>OW028724.1:1225000-6980000 GCA_932294345.1 Pandemis cinnamomeana | reverse complement strand
TGGCCGGAGTAGCAGCTCAGACCAAACACCACATAAACCTTAAGAACGCTTACGCTGACCCCAGGTCTGCATCTAATACGTCAATAGTGGCCTTTTTATCTAAAACTAGCTGACCCGGCGAACTTTGTTCCGCCTTAAATTTGAAAAATTCCAGTGGTTTGGGCTGTGCTATCCCGCGGGAACTATGCAATTTTTCGGCATAAAAACTATCCTACGTCCTTTCCCGGGACTCAAACTATCTGTATACAAAATTTCAACTAAATCGGCCCAGCGGTTTAAGCGTGAAAAGGTAACAGACAGACAGACAGACAGAGTTACTTTCGCATTTATAATATTAGTAAAGATAAGGATAGTAAGGATTCCGCTATTATGATTGTCTTTCTAACATCATCACACACTATTTTTATTAACAGCCTATTTGGTGCCCCACTGCTCAACAAAAAAGGCTTCTTTTTTGCACCACTCCAACCTAGACGCATGTTCTTGCCAACTTGATTATTTTTTAGGTGTTATCTTGTCTGTTTCGATCAGCATCGATCTACTATTACTGACGAACTTATCTTTTTTATTCCAGGTTTAACAGCGAAATCGACGCGCGCACTGGGTACAAAACCGAACTTATCCTCTGCATGCCGATCTGCAACTACGAGGGCGACGTGGTTGGCGTGGCTCAGATCATTAATAAAACAGATGGTATGAATCAATCCTTTTATACAATAATAGCTATTGGTCGCTTCGTGCTCTGCGTATACTTAAATGGTTAATCGCTATCCTGCAGGAACAACCATCATTCCATTCCATTTACGTCCAAAGTATCTTACCAAATTTCATCTTGATCGATAAACTGGTTTTATGGTGAAGAGGCAAAACAGACGGCCGCAGAGAGGTTACGTTCCCATTTCTAAATATACTAATAGCGACCCGCCCCGGCTTCGCACGGTATATTATGCATGTATTATACATATAAACCTTCCTCTTGAATCACTCTATCTGTTAAAAAAACCTCATCAAAATCCGCTCTGCAGTTTTGAAGATATAAGCATACATAGGGACATAGGGACACAGGGACACAGAAAGCGACTTTATTTTATACTATGTAGTGAAGTAAAGCAAAGTAAGGAGTTTGTTGTTTCATTTACAACGTGGAGAGAGTTCACAACATTTTTGAGACCAACCTTTCTTGTATCTAACGTTTGAATCATTTCCTTTTTCAGGATCCAAAGAATTCTCACCGCGTGATGTCGAAGTTTTTCGCCGTTATCTCACCTTCTGCGGCATTGGGATCCAGAACGCCCAACTTTTTGAGTCTTCTGTCCTCGAATACAAGAGGAATCAGATACTCCTTGCACTGGCCAGGAGTATATTCGAGGAGCAAAGCAACTTAGAGTGCCTCGTGACGAAGATCATGACCGAGGCGCGGGAGCTGTTGAAGTGCGAACGATGTGCAGTGTTTATCTTGGATACTGATCATTGTGAATCTGTAAGTACCTAATGGCTTATTATTAGTATGTAGGTATCTGTATTACTTAATCATTTTGTTGCCAAAAATAATAATCGTTGTCCGTCTGTTTCTGCCTCTTCGTATTTCAGTCTGTCTGTCGAGATCTGTTTCTCAGGGAGGGGGAGGTAATAATGAAATACCCAACTTTTACTTTTACTTACTTATTTGAGGAATTAGACATAATTCTATTATTTTATTTACCTATTCTATTCTATTCCACTTTGGTCTCTTCTCACGGTAAAAAAAATCTAAGTTCCGTGTATGTTCGACTGGGTGCAATCTTGCAACTCAATTTCGAAGCAGATCTTCAACCGATTGAGCTGAAATTTGCATACACAAGTATGTATGAGTAAATCGGATGATAGACGGGAACGTCTCCGCAAGAGGGAACTCTTTAACGGTTGGTCCGATTGACTTTGATTTGGTACACATAATGTAGAATGGTGACAAAGCAAGTACAGTTAACAACAAAAAGACGGTGGTACATTCAGCAAAAAAAACTTGTATCATTTTTGACGGAAATTGTTTAGCTAGTTAAGGTGTTATCTTTAAGCTTTTGTATTGCTGTTGATGCCCCAAATAAAATAAATAAATAAATAAATAAGTATTAATTGCATTCGCTTTCCAGAGCCACTTGGAGCGTATAGTGCAGCGACCCGGTGGCGAGCGCTCGACGACCCTCGCGCTCCCGCCGCCAGCCCCCACCAGGTTCCATACGCTGTTCGAGCTGGGGGCCAAGCAGTCGCGGACTACCCTCACACCCCGCCATGACAACCAGTCCACGCTGGCCTGCATTGCCTTAGCGGTACGTAAACACCATGGACTTGAACTTTCTGGTCTAAAGTTTCGTAATGTAAAGTTTTGTTCTTTTATAAGGCCTCTCTGCTACTTTATAGGTAGTCAAGTAGGTAGCTACTTCCTGAAAATAAATGGTAACGGCATCAAAATCATGACGTCTAGGGGCCGATTTTTAAAAGCGATATCACTCGAAAGTGGAAAAAATACAGTTCAAATCAAATTTTCAACCAGATGTGTGTCTGTTAATTTTCTGGAGTCTAATTTTATGCGAGTTCAATAAACTGATGAATTCCGAAAATAGTGTATACATACCTACACATGGCGGTTTTAATTTTTCCAGGTCGCTAGAACAAACAAAGCTCTCAACATCTCTGAAGTCTCAGAGTGGCGTAAAGAGAACGGAATGATCTTGCTAGACTCTTCCAATGACGACGCGGCCAATGTCAGGACGATGCTTTGTATGCCTATCGTTAACGCCAACAAAGACGTCATAGGCGTAGCACAGCTAATAAATAAGGTAATATTCTAAAACAGTATCTGTATAGCCCATTCCAGTCCATTTTAACGCTTTTGTAAACAAACAAATCCCCAAGTTCATGTCAATTTTAATTACGGGATAATTTAGGGAAAACTACCGATTGCGACGTCAACTTCAGACTTAGAAATTACGTTGAGCTGCTATCATTATGCCCAAGCAATAACTAATAATAATTAATATTTCTTGATAGAAGCATACTTGAGGAGGCCCAGGCATGTTTGGTAAAACTAGATTACACACTTTAGCAGCGATAATTAAATTCTCATTCATCGTTTATTGACTGAACTTTGTGTATTTTCCAGGAAAATGGGTGTCAATTTACTGACGGCGATATATCAATATTCGAAGCATTCGCCATCTTTTGCGGTTTGGGAATTCACAACACGCAGATGTACGAAAATGCTTGCAAATTGATGGCCAAACAAAAGGTAAATTGTCTAAACTAGCAGGCTTTGATCTGGTAGACATTTTTTTTAGAAATTCAGAAAACAAAACACACACACATTCCTCCCTTACGGGGTAGACAGAGCCTAAGGTAACAGGTAGGTACCTACAGGCCACATTTAGCAAGAATGTGGGCGTATAGGTGGAAAATGGAATCAAAATAGTGATGGGTTGCTAACCTCATCGCCTATAACATGATTCCTATTATAATCGCCCATTCCCTTGATGGGCTTTTACCATGTGCGTGGGTAGAGAAGCAACTGGTACATTCTATGTTTTTTCTTTGCTTCCAGACCAGCATGGAAACAAAGTTATAGATATTCAATTATTTAATGTTAAATCTTCAAATAGCTAACCTTAACGCTCCACGCCAATAACAATTAATGCCGGTTTTATTTTTTTCATTAACATAATAAAAGTTATGCCCTCTGCTACCATGTCATTATAATTCATTCATCTCAACATTTTCACGTTCATTTATATTATCATGTTTGGGACTGGTTTCAGGTGGCTCTAGAATGTCTGTCGTATCACGCAACCGCTTCCGGAGAGGACACTGTTAAGCTTGCTCAGGACATCATTCCTACAGCTGAGACTTACAATCTGTACAGCTTTCAGTTCCATGGTAAATCCTCTCAACTACTTATGCTTTAACTGAAAATACATAGGTACTTCATTATTTCACAATCTATCATCGTCATTGTGATCTATGTTCCATCGACAATTGTGACGATCATTAGATGATCAGTTTTCATCAATTTTACTGTTCTATTCAATTCTACTTTCTGTAGAAAGTTGTATGAAAAGTGACCCGGTTTCTTTGCTCCCGAGCACATATACATTGATGAATGATCGAAGCTAGATTGAATGGGTAATCAAAGCAGAACAGTTCTGTTGCGGGGTATATCATTACATTCGCTATAAACTTGTTAATTACAGACTTCGACCTTTCTGACGAAGACACGTGCAGAGCGACTCTCAGAATGTTTCTACAGTGCAACCTGGTTGAGAAGTTCCACATACCTTATGATGTAAGTTGCTTTCGCTTTACTATTCACAATTTTGACTCGTGTCATTTTTGTACTTCTAACCTGTTTCAATCTGTCACCGTTGGTTTTATCTGATTGGTCCCTTTCATAAAAAAAATACACTTTTTAAAGACCTTTAAGCTTAGAGGGCGGAATTGCGCAGATACCGATTCTACTGACAGTTTATGCTTAAACTATTTTATCAATACTAAAATGAAACACATAGACCATCTTCCATTTATCATTTCCATGCATTCTGGTCAAACGGATGGCTATTACACATAAAGAAAACTTCAAACGCCATTTGTTAAGGTGCTGCTACTGGGACTCGGGTATCTTCTTCAATGAACTCCACGAATTATCAAAAACTACGTTTAATGTGCCGTAACGGCTTTATATAGTCTAAATATAGTTTAATTTTAGAAAGTTCAGTAGGTGTTGCTTGCTCGCGATCGTATGTGCGTCTAAAGCGGCGAGTGGGGAGGCTTCCGAAGAGGCACGGTGTCGACGCCGTGTAGCACCGAGCTTTGCCGTGTTCTTTACACCATTATAAATCACTTATATTATAGATACAGAGTACAGACCCTAACCTTGTTATTTTTCCAGGTCTTGTGTCGTTGGATATTGAGTGTAAAGAAAAATTACCGACCCGTCAAATACCACAATTGGCGACACGCACTAAACGTAGGCCAGACCATGTTTGCGATGCTGAAAACGGGAAAAATGGAAAGATTCATGTCAGATCTAGAAATCCTTGGTTTATTAGTAGCTTGTCTATGCCACGATCTCGACCATAGAGGAACAAATAACGCCTTCCAGACCAAAACTGAGAGCCCGCTAGCGATTTTGTATACGACTTCAACAATGGAACACCATCATTTTGATCAATGTGTTATGATTTTAAATAGTGAAAGCAATAACATATTCCAGGTAATTCTCCAGATAATTGAAACCATTACTGTTCAATTTCCTATCACGTACATATAAATAGTTCCTAATCCCAATAAATTTCTTCAACATTTTATCGATAGTATGTATGTATGTATGTATGTATAACTCTTTATTGTACATAAAACAAAAGAAAAAGATGAATACAGGACAAGACAACACACATGCATAAAGGTTAAAAGATAGTAATTATCGTTTTCGTTTCAGGCTCTCTCACCTTGCGATTACAAGAATGTAATGAGGGTAGTAGAAACGGCTATCCTATCGACAGACTTAGCAATGTATTTTAAGAAGAAATCAAAGTTCCTAGAGTTAGTCGACAATGGAGAATTTGACTGGCAAAGTCAAGAAAAAAAAGAATGTGAGTAACCTAAACATATTAAATCAACGAAATAGGACTATTGTATCCGTAGTCTGCGAAGCAATTCAATGGTGTGTGTGAAGTTCCTAATCCGCACTACCCAGTGCGGACCCCGCGTGGGAACTATAGCCCAAGCTCTCTCGTTCTTTATAAAGCTGTGTAAATTAAATAAAAAATTCCAGTGAGGAAAATTTAAAATAGCTGGATCCTGTATGTATGAAATAAGAATATCTTAAGAAATAAGAATCCACTCTAGCCCTTATGGCATATTGATACGAACTTAGCAATAATGTATTTAGTTTAAACCCACTCCATTGGGATAGTATAGAAAACAAAATGTGCTAAGTAATTAGAAATTAAGATGTAAAATGTCCCTGTCTATGATAGGGGAAAAATTTTGTAATGAGCGGGTACGAGGTTTTAGTCAGTAAAAGTCTGACACTGGCTGGGCCCTCCCTTCCCAGCGTCCGATGAGGATTTTTCCAAATACTCGCTCACTTTAATAAAAAAAAAAGCTCTCTCGTTCTGAGAGGAGGCCTGTGCCCAGCAGTGCAACGTATTGTTGGTTTCATATATGTCATTAATATTTAACTCATGTGAGTCAGATACGTAAACAAGATGCCCTGATCATTTTTAAAGAACGTGTCTAGGCCGAAACGTGTATTGTCGATCCACAACTTTTAAACGATTCCTAACTCTGTATCCCTTCTTTGACAGTATTGTGCGGTATGATGATGACAGCATGCGATGTGTCAGCCATCGCCAAGCCTTGGGAAGTGCAGCATAAGGTGGCCAAGCTAGTAGCTGATGAATTCTTCGATCAAGGGGATTTGGAGAAACTGCAGTTGAATCAACAACCAATGGCTATGATGGACAGGTACGTTCATGACCATGTCGAATAGCATCTTGGTTAAAAATGAGGCATATCTCTTTGGAACTGAAGAGGATTTTTCTGAGGTTTCTTTTTTTTTCAGGGAAAAGAAAGATGAGCTGCCACAAATGCAAGTCGGCTTCATTGATATGATCTGCTTGCCGCTATACAGAGTGCTCTCTGACACGTTTCCATGGATCCAGCCGCTGTATACAGGCACGCTGGATAACAGGAACCGCTGGCAGGACTTGGCTGAGAAGGTCGAGATGGGGCTTACCTGGATAGACCATGACACTATTGATAAGCCTATTGAGGAGTTCACAGGTACATTTAATGCCTTACCAGTTGTTAAAAAGGTTTTATACCTCGGAAACATTTTCTTTGTCGTTTGCATAAAGCGCTCGAACCAAAAAACAACTCAACTTTGCATGACGAACAACAATTTCAATAATCTTTATTGGTTTATACATTTTTATCATTGCTAAAGTGATCGTTGACATGACACAGTTTAAATTTTCAATCAGTAAGAACTCATTTCATTTCTCATTTCTGAAATGAGAGCGTTAAGGAGTATGGAAGGTGTATCACTGAAAGATAGAATCAGGAACAGTGTGATAAGGGAACGTGCTGGTGTGAAAGATGATACAGTGACTAGGATAGAAAAAAGTATGCTTAGTTGGTTTGGGCACGTAGAGCGGATGGATGAAAGTAGACTAACTAAACAGATCTATATGGGGAGTGTGAATGGTTACGTTGGGAGGGGAAGGCCTAGACGGGCGTTCCGAGACCAAACAGGAGACGTTTTGGAAAAGGTCAAGTCAGGAGTACCCGAAACCGACGAGCATGTATGAAGAGATTGATGACTGTGGATGAAGCGAAAGAAATATGTCAGGATCGTAGCAAGTGGAATAAAGTAGTATCTGCCTACCCCTGTGGGAAAGAGGCGTGACGGTATGTTTGTATGTATGTAGTAAGAACTGAACTGCTATGATAATGTTCTTAATAAATTAACCGCAGGGGAGAATTAAACGGGTTTTTATCAAATTATTTTTCAGCTTCCAGCGAGCCTATTAAAGATGTAGAGCTGACAGTAACAACGCTGAACTGTGCCAAGACGGCCGCTGAGAACAGCTCTATGGCTGTAGCTAAGCCTATAAAAACCCCTTTCCACTCCCTCAGAAGGGGTAAAACCAGTAACTTCGCGTCCCGGACGACACGAAGCAAACTGACGAGGTTAGTATTTCAGTTATGTCACCATTATGTAGTGGAAAGAATAACACGGCATAATAGTTATCGACTGGTTATCCGCAATAACCTCTTCGTCACCACAAGGCAATTCACAACTCTTATCCTGAGACCGTTCACCTTCTCTTTCTATTCTTATACTTTACCGTTGCACAGAAACAAAATGGTGAATGGGAATGAGATTTCAAGTGCGTTAGATAATCTAACCTCAGTTCCCATTTCAATTTTGAATCCAAAATTATGATAAAAAATCCTTGACAGTATTGTTCAATCAAACTTGTCTAATCTCCTGGTAAAATATTCCGGAACAAGACGTCTTGTATATAATTGATATATTGTACTTACTTTCTTCGCGCAGAATGCTCTTGCTCGCAACTTCTTTGGTCTATGCTATGACGACTACAATAATTGGAATATGCACATAGTTGATTAGATTAGATTAGATTAGATTAGATTATTTTATTCATTCAATATAAAATTACATCATAAATTGTACAATGTCAAGTTACGAGAACTTATATTGAAAACGTCAAAAAGTATAGAAATAAAATAAAATTGAAAATTAATTGGATGTCACAAAATTTAAATTGTATAAATAATAAAGAAGCAAAAAATAATTACATTTACATAGGTTCTCCACTCAGGATCGTCATAGCTATATGGATGTCACCAAACAAGTATCATCCAATTAAAATACATAACATAATTAAAAGAACTATGTCGAGTAAAATAAGAATTAATATCAAGAGTACAATTCAATTAAAAACACAGAGTTTAAACAATAAATAATTATCTTATCTTACCCTATGGTGGTATTATTGAAATGGGTACAGTACCCGGCCATATTAAAATCTTCTTTGGTCTTTGGAAAGAGACAATAAAATTGGCGTCACTTAAGTTAGAGCGAGACAAGGCTCTACAAAACCGAAATTAGCCGAGAAGACCGACGAACAATCTTTATTGCCGGGTACCGTAGTACTTATCAATTCTTCACTTCCTATCGCGTCTTTGTCCCACGGGTAATTCGAAAATCGAAAAATCACTTAGATCACCTATGTGATCCTTATGGCATGTCTGCCACATAATCAAATAAGTAATAAATAAATAAGTAAAATAAATATCTTGGGACAAATTACACCAATTAACCCAGCCCCAAACTAAGCAAAGCTTGTACTATGGGCACCAGGCAACGGTTAAACATACTTATATAATGTGGATAAATACATACTTAAATACATATTTATTTATTTATTTATTTATTTATTCGGTACAATTACATATTGTAAACAGCAACATAGTAAAACAGAACATACAGCACATATAACATATAACATATAACATCCATGACTCGAGCACAAACATTTGTATTCATCATACAAAATGTCTGCCCCTTCCGGGATTCGAACCCGGGACCTCTAGCTTCATAGTCAGGGTCACTAACCACTAGGCTATCCGGTCGTCGCTCGTCCGGGCGTCGGGAGTAGCTTTAGTGGATAAGCTGTCCACTATTATGGAAATAGCGTTGCATTTCTTTAAATATAGATTACTTCCTGTTTCATTTGCTCTTAGCTCCTGACACAGTATCAAAAGCAGTTGTAAAATCAAAGTGAAACCAAAGTCTCTTGCAGATCAATGTACGCGGCAGCCAGCTTCAACCGGGAGGAGAAGGCAAGCATCAAGCGGCCGGAGAGCCAGCCCGAGCCCGTGCCGGAAGAGCAGCAGTCGCAGGCCAGCAAGACCAAGCACAAGGGCCGGCTCTGCCACATGTTGTGACGTTTAAGTCTTAACTGGTAAGTCGGGGATCATCACTACATAGTCTATAATATAAAAATGAATCGCAAAATGTGTTGCTAAGCGCAAATCTCAAGAGCAGCTGAACCGATTCCGCTAATTCTTTTTTTAGAATATTGCTTGAAGTATGGGGATGGTTCTTACGGAGAGAAAAATTCGAATAATTGCCGGGAAAACCCTAAAAACAGCCCTATTCCTTTTCCCATACAAACGTTTTCTAACTGAAATGTAGAGTAAATTCGAACTTTATTGCTTTTGAGACTATAAAATAGGTAGGAACAAAAAACTGCCACATTCCAAATCTTTTTGACAGAACGAAGTCTGTCGGGTCCGCTAGTATAAAATAAAGTCGCTTTCTCTGTCCCTGTATCCCTATGTATGCTTATATCTTCAAAACCACACAACGGATTTTGATGCGGTTTTTTTAATAGATAGAGTGATTCAAAAGGAAGGTTTATATGTATAATACATGCATAATATACCGTGCGAAGCCGGGGCGGGTCGCTAGTTATATAATACAATACAATACAAATACTCTTTATTGAACACCACAAATCAGTACAAAATAATACAGAAACAAAGAACAAAGTCATATCATGGTAACTTAAACTATTTACCTACACCTGGTTAAAGTCGCGGGTTCACGGTGGATGCGAGCCGCTTCCAACCGAGGCAACTGGGGGTCTATGGGGCGGCCTATGTCCAACAGTGGACGTCCTACGGCTGATATGATGATTATGATGATAGTAATATTAAATTGAATGTAAATACATATTTTCAAAAATCATTTTGATACTTTTTTGTTATTTTCCTTTTCATTACGATGTCTTGTCAGTACAGTATAATTAAAAAGAAACAACAATAAAAGTCACACAGTGAAAGACTTTTACAACACGCACAACTTGCTTCCGCGTGTTTGCGGACGATCTGAGAAATGCAGTAAGATATCCGCCACGCCCGTGTGACTAAGTTTAAAATGCAGTAACTTCAAACTACAAATAATTAGTAGTATTTTAGAAGCGGAGTTTGTAAACAATTATTAAAAAAAACATGTAAATGCTTAAATTTTTCATAATAATATTAAATAATTTGTAGTAAGCCATAAATTCATTGGTTAAACGTTGTAACCGGTATGTGCCAATTTTTTCTTATACACAAAAACGTTGTTTGCGACACTGAATAAATTTTACCAATGATGTAACTGTCGCGCTTCATTAATATTAATAAAGCGATTTCGTGTAATGCAAGTAATGAAAAGGTAGCCATTTTTCTGCTTTATTGCATTTAAATTTTTCATTCGCCAAAATAATGCATACATTGTCAACGCTGTACAAAATTTAAAATTCATGGGACCCGGACCATTCGACGCAGAAAAAAAATCTGATTCCGAATATGCGAAAACAAACTTGACCCGAGTGTAAGTTTTGGCCTCGGACTCCGGCTCTAAATATATGCCATTTTCAGATTTTATAGCAATTGAAAGGTCTGAGTCGCTATGCCTTTAATAAGTACACTGGGTCGTTATAATAAACATCCTAAAAATATCTCGGGCTTAAGTTAAAGTAACGCCTAAATCTATACAGCTTATTTTTACGTTAAATTCACAGGAGCAGTCAGAGTAGTACCGACAAGCCGGACCGAGTGAAGCCGTCCAAATCGATCGATTGAAGGCTCGCGGCGTGGCGCTCCAGTAAACTACTTAGGTCAAATACTTCCTCCACATTTCTACTATACGATGTGCTCTAACAAGCATCATAACATTGAGCGACTAAAGTCGACAAGTAGCATTACCATTGCGGAGCCACAAAGATTCCAGGAGAACAGTTGTGATGCCCACGAATTAATGAACAGAATACTGAACACCGGCTTTTGCTCGCCCAATGTTGGTAATCAACGCTCGTAATGAGAATAGGATTGGAGCTTACAGGTTATTCCATAAAATTACTTACGTCAAAAATTTTACATGAAATGACGGATCTTTCAATCTTATTCTCATTGTAGTTTCGTAATTGTTTACATTGTTTTCATTAACTATTTGGCAGACTTTATCATAAACCCACTATAGTACATTGTGTATTAGGGTGCTGCGCGGGTGGGGAGGCGGGGGGCGCTACGTACCGCCCTAGGGTTTCATGACAAGAAAAAAGCCCGAGGGTTTTATATGGGGCATTGCGGCCAAGTTAACCAGTATGTTATACCGTTTACGAGCAAGTGTGATGAAAATTATTTTTGCTGCTCGTAGGTACTAAGTGGTGCGAGGGGATAGTCTTTGTTAGGTATACCTAGTTGGTTTTAAAAAATTAAATATTGTCGACCTAAACAACCTTCCATGTGATCTTGATGTAACCTTCCGTAGGTATGAAGAATGTCAAAAAACTTGTTCTTATCCTGTTTGTCTTAAAAATACCAATGTTTTACAGGTAAAAAAAGATAGTCTCATTTTTGCATAGTAGTTCGAAAGGGTCACCTATGTGTCTAAATTTTTTAAACAATCTACCTATATACGTCTAAACGCAAGATTTTATTTTTAAAATATTGTTTTAGCGTGACATAGGTTTACGTTTTGATTTTACTTGAATAAACCAAGGGTAGTATTTTCGGGGTATGGTTTAAAATTCGTTAAGCTTTAATTTAATATAATTATAGTTACCAGTACGATTTCAGCGCATACCAAAAATAGTAATAAATGTGAGCTGCGAGCTAATTACCAAAAGGTAATAACTTTGTTTAGTCGTATAAATGCCTTAGATAAAATATTGTAGTCTCCGTCATTTTGGCGTTGAAGTTTTAGGTAATCTTGGGCGTTTCAACCATCTGTTGTCAATCATTCTCATAGTCAGAACGCTGCCTAACGCTGGATACTGGCCTCCCACCAGCTCTTCACAACGAACTTAGTAGTTGATCTTGGTCATCTGCATTAGCTCCACTATAAGAAGGGGGTTGAACCGCCCAATCGATCCTCTTAAATCAATTTAGGTAAATGTTTATCTTATTGATGTATTATTTACATAGACTGTGATCTAGCGTTACTCCACGAGATTCTATTTTAAAACTTCATAATGTAGGTTGTGTCAATAGCAATTAAACAGTTAGACGTTTCGGTACTGTACATAAACTTCGTCTACGGAATCCGCAACTTCAACTTTTAAAATAGAATTATCGTAACTTGGCCTGAGACCTTATGGTCATCGGAGATATTTAGAATTAATTTATACTATTTACTTTAGGCTAAGAAATTTTTACGAGAATAACTTTGATCAATAATTTTTCAATAAGTCGTTAATTCATTTATAACTGTTTAATATTTATTTGATGCTGAAAGTATTATGATGCTAGTCGATTCGTTTCGTTTATAGAGGAGCTGTATGAAATAAATGTTACGTCCATTCGCTTATGAAGCTGTCGTGTGCAATATTTCTACATTATTTAATCTATAGTCGACCATGAAATTCCTTTGCCACCTTATTTATTCTTTTGAAGAAACTGTCATAAAAATGGTAAAGCGCTTACTTGGTCGACTATACTGTGGATAGTACTAATTCAATTGATATCCTTAATAGCATAAGCAGTTACGATTAAGTTTAAACGAATTTTTGATTTAAGTATGAATTTATCGAACTACGAGTATTTTTACACTGTCATGTTTTGGTTCGGTAGCTCTACTGAAACAAAACTTTAGTGAGGTCAGTGAAAAATAATTGCAAGTACTTCCAAGTCATATTTGAACATATTTAACACATCAGTTTTAAACTATACGTACTTATACACCTTCTTGACAACTTCTTTGGCTCGATGAGCATTCCTCCCATTGATTATCAGAGCCATCGCTGTGACTCGTAACACAGTCATGTCTACGGTTACCTACCATAACTAAATGGTGAAACTCGTATTAAAATCCGTTGCTTAGTTAAAAAATGCTAAACATTGTACACAACATAGAAAGACTGGCATGACAAATATGTCAAACGGATCTATTGATACTAGAGCTGTCTTACGATATTTTGTCGTCGAATGTTGTCAAAAAAAATGGTCGTAATTTCATAAACTATTTAAATTAAATAAAAAGGACGAGATACATTGTATTTTATTGATTTTGGATATCATGTTTCATGGTAGGTAGCATTTCCTGCTTATGACCTTCGCCATAAAAATAGGAATGGTCTTATGCACAGTACATCTGTAATCGAACAAGAATAGAATGGAATGATGTAACTTTTATTTTTCAAAACGACTGGTTCTAGCTTCGCATTCAGAACAAGTTGTTTTTGAATCTATGTATGCAGTTTTTTGTCACTAATATCGATGATATGGTACCTAAGACCAGATCTTTGTACCTATGTGATATAGTTACTGACTTGATTTCGACCGATCTATGTGTCATCATGTTTATGTAATTTGTTGTTATTGGCCCTGTGGACTCGCTACCTTTCAATTTCCTATGTTGTGAAAATAAACAATTATATTGCGTAATATCTGTGAATAAATTTAAGGAATACATTTTTGATTTTTTATAGTTCGGATTGTACGAGGTATGAGTATAAAAAAATAATATTAGATAAATGTGTCTTAAACTTTTAGATTGAAAAAATATTTGTAATATAATAATGGACTATCTGGTATTTTTATTTTTATAGTAAATTAGGCACCGAACCCTCAAAAGAGGTACGACATTCCTCCAAGGAATCTCGTGCCCATTCTCCTTTTTCAAGGCGAAAGGCGCATCCGGGATAGACGCAATTGTTTGCGATGGAGTCAGCAAAACAAATATGTTGATACTTTGGATTTATTTTAATCATAATTGATACAATTATTAGACAAATTGCGTGCGTCTTGCGTCGACATATTTTATTAACTTGACTGGTCGGGCGGCGCGCGGTGAGGTCCGCGGGCGCGGTGGACGCAACGCTGTGGTGTAGGCGAACGTTGCAGCTGTCACAGTGACGCCACACACGCATGCTTGTGCGTGTACACAATACTGCCGCACTTTTTGCCACCTCCAGGCCGTGTGATAAATTTTAGCCTGACAACATTATTTTTAGCCCTAAGATGGTGTTGCTACAAACATCTTATATATGGCATCTTATAGCGTAATATTGTATGAAACATCCAAGGTGACCAAAAAGTTGAATACACCATTGAAGCGACAAGTTAACGAAACATCACATCAACTATGCAATGCGCGCGGGCTCGAATACGTTCCCGCTCGCACACTCGCTATCTATCTCGCTCGGCGGACCGACACGGACCCGAGCATCTCCGAACGCGGCGCGCGGTCCCTATAAAACCGTAGCAGCCGACGGACTATGATCATTCGCTAGCCAGCGGTCAAGCTGGAGAGAAGGCCTCTGCCATCCTCCAGTGGAAACCGATCAAGTGAGTGGAGTGAGAACGCCGCTGCGGTCCACTCCAAAACTCATATGGTGATGCTTTTACTTAGCTAGGGTATTCCATTAGAGTAAGACTTAACTTGTTTTGTAAGTTTACTTAATAAACCTTCTGTGTGTACTTCTTGGCGCCTCATTCCACCCTACATTCTGGCGCCCAACGTAAAAAAAAACATTAATGACAAATAAGACAAAAAAGGGTGACAGTCAAGAAAATTCACCATCATCAAAATCACACAAGATGGCGGTACAACTTACTACCGAACAATTTCAAGAACTATTAAGCCGAATACCATCACAAGCAGGCACCAATAAAAATTTCACCCGCTGTACCCTTAACTATAATGGTGAACGCGACTATAACAAAGTCGATGAATTTATTACGGGTATTACAATTTATAAAAAAATTGAGGGTATATCTGACGACGACGCGCTGGCCGGCCTGCCATTATTGTTGAAGGATATCGCAAGTACATGGTGGTTCGGAGTGCAACCAGACATTAAAAACTGGTCTTCAGCATTAAATGCAATACGGTTGGCGTTCGCTCCTAAATTACAACCTTACGAAGTGTACCTAAGGTTGTTTCAAGACCAACAGGGAAGTTCGGAGCCCATTGACACGTTTTTGTGCAGAAAACGCGCACTACTCGCAATGTTGCCAGCAAAGCGGCAATAAGGAAGAGGAGCAGTTGGATTTTGTGTACGGGTTGCTAAAAATTGACATAAAAAAGAAGATAGCCCGTACAGAAGTGAAAACATTTTCGGACTTGGTCGACAAGGCGCGCCATCTTGAGTCATTGGAGGAGGCGCAGCCATCGGCCTCAGATACAATTAAATCTACAAGTACAAATGCGCACCGCAATGCAAGAAAAACTAGTCTCCGATGTGCATTTTGTCTTAGGAAGGGGCACACGTTCGACATATGCAGGACTCGACTGTCGCAAGAAAGCAAACTGGAAAAGCCTACAACATCCACCGTGGCAAAACCAGTCATTAATTGCTACGGGTGCGGCGCTCCAGGGGTGTTCCGAAGCAATTGCGACATATGCAAGGCGAAGGACAGTCCGCCAAAACCTATCCAGTTCTACGCATACAATCCGACGTTACGAAGTGTGGCTAAGGTTCCAACAATCGAAGTCATGTTCGACGGGAAGAAGGGCCACGCACACATTGACACAGCAGCTCGCACCAGCATTGCGGGACCCAAGCTGTACGCACTCATGAAGCAGGCAGGAATCACTGGTACACGATTCAAAACGATAGTCAGCCTAGCCGACGGCACAAAAAAATTGACGGAGCTGGTGTCGGTGGATACCAATGTCACGATTGGAGAAAGGTCATTGCCCATCACCTTCACGGTGTTCCCAGATGCAGATAACCGCACTCTTCTCGGTATCGACTTTCTGGCAGCAAACAATATAATACTGGACTTGGGACAACAAGTGTGGTTTTATGGCGACACTCCGAATAAGAAGTACGATTTCCTTCGTATTCATTATGAGACCACGAGTACCGCAGTAAAGAAATTAACCTTCGAAGATCCAGAAGAATCACTGTCAGATTTCTTGAAGTGGACTTCAAGCCTTACAATGCTGTCACCAATAGCAGACACACCACCACATTTGATCGAAACTCAAGATGACAAACCAGAACCTACAACGTGGAAACTAATCAAGATGGACACCCCACCTCCACCGGTTAGGCCACGAGAGCCTCGCGCTATCGAAGAAACGCGTCCTGAAGATCCTCGTATCAAGTATATTCCAATAAATCCATTAAAATTGTATGCCATTGAATTTCCCTTGCAACCACATGAAGCTAAATACCTATCAAAATCTGAAAAAGAACAATTTAATGAGTTGTTAGATGAGTTTCACGATATTTTTAACGAACAAGGTGAGCCAACACCTTTTGCCGAACATAAAATAGAAACTGGTAATCATAGACCTATAGCTCTCAAACCATACAGGCTATCACCAATAAGACAGCAACAATTAAAAAGTAAATTAGATGAAATGTTGAAAAACGACATAATTGAGGAGTGCGAAAGTCCCTGGGCAGCTCCAGTAGTATTGGTACCTAAAGGTAACTCAGATATTAGAGTATGTATAGACTACAGGAAATTAAATGCTATTACGACACCTGACCGATATCCGTTACCACGCATAGACGATTTGCTACAGCAAGCTAAAGCAATGCCTTATATGACAACGATAGATTTACAGTCAGGTTATTGGCAAATTAAAATTGATGAAAACGATCGAAATAAATCATGTTTTGTCTCTACCTTTGGAACATACCGCTTTAAACGAATGCCCTTTGGATTAAGAAATGCACCAAGCACATTTCAAAGGCTGATGGACAAATTCTGCAGAGAACTCAAAGCAGAATCAGTATTCGCATATTTAGATGATTTGATCTGCCCATCCCCGAACTTCGAGCAACATCTTAAAGATCTACGGGAAATATTTACAAGATTGAGATACTACAAATTAAGAGCAAATAGAAACAAGTGTAAGTTTGCTTGTGATACAATCAAATATTTGGGACACGTAATTACACCCGAAGGCATAAATACAGATCCTGATAAAATCAAGGCAATTAGTGAATTGCCAGTACCTAGAAACCTGAAACAACTAATCTCATTTCTGCAAACAGCTTCTTGGTATCGCCGATTTATTCAGAATTTTGCGGAAGTTGCAAGACCGTTAACTGGGTTAACAAAGAAGCAGGCGACCTGGAAATGGAAAGAACCCCAACAGACAGCATTTGATATCTTAAAGAAAGCACTATGCACCGCACCTGTGCTAAAGCAACTAGACATAAACTTGCCATACATTATAAAAACTGACGCAAGTAACTACGCTATAGGAGCAGCTTTAGTGCAGGGGGAGGGCGGAAAAGAACACCCCATTGAATATGCTAGCAGGCTACTGACACCAGCTGAAATTAATTACACAGTTACGGAAAAAGAAGCTTTGGCAATTGTATGGGCAGTCCACAAATTTAGAGGTTACATAGAGGGCACAAAATTCCTAACAATCACGGACCATCAACCGTTGAAGTGGTTATTGAATCTAAAATCACCTACCGGAAGGCTTGCTCGATGGGCCCTCCAACTGCAGCCCTATGACTTCGAAATTAAATACACTCCAGGAAAAACAAATGTTCTAGCTGACACTCTTTCACGTCCACCTTGCGAAAATCACACCGAACCATGCGGAATTTGCAGGGTCGAAATCGATCTACCAAGAAGAGAAGAGAAGAATATACGAGATGAACAATTAAAAGATGAGAACCTTCATTTCATCATACAATCTCTCGAGGAAAATGAAGGCTCCGAAAATCATATTCAATCATCAAAGAGAGGATATCTCATGCATCATGGAGTGCTTTATCGATTCACTCCAGATCAAGAAGATGACAACGCAAAAATAGTTGTGCCACGTCATGAAATATCTAATGTACTTAAACAATTTCATGATTCACAAACTAGTGGTCACTATGGAATAGAGAGAACTACTAAACGAATAGAGGCAAACTTTTTTTGGAAAAGCTTGAGGAAAGATGTAATAAAATATGTAAAAACTTGCGTAGAATGCCAAAGGTACAAACCAGCTAACCAGAAACCAGCAGGACTATTTCAATCGACAGCAAATAATCAACGGTTTGAAGTTTTGTCCATAGATTTATTTGGCCCCTTACCAAAAGGTCCGAAGAACGAAAAATGGATTTTTATTATTGAAGATACTGCATCACGATGGGTGGAACTTTTTGCATTGTGTGAAGCAACAGCACAACAATGTGCAGTAACACTATTGAATGAAGTTTTTCTACGCTACGGGTTGCCACGTAAAATAACTAGTGACAACGGAACCCAATTTATATCAGCAATTATGCAACAACTAACCTTCTGTTTAGACATAAAACAAATACTAAGTCCTGTATATCACCCAGAACCTAATTTAGTGGAAAGAAAAAATAGAGACTTAAAAACACAAATTGGTATCATGGTCAAAGATAAGCATACCAGATGGCCGGAAACATTACCCGCAATTCGTTTCGCTATGAATTCAGCATTTAACCAAAGTACAGGTTTTACAGCAGCTTATCTCACATATGGAAGAGAAATGAGAACTCCATTCGAAATATCTCACAATCTTAGCGAAATCGTGGAATCAGAACACTTTCTACCAGAGATTACGCCACAATTACGGAAATTAGCAAGAGATTTAAAGATAGCTAAAGAAAACATTGAAATAATGCAAGATAATAATAGAACGAAATCAAACCGCAAACGACGACCTGATCCCGGTTACAACGCAGGAGACTTGGTACTGGTTGAAACTCACCCAATCAGTCGCCAAGACAGTGGATTTTCTGCTAAGCTTGCACCTCGTCGAGATGGACCATATATAATTACAAGAAAATTCGGAAGTTCAATCTACGAAGTTGCTAACTTAAACGAACCTGACAAACCTATTGGCAAATATCACACGTCTGCCATAACTCATTTTGAAAAACGAGATGACCAAAATGCAGAGCCTATTTTGCCTATAAGAAGAAGAGGCCGTCCCAAAAAAAATAAATAATAAAACGCAAATTGTTCCTGGTACTCTTACGGGACGTCGGCAAGTACCAGAGGGGGAGGATGAAGCGACGAGTTAACGAAACATCACATCAACTATGCAATGCGCGCGGGCTCGAATACGTTCCCGCTCGCACACTCGCTATCTATCTCGCTCGGCGGACCGACACGGACCCGAGCATCTCCGAACGCGGCGCGCGGTCCCTATAAAACCGTAGCAGCCGACGGACTATGATCATTCGCTAGCCAGCGGTCAAGCTGGAGAGAAGGCCTCTGCCATCCTCCAGTGGAAACCGATCAAGTGAGTGGAGTGAGAACGCCGCTGCGGTCCACTCCAAAACTCATATGGTGATGCTTTTACTTAGCTAGGGTATTCCATTAGAGTAAGACTTAACTTGTTTTGTAAGTTTACTTAATAAACCTTCTGTGTGTACTTCTTGGCGCCTCATTTCACCCTACACCATTTATTATTTCTATGGTGTACCAAACTTCTTGGCTGAGTTGTCTGATTTACTAGTTAAGTAGGTACCTTTAACCTTTAAAGTGAAATTTCAAGTGTGCTCCCTGAGTTTGGTTTTACTTTCTATCTCAGATTTAGCAGACAATGTGAATGAGTGATATATACCTTAAGGCGGTTGATCTTCCATACAAATCTTCCGTGCAGCTGCATTTTGTCCACAGGCTTAATTTCAATGCGGTTTTTTGAGGATAGTTAGTTATGGATATAATTATTGTCTGCGGAAATTATAAAACAGAGTGCATTTATCATACCTAAATTGCAGTATGATGCAGTAAATTTCGATGCATTTTACAATTGTGTGAGTAGCTAGTGTCAAATAAAACGTGTTGTAAATACCAATCGGCTATTTCGAGCAGTCACGTGACCACTAATCTGGCTCAGTGGTCGTGAGTCAAAGAATTTAACAGTAAGTGAACAAGCTCAAATCTCCAGACCGCGAACGATTATTTTTTGATTTTATAAACATTTTTTTTAATAACTTACTTGATGAGTAACACCATCTCAATGAGATGTAGAAAACTGTAACGTAAATTCAATATTTTCTTGTCAAATCAAACCAAAGAAAGTCTAAGTGGTTTTTGAACAACCACAAGCTTACCGTGAAATCTGGCATAAGTCTGATGACAATACAGTAATCTTGAAATGAAATTCTGGTGACCCAGCCAGGGTCGTTTCCGCGGTTGGAAACTCATCAACAGAAAGAGTAACAACCATCCATCCTTACGCCTAATTAAACTAACATCTTTGCTTAGGAGCTACTGTCCGTCTGTCCGTCTGTCTGTCACCAAGCTGTATCTTATGAACCGTGACATGGCTATCACTAGCTAGGTATCATGGTTGTCTGGCGACAGTTCACAAATGACGTGTCTTTGTTGCTGCTCTATCTAACATCAAATGCTACAAACAGAATATTTTTCTCTGTCTAAGTATGTAAGTAACCAATATAAAATTACCTCACACCGCCGATATTGAATTTGTACGAAACCCTCGGTACGAGATTCCGACTCGCACTTGGCCAGTTTTTGGTGTTCGGAACACAAAGGAGCATAGGTAATCTATTACCAAATTCACGCTGTATCGTGGTTCATTTTACGGCCACATTGTTCAAATTAGTCCGTCTATGGCTGTCTATCTGTCCGTCTGTCGTAAATTTATAGCTTTTTTACCCATATTAGGTAGCTATATTTGACTCCGTTTCATGCTGGTCTGGAAGCAAAGAAAAAACATAGAATGTACCAGTAAAGTTGCTTCTCTTCCCGCGTTGATGGTAAATGCAAAAATTTTAGGAATCATGTTATATTATGTAGGTGATACGGCAATCCATCACTATTTTGATTCCGCTTTCCACTTATACGCCCACAATAATGCTTGTTCTTGGTGGCCTTGGTCTTGTTACCTTAGGCTCTGTCTACCCCGTAAGGGATATATATATATTTGTGTATGTATGTATATTTTACAGAGTATCCGACCGGCGTCCGAATGCCGAATTTGCCGCCAAAATGATAATTAAAAATTATACCTACGTAGGTATGTACATAGAAAAGTATAAGAGTGGTAAAATAAATAGAATAGACCGTGAATAGAGTAGACAGTTCTTCGCTGTCATAAGAAAGAGGCGCTGGTCTTTTGTTGCGAGGGTGAGCGAATCGGTAAATAGTATAGTGAAGGCGGTAAGCGCGACATGTTACTTTAACAGCGAAATCTCGATACTGCGATTGCTTAGGTTAAGTAATGTAAGTATGTATGTATTCTTTATTACACATAAAAATTTTAAAAATACAGAAATACAGAGAAAATAGTACAAAGGCGAACTTATCCCTAAGAAGGGATCTCTTCCAGCTAACCTGATACAGAAAGGAATAGTTTACAACAAAAAGGCAAGCAGTCATTATTAAGTGATAAGTGATAGGTTAAGATTTAATTTAATTTAATTTGTAATTCAATTTGTAATGCTATGGGTTCAATTAATGCCTGAATAAATAAATACATTATTATTATTTATTATTGGTGTCATTTTCAAAAAAAAACTGTACATAGTTAAAGGCTTAATCACAACAGAAAATAATTGATTCCTTTGTGTTACGACCGTTGCACCTTTATTAAATTGTAATAAGGGTGAAAGGTCGTAACACAAAGATAGATAGATAGACACCACATATAACAACCAAAACTAACATATTACAAGGTAACAATAGGCAGCCTTATCGCTACAGAGCGATCTCTACCAGGCAACCATAATGGACTGGAGAACAGAACAGATCTGAGCAGGTGGTGCAATTTAGAATATATATTAATATACTAAGCACTGAAATACATTATGTTTATCTGTCCATTCTTCTGGATCATTTTGTGACAATTTATTTATCAGTAGCTTTTATATTTTTAGCTTTTTTATGTTTATATACTTTTGTTTTTAAACTACTTCTGTGATTGTCATAAATAAGGGAAATCGACCAACTGATAAACCGCAAAACAACATAACACAGTTACCTCCTAGTTATAGTCCTAATAAAAGGGACACAAACCAGGATCAGACTTTTCGAAAATGAATTTAAAATTTTAACTCAAAATACCCAGAGCCTAAAAAATAAAGCACACATTTTGGAATCTTTCTTATATGATAAAAATATACCAGCGGTTTGCTTAACTGAAACATGGATCTCTACTAACCAAGAGGACTTAATAACAATAGATGGATACGAGTTTGCCGCAGCTTACTACCGCGAGCAGCACCAAGGTGGTGGAGTAGCCAAATCGACCGGATATTGACAAAATGTCACAAGAATATATTTTTGAATGCTGTGCGGTGGAAATCCCGGAACAAAACATGATTTTAATTAAAATTTACAGACCTGATCGCGAATTGGACGTATTTTTTAATTGTTTGAATAAAGTATTGCAAATTGTTAAACAAAAGGAACGAAACAAACACATTGTTATTGTAGGGGACTTTAACATAAATATTCTTTCTAATTCTACCACCTCTAAGAGACTTGTGGATTTGATGTTATGCTATAACCTAACTCAACTTGTTAATAAACCTACTAGAGAAATAAAAAACTCTAGCTCTTGTATAGACTTAATATTCACAAACAAAAAACAAAGCCATTGCATTGTTGACGTAGCGGATCACGGCATATCGGACCATAAGAGCGTACTTTACGTAATCCAAAGACAAATCGTGCAAACACGACAAGATTCGTGGTATACTAAGACTAGAGTATTTAGTGAAAAAAATATGTTATCATTTAAGGAATCACTGCAAAAAGTAGATTGGGACACAATAATTACTGATAACGATTGCATAAATACGAACTATAATAGATTTAACAACAAATTATTAGAACTCTTAAATAAATGGCACAAAGTCATGGTTAACAACAGGCTTAAGAAAATCATGTATACATTAAAAGACAATTAAAAACTTTAGTTAATATAAGTAAAAATGAATTAATACGAAACTATTACAAACAATATGAAAATATACTAAAAAAATGTATAAAAAAGTCAAAACGAATAAATTATGCGCGGAGAATGAACAACTCAAAAAATAAAACGAAAACAATGTGGGGAATTATTAACAATACGATACATAAAAACAAAGATCGCCAATACAAAAATATGACTATTAAAACCGCTAACATGTCTGTGCCTATAGATTCGCCTCAGGAAGTAGCAAACATCCTAAATGAATATTTCGCCTCGGTAGGTGAAGCATCACCGCCGGGAGCGGCCCAGCGGCGCGGCCACGCCTGCGCAACATCTACCCCCACGATAAATTCGATAAATTCTATATACATACGGCCAGTTCTGTTACTGAAGATGAAATAATGACTATCGTAAGGCAATTAAAAAACAAAAAAAGTTTCGGCATTGACGAAATACCGTCAACGTTAATAAAACTATGCGCATCGGAGCTAAAAATACCATTAAAAATATTAGTAAATCAATCTTTTACCGAAGGATCCTTTCCAGAATTATTAAAAATAGCAAAAATCAAACCAATACTAAAGCCAGGAGGTGACGCCACAAACCCAAGCCAACATCGCCCTATCTCGCTCTTGCCATCATTTACCAAAGTATTTGAAAAAGGCATGTCAAATCGAGTTTATCAGTTTTTAGAAAAATATAATTTATACGACAAAAATCAATACGGATTCAGAAAGCATCATTCAACGTCCCTCGCGGTATATAGATACATACAAAAAACTTTAGAACACATTAACCTAAAGAAATATAGCGTTGGGTTGCTCTTAGACATGACAAAGGCATACGACAGAGTAACCCACGATATCCTGCTAACTAAATTACACAGTATGGGGATACGCGGAACGGCACACGAATGGTTCAAATCTTACCTTAAAAATCGTAAGCAATACGTTCAGATCGATTACTATGACAAATACACCCATGAAGTAACGACAGTCTCCTCTGAAATGCGCCAAATAACATGCTCCATTCCACAGGGAAGTGTCTGTGCTTGTTTCTTATTTCTGGTCTACATCAATGACCTATCAAGGGTACTAGACTCAGAGACAGACTGCGTCATGTTTGCCGATGATGTGTCACTGCTGATTAACGGCACAAATAGCACTGAATGTAACTTAAAGCTTACCTATACACTAAATAAAGTGACAGAATGGCTTGGTAATAATAATCTAGACATAAACCTGAAGAAAACTAAAATTATACAATTTAAACCGATACAAAAAATACCGTTAGAATTAGAATTAAAAGTAAACGATACACACGTAGAAGAGGTATCCGAATTTAAATTGTTAGGCATAACGATAGATTCAGGTGTTAATTGGAGAGCACATATCCAAAATATTAAAACGAAACTGTCCAAATTCGTGTATGCACTAAGCGTATTAAAAGTAAACACAGATTTTGAATGTGCATTATCCACTTATTACGCATACGCGTTCGCCTGGCTCCGGTATGGCGTGGTACTGTGGGGGGGCAGCACTGATGCCCAACAACTACGTCCAGTTGCGTATCTTCGCCTGGATTTTGACATTTTTTCCAAAATATCTTTCAAATTTGAAAGAATTTTAGTCCATAGTCGCAAAAAAAACCTTTTTTAGTGCTCCTGGCTATCAGTATAAATCACTAAAGCTTTGAATTTCACTCGTTAACTTGGTAATAAATGGCCCCAAAGGCAATAGGCGAAGTATGGGTACTTTTCCCTAACTTCGCCTATGGCATGCCTTACCGCTAATACTAAACTTTTCCATGACTTACACATGTTAAGTCTTATCTACTTGGACTGTGTTAATATAATATGAAGCTTAACTACACCGGTCTAGGCATATTTTAAAGAAAATGTGTGGTAGGCGAAGATTGGCTGCAGTTTGAAGTTGTTTCATACATTTTCTAAAACGATGCTAGGGCTGCCAAAAATTACCCAACATGCCAAACAAAGGGGAGTAATGGTTTACAATAAAACAAATAT
Source organism: Pandemis cinnamomeana (assembly GCA_932294345.1). Lineage (NCBI taxonomy): Eukaryota > Metazoa > Arthropoda > Insecta > Lepidoptera > Tortricidae > Pandemis > Pandemis cinnamomeana. The sequence continues at coordinate 6,954,528 of OW028724.1, read as the reverse complement.
TTTCAACCTTTTTTTTATTACTTAAATAAAACGTATGTTTTTCTGCTATAATATGTTTTTAATTGACATCCAATCAACCTTTGCCTATAAAATATTTATATAATTTAATCTACTTATTAACTTTCCTCCGAATTGTTAAAGCCATTTCCGTAAAACAAAACAAAACAAAATATTTAAATTGGCAAACAAGTAATATCATCCACTAATTAATGTGCTACAATAAATTTGACAACCCTAGGGGCAGGCGAAATTTGGCAACAAGTTGAACGATAAATACCCTCCCCAACGTTTTATCCAATTGTGATTTCTAGACGTAAGTTAGCCATTAAATACTAGTGTCACATGAAAAAGAAATAGTTATACGATATAATCATGTAAAAAGTTTAACATTATCTGGCCTATATCACTGTTTAAAACCAAAGTTAAAACGCTGGTAAAAAAAACACGTGGTCGGCGTCGCGATAAAATCTCACTGAACATAAATTGTGAGAAGTTAGTCGCAGATCGTTCGAAGAATGTTGACCGCCATGAAAAATACTTTGTATTTAGCAGTTTTATGTAAGGCTAGCACTAAAAACATTTCGGTAGTGTTAACTTATGTCAAATTGGGCGAAGATAGGTAGCACAGGCGAAGATACGCAACTGGATGGTATTCATCATGCAAAAAAAGTGCATACGAATTCTAGCCAATATACGAATCCCAGAAAGCTGCCGTCAGCACTTTATAAAACATAAGTTATTAACGCTACCCTCAATCTACGTATTGGAATCGGCTTTGTTTGTGCGCAAACATCCTGATTTATTTAGGGTAAAGATAGACATAAATACAACCAGAACATGATGGCTGTAATTTTAATGTAATCCTATCTTATTTTAATTGGAAACATGTGTTAATTTTAATCCAATCTTAAGTACCATTATGTGCCCTTACAGGGCGTCATGGACCAACATGAATACATTATAACATCTATAACTATATGTACATGACATAAATAATGAATAAATGAAATGAAATGAAATAAACTTTTTCCTTATTTCTTTCTGTCTGTCTGTTTGTCTATGCATCCGACCATCCATCTGGCGGTCCATCCGTCCGTCCGTCTGTCCATCTGTCTATCTGTCTGTGCGTCCGACCAACCGTCCGACCGTCCGCCCGTCTGCTTCTTAATCAGTGCGTCCAATAAGCCGTCCGTCCGTCTGTCTGTCTGTCTGTCTGTGTTTACTGTGCGTCTGACCAACCGTCCGTCCGTCCGTTTCTGTTTCTGATTGTCCGTCTGTCTGTGCGTTCGTCTGTCTGTCTGTTTGTCTGTGTGTCAGACCATCCGTTCGTCCGTCCATCTGTCTGTCTGTGCGTCCGACCATGCGTCCGTCCGTCCGTCTTACAGTCCATCTGTCCATCTGTGTGTAAATCTGTGTGTCGGTCATCATACAATTCATCCATTCGTCTGCCCATCCGTATGTCTGCTTGTCCGTCCATCCAGTCATTAGTTTGTCTATTTGACTGTCACTATTATATTCGCAGAAACTGGTACACAGGTATAACAATCACCTCGAGCGATAATTCTATGGGGTTTGTATATAACAATAGCTTATAAGTAAAATAATATCTAGAATTAAATCACTACATCACTAAATAGTATAAAACAAAGTCTCTTTCCGCTATCTGTTCCTATATTTATGCTTAGATCTTTAAAACTACTTTTTTTAAATAGATAGAGTGATTCAAGAGGAAGGTTTATATATTATGTATAATTCTATGCAGGCGCGAGCAGAAGCTAGTATGGTTATAAAATAAAGACTTCTGCCGCGTCGTTTTGTCAGTCTGTGTGTTTATTTAAGATAAACCCAAAAACTATTCAACGTATTTTCATGCGGTTTTCGCCAATAAATATAATGTTTCATTTAGAAGGTTTAGGTAAATAATCTGTAAAGGTTTTTTTTGTAACATTGATTATGAAATTATAAGTCAAAACAAACTGTAACGAAAAAAGGTTACAAAATAGGTAGGCTTGGATTAAGTTACCGCCATCCATAGGCCATTAAATACTAAAAATGGGTAGTATTTACTACTGCTTTAATGTAAGTCTTTATTTAAAGAAGCGCACAAACATTCGAAAAATTCACAAATAAATTGGTGTAACATATAGTTATTTTTAATATTTTTTTTAAATAAAATAAAGATAATTCTGTAGCGTACCCTCTCTATTTATAAAGTGGGGATAAATTTGTATAATCTTTCAATTTTACTTGCGGTATGTATGGGAGTTTATGTGGTCTGTTTATGTTTGTGAGTGTCAGTATGTGTGTTTGTTGGTTTCCTATGTTGTGAACTGATTTTTATTTTTATTGTTTTACTAGCTGTTGCCCGCGACTTCGTCCGCGTGTGTTTTTGTGATACTTACGGCTTTTCTCGATATCAAAATTATTATTATTATGACTATTAACTTCGTCACGTGAACCACTGAAAGTGTGTACGAAACTATACTTTTAGAATTACGTCATGAAAATAATAATTTGTGACACGGAATCTTGAAAAAAAAAACAGGTGTGAACTGATTAATGACTCATCACACTTATTTATACCTTATTTTACAAAATAGTTTAATTTATAGTTTTGTTTCTAGTTTCTTTATTCAAAAAAAGCTAAGTACAGTTTTAGTTACCTACATCACTATTAATTTCGCCGAACTATGACGCTTATTGGCGAATACTGCGCTCACTTTAACGATATTTTGTACCCTGATTAATTTAAAAAAATAAATATATTCTAATCAAATAATAGGTACATAAATGTTGACCTGTTTTTACCTTACGACTAACAATTCATTTACTAATCCGTTTTAATTAATATTTTGCGACTCAATTTTTTCTAGCAGAAGTTTTTTATTTATTTTCTTGGTTTAAGTAGGTAGCTACAGATTATTAACACTTATTATCTTTATCTACAAATTAATTACCTACAGAGGCCTTACCATGACGTCGTAATGCGATTCAGTTAAGGTTCGCTCGCTGTCAGATTCATACTAAAAGCACAAACTTTTTTCACAATAAAATTCTGACATGTTCGTAGCGCAGACGTAAACGCGCCTTTTGATTTTGATTTTTTTAGGCAAAGATATTAAGAGCATACACCCAAGCGTTTCACGCTGCCCTCATAATATATCAGGTTTTCAAATAAGAGTGCGTTCAAAAACCGAACGCGTTGTGAATAATAGCACATAAATAAAAACAAAGTAGGTAACGGTTTTGCATATTGAACTTTAGGTGTTAGGTAAAGAACACAATTTAGGACGCCAATTTAGGTTGATTTAGGTTTGACGAAAATGTCTTCGTTGAAAAATACCTGTACAGCATGTAATTATTTTATTAATGTTTTTCGCAATTGACACAGTTTTCCGGCTTTATGTTTTATGTACATTCGTATCTATATATTTTCTCCGTAGTATTATTTTGTTTGTAATTATTACCAACTACCTACTTATACCGAGGAAAGCTGATTTTCTTGAGTTCCGCTATTTTGTGCGTAATCACCTCAAAAATTAAATTTCAAGAAAACTGAGAAATTATATTTACCTGTATTAAATTGGAAGTATTATTTAGCAATTTTTAAAGGTTACACTTCATTGGTTTTTATTGTATAGGTGTATGAAGTTAATTAATTTTAAACAGAAAACCCTCTTTTTTGCGCCTCTGGGTGAGATTAAAAAAAAATGCTAAAACAGGTATTTCTTTATTTTTATTACTCAGTATTTATTCTGAGTTTCATGATTCTAGAACAATCTAATTTTATTTTTTCATACAAACTTTAACCCCCCTTTTCACCCCCTTTTTCCAAAAAAATCCAAAATTTCTGTAGCCTATATCCTATTCTGAATTTATTGAAATAGATTTGTGAACATTTCAACAATATCCGTTCAGTAGTTTTTACGTGATGCTCAGTCAAACAAACAAACAAACAAACAAACAAAAATTTTAAAAATTGTTTTAATATGTTCAGTTACCGATTTTAAGTCACCCTGGTCGGTTTTTTTTTTCTAATCTTCAATGTACAGATTTTTTGGTCTCAACGATTTTATTATATGTATAGATTTCTATTTTATTTTTGTTTTGTAATATGTTGCAATAATTCTAATTAACAGAAGAATAATAAAGTTTACTATAAGTGAATTAGTTCCGCTATTTGTTTTGACGACCGGATAGCCTAGTGGTTAGTGACCCTGACTATGAATCTAGAGGTCCTGGGTTCGAATCCCGATAGGGGCCGACATTTGTATGATGAATACGAATGTTTGTGCCCGAGTCATGGATGTTGTATGTATTTATTCTACATTATATAAGTATGTTTATCCGTTGCCTGGTACCCATAGTACATGCTTTGCTCAGTTTGGGCCTGGGTCAATTGGTGTAATTTGTTAGTAAGTAAGTAAGTAAGTAAATACTTTATTGTACAAATATAAAAATAAAGATATTTTTATCCCAAGAAATTTATTATTATTATTATTTATTGTTGATAGATGGCGCTTTATTTTTCTGAATTTACTTGTTGAAAAGCGATCTCCTTCGTGAAATTATCGCGGATTATTTGGCGATGAATGTGAACAATTGTAAAGAGGTTTTTTAACATAACAAAACTGCACAACATTGCGGCATGGATACTCGATTATGATGATAGTTAATCATAATTAATGAACTTAATGAGATTCAAGATTTAAAACTTTGATAATAATAAACACTCCACGCAAGCCTCCGGGCTCTAGATATACCTCCATCCACATACACTCTCCTACAAAAAGCTGTCATCCTCAACACATGCCGTATAGTAAGAAAATTCTTTTCCATGTCATAAATTTGCATAAAATTAAAGCACTTGGCTTAGGTGCGTGCGAAGTATTTCCTCCTAGGGAGAGATTTAGTTAAAAATAAGAATAATAATAATAATCATCATTTATTTCAGATAACTAAAGATCCATAAAAGTGTACATTAATTGATAAGAAAATAATAATAAAATAAAATAATCTATAAACTTTGTTTCGGCGTAGATCTTGTAAAGTCGCCTTTGACAGCTATAGTTCTGGACCTTAGTCAACAGTGGCGCCAAGTAGTAAGCAAATAAACGATAGTCCCCATTGAGATAATTTGCTTTAAAAAAAATGTGTAGCTGGATAGTAAGTGCATTTGACCGTTTTGGCTAAAATCAGAATCGAATCACTTAATTTGAGTAAATGCAAAATCTGTGAAAAATCAATTCTTTAATGTTGTTTAAATAAATAAATTACAAAAGTAGTTCATAATGTAGGCAACAAATAACAAACAAACAACGTGCGGGGCGCGTTTATAAAAACCTTGAATAAAGAAAATAACCCCATAGTGGCTTTCACCTCCGTTAACCTTCTCAAGTGTAGACTTTACATTGTGTGTCAATCAGTTAGTCATTTACGTCTTTTCAAGATACCTAGGTATTCAAATAGAAAAAAAACGGATATTTTATATTTCCTACACTACTTCCTACACTATTTATCTATACCTACATAATATAATAAAATTGTAACTGGTCGATGTCTGTAGATAGGAGGTATTAAAGAAAAAATAAATGAAGGGGTCTTTATAAGCGCTACAGAAGCCAAAAATACCACTTATAGAATTTGTGGTTGCTGTCCATCTTTATGTTTGTTACCGCGCTACGCAAAAACTATTGCACCATAATGAATTAAGTTTTCTTTATTGTATTCATTTTTTTCAAAAATCCACCTAGAAGTCGAGATATAAAGAACAAGGTGGGGTCCACCAAAAATATTTTTGATACATTATTTAATGGGATACCAAATGAAAGAAAGAAGTCCAGAGTTCACAAATGTAGTACGTTTACATGTTACAATAATTCTAATTAACACAAGAATATTAAAGTTTACTATATAAGTGTTATAAGTTACTCATCCTTATGTATTCTTTATAATCGCCTTTACTTGACAATATAATCCAGTTCGATCTTAATATTTGTTTGATGCACAACTCTCTAAAACCCACTCCGTCCACGTAGCTGTCCCGTTTGGAAATACCCCCATCTGATAAAACCTATTGACCTAATTTTTAAATCCCAAATCGAATCGATTTTAAATATCCGTTTAAGTGAGCACAGATGGACTCAAGCCACCCTACCAATAACTTTTTATCTCGGCAAAATTGCGTAGTTCCCGCGGCATAGCGATAAACGAATTCTTTGCAGACGAAGTCGCGGGCAACAGATAGTATACAATAATACTTATAAATACAAACTGTCGTTCCTTTTAAAACTTATTTTGAGTTAAAAACGCATCGCGTGAGTTTGGGTAGGATTTGACGTAAAAAAATAATTAAGTAAAAAATGTGGTTGATTGTGGTTATAGCACTGGTGGGGATTTATGTTATGGTGGGTGTGCGGGCGTCCCGGGCCAGGGCTGCGGAGGGGCCCCGGCCGCCGGAGTACCCGGGGGGCTGGCCGCTGGTTGGTCACGGACACTTGTTCGCCTCTAGAAATAGCGTCGGTCAGTCAAGTCGCCTCCGTTGATTTATCAATTTAACCCCAATTCAATTTTGACTAAAAATTACAAAATGTTTTTCATTAATTACTTTTACATTCATTGTATTTCATTGTGTGTAAGTATAGGTCACACATTGAAACAGATGAAAAGTTTTTCAAAGTCCATAAGTTTGTTAATTGACTTATGTACTAGAGGGAATAACATTAAATTAAAGAATTAAAAAACCCCCTACGCATTAATCAAGTAATGCTACATCGCTTTAGATGTGTGCTGATACTCGGCCCATCCTTACGATGCCACAGACAGATACACGCATACACACACACACACACACACACAAACACACACACACACACACACACACACACACACACACACACACACACTCAAAAACGCGCGCTCGCAAGCACGCACGCACGCACCACAGTATACATAATATTATATAAGCTAAAACAGTAAGGAAACTACGAACAAAACGGTTGAAACGAACGCACACATAGATGCGAGCTTTTACACGGCCCCTAAGAGGATCTCGCGGTGCCGTCAGTCGCGAGTGCCGCGTTGAGACGAGCGGCCGTCTGTTACGTGCGCCCAGACAGTCCGCGATCTTTTCATTTTAAACATGCCAAGAGCGTATTGCGCAGTGTACGGCTGCTTGAGCTCGGCTTCTTCACAACCGGAGCTTTCGTTTTTTAAACTGCCTGCTGATTGAAAGATAACAATATATTATTATTAAATAAAATGCTTTTTCTGTTAAATAATGCGTTAGACTGTTTAGATGATAAAGTAGTTGCCGTATAGGTATAGGTATAGGTTATATTCGAATCCATTACCAGAATGAGAAAATGTAGAGCACACGCGCGCACACGCAGACACACACACACACACACACACACACACCCACACACACACACGCACGCACGCACGCAGACATCGACGTCAAACTTTTAGTACCCCACTATTTGTGTCGGTTAAAAATGTACATTTAGGGCTTGTGTCACCACTCTCTGTTAACTTCCAGTTATCTTAAGTGACAGTTACCTATGATGACGTTTCTGTCTGCTTTGCAGTAATAAACAGAGACGGAATCATAGATAGGTGACACTTAAGATAAGTGGAATTTAAAAGAGAGTGGTGAAAAAGGCATTAGGCAAACAAAGTCGCGGACAACAGCTACTTTTTATTTTAATTAGTAAGAAAAATCCGTCAATTATGTAATATTGATAAAAGCACCATCTAATGAGACTTCTATCATGACCTTATCTGGAGCATCGTCCTTATTTGGACTAAAACTAACTTTTGCCCGTGACTTCGTCTGCGACGAATTCGTGTATCGTTATTCCGCCTGAAAACCCCAATTTTCAGATAAAAAGTAGCCTTTGTGTTATTTCAAACTATTATCTATCTTTTTTCCAAATTTCATCCAGATCTCTTTAACCATTCTGGCGTGAAAGGGGTATTAACATCCATACATCCTTACACACATCCATACAAACTTTCTCATTTATAATTATATTATTATGTTAGTAGGGTGTTATTTAATTATACTGTAATTTTGCATTTTCAGCCTTGTGGGATCTGTTCAAAAATATCTTAAAATTTGCTAATTCTACTGGCGGCGTAGTCAGCTTTAGGATAGGCTTGCAAAATTATTACAGTAAGTGAAATAAATGTTTTCCACTATGAAATGAAACTTTATGAACAGTTTTCAATTAAGAAGGAAAGAAGATTTTATTCGTTTTTGCAAGATACATAAATATAAGAGCATGCACACAAATTTATAGAAAAGAAACAAAGAATACCGAGCATTGTATGGTATGTGTTTTCGCAAAAGTAACTACTGCAGCAATAAAAAAGCCTTTTTGTACACGTTGAATTTTCTGTCCGAACCTGAACTATCACTAGGAATAAAACGTTACACAAACACTAGAACAGTCACTTTATTTTTAAAGAATAATCAAAAAATGAACGCGAACATATTTGACGATGATATCTTTATAAAAAACACAGGGTGGAAATCCGTAGGTCTAAATCTCGTTAGTAGGGTTGGTATTGTTGCCAACCAAATGAGGAAGCCAAAATTAAGAAGGCCTACAAGGACTTTTTGAATTTAGAAAATGATGATATAACTTAGCCTGGCCTGCATATAATTTATTTATTTTATTTATTGCATTATAATCATGTCGTACATTTAGGTCTTACAAATACAAATACATGGTATCAATTTCAGACATGAACCCTGGCAGGGCGCAGCAATTTTCTATGTCTAACTTAAATAACTATGATATAAGAGATACCCCGTAAGGGATAAAGACGTGATTTATGTATGTATGTATGTATGTATATAAGAGATAACATTACATAATATTATTATTATTATTATTATTATTTTATTAAATTATGGACGACAAGACGGGAAATGGGGTTAAAATAAGTTCGCTAAGCATATGGTGTTGTAGTCGTTGTGCGCACAAAAACCAGTTATAATATATTCGCCTAATGCAAAACCAATCCTAATAAATTAGGCGTGAATTTGCTATTGCTAGTAAACCTGATAACTTAATAAATATGCAGTCATTCAACAAATTTAAAGATAAAATAAGTGTTAGATCATTTAGGAGCAAGAATGGTTTAGAAGTTATTGAAATACGTAGAATTGAACGTAGTAACTCGATGTCCCTGAAGTGGTGTGGATCTCCCGTCACGAGATCCTACCGCGCCGGCCGCTACGGACGCCCAAAGGCGTGACTGGTCTTGCTTGCGGTGGTTTACGACATGCACAGCGTAGATGTCGAATTTCGGGGATCTCGGTCCGCAAGTAAATTTATATAAATCATACGGCACAACAACTCTCCGTACGGAAAAGCCGAAATTAAAAATCCAGCTTTTTAAAACCACAATTTATGGTGACCAAATATAACGGTTTTGTGATTAGCGAAAACAGCCAAGGAATAAATTAGGAACTCGGCAGCACAATAAACACCACAAGCCTCCGGTATTTAAGAAAATCAAAACTCGTGACTAGCAGATCCAGGAAAATATTCCACTCTTCAGCAGAAAAATACCAATCTGAATCCCTTTTTCCTAATGTCAATTTTGATTTTTCCATAAAGAACACCAATTTAAAATTTAAACGTATGTGCGAAAAGAATAGTTAGAAACCAGTAAGAAATACGAAAAAAGGTTATTAATAAAAAATTACAATAAAAAGGCCACATCATCATGCAGCAAAATAAAGCTGCACTACCTAGTAGTAGTAGTAGTAGTGAGTGAATAAGTACCTACCTAAATAAATCAATATAATCAATTAAAGTAAAAAGTAAAAGTAAAAAAGTCTATTTATAATATGCAAAAGGTTACTACATATTTGTACGGCAGCCTCCGCACTAGACTCACGCGGACGTCGCGGAGACTAGAGACAGTTATAACAATAAGGGACTAACATAAAAATCCGAAATAATTTGTGTGTGTATGTGTGCGTGTGTGAGTAGTATGTGAGTGTTAGTACATTTAAACCATCAAGACCATGATTTGATACGACAACCTGAAGGATTAAAAATACAATCCTACATTCGTAAAAAAAGTTGAAAATCATACTGTCTGAATTAAGGTTGCAGAATGTGTTTTACTGTTGACTATTCTCATTGTCATTAAATTTAGATAATATAGGTATTCAACAAATTTGTTAATTCGACTACTGAAAGCTCAGATGAAATTCGACTTACAACGATGTCCCCAACTAAATGAACCCAAATAAAATCTATAAATACTGGTTTTTCATAAAGTTTCATTTTGTATTGGCGACATTAAAAACTCAACTAAAGTTATTGAAGCCACAATTTAGCATGATACCTATTACATTTTTAATGTCCTAGGTATATTTACACCACATCTATACAAATACATGTAATACTGGTTAAATATTTGCTAAACAGTGGTTTCTGACCCGGGTGACTGCGTGACGTTAGCTAACGCCGCCATGGAGAAAGACTTTATCTACGACTTCTTTAAACCCATGTTAGGCGAAGGACTGCTGACAGCAACAGGTGAGTCGGAAGAAGTCTTATGAAAATGAAAGCATTTATTTCGGGCATTGACGCGGATTTATGGAAAATAGTAAGTAGGATAAGTAAAGATGGATTTCGCGAGGTACATTGAAATTCCTATCTACTGGCATTAGTTTCATCCTTATAGATCAGGGGCCCGCTAGGTATGGACACACCCGCCCGGCTCAATTTCACATTGCTCTGCCACATTAGTGTTACGGTTAAGAAATATTGTTTTGTGTTTTATGTACAATAAAGAGTTATTCATACACACGTACATTTTACTAACTACCACAATGTTAGGTACACTATTTACAAATATGTAAGTGAAGTGTGTAAGTGTGTCCAGACAAGGAATTTGGTTTTCTATAGTTCACAATGTGAAGATTAGGAAACGGTTTTCTGGCCTGTCACTCTGCTGATTAACAGGGTGGTGTTTAGTAAAAAAGTTATTCACCAGGCCCGTATTTTACCAACATGACAATTGTCGGTGACAAGTGACAACTCTCTTAACTTTACATGCTCAACGAGAATCTACGCCGGTTGGCTTCATATTCAATGTAGACACACATGTTGTATGTGTATGTATGTAGCAAAGCAGCAACTTTATACCAGATAATAATTATTATTCCAGACACGGGCTATAGTTATTAGGCTATGTACTTCATCTTCAGTTTACATATTCCAGTGCCTATATGGAATGTGCATCGAAAGCTGCTAACACCAGCGTTCAGCCAGGTGGTTCTGGACGGCTTCATCGGGGTATTCAACGCCCAAGGCACAAAGTTGGTCAGTTCCTTAAATCACGAGGATGGCAAGAAACCCTTTGACTTTTGGAAGTACATAGGACCAAACGCACTAGAAACTATTTTCTGTAAGTAATTGAAGTTCGTAAGATCAGAAAAAATACGATTTAATTAGTGAACCTAATATTTTTTAAAGTTACATAATCAGGCCGACTATACGAGCAATACAGTCATACTTACTTCACTTTTTTTTCCTTTTAGGGATAAGTTTACCTGTGTGCATTTGTGTTGTCCTGTATTCATCTTTTTCATGTGTTTTATGTACACACGGCAAAATAATCCGGTAAGCATAGCCACGCACACAAACGTCTATGTACCTACTCAACAGAACCTACATTAACATTTAGTAGAATCCACATGTGAATGTGTGAGTGAGTCCGATCATAATGTACCCACTAAGTACAGTTTTTTTTTTTACTTATAAGTTAAATGAGTAATATCGCTGTAAATTACCTATTTATTGAAAAAACAAAAACAATAACTATTAAATAACAATGAAGAAAGTTAAAACTATTTAAGTTAGTTTATAATAAATAAAGTTAAAAAATAATTACAAATTAAACAGAAAAAAATCCCCCCTGGTATCGAGCCAGGCTCAAATGTTGAAAATTCAATATCTCCGGTTTCAGTTAATTCTACAAAAATAATGGAAAAGTATTTTTTTTATTTAAATACTGTCCTAAAAACATTTAACCTATTATCTTACATTGAATTTTGGCATCGCCAGTGTAAGCGAGAGAAGAGACCCCGAATCGAAGCTTCCTTCGACCTTGAATCTTCAAATTTATGCAATCCCACGCATTGAACTATTATTACTAGCCATATCAAAACCTAAAGAGGATACGTCTTGGGGCCCAGTAACACTAAATGGAATTGAAAAACTGGTCAAAGGTATGCATCGTAAAAAATATTTTAGCTATGATGAAAATACCAATTACGATAATCAAGGACATTTTGCTGAGCTGGGAATATTGACCGTACCATGCCTTTATATTATGGTTCCACTCAGTGACTTCAGAAAACCCTCAACGAATCGGAAACAAACAGCGAAGGGTTGAAACGAGAAAAAGGCATTACCAAATACTATTCGACCTAGCTTGAGGGTTGTTCGGCACAGTGCAAAATACCAGTCCACTAGGTTATTCAATAGGTACAGAAATGTATAGTCCACAGAATCGAAAACCATAACTAGCTTGTATAAATTCAAAGACAGCTTGAAGCAATTCTTGTTAAAAAAGTGTTATTACAACGTTGAAGATTTATGGCAAAAAAAATATTGAAATTAAATCATGGCTTGAAACAAGCAAAGGGCTTGGGATACAATAGCCTCCCTTGCCACCTTAGATTCATTAATACGGCCTTTCGACAGGCAGGAACCGGGCCAGGCTGTTATCTGTGTCCAAGCCAGAATCTGGTCACTGACTACATGCGTATCCCTTGCCCAACACTGGAACTTTTATCGACCCAGACACTTTACGCATAGCTGCCGGTCTCCGGCTGGTAGCTGGGATCTGCACAGGTCACAACTGTGTTTCTTGTGGGGCTTCAGTGGACCGACTCGGCCACCATGGCCTTTCCTGCTCCTCGGGCGCCGGCCGCCTGTCCCGCCACGCCGCTCTCAACGACATTCTCCGAAGGGCGCTCGTCAGTGCCAACGTGCCCGCTGCTCTGGAGCCCCAGATTGTGCGGAGCGACGGCAAGCGCCCAGACGGAATGTCTTTAATACCTTGGAAGACGGGCCGTGCGCTAGTGTGGGACGCCACTTGTACAGACAACGTGGTGGCGTCTTACCTACCCGCAACTACCAAACGTGCGGGGCGGCGGCGGACCCCCGGGAACGCCTCAAGGTCACAAAATACAGCTGTCTCGGCGCCCAAAATATCATTTTTTGCTTTCGGTGTCGAGACTCTAGGTCCTTGGGGTATGGGTGCGCTGCAGCTTCACAGAGAGCTCGGTAAAAGTCTGAGAGAGGCAACAGGCGACCCTCGCCGGACCCTTGCCGGCAGCCATCTCGCGCAAAGAATCGCAATCGCTGTTCAACGCGGGAATGCTGCCTGCAGAATTATTTTTAAAGTTTATTTAGTTATTTTAATTTAACAGTAGTTTTAGTTTTGTATTTACATTTTAATTATCTCAAATAAATAATATATAATAGACGTCAAATATGACTACATTGAATTAATTATTATAAGATTATCGTTTTTTTTGTTTTAATTTCAGTATAGCTGTATTATGTAATATTCGTACACAATGAAAATTGATTTCTGAATAAATAAACTGAAACTGAAACTAGGGTGCATAATTTGCTGTGTGCACAATAAATAGTTATACATATAATTATACATGCTTAAATGTATGTGAGGTGTATTTATTTAGATCTACGTACAGTCAAGATTATAATTTTTATTCACATTTTTGTTAGTGACGGCTATGGGAGGCGCCAAAGCTGACTCTCAACTAAGCGACGAATACTTGCACGCAGTTGGAGAAGTCATTAATATTATCATACAAAGGTTCCAGAAGTTTTGGTTGCACAGCAATTTTATCTTCAGTCTGAGTACCCTCGGGAAGAAACAGATGAAATATAAGAAGGTGGCTGATGACGTCACCTCTATGGTAAGTTTCCAAACTTTATACAAAACTGTTCCGTACAACTCCCGAACAATATTGAACTTCTTCTGTTAATATTGCATTATTCTCAGTTTTAGAGAAACATTGTTAGTGCATATTGATATATTTTATTCAGTCAAGATATATTTCATTGTGATTAACATAGGTTAGCTAAATTAAAACGTACCTTTTCTCACCGAAGTGTCTATTCTCACGACAAAAATAAAATTAACAAGTTTTCTTCAAAAATTAGGTGGATAAATTTTGTCAGTGAAGTTTACGTTATTATGTCACTTTATTTTAGAAAAACTAAGTTTATCAATGTAGTGTTCAGTCTCATAAAAGTGGAAGCAAATTAAAAACTAATTCGGAATAGTTTCCAACATAGCGGTTGCCCGCGTGCTGGCGTAGATTAAATAAAATCTTTGGAAAAATGTATGGAAAAAAGGAAAACATGGATTTAAAAAGCAATTTTTATAAATTTTCTGAATACCTAAAAAGCAAAAATTTTAAATGTGTTCTTTCTACCTCAATTATTATAGTAGGTACTAAGTGTATTAGTTCTGTCAATTTTTGTAGAATTTAATTATTTTTCTCAATAAACATAAATTAGGTATGTTCTAAAGATAAAATGCTAGTTCAAATTGTTGCTTTTCTTCCAATATTCTTCTTATTGTTTACTAACTGTCTAACTATCGGCTAACGTAACGCCGAAGTTGTTTGCCAGAGAATTATTTGAGCAACTAACTTGATGTCGGCTGACGTCGTGCGAATAGTGTAGAGCGAGTGACATGAAAAAAAATCGTAACTTTGTTCTTTTTTTTAAGCGGCCAGAACTTGTAGTCTGGTTTATATTTTTTCCAGGTACTCCAAAGAAAGAAAAGTGACTTGGTAAATTATTCATCTACTACTGGATGTAAGTCAGGTAATCAGTTTTTTAATATTAATTGTACTTGTTAAATATATAGGTACCAAATTTCAAATCAATCGGACCACCCGTTGAAGAGTTCTCTCCTGCGGAGGCGGTCCTGACCGGGCCACCAGAATTCCGCTACCAGTTTGTTGTATTGTCATCCAACTAACACAAGTAGTAGGCAAAACTTCAGCTCAATCGATTGAAGATATCTGCTTCAAAATTGAGTTGCAAGATTCCACCCAGAGGAACACACATATTAAATTGGAAACCTTGTAAAAAAAAATTTGGATTGATGGATTTTTATTTACCACAGTACACAGAATGCAAAGTGCACTGTAAAGTTTGAAGTCGACGATTCTGAATTTATCTTTTAAAAAGAACGCCCAACTGCCGCCAAGCTTTCACAATGACCTTAGTATGATGATCGGATAGCCTAGTGGTTAAATGACCTTGATCATGACTATGAAGCAAGCGGTCCCCGGTTGTAATCCCGGTGGACGCAGGCAATGTTAAAGGTATATAATATATCCATTGTCAATTACCCATAGAACAAGCTTTGCTTAGTTTGGGAACAGGTCATTGGTGTAAATTGTCCCATGTATTTTCTTTATTATGTAAAACTAGCGACCCACTACGGCTTCGCACGGGTGCAATCAGTGTTTTTCTACTACATTATGCATGTATTATACATATAAACCTTCTTCTTGAATCACTATCTATTAAAAAATCCATTGTTTAGTTTTAAGGAGCTAAGCATACATAGTGACAGACAGACAGCGGAAAACGACTTTGTTTTATACTATGTAGTGATGCATCTCGTGGGCAGCCGCTCTGTCAGTAAATAAAACATAAAAACCATTTCTACTTTTGTGTTGTTGACAGAGACCAAATTTAAAGCGTTTATAGACTTAATAATGGAATATTCTGGCGAGAAGGGTTTGTTATCGGACCAGGAGATAACGGACGAGGTGACCACCTTCATTGTGACTGGGCACGACACTATTGCCACCGCCTTAATCTTCACTTTGATACTACTAGGGTCGCATCCCGAGATACAAGAACGTTTATTTAACGAGTGAGTAAACTTAAGGTCCATATCGATTTCTCACGAAAAGAGGGGTGAAGTGTAAATCTGTCCTTTCCTGTTTTAGAATCAAAGAAGTGATAGGCGACAGGGACGTGAAAAGACAAGACTTTCCGAAGCTGGTGTTCCTGGAAGCAGTGCTGAAGGAGACCATGCGGCTGTACCCGATAGTACCTGTAATCGGGAGAAAATTAACGAGGAGTGTAAAACTAAGTGAGGTTTTGATGCGAAAAGAATAAAATAATACGTCTTTTTTGATACCATAATTCTCCCCTTCTATTATACTGGCCTACGTTTGTGTCCCAGTACTAGTGCTGGGCAAAGGCCTCCACTCACGGCCACTAGATCGGTTTCGCGTCCAGGGGCCTTACCATGACGTCTTAATGCGATTCAATTCCGACTCATTTCAGGATTTAGCTGTCAATTTTAGAATGGGTCTGACAGCAAGCGAACCTAAACGGAACATTAAGACGTCATGGTAACCCCCCAGGCCATCTCGCCATTTCTGCCTCGACTTGCTTTGCCGCCGGTTAGTCGTCAGACGGTACCCATTGCACCTTGTGGTCAAGTATGCCCATCTTTCTGGATGATTCCCAATCAAATTCAATTTAATGTTTGGGAATATGGGTGCATCAAATTTTGGATGATTTTGCCAATGTCGGGATTCCCAATCCATAAAACGAATTCCCAATATTTCGAATCAGTTGCATGCAACATGATCACAGGTGAACTAAATCCCACGCCAATCGCAGTCTATAATAGATCCCGTTGATAATATTATAATAATATTTTGTGTTAATAATAATGCAAAAAAAAAAACTATTTTGTTTCCCCTTTCCACCTATACGCCCACAATCATGCTAAGCATGGCCTTTGGGTCTTGTCACCTTAGGCTCTGTCTACCCCGTGAGGGAGGAAGACGTGATTTAAGTATGTATGTATGTATGTATGTAATAAAAATGCTAGGGCAATTCTGATCTGTAACTCTAAGAGGGGTATCGAGCGTTATTATTAAAGATAGCGTTTTCTCAGAGAACTACACGCTGCCTGCGGGGTCGGGAGCGTTCCTCGCATTCCACGCGCTGCACCGCCACAAGATGTGGGGCGACGACGCGGAGCTGTTCCTGCCTGACCGCTGGCTGGACCGCTCCAGGATCCCGGAGCACCAGGCCGCCTTCGCCGCCTTCAGTATCGGCAGGCGGATGTGCATAGGTAATATTGATAGACTTCGACTAATACGGTAACATTTGTCAACCAAAACTTAAAAGTCAAGGACAACATGTACAGAGGTGTTCATTCAAACTAACGCAATCGCCTGGGCTCGAACGTTTCATGCGGATGACGCTAAACCACTTATACGATGACTTCAAATAGTTATCAGGAGTAAAACAACAGTACACCGCTGACATTTTCATGTCCGTGTGAACGCAAACTAAACGGCACGGGGTGGATATATCGAGTGCTACGATTGTCTTGGATAAAGCGGCCGAATGTTTTTTATCAGTCAATCAATTGAGAAAGAAAAACTTATTAAAGCATAATTTCAGTCGGTGACAACAATAAAAACTCGTTAGAGAACTTGTTGTTATAAATATCTGCATAATTCTCTTATCTGTGAAATTTTATGAAATAAATAAATAAATAAATAAATAATTTCATTGAAAAATAATACATATAATATATTTATATTTTTTAACAAAATATGTCTACTTTTATTATAAACAATCGTGCCTTGTTGTGTGCCAGTTTTGTGACACATAATATCTTATTTACGACATCTCCTGTCACCTGTATGCGACAATTGTCACACGAAAGATTAAATACAAACACATCCTGTGTGCAAAATTAAGTAATTTTTACGTCATCCGCATGAATTTTTCGAGCCCTGCCAATAGACTGAAGCAGATATGCCTTATACATACAGACCGCAACCTTCGTCTTTGAAGAATTGTCGTAGATATATAAAATTACGTTGTAGATGTACTATTTATTGTCTTGCCAATTAGCTTATTTGTTTTAATTATTTTACTTCTTGTTTCAAATAAAATCTACGTACTGAAAACAATTGACATGATTAAAAACGTAATAATTCAGAGCATTCTTTGTTTGAAATTGCAGGCAAGGGCTACGCGTTAATGTCTATGAAGACATCTCTGGTACATCTCCTCAGAAACTACAGGGTTAAGTCCGACATCTCCAAGCTACAGCTGAAGCTGGACGTCGTGCTAAAACCCCACGACGGACATTATATTTCAGTTGAGAAGAGGATATAGAGGACAGGAGGCGCAGAGGCGTACAGGTTAAGTTGAGGTGATAGGGAATGAAGAAACAAAACAATATATTTAAAAAAAAATAACGAAATACCGAAGTTTTATTTTGTACCGTGACCAATACGAGTAACATCAGTAAACTGCATTAATTTCCTTCCTTACCTCTACAGTACCCAATGTATTATTTTTTGGCCATTTTTGAAATATAGTAATACTAACATAAAAACTGTATAGAATCAGGCGTAACTTTGCGCAGGCCCATGTCAAAAAATTAATGGATAACTTTACTTTTTAATATATATCAATGATCTCCCTAAAATCATAGAAAGTCCATGCATTCTCTTTGCAGATGATATTTTACAACTGCTACTAAAGCAATAAATTATTATTATTATTATTATTAAAAATGTTTGATTATTGTATAATTTAGAAAGGTTAATTTTATTTTCATTATTAAAAAAAAAATTATGGTTAAAAAAAAATCTATTTCCCCATTAAAAAATGAGTTATATCCCTAGTAATTCCATGCCAAAACGAAACAACGTTAAATACCCGTTTAGATAAAATCCTAACAAACATAGTAACCTGGCTAAATGAGCATAATCTTAAAATTAATTTTACGAAAACAAAACTCATGCAGTTCCGGCCCCATCAGAAACGTAGCTTAAATATAGACTATTCATTTCAAAATGCTAAATTAGAATTCGTAAAAACCTTCCCCTTACTGGGAATACATATAGACTCGACAATTAATTGGAAAGAGCATATACATAAAATATCTGGGAAGCTAAGCCGCTTTACCTATGCTCTGTATGAATTAAAAAAATGTACAGACGTAAAAACAGCTATATGCGCCTATTACGCGTATGCGCATGCATGGTTACAGTACGGCATTGTTTAATGGGGAAACAGTTCCGACGCAATACAGCTGTTCAGACTCCAAAAGCGATGTCTACGAATTATCCTAAATATCGATAATATGACAAGCTGTAAACAACATTTTATTGAACAGAAAATTTTAACTTTGCCATGTATATACATATTGGAAGTAGGTATTTTTGTTAAAAATAATATGTCTTTTTTCCCACAATATTCTCGCCCTCAAAATCTACGTCCCCAGACAAAATTAGCAGCGCCAACTAGTCGGTTAAAAATGATTCATTCTGGTCCCTTCGCCATGTCGGTTGCAATATACAACAAGATCCCCAAGTCGATTCAAGATGAACCCAATATAACCGGTTTTAAAAAGCAGCTCAAACAATATTTAATGAAAAGATCTTTCTACTCCATCAAAGAATTTTTAAATGAAAAATAAGCAGAACATTTATTTATTTATTTACCATGTTAAGAAACTTTATTTAGCCATGTCTACTTTGTGTGTATAAATACTATTTTTATTTTTATTTTTAATTCTATCTTTGTCTTTATCTCTACATAATGTATTGTAAAGACTACCTTCCGGCTCTCTGTGGTATTAATTTGTTGCTCGTATGTTTAATTTTAATTAGTTTTAAGTGCAAGTGCCATACAAATATTATTATTGCTGTTATTATAATAATAAGTTTTAGTTTTAAGATTATTTTATAATAAATTGCTGTGCCCTTACTGGGTAAATGTTTGAAACTATATACATAACTAGCAGTTGCCCGCAACTTCGTCTGCGTAGAATTCGTTTATCGCTATCCCGCGGGAATCACGCAATTTTCCGGGATAAAAAGTAGCCTATGTGTTATTCCAGACTATAATCTATCTATGTTCCAAATTTCATCCAGATCGGCCCAGTACTTTTTGAGCCTATTCATTACAAACATACAAACATACAAAAATAGGTACAAATCTTTCCTCTTTATAATATTAGGATAGATAACATCTTTGTCACAACATTTTTATGCATAAATAGTTTGAGTTTGAGTTTGAGTTACTTTGCTACTTCGCCATATAGTGAGGTCAAATTATGCAAAACAGTCACGTTCCCGTCAAATCCTATTCATGCGGTCAATGTTTAAGAAAACAATGACCACACAAAACAAAAATACACTGAAAAACAATCGAATTGACAATCAGAACCACCACCAACACATAAAATGGCTTCGCACGCGTGAACCATGAGCATTTCAAAGAAGCAAGCAATCAAGCATGCAAGCAAGCGAAACTGCAAGCTTGCAAGCAGGCATGCAAGCAGGCATGCAAGCAGGCATGCAAGCAAGCATGCAAGCATGTAAGTATGCAAGCAGGCATGCAAGCAGGCATGCAAGCAGGCATGAAAGCAGGCAAAGCAAGCATGCAAGCAAGCATGCAAGCAAGCGTGCAAGCAAGCACTCAGCGAGAATGGATGAAAGCATGACATGCAAGCGTGCAAGCAAGCACGCAGTGAGCATGCAAGTAAGCATGCCAAGCAAGCGTGCAAGCAAGCATGCATGCAAGTAAGCAAGATAAGATAAGATAAGATAAGATAATTTATTTTGCAAATTGGCCGCTAAGGGCTCTTTTACATGTCTTTTGAAACTACCAGCACATTCGGAAAGACCATCATTGCCAAGAAGAATGCGCCGCAAGAAACTTGGCAGAAAGTCATTTTTTCAAATAAAAATACAGTAACTAAGAATACTTAAATTCTACTTACATTAAATACATTTATATAAGGGATGTATAAGGTCCCCGAGCCTTAAATTATATTAATCTATAAATAGTAGAGATGTATAAAGTCTCTACTGGTCAAAAATAAAAAACAAAAAAAATAATAATAATAGTAAGTTCAGTGGAGGTGTAAAACGCCTCCACCGTCAAATAAACTAATTGGAGATGTCTCCAATGTCGCAGGAAAAAAAAAATTATATATAAAACAAAATTATGAAATATACATTTCATGTCAAGTAAGTAACCAATAAGCTTTTGGATTCCGAAGGCAAGCTTACGTCTGCCGCCCCTAATGTTGGCTTTCACGCACTCATGTCCTGCTCTGAAAGCAGAGCGGTACCGAGGGCATGTCTCGCTTCCGTCCCCACAGGCACACTATGGGAACGTTTTAGGAACTTCGACGTCGCTAGCCTGCAACTAAACAGTAAAAGAAAAAAAAGTAAAAGAAATAAACCGGAAATCCATAAGCTTAACAATATACCTACCTAATACCTAGTTTAATACACATACGACATAGCAATATTTATGTCATTGTAAAAATTAATCATTATGAAAAATAGAATAAATATTTAAATAAACAATTACAATAGGTACAATATTTATATTGATAATACCTATCTTAATTAATAATTTTAATTAATACAGCTATACAATTTGGAATCTTAATTAATCAAGATCAGCTAACCTCAACAGCAGACGGTAGCAACAGGGCCAGAGACCGTATCTAGTCGACACTACACGCATACACTCATACACACACACACACGCACACATACACACGCACTACAGGATCACTCACAAAACACTGGATGCTTACGGTATTTTTTCCAAAGATGGCCATGTCATGTTATTATCACACATGTACTCATCGACTGTGTAATATGCTTTCTTTAAGAGCGTGTTCTTTATGTATTTCTTGAATAACACATATGACAATTTCCACGCATCTACAGGCACTTTGTTGTAGAACCTGACACAATTTCCCAGGAAAGATTTACTTACTTTCCGTAGACGAAATTTAGGAACGAGAAGCTTGTGTTTATTACGAGTGTTGATATCATGGATGTCCGACACTTTCTTAAAGGAATTGAAATTCCTGTGTGTGTACATAATCACATATTACATACAAGCGAACCATGAGCATTTCAAAGAAGCAAGCAATTGAGCAAGCATGCAAGCATGTAACTATGCAAGCAGGCATGCAAGCAGGCATGCAAGCAAGCATGCAAGCATCTAAATATGCAAGCAGGCATGCAAGCAAGCAAGCAAGCAAACCTGCAAGCTTTCAAGCAAGCATGCAAGCATGTAAGTATGCAAGCAGGCATGCAAACAGGCATGCAAGTAGGCATGCAAGCATGTTAGTATGCAAGTAGGCATGCAAGCAGGCATGCAAGCAGGCATGAAAGCAGGCAAACCAAGCATGCAAGCAAGCATGCAAGCAAGCGTGCAAGCAAGCACTCAGCGAGAATGCATGAAAGCATGACATGCAAGCGTGCAAGCAAGCATGCATGCAAGTAAGCAAGTGAACCATGAGCATTTCACAGAAGCAAGAAATCAAGCAAGCAAGCAAGCGAAACTGCAAGCTTTCAAGCAAGTATGCAAGCATGTAAGTATGCAAGCAGGCATGCAAGCAAGCATGCAAGCGTGTAAGTATGCAAGCAGGCATGCAAGCAAGCAAGCAAGCGAAACTGCAAGCTTTCAAGCAAGCATGCAAGCATGTAAGTATGCAAGCAGGCACGCAAGCAGGCATAAAAGCAGGCAAAGCAAGCATGCATGCAAGCAAGCGTGCAAGCAAGCACTCAGCGAGAATTCATGAAAGCATGACATGCAAGCGTGCAAGCAAGCACGCAGTGAGCATGCAAGTAAGCATGCCAAGCAAGCGTGCAAGCAAGCATGCATGCAAATAAGCTCGCAAGCAAGCATGCATGAAAGCAAGTATGCAATCAAGCATGCAAAGCAAGGACTCAAGCAAGCATGCAAGCAAGCCCCCGCATTGCCCCGCTGCCTTAATTTTTCTGAAACTGTAAATATTGCAGGATTTTTATAAAACAAACCTAACCTAACCTATAGGGCTGTCCTAAAATATATCCTAAATAGCTTTTGCCCACGACTTCGTACGCGCTAAGATGTAAAACGAAAAAATAAATTTTTCCCGTTCCCGTGGAAATTTTGGGGATTGCTTTCGGAGTTCACTTAAAGCCTTTAAAGAAACACACGTTATAAATGTTAAGTCTCTTTCTTCCGCTGTTTCGTCTCGAAACGTAAAATCCCGTTTTTTCTCGTCCCTGTGGGCGTTTCGGAAAATCCTTTCTTAGTGTTCCCCTACACTCCCGAATAAATCCCGAATGCAAACGAACCGAGTTCGAGTCCAGTGGACGAGACTTATCTTTTTCCTTGTTTATTTCAACATCTTAGTAACGTCTTAATCTTAATAACCTAGTAAGGACAGTGTAGCATGATTTGCACAATGCAACCTATTAAAATCCACCCTCGCAAATTGGTACGGGGATTCAGCCATCACGCGTCTCGGAGAGGAGACGTTTGTTTAGTTTAAAATGGTAGCAGCAATAATAATTAATATAGTCATAGTACCGTGGAAGTAAAATACTGAGTAAACAGTGGATATTGTTGCACCTTTGTTTGAATTTTGTTTTGTGTTCTGGAAACCGGAAAGGGGGTGAGTTGTAACACTAAGCACAATAAGGCCAATGTTATTTAGTATCTGTTTTCTTGCTATAAGCTGCTACATTCAATATCATTTGTTTTAGCCTAACGAACTGCCCCTTCTAGTACCGTTGAAGACAAAGCGTCTTCATAATAGTCGGTACCACATAGTTACCTACATAATTAGTAGCCTAGAGCTAGTCGGCGGCAATTAGGATTGGAAGGGTTCCATCCGTCCACCTGTAAAACCCTCCTGGCGTCCAACACTAGTTTTAAGTTACCACCTAATGTTATTTAGTTTCTAGGTTAAGTAGGTTAGGGATTTTTTAGATTAATATATAATTTATTAAGTTAACTACTTCTGTATTATTACCTACTCACGGCAACCCATAACAAAGCCTTTAAAGAAACACACGTTATAAATGTTAAGTCTCTTTCTTCCGCTGTTTCGTCTCGAAACGTAAAATCCCGTTTTTTCTCGTCCCTGTGGGCGTTTCGGAAAATCCTTTCTTAGTGTTCCCCTACACTCCCGAATAAACCTACGTGACAAATTTCAACTTTCTGCCTGTTCCCGTTTTTCCCGTTCCCGTAAGAACTGAATATATAAATCCCTATTTTTCCTTATCCCGTGGGAATCTCCAAACATCCTGAAATTAGTTTCTTAGTTTTGTAATCACTTACTTTTGTATCAAATTTGAAGAGTCTAGTTATTATAGTTACTGAGATAGCGTCACTCGGAATCGAATATATAATTCCCGTTTTTTCCTTATCAGTGCGTCCTACCCGTCATGACCTACGGAGCTGAGACGTGGACACTCACGGTAGGGTTGGTCCACCAGTTCAAAGTCGCTCAGCGAGCTATGGAAAGAGCTATGCTCGGAGTCTCTCTGAAGGACAGGATTCGTAACGAATACATCCGACAGAGAACCAGAGTTACCGACATAGCTCAAAGAATTAAGTAAGTAAGTAAGTAAATGCTTTATTGTACAAATATAAAGAAACAAATATGAAGAAGAATTAGTAAGCTGAAGTGGCAGTGGGCCGGCCATATCTCGCGAAGAACCGACAACCGCTGGGGGAAACGTGATCTTGAGTGGAGACCGCGACTTGGCAAACGTAGTGTAGGACGCCCTCCGGCCAGGTGGGATGACGATCGGGGTGCGATGTCGGAAACCTCCTCGAGTGCTCTAGCGTTACAGTTCCCTTCTATCAGGGGCTTTGGCCCCATGGGGGGGGAAGGCTAACGCTTAGGCCGGTGCACCCCGGGCAACAACGGCTGATTAAACCCCTCGTGGATTAGTTAGCTGGTGGCAAATATCCGACCATTTAGGGCGGGGCGAACTATGTTTAAGTATCTATCTTTTGGCGAGGGCCGGGGCGAAAGCCCCTTCTTATCAAGGGAGGGATCGAGATTAGGTGGGGAAAGGCGGGCGGTAGCTGACGGGAAGCTGCTCTGCATCTGCGGCCGAGTAGCCACTGGTGCAGGTCAGGGGGCCAGTGCCAGATGGTGCAAGGAGGCGTAGCTCTGCACCAGGCCTGAAGGCACCAAACGCCTTTTGGGGGGGAAGGGGAGCCTTGGGGAGACGAGGGACAGAAGCGTTTGGTACTGTCGGGCCGAGCTGAGCTGCCTACTGAGTAGCCCCTCCCGCCGAGCTGGTCACTCGGCCTGGAGCTGGCGAAAAGTAGGTATTGCTTTGCGGTTAATTACCGGCAGGCCTTTTGTTCTCTGAGGGGGGGGAGCCTAGGGGGGGGCGGGGCGTGCGGTAGCTGCCGGGGAGCTGCTCTGCATCTGCAGCCGAGTAGCCACTGGTGCCGTGGGGCGGTGCCAGGAGGTTGAAAGGTAGCGCAGCTCTGCACCAAACCTGGAGGCGCCAAACGCCTCGTACGGGGAGGGACGGGGGCGAGTCCAACCTTGTACCTGCTGTTCGCCCCGGGCGGGGAACGGAAGGGCGAGCCCCATGCTGGCGGCGGGCGAAAGCCTGCCGTCGAAGCGGTGCGTTCCGCAAGGGACGCGATCGCGGAGCGGAGTGACCTCGGTCATTTTCGGTCGGCACGTAACCTGGTCCGTAGGGCCGGGACCGTGGGCCGCCTCGTCTTTATCAAGATAAGGGGGCCGCGAGGAGAAAACCTCTATAAAAATCCAGAGAAACGACGTGACCTCGGTCACGGTCGGACGCCACGTAAACCTGGTCCGCAGGGCCGGGACCGTGGGCCGCCTCGTCTTTTTCAAGATAGGGGGGCCGCGAGGAGTAAACCTCTATAAAAATCAACAGGGCGGCGTGATTTCGGTCATGTCGGCCGTCACGTAACCCCGGCCCGCTGGCGCTGGGAACGTGGGCCGCTGAGGGGGCTACGAGGAGTCAACCTCTTTAAAAAAACAGACGGTCACCGGCGGGGGAGGGCGGGGAATCCGGAACCCGCATACAACGGTGCCGTCGCCACCTGCCCCATCCCGGGGCGGCCAGTGGACGTTGCGGTGGTCACCGTGTGCGCCCGCAACGCCCGCAGTTCAAAGCCTGGAGGGAACGTGTGTGTTTTTAGACGGTAGGCCTCTCCCCTCCTTCCATAGGGAAGGCAGTGGCGAGATGGAGAGCCCGTCATACCTCCGTTCGTATGCTGCCCCGAGCGCGGAGATGCATAAGGCGCATTTTCCACACGTTAAAAAAAAAAAAAAAAAAAAAAAGGTGGGATGACGATCTGCGAAAGACTGCAGGCAGATGCTGGATGCTTCAAGCTAAAGACAGGGCGCTGTGGCGCTCATTAGGGAAGGCCTATGTCCAGCAGTGGACTAACATAGGCTGATGATGATGATGATGATGATGATGAGATATACCCACACATTTATAAAAAAATAATTTTCCCGTAGGAAAAGGTTTTTTCTTGCGGTAAAAAGTAGCCTATGTCACTCAGTGATAATGTAGCTTTCTAACGGCAAAATAATTTTTGAAATCGGTCCAGTACTTTCGGAGCCTATTCAATTCAAACAAACAAACAATCAAATCTTTCCTCTTTATAATATTATTATTAGTATAGATTACATGTGTAACGGTTTTGGCAGCGCACGCCAGAATAGCTCGCAGATGGTTGATTTACTTTTTATCCCGGAAAAATGAACGGTTCCCGAGAGATACATTTGTTTTTGTTTTTTTCGTTATTTACTATTACTATAATTACTATTACTACATCGCGACGTAATAGTAGTAATAGTACCCACTAAGTAGTAATATATTCATCATCATCATCATCATCATCATATATCCCTCGGGAACCGTTCATTTTTCCGGGATAAAAAGTAGCCTATGTGTTATTCCAGACTATAATCTATCTATGTTCCAAATTTCATCCAGATCTGTCCAGCCGTTCTGACGTGAAAGAGTAACAAACATCCAAACTCACAAACTTTCACATTTATAATATTAGTAGGATTCATTTCAAAATGCTAAATTAGAATTCGTAAAAACCTTCCCCTTACTGGGAATACATATAGACTCGACAATTAATTGGAAAGAGCATATACATAAAATATCTGGGAAGCTAAGCCGCTTTACCTATGCTCTGTATGAATTAAAAAAATGTACAGACGTAAAAACAGCTATATGCGCCTATTACGCGTATGCGCATGCATGGTTACAGTACGGCATTGTTTAATGGGGAAACAGTTCCGACGCAATACAGCTGTTCAGACTCCAAAAGCGATGTCTACGAATTATCCTAAATATCGATAATATGACAAGCTGTAAACAACATTTTATTGAACAGAAAATTTTAACTTTGCCATGTATATACATATTGGAAGTAGGTATTTTTGTTAAAAATAATATGTCTTTTTTCCCACAATATTCTCGCCCTCAAAATCTACGTCCCCAGACAAAATTAGCAGCGCCAACTAGTCGGTTAAAAATGATTCATTCTGGTCCCTTCGCCATGTCGGTTGCAATATACAACAAGATCCCCAAGTCGATTCAAGATGAACCCAATATAACCGGTTTTAAAAAGCAGCTCAAACAATATTTAATGAAAAGATCTTTCTACTCCATCAAAGAATTTTTAAATGAAAAATAAGCAGAACATTTATTTATTTATTTACCATGTTAAGAAACTTTATTTAGCCATGTCTACTTTGTGTGTATAAATACTATTTTTATTTTTATTTTTAATTCTATCTTTGTCTTTATCTCTACATAATGTATTGTAAAGACTACCTTCCGGCTCTCTGTGGTATTAATTTGTTGCTCGTATGTTTAATTTTAATTAGTTTTAAGTGCAAGTGCCATACAAATATTATTATTGCTGTTATTATAATAATAAGTTTTAGTTTTAAGATTATTTTATAATAAATTGCTGTGCCCTTACTGGGTAAATGTTTGAAACTATATACATAACTAGCAGTTGCCCGCAACTTCGTCTGCGTAGAATTCGTTTATCGCTATCCCGCGGGAATCACGCAATTTTCCGGGATAAAAAGTAGCCTATGTGTTATTCCAGACTATAATCTATCTATGTTCCAAATTTCATCCAGATCGGCCCAGTACTTTTTGAGCCTATTCATTACAAACATACAAACATACAAAAATAGGTACAAATCTTTCCTCTTTATAATATTAGGATAGATAACATCTTTGTCACAACATTTTTATGCATAAATAGTTTGAGTTTGAGTTTGAGTTACTTTGCTACTTCGCCATATAGTGAGGTCAAATTATGCAAAACAGTCACGTTCCCGTCAAATCCTATTCATGCGGTCAATGTTTAAGAAAACAATGACCACACAAAACAAAAATACACTGAAAAACAATCGAATTGACAATCAGAACCACCACCAACACATAAAATGATTCAAATAAAGGTATAAATACGGCCAACCGTTCGTTCATTCTTCAAGAAAGTCGAATCCAGCAAATTATGACCTATTAAGTGTCACTTTTTTTGTATTATTCTGCAAGTTTAGAGACTGGCGAAGTTTTTAAAGTTACTTATGGTCTTTGAATTCTGAGTTTTTTTTTTTTTTAATTACAAAATCAAACATCGATTTGCTCAAAGGTAAAACTTTCACTTTCGGCCAATTTTGTTGTAACTTGGCTCAAGGTTGGGAAGCTGATTATTTTACGTCTGAAAGTGCAGTTTGTGAGGATAATCTCATGAATAAAACACTCAAAAAAACGTAACCAAAAAAAGTTACATGATGATAAACTGCTCGGGCCGAAAATTCTCGAAAAGATCTTTAAAAATTAATTACTCGAAAAATACAAAAAAATCGGCGAACATACATGGGGTATATTCGGATAGCCCCGGATGTGAGGCATCTAAATTTTTTTTTAGACGTCAGTGTTTGGACCATCCTGTATACACACCAAATTTCGTTTAAATCGGTTCAGGGGCAAGCCTGAAGAGGTAACACACAGATGCACGTTCACGTTTATAATATTAGTTTGGATTCACATAAACCTCTATGATATTCAGCTTCATAATGTATGTATGTATATGTATAACTCTTTATTGTACATAAAATACAAGAAAAAGATGAATACAGGACAACACACATGCACAAAGGCGAACTTATCCCTAAAAGGGATCACTTCCAGTTAACCTTTGAACGATTGACAGGACATGAGTCATAATGATATTCGTGCAACAAATTATTTAGCTTTCTGAATGACCTTTACGCCATTTAAACCCCTAAAGATATTTTTTTAATAAAGTACATCATAGGTGCAGGTAGGATAGCCTTCGAACGATTAACATACAAACATTCACCCCCCCCCCCCCCCCCCCTACAGTATATTTTTGTTATGTATTTAAATCATAAAAGAAACCCATGTGCAAAATTTTCGCTTACGAGGTCTATGGGTTTAGGCTGTGCGTCGGAACTACCACATTAATTGTCAACCCCAATTTTACACCCCACCAGTTCTTTAAAAAAATCCTTAACACATGTTCATTTGTATTTGATACACGCATAAAAAATTACAAAAATTGTACTCAAATTTTCTTTCTCTATTTCTAATGTACCGCGGTTACCTTTTTTATGCAGGACCAATTTTCTATACATATTATAATAAAGCAGAATAGGATCGAAAGTCTGTAAATGGACGATATTTAAAAAAACAATTAGTTGGGGTTACTTAGAATCGATAAAAAAACACGTTCCAACAGATTTTAGAATTTTTGTCTATTTGACTGTTTATTTGTATATTTGCGACCCTGTTGTTTCACCGGCCAGGCTACTTTTTATCCCGGGAAATTCCATAGTTCCCGCGGGATAGCGATAATCATGTCGAAGGTCGCGGCTGCCTAGAGTCGCAATGTAAATAAATATTGCGTCTATTATCATAGAGGTGCGCTAACAAGGGATTTTTCAAAATTCCCACTGGAATAAACGAGGTTTATAAGTCCACTGAAAAGAAAGCCTATATCCATAACAATTATTTCTAGAATATTTAAATTTGGCACACCAGTAAGTAATTCTGATATCTGAAAACTAATTTCAGGATTTTTCAAAATTCTCGTAGGATAAGTAAAAACAGTAACGACTTGCTAATATAGTTTCTTGGTATTTGGCAGACATATTCCTTGATGATCAAAGAGGGTGCACTACAAAGGGATTTTCCAATTTTCCCACGAGATAAAAAGGACGGTAGAGAAAATACAGACTTTGTATTTAGTAGACATGTTCTTTGAAGATCACGTAGGTGTCATAATGATAGATTTTTAGGATAAAAATAATGGAAGTGGGTGTCCATGCAAAAACTGCTTTATTCGTTGAGGTAGGTAGGCAGTACGAAATCCTTCAAGCTAAAGTACGACTCACTTTTGGCTGGTTTTTGTATATTTTCGACGGGAGAGAGGAATAACTTTTGAGACTGTACAGGAGAAAGAAGTTATTCAAGTTTGAACAAAACACAACAATACCAAAGCAGGCAAAATATTCATAGTAAGATATTTACTGAAATTGTGTATGCGGCTCTCGATCTGCTCAGCACTCACGTACAAACTATTAGCACAAGGTTTATCGCTTTGAGAAAAGGCCCGGGGCTAAGCAGAGGAACCGTGTGTCGGCAGGAGATAACTGTAAGCAGAACTCCGATCGATGCGGCTGGCGTTAATTTTAGCTGTCATCTCTAGCTTTGTTCACTCCGTCTAAACAACGACTCTCTCAAGTGGAAAAGAAGTGACGGATGGGGGAAGCGACGGAGGGCAGCAAATCTGGAAAATTACAATACAATACAATACATATACTCTTTATTGAACACCACAAATCAGTACAAAACAATACAGAAACAAAAAACAAAGTAGACAATCGCTTAATAGCGATCTCTACCAGACAACCAATGAAAGAAATAAGTTGGAGACAGTTAAGTAGGTGGCTGAAACAGATAGACAGGATAAACGCAGGGATAATAAAAACAACAATACCAACATAAATATAATACATAGTTAAATAAATAAAATAATACATACACAGACACATAACATTACTGTATAATACTTAAGATAAAATAAATGTGAGCATGTAACAATGAAAAATAAGAAGGCAAACAAAAACATACAACAGAAAAGGATTTGATCAGAAGCAAAAAGAAAAGATAAGGTACAAGGACAGGGATTAAATTAGTGATAAATAGTGAGATTTGAGTAGGTTTTTAAAAATAGGTAAAGTTTTAGCTCTAGTCTACAGGAAGGGAATTCCACAGACGGATACAGGTCATAGTAAAGGAGTCACGATAGATCTTAGAGGAAGAAGCAGGAACAGCAAGGAAATTAGTCTTTTGTTAGTATTTTTTAATTTGATGTAGAGTGTAGCAGTTATAAAGGAACTAAGATTCCAAATGACAGTGCGCAACGAACCCGGAATATCTATTACAATTAAAAATATAATAATAATAATAATAATAAAAGAAAAAAAAATATGTATTCTTGTAATATTTTTTTTTCTTTCAGGAAAAGCATTCGCAGATTTGATACCTTTTACGGAAGATTCGTGTAACGGCGGACTACAGTAAAGTGAAACTCACTTTCGACATCGTGACAAGTTTTGTGGAAGGGCATCACATCTCTTTGGAACTAAGAAAATGTTAATACGTTATTTATTTAAAATCCAAGCATTGAAAGAACGTTAGGAGCAAATAAAAATTATGAATGTAACTCTGTGTAGCTGGATACGAGTAGTAAGTACATTTGACCGTTTTGGCTAAAATCATAATCGAATCACTTAATTTGAGTAAATGAAAAATCTGAAAAATAAATACTTAAATGCTGTTTAAATAAATAAATTACAAAAGCAGGTCATATGTAGGGAACAAATAACACCAGTAAATACAATGTCAGTATCAGAATCCTAAAGAAAAACAATTATCAAAAAATATTTCGTTCACTAACCATAACCACACGCCCCGCACGTTTATAAAAACCTTGAATGAACAAAATAACCCCAAAGTGGCTTTTACCCCCGTTAACCTTCTCAAGTGTAAACTTTACATTGTGTGTCAATCAGTTAGCCATTTACGTCTTTTCAAGATACCTAGGTAATCAAATAGAAAAAAAACGGATATTTTATATTTCCTACACTATTTATCTATTACATAATATAATAAAATTGTAACAGGTCGATGTCTGTAGATAGGAGGTATTAAAGAAAAAATAAATGAAGGGGTCTTTATAAGCGCTACAGAAGCCAAAAATACCACTTAAAGAATTTGTGGTTGCTGTCCATCTTTATGTTTGTTACCGCGCTACGCAAAAACTATTGCACTATAATGAATTAAGTTTTCTTTATTGTATTCATTTTTTGCGAAAATCCACCTAGAAGTCGAGATATAAAAGAACAAGGTGGGGTCCACCAAAAATATTTTTGATACATTATTTAATGGGATACCAAATGAAAGAGAAAGAAGTTCAGAGTTCACAAATGTAGTACGTTTACATGTAATATGTTACAATAATTCTAATTAACACAAGAATATTAAAGTTTACTATAAGTGAATTAGTTCCGCTATTTGTTAATAGATGTCGCTTTATTTTCCTAAATGTACTTACTCCGCTTGTAGTGGTAAGTCTTATTTGCAATGTATACTCATCCTTATGTACTATGTACTCTTTATATAACCGCCTTTACTTGACAATTATAATCCAGTTCGATCTTAATAGTTGTTTGATGCACAACTCTCTAAAACCCACTCCGTCCACGCTGCTGTCCCGTTTGGAAATACCATCTGATAAAACCTATTGACCTAATTTTTAAATCCCAAATTGAATCGATTTTAAATATCCGTTTAAGTGAGCACACATGGACTCAAGCCACCCTACCAATAACTTTTTATCTCGGCAAAATTGCGTAGTTTCCGCGGCATAGCGATAAACGAATTATTTGCAGACGAAGTCGCGGGCAACAGATAGTATACAATAATACTTATAAATACAAACTGTCGTTCCTTTTAAAACTTATTTTGAGTTAAAAACGCATCGCGTGAGTTTGGGTAGGATTTGACGTAAAAAAATAATTAAGTAAAAAATGTGGTTGATTGTGGTTACAGCCCTGGTGGGGATTTATGTTATGGTGGGTGTGCGGGCGTCCCGGGCCAGGGCTGCCGAGGGGCCCCGGCCGCCGGAGTACCCGGGGGGCTGGCCGCTGGTTGGTCACGCCGGACTCTTGTTAGCTGCTAGAAATAGCGTCGGTCAGTCAAGTCGCCACCGTTGATTTACCAGTTTAACCCCCAAAATCATGCATGTCCGCATCTTTACTTATTCATTCCTTTTCAATTCACACTGACACTGTAACACTGACGTTCTGAAAGCAAGACCTCCCCCAACGTACACTACAATAGGGAATATTCATAAAATTTTAATCTGTGTTTATGCTTTCAACGCCATCTATATCGCCGTAACGCGAAGAATAAAGTTAACGACGACGGCCGCGAGGGGGCGCAGCGAGCGGCTTTACATTCACCACGTCGCTTCAATCACTCATTTTCTCCATATAAAATCGCCGTGATTAGCACAATCACTCACTCACATTTTGGACACTGCATTGTATAATTCTAATTAAAATCAAAGCATGTAATAAACTATTTACAAAGTATTAAAATAAAAATCATCGTATAAAATCAAAAATAAGAACAATTCATTGAAGAGCACCTGACCAGAAGTTTGCAAACACGCAACCCACAAATATTGGACCTTCATCACCGGACCAGTTACCAGTTCCTGGATCAGCAAATCAAGGTCAGGCCAGCCATCCTTTCTAATTCCTTCTTATTCCCATCATTGTGCTAATACCGTCTGTGCAAAACTCCAGTGTACCGCGTGCGTAATTTTACCGCCGCCATTACGTGGCACTAACGGTGGATAGAACGTATTTAAGTCCTTTTTTAATCACACACAACAATCAAGATGCAATCGCCTAATTTATCTAAATCACCCATCTCGCTTAATATTTTAGACCCCAATGACATTCGCAGTTTGACGACAAAACGTGGCACGATCAAGGGTAAATTAACTTTGTTTGCTAAATACGTTGCAACGCTTAACACGAGTTTAACTGCCATTCAAAAGGTCGAGTTAAAGTTGCGTATAGAAAATGCAAAGACATTTTACTCTCAATTTGATTCAGTGCAAAGTAGAATCGAAGAATTAGCTAACGAGTCTGAATTTACTAAGCATATAGAGACACGTGAAGCTTTCGAGGATCAATACTTTCAGACCATGTCTTTTGCATCCAGCTTTGTCGAAAGCGGTGAAAGCACAGCTGCCAGTAATAGTAGTACTTTAAATTTGAGCCCTGTAACACTGCCTACTATAGCACTGCCAGTCTTCGACGGTTCATACGAGCACTGGTTGGAGTTTAGGGACACGTACACTTCTCTCATACACAACTCTAAGGACATTGGTATTATCCAGAAGTTTCACTACCTGCGCGCCGCCCTGACGGGCAACGCGCTGCAGGTTATCAAGTCCTTAGAGTTCTCTGCTACTAACTACAACATTGCGTGGGAGTTGCTTGAAAATAGGTATAACAATCATAGATTGCTTACACACAACTATGTGAAGTCACTTTTTAACACACAAACTATACACAAAGAATCACCGGCTCAGATAAGAAAGTTAATTGACTCCGTACTTCGTAACCTGCGAGCGTTGAAAACGTTAGGTGAACCCACAGATGCATGGGACACGTTAGTTATTTACCTAATTGTTACTAAACTCGATACGGCCACAGAGCGCGAGTGGGAGCAGTACAAAAGTACACTTATCTTTGCTCAGGCAGGTGATTCATCTACTAAGGTTAAACTGACTGATTTAATAAAGTTTCTTAGAAATAGGGCAGATATGTTAGAATCAATTACAGCTAATCATTCTAGGAACGTACACACACATTCACACGAAATTAAAAAACCATTAAATCACTCAAACACTCAAAATTCACACTCAATTCACAGCTACGTTTCTAGTTCGGTTAATCCTAATAAATCGAACTCTAAACGTCCTACACGCACTTGCAGTATGTGTAAAGGAAATCATCCGCTTTATTCTTGCAATAGCTTTCTTAATCTCGCGATCGAAGAGAGGATTAAGTTGCTTGACGCTAAAAACCTTTGCCGCAACTGCTTGCGCGACGGTCACACTACAGACAACTGTTTTTTGGGTCCGTGCAGGATTTGCCAGAAAAAACACAATAGCTTAATTCATACACAGAGCGGTGACGGCGACCGCGCATCGACGTCGGATGCCAGGGTAAATCAAACTCCACCGATTGCGACCGCGGCCCCCGCCACCACCTCTAATCATCATACTCATACTACTTTAACATCTAATTCACACACAGATACCTTATTGTTGCAACCGGTTTTGCTATCAACAGCGCTTGTTTACATTCCGGACTGCAATAATAAATATCATCAGGCTCGTGCAATTTTAGACAGCGGGAGCCAACACAGTTACGTCACACAATCGTTCATATCGAAGTTAAACACACCATTGATACAGTCCACTGTCAAAATCACTGGCGTAGGTCAATCAATCACGCAAAGCACACAATCGTGTACCATTAACCTACAGTCAACTACAAGTGAGTTCCATGCACGCATTAATTGCATGGTTCTCCCAAGGATTACAGATCGGCTGCCATCCGCAGCGTTTAAGGTAAATTCCATTCGCATACCACAACACATAAGGCTTGCGGATCCCACCTACTACGAACCATCCCAAATTGATTTGTTGTTAGGCGCGGATATTTTCTGGGATTTACTTACTGACGGTCGCATTCGTCTCGCGGAAGGGCCTAGTTTACAAAACTCTAAGCTAGGATGGATCATTTCCGGTCCCTTACACGCTAAACACACACACACATTAAATAAAAACACAAATAAAACTACATGTCATTTCACACACACATTGAGTATAGACAATCAACTTAAAAGGTTTTGGGAACTCGAGGAAGTTCCTAAATCGGGTGACGGGCTGACTGACGACGAGCGTGCCTGTGAACAGCTGTTTAAAGAAACCACACAGCGCGTGGAAAACGGTCGGTTCTCCGTGCGTATTCCTTTTAAGGAATCAGCTGACTCGCTCGGCGACAGTTACGCTATTGCTAAAACTAGGTTTTTGTCACTTGAACGCAAGCTTGAACGCCTCCCTGAGTATAAAAGGATGTACTCTGATTTTATGCGCGAGTACATTCAATTAGGGCATATGTCACTTGTACACACATACAATAAGCCATACTATTTTCTTTCACATCACGGCGTATTTAGAGAACACAGTACGACCACGAAATTAAGGGTTGTTTTTGACGCGAGTTGTAGTACAAATTCAGGTAAGTCGCTGAATGACTTACAGTTAATCGGCCCGCCGTTGCAAAATGACGTCTTCTCTATTTTACTTCGGTTTCATGAAGATAAATACGTAGCATGCGCAGATGTGGAGAAAATGTATAGGCAGGTTCTCATTCAACCAGACCAACGTGACCTTCAACTCATTTTGTGGCGAGAGAGTACCTCAGATCCGCTTAACATTTACCAGCTTAACACGGTGACGTACGGTTGCTCGTCCGCACCGTACTTGAGTATTCGATGCCTGCAACAGCTGGCATCTGAGTGCGGCGACGAGGTGGTCTCACGCACCATTCTGAAGGACTGCTATGTTGATGACCTGATCACGGGTCACTACGACAGGCAAGCGTTGATTGACATATGTGAAAGGGTCACCGATGTTTTCAAGTCCGGTTGTTTCCCACTTCGAAAATGGGTTTTTAATTTTGACGTTTCACCTTACTCGTCGTCAGAAATTACTTCGCGGGAGTTAGCTCTAGGTGAAACTTGTCAAAATAAAACACTTGGTTTGGGATGGATAAACAACACAGATCAATTTCATTACACAACAAACATACAACACACAACACCTGTAACTAAACGTACAATACTATCTGTCGTGTCGCAGATTTACGATCCGTTGGGACTTCTCTCTCCCACCATTATTATAGCCAAAGTACTGTTACAAAGGTTATGGTTATGCAAATTGGGTTGGGATGACGAAGTACCCAGTGACATTGCAGTCTCGTGGCAACAGTACATACACACTCATAAGCATAACATTTGTAACGTACGTATTCCTCGTTACGTAATGAGTGCGCACGCGCAACGCATAGAACTGCATTTGTTTACAGATGCGAGTCAGCTTGCTTACGGTGCATGTGCCTATGTTCGTACACATTCGGGTGACGAAGTAAATAAACAATCGATCACCGTGAAGTTGTTATGTGCGAAAAGCAAAGTAGCCCCACTCAAACCGGTTACCATTCCAAGACTCGAGCTGTGCGGCGCGTTACTGGGAGCTCGGCTTTATTCAAAGATAATTGATTCGCTTAAAATTAAATTCGATACCGTAACGTTTTGGACTGATTCCACAATTGTTTTGGGTTGGTTGCGCATGTCACCGCAGCTACTAAAAACATTTGTACAGAACAGAGTTGCTGAGATTAACGAATTAACCGACAGCGCGCGGTGGCTGCACGTAGCTAGTAAAGATAACCCGGCCGACATGGTTTCGCGCGGGCTTGCACTCGATGCACTTAATAACAACATCACGTGGTGGGAAGGGCCGCCCTTTCTACACGAACCAGAATCGAACTGGTTACACAAAAATCTTTCACACACATTTAATTCTACATTTGACGATTTACCTGACATAAAAACACACACAATTAATATGACATGCCAGGTTAATAGCGATTCATTTCCGTTCGATAGGTTTTCATCGTTTCATCGCTTAAAGCGTGCTTTTGCTTACGTTTTAAGATTTGTAAACAATACACGCAACAAAAACAAGTTGACTCGTCAGTTCGGGCCGCTAACTTTAGACGAATTGAATGTTTCGGTATTACATCTGGCGCGTATTTCGCAATTAAATTCATTTCCTAACGAGTATTATAGATTACAGAATGGTTTACCTATTAAGCACACACGCATTATCGCTAAATTAACTATTTTCTTTGACACACGGCACAAAGTAATTCGAGTAGGAGGCAGAATAAGTAACTCCCCTGATTTCTCATACGACAAAAAGCACCCCATACTGTTGTGTTCGAAACATAGGTTCACACACATTCTATTTCAAAGCGAACACATACACCTGCTGCACGCACCACCACAACTGCTGCTTTCAAACATTAAGAATTGTTGGTGGCCTCTCGGGGGCACAAATTTGGCCAAGCAGGTGGTACGCAAATGCATAACCTGCACGCGCATGAAAGGACAAACTTTAACGCCTATCATGGGCAACTTACCTGCCCAGCGTTTGGAACCTGGATTTCCTTTCATGCGTTGCGGTGTGGATTATGCGGGTCCGGTGCTCGTATTGAATCGGAAGGGGCGAGGCGCTAAGCTAGAGAAAAACTACATCTGCGTTATTGTTTGTTTTTCAACGCGCGCTGTCTATCTCGACCTTGTGACTAGTCTGTCCACCGATGGTTATTTACTCGCTTTAAAACGCTTTATATCTCGGCGCGGTAAACCGGCCGAGATATTTTCTGACAACGGCAGAAATTTTGTCGGGGCATTGAAAGAGCTTTCGATGTTTCTACACACTAATTCGCGTGACATCATTGATCGTGCCACAACGGACGGCATAAAATTGACATTTATTCCCCCCTACGCCCCCCACTTTGGGGGTGCGTGGGAATCCGGAGGGGTACGTTCCTGTAAGCACCATTTAAGACGCGTGATAGGTAATGCACATTTAACGTACGAGGAGTTTAGCACGGTATTAGCACAAATAGAAGCCATCCTAAACTCCCGACCAATGCATCCTATGTCTGCAGATCCCAACGACCTTGTTGCCCTAACCCCAGCTCACTTCCTTATTGGCCGGCCTATGACGTCACCGCCCTGCGAGGATCTGATCGCCGCGGAGCCGAATCGCCTACCACGGTACCAGAGGCTGGAGCAACTACGACAACATTATTGGCAGAGATGGTCAAAGGATTACATCTCACAACTGCAGACAAGGACGAAGTGGCAGACACACAGCCAGGACATCGTGCTGAACTCCCTGGTCCTCATCAAGGATGACCACCTACCACCTCTTAAGTGGCGTTTGGGACGAGTGGTAGCTCTGTTCACAGGAAAAGACGGCGTCTCCCGTGTTGCTGACATTCGAACGGCTACCGGGCTAACGCGCAGGGCGTTCTCCAAGATCTGCCCGCTCCCCCTGCAGCCCGAAGATGACGCTGATTCACGTGACCCAGAGCAATCACCTACACAGTTTTGAAAGCGGGTGCTTTCAAGGCGGGGGGCATGTTTATGCTTTCAACGCCATCTATATCGCCGTAACGCGAAGAATAAAGTTAACGACGACGGCCGCGAGGGGGCGCAGCGAGCGGCTTTACATTCACCACGTCGCTTCAATCACTCATTTTCTCCATATAAAATCGCCGTGATTAGCACAATCACTCACTCACATTTTGGACACTGCATTGTATAATTCTAATTAAAATCAAAGCATGTAATAAACTATTTACAAAGTATTAAAATAAAAATCATCGTATAAAATCAAAAATAAGAACAATTCATTGAAGAGCACCTGACCAGAAGTTTGCAAACACGCAACCCACAAATAATCTGTTTAATATTTTTTTCTCAAATCTTTATTATCATCACATTGTAATGAAAATGTATTTTTTATTTTGTTGCTATTTAAAGCCGTAAAATATTGTATAAAAAATGAAAAATAAGTGAGGAAAATTCAAACTCATAAAACGCGTCACCAATACCG
The DNA here is from genome assembly GCA_932294345.1 of Pandemis cinnamomeana. Classification (NCBI taxonomy): domain Eukaryota; kingdom Metazoa; phylum Arthropoda; class Insecta; order Lepidoptera; family Tortricidae; genus Pandemis; species Pandemis cinnamomeana. Next base: position 6,914,713 of record OW028724.1, on the reverse strand, counting down.
CTGGTCAAAACGAAATGTGACGTCGGATGTCACAAAATTGGATTTATAGGCACTGATATTCGTACTGTGTTAGTAGTGTTTGTGAGAAAATTAGTTTAAAACTGTTTCCCTGTGGTGATTTCTAGTGAATCTGTATTTGATGTATCTTCCTTAACCTTTAACTGATTTCAGATGTATAATCATTAATCATCAAAACCTCAATAGGTAGGTTAGGTTCATTTTAAACTGAATTTTGTACTGGTTAAAACCTGTGATCTGTATAGCAAACTGAAAATGTGTATAAAGTTACTGAAATGCTTATAGTCAACTAGCCATCCGCCCTGGCTTCGCACGGGTATTTAACAAAATCAAAAAATATATTTTTGTGTCGGGCTTAATAAAAAAACTGGCCAAGTGCGAGTCTGACACGCACACTGAGGGTTCCGTCCGTATGTGTTATAAATTTCAGACTACAATCTATCTTTGAGACATATTTCATTCAGATCTGTTTAACCGTTCTGGCGTGAAAGAATAATGAACATCCATACATCCTTACACACATCCATACAAACTTTCTCATTTATAATTTTTATATTATTTTGATAGGGTGTTATTTAATTAAACTGTAATTTTGCATTTTCAGCCCTGTGGGATCTGGCCAAAAATATCTTTAAATTTGCCAATTCTAGTGGCGGGGTAGTGAGCTTTAGGATAGGCTTGAAAAAATATTACAGTAAGTGAAATATTATTATTATTTAAAATAATACACTAGCAGCTCTTTGAGCTCTCAATGTATATATTTTTATACCATCAGAAAGTAGAGATTTCAACTAACAAAAAGGCCACCAACTTTTTTAAAAAAGCTGATATTTTGACGTGAGAATTTTCGATTGAAAATTAGGGTGCTTTTTCGATATTAAGTCAAAATAAGGTGAAAAAATGAACGTTTTAAATCAAAAAAATTACTGTATGTTCGGGACATAAAAAGGTAAGTTTTCACAAAATTTCGGCAATTTTTTTTTTAAAAGAAAAATAAAAAACCAAATACTTGGTTATTTGAACTTTTCACAAACATTTTGAGGTTATGTGGAAAAAGTGAAAGAATAAAAGTTGTAGATCTTTTTATTACCTACAACTTTGCCGTTTAACTTTTTTTCATAAGACTTGTAGTTTTGCCGGAAATCGAGCTAAACCGTTTTTCACCCTTAAAAACTCACCCCTTCCCCTTCCCGACTTCAGATCGCCCGTGATTTATTTTTCCTTTCATTTTTGTAATATTTTCTACCTTTTCTAATGGGTTTCATCCTACTGTATTTTTTTTTACTTTTTATCATTTTCAAAGCTATCGACCCTGGTCTATACAGGGTGTTAGGTAATGAGTGGATAATCCTTGAACTATGGATAGAGTGCACTTAGGACGTTATAATAAAGCTAAAATAGGTTTAGTAAAAGTTGCACGGTTTCCGAGATATTCGGACTTTTAGGTTTTTTTCGAAAATGAACACCCTTGTTCAATGTTTTGATCATAGCACCATTTTAAGCTAATTTTTTCATTTTTTTATTTTTGCTCAATATTCTTGACTACTTGTATTTTCAGATAGGCATTACTATTTTTGTGAGACTACATGAGTTTTTTTTTTTTTAAATCGCAAACTTAATTTTTGCCTTTTCGATCGTACATTGATCGAATTTTCAGCTCTCACGGTGAAAAAAAAATACACTACCGCCTAGTTGCCAATAAGCTTAAAAATATGCCGGTTTATTGACAATTTAAAAATGGTAATTACCTTTTGAATTTAAATTCAAAATTACAAAATAATAAAAAAAAATACACGCTCACCCACATTTTCCCGATTTACTTTTTGTGTCACGGGCGTAGAACTCAAAATTTTTTGTTGCAAAAATAACATTATTGGCCACTTATTTAAATGCAAATGGCATTTAAATTATTCCAAATTTAAAAACATACCAATTGCCTTTTGTTTTTTTTTCGACTTCGATTTTGAATTTCGCAATTATTGCATAATTAATGGTGAAATTGTGCCTTGGCACTCACCATAAATGTAATCCATTTGAGCATATTCTATCAGTGTGTATTATGTTCGAAGCATTAAAGTAAAACACTTCAACAGAACGATCTAAACGCAAAATTAACCATTAATTATGCAATAATAGCGAAATTCAAAATCGAAGTCGAAAAAAAAACAAAAGGCAGTTGGCATGTTTTTTAAATTTGGAATAATTTAAATGCCATTTGCATTTAAATAAGTGGCCAATAATGTTATTTTTGCAACAAAAAATTTTGAGTTCTACGCCCGTGATACAAAAAGTAAATCGGGAAAAATGTGGGTGAGCGTGTATTTTTTTTTATTATTTTGTCATTTTGAATTTAAATTCAAAAGGTACCTAATTACTATTTTTAAATTGTCAATAAACCGGCATGCTTTTAAGCTTATTGGCCACTAGGCGGTAGTGTATTTTTTTTTCACCGTGAGAGCTGAAAATTCGATCAATGTACGATTGAAAAGGCAAAAATTAAGTTTGCGATTTAAAAAAAAAAAAACCCATGTAGTCTCACAAAAATAGTAATGCCTATCTGAAAATACAAGTACTCAAGAATATTGAGCAACAATAAAAAATTGAAAAAGTTACCTTAAAATGGTGCTATGATCAAAACATTGAACAAGGGTGTTCATTTTCGAAAAAAACCTAAAAGTCCGAATATCTCGGAAACCGTGCAACTTTTACTAAACCTATTTTAGCTTTATTATAACGTCCTAAGTGCCTATAGCTCAAGGATTATCCACTCATTACCTAACACCCTGTATATCTATCACTGCACTTGTGTTCTCTGACTTTTTAAATGAATGTCTAGTCTATTTTTAAAACTGTTCACTGAAGGTGCACTTATCACAAGTTCGGGGAGTGCGTTCCAATAATGTTAAATATGTTTTCCACAATGAAATAAAATTTACTGAACAGTTTTCAATAAGTACCTACCTTCTCATGATCAATCTGTAAATATACAATAATTTAATGCGACCACCTAAAGGATTAAAAAATATACAATCCCACAATCTTTTAAAAACATAGTAACTGTAATACTGTCTAAATTAAGGTTGTCAGCAGAGTGTGTTTTTGCTGTTGACTGTACTATCATTGTCATAAAATTTAGATATATTTAACAAATTTCTAGTTAATTCGACCACTGAAAGTTCAGATGAAATTCAAATTACAACGATGCTCCCAACTAAATGAGATCCCATCAAAAACATAACTTGTAAAACAATCCAAGTCTAACTCAGTTCTGCTACCGCAAAAAGTAGTGAGATCCATATAATACCAAGTCGGTTTAGTTTATTTAGTCTCTACTAAAGAAACCACCTGTCTTAAGTTATTACGTGATTAGTTAATCTAACAACGTAACAACATCATCCAACTCTAATCTTCTGTTGGCCTGTCCTTCTTCCTCTTCCAAAACTTATTCCAAATCCTTTACTGTACACTCGACTAGGCTGTGGAATCGCTTACCAACCTCCATCAGGCAATCTTCTTCCATAGTATCGTTCAGGGAAGGTTTAAAGAAGATGTGGCTCGCACCATCTTCTTAAATTAATGGAAATATTCCTTTGTTTATGTTGTGCTATTTATTTATTTATTTTATGTAGTATATTTTACTTATATATGTTATAGATAGTATAAAGTAGTTTATTGACTAGGTTTTAGGAGTTTATGTATTATATTCGGTAAAGTTATGTATTGTGGCTCTCAGTGTTTGCAATTTTTAAACTTACTCGTCCATCCCTAATATAATACTCCTTTCATCCACTCAAAGGTTGACTGGAAGAGATCCCTTAAAGGGATAAGTCCGCCTTTGTGCATGTATCTCAGTGTTTGTCAATTGTATTTGCCTTGTTTATTTTGCACAATAAAAAGTTTACATACATGCATACATACATCTTATAATGACCATAATATCAATATTATAAAATCTTTTAAGATTTAAATAAATAGATTGACTTGGCATTCGCATTAAACAATGTAATTTAATATAATACTAGCGACCCGCCCCGGCTTCGCACGGTATATTGTGCATGTATTATACATAATTATAAACCTTCCTCTTAAATCACTCTATCTATTAAAAAAAATCGCATCAAAATCCATTGTGTAGTTTTGAAGATATAAGCATACATAGGGACAGAGAAAGCGACTTTATTTTACACTATGTAGTGATAGTGATTAGTGATGTATATCGTGAGAAAAATTGTGTTTTATTATTATATTAAATAAATAAATAAAAAATGAAATAAAATAATTTTATTCAGTAAGTGGGCCGTACAGGAACTTTTACACGTCTTGAGTCTACCGGCATTTCGCAAAAAGAGACTGTTGAGATTCTTCTATGATACGTCGAAAAAAACTTAACAGCCAGCCAGGCAGACAAATCACAATCACAATCTTACGTACGATACAATGTCAACATGAATGAATGACCAAGACCAAGTTATTTGGTTTCAGGTCTGGCCCATGCATGTTTGTGTATTATTATTAAATTAGATGGTTTGATGCGAATACCAAGTCAATGTATTTATTTAACACATAATAGTATTTTATACAATCGTTGCATAATGAAGGCTCTTAGAGTCGAGTACCGTGTTTAGGCCACGAGGCTTGACGACGATTTTAAGGGCTAATTATGTAACTATTGTATACAATACTTTTTCTACGAGTCATCATCATCATCGTCTATACATACATAACCTTTTGTAAAGTACATTGGGTTAAGTTTGAAAATTGTACCTTCCACTTATGAATTAATAGTAGTTATCTCCTCTGGAGTAGCGGCGAAACTAATCTCGTCACTGTCACTCATGTTTAATTCGAATTAGGGATTATTTATTTAACACCATCGATTTCGCGTCAAATAACAAAAAAAACTTTAAATTTTTCGTAGCACAAAAATGAACTAATGAGACGTCGTTATAAGACTGTTTCTGATTGGCCGATTACTTCAATTACTAACCAATCACGTATCAGAAGAAAAAAGTTGGTGTATTCAAATGGAAGCAAATTTACCAGATATTACCAACTTTACATTGGGTGCGTTCCACTAAGCGCTCACGACGCTCAATCGAAGTAACCAAGTTCTAATTTTGAAATTATTATAGTCGTCTAGAGCGTTGTATAATAATCATTATAGTTGAGTTCGAAGTGACATAGACTACCCAAGATTATAAAGTATGTGATTACAATTTTGTCTATAAACACATAATTGACAGATTAAAATCAACGAGTAGAAAAAAGATTTTATAATTTTGATATGGTCATTATAAGATGTTGTTAGGTGAACTAATCACGTAATAACTTAAAACAGGTGGTTACTTTAGTAGACTAAATAAATTACCCGACTTGGTATTACATAGATCTTACTACTTTTTACGGTAGGAGAACTGAGTTGCGAGACTTTGATAATTTTACACGTTATATTGGTTTTTCATAACGTTTCATTTTGTATTGGCGACATTAAAAACTCAAAGTAATTAAAGCCACAAAATTGATCATGAGGCCTCTTCCATTTTTAATGTTCTAGGTATACTTACATCACATCTATACATTTGTATCTGTAACAGGTAATACTGGTTAATTATTTGTTAAACAGTGGTTTCTGACCCGGATGACTGCGTGACATTAGCTAACGCCGCCATGGAGAGAGACTTTTTCTACGACTTACTTAAGCCCATGTTAGGCGAAGGACTGCTGACAGCAACAGGTGAGTCGGAAGAAGTCTAATGAAAATGAAAGCATTTATTTCGGACATTGATACATCCGTAATTATATTGGTAAGAACTTATACTACGCGGGTTAGTGGAAAATAATAAGAACATTGGAAAAAATATGTATTTCGCGAGGTACATTGAAATCCCTATCCACTGGCATTAGTTGCATCCTTATAGCTCAGGGGCCCGCTAGGTACGGACACACCCGCCCGACTCACTTTCACATTGCTCTGCTACATCCTATCCTACTAATATTATAAATGTGAAAGTTTGTGAGTATGTTTGGATGTTTGTTACTCTTTCACGCCAGAAGGGGTGGACATATCTGGATGAAATTTGGAACATAGATAGGTTATAGTCTGGAATAGCACATAGGCTACTTTTTATCCCGGAAAATTGCGTAATTCCTTACAATAAAGAGTTATACATACATAACATACATTTACTAACTACCACAATGTTAGGTACCTACACTGTTTACAAACATGTAAGTGAAGTGTCAATATAAGGAATTTCGTTTTCTATAGTTCACACTAATGTGAAGATTAGGAAACGGTTTTCTAGCCTGTCACTCTGCTGATTAACAGTATGGTGGTTAGTAATAAAGTTTCCTAACCGTAACACCAGGCCCGTATTTCACCAACATATGACAATTGTCGTTGACAAGTGACAACTCTCTTTACTTTTCAAACTCGTCGAGAATCTACGCCGGTTGACCATGAATTTTACAAATTCCAGTGCCTATATGGAAGGTGCATCGAAAGCTGCTGACACCAGCGTTCAGCCAAGTGGTTCTGGACGGCTTCATCGGGGTATTCAACGCCCAAGGCACAAAGTTGGTCAGTGCCTTAAATCACGAGGATGGCAAGAAATCCTTTGACTTTTGGAAGTACATGGGACCAAACGCACTAGAAACTATTTTCTGTAAGTAGGTAATTGAAGTTTGAAGTAAGATCAGAAAAATTACGATTTAATTAGTGAACCTAATATTTTTCAAGATACATATCAGCCCGACTATACGAACAATGCATATCTACTGACTTAACTATTTTTTTCCTTTTAGGGATAAGTTTGCATTGTCCTGTATTTCATGTATTTTATGTACTCACAGCAAAATAATCCGGTAAGCATAGCCACGCACACAAACGTCGTCTATGTATGAATGTAATCCACATGTGAATGAGTCCGATCATATATTATCTACGCACTAAGTACAGATTTTTTTACTAATAAGTTAAATGAGTAGTATCGCTGTAAATTACCTATTTATTGAATAAACAACAACAATTACTATTAAATGACAATGAAGAAAGTTACAACTATTCAAGTTAGTAAATAATAAATTAAGTTAAAAAATAATTACAAATTAAGCAGAAAAAAATCCCCCCTGGAATCGTGTCAGGCTTAAAGGTTGAAAATTCAATATCTCCGGTTTCAGTTAATTCTACAAAAAGAATGGAAAAGTATTTTTTTATTAAACCTATTATTTAGTTTTTATCTTACATTGGATATTGGCATCGCCAGTGTAAGCGAGAGAAGAGACCCCGAATCGAAGCTTCCTTCGACCTTGAATCTTCAAATTTATGCAATCCCACGCATTGAACTATTATTACTAGCGAAGAGTAGTTACCATCTCACTGATCCGACGTTGTTATATTATTATTTCTCAACAAGTCTGAGAGCCACAATTCCAACCAATATTCCTCACAACCAGCATCGCCATTGAAATAACATCCAAAAACGTCATTTCACTATTTATTTTTTAAATTTCCGTTTTCTTCGGATACGAACTCGGTTCACTAAAGCACAAGTCAAATCTTCGACCTGCCTTTGACCGCTAGGCCACCGAGGAATGCAAGTTAATTGGTGTAGGTACTTATGAATTATGTCCCATCTGCGACTTCTGTATTGCAATGTGTAAATAGTTTTTAAAATGAGCTTCGAAATAAGTTTGAAATTAGAATTTATCCGCCTGTATGTACAATAGAGTTATACATACATACATACATACATACTTAAATGTATGTCAGGTGTATTTATTTAGATCTTCTTGCAGTCAAGATTATAATTTTTATTCACATTTATTGTTAGTGACGGCTATGGGAGGCGCCAAAGCTGACTCTCAACTAAGCGACGAATACTTGCATGCAATAGAAGAGATGAGTAATATTATCGTACAAAGGTTCCGAAAGATTTGGTTGCACAGCAATTTTATCTTCAGTCTGAGTACCCTCGGGAAGAAACAGATGAAATATAAGAAGGTGATTGACGACGTCACCTCTATGGTAAGTTTCCAAACTTTATACAAAACTGTTCCGAACAACTCCCGAACAATATTCAACTTCTTCTGTTAATATTGCACCTGAAACTGAGAAACATTCTTAGAGTATCTTGATATATTTCATTCAGTCAAGATATATTTCATTGTGATTAATACATAGGTTAGCTAAATTAAAACGTACCTTTTTCTCACCGAAGTGTCTATTCTTACGAGATAAATAAAATTAACAATTTGTCTTCAAAAATTAGGTGGATAAATTGTCAGTGAATTTTACGTTACTATGTCACTTTAATTCAGAAAAACTGAGTTTATCAATAATTGAGTGTTCAGTTTCATAAAAGTGGAAACAAATTATGCAATACTGCGTACGGGAAAAACGAATTCGGAATAGTTTCCAACATGGCAGTTGCCCGCGTGCTGGCGTAGATTTAATAAAATCTTTGGAAAAATATATATGGGAAAAAATTAAAGCAATATTTGAAAATGTTCTGAATAAGTAAAAAGCCAAAATTTTAAATGTGTTCAGTGGAACTAAATTATTATAGTACCTAGTGCAGCATTATTTTTGCTGCATGATGATGTAGCCTTTTTATTATAGTTATTGTTAGTAACCTTTTTCCGCCGTTCATACTGGCTATTAATCTTTATTTCGAGCAGATTCGTTTAAATTTAAAATTTGTGTTCGCCACGAAAAATCAAAATTGACATTAGGGAAAAAAGTCATTCAGATCTGATTCTCCTGCTGAGAGAGGAATATTTACAGAGATCAAACAAGATACCCGTGTTGTGTATTTGTGCTGCACTAGGTACTAAGTGTATTAGTTTTCATGCTGTCAATTTTACATTTTTGGTCAAGAATTAAATTATTTTTCTCAATAGACATAAATTATGTTCTAACGAAAAAATGCTAGTTGAAATTGTTGCTTTTCTTCCGATGTTCTTCTTATTGTTTATTAATGCGTCTAACTATCTGCTAACGTAACGCCGAACTTGTTTGCCAGAGAATTATTTGAGCAACTAACTTGATGTCGGCTGACGTCGTATGAATAGTAGAGCGAGTGACAAGAAAAAAAATCGGATCCGATAATTTGGAATTTTGTTCTTTTTTTAAGCGGCCAGTTGTGTAGCAAACACGTTTACCATATTTGATTTTTAACTTGTAGTCTGGTTTATATTATTTCCAGGTATTCCAAAGAAAGAAAAGTAGCTTGGTAAATTATTCATCTACTAATGGATGTAAGTCAGGTAATCAGTTTTTGTTATTAACTGTACTTGTTAACACTTGAGTAGTCGCTAATGGGTCTACAGGACCCTGTTCAGTTGATTATAATGTATAACTTTTTCGTTTTCACTACGCGACGCTGCCATTCTATCTACCTTCCAATTATCTAATATCTTGCGAGTCGAGTCTTCGCCTCGCTAATCTGTCTGCGCGCCACATTTGTGACCGACGGACGTAAAAGGTAATGTATGGGTCTGCTGGACCCGGTAGCGACCATTTACGACGGCAATAATTTTGTAAATGGGTCTGCTGGGACCCAGTAGCGACTATTTATGTACTCAATATTAATGTAGTTATTTAGGACATTATATTTATGAATCTTATGTTTTTTTGCGCAATCAAAAACATTATTTTAACTTTATTAAAAAAAGAAAAACAAATCAGATTAAACTAAATTTTCAACATGAAACTACCGTGAGACTTAATCATCATTACACATAAACGGATAACTCACGTATAAAAAGTCGAGTGATGCTCGACATGTTTCGGACTATTTCGTAGTCTTTCTTCCTGGAGCGCTCGCCCCGGCGGCAGCGAAACGAACACTGCGCGCCAGCGCTCTGCTCGCGCGGCTGTTCGACGCAAGTGACAGCGGCGCACAAGTACCCTCGTTTTCATCGTCATTTTTATTATTGTCAAATGTAGGGCAGCACACAGCACTGATCACGGCACTCCGTAAAGGTTCGCTCACACTCACCGTTTGGTCAATATTTAAAACAGTTTTCCAACTCGGGGGCACCGACCATCCACTATCCCGGTTGAAATTGAGATACCTACTTATTTCAATGGCTTCACGTACTTTTCGCGGAATGAAAAACTTTTCTCTCGCCAGTACGGACCTTATCAAACCTGATATAATGCGTCGAATCAGATTCCATCGAATGTTCAGCGACAGCAGACCCCTTGTCATCCTGTTTCTTCATACTGCGTACATACGCACATGCGGCGGAGCACATGCTCCGCCAATCTCGTGGATATATTACACCCGGTCTCTCCGATATAGTTTTTCCCACTGGAACAAGGAATCATGTACACCCCGGGAACATTAAGGGGCTCTTTATCCTTTGGTGAACGCACCAGCTGCCTGAAATAGTATTCTGCATGTCGATTCAGAATGCATGAGGCAGGACGTTGCTACCTTGTTGCGTAAAGCCCGGCTGCCTAAGTCTAATGTATATGTGCCTATTGTCCATCATCTCACAAAACCTAAACATTCCCGGCACACAGCTACCCATTTCCACGCAAACAGGTCACATTCAAGGCACAGATGCCAAGAGCGCATTGAGTAGTATAGAGAGTTCACTTTACTCCTCACTCCCCAGTATCTCCGTAGTAGATATCTCGCGGTGACGTGCGATGTCACCCTCCACACAGCCATATTTCCCCTGGAAAAGTATAATAAACAGCAGTACCAAGGACTTACGGCAATATTCCACACACTCACTCTTTAAGCTAAACTACACTTTCGATCACACTAAACACTCAATATCTACACAGACACTTGCTATAATACAGTCAATGCTCATAACCAATGTTACTGGGATTTTAGTTAGTTTTATTTATGGGGTTTTCCGCGGGATGGACAACGGTTATGATACAGAATGCCCCCTCTTGTATTAATTCTTCTATTGTCGTGGTATTTTGGACGCGTAGAATACGTCACCACAACCCTCGTTATTAAGAGAAGGCCTTGTATGACAGTTGTCTTTAATACGTGCAATTAATTGCAAGTAACGGCCGCCCTTCTGAGCATTGTAGTCCCTCCCGAACATCGTTTCATGTTAAATACCAGTTCCAACTAACTTTCTCTCACCAGTTCAGACTTTTGGTGTGCTATTGTATGTAGCCGTCGGTGTCCCTCAATCGTTGTTTTAACTTTCCATGTAATGCATTACGTCTTTCGTTGTAAAGGCATTTGGTTTTTGTATCATTTTTATCTTCCAAAACAATTTTAGCCTTTCTTTCTTTTTGACACTCCCCGTCCCCTCTCTTTTTTTTCTTTGTCTTCCAAACTCTCTTTCCAACTGACACAACCATTTTTAAACGTAAGGAGGTTTCTTATTGTTACAAAAGTTTGCAAACAGATAGTTGCTCTAAAATTTTATCTTAATTGAATGCGAAAAGATTTTTAGAATACCTGACGTCTTGGGTCAGTACAGTACCTACCAAATTTCAAATAAATCGGACCACCCGTTGAAGAGTTCTCTCCTGCGGAGGCGGTCCTGACCGGGCCACCAGAATTCCGCTACCAATTTGTTGTTTGTACTTTTTTCATTATTTAATATGCATCTAGTAGGCAGCGCTCCTGGCAGTAAATAGAACATAAAAGGCATTTCCCCATTTTTGTGTTGTTGACAGAAACCAAGTTTAAAGCGTTCATAGACTTAATAATGGAATATTCTGGCGAGAAGGGTTTGTTGTCGGACCGTGAGATCATGGACGAGGCGGCCACGTTCATCTTTGGTGGGCACGACACTTCTGCCACCACCACAGTCTACACTTTGATACTACTAGGGTCACATCCCGAGATACAGGAACGTGTATTTAACGAGTGAGTAAGCTTAACGGTCCATGTCGAGTTCTCATGAAAAGAGGGGAGAAGTAGTGTAAAGCTGTCTTTGTCTGTTTTAGAATCAAAGAAGTGATAGGCGATAGGGACGTGGAGAAAAAAGACTTGCCGAAGCTGGTGTTCCTGGAAGCGGTGCTGAAGGAGACCCTGCGGCTGTACCCGATAGGACCTGTAATCGCGAGAGAATTAACAGATAGTGTAAAACTAAGTGAGGTGTTGTCGCGAAAAGAATGGAATAGTTCTTTTATGATATGCCTTTTTGATACCATAATTCTCCCTTTCTATTATTTATTTATTTATTTATTTATTTAGACATGCCAACAGTAAATAAACAAAACATTAATATTAACAAAATTTCAAGTTGCCATCCATGTTCATTCACCAATAACAGGCATACGACAGCATTTATCATGTTTAGGGACTTACAGTAAAACTAACTAACAAAAAAGAAACAGGATTAAGCAAGTGAGTTAGCATCCTGCTACCGATAGCCTAGTGGTTAGTGACCCTGACTATGAAGCTAGAGGTCCCGGGTTCGAATCCCGGTAGGGGCAGACAGTTGTATGATGAATTCGAATGTTTGTGCCCGAGTCATGGATGTTGTATGTATTTAATTATGTATTTATCTACATTATATAAGTATGTTTACCCGTTGCCTGGTACCCATAGTACAAGCTTTGCTTAGTTTGGGGCTAGGTCAATTGGTGTAATTTGTCCCAAGATATTTATTTATTTATAACAAAACTAAAATTAGGCGAAAAAGAGAACTAATTTTGAGGCATGTGTGATGAAATCAGCATTTTATGCTTAATTGACCGTTTTGAATCTTGAAAGATGTCGAATTGGAATTGATTTGCTAGGTCTAGGTCGTTGAATGACTTTTGTATACGGTAAAGTGGAAGGGCCTCTCCGAATTTTGTCCTCGTCCTAGCTGGGCAAAATGTAATTCGTCGACAGGTCCTCGTGCTGGCCTTAGGCACCGTGAAGTTAATTTTCCGTAACAGGTGACTGTCAGAAACTGTCCCATTTACATTTTTTTGTAAAAGTTCTATGTCGATGTGCAATGTATGAACTCGAGTCTTTTCTCGTAACTGGCACGTCGATTTATGCCATTACCTTGAGCCTTAAGCACTAAAAATCTGGTGAACGAGCACTGCACTCTCTCCAACCGATCTAATATGTGCACTTGATACAAAGGCCTCCAAACCTGACTACAGTACTGAAGACGCGAGCGAACCAGTGAATTAAAGAGTGTCTGAAATGTTTCGATTTGTCTGAAATTACGGCCCATACGCTTTATAAAGCCTAACATTTTGTTACTCTCTCGAATCACAGAATCAAAATGGCTTATAAAATTAAGCTTGGAGTCCAGGTGAACTCCGAGATCTTTCACACTGCTGACTATTATGCCAGCCTATATTTGTTTACCAGTGTGGGGCAAAGGCCTTCACTCTCGACCTCCACAGTCATCTCCCAATCCAAAGCTCCACCACCCAGCCACTCGGTCAGTTCCGCGTTTAGCCGCGTTTAGGCGTTGCCGGTTAGCTTAGCGGTCAGGGGGTGCCCACAATGTGGTCAATTGTGCTCATCTTTCTGGATGATTCCCAATCCATAAAACAAGTTCCCGATATTTCGACGCAGTTGCATGCATCATGATCAAGGGTAGACTAAATCCCACGCCAATCGCGGTCTATAATAGATCCCGTTGATAATATATTTTGTGTTAATAATTATGCCACTCTGATCTCCAACTCTAGAGTGATATCGAGCGTTATCATTAAAGATTGCATTTTTTCAGAGAACTATACACTGCCTGCGGGGTCGGGAGCATTTCTCGCGATTCACGCGCTGCACCGCCACAAGATGTGGGGCGACGACGCGGAGCTGTTCCTGCCTGACCGCTGGCTGGACCGCTCCAGGATCCCGGAGCACCAGGCCGCCTTCGCCGCCTTCAGTGTCGGGAGGAAGATGTGCATAGGTAATACTGACAGACTTGAAAATAACTGTTTCTTTGACAATTCGCTAACCGTGTCAAAAAACACGTTTCTACAAAATTGGGTAAACACTTAACTAGACCGCAACTTCGTCTTTGAACAATTCGCGTACCTAGGTAGGTATAATAAATTACGTTGCGGATTTATTATCTTGCTAATTATCTTATTTGATTTATTATTTTTCTTGTTGTTTCAAATAAGAACTACGAAGGTACTGAAAAACTATTTACACAATTAAAAACTTAATAATTCAGAGTATTGTTTGTTTGAAATTGCAGGCAAAGGGTACGCTTTAATGTCTATGAAGACATCTTTGGTACATCTCCTCAGAAACTACAGGGTTCAGTCCGATATCTCCAAGCTCCAGCTGAAGCTGGACATCATCCTAAAGCCCAACGACGGACATTATATTTCAGTAGAGAAGAGGATATAGAGGATAGGAGGCGCAGACGTCTATAGGTTAATGGACGAGATAAGGAATTGAGTAACAAAACAAATAATTAAAAGAAATTAACGAAATATCGAAGTTTTATTTTGTACCGTGATCAATACGACTGCTAGAATTTCTTTCCTAACCTCCGTAACCTCCCTTATGCATTATTATTTGGATGTTTTTGTAATAGTAATACGTACATCTCATTTGAAATTTACCATGAGCTTTACAGTGAAGGTATATATCTTAAGGAAACCTGCACACAACTGCGAAGCAATTCAATGGCGTGTGTGTGAAGTTCCCAATCCGGGGAAGCGTGGGAACTATAGCCCAAGCCCCTTTTATTGTGAGAGGAAACCTCTACCCAGCATGATGATGAGTAATACGTACAAACGCAACCATGTAAAAACGGAAGATGAAACATAAGAGAAGGGAGCCCTATACCTACACCTACAGACCGCTTTCTTATATTTAGAAGGTTTCAGGTTGATACCGTTTTTTTTGCAGTTAAAGTTAATCCCTAAAGAGTAAAGAATAAAGAGTGCCTTCTCTTTCCTTCACGATAGCGAACTCAAGGCTGCTGCTGCTGCAGCTCAACTCTCGCCCAAGTTCTTAACAGTTACACTCACACTTCATACGCGGGTGTCATTAGCAACACTGTTTGTTCGAACATAACACAGTTAATCATTTTCAAAATAATGTTTATGGATCAATTTTGAACAGTGAAAATCGTACACAGAGAAAGTAAAAAAAATACATAAACCACTTTAACAGGCGGCGCGCGAACAAGACGTCGTCTGCGCACTACGTAATATAATAATTAAAATACCTCTTAATAGATCACTTTGTTGTCCGACCGTTCATACGTCCGTCTGACTCTGACATCATAAAGTTGTAATTTATACCCAAACTATATACCTACGGTCTACGGTCCCTTAGAGCTGTGAAAAAAATCAACTCTCTAGGTCAACTCAATCAGAAGATAAAGTCATTATTACCTTTAGGTATTTTCTCAAACATGCTGTGTAATGTTTATGTTGTGTTCCTTAAAATAGGCTTCAAAATGCAACGTTGCAGGCCTGCAAGACGACAGTCTTTTGTTTCTTCTTCTTCTTCTTCTTAGTTGTGGCGTTTCAAGTCGTTATAGCGACGACAACTTCGCCAATGTCAAAGTAACAAAAATATGATTAAAAAATCTTGTGACAAAATGTCGGCAACGTTGTGGGTCGTTCTCAAAAAATTTGCACCGCCACCTGTCAACAGATTTGTCTTCGAACTTTTTTTTTACCACGCATCATTCTTAAAATTAAATTATTAATACATATCAAAAGACACTTTTTACATATAGGCCAAAGGATTTGAAATAAAATAAAAGTATGTCAATAGCCAAAAAACGATTTATAACTAGGTTTTGTCGGTCACTTGCACTGTCCCGCCGCGTCGTACTCATGTTTCGTTGTAATTAAAACATATACACTACCGAGTTAGCTTAGTTTGAGTACTCTATTTTACATACATATATAATCAAGATTTAATACTACTATGTCTAATAATAATACTATACTAATATTACGATTTATTTGCAATTGAAGTTTGTCCACGGCAGTTTTTGTCGTTCACTTGTCATGAGACAGATGATACAACAGTGTATCCACTGTTTCACCTAGCCCGTCTCACCCCGCATGAACCGAGACCTTCAGTTGCCACCTAACACTGTTCCGAGTGACGCGTCGTCAGTTTGCTGGAGTTGAAAATTACGATCAATAAACTTACGCGAGCGGGAGTTTGTAATGGGTAAGTAGTCTATATTCTGTCTTCCATATTTTGGTCGATGTGTGTACGATTGCATTCATTTTAATTTATAACACGTAAAGTATGGTCTTTTGTTATGTGTATAAATATTTAGTTCATCAACCAAATGTTTTCTTTGTTTTGATGATATAACTGTCATTTTGTCCATCACCTGTGTGTCGTTCACTTGTCTTAAAAAAACAGGTGAACGACGCATACGCCAGGTGAACGACATTTTTTTCTATAATCCTAACATTTATGTGACACTGATGAGTTTTTAGTGTACTAAAGTACTTAAAATTATAACTGGCCAAGTGCGAGTCGGACTCATGGACGAAGGGTTTCGTACCAATAAATAAAACATGTTTCTTGTATAATCCCTTTAATAGTTAACTGTATTTTCTTGTTGTTAGAGCGGCCATATTAATACATACTATGTTAAAATTTTAAGTGATATTTAAACCTTCGAGTAATTAATAATTACGTAGAATTTTAATTAGATTTTTATTATATTTTCATTTCAGTTGACGATGGGTAAACCTAAATCTAAAAACAAAGAGGAACTTTTAGCCAAAAAGAGGGAACGGGAAAAGATAAGATTAAACATGACCCGGAATTATATGCAGAATATCAGAGGAAGAATAAAATAAAGTACGAAAAAAGAAAAGCACAAAAAAAAATAGTTCCTATAAATGAAATGGCGTCTCGCCAGCAAAGTGTACAAAGGAAAAAGTGGAGAGAAGAACGAAAGAGAAGATATCAACGAATGAAAGATGAAAAAAAAGAGAGAAACAGTTTATAGCTGCCAATAGCCCTCCGGAAAGTGAAACTGAAGTAGCTCAATTATACGACGCTCCAGAACGACACGCTCAAGAAAATATCGAACACCTCAATATCCAGTCTGGTAGCTCAAGATCTCTGAGATCTCAATCCCTGACACTTAGCCCGACGTCATCATGTATTTCGTCCCCATGTTCATCAGGAACTGTTTCCCCAAAAGCTCAACGTTTGATTCGGAAGCTGAGATACAAAAAAGACAAAGAAATATTGTCACTTAGACTACAATTGCAAGCTGTCAAAAAATTAAACGCTGCTTATAAAAAACGACAGTTGCGGCAATTTCATACAAGTTTCCTATTTTTCCTAATAGACATTTTTTTTTTTTAGTTTTGATATAATAAGAATTAATGTTTATTTTTTTAAAGCTAATTACTGTGATGAGGAAAAAACGAATGAAGAAAATAAGTAATAAAGCACATGTTGACAGATTAATGTAGTTTTTATCTAAAATATCACTTACCTGCTACCGTAGTCGTTAACCTGCTAACAATTTCAATTAAGTTGGAACATATTTATCGTAAACCTGCACCTATTGTCGATAACTTGGTAAAAAATGTCGTTCACCTGACATCGATGTCTTTCACCTGCCTACCATATTGTCGTTCACTTGACATCGATGTCGTTCACCTGCCGACCTAAAATTTCAAACACCTGTATCTTTTAAGATTTTAATATGAACCACTTCCCTCCGCGTGATATCGATTATTTGAATATATATCTATCGATCCTATAGAAAAAAAAAACAAAAATCGCAATTAAAAAAAAAATTGCAACATAAAAGCAGCTGTGCAAATTTTTTGAGAACGACCCTTGTACGGTAATGGTCAAAGACCCCCCTCCCCCCCTGTCGGGCTCTTAGCCAACGGTCAATGATATCCCTCAGAAACTGCCAGGAAATCATTAGCCGAAGCCCAGGGTGCACCGGATCAAGCACTGCTCTTCCCCCCGGACGGATCCAAAAAGGAACCGCAGCTCTTGACCACACGTGGAGGTAACCCGACTCGCACCCCAGTCTTTTGTTTCAATGCAAACCGTATTTTTTTTTAAGGATATGATGTGTCAAGCTTCCTGAACTTCTATGGTTAATTTATTAGTTAGTGAATAAATTCACAGGACTGAATATTCTATATGTAAATATATAAATATTGCCGACGTGCTTTACGTCAAATTACAATTCAATTTACATAATAGAGAATTAAACAGGCCAAAGTTCGTGTATAATAGTCTTAACAGCGTCATCTCGAACACATCTACTTTGTGACCAAAGACATAATAGGAGTAAAAAAAATGTTTTGGTGGGAAAATTGATATAAGTCAGTTGTCACTTGTCATTTGAAACGTTTCGTTCAGAAACGTGATCTGTGATTTTTTATTTTAGCAGTCCCTTATATCTCATGTACAACTTGATTTTTTTGGGATTATTTTGGCGCTTCAAAAATCTATATTAGAAAGACATGAACACTTATTATATGTAGTCGAGGAAACTGAATCACGTACCAGGGTGGAAACTTTTCGTAACCAATTGCGCTATGACATATTTGGCAGGTGTATGGGATGTCAACATGACATTAGTAGCACAAAGGTTCCACCCTGGAACGTGGTTCGGTTGCCTTGACTGCGTGACGGTACCTAGTTATAATTTAAGTCTGGTACAATTTTAGGTGTCTTACGAATAAAAAAAAAATGATTTCTAGGAGTTTTTATTTATTTCAGTGCATGTTTGAGAAAAGCACTATACAAGCATCGGCGTGAAAGAACTTGCCAGCCTCGTATACCTATCCGGCCTCGCTATGCTCGGCTGTCTAGGCCTACTTGGCCATCAAGGCTTGCCAGCTTCGTATTCGTATCCTACTCTATACACACTCAGCCTGCAAGCCCTTCTTTCCCGGCCTCTGCAGTAATGTACTATTCCGTAGGTACCAATTGCCATGTTCCCAAAAAATAGGAGGTACTTCCAGTTGTACGCTCGTACTAGAAATTTGGTGCAAAAGTAGGTAGGAAACTTATAACACAACTAATGAATTACGCCTAAAAATCTCAATTTTATGTCTCTGTCTGTCTATGCAAATAACAAACATAAAATGCTCTCGGACTACCTATATTCTGCTTACAATGGATTATATTAACTTGCTATATTTTTGTTCGGAACTCGCGGTGCGCAAGTCCGACTAGCACATGGCTGGTTTTTCTCAACAAAACAACTCTCACTCAGTAAAAACCCGTAGCTATCCGGGTTTTTTTTGCTAAGGTAAGCTAAATCGTAAGTGAGACGTAAGCGCCGTTATACTACGCATACCTACAGTTACGTTGGCCAACGTCAAGTAAAAAGCTTGACGCAAAAGCGCTCATTGGCATGCGCTTGCGCACGAGTTTTCCTCATAGTTAAATAAAATTTAAAAAATAATCCCATAAGGAAAAACGAGTTAAAGCCGCGGCCAAATATTTCCCTTCCACAGGGGTTTTAGAATTGTAAAAAACCTGTGATGTAGAAGTGACCCGCAGTATAATCCTGCTTATAACCTACTTTCTACCAATGTTATAAATTCGAAAGTTTGTTTATGTGTGTGTATGACTTATGATTCACGCTAAAATAGCAAAACGGATTTTAATAATAACCTAACATCTAGGAAACTAGTCAAAAATCTCCAAAAAATATTTCAAACCGAGATCCATATAAGAATGTTAGTTAAATACAGTGCCTTAATCTATTGTTATTTGTTTTATTTATTTTATTGTTGTTTTGTTTAAGTAGCAACTATTTAAAATAACGCCTCCATTCGCAGTGAGGCGTTATTTGTCTAGACGACTTTTGAAAACCGACTTCGACCTTATCTTGGCCTCTATCGAAGCTTATGATTTCTAAAAATTGAAAAACTCTGTTTATTCCGGGAAAAAGAGTGGTGCTTTTGGCAATTTCTCTGTCTAACCACCCTCTCCCCACTTGGTAAAAGTCATGAGATTTATCTCGACCTCCTCTAATGCGTGAGATTATTTAGTGTATTTGTGCTTGAACGAGTTGCGTTTGTATAAAAAAAACTTGAGGAAATCGGGTGACCGTTTCTCCACACAAAAGAATTAGAACGAATATTTTTTACCACATGGTTTAAGCCTACCTCTGACATGCCCCTATGTTTTACTTTTTTATAGTTTTGATTATTTAAAAAACAAGAAACCTGCGAAAATTTAAAAATTGCGGAATTTTGATCCCGTATTCAGACGTTCATAAAATCGTTTAGGACCAAGTTTTTCTTTAGTTTCAGCTGTCTGTAATCAAATTTTGCAACTAAAATACCTACTTTCAGTGGTCGGATTGATTTGAAATTTGTCTTGGATTATCATCATCATCATCACTACATAGTATAAAATAAAGTCGCTTTTTCTGTCCCCGTGTCCGTATGTATGCTTATATCTTCAAAACTACACAACGGATTGGGATGTGGTTTTTTTTAATAGATAGAGTGATTCAAGAGGAAGGCTTATATGTATAATACATGCATAATATACGGTGCGAAGCCGGGGCGGGTCGCTAGTAGTATATAAGTTGGAGGGCAATACAAATAATCTCTTAATACTGTGATTAGAACCGTCTCTGTGTTTATATAATACACACACACACATAGTGCAAGATAGATACCTAATGCAGGTACAGTCGACAAAAAGTTCAGTCAGCAAAAAAAAGACTAGGTTTAAAATATTTTTTTTTAGGTTAGGTCATTTCAACGCATAAAATAAACAAAAGGAAAACGTAGACAGACATGGAAATAGAATGCTACAAAATCCTTGATTGACATAGGCTACTTTTTATCCGGGAAAATATAAAACTCCCTTAGGATAGAAATGAGTAAATTCTACTTCGAGGCCGATTTTAAAATTCTTTAAATTTAGGGAAGGCCTTCCTGATTGACATAAACTACTGTGTGCATGTTTGTGCAGGTTTCCTCGCGATGTTTTCCTTCACCGTAAAATTCGTGGTAAATTTCAAATGTAGTTTTCGTACAGAAATTTTGAAAAACTGGATTTGAACCGACGATCCTCTGCTTGAGTGAGAGGCTCCTAGGTCAAACTACTTTTTTTTAAATAGGTATGTCAAAACAGTTATTTCTATCCCGCGGGAACTTTATCCTTTCTCGAGATAAAAATAGCCTATGACAATCAGAAACAATGTAGCTTTCTATTAGTGATTTGTTTAATTGATCGGAAGAGTTATTTCTATACCGCGGCAATTATGCGCTTTTCCGGAAAAGAAGCATAGAAAACAAACATACAATTCCTTTATTCTTATCTCGCAAGAACTTTGCATTATCCCAGTAGGTATAGATTGCTTACTAGGTACGAAGTCGCGGGAAAAGCTAGTTTTTGATTATTACTGTTACTTTGGCGAATAGTCGATCCCCTATGTATCCCGTTTGTAACAAACACCCCGAACGATAACGTCTGTTATTTACCCCAGTGAATTATCGTGCGGGGTGTCTGTTACACCCTGTATGGAACTTACTCGTTTTTGAAAACATCTAAAGCCATTATGATGCTAAACCAGGGGTTCCCAATGTGCGCGCCGCGGCGCCCTGGTGCGCCGTAGAAAGTAAAGAGGGGCGCCGTGAGTTCTATCATTATCCGAAACCACAAATATTCGCGGGTACCTATTTGAGCGCACGCATCGGTACATAATATAGCAACAATAGATACAACTTAGCTAAGGCAGGGCGCCGTTACAAAATACTAGACTTGTAACTGCGCCGCAGCTTGAAAAAGATTGGGAACCCCTGTGCTAAACTATAACCTTTTACTTCTCAATAACAACTTATACGAATAATTATGAGCAAAACCGGCCAACCAATCCTGCCTATTTTTTATGTGGCATATAATAATGACCAGCAAAGGTAAACTGTAAATGCGAGTTGAAGCACACTGAGGGTTCCAAACTATTTGGTACGTAAATATGTAAGTAATTCAGCAATTTTATCTATATAGCCAGTGTTAGCGAGCCCTGTTCCTTACCAAAATGTGCGTAGTTTGACTATATTACACCAGCTACCGTCGTACACTGACACTGAGATAGGGGACTCTGAGATAGGGGACACTGAGAGAGGGGACACTGAGATAGGGGCCACTGAGATAGGGGACTCTGAGGTAGAGGACACTGAGATAAGGGGCACTGATTTAGGGGACACTAAAACCTATCCGTACCTTTAAAGGTCGATTGCTATACAAAATGACGTATCCAAGCACCACTTTTTGTTTGCACAAAATATATTATACTAGCTTTTGCCCGCGACTTAACTCTTAGTTAACTCTAGAAAACATAGCATGAGAGTACTCCAAACAGTTGTTCGTATCCATTATAAACGCATATTCATATTTTATTTTATTTTCTTTATTGGGGAAAAAAACAGATACAGACACAATTTCAAACAAATAATTAGGACGTAGTGCAGTAGACATAGCCAGCACCCTAAACCAATTCCCACCAAGAGTTATATTCTAGACTATCTCTATACAGTTTACTATTAAAATCTTCTATGCGTCTATTGACCAATGAAGCTCGCTCGCTATATACATAAAAGTAGGCAAGCAAAGTATTACATTTGTATGTTGGACTTTACTAAGAGTCATTCTAATGCCCTCCACCAACTCACCGTAGTCAGACGTTGATTCAAAGTCTAGTGAACCAATAAATATTATACAATAGTCGGACAGAGTATAGTTCAACAATTTAAGCTCAATATTTTCAATTAGTTGGATAATCCCGCCATTCGTGATCTTGTAGTGACAAAAACTCGAGTCAAAATAACGTTCTGCCTTTAACTTAACGTCTTTAGTGAAACTACTAATGAGACAGATTTTTGGGCGATGTTCAACAGGTCGTTTGCTGGAATCCCGACCAGGTTCCTTTTTCCACGCACTTAGTTTAGTTTCCAAAGTTTCAATTTTTATGTATGCCTCAGTCAAATCTAACTGAAGCATGACGATTTTTTCCTGTAGCAGTTTCATATTCTCCTCATATGAAGACAAGTCTGCATATTCATGTTCTGAGCTATTAGACGAATAGTTTTGCTGTTGGAGACTTCTATTCTTTAAGTCAGTATTGATTTTATTGACAGTTTTTTTCTTTAATGTAGTGTTGTACCTTTTCGCCGCGTTGTTACTACACTTTTTGGGCACTGAAGCGCATATGCTTAAGAGTGTGCCAATTTTACGTTCGTGATTGTCTATTGTATGTTTCAACTCGCAGTTCTCAGATACTAGTATTGCTATCTCATTCTCAGCAACATCCAATCTTTCTTGAAGCATTGAACTATGGACTTTCGCTCTTTCAAGCTCGTCACATACGTGTACAAGTACTTGTACTCAAATCCGGGCAGCTTCTGCTGAGGTGGGAATCACATGGGAGGCCAGTAGGACTCATCAAATCGGAGGAGGATTTTGATTCGGTGAGAGTATCGTCCCGTGATGAAGATGGCGAAAGCGACGAGGTGGATGAAATTTGTAGTGGCATGTTAGTAAGATGCTTTTCTTTTGTTTTTGGAGTACTTGAGGTGTTACCAGAAAAGTCGATAGAAGCACTCAGTGGAGCGGAATTCGAAGCTTTCGGTGTAATGTTTTTAATAAGGTATTGTTTTTGTTTTTGCGGATTCCTCAGTGTAACATTTGAATGGACAGTAGATAATTTTGACATATTTTTTAATACTAGCACAAGATTTACATTTCCATTTCGCACATGACATTTGCGTTTTAAACTTAAAAAAATTAATATCTCCTAATATTTAATCTCATACTAGCAATATTTTATATTATGATTATGTTGCAAAACTATTCAACATTATTTTAATTATAAACATGATTGCTAGTTTATATAGTAGTAGATTTATGAGAGGTTTTTAAATACCACTTAGAGTAGTGACTATATTGCCAATCCATTACAAACGCTGTTATTATTTAATTCAAGAATCACAAACCTCGAGGTAGCCGGCCAGGACCAACGCTGCGTCACCAACACCCGTGAAGAATATCCGTGATGCTGTATATATACACTTTCACCAAACACTTTATTCTACTAGGTACACCAAACACTGCACACATTAATTAATTTTTACAATAGTTTACACATAAATCCGCATGTAGACTGTGAAAGTATTTAAATAAAATAAATTCAATTCTACTTAAAATATCAACATGCAGCGCTGATAAAAGCAATGAAATGACACAACACCGATTTTCTTTTGTTCTTCTTTCAGTGCTGCATGCATTTAAAAATTTATTTCCGGCCAGGGCCAAAATACTTCGATGAATTTAAAAAAAAAGGTCGTGACACATACTTTTAAATAATACACCGCATAAAGTACCGATGGTGCACCGACAATTTTAAAAACAATAAAATTCACAACCACCTTATTTTTTTTCCTTGGGTCCGCGCTGCGTGGCGATGGACTAGCGCGACATTCAGCCACCAACAGCCAAAAAGGTATAAACTCAAAAAAAAACACACAGATCGTAATTTGTGGATTTTGAACGCATTGTACAGGGTTTATGGTATGTACCTATGTATAAGTAAAATAAGTAACTTGGGCGGCACTGGGGCCCGATTTTTGAAAGGACATGTTTGTGTGAAAATACCACTCGAAAGTGGTGAAAAATTGTGCTGAATTTTAAACACGAGTAGTTTAGAAGTTACTTATGGCTCTCATTAATCTCGTGAACTAGTCAAAAATTTGATTGAAGCTGTAGTTTTGAAGATATAAACAGATTTATACCACTTTCGAGTGGTACTTTCGAGTGATGTGCTTTCAAAAATCGGGCACCCTGGTCTATCATTTACTCGTGAAGTTCTAGTCTTTAAAATATTATGTAACTATAAAATAGTATGTAACCTACTGTAACAAGTGAAACAACAAAATAAAATATTGTTTTATAGTAAACTAGCAACCCGCCCCGGCTTCGCACGGTATATTATGCATGTATTATACATATAAACCTTCCTCTTGAATCACTCTATCTATTAAAAAAAACCGCATCAAAATCCGTTGATTGGTTTTGAAGATATAAGCATACGTACGGACACGGGGACAGAAAAAGCGACTTTATTTTATACTATGTAGTGATGATAGTGATGATGATAAGCGTGATAAAAAGTTAACGTCGCAAAGAAAGTGATTTTACGTCATTAAATTTGTATTTTTTAAGTTTTTAATGTTTAATTTTATTGGAAATAAGGTGGACCCTATAACTTCTCGTAGTAAAAATTATGGCATGTATATGCCGAGCCCCCAACTTGTATTATCTATACCCTGTGATAATACTCGTTCAACGGGTTAAGTATGATAAGTGACGTATCTGCTGGTAAAAAAATGAGTTTCTATATAAGGAGCACACCGCTTTCTTGACCATCAGACTGTGTCCTACCTCTGAGCTAAAATGTTATCCCTAATATTACTCCTTATTATTGTATCATTCGGTTTATTTATTGTAAAATATGATATTGTTAAGAAAAGGCGCCGACTTTTGGAATTGGGAGCCCTAGTTCCGGCCTATAAAGGATATTTACCTATAATAGGGCATGCTTATAAACTGATCGGAGGAAGTGAACGTAAGTTTATCGGAAAGTGTGAAAGCTTAAAATACGGTGTGAATTTGCCAAATCAATTTAAACAGGGTTGATGTTAGATGTTGTCATTGGATAATCCTTGATCAGCGGTTAAAGGGCACTGATATAAAGTGAATTTAGCAACGTAAAAGTGACACCATTTCTGAGATACCTAATGGGAGTGAACGTTTTTTTTTTATTACACCCTTGTTCAAGTTTTTGACCGTGGTTCTTTATTAGTTTTTGTTTCTTAATGTAGCTGTATATACTTACATGTGCTATCACTATCACTTATCATCTGTAAATCATTGGTTTATGAAAAAATTGAGCAATCATGATCTTTAGGCCCTTGCAATGAAATAGTAATTAAAAAAAAAACACTAACTTTGACTAGATTTAAAGAAGAAAACTTTGAAATATCATGGCATAAGTGAAATTGCTACGGTTACTTTTTTATGTAGAAATCAAATTTGGTAATCCTTAGTGCTTGTGAACGTACTATTTGATAGTCGATACACACACAAATCACGTCTGTATCGCTTACGGGGTAGACAGAGCCTAAGGTCACGTAAAAGCCACGTTTAGCATGATAGTGGGCGTATTGATGGTAAGGGAAATAAAAATAGTGAGGGTTGGTGGCCGCATCCCTATAATAATTCCGAAGATGTTAGCCCATTTCCTCGACGGGTTTGTACCATCAGTGCGGGAAAAGCAACTGGCACGTTCTATGTTTTTTCTTTGCTCCCAGACCAGCATGGAACAGCAATAGTCTATTGTTTTTTTATTTTTTTTTATTTGTATAAAGTTGGTCGGCTGACTACAGTGAACTAGTTTGGTAACTCTCCTTTTTGCTTCCTTGATGATTTTCTAAACGTTATTCTTAGCGTAACGAGGCAGTGTAACGGTGCATTAACATTACACAAGCTATGATTTGTATAAGGCCCGAGGTAGATAGTACAGTGACATTATACTTGACATTTAATTTTGAATGAGTTTATTATATGTGTGATAATTATTATTTGTACCATTCTAGTAGATCATTTATTATTATTTTTGTCATTTAGTTATGTTCTGACAATATTTTCACATTTTGTGGTTTTATATTTACTATTTGACATTTTAAATTGCTTTTAAAATAGGTTTTATTTAAATTATTATTATTTTCTCTTTTTATGTACCCATGACGATCTTTTTGTGAATCTACATTGACATTTTCATTAAGCTTTATTTTTGTTTGTTGTTATTTTGTTTTAATTTGATTATTATTATTATTATTACTATTTTATTACAATTGACGATCCCTTTGTGAATTACTTATGTTTGACATTTTAATGTACTTTTAAAAGGGTGATAAATAAATCTAATCTAATCTAAGGTTGGCTAATGGGTGTAAGTGAACTTTTTCAGCGCAAGGGCTCAAAGTTCCACTCAATGTATTTATATTTATGTTTGCAAATAATAAGGAATAATGCTAAACAATCTGATTGCAATATCGCAAAAAAACAACAAAAAATCTGAAAATAGAAACTGGTAGTTGTACGCAGAAAAAAAATGTTTTTTTAACTACATTTATTTTTCTAATCGTGGAAGTATTGTGACAATGAATCGACCCTGGGAATTAAAAAAAGGGAGCACATTTAACACTTGTTGTAAAATCAGATTATCATCATTTCCATATTTGTTACAGAATTTTGGAAGAATGTTCAACACATAAGCAAAGCAACCGAGGATGCGGGTGGCGTCTTAGCTGTATGGGCAGGGCCCAGTCTACAATTTTGTAAGTTATTTAACTGTTCCAATTCTTATTTACTTAGTTATCCATCTTCCTATTAGTTTCCCTTCTGCTGGACACAAGACTCCTCTCAGAATGAGAAGGTTTGGGCTATAATGTTCCCACGCAGGCCCAGTCAGAATCATGAATTAAACACACCAAGTTCGTGCAGGTTTCCTTTCCTTTCTTTCCTATGCCGGAAAGAAAAGCACACAATAGATTTCGAATGAAATAAATTCCGAAAAACATGGGGGTTCGGGGGTTCGAACCTCTCTATTTGTGAAGCCATAGGCCAAACCACTAAGCCTTAAGCTACCACGACTTATTATTTTGTGCTCAAAAATGTGATCTTATTTAACAATCACGCTTTTTCGTTTAATGCTCCTCTCATCTACTCAAAGGTTAACTGGTAGAGATCCCTTATAGGGATAAGTTCACCTTTGTGTATATATTAATGTTTTTTATTTTTTGTGAATTGTATCTGTTTCTTTATATTTGTACAATAAAGCATTTACTTACTTAGTTACTTACTTGCTTTTTCAGTCATCAATGATCCAGATGATGCATTCACCGTGTTGAACACCTGCCTGGAGAAGAGCTACTTTTACAAAATGGGCTCAAGCTGGGTTGGCAACGGACTTATCACTGCTGATGGTAAGTTTCAGCCGCCTCATAATCCTGCCGCTAAGTAGCAGTGCTTGCACTGCTGTGTTCCGGTGTGGAGAGTAAGACAGCCGGGGAAATTACGGGCACAAGAGGCATTTCATCTTAGTCCTCTAGGTTGGCAACGCATCTCCAATCCCTCCGGGGTTGCGGGTGTCTATGGGCAGTGGTGGTCACTTACCATCAGGTGACCCACTTGCTCGTTTGCCTTCCTATTCATATAAAAAAAAAAAAAAAACCCATTGCTGGGCCAAAAGATCTCGTTTAGCCTGAGAAAGAAAGGGGGAGATTTACACTACTTCGACGCACTCAGAAACAAAAACAGGCCAGGATAGATAGGATACAGTTTTAGGAAAAAATATAATAAACACAGTAATTTTACTCAATGTTGAGAAAAACGTAGGTACGTCCTCCGACGGGCTCAAGGGGTATGTGCCACCCCCATAATCAGGGCATATGTGACGGTGGCGCACATGGCTGCCTGCCTTATAGCCAGGACTCCTCCCTGGGATGTCGACGCTGCCGTTATGGCGAAGTCATACAGGGAGTCGAAGCGTTCCGACTCTTCCTTGGTGGTGGTGTTCCTGGGGTAAGTCGGGGCAGCCGGGGGGCGTCGCTGGCTCGAATCCTCGGGATCCCACGGCGCCTTCCTAAACCCGGCAAGCGGGCAACACCGACCGTAGTGTTTTTAGGGGGTATGCTCCCCCAACAATTTCCTCATGGAAAAAAGGTCGGGGGAGAGAGTCCCAGATAACCATTCCCCCCCCCCCCCCCCGGGCCCGGGGTATTTGTAAAGAGTTTTCACTACGATAAAAAAGGTATTGTACTACTAAATAGTAGTAGTAATTTATTGACACAAAATATTTGACAGGTTACGCATTTTGAACAGCGATTTACATAATTACGTTGTTAAGTATCATAATTTGAATATTGTTATTTTTTCATTCACATTTGAATCACCTTAGGCTGGTCTAACCAGTTCTGAGACATCACCTTTTTTGCATACTTATTTACCTAGTTTTAGCGCTAAATCATCCGTGTTATCTTCACTTAGTGTGATTTATGTACTAAGTTACTTCACTATCACTACATAGTATAAAACAAAGTCGCTTTCTCTGTCCCTATGTCCCTATGTATGCTTATATCTTCAAAACTACACAACGGATTCCGATGCGGTTTTTTTTAATAGATAGAGTGATTCAAGAGGAAGGTTTTTATGTATAATTCTACGCACACGAAGTCGCGGGCAGAAGCTAGTTAACGATAAATTCAACCATAACATAACCGATGATTGTGTCATGTCATAGGTTGTCTGTCAGAATAACGGTTACGTTTAACGTATTGTTAAAGTATCTTGGTGCAACTCACAGTTAACCGTACGTATTAACGGCCAGGAAGGCTGCTTCGAAATTCATAATTCGAAGTTCGCGTAACTAGCGACTATTAGTATGACGATCTTTAAAATTATTTTTTGGTTCGATTCAGCAGTTTAATTTCTTTTTAAAAATAATAAGTTAACTTAAGAATTTAAGGCATTTTCCCTCCGGTATACATAGAGGAAATAACCAATTAGAGTTATTTAGTAAGGTATGTAGTAAGGGCTATAAAATTATGGCAACAGATACCTATCACTTTTTCGATATTATACCATACCAACACAATTTTTTGCAATTATTTTTCCTTTATCTTCTACATGGAACAAAGTAATTTAAGTAATTATAAATTTGATCATATATTTACTTTTTGGTTTTTATAAAAAATAATCGGGTTTGCCATATGCCACAAAACTGCTAAACATTAACTATCCATAACGATATTAATAGCTGCTTGATCAACTATTAATCTGTTTGTCATTCGTATAATAATCGCCAATTTCGGCTTGGCTTCATTTTCTTTCATATGTATTACTAGCGACCCGCCCCGGCTTCGCACGGTACCTATATTGTGCATGTACTATACATATAAACCTTCCACTTGAATCACTCTATCTATTAAAAAAACCGCATCAAAATCCGTTGTGTAGTTTTGAAGATATAAGCATACATCGGGACTTGGGGACAGAAAAAGTGACTTTGTTTTATAATATGTAGTGATAGTGATGATGATAATGTCATTTTCACTCTATTACGTTGTTTGCTCTATGTATTATCAAGAATATGAAACTCTTCGGCATCGGATACCCTGAACCAGGAGATTTCAAGGCACTACCACTACGCCCAATCACCCAATTCATAAATGAGGTGGTAAAAGCGATGGAATAGTGCGAAGGAGGGGTAATTACACAAAAGATCCACGAATGGGTAGAAGTGTATCCGTAGGGACCCCTAGACTAAGATAAGATAAGATTTATTATCAATAACCTTGAGAAATTGTTAATGTTAGAATATTTTTGCAGTACCTACTTGGAAGAAGAACCGCAAGTTGTTGAACCCAACGTTCAGTCAACACGTCCTGGACGGCTTTCTGGTCATATTCAACAAGTAGGTATTATTCAAAATAACCATATCTTATTCATATTGAAGTTGCCAGAAAATTAATAAAAATAAATGAAGAAATATAATGAAGCTAGAAGTTCCGGGTTTAATTCCCCGGTAGGAGCATGAACTTGTATGACGAATATAAATGTTTGTATAGTAGAATCATAGACTACAGGCCCATGTCCAAAAAATGTGGATCATATGAACCCCCAGGTGACGTATCGTATATAGGACGCATCAGATTCATACTGTTTCAATCCATTATTCCGCAACGCCGTACAAAAATCATGCGACAAGGGGAAAAAATCGAGGGTTGCACTTTTGAATTCTCACCAGCACCCAGTTGGACAGCTTACAAGTGACGGCATAGTGCTGAATCTTATTATTTTATGCTCTTATATCGTCCTATATACGTCACCTGGTGGTTCAATGGCCCACATTTTTTGGACATGGGCTTGTAGTCTATCATGTATGTTGTACGTATTTTTATTTTTATGTATGTTTATCGGTTGTCTGGTACCCATAGTACAAGCTTAGCTTAGTTTGGGACCTACGATTGGTGTAAACAGTCCCAAAATATTTATATATTTTTTTTTATGAACAGACAGTCGGCACTGTTAGCCCAGGACTTAGAGCCACTCGCGGGCACGGGCGAGTTCGACCCCCGGGAGTACTTCACAGAACGCACCCTGCAGAGTGTATGCCGTAAGTTAACATCAGACATGTGTTAATTATTACTAGTTCCATGGAGGTGGACGAAGCAAATAGCAGCACAGATGGCGTCTCACACCAATACTCGGAACACCTTGCATGGAATCAGGACACATCATTCAAACAGATAACGCTTAACGACGAAAAATCGCATAGTAACAAGGTCACGTGGCAGCTAGTATCAGATAGAAAGATTTGAAGGCATACTCACCTGCTATGGTGGTGTAGGGGTATAACACGCGTCACGGAATGACGAGGATCCGGGTTCGATTCCCGGCCACAGCTTTACTTTTCGGATTTTTCTGTGTTCTGTGTTTCAGTGTCGTTTAGAAATAATATCAGTCGTCCATCTTGCAACTTGGAAGACCTTTAAGTACAATTTTACTAAACACAACGTGCAACTGAATGTCCGTTACATCAGACCTACTCATGTACCAACGAGGGATTTTAGTATCGGCTGCTCACCTACACTCGCTCAATCCTAGAATCGTGCGCTTGCGCCATAGTCAGGCTGTCCGGGCGTCTAAGTAAGTCGTCTCTAGTCCATTCCGACCCGGACCTTGGGCCTTACCATAAAGGAAAGGACATAGGATAGCTTTTTGTACCGGAAAATTGGATAATTCCCGCGGGATAGCGACGGGTACTAGCTAGTATAAAAGGGTGTATCTTGATATGGTAATTTTCCATTTAGAAACTGCTGTTGGCATCACTTTGGACGATGAATCGGTAATTGATAAGAAGTACAAGAAGGCGGTGGAGACAGCATTCGACGTGTTGGCACTACGGCTGGCAAGCTTCTGGCTTCATCCCAACTTCTTGTACAGTCTGACTTCGACGAAAAAGATCGAAGACAAGGCAATGGCGACGTTGAACAACATGTCTAAGAATGTATGTATGAATACATATTTAATGGGAGCCTTTATTTGGTCGAATAATTGATTGGTCTAATGTAGTATTTGGTTGAATTAATGATCGTTTGATCGAACAAGAACAGCGAAAAAATATTCAATTTTGACCACATTATTCGACCAATTATTACATAGACTCATACTGTAATATTTTTTGATTAACAATTATTTCTCGCTAATCAACGCCAAACATCAGTGCTTGCGCTGCTGTGTTCTGACGTGCGTAGTAAGACAACCGGTGAAATTAGGAGCACAATAAGGTTTTTTCTCTTTTGCCCTCTAGACTGGCAAAGCATGGGCAATCCTCGTGTTACCGGTGTCCGGGATGGTGTTGTTCATTTACCATCAGATGACCCACTTGCACATTTGCCAGTTTCCACCCTATTTGAAAAATACTACAAGACGCTTGCGCAGTTAAGGGTTAGGGTTTAAGGATGATAACTCTGGACATTCAGACACAACTAGCCCTCGGACACAGTGTAGCAAACTAGCAAGTGATTCACCTTGACAAGTAAGCACCACAACTCATGGGCACACCAAACACCAAAAGACTAATGCGCTTCCAATCTAGAGATCTGATGGAACGGCCCATGTGAAAATAATTCCACCGGTTGTCTTATTCTTCACGCAGAAACTCAGGATTAGCAAGTCCGAGCACCTGTACAAACTTAAAAAAAAAAAAAAAAAAAAAATCCATTTATTTCGTGTAACTAAGTGACACATATGTTAAAGAAAGAAAGAAAGAAAGAAACCATTTATTCCTTTTTGCAAGACACACAATTAGATGAAGTTAGATGTTTACTTGGAGCTTGTTACCACTGGTCCGAACAAGACCATCAAAGCTAACTTTAAAATTCGTTGATCAGATTATTACTATTTAGCTTTGATAGAAGTAAAATGGCGGATAGGCACATAACATAATTTTTGGCACACGGACCTCATAAACTAGGTCTCCGTTGCTTAATTGACTTGGTTGCAATGAGACTTTCACATGATACATCAGCATGATTGAGATACTTTCTAAGATCCCGTTAACATTATGTTGTATTTTGTATAATTTTTCCTTATAGGTTCTACACAAGAGAAAGGCTGAGAGAAAACAAGCAAGACTGGCTAACACTTCATGTACGTACTGATTATTTTTATTATTCTATTGGTATATAGTACTAAGTCCAACAAACAGTAGGTAAGATTATTTTACCTAGCTACCGTGCCGGGTTGGTGCTGAGGCACAGACTTCAAACTGATCAAGTAGATAGCACAAATTCTGCCTGATCATACTTTTTATACTCTTCATTCTACACATTTTGATAATTTTCACTTTTTAAGTTTTTTTATTCACATTTTCTACTCCCGGACGATGCCTTCATCAATCTTCTTTTCGGCTATATATCAACAACACACCAAGAATTATAATGATTGTACATAGCTGACAAGCGAAGTAGATAACCCACTTTTTATTGTACCTACCTATAATCATCACGTTGCGAGGTATTAAGTCTGAGTTCAACGACTTGAATGAAGGCTGAAGACATATACACTCAACAATAGAAACAGATGAAACATGCTCCAAAATCATACAAATGTGGGAGTGAGCGGATTGACAGAATGGAAGAATGAGAGAGTGAATGACTGTGTTAGAGAAAAAATGTCAAAAGGACGGACGGCGGCCATGAGAGCGGCGATTTGTATTATTTTAATTTATTAATGTTGTTTTATGTAAAAGAAGTCAATGAATCTTTTATTGGTCACCCGACCTACATAAATATTCAATAAATTAAGTCAGATGTTAGTATTCCTTGTTTGTCAGAAGTAAATAACTCGTAATGTATTATTATTATTTATACAAACATATTTACAAGATCTAAAAAATTTGTACATACAAAACAGAACTAAAACCTTAAATTATTAGTGAATTAGTGATCACATTTGAAATTTGAAAACTAAATGATGCATGACGTGTTATCTCATCAAACATTCATTCATTAGTGTTTTTTGAATTTAAAGTCAGGTGACGAACGATGTATCATCATTTTAATCACTTATTTTTGACGTTGACTGTACCTACCAGGAAAATCATCTTGTTCAACTGGTTAAACTCATCGTTGAAGAATTTCGTTTTGGGGTTTCGTAACTCAAAAAGATAAAAATTAAACCTTTGTGGAATCTCGCGTGTGTCTCTATCTATTTGTCTGTCCGTCTGTCACATCATAAATGTTTGTTAGCTGTGTATGCCCCTTTAGTCACGATTAGTAGAGAAACAGTTGGAAATAAACCGATCTATAATTACACATAAACGGATAACTCACGTATAAAAAGTCGAGTGATGCTCGACATGTTTCGGACTATTTCGTAGTCCTTCTTCCTGGAGCGCTCGCACGCGGCAGCGAAAAAAAGGGTGTTCGTGAGTTATCCGTTTATGTGTAATTATGATTAAGTCTCACGGTAGTTTCCCGTTGAAACCGATCTGTCTCTGTAATTTTAATAGCAATAGCCTCACTCTTATCGGTGTTGTCGCCAGCCATTCGGGTCTTTTGACAATTGTTTCATTTTCTGGTAGGATACGGCCTCAACCTTCCCCTACATACATACATAAGACAAATTTATCCCTTACGGGCTACTAGGCAAAGCCTGAGGTGGCAAGATCTAAAGGCCACGTTTAGCATCAGTGTGGGCGTACAGGTTTTTTTTTTTTTTTTTTATAAAAGAGGGGGCAAACGAGCAGACGGGTCACCTGATGGAAAGCAATCACCGTCGCCCAGGGACACCTGCAAGACCCGGGGGATCACAAGTGCGTTGCCAGCCCTTTGAGGAACAGGAAGGCTCGCTTTTGGAAAAGGGAAAGGTGGAAAAGGGAATCAAAATAGCGATGAGTTGCTTGCCGCATCGCCTATAAGAATTCCTATTGTTTTTGGCCCTTGATAGGCTTTTACCGTTTACGCGAATTATGGAGGCAGCAGCGGAGGAGAAGAATTCAAAAGGACGACTTTATGGATTTTAATATTTAATAAAATTTAAAAAGGTTACACTTACTTTTATTTCTAAGATTATTCTAAATGTCTTAATGACCCGATGTTAGGTGTCAAAAAAGCACAGCACTCGCGGGGTTTGGTTTTATGGACGGCGCGAATGCCGTTGCACTAACATTCATGGTGCACTCGCGTTGCGCCGGTGACGCGCTGTGACGTATCGATGGGATGACGTACATAGTGACGTAGTAGTGTGACGTGTCGGTGTGTCGTATGGGGTTACACACCTAACACGCGGGAAAAGCTGATACAAGCTATGATTTTTCTTTTCTCCCAGACTAGCATAGTGACCTCTCCTTAATTTGCTGAATTTTCTCATTGGTCTTCGTCTTCCTCTCTTTCCTAACAAACCGTACAATACTTAAATCTTTTGTCATTATTGCAGCGCGTCGTTTCATAGCATTTTTGGACTTGCTTCTCGACATGGCAGACAACGGTCAGTTCACAGACGAGCAGATCGAAGAAGAGTTGAACACAATGATAGCTGCAGGCCACGACACTTCGACAAGGGCGCTGATCACCATTCTAGTGCTTCTTGGAACGTATCCTGAGGTGCAAGAGAAGGTGCATGAAGAGTAAGTATTTTATTAGTACCTTGGGGCATGCAATGGTCGCCAGGGTGACCGAACAAAATAGGTGCGCCACCCTCTCGCTGCCTACCTACTGCTACACGTCACTGCAGTACCATATATGTGGTCTGCTACCCTTAGATGAAAAAATCGAATACTATTATTATCAAGCGATAATTTCAATCGTCTTTATCTTCAATTTTCATCATCATCAACATCATCGTCAAAGTATCGCTGCTTAGTCGTGAAAAACCTTAAAAGCTCATTTATCTTCAAAGCCCTAAAATGATACGAAAGTTTTTATTAATATACAAACTCTATAAAGAACTAAATAACAATAAATAACACTAAAACTAGGAAAGTGGATTTAAAGTAAAGTAAGTTAAATATTATTAAATAAAGAACAAAAAAAATAGCTAAAAACAGGTATTAAAACACCCAATATTTTGAAATGACCTTTACTATTACTAATTCAAAAAATAACTGAGGCATACCGGACGCAAACATTCCAGCAATTTCTATACGTTTCGTAAGTACAATACTTAAAACGTTACGATTCTTTAAAGTACCGTAGAGTTAGGCAGTCTAGGATTTCGGACTGGCTGGTAAAAAGCCTACGTTCAAAGTTCATAAATCGAACGTTCGTTCGATTTGAAGTTTAATTGTTTTTCAAGAACTTTGTGACGTCTCTCAGATCAGCTTGGACCGGGAACCAAACCGTTTCCATGTTTTTTAATCGTTTAAACTTGAAAATTAAACAAAAGAAAGTAAAATGTTTTACCCCGTACCTACAGTTCCGTGCCTCTCACACATTAGATACTTTACACTCCTAGACTTTATGATTATTTTTCATTGATACATTCTACTAAGACGTAAAAGTTGTAACTGGGGCTCGAATCCAGTTTCTCCGTATTCCGTTATAAACAACATTATAGCATCGGCGCGATTAACCCAACCGAACAGGAAAACCATAACAATAATAAAAACCCGCCAAGAGCGAGTCGGACTCGCACCCCGAGGATTCCGTACAAATACGGCAAGTGAATATACCATCCAGTGCTACTAAGCAAAAATGTTAGGCTGTGTAAAGTAATTTTATATTGGTAACATTCATAGACGAACAGACAAAAAATATTACGTATAAGAATTACCTTCATACCAAATTTCAAATGTCTATGACAAATGGAAGTTGCCCTTTATTTTTTGGGAACACGGCAATTTGTATGTAAACACGTTCTTTATTGGCTGTTTCTTTTGAACGAGTTGACTTAGATTAGAGTTAATTTTTCACAGCTCCAAGTGACCGCAAACATCAGTATTTGGTAATAATTTAAATTTTATACCTCTACGCGTTCCTGAGAAAAAGGGTCTTAACAGGCGGACGGACGGACAAGAAAGTGTTCTTAATGTTTTTATAAGGGTTCAGTTTTTTCCTTTTGAAGTACGAAACCCTAAAAATATCCAAACACTTTAAACAATTTACTAAAACTAAAATAAATCTAAAAACGTACTCCCCCGCGGCATTGATACTAAGATGCTGGCAGCATTCCCCCGCTGTATTGCAATACTAATTCGCTGTGCGAGGAACTAGCTCTTTGGTCTCCGTTTACTATCTAGTTTACAACATTAAGTACCAACCTACTGCACGACTAACGAAATATCCTTTCTAATAAAACAAGAATTATCAAAATCGGACAACTCTGTAAAAGAGTTATGCGTGGTCATAATGGTCATACATAAAAAAAAACTATCTATGTAAACGCGCTGACTTCAGAACCTCGCCACCGTTGCGTACAATGCAACGTGCAACGAAGGCCTTCTTCAACTCATTATCCCTTTTTAATAACAGAAATATGTAGTTGCTGACGAGAAACCTTGAAAATTAAATCCACGCAAAATGGCTGTGGCAGACAGACAAACAGACTGCCAGAAGGTCGAAACTATAAAAACTAGTAGTGGTGCTAGAGCCATTTTGGCTTCGGAATGATAAAAAGCGGGAAAAACAAAATATCGATGTTGACATCTGCCTATGTGGTTATCAATTATTATTTTTATGACTATTTTACGCTAAAAAACTTGTTTTAAAATCGTGACAGGGAAAAACGTGCCTGAGCTAAAGTACCGGTTTCGTGGCGTACCGAACCGATATACAGTCAACAATCAGAGCTGGGGCAACTTTACATAGGTAGTAAATAACTCCATCGAGATATGAGATGAGTTTAATCAGTTTTAAGAAGTCTTTTTAATCAGGAAAACAACGAAGCAAGTGGGCTATCTGCTGTACCGGACAGCGCAGATGCGTTATGAGCGTAGAGGGCTAACATAAACACGTCATAAGCTATTGATTTAATCAGTTTGCGCTGCTGCTTCGCGACAGGATAGTGGTAGCTCTCCGGGCTGACCTTGCACGAGATCCTACCACCCGCAAAAAGGACACGAGGTTGATTCTCTTATTCTCTTAGCAATCTCCTGTGGCACGCTCAAAATACTAAAAAGGTTAAAGTTACTCGTAGATACTTACGAAAATAATAACTCAATCTATACCATTGAAAGACTAACTCACTGACTAACAGATAAACAACGCCCAGTCTCAGTGACTGCTTAGAGACTTGAAATTATGGCTAACATTCCGTGAGGGTTCATTGCGGTGCCTCCTTACGACGTGATCTATAGAAATGCTCATGGAGTGAAATTGTTGCGTGCAAAAAAAGCAAAGGATTTCTGATACGCTCTATATTTTTGATATTTATTGATTACCTTCTATTTCAGTTTTATTAGTGTAAGTCAGACGGCGAAAAATAATTCTTTATTAGTGCTTTTCTTGTTTAAATCGTTTCCATTCCTCATTTATATAGTCCACAGAATCGTACATTTCAAAAAGAATAATGAGGCCCTTAACCATCCTTTTAAAAAAAAAAACATACTGAAAAATTTAGATGATCGAAAAATGAAAACTTTTATTTCCCAGCACTGTAAGGAAAACCATGGAAAAACTACACCATACCATACATACGTATAATTACCACATGGATTTGCCTACTATAGTTTAATGATTTTCCTTAACCCGAGGAGATTCCGAACTATTAAGCGTGTGCTTAATTACGTATTCTGTAACTAGTAGACATTGATTGATCGTTGTGGTTATTTGCTTAAGTATGAGTATACAGGGTGATGAATGGAAATGAAAAGCCATAGGACTTCAACTGTTGGGTACAGCCCCCCATAAACCTCCAATTGCCTCGGTTGGCAGCCGCTTGCATCTGTGAACCGCGACTTTAACCAGATCATCCACCTCGTTGCTGGACGTCCTCCGCTGCGGTTGCATTAGGGAGGGGGGCTGCAAATACTGGCCACGCCTGGCAAGCGAGTTGGCGAGCGCAGTATCTGCCCATCTCCTGGTATTACCCCTCAGCCGGTGTCTACAGCACCCAC
Organism: Pandemis cinnamomeana; assembly: GCA_932294345.1. Lineage (NCBI taxonomy): Eukaryota > Metazoa > Arthropoda > Insecta > Lepidoptera > Tortricidae > Pandemis > Pandemis cinnamomeana. The sequence goes on along the minus strand of OW028724.1, from coordinate 6,875,623 downwards.
GGGAAGAGAGGGAGGGGGACAACATTATTACGCCGGCGCCCCACGGCAATTAGTCAGTTGGGAGAAGTCAAAACTAGAAGGGATAGGGGAATATGTTCTTAGGAACTATGGCACCAATTTTAGATTTAATAAAAATGGCTTAGATTTTTTTTAATTGGACAATTTTTTTCATACTAACTTTTTAATTGCATTTCTGCAACTTTTTCGTTGTTAATGTTGATGGTGTTACTTATTATTCCGTTAAAAGGAACACATTCTTTAAATAATTGAAAGAAAATTCAAAAATTATTTTGTTTACGCAAATGTAGATTGAAAAAAAAATGCCATTTTTATGATATACAAAATCGATGCCATGGTTCCTAAAAACAAAATCCCCTATCTCTTACAGTTTTTAACTTCTCTCTACTGACCCATTTGGTTTGATCACCCTGTATCAATATGAATACGATTATAAGTAAACTAGCTGACCCGGCGAACTTTGTTCCGCCTTAAATTTGAAAAATTCCAGTGGTTTGGGCTGTGCTATCCCGCGGGAACTATGCAACTTTCCGGGATAAAAACTATCCTATGTCCTTTCCCGGGACTCAAACTATCTGTTGACCAAATTTCAACTAAATCGGCCCAGCGGCTTAAGCGTGAAAAGGTAAGAGACAGACAGACAAACAGACAGACAGAGTTACTTTCGCATTTATATTATTAGTAAGGATTTTATTTGAATAAGTATTGGCTACCCTATTTTACCATATCTGCTCGTAACGCATCTGCAATGCTCCAGTGCTACGGATCTCCATAGGCAGTTTTGTTAGGTATTTACTGTCAAGGTCACCCACTTGCTCGCCTTCCATGTTGTACAAACACATTTTTCTTTCTTCCAGAATAGTATCAGTGCTTGGAAGCAGCGCTGAACTGGACAGAGAGGATATAACAAAGCTGGTATACACGGAGGCCGTCATCAAAGAAGCGCTTCGCATCAGCCCAGTAACGCCCATCATCGCCCGTGACGTCGAGAAAGAAATCAAACTAAGTAAGTACTGTAGAGCTGCCCTGATGAGGCTGAGGCCTGATGAGCTGTTCTGAGAGCCGTCCCAAGTTCCAAAACAAAACACTTAAAATATCGAACGGGTGTTCGATATTTGGAACTTGAACTATTTCAGACCAGCCAGCACCCAAAACCTGCCAGCATAAACTAGCCGAACCTATTCCTACAGTACTAGCAGATTTATTAAACGAGAGCCAATTTAGGTTTAGAAAGAAACGCTCTACTACTCACGTTGTTTATAAATAATATATGTACAAACACAAACGTCATCACTATCACTATCACTACTCACTACATAGTATAAAATAAAGTCGCTTTTTCTGTCCCCGTGTCCCGATGTATGCTTATATCTTCAAAACCACACGACGGGTTTTTTTTAATAGATAAGAGTGATTCAAGAGGAAGGTTTATATGTATAATACATGCATAGTATACCGTGCGAAGCCGGGGCGGGTTGCTGGTGTCCAATATCGAAAGGATTTTATCTATGAAATTTACCTTATGAAATCGTAATAATATTGAAGTCTTAAAAACAGTTGGTGACCTCTGATTCCAGTTCTTATATTACTTACGTAGTTACTTTATGGTGTAAAATTTTGTCACTATTTTTACGATTTTTTTAGGAGAGACCGTCGCTAGTATTATTCTTCTTATTATTATTATTATTCCATATCCGTAACGATTTGTTTAGGCGGATTGCTCAGAAGTTCGTTGTCACAGCGCCATCTGTTTTAAAGTGAGGCAACTAGCGCGACAAACTGCTTTATCAACTGGACGCTAAAGCGGGAAACGCTTTCAAATTCAAAATTTATAACGTGTTGACGGACTTGCCTTGTAGACGGTCTTCCCCAGTGACCTTACAACTTCTTTTCGAAAATGAACTGTTTCATACATTATAGTTTTTTTTTACTCGACCTGAAAAACTGAAGTAAAGAAATGAAACAATAATTATGTTTAAGACACATTTAAATTCGATGATTTTACGGAGCGCTTGCTTGCAGTGAAAATATTCTTAGTCAATCAACAATCCAAAAATGGAACATCATACATTAGTTTTGTCCGGCTGCTGCGACAGTACAAAGATAATTGAGACTTTTAAAATTTACATGAGATTGTGGTGAAAAATTTAACGTGCACTATCAAATGAATCAAGAAATTTTTATTTCTTAATTTTTATGTTTACTTTTACGGTTTTGCCGTTAGAAATTTAATTTCTAAATGTCTATGAAAATTAGAACACATAGAAAAATCCGAAAAGTAAAGCTATGGCCGGGAATCGAACCCGGATCCTCGTCATTCCGTGACGCGTGCTATACCCCTACACCACCCATAGCAGCTATGGGTCATAGACATTTAGAAATTAAATTTAACGTGCCCATATTTGGTATAGTAAGTCATTCGTCTAAGTTTCTGAGCATAGTTGAGAAAAAAATCTATTCTTACAGAAAATTACACCCTCCCGGCGGGTAGCGGCTGCATCGTGTCTTTCTGGGGCATCCACCGCCTGCCCATCTGGGGCCCCGACCGCTTGGAGTTCCGGCCCGAGCGCTGGCTGGACCCCGCCTCGCTGCCGCAGAGCCCGGGCGCCTACTGCGCTTTCAGCGTCGGCAGGAGAAACTGCATAGGTATCTACACTACATCATTTAGGACTTCTTACACCTAAAGGCGGTGAAATATGAGATCCATAAATGAAATAAATGACCTTTATTCAGTAAGTAGGCCGTACAGGCACTTTTACACGTCACGAGTCTACTGGCATTTCGCAAAAGGAGACACTGTTGAGAAGAAACGCCGAAAGAAACTCAACAGCCAGTCAGGCATACATAGTCATTTTTGAATATCTACGTTATAAACGTATCTCTGTGGGAGATTACTAAGTTACATTCTGTTGGCTTCCTGTATTACTCCTCTCGAGACTCAACTTTGTTAAAAAAACCTCACTTTTGACAATAAATCGACATGCAAGGTATGTTCACCGAAGCGGAGAGTACCTACCCAGCATACACTACCGTGCAAAAATAACTGGTCACTTTCTATACAAAGTTTTATGAAAAGCTGTTCGTTATTTTTACTCGTCAGTAACTTACCACGGTACGCGGATATTCTGGTTCATTCTATATTCAATGTTTGAAATTTTAGGTAGAGACCTTCCCACAAATAAACAAAATAATTTTGATTACAGGAAAGACATACGCACTGATGGCAGTGAAGACCATGCTAGTACACCTAATACGCAAGTTCCGTGTAACAGGGGACTACAGCAAAGTAAAGCGCAAATTTGACCTTCTACTCAAATTTGAAGCAGGATATAACCTCTCTGTAGAATTAAGAACATAGTGTTAAGTGTCAAACATTGTCAAAAATTGTTACTCAAACTGAAATAATCAAAAAAAAAATTGTCTGTATCATCCTTTCTTTGAAAGTGTCTACCCAGTGGCGTAACTATAGGGTGGCAGGAGTGGCTTCGGGGCCCCGAACTGGCTTGGTTTAGAGCACAGAAGGGACGCTGATGCACATCTTTATATTGAAGTAGGAGCCCCATCTGACGAATTTGCCACGGGCCTCTATAGTTACGCCACTGTGTCTACCTACATTGTATTGGTCATTACTACAATACTTTATTTGTATTGTTATAAGTGTGGTAGCCCCAATAAACTCCTGCAGGTCGTGGAAGTAGACAGGATAGCGCACTGCTGGGTAGGTTCAACGCGCTGCATGCCCCGGGTATGAGTGCACCTTGGTGAACCCAACTGCCAGTCTAATATTATTATAATAATAGAATACTAACATAAGTTAAGTTTTAATTTGTATACTAACATCCTATGGACCTCAACGTTGTCTGATTTTTTATTTATTAGCTTATTTGTTACCTTGTAATTTTCTCTATGTTCCTGTTTTCTGTTTTGTTGATTATGTGCCGTTCAACACAGAGTCATCGTATTGCATTTGTATTATAGGCACAAGTGGTAAAATTTTAATAATAGTATTTTTTAACCGGTGTGGGTGAGTGTACATTTTGTAGGAGGGCCAAATCCATCATCAGAGTACGTAAAATAATACTTCACACATATCTTCTTCCATTTTACTTTCATCGCAGGATATTGTGTTTAATGTAAACAATACTGTGATATAGGCCGTTAATTTTTCAATTATTTTGACAGCTCAAATGTAAGATAAATTATTTTAGTATGAATAAAACATGTGGATGGGATAATTACGTTTTTTACTCGTGTTGGTTAACCCAAAACTCTAATTCTAAACTCGCCTGAAAAGTGACCTGTTAAATTTAAAACTCTATATTAAATTGATCCTAAAAACTTAATACTATAACTAGCTTCAGCCCGCGACTTCGTCTGCGTAGAATTACACTTAGATATAAACATTCCTCTTGAATGACATAGGTATCTATTAAAAAAACCGCATCAAAATGCGTTGCGTAGTTTTAAAGATACGTACGGATACGTAAAGACAAACCGACAGCGGAAAGCTACTACTATGTATTGAAGTATTATTTTAAGATTTACCCCCTTATTCATTAACGCTCTATAGGCTTCTGCTAATTTAGCAATCGTTTGTTATGTCACTTTGACATGCACCTTTCACAGATTTCCTGGATGGTTTGCCCTTAGGGCATAAGGAGCTACCTAACTAACCTACCTAATACCCGTAGCCTACAACACTACGGTGGTATAGTTCAGTCCCACCCTATCACCAAGGGTAGTACCAGGAGGGGTATGGCGGGTTTAGCCCAAAACAGTATAATGTAACTGTACAAATATGTCCCACGACCTTATTACGCCGGTGTAAGAGTGTATGGTACTTATTTTTGAAACGTTGACTACATACATATTATTACACTTGACTGGACACACTCAGATCACAGAAATTAATTAATATTTATATGCGTACACTCGTCTTCGCCTTGCTCCAGAGGGTACGCGATGTATATATTTTAGTGTGCTACCGGATAGCCCCATATACCCTTTATGCCCTTGATGCCTCGAACAGGAGGATGCGTAAGGCGTAATTCCCACAAATAAAAAAAGTGGCAGAGACATCCAGACAGGAGAAACGCAAAATTAATAAAACAATTTTCGTGTAAAGTAATTTTTTATTAATGAGGCAAAACTTTTGTAACTGACAATAAATTGGCATCGTTTTGGTCTGTTTTTTTGTATTAAATAAAATAAAAATTAAACACCCACGCCATACGTAAATTTAAAAACAATATGCCAAAAATACATTACATCACTGTAGATAAGAGCTGATACTCTTCACACTGCTGGACCGATGTATATCAAACATAGCTAAGAATAGGCTTTCGAATGAAAAAATCGCATCCAAATCGGTCCATCCGCTTGAGAACTACAATGCGTAGACACACACACATACACAGACATCGACGTCAAACTTCTAACATCCCTCTTTTTACGTCGGGGGTTAAATAGTACATTACTGTAGCGACTGCGAAGTAGGGGATCGCCGGCCGTGTAGTTATAGATGGCCGAGTGTTAACGAGGCCAATAAAATTCCCTGTTCATGGCCAAGGCTTGTCTAGTGCTTTTCTCAAACATATGTCTGGTGTTCTATAGGATCAAAATGGAACGCACCGTACGGCTGCTAAAGTACAACTGTTTATTTCATGACTACCCTCTTATTCCTTCATCAAGCATATCTTATCTACCTACATTATATATATAACATGCCATTTCTTAACAATTAACAAACAAGTAAATTTTAACAATTTACATCATTTAATCTTATCCATGCAGGCACTTAAAATAAGAACTATTTATCAAGCGGGTAAATACATTACCTAATTCATAAACGGAAATGACTATAAACAGATTTATAATTTATAAATAAACTGAATAACATCAAAATACCTAAGCTTTGCTATAGAAAGCTTAGTGAGTTAACTGCTACCTTACTCATAATAATATATTTTACCTCCCGCAAAAAAAATGACCATTAGAACATGTATAATTTAATGGCATGCTTTCAATTTAATGTTCTAGTGGCATCTATAATTTTTATTTAATATTATAATTATATTTAATAATAATAATGTTTAATTAAATGTTTACGTTTTTAATACCCCCATCGGTCCGGTGGACGAACCAGCATCGTGTGCAAGTATTTTGAATAGTAATCAATTTTTAGGGTTTCAACCTTTTTGGCTGTTGGTGGCTGGCTGGCGCTAGTCCATTGCCACGCGCCGCGGCACTGAATAAAAAGAATAATAAGGCGGCTGTCACTTGTTTTTAAAATTGTCGGTGCACGGTCGGTCTTTTATGCGGATTTGTATTTAAATTATTGTAAATATTAATTAGTGTGTGTAACATTTGGTGTAAAAGTGTAATTAGTGTACATAATACCACGGATAGTCTTCGCGGGTGTGTATTTATTAAGCGGCGGCAGTGGCAAAAAGACTCTACGGACGAACTCTACACAGCGTTGGTCGAAGCCGTCTTCCTCAAGGTTTGTGGCTCTGAAATTGATTGTTAGACCTAATACTGCACAAGGGACAGCTAAACCACGGCCTTGGTAACAGTCACTATTTATCTATCGAAGGTTTTATTAAACACATCGTAATATTTGTTGGTTGTTTGGTTTTCATTTTGACGTTGAGATTTTGACTGAGGTGGATGTGTGGATTTTCCTGTAGTAAGTGTTTCGTGGTGTGCAGCAGTACTAGTATGAGTACGGGTTTTCGTTAGACGTGGAGCGGCAATGATGTGCTGTTTCTTTCTGCGATAGCGAGCGTCAGGCGTGGCTACCCAGTATGATCGTGGCTGTGACGATACGTCTTCAACGTGCGCGGGTATCCATCGTGCTTCGCGGTTGGGATTCGGTTCTCGGATGTGTACTTGCTCTTTCTTTTCAAGAGGTCGAAGAGGGCGGCTTCGGGTATCATAATGTCGCTCAATGCATTGTTCACTTTTTTTAGTGTTCTCCAATTCGAAAACCATTTGGAGGAAAACATCCAATTATACGATTTATCTTGTTCGATCTTCGATCAACAATACAACTAGATTCAAGGTCCCATACAAAATCAAAGCGTAAAAGTGGCCGTGTTGCTTATGCTTATAGCTATATCTTTTTTACCTTCTATACTTACGTAAAATAAACATTAAGTCTAAGCAACAAAGATCCAAATAATTATAATTGTATATATTACTTACGACGTTTCGTCACAAGACGTGCGAAAGCGTTCGATAAACAAAAGAACAAATACAAATAATAACATGAATTTTAATAATTAAGCCTATCTACGTTCCACTGCTGGACACAGGCTTCCTTTAACAACGAGAGGGATTGGGCCATAGTTCCCACGCAGGCCCAGCCAGGCAACAGCCGTAGTAGCCTAGTTGTTCGACCTACCGCCTCTCAAGCAGAAAGTCGTGGTTTCAAACCAGGCCTCGCACCTCTGAGTTTTTCGGAATTTATGTGCAAAATTTAATTTGAAATTTACTATAAGCTAATGGTGAAGGAAAACATCGTGAGGAAACCTGCACAGATCGGCGAAGAACTTAAATGATGGCTGTGAAATTATCCGTTTATTAATTATTACCCTTAAATAAATTTAGTTTGTTATATAGCTGTCTTTTAGAGCAGTTTTTTGCCTGAGAGGATTCCTTTTTACATATATATTTGGCTATTTCCAGTTATGTCGAATGCGGCAAAATGAATCGAACGTATACCAGATTTTTGTAAGGCCTGTAAAGTTCTTCTTCTCTTTCTCTCGCGACAATAGTTATCCATTCCGCACAGCTAAAAGGATCACTAGGAAATCTACAAAAAGACACAATATATATTTTATTTTAAAACGAGAACTACTCCATGAATTTCTTGTTCTAAAACCACCGATTATTGTCAAGATGGTGGGCCAACATTGGCCAAACAATAAATTATTGATTTTAAAATGTAAACTGCAAATTTTTACGTACTTTATGAAATACTGACTTGTATTTACTTAAAGAAAGATATTCCTTCCGAAACCTTAGTGTTTCGGTGGCTGTTTTTGCAATTTTTTAACGCACATTGTGGCATTTTGACACGTCCTCACGTTGGCCGAGGTTAGCGCATACTGTCAGAAATAAGGCCACAAATTTATTTTGTGGCCTTATTTTTCGTAGCCGTTTTCAGAGCTATCACTGTGAATCTAGTTGTATTGTTGATCGAAGTGTTCGATTTCAAAAATACTTTACGATTGCAGATATTTTTGTAAAAGTATTTTTGACCTTAGTTTGACCTAACGACCCGGTATCATGGCAGAATTGGGCATTAAATGTTTGCCACAAAAACGAAAAAAAAAATTAAGCTCACGGTAACTGTCAGGCTGCACTGTCACATCTACATCATAACATTACAGTATAAAACTGAAATACGTAATGGGATATTTATAAAAAACGTTTTGTGCCGGGGTGCAACAATGACTCGAACAATAGCTCCCACAAAATCGAACAGAAGAAGTAGAGAAAAGAGAAGATTTGCGGAAGGAATGGTATACGCAAGCTAATGTGGAATATTTCAAAGTTTACACGATGTATAGTTGCGAAGACCACTTTAATGTAAGTAGGAATCGGGAAAGATGTACAGGGATCAAACGCTATGTTCTGTGGACAAACGAGAAAAGCAAAAACAGCACGGAAAACAATAACAACACCAATGGACGGAACGATTCGAACACATGAAAGTTGAGTGACGTTGACTTGACACACACATGACAGATCTATGACGTTGACGTTTAGACAAAACCGTTTTTTTTTATTGCCGAACGAATGTAATTGGAAAAAATATTTAGGTATTATTAATAAACAAAGGTACGTAAAAGCATATTATTCAAATTTACTCTAAATAAAGGTGTTAAAAGCACAGCTTAAAAAAAATGAACAATGCCAATTAACACGTACCCACTTTTTTTAACTGATTGATTTTTAGAAATATTGGCCACCTACAAATAAATAGCGATAAAAGAAAAATAAAAATAAATTATGTTGTGCATTGAAGCAAAAGACGGTGGTATTGCCGGCCTTGGCCAGCTGTATGAAATCCCATTAAATACCTCTCGTCGAGTCGCACTTGAAACGTGACACTTCGCGGCTTATTATAAGGAACACAACATAAATATTTCATTGGACATTTGAGAAAAATACATTATACCCTAATTACGGCACTCAGTCACAAAAAGCTATAATGATATTTCATGAAACCGTCAGGATGGTTGGTAACCTTTTATTAATCGACCCCTAAACTTTAAACATCAGATATTTTCCATTTGCACGTCTACGTCCTCCTCTCTACTGAAATATAATGCCCGGCGTGGGGTCTCAGCATGATGTCCAGCTTCAGCTGCAGCTTGGAGATGTCAGACTTAAACCTAAAACTCCTGACGAGGTGCACCAGAGAAGTCTTCATAGCCATAAGAGCGTAACTCTTGCCTGCAAACACACACACAGAATGCTTAGGATGTTATTAATTAAGGACAGTTTACATATTTTTGAATGGTGAAAAATGGTGTACTAGTCTTTTTACATGAAACAAAAGAAAAACAATCAAGACAGACAGACAGCGGAAAGCGACTTTGTTTTATACTATATAATATATAGTAATAGTATAAGAGGCGACAAGACAACAGATTATCCGATTTGGTAGGTATCTGTAGCGCTATGCATTTCAAACTTTATGTATTTTAGTCCGTACCCTAATATGATGCTACAATACAAACAAATGACATGGCTCGTTGGTGCAATAGCGGATTATAGCCATTCAAAGGCTTTTGTTGCGCCTTTTAATATGAATAGCAAAAATTTATTTTGTATCTTTTGCAGTAAAGACCACCACAAAATAAGTAAGTTTCATTGTTTCCTTTTAATTTTTATTTTATGATTAAAATTAGTCTTCATCTATAATCTACTAACGCACCAATGAATTATGCCAGTTTTTATATCAGTCTATATTTCATAAACCCCATCAATATTATGCAGGCAGACCAGCTAAGTCCAATGCAAATAATTTGTTTTTGTATTGCCCATCAATATTACCTATGCACATCCGCCTGCCGACACTAAAGGCGGCGAAGGCGGCCTGGTGCTCCGGGATCCTGGAGCGGTCCAGCCAGCGGTCAGGCAGGAACAGCTCCGCGTCGTCGCCCCACATCTTGTGGCGGTGCAGCGCGTGGATCCCGAGGAATGCTCCCGACCCAGCAGGCAGCGTGTAGTTCTCTGAAATAACGCAATCTTTAATCATAACGCTCAATACCCTCACACCTTCCTTAGACATAAATACGAATGAAATACTGAGCAAACTTGCCTGCCTTCCACTAAAAAAGGGTAATGAGAATAGAGGAACAGAAACAAAGGAATCGAACTGAGTGGACCTTAGTAAATTAGTTGTGTTTATATAGGAGTCTCGAAAGAGGTTTCAATCACTCCGCTAAAAAAACTATCAAAAAGCTACCATTTTGAAAATAAATCATTTTATAGATCGTTGGCGCGTGTAACACTTGTGAAACATTGAAGTGGTCTCTAACGCGGAAGCAAATTTAAAAAGAAATTCTAATAGTCTTATCGACTTGAAAGTTGACGTACACATTATGCAGAATAGGTGTAATGTAATGCAAGTACAGATAATAAAAAGTAGAGTTAGTTAAAAACTTACATAAAAAAAACTAAATCTTACTTAGCTTTACACTCTCCGTTAATTTTCTCACGACGAACGGGGCTATAGGGTAAAGCCGCAGGGTCTCCTTCAGCACTGCTTCCAGGAACACCAGCTTTGTATAGTCTTGTTTCTCTAGGTCCCTATCGCCTATCACTTCTTTGATTCTAAAACAAACAAGCACAGCTTACTTCTTATCCCCTCTTCTCGTGTGACGGTGTTACGGCGTCGCGTCGACCGTACTAAGGTTGTACTCACTCATTAAATACACGTTCCTGTATTTCGGGATGTGACCCTAGCAGTAGCAAAGCGTAGACTGTGGTGCTGGCAGAAGTGTCGTGCCCAGCCACGATGAAAGTGTTCACTTCATCTGTTATCTCCTGGTCTGATAACAAACCTTTCTCGCCGGAATACGTCAATAATAAATCTATAAACGCCTTAAATTTTGTCCCTGTTAACAACAGAAAATATTATTATGATGCCTCCGCTTATGGAAAAAGCAGAAAACTTGAGGAAAATAGTTAAATTTGTTATGCAAGGCTGCAAAGTGTTTGTTTGGCGCGAGTGCCTGAATTGAAACCCGAGCAAGCGAAGGATTCTATGATTGAACCACGAGCGAAGCGACAGTATAGTATAGAACCAACATAACCATGATAGGCTTTTAGGGCTGTTTGTTTGTCCGCAATTTCGTTAGTCTCCATAGTGCATAAGCAAAGCGATTTACCCTGTCTACCATACTCTTGATGTGATGTTTCCAGGAACACTGATTATCTATATTTAAACCTAAACATTTTGTTTCATTTGATTCCGTTATTACCTGGTTTTCGTATGAGACCACGATGTAGACCAAATTCCAACAAATTCGGTTCAGCTGTTTAAGTGTGAAAAGGTAACAGACAGACAAAGTTACTTTCACATTTATAATATAGTATGGATTTGGATATAGATAAACAATGCGTCTTGCTATATAAATTTCGAGTTACATTTTTATCACTTATCATAGGCAAAAACCCACACCCGTCGAATTTCCATGATCTTAGCACTTGAAAATACGAAACTATAATGTGCAATATTTATATTTGGACGTAATATTTACATTTGGATAGTGATAATAAAATCAACCGTGTGGCGACTGCCTTATTTTTGTATATAATATTGTAAATAGTATTAAGTAAGTTATTCGTTGACTTCCGATTCCGGTTTCGGTGGAAAATGGGAGTTTGACCAAACTCGCGCATGCGCGCGTTGTCTTCTAATTAGGCTTGATGCATGTAGTTGATTTCCTATGTCGCTCCGTCTTAATATTGTTATTTGTAAATGGGTCAATCAACTATTTCTTGTTTTTGTGTGTCACCACTGATGGATCTATTTTAAGTCTCAAAATATAAGAAATATAATGATTCTTATATATTAATCATGAAATCAGACTATTAAACGACAACCAAGCAAAATATGGAAATAGAATTATTTGTAAATATTTTGTGTAAATAGTGTATTGTGTGATTTTTAATCTTTCACAGAACGTTTCCTATAACCGTATATGTATGGCGGTGCTGGTGGTAAATTTCTGATCAATGAAACTGCTTACCAGATTTATCTCCAGCATTAGATGAGCCATTTAGCAATTCCCTTTTCTTTCGTTCAAGTACCTGGAAATAATATAACATTAGTCAAGTTGCTAGTGGCTATTGGCATTGTTAATTTTTTTTAGTATGCTTCAATTCGAAGTAAAACAACCAGTTATCCGATTTATCTTGTCCGATTTCAAATAAACTTTACGATTGCAGATATTTTTGTAAAAGTACTTTTGACCTTTGTTTGACCTAACAACCCGGTTTTTCGGCGGAATCGGGCATTAAAAAATGTTTGCCATAAAAATGAACAAACAAAAGTTTAGCAACGGTAACCAGTCAGCTGTCACTGTCGCATTTGTTTAAGTACATCATAATTTTACATTCCTACTCAATCTACGAACGTTAGAATTAAAAGCAAATTCAAAGTATAAATTTGTAGTACACAATTAATGACTATATATGCGAAAGGAATGGTGCACGCAAGGTAACGTGGAATATTTCAAAGTTAGAAGTCGGGAAAGATAAGATATGCAGGGGTCAATCGAGAACAGCAAAAACAGCCCAGAAAGGAAAACAACAACAACACCAAAGGTCGGTTGAGGTTGACGTTGAATTCACACATAATCATAAATGTATGACGTTGACGAAAAGACAAAAATCCAAGGTGTTCATTACCAAATGATAAAGTAAAGTTCTAAAGCAGCTCCAGGTAAGCAATGTCTGGTAACAAAGGTAAACTAAAGTTCTTAAAGTTCTTTTATTAACTAAATTTTATTTATTTTTCCTCGCAAATGTGTTGAAAAACGTCGTATGCGACGCGTGTGCTTTGGTAATTACACATCTCGGCTCTCTTACCCGCGCTCGCTAGCGCTCGCGCGTACAATACGCCTCGTGTGTAATTACCAACATAGCACACTTGTATCATAATGTACTATAATCACCTTCCCTTAGATATTAAAATACTTGTGGGAACAAAATGCAAAAACAAGCTTAAAAACTGGCTGATAGATAGGGTATTTTATAATTTGAGTGACTTTTTTAGGGATCATAACTTGTGATACCTACTTCTAATGTTTGATAATTATTACTGTCCCAATCAGTTATTGCCATAATTATTTATGTGTAGGTTGTTTTCTTACATATTGTATACCCGAAACGGGTAACTGTTGATACCATGTACTTCTTGTCAACTATGTACACACACAGTTTATGCAATAAATATTTACATTTCTATTTCTAATACTAAGTCCATTTTATCAAATAAAGGTGTTAAAAGCACAGCTTAAAAAAAATTTACAATGCCAATTAGGGTAATTCCGGGGTAGATGGCCACAAAGGAGAGATGGCCCGTTGAAGTAATTCCTGAACGGTTGGCTAGATGGCGATAGTAATAGTTTAGTTCGCTTCGCGAAGCGCGTGGGGGCAAGCGTACGTGCATGGTACACTACACTCCAATCAAGGGCGGATCCAGCTTTGGCGCCAGGAGGGGGTCACATAGTCGTGGTCAAGTCAAGAACTTATAATTTAATTTTGATAACAATAGATACAAGTAAAAAGTAGGTATTTTATTAATGTACGTAAGTACTGTACTTAAAAATATTTATTCTTTATTGTAGGTACATTTGGAAAACTTAACACATAATGACTTGTACATATACACGTACATATTGCAATCTTCTCTTGAAGAACATCCAGAGAAGTGAGTCGAGTGAGCAATCTCAACCCTTGGTATCTTTGGGAAAAATGAATCTATTTTTTTTAATAAACGTTTCAATCCACCACTACCATCTCCTTTTCCCTTAGAATCACCCTGCAAACAAAACCATGCAAATTTCACCATGCAAATTTCACACCCCACAACAGACAACAAACTTTTGTAAACATATGAGTTATAAACAAGCAAAACAATTTCAGGTTCTCTAATATTTTATAGTTTTTAAAAATCTGTTATATAATATACAGATAAAGTAAAAAGTAGTAAGTAGGTAGATTACTATTTACTTGTTGTTAATGCAATGCATGCATGTTAGGTAATGACGCGCAATGTTTTTGTGTCGCGCGCGCAATAGTTTGCATCGAAGTTATCGCTAGGTGCTTCTAAAAACTTTAACCAAGCAAGATTATTTTTAAGTTTATGCATGCTATATTCATTCTGTTGGTTGTTCTCTTATTTTATTTTTAAGGAGCATTAAAATCACTGTAGTCACGACGATACACTTGATTTCATTGTGTGAATTTATCTAAGATTTTAGGTTAGGTCAGTGAGCTTAATGCTCTTCAATCTCCCTCGTCCAAAAAAAATAAATATAAGTAGGTACATAAGTCACGCAGCACTCTTTCAGTAAGTAGGTACCTACATATCTACCTATTGAGGTACTTTATGAGCATTAACAACAATAACATTTAAGTTAAAAAAAAACACACGCACTGGAATAATGAGAAACTGATTACTTACCATTTCTTGTAATTAATGAATTTGCAGCAACAATTTTTAAGAATACTTATAAAGGTATGACTACACACATAAACACACTTATAAACACATAGGTAGAAAGAAATTTTAGTTTTTTAACTTTGAACTATGTTATGATAATTATGTTGAAGTTTAGTCGTTCCGATTCCGATTGAGATTAGGATTCGTTTCCGACCCATCGTGAATCAGGCTGCAGTTGTTTTTTATAATTCTTTCCGCTAGGGAAAAGGCGAAGGTTTGCAACCATACAGCCCGGTCTTCATAGTCAGGCTGCAGGTCTAGCTAGACGTTACGTAGTCAACAATCAACAAGCGCGCGCAAGTGTAGCGCGGTAAAATTTAAATTTTTGATGCGTTCGTTCCCAAACGTTTGCCATCATACAAAGTTATTATATTACACTAGCTGTTGCCCGCGACTTCGTCCGCGTGTGTTTTTGTGATACGGCTTTTCTCGATATCAAAATTATTATTATTATGACTATTAACTTCGTCACGTGAACCACTGAAAGTGTGTACGAAACTATACTTTTAGAATTACGTCATGAAAATAATAATTTGTGACACGGAATCTTGAAAAAAAAAAACAGGTGTGAACTGGTTAATGACTCATCACATTTATTTATACCTTATTTTACAAAATAGTTTAATTTATAGTTTTGTTTATAGTTTCTTTATTCAAAAAAAGCTAAGTACAGTTTTAGTTACCTACATCACTATTAATTTCGCCGAACTATGACGCTTATTGGGCGAATACTGCGCTCACTTTAACGATATTTTGTACCCTGATTAATTTAAAAAAATAAATATATTCTAATCAAATAATAGGTACATAAATGTTTACCTGTTTTTACCTTACGACTAAAAATTCATTTACTAATCCGTTTTAATTAATATTTTGCGACTCAATTTTTTCTAGCAGAAGTTTTTTTATTTATTTTCTTGGTTTAAGTAGGTAGCTACAGATTATTAACACTTATTATCTTTATCTACAAATTAATTACCTACAGAGGCCTTATACCATGACGTCGTAATGCGATTCAGTTAAGGTTCGCTCGCTGTCAGATGACTAAAAGCACAAACTTTTTTCACAATAAAATTCTGACATGTTCGTAGCGCAGACGTAAACGCGCCTCTTGATTTTGATTTTTTTAGGCAAAGATATTAAGAGCATACAGCCAAGCGTTTCACGCCGCCCTCATAATATCGATGGGTCCAACGTATATGGGCTAATCTAAATCATTCTAGATGGGGTATTCTAAATTATTTGTTATTTTACGTAAGGTAGAAATTACTTTGTAATTTTTTCATGGATTGGCCGTTATACGTAGGACCCATCGATATATCAGGTTTTCAAATGAGAGTGCGTTCAAAAACCGAACGCGTTGTGAATAATAGCACATAAATAAAAACAAAGTAACGGTATTGCATATTGAACTTTAGGTGTTAGGTAAAGAACACAATTTAAGACGCCAATTTAGGTTTGACGAAAATGTCTTCGTTGAAAAATACCTGTACAGCATGTAATTATTTTATTAATGTTTTTTTACAATTGACACATTTTTCCAGCATTATGTCTTATGTACATTCGTATCTATCTATTTTCTCCGTAGTATTATTTTGTTTGTAATTATTACCAACTACTTATACCGAGGAAAGCTGATTTTCTTGAGTTCCGCTATTTTGTGCGTAATCACCCCAAAAATTAAATTTCAAGAAAACTGAGAAATTATATTTACCTGTATTAAATTGGAAGTATTATTTAGCAATTTTAAAAGGTTACTCTCCATTGGTTTTTATTGTATAGGTGTATGAAGTTAATTAATTTTAAACACAAAACCCTCTTTTTTGCGCCTCTGGGTGAGATTAAAAAAAAATGCTAAAACAGGTATTTCCTTATTTTTATTACTTAGTATTTATTCTGAGTTTCATGATTCTAGAACAATCTAATTTTATTTTTTCATACAAACTTTAACCCCCCTTTTCACCCCCTTTTTCCAAAAAAATCCAAAATTTCTGTAGCCTATATCCTATTCTGAATTTATTGAAATCGATTTGCGAACATTTCAACAATATCCGTTCAGTAGTTTTTACGTGATGCTCAGTCAAACAAACAAACAAACAAACAAAAATTTTAAAAATTGTTTTAATATAATCAGTTACCGATTTTAAGTCACCCTGGTCGGTTTTTTTTTTTAAATCTTCAATGTACAGATTTTTTGGTCTCAACGATTTTATTATATGTATAGATTAAATTGGAAGTATTATTTAGCAATTTTAAAAGGTTACTCTCCATTGGTTTTTATTGTATAGATGTATGAAGTTAATTAATTTTAAACACAAAACCCTCTTTTTTGCGCCTCTGGGTGAGATTAAAAAAAAATGCTAAAACAGGTATTTCCTTATTTTTATTACTTAGTATTTATTCTGAGTTTCATGATTCTAGAACAATCTAATTTTATTTTTTCATACAAACTTTAACCCCCCTTTTCACCCCCTTTTTCCAAAAAAATCCAAAATTTCTGTAGCCTATATCCTATTCTGAATTTATTGAAATCGATTTGCGAACATTTCAACAATATCCGTTCAGTAGTTTTTACGTGATGCTCAGTCAAACAAACAAACAAACAAAAATTTTAAAAATTGTTTTAATATAATCAGTTACCGATTTTAAGTCACCCTGGTCGGTTTTTTTTTTTAAATCTTCAATGTACAGATTTTTTGGTCTCAACGATTTTATTATATGTATAGATTAAATTAATTAAATATTGAAGGTATGTAGTTACATAAAATCTGTATGGTGACAAAATATATAAATAAAATCATTATGTTCAATTAGTGGTCCACCTACCTAAGTCCTGGAACCAGCTCAGGGGGGGGGGGGGGTCATGACCACCTGGATCCGCCCTTGACTCCAATAACTTTTTGGTTGAAAAAAAAGTTTTCGTGGAAATGGTTTCCAATACAATTATGTTTACTCACCACACAGGTGACGTTCATGACGTGGTTCGTTTGTATTTTCTGTTTTTTCCCGAGGTCACTCAGATTGAAAATAAATTTGTTGTGCAACCAAAACTTCTTAAATCTTTGTATGATAATATTAAAACATTCTTCGGTCGCATGCAAGTATTCGCCGCTTAGGTCAGAGTCAGCTTTGGCGCCTCCCATGGCTGTCACTAAAATATAAAACGTAGGTACCAGTACCAGTTTTTAAAAATATAGTTACATAAGAACCTTCTCCGGAAAATAACAGACACAACAAAAAAAGAATTAGCGAAATCGGTCCATCCATTCACGCGTGATGCCGTGACCAAGGGAGATAGGGATTCATTTTTATACGCATACTAGCTGTTACCCTCAGCTTTGCCCCCGTACCAGTTTTCTTCTTAATATTATTACATAAGAACCTTCTCCGGACAATAACAAACACAGCAAAAGAAGAATTAGCGATATCGGTCCAACCGATCACGCGTGGTGCCGTGACCAAGGGAAATAGGGATTCATTTATAAGATATAATATAATATATAAAGATGAGAATAAAATAACCTAATTTAAAAATGTCATCTAATACAAGTTTTTTGCTGACTGTATTTTTTCTTGACGGTGCTACTTGCATTGTCAGCTATTCTGCATATTGTGCAAGTATTTTGGATAGTAGGTAATCAATTTTTAGAGTTTCAATCTTTTTAGCTGTTGGTGGCTGACTGGCGCTAGTTCAATGCCACGCGCCGCGGCGCCGAACAAAAAGAAAAATAAGGGGCTGTCAGTTGATCTTAAGAATTGTTGGCGCACGGCTCAGTTTTTTATTCGGAACTTATTTATGTATAAAGTACCTATTGTGAAATGAATTGATGTAAATGGTGTAAATTAATAAGTGTTAATGACATTACGGATAATGCTTATTGTGTTGCGAGTGAATAGACGATCTTAAATTAAGTTAAGACTCTACGGAACCGCGTTCCAAAGAAGTAAATTTAGGTTATCTAAAAGTGCCACCAACTTTGACAGTAGGTATTTTAAATTTTGATTATCTTCAAAGTTCACCCTTATTAAAGTTGTATTTTTTTTAATTCGTTGAAGTTCGTCAAATATTGGTTATTGCTTTTTTAACTTCAAGTACTTACGAAAAATAGTTTCTAGTGTGTTTGGTCCTATGTACTTCCAAAAATCAAACGGTTTCTTGCCATCTTCCTGATTTAAGGAACTGACCAGCACTTTGCCTTGGGTGTTGAAGACCCCAATAAAACCGTCCAGGACCCCTTGGGTGAACGCTGGAGTCAACAGCTTTCGATGCACCTTCCACAAAGGCACTAGAATTTGTAAAAGTTATGGTCATCATCAAAGGAATATGGTAATAACAGCTAGCCCCAAAAGTTTAATGTTTATGTTTATTTTATCATTGTATATCACTACATAGTATAAAACAAAGTCGCTTTTTCTGTCCCCAAATCCGTATGTATGCTTATATCTTCAAAACTACACAACGGATTTTGATGCGAATTTTTTTAATAGATAGAGTGATTCAAGAGGAAGGTTTATAATGTATAATACATGCATGATATACCGTGCGAAGCCGGGGCGGGTCGCTAGTATATTATATTACATTATCATATTATACATATAAACCTTCCTCTTGAATCAATCTATCTATTAAAAGAAACCGCATCAAAATCCGTTGCGTAGTTTTAAAGATTTAAGCATACATACGGATATAGGGACAGAAAAAGCGACTTTGTTTTATACTATGTACTAGTGATAATGAACGGACTCACCAGGTGCTGTCAGCAGTCCATCGCCTATTACGGGCTTCATAAAGTCGTAGATTAAATCTTTCTCCAAGGCGGTGTTTGCTAACGTCACGCAGTCATCGGGGTCAGAAACCACTGTTGAACAAATATTTATATAAGACCTTAAAATAGGGAATGGGTCGTACTCCTACGTCGAATTGTCTATTGAATCAGGCGTTTCTTTGCGGAGGTCTATTTTAATTAACAAGAAACATTTACCTTGCTACTCCGCTATTCATGTGCAAGACATACCGATACCTTTAGGGTCAATTGGCGTAAAGGACAAAATGCCGAAAATGAGTTAAATATACAGTTTTGTTCAGAATTTCAAGCTCTATCGAACTGTATACTCGAAATTTTGATATCTCGTAAAATAGGACCTTTACGCCCCATATTTTTGGCTTTTTTTGTGGGTGTAAGTAACAAGCCTAAAATCACATGGAACGTAAAGGAAATCTTGAAGTATAAACAACGACGTAAAGTGCTAAATTTACCTATATTGTCCTTTAATACCTGCTTGTAAAGGACTTAATTTACTTATTTGCCCTTTACGACCTTTACTTCTATACATTATACTTTAATACCAAAATTGAAACTACGGCGTAAAGGACGTTTATACGAATGGATATTTATTTCTTTGCTTATACGACCTGGCTAAGACACAAATATAAATACTTAGGTCTAATTTTGATGAGAAGGTAAGTGTATCTCTATAAATTTGACAATTTAAGGTTCAATAAAATTGGTGTAAAGGACAAAAATGCTACTTTTCAGGAGAAGCAAAATATTTTTTTTTAAGCTAAATATTTTTTTTATTTGTGGACCTATATTTTCAATGTCTATGACAAAAATGCGTAGAATTCTTGTCTTTACACAGTGGTATGGTAACCATAACGAAAAATAGGATATTTAAAAAGTTAAGTCTTCTTTACACCCTGAAAAAAAGCGCCGGTAGTCCCTTACGCCCATAAAATTTGAAAGAATTAAAATTATTTTAGGCTGTAAAGGTCAGTTTCACATGAAATAGTACAATTTTGGGGTGTATAGTTCACTATAACTGTAATTGCTGAGTCCCCTTTCCACCTATACGCCCACAATTATGCTGAAAATGGCTAAAGTTAAACGTTAGCAATCGTAATTTTAATATGTTGTTAATTATACAGAATTGAAATTTCATTTTACACAGTTTAGTTATATTCGTAAACGATTGTTATTGTAATAAAAACACGTAGATTAACCAGCGCAGGACTATGTAGTAAATGAAAGCTAGTCATAATGGTAACAAAATGTCCAAATATCAATATAATTATGTTAAATCAAGTACCTCAGAGCTCACAAATCCTAAGCACGTCACTTATTAATTATTCAATCCAACTAAGTACGTACAAAATCAGATCTTTATAAGTTAAATTTTGTATCATTTACCTTTAAATATATAATACATGCAGATACTAAAACTAAAACCTACTAATTATAAAACACATTGTCATAAAACTATAAGTAGAATTAAGTATTAAGTATTTTGGTGCTTTTTTGTTAAATAATGCTAACAAACGAACATTGCTTTCAAAGTCAGTCCAATTAGATACACCTATTTTTATACTTGATGGTACTTAATGATTTCAGTTTTTGTGAGCAATAATTAATGACAAATGGTACATGAAATCTTCCAATACTAAACAGTAAAAAGAAATACAAGATATGGCTGTTGCCAGACCAAATACTTTCATTCAGTCACGTAACGTGTAAGATTTTTGTTTGTTAGAATACCTGTTGATTTTAATTGGAAGTTTTGAAACTCACAAGAACTGAAATCATTACGTTCCTAGAAGAATAAGATTACTGTTACCAGAAATAAAACCAATTTTGAAAGCCCCCACAATCATGCTCATGCAAAACGTGGCTTTAGGTCTTGTTACCTTAGGATCTGTCTTCTCCGTAAGGGATAAAGACATGACTTATGCCTGTATGTATGTTGAAAGTAATGTTTGTTTGCTACCAATATAAAACCAAAAACACAAAAATACTTAATGGTATAAAATGTAACTTTTAAACAATCTCATTTTGTGTATAGTTGCGTTAAGGTCCGGGCACACCAATGCGTAAAAGACGTCGACGGTGCGTTTACGCAACAAAATGTATGAAGAAACGGTGAGAGAACATGACGCATGCGACACGTCACTGCGTATACGAAGCGGTGTGGTCGCTCCTTTAAATGATGAATAAGTGACGTACTTACTTAACGTTTATGATATCTGATTTAATATTTAAATTGATAAACATTTTGTTACAATTGTTACCTATAATTCATGCTTTCATTTACATTATTCCTACCTTGGATAATCTACATGTTTCCACTACAAAAATAGCAGTTCACGAATATAACTTACTTGTGTACAGCGTCTTTAATGAAATTTGAATGATTCATAAGCAATAATATAAAAATATAATATTTCCAAAAGTTAAATTTTAGCAAATAACGAAACATTTTGCATAATTGATTCCTTTAATTACAGTTATGTAAGGAAAATAACCAAAAACGTGTAAATTATATGGAGCTATACACCCGAAAATTGTATAATTTTATATAAAACTGACCTTTACAACCTCAAAACTTAAGATTTCTTTAATAAGTTAGTGGCGTAAAGGACTACTAACGCTATTTTCCGGGGTGTAAAGGACCCTTAACTTCTAAAATATGCTATTTATCGTTATGCTTACCAATCTACCGCAAAAAGGGAAGAATTCTAAGCACTTTTGTCATAAACATCGAAGATATAGGTCCACAAATAAAAAAAATACAAGAGATTTAAAAATAAAAAAAACGTTTTTTGCTTCTCCTGAAAAGTAGCATTTTGTCTTTTACGCCAATTGACCCTAAAGGTATCGATACGTCTCCGCCTCCTCTGCTACTACATAAAACATACATAATTCCCACAAACCTAACTATCCCCAACACCACACAAAACACTGACGCGTTACGGACCCGCTACGAGTCCATTCTCATGTGTTGCCATGTGTCTCACTGTTTATCAATGGTATTTATTTTATGATTATTTTTCACAATAAAGGGTTTACACGTACATACATCCATACGAACAAGCGAATAATTTCAGTCTTGATTAGTTTTCGTTCGTGTTACCAGTCTTGTAACTACCTATGTTACCTATCCCGTTACCGTTTCCCAAAGTCATTGAATGTAATTTTGTATTTTATAAAAATTACTAACTGTAAGTTAATTTCTGGCCTATCCTAAAGCCGACCACGCCACCGCAGGTATTACCAAAAGTATAGATTTCTTTTAACAGCTCCCATAAAACTGAAACCAAAATTTACAGATTAATACATAACACCAATTGCAGCATCTGGAAAGTGGGTATTGTTCGGATCATCGAACGATGATGACAGAGGCAGAAGCATGTCTGTTCTAAGTAAACTCAGCGGAAAACAAAACACTAAACATTTTGATAAGTTTTTCACTCTTGTGTATCTTTCAGGGTATGTTTAACCACTCTAATAAAGTTCCTGGCATCCTAAGTGTCAGATATCTATGATCCCATCTCTGTTTGTTTCGTAGTACCTAATGAATAAAGACGGCACCATAAAAATTGAGTCCCAGATTTTACTATTGTTTTTTTTTTCCTCTTCGTCACGTTCCTTACATACCTGAGTACAAAAAAGTTACGAACTGGAATGGAAATTTGGGACAACTTTTTCTTGTATGAGAATCCATGGGGTAAACGATTCTGAGTAAGAAAAACCCAAAATAGTTAAATTCTGGAAAAAATGTTCAGGTAGACTTTTTTTTGGAAAACGCTCAAGTTCAGTGGAGGTGTAAAACGTCTCCATAGTGAAATAAATTAATTGGAGATTATATCCAATGTCGAAGAGAGAAAAAAAATATTAAAATATACTTCATGACAAGTGAGCGACCAGTAAGCTTTTGGATTCCGAAGGCAAGTTTACGTCTGCCACCCCCAATGAATTTTGACTCTCACGCACTCATGTCCTGCGCTGTGTTTCGGTGATTTCTACGAATCTTGCAGATTAACTTATAAGATCATTTTGCAGCGATCGTGCAATATCCCGCTGCGAGTTGCAAGCGGCGCCAACATTCATAATTTTAAGTACGGCACTAGCTTCCATGCCCTTCGACTAATGTCATTTAGCGCATGATGGCGTAGAATACCTAACCAACTAAATAACCGATAAATAATTGGTTTTGAATTAAATAATTTCAAATAAAATACGTTAGAACTAGGTATCAGAGTATTAAAAAGGAGAACATAAAACAAAATTAATACTCGAATACCTAGTTGAAGAGTTTAATTATTTTTACTTTTTTCTACCCTACTCGTTAAATTTTCAAGTACAATAAATATTTCACCACTTTCAAATGGTACTTTTGTTCGAGTGATATACTTTCAAAAAGCGACTCTTTGGGCAAGCATGAAAACTATAGGTCAACCACTCTGATTCTGAGGCCTGTGCCCAGCATTGTATATTAGGCTGGAAATGACTAAAAGATTTCGAGCGAGAAAATATTGGATAACATTTTGCTATTTTTGGGGCAAGTTCAAAAGGCAAAAACCAAGGTTCCCGCATGCATGATTTTGCATCAGATAATCCGTAAATTAATAATAATAACTTAACTGACCGACACTGTTTCCAGAGCCAAACAAGTGTCCGTGACCAATCAGCGGCCAGCCTCCCGGGTACTCCGGCGGCCGGGGCCCCTCCGCAGCCCTGGCCCGGGACGCCCGCACGGCGACCGCAATATAAACCGCTACAAGGGCTATAACCACGATCAACAACATTTTAACTTAATAATTTTTGTAGGCAATATATTGCTCAAACGCTCACGACGGCTTCTTAACATGAAATAAGGCTCAAGAGCAAAGTCGCTTTGCATATAAACATCCACTAGAACAACGTAGTTTCTGGGAGCGGGAGTGTTCGCTATCTACGTCAATAAGCATTTAGAACAACAAGGCAGGAAAAACACCTACACATACGAGATACTTTGGCACCCGAGGTAAGCGAGGGTAGGTACGTGCCGGTAATTTGAGAGTGAAATTGGTTTCTGTACAAGTAAACACTCTTCTTTTTATTATGTCTACAAGGAAAGTAAAAAAAAAAAAACGAGCAAATATTGCTTTTCCTCTAACTTCATACTCTTTTGTTTCTTCCTATTTTTTTTCTTAAGTCACTAGTCAAACCAGTTATTGTTTAAATGCTTAAATAATCTTCCCAGGTTGCCGGCGTTAGAGTTGTCCGAGCCATAAAATATTTTTATTTTAATTTTAACTTTAATTGCTGTGATTATTTTTTTCTTACATAAATTCGTCCGGCACAAAATTGATTGTCCACAGCTACTGGCGCTTCTGCGTTTCCGTGCGCCTTTCCGTTTCCCCCGAAATCACATTACCCCCCCCTGGGTCCACCGCTCAGGAGGTCAGTATCTGGTAAGAACTCCCCCATGTGTAGGCTGGCGAGCATTGCCAATAGATGCAGCGACATGTCTTAAACTTAACCTAAATCACTTATCCAGCCAGAGTGGTGTTTGTTTGGTTGTATATAATTCTTTGGTTTAGAGAACATACCTAATTAGTTAATAAACTTAGTTTCTAAGCTTCACTTTTATTTCGCATGCGGTGTTTACCTATAAGTGATTGTGATACTCTATTCAAAATGAATATGCAAGCAGCAAGATTGTATTAGTGTTAACAATTGTTGGTAAACCTTAAATAACTAAATAAATCAATAAATTATAGGGATACGTTCGCCATGCTCTTTTGTAAGCACATATTTTTACTCACGTATGTTGGATACGATTTGCATCTATTTCCGAGTGTGAGAGGTAAAAAGTACTTATTTGTACAACCTTCTTTTCGAATTTGTGTCCTGTGTCATCTGTTCCGCTGCACCAATTTGTGTTTTCGGACCACTACCGTTTACGATACGGGTGGTAGGGCCTTGTGCAAGGTCCGTCCGGATCGCTACCACCATCTTACTAGCTAATCCTGCCGCTAAGTAGCAGTGCTTGCACTGCTGTGTTCCGGTGTGGACAGTAAGACAGCCGGGGAAATTACGGGCACAAGAGGCAGTTCATCTTAGTCCTCTAGGTTGGCAACGCATCTGCAATCACTCCGGGGTTGCGGGTGTCTATGGGCAGTGGTGATCACTTACCATCATGTCACCCACTCGCTCGTTTGCGTTCCTATTCATATATAAAAAAAAAAAGAATATAAGCTGTTAGTAGGTATGTATTTAAGTTTAGCATTTTTAGCGTAAAAACGTGGTAGTAAAAACGTAAAAACAGATTTGCGTCATCGTTCGCAATAAAGTGGACATGACTCAAAAATTAATCAAATAATTAATCATTTAATTAATTTCTCGAAATAAAATTTGAACTCCCGGAGATAAAAATTTACACATGCATAAAATTATTAGCTAAATGTTAATTAAAGTGGCAGTTGTCGTTCTCGTAAATATTTTTATATTATAAAGAAATCAGGATCCTGCTAGATATGATTATTACTTCTGACAAAAAAGTTTTCTAGTTCTATAGGTATAAAAATCTCCGTGGATATACTTATTCTTAATATATGTATTTTGACATATTTGATTAATTTTGGAGTCATGTCCACATTATTGCGAGCAATGACGCAAATTTGTCCGATCTCTGGTAATGATGAATAGGTTCTAAATGTCCATTAGTTTATTCACAAAAACATTTATTTGTTCAAGAACAATGTTTCTTTCTGATGAATAGCGTAAAATGTTTTTACGATACCTACTTAAACATAGTTTAAGTGAACTTAATAACCAACTAACTTTTCATTTTTAACAAATGACACTAGATGAGCATAAAAACTTCTAGACAATAAAACTGGCAGTATCTTTTCAAAAAGCGTTTATACCTACCTATCTCTATAAAAACCATACAAAAATAAGCTCTATAGCTAAGCAACTGAGTTAAACGTGTGCATCACACAGCTGACAAATTATGAACGATTTCCAAGAAAATATTACGGAATATTTTTAGAAATATTTAAATTGGAAACGCAACTCGGAAATGTAAATAGGGAATATTCATAGCTTTCATTAAAACGTCATTTATGTAATAAACAATATACCTACTTAAAGAAATAATTTTGAAATAACTATAAAAATAGCCGAGATCAAAGCTGTCAAAGATTTGTCTCTACCTCTTTCTAGAAAAACGGAACTTTAATATGGAGTTTATAATATGAGCGTTGTGAGAAATGACGTCACATGTCATATCGGATCTCTCTTTCTAATCGCTGACTAATTCTTACTTTAAAACTCTTATATTTGACGTATTTCTTGACCGATATTACTTTTAATTTCACTTTTGTCATCTCTTTTACGACATTTTCATATTTTATTAGCAAAATGTGATATTTTTTTTAATGCATTTTCCTCATATTCCCTATTAAAGTCTATACTGGGCTTTATTAAGCCTCGTTAGGGGCCACCCATAAAGTAGGTCACACCAATTTCACGATTTCTAAAGCCCCCCCCCCCCCCCCCCCCCTGTCACACGGTTTACTACGAAGACTGCAATTATTTTGTTCGTGTGTCACAAATTTCGTAAGATACTTTTTGAAAAATGTCCTGAAGCCTGGGCCATTTTTTTGAAGCAGTAAACTTTTTTAAAGTTCTAATTACACTTAAACGGATAACTCACGTATAAAAAGTCGAGTGATGCTCGACATGTTTCGGACTAATTGAAACTATTTGAAAATTTTGTAGGTATACCTTTTAGTAAATGTGTTTTAATACCTTTTGTCCTTATTCATTTCATTCCGTCTAGATTGACTTCTTCCTATTTTTGTCAATAGCTTTCGGTAATCTTGTCTTGGTGCTCTCAGAAGCCGACGCACTCATTTCCAGCTTCTAAACGGAAATACAAAAGTTTGGGCCAATAATATAACAGTAAAAGAGTAACTTGGTATTACTGTAGTTATTTTCGTTTTTATTAAGATTATAAAAAATAATAAAACTACAGTCTGTTTCAATAAGGAAGGTATGGCTGACACATTCACTGTAACAAATCTAGAGGTGGGGCTTCATTGTGGCACCCAATGTACAGTCAAGTGCAAAAATAAGTATCGATAGGAACTTCTCTAAAATATGTCCCCCGACCTTATTACGCCGGTGAAAGAGTGTATGGTACTTATTTTTGAAACGTTGACTACATACATATTATTACACTTGACTGTACACACTCAGATCACAGAAATAAATTTAAAATTTATATGCGTACACTCGTTATATCCCGTTTTGCTCCAGAGGGTACGCGATGTATATATTTTAGTGGGCTACCGGATAGCCCCATATACCCTTTATGGCCTTGATGCCTCGAACAGGAGGATGCGTAAGGCGTAATTCCCACAAATAAAAAAAGTGGCAGAAACATCCAGACAGGCAGGAATAACGCAAAATTAATAAAACAATATTCGTGTAAAGTCAATTTTTATTATTGAGGCAAAACTTTTGTAACTGACAATAAATTGGCCTCGTTTTGGTCTGTTTTTTTGTACCTCTAACATTTATAATTATAACATTAAATAAAATAAAAATTAAATACCCACGCATTAATCATGTAACCATAGGTAAATTTAAAAACAATATGCCAAAAATACATTACATCACTTTGGATAAGAGCTGGTAATCTTCAAATTGCTGGACCGATTTATATCAAACATAAGAACCGCATCCAAATCGGTCCATCCGCTTGAGAGCTGAAATGCCGCAGACTTACACACATACCTACACAGACAATCGACGTCAAACTTCTAACATCCCTCTTTTTACGTTGGGGGTTAAATAGTAAATTACTGTAGTGACTGCGAAGTAGGGGATCGCCGGCCGAGTAGTTATATATAGTCGAGTGTTAACGAGGCCAACAATTCCCTGTTCATGGCCAAGACTTGTATAGTGCTTTTCTCAAACATAAATATTTCATTGCATGTTTGAGAAAAATACATTATACCTACCCTAAACTGAGTGTCACAAAAAGCTATAACGATGTTTCATGAAACCGTCAGGATGGTTGGTAACCTTTTATTAATCGACCCCTAAACTTTGTTATAACTAATTTTTCGCCCAAGCGTTTGAACTCCTAGCGGGTGACGAGAGCATGAGTCGTATCGGCAAATCGTTGCTATTTTATTTAGCCAGGCGCTAGTTCGCAGTTTTGACAGCGGCGACGCCATCTTGAGGTCATGTCATTTCGAGAAAGCGCGTTGTCGCGAGCGGAGCATTTTTGCTCCTTTTGTGTTTTTGGTGGCTGTTTTGGACAGCAGGTAAGTCACTTATCCTTGGGATGTTGTGTTATTTCGTTTGTGTCAGTGGATTATATCGAAATCCTTGCTTACAGCTTCTTCACTGCGTTATTTCCCTTGTGGAGGGTGCGGCGTGTGTGCCGGCTTGAACCGCTGTGGTACCAGCACTATCTGGGCTGCCTAGGAGCCCCTTCTTCGGCTGTCGACGTGCGAGCGGACCCCTATTAAGTGCCTTCCACGTATCCCCGAAGGTCAGTACCACCGGATTCCGTTGACGCGTCCGCTTTTTAGAGGTTAGGGCCCCTGGAACACCAGGATGGCTCCTGAGCCATCCTGGTGTTGTGTTTTGTTTCCCCTGTACAACGTATTATTGTTCCAGGAGGGGTTCTGTGCACGGGGCTGCAAGCCAGGACTTGGTGGTGTGGCCGCCGGTCACCCGGGCTGTTTGCATCGGGGCCAGCTCCCTAGGGAAGTACACCCTGAGTTTTTTTTGTTGTTGTTTACCTTCATTACACCGTAACAGGCCTGTAAGACACGCCCGTACCAGGCCCACGACCGAACCTTTTTCCTTTTCTTTTTTTGCCTACCGGCTGAGCGATTTTACTAGGGCATTTTCAAAAATTAACGAAACTGTATTAAGTTAAGTTCTTACATACTAAGGTGAGAATAAAACACCGTTGAGCAAATCTGTTTGTTTTAATTGGTCTCCCGAGGTCGAAAACCTTGTAACAACTTTAAACATCAGATATTTTCCATTTGTACGTCTACGTCCTCCTCTCTACGGAAATATAATGCCCGGCGTGGGGTCTCAGCATGATGTCCAGCTTCAGCTGCAGCTTGGAGATGTCAGACTTAAACCTAAAACTCCTGACGAGGTGCACCAGAGAAGTCTTCATAGCCATAAGAGCGTAACTCTTGCCTGCAAATACAAACAAAGAATGCTTAGGATGTTATTAATTAAGGACAGTTTACATATTCTTGAATGGTGAAAAATGGTGTACTAGTCTTTTTACATAAAACGAAAGAAAAACAATCAAGACAGACAGACAGCGGAAAGCGACTTTGTTTTATACTATGTAGTGATAGTATAAGAGGCGACAAGACAACAGATTATCCGATTTGGTATCTGTAGCGCTATGCATTTCAAACTTTATGTATTTTAATCCGTACCCTAAAGGTCGATTTACATCAAACGAGCGAATGCTCATTCTATCCCCACTCTGCCAAATTTGCTGTATCGAGCAAAAATAACGGGTCGCTTTTCATACAAATTTGTATGGAGAGTGACCAGTTATGTTTGCTGTACACAATAAATTTGATAGAATGAGCATTCGCTCGTTTGATGTAAATCGACCTTCATATGATGCTACAATACAAACAAATGACATGGCTCGTTGGTGCGATAGCGAATTATAGCCATTCAAAGGCTTTTGTTGCGCCTTTTAATATGAATAGCAAAAATTTATTTTGTATCTTTTGCAGCAAAGACCACCACAAAATAAGTAAGTTTCATTGTTTCCTTTTAATTTTTATTATATGATTAAAATTAGTCTTCATCTATAATCTACTA
The DNA here is from genome assembly GCA_932294345.1 of Pandemis cinnamomeana. Classification (NCBI taxonomy): domain Eukaryota; kingdom Metazoa; phylum Arthropoda; class Insecta; order Lepidoptera; family Tortricidae; genus Pandemis; species Pandemis cinnamomeana. The sequence goes on along the minus strand of OW028724.1, from coordinate 6,845,206 downwards.
ACGCACCAATGAATTATGCCAGTTTTTATATCAGCCTATATTTAATAAACCCCATCAATATTATGCAGGCAGACCAGCTAAATCCAATGCAAATAATTGATGTTTTTGTATTGCCCATCAATATTACCTATGCACATCCGCTTGCCGATACTGAAGGCGGCGAAGGCGGCCTGGTGCTCCGGGATCCTGGAGCGGTCCAGCCAGCGGTCAGGCAGGAACAGCTCCGCGTCGTCGCCCCACATCTTGTGGCGGTGCAGCGCGTGGAATGCGAGGAACGCTCCCGACCCCGCAGGCAGCGTGTAGTTCTCTGAGAAAACGCAATCTTTAATCGTATCTAACGCTCAATACCCTAAAACATCTAGGACCTAGGACATAAATACGAATGAAATACAGAGCATACGAACTCATTTTAACTCGCTCAATCCGCTCCGCTTACTAAGTGAAGCTGAAAAGTGCTTGTATGAAAATCAGCGTTGCAAGTCGAGCGAAGTCCGCTCAGAATCCGCTCGATTTTGCGAACTCTTTGAACTCTTTTAGTCTGCTCCGCTCACTCTTATTCACTGGAAGCACTTACTCGTACATGCATTTCGCCATTGCGAGTTAACAGACTCCGTACGGAGCTCGTTCCCCTCGCACTGGACGGCGGGCATTAGAGCCTTGTTATTTGTAATTAAAAACGTCACTATACCGTGTGGGTAAAATTTTACAACTTTGATCAAATTTGATCCACTTCTAGTGGTCGAATTGACTTGAAATTTGGTACATACACGTAGTTTAGAATATTACTGTCAACGAAAATACAGATTAACAAAAAATAGAGTCAGCCAAATTAACAAATGAAAAAAAAACAAATGAATATCTTACTCAGTTTTACACTCTCCGTTAATTTTCTCACGATTAACGGAGCTATGGGGTACAGCCGCATGGTTTCCTTCAGCACTGCTTCCAGGAACACCAGCTTTGGAAAGTCTTGCTTCTCCACATCCCTATCGCCTATCACTTCTTTGATTCTAGAACAAACAAGGACAGTTTTATACTTCTTATCCCCTCTTTTCGTGTGATCACGGCATCAACAGTGATTAAAATTATATACTCACTCGTTAAATACGCGTTCCTGTATCTCGGGATGTGACCCTAGCAGTATCAAAGTGTAGACTGTGGTGCTAGCAGAAGTGTCGTGCCCAGCCATGATGAAGGTGTTCACTTCGTCGCTTATTTCCTTGTCGGACAATAAGCCTCCCTCATCCGAATATGTCATTATTAAGTCTATAAACGTTTTAAATTTTGTCCCTGTCAACAACACAAAATATGACAATATGAAATCTACGGGGTTCTAGCTGTCTAGAAATTTGAAATTTGGTATGAAGGTAGCTCTTACAGCACAACTAACGGAATAAAATGTAAACGTCTTTCTTTTATGTCTGTCTATCTATGAACGAAACTAATATAAAATGATCCCACACTGCCTACGTTTTACGGTGGATTGTATATTCAATTGCTGAATTAGTACGTCTTCTTGCATTTAACTGGTTTTTTTATTTATTGTACCTATCATTGAACAGTCCTCCATCATTGATTTTTAACCAACAAGCGACTGCGTTATGGTTTATTCCTGTGGTATATAAAATTAACTTCCAATAAAAATACGTGCCTGACTTATCTCCAACAGTAGATGACCCGTTTGCCAATACGCGTTTCTTTTTTTGAAGTACCTGGAAATAATATAACCTTCAATAGTTCAGCGGTAAAAAAAACTGAACTTATTTCTGTTTGTTCTCCAAATAAAACAATAAATATTTTTCAATTGTTTTGGCGTCAACGTTTGGGGTGACTTGTGATTTAATTTTTAGGCCAAAACTACGATGCAATGTTTGTACGAGAAGTTCAATCACACTATCCGAAATATTTTTAAAGTCATTGTGAGAGACCTTGTATCAGCTTTTTCTACTTGCTGTACTTTTTGATGACTGGCGTAGGAATTATTAAATGTATGAATAAATTGCAGTCAATATTGGAGGAACCGTTGAAGAGTTCTGGCTGGGTCTGGAGAATTTCACCTAAAGATTACAGTGTTGTCACCGGACTTATAAAAGTATACCGTTTCGTACGTATAATTCACGTCATTTCGGAAACTGGAAATGGATTCACTATCATTATTACTGACAGATAGCCGACGGGACAAATGAAACTCAATAAAAGTGTTAAAGATCAGTTGCTACGCTACCAATCTGTTTTGTATTCTTGTAACAATCATCCGTCAATCATATACTGTTTTACGCTATATTAAAATATCTTCCAACACACTGCGACTCGTATATTATTCTACAGGTCATGGCCCAGGCTACGAAATTTTCTGTTGCCAAATTGACCGGATTAGAAGATTATTCGTCATGGAAATTCGCAATAAAATTGCTACTCGTTCGTGAAAAATGTTTCATCTATACGTCAACACTTCCGAAGAAAGATGTTCCTGCAGAAGTAGAGAAAGACCAAGAGGCTTTTACACTAATATGTTTACACCTGGAACCTCATCTCTATCCGTATGTACAAAATCTTTCTTACGCAAAGGAAGTTTGGGATGCATTGGCAGCCATTTTTGAGGATAAAGGAATTAATAGACGAATTACTTTAATGAATTCTCTCTTGGATGAGAAACTGGAGAATCACCGATCGATGCACGATTATGTAGCTGCTGTCATGAGTCACGCACAAAAGCTAAAGGAGATAAATCAAAGCTTCGATGACGATTTAGTTGCTGTGGTACTTTTGCGAGGTTTGCCTGATGTCTATCGTCCTTTAAGGATGGCACTAGAGCACTCAGGAATGAAACTTACCTCTGAAAATGTTCGGCAAAAGCTTCTACAAGAAGATTCCAGTAAAAGTTCTTCGAATGATTCCTCGGCTGTTAATTCGGCGTTAGTAGCAAGAAAAGAAGCTCAACATTCAGTATTAAAGTTCAAGTGCTTTAAATGTGGAAAGAAAGGTCACAAGAAGTCAGATTGTCCGAAGTTGATAAAGGAATCAAACGGTGAAGGCGTATCAACGATTTCTGCGAAGATGAAGAAAGTTGCGCTGAGCTGTTCACTATCGGTGTACAATTCCTTTAACCCTTCGACATGGATTCTGGATTCTGGAGCCTCGAATCACATGAGTTTTCAGAAACACTGGTTTACAGACTTTAAGGTTACTGATAAGATTGTTGTGACATGTGCGAATGACGATAAAATGTCAAGTGTAGGTAAAGGCGACATTATGGTAAGTCTGAAAGGAGTTTTGATACCCATAAAAGATTGTTCCTTTGTACCTGACTTGAAAGTAAATCTTCTGTCGATAAGTAAGTTAGTACAGAATGGTTGGAAAGCGGTATTTGATTCTGATGGTTGTAAACTGTTTCACGAATCGATAGGCCAAATTACGAGTAAACTTGTGGTTACTGCTAGTGAAGTCTCAGGTATCTATAAGTTGGATGACTGTTTTCCTGTTGTAGAAGGGGCTTTGGCTACGGTGCAAGCGGAGAACTCGTTGGCGCTTTGGCATCGGCGGCTTGGTCACGTGAACTTAAATGATTTACGCAAGCTACCTAATATCGGACTTGGAGGTAAAACTGTAATGGAACCTTGTGTCGCTTGTTTAAGAGGTAAGGCACATAGATTACCGTTTCCAAAGAATGAAGCAGAACGAGCAACGGATAAAATTGGATTAGTTCACGCGGATTTATGTGGTCCGATGTCGGAACGTTCGTATGGGGGTTCTCATTACATGTTCGTGATCGTAGATGATTTCACAAGGAAATTATTCGTTTACTTTCTGAAAGAGAAATCACAAACCTTGAACTTTTTCAAAGATTTTGTGAGCAATGTAGAGAATGAGACTGGTTTGACAGTTAAGTGTCTACGAACGGACAACGGAAGTGAATTCGTTAATAAAGATTTTAACCAATTTCTTTCCAGCAAAGGAATACGGCATCAGTTGACAGTTCCCTACACAGCGGAGCAAAATGGGGTAGCGGAAAGATCTTTAAGGTCTATAACTGAGATGGCGCGAACCATGCTTTTAGATAAAGGTCTTAATAAGCAGTTTTGGGCGGAAGCTTGCAACACAGCGGTATACGTCAAGAACAGGCTACCTCACAGCGCAAATAATGGGAAGATTCCGGAAGAAATGTGGACAGGAAAAGTACGTAAATTGGATCATTTGAGAGTGTTTGGTTCAACGGCTTATGTTCATATTCCAAAAGAAAAGAGAAAGAAGTGGGACGCTAAGGCAAAGAAATATCTCTTCGTTGGTTACTGCGAAGACACGAAAGGTTATCGCTTTGCGGATCTTAGCAATCCGAGACAAATAATAACAGCTCGAGACGTCATATTTACAGAAGAATCTGATACAGACGTAAACACGACATCTTCTCTGGAAACTGTTGACAATGATAAAAATGATGTTCTGTGGGAAATTAGTCCACTATCTAGATCGTCAGAAGTCAGTGCTTATGAAGATGCCATAGATACCTCGGTCACAGGTGATGCAGAGGCTTATGTTGAAGATGCCCAATTAGCAGAACCCGGAGTATCAGGAGTAGCACCTGACTGTGACACTGAAGATCGCTATGATGATGCTGGTACAGCAGGCGTGCAGAACGAAGAAGAGCCTAGATATCCTCTAAGGAATAGGTTACGGAGCGCACAGAGTGGACTATATTGCTACAATAGCACCTGTATTTTAGAGGAAGAACCACTTTCGTATAAAGAAATGTTACGAAGACCCGATAGTCATGAGTGGCAAGCAGCAATGAAGAAAGAGCTGCAATCGATGAAGGAGCATGACGTTTGGAAGGTAGTCGAAAAACCACCTGGAGCCAAAGTAGTGGGAAACAAGTGGATCTATAAATACAAATACGATGCTGACGAAAACCTGACGTACAAAGCCAGACTCGTCGCTAAAGGCTTCACGCAGTCATACGGTGTTGATTACTTTGAGACGTTTTCACCCGTCGTACGAAGATCAACATTGCGGTTGTTGCTGTCGATGGCTGCTGAACACAATTTACAAGTGCATCACTTCGACGTGAATACTGCCTTTCTCAACGGGGATTTGCATGAAGAAGTATATATGCAATTGCCAGAAGGTTACGTCGATGAAGGCCAGAAACAAAAAGTATGTTTATTGCAGAAGGCAATATACGGCCTTAAACAGGCCAGTCGCTCATGGAATGAAAAAGTTAATGACGTTTCGCTGTCAATGTCGTTTCATCGTTCGGAGAATGATTGTTGTTTATATTTTAAAGAAAATATATTCATATGTCTCCACGTCGACGATTTCTTGGTATTCTTTCAGAATCAGAGTGAAAAAGACGCACTAATAAAAGGCTTAACGGAATACTTCAGCCTAAAAGATTTAGGGGAAGCAAGACAATGTTTAGGCATGAATTTACAACGAGGAAAAGATGGTAAGATACTTATACATCAAAGAAAATTCTTGCAAACTGTTTTAAAAGATCATGGTATGGATCAGTGCAAACCAGTGAAAACCCCAATGGAACTGGATCTGCATAAAGTTTTGGCAGATGGGGGTGGTGAGGAGTTGGATCGCCATGAACAATTGAGATACCAGTCCTTGGTAGGTGCATTAAATTATTTAGCCTGCAACACGAGACCCGATATCTCAGCAGCAGTCAGCTTTTTAGCTCAATATAATTCATGTTGTCAAACTGTGCACATGAAGGCGGCCAAGCGTGTTCTGCGATATTTAAAAGGAACTTGCGGCTTGGGGCTATCATTTCAAAAGTCGAGGGGTGAACATAACAATTATTTACTTACAGGTTATGTTGATGCCGACTGGGGTGCTGACATTAAAGACCGAAAGTCGTATTCGGGATTCATGTTTAAACTGGGACCGAATATGATATCTTGGGAGTGCAGGAAGCAGAAATGCGTCTCATTGTCATCGTCTGAAGCTGAATATGTTGCTTTATCGGAAGCATCCAAGGAAGCTGTATACCTTGAGAGGTTAGTGAGACAAGTTGCCAAAAGTGCAGGCCCTCATACCGTCAAGTTGTTCGTTGACAACCAGAGTGCCATAGCTTTAGCCAACAATCCTGTGGCTCACCGGCGGACAAAGCACATCGACATACGGTACAATTTCGTCCGTCACTATGTCCAAAATAAGCTGATTCAGTTGGAATACATCCCGACTGAGGATAATTTTGCCGATGTTTTTACGAAGCCATTGCCCCGCGTTAAGTTTGAGGTGTGTGTGTCAGGACTGAGTTTAGACTTGAGCGCCTGATGCTGTGTGGTGTCGTGATGATGAAGAACGGATGCTTGAGAGGAAGTGTTAAAGATCAGTTGCTACGCTACCAATCTGTTTTGTATTCTTGTAACAATCATCCGTCAATCATATACTGTTTTACGCTATATTAAAATATCTTCCAACACACTGCGACTCGTATATTATTCTACAAAAAGTTGTAAAATTTAATATTAAGTAGCTAAAAGATGCAATATTTAGGCACTTCTTAGGTATCGGAGAGGATGTTGCTTGAAATGGTTTTCTACAAAATAATTATTGGTACTCACCGAATAAGTGAGATCATTGATGACCTTCCCGTATTTCACCTGTTCCTTCCCGAGAGTAGTCTGATTGAAGATAAAGGTTTTGTGCAGCCAAAACTTCTGGAATCTCTGTATTAAAATGGCATACCATGCTTCAGTTGCATGTATGTATTCATCGCTAAGGCGATCGTCAGCTTTCGCGCCCCCCATTGCTGTCACTGAAATTTAAAACGTGATAGCACTAAGATCATTACACAGCGTACAAATATTACAACATATCAGCAGGATATAACATATCACGACGCTAAGCAGGCATAATTCATACCTATGAAAAACTAGCAGCTGCCCACATAACAGCAGAATTCGCTTTTAGCTCGTGTTTATCTCTGTCTCACTTACCGGTCTTTTACGGGTGAGAGTAGTACACTGCACAACTCGAATCTTTGTTTTGATTAATGCACCAGTACAAAATAAATCGCCAACTATTTTGTGCCAGTCAATGCCGCTAAACTGTAGTAATTTCTATGAACACTACTTATAAATACTTCACGAACTAAATTAATTAATTATATATATATATATACGTACGTATACGTATAAATTCGTAGGTATATTTTATTCTAAGTAAATCGTGACGTATGCCTGAACTAGGAAAACTTGTGTTTCAGGCTAGATGACCTAAAAATAATTAGAGGTTTTAAATAAATATATAATCACCATAGAAAACATAGCACTAAAAGTCCACCACAAACAATATACAATTAAAACTATTTATTAAAACCTAATTTCAATACAAAAACATATTATTATTTAAACCTGATTACACCTATACACTAAATAAAATAATAAAATTGCGAAGTAAATAAATTAATCATTTCAGTGTCATTTCATTGGGGCTAAAAAGCCTTCTTTACGGTTTCCAGGCTTTTCGACAATTATTTAATCCAAAAAAACTTACAAAAACAGCTTTAGATTTTGTAAAACTACTTGGTCAGAGTGTAATGTCATAATACCACCTGGGTTTGTGAAGCTGGTATTTTCAAAGCAAAACAACTCTGTACGAATGTTTCCCCAAAGTTAATTTCTTGTTTTTTTTTCGATGGCCATGTTGAAAAATACACACTTTTTTGGTGCATAATTAATTTTAATATCACTATTATTACTTGCGAAACATCAGGAAAACCGTTGAATTCAGTTTTTGCGCATTCACTAAAAACTAGCGTTCTAAAGATACAGTTTATTGCAATTTTTATTTCAACCCCTTTTACTATTTAAGAATATGTATTTTTTTAACTTTGAATGTCATATTTACTGATATCTAAACATCATCATCAACATATCAGTCATAGCACGTCCACTGTTGGACATAGGCCTTACAAACGCAGTCGGAGGCTTAATCCGTACCTACCTACATCTCTATTAATTTTGTTGGTGATAATTAGGTCATCATCATCATCTGACATTAGACATCCACTGTTGGACATAGGCCCCCGTAGACCTCTGGTTGCCTCGATCGGAAACGGTTTGCATCCACCGTGAGTGCGCGACTTTAACCAGGTCATCCGACTGAGCCTATTTATAAGGCCTATAGTGAAGTACAACCACATCTCGGATCCGTGTGTCATTACTGGCAACATACATTGGTTAAATACTTTCGTCTTAAGGCACTGAGGAATTTTGGACGAAAAGACATTGCGGAGTTTCCTAAACGCTGTCCGAGTTGGATTCGACTATTGACCTCCTCCTCGAAGTTGGACCTACCTTATTGGATGGTATGTCCCAGGTATACATATGCCTCAACAACTTCAAGAACCGAATTCTCAACCAAAACAGGAGTAGATACCACATGGACATTCGACATGACCTTCGTCTTATCCATGTTCATTTTGAGGCCCACCCGTTGGGAGGCTCGGTTGAGGCCTTTGATCATCGTGCTGAGTTTTTCCATGGACTTTGCCATGACCATGATATCGTCGGCAAACCGAAAGGTGAGTGATGTATTCGCCATTGATATTGTAGCCTAGTTTTCCATTCCAGAAGTTTAAAGGCGTCTTCCAAAGCGGCAGTAATCAGTTTCGGAGATATGACATCTCCCTGTTTTACGCCTCTTTTCAAGGGAATCGCCTTCGAACTCTGTTCCTGTACTCGGACATGTAGTGGCATGCCAGGACATGTCCTGTAGTGGCATTTTTATACAGACACTGCAACACTTCGATATACTGATAGTCAATACGACATTGCTTGAGAGACTCAAGCACTATATCTAATCAAAAGCCTAAAAATAATGTTTCAAGCTTCTATGTTCAAAAATGACGAACTTGTCAAACTTTCATCTCCTATTTCAACTTCTTCTAGCCTTTTGTCGCTTTAAAAAATAGCCTATGTCCTTTCATAAGATCTAGTCTAGTTAAATGTTCATTCGTACGTCAAATAAAAAAGTAATACTAGGAGTAGGTACACTCTGCCGCGCTACGTAGGCTAAATCATAAGTCAGGTCTTCAATAGGGACGGGGCCCTTCCACATCCGCGGTACCATGGGCTGCAGCCCACATAAAGCTCATGAATAGATCTGCCTCGGGGTCTGGTCTCGTTTCAAACTTTAAAACTTACAGCAAATAGTCTCTAGTGCGTTAGGTCCTATGTACTTCCAAAAGTCAAATGGTTCCTTGCCATTCTCCTGATTTAAGGACTTGATCAGCCTCTTGCCTTGGATGTTAAAAACCCATATGAAACCATCCAGGACTCCTTGCCTGAATGCGGGCGTCAACAGCTTTCGATGCACTTTCCATATAGGCACTGGAATTTGAAAAGGTCATGGTCAAATTGAACATTAGACATGTCAATTATGTCATTTTAACCTTAATTGTGCATGAATGATTATTAGACTACAAGCCCATGGAAAAAAACCTGTGAAATGAACCAGCGTGAATAACGCTTAGAAGGCTGTTACTACATCATAAAATAACTCTCAGCGCTATGCCGTCATTTCTGAGCGGTACAGGTGAGTACGGGAGTAAATGGAATTTCTCAGGTACAAGTTTAGTGCGGAATTAGGACTAATTATTAATGTACGGCTTTTTTAGCTAAATGTCGAAAAACTTAGGGCCGTACTAAAGTGGTGGTGCCGGAAGTTAGTGCAATGTTTTAATTCGCCGGTAATTGTAGAAGCAATATAGGTAATTTATTACTGTACGGCATTCGTGTAATTATTTTTGTATACATATACAGAGATACTTTACCCATGAACGCCGTACATATTTTCAGCGCAGGGGTCGAAAGCCAAGGGTCGCAACCCTTATCTCTGATTAGCATATAGGTGAAAAATAAATGATCTTCAGAGTACTTCATGAGTAGATAATATTTTCCAGCATGCTGTACATTTTTTGTGGGACACATAGGTGTATGATTAATTAAGATTCCAAATTGTATAGCTGTATTAATTAAAATTATTAATTAAGATAGGTATTATCAATATAAATATTATACCTATTGTAACTGTTTATTTAAATATTTTTTCTATTTTTCATAATGATTATTTTTTACAATGACATAAATATTGCTATGTCGTATGTGTATTAAACTAGGTATTAGGTAGGTATATTGTTAAGCTTATGGATTTCCGGTTTAATTTTTTTTTTTTTTCTTTTACTGTTTAGTTGCAGGCTAGCGACGTCGAAGTTCCTAAAACGTTCCCATAGTGTGCCTGTGGGGACGGAAGCGAGACATGCCCTCGGTACCGCTCTGCTTTCAGAGCAGGACATGAGTGCGTGAAAGCCAACATTGGGGGTGGCAGACGTAAGCTTGCCTTCGGAATCTAAAAGCTTATTGGTTACTTACTTGACATGAAATGTATATTTCATAATTTTGTTTTATATATAATTTTCTTCCTGCGACATTGGAGACATCTCCAATTAGTTTATTTGACGGTGGAGGCGTTTTATACCTCCACTGAACTTACTATTATTATTATTTTTTTGTTTTTTATTTTTTTTTGACCAGTAGAGACTTTATACATCTCTACTATTTATAGATTAATATAATTTAAGGCTCGGGGACCTTATACATCCCTTATATAAATGTATTTAATGTAAGTAGAATTTAAGTATTCTTACTGTATTTTTATTTGAAAAAATGACTTTCTGCCAATTTTCTTGCGGCGCATTCTTCTTGGCAATGATGGTCTTTCCGAATGTGCTGGTAGTTTCAAAAAGACATGTAAAAGAGCCCTTGGCGGCCAATTTGCAAAATAAATTTTCTTTCTTTCTTTCTTTCTATGGGGTAAATTACTTCCCTCCGAAAAGTAACTTTCCGGTGACTTTTTTCTGTACGGCAATAACATAGGTTTTTAACTCTTTAGAAAATTTTCGATAAACGATAAATGCCGTACACTTTTGATAGTCCGGTAGTCTGTGAAATGTTAGATTATTCCACCGCCTCAAACCGCTCTCTGTAACATGTCAGAATACCTACCCTCTTTTTATTTATTTTTTAAATATATTTCTTTTACCTCTGATTTTTAGTGTATATACTGTTCTTTGCAAAATAATTTCTAATTAAAAATAATGCCACGCTACGTCAAACCACGCTTCTAAATTTATTTGTGTCTCAGTCACGTTTCTGTGTTGCATTTAAAATGTACGGCATTATAATTTTTTATTATTATTTAATATTACAAACAAAATTTATCAAACGCCGTACATTTATTAATGACGTTAAGGGACATCTCATACGTTATCGAAGTTTTTATCAGCTGTAAAGAATAATCTGACGTAAAATGTACGGCAAATAGTTTTTTTGTTTATTTATATTTGTTACATGTAGAATAACAATAATCTTTGAAAATATTACTCCTCAAATTACGTACTCCAGGAACATTTGAAAAATCTTATAAATCTCGGAAATTTCATTTTTTTATCCTTATATTTTTATTTGTTACCGTTTAGTTATAATGAACGGCTATAAGGTACAACGGTAATATTTAATAACATTATATCAAAAAAAAAGTTTCCGTACATAAATTCACGATCTTACAGCAGTACGTACATACATACATACATACCGTCACGCCTCTTTCCCACAGGGGTAGGCAGAGACTACTTTGTTCCACTTGCTACGATCCTGGCATACTTCTTTCGCTTCATCCACATTCATCACTCTCTTCATACATGCTCGTCGGTTTCGGGTACTCCTGACCTGACCTTTTTCCAAAACCTCTCCTATTTGGTCTCGAAACGTCCGTCTAGGCCTTCCCCTCCCAACGTTACCATTCACACTCCCCATATAGATCTGTTTAGTTAATCTACTTTCATCCATCCGCTCTACGTGACCAAACCAACTAAGCATACTTTTTTCTATCCTAGTCACTATATCCTCTTTCACACCAGCACGTTCCCTTATCACACTATTCCTTATTCTATCTTTCAGTGATACACCTTCCATACTTCTTAACGCTCATCTGTAAGCTATAAAAAAGCCGTACCTACATTAATAATTAGTCGTAATTCCTCACTTGTACCTGAGAAATTCCATTTACTCACGAACTCACCTGTACCGCTCAGAAATGACGGCATAGCGCTCAGAGTTATTTTATGATAAAACAAAACAGCCTTCTAAGCGCGCTGGTTCATTTCACAGGTCTTTTTTTCCATGGGCTTGTAGTCTACAGTCTGGGGCCTGGACTTGGGGATAGTATTGAAAACAGAGATTCTCTAGAGCATCAGTAATTACCTATTCTGAAAAGATTCCAATTAAGTAACAAAAACCCACGGATTACAAAAATAAAAATTTAAAGTTACGATTCCTAATCAGTGTATATTACTATATCAATCAGTGAAAATACACATTTTTTGTCTAAAAAATTTATAAATGAACGATAGATACCTCTTTTTCGAGGGAATATTTCATAGTTTATTTTAGCAATTGATACATTTTTAGTGGTCAACATGTGTTTGATATTGATGAATGGACTCACCAGGTGCTGTCAGCAGCCCTTCGCCTAATACGGGTTTCATGAAGTCATAAATTATATTTTTCTCCATGGCAGTATTAGCTAACGTCACGCAGTCATCCGGGTCAGAAATCACTGTTGAACAAATGTTTCATATTAAATCTTGAAGAACTTTAAAACCTTTAAGGGAATTTGTCGTCTGTCAAATTCTCTGAAACTACTTCCTATTATGAAAAGGTGTAATTTACGAGTAATTCAGTTAAATACCGCTAGGCTACTGAAAATAAGACTGTCGAAAATTTCATTTTTAAAACAAGCTACCGTCAAACACTCCAACTTTGCCACCAGGGTATACTTTGCCCAAAACACAATTTCTAAGGAAATCTACTAATAATAAAAAAAGTTACAGAATTATGGCAACATTCATGACATTGGTAGATAATAAACTATACCTGTGGCAACACAGAGTAGCGCGTGCGCTCCTGACTTCATCCAGTAACCTGTTGGCGCTTGTCGAGTACGGAGTATATTTTTGCGGGCCAATTACTGACGAAATTTAGTAGTCAATTGTGCGTCATGGGGAATACACAAGTCAATTTTATCGATTGTTTGTAATGCAAAACGATGTGCCGAGTATTTTGATGATTGTTTCGTTACTGTAACTCGTATATAACAAAAGTTATCATGATGGGCAAAATTACCCAGGGAAGTTTAGCTGTATGTTTGTCAACATTGCCCACCAGCAAAAAACGCTTAGGGTTGGCACCTTTTCTTTTTTTTTAACCGACTTCAAAAAAAGGAGGAGGTTCTCAAGACAAAGTATGTTTTTTTTTAAAGTTTCAAGTAGGTAGATTGGTAAGTAGAAAAAAATATTTTATCCCGAGAAAAATGTGAAGTTTCCTAGCAAAAGGGACCTTATGCCTGGTTCACATTAGTCCAGTAAAATTGTTCCAGTAGCATTACATCGCGAGGCTAACGATGTCAACTGATCCACCGCACGCCGCTATGTAATAAACAAATTTGCGTCTTAGAAACTGTTTTAATACTTACCTACTTACCGACTTTGTGCTAATTAATTTTATTTTTTTAAAATCCAAATTTGACAACCCTAACAATTTTAAATCGTTACGTGCCGTTTGTATGGAGAAGAGGAAAAATGACAGGCTAACATTGCCCACACATTTTATTAGGAAAGTATGAATGATATTGAATTATTTTTTAGGTCGATCGCCTTCATTGCCAAAATACTTTCATTGGTGTTGATGTCATCTGTATAAGGTCCATAATTCGCTAAAAATCTACGTGGGCAATGTTGGCTAAAAGTCCAGATTATTTTGCCCGCCCTCTTGATTGGTGATATGATAAAGAAAACTTCTACTAATTTTAAATTTTGATAAATCAATGCATACACACGATCTCAGAGTTGCCACAGATACAGAAATGTGTCCGGGGTTTCATACAAAAAACTTGAAAAAATTCAGTTTTTGTCTAAAAAGTGGGCAAAGTTGGAGTGTTTGACGGTATGTCGTCCCTCCTATATAAAATGGATACGACATTCTACTGCAAGAGTTACAGGGCATATTTTTATCTTCTTTTTCAGTATAATGTTTTTTTCAAACATGCCCTGAAATATTAACGTTGTGTTCCTTGGCCGCGAAGTGTCACATTGCAGGTGCGACTCGACGAGAGGCCCTTAAATGGAATTTCATACAACATTGCCGGCCTAACACTCGCCCATATATAACTGCTCGGCCGGCAATCCCCTACTTTGCGGCCGCTACACTAATGTAGGTACTATTGAGTTTTTAACGACCGCCTTTTTAATTTCATTTAGCAATTCTGATTTCATGTATATGCTTCTAGTGACAAAATCGGCTTGAAATTGAATTTGCTTAGTTACTGTTAGATATAAGGCTCTGGTCTCACTGCCGACGATGAGCGAGAAGCAAATCGTCGCTGGCTCATACTAATAGGGAGAAAGTCCTCGCCGGCGGTGAGAACAGCCAGCGATCAACTATATAAACATTATTGTCTCTTTTACTGACAGGGGATCTATATCTTTTTGGCGTTTCTTGAGCGAGAAAATCGATAGCAAATCGCCCTTGGTGGAACCAGTGCCTATAATGGAAGATAGTAAAAACATTCAAATCATCGTCTGTTCATGCCATTTTACTTACGGTAATTTTGTTGGAAACCTATCTTAAAGCCAACCACACCACCGCAATTATTTCCAAACGTATACATATTAGTCATCAATTTCCATACAGCTGAAACCAAAAAGTCGTTTTCATTAGTGGTTACTTTTTCACTTCTATATATATCTCGATTGTAGTATTAGAAGTTGAGATGGAACCAAACTAAAATTATCTACACTGTCCCTAAAAATAATCCAAACCACTTTTAATTCAGTTGAATACAAGTGTAATTGTAATTGAATAAGTACGTTGAAATGGCAATGGGCTGGTCACGTTTGCCGTAATGAAATGAAATGAAATGGAATATACAGGGTGTTTGGTAGCTAGATGCAAAGCTTTAAGGGGACGATAGCCGAGGTATTTTTGAACATTTTTAGCCACATATGTCTTAGCCGAAATTGATTTTTTTTTTTTTAAATTGAAGACTTAGAAATTTTAGGAAAATACCCAAAACTTGATAGTCACAAGTCAATATTGCCCCAATGAGCATTAATTTGGAATCAAAATGTTTTATTTCGGATAGTTTAATGTGTATTGGACCAAATGAAATAATTTTTAAGTGTATTTCTTGCCAGAAAAACAAAATGGAGGCATTCGAAATTACTAAAAATGTCTTAGGTTGGAACAGAATCATTTTTCTGTGCTATAAAAAAAAATAAAAAAAAATCCTTGAAATGTTCAAACATTTTTAGAAACATGCCTGTTTATTGTTCTTTCTTTTAAGGTATCACTCATTCACATTGCTTGCTAAATCTGAGATAAAAAGTAAAAACCAAACTCAGGGAGCACTCGCTAAGAATGCACTAGTCACTACGCGGCAAACACAACCCTCCTTTTGGGCTTCGATATAATTTTACGTTATACTTAAATGCTGTAAACGAATAAATAAATTCTGGGTGACCTAATTTTGATTTCCGAATTACTATGAAAAAAACTTTCCAGAAGTTCTCCATTAAACTAACCTAACCGCCACCTGAAATATTCCGAAACATTTCGAAGACATCTTGTATAATGTTTTATAGGATAAAAAAAAGTATATTTTATTAATCCTTAAAGCAAGTTGAAATCGGAAACCAAAGATGCACGCTTGCATTATTCCAAGGATTTATATTCGTAAATCAATGATGGTAGCTTAACTGACCGATGCTGTTTCCAGAGGCGAACATGTGTCCGTGACCAATCAGCGGCCAGGCCCCCGGGTACTCCGGCGGCTGGGGCCCCGCGGCAGCCCTGGCCCGGGACGCCCGCAAAGCGACCATAACACAAATCGCCACAAGGGCTATAACCACAGACAACCACATATTTTTGCTTAATTATTTTTTAGGCAATATCTTGCTTAAACGCACTCCACGGCTTCTTAACACGGAATAAGTTTCAATAGCAAAGTCGCTTTGCATATAAATATTCATAAGAACAACGTAGTTTCTGGGAGCGGGAGTGTTCGATATCTACGTCAACTAGCTTTTGCCCGCGGCTTCGCACGCGTGAACCATGAGTATTTCAAAGAAGCTAGCAATCAAGCAAGCGAACAACCAAACCTGCAAGCTTTCAAGCATGCATGCAAGCATGTAAGTATGCAGGCAGGCATGCAAGCAGGCATGCAAGCATGCAAGCAAGCGTGCAAGCAAGCATGCATGCAAGTAAGCACGCAAGCATGCATGCATTCAAGCAAGCATGCAAGCATGCATGAAAGCAAGTATGCAATCAAGCATGCAAAGCAAGCACTCAAGCAAGCATGCAATCAAGCCCTCGCATTGCCCCGCTACCTTGATTTTTCTGAAACTGTAAATATTGCAGGATTTTTATAAAACAAACCTAACCTAACCTATAGGGCTGTCCTAAAATATACCCTAAATAGCTTTTTCCCGCGACTTCGTACGCGCTATGATGTAAAACGAAAAAATAAGTTTTTTCCCGTTCCCGTGGAAATTTTGGGGAGTGCTTTCGGAGTACACTTAAAGCCTTTAAAGAAACACACATTATAAATGTTAAGTCTCTTTCTTCCGCTGTTTCGTCTGGAAACGTAAAGTCCCGTTTTTTCCCGTCCCTGTGGGCGTTTCGGAAAATCCTTTCTTAGTGTTCCCCTACACTCCCGAATATACCTACGTGACAAATTTCAACTTTTCCCCCGCGTCCCGTTTTTCCCGTTCCCGTAAGAATTTCGCCAAATAGACCAATTCCCGAAATTCTTACGGGAACTCCTACACTCCCCAAGGAACCATCTTGCAAAATTTCAGCTTTCTACGACCAGTAAAACGAAAAATCCTGTTTTTTTCCCGTTTCCGTGGGAATTTTGGAAAGTACTCTCTTAATGCTCCTCTACACTCCCGAAGCAACCTACATGCCGAATTTCAGCTTTCTGCAACCAGTAAAACGAAAAGTCCCGGTGTTTCCGTTCCCGTGGGAATTTCGGGAAATCCTTTTGTAGTGCTCCCCTACACTCCCCAAGAGAACTTGAAGGCCAAATTTCAGTTTTATACGACCAGTAAAACGAAAAATCGATCCCGTAGAACTGAATATATAAATCCCGTTTTATTCCTTATCCCGTGGAAATTTCCAAAAATCCTGAAATTAGTTTCTTAGTTTTGTTATCACCTACTTATGTATCAAATTTGAAGTCTAGTTATTATAGTTACTGAGATAGCGTCACTCGGAATCGAATATATCATCATCATCATCATCATCTCAGCCATTACAAAGAATCGAATATATAATTCCCGTTTTTTCCTTATCCCGTGGGAGTTTCCAAAAATCCTTCCTTAGTGGATGCCTACATTGTATAAGGTATCTATGTGCAAAATTTCAAGTCTCTAAGTCCAGTGGTTTGGGCTGTGCGTTGATATATAGTTAAGTCAGTCAGTCAGTCAGTCAGGACTTTGAATTTTATATGTATAGATAGATAAGTATTTAGATTAGCAAGGCAGGAAAAACACCTACACATACGAGATACTTTGGCACCCGAGGTAAGCGAGGGTACGTTCCGGTAATTTGAGAGTGAAATTGGTTTCTCTACAAGTAAACACTCTTCTTTTTATTTTGTCTTCAAGGAAAGTAAAAAAAACGAGCAAATATTGTTTTTCCTCTAACTTCATACTCTTTTATTTCTTCCTATTTTTTTCCTAAATTCACTAGTCAAATCAGTTATTGTTTAACTGCTTAAATAATCTTCCCAGGTTGCCGGCGTTAGTGTTGTCCGAGCCATAAAATATTTTAATTTTAATTTTAACTTTAATTGCTGTGATTATAGGGGTTCGCCATGCTCTTTTGCAGGCACATATTTTCACTCACGTATAACAATAAAAAGTGCCATGTGGGGATTTAACTCGAAAAGGGTGTCAGATGTACTATTGAATAAATTTAGTTTACAGTTAATGATCGGGTTGACGGATTCATCAAAAATGGGTGAGCCTAAAAGTGTGAGGGATGAATTTGTATGAACTGAAATATTAGGCAAAATCGCGTTAAAATTGGTCAAAATTTCAATTTTTTTTTCAGAGGAAAGGTGATTAGGTAAATAAATTTCGCACTTTGTGAAATTTAATGAGAGCCCAATGTCGGAAAAATTTGAAATGATTTGCTGAAGATCCTGTAAAACCTGTCTTGAAATAATAATAAATTTCTAGTTTGACACAGTCTAAGGTCAACTTTTTAAAATATTTAAAAAAAAAAAAACTATGGCCTATTGTCACCTGGGTGTTTTCGTCTTACATAAATAATGAGTTAAACTTTGGATATTACTGATAAAAACAGAATGTCACTTTTTGGGGTCACAAAAAACACTGTGAGTCGATGTCAGCCAACGAAGGCTTGTAACTACATACATAGGTAGGTATAAGTAGTTATAGGTGAGATGTGCTTGTGTATAAAAGTTAATTTGTAAAAAAATATTTATTACAGTATTCTCGTATTATTATTGCTAGGTAGGTAGGTAGTGTTTCCTTGGCTGACACCGACTCCAAACATAACTACATAGATCGTACCTACATATTGATAAGTAGAAAAAGTAAGTTGTTGATTATTAAGTTGTAGAAGAATATATGCAATTATTTTTTTCTTTTTAGTGCGTATTAGTTTGTTTTGGAATAGTTTCCTTTTGTGAAGTCGGTTTTTTTTGTTAACATTTTTGTTTATTTTTTTTGATTTTTAGTGAATCTGAAGTACACTAACATTTTTTTCGGAATATGGGTAGACCTATTAAACGTGCTGCTCATAATGAGACAGCGCCGTTTAAATGAAACGGACGATTTATCGCACACATACTTAATGCTAATTTTAGACTTATATGGTTTTCTCATGGGTGCCATTGTCAGAACTGGACCAAATTGAAATGAGAACACACAGGAAGCACCAGCTTTCGAATAAAAAAAGACTCATTAAAATCGCTTCGCCCAGTCGAAAGTTATGAGGTAACAAACGTTAAAAAAAAAAAAACATGCAGTCGAATTGAGAACCTCCTCCTTTTTTTGAAGTCGGTTAATTAAAAAGAGAAATTAGTAGGACCATGGGTAAGTGTGCGGAAAAATAGGAGTTCATTTTAAAATTTTTTGTTTGTTTGTTGTTAAGGTACCTATCGGCCATAATATTGTCCACACTGTGAAATTTCCAAAAAAGTGTCTTATACAGTTCTTAAGATACTGCCATGAGACTAATGAAGGGACAGACTAACGATAGACGCTTAGAAAAAAGGTCCTTCGCATTTTTACTAACGGTATCCAAACAAAATGATCAACAATAAATGCTTATCAACAATAAATGCTCATCAACAATAAATGCTTATCAATAGGGCGAAGTTTTATTTACTTATAAGTACATGTACTCGTACCTATCAAATTTATTCTAGTATAATTAAACAGCTGACCTGACAAACTTCGTTCCGCTTTGGAAAAATATAAGCCGTCATCAAAGAAAACAAAGTTAGTTTTTGTTATAAATTAATTTTTACTTCGATATTTTTAGCTGACTGTGTATTTTGTTGACTGTACCCGCATTTTTTTTTTTTTTTTTTAACGTGTGGAAAATGCGCCTTATGCATCTCCGCGCTCGGGGCAGCACGAACGGAGGTATGACGGGTTCTCCATCCCGCCGCTGCCTTCCCTATGGAAGGAGGGGAGAGGCCTACCGTCTAAAAACACACACGTTCCCTCCAGGCCTTGAACTGCGGGCGTTGCGGGCGAACACCGTGAATCATATTGGTGACCTTGACTGTAGGTACAATATGTACCACATTTCAAGACAATTCGATCACTTGAAGTAAGTTAAATATGCCTTGCAAGATTTGACCCAAACTTTCGTTTTTAATACAAGCTCTTTTTGCTGACTGTACTTTTTGTTGGCTGTAATTGCATTGTTATCCATTTTAATAAATTTTACCAAATTTCATGGCAATTCAATTTGACTAGCAAGATTTGACCCAAACGTTATAATTATCCCGTTTTGCTCAAGAGGGTACGCGATGTATATATTTTAGTGGGCTACCGGATAGCCCCATATACCCTTTATGGCCTTGATGCCTCGAACAGGATGCATAAGGCGTAATTCCCACAAATAAAAAAGTGGCAGAAACATCCAGATAGGAGAAACGCAAAATTAATAAAACAATATTCGTGTAAAGTCAATTTTTATTATTGAGGCAAAACTTTTGTAACTGACAATAAATCGGCCTCGTTTTGGTCTGTTTTTTGTATCACTAACATAATTATAACATTAAATAAAATAAAAGTTAAACACCCACGCATTAATTATGTAACCATACATAAATTTAAAAACAATACGCCAAAAATACATTACATCACTTTGGATAAGAGCTGATAATCTTCAAATTGCTGGACCGATTTATATCAAACATTAGAACCACTACAAGGTAACTGGCTTTCGAATGAAAAAACCGCATCCAAATCGGTCCATCCGCTTGAGAGCTAAAATGCCGCAGACACACACACATACCTACACAGACAATCAAACTTCTAACATAAAATTGTTTAAATAGTACATAACTGTAGTGACTACGAAGTAGGGGATCGCCGGCCGAGTAGTTATAGATGGTCGAGTGTTAACGAGTCCAACAATTCCCTGTTCATGGCCAAGACTAGTATAGTGCTTTTCTCAAACATAAATATTTCATTGCATGTTTGAGAAAAATACGTTATACCCTAAACTGAGTGTCACAAAAAGCTATAACGATGTTTCATGAAACCGTCAGGATGGTTGGTAACTTTTTATTAATCGACCCCTAAACTTTAAACATCAGATATTTTCCATTTGCACGTCTACGTCCTCCTCTCGACTGAAATATAATGCCCGGCGTGGGGTCTCAGCATGATGTCCAGCTTCAGCTGCAGCTTGGAGATGTCAGACTTAAACCTAAAACTCCTGACGAGGTGCACCAGAGAAGTCTTCATAGCCATAAGAGCATAACTCTTGCCTGCAAATACAAACAAAGAATGCTTAGGATGTTATTAATTAAGGACAGTTTACATATTTTTGAATGGTGAAAAATGGTGTACTAGTCTTTTTACATAAAACAAATGAAAAACAATCAAGACAGACAGACAGCGGAAAGCGACTTTGTTTTATACTATATATATATATAGTGATAGTATAAGAGGCGACAAGACAACAGATTATCCGATTTGGTATCTGTAGCGCTATGTATTTCAAACTTTATGTATTTTAATCCGTACCCTAATAATTATGATGCTACAATACAAACAAATGACATGGTTCGTTGGTGCGATAGCGGATTATAACCATTCAAAGGCTTTTGTTGCGCCTTTTAATATGAATAGCAAAAATTTATTTTGTATCTTTTGCAGCAAAGACCACCACAAAATAAGTAAGTTTCATTGTTTCCTTTTAATTTTTATTTTATGACTAAAATTAGTCTTCATCTATAATCTACTAACGCACCAATGAATTATGCCAGTTTTTATATCAGTCTATATTTAATAAACCCCATCCATATTATGCAGGCAGACCAGCTAAATCCAATGCAAATAATCGATGTTTTTGTATTGCCCATCAATATTACCTATGCACATCCGCCTGCCGACACTGAAGGCGGCGAAGGCGGCCTGGTGCTCCGGGATCCTGGAGCGGTCCAGCCAGCGGTCAGGCAGGAACAGCTCCGCGTCGTCGCCCCACATCTTGTGACGGTGCAGCGCGTGGAATGCGAGGAACGCTCCCGACCCAGCAGGCATTGTGTAGTTCTCTGAAATAACGCAATCTTTAATCATAACGCTCAATACCCTCACACCTTCCTTAGACATAAATACGAATGAAACACTGAGCAAACTTATGCCTGCCTTCCACTAAAAAAGGGTACCTAATGAGAATAGAGGAACAAAAACAAAGGAATCGAACTGAGTAGACCTTAGTAAATTAGTTGTGTTTATGTAGGAGTCTCGAAAGACATTTCAATCACTCCGCTAAAAAAACTATCAAAAAGCTACCATTTTGAAAATAAATCATTTTATAGATCGTTGGCGCGTGTAACACTTGTGAAACATTGAAGTGGTCTCTAACGCGGAAGCAAATTTAAAAAGAAATTCTAGTAGTCTTATCGACTTGAAAGTTGACGTACACATTATGCAGTATAGGTCTGGTGTAATGTAATGCAAGTACAGATAATAAAAAGTAGAGTTAGTTAAAAACTTACATAAAAAAAACTAAATCTTACTTAGTTTTACACTCTCCATTAATTTTCGCACGACGAACGGGGCTATAGGGTAAAGCCGCATGGTCTCCTTCAGCACTGCTTCCAGGAACACCAGCTTTGTATAGTCTTGTTTCTCTAGGTCCCTGTCGCCTATCACTTCTTTGATTCTGAAACAAACAAGGACAGCTTACTTCTTATCCCCTCTTCTCGTGTCACGGTGTTACGGCGTCGCGTTGACCGTACTAAGGTTGTACTCACTCATTAAATACACGTTCCTGTATCTCGGGATGTGACCCTAGCAGTAGCAAAGCGTAGACTGTGGTGCTGGCAGAAGTGTCGTGCCCAGCCACGATGAAAGTGTTCACTTCATCTTTTATCTCCTGGTCTGATAACAAACCTTTCTCGCCGGAATACGTCATTACTAAATCTATAAACGCCTTAAATTTTGTCCCTGTCAACAATACAAAATATATTATGATGCTTCCGCTTATGAAAAGAGCAGAAAATTTGAGAAAAAAAAATGTTTCTCCTCAGCATTTCAAACCGGCGGGTTTTGCTTATTTCGAGTGAGCAAAGCTCGATTTTACTTCGAGCGTCAGACAAAGTAACTTTTTAATTTGATAGATCAATAAAATTAATAGGGTAGAAAGTCAATAAAATAAGGCAGTTTTTAAACATGGTTTGAAAAAAAAAAGTTATGCTAGTTTTTTTTGTAATCGGCCTTCAAAGTCTGAACTACAGTCAAAATTTAGTCACTTTTTGTGATTCGATATTTTTTTTTGCCCAAACGGTCAATGATGTTGTTTTGTTTTTAAATGAAATACATGCACGTACTATTCAGCTACTCGATAAAAAAACAAACAGCCAATTATCTCAATTATTGCAGAGTGAGCAAAACTGTCTCCGTGGTCGTAAATTAATAGAAAATGTGAAAAAAGGCCATAACTCCTAAACTACGAAAAATCGCGGAACATACATGGGGGTGATTCGGATGCCCCTTGAGTTGCTCTACGTCAGGACTTTCGCTTGACTCTACTTTCTGGGACACCCTGTATATTATATTCAGATTTATGTCAAACAATTTCCTCATCAATCATAAAGTCTTGCACAGCGTAGTAAGCTTTTTCAATCAACATTTTACTTAAGCGGAGTTTGAATTTTGGGGTATTTTCGATATGTCTTATAGCTTTAGATAACTTGTTGTTAAGTTTAGGAGCCATCCCAAGAATTCCCTTTGAGAGTAGTTGACGGAAATGATTTTATTTTGCCACAAAGTCTTGTACTGTTGAAAGTTTTAAACAGATCCAGGTTAGCTTTCACAAAATTAACAGTCTCATAGATGTACAGGCACGGCAACGTCATGATCTTTAGGCTTATAAAATGGGGTTTACAGCATGAGTCTACGGGTTTTAGATCACAGATAGCCTCTTAGACACTTTTTTTGAGCTCTGAATGCCTGTTCTCTTTCTATAGAATTTCCCCAGAAGATGACACCATATCTAAGCGTAGACGTGACATAGGCATGGTAAGCTGTCAACACAGCCGTTTTGTTAATAACTTTATTCAACATGTACTAGGCGTAAGAGTACTGAGTAAGTTTTTTGCATATGTTATCGATATGTGCTTTCCAGTTTAAGTTACAGTCTACAAAGAGACCCAGAAACTTAGTTGTGTCAATTTCGCATATGGATTGGCCCTTCGCGAGTCTGACCTGCATGTTACCGATTTTTTTTACCGTTTTTGGAGTGTATTTAATGGTAGACTTTTTAAATATCGCCGTTTAAATTTCTGTGGGCAATTATTCGTACAGCGGCTTGGTTACTATTTGACAACTAAGAATTATTCTACTTATTTTCCGAGTTTTTTTTTTAGGTACAAGATTTTTTTATTTTTTTATTTTTCAGGCAACTGCGCCCTGCGTATCCTCGCGCGAAGTGAACACGTTGTGCAATGTGCATGTTCCGGTTTCTATGTATATGATACTAGCCGTTGCCCGCGACTCCGTCTGCGCAGAATTCGCTTATCGCTAAGAATTTGCTTATCGCTATCCCGCGGGAACTATGCTGCTTTCCGAGATAAAAAATATTCTATGTCCTTCCCCGGGACGGAAACTATCTGTAGACAAAAATCCAACAAATTCGGTTCAGCTGTTTAAGTGTGAAAAGGTAACAGACCGACAGATAGAGTTACTTTCACATTTATAACATAGTATGGAAGTATGGATTTGGATATGGATAAACAATGCTTCTTACTAAATTTCGAGTTACATTTTTATCACTTTATCATCTTAGCACTTGAAAATACAAAACTATAATTTGCAATATTTATATTTGGACGGAATATTTACATTTGGATAGTGATAATAAAATCAACCGTATGGTGACTGCCTTATTTTTGTGTATAATATTGTTTTCAACACACTTGCTCGTAAATAGAGTCTTATTGCACCGCATTTAAGCTCTTAATTCAGCTTATTATGCACAAGTGCTGTAATATATTTGCGACGAGTGCGGTAATTTTTTTTTTAATCGCAGCAAAAAGTTCAGTTATAATATTTTCGTGAATATTAAACTATTTTAGGTAAAAGATGATAAATAAACATTTAATTTCGACAAATTATTCATTTTTATCTAAAAGTGACCATAATTTGCATATTTCAGGCATTGATTAATTACTTTTTATTATAATTTTAATATTAGGCTGTTTAGCAGTCTGTTGTCAGTGTCTTCGTCACGCGCGTGCTAAGTGCACAGCGCGCATGCGCGAGTGCTGCGCGCGGATTGGCGCGGAGAAATAATAGCCGCCATTTTTCACTGATATTGTTGATGCAGACTTTGTTATTTTATTACTTTAAAAATTATGAGTTCAAGTAATAAAGAAATGTAGTGTCCGTCGCTGGAAATACTAAAATATGTTCGGACAGTTATATCAGTAAGAAATCCAAGGTGTTAATTACCAAATGAGAAAGTAAAGTTCTAAAGCAGCTCCAGGTAAGCAATGTCTGGTAACAAAGGTAAACTAAAGTTCTTAAAGTCTTTTTATTAACTAAATTTTATTTATTTTTCCTCGGAAATGTGTTGAAAAACGTCGTATGCGACGCGTGTGCTTTGGTAATTACACATCTCGGCTTTCTTACCCGCGCTCGCTAACGCTCGCGCGTACAATACGCCTCGTGTGTAATTACCAACATAGCACACTTGTATCATATTGTACTAAAATAGTATTAAGTAAGTTATTCGTTGACTTCCGATTCCGGTTTCGGTGGAAAATGGGAGTTTGACCAAACTCGCGCATGCGCGCGTTGTCTTCTAATTAGGCTTGCATGCACGTAGTTGTTTTCCTATGTCGCTTCGTCTTAATATTGTTATTTGTAAATATTTTGTGTAAATAAACTGTGTATACAGGTTGTCACAAAACCCTTTAGCGATAAATCACGAACTGTACCTATAGTGTACTGTGTATTTAAGTGTGATTTTTAATCTTTCACAAAACGTTTCCTATAACCGTATGTATGGCGGTGCTGGTGGTAAATTTCTGATCAATGAAACTGCTTACCTGAGTTATCTCCAGCATTAGATGAGCCATTTAGCAATTCACTTTTCTTTCTTGCAAGTATCTGAAAATAATATAACCTTAGTCAAGTTGCTAGTGGCAATTGGCATTGTTAATTTTTTTTGGTATGCTCCAATTCGAAAACCATTTGGAGTAAAACAACCAGTTATCCGATTTATCTTGTCCGATTTCAAATAAAATTTACGATTGCAGATATTTTTGTAAAAGTACTTTTGACCTTTGTTTGACCTAACAACCCGGTTTTTCGGCAGAATCAGGCATTAAAAAATGTTTGCCATAAAAATGAAATAACAAAAAGTTTAGCTACGGTAACCAGTCAGCTGTCACTGTCGCATTTGTTTAAGTACATCATCATTTTACATTCCTACTTAATCTTCAAACGTTAGAAATAAAAGCAAATTCAAAGTATAAAACTGTAGTACACAATGGATGGCTATATGCGGAAGGAATGGTGCACGCAAGCTAATGTGGAATATTCCAAAGTTTACGCGATGTACCTATAGTAGAAGTCGGAAAAGAGCATAGATGTATGACGTTGACGTAAAGATAAACAGTTTTTTTTTATTTCTGAACGAAGGCGATTGGGATCGTGCCAAAATTAACAAAATATCAAGCAGCGAAAAATATTTTATTTTATTATTAATAAACAAAGCTACGTAAAAGCATAATATTCGAATTAGTTGCTTCAAATACTAAGTCCATTTTATCAAATAAAGGCGTTAAAAGCACGGCTTAAAAAAATTAACAATGCCAATTAGTTCACATTAGATCTTAGGTAGTTCTTAACTTTTTAGACGTGAGGACCGTTTGAGAAAATGTCTTTTCAAACAAACCAAATTTTAGAAAAGTCACATAGACATATATTATAGTCTGTAAGAAAAACTAGCCAAGTCAAATCTTGAAACTGAATTACGTCCCAAGTGAAATAAATGCAGGATTTTCTACTCAGAACTTGGCAGCCATAGGTATACATAATTTTTAAATTCTTTTGTCGGCTAAGTCAACAAAAATATTGTCAATGTCAACCCTAGTAAGCCCTCATGTCAGGGAACCTGATTATTTTAACAAAGAGGCCTAACTACCTATCTCAATAGTTTTTCATTAACAAAATTATTTATTACCTCAATACAAGGATATCATTATGCTCAAGTACCTATATTGTATTGTTTCGTGTTTTTTGTCTTTTTTTAAAAGTAGGTAACGTTGTTTTCTAACTAGGAAAATTACGTTATTACGGTTCAGTTACGTAATCTTCCACAACTTCACATCATGTAACATCCATGTAATCAAATTCTAGGTACATTTTGTTATTATGTCTCTCTATCGTTCCGCGAATTACATAGAAATGTAGGTACGTTTTGCGTTACTCTTTGATTTTACTTAAATAGGGTTTGCACCTCAATGAAAAAAAAATGTTTATTTTTATTTTTGGGTAAGTTATACAGCGATACTACGATAACGCAACATTTAACCTCCTTTCGGCTTTACGCGCAGTTTGTTGTAGTGTTTTACATTTTGTATACTACCTTTACGGGCAGATTTTCGAAAGCTATTTCAGTATTATCAGCGCTTCTAAAAATCAAATCACGTACGACGTTCAGGAAATCATCTAATCCGAAAGGTTTGTATTTTTCAGATTTCCAACAAACAAATAATGTTAGCATGACAATTGTTTAAATCTGGTAGAGCGCCATCTAACTAATAATAAAGTAACAAATAAACAATATGCGGCGGATAGCAAACCTAATTAAAACCTACTTCAGGTATACGTTTCTTACCGTTCTTATCTAACTTTAACATAAATAATTTTCAGTTTTCAGAAATTCGCAAGTAAACACACCTGATTGGCTACCTTGAAGCCAAATATCAACTTTTGTTGAACAATATTTTACTAGGTAGGTACCTACTATAAGTCAGTGAGTCAGTCACAAAATAGCCGGTTTCTGAACCGAATGACTGAATATATCAGTATCTGTTTGTTTATGAAATTTTGCTTTAACTTAGGGGTCTGAATAAATGTGGCACATTTCATGTATGTAGGTTAAATAGGTTTCGAGTTGTGAAGGGGTCAAAAGTAGCTAGAAATGGTTCGTGTAAATATACACACGGCAGCGTCGCCAGTTCACTTTGAACTTGGCTGACACGCTCCCGGATGTTTAGATTGACAAACAGCTGATTATTCTAAAGTATAAAATTTGAAATTGACATGAATTCATAAAAATTTAAACTACAACATGGTACACTCCAATGACTTTTTCGTTAAAAAAAAAGTTTTTGTGGAAATGGTTTTCAATAGAATTATGTTTACTCACCGTGCCGGTGATGTTTACGGCGAGGTCTGAGTGTATTTTCTGTTTTTTCCCAAGGTCACTCAAATTAAAAATAAATTTGTTGTGCAACCAAAACTTCTTAAATCTTGTCATGATGATATTAAAACATTCTTCGGACGCACGCAAGTATTCGCCGCTTAGGTCAGTGTCAGCTTTGGCGCCTCCCATGGCTGTCACTAAAATATAAAAAAAACTAGCTGTTACCCGTGGCTTTGCCACGTACCAATTTTTTTAAAATATTGTTACATGAGAAAGAATTAGCGAAATCGGTCCAGCCGATCACGCGTGATGCCGTGACCAAGGGAAATAGGGATTCATTTTTATATATAGGTACTAAAGATATAATATCACTACATAGTACAAAACAAAATCCCTATGTCCCTATGTATGCTTATATCTTCAAAACAACACAACGGATTTTGATGCGGTTTTTTTAATAGATAGATAGTGATTCAAGAGGAAGGTTTTTATGTATAATTCTACGCAGACGAAGTCGCGGGTAGAAGCTAGTAATATACAGGGTGTCCCAGAAAGTACAGTCAAGCGAAAGTCCTGACGTAGAGCAACTCAAGGGGCATCCGAATCACCCCCATGTATGTTCCGCGATTTTTCGTAGTTTAGGAGTTATGGCCTTTTTTCACATTTTCTATTAATCTACGACCACGGAGACAGTTTTGCTCACTCTGACTGCAATAATTGAGATAATTGGCTGTTTGTTTTTTTAACGAGTAGCTGAATAGTACGTGCATATATTTCATTTAAAAGCAAAACAACATCGTTGACCGTTTGGGCAAAAAAAAATATCGAATCACAAAAAGTGACTAAATTTTGACTGTAGTTCAGACTTTGAAGGCCGATTACAAAAAACCATGTTTAAAAACTGCCTTATTTAATTGACTTTCTACCCTATTAATTTCATTGATCTATCATTAAGGGATCATGCCAAAAAAAAATATCAAAACGTACTTTATCCGTAATTTTCACTTTTTCTAGTAAGGCCAAGTACAAATCTGAAATTGGGTTTGTGCTCCGGATTTAGCATGAAAAACTTCTTGATGCAAAACAATAATACTGGCCACTGATTTTCTGAGGCTATTAAATGAAAATTAAAAAAGATCTCAGATTTGTACTTGGCCTTACTAGAAAAAGTGAAAATTAAGGATGAAGTACGTTTTGATATTTTTTTTTGGCATGATCCCTTAATGATAGATCAATTAAATTAATAGGGTAAAAAGTCAATTAAATAAGGCAGTTTTTAAACATGGTCTGAAAAAAAAAAGTTATGTTAGTTTTTTTTGTAATCGGCCTTCAAAGTCTGAACTACAGTCAAAATTTAGTCACTTTTTGTGATTCGATATTTTTTTTTGCCCAAACGGTCAACGATGTTGTTTTGCTTTTAAATGAAATATATGCACGTACTATTCAGCTACTTGTTAAAAAAACAAACAGCCAATTATCTCAATTATTGCAGTCAGAGTGAGCAAAACTGTCTCCGTGGTCGTAGATTAATAGAAAATGTGAAAAAAGGCCATAACTCCTAAACTACGAAAAATCGCGGAACATACATGGGGGTGATTCGGATGCCCCTTGAGTTGCTCTACGTCAGGACTTTCGCTTGACTGTACTTTCTGGGACAACCTGTATAAAGATGAGAATAAAATAACCTAATTTAAAAATTTCATCTCTAATACAAGTTTTTTGCTGACTATATTTTTTGTTGATGGTACCTACTACTTGCATTGTCAGCTATTCTCCATATTGTGCAAGTATTTTGGATAGTAGGTAATCAATTTTTAGTTTCAATCTTTTTGGCCGTTGGTGGCTGACTGGCGCTAGTTCATTGCCACGCGCCGCGGCGCCGAACAAAAAGAAAAATAAGGGGCTGTCAGTTGTTCTTAACTTAAGAATTGTTGGTGCACGGCTCAGTTTTTTATTCGGAACTTATTTATGTATAAAGTACCTATTGTGAAATGAATTGATGTAATTAAATATTTTAAATTTTGATTATCGTCAAAATCCACCCTTGTTAAAGTTGTATTTTTTTTAATGTATTGAAGTTCGTCAAATATTAGATATTGCTTTTTTAACCTCAAGTACTTACGGAAAATAGTTTCTAGTGCGTTTGGTCCTATGTACTTCCAAAAGTCAAACGGTTTCTTGCCATCTTCCTGATTTAAGGAACTGACCAGCTCTTTGCCTTTGGTGTTGAAGACCCCAATAAAACCGTCCAGGACCCCTTGGGTGAACGCTGGAGTCAACAGCTTTCGATGCACCTTCCACAAAGGCACTAGAATTTGTAAAAGATATGGTCATCATCAAATGAATATGGTTATACTCAATACTCAAAATGTATTCGAGATCTAAACTAATTACCTATGTTGGACAAATGAATAAATGATTATTGATGATTATTGATTATAACAGCTAGCCCCAAGAGTTTAATGTGTATGTTTATTTAATACACACACACACAGAAATCACGTCTATATCCCATGCGGGGTAGACAGAGCTTAAGGTAACAAGACTACATTTAGCATGATTGTAGGCGTATAGGTGGAAAGATGAATCAAAATAATGATGGGTTAATTGCTAGCCGCATCGCCTATAACATGACTCCTAAGACCCGCCCATTCCCTCGATGGGCTTTTACCATCTGCGCGGGACGAGAGGCAACTGGTACATTCTATGTTTTTCTTTTTCTCCCAGACCAATATGGAAGTAAGTTTATTTAATCATTTTATATATATTATATTACATTATCATTTACTTAGATATCGCTGTCCAAAATGAGAATGCTGCCAGAGTTTGTGGAACTATGCCACAGGGGCCCCTCCTTTTTTAATTATTTTATTTTAAGATTATTTTTTAATTTAATCATAGTTTAATTTGTTTTTATTTCCGCTTTTAAATAAAATCAATGATGCATATACTCAGATAAATAAATGTTAAAATGTCAAAAGTAAAAAAAATATAACGAATAAGTAAGTACTATACTATGTATTATCTACACGCATCGCCTGGCCGCGCCGGCTACGGGTGGCAACACTGGGCGCGACAAGCGCCAGCGCCCTCTACACTTTTTTCCTTCTCAACTTTGCGCGCTGCGACGCAATTTGCTCCATGATTTTATTATTGATTTATATTATGTAAAGTCATTAAAACCAGTAAATGTACAGTATGTTTGATACCCATTTCCACTTATACGCCCGCAATCATGCTAAACGTGGCCTTTAGGTCTTCTCACCTTAGGCTCTTTCTACCCCGTAAGTGATGAAGACGTGACTTATGTATGTAAATGTACAGTCTAGTATTTTATTAATCGCTGCATTAGGGCTAGAACCTACAATGATCCGGCTCGAAGGACCATTGTAGGTTCTAGCACGAGTGCTGACGGCTTGATAACAAGGCACATTAATCTGTTGATTTTTATGGTGTGGGCAGCCGTATAAAAAGTTTAGAAATGGGATAAAAAAATTTACTCGAGTGCGTCAGATTTCCAGAGGTGTTAGTGAGCCCGAACGAAGCTCCCGTCCTGTTCAAAAATTGACGATTATTTCAGATTAGACGTCAGCAAAATATGACTATTCAAAAAAAATAGAACCGCCTTCAAATATAGCCTAAATACGCCTATAGATTTCATAATAAATTGTATTAACTACGCTACTTTAGAAATTTGAATTCAAATTATCTTTCTGTGTCCGCTACCTATTTTATATAGCTGAATTTACTATTATGTTTGAAGTCGGTGTCTCACCCCGCCCCACCACCCGTGCTCCCATCATAATAACATCGTTATGTTTGCGTGTGGCATGCGTGGCAGAAGTGGACTAAGTCTATCTGCCTATACAGTACCTATTGGGTTAAGAACTGCGTGAGCTGAGGTACCTACTTCTTAAAAAATGCTTTTTCTCCTCTCTGTATTTATCTGTTTGTATGTTATAATGAACGGACTCACCAGGCGCTGTCAGCAGTCCATCGCCTATTACGGGCTTCATAAAGTCGTAGATAAAATCTTTCTCCAAGGCGGTGTTTGCTAACGTCACGCAGTCATCGGGGTCAGAAACCACTGTTAAACAAATATTTAAATAAGACCTTAAAATAGGGAATGGGTCGTACTCGTGCGTCGAATTGTTTATTGAATCAGGCGTAACTTTGCGGAGGTCCATTTCAATTAACAAGAAACATTTACCTTGCTACTCCGCTATTCATGTGCAAGACATACGTCTCCTCCTCCTCTGCTACTACATAAAACATACATAATTCCCACAAACCAAACTATCCCCAACACGACACAAAACACTGACGCGTTACGGACCCGCTACGAGTCCATTCTCAAGTGTTGGCATGTGTCTCACTGTTTATCAATGGTATTTATTTTATGATTATTTTTCACAATAAAGGGTTTACACGTACATACATCCATACGAACAAGCGAATAATTTCAGTCTTGATTAGTTTTCGTTCGTGTTACCAGTCTTGTAACTACCTATGTTACCTATCCCGTTACCGTTTCCCAAAGTCATTGAATGTAATTTTGTATTTTATAAAAATTACTAACTGTAAGTTAATTTCTGTCCTATCCTAAAGCCGACCACGCCACCGCAGGTATTACCAAAAGTATAGATTTCTTTTAACAGCTCCCATAAAACTGAAACCAAAATTTACAGATTAATAAATAACACCAATTGCAGCATCTGGAAAGTGGGTATTGTTCGGATCATCGAACGATGATGCCAGAGGCAGAAGCATGTCTGTTCTAAGTAGACTCAGCGGAAAACAAAACACTAAACATTTTGATAAGTTTTTCACTCTTGTGTATGTATCTTTCAGGGTATGTTTAACCACTCTAACAAAGTTCCTGGTTCCTGGTTTTCATGATCCCATCTCTGTCTGTTTCGTAGTACCTAATGAATAAAGACGGCACCATAAAAATTGAGTCCCAGATTTTACTATTGTTTTTTTTTTCCTCTTCGTCACGTTCCTTACATACCTGAGTACAAAAAAGTTACGAACTGGAATGGAAATTTGGGACAACTTTTTCTTTTATGAGAATCCTCTGGAAAGAATGTTCAGGTAGACTTTTTTTTGGAAAACGCTCAAGTTCAGTGGAGGTGTAAAACGTCTCCACAGTGAAATAAATTAATTGGAGATTATCTCCAATGTTGAAGAGAGAAAAAAATATTAAAATATATTTCATGACAAGTGAGTGACCAGCTTTTGGATGACAAGCTTTTCATGACAAGCTTTTGGATTCCGAAGGCAAGTTTACGTCTGCCACCCCCAATGAATTTTGACTCTCACGCACTCTACTGCTCTGAAAACAGAGCAGTACCGAGGGCATGTATCACTTACGTCCCCACAGGCTGCAACTAGACAGTTAATGAAAAATAAAACGACAAAAGAAAACGGAAATCCAGTAGCTTAACAATATACCTACCTAATACCTAGTTTAGTACAAATACGACATAGCAATATTTATGTAATTCTAAAAAATAATATTTTAAAATAAATACAAAACTAATTAGTCCATATTAATATTGATAATAACTATCGAAATCAATTTATTCTTAATCTTACCTAATTAAATTCCTAGGTTATTTTCCAGACATTTGTAGCATTAAAAATGATATTATAGATTCGTTTATCCGGGTTTAAATGAAAGGAAAGTCTCAGAACGCTTTGGTGGATATTGGTGCCATTGGTGTTTCGGTGATTTCTACGAATCTTGCAGATTAACTTGTGGCGACTATACATAGCTACTTATTATTTTATTGGTTAGCTAGCCAAGAAAAACTACGGCGTATCTACATTAAAATCTAGGGACAAACTCAACCAGCCATAAGTAGAAATTACAGTATTGTTCGCGGCAAAAAGCTCATAATTAGTTTTATGACGCTTTTGCCCGCGTAAATAGCTTAATGGGTAAACACACAAATCTGACCCAGTGTCGATTAAAAATTGCACTTTAGTTTTAGCGTCAGTGACAAATATACGACTTGACGTTGACACTGACGCGCAATCACTAGTCGCTTTGAGCGACTCGCTAGCTAGTTTTTTTGACAGCACCCCACAAACTTATAAGAACAATTTGCAGCGATCGTACAATGTCCCGTTGCCAGGTGCAAGCGGCGCCAACATCCATAATTTTAAGTACGGCACTAGCTTCCATGCCCTTCGACTAATGTCATTTAGCGCATGATGGCGTAGAATACCTAACCAACTAAATAACCGATAAATAATTGGTTTTGAATTAAATAATTTCAAATAAAATACTTTAGAAAAAGGTATCCGAGTATTAAAAAGAAGAACAACATAAAATAAAATTAATACTCGAATACCTAGTTGACGAGTTTAATTATTTTACTTTTTTCTACCCTACTCGTTAAATCTTCAAGTACAATAAATATTTCACCACTTTCAAATGGTACTTTTATTTGAGTGATATACTTTCAAAAAGCGACTCTTTGGGCAAGCATGAAAACTATAGGTCAACCACTCTGATTCTGAGGCCTGTGCCCAGCATTGTATATTAGGCTGGAAATGACTAAAAGATTTCGAGCGAGAAAATATTTGATAACATTTTGCTATTTTTGGGGCAAGTTCAAAAGGCAAAAACTAAGGTTCTCGCATGCATGATTTTGCATCAGATAATCCGTAAATTAATAATAATAACTTAACTGACCGACACTGTTTCCAGAGCCAAACAAGTGTCCGTGACCAATCAGCGGCCAGCCCCCCGGGTACTCCGGCGGCCGGGGCCCCTCCGCAGCCCTGGCCCGGGACGCCCGCACGGCGACCGCAATATAAACCGCTACAAGGGCTATAACCACGATCAACAACATTTTAACTTAATAATTTTTGTAGGCAATATATTGCTCAAACGCTCACGACGGCTTCTTAACATGAAATAAGGCTCAAGAGCAAAGTCGCTTTGCATATAAATATTCACTAGAACAACGTAGTTTCTGGGAGCGGGAGTGTTCGATATCTACGTCAATAAGTATTTAAAACAGCAAGGCAGGAAAAACACCTACACATACGAGATACTTTGGCACTCTGAGGTAAGCGAAGGTACGTTCCGGTAATTTGAGAGTGAAATTGGTTTCTCTACAAGTAAACACTCTTCTTTTTATTTTGTCTTTAAGGAAAGTAAAAAAAACGAGCAAATATTGATTTTCCTCTAACTTCATACTCTTTTATTTCTTCTTATTTTTTTCTAAATTCACTAGTCAAATCAGTTATTGTTCAACTGCTTAAATAATCTTCCCAGGTTGCCGGCGTTAGAGTTGTCCGAGCCATAAAATATTTTAATTTTAATTTTAACTTTAATTGCTGTGATTATAGGGGTTCGCCATGCTCTTTTGCAGGCACATATTTTCACTCACGTATGTTGGATACGATTTGCATCTATTTCCGAGTGTGAGAGGTAAAAAGTACTTATTTGTACAACCTTCTTTTCGAATTTGTGTCCTGTGTCATCTGTTCCGCTGCACCAATTTGTGTTTTCGGACCACTGCCGTTTATACGAAATTTATTTGTTAAAGCGGAAACAGACAAATGTATGTTGTCCTTATAACATTTTTGAATATCTTTCAATTAGTCTGATATCCCATCATCACATCCTTACTTGGCCATCATATCAAAATTGGTTTACAAAACGACGGAGATTTCAACGGACAAACATGCATCTAAAAAAAGCATAGTAACCTAATTGAAAATCTCCCTAAGGGAATAGACCTGACTGAATGACTGGCTCAAGACTTACCCTCTTGGATCTAGAGAGCTGAAATTTTAAATAGATTCCCTACCTAGTAAGGTACGTCTACTTAGACGTGATTTAAAAAAAGTTTTTTTATGTTTTTTTTTAGTCCATTTATCATTTCATTTAGCATTCCATAATACTTTCAACATGAAAAAAATTGGTTGAATAGCTGAAATCGACGAGGCTGATACGACCTGGAAAAAATAGTTCATGTCACATTAGGCAGTTGAAACCATTCGAGTCCCTCAAATATTGTTTATATTAGAATTATGATAAAATTATAGCTGTAAAGTATGAGTCGGAACCACACGTAAAGGGCTCCGTACAGGAAAACGCGTTTCTCCATAGATGATACGCAACTAGACCGATTGTTCTCCAGAAAAACTACCAAATTTAATCGAAATCGTTACAGCCGTTTGCAATGTCTTCGACTCTCGAGACTTACGAGCTGTTGCCGGCGGCTCTGCCTCGTTTCAATTTATTTTCCTTATTTTGCAAAATTTTGTTTCATGAGAACTTTCTGCTGACAAGAATAAACACAGCAAAAAAAAATACGATCTATCTAATGTTGTTACAATTATTGTTATTTCTGGAGTCGGTGTCAGCCAACGAAGGCTTGTAACTACATACATAGGTAGGTATAAGTAGTTATAGGTGAGATGTGCTTGTGTATAAAAGTGCATTTGTAAAAAATATTTATTAAAGTATTCTCGTAGTATTATTGTTAGGTATATTGTAGTGTTTCCTTGGCTGACACCGACTCCAAACCATTGCTCCAAACATAACAATAATTGTAACAACATTAGATAGATCGTACCAACATATTGATAAGTAGAAAAAGTAAGTTGAATATTAGGTTGTAGAAGAATATATGCAATTATTTTTTTCTTTTTAGTGCGTATTAGTTTGTTTTGGAATAGTTTCCTTTTGTGAAGTCGGTTTTTTTTGTTATTTATTTTTTATTTTTAGTGAATCTGAAGCACACACATTTTTTTCTGAATATGGGTAGACCTATTAAACGTGCTGTTCATAATGAGACAGCGCCGTTTAAATGAAACGGACGATTTGTCGCACGCATACTTAATGCTAATTTTAGACTTATATGGTTTTGTCATGGGTGCCATTGTCAGAACTGGACCAAATTGAAATGGAACCACACGGGAAGCACCAGCTTTCAAATAAAAAAAGAATCATAAAAATCGCTTCGCCCAGTCGAAAGTTATGAAGTAACAAAAAAAAAAAACATACAGACGAATTGAGAACCTCCTCCTTTTTTTGAAGTCGGTTAATAAAAAAGAGAAATTAGTAGGACCATGGGTAAACGTGCAGAAAAATAGGAGTTCATTTTAAAATTTTTTGCTTGTTTGTTTTTAAGGTACCTACCAATCGGCCATAATATTGTCCACACTCTGTGAAATTTCCAAAAAAGTGTCTTATACAGTTCTTAAGATATTGCCATGAGACCAATGAAGGGACAGACTAACGATAGACGCTTAGAAAAAAGGTCCTTCGCATTTTTACTAATGGAATCCAAACAAAATGATCAGCAATAAATGCTTATCAACAATAAATGGTTATCAATAGGGCGAAGTTTTATTTACTTATAAGTACATGAGTACCTATCAAATTTATTCTAGTAGATAAGGGACTATTTGTACGCAGTAATAGGTATTTACTATTTAAATTATAATTAATCAGCTGACCTGACAAATTTCGTTTCGCTTTGGAAAAATATAAGCCGTCATCAAAGAAAAGAAAGTTAGTTTTTGTTGTATCATAATCATAATCATAATCATTTATTTGCATAAAACATGGTACATAGTATTGTGGTATGAAAGAAAGACAGTTTCACATGTTTTGTCACTATATGACGTACAAATTTAGTTATTATTGTAAATTCATTTTTACTTCGATATTTTTAGCTGACTGTGCATTTTGTTGACTGTACCCGCATTTTCATCCGTCATTGCAGTGAAGGTCAAAAATATGGATTCGCCACTATAATGACCTAATTTTGTCACATCATATTGGTGACCTTGACTGTACAATATGCGTACCAAATTTCAAAACATTTCGATCACTTGAAGTAAGTTAAATATGACTTGCAAGATTTGACCCAAACTTTCGTTTTTAATACAAGCTCTTTTTGCTGACTGTACTTTTTGTTGGCTGTAATTGCATTGTTATCCATTTTAATAAATTTTACCAAATTTCAAGGCAATTCAATTTGACTAGCAAGATTTGACCCAAACGTTATAATTATCCCGTTTTGCTCCAGAGGGTACGCGATGTATATATTTTAGTGGGCTACCGGATAGCCCCATATACCCTTTATGGCCTTGATGCCTCGAACAGGATGCATAAGGCGTAATTCCCACAAATAAAAAAGTGGCAGAAACATCCAGACAGGAAAAACGCAAAATCAATAAAACAATATTCGTGTAAAGGCAATTTTTATTATTGAGGCAAAACTTTTGTAACTGACAATAAATCGGCCTCGTTTTGGTCTGTTTTTTTGTATCACTAACATTAATTATAACATTAAATAAAATAAAAGTTAAACACCCACGCATTAATTATGTAACCATACGTAAATTTAAAAACAATACGCCAAAAATACATTACATCACTTTGGATAAGAGCTGATAAAATATTCAAATTGTTGGACCGATTTATATCAAACATAAGAACCACTACAAGGTAACTGGCTTTCGAATGAAAAAACCGCATCCAAATCGGTCCATCCGCTTGAGAGCTAAAATGCCGCAGACACACACACATATCTACACAGACAATCAAACTTCTAACATTAAATTTTTAAATAGTACATAACTGTAGTGACTACGAAGTAGGGGATCGCCGGCCGAGTAGTTATAGGTGGTCGAGTGTTAACGAGTCCAACAATTCCCTGTTCATGGCCAAGACTTGTATAGTGCTTTTCTCAAACATAAATATTTCATTGCATGTTTGAGAAAAATACGTTATACCTACCCTAAACTGAGTGTCACAAAAAGCTTTAACGATGTTTCATGAAGCCGTCAGGATGGTTGGTAACCTTTTATTAATCGACCCCTAAACTTTAAACATCAGATATTTTCCATGTGAACGTCTACGTCCTCCTCTCGACTGAAATATAATGCCCGGCGTGGGGTCTCAGAATGATGTCCAGCTTCAGCTGCAGCTTGGAGATGTCAGACTTAAACCTAAAACTCCTGACGAGGTGCACCAGAGAAGTCTTCAAAGTCATAAGAGCATAACTCTTGCCTGCAAATACAAACAAAGAATGCTTAGGATATTATTAATTAAGGACAGTTTACATATTTTTTAATGGTGAAAAATGGTGTACTAGTCTTTTTACATAAAACAAATGAAAAACAATCAAGACAGACAGACAGCGGAAAGCGACTTTGTTTTATACTATATATATATAAAGTGATAGTATAAGAGGCGACAAGACAACAGATTATCCGATTTGGTATCTGTAGCGCTATGCATTTCAAACTTTATGTATTTTAATCCGTACCCTAATATGATGCTACAATACAAACAAATGACATGGCTCGTTGGTGCGATAGCGGATTATAGCCATTCAAAGGCTTTTGTTGCGCCTTTTAATATGAATAGCAAAAATTTATTTTGTATCTTTTGCAGCAAAGACCACCACAAAATAAGTTTCATTGTTTTCTTTTAATTTTTATTTTATGATTAAAATTAGTCTTCATCTATAATCTACTAACGCACCAATAAATTATGCCAGTTTTTATATCAGTCTATATTTAATTAACCCCATCAATATTATGCAGGCAGACCAGCTAAATCCAATGAAAATAATTGATGTTTTTGTATTGCCCATGCCTCATTACCTATGCACATCCGCCTCCCGACACTAAAGGCGGCGAAGGCGGCCTGGTGCTCCGGGATCCTGGCGCGGTCCAGCCAGCGGTCAGGCAGGAACAGCTCCGCGTCGTCGCCCCACATCTTGTGGCGGTGCAGCGCGTGGATCCCGAGGAATGCTCCCGACCCAGCAGGCAGCGTGTAGTTCTCTGAGAAAACGCTATCTTTAATCGTATCTAACGCTCAATACCCTAAAACACCTAGGACCTAGGACATAATTACGAATGAAATTCAGAGCATATGAACTCATTTTAACTCGCTCAATCCGCTCTGCTTACTAAGTGAAGCTGAAAAGTGCTTGCATGAAAATCAGCTTTGCAAATCGAGCGACATCCGCTCAGAATCCACTCGATTTTGCGAACTCTTTGAACTCTTTTAGTCTGCTCCGCTCACTCTTATTCACTGGAAGCACTTACTCGTACATGCATTTCGCCATTGCGAGTAAACAGACTCCGTACGGAGCTCGTTCCCCTCGCACTGGACGGCGGGCATTAGAGCCTTGTTATTTGTAATTAAAAACGTCACTATGCCGTGTGGGTAAAATTTTACAACTTTGATCAAATTTGATCCACTTCTAGTGGTCGAATTGACTTGAAATTTGGTACATACACGTTGCTTAGAATATTACTGTCAACGAAAATACAGATACTTAACAAAAAGTAGAGTCAACCAAATTAACAAATGAAAAAAAAACAAATTAATATCTTACTCAGTTTTACACTCTCCGTTAGTTTTCTCACGACGAACG
Organism: Pandemis cinnamomeana; assembly: GCA_932294345.1. Taxonomy (NCBI): domain Eukaryota; kingdom Metazoa; phylum Arthropoda; class Insecta; order Lepidoptera; family Tortricidae; genus Pandemis; species Pandemis cinnamomeana. The sequence goes on along the minus strand of OW028724.1, from coordinate 6,804,555 downwards.
GAGCTATGGGGTACAGCCGCATGGTTTCCATCAGTACTGCTTCCAGGAACACCAGCTTTGGAAAGTCTTGCTTCTCCACGTCCCTATCGCCTATCACTTCTTTGATTCTAGAACAAACAAGGACAGTTTTATACTTCTTATCCCCTCTTTTCGTGTGATCACGGCATCAACAGTGATTAAAATTATACTCACTCGTTAAATACACGTTCCTGTATCTCGGGATGTGACCCTAGTAGTATTAAAGTGTAGACTGTGGTGCTAGCAGAAGTGTCGTGCCCAGTCATGATGAAGGTGTTCACTTCGTCGCTTATTTCCTCGTCGGACAATAAACCCCCCTCATCCGAATATGTCATTATTAAGTCTATAAACGGTTTAAATTTTGTCCCTGTCAACAACACAAAATATATGACATTACCGCGCAGGGAACAAAAAAAGAGGTGATTTTTTTTTTGAGTTCCATTTACTTTCAGAAGTGCAGTTGGTTAAACTAATTAGTAATCAAGTGATCAATTAATACAAACGCCAATTAGTGCAAGCATTTTTTATAGATTTTAGGGTTCTGCACGTCTAAAGGAAAAAAGGAATCCTTATATGATCACTTTGTTATTACTCAAACTTAAGTCTACGCTGTCAAAAGATACAGCATAACAAAAGGTATTTCCACGCAAATTGCCATCATTATGAAATCCACGGGGTTCTACAGTTCTTACAGCACAACTAACGGAATAAATGTAAACATCTTTCTTTTATGTCTGTCTATCTATGAACGAAACCAATATAAAATGATCCCACACTGCCTACGTTTTACAGTGGATTTTATATTCAATTGCTGAATTAGTACGTCCGTCTTGCACTTAACTGGTTTTTTATTTATTTTACCTATCATTGAACAGGCCTCAATCATTGATTTTTAACCAAAAAGCGACTGCGTTATGATTTATTCCTGTGGTATATAAAATTCACTTCCAATAAAAATACGTACCTGACTTATCTCCAACAGTAGATGACCCGTTTGCCAATAAACTTTTCTTTTTTTGAAGTACCTGGAAATAATATAACCTTTAATAGTTCAGCAGTAAAAAAACTGAAAGTTATTGTATACACGTATTTCTGTTTGTTGTCCAAATAAAACAATAAATATTTTTCAATTATTTTGGCGTCAGAGGGGTGACTTGTGACTTAATTTTTAGGCCAAAACTACGATGCAATATTTGTACGAGAAGTTCAATCACACTATCCGAAATATTTGTAAAGTAATTGTGAGAGACCTTGTATCAGCTTTTTCTACTGGCTGTACTTTTTGATGACCGTACTTGCATTGACATCTACTCAGGAGCGTAGGAATTATTAAATGTATGAATAAATTGCAGTCAATATCGGACGAACCGTTGAAGAGTTCTGGCTGGGTCTGGAGAATTTCACCTAAAGATTACAGAATTGTCACCGGACTTATAAAAGTATACCGTTTCGTACGTATAATTCACGTCAATTCGGACACTGGAAATGGATTCACTATCATTATTACTGACAGACAGACAACGGGACAAATGAAACTCAATAAAAGTTTGTAAAATTTAATATTAAGTAGCTAAAAGATGCAATATTTAGGCACTTCTTAGGTATCGGAGAGGATGTTGCTTGAAATGGTTTTCTACAAAATAATTATTGGTACTCACCGAATAAGTGAGATCATTGATGACCTTCCCGTATTTCACCTGTTCCTTCCCGAGAGTAGTCTGATTGAAGATAAAGGTGTTGTGCAGCCAAAACTTCTGGAATCTCTGTATTAAAATGGCATACCATGCTTCAGTTGCATGCATGTATTCATCGCTAAGGCGATCGTCAGCTTTCGCGCCCCCCATTGCTGTCACTGAAATTTAAAACGTGATAGCACTAAGATCATTACACAGCATACAAATATTACAACATATCAGCAGGATATAACATATCACGACGCTAAGCAGGCATAAATCATACCTATGAAAAACTAGCAGCTGCCCACATAACAGCAGAATTCGCTTTTAGCTCGTGTTTATCTCTGTCTCACTTACCGGTCTTTTACGGGTGAGAGTAGTACACTGCACAACTCGAATCTTTGTTTTGATTAATGCACCAGTACAAAATAAATCGCCAACTATTTTGTGCCAGTCAATGCCGCTAAACTGTAGTAATTTCTATGAACACTACTTATAAATACTTCACGAACTAAATAAATAATATATATATATATATACATACACGTATAAATTCGTAGGTATATTTTATTCTAAGTAAATCGTGACGTATGCCTGAACTAGGAAAACTTGTGTTTCAGGCTAGATGACCTAAAAATAATTAGAGGTTTTAAATAAATATATAATCACCATAGAAAACATAACACTAAAAGTCAACCACAAACAATATACAATTAAAACTATTTATTACAACCTAATTTCAATACAAAAACATATTATTATTTAAACCTGTTTACACCTATACACTAAATAATAAAATTGCGAAGTAAATAAATTAATCCAGTGTCATTTCATGGAGGCTAAAAAGCCTTCTTTACGGTTTCCAGGCTTTTCGACAGTTATTTAATCCAAAAAAACTTACAAAAACAGCTTTAGACTTTGTAAAACTACTTGGTCAGAGTGTAATGTCATAATACCACCTGGGTTCGTGAAGCTGGTTTCAAAGCAAAACAACTCTGTACGAATGTTTCCCCAAAATTAATTTCCTGTTTTTTTTTCGATGGCCATGTTGAAAAATACACACTTTTTTTGGTGCATAATTCATTTTAATATCACTATTATTACTTGCGAAACATCAGGAAAACCGTTGAATTCAGTTTTTGCGCAATCAATCAAAACGAGCGTTCTAAATACAGTTTATAAATAGCCTACTTAGTTAGTTAGTTAGCCTAAAGTTAATTTCTTGTTTTTTTTTTCGATGGCCATGTTGAAAAATACACACTTTTTTTTGGTGCATAATTCATTTTAATATCACTATTATTACTTAATATCACTATTATTACTTGCGAAACATCAGGAAAACCGTTGAATTCCGTTTGTGCGCATTCACTCAAAACTAGCGTTCTAAAGATACAGTTTATAGCCTAGTTAGTTAGCATACCTTGTAATGTAATAATAATAATAATAATTTATTTATTTGAACGTACATACATCAGGTTGTTACAGAGAGCAAAAATTATTCAGTTGTACAGTAGGTCAGATCAACATGTGGTCGAAGCTTTCGACCCCTAAACTAGGTGTAAAACCTGTGTCTCAGGGGCTTGAGTTCGTCCGATATTCTGTGTCGAAACAACATGGAAAAGTACAGTGTAACAGCGGAGGAGAACAGTTCCAGTGACACAAGTAAAGTATAGTTAAGGAGATGAACCAAAATTCTAAAGATAAAAATAACTAATGAGATAAACAAAATTAATTTACATTTACCAATGAGATGCAGACTGATTCCAGTCACAAATAAGTTTTGTGTTACTTATGATAAGGTTTATTTGTAGATATCTATCATATTAAGTAATATTATAAAATACGATGTTAAGTTAAGTAAGGTTTAAGTTGCCTATGAGCTCAAGAAAGGGTCAGAAGAAGATTTTCCGTGTCGTGGTAAGACAGGCGCTGCAGCCAGTCTCGTACTTTGGCCTTGACTTCGAACCTTGATAGGGTGTAAATGGAGATTAGGTTATTAACTTTATTGTAAAGTCGGGAACCTTGGGCAGCAGCTTGCCGACGAGCAAAAGCAGTCCTGCAGGGAATTGTTTTTGATACGGGGTGACCTTTACGTTTAAGGATAGTGTTGAGGTCCATTGGCAGTAGCGAGTGTTGACGTAAAATTAAGCGAAGCAAATATAATTGCCTAACTGTGAGGACTTTGGATTCCGAGAATAGTTGCGCCGTAGAAAAATCCCTTCTTTTGAAGAGCATGACTTTTAGGATAGCTCTTTGTGCCCGTTCAACTTGAATTAGACTGGTTTTATGAGTGCCTCCCCAAACAGGTACGCAATAGGCAATAACGGATTCACACAAGGACTTGTATACCAGAGTAAGCGTCTCCCTAGCTGCTGAATGCCTTAACTCCTTAAAAATATATATCAGTCTACGGAGACGCGTACAGAGGGCCTCAATGTGGGAACGCCAATCAAGTCTATAGTCCAGATATACACCCAGGTATCGGATATCGGGGACTATGGATAGGGTTGAACAATTGCAATTTGCAGGTTGGGAGCCGCACGTGTGGGCTCTTATTATGTCAGACTCATTTGGAGGTTTGGGTGAATTAGGTAAAGAGAAGCGGACAACGGTAATATTCTGTATACCTTTTTTCTGTTTAGGTTGTTTTGTGGTGTTCAATAAAGAGTTATTGTATTGTATTGTATTGTTTTTCGGTTTGGTCGGGAATAAAACTACTTAACTATAAGCTATATTTCCTTCCCCGCGCCTGTAACTATCTTCTATACCACATTCCAACTTAATCGATTCAGCGGTTTGGACATGTATGAGTAACAGACAGATATACACTTTTCACATTTATTAGTATTAGGAGGTATGGAAAAATCATAAAAGGAACCCACGTGTGCCAAAATTCAGGTTGCTAGGTCCGTGGGTTTAGGCTGCGTGTCAGAACTACCTGTTCAACCCAATTTTACCATCAACTCTTCCCCGGTTATTTAAAAAAAATGTTTATTGATAACTAATCAAACGTCTAAAAATAAAGTTTCGTGGTCCTAACTTCAAAAATCATAAAATTCCTACAAACTTTCAACCCCTTTTACTATTTAAGGATATATTTTTTTTAACTTTGAATGTCATTATTTACTTATATCTAAACATCAACATCATCATATCAGACATAGCACGTCCACTGTTGGACATAGGCCTTACAAACGCAGTCGGAGGCTTAATCCGTACATCTCTATTAATTTTGTTGGTGATATTAGGTCATCATCATCATCTGACATAGGACATCCACTGTTGGACATAGGCTCCCATAGACCTCTGGTTGCCTCGATCGGAAACGGTTTGCATCCACCGTGAGTGCGCGACTTTAACCAGGTCATCCGACTGAGCCTATTTATAAGGCCTATAGTGAAGTACAACCACATCTCGGATCCGTGTGTCATTACTGGCAACATACATTGGTTAAATACTTTCGTCTTAAGGCACTGAGGAATTTTGGACGAAAAGACATTGCGGAGTTTCCTAAACGCTGTCCGAGTTGGATTCGACTATTGACCTCCTCCTCGAAGTTGGACCTACCTTATTGGATGGTATGTCCCAGGTATACATATGCCTCAACAACTTCAAGAACCGAATTCTCAACCAAAACAGGAGTAGACACCACATGGGCATTCGACATGACCTTCGTCTTATCCATGTTCATTTTGAGGCCCACCCGTTGGGAGGCTCGGTTGAGGCCTTTGATCATCGTGCTGAGTTTTTCCATGGACTTTGCCATGACCATGATATCGTCGGCAAACCGAAAGGTGAGTGATGTATTCGCCATTGATATTGTAGCCTAGTTTTGCATTCCAGAAGTTTAAAGGCGTCTTCCAAAGCGGCAGTAATCAGTTTCGGAGATATGACATCTCCCTGTTTTACGCCTCTTTTCAAGGGAATCGCCTTCGAACTCTGTTCCTGTACTCGGACATGTAGTGGCATGCCAGGACATGTCCTGTAGTGGCATTTTTATACAGACACTGCAACACTTCGATATACTGATAGTCAATACGACATTGCTTGAGAGACTCAAGCACTATATCTAATCAAAAGCCTAAAAATAATGTTTCAAGCTTCTATGTTCAAAAATGACGAACTTGACAAACTTTCATCTCCTATTTCAACTTCTTCTAGCCTTTTGTCGCTTTAAAAAATAGCCTATGTCCTTTCATAAGATCTAGTCTAGTTAAATGTTCATTCGTACGTCAAATAAAAAAGTAATACTAGGAGTAGGTACACTCTGCCGCGCTACGTAGGCTAAATCATAAGTCAGGTCTTCAATAGGGACGGGGCCCTTCCACATCCGCGGTACCATGGGCTGCAGCCCACATAAAGCTCATGAATAGATCTGCCTCGGGGTCTGGTCTCGTTTCAAACTTTAAAACTTACAGCAAATAGTCTCTAGTGCGTTAGGTCCTATGTACTTCCAAAAGTCAAATGGTTCCTTGCCATTCTCCTGATTTAAGGACTTGATCAGCCTCTTGCCTTGGATGTTAAAAACCCATATGAAACCATCCAGGACTCCTTGCCTGAATGCGGGCGTCAACAGCTTTCGATGCACTTTCCATATAGGCACTGGAATTTGAAAAGGTCATGGTCAAATTGAACATTAGACATGTCAATTATGTCATTTTAACCTTAATTGTGCATGAATGATTATTAGACTACAAGCCCATGGAAAAAAACCTGTGAAATGAACCAGCGTGAATAACGCTTAGAAGGCTGTTACTACATCATAAAATAACTCTCAGCGCTATGCCGTCATTTCTGAGCGGTACAGGTGAGTACGGGAGTAAATGGAATTTCTCAGGTACAAGTTTAGTGCGGAATTAGGACTAATTATTAATGTACGGCTTTTTTTAGCTAAATGTCGAAAAACTTAGGGCCGTACTAAAGTGGTGGTGCCGGAAGTTAGTGCAATTTTTTAATTCGCCGGTAATTGTAGAAGCAATATAGGTAATTTATTACTGTACGGCATTCGTGTAATTATTTTTGTATACATATACAGAGATACTTTACCCATGAACGCCGTACATATTTTCAGCGCAGGGGTCGAAAGCCAAGGGTCGCAACCCTTATCTCTGATTAGCATATAGGTGAAAATTAAATGATCTTCAGAGTACTTCATGAGTAGATAATATTTTCCAGCATGCTGTACATTTTTTGTGGGACACATAGGTGTATGATTAATTAAGATTCCAAATTGTATAGCTGTATTAATTAAAATTATTAATTAAGATAGGTATTATCAATATAAATATTATACCTATTGTAACTGTTTATTTAAATATTTTTTCTATTTTTCATAATGATTATTTTTTACAATGACATAAATATTGCTATGTCGTATGTGTATTAAACTAGGTATTAGGTAGGTATATTGTTAAGCTTATGGATTTCCGGTTTAATTTTTTTTTTTTTCTTTTACTGTTTAGTTGCAGGCTAGCGACGTCGAAGTTCCTAAAACGTTCCCATAGTGTGCCTGTGGGGACGGAAGCGAGACATGCCCTCGGTACCGCTCTGCTTTCAGAGCAGGACATGAGTGCGTGAAAGCCAACATTGGGGGTGGCAGACGTAAGCTTGCCTTCGGAATCTAAAAGCTTATTGGTTACTTACTTGACATGAAATGTATATTTCATAATTTTGTTTTATATATAATTTTCTTCCTGCGACATTGGAGACATCTCCAATTAGTTTATTTGACGGTGGAGGCGTTTTACACCTCCACTGAACTTACTATTATTATTTTTTTTTTGTTTTTTATTTTTTTTTTACCAGTAGAGACTTTATACATCTCTACTATTTATAGATTAATATAATTTAAGGCTCGGGGACCTTATACATCCCTTATATAAATGTATTTAATGTAAGTAGAATTTAAGTATTCTTACTGTATTTTTATTTGAAAAAATGACTTTCTGCCAATTTTCTTGCGGCGCATTCTTCTTGGCAATGATGGTCTTTCCGAATGTGCTGGTAGTTTCATAGAGACATGTAAAAGAGCCCTTGGCGGCCAATTTGCAAAATAAATTTTCTTTCTTTCTTTCTTTCTATGGGGTAAATTACTTCCCTCCGAAAAGTAACTTTCCGGTGACTTTTTTCTGTACGGCAATAACATAGGTTTTTAACTCTTTAGAAAATTTTCGATAAACGATAAATGCCGTACACTTTTGATAGTCCGGTAGTCTGTGAAATGTTAGATTATTCCACCGCCTCAAACCGCTCTCTGTAACATGTCAGAATACCGACCCTCTTTTTATTTATTTTTTAAATATATTTCTTTTACCTCTGATTTTTAGTGTATATACTGTTCTTTGCAAAATAATTTCTAATTAAAAATAATGCCACGCTACGTCAAACCACGCTTCTAAATTTATTTGTGTCTCAGTCACGTTTCTGTGTTGCATTTAAAATGTGCGGCATTATAATTTTTTATTATTATTTAATATTACAAACAAAATTTATCAAACGCCGTACATTTATTAATGACGTTAAGGGACATCTCATACGTTATCGAAGTTTTTATCAGCTGTAAAGAATAATCTGACGTAAAATGTACGGCAAATGGTTTTTTTGTTTATTTATATTTGTTACATGTAGAATAACAATAATCTTTGAAAATATTACTCCTCAAATTACCTACTCCAGGAACATTTGAAAAATCTTATAAATCTCGGAAATTTCATTTTTTTATCCTTATATTTTTATTTGTTACCGTTTAGTTATAATGAACGGCTATAAGGTACAACGGTAATATTTAATAACATTATATCAAAAAAAAAGTTTCCGTACATAAATTCACGATCTTACAGCAGTACATACATACATACATACATACCGTCACGCCTCTTTCCCACAGGGGTAGGCAGAGACTACTTTGTTCCACTTGCTACGATCCTGACATACTTCTTTCGCTTCATCCACATTCATCACTCTCTTCATACATGCTCGTCGGTTTCGGGTACTCCTGACCTGACCTTTTTCCAAAACCTCTCCTATTTGGTCTCGAAACGTCCGTCTAGGCCTTCCCCTCCCAACGTTACCATTCACACTCCCCATATAGATCTGTTTAGTTAATCTACTTTCATCCATCCGCTCTACGTGACCAAACCAACTAAGCATACTTTTTTCTATCCTAGTCACTATATCCTCTTTCACACCAGCACGTTCCCTTATCACACTATTCCTTATTCTATCTTTCAGTGATACACCTTCCATACTTCTTAACGCTCATCTGTAAGCTATAAAAAAGCCGTACCTACATTAATAATTAGTCGTAATTCCTCACTTGTACCTGAGAAATTCCATTTACTCACGAACTCACCTGTACCGCTCAGAAATGACGGCATAGCGCTCAGAGTTATTTTATGATAAAACAAAACAGCCTTCTAAGCGCGCTGGTTCATTTCACAGGTCTTTTTTTCCATGGGCTTGTAGTCTACAGTCTGGGGCCTGGACTTGGGGATAGTATTGAAAACAGAGATTCTCTAGAGCATCAGTAATTACCTATTCTGAAAAGATTCCAATTAAGTAACAAAAACCCACGGATTACAAAAATAAAAATTTAAAGTTACGATTCCTAATCAGTGTATATTACTATATCAATCAGTGAAAATACACATTTTTTGTCTAAAAAATTTATAAATGAACGATAGATACCTCTTTTTCGAGGGAATATTTCATTGTTTATTTTAGCAATTGATACATTTTTAGTGGTCAACAGGTGTTTGATATTGATGAATGGACTCACCAGGTGCTGTCAGCAGCCCTTCGCCTAATATGGGTTTCATGAAGTCATAAATTATATTTTTCTCCATGGCAGTATTAGCTAACGTCACGCAGTCATCCGGGTCAGAAATCACTGTTGAACAAATGTTTCATATTAAATCTTGAAGAACTTTAAAACCTTTAAGGGAATTTGTCGTCTGTCAAATTCTCTGAAACTACTTCCTATTATGAAAAGGTGTAATTTACGAGTAATTCAGTTAAATACCGCTAGGCTACTGAAAATAAGACTGTCGAAAATTTCATTTTTAATACAAGCTTTGTCGTCCCTCCGACATAAAATGGATACGACATTCTACTGCAAGAGTTACAGGGCATATTTTTATCTTCTTTTTCAGTATAATGTTTTTTCAAACATGCCATGAAATATATGCCATGAAATAATAGGCCGCAAAGTGTCACATTGCAGGTGCGACTCGACGAGAGGCCCTTAAATGGAATTTCATACAACATTGCCGGCCTAACACTCGGCCATATATAACTGCTCGGCCGGCAATCCCCTACTTTGCGGCCGCTACACTAATGTAGGTACTATTGAGTTTTTAACGACCGCCTTTTTAATTTCATTTAGCAATTCTGATTTCATGTATATGCTTCTAGTGACAAAATCGGCTTGAAATTGAATTTGCTTAGTTACTGTTAGATATAAGGCTCTGGTCCCACTGCCGACGATGAGCGAGAAGCAAATCGTCGCTGGCTCATACTAATAGGGAGATAGTCCTCGCCGGCGGTGAGAACAGCCAGCGATCAACTATATAAACATTATTGTCTCTTTTACTGACAGGGGATCTATATCTTTTTGGCGTTTCTTGAGCGAGAAAATCGATAGCAAATCGCCCTTGGTGGAACCAGTGCCTATAATGGAAGATAGTAAAACATTCAAATCATCGTCTGTTCATGCCATTTTACTTACGGTAATTTTGTTGGAAACCTATCTTAAAGCCAACCACACCACCGCAATTATTTCCAAACGTATACATATTAGTCATCAATTTCCATACAGCTGAAACCAAAAAGTCGTTTTCATTAGTGGTTACTTTTTCACTTCTATATATATCTCGATTGTAGTATTAGAAGTTGAGATGGAACCAAACTAAAATTATCTACACTGTCCCTAAAAATAATCCAAAACACTTTTAATTCAGTTGAATACAAGTGTAATTGTAATTGAATAAGTACGTTGAAATGGCAATGGGCTGGTCACGTTTGCCGTAATGAAATGAAATGAAATGAAATATACAGGGTGTTTGGTAGCTAGATGCAAAGCTTTAAGGGGACGATAGCCGAGGTATTTTTGAACATTTTTAGCCACATATGTCTTAGCCGAAATTGATTTTTTTTTTTTAAATTGAAGACTTAGAAATTTTAGGAAAATACCCAAAACTTGATAGTCACAAGTCAATATTGCCCCAATGAGCATTAATTTGGAATCAAAATGTTTTATTTCGGATAGTTTAATGTGTATTGGACCAAATGAAATAATTTTTAAGTGTATTTCTTGCCAGAAAAACAAAATGGAGGCATTCGAAATTACTAAAAACGTCTTAGGTTGGAACAGAATCATTTTTCTGTGCTATAAAAAAAAATAAAAAAAAATCCTTGAAATGTTCAAACATTTTTAGAAACATGCCTGTTTATTGTTCTTTCTTTTAAGGTATCACTCATTCACATTGCTTGCTAAATCTGAGATAAAAAGTAAAAACCAAACTCAGGGAGCACTCGCTAAGAATGCACTAGTCACTACGCGGCAAACACAACCCTCCTTTTGGGCTTCGATATAATTTTACGTTATACTTAAATGCTGTAAACGAATAAATAAATTCTGGGTGACCTAATTTTGATTTCCGAATTACTATGAAAAAAACTTTCCAGAAGTTCTCCATTAAACTAACCTAACCGCCACCTGAAATATTCCGAAACATTTCGAAGACATCTTGTATAATGTTTTATAGGATAAAAAAAGTATATTTTATTAATCCTTAAAGCAAGTTGAAATCGGAAACCAAAGATGCACGCTTGCATTATTCCAAGGATTTATATTCGTAAATCAATGATGGTAGCTTAACTGACCGACGCTATTTCTAGAGGCGAACATGTGTCCGTGACCAATCAGCGGCCAGGCCCCCGGGTACTCCGGCGGCCGGGGCCCCGCGGCAGCCCTGGCCCGGGACGCCCGCAGACCCGCCATAACACAAATCGCCACAAGGGCTATAACCACAGACAACCACATATTTTTGCTTAATTATTTTTTAGGCAATATCTTGCTCAAACGCACTCCACGGCTTCTTAACACGGAATGCGTTTCAATAGCAGTCGCTTTGCATATAAATATACATTAGAACAACGTAGTTTCTGGGAGCGGGAGTGTTCGATATCTATATGTCAATAAATATTTAGATAAACAAGGCAGGAAAAACACCTACACGAGATACAATACAATACAATAACTCTTTATTGAACACCACATATAACAACCAAAACAGAAAAAAGGTATACAGAATATTACAAGGTAACAATAGGCGGCCTTATCGCTACAGAGCGATCTCTTCCAGGCAACCATAATGGACTGGAGAACAGAACAGATCTGAGCAGGTGGTGCAATTTAGTATCAATATAAATATACTAAGTATTGAAATACATAATATATTATACATGAAACACACATTTATAGTAAATGGAGATATAAATAGACACATACACACATACCTAAAAAAGCCAGCTACAAGATTCATGCACAAGATGACAGATAGTGCTCCTTTAACATAGATTTAAATATGGGTAAGGATTTAGCGCGCCTTATGATTATAGGCAAGGAATTCCACAACCGCAAAGCCTGAACAGTATAAGAATATACATAGAATTTGGATTTAGAACGAGGTACAGTAAGGAGAAAAATTTGTGAACATCTTACAGAGGTAACGTAACTAAATCGCTCTTTGAGGTAATGAGTAGTTGCCGGATTAAAAAGAATGCCGTAGAGAAGGATGAGGATGTGAGAATTTCGGCGAAAACGGATTGGGAGCCACTTGAGCTGTGATCGAAGGTGGGAGACGTGGTCGTATTTACGTAATCCGAATATAAACCGAATGCATAGATTTTGAATTCGCTCAAGTTTATTCAGTTGTTCTTCCAAAAGATCAGGATATCAAATGTCAGCATAGTCTAAAATCGGGTGCAGTAATGTCTGGGCAAGCGCAACCTTAGTCGCTAATGGAAGGAAATTCTGCAGGCGTCTCAGGGATCCCATAGCGGCAAACATCTTCCTGCCAATCTCATACACATGAGGAGCCCAGGAAAGAGTGCGATCAAAAATAACACCTAAGTTTTACTTAGTACTACTAGGTACTTACTAGAGATACTTTGGCACCCGAGGTAAGTGAGGGCACGTGCCGGTAATTTGAAAGTGAAATTGGTTTTTCTACAAGTAAACACTCTTCTTTTTATTTTGTCTACAAGGAAAGTAAAAAAAAACGAGCAAATATCGCTATTCCTTTAACTCGTACTCTTTTATTTCTTCCTATTTTTTTTCTAAATTCACTAGTCAAATCAAGTTATTGTTTAACTGCTTAAATAATCTTCCCAGGTTGCCGGCGTTAGAGTTATCCGAGCCATAAAATATTTTAATTTTAATTTTAACTTTAATTGCTGTGATTATAGGAGTTCGCCATGCTCTTTTGCAGACATATTTTTACTCACGTATGTTGGATATGATTTGCATCTATTTCCGAGTGTGAGAGGTAAAAAGTACTTATTTGTACAACCTTCTTTTCGAATTTGTGTCCTTCGTGTCATCTGTTCCGCTGCACCAATTTGTTTTCGGACCACTACCGTTTATAGGAAATTTATTTGATAAAGCGGAAACAGACAAAATGTATGTTGTCCTTATAACATTTTTGAATATCTTTCAATTAAGTCTGGTATCCCATCATCACATCCTTACTTGGCCATCATATCAAAATTGGTTTACAAAACGACGGAGATTTCAACGGACAATTATGCATCTAAAAAAAGCATAGTAACCTAATTGAAAATAGGGAGCTAAGGGAATAGACCTGACTGAATGACTGGCTTGGCTCTAGAGAGCTGAAATTTGTTAAAAAGTTTGATAAAAAGTTTTTTTATGTTTTTATAGTCCATTAGTCACTTCATTTAGCATTCTATAATTACTTTCAACATAAAAAAAATTGGTTGAATAGCTGAAATCGACGAGGCTGATACGACCTGGAAAAAATAGTTCATGTCACATTAGGCAGTTGAAACCATTCGAGTCCCTCAAATATATAAAGATAAACATAAAGATAAAAGATGATTTATTGCCACTAACAACAATTACAAAAAAACAGTTATATACAACTTTATCCTTATTTTTACTACATAAAATATAATTATATATTGTTTATATTACTATTTATGATAAAATTATAGCTGTAAAGTATGAGTCGGACCCACCACCTAAAGGGCTCCGTACAGGAAAACGCGTTTCTCCAGAGATGATACGCAACTAGACCGATTGTTCTCCAGAAAAACTACCAAATTTAATCGAAATCGTTACAGCCGTTTGCAAGGTCTTCGACTCTCGAGACTTACGAGCTGTTGCCGGCGGCTCTGCCTCGTTTCAATATATTTTCCTTATTATGCAAAATTTTGTTTCATAACAACTTTCTGCTGACAATAATAAACAGCAGAAAAAGAATTAGCGAAATCAGTTCAGCCGCGTTCACGCGTGATGCTGTGACCAAGGAAAATACAGTGCTTACCCGAGGTCCGGCTACAGTTGGTCCCCCTACTTTTCGAACTCCGCCCAAGGGCCCAAGGGCGGAGCTTCTTTCTCTGGGTATTTTGCCCTTCGGGCAACTGAAGATGCCTAACTAACCTAACCACCTTGTATTAAAATACTATTGAGTGATTCAAAATAACAGCACCTTTTTTTCTGGGTGAGACAAATGCTCTTGACACGGACGAGTGGAAGAAAGAAAGGGAAGGCTCTGCCCAGCAGTGGGACACATTAATGGGCTAAGAAAATAAAAAAGAGACAAATTAGTAGGACCATGGGTAAGTGTGCGGAAAAATAGGAGTTTAATTTTAAATATCTATATATTTTTTGTTTGTTGCTAAGGTTGCATAATTTTGTCCACACTCTGTGAAATTTCCAAATAATTGTCTTATACAGTTAGTAAGATACTGCCATGAGACTAATGAAGGGACAGACTGACGATAGACTCTTAGAAAAAGGCCCTTCGCATTTTTATTAACGGTGTCCAAACAAAATGATCAACAATAAATGCTTATCAATAGGGCGAAGTTTTATTTATATAAGTACATATCAAATTTATTCTAGTTGATAAGGGACTATTTGTGCGCGCTAATAGGTATTTACTATTTTAATTATAATTATCAAGCTGACCCGACAAACTTCGTTCCGCCTTAAAACAATATAATATTAAGTCGTCATCAAAGAAATCAAAGTTAGTTTTTGTTATAAATTCATTTTTACTTCGATATTTTTAGCTGACTGTGCATTTTGTTGACTGTATCCGCATTTTCATCCGTCATTGCAGTGAAGGTCAAAAATATGGATTCGCCACTATAATGACCTAATTTTGTCACATCATATTGGTGACCTTGACTGTACAATATGTGTACCAAATTTCAAGACAATTCGACCACTTGAAGTAAGTTAAATATGACTTGCAAGATTTGACCCAAACTTTCGCTTTTTAATACAAGCTCTTTTTGCTGACTGTACTTTTTGTTGGCTGTAATTGCATTGTTATCCATTTTAATAAATTTTACCAAATTTCAAGGCAATTCAATTTGACTAGCAAGATTTGACCCAAACTAAAGCAAACGGGCCAAATTAAACGAAAGCTTTTAGTGAAAAGACAAAAAATGAGCTAAAAAATAAATGATGTCAAGCATATTCTAATTAATTTGTTGAATCAGGCGTTACTTTTCTTTTAGCCTGAATATAAGCTGTTAGTATGTATGTATTTAAGTTTAGCATTTTTAGCGTAAAAACGTGGTGCACGTTTGACTGTGTAATGAACAATGATGAATACTAAATGTCCATTAGTTTATTCACAAAAACATTTGTTCAAGAACAATGTTTCTTTCTGATGAATAACGTAAAATGTTTTTACGATAGCTATAGACTACAGGCCCACGTACAAAAAATGTGGGTCATATGAACCACCAGGTTACGTATATAGGACGATGTAAGAGCATAAAATAATAAGATTCAGCACTATGCCGTCACTTGTAAGCTGTCCAACTGGGTGCTGGTGTGAATGCAGGTAGAGTGAGTACATTTTGGTCGTATGTTTCTGTACGGCATTTTTACCATCGATAGATCCATGAAAAATAATAAGAAAGCGCGCAGTGCCGTAAAAAAATGGTGCGCCATAAAGTCGGTATTTTTTTTGATTTTCTGACAATTTCCAGGTTAAATTTGGTCATTTGATTCTGTACGGCATCAGTTTCATACTATTTCAATACAGCTTCTAATCCATTATTCCGCAACGCCGTACAAAAATTGTGCGACAAGGGGACAAAATCGAGGGTTGCAACCCCCTCTCTTTCCGTGGTCCGGGGGTGATTTGAAAAAGTACGGCTTCGGTTCCAAAACATTATCTAGCACTCAAAAGTAGGTACTATTACAAATAATGCCTTGTCACTCGGTTTACTACGAAAACTGCAATTATTTTGTTCGTGTGTCACAAATTTCCAGACCCCCCCCCCCCCCTAAATGTGTGACTTACTTTATGGATGACCCCTTACAACCTCTTGTCAGTAATCATAAAATACAATATACAATTAGTTATAAATAAAATGTGTTGCAATAATTTAAGACTAATTATTCTTTGTTTCAGCGCCTACGCAGCACACGTGCCCATGACGTGACAGTAACTTGCTTGGGATTATCCTGTTTTTAACATACATACATACCTACGCTCATGCCTACAATTTTAATATTTTGACACAGATATTTTGCGACAAGGTTCTATCGTGGCTCAACAAATAAAGTCCGCGAGTATACATACACGCGTCTTAATCGCACCTTTATCCCTTACGGGGTAGATAGAGACCTGAAGGCCACGTTTACCGTGAATGCGGGTGTAACATTTTGAAGGCTTTTTACATGATCTGCGCTGGATGAGAAGCAGCTAGTACAGTCGAGTGTAATAATAATATTATTATGTATGTAGACAAAGTTTCAAAAATAAGTACCATACGCTCTTACACCAGTGTAATAAGGTCGTGGGACATAGTTTAGAGAAGTTCCTATCGATACTTATTTTTGCACTTGACCGTACATTGGGTGTCTCAATGAAGCCCCACCTCTAGATTTGTTACAGTTAATGTGTCAGGCATACCTTCTTTATTGAAACAGACTGTAGTTTTATTATTTTTTATAAAATTAATAAAAACGACAAATAAGCTACAGTAATACCAAGTTACTCTTTTACTGTTATATTATTAGCCCAAAATTTTGTATTTCCGTTTAGAAGCTGGAAATGAGTGCGTCGGCTTCTGAGAGCACCAAGACAAGATTACCGAAAGCTATTGACAAAAATAGGAAGAAGTCAATCTAGACGGAATGAAATGAATAAGGACAAAAGGTATTAAAACACATTTACTAAAAGTTATACAAAATTTTAAAATACAATAAGAAATACTATAAAAGATATAATTGTAAAACTATTCACACTCATTTTCTTGCATTCTTGAAATCTCGCAGACTGAATGTCCTACCGAACGGGTTTGTTTGTTGCATCTGTAATTATAAGAATTGGTAAGCGTTTTAAAAAAAAAACCCTTTCCATTTTTCCGAAAAGAAGATATTTCCGACTTTATTTTATCAGAGTCAAACACAACCGGTGTAAAAGCTAGCATGATTAAACTCAGTCAATACAAATTTTGCGATTCGCAAATCACCTCTGACTGGTTATCTGTTTTGTTGCTCGACGGGCCGCTTCTGTATGTTTGCTAGTGCGTCAGATGTACTGCAGGCCCAAGGAGGCGGCGTGGGCCAGGACTGCCTCTGCGGCTTGTCGGATCTCGAGGTACGACTTGGCGTCTTTGTGCCAGGTCTCGGCGGCCATGCGGGACGCTCCCTGCAGCGAGTTGACGTAGTGCAGGGCTGCGGCTAAGTTCCCTCGCTCCACCCAGTACCTGCATATTAGAATCATAGCTCGGACAGCTCATCGCAAAACGGTAATAGAACAAGATTTATAGAGCCGTAAGATACTTTTTGAAAAGTGTCCTGAAGCCTGGGCCATTTTTTTCAAGCAGTAGGTACCTAAAATTTTTTAAAGTTTATATTTTTTATTTGCGTTTTCCATTCCGTTGCTGTCATACAAATTTATCTGAAAATGACGACGGTAACGAAACGGAACAAAAATTCAGGTCACAAAATGTATGTCAATTTTAGGACGCTATTTTTTTCTGTTAGGATCGATAGACTAGTGCTCGTGATTCTGAGTAGAGAACCGAAAAAAAACAAAATTCCATAAAACTGTTGAGCACAACCTAAAAATGGCTCATCTTGCCCATCATCATTAAGTTAATCGTGGTCTACATCCTGTCCAAAACATATATATGTAAGCAATGTTGTATTATTTAATGGTATTTTTACATATTAATCAGCAACAGACCTCGCCCTCTGCAGTTTGTCAAAAGTGTCCAAATCATCCATGTTTTCCCTGATGGGTTTATCAACGTCCTTTTGGGGAATACCGTTCAGCTGTAAATAGACCAGTTACAGTTTAGTCGTAACTACTCTCTTACTTAGTCGTACTCTTCAAATTATTGCCACTTCTATTCACGTATAATACAAAAATAGTAGCAAAAAAAAGTTAATTTAATTTATGAAATACATTAAAACATTAGGTAGAGTCGTAGAGTATCAATTGTGACGTATTCTGAAACCTGAGGTATTATATTTTATTATGCGCTATCGCTATGATTGCACTTTGGTACCATCTCTTTCTACCCTCACCTTTACCATTACTCAGAAAAGAAGAATGCGATTGTGATTCCGATTGCGTCAAAGAATATGGCCACTGGTATACCTCAGGAGTTCGTGTAACATTTGTGTATTGTTTCATATTTATATGGCCAGTGAGAATGAGTGTGTTGGAAGGAGACGTTTTGACAAAGGGTCAGGTCAAGCGTACTCTAAACCGACGAGCATCTATGAAGAGATTGATGAATGCGGATGAAGCGAAAGGGATGTCAGGATCGTAGCAACAGGTACCCCTATGAGAAACCGGCGTGAAGTTATAGTATGTAACTGTCGTACAGTGCCACAGTAATTTTTTTTAACGCACATAACTAAGCGCGTGCGGTACCATAATAAAGTTTCGAGCCTCTCGCCGGCAGAATACGTCAGAAAGCGAGTTACCTTCAAAAAAAGCATGAGCCCTTGAATCCAGGACAGGATAAACACCGGCAAAGTACCGCCCTCTTGCTCCACTAGCGCCACTTTAAGGGCAACTCTCTCCATCTGACAACATCGTCATACTTAACAATTACAATACAAATATACCCCAAAAAACCGAAAAGGGTTTAAACGGTACCTCGTAAGAAGTCCAAGTCTAACAGCAAAGATTCTACCTTCCACAAACCAATCTGTCTCAGAATCGCATAGCCTTATTATTATGTAGTGTAACTTCTCTATGCCAGAGTTATTTTACTGTCAACCTTAAACCAGATTTAACAACCTAGATCTCACAAGCGAACTGGCTCTCTGAAGTTACTAATTCAAAGTTCGTACACTGTACCCTACTGCTTAGACTAATGACTCCCCCTCCCCCCGTTGACATTACCCGATGGTATCGTTCCCGCAACACGCTCTCCGGCACCACTCCTTCTTCTCGAACGTCGGGTGGAATGGACTTCAGAACAGTTTGTACCAATTTGTCGTTATCGCCTGCAAGCAATGAGTTCTTATTATTTCAAATGGGTTGCCTAAAAAATATGTTTTAGAATTAATCCGGACTATTTCAGCACATTGTCGGCTAATTAACCACGGTTAAAAACCTCTGATAAACATCGGGGTGTTCAGTCAATGTAACCGGACCACCAGCTAGAATATCCCTGCTTCATTTCGAGATTCAGATTATATTTCACTTTTTGTTAAAGAACTCATAAAAATTTTCGCAGCTCCCTATCTATGATATTACCTTTTTTTTGCGGTGGGAAAATGCGCTACGCATACGACCGCGCCGTGGGGACGGCGTGGAAGTAATGTGTGACTCTCCAGTGGAAGGAGGCGAGGAGGGAGGTATACCCACTAAAAACCCACCGGTATTCCCTCTCTGCCATTTGGGGGGCACCGCGGGAGCATGAAGGTGTCACCGCGTGCGCCCACCGGCCGCCCCAGCCTATACTCCGGGGCTCCGGCGCCAAGAGGGGGGGCGGGAATAATCTAAGATATTACCTACCAGCAGCCTTCTCTAATGCTGTCAACTCCTTGTTGACCTTGATGATTGGTGCTCCCTTCTTGGTGGCGGCTAGAAGTGAAGCTCCAGCAGTCCACAGGTCTTGGGACCGTCGAGCTTCCTTTTCTGCATTCAGTCGCTCTGTTGATATTACAAGGCAAAGGTATATTCTCAAGAACTAGCTCGAAAAGATTAAACGAAAGTAATGTCAGTTGTCACTGAGTGGCAGTGACATTCCCGCTCTTATATACAAGTACAGTCGCCATCAGGTACTCGTAGCAAGCGAGGTCCTCGAATATTTCGGAGCAACATTAAATTTCAATAAATTCGTTATAATAGATAAGGTTAATAACATCGAGTTACGACCTGGGTGCCTTTAAAAGGCGAGTGTACAATTTTCTGCAGGGCCGACAACGCACTGGCATCGCGTAAAGTGCTGCGGGTGTCTATGGACAGTGGTGATCATTTACCATCAGGTGACCCACTAGTTCGTTTGTCTGGCCTCTCTAATATAAAAAAAAAAAAAGAAGACACAAATTAGTCAAAAATATAAGAGCAGTGACTTTTCAATAAATTAGGAACGTTCAATGAGGTAGAAATATCAAGAAGCACAGATCGTCAAAGGTATCGAATCGACACAGCCAGGCAGATCATAAAGATCTGAACATTTGTAAAAAATAAACCTTACAGTCTGTGATAACAGATTCGAAACCCAAGCTTCATGCTGCTTAGTGACACTGAGTGCTATACCTAAAGGGAGCAAATGTATGAATTATAAATTCCGTGAGGGATATAGTAGATATATAATGTATCTTACTTAGTGTTTGAGTAGTTAGAGGGTGGGTTGAGTTGCAGTATAAATTTACAATAGGAAATTTTAGCGTCTAAGGACTTTAGCGACTAGCGTTTAAGGTTTTTTCATAGCCGGCTATGCGGTAGATTTTTTGTAAGAATTATGAATGATATTACCTTCTCAAAAAACCATAGGTAGTTACGTATGTACATTTTGTTTGTGAAAATAAATTTTAACTCACTGTTAGTGGAAGCTGACATTATTTAAAATAACTTTGCCTATTGACTTAAATTGACGTGACCGTGGTATTAGAACGCTAAAAAAATTAATACCTCCATTGTATTAGGTTTTTTTTCGTACGTTTTACTGTTTTTACTTAACTTCATAATCTAAATACGATGAGCGCAAGAATTAGTAATGAAGTGGTAACGAACTCAATAATACAACCTCAAATAATTAAGGAGGCTATCTTGACACCACAAGTTCTATAAATTAATAGGGAGAAATATCCCTACAATTGAGCCCTAAATTATACAAGGGGGTTTTGTATACTTTAAGGAGTTTGGTGTTGTAAAAAATTTAATGAACACAATTGTTAGAGCTAGTAGCATTAATTGCTTCTTTTGTGCAAATATTAGCGCTCCAAAAGAGTTTGTGGTAGCTTGCTTAGAACTTTGGAAGTGAATTAATAAATGTTAATTTCTTATACCTATTGATAGACTATAAAGTCGTAAGATTCGCTCAAAGCTGCAACACAAAAGCTTTGGTCTGTACCTTACCTATAATAGGTATAGGTGTACAATAATTGTAGGGAAAATAATCGCTGCTCTACGCGTTTAACCTCCTTACATTGCTCTTATAAACTGGCATTTGTCATCACAGACTGTAATTGCAACTACTTCTCTACCTTCATAACACTTTAGGTTCTAGAGTAAGCTCTATTTGCGGCCATAATGTTTGTTGGGCAATATGTAATTTAAACTGTTTGTTACACACTCAAGGTATATTTTCCAAGTTATATATTCCATATTAAAAAAGGTTTTACCCGTCATTTTTAGTATGGATCTGACAGCGAGCAAACCTATACTGAATCAGAATTGAATCGCATTAAGACGTCATGTCATGGTAAGGCCCCTGATGAAGTTGTCCCGGGCCCAGACGTTACAGTTAGGCTAAGTTTAGATGACCGCGCGGCGACGCGCGGTTGGCTCGGCGCGCGGTTCAAGATTGTAACAAATCTATGTTGCTGTGTACATGAGCGCGCGTTGCCGCGCGGGACCGCGCGCGCCGCCCTGCACCGCGCACAAGTTCTTGTCCCGCGCGGCAACATAGATTTTGTTACAATCTTGAACCGCGCGCCGAGCCAACCGCGCGTCGCCGCGCAGTCATCTGAACTTAGCCTTAGGGTACTGGCGATGTACCTATAACTTAATCTTCGTACCGTTCAGCTTGGTCTCGACGATTTTCAGCTTGACCGCCATCTGCGCCAGGTCCTGTGCAAACTTTTTCTTCTCAGCTGCAACCGCCTCGCACACCATTTTCCTAATTCTCTCTCCGGCCTAAAACATTCTCAACAGCGTCACTAAATTAAACTACAAAAATATTTTATATTCGGACCTAAGCAAAATACGGCTTGTGAAATTTTGACCGTTAGATTTGCCAGTATCTCAGTATTTGTTTTATTTATTCGTACGGCATAGTTAAAAAAACAGATACAGATGCAGAAAATCACCAAGTATAATAAACTACTACTACTTAAATTTTAAGAGAGAAAATCATCTAGCTATACTAAGTATTACCAGAGGTTTATTACTATAAAAATTATAAAGCGGTAAAGTTTGTAAGTGTGTAAGGTTGAGAGGTTCTTTTAGGAATAAAAAAACACGTTATCTGTGAGTATCATAGGCTATACTTAATTCTGATTAGATTTGATTTTGTTGAAACAAAGCCCATATAGCCCATTGCCAAGGACTTTGTTAATTTTCGCCCTGTGCTGTATTTAGTATAACAAACAATTTAAGAACCACAAACATTAGGGAAGCGGGAAGTTGTATAGAAACACAACGCTGTGCAGAGTCCAAAGAAGCAAAGAACGTCCGTAATATTATTGTTCAATAATTATTTTACACCAAACTCTATGTTAAACATTTTTTTTTTAACAATCCCTACTAATATTATAAATGTGAAAGTAACTCTGTCTGTCTGTCTGTTACCTTTTCACGCTTAAACCGTTTTAGTTGAAATTTGGTATATAGATAGTTTGAGTCCCGAGGAAGGACATAGGATAGTTTCTGTCCCGGAAAATTGCATAGTTCCCGCGGGATAGCGCTAAGCGAATTCTGCGCAGACGAAGTCGCGGGCAACAGCTAGTTTAAACATAAAATCGAGTAAGAGACCGAGCCGTGGACCAACAATTTGAAATGACAATTGACACCCGCCATTTTCTTCTTTTTTTGGTGCCGCGGCGCGTGGCGATACTAAGCCACCATCAGCCATTTTCGCCAGAAAGGATGAAAATTCTAATGATTATTTGTTATTCAAAATACTGCGCATCTCTTCTGTTTTATAATCAGAGATCGGACAAATTTGCGTCATTGCTCGCAATAATGTGGACATGACTCAAAAATTAATCAAATAATTAATCATTTAATTAATTTCTCGAAATAAAATTTGAACTCCCGGAGATAAAAATTTACGCATGCATAAAATTATTAGCAAAATGTTAATTAAAGTGGCAGTTGTCGTTCTCGTAAATATTTTTATATAATAAAGAAATCACGATCCTGCTAGATATGATTATTATTTCTGACAAAAAAGTTTTCTAGTTCTATAGGTATAAAACCTCCGTGGATATACTTATTCTTAATATTATGTATTTTGACATATTTGATTAATTTTGGAGTCATGTTCACATTATTGCGAGCAATGACGCAAATTTGTCCGATCTCTGTTTATAATATAGGTAGATAAAACGATTACGCCAATACTGCACCTCTGATTCTTTTTGCTTTAGCTTCCGGTTCAAGCTCTCCTCGTGTCGATCCAATTGATTCTTCAATGCGTCTTTGATCATCTTATCGTTTGCGGCTTTCAAGTCACAGTGCTGTAAGTACATACAACAAATAGCCAGATCTCTTAAATTACCTCAACCCTTAAATTGGCAGTACATACATACATTCATACATACCGTCACGCCTCTTTCCCACAGGGGTAGGCAGAGACTACTTTACATTGAGATTACTTTAAATTGGCAGTGGCCTAACGATACAATTTAGATTTTATATCAAAATAATATTTTTTACAACTCCAAAATTACGATTAGGGTTTGAACCATAAACTTCTTATAATTATGTTAATTTAAGAGTTAACAGATGTCCTGCCCCATGACCATGACACATGAACGAAGACAGTTTTTAGTGCAAAAGGGGTCAAGTTTAAATTGCTTATACCCCTTATCACTTAGGACTCCAGCTGTTAGTCCTAGGCTGCTGTGTAATTCTCGAAATGAAAATCATCCGGGATTTACAGGAAGTGATCGCTGAGCAGGCGTCATACATACATACATACATAATATTATGGATTCTGTTAAGGTGTCTTGTTGTTACATACGTCAACGCACGACCTACGTCAAGGCGCCTAACTTCGCACAAAAATATCTGCTAAACGAAGTTATGATAGACTCTATAAAGTTTGGTCAGCATTAGTTTGAACGCTATGTGTGTTTTGTCTGGTATAGTAGCTCTTAAACGGGTTTTAATATATTGTAAACACAATAACATGTTTAATAACTTGTCACACTAATAAAATAAAACATGCTTTATGCATTAAGTTTCATAACATATTTTGATACATAGTCTGGACTCTCCTTTACGAACACAGCTTAAAGCCAGGGATACACTGGGGGACTAAGTTCCTGTGACACGTCGCCAGCGACGTCGCGACGCGCGCGACACGTGTGTCGCTATTGACATAAGCCGCGCGATGTCGCCAGGTACCTCAGTCAAAGTCGGCCGACTTCGCTTGGCATGTCGTAGGACATTTTGTCCCCTAGTGTATCCCTGGCTTAATATGCTCCCTTGCAAAAAAAACGGGCACCCATGGTTTTTTATTTTATGTGCATAAAAGCTTACTTTCTAATATTTAATGCCTAAAAATCTGAAAAACCATAGGTGCCCGATTTTTGTACATAGATGATACCAAGGCCTTTGTTCTGCGAGTTGATAAATAAAAATATTTTTATTAAGCATCACTACATAGTATAAAACAAAGTCGCTTTCTCTGTCCCTATGTCTCTATGTCCCTATGTATGCTTATATCTTCAAAACTACACAACGGATTTTGATGCGGTTTTTTTTAATAGATAGAGTGATTCAAGAGGAAGGTTTTTATGTATAATTCAACGCAGACGAAGTCGCGGGCAGAAGCTAGTTAAGCATAATAGATGAATCAAAGCTTCATTTACCCTCTTTCTGTACATCGCGTCCAACTCGGCCTGGCGTTTTCTGAACGCTGCTTGTACCAGCATGTCCCGATCTCTTTTGTCCTTGTCATCTTTGTCATCGAAAGACAAAGCTGCAACGATATAGTTTTGCTACACAATAATACAAGATGACTACTAATCTATCTAAATATCTATACTAATATTATAAAGAGGAAAGATTTGTACCTATTTTTGTATGTTTGTATGTTTGTAATGAATAGGCTCAAAAAGTACTGGGCCGATCTGGATGAAATTTGGAACATAGATAGATTATAGACTGGAATAACACATAGGCTACTTTTTATCCCGGAAAATTGCGTGATTCCCGCGGGATAGCGATAAACGAATTCTACGCAGACGAAGTTGCGGGCAACTGCTAGTATATTATATAACTCAAATGTGACTGACTGACTGACATAGTGATCTATCAACGCACAGCCCAAACCACTGGACGGATCGGGCTGAAATTTACATAGACATAGACATAACTTTATTCGACGTCAAAAAATACACTGACTCTTAAACTAATACAAAAACATACTGAGTTGATGATGCCGAAAAGGTATTCGACTCAGCATTATGCTGCAGTTAGGTGCCTACTACAGCGCTGATTTTCAGCCAAACCCTTCACATCTTTGCATCAAACGCGTTGGACCGGAATCAGCACAAATAAGTTTGTGTAGGAAAAGTGTAAATAAATAAAATAAATAATAAAATACATAAATTTACCAAAAACTGCAATATCGTATATATTATGTAGGTACAATCTGTTTTTAAAATAAAGGTAGCCGCATCAGAGGTAAGAAGAAGTAGCCCTCCCGCCTGCTGGCAGTGCTTGTTGCAAATTAATTAGATGTTTACTTAGTTTAAACTTAAAATTACTAATAGTGATCATTTTTTTGAAAAGCGGATTAAACGTTTGGCATGCAGGTAGATGGTTTGACGTAGGCATCCTCTAAGAAAGGATTTTGATCAATTCTACCCCCAAGGAGATAAAATAGGGGATGAAAGTTTGTATGAAACTTTGTCAATTTTAAAGCGATCGGGCTGAGACTTTGCATGCATAAAGCTACTATGACGTAGGCATCCTCTAAGAACGGATTGCGTAGTTTCTGCGGGATAGCGATAAACGAATTCTATGCAGACGAAGTTGCGGGCAACAGCTAGTTAGGTATACATATTTTTAAACGACGTTAACGCCCACTTTGAACATTGGTCAATGTATGGAATCAATATGTCGACGTAGAAAAATCTGAAAAACATTTCCATGACTATTAATTCGGTTTAGTTCTCGCGGCCCCACTGTTATAATAAAGTCGACTTACTCTCCACCGTAAGATACTAACAAACCTAACCTAATTTTATTATCTCTACTGAGGATTTTTATGACAGTGGGACCTCAAGAAATATTCCGGAAGATATTTCAGACAGCTTGTATACAAATAAACATAGTTACATATATACATAATTATATGTATATAGGTAGGTTACGTACATTTGTGTATGTATGTATGCCTCCAAAACGTGTCACATCACAAGTTCACGGTGAACTTGAACTTACAATTATTCGTACATATGTACATACATAATATACCGAGTCGTTTTCAAAACACATACGTACATAATATAAGGTGTTAATTAAAATAAACGTTAATTGATTCCTTTGTGTTACCTACGATTTTTTCACCCTTATTGTAAAGTAAACATAAAAAATCAAGAAGTAAAAATTCTTGATTAATTTGATAGTAGTAGATTTGAAAAACAGCGCCTTCTCTCGTCCATGGTGAGCAGTAGATGTTCCACGGGAGTTTGTAATTGTGTCGTACAGACACATCATTCAAACAGATGACGCTCGGTGACAATAATTCGCATAGTAACAAGGTTACGTGACAGCTAGCAACAGATAGAAAAATTCAAAGACTTACCCACCTGCTATGGGCGGTGTAGGGGTATAGCACGCGTCACGGAATGACGAGGACCCGAGTTCGACTCCCGGCCATAGCTTTACTTTTTGGATTTTTCTGTGTTCTAATTTTCAGTGTCGTTTAGAAATCTTATTGCATAGTAATAAAGGTGAAACGGTCGCAACACAAAAGAATCAATTTTTTTTTGTTGTGATTAAGCCGTTAACTATGTATTTTTTTTGAAAACAACTAACATACGAACATGCATACATTATCAATCACGTCCTCCCTTGCGGGCTAGACAGCGTAGTAGGGTAACAAGACCTAACGCCCCTAACGGCCACGTTTAGCGTGATTGTGGGCGTATAGGTGGAAAGGGGAAGCAATAGGTATAGCTGGCTAGCCGCATCGTCTAACATGATTCCTAAGATTTTCGTCCATTCCCTCGACGAGGTTTTATGATCTGCGCGCGAGAAAAGCAGCTGGTGCATTCTATGTTCTTTTGCTCACAGACATGGAAGAATAAAGGTATGAAAATTAATTTTAGTCTGACCATGGGTCGGCCCGAAAGACCTTCGATATTATATCACTATCAACTTCTCCAGCTTATATACCACCCACTGCTGGGCATACAAATTATAATCGAACTAAAATAAACACCAAAAAAGTATTCCTTACTCTCAATGCCTCTATCGGCACGCTCTGTCATCCCAATGGCTTGTTCCTCCAGAACACCCCTCAGTTTATTTTTCTGAAAGAAATCAATGACAATCATTATTGCTAAATATGGCTTTATAGTTAGGTATTTAGGTTTAGGTATCGTTTATTTATTTATTTAATGCAATTCACATGTCACAGGTATAGTAGAAAGATGGCAATATTATGCACAATATAACATATGAAACCCTGTTGGGCGCAGCATTTTGGAGAGGAAGAGAATTAGGCCGAAGTTACATAACAGAAATGAATTGTCTATACATTATGTGGAAACTACTTAAACTACTCGTTTCTAGTTATGTATTTTGTCGTAAGAAAAATTACCTAAACTACTGTCTCGATTGTTTTATCGTATAAACGAGCATAACGTCAAAGATGGTATAGATAGCAGTGTTAGGAAAACCTTTTTAACACATTTATATGCGTTTTCGTGACTTTTGTTTAGTGCTACAATTTAGTAGTCACTCGAACACATTTTTTTTTTTTTTATTACGAACTGACCAGTTTAATGCGTTTCTGGCACTTGACGTCCCTCGTATGACGGCTGGCAGCGATTGCATTAAAAGTGAATTTAGTGTTTGTTTACAATAAAGCAACTTAAATAAGCCTGAATCGGAGTTATCGTCCGCGAACGCCCATTGAGGCTGGTGTAAACAAAACCTTAAGGTGTGCATACAGTTGCACGCACACAAGTTCAACCAAACATCGGCACGCATACTAGTAACGGTACTACAAACGCAAGAGGCAGAGCTCTGTCTGTACATTTTAGTTGGTCCGAGGCCTGAGTATACCGCAATATTACACGAGAAAATGAGACAGCAGCCGCATGTATCATGATCACGGGTAGACTGTTGAATGATGCTTGCAACTGTGTCGAAACATCGGGACCTCGTTAAGGCTAATCTCGTCGATAATGTAGGATCAGATATATCCTACTACTCACGTCTACAAACAAAAAAGTACTAAAGTCCTTGATCAAATACATTGAGAAAGAAAAAATTAAACTCTAGGTGCTTGTACCCGCTTTTGTCTCTCCCAGTTGTTCATTCGTTCTGTGATTGTTAAAATGTTTTGTGCTGTCTATTATGTCTTGTTTCTGTCCATTGCAGGCGTAGGTACAACAAATACACACATCTACAAACCCCCATCTCGGAACAAATAAAAACCGGTCAAACACGTTATACTCTGTGATGTTGTCAGGGAGTCATTGGCAGTAAGGGTTGCTAACCTAAAAGTGACCGGTTGCCATAAATACAAAGAATGAATGAATGAATGTACCTATCAGATACAACCGTGAATTTTTTAATCTGAAAATTTAATAAGACTCGCAGCTATAAATAATAATAGTCAGTCACTGATTCCTAGTTATGTAAACGACGTGATTTTAATTAATTAAAAAAAAACGAAAGATTAAAACACGCAAATGACCTGCCATGACTCCGGAAATACATGAGCTTAAGTAAATTAAAGTACCTAAATTAAAGTTAAATATTTACCTAGAATTAAAATTCTAAATTCTAATTAGCTCTTTAATGATATTCAAACATAACAAATTAAGTAGGTATTGACGTTCCATTGTAATATGTATAACTAGTAGGTTAGCACACTAACACGTCCGGGGCATGACTTACATCTTTTTTACAATGAAATCATACCTATCTTCACTACTGACAATAAACAGTTTCAAATAGTTAAACAGGTAACAAAATACCTACAACTACTTTTCGGATTTTTCTGTGTGTTCTAATTTTTAGTGTCGTTTAGAAACTTAAATACTATATAACTTCATTTCTTGTTGTTTGTCAATGAAGGAACAAAAAGCTGAGCAGTTTATTAGAAGAAATGTTGATTCAGCATACTCACAACTACACTAACATGCCTAGGAGATGAGATGACCAAATATGGAATGAGCTAATGGATGTTTCTTTTTTTCCACCCTATTATACAATTTATTTTTTTACTTCGTTGATCCAAACCAATAATTTTAAAAAAATATGGTAACTAGGTCTCGCTAACTTGCAAGTAAATAATAAAGAAAATCTGAAACAGCCAAAATTGTCTACTTCAAAAAACGCTAGGAAGAAATGTGTCTTAAATATAATGTACAAAATATCCGAAGTACAAGTTAATCGGTAACGTAGTTTGGCTAAAAAAAACTACATTTAATTTTTAACATTTTTACGCTAACCGTAAGCATTTAAGGCTTAATATTCAGTAAAATTATATCTTATAATAAAACAAACAAACGTGCATAACAATACTTCAAATTCAGCCAGGGGCGATTTTACTACAGTCTTCCGGCCAGGCCCTTTTAATCTTATAAGCCTACGGTTTAAAGAGGGCCCAAGGAGAACCAAAGCAACGAATTCACTTACATATCTCAGAGTGTGATGCAGCAGTAAGTCGACATCGTCCTGGATGGAAGGCTTCTTGGAGGTATATTTAACTGACGGAAACATCTCCTGATTCTCATGAACGTATTGGTCAATCAGTTCCTCCACCTAAGAACAGCTCATTGTGTTGTGAGTGCAACGGGATAAGTATGTATGTATGTATAACTCTTTATTGTCCATAAAACACAAGAAAAAGGTGAATACAACAACACACATGCACGAAGGCGAACTTATCCCTAAAAGGGGGGGGGGGGGGATTAAGTTATAGTACCCGGAGAAAAAGATCGCACATCGGTCTTCTCGACTCATTTCGGCTTCGTAAAGCGTTGTCTCGCTCTAACTTACTTGACGCCAATTGTCTCTCTCCAAAGACCGATGTGCAATCTTTATAGCCGGGTACTGTAGGTTCGATTACAGATGATTTGCCACCTTAGAAAGCTAAAATGGAACACCTCATTTGTCAGTAATTTCACCAGTTATGTTATTCTACTCAGGAACACAGTAGCGAAAGCACTGCAGCTTGGCACCTGCCACAATACAGTTATCTCTTACAATTCACGATGGTGAGTGAGCTGTATTCGTGGTAAACACGTATCTAGGTCTTCGCACATTAGACCAACTCCACGCCAATCCGACACCAACTCAACTCACACTCTCGATGAGTAGTCAACTAGTTGATCCACCCAATGGTCACTAGTGGGCAATGCGTTGTCAACGAGTGGACAACGCAACTCATTTGGCAAATGGTTGCCCGTCACGCGTCAGTCGCAAACGCATAGTCGTTGCGTGGACAACGTGTGGTCGTTGCGTGGACGACGTGTGGTCGTTGCGTGGACGACGTGTGGTCATTGCGTGACAAACGTGTCGGGGTTGACCTTTAGTGTACGATGCGTAAGCCACTCGTTGTACACTACTTTATAATCATTTTTTGAAATTAAACCTAGAACATATGACACAGGGCTTAAATTTCAATGTCTAGCATAGAGTCGAGTCGCCGTTGAGTTGTTTTAATGTGCGAAGACCTTTATTCTACTCAGGAACACAGTAGCGAAAGCACTGCAGCTTGGCAGCCACCTGCCACAATGCAGTTATCTCTTACAATTCACGATGGTGAGTGAGCTGTATTCGTGGTAAACTCGTATCTTCATACGTGTCAAAGTGCGCGCGTTTTACGGAGAGATTTTCGAGAGAGAGATTTCTCTTTATTTTTACCATACCCGCCTTTGCTGCCACGCACACTTGGAGACGCATGGAGATACGTGTTTACCACAAATAAAGCTCACGTACCGTCGTGAATTGCAAGAGCCATACTACCTTTTAGACGTACGTTTCAGGCTCAGCGACTGCTTTAAAATTACCTTCAGCCAACGAGCATCCATAGCCAGCGACTCATCATTCTGCCAGATGTACTCCGTCTCCATCGTTTTGATCTTACTCTGGTATTCTTTGAGGAGTGCTCTTGTGTTATCAATGGCCTCTTTCGTTGCCCCCATTCCGCAATCGAGGAATCGATGCATATCCTCTGAACAACAAAAAGTCATTAAGGATTTCGAAAAAAAACACGGAATGCGCGGTTTCTCGTTCCCACTTTAGTGCTCTCTATTGTACCGTCTTTATTCACAATTCAGCCAAATCGGACGTGAAGTTACGGCATTTTTTAATCATATTTTAAAAGCGCTGTTCGTAAACGATGATTGATGATGGGCACTCTATTATGTCAGCAACAAATTCTGCGTTTCAGTGTTCTGAATTAGTGATATTTTTTTTTTTTAGAAAAAGATCTTTGTGTCAAGAGCTTCTTTCAATATAAATAAGTTTGAACGTAATATATTAATTTTCTCAAACATGCTCGGAAATGTATGCGTTAATGTCCCGATATGAGGACATGAAGTTTCTCGTTTATGGCTCCCTACATTACTTCTTGGCTTAGGCCACAAAAGTTAGTATGAAAATCCATTTTTGTCCGCTGCTCTAATTTTTTAAATTTCTATACTAAAATTAAATTGGCAAAGGAAAAAATTACATACAGCCAACCACCACCACAATCTGTACCTAAGCATAATTGCGACATAAAAAAAAATCTATGGTACTATATTTATGTGCGGTTAAACATGGTGCTCAAATAGCTGGATCAAATTAGTACATTTAAAAAATAAAAAAGGTGGCAAATCGAAAAGCACTATACAAGCTTTGGCCGAAACAGGGATTGCAGGACTCGTTCTATCTGGCCTCGTCTTCGACTCGGCCACCTACCCCAAACTCGTCCAGCAATCCCTTACTTCACGGCCTCTGCAGTAATGTACTATTATCTATTAATCTAATTAGCCCACATCTACCCACTAGTAAAGGCCTCTTCAGTCACACGCCACTTTATACATTTTTTGTTAACTGTATTTTAATATTTTTAATGGATAACCGCTCTTTTTAAATCTAGCTTAGGTATGGCTGTCTTACCTTCGTATGCACATTATTAATTGCTACTAGCTAATACTTATTTCGTGAAAGGCAAAGGAAGGAAAGGCCCAGAAGATGGGCCGATGACCTCATTCAAATAGCGGGGAAGGACTGGATGCGGAAAACCCAAGACCGCAGCAATTGGAGGGCTATGGAAGAGACCTTTACTCAGCATTGGGTAGAAAAAGGTTGAAGAAGAGAGAACAGAGAAAGGATGTATTGTTATTTATTGTAAAAACGAAAGCTTTTTGTACTTACCTGATAGAAATAAATGGTAGTGCAAAAGTAAGAATTTTACCTAAATTCCCTGAGAGCTTTTCAGCACTGGTGACATGACTTTTCACCAAGTCAAGTCGCTCCGCCATTGCTGGCCGCAGGGCCTTCAAACCCTGAAGGCTGAAGTCCTGTAGGGTTTCTTCTACCAACTGGAAACAGCAATGATTTTATTCGTAACTACACAAACGGATAACTCGCGTATAAAAGACGAATGTTGCTCGACATGTTTCGGACTAGTTCGTAATTATGATTGAGTCTCATGGTAGTTTAGTGGTGTAGATAATTTTATTCGTCGTTATTGCATGTGGAAAACGGTAACATTTTATAGCTATCCTTCCTTACGTCTTCTTGTTGTTGTTCATCAGAAGGAAGGTGATGAACGCGTTGGAGCGGAGAGATGGCTGGCTACCAAGCGTTGCGATGAACGCGTCGAAGCGAAGTCGAAGTTCACCAGCTGAAGAAGGGCTTTCCTCGAAGTTGAGGGTTTGCGTTCAAGGGAGGATGTTGCAGTGTGAACGCAACCTCTTTAGACCTAAGCGAACTATTTTATAATATGTTTATAAATGACACTATTGTCACTGTCAACACTTCTTACGGTAAAAGCCTTCGTACCGAACACCACTCTTTCTATTTTCCCACACACGTTTTTAGTTCCACTTAACTTCATCACTTCTTACTAATATTATTAAACTAGCTGTTGCCCACGACTTCGTCCGCGTGTGTTTTTGTGATACTTACGGCTTTTCTCGATATCAAAATTATTAATATTATGACTATTAACTCCGTCACGTGAACCACTGAAAGTGTGTACGAAACTATACTTTTAGAATTACGTCATGAAAATAATAATTTGTGACACGGAATCTTGAAAAAAAAACAGGTGTGAACTGGTTAATGACTCATCACACTTATTTATACCTTATTTTACAAAATAGTTTAATTTATAGTTTTGTTTCTAGTTTCTTTATTCAAAAAAAGCTAAGTACAGTTTTAGTTACCTAGATCACTATTAATTTCGCCGAACTATGACGCTTATTGGCGAATACTGCGCTCACTTTAACGATATTTTGTACCCTGATTAATTAAAAAAAATATATATATTCTAATCAAATAATAGGTACATAAATGTTGACCTGTTTTTACCTTACGACTAACAATTCATTTACTAATCCGTTTTAATTAATATTTTGCGACTCAATTTTTTCTAGCAGAAGTTTTTTTATTTATTTTCTTGGTTTAAGTAGGTAGCTACAGATTATTAACACTTATTATCTTTATCTACAAATTAATTACCTACAGAGGCCTTACCATGACGTCGTAATGCGATTCAGTTAAGGTTCGCTCGCTGTCAGATTCATACTAAAAGCACAAACTTTTTTCACAATAAAATTCTGACATGTTCGTAGCGCTGACGTAAACGCGCCTTTTGATTTTGATTTTTTTAGGCAAAGATATTAAGAGCATACAGCCAAGCGTTTCACGCTGCCCTCATAATATATCAGGTTTTCAAATAAGAGTGCGTTCAAAAACCGAACGCGTTGTGAATAATAGCAAATAAATAAAAACAAAGTAACGGTATTGCATATTGAACTTTAGGTGTTAGGTAAAGAACACAATTTAGGACGCCAATTTAGGTTGATTTAGGTTTGACGAAAATGTCTTCGTTGAAAAATACCTGTACAGCATGTAATTATTTTATTAATGTTTTTCACAATTGACACAGTTTTCCGGCTTTATGTTTTATGTACATTCGTATCTATATATTTTCTCCGTAGTATTATTTTGTTTGTAATTATTACCAACTACTTATACCGAGGAAAGCTGATTTTCTTGAGTTCCGCTATTTTGTGCGTAATCACCTCAAAAATTAAATTTCAAGAAAACTGAGAAATTATGTTTACCTGTATTAAATTGGAAGTATTATTTAGCAATTTTAAAAGGTTACACTTCATTGGTTTTTATTGTATAGGTGTATGAAGTTAATTAATTTTAAACACAAAACCCTCTTTTTTGCGCCTCTGGGTGAGATTAAAAAAAAATGCTAAAACAGGTATTTCCTTATTTTTATTACTAAGTATTTATTCTGAGTTTCATGATTCTAGAACAATCTAATTTTATTTTTTCATACAAACTTTAACCCCCCTTTTCACCCCCTTTTTCCAAAAAATTCCAAAATTTCTGTAGCCTATATCCTATTCTGAATTTATTGAAATAGATTTGTGAACATTTCAACAATATCCGTTCAGTAGTTTTTTCGTGATGCTCAGTCAAACAAACAAACAAACAAACAAACAAAAATTTTAAAAATTGTTTTAATATGTTCAGTTACCGATTTTAAGTCACCCTGGTCGGTTTTTTTTTTTTAATCTTCAATGTACAGATTTTTTGGTCTCAACGATTTTATTATATGTATAGACTTAAATGCGAAAGTAACACCAAGGAAATAGGTACCTCATTATAATAGTGGCAAGCGTCCCGGGCAGTCATGTAGTGGTTGATGGCGTCTCCTCCCTGGTCCAGGAGGCACGTCTCCAGCTCGCAGACGTTCTTGATAACGAACGGTGGCGGCTCCATTGCACATGGATCTTTTGCACCGGGCTTAGCTTCAGACAGGAATAAAAGTTTCTTTATTTTTATGCAAGCTTTTTGTTAACTTTTTGTTGACTGTACTTGCATTGCAATCCATCTTACGTACGTGTACCGAATTTCAAGTCAATCCAACAACGGCTCAAAGCTTTGCAAAATCGCCTGATCAAAAGACCTATACCTACCAGTGGCGGACTAAGCCCGTCAGAGGCCCGGGGCGACAAAACTGAAATGAGGCCCCCCAACTTAAAAAAATATGTAGTTTTGTCCGTACACAGAGATGGGAATCTTGGAAGTCTTGTTTAAGATTTGATCAGGAGAACGCGGAGGCATTTGAGGCCCCCCCAAAGACCGGGGGCCCGGGGCGGGCCGCCCCTTCCGCCCCCCTGTTAGTCCGCCACTGATACCTACTCATAGATACATTGAAAGTTAAATAACAGCTTTAGCGTATGTGGATAGAAACAGTTGATACATATAACATCAGGTAGGTACACGAATGTTGGTAAAGACGGCCAAGTTTAAATTTCGTAACCATTGTACCTACTCGTAAAATAGAGCAGCTTCAAACAAACAAACAAACAATTACCTGGTGCCCCGTCCCGATTTATGCATTGAATGCCCTTCTTAGGTGCTGAAAAAAATAACCATATGAACGTCATTATTAGAATTGCCACACAAATCACGTCTATATCGCTAAGGGGGAGACAGAGCCTGAGGGAACAAGACCTAAAGGCCACGTTTAGCATGATGCACGTATAGGTGGAAAAAGGAATCAAAATAGAGATGGGTTGTTAGCCGCATCGCCAATAACATGATTCCTAAGATTTTCGCTCATTCCCTCGATGGGCTTTTACCATCTGCGCGGGACGAGAAGCAACTGGTACATTCTATGTTTTTCCTTTGCTCCCAGACCATCATGGAAGTCTTTTCTTTGTAGGAAAATGTGCAGCGACGCTAATCGACCCAGAAGGGAAATTTTTCTCATAACGCAGAACATTAAAAATATGTTCATTTCTTCCATGACCAGACCATGTTTAGCATGATTTTGGGCGTATTAAGTGAGTTGTCCCACATCGCCTATAACATGATTCCTAAGGGCTTTTACCATCTGCGCGGCAAAAGAAGCAGCTGGTGCATTCTGTTTTTTCTTTGCTCCCAGACCAGCATGGAAGTAAATTAGGTACCTACATAATGTTTAAGAACTACTATAAAAAAAAAGTTACGTTCTGGCTGTGGGTCAGCCCGACAGGTCTTTCGAGATCATATCACCAGCATCATCTTCTTCTCCAACCTACAACGTGTTAGACCACCCACTGTATAGTTCTTCTTCGCTCCCAGACCAGCATGGAAGAACTTAAAATCGCTTCATTAGCAGGGTCAATAAACACGCGGTGACACCCTTATGCTCCCGC
This sequence comes from Pandemis cinnamomeana, assembly GCA_932294345.1. Lineage (NCBI taxonomy): Eukaryota > Metazoa > Arthropoda > Insecta > Lepidoptera > Tortricidae > Pandemis > Pandemis cinnamomeana. Next base: position 6,767,592 of record OW028724.1, on the reverse strand, counting down.
GGCGCCCCCCGAATGGCAGAGAGGGAATACCGGCGGGTTTTTAGTGGGTAGGCCTCCCCCGCCTCCTTTCACTTAGGAGGGGGGCCGGGGAGGAGAGTCCCACATAACTTCCGTGCCGTCCCCACGGCGCGGTCGTATGCGTAACGCATTTTCCCGCCGCAAAAAAAAAAGGGAGAGTCAATAAAAAGAGTTTAACGTTACGATCTGTCGGCACAGGCTTTCCGTCCGAAGAGCATTGGCGCGGGCCCGTATTCTTGCTTATAAATTCTTGCGCACGCGCAGCCAGGTCCTGGGCGAACTCCTTATGCGACATGTTCTCCTCGTACACTATAGCTATGAAGTCGTCGAACCATGGTAGGTTGATGCTCAACCAGTCGCGGACCTCTGGCGATTTTCTAAAATAATATTACAAAGAAAGTTTCGATTGTATGTTTGCATTGAATACGAGCCGCCACGTCTCTGTGTTTATAATACCAGATGAAGCTTAGCGACAAAAAATCGTATATTAACAAGGTCGCGTCAGCTAGTAAATTCGAAGACTACCCACCTGCTATGACGCGGAATGACGAGGATCCGGGTTCGATTCCCGGCCATAGCTTTACTTTTTGGATTTTTCTATATGTGTTCTAATTTTCAGCGACATTTAGAAATTTAATTTCTATTGGTCAAGGTTGTAAATCGGTTGAAATATAACGATAATCGTTGGAAGTGTCAAAAGTCAAGCTGCCTGGGATAGATACAAATTTTAATCCTGCGCGGACGAAGTCGCGGGTGGCCAGGTAGTGTCTCATAATTCTAATCACCATTCGGGATTTTAATCTTATTTAATATCTACTAGCTTCTGCCCGCGACTTCGTCTGCGTAGAATTATACATAAAAACCTTCCTCTTGAATCACTCTATCTATTAAAAAAAACCGCATCAAAATCCGTTGTGTAGTTTTGAAGACATAAGCATACATAGGGACATAAGGACAGAGAAAGCGACTTTGTTTTATACTATGTAGTGATTTATTGTTTGATCTTCTCAGCGGCACAAAATTTGATCCAGTCTCCTTACAAGATTGCCCATATTGCATACCTACTTAAATGACGGCCACATTTTTTGCCGCTGTGTCAAGATTGTGACTGAAAATCGCGGAAGCTTAAAATGGACAAAACCGAATAAAAATAAAAAGTAAAGTTGTTAACCGGTTTTGGATGGAATGCAATCGGATATAAGTAAGCCAAGGTCGGCCAATGCTTGTTGAACTTGCGATGAACCGTGTAACCGATTGGCCTCTGAATTTTATCTTATTGTGAAATAAGTCAATGACCCTTGCACAAGCATTGTTTAGATTTCTTGTTATTTACTTATCTATAATGTACACGGATATTCCAAGACCAAGCTGTGGATGTTTAAAAAAAATCAGATCAAGAGTAACCCTAAAATGACGAGCAAGTATGAAGAGATTGATGAATGTGGATGAAGCAAAAGAGGTGACAGGACAAGTGGAACAAAGTAGTATGTGCCTACCCCTACGGGAAAGAGGCTTGACGGTATGTACAGTCTGTGAGCTCTAGAACGCCATTCGCTATTGTCTTGCTGACTCACTCTTATGGGTTTGATATTTATATCGGCCGAGTGAGGGAGACAAACCCGAATTGCATTCTTAAGAGCTCAAAAACGTTATGTACTTGTCCTACCCATGTACTTACTTAGCATACACCGTGCAATATCCGGTGAAGAGAGCAAGTGCCAGTGTCCCCCAGAGTAGTCGGAGGTCCCTCGGGGGTGGCGGAGGCGGCGGGGGCGCGGGGCACGCCTCGCGGTCCCTCTGAGGCCGCGCACACGATTGGCATATGCTCGCCACGCGGACTTCTATGCTTCTGCATCGGTACTGGAAAGCGACATTTTAGAAAATTCTGCGTCTTTTGACTACGAAACAAATCTCATGATAACTTCTAGTTTAAGAAATAACATACATTATGTCACGTCTTTATCCTTTACGGGGTAGACAGAGCCTAAGGCAACAAACATGCTGGTCTGGGAGTGAAGAAAATACATAAAGTACCAGTTGCTTCTCTTCCCGCGTACATGGCAAAAGCCCATCGAGGGAATGGGCGAAAATCATAGGAGATGCGGCTAGCAACCCATCACACATTTTCCACCTATACTCCCACAATCGTGCTAAACGTGGCCTGTCGTCTTGTTACCTTAGGCTCTGTCTACTTCGTAAGGGATAAAGACGTGATTTGTGTATGTATGTGTATGTATTGGCCTCACTAGTTTAAGCAATTTTTGGGACTAGATGGCAAAGTTGTAGCAGCTAACGTATGCCAATATTATGGGGAAAATAGCTGTGATAAATTCTCGACGAATCTACTCGAATTTGGACTTGTCGTATTGACCTCGATATGTAAACATTATCACATAAAAAACAAGTTCACATACTCCAGTTTTGTTGATTAATTAAAATGCTATTACGCAAAGTAACGCATCACAGATGACGAAAGATAATGTGACGAAATCAGCGCGGCCCGTTATCTTAGTTAACCTAATTCCAATAAACTAATCAGTAGGTACCAGTGGCGGGTCGCCCGAATAACTTCCTCCTTTACCTAACTTCTCTCGCTCTATCTTGACTCACCTACTAGAAATTTTCATGGAAAGCCACTGGTTGCTATCCTTCCTACTCTACAATCTCGCAAGTAAGACAGATGTTTGCGCGACTTATGGACCTTGGTTTTTTACGTCGATTAACTCCGACATTAATTAGTTTCTACCCGCGAATAAACTTCCTCTTGAATCACTCTATCTATTAAAAAAACGGCATCGAAATCCGTTGCGTAGCTTTAAAGACAGCGGAAAGCAACTTTGTTTTATACTATGTAGTGAACACATCGACACTACAGTACTCGAAAAAGAGCACTGTCTCCTGAACGCCTTCGTAACGTTTTTATGTGAAAACTTACGCTAAAGACTTTCAACCGTTTGCTTCATCCATTGGCATTACACTAAATCCACCTTTTATATCGAAACGAGTGTTCTAAAACAATGAACTATCACCAAAATAAAACAGAACTTACCAGAGCATTTCTAGAGTTGCATATCAACGGTGTGACTCGGAACATGTTTTGAATAATTTGAAAAATACGTAGGACTGTTAATTAGGTGTCGGTATGAGGGTAAAAATGTGCATTCTCAGGTTTCAATTTTTTTTCAGTAATGTGGCGGCATTGACAGATGTCAGATTTAATTTCTTTCTTTATTCTTGCTGGGAAAAAGAAGTTAGTAGCATAAAGTACATGCTAGTACCTATATGAAGCAATCTTTCGGATTTTTAAGCGAGTAATAATTAACTACAGTAATTCTGAAAGGATGAAATTTCATATATATACATACATCACGTCTTTATTCCTTACGGGGTAGACAGAGCCTAAGGTAACAAATCCTAAAGGCCATGTTTAGTATGACTGTGGGCGTATAGGTGCAAAAAGGGTAATCAAAATAAAGATGGGTTGATAGCCGCATCGCCTATAACATGATTCCTAAGATTTCGCCCATTCCCTCGATGGGCTTTTACCAACTACGCGGGAAGAGAAGCAACTGGCACGTTCTTTTTTTCTTTACTCCCAGACCAGCTTGGAAGAGACATAATATTAACAACAGTTAAATATAGCCAAGCAAAAGTCATCTTTCAAAAATTTTCTGCTACGCAGACCTCATGTTACATAAAAAACTTACTAAGCCCCTAACTACCTCCGCCTTTGTGCATGTATCTCAGTGTTTGTCAATCGTATTTGTCTTATGTTTATTTTGCACAATAAAGAGTTTACATACATACATACTATCGATAAAAACCTACTTTTATTTCTTCGGCTCAAATGTGGAATAAAACGACAAAATGAAATAAAAATCATTGTTTAATTTAAATTAAAATACGATATTTTTCATATTTACATAAATTACTAATTTTAACGTGCCCCGTTTACGTTGCTATAACAAGGTTTACAGACTTTAAATGCAGATAGTTCTAACAAAAACAATTAGGGAGTTGCGTGTCTACACTTTACACATTGTCATACTCAAATACACTGTCGACATTTCTTCAAGTGGTTACAAACACTTAAATGTTACTGCACATTACAATTACTATTTACTTTGAACCCAAAATCCAATACAATTTTTACTTAAATTTTGAGCTTTACTAACTTTCATACAGAACAGGACTTCTATAGAATCATCTGCATAAATAATAAAAACTGTATCTTGTAAAATTCATTACAATATACCAAATCACAGCTTTCGAAAGAAAAACTAAAGACAGTGGTAACGAAATTTAACTAGAAGTAAGCATTTAGCTTCGCTTTTTTAATTTTATCACGGATATATTTTATAACAATTTTACCGTTTCCAAAATACATTTAACTGAAGAAATCTTTTTTTATGAATCGTTATTGCAAGTTGTATTTATTTCAATTAGATTAGAGTCAAGAACGCAGTGACACGCGTTAACGCTGCAATCTATGATTTAGATTGTACAGCGAATCACTGTTTCGTTGGCCCACATAGGGCCATGTTTTATTAGGCATATCTTGAACGTGATTCTTGTCTACAAGACACAGGGTTCCATTTTGACTAAAGTGGAAATGACACATAAATCCTTTTCATAGTGAACCAACAGTACTAATTCGTAAACTTTGATTAGCTTATTGTTCAGTAATTAACGACTTTTCTAGAGAAATAACTTCGTGAACGTCTTATCGAATTTCAAATGATCGAGAAATGGATTAAATTACAATTTATCTGGTCACTTTTACACAAGACTTAGAAGAATGCAGTTTTGATCTGCATTTTGGTTTTCATTTCTTCGCGACTGACGATTTCGTTTCCTGTCTACAAATACGCCTCTCGGACATTTTTCAAGCGTAAAATAATATGACAGTTACTTAAAAAATTTACGCCAGCGAACGTGGTTAAATACGAATTATGAAAAAACTTTTACTTGAATTCAATATTGAAGTTATGCTACTGACAATAATTTAAAAAGTTCAGCCTTTGAACGCCAAACCTAGCTAAAAGGTAAAGGTAACTTGAAACTTACGTACTTTCGTAAATATCACTTTTAATTTAAGCCGTCTCTGTCAGTTATAATTGGCTTCAAAAAAGTAAGACCAAACCCGATTTCGTTTACGACTCCATTAAACAAGAGTATCTCATGTCACAAATCAAAATTCGCAGACGTCAGTGAAGTTGTCAACAAATGCGGTAGCGGCGGGGTCCGCCATTGTGTATAGTCGACCACGAAAGTGCTTTATCACCTTAAGGTTAAATGTCATTTCAGACTTAAAACATTAAAGGCTATATACTCGCAAGTCAATGCGGGAATCAACCTTTTTTCTGATAAGTATAGGAACTGTCATAAAAATACTTTCTTGGTCGATAATACCTAAAAATCGCTACCGTAAACCGGGTAACTTTGATCATTTTGGGGCTACTTTGATAGTTTTAAAATTGCTATAAAATCGAACGACCTCCATCCAGCAGCAAACGCAAATAAGAATGAACCATTTCGACGTTACAACTACTTTTTAAAGTCGCCGCAAATCAAAGTCACGCCGGTCTACGTGCCAATATTTTGTACAAAATCATACAACACATATTTTCTCCGCCCCGCTTCGGTTTTCCGTGCTAGAGTTCCAAACATAAAGCTAATCAGCGTTCACCAACAATTTAGAGATACAATAACCCTGACACTGAAGCGTGCGCCATGACTGCCTCGGCGGCCTGTTTGATTTCGAGGTGCGTACGCGCCGAGTCGAGCCAGGGCTTCGCCGCCGCCCGCGGGGCACCCTGCAGCAAGTTCACGTAGCGGAGCGCCGCAGGAAGGTTGCCGTGATCCATGAAAAACCTACAGGAGTCGGGACAAATTGGATACAGTGGTTAATTTTCATCCATGGAAATCATCCGTAGGCACGCGTCGCAAAAGGTACTCGGGTCTTTGTGGTCCAATGTCTGAAAATTCATTTCAGGGAAATAAATTTAACTTGACTTTTATAGATAATTTTTTTTTTTTATGTGAATAGGAAGGCAAACGAGCAAGTGGGTCACCTGATGGTAATTGATCACCACTGCCCATAGACACCCGCAACCCCGGAGGGATTGCAGATGCGTTGCCAACCTAGAGGACTAAGATGAAATGCCTCTTGTGCCCGTAATTTCCCCGGCTGTCTTACTCTCCACACCGGAACACAGCAGTGCAAGCACTGCTACTTAGCGGCAGGATTAGCGAGTAAGATGGTGGTAGCGATCCGGACGGACCTTGCACAAGGCCCTACCACCCGCCAAGGCCCTACCACCCGCCGTTTTAGCCGTAGATATGGTTTTTATATACTTTATTTCGTCTAATAGGTTTTGTATGTTCAAGTTTACGGTCGAGAGGGCAACTGGATTAAAAATAAAAGCCTTGCGATCCGATTGTGGGACCGAGTACATCAACAAACAGTTTGTTGAATACTTAGGCAAAGAATGTATTAAACATCAGACCACAGTGCCCTATAATCCACAACAGAATGGGATTTCGGAAAGAACGAGCCGATCCGAGAACGAGTAGAAATGGCTCGTTGTATGCTTTCAGATAGTTCTCTTTTGAAAGGTTATTGGCAAGATGCTGTGGAAACTGCTGTGTTCTTAAAGAACAGATGTCCACATCGAGCTCTCGACGGGAAGACGCCTTACTAACTATGGCATACATGTATATCAGCAGCGCAGATTCAACGCCAACGACCCATATATACGTCCAATACTTCAATGCAAAAGCAACCTTCGTTCAATTAAGTTTAGGTTCAACTAAAGGCATCGCAATATAGAAGTCTGGCGTATGGGTGACGTCTCTTGTATTTGACGTGGCGGCGAAGAGTTTAATATTGCTAGAAACTAATGATAATGTTGAATGCAACAATGAAAATGAAAATGAAAATGTATTGAACAAAAAAATTTACCTTGCTACTCCGCTACTCAGTGAGTAGCGGAGTAGCAAGGTAAATTTTTTTGTTCATTGAAATGGACCTCCGCAAAGTAACGCCTGATTCAATAAAATAGAAAATGTATTGTTGCAAATTGGCCGCCAAGGGCTCTTTTACATATATTTTTGAAACAACTATCGCATTCGGAAAGACCATCATTGCCAAGAAGAATGCGCCGCAAGAAACTTGGCAGAAAGTCATTTTTTCAAAATAAAATAAAATTACAGTAAGAATACTTAAATTCTACTTAAATTAAATACATTTATAAAAGGGATGTAGAAGGCCCCAGAGCCTTAAATTATATTAATCTATAGTAGACATGTATAAAGTATCTATTAGTCAAAACAAAAAAATGAGGAAGAACTGTAACTTTTAACCCTAATATAATAATATACGCACGTTAGAGCCGTGACTTTGATGTTAATGAATGTTAGTCGTCATTACCTTGCTCTCTGGATGATGTCAAACGTGTCTAAACTAGTAAAGTCCGTCGGCAGGTTGTCCAACTCATCCTTGGGTATTTCCGACAGCTGAAAAAACAAACGTAACATAAGACCAACGTCTCTAATGATCAGGGAGCGCTTTTAGGGAACGCAATTGTAACTAGAGCCGTTCTCTGACGTTATACGGAGTCGGGAGACTCGTGATTGGTCGCGCGTTGACCAGATGACAAGACACTAGACTCTGTATAATACCTAGGAGAGAACGGGTCAAGTTATTAGCATATCAAGCGCAGTGATGAGAGTCGCAACCCGGGATAACGCCAAGCTACATAATTTTAGTGTTTTTTAGGGTTCCGTACCTCAAAAGGAAAAAACGGAACCCTTATAGGATCACTTTGTTGTCCGTCTGTCCGTCTGTCAAGACCCTTTTTCTCAGGAACGCGTGGAGGTATGAAGCTGAAATTTATATCAATTACTCAGGTCTACTGTCCCTTGAAGCTGTGAAAAAATCAAACTTCTAAGCCAACGCAATCAAAAGATACAGCCGTTTATGCCGCAAATTTCCGCAAATTTTCAACTCTCAAGGGAATCAAAACCTACAAGGTAGTTCCCGTGAACGCAGAATCTTGAAATTTGGTATGAAGGTAGGTCTTATAGCACAGATTAAAGAATAATTGCGAAAACCGTAAATGTGTATGTATGTCTGTATATAGCAGTGACCAATATAAAGTAACCCCACACTGCGTACATTTTGCTTTGGAACAGGGCTCTGCTTACACTGGTTTTAGATATTTATAGATAATGATACGGAACCCTCGGTGCGCGAGTCCGACTCGCACTTGACCGGTTTTTTTTTAATTTAAATTATTAATTTGCCTCCTCAGTTTATTAATATTGACACTTAAAATAAGTCAGCTATTATTTTATATTAAAAAAATATAATTAACAATCTTGTCATATTTCTGTCTTGTGGTTTTAAGAATCTTCAAAGAGGGTTAAGAATTCATCACATTTTTTTAAATATAATTTATTTCTGATTTGAAATACCTAATGATAAAATGTATTACTCCTTGTGCATTATCATTACGGTATCGTAATGTTGTTTTTCTACTCCTGTACTATAATATTATCTGTGTTTTAAATAATCATGAACACTTTTATAAGAACATTATATAATAAAACTTTGGATAAGTCTATATGTTGTATATTCCCCCGAAAAGCACTTGTTGTGTTATGTTGCTGTTAAAGTGCTCCGTCGTTACTCTGCCAGCCATAGACTGCCAGACCTAAGTAAAACTTTTACGCGTCAACATTAAATTTACGATGCAAATGCATGACTACCGACTTAACAAATTATTTTAATATGGTTTTATATGTATAAAAAGTATGTGTTTACAATTAATAGTTTCTGAACTAAATGCATAGCTGCCAACATAAAAAACAAGATTTTTTTAATAACGCCACTGACAAGTTGATAGACGTTGGTTAAAAACAAACTTCCAATTTTGTCATTTGTCGTTTTCATGTTTCCCGCTCGTGTTTTGTTTGACTTGTTTGTTGTTTGATTGCAATAGTTTTAAAAAAAGTTTTGTAACGTATCATAACAAGCCTGGATGCAAACGAAATTAAATCAACGCGGGAAGAAATATCCGTAGAGGCCCAGGTAATGATGGAAAATTTGTTGTATGATAAGGCCTACGAGAATTTCGAGGCGTGGAGACTGGAACACCGGACTTCTTAATTTACGGAGAACGTATCACGTTCATTGATTAAGTAGGTACCTTGTCGTAGAAAAAGTATTGTATGCAACGTTGTGTAAACAAGTCAAAAAAAAGGTCTAGACGTATTTCTTACGGTGTTCGCTGCTGTACCTATACTTATGTGAATATGCGTCATAGTGACGACACCGGAACTTGTTTTCTTTTCGGCACGTTCGAATTTGTAATTTAAATAAATTTTCCATTCAAACCAAATTTCGTATGTAGTGTTTTCTATTCATTGTAACATTGTAATACTTGTAAAGGTTGTGATAGTAAAATAAATAAGTAAATGAGTAAATTTCTAGACAATGACAAAATGGAAATGAGCCACCTTGAAACTGTTTACAAAGACAAATCGGTAGGACTGGTTCCTTTAGGCCAGCCATAGAGGAAATGCTCAGAGCAGTCGAGACCAATGGCAGGAGAGCTGTATTGCGGTTGGAATAAACTTCAATCCGACTACTCTGAATTTCGCATTGAAACTACAGATCAGTGTTGTTACGGATATCCGTATACGGATATGAATCCGATATAAAAGTTTCGGATAGTTTCGGATAGAGCTGAGTCTAACTAAATACTGCTTAGTAAATATGACACGTCGTGACAAGTTTTTGTTTCAGCCCGGCCGGCAGACTAGCCGCGCGCGCGTTTAATCGTACTGTTTTTCATTTTACAGTTCCTTAAAAATTTAATATCCGTAACCGAAACTATCGGATAATCCGAAATAATTTAATATCCGTAACCGTAACCGAAACCGACATTATATTTTACCAATATCCATATCCATATCCGGATCCGAAATTATACAGGGTGTCCCAGAAAGTACAGTCAAGCGAAAGTCCTGACGTAGAGCAACTCAAGGGGCATCCGAATCACCCCCATGTATGTTCCGCGATTTTTCGTAGTTTAGGAGTAATGGCCTTTTTTCACATTTTCTATTAATCTACGACCATGGAGACAGTTTTGCTCACTCTGACTGCAATAATTGAGATAATTGGCTGCTTGTTTTTTTAACGAGTAGCTGAATAGTTCGTGCATGTATTTCAATTAAAAACAAAACAACATCGTTGACCGTTTGGGCAAAAAAAAATATCGAATCACAAAAAGTGACTAAATTTTGAATGTAGTTCAGACTTTGAAGGCCAATTACAAAAAAAACTAGCATAACTTTTTTTTTTCAAACCATGTTTAAAAACTGCCTTATTTTATTGACTTTCTACCCTATTAATTTTATTGATCTATCATTAAGGGATCATGCCAAAAAAAAATATCAAAACGTACTTCATCCGTAATTTTCACTTTCTAGTAAGGCCAAGTACAAATCTGAAAGTAGGTTTGTGCTCCGGATTTAGCATGAAAAACTTCTTGGTGCAAAACAATAATACTGACCACTGATTTTCCGAGGCTATTAAATGAAAATTAAAAAATGTTTCAGATTTGTACTTGGCCTTACTAGAAAAAGTGAAAATTACGGATGAAGTACGTTTTGATATTTTTTTTTGGCATGATCCCTTAATGATAGATCAATAAAATTAATAGGGTAGAAAGTCAATAAAATAAGGCAGTTTTTAAACATGGTTTGAAAAAAAAAAGTTATGCTAGTTTTTTTTGTAATTGGCCTTCAAAGTCTGAACTACAGTCAAAATTTAGTCACTTTTTGTGACTCGATATTTTTTTTTGCCCAAACGGTCAACGATGTTGTTTTGTTTTTAATTGAAATACATGCACGTACTATTCAGCTACTCGTAAAAAAAACAAGCAGCCAATTATCTCAATTATTGCAGTCAGAGTGAGCAAAACTGTCTCCGTGGTCGTAGATTAATAGAAAATGTGAAAAAAGGCCATAACTCCTAAACTACGAAAAATCGCGGAACATACATGGGGGTGATTCGGATGCCCCTTGAGTTGCTCTACGTCAGGACTTTCGCTTGACTGTACTTTCTGGGACACCCTGTATATCCGTAACATCCCTGCTACAGATCACCCCAACAGCGACAGCTACTTACTCTTTACTTATTCTTTCACTTGACACAGGCCTTCCAAAAGGATCTCCACGACGACCAATCTTGTGCTATCCGCAGCCAATGGCTTCCCGTGACCTTAACCAGATCGTAAACCCCTTGCAGAACGTCTACCATCATTTCAATTTCCGGTAGCAGTCGCCACTTCAGAACCTTACCGCTCAGGTTACACACAGATGCGATTTATTTGAAATACTTCTATTTAAAATGCAAATACAAAATGCAAAATACCTATTTTGTATTTTGCATTGAAATGCCTTTTAGTAAAAACCATTTTGTATTTTATTTGAAATACATTATGAGATGTATTTTGCATTTTTCATATTCATTTCAAAATGCAAAATACTTTGTTATTAAGTTTAGCCAACATTACCAGTCAAACAAAATGAAATGAACGAATGACGCTTGTATTGCCGCATTGCATTTAGCATTTGAAATACAAAACGCAAAACTATTTGGTATTTTGCATTTGAAATAGTAAATCTGAAAAGTATTTTGCATTTTGTACTTAAACGCTTTTTTAAAAACATTTTGTACATCTCTGGTTATACCCGGTTCCTACACTAGGCTTATGCTTGGTTTTGCCCTAAGGTGTGCAATTTGCTGAGCTATGTCGCTAACTTTAAGTCTACGGATGCCCTGGTTAGACGTTTGAGCGGCAAAAGGCCCCAAAAATAATTAGCCGAATCGTTCTAATCACTAATTTAAAGGCAATGGAACATTTAACAAAATATAGATATCAAAAATTTTGAATTACTCATTCATTGGTTTAAGTGAAATGACAACAATAACATTATAATTTATAAAATACTAGGGACCCGCCTCAGCTTCGCTGGGGTTTCTGTAGATATAACATGCATGCTTTTAGAAATTTAATTTGTAACGGTAAAACCGTAAGTAATCATAAAAAATTAAAAAATCAAAATTCTTGATTCATTGATAGTTCCTATCATTTGAAAAACAGCGCCTCGCGTCCCTGGTGAGCAGTAGATGTTCCACGGGAGTTTGTAACTGTGTCGTACAGACACATCATTCAAACAGATGACGTTTGGCGACAAAAAAACACATAGTAACAAGGTCACGTGACAGCTAGTAACAGGTAGAAAAATTCGAAGACTACCCACCTGCTATGCTGCTAATTACTTCACTTGGCACTCGCGATACAGACCCTGAGTCTAGTGCGAAGGCCGCTGTTTCATTTACCGCATAAAATGTCATCTACCTAACCTATCTCTATCTCTATGTAACAATGTGTTCTTGTTATGCACTTTGTAACTTCTGTGGTGAAATAAAGTTTCTTATTATTATTATTTAGAAATGCATGCATTAAACGCATAAAATAAACCGACCCCCTCTATACGCGGCTGCCTGTGGCTGACTTACCTTCGGGAAAAGCAGCTTCGACTGCAGCCAGGACAGGAAGTATATGGGCAGGCCGGCGCCGTTTCGTCCCACTAGAGCCACCTTCATCGCAGTTTGTTCCATCTACAAAAAAAAATATGGAATATGGAATAATGGATGGTGGATGGACCTCAGACAGTGTTTTCTACTGATAACACTTCAATATGCTCAGCTATAGACACTACTCTTAATATATACATGAGGGGGAAAACGAGCAGACGGGTCATCTGGTGCAAAGTGACACCTGCAGGACGAGGGGAATCACAGGTGCGTTGCCGACCCTTTCAGGAACAGGAAGTTGTACCGCACGGGGAATGTAGCAGCAGGAAGTTGGTTCCAGATCTTAGTCGTACGAGGAAAGAAATTACATTCAAAACGCACGGTACTTGACTGCCAGCCATCATGATGTTGAGGATGGAAGAACTGATGAGGTTTTATAGGTCTACGGACTGATTGGTTCATGTTTGTACTCAATTTTTATAAATAGAACACTCGTTCGATTTTATTCAGTTTTGATAAAAATTGAACGTTAAAGTATACCAGGGAAACGGTTTAGATCCTGGTTCAAGCAGACCTCTCGTCTACCCTCAAGTTCTAAACAAAATCCGAATAAAATCGAACGAGTGTTCGATTTATAAAACTTCAGCACAAACACGAACCAACCAGTCCGTAGACCTATAAAACCTAGCCTAACGATACACCAGTGGCATAACTATACGGTCGCAGGGGTGGCAAAATGCCAGGGGACCCTAGCTCTACGTGGCCCCCAACTGTCTTGGTTTAAAGCACAGAGGGGACGCTGATGCACTTCTTTATACTGAGGAAGGAGCCCCGTCCGACGAATTTGCCACGGGCCCCAGACGTTATAGTTACGCCACTGCGATACACCCTCCTCATTATACCCTTCATCATCATCATCATCATCTCAGCCATTACAAGTCCACTGCTGGACATAGGCCTCTCCTTTAGACCTCCAATAACACCGGTTGGAAGCGGCTTGCATCCAGCGCGATCCTCCGATCTTAATGAGGTCATCGGTCCACCTTGTGGGTGGACGGCCCACGCTACGCATTATACCCTTACCGCATCAAACTTCTCCCGCAACGTTTTTTCAGTGGCAATCCCCTTTTCGCGCACTTCTTGCGGGATCCCCTTGAGCACCGTTTGAACTAGCTTGTCGTCTTTACCTGTATACATAATGACCAATTAAAGTAACATACATACAATGTCACGTCTTTATCCCTTAGGTAGACAGAGCCTAAGGTAACAAAATCTTAAGGCCACGTTTAGCATGATTAAGGGCGCATAGGTGGAAAGTTTTTGTTTCTGAAAATTGCACTGAAAATGTCAAAGATCTTAGCTGCCGTCGCAACGTAAATCATACATATGTATATTCATATTGTCACGCCTCTCTCCCACAGGGGTAGACAGACTACTTTGTTCCACTCGCTACGATCCTGACATACCTCTTTCGGTTCATCCACATTCATCAACATCTTCATTAACGCTCGTCAGTTTCGGGTACTCTTGATCTGACGCAAATCATTGCGGAATATACTATCAACTCAGTTCTTAAGTCTAATGCAGTCGCGGGCAGAGGCTAGTTGCATATATTTGAAGTTAAACTTTTAGCATGCGAGGGAACATCGACATAGAGAGATCTCTCTAGGCAGACGCTACATCCGGCGACCGAAGTCCAAAGAAAGTATCTGAAGTCGTATTTATGCATTCGCGCCATTGACTTGCAATAAACAACTAGACTCTCAGTCGCTAACAAAGGTTCCTCAAGAAACGTCCGAGTTGCTTTGTCTATGTGTTGTGTGTGTCAACACATCGACTTAGACAGGTAACATTGACATATTCGTTCAAATTGACATCTTATTTCGTGGCAGTAATGTTTAATATCAATGGCGTAGGATCGTGAGAAGTAATGACACGACGCCACGCGCTGGAAACCTGCCTGTCTCTTTTGTTCTCAATAGTAAGATTACGGTGCGAAAGAGACATATACATTGTACTACTACCAAAACCAAACCTACCAACCAAAATATAGATGATTGTAAAAAATTATTATTATTATTATTATTATCTGTATATTTATTTTTATCTTAAGTTAGGTTTTTACAATATGAATATAAAAAGTAATAAAACAATATTAATACAAAATATAAAAACATTATAAAAACCTAACCTATAAATTATTATTATTGTTATCAAAGCGCGGTCGAAACACAACTGAACCAAAACTGAACAATAGACGCGTCGTTCAGACTTTTGCTTCGGACAGTTTTTGAGCGTGATTGGGAGTCTAGTTGTTTATTGTACGTCAATGATTCGCGCTGAGAAACTTCGTTGGCGCGATGCAGAACAACCCGAACTGGCGGTAGCTAGTCGTGCGTCGTAGTTACTAGATGGCGCTAGGGTAGCACTGACCGGCCTTCTCGAGCGCCTTGATCTCGTTGGCGACGTGCGCGCTGGCGCCGGCGCGGCGCGTGGCGGCCAGCAGCGCCTCGGCCGCCGCCCACAGCGACTGCGAGCGCCGCGCCTCCGCCTCCGCCGCCGCCCGCTCTGCAAGCCACGCATCACAACACTCAAGTCGCTGACAGTCGCCCGAGAAACATAGAGACAGACAATAGTAGGAGAGACCGAGGCGAGTTGAGACAGAGGTGAGTTGATACAAAGCCTTTTTCTCTGCATCTATGACAGTTAGCGAGGTCTTCAACTGTGGAGTGTAGAAAGAGCAACGAATTAGCGAAGTTACGAGCCCGATAGACTGTCACAGTTCAGAGAAATCGGCATTGTATCAACTCACCTCTGTCTCAACTCGCCTCGGTCTCCCCTACATTACTGTCTAGGCCAGGGAGTAAGCAATTGCTGCCTGAGTATTGGTTTGAACGGACGAGCTTGCGAGTCCGTTTAACAATACGAAGCCAGCAATGCTATTCTGGCCGAGGCTTATTATTATTGATTTTAAGACATTTAATTTAATTTAATTTAATCTTTCACTTAATGTTTTATTTTATTTTGTAAATTCGATTATGGATGCAAGTCTGGAATAAAAACATTTCATTTCATTTCATTTCATTTCATAGTGCTTTTCTCAAAAATAAATGAAACAACAACAAAAATAAATTAAAATAAAATAGTGAAAATTGTTTTGCTTTGCCGCCTTTTTCTATTAATGGCATTTGAAGAGAGTGTTTTTCTACCCAGAACACCTAAAGCTATTTCAGACACAGATAAACACGTTGTCGTACTAGATTTTTTTAATTTGGTGTTTTAAGTCTTGTGCCTTTATTTTATAGGTTATTTGCATTTTAAAAATTTAATAACTAGACAGTAATGGAATTTGTATGCAACATTACTGGAGAGTTTAGCGCTACAGTAACTTTTTTTTTTAATTTTGGACTGACCGGCAACAATTAACTTTCTGTTCTGATATATAGTTAACAATGACGACTTTAACGGTCATTTTTGAGAAAAAAACTTTATTCTACATCAAAAAATACACATCTTAAACTAATACAAAAAACATACCGAGTTGTTGATACCGAAAAAGAATTCGACTCAGCATTATGCTGCAGTAGGCATCTACTACAGCACTGATTTCCAATCAAACCCTTCACGTCCTTGCATCAAACGCGTTGGACCGGAATCAGCACAAATAAGTTTGTGTAGGAAAGGGGCCATTCAAGTATTACGTAAGCAGATTTTTTACAATTATTTACACCCCCCCCCCCCCCCCCCTCCCTGTCATCATTGGTACCTGTATGCATTTTTCTTTTAATGGATTTTGTTTTTTATTGATTCGTGAGCAGCAGCTCGCATCGAAACTGCTGACGTAATCACCATATCGACCCCCCCCACCCACCATGTCATCAAAAATTAGCAAAGCAAGGACCCCCGCCCCCCTCAAGCGCTTACGTAATACTTGAACGCCCCCAAATGTGTTAAATTGCGGGTGGTAGGGCCTTGTGCAAGGTCCGTCCGGATCGCTACCCCCATCTGACTCGCTAAGCCTGCCGCTAAGTAGCAGTGCCTGCACTGCTGTGTTCCGGTGTGGAGAGTAAGACAGCCGGGGAAATTACGGGCACAAGAGGCATTTCATCTTAGTCCTCTAGGTTGGCAACGCATCTGCAATCCCTCCGGGGTTGCGGGTGTCTATGGGCAGTGGTGACCAGTTACCATCAGGTGACCCACTTGCTCGTTTGCCTACCTATTCATATAAAAAAAAAAAAAAAAATGGCTCACGTTTGAGCGTCTGCTCGATGGCCTGCAGCTTGCCCGCCATGGCCGCCAGCTCCCGCTTGAACTCCACTCGTTCTTTCTCTATTTGCTCCGACACCTGGCGGTTGAAGCGCGCCATCACCTGGAAACAAGCAATCGATTCACAGTGGCGTAACTATAGGGTGGCAGGGGTGGCAAAATGTCAGGGGCCCTAGCTCTACGGGGCCCCGACTGGCTTGGTTTATAGCACAGAAGGGACGCTGATGCACTTCTTTATATTGAGGAAGGAGCCCCATCTGACGAATTTGCCGCGGGCCCCAGACGTTGTAGTTACGCCACTGGATTCACATTCAACTTCTTTTACTCATTTACTATATAGGTATACATATAGGCTGGTGATGATGATACTATATCAGCAATATAAACCATAAATAATATTTATTTCTTCACTTTTTTTATATATTTGAAGTCACTTTAATCGCTAACTCTAAACAGGCAACGGCGCGGCGTGACATCAGCCCGCGTAATTACCCTCGGAACTGAAATAAATCTCTTTTTAGGGATAATTTCGCTTTTGTTAGTAAGTATCCATCCATCGTCATAAACCATCGTATCGTATTAGTGAAATAAGATTAGACAATATTTAAGACCAGGGATAGGAAACCGGTTTCAGAAATTAACCGGTTTGGCGTCAATGACCGAAACCGAAATGGATTGCGGTTTACGATTTCGTCGCCGGTTATTAATGCGCGTGCGTTTCGCAGGGGCGGCGTGGCGTTTCTTTGAGTTAAACCGGTTTCGTATTCGTGAACGCGAGCTCAAAAATTTCGTTCTTCGTATTAATCGGTCGCCGGAATTATTTTAATACTTTTAATTGAGTTCCCTTCGTTAACCGGTTAATCCAATGAACGTAATTATACCGATTTCCTGAACGATATTAACGGGTATTTTAAAACCGGTTTCGATTCCAGCTTAAGACTATAGTTCACCTCCTGCTCTTTCTTGTTAAGAGCGCCTTGCATGACCTCCTGTTGTATTTCGAACTGTTTCTTGAGCTGCTCTTTCAGGTTCTTGGCTGCTTCAGCTTGGATTTCCAGAGTCTATAAAAAAGCAGAACAAAAAAAAACATTTGTTAAAAACATACGTAAACCAAAACTTTGGAAGCTCAGGCCGCTAAGCGTTTCATCCGTCGCATATGGCTATATTAACTGGCGATACCGGTTTAGATCGTAAAAGGAACATAGGAACACTTCCTACTGTTTTACATGTGTTTAAAGAAATTAATAGACCTCTAGAACTTTTACTCGACATTTTATGTAAAACAGCATTCAAATCTCATAAGGTTCATTAACGCATAAGATTCTTTTTCATTTAAATTTAGGTTATAAAGCAATACGACGTCATTTAATAGCCTTAATAATAACTGTGTCTCTTTTACACACGTCTATGGTCACCCTTCTAGAAAGAGACGCACTCTCCTTAATAAGGACCTATAGCTAGGGAGCTGGCGAGCAAAATTTCTATATGATTAGCACACAAGGCAGACGTTATTAATAGTAATATTTATGCCCTAAGGAACATCAAGGACCCGGTCTGCCACCATGGTGGCGCTGCGTTTAAAATTTACAGCGTTTCAAAAATGTAAAAAAAAAAAGGTGTGCTATATTACGTGCACACGTCTGCCTCTGGGCCTGATGATTACAGTCATCCTAGAAACACAAAAAATCGAAAAGGCAGACATCCAGGGCTCTGACTTTAGTAGTATTCAATTTTTTAATTTATTTTTATGATTTAATAAATTGTATATGAAGTGCACACTTGGCAGACTTGAATTGTTCGATCAAAAACAATGAGAAGAACCACGGAAAAATAGTCTGCCATCATGGTGGCGCTGCGTTTTAAATTTACAGCGTTTCAAAAATGTAAAAAAAAAAAGGTGTGCTATATTATGCGCACACGTCTGCCTCTTGGACTGATGTTTGAATTCCTTATGAAAACAAAGAAAATCGATGAGGCAGACGTTTAGGCCTCTGATATTCCAAAGGCAGACCGTTTGATTTTTTTTTCTGAATTGAATTGGTTTTTTCTGGTTGGCATTGAGAAAAAATATGATTGCATAGATTTCAGCTCCAGAAGTTTAGTCGTGACCGTGCTTTTAGAGAATAATAATTAAACAAAATTGTATAAATAAAACTAAAAAATAACAATAATCCCATGCAATAGGTACACACGGCAATATTATCAGGTAAGCACCTACGCACGCTCGCGCCGTATCTATCCTGCTTACCGAATAGCTTTGCTGTATGCCTGCTGTCCCTTAATTCCGTGAATTTCAAACAGTTATACAGGTGAAAATCAGTGAGCAAAGTGTCTGCCACATTTTTTTTCGAATCCACGGAGTCATAGTGAATCGAATGGGCGCAATGAGAACCGTGTGCAAATGACTTAGTAGAGCTTTTTTTTTTACACTTTTAAGACTCCGTCCCATGATAATGCAGAGTCCTGAATGTCTGCCTCTTCGATTTTCTTCGTTTTCAAGATGATTGTGACCAATGAACTCCAGAGGCAGACATGTGCAAATGACTTAATACCCCCATTTTTTTAAGCAACTTCAATCCGCTGTAACGCGAAAACGCAGCGACATAGGACCTTAATTGATTGAACCAAATCGATTCGTAATGATTTAAACTGCACTCCACCTCGACGTGAAACGTGTGCAAATCATATACCGAAATGCTCGCCAGCTCCCTAACTACTAGTTTTTCTTGTATATTGGTTCTTCCCATTGTACAGGTCGATTCACAAGAACTGGCACGAATGGATTGAATGAGTGAATGATAATCCTATATGTGTATAACAAAACGATTAAATACAGATTGAAGTTTATTTACAAAATATTAGGATGCCTCTGTACAAGAACGTCACTCACACAGTGACGAGTGACTAGTTCGTTCAATCCATTCGTGGCAGCTCTTGTGAATCGACCTGTACTGTAGGTACTCATTACTAAACTGGTTCCGTGATTACCTTAATATTGAATTCCTTGTCCTTTTCGAGCTGTTCTTTCCTTATCATGTCTTCGACTTTAGCTTCGATTATCTTCTTTTCGTCGTGACCTGCGAGAAATTACAATAACTAAAATATTTCATCATCCATTGTTTTTATAGGCAATGGTGCACAGAACAAGCATTTAACTGACAGCAAGGACCAGTACCGGATACCATTAAAGGGGTATTTGGTAGGCATATCATCGGGTTAGCCGAAAGAAAGTCTGACCGTAATAACAAATTAAATCTGGTAAGCAATTACCAAAAATAAAAACCCGTAGGGTACCGTATTCCTTGATTTTAAAACGCGATCGTGCTATTTTAAACTTTAAGTGCAAAGCATTCGTAACCCTATTAAATGATAAGTGGTTAAATAATCAAGTTTTCTACACCCTATTCGACTCGAAAACCATATAGAAAACGGTTAACCTTATTCCGTAATAGTAACAGTTTCCGTAATGATAGGCTTAGCACAACGATAAGCTTACCATATCATAGGGTAACAGTTTAATAGGGTTACCCTATGAAAAGGCTAAAGCAAATGAAGGGGTTTTCCGGTCCTTGACTGACAAAACCAAAAAACACTTCACTCTGTATCCCATAAAACATCAAAGTGCATAATCGAAATTGGTTAGCATTTAAAAAAAAAAGTTAAAATAATATTTTTTTTTTTGCATCCTTACAGTTGACTTACATTCGATAGCTCGGTTCATTTTCAGTTCCCTAATTGTTTGCAGCTCCGCTATTTCGTTCTGAAGATACGCCACCTAAACACAACGTACAAGTTACATCATTTCGTTGATTCAAGGAGCCCTTCTTATATTCGAACATTTTTTTGATCTAACGTATTGTTTGGTCCAATGATCATTTAGTCTAAAAATTCTTTAGCAGCAACTGAAAATATACATACATATATATCACGTCTTTATCCCTTAAGGGGTAGACAGAGCCTGAGGTAACATGACCTAAAGGCCACATTTAGCATGATTGTTTGGAATGTTTGTGGAAAAGAGGAATCAAAGTAGTGATGGGTTGCTAGCCGCATCGCTTATAACATGATTCCTAAAATGGGCTTTTACCATCTGCGTGGAAAGAGAAGCAACTGGTACATTCTATGTTTTTATTTACTCCCAGACCGGCATGGAAGGCCCAAAACATGGCAAAGTATTCCTTAAAAATTGTAAGAGACCTTGTTTCAAATTATTAGTAGTCGTACAGTCAGCATCATACAGTTTGAAGCATTCAATTCGGCCATTTTTGTCACCTTAGATATTTCCTTTTTTTTTTATAAAAGAGGGGGCAAACGAGCAGACGGGTCACCTGATGGAAAGCAATCACCGTCGCCCAGGGACACCTGCAAGACCCGGGGGATCACAAGTGCGTTGCCAGCCCTTTGAGGAACAGGAAGGCTCGCTTTTTAAAGATCCCTAAATTGTACCGCTCAGGGAATGCTGCAGCAGGAAGTTGGTTCCAGATCTTTACCGTGCGAGGAAGGAAATTGCGTTTAAAACGCACGGTGCTTGACTGCCAACCATCAAGATGTTGCGGATGGAAGGACAGACGGTTCCGCGAAGTACGGTAGTGAAATTTAGCCGCAGGCAGCAATCCGAAGAGTTCATCGGAGCACTCCCCATGATAGATACGGTACAGTATTCATACCGCGGTTGTTGACCCCGGGCCACTGTACGACCTTATCGCAGTAACTGATCGGCTTGTTTGTGACTTTCAAGTGTCGAAGTACTCCGTCGTTGATTGTGAAAAGGTTCTACTGGCCTGTGGTTCCGGTTGGCTACTGCACCGTACCTGTCTGATGGTGTAGAGCAGCAGCAGGTCGGTGTCGCCGCGGATGTTGAGCCGGCGGCTGCCGAGGTCAACGCCCGGGAACAGCAGCTCCAACTCGCGCTTGTACGCCTTGCGAGCTTGGTCCACCTGAAACGTAACTCAATCTAATTTCACTTTACTTAAATACATACATACATACATACATAAATCACGTCTTTATCCCTTACAGAGTAGACAGAGCCTAAGGTAACAAGACCTACAGGCCACGTTTAGCAAGACACTGAAGGCGTAGAGGTGGAAAGTGGAATCAAAATAGTGATGGGTTGCTAGCCGCATCGCCTATAACATGATTCCTATGATTTTCGCCCATTCCCTCGATGGGTTTTTACCATTTGCGCGGGAAGAGAAGCAACTGGTACATTCTATGTTTTTTCATTACTCCCAGACCAGCATAGTAGTAATAATTTTTCGTAACTAGCTTTGTAGTATTACCCCCCTTATTCATAAACGCTCTGTAGGCCTCTGCTAACTTAGCAATCGTTTGTCCTTATCTGTCACTTTGACATTTACCTTTCACAGATAAGGACAAACGATTGCTAAGTTAGCAGAAGCCTATAGAGCGTTTGTGAATAAGGGGGTTAGACTTCAGAACTGATGTTGATAGTCTGCAATAATTAATAACGTTGCGACTCTAGGCAGCTACGATCTTTGACGTGATTATCGCTATCCCACGGGAACTATGCAATTTTCCGGGATAAAAAGTAGCCTTTGTATTAATCTAGGGTACCAACTATCTCCGCTCCAAAATTTATCCAAATCCATCCAGAAATTTCAGCGTATAAAAAACTTAAGTGTTGGGTTGGTAGAGTTAAAAAAACACAGTAGCGCGAGTCAAATCTTGTCAGTTGGCACAACAACACAGTAGCGAGCCGCGTCACCGTCACCGATTCACCGAAGTCCGAAACAAAATTACCGCTTTCCTATTGGTCAATCAGCACGCGCGGTCGACACGTGCCACTCGCCGGGCCCTCCCCTTTCTTTCATGTCGCGACCTGCTACACATCCGCATCCGTTTCAGCTCCGCATCAATTTATGCGGATGCAGATGCAGATGCGGATGTCGAAATTGATGCGGATGTTCGCAACATCCCTGATTGACAGTATAACAGTTTTCAAAATTATATTATACTAGCGACCCGCCCCGGCTTCGCACGGTATATTATGCATGTATTATACATATAAACCTTCCTCTTGAATCACTCTATCTATTAAAAAAAACCGCATCAAAACCCGTTGTGTGGTTTTGAAGATATAAGCATACATCGGGACACGGGGACAGAAAAAGCGACTTTATTTTATACTGTGTAGTGATGATAGTGATAGTGATAGACAACATAGGTAAGGTAGGTCACCTTGTTCCAGTACTTGTCGCTGAGCACCGACTTCTCCTTCTCGGCCTTGTAGGCGGCCTCGCCGGCGCTCAGGTCCTCGCGGAACTGCTTGATGTAGCGCTTGGTCGCCGCCACGCTCTCCGGCGGCGCCTGCACGCCCGCCTTGATCATGCGGTCCAGGGTCTCTGGAAGACAATCACTAATTATGTATGTAGGGACACAGTGCAGTGTCAGCTCATATACAAGTGCAGCCGCACTACGATATGAGCTGACGCGGCAGAGCGCACCTCCCGGGCGCGCTAGCTAAGCCGCCCGTACAGCCAGTAGTCTCTCGCCCGCCATTGTTAATTAACGTAAACTCATAAATCCAGCTCATATATTGTGACATAATATTCAGCTCCATTTATTTCTTTAGTAACTTGTGTACATTGTGTAAATTGTGTTTTGGTTAATTACAAACAGTTCAGTACATTCGGTGTTTACTTCAGCATTCCCCTCGGCAACCTAGTGTCCCACAGCGACACACATATAGAGATCCACATAACATCTCTACATGTATGTGATAGTGTATGTGTGTATGTGCGGGCGGTAGGGCCTTGTGCAAGGTCCGTCCGGATCGCTACCACCATCTTACTCGCTAATCCCGCCGCTAAGTAGCAGTGCTTGCACTGCTGTGTTCCGGTGTGGAGAAGTAAGACAGCCGGGGAAATTACGGGCGCAAGAGGCATTTCATCTTAGTCCTCTAGGTTGGGAACGCATCAGCAAACCCTCCAGGGTTGCGGGTGTCTATGGGCAGTGGTGATCACTTACCATCAGGTGACCCACTTGCTCGTTTGCCTTCCTATTCATATAAAAAAAAAATGTTTGGGGCTAGATCAATTGGTGTCAATTGTCCCAAGATATTATTATTATGTATGTATGTATGTAAAATCTTTATTGCACACTAGCTGTTGCCCGCAACTTCGTCTGCATAGAATTCGTTTATCGCTATCCCGCAGGAATTACGCAATTTTCCGGGATAAAAAGTATCCTATGTGTTATTCCAGATTATAATCTATCTATGTTCCAAATTTCATCCAGATCTGTCCAGCCGTTCTGGCGAAAGTGTAACAAACATCCATCCATCCATACTTACAAACTTTCGCTTTTATAATATAAGTAGGATAGGTCAAAAATCTATAAATAACAGAACAGCAAACAGAAAGAAGTATAACGGCGAACTTATACGTAAAAACTGATCGCTTCCAGCTGACCAAATAGTGAAAGGACAAATAATCACTATAATCACTACATAGTATAAAACAAAGTCACTTTCCGCTGTCTGTCTGTCCCTATGAATGTTTAGATCTTTGAAACTACGCAACGGATTTTGATGCGGTTTCTTTTAATAGATAGAGCGATTCAAGAGGAAGGTTTACATGTATAATTCTACGCAGACGAAGTCGCGGGCAGAAGCTTGTATAAAACATAGTCGCTTTTCGCTGTCTGTCTGTATGTCCCTATGTATGCTTAGATCTTAAAAAGTACGCAACGGATTTTGATGCGGTTTTTTTTAATAGAAAAAAATAATAGTGACGGGTTGCCGCATCGCATATAACATGATTCCTATAATTTTCGACCAATCCCTAGATGGGCTTTTACCCTCTGCGCGGGAAGAGAAGCAGCTGATACATTCTATGCTTTTTCTTTGCTCCCAGACCAGCATGGAAGTACAAAACATAAGGACAAAAAAACAATAAGTAAACATTTGTGTCATTACCAGTGATCCCACTGTTAAGAGTTACATACATACACACATACACAAATCACGTCTATATCCCTTACGGGGTAGACAGAGCCTGAGGTAACAAAACCTAACGGCCACGTTTAGGATGATTGTAGGCAATAGTGGAAAAAGGAATCAAAATAGTGATGGGGTTGCTCGCCGCATCGCCTATGACATGATTCCTAAGAATTTCGCCCATTCCCTTGATGGGCTTTTACCATCTGCATGGGACGAGAAGCAACTGGTACATTCTATGTTTTTCCTTTGCTCCCAGACCAGAGTTGCTTTGTATAAACAAATAGATACCTGAATATTGTACGTCCGAAATGAACAAACTGTTGAAACTAATAAAAATCATGTTATCACAATTGTACCGTGTACTGGGTTTTGTACAATAAACGATTCTTATTTCTTATTACTTACTAGCATCTGCCCGCGACTTCGTCTGCGTAGAATTATACATAAAAACCTTCCTCTTGAATCACTCTATCTATTACAAAAAACCGCATCAAAATCCGTTGTGTGGTTTTGAAGATATAAGCATACATAGGGACATAGGGACAGAGGAAGCGACTTTATTTTATACTATGTAGTGATTTCTATTTCTTATGTCACAGCTCGTCCTCTGCAACTCACCGATAGCGCACCGCGCCTTGGCCGCGGACTCCGTGGCCAGCTTCTCGGTGGAGTTGCGCTCCGCCTGCGCCCCGTGCATGGCCGAGAAGTCGTTGCGGTCCAAGTCGTCGATCGACGACTCCACTATCTATTATTTACAACAAATAAATACATCATTAATAAAATAGATGGTCTTTAGGTCTTGTTACCTAGGCTCTGTCTACCGCGTAGGGGATAAAGACGTGATTTGTGTATGTGTATGTATGTATATTTTAACCTTTTCGCCGCTATTCACTTTTTTTTATAACGGCTTTCACACCCGCTGCATTTTAGCGAGTAACCGCACCTTTAACACCCAATTTGGTTTCGCCATTCGATATGATGATGACTTTAGCGAGGCGTACTTCGCCAATGTCCACATAGTGACATTACATTACACACATCAGGGGCGTAATAGGTGAAAAATGAAATCAAAATAGTGAAGGGTTGCTAGCCTCATCGCCTATAACATGATTCCTATGATTTTTGTCCATTCCCTCGATGGGCTTTTACCATCTGCGCGGGTAGAGAAGCTACTGGTATATTCATGTTTTTTCTTTGCTCCCAGACCAGCATGGAAGGTTAAAATATACATACATACACGCCTCTTTCCCACAGGGGTAGGCAGAGACTACTTTGTTCCACTTGCTACGATCCTGACATATTTATTTTGCTTCATCCAGTCATCAATCTCTTCATACATGCTCATCGGTTCTGGGTACTCCTGACCTGACCTTTTTCCAAAACGTCTCCTATTTGGTCTCGGAACGTCCGTCTAGGCCTTCCCCTCCCAACGTAACCATTCACACTCCCCATATAGATCTGTTTAGTTAGTCTACTTTCATCCATCCGCTCTACATGCCCAAACCAACTAAGCATACTTTTTTCTATCCTAGCAATCCTTTAGCAAGATTGTGGGCGTAATAGGTGAAAAATGAAATCAAAATAGTGATGAGTTGCTAGCCTCATCGCCTATAACATGATTCCTATGATTTTCGCCCATTCCCTCGATGTGCTTTTACCATCTGCGCGGGTAGAGAAGCAACTGGTATATTCATGTTTTTTCTTTGCTCCCACACCAGCATGGAAGGTTAAAATATATCTTACCCTAAACAGCGCCGAGTTATAGCGCTCGCAGTGTTTGGTGGCCAGTTTGAACCCGTCGACCGCCGCGCGCGTGTTCTCGTGCATGTCGTGTTCAAGCTCCACCATGTCTTTGGTGATCTTGATCACGGGAGGCGCCGCGGGGACGCACTTGTCCGTCTGGATCAACATAGCTGCAACGAATAACAAATTGGCAATGTTCATTTTTTTTAAGCTGTGCTTTTAACACCTTTATTTGATAAAATGGACTATTTCAAGCAACTAATTCGAATATTATGCTTTTACGCAGCTTTGTTAATTAATAATAAATATTTTTTTCGCTGTTTGATAATTCGTGAATTAAGGCAGTGACACGTGACAGTTGCCATAGCTAAACTTTTTTTTTTTCATTTTTGTGGCAAACATTTGATGCTGGATTCTGTCTAAAAACCGGGTCGTTCGGTCAAACAAAGGTTCAAAGTACTTTTACAAAAATAACCTCAATCATAAAGTATTTTTGAAATCGGACAAGATAAATCGGATAAATGATGGTTTTCCTCGAAATGGTTTTCGAATTGGAGCATACTAAAAAAAATGAACAATGCCAATTACGTTAGCATGCGTTACGGAGATGACTATTGCTAGTATTGCTACAGTTTAGTTAGACCCTGTTTCACCACTCTCTGTGTTCCTTGTATGGTGCATTGGGGTAAATTCGAAATTGGAGGAATTTCGAAAATCGTGGATATCCACTAAACGGGGAACAATTCCAAAATCTAGCACCGCTTGTCTAGCAGCCAAAGACATTGGAGCTTCTAGGTAAGCGTTGCTAGATTATGTAATTTTCCCCGTTTAGTGAATATCCTAATGATCCTGCCGCTAAGTAGCAGTGCTTGCACTGCTGTGTTCCGCTGTGGAGAGTAAGACAGCCGGGGAAATTACGGGCACAAGAGGCATTTCATCTTAGTCCTCTAGGTTGGCAACGCATCTGCAATCCCTCCGGGGTTACGGGTGTCTATGGGCAGTGGTGATCACTTACCATCAGGTGACCCACTTGCTCGTTTGCCTTGCTGAGTAGGAACTCATATAAAAAAAATAAAAAATAAAAATATCCACGAGTTTCGGAATTCCCCCATTTCGAATTTACCCCAATGGACTATAACTATTTTCTAACAAGGTAACTTTTTAAAAGTTTTTTTTTAATGGAATTAAATGATTGTAGAGTGTAATGAAGTTACGTGGATTTTTTAAAGAATGTAATATAGCTTTACCTGGAGTCTCGACTTCAGGCGTTCCGATTTTGATTTCTTCCTTGTACAGCGGTTCGAAAGACGGCGGCGGCACTGCTCCACACAGGTTAGTGCAATGACATTATGAAATGTTACAAAAACCGGTATTAATCGATAATTACAAACATATCTAGCAACCCTACTGCAGAGCAAGTACAATCGACCAAGTGCTAATTTGTTCCTACGTTTTCTTCTTATTTTGTATCTTATGTCGCAAATAAATGCTTTCTTTCTCTCTCTACAAAGAACAGCAATCTTTTGTAGTGCAAAGAGACTGTGAATGTTTATGGTATCTTATCTATTAACCAAGTCCTAAACTAAGCATTGGAACGTAAAAGTATCCTCAACAAATGCTTTGTTTGGACCATTTATTTCATGACAATTTGTTCTTTTTTCTTGGTTGGTTTCCTTTCTTTTCGTATTCATTTGTGAAACTTCGGCAGTAAAGGTGTTAATTGCTCAAAAAATGTAAATGAAATTCTGTTAAGCGTGACAAAGCCTGGATATTTTAAAATGTCATGCTTTATTTGGTTCCCAATGAAAGTATATCATAGCATGAGGCACAATCTACAAACTACATTCAACCATACTTTTGTTAAGTTGTAAAAAAAGATTTGACCTATCTGTGACTGAAATAATGTTTTAACACTTAATTCGCTGTAACTACATTGTTTAATCTGTGGGCTTTACATGACTTTATTGACAACTTAAGACAAGTCATCATTTTTTTTTTTTAAATACATACATGGATACTTTTTGGGCGCAAAGAACTCCTTAGCATCTTTCTCCAAGTCTTGCTCAGGCAACGATTTGATTTCCATTGGACTTACTCCTTCCTAGAAAGATAATTTATGATAAATACATGTTGTTTTAAAATTGACCCAGAATAAAGCAGCCATAGATTTGAAGCATGGTCATGGCAGATGAAAATTTTTGTACATCGCCCTGTCACTGTGTCTCTGTTACTCGCACTTAATTATTTGCCGTCTCCCACCCATCTCTGCGTCTGTGCAAAAGCGAGGACAAATAATTATAAGAGAGTGACAGAGAAACAGGGATAGATTAACTTTTTGTCATTTGTTGCTGTTGTTACTTTCTCATAGGTCACTTTTTTTACTTTTATTACTTTTATTTAATTTTATAGGATTAAAATATGCGGAATATACTTTTTTGTGGTACTCTTCTACAATTGGTCATATACGGCATGTTAATATAATGTGATAATACTTGTTCTAAAATTCTTCATCCTCTTTGATCCTTTCAGTGACTAATCAGTATGAAAGTATTGAAAATATCCTTGTAACAGTCGACAATATTGATATAAGATCAACCGGGGTGTGCACACAACATTATGCACTCTGTGCACACGGGACGCTCAACGGGTTAACAATAAATACTTGACAAGTACCTTTCCAAACAAAAAGTGGCTCATCATAGTTGTGACTTTATTGAACTGGTTCACGGAAAACCTCCAGTAAGTAGTGTTCTCCTGGTACACAAGTGCTATGAGGTCGTTGAATGCCGGTGCATTGCTTTCGATCCAGTTGCGGGCATCGGGACTATTTCTGTAACATTTAATATTTAGATATTTAATAATCGCTATTAAGCGATAAGACCGCCTATTGTCTACTTTGTTCTTTGATTCTGTATTGTTTTGTATTGTAATCTCATGCCCTCTCAAATCCTCTCATTCTGTGAGAAGGCCTGTGCCCATCAGTGGGACATACTATAGAAGTATTTAACTTACTTTGCATAAACAACTGCGGCACCAGTTATCAACGTGGCACCAATGGCACCGTACAGAAACTTTCTGCTTTTCTTCGGATCTCCAGCTGGTGGACATCTATCGGGATTGAAATGAGCTTCAGTGGCATGGCGACGAGGTGTTCGCATCAGAATTAGGGCCGCACATGATCCATCTAGTTGTTTTCGTACCTGGAATTTAGTTACAATTAAGTTGACAAATGATCCTTATTTTTTTGTGTACACTTTTGAAAACAGTAAATCAATGGGACATGAAAGATATAAGTAAGAAATATTTTCAATAAATAATTTCAAAATTATTACAATTAACATTTTTTTATTTGAAATTAGCAAATTTTTATTATTTTTATGTTATTATGGTCAGTATTGTTTTATTCAGTAAATGCTTCTTATTTCTTCTTATATTTAAAAAGTAATTGTGGAAAAAATTAAAGTTCAGTAGTGTTTACTATGGCATTTTTCAATTGAACTACGCAGTAATGATCCTAATCATTATTTTCAGCTTTTATACCCCCCACTGCAGGGCATAGGCATCCTCTCCATACATAACATACACATAATTAGAAAGACAATGATCTTGACCTCCAAATAATATTTTTAACTTCTGCTAACTGTTATCAATGTTACGTTGGCAATCTGTTGGTTTCAGCAGCCTCATATGCCCTCAGCGACCTCAGCCGGTGTAGCTGGATCACCTCAATCACCTGGTTTAGTGACATTACAGATGCGGTCTGTACATGTTTAGGTTATTTACGAAAATGACGTTTATCGATGTTATGTAAGCTACAACAACCGCAAGGTGAGACAGTGAAATACTTAAAATTTAAATAAGTGTTGTATTCTAGATAATTATGAAGAAATTCTTATCAAAAGTCTACGTAATCTCCAAAACATAGGCAAAACAAACCTTCGACAATCAATAAAATATGCCAGTAAAGTAATTGGGAAAAAAATACATAGCATTTAGATAGATAGTATACTAGTAAATACACATAATTACGTACCAAAACCAACTTTGCGTTGTTTATATGGCTCGTAAATTTATACATTTTCGGCTCGAACTTCTCTCTTGAACAGGAGTTTGAGGAGTTGTCAAAATCAAAACCAGAGACTAAAGAGCTCAGTGCATAGACTACAAACTCAACGTTGTTAGGGGCGCGACCGAATCGTTAATATTTATAATCGGTTTATAAATTCTGTGAAACAATGAAATTAACTGTAATTTCTAGATTTAGTAGCAGTAGAAGAAAATAGTCCAGTACAGAAAAAATATCCTGCAAAAAATTATAAAAATAGCAAATCAGGTTTCTTGCCTCTGTCAGACTGTCCTGTCAACTTGACAGTTGGGCTGCTGAGATTCGTGACTGAAATGATTGGATAATATTTTGAATACAATTTTCGTAAAAAAATTAACCATGCTACGCACTACTATTAATGGTAAAACGCTAGACTTACTTTTATATAAGTTAAACTGTTGATATTTAAGCATATATGTTATTATCTTAAGTTTTGTTTTGTGTGATTATGGTTGACGGATTGTTTGAGGTTATTTTCTTCTTTTTCAGCTGTCCGATGTCTACGGCCCCTAGCATTACAGCAATTCAAAGCTGCCAGGACGATTACAAAAGAAGTCCGAAATTTTACTTCTTTACACCTGCAAATTAACAACTTCGGTTCTCCAGCAATTGGTTCAAATAAATCTTTGCTAAACAATCCAAAAATACTGGATTTATCTAAAAATGTGACTGTTCCTGTTAGAACAGTAACAAAATTCAGTCTTAAATCAGGTAAAAGAAAGACAGTGAAGGCCGTCACTAGAAGATTTTTCAGATTGCACTGGGGCATTTGGATTAGGCCTATGGTTGGAAGGACAAAGAAGCTGTGGAAGAAATCTCCTCCACAGAAAAGGCGTTTACGGCAACACGTATTTACTAACGCGACCCAAACAACTTTACTTGATAAAATGGTGACTAAATGCTGGAAGAAACCTAAATATTATGTAAATGATCCATACTCCCCATACCACACAAGGGAAGAATTTTATATGACTAGAAAGAAGCCAGAAGTAAAAAATTGAGGATAATGGTGGTGGAAAGTTGTAATAGACAAGAAAAAAATTATGTTGATTAGATACCATTTTGTCTGTAATTGGTTTCGATTTAGTTATGAACCTTTTGTGAAGTTGATTAAATGAAGGAAAACCAAAAAAACTTCCAATGTGTATTATTCAACTCTTTATTAGTTCTAGGAATCTAGTATATCTGTATTCTGCTGTATACTAAGTAAGTCTGTAGATGCTCTGTAGTATATAGTATATAAAACCTATTTTGTTAATGCATACTTAAAAAATGGTAATCACTAATCACATTGTTTGAACAACACAGCTGATGGACAGTCACACCTGATGGAAAGTGACGATAATCATTCATTGATCTGGTAAGTGGTTGCTGGAGTGGTGGCTGCTGCATTTGCGATGTACCTGAAAAATTTGACTAAACAATATTTTAACGGATAGGGGTGCACCCCCCGAAACGCTAAGCTTTCCCTCTTCAAAGATGTAATCATTAACGCTTTCGGTGTTATAGACATACATCATCATCCGACTTAGCATGCAAACCCAATGTGCGTTACGTTAAACGGAACGTAAATGTCATGGTGGTCAAGCACTGTGACACTGACAGTCCCGTTTAAAAATCTTCTTTAGTTTGCTCATGTTTCTGGAGCTAATAAATGCCTATTTATACGATGATGAAAGATAAAACACATTTTAACGGACAGCATAAAAATTATGACTCTGTAATAAACTTACGTTAGAGATTATAATATCGGAAGAAGCTTATGCTCAAGTGTTAAGTTTTTTTTTTCAAATTAAAGTTAAAAGGTGCGTTCGAAAACCATTGCCTTGCTCTGACGAGACGAGGCAAACATGAATGCTTACGAACAAGAATAAAGAATATTTTTTTAATTGTTTTTCTTATCAATGTAAACAAAATAAAGCTATATTTGGGACGACATGATCTATAATATATTCTAAAGACATTGCCACGAAGCTATTGCGCAATAGTAAATACCTATTACTGTTTACGTAATTCCAATTTTGAATACCGACCTTGACCATGCCTGGAGCCGCTATGATTGCTCGAAACACTTTGTTTGTGTCACGAAGCGCGCTATCTTGTATAAAAAGCCACCTTTCGCCCAAGAATACTTTCAATAGCTGTGTATCTATAGCCGGTGTCAGGTATTTGTCGGCTTCCTCCACTCTAAACATGAAATTAGTCCAGTATTCGCACAAAGGTAACTCCACTATTTGCGTGGGGTTCCTAGATGGAGATAACGTTGTTGAAATTCAGAAACTGGACTCCTCTTTACCCAAGACGCTGCTGGATATTTTGAAGAACGGTGACATTGAAAAGGTTAAGAAGTAAGTACCTAGTTACCTACATATCTTTATTTCTTAAACAACACTGTACTCATCATAACATGTCACTGTAGACGTCCTTGGCTAATGTCAACACCGATAAGAAGTAATTGTGGTCTCCTGTCCCATCCTGCAAACTGAATGCAAATAAAAACTTCAAACAAAATTAAAACAATACTAACCTGCAATATGTATAAAACTTATGCAGGGCTACCTCAGAGACATAAATTATTAAACAAAATTCAATAATTTGTTCAGTATTTCTTTACCTATTAGTTGACTTGTCCAGTGCCTGAGTTAGGGGGGGCGCGATCAGGCAACGGCCCAGGGCGCCAAATTTCAGGGGGCATTGGTGGGGGTGGAATACTTCCGTTTTGATTTCCTTAAGTGGGCACCACAATATTCTTGCACGGGGTGTCCGTGGTCGTGACATAGGCACTGCTGTTGCCTAGGTGGCACTAGTCCAAATTCTACAGCCATGTATTAGAATGGATTAACATAAATAAAATTGAAACCCTTCTTTAATTGAAGTTGTTTAAAAGAAAGCAATTCATATCAGTCTGCTTTACAGATTAAAAGCAACCAAAGATGCCCTAGTCCCACTGACAAGTGTCAACCTTCAAGCACCCATTACTGGCATGGACAAAGTGCTCTGCATCGGACTCAACTACAAGGATCACTGCGAGGAGCAGAACTTGACACCGCCCCCCGTACCTATGATCTTCAGCAAGTTCTCCAGCTGTGTTGTTGGGCCCAGTGAGGCTGTCAAATTAAGGAGTACTACGAAGGTATGTTAAATCTACGAAGAGTTGGGGTCAACTACAGAGTACCAGGTGTCTTAGAATTCTTCCGGAGCATTTCAGCGAGTTTTAGAGTTAGGGTGATAGTTTCTTCCATGCTGGTCTGGGAGTAAAGAAAAAACATAGAATGTACCAGTTGCTTCTCTTCCCGCGCAGATGATAAAAATAAAAACCCATCAAGGGAATGGGCGAAAGACTTAGGAATCATGTTATGGGCGATGGGTTAGCAACCCATCACTATTTTGATTTCCTTTTCCAACCTATACACCCTTAATCACCCTTAAGATTTTGTTACCTTAGGCTCTGTCTACCTCGTAAGGGATAAAGACTAAGTTTAATGTTTTTCATCAAAATTTCGATTAAGTCACTCCATTGCCCTCAACTCATCATACTGTTTGAACATCAACCTATGGATCTCTTGGAAAACATTTGCAGCGGTGTTCAGTCAAGCCAACCTAACCATTTGCTGAAATATTCTTATTTTTGTATTTATACATATACATACATACATACACAAATCGCGTCTATATCCCTTACAGGGTAGACAGAGCCTGAGGTAACAAAACCTAAAGGCCACGTTTAGCATGATTGTAGGTGGAAAATAGGTGGAAAAAGGAATCAAACTAGTGATGGGTTGCTAGCCGCATCGCCTATAACATGATTCCTAAGAATTTCTCTAAGAATTTATTTTTATTATTTTTGAAACATACTGTAAGTATATTTTTTATTTCATATTTATACAGATAGTCAATATTCTCTCCCTTGCACAAAGCCAGTCTCAGTTAGGATTCAAAAGTGTTTCTTACATACATATATCATCATTGCATCATTTGCATCATCTAGTATTGGTTGTGGCCAATCCAGAATCATATTAACACCACCATCAGGGTCTAAATTCTCTAAGCCATTAGGTATGCATAAATCACGTCTATCCCATATGGGGTAGACAGAGCCTGAGGTAACAAACACCTAAAGACCATGTTTAGCTGAACCAGATACTTTACTCATATATTTATACAAAACATTTGTTCATGACACAGTAAAAGATAGTTATAAGATCCTTATTTCCTTATTTAGTGTCCTTGTTGTATAAAAAATTATTTACGTTGAGTGTCTGACTAATGTCTTTTTTATATGTTACTTCATTGTCCTTCCTTGTTTTAATGAATTAGAACACCTAGTTACATTCTTAACGTCACAGCCACAGACAAGATAGATGAGATCATCGCTGGAACAATATACCTAGGTACTACCTAATAAAAAGACCTACTACTCAATTTTTCCTTAAAACCACGAATTCAGTACATACAGTAAATATCAGTCAATTATTAGTAATTTTTCGTCATCATATCAGCAATTTTTATGTAAATTTTCAAACGAAGGAGGAGGTCATGTAGGTGATTGTGTTTATTTTCATGTCTTTTCGGCAATATTTTTCACCTATGCACCAATTTAAATTTTTACTGCATTTTTTTCTGCTTTTTATAAAAAAATTGAAAGTGAAAATAGTTTTACCCAGCAAAAAAATGTTAAAAGATGCAAATTTGCCAACGCAGTTCTTATTCTCGATTGATGAAATTTTTAAGTGAGATTTTCACCGACTTACCTAATTTAAAATATTAAGTTTGAGAGCTCTAAAATGTGGTCTTCCTCGGTTTTTTAAATAGGCGCCGAGCTGGCGATAATCGTCCTTTAGTAAACCTACACCTACTAACTTGTTTGGGTTAGAATTCCTATGTGAATCACGGGGTCTCATCCCGACACCAATTGGGGTCAATTATTGAAGCAAATTGAGCTTGTAATTCATATCGTGCGTAGGTGGGCTGAGGCTGCTCGAAAATGGCTTATTTGGGCCGCGTTTTCTGCTAGATTCGCTAGGAAGCAATAAAATTTTGTCTCGTTAAATTCGAGTAAACTTAGAAATGAATGACTCGAGAAACTAATTCCTATGATGTCATTTGGAAACTTTTGCTGTGTGTAATGTAACGAATCTTCGAGTTGCATTTTATGAAACCGCGTTTATGCGTTCCTGGCAGCGAATGCGTTTGCAAATGTCGTATAAATCGCATTCCACCTTTTAGGTATAGGTGGGTCAGGACTTGCTCGTATTTGATGAGTGGGAACCACCACCGATAGCAATTGAAGGTTAAGAAAGATAGAATACCTCATGTGCTAGTAATTTCACCGACTTTCTTTCTCTCCTCTCGCCAAAACACAGCAGTGTAAGCAAGACACAACAACAGTGGTGCTGGATTGCTTGTAAGATGGAGGTAGCAATCCGATTGTTTTTGCGCAAGATGCTACCAACCGCCATTCTGGCCACCCGTCGCGGTGGTCTGCCAGCTTACTCTTCACTACATATCACTACATAGTCACTACATAGTATAAAACAAAGTCGCTTTCTCTGTCCCTATGTATGCTTATATCTTCAAAACTACACAACGGATTTTGATGCGGTTTTTTAAATAGATAGAGTGATTCAAGAGGAAGGTTTTTATGTATAATTTTACGCAGACGAAGTCGCGGGCAGAAGCTAGTATTTAATAAAAAAGCCAGTCAAGTGCGAAACGAACTCGCACGCTGAGGTTTACATTGAAATTGAAAAAATACAACGATACTTTTAAATTGGTTGGTACTAAAAGCGAAAATAACTTGCTTTTGTTTAGGTACATATTGTTCTGTTTATATCATTACAATCCTACTAATATTATAAACGCGAAATTTGTAAGTCTGGATGGATGGATTCACGCCAGAACGGCTGGACAGATCTGGATGAAATTTGGAACATAGATAGATTATAGTCTGGAACGCATAAGCTACTTTTCATCCCGGAAAATTGCGTAATTCCTGCGGGATAGCGATAAACGAATTCTATGCAGACGAAGTTGCGGGCAACAGCTAGTATTGCAATATTTTTTCCTTTACTTGCCTTTTCAGGCCTAAGCTCTCGCCACATTTAATAACTGCGTCCACGGAAGTACACTTTAAGTTTTAATATCTCGGTTTTCATATGAAAACTAGCTTCTGCCCGCGACTTCGTCCGCGTAGAATTATACATAAAAACCTTCCTCTTGAATCACTCTATCTATTAAAAAAAACCGCATCAAAATCAGTTTAGTAGTTTTGAAGATATAAGCATACATAGGGATATAGGGGCATAGGGACAGAGAAAGCGACTTTATTTTATACTATGTAGTGATGATACAATTTGAAAAGTTTTTTTACATATTTTAAGATATAATTCCAATTGTTGCAGAAAGTAGACTGGGAGGTGGAACTGACTGCGGTTATCGGGAAGAAAGCTAGCAACGTGAAGGCCAAGGACGCTTTCGATTACATCCTAGGATATACGGTAGCCCAGGACATCAGTGCGAGGGACTGGCAGAAGGAGAAGAACGGGGGACAGTTCCTGCTTGGCAAAGTGAGTATCGACAATTGACGACCGGATAGCCTAGTGGTTAGTGACCCTGACTATGAAGCTAGAGGTCCTGGGTTCGAATCCCGGTAGGGGCAGACAGTTGTATGATGAATACGAATGTTTGTGCCCGAGTCATGGATGTTGTATGTATTTAAGTATACAATGTATTTATCTACATTATATAAGTATGTTTATCCGTTGCCTGGTACCCATAGTACAAGCTTTGCTTAGTTTGGGGCTGGGTCAATTGGTGTAATTTGTCCCAAGATATTTATTTATTTGAACATTCCAGAAATAGAATTTATAATAATTTAGCCCCTTTTATTCCGTTTCGCTACAATGTCAGTCCATTGTGTAGTTTTTTTTAATAATTATTGCGTAATTCGGTCTGCCTCATGGGTCAGGCCTCCGCCATTTATTGGAGGGTTTGGGCTATAGTTCCCACGCAGGCCCTGTGCGGATTGGGAACTGCACACACACCATTGAATTGCTTCGCAAATGTGTTCAAGTTTCCTCACGATGTTTTCCTTCAGCGAAAAGCTCATGGCAAATTTCAAATGTTACCGTGTCCGGGTGACAAATCACGAGCGGAAGCCAGACTACCC
Organism: Pandemis cinnamomeana; assembly: GCA_932294345.1. NCBI lineage: Eukaryota > Metazoa > Arthropoda > Insecta > Lepidoptera > Tortricidae > Pandemis > Pandemis cinnamomeana. The sequence continues at coordinate 6,729,716 of OW028724.1, read as the reverse complement.
GCTTTTAGCGCTATTTTCAGGGCTCCGCAAAAATTATAAATATTAAAGATACAGTTCCGGGAGGTAGTACTTTTTTTAGAAAATTTCCTCCTCTTTTCAGATCTTTTTTCAAATTTCGAATATCTTTGATAGTTTTCGAGATATTAAAAAAAAACTCCTACTTTTTTTTTTTAATTGTTTATAACTTTTGCAATTTTCATCGGCCGCTTTTGGAACTTTTTCTTAAACTTTCTACATAATATTCCGAATCGAACGACACCTTGATCGTAATTTTCGGAGACTATACAAAAATTTCACCCAAAAAGGTACATGTTGACCCGACTAAGTATGGGAGAAATTCTTCATCTTCATCGTCATTTCTTCGATGGGCTTTTATGATCTAGGGTCCGATTTTTGAAAGCACATCAGTAAAAAGTGGTATAAATTGCTACAGAATCGGGGAATGTCACACGGCGTTGACCATACCTTCAATGAAGTCGTCGATGATACCATCAGTAGGGTTAGGAAAATCTGTTTTGATCTCGACCTTTCGACCCCTTTCATTTGTTCAATATAAAGTAATACAAATCGTAAGGGTCAGCTGCGTGAAATGGAAGGTTAATTCAATCTCACCCAGCCGTCCTGGATTCCGTTTTTAATTGCTTTTACTGCTTCTTAGTAGCTTAACTTGGCAAATATGATGCTTAATTGCAGTCCAAGACACTTTATGCATGTCTGGTCTGGCTGCAGCTGGGAGCAGGGATCGGAACCGGCTTTGAAATACCGGTTAATATCGTTAAAAACCGGTATGATTGCGTTCATTGGATTTACTGGTTAACGAAGTGAACTGAATTAAAAGTATTAAAACAATTCCGGTGACCGGTTAATACGAAGAACGAAATTTTGGAGCTCGCGCTCATGATACGAAACCGGTTTTACTCAAAGCAACGCCGCTCACACCGCATCCCACGCTGCTCTTTCTATCTCTGTTCTGCATGCGCTGGCTACAGAGAATGTTTCACGAGAGATGACTAGAGATGGCTTTTTAACCTAAGTTAACCGGTTAATATCTCGCAAAAAAAACCTGAATTCTCGTGAAAACAGGCTTTTTAATAACTGGTTAAAAACCGGTACTAAGAATCCGTATTACGTCGAAATTAATAATAATTTCGACGTAATACCTCCAATTTAATACTTAAAATACGTTTATCGCTGTCCTGCGGGAACTTTGCTATTTTCTGTGTATTTAATGCGTGAAAAGGTAACAAACATTCATATACATAAGTCCTTTCTAAATTTCTCAACTATTCTTATTCTTTCTAACGAGGCTTTTGCATACGGTTAGCATTTAGCAATGTTAGATATATGCTAACTTAACATATAGTTAGGTAAATTCTTGGATTCAAATGTATCTTTAAAAACCGGCCAAGTTCCGTACAAATTTGACTACCTACTGAATATAGAATCCAGTGTTAGCTAATCCTGCTCCTAAGCAGTGTGTGGTCAGTTTATATTGGTTACTTAAATCGACAGACATACATAATAATATTCTGTTTTTAGTATTTGTTGTTATAGCGGCAACAGAAATACATCATCTGTGAAAATTTAAACTGTCTATCACGGTTCCTGAGATACAGCCTGATGACAGACAGACGGACATAGAAGTCTTCCCAATTTTACCCTTTGGATATGAAACCCTAAAAAGTAATATGGTATTGGTCTACAAGCTCAGATTATGCAGCTAAGATCACGTCTTGAGCCTTATCAGCATCATGCTTCTGATTTTCCAATCTTATCAGATCTTTTATTTTTTTTTATCTTGGGTAATACCTAGGTATATGTTTGGTTACGTAATTTAAACTTATCTTTATCTATCACTGACTTGTTACTGATTTTTACTGTAATACTTCGATGAAGACGTCAAAAATATCTATACACCTTTATGCCACAAACAATACATATATTTGACATGATTGTATCTATATTTATGCCCTTGACTGTACTATCGGCCAATTCAAGTATCAAACCCATGAGCTTGGAGCTCACGGACTGTACTGAGATTAGCGCTGTCATCTAAATAAACATACAGTCAATGCAAGAACTGGTGCTAGATCTAGACTAGACCTTCACATATATTAGACCAAGCGTCTTGTTTATAGTTATCTTAAATTGCATATCCATAACATCCCTGTCTTCCACGCTGGTCTGGGAGCAAAGAAAAAACATAGAATGTACCAGTTGTTTCTTCCCGCGCAGATGGTAAAATGAAAGCCCATCGAGGGAATGGGTGACAATCTTAGGAGTCATGTTAGACATGCTAGATGAAATAACCAATAGAGTGACTAAGAGCTATCGAATTGTGGGAACACATCTGTCTTTTTCGACATATATTATACCAACACAAATATTTCCCGTTTTTTATCTTCTTAATGGAACAATCATATTTCAGTAACTAGAATTCGGTTAATTTGCTTACTTTTTGGTTTTTATTAAAATTAATAGAATTACGTTCACTATGCCGCTCAACGATTAAACATTAAATATCCATAACCATCATAATAGCTGATCGCTCATCTTTAATCACCTTTTTAACCTTCGGCTAGCCAATCAGCGTGCAGTAACCGCCAATTTCGGCTTGACGCAATACATACATACATACATAAATACATACCGTCACGCCTCTTTCCCACAGGGGTAGGCAGAGACTACTTTATTCCACTTGCTACGATCCTGACATATTTCTTTCGCTTCATCCACAGTCATCAGTCTCTTCATACATGCTCGTCGGTTTCGGGTACTCCTGACCTGACCTTTTTCCAAAACGTCTCCTATTTGGTCTCGGAACGTCCGTCTAGGCCTTCCCCTTCCAACGTAACCATTCACACTCCCCATATAGATCTGTTTAGTTAGTCTACTTTCATCCATCCGCTCTACATGCCCAAACCAACTAACTCATAATGAATTGGCATTGTTCATTTTTTTTAAGTTGTGCTTTTAACACCATTTTGATAAAATGGACTATTTCAAGCAACTAATTTGAATATTTTGCTTTTACGTAGCTTTGTTAATTAATAATAAATATATTTTCGCTGTTTGATAATTCGTGAATTTAGACAGAATCCCAATCGCCTTCGTTCGGCTGGCTATAAAAAAAACGTCTTTGTCTATGGTTTTGTCGTGACAGGTGACAGTTCCCATAGTAAAACTTTTTTTTCCATTTTTGTGGCAAACATTCAATGCTGGATTCTGTCTAAAAACCGGGTCGTTATGTCAAACAAAGGTTAAAAGTACTTTTACAAAAATATCTGTAATCATAAAGTATTTTTGAAATCGGATAATTGATGATTTTCCTCGAAATGGTTTTCGAATTGGAGCATACTAAAAAAAATGAACAATGCCAATTGTATGATGTTGCCACTCTATCAGGCTGTTTGCTGTGTCACTATAATTAAGCTACCTTCAGGCAATGGACACGTTCTGCCCCATCGGGCCGTGCATCACCACCAGCGACGAGATCGGCGACGCCCAGAGCCTGGCCATCAAGTGCAGCGTCAACGGGGTGCTCAAGCAGACCAGCAAGACGGACCAGCTGGTCCACAAGATACAGGACGTCATCGAGCGGTTGTCTTCGTAAGTATAGTCATATTTAGAGATCGGAAATTCAGGCGCTTATGTACAGTCAGCGTCATATAGTTTGAAGCATTCAAGTCAGCCAAATAGTTCGTTACAACGTAGAAATAGTATGGAGTGTCGAACTTTTGGATGTGACTTTCTATTGGTAAAATAATTTTCAAAATCGATTCAGTAGATATCCTTAGTTTACCCCCTACAATCTCACGAAGTTGACCTTTTTACAATATTAGTATAGATAAACTTCTCTTTTTTTAGCAGGACAGATTAATATGGACTTGTAAAAGAAGTAAAACAATTGTAATAATATAAATGTAAAAATGTTCTATTTAGAAGGGTCGTTTGAATCCATTTTTTTAGTTAAAAAAAATGAGATTACTCATTAAAATGGAAACTTGTTTGGAAACAACTCTCTTAAAAGCATTAGTAAGTGTAAAGATTTAAGATTTTCAAAAATCCGAGATTCTAAAAGCAAGTCCATATTAACCTCGCCGTGAACTGAAGTTTAGGTATATAAGCGCCCTAATAATATCTCTAATAATAATAGGCCATTAGATAAGTACAGTCAGTATCAGATATATCGCAGCGGCGAAAGTGGTCGCTACGATATTTCTGACGCTGACTGTACGTATAAATTAAATGAAGTTGAAAAGTATACCGAATGAATCGAAATACAAATAGGTTAATTTGATATAATACAGTTTTCTTATAGATAACCTGGAGACCCGGCTAAAGTGTTTTTTTAAAGTGAAACCTCATTGGTAACTTGTGCGTACCTAAACGTTCTCTTAAGAGCAATGCGATGTATTTAAAAAAAAATATTGAAATGAAAAATTACTGAACAGGTCTGGAAAAACGGTTACTCGTTCCCTACACAACTACGTAAAAAATGCATGTTTTTGAGCACATTTATTGAAACTGAAGCTATTATTTCTATTAGAATCGAGCTGGTCGATAAACACCTATGGCTATACCTATTCCTTTCTGTCAAACGGTTCATGATGGGGGTAAAAAGAGACGGTGAAAGCAATTATGATCGCCCGCGCGCTGGACAATATGACCCCTGATTCTAATTGACCCCTTCGCGAAGTTATTGCAAGATTTTCTTCATCTTCGTGACACAAATCCAATTTATGGAGACTTTAAAGCTTGCTAACTGAAGTGTTTACAAAAATAGTAAGTTTTATTCCGTCCTACTTCTTCACATGTAGATATTTACGGCTGGAGCAAAGATTGTTCACTTTGTATCATATTGTAATGACAATTAGAAGTAAAATTTCTAAATGTCACTTAAAATTAGAACACAGAAAAATCCGAAAAGTAAAGCTATGACCGGGAATCGAACCCGGATCCTCGTCATTCCGTGACGCGTGCTATACCCCTACACCACACATAGCAGGTGGGTAGTCTTCAAATTTTTCTACCTGTTACTAGCTGTCACGTGACCTTGTTACTATACGAATTTTTGCGAATTAGAAGTAGTTAGAAGTTGAAATAGTTTAGCATCGTTCAATGTGTTTACACATACAACTGCAACTTGGTAGGTAGAATAGTAACATTAAAGTACTAACATAAATCAATAGGTTCTCGTAGTAGCAGTCGTACTTGTAACACAACTTGTGATACAAAATGCCATCAAAACATATGGGTGGAGCAACTATTTCTTGCTGTTATTCTGTCCCATCAGCAAGGGGACAAAAGTAGTACACTTTGTTAGAAGAAATGTTGTGTCTCATACTAACATGCTTAATAGATGACCAATTATGGAAGAGGCTTAAATGCACCGCAAAAATACTAGTTTGGCAAATTTTAAACCTGTAAAGTTGTGTTTTTATGTGTGAGCGAAGAGAACAGCCATAGCAACGAGTGCCAAGAAAAAGTCGATCCACCCACCTCTATTATAGAAGAGGAGGTAAAAAAACAAACGAATCAATACCAACTGATCTTCAACTCTTTATTCCAGGGTAATGACCTTGCTACCTGGTGACATCATCCTGACTGGTACCCCTGGGGGTGTGGGGATGTACCGCTCCCCGCCAGAGTACCTGAAGGCTGGTGACGTCGTCCACAGTGAGATCGAGAAGATCGGCGTGCTGGAAACTAGGGTGGAAGATTTGCGCGAATAAGGCGTGCTACTTTAAAAGCACTGTAACACCAATTGTGCCAAAAATTACTTATTCATGGGTTAATGTATAAACTAATCGGCGTCTTACTCCAGTCCTACCTACAACTTTTTAAAGAGAAGTAATTTAATGGTATGTCCTTACCCATACAATGTTCGAAATTAACAACAATTATACCAATATACAGTCATCTTGTATTATGTGACTGTCTTGAAAACAGTCGCGCTGCTAAGCGAATATTTGTCAGTAAAATTTTACAACTGTTCAGTAGAGAAAGTATGACTATATAACGCACACCATTCCTAACGCAAATCTTTTCTGATTTTCACAATGACTTTGTTGGGGCTATTGTTCGAGTCATTGTTGCATCCCGGCACAAGGCATTTTTTATTATAAATCGGATAATTGATTGTTTTCCTCTAAATGGTATTCGAATTGGAGCATAGGTACTAAAAAAAATTAACATTGCCAATTAGTTTCATTAAAAGGAGTATAGTGCTGCTCTCTTTTTTCCTGGAAAACAATTAAGGACAATAATCCTTGGGCAGATTTAACTAGGAAAATGTTAACTGCGTGTAAATTTAATAACTTATTAAATTGAAGAACTGAAGTAAGAATATTTTTGAACAAATCACGTGACTGTTTACACAAGGTATATTTACTGTTATATTATTTATATCCCTGCATTTATAATGTACCTAATAAATTTTGTAGAAAGTAATCTTAAAACGAACAAAAGTCCTAAGAATGTGGGATATTATTATATTGTAACTGAAATGTTTTGTACCAAATTTTACGGGTGGGTAAAGGAATTTCTTGGTGCATGATATACATATAAACCATAATTCATGCAGCATACGTGTAATATTATGTTCACATAGTTTTAAGTACAATATTTTTGTTTTCTATTACAAGTGTAAATAGGCCTACAGGTGTAAATACCTACATGAAATAAAGTTCATAATTATATTTCTTATGGATATTTGGTACAGATTTATACAAGCAATGGTTGTTTTGTGCAATAAGAATTCGTTGATTTTGGAAACCTTTTTTGTTATTTTATTAGAGTTAGTTTTGTGTAATAAATAAATACAACTGAACTATTTATTTATTTATTCCGAGTACACAGTTACATAAGTCGTTCCGAGTAAAACCACGATTTGTTTTCCTTCAAAGTGCTAGATTTGGTCTATGACTCATGAATTTGGTAAATCTTGGAAATATAGGAAACTTCATACCTACATATATCTCATATTACTTAAATATGTACAGGTGTAAGGAAATACGAATTTAAAACGAATTTGATAACAGAAGTGGGAAACGGAATAGGCAAAATACTTATGCTTTGAAACAGCAAAATGTAAAAATACATTTTTTTTGAATTCTACTTATCTTGAAGTTTACGGGATTAATCGAATGTAGTTTATTAAAATTACATATTTTCGTTTTAATTTTACTAGGACTTGTACTAGAATAAAGAACAGCAAAATGATGTCTTAACATACCAGTCAACCGATTTGATTCCTACGCCACAACAGAACCTTGCCATAATCATAACATTTACGTTATTCGATAAACAATTTCATAAACCAATAAAACTAAAGTTTGTTTCAGTAAGGAAAGTATGGTTGTCAAGATTGACAACTCTAGAGGTGAGGCTTCCTTGTGGCACATATATTTTAGTAGGTAGGTAGGTAGGCTGGATGCGTCAAGCTAAAGACAGGGCGCTATGGCGCTCATTAGGGGAGGCCTATGTCCAGCAGTGGACTAACATAGGCTGATGATGATGATGATGATGACTAATAAAATCGGTTCCATACAAATATCAACTACCTACATATAAATTTATAAATAAATGCTATTTCGATATAATACTCAAGTCAGTTTCCTAGGATGATTACATCACTCATTACATCATAATTCTTTAAATTAATTAGTTGTGCTTTTTCAGCAAAATAGGTTGTATAAAATATTATTTAACTTAATTATGTGATTGAAGTTCTAAGGAATATATTTATTATTATTGTGTAGCGAGTGGGAAAATAATGTAAAATACTCACTTCATATTTTTATAGGTTGTCTTTGGATTTTCGATTATACGCGATTTTAACCGATTACCCAATTATACAAGACATAGTCGCATTTCTAGTTTTAGTGGCCATAGAAAGTAACCTAGCAACGTCTCGTAAATAATGACATACCTATTGAAAATTTGTACGTGAAAATTATGTAAATGCAAAAAACATCGCCGTGATTCATTTTAGAACGTTATTAATCTACCAAGAATTGATTTATTTCTAAGTTTGCTGTCAAAACTTTCGTGAACGCTAACAGTTACATTCTATGGATCTGTCAGCCATACCTTCCTTATTGAAACAGACCTTACCTATGTTTTTACAATGATTAGGTTCTAAGGTCCAGGGGCCCGATTTTTGAAAGCACATCACTCGAAAGTACCATTCGAAAGTCAAAGTTTTGATTAGTTCACAAGATTAATGAGAGCTGTGATTGTCTTCTATGCTACTCGTATTCAAATTCAGCACAATTATTCACTTTCGAGTGGTATTTTCACACATGTGCTTTGAATCGGGCGCCTGTGGTACCTGTCAAATTAAATTAGTTCACTCCTGCCGCTGTACCACAGCATGCAAGATTGCATTTTGGAAGCTAGATACTTCCAAAATTCTTCATTTCACAGTACACTTCATAAACTCAGTGGCAAAAAATTTGGTCTTTCAAAATTACCCCATTGCATACTAGACTTGGGCAATATCTTTTGCCACTGAGTATATCTACCACATTCTTGAGACCACGCTTTACCTTTTCCAGCGTGATGACACTACTTCCTGGCGACATCATCCTCACAGGAACTCCAGGAGGTATTGGGCAAAGTCGCAAACCTCCAGAATTTCTGAAGGCAGGCGACGTCATTTGCAGCGAAATACAGAACATCGGCGTGCTCCCGACTAGGATCGAAGACTTTTGTGTATGCTAGCTGGTACGCCTTATGCCCATCATAATATAATATTAGATGAAGTTAAGTGACCAGGATAGAAACAATTATGCTTAATTGGTTTGGTCACGTAGAGCGGATGGATCAAAGTAGACTAACTAAACAGATCTATATGGGGAGTGTGAATGGTAAAGTTGGGAGGGGAAGGCCTAGACGGACGTTTCGAGACCAAATAGGAGACGTTTTGGAAAAAGGTCAGGTCAGGAGTACCCGAAACCTACGAGCATGTATGAAGAGATTGATGAATGTGCTGGATGAAGCGAAAGAAGTATGTCAGGATCGTAGCAAGTGGAACAAAGTAGTCTCTGCCTACTCCTGTGGGAAAGAGGCCTGACGGTATATATGTATGTATGTAGTTAAGGATCAGTAGGCTTATTACCTAACTCGCTCGCAATCGCCATCGTGTTCATTTTGACAGTTCTTGTATGAATGTGACAGCTGGCTGATTCCGATGCCAATAGTCAGCCCATACATGAACTGTCAAAATGAACACGATGGCGAATGCGAGCGAGTTAGGTAATAAGCTAATAAGCCTACAGCTCTTGCGTTGCTGTGTTTGAGTGTGAAGGGGATTGCCCTCCTCTCTCTCTGGACACAAGAGACCTTCCAGTTTGCTTTTGTTACATGCAAATCGCGGGTGGTAGGGTAGGACCTACCTGGGAGGTAACACGGGATTGCTACCAGCGTCTTACTTGCTTATCCAGCCGCCGAGCAGCAGTGCTTGCGTTGTGTTCCGGCGTGGAGAGTAAGACAGCCGGTGATATTACTGGCACATGAGGTAAATGAGTCCTCGCCCGTGCGGATCAGGGGCGTGCGGTATGACGACAACGGGTACCTAAATCCCAGTGGCGTGGCGTCCACGGAACTCGAGTCCCACCGGCTTGCCTATTTTAAGGCAGTTGGGCACTTTTATTGTGCAGAATTAGAGGAAAAGGCTAGTCAAATGCCCTTCGGCTTGCCTTCTGATATACTTGATGCCAGGTCACTGCTAAATACTGACACATGAGATGTTGTGGTGTTCTGAATACGAATGTTAATAAACAGACAGGTATACACAGTTGGACCGTTTAGCTCGCTTTTTCTATTGGGTGTATAAAACGGTTGTGCTTATCTTGATCGAATTGCTCACGCCCTAAGTATTGATTGATAAATATTCCGTTCGCCAGCAGCGGCAGAAATGTGGCAGAGTTCCTAGCAACCAGCTAGGAACTGGAGTTCTATTAAAATATGGTTTCTATTTTGATGACTTGGTTTATTATTCAAAATGAAATGTTATTTTATGAGACTGCTTGGGACTATTTTTGAATACTTATATACCTAATGTTATTTTTTAAACTGCCGGTTGTGTATTATATAGGTACATAATAATAATAATAATGTTTAAACTGTTTAAAACAGTTTGTTATATGTTAATATTATATTCTTATTGTTGTATTGGGTTTATAGAATCTTTATTTCTCAATAAAAACAATAAGTCACTTACATGAGACCTTATATCTAAGGTAGTATTTGTAGTTTACAGTATAGCAGAGAAAACAAGTAAGTACGTAAGTATATAAAACTAAAGTTTTCCGTGATAATGTGTAATAACTTAAACAATAATACAAATAGTGGTTAATATGCAGTCTGTTACAGAGTTATAAGCTTTGTCAAAAGGAAAAGCTATATTTTTTATAAAATATTTAAACATTGACACGCGGACTTTAGTAAAGTACAATTAAATAATTATTTATAAAATAAATTAATCTTAGACATTTGAACAGCGTGAACATTCAAGACGTATTTCTCGTCAAAGCTTACGTAACAGTCGAAAGATCTGAACTGAAGTGAGACTTGGTCATAAAAATTATGTCAGCCAGCAACGTCTTGACCGTTCCAAATTACGCCAAAAGCAGACGTTAACATCTCGACGCTGATTGGTGAATAGGCCCGCGCAATTGAGCCAATCGGCGTCTTCCGTTCGCTCACAGGAAGAAGCATTTGTGCACACGCCGTCCCTTTCATAGACTATTAAATTTAATGCCAGCCAAGGGGACTTTTATTGAGTTAAGTGGCTTATACGGGCATGCAACCAGTGTTATATGACCTCTATAAACGTTGTACAAGTAACACATGACGTTCTAATTTAAAATGGTGCCCGCAGATTCTAAATTTGTCTATTCGCGACGGATATGTGTCGTTATGAATAGATTCTGAGCAATTTTGTTATTGAGACACATTGGTGTTTATTATGTCGTTATTGGTTATTGAGTAGGCTGTTATGTGCGTCTATAGCTAGTTAACTATGTGTAGTTGAGTCAGCAGTCTTTGATTCATCTTTGGTTTCTCTATTTAGTGTTTTCACCAAATGCCTATGGAAAACAACATACGTAACAACGTCGTGCTGTGCAGTGAGGGGACGCCAGAATAAGGCACATTAAGGTGGGGTAACATATTTGTATCGTTACTTACCTGCATTGCACGCTCTCATCGTCCAAGGGAAGACGGGCCCAGCGTACAGGCCCTTCCCTTGGCGCGGTCCTGGCGGAAGCTGGGGGCACCGGAGGGCGCTTGTGGTGAAACCCTTGTGGCATCCCACTGCGTCCCCATCACAGCGGACTAAGAGCAACGCCGGAGAGGTATATTTCTACGTATCCACGCATCGCCGTTCCTAGGACATTCATAAAAGTTTTACTCTACTACAAAAAACTTACTCTAAAGGCTTCATTCATAAAACACTTCACTCTTCTCGTGTTCTTGGTCTATTGAAGTCTTCTGTCTCGCTCTGTTGGGCACTAAACACTCATTGATAAGCACTTAAGCAGCAGGAGATATGGCAACCACTCCTGCGGCACTAGTACTTAGGAACAAGATTTAGGTTCGTTCTTCTTTCTTCAGTATTGTAGTTTTTGGCTGTTCCGGATTTAGGAGATACATAACCTAAAATAGGGGGCCAACGAAACAAAACATCGATAAATATCGTGTCTCAAAAATATTTTCTGAAAGAACATCGACTTTTTACCCAAGCCTAACCCAAAAATGGACCGATGACCTCATTAAGATCGGCGGATCGCGCTGGATGCAAGCCGCTTCCAACCGGTCTTATTGGAGATCTAAAGGAGAGCCTATGTCCAGCAGTGGACTTGTAATGGCTGAGATGATAATGATGATGATGATGAACCCAAAAATTGTATAGAACGTAATTTTTCCTGCTTGTTCTCTACTTCTTATCTTCTAACTTGTTAAAAGTCGCCACGTCAAGATCAGTTACATTTACACCAGTCTAACAAGCCGACTAAAAGGCACCCATAAAACTCAATTAAGATCGTCTGCAATCATAATCATCTGTATTAGTGTAGCGCCAGTAGAACTTGAGCCCTCAAGTATACGCCCCAGTACTGCAGCGAAAGATATTTAATGTTGGTCTCATGCTGATGATAACCCTGGAATGCATTTTATCCGACTGCGAGAAAAGTAAGACCAAGAGGCGGTTTACTTACTTAGTTTAAGATATTCAAAGCTGGGAATTTATGAAAACACACAAGTGAAAGAGGAAAGAAGCAGTGTCGGCGTTGGGGGGGGGGGGACGCCAAATTTCAGGGGTGCGGCTGGGATCCTTCCCCCACCAAACTGGTACTCGATTTTGCTTTCCTTAACCTTTACGCCGCCACGTAAAATACAAGAGACGTCACCCATAGATACGCCAGACTTCTTTATTGCGATGCCCTAAGTTGAACCTAAGCCCAATTGAACGAAGGTAGGTCGTTGGTGTTGAACCTGAGGTGCTGATATATGTATGTGTCGTTGGCGTCGAAAAGGTTATGCGGGCGCTACAATATTGTTGCCCGGGGTGTCAGTGATCCTAACGCCTGCACTGGAAGGTGCGGGCCCGTATTCGTATCCAATACCCTTTGCTTCTTTGCTTGAGTATCCTTAACCTTTTAGACGCCAACGACACATATATCGGCACCGGAGGTTCAACGCCAACGACCTATATATACGTCCATTACTTCAATGCAAAAGCAACCTTTATTAATTGGGTTTAGGTTCAACTTAAGGCATCGCAATAAAGATGTCTGGCGTATGGGTGACGTCTCTTGTATTTGACGTGGCGGCGAAAAGGTTAAGTCAAACCACTGGGCTACGATGACTGACACAACTATTATTATTACATTAGGTACATTATTTAATTAAAACATTTAGTTTATAATACACATTGTTTCCTTCTTCATTTGTGACGTGACAGTCGTGATATAGTCATGATTATATTAAATAGTTATAAGGAAACCGGTAAAATATACGCTTTCTAAGTATTTAGTAAAGCAGAATATTGTTTCATCACTATTTTGATTTCCCTTTTCCACCTATATCCCACCTATATTCCACTATCGTACTAAGCGTAGCCTTTGGGTCTTGTTAACCTCTGCCTACCCCGTAAGGAATAAAGACGTGATTTATGTATGTAGAATGTTGTTTTAAGTAATTTTCCTTCCGCCACTACAATTAAAAATGAAAAAGCATTTGCTCAAAGTGCAATTCGTTTATTAATTTTTCCGTAGAAAAATGTGACGAATTCTCTAGCACGCGTGCGCGTGTGCAAGTGTGCGCGGGAGTTGACTATACCCGTCTTTTTCTCACCGTTCGTTCTAGAAAGAGATGGCGTCTCGCGCACTCTTGTGTCCGCTTGACAAAGTCATGCAATTCACACGTGCGGTGCGCTATGTTTTCAGGGTTTCTTACCCAAAGACTTCGCTGTTCGTCTATCTGTCTGTCTGTCTGTCCGTCTGTCACCAGGCCGTATCTCATGAACTGTAATAGCTAGAGTTTAAATTTTCTCAGATGATGTTTTATAACTTCACTTCATCACTACATAGTATAAAATAAAGTCGCTTTTTCTGTCCCTTTGTCCGTACTTATCTATGCTTATATCTTCAAAACTACACAACGGATTTTAATGCGGTTTTTTAATAGATATAGTGATTCAAGAGGAAGGTTTATATGTATAATACATGCATAATATACCGTGCGAAGCCGGGGCGGGTCGCTAGTTTTTTATATATGTTGGTCTATGCAAGCAACCAATATAAACTGACCTCTCGCTGCCTACATTTTGTGGAAGAGTAGGGCTGGGCTAACAGAGGATTTTATTCGGTTGCTGAATTTGTGTAGAATCCTCAGTGCGCGACTCCGACTCGCACTTGACCGGAGCAAGAGGTTGTAAGTGGACACCCATGGATTAGTCAAATCAAAGATGTCATTATGCACTGTTTACAATGTTTACCTACCATACATTATTTAATTATGATTTTCGCCAATCCCTCGATGGGTTTTTACCATTTTCGCGGGAAGAGAAGCAACTGGTACATTCTATGTTTTTTCTTTGCTTCCAGACCAGCATGGAATAGGCGATGCGGCTAGCAACCCATCACAATTTCGATTCCACTTTCCACCTCTACGCCCTCAGTGTCTTGCTAAACGTGGCCTGTAGGTCTTGTTACCTTAGGCTCTGTCTACCCCTTAAGAGATAAAGACGTGATTTGTGTATATATGTATGTATTTAATTATGATCAATGCGTGATATAATCTGAATACTACATAGGTACAATATATTATTAGGATCCCACTTTTAATGCTTAATTAGTCTTATCACTTCTAATCACATCTTCGATGTCTCAAGGGCATAAATATATATTGTACGTTACAAAGACTTCAAAAACATCTACACCGTTATGCCACAAACAATAAGATCGGTGACACCATATTTGACATGATGGCTGTATCGATGTTTATGCCTTCGCCCGTATATAAAAAACTATTAATAGTTGGACATCATCACTACATAGTATAAATAAAATAAAGTCGCTTTCTCTGTCCCTGTGTCCCTATGTATGCTTATATCTTCAAAACCACACAACGGATTTTAATGCGGTTTTTTTTAATAGATAGAGTGATTCAAGAGGAAGGTTTATATGTATAATACATGCATAATATACCGTGCAAAGCCGGGGCGGGTCGCTAGTATTTTATAAAGGCTGGAGATGAGATGAAGGGATTAGATTTTCACCGACCACCACTCTGTACAAATTTTAATGTCGAGGAAAATCCTTTCCCATAGTATTATCTCGGAAATGTTCGTATTGTCATGCTGCTTCGGTCACTCATAGGCACGTCGGCATCATTCGGAAGTAATCGTGTGTTCACGATGGGAAAGGATTTTGCACATCTGTAAATAGAGCGAGTTAAGAGAAGATATCGGCTTTGATTATGTGCCTGACGTCGTTTTTTACGTATCCCGTGTCTTTTGAATTATTGAAAGTAGCAACATCGCACCAAAAGCAGTCGCGGCCATTTTGTAAACTCAATTTCTGTTGAGAACTTTGATAACAATAAAAAAACATTATGCAACAAATTTACCTATATTGTTGCGCCGTAGAAAATCATAAAGGCGTCTTCATATTCATACATAAATCAAACGAACTAAATTTTCATTGACACAGTTCAAAACCTCTTTAAATTTGCATCACATGCAATGTGTGGGAGCGCTCTATAGCTACTTGAATTTAATAATAATAAACCAGTATAAAGTCTACCCTTGCTCCCCACAAAAGTCCTGTAAACGTGGGTCGTCGTTTAGTGGTTTATTTAATTGCTCAATTGATCACATCCGTGCCATAGAGCGATATAGCTGTTAGAACTGGCAGTGGGCGGAAATTCTTGATCAGAACAATTAGATCTAACACTTATACAATTCGTTAAACTGCAAGACGTGATTTAAATGGAGACTTTTATTCAATAAGAGCTTGCTCTTTGTTAGTTGTTTATTAAATCGGCTGGAATTACTAAGTCAATTGAACGGCTTGTTTGAATGCCGCTTGCATGTTTTAAACCAGTATTTTTGGTATTAGCTTCACTTGTATCTCAATAAATAATGTATCTCAATAATATGTAAAATGTAAGAAACAGAAATGTCACGCGAACTGTCTATTTATTATTCCACTAAATCATTTCAGTCTGTTACAAAGTTAACTGTTAAAAAAATGGGTGATTGCAACATCAAACTGGTGTTTTGTATGCCGAAACTTAGTAAAAACTCTAAAAATGTGTGGGCATTACTAACAGAAAAAAATAGCGACATTAATCCTGAAAGAAAATATAAACTATGACATTTCTAATCCTCACATAATAATACCTCATAATAATACTTCTGCGGTTAACTTATTGTGTTGAGATAATAATACTATGTAGGCATCGTTTATAACGACGAAGATACATTTGTACCTTAATTACAACAATTAACATTATCAGTTTTCAAGCCGAGCAAAATTATTGATGTACTTCACTAGGTAAATGTATTTAAAAGTATAAATAAATGTCAACAGTTTCATAGCTATGTTTACTATCAATTCTGCTAAAGACGCGTCATTAAAGTCTAAACAACATTAAAGTGGAAGTAAATACGTATAGGATAAACAAATAATTAGTAATAATCATTAATTATTTATTTACTCACTTTATCTTTAAAACGTTTGTTTGGGTTATTCCGCTTGCATTCAGTGCAATGAGACATTTTTTATACCTACCTATGTATTTTATCATGTTGTATTTCAGTCATTTCATTAATCAATTCCATTACACCTTTGTCGAATGCAGTAGGTACTCACTTAAGTATTTGCATAGGTACTAACTAGTCCCTAAGCAATTTACTTACATGATAATTTAAGTAGAGGTTAGTTTTAAAAACCTATCTAAATATTCATGACAAAATCTCTAAACTACCTTTATTAGCTGGATTAAAGAACTCATTGCGTCCTTTGATTTCGTTGTAAATAATATATTTCTATTCGATGCTTGTTATTGATAAGTAACTTATTCTCGTATCTGTAACTCCGTAACTAATTCCACACACTTGTTTTATTCACGTTTACAAATATTTTCTTTCAAACTGATCTATAAAAAATAAATAGACAAACAGGGCAAGCTAAATAACAGCTTGTAAAAAAACAAAATAAATGCAAATGCACGTGTCAATTCTAGTTCACACTAATCTTAACACTACGTGCGCTCACATATGGGCGCGGGATGAACGGCCAACGCTTTCGGGAGCGGTACACTCGTAATTTGAAATTTAAAAACGTTCCATTTTTAATTGCCTTGCAGTGTGAGCGGCCAGTATTTGCGCAAATAGGTCGGATAC
Source organism: Pandemis cinnamomeana (assembly GCA_932294345.1). Taxonomy (NCBI): domain Eukaryota; kingdom Metazoa; phylum Arthropoda; class Insecta; order Lepidoptera; family Tortricidae; genus Pandemis; species Pandemis cinnamomeana. The sequence continues at coordinate 6,712,798 of OW028724.1, read as the reverse complement.
AGATTTTATTGAGACGTGGAAGCTTTTATGGGTAGTTACTGCGTTGTTAGTTGATGGTGAGTGGTGCTAGTGCCTACCTAGTACTGGTTTATTGAGTGAAAACACCATAGATTAGGTACAACTTAGTTTATCCACTTAGGGCCTGTTTCACAACCCTCTGTAAAGATCCGGTTATCTTAAGTGTCAGTTATCTATGATGTCGTCTCTGTCTGTTTTCTAATAAGAACTAGACAGGGAATCAGAGGTAACTGGCAGTTAAGATAACCGGAACTTTACAGAGTGCTGAGCCAGAACCTTAATGTTTCAACTCACTAAATCTGATCTTACCATCAGGTGACCCACTTGCTTGTTTGCCTTCCTATTCACATAAAAAAAAAAAAATGTGTAGTCGAACCAGTTAATCATAACATAAGTAATCCATTTTGAAACCTTTTTATAATAAATTACTTACTTCGAACAAAGTACACGTTAGCATCGTAACATAATCTTAAATAGGTAAATTAAATATTCCACTCTACAATTGCTTAAGCATACTTTGACAATTATTATTTCCTACTGTGGTAAATGGTTACGTAGTGGTTCAAAATGTAGGTACCTAGTTATAATTCCATTTTCGTTCAAAAAATTTGCTTGGGTTTAGGTTTGATTTTTAACAATCCCGTTATGTATGTCGCCTTTTTCTGAGAAAATTGCGTTACCTTTATTTTTCATTTTGACCCAGTATCTATTAACATTTTACGTATTTTAGTATGTACAAAATTATATTCAATTGAATAATTGGTTTTGGTTTTTTAAAGTCAAAGTTGAAAACGAACCGGTGCCGCGGTGGTTTCAGATTCGTTAAAATATAGATCAAATGAAGATCCACTACAGACCACACACGTCATAAATTAATAACGTACATAAATTAAACGGGTAGAAGCGGAGCTCTCATCAACGTCAAGAGGGCATTGACACCAGACGACATAATGATTTTTTTGTCAAACATTTAAGTACACATACTTCTGTTATATCAATAGTCATTGGCACTCTGTTGTCAGTTTTTAGCACTTGATCTAGAGTATCTAGAGCAGAGGTTCCCAAACTCATTTTCACCAAGTTTTAGGTACTGTTTTGCTACATTTCTTCTGTATTCCCAAAACCCTCTTTTTTTGCGCCAAACGTGGATCCCAACTGGTCTTTTGTGGGCCCCTGGGCCACTTGGGGAACCTTCGTAGAGACATGGCGTTGTCTCAGCTAAATTTGCAAAAAAAAAAGGCGTCACATCACTACCTAATTTGGCGAGTCTTGTTCTTGTAAGACCATCTCTTGATTGCTGAATACTGAATTTGAACAAAAAACCTCTTATCGTTCACGAGATTTTCACATCATGAAACCAAGTGCGCGAACAGTAACCAAAAGCATAACATATTTTGCCCCTAAAATATTCAGACAAATTGTTCTTTTTACAGTGTTACGTCTCAACTTTCCATGCATTTTTAAATTTGTACCAAAATAAATGTCTACCAACGAACAGATCAAGTTGTGGTTGTTAATCGAGCGCAATGCTAAAATCTGCGAACGAAGTTTGTATAGAAGAAAAAACCTTCTTGTAATGCTGTCTCTAATGCACTTGATAGAGACAGAGTTGGGAAGACATCCCTCACTAACTGTTTAGCTATCCCATGAATAAAATATTTTCGATATTCATTTTAAGACGGTTACCTAGCTAGGGAAGAGGGGTTTCCAAATTGTACGTAACTCCTGAACGGCTCCTTAGTGATTATGATGGTGGATCCACTGGTTTTAACCCGGGCGAGGCAAAACGACCGGATACACTACTGGCAGCATCAGATAGAGAGCATAAATACCTAATGTGCTAACTTGCTCGTTAACTCGTTTGATTAGATCGGTGCTGAATGAAGAGACGAAACGGAAAATTTTACAACTGCCGGCGTGTATCAAAGTAGAAAATGCATTACCTACACTTTTCAATTAAAAGTTTCCTCAGGCTCTCTCGGCGTTATGGGCGTGCTGGCGTGAAAGTATCGTATAGTGACCAAGATAGGAAATAATATGTTTAGTTGGTTTGGTCACGTAGAGGCTTAGATTTAGACTGTAGAGAGGATGAATGAAAGAAGATTAACTTAACGGATTTATATGGCAAGTGTGAATGGGTGCGTTGGGAGAGGAAGGCCAACGGAAGTTCCGTGACCAAATTTGCGAAGTTTTGACAAAAGGTCAGGGCAAGAGTTTCCTAAACTGACGATCATGTTTAAGGAGTTCGATGAATGAGGATGTGGAAGCGAAACAGGCATGTCTCTGCCCACCTATGGGGGAGGTGCATGACGGTATGTATATGTACGTATATGACTGTCAACTTCTTGGCTTTCGTTGTGTGTTATACGCTTTAATCCCAGATGAGACTACCGCCGTCCGATAGCCGGTCTGTTAACTATTATTCCGATAACAGATCCTCCCACTGTTTACTTGCAAGTTCACCACCCCCTGATACGGCTCACAGCTGACCCCCCTATCTTGGGTCGGCGAGTTATCTAACTTGACAGTTCTCTTGTTTGTCCGCTTAACAATAGTGTGCTTATTTTAGAATTCAGAATTTCTCGGATAAGCCGTGTATGGGATGTTGTTAGTGGGTCGTGTACAGTGAGATTGTTGCTAACGCTGCGATCTTTGACAGTCATTGGCGAAATTATTGGGTGCTTTTATGCCCTGAAATGGCGGGAGTTGACAGTTTCCAACATCATAGGAGAGGAAAGTATGCGCTGACGGTATGAAGCCAGCTCTTGCGTTTTTAACGGTTATTGTCGCCATGAAATAACCGTGGTAGCCTAGTTGCTTGAACTATGGCCTCTCAAGCAGAGGGTCATTGGTTCGAATTCCAGGCTCGCAGCTCTGAGTTTTTCGGAATCTAAGCTTGAAAGTAAGTTTCAAATTTACAACGAGCTCTTCAGCGACACCAATTCAATGGTGTGTGAAGTTTCCAATCCGCACTAGGCCCGCGTGGGAACTATAGCCTTATCATTCCGAGAGCACAGCACTGATATGCATATAAGCTGGTTATCATCGCCACAAATGTGGCTTTAAGTGCTTTTAATTCGCTCTCCTATTATGCCTTGTCGCCTGGTGGTGTCGCTAACCATATCCATGGTGCCATTTCACAGCGCTGTTCAAGAGCACCCCTGGTCAACTTCCAAATTCGAAGTTTGAATTGTGCCGTCTTCCTGACAGTATTTAATGGGAGAGTGAGAGGGACGGTATGATACCAACGCCAATGTTGAACACCAATTTTTAATACGCAGCATACATAGCATAGGTAGAGAAAGATAGATAGACAAGACCATGTCCCTTACACGCTCGCTATGGATCTGTATGGATCTAGTGACATTCTTGGACGTTAGTAATAAAGCTTATTTCTCAACGCACGCGCGGCTAGCTATCAGAATTAATTGGTCTCGCTCGTGTCATCTTTTCTCTTAAAATTGTAGCAAGTTTGACTTAATAGCGTCGTAAATGTTTTTCAGGAATTTTGGATCATAGTTGAGAATTAAATGATTCCATCCATTGAACATCTTACTCGCTAATCCTGCCGCTAAGTAGCAGTGCTTGCACTGCTGTGTTCCGGTGTGGAGAGTAAGACAGCCGGGGAAATTACGGGCACAAGAGGCATTTCATCTTAGTTCTCTAGGTTGGCAACGCATCTGCAATCCCTCCGGGGTTGCGGGTTTCTATGAGCAGTGGTGATCACTTACCATCAGGTTACCAACTTGCTCGTTTGCCTTCCTATTCATATAAAAAAAAAATAAAAAAAATAGACCGATGAAGTGATTTGCGTCAATTTTGAACCAAAAATTTAAATGAAATAATCTTTGTGGGAATATTCAGGCGAACTAACCCAGCGCTTGTTCCTCGTACATAACTATTTTACATAACCAGGACATTCTAAGATTAAATAAAGACTATTTCTAAATTAAAACAAACATGTTCGCGGCTTAGGGGTGGCCCAAGGGTCATCACCGCCGCTCCTAAACCCAAATTAATCCAAATTAATCATCCTACATTGGTTTTACCAGTGACGGTTATGTAACTTGGTTATGTACGGGGAACCAAACCCCTGCTGAAATATTTCGGAGAAAATCTGAGTGACTGTAACGTATTATACGATCCGACCTAACTACACCATTATCTCAAAATTATTTTTAAACCTATTCATTCTTAATATGCCATAATATGGTCACACGAACTCTTTGTTCAATGTTCACTTATGACAATTAATTAATCTATGATTCACGCAGCTTCGCGTCACTCGACATAAATACGCTAAGAGCTGGCGACGCTTTTGTAATCATTTCAACGATCCTAATTTTAGACTGAGTTAAAATGTTCAAGGGGTTGTTGAGTTGCCACCCGCAATAGGGGCTGATTTTCAAGAACGCTTGAAATTCGTTTGTTATTATTTTTCAAATATGGCCTCATCGATTGATGCGATGATTTCGCCAATGTCAAAGTAATAAATACAGTATTCAAAAATTTTGTGACAAAAATGTCGGCAACGTTGTGCGGTAGAACACGGTCAGAAGACCCCTCCCCCCTGTCGGGCTCTTAGCCAACGGATAATGATGTCCCTCAGAATCTGCCAGGGAATCATTAACTGATGCCCAGGGTGCACCGGACCAAGTACTGATCTTCCTCTAGTAGGAAATTAGGTATGGTTCAAATACAAGCTCTTTAAGTAGATGTTTCGTAGCAATGAATGGATTTTAGCCTATTTTTAACCCCGACGCAAAAAGCGAAGTTTGACGTCTATGGCATCATAGCTGTCAAGCGGATGGACTGATTTCGATGCGGTTTATTTTTCATTCAAAAGCCAATTTCTTTACGGTGGTTTGCAAAGTTTGGTAAAATTCGTTCGACCAGTTTGTAGGCTATCAGCTCTTTTCCAAAGTGATGTAAGGCATTTTTGGCACAAAATTGGTTTTTTTACTCGACAAATGGGTAGGAGGTTATTTCAATTTTGAATTTAATGTTCTTTATAAATGATGTCTCTGAGCGTTTGACTAAATAAAACTATTCCAGGTCGATTTATCTTTTTGTAGTTGAACTCAAGGACTTTAATGCATTAATCTGAAGATATAGTAATATCGTTTTTAGGCTTAATGAGCCTTTTTCGAGTAGGTATTAATATTTCTGGTGCTTCATATAGGTATTACAAAAACTTATGTAAAGTTATGTAATTTAGCAGAACGTTTTCCTAATGAAATCTAAGAGGTACATCGATAAATTTAGGGATGCCCTTGCTGGAATTAGAGCCCGCATATATTATCATGATCATGAACTTAGGTACAAAGTTTGTTGAAAACAAGCGTGTTTAATCATATCCGATTGGCAAAAGATACATAAATGCTCTAGCTCTTAGCTTATGTTTAACGTTGTTTAGTAAATGTTGTTATTAAAGTATGTATTTGTGACATGTAAGTAAACATTTCGTAGAAGGAAAAGTCGAGTTAATTTGCTTTTTCATCCTGTAGATTACAAAAGCTAATTTACATAAATTAGGAATAAACTCAGTTTATTGCAGTTACATTCTACCATTGTTAACCAAACCACACGAGTTTTATTTTATTACTAGCTTCTGCCCGCGACTTCGTCTGCGTAGAATTATACATAAAAACCTTCCTCTTGAATCACTCTATCTATTAAAAAAAAACACATCAAAATCCGTTGTGTAGTTTTGAAGATAATAATATAAGCGTACATAGGGACAGAGAAAGCGACTTTATTTTATACTATGTAGTGATGAAGTTTTTTTTTCTTTCATTAATTCTAAGCTCACTATGATTAATTTGTAACTTCAGACGCCCAAACAAACCACTACGCCCTTTGACTTACCTACAACGCGTAAAGTTTAAAAAAAAATATCCGTTTGCAACTGTCACTGGTTAACGTCAAACTGAGCACTTGAATTTCGAACGACCGCCGCGTTCCCAATTCGAAATCGTACTGCAAAAAACCATCATGGCCGACCGACGTACCGCGTCGCCTGCGCACGCTAACCGACTGCGCCTTAACAAGAGTTGATTACCTTTAAATAGAGCCCACATTATCTGGTCGTTCAATGAGCGACTCGGGGCGGTGTGGGACTCATTCAGGAGTCGGGACGTATTATTGAGGAGCTTCCGCTCGACATTACAATTATGATTTACTTGGACTTAATACTGTTTTAGGAATACTTGCCCGTCTAGAACTCTTACTGTGAAGATGAGAGAGAATTGCAAGATGACTTCAAAAGTTATCGCTGAAATTCGGAACGAAATATTTCACAAATAATTGTTATGCTTTACGATGCTAACTAATACATGAGTAAAAGATACTTAGTTTATAATTATAAAATGCTAACTTAAATATTTAGGGATACTTTTCGTTTAAAAAAATACTTTAAATACAGGAGTTTTTTTGCTGACTGTTATTGTGAGTCCACTCATTCTGTGTAGGTACAATACAAAAAAAAACAAAAACTCAAAAAAAATGTTTGCAAATTGGCTGCCAAGGGCTCTTTTACATGTCTTTTTTTAAACTACCAGCGCTTTCGGAAAGACCATCATTGCCAAGAAGAATGCGCCGCAAGAAACTTAGCAGAAAGTCATTTTTTCGAAATAAAATACATTAAGCTACTAATACCTAAATTCTATTTAAATTAAACGCATTTATAAAAGGGATGTATAAGGTCCCCGATCCTTAAATTATATTAGTCTATGTAGAGATGTATAAATCTCTACTAGTCATACAAACGTAAGTATAGCAAATTTCAAATCAATTGGACAACTAGAGGTTCAAAGACTTGCAAGATTTGACGAGCAAACATACATGCATTGCAAGATAACGTATCAGTTTCCGAACAGAGTTAAACGAAAATTGAGTTTTTATTTTGCTCTTCATCAGTAGGTACCTACACACATTATATTATGTCTTAGAGATAGGCAAGACGGTAGGAACATATTGTATTCTCTGCTCCTTATCAATGAATCCTGACTAATGATGTTAATGAACCTCAGACTCAGAGCAAATCCAATCACTACACAGTATAAAACAAAATCGCTTTCCGCTGTCTGTCTGTCTAATATAGTAGTAGAGAAACATTGATTCCACCCGTGCCAAGCCAGGGCGGGTGGCTAGTATTAGAAAAAAGTACAACGTTCGGTGATACATGGGCTTCTTGAAAACGACTCTTAAGGGATCTTGGCGCCATAAATCGACTAATTTCAATTCCCAAGTTCACGATTTTTTCTGTTGGATTTAACCTCTTGGTCGCCACTGCAAAAGAAACGACGGGCTCTGTACGCCACGGTAAAAAAACGACCAACTTGATTTTTAATTCCAATTAGGATTTATTAAGAAAAATACGAACGTTTGTTCTCGAGTCTTGGATGTTTAGTATGTATTTAAGTATGTATTTATCTACATAAGTATGTTTATCCGTTGTCTAGTGCCCATAGTACAAGCATTGCTTAGTTTGGGGCTAGATCAATTGGTGTCAATTGTCCCAAGATATTATTATTCTGTATATTTATTTTTATCTCTAGTTAGGTTTTTACAATATTCATATAAAAAGTATTAAACAATATTAATACAAAATATAAAAATATTATAAAAACCTAACCTAGGTTGCCGCCGGCAGCGAGGCGTGGCCTAAGCTACCGGTGGTCAGGGCGACAGAGAGAGGAACCTCCTGACTATCCGAGCCGTATCCAGGAGTACCGCCTTCTGTATCTTTATTATTATTATTATTATTAACTTCGGGTCGAATTGTTGGTTATTGGATGGCATTGGCTTGTGAGCCTTGTCATTGGCTGTCGCGACTGGATGACTAGGGCGGTCAAGAGGTAAAAGGGCCACTCCATTTGATTCAGAAATGACGGCATAGCGCCCAGAGCGGTTATTTTATGATACAGTAACAGCCTTCTAAGCTTCATTCACGCTGGTTCATTTCACATATTTTTTCCATGGGCTTGTAGTCTATTAATACTTAACTACATTTCTGAACGACACTGAAAATTAGAACACAGAAAAATCCTTCAAGCTATGGCCGGGAATCGAACCCGGATCCTCGTTATTCCGTGACGCATGCTATACCGCTACACCACCCATAGCAGGTGGGTAAGCCTTCAAATTTTTTTATATGTTATAAGCTGTCACGTGACCTTGTCACTATGCGAATTGTTGCCGCTAAGCGTCATCTCTTTGAATGATGTGTCTGTACGACACAATCACTAACTCCCGCGGAACATCCTACTGCTCACCCGGGACGAGAGAAGGCGCTGTTTTTCAAATGATATCAAATGAATCAAGAATTTTTACTTTTATTTTGTTACAAATTACTGTCCTTAACAATCAAGTAATCTGGTGCAAGGTCTGGTCAAGAGAAGAGTACCTACTCTAACTAAATTGACGAGCATGTACGAAGTGATTGATGTGGATGAAGCAATGAGGTATGTGAGGATCGTAGCAAGTGGACAGTAGTCTGCCTACCCCTGTGGGAAAGAGGCATGACGGTATATGTGTCTTTATGTAGAGCTATGCTGTACGGTTACTTCAAGGCGTTACCCTATTCGTTTCAGACGCGTTCATCCCTTACAGGCATATAAGCAGTGCTTGTTTGTAAGCATACACAATACGGGTTTTGTTGTCAACCCTCTGTCAGAACCCACTGCACGCCTCTGATTCGGTTCATGGGTATATATGGGGTATGGGGGTATGGGGTATAGGTGGAGTGTCTTCTCTAGGCGTCAGATAGCAAGGGGCGCTAAGAGATAACTCAAGCACAATGTAACTGACATGTTAGACACTGAAATGTTCCGTGGAAAGGTTTATCTCATTATCTAGCAGTGGCGTGGCGTCCATAGAACTCGATTCCCACGGCTTGCCTATTTTAAGGCAGTTGGGCACTTTTATGGTGCAGAATTAGAGGAAAAGGCAAGTTAAATTAAATTCCCTTCGGCTTGCCTTCTAAACTATTCTGTCCTTTACTTGACTTAAACTCTTTATACCAAATTCTAACTGAATCGGTTCAGTGGTTTAGTCTTGAAAGCTTGTCAGACACATAGAGAGACTGAGTTACTTTCGCTTTTATCTATAGGTACTTATATTATAAACAGGTAAAGTTTGTGAGTTTGTCAGGTTGTAGGAGGTAATCTCTGGAGATAATGAACTGATTTTGAAAATTATTTTACCAACAGATAGCTACATTATTTGAGAGTGTCATATGCTATATTTAATTATATGCAGACGGCTTCCATGCTGGTCTGGGAGTAAAGAAAAAACATATAATGTACCAGTTGCTTCTCTTCCCGCGCAGATGGTAAAAGCCCATCGTGGGAATGGGCATAGGAATCATGTTATAGGCGATGCGGCTAGCAACCCATCACTATTTTGATTTCCCTTTCCGCCTGACCGCCCACAATTATGCTAAACGTGGCCTTTAGGTCTTGTTACCTTAGGCTCTGTCTACTTCGTAAAGGATAAAGACGTGATTTATGTGTACACACACATACGCGAGCAACAGTTAATCACTACATAGTATGAAATAAAGTCGCTTTCTCTGTCCCTATGTCCCTATGTATGCTTATATCTTCAAAACTACACAACGGATTTTGATGCAGTTTTTTTAATAGATAGAGTGATTCAAGAGGAAGGTTTTTATGTATAATTCTACGCAGACGAAGTCGCGGGCAGCAGCTAGTAAATTATAAATGGTACCTAGTAGGGAAGTTGGGATGAGGGAGCTAGTTAGCACCTTTACCAAAATTAGTCAGAACACTTAAAATAAATGGGTTTTAAGGATTTATTAAAAGGAACTTCCTTATTAAGTTGCGCTGGTTGGTGTATCGCTTCCGGCGGAAGTTGGCGCTGTCCTTAAGAATTGAATTTAATTGAATCAACTCGTGAATTGACACTATGCGCTTGCGGCGATTCTAACCGACTCTAGAGCAGTGTTGTGTCAGTTGCATTCGTATCGTCCTAATAACTCGATTCCCATAGTTCCGTGGCGTAACTATAGGGTGGCAGGCAGTGGCGGATTTACCAGAAGGCTTTGTAGGCTCGAGCCTAGGGCGGCAGATTTTGGGGGCGGCAAATTTGGGGAACGAGCTTTTTTTTTTTACCTCATAGAAATAAAAAAAAATCTTAGAAGTCTGCAACAAATTTTGCAAGGGCGGCAAAAACGCTATTCAGCCTATACCTTGAAAATTTGTAAATCCGCCACTGGTGGCAGGGGTGGAACAATGCCACGACTAGCTCTATGGGGCCCCGAACTGGCTTGGTTTAGAGCACAAAAGGGACGCTGATGCACTTCTTTATATTGCCCCATCGGACGAATTTGCCACGGGCCCCAGGCGTTATAGTTACGCCACTGCCACAGTTTCTCTACAAAACTTCTGTCTTTCGCTTTTGCTTCTCTCACAGCTTTAAGAGTGTTTTTTTGTTCCGGGTTGCCTAACGAAATTTTCACGGAACGCCACACTCACTGGTTATATAATCCTACTAATATAAACGCGAAAGTTTGTAATTATAGATGGATGTTTGTTACTCTTTCACGCCAGAACGGCTGGACATCTTCACTATTTTGATTCCCTTTCCGCACCTATATCTACGCCCACAATCATGCTAAGCGTGGCCTTTAGATATTGTTGCCTTAGGCTCTGTCTACTCTACCCCATAAGGGATGGAGACGTGATTTGTGTATGTATGTATGTATGTATGTATGTGTGACATTGCCACTGTATGACTAACTCAAACCTCGGTGTCGCCGCTAAGTGATCGCTTCCTCATTACCTTTGTGATTTCATCCAAGCTATTGCCGCTGCACGTTCTCGACACTTACCTAAACTTATGGACAGACACATATCAGATATATATTGTACCTACATATATTCTTCCATGTTGGTCTGGGAGCAAAGAACAAATCATAGAATACGCCAGTTGCTTTTCTTCCCGCGCCATATGGTAAAGCACATCGAGGGAATGGGCGAAAATAAGAATCAAGTAAGCGATGAGCTAGCCCATCACTATTTTGATTCGTCTTCCCATCTATACGCCCACAATTATGCTAAACGTGGCTTTTAAATCTTGTTACTTTAGACTCTGTCTGACCTGTAAGTAAGGGATAAAATACATACATACATATCACGTCTATATTCCTTAGACATAGCCTAAGGTAACAAGACCTAAAGGCCACGTTTAGCATGATTGTACGCGTATAGGTGGAAGTGGGAATCAAACTAGTGATGAGTTGCTAGCCGCATCGCCTATAACATGACTCCTAAGATTTACGCCCATTCCCTCGATGGGCTTTCACCATCTGCGCGGAAAGAGAAGTCAGCTATACGCCCTTAATCATGCTAAACGTGGCCTTAAGGTTTTCTCTTCCTTAGGCTCTATCTACCCCGTGTAAAGACGTGATATATGTCTAGTTTCGTAATTAGACAGTTGCCGTGTTTAGAATAAAAATGAATGATAAAGTACTTTATTGGGAGAGCGAGTAGTTCGGACAGTGATGCTCGATGCAGCTGCGGCTACGCTTCGCCTAGCCTAGTCGAACTAGCCTAGGCCCTAAAGCAGGGGTTTCTTAAAGTGTGGTCCACGGACCCCTTAGGGGTCCGTGGCATGTCTATCAGGGGTCCGCAGTAGGTCAGTTAAATGTAATCATATTTATTAATGTAAACCTTTGGGTAGTGAAATTATCGAATGTTAAACTAAATAGGTACATAAATAACAACAGAAAACAAAAAGGTAACTATATATATATAAGCGAAACTAGCAATAAAAGATTTTTTTTATTTAAATAAGGTTTTTTTATTATTTCCCTAAAATATTTTTTGAGAGGGGTCCGTGAAGTTGTTTAAATTGTGAAAGTGGTCCGTGACTGCAAAAAGTTTAAGAAACCCTGCCCTAAAGGATAATTCCTAAGATTTTTGCCCGTTCCCTCGATGGGCTTTTGGCTTAGGAAGAGAAGCAACTGGTACATTCTACGTTATTTCTTTGCTTCCAGACCAGCATGGAAGTAAGGGATAAAGACGTGATATACAATACATATAGCTACCATTGATTACGCACAAATGACGATTTGTATGGAAGCTAAGCGTGCTTTTTATCACAACAAAGTTTAATGAAACGACGGCACCAGTAATGGATAATGGACCCAATAATGGACAACAACTCTTATCTAAAAGACACTAAACTAAGGCATAGTCATTTATTTTACAGAAGTCCATTTAAAATATTTTAAATTAAGAATGAAGTGTACATGGTCATTTATTTTACAAAAGTCAATTTAAAACCATACCACCTTTAAATTAAGAATGGAGTTTCCATTACTGGTGCTAGTGTCCAACACTGGTGCCGTCAGCTGTGACGTCACGGCCGAAACTTCAAAATCCAAACCAATTCAAAGACACCGATGACCCTCCGCCCCGCTACCATTGAAACCAATTAGCTGGAGCCGCTGCCCTTCAAATTGTCTTCGTATTTTCAAAATGTATGGAACAAACCTCGACGCTGGATGGGTCGGTGTCGTTAAGCCAGTCACCCTTATTGCCCTTTGACCATCGATAACTTTAATTAGGTGCTTAATGACGAGATAAGAGATGGTAAGCACTAGTGGTTCCTGTAATATCACAATACAATACAATACAAATACTTTTTATTGAACACCACAAATCAGTACAAAACAATATAGAAACAACTAGCGACCCGCCCCGGCTTCTCACGGTATATTATGCATGTATTATACATATAAACCTTTCTCTTGAATCACTCTATCTATTAAAAAAACCGCATCAAAATCCGTTGTGTAGTTTTGAAGATATAAGCATACATACGGACACGGGGACAGAAAAAGCTACTTTATTTTATACTATGTAGTGAAGAACAAGGTATAATAGGCAGTTTTATCGCTTAATAGCGATCTCTACCAGACAACCAATAAAAGAAAGAAATAGGTCGGAACAGTTTAAGTAGGTGGCGGAAACAAATAGACAGGAGAAACGCAAGGATAATAAAAACAACAATACTAACATAAATATAATACGTTGCTAAGTAAATAAAATAAAATATACATACACACATACTTACACACATAACATTATTGCATAATACTTAGGATACTTATACAAAATATATATTAGAATATAATAACGAAAATAATAGATATTAAACAATAATTATTATTATTATTTCTGTATATTTATTTTTATCTCAATACTAATCTCTCTGTATATTTATTATTATTATTATACATATTTAAGAAGACCATAATATATAACAGAAAATGAGAAAAGGATATGATCAGAAGCAAGAAAGAAAAGAAAGGGACTAAAAGACAGGAAGTAGATTCAATTACTGTCAAAATATGGAGATCGATATAAAATAATAATAATATGAGGGTGGTGATTATAATTATTTGAAAATGTGGACATTGAAGGCTTGGGGCCCGATTTTTGAAAGGAGATCTTTCGAACTATTCGAAAGTGGAAAATTTGTATATTGCATATTGCTACAAAACTGCTCAAATTAAAATTTCGATAAGTTGATTAGATTAATTAGTCAATGATCATATTCAAATTCGGCACAGTTTTGTCACTACTTTCGGGTGGAATTTTTGCATATGTGCTTTCAAAAATTAAACACCTGATAATAATGTTTGGTTACCTATGAACCCATAAACTTCTTGAAGTTGGTTGTAATGCTTTCAGTTAGTTACGTCAGAAGTCAAACCATTCAAATCGGGACAGTGGATCTATTTCTTAATAAATACCACAGTGACATATTATTATCCTTGATAGACCAACACAGATAGAGTACTTCGACAAAGTTCTAAAGCGAGTCGCATCTGGAATATTTGTTAATAATAGCAAACCAAAAAAATCTCTTTGAAATACAGATACCTACTTTAAAAAAAAAATCTAATCAAATAACTAATCATTAGAGTTATCGTAATTATTGAGAAAATATATAAAGCATTACTGCTTCGTTGTTTAATTTGTTAATTACCAAATATCATTAGTCGTTTGAGTATGAAATGAGCAAATTTTCTAATGGTAACAAATACAATTAGGAACGTTATCACTTCGCCACTAAGCAACAATTAGGTAAATATGTATTGTAAACAATAATTAACCAACATCTTTTAAACTAAAAAAATTGGTATAAAAGTTTAGAGCGCCCCGGAGAAATTATCATACAGTAAAAACCTCTGCAGTTAACAACAGTTAAGTGCGTTCAAAAATATAAACAGTGTGAAGTGCATACTCGACCATTTTTTGTCGTAAATTTAAGTAGATAAGTATGGCTTTTGTTGTAATTAAAAGCTGTACTTCCTTTACTTAATTTTTTGGCAAAAAAACTGCATCGAACATTTCTCTTTTCAACGGCTTGGGAGCATCCTTCGAAATTTTGTATGAGATTTAAGTAGAGTTTGTGAGGTTTTTGTTATGTATAAAACCTTACAAATTCTACTATGATTTATTACTAAATTCAGCAACATTCTCGTCTTTATCAGTTCAAAGTTTTTGATTCGATGCTAAGTAGCATATATTCGACCTTTTTCTAATCAAAGTCGACTATTTCCTACTTTTCATTGTTTCTAAAATTATCAACAACTGAATACTTTTGTTCTTCATCTTGTGTTTTAATATTATTAACATAGTTATCTATTTTAAGTACGTTTTGACCGTCCGGTTCAATAATACGCGGCCCTTCAAGACATCCTTAAGCAGATAGCTTTGTTGTCGACAAATTTTTCTTAACTAGCTACATATTATTCGATTGATGTTTCTGTTCTTTTTAACCGACTTCATTAATTACCTAAACTAACTTTTGCTTCATGGTCAGGCGGCGTAAACTTTAAATCGTTTACAAGTTTAAATTTGCATTTTCGTTCATACTATAAAAAATATTGTTTAATCTTGGTTAGATTCATTTACATTTATATAAATCACTTTAAATTCGAATAATCCGTCATTTTATAACAATGCAAATGATTCAAAGTTTACAATATGTGAGTTCATTATGTACACCAACCATACGCCAGAAACCAAAATCTGATATTCGATGAGGCATGGCTACTGGTGAAAGCAATTGTTACATTTGTGATTATTTTCAGTCTTCTTTTTTCTTTGTTCAACTTTTTACAGCAGAAACTCTTCATCGTAGAATATCGTCAAGCGAGTTCATTTTGCGATCGTCAAAACGAGCAAATTACTTATCACTGCCCGTTAGTGACGGTCACAAACCAACTTCGCTTAACAGTTCCGAAGGGATGGTCTTCACTCTTCACTTCATCGTCTTCGTTTATTTAATTTTCATCTTCATCGTTGACTTCAGATTAATCATAGTGACCGCTTATTCTTGACATGTGTCCGAATACTGTGTTAACAAATAAAGAAAATCATTAGTAGTTATCTAAGTACTTTGTTTTAAAAAAAGATATGGTCACTTTCATTATTTTCCTGCTACTTAAGTATCTGCTGCACGCTTTTGTTTTTGTTTTATCGTTAAAGAGCGTTTTCCAATAAAAAGCCCACATGAACATTTTTCCAGAATTTAAATATTTTGGGTTCTTCTTACTCAGAATCATTTACCCTATCGATTCTCATGCAAGAAAAAGTGTGTCCCAGATTTAACTATGGAATTTATTTTCCTGTTCGTCACGTTCCATACTTACCTAGTTATATTAAAAAAAGTGACGAACTGTAATGGAAATTGTGGGACACATTTTTTCTTGTATAAGGATCGATAGGGTAAACGATACTGAGCAAGAAAAACCCAAAATAGTTAAATTCTGGAAAAAATGATCACGTGGACTTTTTTTTGGAAAACGCTCTGAAATCAACATATTCTTTATGCATTTTTGTTTTGAATCTGTATTTATGCACGCGTATAAATAACGATTCTTTCGAAATTTCCACTAAAGAGACTATTGTAGAGTTTATTAGTTCAAGAAGCCGAAGCCACTGCCACTAGCACAAGCTAGGTAAAATTATACAATTTGGTTAAGCTTCAATATCAAAGCTTAGTCAAAAATAAAAAAAGATGGAGGACGTATGTGACCGCGTGACAAAAATTCGCAAAATTGCTGCTTAAATCACGCTTGTTTCAGCTCTACTAATTTTATTTTTAAATAGCGAAACTCATGAACATTAATTCTAAAGCTCGCGTAATTTCAATCACTTAAATAACTCAAATTTATTACTTTATCACGATAGCTACCTAGCGTTACGTACTATCAGACGAGGTTATTCCAAACAATAGTACCAACTGAACAAACATTGGAAACATCTCCTGGCTTGACTCATTTGGAATTATTTCTACAATATACATTGCATCATTTGTACAATTTTAAATGTTTCGTTTTGTTCGAGCATTTTTTCCGTCAGAATGCTGTAATGACAGTTTCGAAATTACGGATGGTACTTATAGCTCTACGCAGACGAAGTCGCGGCCAGAAGCTAGTAGATAATGGGTGTGGAAATCTGCTCTTTCAGTCGTTCAGAATAAGAGTCTGTTTCAACACTCTCTAAATTCCTGGGGTCCTAAGGTACAGTCAGCGTCATATTGTATGAAACATCCAAAGTACCTAACCCTAAAAGTTCGACACACCATACTATTCCTACAGTGTACCCAGCTATTTGGGCGACTTGAATGCTTCAAACTATTTGACGCTGACTGTACCATGGCGTCTTAATGATAAACGATTTCGATTCTTTAGCTGTAATTTTTGACACTTCTAGTATGGATCTGACAGCGATCGATCCAACTTTAGTTCTGAATTGAATTGCATTAGAGGCCATGGATGGTGGACCGATTACCTCATTAAGATCGGAGGATCGCGCTGGATGCAAGCGCTTCCAACCGGTCTTATTGGAGGTCTAAAGGAGAGGCCTATGTTCAGCAGTGGACTTGTAATGGCTGAGATGATGATGATGATGATGAGAGGCCATGGTAATGCCCCATATATCCTAAGTGTCAGATATATATTGTGCTGTCCCTATCTGTTTCACAGTATCAAAAAGAGACGATATCATTGATATCTGACACTTAAAAGTATCTATGAGGAACTTAACTGAGAGTGGTGAAATAGTGCCGGAATATAAATAATAAATAAATAAATATCTTGGGACTAATTACACCAATTGACCCAGCCCCAAACTAAGCAAAGCTTGTACTATGGGTACCAGGCAACGGATAAACATACTTATATAATGTAGATAAAAGCATACTTAAATACATACAACATCCATGACTCGGGCACAAGCATTCGTATTCATCATACAACTGTCTGTCCCTACCGGGATTCGAACCCAGGACCTCTAGCTTCATAGTCAGGGTCACTAACCACTAGGCTATCCGGTCGTCGTCTAAAAAATATACCCAACTGATGAAACTAAGTGATACTACACAAAGTGGCCCTTTTGGAATTGTATTTAGTTGACGCGTCCCGTTGTTTGGCAGTCTGCAATGAAATCTTGCAAAGAAGTGAATTTCGACCCACTCCCGGTGGTCAGATGGATGTGAAAGACATACGGTAGAAGAACTTCTTTTTAATAAAACAATAATGGCTCTGTCCCTTGGACAATTTTGACCAGTGTCAAAATAAAAGACAGTTTTAAAACACGTCGGCCATTGTACGGTCAGAAGAGGCTCTTAGCCAACGGTCAATGATATCCCTCAGAATCCGCCAGGAAATCATTAGCCGATGTACCGGACCAAGCATTGCTCTTCCACCCAGAGGAATCCAAATACGAAACACCCCTGAGTGTGAGTTGCGCCAAATAACTATAACAATAGCAATAACCAAAATGACATTTCTGATGTATATTAGGTAGACAGAAAACTTTTGTGGCATGTCAAAATCTCTGGTTTTGGTTTTAGCTATTGTTATAGACCCAAGTCACCACTTTAACATAAGTATGATGACTTTTCAAGTGAAATTCTGGTGGCCTGGCCAGGATAGTTTCTTCAGGAGGAAACTCTTCAACGGTTGTTCCGATTGACTTTAAATTTGGTATACATAACGTAGAAAAGACAACAAAACATACAATCAGCAAAAAAGAATTGTATTAAAAATGCTGCTAGCAACCATCACTATTTTGATTCTTCTTTTCACCTATACGGCCACAATCATGCTAAATGTGGCCTTTAGGTCTTGTTACCTTAGCCTTAGTGATGTATGTATGTGTTTAATTTTTTTTACTCGTCGCTAAATCTCACCTTAGCTGCAACTGGTCTTGCACTTTGCACGTTGCAATTTTTAATGATGATACAGTTATAATTATACTTCACACGTGGCCTGTCTTTGGTGGTGGTTGGTGGACTGACTGAACGTGCTCGGCGGCTCCAATGTAGGCCTCGTTGGTACGGTACAGCCTTCGTTGGCAGGGATGCATTAGGGTCATGCTAACAGACATTTAAATTACAAATATTACAATTAACAGATGGGTTAAGAGCCCCGCTTCAGGCCACTATAACCCTTCTTCTTCTTCTTCTTCTTCTTATTTGTGGCGTTTCAAGTCGTTATAGCGACGACAACTTCGCCAATGTCAAAGTAACAAAAATATAATTAAAAAATCTTGTGACAAAATGTTGGCAACGTTGTACGGTAATGGTCAAAGACCCCCCTCCCCCCTGTCGGGCTCTTAGCCAACGGTCAATGATATCCCTCAGAATCCGCCAGGAAATCATTAGCCGAAGCCCATGGTGCACCGGATCAAGCACTGCTCTTCCCCCCGGACGGATCCAAAAAGGAACCGCAGCTCTTGACCACACGTGGAGGTAACCCGACTCGCGCCCCCACTATAACCCCCTTATTCATAAAGGCTCTATAGGCTTCTGCTAACTTAGCAATCGTTTGTCCTTATCTGTGAAAGGTAAAAGTCAGTGACAGATAAGGACAAACGATTGCTAAGTTAGCAGAAGCCTACAGAGCGTTTATGAATAAAGGGGTTAGACTACAGATCTGTAAAGTTGGCTATACCTATACCCCAGTACGAAAGTACCCCATTGCAGTAGTGTAGTTTACGAAGTGTCGTGATCAGTGTTGACAATAATAAAAATGACGATGGAAACGAGGGTAGTTGTGCGCCGCTGTCAGTTGCGTAGAGTGCGCGCAGTGTTCGTTTCGCTGCTGCCGGAACAAACGCTCCAAGGAGAGACTACAAACTAATCCGAAACATGTCGACCATCATTCGACTTTTATACGTTGTACCTACGTGTAATTATGATTGAAACGGTAGTTTCTTGTTGAAATACTCCAGTAAACTCAATTTAAAGTTGAAAACCGGCCCATGGACACAATTAGACCTCTAGGTGCACCGGTCATTTGTGTGTGTGATTGTGAGATTGGATGTATATGTATGGATGTTTGTTACTCTTTCACGCCAACACGGCGCCATATCTGGATAAAATTTGGAACATGGATAGATAGTCTGCAGAAACATATAGGTAGAAATTGCATAGTTCCCGCGGGATAGCGATAAATGGATTCTTGCAGTCGAAGTCGTGTGCAACAGCTAATAGTGTTGTAAAAATTATATCCCGTTGATTATGAAATACCGTTGAGTGCGTCCCTGCGCTGTGGTTTTCTGTGTGTTCAAGTGTGGACTCCTATTTGTTCTAATTCCTGCGTAAGTATAACTCGCATAAAATCGTTTAATTCCCTCCTATTGTCATCGGCGTATATTGATGGTTTATACCTAAGCTTTTCGGGTGATACGCATTAAGTGAAATAAAATAATGCACGACTGGTTTGTACAAAATTTTATTTAACATGAAGCTAGGTAGACAACATTCTGCTGGTTTGAGACAAAGAAAGAACAAAACTGCACCAAAATCTTCTCTTTCTGCGCAGACCCTAAAAGCCTTCTGACCCACGAACTGGTTTCAAGGTGAGGCTCTTTAACTCTTTTTTCTCACTCATAACTCTTTTTTCTTCTCAACTGTTGGTTGTTTAGGATTGTTATAAGTAACCTAACCCAAACCTTCTACAGCAAGGCCATTTCAAAGCACCTGAGAAAAAATGTAAAAATGTAATACTAGCAGTACCTACCCCTACAGGGTTTGATCTTGTATATTGTATCTTGTATCAAAGCAAATAAAAGTTTGAATTTTGAGTTTTGAAAAAGCCTCTGCGCTACGGGAACATGCATTTTCCCCACGGAACAACTAGATGTGCGATGGGGAATTTAAACTCTAAACGGCTCTACTAATTGAGTGATGTAGTTTTGCCGTGAGTCAGAGACCTTAAAAACCCTTCGAGAGAATAGGAGAAAATCTTAGGAACCATGGGCCCGATTTTTGAAAGCACATGTGTGAAAATACCACTCGAAAGTGGTGAAAAATGGTGCTCTCGTTAATCTTGTGAACTAGTCAAAACTTGGATTAGTGCTGTAGTTTTGGAGATATAAGCTGATTTATACCACTTTCGAGGGGTACTTTCGAGTGATATGCTTTCAAAAATCGGGTCCCATGTTACAGGCGACGCGTGCGGCAACCCATCACTATTTTGATTCTATTACGACCGGATAGCCTAGTGGTTAGTGACCCTGACTATGAAGCTAGAGGTCCTGGGTTCGAATCCCGGTAGGGACAGACAGTTGTATGATGAATACGAATGTTTGTGCCCGAGTCATGGATGTTGTATGTATTTAAGTATGTATTTATCTACATTATATAAGTATGTTTATCCGTTGCCTGGTACCCATAGTATAAGCTTTGCTTAGTTTGGGGTTGGGTCAATTGGTGTAATTTGTCCCAAGATATTTATTTATTTATTTATCCTTTCGACCTACACGCCCAAAATCCCGCTAAACGTGGTATTTGAGTCTTGCTACCGAAAGGTCCCGTAAGGGATACAGGCGTGATTAAATTGTATGTATGTAAACAAGTTTAACATGTAGATGTGGGTCACTCATTAGTAAAAACTCAAATAATCGATTATGTAGGTACTAGACAGTGGGGCCCAACTGTCTAAACATATCGCCGTTTGTTTACGCCCCCGTTTTGGACAAAGGTCTTCCATTATAACCAAATACCTACATGACATGTCGGCGAGTCGGTATTAAGAAAAACAATTTACAGGTTCTCTTGGAATTGTTCTGGAATGTTTCAGCAAGAAATTAAGATTAGGATTAAGTAGTTCCCGATTCGCCGGATTCTTGTTTCGCCGGATTCTTGTTTCGCCGAATTGTTTTGATTAAGGAAAACTATTGAAATGTTGCGGCAATTTGTGAAATAAATGGCTGACATTTTGGTACACTATTAAAAGTTCGCCATTTCTTCAAAAATATGAATCGAACCGATTTTTAGATACCTAATTGAAGCCATGGCAAAAAAAGTGTAATTCATACAACAATAAAATATAACCACATGCTTTCCCTAACTGATTTTATTGTGTATTAATATTTCTGATGAAACAAAGAATCCGACCATATCTCAGATTGTTTACTTTCTTTCTAATGAAAAAAAAACAAAGTATAGAGTGGGGTAAGCAAAGTGGCCGCTCTAGGCGCCAGGGGGCAAGGAGCGCTAAAATCAGTAGGCTTATTATCTAACTCGCTCGCAATCGCTATCGTGTTCATTTTGACAGTTCATGTATGCGCTGACAATTGGCACCGGAATCAGCTAGCTGTCACATTCATACGAGAACTGTCAAAATGAAACGATGGCGATTGCGAGCGAGTTAGACAATAAGAGACTCGATTGGCGACGATTATTTGTAAAAAATAAAATCAAAAATTCTATCTTAGCCCTCCAGGCCGGGAACGCATCAGCAATCCGATAGTGTTTCGTGTCATGATCTAAAGGTGGTCACTTACCATCAGGTAACCTACTTGCTCGTTTGCTTTCCTTCTACAAAATCATCATCATCATCATCAGCCTATGTTAGTCCACTGCTGGACATAGGCCTCCCCTAATGAGCGCCATAGCGCCCTGTCTTTAGCTTGACGCATCCAGCATCTGCCTGCAGTCTTTCGCAGATCGTCATCCCACCTGGCCGGAGGGCGTTCTACACGCGTTCTACAAAATGTCAATGGATATGTGAAATGTGGATGGATGGATGGATGGTATGTGTATGGATAGATAATCCTTTCAGTATGCAAGTAAATGCCTATGTCATACGGACAGAAACCCAAAAAATGACACAATATGGCTAGGCTAAAGCAACCGTTGTCCGAGGCTTAATCCAGGGCTTATGGTATCTACACTATTCTTACATGTATATAAAAATAGCCTATGACCGACTCAATCGGTTGTCATTGATAACCTACTTATGCTAAGCAATATATCTATTGAAAACAGAGTTGCGGTCTCCGTGTAACCGCGTAACGCTAGAAGCGTGCGCTAGTTATAGCGCACCTATAAATATACCCAATATCCTACCTTCGATCGCCTACATACATACATACATACATATATCACGTCTTTATCCCTTACGGGGTAGACAGAGCCTAATAACAAAACCTTAAGGCCACGTTTAGCATGATTAAGGGCGTATAGCTGGAAATAGAAATCAAAATAGTGATGGGTTGCTAGCCGCATCGCCTATAACATGATTCCTAAGACTCGCCTATTCCCTCGATGGGCTTTTACCATCTGCGCGGGAAGAGAAGCAACTGGTAAATTCTGTTTTTTCTTCACTCCCAGACCAGCGTGGGATCGCTTATAGGTACTAAAAAACATTGCCAACAACATACAAGTGCTTCTAGTTTCTTAATGTATTTGACAGTTGCCGTTTTCTGAATAAACGTGAATGAAAAATAACGCTCTTAAGATCGAGAGCAAGCGCAACTGCAGCTGCATCGAGCATCACTGTCCGAACTACTCGCTCAAAACTTAAAAATAACTTAAACCTAGCTAAAACTATTATTAAAGATAAAAAAATCTCTCCCAAATCGCCGCCAATGGGGAGGGTGCCCAGAAGGCTGGCAGCATTGCCACGTTGTATGGCAATGCTTATGGGCAGTTCTCCGGAGTGGCATTTTTACGTGTCCGGGGCAAAAAATAATAGATTTCGTCGCTAGATAATACTGAAAAAAATCAGACATATACTTTAGGCTCAGTCGCGCTTAGAGAACTATCAAAATACTCCATAGTTATTTACACCTCTAAAGAAAAAAATATTACATTTAAAAATTGACATTCGGTGGTAGTGTCCCCTACGCAGATGAGCGGAGAAAAAAAAATATATCTTAAGATACGAATTTTATTTCCAGGTCTCAAATGGGTTCCTATATACAAAACTTGTTTATAAATCATATAATACACACAAATAAAGAATATCATTTAAATTCATTCAATTAAAACAATTTTTCCACATGTCCGAGGGTAACGTTTGAACTCGGTGGAGTTTACGAAACGCGCCGGCATCCTAACAAAGAAACATACCAGGAATCTCGCGACGCGCGTGTAGGTAGCCTCAGATGTGCCGTGTTTGCTGGCGAAAGCGGAAGTCGATTCACAACTCAGCGCCAAATTTTTTGAGGTAAAGTTCGTCGTTCGGTGGGTTTGGTTTCGTGTTTTGTTGAATTCGGTGAGGCAATTAATTTTTTCAGTGTTAGTTCTATTGGTAGTTTGATAGTAAGTAAGTCATCTCTAGGGGTATGTGATTTCATTATTAAGTGACTCTTGTAAGTACTATTCCTATATTTTCTGTTATTTGGAAAAAACGTTTAATTTTGAATTCGGTGGCAATGATCTCAGTGGATTCGGTGGGGTTTTGGGCCACCGAAATCAAGAAAACTGCCACTGAAATCAATAAAACAATAAAGCCGCCACAGCTATCAATATTTATTTTAGAAAAACAAAGTATTCTTTATTTTTGCACGAATACTTATTGCACGCACATAATAAAATTAAAGAAGTATGTCTGTCCATCTCTCAGTCAAGTTGTCGCTTGTTTACGCTTTTTAAACGGTTGAATCGATTTATATGAAAATTAAGATAGTATGTGCTCCAGAAAGATTAAAATATACGTTTCATCAAGTGATCCAGAACTCTACGAGGCATACAAAGCGAAAAATAGGAAAATATATCCCAGAAGAGATGAAAGAAATTTTACGATTATTTTTAAATATTCCCTTTAACCGAAGACTGATTACTATTATGAGGATCCAAGTGCCTAGATAGGATAGACGAATTATTTTATTTTGAAGAAAAGTTGAGATTTTAATTATTCCAGCATTTTAAAACTGATTATTGAGGAATTTTGCTATCCTAATTCTTAAATTTCTTTGAATGTCTTTTTATTGTTTGAAACTATGGTGCAATGAGAGACTTCAAAAATCATTATTCTTTACTTATCTCTTACTTATTTAGTTGCTCTGGCACATTTGAAGCTGGAGGCATTTAAGCAAGAATGTGTTTTTTGAAACCATCCCGCTTTTCGCAATTATGTAAGAATTACTGTATGATTTTTTTTAATATATTTTTTTGTAATTAAAGCGTGTTTGGTATAATTAAAATGCGTTTTATTATTATCAAGTTGATTTCACTGGTACCTTTTTGATTTAAGTGGCACTGTCTTTTGAATTTTGATTTCGGTGAGTATGTTTGATTTCGGTGATTGTTTAAATTTAAATATCTTACTAACTAACAGGTTTACTAGAAGGCCTTTAGTACTAATATTTTTTAAATTTAGGCCTGTATTTAGATTTTGAGGTGATACAATAAAAAAGTTAGTAGAAAAATTTGCCACCGAAGTCACCTAAAACAGCTTGTCTCGGAGAACTGCCCTCATTCGCTGAGCGAAATATTGGCCAGCCCTCTGGTCACGGGAGGCCTCTATAAGGCGAGCCGAGATATCTTTATAGACACGGCGCGCGCTTGGCCCCCATGGCCCCAGAGTTTCGACTCCAAACGCCTCGAAAATATAGCTGCCTCCAAGCGAGCTATACTTTCGGCGTTTGAAGTCCTCCGCTGAGGCCGCAGCAGAGCCAGCAACATTTTGGGTCCTTGAAAGATGGGTCGGAGCAAGAGTAAACTAGACATACATACATACATGTACCACGTCTTTTTCCTTTACGGGTTAGATAGAGCCTATGGTAACAAAACCTTAAGGCCACGTTTAGCATGATTAAGGGCGTATAGCTGGCTTCTCTTCCCGCACAGATGGTAAAAGCCCATCGGGGGAATGGGCAAAAGTCTTAGGAATTATGTTATAGATGATGCGGCTAGCAACCCATCACTATTTCCATTTTGCCACTACTGCCATAGTTACGCCACTGATTTCTGATCCATCGAGGAAACTGCACATAACACGTCATAATGACGTCGCTTTACTTAACAAGGAAATCCGTTACGACGCTTACTATAACAAGGTTCCATGGCAATTAAATTCTTCGACTATGTACCTTACCTATAAATCAGATTTTCCGAAAAAGCATATTACTCTATCCAAGATTATTTAGCGGAAAGGCTATAAATTTGCATGTAGAAGAATATAATATGTCATGCAGATTAAAATCGAAAAATCCATCCATTATAGCTATTTGTAAGCCTCATGGCGCAACATAGTGCTCTTAAATATACGCATAAGATCCTGTATATGTATGTTTTGCCTGTGTTTTGACAAATTAATTAATTTAAATTTGAATTTGAATTCCGTTAATCACTATCACTACATAGTATAAAACAAAGTCGCTTTCTCTGTCCCTATGTATGCTTATATCTTCAAAACTACACAACGGATTTTGATGCGGTTTTTTTAAATAGATAGAGTGATTCAAGAGGAAGGTTTTTATGTATAATTCTACGCAGACGAACTCGCGGGCAGAAGCTAGTTAATCATAAAATAGTTTGTTAAAAGTGATTTCGTCAAGCCCAATTAAATGATCAAGACTCATCGACAATATTAATATTCAATACAAAGTAGGAACACCTGTGTTGGTAAGAAACAGCATATTTTAAATCATTAATAGGTAATCAGAAAACTGTGTTGCCATGTACTTACACGGAGAAGAACAAAAAACAAGTTGTTTTCTTATGAAATAATTGAAATTACCCAGGGGGACCCCATTTATTAATATTTATAATACATACCTACATACCACACACACACACACAAATCACGTCTTCATCCCATACGGGGTAGACAGGGCCTAAGGTAACAGGTACCTACAGGCCACATTTAGCAAGAATGTGGGCGTATAGGTGGAAAAGGGAATCGAAATAGTAGCTGTAGCATGATTCCCAAGATCTTCGCTTGTTCCCTCGATGGGCCTTTACCATCTGCTTGGGAAGAGAACTAACTTAATATTTTTGGTTTTCGTTAATACTTATTTATTTTATCTACTACTAGCGACCCGCCCCGGCTTCGCACGGTATATTATGCGTGTATTATACATATAAACCTTCCTCTTGAATCATTCTATCTATTAAAAAAAACCGCTTCAAAATCCGTTGTGTAGTTTTGAAGATATAAGCATACATAGGGACATAGGGACACTGGGACAGAGAAAGCGACTTTATTTTATACTATGTAGTGGTGATGATAAGTCTAATATAATTTTAGGTTTTGTTTAAACGATTTGTGATTTAAAAAGTAAATACATATGTGAGATATATATTTTGTAATATATTTTTTAGGTAACAGACGTCCCTCGCGACGGCAGTTTTCTCGCTCAAAGACTCGCAATTGCGATACAACGCGGGAATGCTGCCTGCGTGATGGGGACCCTACCTAAAGGGTCTAAATTAATTTAATTTTTTAACATAAGTTTTATTTTACTAAGTTATTCTAAGGTAGCCTAAGTTTATATTATCATATAATGTGTGTGTTTTTTTGCCTTAATTCAAATGGAACAGGCAAGTAATTAAAGTAAGTAATTTTATTAAGAAATAAATAGAACAGGCAAGTAATTAAATTTGAATTAAGGCAAAAATACATAGATATCTGCTTTTTCCTCACATCATTAATATTTTTTTTACATTTTTTCTTACTCGTATAATGTAAAAAAATACATTATTTCTTACCAGATAATTAATAATTTAATACTCTTGTAATAGTTTAACACATGTAACACTGAAAAATAAACTTTGTCTGTTATTGCATACCTACTTCTTTAAATACGACACGTAAGTATGCATAAGTGTTATGCAAAAAATTGTTCATTATCATTCGTGATTGTACTCGCGTTAGAATCAGACTTGCCTTAGTCTGATGAATATATACACAGGTACGTTCACATTTTAGACTAATTACTAATAATAAAATTTCTAAATGTCAGTGAAAATTAGAACACATAGAAAAATCCGAAAAGTAAAGCTATGGCCGGGAATCGAACCCGGATCCTCGTCATTCTGTGACTTGTGCTATACCCCTACACCACCCATAGCAGTTACTACTAATACTAATAATATGTTACTTCCATGCTGGTCTGGGAGTAAAGAAAAAACGTAGAATGTACCAGTTGCTTCTCTTCCCGCGCATATGCTAAAAGCCCATCGAGGGAATGGGCATAGGAATCATGTTATAGGCGATACGGTTGGCGACCCGCCACTATCTTGATTCCCCCTTCCACCTATACGTCCACAATCGTGCTAAACGTGGCCCTTAGGTCTTGTTACCTTTAGGCTCTATGAACCAGTATTAAGGGATATTGCGTGGTGACACCCTTATACTCCCACGGCGCCCCCCAATGGCAGAGAGGGAATAGGAGGGTTTTTAGTGGGTAGGCCTCCCCTGCTTCCTTCCACTCGGGAGGGGTCCGGGGAGGAGAGTCTCACATAACTTCCGCGCCGTCCCCACGGCGCGGTCGTATGCGTAACGCATTTTTCCGCCGCAAAAGAAAAAAAAAGTATTAAGGGATATAGACGTGATTTGTGTTTGTATGTTATGAGGCAGTCAAGGATTTTGTTCCTTAACCACCATGGTACCTTCTTATAGTAAACGTCGTAACGATTGTCCTTGTAAGTAATGCGATGTCACTATGACTATGAAGTTGTATGTAAAGAGTTTCCTCGATGGGGAAGAAGATTTCCTTGACTGTTGGGGATGATCAATGGCTACTGGCTACTAGAATAGTATGTTCACATTATTGTGTTTCTTTCTCATTAGGTCCGTGAGCACCAGCAGACCAACAATGCTGACACAGGGCGTAATGTTAGCGGTTATTCCGTTTCTAGCGCTTTGGACTTCAAGCCACGCTCAAGGAAACTACAGAGACGACGGCTCTGACAGGTAAAGTAGGGATAAAGACGTTCTCCCTAACCTGCATTGCACAGGTGCCGCTAAGAGAGAACCCCATCCCGGGTTGGTCGTGGGGCGTCGCGGTGACACCGAGTGCTCCCGCAACGCCTCACACACGACTGAATAGGGAATAAATTATTTTCAATGTTGTTAAGAAATTTAATTTAGAACGGGTAAAACTGTAAAAAAAAAAAAAAAAAGTAAAATTCTTGATTAATTTGATAGTAGGTACCTTAATAAATAATTCTTATAAATAAATGTAGTTACTATTTTTTTTTTAATTTAGCATACCTATTAGGTATTGGATCTTAGCCTGCAATCCTTTGGCCTTCCTTGTGTTCGTGAGTGGTTGCCGTCAGATCACTTGCTAGCATGCCTTCCTATTTCATATGAAGAGTTACTACGTTTTTTTTCCAGCATTCCGAATCGGAAATTACCATTTCCACTTAACTTTTATTTTGGAGCGGGGTCGTCAAGTTACCAGACCGAAGGCTTTAGCAATGATCCAGGTAAAACTCTAATTTAAGTACGTTTTAGAGCAGTCAAACTATTTTGATTTAATTAAATGAAACTTGTAAACAACGACGAAGACTGATAGGGAAGTCTTTCTATAAAATAAAACTAAACATTAAAAACTTGTTCCCCGTACATACCTAACCAAGTTACATAACCGGCACTGGTAAAACCAATGTAGGATGATTAGTGGCCCTTGGGCCACCCCTAAGCCGCGAACATGTTTGTTATGACATGACTGAAATTAATTCAAAGACAGAACGAAGTTCGCTGGGTCTTGTGCTTAATGAAACAGATTTACTTTTCCAGGCAAATCACAAAGTATATGGGACGTCTTTACTCATGAGCCAGGAAGAATAAAAGACAACAGTACGGGAGACCAGGCCTGCGAATCATACGATTACTTCGTACGCGACGTCCGAATGCTCAAATACCTAGGCGTGGACTTTTACAGGTTTTCTATGTCGTGGTCAAGAATTTTACCAACAGGGTTCCCTCACATAATCAACCAAGAAGCCATCAACCACTACCATAGAGTCATCGACGAATTATTAGCTAATGACATCAGACCATGCGTCACTATGTACCATTGGGATTTACCCCAAAGTCTCCAGGATTTAGGAGGCTGGGTGAACCCACTTGTAGCCGACTGGTTAGAAGACTACGCCAGAGTTTTGTTCAATAATTTCGGAGAGAAGGTGAAAATTTGGATAACCATCAACGAGCCTGCGCAGATTGTGATGGGTTATAATTCGAAACAGTTTGCACCGGGTATAGAATCTGTTATCGATTACGCAGTAGTGAAGAATATAATAATGGCGAATGCTCAAGTATGGCATATGTATGACGACGAATACAGACAGAAACAGAAAGGTATGGCTACTAATTGCGATATAGCTTAGATAATATCATACTACTTACTTATGTTAGGTACGTCAAGGGCATCACTATCTTGATTCCCCTTTCCACCTAGTCACCTCCAATCATACTAAACGTCGCCTTTAAAGGTCTTATTACCTCAGGCTCTGTCTACCCCGTAAGGGATATAGACGTGATTTGTGTATGTCTGTATGCCGTTAGTTCTTAGTTTTTATTTCCTTTAGCATAGTTTGGGGCTGGTAACTTATTTTATGATTTACACTCTCAAAACCAGTTTTTATAATAATATATATTTTTCCTATTACTGTTCGTAACAAATGCCCCTAAAAGTATTTATTGTCTTTATATGTGTTATTTATTTACTTACTTTATTTTATATAAAATAGCTTCTGCCCGCGACTTCGTCTGCGTAGAATTATACATTAAAACCTTCCTCTTGAATCACTCTATCTATTAAAAAAAACCGCATCCAAAATCCGTTGTGTAGTTTTGAAGATATAAGCATACCTAGGGACATAGGGACAGAGAAAGCGACTTTGATTGATTGATTGATTTATTTATCACCCTTTTAAAAATACAATTAAATGTCAAACATAAGTAATTCACAAAAGGATCGTCAATTGTAATAAAATAGTATTATAATAACTGAAATTAAATAAAAACAAAATAACAACAAACAAAAACTTTGTTCTATACTATGTAGTGATGATGATACAAGCACTTGTCTTTCGCTATTTGACAAACGCCTCTAAAGTTGCGTTTGAAAGATGGCGCTTCTGCCATGAACGGCGCCAATAAACCTTTTGACGGATGCGCTATTTAAAGGAGCGACCACACCGCTGCGTATGCGCAGTGACGTGTCGCATGCGTCACGTTCTCTCACCGTTTCTTCATACATTTTGTTGCGTAAAAGCACGGTCGACGTCTTTTACGCACTGGTGTGGCCGGACCTTCATTTCTTTTGATACGTATTGTCGTACTGATTGCTATCAAACTAAAACTTGAAATGAAACGGATTTGTTGAGGCAAAATAGACTTCACTGCACACATTCACCACAACTCTTGGGCTTTTAAAAGCTTGTTGTTTACTACTTACCTAATATTTAGTGAAATTGCAGCTATTGTAGGTATTGCCCTGTCGACGGACTACTACGAAGGTTTCACGAGCTCTGCTCCTGATCTTCTAGCGGCCCAAGACACTTACGACTTCGATGTGGGCCTATTTGCTAATCCCATATTCTCAGCCGAAGGCAAGTATGCTACTAATATAGATAGTAAACAAGAGAGTTGGTGACGAAGGATATTATTATTAAAAAAACTCTTGCATAAAACTGATTGATGGAATTAGGAATGGATGATTATTTTAAAAGTGCTTGGTGATGTTTCTATTGATAGCAATAACCATCCTTTAGCTACAGAAAAAAAATACAGATTTTTCCGTTAAGCCATATATTTTATAAAAATTAAACATTTTATTTAGTCTCACCAAACGCCCATTACATAACAATTAAAAAAAAATGGCTGCTTGAATCTCTGATAGTGCTAGGTGTGCTGTGGTGGTTGGAGTCGTGAAGAAGTAACAAACACTCAAAATCACAAACTTTCGCCTTTATAATATTAGCGTGACTATTATGGACCTCTGCAAAGTAACGCCTGATTCAATGAACATATTTTATGCTACAGGAGGCTTTCCGAAGAGGGTGGTAGAGATAGTGGCTGCGAAGAGCAAGCGACAAGGATTCTTTAAGAGCAGGCTGCCTGAATTCACGGACGAAGAGAGGGAATTTTGCAAAGGTATTTTTCAAATCGATGACCAATTGTTTTAGTTGGACGTGACCGCAAACTTAGTTGTTATTTGAATATGAAAAAATGCGTAGCGGCATCTGTCGGCTCTGCCTGGAATCTCACTTGCACGCCAACCATCAGGATATGTTCGTCTCATGCATGTTCCCAAGCATTTTTCATTTGCTTCACGTTCTCCCAGGGATAAGCTATTTTTTTGTAATTTACAAGGCGACTTCAAATTGGTAATACGAGTACAAAACTTGATTGCAGCTCACTTGATAATTCAATTGTTAATATTAGTTATCTTTAATTATCGTAACGTTTCTTTCAATAAATAAATACTTAGGTAATTTAAGTCCCGTCGTTAATAGGTACCATATTTTTTTTCTTTGACAAGTGACAAAGTAAAGTTTGAAATTAGAATAAGTACTTTTTTTTGTAACTTTGAACCGCTTTGTTTTAATCGTATTAAGCTCAAAAAAGTGGGACAGTTTAAAACTTAAATTATACATAGTTTTCATTATTTTACAAGCATTATATGACTTAGTAGACAGGTTTAGACCAGGGATGGCGTTAGTAAAAAAATACTTTTTTGTATTACCAGTTTGAAGTCACCTGTATTATCTTTCTATTAACAGAATCAGCTGATTTCTACGGTCTCAATCACTATAGTACACAGTACGTCACCAGAAAAGGCTTCAAACCTGACAACAATAGACCTTCCATGAAAAACGACTTGGGAGTCGTGAGGTCATTCAAGAACTATCCCAAAACTGAGTCCAGTCATGTCGCGGTAAGAACCGACAGCAGGAAGTAGGATAGCTATATAAGTAAGCGTTTAAAATTTTGGAAGAACGCTAGAAACTAAAAAAATAACAGATTGTGGTCGGGGACATCTTACCTTTTGGGGGCCCTAAGCTGGGCACTTAAGGATAATGGGGCGAATAAACCAATGTCTACATTTTATTTATTTACGTGTACTTCCATTTTGTATTAAAAATAAAATATTAAGAACCATCACAGCAATTTAAACTGTAACTAAGTAGGTACTGGGGGTTACCAATGACGTCTCAATGCGATTCAATTCCGAACCAATGTTGGATCGATCGCTGTCAGATCCATGTACTAAAAGTGTCAAACATGATAGCTTTAAAAAACAATTCTTTAGAATCGAAATTAAATAGCATTAAGACGTCATGGTAGGACACCAGTAGCCTTGCTTTTGCATTGAAGTAATGGACGTATATATATAGGTCATTGGCGTCGAACTGGCGGTGCTAATTATATGTCGTTGGCGTCGAAAAGGTTAACTGAGAGTTGTGAAACAGGCCCTTAGTTAACTGGACTTTTTATTTAACAGGTGATCCCCCACGGTATAAGAGGAGCGCTTAAATATATAAAAGAAACCTACAACAACAGGGAGCAATCGATTATTGTTACTGAAAATGGCGCAGCACAGGCCGCTCTCAACGACACGCTGAAGATAGATTACTTGATAAAATATATTAGTAACATCCTTGGAGCTGTTGCCAACGAATATAATCAGATCTATGCGTATTCGGTCTGGAGTTTAATGGACTGCTTTGAATGGACTGATGGATTTAAGTAAGTAACTATAAGGCGTCCCAAAACATCTTAACGCTTTTATTAACAAACAAGTCCCCCCAAGATGATGTAAAAACTAAATATAATAATCATAGTATGATTTTTATCGAGCGTTTTCCAAAAGAAAAGTCCACGTGATCATTTTTTCAGAATTTAACTATTTTGGGTTTTTATTACTCAGAATTGTTTACCCTATCGATACTTACGCAAGAAAAAATGTATCCCAAAATTTCCATTCCAGTTCGTCACTTTTTTCATACAGGTATGTAATACATACTATGTATATGGGACGTGACGAACAGGAAGAAAAATCCATAGAAAAACCTGGGACACATTTTTCATGTATGAGAATCGATAGGGTAAACGATTCTGAGTAATAATGATATCGAGTAAGCATGTTCCTTTAACTTTCCGGTGTATGTAATGCTGATTGCATACAATGAGTAATTTTTCGTGTGGGAATTTAGGTGAATAATTAAGCCCATAGAATAATTAAGTAAATCAGTAGGCTTATTACCTAACTCGCTCGCAATCGCCATCGTTTCATTCTGACAGTTCTTGTATGACTGTGACAGCTGGCTGATTCCGATGCCAATTGTCAGCCCATACATGAACTGTCAGAATGAACACGATGGCGATTGCGAGCGAGTTAGGTAATAAGCTGGTGTCCTACCATGACGTCTTAATGCTATTTAATTTCGATTCTAAAGAATTGTTTTTAAAGCTATCATGTTTGACACTTTTAGTATTATGGATCTGACAGCGATCGATCCAACATTGGTTCGGAATTTAATCGTATTGAGACGTCATGGTAAGCCTTTTTTACATAGCACAACACCACTTTAGTTCTAGGAACCATAATCATTTTTTTTTCTTATTTAAAAAAATTATCACTGGCTAATCATTTCCTACCGACATCGATTATGGTTTCTTACAATTTATTACGTATTTTTGCAGGCCCAAATTCGGTCTCTTCAAAGTTAACTTCGACGATCGCACAAAAAAGCGTGAAGCCAGACTTTCGGCAGTGTGGTACCGCCACCTAGTGAAGACCAAAGAGTTGGACCCAAACTACGTGCCGAAACTCGAGAAAGCTGAATTTTAGTCTTCTATTATAAATTGGTACTTCAGCATTCGCGGAGAAATTGCTCGGCGTTTTTCAAGTGACCATAATAATGTTTTCTTAATTTTTAGTTCTTTTTTGTTTCGCAATAAATCCAAGGGCCACAATAAATGAATAAATGAATTATGAATTATTATTATGAATTAAGGGCCACGTTTAGCATGAATGTAGGCGTATAGGTGACTCCTAAAACGACCTAAGACTCATAATCATGATTCCTAAGAATTGATGGGCTTTTACCATCTGCGCGGGACGAGAAGCAACTGGTACATTCTATGTTTGCCTTTTACTCCCAGACCAGCATGGAAGCTTTAAATCTTACATACATACCGTCACGCCTCTTTCCCACAGGGGTAGGCTTTAAATCTTTGTGGATAAATATATGAAATTTAATTTAATAATGCAGCAGCTGCTGCAGTTGATACCACACCGGGTACAACTTTAAACTTAGTGCGACATCTGTTGCCGACTAGATGAGTCGCATTACTCCTCAGCCTGTAAGTAAAGAGAAAATAACGAATGGCGATGTATAAAATCAGATAGGTAAATGTATTTTGATCGACTTTTCGTTCTAGAAAGAGAACGATTATGTTATAATCAGTTACATTGTACGTCCGAAATATACTTAGTGACTAATTTAATTTCTAACCTTTTTTGCAGCAGTTCAATTATATTGTGGTCTTTGAAATTTTACAGTGTTTTAAGATTTTTGGTACAGGAATAAAAATCACTTCAAAAACATGATTTAATTGGTTTTATTAGGTATAAAATAACTAAACAACTTGATGTAAATCACCAAATAGTTACAGTAGCGACATCTAGTATTCTATAGAAGAAATGAAATTTTTAGAGTAGATCCAAAACCTGACGGGGCCTTCATTCTAAAATTTCTTCTTCTTCTTTTTATAATATAGCCCCATCAATCGATGCGATGATTTCGCCAATGTCAAAGTAATTGTGATAATAGCCTCCTTGCTTCTATATAAGAAGAGACTTGTAAATACCATATTGTCTATGGTGTTTGTCATTGTCTGTTATTGTGTCATTCTATCAACAACTACGTTTCCTTACAATGTCCTATTTTATTATTGAATAAAGCCAATATTCTATTTGGTCTTGTCTAAACTTGTATCAATTTATTCAATAATAATTTTTTGCATCGCCAATAATGACTGAAGGAAAAGAAAAGTCATCTATATCACGCTATTTGCGCCCCGAACGATTTGACGTGGAACCTTCGATGACAGGTTCAGACCTCAAATGGGCCCATTGGAAATATTCATTCGAGAATTTCATCGCACGGGAAGGTGCCTCAGCTGATAACATACTTAAGTACGAACTCCTTGTCAATCATATCTCTCCGCCAATTTACAATATTATTCAAGCAAAGACCTCGTACGACGAAGCCATTAAAACGCTCAATGATGCCTATGAAAAGCGACAAAACACTACCCTAGCACGACATGTTCTAATTTCAAGAAAACAACAGATGGGCGAGTCAATAGCTGAGTATTCGAGAGCCCTGAACATACTTGCTCGTGACTGCAAATTCACAAATGTCACTGCAGCTGAGTACCAAAACGAACTAGAACGTTTAGCTTTCATTGCCGGGGTATCATCACAGAAAATCAAACAAAGACTTCTAGAAAACTCCACTGACACTATGGAGAAAACCTTGAACTTGGCTTTGTCCCTAGAATCTGCCGAAAGCACTTCGCAACTACTTACAGTGTCACCTTCTACATCTGCTCATGTTAATGCTGCTTCTGAAGTTCCAGAACACTCGCCAATGACCAATTTAGCAGCTACAAACGCTCCAAACAGACCTCGACCCGATTCTTACTCTAACCAAACCAGACGACGATGTTTCTTCTGTGGTGGCAGTAATCTTCATCAGCGAAACAGATGTCCCGCATATAATGCCGAATGTCAGCTTTGTTCCAAAAAAGGACATTTTGCAGGCGTATGCCGTAGTTCCGGGCCCAACCCACGATCTGCTAATGCTATCGCCACAGATGACGAACAACCTCAACCTCAATCTACTTACTCTAACTTGTCTAATATCTCCGCCGCTGCTCCTGCAAGCCTAAGAAAAGCAACTATACCTATTACAATCAACGAATATCGTGCGGATGCACTTCTCGACACCGGTAGCTCAATTAGCTTTATAAACAAAAACTTAGCTCGGGTAATCAACCTCAAACAAAAGCCCTGTAAGCAAGCAATTACTCTAGCGTCACTCAATAATGTCTCCCATGTCGACGGTCTATGCTATGCAACAATTCAGATTGGTGAACACAAGTACCAACACCAACCACTGCTCATCATCAACGATCTATGCGCGGATATCATCATCGGGCACGATGTTCTCGGGAAGCACTCGTCACTAGTACTTCAATTTGGAGGAGACAAACAACCTCTCAAAGTCTGCAACGTTTTAGAAGCGTCAGTCCCGCCGGCATCAGTTTTCACCAACCTCTCACCAGACAGAAAGCCTATAGCTATACGCTCAAGACGGCACTCTCAAGAAGACCAAGACTTCATATCAAACGAGATAAACAATCTACTTAAGGACAAAGTAATCGAACCCAGTATTTCGCCATGGAGAGCACAAGTACTCGTTGCCGGTGGAGGCCATCACCGTAAGCGCCTCGTCATCGACTACTCGCAAACAATCAACAGATTTACTGACCTAGACGCTTACCCTCTCCCAAGCATTGATTCTATCATAACAAAAGTGGCAAAATACAACGTTTACAGTCAAATCGATCTGAAAAGTGCTTACCACCAAGTCCCAATCTTACCGAAAGAAAAAGTTTACACTGCATTCGAAGCTTGTGGTAATCTCTACCAGTTTACAAGAATACCGTTTGGCGTAACGAATGGAGTGGCGGCCTTTCAAAGAACCTTGCAATACATAATTGATAATGAAAAACTTAAAGGTACCTTCGCTTACCTTGACGACGTGACCGTCTGCGGTAAGGACAAATCCGACCACGACAGAAATCTTGAAATGTTCATGAAGGCCGCTGAAAAATACAAACTAACTTTAAACATGAACAAATGTACGTTTGAATCAGAATCAATCAACTTGCTTGGATATACTATCGCGCACAACATTATAAAACCTGACAAGTCTCGATTGGAACCACTAACGAATCTTCCAATCCCCACTGATACTGCTACACTGAAGAGAGCACTCGGTCTCTTCGCCCACTATTCAAAGTGGGTCGACAACTTTTCTGCGAAAATAAGACCTTTAATTGAAGCTATTTTTCCACTATCTCAAGAAGCTATCACTGCTTTTCAAAACCTTAAAACTGATATATCGAAATCAGCATTATCAGGAATCGACGACAATGAAATATTTTCAGTTGAGACAGACGCTTCCGACTTTGCTATCGCAGCGACTCTATCACAAAAGGGTCGTCCTGTCGCATTTTTCTCTCGTTCTCTCAACGACTCCGAAAAAAGGCAACCTTCGATTGAAAAAGAGGCCTGCGCCATAGTCGAAGCTTTGCGAAAATGGAGACATTTCCTGATAGCAAGACATTTTTTACTCATTACAGACCAGCAATCTGTCGCGTACATGTTCAATCAAACACACTCCAACAAGATAAAGAATGAAAAGATCGAAAGGTGGCGGTTGGAGCTCTCGTGTTTCAAATATGACATAGTCTACCGACCTGGAAAACATAACTTCGCCGCTGACGCACTTTCACGAGTATGCATGCAAATAAATACTGCCGCTTCTGACTCTAAACTAGTGGAACTACACCGAAATCTCTGCCATCCAGGAGTCACGCGCATGGTTCATTGGGTCAGATCGAAGAACCTACCGTACTCCGTAGAGGATGTAAAACGAATGACGGCCGCATGCCCAACTTGTGCGGAAATAAAACCACGTTACATGAAACATCAAGGACATCTTATCAAAGCGACAGCCGCGTTTGAAAGATTGAACATTGATTTTAAGGGACCAATACCATCTAGCACCCAAAACCGATACATACTGACAATAATTGATGAGTTTAGTCGTTTTCCCTTCGCTTATGCGTGTAAGGATGTATCTTCAAGAACGGTAATCAATTGTCTCGAAGACTTGTTCTCCACTTTTGGTACGCCAGCGTATATCCACTCTGACAGAGGTACATCTTTTCTATCGGATGAACTTAGACAATTCTTGTCTTCCCTCGGGACGTCATGCAGCCGCACTACGCCCTACAATCCCCAGGGAAATGGACAGGTTGAACGTCTCAACGGCACACTGTGGCGAACGATCCAACTAAACCTCAAATCGAACAATGAATGTATACTAAACTGGGAAAAGGCACTACTACCGGCGCTGCACTCTATAAGATCTCTCCTGTGTACGAGCACTAACACAACGCCGCATGAACGCATGTTTAACCATCCACGTCGTTCGCAAAACGGACAGTCTTTGCCGACTTGGTTACATTCACCTGGACCGGTGTTTATGAAAAGGCACGTACGAAGCTCCAAGTATGACCCCGCTGTACAGGAAGTCCAATTGTTGCAGAGTAACCCAGAATACTCCTTTGTAAGACTGCCTGATGGAAGAGAAACAACAGTCTCCAATAGATCGTTAGCTCCAGCACCACGAGCTGTTGACGATGACTTTTCAGACGATGAAGTTGACGATAACCAATCCGAAGAAATCTCTGCCATTCAAGACCCGCCTGCCAACCTCGATCCGGATGCAGGAACCAGCCAACCTCGGCGTTCGGGCAGAGATCGTAGACCTCCAGCCTTCATGCATGATTACGTCTCTTCATAGAGGGGGCGAATGTGATAATAGCCTCCTTGCTTCTATATAAGAAGAGACTTGTAAATACCATATTGTCTATGGTGTTTGTCATTGTCTGTTATTGTGTCATTCTATCAACAACTACGTTTCCTTACAATGTCCTATTTTATTATTGAATAAAGCCAATATTCTATTTGGTCTTGTCTAAACTTGTATCAGTAATAATACAGTATTCAAAAATCTTGTGACAAAAATGTCGGCAATGTTGTATTGACGTACAGTAGAACGCGGTCAAAAGACTCCTTCCCCCTCCCCCCCTGGCGGACTCATAGCCAACGGATAACGATATCCCCCAGAATCTGCCTGGAAATAATTAACCGATGCCTAGAGTGCACCGGACCAAGTGCTACTCTTCCCCTCGGACGGATCCAAAAACGAACCGCAGCTCTTAACCACTCATGGAGTTAGCCCGATTCGCACCCCATATTTTAAAATTTGGAACTTGCCGCGTTATTTTGATGACATCAGTCATTCGGCCGCAATAAATTTTTTGAACAAGCTCAAGCTGTTTGAGCCGATTGTATAACCACCAAGCCGTTTACTGTCACTGTCTTTTTTGACATAGATTACCCACACCCACACACCTCACCTCCCTCAGTAATCTGTCAGATGTCCGGGAAGTCGGTCGCTTGTTTATTTGCGCAGGCGCATCGTCAATCGTGTCAATGATACAGTCAGTGTAGATACAAGAATGTATATTTACCAACTACCTTTCGAAATCAACAGGGAACTGTGCCGATTTCTCGACCATGACGATATTTGGAAGGACTTGGCTGGCCGAATGAACTATTCGGCGTTTGACGTAAGCGTAAGTATACAATTTGTATACGATATTTGGGATTTTCCCCGGCTCAGGAAGGCACGGTATTGGCTTCTGGGAATTTACGCACAGAATTTTGTATAAACATAACGACGTAACCCGTTTTTAATGTAAATTATGGCCATTAGAGGGCTTGTCCGGTCATCATCGTTATTTGTAAACGTAAATACCCAAGCTAATCGTATTGTGTTCTAAAATATAGATTACTGTTGAGTGCTTAATCAATAAACCCAATGCATCTCCACCAATATCAGTAGAAACATTAATACTTCTTAAGTTATTTTCAGAATTTAAGCTTTGAGTTAAAATGCAAGTTGTTTTTAAAAGTATAATTAGTGAAAACAAGGTTGAACTTACACAACAATATTGCCGTCTTCAACTATTCAGGAGTGGAGGTGCATTGTTTGTATATATACTAAATTTGAAGTCAATCAGACCCACCATTGAAAAGTTCCCTCTTGCAGACATGGATCTAAATAACTTTGAGTTATGAATTATGATTATTGTATTGTCACCGGACTTACATAAGTATACAAAATTTGAGCTCAATCAGTTGAGGATAACTGGTTTAAAATTGATTTGTAACATTTGTTCCGAACACATATTAAAGTCAAATGAAAGCATAATACAATTCATAATAATTGAAACTTTATGTATTTTTAAAGTCTGACTCAAGAAGTGACTCTTTGAGAATGTTTTCTATAATTACTGTGAGTTTTTGAACTTTCCAAATGCAATAGATGTAAGCTTTAACGACTACTCAATCACAATTACACTAAATGTGGACTTTAGTTCTTGATACCCTAAGGTAGAGCCTACCCTATAAGGGATAAAGATGTGATTCATGTACATATGTATGTTTGTTCAACTGGGGTATAAATAAAATAAATAAATAAAAAATAAACTTGAAACACCCGTTGCCAATAAAGAATTTCATTTCATTTATTTCATTTTGCCCAAGGATCTGGTAGAAGGCAGGGGAGTGTTTGATGAATCTGACCCAAGGGACATCCAATGAGGCTGGCATAGTCACACAAGTGCACTTAAGCCTCGTAAAAATTTTAGATAAAAAATTTTTTTTTCTTTTATGTAGGAAGTAGAACAAACCGCAAAACGGCAAGCCACGTCACCCACAAGTCTGCTCCTCATCCGATGGGGCCAGCTCAATCACCGAGCAGAAGAACTGTTCATGCTGCTTTACAGGATGAAGCATGTGCCAGCCATGCGCTGCCTGGTGTCTAGTCTGGATCCCAAGTTCCAGAAACTGCTTAACAAGAAAGACAGCTGTCATGCTGAGGGACAGAAAAAAACAGCCCCTATTGAAGGTATGAACAATGGTTAAATAAAAACCGACACTGTCTTCTTCAACCTCGACATTAGCGGAATCATCGACAGTATCAATGGCGCTATTTCTTTTTAAAAATTGACTGATTGAAGGTATACTTGGCTTTTTACTTTGTTTTGTACAGTCAAGTGTAATAATATGTATCTAGTCAAAGTTTCAAAAATAAGTACCATAAGCTCTTACACCGGCGTAATAAGGTCGTGGGACACATTTTTGAGAAGTTCGTATCAATACTTATATTTGCACTTGATCGTACATGGAAAAAAATGTTTTAGAGCCCTGCCGTACAAACAAATAGTAAGAATAACTGCTGAATGTGCTATTTGGAGTACCAAATGGTAATCACAAAACTGGGATCTTGGTCTTAAGCACCACACCTGTAGTAAAATACATACATACCGTCACGCCTCTTTCCCACAGGGGTAGGCAGAGACTACTTTGTTCCACTTACTACGATCCTGACATACTTCTTTTGCTTCATCCACATTCATCAATCTCTTCATACATGCTTGTCGGTTTCGGGTACTCCTGACCTGACCTTTTTCCAAAACGTCTCCTATTTGGTCTCGAAACGTCCGTCTAGGCCTTCCCCTCCTAACGTTACCATTCACACTCCCCATATAGATCTGTTTAGTTAATCTACTTTCATCCATCCACTCTACATGACCAAACCAACTAAACATACTTTTTTCTATCCTAATCACTATATCCTCTTTCACACCAGCACATTCCCCTATCACATTATTCTATCTTTCAGTGATACACTGTAGTAAAAAGCTGAACTCAGGCCTTGTCTCTGCATGGGAAGTCTAGAGCTATAGTTCCCACACATGATCATTGCGAATTGGGACTTCACACACCTTTGAACTGCTGTGGAGCTTGCGTCAAAATTTCCCGCGACTTTATTTATGAATGAAGAATTTGTTAGAAATGTTGTTTTCTGGGAATAAAAAGACCTATTTTAAAGGTTACTAACTAAATTTGTGGCAAATTTGATCAAAATCTGCTTAATAATTTTTACTTAAAGAGCAACATACAACATACATCCATACCATACCTCCACAAATACATTCTATACATTAATTCAAACAAATATTCGCATAATATTGATGTTTTGTAATCTTGTGCCAAGGTAATTCGTCTCAATCTTGTATTGTTTATGGACAAAAAATTATTGAGTCGTAAAGTGATGTTTCTACTACGTCAAGCCATAATTATGGACGCCTTTTACTGGTCGGTGAGTCATCTGCAATAGTTTATAAAAAGCCATTGACCCGACATAATTGTAAGAAGTGATTACAAAGTTCTTGGTATTTTGTAATGGTTAGAGCTACTGCGACAAAACAACATTATTTTAACTTTAAGGAAGCATCCTCTTTTGTTTTTGAAGAAGAGTGTTAATAATTACTGGATGAGAAAGAAAACGCAAGGTGTTTGATAAAAAGGTTAGAAAAAAAATGTGTAATATGTTAACGACACTCAGAAGTAGCAGAGACTTTAGTACTTTGTCGCAATAACCCAATAAAGTTGTTTTAAGTTTGAAACGTGCCACAGTTTTGACATAAGGTCTTATCTCATTACCTAGTTACTTGATCATGCTACTAATATTATAAATGGGAAAGTTTGTATCGATGTATGGATATTTGTCACTCTTTCACACCCGAACGGCTGAATAGAATTAACACATAGGCCACTTTTTATCTTTATATAGCGATAAACGTTTCTTTGTAGACGGAAGTCGCGGGCAAATGCTAGTTGGGAAATAAACGATTATACTGCAATACAATATAAATATTCTTTATAGACCTCCACAAATCAGTATAACATTACAGAAATAAAAAGACAAGGTTATAGGTGGGATTAATTTTTCTGTCGTTTTTTTTCAGACAAAATTAAAAGACACAAGGTCGCTACAAATAGTGAAAGCATTCCATTACCAGTCATGTTAATAGAGAAGAAAGGTCACATGCCGGTAGGTTCCCTATTCCTTGATAAATTTTCCCCCAAATTTCAAATTAACGTATTTAAATTTGGTTTAAATGGTTTTTCAGGATATCCAGTTAATGCCATTGCCGGCATCTACGGATGAGAAGTCTCCAACAGTGGATATGAGTAGTGATATGTCGAGGGTAAGTGTTTGGATTTGTATTTCAAAGTCTCTGGCATAGAATTGGGTAATCACTACTTAGTATAAAATAAAGTCGCTTTCTCTGTCCCCATGTCCCTATGTCCCTATGTATGCTTATATCTTCAAAACTACTCAACGGATTTTGATGCGGTTTTTTTAATAGATAGAGTGATTCAAGAGGAAGGTTTATATGTATAATACATGCATAATATACCGTGCGAAGCCGGGGCGGGTCGCTAGTATAGAATATAGCAATAGATCGGCAATGCAAGAAAAAGAGCGATGTAATACGCCTATGTCAGCGCGAGGTATAAACAAGACCATTTTTAGGGTTGCGTACCCGTGCGTGACCGTCAACAGGCTGTATCGCAGGAACCTTGATAGCTAGATAATTGAAATTACATACATATATACCGTCACGCCTCTTTCCCACAGGGGTAGGCAGAGACTACTTTGTTCCACTTGCTAATTGAAATTAACACAGATAATTGTATTTCTATTGCAATAACAATAAATGGTACTAAAAACAGAATATTTTTCTGTTTGTTTATTTAACTATAACCCACTTGTACAAGTAACCAATATAAAATGACTTCACACGGCCTACATTTGGCTTAAAAGGCAGGGCTCTGTTAACACTGGATTTCTATTCACTAGCCCAATTTGTCCGGAATCCTTTTCAGAACGCGTCAACGACCGGCGGCGGCGTCGACTTGAACGACGAGCTGTTGAAGAACGTCAACGCCATACCCGTCATCAGCTACGAAGACCTGAGGGAGGTCACTAACAACTGGTCGGCGAACAACTTGCTGGGAAAGGGGGGCTTCGGACAGGTGTTCAAAGGTACTAAAAACAGATTTTGCGGGTGGTAGGGCCTTGTGCAAGGTCCGTCCGGATCGCTACCACCATCTTACTCGCTAATCCTGCCGCTAAGTAGCAGTGCTTGCACTGCTGTGTTCCGGTGTGGAGAGTGAGACAGCCGGGGAAATTACGGGCACAAGAGGCATTTCATCTTAGTCCTCTAGGTTGGCAACGCATCTTCAATCCCTCCGGGGTTGCGGGTGTCTATGGGCAGTGGTGATCACTTACCACCAGGTGACCCACTTGCTCGTTTGCCTTCCTATTCATATAAAAAAAAAAAAAAAAAACTTCCCAAACCTGCATTGCTGCGGTGCTGCGAAGCCCATCCCGGGGTGGTCGTGGGGCGTCGCGGTGACACCGAGTTCCGTAACGCCTCACATACGACTGAATAGGGAATCCGTGTGGTTTTTATTGGGTATGCCTGCCGTTGCGGGAGAGCCTCACATACCCCCGGTAAACCCGTACCGGGCGGATGCATAAAGCGGATTTTCCACACCATAAAAAAAAATAGGTGTTCAAAGGTAATAATTATAAAATCAGTATTTTTTTAAATATCTTTGTTGATTCCGGTATTGCTCTGCAGGGTTCACTCATGTGAGAAACAAGTATGTCTATCTGTGGTATTTATTTACACTAAACGCCAAGACTCACAGCAGACGGTGTCACTG
The DNA here is from genome assembly GCA_932294345.1 of Pandemis cinnamomeana. NCBI lineage: Eukaryota > Metazoa > Arthropoda > Insecta > Lepidoptera > Tortricidae > Pandemis > Pandemis cinnamomeana. Next base: position 6,668,012 of record OW028724.1, on the reverse strand, counting down.
ATATATTATTGTACACAGTTTAATAAGATTATTTGTACACATTTTTGTGCAGCGCTTCCAGCGATGACTCACGCAAAACACAATGCCTTGAACAGAAAAGTTGTACTTTGATCCCTCTCGTCAGGGAGCAAAAGTTACTTTTCTGAATGAGGTATGAAAAGTGATTTATATTTACTTTGAAATGGTCATATCTCCGTAGCTTTTGCTTTTGCGGGTGGTAGGGCCTTGTGCAAGGTCCACCCGGATCGCTACCACCATCTTACGCTAATCCTGCCGCTAAGTAGCAGTGCTTGCACTGCTGTGTTCCGGTGTGGAGAGTAAGACAGCCGGGGAAATTACGGGCACAAGAGGCATTTCATCTTAGTTCTCTAGGTTGGCAACGTACCTGCAATCCCTCCGGGGTTGTGGGTGTCTATGGGCAGTGGTGATCACTTACCATCATGTGACCCACTTGCTCGTTTGCCTTCCTATTCATATAAAAAAAAAGATAGTTGGTGTATATTCGTGCCCATGATATTTTTTTATTATTCTTTCCAGGCGAATGGAAGTTACTACCAGTGGCTGTGAAGAGATTGCTGGGCAACGACGCGAGCAACAAGGAGTTGATCAGGGAACTGTGCCTCAACCAGTACCGACATGACAACATATTGCCGCTCTACGGCTATAGTTTAGGAGGTATGTGCATCTTTATTTGTTGTATGTGACTGAATAACTGGCAAGGGAAGCTACAAGCATCTTATGTTATACTAGCTGTTGCCCGCGACTTCTACCGCGCAGAATTAAATATAACCTATGATAATCCTATTAATATTATAAACGCGAAAGTTTGTTAGTATGGATGTATGGATGTTTGTTACTCTTTCACGCCAGAACGGCTGGACAGATCTGAATGAAATTTGGAACATAGATAGATTATAGTCTGGAATAACACATAGGCTACTTTTTATCCCGATAAATTGCGTAATTTCTGCGGAATCGCGGTAAACGAATTCTACGCAGACGAAGTTGCGGGCAACAGCTAGTCACGAATAATGTAGCTTTCTATTGTTAAAAGACTTTCAAAAATCGGTTCCGTAGATCTAGAGATTACCCCCCTACAAAATGTTTACATAGATTTATTAATATTCCTATGCCCTTATTCATAAACGCTCTGTAGGGCTTCTAGTAACTTAGCAATCGTTTGTCCTTATCTGTCAATTTGACATTTACCTTTCACAGACAAGGACAAACGATTGCTAAGTTAGCAGAAGCCTATAGAGCGTTTATGAATAAGGGTGCTAGTGTGTAGTGTAAATTCTCCGCCGGTAAAAACGATTATTATCTGTCTGTATTAAAATAAATGGACGCGTAATCCATAAAGCTTAAGAACTTCCCAAATAGAGTTAACCGTATTCAACGACACAAATTCACAATTGTTTTACCTACATGGAACAAAGCCGTTTAACTTATTCGATTTTGATACTTCGAATACCATCCATACTTTAATAGCAACACCATCAGATAGCATAACATAACAGATAACATCCCCCTCCCCCCCCCCCCCTGAATTTTAAGAGCTATAGACGTGATTTGTTTCAGGACCCGAAGCGTGTTTAGTTTACCAACTGATGCTGGGAGAGTCATTAGATCATAGGCTGAGATGCAAGACCCATCACCCGCCCCTGTCGTGGTGCCAACGTTACAGGATAGCGCAGGGTGTTGCCAGGTAACAAATTGTTACGAACTCCTTGCTACCTTAATCTCGCCATAAAATTAAAAAGCTACCAATGTGTTGTCATTAACATTTAAAAAGTTTGACACCAGTATTTTCACTTTTTCGTGACCGATATGTTAGTTGAGGTAACTTTTTAAGAATCTAATTATGGTGCATATGGGGCTCCCAACCAAGGGCGCGCCCCATTTGGGGGGCGTAGGGTAATCCAATGGGGGGCGAGACGAACGGCTTAGATATTTATTAAAGTGCAAGCACAATGTTCTCACTAATCATTAATAGAATGTTGTACTTCAGTCTAGACTAACTAAACAGATCTATATGGGGAGTGTGAATGGTTACGTTGGGAGGGGAAGGCCTAGACGGGCTTTCCGAGACCAAATAGGAGACGTTTTGGAAAAAGGTCAGGTCAGGAGTACCCGAAACCGACGAGCATGTATGAAGAGATTGATGACTGTGGATGAAGCGAAAGAAATATGTCAGGATCGTAGCAAGTGGAACAAAGTAGTCTCTGCCTACCCCTGTGGGAAAGAGGCGTGACGGTATGTATGTATGTATGTATGTACTTCAGTTATTTGATCGTTTGTTTTATTTCCATCGTAGTTGAGTTGGGACAAGGGGGGCGTAGTATTTTAGCGCAAATTTGAAGGAGGTGCATAGGGTAATAGGTTGGGAATCCCTGGCGCAGAGTATAGATTACGCCTGTTGTTTCTTGCTCGTGTGGTATCGGAGTAGCAAGGTAAATCCTTTTTGTTCATTAAATGTTCTGCTAGCGAAAAATAAAATGTTTTATTTTCAGAGGCCTGGCATTTCTTCACACCATGACTGGAACGCCGCTAATACACGGTGACATAAAGCCGGCGAACATTCTCCTGGACACGTGCTTGATGCCCAAGATAGGGGACTTCGGACTCGCCAGGAAAGGACCCTATGGAGACGACAGGACCCACTTGAAAGTATCCCGGTAAGTTTGCAAGTTAAGTAATGGGTGTCGGTCGAGAACTGTCATTTTCAGAATTTTCGAACAAATGTATAATGCCCTGCCATGCTGGTTTGGGAGCAAAAGATGTAATTACCATTTCCATTGTTTCGATTTTTCCAAGAAGAGAAAGTAATGTTACTTTCGTATTTTGCTGTGAAAACGTATATTGCAGAAGCTTGTGATGTGTTGTAAAAATTATGTATGCGACTGTTAATTGTGTAAGCATTAAAACACTCATGTCATCTTATTATGAAACTCATCTTCGGTTCGTTTCAACCACACACACTAGTGTTTTAATGCCTCTCATTATGCACCAGCCATATTAACCTCATCACCGCAGCCATCTAGTCGTGACCCATGACAGCCAAGGAATCCCTCACACGCCACGGTCAATAGATGAGCAATATTCAACTAGACATTATTCCTTTTACAATGGAATTAAAAATCAAGCTAGGTCGACTCATTTTTCTGTCCGTGACTTCATATATAGTAAGTACCTAAGTAAGTAAGTAAATGCTTTATTGTACAAATATAAAGAAACAAATACAATTCATAAAAAAATAACATTAATATATGCACAATAATAAAGCGTACATATCTGAATATAATAAACAAATCACTACATAGTATAAAATAACGTCGCTTTCTCTGTCCATATGTCCCTATGTATGCTTATATCTTCAAAACTACACAACGGATTTTGATGCGGTTTTTTTAATAGATAGAGTGATTCAAGAGGAAAGTTTTTATGTATAATTCTACGCAGACGAAGTCGCGGGCAGAAGCTAGTTAATCATAAAGTAAACTACTAAATATCATTATACACATCCATACATACAAAATACAATAAGAGTACACATAGGTATACAATATCTAAGGAGATGGTGTGAGCCATATCTTTCAAGCCCTCCCTGAACGACGCCACGGAGGCAGACCGCCTGATGGAGGTCGGTAACGGATTCCACAGCCTACCAGAGTGAACTGTGAAGGATTTGGAGTAAGTTTTAGAAGATGAAGGAAGACCAAAACGAGATTAGCATTCGACCGTAGCCGATAGTGTGGTGAAGAGGATAATTGGCATTGTTCATTTTTTTTAGTATGCTCCAATTCGAAAACCATTTCGAGGAAAACCATCATTTATCCGATTTATCTTGTCCGATTTCAAAAATACTTTATGATTGCAGATATTTTTGTAAAAGTACTTTGAACCTTTGTTTGACCGAACGACCCGGTTTTTAGACAGAATCCAGCATCGAATGTTTGCCACAAAAATGAAAAAAAAAAGTTTAGCTATGGCAACTGTCACGTGTCACTGTCAAATCGACAAAACCATAGACAAAGCCGTTTTTTTTTATAGCCACCCGAACGAAGGCGATTGGGATTCTGTCTAAATTCACGAATTATCAAACAGCGGAAAAATATTTATTATTAATTAACAAAGCTACGTACAAGCATAATATTCAAATTAGTTGCTTGAAATAGTCCATTTTATCAAACAAGGGTGTTAAAAGCACAGCTTAAAAAAAATGAACAATGCCAATTATGAGCGGCCATTTTGTTGTCAGTGTGCACGGCACCCGCGCGTACCTCCCCGAGGAGTACCTCCGCTCGGGGCTGCTGTCGCCCGCGGTGGACGTGTTCAGCTACGGCGTGGTGCTGGTGGAGATGGCCTCGGCGCAGCACGCGGCGGTCAAGGACCGCGTGCCGTCGCCGCTCAGCCAGTACATACATGTCAAGGCTAAGGAGGGCATCGACCTGGGTGAGTTCGTAACGAGACTATTGGGAGAGTGCAAAGCGGGTGGAGGGGGTAGCCTAAACGATCACAGCGCTCGCTACGGCTAAAATTGTCATTTTTGTCGCTGACTTGAGCTGTCAAATCCATATTGCAGTAAACATTTTCTAATCGTTTTTGAGATAAAAATATGGTCCTGGTAAGATGTGTTGTTGTGAATTGTAATAACACCAAGAAGAATAGCGACTGTAAATTTTACCAATTTCCAAGACCATAGTGGAAACGAGACCAAAGAAATAAGTGGATATTTGCCGTAAGAAAAAAAAAGTAAGTTACCTAACCTCTAAAATTTCACTGAAAACAACAATTTTAATATTATTGGCAATAATGTTACTGACTACCGTTGTCCAAAATTGTGTAATATAGTAAAATAACACAAGATTTCATAAATATTTTTCACAATATTTACTTACTTCTTGTTTGACAGCGGTGACAATATTGTCCATAATGGCCGATTATCACGTGGCGCTGTCGTCGCGCACGGTCCCAATAACGCCCTTATCATAAACGCTCTATAGGCTTCTGCTAACTTAGCAATCGTTTGTCCTTATCGGTGAAAGGTAAATGTCAAAGTGACAGATAGGGACAAACGATTACTAAGCTAGCAGAAGCCTACAGAGCGTTTATGAATGAGGGGATAAGCGTTTAGCCTTCAACGTGACGTTTTCTAATTTCACGACGTCTTTTAAAAAGTTAATACCCTCAAATTTCGAAATTTAAACGTTTGTACGAGTTCTTTTTTTAAATTGTTTGTCTTGAAAACCATTACTGTCACTGTACAATTTTCTTTTGTATTCGTTCACGTCTAATAATAATCATAATTTAGTGTAAAAAGGTTTACAATCACTGATTTTAGATTCTAATGTATTATGTAATGTAGATGTTAATGTTATGTGTGTATGTATGTATTATTTTATTTTATTTACTTAGCTATGTATTATGTTTATGTTAGTATTGTTGTTTTTATTATCCTTGCGTTTCTACTGTCTTTGTTTCCGCCACCTGCATAAACTGTTTCCGACTTATTTATTTCTTTTATTGGTTGTCTGGTCTACCTTACCTTCTTTGTTTCTGTATTGTTTTGTACTGATTTGTGGTGTTCAATAGAGTATTTATATTGTAATGTTATCCAGAATGGGCCATAACTCGTTACCACCTTCCAGCTTCCCTAGAAGACCCGAAGTTGTTCGGCACCGCGAACTCGTTCCCGTGGCTGTGTCGCGAGTTCATCCTGCTAGGGTTGCACTGCACGCGCGGCGCGCGCGCCGAGCGCCCCACCATGCTCGAGGTGTACAAGAGGCTCGACGCGCTCGACGTGCCCGGAAAGAACTTCGCTTGACACCCCGTATCACCTAACAGAGGTATAAAAGATACAACCGAATTGAGAACACCTCTTTTTTTGAAGTCTGTTAAAAATAGATATTATTGCCATCCATAAATGAGCGTTTTTAAAAAAAAAGTGTACTTACATGAACATTTGTCCAAAATTTAACTATTTTTTTTTTACAGCATTTTTTCCTGTTCGTCACGTTCCATGCATGTAAAAAAAAAAGACGAACTGGAATGGAAGTTTTGGAACACATTTTTTCTTGTATAAGGATCGATAGGGTAAACGATTCTGAGTAAGAATAACCCAAAATAGTTAAATTCTGGACAAAATGTAAATGTAGACTTTTTTTTAATACTTACCTACATACATAAATCACGTCTTTATCCCTTACTGGGTAGACAGAGCCTGAGGTAACAAGACCCAAAGGCTACGTAGGTATAGGTGAAAATGGAATCAAAATAGCGATAGGTCGTTAGCCGCACCGCCTAACATGATTCCTAAGATTTTCGCCCATCCCCTCGATGGGCTTTACCATCTGCGCGGGACGAGAAACACCGGGTACATTCTATGTTTTTCTTTTGCTCCTAGACTAGCATGGAAGATGGAGCGTTAAAAAGGTTAATCCTTTTTGTTTGCATAGCTAACTCGAATTGTACAAGAAATTATTAGCTATAGTTATATAGTTGTTCTTAATCATGTTTATTTTGTTCTAGATGGTATCTGGTTGTGATCCTACCGAAAATTCGTAGGATTACCGCGCATGGAGAAAGTCTACCGGCAGTGTGTAATCCAACCACAATATTGGTAGAATCATCAAGATGATGTGATCTTTCCCCCAATTTGAAAGGGTATCAAAACTGGTCAGGCGAAGTCAGAATCGTGCGTCATATTTACTTCGCCGTGAGAAATAATCTTCTCAATGGAATCTTGCAAAAGAAAGAATATCGTTGTTGACTGTTTTCCAAAAAACACCATGAACATTTTTTCCAGAATTTAAATATTTTGGGTTTTTCTTACTCAGAATCGTTTACCCTATCGTTTGTCATACAAGAAAAGATGTGTCCCAGATTTTACTATGGATTTTTTTTCCTATTCGTCACGTTCCATATCTACCTCTATTAAAAAAGTGACGAACTGGAATGGCAATTTTGGGACACATTTTTTCTTGTATAAGGACCGATAGGGTAAACGATTCTGATTAAGAAAAACCTTCTTGACTTCTTTTCTGGAAAATGCTGTTGATATCCGCGACTGACATTCCGAATTGTACTTAATGGAAACTAGTTTCAGACTAATTTAAAGCGGATATTGGACAAATATCCTTGTACTCGTTGATACCTGTTGAAAGACACGATGCCGATGGCGAGTGGGCTTTATTTGTGGTAAACACGTATTTGCATACGTGTCAAAGTGTGCGTGAGAGCGAAAGCGGTTATAGAAAGCATAAAAAAATAAAAGAAAAATTTCGCTCGAAAATCGCACAGTAAAGACACACTGACACGAGGTATCGTCGTCTCGCCGTCGTGAATTGCAAGAGTTAAACTCCCCCTTTAGTTAGGGAGCTGGCGAGCATTTCGGTATATGATTTGCACACGTTTCACGTCGAGGTGGAGTGCAGTTTAAATCATTACGAATCGATTTGGTTCAATCAATTAAGGTCCTATGTCGCTGCGTTTTCGCGTTACAGCGGATTGAAGTTGCTTAAAAAAATGGGGGTATTAAGTCATTTGCACATGTCTGCCTCTGGAGTTCATTGGTCACAATCATCTTGAAAACGAAGAAAATCGAAGAGGCAGACATTCAGGACTCTGCATTATCATGGGACGGAGTCTTAAAAGTGTAAAAAAAAAAGCTCTACTAAGTCATTTGCACACGGTTCTCATTGCGCCCATTCGATTCACTATGACTCCGTGGATTCGAAAAAAAATGTGGCAGACACTTTGCTCACTGATTTTCACCTGTATAACTGTTTGAAATTCACGGAATTAAGGGACAGCAGGCATACAGCAAAGCTATTCGGTAAGCAGGATAGATACGGCGCGAGCGTGCGTAGGTGCTTACCTGATAATATTGCCGTGTGTACCTATTGCATGGGATTATTGTTATTTTTTAGTTTTATTTATACAATTTTGTTTAATTATTATTCTCTAAAAGCACGGTCACGACTAAACTTCTGGAGCTGAAATCTATGCAATCATATTTTTTCTCAATGCCAACCAGAAAAAACCAATTCAATTCAGAAAAAAAAATCAAACGGTCTGCCTTTGGAATATCAGAGGCCTAAACGTCTGCCTCATCGATTTTCTTTGTTTTCATAAGGAATTCAAACATCAGTCCAAGAGGCAGACGTGTGCGCATAATATAGCACACCTTTTTTTTTAACATTTTTGAAACGCTGTAAATTTAAAACGCAGCGCCACCATGATGGCAGACTATTTTTCCGTGGTTCTTCTCATTGTTTTTGATCGAACAATTCAAGTCTGCCAAGTGTGCACTTCATATACAATTTATTAAATCATAAAAATAAATTAAAAAATTGAATACTACTAAAGTCAGAGCCCTGGATGTCTGCCTTTTCGATTTTTTGTGTTTCTAGGATGACTGTAATCATCAGGCCCAGAGGCAGACGTGTGCACATAATATAGCACACCTTTTTTTTTTTACATTTTTGAAACGCTGTAAATTTTAAACGCAGCGCCACCATGGTGGCAGACCGGGTCCTTGATGTTCCTTAGGGCATAAATATTACTATTAATAACGTCTGCCTTGTGTGCTAATCATATAGAAATTTTGCTCGCCAGCTCCCTAGCTACTTATTCATAAACGCTCTATAGGCTGCTGCGCTGCTAACTTAGCAATCGTTTGTCCTTATCTGTGAAAGGTAAATGTCAAAGTGACAGACAAACGTTTTCTAAGTTAGCAGAAACCTACAGAGCGTTAATGATAAGAGGGTATTAGAGGTCATTTATAGCAAAAAATTAAATGCCAATTTGATTTTAAGCTCTGTTTAGTAGTGTCAAATTATATGGAATTGTCAGGCTGGTCAGGTTTGTTTATCCAATGAATTTTAAAATCCTTTATAAATTATATATTTTGTCAAGAAGCGTATTTCTTAACAACACGAATTTAAACATTCATAACTAGTCTGCTTTAATGCTTCTAACTTTTAACTGAATTGACGTGTTCTAATTTATCTCGAACTTAAATAATAAAAATTTGTAATTATACACTCGTACCCTATAGAGGTAGATGTTTAAAAGATAGCAAGACATCAAAAAGAAGTATAAAAAACATGACCAATAATTCAATGTAATGAGTACCTATTTCTTTTTCAGTTCAAAGCCAAGAAAATACCTGATATTTACGTGAATTTATACTGTATTATATTTATTTAAGTTAGTATTAAAACTATTATACAGTACTTACTTAGCCCTATTTTATAATAAACATTTTATACAAATAAGTTTTTGATTCCGTTGTGCATATGTTCAAATTATAGATGACATTGACGACAAGTGTTTGTGAAATTTTTCATTTTTGATAAGTATTTTTTTGACTATTGTTTACCAACATCATGCCAACCCGAACACTACACGTATCAAATTTGCCTGGAAGATTTTACCCAAATTAAACGCTTTTAAAGCGGAAAATAGTCATTTTTGGGTCGTTTGAATATACTGAAAAGAAACACAATAATAAATTAAAATATTTATTTATCAATAACACTGACATTTCATACTTAACTATTGTCACATGAGACCATCTCATGGCTACTCTCTCATATATACCCGAATTACACGTAATTCAATTACCTAATTTCATTAAAATACATTAATTTCTTTCTCAACAATTAATAAACTTCCAGGGCTTAGCCTATAGTGACTTTTGTAGCGATAAACGGCATAATTTGTGTTTACTACATAATATAAAATAATAAATTGCAATTGGAAACTGTCATTGCGTTCGAAGCGTCAATCAATGGGGGCTATCGCGTGGGAATTTGCCACTAGAGGCGCTAGTGTCGCGCGAGGTCCAATAACTTGTTTAGTCTTCAACGCTTTTCACTGATTTTGGTGGGCTTCGTGACATAAATTATAATTTGTTTCATTGACCTAATGAAAAGTGATCTTCCTTCGTAAAATTATCGCCAATATGGCTTATTTGGCGATGAATGTGAACGCTTTAAAAGCACATTTATATTCCGAACAAAATACAACTGCATAACATTGCGGCATAGCTACTCGATATGATGATAGTTATTAATTAATAAACTTAATGACATTCATGATTTAAAACTTTGTTTCGGCGCCGATCTTATAAAGTCGTATTTGACAGCTATACCTCTGGACCTTAGTCAACAGTGGCGCCAACTGGTGAGCAAAGAAACGATAGTCCCTATTATCGTATTAACACTAACCGCCGCGCCGTGGTCGTAAATATAAGACTCAAAACATCCAGCTCATTTTGTCGTAGTCTTATAAATAAGACATGTCATATATTTTTCGACACTCTGCGATACTGAAATGTTCAGTATTAATATTTCGGCGGCTTAAAGGTTAAAAATCGATCCTTTACGTCAGAATTAGCATTCAATTTCATAGAAACAAAAGTCGACATGCATAGAGTCGAAACATTCATACATTTAATACGTTCAGTCAAAAAATATATCTCGCTAAACCTTAAACGCCTCAAAATCTAAATAAATCAACAAAACACGCAGATTACTAAAACGTAGTCTCTGACTCCGATACTGCTAGAACCATAGATATAGTTTACTAAGTTACAATAGATCGGTGCTATAATAACTGCGACGAGACGAGACCAAAAAAATTCACAACTGTTGGCATATGTCGTGTCAAAGAAAATATAGCATTACTCTTTTAGGGCCAACAACGCACCCATAACCCCCTGTTATAGGTGTCCATGGGTGGCGGTGATTGCTCTCCATCAGGCAACCCACATGCTCGTTTGCCTCTATGTCATAAAAAAGTCATTAGGTTCTTCCAAACAGCGGCAGCGTGAATAAAAAGTCTCGTCTATGTCGCCATACCGATCTATTACCAAATTCTATCCCCCTTATTCATAAACGCTCTGTAAACTTTTGTTAACTTAGCAATCGTTTGTCCTTATCTGTCACTTTGACATTTACCTTTCACAGATAAGGACAAACGATTGCTAAGTCAGCAGAAGCCTATAGAGCGTTTATGAATAAGGTATATTTATGGTTTGAACTCCTGAGGCGCCCAAGGACATTCTCAATATCGAAATCATATTTTAATTTCTATTTGTCAAGTTTCTATCAGTACAGTGGCGAGACAGCAAATTAGTACTCGGCCGAAAGAGCAGAGTGGGTGAGTAGCCACTCAGCCTAGTAAACAAAACGAGGTCAGTGACTCGCTGTTCATTTTGCTGAGTTGAGTACTAGACACAGTACTCATCACAAAGTACACGAACCGAGCACTCGGCCTAGGGCACCTTACTTTCGCCACTGTACCAGCTACGTGTGATCAAGGCTTTAGATGGCGATTGCCATTGTGATTGCGACAGTTAAATAATTATAGCCTCAGAGCAAATCCTGTTGCTGTTATAACATGTATCTGACGAGGGCGGATTGTAGTGATCCGCCGTAATACATTACGGCTAGCCGTTTTGCAATACAGCGGTTCAACGATTAGCCTACGTTTAGCCGCATCGTACTACTATCACCAAATATTAAATAAAGATGGATTTTTAAGTGGATAGGTTAGGCTAGGTTAGAATTGCGTCAAGGCCGAAGGCCCAAACAGCGGAAATAAGAGCGAAGTGAAGCGGAGCTCCGTCGACTCTAAAAACTGTCAAAGCGGCGGCTAATGACTCGCTGTATTACATTACGGCTAGCCGTGTTACATTACGGCTAGCCGTGTTACATTACGGCTAGCCGTGTTACATTACGGCTAGCCGTGATGAAGAAAGTATGGCGCCGAATACATTCCGACGGATTCAATCCGGCTAATCGTTGAACCGCCGCATTGAAAAACGACCAAAACGGCTAAGCGTAATATAATACGGCGGACCACTACAATCCGCCTGCGACATATCCATCGACATGTCATCCGAAACTTAAATCAACAATACATCTTCATGATTATGAATATGGCAAGATTCTATCTCGCGTTTTAAAATCATGTCGTTTTCGAAAAGGACATGTATAAAACGAGTTTAAAAGTTTATCTAGAGGGCATTTTAAAATGCGTGATATATAGTAATTTTAGATTTAATTGTTGAAGTTTTATTTAAACCGTGTCTATAAGAGATCATGCTCCAAATAACTCCAACTCAACAAGTTGTCCTCTGTTACAACGATGTAGCCGATGCTTAACCTTTTCGCCGCCACGTCAAATACAAGAGACGTCACCCATACGCCAAACTTCATTATTGCGATGCCTTAAGTTGAACCTAAAGCCAATTGAATGAAGGTTGCTTTTGCATTGAAGCAATGGGCGTATATATAGGTCGTTGGCGTTGAAAAGGTTAATGCTATGCACAAGTGAGTGTGTATTTTACCACCTCGCATTTATTTATACAGCTGAGCTAGAAAATACAACAAAAGGCTCATTATCCTTCAAAATTCACGACACTACAACACAAACATCCGCACATCTATTTAAAAACAACAACAGGATTGAACAAGAAATTCAAAACATTCTTCGTGGAAACAACACAATCGTTGACAATCGTCTTAAACAATTCAGAGAACTTCGACACCGCAGGCGCTTTTGAACTGATCGTGCCTCTGGCGTCTCTACATTCTACGCAATGTATCTCGTATCCTTGTACGTTGAGGTTCTTTGTGCCAATGTTGTATTGGTTTGGGTCATTTGTGATAATGCCACGGAATCGTATGCGCTCGTCCGAGTGGAGCAAGCGTGTGTAATTTGTGAAGTAATGGCTGTAAGTGATGGCTATTTCGGCGTGGCGTTTCAATAGGCCGCCGCTTGCCTCCATAATTACTTTTATTTCGTACGTGTATCTGTAAGAAAAGAAAAAATATTTTTAATGAGTTTTTTTGCTGACTGTACTTTTTGTTGACTGTACTGCCATTGTCGCCTATTCTACATAGGCATACCAAATTTCAAGTCAACCGTAACTTCCGTTGAAGAGTTCCCTCCAGCGGAGACAATCCTGGCCAGGCCACCAGAATTTCACTTCAAAGTTATAGTATTGTATTGATGTAGTATAAGTATGACCAATTATACGTCAATCTGACTACTGGAAGTGATTCAAAGATCGCTTACAAAATTTTATTACATACATACATATATCACGTCTTACGGGGTAGACAGAGCCTGAGGTATCAAAACTATAACGCCACAGTTGACATTATTAAGGGCGTATAGGTGGAAAGGGAAATCAAAATAGTCATAGGTTGCTAGCCGCATCGCCTATAACATGATTCCTAAGACTTGCCCATTCCGGTGGGCTTTCACCATCTGCGCGGAAAGAGAAGCAACTGGTAATTTCTGTTTTTCCTTTACTTTCAGACCAGCATGGAGGAAATTTAATTTCTCACTTATAGATATAGACAAAGGAACAGGCGAAACTAATAAATACTTGTAAAATCGCGCCAACTTTCGTTTGGACCAGTTCGAACACAAATGAATAAATGACTTACTCATTATACCGGTTGAGATGACAAATCTTGCCGCTATGCCTGGCAGCATTCCTCACAAACTGACACTCCCTCGCCGAGCTATCGCTCTGACATAGCGTCATATACTCATCCCCGTAGTAACACTTGAAATATTCCTGTAGGAACCCAGGCAACCACGCAACAAAATCATCCCATCGATTATTAATCGATTTCAATTCGATCTCCTTTATATAACCCTCCCAATTGACATGAGCGCCATCTAGTACTGAACACTTCATTTGCGTGGCGGCCATGTTCGATTCTATCCAAGATGGCGAATTGCAGTTGGTGTAATAATCTTCCCAACTGATCTGGTAGGAGTTGTCTTCGTAGTCTGTTACGAATTCGTTCTTGAGCAGGTTCTTGATGCTGGATTTGTCGTGGCCTATGAGCTCGATCAGACCCGAAGGCAGCCCGCCATTTTGGACGTCCATTACGAACTGATTGCCGAAGTACAGTAGGGTTATGAAGCCAGATAGTAACTGTAAAATAATAAAGTAAAATAAAACATCTGCACGGGGGTATTGGTGTCAAAAATTACCACATTTTTAAGGATTTCGCACCGGTATTTTTTTAAAGCAGTGATTAACAATTAGCGACTAAAGTCGGTTAGTTAAAAGTGAAACGTACCTGAAAAGGCGTGACAAATTTCTTAGTGGAATCTGTCTTGGCCAGTATACAAGTCACGCCCAAAGTGAGACCGAGCCCAAGCACTAGCGTCGTCGTGTAAAACAAGCGAGATATCGTGATGCATTGCAGAAACGCGAATATCGGCAGAGTCAACGTCACCACCCCAATCAGGGGTATAAACAGGAACGAGCAAACCAAACCCAACGTCCCACGTATCAGGCCATAAGTGGTACAGCCGTGGGAACACATTATAAACATCTGCAACCAACTCAAAGTAACGCAATGAGGCAACGCGTATTTGAAGAAACCTTGCCAATTACTCCTACGAGCCATAAATAATACAATAACGGGCACAAGTAGAGAGAAAAACATGCGAGCATTCAAACAAAATTCGATACTATTCCCCAGTATATAAGAGGGGTAGTTAGATATGTGGAGATCCAAAAACCGCCAACCTTGGTGGACGACTGTATCCTTCTCGTAAGGGTATTTAGCTAAGACGTTTATGCCGAAGGACAACAAAGCCAGCATATCCGGGTAAGGCTTCCCGTTGGTACCGAACGACAATAAAGACAGAAACATCAAGAAAAAGGACAGCACGCAAAATTCAGAGAAAGGCACCCATTGGGTAGCTATAAAGGGATATAGAAACAGATTGATAAACAACGCTAAGAAAAACTTCAAAAACGGCCCTATATTGTTCATGACAAACAAATTCTCGGATTCGTCAGGCTGTAAGTTACCATCGCTATATCTAAGGAACAGACCGGACCATTTCCTAAAGTCTATGAACTGTCTTTTCGCATGGAACATTTTGAAGGTACACACAACCATAGCGATGAAACTGACGTAGTACAATACTAATGGCACCAAATGGTATAGGCTGTCCATACTGACGGACAAGTAAGCTATTAAAACTAGTGATAACTCAATATTGGATAATCTAAATTGGAACGAGCCGAAGTAATCGAGAAGTTTCAAGTATAGGACTTGAATGAAGACTAAGGGGTGTAAGAACGCTTGCTGGAGCAGCGGGACATGGTCCAAGGACTTGACGCTGGGGTCCGTCAGGGTCAGCTCGTAGCCGACGAGGGGCATCTCGCCCTGACAGTAGTCAACGGCGGCTGTCACGAGGTTGTCCACTGTCAGATTGCGTATTTCTTCGCTGGGTCCACCCCTGTCCTCGTAGTCTGGAAAAGAAAGTTAACACACATACATAAATCACGTCATTATCCTTTACAGGCCTAAGGTAACAAGATCTAAATACCACATTTAGCATGACTGGGCGTATAGGTGGAAAGGGCATTCAAAATGGTAATTGGTTGCTAACCGCATCGCCTATAACATGATTCCTAAGATATTCGTCCATTCCCTCAATGGGCTTTAACCATCTCCGCGGGAAGAGAAGCAACTGATACATTCATTTTTCTTTGCTCTCAGACCAGCGTGGAAGTCTAAAGAAAGTTATGGCGAGGAAATGAAACGGCCAAGCTAAAGTATAACCATAATGACTCTCATGACGTTGTCTCATTATTCTGATGACTCTGTAGAAGAGTCCAAACTCACAACTTGTCAGCGAATAGTGTCGCATGTACAGTTTTCCCCAAGTAGCAAAAGCATCTTGCTGTGTTGCGGTGGCACAGTAACTTCCTCCATTACGGGTTCGTAGTTCCACTGTTATAAAAATGCGAATTACACTCCACCATCATTTACGAATTACGTCGACGGAAGCCCGCTTTTGCGGGGTTCCTATTTCTACTTGGTTTGCCCTTCGGTCATTTGAAGATACCTAACGATTGTACTATCCCGAGTGAGGAATTTTATAACAGTGGGACCATGAGAACTAACCTCCTTCGTCGGAGGGCTGGTGGGTCCTCAGCGCGCCGTTGCCGCGGCTATCGCCGGCCTCGGCCTGCGGCGCCTCCAGGGCCTGTCCGTCGTCCAGCGCGCGAGCTTCCTCTGGCAACAAGCACAACGACATTGCTCATGCAACAATCCCATACTATTTAAAATGAGATCGAAAGGACCAATATTCTATTGGTAATTTTGTAGGGAGAGGAGCTTCGTGAGACCAAGACTGGGAGGAGTATAGATCGGCCTCCTACAAGATGGATGGACGACTTGGTTCCTTAATCGGCAAAGGTCACTTTTCTGGGCAATTCTCCTTTTCTGAAGTCGGTTGATTAGAATTTTGAACAATTAAACGTATCGTGGAATCGTGGAGAAAGAAACAAGGTAAGGTCCACAATCGTTGAACCAGTGGCTGATGGAGCGTGGAAGTTTAGGAGAGAATCCTCGGACCGGGAGACCCAACGTAGTTCAGTTACCTATAAGATTGGACGGGCCGACTTGGTTATGATCGCTGGATACAGGAAGCAAACATAAATGTGGACGCGAGGCACTTGGTCTTGGTATATATAGTGAAGTGGCGTAAGTAATAAGGTTGCAGGACTGACAAAATACCACGGGCCCTTAACTCTACTGAGTTGGGCTAGGAGTGATGATACATTTCTTTATATTGAGGAAGGACCTCCATTTGATAAAGCCACGGGCCCTAGACGTTATAGTTACGCCACTGGGTACACACCTGTTCATGGTTCAGCAACGGACTACTCTACTTTGAGAATGGTTCAGCAAAGGACTACTCTACTTTGAGAATGTGTGTGTGTGTGTGTGTGTTTACCTGGCGTGTCCTCATCGGTGCTATCGTCCTGCTTTTGGAGCGTGGTGTTGCAGATTTCCCGTATACGTCGCTCCAGTTGCGCCGTCGTAATAAACTCTTCGCCGTTGGACAAGCTGTTTCAAACGAAGCATACAAGGCGTGATACAATTATTCTGGAATTACAGCAGTGGTGTCAGTTTTGATCGAACACTCAAAGGTTTTCATCGATACAAAATGAAGTCACCTCTTCGACGCCGTACACTTTGAGCATCGACTAATGCATGGAAACATTTGTCAACCACAATTAAAAAAACCTGAGAAAGTCTAGGAATCAAAGGAGTATTTAGTACTTGGGTGTCCAATGCTCATTTCAACTCATGTCCGATCAGAGGGACCATTTACCTGCAAAGACAATCTTATGAGTCACAATATTAAGATCATCTTTGCTCAAAGACATGAACGATACCAAATACATTTCAGGTGAATGGTATCCTTCTGATCAGACTTGAGTTGAAATGAGCTTTGTGAGCTCAAGACTAAGATCATCATTGCTCATAGACACTAACAATACCGAGACATAGGTGACACGCATCTTTCTGACCAGACTTGAGTTGAAATAAGCATTGTGAATCACACATAAGATTAAGATCATCTTTGCACATAGACACTAACAATACCAGAAAACTGACCAGGCTTGAGTTTAAATGAGCATCACGCACATAAGTACTCCTTTGATTATATTATGGGTGGTCCCAAGGGCGTGCAATGGTGGGTCACCAGGGTAGTGCGCCACCCTCCCGCTGCCAATCACTGCCTACCCTGGCAACCCCCACGTGCACACCACTGCTTGTAACCTAGGAGTATTTACTTGTGCTTCTAAAGCTGTCCACTCACCTTGCAAACAGATCGCGTGCTGCCTTGCGCGCCACGATCTCCTGCCTACTGGCAGCCAGGCAGGACTTGGCGCGAACAATAGCCGCGCTGTCCTCCTCTATCACACCGCTACGGATACACCTAAACGAAACAGCAATAAACAACGTTCACTACCAAAATACATGAACACAGCGTATTACTCGTGGTCCCACTGTTCTAAAAATCGTCATTAGATTCTCCAGATCTTTAAATGCCCGAAGAGCAAACCGAATTGAAATAGAAACCCCGCGAAAGCGGAGTTCCGTTGACCTTATGGTGGAGTGTAATTCGACATTATTGTAACAGTGGGACCTAACAATAGCCCGTAGCGGAACGAATTGGTAACTCTAGAACCTAGGCTATAGGTTCTTCAAAGCGATGCCCGATGGGGTCTGCATAAGCGTAGCTATAAAGACGGGGAAGCCACTCCAGTAGTGCCCCCCCCCCCCCCCCCATGTTGGGTTACCAATTAAAAACTCATGGGCTAAGTTCCCTGCGTGATCTACCCCTAAATGCGCCAATAGGGGTGTGAAAGTTCCAGAGTGGAAACTTAGGAACAGAAGATGCGGCGACAGGTCTCTAGTCTAGGCGAATCGACGACCGACCATTGGTTCTCTGACCAAATAAAAAGTCAAGACAAGAAAGTCTTGCGAACGGGTAAAGCCGGTTTGAACTACGCCTTAGTAACCAAACTTTGCTACGCAAATTATAGTGACACGCGCACGCGGCAAGGTTGAAACTTGGCTTATTTTTCCCGTCGCAGAGCTCTATCTTGACTTTTTATTTGGTCTGACACACAGTATGAAAAGCACATAAATTTAAGTAGATATATGATTAACAAATAATTACATTCTAAACATAAGTTCGTCTCTAACGCGACCCCATTTTACTTTCCAAATTGCAAAGTTGGTTAATTCCGAACTCATTTTGTACTAAAAACTTATGTATCAACGTTCATTTTCCACGACACAAAACTAATATAGACACAAAACTCTTGAAGCAATCCCTCTGAAGACCACGCGCGAATAATCCAATATCTACGGAACTATGGTTCTCTTTTGCACATTATTAGGTATTAGCTCAAGTACACTCCGCAAGGGGTCTACTTAGACTATGCGTCTCAACCCACCTACCTTTTCAACAAACAAACAAATATTTTTCTAACCGACTGACCGAGGTATGCGAGTCATGTTTACGCTCATTGTTCCTGTTATGACAATATCGTGGACAACTCATATCATTGCCGACCTGTTGTATAATACTTAGGGTGGAATTTTAAAATATCTTGGCACTGTGCTGTGTCACTTTTGAAATGACTTTTGAGTGACGGTTGTTTATTATTATTGATGGCCAGTACTTGAATGTTTGTTTGAAGGTTTCATTATTGATTTGGGTAGTTTTGGTAAGGTTTACAGTCGCCATCAGATATATCGTAGCGGGCGAGGTCCTCAAATATTTCGGAGCAACATTAAATTTCAATAAATTCTTTACACAAAAAGGTTAATAACATCAGTATCAGTACACGCACACGGAGAGAAATGAATTAGCCGTGATAGCTAAGCTCCCTTTGCTGAAATTTTCTTTGCTGTGGCATACAATTTGTTTGCAACTGTAACAAGGCCATGTCTATAGCAACTAAAACCAGTTAGCTACCACTGATAACGATATTTAGCTAAACGAATTTCAAATAATTTGCTAACAGTACTAATTGATTAGCAACTATAGCTAATTTATCAACAAATTAATTTAGTAATTGCTGTTAGTTGTAACCGTTAATAATTCTTAGTTATAGTGGATAAAAATTTCGTTACTATTACTAATTTTACATGTGTTAGACAGCAGATAATATCTTTGATACGTTTGATAAATAGATTTTGCAATCACTAATAACATTTTTGCAACGGCTGCTAATTTTTTTCTGATTCATCTACTAATATATCCTTCGCTAATGTTGCTAAGAATCTTAGTCGCACCAACAAATTTACTTTGCAATGAACAGCAATATTATATTAGCAGTCGTAGCAAATCAGACTTATGTGTGGCAGCCAAGAACTTTTTGCATCTTTGACTAACTTATTCACAAACTGTAGCTAATACTATTTGCTGCAACTGCTAAATATTTTTTTGCTCATGTTGATAAGAGTCTTAGTCGCACCAACAAATTTACTTTGCAATGAGCAGCAATATTATATTAGCAGTCGTAGCAAATCAGACTTAAGTGTGGCAGCCAAGAACTTTTTGCAGCTTTGACTAACTTATTCACAAACTGTAGCTAATATTCTTTGCTGCATCTGCTAAATAATTTTTTGCTAATGTTGCTAAGAATCTTAGCCGCACCAACAAATTTACTTTGCAATGAACAGCAATATTATATTAGCAGTCGTAGCAAATCAGACTTAAGTGTTGCAGCCAAGAACTTTTTGCAGCTTTGACTAACTTATTCACAAACTGTAGCTAATATTATTTGCTGCAACTGCTAAATATTTTTTTGCTAATGTTGCTAAGAATCTTAGTCGCACCAACAAATTTACTTTGCAATGAACAGCAATATTATATTAGCAGTCGTAGCAAATCAGACTTAAGTGTGGCAGTCAAGAACTTTTTGCAGCTTTGACTAACTTATTCACAAACTGTAGCTAATATTATTTGCTGCAACTGCTAAATATTTTTTTGCTAATGTTGCTAAGAATCTTAGTCGCACCAACAAATTTACTTTGCAATGAACAGCAATATTATATTAGCAGTCGTAGCAAATCAGACTTAAGTGTGGCAGCCAAGAACTTTGACTATAAGTAACGATAAGTATTAAGGCCAACAGCAACTGAGCTTACGAAATACGCCAACAGATGGCGCTGCGCGCAAGTTACATCGCGCTATCGTTTGGTTGACCGAGCGTCCATATATACCCGAGATGATTTTGAATGATTATCTTGTAACAGACACAGGAAGCGAGTCTGAGTAGCCTAGTGTGCACGTTACTGCTTCTAATTCGTTAGGACGTTAACGGGCCCGGTCTATCAGACTTTGCAGGAGTGTGCACGGGTTGCCGTATCGCAGTGGCGGTCGCTTCCTCGGGCCACAAATTGATTACATCCCACAACTAAGACTCTTGGTAACTGTAACAAACTTAATTAGCAGCTCCAGCTAACCTGATTACATCTCACAACTAAGACTCTTAGTTACAGTAACAAACCCAATTAGCACTTAGATATAGCTAAACAGATAACATCCCACAACTAAGACTCTTAGTTAAAGTAACAAACCCAATTAGAGGCTACAGCTAAATTGATTACATCCCACAACTATGACTCTTGGTTACAGTAACAAACCCAATTAGTACTTACAGCCAAACTGATTACATCCCACAACTAAGACTCTTAGTAACTGTAACAAACTTAATTAGCAGCTACAACTAACTTGATTACATCTCACAACTAAGTCTTTCTTATAGTAACAAACCCTTTTAGCAGCTGCAGCTAAACTCGTTGTCGAATACCGCTAAAGAAATGCGATAGAGTATCAAACTAACTTAGTTGCTACAGCCAACACTTTCGCCGATGCAACGAATTATTTTGATTGTCACATCTAAAGTAATTAGCAGCTACGGCAAATTTGTTTGCAGCTACCGCTAAATATTGCTAATTAAATTAGCTGTCACTGCTAAATATAGCTAATATACTTAGCAGCCACAACTAATTTTAGCTAATATGATTAGCAGTCACTGCTAAGTTTCCCAAACTTCAAAGTGATCACAACTAAGAATATTTGCTATCACAGCCAAGTTTCGGTAGCGAAAAACTCTTTGCAACGATAGCTAAATACTTCGATGTCCCTATAGTTTCGAAGGAATTTAGCTGCGCCAACTAATTCCTAGTTACCACAGCTAAGTTTTTTTTTCCGTGCAATTCGTTGTAAATATAAGAGCAGCGACTTTTCAATAAATTCGGGACGTTCAATAAGGTGAAAATATCAGAAGGCACAGATCGTCAAAGGAATAGACGCAGTCAGGCTGATCATAAATGTCGGAACATGTGTGTGGAAAATAAGCCTTACGTATATAAATATTTCGAATTTACGATAGGTACGCATGCTCGATACAAATAAGATACGTAAGTTACGTAAAGTAACGAACACAATCGTGGTCACCAAAATGATACAAATATGGCTTTATAAGTCGTTGACCTAGCAATGCAACGCGCAGGGGGGCTACTCCGAAATTTGGTTTTCGAAGTTCGGTATTTCACCATCCCTACCACAGTACATACATACATACATACATACCGTCACGCCTCTTTCCCACAGGGGTAGGCAAAGACTACTTTGTTCCACTTGCTACGATCCTGACATACTTCTTTTGCTTCATCCACATTCATCAATCTCTTCATACATGCTCGTCGGTTTCGGGTACTCCTGACCTGACCTTTTTCCAAAACTTCTCCTATTTGGTCTCGAAACGTCCGTCTAGGCCTTCCCCTCCCAACTTTACCATTCACATTACTACATTACGTACCACAGTCCCACTCTCAAATTAATAACTATTATTATGAGCGATACGGCGTGAAACGAACTACGAAAATCCAATTCCAGAATATAAGGCTTGGATTTTCTTGCTGTCTAAACTGGGTTTAATACATACATAAATCACATTCTTTATCCTTACGGGGTAGACAGGGCCTAAGTTAACAAGACCTAAAGGCCACGTTTAGCATGATTGTGGGCGTATAGATGGAAAGGAGAATCAAAATAGTGATGGGTTGCTAGCCGCATCGACTATAACAAGATTGCTAACACTTTCGCCCGTTCCCTCAATGGGCTTTTACCATTTACGCGGGAAGACAAGCAACTGGTACATTCTATGTTTTTTCTTTAATCCCAGACCAGAATGGAAGAAAGAAGCAACTGGTAAACTGGGTTTAACAGCTTCAAACTTTAGATAACATAAAAAGACAGATTATAAATTCTCTAGGCATGATGTCTTTCTTTTATTAAAGTAAATTAATTGTATTGAAGTACCCTGAATCTGGTGGCCTCGTGACAGGCCTAGCCTTTTTTTTTTTTTTTTTATGGTGTGGAAAATGCGCCTTATGCATCCGCCCGGTACGGGTTTACCAGGGGTATGTGGGGCTCTCCCGCGGTGGCAGGCATACCCACTAAAAACCACACGGATTCCCTATTCAGTCGTATGTGAGGCGTTACGGGAGCACTTGGTGTCACCGCGACGCCCCACAGACAGGCCTAGCCTAGTGCGGACCATCAGTAAGTTAAGTCTTTTTTTATTACCTGCGCAGCATCCTTCTAGCTTCAGGGTGGGCTTGTTCAGTGGCACAGATCAGCCATTCCAAGGCTTGTTTGAAGTTTGATATCTTGTCTGCTTCTAATTCTGCGGAACGGAGAAACTTGTTTCAAACTATTTTACTCTCCTGCCACCTTAACATATTCATATTCGGCTGTCAATACTAGATAAGATAAGATAAGATAAGATAATTTATTTTGCAAATTGGCCGCTAAGGGCTCTTTTACATGTCTTTTGAAACTACCAGCACATTCGGAAAGACCATCATTGCCAAGAAGAATGCGCCGCAAGAAACTTGGCAGAAAGTCATTTTTTCAAATAAAAATACAGTAACTAAGAATACTTAAATTCTACTTACATTAAATACATTTATATAAGGGATGTATAAGGTCCCCGAGCCTTAAATTATATTAATCTATAAATAGTAGAGATGTATAAAGTCTCTACTGGTCAAAAAAAAATAAAAAACAAAAAAAAAATAATAATAGTAAGTTCAGTGGAGGTGTAAAACGCCTCCACCGTCAAATAAACTAATTGGAGATGTCTCCAATGTCGCAGGAAAAAAAAAAATTATATATAAAACAAAATTATGAAATATACATTTCATGTCAAGTAAGTAACCAATAAGCTTTTGGATTCCGAAGGCAAGCTTACGTCTGCCGCCCCTAATGTTGGCTTTCACGCACTCATGTCCTGCTCTGAAAGCAGAGCGGTACCGAGGGCATGTCTCGCTTCCGTCCCCACAGGCACACTATGGGAACGTTTTAGGAACTTCGACGTCGCTAGCCTGCAACTAAACAGTAAAAAAAAAGAAAAAAAAGTAAAAGAAATAAACCGGAAATCCATAAGCTTAACAATATACCTACCTAATACCTAGTTTAATACACATACGACATAGCAATATTTATGTCATTGTAAAAATTAATCATTATGAAAAATAGAATAAATATTTAAATAAACAATTACAATAGGTACAATATTTATATTGATAATACCTATCTTAATTAATAATTTTAATTAATACAGCTATACAATTTGGAATCTTAATTTATACTAACTCATTAGGTGCCGCTAACGCGTATGTGCGTTCAAATGGCTACAAATTAAACGGTTATGGTAATTAACTATGGTACTTACTAAAACAGGAATGGTTTTCATTTGGAAAATGATTGATATGGTAATGGACGGGTATAATTTATTCAATTAGAAAGAGGAGTGTGTTATAATAAATTCTTACTGTATTGTAATGATTAACAGGGAAAGGATTAAAAACAAATCAATCAAATGAATGCTGTATGCAGTACCTGCTTTGCTAGATAAATAATTAATGATACTTTAACGTCTTACTCAATTTAAATTGATATTTATTGATTAAATAATGATGTCTATACATGGGATAATGGAAAAAGTATGAAATATTGATTGACTAGTGTTTCAGTAGAAAATATAACATATTTCTTAATTTTCATACTATAGTGTTCCTACTTTGCTCTACATTTGGTACTTTGTTATGCTACAATTCAGTATAATGCCTTGTAAACCAATATTTTATAGGTTAGAGTTTGACTGAACCCTCAGTTTCAGTCTCAACATTTTAATAGGGTTTCAGTTTGGTTTTGGTTTTGATTCCGGCAGAAAAAAGTGCCATAAACTAGGACCAAAACAGAAATTGGGTTTCTGCAAATTCATGCCATTGTTTAGTGAAAAAAAATAGTTTAGAAAATAAACAAACCACATTTTTCTTCCAATAGCAGTTTAGCGAGAACAAACTGGGATTCTGCACATCCATCTTCCGCAAGCACATTGCGCAGCCTCCGGAGAGACCCCTGCGGACCATCTGGAACCAAACAAGACCTTGAAAAAGCATCATTTATATTGTACAAGGGATTTAGTCAAGAATTTGGGTTGACTAGTTGACAAAATAGCAATATTACAATTATTCCCAAATATTTCAGCAGATGGTTGGGCTAGTCGGGTCGTAGTTTAGGTTCAAAATTAAGTCACTATTTTGATGCCGTACACTTTGTGATGCACAAGGTCGTAATTTCAAAAAATATTGATCAACGCGATTTGATAAGAAAAATTGTCCCTTGTACTACAACACTAAAACGTAGTCAAAATCTTTAACTACAAGTCGCTAATGGGAAATGAGATTATTAACTAAGCACAAATAATTGGTTTATTTACTTACCATGAATATGCCAGCGTTTTCGACCACCCGGTGGCATTACTGAACGTAAAATAATATTTTTCTAACCCCGTGTTCTATAAAGTTACTCATCAATACAAATCAAAATTAAACTTCACTTTTTAACAATGTTTAAAACATTATTCTCATGTTTAAACTTCTCACGAAGATTGGCAAATTAGTTTGATTATTTTGTTTCTGATTTTGACATTTGCGAATGCAAATTGATGTGCCAAACCGGAACGAGGAGACGGTGTTAAGATTTGCGTTTTGTAAACTTATAGAAAATAAAATTATGGTGGAAAATTATTAGCATCAAAATATGGTCAAAAGCGACAAATCCCTGACCGTAAAGTTACTGACAATGATTGCGCCAATTAGGTGAAAGAAGTATGTACGCCTACACACAACGCCTACGCAAGTTAAAATAGATGTTAGAAAAGGGTTCTGGCAGTGTTTTAAAATAGACACCCCTAAAATACAGAAATATCCATGATTTCAGCATCCTGTGTGGGAGCAATAATCGTGTTTACTTCTTATTTTGGTTTTTCGACAAATCGTTTTGGTTTGATAAGTTTGGTTTTTTAAATATCACAAGTGAACAAAACGCTGAAGTAAAGCCAGCGTTTCACACATTGTGCAAAACGCCTATTATAAAGATAAAGACAAGTTATTGGTGGATTTATATTTATTTAATTTAATTTGGTAATTATAGAAAAGAAAATGAGAACTAATATACTTATAAACCTTCAACTACAAACTCATTTGCGTAATCTAAGTTTGCAAAAGAATTCGTGAAGGCGCTTCACTTGCTTGCAAACATTTTGCATTATGTTAAATGAATATTCGCGCACATGCGATGTGAATTAGAATGCGAAAGGATAAAGAAAATGTCATTGATACAGAAAAAGAAATTCAGACATGTAACGCTTAGCGTGTAGCTCAATAAGCTCAATAAGTAATCTTAATTTCTATTATTTATAAATATATTATTTTGTACTCGTCATCAGAATACATTATTATTTTTCTAGCTGTACAAAATGTATGCATTGTAAATAATATATGCAACATAATATTAGAGTGAGTGTGTTCAGAAACTTTCGAGTAGGTACTTGATAGCTCCGATGTATCAAACGATAACTGCACAAAAACACATTTGAATAGTAAGAAAATTTAAATAACGTTTTGATAATATGTTGCAGTGTTGCTTTCCAAAGGATATTGGTTTTTTAACAAGCTCAGGTCAATGTAAATTTGGTCACTGATAAATTCCTCGTAACTAATAAAATACAAACGACGACGCTTATCATCAGTCGTCACTTCTGAAAAGTAATAAACACAATGATAGATGGCGCAGCACTTCAAAACTGTCTATTTAATTCAAATTCAATTTATATTCCGACCCCTGACTGCTGCTGTCACAGAACCTGTCTTAGGTAAACAAACTGTCAGTCAGCTGTCACACTATAAAAAAAACGAAAAACTTTTTGTTTTGCTGCTGAAAAATACTAAAATGCTCATGCTTCTTGAAATAAGTGAATAGTCTGGATTGTACACTTGGCTATTTTGCGAGCTGATTTCAAAATGTTGACTCCAAGATTCAAGCTGACCCAAGACGAGAAGCACGTGTATGTCAGCGTGCACGCTCCTTACACCAACATAAGCGACACCGATATAGACGTAGACGGTGAGAATTTCCTCTTCGTATCGAGCCCTTATTTCCTCCGACTGCGCCTCCCGGGTAGAATCATCGAGGATGAACGCTCCAAAGGCTCTTACACTAGCGACTCCGGCGACTTTAATTTAACATTTGACAAAGAGACCCCCGGCGAACATTTCGACAATCTCGACATGATCACGAGCCTCTTAGCTCCCCGTGATATTCCTAATCTCAATCCTAATCTCGTGGAAGTACTTGAGGAAGACGGAATTACTATTGAGGACAGTAACGAGTATAACAACGCTAACAGTTATGCTTATGGTTTTGCTGACAAAGTAACTGTAGAGTTCCATGACATTGGAAGCGAATTCCCCCAAATATTTGAGCTGAAAGTGCCTGAGAGGGTACCAAAAGAAGAACGTAACAGTCTACGCATTGAATATGAGGATAGTAAATTTTCTTCAGATCATTATTTAGCAGATTTCTTTGATGAGGAATTAATTGCTCCTTACCTCGCAGCTATAATGCATTGGAATGAACCCGATTTTGATAAAGACGCTGATTTCAGTGAGCAGGAAGTTGCTATCTTGAAGGAATTGCCCAACAAACACTATATTTTCAGTAAGACTGAACACAAACAAGTGTTGCTTGGTCTAATAGACATTTTGTTTGGGTACTGCTATGATAAAAGGACAACTCTGAATGACAGCAATGTAGAGTCCAGTTGGACAGTAAACAAGCTGTCTTCTACTTTGAGCTGGTTCTGTTCATTCAAAGATATGAAACAGGTTTTAATTGCTTGCTACCGTAGAGCTCTTGTTTATCCAATTTTCAGAAATTTTGAATTGTGCCACAAAGTAAAAAATGATGTTGCATCAATGTTCCGTAAAGGCAAGAAGCTTATTATAAAATGCATGATAGAAATCCATCAGATGTTCAATACGAGCAACGATGCCCGTTACATTCTGAACCAACTCTACATAAAAGACTATTTGGTGTTCCTACAAAAATGCAGAAGCGAGGAGTTTGTGGAGCTTTTCAATAATATTGCTAACATTGAGCTAATGAAAGGCAACCTGGGTTTGGACTTGGAAGAGCTAGAAGCTGCTGCCGACATGGTGCAGCAGGAAGAGACAGAAGTAATGGAGAACGAGATGGCTGTCCGTATGGCTTCCATGTCTTTGTTAGGGTTAAACAAAAACAATGATATCTACGAAGACAGTGATGAAGAAACTGATTCATCATCATCTTCGGACTCGAGTTCTGATTCCTCTGATGACTCATCAGACCTGGACTCTGATGATGATACCTCTTGACCCCTGTATGACTCTGATGAGTTCTGTGGCAAAAGCTTGTAAAGCTTTACTGGCAAGGAAAGGCTGAATAGTTAAGTGAAAGTGAAAAAACATTTGAAGTTGAAGTGATCAAACATTGAATTGGCATAGTGCTTGATTGACTGATCTGAATCTCACAGACAATCTTCAATTTTAATACGGTCCGTGAACTCTTAGACAGAATGCCATTCAGTAGGCTTATTACATAACTCGCTTGCAAACGCCATCGTGTTCATTTTGACAGTTCTTGTATGAATGTGACAGCTAGCTGATTCCGATGCCAATTGTCAACCCATATGTGTACTGTCAAAATGAAAACGATGGCGATTGCGAGCGAGTTAGTCGTTAATAAGCCTACTGGTTTGTCTTGCTTTCTCACTCACTGTTATGGGCTTGATACTTGAATGAAATGAAATGAAATGAAATCGGCGATGGTACCCGAAATCCGAGTGGCAATCTAAGAGGTGACTTTGAGTGATGATTTATTTCAAGATCTGTCCAGGGCATTATGAATTGCGAAGGACTTATGTTAACACATTGGTTGTCAGATTCGATACTTCGACAGGTGCCGCTAACATTGGAGTTAAAAAATAACTGTTGAATTGTGATAGCGGTACTGGGTGAACCACGAAGACGCGTATATGCGGTCCCGGCTGAAAATGCGTTTAATTATTGATACAATCAATATTTTCAAATCTGTAGTCCATTCTCAGGCACCCATATACACACACAAATGACATGACACTTTTCCCATATAGAATTATTCACTAATCATAGGTATAATAACAGTAAAGTAGAGTATGAAGTGAAACATAAAGTCAGTATAAAATAGTTGCCATGTTTACGCATTTTGTTATATTATATAAAGCATAACTGAAAAATGCAAATAGTAATAACTTTCTTGCTCGCTAAAATGTGTAGTCTTAATTTTATTGTCTTATTGAACTGTAATCCAGTGACCAATTTTTACTGTAATGTGTCACTTACCATTTATTAGATGGACAGTGTAATATGGATACGTTTATAAATTTCATAGACTAAATAGAGGTTCAAATATTCTGCATGTGATTAGATACTCATATTATGCATATTAATGTTGTCACGTTTTTATCTCTTACCGGATTAACAGAGCCTAGGGTAATTAGAAGTTAATTGTTAGCAAGTACTGAATAAACTCTTTAAACACAAGTAAATAGATTTTGATGTTGGTACATGTTTATTTAACCTCATTTAAACAATAACCCTGCTTCTCATATTAACGCGTTTAACCTTTTAGATGCCAACGACCCGTATATCAGCACCGTAGGTTCAACGCCAACGAGTAGGTCGAAATATACATAGTGTTTTTTTTATTTCCGAAAACTTCGGTATTAAGTGGTAGGTAGGTAGATTAGATTTTTTAAATTGCAAAACAAAATTTTTTCGGCAGCAGAGCAAAGTAATTAAATGTACTTTTCAGGCCAATATTTAAAAATCGAATCTACCGCTTAGTTTCAATGGTTGCACCTAGTAAATATGCGGAAGTTATCGGAAAAAAAAACAATAAGTAGGTATTATTATTATTTTTATTAATGTAGCCTTTTTATTCCGAATTCGCTACAATTTCAGTAAGTATGTTGTGTTGTTGTTTTTTTTTAATTATTATTCAATTGTCGCGTAATTCGGCGTGCCTCATGGCATAGGCCTCCTCCGTGTATTGGAGGGTTTTGGGCTATAGTTCCCACGCGCGCCCAGTGCGGATTGGGAACTTAACACACACCATTGAATTTCTTCGCAGATGTGTGCAGGTTTCCTCACGATGTTTTCCTTCACCGAAAAGCTCATGGCAAATTGCAAATGTAATTTGAGCACATAAATTCCGAAAAACTCAGAGGTGCGCGCGCTGGGATTTGAACCCACGACGCTCTGCTTGAGAGGCCACAGGCCACCACGGCTTTTTTTGTAGGTATATACGTCCTTCAATACAGAGAAAGAAAAAATACATTTATTCATTTTGCAAGACACAAATATAAGAGCATTCACACAATTTTGCGTTCACCACTTTCGAGTGGTATTTTCACACATATGCATTCAAAAATCAGGGCCCAGAGCGTCTGTGAATCACGAAACGATACACAGATAAAATATCACTTCATCATCACTACATAGTATAAAATAAAGTCGCTTTTTCTGTCCCCGTGTCCGTAAGTATGCTTATATCTTCAAAACCAGTCAACGGATTTTGATGCGGTTTAATTTAATAGATAGAGATAGAGTGATTCAAGAGGAAGGTTTATATGTATAATACATGCATAATATACAGTGCGAAGCCGGGGCGGGTCGCTAGTAATACATAAACCGTAAACTTTTACGTAAATAAAGTAATAAATTGATAGAACCTGACTTATGTACCTAAAAAATACGTAAATTTATTAAATAGTTTACAATAAACAAAAAATAAAAAGGAGGGAAAACTAAATTTTACAAAAGCAACTCAATTGAGTTCAGTTTCAACTTAAGGCATCGCAATAAAGAAGTCTGGCGTATGGGAGACGTCTCTTGTACCTATTTGACGTGGCGGTTAAGCTGCACAACTGATATTGAACCTTAGGGTACGGCCTGAGTGGACGCCCGTGCGGAGCGTGCGACGTTCATGTTAAACACAAGCAAATGTATGTGAGCGTCCTGATTGCACACTGCACAGAGCCTTGGCCGCTCTCCGCCACGCTGCCCGCCCCGCTGAACGCTCCGCTGGACGTTCGCCACTCAGGCCTTACACTTGCTATAGTTGCTATAGGAACTAGGTCTTAGTTGAGTGACGAGCTCGTTTTGTTCGTAAGGATCTGGATTATAGTTATAGTCTATGGTGCGAGTTAGTATAATGTTCTTGTAGACCAGAGCTGACTTGCGCACGGTGCTGGGACGGGCCGGGTTGTCGGTATCCACTTGATAGAGACCGAATCTAATACTGGAACGTAAAAAAACTTGTTTAAAAAAAACCTATTTCATTCGCAAATCGGACCAAGTGTACCTACTCAATTCAAGCCTCATCAGGTAACAAGAACAACGAAAAAGACGATCATTGCGAAATAAAGGGTAGCCCTCGTATTCATAGTAGCAGAAGCCTACAGAGCGTTTATGAATAAGGGGGTAGAAGTTTACCTAAGCCCAGATTTTTCCTGCGGCTTCGCTTCCCTAAACTGTCACATCGAAATAATGGGCTTTATAACCACTCGATCATAATTGGGACTGCATGAGTATTTTAAAAGTGCTTGATGATTTTTCTATTGATAGGAATAACCATCTTTAGGTAAAAAAAAAGTTACAGATTTTTGCGTTGAGCTATACATAATGTTTGCCGCTAACTTTTATGTAGGCGTTTTACTAACTACTCGAGGACAAAGGCGCGGGCTAAATCTTGTGAACTGCACGGGTAGCAAAAGTTGGCGCGATAGCGGTGTCGCGCGCTAAATAGACTGCCCGTTTTTTTCTTAAGCTGGGTACGGACAGTGCGTTCCTGTGTTACGCGTAGTCTGGGTACGCAGTCCACGAGTACATTGGATACGCGTACAGCTCCTGTACGGACTGTCGCGAACCTGAACGCGAGGTTCATCGATCCAAGCTGCGACTGCTACAGTCATCTCGCTAACTTGTCCATTTTGCCGTCCAAATAAAGCGTGCCTTCGAGTGCGCGTCCGCTTTGACGCGCGGCCAAAAACCGACTGACAGCGGCTCGCTGCGAGCCGAGCTCGCGCGCCACGCGTTCCCCCTGAGTGTACGCGTAGCTTCGCGTACGGACATGGCGTTCCAGGACACGCGTAACCGACTACGCGTACCAATGTACGGGCAGTCCGTACGCAGCTTTACTGTTCGTTCTAGATCGCGTGTTCGCGCTCCTGGGCCAGCCGCGCAGTGCGAGTAAATCTGGATTTATATAAAATGCGATGCTTTCCAGCATTGACGTACAATAAACAACTAGACTCCCAATCACGCTCAAAAACTGTCCGAAGCAAAAGTCTGCACGACGCGTCTATTGTGCAGTTTTTGTTCAGTTGTGTTTCGACCGCGCTTTGATAACAATGTATATGTCTCTTTCGCACCGTAATCTTACTATTGAGAACAAAAGAGACAGGCAGGTTTCCAGCGCGTGGCGTCGTGTCATTTACTTCTCACGATCCTACGCCATTGATATTAAACATTACTGCCACGAAATAAGGTGTCAATTTGAACGAATATGTTAATGTTATCTGTCTAAGTCGATGTGGTGACACACACAACACATAGACAAAGCAACTCGGACGTTTCTTGAGGAACCTTTGTTAGCGACTGAGAGTCTAGTTGTTTATTGTAAGTCAATGCTTTCCAGTAACAAATCATCTAATTACTTACTTGTATCCATTTACCCACTCGAACGTGTCCAGTAGAGTCCAGAAGAAATATCCCTGTACGTTGGATCCAGCGGCCTTAGCATCCAACAGCTTGTCCAAGTAGGTCCTCAGATAGTCCACCTTTAAGTCATCATCCAGGCTTTCCGCTATCGTTAGAGGGAAGCCATTTTCAGTAATGTACAATACCGGATTGTCGTAATTTTCTTTGATGTAGAGCAAGATATCGTAGAATCCTGGAGGGTACGCCTGTGGGAAAGGCCAAAAGTTCGTTAGTTGTTTTTGTGTTTACAGTTCAATCTTTACTATCACACTCTTTCCCCAAGATTGTCATAGCAAAGGTTCAGGTTAGGTTCTTAACGCCATAGACGAGGGGGGAAAAGGCGAACTCGGTGCTTGCACCGCTCGCCCGATCCCTTGGGGCCAGCGGGAACGGTAACGGGGCATTACCTACCTGCATTGCACGGTCTCATTGTCTAAGGGAAGACGGGTCCAGCGTACGGGCCCTCCCCTTCTTGGCGCGGTCCTGGCGGAAGCCGGGGCCACCGGGGGGGCGTTTGTGGTGAAACCCTAGTGGCATCCCACTGCGTCCCCGTCACACCGGATTGAAGCAACGCCGGAGAGTTTTTAGTTCGGGTATACCCCTTCGGGGGGGAGTCCCACATATCCCTAGGCATGCCCGTGCCTAGGGCATCCATAAAGATTTCCTCTCCGTTAAAAAAAAAAAAGGTTCTTAACGCCAACGGGGTATTACCTATCCGCATTACACGGTCTCATCGTCTAAAAAAAGGTCTTTAATGACTAACTATATTCTGTGACGAGTAAGTAGGTATAACAGCATGGAAGAAGAATGTCTTTCAAAGAAACCGATTGTGACAGACATTAAAGACTATCGGTGAAATTACTTACAGCCATAGGAGGAAAAGAACTCATGGGCCACGAAGGATCATGGAATGTGCCTAAGCCAGCGTCATCACTAGTCGAAGGCACGTCGTACATTTCAGCTACTGATGCGTTCCTGTAGACGTATGTGCTCGAATAATGGTTTAATCCAATAAAGTCAGCCGTTCCTTTGATGCAGTTTCTCTGTTCTTCAGTGAAGGGACGCAGTCGGGAGCTGTCGTAGCCTTGTCTCAAACTTTTTTCCGCCACTCGATCCACCAAGCGACGAGGGTAGTCTCCTCTCAATATCGGGTCTAAGTATTGTCCCAGCTGCGAAAATGGATCGCAATTACGTAAAGTAGGAAGTGTTTCTGCTACCTATATTATCGTATCGTGTACCTATCGTGTCGGTTACCTCTTTATGCTTAAACCGCTGTATCGATTTACTCAAAGGGTATATGGATATAGTTATGGTTCCAGATAAGGACATGGAATGATTTTTATTACAAATCATTAAAGGAGGTGAAAGGAAGGTGAAATTTACTACGAAGATGTGAAAGTATGGGTGATATAATTTGTGTTATAATAGGTACTTACATTAAATGCATGGTGATCCTCAACAGCTTCGATGTCATCTCTCGAATCAGAAGCCGCCAAAGGCCACGTATAATCCAAAGTGATGCCAACTTTACCCCCTTGATGTGCTCTAAACTCTTCATCATAGATATGATATGCTTTGGCGTGGGCCATGAGCAGATGCCTTCCACAGTCATAATATCCGATTCCAGGTGACTTTATGAGCGGGGGATGTGACCCAAGGCCATAAGCAAAAGTGCAGTGTACGTTTGGTTCGTTGACCGTGATCCAATGTTTGACTCTATCTCCAAAATAATCAAATGCGACTCTTGCGTAGTCCGCGTACTTGTCTACTATATCCTCGGTCAACCAGCCACCTTGGTCGCTGAAATCGATGGGCAAATCCCAATGATAAATCGTCACGAAAGGTGTAATGTTGTTAGCTAGCAGTTCGTCGATCAGGTTGTTGTAATAAGCGATGCCGTGCGGGTTTATGTTGTCGGCTGTGCCATTGGGGAGAATCCTGGTCCATGATAAGGAGAATCTGTAACTTGTGACGCCCAGTTCTTTGAGTAGCGCTACGTCCCGCTTGTACAAGTGGTAGGAGTCTGCGGCTACATCTCCGTTGGTTAGGTCGGAGACTAAATCAGGCTGTTGGTGTAAGTACCAATCCCACATAGACTGTCCTTTATCTGGAAATAGAGGAAAATATAAGACAATTTACAGCAACAAAATTGATCGTAGACCCAAACTAAGCAAAGCTGGAACTATGGCTGGTTTTTGAAAGACTTACGTTTAAAAAGTACGTTTGTATAGCATTTATTTTTCCGAAATAGTTTTTTTATATTTTCTGCGTTTTTTATTTATTATAATCGTAAGTGCCAGAAGAACGTGCAGATAACATTCATTATACGTTCATTAATATACGTCAAGGCAAGTTTATTATGATGGCAAAATACAGTAGATACCTACTTATTTCTACGCTGCGACAGAAACTGCAATAAATTGCATTGCTAGTGTTTTCTAAGATTTCTATGTATGTTGAACGGCACGACTGGTTTTTTGTGACCAAAATCCCATGTAACATGCATATCACTTCAGTACTCGTCGTACGATGAAACCGAAAGTGTTTTCTTTAATAGTAAAAAAAAAATTCGCCGTTCCCGAACCTCACGGCCCCAACGGCCATCAGCTTTATGAGAGCAATGTCATGGAAACAACGTGCCACATAAGGTGCGTAATTAGGTAAGCTGTGGGTAACTTCAGTTCTTCTACGAATTTCCTCTGATGCGAGCTCGTGAAGATACTAAATTTCGCTGCCCTTGACCTCGAGTCTTCTTATAAGGCCCATTGTAAAAAACCAGGATAAATGCTTTAAGACTAATGATGACAGGCTTACTGTCGGCATCCCATCCACCTTCAATCTGGTAAGCAGATGTTGAAGTTCCCAGCAAGAAATCATCGGGGAATCTCTTTCCGGATTCACACTCTGCATAAACCAACACCAAGGCCCTGGTAAAAAAAACAGTCTTTAAGTAAATAGGTATAGATTGCGATTTTTTTTTGTCCGGAAGAAGCAGTAGAATGTTCTAAACAGTTTTCTTTTGAAGACGTTTTCTTTAAAAAAAAAGTTGCACTGGAGTCGGCGTCTACATCAAGGCCAGTTATTTATATTATTTTCTTTTCTTTATTGGGAAAAAAACAGATACAGACACAATTTAAATAAAATATTAAGAACGTAGTGCAGTAAACATAGCCTGCACCCAAACCAATTCCCACCAAGAGTTTGTGGTAGATGTGGCAATGAATCGGAAACAATGGGCAGCAACACGATACCGAACCCAAACCAAAATAACTTTACTCAAAAATAGCATGCGAATTTTACAGAAACTTATCTTATACATAGCAACGAAAAACAAGGAAAAAAAACATTTGGGCTCACTACTAAAAAAAAATACAACAAAAAATAAACTAAAGATAAATCACATTAGTTATACATCCATTACATACATTTCCCCAATTAAACACTTTCCTTTAACAAGAGAGTTATTTGGCGCTTATACCTATCATACGAACTACTAAACATGTTCACCGAGGCTAGCTGCTTGTTGCATGAGTCGCAGAGTCTACGGAGCGGCGCACGGATACCCGCCTTGGTTCTACACGTCGGGACAGCGAACAAAGTCGTGGACCTAGTTCTGTATGACGGAGCCCGAAACCTGATACCTTCGAGGAGGTCAGGGCAGTCATACCCGCCATTGCATATGTTGTACAGAATAACTGCATCCCGCACCGTGCGTCTGTCCTTCAGGGAAGCCAGTTCGCTCCGCAACAAGTTCTCTGCATACGACCCATGGGGCTGACAAAATCTATAATTAATTACATAGACTTTGTAGTAAGGATTCCAAACCTCAGACGAGTATTCTAGCAGAGGGCGTACCAGAGACTTGAACAACATCACGTATGACGAGGATCTTTTAAGCGGCTTGGCAACTCTTACGACAAATCCTAGCATTTGATATGCTTTTGCTGTTCCTCGAGAAATATGCCTGTCCAAAGTTAGTCCCTCATCCAGCGTCCCAGATCCCTCACAAACGTGACCTCACGCAACTCTTCACCCCCAATGCGATACTGACCAAGAACTTTATTTTTATTTTTGGTAAAAGAAACTTTAACACATTTGTCATTGGCAAGAGAAAGTTTATTCGACAAACAATACCGGTGGAAACGATCCAGGTCCTCTTGAATAAGATTACAGTCATGCACACCCCGCACGGATTTTTATATTTTCAAATCTTCAGCAAACATTGTAAAATAGCAATTACGGAAGCTGTCACCGATGTCATTGATGAACAACGTGTACATGAGAGGCCCAAGGACCGAGCCCTGCATCACACCTGACGAGACATGCGAAGCTTGAGATTCATAACCATTGATTACAACCCTCTAGGTACGTCTTAAGTCGTAGGCGGTGGTTGGGTTGACTAAAATTAAATCTTCGGCAGTAGGGGTTTCCCACTCTGGTTGCCGGGTGGCCCTTATGGTGTTTCGCATCGCTATGAGTACTCCACCGCCGTCTTTTTTGTGGTGAGTTGCAAGATCGCGGTCCCGACAGTAAAACAAACTGTAGTCTGAAGTGTAGTCACTGCCAAACAATTGGGATTGTCTAAAAAAAAATACCTATCCTTTTTATATTTTTTTTGTGCAGAATAGTCAATTATAAGAAACCAATTTCAATATTTTCTCATATAACTCGGTATTTTTTTCACTATTAATTATTGAAAGTATTTTGGTTGATGACGTCAGAGTTTCCATTGCCGGTGCCACACATCTGCTTATTGGATAAATTGATCATAAAACGTATGTGAAACGCCGCCATTAACGTCTTTTCTATCTGTGGTGAAGTTGGCAAACTGTCATTAGTATCAATGTCAACATGATTCAACAATAACACAGGAAGATTCACGCGATCTTTTCCTATGAATTTTATATTTTCACAACCGTTACACATACTATAACATTCTGCGCGAAGCAGAAAGATCCATAAACACATACCAGGTATGATCGAGACAAAACAGGACCCGGAAATAAGTCAGTAAACTCACTAGGCGAAAGTGAACCGAAAAACGTAATATTTTCGCTCTTTATTAAAATATTTAGCGGAAAATCTTTCATGTGAGCGAAGCACATCGCTGTCCGGTTACACTCTTGCCTAATTATCTACCGAAAGTGCTTCTAAATCTAAACTATAATACAACAATATGAAAGTAAAAAGTGGAAAAAACAAGAATGACAGTAACAAGATTGCCCATTTGCTTGTCATCTGTCATAAGATGAATGAAATGTCAGATTGCGGGTCCAAATTGAACTCCGTAGTATAATCCACGCGTAAATAGCATAGAATTTGTAACCTTTGCAAATAAAGTACATTTTGGACCGTCTACATCATGTCTGGGAATGTCAAATAAAGGTCATTGCTTATTTTTCATGTAATAAATTCATTATAGTAAAATAAAATAAAGTAAATACAGAAAACGATTTAAAAAGCATTTATCTCGAAATGGTTTTCGATTTACTATACATTGCAAAAAAATAGACAATCCCAATTCAGCGTCCAGTATTCCTGGTTGCAACCAGGTCTCGGTCAACATGATTACATCATATGAAGCATTCAAAACAATAAGGCGCAGGTCAGCTAGTTTAGATCTTATTCCACCACAATTTTGGTAGAAAAATAATATTTCATTTTATACTTCGGCATAATAATAATAACAAAAGTAAAATTCACAAATGATTTGAAGAAGCATAATTATGTACGGTCAAGTGCAAAAATAAGTATTGATAGGAACTTCTCAAAAATAATTGTCCCACGACCTTTTATTACGCCGGTGTAAGAGCGTATGGTACTTATTTTTGAATCTTTGTCTAAATACATATTATTACTCTTGACTGTACATTGTAATTTTATTATTAATTATATTAATTTTGAGGTGTATAGGAAGGTAACAAACCGGCTCGCGCAAGGTCCGCGCTAAATTGGCCTAATAAAATCTTCAAATATTAATGATCATCATCGATAAGAAAAAAGTATAGTAAGATGTTATACAATCTCTGAGACAGCATCTCAAAAAGTAATAGTACATTAATGTGAGCCCTAGTATTAACGTAAATTTTAGCATGACACATTAGAATAACAGTACACTAAACCAACTAATAGCAACGCAAACAAGCATATATGCCGCGTGAGTCAAAGTGATTCGATATCCTTATCGTTCTTGATGGCAATAATACGTGTGTCATCTCCCTTACGCATCAGTATGGTTGCATTCTTGATCCACACCCACTTGTAGCCTTTATTTTTCTTTGCTTCGCGGGCACGAGCGTGAAGAATTTTATTTTTGAGGGTAAGATGTTAGTTTACGTATATGGCAGAAGATGATTTAATAACGTCGGCCGGGCTCAAGCGTACAGCTTCCCCGCGGTCAGTTCACGGCGCAGTCTCGCGGCGACCACTGGTCGTCTCGTAGTCGTAGGCGTCGCGTATTTAATTGAATAATGATGTTCTTAGGACGGTCCATCGAATTATTGTGAGGCACACGATGCACATCCTTAATGCAGTCGTTGTGAATCGGCACATTCAATAGCTTACCCAGGGCTACTGTGATATTTAATAGATTCTCGTTCTTCCTTCAATAGATGTTTTGGAGCTCGATGTTACTCATTCTAGCTTTCTGTTCTACGCTATCAAGATGATCCTGCAGCAGGTTTATCTCATTCCGGAGACGTTCATTTTCCGTCCATAGCTCAGTTATTGATTCCAATTTATACTCGAGGGCACAGATGCGGTCCTCCCATGTATTGACGGTAGCGGTAAGTTCGGATAACTTATCATTAACGTGATTTCTAAGTGCATTCATAGATTCATTAATGGAAGCAAATTTGGTATCGAAATATGCCATAAGTGCATTTGTGTCGATGTTAACTATAGATGTCGCCGCTTGGTTATTTCCAACGTAGAGGCAATGAGGGATTTGTGAGACACTGAGGGACTGATCACTCTTTTGTTCGGACGGCACGGAGGGCACTTCCATTTAGGCCTGTTCATGGGTAGTATATTCTTATAGTCGGAATCGGACATACCAATACAGATATAGTAATTATTTTGGCATGATGAGCATTTTAATTGGTCTGCTACTTTACCTCCCTGTGACATTTGGAACATTCCATTATGTAGATACCGGTTATTAAGGATATACAGTAGAATCCGTTTATTATGACTTCGAAAGGAATTGACAAACACGTCATAATAAGCGGACGTCATATAAAGCGTTATGTGAAATGAAAAACTTTTTTTATGTAAATATGTATGTTTGAGATTGTCGAATGACCCACGCCAAATTCCTTTGCGAGACATGAGTTAGATTCTCCATTTTCTAATCTGCATATTATTGCACCTTTCTCCTCAATTGTAAATGCTTTACGTCGTTGAGATGACATTTTTTTCACAGTAACAAACGAAAAACAATGCGTGACCTTCAACCGTCAATTACTCACTGAGAATCAAAACAAAAAAAAGCCACGTGCCGAACGTCGTCGGGAATCAACGAACAATACCGAAGGTGTAAAGAATCATGTCGGTCATTATAACCGGACATAATTTATTAAAAATGGGTCATAATAAGCGACATGTCACTGTAAGGGAAGTCATTATATCCGACTTTATTATAAAGAATTTTATATGAAAACCAAACTTCGTAGTGCAATTACGTCATAATAACCGGCTGGTCAATATAGGCGGAGTCATAATAAACGGATTCTACTGTAGATGTACCGTACTCAATATCAGCTGTCTATCAGAAGAGGAACACCCTTATAAGGCTAGTTACCCACAGTGTCCCACGTATAGTATTGTGTTGACTTCACCGGATTGACTCGGGCGGTGGGCATGAACTTGCTATTGATGATATGAGTTGTAGCACGGCTTCAGACTTTAGATAATACTAAGTCGCGCTAATCACATAGGGAACAGCCGAATACACAGCAAAACAACATGAATCACATGAATTAAGGCTAATAAAACTAACAAATTTTAGGCACTGCATTTAGTGCCCTATTGAACCACCCGTGTAGTTCCTGGCTCTTCCATGTCCCTTCGGTCCTCAGTGCTCAACAGCACAGGTTTGCACCAGTTCTCGAGAGCCAAGAAGAGCAGTGTGATGTTCCTGTCAACTGTCACGATATGGCGATGCGTGCCGCTTCGGTTGTGACAAGAATTGTCACGAATCATTACAGTTTTTAAAGTGGCTAAAGCTAGAAATTATTTCCTTGCTGCTGCTTAATTATTTCCTTGCTGCTGCTTACTCGTTGACGTGGACAGAATCAATCGCACACTTGTCATTTAAACTGATATTGGCTCAAACACACGGCCGCCATCAAGGGGGAAATTAATTAATTCACCGTGCAGATTATAGTAGGTATTACCCTTAAATCAGCTATTTTTTAATTATTAACCATGACACTTGTTTCAACAGCTGTATTAGTTACCAAACCCATATGTTTGGCTAAGATAAGGTTAATCTATATTCAGAACGAAATCAATAAATCTGCAAGTTTCTTGCGGCGCATTCTTCTTGGAAATTATGGTCTTTCCGAAAGGGCTGGTACCTATTTTAAAGAAATACAATGTATAGAGCCAAGATATTTTGGGTAAATACATAAATTGTGTTAATTTATTAGATAGCTCAATTAAAAATATAGCTGGTGAGTGAAGACTAGTTTTTGAAATTGTACTTTGAAAGGATTTTTTTTAATTATTGGAACAGTCTGAGACTGGCCAGTACAAGTACCTAGTTATTTAAAATAAAAAATAAAACTTTTTTTACCAGACAGCTAGTGATGTCCGAATTCCTGCCATCCCCGCGAACTCTCGTTTATGCTGTGGTGCGATACAAGTGCCGTGTACAGTTTTATACGAACTACGTAGAGCCTTGCTAATGTAATGATAAGGTGTATCACTTTTATGTACTTTAGAACAATTGACACTATCACCTGAATAATTAAGTCTAATATTGATTAAAAAATAATTGCTCTGAATCGGCTTCCATAGAAATAATGC
Organism: Pandemis cinnamomeana; assembly: GCA_932294345.1. Lineage (NCBI taxonomy): Eukaryota > Metazoa > Arthropoda > Insecta > Lepidoptera > Tortricidae > Pandemis > Pandemis cinnamomeana. Next base: position 6,626,412 of record OW028724.1, on the reverse strand, counting down.
AAGTGCAACTCATCTAAGTCATAATTTACTTTGGATTCATAAGCAAGTAATTACCCCAGCCTAAAAAATCAAAACTGGTATTTTTATTGCATGGGGAAAAAACCGGAAAATCCGGTTTAGCTGCTGAATTCACATAGTAACAAGGTCATGTGGCAGCTAGTAACAGGTAGAAAAATTCGAAAACTAGGATCCATCTGCTATGGGTGGTGTAGGGGTATAGCACGCGTCACGGAATGACGAGGATCCGGGTTCGATTCCCGGCCATAGCTATACTTTCGGATTTTTCTATGTTCTAATTTTCAATGAAATTTAGAAATTAAAAGTACATTTGCTAAAAAACTGAAGTACATAAATATACATATAGTGTAACAAAATAAAATAACATCGTAAAGCTCTATTTCGTTTTGTCAACATGCCAAAACTAAATTATTGCACTTATGCTTATGTAGGTAGTAAATACACGAGATATTTATTTTTTGAATCTGGGGGCACGGTAGTGCGACCGCGAAGAAGAGTAAAGCACAGGGGCACTACCTACTTTTTACCCGACTACAGCAAAGCCAAAGGAGGGTTATGATTCTCAAAGCGCTTCGTCGTTTATTTGAATCCCCATAACTTGGGTTTGGATAATGATACACATACAAAGTTCTCAGGATTACGTACAATAATAAACATAGCTATAAAGTTGTAATTGCATACCTTTTAAACTGTAGATATTATTGATATCTAAAAAAATCACGATTTCGTCAATGATTCACTCACTGACATGATCATCAAAATTTTGAGTGCACTTTCTGATGTCTTAAAAAGTGGTACCTGAGTTCTTTTTCAGAGTACCTATAACGTAACGGTGAGTTTAGACCAAACGAGAGAATGCTCATTGTACCTATCCCCTATGGCAAATTTGTTGTGTACAGAACAAATTTGCCAGAGTGGGGATAGAATGAGCATTCGCCCGTTTGGTTTAACCCACCGTGAGACAATCGTGGAAATAAATAACCGAGGAGTCGTTTAATTTAATTCTCGTGAGACATGACTTATTGAAATTAAAAATTAAACGACCTAACTCACGATTAAAAGTCGAGACTATCAGACTGCTTTAGATGTTTTCGATAGATCTTCAAGGGTTAGGGGTGAGTGTGTTAACGACGGGCATCTCGCTTCGGCTGCGCAGAGACCTCGGGGGCTACTCCGTCGAGATTCGTATCAAATCATAACCGTCCCTTTCACTCTACTGTTAACACTTGTTAGTTTGAGCGGAACGGGACGCGACCAACTTCGAATTTCTAACTTTAGACTAGGCTGCAATACAGTAAGTAGTTTTCGGTCCCAAAATTCGTTTTGAACGCGTTTGCGTTAAAATGTTCTATGAGAACAGTTTGTTGCCGTTTCGATCCGCTAGTGGCGCTGCTAATGTGCCCATAGTAATTGATATTGATATTGCGACGCTACTAGCTAGGGAGCTGGCGAGCAAAATTTCTATATGATTAGCACACAAGGCAGACGTTATTAATAGTAATATTTATGCCCTAAGGAACATCAAGGACCCGGTCTGCCACCATGGTGGCGCTGCGTTGTAAATTTACAGCGTTTCAAAAATGTAAAAAAAAAAAGTGTGCTATATTATGTGCACACGTCTGCCTCTGGGCCTGATGATTACAGTCATCCTAGAAACACAAAAAATCGAAAAGGCAGACATCCAGGGCTCTGACTTTTGTAGTATTAAATTTTTTAATTTATTTTTATGATTTAAAAAAATGTATATGAAATGCACACTTGGCAGACTTGAATTGTTCGATCAAAAACAATGAGAAGAACCACGGAAAAATAGTCTGCCATCATGGTGGTGCTGCGTTGTAAATTTACAGCGTTTCAAAAGTGTTAAAAAAAAAAGGTGTGCTATATTATGCGCACACGTCTGCCTCTTGGACTGATGTTTGAATTCCTTATGAAAACAAAGAAAATCGATGAGGCAGACGTTTAGGCCTCTGATATTCCAAAGGCAGACCATTTGATTTTTTTTTCTGAATTGAATTGATTTTTTCTGGTTGGCATTGAGAAAAAATATGATTGCATAGATTTCAGCTCCAGAAGTTTAGTCGTTGCCGTGCTTTTAGAGAATAATAATTAAACAAAATTGTATAAATAAAACTAAAAAATAGCAATAATCCCATGCAATAGGTACACACGGCAATATTATCAGGTAAGCACCTACGCACGCTCGCGCCGTATCTATCCTGCTTACCGAATAGCTTTGCTGTATGCCTGCTGTCCCTTAATTCCGTGAATTTCAAACAGTTACACAGGTGAAAATCAGCGAGCAAAGTGTCTGCCACATTTTTTTTCGAATCCACGGAGTCATAGTGAATCGAATGGGCGCAATGAGAACCGTGTGCAAATGACTTAGTAGAGCTTTTTTTTTTTACACTTTTAAGACTCCGTCCCATGATAATGCAGAGTCCTGAATGTCTGCCTCTTCGATTTTCTTCGTTTTCAAGATGATTGTGACCAATGAACTCCAGAGGCAGACATGTGCAAATGACTTAATACCCCCATTTTTTTAAGCAACTTCAATCCGCTGTAACGCGAAAACGCAGCGACATAGGACCTTAATTGATTGAACCAAATCGATTCGTAATGATTTAAACTGCACTCCACCTCAACGTGAAACGTGTGCAAATCATATACCGAAATGCTCGCCAGCTCCCTAACTATACCGCCATCGGGTTCGAGACGTTTTAATAGTCAAAACTCAAAACATACTAGAGTCTCTGGTGTCCTGCCAATCTTACCATTATGGAGCGTCTTCGCTGAGAGCATTCGCGTGTAATGAGCATTCGGCGTCGAATATTCGAGTGGCGTGGACGTTGAGCCGAGCGTCACAAAGCTTAGGTAACTTACATTGATGGCTCTTTAAAAATGCTCGGGTAAGATGCTCTCAGCGACGACGCTTCTTTAGAGTTCGGTACGGCCGGCAAGACTCGGAAGACCCCTGACTCCTTGTAATGTCGTCTAGCGATCTGGTCAAGTTATGATTGCTGATCGCGGTTACTTGGCGCCGAGTCTCGTGTAAATGATTCACGCCCCTTATAATCGTGAGTAATTTCAGTTATAGTCATTAAAAAAATTAAGAGTTATTGATACGTAGATGTTTTATACTTGGAAGGTTTAGGTAATTACTAAACGTAAACAAACTTCAGCTAGGATAATAAACATCGTTACTTACATTTTGACTGGCTGGTAACGACCTTAATCCGCGCAGAATTAAAAAGTCACCAAATCCTTTATTAGCGGATGCCATTCCAAATTCAAAAACTTTATTTTGCAAATAGGCCACCAGTTTTTGAAACTATCAGCGCATTCGGAAAGACCATCTGCTCAGGTTATGGCGTGCCTCATAAAATACTTAAGTTAATACTTGTTTAAGTTTCGATCGGTTCTTTTACTTTTTCTGTGTGTCTACTCTTGCCTAATACTTATGTCCTGTCAATCGTTCAAAGGTTAACTGGAAGAGATCCCTTTTAGGGATAAGTTCGCCTTTGTGCATGTGTGTTATCCTGTATTCATCTTTTTCTTGTGTTTTATGTACAATAAAGAGTTATACATACATACATACATACTTCATTTCGGTTTCATTATCCCTTACGGGTTAGACAGAGCCTAAGGTAAAGGCTTAATGCCACGTTTGGCGTGGTTGTGGGCGTATACGTCGAAAGGGAAATCAAAATAGTGATGGGTAGCTATTGCTGCATCGCCTAATAACATGATACATTATTCCTAAGATTTTCGCGCGGGAACAGAAGCAACTGGTACATTCTATGTTTTTTATTGCTCCCAGACAGGAAGTAGCAGCGGTTTGTCTAAAAGTTAATTAGGTTCCTATACATTTTAAGTCTAGTCATAGTCAGTGGGCATTGACTATCGGGCAACTCGCTTGTTATCTAACCACTAGGCTTATTACCTAACTCGCTCGCAATCGCCATCGTCGTTTTGACAGTTCTTGTATGCATGTGACAGCTAGCTGATTCCGATGCCAATTGTCAGCCCATACATGAGCTGTCAAAATGAACACGATGGCGATTGCGAGCGAGTTAGGTAACAAGCCTACAGCTTTCAATAAAAATAGTGGAACTTGTGCCCGTACCTTCACTCTGCTAAAACCTTGACCATAACCATGAATTGTGCAGAAACGACATTTTCGCACAACCTTGTGCGCGTGTGCGTAATATGTTTCAGGTTAACAATATGTCACAATACAAGCCATCAACCATAATGAATTGGATTTCATAGTAAATATTTGAGTCTGACAATTTGAGTTAATTGTGTTTCTTGGCTGACGTGGCATTCTACCGCAAATACGCGCGTGCATAAATTATGCATATCACTACATCCTACTAATATTATAAATGTGAAAGTTTGTGAGTTTGGATGTTTGTTACTCTTTCACGCCAGAACGGCTGGACAGATCTGGATGAAATTTAGAACATAGATAGATTATAGTCTGGAATAACACATAGGCTACTTTTTATCCCGGAAAATTGCGTAATTCCCGCGGGATAGCGATGTACGAATTCTATGCAGACGAAGTTGCGGGCAACAGCTAGTATATTATAAAATAAAGTCGCTTTTTCTGTCCCCAAATCCGTATGTATGCTTATATCTTCAAAACTACACAACGGATTTTGATGCGGTTTTTTTTAATAGATAGAGTGATTCAAGAGGAAGGTTTATATGTATAATACATGCATAATATACCGTGCGAAGCCGGGGCGGGTCGCTAGTATTATTATATTATTAGGTTTATTATATTATTAGGTATTGGTATTGAGAACAGTATCAATCAATAGAGTTTTTTCTCACAACATAAGGTTTCGTTAGTCAGTTTGTAAGAGTTGATGCTATTTTTTTTTCTGACCAGGGGTGCGAGTCATTTCAGTAAGCCAGACGTAGTTTACGTCAATAACTCTAGCAAAGTACATTTTAAATGGCGGGAGGAGTTGGACGCCTTGAAGAGCTGGCCCTAGCAGACCGAGGGCAGTGGAAACGTAAGGGGGGGGGGGGATTTATAATAATAGTACCTAAGTATGATTTTAAACTTGAGGAACCGTTCAATTTTTTGTTCTTTTTATTAGGTTGACTGATGATAGAGTAATGGAATCTCCACTATGGACAGTAACTTTTTGTCTAACTCTATAAGCTTGACATTCAATCGATTAATCAGACGAAGCGATCGCCACTGGCCTAGCGAGTCCTTTTTCCACGTAAATTTTGTGACATTGCAACTCTATTAGTTATAATAACTCTACTAGCGACCCGCCCCGGCTTCGCACGGTATAGTATGCATGTATTATACACATAAACCTTCCTCTTGAATCACTCTATCTATTAAAAAAAACCGCATCAAAATACGTTGTGTGGTTTGGAAGATATAAGCATACATAGGGGCATAGGGACATACATGGGTACAGAGAAAGCGACTTTATTTTATACTATGTAGTGATGATAGTGATAGTGATGCCGCTAAATTTGTCTGCCAGCCCGCCTGGCTAAAACAAGTTCACGGTAACGTACTAAGGAACGGTAATTGTAAGCGATGGTAATGTTCATGTACACCGGGCTTATCACAATTAATGACATTTACGCGTGCGTTACATTTGTGTATTTAGTCACAAATCTCACGACTTATTACAATGACTTTATTATTTCTTTAATATCAAACTGTTATAAAGAAACTGTGTCTCATAATCACGTAAACAAGTGGGTAAATAAAATGCAAAACCAATAATTCTTATTAATAAACTTATATTAAAAGATATCCATCTAAGGTTAAAAGGTTAAAGCATCATATTGTAAACAGCGACACCTATCGTCATAATGAGGGAAGCGCTGACGGAAAATGCTCCATCGGTATCGTAGGGGTCGGGATTATAGTCATAGTCGATTACTCGACTGCTGATGATCTCTTTGTATACGAGCGCCGATTTTCTCGGGGTCCTGGCTCTCTCAGGGTCTTCCAAGTCCACTTGGTAGAGACCAAACCTTTGTCTATAATAAAATAAAACATTTCGTTTATTGTCCGTGTCAATCTTTGTTAAGTTCCTGATACCTACTTTAAGTGTGATACTGTCTTTTTTTATTTGGAAGGAATGATCGGAGAGCAAATGACAGATACGTAATATGACACTTGAGGTATCCGGAACTTATCAGAATGTGGTGAAATAGGCCCTAAGAACTAAAATCCAAGCATATACGATAAGTAATGCCTTTTTGTTGAACAACTATAAAATATTACACTGCCTTTATATTCCGGATGAATTTCGTTGAAAATGGGAATCACAGCACTGACCTATAAAGATTTTTGAAAACTTAGTTCAACGTGTATCTTTCGCGCGCGCTTTTGCGCATCAACGCAAACGTCAATGCAATACGAAATTACAGCGTAAATTGAGTTTCTTCTCCAAATCGTTGATTCAAATTGTATTAGAATGTTACTTACTGGTTTTGTGAACAACCATAATAAGTTCAAGTTCATAGATAAACCCCCTATGCATGTTATCTATTTGACTCTGGTCATAATAACAATCCAAATAATGTTGTCATTCATTTTTATTATTTTAGCTAGTTTTGGCTTATTTAAAACGGAATTTAAAATGCCGATATAAATGACAATTATACTTACGTATAGCCCATCGTCCATTCGAAATTGTCCATCAAGCTCCAAGCGAAATATGCTTTCACGTTACAACCTGAATAAAATTGGAAGACATAATGACAACTAGCATTATAACAATTTAAATAAAGTTATTAGAAAGAAGTCAAATTATTGTTTCGTGATTATTAAATCTAGTACCTATCTACTAGTGATTTTTTAAATGTAATGTAGTGATCAACGGTAAATTTAGAGTTAAAAGGGTAAATATCGGACTTTATAGGTTTAAAATAAGAGGACTTGCTAACGTAATAAACGATCAGCGATAAACATATAAAGTACATTTCCTAGAAGTCTTTTTATTTGTGGTGACTAAGATCATCCTTAAGATAGTATGCACTGACCTTCAGCAAGGGCGTCAAGAAGGGCGCTGAGATAATTCCTGTGGTATCTCGTTCTGTCATCATCGTTTAGACCGGGGGTCGTCGGGAAACCGTTCTCAGTGATGTAGACAGTCGGGTTGTTGTAAGTGTCCTTGATGTATACTAGTAGGTGGTAGAAACCCGGAGCATGCTCCTATAAAAAAAAAGTTATCAAAGGTTCTAGGCCAGAAGAGTTTATCGCAAAGGCAAGACATTACAATAATTGATTAAGGAAAATGAAAATAATACTCGTACTTAATCTTGATTTTAGGGAAATTTTAACGAATTTTGATTATTGTCTAGACAATAATGAGTAGGTAAACGTCATCAATCGATAGCGATTTTAATCGGATTTCCTGTAAACTTTCGGAGATTCGAAATAATCATCGCGTTGATAACATGCAATCTAATAATTGTTGACTACATCTAGGTTTTTCGTGCTAAGTATCTATGCTGAAAAAACTCGCTTGACTTATCATTTATCTTGAATTATCATGTCTAATAATCTATAGGAAATAAACTTACCCTGAGCCATGCACTTTCACTTTCAGGCCATGATTCATCCATGTATGTATCCAAAAACGCATCATCGTTGTGCGAAGGAATTGGAAATGTTCCCGCTAACGAACTGTTTCTGTAAGCATATTTGCTGGTGTAAGAGTTCAGAGCCAAAAAGTCTGAAGTCCCTTTGATGTAGTCGATCTGTTCCTGGGTAAAGGGACGAAGCCTCGAAGTGGCCAGGCCCTGAGCAGTACTGGCGGCTTGCACGCGATCGATCACCGTTTGTGGATAGTTTCCTTGCGTTGAGAAAATCGGATCCATAAACAAACGTAGCTGTAAAGAAAGTAAAATGACCTTACAGTCGTAACACTGTTTGCAAAAAAAAACCTGTGGAGTATATCCTCCAAGGAATCAAAAACATACCGTCCGAACTCTTGCCATGATCTCTAAAATTATCGGTACGTTCGTGGTGGCAAGTAATTGGCGAATTATGTGGCTAAGCGCAGCATGACGGGAATAGTAGGCCGCGCGCCCTTGGCTTGTTCTTAGCAGATTCAAAATAGAAATACTTACATGGAATGACAAGTAGTCTTCGGCAGCCTGGATGTCATCAGCTGATTCAGTGGCAGGATACACCCAGTCAGAGCTCAAAACAGCACCGACCTGACCATTTTGCGTGTTTCTGAACTCGTTGTTATAAATATGATAGGCTCTAGCATTAGCAAGGAGAATATTTCTTGTGCACTCGTAGTAGCCCAGTCCCGGGGACTCTTCACGAGGGGCGTGTGCACCATACCCGTAACCAAAGTTGCAATGGATATAAGGCTCGTTAATTGTCAACCAGTACTTCACACGATCACCAAAATTCTGATACAGAATCCTAGCATAATCTCCGAACCAGTCGACTATCTCTTCGTTTGTCCAACCGCCTAGCTCGCTCAAAGTCTGTGGTAAATCCCAATGGTACATGGTCGCAAAAGGTACGATGTCGTTTGCTATAAGTTCATCAATAAATGCGTTGTAGTGATCAATCCCACGTTGGTTCACGTAGTTTGACCGACCCAAAGGCATGATTCTGGTCCAAGATATAGAGAACCTGTAGTGGGTAGCGCCTATTTCTTTGAGCATTTGGACATCCCTTCTGTAGTTGTAGTAAGAGTTTGCTGCTATATCTGCAGTGCTATTATCAGCGATATGGGTAGGGTCTGTGCGAACTAGGTAGTCCCACATTGACATACCTTTACCTAAAAAAGCAAAATATTCTAGTATTAAAAAAAATAATAATAAAGAACTGTAAACGTGTTAGTTACTATGTGAAAATGTTTCAGTCTTGATTTAGTTACTGGACTTCAGACTTTTATCAAAGTTAGTAGATGCAAAGAAAGTAAGTATTTTGCTTTATTGTATAAAAGCGGAGAAACAGGCACAATCTAGAGGTCGATAGAATGGTGAGGGTAAGCTTGCTAGCAAAAATGTCGATCAAGAATCAATTTGATAAGAGATTATCACGTTATTTGGCCCAAGGTTGTGACCTAATGTAATTTATTGGGAAGCTGTATGATATAAACATTTGCTCTAATGACATCCTACCGTCAGCATCCCATGCTCCTTCAATTTGATAGGAAGCAGTGGAGGCACCAAAACTAAAGTCCGAAGGGAAAGACTTCACCTCCGATTCCCTTTTATTCTTGACGGTTGACGCGTCCGCAGCAAGTAACCAACTGAAACGTAAGGAACAAAACATATAGTATTTAAAAATCTCCAAAATTAAAATAAAAACTCGACGCTCGTGAGTACCTAAGGTTAATTTAAATCTTCATAATTGAAAAATAATCATTAGGAACATACCACATAATTAAAATAAAATTGCAGCGCGCCATCTTAGAAAGTGTGATAGCAAGATGATAGTCGACTGAATGACGCGGCTTCCAGGCACATATTAAATAGGATCTCAAATTGATAACAAATCGCAAAAAAGGGTTTATCATGACAAAACAATTTTTGATAATTTACATTCTGTCATCGACATTTCGAGAGTTCCCGGAAACCGATGGATTTTGAGACATATAATTGTCTATCGTTGAGCCACGCGCCACGGTTGAGGCGATCCAGTCCAGGGAAGAGCCTTTTGTTCAGCAGTGTACGTCTTCCGGCTGATGATGATGTTTGGTTTGTCAACAATAAACGGCCCGATAAAATAAGGTGGTCACTGTTGCCTTTGTGAACTATTTGTTGAACGTGCATGCCTGTGTACGAACCTATATGAAATTGTATTGCGGCAGTCGTTTGGAGACCAAAATCGTTGAGCATTGTAGATTTGTATAGCTTTGTGTACGAAGGGCCTAAGCGTCATCGAAAGTCGATAGTGACTTTATCTAGTCTAGTTATTTATGACAGCCGCGCCTGAGGTAACATCGTTGGCCGATGACTGTGCGGGTAAAGAATTATGGTGTGACTAGTCTTTCAAACAACAGAATCGTTCTGTTGTTTTTTTAAAGTACCTGCGTGTTAGTAAATGGTAACATTTCTATTGCAAAATTACCTCGTGAGTTATTCCTTTATAATTTTTTAGCATTTTTATGCCCTACCTGTTCACAGAGACTTAGTAATTAAGTTTATTGATGGAACTTATGAACGGGTTACTCTTTAACTACCTACTCTTAAAAAATTTACTCATGCTCTTTTTCTGTAAGTTATTATTAGTTCCGTTAACGTCCGAGGTCCGTTCTAGAGAGACATCGCTGCGTTCAGCCGTAGGCCGCTAGATGTCGCTAGTAGTTCCGTGCTGCAGGTTCCCGCGCTGTTTGCATTTCCCGCCGATTTGCTTGTCACCCACCTGTCAACTTCAAACTTACGACTAACGAGCCGCCATGTTGTTCCTCATTATTGCGTCGACTGTCGTCAGTACAGGTTCGTTATTTTGTCGCACTTTACGGTTTGAATTTCAAATTCAAACTTAACGTTCATTATTCGTTTTTAAGCTTAAAATTAAGTTTCATAATTAATCGATCGTTTTGATAAAATCCCGTACGAGGGTAGTTACGGGCGTTAAATTTTAAACGATCGTAGTGACACGTGTTCGGAAACTTAAGCGAAAGTAAGTAAAATTTTCAATACATCGCTTTAAAGTTACTTTAAAGCGCGGAGATTTCGAGAAGAAAGTAGAAGTCTCCAATTTTAAACGAATTTTAAACGAATTTTCTTTCTTAAAGAACTGAATTCGTGTTTTCTTTTACAAGTTCCGTGCGTTGCATAAAATGAGCAACCCGAGTCCCGCGTCGAGAGAACGTGCTTCGAGAGCTTCGCTACGGAGACGGCGTGACTACAGCAGCTCGTCGGAGGACGGCCCGCGCTCCCGGAGCAAGTGCTGGCGCCGCCGCAGCCGCAGCCGCGAGGAGCCCGCAGCCCGCGGGGAGCCCGCAGCCCGCCACGGCAGCGGCCAGGCATCCGGACACGCCGAGGCTGGCCCGAGTCGCATTCGCGAGACGCCGGCCCGGCCCGAGCGCGTGCCGTCCAGAGCATCGAGGGCGTCCTACGCTTCGTCCGTCGCCGGATTAGAGCATAGGTTCGAATATCTCTCGAACCAACTGGTGAGTCAACTTAATGACATCCTAGACCAAAAACTGCAATCGCGGGTAGTTTATTCTACCGCGCTCGACCTACCGCAGAGCGCGTTCTCTGCGGAGCCGGCCCCCGAGCCGGGGCGAGAGCGCGCGCCCGGGGCTGGAGCCGCGCTCGAGCACGCGCCCGGGGCGGGGTCCGCGCCCGAGCAGCCGCCCGCGCCACGCGCGCTTCCCGCGCTTCCGGTCCACGTGGTTCCGGTCGACCACGAGGCGCGCGTAACGGTATCGGCACAGGTTTTACAAAACCGCAGCTGCATCTCCGACCTGACAGTGTCCGTTAAAGAACCCGTCGTGCCCAAAGCAAAACCGGACCGCGTCGCAAGAATAGATGCGCTGTCGCGTTTCGATCGCCCCGAGTGGAAGGCAGTCCGTTACGTCGAGGCGCAGAAGAAGTACTTAGCCTCGCCCGCCTTCTCTGAGGTGCGCACTAACGCGGAGCTGCGGCGCCTGGAGGCCGCGGCCGAGGCCCGCTCGTCGCGCGCCGCCCTGCAGGAGCGCAGCTTCGCAGCGCTGTCCAATGCCGTAATCGCACAAAACGAAGCAGTCAATACTGCCTTAGAGGACCTCATGAACTGGTTCGCCCTACCTGACTCTGACAAAACGCCTGACGCTCTCTATAACGAGCTCAAAAAGCGGTTCGGTAACGATTCGGACTACAAGGTAATATCGCACGATATCCTGCAAATCGTTTCTGGAAAGCGCGCCGAGGCTTTGGCCGATAGACGATTTTACCTCCTAAAGTCCCTGAAAGACAAATATATAAGGGAAGACTTAGAAAAGATTCCCCCTACGTCAGAATATATGTTTAACCCCGAGTCGTTAACGGCATACCTGCAAAAAATAGGTGGTTTAGATAAAGTCCAAAAGCACGTCCCACAGGCTCAGCCCCGACGGCGCCCGCCCGGCCCGTCTACCTCTTACAGTGACAAGCCCTTTTCCTTTCGGCCGCGATCAAATAAACCAAAAGCCAATAAAAAAGGCGTCGACTCGAAGCAAGATCGCGATACCTCCTCAAAGAAAAAAGGAATTAGTGGCAAGAATAAACAGAAGAGAGAACCACGTTACAGAAAATGACTCTGTACAGTTTTCCGGGGGCTGTCTTCGACATTATTATCAAAATTGGGTAGACTGGGACGCCCCCAAAATAATTCTAAAATTGATTACATCAGCTCGAATCCCGTTCTATCGAAAACCACCAATGATTTTGCCAAACTCGGTTACACTGCAAAAGTTTCAAACTCCCGTGTCCCCGGAAATGAGTGCCGAAGTCCAGAATCTCATAGCGGACGGGGTGCTGGAGCCCGCGCCGTTGACGCCCAGCTTTATTTCCCCTCTCTTCTTAGTAACGAAAAGCAATGGCCAAATCAGAACTATCTTCAATTTGAAAGGGCTCAACCGTTACTTAAAGCCGACTCACTTCCGTTTATTCAACCACCGTCAAATGCACAAATTTTTACAATCAGGCGATTGGATGGCAAAATTCGACCTCAGCCAAGCCTATTACCACGTGCCTATACATGTAAAACACAGACGGTTTCTCCGCATCAGTTACGAGGGAAAATTATTCCAGATGACTTGCCTGCCGTTCGGTTTAGCCACAGCCCCCAAAATGTTCGCTACCATAACGAATTGGGTAGCAGAGACTCTACGAAAGCGAGGCGTACGCATAATAGTATATTTAGACGACTATCTGCTAGCAAACCAGTCGAAAATTACTCTAACGAGGCAGATACAGTTTACCAGAAACCTCTTAACCGACCTGGGTTGGTGTATAAACGAACAGAAGTCTGTCACAGTTCCCACACAGACAATAGAGTTCCTGGGCATCACTTGGAACGCGCAGCACAACACCCGCTCCCTGCCGCCGCAGAAGGTGACTGCGATCAGAAACACTCTGCAGAACCGCCTCGCGGTCGGCGTCTGCACTCTCAAACAAGCGCAACGCCTTCTCGGTCTTCTGAACTTTGCTGCCTTCATCACCCACCGGGGAAGGCTGCACTGCCGCACCCTGCAACACCACTGTCGCCTGCTGCGCACAGACCCGAGCGCCGGGCCGCCCCTGCCGCCAGAAGTTCGCGAGGACCTCGGGTGGTGGATCAAGAACGTCGCCCGGAAGTCCGGCATACATCAGGAGGCGAGGCGAACGAATTACATCGTCACGGACGCATCGGATCAGCAGTGGGGAGCCCTCGTCAACGACACACGACTTCACGGCTTGTGGAGCCACCGCCAGAAGTCGTGGCACTGCAACCGCAAGGAGATGTTCGCGGTCATAGCGGCGATCTCCGCCCGAGCCGACAACCTTGCCGACTCCACGGTACTGCTCCAGAGCGACAACAAGACCGTCGTCGCCTACATCAAGAACGAGGGCGGGACGAGATCCCGCGCCTTGCTGCAGCTGACGCACCAGCTGCTGGCGCTAGCAGACGAGCTGCGCGTGGTGCTGCGGCCGCAGTACCTGCCGGGGCGCTACAACAGCGAGGCCGACCAGCTGTCGCGCGGCGGCCGCGCGCCCGAGTGGCACCTGCGCCCGCCCGCCACGGAACTCATCTTCGCCCGCTGGGGCGTCCCGTCGATCGACCTGTTCGCCTCGGAGATCGCTCACGTCGTGCCGACCTATGTCTCGAGAGACTTGTCAGACTCGAACGCTCACTATCACGACGCGTTCAGCAGCTGCTGGCGATACGACCTAGCATGGGTGTTCCCACCGCCCGCCCTGCTGCCGCAGGTGCTGCATCATCTCAACTCGGCCTCGGGGCAGTTCATCGTGGTGACGCCGAAGTGGACCGCCCCGTTCTGGCGGCCCGACCTGAGGAGCCGCGCCGTGTGCCGCCCCATGCGGATCCCCTCGCTGCCGGAAGTACTGGTGGACGCAACCACGGGGCGCGCGCCGCCGCAAGTTCACCGCCTAGAACTGGAGGCCTGGCTCGTTTCGGCTGGGACGCGATAACGCCGGACTGGTCGGAGCAGGAGCGGCGCCTTCTAGCGTCGCACTGGCGCGCCTCCACAGTAAGAACGTACACCCCGATTTTCAAAAAATGGACAACTTGGTGCGCCCGGAATGGGTTCGATTGTCACGCTCCGACCCCGGCGCGAGTCGCGAGATACTGTAATGGTTATATTTTAACAACTTACGATTGTTCACATTCCTTCAGCTTTCATCATCATTACAAGCCACAGTTGCGTGTCTCCAGTGCTCCTCGGAAGGAAATTGGTGGCGGAAGCTGATAATTAGCATACTTTCACATTTAAATTCACAGTTTTCACTCCCTGGAGACATTGTTTACAATAAATCTAACCATCAACTGTCAAGCGAATGTAGGTTAACACCTCTTGTCTTGTCATCGTTTGAAACGTCAAAATTAAACGCTCCTCATTATGTTGCCGAGCCTGTTTGTTCATTCAGAATCGTATAGTATGCAGCAGGTTGTTTATGGTTTTCCTTTCAGATTCTTTACGACAGACAGCCCATCCATCATGTCCATTCATCAAGTTCATTCAAGTTCCATCGATGCATATTCTGTGGTAGCGCTCTAGCGTAATGTTACCAGTTTCTAAATTTTTACCCCGGAAATAACGACAGCTGAATGGTTGTTTGTGTGAATCTTAGCCTCAAAGTTGTTGTTTATTCATCCCACATTTTTTCCTGGTTGAGGGGGTGTGTAATGGTTATATTTTAACAACTTACGATTGTTCACATTCCTTCAGCTTTCATCATCATTACAAGCCACAGTTGCGTGTCTCCAGTGCTCCTCGGAAGGAAATTGGTGGCGGAAGCTGATAATTAGCATACTTTCACATTTAAATTCACAGTTTTCACTCCCTGGAGACATTGTTTACAATAAATCTAACCATCAACTGTCAAGCGAATGTAGGTTAACACCTCTTGTCTTGTCATCGTTTGAAACGTCAAAATTAAACGCTCCTCATTATGTTGCCGAGCCTGTTTGTTCATTCAGAATCGTATAGTATGCAGCAGGTTGTTTATGGTTTTCCTTTCAGATTCTTTACGACAGACAGCCCATCCATCATGTCCATTCATCAAGTTCATTCAAGTTCCATCGATGCATATTCTGTGGTAGCGCTCTAGCGTAATGTTACCAGTTTCTAAATTTTTACCCCGGAAATAACGACAGCTGAATGGTTGTTTGTGTGAATCTTAGCCTCAAAGTTGTTGTTTATTCATCCCACATTTTTTCCTGGTTGTTATGTTATCGTTTCAGAGATCCGGAATATTTTATCTCCGATTAATCATGTCAGATTACCCTTGTTGGAACTACACCTGTCCTAAATAGATTTACCCACCTTTCAAGGTTAGGAACTACCTTCGACTACGGCAACACATTCATGATTGCATTCACTCAGTTTGTGAATGTATCGATTCTCATTCGATCGAGGGGATAAATTTGTCTGTCCGAAGCAGCCGGGACTAAACCGCCGGTGGCACAACCGGAATCGAACACCGTGATCGAACGGCCGTGATCCAACAGCCGTGATCAAACAGCCGTGATCAAACAGCCGTGGTCGAACAGCCGTGGTCAAACAGCCGTGACCAAACACCTCCTGGAATACACCGGGGCATTGGGTTGTAGCAAGCGGTTATGCAGGCGAGCATAGTGTCTCTAACTTCCACTTCCGTTGTGCAAAAGCAAAGGTGGGTAGGCTTAGAAAGTTGAAAAGTGGTAAGTGGAATGGCTCTAGATGGTCCAGCAGCGCGCTACACGCAAGGGACTTCGTCCCGGGTATCTTCCAGAAGCATTCCGCTCGGGGCGGAGTAAGAAATTTAGTGAATAGTTTTAATGAAGTTATTATTGAGAAGGTAAAAGTAAATAAGTAGGTAGGTTACGGTTACGGTTACCCAGTGGTAACAGATCACAAGAATGAAAATATGCACCGTCAGGGCGCAGATTAATGGTTAATTTAATTTGGTAAAATTATAGAAAAACATCCAATTCCTCCGGAATTGGCTAGGCCAAACTCAGGAGAATAAAAGAAGATGAAAATTCGGCACTAGGAAACGATCTGGGCCCGAAATTGCCCACAAGACACTTTGGGCAATCTACCCCCGAAGTAGCAAGGAAATGCAAAGCGAACTTACTTGTCAGAGGCGGAATCCGGGTATCTGCGGGACGTGGACGCTGGGACCGCTTCTGCGACAGCTCGGCGGAACGCGGCGCAGGTGTTTTAATGCTGAAATATGGTAACCAAGATTAATTGAATGTTCCAACCAGATCCCTAACCTCGAACGCGTAATTCGCTGTACTTACAAATTGGGGGTAGGCTTCAGTCTTGCCACGCAGCAGGCCAGATCGGAGCAAAGATTATCAGTTAAATGGTATAAATTCTAGGCCAGCGCGGAACGTGGCGCTGTAATAAAAAACCAGAGAATAGTATCACGAAATACTTTACAAACACTAGCAAGCCAAAGGTACAATTTGCAAGAACTCACCTGAGTAGAACGAGGATTTAAATTAGCACTGAGGGTAACAATTAGGAGGAGACTTTCCGCTGGAGATTATTAATATAAAAGTGCTCGTCATCTT
Organism: Pandemis cinnamomeana; assembly: GCA_932294345.1. NCBI lineage: Eukaryota > Metazoa > Arthropoda > Insecta > Lepidoptera > Tortricidae > Pandemis > Pandemis cinnamomeana. The sequence continues at coordinate 6,609,674 of OW028724.1, read as the reverse complement.
CGGACAGACAAATTTATCCCCTCGATCGAATGAGAATCGATACATTCACAAACTGAGTGAATGCAATCATGAATGTGTTGCCGTAGTCGAAGGTAGTTCCTAACCTTGAAAGGTGGGTAAATCTATTTAGGACAGGTGTAGTTCCAACAAGGGTAATCTGACATGATTAATCGGAGATAAAATATTCCGGATCTCTGAAACGATAACATAACAACCAGGAAAAAATGTGGGATGAATAAACAACAACTTTGAGGCTAAGATTCACACAAACAACCATTCAGCTGTCGTTATTTCCGGGGTAAAAATTTAGAAACTGGTAACATTACGCTAGAGCGCTACCACAGAATATGCATCGATGGAACTTGAATGAACTTGATGAATGGACATGATGGATGGGCTGTCTGTCGTAAAGAATCTGAAAGGAAAACCATAAACAACCTGCTGCATACTATACGATTCTGAATGAACAAACAGGCTCGGCAACATAATGAGGAGCGTTTAATTTTGACGTTTCAAACGATGACAAGACAAGAGGTGTTAACCTACATTCGCTTGACAGTTGATGGTTAGATTTATTGTAAACAATGTCTCCAGGGAGTGAAAACTGTGAATTTAAATGTGAAAGTATGCTAATTATCAGCTTCCGCCACCAATTTCCTTCCGAGGAGCACTGGAGACACGCAACTGTGGCTTGTAATGATGATGAAAGCTGAAGGAATGTGAACAATCGTAAGTTGTTAAAATATAACCATTACACACCCCCTCAACCGGGAGAATTTTACTACGGAAGCAAGCTGAAGGAGTAAAATTCAAGCTCGCCCCCGAGCTGTATCCCAGCTCAGGTAACGCATCATCGGAAACCGCAACTAGAATCTCTCACCTCAAAAAACTCTATGCTCTGCGTCGAATTTAGAAATGCTACAAATGAGTCAGCTTACCCAGAACCTACAGGTAGTACTGCAATTTTATATGACAGGTGCAATCTCTGTACTGGATCGCCTAATAGCCACGCTTGCTTCAAACTCGCAGCCCACACGTGAAACCTGACACGCAAAACGCGTGATAAGCTAGCGGGGAAGTTAGTAGCTAACGCGAGCGGTAGTCATGAGCGACGCAAAACGCGTGTTAAGCTAGCGAGGAAGTTAGTAGCTAACGCGAGCGGTAGTCATGAGCGACGCAAAACGCGTGTTAAGCTAGCGAGGAAGTTTGTAGCTAACGCGGGCGATAGTCATGAGCGACGCCGTGCAACGCAAGAAAATTACGACAGGACGCAGTAGAACCCAAGAAAACGCTAGCGACAAAAGCTACGAGTCCTCGATCTTGACCTGCAACAGTGACGGAAGTGACCTGGTTGAAGATGTAAAACGAAAGTGAGAATTTAAATTACAAGCCGGAGCAACTATCTGAATCCCTAAGGAACCGTCGTAGGTGTTCTGAGTCACCATCCGCTCAGTAACGGGAACGTGTAGGCTTATTCTGATGTCACGACCCGCATCAGTGTTAGGCTTATTTTTGCTTAAACCTCCGACGGAATCTAAGAAGACCCAAGCAGAAATCCAAACTACTATAAAGAAAAAAGAAAAAAAAACTAAATTGCAACGTATGAAAAGTGATACGGTAAGGCTCCTGCTCCTGTGGGTAAGCAGGGGAAAAATTATCCACACGTGGAATAAATGTTGATGCCCGTGGGGTCAACGAATAAAGTCGTAAGTCCGGAGCTGGGCCACTAACGAGAAACGTGGTTATCCAGGACCAAACCTACTACAGCTTAAAACTAAGGAAACAAACGTATGCCTGTCTATACTATTCAAAAACACTAGAGGGCTGGGGTAGATAGCCTCTAGAGTGGGATTGGCAGTCTTCGCCTGTCTGGGGAAGATGCAATGAATCATAGGTTCAGGACTGGGCCACTAGCGTAAAACGTGGTTGTCCAGTCCCAACCCTACTACGGGTAAGAGCTGGTGTATATACCAGATATGTATAATAAAAAAAAAATATGTATTTGAGACCAAAGGGTCCTAAGGTAGCAAAGTGAAATAGTACGTAATAACCAGAGTAACCTTACAAACTAAAACTTAAAATTAACAGAGTGGAATTCGGAGAATTTGCAGTAAACCATTGGATACACGTTAACGCTAATGACTTAAATTTAGATCGAGGTATTGTCCAGGTATCTGAGTCACTACCCGCTCAGTATCGGAACGTGTAGGCTTTAGGTAGATGTCACGAACCGCATCAGTGAAAAAGGCTTATTTAGACCTAAGACGTAACCTGAAAAGAAAACCGAAACGTGACAAGGAGGAGAAAAAAAGAAAGAAAAGATTTCCAACTATTCCCCAGTTAGTTGTACCGTTCCAGGTGTAACTGTACCTTTGACGGAGTCTGAACAGGGAAAGAGTTTGGAAGTGATGTAGAAGAGTAGAGTTGCGTCCCATCTCGCAGCTATTGTAGAGTCACCACCCGCTCTAGGAAAGGAAAGTGTAGGCTTCCTTAAGGTGTCACGATCCGCACCGGTGTAGGCTTATTCTAGCTGGATGGGGTCCAGGTAGAAGAAATAAGCTAGAAGGAAGTTCTAGAAGTAAAAAAAACGTGCCCGCAAATTTCGCGAGTACCAAACTCGTACAATCTATCCATTCAGAAATCATTCCATGTGTAAGCCAACTCCCAGGACAGTTCTTATCGATCCATTAAAATTCCTTACGGTCCGGGGTTTTAAAGAAATTATTATGGTATTAGTTGTGAAGTAAAATAGTAAAAGCATATGTATTTGTCGTTAAGTCGCATTGGGTGAGACTGGCTTAAAATCTTTAACATGCCATCTTCCCAGCTGCTTTCCATTTTCATCTTCCAATTCGTAAACGATGAATTGAAATTGAAAGCGATGGGTCGCTCTTCCGCGTTAGAATGTGACATTGTATTAATTGTGTGTACCGGAGAATAATCAATATAGTGACAACGAATGGCGTGCTCACAGGTTATGGTTGTTAATGAATACTAGTTGTATGATAATGATAGTCAATTGTATGTGGAAAGAAATTTGATTTAAAAATAAATTCAAAAAAAAAAAAAAATCAAAAAAAAAAATTTTTCAAAAAAAAAAAAAATTTCAAAAAAAGTTGGGTAAAAAAACCGGAAGGGTCAAAAAAAACCCAAGAGGACCAGATGTTCGGCCTCGTATGCAAGATTTAACCGGTATATCCCGCCCTCCACACCGAAACACAACAATGTATGTAATGCTGCTTAGCGGTGGGATTAGCAGGCGAGACGGTGGTAGCATGGATACGACGATGACGATGGATTACAAGCCACAGTTGCGTGTCTCCAGTGCTCCTCGGAAGGAAATTGGTGGCGGAAGCTGATAATTAGCATACTTTCACATTTAAATTCACAGTTTTCACTCCCTGGAGACATTGTTTACAATAAATCTAACCATCAACTGTCAAGCGAATGTAGGTTAACACCTCTTGTCTTGTCATCGTTTGAAACGTCAAAATTAAACGCTCCTCATTATGTTGCCGAGCCTGTTTGTTCATTCAGAATCGTATAGTATGCAGCAGGTTGTTTATGGTTTTCCTTTCAGATTCTTTACGACAGACAGCCCATCCATCATGTAAAAAAAAAAAAAAAAAGTATAATTTTTTTAATAAAAAAAAAAAAAAAAAAAATTAAAAAAAAAAAGGACGAAGTCCCTTGCGTGTAGCGCGCTGCTGGACCATCTAGAGCCATTCCACTTACCACTTTTCAACTTTCTAAGCCTACCCACCTTTGCTTTTGCACAACGGAAGTGGAAGTTAGAGACACTATGCTCGCCTGCATAACCGCTTGCTACAACCCAATGCCCCGGTGTATTCCAGGAGGTGTTTGGTCACGGCTGTTTGACCACGGCTGTTCGACCACGGCTGTTTGATCACGGCTGTTTGATCACGGCTGTTGGATCACGGCCGTTCGATCACGGTGTTCGATTCCGGTTGTGCCACCGGCGGTTTAGTCCCGGCTGCTTCGGCCGACCTACCCGAGCCGATTCCGCATCGGTTGCCCGCGGATTTGCCCGACCCGGCTGCAGCTAAGATATTCTTTACCATTAATCATAAAAGAACGTAGATCAGCCAAACCACGCTTAACCATACCCTGTGTTGTATACTGGTACTTAGGATACCCTAAAGTAGCCTAAGAGAACTAATTAAACTACCCACTTATCAAATTGTGAGACTTTATCGGTTACCTGTAATACGTAAAAATAAGTCGTTTACGTTTAAAATAAGTATTTTACTTTTTAAATAAGTGTTGTGTTAGGACAATCTGTTCGGTCTGCTCAAAATAAAGTGGATTGAAATTAATATCATTTTTATTTTATCTCCCAGTAACTACCACCAAAATCTTAAACATTTCAATACCTAGCCCAGTTATTCTTGGTAGAAAAGTTGGCCTATCGCACCATCCTCGTCTACAAATCAGTGATAGCTTCGATCTGCGAACCGATGACTAACGTTAAGATCTCATCTGACCCGATAGTGAAACATATCCTAAAAGCTATATCTTTATCGAGACCCGTGTCTTCACAGCCACCAATATGGGATGCAAGAGATCTTATAAAATACCTAAAGGACACGGACCCAGACCCCAGCAGCCTTTACGACGTCTCCAGACGAGCCGCCGCCCTCTTACTGTTGGCATCGGGTCGCAGAGTGCACGACCTAACTCTGCTACAGATCGACCCCGTAAACTATGAAGATAATTTGAACTCTATCACGATGCGTCCTAAATTTGGATCTAAAACAGACTCTACACATCACCAACAATCTAGTTGGACACTACTAGAAGCGCCAGATCGTAACATTAACCCAGTCTACTGGCTTCGTCAACTAGTCTCGATCTCTGCTGACCGCAGGGGCAACTGCACGTCTTTATTTGTATCAACCAGATGTCCTTCTCAGCCCGCCAGCGCCACAGCTATCGGCGGCTGGCTAAAACGCCTTCTGGCCGATGCCGGCATCACCGCGACGCCAGGAAGCTTTCGATCAGCCGTTTCTTCGCTGAACTGGCTAGAAAATTACTCAATTAATGACATCCTGGCTAAAGCTAATTGGCAGCACGAGTCTACGTTCAGAAAATTCTACCGACGAGACGTCCGCATTTCACGAGTAGACCCTGCCGAAAATTCTTTATCTCGCTTATTTTTAACTCTATAATGGTCATGTTTAAAGTAAATTAACATTATTTTCGTTTATGGATTACAAATAATATAATAATGACCTAACTCCTGAGCTAATTATCGTAATCTTGTTTTGTTTTCAATGCGCGATTCTTAGTACACTATAGATAAATGATGGACCAAATGTTTTACTTTAACTACCATCTAATTATATTTAATTATATCACATTAATGCGTCTCACTCCAAACTTGCCACCAGGTGATAACAAACATATCTCTAGAACGGACCTCGGACGTTAACGGAACTAATAATATAAAATTTTACCTTACAATAAAATTATTATTATTATTCCCAAACGTCCGAGGTCCGAATAATGGCTACCTGGTGGTCCCACCTAATCCCATTACTTCTAGTACCTATAATGAGGAACAACATGGCGGCTCGTTAGTCGTAAGTTTGAAGTTGACAGGTGGGTGACAAGCAAATCGGCGGGAAATGCAAACAGCGCGGGAACCTGCAGCACGGAACTACTAGCGACATCTAGCGGCCTACGGCTGAACGCAGCGATGTCTCTCTAGAACGGACCTCGGACGTTTGGGAATAATAATAATAATTTTATTGTAAGGTAAAATTTTATATTTGTTGCCTGTTGGTTTTGTTTAGCACTGTAATCGCAATATGCATACTAGGCATAATACCTATATAGGTAAGTATTTGCTTGGATTAAGCATAATGTTTGTCGAAAAACAAGTGAAAAAAGTGACGCGTTAATAATTGAAAACTGAATCTTTAGAAGGACTATATGTACTATCTAAGCCTCTTACTGTAAGTTTTTAAAACATCTCGAACGCGTTGGCGTAAACGTATCAAATTTAATATTATGGGCAAATTGGTAGCGCCTAGTGGCAAGGTAGCAGCAACAGACTGTTCTCATAGACACTTTGACCCAAACATAATAGAGGCGTTTGTTGCGCTAAAAACTTATTTTAAAGGCTCAGAGTAGAGTAAGTATAGTATAATGGTAATCCAAGTGCAGTCAGGGTATGTGGTATCGTTTCATCATCATCATCTCCAGCTCTTATACGTCCCACTGCTGGGCACAGGCTTTCTCGTAGAATGAGAGGGCTTGGTCTATAGACCCCACGTGGGCCCAGTGCGGATTGGGAACTTCACACCCACCATTGAATAGATTTGCAGATGTGTGCAGGTTTCTTCACTATGTTTTCCTTCACCGAAAAGCTCGTGGTAAATTTCAAATGTAATTTCGCACATGGATTCCGAACACTCAAGAGGTGCGAGCCTGGGCTTCAAACCCACGACCGTTTGCTTGAAAGGCCAGAGGTTTTGACCTGTGGCCTTTCAAACAAACGATTGTGATTTGTCACTAAGCTACCACGGCTTTCTTGTTTATGACGGGCAATATAAGAGAGACAGAGAGGGAATACTCTCGTCGTGACGAGTAGCGTGACGTGTGACGTGACGACTAACGTAGCCTCTCTACGTCTCTTTTCCTCGTTACTTGCTATCCCTAGTAGAGTGTGTGGCGTAGCAGTAGTAGAATCATAATGTTTATTTCGTAGTCTTATGTGTCATGCTAATATAGCAGGGACCTTACCATGACGTCTTAATCTTAACGCTATTTAATTCCGATTTTTAGTTGTCATTTTTGGCGTTTCTAGTATGGATCTGACAGCGATCGATCCAACTTTGGTTCGAAATTGAATCGCATGAAGACGTCATGGTAAGAGCCCCAGATCGTAATAATCCGGTACCTGACATAGGCATAACGAGAAACGAGGACTTTTTGATAATTACAAAGGCACTGGCTTGAAAATGATGATGGCATTATTAACAATAATCGTTTATTACTATTATCTTACATAGGTAATGATAAATATAATATCGAAAGATTTTCTTATCATGATAATGCGCCTTCAACATAGATAATTTTATCAGATCATTCATTATTATCATTTTATGATCTGACAATAGCAATTGCTTATTTTTTTATAACAAATGCGTTCCATTAAATTAAATTTAATAAATACAAACTAAATCATTTCACTAACAGTTTTTGTTAAAAAACCTATATCGTTATAAAACGTTAATAACGATATTACAATGGCTTCATAATGATCATTATGTTATAAATAAATTAATGGTAGTCCGTGTTTTAAACAATAATACATATTTAAATTCCTGTAACTCTACTATTACCAATAAACTCTTCATCAAAGGTTAAAAGGTTAAAGCACCATATTGAAAACAGCGACACCTATCGTCATTATGATGGAAGCGCTGACGGTAAATGCTCCATCGGTATCGTAGGGGTCGGGATTGTAGTCAAAGTCAATTACTCGGCTGCTGATGATCTCTTTGTATACGAGCGCCGTTTTTCTTGGGGTCCTGGTTCTCTCAGGGTCTTCCATGTCCACTTCGTAGAGACCAAACCTTTGTCTATAATAAAAAACATAAGGTTAAGAGGTTAAACAACCTGAAAATATTACACTACCTTTACTGAAGGAATTTCGTCACTTGTGGATACCATCATTACATACATACATACATACATAAATCACGTTTTTATCTAATAATCTCATGCTTTCTCATAACCCCCCTCCCCCCCCCCCTCCCGACAAACATTTTCTTGACTTTTATCATAGTTATAATCCAAATACTCTTATCGCGCTCTATCTGATTTTGTGATCTGATCTGGTATTGTCTTACTTGATACTTAATTTATGATTAATGAATGCTACGCAAAAAGACTGAACAAAGTGGTAATACTTACGTATAGCCCATCGCCCATTCGAAGTTGTCCATCAAACTCCATGCAAAATATCCTCTCACGTCACATCCTGAAAAAGAAAAATAATTAGCGTTCCTTCTGATTGCAAGCTGATAAAAATATAGGAAAGAGTGTAAGTGTATTTGGTTACTTAATATGGTACTTACTGGTTGCTTTTTAAACCATATGTTTAAATCGGTAATGACAATGATGAAAAGGAAAATCGATTGTCAGAGAAAAGGTATAAGGTACCATCAAGACTTACAGATTATCAATAAAAGGATTGATAACTACTAAGGGGGGATAGGAATAAGTACATTTCATTGAAGTCTTATGTATGGTAACCTAAACTTTTTAAGGTATACCAACCTTCAGCAAGGGCATCAAGAACGGCACTGAGGTAATTCCTATAGTATCTCGTTCTGTCATCATCGTTCAGGCCAGTGGTTGACGAGAAACCATTCTCAGTGATGTAGATAGTGGGGTTGTTGTAAGTGTCTTTGATGTATACTAGCAGGTGGTAGAGACCAGGAGCATGTTCCTGTAAAAATGAATTATGTTCTTTAAAGACCTAGAGCAATGGGGGTTATCGCAGAGACAATACGTGATAACATCATCAATAATTAATTGATGAGAAAATACTAATATATTTATCTTGATTTTAACAACATTTTATCTAACTTTGATGGTTGTCTTAGCGCTTATTAGTCAGAGTAATTAATCGATAGTGATAGTAAGCGGATTCTTCAGTGATTAAAAATAATAATCGCGTTGATAACATGCAAATTGCAAGATATTTTTGTCATTGTTTTGTTTCTCTTCTATCCTTTTCCAGTCCCTTTTTACCCTCACTGAATGAAATTGCTAAACTAACAATAATTATATATATAAAGTAAATAAACTTACTCTCAGCCATGGACTTGCACTTGCAGGCCACGCTGGGTCCTGGTATGTCCCCAGAAATGCATCACCGGCGTGCGATGGAACTATAAAGGTTCCTGTTAACGAACTGTTTCTGTAAGCATATTTGCTCGTGTAAGAGTTCAGAGCCAAGAAGTCTGAGGTCCCTCTGATGTAGTCGATCTGCTCTTGGGTAAAGGGACGAAGCCTTGAAGTGGCCAGGCCCTGAGCAGTACTGGCGGCTTGCACGCGGTCGATCACCGTTTGTGGATAGTTTCCTTGCGCCGAGAAAATCGGATCCATAAACAAACGTAGCTGTAAAGAATAAATAGGAACTGTTAGTGGTATCGAATTGAAATAGACATCAAAATACTCGGAACTAGTATTTCGTAACGCCATAAAAATTAAAGTTTCAAAGATAACATAATTTTCATACTACAATGTTTGTAGTAAAAATACCGGTGGAGTACGATGAATTCAATATTATTTACCATTGAGGAACGCACCAGTACCTGGAATGACTGTAGTACATGCATTTAGATTTATTCTTATCAGTTCAAATAAAGTTTGACGTAGCGATTCATTTGATAAACGTCTTTCTCTTAATGAGAAATGATCGATGGCGATTACTTGGATAATTAGTCAAATAATCCCAATCAATCATCTCTCACATGAAGAATGTTTTGGCCCGGATTAAATAGATAAATTCTGTTTAAAAATACTTACATGGAATGACAGGTAGTCTTCCGCTGCCTGGATGTCATCGGCTGAGTCAGTGGCAGGATAAACCCAGTCGGAGCTCAAAACAACACCGACCTGACCATTTTGCGTGTTTCTGAACTCGTTATTGTAAATATGATAGGCTCTGGCATTGGCAAGGAGGATATGTCTTCCGCACTCGTAGTAGCCCAGTCCTGGGGACTGAACACGAGGAGCATGCTGGCCGGTACCATAACCAAAGTTGCAGTGGATGTAAGGTTCGTTAATAGTCAACCAATGCTTGATACGATCACCGAAATTCTGATACAGAATTCTAGCATAATCTCCGAACCAGTCGACCATTTCTTCGTTTGTCCAACCACCTAGCTCGCTCAAGGTTTGTGGTAAATCCCAATGGTACATGGTCGCAAAAGGTACGATGTCGTTTGCTATAAGCTCATCAATGAAGGCGTTGTAGTGATCAATCCCACGTTGGTTTACATAGTTTGACCGACCTAAAGGCAGGATTCTTGGCCAAGATATGGAGAACCTGTAGTGGGTAGCGCCTAATTCTTTGAGCATTTGGATATCTCTTCTGTAATTGTTGTAAGAGTTTGCTGCTATGTCTCCATTGCTATTATCAGCGATATATTCAGGGTCCGTGCGCACCAGGTAGTCCCATATTGACATACCCTTACCTATAAAAAATGAAAGAGTAATATCTAAGTACAATTAACTCATGTGCGTAATGACTGAATGTGTTAGTGTATAAAAATTGAAAAAGAAAGACCTCACTCTAGATTCTTATTCAAATAAAAAGGTTAACTGACTTACGTTCTTTTTAATTAAATAGATGTATTATCACGCGACTCTTCGGTTGCCCGGAAAATTATGAATGAAATATCAGTTTTATGAAATAGATCACCCCATTTTTTGTATTCTTGCGTACTTTAATAGAAAGCCGTGAGATAAAAACACTTGTTCTAAGGATATCTTACCGTCAGCGTCCCATGCTCCTTCAATCTGATAGGAAGCAGTGGACGCACCGAAGCCAAAGCCCGATGGGAAACTTGCCACCGATTGTCTTTTGTTCCTGATATTAGACGCGCTCACTGCTAGTATCCAACTGAAAAGTAACATACGGGGTTATATTTACGTGCGTCATTTAAGCGACTAAGTAAATAAATAAATAAATATCGCGGGATATTTAACACCAATTGACCTAGTCCAAACGCAAGCAAAGCTTGTCAGTGTAGATGCTCAACTTTTGCGAAAGGCGCTAGCAAATTTAAAATATGTCGCTAGATTGTAGAACATATCTTCGAAAAGTCGCTAAATGTATGGAACACCAGATGAAAATAAGTCGCTAACATAGTCTTAAAAGTCACTAGATATATAGCTTGTGCTGTGGGTAGGTACTAGGTAACGGAGGACAAACATACTTAGACAATGGACACCAATTGTGATTATACTATCCAATACGAACAAAAAATAACAATTAGGAACATACCACAGCACCAAAATAAAATTGAACCGCGCCATCATCGAAAGTGTGATAGTCAACTCAATAACTTGGCTTCCTGGCATCTATTTAATAAGATCGCGAATTGATAACAAATCGCATAAGATGGTTTATCGTGCCAATTATTTTTTGATAATTTACAACATGTCAATTGAAATTGACTGCCTGATAAAATACATCATTACACTTTACTTCATTGAGATATTGTAAATAAGGGTATTTTATGGGACTCCACTTTGCTTAGATAAGATAGTACTATCTTTTAGCCGCGGCTTCACTCGCGTGAACTTTAAGCATTGTAAAGGGTTGTACACTATATTGTAGACGATATTTTTATGGAATTTTGTTTTACAGAAATTGTTTCTCATATTCTTATTTCATAGAATGATGAAAAACTTAATTCACGAAAAATTCATTTCATTGATCTCAATTGACTAATTTTTAAGAACAATATTTTACTCTATTAAAATACTCACATGGTAGAATTACAAATCAAATATTATGAATTCTTTTTATGTAATTTACTTAGTATAATAGTCATTAGGTACAATGAAAATCATTTCATGTACAAGGCAAGGTTGCTACTTTAATTTCAGCCAGATAATTTACAGGTAACATAGCCCTGCGTTTCTGGTAGAATTTGGTTTATGTTGGGGTCGCAGTTCTAACCTAACCTTATTTTCTGTTAGCATTTCGTTTTTGTTACGGTCGTAGTACTAATTTAACCTAACTAAGCCTTTAATAGTGTAAGTATTACTTTTTATTGACAATAGTCGTTATTTTTTAAATATCAATATCTACATCTTTTGAAAAAAAACCATTTTCTTTAAAATATGTTTCGTAAAAAATGAAGAGTACTATTTGAAATGAAAATATGGGATTTAATATTCTACATACACATATAGATACGTACATATATCACGTCTTTATCCCTTACGGGGTAGACAGAGCCTAAGGTAACTTAGCATGATTAAGGGCGTATAGGTGGAAATAGAAATTAAAATAGTGGTGGGTTGCTAGCCGCATTGCCTATAATATGATTCCCAAGACTTTCACCCATTTCCTCGATGGGCTTTAACCATCTACGCGGGAACTGGTAAATTCTATATTTTTTCTTTACTCCCAGACCAGCATGAATTTAATATTCTAATAATATGAAAAAAAATCTATGAAATGAAATTATGTGAAAATTTTGTCTACAAAACAAGGGGACACTATTTTAAAGAAACAAACTATTTTCTGTAATTGCATTTAATATGACATATTTTTTTGACATATTTAATATGACATGGCCACAGAAGAATGAGAACTTCACAAACACCAGTTTGCTTTGCGGATGTGTGCAGGTTTCGTTCAGACGTTTACATTAACCGAAAAGGCCGTCGTAAATTTCAAGTACGATTTTTTACTAAAATTTAGAGCGTTGAGCCCGGCTTCCACTTGAGAGCCCATAGATTAATATAGTAAAAAATAGGCTAAAAAAGTTTTTTCTTTCAGTATTTGCTGGTAACGTGATGCCAGAAAAATCTTCCCAGTACCTATTCGATCTCTTGTAACTCGTTAGTCTCGCGATGTAACATTTTCGCGATTTTACTGGCATTTTATAGACTAGTCCTACTCCTGACGCCTATTCCTTCTCTCTCCGTTATATCTCCATCAGTGATATCAAGAACATTATCTTTTCCGTTATTTCCAATGAGGATATAATCAATGTAACTAAATAACATGATGGTAATGATAAAGTATCAGTTAAAAAGTACACAGGCTCAATACATTTTATTGCACAACATTACGAAAAACAAACAAAAGGCGGACACATTTCTTTCATACCTACTTAAAAGTTAAATCTCCATCAAAGGTTAAAAGGTTAAAGCGCCATATTGAAAACAGCGACACCTATCGTCATAATAATGGAAGCGCTGACGGTAAAAGCGCCATCGGTATCGTAGGGGTCGGGATTATAGTCAAAATCGATGACTCGACTTCTGATGATCTCTTTGTAGACGAGTGCCGATTTCCTTGGGGTCCTGGTTCTCTCAGGGTCTTCCATGTCCACCTCGTAAATGCCGAATCTTAATCTGAAATTATTAAATCAATTATCTAGAAATAAAAACTAATTAAGCTGCGGGAGTCTTTCTAATCACTTGTTTTCCAATCGATAGGATTAAACTGAATGGTTGATTATGTAATTTAATTATCGCATAATTGACCTTTATATTAGCGACTATCTAAGAGAACATTCATATTATCGTGCTTTATCTGTTTTCAGTAGTTTATGTTCAAAGTATAATTTATGACAGAACTAACGATGCGATCAAAGACATACACATAAGACACACAGACAAATAAGGATTGGACTTACATGTAGCCGAAAGCCCATTCAAAATTGTCCATCAAACTCCATGCAAAATATCCTCTGATATCACAACCTAGAAAGAAAAGATTGTATAAACATATTTAGACACTTGTATTAACATCCAACTTTGTATTACTTCCACGCTGGTCTGGGAGCAAAGAAAAACGGAATGTACGACCACAATCATACTAAACGTGGTCTTTAGGTCTTGTTATACCTGTTTGTCTACCCCGAAATGGATAAAGACGTGATCTATGTAAGTATTTATGTATTCATAATGTACCTAAGGATCAAAAGAATTGGCATTGTTCATTTTTTTTAAGCTGTGCTTTTAACACCTTTATTTGATAAAATGGACTATTTCAAGCAACTAATTTGAATATTATGCTTTTACGTAGCTTTGTTAATTAATAATAAATATTTCTTCGCTGTTTGATAATTTGTGAATTTAGACAGAATCCCAATCGCCTTCGTTCGGCTGGCCATAAAAAAGAACGGCTTTGTCTATGGTTTTGTCGATTTGACAGTGACACGTGACAGTTGCTATAGCTAAACTTTTTTTTTTCATTTTTGTGGCAAACATTCGATGCTGGATTCTGTCTAAAAACCGGGTCGTTCGGTCAAACAAGGGTTCAAAGTACTTTTACAAAAATATCTGCAATCATAAAGTATTTTTGAAATCGGACAAGATAAATCGGATAATTGATGGTTTTCCTCGAAATGGTTTTCGAATTGGAGCATACTAAAAAAAATGAACAATGCCAATTACATTTATCTACCTTCAGCGAGGGCATCAAGAACGGCAATGAGGTAATTTCTGTAATAGCTCGTTCTGTCATCATCGTTGAGCCCGGTGCTCGTCGGGAAGCCGTTCTCAGTGATGTAGACAGTTGGGTTGTTGTACGTATCTTTGATGTATACTAGCAGGTGGTAGAGACCTGGACCATGCTCCTGTAGAACAGAATTGAGATTAGTTCCTGACTCGTCATATTCCTTATTCAACACTTTTCTAACTGGTTATACTCCTAACTCGTCAAATTGGCATTGTTCATTTTTTTTAAGCTGTGCTTTTAACACCTTTATTTGATAAAATGGACTATTTCAAGCAACTAATTTGAATATTATGCTTTTACGTAGCTTTGTTAATCAATAATAAATATTTTTTCGCTGTTTGATAATTCTTGAATTTAGACAGAATTCCAATCGCCGTTCGGCTGGCTATAAAAAAAACGGCTTTGTCTATGGTTTTGTCGATTTGACAGTGACACGTGACAGTTGCCATAGCTAAACTTTTTTTTTTAATTTTTGTGGCAAACATTCGATGCTGGATTCTGTCTAAAAACCGGGTCGTTCGGTCAAACAAAGGTTCAAAGTACTTTTACAAAAATATCTGCAATCATAAAGTATTTTTGAAATCGGACAAGATAAATCGGATAAATGATGGTTTTCCTCGAAATGGTTTTCGAATTGGAGCATACTAAAAAAAATGAACAATGCCAATTATTTACTAGTCATTTTACAGTCTAAAGAAATCGTGAACACGTGCGAAGTAGTTATACTTTGAACTACGCTTTGGATAAGTAAGAAAATGTACATACATGGTATGACGAATCAGGAATTTGACGAGTTAGGTATATGAACAGCTAGGAAAGCGACGCATAATAAATATGACGAGTCAGGAACAAAATCATCTATATACAGACATCCATAAGGGCTACATAAAAGCTTGGAAATCAAACTACCGTAAAACTACCCAAGTATAGTCCAGTACTTTAACTATGGTCCATAACTTCAAGACGACTTTAAGTATCCATACCAATATTCTTTTTTGTTTTTTCCAAGTTTTTCCTTCCGTTAATGAACAAATTTAACCATTCAACGTCCTCGTTCTAATAAAAGTGACGCCTAAACGGAATTATTTGAATCAGATTTGGACCATAGTTGGGAGCTTTTGGACCATAGTTGTGTAGTTTTACGGTACTTTAATAGTTTCACTTTCAGTCGTTGAAATGACGTGAAATTTGGCATATTTATGCAAGTCCTATGAGAACACAATAATCTTAAATTGAAATTCTGGTGGTCAAGCCAGGATTGCCTCCGCAGGCGGGAACTCTTCAACGATTGATCCTATTGTCTTGAAATTTGGTATAACTTACACAATGTAGTTGATGACAATGCAAGTGCAGTCACAAAAAAGTCAAATTTGCAAAAAAAAAGTTGCATTATAAAATGGAATGGTTATTTATGTTCAAATTGTACTGAGCCAGTTATAATTTCTGGCAGAAGTGGTCGTCGAAGTAGCTACGGAAAATACATAAAGCGGTTCAGCGGTTCAGTTAGCGGTCTATACGCATAACTCAGGAAAATTTAAAAAACAATTGAACTTACTCTGAGCCAAGGACTGATGCCTCCAGGCCACGATTCATCCATATATGAGCCTACAAACGCATCATCGCTGTGAGAGGGCACTACAAACGTACCCGCTAAAGAACTGTTTCTGTAAGCATAAGCGCTAGTGTAGTGGTTGAGCCCCAAGAAGTCTGCGCTTCCTCTCATGTAGTCTATTTGTTCTTGTGTGAAAGGACGAAGTCTTGAAGCGGCCAGGCCTTGAGCGGTACTAGCTGCTTGAACGCGATCAATCAGTGTTTGAGGATAGTTCCCTTCCGTTGAAAAAACTGGATGCATGTATATCCCAAGCTGTAGAAAAGAAAACACGTTGTTATCAAAATGTAGGTACTGCATCACTTTCGACTTATATAAAAACATTTCTGGCATATTACTTAGTATGATTGAAAAAACATCTACAGTGGAAAAGTCATCTTTTATCATCATGAGCTGGAAGACGTCCAGTGTTGAACAAAGGCCTGTATCCGCCACGATGCCTGACAAAATGCCGCAGCTCTCGCAAAATTGTCGGTCCAACTAGTGGGAGGCTTGCTAACGCTGCGTCTTCCGGTTCGTGATCGCGACTCTACCTTTCTCTCCCAACGGCTATCTGTTCTGCGAGCGATGTGCCCTGTCCATTGCCACATGAACTCACTTAAAAGGATTGGAAAAGTACTCACATGGAAAGCTATAGAGTCTTCCGCAGCTTGTACGTCATCAACGGAGTCGGTCGCAGGATACGCCCATTCGGCGCTTAAAACGAAACCGACTTGACCATTTTGCGTGTTTCTGAACTCGTCGTTGTAAATATGGTAGGCTCTAGCGTTGGCAAGGAGGATATGTCTTCCGCACTCGTAGTAACCTTGTCCCGGGGAAAATATACGTGGAGCGTGGTCCCCATATCCGTAGCCAAAGTGGCAGTGGATGTAAGGCTCGTTAATAGTCAACCAGTGCTTGACGCGATCACCGAAATTCTGATACAGAATCCTAGCATAATCTCCGAACCAGTCGACTATCTCTTCGTTCGTCCAACCGCCTAGCTCGCTCAAAGTCTGTGGTAAATCCCAATGGTACATGGTCGCAAAAGGTACGATGTCGTTTGCTATAAGTTCATCAATGAATGCGTTGTAGTGATCAATCCCACGTTGGTTCACGTAGTTTGACCGACCCAAAGGCAGGATTCTGGGCCACGATATGGAGAACCTGTATTGGGTTGCACCCAATTCTTTGAGCATTTGGATATCTCTTTTGTAGTTGTAGTAGGAGTTTGCTGCTATGTCTCCATTGCTGCTATCTGCGATATGGTTAGGATCCGTGCGCACCAGGTAGTCCCATATTGACATACCTTTGCCTAAAATAAAGTAACAAATATAATGTTCATGAATGATTTTCTCTAACTTTATGGATATTATGTATTACTAGCTGTTGCCCGCAACTTCGTCTGCATAGAATTCGTTTATAGCTAACCCGCAAAAATTACGCAATCCGTTCTTAGAGGATGCCTACGTCATATTAGCTTTACGCATGCAAAGTCTCAGCTGGATCGGTTTAAAATTGACAAAGTTTCATACAAACTTTCATCCCCTATTTTATCCCCTTGGGGGTAGAATTGATCAAAATCCTTTCTTAGCGGATGCCTACGTCATAACATCTACCTGCATGCCAAATTTCAGCCCGATCCGTCCAGTGGTTTGGGCTGTGCGCTGATAGATCACTATGTCAGTCAGTCAGTCAAGTCACCTTTGAGTTATATATTTTTAGAAAGGAGAAACTTGTTCTATTCATGTATAAAATGTAATGAAAGTGGGTGTCCATGCAAGAAACGGGTTTATTTCGTTGAGGTAGGTAATACGAAATCCTGTTTGGCTGGTTTTTGTAATATTTCAATGGGAAAGAGAAAGAAGTTTCGCAAATTCTGACTCTGCACAAAGTCGCGGGCAACAGCTAGTTCACAATAATAGGACTTTATACGTGTTTGAAAGGGTCGTTCTTACCATCGGCATCCCACGCTCCTTCGATCTGGTAGGAAGCAGTCGCAGCGCCAAAGGTAAAGCTCGCAGGGAAGGTCCTGGCTTCTGATTGTCTTTTGTTTCTGGTGGTTGTAGCACTCGCTGTTAGCAGCCAGCTGAGGAACATCACAACGTATTAAGATTTCTACTGCGAAATGGGATCATAGCCAGCGTCGGACGGGCCGTATAGCCCAGGTGGAGTTTTCCTGGCGGTAGGTAAGATACGGGGCCCGCGGAGTCTACCTAGACTACGGTTCCAGCCGATCCGATCCTGTTTATAGTGTTGTGTTAAAGTAGCGGCCGAATTGGTGAATATTTGAACAGTTAATTAAATAATTAAAGACAGGTACCACAGTGCGAATATAATGCTGTAGCGCGCCATTTTCCTGAGTGCAATAGGCGACTCAATAAACTAGCCCTTGTAATTTATTAAATAAGGTCTTAAATCGATAAGAAATCGCATGAGGGGGTTTATCTTGTCAACATCGTTTACATTATTTACAACATGTCGTAATGGGTTAGCGATTAGTGCGAAAATACTTTGATGTTAAACAACATTGAATGGATAATTCGCTTAACAAAACAAACCTTGATGACTGTACGGTGAGACTAAGATGACATTATTTAATCCATATCTTTCTCAGTGCAGTTTGCTTGGCTGTGGAATCGATAAACCGAGCTAGGTAATCTAATCTTAAGATCATTGGTATTATAACATCAACATAATTTCAGGTAAGGGTACATCGACTCAGATTCATTCGAAAAGACTGAAGTCCAATTAAAAGACAACAGACGACCCTCGCGCGGGCAGCTTTCTCGCACAAAGACTCGCAATTGCGATACAACGCGGGAATGCTGCCTGCGTGATGGGGACCCTACCTAAGGGTCCAAATTTATTTTAATTTTTAACATAAGTTTTATTTTTCTAAGTTATTTTAAGGTAGCCTAAGTTTATATTTCAATTATGTTGTATTTACCAATAAAGTTGTTATCGCTCTAAAAAAAATAAAAAAATTAAAAGAGTTAAAAAAAGTCCTCATGAACATATTTAGCCCAGAATTTTACTATTTTAGTTTTATCTAACTCAGAACTAACCCATCAATAAAAATACAAGAAAAAAGGTGTCCCGAAACTTCCATTCCAGTTCGTTACTTTTTTGGTCATCGATTTTTTTACTTGTATGGAACGCGACGGACGGGAAAAAAACCGTAAAATCTGGGACACAATTTTCTTGTACGAGAATCGATAGGGGTAAACGATTTTGCGCGTTTCGATCTACTCTGTACGACGTTGGTCTGCATGGTTAACAGTTGTGCTCATTAAACTTTGATAATGATCCGTAGAGCGTAATCTCGCTCTACTTACGTGTCTCTTTCCAAAGACCGAAGTGCAACCTTACTGTAACTGTATATTTGTTCGGACCCCAAAGAAATGAAACGTTTCCAAAATTATCTAATGTTTTGATACAATTATGATTCAATAATACAAAATAATAGAAATGATACTGAGGCCAAATTGATAACACTGATTACAAGGATTACGGACGCAATAAAATATGAGATAATACCGTCAATATGAATAATGTAGAGGTATCTTATCAGTTACACACACAGAGGAAAAAAACGGAAACGATTCTATGGATAGATAGATAGATAGATATAGCTTAAAGAGCTACAGGGGTCTACTTCCAAATCCGAAAAGCGAAGTCTGTCTCACTCCAATATTAAAAACAATATCTATTAGCGGGAGCGAGGGGTGCGATTCGAATTTGCGAGTATAAATAAACCTGCCCGTTATTCGCAGTGCTTCTGTTTGTATCGTTCTTATTGAAAGGGCTGGAAGACCACGCAAGCAATGTTCAGCGCAGAGGTGATTTGGATTTGAAGAATTAAATTT
This sequence comes from Pandemis cinnamomeana, assembly GCA_932294345.1. NCBI lineage: Eukaryota > Metazoa > Arthropoda > Insecta > Lepidoptera > Tortricidae > Pandemis > Pandemis cinnamomeana. The sequence continues at coordinate 6,589,966 of OW028724.1, read as the reverse complement.
ATAACGGTAAAACCGTAAAAGTAACATAAAAATCAAGAAATAAAAAATCTTGATTCATTTAATAGTACCTAGTTACCTACCATTTGAAAAACAGCGCCTTCTCTCGTCCTTGGTGAGCAGTAGATGTTCCACGGGAGTTTGTAATTGTGTCGTACAGACACATCATTCGAAGAGATGACGCTTAGCGACAAAAAATCGTATAGTAACATGGCCACGCGACAGCTAGTAACAGGTAGAGAAATTCGAAGACTACCCACCTGCCACGCGTTACGGAATGCCGAGGATCCGGGTTCGATTCTCGGCCCTAGCTTTACTTTTCGGATTTTTCTGTGTTCCAATTTTCAGTGAAATTTAGGAATTGGATTTGAAGAGTAAATAAATACGAAACAACGTTTGTGATAACCAAACCACTTTACCTAAATATATAACTCATGAAAGTTAGAAGCAATCTGCTTTATGATTACAATACTAGACATTGATTTTTCTATAGAAACACAAGAAGGCACAAATATATCTTCTTCTTCTTCTTCTTATTTGTGGCGTATCAAGTCGTTGCAGCGACGACAACTTCGCCAACTAATGTCAAAGTAACAAACATACCGTCAAACACTCCAACTTTGCCCACTTTTTAGACAAAAACTGAATTTTTTCAAGTTTTTTGTATGAAACCCCGGACACATTTCTGTATCTGTGGGAACTCTGAGATCGTGTGTATGCACTGATTTATCAAAATCTAAAATTAGTAGAAGTTTTCTTTATCATATCACCAATCAAGAGGGCGGGCAAAATAATCTGGACTTTTAGCCAACATTGCCCACGTAGATTTTTAGCGAATTATGGACCTTATACAGATGACATCAACACCAATGAAAGTATTTTGGCAATGAAGGCGATCGACCTAAAAAATAATTCAATATCATTCATACTTTCCTAATAAAATGTGTGGGCAATGTTAGCCTGACATTTTTCCTCTTCTCCATACAAACGTCATGTAACGATTTAAAAGTATTAGGGTTGTCAAATTTGGATTTAAAAAAAATAAAATTAATTAGCACAAAGTCGGTAAGTAGGTAAGTATTAAAACAGTTTCTAAGACGCAAATTTGTTTATTACATTGCGGCGTGCGGTGGATCAGTTGACATCGTTAGCCTCGCGATGTAATGCTACTGGAACAATTTTACTGGACTAATGTGAACCAGGCATAAGGTCCCTTTTGCTAGGAAACTTCACATTTTTCTCGGGATAAAATATTTTTTTCTACTTACCAATCTACCTACTTGAAACTTTAAAAAAAACATACTTTGTCTTGAGAACCTCCTCCTTTTTTTGAAGTCGGTTAAAAAAAAAGAAAAGGTGCCAACCCTAAGCGTTTTTTGCTGGCGGGCAATGTTGACAAATATACAGCTAAACTTCACTGGGTAATTTTGCCCATCATGATAACTTTTGTTATATACGAGTTACAGTAACGAAACAATCATCAAAATACTCGGCACATCATTTTGCATTACAAACAATCGATAAAATTGACTTGTGTATTCCCCATGACGCACAATTGAGTACTAAATTTCGTCAGTAATTGGCCCGCAAAAATATACTCCGTACTCGACAAGCGCCAACAGGTTACTGGATGAAGTCAGGAGCGCACGCGCTACTCTGTGTTGCCACAGGTATAGTTTATTATCTACCAATGTCATGAATGTTGCCATAATTCTGTAACTTTTTTTATTATTAGTAGATTTCCTTAGAAATTGTGTTTTGGGCAAAGTATACCCTGGTGGCAAAGTTGGAGTGTTTGACGGTATAGTTCAAAAATCTTGTGACAAAATGTCGGCAACGTTTTACGGTAACACGGTCAAAGACGGGCGTCCCCCCTGTCGGGCTCTTAGCCAACGGTCAATGATAGCCCTCAGAAACTGTCAGGAAATCATTAGCCGATGCCCAGGGTGCACCGGACCAAGCACTGCTCTTCCCCCAGGACGGATCCAAAAACGAACCGCAACTCTTGACCACACGCGGAGGTAATCCGACTCGCACCCCTACACAAACACAAGAAGGCACAAAGACAACAATCGTGCCATAGCGGAAGGAAACAGAAGATCAGAAGAGAACTGACAATCAAAAGTGACATACTGGTTTTTTTATTTTTATTTTATGGCCTGGTTTCTGGACCTTTAAGCCAAAGTGACAGACTGATGGCCAGACCAGTGTTGCATGCATAGGTACAAATTCTAACAGTTCTTTTGGGGGTGCGAGTCGGGTTACCTCCGCGTGTGATCAAGAGCTGCGGTTCGTTTTTGGATCCGTCCGAGGGGAAGTGCAGTGCTTGTTCCGGTGCACCCTGGGCACCGGTTAATGATTTCCTGGCGGTCTCCGAGGGATATCGTCATCCGTTGGCTAAGAGCCCGACAGGGGGGGAGGGGGGTCTTTGACCATTACCGTACTACGTTGCCGACATTTTTGTCACAAGATTTTTGAATTATATTTTTACCACACTGACATTGGCCCAAGCCTTACGGCCGCCATTGAGGAGAGAAGAAGAAGAACAGTTCTTTTGATTATATTGGAGAGCCCCACGTACCCCTTGTGTCTACCTTCTGATAAGGCGTATTTTTCACACGTTCCAATTTTGATAGGCAAGTATTATGCAAGGAATTCATTTAGTAATACCTAAGTAATTTTTATTACATAGCAATATATGTAATTTATCGTAATTAGTTCCAATAAACCGATACGTACGGACGTAAGTACTGTGGAAAATTTGTTTTATTGTTATAACAATTATTGTATGATAACGCTTAACAATACAATAACACTGCCATCCTGTCGTCGCGTGGGGCAATGTTGGTATTCCAATATTCGCTACTTACACACACACACACACACACGCACTCTAATTATTTCGGATTTTTATGTTAGTCCCTTATAACTGTCTCTAGTCTCCGCGACACAGGCCCTGAGTCTAGTGCGGGGGCTGCCGAACAAACATGTTGTAACCTTTTGCGTACCTATTATAAATAAAGACTTTTTTTACTTTACTTTATACCCAGGTACAGAAGTCTAAAATATTTTAACAACCATGCCCTGAAACTTCTTCAAAAGGCTTAAGCCTGCGACTTCTCCCACGTCGAATTAAACTAACATTAGGCAGCTGCGACCTTTGACATGTTTATCGCTGTCCCACGGGAACTCTTTCATTTTCCGGGATTAAAAGTATCTAAAATATGGACCAGGGATATTCATTTAAATCGGCCAAACAGTTTCGGAGATTAGTGACCACAGACATAGGTAAATGAACATATCCATAATATACATACAGACAGACAAAAATTATAAAATCTTAATGTACAGACACGAACTTTCTACTGATTTATTACATGTATAGATGTGATTTTTTTTGATGCGTAGGTATTCCCTATTAGCTACCCAGGTTAGGACAGTAAATTAAAAAAGCAATTAAACTTAAAAAAAAAGGTTTATTCCTTACTACCTATTATAAATAACAAAATATTTCGAGTAAAATAACAATGCTCAACCACTTAGTTTTTACATGCATACTAAACTTTATAAAGTTTATTTGAATATCACAAGTTTCACGAAATATCCAAAAGTGATTTACAAAATTACCAACCTATTTCAGGACAGACCACGGACCTACATAGAAGTAGATGACATAAGGACGGTGCAATCAATGTATCAAAGGGCTTGCATTTTCAAATACTTATTTGTATATTTTAGTCAACAGTATTAACATTACCCGCCGCCTGTATTCGAATTATTCAGATTACCATTCGTCGTGTTAAAAGCAAAACCAACTAGCTCACAAAAGTCATTTTATAAAGTACCTAATGCCAAAAGCAAAATCATCTTTAATAGAATAAACTTTTTGGGATAGTTAGTTGGTTTTGCTTCTAACATGACGCATTATTCACTATTTTGCTACTATTACATTGTATGTTAAACGTAAATATGTTTACGTTGTCAAAAATGATCAACGTTTTTCAGTCACGCCAGATGATGTAGATGTGTCATCTACTAAAGTACAGGTCTGTGGAACAGACCTTCAATAAATGCCTCGGAGGTTTCAAATGACATGCAGGTGTAATTAAGTTGTTCGGTATTTTAATTAATTAGCCTTCTGGAAGTATTCCTTGCTCTCTTGAGGGCTCGGTTTGATCGTGGCATTGTTTGTGTCCGGATTCCAGTTAGCAGGACACACTGAAAAAAAAAACAAAACATAGGGTAGGTAAGTGCGATAAATATTCAGTCTCAGTGTTAGATCACTTTACACTGGTTACGAGGGCCATTTCATTAAAAGTTGTACACTCAAACCTTATTCTGGGATTTTGGTTTATTTTCGGTTTTCTACTCGGAATCACGAGTACCTTCGATCCTGATACGACAAAAAAACGTCCCAAAATTGCCTTTTCCATTCCGTTACTTCATTCATGCAAATTTGTATGGCGGTAACGGAATTACCGAAAATTCAGTTCACAGAATGTATGGAATTTTTAGGACATTTTTTTCTCCTGTCAGGATCGTGAGATCGAGACGTGATTCTGAGTAGCAAACTGAAAAAGTCAAAAGTCAAAGTTATTTATTGCTAGAACATAGTGTGAATAAGATCTTATGAGTAGTGGAAACTAAAACAAAATCCAAGAAAAAAGGTAAGTGAACAACTTTACATAATATACACAATATACAATATTTGATTTTTAAATATATTTAACTAGCTGCCGCCCGCGAACTCGTCTGCAAAAAAATAGTTTTTCGCTATCCCTCGGGAACTATGCAATTTTCCGGGATAAAAAATAGCCTGTGTTAATCTAGGGTATCAGCTATCTCCGTTCCAAATTTTGATCCAAATCCATTCTGTAGTTTTTACGTGAAAGAGTTACAACTCTTTTCTCACTGGTTAAATTTGTGCGTGTTGTTCATTTTGACAGTTCACGTATGGGCTGACAATTCGCATCGGAACCAGCTAGCTGTCACATTCATAAAAGAACTGTCAAAATGAAGACGATGGCGATTGCGAGCGAGTTACACAATAAGCCTAATCATTAATAGCTTATGTGCTTCAGTTATTTGATCGTTTGTTTTATTTCCATCGCAGTTGAGTTGGGACAAGGGGGGCGTAGAATTTTAGGGTAAACTTGAGGGAGGCGCATAGGGCAGGATAAGCGAACCTTTATGCATCAACGTGCCATTTTTTATAAAAAAAAATTAATTGGGGTCATTGACGTGCCATTAAATAATTTTGACTTTCTGATTATTTGGAAAATAATAACAATAAATGCTATCAAAACTCTTTATACTTACTTCACATTGTTTACACATGTTTTATGATCGGTGACGTGCCCAAAATATTGTATCGCGTGCCATTGGTTCGCCTACCCTGGCATAGGGTAATAGGTTGGGAACCCCTGCACTAGACTATCTGTCGTCCTTGTCTTACCTTCCCCATGCTTGTCTGCGAACTGGAAGGCCTTGACGATTCGCAGCGTCTCGTCGACGGATCTGCCGACCGGCAGGTCATTGACCGACATATGCCTCAGTATGCCATTCCTATCGATCACGAACAGCCCTGGAATGGTATGTATGTATGTATGTATAATTCTTTATTGTACACAAAACACAAGAAAAAGATGAATACAGGACAACACACATGCACAAAGGCGAACTAACACGGTAACAGAAAAGACAATAGTACCCACGATACATATTTACTTCCATGCTGGTCTGGAAGCAAAGAAAAAACATGGAATGTACCAGTTGCTTCTCTTCCCGGGTAGATGGTAAAAGCCCATCGAGGGAATGGGCGAAAATTATTGGAATCATGTTATAGGCATGATACCATTTTCCATCTATACCAGTGGTTCGTAACCTTTCAGACATGAGGGACCATTTGATAAAAATGTTGTCTTGCCAAGGACCACCTAAGTACCTAACTACAAAAAATCTAACGAATGGCTTCGATCGCCCCCAATGGATGGAATTGCACATTCACGCGTTGTGTCTGGTTGTCACTTATCTAATTATTTATTAGATTGGCCCCGCGGACCACTTAGGATGCTTCCAGGGACCACCAGTGGTCCGCGGCCCACCGGTTAAGAACCACTGATCTATACCTAGCCCCACAATCTTGCTAATCGTGGTCACGTAAGAGATAAAGACGTGATTTGCGTACATACATAATCACGAGACCTAATGGTTACGTTTAGGATAATTGTGGGCGTATAGGTGGAAAGGGAAATCACAATAGTGGTGGGTTGCTAGCCGCATCGCCTATAACATAATTCCTAAGACGTTCGCCCATCCTCGACGGGCTTTGACCATCTGCGCGGGAAGAGAAGCAACTGGTAAATTCTATGTTTTTTCTTTACTCCCAGACCAGCGTGGTAGAATCGATATTATGGCATTTTTTAAACCTATTTCATAAAAAATAACGACCGACTGACATAACTATCAGTCAAGGTCCAACCGCGACCTCAGCTCGGCATTGACGAGTCAGTCAATCAGGACGACCTTACCTCTGAGCGCGAAACCGCCTTCCAAAAGTACATCATAGTCCTGTGAAATCGTCTTCTTGTAGTCGGCCAGAAGAGGGATATCTAGTTTCCCCAAACCTCCATCCTGGAATCAAAACAGCAATCTTGAAAAAAAATTTGAAGGTATTATCAGTGGTTTTGATTTAAATTATTATTATATTATGTATGACATACTGGTAGTAAAGTAACAGTCGCTTTATGCCGCATGTCAAATTTTTTTTTATAATATCCTACTAATATTATAAACTGAAAATTGGAACATAGATAGATTATAGTCTGGAATAACACATAGGATAATTTTATCCCGGAAAATTGCGTAATTCCTGCGGGATAGCGATAAACGAATTCTATGCTGACGAAGTATACCTAATATACTAGCAGCTGCCCGCGACTTCATCTTCAAAAAATTAGTTTTTCGCTATCCCGCGGAAACGATGCAATTTTCCGGGATAAAAAATTGCCTGTGTTAATCTAGGGTATCAGCTATCTCCGTTCCAAATTTTATGCAAATCCATTCAGTAGTTTTTATGTGAAACATCCATCCATCCATACCTACAAACTTTCGCGTTTATAATATCAGTAGGGTATACCGTGGTTGGGTACCTATAATCTATGTTAATTGTTTGAATGAGTGTAAATTCTTTATTATTACTTACGAAACATTCTGAAATTTGTCCAGCAACCATTCAGATTGCCATATACTCGTTAATACTACCGCTAAATAGCAGAGCTGGCATCGTTGTTTTAGTGCAGAGGCTGAGATAAAGTTAACTTATAGGTGAACATAAAGACCCTTTCCGTGTTAAAAATATGATTACCTTCCTCGGAGTATTGATCCAGGCGAGATGGCTGAATTCAGAGTCCGTGGACACACCGATCACCTGGCAGTCAATGCCAGCAAAGTCTTTGGCCTTCTCACTGAAGGCTATCAGCTCAGTGGGGCAGACAAATGTGCTGTCAATGAAAAGAAGATTTTCTAAGTCAAGTAACAGTGGTACCATTGTTTTTTGAATCAGTAAAAAATATTCTGTAAATGTTGGGAATATGCACAATTCTATGAATATATTAACATGTAGAGGGATTTTTCTTTAGGCAAATTGTGAACCACTGAAGTTGGTTAATAAAACATGAAGTCAAACTGCTCTTAATTGAAATAGTTGCAGTTTTAATTACATTAGAACCTTGGGCAAACTGATAAGTTCCAGACAATTGAAGATAACGCCTTGATAAAGGTTTATCATAGCTAAACTAGACATAGATATCCACCTAATAACCAAATTAAGGAATTGAAAAAAAAAACTATTCTAAAATTGTATTTTTAAAGACCAATCTGTTCCATTGTGCAGGGATGCTTGTTTTTTTGTTGCTTGCGGCTTAAATGCACTTGTATGACTATGTATTCTATTGGACTCTTTGGTCAGTTAAAATATAACTAAGGAAAATACTTACAAGTCCAACGGATAAAAAAGTAGCACAACATATTTCCCACTGAAATCCGACAGCTTCAGTTGGTTGAATTCTCCATTAACTACAGCAGTGGCAGAAAAATCTGGAGCAGGCTTCTGAACTCTTGGAGCAAAGACTGCACTGGCTGTAATTAAAAAAAAAGTTTTTAAATTATGATGTTAACTCTTTTTCCTGTTCGATGGTTGTCTTTATCCGTGGTGACAGTAATAAAAAAAAACTTATGAAGCCGAGAACCTCCTACTTAAGTTTATAAATATAATTTAAGAAAATGATGGGTGTGCAAAGTGTTTGTAATAATTGAAGCAAACTTCTAGTTTTAGTTAAACATGCGTTTTGGCTATAGCTTAGACAAGGACTTATTGGACAAAGACAAGGAGTTGAAATTGTGGTAAAAAACTATCCTCGTCCAATGTCCAATAACTCTTTTTCCCAAGGACATGACATAAGTTCTAAATGCAATTAGTTCTTGAGAGGTTATATAACTGAATAAGTGGTTAAAGTGGTAAATAACACGCAATAATAGTTCATTGACTTACTGGTAGATAAATTAACTTTCTTCACAGCGGAGATCGCAGGCAACAGCGCCTAGAAGAAAAAGAAGTAGATTTAGCGCATGAACATAAAATGTAACAGTTTCATTATAAAATACGAACCCTCTTGCCGAATTGTTTTACTAGGAAAGACATGTTATTTTCGTATAATGTAAAGGAAAATTTTCTTTTAATATTTCCGGCGAATCAATTGGAAATTTGCCAGTCAGTTTCATTCAATGCGAGCGATCGTGATTTTGACATTGACACTGACAGTGACGTGACGTGACAGACGTGGGGTTGCAAGAAACCAATTAGAATATCCTAGAACAGAAAAAATCCTCTGATTTTTATTCGTTAAAATGACATTTACTGTAAGTTTTGCAAAATAATTCTTTCCCATATTATATATTTTGTATGTCATATCTCTCTGAATTTGAACGAAATAATGTACTTTGATTATTATTATGAATATTTCGTTTCTGAAATTTGTGTTCATTTGAACACGTAAATTACATTTAATTTATTGTCTACTACTGTCTATAATTACACTTGATTAATTGATAGGAGCTGGTATACCATTTTTTTACATATATTACGAGGAATCTTTATTGTATGGCAATATCGTTGACGAAACTATTTAAGGCATTGGTATAAACGATTAATTATATAAAAAAAGAAGTCTGAAAACTTTCATTTGACATCGAAACATTAAATTAACAATTTTGTGATAAAAATGAATACAAAAAAAGGAAAGAAAATGAAACACACTAACTATCAATCACGCACCAAACTTATCCTAATCTTAACCCATTACCTACGAATTTTAACAATGTCAGACGACTGAGAATTAACTATTCAAGGCGCTATTCTGAAATTGGATTTTAGAAGTTCGTGTCATACCGCCCCTCTCACTCTTATGTTTATGACCATAAGTGTGCACGAAACGGCACGAAACGAACTTAGAAAATCGTACCGGAGTATAAGGCCAGATAGTAAACAAATAAGACTTTCTGGTTATTAAGGACTTAAATCCTAAATCGTAAGATTCTCAGAGCAAGTCTATTTACAGCTTTTAATATCAAAATCGCCCACTACCGTATTGCACCAACAAGACAATAGGCCAAAGTAAACGATAAAGGTAGGTACCTATCGTACCGAGTTTTCATAAATAAATTAAAAACTTTTAACCTAACAATTAAACTTTAGTCACTAAACTACTAATAATGAGACCGTTCGTTATGCAGTGCTAATTACCAAATGCATTCAGGGTACCAGCTGGCTAATTAGCAGTCAAATAAACCGACACCGCTCTCTGAGTTATATGTTTGAATAAGAGCTACCTAATTGGGTAATCTGAGTTTGACTGTCTTCGGTTAGGTACTTATTGTCATTATATTATTATGAATATTTACTGTTTTCTCGTGGCAGTTTTTGATTTAAGTACCGTTACTAAACAGAACAATAGATAAATCTCTACTTAATATTATGTAACTCTATCTGTACCGTTTCAAGCTAAATACCACTGAACCGATTTAGTTCGAATTTGGTGTACAAATAGTTTCAGTCCTGGGGACATAGGATAGTTTTTATCCCGGAAAATGGCATATTTCCCGCGGGATAGCGATAAGCGAATTCCGCAGTCGCGGGCAACGGCTAGTAGGTGATTAGATTAGGTACTTAATGCAGATTTACCAAAGTGTATTAAGTATGAATTTGAAAGCTTCCACCCACGGTAAATCCTATTAAAACGACAAAGCGCCACCAGTAATATGCGATTTGTCAACGTTTCATTAGATTACTTAACAGCTTAGTGGATCCAATCTATTTACGGCCTTATGTTGGGCAGAGGCGTTCTCTCAAAATGAGAGTGCTTGAGTTGTAGGCCCTACGCGGGACCTTTATATACGTAATTATATTGCTTCGGCGTTTATAATTATCTAACTAGCTGTTGGCCCCAACTTATTCGGCACATAATGCCAAATCCTTTTAGACTACAAGCCCATGAAAAAAAAAACACATGTGAAATAAACCGCGTGAATGAAGCTTAGAAGGCTGTTACTATATCCCAAGATATATTACAAGATATATTTGTCCCAAGATATTTATTTATTTATTTTTATTATTTTATTTATTTTATCATAAAATAACTCTGAGCGCTATGCCGTCATTTCTGAGCGGTACAATTTTTTTCTCATACATTAAAAAAAAAAATGCACTGACTTCCGGCACCACCACTTTAAAGCGGCACTAGGTTTTTCGACATTTATTTTTAATCATCTATAAGCTATAAAAACGACGTAAATTAATAATTAGTCCTAATTCCTCACTTGTACCTGAGAAATTCCATAAATGTACCGCTCAAAAATGACGGCATAGCGCTCAGAGTTATTTTATGATATAGTAAAGTAACAGCCTTCTAAGCTTCATTCACGCTGGTTCATTTCACATGTTTTTTTTCCATGGGCTTGTAGTCTATTTCTTGTGTGCCAAATTTCGGTGAAATCCGTTCAGTGGTTTGAGCCGTGCGTTGATCGACCAGTCAGACAAGATTGCCTATTATGTACTCGTATATTATACAGTTTCTTATAATTGTTCGGAATATTATTTTCTAGGGACCCGTATGGAACCCTAAAAAGATGCAACTGTTTGAAGATGGAACTGAATTCGATTTCGTATTCAAAGAAACTTCGAAATCAGTTTTCTTGTCTAAGTAATTAATTTTACACCGCTATTTAGTTGTTTTAATTTTAATCAAACGTAACAAACTTTAGTTCAGAACAGACTCTTTTGTTATTCTCTGACAGGTGACCTTGGATGTCGCAGAAGCAGAACTTTGATTTCCATTCAAAGATTTAATGAGATATAGTTCCTGTTTTGTTAGCGATTGAGTTTTAAAAACCTGAATACATAGTCTAGCCGACAAGTTCAAAATGGTCTAAAATAGAGATACTGCTCTTAAAATTATGTGCGATAGCTCATTGGATGCGGAATGACACCTAGAAAATTGAGCTAAAACAGTGTATTAGCGCATAAAATATTGCAAAAGTTATAAGCAATTAAAGATGAAAAAAAGGCATTTGGTTTTTCGCCAATATTTCATAGACTGTTCATATTTAAGAAATTTCAAAAAAAGAGTCTGAAAGAGGAGGAAGTTTCCAATAAAAAACTCCTAGCTCCCGGAACTCTGTCTCCATTATACCGCAGCAGACCGAGAGCAGTGGAAGCGTTGGGGGGGGGGGGGGGGGAGGCCTTTGCTCAGCAGTGGGACACAATAGGCTCATAATAATTATTAATTATACTACACACTTCTACAAAAAGCTGTCATCATCAACACATACCGTATAGTAAGAAAATTCTTGTCCATGTCATAAATTAGTATAAAATTAAAGCACTTGGCTTAGGTCCGTAAGTATTTCCTCCTAGGGAGAGATTTAGTTTAAAATAAGAAAATAAATAATAAATTTAGTTACATAAGAAACGTGTAGCTTATGAATGATAATATTGATGACACATTTACCGAAGTCGAAATTATTTTCAGCTATTCCCTATCGACGTTGGAGCTATTGTAATATATCCACTCTAACAAAGATGGATCGCTTTTGCACAATACCTAACTTAATCTTTGTTTAGGCTTATAATGCCTAGGCTTTGTACGTACAGAATGGGTAAATTATTACTAGGTAAAGACAACATTTCTTGGAGCAAATATAATACGCATTAATTATCTAATTATAATTATTAATGGTCCATTAACGATATGCTTAGGATAATGGTTTGGATGGCGCCGCTTCTTGCGTGATACGAAATCTAATTGTTTCAGCTGGGTCCCGATATTTGAAAGCACATATGTGAAAATACCACTCGAATGTGGTGAAAAGTTGTGCTGAATTTGGAATACGAGTAGCTTAGAAGACTATACGGCTCATTAATCTTGTGAACTAGTCAAAACTTTGATTATAGCTGTATTGTAGAAGATATAAACCGATTTATACCACTTTCGAGTGGTACTTTCGAGTGATGTGCTTTCAAAAATCAGTCCCCTGTATACCTATTCTTTAACTGGTAATAAAACACTATGACGTGTGATACATAGTACCTACGTACCAGTGGCGTGGCGTCAAGTATACCAGAAGGCAACCCGAAGGGAATTTAACTAGCCTTTTACTCTAATTCTGCACAATAAAAGTGCCCAACTGCCTTAAAATAGGCAAGCCGGCGGGAGTAGAGATCTATGGACGCCACGCCACTGTACCTACCTAAAGTGGGTAAAACAGGAAAGAAATATAAATTACTAGCTTCTGCACGCGACTTCGTCTGCGTAGAATTATACATATAAACCTTTCTCTTGAATCACTCTATCAATTAAAAAAAACCGTATCAAAATCCGTTGCGTAGTTTTAAAGACCTAAGCATACACAGGGACAGACAGACAGCGGAAAGCGACTTTGTTTTATACTATGTAGTGATTATACATAATAAATAACTAATTGACAACAGCAATTTGTCCAAAAATACTTTGTCAGCTGTTAACCGCACACAATACGGTAGCCTGATTGTCTAACTTGCTCGCAATCGCCATCGTGTTCATTTTGACAGCTCTTGTACGAATGTGACAGCTAGCTGATTCCGATGCCAATGGTCAGCCGATACATGAACTGTTTAAACTGACATTGGCCTAAGTCTTACGGCCGCCATTAAAGGAGAATATAATACATGAACTGTCGAAATGAACACGAAGGCGATTTCGAGCGAGTTAGGTAATAAGCCTACGGGTCATTAACTACGCACTGTTAAGTAAGTAGGCTTATTGTCTAACTCTTATAAGCCTAGGTCTAAAGAAAATTTCACAACTAAAAAACCCTTTCTACAAAGACCACAAAATTAAAATGAAACTGAATTAGATTGCCCAGATGGACGTAGCTTTTAATTTAAACTTCTGACTCTTGACAAATTAATAGATCTGCCTATTATACAGCGTGCTCAAACTTGCAAAGATAAGATATAGAGATCAAAGTTTAGAATTGATATAAATTGCTATCTTAATTGAAAGATTATAATAAGGTTAACCGTTCACGAGAAAACCGGTGGCTATTTTGCAATTTAAAAAATTACGTCTTTATCGTCGACAGAGCCTAAGGTAATAAGACCAAAAGGCCATGTTTAGCATGATTGTGGGAGCATAGGTGGAAAGAGGAATCAAAAGAGATTGGGTTGACTATTTATCAGAGATGCGATTTATTTGAAATACTTCTATTTAAAATGCAAATACAAAATGCAAAATACGTATTTTGTATTTTGCATTTAAATGCCTTTTAGTAAAAACCATTTTGTATTTTATTTGAAATACCTTTCGAGACGTATTTTGCATTTTCATATTCATTTCAAAATGCAAAATACTTTGTGATTAAGTTTAGCCAAATTTACCAGTCAAACAAAATGAAATAAACGAATGACGCTTGTATTGCCGCACTAGATGCACAATCAACCGAGATAAATGGCCACACAATTCACAAAATGGAGCCATGGCTCTCTTTTCATTAGTCTACTTGCTTTGCATTATTTTAAGTGAGTATTATTATTATTAATTATTAACGTAACGGAATTTATTGATACGCGAACTGACAAATTTGACCAAAATGTCATGCATAAGGTGCCATGTTATTAGACGTTTTTGTTCGGTCCGCCATTGTGTCTCTATTTCTCATGATAAATACCTAAAATAAATAAAAATGTCTGATATTTTGATCAAAAGGTATTTTATTTTGAAAAAGTATTTTGAAAATACCTATTTTGCATTTAGCATTTGAAATAGAAAACTCAAAACTATTTAGTATTTTGCATTTGAAATAGTAAATCTGAAAAGTATTTTGCATTTTGTATTTAAATCCTTTTTGAAAACCATTTTGTACATCTCTGCTATTTATATACATTCAATGATTACATGATTCCTAAGGTTTTCGCCAATTTCCTCGATGGGCCATGACATCTGGGCGAGAAGAGAAGCAACTGGTACATTCTATGTTTTTTCTCTGGCTGTACAGAGAGGTAATGCCGCCAGTGTGTTGGGGTCTATACCGCAGGAGGGCCTTTTAGATGGTGTTTTCTTTTTATAGTTAGGTATATTTATTTTGTTTTAAGTTTTGTATATTTAGTTAACTTTTAGATTAGAAGAAACTACTGGGTACTTTATAAGCGACGAAATGTACGAATAAATAAAGTTTCTTTGGCAGCTTAAGACTCTTTTATCCAACGTTCCGAGAGTTGGGGACGCCTGCACTTCCCGATAACTCCCAAGGCGCGAAACTTAGTTCCTCGCTCAAATTCTTCCAAACTGGGCAAAAGTGTCACCCTGAAAATGATTTTTAGCATAATCTTTAGAAAACAAGCATTAACAATGTTACAAATCAATGTGTCCTTTTTTAATAACATAGTACTTTTGAGTCGTGGCTTCACTCGCGTGAACTTTTAGTATGTGGTTTACAAAATTCCCTAAGGGAATTCTCAAAAATTACACCGTGCTCTTTATTTATTTGAATGAAGTGGTCCCGCTTAAAATGGCATGTTAGGAAGTAGAGTTAGAAATTACGGGATTTTATATATATATGTGTGACTCCCGATCCCGCAGGAAAATTCAAATAAAAAGTAGTCTGTGTTATTCCAGATTACCTAATTGGCTGTCTTGTTTTAGAGTCCCCTGTCTAAACAGCCCGGCTAGCAAGACAGCGCGCGAGATAGACTACCCCTCTCTCTTGCTAGACGTGCAGCCGAGTTACCTTACTAGTTTCATTATTACGCTATGGCTGTTAAGTCGGAGCGGAACAAGCGCTCGTCATTATCATTTAAACCCTGTTATGCGCGAGGGGAGCCGCGGGAACGTCTAGTATAAATAATGCAGGGTAATGTCGCCAGAGGGTGGCCACACTTTTCATGTAATGGACTTTGCATTATAAATGGCAACACTCTTACTAAAGCGTATACGCTTTGGTTT
Organism: Pandemis cinnamomeana; assembly: GCA_932294345.1. Lineage (NCBI taxonomy): Eukaryota > Metazoa > Arthropoda > Insecta > Lepidoptera > Tortricidae > Pandemis > Pandemis cinnamomeana. The sequence continues at coordinate 6,574,433 of OW028724.1, read as the reverse complement.
GGGACAAATGGGTTAATGGAATGTGGAGTTTGCTTTTGTTTCGGGATCCAGTTTGTACCGGCTATAACTAGTTCTGTTGTTTTAGTTTTATTTAAATTGACTACAAAAGGAGTTACTTTTAGTTCTTTACATACATGAACCACGTCTTTATCCTTTATGGGGTAGACAGAGACTGTGACAAGACCTACAGGCCACGTTTAGCAAGATTGTGGGCGTACAGATGGAAAATGGAATCAAAATAGTGATTGCTGGCCGCATCGCCTGTTATCATGATTCCGACGATTTTCGCCCATTCCTTCGATGGGTTCTCACTATTTGCGCGGGAAGAGAAGCAACTGGTACAGTCTATAAAAATGAATACGATTTTTTAATTTCGATATTGAATATTTTATATCGATGTATCGGATCAAAATAATTATATCGGCTAAAAATATCGATTTATTTTAAACAACCCTAGATTAGGGTTAAAGTTCAAGGCCTTACCATGACGTCTCAATGCTATTCAATTCCGAACCAAAGGTGGATCGATCGCTGTCAGATCCATACTAGAAGTGTCAAAAAGTAGAGTTAAAGAATCTTTTTCTTGTTTTAATATGACCCATCGATCGGTGCGATGATTTCGCCAATGTCAAAGTAATAAATACAGTATTCAAAAATCTTGTGACGGCAACGTTGTACGGTAGAACACGGCCAAAAGACTCCCCCTCCATGTCGGGCTCTTAGCTAACGGTCAATGATATCCCTCGGAGACCGCCCGGAAATTAGCCGATGCCCAGGCTGCACCGGACCAAGCACTGCTCTTCCCCCCGGGCGGATCCAAAAACGAACCGCAGCTCTTGATCACACGTGGAGGTAACCCGGCTCGCACCCCAGCTAAAGAATACTATCTATCTATCTATCTACAGCCATTGTCCGTCCACTGCTGGACGTAGGCCTCCTTCATATTGCGCCAACTTTCGCGATCCTGGGCTTCCCTCATCCAGCCACTGCCAGCTGTCCTCCTAAGGTCATCCGTCCAACGCGTCGCAGGGCGTCCCACACTACGCTTTCCCAAACGTGGTCTCTACTCCAGGATACTTTTGCTCCAACGGTTGTCAGTTCTACGGCAAACGTGACCGGCCCATTGCCATTTCAACGTACTAATCCTTCGGGCTATGTCGGCGACTTTCGCCTTTTGTCGGATATGCTCGTTGAAAGAATACTACTTAAACTTAAAGCAACACGTAAAAGTTGCCAGAGTGGTGTTTGCTGTAATTTGCAACGCCAGCCTCAACGTGATACGTTCACGAGCGGCCATATTTGCTAATGTAAACTGGAAACTTATCCTGACATTGCGTTTTCACAACACCGCCGGTGATATACAAAATAATTTATTTAAAAACCGATTGCAAAAATATGTCTTTTTTATGTTAGAGAGGCCAGACAAACGAACTAGTGGGTCACCTGATGTTAAATGATCACCACTGTCCATAGACACCCGCAGCGCTTTAGTTTCTTGCGCATTCTTCTTGGCAATGATGGTCTTTCCGAATGTGCTGGTAGTTTCAAAAAGACATGTAAAAGAGCCCTTGGCGGCCAATTTGCAAAAATAAATTTTCATTTTCATTTTCATTCAATTAAAATTAAAATCTGTCATCGGAGTTTCAGGGCTCGTTTTTTTTAGTTAAACGGTTTTGCAGTCGGTTTTTTTGTTTTTAAATATCCGGGTGGAATCTTGCTACTCAATTTTGATTGAGCTCAAATTTTGCATATACTTGAGTAAGTCACATGACAACACAATAATCTGGTAGTGGAATTCTGGTGGTCCTGCCACGACCGTCTCCGCAGGAGGGAACTCTTCAACGGTGTTGGTCCGATTGACTTGAAATTTAGTTCACATAAATGTAGGCAGGTACAGTCAACAAAAAAGCTTGTAGGTATCTAAAATTATTTTTTTAGGCTACGTTTAATTGACGAAGTCGATTTTGACGCTGGTTTATTATCGGTGTAGTATGCGAACACGCCGTAACTGGAAATAGGTTTCGCGGTATTCGGGCAAAGTTGGTTAAGGTTGGCTCGAAATCTTCCCGTTAGTAAACGTTAACCACGTAAGTTAAGTACATCGAGAAATACACACATAGTAGGTACTAAGGTAGGTAGATAGGTGGCTATGGGTGATGTAGGGGTATAGCACGCGTCACGGAATGACGAGGATCCGGGTTCGATTCCCGGCAATAGCTTTTCTATGACTTCTAATTTTCACTGACATTTAGATTTTTTTTATAATTGGTACTTACAAAGGCAGCAGGGCCTGATTTTTGAGACACACACACATAAATCCCGTCTTTATCGTAGATTTTTGAGAGCTAGTGATAAATGGGAACATTCGCTTTTTACATAAATATATACGAATATTGCACGCTGGGCTGGGAGCTAAGGAAAAACATAGAATATACCATTTGGATCCCGTCCCGCGCAGATGGTAAAAGCCCATCGAGGGAATGGGCGAAATACTTGGGAATCATGTTACAGGCGATGCGGCTAGCAACCCATCACTATTTCGATTCCCCTTTCCACTTATGCGCCTAAAATCTTGCTAAACGTGGCCTTTAGGTCTTGTTACCTCTGTCTACCCCGTAAGGGATAGACGAGATTTGTGTATGTAGGCCATAGCTTTACTTGTCGGATTTTTCTGTTTCAATTTTCAGTGTCGTATATAGAAATCTGAATAACGGGGTAACTATATGTATAAAACCAAATCCGTTTCAACCGTACCAACTTTTACTGGAGTTCCCAGAAGTGCAAAACTGCTATTTTCATGTAGATACGAGACTTTTTCAATAAGTTGACGGCCTATTACAGTTTGTTTCACACTCCATTATTTTGTTTACTACTTTTCGGGGCATAGTTTGGGGTAAGACGCTTGCCGTGTGGTCCAACGATAAATGATACTGCATACTCGATGATATAAGATACGACATGACCTTTTAGAACATAGGCTTTAATCAGCTAAAAATAAAAGATAATGAAGTGACAGCTAAAGATTAATAGACAACAATACATGTAATTCGAATTATATTTGTCATTAAAACTTACATAAATCACGTTTTTATCCCTTACGGGGTTACGGGGTAGACCTAAGGTAACAAGACTTAAAGGCCTAATATTATAAATGCGAAAGTTTGTGAGTATGGATGTATGGATGTTTTTTATTCTTTCAAACCCAAACAGTCGAACCGATCTGGATGAAATTTTTCTTTTTATCCCGGGAAATTGCGTGATTCCCGCGGGATAGCGATAAATAAATTCATGTATTATTGTTTGTTTACTTATTGATATAAAACCTTTACCTGAATAACCGAGCTTTCCTCGATATTTTTTTTGGTACGTTTTCTAAACATGAAACCATGCTAGATCGATTTATCGCCCCCGATAACTCCTGCATACTAAAACCGTGTTCTATTTATTTATAAGTGTACGGTCTAACGTCCCCTTTCTATCTATACGCCCTCAATCATGCTAAACATGGCCTTTAGGTCTTGTTACCTTAGGCTTTGTCTACCCCATACGGGATACAGATGTGATTTATGTATGTATTTATGTATATGTATGTATGTACGGTCTAAATGGACGCTGTAGTCTTTTGTCGCTGCCGCTGCTCGTCACGCTGGTCAACCTCCACAGGACTCACGCCACTCAGGAATTACACTAAATGACTAACTAAAACGCTGTTTGAATCGCTGTCTCTTGTCACATACGCCATTCTAACCGTAGTTGGCAACACGATAGGCGCGAGAACGCGAAAGGGTCTAAGCGAAAAGTTTAATGAAATAACCGTCAAAACTCTCGCCCGTCAAATTAGGTTCACCGCAACGTCAGAACTTGGCCCGAGCACTGCACTAGATAAAGTTAGACCTTTAACTTTAAAGTTTTAACGTTGAGTTTGTGCATCTTTGAGTTCTTGTAGATAACTAGCTATTGCCCGCGGCTTTGTCTGCAGAGAAAAACTAACTATGTCAAGGTAGCTTAGTGGTTTAACCTCTGGACTTTCAAGCAGAAAGTTGTATAACATGATTCCTAAGATTTTCGTTCATTTCCTTGATGGGATTCTACCATCTGCGCGGGACGAGTAGCAACTGTTACATTTTTAACATGAAACTACCGTGCGACTTAATCATAATTACACAAAAACGGATAACTCACGTATAAAAAGTCGAGTGATGCTCGACATGTTTCGGTGACTGTGCTGAACGGTGAGTGTGAGCGAACCTTTACGGAGTGACGTGATCTGTGTTGTGTGCTGCCCTACTTTTGACAGTAACAAAAATGACGATGAAAACGAGGGTAGTTGTGCGCCGCTGTCAGTTGCGTCGAGCAGCCGCGCGAACAGAGCGCTGGCGCGCAGTGTCCGTTTCGCTGCCGCCGGGGCGAGCGCTCCAGGAAGAAGGACTACGAAATAGTCTGGTACTGATAACGGGTACATTATTATGTTTTTTCTTTACTCCCAGACCAGCATGGTAACAACTCCAACTTTTACAGAAGGTAATTACGGGTGGATCGTAGTGCCGGAAACGTGGAGGTTTTAACGCCGGCTCCCAATTTCCGCCCGCACGGCAAACACCGGCCGATATCCAAGTACTAAACACACACAAACAAACAAACGTACGGTTAATCGTGATTTGTACGTGCCGGCTCTTAAAACATTGGATTGATACTAAATACGACCTCCATATATACCAACGAGAAAAAATAACCGGTTATTTCTGATAAACAGTTGTGTGAAAATAACGAAGTCACTTCTTGTATACGCATTGTATGAAAATAACGGGTCACTTGCTATGCGGAGTTGTATGAAAATAATACGGGTCACTTCCCATATGAGGTTGTTTGGAAGTAACGGGTCACGTCGCATGTGGTAGAGATCGCTATTAAGCGATAAGACCGCCTATTGTCTACTTTGTTCATTGTTTCTGTATTGTTTTTGTACTGATTTGTGGCGTTCAATAAAGAATATTTGTATTGTATTGTCCCATGCAGAGTTGTATGAAAATAATACGGGTCACTTCTCATATACAGGTATATGAAAGTAACGGGTCACTTCCCATACGGAGTTGTATGAATATAACGGGTCAACTCCCATACGGAGTTGTATGAAAATAACGGGTCACATCCCATATGGAGTTACATACATACATAAATCACGTCTTTATCCCTTACGGGGTAGACGCAGCCTAAGGTAACAAGACCTAAAGGCTACATTTAGCATGATTGTGGACGTATAGCATATAAGGAGTTGTGTGAGAATAGGGGGTCACTTTGCATACAGAGATCTAGGAGAAGTGACCAGTTATTTTGGCACGTGAGCAGAGCTTTACTCAAAGTGATATTTCTAAATAAACGATACTGAAAACTAGAACACTATGCAAAAATCCAAAAAGTAAAGCTATGGTCCGTTCATAAAATAATGCATAAACCGTAAAAATAAATACAAAAATCGATAAGTAAAATTCTTGATTCATTGATAGTAAAAGTTCTACACATATTTTGTGCCTCTCACAAAACCACTTCCCATGAGTACCCTGAACCCTATTTGCCCTAAATCCCCCTAAGACTAACCACCAGTTTGACCCAATTCCAAATATCTATGAGGTCAGTTGAGTTGTCGTAAGCGTGCGTAACATGTGATTGGAGTGAGAAATATGAGGTGATTATTACAAAAAAATGGGCTAAGAGTATAACTTTATTGACTTCTATGCAGTAGGCTTATTATCTAACTCGCTCGCAATCGCTATCGTGTTAATTTTGACAGTTCATCTATGGGCTGACAATTGGCATCGGAATCAGCTAGCTGTCACGTTCATACAAGAACTGTCAAAATGAACACGATGGCGATTGCGAGCGAGTTAGACAATAAGCCTACTGTCTGGGAGCAAAGGAAAAACACAGAATATACCAGTTGCTTTTTCTTCCCGCGCAGGAAGGTGAAAATCGTAGGTAAAATGTTAAGTAAAGGCGGTGCGGCTTGCTACCCGTCACTATTTTGATTCACCTTTCCATAGGCCCACAATCATGCTAAACGTGGCCTTTAGGTCTTGTTACCTTAGGCTCTGTCTAACCCTTAGATAATGGCGTGATTTATGTATGTATTTCAAAAATATTACTAGCTCCTGCCTGCGACTTCGTCTGCGTAGAATTATACAATGAATATTACTGAACCAGTGAGTTACACCTTTGGCCTCATCTGCACCTTCCACCAAGTGAGATAGAGGTCAATCACTGGTCAGTTCGTAGTAAAAAAAAAAAAACATTATAAACCTTCCTCTTAAATCACTCTATCTATTAAAAAAACCGCATCAAAATCCGTTGCATAGTTGTAAAGATCTGAGCATATATATAGGGCATACAGACTGTTCTCTTTTACACCGGCCCGTTTCTCGAAACAACAAGTTACAATTTTACACTAAACTGGCAACATTGGTCAAAAACTCGACCATTGATTGGTTGATTGGTCGAATGTTGCTAGTTTAGACAAGTAAAATTTCAACTGGTAGCTACGCTGAGAAACTGGCCATAGATCGCATTTTTCAATCGACTCCTGTGAAATTTTGCTAGCAGGCTTACCGATATAGATTTTTTTTGTTAATGGACGAAATTGTTTGCAACAGCCTGTCATTCATAAATGTGGAGATTATTTGCATGTATATTTTTAATGCAAAATGGATTCATAATACTAGAATAAAATCATGAACTAAGCAAAAAGAAGTTTTAAATACTCAATACACAGCCAATTGCAGATCAGAGACAAAACCCGTAGTTTACTTTACACTACACAATATGCTTTTAGTGTAAGTTTTCGGTCACAAAATACCTCTCGACCGCGTTTGCGTTAAAATAATATCAAACACTATGGGAACAGTTTGTTGCCGTTTCGATCCGCAAGTGGCGCTGCCAATTTTTCCATAGTAATTGAGACGTTGGCGTGAACGCGTTCGAGACGTTCGAGGCTCAGAAATATTGTACACTGTATTTACATACATACCCAAAGGTATTTCGATAGACTGAGTCAGTCAATTAAGTAATCTTATTCCAGTAAGCCCTCAGTACTCTTTGGATCTTTAAAAGGTCCCAGCATTAGTTCGCATTACCAAATTCCGTAGAAGCTCCTAAGGGACGGGATTTGATACTTACGCAGTCCTTTGTTTTACTCTAAAAGAAACAGGGATTCGAAAAAAGGCAAGGGAATTTGGTGCTTCCGGCTCTGTCATGTAAAAGTTGACCAAACGAGATGCATTACGTAAATACAATACAAATATATTACACGAGTGTTTGGGAAAGTTTGATTGAACATTCCTGTAATTTTCAATGCAAATTTTAGTTTGAAGCCGCACACTTTGAACAGTGATCAAGGTATGTTTTTTTTAACCACAAATACTACAGTTAAAAAGTTGTTTAAGAGATTAACAGGAATGTTCAGTCAAAGTAACATTATTTAACTATTTCAGAAAATTTGAGGAGACGGTGTTTTGAACACCACAAATCAGCACAAAAAAAAATAACACAAAAATAAGGAAATAAAAAGTCTGGGTAGCGCAGGAGCGGTTTTGCAGCTTAAAAGCGAAGAAAGCGAACTCTACTAGAGTTCAATAATCGCCATCCCGGGAACCATAAAAAATCCGGGGAAAAAGTATGCTAAAATAATCGCACTGCTATTTAAATTTTGCTTATGTCTGGCAACATTTTCACCTGTCAAACTATTTCGGTTAATTTAGAACCCGAGAGCGTAGGCAAAGCACCAGGTAGTCTACTCCCAAATCCGAAATATGAAGTTCGTTTCATACCGTCCCTCTTGCTATAATATTAAACGATATTAGAATGAGCGAGACGGCACGATCCGAACTTCGAATTCCGAATTTGTGAGTATAAAACCCGCGCGGTGACGTCTTTCTACCAAACTTGTGAGTTACTAAGTACTTTGTAAGAAGATAAAGTTATAAATGGCCTCCTGTCACGATTAGGTATCTAGATGTTTTGCTAAAACAAAGCTTTACTTGTGTCTGCTTGTGATTGTTTCAAATCACAAAACTTGATATCTTTGACTTTCATTGTTTAGCTTTTTAAAGTCCACTTGTCACACAAATAAAGAACACAATATTTAAATCTATGGTGAAGGAGCACTATATCTGTCATCTTGTGCATGAATCTTGTAGCTGGTTTTTTTGTGGTACGTGTGTATGTGTCTATTTATATCTCCATTTGTTATAAAATAATGTGTGTTTCATGTATAATTTATTATGTATTTTCAGTACTTTTTTTCTGTTTTGGTTGTTATTTGTGGTGTTCAATAAAGAGTTATTGTATTGTATTGTAAAGTAACTAGTAAATAGACGCTACGGGCGACCGCAGAGCTGGCAGCTTCCTTAGACAGCGTATTAGTATCGCTGTCCAAAGGGGGAATGTTGCCAGCGTCTGTGGAACTATGCCCCTCCTTTTTTAATAATTTTATTTTAAGATTAGTTTTAGTTTAGTTTTTAATTTAATAGTTTAATTTGTTTTACTAGTAACTTGTGACAACCGATTATCAATATTAGCGATTATATTAATGTTGGAACGTGTTTTATTATCGATTCTCAGTATTTCCAGCCATTTTTTTATATCTTCTATGTACAGACTTTCGACCCTCTGCAACTTTTATTATATGTTTGGATTAGTTTTGGCCTTCACATTAAATATTAATCCGCTCAGAATTTGATGGGAAAAATAACTCCTGAAAGCACCACGTGTATGATCTGTGTTATTTAAAGGTACCTACCGATTACAAAATGAATCCATTTGTTACGGGTCTGTAACATCATTAAAGTTACCAATTACAGAACGTTTCCGAATTATGTTAAACTTTACAACTAATGAACGTGTCACTGTACCAAAATACTGTGTCAAAATACCAGAATTTAACTGTGCTATTTACATTTTCATTGTCTCTTTCATTGGTAACATGCTAAGTGATTTTGACAACTGATTTTAGTGTTGCCATCTTCTAAATATATATAACTCAAAGGTGACTGACTGACTGACATAGTGATCTATCAACGCACAGCCCAAACCACTGGACGGATCGGGCTGAAATTTGGCATGCAGGTAGATGTTATGACGTAGGCATCCGCTTAGAAAGGATTTTGATCAATTCTATCCCCAAGGGGATAAAATAGGGGATGAAAAATTGTATGAAACTTTGTCAATTTTAAACCGATCGGGCTGAGACTTTGCATGAGACTAGCGGGATAGCGATAAGCGAATTCTGCGCGGACGGAGTCGCGGGCAACAGCTAGTCTAAAATATAGACGTCCAACGCAATCGTCAGGGTCACCTGACCCAAACTACCAAAATTATTGACAAAGACATCATAATCATCATAACTGATATAGCCGCAGTAATGGCACTCGGATGGCAACATTATTGTTTGTATGAGGCAGCGGTGTTGCCAGCCTTCGCTTTATCTGGGAGCGATTCGCGACAGGAAATTATCCCGAACGTCGCAGTGAACGGTTTAATTACTCTTCAATATCGAAGGTACAGTCGGCGACCTGTAAATACATGTACGAAATAAAATGTATTGAATTTTGCTTCCTGAACAAGCATTTGCGTCTAAACTGTCGGATACGGAGTACGGAGATTCGCCGAAGAACTAGAGTTTTTTATCCCTTACGGGATAGACAGAGCCTATGGTAACAAGACCTAAAGGCCACGTTTAGCGTGACTGTGGGCGTACAGGTGGACTGTTTAATCAAAATAGTGATGGGTTGCTATACGCATCGCATATAAAATGTTTCCCAAGATTTTCGCCTATTCCCTCGATGGGCTTTTACCATCTGCTCGGAACAGAAGCAACTGGTAAATTCTATGTTCTCCCCTTGGTCTTCGTACATAACCAAGTTACATTACTAGCACATTCTAAGGTAAAATAAAGACTATTTCTAAAGTAGAACACGTATTTGCGGCTTAGACCTTGGGCCACCCCGCCGCACCTAAACCAAAATTAATCCAAATTATGCCCAAATTAATCCAAATTAATCATCCAAAGTTGGTTTTACCAGTGCTGGTAATGTAACTTGGTTATGTACGAAGAACAAGCTCTTAAAAGCCCATCGAGGGAATGGGCATAGGAATCATGTTACAGGCGATGCGGCTTGCAACCCATCACTATTTTGATTCCCTTTTAAACCTATACGCCCACAATCATGCTAAACGTGGCCTTTAGGTCTTGTTACTTTAGGCTCTGTCTACCCCATAAGGGATAGAGACGTGATTTATGTATGTATGTAACAAGCTGTTTTTTCATTGATTCCAGACCAGCAGCATAATTCCCACGGTGTTGAAGGTTTTGTCTTTTCTCTATATGGTTTTCATGGGCTAAAGGTAGGTTCAAAGTAGTTCTTTTTTTGTGTATAATCTGTTATATTGCTAAGCGAGTATTATCCACTGCGCTTTTTATATGTAGATCGCCGAAGTCGGAGATACTCAAACTCAGTCCCCCAAGACACAGGTTTTTACCTAGTTTGAGGGTCGGAATTTTTGACTCTTCATGTGACTTCTCGGTACATTTCGATATATAAAGTAAACCGAATTTCGGGACAGTCATATTTAAATGTTAGTCAAATCTGTGTTGAGTGTACAGAGTAAATGACTTTACCCTCCTTTTGGCTGTGTCGGATAATAAGCTAGATGTTGTCGCAACGGCCCACGCTTCAAAGTAAAAGCAAACAGTCAACTGATCCAACTGGGAAATCTGTGCCTCTCCATATTCGGTATTCAGTATTTATGGGAAAAATATTCTCAATGACACTCTCAGTCCTCACACCTACCTACTTCACCTACTTCTAAACTAGCTTTTGTATAGAGGTTTTACATGTGTAGAGACTTCTTTACATACAAAACATTTCCTCAATTAAAGAATACTTAAAGTGAATACGTACATTACTTGTCCTACTGCCTATTGTCTACTTTGTTTTTTGATTCTGTATTGTTTTGTACTGATTTGTGGTGTTCAATAAAGAGTATTTGTATTGTATTGTATTGTATTACTTCTATGCTGGTCTGGGAGCAAAGAAAAAACATAGGATGTACAAGTCGCTTCTCTTCCCGCGCAGATGGTAAGCTCATCGAGGGAATGGGTGGAAATCTTAGGAATAATGTCATAGGCGATGTGGCTGACAACCCATGACTATTTTGATGCCCTTTTCCATCCATACGCCCACAATCATGCTAAACGTTGCCTTTAGGTCTTGCTACCTTAGGGTCTGTCTACCCCGTAAGGGATAAAGACGTAATTAAGTACTTTAAACAATCTACAAAATTCTACTGTTTTCCACTGTGATTTAGGGTTAAAAGCAATTAATATCGTGACTTGTCAATTTGTATGAAAACACTCTAAATATTCTCCACAATAGGCCATTTAGTACGTGACCAGCATATTTTCCCTTTACCTTGCTTCGTAGCCTATTAAAAAAAATCACGCTGTTATTGGCACTTTAATAGCGTAGCTTTGGATTTCGTAGAGTGCTACGGTTTCGTAGAGCCGCTACGCCGTAGCTTACTAAACAGGGTGATACCCTATTCTAACGTTGTAGTAGGCGAATGAATTTGCGGGTGTGCAATCACGTACCGACTGTATCTCCTCAACTCCTGGCCGCATGCCGTTCTTTGTTTGTGGCTTAAACGAGATCATCATCATCATCATCATCATGTCCTCCTAGACGTATCCGTCAACGGGGAACCCTGATAGCTCTGGAGGTGAGAACGAGAATGGCTGGTGAAGCCAAGTACTACTGATTCAAGGAGTTGTAGGTGTACAAGTGTATAGATACGGGAAAGTGTAGTTACAAATTACAGTAACTATGTTACATATATTATGGTTGCCTGGTAGAGATCGCTCTGTAGCGATAATGCCGCCTATTGTTACCTTGTAATATTCTGTATGTGGTGTTCAATAAAGAATTATTGTATTGTACAGATTACAGTAAATTAAAGTAAAATTATGTGTCGTTTTTTTTGTACTAATTAAATTGATTAATGTGCCTTTTTTAATCTAATTAGAATAACAGTTAAACCATTGATTTTTTAACGAAAATAAAGAAATACACCTTACACAGTTTCGACTGCAAAAAGTTATACCAAACGATCATTAGACCAAATTGTATTAGGACAAAAAAATATTCGACCACGCGCACTAAGCCTTGGTGGGTGGACAATGTTAGCTTTTGCTGGGTATGGGTATGTAACAGTCTATTGTTTGTCATAACATCGGGTCAATGAAGGCAGTGTCGTGTAATGAGGCTGTCGGCGGCGTCGAGAGCGACCCGCCTCAGACAGGCGAACTCTAAACTCTTGTATTGGGGTGTCGGCTGCAGTACTCGAGCACAGCGTACAGCAGCCAGAGTTACCATTCCATTTTTAAAAGATTATGTATTTAAAAAGAAATTAAGAAGCCATTTTGCAGAACTTATTTTCGAATATGCCTTTAGTCCGTTAGATGGACAATGTGGCAAAGATCGAGTAAGCCAGTTGTGAAACATGTCAGCCCATTCGAATGCAACCAACATCGTAGCTATTTCATAAATAAATAACTGTTGTTGCCCAGGGTGCACAGGTTTTCATCCAAGTGATAAATCTTTGAACAAAGTCCTCGTATTTACACAATTTACAATTTGAGAGCCGGATTGAGGCAACGCTGGAGAGTTTTTAGTTCGGGTATACCCCTTCAGGGGGGAGTCCCACATAACCCTAGGCATCCCCGTGCCTAGGCCATCCATAAAGATTTCCTCTCCGTTAAAAAAAAAGGTCACTAGGTTACTACGGCTTGTACAGTCAGTGAACTCTTTAGTACCACATTCGAGTTTCGGGTATCAGCCGATTCAAGTATCGATACTTGAAATGGAACTACTGTATGCTGCATTAACTCGTCTTTCTTGATTAATCCTCTCCCTAACAGGCCAGGATCGACTCCGCTTATTAATTCCTTTTAGTTTTTATGCCCCTGCCTTGAACTTTAATTGGTTATCACGAAGGAACGAAATCGATCGAGTCGTGTTTTTTAACCCTCGACGAAAAAAGGGCTGTCTATGGTACCGTAGATCCTAAATGGGAAAACCGATTTGAATGCAGTTTTATTTATTTAAAAGCAGATTTTCTAGTGGTGATTAAAAATGTTTATTTAATAAAAGTCACCACCATTACGGATAATAGTAACCGCAGAATCTACTGCTTAACCTTCTTCTTTTTGGTAGAAGGTTTAGCAGTTTATTTAATAGACAAAATGGAATTAAAACAAATTAAAAACTAAACAATTTTTTTTCTTAAAATAAAATAATTAAAAAAGGAGGGCCCCCGTGGCATAGTTCCACAGACGATGGCAGCATTTCCTACACGAGTAAAACCTCTTTAGAAAAGCTAGTTTAGAAGTAAGTAGGTGAGTGTCATTGAGAATATTTTTCCCATAAATACTGAATACCGAATATGGAGAGGCACAGATTTCCCAGTTGGATCAGTTGACTGTTTGCTTTTACTTTGAAGCGTGGGCCGCTGCGACAACATCTAGCTTATTATCCGACACAGCCAAAAGGAGGGTAACGTCTTTACTCCCACCCACTGTGAAATAAGGTGCTGTAATTTTAAGTTAAGTAAATTCGTAAATTGTACTGTAAATTTTATCGACGTCTATATTTCAAATATTTTATTGAATCAGGCGTTACTTTGCGGAGGTCTATTTCAATGAACAAAAAATTTACCTTGCTACTCCGCTACTCACGTGCAAGATAACCAAGCCTGTGTGAAATATTTGTTTTTCATGCAATCCCTCCCACCACTGCTGCCAATAAAACACACATAAATCCCACAAACTTAATTATCCCTTGCACCACACAAACACTGACGCGCTTCGATCCCTCTACGGGATCATTATCCAAGTTTGATGAGCACAACTGTTACACATGCAAACCAACGTCATACTAACGAGAGATCCCGTAGAGGGATCGAAACGCGTCAGTGTTTGTGTGGTGTAAGGGATAATTAAGTTTGTGGGATTTATGTGTTCTAATTTTCACAGACATTTAGAAATTAAATTTCTAACGGTAAAACCGTAAAAGTAAAACATAAAAAATCATGAAATAAAATTTTCTTGATTCATTTGATAGTACCTATCATTTGAAAAACAGCGCCTTCTCTCGTCCCTGGTGAGCAGTAGATGTTCCACGGGAGTTTGTAATTGTGTCGTACAGACACATCATTCAAACAGATGACGCTTAGCGACAAAAAATTTGCATAGTAACAAATGTCACGTGACAGTTAGTAACAGGTATAAAAATTCGGAGACTACCCACCTGCTATGGGTTGTGAGGGGTATAGCACGCGTCACGGGATGACGAGGATCCGGGTTCGATTCCCGGCCATAGCTTTACTTTTCGGATTTTTCTATGTGTTCTAATTTTCACAGACATTTCGATTTTTTTTGGGGGATTTATATGTGTTTTATTGGCAGTAGTGGAAAACATATATATTTCACACAGGCTTAATTTTTTGTTCATTGTCAATATTTCAGACCTAAGCTATATCACCTAGGTGCTATCAGCGTCTAGCCGAATGCAATTACCAACTCGCTGCTATTATAGATTAAAAGCTAACTTCCCTCCAGTGCCCGGAGCCATAACTGCCGTAAACTTTAATATTTACTGCCGAGAGCTATTAAAGAACGTTATATGGAGCTGAGTTCGCGATGCAGAAAGTTACGCTAACGGGAGTTTTCTTTTTGAAATTGTTTATCGAAACTGTTTGGGAACAAATTAAAGTGTTAAGTCGTGAAGTACGTTGTAAACTCATCGACAATATACTAAAGATTAATATAAAATATGCTTGGTAAAGAATTCTCATACTCAGTCACTTTGAGAGCTGTTACGAAGCCTCTAAGCATTTAAAAATAATAAAACTGTAAGTAAGGTTGTATCTACATTACAGTTGAATTTTTAAATACGTGTTCATTCCGTTCATTTTTTTTGTTTTGTAAGGCCATTAGTGTGAATTCTTCCATGGTGGTCATGGAACATGGAATTTACCTGTTGCTTTTCCTCCCGCGCTGATGGTAAAAGCCCATCGATGGAATGAGCGAAAGTCTTAGGAATCATGTTATAGGCGATGCGGCTGGCAACCCATCACTATTTTGATTTCCCTTTCCACCTATACGCCCTTAATCATGCTAAACGTGGCCTTAAGATTTTGTTACCTCCTGTAAGGGATAAAGACGTGATATATGTATGTATGTATTAGTATGATACCAGGTTGTAAACTGTTGTTCTGTTGCTGTAAAATAAATAAATAAAAAAAATAAATAAAATAAAAATAAAACTGTGGAAGACTAACAAAGATACTCACAGACCTTGATTTTAAAACAAATATACGTAGTTTTGAATCTAGAGTTGCGTTTTTCTGTTAAAGTAACAGCAAGTGTTTGGTTGTTTTGATGGTGGTTTAGTTCTGGATTAGGCACTTAATTAGTTAAACACAGCTGCAAACTTCACTCGTTAATCTTAAAGCACTAGTTAGTTTCAGACTGCGGTTTGTGTAGTCTAGCGCTGCAATTTACTAAAACGATGTGCGAATTTCATAAGCTATTCAGAAAATTATTTAGGCGGTATAAATCTGTATGCTACAAAACTGCAGTTTAAATTGAACTTTTGACTAGTTGACTAGATTAAGAAGAGCCTCTAATTTGCCTCTACTCGTATTTCAAATTTAGTACATATTTTCATCACTTTCAAATGGTATTTTCGAGTGATGTGCTTTTCTTCTATGTTGGTCTGGGAGCCAAAAAAACATAGAATGTACCAGTTGCTTCTCTACCCGCGTAGCTGGTAAAAGCCCATCGAGGGAATGGGCGAAAGTAATAGGAATCGTGTTATAGGCGATGAGGCTAGCAACCCATCGCTATTTTGATTCTATTTTTCCACCTGTACGCCCACAACCTTGCTAAGTGTGGCCTGTCTTTAACCCATAAGGGATAAAGACGTGATTTGTGTATGTGTATGTATGTATGTGCTTTTAAAAATCGGGTCTGAAACCGGCCAGGGAAAGACAGACAGATCGAAACAAGGGGAAAGACCAGGCCTTATTCTCCGCAATTCGATTTTAGAAGTTTCGTGCCGTTTCAGTCACACTTACAGTCATTAATTTGAGAGTGAGTATACTGAGTATACTGACTGATATTCGGAGTAGCCCCCCAAGACTTTGAGCGGGACCAAGACCTTTTTACAGATAAGTACTTTGAACAACCTTTTTTTACGTGGTATTCCAACGTTTGCTGGGTATCATGCCTCAGACCTACTTGGTGCACCTTGGTTAACTTGTAAGGATATGCTATGCTCGCTATGATGTTAAACTGTTTCTATAAATGCACACCACACGAAACTAATGCGAAAAAAATAAAACACTCGCCATCTCAATTCACACGTTCAACAAATCGCTAAAAACGAAAGAGATAGAGATAGATAGAGACGAAAGTATTTTGCCTATTCACGCGTAGTTTCGTTTCATGCAAGATGCAATTAAAACACACCGTTCCCCGTAGTATTTAAATAAGCAACATGTTTATAATTAAGTGACAGTGTAACGAGAGGATTAATAATTTGTAAAATGGTCCCTGAGTTTGGAGTGCGTGGTACTGAAGTGATATTGGCGCGATAGGCTTCCCCAGTGGTGCAACTGACCCATATATCGGTTGGTACACATCATCATCACTATCACTATCACTACATAGTATAAAATAAAGTCGCTTTCTCTGTCCCTATGCCCCTATGTATGCTTATATCTTCAAAACTACACAACGGATTTTGATGCGGTTTTTTTCAATAGATAGAGTGATTCAAGAGGAAGGTTTTTATGTATAATTCTACGCAGACGAAGTCGCGGGCAGAAGCTAGTTTGGTAATAAACATAGGTAGATGCGAAGCAGACAGAGCATCTTTTCTTAGCAACTTAGTTGAAGAAACGAAACTTAGTTGAATCGTAACAATAAATTAAAAAATCATTTTGGAAATGTAGGCCTTTGATGATGGTGATGATGAATTTAATTAAGTTAAATTAGACGGCAGAAAAAATAGACAATAAAATGTGGAATTGTTTAAACCATTGCGTATAGTAGGTGATGCAACTATAGACTGACCGCTTAAATCAGTCCTCGCCCGCGCGGTGCAGGGGCGCGAGGTGGGACGACCGCGGGGACCGAGAGAGGTGCGGGCGGCAGGCACACTACCCGCCCGAGAGGTTCCCTTTGTTCTCCTACCTGTTGAATCTAACGCTGGCCATAAAGGCATCTCATAATGTTCTTTTTCTGGGTAGATAGCTGTCACTGTCTCTTCGGTGTTTTTTCCTATGTCAATACAATTTTAATAAACCATTTAAATATAATATTTCATTACTACCCCGCGCCCATGAGGACTCATTTAAGCGATCAGTCTATAGAAGCCTCTCGAATAAAAGTTTCTAAAATACTGAACACTTTAGCAGTTTTATGGCACTCAGTACATTACATTTTTGAAGAGTTTCCGTTCGGTTGCAACCACATACGGCTCCGAATGTTATTTATTTCCCTAGAATCAACGAAACACTCATGATTTATTCCAACCTGCAATCTCTCAAAGAAACACTTTAGCCTGGCTACAGGCTGGCTGGAAATAAAAATACAACCTAGACTAGTCGGATATTCTGTTTGATACCGTTCTTTACATAAATTAGTTTTCTAAAGTACCTACTCATTTCGAAGAGCCTTTTAATTACAAGCGTGATTCTTGCTTAGGATAAAATGGAAGTCTTTCATGAAAAAAAAATCGGAGAAAAGTTGTCATTTGTGGGCGTATAGGTGGAAAGGGGAATCAAAATACTGATGGGTTGCTAGCCGCATCGCCTGTAGCATGATTCCTAAGATTTTTGCCCATTCCCTCGATGGACTTTTACCATCTGCGCGGGAAGACAAGCGAGTGGTACATTCTATGTTTTTTCTTTGCTTCCAGACCAGAATGGAAGTTTGGATGAAGTTTGTTCAAAAAATGACATCTATCTTCTTCTTAAAGTGACAAAACACATTTCTGGAGATCTGCAATCAATATAGCTATCTCGACTCGAGAGACAGATGCACTGAACAGGGATCTAGTGCTCTTACTGAACCACGTCCTCATATTTTCGAACCATGAGAGTCGTCTTCTTCCAGTTCTTCTATTGCTCTGAATTTTGCATCTATGCTGCTTACAACGTCACCAGATTTACTCTAAGAAAAAACTTTATCTCAAATATAAATATTGCCTTTCCATCTGAATCCAAAGCGACACGATGCTTCTAAAGTCATAAACTTCTCAAACCAAAACACATTTCTGGAGATCGGCAATGAATATATCTTGACGAGAGAGACAGATGCATTGAACAGGGATCTAGTGCTCTCTCTTCCAGAACCACGTCCTCAGATTTTCGAATCATGAGAATCATCTTCTTCCAGGTCTTCTATTGCTCTGAATCTCGCATCTCTGCTGCTTACAATGTCACCAGGTTTACTTGAACTAAGAAAAACTTTACTTCAAACATAAATATTGCCTTTCTGAATCCAAAGCGACACGGCGCTTCAAAAAGTCATAAACCTCTCAAATTCAACTTTAAATGTTCGTTTGCTCGGTAAACAAATACAAAACAAACACTTCGCAATCCAGAGCTAAGGCAATTATTTGCTCTGCAAAATCATTTTTTGTTAATGAGAATTTTATTTGCCCGCGTCTTGAAGTAAAAAGGGAGTTTAATAATAGAAGATTACTTTCGTTATTTGTCTTTCGTCTTTTTTAGTCCCAGAGTCTCCAACTTTAATTGGGACGGCAGCAAATAAAAATCAATTCGGTCCCTATTTGCTATTTCGTTTTCCTTGAGATGTACGTTATCGGTTTACAGTTTGAGGGACACAACAGTTAAAAACAATGAAATATGAAGTCAAATATGATATTGCAATAGAAAATAAAAAGTCAAGAAGTGAGGCTGGTAGGTACTTGTACCACACACAAACGCAGTTAAATTTTGCTAAACACACTGGTGGAGATATGTATACACGCACGCGTTATGGCGTTGTTTATACCGGTCTTACTATGCTGTTCCCAGAACACCGTCTTGACTTTTTATTTCATTGAGATGTACGTTATCGGTTTACAGTTTGAGGGACACAACAGTTAAAAACAATGAAATATGAAGTCAGCTATGATATTACAATAGAATAAAACTCAGACCAAAATAAAAAGTTAAGAAGTGAGGCTGGTACAAGTTACACGCACACAAACGCAGTTAAATTTTGCTAAGCACACTGGTGGAGATTTGCACACACGCACGCGTTAAGGCGTCTTGACTTTTTATTTTGGTCTGAGAAATATATAATAATATTTATTTTTGAACAACTGCAATTCAATTAGAATATCGATCGTAGTTGCGGTAGATGTGATTTACAATCTCTATGTTCGTTCAACAGGAGCGACTTCAATGAAGAATGCTTATTCCTCTCGCAAAATGTGTTTCAAATTACAAATTTACTTTCAAGTTAAACAGACGAATTTGATACCTTATGTTCTAGTAACGTCACTAGATAGAGTTACGTTGTTTTGAATTAACTTATAATAACTTTTTAGTCATAACTTGGTTATGACCTGGTTATTTTCATCCACACGCTCGAGTCTGTTAGAGCCAATAATTTATCTCTTTCAGGCTCCAAATGCCTGCCAAGCATCAGCAGATGTTCCTGCGCTCCGATTTCTGGCCGGAAGGTGTAGTGTTCCCTCGCTTTAGAAAACCTTTAAACAGTTATAGTGATGTGTTTCTCTTTGTATTTTATCTTTTTGTGTGTGTTTTTGCCTCCATGCTGGTCTGGGAGCAAAGAAAAAACATAGAATATACCAGTTGCTTCTCTTCCCGCGCAAATTGTAAAAACCCATCGAGGGAATGTGAAAGTGAACCCATCACTATTTTGATTCCACTTTCCACCTCTACGCCCTCAGTGTCTTGCTAAACGTGGTCTGTAGGTAATGTTACCTTAGGCTCTGCTAACCCGTAAGGGATAAAGACGTGATTTGTGAATGTCAATGTGAATGTTTTTTTTTCCTTACGCTTTGCACTGATGCTTTGCAAACTGGTATAACCATCTACACCCTACATTTTTGTGGAGACAACGCGGCAGTTTTCTGCGACTCTATCTCCTGCAACTTATAACAGCCTAAAGCAAGCAGATCATGACTTAAATCCAATTTTACTACGAAGGTATCCCATCGACCTTTTATAGTTCCACATTAACCCTTTTGGCACCCTATCGCCTGGGAACCTTATGGCGCTGCATAATTCAATCTGATCTCGTTAAATTTACATGTTGAATATTCCAGACCTTTATTAGGTGAAAACCAATGTTTTGGCAATTACTTAGCTCACGTAAACTGAAGATTCTTTAACCCTCAACGCAAACGAGGTGTTATAAGTTTGTGTTTGACGGCGATGTCTCTGTGTGTTTGTGGTATCGTAGCTCTCAAGCGGATGGACTAATTGCGATGCGGTTTTTTTATTTGTAAGCTAGTTTCCTTGCGGTGGTTCTTAGCCATGTTTGGTAAAAATCGGTCCAGCCGTTTGGAGAGTATTAGCTGTTTTCCAAAATGATTTTCGCATCACATGGAATTATTTTTTTAGAATGCTTTTACTGAGCATCGGGTGACCAGAGGGCTGGTTTCTTCTTAGCACAAAGGGTAAGCATTGCCATCCAACGCGGCAATGCTGCCAGCCTTCTGGGCACCATGCCACCGGGCAGTGATTTGGGGCAACTTTTTTATTTATAGCTTTATAACAATTTGTTTTATAATTAGTAGTAGTTTTAGTTTTAGTATCTCTGCGTTATTTTTAAGTTGTGACTGTTTTATTATGATTTGTTTTTCTTTTCCAATAAACCCCCAGACTTTTACTGATAGAGCCATTTATAAATATCACTGAAAATTAGGACGCATAGTAAAATCCGAAAAGTAAAGCCATGGCCGGGTTCGATTCGCGGCCATAGCTTTACTTTTCGGATTTTTCTGTTTTCTAATTTTGAGTGACATAAACCGTAAAAGTAAACATAAAACATTCTTGATTTATTTGATAGTGATAGATAGTATACATATTATTTGTAAGTAACATAGGACTGTTTTTATCCCGAAAAATCGCATAGTTCTCGCGGGATAGCGATAAGCGAATTGTTCACTGACGGAGTCGCGGACGACTTCTAAATATAAACAAATGCCAACACAGCGTAACTAAACTTCTAACTTACCTTAAACAAGTGAATAGTGAAACAAAAGCGTAGCAGTTGGCGCTACGGCACCCATATTTCGGGGTAATTGGCTCCCCGCCAACTAGATTAGGTTAGTTATCACTGCACTCGCTCACAGCTTAGGCTCGTGTGTACCATGCTTTTGTTTTGAATAAATCGGCCGTGTAAGCTGGCTTTATACTCCGAAATTCCATTGCTCTCACACTCGTTACCATCAGAATGAGAGGACTTGGACTATAGTTCCCACGCGGGCCCAGTGCGGATTGGGAACTTCACACACACCATTGAATTGCTTCGCAGACGTGTATAGGTGTCCTCGCGATGTTTTCCTTCACCGAAAAGCTCATGGTAAATTTCAAATGTAAATTGCGAAAAACTCAAGGCGCGAGCCCGGGATTCGAACCCATGGCCTGCTTGAGAGGCCACAGTTCAAGCCACTAGGCTACCACGGCTGCAACTCATATTAATAGTTATCACACTACAGTTATGAATTTAAAAGTGAATAAAATAACATGTCCTAAAATTTTCATTTTAGATACAAGCTTTTTTGCTGACTGTACTCACATTGTCTTCCGTCTTACATATATGTACCAAATTTCAAGTCAATCGGACCAACCGTTGAAGAGTTCCCTCCTGCGGAGACGGTCCTGGCTGAACCACCAGAATGTAACTATCAGATTATTGTATTGTCATCTGATTTACACAAGTACCTATGCAAAATTTCAGCTCAATCGGATAAAGATATCTGTTTCAAAATTGAGTCGCAAGATCCCAGCCGGACAAACATATATATATATATATATATATACATACATTGCAAGTTAATATAGCTTGTTAAAAATAGCTTTCTGGGAAAAAAGTGTCAGTATTACAGCAGCTATTACTATAGTTACTATTAATTTTGGAAACACATTAATTGTTTTACGACATAGTAAAAACCTTCCAATACCATTAAATCAAAACAAGATGCTCTATCTACAGGGTAACCTCAAATTGTTAATACATAATACAATACAATACACATACTCTTTATTGAACACCACAAATCAGTGCAAATTGCATGATTGCATGATTGTGGGCGTATAAGTGAATAGGGGAATCATATAGTGATGGGTTGCTGGCCGCATCGTCTATAACATGATTCCTAAGATTTACGCCCATTCCCTGGATGGGCTCTTACCTGCACAGCTAGAGAAGCAACTGGTACTTTGCTCCCAGACCAGCATGGAAGGAGGAATTATTTATTTTGTTAGAAAATTAACGATAACTGCATCAGTGTAATATACTATTGATTATGACTGTGTGAGTGTTATGTGCAAGTGTTTTAATAATAATAATAATAATATCTTGGGACAATTGACATCAATTGACCTAGCCCTAAACTAAGCAAAGCTTGTAATATGGTCACTAGACAACGGATAAACATACTTATATAGATAAATACGTACTTAAATACATATTAAACATCCAAGACTCGAGAACAAACATTCGTATTTTTCATACAAATATCTGCCCCGACCGGGGATCGAATCCGGGACCTCAAGCTTCATAGTCAGGTTCTCTAACCATTGGGCCGGTCGTCAATTTACCAACCAATTACCAATTACCAATTTGTAGTCACCCACACACACACACACACACACGCACACAAATCACGTCTATATCCCATGAAATCATCCTGTATATTATAACCACGCAAAGGCTAATAAAGTGTCCAATCTATTAAAACAAGGACACACATTTCCCCAGAGACGTAGCGCACGCACAGCCACCGAAATTAGAATCTTGGATCGTCCCGTCCCGGTTACACTAATAGCGTTTTATAGGAGAGTGAGAGGGACAGATGATGCGAACTTCGGATTTTGGACTACAGTGTCTACCCCTAGAGCTTTGCTTCGGCTTGGGTAAGGATTATGTGGATGCGGAACAGATATAGTTAACCCTTTTCTTGACAAGTCGGAACAAGTGTACTCAATTCAAGCCTCATTTGGTTCTTGTACATACATAAATCACGTCGTTTTTACGGGGTAGACAGAGCCTAAGGTAACTAGACCTAAAGGTCACGTTTAGCATGAATTTGGCGTGAGGAAAATAGTGATCATTTAGAACATGATCCCTAAGATTTTTAGGGATAAGGTTAGTAAAAGTTGTCCAGCGTCCGTGCCCTGATTCATGGAGTAAATTCCAATGTTGTTTGCAAACATCGCTAGATGGCGTTGTAGGACAGTTCGGAAGCTACGATGCGGTTATGGTTATGGCTTAAAGAACCTCTGAGTATTTACACCGCCCCATCTAGACGGTGCTAATATCAAAATGATTTATTTAGGCATTTATATTAATTATTATTTATAAATGGATACTTATAAATAATACATTAGGTTAAGAATTTGCATGCCAAATTTTGGAAGAACATACAATACATGACCATGTACCTTCCTCTGACATTGTGTAAAATTTTTATAAAATTACACCTGTGTATGTTTTTGCGAATTGAATAATTTCCTTTCATTTCAAAGGTTCCAACGCGGTGTAAGGAGGTTGACAGCTTAAACGGCCAAGCCTTCCTGTCCCCTAAATGCAAAATACCCGGCACATTTAATAAATAGATTCAGTCCATGCGTTTAGTGTCGTAATTAATCATCTATTTTGTTCCGGGTAGCAATTACCCACTTTTGTCTGCCCACAATTAGGGGGAACCGCCAGTCACCCTGGCTTAAGGCGTTTTCTTTCTGCTTTTCACACTAAATTTACTTTTGACAGTCATCCTCGTAATTTTCCTGGTAGAGATGTTTTGTTTTCTCTAAGTCATTGAACGAGGTTTTGAACAGTTTCCTTTTTGCCTAAATACTCAGGTTTTACAAAAGCAATTGACTGGATAAGCGTAAACAATGATTTGGATTTATGTTATTTTTTCAATCTCTTCTACGCTGGTGTGGTAAAGAAAAAAATAGAATGTACCAGTTGCTTCTCTTCCCAAGCAGATGATAAAAACCCATCGAGGGAATGGATGAAAATCTTAGGAATCATGTTATAGGCGATGCGGCTAGCAACCCATCACATCAAGTACTCGCACCTGCCTAATATAAGTCTAGCAATAGAAGTTAGTTATTACTATAGCACAAACCTTGCTCTAAAAACTCGCTAGCAACCGTACAAATCCAAAATATAACTGCGAAAGTATCAACCGCCGAACAAAAGTCGACCCACGTCTAACCGGCCCACTTTGAGCCCATAACAAGAGCCCTTCCTTAAATACATTTCACATAAACGTTTGTGGAGTAAATCCACGTATCGCTGCGACTTCGGTGACCGCCGATTCATTTGACAAAACTAGGCCAGCAGCCTTAACATATTTATAACTTTGATACATATAGCTCCAATATTTCGGGCGGCCTTCGGGTCACATGAGTAGACTCCACAAAGACGAAGCTTCATACACCAGCGCTGGCTGCAAGGCCAGCATTATGCTGAGATGGGACCATTTCGTGATGTATGTACTGATTTTTTTGTTTTTTTTTTCACTCTTTTTGTTTTTGTAACCCAGTCACTATACATATATCACGAATAAATGTTTTCTTTCTTTTCTTTCTTTCTTTATACAGGGTACATCTTGCATGTTCCAGAGGAGAGAAGATTAAGTTGTCACAGTGGTCCGCTCAACTGGTTCCTTGCGCTATGGCTGTAATAATAATAATAATATCTTGGGACAATTGACACCAAAATTGACCTAGCCCCAAACAACAACGGATAAACGTACTTATGTAGAAAAATACATGCTTAAATACATATTAAACATCCAAGACTCGAGAACAAACATTCGTATTTTTCATACAAATATCTGCCCCGACCGGGGATCGAACCCGGGACCTCAAGCTTCATAGTCAGGTTCTCTAACCACTGGGCCATCCGGTCGTCAAAGGCTGTGGAAGTTCCTGGCGCGCATCTCACACGGGATCTTTCTTTTTCACATGACTATTCTTTTGGTTGCCAGTATTCTTGTTCCTATTCTTGTATGTATTTTTATATTATAAAACAAAATAAGAATATCAAATCCCTACTTATCATCAACATCTGGTCACCCTACTCGGCCCAGACCACGTGACTTGTTTGCATTTTAACCGCGGATTTAAACTTTTATTTAATTTTCAATGTTATGACGTGTAAAAGATTGTCTTTGTCAATGATGTTTACTATTATCACCAGTTTCCAGCCAGTAGTATGAAGAAGGTTTAATTAATAAATAACTTAACATTTGAATTTAACGTAGGGTGACCAAAAGTTAGGAAAAATTATAAAATTTAACTAAATAAAATTTTGAATAATCAATATCAATAGATTCACAAAGTATTATGTGCGAGTATTTATACCAAGGGTTAAGACTTAGTTTTAAAAAGTAATTTCTATCAAATGAATCAAGAATTCTTACTTCTTGATTATTTTTTCTATCGATTGACCCAAGTAGTTTAAATTAAATTGTCGATGTGTGTGTAGAAATTTGTCGGAAATCACAGAATAAAATTTTTATATAAAAAAATTACATTTCCGAGCACCCATTTATCAGGCGAGAACCGTTTGTAGCCCTTAGATATTTTGACAAAGTAACGTTATTTGGCAAAGCTCCGTCTCTGTAAGCTATTAGTTATGTTTCTCATGTAAGACTGATATTAGGTTGGCTTCTGGTCATACAAATCATGCAAAAAATGTAATATCTTGGATATATGTGTAGTGAAGGGATTCATTTATAACCGCGTGTCAGAAATTGTTTTAGATGAATGACTTAGCAAATGTTTCCGAACCGCTTCAATCTGGCCCGTCTTCGAATTTAGGTAGAATTGAAAGGGTACATACATACATACATACATACCGTCACGCCTCTTTCCCATAGGGGTAGGCAGAGACTACTTTGTTCCACTTGCTACGATCCTGACATACTTCTTTCGCTTCATCCACATTCATCAATCTCTTCATACATGCTCGTCGGTTTCGGGTACTCCTGACCTGACCTTTTTCCAAAACGTCTCCTATTTGGTCTCGAAACGTCCGTTTAGGCCTTCCCCTCCCAACTTTACCATTCACACTCCCCATATAGATCTGTTAAGTCTACTTTCATCCATCCGCTCTACGTGACCAAACCAACTAAGCATACTTTTTTCTATCCTGGTCACTATAATAATATCCTCTTTCACACCAGAACGTTCCCTTACCACACTATTCCTTATTCTATCTTTCAGTGATACACCTTCCATACTTCTTAACGCTCTCATCTCTACTGCATTTATTCTACTTTCATGCTTCTTTTGCCATACCCAAATCTCGCTATTGAAAGGGTATTTGCTATAAAACTCATGGTAGCCTAGTGGTTTGGCTCTCAAGCAGATGATCGTGTGTTCAAACCTGGTCTTACACCTCTAAGTTTTTCGGAATGTATGTGTATTTATGTGTTATTCTTCTTCTTCTTATTTGTGGCGTTTCAAGCCGTTATAGCGCCGACAACTTCGCCAATGTCAAAGTAACAAAAATATGATTAAAAAATCTTGTGACAAAATGTCGGCAACGTTGTACGGATTACCGTACCCGTACCGTAGCCCGACAGGGGGGGAGGGGTCTTTGACCATTAGGTCAAAGACCCCTCCCCCCCTGTCGGGCTCTTAGCCAACGGTCAATGATATCCCTCAGAAACTGCCAGGAAATCATTAGCCGAAGCCCAGGGTGCACCGGATCAAGCACTGCTCTTCCCTCCGGACGGATCAAAAAAGGAACTGCAGCTCTTGACCGCACGTGGAGGTAACCCGACTCGCACCCCACCTTTTATGTGTTATTCCACACCTTATACCACTAGGTCAAACGCAGCTTACGAGTGACGAAATCAAAGTACGCAATATTACGACCCTGCAGCAATACTCCCTCCATCTTACGTAAAAGTTTTACGTGACGACACACACACATACACACACACACACACACAGGCATCAACGACAAACTTATAACTTCCGTCTTTTAGCGTCGGGGGTTAAAAATAAAGGTCGAACTGTCCTCCACAGAACTAGGTATTAGACCCAGCAACACATCTTTAATATCATGTCTAACCGCATCCCTATAATAGGACATATTTGCGCAGCGGTTTTATTAAGGGATGGACCTACCCTTTTTGTCTAGTCAAAATAGAGGGCCATAAAAAAAAGATAATGGCTCCCAAACCTTTGATGTGACGGGGCGGGATAGGACAGGGAGCAAGGAAGAGAGTTCCTAATAATAATATCTTCTGCTGATGGTACTGTTAGTTACAATCACTACATAGTATAAAACAAAGTCGCTTTTTCTGTCCCCAAGTCCGTATGTATGCTTATGTTTTCAAAACTACACAACGGATTTTGATGCGGTTTTTTTTAATAGATAGAGTGATTCAAGAGGAAGGTTTATAATGAAACTCCCGTGAGACTCAATCATAATTACACATAAACGGATAACTCACGTATAAAAGTCGAGTGATGCTCGACATGTTTCGGACTATTTCGAAGTCCTTTTTCCAAGAGCGCTCGCCCCGGCGGCAGCGACACGAACACTGCGCGCCAGCGCTCTGCTCCGCTGCAGCTGCTGCTGCTGGAAATAGTCCGAAACATGTCGAGCATCACTCGACTTTTATACGTGAGTTATCCGTTTATGTGTAATTAAGGTTTATAATGTATGGGTATGGTACGGGGCGGGTCGCTAGTTTAAAATAATTTGTTAAATCAGGCGTTAGTCGGTGGAGGTTCAAATGGTCAATGAAAGAAAACAGAATGAGAAAGTTAAAAAAAACAAATCATAGCCGAAGGCTTACGTTAAGTTACGTTAGTTAAATTAACTGATAAAAGAGAGTAAATACATTAGCTGATAATAAAATTTTGCCAAATGATATTGCTGGTCTGACAGCAAAGAAAAAAAAAGAATATACCAGTTGCTTCTCTACCCGCGCAGATGGTAAAAGCCCATCGAGGGAATGGGCGAAAATCATAGGAATCATGTTAGGCGATGAGGCTAGCAACCCATCACTATTTTGATTCCATTTTCCACCTATACACCCTCAATCTTGCTAATTGTGGCCTGTAGATACCTGTTGCCTTAGGCTCTGTCTACTCCGTACGGGATAAAGACGTGATTTGTATGTATAATGAACAATCTCGGCACATCTCTGCCGGCGTATAGTTTGACATGGCCGACGTTTCAGTTTTGTTTGCATTTCCTTTTTACGAGGCTTCCGTTTTGAATCTTTTAAAAGGCTGCGTCACATTCTATGAATACCGTATGGATTGATGGATCGACCACATCGAAGAATAACGCTGATGTTATGGTATCTGAAATGTGTCAAATTGGTTAAAGATTTTTTTCATTTTTTTTTTTAAATAAATATGATGACAATTTTTTTATTTTATTGAATCAGGCGTTACTTTGCGGAGGTCCATTTCAATGAACAAAAAATGTAAACCGTACCACGCACCGAGTTACAATGCGTGTTTGTGTAACAGTTGTGCTCATTAAACTTTGATAATGATCCCGTAGAAAGACCGAAACGCGTCAGTGTTTGCGTGGTGTAAGGTGCATGAAAAACGTATATATTTCACACAGACTTGGTCTTCTTGCACGTGAGTAGCGGAGTAGCAAGGTAAATATTTTTTGTTCATTAAGATGGCAAAATGTCAACTGGGCAAATGATGATCAGATATCAGAATGTTACGGCGCTTATATATCTAAAATGATCTTTTCTTAGGGGTGCGAGTCGGGTTACCTCCGCGTGTGGTCAAAAGGTGCGGTTCGTTTTTGGATCCGTTCGGAGGGAAGAGCAGTGCTTGGTCTGGTGCACCCTGGACATCGGTTACTGATTTCCTGGCAGAATCTGAGGCATATCATTATCCGTTGGCTAACAGCCCGACAAGGGGGGGGGGGGGGGTCTTTTAACCGTGTTCTACCGTACGACGTTGCCGACATTTTATCACAAGACTTTTGAATTGACATTGACGAAATCATCGCATCGATCGATCGGGTCATAAAAATATTTTTTTTAGCATGACAGCGTCTTAATAAATATAAACATAGCACTCTGAATAAATTTACATGTACACAAATCACGTCTTTATCCCTTACGGGGTAGACAGAGCTTAAGGTAACAAGACCTAAAGAGCACGTTTAGCATGATCCGCCCACGATAGTTAGAAAGTGGAATCAAAACAGTGATGGGTTGCTAGCGGCATCGTCTATAACATGATTCCTAAGATTTTCGCCCATTCCCTCGATGAGATTCTACCATCTGCACGGGAAGAGAAGCAACTAGTACATTCTATGTTTTTATTTGCTCCCAGACCAACTTGGAAGGAATCAATTTAAATAGTATTTGACATTTTAACGCAAACGCATTCGAGACGTATTTTGTGACCGAGAACCTACATTAAGCATACTGTTGTATGTAGAAACAGCGATAAAAATGGTAAATCAGTTACTTGGCTACTATACCAACGCAATACTGAACATCTGCCGTCTCCATTGATTGCGTAATCGTGATGCGACAAATTCCAATCGACGCAGCCTCCCGCCATCGCGTATCTGAACCATATTTTGTAATGAAATTTTTCAGGAAGACGCTCTGTAAAATAGGTCGACAGCTAACAGCAGGAAACTGATGGAAAGTGGGCCGTCTGATAGTAAGTCAGCACTGCCAGAGACGCCCGGAATATGGGATAGACCCGTTGTCTACCTAGAGATCTTCTTAGCTCTAATACTAATACTAATAATAATATAGCCTTTTTATTCCGAATTCGCTACAATTTCAGTAAGTATGTTGTTGTTGTTTTTTTTATTTTAACTTTTACTAGCTTCTGACCGCGACTTCGTTGGCGTAGAATCACTACATATTATTAAACAAAGTCACTTTTTCTGTCCTCATGTCCGTATGTATGCTTATATTTTCAAAACTACACAACGGATTTTGATGCGGTTTTTTTAATAGATAGAGTGATTCAAGAGGAAGGTTTATATGTATAATACATGCATAATATACCGTGCGAAGCCGGGGCGGGTCGCTAGTTATATATAAAAACCTTCCTCTTGAATCACTCTATATCTATTAAAAAAAAACCGCATCAAAATCCGTTGTGTAGTTTTGATGATATAAGCGTACATAGGGACATAGGGACAGAGAAAGCGACTTTATTTCATACTTCGTAGTGATGATGCGAAAGTTTGTGAGGATGTATGTTCCTCTTTCCAGAATGCCTGAACACTACAAAATCTGCATCATGGCGAAGCGCAAATAAAAAGTTGTCAAACATTAATCGACTACATATCGAAACTTTATAGGCATGTTAAATTACTTCAATAGCGAACAAAGCCTACTGAAAACCCGGCCTTATGTCAATAAACGCTGTGGCGCTGGGCTTTCGTCCAAATGCAATTAGTGCAGCGGTGGACAGCTGCCTTTAGCGTAGCGGTGGACGGTTGCCTTTATGGCGGCCGTATCGTATACAACGGTTCGTGACAAAATTGCAAATAATTTTACATTAGTACCTTCCGTATGCAGCTCGCTTTTGAGATAGTGTTTAATTAAAAATTAAAAAGTCCCTACTAATTACGGTAAAGTAGAGTAATCATATGTAAATTAAAAAGTAATTCAACTATGATAAAAATGCCTGACATTATTTTGGAAAAGAGTCGATACTTAAAACTGCTAAACCGATTTTCACCAAACATGGCTAAGAATCACCGCAAGGAAACTGGCTTTTGAATGAAAAAAACCACATCAGAATCGGTCCATCCATTTGACACACACACACACACACACACACACACACACACACACATACAGAGATAGAGAGAGAGAGAGAGAGAGAGGTCAACGTCAAACTTTAAACACCCCTCTTTTTGCATCAAGGGTTAAAAAGTGATGATACAGATTGCTGCAGTGTTGCTAGCCAGAATTTT
This sequence comes from Pandemis cinnamomeana, assembly GCA_932294345.1. Taxonomy (NCBI): domain Eukaryota; kingdom Metazoa; phylum Arthropoda; class Insecta; order Lepidoptera; family Tortricidae; genus Pandemis; species Pandemis cinnamomeana. The sequence continues at coordinate 6,543,154 of OW028724.1, read as the reverse complement.
AATTTGCTGTTCGGTAAGCGTCATTACCGTGTTTGTATGAATTATGGTTTTAAGCTGTATACATGGTGTTTCAGAATTATAATGGAGTATTTTAGCGAGTGGTTGGCGTTATATAAATGAATACTTAAACTCAACATAATCTTGGATTCTAAATAAGGCCACCCGCGGGCGTAGCCAGGTTTTAGTATCGGGGAGGGGGGGGGGGGGGGGGGTTAGTACAGGGAAAAATCGAAAGTCTTTTTCAAATGCACCTTCAATGGACAGTTTTAAAAATAGACCAGACATTCATATAAAAAGTCAGAGAACACAAGTGCAGTGATAGTTATACACGTGCTCGATGAGCTGCTAGTGTATTATTTTAAATAATAATAAATTGAACTAAATTTGAAGTTTAGGCGACCCGTTTGCACGAGCACGATGTTACAAAAATACGTAGACTGTCCTTTACCATGAAGAAAAATATTTTTTTTTCCACGGAGACAAAGCCCTAAGTAGCTAGTTGTGTACAATACGTCCAAAACCCAAAAATAAACAAATAACAACAACAACAGCAGCGAAACGTAACACTTAGCTGTCTCGAGATCGAAACATCGTATTTAGTGTTTTCTCCAAAGGCAGTTACTTTTATTTTCCCAGCATTTTACTGACCAAATGAATATTTATCAGTCTGCTGAGCGACTGGCACTGTACCTATATCTCGTAAATTAGAACGATAGTTACTATGTTGTTGGAAAGCTTCCTCATCATTATTGCCCTTTACATATACACATACATACATACACATACACGAATCACGTCTTTATCCCTTACGGGGTAGACAGAGCCTAAGGTAACAAGACCTACAGGCCACGCTAAGCTAGATTGTGAGCGTAAAGGTGGAAAATGGAATCAAAATAGTGATGGGTTGCTAGCCGCATCGCCTGTGACATGATTCCTATGATTTTCGCCCATTTCTTCGATGGGCTTTTGCCATCTGCGCGGGAAGAGAAGCAACTGGTTCATACTATGTTTTTTCTATACTCCAGACCAACGTGGAAGAACTTTATTCAATTCTCTGACAATAACAGCGGGAGAGTATTTCAAATGCACCCACGTTGTAGCACAGTGGTATAACGATTCTACACAGTATTTAACTGGAAACTTTTCAGGGAATTTCCCGTTTATTTTATGAAATGTTTATTGTTTTTAATGATGTACGCTGTTGTTGCACTATTTGTAATTTTAAACTCACTCTTTGTCCGTCCCCCCCACCGTATTTAAACAGCGGCAAAAGGTAGGCCGCTGGGGGAAACGTGTTCTTGAGTGGAGACCGCGACTCGGCAAACGTAGTGTAGGACACCCTCCGGCCAGGTGGGATGACGATCTGCGAAAGGCTGCAGGCAGATGCTGGATGCGTCAAGCTGAAGACAGGGCGCTATGGCGCTCATTAGGGGAGGCCTATGTCCAGCAGTGGACTAATATAGGCTGATGATGATGATGATGAAAAGGTAATCGCGGTCGAATTCCCATTGATAATATGTTTGATACTGAGTCTTTTAAATTTGTTCATTTGTCATAACGACTATTTTTGTCACAGAATGTGCCGCTTTCGGATTCCCAGTGGGGGTCGTCTTAAGCTACCATATTAAACACCGCTCATGAATGCTCCCGAGGATCAGGCGGAGACATAAAGAGGCTCATTTCGGGCGCCCATGGTGAATTCATTAACAACGTGTAACCAAATATGAACCTAATATTCGACTTTGCTGAAGTTCGTTGTTGATGCCGAGCCGGCGAGATTAATGCCGCTGGGGCCTGATTTTTGAAAGCACACTGTGAAAATACCACTCGAAAGTGGTGAAAAATCGTGCGGAATTTGAAATACGACCAGCGTAGAGACTCATTAATCTCATTAATCTTGTGAAATAGTCATAAATTTTCTTAGAGCTGTAGTTTTAAAGATATGTAGTAGATTAATGCTGAGACCTGGAAAGTAGCCAATTGAGTAACTTGTTTAAAAACACGAACCGCAGGTGAGTGTTTTTCAAAGTTACGAATCCCTCACGTCACGAATCCAACTTAGAATACAATGACGACATTTACGACAATGTTTGAGAAAAACATATATTTATACCACTTTAGAGTGATGTGCTTTAAAAAATTGGGCTCTTCTGTGAGGCCAATGTGGCGTTAGATAATTTTAAGAACTATTAATGGGAAATCGTTATTATTTAAACGTTTAAGTGTCGACCAAACACGGTCAAAATAGCCAAAAAAATAACCGGCAACATTCTGTACAAAATAAGTAACAGTAGTAGGATTGAAGCAAAAAATAAATGAAGAAATATTGTTGTACCGTACCGATAATAAAACACTTTTTGTTTACAATCATTTACACACGCGTTTTTGCTGTGTGTAATTTTTATTAAATTCATATATATTATTATTGTATATTATTTTAGTGAACTTATCGATATCAAATCCCTAGAACGTGTTCCGAGTTAGCACAGAGTAATAGTTATCGTAACTTATAAGTACTATAATTTATTTCTCATTATAATCCATTTTGTCTGTCTCATTGTTAAATCATACATACGTCCATGTATATTTGTCAGCATGTTTGTGAAGTGCTTTCCACTGGCGTTCGTGTCATCACAGGTTATGTTGTTGTTTTGTGTTGAGTTTTTTAAACTTATTTGGGTTCCACTGAAAAACAGCGTCATTTTGGGCACCCTACTTAACAGTGTTAATAAATGTTTCTCTGTCTCTCTCTGTGTCTCTCAAATCAATTAATCAAGAGCACGTACCTATTTAGGTACTATGTATAATGTGTGTGTAGTGTAGCACTGAAAGCTAGGAATTGTACGACATTGTCGTATACAGTAATTAAGTCCATAGGCGGTTCCGTTGGCTCACTGGCGGCTAATGAACTTACTGTATAGCTACGTATGTACTGTTATAACAATTGTTTTTAAGCCCACGGGTCCAATTTAGTTTGTTAAGACGTGACATTGTCTGTTGTACTAAGAGATGTTAATTAACTTACTTAATTACGCTCGGTCCATTTTAGATACCATATAAAAAATTATATAAAATAAAATTAATAATTATATAAAAATAACGTAGTGTAGGACGCCCTCCGGCCAGGTGAGATGACGATCTGCGAAAGACTGCAGGCAGATGCTGGACGCGTCAAGCTAAAGACAGGGCGCTATGGCGCTCATTAGGGGAGGCCTATGTCCAGCAGTGGACTAACATAGGCTGATGATGATGATGATGATAAAAAATTACCGGTTATATGGGATTGAACAATCGTTTCCAAAGTTTGCTGACCACAATCAGTAGTGTAGCTTATCGGTCACAAAATGCGTCTCGAACGCGTTTGCGTTAAAATGTCAAATACTAAAAGAACAGTTTGTTGTCGTTTCGATCCGCAAGTGGCGCTGCCAATTTTTCTATAGTACCTAATTGAGACGTTTACCTGAACGCGTTCGAGACGTTTTTATATGCGAAAACTTACACTAGAGGCTCAGTGTGCTTAATGTAAGTTTTGAGTCAAAAAGACGTCTTGAACGCTCAAATTAACGTCTAAATTATAACGACGTTTCGACTAACATCTCGTTGAAAGCAGCACTAAGTTATTTTACATCGCTCCTAGCCGTAAGTAGCAATTTACCGCCTGCTACGCGGGAAGACGAGACATTGTGTATACACCACGGGCGGTGGTAAAGAAAGCCTCAGTTCACATGGTTATCGCCCTCGCCTTTAGCTCGTGCAACAAGATCCTGCGATCTGAGACATGTTTGTTTCACCTGAGGCACTTTATACTGGCAGGGTCGCCATGTGGGATGGTTTGGAGCGCAAATGAAAGACAGGAGTTCACTGATCAGTGGTTGTATTAGAACTAAAGCCTTTATCTAATGACACATGCAAGTGTGTTATGTCTAGGTAGAATATATGTAAGTATACGTAACGCTACACACCTCACACCACCCTCGGGGTGTATTATTACACCACACGCAGAAAATATCTTATCAGGTTATCACGGAACAATGTTTTATTCCCACAGGCCACGTGTTAAGATGTAGATATTGATGGGACCCGCATTCCCGAGTAACTACGAACTTTGGGTCAACACTAAAGAAAAGGGATTCCGAAAGTAACTTTCTGAGATAACCTGGCCTAGCGGACTTCGATAAAATCTCAAGGAACGTAGAAACAATTAAGTGAGACAGTTCTCACTGTCTGTGCGTGTATCTACATAAGTACCGATGTTTCTGTTCTCAAAGAGCATTTTCCAAAAAAAAAGTCCATATGAATATTTTTTCCAGTATTTAAACTATTTTGGGTTTTTCATACTCAGAATCGTTTACCCTATCGATCCTTATACAAGAAAAAATGTGTCCCAAAATTTCCATTCCCGGCTTCACACGATATATTATGCATATATTATACATACAAACCTTCCTCTTGAATTACTCTATCTATTAAAAAAAACCGCATCAAAATCCGTTGTGTGGTTTTGAAGATATAAGCATACATGCGGACACGGGGACAGAAAAAGTGACTTTATTTTATACTATGTACCTAGTGATGTATGGAACGAACAGCTCACTTAAAACTCACGTATAATAGCCGAGTGATACTAGACATGTTTCGGTCTATTAGTAGTCCTTCCTCTTGGAGCGCTCGCTCGCCGGCAGCGAAACGAACACAACGTGTGTTGGCAGTGTTCGTGAACAGCATACTCGACTTATATACGTGAGTTATCCGTTTGTATAATTATGATTGAGCCTCACGGTAGTTTTATGTTGAGAGACCTTGTATTGTTCATCAGATTATTTATTTATTTATTTATTTTCGGAGATCCAACAGCTATACATTACAGAGTGAGTTAGTTATAGTAGTAACATTAAAGCCAATTGTAGGCTCTCACAACTAGACACAAATTAAAACAATCAAAACAAAGTACGCGCGTAGTTGCAAACACACCACGCAACTAAAGATAAAAGAAAGTACAGTTACAAAACTTATCCACTACACAACAACAAATTTAAAGTAAACAAACACCCAATTACTGAAACTGCAGTCACTATATATTAAACATAAAGCACATTCAATCAAACCACCTCTCCGCCAAACGGCGCCGCACTGTAGAAATGTTACAGTTAAATATATCAATATCAAGTTCCTCAGCCACCTCATTGACACTACGACAAGCTCGCCTCAAAAAACTATTTTTGCGATATTTGGTTGCACCGCGCTTCAGTGAAATAGGCGGGTGATATCTTTTAGACCTATTCGGTGTATTGAAAGATATACTGGAAAGCAGTTCAGGACAATCGACCTTACCACTAGTGATACTGAGGGCGTAGATAATGTCCGCAATCTCAATCTTATTCGTATAAACTTCCCTCTCTATGTTGATGAATACTGCATTAAAATCTAAGATCTACCTAAGTGTAGCTACTTGCATACATATAGACGGCGTAGAGCGACTTTTTCATTGAACCACGAATAAACGATCGTGGATAGCCATACATAATATATTCTAGTTTACACTGAACTACTTACATTTACAGATTCTGGAAAAATGCCGTTTTTCTAATGTAAATTATTCCATGTAAATGTGGGGACGGCTGACCTGTAGACTTATTACCTAACTCGCTCGCAATCGCCATCGTGTTCATTTTGACAGTTCATGTGTGGGCTGACAATTGGCATCGGAATCAGCTAGCTGTCACATTCATACAAGAACTGTCAAAATGAACACGATGGCGATTGCGAGCGAGTTAGGTAATAAGCCTACTGGTTAAAGTCGCGGGTTCTCGGTGCAAGCTTCCAACCGAGCCAAATGGAGGTCTATGGGGGAGGCCTATGTCCAATATGGACGTCCTATGGCTCTGATAAGATGATGAAACCTGAGGTTTGAAATTCTCATTGTCAGTGACCCACGTCAAGTCACATGACTCTATATAAAGCCTTTTAGAGAACGGGTCAAGTTATACTGGTCTCCCGAGCGGAACACTTCACAGATGGCGTTAGTTTTCCAAATCATAACCTATACTCCAAATCCTTCACAGTTCACTCTGCTAGGCTGTGGAATCGGTTACCGACCTCCATCAGGCAATCTGCCTCCGTGGCGTCGTTCAGGGAGGGCTTGAAGAAGATGTGGCTTACACCATCTCCTTAAATATTGCATGTGTGTACTCATATTGTATGTAGTGTGTATGTATGCATGTGGTGTAATGATATTTAGTAGTTTATTTATGAATTGTTTGTTGTATTTTGAGATGTACGCTCTATTGTGGCTTTCACTATGTGGGTATTTTAAACTCACTCTTTGTCGGTCTCTCGCTTAATGTTCCTCTCATTTACTCAAAGGTTAACTGGCCTTATAGGCATAAATTCGCCTTTGCGCATATATTTAAGGTCTTTTTTGTGATTTGTCTCTGTGTCTTTATATTTTTGTACAATAAAGCATTTACTTACTTACTTACTATAGACCAACCGCTTAAATGAGTCCACCCCCGCGCGGTGCAGGGGCGCGGGGTGGGACGACAAAGGGGACCGAGAGAGGTGCGGGCGGGTTGTGCGCCTACCCGCACATCTCTCGGCCCCCTTGTGACACGTGGGCGAGGATTCATTTAGGCGGTCGGTCTATAATCTATCTACCTATTCCTCTCTGTGTGTTTGGGATTGTGGTTGCCTCGCAGACGTATCACTTAATGTAGGCGAGCTTTGATTCCAGACTGCTACAATCCGCAAACAGCTAAGTCAGGCTAAATTATTACTTAGTTAGGACCCGTAAGTTGCCTTCGAGACAGCCGTAACTCGACCACGATATTTATCAGTGGCCCGGGATTCGCAGGATCAATCCCTCGCACCGTTGTTTATAGTTTAATCAAAATAATCCCGACCGGAGAAAGGTGACTTTTGCGCGCAACCCTTTGGCGTGATCATGGGATTAAGTCAAAAAGAAAGAGTCCAACTTTTTTATGGTTCGGCACTTTTCTTGGAATGACGAAACTAAGTTTCTTTTTCTGAAGTATCTTGAGGTTTATAGCACTATACGGGGAAATAGAGATAGCTAGGTCTATGCGTGGTTTTCTTTTGTTTGTCTTAGAAGAATGTAAAAACTTTTTCATAGGCGGCAAACGAGTGCATTTCAGATAAATACTAGCTAAAATGGAAGTACCCTGAATATTTTAAGAGCACGGCAATTTGTTTGTTAACACCTTTACTAATGACTTTATATTTTGATTGAGTGGACTTAGGGCAATGATTTTATCGTAGCTTAATTGCATAATTACACACACAACGCTGATGATCTATTTTTCATGTCTGTGTTTATTTTTCCTGTTTATTTGGTGGGGAGGTACCACCAATTTTCAGCCAAATCGGTTTAGCCGTTCTTGAGTTCTAAATAGTGTAACTATCACGACTTTCTTTTATTTAGATTATAGTTATATGCAATTACTGGTTTATCTCGTTCGTTTGTCTGTTTACCATTGCAACCGATGCAAATCCGTTATACTGAAACCATTCCACTCTGTATATTCCTCGCAGCTTAATTATTCACAGATTTTGCTCCCCAGCCGAGTAATTAAATTAAATCTCGGAAGGAATAATATCTTCGTTTGGCGCGCGTCAAAATTCCAGTACTACATTCGTGCAGCGAGCAATTTCATTAGTTTTAAGTCCACTCCTGTGGTACAATTGCTGTGAAATAGCGGTTATTAGGACTCGGCGAATGTAAGCGCTGTTTGTTGCTTAATTATAGAAGATGTCGACTCAATGCTTGCCTTCCTTTCTATATTTTTATCCCCTGATGCATAAAGTGGGGTGTTATGTCTTGCGCGTGAGTAGCGGAGTAGCACGGAACGGTCCCGACCAGTGGTCCTACTGCAGTTTGCCCAACTTATCCTCGACCCCTGGGCGGAGGCTAACCTAACCTATTCTACCTATTTCTGTATTAAAATATTATTGAGTGATTCATTAATTGATTATTTGATGTTCAGGCATCCTTTCTGTTTCTCTATTTTTCTCAAGAATCATAGTTTTGTTTGTTAGTAATTAGGTAATAACAAGGTATTTATTTTTATAACCTTGTTTTTTTTTAGTATAAGATTTCGTTCGGAATTAACTACAGGTGCAAACTGTTTTGGTTGATGCGTTAACTGAATTTGTCTATATCTTAAGTTTTAATTTTAAGCTGTTTGTTTCCCAATAATAAATAAATAAATACAAAATAAATGGACAAATTAGTTGGACCACGGGTACCTGCAAGAAAAATGTTTTTTGTTCATGTAAATACAAGAGTCGGGGACAAACCTAAATTAACAAATCACATTGAAAATTATCCCCGCCTGCTGTATTAAATTCAAAGAAAATTCAGTTGAAGAGTTTTAGACCTTTTTTCTTCTTTTGTTCAGTTAAATGTTTTTGCAGACGAGTTTTTTTGTTTTTAATAATTTTTCACTGTCTAAGTCTAGAAGTGTACTTGTAGAATATTATGAAAAAACTTGTCTAAACTGGATTTTTCTTCTTTAAAGGTACTTTTTCGCAGCATGATATTTTTAATATCCTCAGGCACGTTGGTAATCCACCTTTCGCTGCAAATATTCAGAATGTAATTTGAAAAGCAGACACTAAGTAATGCTGATGCGGTTTTGTTTTAACGTTATTCCAAGTAACTTGTTAAAAACGTTTTTAAACTGGCAATACTGAGAAATTATTTTCTAGTAACAATGCAACTGACTTTTTTAGCACGTTTTAACTTTACAATAAAAGGAAATAAGATCAGACCTATTATTTAGTGAACGTTGCATGAAAACTACATGAAAAGAAGTTAGAAGTTTAGTATTTTGTACTTTGTGTACCTACCTACAATTTTTGTAAAAGTTTAAAACGGAGCATTTAAGTATACATATATAACATAGCATAGCATATAGCTTATCGGAGCGCTTTCTGTCAGTTGCATCGTTACAATACCATTAACCGATGCGCGGCGGGTTACCTCCGCGTGTGGTCAAGAGCTGCGGTTCGTTTTTGGATCCGTCCGAGGGGAAGAGCAGGTGGTCCGGTACACCCTGGGCATCGGTTAATGATTTCCTGGCAGATTCTGAACGATATTGTTATCCGTTGGCTAAGAGCCCAACGGAGGAGGATTTTTGAATACTGTATTTATTACTTTGACATCATGGCGAAATCATCGCATCGATCGAAGGGGCCATATAAGGAAAAGAAGAAGAAGAAGAAGAACATTTACCGTAACTGTCAATTTTTTCAATTATCCTTAGGTTTTATGCCCTGGCGACCTGGGTGCCTTTAAGAGGCGAGTGTACAATTTTCTGCAGGGCCGACAACGCACTGGCATCGCGTAAAGTGCTGCGGGTGTCTATGGACAGTGGTGATCATTTACCATCAGGTGACCCACTAGTTCGTTTGTCTGGCCTCTCTAACATAAAAAAAAAAAAATGTCAAGTATAGGTACACACGGCAATATAATCAGGTAAGCACCAACGCACGCTCGCGCCGTATCTATCCTGCTTACCGAATAGCTTTGCTGTACTCGTATGTACGTCAAAATCATCGGTAGGTACCCTGCCTCACAGAAATGCTGTCGCCAGCCAAGATTAGCCAAACAATTCATACAAACATTACATAATACATACATAAATCAAGTCTTTATCCCTTATGGGGTAGACAGAGCCTAAGGTAAAAAGACCATATAAATTCCGAAAAACCCAGAGGCCAAACCAGAGGGTTTGGGCAAAGCAGAGGCTTGAGAGGCCACAGGTCAAACCACTAGGTTACCACGGCTTCACAAAATACGCCTTACGCTCTAAATATAAAAAAAACTTAATAAGTATTATGCATTGTCCCAACATAAAAGGCACTCTTCTTTATGTTGGTACGCGCTCTTTTTACATAGTCGTAAGGCTGAAGGTATTCCCTGAGGTATGCCGTACGTGATATAGTACATTACAAAGTTAGAGGTGCAGATGTCGAGAGAGCTGTCATCAAAGATAAACATGAACATGATACGTGGATACATTCGTTATAGCTTTAGCAACAGCAGCAGATAAGTTTGTAATGGCTTACCACAACAAATTTAAACACTTACTGTGCCAAAGGGGCAATTACGTAAAACATTTGATGATCACAACAGTGTAAAAACTGTAGCTGCAATCGGTAGCCAAAGTATAGACTGGCTAATTTGAAGACATTTGTTAAAGTGGTTTGAAATAAGTTCGGCGACTACATCGGAATTTTGATTTGAAGACATTTGTTAAAGTGGTTTGAAATAAGTTCGGCGACTACATCGGGTGAACGGAGTAGTGTAATTGCCCCATAAGCTCGTATTACCGGCGATGGCAGTTAGTATAGATAGAGACTTTGTGAACAGTCTTTGATTTTAACCATAATAAAGATGTATATGAATTATTGTCATGGCATGGTTCCTGGATCGAGTAAATCTCAAAGTTACCCTAAAAAAGGATTAAAATAACCAGACCGACGGTACGCTTACCACTTATTACTTGAAAATAGCACAAAGTAGGTGCAAAACTGTGAAGTAACCGAATTTACTGAAATCCATTCCTAGAGAAATGCAGCAGGTGTGTCCAAGAAAAGGAATAATTCATTTAAGTATCTTAAAATTACTACATTAACAAGTTTTAGAACTTTCTCAAGTGAAATATAGCTTCTCTAAGATGTTATTGTAACATGAAACAAATTAAGTTAACCTCAACTTTAGCCTCAAAGAATAATAATCATTAACAGTGCTACACAAAGTTCCTAATCCCAGAGGAGAGCGTAATGTATATATGACTTTTTGAAATGGAGAATGCAAATTATGAAACTCTTTTAAAGTTTTGTTAATTTTCTTACTTTTCTCGAAGTGTTATTTGAAATGAAAAATGAAGGTGTCGCTTGTATTTAAGAAAATCCTTTTGAAGTTCACGACGAGATATAAATTACGTTTTAAGGGTACCGTATTTAAAAGCAGGACGGGAGAGTAAAAATGGTAGGAATCATGTTGCAAGCTTTGTGGCTAGCATGCCATCGCTACCTATTTTGAAACCCCTTTCCACCTATACGCCCACAACTTTGTCACATTTGTACAATAAAGCATTTACTTACTTACTATGCTAAACGTGGTCTTTAGGTCTTGTTACCTTAGGCCAGGGGTTCCCAATCTTTTTCAACCTGCGGCGCAGTTACAAGTTTGTATTTTGTAACGGCGCCCTGCCTTAGCTAAGTTGTTAGGTTAGGCTACTTAAAGGAATATTATATTATATTATGTACCGATGCGAGCGCTCAAATAGGTACCCGCGAATATTTGTGGTTTCGGATAATGATAGAACTCACGGCGCCCCTCTTTGCTTAATACTCATGTCCTGTCAATCGTTCAAAGGTTAACTGGAAGAGATCCCTTTTAGGGATAAGTTCGCCTTTGTGCGTGTGTGTTGTCCTGTATTCATCTTTTTCTTGTGTTTTATGTACAATACTCATACTCATACTCATACTCATTTATTCGTAATACTTATAGTTATTACATAAATAAAGAGTTATACATACATACATACATACTTTCTACGGGGCACCAGGGCGCCGCGGCGCACACTTTGGGAACCCCTGCCTTAGGCTTTAGTTTATCTTTACCTACCTGCATTACACGGTCTCATTGTCTAAAGAAAGACGGGGCCAGCGTACGGGTCCTCCCCTTGTGAAACCCTAGTGGCATCCCACTGCGTCCCCATCACACCGGATTGAGGCAACGCGGGAGAGTTTTTTTTAGTTCGTGTATACCCCTTCGGGGGAGAGTCCCACATAACCCTAGGCATGCCCGTGCGTGTCTACCCCGTAAGGGATAAAAACGTGATTATGTATGTCTGTATATACGACGGAGTAAGTTTTGCGGGTGGTAGAACTTCGTGACAAATGAGCAAACAAAACAATATGGCGTCGAGCAAACAAAACAGTAAACGAGCAAATGAGTCGCATGATTGTAAGTGATTTCCACCGTTCATGGACACCAAAGAGTCGCAGATCCAATGCCAGCTTAGAAGGCTAAGATTTACCTCATGCGCCTGTAATTTGAGTATTTCACAGGCTGTCTCACTTTCTTTCTTCCATGCTGGTTTGGGAGTATAGATAAAACATAGAATTTACTAGTTTCTCATCCCGCGCATATGGTAAAAGACCATCGAGGGAATGGGCAAAAGTCTTGGTAATCATGCTATAGGCGATGCGGCTAGCAACCCATCACTATTTTGATTTCCCTTTCCACCTATACGCCCTTAATCACGCTAAACGTGGCCTTAAGGTTTTGTTACCTTAGGCTCTGTCTACCCCGTAAGGGATAAAGACGTGATATATGTATGTATGTACGTCGCACTTTCGACGCCGTGACACAGCAGTGCAAGCGTTGCTGCTTGGCGGCAGGATTAGTAAGTAAGATGATGGTAACGATCTGGGCGGACCTTATACAAGGTTACTGATCCTCACTATTCCGTAGAGTTAGAAAAGCATAGTTATTTATTTACATTGGTCTAACTTCTCTTCTATGAGTCGCATTTTTCGGTTAATTCTTCCATGCTGGTCTGGGTGCAAAGATAGCACAAAGAACGTACCTATTGCTGCTTCTCTTTCCGCGCAGATGGTAAAAGCTCATATAAGGAATGGACGAACATCTTAGGACAGCCACGCTGAACCTTAGGCTCTCTCCACCCCGTCAGGGATACATACGTGATTTATGTCTGTATGTATCGAAAAATTTACAAACATGTCAGAAAACTTTTTTATTATCCCTGTCACGGAACTTCTTGTCCGAATAACTTCCTCATCCAATAAACTCGATCTACGGGGTCTTCAGTACACAGAGTACGTATATAAATAGTATGTCGAAGATTTTCGACGAAAAATACAGTAAAATCGTAACGAAGGCCAAAAAAATACACGACCAAACCGCTCCTGATTTCTTTGTGTGGCTAACGGGACATAATATTCGGTCGCGCCATTTCCGTATAAGGTGGGCTGTTGCTGAAGTGCTGACGATTTGATTTCTTTGACAACTTGATTACATTTACAATCGCATCCTTAGAATAAATATTACTGATGATTCCCGATCAAAACACCGTGGTAGCCTACATAGGCGCATGTGTTTGACCGATGGCATCTCAAACAGAGTCGTGGCCACCTTGAAGTTTCTCGGAATTCATTTGTTTCAAATTTTATCACGTGTTTTTCATGGTCGTGAAGACACCTGCGTATTCGTACAACTACGAGGCTATTCAATAGGGTGTGAAGGAACTCGAGCCTGAAATGAGAAGATGCCTGGGCCCAGCAGTGGGACGTATCTGGCGGCGATGAAAGGAATGATTACGGACCGAAAAAAATCAAAGCTTAGTCTTTGTGAGCACACAGGATGTCTTAGAATTATAATGGAATATTTTAGCTAGGTAATCCAGATTATGTTGGGATACCTCGATTGAACACTTTTAGGAGAGCTGTCAAGACAATGATGTTGACTGTTATTAGACATACGACTAACAGATCAGAGTTTTTCTGCGAAACTACAAAATAATTTCGTGAGAGTAATTTATAAAAATCTAATTTTCTAACCTAACAGGGCATTTGAAGATAAATTTGCTATTCTAGATTATCTCATAAGCCCATAAAGCTAAACACCTAATTTATCACGCCATTACCCGCTGAGCAGTTTATCTGATGGGATTCATTATCAAAATGCAACCAACGAAATGTTTTTGATTAAAAAATATCACAGCGTAAGAGAAACAGAGACGGCAATTCACTCTTCGCGGAGACAGATATCTGTTTAGCAAATAGGCTGTTTACAGTCGAAAGGAACGATACGATGACGACACGTTTCCAATAAAACATGGGACTATTCACACCAATAGGGATTATGCATTTGTTTTGTAACATCTCTTAAAAAACCGGCTAAGTACCAACCGAGGGTCCTATACAAATTCGCCAGTTATTCTAATATAATCCAGTGTTAGCAGAGCCCTGCCTCTAAGCAAAGTCTAGTCAGTGTGAGATCACTTTATATTGGTTACTTATATAGACAGACATTAAATCAGATTTTTAGATTCGTTTCATTAGTTGTGCTACAAGAGCTACCTTCATACCAATTTTAAAATTTCTAGAACAACTGGAAGTAAACCTCATAGGTTTTTGAGCTCGGCTATTCGTATGAAAACATATTTCTAATGTCTGTATCCTTTAATTAAGTTTAGTCAGAGGGTTCATTTTTTCAGTCCCAAAGGACAGCAGACTTCAGTATTTGGTATCAACTTCAATTCTATATCTCTACCGTAGAGACTCTACGCGTTCCTGAGAAAAAGGGTGTTGACGGAAAGACACATGGACAGTTAGACAGATTTTTCCATTTGTCAGTAATCAACTCTTGCTAGCAAGAACACAAACTTTTTCTACTAAACCAATCTAGCTATTTAATCCACGAAAATAAGTATATAGAAAATGTTCATTTTATAGTGCCAGTGACTCAAACATCTACCTTTTTATCGTCTCGCAGAGTATAAAGCTGGCAACACTAATGAAAATCATTTGTTAGCCCTGGAAATAAATTCACTTCAGTAGGCGATGTGACGAAGAATCCGGCGGCGATTTGTCCGACACGCTCTATTTATTTCTGGGAACGCTATCTTTACTGTACTGTAATTATTTTTAATGTGACAACAATAAAGAAAATACGCCGGCAAAAGAAAAAAAAGTTAAAATACGGCTGTATTAAAATTGACGAAAAGGCAAACTACAACAATAAAGCTAAGTTTTTAATATTAATAATTGTATTTTAATTTAAACACATTTTGTAATAGAATTTCACCCTAAATGGCTTAATTACTGCGCCTAGACAGTCTCATTAGACTTATTGTTAATTAAGACGTTATTCAAAGTCTTGGTACATGCCACTGTTGTCTCGTCTGAGGTTAAATCGAGCTATAAAGTAAGTTACATTAGTCATTACACAGAAAGATTTAAATGTAAAATTGTTATTTATAGATATTCGTATAATGTGTTTATCGCGTTATCCAAAAAAAAAATACCACATGATCACTTTTTCCAGAATTTAACTATTTCGGGTTTTTTTCATTCAGAATCGTTTACCCTATCGATCCTTATATAAGAAAAAAAAAGTGTGTCTCAAAATTTTCATTCCAGTTAGTCACTTTTTTCACATAGGTATGTGGAACGTGACTATCAGGAAAAAAAAACAAATAAAATCTGGAACACATTTTTCCTGTATGAGAATCGATAGGGTAAACGATTTTGAGTAAGAAAAACCCAAAATATATAAATTCTGGAAAAAAATTACCTACATGTGGACTCTCTTTTGGAAAACGCTCATATACCTAATAGTAGGCTTGAACTAGGCATGAATAGTTTTGTACATTCTAGTTTCTATACAAGTAATTAAGTGGGCGACGGAAACTTCGCTAACAAAGAAGGCGAACTCGCCGCTATAATTACTGACGAAACGCTTCGTGAAAGGAACACGGGGAAAGTTGTGACTCGAGAACTACTATTTGAACAAGCGAGATACTTCCAACGGGAAACTGTGGGCTGTTTCTCGAAGCTACTTACAATTTTACAAGACTAAACTAGCAACATTGGTCAAATCCCAACCGTTGATTGGTTGATTGGGCCAATGTTGCCAGTTTAAAATTGGAAAATTTTAAATTTGTTGCTTCGAGAAACGGGACACAGGTATTTCATAAGTTAGTTTATCGTAGCTTGTCCGTCCAGCCAGCACGGCCAACACAAGTGCGCGCGAGACAGACTACCAGTCTCTTTCTAGAACGAACATTAAGAAAATGTCGAGTAGTCCATCTCAGCCAGTCGGTGTTCACGCTGTTTGGCTTTGGAGGCTAGTTTGTAACATAAAAAAAATATATCGCTTACCTTTTAGAAAATTAATTTATTGTGGATTTTCTGAATCAAAACACGAGCACTGGGGGCTTACGACGTCTTAATGTGATTAAACTCCGACTCAGTTAAGATTTTAGCTTTAATTTTTAGTATGGATCTGACAGCGAGCGAACCAGCCCTGAATCGGAATTTAATCGCATTAAGACGTTATGGTGGTTAAAAAAATGAATTCCATTTTTCATTAAAAAAAATGTGACAGTTTTACGATGACATATACAAATCGTATGATTGTCGAAAAATTGAAAAAAAATAACATAAAATAAGGACATTAAATGTGTTATCACGAAAATAGTGCTGGTGATTCTGATTCAGAGAAGCCCGAAATTTTTCCATTTTGGAAAAAATAAAGGTTTTTTTAGAAAATGCGCTTAAAACTGAATGTTACATTTTATAGATAGGACTTGACGTGAAAACGTTGATATAGGAATATATCATAGAAGGATAATTTAAATTAACGTGATGATAATCTAATTGTATTGTATAGCAGTAGTAATATAATAGCCTAATTATTTTTATATAATGACTTTTATTGAGTTTGATATTTCTCATACTGTTTTATTCATTGTTCAAGTCATGTTCATTACATAAAATAAATATCAAGAATAAGTTACTTAAATGTGACACGCAATAACTATTTAACAACTGTATTAAATAAAACGCACTGAACTATTTCATTTAGTAGCAAACTAGAGCCCACAAACTTTTAAATAACACCGTAAATGGGGACTTAATTACGCAATAAAAGTTAAATTCACCTTTACTCAGACCGTTGCACGAACGCGGGGGAGAATTATGTGCTAGAGACGTGTTCAAGTCTCGTTTATTTCAATGTATAATCGCGATTTTATGATTTTTTATTAAAAATACTTAAAAAAAGAAAAACACTATTTTTTGACAAAAAATTACTCATTTAATGAAAAATCTTAAATCTTAAAAACGGCGTCAGCTGGCTCTCAAAAACAAAACAGAAAAGCCTACTCTTTTCAATCGAGTACACAAAGGGGATTTTCAATTAATGAGAGTTTTTTTGTTTTTGTTTTAAAGTTAGTAAAGTTTTCAGTTAATGAACGACTCTAAAATCACGAATCAAAGTCATGAATGTAAGTATTTACTTTATCTTCACCCTAAATTATTAAACTAAAACATAGTCTATGTTCATCAGGGATAATATAGGATTCTAATGGTAAAATAATTTTTCACATCTGTCCAGTAGTTTCGGAGCCTATTCAATACAAAGAAACAATCAAATTTCCTTTTTGTAATATTAAATAGTGTAGATGAATAGTTTTTGTAAGTTATACATTTTGGGATTTCGAAAACAGCGTAACCATTTCAAATTTGCTGTATTTTAGAGGCGAAAATCGTTCATCTGGCTAGTTCTTATCACTGGAAAATGCGTTGTTTTTAATTTTGCATACAAAGCCTGGTACAGCCAGCGTCAAACTCGCGAAAGAAAGAAAGAAAGAAAGAAAGAAGACATTTATTCCTTTTTGCAAGACACACAAATATATACACAATTTTATGGAAAAAAAACAAGGTAAAACAAAAAAAAAAAACATACGAAATAAAAAATAGATCATCAGCGTTGTGTGTCTTCGCAAAAGTGAAACGGTCGCTGGCTCAGCATTACGCTGAGGTCACCCAAAGTGCGACACCCAAAGTGGCCAAAAAGTTAGCAACACGACCTTATTTCAACTGTAATAGTGACGTGTTGCGAACTATTTGGCTACTTTAGGTGTCACGAACTATTTGACGCTGACTGTACACCGAGCATTCGGTCAACCAGGACATAATAATACATATAAATAAACCTTAACTTGTCAATTATTTTGTTCCATTTTCTTGAAGCAAATGGTAGCGGCTTTTGGTGACCGCTTCTTTAAAAGTTTTCAACAAACTACTTAATCATGAATAGACGTTTGGAGTGTTTGAGTTTTAGTATTGACGTTGAGTTAACGAATCCAGTTAATTATAGAATCTTAAGAAATCTTCCATGCTGGCCCGGGAGCAAAGAAAAAACATATTAAGGAATTTATATCGAAATCGTCAGCTTAAAATCGTGATGAGTTGCTAGCCGCATCGCCTACAACATGATTCTTAAGATTTTCGCTCATTTCGATGGGCTTTTACCATATGCAAAACAAACATTGTAAGTTAAAGGTCAACTAACAATACAATACAATACAAATACTCTTTATTGAACACCGCAAATAAGTACAAGACAATACAGAATCAAAGAACAAAGTAGACAATAGGCGGTCTTATCGCTTAATAGCGATCTCTACCAGACAACCAATAAGAGAAATATAAGTCAACTAAGATAGGTAGGTACTATCAAATGAACCAAGAATTTTTACTTCTTGATTTTTATGTTTACTTTTACGGTTTTACCGTTAGAAATTAAATTTCTAAATGACACTGAAAATTAGAACACACAGAAAAATCCGAAAAGTAAAGCTATGGCCGGGAATCGAACCTGGATCCTCGTTATTCCGTGACGCAGGTTATGTTAACCTGCTTTGGGTGGTGTAGGGGTATAGCACGCGTCACGGTATGACGAGGATCCGGATTCGATTCCCGGCCATAGCTTTACTTTTCGGATTTTTCTATGTTCTCATTATCAGTGTCGTTTAGAAATTCAACTAACATGTTTCTTGTTAGTAAAGATTTGTAACCAAGCAAACATAAGTAACGTTTTCTTTAGCATTCATCGTAAAGGACGAAGGCACGCGCCACAAAACCTTCGTTCTAAAAATATCCTTTACGCCAATTAAATCTTTAAATAGGCACCACAACGACGTATAAAAGCAAAAATCCGCATCAAAATGAATCTTTCATCATATTATTTACGCCCAAAATAGCACCATAATTTACTTTACAGCTTAAGCTCCTTCAGATCCACGTGTACGCCGGTTAAATTAATTAATTTAATTTTAGACGCTTGAAGAATGGATGTCATAAATATTGGAGTGCGCGATCACACCCTTGGGGGCGATAGATCAATTGCAGGCTAACGGATGCGGAACTACGACGAAGTGATCGAGTGTGCAGTAGTCTTTATTCTGTACTTAATCTATTATTTAAGGAAAACAAAAGATTACCATTTGACTTACAATAAACAACTAGACTCTCAGTCGCTAACAAAGGTTCCTCAAGAAACGTCCGAGTTGCTTTGTCTATGTGTTGTGTGTGTCAACACAACGACTTAGACAGATAACATTAACATATTCGTTCAAATTGACACAGTAATTCGTGGCAGTAATGTTTAATATCAATGGCGTAGGATCGTGAGAAGTAATGACACGACGCCACGCGCTGGAAACCTGCCTGTCTCTTTTGTTCTCAATAGTAAGATTACGGTGCGAAAGAGACATATACATTGTTATCAAAGCGCGGTCGAAACACAACTGAACAAAAACTCTGACCAATAGACGCGTCGTTCAGACTTTTGCTTCGGACAGTTTTTGAGCGTGATTGGGAGTCTAGTTGTTTATTGTACGTCAATGCATTTGTTTTTACTTCTGGCGCGCTGTACTCTAATGTACTTAGACTGGCTCCATACGAAATTTGAAAGGTACTTTGTGTTTCTCTTAAGCCGGGTAACCGTAACTGCTGCACATTACAGTAACCAACCATTATAGGGTCAGATGTCCTGGTCCGAGCTTGACTCACTTAATGGTGCTCTGTAAATAAATAAACATTGCATTTTTAACGTTGAAATAGGGCAGGTGTAGACTGTAGAAACTAATAAATAAAACAATTCAAATTAAATTTCAAAATTCAACACGCAGCGCTGACCAGAGCAATGTCACGACTGTCTTTTGTTTTAGTTTTCTTTTAGCGCTGCGTGCAATTTACTTTATTTGTGGCCAGTGCCAAAATATAATGTTTTAATAAAAAAGGTGGCTGCCCAAATAGGTGCGTCGCCTACAGCAGGTCTGTGCAGGTTCCGTTTAATATTTCACAGTTCGCGCAAGAGCTACGTTAAATTTTAAATAAGAAATGAACACTGATGTCGTTCTCTTTCTTTCTCCTTTCTAGTCCAACCCTCGCATTGGGCAAGTGCGAGGTATGATGCGAAGTCTCCGATTGGCCGGAGCTGTGTCTTCTTCTACTCTCTTTTTAATCCCCGATGTGGCGCAAAAAGAGAGGTGTTCTAGGTTTGATTTGGATCTCTCTCTCTCTCTCTCTCTCTCTCTCTCTCTCTCTGTTTCTGTCTGTGCCATCATAACTCGGAAAGGGATGAATCGATTTAGACCGACCGCTTAAATGAGTCCTCGCCCGCGCGGCACAGGGGCGCGGGTAGGACGACCGCGGGGTCCTCTCTCGCTCACCCCGCACCTCTCTCGGCCCCCGCGGTCGTCCCACCCTGCACGTCTGCGTCGCGCGGGCGAGTACTCATTTAAGCGGTCGGTCTACAGTTAAGTGGGGTTTTTTTTAATTTTTATTTCAACAGTTATCAGTTCAGCGTCTAAATCAACATTTTTTAAATAATTGGAAGCTTTTAACAAATTCCTGTGTTATCTTACTCGTGTTCCAGCTAAGGAGTTAACACTATAAAACAATTGAGACAGTCTGAACTTACTCTGCTTGTAGCGTAAGTGTTAATAAAACAGTATGGCGCTGCAGCGCTTTTGAAATGAACACGACGTGGAGGTAGGAATGAATTTGCACTTTGGAGTTAAATTATGTTTATTAAAAGTTTTCATTAGTTAGGTACCGTTTCGAGCGAATTGTTGGATCTAATAAGATGTGGTTTACGCCGCAGTGGGATTTAAATATGGGATTATATGAGAGATAAATATACTTTTAACATGAAACTACCGTGAGACTTAATCATAATTACTTTATAGTCACTTTGGCATTTACTTTTCACAGATAAGGACAAGCGATTGCTAAGTTAGCAGAAGCCTATAGAGCGTTTATGAATAGGTAAAGGGGTAACCGAGCAAGTCAAATAAAAACAAATGACGGCGTGCGTAGCGTCATTCTTTCCTTTTTCAGATGCCAGTTCTGATTTTCATACGTGCCAGTTATGCCAGTTAAACTTTATAAAGGTAAAGCGTAACAAATCGTTACGGTCGGTACGTGCCTCGTACGGCCAGAAAATAAATTTATTTATTTTTAAAATATTACTATCTATAACTGTTTTCGTTTAAAAATGTAACGTAGAACGTGGTAGCTTTGAACGAGGCCAATTTGAACAGGGGGTTACCAGAATCGTTTAATGTGTGCCAAGTTCTGTTCAGATTAAGGGACACAGCTATCCAGCCATATAGCTCTGTCCTTAACCTTACCCTCCAATAATGTGACAATGGGACTCACAAATTTTGAATACTAAGAAATTTCTTGCTTGAGTATAAACTGGGCTTTATATAATCTTGTGCCAACAAATGTACAGAAATCAATCGCGTCCAATAAAGAGACCTAAAAGATAAAAATACTGGGTAAGTACGTTCCTAAAACTGGATAAAAGACAAGGTAAATTTACCTAATTTCGTGTCAACATTTACCCACGGTTCCTTTGATTAGAGATCAAAGTTCAATTGTTTGCGTAACACGACACAATCTGCTTACGGAAATACAAACAAAAATATCGATAAATTATGTGCCTGCTTGATGTAGGATGTGGACTCTTATTAGCCGACTTCGAAAATGCAATTTATTTGTTTGTTAAGTACCGTACCGTGGGTGAGGCGCATGAAAAAAAAAGACAAATGACGGAGTTTAGTACCGTAACACTCCGTCATTTGTCTTTTTTTTTCATGCGCTTTACTTTACTGTCATAATCGCAAAGTGTGGCATACGTGGCGGGAGTGGACTTAGCCTACATAGTACCTATCGGCTTGACACTGTTAGAGCTGAGGCACCGACTTCAAACAGATCAGCAGGTAGCGCACACTGAAATATATTTTGATTAGATTTATAATATACTAGCGACCCGCCCCGGCGTCGCACAGTATATTATGCATGTATTGTACATAAAAACCTTCCTCTTGAATCACTCTATCTATTAAAAAAAACCGCATCAAAATCCATTGGGAAGTTTTGAAGATAATTATAAGCATACATAGGGACATAGGGACAGAGAAAGAGACTTTATTTTATACTATGTAGTGATTTGTGTGTCTTGCAAAAAGGAATAAATGTCTTCTTTCTTTCTTTCTTTCTTTCTTATACGCCCACAATCATGCTAAACGTGGCCTTTAGTTAGTAATTTTTACTTGTTGACGGTCATTTTGAAGGCGGTTTATTGCATTTTTTTAATGAACTTGCAATCTTCGTGTGTATCTAAATAATTTCGTAATTCTCCAGTGGTCGTATTGACTTGACTTACAGGCGTTTTTCGCCAGACTGGAGGTTTTTTTTGGTATATTATGCAAAGATTACGATGCAAGTATAACCTGACATGCATTACATACATACATACATACATAAATCACGCCATTATCCCTTAGGTACGGGGTAGACAGAGCCTAAGGTAACAAAACCTTATGGCCACGTATAGCATGATTAAGGGCGTATAGATGGAAAGGGAAATCAAAATAGTGATGGGTTGCTAGCCGCATCGCCTATAACACGATTCCTAAGACATGCATTGTAATGTAAAAAGCGCAGTGAGCAGAAAAATGTGTACAAAATGTTTTTATTTAAGTCCTTTTCAAGTTTTTGTTAAGCTAGCAACATTTGTTTGTCACTTTAGGCAACAAAAATCACATTAATAGTAAAAGTGTTTTTCCTTTTGACTGTTATGCATCTTAAAATGGATTAGGGCAAATAGAACATGGAATTGACAACTCGAAAACGCTCTCGACCCGTAGTCCAACTGATCTTCGACCTTGATTTTTCTAAGTATTTTACCCTTCGGGCAAATGAAGACACTTAACCCACCTATTTTTGTATTCAAATAAGAATAAGAAGAATAAGAAGAAGAATAAGAAAATTTATTTTGCAAATTGGCCGCAAAGGGCTCTTTTACATGTCTTTTTGAAAACATTCGGAAAGACCATCATTGCCAAGAAGAATGCGCCGCAAGAAACTTGGCAGAAAGTCATTTATAGAAATAGAAATAATTATTGAGTGAATTCAAAATAAAGTCTTCCATGCTAGTCTGGGAGCAAAGAAAAAAATAGGATGTACCAGTTGCTTCTCTACCCGCGCAGATGGTAAAAACCCATCGAGGGAATGGGCGAAAATCTTAGGAATCGTCGAATAGGCGATGCGGCTAGCAACCCATCACTATTTTAATTCCCTTTTCCACCTATACGCCCACAATCATGCTAAATGTGGCCTGTAGGTACCTGCTACCTTAGGCTCTTACCCCGTAAGGGATAAAGACGTGATTTGTATATGTGTATGTGTGTATGTATGTATTCTAAATAATGGCAGCATATTTTCCGGCTTAGACAAATCAGCTGGATCACGGGTCGCCCTCGAAACGTTGATATTCGTGCGACAAAATATGAATTATCTAGGTACCTACCCCGTAAGGGATAAAGACATGATTTATGTATGTAAATATGGATTATGCGCTGTTACCACTAACGTGGGGTTGCCACGCAAAAAATCACAATAGGTACCTATCCGTTGTCACATATTGGCGATAAATTGAAATTGTTCCGGTTCATTGACCCCAGCAGATTATTCCAATTTCGGGGCAATACCGACCCTCGACAAATACTGGTTAAGCGTGAGTCGGGTCCGATTAATTCGAGGTGTAATACCAAGTTCGAAATTCGGAGTTCGTGTTTGTCCCTCTCATTCTCTTGCTAAGCGCTATAAGTGTGAGCGAGATAGCGAGAATGTAACTTCGAAGTCCTGTGCCGGCGGCGCGGTCGCCTGCTAATCTACAATTCTGGCCAATCGTTTAATCCCGAGGTTTAACCTTTTTGAAGGTAAATCGACATTTATTACGCAGATTGGGAATATACGCAAAATAAGATATAATTTTCCTCAGTAAGATATCATTTTCATCTACTGAATATTGCAAGTTAAATAAAAGTTAAAAAAAAAATTCACCGCACTAACTCCAATCGCTAATAGAAAAATAAGATAAATCTGAAACCACTACAATCCAGTTTAAACTAGTTCAGACCAGTTCCAACCAAATTGAAATGCAATTTTCTAAAGAAACTCCGAAGACTGTTTGTGCTGTTCATTTGAATGCGACGCAGCGAAGTAAAATGGAACGGGGAAATGTTTCATGGAAATTTCCTTCGTATTGACATATATAGAGCTTGTAAATGCGAGATTTTATTCCTATTATCATATATACAAGTATGAGAAACAATGATATCATATTACATTGCATTTCACTACATAGTATAAAAGAAAATCGCTTTCCACTGTCTATCTGCCCCTATGTATGCTAAGATCTTTAAAACTACGCAACAGATTTTAATGAGTCTTTTTTTTAAGATAGAGTGACTCAAGAGGAAGGTTTATGTATAATTCTTCGCAGACGAAGTCGCGGGCAGAAGCTAGTTATTAATATTATAGTTGTCCTCATGATTTCCTAATAAAATTCCTGTAACAAGGACACAAATACAGAGAGAGAGACAGGCAGACGGACACGAAAAAGTATTGATTTAATACTGTGTGTAAAAAATGTAAATAAACAGGATGACGGTGGTGCTCAGTTACCTACTATCTGGTTAATTTTCTGCTCGATTGCCAACAAGTCTAATGTTTAAAAAAACAGAGCTAGTTCATAGACAAATATAATAATTATTTACTTTACAAATCGACGATAATCTTATAGCAATTGTTACCTAGTTACCAAAAAAAGTATTTTTTTCTTTTCTGAATACCATTATTGTAAAACAAAGCCAATTTTATCGAAAGAAAAATTGACAAGCCTTTTTCTTACAAAAATAACTTAAACTACAATAATAAAAAAAACGTTGTTGCCCGTCTAGGCCTCTCAATCAATACAATTTTAATCTTCGTGAAATTGAAACCCCTTTTCCATTATGCTATTAAAACAAAAACTTTGCGATACGCTTTAAATAGGTTTTTTCAATTATGTAAATTTGCGTAAAACTCCGGTCGTAAAAAAAGAAAAGTAAACAAGACACAATTTTTTAGGAACCAACTTCATAAATTTCCAAAATCAATATGTTTTTCAAAATTCATCAAGATCGAAGATGAATCCTTAAAAAAAAACTGAAAAATAGTTTAATTTTATTATTTGTGTAGTTAAAACAACTATTCGGGGCGACAGGAAATCGCCCGAAATTAACAAAACCGACTGCCAATATTTAATTTCAACAATTTCGGTGCACTGAAAACACCCTATAGTGCTAGGGCTGCCAAAACCATGAGATTATAGCAGCAATTTGTAAACGCTGGTATACATCTGAGATCGCGGCAGACGTGCGTGGAATGTGAATACACTGCGCCTGATGACCCTGCTACGTAGACTAATGAGGATAGTTCAGTAAAAAGGGAGAAGCAGTAGGATTTATTATTCTACCGTGTGGCAACCCTGCAATTTACAGGCTGTTGTTTTTTTAATAGATCTTCAATTATCCTTTTTTAATCTGGCAATATTTTAAGCCTCACTAACCAATCCCCTTATTCATAAACGCTCAATAGGCTTCTGCTAACTTAGCAATCGTTTGTCCTTATCTGTCACTTTGACATTTACCTTTCACAGATAAGGACAAACGATTGCTAAGTTAGCAGAAGAATAAGGGGGCAAATCTATATCTACTGCTTACTAAATCAAAGTTTTTTAATGACAAATCTTACTAATCTTACTCTTACTATTAAGGAGAAAGTTTGTAAGTTTGGATGTTTGTTGCTTTTTCATGGCCAAACGGCTAAACCGATTTTATTGAAATTTGGTACAGTGATAGGTACAGTCTCGGAAAAGGACATAGGATAGTTTTTATCCCGGAAAATCGCATAGTTCCCGAGGGATAGCCGATAGTAGACTATACCTGTTAGTCAAAAAAAATATGGAGTGACTCCATCACTACAATACAGTTTATTTATTTAGGCGTGTTAGAGTTTTCCGCAGTAAAATGCTAATTATTATGAACAGAAGCTTCCTCGGCGTTTGAGTATTTATTTATACGAAATTATTTAAACAAAGAAAAAGATTTGCACTGACCTTTTTTACCTGTGTCTCGGGAGAGCTTCCGCCAGTTTACCCTCCTGAACTTTAATTCATATCACGTGTCTCTCTCTAACAGGTGCGGGTGATAGAAACAAAATACATCGGTAGTCGATTGCAGTGTTTACACAAATAACGTGGAGGACACTTGACGTCACAAGGTTTTAGGCAGAGGGGAGACTCAGGCTATATGCTCAAGTATTTTCAAAATGTTTTGATCATTTTGTACGATGAATGGTTGATTACTGTGAACTATAAATATATATAAATTGTTACATAAAATTTAAAATAAAAAAATTACAATTTGTCCAATAAAGCTTACACACATAGGTAACATTAGCAGTAGTATTGCTGTACCGATATGTACCCAGATCAAATTAGTAAAAATACTGGCTCCAAATAAACACTCGTCATGTAAATCAGGGTTGTCAACGGATTTAGGTCAAGGCTTGCTTTCCATTCGACGTTGGGTAAATACTACTGGGATGATGAGATCTAATTAGTTGATTAGATTAATTGTCCTAGCTGAAAGGAGGATAATTTGGCTTAAAGGTCCTTAAGTGTTATTAAAGACGGCACGGATTTTTTCCACTTCTCCCTCTTATAAATATTTGTTTTACATTAACAAGACACAAAAGCGTTTTAAAAATATATTCGATACATACATAGGTATAACCATACCCACGTCTTTATCCCTTATGGGGTTAGATAGAGCTTATTATATGGCAA
The DNA here is from genome assembly GCA_932294345.1 of Pandemis cinnamomeana. Lineage (NCBI taxonomy): Eukaryota > Metazoa > Arthropoda > Insecta > Lepidoptera > Tortricidae > Pandemis > Pandemis cinnamomeana. Next base: position 6,516,342 of record OW028724.1, on the reverse strand, counting down.
CAAGACCTAAAGGCCACATTGGGCGAGTTTAATTTTTGATTTACCACTTAGTTAAGGTACATAAAAGTTTTATTAAAATGTTTCTTTTTGCCACAATATTGAATAATTATCAGTTAAAATAACAAAACATAATTTCATTATTATGTATTTATTTAATTGACAGCCCTAGTACAATTCCTTAAATTCGGCACTTAATTAAAAAAAATATTTAAAAAAACTTCAACAATAAAATGTATCCTGAGCTGTTCTCAATAGCGTCGAATATCGTTAAAAGCCCATACTTACTGCAAACAGCCAGTATTGACGAGCCGATTGGCTGATTAATTGGTTGCCGACGAGTGTGCTTAAGCGCCAATGAAACAAATGCCTATCCGAGCAAATGTTTCCCTTCGTCCATAATTTGCATTTCATTTTCGTTTGTTGAAACAAACGTATCCAGATTTAAGAGAGATTTTTTATAATAAAAACGATGCCAACGCTTTAGGATTGCAGGGCTAAGATTGAGTAGGTACCTAGTAATTTCATAGGTTTTCTAAGGTACTCTCCATGCCGGAATACAGCAGCACAAGCAGTACCTATTAGCAAATGTAGATCACGTGAGTCAGTTTTTTATAATTTTTCGAAAAAAAAAAAATTTTTCAAGTTTTCGGTATTTTGAAAAATTAAAAAAAAAACATAAACCGATGCAGTCATTAACTTAATTACAAAATTTCACGAGAACCGGTTAAGAAACGCTACCTGTAAAGGAAAATATACGGTTGGACTTTCCGCCTGAGTTTCCGTACAAATTATTTTTCAGTAAATGGACGCAAAATGTTTTATAAATAACGGGGTTACAGTCACAGTTAATTTAATTTCAATATTTTTTTATAATTAAGCGAATGCCCGTTTAAAAAAAATGCACGGCGTATCTTTTACCAGTTAAGTCACCCTATGTTAAAAAAACACAGTATGTTTCACGTGTACGTAATTTTACGGTGGCTTGAATTATTTGTTTAGATGTTGGCAGCGTTGGAAAGGCTTTAGTTTTTAATGAAAGTCGCTAGCGGAGGTTTGAGGACAGAAATCAATCAAGTCGGGGCTTGCAGGGAGAATCCAATTTTGCTACCGGGGTTCGGTCAAACGGGGTGCTCTAGTTGACGAGCTCTGTCTATGCATAGGTGTAAATATCTGATACAAACAATGTCTAGAGCTCGTTGACAAATTAATATGTTCGCGGTTTAAGAGCATGGTCTGGGAGTAAAGAAATAATATAGAATGTACCAGTTGTTTCTCTTGCCGCGCAGATGATAAAAGCAAATCGAGAGAATCATGTTATAATCGACGACTAGCCACCCATTATTATTTTGATTCCCCTTTCCACCTGTACGCCCACCGTCATGCTAAAATTAGTCTTTAGGTCTTGTTACCTTTAGGCTCTGTCTAACCAGTAAGGGATAGACGTGATTTATGTATGTATGTTAGTGGTGTCACAAGGGCCACCCCCGCCGCACCCTAACAAAAATAGTCTTAAAGCGTATTGGATAATTAAAGTATGCCATTCGGCTGGGAGGGATGAGTGCATATTATTTTCATCTGCCCCTACCAGTGAGGAAGAAAGGAAAAATGTTCTACATTATCTGTATCAGGGGGGTTATAGCGGTAGAGATAGATGGAACAGTAGGGTAAGCCGCCAGCTGTTGTTGGGTACAGAGCTGTTCCAAAGGTGACTGCGGTACTCCATGCAGGATCGAGTATGGGCTCGGTACAAGCTACATAGCTCCTCTAATGTCAGGTCTCACCTTCGAAAGATGCCAAGCTTTTTTTCAGGGTTATCGCCATGTATTCGATGTGACAAAAAACTGTCACTAAGTTTTTTTTATTTGATTGAATCGGGCGTTACTTTGCGGAAGTCCATTTCAATGAACAAAAAAAAAATTACCTTGCTACTCCGCTACTCACGTGCAAGATAACCAAGTCTGTGTGAAATATCTCTCCCTCCACTAATGCCACATAAAACACGTATAAATCCCACAAACTTACAGCATCATTAAACTTTGATAATCCCGTAGAGGGATCGAAACGCGTCAGTGTTTGTGTGGTGTAAGGGATAATTAAGTTTGTGGGATTTATATGTGTTTTATGCCGCATTAGCAGAAGGAGGGATTGCATGAAAAACTTATATATTTCACACAAACTTCCACCAAGTGAGATAGAGGTCAATCACTGGTCAGTTTGCAGTAAAAAAAAAGACTTGGTTATCTTGCACGTGTGTAGCCGAGTATCAAGATAAATATTTTTTTGTTCACTGTCACTAAGTTGCTAAGATCTCTGTTTACGTGAGCGGGTGCTATTATCAAATACACATTAGCGCACTAATATTTATTCCCACCTATTATCGTCCATAAACGACCGATTAACGAGTTACGTGTTATTTGTCCGTGCGCCCAATCGTGTTTGGAGAGCGCGGGCCGTGTCACGCGTCGTCACCTGGCGCTCGTTAATGTAGCGGCTCGGAGGTGGCTACTGGCCTAAGTATAAAAAGCGGGCGTAACGGGCTAAATAAAGTATGTATGAGTAGATTTATTAATCACAAAGATTAAATAATACCTAAGTAAATACAACATAATTAAAATATAAACTTAGGCTACCTTAAAATAACTTAGTAAAATAAAACTTATGTTAAAAATTAAAATAAATTTGGACCCTTAGGTAGGGTCCCCATCACGCAGGCAGCATTCCCGCGTTGTATCGCAATTGCGAGTCTTTGTGCGAGAAAACTGCCCGCGCGAGGGTCGTCTGTTGCCTCCCTCAGGCGTTTGCTTAGGTCTTTGTAGAGCCCACGTGCGCCCTTGCCACACGGACCAAGTGTCTCGACGCCAAATGCGACAAATTCGTATTGGGCGCCGAGACACTGGTATTTTGTCACCTTTACCCGCTCCCGGGTGTCCGCCGCCGCGCCGGCATGCCTGCACGTCATTGGAAAGTAGGACGCAGCCATGGTGTCGGCGCAGGTAGCGTCCCACACCAGCGCACGTCCGTACCTCCATGGAATCAATGACATCCCATCAGGGCGCTTGCCATCGCTCCGTGCGATCTGGGGCTCCAGAGCAGCAGGAACGTTGACACTGACGAGCGCCCTTCTGACCGATTAACGAGTTACGTGTTATTTGTCCGTGCGCCCAATCGTGTTTGGAGAGCGCGGGCCGTGTCACGCGTCGTCACCTGCGCTCGTTAATGTAGCGGCTCGGAGGTGGCTACTGGCCTAAGTATAAAAAGCGGGCGTAACGGGCTAAATAAAGTTTTTAATGCATGGAAACTTTTAAAAATAAATTAAAGTCTCGTTACAAATGGGAATCAGTCATTTTTGATGTTGTGGGTGAGTATGTTGATAAATCCCGAAATTTCAACCGCTTCATATACACTGAAACAGTGAGTACATACTCGTACCTGAGGCAACACATTTATTATCAAAATCAGTTTAAACTTTAGTATTTAATAAATTTTCGCTAAATAGTAACTGCTTGTTGGCTTAGGGTAAAACTGAAATAACTAATACAGATTTTTTTTCATTGCAATGGTTCCACAGGATAATCTGTGTCATTAAAGTACCTATCAAATAAAAATTGACACACCGTTATTTATTCCCACCTATTATCGTCCATAAACGACCGATTAACGAGTTACGTGTTATTTGTGTATTCGTAGCAAGTGGAATAAAGTAGTCTCTGCCTATCCCTGTGGGAAAGAGGCGTGACGGTAGGTATGTACCTATGTAACTTATTTCTTTTATTTGTTGTCTGGTAGAGATCGTATTAAGCGATTTGTTTTGTACTGATTTGTGGTGTTCAATAAAGAGTATTTGTATTGTACTGTATGTATGTATGTGTTATTTGTCCGTGCGCCCAATCGTGTTTGGAGAGCGCGGGCCGTGTCACGCGTCGTCACCTGGCGCTCGTTAATGTAGCGGCTCGGAGGTGGCTACTGGCCTAAGTCTAAAAAGCGGGCGTAACGGGCTAAATAAAGTTTTTAATGCATGGAAACTTTTAAAAATAAATTAGTCTCGTTACAAATGGGAATCAGTCATTTTTGATCTTGTGGGTGAGTATGTAAATCCCGTAATTTCAACCGCTTCATATACACTGAAACAGTGAGTACATACTCGTACCTGAGGCAACAGAACCTTGTTTAGCCAAAGATAATATATATTCTTTACATATAATAAATCAGTATAGAGTTCGTTCTGTACATTACAAATATAATAGCCTAGTGGTCTGACCTGTGGCCTCTCGTGGTTTCGAATTACCTCTGAATTTTCCGGAATTTATGTGCGAAATTGCATTTGAATTTTACCTTGAGCTTTTCGGTGAAGGAAAACATCGTGAGGCACTGCACACATCTGCGAAGCAATTCAATGGAGTGTGTAAAGTTCCCAATCCGCACTATGCCCGCGGGGGTACTATAGCCCAAGCCCTCTCATTCTGAGAGGAGGCTTGTGCCCAGCAGTGGGACGTATTTAGGCTGGAGATGAAGGCAGGATTTGGCGACAGGGCCGGATTAAGGTGGCAAACGAAGTCGCGGGGAACGACTAGTCGTGTAATAAGAGTCAAAATACAATAATCTTGTACCAAGCGTGACTAAGCTTGCTCTTCATAAATAAGATTGAAGCAAAATGAACGATCTTAGACATAAATTGGTGTCAGACTAATAATGAATATCCTTTTTAGCTCAAACACGAAACAATGCCTAAGTATCATAAATTATCTTAAATAATGTACACAAGTAAAGGTATAAGTTCAGAGGAATTTGCGACTTTACTTTATAAACTGTTTGCGTTAAAATAATGTATGTGGTATTTTTATAATAATATACATCACTAGGTACATAGCATAAAATTAAGTCGCTTTGTCTGTCCCTATGTCCCTATGTATGCTTATATCTTCAAAACTACACAACGGATTTTGATGCGGTTTTATTTAATTGATAGAGTGATTCAAGAGGAAGATTTTTATGTATAATTCTACGCGGACGAAGGCGCGGGCAGAAGCTAGTACATACATAAAACACGCCATTATCCCTTACGCGTTAGACAAAGCCTAAGGTAACAAGACCTAAAGGCCACGTTTAGCATGATTGTGGGCGTATAGGTAGAAAGGGGAATAAAAATAGTGATGGGTTGCTAGCCACGATGGACTTTTACCATCTGCGCGGAAAGAAAAGCAAATGGTACATTCTATGCTTTTTTCTTGCTCCGAGACCAGCATGGAAGTATTTCTGCGTACGTAGTATGATGTTACTCTTTTTTAAAGTTAATAATTTTTTTTTAAAATAAGGTACGTAAGCTTAACTTTGACTGTTGTGTAGATTACCTACGCGATCAAAAAAGTTCGTCTAGCAAATAATTGCATTACCATTTGAATCATTACGTATTTTGATCTTTACTAAAGTCACCAGAATGTAGTATGTTAGGTTAGGTTAGTTTGCTATCAATAAAAAAACTTACTGTTTCAGATATAAAACGTTTTATGAGTAACGAAAATTATGGCACACCGTTTATTCGGAACTTCAATTTTATACACACAAATCACGTCTTAATCCCTTGCGGGGTAGACAGAGCCTAAGGTAACAAGACCTACAGGCCATATTTAGCAAGACACTGAGGGCGTAGAGGTGGAAAGTGGAATCAAAATAGAGATGGGTTCCTAGCCGCATCGCCTATAACATGATTCCTATGATTTTCGCCCATTCCCTCGATGGGTTTTTACCATTTGCGCGGGAAGAAAAGCAACTGGCACATTCTATGCTTTTTCTTTGCTCCCAGACCAGCGTGGAAGTAAATCAATTCAATTTTATGGGACAAAATATAGACCCCATGTATGTAATGTATGTATGAAAGTATTAATTGTTATCATCGGCAATGTTGCCACACAAACGAATCCCAGCTGATTGCAATACGCCGCCACGTTGCAGTTCAACTGACCGCAGCAGAATGATGACGCGGAGCATCGGGCGCCGCCATTTTCAGCAATCAGGGGCCCGATTTTGGAAGCACATATGTGAAAATACCACTCGAAAGTGGTATAAATCCCTGGTCTCTGGTGAGCAGTAGATGTTCCACGAGTTTGTAATTGTGTCGTACATACACATCATTCAAACAGATGACGCTTAGCGACAAAAAATTCGCATAGTAACAAAGGTCACGTGACAGTTAGTAACGGGTAGAAAAATTCGGAGACCACCCCACCTGCTATGGGTGGTGTAAGGGTATAGCACGCGTCACGGAATGACGAGGATCCGGGTTCGATTCCCGGCCATAGCTTTACTTTTCGGATTTTTCTATGTGTTCTAATTTTCACAGACATTTAGAAATTTGGTATAAATCAGTTTATATCTCCAAAACTACAGCTCTAATCAAACTTTTGAATAGTTGACAAGATTAATGAGAGCTGTGATTGTCTTCTAAGCTACTCGTATTTCAAATTCAGCAAAATTTTTCACCACTTTCGAGTGGTATTTTCGCACATGCGCTTTCAAAAATCGGGCCCCAGGTCGTGATCATAGCTCGGAAAAGCCATCGCAAAACCATTGCAGTACGCTTATAGAACCAGAACAATGACAGAAATGCAACTACAAAAGTTATGTATATGTAGATATGTAAAGTTATGTAAAGTTATGTACATATGTGTAGCATAGATATGTAGGCTTTTAGGATTAGTGTTTGTAGTAGTGTGTGATATAATCTAAATAAGTATGTTTTTAATGTAAAAATGCGAATATTCCGCTACAAAAGTTCAAACGCTAATTAATGGCATAAGAGGTGCTGCTATTGCTTTCATGCTGGTCTGGAAGTAAAGAAAAAACATAGAATGTACCGGTTGCTTCTCTTCCCGCGCAGATGGTAAAAGCCCATCGAGGGAATAGGCGAAAATCTTAGGAATCATGCTATAGGCGATGCGGCTTGCAACCCATCACTATTTTGATTCCCCCTTTCCATCTAAATGCCCACAGTCATGCTAAACGTGGCCTTTAGGTCTTGTTACCTTAAGCCCGTTAGGGATAAAGACGTGATATATGTATCTATGTATGTATGTATGTAGAGGTATTTTATCCTAGTCCTCTAGGCTGGCAATGGATCTGCAATCCTCTAGGGTTGCGGGTGCGGGTGTCCGTGGGTGGTGGTCCTCGCTTACCATCAGGTGAACCACTTGCTCGTTGTTTTTCTTGTCGTATAAAAACATTTAGAAAATATCCTCGAATGGATAATGATAATCTTAGTTACAATATTGCTGCTCTATTGATTTTTTTTCTACACTGAGAAAAACGGGCTACGTATTACGTAGGTTTCAACAGTGCCGTACGTAGCTAGGATTCCACTATTACGCTTTGTGCCCGCTACATGCCGCGTAATGTAGTTGTCATACGTAGTCGGCCTCATTACCCGCTTCATGTAGCGGGCCCATTACTTACGAGTGGCTTTCCCAGCTACTTACGTACGTAGTTCGCATCCGCCTACGTACAGGTAATGAGTATGCAAATTAAATCTGTTTTACATTATTATACAGGAGTGGGTACATGTACACCAAGTTGCAGCATACGTCTGTAATGCGGCCGCACTGGTACTGGACAGTAACGGGCACAGTAAAGCATGTTGCAGCATACGTCTGTAATGTGGCGGCACCGTTACTGGACAGTAACGGGCACAGTAAAGCATGTTGCAGCATACGTCTGTAATGTGGCGGCACCGTTACTGGACAGTAACGGGCACAGTAAAGCATGTTGCAGCATACGTCTGTAATGCGGCAGCACTGTTACTGGACAGTAACGGGCACAGTAAAGCATGTTGCAGCATACGTCTCTAATGCGGCAGCACTGTTACTGGACAGTAACGGGCACAGTAAAGCATGTTGCAGCATACGTCTGTAATGTGGCGGCAACGTTACTGGACAGTAACGGGCACAGTAAAGCATGTTGCAGCATACGTCTGTAATGCGGCAGCACTGTTACTGGACAGTAACGGGCACAGTAAAGCATGTTGCAGCATACGTCTGTAATGCGGCAGCACTGTTACTGGACAGGTGCGGGCACAGTAAAGCATGTTGCAGCATACGTCTGTAATGTGGCGGCACCGTTACTGGACAGTAACGGGCACAGTAAAGCATGTTGCAGCATACGTCTGTAATGTGGCGGCACCGTTACTGGACAGTAACGGGCACAGTAAAGCATGTTGCAGCATACGTCTGTAATGTGGCGGCACCGTTACTGGACAGTAACGGGCACAGTAAAGCATGTTGCAGCATACGTCTGTAATGCGGCAGCACTGTTACTGGACAGGTGCGGGCACAGTAAAGCATGTTGCAGCATACGTCTGTAATGTGGCGGCACCGTTACTGGACAGTAACGGGCACAGTAAAGCATGTTGCAGCATACGTCTGTAATGTGGCGGCACCGTTACTGGACAGTAACGGGCACAGTAAAGCATGTTGCAGCATACGTCTGTAATGTGGCGGCACCGTTACTGGACAGTAACGGGCACAGTAAAGCATGTTGCAGCATACGTCTGTAATGTGGCGGCACCGTTACTGGACAGTAACGGGCACAGTAAAGCATGTTGCAGCATACGTCTGTAATGCGGCAGCACCGTTACTGGACAGTAACGGGCACAGTAAAGCATGTTGCAGCATACGTCTGTAATGTGGCGGCACCGTTACTGGACAGTAACGGGCACAGTAAAGCATGTTGCAGCATACGTCTGTAATGTGGCGGCACCGTTACTGGACAGTAACGGGCACAGTAAAGCATGTTGCAGCATACGTCTGTAATGTGGCGGCACCGTTACTGGACAGTAACGGGCACAGTAAAGCATGTTGCAGCATACGTCTGTAATGCGGCAGCACTGTTACTGGACAGGTGCGGGCACAGTAAAGCATGTTGCAGCATACGTCTGTAATGTGGCGGCACCGTTACTGGACAGTAACGGGCACAGTAAAGCATGTTGCAGCATACGTCTGTAATGCGGCAGCACTGTTACTGGACAGTAACGGGCACAGTAAAGCATGTTGCAGCATACGTCTGTAATGTGGCGGCACCGTTACTGGACAGTAACGGGCACAGTAAAGCATGTTGCAGCATACGTCTGTAATGTGGCGGCACCGTTACTGGACAGTAACGGGCACAGTAAAGCATGTTGCAGCATACGTCTGTAATGTGGCGGCACCGTTACTGGACAGTAACGGGCACAGTAAAGCATGTTGCAGCATACGTTTGTACTGGGGTAGAACAGGTACTATACAGGTGCGGGCACAGTAAAGCATGTTGCAGCATACGTTTGTACTGGGGCAGAACAGGTACTATACAGGTGCGGGCACAGTAAAGCATGTCGCAGCATACGTTTGTACTGGGGCAGAACAGGTACTATACAGGTGCGCGCACAGTAAAGCATGTTGCAGCATACGTTTATACTGCTGTAGCACTAGTACGATACAGGTGCGCGAACAGTAAAGCATGTCCCAGCATACTTTTGTACTGCTGTAGCACGGGTACTTTACAGGTGCGACCACATTAAAGCATGGTGCCATCTTATTATAACCGCACCGATCCATACAGTTAAGGAAATTGATTTGCCTATCATCATAGAACCCTGACACTATAGATAGGGTCGTATAAAACGCCACATCACTGAACTTTGAGTGATGTGGCCTGTAATGACAGGCAAATGTCGCAATAGCGACAGGGTTTTGTGGTTGTACAACCTAGGCTGTACCTAAGTTGTACAGCCTAGGCGAATCATTTTCCTTGATTGTATTTTTTGGCGCGATTATAATATGGCGAACCACGATTTAACTGGAGCAAGAGTGTGGTACATGTGCAACAGCAATACAAACTATTACTGACAGACCATGCTTCCACTGTAGACCCTATGTACCTATGTTACAGCAGTAGATACGTATAAAGTAATTATACACTATGCTTAACTGTCCACGCCGGTATAGCACCTGTAGCAACAAAAGTACAAACAATGAAACAACAAACTTAACTGTACTTGCCTGAGTATAGTACCTGTGTTGCGCAACAGCAGTACAGAACATTACTATGACTATGCTTCACTGCACCCGCACTTGTACTTTCCTGCTCCAGTACAGCACCTATATGAACAGATAGTTATCATAATTAATTATGTAGAAAAACATATTTAAATAATAAAACAAAGTTAAGAATAAAAAAGTATTTATTTCCAGGTACTATCAAATGAATCAAGAATTTTAATTCTTAAAATATTTACAATCCACAGCATAAATCCAGTAGCATAAGTACTTATCCAGTATATTTACAACTACAATGGACGTCAACTGAAATTGACACCATAAATATTCATCCACGATTATAAAGAACAACAATTATCGTAATAGCTTACAAATGTCTCGAAACAATAGCCAAAGAGATAGGGGAAATATTTCCAATTTATATAAATAAGTTAACTGGAAGTTAACTGGAGTTAAGTTGACTGGAAGAGATCCCTTAAAGGGATAAGTCCGCCTTTGTGCATGTATCGCAGTGTTTGTCAATTGTATTTTGTCTTGTTTATTTTGCACAATAAAGAGTTTACATACATACATACATAAGTGCTTATACTTAAACAAAGATATAAAATTTTACTGTAACTAACCCGATATAGATGTTTATCTGAAATAAAGTATTTTTGATTTGGGTTGATTTCAATTACGGTTACAAATACGGTTACGGTTAAATTAAGGTTAAAAATATTTACCTTGCTACTCCGCTACTCACGTCAACGCGTCAGTGTTTATGTGGTGTAATGGATAATTAAGTTTCTGAGATTTATGTGTTTTATGTGGCAGTAGTCGAGGGAAGGATTGCATAAAAAAACATATATATTTCGCACAGGCTTAGTTATCTTGCACGTGAGTAGCGGAGTAGCAAGGTAAATATTTTTGTTCATTGAAATGGACCTCCGCAAAGTAACGCCCGATTCAATAAAATATTTGGTTTGGTCTGATTTGATTTGATCTGATGCTGTCTAGAGAAAAAGTGTAGCCCTACGAGTGACAAACCTCTTGGGATCGGACAGCAGCCGTAGCTGGAGTCCACTACATTGACATTGACTCGACACATACAGGGGTTGTTTTAGTAATTAATGGCTACAGGTGTGTAGAATGCGGGGTCCAATGAGAGGTTCGACTTTAAGGGCCTGTTTAACCACTCATTGTTAAAATTGATGTGACAGATAAATGTGCTTTGTTTTGTCTGAATAAACAGAGACGGCTTCATATTTATCTGTCACATAAAATGTAACAATGAGTGGTGAAACTGGCCCTTAAACTGTTAAATATCCTAAATATTAGTCTTGCTCCCTAGCCAGAAGGCAAACAAATAATCAACATTAGACCTTGCATGCAAATACAAAACAAATAACAGATAAACTATTTGTATTTATAATAGCATTGACAAAGAAGCTCTGTTCCTTCTTGGCGAAACTGAACTCAAAGAACTCATACCAAAAGTTGGGCCCAGTCTTAAGTTAAAAAAGTATGTGAAATTTGCTGTGCAGGACTATATTTCCGGTGCGTGTTCTAATAATTAACTTTTATTATTTAATTGGTCATATGTTTTCTAGAGAAAAAAATGCAGCCCTACGAGAGAAACCTCTTGGGATCGGACAGCAGCCGTAGCTGGGGTCCACTACATTTAATACAAAAATGAAATAATCTCTTTGTCCAGTGATCATTATACTTAATACTTATTATAATTAAGAGGGCGCTGCACAATCCTCCAGCACTTTTTTTATTACATTACAATATTTACAATCCACAGCATAAATCCTGTAGCATAAGTACTTATCCGGTATATCTACAACTACAATGAACGTCAACTGAAATTGGACACCATACAAATATTCATCCATGATTATAAATAGCAACAATTATTGTAATAGCTTACACATATCAACCTCTTGGAGAAGGTTCAACGAAGGGCACCAAAGCTGGTTGGTTGTTTGGAAGATAAGTCCTACGAAGAACGTCTTTCAGAGTTGGATCTACCAACATTGGTGGAGCGTAGAAGGCGAGGTGATCTTATCGAGACATATAAGATTTTACATGACCACTACAACGTCCCAGACATAAGAAACATGTTAAATATTAGTAAAAATACACGTTTGAGAGAGCATTCTTTAAAACTGATCAAGCAACCAAGCGCAAGCAACCCCAGAAAACATTTCCTATCTAACCGTGTTGTGAACTCGTGGAACACACTCCCCTAACTTGTGATAAGTGCACCTTCAGTGAACAGTTTTAAAAATAGACTAGACATTCATAAAAAGTCAGAGAACACAAGTGCAGTGATAGATATACACGTATCAGCTCAAAGAGCTGCTAGTGTATTATTTTAAATAATAATAATAGTATCTCGAAACAATAGCCGCAGAGATAGTGGAAATATTTATATCAATGGTAACTAAACCTAACTGCAGTACCCGTGTTTCAGGGCCCGACTTGAAACTGATAACTGGTACCGTCAAATCATCCAAATTTACCGTTCCTGGGCAAAGATTTGACGAAATGGTAAACCTGGAGGAGTGGACGGTATGCTAGAAGGTAAATGTTTTGCGAACCACTCTTCTTTGAGTGGTTGCAAATGTGCCACCTTTAGGCAGTAAGGGCCACTAAAAACCATAACAGGCACCCTTACCCCACGGTCGAGGGAATTGGAGACGGCTACGTCCCAAGGTAAAAAAAAGAAGTGGCGGACCCGCATTTGGCATTCTTCAAAAATTAAATTTGTTTGTTAGTTCGTTTGTTTCACCTGCGGGCGTCTGTATCCGCGCAGTGCTACCCAAATCAGTACCCACTTGTAGGATAAAAAACCACAAAGAATAATTTGAAAAAAATATTTTCTCAAGTCTTATTGCATCTGTAACGACAGACGGAGCATGAAGGAGCACAATTCAAGTTCATCCTCGAGCTTTTACACTAGTCCAGCAAAACTGTAACACCAAAGGTTGACGAGGGTCCCCGGCCGAAGAACCACAAGCCCTGTTGTGTACCTTGGCATCAATCGAATCCGCGTGGCCGTCGCTGGAAGCGATTGCGTCGAGGCCTACGGTAACAACAGTGAAATGACAGATTGGCAGAATCATCAAAAAGTTGATCTCACTTGCTTACCAATAAGTGTCGTTAAGTTAATTAAGTGTGTGAAATGGATGAAGATACATCTGCTATTCTCCGAAGCTTGGGCTTAGAGTCCCTTATTCAAGTGTTCGATGGTAAGTAAGTACCTACTATTGAAAAAAACTTTATTTTTACAGCTTATGAATGATTTTCGCCATCAATATCCCGGAAAAGAAAATTCCTTATTTTCCATGATTATTCTAAAAAGGGAAGAAATCGTCGAGTATGCACAGAAAAAAGTGCTCAAAATACGCAATAAAGAGCTGCTAGTGTATTATTTTAAATAATAATAGTATCTCGAAACAATAGCCGCAGAGATAGTGGAAACATTTATATCAATGGTAACTAAACCTAACTGCAGTACCCGTGTTTCAGGGCCCGACTTGAAACTGATAACTGGTACCGTCAAATCATCCAAATTTACCGTTCCTGGGCAAAGATTTGACGAAATGGTAAACCTGGAGGAGTGGACGGTATGCTAGAAGGTAAATGTTTTTTGCGAACCACTCTTCTTTGAGTGGTTGCAAATGTGCCACCTTTAGGCAGTAAGGGCCACTAAAAACCATAACAGGCACCCTTACCCCACGGTCGAGGGAATTGGAGACGGCTACGTCCCAAGGTAAAAAAAAGAAGTGGCGGACCCGCATTTGGCATTCTTCAAAAATTAAATTTGTTTGTTAGTTCGTTTGTTTCACCTGCGGGCGTCTGTATCCGCGCAGTGCTACCCAAATCAGTACCCACTTGTAGGATAAAAAACCACAAAGAATAATTTGAAAAAAATATTTTCTCAAGTCTTATTGCATCTGTAACGACAGACGGAGCATGAAGGAGCACAATTCAAGTTCATCCTCGAGCTTTTACACTAGTCCAGCAAAACTGTAACACCAAAGGTTGACGAGGGTCCCCGGCCGAAGAACCACAAGCCCTGTTGTGTACCTTGGCATCAATCGAATCCGCGTGGCCGTCGCTGGAAGCGATTGCGTCGAGGCCTACGGTAACAACAGTGAAATGACGACAATACCAAGACAATGGGTAACTAAACCTATCTGCAGTACCCGTGTTTCAGGGCCCGACTTGAAACTGATAACTGGTACCGTCAAATCATCCAAATTTACCGTTCCTGGGCAAAGATTTGACGAAATGGTAAACCTGGAGGAGTGGACGGTATGCTAGAAGGTAAATGTTTTTTGCGAACCACTCTTCTTTGAGTGGTTGCAAATGTGCCACCTTTAGGCAGTAAGGGCCACTAAAAACCATAACAGGCACCCTTACCCCACGGTCGAGGGAATTGGAGACGGCTACGTCCCAAGGTAAAAAAAAGAAGTGGCGGACCCGCATTTGGCATTCTTCAAAAATAAAATTTGTTCGTATGTTCGTTTGTTTCACCTGCGGGCGTTCGTATCCGCGCAGTGCTACTATCTACTATATACTATACTATCGTCCTCGATATCGCCAACTGTCAGTGATGCTGTCGGTGAGGAAGTGATAGTTGTGGAAGATGACCGGGAAATTGAGCAACTGGCGAACCGGCGACGACCGGCGAGTTCTCCCTTTTCCCGTAGTTTACGTCTACGATTGATGTATGATTCATACAACTTGCCACTTGCGTTCTTCTTTGCTATAATATCTACAGCAGATACATAGGCGGAATAAAAGACCAGCACACTTTCCTTTGGAAATATTTCCACTATCTCCGTGGCTATTCTTGAAAATTCTTCGCTACGGATTTGTTTTGCTGGATTATTCTCCAGCATGTGGTAAATAATCAACTGTGCAATTCTGCGTCGAGATCCCTATTTTAGCAGCCCCTTATCAACTTCTCCTTCCTTTAAACTTAAAGGACTTAAAGGATTTGATGCTTACAACCTGTGTTTTATTTTCAGATAACAGAATTAACAAATAAGCTCTCTTCCTTCTCGCAGAACCTGAACTCAAAGAACTCATACAGTTTGACAACAAAAATAATGCTCCACGATGTACCTGCGCAGTATACCAATTTTAGTAGCGCGGGAAACTCTGGCGCTGTTATTGGTCGATCGATTTCGTACCAACAATGGCAAAATCGTGTAAGCGGGATAGAGCTAAGAATGCAAAGCAAGCAATACTCTGCCAGTTGCGCTTGCAAATAAAGTTCAATATAGATTATTTACACGTTCGGCTACCATCGGAAACTGGTCTGCGCTTCTCTGCGCAAACGAATACTGCCGATGCGCATTATATTTGTTGTCAAACTGTACCAAAAGTTGGGCCCCGTCTTAAGTTAAAAAAATATTTGAAATCTGCCGTGCAGCCGCCGGAGAAGAAGGATTTACATGATGCCACTGTTAGATCTGATAGAGACGGCGATAAAAGACATTATTGGACTTATAAATGGTTTTTGTTACTTTTGAAATGTTTTTTTTTTCTTTGTGTTGAAAAACTATTTAGTTTCACGAATAATATTTATGTGTCTTATCCCCATATTAATAAACAACGGAGTAAACCCGGAGTAACTAAACCATGTTTTCAGTACCCAAAATAAAAGTAAATCAGTACCCAGTTGTAGGATAAAAAACCACAAAGAATAATTTGAAAAAAATATTTTCTCAAGTCTTATTGCATCTGTAACGACGGACGGAGCATGAAGGAGCACAATTCAAGTACATCCTCGAGCTTTTACACTAGTCCAGCAAAACTGTAACACCAAAGGTTGACGAGGGTCCCCGGCCGAAGAACCACAAGCCCTGTTGTGTACCTTGGCATCAATCGAATCCGCGTGGCCGTCGCTGGAAGCGATTGCGTCGAGGCCTACGGTAACAACAGTGAAACCGACAGCATCATTGACAGTTGGCGATGTCGAGGACGATGGTAAGCAAACTAAGCTGCAATAGACAATATTACATTTAGAATAGAGTCGATATTTATTGTAAAGGTGTTGTGCTGTCTAGAGAAAAAGTGTAGCCCTACGAGTGACAAACCTCTTGGGATCGGACAGCAGCCGTAGCTGGGGTCCACTACATTGACATTGACTCGACAAATACAGGGTTTGTAGTAAATAATGATTAAAGCTGGGCGCAGACGCACGGAATCCTGATTCGGTTTCCTGATTAGGAATTCAGATTCGGAAACCTGAATGCAAACCTACAACGCAGAGCAAACTGCAGTTATGCAGCCAGATTGCATTTCAAATGCGGGCTGTCTATGTGAATCTACTCGTTTTTGTGTAAGAGGGCTCTCAAAAATGGGCTTCTCTAGGAGTTTTTCGTTTTAGTATCAGCGTCTTCAGCATGACAGTTTAGTAACTCTTAAATATTAAAATTAGTAGGTAACTGTGTGACCTAACTAACTATATCAATCTTATTTGCAGACGACAACACTTCAAGTGAAGAAAATTTAATTTGGTTAAGAAACAATGTTGACCCCTGGAGAACCGTGGAAGACAAATGGAGAGAAACTGTAGACTGCCGCTATAAATTGCTTCAGTCTGGAAAAATAACCATAGCTGATTACTTTAAGGAGTTTCCCGCATTACAACAACCAGAGGGATATACATTGGTAAATATTTAGCACCTACTACTTACAGTGCGTTTTTCTTATCACGCGGTCTTGGCACACTGATTTCTAAAATGAAACCCAGCTGTGTGGAATATAACGGCTATTTCAATTATTGATGGTTCAGTCACCGTTTGTCGTTTTGAGCAGTGTTTATCTAATATTTAGCACTGATTATTTTTATTTTTTACAGCTTATGAATGATTTTCGCCATCAATATCCCGGAAAAGAAAATTCCTTATTATCCATGATTATTCTAAAAAGGGAAGAAATCGTCGAGTATGCACAGAAAAAAGTGCTAAAAATACGCAATAAAGAGCTGCTAGTGTATTATTTTAAATAATAATAGTATCTCGAAACAATAGCCGCAGAGATAGTGGAAACATTTATATCAATGGTAACTAAACCTAACTGCAGTACCCGTGTTTCAGGGCCCGACTTGAAACTGATAACTGGTACCGTCAAATCATCCAAATTTACCGTTCCTGGGCAAAGATTTGACGAAATGGTAAACCTGGAGGAGTGGACGGTATGCTAGAAGGTAAATGTTTTTTGCGAACCACTCTTCTTTGAGTGGTTGCAAATGTGCCACCTTTAGGCAGTAAGGGCCACTAAAAACCATAACAGGCACCCTTACCCCACGGTCGAGGGAATTGGAGACGGCTACGTCCCAAGGTAAAAAAAAGAAGTGGCGGACCCGCATTTGGCATTCTTCAAAAATTAAATTTGTTTGTTAGTTCGTTTGTTTCACCTGCGGGCGTCTGTATCCGCGCAGTGCTACCCAAATCAGTACCCACTTGTAGGATAAAAAACCACAAAGAATAATTTGAAAAAAATATTTTCTCAAGTCTTATTGCATCTGTAACGACAGACGGAGCATGAAGGAGCACAATTCAAGTTCATCCTCGAGCTTTTACACTAGTCCAGCAAAACTGTAACACCAAAGGTTGACGAGGGTCCCCGGCCGAAGAACCACAAGCCCTGTTGTGTACCTTGGCATCAATCGAATCCGCGTGGCCGTCGCTGGAAGCGATTGCGTCGAGGCCTACGGTAACAACAGTGAAATGACAGATTGGCAGAATCATCAAAAAGTTGATCTCACTTGCTTACCAATAAGTGTCGTTAAGTTAATTAAGTGTGTGAAATGGATGAAGATACATCTGCTATTCTCCGAAGCTTGGGCTTAGAGTCCCTTATTCAAGTGTTCGATGGTAAGTAAGTACCTACTATTGAAAAAAACTTTATTTTTACAGCTTATGAATGATTTTCGCCATCAATATCCCGGAAAAGAAAATTCCTTATTTTCCATGATTATTCTAAAAAGGGAAGAAATCGTCGAGTATGCACAGAAAAAAGTGCTAAAAATACGCAATAAAGAGCTGCTAGTGTATTATTTTAAATAATAATAGTATCTCGAAACAATAGCCGCAGAGATAGTGGAAACATTTATATCAATGGTAACTAAACCTAACTGCAGTACCCGTGTTTCAGGGCCCGACTTGAAACTGATAACTGGTACCGTCAAATCATCCAAATTTACCGTTCCTGGGCAAAGATTTGACGAAATGGTAAACCTGGAGGAGTGGACGGTATGCTAGAAGGTAAATGTTTTTTGCGAACCACTCTTCTTTGAGTGGTTGCAAATGTGCCACCTTTAGGCAGTAAGGGCCACTAAAAACCATAACAGGCACCCTTACCCCACGGTCGAGGGAATTGGAGACGGCTACGTCCCAAGGTAAAAAAAAGAAGTGGCGGACCCGCATTTGGCAGTCTTCAAAAATTAAATTTGTTTGTTAGTTCGTTTGTTTCACCTGCGGGCGTCTGTATCCGCGCAGTGCTACCCAAATCAGTACCCACTTGTAGGATAAAAAACCACAAAGAATAATTTGAAAAAAATATTTTCTCAAGTCTTATTGCATCTGTAACGACAGACGGAGCATGAAGGAGCACAATTCAAGTTCATCCTCGAGCTTTTACACTAGTCCAGCAAAACTGTAACACCAAAGGTTGACGAGGGTCCCCGGCCGAAGAACCACAAGCCCTGTTGTGTACCTTGGCATCAATCGAATCCGCGTGGCCGTCGCTGGAAGCGATTGCGTCGAGGCCTACGGTAACAACAGTGAAATGACTACAATACCAAGACAATGGGTAACTAAACCTATCTGCAGTACCCGTGTTTCAGGGCCCGACTTGAAACTGATAACTGGTACCGTCAAATCATCCAAATTTACCGTTCCTGGGCAAAGATTTGACGAAATGGTAAACCTGGAGGAGTGGACGGTATGCTAGAAGGTAAATGTTTTTTGCGAACCACTCTTCTTTGAGTGGTTGCAAATGTGCCACCTTTAGGCAGTAAGGGCCACTAAAAACCATAACAGGCACCCTTACCCCACGGTCGAGGGAATTGGAGACGGCTACGTCCCAAGGTAAAAAAAAGAAGTGGCGGACCCGCATTTGGCATTCTTCAAAAATTAAATTTGTTTGTATGTTCGTTTGTTTCACCTGCGGGCGTCTGTATCCGCGCAGTGCTACCCAAATCAGTACCCAGTTGTAGGATAAAAATGCACCTGCAAACCTGCAAACCTGAATGCAAACCTACAACGCAGAGCCGAAATGTGAAAATCCAGACTACCACAAAAGAGATCAATTCAATAGCGATCAATCGGATCAATTCGTCGTCGTCTCGATGTCCAAGTCCAGACGTGCTTTCACAATAACTTCACTTTAAGTACTTGCACAAAATAAAACCTAATACGAAAAATCGAACGTGTGTGCTAAGCTTAAGGAATGCCGAATCTGAATTCCTGATCAGGAAACCGAATCAGGATTCCGTGCGTCTGCGGCCAGCCTAAAGGATCCAACAAAACAAATCCGTAGCGAAGAATTTGAAAGAATAATAAGAATATAGATATGATAGCTAAGAAAAACATTTAACGCATTGAAAAATATTAACGTAAGTGACAAAATACATTTGTTCATTTAAAAAAGAAAAATAATGTTAGTCTATAGTCCAACGAACAGTAACATAAAGTTTATTATCTGACATAACAGTCAGTGTGGCCGGTACAGGTGAAATGAAAGTATTATAGCTAAGAAACGAATACTCGTTTGTTTCGCGTACTTGATACGCAAAGTAATGCTGATTAAAATCAATGCATTTCAGTAAGAGACAATAAAATATAACGGTATCTTCGTCAATAAGATAAATATTCCGTACTTTAGCAAAAAGTGGTAGACATGTAGTTTCCGAAATATCTACAACCAGAATGGACGTGAACTCAAATTGGACACCGTAAATATTTACCCACGATAATGAATAACAACAATTATAATCACTTATATCTCGAGACCGGTAATTGAGTCTAAAATTGGCAATATCAGCTTTTGACATTATTTTCTTCTTACCAAAAGTGACTGTCGTTAGCGGGTTATTTTTAAGAAAAACGTCATTTAAAATCAACTGATGTTTTATAGCTATGGTTTTACAAATATTTATTCTGTTATGCGATGCTCTGGCTATAAATTTGGATACACGATGTTTAGCTTCAAACCTCATTGTCCAAATTTGTGTTAGAGGGCCAAACTTCTTTAACATTTCCGGATAATGCGTAAGAAAATGAAACTTTGGTTTCAGATCTGTTTCTGCTAAGCGGCAATAGAGCTCATTTAATTCACCTATTAAAAATTTTACTTGTTCAATAGTACTTTCATGTATTCTATGACTCAAAAGTTTATCCAATAATTGTCTTAATTTTAGATATAAAAGCCAAACGTCATTTTCGTCTGGCACATAGTGTCCGGCAATCAGTCCAAAATATCGAACAAAAGTAAGCATTTCAGAAGCCGAGCATTTCAATTTTATAGATCTACCTTCTTTTGCCACCGCATTGCACGGTTTTGAAGTCGAATCTGGTCCGTAATTAAAATAACGTATTCTTGAATTCAAATTTTCTAAAGAAATTAACTTCACTGTGTAAACTATATGAGTGAGGATAAAAGACATCACGTAGCGACAAGAGCCCTCAAGAAAATCATGTAAAACGTCTACGGCGACATTTTGAAACAAATCAAAGTCGTCGAGAGCAAGCCACGAACATTTTTCTTTAATACCGGTTACATATGTGTCATTTAACAGTAAATCATTCGCGTAACTGGAATTGTTTCTTAACAATGTTGTTTCTTCAAAAAGCATTGATTTAATTTGTCCTTTATCAGCGTTGCAAATTCTGCATGGTCGATTCGCAGAAAAACTTTCAACAAAACCTAATATGCCATTTAGCCCTAAATTATCGCCTGTAACAGCCGCTACATAAAACTTTATCACACCTTTGTAGACTCCTGTGTCAATCTTAATACCATTAATCTTTAAGTCGTTAAGTAAATCAAATACTTTTTGAAAAATCATATTGTTCCCAAAGCTTGTTCTGTCCGATGAGTGAAAAAGGGCCAGTAAAAAAATGTTTTGCAATCGAGAAGCGTAGTGAGGTGGAAGACACGGTATTGACATATACACAGCTCCAAGTTTGTGAATTCCAGCGTGACTACCCAAGGGATTACCAATTTCAAAGTCGTCAAAGTATATTATAACTGGTAAAATCTTAATACCAATATCAGTCTCCAATGAATTATTTTCCAACATCGTGTTCCATACAGAACCCTGAACAATATTTTCAATACCAAAAGAGTGATCTTCTAAAGTGTGCATGTTATCTAGAGTATCCTTTAAGACATTCTTTACATAAAAAAAAAGTTCTAAATTCTTTTTTACCGGCATCACCTGTTCTGTACAATTAATTGGTACCAGACGTAATAACCCTGAAGCAGTTTTTTTTGTTTCCAATCGCCGACCTACAACTACTTCATAAGGCTCTGAGTAAGTACCTAAATGTTTGAAATGTTTGAAACGTTTGTGTTCTGTATTTAAATTTTGAAAAGCATTAAATTGTGCACTAAGTATTTTTTTAACAGCATTTATAACATTCACATTAGTTTGCTCTGATGGTACCGTTTCATTGAACTGACGCAGTAAAATGCACTCTGATTTAGTAAAAAAAACTTGAAGACTTTCTACCATTATTTGCACAGTGTTACGCGGTATCAAGTGGTTAGCATACAGAGAGGATATAAAATTCGAGGCATGTTGAATAAGAGAATTTTCGTCATACTGAAGCATTGGCAAGTTTTGTGTTACATTTCCTGTTACTACCGATTCCGTGTTTGTTATTGGCAAATCTGATACGAGTATATTGGATTCAAGTGCGTTGGCAGCACATTGTTGCAACAGATCCGATACATTGGATTCAACTGTGTTGACATCACTCTGTTGAAGAAACCCTGACGATGACAGATGATCCCTACTTAGATGTTTTTTAAAAGATTGTAAACAAAAATAATAACGATAGCAATTTTGTTCACCACATCGAAAGTCTGAAATGTTTTTGGTTGATTTGCAACTTAATTGTATATGTTTTACTAGCATCGTCGGACTTGCAAAGTCATTTTTCTTACAATAATAGCAAGTAAACATTTTGGAGGACATAAAAAATAATGTTAGGATTAAACAGTTTCTTGATTACTCAAAATTATGTTGCGACAAAACACCTAAATCAGTCAAAAGTGTATTCACGGCTTGCGTATGTCTGTCATATTTCGTTTTTATATTGTAAAATCCCAGTTGCAAAAACAACCATACATCAGCTGCTTCTTCGGAGTAGCATGCACCAGTTGCTTGATAAATTTTAAAAGCACAGTCTACTGCCGTTACCAGTTTATTGAATTTATAGACTGTGTCGTTTACCACAATATAAACTGCGTTTGTTTCGACTATATTCTTTCCAACATTAATAATAAACGGCTGCAATGTACGACCTAGCCTTTGAAATTTTTCTCTTTTGGTTACAATAGTTTCGGTAACGTTAGCTTCTGACGCGACTACCTGTATAAATCCATCACAAATTTCCGCACGAGATGGTTTCCAGGGCTGCTGCTTGCCTTTTAGTCGCCGAGCTGGAGAAATATTTACCACATATGCTAGCAGCATTAGCGCGATATTTGTAGTCGTCTCTGGGTCATCCTCTAAAATAAAAATAAAATAAAATGAGCATAATCACAGATAAACAAAATTACTTTATATATAACTGAAACTTTAATGTGGTACTTATTAGAGAAAATTTTCTTGCTAAAATTTCATTTTTGACGTTTTTTTTTTTATGACTATACTTCTAAATATATATAACTCAATCTTTATCTGTCACTATGTATGACATATGGTTTTGCCAGACACGGACAAAACATGGTTTAGTTACACCGGGTTTACTCCGTTGTTTATTCATATGGGGATAAGACACATAAATATTATTCGTGAAACTAAATAGTTTTTTAACAGATAAAGAAAAAAAAACATTTCAAAAGTAACAAAAACTCACCTTTTATAAGTCCAATAATGTCTTTTATCGCCGTCTTTAACTCTTTATTGCGTATTTTGAGCACTTTTTTCTGTGCATACTCGACGATTTCTTCCCTTTTTAGAATAATCATGGAAAATAAGGAATTTTCTTTTCCGGGATATTGATGGCGAAAATCATTCATAAGCTGTAAAAAATAAAAATAATCAGTGCTAAATATTAGATAAACACTGCTCAAAACGACAAACGGTGACTGAACCATCAATAATTGAAATAGCCGTTATATTCCACACAGCTGGGTTTCATTTTAGAAATCAGTGTGCCAAGACCGCGTGATAAGAAAAACGCACTGTAAGTAGTAGGTGCTAAATATTTACCAATGTATATCCCTCTGGTTGTTGTAATGCGGGAAACTCCTTAAAGTAATCAGCTATGGTTATTTTTCCAGACTGAAGCAATTTATAGCGGCAGTCTACAGTTTCTCTCCATTTGTCTTCCACGGTTCTCCAGGGGTCAACATTGTTTCTTAACCAAATTAAATTTTCTTCACTTGAGGTGTTGTCGTCTGCAAATAAGATTGATATAGTTAGTTAAACTGTCATGCTGAAGACGCTGATACTAAAACGAAAAACTCCTAGAGAAGCCCATTTTTGAGAGCCCTCTTACACAAAAACGAGTAGATTCACATAGACAGCCCGCATTTGAAATGCTGCAAAACTGCAGTTTGTAAGCAGGTTTTGTGCTATTGATATGTATGTATGTATGTATGTACAACTCTTTATTGTAAATAAAACACAAGAAAAAACATAACACATGATATAACTGCATTTGCTAACGACGTGCAGTTCTAACAGCAGCAGCAGATTGCAGCTCGAATGCACAGTCTGTCTTGACTGTGCTTGCTTAGTTTGCTTACCATCGTCCTCGATATCGCCAACTGTCAGTGATGCTGTCGGTGAGGAAGTGATAGTTGTGGAAGATGACCGGGAAATTGAGCAACTGGCGGACCGGCGACGACCGGCGAGTTCTCCCTTTTCCCGTAGTTTACGTCTACGATTGATGTATGATTCATACAACTTGCCACTTGCGTTCTTCTTTGCTATAATATCTACAGCAGATACATAGGCGGAATAAAAGACCAGCACACTTTCCTTTGGAAATATTTCCACTATCTCCGTGGCTATTCTTGAAAATTCTTCGCTACGGATTTGTTTTGCTGGATTATTCTCCAGCATGTGGTGAATAATCAACTGTGCAATTCTGCGTCGAGATCCCTCTTTTAGCAGCCCCTTATCAACTTCTCCTTCCTTTAAAATAGCTCGTCCATCTAGGCTTTCCTAAAAGTGAACACAAACAGTATAAAAATAATTCAAGGTAAGTAATCTTGACATGCATGGGCGTACGCAGGGTGGGGCAGGGGGGGGCAGCTGCCCCCCCCTGGATAATGTTGACGTCCCTACTAATTAAAGAATTTATATAAAATATATCTATTTTAATTTAATTTTTTTTAAGCACCTAGCTTATAAAATTCTGATTAGCCCCCCCCTGGCCCAGAACCTGGGTACGCCCATGTTGACATGTCTTTTTATTTAAATATACTCTTTAAAAATCTATTAAAATTAATTATGAAAGGAAATTGTTATTTCATAATTAGGTAAATTGTTAAGTGTAAAGATTTATATTTTTGAAGTGAGAATTATATTTCAATAAAAAGACATGTCAACATTGTTTACATTTTTCTCGAGTACCTAAACAAATGGAGTATAAGCGTAACAAAGTGTTTTATTAAACTACTGCACATAGCTAAAATTTGTCTTTTTTTTTTCAAAATGAGCCCCCTTCCAAACTTGTCGATGCGGTATCGGTCGGTACGCTGGATGTCTCCGTCCATCCAGATGCACTGCAATAAGTACTCCCTACAAAGCGCGATGCGGTACCATACCGCGTAAAAGCCCCTGTAGAGCTTGTACCACACTTCTCTATGCGCTATTCGTTATGCGACTAATAAAAAGGGATGCATGGAATTACTGTTCCTGAATTGAGCTACGGATCTAAATTCCTTTTAATTTCGTTTAATTTTCAGGGTGCGGATCAGAATATATAAAGTTTAAAATGTATAATGGGTTAAAATACATAATGGCTCAAAATATATAACGCAATTTTCTGTAAAACTATTAGCTAAATGAACTTTTTTGATATCGTAATCTATAGATTGGTTTAGGTTAGGTTTGTTTTATAACAATCCTGTTAATTTGTAACTTTCTGAGAAAATCGCATTATATATTATAAACCATTTTGTATTTGAACCCATTATACATTTTAAACTATGTATTTTAATACGTACCCTAATTTTCAATTAATATCAAATTTCATTACTGCGAGCGTACCAATACCAAATCAACAAGTAAAAAAGCTACCCGTTTCCTTTTCAGTAGGTATGCAACGATCCCTAAGGCCTAGACGGACGTTCCGAGACCAAATAGGAGACGTTTTGGAAAAAGGTCAGGTCAGGAGTACCCGAAACCGACGAACATGTATGAAGAGATTGACGACTGTGGATGAAGCGAAAGAAATATGTCAGGATCGTAGCAAGTGGAATAAAGTAGTCTCTGCCTACCCCTGTGTGAAAGAGGCGTGACGGTATGTATGTATGTATAAATTAAATGATCGTAATGCATTCGTTATCGTATTCGCTATTACGCTATTACGCTAACTCATTCGTATGTATCGGTATCTAATAGCCAAATCGTTGCATCCCTACTTTTCAACCCTGGATCAACCTGGATATAAAATAATTATGTAAAGCAACTACTTACAAAATCAGCTGGCTTGGCTCATCCAAATATGAAGTAACTAATCTAGAAATACCGTTCTAACTACATATTCAAACTACCAAAAAACCTAAAAAAATTACACTTAGTATTTTGAATACCTGCAACAAAAAAAACAACTATGTTAGTTTGCATTATTTTCATTATTCGCATACCTATGTTAAAAAAAACATTAATTCCAAAATAACAAACGCGTGAGTATTGTGGAACACTCGGTTGGAAAGAAGTTCGTTTTGTAGTATGTATATTATTGATAAACATATTATATTACTGATCAACAAATACAAATATACTAAGCACATTACTGCAGAGGCTGTTTTGTAGTATATTATTGATCAACAAATAAAAAAATATATATAATACTAAGTACATTACTGCAGAGGCCGTGAAGTAAAGGTTTGCCGGACAAGTTCGGGATAAAACGAGAGTCCGGCAATCCCTGTTCCGGCCAAGGATTGTACAGTGCTTTTCTCAATCAATGTGAGGAAATATCATGTCAACCATCATCAAGTCATCTTGGATACAAAAAATAATGTCAAATTCGCACTCCCCGTTTTAGTTTTAATTATTTAAACGCTTTTGGTGTTTCAATGTACTGCGCATGAAATATGAATGAAATGCTAGTAATATATATTTTTGAAATGTACAAGTAACGCCCTTTCCAATGACACCAAACACGGTATATTTATTTAATTTTTTTTAATTAACAGAGTACTTTATGCCCGCTAGAGGGCGATACATTAGATTAAGTGGCACGTCATATATTATAACCTATCAAGCCACCAGCGGACGATCAAGAAGCTTCTAACGATACCTCAGTGTCCAGTTCTGATAAGTAGCTTAGGAGCTATGAGGGATCAGAAATGAACATACATACATGTATGTATGTATGTACGTAAACTCTTTATTGCACTTAAAAAAAAAACTCTTTTGCGGGTGGTAGGGCCTTGTGCAAGGTCCGTCCGGATCGCTACCACCATCTTACTCGCTAATCCTGCCGCTAAGTAGCAGTGCTTGCACTGCTGTGTTCCGGTGTGGAGAATAAGACAGCCGGGGAAATTACGGGCACAAGAGGCATTGCATCTTAGTCCTCTAGGTTGGCAACGCATCTGCAATCCCTGCGGGGTTGCGGGTGTCTATGGGCCGTGGTGATCACTTACCATCAGGTGACCCACTTGCTCGTTTGCCTTCCTATACATATAAAAAAAAAAAGTAAACAGAAAATTTAATTAAATTAATTAATTTATGTATTTCTTTAGTTACACATAAGTCGGGTTCTATTGCATTGTTTACGTAAAGGTTTATGAATTATGTAGTATATTTTGCACATCTTGTTTATTTTGCACAATGAGTTTACATACATACATACATACATACATATTTTATCTGTGTATCGTTTCGTGAGTCATAGACGGTTCTGGCTGAAAATCAGTGCTGCAGGTGTCTAACACCTCAGCGTAATGCTGAGCCAGCGACCGTTTCACTTTTGCGAAGACACACAACGCTGATGATCTATTTTTCATGTCTATGTTTTTTTTTTGTTATACCTTGTTTATTTTCTATAAAACTGTGTATATTATCTTATATTTGTGTGTCTTGCAAAAAGGAATAAATGCCTTCTTTCTTTCTTTTTAAAATAGTACAAAGGCGAACTTCTCCCTAAGAAGGGATCTCTTCCAGCTAACTTGGTAAAGAAAGGAACAGTTTACAAAAAGGAAAGACATACATAGCCTGTCAAAATCATAACCCTCCTTTAGCTATGCCGTAGTCGGGTAAAAATGCTATCAATCTTATTAGTTAGTGTCTGTATAAATATGTAAGTATTGCAAAATTTCCTCCGTGCACTCTGCACAGAAGTCACGGGCTCATGGGTAACAGCTATAAATAATATCATAATTAAATGTGAAAGTTTACATGTTTATTCCTCAATCATGCAAAAAGACCTAAGCGAATTTGGATGAAATTTGACATACAGAAGACACACAATTATCATTTCAAAAAATTCAGAATTCCCGAAGCATCAATATAACTGACTTCCAAGCGGACAAAGTCACATGCAAAAGCTTTAATACATAAATAATACTTAACTCATTAGTGGTAATAAACTATCAGGAAAAAATTAAATGGCAAAATATGAAAATGGTACAAATCACCACTCAGAAAAAACTATTTTAGGAAAATACCATACACTGTCAATATGTAAAACCTTTAAATTTAATTTAAACCAGATATATAATATCCAACTCACATTATTCCTTGGGCATTCATCTGCAGTGCCCTTACCAGCGGCCACTCCAAAATTATTGTCATCAGTAGTATCGCTATCACAATGTAAGTTCTGGAAAAAAAAAATATAAGGACAATACAATACAACAACCAACAATCAGCCAATTCCGTACTAATTCCTTTTTGCAGGAAATAAAATTCTCAATCCACACTGGGTCCCCGTGGGCCCACCAAGCCCTCTTATTCTGAGAGGAGGCCTGTGCCCAGTGTGTGGACGTGTAGGTATACAACAGAGATGAAGCTCTAATTAACATGACTATTAACTACAAATGATGATCACTTTCAGCTTTGTTAGTTCCATACCTAACTGCAGATAATTGATATGCAATGTAATGCAACTCACCCTTTCATCATCAGATCTCACAGTGGCATCATGTAAATCCTTCTTCTCCGGCCGCTGCACGGCAGATTTCAAATATTTTTTTAACTTAAGACGGGGCCCAACTTTCGGTATGAGTTCTTTGAGTTCAGGTTCTGCGAGAAGGAAGAGAGCTTCTTTGTCAATTCCGTTATCTGAAAATAAAATACAGGTTGTAAGCATCAAATCCTTTAAGTTCATTGAACTTTTTGAAAAAATAAAACCACCTGACATTCACAATAGGCGCACGATGACTGATTTTCAAAACATTGTCAATTTCCTGAAGTACTGAACGTATGTTCAGTATGACTGAGTTTTTATCATGAGATGAGCTGTTGTTAGCCTCCCGAATTTCAGTACTTTAGTTGTGGGGAATGATTTCACACAGCTACCTACATGAAATACTCTATAGATATGGATATGGCGACTGCTTTATGTTGTGGTTTTATATTATTTATTTTACAGAATAATCTGTATGAAATTCGTTGACTATTGATGTAGCTAGTAGCTAGTAACTAGTAGGTACTTACTTACCATCGAACACTTGAATAAGGGACTCTAAGCCCAAGCTTCGGAGAATAGCAGATGTATCTTCATCCATTTCACACACTTAATTAACTTAACGACACTTATTGGTAAGCAAGTGAGATCAACTTTTTGATGATTCTGCCAATGTCGAGGTTGGATAAGACACGGCAAGTAGGTGGGCGTCTTGTTCAATAATCTGCCAGTTTTCGGTGCGATAACTACCTGTTAATCTGCAATGAGGATACACACGGTTTCAACAACGAATCGACACACAATATGATATAAATAAGACGAAAATAGCTTACAGACAGCAAGTGAGACGCGTACGCGTTGCTTCTGGTTGCTTCCCTTCGACCAGCCCAGCGACTTCGTGTTGCCAGAGTCAGTTTTGTAAATTCCCCGCATCATATTAGGAAATCACCCTTTTTACGAAGTTTGTTTATAGGAAGATAATAATAAAAATGTATTAATATTGAAAAAAACTTTATTTTTATTATTTTTAATTGACTTGGTTTATTTAGCCTTAACTCATCAAAGGATAGGTAAGGATAATAATTTCGTGCCAACATTGTGTGCCGGTAATAATCCTTACTAATCCTTACTAATATTATGAATGCGAAAGTAACTCTGTCTGTCTGTCTGTCTGTTACCTTTTCATGCTTATACCGCTGAACCGATTTAGTTGAAATTTGGTATACAGATAATTTGAGTCCCGGGAAAGGACATAGGATAGTTTTTATCCCGGAAAATTGCATAGTTCCCGCGGGATAGCACAGCCCAAACCACTGGAATTTTTCAAATTTAAGGCGGAACAAAGTTCGCCGGGTCAGCTAGTTCCTTATAAATCAAAATTGCTCATTATGATAGCAACACTAAGTTTTATAATGTAGCCGCCTCATTATAATGAGTCTGTCCGATTAGCTAGTTTTAAATTTGGCGCCGCATAACAGACCAATCAGAAGAGAGTGTTGCGCGTCCTTTTTTATTATTATTCCAGAGTAGCAATTTCCCGGGATTAGCTCGACTTGTGTCATGTCGCTAGTAGTATATATAATTATGTATATTCTTTGGTAAGTGTGTATACATACTATGTAATGGAATCTTTTAACGTAATTTTCACCTATTTCTAGAAGTCCGATTAACTTGAAATTTTGCACGCATACGTAAATCTGATGACATTGCAAAGTGATTATGACATGGACCTGCAGGCTTATTACGTAACTCGCTCGCAATCAGCATCGTCTTCATTTTTGACAGCTGATTCCGAGATTGGTTTCAAAATGAAAACAATCGTTCCACGTAACTCGATCGGCTTGGCATCGCTTTCGAAAGTGATTGCGAGCCATTTTTGAAAGCAATTGAACGAATGATTTGCCAAAAAGTCCTGCCTGATAAGCAGTACGTCAAAATAAAAAATAGGCTGCATGAATCTGTGGTACACAATGACATAAGTAGCTAAAAAAAAGCATCGGCTAAGTGGCGCCGTCTGTGAATTGTTGGTGTTACTCAACCATACATGGGGAATTTCAATAAAAATGACTATATATATTTTTTCCCAGATTTTGGAAATTATTGGGCTTATTTCTACTCAGAATCAACAACACTACTGAATGTTGTATGAGAATAGTACATTATGATACAAGAAGTGTGCTATGTTGGTAATTACACACGAGGCGTATTGTACGCGCGATGTAATTAACACCTTGGATTTCTTACTGATATAACTGTCCGAACATTGTCCGAACATATTTTAGTATTTCCAGCGACGGACACTACATTTCTTTATTACGTGAACTCGTAATTTTAAAGTAATAAAATAACAAAGTCTGAATCAACAATATCAGTGAAAAATGGCGGCAAATATTATTTCTCCGTTCCAATCCGCACGCAGCACTCGCGCATGCGCGCTGTGCACTTAGCACGCGCACGACGAAGGCACTGACAACAGACTGCTAAAGAGCCTAAAATTAAAATTATAATAAAATAATTAATCAATGTCTTAAATTTGCAAATTATGGTCACTCTTTAGATAAAAATGAATAATTTGTCGAACTTAAATGTTTATTTATCATCTTTAACCTAAAATAGTTTAATATTCACGAAAATATTCCTTGTTCCTATAGATACTGAACCGTTTGCTGAGACTTTAAAAAAAGTTTATATTACCGCACTCGTGCGGTAATATATTACAGCACTTGTGCGTAATAAGCTGAATTATGAGTTTAAATGCGGTGCAATAAGACTCAAATTACGAGCAACTGTGTTGAAAATTAATGTTAATGTTTAATGAAATTCCCCGTGTATGGTTTAGTAACACCAACAATTCACAGACGGCGCCACTTAGCCGTTGCTTTTTTTAGCTACTTATGTCATTGTGTACCACGGATTCAAGCAGCCTTTTTTTTTATTTGTTATGTTATGACCTACTGCTTATCAGCCGTATATAGGGGCCGCCGAATGACTGAGTAAAACGTTTTTATTTTTATAAAATATATCGTTCGATGGAAAAATCTGTAACTTTTTTCTGTAGCTAAGGATGGTTATTCCTATCAATAGAAAAATCATCGAGCACTTTTAAAATAATCATCCATTCCCAATTGCTAGGTAAAATTTAATATTTTGTTGTGATGTTTTCCTTTGAATGTCGATCAAAACGATAAAAATGGCAAGAAGTAAAGTAAAATAAGCCCGCCTTTGTACCTATATGTATCTTAATTTCTGTCAATTGTGTTTGTATATTTTAAGTAAGTAAGTAAGTAAGTAAATGCTTTATTGTACAAATATAGAGAAGTAGAGACAAATCACAAAAAAAAGACCTTAAATATATGCACAAAGGCGAACTTATCCCTATAAGGGATCTCTACCAGTTAACCTTTGAGTAAATGAGAGGAGCATTAAGCGAGAAACCGACAAAGAGTGAGTTTAAAATATCCATATAGTGAAAGCCACAATAGAGCATACATCTCAAAATACAACAAACAATTCATAAATAAACTACTAAATATCATTAAACACGTGCATTCAATTCTGTACATTCAATAAAATGTTTACTTAGATGCAAGTAAATAAACAAAAATAATCATCAAGGGGAGTTGTATTCGAAAAGGAATAAAATGAAAATAAACTTCGCATTTGTAATGTTGTATTCTTTTTAATTTAAAAAATAACTAGAAATTTCCTAATAAGTAGCTAATTCTTAACAATACTAATAAGTACGACACTAATCGTCATATCCAGCCAATCATATCGCGAATCGCGATCGTATTCGTCGTCCAAGTTGATTGTGATTATGATTCCGACTGCGACCGCCTTGAAACATTGGTATTATGTAAAAAAAATATTCCGATTACCCTCGCAATCGCTTTGAAAAGCGAAAGCAATTGAATGGACCAAAAAGTTTTGTTTTTGCAAACATCTTTAGTGACGAATGATTTTTATTAAATTAATTGACCCTAATTCTAGCGTTTTCATTCACTTAGATAACTAAATTAGATACTTGGTCTTGGTTAATTGAAATATTAATATCCAAATAACAAAACATATCATTTATAATCAAAAACTCTAAATACAGTGTGAACGAAAATAAACGCAAACTTAATTTAAAAAAAAACATCTTGTCAGTGTATCTCTCTAATCGGTGGTCAGTTGTCAGTGTCTTCCCAACAATCAACAAACTAAGTAAGTTCGGTTTACATTTTTAACTTTGTTTAATTGCTTTACTGTGTATTTTAATCAAGGTATTATAGCTAAATTGATAGAATACAATAATAAATTAACCCTGGAGTGATTACATCTGGTACGAGAAGTTAAGAAAAGTTTCCAAACTTGTTTGTTGTACTGGGTCAATTGGTGTAATTTGTCCCAAGACATTTATTTATTATTATTTACCATAAAATCATTTTCCCTAACGAACTATAATATGTCCCACACTTATTATTGTACAACAAAAACAGCGGTAGACAATTCGATAGCAACAGGCTTTCCCCTCAAGCCTACGAACGAACTACGAATATCGAATTTTGGTGTATAAGAATTATTAACATTTTAGGAGCCGTCGTGGACATGGCCAGCAGCTGCATGCATGCATGCAGAGGAAGTTGCAGGCAGAAACTAGTAATAAATAACTAAAAAATGATATACGTTTTTTTGTTAACTACCTTTTTTAAATCCATTATTCCAGCAACTTTCCGTGCTGGTCTGGGAGCAAAGAAAAAACTTAGAATGTACCAGTTGCTTCTTTACCCGCGCAGATAGTAAAAGCCCATCGAGGGAATGGGCGAAAATATTAGGAATCATGTTATAGGCGATGAGGCTAGCAACCCATCACTATTTTGATTCCATTTTCCACCTATACGCTCACAATCTTGCTAAATGTGGCCTGTAGGTACCTTTTAGGCACCTTTGGCTCTGTCTACCCCGTAAGGGATAAAGACGTGATTCGTGTATGTGTATGTGTACGTATTATTCCAGCAATACAGATTTTGTTATAAGTACTTGTTTTTATTATTCATAATAATGTAATAAAGCCCAGAGGCGTCTCTAGCCCTTGTGGCGCCCGTGTGCAACCAGTAGGTACCCTGGCGCCCTCTAGTCTAGTACATACATACATACATACATACCGTCACGCCTCTTTCCCACAGGGGTAGGCAGAGACTACTTTATTCCACTTGCTACGATCCTGACATATTTCTTTCGCTTCATCCACAGTCATCAGTCTCTTCATACATGCTCGTCGGTTTCGGGTACTCCTGACCTGACCTTTTTCCAAAACGTCTCCTATTTGGTCTCGGAACGTCCGTCTAGGCCTTCCCCTCCCAACGAAACCATTCACACTCCCCATATATATCTGTTTAGTTAGTCTACTTTCATCCATCCGCTCTACATGCCCAAACCAACTAACTACTATATACTACCTAGTCTAGTAGGCGCAATTTAATCTTCAATTATCTGTTTTAAGGCTGATTTCACGTTGAAACAAAAGTCATTGTGTAAATTTAAATAGAGTAGCCTTTCTTTGCTACCGCGCCGCCCCCGGCGTCGGCCATCACACGGGCGCAGGGTCTTTGAGAGCGCCGGCGCCGCGAGCGACGCATCTTTGGAGGTGTCGCATTAGAGGGCGCTCGGCGCCCCCTTAGACCCGGCGCCCGTGTGCGCCGCACACTCTGCACCATAGGTTGAGACGCCTCTGATAAAGCCTCAATAAAGTTGATTTATTAGTATTATTTGTGGAATTATTACTACATGGCTACGTATATGTTCGAAGGCGGTCACCCGTTAGTCAGATAACATTTGGCAGTCTGGTGGAGAGCTGTGGATGAGACTGGCACAGGACCGGGCAAAGCGGCGTGTAAATAAAGAAAGAGGTCTTTACCCAGCAGTGGGTGTGCACAGCACATCGCTGCAAGCTATGCCCTGCCGGAGCGCAGCCGGCGACGATATTATTCCGTTTCGAATACAACTCCCCTTGATGATTATTTTAGTTTATGTACTTGTATCTAAGTTAACACTTTATTGAATGTACAAAATTAAAATATAGGTACAAAGACAATTGACTAAAATTAAGATACATATATGTATAGGTCTGTACAAAGGCGGGCTTATCTTACTTTACTTCTTGCCATTTTTATCTTTTTGATCGACATTCAAAGGAAAACATCACAAAAAATACTCAATTTTACCTAGCAATTAGCAAGGTGCCTTTGTAAGTCAATTATTATATTGATAAATTATAAACTATCAAAAAAATCCAACTCAAGTTACTTCCATTATTTCAAGACGGGGACAATTTAGCTCTCGCTTTGGATTGACAGCTTGCCTTGAGCTTCAAAACAATTCTAAGCTGTCATTTTAGTTACGTGGAACGAATTTGTGGCAAACCATTCGTTCAATTGGTTTAAAATATGGCTCACAACCGCTTTCGACTGCGATGCGAAGCCGACCGAGTTTTTAGAACGATTGTTTTCATTTTGAAACCAATCTCGCTCGGAATCAACTGTCAAAAATTCCGTAAAACTTGGATGTGCGAGCCTGCGTTCGAACCCATAAACCTCTGCTTGAGAGTTACTAATCTATGTATCAAATCAGTCCACATCCACCAATTAGTTACTATTACTTAGATTGAGAATGTTAAGATTTAATTGACAAGATTTTGGTTATGAAGAAAGGTTTAATCGTTAAAGAGAAAAGAAGGTTCAACAGTTTGTTATTCATTGTGAAAAGAATTGAATCGGAAAAATAGATTTTAATAGGCGTAGCGAGCGAGTTAGTATATTGGGCGATCGGCGCAGGCGTAGTCTCAGCAACAGCGGGCGGTCCGCGGCGTCAGCGCCGGCAGGGCGTAGCTTGTAGTGGTGTGCTGTGCGCGCGCATAATGCAGCGTCACACACCCACTGCTGGGTAAAGGCCTCTTCGTTTACATTACCACATTGGTCGATTACTTTGGTTTTAAGGTATTGTTGGAACTCTGCCTTACATTGCAAGTTTTTGAAGGCGGCCCATCCGAGTGATTCGTCTAGCGATCTCCATGGCTTGGCTGTTCCAGCAAGATAAACAATGCCCCAGAAATAAGAAGTCATGTACTAATTCCACAAATAATACTAATAAATTAACTTTATCGAGGCTTTATTACATGTCACTAGTAGGGCCGACAACGCACTGGCATCGCGTAAAGCGCTGCGGGTGTTTATGGACAGTGGTGATCATTTAACATCAGGTGACCCACTAGTTCGTTTGTCTGGCCTCTCTAACATAAAAAAAAAATATATTTTTAATTAATAAAAACAAGTACTTATAACAAAATCTGTATTGCTGGAATAATGGATTTAAAAAAGGTAGTTAACAAAAAAACGTATATCATTTTCTAGTTATTTATTACTAGTTTCTGCCTGCAACTTCCTCTGCATAGAATTAGCAATTGACACGTTTATCGCTATCTTAATATTATATTATCAGTCGTTTCAGTGTGAAGAAAGAACAAACATACACACTCACTCACTCACTGAGATCCTCACACTGTCACAAACATTCTATAGCCTAATAAAGGCTGTCAAAAACGCTGTTCAAGGTAATTTAGGCACAGGCAAGTAATTTAGCCGAGCGCGCGGCCAGCGCCTGCCTCTGCCAAGCTGCCAAGCTGGTGAGCCGACTGTAATTCTGCACTCTGAAAATAATACATAAAATTATAACATAAGACACTCACTTAGTTATTGCCATAAAGTATTTAAGTGTTCTACTTCTGAGGCGTAATTTTTGAACATTTTGAAGTAATCACAAAAACATCCGTTTTTTTCTTACACCGGACCGGTGTCCGTCGCGCCGAGGAGAAGCGGTGGTGCATCCGGCGTAAATTGTTCGCCGGACCGAAGTCCGGTGCATGTACACACATTCATTATAATTCATACACCACCGTGAATCCGGCAAAAAAGCACGGTCCGTTATCCGGTGAAAAAAAAACGGACGTCTACAAGCGGTCTTACGCGTTATATTATGTAACATTGTGGATGGTCTTGTTACCTTAGTATTTGTCTTTCCTGTAAGTGATAAAGGTGGTTTATGTATGTATGTACGAATTCGATGTTTTCGCATTAATTTTAAATGCGGCATGCAGCTGCTGCACGTCTGCGCTGTGGTCACTCCGTATCCCCGTAGCCGGGGTCCACAGAGCTGCTGGCCATGTCCACGACGGCTCCTAAAATGTTAAAAATTCTTATACACCGAAATTCGATATTCATAGTTCATTCGTAGGCTTGAGGTGAATGGCTGTTGCTATCGAAATGTCGACCGCTGTTTTTGTTGTATTATAATAAGTATGGGACTAATTATAATTCGTGATAGAAAATGATTTTATGGTACAACAAACAAGTTTGGAAACTTTTCGGTACTTCTCATACCGCTGCACTGGGTGCTTTAATAAACCACTGGAAGCACTACACATCGTATATCAAATGCACTGGATGTTTATACACTAAAAGAGAGAATCGCCAATCGTATATGAGTTTAAAAACAAACGTTTATTTCGAACAAACATTTCCGACACGATGTGTTCTATACTAATCTATTTTCGTGAGTATAATGCTTACGGAACTGTAATCACTCCAGGGTTAATTTATTATTGTACCTATTCTATCAATTTAGCTATAAAACGCACAGTAAAGCAATTAAACTGAGTAAAAAATGTAAACCAAACTTACTTAATTCTTTGATTGTTGGATTTGTCGGGAAGACACTGTCAAGATGTTTTTTTTTTTAATTAAGTTTGCGTTTAGTTTCGTTCACACTGCATTTTGTATTTTTGGTTATAAATGATATTTTTTGTTATTCGGATCTTAATATTTCAATGAACCAAAACAACGTATTTAATTTAGTTATTTAAGTAAATAACAACGCTAGAATTAGGGTCAATTGATTTAATAAAAATCATTCGTCGCTAAAGTTGTTTGCAAAAACAAAACTTTTTGGTCCATTCAATTGGTTTCGTTTTTGAAAGCGATTCCCTCGCATAATTGGAATCATTTTTTTACGTAATACCAATGTTTCAAGGCGGTCGAATCGTAATCACAATCGTCTTCAACGATGAATACGATCGCGAGCGAGTTACGTAATAAGCCTGCTGATCTGATGATGGAGACGGGAGGTGGCCAAGGGAACTCTGTAACTAAACGACGCAACCCTATCGAAATTGGGCTCGTTAGATTCGTCTTGGAAAGGACTTTAGTCTTAGATGATGTCCAGGGCCTGATGATTAAGACGAAAGGTGGCCAAGGGAACTCTGTAACTAAACGACGCAACCCTATCGAAATTGGGCTCGTTAGATTCGTCTTAGAAAGGACTTTAGTCTTAGATGATGTCCAGGGCCTGATGATGAAGACGAAAGGTGGCCAAGGGAACTCTGTAACTAAACGACGCAACCCCATCGAAATTGGGCTCGTTAGATTTGTCTCGACAAAAGGTGGTCATGGGAACTCTGCAATAAAACATGAACTACATAACGTCGTTCTAAGCGTGATATTTGTTAGTCTTCTTTACCTAAAGCAAATTATAGTTTAAAAAACCTAAGAATACACGCTTTAAAAACCACCGAACTAAAAATTAGAAAATATGTTTTAATTACCTACCTATAGAATTTGTGTAACAGTCAAGTGCTAGAAACTCCAATAATCAATTATGACTAACTAATTAGATTGGTTAAGATTACAATAAAAAATAAGTTATTAACAAAACAATAATTCAATTAGGTAAGTAGGTACCTATAGTAAAAAAGCGTGGCACTTGACTGTTACACAAACTCGAAATACCTATTCCTATTTATTATAGTTAAGATAAGGTCCATGTGTCGAAGACTTTACATAGGTATTTAAAATTAACTTCGATCGAACATCGAACCAAACTAGGTAAACAATAACCTGGGTTGGTAAGTACTGCCGCTTCATAAAAAAATATTGCCTAATTTATTAATTTAGAAATACTGATAATGGCCTGCTTATCAAAATTTCTTAAAAAAAAGCCTTTTTTAAAAACTCGACATGTAGACGGTCTTGCCTCGCTGTTTGAGATTGAGGCAAGTCCGTTTGATAGTGATTTGATACGCAAGCAAGACGCACAAGGTAACAACTTCATCACTTAGAACGGTTTAAGACATTGAAATATGTGCTTTCAACAAATTGAAATAAGGCTTCAATCCGTATTTATCGTCATTTTCTCATTTATGAGGCAAGGTCGGCATATATCTGGGAGATGAGATTCCAAACGTTTTTTAAAGCCACGATTATTTTTAAAAATAAAATTCTCGTGTAAAACACGGTCTATATGTATTAAAACAGTCAACAATTAAGTTGTTTGAAGAATCATATGTAATTTATTATAAATAACGAATCCATATAAAAACTCATTACGTAAGTATAGCACGTAATTTCAAAAATATAATGCGTAAAACTAGAACTAGGCTAGAAGTTAAAAATTCGAATAAAATCAATGCTGTGAATCAATGAATTATAGCGTGTAGCAGACGGTCTTGCCTCGTAGACGGTCTTCGACACATTGACCATACTTAAAGATTATTTTCACCACACTAGATTTTTATAAAACAAAGTTTTTATTTTAATTCGTTTCTTTTCTTTTTTTATTATCCGTATTGTTACTATATTAATAAAACTAGGCAATTTTAATTTTAATGAGCCATAATAGAAACAAAATTATTTGAAAACAAAAACTTTGTAACTTGATTGTAGGTAAGTACCTACCTACATTCATTTGCAATGTGGCCTCATAATTTCCTCGCAATCGAAGTGAAAAGCAGAATGTACCTACAACTCATCGACCAACTAGATAGGTACGCACATGAAGTGTAGGCGAGCACTAAATCAAATACCTAAAATAAAAAAAGTTTTATTTCGGACTTCAAATGAAGGTTAACTGGAAGAGATCCCTATACGGGATAAGTTCGCCTTTGTACATCTATTTATCTAATTACCTGTAAAATTAATGTGGTTCATGTACAATAAAAAATACAAATCCAGTGTTACTTTACAAGCACTTAAGTAAGTCTTGCATTTTCCCTCCAAATAAAAAAAAAAGGGTTAGTACCTAGTATGTTTATAATAAATAACAATAAGCGACTAAGGTCACATACCTACCTACCTAACTATTTGTTGAAATTCCCACGGGATAGGTACTTAGAGATAAGGACAAAACTGGATTCATATAGGTATTACCTACCTATTATGTATGAAGAGATTGATGAATGTCGATGAAGTGAAAGAGGTGTATGTATGTCAAGAGTATGTCAGGATCGTAGCAAGTGGAACAAAGTAGTTTCTGCCTACCCCTGTGGCAAAGAGGCGTGGCGTATGTATGTAATGTAAGTATGTATTATTATGTCCTTGGGGTGAGAGGAGCATTAAGCAGGAGGGGATTTCCCGAAATTTTGACAAGAACGGGAAAAAACAGGATTTTTGACCTTATCAAAACCTATAGCCTTACCTACCTAGGCATGGGGTAGGTAAGTAGGTACTTGCCGTTGACATCAGAAATAAGTGTCAATGTTCGTACAATCATTGAATTTGGCAAAAAGGTCTCGAACATAAGGTAGGTAGGTAGGTAGGTACTTAAAGGAAGAATCCAAAAACGGTACCTATGCGAAATTATGCGCGTCACAAAATAGGTACCTACATAGGTAAGTACTTACTGTATACAATACAATAGGTACATGTAGGTACCTATATATTACTATTTTTGCCTTTCATTATTAGGTACTTACCTGGCAACAAAAGAAGTTGTAAATTTCTGCGTAAAATTTTATGATATACCTACCTAGTTGCCTAGTATAATTATAACATCCTTAGAGTATACATTACATGGCCTAATACCCTTCCCGATCGGAACTACTTACCTAGGTATTACTATTTTTGCCTTTCATAATTACCTAGCAACAAAAGACGTTGTAAATTTCTGTGTAAAAGTCTTAAATTGTAAATAGTAGGTATAAAGAGACGCTAAATTCACTTCTGCGCATTCAAGGTCATGCTCAAGATGTTTGCCGGCAACTATAGGTACATATTGTAACATCATTAGTTTTTAAATAACACCTTTCCCGATCCGTCACTGTGGTCTGTGGCGCGGATCAAGCGACGATCGGCCCAAGCGTCGGCTTGTGACACAAAATTATTCCTAGTAAATGTAAAAATGCAATTTTTCATCAATGGTTCTTTATGACGCTATATCGTAAGACTATCGTCCAAACGACTTTACAACTATTTTTTTTTCGTAAATTTTGACAGGTTTTTGAGATAAGTTGTGTGTAAAAATCAACAAAAGCGGGTTCATACTAATTTCATAGGTGCTTCCCCAGATGGGATTAGCGACAGTTTTGTTGTTGAGGTGAAATGCCCAACTACAGAAAAAACAATGTAAAATTATATCAAAAATAATGTTATCAGCATAAAATGTCTGGCCCAAATACAGACACAGATGTTTGCTGCAAAGAAGTCAAAAGGATTGTTTTGTGACCCAAAGTTTGAAAGCACAATAAAAATTTACAAACATTGGGTCAATTTTCTCAATCAAAAGTTTGTAAATAAATTAATAAAAGATGCTGACATTTTTTGGGAACTATGTATATATTGTAAATTTTATGAATCTTGTACTGAATAAACTTTATGTGTAATAACATTGAGTTGGTTAAATTTCAGGATTTCTCTCGTGGTCGTTTCAGGTTGAAATACGATTTCAGTTCCATGTTTGCAGTTAGACTCCAAGTAGCGAGGGGCGTCCGGCCGGGGTTAAAGGAGGAAATACGCCTTTGCCGCCGTTGTACATCGAATGACTGTGACTTGATTGCGCAATCCTGCGACTTGAATGAAACAGGGCACGTATGCGAGACAAGATGGCCTCCGCGCTATTTAAGTTTTAAAGAGAAATTTCAGTTTAATCAAGCGTTTAAAGGTTGGTTTTGCAGTCTTTTGGGTCGGTATTTTGATTCTCTTTATGTAATAATACTGGTGTTCTAATCTTTTCGTTGGTTTATTCCAGAAGACAATGTAACCGGGCCGTGCCACGCAGCCGCTGGCTATGGATTTTATTAGTGATTTTTCACGTCTATTTATCACCGACGTAGCGTAAGTATGCCTATTGCCTTGTAATGACCTGCCGCTGATGACTGGGTAGTGTTTTGCAGTATTTAAACGTTGTTTATTGTACATTTCAGCTGATGAATTAGCGGCCGGTTGACAGTTAAAGCCTTACGGCAAGGCGGTCTTGCCTACATATCTCTGGATGGAGGCTCTGCTTTAATTCCGAGCTGCGGAGCCCTGTCTCAAGTCCCGGGCGGCCGTCTCGTATCTAAATCGGTCTAAATGATCGCGCTATCATTGTAAGTAAACTGATTATGACTGGGTATTGTAACTAACTATGAGATTGTATGGAAATTCATGGCAGTACGTTTACAGCTGATGGTGAGCTTGATGCTCTAATCCGGCGAGCGCCGTGTGAGGGCAGCTGCCCGCCGAACGCCGTGTACTAAATTCTTCATATGAAATCCCACTGTGTGGTATGTACTATTCTTATTAATTATTTAAATAATGTACTAGCAGCTCTAAGCTGAGGTGTGTATATCAGTCACTGCAAAGCGTGGCTTTAAGTCTTGGTGACTCCGGATCTGCC
Organism: Pandemis cinnamomeana; assembly: GCA_932294345.1. NCBI lineage: Eukaryota > Metazoa > Arthropoda > Insecta > Lepidoptera > Tortricidae > Pandemis > Pandemis cinnamomeana. The sequence goes on along the minus strand of OW028724.1, from coordinate 6,474,086 downwards.
TACTCCATAAGGGATAATGGTGTGACGTGCGTATGCCTGTATGTAATCACCGCGTTGCGTTCTCTAAAGTTTCAAGGGAATGTCTAGGGAGTATGTGTGTGTATGTATATTGTTATTTATTCTATAAAAAGGACTGTTATGTCTATTGTAATGAACAAGGTGATTGATTGGTCCGGTTTTGTTCCAGGGTCGCTAGGCGAGGCTAGGCTTCGTCCGTTCATCGCTAGGCGTGGCTAGGCTTCGGCCCGTGCATCGCTAGGCGAGGCATCATATTGTTTCAAAACGTCACAGTGAGTGGAGGCTGCTCAGGACCTGTGTCTGCGGTTTCGCCGGGTGCCTGTGGCCCCTTCGCTCCACCACCTTTGGCGGACAGTGAAGGAAGGCGGCTCGACGTCTTCCGCTTAGCTTTATTTGTCTTTGTCTCTTCTGTGTAGGCATGACTGACTTCATCACAAGTGTAAATGATGAAGTCAGTCATGCCTAAGTGCAAGTGTAAGTACACTGCTTACACTTTTCACCTACTCTCAGCTGACGGCCACTCTAGCATCTAAAAATCCTATAAATTAAGTTGTTGTTGGCATTGCCCAATAAACCTAACCGTTAGTGTTGTAGTTTATAAATAATAACTAGTCAATGTCAATTCAAATTTATATATAGAATAATTAGCTGTGTGTCAAAATCATATTTACTTCAATACAAACATGCAACGAAGACACTTATTATTTTATTTCAATACGTTACAGCACGAAAAGTCTCTTAAAAGCATTTAATAAGCTTATGCTTTAGTGTGGTATAGTTGTGTGTGAAGTCAAAATTTAAATTCACCTCTCAAAAGTGAATTTTTAACGAATTTTCAATAAAAGTGCGGAAATGTCAGATCACACAAAAGGATCTAGTCTGCGTTCCCTTGCTGGGATTTTATTAAGCGGTAAGCAAGATTACGCTATTTGGAAATTCAAAATGAGGATGTACCTCATACATGAAGAAAGCTCTTAGATATGTTGAAAAGGCAAAACCTCTCGAACATTGTCGTCCACTATTTGTGAAACATAAAATATTGACTGTAATTTCACTTTACATATATTTGGTGTGCATTTTTGTATATAAAAATAAATCCAGTTTTAGATTAAATAGCAACAACAGACCACGTAGATTGTGTAAATTTAATTATGACATCCAATTGCCAGGATCTAACAATTATGTGAATTTCAAAAGGAGTCTGGAATATAATGGTATTAAAATTTATAATAATTTAAATGAGGACATAAAACAATGTAATAGTATTAATGAATTTTCTAGAAAATTAAAGGCCTACTTGATTAATAGACCATTTTATACTTTGACCGAATATTTTGATAAATTATATGAATAGGATTATTATGCAGAAATATTTATGGGTCGGATTATTTAAAATTGTATTAATAGTTAATAATTTAATTAAATAAGTTCGTGTGAAATTTTTCAAATTACAAATTAGTTTTAGATTTTGCATGCCAAATTGTGGCAAAGCATACATGACATGGATCAAATTCCTGTAACATAATAGGTATACTTACTTATTATAATATCTGTAACACCTGTATGTTCTTGCGAAATAAATAATTTCATTTCATTTCATTTCATGAAGATTTGTGGAGTACTATTGTGGACTGATGCTTAATACCTTCATTACCTAAGTATTCAACAAACTGTTTGTTGATGTACTCGGTCCCGCAATCGGATCGTAAGGCTTTTATTTGAAGTCCAGTTTCCCTCTCGACCATAGACTTGAACAGTTAGTCTCTTAGCTTACATTAGTAACATGCATAGCAAGTGTCATAGGCAATAAAGTGTAGCATAGCAACAAGTTTGTTTTCTTTCACTCGCAACTATTCCTGTTTGCAGGCAAGGAACCTAAGGCGCCCTTTTTACTAAATTTAAGGACCTTGCCTCTCACGCTGTAGGCCCCTTTGGCCTTGAGGTCTCATGCTCGCTCTGACCGAATTTGCCTAGTTACACATTTTGAGTAATTTTTTTTAGTATATTGAATATAATCATTTTATATATTTGTGGGGGTGCATCCGCCATTCTGACTCTTACTCTTATGCCTGATGGTGTCAAATAATCAGCTTTAAATAATGGGATGATGAATGCCAAAAAATCAGGGGTGTTATCGCTGGACACTGCTGCATACGGCGCAGGGCTGTGGGACATAGAAATAATACTAAAAACAAGACCTACTTACCTGTAACACCATCTGCCGGCATTTATTGTAACTATGCTTGTTTTTTAAATAAAGCTAAGTAATGATGAGGAAAGGGGGTATGCGTGTACCTAAGTGATTTTGACAGTTGTCATTGTACCGTCGTAACAAAAACACACGCCCCTTTCGTTCATATTGCTTAAGGTTAGCAGCTTACGTGTGTACTGCGTCAGCAGTGGTACTGTACATAAGCCGCCACAGTACATCATGTGGCGGCAGACGTGTGTACTGCGGCAGCAGTGGTACTGTACAGAAGCCGCCACAGTACATCATGTGGCGGCAGACGTGTGTACTGCGGCAGCAGTGGTACTGTACAGAAGCCGCCACAGTACATCATGTGGCGGCAGACGTGTGTACTGCGGCAGCAGTGGTACTGTACAGAAGCCGCCACAGTACATCATGTGGCGGCAGACGTGTGTACTGCGGCAGCAGTGGTACTGTACAGAAGCCGCCACAGTACATCATGTGGCGGCAGACGTGTGTACTGCGGCAGCAGTGGTACTGTACAGAAGCCGCCACAGTACATCATGTGGCGGCAGACGTTTGAACTGCGGTGGGACTGGTACTGCATATAGGACCCGCCACAGTACATCATGTAGCAGCTTACGTGTGTACTGCGGTAGCAGTGGTACTCTACAGAAGCCGCCACAGTACATCATGTGGCGGCAGACGTGTGTACTGCGGTGGGACTGGTACTGCATATAGGACCCGCCACAGTACATCATGTAGCAGCTTACGTGTGTACTGCGGCAGCAGTGGTACTGTACATAAGCCGCCACAGTACATCATGTGGCGGCAGACGTGTGTACTGCGGCAGCAGTGGTACTGTACAGAAGCCGCCACAGTACATCATGTGGCGGCAGACGTGTGTACTGCGGCAGCAGTGGTACTGTACAGAAGCCGCCACAGTACATCATGTGGCGGCAGACGTGTGTACTGCGGCAGCAGTGGTACTGTACAGAAGCCGCCACAGTACATCATGTGGCGGCAGACGTGTGTACTGCGGCAGCAGTGGTACTGTACAGAAGCCGCCACAGTACATCATGTGGCGGCAGACGTTTGAACTGCGGTGGGACTGGTACTGCATATAGGACCCGCCACAGTACATCATGTAGCAGCTTACGTGTGTACTGCGGTAGCAGTGGTACTCTACAGAAGCCGCCACAGTACATCATGTGGCGGCAGACGTGTGTACTGCGGTGGGACTGGTACTGCATATAGGACCCGCCACAGTACATCATGTAGCAGCTTACGTGTGTACTGCGGCAGCAGTGTTACTGTACATAAGCCGCCACAGTACATCATGTGGCGGCAGACGTGTGTACTGCGGCAGCAGTGGTACTGTACAGAAGCCGCCACAGTACATCATGTGGCGGCATATAGGACCCGCCACAGTACATCATGTAGCAGCTTACGTGTGTACTGCGGTAGCAGTGGTACTGTACAGAAGCCGCCACAGTACATCATGTGGCAGCAGACGTGTGTACTGCGGCAGCACCGGTACTATACTGATGCCGCCACAGTTCATCATGTGGCGGTATATAGGACCCGCCACAGTACATCATGTAGCAGCTTACGTGTGTACTGCGGTAGCAGTGGTACTGTACAGAAGCCGCCACAGTACATCATGTGGCAGCAGACGTGTGTACTGCGGCAGCACCGGTACTATACTGATGCCGCCACAGTTCATCATGTGACGGCAAATAGGACCCGCCACAGTACATCATGTAGCAGCTTACGTGTGTACTGCGGTAGCAGTGCTACTGTACAGAAGCCGCCACAGTACATCATGTGGCAGCAGACGTGTGTACTGCGGTGGCATTGGTACTGTCTGACTGAAAAAAAAAAAATTTACTTATAATGTTTCTGCATATCTAAATTACGTGACTGGAGAGCGGACTACTTAAATTCAGTTTAGTGTACGCTTGCTACTTAATATACGTAGACAGCATCTTATGTAAGTAAACGGAGTACTTATAATGTTCCGGAATATCTTAGCCAGCTACTTTTTATACTTGCCCCGTGTACTTAAGACAGTATGTGGAGTACGTATAATGTATCGCCATTTATATATGATACAATTACATTATGTAAGTAGCCAGGAACATTATAACACGTGATCAGATGCATTATAATGTTTCGGCATCTATGCTCAGTGCAAGACTGCCGTGCAACGTATGTAAGTAGCCTGCACCCTTACGTAATGTGTCGGCATATTTAAACTAACGCTGCAGTAGACTTGTGTACTTAGGCGGACTACGTAAATAATGTGCCGGAATCTTGACAGATCCGTTAATACGTATGCTGGCTCTTTATGCGGACTACGTATAACGTAAGTAGTCGGACTCTTTAATTTCATGATGCGGCATACTTACCTACGTAGGAAACAACATTATCAGTAGCTCGTGACGCTTACATTATCGAACATGCTGCAACCTACTTACGCGTCATGGGTCCGACTCCTTAATACGTAGGTCGCAACCTTATTACGATAGCGGTATACGTAAGAAGTAGTTCGCTGCCGGCTCATTACAAATTTCGTACCCGTAAGTAGCCCGTTTTTTTCAGTGTAGTGAGGATCTTTTTGTGATGACTTGTCCGAGCTATGTATGGTCATGATCCGAGGTTCCCTAAGTAGGCGAATTGTCGGCAAATGTATACATGTCATTAGCTGTCAACTTTATATAATACTAGCTGTTGCCCGCAACTTTGTCTGCATAGAATTCGTTTATCGCTACCCCGCGGGAATTACGCAATTTTCCGGGGTACAAAGTAGCCTATGTGTTATTCCCGACTATAATCTATCTATGTTCCAAATTTCATCCAGATCTGTCCAGTCGTTCTGGCGTGAAAGAGTAACAAACATCCAAACATCCATACTCAGAAACTTTCACATTTATAATATTAGTAGGATTAAATCGAAAAAAATCTTGTAACTTACACCATTCTGGTCGATACATGTCCCGAAAACCAAGTAGACGATAGATCCATGAATTAAACAGAAACAGCTTTTATGTACATTGTAGTAAGAACTGCGCCGCGGGGTTGTTATAACGGTATTTATGTAACGCCCCAATAATTGTTTTGTCGGTCATTAGTCGATTAGTTTTATGAAATATTTGTCGGTGACACGAAATTAATAAATGTATTTGTTTTAGCTGAAAAATGACCCACATAATTTATTTTTATACACTTTTTTCATCATAGAAATATGTGGCCTATTAAGAATTTTTAGTAAGTTATTTTTACTGTCACTAGGACATAAATACCGGTACCGACAAACAAATTCTTGTTATATTTGGTTTGTTTTACTTGCACATATCAATTAGTGGATAAATAAGCATAATGTAGTATCTAACACGATTTTGTTTTCAAAAAATATTTCCGTCAAGTTTCTTATGACATAATAATTCTTTTTGGTAGGTACCTGTCTAATGAAATAATGGTCTGCTTCGAAAGCGTTGGAACATCAAAAGATTGCCCGGCCACCACGACAGTCCGCGGTGGTTGCATTTCTGCGGCGAGGCGTAGTGTGAACCTGCCTCGCGTTCATAGAACTCAGTTTATACTTTGGTTAAGATATGCGATTAAAACTGTAGTTAGTAGTGTTTATGTTGACTGAATATAATTTTCTACCTCATGAGCTGGGTTCAGTGGAGCATACAAACGCGTCCCTGCGGGGGAGGATCAAACAACGAGTAGGGTTCCGCAGTAATCGAACCTAAGGTTTGCCCGGACTATAGGCCAAGGTCAATGTCTTAAAATTGTTCCAAATATTTCAGGAGTTAGTTTGACTACATACAATAATGTACAATTTATGATGTAATTTTTATTGAATGAATAAATAATCTAAAAAAAGGGTCCCTGGTCGGCTGACATGAGGGCCTTCATGAGAGCCTTGTCGTCCCGGCTGATAGAGACCTCAGGAGACCCCAGAGCTGGCGCTTACCTCTCCCAGCGAATTTCTCTGGCTGTACAGAGAGGTAATGCCGCCAGTGTGTTGGGGTCTATGCCGCAGGAGGGCCTTTTAGATGGTGTTTTCTTTTTATAGTTAGGTATATTTATTTAGTTTTAAGTTTTGTATATTTAGTTAACTTTTAGATTTTATCATAGTTTAATTTTTTTGTAATTTCCCTCTTATACCAATAAAATAAATAATCTAAATCTAAATCTAGCCTTGTAAATGTTTTTCAGAATTTTTGAATCATAGTTGACAAATTTCAACGTTGATCGATGTTCAAAGTAAACGCAGTCAAGGGTGGGACTAGATTTTGAATCAAAAATTACATACATACATTTATTTATTTATTTATTTATTTATTTAATAATCACATACATCTATCATTACAGTTACCCAATACGATAGAGGAGTAGCACATTATTTCACCGTGTAGATAATTTACATATTAAATTTTAAAACTAATTTCATTCGTAATAACACAATACAAATAAGGTAACCTTTGTGAATTCATTCAAAGAGCAACAGAAAACATCGACTAGAGTGGCGACCCGGTTGAGCGTGCGCAGTGCCCTCGTGCAGGGCGCCTCGCGCAGCAGGTTGGTGCGCGCGCGCGGCACGGCCAGCAGCGGCACCGCGCGCCGCCGCCACACGTAGCGGTCCGGCACGCGCAGGCCTATCGTTGCCAACACCCCGGGATTATTGCTCGTCCCTCGCAGCAACTTAACTAGGTACAGAGCGAGGGCCAGTTCTCGCCTCACCTCTAATCGGTTGTACCCTACCATTCCCAATACGAACAACGTGGGATACATGAGTGGATAAAACGGATACACGCCGTACATCTTTAAATAAAGTAGTCGCACAAACTTATTTTGGATCCGTTCCAGCATAAACCTATACTTGGCCTCGTTCGGACTCCAAACAGCTGAGTTAGACTCCAAATGGCTCTTAACGAGTGCTTCATATAACGCCCGTACAGCACTTAAGTTCGAAAAACCATGTGAATGCCGCATCAAAAATCCCAAGTTTCTAAATGCTTTTTTACAAATCGCTGTTACATGATCCCTAAACGCGAGTTCGGCAGTAAAAAGTACCCCCAAATCCCGCACCTCTGTGAGTCGTTCCATCGGAGCTCCCTCCACCTCATATGGATGATGCGTTGGACTGCGAGACCGACTGAAGGATATCGTTGAGCATTTGGACACATTAAAGCAAAGTTTATTCGCCTGACTCCATCGAACGACTTGATCAATATCCTCCTGCAACGCGTGACAGTCTGATACACTCTTTATTTCCCGCACCAACTTCAGATCATCGGCAAAAAGCAAACAACTAGAACTCCGCACCACCTCCGGGAGATCATTAATCATGAGCACAAATGTTAATGGCCCCAAATTGCTGCCCTGGCTTACTCCGGACCTAGTGTAGTACGGTATCGATCGGTACCCAGCACAGTCCACGAACTGGCGCCTATCCCGAAGATAGCTGGCAAAAAATGCAAGAGTGTGCCGTGTGCACCCCGCGTCCGCTAGCTTCTGCAGTAAGATGTCATTATCCACCATGTCGAATGCTTTTTTGAAATCAAAGTACATGACATCTACTTGTCCGCCAGCATCCACTACTGGAATCACCTGGGTCATAAGGTGAAGCAGGTTTCCCGCTGTACTGCGGCCCGCACGGAAGCCATGTTGTGCATCCGATAATTGGGAATTAACCTGCGCCTGCAGTGACCGCTGTACAGCAGATTCAAAAACCTTTGCAGGGGCACACAGAACTGCTACTGGTCTATAATCGCTTGGATTCGGTCCCCCACTCCCCTTTGGAACTGGAATCACGCGCGTCAGCTTCCACTGGTCCGGAAAAATAGCAGATGCCAAAGAAACATTAAAGATGTGACACAGCGGTTTAGCGAGTACTGAGCGGCAGTCCCTCAAAATAAAAGGTGGAATTCCGTCCGGTCCCACCGAACGCTTAGGTGGCAGTCTCTCGAGTGCACGGCGCACATCCCCGATATCCAGCTCATGAATACAGACATACGCACTATTGGCCTTCGCGGCTGCGCTCGCGGCACCCGAGTCCAGTACGGCTGAAGTAGTACAATACACAGAGTGAAAAAATTGCGCAAATTTATCCGCAGATTCTTGTTGCGATAAAACTCGTCCGTCTTCAACTAATTTATTTTTATTGCTACAATTCTTATCTCTTTTGTTTTTGATAAAATTCCAAAATGATTTAGGATCTTTCGCTATGTTGGCTTGCATCATATTTTCGTATTGATTATGAGCCGTTGTAATGGCTAATTTTAATTCCTGCCTACAATATGAAAACGCGCGGTAACTGTCCTCACTTCCAGTCCTTTTGTATTGTCTATGCAATAAATATTTATGTTTAATATTGCTTATTATTTCAGCCGTATACCACACCGGGTACGAGTTTTGAGACTCAACAGTTTTTCGTTTTTTTAAAGGGACAGAATTGTCTAAAATCTCATTAACTCTGCTATAAAAATAATCAATTACCCCTTCTATATCTTTTATTTGGTAAAGAGGAGTCCAGTCTAAATTAGCTAATGAATCGTACATAATCCCAAAATTTGCCTTAGTGAAATTCCATTCATTACTCTGTGACGTATCCGCGCGCACCCCCTCCCCACGCAATGGACCGGGCCGCGCGCCGACGCGCACACGTCTTTATCCCTTACGAGGTAGACAGTGCCTAAGGTACCAAGATCTAAAGGCCACTGTGCAAGACTGCACAACCTTTTTAGATAGTTTTTGTACCTTTTTAATTGTTTATGGTTTTTAAGATGATTTTGATTGATTAGACTTTTGTTTCCACCGAAAACCAGTGCCTGTTATTTTGCTCCCAAATAGCCACGTTTAGCATGCTTGTGGGCGTATAGGTGGAAAGGGGAATCAAAATAGTGATGGTTGCTAGCCGCATCGCCTATAACATGATTCCTAAGATTTTCGCCCATTTCCTCGATAGGGTTTTACCATCTGCGCGGGAAAAGACGCAACTGGTACATTCTATGTTTTTCCTTGACTCCCAGACCAGCATGGAATCAAAAATTTAAATGAAGTATCTTTGTAGGGGTGTTTCGTCAAACTGACCCTACAGAAATAGGTATTCCGGGATGATTGTCATACTTTGTATATAGGAGCTAACTTCTATCCTGGGTTAAGAAGTTTAGTGTCAAAATCCCATTTTATGCGCTAACTGTACAAGAGGCATGAATGTAATGTTTTATTTATGTTATTTTTCTTAAAGGTAACAAATTTAACACGTAAATAAAGAGCATAAAGATAACTATAATGCGGCTAACACAGTATAACGTTTTATTTCGAAAGACTTCATTGATATTCTAAGCGATAAAACACTGGAGTTTTAGGACAAATATAAAACAGGTAAGTATTCTTCACTTTTATATTCTGAAGATACTGTCAGCCAAATGTTTTGTTAAAATTTGACTTCATAATATAAATCTTACTCACACAAACACGCTCTTCCACGTTTTATGCATCTGCTCTCGTCTGTATCTGTATAACTGTATAACAATCTGTAAAACAGGATTTCAATCATCTTCGAGTCTAAATATCTCCGCAATTTTTTCAATAACACCATCACCACAAAACTACTTTTAAAACAATTTTAATTGTTTAAATAAATATAATGTAACTAGCGACCCGCCCCGGCTTCGCACGGTATATTATGCAGTATTATACATATAAACCTTCCTCTTGAATCACTCTATCTATTAAAAAAACCGCATCAAAATCCGTTGTGTGGTTTTGAAGATATAAGCATACATAGGGACATAGGGACACGGGGACAGAGAAAGCGACTTTATTTTATACTATGTAGTGACTAGCTTCTGCCCGCGACTTCGTCTGCGTAGAATCATACATGAAAACCTTCCCCTTGAATCACTCTATCTATTAAAAAAAACCGCATCAAAATCCGTTGCGTAGTTTTGAAGATGTAAGCATACATAGGGACATAGGGACATAAGGACATAGGGACAGAGAAAGCGACTTTATTTTATACTATGTAGTGATAATAATTAATTAATAATGTCATAACATCAAACTGCACACGGCAGCTTGACCGCGGCCATTTTCCGCGTCACGCGATCGTAGCCGAAATTACCTTTACTGCGACGCGCGATCGGCTCTGTTCGCCTTTGCGATGCGAGCCGTTTAATGGAAATCATCCTTAACAAGATAAAAACAAAACCGCCAACAAAATTCCCATCTAACGGATACAATCAGCTTGTATCCGCGTTTCGTGCAATTTGCTAACTTTTTCCCTCCAAGGAGCTAATGTGGGAACTCCCGTAACAGCCGTTTTATATGCCCTAGAGAATGTTACAGCCGTCAAAAGTTTGCCGAGAGTGTCGAATGTGTCTGCTGGTACGGGCGCCGCCCGCCCGCGGCAGTAGACTCAGAGGCGTCGGTCCGATCGCCCACCAGTTGAGCGCGCTAAGTTCAAGTTCGATTCCAAAATTCGAAGATTCAAATATTCTCAACCGTCGACTGTCGTTTGTTTTTAAAGTTTTTTTTTAGAGTGCCGTGCGTTTTGTGCCAAGATTAAAAGAGTTGTGGTGAGACTTTGACGCCAAGAAGTTTGTTCGAAGAGGTTGCGGTTGCGAGCCGGATTATTATATTCAGGTAAATTAATTTAATTTGGATTTTGTTTTCAACTAATTTTGGAGTTCAGGATCAGTTTTGAATGGGTTGGAGTTGAGACATATTTTAATGAGCTTTGAAGTATTTTGGTCGGTTCATGAATTTTAATTAGTTGGATTTTGTTGTGTATTTTGTTTTTAAATGGCGTGCCTATGAAAGGGGTTTAAAAAAATAAAGCTTCAGTTTAAGCACTCCTGTATGAGTGTTGTATTTTTTTTAAATAAGTACAATAAACAAACATAACTAAGGTAACCATTTAAGGTAAGTATTTTATAACAGTTAAAACAAAAATTTAATTACTCTAACAAAAACGGATAATAATTTGATCACTGAATAATTTTAAACTGCAATTATTTTTATAGACTTCTAAAAAGCTTATTTGGACTTCTACGGCCTAGGAAACAATATCGAGATCCAAAACTTTACCAATTATTTTCCCAACTAGAACACCATAATCAACGATCAGTTAATCCAAAGCAAAACTACACCAAAACAAGTAATCGCATTCGTTAAACTAAGTTACCATCAAATTTATTGTGTAACTTCACAATTAAGATAATAAACGCACTGGCCCAAATTTGCTATCTTTTAATAAATTACGACAAACTTCAGCGAGTTTAGAAACAATAGCGACGGGCGAATTATCTCGCTTATACCTTCCTCGTCAAATAAATTTAATTAATAATCTTTTCTCAAACAATCAATGAAATATTTATGTTATGTTCCTTAAATTAAATTAAAGTAAATAGAAAATAGTAATTAATTAAAGTATTATTATTATTTTTCAAGTAATTTTGATCTCGACAATGTTGTCGGCTTTTTTTTTGGTCCATGATACGGGCGTACGCCAAGTACCATGGTACCATTGTGTATTTAGAAGTTAGTGTGAATATCATGTTGAGTGTGTGTGTTTGTGTAAATGTTGCACTGGACGGTTGTGTGTGTGTGTATGTCTTCTTGATTGTTATGTATCGGTAGGGAAGTTGGGTTAATTATTATTATTATTATTAGGCCGCAAAGTGTCTCGTTTCAGGTGCGTCTTTAATAGGATTTCATACAAGTACATTACTCTTTTTAATTCCCGTTCCACACATATTTGTCACACAGCATCTTGGCATTCAGCCATTAAAATGAAGCAATATTTGCTAACTGGCGTTATGAAAATCTGTCACTACTTATTGAAAAAAAAAACGAGGTTTGTTATATTTTGTAGTTTTATTTTGTCTAGTTTACTTTCAGATTCTCCAGAAATATAACTTTAATTTCTCAGAAGTTCTTAATTTAATTACTTAATCTAATCAAATTTTTGATAGGTTTATTGCTCAATACTCAATGCAATATGCAATTAAAAACTAATATGTAAATTATAGTTCATAAAAAAATAGCTATCATTTGATTATATCAATGTATTTAGTACTCTAACAGGTTGCAAAGATATTCAACAAAAACAGCAAATAATTTTTCCTGTAAAATTTACTTTTCGCGTTTACCGACTTATTGTGCGGAGGCGTCGATTATGCGCTTTGAAAAATCGAGCCCTTGTTAGAATGTTGTGCAAAACCCTGGGATGTTGCCAGCTTTATTTATTTATTTATTTATTTATAACAATTTACACAGCACAATTTAGCTTGCCTGCTAGTTCTACCAGTAGCTGCGGTTTGTGTGCTAGGGTTGGATTATGTCACACACAGCTGTGGTTTATATGAGAGTGTAGGGGACATTATTGACATATGAACAACATATTAGCTTTCCGCTTTTTATTTTGGAGTGACTTTGTATAAAAGTTATAGGTCTCTTTTCATGCCACTTAGATTGAAAGTGGCAGTTGTATGAAGTATTTTTTCAGGTTTATACACTCCCTTGCAAAAAAAACGGGCACCCAGGGTTTTGTATTTGATGAGCATAAAAGCTTACTTTCTAAGCTATAATGCCAAACGAATCGGTTTCAAGTTGGTTCCTAGATATACATATGAAACGTGGGAGAGGGGTCTCATCATAGGTAGATTTTTTTAATGAAACGAAAATTTGACTTCTCGATTTGTTTTTTTTACGGTTAACTCGATAAAAAATCATGATGCGTGCTTTGCTCTACACCACCCATAGCAACTGGGAAAGCCTTCAAATTTTTCCATGTATAAGTACACCAGATGTAATGCCATTTCTTTGCGAATATACATGAGTGTACCCGATGTAATCATTATAAGAATTTTAATTTCATCAATGAATTTGTAAACCTATAAAAAGCGGAAAACAAAAGATGATCAACGCCCAATAGAATATTCATCCTTATTAATTTATTTGCTAAATGATAAGAATTCCTTTGATGCCTCCATAATTTTATTTTAAAAATAAATTAATTCTCGAGAAAAACTGTAAAAGAGATCGTGCCGTTTAAATATCGGTCTAATGAGAGCGAAGAGAAAAAGAATTGAAGAAATTTTTATTTTCCGGAAATTTATAACAAAAAGTAGGTACTATTTTTTTTTATTCAACGCAGAAATGTTTCTAGCCTTTCAATCCTCAAATATTTATTTGGTGTTAGTATCTTTGTTTCAAGCTTTAAGGAAACGGTCCCTATAATTTTATTTATTTTTCTCAATAGGTGTCATGTCTAATTAGCTGCTTAATTTCTGGGATAATGTCTAGCCGTTAAATTGTTTTGTAATTAGTGAATACGCATAGAAAGCTAGAAAAGATTCTAGAGAATAAATTCTCTTTGTAATTTATGAAATAAGAATAAAAATGGCTAGAGAGAATTTAAAAAATATCATTTAATATCGTTGGTACCGCTAAAGCCTAATGCTAAACGTGGTCTTTAGGTTTTGTTAGCTTAGGCTCTGTCTACCCCGTAAGGGATAAAGACGTGTTTTGTGTATGTGTATGTATGTAAATTATAGCAAATGTGTTGCACCAGTGAGGTAGTCAATCCCCAATAGTGCTCCAAGAGTGGTCCTGTACACTGGATACAGTATCAAGATCTAGGATAACGATCCTAAGGGGCAAGGTCCGCCAGTAAATACAAAGGAAGCTCCTATGATTGTTGGCGTAAGGAAAGTGGAATCAAAATAGTGATGGGTTGCTAGCTGCATCGCTTATAACATGATTCCTATGATTTTCGCCCATTCCCTCGATGGGTTTTTACCATTTGCGCGGGAAGAGACGCAACTGGTACATTCTATGTTTTGTCTTTGCTCCCAGGCCAGCTTGGAAGGATTCGAAGGATTTTATCGTTAAGTCTACAAAAGTAAATAGGTACATATTAAAACAAAAACAAATGTAACAGGTCATTTTTTTTAAAACTTTGTATGGTAAGTGATCCTATATTCTTGCTCGTCAGTGTATTTTTATACAGACCACTAGTGAAATCTATGTCCCTTTCGGTGTCGAGACCCTTGGTCCGTGGGGTCCTAACGCTATTAGCCTCTTCAAAGATATTTCGAACGGGTGACCGCAGAGCTGGCAGCTTCCTTGGACAGCGTAGTATGCCATGGGGCTTCTCCTTTTTAATTTCTTTATTTTAAGATTAGTTTAATATTAGTTTTTAATTTAATAGTTTTTTTCCCCTTGTATATGAAATAAATATTGATTCATTCATAATCTTGTTGCTAAACCATTTATTGAATGATATAGCAATTGCGTTGAAATATCATCTCGTACAAATTGTTACGATAAAACTCCACTTAGGCTCAATTCCATCTCATATTGGACATTTTTAAGATGTAAACAGGTAGTACTAACATCGTAGCGAACTCTTTACTAGAAGTTTTTTATTAACTTGCAATGTATGTAAGTATATTTTGTCCGGGTGGAAGCTTGAGACTCAATTTTGAATCAGATATCTTCAACCGATTGTAAATCATCTGATAGTTTAATCTGGTAGTGTAGTTCAGGTGGTCCAGCCAGGATCGTCTCCGCAGGAGGGAACTCTTCAACGGTTGGTCCGATTGCCTTGAAATTTGGAACACGTATGTGGGACGGATGACAATGTGAGTAAAGTCAGCAAAAAAAGCTTGTATACAGAAACTTACATTTTAGACATTGACTTGTTTATGTTTTTTTCCTCTTTTGTTTAGACTTAAACTTCACTATTGACTTCTGGTATTTATATTGCGTCGAGTTCTTCGGTTGTAATTACTTATTTATTCATTAAAATTATTAGTCTCATACTTATTACACGAATAAAAAATAACTGGAGACCGCAACGATTTAAACTATTACATTACCTACATTACACAAATCACGTCTTTATCCCTTACGGGGTAGACAGAGCCAGAGATTAGAGAAATAATATCCTTCCACACAGTTTACTTCTTCTTTTTTTAATATGGCCACATCGATCGATGCGATGATTTCGCCAATGTCACAATAATAAATACAGTATTCAAAAATCTTGTAACAAAAATGTCGGCAACGTTGTACGGTAGAACACGGTCAAAAGACCCCTCCCCCCTGTCGGGCTCTTAGCCAATGGATAATGATATCCCTTCTTGTTCAGGGGCCAATGACTCACATGTGCGTTCTTCTTCTTTTTCTTGTTTGTGGCGTATCAAGTCGTTATAGCGACGACAACTTCGCCAATGTCAATACGACAAAATGTCACCAAAGTTGTACGGGCTCTTAGCCAACGGTCAATGATATCCCTCAGAATCTGCCAGGAAATCATTAACCGATGCCCAGGGTGTACCGGACCAAGCACTGCTATTCCCCTCGGATTCAAAAACGAACCGCAGCTCTTGACCACACGCGGAGGTAGCCCGACTCGCACCCCTTCCAAACAGTTATAACTGTTTTAAAATTGACTGTCACTCGCATTCCGTTCTCTTATAAACTAAGGCTTTAAGTCAAACGCGTATTCAACCTCATTTAACGTAGATAGTTAAACTCCTCTTTTTGTGTCAATGGTTTAAAAGTTAATTCCCCAAATGGAACCATGCAGTGGACTTGTACAAATGACCAATAAGTTAAACTTCGATAACAGAGGAAAACCGAACTTATTTACTCTCAATAGTGTCCATAGAACACTGTTCGCACGTCCAAGTAGGTAATACAGAGCCGGTCGCAAAATATACTTGTTACGCTCATTGTTTCCGAACAAATTGGGAAAATGAGTCCGGAAAACTAAGGTCAGGAAATTATGTGACGGAATAGAAGTGATAAAAGTCAGATGGTGAAATAAGTAGCGCCATATGTTTCATGTAACGGGGAGCTGAGCCGTATAGTGTTATTTCTTAGGCTACGTATTTTTTTAGTGAAATAAAAATATAACGCTATCGCCTACTATAGAATGTGGTCTGATTAGCATGACGTGGACGCAATACGAGTTGAACGAAACACGTATTGGACTGAACACATGTTGGACGACTATGTTGGACAAAATGCGTGTTGAAATACAATTTGGACGAAACGCGTGTTGGACTACTAACAAATCCTATAGCGGTTTTTCGTCGATCGCTCGCTGTCAACAGGGAATTCGTCTTCATAAGTAGAAACTCTCGGTCACGTATTGTTGGGATTTGAATGTGTGTCATCATTATCGAATAAATAGAGCTACACACACGCAACTTCAAGATGCTTTTCCATAGCCATGGAGAAACCGACCAATCACTTTAATTAATATTGTGGGGAGTGCCACAATAGAGAGATCTCTCTCCAGGCAGATGTTATGCCTGGGAACCGAAGTCCGAAGGTTGTAGTGTAGGTTGTAGTGAGAGTCGAGAGTTGTAGGTATTTATGCAGCCGCATTGAGAAACTTCGTAAGCGGGATGTAGAACGATGTGACAGCTGTCATTAGAACTGGTGCTAGCTACTCGTGCGTCGTAGTAGTTATGTAGAAGCCAACTAGGTGGCGCTATGGTCGCTACAATATCATTTACTAACCCGCTGATAGTATCAGTCTCTCTGTCACTCTCTCCTTACCCGTCTCTATCTGCTTCTTCACAGCGTAACCGTTTTACCGATCACGACGAAACTTGTTAACAAAATGTCTTGGACATTATGGCATAAAATACGCTACTATTTATCCCGGACTGTTCCATAACACGGGATAACGACAAGCGAATTCTTCCCAGATAAAGTCGCGGGTCGCCAGCTCCAATAGAATTAGCAGTATCACATAATACTACAGTAACTAACCTTATTAAGAGTTGCAGCAACCCATCATTATTTTGATTCTCCTTTCCACCTATACGCCTACAATCGTGCTGAACGTGGTCTTTAGGTCTTGTTACCTTTAGGCTTTGTATAAGGGATAAAGACATTATTTTTGTATGTGTATGTGTTGTGCGCTTTAACTTTAACAATAGCTTTTACAATGATTTTGACGTATATTTGGCAGAAAACTATGATTTATTATGTTAAAATCGTCGGTTATAGTATACAGAATGATCAATCCAAAGTCGGTAGTGAGAAGTCAAAACTAAACTAAGTCTATGAAATATTGGCGAAAAACGAAATACTTTTTTTTTCATCTTTAATTGTTTATAAATTTTGCAATTTTTTATGCGCTAATACACTCTTTTAGCACAATTTTCTAGGCGTCATTCCGCATCCAATGAGCTATCGCACATAATTTTAAGATCAGTATCTTTATTTTAGACCATTTTGAACTTGTCGGCTAGTTTCTAAATGTCTGTGAAAATTAGAACACATAGAAAAATCCGACAAGTAAAGCTATGGCCATGGCTATGGCTATGGGTATGGCTATGGCTTGTCGGCTAGACTAATAAGAGACAGGGGAATCGGGCAGAGAAGCACTCGTACATTATATGTTATTTCTTTGCTCCAAGCCCTGCGACCACATTCAATTCTACATAGCGACTAACAAGCCAGCGTTAACTCTGCAGTCCCGACAACAATGCTCTATTGTACGTCCACCGGACGTTCACTTTTAGCAGCTAATCTTTGACTCCCTCTGCGGCATTTGAATGCATTTTAGGTATGCATTTGCATTAAACAAAGAAAAAGACCTTACTGAAACGCTAAGCTGTATTGTCACTACGTAGTATAAAACAAAGTCGCTTTCTTGTCTGTCCGTCCCTATGTTTGCTTAGATCTTTAAAACTACGCAACGGATTTTAATGCGGTTTTTTTAATAGATAGAATGATTTAAGAGAAAGGTTTAAATGTATAATACCTGCATAATATACCGTGCGAAGCCGGGGCGGTTCGCTAGTATATAATAAAGAGTGTTGCTTAACGTAATTTGTGTTCCTAATGTGAATAAACATGTTTCTTTCATGCTGGTCTGGGAGTAAAGAAAAACATGGAATGTATCAGTTGCTTCTCCCGCGCAGATGGTAAAAGCCCATCGAGGGATTAGGCAAAAATCTTAGGAATCGTGTTAAAGGCGATGCGGCTAGCAACCCATTACTATTTTGATTCCCCTTTCAGCCAAATACATTGGAGCTTCTAGGTAAGCGTTGCTAATTATCCAATTGTTCCCCGTTTAGTGGATATCCACGAGTTTCGAAATTAGCCCAATTTTGAATTTACTAGAATGTACCAGTTGCTTCTCTACCCGCGCAGATGGTAAAAGCCCATCGAGGGAATGGGCGCAAATCATGGGAATCATTTTATAGGCGATGAGGCTAGCAACCCATCACTAATTTTGATTCCTTACCTTTACACCCGCAATCTTGCTAAATGTGGCCTGTAGGTACCTGTTACCTTAGGCTCTGTCTACCCCGTAAGGGATGAAGACGTGTTTTGTGTGTGTGTGTTGAATTTACTTCAATTTTTTTTTTTTTTTGTTTTATATGAATAGGAAGGCAAACGAGCAATTGGGTCACCTGATGGTAAGTGATCACCACTGCCCATAGACACCCGCAACCCCGGAGGGATTGCAGATGCGTTGCCAATCTAGAGGACTAAGATGAAATGCCTCTTGTGCCCGTAATTTCCCCGGCTGTCTTAATCTCCACACCGGAACACAGCAGAGCAAGCACTGCTACTTAGCGGCAGGATTAGCGAGTAAGATGGTGGTAGCGATCCGGACGGACCTTGCACAAGGCCCTACCACCCGCAAATGCAATAAATGATCTCTACCAGTTTACCTTTGAGTAGATGAGACTTATCTCCGTTACATTTAGAATCAGCTCTTCTCGAAGCCCGTTTGCATGCGATTCAACTTATGTGGTAGTCGTGCGGTATTTAATTCCGAGTTATTTTGTTTGAAACAACACCGCGGCTCGGCTCAAACCCGACTGGAAAAGTTTTCTTTGTCTGTTGGCGTAAGTAGCTTAGCATTATGCAAACATGAAACTGGTGACGCATTGACAGAGGGATAGGTTACATCATTGATATTTACTCATACAAAATTCCTACTGGGAGCAAGGAAAAAACATAAAATGTACCAGTTGCTTCGCTTCCCGCGCATAGGTAAAAGCCCATCGAGAGATTGGGGGAAAATCTTAGGGATCATGTTAATAGGCGATGTGGCTAGCAACCCATCACTGTTTTGATTCCCCTATCCATACGCCCACAATCATGCTAAACGTGGTCTTTAGGTCTTGTCTTCGACCTTAGGCTCTGTCTACCTCGTAAGGGATAAAGACGTGATTTATGTATGTAAATTCCTACTAATCCCTAGTAATACTATAAATGCGAAAGTAACTCTGTCCGTTTGTGTCTCTTACGCATTCACGTCTAAACCGGTAAACCGATTTTAATGAAATTTGGTACAGAGGTAGCTTTAGTGCCGGGGAAGCCCATAGTTTTTATCCCGGAAAACCGGACAGTTCCTGCGGGATAGTGATAAGCCAGTTCTGCTCAGACGGAGTCGCGTTCTGTTTACATTACAAACTCGACAAGAATCTACGCTGATTGGCTTCATATGGACTACGCAATGTAATTCGAATTGTCACCTGTCACCGACAATTGTCGAGTTGGTGGAATAGGGGCCTCAACATAAACAACAGGCATCATACACAGACTGATACCATGACTATACTTAAAGTTCTGGCCGTTTCGCACCCCAATTCATGGCATCATCAGTAAAAAGGGGCGCCAACGTTCACGGAACGGAAGGTTGGAATGCTGATTGGTAAACTTTTACGTCGTCTCATTTACTGTGTTTACTTTAAACGACTTAAATGTTTTCGTTTTGTTTGTACTTTACTTTTTTTTATTGTTTCTGATACGTAGTAAATACTATACCTTATTTTTAATACAAGTAGCAGAGTATGATCGTATTGGTCTCTTATTTCCTACATACATACAATGTATCACGTCTTTAACCCTTACTAAAAGCCCATCGAGGGAAAGGGCGAAAATCATAGAAATCATGTTATAGGCGATGAGGCTAGCCAACCCATCACTGTTTTGATTCCATTTTCCACCTATATGCCCACAATCTTGCTAAATGTGGCCTGTAGGTACCTGTTACCTTAGGCTCTGTTTACCTCGTAGATAAAGACGTGATTTGTGTATGTAGGAAACCTAAATCATGTAAACGTGGCCTTAAAACCTTAAGAATCATGTTATAGGCGATGTGGCTAGCAACCCATCACTATTTTGATTCCCCTTACCACCTATAGGTAGGCCCACAATCATGTTAAACGTGGCCTTTAGGTCTTGCTACCTAAGGCTCTCTCTACCCCGTAAGGGATATAGACGTGATTTGTGTATGTATGTATATTTAATGTCTTTTTTTGTGATTTGTCTCTGTTTTTTTATATTTGTACAATAAAGCATTTACTTACTTCTTGTTTACACTACGTCCATTTCTGTTGTGATAGGTCCATCCATCACACGGCCCTCATATAAAATCGCAGGTTCGCTCAAAATTGCCAATCGCCGCCATGATTTCGCCCGCGACTGCCTATTTGTCAGGAGCGCCATAAATTTTAATATTCCCACAATCCAGTATTGCGCTCACGTACGCCCCCACTTTTATCATTTCAGGGCACGAGAGTAAAGTCACTGTTTTATTGTATCTTAAATTTTGAGATTCTAAATCTTACTTACTGCGCAGGAATAAGGTTCAGTTTTAACGCTGTAACCGTCCTAAAACTTCGTGACCGTTTACAAGTGAAGCGTGACATTGTAACGCACTTAGAAATTGAGAAAGTTTGAGAAAGCCTAATAAAAGTACTTAAATAAAATAAAAAAAATAAAAAAAACCTTTATTACCAAAACATAAGCAGATAGAAGTTAAGTTGACAACAGATTCAAGACTAAAGAAGAAAGAAAAAAAACAAGAGACACACTAGGCGGGCTATGTTCCGGCAACGGGTACCAGTCTCAGCGTGTGCTGGGTTACATGAACCCAGCGCTGGTTTTCAGTCTGGTCCCTTTATCGGAGGGAAATCACTTGGTTAAACTGTTATTTTTGAAAATTTAAATCGTTACTTCAAACCGTTGGATTGATAACTGGCAAACAGGCCTTTGAGAAGTTTAAAACGAATTAGACTTACTCGTTAATCAGCTTTACTCTCCCAAATCTGGTTGAAAGCTATTTTACATTTCATTAAATCGTTTCTATGGCTGTTATTTGTTTATAAATTTCAAGTAAGTAAATGTTCTGATTCTTCAAATTACCTTTGATCATTTCACGGGTTTCCTAGTAAACCTATATTGTGTTTTAGTAATCTCTGAGTTGCTACAGAGTGATCTCTACCAGGCAACCATAATGGACTGGAAAACAGAACAGATCTGAGCAGGTGGTGCAATTTAGAATATATATTAATAAACTAAGTAGGTACTTGTTAATAAACTTAATGAAAAAACAGATACTTAAATGTAAATACAAAACTACTATTAAATTTAAAATAACTAAATAAACTTTAAAATGAATTGTGCAAGAGAGGTGGGCCTCTTGGCAGGGTGCCCATCACGCAGGCAGCATTCCCGCGTTGAACTGCGATTGCGATTCTTTGCGCGAGATGGCTGCCAGCGCGAGGGTCGCCTGTTGCCTCTCTCAATCTCTTGCTGACCTCTTTGTGTAGCTCCAGCGCACCCTTACCCCAAGGACCTAGAGTCTCGACACCAAAAGCAAAGAAATGATATTCGGCGCCGAGACAGCTGTATTTTGTGACCTTGAGGCGTTCCCGGGCGTCCGCCGCCGCCCCCGCACGTTTGGTAGTTGCAGGTAGGTAAGACGCCGCCACGGTGTCAGTACAAGTGGCGTCCCATACCAGCGCACGGCATTATAATAAATGGAGATATAAATAGACACATACACACATACCTAAAAAAGCCAGCTACAAGATTCATGCACAAGATGACAGATAGTGATAGGATGACTATCTAGTCATCATCATCAACATTGTCATATCAGTCACCACTGGACATAGTTCTTCAGCAAGTAACTCCGCTCGATTTGTGCTACCAGCAGCCAACGGCTTCCCGCAATCATACACATACACAAATCACGGCTATATCAGTATCACTACATAGTATAAAATAAAGTCGCTTTCTCTGTCCCTGTGTCCCTATGTATGCTTATATCTTCAAAACCACACAACGGATTTTGATGCGGTTTTTTTTAATAGATAGAATAATTGAAGAGAAAGGTTTATATGTATAATACATGCATAATATACCGTGCGAAGCCGGGGCGGGTCGCTAGTATTATATATATCCCTTGGATAGGCAGTTAGTCTAAGATAACAAGACCTAAAGGCCACGTTTAACATGATTGCGGGCGTATATTGAAGGTGGAAAGGGAAATCAAAATAGTGATGGATTGCTAGGCGCGTCACCTATAGCATAAGCCTAACATTTTCGTCCATTCCCTCGATAGGTTTTTACCATCTGCTCGGGAAGAGAAGCAACTGGTACAATCTATGTTCTTTCTTTGCTCCCGGTCCAGCGTGGGGGAGTTCTCTAAAGGTGTAAAAGATTGGGTTCTATGGTGTGTTAAAATCCTCTCTTACATCCAATGAAACTCGGGTTAGTAGCACACATCGTTTTATTCACTTGGTCAACAACACAGAGTACATTGAGCTAGTTCAGTATGACCCTCCGCGGGAAGAACTAGCAAGAAACCTCACGGGCATAGTCTTTCTTATTGATCGCTACGTCTTCTATTACCATTAATACAGATTGCACTTCGAACGTATCACTACACATATCAGCATCCCAGTCTGAATGACAATACAATCTCCGCGTCTCTTCTAGAGCGCTTCGCGCCAAAACGTGCCGTTGACATCTGTCAGCTGTCAACGTCACTGTGACTGTTCTCTTTAATAAAGCCTGTTCTCATTTACCATACCGAAGGATCAGTTTTGAATTCTTAACAGTCGGCCGTCCTGACCTGTGCCTGACCTCAGGCAACACCTAGCAAGATTAGTGGTACCCAGCACTGATCCTGAAAGGCTATAATAGTACAGCAGAAAAGTATCAATGCACGTTCCCATGCTGTTTGGGTACGCACGAGATCTTACTCTCTTATGATCCAATAAATTGCTTGTGCGTAATCGGATTCATCGACTAAGAACCATGCTGAGTATCACAAATCAGGCCACTGGTGTCCGAGACAGTGGTAAATGAAAACAGACTAATTAAAGATAATACACAACAAAACGAGAAATTTTTCAAATGTAAGTACAATCATTTTCGGTAAGTAGTTATGCATATCAAGTTATTATTTTTACACAAATCGTGGTATGAAAATTATCAATTACAATACTGTATGTTGTACTCAACTCTACATCTATTCGAATACACTCTTCGAATAACAAGAATGTTATTTTTTTTTCACATAAGTATCCAATTTAAGCTGTTCTAATTTATTTACATAAAATCATAAACACCAGCACGAACAGAAAAAAAACTAATTCCTTACTTTGATATCAGTATCACTTCTCTAACACTTATAATATGAACAAGTATAAGCTTGCATAGCTCAGCGAATTAGATGAATTCGTATTTCCATAATATCTGCTGCGGCCATCCCATCTCTCATGAATGACCTCATTCATGTATGACATCCAAATAAGCAATCAATTTCAACCAAATTATCGCTTTCTAATCGATAGACAACAAAATAAGGACTACATAAAATATTAATATCGTCCTCACATCAGTGTTTTTTTTTAATTATTTCTGGCCAATATAAATTTAAATACTTCCATTACTGATATGTTGTGGTGTATTGAATTCAAAATTATTATACTTTCAAACATTTTACGTGCATAATAAATTACTTGCACAAGGTTTCCAACATATACATTTCTTGTAGGTACCTTTACATCTATGAGTACTGAACTTTATTTTTTTATTTTTACACTATAATTGAAATGTCTGTTACGTATGTACTAATTACCACACTAGCACTCTGTTGCAATCAGTATCATAAGTTTTGTGTCAATCAGTACCTATCGTAAGCAGTGCTATAAGCTTTGTCAATAAACACCTTTCTTTGTTTTATTAGTAACAGTATAGTTGGTCCTGGATTCAGTAGATCCATAACATACAAATTTCACTAGATTACGTAGATCGACTCTAAAAGAAACCGTTTTTTTTTCAGTTGTTAGCGCGTGTCAAGGAAAAAGGAACATAACTTATTTCAATTGAGCGTCAGTGGTTTCACTTAGGCTCGCAGCGTGTCAGAAACATGGTCTCTCTATCGTGTTATCTCTCCTTGACATGCGCGTATTACATTTCTCTCTCTCTCTCTCTCTCTCACTCACTTTCATTTGCGTTGCTAGTCTAACACCAATTATATTCTATGTCTAAGATGACAATAGTGTTCTTGATTCAAATCCATTTCAATACCCATATTGAACAAAACAACCAGTCCAAATCAAGTAGGTACAAGTCTATGCAACAAGTAAGATATAAAAAGGTATCTACATAATATATTCGCAAATTAAAACTTCTACCCGAACATATGAGACGACATACTTTGCTGCTTGTGTTAAAAAGGACTTAGCTATCCATAACACCATTTATTCTTGCAAGTAAGTTCTTACTTCGCTATTGTAATATCGCCTATCAAATCTGCTAACGTGTCGATAATAAACCCTGCTCCATTATCAACATTTTCTCAAACAAGTTAAATCGTTTATTGCGAGGAAGTGGGTCGGTACAAAATATGGTCAAAATAAAAGCATTTGGTGCCCATCACCACTCGCACGTCACAGCAAGCCTACCCATATTAATTATAGTAAGTATAATATATAATATTATATACATGTCAAACCCCTCACCCCACCAATTCTTAATAAAGTACAATTGAAGTAAGCATTATTAAGACACCGAAACAGATAATTATAAGTCCAGTCGACGATATTGTCAGCGGTTCATTTTCTTTAAATTTATCATTATTGCTTCAGAATTGACTCAATGATGATGTCACTGCAATTAATTGCTTCTGATCACTCATTCCGTTCAGTTACTCGTGAACGTACGAGTATATTATAAATATTATAATTATAACAATTGATACTAGAATAAAATGAGAGCTTTAATCTTTGCTTGACTTCACGTCTGCCGTAACGCAACAACATCATGGATCAAACTAGCAATTTATATATATATCCTGCTCAGTTATCAATAGACTAACATTGAATCGTCCATCAATCGTCAGTCCTGGGTTCCTAATGTAACGAAACTAGTACTTACGCACTAATTAATTCATCAATTCATACAAATATTGAGATATACAAACATAACTTAAATTGCAGTATAATTTCATCTTTCAGAACAGCATTAATATTTGATCCATTTTATTTATTTCGCTACTGCAACTCACATTAATTGTTTATCACTTAAGGATCACTAAAATCAAATTGTTTAAAATACAAACAAATGCGAACAATATCTTTTAAGCGATACAACCGCCTACTGTCTAACATTAATTGCGTTTAACAATCGCTGAAAATCATTATCGTAGCTGTAAGTCTTCTGGATATTTCCTGATGTATTGTATTGATTACTAAATAGTGTCTACTCCTAACGGCTTAATAATATTACATACTAGCAGTTGATTATCCTCAGACTTACAGTTAAATTGTAACTCACTAGTAACGTTCTCTTTACTTTTACTCAAAAGGACCAATAACGAAATACTCATGTTACTGAATCTTAGCAAACCAATATCACAATTCCGTAGATATAAATGTAGGTACTAAGCGAGAACCCCAGAATATCGTTATTAAGAGCGATGGCAATCCCTTGAAGTCATGCAACGCAATCATGCCGGTCCTCGTATATAATATCTGCCACACTTAAATACCGGACTTAAGAACGTAAGAAATTGCACAAAGTAAAAAGACCGTTTCACATGATAATGAATTACTTAAGCGAATATAATAAATATTTGCAATTTGACATTATAAATAGCGCAGTCATTAGCCATTGCCATAATCACTTCTATAGCCACCGCTTGCACATGCGTGCTTCGGTATCAGTCTATGCATCACTTGTGGTCACCGCTTAGATATTCGCTTGATTGTTTGAAGTGAATAAAATAACTAAGCTTCTCTGAATGTGGATTGTTTTTTTTTTTTGCGGTATTATTTCTTTTTTTTCTATGAACATATTGAAGTGTTTAAACGAAATTTATTTATTAATATGCAAACCATTAAAAAACATAAACATTGACATGGATTTTAGAGCTATAATTACCATAAACAAAAATGGCTTATAGTCGGTGACGTTATGAGATGGTTATGAATTGGGGCAGATATACATATAGATATATATATATCAAAATTCAACAAGAAAATTCTGACTAATAAATTCTAAGTACAAGTAAATACTATCTATGTATTTATTCACTTCAATCATCAAATCTTTCGGTATCATCCACTGCCCATTTTGTGGTCACCGTTAATTCGGTATCATCCGGGCTCTCTGTCCTGGTCACTGTTCGTGTTCAGTATCATCCAGGTCGCCGTTGGGGTACGGCTTCATCCCTTGTTTATTAGAAAATAAACGGCTTATGACTTATGACATACGACTTTGTCACTTACCAACTGGTCCATCCAATGCAATGGCAATCCAGTCATCTCTCGTCACAGCATAATCAGCGTACAATATCGCTGAAACATTCAGAAGTCTATTATCATCACTATTTCACTTCCCACATAATTTTTAATTTCGTGTTACTGACACAATATGAACTCACGTGTAATAAATTATATTATTATTATAAGTGCCTACTCTGTATTTATCTCTTAGTCATTAAAATATTAGATTCGACTTCATTACTTCACTTTGCTTCACTTAAAATTTCGCAAAGACATTAATCTCGAATCACTATTCTGACTTCTCTACTCTTTGTACGTATTGTATGTAGTATATTTGATGTTGCGTTCATGTGTACATGTATTATGTTGAGTTATTCATATGTGTTGTCTTCACTGTTTGAAATCATCAACCCACTGTTTATTGGTTCCCAACTAGCTCCTCTCAACTACCCACTGCCAACACACAACTGGTAGAGATCTCTTTGAGGGACTAGCTTGCTTTTGTATGTGTACATTTTTGAGTGACTGTCAATATTATCAGCCCCTTTATTTTGTACAGTAAAATGTTCACATACATGCGTGTAAGTGTGAGTTGACACTCATCACAATATCTAATTTACTTTTATAGGCAGGTGCCAATAGGTAGGTACCTATCATGTCATATTTTAAATGCATTCATACAAATTCTCTATCTTATGAAAATCTTGTAACCATCTATTGCGGTAATGTTTCCTGTTGTGTGTGTAAGCTGTTATACAAATCGCACTATCAATAAAGTGCCTGTCTACTCTGTCTACAGATTTGATGGTGAGCAAATGGAAATGGGATTTCTTAAGGCAATCACTCACCTAAAAATAAAATACTCAAAGGGTAGTTACCCCTGAGTCTCTCTCTATTCATGGGTTTATGCACTATGTGGCTCAACCAAGTACAGTAATAATATTAGCAGTAATCAACTGACTATCCATCAAAAAAAATCAGAGATTTGTCTATTCAATTTCATTTGACAATCGATGGCCCAATGGTTAGAGGGCTGACCCAGACCATGAAACTATAAGTTCAGAGTCTGTCACCAGTCAGGGCAGACATTATGTATGAACACAAAAAAATGACTATTTGCTCTCGAATGCTTTATATGTTTTCTAGTATGTATTAATCTGTATAAGTATGTTTACTCAAAGCACAGGCTTTCCTTAGTTTAGAAAAAGAGGTCACTTGATTGTCCTTGATCGGTATTTGATGTGTTTATTAACTAACTCTAGATTAATTAATCTTATCATGTCATGAATTGCATTCACTATAATATACAACACTAGAAGGGCATATTGAATATTTTCCGAAAGTTGATGTGTATTTTCCAATCTATCCATTACTAAGTCTCTGTTATGCTCATGCAACGAAAGGTTTTTTTTTTTTAAATATATAACATATCTCTTAGGTTCACTATCATTTGCAGTCCAATTGATGACTCATAACCTATTTATATATAAATATATATATATATATTTTTATATATACAAACTTATCCAAAAGAATACTATACCTGTATAATATGTTTAGGTGTCTCCTGTTTTGATGTATCTCTTAGTTGCCAGTACATAGTTAAACCCAACATCACTACCAAATTGTTTTTGAAGTAACTTGTTAAGTTTGGCATGTGAATCATTACACTTAAACATTTACTATGCAAGGTATTTAATTTTCCCTCATATTTGTTATTTTCTTTTCAAGATAGTAAAGTACCATTCATTCAACCGGTACCAATGCAATGGCACACTGTCTTATCTGCACTATATGCCCGAAGAAGTGTGTTCAAAATAATTAAGGTACTTATTAGACTCTGGTTTTTTTTTTCTGTTAGTACCTACATACTTTTCATAATTTTACTTCTCTTCATTATAATAAATCTATTCATTAGAATCCTCCACATCATGTACTTACTTTAAAAGTGACAAAACCAGAGTTCCTAACCCTGTATTTTCGTCGCATAGGTTTCTACATTATGCATATCTACTGTGGATAATGAAGAATGCAATTGATATAAACACTATTAATCATGATTGGTACTCTGTATCCTCACATATCACCAGTGAAATCAACCATTTATCCACTCATTCGCAAGAACTTTGTCACTATTATTTTTTGTTTTAGTAGGTATAATCTTTAACATCATCTCATCATCTCAATAACTAAACTTGCAAAACACTTAACCAATGCTTCAAATTTAATCCCATAGAAATATATCACAGTGCCATAATATTATTTTATCTAATAATATATTTGACTTGCAGTTTTTTTTTTTTTTTTTTTACATTTTAATTTATACTCTTTATCACTCCTCAAAATCATCACTCTTTTGGAAACTCCTTGATGGAAAACAATAAATAAATATTTTATGATTGTATGATCGGCACTAATACAACTATTAACAATAAAATAAAATAATCCTTGTATGCAGTGGTTAATTATTGTCGAGTATCCTTGCAGTGTCATGGACAGACAAATTACTTGTAACATCTTGTAATGTATGTTCTTGGCATTACAATGTAATAAATAAATAAGTAAATATAAATCCCTAGAAACATATTGTTTATGTATTCATATCACATACTTGCCTTTAAATTTACTTTTTCATACATGAGTACTATATACACTGATAGTATATGTCACTTAATATCTCTTAACTTTTCTCTTTATTTTATAATATTACTAACGCATGAATATTTTCAATCCCAGGACTACCTAGTTAGTGAAGTCATCTCAGAAGAGTCACGTCCAGACAATGTGTGACAATATGGTGTAGTGTAGTGTTTGTATGTGTGTGTGTGAGTATTGTACATTTTCTATTAGTGTACGAATAATTATTCTCATTCTCTTCTCTTATAAATTATTTCACAAAATTATCAAGAAGTCTAATCTAAATAAAAATCACTGTTAGGTATACTACATCACTTTAAAAATAAATAAGGTAGATCTAAACTTTAAATCCATCTCAAACCACTATAATGGATGTTATATAATCCATCACAATAAAACCTCTTCTATGTCTTGTTATTTCCACATAAACATACAGAATACTAGAAGAAAAACTATCTCACTAGCAGTGGTGATCACTTACCATCGGGTAGACTACTCACTTGTTTGCCTTCCTAGTTGTAGGTAAGTGTTTAAGTGATCAACCATCTGATTCAGGTAAAGTATCTCTGTGGATCATTAACTATCCTCATTGATCATTAAGTTAGTCATTCAAAATATGTCATGACATATTGAAAATATGTCATGAACAGTTCACTTAATAGTTGTGAATGAATCTTGTATGTACCTGCTTCATGCAATGTAAATCAAAATAGTTTATGACCTCAAGCTGGTCATCTCATACCCATATGAAGCAGAACCTATATTTTTTCAACTCACTTTAAGCAGTATTTTATATTCAATAAATACTCACGGGATTTTGTAAGACGCCGGCCGGTTCACATAATAGTTATCACTTACCAAATTTAGTTCTAATACCATACCCTTTTATATGGCTTTCCTTCCTATGTCATGGGGCGTGTTTCATCGCGCTTCTGGCTTGTTAAAATCCTCTCTTACATCCAATGAAACTCGGGTTAGTAGCACACATCGTTTTATTCACTTGGTCAACAACACAGAGTACATTGAGCTAGTTCAGTATGACCCTCCGCGGGAAGAACTAGCAAGAAACCTCACGGGCATAGTCTTTCTTATTGATCGCTACGTCTTCTATTACCATTAATACAGATTGCACTTCGAACGTATCACTACACATATCAGCATCCCAGTCTGAATGACAATACAATCTCCGCGTCTCTTCTAGAGCGCTTCGCGCCAAAACGTGCCGTTGACATCTGTCAGCTGTCAACGTCACTGTGACTGTTCTCTTTAATAAAGCCTGTTCTCATTTACCATACCGAAGGATCAGTTTTGAATTCTTAACAGGTGGTACGTGCTGTTTTTTCTTTGTTCCTAGCCCAGCATGGAAGTTATCATTAAAGTTTATTGTAAGGAGCCATGTCTCAGTTCTATATGTCATCAAGTACTTGAGACAGAGTGCTGTCTCGAGACATTAGTGCTTAGGATGAAAAGGCGCCATGGTGCCGCTATTTATTAATGCTACCCATAATAGTCGTGTAATAAGCAAACCGAATTCATATTTCTCTTTTACGACTGGCGCCTTAACTCGTTTGCAAAGGATTTTACACCGTTGAGTCCTGTTAAAGACAATACGACTGCAAATGATGTACATTTCTATGTAGTTACATTTTCACCAACCCATTACTATTATGATTCCCCTTTCCACCTTTATGTCCACAATTATGCTAACCGTGGCCTTTAGGTCTTGTTACCATAGGCTCTGTCCACCCCGTGAGGGATATAAACGTGATGTGTTAGTGTGTGCATGTGTACCTTTTTGAGTACACCTGCTCCGGGTAAAGAAGCGTGGTTGAACTGAAAAAGAGAGCTATTATTAGAGAAAGGTAGATTTGGCCGCGAGTCGAACAATTTGTTTTCTGAAGACTAATTCATATACATACATACATATATAAATCACGTCTTTATCCCTTACGGGGTAGACAGAGCCTAAGGTAACAAGACCTACAGGCCACGTTTAGCAAGATTGTGAACGTATAATTGGAAAATGGAATCAAAATAGTGATGGGTTGCTAGCCGCATCCCCTATAACATGATTTCTATGATTTTCGCCCTTTCCCTCGATGGGCTTTTACCACCTGCGTTCTATGTTTCTTCTTTGATAACTCACGAAAATAAAATGAAGAAACGCTACTGCTTCTGACTATGACGAAGTTCTTCCATGTCAAGTAATTGTCAATTTTAGGTGAGTTAGTATCAGAAACAATATCTTCGTACGGCGTACAAAATAGGCGAAACTTCTTCGTTTCCTCAGACGTATCGACTCGAACAGGGTCCTATAATGCGATGCAGTTCCCGTAATGGCGAAGATTAGTTAAACCAAGTTATACTAATGTGGGCGATTAATGCGGGAGTACGCATTTAAATGCCGTTAACGGTTAACCGTTAAAGGTTAGCGAATGAAACAACGGATTATATCTGCCTTTTGATACGAGATTATGAGAATTAAAACGAATTTTTTGTAGAATTTGCAAAAAAAAATTTTAAAAGCGTACGCGTACACTGTCTTGTGGCTTTCACTAGATGTAATTTAGAACTCACTCTTTGTATTATTATTAAACTAGCTCCTCTAATTTACTAAAAAGTTAACTGGTAAAGATCCCTTGTAGGGATTAGTTCGCTCTACGTATTCACATCTTATCTTTTTTTAATTACATATAAACTGATAACTCATGTATGAAAAGTCGAGTGAAGCTCAACTGTTTCGGACTATTTCATAGTCCTTCTTCCTGGAACGCTCGCCCCGGCGGCAGCAAAACGAACACTGCGCGCCAGCGCTCTGTTCGCGCGGCTGCTCGACGCAACTGACAGCGGCGCACAACTACCCTCTTTTTCTTCGTCATTTTTATTACTGTCAAATGTAGGGCATACCTGTGGTGTGTAGGAGGGGGTTATCTTTTTGAAAATTGTATTTGTAAGTGTTTGTTTAAATTTTGGATCCTGTTATAGTGAATCTTACATCTATGAATCCTCTAGTGGTATCGCCGTGGGTAGCTCACTTACCATCAGATGACAAACTCGTTTGCCTTCCTCGTTTAAAGAAAATGATAACAATGAACTCACTTGATCATTTGATTGACATTTGTTCCCTTGATATTTGATCAAATCGCATTTTTGCCACGAACGTCAACACTGCAACAGCTGACGTTTCGTATTCCGTTTTTCCAAACAAAGCTTTCGCAACAACATATTGGCAAAGTTTGGCGGAAGTAGCCTACATAGCGAGGCGTGTAGACTCGCTTCAGAACTGACGTGTACTATTGAAATAGTAAATGTACAGATACATCATATTCTTTCTCACCATTTATTTATTTCCTTTTTAAGCCACATGTTAGTGTTGGGAGTAGAAGAAGAAAAGAGACGCCACCGCCGACTTGGATAACAACTATACAGAACGATATTCCGGTGGCAGATTGTATGTAGTATTCAAAGTATTCAGCCGTATCTAACTCCCCACAGAATTGATGTCGCCAACACTATCACTGTCGCTGTCACTGGTCAGTTCATAGTAAAAAAAAAAAAAAAACTTCAAGCCATGTCTAACTCGCCACAGAATTGATATCGTAGAAACTACGCCAAATAATTCTTCTTCAGTTTTAAAGCTACTGTAAAACTCAGTCAGATGGCATGGTATACACACACGTCAAGCCATGTCTAACTCGCCACAGAATTGATGTAGAAACTACAGCAGATAATTCTTCTTCACTTTTAAAGCTACTGTAAAACTCAGTCAGATGGCATGGTATACACACACGTCAAGCCATGTCTAACTCGCCACAGAATTGATGTCGTAGAAACTATAGCAGATAATTTTAGCTATTCTTAAACTCGGTCAGATGGGATGTATACACCAGTGGCGTGGCTTCAAGTATATCAGAAGGCAAGCCGGAGGGAATTTAACTAGCCTTTTCCTCTAATTCTGCACAATAAAAGTGCCCAACTGCCTTAAAATAGGCAAGCCGGTGGGAATCGAGTTCTATGGACGCCACATCACTGGTATACACACACGCCGAGTCGAGCAATGTCTAACTCGCCGCAGTGCTGAGGTCACAGATGTTATTGCGTGCGGTCGCCTGCGGCTGCTGTTTCGGACGTGTCGTGACATTACCAAGCGACATAGTACAGCAATGTTGCTAAAATGACCGCTGGCGAGATTATTGCGGTGTGATTTTTATTTATTCTCAATAGAGGGCAGAACCGAGTAAGAATTCATTAAAACCTGAAAAAATGGATGTTAAATAAAGTGTGTGTGCTTGTACGGTTGATGGGTCGACGATTAATTGGCCCAGTTTTTTATACTTACATTAAAAAATAAGTTGCTTAATTGTTTTTTAATAACATATTACTCTTACTAGATTCCTTTGCAAAATTTAATACCATATATGTTTTACGTTATAGGCGATGAGGATAGCAACCCATCACTATTATGATTCCATTTTCCACCTATACGCCCTCAATCTAGCTATATGTGGCCCATAGGTGGGTAGTTCTCACGAAATCTCGAAATTCGATTCAGATGATAAAATTAAAAATAGTATGATGATTTAGTTTTTTTTTTATATGGATTTTGTAGTAGTCATAATATAAAATTTTTGTTGAGTAGTGGTCCCCAGAATAAGCGTTTTTTTTTAAGAATTATAAAGCTTCTTAAAAAAGATAAAGTGAGGGAATGATGACTTAGGTGATGGAATGATTTTTATAAGCAATGATGAACATTTTTAAATAAAAATGCTTAAATATTTTGTTAAATATTTTGTATTGAAATATGAAATATATTAATTAACATTATTAGGAACTATAGTCCAGAAAATCACAATCTCCTTTTCTCTCAAGACGTGTTTCAGTTTTGCTTGTAATTTAGCTATTTTTGCACAGCACTGCTCTACGTTTTCTTAGTTGCCGCCTCCTCCTAGCAGCCACAAAATTCCTAGCTTCATTATTATTTTGAAAATCCGCCTCTACGGGTCCTGGGCTAGGAGGAGGTGTCTCATCCAGTAGTCTTGCTAAATTTTTATGTACTTTAGCTCTTTTATCTCCATATATCTGGCTATTTTTTTTCTAATTCTTCCTTTTAATCCTTCTGTCTCTGGAAGTCATATTTGATATTGGTTTTACTTGGCCTTTATTTTTCTTATTTAAGTATTTCTTTTTCTCGGAGCACCTCAAAACTTATAGGGTCAGATTTCATTTTTTCCCTTTGCTTCCTATCATATTCCTTCTTTTTTAATTTAGCTTCCTCTTCACTGATTTTCTTTTTTTTGCCATTATTGTGCCCTAAAACAAAATGTTAAGAGTTAAATTTAAGGGCTTGCTACAGCAAGCGACAGTAAAAAAGAATTCCAACCCAGTCAAAACCATTACCCCCTTAATTATCATTACCTCACTGTAAATATATATGAGGGAATGACGACGAGGGAATGACGAACCAGAACATAAACTTAAAAAACTAGTGACACGGCCATGCTTTAAACAAGGTTATTTGTGGAAGTAAACTACTCCCAAAACCCTACTTCATCACGCAATTAATTATTGTTAAAGTACTTACCTTCCATTTTTTTTAGGACGTGATGTAATGACGAACACAAATGTAATTTTAAGAAATTATGTATTATAACTTTTTTTTTACAAAACCTCGAATGCGTACACAACGAATTCGCCCTATTGGCAAAAGGTCAGTGCTGCCAGCTATCAGAAACAAACGGTAGCGTTCACTTTTGATTGAAACAGCGTTCAAAAATTAACTGTTAGTAATGTCATGAGGGAATGATTTAATTTCATTGGACACGTAGTTTTAATTTTTTTTTTAGTTTATTTTTAGTATTTTTATACTAATAAAAAATACATTCATAATTTCATTGTTTTTAGAATAGGTTAATTAAATTTTCATCGCTTTTACTGTATCATATTTTTATTAAAAATTTTTAAAGTAATTGAAAGTGGAGGTTGGGACATAGTGAGGGAATGATTTTAACGGCATTACATACACTCTGTTTTTTTTATTTACACATATGACTCAGAAATTTTAACTAAATCGCATACCGACGATGATGTTTATTGCAAGGAAATTACACTTGCCGCTATATATTTACTATTTTTTTGTGAAAACGTGAAGGACAATCATTTCGAAATTTCGTGAGAACTACCCAGGTACTTGTTACCTTAGGCTCTGTCTACCCCGTAAGGGATAAAGACGTGATTTGTAAATGAATGAATGATGATATATGTTAAAAAAAAAAAAAACAAGAATTATGTACAGGTAAACGAGCAGAGCAAGTAATTATTTTCGAAAAAAAAAAATAATTTCAAAACATGTAAAAGATTATTGAAACAAAAGGGTGTATCCACAGAGTTTACAGCAGCTGAGATGAAAATTCTTTGTTGTTGAATGCTGTTTGAATTATAATGAATTTAAAATATTTAACTTGCTTTCATCAGACAAGAGAACAATGCTGAACACGGCTATGGATTTTAACGAATAATATGCGTCATAAAATGTTGAACGAAATTAATATTAAAAGAAACAAAGGGCACATCAAAAGATGCTTACGTATTTCGCTTTTCGTAATTATAGAAGTAATAATGGCAAATTACCAATACATTTATCTAGGTAAACAAGATATCATATAATACAAGTATCTTTAAAAATATTATTCTGTTTTGGTCGTCTATGAAACATAAAACAAAAAATACTTTAATGTGGAAAATTTCATAAAGAGCTTGACAAATTTCTGTAGTCCGGAATATATTAGATTATATTATTACTAGGCTAGCGTAAATAATTGGATAGATTCTTCTAGCAAAGTATGTTACTTGCATACCAAACTTGCTATTCGTTGTACACCCATTGTATATTATTAAAACGAGTCGCCTTTTATACAACTTTGTATGAGCAGTAACCCGTTATTTTTGCTTGACAGTGTGCCTAAAACATTTTGCTAACTTTTCTGGAGGCACTATAGGCTAGGAAAACAAAGCATAGCCAAACTGGTTGCCTAAAAGCAAAAAGACCTAGGGAATGCTAATTTTCCTCAAGTAACGGTACATTATGGCACCTTTAAACAATCGGACGGCCGACGGCTGCCACACCTTGGGATTACGAGAGCAGCGTAATTTTGTTTGTTAGCGGAATTACGCACTGGCCACGGAAATAAGAAAAATTCAAATAAAGCCTCTAACTGGCGACAAATTGCTTATTAAGTTACGCACAATCCCACCCGAAGTCAGATTTGGACGGATTTCTATTTAGGCGCAGCCATAAGGCTTTTTGGGGTGCAATGAAACAACTTCATACATACATACATACATACTTCTATTTATCAACGGGAGCCCTTTGTGTGATCGAATAATTTTTGGTCTAATGTTTGTTTGGTCGAATGATTTTACAGAGGCTACGTAGAAGAGGCTAGGTTAAGTGTATATTTCATATTTTTCTGAAAAGTCTATAGTTTCAGTATAAATTCAGTTTAGACCAAACGATAATTTGACCAAATAATTATTATTACATCAGACCAAACGATTATTCTACCGTCCGACGTAGATCCTTTATTAATATACTCATTAAAGATTTCTGTTAATAAAGCATTCAATAAGTTTTAACATCTATTTTCAGTTGCTATCTTAAAAGAACTATAATATTACTTTTATCTTGTTGAATACAAGCAGAAAAATACAGCCAAACTATAAGCTGCTACACTGCTGACGTAAAGTGCTATAATATTATGTCTACACTAAAAAAGACAGTACATGCAACAACTAGTATTACAGTCGCTTTGAAGGAGTTATTTCAGATGGAAAAGTAATTTCGTTTCTAATGGCCTCTTGTAAAATAACAAGCAGCTTTGTCCGCAAGTATTATCTTGTTCCGCGATATGTTAGAATTTGTACAAATAACAAAATACCTTGCGGGTTGAGAATGCTTTGAGGTGGAACAATAATAGCGGGCTCTGGCTCGTTTTGGGAACGGCTGGGGTTTATTGAGATGCTATTTACAGTGCTATGCAAGCAAGAAGAAAAGCTATAAATACATTTAAAAATTTAATCTAAAGGTAAGGTGCAATATTTGTATAAATTGCATTGCTTGTTAAATTTAGTCTAAAAGACGTTGAAAGTCTAAGCAAAAGTGGAGAAAATAACTTATGAATCAATCAAGAACACGAAAAAGATTTCAATATCAACACAGACAAGGTTCCTGTCAAAGGTTTCTTACCAATCGTTTTATTCAGCAACGCCTATGTTATAAAAAGTATTAACACGTTTCTAAATTAAAACACAAAATTACATTACCATTTACATACCACTAGCCATTACCATTTTGCCATTAGCATTTACTTACGTACTTACTTACTTACTTACAAAATAACTTAACAAAAATAAAAGTTACTCTAAAAATAAATAAATTTGAACCCTTAAGTAGGCCCATCACGCAGTAAAAGGTATTTGCAATTTACTTAAAACAAAAATATTAAGCACTTGACTTACCTACAATAATTCCGAACAGCTTTTGTTTAGTCAGGAGTAAACAACACTCCATGCCATTTAAAAAGGTCTGACAATATGCCCTCTGTAACTTTTATTACCAAAGTTTTTATCGTGCCAGTCCAAGTCGCTGCATAATTAAAATAAATAAATTGTACCTCTAATGAATTAAAATTACCATTGGAACACTTCTGGGAATGTAAAGTTAGAACTTTGAAAGTGTTAGTTCCATAGTCGTCTAAGTTAATGTTTGTATTAAAGTGATGTGTACACTGCTGACTGTAGGTACCTACCTAATTTCCGTTGCAGCTTAATATGAAAACTGTCGAGACGAGAACGATCTGAGAAAATTAGGTAACTAAATTTACATAATAATATTCTAACAACGGTTGTTGCATTTCGGTCGGGATGGTTTCAGTAAACATCCTTTTAAATGTGTGTTTGTCTTTAAACGATTATGCAATTGTGCTTGGCAAGTGTTTGCATAAATGCATTTGTCAATGTTCAAAGCGTACGGCGTTATAAGTGAAAAACTCAAGTAAATTACCTGTTGTTATGTAGTAGTGTACAGAACTGATATGGGACTTAAGTCATTTTTCTAATTTGGAACGTCAATTTGTCTATGTTTTATTTAAAAAATACAAAAGGGGAATTACAAACAAAATGAAATAAAAAAAGTAAAACAAATCTTAAAATAAAATAATTAAAAAAGGAGGCCCCCCCGTGGCATAGTACCACAGACGCTGGCAGCATTCCCCCTTTAGACAGCTATACTAATACGCTGTCCAAGGAAGCTGCCAGCCCTGCGGTCACCCGTAGCGTCTATTAGCCTCTTCGAAATATCTTTGAAGAGGTTAATAGCGCTAGAACCTCGCGGACCAAGGGTCTCAACACCGAATTTGTCTATTACACATTACTCACACATGCAACAGGTCATTTACTTAAGTATTTCACCCATAAAGGGGTGACTTAATTTTGAATCCAAAACTGTGATGAAAAATCTATAAAATTAACGCAACCACCTGCTGATATATTTCGGAATAATTCTAAGAGATCTTCTATAATTTAATTTAATGTCCTATATACGCCTTGAAAACGTAAACACATAATAATGTATACCGGGTAGGCCCTGTAACGGGAGCAATAAATTAAAACACAAATTCTGCTACTCAAATGGAACTATTTTTATTTTGCAACTTTCAAAAATTAACTAATTTTATCATCATGTTTATTCCAAACAAGTCAAAAAATGGTATTTTCAATGTACGGCATCCCATAGCCTAAATGACATCGCCTGTCACATAACTAAAGGCGGATTTAGCAATACATTGTTCATTCATTCTTTGTATTTATGGCAACCGGTCACTTTTAGGTTAGCAACCCTTACTGCCAATGACTCCTGGGCAATATATTGCTTGTCCAATTCAACTTTGAAACTATAACTGTCTGTCTACTGTATACTAACTGTCACGTGACCTTGTTACTATGCGAATTTTTGTCGCTAAGCGTCATCTGTTGTAGAACTAAGTTAGCCCCGGATGAAGACCAGAAGCTGTGGTTTAATTTATTTGCTTGTGTTGCCCACCTGTATAAACACAAAAATCGTTTAAAATAGACAACATTGTTAAAGGGGTATTTTAATTAATATTTTGTAAGTCGTACCTCTTCTGTAAAACCCACGCGAATGCTAAAATACGGCTGTTTTAAGCTAGCAATCATAAAATAATTCTACTATAATACCATCAAAATTATCCAATGTTGTTCTTATTTTATTAGCAACACATTTGAAATAGACACGATAAATTGCGTTACAATAACAATTCAACATTTTGATCTGTTTAAGCCGAGATTATATTATGATAATGATATCAAAATGGATTGGTTAGAATAAAATGTATCGAGTATCTATCCCGAGGGATTAGTGATCTGATTTGGGTGGGATAGAATTTCAATATTTTACCAACAGATGTTCGGAGATTCAAATTGGAAATGTATTGAAGTTGATTCGATTGAGTGTGTAATGCGATGGTTTTTGAGCAAGTGTATTTTATTTAGATTTGCGGGTGTTACCATTTTTGTAAGTTTTAACTGTTATCAAGAAGACACTTTTATGATAAAATCTTTATTTCCTTTTTTTGATCTTTGTATATTTTATCTAATCATAAGTTAACTAAACAATTAACATTGGAATTTATTTATATACAAACTATTAGAAACTAAATAACAATAAAGAACACTAAAATTAGGAAAGTTGATTGAAAGTAAAGTATGTTAAAAATGATTAAAAATTAACCTAAAAAATCCCCCCATGTTTTGTGCCTTGAGCGTCGAAAAACAAACTTTAAAACTCTACGTTTAAAATCTGATAATCATTTAACTGAATATACACATACACACATCACGTCTTTATCCCTTACGAGGTAGACAGACCTAAGTTAACAGATACCTACAGGCCACATTTAGTAAGATTGTGGGCGTATAAGTGAAAAATGAAATCAAAATAGTGATGGGTTGCTAGCCTCATCGCCTATAACATGATTCCTATGATTTTGGCCCATTCCCTCGATGGGCTTTTACGATCGCGCGGGTAGAGAAGCAACTGGTATATTCTATGTTTTTCTTTGCTCTCGGACAAGCATGGAAGAATTGAACAACAAATTTAATGAATTTCTACAATGCACGTTCAGGGCAGGAAAAGCCACCCTGTGGCTAGGTAATAAAATATTTGTGCTGCAATACACTTTTTTGTTAAATGTAAGCTAGGTGCTCAAAATACTAATTCCACGCAGACGAAGCTAAAAGCAAAAGCTATTTACTAATATATTTGTAAAAAATCTCATGTAGGTTGAACTAAAAAAAAAGAAAATATTGAAAACCTGCTGAGACTAGAATTCATTTTGCAAACTTGATATAGATAATTGATTTGTACAGAATCGAGTTTAACACTAAATTGAGATTTTTTTTTCTACATTTGCGAATTGTTTTCCAATTTCAATCTGACGCCACCCAAAGCAATTTTAAATTTACAACTTTCAAATCGTAACCAATTATTCCTCGGTTCTCTACATTCTCTACTAAACTGTAAGATATCATTAACGTGTGAGACAAGAGAGTTCCAGACAAAGCTTAATTGAAGTCAAACATTCAACTAATGAGAATTCGTTGGCTCTCGAACCAGATGATTGAAATTCGAGATCTTTGTGATACCGAGACGAATCCCTGTTATTGATTTAATAATTTTAATTAAAATTTCACGGGAAATATGAAACCGAAGCTTAACTTGAGAAAAACAACGGTATAAACAATTTTTGGTTAAGATTCTTTTGAAATATGTCAAGGTTTAAATTGGATATCCTGATCCGTGTTTTAAATGTTTTCCTTGTTTACAAACTTTTTTATAATTACGGCGAGTGGGTGAAGCTGATTTTGATTTGCAGCTCATTTACAACAAAAAACAAACCATTTTAATATTTAAACGATTTGTTTTTTCACATAACATTTTTGTTTTTTGACAATAATAAAATTGACGATGAAAACGAGGGTAGTTGTGCGCCGCTGTCAGTTGCGTCGAACAGCCGCGCGAACAGAGCGCTGGCGCGCAGTGTTCGTTTCGCTGCCGCCGGGGCGAGCGCTCCAGGAAGAAGGACTACGAAATACTCCGTAACATGTCGAGCATCACTCGACTTTTTATACGTGAGATATCCGTTTATGTGTAATTAAGAGTGTTTTTTTATTACACTACACAATAAATACGTGTAATAACACCTGATGGTATAATAATAGTGTAATCTGATTGAGTCTAAGACAAATCTGATTCTATGGTGAAATACTTTGTAAATATTTGTGGAAAACTGCTGTATTGTTTATGTAATAAATGTTTGGAAATTATGTCGTACAGACACATAATTCAAACAGATGACGGTTGGCGACAAAAATTCGCATAGTAACAAGGTCACGTGACAGCTAGTAACAGATAGAAAAATTCGAAGGCTTACCCACCTGCTAAGGGTGGTTATAGCAGCACGCGTCACGGAATGACGAGGATCCGGGTTCGAAACCCGGCCACAGCTTTACTATCCGGATTTTTCTATGTGTTCTAATTTTCAGTGTCGTTTAGAAATTTAAATGTTTCGAACTCAAATTGATTGGTAAGATGTCTTGAAATATTTTAACTCTTCATTTATTATATAATAAAATAATAATTTAGCACGTTGTACCTACTAACTTTCAGAGCTTAATTGGAAATTTAAAAATGCTCAGTGTTTATTTGTTTCCAAAAACAATAACTTGTCTATCTCCTAGTATACATCTTTATCAAGACAAACTTCATTATGAAAGTTTCCAAACGAAGCAAACATCAGGTAAATTTAAAATGCAAACCCGATTCATTGTCAACGTCCTAAATTGAATCTTATGGCGTTGGAAATACGTATAGGTTTCAAACGGCAGCATAATGCTAGTCCAGTGAAAAACAATAATAAAAACAAACAAAAAGGAAAGTTTTTTAATCCCTTTCACTGGCGCTTTGTCGCTTGAGGACCGTTAGGAAATGTTTGGAAACTTTTTAATATTCAAAATTGGCTTTTGTTTTCCGTTTTTCTGGCAATATGCCGGACACTAGAGATATTTAGCCAATTAACTTAAAGTTATGGTAGAACGATCAAGGGCCTTACCATGACGTCTTAATGAGATTCAATTCCAATTCAGTTTAGGTTCGCTCGCTGTCGGATTCATACTAAAAATGACAGCTAGAACTTGAACTGAGTCGGAACTGAATCGCAGGCTCCAGGACTACTAAAAGAGTTAAATATACTTGCTTTGATTTTAATTTTGAGGTAAGTTGATATTGACGTAAATCGAAAATAAGTTATAATAGAAGTTTTTGATAGCTAATTATATTAAATGTTCGCAAAAGTGCCATAAATATAATACAGATACTATAGACCAGACAACCCGTTCATAATTAATGAAGTTATTCAAAAGTATTACATACTACATACACATACATACATACACACACACACACAGGTCACGTCTTTATCCCTTACGGGGTAGACAGAGCCTAAGGTAACAGGTACCTACAGGCCACATTTAGCAAGATTGTGGGCGTATAGGTGGAAAATGGAATCTAAATAGTGATCGGTTGCTAGCCTCATCGCCTAAAACATGATTCCTATGATTTTCACCCATTCCCTCGATGGGCTTTTACCATCTGCGCGGGTAGACAAGCAACTGGTACATTCTATGTTTTTTCCTTGCTCCCAGACCAGCATGGAAGTTACATACTAGTATACATATTTCAAAAGTACAAATTACAGCTGCTAAAGCTGAAAGCTGTATTAACAAGATATCATCATCTGCAGAGATAATCGCCAAATACATCCTGAACTAAATGTTCTAAGAAAAGTAAATTACTAACAGACCATGGCTAATAATTTAACTCCTTGAAGTTTGAAGCTGAATAATACCATAATTAGGCAGACGGATGCCACGGCATGCATGCCGGATTGGTACGATGATGTACGAGTGTTAAATGTACCGTGAAATGTGATATGTGCTTACTCGGGTATAATTACAACGTCTGAGACTGCGGTAGGTTTGAAAATGGTGGGTTGAGTGTGTGTAAACTGCTGCAACTTTGCCGTAAACTACTACAACATTGCCTTAGTCTGAAGAGTTAAAAACCTTTATGAAAGCTGAGATATTGTCGCAAAGCCGATTTAGACCATGTTGGTATGGGATGGCAAAATTACAACAGTGCTACCTACCTACCGTATACGTCAACTTTCTACTGGCCAAAATATTTTTTAAATTCAATTATTTATAAGTAACTAGCTTCTGCCCGCGACTTCATCTCGATCTCAAATCACTCTATCTAGTTAAAAATACCGCATCAAAATCCGTTGCCTAGTTTTAAAGGTCTAACCATACATAGGGACAGACCAACAGACAGACAGCGGAAAGCAACTTTGTTTTATATTATGTAGTGAAGTATATTCTATTCTATTCTATTCTCAAGTGTAGACATGAAGGCTTTTCTTCAACATGATTATGTGACAAGAATGAGAGCGTTTGAAATGCTCAATAATATTTTTCCATTCACTGTGTTGTTCCACTATTTTGCCTCCGTGTAAATCCAGTATTGGATTTTACTATACTGTTATTTATATGACACGTAATACGGAGCGTGTGTCCGTATTAAGCGTTTAAATTTTAAAAGACTCCCGAAGCCAATTTTCCAACTTAAAATAGTTGATGAAAATCGTCTTGAAATATCAGTAGGTCCTCATTACTTATGTTTGCAAATAAACATATATCTTTAAGCATCAACAGAGGCCGACAATCGGTAAAGCCAATAGTAACACAATAACAGACAAACCGAATTTGATACCAATAAATCCTAGGGTCAGAAAGTACGCAAGTCAGTAACAACCCGCGCCCCACCCGCATCAGTTACCAAATATAACATTTCTCACCCTCACACTTCGAGCATACGAATGCTGTCCACGCCAGACTTTCGGATATCGCATCCCACATTCCCACAACCCGCCGAAAC
Source organism: Pandemis cinnamomeana (assembly GCA_932294345.1). Classification (NCBI taxonomy): domain Eukaryota; kingdom Metazoa; phylum Arthropoda; class Insecta; order Lepidoptera; family Tortricidae; genus Pandemis; species Pandemis cinnamomeana. The sequence continues at coordinate 6,429,580 of OW028724.1, read as the reverse complement.
GGGGTGACTTGAACCTTTTCCCTTACCACTAAAGTCAAAATTTCAAATTCAAATGGCCAGAGTGTGAAAATTACTATTCGATATGTGCAAATGTATGTACATATTTATCCGTATCGTCTGCCATCGGTGTACACGTCTGCTAGTAAAATGAATGTGGGAAAAAACAGATGTACTCCATCATGTTTCGTGATAATAAATTACCATGATTTTATTTTGTGTGCTCAAACGAGTAAGGATTTTGGATGGAAAAACTTTGGGTTAGAAAGATAGACCAATTTCTTGAGTGGCAATGTATCTTAGATACGAACAGCACATCACTGAAAAAAATGTATTGCCTCTAATGAAATGGTTTTTAAAAGTTATAAAAAAGCCATTTATCACGCAGTTGCCAATACCAAAATGAGAGTTAGGTACCGAGTTTATTTTCTCGTTGACAATCAATCATGCTGCTCTCACATTTTGGTTATCCATAAAAAGTGCTGTTTGGGCAATCGTAAGACCACCTGTGAAATGCCTATTAATGGTTTTAGATTATGGCTCCCGGATAGATCATGACTTGACTCGTTCACTCGCAGACATTACAAGGAATCAGGTGTCTCGCCATTTGGCATCCGTACGACCAACGGCAAGACACGGAAGATACCTGACTCCAAGTAATGTCTTCGAGTGAATGGGTCAAGTTATTATTGCCAATTATAGAATCATAGCCCACGACTGTAGACGAGGTTACATCAAAGTTGTCAAGCAATTCTCGTGAAATTTTCGTGTTCTACTACATTTGTGGAACGTCAAATTTACCGGAGTCTTGTCCATAATCAAGTTTTGCATATTACCATGTAGCAAAGAGCAAGCACAAGTATTCTAGGAGGTTTCTTGTTTCGAGTCTAGAAATCTGGAATTTACGCAAAGTTTCAAGAGAAGTGCAACGGAACTTTGAACTTGACAGTTCTCATAGTTAGTGCTGAAGTGCGCAAAGTGCTTAGAGCCAGATATTATAACTATGTTACTAACACTACTAGAGTCTCTTTTTGACATGTGAACTGAAAATTTGATTCATTGGAGTTTATAAGTTTTGACAACGGAAAAACTTTTCGAGCGGTTTAGCTGGGATTTGAAATCGGATTTCATTGTTTTCTAGGCCATAGTTTCTGTCATTTATTTAAAAACACAGTAGTAACTAGCGTAGGTCTTGTTCATCCCCAGCCTATATACGTCCCACAGTCGGACACAGGCCTCCTCTCAGAATGAGAGTGCTATAGTTCTCACTCGGGCCCAGTGCGGATTGGGAACTTCACACACACCATTGAATTGCTTCGCAGGTGTGTGCACTGTGTTTTCTTTAAAATAAGATTTTCAGAGGTACAAGCCCGGAATTCGAACCCACAACTCTCTGCTTGAGAGTGAGAGGCAAAACCATTGGACTACCTGAGTCCACGACTTGTACACGGCAGATCTAGTTATCCAGGTAGTTTCGCTTTTAAAAACTGAGTCAACACATTCAGCATAAAGCTAGTTTCTGAGCTCAGGGATTGTTCTTTAATTTATGCCCTGTCTACACTTTATGATATTGGTGTAATCTTCGCATCGACCCTGTGTGTATTAATAGCCTTACATCCATATCGGTTGGATGCCCATCGCCCCAACTACGCTGGGGGAGTGAGTTAGTAGGTTTAATATTACTTGTACTTATAAATGTTTTACGGTACCTGTACTACATCGTAATATGTTGCGTATAAGGCGTCTCTGAAACTTTTTATAAGAACGTGGGAAACAACTTTTATAAGTGATATTTATTGATATAGGAATGGGAGTTTCCACACCTGCCCAAATTCTAGGGGCATTTTCCATTTGGCTATAATAAATACGTTGAATTTTACATAAGTAACTGACATAATGGTCAGGGGGGTTACTATGGCGTCTTAATGCGATTCAATTCCGATTCAGCATAGGTTCGCTCTTTGTCAGATCTATACCACTGTATAAGGCCCAATGTCACGTTTTTTTCATTTAGGACCCATGTCACAAAAAATCCTTTGCATTGTTATATAAATAACGTACATTCAATCTGATGTCCTAAATACGTGTCCTAAATAATTTTACTTTGCTCGTGGCAAGATATCTCAAGGCTTGTGGAGTAATGACATGCTTTCCGCACTAGCATCGACATGTACTATTATTGTGCAAAGGGTTATTTTAACTCTTTTTGAAACTACCAGCCCGTTCGGAAAGACCATCGTCACCAATAAAAATGCGCCGCAAGAACTTGGCAGAAAGTCATTGTTTCAATACATCTGCAACCCTCTAGTATAGCGAGTGTATGAGTGGTGGTCCTCGGTTAACTGCCGGGTGACTCACCACCACGTTTGCCTGTCGTATAAAAAAACAACAGCCAGTCTCATCATAATATTGAGCTTATATAACACTCTTGGTCTTGAACAAAGGTTGTAAAAACAAAGCAAGCGTAAATAAAAAATGAATTTCATGAAGCTAACAGTGTTTGCCACGTCTTCGTAGTAAGACCACTCACCACGTATGACAAGAGACGGTATTAACACGATATAGATTTAAGCGTTACTTATATAGTGAGGTCAAGACATGCAAAACAGCTACACTCCCGTTTAAGATTTTCTATGCATGCCGTCAATGTTTTAGGTAATGTAATAATCAACGAAAAAGTAAAACAAATCACAATCGACACCGTGTGTGTGAACGTTGTGCAAAATAAATATAAACCAAATTCAATTTTCAAACATGCACAAAGGCGGACTTTACCCTTCTCTCCTTTACTTTCTTATTGTGCTTTTCCGTAAGAATATTTCGCTTGTTCCCCTTTCATAACTATTTTACATAACCAGGACATTTTAAGGTAAAATAAAGACTATTTCTAAATTAAAACAAACATCATGTTGGCGGTTTAGGGGTGGTCCAAGGGCCACCCCCGCCGCACCTAAAGCTAAATTAATCCAAATTAATCATCCTACATTGGTTTTACCAGTGCCGGTTAAGTAACTTGGTTATCTACGGAGAACTAGCTGAATATTTCCAGTAAACACGCAGAGCAAAGACAGGCTAAAGGCAGTTCCAGTCAGCGGTGTGTGTAAGGCCGTAGAAATAAAATTTTCAACGTAACGACGCACGTAACATTACGTATGGGAGAAGTAGGTAATCTAACTTGAAACTCCGTGTCAAATCTGAATGGCACTCTATATGTAAGAATGCATAATATTTTGGAGCTGCTGGCTGTACTGCGAGATAGAATACATAATACGAATCAAGACGAAGGCACCCATAATCATACACAATATACTACTTATGTCGTACGTTTGAAATGAGTGTGTGTGTGTGTCCAGTATCCTCTCACACGCTTAAATCGCACAAAGGTTCTGAAGTCCTGATGATTCTAAAAATGTATAGAAAATAGCATAAGTTTTTGATATTCCAGAAAAGCCGTTCAACTGTTTTCACATAAAAGAAACAAATATACATACGTTCAGACATATTTAGAATTTATTAAAATTAGGAATGGGATCAGGATGTCGAACAAAATGTTGGCGATGCGGTGACATCTTGAATTAATGACGCAGTAAAAAGCGAGTTTCAAAACCAATTTAATTTAACTTTTTTTAATTAAATTAAAAAATATATAGACGCGGCTAATCGAAATAATGTACAAAAAACGTAACGTAAACCACAAAACAAGTTTAATAATGAAAAAGTCGTCAAATGTCGCTCGTTTTACGCGGGAACTTTTTAATTCGTTCAGCTGTGAGACCCTAACAACTAAGGGATGTTATAGGAAAATCATGAAGAAAACCCGTGGTTTATACCTCAATAAAATAAAATATGTTACCTTGCTATTGTTACCTTTTAATATTCTGTATACCTTTTTTCTGTTTTGGTTGTTATAATATGTGGTGTTCAATAAAGAGTTATTGTATTGTATTGTATTGTATGTTTCCTACTGGCTATCTATATATCTATAACCGTGATTGGAAGCTTGCTAAGATAAAGATCAATCAAAAACCATTATTCTGGGTAGGTTAAGGAATGAGAATATGGGTAGATGGATGATGATAATAAAGCTAGTCTGAGCATCACCCTAGTGGTTTTAATCAGGGATGTTGCGGATCCACTTTTTTCCACATCCGCGGATGCGGATGCGGATTTTAAGAGGCTCACATCCGCGGATGCGGTTGCGGATCTGTATAAAAAACATAAGTGTTGGGTTGGTAGAGTTAAAAAAACACAGTAGCGCGAGTCAGATCTTGTCAGTTGTCATAACAAAACAGTAGCGAGCCGCGTCACCATCACCGATTCACCGAAGTCCGAAACAAAATTACCGCTTTCCTATTGGTCAATCAGCACGCGCGGTCGACACGTGCCACTCGCCGGGCCCTCCCCTTTCTTTCATGTCGCGACCTTCTACACATCCGCATCCGCTTCAGCTCCGTATCAATTTATGCGGATGCGGATGCAGATGCGGATGTGCCGCATGTGCGAATGCGGATGCGAATATTCGCAACATCCCTGGTTTTAATACGTCCTTAACATGCCGCAGTTTTGTTTACGCAAATAAAGTCATTTAGTCAATAACAACGATTGTACGGTAGAATACGGTCAGAGGACCCCTCCCGCCCCTGTCTCTTAGCCAACGGATAATGATACCCCTCAGAATCTGCCAGGAAATCATTAACTGATGTCCTGGGTGCACCGGGCCAAGCACTGCTCTTCCCCTCGGATGTATCCAAAAACGAACCGTAGCTCTAGACCACACGCGGAGGCAACCCGACTCGCATCCCACACTATATTTGTTTATAGGATTTTCGAGAGAGTGAACGCCTATTCCTACAGTCCGCTTAAAATTGGATACTCCTGACTTAGACCACATTATGATGAAATTATCGCAGTCTAAGACAAAGAAAGCACAACAACTTTGATGCAATAAAGCGTGTGCTGCTGTTTATTAGGTCCCTCACTCACTATTCACGTCATTGTTTGACACAACAAAGTGGGTGGAAAAATGTAAGCGGAAAAATTTGCCCGGTATTAAAAATACATTGAAGTGCTTGTATTTCTACACACAATGTAAAAGTACATACTTTGTGTATAATAGCCGCTGCAAATGTTCCTATGAATAAAAATGCAGTTTGGACTTAATTTTAAATTGGGATTGTCTATTTTTTTACAATGTATAGTAAATCGAAAACCATTTCGAGATAAATGCTTTTTAAATCGTTTTCTGTATTTACTTTATTTTATTTTGCTATAATGAATTTATTACATGAAAAATAAGCAATGACCTTCATTTGACATTCCCAGACATGGCGTAGACGGTCCAAAATGTACTTTATTTGCAAAGGTTACAAATTCTATGCTATTTACGCGTGTATTATGCTACGGAGTTCAATTTGGACCCGCAATCTGACATTTCATTCATCTTATGACAGATGACAAGCAAATGGGCAATCTTGTTACTGTCATTCTTGTTTTTTCCACCGTTTACTTTCATATTGTTGTATTATAGTTTAGATTTAGAAGCACTTTCGGTAGATAATTCGGCAAGAGTGTAACCACACAGCGATGTGCTTTGCTCACATGAAAGATTTTACGCTAAATATTTTAATGGAGAGCGAAAATATTACGTTTTTCGGTTTACTTTCGCCTACTGAGTTTACTGTCTTATTTCCGGGTCCTGTTTTGTCTCGATCATACCTGGTATGTGTTTATGGACCTTACTGCTTCGCGCAGAATGTTATGGTATGTATAACGATTGTGAAAATATAAAATTCATAGGAGAAGATCGCGTAAATCTTCCTGTGTTATTGTTGAATCATGTTGACATTGATACTAATGACAGTTTGCCAACTTCACCACATATAGAAAAGACGTTGATGGCGGAGGTTCACATACGTTTTATGATCAATTTATCCAATAAGCAGATGTGTGACACCGGCAATGGAAACTCTGACGTCATCAACCAAAATACTTTCAATAATTAATAGTGAAAAAAATACCGAGTTATATGAGAAAATATTGAAATTGGTTTCTTATAATTGACTATTCTGCACAAAAAAAATATAAAAAGGATAGGTATTTTTTTTTAGACAATCCCAATTGCCTAGACTAGAGATGAGGAATTTTAAGAATGTACCTACTATAAATAAATACATGCATTAATATTAATCTTATATTTTATCCAAAGGTACGGGATAGACAGAACCTAAGGTATTTAGACCTATAGGCCATGTTTACCATAATTGCGGGATTACGGCAGAAAGACGAATCAAAATATTTATGGATTGCTAGCCGCATCGCCTACATTTCTAAAATTTTCACCCATTCCCTCGATGAGTTTTCAATACAATAGAATACACACAAATCACGTCGTTATCCCTTGCGGGGTAGACAGAGCCTAAACAGGCCACGTTTAGCAAGATTGTGGGGCTAGGTATAGATAGAAAATAGAATCAAAATAGTAATGAGTTGCTAGCTGCATCGCCTATAACATGATTCCTATGATTTTTGCCCATTCCCTCAACTGGATTTTACCATCTGCCCGGAAAGAGAACCTACTGGTACATTCAATGTTTTTTCTTTGCTCCCAGACCAGCATGGAAGTACATTTTCAATACAAATTGTACAAAATTCCCCTCTATTGGTTAATTTACTAACTTAAACAGACTTTGTTCTGTAAACGAAAATTCTCACCTTAAACGTTAACCTTTGATTCCTGCAAGCAACAAAGCGCACTGATTTAATAAACTCAGCCTCGTTAAGAAATCAGAACTTTAAATATTTGATATAACGCCTTCCCTTAAATTGTGAGAGGCTTCCCAACTTGAAAGCACTTTACATTCATTACGGTATTTGGACGAAAGATTTGGGAGATCGAATCGTTATTTAGTTATGTTGGCCACATTGTAAAAACTTTCGTCGAGAATTCAGTTATAGCTGTCGGAATCCAGTTAAAAGTTAGACAACTTTTTCAATATTCTTTGGTTTAAGTGCTTGGTTTATTTAATCATTCAACTGCAATGTTTTGGCCAACAGTTTGACAGACGACAACGCCAAAGCACTAACGAATGTAGAAATAGGAACGTTCTTATCTATAGACGAGTGGGTGTCGGTCTATAAGTCTATCTATCTATATAGACGCGCTAACTTAACTAGCATAAATTAACGGGTTTTAACCTCATGTTTGTGCATCACTTATAATGCAACAAATATATTATTTACTAACTTAAGTTATCAATGAATTCACTCCAGCGACTAATCAAATCACAACCCTACTTAATTTACATTAACGCATTCGCGGCCACCTGCCAAAACGGAGACTTCTTCAGTTACCACTGATGCACATGTGCGTTCTTCTTCTTCTTCTTGTTTGTGGCGTATCAAGTCGTTATAGCGACGACAACTTCGCTAATGTCAAAGTAATAAAAATATAATTCAAAAATCTTGTGACAACGTTGTACGGTAATGGTCAAAGACCCGCCTCCCCCCCTATCGGGCTCTTAGCCAACGGTCAATGACATCCCGCAGAAACTGTCAGGAAATCATTAGCCGATGCCCAGGGTGCACCGGACCAAGCACCGCTCTTCCCCCCAGATGGATCTAAAAACGAACCGCAGCTCTTGACCACACGTGGTAACCCGACTCGCACCCCCACATGTGCGTTCAATGCCTGTAAAATCATGACAGCGGCACTGAGCGAAGGTCGCGAAAACGCATATGCGCGTCGGTGGGAGTGAATGCGTTAAAGTCTGAATCAAATCTTTGATTCCAATGAACTTAAGCCCTTTTCGGTGCCCAATTTAACTGTGACACGTCTTAATTCCGCCCACACCTTCGTTACCCTAGAGACAGATTGACAGGGCGTTCTGGCACTCGAATTTATGCCTTAACCCAACTGCTCACGGTGTAACGGATAACCAATTATAGTGTAGCAAATTAATTATGAGGTGTTCAAAAATTAATATGACTTCGATAAGGTTGGAATGAAGGTGGTAAAGGTAACTTTACACTGTTTTACGCGAAGTAGGTAAATACTTTTGATAGAATGAAGTTTGCATGTTTGTTTTTAATAAGCGTCATCCTACCCTCCTAATATTAAAAATCCCAAAGTTTTTGAGGATGTGAGTGAAGGTGTGTTGGTTCTTTATTCAACTTGGATAAAATGATTTTTTAAACATAACGTTGGTATTGTTGATGACGGAATTCAAAAACGTTTCCGCTGTGGTTTAATAACACAAAACTAACACAAAAACAAAGTAACTAGGAGCCTAATACGGAACAGCTGTTTATGCTAGCTAGAACACATACACATTCACAAATCACGTCTTTATCCCTTACGGGGTAGACAGAGCCTAAGGTAACAAAACCTACAGGCCACGTTTAGCAAGACACTGGGGGCGTAGATGTGGAAAGTGGAATCAAAATAGTGATGGGTTGCTAGCCGCATCGCCTATAACATGATTCCTATGATTGCTAGCTAGAAACTATCTTGAAAGTGGATATCAGCACAAAAGAAAAGTTTTTTTTTTTTTTTTTTTTATATGAATAGGAAGGCAAACGAGCAAGTGCGTCACCTGATGGTAAGTGATCACCACTGCCCATAGACACCCGCAACCCCGGAGGGATTGCAGATGCGTTGCCAACCTAGAGGATTAAGATGAAATGCCTCTTGTATTATGTATTTTAAAACTGGAACTTAAGTACAAACTATGTACTAAAAGGAGGCTCCAAACCAGCCAGTCGCCAACAGGTATTTTAATATTAGTTTTATATTTAAGATTTAATATTTGCTTCCACCGGAAGCCCTAAGCCAACTGTTTCTTTTCACTTGTTTTTTTAATTCAAATTAAAAATTCAATAAGTGTTGCCGACCGACCAACCAACCAGTTTTACTTATTTACTTCTGTGTTTCTATTTTTAAAATCAAAGAATAAGATTATTGTCTATTGTCTAAAAATGCCATATACAGATGAAGAGTGATTAAAAGTGCTGTTTTCCAAGTTCGTGCTCTTTATTCATACGTTTCAATAAGGAGTAAAGAAGGAGGCTTTACAGAAGAGAGTTACGATGCAACGATACACACACAGAGCCGACATTGACATCAAACTTATTACACTCTACATTTTGGGTCGGAGGTTAAAACAGAATGTTATGAATGTCAGAACGCATGGTAGGTTAATTTCCAGCAATTGATCCCGCGTAATGGAGCGAGCTGAGGGCTTGAACCAATTAACGGTGTAAGCCCACGCCGGATTGATACAGCTTGAAGTAATGACAAAATGCGGTGTACAGTGAGGGGAATGTATCCACGTAACACCGTAGAACCCTGTCGTAATTGACAGGCCGCCGCCACTCAAACTAGTGGATACGTCAGCTTATTGCGATAGGGTTTTACGGTACGTGAGTACATTTCCCTCACTGTACATGAAACTGGTGTACATGGTTAGTTTATCGCAGTGTTTTAGAATTTCAAAAAGTCTATGGATCTGGAACAGGAAAACGCAGCCTATCATCAAAAAATCACTAAGTAACTATGTCAAAGGTTAACTGTGTTGCTGGCCCCTGGTATACATCTTACGGACCCTAAGGGGTCCATGGGCCCTATTTTAAGAAACCCTGGATTAGTGGATGATCTGTGAATAACATAGCTGGTTATGACGGAATATGACGCGCAAGAAACATGTTTGAATTAAGAATGATGCGTATACAACAGCAAAAGTCTTATTATTGTACTAGCTTCTGCCCGCAACTTCGTCTGCGTAGAATTATACATAAAAACCTTCCTCTTTAGTCACTCTATCTATTAAAAAAAAACGCATCAATATCCGTTGTGTAGTTTTGAAGATATAAGCATACATAGGGACATAGGGACAGAGAAAGCGACTTTAGTTTATACTATGTAGTGATAGTGATAGTGATGACAAATTTGACTCAGATGCCTATTAGAGACTTAAGAAGGTAGTGATAGGTTGGCAACACGGGTGAAAGAGCTTAGTGATATAACACAGGTATGTTAGTGCAAGATAGATGAGATCATTTTCTTTACAATGCTATGAACATAAATGTATGGACTTCTGTGTTATGCTGAGTGGGGCCTATTTTACACCGCCGCGGTACATTTTTTAGATTAAGTTCAGTCTATGATTTATGCCTACTCTCTCTATCTCTCTCTCTCTCTCTTTCTATCTGTAATGAACTCAAATGGCACGAATGGAGCTTAATTTTAGCCTCCAGTCTAGGAAAAATTGGGTTTCATACTGTTGGCAGAACCTATGCCACTATCTGAAATTAATCTTAATAGTTTTAATACGAAATAACAATATTCTATGGTTTACGCCTTCTCCCCCGATTCAAATTATCGGGAGCACATAAAAATGTGTCTATTATCAAGTAGTTATAATTGTGTACTTATCATTAAAAACTGTTAACGCGAACAAAATGTAATCACTAAAGCCTAACAAAGGAACATTATAAATTGTGAAGCATGTTAACAGACTTGATAAAACATACAGATTTATTAACGTACATCCGACCGAATGGCACAATGGTTAGAGAACCTGACTATGAAGCTTGAGGTCCCGGGTTCGATCCCCGGTCGGGGCAGATATTTGTATGAAAAATACGAATGTTTGTTCTCGAGTCTTGGATGTTTAATATGTATTTAAGTATGTATTTATCTATATAAGTATGTTTATCCGTTGTCTAGTGCCCATATTACAAGCTTTGCTTAGTTTGGGGCTGGGTCAATTGGTGTTAATTGTCCCATGATATTATTATTATTATTATTATCCATTAAATGAATGAAAATGGTATAGATATTATGTATTTAATAATGTTAGGGATTGATTAAAACAACATTATATTCGAGCAGGCTCATCAAGGTCATAATTTGAATACAATAGGTACTATACGACATGAAAGTTTATCAAATGGGATAGTCTCAAACGTAACTAAAAGCTATTTTTCTTGTACAACTACATTCTACACAATAGAATGTCATAAAAATAACAAATTAGATACAATTTACACGTAATATTTCAATGCTACAGCCTTGTTTGGTTTTAGTTTGTCGTCAAATATCTGAACAATAGAGTAGCCTTTTCTTTCGCAATTATTATCAATTTTCCAAACAACAAAAACGCAAACATTTGTTTAAAGAAGTGAGATAATTTACAGACAAATATCGGCTAATGGATGAAACATTGATTTACATAGGTAGTCCGTAATGCGGTTTGTTGATTTTAAATTTGCCAGCCTGCCAGTAATTATTAAATTACAGATTCTCATACAAACATAATGACTGCATATTTAGCACGCATGGATTGCACAAACACTGGAGTCTATGTACACAAGGCCCGCGAAGCAATTGCACTAAAATATCATTTGCTTTAGTGTTCGGAAAGCCATTTACTGAGTTTACTATAGAAATTTATGGCACATTTATGGTGGTAGTGGCACTTTTAACGGTATCTTTACGACCTCTGTCCACCCTTAGCCTGGTCTATAAAGGATTTTTTTATTGCATAATGTCTAAGAGAGCGGGGAAGTATGTGAGCTACAATTAAATAACATTAAAGGAGTGAATAAATTGTGTTTATTGTTAGGTTAATTCACTGACATTATACAGATGGCTTTCTTCCCTATGTTTATGCCTTTACTAGCTGTTGCCCGCAACTTCATCTGCATAGAATTCGTTTATCGTTATCCCGGAGGAATAACGCAATTTTCCGGGATAAAAAGTAGCCTATGAGTATTCCAGACTATATCTATCTATGTTCCAGATCTGTCCAGCCGTTCTGGCGTGAAAGAGTAACAAACATCCATCCATCCATCCATCCATACTAACAAACTTTCGCATTTATAATATTAGTAGGATTGGGAACTAAAATAAAGAAGAATCAATCATATTTCACATTATCGAAGACTGTCAATATTCTATAATAATGGTCCTAACGGTCGCTGAATATTATGAACTGATCCATTTCACGTGTTTTTTTGCTTTATTCCATCGTCATTATTAGATGAAAGTCGTCCACTTAGACCAAAAGTCTTTCCCTTCTTAGAACGACACCTTGCAACTTGCATCCATCGATTGCCCGCAACTGTCGCTAAGTAAAACCTATTTTTTTATTTAAAAAAATTGGCTTGTAAACACTGGCTGAAAATTATTCTTTTGAAAAAAAAAAGTTGGTTTACTCAGAACACAAACAGCTTAAGACTGATTCGAAACAGGCAGTGTTTACTAATTTCCGGCACTCAAAGCCCAGTTCGTAGTAAACCTTTATGGGCGACCTCACGCACAATTTTATGGCCTATCACGTGGCACTAATGACTACTTTACTTTGAACAATCCCCGGCGGTTTGTTCTCATTACGATTTGTGTTCGTAATTATATGTGAGACAAGCTTTGTGGATGAGACACTAATATGTAGTAATTCAGGTCTTGGCCTGAAATACTTGTAACAGGGGCTCAATCCACGGTAGTTAATTTACAACTTCGTTTCATCCTCACGATACAAAGACAGTGTGGTTATTTTTATTGTTATTTAAGTACTTCTCCACGCTAGTCTGGAAGCAAATAAAAGTCATAGAATGAACCAGTTGCTTCTCTTCCCGCGCAGTTGGTAAAAGCCTGGAGTTGACGATAATTTTAGAAATCAGTTTTAGGCGACGCGACTAGTAACCTTTTTTGTACTTACAGTATTATTAGGTACAGATCACCTGCTATGAATGGTGTAGCGGTATAGCACTCACCACGGAATGATGAGGATCCGGGTTAGAATCCCGGCCATAGCTTTACTTTTCGGATTTTTCTGTGTTGTAAATTTTGTCGTTTAGAAATTTTATTTCTAGATTTAAAATCGACCCTAGTCGTATTGGCATAACAGAAAATTCGTCAGTTGCTGTCAGTTTGGATACGTTGACATTTACTACGCAACATCCGTGTTTTTGTAAATTTACATACACACATACACAAATCACGTCTTTATCCCTTACGGGGTAGACAGAGCCCAAGGTAACAAGACCTACAGGCCACGTTTAGCAAGATCGTGAACGTATAATTGGAAAATGGAATCAAAATAGAGATGGGTTGCTCCGCATCGCCTATAACGTAATTCCTATAATTTTCGCCCATTCCCTCGATGCGCGGGAAGAGAAGTACTGGTACATTCTACAGACCAGCACGGAAGCCTCGTAAATTTAAACCGAAATAATAGTGGAACCTGTTTTGAATGCATCGTCAACCTTCGGTAACTATTCAAAATTAATATTTGTAACATGTTCACGATAACCAAAACTACGCAGTGAGGCTATCCCAAAATGTTCAAACGGCGGCATGAATGGCGCTGAATGGCCGGAGCGCCGCGACCAGCCTTCTGGAAAATCCTTCCATTTCAATGGATTTTCTCACCCGCGCCAAGCTTTGAACTTATTTTCCGCTCTGCTATTTTCTTGCTCTGCCAAACGTTTTTCTTTAACGCACCTTTGTCGGTCAATTCGGAATATTGGCTTACATGCCGTGTCGTGCCTTAATAGAATAAGGCGGTTGGCGCCGGAACAGGCCTTACTAGCGGTATTTTTAAGACGAGGGTTTCCAACTTTGTACTACAATATGTGTATTAGTATTTCTTTTTCTTTGTATCACTTTCTGACATTAAATTGTAAGCCTGGTTATAATTTTTCATTAAAGGAGAAGCAAAGACTAAATAAAATTTATTGCCACAAACAACAACAGAAAAGATACACCTTTGCCTTATCTCGTCCCTGGTGAGCAGTATATGTTCCACGGGGGTTTGTATTTGTGTCGTACAGACACATCATTCAAACAGATGACGCTTGGCGACAAAAAATTGCATAGTAACAAAGTCATGTGACAGCTAGAAACAGATAGAAAAATTTGATGGCTTCCTCACCTGCTGTGGGTTGTGTAGGGGCATAGCACGGATCACGGAATGATGTCCGGGTTCGATTCCCGGCCATAGCTTTACTTTTCGGATTTTACTGAGTTTTAATTTGTAAAAAATTATGCATTTCAAATTATGTCAACTGAATGCGACTTTTCACTGGTCTTGACTGGCCGCAACGGGAATAAATTGTATGACGATTGACGTTAATTTTGTAAAATAACACTTCTAACTAACCATTCGCAATGTAAGCGCCTAAACTAAGTATTTAAATAACGCGCAAAAAACCGCGAAAACAAAACATAAATAAAAAAAGAATAAACGAAAAATATTACAGATGTTTTCTTTTTGTAAACCTAAAACAAGTGTTAATAAGAGGCCCCTAAATCGGGCTTAGGAAACTTTAGAAGTATCTATTACCTTAATTAAATGATGTAGGGAAAGGCCGGTAGTGAGTCTGTCGGTTAGGAAAAACGAAAGCTCATTTTTAATACCGTAATCTCATTAAAATTAAGTCTCATTATGTGGCATTGAATTTAATTTTTGAAGGTTTTTTTACGTCCAAAAATGTGTTCAACTAGCTTATTTTCGGAGGCTCCGAGCCCAAGTACAAGTAAAAAAATATGTATTAGAAGATTATATAGTAAAATCTTTGAATTATTCTTTCATTCAAAACTTCATTTGACATTTAAGGAAACAATAAAAAATAGCCTTATCAAACCCAGCTGTTATCATACATAATTATTGTGATGATCATTCATTTACATGCGGCAATTGTTTTTATGGATTTGTTTTGTTTAAAGAATATTTTTCTCTTTTAAGTCGACCTAACTGCCTATAAGTTCACGCAATTGAAAGACATGTTCATCTCATCTCCAGCCTATATACATCCCACTGCTGGGCACATGCCTCCTCTCAGAATGAGAGGGCTTGGGTTATTTAGTTCTCACACGGGCACAGTGCGGATTGGGAACTTCACACACACCATTGAATTGTGTCGCATGTGTATGCAAGTTCCCTCACCGTGTTTCTCCTTCACAATTTGGCACATTAGTTCTGAAAAACAAGGAGGTGCGACTCTCTGCTTGAGAGGCATACCACTTGGCTACCACGACTTTCAGATGATAAGATATGTTTCATAAAACCTTCGATAGATAAATAGCGACTGTTACCAAGGCCGTGGTTTAGCTGTTCCTTGTGTAGTATAGGTCTAACAATCAATTTCAGAGCCACAAACCGTGAGGAAGCCGGCTTCGACCAACGCTGTGTAGAGTTTGTCCGTAAAGTATTTTTGCCACTGCCGCCGCTTAGTAAATACACAACCGAAGACTATCCGTGGTATTATGTACACTAATTACACTTTTACCAAAATGTTACACACACTAACTATAATATTTACAATAAGTTAAATACAAATCCGCATAAACGACCGACCTTGCACCGACAATTTTAGGAAACAAGTCACAGCCGCCTTATTTTTCTTTTTATTCCGCCGTGCGGCGCGTGGCAATGGACTAGCGCCAGCCAGCCACCAACAGCCAAAAAGGTTGAAACCCTAAAAATTGATTGCTATTCAAAATACTTGCACAAGATACAACAGAAAAAAATAATTCTTTCAGTACATTTGTGAATAGTTAGTTGGACGCATCTTTCTTTGTGCAAATGAGAAAGCAAATCCTCAATTAAAACTTTGGCAAACTGTCACTATACAACTGCGTATATTTTCGTCGTTGAAAGAGAAACGAACGTCAAAAACAGCAGCGTGTCTCGTTTAATAA
The DNA here is from genome assembly GCA_932294345.1 of Pandemis cinnamomeana. NCBI lineage: Eukaryota > Metazoa > Arthropoda > Insecta > Lepidoptera > Tortricidae > Pandemis > Pandemis cinnamomeana. The sequence continues at coordinate 6,413,883 of OW028724.1, read as the reverse complement.
TTTGAAACGAGATCTAACGATTTAGTGAAACCGGGCCTCGTTCAGCTTTCAGGTCGGATTAGCTCGTAATCAACGATTTCAGAGGTAATTGGTACTTCATGAAAATAAACTTAAACAATTTACAAAACGGCTGAATGAATAACGAGCCGTTTAGTGATTTATACTGTTAATAACGACCGATGATAATCAGTATTTTACGGTTATGGCCAAGTAAAAGGTTTTGGATCAGGTAGGCTGGATCGTTTTTATAGACTAGTAGCATTGCCTACAATTTAATTATTTTAGTGCATTGTCACTTTTACTGATTTGTAGTACCTATTTTAAACCATTACAGCATATTATGACTGTAGCGGTCCTAAGATTTTGAGGTAAACTGCACCTCGATACCGCTGTATTCAAACATTTATTTTATAATCTGAAACCGTAAATTTTTCAAGAGCTTTGAAATGGCCATTCTGTAGAGTTCTCAGGGTTTTGTAGAATTCAATTGATTCGTACATACACATCATTCAAAAATATGACGATTGGCGATAAAAATTCGCATAGTAACAACGTCACTTGACAGCTATTAATAGATAGAAAAATTCGTAGACTTACCCATAGTTTTACTTTCAGATTTTTCTGTGTTCTAATTTTCAGTGTAGTTTACCATTTTTGTTTGTAAAACTAACCCAGGTATAGAGTTCTATAGGTTTTCAAAAATCCTGAGCAATTTAGGAGAAGAGAGACAGTTATAGCAAACGATCATTACTGTAAACAATACATATATGTAATTACACATAAACGGATAATTCACTTATAAAAAGTCGAGTGATGCTCGACTGTTTCGGATTATTTCGTGGTCCTTCATCTCGGAGCGCTCGCCCCGGCGGCAGCGAAACGAACACTGCGCGCCAGCGCTCTGTTCGCGCGGCTGCTCGACGCAACTGACAGCGGCGCACAACTACCCTCGTTTTCATCGTCATTTTTGACTTTTTATACGTGAGTTATCCGTTTATGTGTAATTATGATTAAGTCTCACGGTAGTTTCATGTTGAAAATACATATATGTCATATGAAAATATAAAACCTTACCTTACTGTAAATTTTAAAGTTAACGTTCAGTGTACAATGAAATGGAACGAAAGGATGTGGTTTCCATTTACAAAGAACTGCGATATTAATAACTATGTTAAAAGACTTTCAAGCTCCATTCTAATTATTGGAACTATTTTAATTAGCGATACCTTTGCACAAGAGGATTACTACCTTCCTGTTTCTCTTTCTAGCTGCGTTTCTTTGATAGGTAATATCGAATCGAAACAATATTAAATTTTACTTACTTGATGCTGTTCTATGTAGAATTTTAGAGCAAAAACAAGAATGTAGGCAACAGACGACTCTTACATAGGCAATTTTCTAGAAATACACGGGAATGCCGCCTGTGTTACCGGCACTCTACCTGATGAGGCATTTAAATTTTTAGCTTTAGATACATACATAAATCGCGTCTTTATCCCTTACCGAGTAGACAGAGCCTAAGGTAACAAGACCTAAAGACCACGTTTAGCACGTACGTATAGGTATACATACATACTTATGCTAAACGTGGTCTTTAGGTCTTGTTACCTTAGGCTCTGTCTACTCGGTAAGGGATAAAGACGCGATTTATGTATGTATCTAAAGCTAAAAATTTAAATGCCTCATCAGGTAGAGTGCCGGTAACACAGGCGGCATTCCCGTGTATTTCTAGAAAATTGCCTATGTAAGAGTCGTCTGTTGCCTACATTCTTGTTTTTGCTCTAAAATTCTACATAGAACAGCATCAAGTAAGTAAAATTTAATATTGTTTCGATTCGATATTACCTATCAAAGAAACGCAGCTAGAAAGAGAAACAGGAAGGTAGTAATCCTCTTGTGCAAAGGTATCGCTAATTAAAATAGTTCCAATAATTAGAATGGAGCTTGAAAGTCTTTTAACATAGTTATTAATATCGCAGTTCTTTGTAAATGGAAACCACATCCTTTCGTTCCATTTCATTGTACACTGAACGTTAACTTTAAAATTTACAGTAAGGTAAGGTTTTATATTTTCATATGACATATATGTATTTTCAACATGAAACTACCGTGAGACTTAATCATAATTACACATAAACGGATAACTCACGTATAAAAAGTCAAAAATGACGATGAAAACGAGGGTAGTTGTGCGCCGCTGTCAGTTGCGTCGAGCAGCCGCGCGAACAGAGCGCTGGCGCGCAGTGTTCGTTTCGCTGCCGCCGGGGCGAGCGCTCCGAGATGAAGGACCACGAAATAATCCGAAACAGTCGAGCATCACTCGACTTTTTATAAGTGAATTATCCGTTTATGTGTAATTACATATATGTATTGTTTACAGTAATGATCGTTTGCTATAACTGTCTCTCTTCTCCTAAATTGCTCAGGATTTTTGAAAACCTATAGAACTCTATACCTGGGTTAGTTTTACAAACAAAAATGGTAAACTACACTGAAAATTAGAACACAGAAAAATCTGAAAGTAAAACTATGGGTAAGTCTACGAATTTTTCTATCTATTAATAGCTGTCAAGTGACGTTGTTACTATGCGAATTTTTATCGCCAATCGTCATATTTTTGAATGATGTGTATGTACGAATCAATTGAATTCTACAAAACCCTGAGAACTCTACAGAATGGCCATTTCAAAGCTCTTGAAAAATTTACGGTTTCAGATTATAAAATAAATGTTTGAATACAGCGGTATCGAGGTGCAGTTTACCTCAAAATCTTAGGACCGCTACAGTCATAATATGCTGTAATGGTTTAAAATAGGTACTACAAATCAGTAAAAGTGACAATGCACTAAAATAATTAAATTGTAGGCAATGCTACTAGTCTATAAAAACGATCCAGCCTACCTGATCCAAAACCTTTTACTTGGCCATAACCGTAAAATACTGATTATCATCGGTCGTTATTAACAGTATAAATCACTAAACGGCTCGTTATTCATTCAGCCGTTTTGTAAATTGTTTAAGTTTATTTTCATGAAGTACCAATTACCTCTGAAATCGTTGATTACGAGCTAATCCGACCTGAAAGCTGAACGAGGCCCGGTTTCACTAAATCGTTAGATCTCGTTTCAAATTATTAAACGAGACACGCTGCTGTTTTTGACGTTCGTTTCTCTTTCAACGACGAAAATATACGCAGTTGTATAGTGACAGTTTGCCAAAGTTTTAATTGAGGATTTGCTTTCTCATTTGCACAAAGAAAGATGCGTCCAACTAACTATTCACAAATGTACTGAAAGAATTATTTTTTTCTGTTGTATCTTGTGCAAGTCTTTATCCCTTACCGAGTAGACAGAGCCTAAGGTAACAAGACCTAAAGACCACGTTTAGCACGTACGTATAGGTATACATACATACTTATGCTAAACGTGCCCTTTAGGTTTTGTTATCTTCAGCTCTGTCTACCCGGTAAGGAATAAAGACGTGATTTATATATGTATATAGTTGTATAGGATATGTATGCCCTCGCCTATATACTTCGAGATTCGGCTTGTAATATAACGTTTACTTCTTACAAATGTAAATCTGAGCATATACCTCACGCGCTATAATAGTAAAATTAGTTTCTTTATAACAAAAACCCGCAGTGAAATTGATTCTTGCGTCATCTTTGGCAAATGACTTGTCTAACCTTGACCATTTTCATTTCTCACCGTCTATTCTATATGAATTATGATTTTACTATTTAGGTCGACTGGTAGTGCCAACAAAGGGCTGGTGATGTCATGTCGATGTTTGTTTGCTTCAAATATCATCGTCCGACGCTCACTGAGTAAAGGTTGTTTAATTTTCTGACAATCAAAATATGTACCAACTAAATAACATCTTTTGTCGGCGCCGATTTTTTTTTTGCTCCTAAGCAATTTGACTTTCCCGACACTTCTAACATTCGTTATATTACAAACAGTTTACGCAAAATCTTGACAAGTTATATACCTTGACCTTCCTCGTGAATTGGTCTGTCTATTACTGAAAACCTAAGGGATACTATTATTCTTATGGACGCGGTAACTGTAATTTTCATTTATTGTCCGTTATTACTGAGTTTCCGCCGACTTGATGCTGCAAGGTACTTGTTTAACTATCTAATTTCATTTTCATTTTCAAGCAAAACAGTGACACTCAAGAAACCAAGCTTTATTACATTACGAATAACTACAGACCGCGCGCGAGCGGCGAATCGGAGACTGGGGAAGCGGGGGGTGTGCGCCGCGCCCGCACGTCGCTTCATACCCCGCTCTCGCCCCGTACGGCACGAGAGCGCGAGAGGAGTACCTGTCTCTTTGTAGAACAAACAGTAATAAAAAGACACTCGTTCTAGCCGAGCTGTATGAGTGTCTGTCTGGCTTGACGCGAGAGCGCGATCTTGTAAATTTTCAACTTTTTATTAGCAATATCGTTGTCCATTTACTTGTGATTTCGCGAAGCTCCCGCGCGCTGCACCATATTACTTAACTATCTGCAGACGCCTCGGAAATGGAGGAGAATTCTTTATGCATCGCTTTAATATGAATTTTATTGTAATGATTCTAGCTGCAGCTAAATGCAGCGGGTGCATAATGCCGGTGCAAACTGACTGAATAGGTATGAATATTGTAATCAGTCTGGAATCTAAATTCAACATTCATATTGAGAAAGTACTTTATGTTAATTAGAATCAACTGTTTTTAAAATGCAGCTCATGAAAGTTTAAATTAAAAAAAAATGTCTTAAAAATATTGTCTTGTTTTAATATTAATAGGTAGCTTCATTATACGTATACTATCATATTGTAACATTAGCTGATCAAAAGCCAGCCAAACAATACCTCAGCCGCTTTTAGACCTATCACCGCAGTCGCGCGTAGACCAAACTTGCGTTGGCAAAGGTTCTAGATCTAGTTGGGTCTATACTAGAGATAATAGTTTTGACAAAGGAATATAATCATAATTCAATTTCCGAGCCTAGCTTTTGTCGGTGGAGTTATCGCCATTCACTTCTTTTTTGGCAATGTTTTGAGCTCCCAATACGACCTACATTGATTAAACTTCTCCTTTGATCTATAAACGTATGGCCTTTCTCCGCCACTTCTTTCTATTTTCCCTTCTATTAAAGTTTTGTAATCGTCATTTCGTTCTAAGTACCCACAACATAATTTCGTCTTCTTCGGGATCAAATCATGAATACTCCTGTATACGTAGATGATTTTTCCCTACAGGTACGTAGCTTTTTATACTCCCTCACCGTTGTCCATTGTACGACCCCGAGCTGATTAAACTATAAAATGGCACCTAACTCCCGCTAGCTCAGCAAACTAACTCATAACTCTGCAAACACAATTGTTATAGAACTCTGCAATATCATTATCTCTCGAGTTCAGGATTATGTGGGTGGGGTCATAATACTAAAATTATTAGAAACGAAACTCGACTGTTACGCATACATACAAAATACAACATATAAATAATAAATATAAGTACTGTAAATAGGTAGGGAGACAAAAATAAAATACATTATGCTGATTTGTTCTCAGTCTTCCCAGTTAAGGTTGCAGCTAGTTTCAGCTGGCATTGTGTTTTCTGTCTAATACATTTTACATTTCGTACGAATCGGACTGGACGTTCCACCAACGAAGAATTGTATACTCGTAGAGTTATTTACTAACCATCTATTATATTATTTATTATTATCTATAAAGAAATATTTCAACTGTCACGAGACATAACTTGTAGAAACTGAAAAATGCTCACGATCTTAAGTCAAAGATGATTTGACCAATTTCGATCTTATTGGAAGATCCTTTTCCAAGGCGAGTTAAAGTGTATTAGTCGGATCTTTCTCGACGTAACCGTGAGTAGAGTTTATTTAACTGGAAGAGATCCCTTTTAGGGATTAGTTCGCCTTTGTGCATGTGTGTTTTCCTGTATTCATCTTTTTCTTGTATTTTATGTACAATAAAGAGTTATACATACATACATACATATTTATCGTAAGATGAGAATATAGGCACGCTGTAAACTTAAATAGTTACAGCAAATAGTTTGGGTGTATCTATGTGAATACGTATTTACATTTATCATGCTTAGTTTTGCACAAAAATTGCAATTAATTTTTAATTAATTGGGATTGATAAAGCGTAACATTATAATGCATTGGTCGATATTTCAAGTTTATCAAAATACTTACATAGATACGAGTATACGTCCAATTTGTAAAATCATAAATTAAGCCCCCGCGTACACTAGGCAGCCACGAATTCCCATATTATGTTTTACTGGCTGCCGCAGCCTGGCAACAAAAATGTCTGAAGTAAACTCAATTTAATTTAATTTAATTTAAATGAACAAACTATAATGCATCTCATTGAAATGGACCTCCGCAAAGTAACGCCTGATTCAAGCAAATATTTGTTTGTCTTTAAAATACATACATACATAAATCACGTCTTTACCCCTTACGGGGTAGACAAAGCCTGAGGTAACAAGACCTAAAGGCCCCGTTTATCATGATTGTGGGCGTATAGGTGGAAAGGGGAATCAAAATAGTCAAACTAGCCGCATCGCCTATATCATGGTTTTCGCCCATTCCCTCGACGGGCTTCTACCATCTGCGCGGGAAGAGAAGCAACGGTACATTCTATGTTTTTTCTTTGCTTCCAGACCAGCATGGAAGAACACGAGTACCTATCACGAATACCGCATGGATCTTTAAAATGCGTGACCTTACTCGAATACTCGTAACAATTTCAAATAGAAAACCTTTAAAGAAATTATCTGTGTACAGTTACACTTGCTCAACTATTTGTTGAATTACTCCGAACGAATTGTAGAACACTTTGTATCAACAAAAAAAACCGGTTTGCATTTATTTCTATTTGAGTTAATTCACTCTTGAATGCAACAAACACGGTGATTTTTTCCCGCCGGTTTCATTTGCAGATGTTCTCGATGTTTTATTTCACGTTTTTACAGTTGGGCGATCAGAATTTTAATAATGCTGTACAGTGAATTTACTATTTCAAATGTATTTAACTTGATTTCATGGTTGAAAATGAACTCTGTTAAAAACTATGAAATATTTACCCTATGTTTTTACGAATGCAAAGTTAATATATCAAAGTAAATCTGTTAATATTCCGTTAGGAAAACGAAACGGATTTCAATGTATAAATACTGGTCATCATAGATTAGTTTTTGACTTGATTTTATAGTTTGAAATGAACTCCGTAAAAAAAAACCACATCTACCCATCTTGCTTTCACGTATCCCGTTTCTACAAATGCAAAGTTAGCCAGTTAAAGGAAAGGTTACTTTACTATTCACTTGGGAAAATTAAACGGTTTCCGCTGTGAAATAAACGGGAGAAGTCTAAAAACGTAAACAAAATACGGAATATAGGGCGGTCTGAACTCCGGCACTGATCTATGGTTTTCGCCCATTCCCTCGATGGGCTTTTACCATCTGCGCGGGAAGAGAAGCAACTGGTAAATTCTATGTTTTTTCTTGGCTCCCAGACCAGCATGGAAGAATTTTGAAAGAGTAACGAAATCCAAGGTCCAAGCAACCCACCCTGCTGAAGCAGTCTGAAGCAGTCCGGATCTTCAGTATAAACACTACATAGTATAAAATAAAGTCGCTTTCTCTGTCCCTATGTGCCTATGTCCCTGTGTATGCTTATATCTTCAAAACTACACAACGGATTTTGATGCGATTTTTTTTATAGATAGAGTCATTTAAGAGGAAGGTTTTTATGTATAATTCTACGCAGACAATGTCGCGGGCAGAAGCTAGTATGTTAATAATTTGCACGCTTGCATGCAGGATGGATACAAGGGACAAGAAGATTGGTACACGTTACTGATATTGTAGTCTAGCAAATAAATGTTTCTTATTCTTAGTTTGAACACCAATCTACCACCATCTTACTCGCTAATCCTGCCGCTAAGTAGCAGTGCTTGCACTGCTGTGTTCCGGTGTGGAGAGTAAGACAGCCGGGGAAATTACAATCTTAATCCTCTAGGTTGGCACCGCATCTGCAATCCCTCCGGGGTTGCGGGTGTCAATGGGCAGTGGTGATCACTTACCATCAGGTGACCCACTTGCTCGTTTGCGTTCCTATTCATATAAAAAAAAATATATATATATATATTATATTAGTACCTATGTCTGGTATTACATTCCCCGAGTTAACTCCGCTAGAACCGAGTCTTAACTTCGTTAATATTTAGTATGCTCGCAGCAAATATTGGAATTTGCCGGAAAGTATTAAGCGGCCAGTAAACTTCGCGAAGTTCGCGGAATCCATTTTGTAAATACGAACCCAACGAACTTTAGTGGGCTCTTCTTAATTGTATCGACATTTTTTTAAATCCCTCAGGTATTACAAATGTCTATGGCACAGCGGTATAGTGTAATAACAAGAAATAGTGAGCGCACTCCTTTTTACCCTTGCCAAATATCGATAATGGAAGCAGTAGCTGTATAGAATTCAGCTAACGCTATGTCAAAAATGTCGCGGAAACTAGGTGTACAGCTTCCCGGGATAAAAGGTGAGTAAAATAATCCAAAATAAACTCTACTCACGGTTACGTCGAGAAACATCCGACTAATACGCTTTAACTCGCCTTGGATGCTTCAACTCGCCTTGAAAAGAATCTTCCAATAAGATCGAAATTAGTCAAATCACCTATTATATTCTTATAATTATTGGATTTGTCTTAATTCCGAACAGCAGAATCCATCATCACTACATAGTATAAAACAAAGTCGCTTTCTCTGTCCCTATATCCCTATCTATGCTTAAATCTTTAAAACTACGCAACGGATTTTGATGCGGTTTTTTTAATAGATAGTGATTCAAGAAGAAGGTTTATATGTATAATACATGCATAATATACCGTGCGAAGCCGCGGCTCGCTAGTAACTAATAAAAATATCAAAAAAATTCGTAAGCAACGGCATCTCTGATGACACGACAGAAACTAAGGCAAAACGAAGTTTGCCGAGTCAGCTAGTAATACTAATAGATCATCTGTACCTATGTCAAACAGCATTCTAATCAATTTAGTCACTGAACCAAATGTTACACCATTAAAACGCAAAAACTTAAATGATTATGCGTAGAATAATTTCGTAAATTTATCAAGTGAATGTACAAATTCAGGGACCAACGCATTATTCCGAACTTTAAAAATATTACCCGGCCGGTTGCCCAGTGTAAAGCCGTGTCGCTCGCCAACGTACTTACAGTTTGTTTTGTTTTAATTAAAAGTAAACAGCATCCTAATTAAATAAAACCCAAAACCCGGGAAAAGCAGGAAACAGGACCTGAAGTCACCAAGTAGGTCGTGATGAGTTAGAGCTCTATAAAACACCAGTTTTATGAAGACTTGAAGATATAGCGTTAAATACAATCAGTGGCGTTCCGTGGAGATTCACCAGCGTAGGCAGCAACACCAACATCCATATTTAAAAACTGTATCTATCAAATATTTTGAAACTGTATTTTCCATATTTATTTAATTACTGGGATGTCCCAGAAGTAAAGAGACAAAATAGAAATGAAAATCAGTAATGAAAAAATATAATTGTTGGCGACTGGCTGCAGCGTGGCCTTTTTATAATCTTTTTGTGACGTTTATATATTCTTCTACATCTTGTTTTTACGCTTTTATGTCAGTTGTCAAGTGGTACTGATCCTGTCCTTGTCCTGTTATTGCGAACTATAGCGATTAAACCCGTGTTTCTACTTACATTTTAGCCTTTCATTCATACAGTCCACTCAATAGCTATGAATAATAAAGCCCATTCCCTCGATGTGCTTTTAGCATCTGCGCGGGAGGAGAAGCAACTGGTAAATTCTATGTTTTTTCTTTACTCCCAGACCAGCGTGGAAGAAATTATCATGAAAAAATTTACATTATGTTATTGCCTTTCAACCTTTTGTCTTACTTTATTGGTCAAAACTAGAGGAGCCCACTTGTGGCGATATAATTTTCATTATAAACAAGGGTCCGGGCTTCGATTTCCGGCGAGATAAGAGGTTCTTGGGTCCGGTCTCAATGACGTATTGTCAATATTTCCGGCACCCTCGCTGAGGGTTATTCTGCAGAGAATACGATCTACAGGGTGATTGCAAACACGTCATTGTTTTCGGAAACAGAATATACAGTAGTTGATATATACAGTTGTAATTGTAATGTAATTATTGGGTTGTGCTATTCCTTGTTTTGACAATGATGTAGTTTATTTATTTATACACTTATCAGTTCTTGGAGCAGATGCGTGAAATGTATTACCAACCACCTTATTCCACACCCACACAGGTGCAAGACGGCTGCATGTGTGTAACACTATATACTTATTTACATACTAGCCTTCCGTCCGCAGCTTCGCCCGCGATAAATTAATTTTCCCGTAGGAAAAGGTATTTTACCGCGGTAAAACGTAGCCTATGTCACTCAGTAATAATGTAGCTTTCTAACGGCAAAAGAATTTTTGAAATCGGTCCAGTAGTTTCGGAGCCTATTCAATGCGAACGAACAAACAAACAAATTTTTCCTCTTTTTAATATTAGTATAGATACAAACCCGCCTTCCTCTGCTTCCACGTACATTATTTCACATATTTTATGTTTATTAATATGGACTGCAGCTATTACTATATAACCACTAGGCCGTGGTAGTTTTAGTTTTTGCTTAGAATTGCTTAGGTTAAAAATTGCGGGCTCAACCCAACGTTCGTTCGTGAATATTTAAAAGCAAGCAATTTATGTCTGCAAGTTTGGCTGTGAGATTAGAGTGGTATCTTCAATTTCAAGCATGAAATCTTGTGTACGACCCTTAGTTTGAAGACACCCTGTATTCACGGATTCAAATAATGTTTACTCGGTTCAGCACCCATCGTTTAATAGCACATTAAACTGTGTGTGTTAATTGCTTATAACTTGGTAATAAATCGGATTACGTTTTCGGTTAATTAAATTTATTTAGTAAAATAATAAATATATTTAGACGGCCGGATAGCCTAGTGGTTAGTGACCCTGACTATGAAGCTAGAGGTCCTGGGTTCGAATCCCGGTTGGGGCAGGCAGTTGTATGATGAATGCGAATGTTTGTGCCCGAGTCTTGGATGTTTAAATGTATTTAAGTATGTATTTATCTATATAAGTATGTTTATCCGTTGTCTAGTGCCCATATTACAAGCTTTGCTTAGTTTGGGGCTAGGTCAATTGGTGTCAATTGTCCCAAGATATTATTATTATTATTATTATTATTTCAGTTGAAATATTATGTAAACCGTGATTACAGTATTTGTCGGCAAATTCAATTTTGTTTATTATTAAACAAAATAACGGTGTTCTTTTTTTTACGTCTCGTCATCTCTCAAGATTTTTTTTAACCACCGACGCAAAATAAGGGATGTTATGAGTTTGACGTCGATGTTTTTATGTGTCTATCAAACACACAGTCATCATAGCTCTCAAACGGACCGTTTTTTATAAGGTTTTTTTTTCATTCGAAAGCCTTCCTTGCAGTGGTTTTAACCATGTTTAATAAAAATCGGTGTAGCAGTTTGAAAAGTTTAAATTTGAATAAAAGAAGAATCAAAAGTAGAATCTACTAAACTATATTTTAACTAGCTTATGCCCGCGACTTCGTCCGCGTAGAATCAGCAATTGCCATGTTTATCGCTATCCCGCGTTAACTATGCAATTTTTGTAGTTTTTTCCCGTTCCTGTGGAAATTTTGGGGAGTCCTTTACACTTAAAGCCTTTAAAGAAACACACGTTATAAATGTTAAGTTTCTTGCTTCCGCTGTTTCGTCTGGAAACGTAAAATCCCGTTTTTCCCGTCCCTGTGGGCGTTTCGGAAAATCTTTTCTTAGTGTTCCCCTACACTCCCGAATAAACCTACGTAACAAGGAACCCACTTGCCAAATTTCAGCTTTCTACGACCAGTAAAATGAAAAATCCTGTTTTTTCCCGTTCCCGTGGGAATTTTGGAAAGTACTCTCTTAATGCTCCTCTACACTGCCGAAGCAACCTACATGCCGAATTTCAGCTTTCTGCAACCAGTAAAACGAAAAGTCCCGTTTTCCCGTTCCCGTGGGAATTTCGGGAAATCCTTTTATAGTGCTCCCCTACACTCCCCAAAGGAACTTGAAGGCCAAATTTCAGTTTTATACGACCAGTAAAACGAAAAATCGATCCCGTAGAACTGAATATATAAATCCCGTTTTTTTCCTTATCCCGTGGGAATTCCCAAAAATCCTGAAATTAGTTTCTTAGTTTTGTAATCACCTACTTCTGTATCAAATTTGAAGAGTCTAGTTATTATAGTTACTGAGATAGCGTCACTCGGAGTCGAATATATGATTCCCGTTTTTTCCTTATCCCGTGGGAATTTCCAAAAATCCTTCCTTAGTGGATGCCTACACTGTATAAGGTATCTATGTGCAAAATTTCAAGTCTCTAAGTCCAGTGGTTTGGGCTGTGCGTTGATATATAGTTAAGTCAGTCAGTCAGTCAGGACTTTGAATTTTATATGTATAGATAGATGTAAGTTGTATCTTTTTTTCTATTTTTTTTCAGTCGTGCTCAGTCTAAATGTTAGAAATGCAACACGTAACACACTAATATTTTTGACAATAATAAATTAAACTCTAGTACTAATATACTACTAACATAGTAGGTACTGGAAGGGCTTGAGGAAGATGTGGCTCAAACCATCTCCTTAAATATTGTATGTGTGTAATGATATTTAGCAGTTTATTTATGAATTGTTTGTTGTATTTTGAGATGTACTCTTTATTGTGGCTTCCACTATATGGATATTTTAAACTCACTCTGCGGCCCTTCGCTTAATGCTCCTCTTATTTACTCAAAGGTTAACTGGTAGAGATCCCTTATAGGGATAAGTTGCCTTTGTGCATATATTTAATGTCTTTTTTGTGATTTGTCTCTGTTTGTTTATATTTGTACAATAAAGCATTACTTACTTACTATTCACACACACACACACACACACACACACACACACACACACACACACACATATCACGTCTTTATCCCTTGCGGGGTAGACAGAGCCTAAGGTAACAAGACTTGAAGGCCATGTTTAGCATGGTGGTGGGCGTATTGGTGGAAAGGGGAATCGACATAGTGATGGGTTGCTAGCCGCATCGCCTATAACATTATTCCTATGCCCATTCCCTCGATGGGATGTTTAATATTCAGACTAACATAAATAAGTTGGGAGTCTGAGATTTTCAGTAGGTGGTACCTCTACGTTGTATAAATGACAATAGACTACGAAATTACAATTCAGATTACTTTACAATCGTCGATTTCGGTAATATCGTTTGAATTATTCATTTCAATTTTACGAGCCGCGTTTAAGTGAAGTACTGGGTGTTGCCGCCATTTAGTACAGTTTAAGAGCACTTACGGCTTTATTGTACCTTTGTTACGGGTTTACTGCGTTGTTACAATCTTTTTGATTGTTAGAACTTGTAGGTCGTGCATGCCTATAAAATAAATATTTAAGCTTTTGATATCGTTGAAATATGACGCTGTTCCACATTGTTTTCACTAGATTCGCCCGTAAAATCTTGTACCTACTGTAAGTAAGTAAGTAAGTAAGTAAATGCTTTATTGTACAAATATAAAGAAACAGATACAATTCACAAAAAAAAAAACATTAATATATGCACAAAGGCGAACTTATCCCTATAAGGGATCTCTACCAGTTAAACTTTGAGTAGATGAGAGGAGCATTAAACGAGGGACCGACAAAGTGAAGGTTTAAAATTCCAGATAGTGAAAGCCACAATAGAGCGTACATATCTAAGCACAATAAACAAAACATAAAAAAACATAAAAAAACTACTACTGTACTAATAGTCGAAAATTATAGGAATCATGTTATAGCCGATGCGGCTAACAACCCATCACTATTTTCATTCCCTTTTCCACCTTTACGCTCACAATCTTGCTAAACTTGCTCTGTCTACCCTAAGGGATAAAGACGTGATGTGTGTATGTATGTTTGTATGTATAATTTGTATGAATATCACTACGCAACGGCAATGTTAGTACCTACTAGGTATACGTTGTATAAGTGCAAATCGCCTACTTTCCGCGTATAGGTACCTATTACAGCACGCTTGCCTCGTAAGCCTCAATATGTGAACACGGCATTCAGTTTGCGACTCGCTTTGTAAACAGCTTAAGAACTCTTTCTTCCGTCATTCCCGTTCGTGTGTAAGACGCTTTATTTTTTGCCTCATTATTTTGCATTTACAGGCTCCTGGCTGCAAAGAAGGCAACTTTTACTGCACTTTGCTTCGGTCAAAGCGATAGGGCAAAGCTTTGTTTTTTATGGATTCGAGCTGTTTGAAACTTTGTATGTATAAGCTTCGATAATAAGCCTTTTAAGTTGATGTTGTTTATAGGAATAGTTTTAATCCAGTTCCAGATGTCAGGTTAAGATTTGCTATGTAGGATGAATAATAATGCAAGTTCAGTCTTCAAGAATACAGCCAGCACAAAGTTTGTATTAAAACAGATTTTGTTTGTCACCTCATTAACAAACACTTATAATCTGGTACTTTAAATCTGGATAAATTAAGAGGGCGCAACCGAATCTCGTCTCGTCTTTTGCTACGAAACTTTTTTTAAGGCCCGATATAGCAGATTTTTCGAGAATTCAAAATGTTTTAAAAAGATGAAGTCTAAACAAAGTGCACTACAGGGTAAAATTTTGAATTTTTATTCGCGTTTTGTCACACGACACGGTTTTTTTAAACAATTATTCCAGTACATTTTTATGAAATATCAATAGTTATATAGTCTCAATCCGTCAAGTAGTATCCGTCAAGTATCCTGCTATGATTATTTTATATACATTTTTGAAATCGAGTATAAAACGAGACACGAACGGCGATCGTAAAAAAGTACCTAAATGCTTTATTGTACAAATATAAAGAAACAAACACAATTCACAAAAAAAGATCAGATATCTCCAAGAAAAAAAAGTCCAAATAACTTTAAAAGTTTGACTTGTAACGAAAAGCTTAAACGCTCTTAATTTTTTGCTGTCACCGGTCACTTTCATTGCACTCAGCCATTGAACCGTTCTGACACTTCTGACCTGAGCCATTACCAACAGACAAAATAAAACCCCTGCTGGTAACACCGTCTCCATCGTATCTAGCAGTTCGACCGCAAATGACCATCCTAACGACCCCTCGGGGAGTTGTTGGCACAATCAGAATTTAGCTCCGAGGCGAGTAACGAGAATCAATGGACTCTTAAACAATTTATTGGCTCTCAAAGAAGAAGCGGCGGACTGACTCTTGTACTTTGTGAACAAATTGATGTCGAAGTGCTACGTTCTTTGTGATAATACTGATTGTAAATGTGCCGTAAAAAGGCGGGAAAGCCTGTGGCCTCTCAGCAGGTCGTGGGTTTGAGTCCCGGGCTCGCACCTCTGAGTTTTCAGAATTTATGTGCAAAAATTACTTTTTGTAATTTACCATGAACTTTTTTTTTGGTGAAGGAAAAACGTCGTGAGCCGTGGGAACTGTATAGCCCAAGCCCTCGCATTCTTCGAGGAGGCCTGTGCCCAGCAGTGGGACGTATATAGGCTGGAGATGATGATGAAATGTGTCGTTAAATTATTGACCACTTACAATCTGTGTTAGAATTATTCTGGAACAAATTAACAATTCATTATCTAACTAGACATGGATTAGATGAAATTCTAAATGACACTGAAAATTAGAACACAGAAAAATCCGAAAAGTACAGCTATAGCCGGGAATCGAATTCCCGTGACGTGTGCTATACCCCTACACCACCCATTCGTTATTCCGTGACGTGGGCTATACCCCTACACCACCCATAGCAGGTTGGTAAGCCTTCGATTTTTTCTATCTGTTACTAGCTGCCACGTGACTTTGTTCCTACGCGAATTTAATGTCTAACGGTAAAACCGTAAAAGTAAACATAAAAAATCAAGAAGTAAAATTCTTCATTACACATAAACGGATAACTCACGTATAAAAAGTCGAGTGATGCTCGACATGTTTCGGACTATTTCGTAGCGAGCGCTCTTGGAAAAAGGACTACGAAATAGTCGGAAACATGTCGAGCATCACTCGACTTTTATACGTGAGTTATCCGTTTATGTGTAATGATGAAGTCTCACGGTAGTTTCATGTTGAAAGTAAAATTCTTGACTCATTTGATAGTATAGTTTAGATGGTCAATATTACATTTCTCTACATGTCAGTGAAAATTAGAACACAGGAAATTCCGAAAAGTAAATGGCCGATATGGTGAATATTGTCATGTAATTCATACATATCGCGATCCATAATCATGTAATATTGATATGTATCGCAGCGATACCGGTTGTTTTTAAATCCACAATCTCATATTGACCAGTACCAGTATCACGATAATATTGACAAAACCCATGCCTTATACTAGTTGACTTGTTTTATTTTATTCTAAGAGTTTTCAACACGAGTACATACATACATACACATACACAAATCACGTCTTTATCCCTTACGGGGTAAACAAAGCCTAAGTAACAGGTACCTACAGGCCACATTTAGCAAGATTGTGGGCGTATAAGTGGCAAATGGAATCGCCTATAACATGATTCCTATGATTTTAGCCCATTCCCTCGATGGGCTTGTATCGTCTGCACGGGAAGAGAAGCAACTGGTACATTCTATGTTTTTTCTTTGCTCCCAAACCAGCATGGAAGAACACGAGTAGGTACCTATCACGAGTAAATACAGCAGCGCATGAAATCACCGGATACCCAAAGCGACCATAACCTTAAAAGTTAAGGCCAGTTGTGATAAACCTTTTTGATTACCATTCAGAATAAAAGAGACAATCAAATTTTTAATTACATTATTACAAGGGACAGGGTTCGTATTCCGAGTAGCAAATTCGGTGGTCGCAAACGCTGGCTGACATCGTAATTTCTGCGTGATAAATTTTACGAATGATTTTTATTAAGCCATTTTGTAGAATCGTAATTGATGTTAATTAAATGTGGGTCACAGGTTGCGTGCCTCTGAAACCCTCCATACAGTTCAATAGCTTTGGATTTAACGACTGGAGCTTAGTGGTTACAGAAGCTGACAACGAAGTTTGAGGTCCCGGGTTCGAATAATTAGTCTCGTTCAACAAAACGTAACGAAACATCTGATTAAAGGACTAAAAACAACCCTAACAAACAACAATCGATGTAAACATCACTATCACTACATAGTATAAAATAAAGTCGCTTTTTCCGTCCCTATGTCCCTATGTATGCTTAAATCTTCAAAACTACACAACGGATTTTGATGCGGTTTTTTTTAATAGATAGAGTGATTCAAGAGGAAGGTTTTTATGTATAATTCTACGCAGACGAAGTTGCGGGCAGAAGCTATTTAAAATAATAATATAATACTTAAACATGTTTCTTTTAACTATACTAAATCATGTAAATAATCCAATGAATGTAATCCAATCAAAGCGGAAAAAATTGCATTAATAAGTTATCATGCTGACATTTTGTTCGCGAGATTTTCATGAAATCAAGTCAAAGCAGACGAAATAGGGCAGATAATATAATTAAAACAGACAGTTATAAATATTCGAATATGGTTGAATATAAGCAGCGCGCAGGCACAAATTAAACGAATCCTGATTCCCATACGAAATCCATCTCCATATTTCGTAAATATGGAGATATCCATTTGAATTTTCTGCTCCAAATTTCCCTCGCAAAATCCTAAATATACGTATAATACAGGATGTATTAAAAACGCTTGGCACATTATGTCTACACTCTCGTGACAAATTGCTTAGACTCCTCAATTTTCGGGGAAAAAAAACGTATGGGAAATACGAGAATTTGCAAAGAAATGCGGCTCCTTTATGTGAGCGCGGGTAATGGTGTGTTTGGTTGAAAATTGTCGGTGAATTTTGTGGTAAGCGCCTTCGGAGTTACGCAACTTTTGCAAGTCTTTACTTACTCCAGTTTGCTGTGTGATGCGACTTTGTAAAATTGTTTGATACTAACACCGTCTTACGTGCAAATAATTCTTTGTGCGCATATTTTGACATGCTTTTTACATAGTTTCGAGCCTTAATGCAACTTCGTTAAACTTCATTTGACTTGAGTAAGTGTAGAACAAAAATAATCCATAATCTTGCTAATCGTGGCCTGTAGCTCTTGTCACCTTCGAAATAAGAAATAAGAAACGTTTATTGTGTAAAACCGTGTACAATTGTGATAACATGATTTTTATAAGTTGCAACAGTTTGTCCATTTCGGACGTACAATATTTAGGCTACCTATTTATTATAATAAATTATTTATATCTATATTTTAATGATAATAGGCTCTGTCTACCCCATGAGGGATAAAAACGTGACTGGTATCTTACCCATCAGGCTCGCGGGCGGTAGGACTCTCTTATCTTGTCGCCAAGCAGCAGTATTCCGGTGTGAAGAGTAAGAAAAATTGTGAAATTACTGAGACATGAGGTATCATCCTTTAGCATTGCGGGTGTCCATGGGTGATGCTATTCACTTACCATCACGTGACCTACTCGTTTGCCTTCCTTGTCGCATAAAAGTAAGGTTATATCGGAAAGATTTGTAAATGTTTTTTACCGAAATACATGAAGAGCTTAGAATTGATGTTATTCCTTCCTCCCCTCAGCAAATGTCCGGATATTTAGTAAACGAGAATGTCTCGATACTTATACAGTATCCCTTTATTCATAAAAGATTACGATTCCGTCGTGGCAATGAACATTTTCCGTCAATGTCAGGCAAAGGCAAATGTCAAAGTGACAGAAAAAGACAAAAGCATAAGTTAAAATAAGCTTAACAAACGTCTAGGAATAAAAGGACAAGTCGCCGACATTATATTAGCATAAATAAATAAATAAATAACTTGTTGATTTCAACATAACAAAAGAAACGTTAAACATGTAACATTTGACTCTTTATTTGTGTAAGATAAAGAGTTACCAATAACAGATTTAAAAGATTACAAACATACTTACAGGGTAGACAGAGCCTAAGGTAACGCGTTTAGCATGATTGTGGACGTATGGATACGTTGCTAGCCACATATGAATAGGTAAGTGAAATCAAGTCATGCAAAACATGATTCCTAAGATTTTCGCCCATTCCCTCGATGGGCTTTTACCTTCTATGCGGGAAGAGAAACAAACTGGTCATTCTATGTTTTTGTCTTTGCTGGGTACTTTTTTAAAAGATTCATGATAAATTATTATCAACGGGATATACACTGCGATTAGATAGTTTTAACGAGATGGCGATCAGTCTACCCGTGCTCATGATTATGAGGCATGCAACTGTGTCAAAATATCGAGAGTTTGTAAATTATGTACCCTTTATTACACATCAAAAACAAAAACACAACAGCAAACAGAAAGGAGTGCAACGGCGAACTTGTCCCTAAAAAGGAAAGTCTTAAGCTAATCTGTTAGTGAAGTGAAAGGACAATTACAAAAATAGGTAAGTTGACAAAAACGTTCACTAATTTATAGTCATGAACTAAAAACTATCGGTACAATATGGAATATAATATTTTTAGTTACCTACTTATTATTTGCTAAAGGCGATAATCCTAGTGATACGAGTATGTCTGATGACTGCCAAACAGACAAATTCAACTTGCAGGTAAAATCCAAGGGAATTACATGTCATCTTCCGCAGTGCCCTATTTACATGCTTCTGAAAACAAATTGCAATAACATGTATACATCATGTCATCATGTCATGCAAATACGGAAAGCCATTAGGCACATTAATAACCTGTCATAGAAGTAAGACGGGAGATCCGTCACAGTCAACGTTTCAATTTCAATAAATCTTTATCAACTACTTTAACTTTTTCATTGATATTGATAGCGACAGAAATGTAATATAATAAATCAAATTCAATTTTCGAATTGTCAATCAACCAAATTGATCCGGATGGCATTTGTTTTTCGAATGAAATAACGTTTTGTTGATAGCAAGATATCTGTTATTTCGTGCTTATTTTCTTCCATGCTTGGTGTGGGAGTAAAGAAGTAACATAGAATTCACCAGTTGCTTCTCTTCCCGCGCAGATGGTAAAAGCCCATTGAGGGAATGGGCGAACTTAGGGGTCATGCTATAGGCGGTGAGGCTAGCAACCCATCACTATTTTGATTTCCCTTTCCACCTATATGCCCTTAATCACGCTAAACGTGGCCTTAAGGTTTTGTTACCTTAGGCTCTGTCTTCCCCGTAGAGTATAAAGATTTATATATGGGTATTTTTTGATTTGACGACGGTGACTTTAATGTTTTCGTTTAGTTTTTACATGTCAGTTTAAATTAAAGTTTTCCTTGTTTTCGGAAGGTTTGTTATCACTTATCTGAGAACTATTTGCGCCATAATATTTCAGGAATGAATTTGTGTAAAATAAACAACGCGTATATTTTTATGTTGGTTTGAATTAAGTATAAAAATTGCATTGATGTGTAGGTATGCGATATAGTCAAAACATTTACAGATATTTTAAATCATGTTTTAATAGTATTTGGTAGCTTTTAAAAATAAGAAACCAGGGGTTTCGTGAAATTGACTAACGTAGCTACAAATTTAATAATTTCGGTGAACAGCGAATGGACAGTGCAAAGATATAAAACAGTTTGCCAAAAAATACTGTTGTAAATAAATAATCACGATTTATGTCACTTTAGTCTGTCCATGTTTACAATACAATACAATACAAATATACTCTTTATTGAACACAAAAAATCAGTACAAAACAATACAGAATCAAAGAACAAAGTAGACAATAAGCAATAGTATGATATACCTTGGTTTATCTTCGACTTAAAATTGTTTTAATTAAAAAAAAACTTTTTTGTTAACATTGGTAGTAGATTCAGACCTACACATACCTAAATTAATGACCGTTAGTGATATTCTATTCCACAGTCATCATCATCATCATCATCAGCCTGAAGACGTCCATTGTTGAACAAAGGCTTCCCCATCAGCACACCATAATGAACGACAACTTCCCACCTGCATCCACCGATGCCAATTTATTTGGTTGGACCTGTCGCTACATCAACACTAAATACTAGACCGCCTTTTTACACCATGTCTAAGGCAAAATAAATTATTTCATTTCATTTCGTTTCAGCTAGACAAACTCAACCAGCTACTAAAACATTCTCTTCTTCTTCTTATTTGTGGCGCATCAAGTCGTTATAGCGACGCCAACTTCGCCAATGTCAAAATAACAAAAACATTTACTAAAAAATCTTGTGACAAAATGTACGGTAATGGTCAAATACCCCCTCCCCCCCCCCCGTCGGGCTCTTAGCTAACGGTCAATAATGTCCCTCAGAAACTGCCAGGAAAACATAAGCCGTTGCCCAGGGTGCACCGGACCAAGCACTGCTCTTCCCCCCGGACGGATCCAAAAACGAACCGCAGCTGTGGTCGCACCCCAAAATATTCTCTAAGACGTCTTGTGTAGTTTAGTGTTGAAACGTCCTACTGTCACAAATCTGTGTACTGCGACAGCTTTGCGTTTATTCAGGGCGCCACTGAATAGGCCAGAATCGATAGGCGTTATTGAAAAACCTTTGATACAGCCCTCGCGGAATTTAAATCGGCCACAAGTTCCACGGGGACGAGATCCAATTTGCGAGATTGATAACTGGTACAAATCAACATAACTTCTCCGGTGACTTATTAAACAGGGCAGTAGCCGAAAGTAAATTTATTTTGACGGAAAAATTTGTTGACGCGCGTTATTTCTGTACAGGGCTTACCATGACGCCTTAATGCGAATCAATTTCGATTTAAAAATATATAATCCTATAACTCTGTCTGTCTGTCTGTCTGTTACCTTTTCACGCTTAAACCGCTGGGCCGATTTAGTTGAAATTTGGTATACAGATAGTTTGAGTCCCGGGAAAGGACATAGGATAGTTTTTATCCCGGAAAATTGCACAGTTCCCGCGGGATAGCACAGCCCAAAGCACTGGAATTTTTCAAATTTAAGGCGGAACAAAGTTGGCCGGGTCAGCTAGTATAAAATAAAAAATCTTTATTGCTAGTGACAAGGTACATTATAGAAACAAAAATGGCATGCTATAAACTTAAAATTAACAGTACACAAGTTTAGCAAAGGGAACCAATCTCAGCGCGCGCTGGGCTCGAGAGCTCAGCGCTGGTTTACAGAAAGGCTCCTTAATGTGGTACGAAGTACATAGCAGCCCCTGCGTGAATACAAAACAAAAAAGAAAAATCTGGGAAGAAAAAAGGCTACAAAAGAAGTGAATATGATCGTACCTACTCATCATGTTGTGCAGAGTATATATATGTGTGTCTGTGTGTGTGTGTGTGTGTTAGTGTAAGTGACTGTTATTCATTGGGGGTTTTTCTGTTTCTCAAACAGGTGGTTCCGAACAAGTTTCTTGAACCTTAATAGCGACGTTTAGCTTAGGTTCGCTCGCTGTCACATCCGTACTAAAAACAACAGCTAAATCCTGAACTGAGTCGGAATTGAATCGCAATAAGACGTCATAGTAAAGCCCCTGATCGTGAGCTCTCAGAACGCCATTCTTTTTTATCTTGCCGTCTCCCTCACTCGTCCGATTCAAATATCAAACATAAAAGAGTGAAACAGCAAGAAAATACCGAACAGCATTCTAAGAGCTCACGGACTTCTTATCTTCTTTAGTCCCTATTATCCTCAGCTGGGATGTAGGGCTCGTGTCATTTCTCTCCAGCAACTCCGGTCTTGGGCAGTTGGGTCACCTCCCTTATACATTCCCAACATAAACCTCGATTTTGAGTCATATCTTTAACACTATCCGCCGCTTCCGTATTCTTTCGAATAGTTTCGAATATCTGAGGCCTTACCTGTCATTTTTAGTATGGATCTGACAGCGAGCGAACCTAAACTGAATCGGAATCGAATCGCATTAAAACGTCATGGTAATACCCCCCTGTACTTTAAACATATAATATGAATGGCGTTTCAAATGAACAGCTTTGAAAAATCGAGATTCCAATATATCTTGTCAGTGATTTTACCAAACCTTAGAGCTCCAGTCTTCTTTGGTGTTGGTAATCTGTCAAAAGCAGGGATCTCATCACAATCCGGATATAAATGAAACGCTTCACGAAACCGCCTGCTTAATTATGAATGGAGTTTGTAGTTTACCCAGAACTTTCACTCGCACAATACCGGTATTTTGCTCATGAATTTTGTATTAATTTTAAACCTAAGCCGTTGTTTTAACCAAGGTAACGTGAGAAGTTTCACATTTATCAAGTTAACTACTTAAACAAAATACAATCAACAATATAACATTAACACCTTAATGCGGTCACCGCCCTTCTTCATCGGCATGTCGTTCGGGTACATCTTGCATGTCTTCAGAGGACAGATTATGTCACAGTGGTCCGCTCAACTGGTTCCTTTCGCTATGGCTGTTAAAGTTCCTGGCACGCATCTCCTACGGGACCTTTCTTTTTCACATATTTAACGTCTTTGTAAACAACCAATTTTATGTAAACTGAAACACGTCCATACACGTATTCCTTATTTTAACTTTCAGGGTTTTTGATGAATGTAGATGAAGCGAAAGAGGTTTGTCAGGATCGTAGCAATTGGAACAAAGTAGCCTACCCCTGTGGGTAGTATGTATGGGTATGTATGCATGTACATAATTCTACTTTTCGTTGTTCCAGACATGTAAGGTTGGCACAAAATGACGTCGCTACGCATCGCCTGGCGCACACAACTGGAGAGCTTCCTCATAAAGGCTGACACGAAGACCTGAAGCTACAGCATGCACTGCGAGTGCGGACTGGCATAAGATGGAGTTCGCCTCTTTATTACCTACCAATGTAAGACTTACAATCACCCATAGATCACGATCACGACCTATATCACCATCATCACCTTCAGCCAATATTTTTCCCACTGCTGGGCACAAGCCTCTTCTCAGAACGGGAGGGCTTTGGCTATAGTTCCCAAGTGGACCCAGAGCGTATTGAGAACTTCACCGCAAGCTGAACAAAAGAAAGTTTTTAATTTGTTGTAACAGACTATTTAAAGTATGAAATGTAATGCAGCTAGTCCTTTAGTATACTTGACATCATGCGTCCTTTAATCCTATACAAGCAGTTCACACACAACATAATTATCATTATGGTAAGCAAGCATGGTAGTAGTTAACTACCATGGAGAGACTCTGTTGTTATCTATATTAAAAACTTCTCATAAATATTCAGGGTGTTACATCATTAGAATCCCATAGCAATGGTACTAGTACAGTGATATACCAGAGTTCCCACTTGCGAATGGGTCTGGAGGTGCAAATTAGTATAACATGGAAATAACTGAGTGAGGATGACGACTGATGTAGTTTCTTGTTCCTCACAGGTAGTGTTTGAGTTCAACGAGACCGCAGTGGACTTCAATGATGGAGAGGATCCAGACGCCGTTACATTGTTATCGGTGCTGCTTGTCGGTCAGTACAAATAAACTGCAACAGACTCACCAACTAGTTTAATGTTTAATACAATTTTACAATCGACACATGACATCCTGACTGGGCGTACATTAATTTAAATGTTATTAACATACAACTAGGCTTTTGGGCTTTTAGGGTTGCTATCACAAGCGCTGCCCGCCTTTAGTGCATGTTAAAGGTAGAAAGAAAGGAGAGATTTATTTCTTTGTGCAAGACACAAAAATACAACACACAATTTTATAGAACAGAAACAAAACACACATGAAAAATAGGTCATCAGTGTTGAGTGTGTTTTCGCAAAAGTGAAGCGGTTGGCGACCGCTGTCTTATTGTATTTCTTATTCTTATCTTAAAGCTATGGGTCCGACACTTCGATCCACAGGGATCTTTTGTGTATATATTATTCTCCTTAATGGCGGTGGTTTATGTTGCGCAGTGGAGGTTACCCTGGGTAGACAGCGGACAGGTGACGCAACATAATTTATACGAACTGCCTAACCTGACGACTCCTCGCTGCACGCCAGTGGTGGCGGTTAGATTTGGGCTACAGTCACTTTGCCAGGCACAAACAAAATATAAAATTTGGTTTAACAGGGTTTTTAGTCAAATATGAACTTTTAAAGTCAGTTTTTTTGTAATTATGTCACTTCAAATTCCGCAGCCAGAATTAGAAGTGAATCCATTTTTATTATGATATTAATACTGCTTGCTTACAGTCGAGTTCTCCGATATCCGTACAGCCGACCTTTCAAAAATATCTACACATAGACCTTATTTTCAGGTACATAAGAAGCGTGTTTAGATACTTTTTAACAGTTGACTGCATAGATATTGGAGGACTGGCTGACTACCTATAAATGACCTATTACCTAAGTCGGACCTTCGGCCCTAATCTCCAGCAGCACAATAGAACTCCGTTGGGTTCGGGACACGACGAATACGAAATGAAATTTACCTTTTACATTTCACAAAATTATTTTACTGACAATGGGACCCAGATATTCAATTTATTTCCACCGTAAACGTGGAAACTAACAACTGAGGTCTGGCTTCCAAAATCAAAATTGGATTACAATTATCGATAGAGCCTGAAAATTGTGCATCGGGATAAAAAGTATCTCAAGTCTGTCTCTGGTTCAAAGGAAGTGCGGGTGGTAGGACCTCGGGAAAAGTCCGTCGGAACCGCTATCTCAGCCTTACTCGCAATCCTGCAGCCAAGCAACTGTGTTTGCGCTAAGCTTGCGTAAGACAGCCGATAAAATTACTGGCACGTGAGGTATTTTCTTTTAGGTCTCTTGCAATGCAACTGCTATCCTTTTGTGTCGCTAGAGTCCCTGGATGGTGGTGCTCAGTTAATATCAGGTGACCCACTTTCTATTTTGTCTTCTATGCCGTATAAGAAATCTTTGGTGTCCTATTTATGCATCACGGATATCAGATATACCTACCATAGATTACGCAAATGTATCGCGTGTCTGAACACCAACGAAGCGTCGATTTGTTCCTTACATTTTGAAAATAAAGACATTTTGAAGGGCGGCTCCAGTTTAATCATTTCAATGGTGGGAAGGGGGGGGGGGGGGTGCACAAAATTTCGGCTGTGGCATCATCAGTACACACTTACATAAGTGGTAGCAAGTGGGAATGCTTGGTTTTAATACTTCTGCCAAGAGCGTAGTTTCAAAAAAAGACGTAAAAGACTAGGCGGCCTATTTTCGAAATAAACGTTTTCGTTTTCATTTTCAATATAAATCGTGTATTCTATAGTATATCCGATATCTAAATCGTGATAGTCATGAGTCACGGCAGTAAAAGTCTGTTCCTTCCAACAGGCATATTCCTCTCCCTCTTGATATTCCTGAGCGTCGCCGGCAACATTCTGGTCTGCATCGCGATCTACACCGACCGCGGGCTGAGACGGATAGGGAACCTTTTCCTGGCGTCGCTGGCTATCGCGGACATGCTGGTGGCTGCTGCGGTCATGACCTTCGCTGGAGTCAACGATCTGCTGGGGTAAGACCATCAGAGCATCAAGTCTTGACAAGTATCGAAAGAACACTCGTATTTATAGACAAATAATTACTTAAGCAACGGCTTTTATTCCATAGATAAATAATAAATAAATAAATATCTTGGGACAAATTACACGAATTGACCCAGCCCCAAACTAAGCAAAGCTTGTACTATGGGTACCAGGCAACGGATAAACATACTTATATAAGGTAGATAAATACATACTTAAATACAAACAACATCCGTGGCTCGGGCACAAACATTTGTATTCATCATACAACTGTCTGCCCCTACCGGGATTCGAACCCGGGACCTCTAGCTTCATAGTCAGGGCTACTAACCACTAGGCTATCCGGTCGTCGAAATAAGATAAGAACAGTTTATTACATGACGTAGTTTGGGCTAAATAATTCTTATTTGATTCAGCCAAGCCATTATTTGGCAACGAGTACGTGCTTATAACTACGAGTGTACCCTAAGTCAATTAAAATTTAAATAATTGTTTTCTTACTCTCTATCTAGCTCTCTAGCTGTTTTGGGCCATGTATGTTTTTGTGGTGATTAAAGTTTTTATCTATCTATCTATCTATCTATCTATCTGACATCCTTCTATTAATTTTGACGGTGATGGATGGTTTCTTCCTACAGATACTGGGTCTTCGGGGAGCAGTTCTGCGACACATGGGTAGCATGCGACGTCATGTGTTCTACCGCCTCCATTCTAAACCTCTGTGCCATCTCGCTCGACCGCTACATACACATCAAGGACCCATTGAGGTAATTCAATAAATTTATAGGCTTCAGCTACAGCTGCTTTGTTCTGGCGCCATCGTTGAAAAGAGATGGTTGTAAATATGCTATTGGTTACTTTGAACTCATACATTTATTATGGCAGAAGTCAAATCAGAGTAAGCCTGATCATCAGCAAACCATAACACAGTATGATAGGTCATTAATAATAGTTATGTACTTGTGGTCTGTTCAATAAGAAAGGCAACGTTCTTTTTCCTAAAAGTATCCCTAATACACACACACACGTATTCGGTCACATAGCCACAAAGAAAAACGACACATTGGAAGCGCTCTTAGTGACAGCAAAGGTACAAGGAAGGCGACCAAGAGGACAAAGCCCTGCCCTATGCGATAGACAGACCAGATCCACGACAGCACGAAAACGAAGGTCTACGAAGCATTGCACACTGCCGAAGACCGAAACAAGTAGAAAGCGCTCATCTACTAGATGATACTTCACGGAGGTCACGACCCTCAGTAATGTAACACGACACAAAAAGCAGGGATCCCTAATATAATAACTATAGAAGCCATTTTCGATAATGTCAAAGAAGTTAATTAACTTTATTTACCGCCTTAGTTCGCCGCGATAGAAATCCTTTAACTTTTAGAAATTGAAAAATGCGAAATGCAAATTACGAGAAACATTGATTGAATTAATGCCACAAGCTTTTATAAAGTTTGCGAGGAGGCTCCGCAAGAAAAGCTGACAAGAAACTCACTTTGCCTACTTAATTCCCAAGCCAGCTGTCAAGGGGGCATATCGAGGAGTGTGTCCCGGGAAATATAATACAAAACCATTCAGAAAAATATCAAATTCGCACAAAAACATTATTAAAACTAACACCGTTTAAGATGCTTTTTCACTCGCGATTTCTCTAGGATTGCTCTCATAAATGTTACTGTTACATTAGTCTAAATATTTGATAAGTAAGTACAGCAGGAAATATTGCCAGACGCTTTATATCTCGCGAAAAGAACCAATAACGTTGAAATTGTATAGAACCGTAAAGCGTACCGCCTAATTCTCAATACGAAATCGTCAAATAAAAGCGAATACACATATTTTCTTTCATGTTACTTGAATGATGTAGCTCGTAAACACGGCCAAATAAACCGTTTACGATAATCACCCATTATCGGATCAATATTCTATTCATCGACGGATTCAAAGCGTAATTCATTCATGTTATGATTTGCTATAATTAGGCCTTAGATGTCAATGGCTTTGATCGCAAACTACGTTTGAGCAATCACAACAAATTGCCATAAACTTGTAAACAAGGCTCATAATGATCATCTATCTACAAACTGTAACTTCTGTAGGTTGGATTTAAGGAAATTTTCGACGAATTAAAGCAGAATTGTAAGTGACTCCCAGCGGATATATTCTTTTCACTTTACGGTCGAGCCCGAAAGTTATTCTATTATTGTTCTTTGTAACTTTGAAGTGCTAAAATATTAAACTTAACTGGCGTTATACTAACATAAATCGTTGAATCTAAACAAAATTACCCATATTCTTGTGGAATTTTGTTAACATATTTTTGCGGAATTCGAACTTTTTCGCGATAAAAGTACGATCTCTGATCTTTTCTGTGCGATTTGTTAAGTTTTATCGAAATTCGATTATATCTTCTGCTGTCTTTTAAATACACTACTAGTTCATCTACTATAAATATTTAATCTGACATGCAGTGTTACGGTGTTGAGTCTCACTAGAAACAATATTGATTAAAGGGCCTCAATACGTAAAAATAGAACTTGAGCTATGGTTGAGTAGGTAGTGATAATTTGTAGTTCAGTTTAGAGAATTTTGTTCGAATATTTATGTTTTTTTTATTTTAACGTCAATATTCAATATATTTCTTCCATGTTGGTCTGGGAGTAAAGAAAAACAGAATTTACCAGTTGCTTCTCTTCCCTCGCAGATGGTAAAAGCCCATAGAGGGAATGGGCGAAAGTCTTAGAAATCATGTTATACGCGATGCGGATAGCAACTTATCACTATTTTGATTTCCCTTTCCAACTATCCGCCCTTTATCATGCTAAACGTGGCCTTAAGGTTTTGTTACCTTAGGCTCTGTCGACCCCGTAAGGGATAAAGACGTTATGTATATATCAATATTCAAAGAGTACGGCGTCAAAGGCTCTCTATATTTGAATCCAAAATTACGATGAAAAATCTTTACAGGTGTGTTTAAAAACAGTAACTGAACTACTCGTTGTACCATTCTGGAATAATTGGCATTGTTCATTTTTTTTAGTATGCTCCAATTCGAAAACCATTTCGAGGAAAACCATCATTTATCCGATTTATCTTGTCCGATTTCAAAAATACTTTATGATTGCAGATATTTTTATAAAAGTACTTTGAACCTTTGTTTGACCGAACGACCCGGTTTTTAGACAGAATCCAGCATCAAATGTTTGCCACAAAAATGAAAAAAAAAGTTTAGCTACGGCAACTGTCACGTGTCACTGTGAAATCGACAAAACCATAGACAAAGCCGTTTTTTTTATAGCCAGCCGAACGAAGGCGATTGGGATTCTGTCTTAATTCACGAATTATCAAACAGCGAAAAAATATTTATTATTAATTAACAAAGCTACGTAAAAGCATCATATTCAAATTAGTTGCTTGAAATAGTCCATTTTATCAAATAAAGGTGTTAAAAGCACAGCTTAAAAAAAATGAACAATGCCAATTCTTACACACCTTCATCATCTTCTTCATCCACCAGATACGGCCGCTGGGTCACCCGCCGCGTGGCCGTGGTCACCATCGCCATGATATGGCTGCTGGCTTCTCTGGTCAGCTTCCTCCCCATCTCCTTGGGCCTGCACCGTCCTCATGAAGAGGCTACAGCCACCCAGAAGCCTCCTCGCTACCCCACCTGCGCTCTGGTGCTGACTCCGACGTATGCTGTCGTCTCCAGTTGTATATCCTTCATCCTGCCTTGCATTGTGATGATCAGCATATACTGCAGGTAAGCATAAGTAATCATAGCATATTTTAACCTTTTCGACGCCAACGACACATATCGTTCACAGGTTAACTGGAAGAGATCCCTTTTAGGGATAAGTTCGCCTTTGTGCATGTGTGTTGTCCTGTATTAATCTTTTTCTTGTGTTTTATGTACAATAATGAGTTATACATACATATCTGCACCGCCTTCTATGCCGAAGGTACGCGACCGAAGTTCGGCATGACTTACTTAGTAAGTAAATGCTTTATTGGACAAATATAAAGAAACAGTGACAAATCACAAAAAATACCTTAAATATATGCACAAAGGCGATCTCAGCCCTATAAGGCATCTCTACCAGTTAACCTTTGAGTAAATGAAATGAGCATTAGCGAGAGACCAACAAAGAGTCACGCCTGCAATGCTGTTTGAATTACTGACGACACATTATTACGAAATTACGTTACAAATTTTACATAGAAATCACGTTAAATAATCAGCCGCGAAATTTTAACACCAAGCATCAGCGAGACGCCCGCAAACTTAATGCAATCAGGCTTGAGAGAAATTAATATTAGCACAGTCATAATTATTATCCAGACACAATCATTTACGTCCTAAGATCTTAATATAAAAAGTAGAAATTAAAAAAAGAGTTCCATTTCCTTAGCAACTATCTTATTTTTGACGTAAATTAGGTACACCCTGCGAAATCGCCTGAAGAATTATTGATTTGATGAATCTTTTTAAGTGGACTTAGTATGTTATTTTTTTTTTTTTTTTTTTTAATTTATTTAGGCAACAAACAGTCACATAGTTGAGCATAGTATTTCGTAAACACAGTGTCAACAATATTTTTTTTTAACAGTAGCACTGCAGCACTGTATCAACTTAGAGTCAACATTTTTGAGTCTCCACCAAAAAGTAACTCCACTTATTGTTATTTCAATTGGTCTATATAAATAGACACATTTCAAAATGGATCGGTACCACGATGCCTCGGACGATGAATCTGATGATGGTAAAAAATTGACTATTCCGTATCTTGTAGCAGCGGCTCAGAACCGTAATGTTAACACCGCACCGCGAGGTAGCCAAAGCCAACCCGTTACTAGAAACGAGGACCCTCAACCAGGAACGTCTAGAATTACGTCACCACCACCTACAGGCGCGTCATACACCACCCAGCCTCAAACGCAATTCCCGGTTCCTGATGAGCGCGTAGTACATGTGTTGAGAGAGGATAGCTTGCGGTCATGGAACTTAAAGTACACCGGAGAGTCCGACATTTCCGAGTTTCTTTTAAGAATAGACGACTACATGCGTAGTAGGGACACCCCTCACAGCAAGGTGTTGAAATGTTTTTCGGATTTGCTCGGTGGAAAGGCTCTTGATTATTATCGCCAGATACGTGATACCGTCACTACCTTGCCACAACTGATTCAATGTTTTAAACAATTCTTCTCACCAGTAGATAGCGATTTTGTGCTGGAAAAAACCATTCGCGATCATAGACAGACAGTGGGCCAGCAGTTAAGTCTATATATTTTGGAGATGCAAGCTTTAAACTCAAGGTTGACCACCCCATTACCGGAGGCTACCCTGATTGAGATTATCAAACATAATATCTCCCCGGCTTATGCTCACCTACTGGCTGTCTGTGAAGTGTCTACCGTAGCCCGGCTCATAGAGTTAGGTAAACGCTACGAAGCTTATTCTGGAGCTCATTGTGAACAAAGCACCAGGTTGTCTAAGCCACAAAAACATATAACCATAGTTAGCAGTCAAAGCCAGCAAAAGCGCACTAACACTATTATTTGTAAAAAATGTAAGAAGCTAGGTCATTCATACAGACAGTGTCGCACTTTTCCTGGCATTGTTTGCTTCGGTTGTGGCGAAAAGAACGTGTTGTCGTCGGCATGTCCCAAATGTAACCAACAAAAACAACCTAGTTCAAACCCCAGTTCTGCACAAAAAAACTAAAATGCTCCGGAGCGCCCTCATTACATCCAAAGCCACCAAACTTAGGCATGGTGACTCCGGGCATTGTAGTCATGCAAGGGGATAACAGAATATATATAAAATTTGGCATTGGGGACAGGCCGTACCATGGTCTTTTGGACACAGGAGCTAATATATCTATAGTAGGTAATTATTTTCATAACCACTTGGTAAGCTTAGGTTTTCATTTAGAACTTTCTAGCATGAGTGCCAGATGCGCTAACGGTTCGGAAGTACAGGTAATTGGCGAAATATTGTTGCCAATCGAATTTAACGGAAAAACATATAACATTAAATTTATAGTCATACCAACCATAACTAATGACTTGATTTTAGGTATGGATTTAGTTCACCAAGTAGGCTTCCACAACTTATTAACTTTAAATAATTCACAACCATCTCAGCTTGCTACGTCTAGTACACAAATCGACGCGGTACATTCTATAATACCAAGGCACGAATTATCACCATTAGAGTCCACTCAGTTAAATAAAATTATAGAAAAATTTAAAACAATTTCAACTGAGCAAAAGGGACTAGGCAGGACAGATATCGTAGAGCACAAGATCATAACACAAGGGCAGCCTATTAAACAGCGATACTACCCCTTATCACCAATGAAGCTTAAAGCTCTAAATGAAGAGGTAGATCGCATGCTGCAGTTAGGTGTTATTGCTCCGTCAAAATCACCTTGGTCAAACCCCGTAGTCATGGTAACCAAGCGAGATGGTACACTTCGTTTTTGTTTGGACGCGAGGAAGTTGAATGACGTCACTGTTAAAGATTCGTATCCTTTACCTTATATAAGCTCTATCTTAGACAACTTGAAAGGTGCACGTTATTTAACTTCCATCGATTTGTCTGCAGCCTACTGGCAAATTCCGTTATCTGACTCCGATAATACCGACGGCACTGGTACATCTAGTCAAAAGACAGCCTTTGTTGTACCCAATCGAGGTTTATTTCAATTTAAGCGCTTACCTTTTGGTTTATCGAATGCAGGTTGCGAACTACAGCGCCTCATCGACTCGTTATTCCAGCACCGCTATGGTGAGAAGATATTTGGCTATTGCGATGATCTATTGATCGCAACTAGCACTTTTTCTGAACATCTATCCATTCTTAATGACGTTTGTGACGCTCTAGCTAAGGCAGGTCTTACCATTAATTTTAGCAAATGTGAATTTTGCAAAGAAGAGTTGCGCTACTTGGGATATGTAGTAGGATCACGTGGTCTCATGACAGACCCAAAGAAGCTCGAATGTATACAAAATTTTCCAAGACCTACTACCGCTAAACAGTTGCGTGCATTCATAGGCATCTGCTCATACTACAGGCGTTTCGTGGATAATTTCTCGTCTATCATCGCGCCAATGACCGCTCTACTTGGCAAAAGAAAGGGTAGAGAAGCTATAGCTTGGGGCGAGGAGCCAGAAGCTTCATTCATAATGCTAAAAAAATCCCTCACCCAAGCTCCAGTACTAGCTTGCCCAGACTTTACCAAGCCATTTCAGATCCATTGCGACGCGTCATCAGTCGGAATAGGTAGCGTGTTAATCCAAGAGATAGACGGAAACGAACATCCTGTTGCCTTTCATTCGCGACTACTGTCGAAAACAGAGCGAAATTATAGCACGACAGAGCGCGAGCTGTTGGCGGTAGTGGACTCTATCAATCATTTTCGTCCTTATATCGACGGCAGTCATTTCTTGGTAGTGACAGATCATATGTGCCTTAAATGGCTTAAATCGTTAAACAACCCTTCTGGTCGTTTAGCTAGGTGGGCCATGCAACTATCCTGTTTCAATTTTGAAATTAAACATAAAAAGGGAAAATTACACGTCGTTCCCGATGCACTTTCAAGGGCCGAAATAAATTTAGTTACCTTTTCGGGAGGTAGTTCTTCCACGGACGAGTGGTACAACAAATTATTCAATAATGTACACTCTAACCCAACATTTCACAAGAACTACCTTATAAAGGATAACACCTTGTTTAGGTTTAGCAAACCGCAACATGACTTGCAAAATGAAAGCTCATGGAAAGTAGTCTTGCCACGGCAGCTTGTTGCGGAATGCCTAAAACAAACCCACGAGGTGGACGCTATTCACCCCGGAACTCACAAAACTTTAAGTAGAGTCAAGCAGAATTACTTTTGGAAGGGCATGCATAGAGACATTACCGAGTATGTCGCCAAGTGCGAGGTTTGCAAAGCGTACAAATATTCAAATGACGCTCCACACGGTTTAATGACGAATCAAAAAAGAGTACATTCACCTATGCATACCCTTTCAATTGACTTAATAGGACCCCTTGTAAAGTCATATTCAGGCTATATTTACATATTGTCAATAGTTGATGTTTTCACCAAATATTGCTGGTTGCACCCACTCAGAACTGCCACTACTAAAACTGTTACGTCTTTCATAGAGTCCGAAATTTTGCTCAAGGAAGGCACTCCGTGCGTCATTACGTGCGATAATGCCACGATTTTTCAGAGCAAGGAGTTTAAGAAATTTTGTAAAGATAGAGCTATCCCAAGAATATTTTATAATGCTTTTTATAGTCCAGCTCCGAATGCAGTAGAGCGCTATAACGCCACGATTCAGACCTGCTTAGCTATTTTGGTAGAGCAAGACCAAAGAAACTGGTCACGTTTTTTGCCACAAATTCAGCTATATTTAAATAGCACTATAAACATAGCCACAGGTTATACACCAAACTTCCTAGCCAAGGGGCGAGAGATCATCTCGGATGGTACATTGCACACAGTAAGAGGTAGTGTACCACAATCTCTAGATGACGCTCAAGTTACCCCCAGGGACATAAGAGCAGATTCCCTTGTCGAGTTGGCTGATATTTTCCAGAAAGTAGAGTCCGCGCTAACAAAAGCGTACCAACAAAACGCAAGTAGGTACAATTTGCGACGTAAATCATCTAAGACTTAACGTAGGCGACACGGTTTGGCGCCGAAATTTCGTCCAGTCGAACGCGGCAAAGTTTTTCTCAGCCAAGTTAGCACCAAGATTTGTAAAATGTAGAGTAGTTACAAAACTATCGGATGTTATCTATGTGCTAGAGGAAATTGCTACTTCAACTAAAGGAAAATATCATGTTAAAGACATTATTAAGGTTCAGCAAGGTGTATAACAGCTGGCTCATGAAATATAGAATTTCTTGCCTTGACAATTGTTTTTTTTGGAAAAAAAAAAAATATAAATTTTTTTTTTTCGAAAAAAATATTTTTTTTGGAAAAAAAAAACTTATTAATTCCTGCTCAGGTATTGTCTCAGGACCCTAAAAAGGCAACCCCGACATGTGTAACATCCTTACTTTCGCCAAAACAATTAAAATTAAGTTTTTCCATACATTGCCATGAAAAACGAACATCCATATTTCGGGACGGTTTAAAAACTTTTTACAACAACATACCCTGGGGGCCTGAGACAAGCTAATTTTGAGTCATTCACTCACTTATTTTCTTCAGGAAAATTAAAAATAAGTTTTTTTTTTACTTTCATAATATGGTAGAAAATATTCAACCATATATTTTTTGTGCATTATCTTCAGAGATATTGCAACGGTGCACCCGTCGAGCTCCGGACGCACACCATTGCCGCTCTATTGCGTCATTTTTTTGACCTTTTTTTTGGAAACCTTTACAACAAAGGGATTCACACTTGGCCAAGGAAACATTTTTAGTGTACACACCCAACTCGAAACATCATTCAGTGCTAGCTCCACTAGAATGCTTTAAGCAGGACATTGTACCTAAGGGTAGGTACATGCCCATGCATTTTGGACCTAGACAGACTCATGACCTGTCTAGCAATCCTATAGTTAAGCCTTCATCTTAGTTAGTCATTAGGAGGCTGTACATTTGTAAATTTAGCAAAACTATTCAAGTAAGCTTAGAATAGGAGAGTTAAAATTAGTACTGAACCTGCTGGTCAGTGGGCTCTATGCCCTTAGTGTTATTTAATTGCACATATAGGTAGGTATGCATGACATCTCATAGGAAAGCATGATATTTAATAGGTGTACAATTAGCATAGACCTAATAAGGAAGATAGAACTTCAGCATGACTTAGAAAGTTTTTTTAGTCACATAAGAGTGACATAGAGTATAAAAATTTTATTTAAGTTTTAGTTAATAGGTAAGTTCAACTACCGTAGGCCCTCATCATTGTAGGTGTGCTGTACAGTTTATGGCTGTCAGCACGACGCCAAGGTAAACTCTACCTAGAGAAGCTCGAAGCTTCCTGCATGCTATAGTATCGGCTTAGGACACCCGCCCTAGCCCGAGAATTGATTTCTCCGGTTACCCCGGCTGTTCCGGTTAAACCTCCGGTTAAACCTCTTCTCGGCAATGGGGGTATTGTCATATACAAATATGACTTACCAAGTATTTGTAGGTTAGGTCGACGACCCAACTTCAACACCTCTGCAAATCCGAAATAACATTTTCTCCGCAAATCGGTTTAGTAAAACACCATCAACAGTCTTCGATCTTTCACACTAAAGACAATAACAACTCCTTTCAATTCACTGTAAGCTATTTCATGACACTAAATACGGCGTGTTTTGATCACACGTTCGCATCGATAACTCTGTAGATATAACTCGAAACCAAACACGGCCATACATTAAAATGATCGCGAAGACGCGTCTGAGGCTTTGGTGTTATTAGTTTCGCGAAATTCGAGAACTATTTTCATTGTTTTTACAAATAATTTGCACTCCGCGAAGTGACAGGTCAGGTCCAAAGCTGGGTTCAATTTAACGTTACCGGTTTTTGTTTAATTGCAATTTATGGCCGAACTGTTCATCTCCGAGGACGCTAGTCATCGGAAATATGTTTTTTAGTTTAAATAGAAGCTTTCTAGTAACTAGACATTAATAAACAAGATCAAAATTGGTTATCAATCCAATCGGAAAATCCCATTTTTCATTGAACGCGACCGTAATTGACAGATCAGGTCGATAGTTTTGTATGATCTATAGACTTTTGACAGCCAGTCAGCCACCGGACTCGAGACTGAGCGCACGTCCGTCTGCCGCGCGAATCTCGCTCTCGCGAATCGTCTGCGTATTTGTTTTGGTTTTCGTTCCTTTTTTCCGATTTAATTGCGTGGCATCATGGGACTGACTCCCTCGGTTTCCTACCATGTTCTGTTGCGCCCCGCGCGCAAAACTAATGTAGTGCGTGTGAAGTGAAGTGAGTGAGTTGGGGAGTGAGGGTGCAGCGTCTGGGGGGGCTCCAACATCTTCAGGTTCCTGGGACGCCGGCGCGCGCCGGCATCTGATGCGCGCGCCCGCAAGCGCGCTGTCGCCAACGTCCCAGTTGGGCAGTAACCGCCGGCGAGCCGCCGCCAGAGGTCTTTGCCGGTCGCGGCGACCGCCGAGGCCCACCAGCGCCGACTCAGCGCCCTGGCCGCCTACGGCCAAGGAGCGCCGCCTTCACTTCTCCTCCTCTCTTCGTGTTCTCCTCTTCCCCCGCGGCCGTCTAACCCCGCGGCCGCGCGGCGGCCTTAAGGCCCCTCTGCGTGTCTTCTTCTTCGTGTCTCCGTGTCACCGCGTAATGCGTCTACACGTGTGAGTGCGTACTTTCTTTACCCTATGGCCATAGCGGAAACGCGTAACGTCTAATTCGTCGGACTATACCGCGTCACCTTGCTGCCCGAGCAGTTCGTCTCGCGTAGCTTAAGGAACTTTACGGGTTTGGGGTACCCTATATGTTTTTCTGTCTTATTGTGTATATCCGTGGACGTGTTTGCCGAGGGCCGTCCCCGGGCTTTTGCGTGGGTGCACGTTTTACCTGCGTTTAACCGCGCTTAACCGCGCTGGACAAACCCGAGCCCGCGGCGGCTGCCCTCGCCAACCACGCCCACGGCCTTGTTTAATTTTAAGGAACCACCATTGTTCCACTGCGGTCTCGCCGCCATGTAAACCACCGATAGGGTTGTTTTTTTGTTCATAATATAGTCAGATTGAATCGAGCCTATTAGTTTCATTGTCGATAGAGCGATATCCTTCCTATGTAAGCGACACGGTCCTTGAACCAAAGGTCTAAGCGAAACGAGAGAGATCCGGCAACCTTGGTACCTAAGTAAGTATCTATTGATATTTTAACTTCGACCACCACTTATTGTCCGTGTGTGAAAAATTATAACATCTCGCCATACCGCTACGGTCGCCTATGGCCGTAGCGCTGAACTATACCTTCCATTCCTCAAAGTTACATTCATTCTTTTATTTTTTTTTATTTTTTTTTTTTCACACACGACAATTGGCGCCCGAATTTAAAATGCTTATCTTTAACCATGGTGTCTCTCTGTCGACATGAAGCCTGGGTGCTGATTTAACTGACAATTTATTTTCTTTCAAGTGAGTTATGGTGGACTCAATAATTATTGTATTTTTTTAATTTCAGTTGCACTGATGTATGTGTAAACACAGTGTCAACAATATTTTTTTTTAACAGTAGCACTGCAGCACTGTATCAACTTAGAGTCAACATTTTTGAGTCTCCACCAAAAAGTAACTCCACTTATTGTTATTTCAATTACGTGGTTGTCGTGTGTGAAAAAAAAAAAATAAAAAAATAAATAAAAAAGAATGAATGTAACTTTAAGGAATGGAAGGTATAGTTCAGCGCTACGGCCATATGCGACCGTAGCGGTATGGCGAGATGTTATAATTTTTCACACACGGACAATAAGTGGTGGTCGAAGTTAAAATATCAATAGATACTTACTTAGGTACCAAGGTTGCCGGATCTCTCTCGTTTCGCTTAGACCTTTGGTTCAAGGACCGTGTCGCTTACATAGGAAGGATATCGCTCTATCGACAATGAAACTAATAGGCTCGATTCAATCTGACTATATTATGAACAAAAAACAACCCTATCGGTGGTTTACATGGCGGCGAGACCGCAGTGGAACAATTGTGGTTCCTTAAAATTAAACAAAGCCGTGGGCATGGCTGTCGAAAGCAGTCGCCGCGGGCCCGGGTTTATCAAGCGCGGTTAAGCGCGGTTAAGCGCAGGGAAAGCGTGCACCCACGCAAAGGCCCGGGGACGGCCCTCGACAAACACGTCCACGGATATACACAATAAGACAGAAAAGCATATAGGGTACCCCAAACCCATAAAAGGTTCCTTAAGCTACGCGAGATGGACTGCTCGGGCAGCAAGGTGACGCGGTATAGTCCGACGAATTAAACGTTACGCGTTTCCGCTATGGCCATAGGGTAAAGAAAGTACGCACTCACACGTGTAGACGCATTACGCGGTGACACGGAGACACGAAGAAGAAGACACGCAGAGGGGCCTTAAGGCCGCCGCGCGGCCGCGGGGTTAGACGGCCGCGGGGGAAGAGAAGAACACGAAGAGAGGAGGAGAAGTGAAGGCGGCGCTCCTTGGCCGTAGGCGGCCAGGGCGCTGAGTCGGCGCTGGTGGGCCTCGGCGGTCGCCGCGACCGGCAAAGACCTCTGGCGGCGGCTCGCCGGCGGTTACTGCCCAACTGGGACGTTGGCGACAGCGCGCTTGCGGGCGCGCGCATCAGATGCCGGCGCGCGCCGGCGTCCCAGGAACCTGAAGATGTTGGAGCCCCCCCAGACGCTGCGCCCTCACTCCCCAACTCACTCACTTCACTTCACACGCACTACATTAGTTTTGCGCGCGGGGCGCAACAGAACATGGTAGGAAACCGAGGGAGTCAGTCCCATGATGCCACGCAATTAAATCGGAAAAAGGGAACGAAAACCAAAACAAATACGCAGACGATTCGCGAGAGCGAGATTCGCGCGGCAGACGGACGTGCGCTCAGTCTCGAGTCCGGTGGCTGACTGGCTGTCAAAAGTCTATAGATCATACAAAACTATCGACCTGATCTGTCAATTACGGTCGCGTTCAATGAAAAATGGGATTTTCCGATTGGATTGATAACCAATTTTGATCTTGTTTATTAATGTCTAGTTACTAGAAAGCTTCTATTTAAACTAAAAAACATATTTCCGATGACTAGCGTCCTCGGAGATGAACAGTTCGGCCATAAATTGCAATTAAACAAAAACCGGTAACGTTAAATTGAACCCAGCTTTGGACCTGACCTGTCACTTCGCGGAGTGCAAATTATTTGTAAAAACAATGAAAATAGTTCTCGAATTTCGCGAAACTAATAACACCAAAGCCTCAGACGCGTCTTCGCGATCATTTTAATGTATGGCCGTGTTTGGTTTCGAGTTATATCTACAGAGTTATCGATGCGAACGTGTGATCAAAACACGCCGTATTTAGTGTCATGAAATAGCTTACAGTGAATTGAAAGGAGTTGTTATTGTCTTTAGTGTGAAAGATCGAAGACTGTTGATGGTGTTTTACTAAACCGATTTGCGGAGAAAATGTTATTTCGGATTTGCAGAGGTGTTGAAGTTGGGTCGTCGACCTAACCTACAAATACTTGGTAAGTCATATTTGTATATGACAATACCCCCATTGCCGAGAAGAGGTTTAACCGGAGGTTTAACCGGAACAGCCGGGGTAACCGGAGAAATCAATTCTCGGGCTAGGGCGGGTGTCCTAAGCCGATACTATAGCATGCAGGAAGCTTCGAGCTTCTCTAGGTAGAGTTTACCTTGGCGTCGTGCTGACAGCCATAAACTGTACAGCACACCTACAATGATGAGGGCCTACGGTAGTTGAACTTACCTATTAACTAAAACTTAAATAAAATTTTTATACTCTATGTCACTCTTATGTGACTAAAAAAACTTTCTAAGTCATGCTGAAGTTCTATCTTCCTTATTAGGTCTATGCTAATTGTACACCTATTAAATATCATGCTTTCCTATGAGATGTCATGCATACCTACC
Organism: Pandemis cinnamomeana; assembly: GCA_932294345.1. NCBI lineage: Eukaryota > Metazoa > Arthropoda > Insecta > Lepidoptera > Tortricidae > Pandemis > Pandemis cinnamomeana. Next base: position 6,372,608 of record OW028724.1, on the reverse strand, counting down.
TATATGTGCAATTAAATAACACTAAGGGCATAGAGCCCACTGACCAGCAGGTTCAGTACTAATTTTAACTCTCCTATTCTAAGCTTACTTGAATAGTTTTGCTAAATTTACAAATGTACAGCCTCCTAATGACTAACTAAGATGAAGGCTTAACTATAGGATTGCTAGACAGGTCATGAGTCTGTCTAGGTCCAAAATGCATGGGCATGTACCTACCCTTAGGTACAATGTCCTGCTTAAAGCATTCTAGTGGAGCTAGCACTGAATGATGTTTCGAGTTGGGTGTGTACACTAAAAATGTTTCCTTGGCCAAGTGTGAATCCCTTTGTTGTAAAGGTTTCCAAAAAAAAGGTCAAAAAAATGACGCAATAGAGCGGCAATGGTGTGCGTCCGGAGCTCGACGGGTGCACCGTTGCAATATCTCTGAAGATAATGCACAAAAAATATATGGTTGAATATTTTCTACCATATTATGAAAGTAAAAAAAAAACTTATTTTTAATTTTCCTGAAGAAAATAAGTGAGTGAATGACTCAAAATTAGCTTGTCTCAGGCCCCCAGGGTATGTTGTTGTAAAAAGTTTTTAAACCGTCCCGAAATATGGATGTTCGTTTTTCATGGCAATGTATGGAAAAACTTAATTTTAATTGTTTTGGCGAAAGTAAGGATGTTACACATGTCGGGGTTGCCTTTTTAGGGTCCTGAGACAATACCTGAGCAGGAATTAATAAGTTTTTTTTTTCCAAAAAAAATATTTTTTTCGAAAAAAAAAATTTTTTTTTTTTTTTTTTCCAAAAAAAACAATTGTCAAGGCAAGAAATTCTATATTTCATGAGCCAGCTGTTATACACCTTGCTGAACCTTAATAATGTCTTTAACATGATATTTTCCTTTAGTTGAAGTAGCAATTTCCTCTAGCACATAGATAACATCCGATAGTTTTGTAACTACTCTACATTTTACAAATCTTGGTGCTAACTTGGCTGAGAAAAACTTTGCCGCGTTCGACTGGACGAAATTTCGGCGCCAAACCGTGTCGCCTACGTTAAGTCTTAGATGATTTACGTCGCAAATTGTACCTACTTGCGTTTTGTTGGTACGCTTTTGTTAGCGCGGACTCTACTTTCTGGAAAATATCAGCCAACTCGACAAGGGAATCTGCTCTTATGTCCCTGGGGGTAACTTGAGCGTCATCTAGAGATTGTGGTACACTACCTCTTACTGTGTGCAATGTACCATCCGAGATGATCTCTCGCCCCTTGGCTAGGAAGTTTGGTGTATAACCTGTGGCTATGTTTATAGTGCTATTTAAATATAGCTGAATTTGTGGCAAAAAACGTGACCAGTTTCTTTGGTCTTGCTCTACCAAAATAGCTAAGCAGGTCTGAATCGTGGCGTTATAGCGCTCTACTGCATTCGGAGCTGGACTATAAAAAGCATTATAAAATATTCTTGGGATAGCTCTATCTTTACAAAATTTCTTAAACTCCTTGCTCTGAAAAATCGTGGCATTATCGCACGTAATGACGCACGGAGTGCCTTCCTTGAGCAAAATTTCGGACTCTATGAAAGACGTAACAGTTTTAGTAGTGGCAGTTCTGAGTGGGTGCAACCAGCAATATTTGGTGAAAACATCAACTATTGACAATATGTAAATATAGCCTGAATATGACTTTACAAGGGGTCCTATTAAGTCAATTGAAAGGGTATGCATAGGTGAATGTACTCTTTTTTGATTCGTCATTAAACCGTGTGGAGCGTCATTTGAATATTTGTACGCTTTGCAAACCTCGCACTTGGCGACATACTCGGTAATGTCTCTATGCATGCCCTTCCAAAAGTAATTCTGCTTGACTCTACTTAAAGTTTTGTGAGTTCCGGGGTGAATAGCGTCCACCTCGTGGGTTTGTTTTAGGCATTCCGCAACAAGCTGCCGTGGCAAGACTACTTTCCATGAGCTTTCATTTTGCAAGTCATGTTGCGGTTTGCTAAACCTAAACAAGGTGTTATCCTTTATAAGGTAGTTCTTGTGAAATGTTGGGTTAGAGTGTACATTATTGAATAATTTGTTGTACCACTCGTCCGTGGAAGAACTACCTCCCGAAAAGGTAACTAAATTTATTTCGGCCCTTGAAAGTGCATCGGGAACGACGTGTAATTTTCCCTTTTTATGTTTAATTTCAAAATTGAAACAGGATAGTTGCATGGCCCACCTAGCTAAACGACCAGAAGGGTTGTTTAACGATTTAAGCCATTTAAGGCACATATGATCTGTCACTACCAAGAAATGACTGCCGTCGATATAAGGACGAAAATGATTGATAGAGTCCACTACCGCCAACAGCTCGCGCTCTGTCGTGCTATAATTTCGCTCTGTTTTCGACAGTAGTCGCGAATGAAAGGCAACAGGATGTTCGTTTCCGTCTATCTCTTGGATTAACACGCTACCTATTCCGACTGATGACGCGTCGCAATGGATCTGAAATGGCTTGGTAAAGTCTGGGCAAGCTAGTACTGGAGCTTGGGTGAGGGATTTTTTTAGCATTATGAATGAAGCTTCTGGCTCCTCGCCCCAAGCTATAGCTTCTCTACCCTTTCTTTTGCCAAGTAGAGCGGTCATTGGCGCGATGATAGACGAGAAATTATCCACGAAACGCCTGTAGTATGAGCAGATGCCTATGAATGCACGCAACTGTTTAGCGGTAGTAGGTCTTGGAAAATTTTGTATACATTCGAGCTTCTTTGGGTCTGTCATGAGACCACGTGATCCTACTACATATCCCAAGTAGCGCAACTCTTCTTTGCAAAATTCACATTTGCTAAAATTAATGGTAAGACCTGCCTTAGCTAGAGCGTCACAAACGTCATTAAGAATGGATAGATGTTCAGAAAAAGTGCTAGTTGCGATCAATAGATCATCGCAATAGCCAAATATCTTCTCACCATAGCGGTGCTGGAATAACGAGTCGATGAGGCGCTGTAGTTCGCAACCTGCATTCGATAAACCAAAAGGTAAGCGCTTAAATTGAAATAAACCTCGATTGGGTACAACAAAGGCTGTCTTTTGACTAGATGTACCAGTGCCGTCGGTATTATCGGAGTCAGATAACGGAATTTGCCAGTAGGCTGCAGACAAATCGATGGAAGTTAAATAACGTGCACCTTTCAAGTTGTCTAAGATAGAGCTTATATAAGGTAAAGGATACGAATCTTTAACAGTGACGTCATTCAACTTCCTCGCGTCCAAACAAAAACGAAGTGTACCATCTCGCTTGGTTACCATGACTACGGGGTTTGACCAAGGTGATTTTGACGGAGCAATAACACCTAACTGCAGCATGCGATCTACCTCTTCATTTAGAGCTTTAAGCTTCATTGGTGATAAGGGGTAGTATCGCTGTTTAATAGGCTGCCCTTGTGTTATGATCTTGTGCTCTACGATATCTGTCCTGCCTAGTCCCTTTTGCTCAGTTGAAATTGTTTTAAATTTTTCTATAATTTTATTTAACTGAGTGGACTCTAATGGTGATAATTCGTGCCTTGGTATTATAGAATGTACCGCGTCGATTTGTGTACTAGACGTAGCAAGCTGAGATGGTTGTGAATTATTTAAAGTTAATAAGTTGTGGAAGCCTACTTGGTGAACTAAATCCATACCTAAAATCAAGTCATTAGTTATGGTTGGTATGACTATAAATTTAATGTTATATGTTTTTCCGTTAAATTCGATTGGCAACAATATTTCGCCAATTACCTGTACTTCCGAACCGTTAGCGCATCTGGCACTCATGCTAGAAAGTTCTAAATGAAAACCTAAGCTTACCAAGTGGTTATGAAAATAATTACCTACTATAGATATATTAGCTCCTGTGTCCAAAAGACCATGGTACGGCCTGTCCCCAATGCCAAATTTTATATATATTCTGTTATCCCCTTGCATGACTACAATGCCCGGAGTCACCATGCCTAAGTTTGGTGGCTTTGGATGTAATGAGGGCGCTCCGGAGCATTTTAGTTTTTTTGTGCAGAACTGGGGTTTGAACTAGGTTGTTTTTGTTGGTTACATTTGGGACATGCCGACGACAACACGTTCTTTTCGCCACAACCGAAGCAAACAATGCCAGGAAAAGTGCGACACTGTCTGTATGAATGACCTAGCTTCTTACATTTTTTACAAATAATAGTGTTAGTGCGCTTTTGCTGGCTTTGACTGCTAACTATGGTTATATGTTTTTGTGGCTTAGACAACCTGGTGCTTTGTTCACAATGAGCTCCAGAATAAGCTTCGTAGCGTTTACCTAACTCTATGAGCCGGGCTACGGTAGACACTTCACAGACAGCCAGTAGGTGAGCATAAGCCGGGGAGATATTATGTTTGATAATCTCAATCAGGGTAGCCTCCGGTAATGGGGTGGTCAACCTTGAGTTTAAAGCTTGCATCTCCAAAATATATAGACTTAACTGCTGGCCCACTGTCTGTCTATGATCGCGAATGGTTTTTTCCAGCACAAAATCGCTATCTACTGGTGAGAAGAATTGTTTAAAACATTGAATCAGTTGTGGCAAGGTAGTGACGGTATCACGTATCTGGCGATAATAATCAAGAGCCTTTCCACCGAGCAAATCCGAAAAACATTTCAACACCTTGCTGTGAGGGGTGTCCCTACTACGCATGTAGTCGTCTATTCTTAAAAGAAACTCGGAAATGTCGGACTCTCCGGTGTACTTTAAGTTCCATGACCGCAAGCTATCCTCTCTCAACACATGTACTACGCGCTCATCAGGAACCGGGAATTGCGTTTGAGGCTGGGTGGTGTATGACGCGCCTGTAGGTGGTGGTGACGTAATTCTAGACGTTCCTGGTTGAGGGTCCTCGTTTCTAGTAACGGGTTGGCTTTGGCTACCTCGCGGTGCGGTGTTAACATTACGGTTCTGAGCCGCTGCTACGAGATACGGAATAGTCAATTTTTTACCATCATCAGATTCATCGTCCGAGGCATCGTGGTACCGATCCATTTTGAAATGTGTCTATTTATATAGACCAATTGAAATAACAATAAGTGGAGTTACTTTTTGGTGGAGACTCAAAAATGTTGACTCTAAGTTGATACAGTGCTGCAGTGCTACTGTTAAAAAAAAATATTGTTGACACTGTGTTTACACATACATCAGTGCAACTGAAATTAAAAAAATACAATAATTATTGAGTCCACCATAACTCACTTGAAAGAAAATAAATTGTCAGTTAAATCAGCACCCAGGCTTCATGTCGACAGAGAGACACCATGGTTAAAGATAAGCATTTTAAATTCGGGCGCCAATTGTCGTGTGTGAAAAAAAAAAAATAAAAAAAAATAAAAAAGAATGAATGTAACTTTAAGGAATGGAAGGTATAGTTCAGCGCTACGGCCATATGCGACCGTAGCGGTATGGCGAGATGTTATAATTTTTCACACACGGACAATAAGTGGTGGTCGAAGTTAAAATATCAATAGATACTTACTTAGGTACCAAGGTTGCCGGATCTCTCTCGTTTCGCTTAGACCTTTGGTTCAAGGACCGTGTCGCTTACATAGGAAGGATATCGCTCTATCGACAATGAAACTAATAGGCTCGATTCAATCTGACTATATTATGAACAAAAAACAACCCTATCGGTGGTTTACATGGCGGCGAGACCGCAGTGGAACAATTGTGGTTCCTTAAAATTAAACAAAGCCGTGGGCATGGCTGTCGAAAGCAGTCGCCGCGGGCCCGGGTTTATCAAGCGCGGTTAAGCGCGGTTAAGCGCAGGGAAAGCGTGCACCCACGCAAAGGCCCGGGGACGGCCCTCGACAAACACGTCCACGGATATACACAATAAGACAGAAAAGCATATAGGGTGCCCCAAACCCATAAAAGGTTCCTTAAGCTACGCGAGATGGACTGCTCGGGCAGCAAGGTGACGCGGTATAGTCCGACGAATTAAACGTTACGCGTTTCCGCTATGGCCATAGGGTAAAGAAAGTACGCACTCACACGTGTAGACGCATTACGCGGTGACACGGAGACACGAAGAAGAAGACACGCAGAGGGGCCTTAAGGCCGCCGCGCGGCCGCGGGGTTAGACGGCCGCGGGGGAAGAGAAGAACACGAAGAGAGGAGGAGAAGTGAAGGCGGCGCTCCTTGGCCGTAGGCGGCCAGGGCGCTGAGTCGGCGCTGGTGGGCCTCGGCGGTCGCCGCGACCGGCAAAGACCTCTGGCGGCGGCTCGCCGGCGGTTACTGCCCAACTGGGACGTTGGCGACAGCGCGCTTGCGGGCGCGCGCATCAGATGCCGGCGCGCGCCGGCGTCCCAGGAACCTGAAGATGTTGGAGCCCCCCCAGACGCTGCGCCCTCACTCCCCAACTCACTCACTTCACTTCACACGCACTACATTAGTTTTGCGCGCGGGGCGCAACAGAACATGGTAGGAAACCGAGGGAGTCAGTCCCATGATGCCACGCAATTAAATCGGAAAAAGGGAACGAAAACCAAAACAAATACGCAGACGATTCGCGAGAGCGAGATTCGCGCGGCAGACGGACGTGCGCTCAGTCTCGAGTCCGGTGGCTGACTGGCTGTCAAAAGTCTATAGATCATACAAAACTATCGACCTGATCTGTCAATTACGGTCGCGTTCAATGAAAAATGGGATTTTCCGATTGGATTGATAACCAATTTTGATCTTGTTTATTAATGTCTAGTTACTAGAAAGCTTCTATTTAAACTAAAAAACATATTTCCGATGACTAGCGTCCTCGGAGATGAACAGTTCGGCCATAAATTGCAATTAAACAAAAACCGGTAACGTTAAATTGAACCCAGCTTTGGACCTGACCTGTCACTTCGCGGAGTGCAAATTATTTGTAAAAAGAATGAAAAATAGTTCTCGAATTTCGCGAAACTAATAACACCAAAGCCTCAGACGCGTCTTCGCGATTATTTTAATGTATGGTCGTATTTGGTTTCGAGTTATATCTACAGAGTTATCGATGCGAACGTGTAATCAAAACACGCCGTATTTAGTGTCATGAAATAGCTTTACAGTGAACTGAAAGGAGTTGTTATTGTCTTCAGTGTGAAAGATCGAAGGCTGTTGATGGCGTTTTACTAAACCGATTTGTGGAGAAAATGTTATTTCGGATTTGCAGAGGTCTCGAAGTTGGGTCATAAACCTAACCTACAAATACATGGTAAGTCATATTTGTATATGACAATACATAATAAATATGGTTTTGTGTGTGTATATTTCTGGGGTCCTAGTGAAAAGGGGTATAATTCTGAATTTTCTACGTAGCTATTTTAGACTTAACCCCTTTTACAATAGAATAGATGGCTTTTCATTTATATCAGACTTATCCCCCTTTTCACTAGGACCCCAGATTTATGTATTTTATTTGTAGTATATTTCTGACATATATTAGTTTATCGTATTTTTTTATATGTATTAGGGTTTACCTGTATTGTTGTGTAGGTGTATTCTTATTATTATTATTTTAATGCTTTATTTGTTTAGGTTAAGTTAGGGTCTTTGGTCTTAGCTTTTGAGTATCTCTACACTCTCTATAACTACTCTGGATACTGTTGTCCCGTCAATCGTTCGATTGTTAGCTCGAAGAGATCTCTTTACGGGACAACGCCTTTGTACATCTGTTTTTCTCATTACGTGTAAAATTTAATGTGTTTTATGTACATTAAGAGTTATACATACATACATGAAAAGCTACAATTTTTAAAGTCATTTTAAGTTCCTTTCCCATCCGTTTCTTATTTACTGCTGTCGGAATTTCGTCCTATCTCCTACGTAGGCATGTCAATTGTCTACTGTTATTCATTAAGTTTTCTTTACGTGTCTCGGGACTCGCTATATTGTACATCTTTTTCAATAATAATTGTGTTGGAGCGACTTCGTCTAGAACAATACTATAGCATGTGTAAGTTGAAGAGAAACGTGTTTCGAAACAACTGTTTAGAACTCGCAAAAGTTTCGCTTGATATTATCTTTTGTGCTATTGAAACAAGCATTTCGCTTTTGTAAGTCTCGTACCTAATAATATCACGAATAGCAGTTTTTGTTTGTACCTAACTTTATTGAACTTGATCAAAAATTTAGATTACAGTGTATTAAAAAAGTGAGAACTTCTTTAGCGGCATTCAGCACTTTTTGGGATGGGTAAAAATGTTAAACTCGCGTCAGGTAAGACGGAGGGAACGTTGCTGCATACATACGTTAATTTCGTCGCTCACTCGTAAGCTACGTTTGACTTGGGGTATAAGGTGTGAAATAATAGTGCATTCGCTCCGGCGACCGCGGATCAAATCCCGTGTAGAAAAGGTTTTTTTTCTTTTTCTTTTTGAAGTAGGTACGTTGCGCACTTTAATGTTATGTTTTGTTTTTTTTGCGCGAGTATGCGTGTGTAATTTTGGCAGGTACTTAGTTCTTTTTCAGGTTCTCTTAGTCTTTAGAACGCTTTTGATATCTCGTTAGAGATGTCATTGCATACGAAATATTTGTTATTTTTCGTATTTTTTTCATATTTTTTAATATCATTTATTCAGCTATTCGGAGGGGAGACAAATCCAACAAATCAAAGAACATCTAAATGGGTGCTGCTGTTCTTGAGCTAAAATAGTGTAAATAACCCGACCTTGTTTTATTTATATTGTGTAGATAGATTAATTAACTAAATTACTACAAGTGAAATTATCACGAAAATTCAAGAAAAACTTGACATCAATGCCAATTGCCTTTACTGTCCCACTCACTACGACTTGATTACGAATTTTCATTTCATCCACATTCACTGATTCATATTATTTTCTCTTGCGCAGATTGTATTGCTACGCCCAGAAGCACGTCAAATCAATCCGGGCGGTCACCCGGACAGTGCAGCTGCCGGACAACAGGACCAAATCTGTCCGGACCAGAGTGCACACTCACGTCCAGTCGTCACCATATCACGTCTCTGACCATAAGGCGGCCATCACAGTCGGGATCATCATGGGAGTCTTCCTCCTATGCTGGGTCCCTTTCTTCTGTGTTAACATCGTTGCAGCCTTCTGCAAAACCTGTATCCCTGGTACGTTTATTTTTGATTCGCTAATATAAAGCTGGGGCTGGGGCTAAAGCTGGGGACTGACCAACGTTACGAGGTGTAATGTAACATGTTACACAGCGAGCATTCATGTTGTCAGTACGTAGTTGTTACGGCGAAACCAGCGAGCAACTACGTACTGACAGCATGAATGCTCGCTGTGTAACATGTTACATTACACCTCGTAAGGTTGTTCAGTCCCCAGCTTTATATAAAATCACAAATTAATTTCCTAAATTACACAATTCCTAGAAAATCTATGATCTTTCGTATCAAATCTATGAAAGACATTCGCTAAATATTTGATGCCTACTGATGTAATTTTGAACTGTAATGAGTATTTCGGAGAAATAGAAGCGTTGAACCAAACGGACGGGTAATCGAATAAACCGGACCTATTTATGGAAGTTTGGGGCATAGAATATTTGTTTTGACAAAAAAATCACGTGACAGCTACAAATAGAAAAATTCGAAGGCTTACTCACCTGCTACGGGTGGTAATAGCGCGCATCAGAATGATGAGGATCCGGGTTCGATTCCCTGCCATAGCTTTACTTTCGGATTTTTCTGTGTTCTAGTTTGAGTATCATATTGAGACGAATGATTGTTACGATATAGAATATTGTTTCAGACCTAGCTTTCAAGATCCTGACGTGGCTCGGTTATTCAAACTCAGCCTTCAACCCGATAATCTATTCAATATTCAACACGGAGTTCCGAGAGGCGTTCAAGAAGATCCTCACATCGAGGTATCCTCTGTGCTGTGGGTATCAAAGCGTGAGGGCGAACACGCCGACCCGCAATGAGAACTTCGTTACCGACTACGGAACAAAGACTTTGGTGGTGCGTAGAAGTGGTTCCCTAGGGTTGTCGGGAGTTGATCCCACACCTAGATCTTCAGCCGAGTCTGTGCGGCCGCTGAGGGATCATCACATCTGACAAGAAGACGGGGGTAGCAGCAACCAGCTACTCGATGGCAGCGATGTGGTTTAAGTTAAGGTTGCTCAAACATGTCTGGTGTCCCAACGCACTCGCTAGTGCTTATCGCTGGTATATAAAAGAGATGTAGATCTTGATATATCGAAGCAGTTGTATTCATTATGATCAGTAGACTCAATGGGGTCTATATCCCGTTGATTATGTTTTACGTTTAACTGTGAATCTTTTAAATCTGTTATAGGAATGACCATGTTCAGTTAAATCTCATTGGATCTTCAAGATTTTATTTCATATTGTCCATTACCAAGTGGCATGACAATGGGACTGTCTCAGTGTCTAATTTCCAAGGAGCTTTGCAATGATTATGTGCATTGGTATTTTATCAATTACTTTATGTGACAGTATTAGTAAGCTTGTTCCCCGTACATAACCAAGTTACATAACCGGCACTGGTAAAACGGTAAAACCAATGTAGGTTGATTAATTTGGATTAAGTTAGGTTTTGGTGCGGCGGGCGTGGCTCTTGGGCCACCCCTAAGCCGCGAACATATTTGTTGAATGTCCTGGTTTTGTAAAATAGTTATGTACGGAGAACAAGCGTTTTAGTACTCAATACTCAGATATGCATTTATCTGAAGGAGACCTACATACTTATTTGTCGAGTATGACCTATGTGACGACTGAAAAATGGGCCCTTAAAGTATTCTGCTTAGCTTCAACTAAAAAACAACTAAATTATTAACTGGAACAAAATTAAAAAGTACCTTTGACATCTTCAATTAGTATAGCTACCTGTAATGTTGGTGTTTTCTTAATCGACTCTTCTATCGAGTCGCTTAAAAACTGAGTTGTTATTTTGCCGGTAATTTTTAAGCTACTGAATTGCCAGTATTTTTGATCAAAGATGATTTTATTGAGTGAAAGGAGATAAATAAACCAGTGGTAAATACTAGCGTGTATAAAGGTAGGTATTCCAATACCCATATCGTAAAGAGGAACGAAATTTTATTATAAGTTAAATCCAGTCCCCAAAGAGCTTCAGCTTTAAATTATTTGTATAAGTGTATTTATTGCCTGATTTAATTTCAGATAACGTTGATTAAATGAGTTGAAATATATTCCAATAATTAGTTTCGTCAACATTAAATTATTTATAGACTTAATCAAAGACGATTCCTTGAGCCATTGTGACGATGATGAACTTTGATTCTTACCTAAATAACGAGTTTCAGAAAATTTATATACCTAGTATCACAATTTATATCAATTTCAAATTCACTTCTGAAAAGCGCGGCGGTGTGGATGTTTGCGTGCGCGGGTACGTTGATGTGTGTGCGTACGTGTGTGTATGCGTATGTGCTGTGTGTGTGTGTGTGTGTGTGTGTGTGTGTGTGTGTGTGTGTGTGTGTGTGTGTGTGTGTGTGTGTGTGTGTGTGTATATGTGTGTGTGTGTGTGCAAATTTTGAAGCCTGTAGTAGCTGTGTGGTGAATAACATTCGTGACTGATGCATTGTGAACTTTGTTATGATGTAAACAGTTTTTTAAGTGGTCAGTTGAGCGGGTCAACGTTGTTTTTACGATGCTTTCGCTCTAGGGCTTTAATTCAAACTTTTTCGTTAATAAGGTAAGAATTTAATGTCAGTTAAATAAAATTGGATCAATTAAGTCATTATTATCGTTGTTTTGTTCCCACGCTGTTGTTGCTCCATGTTTGTTCTGCTTTCGAAATTCCTGTGATACTTTTGTAAATAACTTAGTCTATTAAATAAATTGTAAATAAGTATGGGAAAGAAAAACACTTCCTAAATAATAACAGTTAAATCTAAATAAAAATAAGTGTATTAAGAACGTCGTTTATGGTTTTGTTTGTAAATATGTACCTAATTTTCAGGTCGAAATCTATTGTTGTTTTAATTATAATATAGCTCGTTACTTTCGTCTGTTACAGAATATATACTACAGTAATCAGATTATGAAATATATTTACTAAATATAAGAGTAGAATGATCCCTCATTCCCTAGTACAAATCCAGCCTATGTAGTAAAAGCCAACATATTTGTTGTAAATATGCACTTATAAAATATCGTGCTAAAAACGAGCTTAAAACTGTATTTCCACGAATTAATCTAATGTCTACCCATTGACTGATACCTCAGACCTCATGAACTAACTCTCGCTATATTAAACGCCTATTCCAATAATTCTACACTGTAATTCAAAATTTGAGAAACATATTTATTTCAATTTAAATGTTTTGAACATAACTCTTGTATCTTTGAAAACTATTACTCTTAGCACTCTTCAGTTATTAACTGTACTAAATGTTGTGCTTATTATATTATCTCACCAAGGGTTCTATTCGGGAGATGCTGACGTTCGATACTGTGTTCGACAGTATGCTCGCATGACGATACACAAGAGAAAGATACATTATAATGAGATAAATAAACTATATCGTCAGTATATCGCTTACTACGTCTCGAATTATTATCTATCTCGAGCACTTTCGTAATCCAATTTACCATTTCTTTCTGACCATCGGCAGATGGTGATAGAAAGAAGTAATTGTGAGATAGAGAATAACTTGTTGGTTTTGAATTTTTAAATGTTTTCCATTCTCCCATATTATTAATTGCACCAATGTTTGTTATAGCTCACAGGGTGATGTTTATATAGATGATATTTTAACTAATGGGGAAAAGCGCTAAACTTTACTTAAAATTGTGTAATTATTAGATTTTAGATAACGTAGTATCATTTACAGTGTGAAGTATTGTCGATATCGTAGAACATATCAAATTAATAAAATTAAGTTCTGCAGAAAAATATTGTAACAGACTTAATGAAATTGAGGTTATAAATTTAGTGGGAATTATAATTGTGTAAAACTAGATAACATATTTGAGTACATAATAAACTAGTCATATATTTAGAAGCTGACTTGAAGCAATACATAAAAAAGTTTTATAACTGTTGTAAATAATTTATATGGAAATGTTATTTGGAAATAAATAGTTTAAGTAGGAATGTTAAGTATTCTGTATAAAATACTGTATTTGATCAACCTTGTCTTTTTTGCAGAACGTTCTCGATGCAAAACCTTTAAAATTATTTTATTGGTTTTGCTACAAATACATAAAATCATAATAATAATTTATTACAGTATTATTAACAACTTAATTTGAATTTGCTAATAAAAGCATACCTATGTTGAAGTGATAATAAAATTATTTCCTTACTGCTGAATCCTAAACCCATTTTCTTTACAAATTTTTCAAATTATATGCAACTGACTTTCTACAAACAGATTCTTTATGAATATTGAAGTTTTCATACGAAACGGGTTTAAAATTGAACTTTATTATCGCATTCGTTGAAATGCATAATTAGTCCTCAAAATGTGTTAGTGAGGGGATAATGTTCTCACAAATTACTGAAAATTAATATAACCCTCCGCATTCAAAATAAAACCAATATCACATTTACATTTTCGCACGAAAACCGATCGTTGTTCAATTTCAGAATGGTTATCGGAAAACTGATTTCGATACATGATTTCGCTTTTAATACATTCAATGTTCATTTATTTGAGTTTTATCATCGCGGCGTCGGTTGTATTCGAAAAAAAAAACATTTAAAGCATAAAACGGCAATTAAAATTTTGAATTATGTGATAATCTCATGCGATTGTATTGATTATTTCGTGTGATTTTCCATTTGGTGTAAGGGATACAATTTAAGCTTTCATGTTATTTGTTGAATCTGGACCTTGAATAAGTCTTTGTTTTTTAAAATTACTCACTGTATTAACGCTCGACCGTTACGACCCAATAAGGGATGCAAAATGTATGAGACATCTATTACGAAGCCACCTTTCTCCATTTTCAATCGTACCCCCACTATTAAAGATCGTGACTCCTTTTGATTTATTTAGATAACAGTTAGCTGTTGCCATGTCACGTTCTCTTGCTTCATGGAGTTAAGTTTTCAGCCATGTCTTCAGTTTTCTGCAAAAGGTTGTGAATTTGTCACAAACAACCAAAATATAAAAGAATAAGTGCTTATTTGGTATCCAACTGCTGGCCAAAGACATTTCTCTTTCTTTTTTAATTTATAACGCTCCAAATTATCTCATCTTCTCTTCTTTGCCCTGTCTCTGCTCCAGTTTCCGTCACATGAAGTCCAATCGTTGGCATTTGTGGCGCAGCAGTATATTTATTTAAACTACTTGAGTTGAACAATATGTCCGTCCGGTTGACCTCTGAAACTTGAGCAAGTTACAGACCCGAGGTCTTATTCTCTAACACACTTGCATCACAATCGCATTTTCTATTCCCATCAAACGATAAAGTTAGAAAAAGATATACTACCTATGCAATCGTGAGCGTCGACGTATTAGACTATAATTAAAAGACTAGTTACGAAGGACAGTTTGTTTGGATTTTCGTAACCATTCTGAAGCGCGATAATTATTGAGGTGATTTTGATTATTTTAGTTGTAATACACTTATACTTGCAATTTGACAGAGGTCTTTATCTAACTGGTGTAGTAGTATTTATAATTAGATGCTGTCCAGTAAGTTATTGTTGGTAAAGCAAAAAGAATATATTTATGAATTTGTAAAATATTGTAATGTAAGGCAGTGTTAGTTATATTTTCTAAAATCTACGTGTTTTGCTGCAGCTTCCTGCGCCCTTGATGGGTTGATAACCAAAGCTGGTATTTGGTATGTTACTCATAAGGTTCTAGTCAAAAATAAATATATTAAAAGACTTCTCTGGCTGTTTTCTTTAAGCTTCTTTGGTTTAATTTAAGTTTTTTGAAATATTTTTTTTTTTGAAAAGATTTTTTTTTCTTAAAATTTGAAATTACTCAGAATATTCAGAATCAATGTGTACAGTTTCTTTGCTTGGCATACATTCACGAATATATGAATAACAAAATCGACAGCGGAAATCACATTTTACGTAGGTATACCAACTTTTTTTTGTGTATGTGACTGCAGAAATGAAATTAAGATGAATTTTCCGCCATTTACAAAGTAAAACATTTAAAAAAACGGGAGCTCGCAAAACTTTTTAGGTTTAGAGCAGATAAAACTTAAAATTAACGAATTCCGAGGGAAAATATTTTTAGCAGTTTTTTTAAAACACCCCACATGCAGACGTTGCAAATGCACACTTTAAATTTACCTACCTGCATTGTTCACAAACCTAATTGCCGTTGCGGCTGTAGTATTTTTTATTTTCAAAATCTTTTCTACTCTGTATAATGTATAAAACCTAAAATCGTATTCAAAATAACGATCAAACCAAATATTTATTCTACCACGCATTCGAATTCTGTCAAAAATTATGTTCAAAACAAAGTACGATTTCAACCTTTTGCAATCCAGTTTCACTGTCACCATTTGCGTAACCATTGTAAGCAATGTTAACAAAAAAATAACTGTCATGTATATTACAGAGAGAAACTACCAATAGAGTAGTCATTTTATAGGTAGGTAAGTATATTGTTTAAAAAAGTTACAACTGACCCAAGGTCAAATTGAATTTTGGAGTTGAACAAGCAAATATTATAATTGCTTAAATTGTAAATATTTCAAAATTGTTCAAAATCATAATTCAAACTACAAAAATGATAAAAGAAAGTCTTTGTAAAGTGCTAGTACGGTATAACTAAAAAATCTGTAATGTATAATACTCGTATTGGAGAATCGATTGCTCGTATTGGTATCTCTTATAGCTCGTATCGCTGTATTGGTTGATTCATCTACGGCATTAACACAGTTACACGGCGTTCAAAATCCAATCGCCGTTTGACAGTTCACGTGAGTGCGACACAGTTCTAAATTCCAGTTTCAGTGCATTCAAAATTAACCTCACGCCAGACAACATAGAATTTCATTCCGATTGCGTTTTACTAAGTGCAAAGGTAAACCAACAGCCATTTGATTTCTGTTGAAATCGGAATGGAAATTGAATTCTGCACCAAAAGCCCCGATATAACAGAACGCGGCATACACTGATAGTTCACGACAAGGCTTGTTAACGTTATAACTAACAAAAGTAACGTTATATAAATAACATAACAAAATAACGTGCGTATAACTTTGGTAACGTTATATAAATAACATAATAATATAACGTGCATATAACTTTGGTATCGTTATACATAAACATACATAAATCACGTCTTTATAAGGTAATAAGACCTAAAGGCCACGTTTAGCATGATCGTGGGCGTATAGGTGGAAAGGGGAATCAAAAATAGTGATGGGTTGCTCGCCGCATCGCCTATAACATGATTCCTAAGATTTTGCCCATTATCTTGATAGGCTTTTATCATCTGCGCGGGAAGAGTCGCAACTGGTACATTCTATGTTTTTTCTTTACTCCCAGACCAGCATGGCAGTAGTTAAATACACATACTTAATTTTTGACTTCTGACTTGATAGCCCCCATTCTGTAAATAAAAGAATAGTTTACCAAATAACACCAGGGGCCTCTTTGAAAGCATATCACTCGAAAGTACCACTCGAAAGTGGTATAAATCTGTTTTTATCTCCAAAGCTACAGCTCTAATCAAATTTTTAACTAGTGCACAAGATTAATGGGAGCCGTAAGTATCTTCTAAGCTACTCGTATTTCAAATACAGCACAATTTTTCACCACTTTCGAGTGGTATTTTGACATAATAATATGTGCTTTCAAAAACCGGGCCCCATAATCGTTAAAATTATCGACGAAGTCAATTTAAAGTAAAATCTTTTTATTCTAAGGTCGGTCGAAAATCGTAACGCTTGGAAGGGATTACAGTTTAGAGGCGAACAGTGTAGGGAGTTTCTGAGTCACAATCAACGAAGAACAAAACTCCTCAACTATCTGTCAACGTTTAATCGAACTGAGCCTCTAGTGTAAGTTTCCGCATATAAAAATGTCTCGAACACAACGTAAACGTCTCAATTACTGTGGAATAATTGGTAGCGCCACTTGCGGATCGAAACGGCAACAAATTGTATGCGCTTAGTTTAAGTTTTCGGTCACGACCGCGTTTGCGTTAAAATGTCAAATCATAGAACGGTTTGTTGCCGTTTCGATCCGCAAGTGGCGCTGTTAATTTTTCCGTAGTAATTGAGACGTTTACGTGAACGCGTTGGAGACGTTTTTATATGCGAAAACTTTTTTTTTTTTTTTGTTTTTTTATATGAATAGGAAGGCAAACTAGCAAGTGGGTCACCTGATGGTAAGTGATCACCACTGCCCATAGACACCCGCAACCCCGGACAGATTGCAGATGCGTTGCCAACCTAGAGGACTAAGATGCAATGCCTCTTGTGCCCGTAATTTCCCCGGCTGTATTACTCTCCACACCGGAACACAGCAGTGCAAGCACTGCTACTTAGCGGCAGGATTAGCGAGTAAGATGGTGGTAGCGATCCGGACGGACCTTGCACAAGGCCCTACCACCCGCAAAACTTACACTAACTAAACTTACACTAGAGGCTCAGTTTGTAGCCGTTTCGACCCGCAAGTGGCGCTGTTAATTTTTCCATGGTAATTGAGACGTTTACGTGAACGCGTTTGAGACGTTTTTATATGCGAAAACTTACACTAGAGACTCAGTTTGTTGCCATTTCAATCCGAAAGTGGCGCTGTTAATTTTTCCATAGTACGTTTCCATATGCAAATCGTTTACTAGAGTCTCAGTTCGATTAAACGTTTTCGGATCGAAACGGCAACCAACTGTCCTCATAGTATTTGATATTTTAACGCAAACGCCTTCGAGACGTATTTTGTGACCGAAAACCTACACAAAGCACAGGTAATCAAACATAGCCATATCTTATAATCTATTAATAGTCAGCAAACGTGACAAAATGTTTAATCCCGAATTTCCTCTCCGCCGGAATCTATCCGGTAACTTCGGAATTCCAATAATAATCGAATGCCATTGCTATGGTATTCTGTGCGCGCGTGAACTTTGCTAAGAAAATGTTGTAGATGAAAATTTAGAGATTACTTCGATAGTTTAGTAAGTAAATTCGGAGTTTCCGACCGTTGGGTGTTACGCGGGCGGTTCGTAGGCGACTCACGTACGTTTTTGCTGTCAAATCTTAGTTTAGGACTTAAGATCCGGCCTTTGTCTTCTAGTTAAATTAGAGGAAGTTTGCCTATGCCATATGTCAGCAGTTTCTGGTCGGTATTTTATTGAAGCTTGGGACCCAAGGACAGATACCAACTATGTATGAAAGAAATACGAATATGAGTTACTGTTGTCGTGTCGTGTCTTGGATTTTTAATATTGACTTATGTATCAAGTATGTGTTAATCTATATTTCTTCCATGATGGTCTGGGAGTAAAGAAACAACATAGAATGTACCAGTTGCTTCTCTTCCCGGGCAGATGGTAATAGCCCAACGAGGAAATGGGCGAAAGTCTTAGGAACCATGTTATAGGCGATGCGGCTAGCAACCGATCACTATTTTGATTTCCCGCGACGCGACTCTTGCGCACTCTAGTGCCAGCCAGCTGTTCGGATCAAAGTCAAAGTCAAAAGTGTTTTATTTGTGAAACATAGGTGATGTAGGGCTTAGCGCGTTTAACTTAACTTCCCCCTGGGGGCTACGAAACACCGTCCGGGTCGGCAATTCGCTGCACACGAGTACATCTCAATTGTTACTTTTATCTTAGCATTCCACGGTGCTGGGGTTGGGATAAATCTCAGGTTCTTACGACCCAAGTCAGAAGGTTCAGGCATACGAAGTTGATTGATTGATGTTTATAGATTGTATGTTCTAAACTAATATTTTGTTCTTCCATGCTGTTCTGGGAGTAAAGAAAAAACAGAATGTACCAGTTGCTTCTCTTCCCGCGCAGATGGTTAAAGAATCATGTTAGAGACGATGCGGCTAGCAACCCATTACTATTTGGATTCCCCTTTCCACCTATACGCCCGCAATCATGCTAAACGTGGTTTTAAGGTCTTGTTACCTTAGGCTTTGTCTACCCTGTAAGGGATCAAGACGTGATTTATGTATGTATGTTTTGTTATTTTCTACCGAGTCTTATCTGAAAGGTACCGCTAAAACTTTTGCTCTCTCTCTATGTATTTGTTTATAAATAGAAACATCCATGACGCAGTAACAAATATTCGTGCTCATCACACAAATATGGCCTTACCAGAATTTGAACCCGGGACGCTTGCTTCGCAGGCAGGGTCACTACCAACTAAGCCAACGACGTCGTCGGATAAGAGGAGACTTTGTAGGCAGTGGGACTTATATAGGCTGGATTATATTATGCTACCAATGTTTGGGAAACGCATAAATCTTTTAAGTTCGTATGCGGGTGGTAGGGCCTTGTGCAAGGTCCGTCTGGATCGCTACCACCATCTTACTCGCTAATCCTGCCGCTAAGTAGCAGTGCTTGCACGTGTTCCGGTGTGGAGAGTAAGACAGCCGGGGAAATTACGGGCACAAGAGGCATATCATCTTAGTCCTCTAGATTGGCAACGCATCTGCAATCCCTCCGGGGTTGCGGGTGTCTATGGGCAGTGGTGATCACTTACCATCAAGTGACCCACTTGCTCGTTTGCTTTCCTATTCATATAAAAAAAAAGTTCTAAGAGTAAAGCATTATATAAGAGCAATCAAGCAATAGGCCGAGGCGGGAGATACCGGAGTCGATGTAATGTGTGTTACGCAACTCCTAATGCACTCCATACTTTATGAAGCATAAATGTCATGATTTATCGCTCGCGCCCCCAGCTTGTACCAACATGGGAAATAGGGGTGTCACCAAACAGATTTATAAACAGGATTTATATGAAAGATGGTAATATTTTAACCATATTTTTGGGTTAGGATACCAGGGGTGCTCTTAACTTGTGGACCATTATTTTTAAGTTTTTTTATTCAAACGCAAATTTTACAAAATTGTAAAAAATATAATTATTATTTTTCCATGCTGGTCTGGGAGCAAAGAAAAAAAATAGAATGTACCAGTTGCTTCTCTACCTGCGCAGATGGTAAAAGCCCATCGAGGGAATGGGCGAAAATCATAGGAATCATGTTATAGGCGATGAGGCTAGAAACCTATCACTATTTTGATTCCATTTTCCACCTATACGCCCTCAATTTTGCTAAATGTGGCCCATACGTACTTGTTACCTTAGGCTCTGTCTACCCCGTAAGGGATAAAGACATGATTTGTGTATGTATGTGTGTATGTATAATTATTAGGAATGTAGTACAAATTTCTCTACACAACTGATTTTTAATTTATATTCATTTTGAAATGGCTTTTTTTTCAATTCATAAGCGTGTATGTTACAATTTTATGATGCTTTATATTTAACAAAAACTTAAATTTGTTATATGAAGGCGCAGCGATAATAGAATTTTGACGATGGTAAAAATTTGTGTTTCAGTACAAAAGAGCTGTTCCAATTTAATTTTGACTAGGCATAGACACACACAGACAAAGCTATATATTTTTTTACTCCACGCACAGTTATTTAACATTTTCTAACGGCATATTTCTCTTAAAATCGAGTCACATGACTGTCGTTGTATCTAACCCTAATTCGAATGCCGACCAAGGGTATAAAAATACCTCACGAAAGTGGTGAAAAATTATTCTGAATTGCAAATACGAGTACCTACTTTAGAAGAAATTTACAGCTGTAACTAAACTATAGACCGTCCTCTTAAACGAGTCCCCGCACGCGCGGTACAGGTGCGCGGGGTAGGACGACAAAGGGGACCGAGAAGAGGTGCGGGCGGGACTCATTTAAGCGGTCGGTTAAAAGTCGGCTATTCGAAAATTTGATTTGAGCGGCAGTTTTGTAGAGGTTCATAATTTTTTTCAACTTCGAATTGGCGAGTGATGTGCTTTCAAAAATCGGGTCCGAGAACTTTCCGTTTTCCGCATCTGGCAACCCTGGGAATCCGGTTTTACGGTTGTTTTATTCTCGTCGTAAAGGAACACCACTCGCTTCACTCATTTTCTAAGAAATTCAATGTCACACGATCTCTGAATCGAGGTAAAAGTGTAATTTGTAAGACGCATACTTTTGGTGTAGAATGAATCCGTTGTGACGCCAATACGACTGCAAAGATGAAGCTCAGAGACAGTGGCGTAGCTAGGTAACCAAGGGCCCTGGTGTAACTAAAAAAATGGGGCCCCACTACTATCTAAACTGGTTACGTTTTAGTAATAATAGTTCGAACGATATTTTCCGGTAAGGATTCGAGGGCCCTCTGAGCTTGAGGGCCCCGGTGCACTGCCCCGCCTAGTCCCTAGGTAGCTACGCCACTGCTCAGAGATCGTTTAATCTGAAGCGTATGTATTTATTTATTCATATTATCGCTTGTTATTTATTGACAACAGAAGGGGAAAACACATGATCCCATTGCTCAGTCTCAGATGATTGGTGAATTATTTAATACTAGCGACCCGCCCCAGTTTTGCAGAGTACGTATGAACCTTCCTCTTAAATGGCTCTATCTATCAATGAAAACTGCATTGAATTCCGTTGAGTACTTTGAAAGATTTAAGGGTACATACATACGGCGTGGAGCAACTTTGATCTACTATGTAATGATATTCGGACAAATTGCAGTCGTATTTGTTAACACGGGGTTTTTATGTACATTATACGTCATCTGAATCTGTTGAGACGTACCTTAAGATCGAGGGCACCTTATATCTCAGGGGGATGTTCGTTGTTTTGTGATAAAAATACATTTTTTGAAGGATAAAGTTGAAAGCTGCCACGGGGATTTCTTTTAGTAGTCTCACTTATATCATAAATGTGAAAGTTCGAGTGTTTGTGAGCGGCTACAAATGTTTGTTAATCTTTGGCGCTAAAAGGCCTTAGCATGACGTCTTCTTCTTCTTCTTATTTGTGGCTTATCAAGTCGTTATAGCGACGACAACTTCGCCAATGACACAGTAACGAAAATATAATTCAAAAACCTTGTGACAAAATGTCGGCAACGTTGTACGGTAATGGTCGAAGACCCCCTCCACCCTGTCGGGCTCTTAGCCAACGGTCAATGATATCCCTCAGAAACTGCCAGGAAATCATTAGCCGATGCCCAGGGTTCACCGGACCAAGCACTGCTCTTCCCCCCGGAGGGATCCAAAAACGAACCGCAGCTCTTGACCACACGTGGAGGTAACCCGACTCGCACCCCTAGCATGACGTCATAATGCGATTCAGTTTAGACTCGCTCGCTGTCAGATCCATACTAAAAATGACGGCTGAAACCTGAACTGAGTCGTAATTGAATCGCATGAAGATGTTACGGTAAGGCTCCTGACCGTTGTTGCAACCGATTTGTGTTATTTACAGCCAATGGCTTCCCGTGATCTCCGTAAAATCTTCAGTTCTTGCGGGAGGTCAGCCAGCATTTCATTTGTCCCTATGTAAGTTTAGATCTTTAAAACTACGCAACGGATTTAGACGCGGTTTTCATAATAGATAGAGTGAGTCAAGAGGAAGATTTATTCGTATAATACATGCATAATTTAGTAGAGAAACTGATTGCACCCGTGCGAAGCCAGGCGGGTCGCTAGTACATACATAAGTCACGTCTTTATCTCTCACGGGGTGGACAGAGCCTAGGGTAACAAAACCTACAGGCCACGTTTACCGTGATTGTGGGCGTATACGCGGAAAGGGGAATCAAAATACTGATTGGTGGCTAGCCGCATCGCCTATAACATGATTCTTACTATTTTCACCCATTCCCTCGATGGGCTCGAAGTCATGAAGATTAAGTTGTCAAAAATTTAATCCGGTTTTCTCAGGTTGAAATTCCATAATCATTCTAGTTATAAAACGGCTAAATTAATGAATCAAACTCCTGGCTATTAATTTAAAGATGTTTAGCTGCAATGAGTTTACAACTCATTTACGAATTGCTATTTTAATGTCGCGATAATTGAGACCGCAAGGGTCATTAAACTAAAACGGTTTCCAAATTAAAACTAGGCTTAATGTCCTTCCTTTGTCGGCTTATCTGGGCACCTAAAAATGGCAACAAAGTCGGCGTGGCGGTTAACGGATTGCCATTTGCTAAGGCCGTGACTACATCCAGCATAAAGAAAACATTTGCTATTCTAAGCTCTTTGTGGAGCTTCATTTTACGGTGATAATGGAGGTCTATTTTCACATTCGATTCCATGTATTAAAACCAATAAAGTAACACCGTGACTGATTTACTCATCGCCTCATTCACACACAACATGCAGCAGCATAAAACACTAGATATTTAAAACCTTGAAACTTGGTATTCACTCACTATGTTTTTCCTTCGCTCCCAGACCAGCATGGAAGTACAGTACTTTTTAACACCATTTCAAATCCTACTAAATCCTCATCCACGTAATTATAATTGCTTCAGTCGATTCAAGCGTCAGCATAACCTTAATGGAGTTACTTTCGCATTTATAATTAACTTGGTAGTTTGGGTTGTGTGGACACTGATTCTCATTAGCCTGGTGTAGTTTTTAAACTGACATTAGCTCAAATTGGATAACACATTTAATACTGTTAAAACACGTTGGATATTCGCAACTGACTGACTTTATTCAATAAAAAAATATAACTAGGGTACATGTTTAGTTCGACATGCTGAGGATAGATGGCGACACAAGTACCAAAATCTAACACAAACATATTTTGATATCTCATAATTCTAACACCCCCACTTATCAAAATAAGCTAAACACGAAATAAAAAAACTACATTGAAACAATACCAAGCATATTCATAAACTTGTAATGTTTTACAGAGCATAAACCTTTAGTTAAAATATCAGCGGGCATTTCCCCAGTAGGAATATACTTAATGTTGACATATTTATATTTGACAACATCTCTTATATAATGATATCGTACATCTATGTGTTTCGACCTGTTATGGCTCTGATGGCTAGATGCTAATTTCAAAGCACTTTGATTATCACAATGCAAATCAATTACATACATTGTTTCAGTAATTTCATGTAGTAAACTTCGTAAATAAACAGCTTCTCTAGAAGCTTCAGACAGAGCAGTGTATTCTGCCTCCGTACTAGAAAGACAAACAGTTTTCTGTTTTCTGCTTTGCCAAGAAACAGCTGATCCTGACATCATAAAGCAAAAACCAGTATATGATTTTCTGTCTAAGGCATCACTTGCCCAATCACTGTCTACAAAACCTTGTAAATCCATATTGTTATTAGTATATCTTAAGCAGTAATTTTTGGTACACTGTAAGTATTTTAAAATTCTTTTTGCATAGTTATAACAGTTTACATTAAAGCAATTATTGAATTGACTAAGATAACTTACTGCATAGGCAATGTCTGGCCTTGTTAATACTGCCAAGTACATCAAACTTCCAATAAGTTTTTGATAAGGAACATCAGGTAATGTTTCTTCAGATTTCTCTATATTCAACTTTGGTTCAATAGGCGTACTTTGCAATTTACAATCAGACAACTGAAATTTAGACACTAACTGTTCAATATATTGTTGTTGATCTACAGTTATAACACTTTTATCTCTATCTAAATTTATTCTCATGCCTAAATATTGTCTTACAGGGCCAAGGTCCTTTAACTTAAATTCTGAACCCAATACATTTTTCAATTTGTTTGTTTCGGCCTCATTATTTGAAAAAATCAAAAAATCGTCGACATACAGAGCAACAATAATCTTAATTTTATTATGAGTTTTTGCAAACAAACAAGGTTCATATTTACTGTTTTTAAAACCTAATTTACTCAAACAATCTTTAACTCTGTCATACCATGCTAAAGATGATTGTTTTAAACCATAAATAGCCCGTTTTAATTTTAACACATTTCCCCCACTTTTGTTTGCAAAACCTTCAGGTATTGACATATATATATTTTCTTTCAAAATACCATTTAAAAATGCAGTCGTAACATCTAAATGTGTAATACTCATTCTCATTTTTACGCTGAGAGCAAACAACAATCTAAGAGTGGAATGACGCACTACAGGAGAAAATGTTTCAGTATAATCAATTCCAGGCTTTTGCGTAAAGCCTTTTGCTACCAGTCGGGCCCGAAAACGCACATTATTGTCCACGTCAAACTTTTTAACAAACACCCACCGGCACTTCACAATAGTCACATCACCTGGGTTGTTGACAACTTCCCATGCATTGTTGTCTTCAAAAGATTGCAACTCATCAGCCATTGCATGCCTCCACTGCTCCCTCTCGGGCCCTTCCAGGGCCTCTGAGTATGTGATCTCCTCTGATGCTGGAACTGTACTGGATACACACATGTTGGTAAAACCATATCTCTCAGGTTTTCTTCTCAGACGCTTAATCTTCTGATTTGGCTCTAGTTCTGGTGTTGGTATTTTCTGGACTGCTTGTGGTGCTATTTCATTTGATTGCGGTTCTGGCAATGTTTCATTACCATCAGTGTATACTGAAGAATCTGAAGAACTGTCAGGATCATCCTCGACTTCTGGAACATGAGGACAGGGTTCCCCCACTGAATTTCTGCTCTTCTTCTCCACACTGGTTGGTGATGTCTCCTCATTTGGAATCCAGATGGCTTCACTGGTTTCACTATCAACCATCTCATCTTCTATTATAATAACATCCCTGCTGGTGATCATACATTTCTTCAAAGGATTATATAGTTTATAACCTTTGACATCTTCACCATATCCAACTAAGATGTGTTGTGCTGCTTTTTTATCCCATTTTAAGCGTTTCTCCTTAGGTATATGGACCATCACTTTGCTACCGAACAATCGTATGTGACTCAGGTCTGGTTTTGTTCCATACCACAGTTCATAAGGGGTTTTCAGTAGCCCTGATGCAATGGACCTGTTTTTCAAATAAACAGCTGTACTGGCTGCTTCTGCCCAAAATCTCTTATCCAGCTTTGCATCATACAATAAACATTTTGCCTTTTCTATCACTGTTCTGTTAGCTCTCTCACAAAGACCATTTTGTTCTGGTGAGTAACTATTGGATTTTTGATGGACTATACCAGCTTCTTTTAAGTAGTTCTGAAATTCACTGTTGCAGAATTCAAGTCCGTTATCTGAGCGTAAAATCTTTATCTTTTTATCTTGTTGATTTTCAACAACTGATTTAAATTCTTTAAATCTGCTGAAAGCTTCACACTTTTGCTTCAGGAAATAAATAAAAGTCATTCGACTGTAATCGTCAACAAACAGCAAAAAATATCTATTGCCTTTTAATGAATTTATTTCCATAGGACCGCATAAATCTGTATGTATTTTATGTAATGTCTCTGTGCTCCGTTCACCCACATGAGAGAAAGGTAACCTCATTTGTTTTCCTTCACAACAAGTTGCACATTGAGACTTTGTTATGTCAAAAGAACCATTGTATGACAAACCATCCACAATGCCATTTCTCATCTTGTTCATATCTTGGCTGTTGATGTGTGCTAGCCGTCTGTGCCATAGCTTTCCGCTAACTCCTGGAGTTGTAAACAAACAACTTTGAGTCTGTAACCTTAACTTGTATACACCATCAGTTAAGTCTGCTATCGCCACTAAAGCATCATTTTTGTCACGTATGTAACAATGCTTCTCTTCAAATGCGACACTATTGCCATTCTTGATGAGCTCGCTGACTGATAACAAATTGGTTGTTAAACTAGGCACGCATAGCACATCCTTCACAGTTATGTGATAATCTTGATCCGAAACGATCTCGACGCTTCCGGAACAAACAACCGGCACTTTTGATTCATTTGCGACGACGATTTCTGGTAAACCCGGCGCTAAGTTCGTATTGTTTACCCAATCTCGATTCACAGTCATGTGCGCACTCGCACCTGAATCTACGTACCATTCAGTTTTATTAAACTTTCCGTTAAGGAAAACAACGTTAAATACGCATTTACTTGCGGATTTCGTTAACAATGGGCACTGATTCCGATAATGCCCATTACTCTTACACTTATAGCAAGTGACTTCTTTTTCTTTCTTTGTTGTATTTGTATCTGTCACTTTCTTGTTTGACGTTAATGAACCGCCATGTTTTTTAGGCTTAGTGTTGCCAGAGTAATATTTGTTTCTCGCCGCGAATGCAGCGCCGCTGACTTCAGAATCGTTGGCGATTTCCATGTCAAGTAATTTTGACTTGATGACATCCGCAGTTATTGAAATACCCGAATGTTCAATTGCCATAATCATCGGAGAATAACGGTCGGACAAACCTGCTAATAATAATGATCCTAACCATTCATCGGTTATTGTAAATCCTGTGCCATTCAACCTTTGAGCCGTTTCCACCATTTGTGTGACATAGGTAGCCATTGAATCACAGTTATCTAGTCGGATGGATATCAAATGCCGCAGTAAGGTTATCTTTCTTGAAAAACCAGAGTCATCAAACATGGTCTTCAATTTAGTCCATAATTCCGCTGAGCTCGTGGTATTCCTGATATGCACGTACAATGCTGGATCAATCGTTAAAATTAACTTTGCCTTCGTTTTTGCATCTTCCGCTGGTTTTATCTCGAAACTTGCCGGTGGTTTTATGTACGCGGCCATTCCGTCTAGAACCAACAAGTTTTCAGCCGCAAAACTCCACTCGTCGTAATTCTCCCTGCCTTTTAACTTCGGCACACTGGCAATATAGTTTGTGGCCATGTTTCCGCGAATCAACGTGCACAATTTATCTATTTTAACTTCGAAAATCACTGATAAATACGGGAGGAGCCCATAACCTGTTAAAACACGTTGGATATTCGCAACTGACTGACTTTATTCAATAAAAAAATATAACTAGGGTACATGTTTAGTTCGACATGCTGAGGATAGATGGCGACACAAGTACCAAAATCTAACACAAACATATTTTGATATCTCATAATTCTAACAAATACGTTAACCGGGTGTATCCGAACCCTTGCGCGGAACATTAGCGAGTGGCTTTTATCACTTCATCTAAGTGATTGATGCCGTTTTTATTGGATTAAAACATAGTTTGGTGAACTTTGTAACGGTCGCGATAGTTTTTTTGTGAAAAGATTGAATGTTCCTTCTAAAAAGAAACGTGCCGAATTCCCTTCACGTTAATCTGGGAAAGGCGGCAATCTTTTTCCTCGTCTTTATACACAAGTAATTCATACAGCATGATGCCGGGAAATATGGCGAGAAGTTAGACTCACTCGTAATAATCTTGCTAATAGATTATGTTGGACCGCAATCAGTAAACTAACATGAGTATTCGGGCGACGTGGCTTTACTAATGCTTAGTGTTTGCCAAATCGGAAAACACGTTTCCTAGATATGAAGTCTAGATCAACTTTCATCGACGTCGTTGGAGTTAATATAATAGTAGATTGATAAACGAGGGTTGTAAGTGATCAATTACACCCAAGATATTTAGGCGCACGAGCGAGCAAAGCGAGCGAGGGTGCTTATAGTTCGCAGGTGTAATTGATCATTTACACTCGAGTTGAACACTCTACTTTTCATCACAAATGCGAGGAAAATCCAAATCGTCACTTGAACTCATCATTATTGTTAAAAACAATACGCAATTTGTAATAGAGCGGAAGAAAATGTATCGCGCCAAACCGTCTTTTGTTTTTTTTTTAATGGCCTCGCGTTCTTTGGCTTTGGCACATTCAGTCAGCACTGGGCAGCAGCATTATGCCAGCATAGAGGTTTGGAGGTAAGTTTTACGCATTACAATCTCCTTGTTTACCAGTTCGTGAATACAAAGGAGCACCATTCGATTTTTAAATGTACTTACATCCCTAAGGATGTAAATCGAATTTAAAACTTGGATTTCAAGTTAAATGCAACCTACTTTCAGAGCTTAAGTGATGAAAAAGTATTTCCACACAAATTTTATAAACCTTCCAAGGTAGTTTTAAGGTGCGACCACACCGGTGCGTAAAATACGTTGACGGTGCGTTTACGCAACAAAATGTGTGGAAAAACGGTGAGAAAACGTGACGCCTACGACACGTCACTGCGTATACGCGGCGGTGTGATCGCTCCTTTAGCTGTTAATTTTTACTCTCTACTGGTTTCTTATTTTTTGTGGGGTATCAAGTCGTTATAGCGACGACAATCTCGCCAATTTCAAAGTAACAAAAATATAATTCAAATATCTTGTGACAAAATTTCTGCAACGTTGTACGGTAACACGGTCAAAAAACCCCCTCCTCCGCTGTCGGCCTCGTAGCCAACGGTCAATGATATCCCTCTAAAACTGCCAGGAAATCATTAGCCGATGCCTAGGGTGCTCCGGACCAAGCACTGTTCTTCCCCGGACGGAGCCAAAAACGAACCGCAGCTCTTGACCTCACGTGCAGGTAACCCGACTCGCACCCCCCTACTTTTTTATTTTGACTTGAAATTTGATTCACGTAAGGAGGTCGATGAAAATAAATAATCACTTACCTTCAATAAAAAAGATAGATATGCTTTATTTATTTTTTTCATTTTATTTTCAGCCAGCAATAGTTGAATCCAGATATTTGATTTTTATTCTACGAGTATTGTGAAAAGATAAAAGTCAAATATTTCAAGGCGCTATTCAATCTCCAATACAATATTTAATAACAATATTGGTATTATCTTCTATTGTGTTTTTTCAACGGTTCATTGAGTGGATGAAAGTTCGATTTTACCTCGAAATAAACAATAATAAATATAACTTCAGCCTTTAATAATGCGTAATAACTCCTTAGGAACGTTATTAAGAGCTTTATGGAGTTGAAATAATATTTTTAAAAAAACTCTTTTGATAGAATTCGTTTGGAATTAATGAGAACGTGTAACTTTTTAAACATAATATTTTTACATACATACACATATCACGTCTACAAGACCTAAAGGCCACGGTTAGCATAATTGTGGGCATATAGGTGGAAAGGGAATAATAATAGTGATGGGTTGCTAGCCGCATCGCCTATAACATGATTCCTAAGATTTTCGCCCCATTCCCTCGATGGGCTTGTACGGTCAAGTGCAAAAATAAGTATCGATACGAACTTCTCAAAAATATGTCCCACGACCTTATTACGCCGGTGTAAGAGTGTATGGTACTTATTTTTGAAACTTTGACTAGATACATATATTATTACACTCGACTGTACCTACTATGCAACTGGTACATTCTATGTTATTTCTTTGCTCATCGTCATGGCGACCACTTTGACTCCTAGTTAGTATGTCGCTCATGCGCCCGTAGATGGCTTATAGTTATAGCCGATCTTAGCGGTGAAACCTCGCGCACAATGAATGCACGTGAGCACACCGTCGACATAATGGTAGCGAAGGGCAACCTTTAACTTTAAACCAAAGCACGAAACCTGTATTACGTGGTAATATCAATATCCGCGACTGCTTTTATTTTCGTTAGCAGCCATCAATCATTGCGTGTTTACTTTGTCATCCGTTCTCCGATCGGCTAACCCAAAATCCTTCAACAGGCGAAAGTATAAATAGAAAAAACCTGCGAGCGAAAAAAGGTCCGAGCCGGTCTCATTATACGAAGGGTTCTATAGCAGTGCATAAAACAAAAAGTTAAAAACTAAAAAATATTAATTACATTAAATAGGTAGGTACATGGAGAGTTTTTAATAACCTCTTCACTACACAGTATAAAATAAAGTCGCTTTCAACATGAAACTACCGTGAGACTTAATCATCATTACACATAAACGGATAACTCGCGTATAAAAAGTCGAGTGATGCTCGCCATGTTTCGGACTATTTCGTAGTCCTTCTTCCTGGAGTGCTCGCCCCGGCGCCAGCAAAACAAACACTGCGCGCCAGCGCTCTGTTCGCGCGGCTGTTCGACGTGTCGAGCATCACTCGACTTTTTATACATGAGTTATCCTTTTATTATATGTCTAATGATAAAGTCGCTTTCTCTGTCCCTATTGCCCTATGTATGCTTATATCTTCAAAACTACACAACGGATTTTGATGCAGTTTTTTTAATAGATAGAGTGATTCAAGAGGAAGGTTTTTATGTATATTTCTAAGCAGACGAAGTCGCGGGCAGAAGCTAGTTACCTATAATTACGACAGAACGCCACACTCGCCGCTCGACAGTCGGAGGACAGGAACACTATTTTGCTGGTGGTAAGTAGGTAAGGAAGTAAGTAAAACACAATCCACAAAAAAACATACACACATAAACAAATCACGTCTTTATCCCTAACGGGGTAGACAGAGCCTAAGATGGCAAGACCTAGGCCACGATTAGCAAGATTGTGGGCGATAGATGGCAAAAAAATGGAATCAAAGTAGCAAGTAGTATGGGTTGCTAGCCGCATCGCCTATAACATGATTCCTAAAATTTGCGCCCATTCCCTTGATGGGCTTTTACCATCTGCGCGGGAAGACACACAACTGGTACATTCTATGTTTTTTCTTTGCTCCTAGATCAGCATGGAAGAAAAACATGTGCACAAAGGCGAACTTATCCCTATAAGGGATCTCCACTAGTTAACCTTTGTGTAGATGAGAGGAGCACTAAACTACGGACTGACAAAGAGTGAGTTTAAAATTACAAATAGTGCAACAAGAGCGTACATCGTTAAAAACAATAAACTTTTCATAAAATAAACTAGTAAATAAACGGAAAATTCCCTGAAAAGTTTCCCTGAAAATCTTAGGAAATATATGTCATAGGCGATGCGCCTAGCAACCCATCACTATTTGGATGCCCCTTTCCATCTATTCGCCCACAATCATGCTAAGCGTCCGTTTTTTTGTTCGTTAACACGGACCACCTCAAAGTGACGACGTCTAAATCATTTATGCTTTAGGTGTTTACAGGATGGCGGTGATCGTTTAAAATCAGATAAACCACTATACTTTTGTCAGCTTTAATCATAAAACAAACCTCTACTTGATGGTTATAATAAAACACATACATACATACAGTCCCGCCTCTTTTCCATAGAGGTAAGCAACTACTTTGTTCCACTTGCTACGATTCTGACATACCTCTTTCGCTTCATCCACATTCATCAATCTCTTCTTTATTATTTTATCTAAATCGTGAAAATTTCAAGTGACTACAAATCACTGTCCAAAAGCTACAACCGATAGGACCCACAGCGGGAACTCTAAAATGCGTACCAAGTTCACCCTAATCAAATGTCAATTCGGTAAGTCTACATCACAAAGCAAAAAGGCAAATGGCGCTTTGGCAAAATGCAATCGGAGATATTTGGTAAAACGTCTCTCATCTGTGGAGATTTTGTATCAAAGAGTGTAGACGGAAGGGATTGGCGATATGGTACGGGCGTTTGAACCAAGCAATGGCCTTGATCAATGGGGTTCTGAGCATTGTCGTGCGGTGGAGTTCTATGGTTGCTACAAAGTCTGTTGGTAGAGATTCATTGATCTGTTGCGTCTGTTACAGACGAATTATGGCTTACCGTCCGACAGACAACGCCTTCTGTGGCTATATAAACCAATGCGAGAACCACAATGCGCACATTTTACTTTTGCGAAGACACACAACGCTGATGATCTATTTTTCATCTTTATGTTTTTTTATTGTTATACCTTGTTTATTTTCTATAAAATTATATATATTATCTTATATTTGTGTGTCTTGCAAAAAGGAATAAATGTCTTCTTTCTTTACATGCTCTACAAGAAGCCTGATAATGTGAACCGTGCACAAAGTTTTATAAAATAAACCGGAATACTTGATGGTTCAGCAATCCAAGCTGGTCTGGGAGTAAAGAAAAAAACATAGAATGTACCAGTTGCTTTTGTAAAAACCCATCGAGGGAATCGGCGAAAATCTTAGGTATCGTGTTATAGGCGATGCGGCTAGCAATCCATATTTTGGTTCCATTTTCCACCTGTACGCCCACAATCATAGTAAACGTGGCCTGTAGGTCTTGTCTTAGGCTCTGTCTATACATATATGTGCATATACCATGTTCTCAATTCGGTTGTATATTTTTCTGTATAATAGAGTGTTTATTATACATACATAAGCCTGAAGAGGGTTTCGTCTGTAGGGGTCACGGAAGGTTAGCTATTCATTAGCGGATGATCCCTCTAACGAATGGCCTTCGTTCTAATTGCAACCAATCAGAAGAGGATAATTATGGGTTTGTTTACATCGGTCACGATCGCGGACGTTCATTGATGGACCTTCCAATATTGAGAGAGGAAGCCCGTAGATGAATGAATATAGTTGAAGCTTTGATGTCACCTCATTCCTATTCTTGAGGACACTTGGTGATGCGGATGAGTGTGTGTGTGTGTGTGGGTGTGTGCTTATAACACTATAATTGCAGAGTTAGCTGCAATTATAGCCAAAATACACCGGAGCAATCTAAGAGTGTGCTACCACGAACGACGTATCGAATTAAAACTGTCTGCTGTCACCTTTGATAGCTAAGAAGAGTATTTTACGTCAGAGACTTGACAGGAGTATTTTCTTAGCAAGGTTGAAAACAGAACAATCATGTTAAAGACGATGCGGCTAGCAACCCATCACTATTTTGATTCCACTTTCCACCTATACGCCCAAAGTGTCTCCAACTTACTTACTTACTTACTTACTTACTTTTCTTACTGGTTGTCTGGTAGAGATCGCTATTAAGCGATAAGACCGCCTATTGTCTACTTTGTTCTTTGTTTCTGTATTGTTTTGTACTGATTTGTGGTGTTCAATAAAGAGTATTTGTATTATATTGTGTCTTGCTAAACGTGGCCTGTAGGTCTTGTTACCTTTGGTGCTGTCTACCCCGTAAGGTATAAAGAAGTGATTTGTGTATGTGTATGTATGTAAACAGAGTATGTATAGGTATACCTATCCATGGTTACCCATGGAATGAATAATGTAATGACATAGTTCCTAGTATGTCCTTGTTTGTGAAAGTTGGTGATGTGGGGTTTAATTAAGTTTTTGTTTATCTATGTCAAAACTATGCCAGCTGGCTCACTCTGTGAGTGATTATAATTTAACACTGTGAAACTAATCGCGAGGACACCCTGTGTTTAGTACTAACACAGCTGAAATTCTCTTTTCTCAAAAATTCTCGGCAATTTTCTCTTTCCGTTAGAAAATAGAACACTGGAAGTGCCTCATTTGAATTGAGTTGATGAAATGCACTAAAATCCATTTTTCCCCGCCTCGTTTACTTTTTGAAACGTCAAAAAATTGCATGCAAAATTGAGAGGACGATAATAATTCCATACAGCCAGGCCAACCGCATAGCATAGTAAAAAAGAAGGAAAAAAGAAAAAAAAAATTTAAAGTGCCAGTAGTTTGCGTATATACTGACAACGGCAGTACCTAGTTAATTAGAAGGAGTTTGATTTTTATTCTTTGTAAGTAAAGTAATACAACACAAAAAAAAGTTTTAACATAAGTAGGCTCTTTTCTAGCATAAACCTCTAAGGTTTATAACTTTCCATAATTACGATGATTGGATAAAAGCGTTGTGGTGCGTGTTGTTTTTTTTTTATAAAAAAATATAGGAGGTTAGATTGTTTGCAGCAAAAGAAAGACGAAATAAATATTTGTTTTCAAAAGCATTAGTCGCAGTCACAGGTGTTATCCATAAGCAATTTTAAATTGATTCAATCCATTCAATCGCATGAATGCGTTCTTCGCTTCAGCAACGTATATTAGCCAAGTTGAAACTGAAAAAGTTTCGTGTAAAAATTGGCAATTTCACAGCTTACGTATTTCGTTATTACGGTGTGTATCTAGCCGAGTGAACAGTTCTAGTTGAGATATTACTTTGCCTCGGCTAGGATCGAATACCTTGGAGCCACTGGTCTCGCGGTATACCCAAAACACGAGAAACTATATTCACATCCTTAACTTATTATACGTTTTATTGAACCACAAGACGCTTCGAACATTCTGCCAAAAAACATGACATTTAAAAACCACTATCAATTAATTCACCCGTTAAAAAATATATAATTATTCATAAACGATCCTGAAAACTGGAACACAGAAAATCTGAAAAGTAAAGCCGTGGCTGGGAATCGAACCCGAGGAAATAAAAAAGTATGTATACAAATTAGAATAGACAGAATAGCTTAACGGGTGCAAACCCAAGTAAGAAAGAGGAAGGAAACAAGAAAGACAAAGTATGTAGCATGAAAGTACGAGCAGTAGCAAATGATAGAACTGGAATGAATGTTTTAAGTAAGTACAGGCTCCGATCATGTTGGAGGTAGTACAGAAAAAAAAAATCGAACCCGGAACCTCACCATACCGTGATGCGTGCTTTTATCCTACACCACCCGTAGCAGGTCAAACCACATTGGAACCATAGTGTACCAGTGATACTGCAGGTGGCAAGTTCTCGTTAATTATGGCGTTCTAAGAAGGTGGCCTTTGTCAAACAGTAAACGTCTTCTTCTTCTTCTTCTTCTTCTTATTTGTGGCGTTTCAAGTCGTTATAGCGACGACAACTTCGCCAATGTCAAAGTGACAAATCTTGTGACAAAATGTCGGCAACGTTGTACGGTAATGGTCAAAGACCCCCCTCCCCCCCTGTCGGGCTCTTAGCCAACGGTCAATGATATCCCTCAGAAACTGCCAGGAAATCATTAGCCGAAGCCCAGGGTGCACCGGATCAAGCACTGCTCTTCCCCCCGGACGGATCCAAAACGGAACCGCAGCTCTTGACCACGCGTGGAGGTCAACAGTAAACGTCTTCCAGCTGACTATGAAGATGATGAAATCGAAAAATGAAAAATACCCTTTTTGTGTGCATCAGCGATATTAAACTCTGAACGAACAAAAAAAAATTACCTTGCATGCATGCATGGGTTTGCATGTGTAACAGTTGTGTTCATTAAGCTTTGATAATGATCCCGTAGAGGGATCGAAACGCGTCAGTGTTTGTGTGGTGTAAGGGATAATTAAGTTTGTGGGATTTATATGTGTTTTATTATTGGCAGCAGTGAGGGAGGGTTGCATGAAAAACATATATATTTCACACAGGCTTGGTTATCTTGCACGTGAGTAGCGGAGTAGCAAGGTAAATTTCTTGTTCGTTGAAATGGACCTCCGCAAAGTAACGCCTGATTCAATAAAATAATTAAACTATGATTTTGCTAAATTTCAAGTCCGTAGCTCCAGTGGTTTAGCTTGTGCGTTGTCAGTCAATGTCACTCACTTTAGTCTTTCAAACGTATAGGAACAGATTAGGTGTAATAGTCATTCCTATACTAAAAGACGCTTAGCAAATAACATACTGCACGTGAGCGTTTTCCCAAGTGATTTATGATAGCGATAATTTCACTTTAATTTGTGTGTGTCTGCTATAAATTCTGTTGTATTAAAGCTTACTGAGGAAAAGTGAGCCAAGTTCCAAAAAACCCGCCAATAATACATTAACGTGATTTGTGAACACGTCGACCTTAACCTTAACCCTTGGGTTGGTAGGCGACTTGGCGCAGGTATAAGCATTGATTCAATTGCCCTTACAAATTGCACGATTTTTTTGGAAAATCCAAACAGCCACGACGCCACAAAGAAGCCAGTCATTTAATTAGTAAAAATAACAAAACAACCTATACCATACTCTACTACAAACAATTTTGAAAAGTAACAAACAGAACATAGATAGGTTAGTTACCTAAATGAATAATTAACACTAGAGTTCAGTAAAATATGTAAGCATGACTAAGGGCAAGTTGTCGTACTCGGTCATACATCTTTACTTACTCTAAGGCACACATTTAGGTTTACATAACAACACATTTGCGTAACAAGTCGTATACATAAAAACGCTGATTTGGTATAAAACTTTTCCGACTTGACTCTCACACTGCCCGTTAGCTTATCAAGCGCGTTCGTGACAATATGAGTGGGGTGATTACATGCCTGCGGTTTTGGTGAAATTTACGTCTATCTGGAATGTTTAAATTGTTTCGTTACATTATTCAAATAAACAAGATTTACGTTGTTAGCGCAATTATCCGTGCGATGCAAAGTTTCATTTGGTCGCCATGTAGCATGTTACTGAACTTAAGTTTAATCTTCTGCCCGCGACTTCGTCTGCGTAGAATTATACATAAAAACCTTCCTCTTGAATCACTCTATCTATTAAAAAAAAACCGCATCAAAATCCGTTGTGTAGTTTTGAAGATATAAGCATACATAGAGACATAGGGACAGAGAAAGCGACTTTATTTAATACTATGTAGTGATAAAACAATTGCAATTGTTTAGAATTCTTTCCAAAATCGACGAGAGCACTTTTTGTGTTTTCATTGCTTTAACTAAATTATGGTACTCCATGAAATGTAAATCTTTTTGAACTAATATCATTGCAACTGTAAATTTTTCTCACTTCGTTAGAGACTGAGCTGGCTTAGTAATCACTATCACTACATAGTATAAAAAAAAAACGCTTTCTCTGTCTCTATGTCCCTATGTCCCTATGTATGTTTATATCTTCAAAACTACACAACGGATTTTGATGCGGTTTTTTTTAATAGATAGAGTGATTCAAGAGGGAGGTTTTTATGTATAATTCTACGCAGACGAAGTCGCGGGCAGAAGCTAGTACATAATAAATTTAAACATATAGGCGACTCGCTTTTACAGCTCGCGTATCATCCATTTTTCTTACCGTTCTGTGGATGCAACACGTAAGCTATTCTATGAAATGGAAAAAGCGAGATTTGCAGTAGGCGTGTTAAACAAGAAGATGTCTGCCTCAAAGTAGCCATAGTTTATTTACTGTCGGTATTTCCAATATTGGGCGACAATGTCCCTCGGAGACTAACCCAGATTCCATTTAGGTCAACGTCTACGCCAAGATATTACTTTTTTAACTATTGTACAAGGATGATTAAAAGTCCACAAACGTCATTCATGAGGCGTCCTAGCTGCGCTCGCGGCTGCTATCTTTTGTGTGTGGTTGCAATTATTGCGATCCGCCATTGTGCTATGGGGTAGCGTGATTCTCTAAACTATCGTCCATGAAGCACTCGTGCTCGGGCGACAATCATAACTTGAGCCTTTCACTGGTAGGTATAGTTCGAAGACAGGGTATCTTGATGTCAACTTTAACTCGCGATCGTTAAGACACAGACTCCATAATATTATAATGCCTGCTAGCGAAGGTGTGGTGCCACGTCATCAGTTTTTTGAGTTGTAAGCGCAGTTAGAGGCACCAATTTGCCTATTATGGTTGAGAACTGTATACTAAGTGAGTGCCCTTGCCAATATATGCCGCATTACCGGCTTTTTGATTGAATTTTAGACACGTTTCTTGCTCCTTTTTGCGTGTCGTTTGCACAGCTCTGTGATCAGGATCATCTTGTACGCGTCAACGTAGCTCTTCAAAAGTCAACGAATATTTTTTATTACTTAATCATCATCATCATCATCATCATCACATTTGGCATGGGATGTCATCTGTTTGACGTAGGCCTCCCCCATAGACATCCAATCGCCTCAGTTGAAAGAAGCTTGCATCCACCGTGAGCCCGCGACTTCAACCAGGTCATCTGTCTATCTCGTTGGTGGAGGTCCTGCGTGGTTTCCAATCGAGAACCTTTCGGCTCCAACGACCATCTGTTAATTTTATTACGTACGTGGGAGAAAGTATGATATTAATCACTTTCCCCTAAAAATTCTAATCTGTTTCGGCTTCGATTAACGCCGCGCCGCAAAAAACGATCCAGCGCCCCCGGGTGTAAACTCAGCATAAATGCTAAAGCATAACGCGTGATTTGGACAATTTATCAACCTGTCGCAGCTCACAATAAACGGGCGAGTCACGGTTCATGCCTTCATAATTACCGTACTAAGTATAGCAAAAATATAGCAACAATGTGGAGTGACTGGGCGGTTTTTTTACGATCCGTGAGCGTTATGAGTAGTTGTAATGACCTTTTCCTACGTCAGGTTTCTTTCAGGTCAGTTTGTTAACTAAATCGAATGGGTTTTTATGAAAAAGTGGTAGCGTTGAAATGGGCAGTGGCGCTTTTTTTTATACAACAAGAAGCGTGTGGGTCACCTGAAGGTAAGCGAACATCATTGCCTAGTTGCAAATTCGTTGCCAGCCAAAAATACTCAGACAAAACCTTTATGTGCCGGTAATTTTGCCGGCTGTCTTAGTTTCCATGCTCAAAACACAACACTACAACCAATACTAGAGTATGATGGTGATAGCGATCCTACTGCATGTCTGCGCTACCTATATTATTTTTACCCATTTGTGAAATAGCTGCCGTTGTGTCACCGCAGATCGGTTCTCGGAAATACACCCTCCTACTTCAACTGGAGAGCCGCGCTCTTGACAGCATGGTAGTAGGTAACCGCCTCTCAGCTTTGTGGAGCTGTTCTTGGAGCTATCACGTAAGCAGGATATATCATTTCAATGAAAGCGTTTCAACAAACATGGTGTCTTATAATTATTCCCGAATATTCTAGCAGATGGTTAATATACTTAAAATGACACCCCTTCAAATGTTTCTGGAGGAACCTATGTCCAGCAGAGGGACGAAGGCTGGAGACGACGATGATGAAATATTTCTTTATATAAAAATAAGTCGGGTTTTCCTACCTGACGCTATAACTCCAGAACGCACGAACCGATTTCCACGGTTTTGCATTCGTTGGAAAGGTCTTGGGCTCCGTGAGGTTTATAGCAAAGAAAATTCAGGAAAAATTTCAACAGAAAACACACGCGGACGAAGTCGCGGGCAACAGCTAGTTTCTTTATAATGCCAAAGGGATGACTTAATTTTGTGTCTAAAATTACAATGACAAACCTGAACAGGAGTTTTTAATCAAACCGACACAACTACCTGCTGAAATGTTCTGGAAGAATTCTGGAATACCTTGTATATTTTAAGAAGAGTACCAGGAAGTGGATCATGTTTTAGTGAAACAATAAACTTCCAGCTCCAAATGTTCGCTTCGTTTTTCGATTGCAGTTTCGAATTCCAAACTTAAGCTCGTTAACGAATTCTGTCAACGTTTTGTTCAGTTGCATAACAACCAGCGCTGACCGTTGCTCCTTCCTCTGTTTCATCTATTTTCTTTCTGTCAAACTGTCAATCTCCATGTCATAAATCTGAATATGCAGGCCGGAGTTTTTAAATTTCTCGCTCGGATTTTGTAGGTTATTCTGTAATAAACCGCAGTGACGAAGCAGATAGGGTTGAAATTTCATTTGAATTGCGAAGGGTGATAAAACTTTGTTGCATTTGGTGAAACAGTCAAAGTGCAGCGTTTGTATTTTTGCTGACAGAATGAAAGACATGTAAATACCAAATTATGATACGATTTAGCCAAATAACAATTTACGGAAAATAGCGTAACTATAACGCATTTTATTGGACACACATTTTAAAACATTTTACAGTTATCACTCGTTAACTTTACATATAATTTAGTACAATAGTTTTTAAAGATAAAAATCTTAACGACTTCTTGTACCTCTAGTATCATCTTCTTCACATCAAAGAAAGGCTTTTACGTACAAAGACTTGCTTCACGAGGTAAGTGTATTCATTTTCGATTTAAATCTTTCGGTAACCGCCGATCGATTCGATAAACGGAAACCCTCTCCCTAATAGCCCAGCGACCTGGCAGAATTGAATCAACGCTAC
Source organism: Pandemis cinnamomeana (assembly GCA_932294345.1). NCBI lineage: Eukaryota > Metazoa > Arthropoda > Insecta > Lepidoptera > Tortricidae > Pandemis > Pandemis cinnamomeana. Next base: position 6,331,929 of record OW028724.1, on the reverse strand, counting down.
CTCCGGGACCCTGGCACTCTCCAAGCAACAACCAACGCTAACACTTCTCACGTAGAACCTATAACGTCACACCCCGAACCGAACCCCCTATCGTTCTCGCTTAAAATCGAACTTGCAGGTAACATTGTGAGTAAGCAATCTCAACTGTGAAGTAGGGAGGTAAGGTCGACTTCGAAGGTAAGACGGATACAAGGTTTGTTTAAGTTTTTTGCCGAAGTGTCTCCAATATTACAGCACTTGAGAGCAGTTGAGCGGGAAATAAATTACATATTAATTAGGGTTTTAAGTCGAGAGAAAGCTGCTAACTTTTAGAAGTTCAAAGCTTAAGAGTAATTGGCACTTTTTTGTGGAGCTTTCAGAATTCAGACCCTTTTATTAGAGGGCTGGAATTAAAATTTGTAGAGAAACCGCTGATATTATAGGTTTTTCGAATAGCCACAGTTCCGGTCGCTAATTTGTAATGAGGACTTTTAGCATAAAATTTGAAGACCGTTTCTTGTTAAGTAGAACCTGGAAATTACCTGAGAAATTCCAGAGTTTTTATACTTATATTATTACAAGAATTATAAAAACGATATCCTTATTTTATTTTTCTTAGTCCGAAAGAAAAAGAGGTTTGGTAGACTCCTATATACAAGGCGTATTTTATACCATGCCTTATATCTGTGTCATCCGTCAGTCCACGCATATCTGTAACAATTTTCGTCCTCATGATAAAGCATACAAGTCAGTAAAAATACGACCCTAATAAAAGTCTCGTTCATAATTTCCTTGGCCGTATTATTCAGCTGTCTTGCAACGCAGACTTACCTCGTCATTTTTGACTGGAATCTCTTCCTCGTTAATATTTGTCAACAGGTGGCCAGAGGGCTGGGGGTGATTCTTTACGAGTTACAACTTGTATACTTTAGCAGCTTGCCAGAATTCTTTGGCACCATGCCACGGGAGCATTATTAGGTAAACATTTACTGTTAGTTGTGAAGGAGTCAACTTGCATTATTTTGGAGACGTTGAAAGCTTTACAGTACTAATCTGGATCGTATTCCCTGGTGCATTACTCTTTCCAAATTGCGTTTAGGTCAAGTGTGTTTGATAAAATACAAACTCTATGTGATACCAAATATCAATCATTTGAGGTACCACACAGATTAACAACTATTTTCATCCCAGAATGAAATTAAATTCTGAACGAAGGTCTGTGCCCAGCAATGGGACATAATAGACTGAAGATGATCAACTAATTTCCGTCATAGACAGGAATAATATCAAACTCTCACGTATTTGCCGTAACAATGATATCGGTATTTGTTCAGACTCTTATTGAGGCCTATATCGCCTTTTCTGTAGGCGATACCCCGCAAAATATTCAAGGGACGTGCCAGCACACGTATATTTGTATAGGCATTTATCCTCTGTCTTGTTTGTGAACTAATATATCATTAGAATAGGAATTTCTTTACAAACTTCACTACATAGTATAAAACAAAGTCGCTTTCTCTGTCCCTATGTCCCTATGTATGCTTATATCTTCAAAACTACACAACGGATTTAGATGCGGTTTTTTTTAATAGATAGAGTAATTACAAGAGGAAGGTTTTTATGTATAATTCTACGCAGACGAAGTCGCGGGCAGAAGCTAGTGTTAAATAATATTGCACGAACAACAATACAATAATCTGATAGTAAAATTCTGGTGGCTGCACCACGACCGTCTCCGCAGGAGGGAACTCTTCAACGGTTGGTCTGATGGACTTAAAATTTGGTTCACATTATGTAGGACGGATGACAATGCAAGTACAGTCAACAAAAAGTACAGTCAGCAGAAAGCTTGTATCTAAAATGATTTTTTAGGTTGGGTTATTAGTAATAAAACAATTTTATAATGTAGAGCCTGTTGTGTATTTGAAAGTTATTCAAATCAATGTCAATATAAAAACACAAAATCTGATGTCCATTATAAAGAGGTTTCAACACTCCCCCTACATCAGATCAGGGTTACTCACCACTCCTAGTGAGGTTCGTGCTCTGACAAAGCTTTCCTTGGGCAGGGCTTTTGTAAACGTATCCGCCACTTGTTCTCTTGACGGTACGTAGAGGACGTTTACCTTTTTCTCTTGGTAGAGCTCTCGTAGAAACTTATACCGCGTGTCGATATGTTTCGTTTTGAAATGAAACACTGGGTTCTTGACCAGCTTTATGGCACTTTGGTTGTCTACGTAAATTACGGGTACAGCCTCTGTTCCACGGACTTCCAAGTAAAGGCGATTGAGCCATATAATGGTCTGCGCAGCAAGGCTGGCCGCCACAAACTCCGCCTCAGTGGTTGAAAGTGTGACACATCTTTGTGTCTTTGAAGACCACGACACCGCTCCCCCTGCGGCCAGACATACGTAGCCAGACGTCGACCTTCTCGTGTCTTTGTCTCCTGCGTAATCCGCATCGCTATATGCCACGAAAGAATTTTCTTCAGCTAACGAAGGCTTGTATAGTATACCAAGGCATTGAGTTCCCTTTAAGTATCTCAAGACTCGTTTGGCAATCGCATAGTGGCACTTTTCGGGTTTCTCGACATGTTTAGATAAAACATTTATCGCAAAACAAATATCGGGTCTGCTCACAACCGATAAATATAATAATTTTCCGACTAATTCTCTGTAATGAAAATTATTGACGTCCGTGTCATTGTCGCAGTTCAAATTATTTGACATTTGACTTTTTTCAATCGGAATTAGCACAGAGTTTGCTTCTGACATATCATAATATTTCAAAATAGTTTTTATGTAGGCTTCTTGGTTAATAAATATCGACCCATCATTTAGGCGACTTATCTGAAGTCCAAGATAACAGCCTGCTTCAGAAGTGCGAACTTGAAACTCTGCTGTCAGGGCGCTCAGGAATTCTTCCATACAAGCCCTATCAGGCGATAATACCAATCCATCATCAACATAAATCATGATGATCAGCTGCCGATCTTGGCTTATGAATAGGCAAGGGTCCGACTCACTTTGCTTCAATTTGTATTTCAGCAAAAAGGAACAGAACTTCTTATTCCAGCATCGTGGTGCCTGTTTCAAGCCGTATAGGCTTTTAATGAGCTTGCAGACGCGGCCTGATCCGTCATCAAATCCCACAGGTTGGTTCATGTAAATAGTCTCGTCGATGTCACCGTATAAGAAGGCAGTTTTCACATCGAATTGAGTCATATGCATTTTTCTGATGACAGCTTCGCTTAACATTGTGCGAATTGTATCCCAGCGAACAACAGGGCTGAAAGTTTCGTGGTAATCGATGCCATACTCCTGACTAAATCCTCGGATAACTAGTCGAGCTTTAAAGCGTTCAATAGATCCATCAACTTTCTTTTTTATTTTGTATACCCATTTGTTGCTAAGGGCTTCTCTATCTTCAGGTTGTTCTACTAAAATCCACGTATTGTTTTCTTTCAGTGAACTCATCTCTTCTTCCATAGCAGTTTGCCATTCTTTATTGTTTTTCGACTCCATTGCCTGTTTGTACGTCTGAGGTTCCTCTTCAGAAAGACAAACACAACAACTTGTTTTGGAGTTATGAGGAATAAGACTTCTATCTCTTAAATTATAGCGACTTTGTACTTCTTGATTAAGTTCAGGAGTTTCAACATCATTGGTGTTACTAGTTGGTGATTGAGCTTCATCTTGGATCTCGTTAAAAGGAATGTTGTCTTGTCTGCTAACAGCCTCAGATATTTCCTGATCTTCATGCTCACCAAAAACGTATGGCAGCTTACAGAATTCAGTCGAAACTGTCTCTGATCTGAACAGTACATCTCTTGAGATGATAACGTCATTCTTTTCGGGTATCCAGATACGATAGCCATCTTTATCTCCACAGTATCCAACCAAATAACCTTTCATAGCCTTTTTATCGAGCTTCTTACGTTTCTGACTTGGAATATGTACAAAGCATTCTGTCCCAAAAATACGTAAATGTTCGATGTAAGCTGGCTTATTATACCAAAGCTCATATGGTGTTTTCCCCGCAATCTGTGTTGGTCCAGTTCTGTTAAGTACGTAACTCGCAGTATTAATAGCTTCGGCCCACAGCTTCTTCGGAAGGTCTTTATTGTATAGCATGCTTCTTGCTGCTTCAACGAGAATCCTGTTTTCACGTTCTGCTGCGCCGTTCTGTTCTGGAGTGTACGGCATACTCAAACGGTGGTTTAAGCCAACTGCTTCTGTAGTACGATGTACTTCAGCATTGTTGAATTCTTTTCCGCCATCTGTAAGTAGCTCCTTAACAATATGACCAGCTGTTTTAATTTCAGCAAGAAATTTGGGTAATACACTGGCTACTTCGGATTTTTGTTTCAAAAAATATACCTTTCTGAACTTAGTAAAGTCGTCTTTGAATACAACAAAGTATCTTTTTCCACCAATTGACGATTCAGACATAGGTCCGCAAACATCCGCGTTAATTTGATCGCCGGGTTTGGTTCCACGATGTTGCCTTGTGCCGAATGACAATCTGGTCATCTTTCCGTACACACAGCCATCACAGTCAGATTGATCAGGTGAAAATTTAATACCGTTGCGTGAAAGGATTTCTTTGACATGTCTTTTGTTTTGGTGACAAAGTCTTTCATGCCAAAGTTGTAGGCTTGCTCCTTCTTTGACAACACAAGCATTGACAGTTCTTACTTTCATCAAAAGCTTATACAGATTACCATCTCTGATACTGACAGCTTTAACTTGGCCATTCTTGTCTTTGAAGACACGCTTGTCCTTGTCAGCTATCTCCATATAACCATGGTCCAAGGCCGAACCAGCTGAGAATAGGTTTTGTCCTGCTTGAGGTACATACCAAACATTATTTAAATGAGCGCGATTCCACTTGCCGTTGACGGACATTTCAACATCAATAATTCCTTGGCCATATGCATACATAGTCCGATCATCTCCCAGTCGCAAGGCTCTAGGGTTATCAAAAGGAGAGTAGCTTCTGAACCAATTGGCGTTTGACGTGATGTGATGAGATGCGCCTGAGTCAACAATCCAGTTTGAGTTTGAATTATCTAGTCGAGATAGGAATGCATCGCCATCATCTGGAACAGCTTCGTTGCTCTTGTTTCGCTTCTTTAATTTCTTAAGCAAAAAACATTGTTTGTAAGTATGTCCAATTTTGTTACAGTGTGAACATTTCATTTTCTTTTTATTTGTTAGAAGAGCGTTGTTGTCAGGCATAACAGTTGAAGTAGAAGGATTGGAATCAAGGTCTCCAAGACGCTGTTCATGAAGACGCAGACGCTCCATAAGGGTAGAAATACTTCTATTCTCCTTAGGCACGGACTCCCAAGCATTCTTGAACTCAAGATACGCAGAAGGTAGGGTATTCAGTATCCTGTTCATTAATAATGATTGAGGGAGAGATCCTTCTTCCTTTAATTCGTCGTTGAGCTGTTGCCATAATGCCTGCAACTTTGAGACGTGCGTGGCTATGTCATCAGCTTCATCTTTCGAATAGGTGAACAACTGGCAGTACAACAAATCTAATCTTCTATCATTCTTCTGCTCATAAACTGAGTGAAGTATATCCCACATTACCTTACTGGACTTAGCAGTGAGTATATGACGTTTAGGCTCTGAGGAGACGCTACAGCCGATGATACATTGGAGTAATGCGTCGCGTTCTTCGTATTGGGTAAGTTTCTTTTGAAAATTTGTAATTTCCTCAGCCGACGCATCTTGTCTTAGGGGTAGAGGAGCAGTTTCGACGCCTTTCACAATATCTTGCAGTTTGTGCATAGTAAGTTGCAGGTTTATATCGAACTTCCATACCAACCAGTTGTCAAGTCCGCGTAGCTTTTCAATATTAAAGCGATCCAACTTTTGGACACTCATATTGTTTGAAAATTCAAAATTCAATATAAAACGTTATTTACTTAATCCCAAGAAGAAAACAGAAGGGATTATAAAATTATTTGGAATAATTTTCCCATAACCTAATAAAACAATTTTATAATGTAGAGCCTGTTGTGTATTTGAAAGTTATTCAAATCAATGTCAATATAAAAACACAAAATCTGATGTCCATTATAAAGAGGTTTCAACAATTAGTATTTATTGTTATAGTGGGAACAGAAATACATCAACTGTGAAAATTTCACCTGTTTAGCTCCCACGGTTCACGAGATGCATCTTGTTGACAGACGGACGGACAGCGAAGGCTCATGAACAGGGTTTCCGTTTTGACCCTTCGGGTACGGAACCCTAAAAAAAGGAGCCTGGCCAATGTCTCCATAGTAATTATGTGATTCGAGACTTTTGTGTCAAGAAACACTACAGCCCCCAGGGTATGTTTTACAGCTTGAGTCGTCTCGCTTACTAATCCCGCTAGACAGCAGAGCTCACATAGTTATGTACCGGTGCAGAGACTCCATATAATATATAACGATGTCGACTTAGCTTTTTGGCGTTCTGATATTATTCCGGAGATCAGTTACTTCCGTTAATTGACACCGACAAATATTCCTAAAATGTTATATGTATACAAAAACGTCCTGTTGTCACAGTGAAAATGATAACAGTACGTCTATTATGCTCGATGTAGAACAATTTACTAAAGCCGGGTACTCTCTGCGAGCAGGAGCGTTACCATGGTGTCTTAATGCGAATTCCGAATCAGTTCAGGTTCGCTCGCTGTAAAATCTATACTAAAAACGACAGCTAAAACCTGAACTGAGTTGGAATTGAATTGCATTTAGACCTATGGTAAGGCCAAGTAACCACAACTGTTGCACGTTGCAGTAGATGAAAACCCTAGGGTAGACTATCTTCTATACATTCGACGAACTCTTTTCCTGGCAGTCAAAGCCTACGGCTTTATGATTGAAAAAAAAATGTTTAAAATGTTTTTTTGTTAATATTTTTTAGATTTCATGAGTTGTTCTTGACATGAAATGACATAAAATAATGATAAAAATGACATGTAATAACTATAATTATTACGAATAAATGAGTATGAGTATGAGTATATCACTATCACTACATAGTATAAAACAAAGTCGCTTTTTCTGTCCCTAAATCCGTATGTATGCTTAAATCTTTAAAACTACGCAACGGATTTTAATGCGGTTTTTTAATAGATAGAGTGATTCAAGAGGAAGGTTTATATGTATAATACATGCATAATATACCGTGCGAAGCCGGGGCGGGTCGCTAGTATATAAATAAAAATGAATCGTCGAAATGTATGTACGCTCATAACTTCCATACAACTGCACCGAATTGGATAGTTATTTGTATTTGTATTTGTTACTGCCTGGACAAGGTTTGTATAAAACAAAATTTAAAAAAAATATTGGAACGGGGACGAAGCCGCCGGCAATAGCTAGTTTAAAAAAATCAGTCTTACTTATTGAAGCTGCTCTAAATTTTATACATCCCAGTTTCCCTTTGGGAGCGTAGGTTCGTATCCTACCGGCTGCGCCATGTAAAAGATTCAAAGGAGCATCAATCAAACACGGTGATCTTGCTGAGACTGATTTTATTAACTACCTTCTTTTTGCGATGAATCGATGAGTGTTTTTTTTTCTTGACTGTTTTGTTTTTATTTAGTATAATTATAATTATGATTGTCCATCATTTATTAGTCTTGTTTTGTTGTCAATATATGTTTAACTATCCTTGTGCTAAAAAGCAACGCTGCGCATTGACGTTTGTTGCCGTCACAATGTGGTTTGGCGGTTCGCGGTTCATTTTACCATAATGTTTGTTATAGTTAACATTGTCCTTTTATTTGTCTCTTGTCAGGTAGGGCCAACCAAAGCCAACAATTTTTTTACTCGTTTAAAATTCATCCCTTGTAGGATGAGTAAAGGAATTATTGCTCATGCAGCCAGGCTAAAGGTTATAATGCCGGCTTCACATTTTTAATATATGTATGTATTTTTTAATATGTGCTTAGTTAGCACTTGATGGTCCCATCGGAAGACCAGCGCTGGCTGCAAGGCCAGCATTATGCTGAGATGGGACCATTTCGTGATGTATGTACTGGTTTTTTTTTGTTTTTTTTTCACTCTTTTTGTTTTTGTAACCCAGTATACATATATCGCGAATAAATGTTTTTCTTTCTTTCTTTCTTTCTTTCTTTCACAACATCATGACAGTATTTGGATAGGCATTTTCATGCTGATCTGGAGGCAAGAAAAAATATAGTGAAAGCCCATCGAGGCAATCGGCGGCTAAATAGCAACCCGTCACTATTTTGATTCCCCTTTCCACCTATACGCCCACAATCACGCTAAACTTGGCCTTTAAGTCTTGTTACCTAAGACTGACTACTGACTGATAATGACGTTATTTATGTGAGTGTTAGATGGACCTTGCCCAAGGTCCTACCATCCATACCTTTCCGCTGTCGCCTGACTCCACTGCGCTGACTGGAGGGCGCTGATATACAGACACAATGGGTATTGTGATGCGTGCCATTGTCACAGGAAACCACTTACTACCAGCCGTGCTCATTACAGTACAAGTGATTACGCTGTTTGTGCAAATAAAGATGGCTTATGCCTTCGTACAAGCCTCGATCTGCAAAAGCCACTATTTGGCACAGTAAAGGACCGTTTAAAAAAATGAAGTCTCGGTCCGTTTCAGAAATGTTGATTAACAACTAAGATTTTATTGATTTTTAAAAACAGTTTTAAAAATAACAATAATATAAAAGTGAAGCATGCTTTGAATATTTTTTGATATGAAATAAACTCTGAAGTAATAAAACAAGACACAAAATGCCGAGTTTCTGCATGGAAAGAAGACCGCTAGAGCCATCTTGATCACTCGGGATATTGTAACGTAGATCTGGGTTGAATTTACCTTTGAATTTTTCTTTTGTTGCCTGTATATTCTTGCCTCCGTAGAAATTTATTTAATAAACATAAAAAGCAAACGTTTATTTTTTTTCATTGAAATACAACGCGGCAATGCTGCCAGCCTTCTGGGCACCATGCCGCCGGGCAGTGATTTAGGGCAACTTTTTTATTCATAGTTTTATGACAATTTGTTTCATAATTAGTAGTAGTGAGGTTATTTAATATTCAAAATAAAATGAAGGTATCTTTAATTTAATATTAGATTTAGCTAGGTTTAAGTTATTTTTAAGTTTTGACTGTTTATTGTAACAAACAAATAAAAAAACTCACATTTTTAAATTAGTTTATCTTTCTGACAGCTATCTTTGTAAACGGCACTTAAAAAGTCATCAATCTACGCAATACATGAACATATTTTCAAGTTAATCCGACTACTGGAAGTGAATGATAAAATGAACAACTTGAATAGGAACAGTGCAAGTTAAATGAGAGCTTGTAATAAAGCAGTGTTAATGCTCAAGCTACAATAAAACAAAGCAAAGTTCCATTGCAGTAAGAAAGTTAAAGCCATTAGGCAGTTGAAACAGAACAGAAAAAGAATATCGCAACAGAAGAAGATTACGCTAATCAGAGTCGTGCCGGGCGGTAGACAAATTATGGGATTTGTTCAAGTGCGATTTGGTAAATGTTGTTAGGTTCCGTGTAATGAACTAAGAATTAAATTTGTCTAAGTTATTCATCTTAAAACTAAGCCAAGAAGAAAAAATTGTAACAAGCCATTTTTTATTTAGACTTTTTTTTTTGGGACAAATTACACCAATTGACCCAGCCCCAAACTAAGCAAAGCTTGTACTATGGGTACCAGGCAACGGATAAACATACTTATATAATGTAGATAAATACATACAACATCCATGACTCAGGTACAAACATTCGCATTCATCATACAACTGTGTCTGCCCCTACCGGGATTCGAACCCGGGACCTCTAGCTTCATAGTCAGGGTCACTAACCACTAGGCTGATGAAATGGTACAGAACTACCTATTTTATAACATAGCATACTTTCATTTCGGAAAATTGTGTACAGTTTCCGCCATAGTCTCGGGTAAATTCGTACAAACACTCTAAGTCTAATACCCCCCCGAAGCTGGGACACGTACAGGAGCAAAAGAAATAACTATAGCAGAATGAGGGCACAGTCGAGCCTCAAAAGTTGGAGAGACTATACGGCAGAGATACAGGGCTACTCCGAAGGGGCACGAATAATGAGAATGCTAGCGGGCGAACGCACGTGCCAATTAGGAAGCCTAAAAGTGGGAGAGGACATGGTTACGGAGCCGGATAAGGTTCTGGAGATCATGCTCAGCACACATTTCCCGGGCTGCAGAGAAGTGACGACAGAAGAAGAAGAAGGAGAGGGAGGCTCACAAGACTGGGGACCGGCCGGGGAGGTAGTAACGGAGGAGAGAATGGAGTGGGCAGTCAAATCCTTCGCCCCCTTCAAAGCGGCTGGCCCGGACGGTATAATCCCGGCGCTACTCCAAAAAGGATACAAACATGTAAAGAATAAAATGACAGCACTATACGAAGGTAGTATAGCTATGGGATACATCCCAAAGGAATGGAGAGAGGTAAGGGCGATCTTTCTGCCTAAGCCAGGTAAGATAACTTATCAGGACGCAAAGTCGTTCAGAAGTATCAGTCTGTCATCGTTTGTGCTGAAGACACTGGAAAAGATGATAGATACACATATGAGGAGCAAGATAATAAGCAGTGACAGACCGCTACACGGCAATCAACATGCCTATGTGGCAGGGAAATCAACGGAGACGGCGCTGCACAATCTAACAGTGAGGGTGGAGAGAGCCCTTGAAGTAAAACAATACATGTTAGGATGCTTCTTCGATATAGAGGGGGCATTTGATAAGGCGACATATTCCGCGGTAGAGGAAAGTCTGGAGAGAGAAGGAATACATCCGACGATAGGGAGATGGATCTCTAAGATGCTTAGAGGCAGGGACATATCAGCAAAAATGGGAGAAACTATGAGAAGGATCAGACCTCGCAGGGGCTTTCCACAAGGAGGATGCCTCTCCCCCCTAATGTGGTGCCTACTGCTAGACTCGCTGATAAAGAAGCTGAACAGGGAGGGTCTATATATGCAAGCATACTCTGATGATGGGGTAATACTGGTACAAGGCTCAGTACTCAGCATTGTCAGGGACATAATGGCGAGAGGACTAGCACAGACGATGGAGTGGTGTAGGGAAAGAGGGCTAGGCCTAAACCCCGCCAAGACCAAGCTGATGCTATTCACGAACAAAAGGAAGATAGGAGACATGAGGCCAATAAGAGTGCAGGGCGAAGATCTAGAAATGGTGAAAGAAATAAGGTATCTGGGAGTGACAATAGACACAAATCTCAGGTACAAAAGGCACATTAAAGAACAAACTGCGAAGGTAATAAGAACACTGTGTCAATGTAGAAGGGCAGTGGGGAGGAAGTGGGGACTTAAACCACGCATGATACACTGGATGTACAAGGCGGTTATACTACCTAGGCTGCTGTATGGAGCGGCGGTATGGTGGCACAGAGCTCGCATCAAGGAGTATCAGAAAGAACTGAACAAGGTGCAAAGACTGGCATGCCTCATGATAACAGGGGCTATGAGAACCACCCCGACACAGGCAATGGAGGTAATGCTGGGACTGAAAGCACTCCATTTGGAGATAGAAAAGAGGGCCATGGAGCAGTGGCATAGAATGAGAGCATGCAAGGAGTGGAGAGGGAACTTCACGGACAAAGGGCATGCACTCATAGAGAAGGAGGCGAAACTAAAGCTGGGAATGCTAGCGCAAAATAACGACCTCATTAAGAAAGAGAAGATCTTCGACAAAAAATATAGAATACACATTGGAGACAGAGACAACTGGAAGGCAGATTTGGTACATCCGATAACAATCTGCTTCACGGACGGCTCAAGGAAGAAAGCGACGAAACTCGCGGGGGCGGGCGTCTTAATACCAAAGATGAACGTCCGGGAGGCCATACCGCTAGGCAAATACGCCAGTGTGTTTCAGGCTGAAGTATGCGCAATAATGAGATGCGCTCAGATCATACATGAGAACCTGGGAAAAGACCGAGAAGTAGGAACAGTGGTGATCTACTCAGATAGTCAAGCTGCGTTAAAAGCACTGGACAAGCCAGTAGTCAGCTCTTCACTGGTAAGGGAATGCAAATCAGCACTTAATAGACTAGGAGAGAACACGAAGGTAACTGTAGCCTGGGTCCCGGGTCATCAAGGGGTGATGGGCAACGAAAAAGCAGATGAACTAGCGAGGGAGGGAGCGGACACGGAATTCATAGGTCCGGAACCGGTACTCCCAATATCGGGAGATGTCACCAAGGGGGCAATCGATAGACTAAAGGAACAAGAAGCCAACGAAGAATGGAGACAAGCTCCGGGATGCAGACAATCGAAGATGATGCTGAAAGGCATAGACGGAAAAAGGACTAGGTATCTCCTGAATCTAGGTAAGAGTAGCTTAAGAATATTAACTGGCATCATTACAGGCCATAATACTCTCAATAGGCATCTAAGCATCATAGGTATAGCGAGTGACTCCTCCTGCCCACAATGTGGGAAAGAGGAGACAAGTAAACACATCCTCACGGAGTGCGTCATGTATGCGGCAGCGCGGCGCGAAGCATTCGGGAGCGATGAACTGGAGGAGGACGAGCTTAGAGACATCAAATTAAAAGATGTCCTTATGTTCGGCAGGAAGACACGAAGATTTGAGGAGAGCTGCTGTGTGGGAGCGCTGCTGGGACAGTAACCGGCGGCTCCTGCCAAGGGGAACTGGGCTGAATGATCGCCACAGCGGATCGACAGCCCGCCTGATCCAGCCAGGCGTCCCCACACACATCATCATCAAGTCTAATACCCACTTTGTTACACTACTTAAATAATAAAAATATGGAACCTTAAAAATTGCCTGTAGAACGAAACTCAAACATGGTTGAAAAGTTAAATTGAAAAATTGATGCAATCCCGACTCACCAACTAAGTTACTGGCCTCGTTATTTTTGACGTCGGACCCAAAAACAACTTTTTGCCTCCATTAACTTGTTATATACAAATATAAACAACCTATCGATGATTAGGATTACAGCTAATATTAGACATATTAGAAATTATGAGACGAAACTCGCCTTTTTATTTTGCGCTAGGAGTTATAAAAAAACTACTATTTTAGGTAGCTATTTACTTTGATTACGTATTTAACTTTGCCTTTTTCTGAATTCCGTATGAAACAGTAATAGATAAAAACGTACGTTTATCTATAGCTGTTATAATTTTAAACATAGCTAAAAGCGTTTCTTGTTATTTAGTGTTTATTACCACAGTATTCATGAGTATAATTTATAACAGCTACATCAGATAACGTGAGAGTGACGACATAAAAATATTTTTTTTTTTATAAATGTATCCTATATTACTTCTAATACCTCCATGAACATGTGTACAAAATTTCATGATGATCGGTTGAGTATTTTCGCGTGAAAGCGTAACAAACAAACTTACATTCGCATTTATAATATTGGGATACATAAATTAATATAAATGTTTTAATTACTGTTAGATTAGAATAAATTTTGACAAAAGCAAAGCAAGATAAAGCAGAGGAGGCGTGAGTTTAAATCAAAGCTTTTAGATTTAGCAAAGTTGATGCGCGTGGTTTCAAAATGCATCCAAAACGTAGGTAGGTACGTCTAGACTTCAAAAGTTAAATTAAAACTTTATCTTCTATCAACTCCTCTTAAACTAAGACCTTTCCGTTTAGTGCTCGTAAATAACACCATTTGTTATCTCTGCTAATGTGTAGGGGCGAGACAAAGGTAATGGAATGGACTAAACCTTTTACACTTCAGTTAGAATAACTTGAATGAAGAACTGGTCCTTTCCACGCAACTTTGGAGTTTTCGCTGCATTAATAGTAGAACAGAATGGAGGATTGTTGAGATAACTAGCTAATTATCAATGAAAGAATTTTGAAAGAAAGAAAAACATTAAATTTGTTTGTGACGGAAGAAAAATCTAAAATTAAGATATTGTCAAGATATTATTAGCCTTAACTCCCATGTTCAATGGCAGTTCCTTCATTAGAATAAAAACTAATCGGACTGATTGATTGCCACATTCATTGTAATTTTTTGTTTTTGTCGAACCTTCGTGTGATACTTAAAGGAATTCCTTCGTCGACTATACATTTTTTTAAAGTAGGTATTTAGATATGAGATGAATATTTATTCGAATAAACGTAAGATTACAAATTATAAAAAAAAACCTATGTGGAATGGAACGTGAGAGGTTGTGAATGAGACGGAGAGTACTATGAGTGAGACGGCGAATATTCGATTTGATGAATTAGGTGACGTATGTAAGATGGTTAGGAATTTAGTTTTGATGCAGTTGTGGTACGATTTTGATATTTAAATATGTAAAAAATATAGATGCTCAGCGTTGTGTGTGTCTTCGCAAAAGTGAAACGGTCGTTGAAGCTAGTCTTAAAATAAAACTACAAAAATAAGAATTCCTCCTTTTCTAATACGTTGTCCAAGAAAGCTGACAGCTCTGCGGTCGCAGAGTCTACTAGTCTTAAAATAAAACAATATAAATAAGGATTTCCTTTTTTCTAACACGTTGACCAAGAAAGCTGACAGCTCTGCGGTCACCCGTAGGCTATAATCTAGACTCTAGATTAAAAGAGATTTAAAAGTCGCTTCCTTTAACTTTTTTCCTTACTTAAATAAATCAGTCCCTCACAGTCCAGTTGGCAACTTAAAATGTAAGAACCTAGCCCCCAAGATAAGGGAAACTTAGCCTGTGTTCCAATCAAACAGCCGTAGAAGGTTCTCGAATGATCTGTTCTGAAGTTCGACCCGCTTGTTTGTGGTTAGGCCTAGTTATACCCCGTAATTGGGAGTTTGTTTCGTAAAGCAACCCGCCAAACTTTAGGATACTTCCGACCGGCATTTTGTTAAGATACCTTCATTATCTTCAATCAGCCGCTTTATACTAGTAATTACTAGCGCATCAGGTATTAGATAATCATCAGCCGCTACATTTACAATCCTCTAGTGCAGGGGTGGCCAACAGGCTTTTTTTTTAATGTTAGAGAGGCCAGACAAACGAACTAGAGGGTCACCTGATGGTAAATGATCACCACTGTCCATAGACACCCGCAGCGCTTTACGCGATGCCAGTGCGTTGTCGGCCGCGACTGCTAGTCCAGTCAATCGTGGCAAGGCAAAAAATATAAATACGTAGACCAGACTGCACAACGTATCACCAACTGCTGATTTAAGGTTTCATGAAGTATGTAATTGGTAGATCGCACAGGGTTTCGTTAGTAAACAGGAGATCTTGAGTCTAATAAAGTTGGCCACCCCTGCTCTAGTGCAACGCGTGTCTATAGTTATTTTGTTTATTTCCAATTCTGTTTCTTTCCATGCTGGTCTGGGAGCAAAGAAAAAACATACAATGTGCCAGTTGCTTCTCTTCCCGCGCAGGTGGGAAAAGGCCATCGAGGGAATGGGCGAAAGTCTTAGGAATCATGTTATTGGCGATGCGGCTAGCAAACCAACACTATTTTGATTTTCCTTTCTTTTTTCAAATATATATAAGCTATTTGAACCAAACAGACATCTAAATTATGTATAGTGGGCAATGCCCTTGCTATTATCACTGTCATCGCAAATAACAATTCCCACTTTATCTTAGTCATAATAAGATTCAAAATGCTACAGCATGAATTATTTGAACTAACCGTTAAAGTTAAATCCCCTGTGGTTATTGTTTGAAACTTAGCGATATGACATTTTGCTTTTTGGTCGTTGTGGTGAATTGACAGAGCTTATAGTTGGATTCTGCATAATTGATAAAACTAAAGTCATTTCTCAAAGTTGTTTATACCTATCGGAAACTTTTTGAAAAAGTTACATTTTGATGAAGCCGTTAAATCTGGTTTATAGTTTACTAATAAATAGAGTATAATACTAAATTGTTTTTTTGTTCAGCATCTCGGATGCCTTCTCGAAGGACTGACTGCTCACCGCGGAAGACCCAGGGTAGTGGAAGCGTTTAGGGGAGACCTTTGCTCATAATAATAATAAAAACGTGATAGTATTATAGACCAAGGCTGGAGATGATGATGATGATGATGATTATTTTGTATAACCGCAATACTATGTTGCATAGCTGATGATGAATAGCGAGATATAGCAATGCAGAATTATTGGATTAGTCGTTTCAATCATTCGATTGACGTTAGCAATTATGCTAATGAAATTCAAATACCTGACTATATACGGATTACCACAGCTTTCACACAGTGTATTGTAGACACAATCATTATACTAAATTTCTAAACGACACTGAAAATTATAACACAGAAAATTCCGAAAAGTAAAGCTATGGTCGGGAAACGAACCTGATGGATGCTCGTCATTCCGCGACGCGTGCTTTACCCCTACACCACCCATAGCAGGTGGGTAAGCCTTTGAATTTTTTTTCTGTTACTAGCTGTCACGTGACCTTGTTACTTTGCGAATTTTTGTCGCCAAGCGTCATCTGTTTGAATGATGTGTCTGTAATCATTATATTAAACGGATAGATAAAGACAAAATACAATATTAGGTGCTTACGTATATTGGGTTAGTGTATGTTTCTTCCATGCTGGTCTGGGAGCAAAGCAAAAACAAAGAATGTACCAGTTGCTTCTCTAGCCGCGCAGATGGTAAAAGCCCATCGAGGGAATGGGCGAAAATCATAGGAATCATGTTGGTTGACGGAAGCCTACACCAAGAACTTGGTAGAGAAAGGCTAAGAAGAAGAATATATACACTACGAGTATTTATACCCCCCCCCCCCCCCCACACCCCGGCCCCCGCGCCCTTTCGCAGTCCCCGGTCGCGCACGGTGCATGCCAGAAACGCGCCCACGACTAGGGCTCTTTCGCTCTTGAACGACATGCTTGTGCAAGTCCCGGATGCGGACATATTTTTTGATAACTTTGGTGAATTCGTGAGAAAGGCTAATGTATTCCTATCGAAATTGTAATTACCTGCCTATAATAATATTATTGCTTGACATTGTTGATTAATCTATTTGACATAATTTTTAATTCAATTTGTGGCTGGATATTGAACTTTTTAATTTTTGACATATTCGTTTATTTTTAGATTATTATTTTATTTGAATTGTTCTTGTATTGTATTTAAATTGTAAATTGGATTCACTTTGACACTGTAAGTTTAATATAATTTTTAATGTAATATTTCCCTTTTGACAGATAGGTATTAATTTTATGTGTATTTAATTAATGTGTGAGTGTTTTGGTAATGCACTGTAAAACTTGCATGTGTTTTTATAAATAAATAAAATAAATAAATTAAATGGAAATGCACACTTACTGCCTTTGCTGTGTTCATTGTGATAGTCAAAAGCCTGAATCGCATTACGCGGCACTGCTCTATTTACGTACGAGTATTAGGATTGCCTGCGCTAATTGATTTGTGCATATGCAAGCTTTGGGGACTAAATTCACTAAATGCACAATTTATATCCTCAATGGGATTTGATTGGAGTTTATTCAACTATTAAACATTTTTAAGTTCTATCAAATGAATCAAGAATTTGTATTCTTGATTTTTATGTTTACTTTAACGGTTTTACCGTTAGAAATTAATTTCATTTGAAAAACAGAGCCTTCTCTAGTCCCTGGGGAGCAGTAGATGTTCCACGGGAGTTTGTAATTGTCTCGTACAGACACATCATTCAAACGGATGGCGCTTGGCGACAAAAATTTGCATAGTAACAAGATCACGTGACAGCTAATAACAGATAGAAAAATTCGAAGGCTTACCCACCTGCCATGGGTTGTGTATAGCAGGCGTCACGGAATGACGAGAATCCGGGTTCGATTCCCGGCCATAGCTTTACTTTTCGGATTTTTCTGTTCTAATTTTCACCGACATTTAGAAATTTAATGAATTTGAATGATGAACTATAAAAACAAAACGGAAACAATATTTCAAAATGCAATGCGTTAAACTCAATGTGAAGAATATTCGCAACAAAATACAGAAGATTTTTTATCAAACTCCGACATCCAATCGCACTTTGAGAAAACCTTCAAATATGAAACCATCCATTTTCCTATCAGCCGTTCTGCTCGAGTGCATTATAGCAAATAGAATACGGACAACTACAATTCCGTACGGAATGAAAAATAAACCCGTACGTATTTTCTTATTTTGCCGCAAGTCCTGTCCGGTCCGCCATTTATCCGGGGATGCATCAATTTCTGCACCGACAACTTTAGAAATAGGAATTTTCTGAATTTACGGTGAATAAATATAGGAATAGAACTTCCAAATCGAAAAGGAATGAGTATCCGCGTGCTACTTGAAAAAGGTGCATCCTCTGTCTGTTTATGCTTTGGCATCCACAGAGATAGGCTCACTTATTGTCAGCCGCTTGGTGGTTGCCGGAGAATGGCCAGTGGTGACGAGACAGACCAAAAAGGAAAGGAAGGTTTGGACTGGACCGGGTCTAACGTTGTACGAGACCGGGAGTTTTGGAGGTCGATAGGAGAGGCTTAGCGGCATGATAAAAAGTGAACATGGAGTTCTGCGCACGGCAAAGTGAGACTAGTAGAACTAGGCCTGGCCACACAGACTTGCGTTAAAAAATAAAAGACGTAGTTTCATGCTTCATTTGTTTTTTCACATAAAAGTTTTACGCACACATAACCGCTCGATCAGCACCACCTCAACTCTAGCCGTTCAGTATTATCTGTATGAAACTTCATACTGTGATGCACACTTATCGGCATTGGAACAAGCTAGCAGTGCGTGGGCAACTCGCCGTCACCGCGCTTATGTCGAGTCGCCGCCGCGGGGACGGCGCGCGGACCTCGGGTGGTTCCCCCGCGGGCGGCTCGCGAACGCCCCGCCGCTTGCCTCTCTGACCTCGCTGATCATCGACGTTGACCGCTAGCCGCCAACCAGTTGTCGGCTCGCGGTAAGCGCGCACCGAGCCGCTTACGCGTTACGAGCTTGCGTATGATGAACGGCGAGCCAATGAGGAGGTTATGTCCGCGACAACCTAAATTCCGTATTTACTTCTATTTGGTCTGAGAAGGCATAATGTGGAGGGGTTTTCGTAGTATGCTCACCGATAGCTTCGAAAATTGTCGACTTAAAAAGTACCTAACTATTTATTTCCTTTCACGTTGGTCAGGGAGCAAAGAAAGAACATAGAATGTACCAGCTGCTTCTCTTCCCGCGTAAATGGTAAAAGCCTATCGAGTGAATTTGTGGAAATCTTAGGAATTATGGTAGCCATTGTGGCTAACAACCCATAAGTATGATTCCCAATCAAACAATCATGCTCAATGTGGCCTTTAGGTCTTGGTACCTTCGGCTCTTGCCTACCCTGTAAGGGTACATGAATATGAATGTATTTACTTATTTATTTTACCGTAATTTCATTTAAACTCAAATTCGTAATGTTTCTGTTTTATTAAACAGCTTTAATACCAAGCGACGCAACAGCAAAGTACCGCTCGATTGATCTTAAATTTATAGGCACGGTCAGACTGCGTGCGCTTAAATAGCTAAATATAGCCCGGGCTGAGACTCCGGGACAGTTGAATGCACAACCGGGTCGCCGGGTGCAGGCTGTGTATACACATATACAACATACATAATAGATGTATTAAATTATGTCTTGTGACTGGTGCCATTTGTAACTTGCAGGTAACGTTGTCAATAAAACACGTAAGCCAAGTATTTGCTCTACGTTTATACGATTTTTCGTAAATAAGGGTGGGAGATGGCACTATAGTAAGTGTCTACATTGGTTTTCAAATTTGCTACGTTCCCATAGACTTATGGGAAATTGTCACTGAAAAATTCTAGTGAAATAACCAACGTGGTCTTTGTCTATCACATTTTTGGCAAAGTGAGAAGAGATTTTTCCGCAAAGGCATTGAATTAAATTAATCAAATGATTCTACCTGATGATCTAGGAACGAGGGGTTATTAATTTTGTTGTGATGTACTTATTTACATACACATACATATACACAAATCACGTCTTTATCCCTTAAGGGGTAGACAGCGTAAAGCGCTACGGCGTAAAGCGCTGCGGGTGTCTATGGACAGTGGTAATCATTTAACATCAGGTGACCCACTAGTTCGTTTGTCTGGCCTCTCTAACATAGAAAAAAAAGACAGAGCCTAAGGTAACAAGACCTACAGGCCACGTTTAGCAAGATTGTGAGCGTATATGTGGAAAATGGAATCAAAATAGTGATGGGTTTCTAGCCGCATCGCCTATAACATGATTCCTATGATTTTCGTCCATTCCCTCGATGGGTTTTACTTATGAAGATTGCACTTCGGTCTTTGGAAAGAGATAATTGGCGTCACGTAAGTTAGAGCGAGACAACGCTCTACGAAGCCGAAGTTAGCCGAGTAGACCGAACTTTATGGCCGGGTACTGTAAATTATTGTACGAGAAAGAGTCCCAAATCAAACCATCACAAAGAAGTCCGTTGAAATTGTACAGTTAAGAAATACTCTCGTATTTCTCCTAAAGCATTGCAACCTTTATATTGTGACCAAAACGTGTTCGAAAAAAAATCAGTGCAAGAAACTTTTCTCAAAGAAATGTTGGTCGGATGTGCCTTTAACAAAGGTTGTAACTTATAATGATATTACAAATGAATACAAAAAAGAGAGTTCCCAAGGGGATTTGAATGCCTCACGAATTCTTGTGACAATTCATTCATTATTTCTTTGTGATTCAATTTACATAACATTACGCTTATTTAAACAATGTCTTATTAACTTACTTAACATTATTAAAAATAATAGAGTCTATTAAATTTCTTCAACGCTGGTCTGGGAGTAAAGAAAAAACATAAAATTTACACGTATAGTTCGTATTCACACATAAAGTTGCACGTGAGTAGCGGAGTAGCAAGGTAAATATTTTTTTTTGTGCATAGCTTCTGCGTCACTAAAAACAAGACTAATGGTCACTTTGACTAGTTAGGGAAAATAATCTTTGATGTCTTAAGCCGAGTGTACATATCTGATGACGTTGAACCTTTGCCAAAGAATTTTCTTGATCGACTGTATAGTCGTAAATGAATCGACCAGCGAATCTCCAATCATCCTAATTAAATTAATTACGTGAAAGATTTGGACAATAGGCCAGACTTCATTTAAGGATTACTTGTGGAATTGCAAAGAAAGTTAATTGGGTAAAGTACGTCTTTGTCGACTTTTATTCGGCATGAATGTTTCGCCGATTAATAATAATTAAAAGTTTTCTTAGTCGCGTCTCCGCTTTATTCGAGGATTACCGCTTCAACCAGATACAATATTTATTAATTACTTTGAAATTACTTCTCAGAAATACTTGGGGTTTTATTCAATTATTTGTTTGACGGATTAACGGATTTAATAACTTTTTGCGGAGAAACTACTTGAGACCAAGAGAAAAGGATTCAATGTGTTTATTCAATTTTAATGGTTCAACGGTATTGTAATGCTGTCAAGACTCATTTCTGCGCACGCCAACCTACGTTAATTGTTGAGAATACATGGAACGTTGTCCTAGTGATATGATTGCTTGTTAGTGTTTCAAACACGTTACTAAAGTTTGGCAGTGTCAATATGACAGCGTTCCATAGTGGCTCTAAAACTAAAGTTGTCGACCGTAGGTACCAGTTTAAAACGCCTTGCGTGTGCGTTTAGTTGCACGCACACGCGCAAGCTGAAGGATCACTTATTGACGCTCCAAAAATCCTTACAATAGCCCTCCAGCACTTTGCACTTGGATATACCAGCCTGTTGCTTTTGAACAATTTAGTTTTCCCTCCTTTTTATTTTTTGTTTTAATTAATTTATGTATTATTTCATTTATTTATTTTAAGTTACACATAAGTCGGGCTCTATCGATTTATTGCTTTGTTTACGTAAAAATTTATGGATTATGTAGTATATTTTATCTGTGTATCGTTTCGTGAGTCATAGACAGTTATGGCTGAAAATCAGTGCTGCAGGCGTCTAACATCTCAGCGTAATGCTGAGCCAGCGACCGTTTCACTTTTGCGAAGACACAACGCTGATCTATTTTTCATGTCTGTGTTTATTTTTCCTGTTTATTTTCTATAATCGCGTGTATATTCTCTTTTATTTGTGTGTCTTACAAAAAGGAATAAATGTCTTCTTTCTTTCTTTCTTAGTTTAATACCTCAGTTTGATGTTCGCTCCGCCTTTGCTTTCTATTCGCTCTCGGGAGTGTATTGCTGTGAAATTCATGAAATACTTGACTTACCCACTTTTACAATATAATTAAACAATGGCTGAATGGCGCGACGTGTCCTCATCAAACTTTGCGTAACGGAAATTCAAATTGTGAATTATACGATGTCGTTTGAACTTGCAAAGATAAATCCTTGGAACGTGAACGTGAGCGTAAACGTCAATGTGGGAGTTCCGAGAGCTCCCATTGAAGAAACGCCGGATGCTTCAAGAACAGTTGAGCGTGGAAACAGCGGAGGGGGGCTAACACAATTCGCATTTCGAAGCTCGCAACATGCCATCCTTTTCATTCTCGTTCTAATGACTATTGGTGTGAGCAGTACGGCACGAAACTAACTTCAAATTTTTCACTTCGGAGTAGGTACGCTGCTGGTTGTTTGCACGAAAATAAAATCGGCGATGTGAAAAAGCATAAAATTGTGTTCTTCCGCGCTGGTCTGGGAGTAAAGAAAACACATAGAATGTATCAGTTGCTTCTCTTCCCGCGCAAATGGTAAAAGCCCATCGAGGGAATGGGCGAGAATCTTAGGAATCATGTTATAGGCGATGCGGCTAGCAACCAGTCACTATTTTGATTCCCTTTTCCATCTTTACGCCCACAATCATGCTAAGCGTGGCCTTTAGGGCTTGTTACCTTAGGTTCTGTCGACCCCGTAAAGGATAAACCGTGATTTATGTATGTACGTATGTATCAAATTGTGAGTGTAAACTACAAAACTGATACTGGACGGCCCTCATAAAGACGGGTACTTCCAAATTCAAATATAATGCTATTCTTTTCGATTCCAAATTCAAAATGACTAGTCATTGCGGATATTCAACCTTCTGGCTCCTTTTCACTAATGTAAAGGCGACATATCATAGCATTTTTAGGAAATGTTCTATACAAAGCTTAGCAATCTCTTGCCTTTAACTTAGTCTCGGTCTAACCACTGCATCGAACACTCGATACTATGTCGAGCATATTTGAGCCTGCAGCTTCGTTAACATATCGAAGCACAAAGCGTATTGATTGCACCCTTGTTCATCCGTAAACATCTTGGCTAGGGGGTCTACCAAGCTTGTATCTTACCTTCTACTCACTCTCCTTTGAACACTATTAGTGCGAGTAGGACGGCACTATGTGATGGAATTGCTAATTTCGGTGTGTAAGGTTTGAGTTGACTTTGGTACTGGACACCGGAAATTGATATTAGGATTAAGTACAATGCACAGACCTGTAAGTACTTAAGTTAGATGACTCCAGTCGATTTGTTTTGAGTATTACAAACGTTTAAATTTCCCTAAATCTATTATGTATTGTGTAGTTTCGATCATCCTCTTTTTAGGTTTCGATCGGTTGTTTTACCTTTTCTGTGTGTCAACTCTTGCTTAATACTTTTGTCCTGTCAATCGTTCAAAGGTTAATTGAAAGAGATCCCTTTTAGAGACATGTTGACCTGTATTCATCTTTTTCGTGTGTTTTATGTACAATAAAGAGTTATACATACATACAAATAAAAAAACTTGACAACGAAAAAGATGCATAATTATTTTGAGTTTGAAAAAAATCATTATGCCCATTAGAAAAGAGAAAAAGCCTCTGTAACTTTTCTTTTTAAATTTGCTTTTATTTGCGGAAAATGGGGACTCATACTAACTATTAGTTGAATAACTACTTTAAACTAACAAAATACCACCAATACATACACACATAAAAGTAAAGTAAAATTTATTTTCCAAAATAGAAACGAAATACAGTATTACAAAATTCAATGACTCCACACTAGGCACAGCCTGTATCGTGGCAGCCAAGAAGTATCAAAATAAAAAACGGTTGCCACGTTATCCGGTTATCACGTCTTTATCCCTTACGGGGTAGATAGATCCTATGGTAACAAAAAACCTTAAGGCCACGTTTAGCATGATTAAAGGCGTGTAACTGGAAAGGGAAATAAAACAAATGCCATTGTCAATTCGGTGTTGCTGCGTCCAATGTAAAGGCTCGCTCACACCGTAAACATCGTAAATTAACACCGCTGCGGATACAGTGTGAACTAGTTGCTAGTGTACAGAGCTGATTGAATGGCCGCCGTCTAATAAATTCGGATCGTCCAATATACCTACTGTAGAGCTCGGTGCCGAGAGCTACCTACATTGAAATTGAAGGGGAAAACGGCTTAAACAATGCAATCCTTGTCAAGATTTTGAACTTCACTATCACTACATAGTATAAAACAAAGTCACTTTCTCTGTCCCTTTGTCCCTATGTATGCTTATATCTTCAAAACTGCACAGCGGATTTTGATGCGGTTTTTTTTTTATAGACAAAGTGATTCAAGAGGAAGGTTTTTATGTATAACTCTACGCAGACGAAGTCGCGGGCAGAAGCTAGTGCTGTATAAATTAATAAGTAGTTTCGGTGTCTTTTTTATTGCACCACATCTTTTTTATTAGAATTTAGCCAAGAATCACGCCATAATTGCAAACGACTGCACTGAATAATATAGGTATTTTTTTTATTTTGTTCGTAAAGTTCTAATGCAAAAGGACGCGTGTCCATAAAATCAGATTTAGTTTTTTTTAATTTTTGAACAGATTTAACGTCAATCTGTCATGTGTTTTCTTAATAACTGAGATCTTAGTAGTTGAGATCTTTTTTCATAATTATATAGGTAGTTATTCATTATGAAAAAAGTAAAAAACACTAAACCAGGTGACCCCTCGATGGGCTTTTACCATCTGCGCGGGAAGAGAAGCAACTGATACATTCTATGTTTTTTCTTTGCTAACTGAACGTTAATAAAATAGACGGTTGATTTAACTAGTCCATTATTCTACGTCGTCTCTAGTTCCGTTATACAATAGGAGGCGTTCATCTACCTACAGATTGTCTCTGTTCAATCTATTTAAATCCAGATCCAGCCTTGTTTATTTGGGGAATCGGTGTCGCTTTGTTTGTGAATATACAAAGGAAATAGGAACAAAACTTTATGCACGCTTTAAACTTTAGGCACGCTACGACACGCATTTCAACGTGGTGTTAAAATACATAATTATGTAGGTATTGGTGAAAAACGTAAGTAAAGGTCCTGTTGCATGTGTGAGTAATGTGTGCGAATAGACAAATTGACGTTCCAAATTAGAAAAATGACTCAAGTCCCATATCAGTTCTGTACACTACTACATACAACAGGTCATTTAGTTAAGTTTTTAGAATGTACCAGTTGCTCCTCATCCCGCGCAGATGGTAAAAGCCCGAGGGAATGGGCATAGGAATCATGTTATAGGCGATGCAGCTAGCAACCCATCACTATTTTGATTCCCTTTTCCACTACGCCCACAAGCATGCTAAACGTGGCCTTTAGGTCTTGTTAGCTGTGGCTCTATCTACCCCGTTAGGGATAAAGACGTGATTTATATGAGTATGTATGTGTTTCACCTATACCTACTACTAATATTTTGTTTGGACATCGATCAATGAATGAACATTTGTCAACCTATAATTCAAAATCCTGTAAAACATTTAATGGACTATTTAGTCAAACTGACCCAACGACCTTCTGGAATATTCTAGAACAATTTTAGGAAACACTGTATAATTTTGCCTTAAGACATCAACCAGGTTACCATAACGTCTTAATGCGATACAATTCCAATTCAGTTTAGGTTCGCTCGTTGCCAGATTCATACTAAAAATGACAGCTAAAACGTGAACTGAGTCGCAATGAAATCGCATTTAGACGTCATGGCCCCTGACACAGATGATAACAAATGCAGCACGACGCATTTGCGTTGGCAATAGATATGTAATTCTACAATGCACTTGGCCCGACATGCACTGGGCTGGTTTTGAGTAGAACAGTATACACACACACACATACATAAACAAATCACGTCTTTATCCCGTACGGGGTAGACAGAGCCTAAGGTAACAGGTACGTACAGGCCACAATTAGCAAGATTGAGGGTGTATAGGTGGAAAATGGAATCAAAATAGTGATGGGTTGCTAGCCTCATCGCCTAATAACATGATTCCTATAAGTTTCGCCCATTCCCTCGATGGTCTTTTACCATCTGCGCGGGTAGAGAAGCAACTGGTACCTACATTCTAGGTTTTTTCTTTATTTAGAACAGTATATCTTGTCAGTTTAAGTTTGTGCAGTTCTAACCTCAGATCAAATAAAAAGTAAAGATAGAGCGCGGTGAACAGCCGAGTGAAGCCGGTCAAACTGCACCAATCCGTGTGCTTACACAGTGACACGCACACACTTGCAACCAAACTATACCAAAACCTTATTATTTGAGCTACGCATTCCCGTGGAGCACAACGTATTTTGAAATTGGACAAATACAGTAATAATGCCAAATTGCGTAGTGAAAGGGTGTAAAAACTATTCGTCCAAAAATAAAAAGCAGGATGGAATCACTTACCACACGTTAGTAAACTCGTAAACCAATATTTTCAATAAAAATCGAAATAATTTTGCTTCTGACAAAACGCCAACAATAGTGTTGCCATTATAATATTTTAGTTACCCTATTATTCACCCAATGGTAAATGCCGCCTCTGTAATACAACCTTTTCTTTTTCATTTTAAATTCTATTCTTTATTAGCACGGCTTAAAACGTGAGAACGTGACACGCAACCTAAAATACATACTACTCTATGTATTTTTTCAGATTTCCAAAGCGCATTCCATTATATATTTTTGCAGTATCGGGGTATTAATAATTATTATGGCAACACCGGCCTACGCACACATGTTTATAAAACCGGCTTCACTCGGCTGTTCACCGCGCTCTATCTTTACTTTTTATTTGATCTGAGGTTCTAACGTAAATTTATACCTCCATTTTGAGTCTACACATCATAAGTTACTCAGCCAAGAAAAGTATGAATGACGTGTCATATTCAATCGTTATCGCGGCACAAAGCGATTCACAAAGAACAAATATAACAATGAGTGACGGTTATCTGTATTATATACTTACCGTCAGACATGACGTCTTTATAGTCATAGTCATAGTTAACTTAACCATTTGATTTATTTAAAGAAGAGGGTAGATTTTGGGGTGCGAGTCGGGTTACCTCCACGTGTGGTCAAGAGCTGCGGTTCCTTTTTGGATCCGTCCGGGGGGAA
The DNA here is from genome assembly GCA_932294345.1 of Pandemis cinnamomeana. Taxonomy (NCBI): domain Eukaryota; kingdom Metazoa; phylum Arthropoda; class Insecta; order Lepidoptera; family Tortricidae; genus Pandemis; species Pandemis cinnamomeana. The sequence goes on along the minus strand of OW028724.1, from coordinate 6,304,551 downwards.
GAGCAGTGCTTGATCCGGTGCACCCTGGGCTTCGGCTAATGATTTCCTGGCAGTTTCTGAGGGATATCATTGACCGTTGGCTAAGAGCCCGACAGGGAGGGAGGGGGGTCTTTGACCATTACCGTACAACGTTGCCGACATTTTGTCACAAGATTTTAATCATATTTTTGTTACTTTGACATTGGCGAAGTTGTCGTCGCTATAACGACTTGAAACGCCACAAATAAGAAGAAGAAGAAGAGGGTAGATTTGAACCCGGTCTTTCAAAGTTTTCTTAGAGACTGTTAGTCTTCCCCACGTCACACCATTCCAACCACTCCTGCTGCTTCCAACCAATCATGCTAAACGTGGCCGTTAGGTCATGTTACCTTAGGCTCTGATTACCCCGTAAGGAATAAAGACCTGATTTATGTATATATTATGTATTTATTAAATTTTGAAAGTGGTCGCGGAGTATCCAGGTAAGTGTAACTCATCCGCCCTCGTTAGTTTGGGTTAATGCCTCACCACGTAATAATGTGTATTGGATATTATATTAATAAGATTACAGATTTTAACCCTGAAATTGTCAGTGTACGGTCAAGTGCAGAAATAAGTATTGATACGAACTTTTCAAAAATATGTCCCATAACCTTATTACGCTGGTGTAAGAGCGTATGGTACTTATTTTTGAAACTTTGACTAGATACATATTATTGCACTTGACTGTACACTACAGTGTACGTTATCTGAAGATATTTTTGTTTATTTTTTATTAAAACAGAGATTTTAGGACTCCCAAATTCCCACAATCTTTCTAAACTTAAGTCAATTTAAGGTTATAAACGTTTGCCGAATGTTGGTTCAAAGATAGTCTTAGTATTTGTGGCGACATTGTATTTGTTTCTTAACTTAAAAAAAAGAAGACGAATCTTAGCAATCGTAATTTTTTGCAAGATGTATTAATAAGACTTTATTTATATATTCATTTATTGGTTTTTATTATAGAGACACAATTTTTAATAGTTGTATTGTCGCCATTTTGACGCATAAAGAGAGTGTTGCCATGACAGAAGATTGATTGTGTTGATACAACACAAGACTTGTAGGTACCTTCAATATACCTATAGTTATAGTAGGATTACAGCTATAAATCTGAACTTATGAGATCTGGCTTCAAGCCCAGATGACTGCGATTTCCATAACGAGCATTGTGTTCGGTGCACAAAGGCTTTGTCACTGAGATGCAGATCTCGAAAACCAGACTTCAGACAGTATTATGCCGTCATACTTATTGATTAGTATTGGAACAAAATGCAAATTAGAACAGAGCTTATACACAAATCACGTCTTTATCCCTTACAGGGTACACAGGGCCTAAGGTAACAAGACCTACATGCCACGTTTAGCAAAATTGTGAGCGTATAGGTGGAAAATGGAATCAAAATAGTGATGGTTTGCTAGCCGCATCGCTATAACATGATTCAAGAGAAGCAACTGGTACATTCTATGTTTTTTCTTTGCGCCCGGACTAGCATGGAAGTTTATAACAATTAATAAATATACACACCGTAAGTATTTGTAACAAATAGCGAGTCAAAATGTCGACCCCTTTAGGTAACACCAACATAAAAATTAATATTAAATTTAAAAATTGTGACGTTAAATAATCAAATGTTTTGTTATAACTATCAAATGGTACTTGAAAAAAAAATACGACCGTGCCGCTTTTTTGCTCGACTCGACTCCCGCACTGCCGTGCCCCCAGAACCACAAAGCAGCCTTTATTTCGGCATTTGAAATGTCAGAAATTCACAGCTAATCTTACAAACTTTGGCTTCGCCAATTTTATTCATCCCGTTGATGCCAATCCGAACATAATATAACATTTCCAACAATGGAGGATCAATAAGGATTCAAAGATTTTAGATTTCCTTAATTATGACAAATTCTGATGCATATTATTTTCGCATTATTTATAGATTCCTCAATAAATGCGACCAAAATTCCCCTTCTTATTTGAAAATTCGGAACACCTATTTAATTAGAAATCTTAGTCTTTAAAAAAGAACTTTTCCGAGACTTGTTTTAATATAAAAGTGCTGGCTAGTTATATTGTTTTCTTTGATATTGGTACAATGCGTAACGTAAGAACTTCCGGGGTATGTTTCGCTTGTTTTCGTAATAAAATAAACGTACAAGTGGATTCTGAGGATTGGAAACACCAACATGTATGTATTTCGTTTGGGGAGAGGATGTATGTAAATTGTGCTTTGTTTTTCGGGTTCCGTAACCTTTTACGTGGATATAATTTACTTAACTTCTTTTGCTTGCACACATCAAAAAACCAAGGCAAAAATTTAATACATTTTGGATATTTAAAAAGCAATATTGTACAAAATTTATTTTTGCAAATTGGCCGCCAAGGGCTATTTTACATGTCTTTTTGAAACTACCAAATGGTTCGAATACTGGTTTCGCGCACCCCGCATAACGACTTCTACTTCCAAATTCGAAATTTGTCTCATATCACTTCTTTTTCTCTTAGTGAACGCTATTAATGTGAGTGAGACGCCATATTAAAAAATTCCAAAGTATATTTCTGGCCATCTAATTGTTATAAGTTTACTGTCAGTAAAAGGTTTTATGAAACATTATTTAAAAATCAAAACCGCAAGCCACAGCTAGTTTAAGATGTAATGTAATTAAAACTTTAACCAATATTCCAAATTCTTTGCTGTGAAATACGAAAAAGAACTAAAAATCAGCGTCTTTCCCCGACTCGGTCTTGACTGTTCGTTTATGTAGAACAGAAGCAAATATTGGCATTGTTTTGTGGAGACGAACGTCTTGATATCTATTAGATATTCACGTTCTTCGATTTACTTTATTGTTTCAAAATGATTTGGAGTCTGACGTTTCTGATGGATATTTTACTTTAACACATAAATATTTGATTATTAGTTGAATCATTACAATCATTTGGATAGGTCCCTCCGAGTCTTTAGCATCATCTTAAATAATTCGTTTTTAAATTTAGAATTGTATTTTTTTAAATATTTTGTTATGCAAGATTTGACATTAGGTTTAAAAGTTTAGTGGTTTTAAACAAGAGCCATTGTGTTCCACACAGGCATGCTCGCTCTGTAATCAGTATGTTCATGCTTTAAAACTATAGAAGGTAAAGGAATTTGAGCGGCGGGTTAGTTACAAAGATTTTTTATTTAAAATTCTGATTAAAAATGTAGTCCCGCCCTTGACGCGGTACATTTTGAACATACAATACAAATACTCTTTATTGAACACCACAAATCAGTACAAAACAATACAGAAACAAAGAACAAAGTAGACAATAGGCGGTCTTATCGCTTAATATCAATTTTGTCAACTATGATTCAAAAATCGAGAGCAATATTTACAGGACCTACTTAAATAGATAGAAACATCCATGACTCAGGAACAAATAGTCGTGCTCATCACACAAATATATACCCTTAACACGGTTCGAACCTTGGAGGCTTGCTTCGCAGGCCGTGGCACTACCAACTAAGCCAACCGCGTCGTCAACCACTATAAAGTAAATATGTCGTCAAAATATTCCGTCATAGGCATCGACCCCAAGACGCTAGCCGCAGTGCCTCTTTCAAAGGCTAGGAATAGCTCAGAGAGGCAATGCGACCAGTGTTATTTTGTATTTCAGCTGTTGTACCTAGTCAAAGTTATTGTTAATTAAGATGTCCTCAATTGGCATATTCCAAGTAGACTATTCAAGTTCTTAGTCCTATCCATTTGACTTGTATTGTCCTTATACTATCGCTTTCTAACTGTAAGGCCCAATTGTGATCTTAGTATCTCGAATCTTAGTTCTGAAGTTCTGTAATCTGTTAGAGGATTCATAACTCTACTGAATAGTTTTGGAAATACTGAATTTAATATGAAACACAATAGTTGTCTCAAAAATTGTCATTTAATGTAGATTGTTACATACTTTCACGCCTCTTGCCCATAGGGGTAGGCAGATAGTGTATAGACTGACCGCTTAAATGAGACCTCGCCCGTGGGGCCCGTGAGGTGCGGGCGGTAGGCGCACTACCCGCCCGCACCTCTCTCGGTCCCCTTTGTCGTCCTACCCCGGGCCCCTGTGCCGGCCTATAGATTGTTCTAGTCTGAAATAGGTGTGTAGTGATTATTTTATTTACTTACTAGCTGTTGCCCGTGACTTCGTCTGAGGAGAGTTCGTTTAGCGCGCACCCGCGAAATAATACCATTTTCGAAAAACTATATGTGCAGAGTCTCAGACTATCTCCGTACAAAATTTTAAAGCGATCGGTGGAGTAGTTTACGCATGAAAGCGCAATAAGCCAAAAATCATACTCTCAGTCAAATTATGTCGGTTAGGATTTATTTTATTCAAAAGGATTACAAGCTACCAACGTCTCACGTTCTTGGATCCTCACGTACTGAATAAAATGGTGTGAATTGACAATTGAACTTCAATTGGCAACCCCAATCTATTCTGTATTTAAGGCTTCAGTACGTTTCGGAAGTTGTTTAACGCGCACGTACAAACGTTTTGGTATTAGATTTACCTACATTCAATTTATTTTCTGGATCTACATTGAACTACATTGATTGGATTTTGACGACCGATTGAGCAGACACATGACCGTAAATAACCTATGAGTGAATGCATCATATTTATTACTTTATTTACGTAAAAGTTTTTTGGATTATGTAGTATATTATTCTCAGACGGTTCTGGCTGAAAATCAGTGCTGCAGGTGTCTAACAACTCAGCGTAATGCTGAGCCAGCGACCGTTTCACTTTTGCGAAGACACACAACGCCTGATGATCTATTTTTCATGTCTTTGTTTTTTATGTTCTTTTCTGTAAAACTGTGTATATGCTCTTATATTTCTGTGTCTTGCAAAAAGGAATAAATGTCTTATTTTCTTTCTTAAGTTATGTTTGCACTTAAGTGCCGCGACCACTTTGCAAGCTAGTTTCTTTTGGAGAATATCACCCCTCGACACAGAGTAGGTTTTCATCATCATCATCATCATCTCCGGCCTATAATACGTCCCACTGCTGGGCAGAGGCCTCCTCTCAGAATGAGAGAATTTGGAATATAGTTCCCACGCGGGCAAGTTTTGTGATTTTTGAAGGTCTCTTCTGTAGTTTTTTAAATAATCAAAATTGGAAAAAGTGAAACATAGGGCAGGTAAAAGTATAAATCCTTTGCTAATAAAAATATTTCGTTCTAATGTGATTATCCAGAGAGGAATACGTTTTATAGGTAAAAACGACCACCCAGTTTACTATTAAGTGCTTTTTTCAATCTAAAATTGAATATCCAGTGAGCATTTTATAGTGGTCAAAGAGAACTTTTAAAATGGTTCGAACCGGGACAAATGAAGTTTAAACGGAGATTCCGGGCTCAGCACCTTTGACGTTTGATTCGATCTGACAGCGCTTTTACAGTAAATTTCTTTTTATTCAGCCAGGTTTGATAAATGGTTCGATGGTTTAATGACTTCAGGTTAGAAGTTTGAAAAGTGTTCCGATTCGCCTTCTTTTCATTAACCTTCTAATAAAATTTTCATAACAATTACTCCAATTTAATTGAATACCGCAGTAGGTAATGCCTGCGACTTCACTCTGAATAAAAAAAAGAAACGGGCAGTTCTCTATCTCTTTCAAATTTCAAAAAATCCCTTTGTAGTGCACTTTAGTGGTGTTACCTCCACTAGTGCTTTCAACTCGTCTAGCACGAGAGCTCTTAAGAGTCGCGTCGCGTGCGAGATAGATTGCCTGTCTTCTTCTTACTGTTCGTTCTAGAAAGAGACGATAAGACTAAAGGCAGCCTCGGGTGGAGCGGCTGCCTCGAACCGACGCCGGGCAAGTGGAGATGCTTCCTGAACGCTGCCTCAACGTCTTAAGCCGAGTTTACATCATGCAAGTAATTACGCGCAACTAGAGCTACACTGCGGTGTTTGATTGTTGGTCATATAAAGCACTAGCTGACCCGGCGAACTTTGTTCCGCCTTAAATTTGAAAAATTCCAGTGGTTTGGGCTGTGCTATCCCGCGGGAACTATGCAATTTTCCGGGATAAAAACTATCCTATGTCCTTTCCCGGGACTCAAACTATCTGTATACCAAATTTCAACTAAATCGGCCCAGCGGTTTAAGCGTGAAAAGGTAACAGACAGATAGACAGACAGACAGACAGACAGACAGAGTTACTTTCGCATTTATAATATTAGTAAGGATAGTAAGGATAAGGATATAGTATAGTAGGTAAGGAAAAGTAAGGATTAGCTCATCGGCCGCGCAATGTAAAGCTAGTTGCGCGAAATTACTTGCATCATGTGAACTGGGCTTTAGGCAACGTTGCCACTTGCGCGGCCTTGGAGCGAGGCAGCCGCTCGACCCGAGACTGCCTCTTGTGGATAAGCGACTTTTGGTTCGTTGAAAAGAAGTAAATAGGTTGTCTATTGTTAACCTCTGACCACCAAACTATAAATAAAGTGACGTGCTCTCTACGCTACGGAACAAACCGTCTAGTTGGGAAATATGGATTTTATTTCCATTGTAGAAGGATTTGTTTCGACTAGAATGTTGGTCATGTATGACGACTGGATGACTGTGGCAGTCAAGAGGTCAAGTTATCAATCGTAAGTTAACAGTGCGATAAGACTAGACAAAGGAAGAAATGAGTACATTAGAGGTACCTTCAGGGTTGCAAAGATCGAGGACTAGTTGAGAGAAAATCGTCTGGGATAGCATGGACACGTAATGAGGAGTAATGAAGACCACATAATGAGAGTGGTAATGGCGATGGAGAAGGGGAGAAGAGGACGAGATTGACCAGCCGTTACCTGGACAAGCAACATCGAGATATGGAAATGGACGCATTGACGACGGAAAACAGACTGTTGTGACGAAGCGTACAAAGAGGGCTGACGAAGAACGCGACAAGAACACACCGATGCTAGCTTTGTTTTTTTAGCGGCAGGATCGGAAATCTAACTACTATGTTAAAGTAAGCCTAAAGCAAACACGCTCACACTTAAGAAAATTACCGCAGGCATAACTTAAATACATACACGTCTACATAATATGTTAATGTATGGTATTATTAACAATTCTTAGCAGAACATCAATCACTCATACGGGAGTGACTTTAGTACTCGCTCTCATACATATTCAAATCAGTTTGATTCGCCTTAAAACGCCAACGGCTCCTTGGAGCACAATTTTTAATACAAAACCTCATCTAAAGGGACTATTCGGCTTAATAATTCCTACCTGTTATAATGTTAATTACTATTGAGATGCAAAACGCGTCAAGTTAATTTTGGCTCGTTTTTATTTCATGGGAATATGGTGGCCTGTTTGATTTTGAATGCAGATTGGGACTTTGTTAATTGGGGAAAATAGAGCTAAGTACTAAGATCGAGGTAAAAAAATGCAAAAAAACCTTGTGCTTTTATCAACAACTCTAAAGTTTTCATATGACTTAAAGATATTAAAATCAGAACACATGGAAAACCCGAAAAGTGAAGCTATGGCCGGGAATCGAACCCGAATCCTCATCAATGATTTTACCCCTACACAACCCAGCTTTATATTTCGAATTTTTCTATGATTTAGTTTCCAGTATCGTTTAGAAATATAATTGCTAATGTTTTAAATAAAACAATATATACAAATCGGGAAGTAAAATTCTTGATTTGCTACGAGTATAGGAGTAATAATTCTGAGAACTTGATCTAACAAACCATTTCAATTAATGAAGAAACTAGCTATTTTTTAAATTTTGTACGCAGAGGCTGCCAAACAGAGCCTTTGTTATTTTATTGAATCAGGCGTTACTTTGCAGAGGTCCATTTCAATGAACAAAAAATTTTACCTTGCTACTCCGCTACTCACGTGCAAGATAACCAAGCCTGTGTGAAATATATATGTTTTCCATGCAATCCCTCCGTCCACTGCTGCCAATAAAACACATATAAATCCCACAAACTTAATTATCCCTTACACCACACAAACACTGACGTACTCGTGAGTACGACGTTGGTTTGCATGTGTAACAGTTGTGCTCATTAAACTTTGATAATGATCCCGTAGAGGGATCGAAACGCGTCAGTGTTTGTGTAGTGTAAGGGATAATTAAGTTTGTGGGATTTATATGTGTTTTATTGGCAGCAGTGGAGGGAGGGTTGCATGGAAAACATATATATTTCACACAGGCTTGGTTATCTTGCACGTGAGTAGCGGAGTAGCAAGGTAAAATTTTTTGTTCATTTAGAGCCTTTGTTGACTGTCTGTTCATCCTGTCACAGTACTCACACCATAGTACAAACTGAAAACGTCAACAGCTTAAATACACACTTTAATAAAATGAGTTGCCGGTTCTCTTTAATTTTATGCCATTAATAAAACAAAGCTTGTGCAAACTTTCCCGATGGATATAAATGCGTTTCATTACATTAATTTTATTTGCGTTACGTGTCCTCTCGCTAATGAGTTTCGTTATTTATATAAAATACGCTGTTCAGTTGAACGATAATGACAGAGCATTACGTCGTTTAAAATAACATGAAAGTTAAAAAGATTAATCGACCTCAGACGTCGCGTTGATGCCAACCAAGACACACATTTAATAGATTAAAAAGACAAGCCCCCCAGGATCTTCTGTAAGAAGAGATGATAAATTTAATGATTATATGGCCCTATCAATGGATGTGTTGCCATACACGCCCTCTTTAAAGTTGCTTAAAATCTAGTTAAATGTCGATAAGACAGCTCGCTAGAAAAAAGAGAACAATAATAAAAAATAAAAAAATATTTACCTTTATAACACCCTTCTTTTTGCGTCGGGGATTAATAATAACAGGCTGCTTTTTTCCAATAATAAATAAAAATATTTTTCAATTTCCTTGCACACGTTTGGGTCCACCATCGTCTCCAGCCCCTATACGTCCGGCAGCAGGGCAGCCCTGCTCACAGAATATCTCAAAATGTCGGAACCATGTGGATAAGTAACTTGAAAAATATTGTATTTCAGGCATTTTGAAAATTTTTAATAAAGCAGATTTATTTTTAAAAATCCGTGAGTGTTTCCTTTGTGCAGAACGAGAACCTTATTCCAATGTTGCAGTTGCCGTTATTTAGATATATCTAATTACACGGACAAAACTAACGTCACATGGATCTTCGTCTCATCTACGGCCTATATACTCGTAGTTCGCGCGGGCCCGTGCGGCTTGAGAACTTGGAAAAAGCTAATATAGGTACATAATAATGGAAAAATAATTATAGACCGCCAGCTTAAATTGCTTAAATTGCGGGTGGTAGGGCCTTGTGCAAGGTCCGTCCGGATCGCTACCACCATCTTACTCGCTAATCCTGCCGTTAAGTAGCAGTGCTTGCACTGCTGTGTTCCGGTGTGGAGAGTAAGACAGCCGGGGAAATTAAGGGCACAAGAGGCATTTCATCTTAGTCCTCTAGGTTGGCAACGCATCTGCAATCCCTCCGGGGTTGCGGGTGTCTATGGGCAGTGATGATCACTACCATCAGGTGACCCACTTGGTCGTTTGCCTTCCTATTCATATAAAAAAAATGAGGCCTCGCCCGCGCGACACAGGGGCTCGGGGTAGGATAACAAAGGGGACCGAGAGAGGTGCGGGCGGGTAGTGCCCTGCACAGCGTGGAAGACTCATTTAAGCGGTCGGTCTATAGATACATACGATATAGGGATAGAAATTAGATAGAAACCAAAGTAGAGGTTACATTTCACGTTAAATATAAATTACGGTGTGGCATGCTCTGAGCCTGAGCGTCTTCAATTTTGGCCAAAACGGTTAGCAACGGCTGCCTCTGAATTAGCTAATCGACAATGTTCTGTACTCGGCGACGTTAAATATTCACTACATTGAGATTTACGCCGCCGCTTCATTGTATTATGGAGTGGGTATTCATTTATTTACAGGCATTGGTATCGTGTTAGATAATCTAGTCGTGACATGTTAAGAATATTATAATCTACGATTTGTATTCGACAATGTAGGCTTATTACCTAACTCGCTTGCAATCGCCATCGTGTTTATTGTGACAGTTCTTGTATGAATGTGACAGCTAGCTGATTCCGATGCCAATTGTCAGGCCATACATGAACTGTCAAAATGAACAAAATGATTATAATTACATTTTAATTAGATGTTTGTAAAAAAAACATAATATTAAGACTTTTATTATTATTTTAGATATAATTTTATGAGTATCCGAAACCGACAAGCATGCATGAAAAGGTTCATGAATGTGGAATGCGAAAGAGGTCTGTCAGGATCGTAGCAAGTGGAACAAAGTAGTCTCTGCCCACCCCTGTGGGAAAGAGGCGTGACGGTATGTATGTATGCTCTAATTCAACGTCACCGTGTATACTTTCCAACATTAAACGTAAAATCTTACGAATGAAAACATCACTATTTTGATTCCACTTTCCATCCATACACCCACAATAATGATAAACGTGGTCTTTAGGTCTTGTTACCTTAGGCTCTGTCTACCCCGTAAGGGATAAAGACGTGATTTATGTATGTATGTATGTATTAAACATTCCAAACGGAATCTTCCGACATACCACGTCCATATTCCGACTCAAACTCGCGAACAATATCGGGGCGTCGCTTTGTTAAATGCAAATGGGTTCGTGTCGCTTTACACGAGTTGCTCAAAAATTTGCTTCACGAATTTCTCGACGCTGCAGCCTTTCATCTTTAGCCGGACCAGGAGTTCTGCTAAGCGAGGTTTGTTGAGCGTCACGTATCCTCGTATAATGAACAGGAGCCTGATTTTTGAAAAGAAATCACCACTCGAAAGTAAGTAAAATGCTTTGTCTGCGCTCATCCAATCAAGGAATATCTACATGTGACCGTACCGACACAAGATTGGTCGATGACAACGCGATTGTAGCGCCCCCTAGCGTCAACTACGAACGGTGAAAGCCACGTATATTCAACTTTTTCTCGTAGCACGAACTAGCTGCACCCAAAAACTTAAGGCTTTACCGAATTAGAAGCCCGTTTAATTTTTATATAATATCTAAATATATCTAACTCAAAGGTGACTGACTGACTGACTGACTGACTGACATAGTGATCTATCAACGCACAGCCCAAACCACTGGACGGATTGGGCTGAAATTTGGCATGCAGATAGATGTTATGACGTAGGCATCCGCTAAGAAAGGATTTTGATCAATTCTACCCCCAAGGGGATAAAATAGGGGATGAAAGTTTGTATGAAACTTTGTCAATTTTAAACCGATCGGGCTGGGACTTTGCATGAGGCTAGCGGGATAGCGATAAGCGAATTCTGCGCGGACGGAGTCGCGGGCAACAGCTAGTTTTGAATAAGGTTGATTTGTTTATTAAAATACATTAAAATCAGCTTGAGGTTTAATTTAACTTCCATTATGTCCGTGTGAGACATGCTTTATTGTACAAATATTTTTTTTTTTTTTTTTTTTTTTTTTTTTTTTTAATATTGTTATATCTGCCATCAGTCGCAAGACTATAATCAGATCTTTTGAGAGTTTAGTGGCGATTGTGAGGAGGTGGACCATCGACCAACTCTCACATCCTTAAGGGAACACATTAGCCCTTTTTAGTCGTTTGAGATTGCTAGGCTCCAGCAGGTCCTTTACTAGCGGGTTGGGATGAAGAGTGAGACGTTCTCTATAGGACTTCTTGTAATGTTCTATTTCCATACGTATTGTTGGCATTTCAAGGTAGGAGTGAATTTCGTCGTTCCGAGTAAACCAAGGCCCTCCTGCTATTACTCTCAGGATGTTATTTTGAGCTCTTTGTAGACATTCAATGTTCGACTTGCTGGCGGTGGACCACATTTGGATGCCGTAGGTCCATATCGGTTTTAAAATGGCATTATAGACATGCAGTTTGTTGGTGAGAGACAGAGCAGATTGTCTACCCAGGAGCCAAAGTAAATTTTTGAAGCGCAGGAGTAATTTATCACGGGTCTGTTTAATGTGGTGTTTCCACGTCAAGCGTTGGTCCAAGTGGAATCCCAGGTATTTAACAATGGTAGTCTGGGGAAGAACATTTTCACCCAGTTTGACAGAGGGGCTCGAGCCCTTTCTTAAAGTAAATGTAATGTGCTGAGATTTGGAAGCACTTGCTTTGATGCGCCATTTCTGTAGCCAGGCTTGGGTTGCATCCAGTTGGTCTTGCAACCGCTTGCTTGATTCTTGCGGGTCAGGACTTGTTGATAGAAACGCAGTATCGTCAGCAAAGGTAGCTACGGTTGTAACCAGTGACACCGTTGGAAGATCACAAGTAAAGATATTGTACAACACTGGTCCAAGTACAGACCCCTGCGGTACTCCGGCAAGGCACGGGAAGAAGGAGGACCTAGCATCGCCGACCCTCACCTGAAATAGTCTTTCCTCTAGATAAGATGCAATTGTGGGGTAAATAGAGTGAGGCAGGTGTTTCTTAATCTTACATAACAGGCCCCTGTGCCACACCCTATCAAAAGCCTGCTGGACATCCAGAAAGGCAGCCGAGCAGTATTCCCTTTTCTCTAGACCAGATCTGATGGTGTTATAGACTCGATGCATTTGTTCGACAGTAGAGTGATGTTTACGGAAGCCGAATTGGTGGTGAGGGATTAATCCTGATTCAGCCAGGTATTTATCCAGTCTTCTGAGAAATATTTTTTCCCAGAGTTTCGAAAGTACAGGTGTAAGGCTAATCGGTCTGTATGATGTGGTTTCGTTAGCAGGTTTTCCTGGTTTTTGGATCATAATAATCTGGGATACTTTCCACATGTCTGGGAAATAATTAAGTCTGAAAGTTGCGTTGAAGAGATTGGCAAGGAACACAAGAGATTTCTTTGGGAGTTCCTTTAGTAACCTTGGCGTGATGAGGTCAAAGCCTGGAGCCTTCTTAGCGTCCATGGAGGCAATTACAACAGCAAGCTCTCGGGGTGAGGTTGGGCTTATGGGGGGGCACAGTTGGATGACTTGGTTCATAACGTCTGTTATTTCGCTATCTTCTGCATCTGAAGGGTTATTTGGCTGAAAGACTGTTGCTAAGTGCGTAGCAAAAGCTTCAGCTTTTTGTAAGTCAGTGCGTGCCCACCCAGATCCAGTCCGAATAGGAGGAGAGAAAGCTTTGGGTTGCTGGTAGTTTTTAGTTATTTTCCACAGGTTGTGTTGCCCATTCGCGTTTGGTGACATTTGCTCCAGTTTTTGTTTCATAGTTTGGTCAGCACTGTCAGCAAGTAAACTTTTTAACTTTTTTATTGCAAGATTGAGAGCAGTTTTGTCAGAGCTGTTTCGAGACTGTTGCCAAATCCTTCGAAGACGGCGTTTTTTGAGAATCTGTTCTTTTATCTCACGAGGTAGGAAAAGTTGAGATTTAGTGCCTTCAAGTACTGGGGTATTTTTCCAGGCAGCGGATTGTATAGTACGCGTGAAGTACATAGTGGCATCGTCGACATCACACGGAGTTTTTAGGGGTAATTTCAGATTTAAATGTGTGTTCATGTATCTTCGGAATGAGTCCCAGTCTGTTCTATGATTAAATAAGGACTCGTGAGTGTTCTTTGACGTTACAATAGTAGGGCTAATAGTAAGAATTACTGGGGTGTGATCCGATGATCCGTCAAGGCTTGATTCGACTGAGGAGTACAACTCTCCCACATTCCTGGTAATAAAGAAGTCTAGCAAATCGGGCAACTTGCGCGGATCTGTTGGCCAGTAAGTTGGTTCACCAGTAGAGAAAGGAAGCAATTTATTCTTTTCAACGCTTAGTTTGAGTTCACGTCCACGTGTGACAGTGGTTCTAGACCCCCAGAATACATGTTTGGCATTCCAGTCACCTCCAGCGATAAAGCGATTACCAAGAGATTGGAAGAAGTTGGTAAAGAGGGCCTCGCTAATTTTGTGTTTAGGCGGGCAGTAAATGGCTGACAGGTTTATAGAGCCTGTTCTGTCTTCAACCCGCACAGTGGTGGCTTGGATGTAGTCCATCGAGCAAGGACTCAAAGGGTAGTGTTTTAAGCTGCTCTTAATCACTATCGCAGTTCCAGCATGAGCTCGCCCATCAGGGTGAGGAGTCAGGTAGGTGCAAAAATCACGGATATTAATGACACTGGTGGCGGATGCGTGTGATTCAGAGATTAGAACTACATCTAGGTCATTAGCTTTAATAAATGCTTCAAGTTCAAGTTTGTTCGGTGCAAGACCATTTATGTTCCACGTTGCGATGCGTAGGGAAGTCATTTCGATAGTTTGGAAACAAGTGTGGTTATAAGCCCCAGGAGTAGGCTCATCTGGTGAAGTAATTGGTCTATTTTCTCATTTTGTCTGTCCATTGACGTGGCTGTGTGGCCGGGTTCAGGGTTGTTGTATGAACCGGCACTACCGGCAGTAGCGTGAGCGTATGTTCTAAGGGGTACCGACTGTTGCTGGTGATAATGGTGAGGTTGGTGGTCCGTTCTATGTGGTGACTCGTCACCAGTTTTTGGTGCCTGGTTGGATCTGGAAGATTTTTGAGTAGTTTTCCTGTGTTTCCTGTCTAGGATTTCTTTGTACACTTGGCAACCCTTATAATTTGCTGGGTGGTCACCAAAGCACAGAGCACATTTAGCTGGGGTGTTTCTATCCTTCTTTGAACAGTCAGAAGTATTGTGGCCTTCTCCGCACTTCACGCATCTAAATGGCATCATACAATTGTTTTTTGAGTGTCCGTATTGCTGACATCTTTTGCATTGCACAATAGATTTCGATTTACGTGGGTCTTCTATTTTAATTTTTTGGTAGTAAATATGTTCAATTTTTTTAACTTCTTTGTTTTTCAGGCCTGGTTCCAGGTTGACAAAAAATGTTGTAGTAGGATGTTTTTCTGGTCCAAAGCGCGCGTTAATGATTTCGCCTCGGATTTTGTTGCCGGTCTTCTCTACCTCTACTATGATGGCAGAATGAGGAGTAGTGTGGTGTAAGTTTTTTATAACTATCCTGTAGCATTTTTTATCCTTTGGTGTAAAGGTGTATCCCAGGAGGCCATTAGCTCTAAGTTTATCAATAATTTTCTTATATTCTTCAGGGTATTTTACTAACACATGCAGAAGGTTTTTGTTTATTATTTTGATATTGAAGCTGTTCATGTCTGACGCTGTCAAGATTAGCTTCGAGAGCTCATTGACATCCTGGATGCCATAAAGTCGGATAGGTGGTGGTTTGCTAGAAGTTTTTCGTTCATTGGTTGGTATTGATGCGTCTTCTGAATCCAGGGGTAATTTGTTGAATTGATTTTGGGATTGGCTGGTTTCTGTGTGGATTGGAGAAGTTTCAGTCCTTCTTCGCTTATGACGATGAGTTACGGGTATTTTTTGCCATGGTGGTGGGATAGAGTACTCGTGATTGGGGAGAACCTCTTCAGACTGGTGATTATCTGGAACCTTGTTCTCATTGTTTTCTGGGTTTACCGTTTGGTTGGTGGCGTTTTCATCTGTCAGTGGTGATGACCGTGCCCTTAAAAACAATCCCGGAAGAAACACTTGCTGAGTTAGGGTTTTGTTACCATCGTGGTGTTTAGGGTTTCCACTTCCTGTTGGCGGGTTAATGGTTTTTTCCCCAGCATGATTTGAGCATTTCGCAGGTTGGTTGTTCATTGCCTCGGGGTTGTTCATGGGGTGATTTATTTTTGGAGACTGGCAACACTATTGTTCAAAAACGGAGGTGGGTAGACTGGATGACCCATGCTGCAATCTCTGTTTTGAGGGTAAGCATATAATTGAAGTGTTGAGCTGTCACTCGCGCGTTATTTTTAGCACTTGAATTTATTGCTTTGTTGGGACTTTTAACACGAGATAACAGTAACACACACTAATCAGCTGATGTTTTTCACTATTTTGGTGTCCTTTGCACAAAAGAGGTGTTTAAGAAGGTCAGTTTACAAATCTTCACGGGAGTGAACGTATACACTTGTGAATATAAAGAAACAAATGCACAAAGGCGAACTTATCTATTAACCTATATGGGACCTCTTCCCAAAGTGTGAGTTTAAAATTCCATATTGTAAAAGCCACAATAGAGCGTATGTATCTATACAATAAACAAATCATAAAATAAAATACTAAATAATAATATCGTTGCACACATGCATACATACAAAATAATTCTGTGTTCTAATTTTCAATGTCGTTTGAAATTTAATTTGTAACAGTAAAACCGTAACAGTAAACATAAAAAATCAAGAAATAAAAATTCTTGATTCATTTGATAGTTGCTAAAATATGTTATTACAAAATAGGATCTTCAATATCTGTCAATCACGTAAGTCCCATTCTAGAGTATACAATATAAAATATACAGAGTGAAGGCTACTAGTAAATATAGCGGCGTATCTCCATTAATATGTCTACCCGTGCATTGAGATCTCAGTATAAACACAAAATCCATAAGCCTTTGAAAAGACTCAAACTATCTTCCAAAAATACCTATATGATGTTCATTAACATATATAATAAGCTACCGGACGCATTTAAAGACAGCGACTTAAAAACATTCAATGAACTGACGAAACAATGGCTTTTGAAAAAATGTTATTATAGTGTAAGAGATTTCCTATCTGATAATTTTAATTTATAAATAATTGTTTTAAATTTATTATATTAAAAAAAAAGCGTGTACGCCTGTAAAGGTAGGATTAAGTGAAACTTTTTCATATTTAAGCAACTGTACCTGCAATCTGAAACCTTAATTCAATACGCAATAAATTTCATTCATTCATTCATTCAATAATTCAAGCACAACAGAAAACTATAACGCCAAGGACATAATAAATCACGCCCTCAAGCCATCCATAGGCATCCATAAAAGAATTTCAATTTTCGAAAGACAAATCAATTTCCAGATTTTTGCCTCCCTTATAATTTAAAGGGCAAAATGTTTGAAACGTACGGCAGTAAGCAATGACTTTATGCTCCGCTGGCCACCCCAAATTGGAGTAGCGTGAACATATTGGATAATTTATGCTTTACCGTTCAAACGGTTCCGAGGAGAAATCTTTTTCAATCGCATTCGTGATTTAGATGGATTAAATATCTTAAAGTGTCTGGAAAAATGTACGTTATTCATTCTGTTTAATAATGAGTATTGCTTTAGTTAATAACGGACATCTGCTAAAACATAAATCTAGATTTTATAGTACTAGCTTGACAATTCTATGCATTTTGACACTACTAAATCGAGTTTAAAATATGATTTTGCAGGAACGTCTGATATTACTAAATAGTTTGTTGCCATCGATTTTCAGAACAATGACACAATTAAGGCAATATCATGCATTTTTGAACGAAATTATAAACTCCCACTTGCTTTTAAAAATTGGTTTGCATGTGTAACAGTTGTGCTCACTAAACTTTGATAATTATCCCGTAGAGGGATCGAAGCGCGTCAGTATTTGTGTGGTGTAAGGGATAACTAAATTTGTGGGATTTATATGTATTGTGTTTTATGTAGCAGTAGTGGAGGGAGCACGTGCAGTGACGTTGCACGTGAGTAGCGGAGTAGCAAGGTAAGTATTTTTTGTTCATTGAAATGGACCTCCGTAAAGTAACGCCTGATTCAATAAAATATTTAAAATTAAGTAGGTATAAAAAGATAAAGAAATAGAAAAAAAAATACCAAACTTCAGCTTAAAAAAGTTCCTAGAACCCTCGATATTTTCATGTGAAAGTCCAATCATCTCATTAACCGTAAAAAAAATGCTAACAACTATGAACTATGTTCAATAAACTAACTTTCTTTTTAAATACGTTTAACGATCCATTTTGGAGCAATCACACCACAGAAAAACACACAGTACACAAATAGAAAGTGATAGGTAAGTACATAAATTAAACTTCCCCGTCCCGTTTTTCAACGGGGGTTAAAAACCTGAGAATAAACAGCAGACTTAAAATAATTGAAAGTGTAAAGGGAAAATACATTTTCTTGCCAACAGCGATATTATGCACAACACAACTCATTAGTCTTTACAAAACGAGGAATATTACAACGCCATCAATTAACGCGAAATAAAAGCCAGACGAACATGCAAATGCAAATATCAGCAAACCCATTTCTCACCACAAAAGAGCACATCTCAGCGTTTTGTTTATATAAATCAGGACCCAATTCGTACACGTTTAAGGACTGAATTAGTGATTTCAAAATGGAGATAAATCTTATAGAAATACGAGCCACAGTTAACTCTACCAAGAAATGAATGTCAAAGAAAGTATTATCCGGTGAAGCGATGAACGGTACAGTTCAAAGGAAGTGCATTAGAATTCTATGCATTAAGTAATGGGTATTATTATTGAGCTGAGGTGGAGGAAATTGGTTAGGATTGTACAAAGTCAGGCGAGCCAGTCAATTAAGTCAAAAGAGTCTTTGAAGCTTCAGTAAAGTAAACGATGTCGGCTTTACTCGCAAGAGCGGCCAGTATTTTTAAAAGTGGAAAAAGATCACTTTGACAGTTTTAAATAAAATTTCAAAACACTGAAAATTCCGAAAAGTAAAGCTATGATCGGATCCTCGTCATTCCGTCACGCGTGCTAATACCCCATGCACCACCCATAGCAGGTGGGTAAGGCTTCGATTTTTTCTATCTGTTACTAGCAGCTGTCACGTGACCTTGTTACTATGCGATTTTTTGTCGCCAAGGGTCATCTGTTTGAATTATGTGTCTGTACGACACAATTACAATTACAATTATTATTGATAGTAGTTTTAAATGACTCATGATTATTATTTAAATAGTTAGTATTATATATCGATATAATACTATGTATTATACGCTCACGATTAATTACTACATGCATATTTTCTACGGAATAAAGACAATTCACAAACGTGTCTATGAAATGCGACGAAAAACTTTGCTACTTGTGACCACTTGAACACTTCAAGTGCTCGTGAAGTAGCCATGTTATTGGTTTCGTTCAAACATATTCGTAACACACGGGATATGGCGGTCGGGACGCCTCGAGGCCTCACCGGCTTTCATGAGCTACCCTGAAGATAACATTGATCTTAACTTGGTGTGTATGCTTAGTTGGTTTGGTCACTAGAAGACGATGGATGAAAGAAGATTAGTTAAAAACGGTGAGCGCGAATGGATGCGCTGGGAGAGGGAAGCCTGGACGGACGTTCCATGATGAAATTGGGGAGGCTTTGACAAAAGGTCAAGAGTACTCTTGACCCACGAACAAGTATGAAGAGATTGATGACTGTGGATGAACCGAGAGAGGAATGTCAGGAACGTAGCAAGTAGAACAATGTACCCTGGGTGGCTCTGTGATAACTTTAGAGCTAAGTACGAAAAATAAACGTAGAAAATTTTGGTTTGATGTTTCTATATTGAAGGTTGACCACAGACAAAAATAAAAGAGTACAAAAACAGAAGTATAGGAGTTTCCGTTCCGAATTTAAATTCAAATATTCAACACTCTGTCTACTCATATTATTATGGGAAAGAAGCGTGATGGTATAAATGTATGTTAGAGTTTTTCTGCAATTGCATTGATCAGGTTCAATTTGGAGAACGATTTTTGAAAAATAAATGTTGTAGAAATTTTTAGAAAATCAAATGGTGGATCTTTTGAATTTCATGATTTACACGAACAAACTTGCTGGTAAAAGTTACTTAAATATTTTATCCAAGAGTTAATAAGTGCAATCGAATTTATTCAGCTCAATCAAAACTTCGACCATTTTCCATAATAAAATGGCTCAGCCTCAATATTTCGCTAAATGTAATCGCTTTGAAGAAACTGCAAAGCTTTATTGAGTGTTTCGCAAAGATCTATAAGACACACACCGAATAATTGCGTTAAAAGATTTTTGCAATGATATAATAAATCCATTTTTTTAGTTTTCCAGGCTTAGTACTTTTGGCTAAGCGTCTATGATCAGTCGGGAAAAAAGATTTTAGAAGTACAAATGGGTATGATAGTGACACGAAAATACGAAGAGACGGAGGTGGCATAGTGGCAGCAATTTAATTAATAGTAAATTAAAAATAAAAACATAATATTAGGTTAAGAAGTCAAAAAAGATGTGATTTTAAATCCCATAAAATTCAATTTTCGTTAGGCATAAAAGCGTTTTATTTCTGAAACAGTAAATATTATAGAATTGATAGTAAACTAACCTAACCTAATACTACACATTCTTATGGCTTTTCCAAAATTTCAATGTCAAAATGTATGTACGCGATAACTTCCGAACGACTGCACCAAATTGTTTTTTTTTTCATCATCATTATCATTATCACGTCATTGTCAGCCGAAAGACGTCCACTGCCGGACATAGGTCTCCCCAAGGCTCTCTTTTTTTAATTTTATTAAATAAAATTACTGAAAAACAAAACTGATACAGCCCAAGCCGCGGGCGGGTCGTTCTACAAACTAAGGAATTTTCGGCGGCTCAGCTAATATATCATGAAAAATTTGTTGAAAATGAATTTATTTGTATAACATATTGTAAAACATACCTATGTCTAGCTGGTCTCCAAAAATAATGTAGATTAAAACATTTGTTCTTGACAATTTTTTTTTTCTAAGCGTCAAATATTCAGGATCCTGGAGTGTCCCTCAAACAAAATCGAATCAAAAGTGTACCGTGATTTTTTTACTATAACATTTAGGCCATAAAATAAACCAAAATAAAGTAGTACTTAGTATTTCTTCTTATCTGTGATACGTATTATTATTTCGCTGAACCAAAAATATCATAAAATCGAGTTCCAGAATTTGTCCCAACAGTTTTATGTCAGGATCCTGTTCAATCAAAATGTAAGCGAAATTCAATTTTCTATTCGCCGAGCGACGTTGTCGTTTATCTGAGTCAGTTGTGCCTACGAAAGAGACAAAGAATACCGCCTATCTGTTTGCACCTAGCGTATTGTTAAGCCAGCCCGGCGCAGGAGACGGAGGAAGTAGCGTCGAAATCAGTCGGGTTCACAGGAACCTGGTAAGATATTTACTTACGTAATTAAAATAATAATGTGGTAATTTTAGCATTTTGATATGTAAGTTGCTTACACGAAGGCTTAGTTCTGCTTGAATTTGGTTGAATGTTTTAAATTGATTGTTTTTTTCCAATATAATACAAATATTCTCAGGAACCTGGTCTCAAGATCCTGTCAAATTAAACCCCAGGATACTGAGCAGCATCCAGGACCCTGAGAGTTTATATTGAAATACTGTTTTTGTGCAAGATAATTTGATACTTTTTTCTACTATACACTTTAAAGTTAAAATAGTAAAGTCTTTAACATCAGCATTGCAAGCGATCTGACATTAAATTTAAAAAATCCAGAAGTTTTGGCTGCTATGCCTGATTTGCAGATTGACCTAGCTACTCTCTTTTTAAACCCGCCCGAAGAGCAAATAACGAAGCAATTACAACAAAAAAAAAGGAAAGCTAGAACTCAAAAAAGAAAATTTGAAGATACCGTTAACGTGCAAACAAAAAAGAAAAAGAAATGACTGCAAGAAAAGATAAAGTTAAAAAGGAAGTAAATTATACAAGACAGAAACCAAATAAATCCAAAATAACAGAAAAAAATAACCACGAATCCAGTGATTGAAGACAGTATTCTATACTTAATGATTAAAGTTCCTGTTGTTGTTGATAGAGATAGACTGGTGTTGATAGAGAATTAGTGCAAGTCAAAAATAGACCTAATTTTCGTTATCGTTCAAAATATTTGGACTATTACAAAGTAATGCTTAGAAGGATATTTTTTATTTGTGAAATTATAAATAATCGTTGATCTCAGATGATTTTCTGGTTACATCCTCAGTTTCCTGTTTCATGAATTTCTTGAAGTGGCCATAAATCTAAAATTTTAAAATATTTTGACTGTTCCACTTAACATAGGCTAAAAGACAGTGTATTATTTTTGATAGACTATATTTTCCAACCAGAATGTAAAAAAAATATCGGGCCGGAATCAGACTCGATTTCGTCCTTAGTTTGTAGAACGACCCGGGCAACAGTTGGAACATATTTTACGTAGGTTAAGAAGTACCCAATAGTTCAAGTTTACAATACAATACAAATACTCTTTATTGAACACCACAAATCAGTACAAAACAATACAGAACCAAAGAACAAAGTAGACAATAGGTGGTCTTATCGCTTAATAGCGATCTCTACCAGACAACCAATAAGAGAAATAAGTTTAATCACGAGTTTATAGTCTTTCCTTATTCAACGGTTAAACGAATTTCCCGGCTTGGGGATAATAAAATTTCCGAAGCACCCAAAAATCGCTATAACATCACGATTATGATAATCTGCGTAATCTGCTTACGCTGGCGCTGTTTGTTTTCACTTAACAAAGAATTGTTTCTATGCCAAAGTGGTATAAATCCCCTAAAGCTGAAGTTGATGTGTGTTAGAAACCTTCAGAGCAGTGCCATGACATTTAATTGAATGTTGTATTTTTTACTGTTCTATCTGTCACTCTAAAATAAATGGTGAATCGTAAGCATTGGTTTTGCTCTGCCTTAGGAATTTCTTGTAGTTTTTCACATCTGGCGACCGTGACAGGACTCGAACCTGCAATCTTTATTCGCCTGCTTGTGCAGTTTCACGAGCGTTTGCGGCCAACGCACGAGCACAACTCAGAATACACGACCTGGAAAGGACGACGTGATAATTTGTGTCCTCCATTTAATTTCTATTCAGTACACGGAGTATCAGGTCGTATTACAGTCCATTCAGGATAATAATGAGAACGTGGAATCAGTGATTGTAAACCTTTTTTTATGAAGTTCGTATAAAACAAAATAAAATTGTACACAGCGACAGTAATGTCAGATTTATGGTTTATTGTTAATTCTGTCTCTTTAGTTATATATTTAACAACTTTCTTTTGTTATTGTTAGTTGTAAGCTACAACTGGGTTATTGCACTTATTTTGTACAAATTATGACATGGAAGTCGCTAAAATGATTGGTTGATACATTAATTGAATGTATTTTAATATTCGATAGTTTATTTTGCACTGCAAAAACTACGTAAGCAGCTTATCAGGCAGACAATTACGACGTTCCGGACACCGCTGTGTTACGACCTCGCTTCAGAAGCATTAATAATTCCTACCGAATCTTCCTTTTGCAGTATGCGATACTGCAGCCATGCGGGTCTCTTCTGATAGCGATTTTTCTGATATCTTTACATAATTATAAAGATGAAGAGGGTCAAAAGTCTGTACATGAAATATATATAAAAAATGGCTGGCTGTTTTTGTCTGTATATTTACGAGCGCATCACGTAAAAATAGCCAAACGAATTTTGATGCAAACTTGACTAATCTATTGAGAAAATCACCGGCCAGATTATAGGTTACTTTTTATCCCGGAAAATTGTTTAGTTCTCGCGGTATAGCGATGAACATGTCAATTGCTAATTCAACGGACGCAGTCGCGGGCAGAAGCTGGTAACTAATATAACGTTTAAAATAAACTCAGGAGAACTGATGACCATATACCCAAACAGAACTGGCGGAAACCGCTGGGAGTTAGAATAAAAGTCGTCCCAAAACAACATGGCAGCGCTCTGTTGAAAGAGAATTGAAATCGCAGGGCATGAGCTGGCGAGAGCTGGTCGCGGCGCGAGACCGTCCCAAGTGGAAAAATAATGGTGAGAGCTCTATGTCCTAGATCAGGGAATATAGGTTGAGATTTAAAGATCGAACGAATCTGGAATACTGTGGGACTAGGTAGTATAGCTTTCAGGCTGGCTGGTAAGAGGTTACACTCGAAATTCGTAAATCGAACATTCGTTGGATTTGACATTTGATTCTTAAGAACTAGGAGACGGGACTCAGACCAGCTTGAACCGGGAAAGGAATCACATTCTATGATATACCTTTAATTGTTTAATTTCACATGATCAAAAAAGAAAGTAATATGGTTTTAATTGTTTTAATGATCGGCCTTCAGCTACCACAAGTTTGGTTAGGAAATAAATTACGAAATACAAATAAAAGTGCTAGGTAGCTCTTCAATACCACATTGTGTTCCAAAACTCGCATCTAATAAAAATTAGGACCAACCATACATTCGGAACTTGAATTTTATGGGACAAAATATAGACCCTTGCGGAACAACATCGGACCTACCTAATACAGTACTCTTCTGATATTACGTACAATGGCACAACTGGCCAAACAAAACGCTATCAGACTGACTCAGCCATAAGTCGTATTAAAAAAACAAACAGCAGAGTCCGTGCTCAAGGTATTGTTGATAAAAATACCCGCTTGAAGATCCGCCATGCCGTAAACTATTAACGCACTCAACCTCTCACTCCCTCCTATCATGCGGTGCTGTGTGTAAGTAAGATAGCTGCTAAGCGATGGCCTGCAATTTTTCAGTAGAGGGATACTAATGGGAATAGCAGATATAAGTTTCTCAAGGAATTGCGCCACAATGCATTTTGTCCTGAAAGACTTTGAGTAAAGGAAAGGTTTTGTCAGCATCTAAAATTTATTACGATGGTTAAATTCAGTTTTCTTCTATAATAAAGTTTCTAGAATAAGATATAAAACAGTTTTATTATTGAGTGGGTGTTGCCAAAGACTTCGTTTGTGCAGAATTAAATATAGCCTATTTTCATCAAGAACCCGTTGTT
Source organism: Pandemis cinnamomeana (assembly GCA_932294345.1). NCBI lineage: Eukaryota > Metazoa > Arthropoda > Insecta > Lepidoptera > Tortricidae > Pandemis > Pandemis cinnamomeana. The sequence goes on along the minus strand of OW028724.1, from coordinate 6,279,842 downwards.
TCAAACAAACAAACAAATAATCATCAAAGCTAGAGACTTTTTCGCACACAAAAACAGAGTTGCTATAAAGACATTTTTAAAATTTCCACAGTATTACAACTTGGTGGCTAATTTCATTATGCGGCTATAAGATGTCCGAATTTCGTATCGTGCTGTCTCGCTCACACTCTCACCTAATTTAGGAGAAATCTGTAAGCCACGTACCTATTTTGAGGTCGTCGAGGTAGCCCAAACTTTGTTCAGTCCACAGATTAGACAGTGAATTTAAGTAAATTTAATTCCTTACATTAGAATGTATTAAGAAAGAGAAAGAAAGAAAGAGAAACATTTATTTACACAATATTCGATACACGTAGATATAAAACACGTATTAGTACCTAGTTAAGTAGAATTTAATTATTGTAAATGTATTTTATTGAATCAGGCGTTACTTGGCGAAGGTCCATTCCAATGAACAAAAAATATTGACCTTGCTACTCCGCTACTCACGTGCAAGATGATATGTGTTTTATGTGGTATTAGTGGAGGGAGGGATTGCATGAAAAACATAATAATGTATATTTCACACAGGCTTGGTTATCTTGCACGCACTTGGGTATCTAGCAAGATCAATATTTTTTGTTCATTATTTTAAATGTATTTATTTTGAAAAAATATTTTCTGCCAAATTTCTTGCGCCACGATCTTTTTGGCAATGATAGTATTTCCGAATGCGCTGGTAGTTTCAAAAAAAGACACGTAAAAGAGCCTCTGGCGATCCATTTGCAAAATAAATCTTGATTTAATCAACCGTAATAAATATAATCCAAATACAATTTAATTGCGAAAATACTTGCTTGTTTAATTAACCCAAAACTGGTTCATTGGGTAGCGTTGCGTGAACGCGGTTGGAATTTCCATCACAACTGATTAACCCTACGCCACAATCGTTTAGGTAATAGTAGTCTAATACGATAATTAATATAATTAATTAAGTGAATAATAAACCTGGGTAATGTATTTGGGCAAGGCCGTGAAGCGTCTCAAACGCCGCGTCCTGTGTGTTACGAACATAGTCCAATGTGTCTATGAAGTGAGACCAACCTTGCAATTTACGACCATAAACACTTAAATAGACGTGCTCGGGGAGTTTTGTCCACAATTATTGGTAGTTTTTTATTTCCTGTCCCGTAGGTTTTTGTTACTTGATTACAAATTAGCACGAACGTTTTTTTTTTCTATAAAGACTATTGATAATACTGGCCGCCTACAAACACAGCCTTAAAAGAAAAATAAAAATAAACGGCGTTATGCATTGAAACAAAAGACGGTTGAATTTTGTTTGAAATTCGATTAATGACCTCTCGTTTACCCGCACAACGTGATACTTTGCAGCCTATTATAAGGATTATATCACTAACATTTAATTGCATGTTTGAGATAAAGTAACTTTCACTGTCAGCTGTTCAAAATAGCAGTTCACAACAGTTTGCGGGTTCAATTTCAGGGTTCAACAAGAAGTCGAGTTTAACTCAAGACGTGCATGCTAGTGTCAACTACCAACTGCCATAAAAAGATATCAGTGCTTCAAGTTGAGAGATTGTGCGATTGTGTTATTTGAAACTATTTTACCGGAACGCTGTCGCTTGTGGCTTACAGCGGTTCGCTCAAAAAGTGTGCACAGGCGGCACTGCAATGATACGACCGTCTTGTTATGGAACCAACTTTGAGCGGATAGCCTGTATTTGTTTCAGGACCAGAGCTAACAAAGGCGTAACAGTCCGAGAGGGCTGGAACTATACCCCAAAGTATACTACGCCTTAATTTATTGTATGTACTTGTACCTACATTTTGTTTTGTATAAAATAGACACACATAATTCACGTCTTTATCCCTTACGGGGTAGACAGAGCAGGTAACAAGACCTAAAGGCCACGTTTAGCACGGTTGTGGGCGTATAGGTGAAAAGGGGAATCAAAATAGTGACGGGTTGCTAGCCGCATGGCCTATAACATGATTCTTACGATTTCATCGATCGAATGATCGTTACATAAAAACTGAAATTATAGCGAAACCATCTTTTCAGAACAATTATAAAATAAACCTAATCAAATCTACGCTACATAGCCTATGTAAAACATTTTCAAAAATATTCTTAGTTACCGCTAAAGAAATTTTGGACCAAACAATCAGTCGACTAAACAACACGTTAGGCCAAAAAAATATTCGATCATAATATTTTGGTTGTGCATTCTTAAAATCTACATTATACTCTCGCACCAGTTCCAAAGCCTTCCACCCGCGTTCTTGAAGTAAACTTTAAAGTTTTCGATCAATAAAACTTTTATTAGCCTTCGCTGTCACCTGAAACTGGTACCAGCTCGTAAAACATCGAGTTTAGGTAGCATTACGTGTACTATAAAAATGCAGGTACATTTATTAGGCGAGCGTAGACGGAGTTGCCGACATCTATTCGGAGAATGGAAACATTGTTGCGAGAAATAAGTCCAAGCTCGCGCTGTTCCAGGATTTCTAGGTGTAATTTCGAACGCTGGAAATCCCTGACATTATAAAATGTAAGGTGAAATGCTGAGATTTTAAAAGCTATAACTAAGACCTAGACGGACGTTCCGAGACCGAACTGGAGACGTTTTGAAAAAAGGTCAGGTCAAGAGTACCCGAAACCGACGAACATGAAAAGATTGATGAATGCGGATGAAGCGAAAGAGGTATGTCAGGATCGAAGCAAGCGGAACGAAGTAGTCTCTGCCTGCCCCGAGAAAATCGTGACGGTATGTATGTATGTACTAAGATTGATAGTTATAACAACCCGACGCCCTTGCTTCATCACCATCAACCGAAAAACGTCCTCTGCAGAAGATAAGCCCCCAAAGAGCGCATAAAGACCGGTATTGCGCGGTCCTCATCCAACGGACTTCTGCGACCTTCACCAGGTCATCAGTCCATCTCAAGGAGGGAGGGGTAGGCTTCCCACGTTATGCATCACACCTCATAAAGAGCACATTAATAGAAAGAAGAACAGTCAACTGTAATATACCATGTCTATGAGGACCAAATTCTTCAATGATTTAAGAACTTCTTCCATGCTGGTCATTTACCAGTTGCTTCTCTTTCCGCGCAGATGGTAAAAGCCTATCGAGAGAATGGGCAAAAGTCTTAGGAATCATGTTATAGGCGAACCGATCACTATTTGGATTTCCCTTTCCACGTATACGTCCTTAATCATGCTAGACGTGGCCTTAAGGTTTTGTTACCTTAGAGCCTAAGGGATAAAAACGTGATATATGTATGTGTATATGTACGTATTTAGAACTTTAAATGGGCTGAAATAAGCTACCGTAAACCGGGGTAACTTTAGCATGTGGGTAGTTTACAAATTGTAGTAAAGAACCTGTTGCTTAAAAGTGTCCGAAAAATACGTAGTTCCTGTGAGCTGTTCAAATTCTACTTGAACAAAGTCACGATCAACAGCTAGCTTAATCACGCCTAATTCAAAAGTCCCTAGTAACGTAATATTCAGAACACCTCCAGTTCCAAAACTAAATATTCGTCTGTTTTGAGTTTAATTTCTGGTATTTCGCTTTTGCATATTATAAAAGGAAAAGTTTTGGATGCGGGCTGAATATTGAGCATTGTTGTGCTGTAACATACGTAATAGTCAAATGGAATCCTATTTGAAAATTACGTTTTCAATACATCCGCACAAAGGTATTTAGTGTAGATGAAGTTCTCGCAGAGTTGGTTACTAAACTCAACTCGATTCTACTCGACTCGACTGAGAAAAAGAACTAATATATTGTAAATGATTTTATATTGCAAGATACATACATACATAAATCACGTCATTATGCCTGATGGGTTAGACAGAACCTAAGGTAACAAGACCTAGAGGCCACGTTTAGTATGATTGTGGGCGTGTAGTATTATCCAAAAAAGGCGACATGTTAATTTTTTCCAAAATTTAAATATTTTGGGTTTGTCTTACTCAGAATCGTTTACCATTATTTTCCTGTTCGTCGCGTTCCGCGCTTAGGTACTATATTAAAAGAAGTGACGAACTGGAATGAAAATTTTGGGACACTTTTTTTTCTTGTAGGTATGAGGATCGATAGAGAGTAAACGATCCTGTGTAAGAAAACCCCAAAATAGTTAAATTCTGGAGAAAATGTTTATGTAGACTTTTTTTGGAAAACGTTCACCTACTTATTTTTTGATGTTTTAATTTATTTAATTTACTTGTAGATTTTTAACGATTATTTTGTTTTTTTTTTCTATGAGTTCAGACTGTGTCACGCCGCCTTTTTTTCTCTGTCACTCATAGCATAGACACCAGTAGTAAAATATTAAATTTAAAAAAAACCTCCCACGCAATAATCGAGTACTTGCCTAATCATACGTAAATAAAAAATTATTAAATGTTATACCCAAAAATGCCTTTCATAATTTTGCTGCTGGACCGATTATTACGAATCACAGCTAAAAACTACCTACCGCAAGGAAACTGGCTTTCGAATGAAATCAGTCTATCCGCTTGAGAACTACAGACACACACAAAGCAGCGCACACACACACACACACTCATAGACATTGACGTCAAACTTATAAAGCTTATAAAAAAGGGTTTTTGCGTCGGGGGTAAAATTGGTGTTCCACAAATTTATTAACGCTTGTCAGTGTCTTACGAATTCCATACAGCGTAGGTTAGATAATCGGACCCACTTTGACTACCCTGTTCATCAAAGGGTGTAATAATTATTACGCAGCCATTTTGTCCATTAGATACCTCCAAATATAGCTTTCTGACGTCAATTTCAACTTGCGTGGGACTGGCATAAAGCTGAGTAAAATATCCGTAAGGCTCGAACATAATAATTAAATAAATGTACACGACACGATTATTAATTTTTGCTCTTCAGTTTTTCCGCTTACACTTATCCACTTACAGTAGTGGAATTGATTTGAACTTTGATACCTACACATTAACCCTTTATTTCGCAATGTTGACAATCATCATACTTTAAGACCGTCCTTTTGTATATTTTTTATGTTATAGGCGATGCGGCTAGGCATAGATTTATCTCGGGGGAGGGCGGGGAATCCGGAACCCGCACTCAACGGTGCAGCCCCGGCCAGTGGGCGCCGCGGTGACACCTAGTGCTCCCGTAACGCTCAAAGTCCATGGCCAGGAGGGAACGTGTCGGTTTTTAGACGGTAGGCCTCTCCCCTCCTTCCATTAGGGAAGGCAGCAGCGAGCTGAAGAGCCCGTCATACTCCCGTTGCTGCCCCGAGCGCGGGAATGCATAAGGTGCATTTTCCACACGTTTCCACATGCATAGCCTTATCTATTGTCATCTACAAGCCGTGCAAGGTTCGGCAACGTCGCATTTTTACGTTTAGGTTCACAAGCGACGTTGCCGTACCGCTAAGACATGTTGTAGTCAGTATACAGTCAGCAAAAAAGCCTGTATTAGTAATGTTTTTTTATTTTAGGTTAGGTTGTTTTTATCATGACTTATTTCAAAGACTACCCGCAACGCCTATCGAGCGTAAAACGTCGAGCAAATCTCAACCTTTGAATTGTGAATGATACCTTTGTTACCTCAAATATCCGTCTAAAATAAACCATATAAACCAGTTGGTAGCCATTACGACACGTTTAAACACGCTGAAACTTAATTAACCGGAATCGGAGAACATCAAACGAGGGCTGATTCAATTATAGCACAAATAAACAGCGTACAGTCAGCGTGGAATAGTTAGGGACACCCGAAGTGGCCAAAAAGTTAGCAACACGACCTTATTTCAACTGTAACAATGATTTCTTCCGCGCTGGTCTGGGAGTAAAGAAAAAACATAGAATTTACCAGTTGCTTCTCTTCCCGCGCAGATGGTAAAAGCCCGTCGAGGGAATGGGCGAAAGTCTTAGGGATCATGTTATAGGCGATGCGGCTAGCGACCCATCACTATTTTGATTTCCCTTTCCAGCTATACGCCCTTAATCATGCCAAACGTGGCTTTAAGGATTTGTTACCTTAAGCTCTGTCTACCCCGTAAGGGATAAAGACGTGATATTATGTATGTATGTATGTAACAGTGACGTGTGCAAACTATTTGGCTACTTTGGGTGTCACGAACTATTTGACGCTGAATGTACCTCAATAAAAGATGGTAGCATCCGGGGTCCAATAATCGAATAGCTGCAAGTTTAGCCGAGTCAAGAGAATGTTTCGCGGTTTGAAGCTCATCTCATCTCCAGCCTACATACGTCCCACAGCTTGGGCTTGGGTATAGTGACCACGCGGGCCCAGTGCGGATTGGGAACTTCACATCATTGAATTGGGTCTACCTTATTTGCTATAAAATCAAAAGCTATAAATTTAAAATCTATAAGTTCATATGCTATAAAATCACTTGCTATAAACATTCATTTGCTATAAAAGTCACATGCTATAACATTCAAAATCTATAATTTCAAAATCTATAACATTCATAATCTATAACATTCAAAATTTATAATTTCATAATCTATAACATTCAAAATCTATAAAATTGTTTTCTATAATGATTATTTTCTATAACATTCATAATCTATAACATTCAAAACCTATAACATTCACATTCTATAAGCATCAAAATCTATAAAACAGAGCCAGGTGTTCAAATGTAAAGTCGACGGAGCCCCGCTGCGCGGGGCTCCTATTTTCTGCTCTGAAGGACACAAGGTAACTAACAAACCTATCTGTCTTAAATTGGATGTTGGTAACGTGTTTTTCTAATGGCGGGGGCTGCGCCCCCGAGCCCCCCACACCCCCCTTTTCCGCGACTTTTCAGTTGTAGTACCGCTGCCTAAGTAAAGTTTAGAGATTTCAATAGTTATAGAAAACAAATGTTATACTATCTAATCCTTATAGCAAATGAGTGTTATAGCAAATGAATATTATAGCAAATGAATGTTATAAGCAAATGAATATTATAGCAAATGAATGTTATAGATTTTGAATTTATAGAAAGTAACTTTAGAGAATTTAAGTGTTATAGCAAGTGAGCATTATAGCAAGCAATGATTATAGCATCTGAATTTATAGAAAGTGAATCATTATAGCAAATGGTTTTATAGAATGTGATTTTATAGCCATTGATTTTATAGCAAATAAGGGGATACCCATTGAATTGCTTCGCAAATGTCCAGAATTTTGAATTTAGAAATAATTTAAAATTTTACATACATAAATCACGTCTTTATCCCTTGCGGGGGAAACAGTACCAGGTAACAAGATTTAAGCTCCAATTTAGCATGATTGTGTGCGTATAGATGTAAAATGGAATCAAAATATAGATGAGTTGCTAGCCGCATCGCATACCTATAACATGATTCCTCAAGGAAAGAGAAGCAGAAGGAAAGTTCGTTTCGTAACTACTTTTTTATAATGTTCTGTCACAAATTTACTTTTTCTCTTTCTTTTTAATACTCCAATTTATTCGTTCTCTCGACTTTTACAATATCGTACACATTGTTTTTAAAGCGTAATGCACACATCATAATTTTAATCTCAACAAGAACACACCGCCCACACTGGCGCGGGTGCGTCAGGCCTTCATCGTATCAAATTGAATACAAGCGGCAGTTGGGTATCTCAAAAATATTTGCTTAGGGGAGGAAAATAGAGTCACGTCCTCATGTTTGCGGGGTAAACAAGGCTCAGCCACACTGGAGGGGGGGGGGGAAGAGCAACAACAAAGCGTGGCACTGATGCTGTCAGTCGTTTAAAAAAAATACCCGGATGACCGATGACGTTTTCTAAGAATATAAGCTGGCTAGATCGATGTATCTCTCCCAAAACTCCTGCATACCAAATTTCGTGAATATCGTTGGAGCCGTTTCCGAGATTCAGATTATATAAATAACTAGCGACCCGCCCTGGCTTCGCACGGTATATTATGCATGTATTATACATATAAACCTTCCTCTTAAATCACTCTATCTATAAAAAAACCGCATCAAAATCCGTTGCGTAGTTTTAAAGATTTAAGCATACATAGGGATATAGGGACAGGAAAATCGACTTTGTTTTATACTATGTAGTGATGATGATAGATTATCACTTCAGTACATAGTATAAAACAAAGCCGGTTTCCGCTGTCTGTCTGTCCCTATGTATGCTTAGATAGTTTTTGTTAATAGAGTCATTCAAGATGAAGGTTTATAATGTATAATTCTACGTAGACGAAGTCGCGGACAGAAGCTAGTATAATATAAAGAATTGCTTCTTTAAAGGAATTTGATTTTACGTGATGTCCTCTGGGGTTGCGGGTGTCTATGGGCAGTGGTGATCACTTACCATCAGGTGATCCACTTGCTCACGCCTTCCTATTCATTTAAATAAAAAAATCTAGCTATTTTTGCAAAATCAAAAATTTTGGGTTCCTTCCATATACTCAGAATAGTTTCTATCGATCTTAAACTTACAAGAAAAATGTGGCTCAGATTTTACTATGGATGTTTTTTTTGTTCGTCACTTCCTAAAAACGACGAAAGTTATGACTGGAATGGAAGTTTTGGCTCACGGTTTTTCTTGTCGATCGATAGGGTAAATAAACTATTCTGATTAATAGTAGAAGATCCGAACCTAAATCGACCTTCTAAAATGCTGTAAATACAAAAATAGTTAAACTATGCAAAGCAAAAACGATGTACACTTATTTTGAAAAACGCTGCTATACGAGAATACTTTATGAAAATGTCTGGCAGTGTGTCCGAAGCCTTACGACAACCAACTATCACCACCCGAATCGGCGCCATTTTGCTACCGCTACATTACTATCGGTATTTGTTCTAATGATATAACCGGAAATTAACGTGACGACGAAACCCTAGCGATTATCGGTTCATTTTTCAGAAGTCTATTTTGAAAATAGGCCGCCAAGGCCTTTTTTACATGTCTTTTTTTAAATACCAGCGCATTCGGAGAGATCATGGACCAGCATTGGAACACCATGCTGGAAGTTCCATGCTGGTCTGGGAGCAAAGAAATAAACATATACAGGATGTTAGGTAATGAGTGGATAATCCTGGAACTGTGGATAGAGGGCACTTAGGACGTTATAATAAAGCTATACAATACAATATAAATACTCTTTATTGAACACCACAAATCAGTACAAAACAATACAGAAACAAAGAACAAAGTAGACAATAGGCGGTCTTATCGCTTAATAGCGATCTCTTCCAGACAACCAATAATAGGTTTAGAAAAAGTTGCACGGTTTCCGAGATATTCGGACTATTAGGTTTTTTTCGAAAATGAACACCCTTGTTCAATGTTTTGATCATAGCACCATTTTAAGCTAACTTTTTCAATTTTTTATTTTTGCTCAATGCTGCCCCGTAGGTACGTACCTAATTTTGTGATAATGTTAATTCTTCTCGGGTTTTTGTTCGCAGACTCGGCAAAACTTATCTTCTTGCAATTAACCCCTAACTTGGTTATTTGTCTTTGTTTGTTGATTCAGGTTGGGTAATGGGTAGGAGCTATTTGAGGCTCAAATAATGATTTAACTTGAAGTAGTTATTTTAAGAGCGACTTAAGTACGTTATGTGAAAATGAGAACACCTCCTTGTGTGTATTTGTTAGTTACAGCGTTAACTACGTAATTTTGTGAACAATGACTTAAAGCCTTCGCATTAGAGGTCCTATACTTTTTATTATCTTCTTTTTTAATATGGCCTCATCGTCGTTATAGCGACGACAACTTCGCCAATGTCAAAGCAACAAAAATACCCATCAAAACAAAACTTGTAAAAAAACCAAGTCCCGCAACTCAGTTCTTCTACCGTAAAAAGTTGTGAGATCCATGTAATACCAAGTCGGTTAATTTATTCGGTCCCTACTAAAGAGACCTCCTGTCTTAAGTTATTACGTAATTAGCTAACCCATATCAAGAATTCAAAAATCTGGTGACAAAAATGTCGGCATCGACCGATGTTGAAAGTGAACTACGTCAACGGAGGGACTAAATGAATCAAAAATTTAAATGAAAAACCTTTGTAGGTGTGTCCAGATGAACTAACCCAACTTGCTGAGATATTCCGGAAAAAATATGCAAGACCTTGTATAAAACGCGGCATTTGTTGCTATAGGTACTCAATACGTATGCATTATAAACAATTTTGTATGCAGACTGGGCCTAATTGTGTGCCACTGTATACATAAAGTGTTCTTGGGCTGGCAGCACAATTACAGACTAAATGACGGCACTGAGCCAAAGTTCCATCCGTCTGCTCCGACTTAATACTCCAGGGTGCGACTGCATCTATTGTCTTAGAATTGGAACGTCAGCAATGCAAAACCAACCTGTAACATAATACTCCATAGCCACTGGCCGCTTATAAAAAGAAAAAAAAATCAAAATTTAAAACGATCGTTCCACTTTTGTTTTTTTTCTGTTGCGCTTTATTATTTGGCCAGTCACAACGCATTAAAAAAACTAGAGTTTAGTCATTTATTTACGCTTATTTCACCGAGTGTTTTTGAATCCGAATCCAATTTTAGTTGTATTTTGCTGGGCTTCTGCTTCATCCTTTTGCTCCCCTTCCGTTCTTTCCACCGCTCTGTTGCCTCGGAGCAGATCTTCTCTGAGGCTACCTTAATACTCTGCCCTGCCCTCTTACTTATCCGGAAGTCAATAATTATATATTCACTGAAAGTATCACACACATTTACCCCCTTATTCATAAACGCTCTATTGGGACCGTGCGCGACGACAGCGCCACGTGAAAGGCGGCCATTATGGACATTATTGTCACCGCTGTCAAACAAGAAGTAAGTAAATATTGTGAAAAATATTAATGAAATCTTGTGTTATTTTACTATATTACACAATTTTGGACAATGGTAGTCAGTAACATTATTGCCAATAATATTAAAATTGTTGTTTTCAGTGAAATTTTAGAGGTTTAGGTAACTTACTTTTTTTTTCTTACGGCTAATATCCACTTTATTTCTTTGGTCTCTTTTCCACCATGGTCTTGGAAATTGGTAAAATTTACAGTCGCTATTCTTCTTGGTGTTATTACAATTCACAACAACACATCTTACCAGGACCATATTTTTATCTCAAAAACGATTAGAAAATGTTTACTGCAATATGGATTTGACAGCTCAAGTCAGCGACAAAAATGACAATTTTAGCCGTAGCGAGCGCTGTGATCGTTTAGGCTACCCCCTCCACCCGCTTTGCACTCTCCCAATAGGCTTCTGCTAACTTAACAATCGTTTGTCCTTATCTGTGAAAGGAAAATGTCAAAGTGACAGATAAGGACAAACGATTGCTAAGTTAGCAGAAGCCTACAGAGCGTTTATGAATAAGGGGGTAAATCTCTAAAGTGGCAGGAAAAGTCAATCGGCCTCAGATAATTTTAATTCTGCGCGGACGTCGCGGGCTCAGCTAGTTGTTTATTGTTTCTTCTTTTTTTGCACACGGTATTAAGCAGGCTGGGATTGTGGTGCCAAACAGCCGTAGAGTTATTGGCAGTTGCACCGAGATTTGCATAGCCTCGATGTTCTAAGATTCTGAGTAGTTTGTCTGTCTCAACTAGTTATTGCTAGGAGCTTTTCGAACCGGATTTGGTGTAGAAATGTATGTAATGTTATTGTTAATAATAAAATAACAATAGGTAAATACATCATTTTGCTACCTTGTGACTCAAATAACTATTTCGCACAAGTCAAATGCGACCTGAGGCTTGAGGTGGGTACACTTTCACGTCTTCCTCTGGCCAGGAAGTGGAAATTCCCGCTCGTGCGTGTTATACATTTCACGTTTGTATTAATGTGTTACAATTGCGCAAAAAGGATGAAGGGCGACAAAGTGTCGTGTAACCAAGTTGGAACTCGATATGTATCCCCGGAATGGTCTTGTCGTCTCCGTTAATCTATTTCCGAGGCAATTTGTAAAGGTGTTCGGAACGTCTCTCGTTACATTTTTCCGAGTGTATTTTTGGTAAAGTTCCACGCAAATTACGCAGTCCACGTTTGGAACATGTCGTTGAAGCCTTTGGTTAATCAACAAACATACATACATACATACATATTTATGTCACGTCTTTATCCAGACAGAGTCTAAGGTAACAAAATCTTAAGGCCACGTCTAGCATGATTAAGGGCGTATAGGTGGAAAGGGAAATCAAAATAGTGATGGGTTGCCAGCCGCATCGCCTAACATGATTCCTAAGACTTTTGCACATTACCTCTATGGGCTTTTACCATCTGCGCGGGTAGAGACGCAACTGGTACATTTTATGTTTTTTCTTTGCTCCCAGACCAGCATAGAAGACGTACATGAATGGATGAGGTGGTATATCACTTGACGTTATCTACTCGGACGAAGTCACGCGCAAAAGCTAGTAATATAATAAAAAACGGTGTTTCATCCCGGAAATAGAGGTTCCTTGCGGAAATAGAAACGGTATTATACACGTAAAAATAAAAATAGTCATCTGATTGCTTAACCGTCACCTTCCGTCCCTTTCTAACGTCAGTATGTTCGAGGTACTATCAGATGAATCAAGAATTTTACTTCTTGATTCTTTATATTAATTTTTACGGTTTTACCCGTTTGAAATTAAATTTTTGAACGATACTGAACACTATAGGAGCACAGAAAAATCCTCTGCACAGCTATGGGGATGAGGATCCGGGTTCGATTCCCGGCCATAGCCGGCCGGCAATTTCAGATTTTTCTGTTTTGATTTCAGTATCGTTATGCTAGAGACCTTTTATTTATTTGAATCTAGCTTTTGCGGCTGCTTTGAATCAATATTTTTGGTAGTTTATTTTTAGCGCACAAATTATATTATAGTATCCGTAGGGTATCGCATCTTCGTATTAAATTGTATTCCCTTTTTCACCGATTTTCGCAATAATAAACATAAGATCTCATTACCCTGGGCTCCATCTATCCCGTAAGGGATAAAGACGTAATTAATATGGTGTGTAAAATCATAAATAATCTCTTCCACGCTGGTCTGGGAGTAAAGAAAAAACATAGAATGTGCCGGTTGCTTTTCTTCCCGAGCAGATGGTAAAAACCCATCGAGGGAATGTGCGAAAATCTTACGAATCACGTTATAGGCCATGCGGCTAGCAACCCATCACCATTTTGATTCCCCTTTCCACCTATACGCCCACAATCATGCTAAACGTGGCCTTTAGGACTTTCTACTTTAAGCTCGGTCTACCCCGTAAGGGATAAAGGCATGATTTATGTATGTATGTAAAATACTATTCTCAATACTTTACTGCTAACACTCAGAGGTTAACTGGTAGAGATCCCTTACAGGGATAAGTTCGCCTTTGTGCATGTATTTAATATTTTTTTATGAGATTTGTGTCTGTCTCTTTATATTTGTATTTGTTTGTTTATCTATACTAATCTATACTAATATTATAAAGAGGAAAGATTTGATTGTTTGTTTGTTTGAATTGAATAGGCTTCGAAACTACTAGACCGATTTCAAAAATTCTTTGAAAGTTACATTATCACTGAGTGACATAGGCTACTTTTTACCGCGGGAAAATTCCTTTTCCTACGGGAAAATTAATTTATCGCGGGCGAAGCTGCGGACGGAAGGCTAGTTTTCTATGAAATTTTGTATATTATCTTATATTTGTGTGTCTTGCAAAAAGGAATAAATGTCTTCTTTCTTTCTTTCTTTCTTTGTACAATAAAGCATTTATTTACTTACTATTCAATGTCCATAGATGTGATTCCATCCGTGTCAAGTGTTTTCTGCTTACAGTATCGGAATGTGTAGTAATTTCCTTTCCCGGATATCGTTCAATAGCTATTCGAGATTATTATACAACTCCATTACGTTCCCAGTTTTGCCCGTACACTTATCTGGAATTGAAATCCTCGTCCCATAGAGCTTTGTAGTTGTAATTGGTTGACCTAGTTTTGAATGGGGAATGAGCAAAAAAATACCTCGCCACACCGCAATCACACGTTGTTTTCGTACAAACAAAGTCAGGGCTCCGATTTTTGAAAGCACATAGTAAAAAAAAATATCTTCAAAATTACAGCTCCAATCAAATTTTGGACGTTGAGCTGTAATTTTTCTTATTCTAAACTCAGCGACCCATCCTTATTTTGATTCCCCTTTCCACCTATACGCCCACAGTCATGCTAATCGTGGCCTTTAGGTCTTGTATTCTAAGTCTCTGTCTACCCCGTAAAGGTAGAGCATCTGCACAGTACAAAGGGCATCTTTTATTGGAATGATCTTAAATCTGTAGGTCGTGAGATCTAGTCGCTAAGAAAAATACATACATACTTACATACGTATATCGCGTCATTATCCCTTACAGGGCAGACAGAGCCTAAGGTAATAAAACCTTAAGGCCACATATCTTAGCATGATTAAGGGCATACATATATCACGTCTTTATTCCTTACGAGGTAGACAGAGTCTAAGGTAACAAAAGCTTAAGGCCACGATTAGCATGATTGTGGGCGTATAGGTGGAAAGGGGAATCAAAATAAGGATGGGTTGCTGAGTTTAGAATAAGAAAAATTACAGCTCGACGTCCAAAATTTGGTTGGAGCTGTTATTTTTCCCATTCAAAACTAGGTCAACCAATACCACCATAGTACCATATCTGATTGCGTGGTGACACCAATATGCTCCCACGGCGCCCCTCCAATGGCAGAGAGGGAATACCGGCGGTTTTTTAGTGGGTAGGCCTCCTCCGCTTCCCGAAAAAAAAAAGTACCATATCTGATACTGTTCCAATATTGAACAGTGCACCATATCATAATATTATTATGCTGTCGAATGATTCAACATGCACTATATCTGATAAGTAATGTTATAAATTTCAACAAGGTATGATATCTGTTACTGTTTACCCTCTTTCCGAGTAAACGCTAATCAGTGATAACTTTATCTAAATGTCGACTAGCAGTGACATTTGAACTTAGTTACTTTAAGCTTTAAGTAACGCTATTATCAAAACATGTTGTTTAGTGAAGTGTGAACATCAGAGTCGGTAAGTACTTTATTATAATAGGATACAAAATGGAATTAAAAAAAATTAAACTAATAAATTAAAAACGAATTAAAAACTAAACTAAAACTAATCTAAAAATAAAATAATTAAAAAAGAAGGCCCTCATGGCATAGTTTCACAGACGCTGGCAGCATTCCCCCTTTGGACAGCGATACTAATACGCTGTCCAAGGAAGCTGCCAGCTCTGCGGTCACCCGTAGCGTCTATTAGCCTCTTCGAAATATCCTTGAAGAGTCTAATAGCGCAAGGACCCCACGGACCAAGGGTCTCAACACCGAAAGGGACAAAGTTATATTCGGTACTGAGACCCCAAGTAAGTTATGTTCTAAAGAACATAAGTTAGTCTTATTAAATTGTGGGTAATTTGTATGTAAATTATTCAAAACACAATTTTATCCTTTTGACCAAGTTTCCAGATCAGAATATACAATATAACGTATTATTTTATGTTTATTCGAGCAAGCAATAATTGAGCACCATTTAATTTCGGTTTCTTAGAATGATATCAATATGGGGTTAGTTTATTTTCTATTCTACTAATTCATAAATCTTGAATTGTATTGTATTTTCCAAAAACACTGGAGGAATGTTTTGTTTTTTGGGTGCGCGAAGTAGGAAGAATGTTTATTACATTTCTCTTATCAATTTGTCAGAAATCAATCTTACGCATTTTTTATTACAGAAAATGACACTGCTACCGTTTATTTTCTGTCTATTCCTGGTAAGCTGCTTTGGGGCACCTTCAAGTAACCAAGACGTTGTAGTGAAGGAAAACTTCTTCGCCGAAAGCTACGTGATCTATACCGGGAAGCATGATATCGTCAGAATATTTGTTCCGTTCAACCAATTCAACTTCGATGACCCCATGGATCTGAGCGGTACCAGCAAAAGTAGCAGTGAAGAAATCGAACACCCATACACGCTGTTTTTCGTTGAAGGTGATGTAACAAATGAAAAGACGACAATCCAAGGACTGTATATATTTAAAGATGGTAAAGCTACTAAAATACTTAATAATGGCAGAGACGCTACAGCCACTAAAATGAATACAATCTACTTTGGAGCTGAAGATGGTGTTTACAAGTATGATAATGCAAGCAATACAGCAACGAAACATGGTGCAGTGACTGATAGTATTATTCAACTGGCACATAATAACAAAACTGATTCTGTTTACTATTTAACTGTTAATCACGAAGTCTACAAACTTTATGAAGATGCGACAGCTAGTCTCAAAGTTCCAGGTCTGAAGGATGTCCAAGAGATGGTTTTTGGTTTTGAAGGCAACTTGTACTACTACGATTCTGACAAAGTATTTTATGTAGTCGACGTTGAAGCAGGAGGTGTGCCGAAGAAAATAAATGGTTTACCTGAAAACATGAATAAAGTTGCGTTAATTTTACCGTTATATGGAATGGACGATGGTGCTGTTTTGTATGTCGATAATTTTGTTTATAAGCTGAAAGTCAATGCGCAAGCTGAAAAGACTCCAATAAAGATAGAAGTCCCTCTATCCGCACAGGCACCACAGCCTACTTTAATCCAGTTTTATGCTAGGAACAAGAAAATCTATGAATTCAACATTGTTCAAATGTTCTTGAGCAGGTTTTTCGAAGGTATGCGAGAAACCGTAAATCAATTTAAGGAAGTGGTTGCTTCTCTAAAAAAGTCATCTTTTTGATTTGATTTTAGTATTTAGAGTGAATTAAATACATTGCTGTTTTTTATGTGCTGTGTCGTGTTTCTTTTAATAGTTATTCCAATTATTTTTTGCACCTATTCAGTACGATAAGAGCGTGTAACTTTAATGCTACAAATATCTCGGGTTATACATAGCAACGTTTTCTATCCGTTTATCACTGCAACCTTGTTAACTGACCCGAATGAACTTTGTCTATCTGTCGGCTTGATAATTTACGAACATTAGCAAATAAATGGATGTTACTAATACTATAAATGCAAAAGTTTAGTATGGATGTTTATTACTTTTTCACGCCAGGACGGCTGGACAGATTTAGATCACATTCTAATTATAGTCTGCAATAATACATAGGCTACCTTTCATCCATAAATGAATTATTTACAAACAGTCGCGGGCACCAGCTAGTTTGAAATATAAAAATCACTATATTTATTACTTTGACATTGGCAAAATCATGCCATGGATCGATGGGGCCATATTAAAAAAAAGAAGAAGAAGACTTAAGTCCCATATCAGTCTGTACATACTACATACATGGCCATTACTTGTGTTTTTCACCTATATCACGTTTCCTACGTTTGATTTCATCATCATCATCATCATCATCTCAGCCATTACAAGTCCACTGCTGGACATAGGCCTCTCCTTTAGATCTCCAATAAGACCGGTTGGAAGCGGCTTGCATCCAGCGCGATCTTTCAATCTTAATCAATTATCTCCGATCTTAATATAATTATTAGCGTTTGATTTATCAATAAATAATTGTGCAACTAATTCAACCGTCAAATCGAATTTCTCAACAAATAATAAACTACGTCATTTCTAAAAGAAACTCCAGCGGACAATCTGTCGGAATGAGTGACAGAGACAGGCATTCATCAATTCGTTCATTCATTCCGCCGAATGAATGTGTCACTCGTGTCGAATGGAATGAAATATTAAACATCGCAATTTGTTGGCTGTAACGATTCACTATTCGAAGTATTTTTTTAATCTTGTTGCTGGAAATTCTTATAAATAACCATTTATTGTCTTATTGCGTCTTACACTTTTTTCTTTATTGAATATGGATAAAGATAACGTTACAATGTTTTATTTTGTCTCTGTCTAATGAAGGCAAATGTGCCAGTGACAGATAAAAACAAGATGCTAAGTTAAAATAACCTTAACTAGTCACTATCACTAACACTACATCACTATCACTACATTGTATAAAATAAAGTCGCTTTCTCTGTCCCTATGTCCCTATGTATGCTTATATCTTCAAAACTACACAACGGATTTTGATGCGGTTTTTTTTAATAGATAGAGTGATTCAAGAGGAAAGTTTTTATGTATAATTCTACGCAGACAAAGTCGCGGGCAGAAGCTAGTTGTTTATAAAAAAGATTGTAACATCAAGTCCCTACAGAATTGACACGAGACCGTCTTTGCATACGAATAAAATACATATAATCTTATGCAGTAACATAGTTCTGCCGAATCGGTGCACCTACCTCAATATTATGATGGAATGAAGTGTTAAGGTTCGGCCACACCAGTGCGTAAAAGACGTCGACGGTGCGTTTACGCAACAAAATGTATGAATAAACGGTGAGAGAACGTGACGCATGCGACACGTCACTGATACGCAGCGGTGTGGTCGCTCTTTAATTTGTATGAAAAAAAACCACTGTTGCGATTTATGTATTATTTTGGCCGGCCGAAATGATAATGATTTGATATGACAATATATTCTAACGTTGTGTGTTGGATAATCTATTCGTTTGTCTTTGATGAAAAAAATAATTAAATAGGTATATACCTATAGATAGGTAAACATAATAATAATAATTATTATTTTGATTCTCCTTTTCACCTATACGCCCACAATAAGCTTGCTAAGCGTGGCCTTGGGTTACGTTACCATACCCTCTGTCTACCTACCCCGTTAGGGATATAAACTTGACATGTGTGTGTGTGTGTGTGTAATACAATTATTTAGTCCCATGTAGGAGATAAATGAAAAAATATCGCGTAAAACTAATTCCCCTTTTTGAAGTTTGAGTGACTAAGCATTAATTTTTTGCAAAATTGGATAGCCAATATTATACCACTTATTTATTATCTACCTATGCTTTGTAACGAAAAAGATTCAGTGAAAAACATCGAAACTGGCTTCAGTTTAACAAAATTAATTCTATTCAAAGGAGATACATCACCTTTATTAAAATATCTATCTTGTTATTCCAGCATCAAAAGCTGCAATTAACAACTGCCAATAACAGGCGTGAATGAAATTACTCGTGCACTGAAAACAGTTCGACGCGATGAAGTTTTTTTTACCATGAATCAAAATTCAATTATTTAATTTTATGAAACCCGGTCGTCTGCCGGACTAGAACCTTCTCCAGGGATTGTTACAATGGCAGCGTTACAAGCTACCCGCAGCCAATGGCTTCCTACAATTTCCACTAATTTGTTACTCTGTAAAAGATTCTTCTTGTACCTAAATACTAAAAAAACTATTAACACAGTTCTAAAGTAAAACTAACTTAAAAATAAAAAATAAAACAAGGTACGCTAAAAAACTAAAAAGGGCCGACAATGCACTGGCATCGCGTAAAACGCTGGTGGTATCTATGGACAGTGGTGATCATTTACCATCAGGTGACCCACTAGTTCGTTTGTCTGGCCTATCTAAAATAAAAATAAAAAAATTTGGACCCTAACACAAGGTCCCCATCACGCAAGCAGTATTCCCGCATGCATTCTGTAAGAGTTCTGTAAACCAACAAACACGTCTGCTTGGTAGAAACACGTACATACACACATACATACCTAAATCCCCTTACGGGGTCGAGATAGCCTAAGGTAACAAGTCCTAATAGCCACGTTTAGCATGATTGTGGGCGTATAGATAGAAAGGAAGGGGAATCAAAGTAGTGACAGGTTGCTAGCCGTTGCCTCCATTCCCTCCACGGGCTTTTACCGTCTGTGCAGTAAGAGACGCAGCTGGTACATTCTATGTTTTTTCTTGGCTCCCAGACTGGCATGGAAGAATTGTACTTATAAATAATTTTATTCGACTTGCGAAAACATGTTTTCCTAAGCAGTTGGGTTGGGTGTGTCAACGGTAAACACCAAGAATTTTAAGAATTTTCATCACGTTTCTAATCATAATTTCGGCACCTAGTAAACACGGGTACGGTAGGTTATTACTTTAATGTTCTTCATCACTTGTCTCGTCCTTTTTCAACCGAACTAGTTGGAATGAGAAGGGTTATTCGATAACGGGAGTCGCGGCTAGGTCGTGAGAGCGAGCAGGTGGGTGATTATTTTTAATCCTTTTTAGATCAGACGAACGCGACGCTAAGTCCAATTTGATCTAGGACGGCTAACACCGTTGCTATTGTTTTGTTAGTCATAATCTAAACGAACCTTAATTCAGAGGCCTAATTTTGGAAGAACATCATCATCATCATCTCCAGCCTTTATACATCCCACTGTTGGACACTAATTAACACTTATATGAGATGTACTTTTGAACGGTACTTTGGAGTGTTGCTTACAAAATTCGTGCCCCAGTTTTTTCCCTTGCTTGCTAAGTCACAGTTAGTGTGGGATGACCTTGTAAATAGTCCGTTTAGATCCCTTCCACCATCTTACTAATCCTATCATCATCATCATCATCATTTCAGCCATTACAAGTCCACTGCCGGACATAGGCCTCTCCTTTAGATCTCCAATAAGATCGGTTGGAAGCGGCTTGCATCCAGCGCGATCCTCCGATCTTAATGAGGTCATCGGTCCACCTTGTTGGTGGTCGTCCCACGCTGCGCTTGCTGGTGCGTGGTCTCCACTCGAGGACCTTTCGACCCCATCGGTCATCCGTGCTCCGTGCTATGTGCCCTGCCCACTGCCATTTCAACTTGCTAATCCGCTGGGCTATGTCGGTAACCTTGGTTCTTCTACGGATTTCCTCATTTCTGATTCGATCTCGCAGAGAGACTCCCAGCATAGCCCTCTCCATAGCTCGTTGGGCTACTAATCCTATAGCAACAATAATTACACAGGATGAGAAAGAGAGAGGGAGAGAGTAGAGAGTTTGACAGCGCTTCAATGCTGGCACACATTTCTATATTGGCCCTCCAAGCTGGCAAAGCATCTTCGATTTTTCCGATTCATACCGTACAGTGGTAGGGGTCAACTCGTTATTTCTCTTAATCATAAGCTAAAAAAAATCAGCGAGAATTAAGCGTGCAAGATAAATTGTGCGCGTTACATTGCTGCTCTTTAACGAACATTTTAGTACATCAGCTTCGAAATCCCGCAGTGTAATGCATCCACGATGCTTCCAGCATGACTCTGAACTTGGTGGAGCCGAAAACAATCCCAATCGCTCTCATGCAGTAGCTTTAATTGCCTTAATTGGCTGAAAAATGAACATTTCCAGATTCACCTTTTAATTTTTTGCTGTCTGAAATTTTATTCGCAATTTACCATGACTTTTTTGGTAACGAAAAATGTAGTGAGATAATCTATACCTACATACATTATACATACATACACATATCACGTTTATATATCTTACGGGGTAGACAGAGCCTAAGGTAACAAGACCTAAAGGCCACGTTTAGCTTAAATGTGGGCATATGGGTGGGAAGGGGAATCAAAATAGTGATGGGTCGTTAATGAGTTGCTTCTCTTCCCGCGCAGATGGTAAAAGCTCATCGAGGGAATAGCCGGAAGTTTGTATAGCCAAAGAAGGAGCACTTTAATAACTATTGTTAACGATGAACAAAAAATTTACCATGCTACTCCGCTACTCCCTAATGGACCTCCGCAAAGTAACGCCTGATTCAATAAAATACCTACTATTGTTAACATGTTATGTAACCCTTTTTCAAACAAAATAAAGTATTTGTATTTGTACATTTATACTTTGGTAAAAGTATATCAATTTTTCTTCTATTTCACTATGGACTATAGCTTTCGTTTTCGTTTTCAAGCTGGTATTTTAAAGTTTCAACCAGCAACAGTTCCTTTGGCGGTTCATTCAATTAACGTCTTGGTCGTGGCGCCGCATTGCCACCACGTTCTATTGAACTTTACCCAATGCCGGAGCGAACTTTAATTACCTAAAGCATTATTATATAGGTAAGAGAACTCGGGAAATTGTACCTGTAATGTATCACAGTGTAAATAACTCAGCAGTAAGTAAGGAAGCTATTGGAGAAGAGAGGAAATGAGGTCGGTGTGTGTTTTTCTAAATAAGCCAATCGTGTGCCTTTTGCTACGTAAGGTGAGGTTCTAACTAATCAGGACTTGATCCCGTACTAATGAAATCTAAATAGTGGTGGGTTGCTAGCCGCATCGCCTATAACATGATTCCTAAGACTTTCGCCCATTCCGATGGGCTTTTACCATATGCGCGGGAAGAGAAGCAATTGCTAAATTCTGTATGCGCCTCTTTCTAAAATCTTTACTTATAGTCTAGCCAACAAGTACAAAATGGTCTAAAATAGAGATACTGCTCTTAAAATTATGTGCGATAGCTCATTGGTTTTTTTTTTTTTTATAAAAGCGGGGACAAACGAGCAGACGGGTCACCTGATGGAAAGCAATCACCGTCGCCCATGGACACCTGCAAGACCCGGGGGATCACAAGTGCGTTGCCGGCCCTTTGAGGAACAGGAAGGCTCGCTTTTTAAAGATCCCTAAATTGTACCGCTCAGGGAATGCTGCAGCAGGAAGTTGGTTCCAGATCTTTACCGTGCGAATAAGGAAATTGCGTTTAAAACGCACGGTGCTTGACTGCCAACCATCAAGATGTTGCGGATGGAAGGACAGACGGTTCCGCGAAGTACGGTAGTGGAATTTAGCCGCAGGCAGCAATCCGAAGAGTTCATCGGAGCACTCCCCATGGTAAATACAATACAGTATGCAGAGGGATGCGGAATGACGCCTAATAGAAAAATGTTACATAATTTTAAGAGCAGTACCAATCTCTATTTTAGACCATTTTGAACTTGTCGGCTAGACTATTAGCCAATTGTATGATACTACTGTGAATGCTGGCTACACTGTAGCGGGCTTGGTCTAACCGAGATCAATTTGTGAATTACAAGCTGGCTGACAGAAGTTTGCGAGCTTAATGGTACGTTCTATCTCGAATTGAACACTTGACAAACTTGAAACTTGTTCCAACTGCTATAATATTCATTTGGCAACGTCACCATTACTGTTTCTTTTTACAAAAAACCAGCCTTAGAATTACACATAGCCTATGACACTCACAAACATGGATAATAACTTTTTTGCCGCCACGTCAAAAACAAAAGACGTCACCCATACGCCAGACTTCTTTATTGCGATGCCTTAAGTTGAACCTAAACCCAATTGAGCGAAGGTTAATTTTGCATGGAAGTAATGGACGTATATACTCGTAGGTCGTTGGCGTCAAAAAGGTTAATAGTAAAAGAATTTCCAAAATTGGTTCAGTTAAATCCACACACACGCACAAATCACGTCTTCATCCCTTACAGGGTAGACAGAGTCTAAGGTAACAGGTATACAGGACACATTTAGCAAGATTGTGGGCGTATAGGTGGGAAATGGAATCAAATTAGTGATGGGTTGCTAGCCTCATCGCCTATTACATGATTCCTATTAATCGCCCATTCCCTCGATGGGCTTTTACCATCTGCTCGGGTAGAGAAGTAACTGGTACATTCTATGTTTTTTCTTTGCTCCCAGACCAGTAGGCTTATTACTCGCTCGCAATTGCCATCGTGTTCATTTTGACAGTTCTTGTATGAATGTGACAGCTAGCTGATTCCGATGCAAATTGTCAGCGCATACATGAACTGTCAAAATTAACACAATGGCGATTGCGAGCGAGTTAGGTAACCCTACTGGTTAGGGTATTGCATTATATTAAATCTAAAATGCGGTCATGAAAACATGGAAAACATCGTAGCAATAATGTTAACATTAGTAATAATATTTGTGATTTCGATCCCAATTTTCTGGCTTGAATAATTTATTTCTAAGGCCTATCGATTTGTCGCATCGGGAGTCATTGAATATAAGAAGGGTAGTGGTGTGTAGGAACGGGAAAATTGTTACCTGTTCCCTTACACAAATATAGGGCCGGGCTAACCCGATACAAATATCGATGAATTGTTTCATCAACTTTTGACAACGGACAAAAGGAAAGTTTTGGAGTTCTAACATACACGGATATCACTAAAAATTTAGACTACGTATCGCAAACAAATTATAGACTTAGGATTGCGAAAAAATAATTTTTACCACCATAAGATAGTAAACGTGGCCTTTAGGTCTTGTTACTTTAGGCTCTGTCTACCCCGAGAAGATGGGCCCAGTGTACGGGCCCTCCCCTTCTTGGCGCGGTCCTGGCGGAAGCCGGGGCCACCGGGGGCCGTTTGTGGTGAACCCCTAGGGGCATCCGACTGCGTCCCCACCGGACTGATGCAACGTCGGAGAGTTTTTTAGGGTCTGTCTACCCCGTAAGGCGTGATTTGTGTTTGTGTGTGTGTATAAGACAGTAACAGTTTTGGATTTGCCCAAAAGTTTAAAGTTTACGACATTATCAGTCGACGAAGCGATAAGAAACACGCCAACTATTGTGGATTTCCAGTCAGGTTTTTCCGCTGTTTAATATTCTATTGCTATAAAATAAAAGCTTCACACCGAAATCGGTTAGTTGGTGCCATATCAGACTGACATCTAGTCGATGGCCGTCTTAAAATTATTTAGTATCAGGTTTTTATTCGCGTTCAAATTATTAACGTATATAGTCTTCTGCGTCGGACAGCAAACGAGAACGCTGCAAAATGTGACAGCAAGCTCCCCAAAATCATTATCCAGCGAAGGAATGAACAACTTCTCCCTGGAGATGTTCAACCATACAACGAAATCACAGACATATAAACTTGCAATATCAATGTTAAACCTATGAAGTATACTAGCAGCTCCGTCAGAAAGGACCTTTGGAAGCACACGAGAAGAACTCAACAGCGCCTTACGGACTACTGATAGAAACTGGATCCACACAAGATACGCGTACCGAGAAATCGTCCATAAGTTTAACTGCAACACAAACACAATTCAACTCGTTCAACGGCTTTGAAAGATTTGTGATGACCAAGGAAATCAATATCAAGCAATTGCAAGGGTTTATGGCTCATTCCTCTTTCTGCTGAACTTTACGGAATCCGCAGACGCTGCCAGTCGTGTCAACCAAGCGATTTCTTTCGCTACCAGGAGTCAGAATGACTTTAGACACCCAGGCATGATCATGAGCGCTGCGTATTTCAAAGGACAATGGACCACAGCTTTTCATGCGTTATCTACTTCAAAAGAACCGTTTTACGACAGCAACGGAACTCAAATAGGTGAAGTAAATTGATGTATAATTGCTTTACGTGTCCGCTTGTAGACTTACCGGGTATCCAAGCCAACGTTATTGAATTACCCATCGCAGAAAACCAAATGTCCTTGCTTATAACGCTTCCATACCTGGGTGTATCCTTTATGGACATGTATGTACAACGACTTGCTTCAACTCGTCATGCAGGGAAAAATTCAGGGAAAGCGACCACCCGGAAGAAGGTGTACTTCGTGGCTTAAGAATCTCTGGACATGGTTCAACCTTAGCACAAGCTCACTGTTCCGAGCTGCTGTGTCGAAATTAAAGATAGCACTGATGATAGCCGACCTCCGGTAGGAGATGGCGCCTGAAGAAGAAGATGTAGAGTTCCAAGAAGTACCTCTGGACACCAAATTTTCTAAGCTGATATTGTATCAACGGGATAAGCGTGAAAAAGTAGATTCATACGTACCACGATTCAGTGTCAAGAATTTCGAAATGACAGAAACTTTGAAGAAACTGCAATGGGAGTCTACAGTTTGTTTGACAACAGAGTCCATTTAGGACGTATGATTCGGAATCCAGTGTATGTGTCAAAAGTTTTACAATCTGTGATAGAAGTAACAGATGAAGGAATTGCACCATTTAAAGCTTCTGAAGATGGAAAAGACGCGGCCGTCGTTCCAAAATTTGAAATTAACCGTCCTTTCGGTTTTTTCGTTATAGTTAGTAAAAAATACATTATCTTGTTTGAAGGAGTTTACCAGCACCAGCCTTAATCACTACATAGTATAAAATAAAGTCGCTTTCTCTGTCCCTATGTGCCTAATGTCCCCATGCTTATATCTTCAAAACTACACAATGGATTTTGATGCGGTTTTTTTAATAGATAGAGTGATTCAAGAGGAAGGTTTTCATGTATAATTCTACGCAGACGAAGTCGCGGGCAGAAGCTAGTACTATTAATTGAGACAAGCATCCAAGCGAGTCGTCTGCTCTCCTTGTTCTCTTTTGTAGACGAAAACTTTGATATTTATCGATAGAAAATTATGATCCAATCTCTAAATTACAAGCTTATAACCTAGTTATGGGACATGTTGTCCGGTCAGTGGTAACGATAAATCCTGAATATTCTGCCTGTGTCGGCTACTTACAATATCATCATCATCATCATCATCTCAGCCATTACAAGTCCACTGCTGAACATAGGCCTACAACTAGCATAGACATAGCATGGCATAGACTTACAATATAGATTGCCTATAATCGCCAAAGCTATTTCATCACCGCCACAATTTTCGGCGACATGTGACAATTCGAAATACAATGCGCATTCAATATGAACCCAACTGGCGTAGATTCTGGTCGAGTTTACAATGTGAACAGAATCGTCGGAGACAAATGACAATTCTGTTTACATAACGTATACTCGACAGGCTTCGCCGGTTGGCTTTTCACCACGCATTGCAATTCGAATTGTCACTAGTCACCGACAATTGTCGAATGGTGAGATAGGGGCCAGGTATTAACGCTATTAGTGATCAGATTCTATGAAAATACATTACAACGGTCAGAAACGATATTTTAACATCATTTTATACACATACATACATACATACATATATCACGTCTTTATTCCTTACGGGGTAGACAGAGCCTAAGGTAACAAGACCTTAAGGCCACGTTTAGCATAGTTGTAGGCGTATAGGTGGAAAGGGGAATCAAAATAGTGACGGGTTGCCAGCCGCATCGCCTATAAAATGATTCCTAAGATTTTTGGCCATTCCCTCGATGGTCTTTATGGTATTTTATACACAACTCTTACATAAATACATTGTCTTGCGTCTTTCCCATAGGGTGTACTGTATGGGTAAATATATACGGTAGGTACGTATATAAACATCATTACTTCGTTATGCTTCCGCGTGTAAGCATACTCGTAATTTGTTTCTTGATACCCCATCAATCAGGATTTTGCTGACGTAAAATTATAAACCTGCGAAAGTGTATCCTCTTGCGATCAAGTATCTCCAAAATTAATAACATGATTCCTAATATTTTCGCACATTCAATCGATACCATCTGCGCGGAATGACAAGCAACTGGTACATTTTATGTTTTTTTCTTTGCTCCCAGTCACTTACATACATACATATATATATCACGTCTTTATCCCTTACTGGGTAACCAAACCTAAAGGCCACGTTTAGCATGATTAAGGGCGTGTAGGTGGAAAGGGAAATCAAAATAGTGATTGATTGCTAGCCGCATCGCCTATAACATGATTCCCCAGTCAAGCTTAGAAGTAACATTCCAATGGGGGGTTATCGCTTGTGAATTTGCCACTAGAGGCGCTAGTGTCGCGTGAGGTCCAATAACATTCAGTTTTCACTGGTTTTGGCGGGCTTCGTGACATAAATTATAATTTCTTTCATTTACCTACCTGTTGAAAATCTCCTTCGTGAAATGATCGCAAATATGGATTATTTGGCGATGCACGCTTTGAAAGCGGTTTTTTTCCGAACATAACGGAATTATACCTATAAACCTTTCTCTTTAATCACTCTACCTATTAAAAAAACACATAAAATCCGTTGAGTAGTTTTAAAGATCCAAGCATGCATACCTATATGGATAGATAGTCAGACTTTGTTTTATACTAGTGATGTAGTGATAAGTATCCCATTAAAAAACAGCCAATACTCGTATTTTCCAATAAAGAAAAAGATTTTCCTTTAATCTAAAAATCTCTAAGATTTACTGTCCTTTTTCTTTACCCTCATCGGGACAACCGAACGACACCTGTCATTTATGCAGCCTATATTGACAGAGGTAAGTCTGTGTGACCCTTACTGAATAACCTACCCTACTGTCTTGAAAGTACTTCGATTATAATCCATTCCAGATGCCGTTAGACTAATTTCAAATCATTTAAGCTCTCGCTAAACTTTAAGAATACCATATGGATCAAGTAAAACATAGTAAGATGCTACTCCGCTTCCACGCAAAATTTTAACTTTTTACACATACATCCATACATAAATTACGTCTTTATCCTTTACGGGGTAGACCAAGCCTAAGATAAGACCTAAAGGCCATGTTTAGCATGATTCTGGGCGTAAAGGTGAAAAGAAGAAGCAAAATAGTGATGGGTAGAGAGAGAGTTATCTATTGTGACCACTCTCATACGTCCATCGATTGTTTAAAAAAATGGTCCTATGGTGGCCGCATCGCCTATAACCTGATACCTAAGATTTTGACCCATCCCTCGATGGGCTTTTACCATGTGCACGGGAATAGAAGCAACTGGTATATTCTATGTTTTTTCTTTGCTCCCAGACCAGCGTGAAAGGATAACTTTTTATAGTAAAGTAAATGAAGATAATTATTTAAAAACAGACTAATACTAAAACTAAAACTACTATCTACTAATTAGGACGTTCTTCCACGCTGGTCTGGGAGCAAAGAAAAACCATAGAATGTACCAGTTGCTTCTCTACCCGCGCAGATGGTAAAAGCCCATCAAGGGAATCGGCGAAAATAATAGGAGTCATGTTATAGGCGATGAGGCTAGCAACCCATCACTATTTTGACTCCATTTTCCACCTATACGCCCGCAATCTTGCTAAATGTAGCCTGTAGGTACCTGTTACCTTAGGCTCTGTCTATCCCGTAAGGGATAAAGACCTGATTTGTGTGTGTGTGTGTGTGTGTGTGTACATATAACAACCAAAACAGAAAAAGGGTATACAGAATATTCAAAGTAACAATAGGCGGCCTTATCGCTACAGAGCGATCTCTACCAGGCAACCATAATGGACTGGAGAACAGAACAGATCTGAGCAGGTGGTGCAATTTAGAATAGATATATATATATAATTTTAAATGACCTATATTTTAAATATCCGTCCGCAGCTTCGCCCGCGATAAACTAATTTTCCCGTAGGAAAAGGTATTTTCCCGCGGTAAAAAGTAGCCTATGTCACTCAGTGATAATGTAGCTTTCTAACGGCAAAAGAATCTTTGAAATCGGTCCAGTAATTTCTGAGCCTATTCAATGCAAACCAACAAACAAACAAACAAACAATCAAATTTTTCCTCTTTATATTAGTATATAAGAGTATAGATTCAATGGAATCTTTTACGAGACAGTGTACAACTCACACTTGGCATGTTTTATTTCTCTGAGCTTTAAATACAATTTGGAGCGTATTTCATAGAACCCTTCTGAACACCAAACAAATCCAATAATCGTATCATTTATGAATGAAACGAGTACGATGTTCGTCGCTTCGCTTTCAATGACAAACCGTTTAAAAAGGAACCATTGCGGAACTTTGTCACCATAATTGTCATAATTACTTTCTTAGCTCGCGTTGGCACTTCCTTATTATTTTTATTGCGAAAGAGTTCTATAAACGTAAGAGTTTAAAATGGTGTGCCAATACAAAGATTATATTCCGAGAGCTGGTATACATTTTAGAATAGGTATTTAAGACAGTGTGAAAACTTCAACAATATTTTCTTCATTATATTTAAATACAAACCAGACCAGGTTGTAGGGTAAAGGGGTTTAAACTGAACCTTTACTAAGTTCCTTACATTTTTCTTACATTTTTACAAACAACCATAAAGCTGGCTTTATGACATACTAGCGACTCGCCCCAGCTCTGAACAGGTTATTAAACTATACGTAAGTATTAATCTTCCTCTTGAATCACTCTATCTATTGAAGAAAATAGCATTAAAATCATATGTAAACACTTTATTGTACAAAATAACAATTGAGAATTATTAAAATACATGCAGGTATAAAGGCAAACTTATTCTTTTAAGGGATTTCTTCCGGTCAACCTATGAGTCAATCGTTAACTTTGAAAGGACCTGACTAAGTTTTTAACCGTCTCATCTCATATCCAGCCTGTACGAGTCCCACTGCTGGGCACAGGCTTCCTCTCAAAGTGAGATGGCTAAGTTACTCATCTAACTAAATTAACAAACTTTTTTTCATTTCTCAGACAGCAGATTTTTTTTTTTTTATATGAATAGGAAGGCAAACGAGCAAGTGGCTCACCTGATTATAAGTGATCACCACTGCCCATAGACACCCGCAACCCCGGAGGGATTGCAGATGCGTTGCCAACCTAGAGGACTAAGATGAAATGCCTCTTGTGCCCGTAATTTCCCCGGCTGTCTTACTCTCCACACCGGAACACAGCAGTGCAAGCACTGCTACTTAGCGGCAGGATTAGCGAGTAAGATGGTGGTAGCGATCCGGACGGACCTTGCACAAGGCCCTACCACCCGCCAGATTACGAGATATTAAAAATTAACTATGTAACAAAAACCTGAAAATTAATATCTAACATTTTAAAAATCGGGTAAGCACCGCAACTCTTCACCTGGATCTGTATATGCTTTTAGCTATAATCCAGGAATTATTGTACAAGTTTCACATACACATACACAAATCACGTCTATATCCCTTACGGGGTAGCCAGAGCCTGAGGTAACAAAACCTAAAGGCCACGTTTAGCACGATTGTAAGCGTATAGGTGGAATAAAATAGTGATGAAATAGTGATGGATAGTGTACAGGTTTCAAACTGCCTTAAATGCTTAATACAAAATGTCTACCAGCTCTCGGCCTATTCATGGTAGGACCTTTTTCAAACATGAAAATGAAAATGTTCCACTCCTAACTTTTAACAGGTCGTATGAAATTTTAATTTTCTATCGAAATTCAATTCTTTTAACCATACTTTATGGTTGATATTGTAACTGCATTATTTTGTGAGATATGATAATTTTAAACTGTGCCTCTTTATGAAAGGGACGGAAACGGAAGTAGGCGTTCGAAAACGACATTCGTTTCCTAGACGTGCCTCTTTTGATGTTTACCGCACTTTTTTATTGATTTTTTTGTTAACTTGATGTAACAAAACTCTGTAGACAAACGAGTTAATAGATCACTGTGGCTAGACAAAGTCACTTTCTACAAGGACTTTTAAAATTACATACATACATAATTTTTCATTAAATTTGTTGGTTCAAAATTTAGTCCTGCCCTACATACATACATAAATCATGTCTTTATCTCTTACGGGGTAGACAGAACCTTAGGTAACAAGACCTAAAGGCCACATAAAAAAATAATTTAATCACATCGCAGATGCTGCACAGAAGATTCGAATTTGATTTAAAATCACAATAGAGACCTATTTCATTGAATCAGGCGTTACTTTGCGGAGCAGCATTTCAATGAACAAAAATTATTATTACATAATAATATTAATAATCATTTATTTGCATTAAATGTGGTTAACAAAAGTTCTTAAGCAATATTTTTTAAAAGGTTCACACATTTAGCTGAATTACAGCATGCAAAATACACCTCAAATCTAGAATCTCTTATGGCATGCAAAATGTATACAAACTTGAATAATAGAGATGTCTGTGAGTTGAGCGCAAGTAAATATAATTCCATGTTTGCAAATCAATGCAATTAAAACAAATGTCAAAATACGAAATAAATATGTCACTCTAGTTTTGTATATTTATCACTATAGGTACTCATTAAGATCGGAGTATCGCGCTGGATGCAAGCCGCTTCCAACCGGTCTTATTGGAGATCTAAAGGAGAGGCCTGTGTCCAGCAGTGGACTT
Source organism: Pandemis cinnamomeana (assembly GCA_932294345.1). Taxonomy (NCBI): domain Eukaryota; kingdom Metazoa; phylum Arthropoda; class Insecta; order Lepidoptera; family Tortricidae; genus Pandemis; species Pandemis cinnamomeana. The sequence goes on along the minus strand of OW028724.1, from coordinate 6,248,030 downwards.
GTAATGGCTGAGATGATGATGATGATGATGATAGGTACTCAAGTAGTAGTGAGTAGCGGAGTAGCAAGGTAAATATTTTTTGTTAATTTTAATAGAGACGTATCCACGGAAATTGCCATCCACCCCCCACTTAACTCTACCAGTAACTTGCACAGCATCACGTTATCAATTATCGTGATATCACTATCTAAGGCCTACAATTCCAAAACGCAGTTAAGATTGATCGTAAGCGCCTTACACAGCTAAGGCTCTTAAGACCTTTTCACTCACTATTATCTACTAGATAGGTAAGCGACGTGCACTAATCTGTCGAATGTAATTAAACGGAGACGTATCAGCATACGGGTTGTCTTAGAAGGATTTACCAGTAAGGTATAGGTTACGCTACGAGAGGTAAATGAGCGTTTTCCAAAAAAAAACCCCCCATCCAGAACTATTTTGGGTTTTTCTTGCTCAGAATGGTGTATCCTATCGATCTTTAAGTATACAAGAAATAATGTGTCCCAAAATTTCCATTCCGGTTGGTCACTTTTTTTTTTAATATAGTGTAGATATGGAACGTGACGAACAGGAAAAGAAACAATGAAATGATTTGTCGAAAAGTAAAAGTCGAAGTAAATCTCATGAAATATTATATATTTTGCAGTTAAATGTTTATAAAAGTTAAAAAAGAACAAAGCTGCGCTGCGGAAGAGTGGCGCCCCCAAGCGTTCAAGAGCCACATTCATTAAATAGATAAGTCTTATGTTTATGTCAATTTAATAAATTTTAAACTAATTATTTAGGGGCGCAACTATAAGTATTTGTCCATATTAAATTAATCTAAAATTTAAAATGGTATAGTTTTTATAACGGAAAATTGCGTGGTTCCCGCGAGATAGCAATTCTGCGCAGATCGGAGTCACGAGCAACAGCGAAGTATGTAACAAAAATTGCTATGCTGCAACAAGATTTTACAGAAGGTTGTTACCCGGCCGTAAAAATTGCACACCTGTATTCTTCAAACTTCGGCTTCGTAGAGCGTTGTCTCGCTCTGACTTACGACACCCCAATTGTCTCTTTCCAAATACCGAAGTGCAATATTTACGGCCAGGTATACTAGTGTTTGTTTATAACTAAATCCGCTAAGCGTATCACCATTTCACCTTCCAACTGGAGCAGTCTAATTCAGTTATTCCACAGTACAAGTTAATGCGCGGGTGTGATATGTAATAATACAAATTGACGAAGTTTGAGCACGTGTGTTGGTGACTTTAATTGGCCAATGTTTGTGCCAATGTTTGATGCATTCATTCGTTATTAATTTGTTGTAGAGCTCCCTTACTATACACTTTTCTAAGCTACCAGTATGGTACTTAGCTTCAATAGATGGCAGCCAATGTTCGTCGCTAATTCTGTACTATCTACTGACATACAAAAACAGTTTAACCTGTGTCCGAAGTTTCGTAATTTCGAAATTTGGCATCTGAAATGGGCTGCATTAGCCTCATCAGAGCTTATTGTCAAAACTCGACCAATTACGTAGAATTTTGAATTTAGTTTGTTCAAACGCAAAATAGTCTAGTGGTTAGAACCTGACTGTGAAACTAGAGGTCGTTACGTATGGAAAATGCGAACGCTTGTTCTCGGTTCTAACATGTTTCACCGTGTTTGCAGACAAATCACTTTGACCCAACTTCGAATTTGACAGACGGAATAAAAAACGTAAGCAACGTTTACCGTCCGCTCACTTCAATTTAAATTAATTACACTCCCACTACGACCTTAATCTGGCATTTTTGAACAAACCACTCCTCAGCAAAAAGGACGTAACTGTCTCAATTGTCTTACAGAGATACGTCCTTTTGAATTAACACTTGGCCCACCTTAAACACAGTATCGAGCCACCCTCGTCCGTTCGACACCTTTTGTTAGCATCATCCATCATAGCTTATCGTATTGTGTTCCAAAAGAGAAATACCGAAGTTACTTAGCCTTTTGTGTACTGTACCTGAGATGTTTAAGAATGCCTTAGGCCAAGATTATTCATATTCAGGGATTTAAGGCGCGTTGAAAATGTTGAGCTGTCAGATCTTAGGTAGGTACATTAAACTGATCAGTTGCTTGGAATTTTTATAGAGTAAGTAAAGCCTTGTGCTCATTGAAGTTGCAACGGGCAGGACATAATATAGCACGGAGAACAAAAGGTTGTTGAAGCTGAAAGGTTCTCGTATCCTCAACGGTGGATAATAACCGAGACAACTGGAGGTGTGTGGGGGAGGCCTATGTGGACGTCCCACTGCTGATATGATACATACATACCTTCATGCCTCTTTCCCACAGGGGTAGGCAGAGACTACTTTGTTCCACTTGCTACGATCCTGACATACTTCTTTCGCTTCATCCACATTCATCAATCTCTTCATACATGCTCGTCGGTTTCGGGTACTCCTGACCTGACCTTTTTCCAAAACGTCTCCTATTTGGTCTTTGGTGGCTGATGATGATGATGGTAAAAGCCTACTTTACATACCGAATGAAATTTTGCGGAAGTCACTTATATGACATGTCTAACAATTTGTCTTATTGCAGGGGACCTAATTTCAAGTAAATTAATCCATTGGAAGCTGGTGACAATAGAGTTGAAAAGTCTCATTAGGTACCTACGTTGTTTATTGTTTGGTTTAAAGTAAAACTAATAAGAGTATTAGAATAGTTGACTAAAAAATAATCGAGGAAGAAATACTAGGTACATAAACAATTGCATCACTTTGGTGTGCTTTTGATTTCTCTAATTGACTTACATATTTTTCCTCTTCCCGGATTCCAACTAGAGCCATCCCAAATAAAATAACAAACTCATTCATGGAGGCTCAAAAAATAAATTTACCTTTTCGCTTGAAAGATTTTTATTTCAATTTCTTTGCACACGACTTAATTTATTACGCGAAGGGCTTTCAGGGTTCCATGCTAAAAAATGCATTCTAACTATATATTTTTTTAAATTTAATAATTTACTTCTCAGTAAAATTACTCGTTAACAATTTTATTGAAACGATCTTTTAGCAAATTTTCCCTCTAAAAGATTGGAGATAATGAGGATAATCTGATATTTACTTAATCACTTTCTTTAATTTATTTTCAACGAAACTCGTAATACTACACTGTTCACCTCTTAAATGTACTTAGAATTAAATGTACTACACTACGTACAGCACGTTCACTCTTAACGCTCTTTTCGGCTAGACTATGATAATGTTCTTAGAATTAACCTGACTGGACTGCAGCAACTTCACTCTTAACGCTCTTTTCGACTAGACTATAATAATATTCTTAGAATTAACCTCACTAGACTGCAGTAAGTTCACTCTTAATGCTGTTATCAACTAGACTATGATAATGTTCTTAAAATTAACCTCACTAGACTGCAGTATACGTTTACTCTTCGCTCACTTTTCGATTAGACCGTAATAAAGTTCTCAGAATGAACCTCATTAGTTATCAGTACGTTCACTCTTAAAACTCTCTTTTCAACTAGACTTTGATAATGTTTTAAGAATTAACCTCACTAGACTGCAGTATGCGTTCACTCTTCGCTCTCTTTTCGATTAGACCGTGATAATGTTCTCAGAATGGACCTCATTAGTTTTCAGTACGTTCACTCTTAACGCTCTTTTCAACTAGACTATGTTGTTCAAGCAAATTTATTCGAGAGGTCGAATTAAACGGGCAGGTGCACGAATTAAGCGAAAAGGCCATTTACACGCTAATTGGACTGGCCAACGATTTATGAATGAATGAATGAATGAATTTTATGCGTTTTTAAAGGGTGATGATAATTGCCTTGATTAGCCATTTTATTTTTTTCTGTGGTTTTTTTTTAGTGGCCTGTCTTTTCATTATGAAGCAAGGGTTATTATTTTTTTGTTTTGAGAGCTTTTTGGTGAAAGGAATTCGCAGTTTTTAACTTTATAAAAGAAGGTTTTTTTGTCATTATGCATGTTTTTGTGGATTTATGTTCATCGATATCATAATCAATCAAATACATATTATCGTTTGAAAGGCTTTGCAAGAATTATAAGATATTAACTTCAAATAAATCTCTCTCTATATATTTCTAATTTCTACTAAGTAATCTAAAACGAAACAGTATCTCTCCCGTTTTTTCACACATTCGGCTTATTCCAATTAAGACCGTAATCCTGTGCGGTTGTTACAAGTCGGAGCAAACTTCCGTTCAACTAACTGATCCCGGGTCAGAATTCACTTTGCTTGTAAAGGCTGCGTAGTTGCCTATGTGTTTTTAAATTAGTACTTGGACTTGTACTCTTATTGTATTTTGTATGTATGCATGTCTGTAATGATATTTAGTAGTTTATTTTATGATTTGTTTATTGTATTTAGATATGTTGTTCTTCCATGCTCGTCTGGGAGTAAAGAAAAAACATAGAAACGGTTGCTTCTCTTCCCGCACAGATGGTAAAAGCCCATCGAGGGAATGGGCGAAAGTCTTAGGAATCATATGTATGTATTTAGATGTGTACACTCTATTTTGGCTTGCACTATCTAAAATTTTAAACTCGCACTTTGTCGGTCCCTCACTTAATGCTCCTCTTATCTACTCAAAGGTTAACTGGTAGAGATCCCTTAAAGGGATAAGTTCGTTCTTAATTGTATCTGGTTATTTACATTTTGTACAATAAAGCATTTACTTACTTACTATTACCGAACTCCTTAGACCCACTTTTTAGATATCAAAAAACATTTTTTGTAAGGAAGTGAGATGTAGGTAATTTTCAGTTGTACCCAGTGTCCGACCGAAACATGATTTCTGCTGAAACTGTAACCGAAACCGAAAGTTCGGATTACATTATATTTTCGTCCGAATCCGAAACCGATCCTTTTATAAAGTGATTAAAGCATTGAGTAAAATGTCAGTGGGCGTTCTTTCTAGTTAGGTTTATGAGTAGTGACACATCTCGCTGGTTCAATATTACAAGGTTCTACGTTTCACTTTTCTCGGATTGAAATTTCAATTTTGTCATAATAGACTACAAGCCCATGGACAAAAAAACATGTGAAATGAATCAGCGTGAATGAAGGTAAGAAGGCTAACTATATCATAAAATAACTCTGAGTGCTATGCCGTCATTTCTGACATAGGTACTCTTAGTAACAGCCTTCTAAGCTTCATTCATGTTGGTTCATTTCACATGTTTTTTTTCCATGGGCCTGTAGTCACTATTGAGTGACCGCGGGGCTAAATTAATCTACAAAGTGAATATGAAACATCAAAGTACGACAGACTGCATCTTAACTCGGAAATTGAGTACATATCTTTTGCTTTTTCTTTTAACCGCCACCACAGCCCCAAGCTTTGACTCTAAGAAGGAAATCTGTCAAAATAGACTTAAGTCAATTACGGGCGCCTTAAGCGAGTTTCGCTGGCGGCCTGCCAAAAGCCTTCAAGCTTAAATTTTAAGATTCAAGCGCCAGCTGCAGCGACTATACCCGTTTGCGAGGTATTGGGGTTCAGGAAAACCATTGAAGAATTTACCAAACCAATACAATTTTCATCGTCAACAAAAATAAGGAAAAGCTGTTTTGCCGACATCGTTTATTCCTTTTAAATTAAAACCACACCAACAGTATTTATCCAGAGCGTTTATTTTTACCATGATAGATAGATTAGATAAGATTCGACATGTTCATCACTTTTTTTAAAGTACAATTAAATGTCAAATAATGCTTCAGGCTTAGTAGACGTAGTGCTTGTATCTAACCTTATAGACTACAAGCCCATGGACAAAAAAACATGTGAAATGAACCAGCGTGAATGAAGCTTAGAAGGCTGTTACTAGGTAGGTATATCATATAATAACTCTGAGCGCTATGCCGTCATTTCTGAGCGGTACAGATTTTTTCTCATACATTAAAAAAAAATGCAATACCTTCCGGCACCACCACTTTAAAGCGGCACTAGGTTTTTCGACATTCATTAATCATCTGTAATCTATAAAAATGCCGTAAATTAATAATTAGTCGTAATTCCTCACTTGCACCTGAGAAATACGCTCAGAAATGGCGGCATAGCGCTCAGAGTTATTATATGATATACCTACCTAGTACCTAACAGCCTTCTAAGCTTCATTCACGCTGGTTCATTTCACATGTTTTTTTGTCCATAGGCTTGTAGTCTATAAGGTTAGATACAAGCACTACGTCTACTAAGCCTGAAGCATTATTTTAAGCAAACTTCCCCTTGGTCTAAACCCTGCACGAACAGAACGTGTGTACACGGCATTATGAAGTTTTACCAGCTGTTGGTACACCAACAAGTGTAAGTATAATAATAGTTGCGTTAAAAACAGTATGATAAGGTTAAAATTTAACCTTAAGTTTCTTCTAATTACTAATTATGATTTATAGCTTAACACAGTCATAATGTATCAATAGTAGGTATAATCTATTTTTTAAGGTTTTAAATTTAAATGAATAATTTTCTTTTGAGTAGGTGTACACATTTTGTATTTCTAAACTTAAAACTAAAGAATGCCACGGCTGAATATAAAGCAAAAATGTCATTAAAATAGGTTAATTATACCGCCTTCTTTATAAGTTTTATTACCGTACAAGAAAATGCAAATTTCTACGGGGTCGAAAACCGAGCCACACTTTGAAAAAGGACCTCGTTTGATGCAAAACATGTCGCACATACGAGTACCTCGACTATACGAAGGCGCGTCGTTAGTGACCCGTGCATCGTGTTTTAATAATCTATTCTCAATCCTTAATAGTGTTGGTTGCAGATGGTATTCACTCACCATCAAGCGACAACTTGCTAGTTTGCCTTTTTTGTCGCAAAAAAACCTACAGATGCTTGTTCTGTGTTACGTAATATACTCCATTCGTATTGCTTCAACATTGACTGTGAGGTCTAAGAAACTTAAAGAGCGGTTGGAATGTTAACCAGACATGTTTGAGAGCGGTAAAAGATAAACAAAGTAAAAGTACCCTCAAACGAAGATCACGTGACGGGAATCGAAGGGTTAACTTGATTTTAACAGCAAACGTCAACACAGTGTATGTTACACCGGGAAGTAGCGAGTTAACTCGAAAGTTTGAGTAAGCTTAATGTAAGTTTTCGGTCATAAAATACGTCTCGAACGCGTTTGCGTTAAAATGTCAAATACTATAAACAGTTTGTTGCGGTTTGGATCCGCAAGTGGCGCTGCCAAGTATTCCATAGTAATTGAGACGTTTACGTGAACGCAGTTGAGACGTTTTTAAATGCGAAAACTTACACGAGAGGCTCTAATCCTACCTGTAGACCGACCGCTTAAATGAGTCCTCGCCAGCGCGGCACAGGGGCGCGGGGTACGACGACAAAGGGGACCGAGAGAGGTGCGAGCGGCAGGCGCACTACCCGTCTGCGCCTCTCTCGGTTCCCTTTGTAGTCAGACACCCATTTAAGCGGTCGGTCTATAATTAAATGCGAAAGTTTGTGAGTGTGTGTGTGTTGTCTTCACGTTGAAATGATTAGGCCCCAATTTCACCTTCTCGACTATTGTCGGTGACAAAGTGACAATTCGAAATGCAATGCGAACTCAATATGAAGCCAACCGGCTTGGATTTTGTCGAGTATGTAATGTAGACAGAATTGTCACGACTATATTGTCGCGTTGGTGACATAGGGAGCCTGGTACTCTACATTTTAATCCACACCTACAATTTTTTCCTATAGTTTCAGGTCTCAGGTTTGCCGCTATCTTATAAATTAAATATATGGGGGAATAGATAACCCTGGAGCTTCGATGTACACAACCATCAGCTGATCGGGGCCACGTATCTGACAGTCTTTGATCTGAAATGCCGATAAAAGTCTGGATCCGTCACAACAACTCACAGCCCTTAAATCGGTATTGTCCAAGTTTTTTTATGCAATCGTACAACTTAAAGGACCGCTATTCAATGAATTACTATTTAATAAAGTTATTTGGTTTATTTATTTATGAAAGACAAAAAGAAAACAATAAAAAACAGTCAAAACTTAAAAATAACTTAAACCTAGCTAAAACTATTATTAAATTAAAGATAAAAAAAATCTCCCAAATCGCCGCCAATGGGGAGGGTGCCTAGAAGGCTGGCAGCATTGCCACGTTGTATGGCAATGCTTATTCGCTGAGCAAGATATTGGCCAGCAAGATTTTATTAAACACTAGCTGTTACCTTCGCACCCGTACCAGTTTTTTTTTTTTTCAAAATATTGTTCTTGTGTTATTGTAGAACCTTCTCCTGACAATAGCAAATACAATAAAAAAGAATCAGCGAGATCGGTCCAGCCGTTCACGCGTGATGCCGTGACCAAGGTAAATAGGGATTAATTTTTATATAACTATTATTATATACAAAGAAGATTGATAAAATAAAAAAAACCGGTCAAGTGCGAGTCGGACTCGCGCACCGAGGGTTCCGTATCATTATCTATAAATATCTAAAACCAGTGTAAGCAGAGCCCTGTTCCAAAGCAAAATGTACGCAGTGTGGGGTTACTTTATATTGGTCACTGCTATATACAGACATACATACACATTTACGGTTTTCGCAATTATTCTTTAATCTGTGCTATAAGACCTACCTTCATACCAAATTTCAAGATTCTGCGTTCACGGGAACTACCTTGTAGGTTTTGATTCCCTTGAGAGTTGAAAATTTGCGGAAATTTGCGGCATAAACGGCTGTATCTTTTGATTGCGTTGGCTTAGAAGTTTGATTTTTTCACAGCTTCAAGGGACAGTAGACCTGAGTAATTGATATAAATTTCAGCTTCATACCTCCACGCGTTCCTGAGAAAAAGGGTCTTGACAGACGGACGGACGGACGGACAGACAGACGGACAACAAAGTGATCCTATAAGGGTTCCGTTTTTTCCTTTTGAGGTACGGAACTCTAAAAATATTATAAAGAGGTTAAAGTTGGTTTATTTGCCTGTTAATTTGTTAGTTGAGGTTATCTCTAGGAGCGTGTGATGAATGATCGATATAACAACATTTGCTTCAATTAATATACCCAATTAATAAAATTATAATTATTCAATACCTACCAGTTTATTTTATAAAATGAACACACATGAAATGAATGCAGATCAAATCGAATTTTATCAGTCCTGGCTTTTTAAGTTTTGAATTATTTTAATATGGACTTTTAAAAATGTATTGTCATCATCTGTAAAAATTTGGTATTCAACTTTCTTAATGCTTCTAAATCCTAAAACTTAATTTTTCTAACTTTCTCTGTCATTCATTCTTTTACATTATTTAAAGATCTTTTTCGAAAATCTACGTGTTTTTGTAATTTTATTCGTTATTCAACCAAGTCTTACGTCCACTTACGTTTGCCTAATAAATTATTAAGCAAACAGTTGTGAATCGACATACTTCGCCCTAATTCCTGGTCTGGTATCAGGCCACGTGAATAATACAGCACCCTTGCCCCAATAAGGGTTAAGTATTCCAATAAATGACTCTCAGTCCAAAACACACGTAAAAAACGAAACTTTTATATTATTTATACTGCTTGTGCATACTAGGTATATGCACTAAGGCCTATTATTAAACTATTGTGCTTATCAGTATTGAGCTAAAATATTATTCTGTCTTACAAAATTATTCTCTCAAGTGTTTACCGAATAAAGCTGAATCTGGTAATGAATGATTTGTTTCCAATAAATGTTTCGCAAAATTTGACCTAAATCCAGATAGATCAAATCAGATAGATTTATTAGAAACAAATCATTCATTACAAAATTATGGAAAACAATTATGGTAACTATCATCTTTTTTTTTATTCAGTTTTTTCTCGTGTTTTATGTACAATAAAGAGTTATACATACATACTATTAACTACAATTTTTTTTTGTCGAAATTATGAATCTGTTAAAAAATGATTCTGCGAAACAAAATTATGTCAACAGGCACTTTTTGATGCGGTCTTTGTTGCCGACCGACCAACCAACCTTTTTTACGTATTTACATGTTTCTATTTTTAAAATTAAAAAAATTTATTATTGTCTTTGGTCTAAAAATGTCAAATTATACAGAGGAATTGTAATTAAAAGTGGTTTCCCTAGTTCGTGTTCTTTATTCATACGTTTCAGTCTTGATTCTCAGCTCGTGAAAGTGTTTATATAAAGGCTTTTTTTTTTAATTTGGGTTGTGAAAGGCAATTTGAAACTGTAATAACAAAGGCCGTGGGCTATTCTTCTAACTTGTAGTATCGAAGTAGGTACTGATTAGGTTTCTTAAAACAGATTTTTTCTAATGAATTCTTTACGATTAACTGGTGATTTAATATTAATAACTTTTTGTGATTGAATACCAACAATAAACTTAAAAAAAATAACCGAGTTCAAATGTTAATTAACTAGGAACCTAATAATTACAGAATCCAACTTTGATACTTACACAAATCACGTCTTTATTCCTTACAGTGTAGCCAGAGCCTAAGGTCTAAGGTGGCAAGACCTACAGGCCACGTTTAGCAAGATTGTGGACGTATAGGTGGAAAGAGGAATCAAAGTGAAGGGTTGCTAGTCGCATCGCCTATAAAAGTCATGATTCCTATGCCCATTCCCTCGATGGGCTTATACCATCTGCGCGAGAGAAGCAACTGGTATATTCTATGTTTTTTGTTGCTCCCAGACCTGCATGGAAGCATAAGCTATTTTTATCCCGGAAAATAGCATTTTTCCCGTAGGACAGCGAAGAATTCTCCACAAATATGCAGTAGGGAATAGCTAATAAAAAATCTCTGAAACCTCTCGTATTAAAAAATAGGACCGCACACACCGCTTATTAAGCTGGCTATTCACGGAAAAGTAAAATTGGACCAAGTCGAGATTGAAAATAAATTCAATAACTCATACAATAACTGAGGAACCTTGGAGTAGAGATACGAGCGGAGATGAGAAAACGGACCAAGCGCGAGTCGGTCTTGTGCACCGCTATTCTGTGTGCGAGTTTGATTGATTAATTGATTATTATAATTACTTTACTTTAGAATTTCATGCGCTACTAGCTTTTGCCAGTGACCCCGTATGCAAATAATTCATTCATTGCTACCCCATCGAGTGCTATGATATCCGTATTCCATTTTGTTAATCCTAGTTATAAACTATCGATGTGGCAAAATTAATTAAAATCCAGCTAAGTACCGAAGTAAGTACGAGTATAGTTGCGTGAAAATATAACAAACATAGGTACACACACATTCAAATACTTTTACATACGTAATAATTAGCTGACTAACTAGATAGGTACTCAGATTAAAAGCGTTTGTTAATAAAGCAATAATAAAAACATTAAATTACAAATTTGTAAATCCCCACGCATTAATCCAGTAATCATACGTAAGTATACGCAGTTCAAAAAACTACTTTATGCCAAAAATGCCCCACATTATATTGAAAAAGAGCTGATACTTTACTACTCGACCTATCTTTGTCAAACATAGCTAAGGCCACAAGAAACACACACACAGACAGACAGACATTGACTTTAAACTTATAACACCCCTCATTTTGCGTCGAGGGTTAAAAACTTAATCATACAAACAATTTCAGTTTGAATTTCAACCAAAATGACAGACAAACGATTTGGGTCTAATAACGAATATGGATCCGCTATCAACCTTCGGGTACAGAACCCTAAGAACCTTTGCTGCGTGAAGGTAAGATGAAATGAGGCGTGAATTGAAATTCTTAGATTGCCTTTGAAGTAGCGACGCATTATGTTGAAATGGGGAAATTCTTCAAATGATTATCGAACCTTACAATATTACAAATAGAAAATTCAATCCTGCATCAGTCGCGACGTTATTGAAGAGAATGTTTTGATGAAAGTTCTGTTATGTGGACATCAAATTTGACAGATGAAAAGCGTTTTCTGGCGAAATAACATACTCAGAGCAGAAACCAGAGGCTGTCATCGTATTCTTGTATTGATAATAGTTCAAAACTACAATTTTAACCAATTTTGAGTTGAATTTACCAGTAGCTTCTCTTCCCGCGAGCCCATCGAGGGAATGGGCGAAAGTCTTATCAATCATGTTAATAGGCTATGCGGCAAGCAACCCATCACTATTTAAATTTCCCTTTCCACCTATACGCCCTTAATCATGCTAAATGTGGCCTTAAGGTTTTGTTATCTTAAGCTCTGTCTAACACGCTAATACTTAATTTAATACATACATACATAAATCACGTATTTATCCCTTACGGGGTAGACAGAACCTAAGGTAACAAGATCTAAAGACCACGTTTAGCATTACTGTGGGTGTATGAATGGAAAGGGGAATCACAATAGTAATGGGTTGCTAGCCACAACGCCTATAACATGATTCCTAAGATTTTCGCCCATTCCCTTCATGGGGACCATCTGCACGGGAAGAGAAGCAACTGGTAAATTCTGTTTTTTCTTTGCTCCCAAACCAGCATAGAAGTAACTTAATTTAATATTATTGATATCCTCCGTTTCTTTCTTATCTCCATGGCATTCAGTGGATACTGGATTTTTCTAAAGCGCCAGGTGTTCTCCTTACCTCTTAATTACATTTAAATATCGACTTTAAAAATGTCTAACGAAAATACATTTTAACTTACAGATTACAAAGTCGCGTGCAGAATTATATAATATTCCTCTAGAATCACTCTATCTATTAAAAAAACCGCTTCAAAATCCGTTGCGTAGTTTGTAAGATCTAAGCATACATAGTCGCGGGCAGAAGCTAGTTGAGTATAAAACAAAGTCGCTTTCTCTGTCCCTATATCCTTAAATGTATCCCTATGTATGCTTAAATCTTTAAAACTACGCAACGGATTTTGATGCGGTTTTTTTAATAGATAGAGTGATTCAAGAGGAAGGTTTGTATGTATAATACATGCATAATATACCGTGCGAAGCCAGGGCGGATCGCTAGTTTATTAATAGTAACATCTTTGAAAAGGAACACTGGGATTCTTTCGGCAAGTATTAGTATAATATCCCAACAAGCGAGGAAATAGTCGCAATATTTCTCGAGCCGGTACTCTTACTAAATAGCAGTATTATTCTGTAAATGGTACCATTAGTCTTCGGGACACAGTGAAGTTGCTAACAGTATGACAATAAAGGGTTACGTTGAGTACCGAGAGTACAGTTTCGCGGAAATGTTTGTGTACCTCACTAGAATGTGGTAGGTACCAAACGTATTCACGTACCAACGTAGAACCCTGTCGCAATGCCGGCTATCGCGTGTGAATTTGCCACTAGAGGCGCTAGTGTCGCGTGAGGTCCAATGACATTCACTTTTCACTGGTTTCGGCACGGAAAAAAAAACTTAGCTGTGGTAACTAGGAATTAGTTGGCGCAGCTAAATTCCTTCGAAACTATAGGGACATCGAAGTATTTAGCTATCGTTGCAAAGAGTTTTTCGCTACCGAAATTTGGCTGTGATAGCAAATATTCTTAGTTGTGATCACTTTGAAGTTTGGGAAACTTAGCAGTGACTGCTAATCATATTAGCTAAAATTAGTTGTGGCTGCTAAGTATATTAGCTATATTTAGCAGTGACAGCTAATTTAATTAGCAATATTTAGCGGTAGCTGCAAACAAATTTGCCGTAGCTGCTAATTACTTTAGATGTGACAGTCAAAATAATTCGTTGCATCGGCGAAAGTGTTGGCTGTAGCAACTAAGTTAGTTTGATACTCTATCGCATTTCTTTAGCGGTATTCGACAACGAGTTTAGCTGCAGCTGCTAAAAGGGTTTGTTACTATAAGAAAGACTTAGTTGTGAGATGTAATCAAGTTAGTTGTAGCTGCTAATTAAGTTTGTTACAGTTACTAAGAGTCTTAGTTGTGGGATGTAATCAGTTTGGCTGTAAGTACTAATTGGGTTTGTTACTGTAACTAAGAGTCTTAGTTGTGAGATGTAATCAGGTTAGCTGAAGCTGCTAATTAAGTTTGTTACAGTTACCAAGAGTCTTAGTTGTGGGATGTAATCAATTTGTGGCCCGAGGAAGCGACCGCCACTGCGATACGGCAACCCGTGCACACACCTGCAAAGTCTGATAGACCGGGCCCGTTAACGTCCTAACAAATTAGAAGCAGTAACGTGCACACTAGGCTACTCAGACTCGCTTCCTGTGTCTGTTACAAGATAATCATTCAAAATCATCTCGGGTATATATGGACGCTCGGTCAACCAAACGATAGCGCGATGTAACTTGCGCGCAGCGCCATCTGTTGGCGTATTTCGTAAGCTCAGTTGCTGTTGGCCTTAATACTTATCGTTACTTATAAGATTCTTAGCAACATTAGCAAAAAAATATTTAGCAGTTGCAGCAAATAATATTAGCTACAGTTTGTGAATAAGTTAGTCAAAGCTGCAAAAAGTTCTTGACTGCCACACTTAAGTCTGATTTGCTACGACTGCTAATATAATATTGCTGTTCATTGTAAAGTAAATTCGTTGGTGCGACTAAGATTCTTAGCAACATTAGCAAAAAAATATTTAGCAGTTGCAGCAAATAATATTAGCTACAGTTTGTGAATAAGTTAGTCAAAGCTGCAAAAAGTTCTTGACTGCCACACTTAAGTCTGATTTGCTACGACTGCTAATATAATATTGCTGTTCATTGCAAAGTAAATTTGTTGGTGCGACTAAGATTCTTAGCAACATTAGCAAAAAAATATTTAGCAGTTGCAGCAAATAATATTAGCTACAGTTTGTGAATAAGTTAGTCAAAGCTGCAAAAAGTTCTTGGCTGCAACACTTAAGTCTGATTTGCTACGACTGCTAATATAATATTGCTGTTCATTGCAAAGTAAATTTGTTGGTGCGGCTAAGATTCTTAGCAACATTAGCAAAAAATTATTTAGCAGATGCAGCAAAGAATATTAGCTACAGTTTGTGAATAAGTTAGTCAAAGCTGCAAAAAGTTCTTGGCTGCCACACTTAAGTCTGATTTGCTACGACTGCTAATATAATATTGCTGCTCATTGCAAAGTAAATTTGTTGGTGCGACTAAGATTCTTAGCAACATTAGCAAAAAAATATTTAGCAGTTGCAGCAAATAATATTAGCTACAGTTTGTGAATAAGTTAGTCAAAGCTGCAAAAAGTTCTTGGCTGCCACACATAAGTCTGATTTGCTACGACTGCTAATGTAATATTGCTGTTCATTGCAAAGTAAATTTGTTGGTGCGACTAAGATTCTTAGCAACATTAGCGAAGGATATATTAGTAGATGAATCAGAAAAAAATTAGCAGCCGTTGCAAAAATGTTATTAGTGATTGCAAAATGTATTTATCAAACGTATCAAAGATATTATCTGCTGTCTAACTACATGTGTTAACTACATGTGGACGCTCGGTCAACCAAACGATAGCGCGATGTAACTTGCGCGCAGCGCCATCTGTTGGCGTATTTCGTAAGCTCAGTTGCTGTTGGCCTTAATACTTATCGTTACTTATACTCAAAGCTGCAAAAAGTTCTTGGCTGCCACACTTAAGTCTGATTTGCTACGACTGCTAATATAATATTGCTGTTCATTGCAAAGTAAATTTGTTGGTGCGACTAAGATTCTTAGCAACATTAGCAAAAAAATATTTAGCAGTTGCAGCAAATAATATTAGCTACAGTTTGTGAATAAGTTAGTCAAAGCTGCAAAAAGTTCTTGACTGCCACACTTAAGTCTGATTTGCTACGACTGCTAATATAATATTGCTGTTCATTGTAAAGTAAATTCGTTGGTGCGACTAAGATTCTTAGCAACATTAGCAAAAAATTATTTAGCAGATGCAGCAAAGAATATTAGCTACAGTTTGTGAATAAGTTAGTCAAAGCTGCAAAAAGTTCTTGGCTGCCACACTTAAGTCTGATTTGCTACGACTGCTAATATAATATTGCTGCTCATTGCAAAGTAAATTTGTTGGTGCGACTAAGATTCTTAGCAACATTAGCAAAAAAATATTTAGCAGTTGCAGCAAATAATATTAGCTACAGTTTGTGAATAAGTTAGTCAAAGCTGCAAAAAGTTCTTGGCTGCCACACATAAGTCTGATTTGCTACGACTGCTAATGTAATATTGCTGTTCATTGCAAAGTAAATTTGTTGGTGCGACTAAGATTCTTAGCAACATTAGCGAAGGATATATTAGTAGATGAATCAGAAAAAAATTAGCAGCCGTTGCAAAAATGTTATTAGTGATTGCAAAATGTATTTATCAAACGTATCAAAGATATTATCTGCTGTCTAACACATGTAAAATTAGTAATAGTAACGAAATTTTTATCCACTATAACTAAGAATTATTAACGGTTACAACTAACAGCAATTACTAAATTATTTTGTTGATAAATTAGCTATAGTTGCTAATCAATTAGTACTGTTAGCAAATTATTTTAAATTCGTTTAGCTAAATATCGTTATCAGTGGTAGCTAACTGGTTTTAGTTGCTATAGACATGGCCTTGTTACAGTTGCAAACAAATTGTATGCCACAGCAAAGAAAATTTCAGCAAAGGGAGCTTAGCTATCACGGCTAATTCATTTCTCTCCGTGGGCGGGCCTCGTGATATAAATCATGATTTCTTTCATTTACCTGTAGAAAAGCGCAGATATGGATTATTTATAAATGAATGTGAACGCTTTGAAAGCGGATTTGTTTTCCGAACAAAACGGAACTGCACAACATTGCGGTATACTCGATATGATGATAGTTATTTATAATTAATACACTTTTTTAACATTAACACACTTAATGATATTCATGATTTAAAACTTTGTTTCGGCGCCGACCTTACAAAGTCACTTTCGACACACACAAATCACGTGTTTATCCCTTACAGGGTAGACAGAGCCTAAGGTAACAGGTACCTACAGGCCACATTTAGCAAGATTGTGGGCGTATAGGTGGAAAATGGAATCAAAATAGTGATGGGTTGCTAGTCGCGTCGCCGATACGATTTCTTGGACTTTCGCCCATTCCCTCGATGGGCTTTTATCATCTGCGCGAGAAGAGAAGCGACTAGTAATTCTGTTTCTGGTATACAAATTGTTTAAACTGGGAACACGATGGCCACCATACATTTTGTAATTAGTAAGTATGTAATTTTTTTTTTCTAACTAATCGTTTTATACATTTTATATCAGCATATTAAAAACAAAATAATCAGAGTACATGAGAAGATTTGCATTTAGGTAAGTTTTGTAACTTTTCTAGCATGATCTACTGTTTTTTTCAATCTCCTGATTTTCAAGGTTTTACTCTTTTTCCAGATTGCTCCGGACAACTGGCTAAATACATAGGGACAGACAGACAGCGGAAAGCGACTATTTTATACTATGTAGTGATTCCCTCGGCTTTTAATTTTCTATTGTAAAGTGATAGCAAATTGAAAGTGAAAAAATCTAAGTTCATCCTGTGGCTAGCTGAGATTAAAAGCCCTGAGCACTTTGTTTTGAAACTATGCGGGTTTTTTAATCGTGCTAAGCGTTCGAAGCTTTGGCTAAAGTTTTGCTGAAAAATTTAAAGCTGTGCAGAGCTTTCGTTCGGCGCCAGTGTTTGGACTTTGATAAAGTTTCGTTCATCTTTTTTGAAATGTTGTTCTGAACTCACAAATGCTACTTTGGATACGTTTCTTGCCCGATTTTTGAAAGCACATGTGTGATAATACCACTCGAAAGTGGTGAAAAATTGGGGGTTTGAAATTCGAGTAGCTTAGAAGACAATCACAGCTCTCATTAATCTTGTGAACTAGTCAAAAGTTGATTAGACCTGTAGTTTTAGAGATATAAGCTGATTTATACCACTTTCGAGTGGTACTTTCGAGTGACGTGCTTTGAAAAATCGGGTCGCTATACTTAATTTGTTTCACTTTTATTTTCGCACATTCATAGAGGAAAATTACGATCCCCGATAGTTTCGGGAGCCATGTAGTTTGCACCAAGTTACAATAACAATAACTTTAACTATAACCGACGATTTTTACGTAAATTACAACTATACATACACATACATTTTTTTTTATATGAATAGGAAGGAAAACTAGCAAGTGGGTCACCTGATGGTAAGTGATCACCACTGCCCACAGACACCCGCAACCCCGGAGGGATTGCAGATGCGTTAAATTGCCAACCTAGAGGATTAAGATGAAATGCCTCTTGTGCCCGTAATTTCCCCGGCTGTCTTACTCTGCACGCCGGAACACAGCAGTGCAAGCGCTGCTACTTAGCGGCAGGATTAGCGAGTAAGATGGTGGTAGCGATCAGGACACAAATCACGTCTTTATGCCTTACGGGGCAACAAGACCTACATCAAATCACGTTCAGCAAGATTGTGGGCGTATAGGTGGAAAATGGTTTCAAAATAGTGATGGGTTGTCGTTTTACTTATTACAGCGCCGATCTAACCTAACACAGTTTCTAAATAATACTGAAAACTAGAACACAAAGAAAAATCCGAAAAGTAAAGCTATGGCCGGGAATCGAACGCGGATCCTCATTACCTGCTATGGGTAAACCCCGACACACATACAATACAATACAAATACTCTTTATTGAACACCACAAATCAGTACAAAACAATACAGAAACAAAGAACAAAGTAGACAATAGGCGGTCTTATCGCTTAATAGCGATCTCTTCCAGACAACCAATACTAGAAATAAGTTGGAGACAGTTTAAGTAGTTACATACATTGCAACTTAAATAAAAGCTCGTAAAAAGATGCTCTAACGAAACAAAACATGACACCTTTCAAAACCGGGACAAAAATAACTGTACCAAAGTCGAAAACAGAATCGGTACACGGCCGAGTAAATTCTAATTGATGAGTAGCGTTAACGAAGCGATGGGCCGCGTCGCAGACTTATTCGCAGATTGATGGCTCGCGCAAATGAGAATTAATTCACTGCGTTTTGTAACTGTCTTCGTAAACGCTGATCTTTGTCCTTTCGATGTCAAAGTTTATGTCATTTGTCAAATTGTGGTAGCTTATGGCATGGATCGTGGTCAGATGAAAATGTATGGGGGTGCGAGTCGGGTCACCTCCGCGTGTGGTTAAGAGCTGCGGTTCTTTTTTGGATTCTTTTTTGGAGCAGTGCTTGGTCCGGTGCACCCTGGGCATCGGTTAATGATTTCCTGGCAGTTTCTGAGGGATTAATTGACCGTCGGCTAAGAGCCCGACAAGGGGGACTTTGACCATTACCGTACAACGATTTTTTAGTATTTTATTTTGAAAAAATGACTTTCTGCCAACCTTCTTGCGGCGCATTCTTGTTGGCAGTGGTGATCTTTCCGAATGCGCTGGTAGTTTCAAAAATGACATGTAATGACATGACATGCGGCCAATTTGCAAAAAAAAAATAAGTAAGTACCTACCTAAGTATAGAATATGAAGCGCTGAAAGACTTTAGTACCCCCGCGTGCTAAATGTTTTAAAAACACCTAAGTACATTTGGGAACCTCGATACATAAGTTTGATTTGTTACCAAAATCCTTACTTCGTGTAATCTGAATGCTCTCCTACCACTTACCTAAGTTTCGAATAACACGTGTCCAATTTCTATACGGCCAGTCAGAAACAGCTTGCAAGTTAAATTGAAACCTGTTTCCAGTAAATTGTAGGCTAAACTGCTCACCTAGAAACGTCAATTAACTGTAACGGGCACCTAGCTGGTATCAATCACAAGGCCTTCTCTACTACAGATGTGATAACATGCGTAGCTAACATGTTTCACCATTCTCTGTTAAGTTTCAGTTGTCTTAAGTGTCAGTTATCTATGATTCCGTCTCTATTTATTTAAGAAACAGACAGAGACGTCAGCATAAATAACTGACACTTAAGATAACTGGAACTTAACAGAGAGTGGTGAAGTCTAAGAATGACAATATCAATTGTGGAAAACAATCACCGTGGACACTCATAACCAGAGATCGGACAAATTTGCGTCATTGCTCGCAATAATGTGGACATGACTCAAAAATTAATCAAATAATTAATCATTTAATTAATTTCTCGAAATAAAATTTGAACTCCCGGAGATAAAAATTTACACATGCATAAAATTATTAGCAAAATGTTAATTAAAGTGGCAGTTGTCGTACTCGTAAATCTTTTTATATAATAAAGAAATCACGATCCTGCTAGATATGATTATTATTTCTGACAAAAAAGTTTTCTAGTTCTATAGGTATAAAACCTCCGTGGATATACTTATTCTTAATATTATGTATTTTGACATATTTGATTAATTTTCGAGTCATGTCCACATTATTGCGAGCAATGACGAAAATTTGTCCGATCTCTGCTCATAACATACGAGTCGTTTTGGCCCTTTAAGAAAGGATTAACAAGGAACCTTTATAGCTTCGCTATGTCCGTCCGTCCAGCCATCTGTCTGTACGCGGCTTAGCTCCGAGATTCTTAGTACTAGGAAGCTGTAATTTGGCATGGTACAATACAATACAATACAAATACTCTTTATTGAACACCACAAATCAGTACAAAACAATACAGAAACAAAGAACAAAGTAGACAATAGGCGGTCTTATCGCTTAATAGCGATCTCACATATTAACTACGCCGACAAAGTAGTAAAATAAAACAT
Source organism: Pandemis cinnamomeana (assembly GCA_932294345.1). NCBI lineage: Eukaryota > Metazoa > Arthropoda > Insecta > Lepidoptera > Tortricidae > Pandemis > Pandemis cinnamomeana. The sequence goes on along the minus strand of OW028724.1, from coordinate 6,227,401 downwards.
TTAGGTAATAAACATATTTTTTTAGGGTACCTGCGTACACGTAAAGTACCTAGGGATGTTTTTTTCTCGTTTTCCCCAGTGTGGGGTGTTGTTGGAAAGGTCGTTAAAAAATATTGTGGGTGTGAGGCTGTATTGAATGGGTGAAAAAAATATGGTTGTAGTATAAACAACAAACTTTAAAGGAGAATCACAGCTAGGTTGGCTTTACAATTTAACGAATAATAGTGGACCAATTTACAAAATTTAATTGAAACCGTGAACTATGCCCATAGTAATATCGGATTAAAATAAAAAATATTAATTATGTTCATAATATTGTGGCCCGACACGCTCTTAGCTGGTATTTAAATGTCAAAAAAACGAATCGCTTTACCCAGAAAACCTATGAAACATACGTCAAAATCGTCTGTTACGGTTAACAATAACAATAACATAAAAGTAATTTGGTGCAACTCACAGCTACTGGTGATATATTTTTTTCTGATAACGGCTGGTAACTCTTATAAGTATTATATTAATGTACTAGCTTCTGCCCGCGACTTCGTCTGCGTAGAATTATACATAAAAACCTTCCTCTTGAATCACTCTATCTATTAAAAAAACCGCATCAAAATCCGTTGTGTAGTTTTGAAGATATAAGCATACATAGGGACATAGGGACAGAGAAAGCGACTTTATTTTATACTATGTAGTGATGATGATACGTTACTATTACCTATATATTTTCTTTCCACGATGCTGTACTCGCTTTGGTTCCTTCACCTCCGTGATTTCTTAATTAAAACCATTTGTCACGCCATAGTAAATACGGGGGCGGCCACGTCAAAGCTGAATTATGCTGTCGGGACAACGGACCAATTTAATTTAGGCGATTAGGTGAGCGGGTGGACTGACTGACATTATAGCAGGTGCGTGTCACGGTCAGTTTGGTAAGAAAGAAGCGAAGAAGATCGACACAAATACGGCAATAGCTAAGTCCGGCCCGCACATCTCTCGGTCCCCTTTGTCATCTTACCCCGCGTCACCGTACCGCGCGGGCAAGGACTCATTTGAGCGGTCGGTCTATTCTTGAGTTGGCGCAACTCTGTGGTACCTTATCCCATACAGTTTTGCAATGATCTCTTTTGCAGATGTATGGTAAGTCAATATGATATTTGCACTGAAAAGGTGGTACGCAAATCCGTTTCACTGTACCAGTACCTGTTGTATTGATTGTACTAAACCTAGAGCAGAGCGTGAGCAAAGCGTCTCCATTTTAGCTAGGGAAGAAATGCTTTCATAATGACCGGCTGTAGGTATGTTCTTCTCTACTGGGGCCCGATTTTTGTAAGCACATAATGCGAAAATACCACTCGAAAGTGGTGGAAAATTGTGCTGAATTTGAAATACGAGTAGCATAGAAGACAGTAGCTCTCATTAATCTTGTGAACTAGTCAAAACTTTGATTAGAGCTGTAGTTTTGGAGATATTACCACTTTCGAGTGATGTGCTTTCAAAAATCGGGGCACAGGTCGCATTTTTAGCTATATCTCGTGAAATTTTCTGAAGTTTGACAATTACATGGAATTTTAATGGATCCAGTGTATTTCCACTGTCAAGGTTTATCGATTAACATGATTCCCTCAAATAAACCAATGGTTAGAAGTCACAACGGGCGTCAAATGTCATTAAGACATGATTAATGTCAATTTTGTAGCGATAAAATTCATTAATTCTGATTCCGGCTGACAGCAACGGGACCGTTTATTTATAAGCTATCGTTTAATTTCAGTGTATTTAATTAGAAAATATAGTGACCGTGTTCACTAAAATGATAAATCGGTAAGGTCGCTAATCGATCCAGTAGCCGTATAATTTTGGGGTATTAGCTGTACCCACAAACAGTTCCCGCGTTCAGCGTCCTTGTCGGGTCGTCAGATGAGTTTGAAATAATACACCAACACTATAACACTAATTGATGTATATATATTGTCACTCAGATTAATGTAACACGAAGATTGGTATATATCCGGTAAAATAACAAAGCCTGCGCAAGAGGCAGTTCAATGGCGTGGCTCAAGATGGTCATACACAAACACTTCTTCTTCTTCTTATTTGTGGCGTTTCAAGTCGTTATAGCGACGACAACTTCGCCAATGTCAAAGTAACAAAAATATGATTAGAAAGTCTTGTGACAAAATGTCGGCAACGTTGTACGGTAATGGTCAAAGACCCCCCTCCCCCCCTGTCGGGCTCTTAGCCAACGGTCAATGATATCCCTCAGAAACTGCCAGGAAATCATTAGCCGTTGCCCAGGGTGCACCGGATCAAGCACTGCTCTTCCCCCCGGACAGATCCAAAAAGGAACCGCAGCTCTTGACCACACGTGGAGGTAACCCGACTCGCACCCCTACACAAACACCTCTACGCGGGTCACAGACTCGCAATGTCAGAGGTCACAGATAAGACAAATTTAGGGATTATAATTGTATAATAATCCGCTGTGCGATAGTGTCGCCACATAATCATTCTTCAACGAATGTGTCTATAAGCTAAAAACTTGCTATTCTGCAGGTGTGTCGTCGCTGTAGCAAATTTAGGTAAAGATAAATTCGATTTAAATTAACGTGTGCGTCTTGCACACGCAAATTGAATAAGGAAGCCAAATACAAGTGTAGTTTGGAGCAACTTCGATGAAGTTTGTGGGCAGGTACAGCGAAGTTAAATTCACGAGGTAGGTACAAGTAAGTATTCTATCTTAATAGACCTCCGCACCGATTCTATATCCGATTAATTCCGATGAATCAAATTTTAAAACACCGATTCTTGCTCCAGCTCCGAAAAACCGCTTCCGTAACATCTCTAGTAACAATACTAACAATATTCTTTGCATTTTAATGTTACATAAGTATAGGTACTTACTTGATTGTGAAAGTGTATTCACATTTAAATAGATCTATCAGTTAGATTGAAGTTAAATACAAGAATAGGAACAAGAATAATGGCAACCAAAAGAATAGTCATGTGAAAAAGAAAGATCCCGTAGGAGCGCGCCAGGAACTTCCACAGCCAGCGAAAGGAACCAGTTGAGCGGACCACTGTGACAACTTAATCTCTCCTCTGAAGATATGCAAGATGTACCCGAATAACATGCCGATGAAGAAGGGCGGTGACCGCACCAAGGTGTTAATGTTATATAGCAGGGGTTCCTAATCTTTTTCAACCTGCGGCGCAGTTACAAGTTTAGTATTTTGTAACGGCGCCCTGCCTTAGCTAAGTTGTATTGTTGCTATATTATTTACCGATACGAGCGCTCAAATAGGTACCCGCGAATATTTGTGGTTTCGGATAATGATAGAACTCACGGCGCCCCTCTTTACTTTCTACGGCGCACCAGGGCGCCGCGGCGCACACTTTGGGAACCCCTGTTATATAGCATGTACTGTTCAATGATCCCCGTAGCTCCCCAGCCCAGCCTAACTATACTAACAATTATTGATGTGTGTTTTTGTTCCATTCGACGGTTTTTAATCAAAACCATTTAGTTACAATTTTGCTTAAGTTTTTCACCTATACCCTGTATACTCTGAAATTAGAAACACGAACTACGTTTCTTGCCATTGCGCTCTTCTCACTAATGGCCATTAATAAGAGAGTGAAAGGGACGTATACTGGAACATTGAATTTCGTATTTTGAATTAACCCAGGCCAACATTTACATAGTAAACAAACTGCATACAAGTTCGCAGAAAAAACAGTATCGGATTTGTGATTGTTTGCGCTACATCCGATTCGGCGTGCAATGATTTTGTTTTATTGTTTTACGATTTTTCTATGTTGGTATTCCTGTACGCTATGTTATGTTGCATCAACAACCCTTGTGGATGCCTGAGGTGAAATACGCCACGTATCCTGAGTATTTTTGCTGTGGTGATGTTGGTGGTGGGTCCAATTGCCTTTGGGTTGATTATTTTATTTTCTAAAGCAGATGGAAGTTGGACTAACTCCATTAATTAAAATATATTCAACGCAAGGCCGGCTATGTTTATAACTTGACCTCACTTTTTTACGGAGTCACAAGGTAAAGGTATAAAGAAACACAATTTAAATAAATTAATCCATAGAGAAAGAGATAAAAGTTGAAAACCCTCACCGCTAGTTAAAAATAGGCAACTATTCGAAACTGGGTCCGCCGAAATTCTATTACACGTTAAACAAACAAACAGTTCCCTTTGATGCGGCTACGGGGAGGACCTAACAGAGAGAGCTAGCACGATACGTTTATTCAGAGCTGTTCTTTTTGGGTACCTATGTACCAAATTACGAGTACAGTACTGACCATGACGTCATCATGCGATTTAAGTCCGATTCAGTTTAGGTTCGCTCGCTGTCAGCCGTCTGCTGTGGTCACGAGACTCCGGTGCGAGTTTTTCGATCTACCCGCGCTTGGTCAACATTTTATTCCGGCACCTACACAGACGATCTTTTTTGTAGGTAGTCTAACAAGTTATGTATGTGTTGTCCATTTTAGATTCTCATCCGAGTACCGCACGACGAAGCTACCGAACAACGGCTGGTTAAAAACAAATAGTGTCTTCTTCAACCTCGACATTGGCGGAATCATCGGACCACGGAACCAAAGCACTTGCTTGGTCGACTGTACTGTCTGAATGTCTGTATTGTCTGTATTGAAAACCATCTGATTAGACATGACGATTACACAAAAACTTTGATAGAAGGGAAAATAGAAGGAAAAAGAGGCAGAGGAAGGCTGAGGCAAAGGAGAAGGTTAACGTAGTGTCGAGCATTGGCAGAAAAAACAAGTGAATGGCGATTACTCCGCCGATGTAAGCTGGGCTCTTAAATTTAAGAAGACGTATAATTTCCAAAAGACAGCGATTACCAACTTCAACGCAGATGAAATTCCGGGCAAAAGCCATAGGTACTTTATACAGAAGATACGCCAAAGGTATCCCGTATTATATTACCTCTTACAATAACCTCGGTATAACAGCCGATAAGGATTCTGTTATAAAATTTCAAACTCCGTTGCCTTCCTTATAAATAAACACGGTACTGAAAATCCATTGGCCTATTTCGAAGAGTAACGGCCTGTTACAATTTACTTCGAAAATTCCACTTCAAAAGCCAAAAGCTATTATGTTCCTTATCGGAAGCGGTCCAGCGTTCCGATCCGGAGTCGAATTATGTCGATGACTTTTTGTTTCTGTCCTACTTAAACGGTTGGCTGCGGAGTAAGGGAGAGAGGGTATGGTGCTGCAAAGTTTCGAATCGCGAAAATTTGATAATGTGTAACTTGAAAACTTTAGTTGAGTTTTTTTTGTTTCGTCGATCTATTTGGAGTGGATACAACTTTTCAATTCGACTGTATTTTGTTCTTACTTTTTCTTTTCAAGTATGATAGCATAGTGCTTTCAACCAGAGAGACGTGGGTTCTAACTCGGACTCACCCTTATTTGTTTCGGGGTTTTCTGTGCATAACTCATTTAAAATGTAGCTTTTCGATGAAGGAAAACATCGTCCAGACACTTGCACTCTGCATGTGAAGTTTCCTATTAGGTAGTACTGGGGACACAGCCTTCTCAGAGATGGTGATGATGGAGGCCTTTTTGGGGTGACCTGGAACCACCACACTAGAGACTTTACATATACATCAGAGTCAGCTTTGAGTACTGATATATGGAACGTAGTATAAGTTATTAAGAGAGGACTTTACGTTCAATGTTATCAAGAACACAAATTATAATTCAAAAAGCATTTAAAAGCCATAAATATCAATGTATATATTTTATTCATAGCGTATAGAACGGGCGGTCTATTACGTTATTGAACATTGGGGCTTACCGCCAATCAGCTAAAGCACGTTTTTCCTTATCACTCAAAATTATTGTAATCCGAAGGAAATAGCGATAAGTCTGAAGCGAGCAATCTCGTTACATTTGCTTTATTTATTGGCCCACCAGATGGCGTAGATGGATTCCCAATAAAGGTATGAAATTCGATAATGCTTACGTAAAAATGTATGAAAGTTAGTTATGTTATTATATGATTTAAAATGTTATGATACAAATATGGATGCAATGAAATAATAGTGGATACGTTTTGGTTGCAGACTGAACCTTATAAAAAGTTGAAAACATGAATAAATCAGGTTGGTAGTAATTCTAAAACTCTTTATTGAATAGGTCATTAAATGTCTACTTAAATAATTTGTCATTTATTTTTAATGCATTCTCAGAACTCTTAGCTACATAACTAGTAAACTTAGAACATTTTTTTTCTGCAAAATAATTAGAGATTTACCATTAGCTTAGTGTGAAGATACAGTTTTGGTTTTGTATAGTATTTATGTTCAGTTTTCCTCTATAGTTTTTGACGGTGTAAGTTTTTATTTTTACTTGATATTACATTCAGATTTTACTCAAAGCGGTCGCGGGGTGCGAGTTGGGTTACCTCCGCGTGTGATCAAGAGCTGCGGTATGTTTTTGGATTAGTCCGAGGGGAAGAGCAGTGCTTGGTCCGGTGCACCCTGGGCATCGGCGAATGATTTCCTGGCAGTTTCTGAGGGATATCATTGACCGCTGGCTAAGAGCCCGACAGGGTGGGAGGGGGTCTTTGACCGTATCACTGTAGGTACAACGTTGTCGACATTTTGTCACAAGATTTTGTATGTGTGTATGTGTATGTATTGACCCAAGCCTTACGGCCGCCATTAAGGGATAACAATAACGTAACAAAACAGTCGCTTTATTTTATACAGTCCGACCACTATTCTTAGTCTAATATTTCAACTCGACGGTATTCTGACACGCTATGGAGAGGTAACTGTGGTCTTAACTGTATATTTTCATTATCAGCGGGCCTGAAAAAAAAGTTTATGTTAGGTCATAATTTGGTGCACAGATATTTCCGACGGTTTATGTCGTTTACTTACCCATCAGGGTGTCCCATCCAGGAGACGTCTCGCTCAGAAAGAGTTATCCCTTGCTCTTTCAGTGGACGGTCGCACTCTTCCCACCGTCGGCCTCCTTTTTTGTTGTTATCCTCTGTCTCGGTACTGTGTGCAGCCAATTTCAGTAATGAGAGTTCGTTTGGATTTCAAATTAGGTTATATAAAACAAAAGTAGATGCACCTACGTGAGCATAATAACTTACGAATAATTATAGCAACTAATACAAAGTCTGCAACGTTAATAACAATGCCAATTATGAGTTACGCATCGCCAATACCTATTTAGCCAAAGCCTATATTTTTGAAGTTCTTCGCATGTAACTTTACTACAAAAAGACGGTCTTTTCATTTCTGTATCCAAAGCTACTCATTAAAGTACACCCGTTGACATTATAAAACAAAACAAAACGCTCCACAGTGTTTCCGTCAATCTGGTACCATATTATCGCGTCTCAGTTCTATACAATGTGCCAGCAAACGTAGTGTAAGGCGTTCTGTAGCTAGGTGGGCCGATGATATTTATTAGGCAGCGGGCTGGGATTGGAGGAGAGCTGAAGATTGAGCATGGTACGCCACGCCACGCCACGCCACGCCACAACATGCCACGCCAAGATACGCAACGCTACGCCACACCACGCCACGTCACGACACGCAACGCCACGACAGGCTACGCCAGGGGACTGACAAAGGCAGAGGATGATGATCATCTCAGTTGCATGTCGCTCTAATGCCACATCCTTGAGATAAATAATCCAAATAGTAACTTACACAATGCAATTTAAAAAGGCACTGCTGCACCAAGTGCTGGTGAAGAGGTAGGGCCCGATACACTCGGAGGTGGACGAGTTGATCCGAAATACCGAGGCCACGCCGATGAGCATCTCGTGGCCCCCTATCCACGTCACTAGAGGCCCTCCATGGTCATTCTAACGGAATAAAATACATATAGTGTCATATTTACTAAGTAGTATTTAGTTAGACTCCGCCCTATCCGAAACTATCCAAAACTTTTATCGGATTCGGTTACGGTTACGGATATTTTTTATTTCGGATATCCGATAGTTTCGGTTACGGATATACCGCAGCAGACCGGGAGCAGTGGAAGCGTTAGGGGGAGGCCTTTGCTCAGTGGGACACAATAGGCTTACAATAGGAAATTGGAATTGGTAGATGAAGAGAAAATTTACCTGACAGATGCCAATTCTTCTACTCCTTCTGCGTGCTGTTTTGGTAGCATTGAGCTTGTAAGTAGCAGTTCCGTTGATCTTATTATTAGTGTTTCCGTCATCCGTTTCAGTGTTTCTTCTATCCACAAGGAAATAGTCATACTCATCCATGGCGTCCATACACTGAAATAAAATAGTGTATGTGTGTGTTTATTAACATCTCAAAATTGATAAGAATAAGTGGGCGTCAACATCGATTCGAATTAAGATTTGTTTTAATTAGGGATAATATAGCTCTGGATAGGGAGATGTTGAAGTCGAGAGGGGTGGTCTTTCCAGCAGTGGGACACAAATGTAGGCTAACATAATAATAATAATGAGATAATAGCGAATTGGAAATGATTTTCTACCGCCACGGTAGTAGCGAAAAACTTCGATATTAAGTTAAGTATCATTCTAATTCCCGGGGCACTAGAGAGCACATCAGACTTGCAGAAGGTGGATCCCACTATTTCTATTGCTGGTGACGGCGACAAAAAACACTGCATCGCCTGTTATGACGGCATGCGATTTTGGTAATGGTAATTCTTAAGCAACGGGAATTAGCGGGTCCGATCCTTAGAGACTGTTTATTTCGGGTACCTACTAGCGATTTTATTGCCGGAAGAGAAATAATGGAATATCATTTGGAAACATTTGGAATTCTTAAGAATTTATGTGCGATATTACATTTGAAAGCGAAGCAATTCAAGTGTGTGAGGTTCCCAATCGGCACTGGGCCCGCGTGGGAACTATAGCCCAAGCCCTCTCCTTCTGAAAGGAGGCCTGTGTTACGTATATAGGCTGGATATGATGATGAATTTGGAAAATACGCTTGTCAAACTTTCTCTATTTGGTATTTCGTAAATAGTGGGATAACCCCTTTTTTTTATTTAAACCGACAAACGGGCATGCGGTGCACCTGATGGTAAGTGATCACCGCCGCCCATGGACAACTGCAGCACCAATGGGACTGCTAGCGCGTTGCCGGCCTTGCAAGAAAGGGTACACTCGCCTCTTGAAAGTACACATATCGTAGCCAGTTGGAAAAACCCCAGCCGTCAGCCCATTCCAAATTTTAAAAGATAACCCTAAAAGATAACCATCAATTTGTATGGAACAGCTTATTCAGAGTATTAAATGTGATACCATCACGATGTCATACCCTCTCGCTCCTTATGCCGTACGCATCAACACATCCGTCTGTCATATTAACAGTTTTCTGTATCAGTTCACCCTTCGAGTCTATGTTCCCTTGGCTCATAGTACAGATCATGTATTTGTCGATGATCGCGTGGAGTCGCTCGTAGTGGCCAGTGTATTGGGCCTTGCACGACGCTTTATCCTGGATCATTACTGGGCCGTAAAGAAGGTCCTGGCTGTTGTGGTCTCGGAGGTCTTTAGCCTGGAGATGAAAAGGACATCAGGTGGAATGAACTATCACGAAAGTAAACAAACTACTTGGTAAGTACGATAATATAGGATCCTGAGATGTACCTTATTTATTTATTCATTGGCAACTCATGTATGTACATACATATAAAGATGTTACCACTGTTCCAAGTCTAAATGGATTGTAATATGATGTCAAAACATGTCATGAAATTAATTAAGTACATTATTAAACTATACATTGATATCATTAAATTCATTAATGTTATTCTATTCTAGTTAATTCTTTGTTAATAAATTGAGATGATTTCAATAAAATAGTATGTCAATTAAATCTAATAATCATTAAAATAGTATGTCAAATAAATTCAAGGAATATCTAATAACGTTCTCTGTACCCAGAGGGTGACTGACCTCTCCGCTATCTTCACCTTCATTTGTCTTATTTACCTTGACCTTCACTTTTTTATTATCCTAGTTATATTTATATTCTATACTCGGGAGCAAAGGAACTGGGTCACTTCCCGTAGCAAGTTGTAAGAAAAGTGACCCGGTTTCTTTGCTCCCGAGTATAGTAATCTAGCACTAGTTAGGTAAAGTCCATATAAAAGCATCGTTATCTTCTTTGGCTTAAATACTGAGAGAAATCTAACGAAATTTTTAACCCAGGCTTAAAAATGAATAGGTAAATAAAATTAAGACGTGTGCGAACAAAATACGAAAACGATCATATTTGTTCTCAATTATTTAGGGAGTATCTAAGCTAAGCTATGTAGTTACATAATATACCTATGTATAATAATATAATCCAGGGTCAAGTACATGAAATAAAATATAAAGGCAGCACGAGATTTCAATCCCAAAAGCAATAAAGTTGTCATAAAGTTATGAACTGGCTTTCTGAATTAACGAGATTCCGTTCGTTCCAATGTTAATCATGTACGCGTTATTTTCTGTTAATAAATAAACATAATAAGACTGGATTTATTTGAATATCTTTTATATCTGAAACTGGCAAATTTTACTGGGGCATAGTCATCTCATTCGTCAAAATTGCCTGTTGAAACCCATACTAATATTATAAGTTTAGTGCGAAAGTAACTCAGCCTAAACCACAAATGATTTTAATGAAATTTGATATATAAATAGGCTATACCCCGATTACCTCGAGATAGGCTGCTTTTTAATGAGAAAAAAGGCTCAAAGGGGTTGAAATAGGGGGGACAAGTTTGTCATTTATGAAGCTAGACTTCACTTTAAAGCAACTTTTTCGTTTTTAATATTATGTAAAAAAAACTAATAAAAAACACGACGTCTTGCCAAAAAAGAGAATTCTTTCGCATGCAACGCCATCTCTGATGACGTGACGGAAATTGATTGTAAGGCGAAACGAAAACGAAGTTTACCAGGTCTACGCAGCCTTTCCACCAGAGATGTTTTGCATAGCTGCATAGCCATGCTGCGAGGATATGAATGTTACCTACGCTCCGAAACTATGTAACTGTTTCCACTCATGCTAAGCTATGTAGCTGTTCATGGAAGATGCACTGGGGCCCGATATAATGAAAGCACACTGAAAAATACCACTCGAAGGTGGTGAAATACGACTAGCGTAGACGATACTTACGTCTCTCATTAATCTTGAGAACTAATCAAGCATTTGATTAGAGCTGTAGTTTTGAAGATATAAACAGATTTATACCACTTTCGAGTGATGTGCTTTAAAAAAATCGGGCCCCAGATCGAGCTATGCGAAGTATCTACAGTAGCTACGGAATACTTACGCATCGACAGCACGCTTATTTCCATATAAAAACATTGTTTAGTTGAATCCGTTCCCACCAGTGATATGCTATCATGATTGGCGTTAAGAGGCATATTTATATTGGTGGATATCGATCACATCCATAGCAACATAGTTTAGCACATCTCTAGTAGAAAGGCAACCTTAGTGTAATAAACAATATCTAACTCACATCCCTCCATTTGTCCTTATGCCCCCACCCTAAGACCAAAGCATCAACTCCTGGCTGTTGGTACTTCTTTTCGTAGCTGATTTCGATCATATTTGGAATGTAGGAGCACACCTTCTCATACGATTTGTCCTGGAAGTCGTAGGGGGACTCCACTTTGGCCACCGCCATGTCCAAGTTTGCCCACTTTTGGACTTCAGGATAGGCAAACGTGTATGCTAAAATGCAATAGTAAAGTTAATTATGGTGTCTCGGTTATAATAAGTGTTTAAATTAGTCAGACACTAAGCTAAGTCTTAAAGTTTGCAAACCATTTCTCATCCAAATTCAGAGGGCAGACTGATTGGAAGTTGAGAATGCGTTTTCAGATTGAATGACACATTGTATGACTGTGGGTGTGTGGGTAGCGAATTCAATTGACTTTCTCCTTTATTTAGTACAAGTTATAAACAATAGAATATAAAAATAATATGGAGTGTGGCGTCCTCTGATCATATTAACTGCTGAAATTCTTCGTGGCATGAAAAGTCTTGGGTGCCCGTTTATTTTTTCTACTGAGTTTTCTTTCTACAAATCCAAAGCATTTGAGGGTTGAAATTTGGTGACAGCACATCATACATCAAGGCAAAATATACTAGTAAAACGAAAACATTTGACATTTGTGTGTGATGTTCCTAATGACAGCCCGCGTGGCAACTATAGCCCTAGCTCTGATCATGCTGTCTGATCATGAGACACCATGTGCCCAGAAGTGGGACGAATATAGATAGGCCGGAGACTGGAGATGAGACGAAGCGATTTGTTGTTAATCATGCTATTTACCCAACTTTGGTCTCACCTTTTGGTATACAAACATAGATGACTTTCTTCTTTTTTTCTTTAGTGCATGCGTCCTTGTCAAGTTGGTCTGCCGGGACGTACTTCGTGTAGCCAGCTATGGCGTACATATGAACGACGTCTTCCACACAGGCCGCTGATGTAACGATGTACAGAGGGGTCACTAAGGCTCCCCCGCAGAGCCAGGCTTTGTACGCCTGCTTCGAATCCTCTGCTTGTACTAAGTATACCTGGAAGCACAGTGGTCACAAGCCATTGTACAGCACACCCAGTGGCGTAGCTAGGTAACCAGGGCCCCTGGTGCAAATAAAAAAATGGGGCCTCACTACTATCTAAGCTGGTTAGGTTTACCAAGTAAAAATATTAAATATAATTCTGGTAAGGATTCGAGGGCCCCGGGGCACTGCACCGCCTAGTCCTTAGGTAGCTACGCCACTGAGCACACCGCTGAAATGTAACTATGCTGGTTATGCGTATCGAAATGTTTTTCAGGGTTTTTACTCCACTCGATGTTTCCATACATTACGAATTGCTGATTTTCAAAGTCTACTGCACCAAAGGTGATTAATTCAAATAAAAAAATACTATTAAAACCCTTCACATGACTATTCCATCAAACTAACTTGCTAAAATATTCCAGAAAACACCCAATAATCGCTGATGGAGACGAAGAACTAGCGTACCTATATACGCATCTCAGGCCGTATACTACCCGGCCATAAAATTTGCACACATCGGTCTTCTCGGCTAACTTCAGCTTCGTAGAGCGTTGTCTCGTTCTAACTGACGAGACGCCAATTGTCTCTTTGCAAATACAGAAGTACCTACAATCTTTATGGCCTGGTACTGTAAGTCCACTGTTGAATATGGTAGGTACCCCCAAACGCCCCAAATACCGGTTCTAAGCCGCCTTCAAGACCGCTACAATGTCGCCAGTGCCGATGCACCGAGTTGGGCTTCCAACATCCCGTTGCACATTGCATAGAGCTCGCCAATCGAGACCCTTAACACCCCGGCGGTTACCAGTTCTAAGAGCTATAATGGCTTGCCCAAAGCCACTTCAACATGCTAATTTTGAGGGCTATTTCGTTAAGCAATCGTAGTTTATCATTTCATTGGTATTTATACATACATAAATAACGTCTTTATCCCTTACGGGGTAGACAAAGCCTACGGTAACAGGTACCTACAGGCCATATTTAGCAAGATCGTGGGCGTATAGGTGGAAAATGGAATCAAAAGTGATGGGTTGCTAGCCTCATCGCCAACAACATGATTCCCTTGATGGACTTTTACCATTTGCGCGGGTAGAGAAGCAACTGGTACATTCTATGTTTTTTAGGGTTCCGTACCTCAAAAGGAAAAAACGGAACCCTTATAGGATCACTTTGTTGTCCGTCTGTCCGTCCGTCCGTCCGTCTGTCAAGACCCTTTTTCTCAGGAACGCGTGGAGGTATGAAGCTGAAATTTATATCAATTACTCAGGTCTACTGTCCCTTGAAGCTGTGAAAAAATCAAACTTCTAAGCCAACGCAATCAAAAGATACAGCCGTTTATGCCGCAAATTTCCGCAAATTTTCAACTCTCAAGGGAATCAAAACCTACAAGGTAGTTCCCGTGAACGCAGAATTTTGAAATTTGGTATGAAGGTAGGTCTTATAGCACAGATTAAAGAATAATTGCGAAAACCGTAAATGTGTATGTATGTCTGTATATAGCAGTGACCAATATAAAGTAACCCCACACTGCGTACATTTTGCTTTGGAGCAGGGCTCTGCTTACACTGGTTTTATATATTTATAGATAATGATACGGAACCCTCGGTGCGCGAGTCCGACTCGCACTTGACCGGTTTTTTTCTTTGCTCCCAGACCAGCATGGAACAGATTGCTATTTATAATTTCACAAAAAGTTCTTACCACATATCGTTTAGCTTCTTGAACTTTCTCGCCGTGCACTATTCTACGTTGACACTTAGTCACTGTAAATTAATTAATTACACACATAATGCACGAAAAACGATTAGAAAATACCACCTACCTAATACTACTAAGTACCTACTATTAACAGGCTATACTCGAAATAAATCGATGCTGTCAGTTGTCTACCGATGGTAAGTAACAGGCATCAGTCGACATACACAAATCACGTCTATATCCCTTACGGGGTAGACCGAGCCTGAGGTAACAAGACCGTCGAGGCATTCATGCTAAGAATTTAAACTGCTACTATTATGTCGCTTTAAATAACGAAATACACAATTTAAGTACTCACATTTTATTAAAAACAAACATATAATAGCACAAATGGATGCGCGACGCAATAACATTATCAACTTGTGGACATGACGTTGTTAATATTAAGCTATATACAGACGGATCGGTGGACCGACGTATGAGGTTATAATACAATATACCAATAACACGGTACAGTGAAAACGTTGATGAACGTCAGATTGTATTGTTATGATCACAGAACAAAACTTTATTTTTCGTCGCCTACTTAATATTATATGCAGTGATCAATTCAAATGCGTAGGGAGAAGTCAAAAACTATAAGTGATAGGGGAATCCATTCTTAGGAACCGTGGCATCGATTTTACATTTCATAAAAACTGCATTTTTTTAAATCATACATAACCGGGAATAGAGCCCGGTCAAAATAATAACGTTTGCTTAAAATAAAATAGTATTTCTTTAAGAATTTGTTCCTTTTGTGACTAATAAGTAACACCATCAACAATAACAACGAAAACCTGCAAAATTCATGTCATCGTTTGAAAAAGTTCATATGAAAAAATAAGTATAGGTATAAAAAAAATCAATTTTTAATAAATCTTAAAAATGATGCCTTGGTTCCCAAGAACAGATTCCCCTATCTCTTATAGTTTTTTACCTTTTCCTACTGACCCAATTGGATTGATCACCCTGTATGTTTACCTGTATCATCTTGACGCAGTAAGGAATGAAGGTACAGTCAGTGAGCTCCTAGAACGATTGGGGTTCGGGTAACTACCATCGATCAATTCACTTACATAAAACCCATTAGAGTGAGTGAGCCAGAAAGATCGCACTGTAGTTTGTTGTTATGAAAAGGTTCTAAAGAGATTATGTAATGTTGCTGTAGCATCAAATAGCTTAAAATGTATTCCCCTTTCACAGTATTTATTTTTAGAAAATTATCGTAAAGGAGCCCAGCAAAAGGATATAAAATACTCCTAATAGTTCTACTCTTTTTGACCACAAAATAAACGGTAGCAGATTCGAGGTCTCGAAAACAGTTTGGTACTCAGAGATATAAATAAGTATAACATTAAGATGTATAAATAAATATACGGAGAAAACTCGTGCTGAAAATCAATTTTAATCTCAGATTATCTAATTGGTCTGTTTAAAAGTCAGAGTAAGCCGATTATAAGTGACCTTTGACCGCGCGAGGCTATTTTTAAAAAGTACACCGAAAAGGCGAATGAATTTTCGAGTCCCCCAAAATAGCTAGCCGTGGGTATTTTGGGAGACCGATGTTATTTATAATTAGGGCAATAAAGGATTACTTTCCTACCAAAAAAACGCCACCTACTTAAGCTCCTTAGTTCAGGATTTTAGAGGAAACTCTTCTAACATCGCGTTGGTATAAATCGGTTCTCACAAATGCCCCTCTCACCCCACCTAATCGGCAAAGTACCTATGTGTCACAAACGTTAGGTACTGTAAAGCTGGTGCCTACACGATGTCTTAGTGTGCGTCACTAACGATTCGTGTTACGCACACATACAAATAAATAAATAGACGTGTTCCATGGACTATCCACAAGACCGTATCGCAGCAATGCATGCTCGGCTGCTTCCTTTCTTTGACCAAGACACAATCTTATTTTTCCTGATTGGTTTATTTAGACAGCGTAATAACTAAATAACGGGCAGTGCCCCGATTTTTGAAAGCACATATGTGTGAAAATACCACTCGAAAGTGGTGAAAAATGGTGCTGAATTTGAATTAAGAGTAGCATAGAAGACAATCACAGCTCTCATTAATCTTGTGGCTTAGTCAAAACTTTGATTAGAGCTGTAGTTTTGGAGACAGATTTATACCACTTTCGAGTGATGTGCTTTCAATAATCGGGCATCAGGGCCGCGTCACCCTACCGCAAATTCCAGAAGGGGGTCAGACCGACAGTTCAGTCCGCCCGATTGTCGGCATATCTTGAGACATGAGTCCGCTCACTATTAGCAGTAATTACGCTATGGTCTAATCTTGCGCGATTCGCTGTCGAAAATGGAATAAAGGGTGTTAAAAAAAACTATCCAGTTAGCTAATAATCTGACATTTATTATACACGATTAAAATATGTAACTGTTGATTATCACTTACTCTTTCGTGGTCACCGGAATATTTCTCATAGGATCGAATGCTTAAATACAAACGCTAACAGTCTACACACCGTTCAAGGTTTCTGAGCACTAAAAATACGTAACTTTTACAAAATTTACATACACATTATTAACATTACTTAAACTTAAAAATAATCCTAACACCGTCGATTACAAAAGTGGAATATTTAAAATGGGACTTTTTATTTGATAAATTTAAAGAGGTGTATTTTATGTTAAAAATATAAACATTTTAATGTATTCATAAAATAGTTTTTTTTTTATCTAACATCGCTACTTAGCCTATCGAATTCTGTTTTGGGGCCGGGTGCTATTCGTTTGCAGTCACGGAAAAAGAAGTACTTAAAACTAATGGCCGGTTTCTACTACACTAGGTACAAGTTAGACACGTAACAGTTCCGCGTCGCTCGGATTGTCCTTTTCTAATGAAACCAATTAGAACGAGACGCACTGAACGAAATAATATCTCCCGTCATGATCTGCTTTATACTATACGACAAAAATTACAAGTAGGTAACAATAATTTGACGATTGTAACACTAAGAGGACAAAATTATTAAATAAAATACACAAATCACTCGCATACTTATTCCACGTTTATCTGACATTTTAGTTACTGTACCCCGCCACAAAGATTGCATATCCGTCTTCACGGGTTCGGCTTTGTAGAGCGTCGTCCCGCTCTAACTTACGTGGCGCCAATTGTCTCTTTCCAAAGACCGAAGTGCAATCTATATGGCCGGATACTTAGTGTAGTGTGCAACCTTACTTATAACAATAATGGTGATGAAGTTGAGGGTAGTTTTTCGCCGCCGACGTCCGACACCTTGATAAGGAATCCGGATTAGTTAGAAACATGTCGGGCATATCTTGGATAATTGGCATTGTTCATTTTTTTTAAGCTGTGCTTTTAACACTTTTATTTGATAAAATGGACTATTTCAAGCAACTAACTTGAATATTATGCTTTTACGTAGCTTTGTTAATTAATAATAAATATTTTTTCGCTGTTTGATAATTCGTGAATTTAGACAGAATCCCAATCGCCTTCGTTCGGCTGGCTATAAAAAAAACGGCTTTGTCTATGGTTTTGTCGATTTGACAGTGACACGTGACAGTTGCCGTATGTAAACTTTTTTTTTTCATTTTTGTGGCAAACATTCGATGCTAGATTCTGTCTAAAAACCCGGTCGTTCGGTCAAACAAAGGTTCAAAGTACTTTTACAAAAATATCTGCAATCATAAAGTATTTTTGAAATCGGACAAGATAAATCGGATAATTTATGGTTTTCCTCGAAATGGTTTTCGAATTGGAGCATACTAAAAAAAATGAACAATGCCAATTAATAAGTCTGCGCCTCATGGTAGTTTTATTTCATAGATTCTATGAGAAGACTTGTACCCAACAGTGGGACACAATTATTATGATGTAGTTTGTGATTTGTGTAAGTTGTATGCGTATAAAGAGTTCGTGAAATCTTACAAAGTAATCTATAAGGTTGTGTAAATGAGAATTTAATGAATCATCCATCGTGCAGTCAAGCGCATAAATATATACCTACGCAATAAGCAAGACTTCACGGACTGGCAATTGTTTTGGAAGACGTAAAAACATTTGATGTCATTCTCTGTTGAACCGCGGGACATCCTTCACGTATTTATAAAAATAAAGTATAAAAAATATCGCAAAACTGCTCATTTCAGTCCAATATTCAGCGTTACTACGGCACTTTTCGTCATTATCCTCTCAGCAAATATTAACCTTTTCAACACCAACGGCCGATATAACCGTGGAAGAACGCAGCGTACGAGTAACTTTTACACAATGGAGTAAGATTTAAATTCGCTTAACTGAGATAGTTTGGTTGAGGCTTGGTTTTGAGAAGGTTAGATATCTGGTTTAACTTTTTATGACAACGAATGGCAGTACCGATTAGTTTACTTTGTTCTATGTTCTTGCGACTTATCATTCCGGTGTGATAAAATAACAGAGGGAGGATAACGACGTTTGAACCCAGCGGTTAAAATGTTCGAATATTAAATGATGAAACCATGTGTAAATATGATTATTTTGATCTGTAGAAGTGACTGCAAAGAATATCACCATACATTATGAAATAGGTATAATAATGCATTGATAACATTTTTAAATATTCATTTATTAGAGAGCTACCTATGACAATTGAAAACTTTTTATAGAATTATTAAATATTTTGTTTTATATCAGTCAATATTGAAGAATTATACCTATCCATAATTATCATTAACAGAATATCATTTACATATCCAACAATCTAGGTGGTACTAAAATATTTTGTTATTTAAAAAGATACTTTTGGAATAAACTTTGAATAATGATAAAGGTAATAAATGTATGTTATATTATAATATTGGTAGATTTAAAACACGACTTCGTGGCATAGTAGCTGTCACAAATTGTCAAAAAGCGCCGTGTCATTTGACTTTACATAGTCGGCGAGTGTCAAAATCCAGGACTTAAACTAGCCTATTAAAGCACACAAAATAAAGTTTTAGGCACTGAATAAATAAGGCTGGCTATATGAAAATACTTAATTCAATATTGTGATGAAAATTATTAATCATAACTCTTACCGCGACAAACTAAAACCGTTAACTCTTGTACTAACTGCCTCACCCAGAGTTAAACTGATACTAAAATGTCCGTGAGAGTGACAGTTGCTACAAAATTATGCAAGACCTTTGATTCCACAAGCCTTTTAGTCTCTAATTTGTATTAAAGCTCACTTCCTTGATGGGAGGAAAAGTTGCAGTGGCAAGAAAGTTGTCAGGGAAGTGGGTAGTACGAGAATACTATTTAACGTTCGATAGACCAATCACAGATCAAAATAGTCGATTACACTAGCCGATTTATTCTGTGCCTAAAACTAAACACTTATGCAACGAGCGACAGTTTTCACCGGTGCTGCGTGCGCCGACAGCTGTGCGCGATGGATCGGAAGCACTCTTCGCACACGCGGACCGGCTTCATCTGGCCGAACCGTGGGAGCGGGATGGAGTTAGAGCTGCACGACGCGCAGAATACTTTGCCTGTGGGTAGTAAAAATATTTATTTTAACATGGCTCCGTGAAGTGTAAACCTTGCGGAATTAATTAGATGTAAAAGATGATTTTTCCTAAATGGCAGAAATATTATTTTACGTTTTCAATTCCACTGGCACTGCCATTTGAAAAAAAAAACCAAACCGAATATAGATTAATAAAAAAAAACAAGAATTATCGAACTTGCTGACAAAATTTTACGTTGTTTTTAATGTTTCCTGGTTTTTGTTGTATTATAAAACTTGAGGAGAAAACGTTCGGACGGACGGTCCGAGACCAAATAGGAGACGTTTTGGAAAAAGGTCAGGTCAGGAGTACCCGAAACCGACGAGCATGTATGAAGAGACTGATGACTGTGGATGAAGCGAAAGAAATATGTCAGGATCGTAGCAAGTGGAATAAAGTAGTCTCTGCCTACCCCTGTGGGAAAGAGGCGTGACGGTATGTATGTATGTATGTGAGGAGAAAACGTTTACAATCACTGATTGAATAGAGTGTAGAATGTGTAGTCATGTGGTAGTGGTATGTGTTGTGTGCAGTGGTGTGTGTTATGCGTAGTGGTGTGTGTAGTGGTGTATTTTGTATAGTGTGTTGTGTATAGGTGTTTGTTGCGTGTTGTGTGTATTGGTGTTTTCTGTGTAGTGGTGTATTTTGTATAGTGTGTTGTGTGTAGTGGTTTTTGGTGTGTAGTGGTGTGTGTGGTGTGTAGTGTGTAGTGTGCAGCGGTGTGTGCGGTGGCGTACCGCAGTGCCGGCAGTGATGGCGGCGGCGGAAGGCGGTGAAGGCGGCGGCGCAGCGCATGCAGGCGGGCGCCGCGATGTCGGGCACCCACTCCGGCGCGCGCTCGGGGCCCAGCGGCGGCGAGCGGGACTCGCGCTGTCTACGCACACAATACTACATTAATACACGCAACGAGTAAACAACATGCACTGTGTCTCAAAATTAAAACGAAATTCTTCAATAGGTAGTTGGACTACCTTCGTTGAACAATCTTATTAAGATTTTTAATCAAAATTTTTGAGTCAACATTATGTCGCCCCTTGGACAGGAAACATTAATGTGAACCAAAGTCAAAAACGTGAAAATTGTCTTATACACACAGTGTATAAGTTTTTTTTTTACATTTTATCTTTTCGACAAAAAAATTGTGTCGACGAATCGGTCCAACGGAATTTATTTATCCCGATGCTCAATGTCCGATCATAAAAAAACATGTTCGGTAATTTTGAACCCTATGATAATATAATTAATAAGAGAGCCTCGGTCAAAAGGGTAAAATGAATCCCTTAGAACCGATTGATCGGTCAACCGCTCGGACGAACGGGAACCACTCCAAAAACTGGTGACGAGTGTCGATTTCATGTGATTTGGTCGGGCCGAGTTAAAATTCAACATATTTTTTTGAATCAACAATAGCTAACTTCTTTTTGGCACCTAACACTAAAATGTTCATAGGTTTCATGCAATTTAGCTACTCCGAGTTCGAATTTGACATTATTCTCTGCTTGGGCGTGCAGGGTTGCCAGCGTAAGCAGCTCGTACGCATCGTGTTGCGTCTTCTTCGCGTTGCCTTTTTTTTTAATGGAGAAGTAATCTTTATGGATGTCACTGTGTGACTCCCACCCGAAGGGGTATACCCAAACTAAAAACTCTCCGGCGTTGCCTAAATCCGGTGTAATGGGGATGCCACTAGGTTCACCACAAACGCCCCCCCCGGTGGCCCTGGCTACTGATTGACTATGTTCCTATTAAACTCCCCGATTTCCAGCCGAGCAAACTACATTTAGTGTGACCAACCTGTAAGTGAGATCTCCTGTAGACACAGAGCTCTGTAGGCCGGTGGGTCTCTCTGTGGTCTTGTTGGTGTCGGTCCTCGCGTTGCTGTTGACCGTATTGCGGCGGCATAATGAACCTTCGGACGGCGTGTCCGACGTACTGTCCGCATACACTTCTTCGGCCGAATACACACTGTCGAATGAACTGCCTGTAACGGGAAGAAATGAATTAAAGAAAGTTTATTCGTAACAATAACAAAGTTAAAATTAAAAACAAACATACATAGGTACATAAAGGCCACGTTTATCATAATTGTGGGCGAATAGATGGAAAAGAGGATCCAAATTGTTATAGATTGCTATCCGCATGGCCTATGATATGATTCCTAAGATTTTCGCCCATTTTCACGATGGGCTTTTACCATTTAAGCGGGAAGGGAAGCAACTGGTAAATTCTATGTTTTATCTTTGCTCCCAGATCAGCATGGAAGGGAAAACAAAGCAATCATCAAATTGTCAAGAAATGCTCCCAACTCAGCATTATGCTGGCCTTAAAGCCTGTGCTGGTCTTGTTGGAAGTTCCAACTTGGATAAGAAGTTTAAGGTTATACCCATCAAGTTGAGATACCGTGTAAGGTGTACCTTAAGGCCTGGTCCGCCTAGACTAGCATGGAAATGAAAGTATCAGGTTTCTTACTGTGACTTTTTTTTATGTTAGAGAGGCCAGACAAACGAACTAGTGGGTCACCTGATGGTAAATGATCACCAGTGTCCATAGACACCCGCAGCGCTTTACGCGATGCCAGTGCGTTGTCGGCCCTGCAGAAAATTGTACACTCGCCTCTTAAAGGCACCCAGCTCGTAACTCGATGGGAAGACCTCAGCGGGAAGCTCGTTCCAGATTTTGCAAGTTCGTGGCAAAAAAGACCGATTAAACCGCACCGTCGAAGACTGCCATTCATCAACATGAATGAGCGCTTACGACGGCTGGATTTGTAATGGAACCCCGCAGCTAGAACTTACCCAACTTTACCTAACTGGACTTTACCTAAACGAAATGCGATATGGCAAACCAGTGCCTATTTTTGACATAAAAATATACACTGTCCTAAAATCGACCCGTAATATATGTATGTATGTATGTATAACTCTTTATTGTACATAAAACACAAGAAAAAGATGAATACAGGACAACACACATGCACATATATTTCCGTTTGACCCGACTGACAAAAAATTGCCTTGGTCTAAGACTAATCCATGCCTTTTGGACACTCAACTCTAGATCCAAGATTGCTCGTCAACTCACCGTTTTGTATAACCTGATCTTCTGTGGCGGCGTACTCGATATCGCACTTGTTTTCCGGTTCCGGTTCCGGCTCGTCCGGCGTCTGGTTCATGAGGAACACCGACTTGAGTATGTTCCGGAGGTCCGCCGCGAAGTTGGTCTGCAGCTGGTCCGCCACGCCCGCTATGCAGACGAAGAGCCGATGGATCAGGTCTTCGCTTGATCTGAAATAACAAAATTAGGATTAACACCTGTTGTAGCGCCTACTACTATAGACAGACCGTTTAAATGAGTCCCCGCCCGTGCGGCACAGCAGCGTGCCATGTATAAGATACCCTAAATAAAGTATCTGAAATACAAAATGCAAGTTACTTTACAAAAAAGTATTTCAGATACGGATATAAATAATTTTCTAAGGTATCTAGATACAAAATACCTATCTTTCAAATACTTTTTAAAGATAAAATACTTTTATGGCTACGCGTACGAAAAAAGCCGCTTTTTGGCCAAGTGTTGACATAAAATTATGTAAACTACACGGGAGATAAAAAATAAAGCCCTCGATTGCATAATAAGACCCCTCGCCTAGCCAAACCTAAGGCCCCTAAGGGTAATATTTCGGTAGCCAGATTCTATCAACTAAATTTTTGAACGACGCTCTGCGTTCAGTTGCGTTCGAAAAGAAAATCTTCGAAGTTTATTTTAGTAAAATTATCTTAGGGAATATAGTATCCTCAAAATATTAAGATACCACGAAAATATATCTAAATACAAGATACAAAATAAAAAAATTAAAAATTATTTCAAATACAAGATATAAATACGTATTTTGTTTCTTGTATCTGTATTTTAGATACTTTTATCTAAGATACATCACATCTCGCGTGGGGTAGGAGGACCGGTGACACTAGAGCTGCTGGGCAGTGAAAAGGTTAACTTAACACTTTGTATATCTGTGGAAGACATTGCAACTACTTACTTGAACTTGCCCCTGGTCTGACGACTCGCGGCCAACTCCTGGGCTTGCAACGCCAACGCTATTTGTTCATCGTCAGCACAATCTGAGGCACCGCTGAAATTATTAGGAGAATATTAATTACGTATTGTTAACTCAATAATAATAGCACGGAGGACGGATGACCGGTGGGGTCGAAAGGTCCTCGAGTGGAGACCACGTACCGGCAAGCGCAGCGTGGGCGTCCACCCACGAGGTGGACCGATGACCTCATTAAGATCGGAGGATCGCGCTGGATGCAAGCCGCTTCCAACCGGTCCTATTGGAGGTCTAAAGGAGAGGCCTATGTCCAGCAGTGGACTTGTAATGGCTGAGATGATGATGATGATGATGAACTCAATAACCGTGAAGTTAGTCCCGTTGTTTACTCATTTCATTCATTCATCTCCAGCCTATCATCTCATTCTTACTTATTCTCACTTAACATTTCTTCCATTCTGGTCTGGGATCAAAGAAAAAACATAGAATCTACCAATTGTTTCTCTTCCCGAGCAGACGGTAAAAGCCCATCGAGGGAATGGGCGAGTCTTAGGAATCATGTTATAGGCGATGCGGCTGGCAACCCCTCACTTTATCTGTTCGCATCGCTACTTAAGAATTTACATAATTAAAATGTTTGTCGCCTAACTTACATAAGTATTATAAGGGGAAATATAGAATGTCACATGTTGAAACTAACCTTTCGTCAACAAAATGGTCCAAATTCAGCCTCAGCGGTGTCTGGCTCTGAGCAGACCGATTGTCCAATATCACAGTGCCCGGAGACCACATTTTGCTCTTCTTCTTCTTAATTTTCGAAGACGTCTTCCTCGTCTTCTTCTGTCTCGAACTGCTACCGTGCGAGCAGTTAGGCAGATCGGTATTACTATCATCTAGCGAACTAATATTCTTGTCTGCTACCCTATGCCTTCTTAACTCTGTTATAACCTCATCTATTGTCGCATACTCATCGTTGGGAGCTTCTGCACCCCAATCTTGTGACTTATCATTAACATTTGAACTCTCCCCTTCTAACCTATCTATATTTACATTTATATTAGACGACGACGCTTCGTTCTTCTGAGTATCTTGCTCCACATAATTTATATTAACACTAACATCGCCGTTGTTAACACTTGAAAAGGAACTTTCTAGAGTGCCTTTGTCCTTGTCCTCTATCCTGTCGTCTTCAGGACTTTTTAGTACCCTGTTCTGCTGCATAAAATGGTTCTCTCTGATTTCTTTGTTCTGGTCAGTATCGGGCGATCTATCTAAACTAGTGTTCTCAGTACTGACGCCCGAATCGACCGGCGATTCGTGGTCGCTCTCATAACCAAGCATAAACTTAACCCTATCCTCCTCGCTCTCGTTATCCAAATGAGTTTTCGCTGACCGGAAACTCGCACTATCATCCACCACCTCGTTATTGTCAATAAAGTTCTGCCGGAACTCTTCGTTTGTTAATAATAAAGAACTTAAGTTAGCATTAGCTATACATATGTTAGTATTTACAATGTCAGCGTCGATATTGTCAGGTATTATCAGTGGGAGATCAGCTGATATTGCACCGTTGGTGTTGTCTTCCTCCTGGTTGAAGACAGCGGAGTTATTATGCGATAACGAGGCTAGGACTACGGGCTCTTGGCTTATTGCGTTTGGTATGAGATAACCGTGACTAGTTGAGGGCATGCAGCTCAGTTGCTCGTTCTTAGGTCCGCTGAAGCTGTACGGTTCCGCAGGCTCAGTGGATATGAGTGTAGGCACGTCGTTAGTGGAGAACGAATGATGATTATGTTCCAGTATATCTACATCGCTAGCGACTATTGACGACAACCTATCAGCTATTTCAGTGACCTGTTCATTCAGTGACGTCACTAAATCATGATCTGGCAGCTGTCTGTTGGTGTTGTCTCCAGCATTACCCGCGTTTATAACTAAAGGATCAAACATCATGAGACCGTTGGTAGATAAGTTTCTTAAGGATGATAGGTCGTTGGTTTCTGTTCTGCTCGTCTTTCTCGTTTTGGTATTGGCGTCTAAGTAATTGTCGTTGGTCTGGAATGTGTCTGTGCTGGCAGTGTCGGTGGAATAGTGTCTGTCTGTAACTTTGCTGTCGTCTGACTCGTGTTCCGTTTCAACGGTAGTCTCACTGAGGCGACGCAGCCCGTCGATTATAGGAGTCACCACTTCGATGTAATCTGGGAGATAGTCGTTGTCCGTTATTGTGGGTTCACTTGAACTGTAATCAAAGAAATGTTATTGAAGATATAGTTTTAAATGAAAAAACAGTGTATGGAAACATTTGTCTAGGAATGTTGATTTAAAGTAAAGTAATTTAAAAGTTATTGAAAATTATCCAAATCCCCCCCCCCCCCCGACCCCCCCATTTCGTGCCTGGTTCAAAGGTTCCCATTATCTCTCTTCGCCTCTTTGGAAGGCAATGGCAACCCTTTAAACCAGCCACGACCCAGAGCGGGGATCGCGGGATTTGTCAAACATAACTCAAAAATCCAGTAAAACATTTACAAGGGCTAAGTACTCAGTCAAACAAACCCAACAACCCACTAAAAATTTCCGGAACAATTTTAAGAGCCTGTACTTATACTATAATTTACTACTCTGTTCCAATTCCAAGCCAACTAGGGTGCACTGACCTCTGCGTGTAGAGATCGCGGCAATGCGCGTGATCCGCGTAGAAACGGGACACGAACTCGCCAAGATCGGGGTACTGACACGACGGATCCTCCGACTGGTCTGTTCCTGCAATATAATATAACCCAACGTTACTTCAACCCTTAGCGAAAGTCTTAGGAATCATGTTACAGGCGATGCGGCTAGCAAGACACTACTTTGATTCCCCTTTCCACATATACGCCCACAATCACGCTAAACGTGTCTTGTTACCTTAGGCTCCGTCTACCCCCCTGGTTTAAACGTGCAACCGCACCTTGCGCAGACGAGGGGGGAAAAGGCGAACTCGGTGCTAGCACCGATCGCCCGATCCCTTGAGGCCAGCGGGAACGGTAACGGGGCATTACCTACCTGCATTGCACGGTCTCAGTGTCTAAGGGAAGACGGGCTAACCCGATACTAATATCGATGAATTGTTTCATCAACTTTTGACAACGGACAAAAGGAAAGTTTCGGAGTTCTAACATACACGGATATCACAAAAAATTTAGACTACGTATCTCAAACAAATTATAGACCGCTGGATTGCTAAAAAAGTTAAGCTAAGAAATAATTATTTACCACCATAAGATAGCAAACGTGGCCTTTAGGTCTTGTTACCTTAGGCTCTGTCTACCCCGTGAAGATGGGCCTAGCGTGCGGGCCCTCCCCTTCTTGGCGCGGTCCTGGCGGGCGCCAGGGCCACCGGGGGTCTTAGTGGTGAAACCCTAGTGGCATCCCACTGCGTCCCCATGACACCGGATTGAGGCAACGCCGGAGAATTTTTAGTTCGGGTATACCTCTTCGGTGGGGAGTGCCACATAACCTTAGACATCCTCGTGCTTAGAGCATCCATAAAGATTTCCTCTCCATTGAAAAAAAAGGCTCCGTCTACCACGTAAGAGTAAAGACGTTTATGTATGGATGTATGTATGTGTAGGAATTAATAAGACTGTTAATCTAAGCACCCGGTTTAATGCTGTTTCCAGATCCCTCACGCTACCTGGACAGCTAAATACGAATGTTTGTTCTCGAGTCTTGGATGTTTAATATGTATTTAAGTATGTATCTATCTATATAAGTATGCTTATCCGTTGTCTAGTGCCCATATTACAAGCTTTGCTTAGTTTGGGGCTAGGTCAATTGGTGTCAATTGTCCCAAGATATTATTATTATTATTATTACAGCTTCCTTCTTTACCTTGTGGTAAATCGAGCGTGGCCAGACTGGACACGTCCTCGTTGGTGCACAGCAGACGCTCGAGGGCGACCAGCTCGCGTCGGTTCAGCGTCCACAGGAGGGAGCGGATCTTGTGCAACAGCGTGCGGAACGGACGGAACATGTCCGACATCTCCTCTGAAACACGAACAAAACAAATATACAGTCCGCGAGCTCCTAGAACGACATTCGAGGTTGGTACTGCTATCTCACTCGCTCGATGCGTTCAATACTTGATTCGGCCGATGGTATCCGAAACCCAAATGTCTAGTAAAGAAACTGAAAATTTTAAAACACAAACAGGTGCCTGTCCTATCGGGATTCAAACCTTGGAACGAAATGGTTACTAGTGGATACGTGAACAGTTACCCCCTTATTCATAAACGCTCTATAGGCTTCTGCTAACTTAGGAATCGTTTGTCCTTATCACTTTGACATTTACCTTTCACAGATAAGTACAAACGATTGCTAAGTTAGCAGAAGCCTATAGAGCGTTCCCGAATAAGGGGGTTAGACTTTGCGCGGTTTATTGAATAAAAAAAAATGTTTTTCACGGTTTCAATCTAAACGACTTCGCCATTCAAAAACAGGATCGACAAATAACCATATTATATTTTTTTGAACCTGTCTCCAAAATTACATACAAGTGTAGGGTGAAAGCACCAGCGTTGGACACTTAAAGCTTGCAAGCATAAGTAATGGACACTTCATTCTAAATTTAAAGATTGGTTGTAAGTAAAATTATTGTTGTAAAATAAATTGCTATCACTTCGCTTCTTTTAAATGAGACTTATTTTGTACTATTGCCATTATTGGGAACTACTCCATTACTGGTGCAGTCACCCTAGTCAAGGCATACACTCTTTATTTACCTGGCGACTTGTCTATGCTTAAAGGCCCGCTCGAGTAAATGAGTAGACCACTGACGATGGCGAGCCGAGGCACCGCGAACATCAGCGCTGGGTCGTAGGCATCCACCTGAAATCATCAACAACAGTTATATTAATCACTCTTGAATCACTCTATCTATAAAACCGCATAGAAATCCGTTGCGTTGTTTTAAAGATCTAAGCATACATAGGGACAGACAGACAACGGAAAGCGACTTTGTTTTATATTGTGTAGTGATAACAGGCGGAGCAAGCGGCGGGGCCGGCCGGCGGACACATGGCAGCGCACCACCGACGCCGAGCTGCGGGCAGCCGGGCTGAGCTGGTGGGACGCGGAGCGAGAGGCGCAAGATAGGAGCGGATGGAGACGTCTCACGAAGGCCCTCTGTACCACTGGGGTACCATAGGAGAGCAACAACAACAACAGTGATAATTGACTTGGCTCACGTGAACCGTCTCAGCGAACAGTCTCACAGTGAACACCTGAAAGACTCGTTAGCTTAACCTTTTCAACGCCAACGACACATATATCAGCACCGCAGTTTCAACGCCAACGACCTATATATACGTCCATTACTTCAATGCAAAAGCAACCTTTCTCGCTCCACCTCCGGAGCTAGATAGGTTCACCGTTGACGGCTACGTCAAGGAAGACAGTAAAATAGGTGACTCACAACGTCTTGGTCTCCAGGTTGGTGGTAACTGACCTGTTCCTGAGTGAGCAGCGACTGCTTCAAAGCCCGCCGCAAGCTCTCGGAGAACAGTACACATATCAGCTGCTGCGCTTCGAACTCGTGAGGTGTCTTCACGTTCACCATTGCGCTAACGTAGCATAGCTCGAACTCTGCGAAGAGTCTGAAAGTGGAAAACGATTGTATGAATAAGCAGAATTAATTTTAAAGGGCTGACAAAGCTATTTCCTTGGTTAATGTACACTGTCTTCTTCTGTGTCAAGATTAATCCTGAATGCTTCAGCATGGATTCATTTCGACAGTTTGATTAATCAGAATGGATTAATTGGGCAGAACACCCCTGTAGATGTGTCCCAGAACTTTTAAATTGCGGTTGACATGTTCGGCGTGAAAGACGTCGACTTAATTTGGAGTCTAACTTTACTAGAATCTACATACATACTTCTTCTTTTTTTAATATGGCCCCATCGATCAATGCGATGATTTCGCCAATGTCAAAATAATAAATACAGTATTCAGACAAAAATGTCGGCAACGTTGTACGGCAGAACACGGTCAAAAGAAACCCCCCCCCCCCTTCCCCCCCCTCGGGCTCTTAGCCAACGGTCAATGATATCCCTCTGAGACCGCCAGAAAAATTGTGTCACAAAACGGGTCCATAAAAACAATGTTTACAAACAATATGTTTGTTGTGCTCGTATGTTGGCCATATTTATTTGGCACGGCTACACCAGCCAATTGATCTTATTAAAATAATGTGTCGCAACTAATTCTCAGCGCATTGGCTGACTCATCCTTTATCATGATACTACTAGCTATGCCCGTGTCTTCACACTCGTAGAATAGTAAAAAATATGCAAATTCAGTATCCCGCGGGAATCTAGAAAATTCCATTTTTAACAAGTCCCTGGCTCCAGTAGTTTAAACTAAGCGTTGACTGTCAATCAGTCCTCGGATGAACCGGGCAAACAAAGATCCCCCTGCTGTTGATCCAATCCTAAGATCTATTTCTAATTTCTACTTCAGCAACGCCCACTTTGGCGAAGGCTCTCATAACAACTCCTGTTTCACGCCTTTAATCAACCAATTCTCAGTACCAATGACGTACATTATTTGGGTAGATCAACTATTTATTGCTCTCATTCTGTCCCATCAGCAAGGGGACAAAAGTAGTACA
Source organism: Pandemis cinnamomeana (assembly GCA_932294345.1). NCBI lineage: Eukaryota > Metazoa > Arthropoda > Insecta > Lepidoptera > Tortricidae > Pandemis > Pandemis cinnamomeana. The sequence goes on along the minus strand of OW028724.1, from coordinate 6,196,867 downwards.
GTTTGTTAGAAGAAATGTTGTTTCCTTATACTAACATGGTTAATAGATGACCAATTACGGATGAGGCTTAAATTCACCACAAAAATATACGTTTGGCAAATTTTAAACCTGTAAATTTATGTTTTAAAGTGTGAGCGAGGAGAACGAAACCATAACAACGAGTGGCAATAAAAGGTACCTTTGAAAAGTCTCAGCAAAAACCGCAGTCTCAAAACTCCGCGCCAGCGCTTTGGTGAGGAATCGCAAGACAACTCTCACTAATTCCCAGCTGCAAACAATTTCTCAGCATACAAGTACTCACTTGTCGAATATCCTGAGGCTTTCGTGCAGCATGTCGTCCTGCTGCGAGAGCGCCAACCCTCGCGGCCGGAGACATTGCTCACGCAGCAAAGACCGCACCGTCTCAAGGCTGCGTGTCAGCGCTTTGGCGAGGGGTCGCATGGCGGCTGACTCCTCTTCACGGTTCATTATGGATGAACCAGCGGCCAGACACTAGAAACAAACGATTTTATCTTCACCTCCACATAGTTCCAACTAAAATTATAAATGCGAAAGTAACTCTATCAGTCTGTTTCCTTTTCACACTTTAACCACTGGACTGAATCAGTAGGAATCTGGTATACAGATAGTTTCGGTCCCTGGGAAGGGCTTAGGATAGTTTCTAACCCGGAAAGTTGCATACTGAATAACGATAAGCGAATTCTGCGCATACGGAATCGCGGGCAACGGCTAGTATGTATAGTTTAAAACAAGAATGTCGAGCCACTTGCCATTGCCACCTGTCTTAATTTTGCCGTATAATACAAATCGTGCGTACTTCATGCACACGATTCATAAGGATTTGCATTAAACGACTAAATTGTAACAAGCAAACGGCTTAAAATTCCCATGTGGTGACTGTAACATTCAGCTCTTTGAAACTACGCAATTGATTTTAATGCAGCTTTCATTAACAGAGTGATTCAAGAGGAAAGTTTGTTGAAGATGTCGTAAGAAATGAAGTCGACGAGAGCTTTCATTGAATGAGCAGCTCAGGAGATTCGCTAAATCTATAGCAGAAACTCCCAAAACCGTCAAACACCAACCTCAGCCCCGAACCACAGCTGGCCAGCCAAGTTGTCCTGGAGGACGTCCTCTGGAAACTTCACCCGGAACCCTCTTGCCACTCGCTCGTCACCCAACAGCTGATCCATAATCTGACTGATGATATTCAGCACCCGGTCCTGCAAAAAAAATAGTCAAGGTAAGTGTCATGTTTACTCTGTTTCTCTGTCTTACTGCTGGGTATCCTTTCTTTATCCACAACTTTACGTGTCAATGAATAAAATAGACTCAAAGTGCTTCAAATCGTCCCGTGATTTCTTTTACAGTCTGGCTCTGTTGCTATGCCCGCCACGAGGAACATAATCAGTAATTTTGATATCTGATGAAGTGATCTTAACGATGTTAAATAAGAGCTGGATTGCATTGTCTATTGAGTCATGTGATTGTGAAACACTGTGAATTAAAGAAGTGTGAGATACTGAAAGAATTGCGCGCTTTCAGTCATATGATTCAATCACGATTTCACTTTTACTGTTTACAGTGGTTACGTAGATTCAAGGACCGTAGACCGTACAATTATGACCTAGTCTTCGACATCTAGAGTTTCCTTCATACAGTAAAAAAGACGCACTGACAGCGTACATGCTACGCCTTCAGTTATGGTTAAGAATATGACTTTATCGTCAGTGGTGGTGGTGACAAATAAGGGTTCACAAATATAAAGCAGTTTCCTGACTTGGAGTTACGTCAAGCATCCTTGCAGTAAAGTACGTGCATACTTACATAAACAAGACCCAAAGGCCACGATTAGCATGATTGTGAGCGTATAGGTGAAAAGGGTAATCTAAATAGTGATGGGCTGTTAGCCTCGTCGCCTATAACATTCCTAAGGTTTTCGCCCAGTCCCTCGAATAGCTTTTACCAAAAAGCAACTGGTACATTCTATTTTTTCTTTGCTCCCAGACAAGCAATTTTTACTGCACCAATACCGTACCGTACTTGTTAGAAAGCGGCCTAAGGATTAAAAAACCTTAGATTGATTCACGTTTGATCAATTGAGTGTAAGTATTCATCTACATATTAGGAGAAACATGAAGTTGCTCATACCAGCCACGCAATTATGCAATGCATCGATACACAAATAGTAATGTGTATAGTAAATGCTATTCAACGAGATTAAAAGCAACTGATTGGTCCCCTAGCTGAGCATGAGTCATATAAACACAGTGATGTGTATATGTGCATAGTAATACTTATGTGTGTGCAGCAATATGTCAGTCACAGCTATGATAACAAACAAACTTCAACGTTGAACAAGTGACATTAAATTTCATTTCAGATCGACGACCGGACATGCCACCGGCTGGTTATAATTATAACTATATACTTATGAAAACAAAGTCGTTTTTTCATTAATAAATCAGACTTACGTTGAAACATTGTATTTTTCTTGTAATTACGCAAAAGATAAATATTAATTAACTACACATCTTGAATGTCAAGTGCATAACGACATATTTAGTAGCTATTTAGCCGTGAAGTGTTGCGTAGTTTAATAAAACAGGTTTTTTTTAAACACTCTATCATTACAATCAATTGTTGGTAAAATACCTTGTAGTGGAAAAGTTCTACATCGAAAAAAATGAGCCTGCCAGTCAATAGTAATTTTAAATTTCTAAACGACACTGAAAATTAGAACGGTTCCTCGTCATTCCGTGACGCGTGCTGTACCCCTACACCACCCATAGCAGGAGGGTAAGCCTTCGAATTTTTTTAACTGTTATTAGCTGTCACGTGACGTTGTTACTATGCGATTTTTTGTCGCCAAGCGTCATCTGTTTGAATGATGCGTCTGTACGACACAATTACAAACTCTCGTGGAACTACTACAGCTCACCAGGGACGAGAGAAGGCAGTTTTTCAAATGATAAGTACTATCAAATGAATCAAGATTTTTTACCGTTAGAAATTAGAACACATAGAAAAATAATGAGACAGTGATTTTGCTTTGATTCAGGAATCTTCTTTTTTTACGAACCATTTAGTAGAAAACAAAATAACAATGCATAAAAAGTAAACTCTTACACGTGTATGAAAAACACACCTGATTGATTTCTACAGAGCTTTAATGCGTTGTTAGGTCTGTACATGTAATAAAAGCATATATCAGATAATAGGAAAGCATAGTAGGATAACTTTCTACAGTTTGTGATCAGGCCGAACTGGGTAGAGTTCCACAATTGGAAAGTTGCAGAACAAGTGTATTTTGTACTAACTGAATCAACCATATAAAGCAGTGGTTCTTAACCTTTCAGACATGGGGGACCATTTGACAAAAATGTTGTCTTGCCAAGGACCACCTAAGTACCTACCTACCTAACTACAAAAAATCTAACGTATGGCTTCGATCGCCCCCAATGGATGGAATTGCACATTCACGTGTTGTGTCTGGTTGTCACTTATCTAATTATTTATTAGATTGGCCCCGCGGACCACTTAGGATGCTTCCAGGGACCACCAGTGGTCCGCGGACCACCGGCAGACGCGTTCATCCCTTACAGGCATATAAGCAGTGCTTGTAAGCATACGTAAATGTGCCCGACACGCTTCGTACCAATATGGATTTTGTTGGCAATACGCCTACCCTCTGTCAAAATCCACTGCACGCCCCTGACCACCGGTTAAGAACCACTGATATAAAGTGTCCGTTCATAAAATATACGGGACGGTCCCATTCTGCCACTATTGAATCCGCTTCAAACGGCTAGCGCATGTGTCGATTCGAATCGAACATAGTCACGACTATATTTAACGAGCGACTGGAATGAGTCATTTATCTATAATGAAAATAGTTTTTCAGTTTTCCAAGGATATCAGAAACAGTAGCGTGATAATCTTTAAATTAAATATTTAAAGATTTCTAAGGTGCTATAGAAAGAATACGTTTTAAGTTTTTATATTATTTTATCTCTCTATTTCTTTGTTTACAAATTAATGCCTTAAATATTTTGGCTATATTCTGGCCGAATGTCCAAAGACGACCTTTCGAAATAAATGAACCAACGTCCTATTCACGCAGAAATACGTCCATATTAATCAAGTCTTTATCCCCTATGGGGTAGATAGAGCATAGAGTAACAATACCTAAAGGATTATGGTGGGCATTTGCCCAGCCGCACCGCCTATATAATAATAATAATAATAATAAATATTTATTTTCAGATTAATATCCATAGATCCTGTGGTCTTTACCCATTTCCCAATGGGTTTTTATTTTTACCTTCAGCGCGGGAAGAGTAGCAGTTGGTATATAGAAAAAACAGAGATGTTTTTCCTTTGCTTCCAGACCAGCATGGAAATCCTTGAGAGGAAATGGCTATAGAACGGTCACACTTGCAACAGAAGGACTACAGTGTCACCGAATATAAGAAGAAGCGAAGAACAACAAGGAATATGAAGACGAAGATGAAGAGAATATCAAAGTGCTTCAAGTAGGTAATCTATTTATACCAAAGACCAGACATTCATACAATATTGTAACGTAACTGAAGTTTTTCAGAACCGGATTGACCGTATTCGTTGTTGTTAACATATATATGTCACATTCATCAATAATGACGTTCTAAATATAAGAGCAAATAGTATTAGAACGACCTTTTACTAGCTGTTCTTATAAGGTATGGTCAGACCGAACTAGATGTTATGTAAATCAATGAATTAACTTACAGTAGTCATTTATTTTAACGATTTAATTGAATAGCAAGCAAATTAATATTTGTTAGCGGGACATCTAAGAATAGATACAAAAAAACAAATGAGAAACTCCGTGCGTGAAACAAAAGTGAATAATTCAACAACCCGCTGGTCCGGTTTTTTTTCCAGTCAACTAACAGTTATTCGTAGTAATACCTAATCGTTTAATAATTATCGCCAAATGACGTCACAACCTCACATCTTATCATTCGGCCTCCTCGAGAGTTACACACAACTTCACAAGGCAATGGAAACAAAAATACGCAAACCGCTCAGTTCAAGGATTACGAGAATGGTTGAAAGCGCGCGTTCAGTGAGACCGGGCAACAACCATGTGTAAAGACTGATAACCCAGTAATTAGTAACGTTTATTAATTGATAGAGTTTATTTACACCGCGCGCAGTCACAAGTAACTTTTACACTATGAAGTAAAATCGAAGTTATATTTATTTTCGTTTATTGTTTTGTTTCCTCTTCTCCGTTAGGTTAGCATAGTTCCAGCATATCAAATAAAGGAGTAAGATTCGCTTGCAGACTATTTCTAGTTTCGCATATTTTTAGAGGATATTTTTCACCCTTAAGCGTTCGGGGTAAGAAGTTCTGTTTTAACAATAGTGGAACATTCGGATAAAAAATTCGGCTTTTCTGAAACCATATCCTTATGAAGCCTTTTTAATAATAAACTGACGACCAAAAATAAAAGATCACGTTGTATGGAACTCAGTATCTGTCAATACAAAGTGGCCTGTTATTTTTCGGCTTGAAGATGAAATGGAATAAATACAAGTGAAAAACATACATTGTACCATTTAGTATCACAAAAACTTTACACGAGTCCACGTGAAGCTCAAGGACTTTCGAACGTCATGTCGAAATTTGCATTTATGGATTCAATTGATTTGTTCCATCGTGGAATCATATTCGCCTTTAGATGTATTCATAGATTATTTTCGAACATACTTATACAACCATTCAAAAACTATTCATTTCAAACCGAAACTAATGGTGAATATTACATTGGTTGGATGAAAGAAACCATCAGATGGATATAGGATATTTTTACCTCGAAAAGAGTATCGTGATTGAGAGAAAGGTACAGCAAAAAAGAATGAAACAGTCAACCAATTTGCCAGATAATATTCCTTACGGATTCCCACGGGATACAGAATAAAAGGGCTTTATATTTTATAGCATTTTAGTGCTGTCCTCTCAGATCAAATAAAAAGTAAAGATAGAGCGCGGTGAACAGCCGAGTGAAGCCGGTTTTATAAACATGTGTGCGTAGGCCGGTGTTGCCATATAATTATTAATACCCCGATACTGCAAAAATATATAATAATAATGGGTACCTCCCATTTGTTCATTCATTTCATAAACAGTTAAAAACTTTCCTAGTGAATACTGCTACTATAGTTTTAAGCCTTGCTAATAAAGAATAGAATTTAAAATGAAAAAGAAAAGGTTGTATTACAGAGGCGGCATTCACCATTGGGTGAATAATAGGGTAACTAAAATATTAAAATGGCAACACTATTGTTGACGTTTTGTCAGAAGAAAAATTATTATGATTTTTATTGAAAATATTGGTTTACGAGTTTACTAACGTGTGATAAGTGATTCCATCCTGCTTTTTATTTTTGGACGAATAGTTTTTACACCCTTTCACTACGCAATTTGGCATTATTACTGATATTAGTCCAATTTAAAAATACGTTGTGCTCCACGGGAATGCGTAGCTCAAATAATAAGGTTTTGGTATAGTTTGGTTGCAAGTGTGTGCGTGTCACTGTGTAAGCACACGGATTGGTGCAGTTTGACCGGCTTCACTTCGTTGTTTGCAGCGCTCTATCTTTACTTTTTAATTGATCTGAGGCTGTCCTTCCACAACTACCGGTACGTAGCAAACCTCAATGACAGGACATCTATTTCTTGGTTGGCCGTGCATTTATCCATTTTTAACATTGGTGTTTAGTTTCTTCATAGTCGAAGTGACAAATAGAGAGAGTTTCTCACAAATCCCATTTAACTTCAATCCACGACTCCACTATCCCCTCGCTTGCGGCTCGGATGGACACAAACGTCTCGAGTACAATCAAAGGCATATTTCGCACCCTTCGTGGAAGAAAGACGTAAGTCCTATTGACTTAACATGGGACTTACGTCTTTCTTCCACGAAGGGTGCGATTTCATGCACTTGTACGAGTACTATCTACTCGTAGCTAGCACGTGTGCACGCGACAGCTGTGTCGCGCGCGAGATAGACTACCCGTCTTTTTCTTACTGTTTGTTCTAGAAAGAGACAGGTAGGTTATCTCGCGCGCTCTCGTGCTTGCCTTGCTGGGTCTATATATCACCTATCAGTGACACCTATCAGCGAACTCGATTCCCACCGGCTTGCCTATTTTAAGGCAGTAGAACACTTTTATTGCGCAGAATTAGAGAAAAAGGCTAGTTAAATTCCCTTCGGCTTGCCTTCTGATATACCTACTTGAAGCCACTGTCACCTATGTCAACTTTATGGTAATATGTGAAACAGTGGTCAAATATGGATAGATTATCGATATTCAAAACTAAACAAGACGGGTATGGAGTATAGAGGTACGAGAATTGAGTTCAATAACACCAGTACGTATGTAGTAAACAAGGTATAATTCAAGATGTTTCATTATTTAAACAATTGTATTCAACTATTGACTATACTCTTAAAAGCTGCATATATTTTTCTTTTTAAATTGTTCGACCAATTTTTCAAGTAGGTATATATTTTAACACTGGCCGAACATAGACAAATGCGTCTATGTCGTGTTTAGCGGAGCTAAATAATTAGCAAAACAAATAGGTACGCATTATACTAATTAATTAATTCACTTTTAATTCTAAGGTTTATTTATTCCGATGTGTCATAGACATTTTACGTGGATTGAATGAGTCCACAACAGTCATGGGCAGTTTTATTTGTGTTGTGAACATAATTAAATTGACGCGTTATTTGAAACTGCTAAAGTGATATTGACGAAGTTTTGACACGGGGCTGACAAAATGGATCTTTAAGAGTGGGGGATTGAGATGAACCATATAGCTAAGGCGTTCCGAATAGACGCCTGATGCTAATCATTAAACAATGTCTTTCTCATGAAACCTCTGACGGTTCTGGCTGAAAATCAGTGCTGCAGGTGTCTAACACCTCAGCGTAATGCTGAGCCAGCGACCGTTTCACTTTTGCGAAGACACACAACGCTGACGATCTATTTTTCATGTGTGTTTTTTTTCTCGTTTCTTTTCTATAAAATTGTGTATATTCTCTTATATTTGTGTGTCTTGCAAAAAGTTATTTATAAATGTCTCCTCTTTCTTTCAAATACCGCATTTAAAGACAATTCATGGCCGTGAAAGAAACGGTATTTATTTAACACACCGACAACTATTTTTCGCAATATTTTTTTATAATTTCACATGTTTGAAATTATACGTGCTCACGGCGCTGTAACAAATCATCCATATAGTAGCTATTTAAAAAGAATTACAATTTGGTAGTGAAGTGAAATCTTCATTTTCCAAAATCGATACTACCAGCCACTTGAATTGAAATTAACCTTGGCTGCCATTCCAACTAATCCACTTATTTATAGGTAGCCGATATTTCAACAAAATCCATCGCTTGCTTTTCGACGTTATTTTTGCGTTATTCATTATTTATAGCGACAGTAACTATATTACACAAAAATTAAACTTCCGTGTTCCAACAACGTCCAACGCTGCTTTCCGAATCTTATCTTTTCATCGATTGCCTTTTTTTACTCACGCATTTGTCATCCTACTTCTGGTTTTATCATATAAACAAACTTAACCCGAGACATACGCACCAGAAGTAACCTTGAGCGTTTTTATACTTGTCAATGATTTAATAAAATCACTGTCACAAATAGCCACAACTAGGATCAAAGATTACCCAAGCAGTGAGATGTTTGTTTAAAAAAAAACATAATCTAGACTACAAGGTCGATCGCAACATAATCTAAAATAGATGCCTTAATTCACTCCGCATCTGCAGATCTAGATTGCACTTGAAACAATCACAACACGATGTTCCTTACAGCTATAGCATAGTTCTTTCCGCTGACGTCACCCCAGTGATAAGCAATCAGTAACACGCAAGGTAAACTCCATCATAAACAAAAACTATTTACGTAGCAGTGTTTTGTTTTATTCTACATCCGAAAATATTAAAAGCAACACCGTGAAGTACACGATTTGAAATGTAAATATCTTGACTGGCCACAAGTTAAGCAAGATTATTATGTCAAAACAAGAGCGTCCGTTAGAGAAAAAGAGCAAAACACAAATGTTTCAAGCTTTCCAGTCACGCGTTTAAGTTGAAGGTTCTCTGCCACGTACAGTTCATCTAATATATCGATTACAGTCAAACGTGGCCAATTTACCTAGCAACAACTACTATGATCTTTTAGTGTCAAAGCGTAATATTACGAAACGAAATCGACACCAACAACTACCGATATTGCCTGAAGAATTGCTACACCCAAGTGGCGATGGGCAGGTCACGTGGCTCGCAGGACCGACGGCCGATGAAGCCGGAAGGTTCTCGTGTGGCGACTACACACCGGAAGAAGCAGCGTAGGAAGGCCCTCAAGCCGTCAAGGCCGTCAAAATACACTGATGACCTGGTGAGGGTCGCAGAAGACCGGTCTTTATGGAGCTCTTTGCGGAATGGCTGATGATGATGAACTACCGACAGGAAAGGGACCAGTAACACATTTAGTCACTAAAGGATCTACGGGCTTTACCGGCAGCCGTTGCGTTGCCACGTCAGATTTGACGTATCAGTTACACATAATAGTTACTCAGCTTCTGTGTGCGTTGTATTGCACTGAAATAACAACAACACTGACTCAGGAATCACAAGTTCATTGAATAACATAATTAATCTCATTTCTTGCCAGCTGTCAAACCCGAGACTACCTACAAACAAAAACGCAAATGTGCGTCCAAATTACTGTTAAATTATGACAGCGGCATTCATCGTCAGTCACGAAAATGGCATACGCGTTGACGGCAGTAACTTCGTTAATGTATTTACAACCTGCACTCGTTTGCAGAACTTTTGCAAAGATTTGTTCAAAGTAATTTACATCTTCACCGTGACAAGGTCAGAATAAATTAGCCCTGTTGCAAATGTTTCCTGCAGATTTATATTTGCATGGCATGCACTAGAAGGCAGCGAGGTTTTCGCAGTTCAGACCTTCGATTGCACATCGGTCTTCTCGGCTAATTTCGGTTTCGTAGAGCGTTGTCTCACTCTAACTTACGTGACGCTAATTGTCTCTTTCCAAAGACCGAAGTGCAATCTTTATGGCCGGGTACTGTACTTCACTAACAATATAATGGAAATATTAACTGACCATATTTATTAATCAAGTAAAAAAGATTGTCCTTAAAAAGTCTATTTTCATCTTGAATAATTTCATTCATGTTTCTAGACAGGTTCTTCCAGTTGGCAGTACTTTGTACATTTTTAATCTTTATAGGTATTCCCTGCCTTAAATATTTCTTGGCTCTCGTTTTTGGTACACTTGTTTTTTCCTGTCCCGATAATTTTGAAACAAACCGGACTATGTAGGTATTTATGTATAGTTGGGAGTTTGAAATATTAGACATCGCTAATCTAAAGTTATTATGATTGACAAGAAATTGTTACGGCATTTGCCTCGGCTCAGTGGGCCTGGGGTCCGCTTTGACAACCTAATCCCAACAATTAGCATAGGCACTACTTTTACAGAAGCGATTGCCATCTGACCTTCCAACCCAGAAGGGTAACTAAGCCTTATAGGGATTGGTCCGGTTTCCTCATGATGTTTCCTTCACCGAAAAGCGATTGGTAAATATCAAATGACATTTCGTAGACAAGTTCTGGAAAACTCATTGGTATGATATGAGCCCGCGACCTCCGAATTGAAAGTCCCACGCCTCACCGCTGGGCTACCAACGCTCAAAAAATACGATAAAATTGATTTAAAAATTTGAAACCATTTCAAAATACCGACAGGTTTAATTTTTTAAATCCACCCATACCTGCAGTTTTCTACAACTCTGTATAACGAAGGCATATCTCTATCATAAATACCGTAAATACTTATTCTAATCGCTAAACTTTTTGTCACTAGTTGCGTATCCGCCCCGGCTGTGGTAGTGTATGAATCTACCATAATCAAACGAGCCTTGAAAATCATACAATGAAGAAAAAATAACACAATTTTCTTAGTCACGCGTGTGACCACACAACTGACCATAGCGATGTTGAGGTATTAAGAGGTGAAGTATTAAGCATGGGAAGAGAACAAAGATCTAACTTAACGTGATTTATTTTTTAATGAAATGGGGTATCAAGCGAGCAAGTAGGTGACCTGATGATAAATGAGCACCGCCACCTACGGACACTCGAAACACGAAGGAAGGTCAGATGCTTAGTGGGCTAAGACGGAATACCTTATGTGCCAGTAATTTCTCCCGTTATCTATCTTACTCTCTACGCCGGAACCGGAACACAACAGCGCAAGAACTGCTGGCGGCAGGATTAGCGAGTAAAATTAAGCCAGAACAAGGCCCACCTGCAACACTGCAACTTAGTGGTCTGCTAAGGTAACTTCGTGGTCACTTACTTGAGCATGCCTCAGCTGGTTGACGAGGGTGGAGCAACGCTCAGGGTCCTTTCTGCCATCGAAAGAGTCCAGTTCGGCAGCCACCATGTTGAGGGCATCGTCCGCGAAGAAGAACTGAGCAAGCAGCGACCGGTCGTCCCTCTGTAGAATAAATAATAAACGTTAGAGCCAATGTATCTGGTATTTTGAAGGGTAGGAATGCAAACGGTAGCGAGTAGTATAAACTTATAAAAGTGTGTGAAAGTGTTTGTAATTAACCATTTCAAGACGACGGAGCGGCAAAGCGGGAATTCAACGTGAAAAATCTAGAACTATTCGTTACAGTAACGATAATGACCATAAATGTGCAAGGAAACGTTAGGTGGGCGAACACTAAACGCTGTCAGATTTAGCTATTGTTATTTGTGGTATTGTTGGCATAATCAGTGAAAGACATGAAATCAATCGCGCGTGTCTTAGCCTTGACTTTAAACCGTTCACTCGATCCAACAGATTCGGTGATTCATACATTATATGACGAATATGGACTTGTCTTTATAAAAGATGGTCTGAATTGGTCTGACGAATTTGGGTCATGATGAGCCTGAATATCCAATATTTACACGTAAGTTAAAACCCACGAACTTCAACATATGGTTATGTACAATTTGACAATGTAAACGAAAATAAGCTTTTAGAAATTAGGTGTGTTACAGAGCACGGAAAGATGTCCCTAATGGTAATCAAAATATACATCTGCAGACGGATGATCTTTAGAAAAGCAATTTAAGCATGAGAACATGACATGAGCGTTTGAAGTTTTTCCTTCTTTCTGGATAGCTGACGCTTCGGAATACGCACGAAGAAGGCCTTTCAAAAAGTGAATTGAATGGTCTGGTATAATATCACATTCGAACTGCCCATACTTTAGAACAGCCTATGGAAAGCACGGTACGGGATGGTACAGGTCACAATTGGCACACGCATTCCTAGATAAGTGATCTCCAGTGGTAAGAACAGTTAATCTAATTAACGCTTGATAACGTCATGGTAAATCCACAGACACTTTTGTCTTTGTCCCTGTTGTGTTTGTCCCTGTCCCGGGGTAAAACTTAGCAAAGGAAATGGAGATACCAGGCACTACAAAATTATCCTATTCATTGTCATCCTACTCAATGTAACGTGAGCGTCTCTGCGTAGTGCATGTTTCATAGCCTTCCACGATAAAACAGCTAGATGAATTTGAATGAATTTTGGTATTCAGGTAGTTGGGTAGTTTCCACGGGATAGCGATAACCTAATTCGTCGCAGACAAATTCTCGGACAACAGCTGTTAATACTACAATACAAGACGTAATCTACTAGCAGCTCTCAAAGTAAACTCAATCGTAGCCTATGGAACCGCAAGGAGTTATATTATAGGTACTCGTAAGCACGATAAGTCCCTCGTAAAATTCGCCGCACGTATTATACTATTCTTTCTGACTTTAAGTAAGTACTTTAAGTAACATTATTGGTGTTTAATCTTAGCCTCACCGCATCATACTAAGTCTAACGCTCACTGATAAAATAAAATGAAAGTTTATTAACGATTAGATAAGGCTAAAAACAATTAATAAGGCTTACATAGTAAACAGACTTAAAAAACTGTTGATTTTACACATGCCGCTTCGGACTCTTTAGGAAACAAAAGAAAAGATCATGTTATCTGTTGGGTTTTATGTCTTTATGAGAAAGATCTAGCGCTAGAAGTTGACTTTTCACACAAATTAAGCTATTCATAGGCCATTCCCGTTTAACCCAGTTGTCAAACGAACGGAACCGATTGTTTGGGAAACACTATAGCTAGCGACCGATGAAGTATACAATCCTTTCCGGTGCCAACCACGAAACAATAATAAACTGGACAACTCTAATAAAGTGAAAGTAGCCCAAAAGTAATTATGAAATGAAGTCTCAAATCATTTGGGTGGTTTCGGGTTGGTTTGATAGAATTCCCCTGTAAATGTTCTTCAGGATATTTTAATTGTGTCGATTTCAAAGTGTACGGCGTCAAAGAAGTGACTTAATTCTGAATCAAATAGGATTGTGAAAAACCTGTTGAAATATTCTCGAAGAATGATAAAACATCTTGTATTATTTTGGATACTGAATGTAATTCCTGCGTAAATAGAAGTTAACATGCTATTGGAGCGACGACCTGTAGGCTTATTACCTAACTCGCTCGCAATGCCATCGTGTTCGTTGTGACAGTTCATGTATGGGCTGACAATTGGCACCGGAATCAGCAGCTGCTAGCTGTCACATTCATACAAGAACTGTCAAAATGAACACGATGGCGATTGCGAGCGAGTTAGGTAATAAGCATACTGATTAGGATCGCGGGTTCGCGGTGGATGCGAAGGGAGCAAGACGTGAGTGAAGAGCCTTGGGGGAGGCCCATGTCCAGCAGTGGACGTCCTTCGGCTGACATGATGATGCTATTGAAATATAGGTAAACAGATCCAAACAAGATACAGAATTTAAGCAAATGGCTTATAAATAACAGCTACCCTCCTGGTTTTAAAGTCTTCTAAAAATACTGTGCCGTTTCACGCAACTCAACACAAATATACCTATAATGTAAAGCGAGAATAATAAGTCATTTTACGGAGTTTTGTATGGACCAATTGTATTTGCTTGACAATGTATGTAATCAGCTTTTTGCAGAAACATTCCCGGTCTCCATTTATTATATAAATGTGTGTTTCATGTATTATTCATGTATTATGTATTTCAGTACTTAGTATATTAATATACAGGGTGTTAGGTAATGAGTGGATAATCCTTGAACTATGGATAGAGGGCACTTAGGACGTTATAATAAAGCTAAAATAGGTTTAGTAAAACTGGCACGGTTTCCGAGATATTCGGACTTTTAGGTTTTTTTCGAAAATGAACACCCTTGTTCAATGTTTTGATCATAGCACCATTTTAAGCTAACTTTTTCATTTTTTTATTTTTGCTTAATATTCTTGAGTACTTGTATTTTCAGATAAGCATTACTATTTTTCTGAGACTACATGGGATTTTTTTTAAAAAAATCGCAAACTTAATTTTTGCCTTTTCAATCGTACATTGATCGAATTTTCAGCTCTCACGGTGAAAAAAAAATACACTACCGCCTAGTTGCCAATAAGCTTAAAAACATGCCGGTTTATCGACAATTTAAAAATGGTAATTACTTTTTGAATTTAAATTCAAAATGATAAAATAATAAAAAAAAATACACGCTCGCCCACATTTTTCCCGATTTACTTTTTGTATCACGGGCGTAGAACTCAAATTTTTTTGTTGCAAAAATAACATTATTGGCCACTTATTTAAATGCAAATGGCATTTAAATAGTTCCAAAATTAAAAAACATGCCAACTACCTTTTATTTTTTTTTCTACTTCGATTTTGAATTTCGCTAATTATTATTGCGTAATGAATGGTTAATTTTGCGTTTAGATCGTTGTGTTGAAGTTTTTTACTTTAATACTGCTTCGAACATAATACACACTGATAGAATATGCCCAAATGCATTACATTTATGGTGAGTTC
Organism: Pandemis cinnamomeana; assembly: GCA_932294345.1. Lineage (NCBI taxonomy): Eukaryota > Metazoa > Arthropoda > Insecta > Lepidoptera > Tortricidae > Pandemis > Pandemis cinnamomeana. The sequence goes on along the minus strand of OW028724.1, from coordinate 6,181,831 downwards.
CAAGGCACAATTTCACCATTCATTTTGCAATAATAGCGAAATTCAAAATCGAAGTAGAAAAAAAAACAAAAGGCAATCAGCATGTTTTTTAAATTTGGAATTATTTAAATTTCATTTGCATTTAAATAAGTGGCCAATAATGTTATTTTTGCAATAAAAAAAATTTTGTTCTACGCCCGTGATACAAAAAGTAAATCGGGAAAAATGTGGGTGAGCGTGTATTTTTTTTTATTATTTTGCCATTTTGAATTTAAATTCAAAAAGTAATTACCATTTTTAACTTGTCAATAAACCGGCATGTTTTTAAGCTTATTGGCAACTAGGCGGTAGTGTATTTTTTTTTCACCGTGAGAGCTGAAAATTCGATCAATGTACGATTGAAAAGGCAAAAATTAAGTTTGCGATTTTTTTTTTAAAAATCCCATGTAGTCTCATAAAAATAGTAATGCCTATCTAAAAATACAAGTACTCAAGAATATTGAGCAAAAATAAAATATTGAAAAAATTAGCTTAAAATGGTGCTATGATCAATACATTGAACAAGGGTGTTCATTTTCGAAAAAAACCTAAAAGTCCGAATATCTCGGAAACCGTGCCACTTTTACTAAACCTATTTTAGCTTTATTATAACGTCCTAAGTGCCTTCTATCCATAGTTCAAGGATTATCCACTCATTACCTAACACCCTGTATATTCTAAATTGCACCACATGCTCAGATCTGTTCTGTTCTCCAGTCCATTATGGTTGCCTGGTAGAGATCGCTCTGTAGCGATAAGGCCGCCTATTGTTACCTTGTAATATTCTGTATACCTTTTTTCTGTTTTGTTTATTATGTGGTGTTCAATAAAGAGTTATTGTATTGTATTGTATTGTCATACTTAACCACTAAACTTATACATATCGTATACTTATTCAAATACTAACAATCAATGAGGAAAACGACCACTGGCTTACCTTTCCTTAACTTTATTATTACAGGAAATCCCACGCCGTCCTAACCTAAGTAAGTCTAACGGACGAGTCGACAATAAACATCATTAATAGGGTCTGCTGTTAGACAAAGGCTTTCCCCAAGTATACTATACATTAGGAACAGTCCTACCCACTTATTCATAAACGCTCTGTAAGTTTCTGCTATCTTAGCAATCGTTTGTCCTTATCTGTCACTTTGACATTTACGTTTCACAGACAAGGACAAACGATTGCTAAGTTAGCAGAGGCCTACAGAGCGGTTATGAATAAGGGGGTAGGACTGTTCCTTATGAATAGTATACTTGGGAAAGACTTTGTTTTTTGGGGTTAGGTTATCTCCGCGTGTAGTCAAGAGCTGTGGTTCGTTTTTGGATCCGTCCGAGGGGAAGAGCAGTGCTTGGTCCGGTGCACCCTGGGCATCGGTTAATGATTTCCTGGCAGATTCTGAGGGATATCATTATCCATTGGCTAAGAGCCCGACAGGGGGGGAGGGGTCTTTTGACCGTGTCCTACCATACAACGTTGCCGACATTTTTGTCGCAAGATTTTTGAATATATTACTTTGATATTGGCGAGAAAGACAATTTATTTTTCAAAGAACATGCGACTAAACTCCCTAGGACAAGATTCCTTAATTTAGAAATAATAAATATGACCATTGTTCAATATTTTCTTTTAATTCTTCAACCAATTTATCTGTCCGTTAAATCAACACATGAGATCACTAGTCATCTATATCATAACATAATTATGGATGTTAAATAACAATAAAAATGTCTAGAACACAGTGCATTATGCCTAGTAATCCCCCCACAGAATACGAGACAATAGCGCTATTGAATTTTCAAGGCGTTCCGAACTGAAGAGTATGAGGCCAAGCAAAGCGAGTGCAGCTTTATCTTTCGTAGAGCAAAGATATTCAAAAACTAGCTCGTAAAGCTAGAAATCGCTTTGTCTTTTGAATCCAAAATCTGAGATGGACACCAAAAAACAAAAAAGCTGACTGCAAAAATATTTCGCATTCTAAACAAATAAAGAGTTTGGTTTCTAAAGCGCCGTAAAGGAACAGACATAACATGGATAAATAGGTTGTAACACATTACCCTCCAGTTGCTTCTCCTCCCGCGCAGATGGTAAAAGCCCATCGAGGGAATGGGCATAGGAATCATATAGGCGATGCGGCTAGCTACCCATCACTATTTCGATTCCCCTTTCCACCTATACGCCCACAATCATGCTAAGCGTGGCCTTTGGGTCTTGTCACCTTAGGCTCTGCCTATCCCGTAAGGGAGAAAGACGTGATTTATGTATGTATGTATGTATGTACCCTCCTTTGCTTCATGATACTGAGTAAAAAGAGATAGAATTTCGATCACCACGAGTAGCGACTTCGTTGTAGGTACTTATGCGTATTTTTGCTAGGCGGAAAACCATAACAAAAGTGACCTTACAATCAGACCTTTATAACGTTATAAAATAAAACGATATAATAGCGGTATATATCGTTTGTGTTTAAAATTTCGTTCAAACAAATTCTATATTCCTTCATAACGTTATATCATATCATAACGAAAAGAAAACCGTAACTTTACGAAATAGCGTTATAGACCTTTAAAACGTTATGAAAAAAACGATATAATACCGGTATATGTCGTTTGTGTTTAAAGAAAACCATAACGTTATGAAATAGCGTTAGGTATAATAACGCTATGAAACTGATTATGAACGAATGACATGATTTGACAATTCACGAAAACAGTACAGATTTGTCATTGCATATGTTTGTCGCACGTTATATAGAGCGGGTGTTATAGAGTGTAAGAAAGAGATGGTCTATAACGTTATTATATCACTTGCCGAAGTATCGATATATATCGCTATTAATAACGTTATAATGAATACCGCTACAGAATAAATAATGTTTTATTAAAAAACGCTATTTGGTAATATAACGTACTGAAAAATAGCGCTACCTAAAAACGTTTTATTGAAAAGTGCTATTCGGTAATCTAACGTTATGAAAAATAGCGTTACGCAAAAATAACGGTAATTAAAGGTCTGCTTACAATCCAACCATTATCAAAGCGTTTTCACACTAACTAATGGACGGGGATTATCATAACCATAACAGACGACATTGACCTAGAAACCATTTTGACACCGGCTTGTACAGAAGCCGGGGAAAGCAAATAAAATAAATCTGTTGGTTTATGGCAGACAGGCGTGACGTTAGAACTATCGATTAATAACAAAACTATCGTAAAAAATAGGCGCGCTATTTCAAATTCATAGATATACAACACATAATCTACATAGTATAAAAATAATCTATTTCCCTTGGTCACGGCATAACGCGTGAACGACTCGACCGTTTTCTCTAATTCTTTTTTTGTTAGTTTGTTATTATCAGGGATAGACTCAGTATGTCAGAGCAAGACAAACCGTTCGACCGCTTAAATGAGTCCTTGCCCGCGCGGCGCAGGGGCGCGGGGTAGGACGACAAAGGGGACCGAAAGAGGTGCGGGTGGGTGTGCGCCTGCCGCCCGCGGCTTTCTCGGCCCCCGTGGTCGTCCCACCCCGCGCCCTTCCACCGCCCGGGCGAAGACTCATTTAAGCGGTCGGTCTGAAGCCATTTACCTCTAAAATATAAATTATCTTTGTGGCGATTCACCGAATCGCTATAAGTTTTAGACGCATTTCACCTCAATCTTGCCTTTATCTAACGCGTTGTCTCAATCGTTATATTTTTAGTCGCATTTCACCTCGTAATGACAGAGTTGTCCGTTTATTATTTATTAGTCACAAAAATAATATTTTAACGAGTTTGATAGCACTTAAAGCATGAAACTACACGTACAAAACACGTAGGTATAATAAAATACAGAATTTTATTAGTGCAAACACCAATTAACGCGTCAAATTAATTAGTCCCAAACAAACATCGATCGCGGCGAAATGCGTCTAGTGTAAAATACTAAACGAAAAATTTTATGCTACAAATTAATTATACTAATGTAAAAAGATACAAGATTTTTTTAAAAAAAATCTTAGTTCGAGGTGAAAATGCGGTTCGGGGAATCGCTGCTTTTGAGGTAAAATACTAACAAATGAGATAGAAGACACTATTTTCTTTCATGTTGTGAGCCTGACGGGCCTGCTAATACTCACTTGTGAAAGGAGTAAAGCTTATTTTTCTTTGATACACGACAACAGGGGCGAAAATACCACTCGAAAGTGGTCAAAAATTGTGCTGAATTTGAAATACGAGTAGCATAGAAGACAATCACAGCTCTCATTAATCCTGTGAACTAGTCAAAACTTTGGTTAGAGCTGTAGTTTTGGAGATATAAGCTGATTTATACCACTTTCGAATGGTACTTTCGAGTGATGTGCTTTCAAAAATCGGGCCCCAGATCTCAATTCGATCTAGTGTAATGGCAGGTAGTCATTGTATCTATGGTCGTATCATGTTTTTAACAACTTCAGGGCTCAAATTACACTGGCATATCCACGCAAGAGACCATCTTCTAAGAAAACTTAGACATAATTTCATGAAATGCTGACTTCATTATTTATCAATAGTTAATTATGTTTAATTAGCTTTGAAATCGGCATCGGCTTCGGTACATTGTTGCCATACATTACATACAAAGAAATAGTATTACTTTTTAATAAAGCTTAAGTGGTAATTAAAAACTAAATCAATTAAAATTCACTAATGCATAAATTAATTTTGACGTATTGCTAAATGACAGCATATAACTGGTAATCTATTGCATTTTTAGGTAGGTACAGTCAAGTGCAAAAATAAGTATCGATAGGAACTTCTCAAAAATATGCCCCACGACCTTATTACGCTGGCGTAAGAGCGTATGGTATTTATTTTTGAAACTTTGTCTAGATACATTATTACACTTGACTGTACCTACTTACCTAGTAAATACCTATAGTTACTTGAGGTTTTTTTTTATTTGTTGATTAATGATCACTCAATTACTGTGGGATAGAGACAGTTTTACTGTTTTTAAAAGTTTTAAATGAGTCCGTTCTTCTCTGTTAGAGGACACTCACGTTTTACAAGCTTTCATTTATTACAAACTTTATTTGCAATGCATGATTGTTTGTTCGTTTAGGTTAAATCTTGCCAAAGACAATGCAATTATAGATATTTATTTTATTATTGTCATCTCCAGCCATATACCCAAAAAGTTTGTACATAGTATAGAATTTGAACTTCCACGTGAACTTAGGCATGTATGGTATTATGGAGCAAAATAACATTCAAAAGACCTACCTAGGTAGGTATCAAGGCTAAGACAGAGCGTGCAAAATACGTAAACAACGTGGCGGCTAACAGCCAATCATAGTCATAAACAAGAATTTAAAAACAAAACAATATACAAATCTACGTTACCGGCATTCGCCTGGCAACATTCGCAAAACATTTGGCATAACGACCGAGTTTCGCTCGCCACCTATTGGGAAAGCGACAAAAAAAGTGAAAGCTACGAGCGAGAGGGCGTGATGCCGCGGGCAGCGCGACAGAGAGGGACGCGGGGTGACATCAATGTCCGCCGAAATGGTGATTTGATTGCCATCGAGGATATTCAAGAATCGATTGCTAATGTTGCCAAAGATTATGGTAATTATGTAGCAAATAAAACTTAATTATGTAATTACAGACAAATTACACCAAATTGAAATAGGTACCTGCCAGACTGCTGAAGCTTCTGTCTGGTATAGCAGCAACGGTAAATCCTAATCCACCTGTACAATATTAGCCCAAGAGAGACATGCAAGCTATCATTGAGTAGCAGCTGCATATGAGCCAGTCCGGCTACTTCGAAATTCGATTTTCAAAGTTCGTTTCTTACCGTCCTTCCCACTCTCAAAGTAATGACTATAAGTGCGAGCGGAACGGTACGAAAGGACTTCGAAAATCGAATTTCAAAGTATAAGGCCAGGATTTTCTTTGGCACATGTTACAAATAGGACCAAAAATGGCTAGCTGCCTCGCCTGACTGATTGACAAACAACGCACAGCCTAAACAGAACGAACGTTAACGCAAGGATCATAGAAACGTAGAATAGAATTTCTAAAATTCCCACGGGTAGACCATTTTTTCTTCCACGGAAGATCCAGTGAAATAAGTTAGACAAGATTTTAGAATATTCGACGGAACAATACTTAACGATAATAACTCTCAACTGAACAAAGATCACAAAGTTGATTACACAGATACGGCATCTCGCTGAATGTCAAAAACAAACACTTCACACGAAGCAAACAGACCCATCAAATCTGCTTAAATCAACACATATTAAGTACACCTACTTCCTATAAAACAACCATGCCAAGTTTATCTAATAACGTAATTACATAACACATCAAATTAGCTGACATAAACAATGAACTACATAGCATAAACAAAATTGTAAGTCAAGAAAATTTATTCCAAACCAAAGCGAGTCCGACCAAGTGATTAGTGTATAAATAATGCGCAGTGCAAGATAAGAGAAGAACGCGGAAACGGGACAGATAACGCACGAAAGATGCACGTAAATGCGATAGAAGATAGTTAGTTGCATACAAGACTTACGTTCACTAATAGCATTTTTATCAAGCCCCGTTTTAATTTTAACACGAGGAAAAATCGAGCAAGTTGCGATACATTGACGTGTTATAAGACTAAAGTGTGCTAAGTGACCGTGCGAGCGAAGCAATGTAATGCTACTTGCACGATTGTCTCGCATGTATGCAAATGCGTATGCTATAATACACATATTTACTAAATTTGTAATTGCAACTGAGAGCACGACTTTTTTTCAGTCTGAAACGGACGCATTGACCGACAAACCGACTTCCTTGAATCCACGGTCATGCATCCTAGCTATCATATTCGTCATCTTTTTCTACCCTCATCCTTTAGCATCGGTAAGTAAGTAAGTGCTTTATTGTACAAATATAAAGAAACAGATACAATTGGTCTGTAAGGAATGGTAACTTCTTGATTCTGAGTGCGTTAGACAAAAAGGCTCGCGATCGCATTCATAACTTGCTACCCTCATTTTTTACCGAGTCAGAAAGGAATGGTGAATCAATATTCAACGGACGGGACGATTATAGACGGATTCGATTTTACAAGGATTTTGGTTTAAATACACGAGTCAAAGCTACTTCATACAAGGACTGGTCCCTCAAACCGCGAGGCCATTTAACATAGCACCTCTTATTTACGTTTCTAGTTGATATTTCCTTCTACAAACTGTTCAACCGAGTAGGGTAAAACATGCTGTTCACTACTACACATTAATGTACGACGTCATTAAAACAACGAAAAACTCGCGACGCTTATGACTTGTACCGTATCATTTGGTACTAAATTACTGTTGAATGAGCCTTGTTGTAATGGAAATATACTAAGCAACTTTGTGCATGACTCACTGATAGCACTATCAGAGCTGATTACGATTGTCATCTAACTGTTTATTGTAAATATATCAAATATGTACTAAAATAAGATTTTTAAGTTCATTGTAAAGGACAATATAGAGATATAGTACCCTATTATCAACCTTGTTCTTTGTTTCTGTATTGTTTTATACTGATTTGTGGTGTTCAATAAACAGTATTTGTATTGTACGTATATACATTTATCACGTCTCTATTCCGACAGAGCCTTAGGTAACAAAACCTTAAGGTGACGTTTAGCATGATTAAGGACATATAGGTGGAAAGGGAAATCAAAATAGTGATGGGTTGCTAGCCGCATCGCCTATAACATGAATACTAAGACTTTCACCCATTCCCTCGATGGGCTTTTACCGTCTGCGCAGGAAGAGAAGCAACTGGTAAATTCTATGTTTTTCTCTTTACTTCCAGACCAGTATGGAATTTGTATTGTATTGTATATTATTTTATACAAAGAAGGAATAAAGTTTACATAGATACATACAAACTAACATACATTTGAAAATGAAATTCTATTTTACAGTATGTTATTTACTACATATTAATAGTACAACATACAGTCAGCATTTTGACTATTTACATAAACAAACAAAACAACAGTGCAGAACCAAGACCACATCTTGTAATTCCGGATTAATGTATTGGTTCTCTCAAAAACTACAATAATAATTAAAATTTGTAAGATAGGAGATCTTGGTTCTTCCCTGTCGAAAACGTTACTCCTTAGACATAAAATGTATACATTAAAGGTTTGGTGATAAAAGTGATTGTGATGGCATATATATGCCAAATGCCATTTTATGAAATAGCTAGAAAAGTTACCAATAATCAGAAAAAAGTTGGGTGCGTCAGGTTATTTCTAACTAACTAAGGCTTAAGGATAATACTTGGACATAAAATATGGGGAAAACAATAATAACAATATCATGTTGCAAAACTACCTGCTATGAGTTTTCTGGCCCTTATCTATTTTTATTAAATATGTACCTAACTATCTTCATTTGCTCCAAAACACCTAGAAGCGATCCCTTTGCACAAAACATGCAAGCTATAACAATGTGATCCGGTAGAAATCTAGAACAATATTTAAGAATGCACCATGGTTGTAAAAAGACAGATATAAGGCTAAGGAATGAAATGTAACAAGGCGGTCCACTTTTGGCTATGACATGCAATAAAAGAATCATGACTAAAAGCTGCTTGTGTAATTTAGAAAAAAAAAACTGCATTATGGTCGCCAGATTCCATACATTTACAGACATGGCAAAATGGCGGCAACACTGAGATAGGACTGGGCTAGTCATGTTTGCCGTGTGCCGGATGAGTTATGGGGCCAAGACAACCACTAAGTGGAGTCCCACTAACTGCATGCAGCGGCTAGCCAGACCTAGACAATGATGGTAGGACGAGTTGGACACCTTAAGGGACTGGACACATACCGCAGCGGACCGAGAGTAGTGGAAGCGTTGGGGTGAGGCCTTTGCTCAACAGGCTCATAATAATAATAATACTAAGATTTATTAATTGGTGTGCATACAGGTAAGCACAAGAACATGTTTGAACAGTAAATCTGTATTCACATTTGTTTTGACCCCTTATTGATACTTGTGACATACATGAATATAACTGTTCTCTCTTCTCTTGGCCTAAATGGACCTAAAATGACCTAGATTGCAAAGAATTAGAATGTGTGTGGCTACTTATCTGAGCCTCCATTACATACTTATTTTATCTACTAGCTTCTACCCGCAGCACCTTTGTCTGCATAGAATTATACATAATATAAACCTTCCTCTTGAATCACTCTATCTATATAACTGCATCAAAATCCGTTGCATGGTTTTAAAGATCTAAGCATACATAGGGACAGACAGCAGAAAGCGACTTTATTTTATACTACTATGTATTGATTATTGATAATAGGCAACACAAACTCAATTTGTTGATAAAACTAGACTATTACAATATTGTAGGTACTTTCAATAATATGACAGTCACTAGCATGCTAACGGACATAACATTTCACCCACTGAAAGAAACAATGGAACATTTTTCTTAATAATAATAATTCATAGAGATATGTGTGTTTCTAACAGTCATGCTTGCATTCAATACACCAAACTTAATTACCTCTATCTAATTGACTGTAACATTATTTTTATTAGTGTAATGACACCTTAATTAGCTGTAGCTAAACACTTACAGAGAAAATATACCATGAATAACCTTTAAAACTTTACAAGCAGCAGTAGGAAAATAACCAAACAACTTTTGTGAATAAAATGATAACAAATACAAACTGATCAGTTGCGAGAGTAAACAAGATTGTAAATTTATTCTAGTCGTACGCATAATACCTGTCTAAGACCGAGAAAAAGGTAAACTAGACAGCGAAATCGTACCACTTCCAACACATGACGTAAGGCTCTTCAACCGATGTTTAAAACAAATAATAAAGTTATATTAAGACTACAAGCGCCTCAGCAGGAAGTGAAATAAGTCTTGAACCCACTAACATTCAGAACAATGGTACTTATAAGCGAAATTCAAGAGAAACAACGTCTGAATCATACACATCTGTGACAACAAAGACGAAACATTGAGATACATTTTAAAACAACAACGGGCTAATAACAACAAAAACAACCACAAAAACAGCATTTTCATGCCCCAGTCTACCGAAAACGAACGCGTTTAAGTTAATTGCGACACACTACAGAAATTAGGATGGACAATTGTTTTGACATACCTTTGGTTTGTAAAACCATTTTCTGAGACTCTCCATTGGACCCGTTTTGTACAGCAGCCGCATATGAACAGATCACCACACAACCACACACATTATAAAACTGATTATAGCACCAAAAATCACTACGAGAACGTGACCACAACTTTAATTTTTGCCAATATTTACGTCAAACAACACAAACGGCAGACATGTTTCCACGATACGATTCGCGTTCGCGTTCACTCATGCAGACTGAATAGAGCGAATGAATGACAAACTTGAATGAACGAGTGATTATATACATCTTTCATTTCATTCATTCGCTATGCAGTTGTCCATAGATAGAGCCATAGAGTAATAGGTTATTTCTTAGCTAGCAACACTGTCCAAATTTAATCACTAATGTCGTTTATTGAAATCTTAGATTATTATTATTTTTTTAATAAATATGTTTGTAATAATTATAATAAATAAATATAATACAGTTTTTCGAATGTGCATATATATACGTACTCTTCTCTTGATATTCTACGTTGGTTATACTACTTACGTACCGCATGACTGGGCGGTGTGCTCGTGGTGTGGCAAGCGATACTGTTTACACAATGCTGCGTGGTCTTCGTTGGTCCAATCCTCAGATCAATTACTAAAGCCTAGATACCGCGTTAAAATTTAACTAGTGACATCAATATGTACATCTCTTAATTCACATGAAGAAATCAACAAGCTGGAAAGAGATAAATGTAGCATTATCTAGTCTGCCTGTACAGGCCGTACACACCTGAAATGTCAAGTGGTCTCTTTGGTCTAGTTTTACGCTACTAAATTAAAAAGTGTTTTAAATCATATTTCCCGTTGAGAACAGCAGGTCATCTGTATTAAGTTGTATTTGAAATGGTTATGACAGGTAAATATTTGCAAGTCGACCAGTGATTGATTTTCATAAACCTCTACCTAACAGTAAAGTTTTAAAATAAGGTGAAAGTGGTATTGTGTGCCTAAGGGTCGTATAAATGGCTTGTATTGTTTTGGGATGTAAATCTCATTCGTCTCGCAAAGAAAATGAACGGGAATATATAAGCTTCCATCGGTGAGTACATTTTTACGTGTTTTCAATATTATATGCTAACCAATTTGAGCTGAATTAAAATTTATAAACCTAAAACTTTGATTATTGTAACAAATAAACATTTTGGACTCAATAAGGGCGATGAATCTTCGAGATAATTAGGTAATTTGTAATAGCTTAGAGGTTATGAGGTATGGGTGATAGTGATGTTCCTGTTCATTGCCAGTTTCATCGATATCGAATTACTTTCCTAAACTTTGTATTGTGGACTAAATTATTTATATAAATAATGACGTAATAATGACAATTACAGATTTCCTATGGACGAACAATAAAATTAAAAATTAAGTGGTGCCAAATTATTCCGCAAGGGAAACAAACCACCACAAACACGAGACATGTTTTAACTAATTCCAGGATCGGACAGGTGCAGGAACAGACTATTATCAAGATGTGTTATTATTATATTCAAATGAATGCTTAAAGCTATTTTGATTGAACGCGTTTATTCATTTTGCTGTTTTTAGATTCCAACCGTCGCTATGGAAGTCGATGAATGCCAAGCTACCACAAGCACGACACATATTTTAACATCTGATTCAAGGCTTGGAGAGGTATTGTATTCCCATTTTACTTTAATTTAAAAAAGGTGCTCGCTAGTTTAAATAATGTTTTTTTTTTAATTCAGGAGTCTACCTAGTAGGCTTACTTATCGGTGTACGTAATGATATAATATAACGATGCTCTCCAAGCTAGGACAAATCCCGTGAAACCCGGACGGCGGCCCTAATTATGTGTAAATACATGATAGTCATCAGTAGTTTTTTTTTTCAGTATAATTCCTGCGCCGATGGAGGTTGAGATTGAATACCCCACGACAAGTTCTACATGTTGTCCAGAATTAAGGAAGCGGGTCAGTCAGCTGGAACAAGATTTGGACAGAGTGAAGAAGGTTTCAAAAAGACGTATTCTTAAAACTGTACAGTATTACTAACTGCAAATCTGGAATATTACTTATCTAGGTGTACCCAAACAACATATCAAAAATGCAAGTTTACCGCAATTATTGTAATTTAAGCGTCTTTTTTTGTACGATATGACTGATCTAAAAGTAAATAGGATAATAATGTAAATAATGCCATTTAAAAAACATTTCGATGTGTAGGTAATGCTAAGATGTTATTGATTTTAACTGAAAATGTAAATTTAATATATTATGTGAACATGTCCAGATTTTTGTTTTTTTATTCCATGCCGAATTTAAAAATTGAAGGGCAAACCTCAGATTAAGGCCATACTAATTGCAATTTTGAGCGTAAGTCTGAGCCTCTGAATATCCTCTAAATACCAAAGCAATTTATTTTATGCTAAATAAAGTCTATCCATTATCTTAGTGGACAGCGACGCTTTGTCGGTGGCGGTCACAGCTTTATCGGCACTGGCGACACCACATCAAGAATCTACGTTTTAAACTCGTATAGGGTGTACAAATACCAAGGTAAGAAAATGGGTAGACGGTGGTACAATTTACAATAACAACCTTCTCTCTTACAGTCTATTCAATTACAGATACTTTTTACTGACTTGAAAAAAAATCTCTGAACGATTAAATTATTTATTTGAAACCGCTGTTTGATATCCAGGGATTTCTCGAAATTTCATTTAAAGCCGGGGTACGGGGTATTCTGCTACCACCCTAGCCATACATTATTCTGACTAGAACCCCGCGATCATTTAAATAGTCATAAGGAGGCATCGCCTTTTTACCGCGTTATGCTCCATACCGAAAATCCATCCACACCAGAAGACCATACACAATCTCAAAATATCGATAATAATCTTTCGATAAAACTTTTTGCTACATCTCTATGGATTTTGAACAGTGGAGGAACAGTGTACAACCTTGTAGTTTTGAGTACCTAAGAAATATATAGACTACCTTTTCTCCCATTATCAAACGTCGTATGAGTAAACGGTCAAGCTATATGTAACATTGTTTTGATATTAGGGCGGTATCTAGGCTTTAGTAATTGATCTGAGGTCCAATCCAATGTACCTATACGCAGTATAAAACTTTTTTTTAAATTATTATTGACCAAGGGTGCAAAGCCCTACAGCCAGAGCATATTAATTACATTGCAGGCATGTTGGTTTGGTTGTCAATTGACAGCTTGTGCGAGCAACCTCGTTGCAGCTCGTCGCCGTGACAGACTGTAGGTAACACAACACACAGCGGAACAGTCACGAACTTAATATTTAGCCTTAGCGTAATTCTGTGCGTAAGCCGTACCTCCATTATAATTACTCACATTGGACTTCATTAGCCCTAGGTATCACATTGCATATTTTTTTTTATATGAATAGGAAGGCAAACGAGCAAGTGGTTCACCTGATGGTAAGTAGCCACCACTGCCCATAGACAGCCGCAACCCCGGAGGGATTGCAGATGCGTTGCCAACCTAGAGGACTAAGATGAAATGCCTCTTGTGCCCGTAATTTCCCCGGCTGTCTTACTCTCCACACCGGGAACACAGCAGTGCAAGCACTGCTACTTAGCGGCAGGATTAGCGAATAAGATGGTGGTAGCGATCCGGACGGACCTTGCACAAGGCCCTACCACCCGCATCAAAATGTTGCATTACCATTGTGCCCTACTGAGCTTGGATCTAATGCTTAGCCAATTTCATTATCAAAATGGGAGCCCTCTCCGCATATTCGAGGTGTTTAGTCGCATTTGGCGGATTTTTTTCTGGCTATCAAAACTAACAAGGTTGTCAACTTGTTACAAACAAGGTATCCTCTTTGAGCAAACGTATGTGACACACAGCTAGCGCGGTAATCGAATCAGGGGAGCTCTGAAATTCGATTTTCGAAGTTCGTATCATACCATCCCTCTCCCAAAGAGTAAAGTGTGAAGCCCTCTCAATTAATGACCATTAGTGTGAGCAGAATAGCACGAAACCAAATTCGAAAATCGAAACGCAGTAATTTATTAGATATCGTTAGTCACTCAGTGCTACAATTGCTGTTACTTTAATCTAGGCACTAAAATCAAAATGTAGTCAAGAAGTTTTGCCGTGCGCCGTCTGTCTGACCGCAACTTATTCTTAGTGCCAAAGTAGGTACTTACCTACTTCTACAGGTACACAGAAAGCGGAAGAAGTTTCCAGCAATAGCTTAATAATAAATAGGGCCGTGAATTAAATTTAGTAATCATTCTGGACTAACCGCATCTTTCATTCCGTTCCCGCTTGTCCTCGATCCAGTCGTATAGCACAAGAGAGCGAAAGCTGTGTCGCGCGTAGATACTTGTGCTAGCCGGGCAGTGAAGCAAAATACTTCGTCACCCTGTCACACTAAGAAAAAAGAAACGTTTATTATTTACAAAAGTTTGTAATTTTTATGAGTTTCAACAGTTTGTTCATTTCAGACTTGCATTATATATCAATAGTTATTATAATAAATTATTTCTATTATGACGTTTTGAGAAAAGGTCAGGTCAGGAGTAGGTACCTACCCGAAACCGACGAGCATGTATGAAGAGATTGATGAATGTGGACGAAGCGAAGGAAATATGTCAGGATCGTAGCAAGTGGAACAAAGTAGTCTCTGTCTACCCCTGTGGGAAAGAGGCGTGACGTTATGTATCCAAAGGCTTCCTACATACAAAGATATTAATTTACTAGACCATTCTACTCCCGAATGCGAAGATCGTAGCATGCCGAAATCCTTCCTTGTCACTCTAATGTTGGATGGGTATAGTGTGTGTGAACGGCATACGGCGAACTTCGAATTTCGGAGTTTATGCCAAAAGGTCCGGCCGATACCTTTTGTCACGTTGTTCTTCAACCGCTGAAGCCGTGTTACACGTGAAATTGATATTGTAGTATCTTTAATGATAGAAAAATACAATAACTTCGAATTTACCGGGAATAGCTCAACAATATACGGTTACATAGTTCGTCTATTTTAAGTGATGCGTATTTTACTTACTATCTAAGCACCCACCCACCCGTAGTCTCGCAAAATGTATACGAACCTGTTGTAGGGAAAATCTCCTAACTACTTAAAAGAAAAATTTTAATGAGGGCGCAACTTTCTACGTACCTAAGTGGTACAATTTCCTAAGGTAATATAGTTATTTGGTTTACCCTTTCTTCCGTTTTCTATTTTTCTATGTAAGTAATATTGCTAATATTATTGCGAAAGTTTGTGAGTCAGTGAGTGAGTGAGTGAGTGAGTGAGTAAGTGAGTGAGTGAGTGGGTGAGTGAGTGAGTGAGTGGGTGAGTGAGTGAGTGAGTGTGCATGTTTGGAACGGAGATAGGCTGCTACCCTTAAAATATATGCGAAGTACTATTTGTCCAAAGGTTGACGGATGACGTCATCGGCTCTAGCTACTTCTGCGTCGTAGTATTTTATGTAGTCAAAGACTAGGTGGTGCTAGAGTAACCATAATAAACTACAGTATCTATTAATTAGTTCTAAATTCTTAGTAAGATTCCTCCGTTTTGCTACAATTCAAAAATAAATCGCAAGAAAAATTATAAATGCTTATTCACAATTTAAGCGAATTATAAAATAGCTAGGGATCAAATAAGTTCGTTAGAACCGATTCATTAGCATTTGGTTATTTTATTAACTCAGGAAGATAGGCAAAGAGCCGAGTCTATAATAAATTGCTACTATTAAAAAAATCCTCCAAAACAAAATGCATAGTTTGGGGCCGGAAACTTATTTTGTGTTTTACACTCTCAAAACCAGTCTTTATAATAACATCCATTTTTCCTGTTACTGTTCGTAACAAATGCCTCTAAAAATACAATTTATTGTCTTTCTATATATTATTTACTACTTTATTTTATGTAAAATAATAAGCACTTGTCATTCACTATTTGACAAACGCCCCTAAAGTTGCGTTTGAGAGATGGCGTTACTGTCGTGTACGGTCCCAATATTACCTACCTACGTTGCACCCAGCTCTTGGTCTATAAAATGTATATAACCCAGCCGTTTGGCTAGGGTGCATGATGGAGATTTGTTCTGATATACAGCGTTATCATTAACTGTCTAGGAAATATAAATTTGTACACATTTGTTACACAACGGGGTTGCCTGAATATGTAGGAAAATTTTACCCGATTTACCAATTTCCCGAGCAAGGGTAAACCCGGGAAAGATATGGCTCTTACGATCGTACTAATATTATTATGAATGAGAAAGTTTGTAGGGACGTGTGACACAATTAATGTTTTTTTTTGTTACTCTTTCGAAGGAGACTTTAATAAAGGATTTTATTGTAATTTTGGATTCGAACATGAATCTACGAGAACGTTTTGTCAAACGCAAAAAATCGTGAAAAGAACGTTTTCCCAAAAAAAGTCTGCACAAACAATTTTTCCAGAATTTAACTATTTAGGGTTTTTCTTACTCAGAATTGTTTACCCTATCGATCCTTATACAAGAACAAATGTGTCACAAAACTTCCATTTCAGTTCGTCACTTTTTTGTTCGTCATGTTTTTATATGTATGGAACGTGACGCAAAAGAAAAAAAAAACATCGTAAAATCAGGAGCCATGTTTTCTTGAATGAGAATCGATAAAGTAAACGATTCTGAGTAAGAAACCCAAATACAGTTAAATTCTAGAAAACTGGACTAATTGGAGCTGTAGGTAATTTTCTTTTACTCTCCTTGTCCTTCAAATAAGGTTTTTTTTTTTCCATTTTCGAATGGTTTTTTCACAATACATTATTTGCTTTAAAAAATCGGGGCGTAGATCTGATGGTCCCAGCTAGTTTTGTACACAGATTTCGATGAACAAAAAATATTTACCTTGCTACTCCGCTACGTAGTAGTGGTTCCAGCTAGTTTTGTTCATTGAAGTGGACCTCCGCAAAATAACGCCTGATTAAATAAAATACACAGATTTGGAGTCAATGCAGTTCAAAAAATCCAATTTATATCGTAATTTAAAGGTTTTTTACACCTCCGTAGATAATTTTGCGTCACAACTCAAAGCGGCCCCTCCGGCCGTAAACGCCAAAATTGAGATAACAATAACACTGAAATTGAGTCAAACTCGACGAGGGGCCATTGAAGAGTTAAAGAAATACATGACCCGGTTAATTTTAGATATTAATTAACCTAACAATTTTGTTCGGGTTTTTAATAGATATTTTTCCGATTGTAGGGGACCGATATCATGGCATTTACCCTGACATTGAAGTGAAACATAATAAGACGCTTAGGCTTAATAAAGTAAGTAAGCAAGTAAATGCTTTATTGTACAAATATAAAGAAACAGATACTATTCACAAAAAAAACATTAATATATGCACAAAGGCGAACTTATTCCTATAAGAGCCCTTGACGGCCAATCTGCAAAAATAAATTTTCATTCTCATTTTCATAAGGGATCTCTACCAGATAACCTTTGAGTAGATGAGAGGAGCATTAAACGAGGGACCGTCAAAGTGTGAGTTTGAAATTCCAGATAGTGAGAGCCACAATAGAGCGTACCTACCTAGCTACATATCTAAATACAATAAACAAATCATAAAATAAACTAGGTACTAAATAATAATTATTTATATAATAATATAGTTTCTCCAACTTATTGATCCCGAGGTCATAAATTCCGCAAATTTTAATTATTATGAAACAAAATTCTCCGCTTTTGGTTCGCGATAGGTACCTAAGCTCCAAAACAACTTGACAAAAAATCAATTTACAAATGTGAATCACCTTCAGAGAAAATCACATGAAAATCTGTTCAATAGTTTTTGAGTTTATCATGTACAGAGAGACGCGGCGGAGGACTTAGTTTAATAAAATGTGGTGATATAATTATTAAATTCAAATTTTCCCAATCGGCGACATTGATTCCCCTTTCCACCTATCGCCCACAATCATGCTAAACATGGCCTTTGGGTCTTTTTACCTTAGGCTCTGTCTACCCCGTAAGGGATAAAGACGTGATTTGCGTGAGTGGTGACATCGAGTGACAACCGACTGTGGGCGAAATGACGCGAAAGCTAATGAAATAATATCCACCTTGTAACAGTTAAGTATTTGTAATTATTAATTACTCGATTCAGTGTGGGGCGGATTGTAATCAGCGATATGATTACAAGCCGTCACCATAGATCTTTGGCGCCATTGAAGATATAGTCTTACTAGAAACACTATATACCACCTGTAGACTGTAGAAACTAATAAATAAAACAATTTAAATTATAGTAAAAATTCAAAACGCAGCGCTGACAAGAGCAATGAGACGACTATCTTTTGTTTTTGTTTTCTTTTAAGCGCTGCGTGCAATTGGCATTGTTCATTTTTTTTAAGCTGTGCTTTTAACACCTTTATTTGATAAAATGGACTATTTCAAGCAACTAATTTGAATATTATGCTTTTACGTAGCTTTGTTAATTAATAATAGATAAATATTTTTTCGCTGTTTGATAATTCGTGAATTTAGACAGAATCCCAATCGCCTTCGTTCGGCTGGCTATAAAAAAAACGGCTTTGTCTATGGTTTTGTCGATTTGACAGTGACAGGTGACAGTTGCCATAGCTAAACTTTTTTTTTCATTTTTGTGGCAAACATTCAATGCTGGATTCTGTCTAAAAACCGGGTCGTTCGGACAAACAAAGGTTCAAAGTACTTAATTTTACAAAAATATCTCCAATCATAAAGTATTTTTGAAATCGGACAAGATAAATCGGATAAATGATGGTTTTCCTCGAAATGGTTTTCGAATTGGAGCATACCTACTAAAAAAAATGAACAATGCCAATTGATTTTTTGTGGCCAGTGCCAAACATAATGTTTTAATAATAAAGGTAGCTGCCTAAATAGGTGCGTCGCCTACACCACCTGTGTACGTGTTTTTACACAACTTAACCTAAAAAAACATTTTTGATACAAGCTTTTTTACTAACTGTACTTGCATTGTCATCCGTCTTACATATTTACCTAATTTCTAGGCAATCGGATCAACCGTTGAAGAGTTCCGTTCTGCGGAGACGATCCTGGCTTGGTCACTAGAACTTCACTACCAGCTTATTCTATTAAAATATTTATTCTAAAAAAGCAAAATAAATTAAAAAAAAAAAAAAAAAAAAATTGTCATGCGACTTCCACAAGGTAAAAATTAAGTCTCAAGATCCCTAACGAACATCCTACTAATATTATAAATGTGAAAGTTTGTGAGTATGGATGTTTGGATGTTTGTTACTCTTGCACGCCAGAACGGCTGGACAGATCTGGATGAAATTTGGAACATAGATAGATTATGGTGTGGAATAACACATAGGCTATTTTTTATCCTGGAAAATGGCGTAATTCCTGCGGGATGGCGATAAACGAATTCTATGCAGACGAAATTGGGGGGAACAGCTAGTAGTAACATACATAGGTACGTGGTAAGTTAATATAAAGCTAGTAATAAAACAGACGACATTGGCAACAAACTGTTCATAATGTTATTTGACGCGTTCAAAGCGTATTTTGTGACTGAAAACTTACACTAACTAAGCATACTACGTGGTATTGCTAGGTTTCCACCCCCACCCGTTTTCTCAGGAGTGTCCAAAGAAGTGACATACGTGAGAAAGCATCACAAAAGCGGAAGCACGTTTCAATATTTAATCACATGTGCTGCATTGAAACCGAGTACACAGAAAACATAAAAAATCGAGGGTTGCACTTTTGAATTCTCACCAGCACTCAGTTGGACAGCTTACAAGTGACGGCATAGTGCTGAATCTTATTATTTTATGCTCTTATATCGTCCTATATACGTCACCTGGTGGTTCATATGTACCACATTTTTTGACATGGGCCTGTAGTCTATACACATGAAAGCGACGAGTAAATGACTTATGACTTATTTAGCTAATACAAAAAAAACAAGTTTGAAGTCACTTCCAGCAATTTATAGCGAATCAAAGCGAATGTCAGACGTGTAATTACGTGTTACAGTAATTAGAAGGACCACGTCCAATTGACTATGACCTTGATACTTTGTAAACATGTCAATATAAGCTTAATACATTGCCTTAAAGTGAGATAACTGTGTGATTCCTTAACCTTTTGCGCGCTAACGTTGGGTATAGCCAGCATTCTAGGCTTTTACCCCCTTATTCATAAACGCTCTATAGGCTTCTGCTAACATAGCAATCGTTTGTCCTTATCTGTGGAAGGTAAATGTCAAAGCGACAGATAAGGACAAACGATTGCTAAGTTAGCAGAAGCCTAGAGAGCGTTTATGAATAAGGCGGTTAGCATCTACGCAGGAAGAGAAGTAACTGGTCCATGCTATGTTTTTTCTCTGCTCCCAGACTCCCAGACCAGCATGAAAGATGGTTGTACAGGTGTATTCGGGTAATTCCGAAAATCGGGTAAATACGAATACCAATAAAATCAGTCATATTTCGTTGTAATAAGAGTCCCATTTCAATTACTCGATTGCTTCCGAATACACAATTTATATATTATCCTATAATATTAATAAAATTGTTACCCTAGGCTCTGTCTACCCCAAAAGGGATATATATGATTTATGTATTTTATGTATGTATTAATAAAGCACTATTTTAATTAAGAAACGGCAAAACACATTATTCTAATTTTAGTTTTACCGACGAATCTCAACACAGCTAGCACAAGAGCGCGCGAAGGGTTGTGTCGCGCGCGATAGATTACCCGTCTCTTTCTAAAACAGAAAGAAAAAGAGAGGCAGTGCCGGCGTTAGGGGGGGGGGGGGGCGCGATGGGGTGACGGCCCGGGGCGCCAAATTTGGGGGGCGCTGAGGTCTGGGGCCTCGGCCTCCTGGCTCACCGGCGGTGTACCCTCAATACTGTCCTTAAGTGGGCGCCTAAATATTACTGCCCGGGGTGTCAGTGGCCCTAACGCCGCTGCTGAAGAGAGGTAGTCTGTCTCGCAAGTACCTACCGAGGGCATGTATTGCATCCGTCCCACAGGCTCACTATGGGAACGTTTTAGGAACTTTGACGTTGCTAGCCTGCAACTAGATAAAAAAAAACAACAACAAATGAAAACGGAAATCCAAAGCTTAACAATATACCTACCTAATACCTAACATAATACACATACATTGCAATATAAATGAAAGCTTATAAAATGGTTCCATGCAAAGGCATAATATTCAAACTAGCTGTTACTATTTAGCTAAGCTTAGCGTTCAAAGGAACCTACGTCAATGAACAAAACACTAACCTTTGCTACTCGCCATAGACTGGCCGCTGAGTCCTCGCCCGCGCGGCACAGGGGCGCGGGGTGGGACGACAAAGGGGACCGAGAGAGGTGCGGGCGGGTAGGGCGCGTGCCGCCCGCACCTCTCGGCCCCTGCGGTCAAACCCCTCCCCCCCCCCGCCTTATCACAGGGTTTACTATGAAGACTAGAATTATTTTGCTCGTGTCATAAATTTCCAGACCCCCCCTCCCCAACTGTGTGACGTACTTTATGAATGGCCCCCAACCCAAGCTTGCCTAAAATGCAAAATTTCATAAGTTATGCAGTCGGTTTCGGGGGCGATAAATCGAACTAGGTAAGTTTAATTTTTGGAAAACGTACCTACCAAAAAACGCATGCATGCATAGGTACCTACTTCCATACTGGTCTGGGAGCAAAGAAAAAACATAGAATGTACCAGTTGCATCTCTTCCCGTGCAGATAAAAGCCCATCGAGGGAATGGGCGAAAAACTTAGGTCTCATGTTATAGGCGATGTGGCTAGTAACCCATCACTATTTTGATTCCCCTAAAATTCTAAACATGGTCTTTGGGTTTTGTTACCTTAGGCTCTGTCTATGTCTATCCCGGGGGCCGGGAAGGAGAGTCCTACATAATATCATATCGTATGCGTAACGCATTTTCCCGCCGCAAAAAAAAGGCTCTGTCTATCCCGTAAGGGATAAAGACGTATTTTATGTATGAATGTATGTACCAAAAAAAAATCGAGCCAAGCTCGATCATCCAAGTACCAATAATAATGTAATAATTAATGCACTTGTAAGCAATTAACTGCACCGGCGTAGGTTTCGCATGCTCAATATTTCTAGTAATGAGGTGGAGGGAACGTTTTCTCGTTTTAAATAACGAAATGTGGGGCCCGGTGGCACTGAACGACGGCTAAACGGCGGTTAAGGCAGTCCTTAACTGCAGTGCCCAGTGGCTAGTTTTAATCCGGTATATCTTTTTTTTTTATATGAACAGGAAGGCAAACGAGCAAGTGGGTCACCTGATGGTAAGTGATCTCCACTGTCCATAGACACCCGCAACTCCGGAGGGATTGCAGATGCGTTACCAACCTAGAGGACTAAGATGAAATGCCTCTTTAACTAACCTTAATTCTTGCTTTAATTGACCTTATGAAAAAAATAACCCATCAACATATTTAGTTTAACACAAACTCGCTCTCCGCTGTCTGTCTGATCTGCTTAGATCGTTAAAACTACGCAATGGATTTTGATGCGGTTTTTTAATAGATAGTGATTCAAAAGGAAATATGTATAATGCATGCAAGGGTTAGTGCGTTCACGTCTCATAAAGTGTCTCAATAAATCAATAGGTGGTTGGATTAATTTATCAGAACTCACCTGTACAATGGTCTTCATAAATACATACATACCGTCCCGCCTCTTTCCCACAGGGGTAGGCAGATACTACTTTGTTCCACTTGCTACGATCCTGACATACCTCTTTTGCTTCATCCACATTCATCAGTCTCTTCGTCGGTTTCGGGTACTCCTAACCTGACCTTTTTCCAAAACGTCCCCAAATTGGTCACGGATGGTCTTCAGGATTTGTCAATTGTGGTTTAACAAATGTTACAATGCACTGTTCGATTTGATGATTCGCTTAAATATTATAGGACAATTCCAAAAACCTACAGAAGACGCAGTTGCTTTTCAATCATGAGGCGTTATGAAAAAAAATTTAGGCCCTGTTGCACCACTCTCAGTTAAGACCCTGATATTTTAAGTGTCGCTTATTTATGAGGTCGTCCGTGTCTATTTCGCAGTAAGACTAGAGAGGGAATCATAGATAACTTAAGATAACAGAACCTCTAGTGTAAGTTTTCGCACACAAAAACGTCTCGAACACATTCAAGTAAACGTCTCAATTACTATGGAAAAGTTGCCAGCGCCACTTGCGGATTGAAACGGCAACAAACTGAACACGTAGTAATTTTCATTTTAACGCAAAGGCGTTCGAGACGTATTTTTAAGGTGGGTAGGTACTGGACCAACGTTACGATACGAGGTGTAATGTAACATATTACACAGCGAGCATTCGTGCAATTAGTTCGTAGTTGTTACGCGGAAACCAGCGAGCAACTACGTACTGACTGCATGAATGCTCGCAGAGTAACATGTTACAATACACTTCGTAACGTTGGTCAGTGCCCAGCTTTACAGTGAGTAGTGAGACAGGCACTAAAACTATTCATTTTAACCCAAGTAACTCTTGTTTGTACCATCGGCCCTTCACGTTTTCAACGAAGGGCGTAAAACAGCGGGGGCTTCTACAATGGCCTCCGCAGGATCTAAGACACATTTTAAAGTTCAATATTCTTTTATACGGTAAATTTTAATAATCATTTCCTTCAGCTTTTATGAAATATTACACACATATGTGTTTTGTGGGTGTATATCTGGATTTAGCTAAAAGTTTTACTTGTACTGTAAAGCAAAATAGGATTTACTTCAATGTAAAACCTTGAAAGCTCCAATGTCTTAGTTTGCGTTTTTTTATTTAGTTCTATTCTACTTTAAGGTAGGTACTTTACTTTATGGTATAAACAGAACAATTATCTAAACGAGGACATAACACAATATGCAGTAACCCAACATTTGTTGGTCTCTTAAAATCTCATGGTGACGATGTCCTGCCTTTTCGTAGAAACAAATCCTAAATGATTAATTTATTTATTCCTGGTTCTTTTCGACTCTTTCATGAGGATGCCTAACTGTTTTGTTTTCTGTAACCGTAAACTCCTATTTATTATGTGTATTGATGTAAGGTTTGTTTTATAACAATCTTTGAAACACTTATAGTTTCAGAAATAAAATGAGTTGTACATATGAACCAGTTAGTAAATAAATAATTTGGAAACGGCAGAGACATTATTAGCTACTTTCGTTATAATATCTATAAAATGCCTTTAATACAAAACTAACTCTAAATTTTCTTCTCCCGCATTTCCCCGACACTACTGTAGACCGCCCCGATCCCGTCTCATATAAAAGGGAGCGACTCTATCCCCACAGCATAGTCAAACCAACCGTCGTGCGAAATAGTCTTCGAAATTTGAAATCGTATTCCTTTTAAAAAAGTTTCTTTTAATTTTAGAAGCCAGTGTTCACATTTGTGTTTTTAAAGGTAAGGTTTTTTTTGTTTTACAGCTTAATTTTGAATTCGGAAAAGTGCTGGCTGATTGATATTGAATTATTGAGTTTTAATTTGAATCAAATTTGTTTCGGAACAATGTTGTTTGAAATACTTGATTTCATAGCATTAAAAAGTCGGATGGATTACGTTCCAACAAAAAAGCTAGGACTTGTTAAAAAAACTTTTTTTACTTAGTAAAATATTATTTCTATACTATAAAACATTAAGTGACGATACCTGACGATAGGTACTTACAAATAGTATAATAAAAATTTAATTAATGTTAAATGCTGCCTTAAGTCCTTTTACTTAAAAAGAGACTAACCTACCTACTAATATTATAAATGCGAAAGCTTGTGAGGATTTACTGGATGGATGTTTGTTACTCTTTCACGCTAATACAGCTCAACATTATGTTGATGAAATTCGGAACAGAGATATAATATAGTCTGCAATAATGCAAATTGCGTATTTTCCGCGGGATCGCGACAAACTAATTCTTTACGATATGTGAGAAAAGTTTGAAATTATTATTTACCTATAAAATTAATTTGGAAAATAAATCTGCTACAAATACGAGTATCCTACCTATTAATCTAAAACTATAATAGCAATAATGACAGCTGCAATAAAGTATTAATCCATTTCGAATGATACCCGGCTTAAGTGGGATGATCCCTCCAAATCTATCATCAGATCCCAATTTAATTGTAAGTTCTACTGCACCAAATAGTTTTAATTACCTCATTTGTCAACCTATGAATAAATCTAGTCCGGGGTAGGATTAAAAGATAGAACATTAAAATATGCCTGATAAGCCAGACTTCTGCAGAAAAGTCCTAAGTTTTTTCAGACATAATTCTTAAGAAAACTCCGAATAATTTACTCTATTTTATTGAAAAGTCTTCGTAATACTGCCTGGAGTTTAACATATCTACATAAACAAGAAAATAACTGGTTTGTAACTTTCCGTGATCCAGTTTTTTGTCAAATGAAGTCAAAAACGCGCTTTTCAGTTGAAAGTCACGTCTTATCTTATGACGCATTCCAATGTAGTCGTCCTAGCAAATGAAAAAGTAAATATACTTATACCTGTTGCTTCTTTTCCCGCGCAGATGGTAAAAGCCGATCGTGGGAGTGAGTGAAAAATCTTAGGAACCATGATAAAGGCGCTGAAGCTAGCTACCCATCTCTATTTTAATTCCCCCTTTCCACCTATATGCCCACAATCATGCTAAACGTGGCCTTTAGGTCTTGTTCCCTTAGGCTCTTGTTTGTATGAATTGTACGTTTCCACTCTTAGGTTGTTTGCTCTGTCTCATAAGGGAACTGCTGCAGTTTTTAGCTGTGACTCCGTTGAGTTATGAACACCAATATGAACGATTAGACAATAGCCTTCCCAGTATCGGTGCTTGTGTCACCACATGTAAATAAATGAAGCATAATGAGTCAGACATCTCATAATACCGCCTACCGAAAACCGAGAAGGTTGTATTTATTGTCATAGCTGAACACATAGTCGGATGAACCAAACAGTCATGCAAAAGGTTACATGTTTGTTCGGCAGCCTCCGCACTAGACAGGGCCTGTGTCGCGGAGACTAGAGACAGTTAAAACAATAAGGGACTAACATAAAAATCTGAAATAATTTGTGTGCGTGCGTGTGTGTAATATAAAAATGTGTGTGTATGTGTGTTTATATTGTGAGTAATATGTGGGTTATATTATAAGTTTGACGTCAATGTTTGTGTGTGTGTGGGATCATAGCTCTCAAGCGGTTGGACCAATTTGGATGTAGTTTTTTTTGAAAGCCAGTTTCCTTGCGGTGGTTCTTAAGTATCAATGGCGTGGCGTACATAGAACTCGATTTCTACCGGCTTGCCTATTCTGAGGCAGTTGGGCACTTTGTTGTGGAGAATCAGAGGAAAAGGCTAGTTGAATTCCCTTCGGCTTGCCTTCTGATTTACTTGACGCCACGCCACTGTTAGGTATGCTAGGTATAAATAGGTAGGTACGGCAGTTTGGGGAGTATTGATCAGCTCTTTTTCAAAATAATATAAGGCATATTTTTTTTACCTTTTAAGGGTTGTTTCTAAAAAACTAGTTATAGGTTTTTAATTTTTTATAGTTTTTACTTTCAACTAACGTAACTATTGACATAGAAAATACTAAAGCACTTACTCCACTATCTCCTACTTTTCCTTCATCTTACGTTACATTAACGTTTCTTATACATTATGTATACAACCTCGTAAACTTTATTGGCAGTGGCAAAGAACTTTGCGATGTTGGTCATTTAAAATGTTAGTAGTTTGGTATACAGGTGTAAGACACGCAAGGGTATTTTCACGGTCAACACAAGGAAGTCTGGAAGTTTTTATCGCTATAGCATAATTTCCACCGAACGTCCCGCAACAATCCAAACTCCAAACAAATCTTAATATCGGAACGGCTTTTGCAATATTTAAACAAACTTAAGTTAGTTTTCGGTCACAATAAATATGCCTCCAACGCGCAACAGGGCTTAAATTTTGGTGAATTTGATGTGAGCTCTGACTAAATAATTATTAGATACCTAGCTTGTTATAGATTTGATGGGATATGCGGTCAGAACTCTTCTTTTCTGTCACACTTCGACAGCTGTTCAAATTGAATTTGAATTTACCTAACTCGCTCGCAATCGCCATCGTGTTCATTGTGACAGTTCACGTATGGGCTGACAATTGGCATCGGAATCAGCTATCAGTCACATTCATACAAGAACTGTCAGAATGAATACGATGGCGATTGCGAGCGAGTTAGGTAATAAGCATACAGCTTACAAAGAAGTCATCGCGTTGCGTTCAAAGCATTCTTATCCTTTCCGATTCGATGCGATGCAAGCGAAATTAACTTGAACTTAATAACTTTAGTATAGGCCAGGCCCCTATTTCACCGAAGCGACAATTGTCGGTGAGAAGTGACAATTCTTTTCACATTACAAACGCGACGCGAATCAACGGCGGTTGGCTTCATATTGACCACACATTGCAATCCGAATTGTCACTTGTCACAGACCATTGTCGAATTGGTTTTTTTTTTTTTGGAGAATATGGCTTGGTAGCTGGACCTTTAAGCCAAGTCTTTAATTGAATTAACTGTTTCACATTTTCACATCACGAGGTTAATATTGATACACTATATTTTACCAACAGTATTTTTGATATACTTGTAAAGTGGTAAGAAGCACTTCGAGTTTTTCAATAGATCTGTGAGGCGGCGGGAGGATTCTTCTGTTTGGTTTATTTCACTGGTAAAATGTCACAGTCACTGTCGCCGTCACATTTATGAAATAATGGCCAAGTCAAACATCTGACAGACTATAAATCGCCAAGTTTTGTATTCTCGACGCCAACGCTCGTCTCACTGAATACTGTATTAAGAGTTAAATTAATTAAGACGCCCAAACACTTGGTTTCGACGAGGGTTCCGTGTTTATTTAATTGTACGGCATTATTTTAACAGTCGCTCTAAATAAAAATAAAAATAATTGAATTTCCTTTATAACGCCATTTTCTAAGGTGTACAAGTCTACTGGGTTCCTATTCCTCTCTACGTGAACAATGTGTTGATCTTGAGCCTCTAGTGTCAGTTTTTTGTCACAAAAAACGTCTCAAACGGCTTCGCATTGACTGATCGTTATGAGCATTTGGCTGATCCTTCTAGCCAGTGACGTAACTATAACGTCTGGGCCCGTGGCAAATTCGTCAGATGGTTCCTTCCTCAATATAAAAGAAGTGCATCAGCGTCCCTTTCTGTGCTCTAAAGCAAGCCAGTTCGGCGCCCCGTAGAGCTAGGGCCCCGTGGCATTTTGCCACCCTATACAATACAATACAATAACTCTTTATTGAACACCACATATAGCAACCAAAACAGAAAAAAGGTATACAGAATATTACAAGGTAACAATAGGCGGCCTTATCGCGATCTCTACCAGGCAACCATAATGGACTGGAGAACAGAACAGATCTGAGCAGGTGGTGCAATTTAGAATATATATTAATATACTAAGTACTGAAATACACAATATATAGTTACGCCACTGCTTCTAACTTCACTTATCGTTGACAAACTATTCTCATAGTACGTATTTGACACTGGCCCTAACCCACTGTAACGGCATCGCGAATCCATCTATTATCCTATGATGACGTTGCCAAGCCTTCGCCAAGTTAGTGTGTTCGCTGCCGTCAACGTCAATATACGTTAATGGTTGGATACTAATAGCTGGCAACTTGGCCAAGTCACCCAGTGGGTGAGGGCCCTAACGCGAATGCGTTACGTTTTTTGTGTCACAAACTCACACTTGAGTCTCTGGTTTCAGTTAAACAACAAAGATGCGAAAATAATTTGACCGCTAAACGTTTTGACCAACAGTAATTAGACAACACTTTATTAGGTAAACTTTAAAAAAAACTACAAACTTTTTGCGTGCCTCTTATTACAGGTTAGGTTAGATTTGTTTGATGACTTATCCAAAAATTTACTAAGTACTATATTAGCAGAAAATATATACGTACATAAATCACGTCTTTATCCCTTACAGGGTAGACAGAGCTTAAGGTAACAAGACCCAAGACCACGTTTAGCATGATTGTAGACGTGTGGATGAAAAGGGGGGGAATCAAAACAGTGATGGGTGGCTAGCCACATCGCCTATTTAACATGATCCCTAAGATTTTCGCGCATATCCTCAATTGCCTTTTACCATCTGCGCGGGAAGAGAAGCAACTGACATATTCTATGTTTTTTCTTTGCTCTCAGACCAGCATGGAAGAAAAAGGCAGAAAATAGGGTTTTTAAATTAAATGTTTGTTATCCGATGCATTCGATCAAACGTTTCTCGTTGAAACATTATTGAAATAAATTATCTTCATTAAGAGAAGGACTAATGTCCTAGTGTCCCCAATCTATAATCTACACGGAACACGGAGTCGATAATTTGGAACATCCTTTCTTGTTCATTAAAATTGCAGTGTAAATCGGCTTTACAAGACCCCGTCCTACGTAACCCTAAAGCTGTAGTTGAGCAGGTATAACGAGTACCTTTTCCTTATGAGAATTAAAAAGAAACCCTTCCCCCGTTTTCATTCACAGAAATCAAATTAAATCGAATCAAAATGTAATTAAATTAAAAGAAACTTAAATATAATTTAAAAGGTCCGCGCTCGCGCCATTATAACTGCGAAAGTATTTGGGTGGACGGATTTTAAAGATAGTATGGATAGAACTTTTTTTATCCCGGATAATTGCATAATAGTTTCTACGGGAAATTAATAGAAAAATAGATTGTGCAATTATTATCGGGTTAAAGAAACTTTATTAATCTCAAAAGAAATATACATTTCACTTCTTGAGAAAGCATGCCTTATGATATAATTATTATTAAAATTATATTATTACCTCTATCACAATCGTTTACTAGTTTGAATTTTTTTTTCCATGGTCACAAACCACAAATCCTTCAGACTGTCAAATAATTCGTTTTTTTATGAATACTCAATTATTCTAGGAATAATGGAAGTTATAGGACTTGTATGTAAATTTAGGAAGACCATTTTTCCTAAATTTACGCACTTAAGGATCACGATCGTAAAATGTAAAAACCATATTTTATGGCGATGCCGTATGATTTACCACCCGGCTGTCCTGTGTGTAATAAATTCGTCATAATCTCAAGTCAGGAAAAATATGTTAGACCAAAAATAGGTTTAGATCTTTTAAGGTGATTCGGAAAACAGACGGAGAATCGTATTCCATGTCAGCGGCTTCCAACCTTTTACTGGCCGGTGTTTTGTTAAGAAAATTAAACCTCTGTTCTTCCAAATTCCAATCGTGCTAAACGTGGCCTTTAGGTCTTGTTACCTTATCTGTCTACCCCGTAAGGAATAAAGACATTCAATTTTACAGGACGTGGCTAACGTGACGTGTGAGACGTGATTTATGTATGTATGTATGTATGTGGGGTTAGATTATTATCTAGGTTAAGTACTCCAAAGATTTTTCAGCTTGATATTTGATTTTAAATTTATATTTAGTCCCCCTGTGACGCTGTAGTTAACACTAACAAATCGACCAATGCATAAAAAAAGTGTTAATCCAATTAAAAGATCACATAAAGAATTAACGGGGGTGTTCAATTAATTTCACCCGTTCAAGTTTTTCGAATTTATTTTGAGAGGTTAAGTACATTATGAATGATGTAGAATACATAGGGTTGTAAAAAAACTTGTAATAATATTAAATTCAAAATTTTAAAAACCTCCCACACATTAATCGAACCGTAAATCACAATAAAATAGTTCAATTTTTTTCCAAAAAATCCTTAAACATACTTCAAACTGCTGGACCGATTTCTATTTCGATTTGAAACTGGTTTTCGAAATCGGTCTATCGGCTTGATAGCTATGATGACACAGACAGTCACACACACAGACACCGTCGTCAAACTTACAACTCCCCTCTTTTTACATCGGGGGTTAAAAATGCTAATAATGTAGCCCGGCTATCAAATAACAAAGTCAACCCGACCGACCGCGCAAAAGCAACAAGCCAGCTAAAAAGGTCCCGAGTTAGTTTAATTGCCATAATTATAGGAAACCATCTAGAGCCCGTAGTAATTAGTTATCTTTAGAATCATCGATTGTCCCTTTGAAGGCAGACGCTGAAAAATAGCAGTGTATTTCTCAAGTATTTTTCTAACTTTGGACGGAATCATGATCGAAATTTTCGTTGATATAACTTTTTTATCGGATCCATTGGAGGTAACTAAAGATAATTATGACGGCTTTCAAAGGAGCTATTAAAATTAAAAAATAATACAGTTTTATTCATTTGAATGACTCCAAAACGGGTGTTTATTTTAGCCTGTTTTCCCCCCCTTCCGAGGTGGTCTAGCTAGGAGCAAAGAAAAAACATTGGATGTTCCAGTTGCCTTCCCGAGCAGATGGTAATTAAAAGCCCATCGAGGGATCATCCGAAAATCTTCTTCACAATCATGTTATAGGCGATGCGGATGCGGCTAACAACCCATCACTATTTTGATTCCCTTTTCCACCTATGCCCACAATAGAAAGAAAGAAAGAAAGAAAGAAGACATTTTTTCCTTTTTGCAAGACACAAATATAAAATACACAATTTTCTAGAAAAAAAACACAGACATGAAAAATAGATCATCAGCGTTGTGTGTCTTCGCAAAAGTGAAACGGTCGCTGGCTCAGCATTACGCTGAGGTGTTAGACACCTGCAGCACTGATTTTCAGCCAGAAGCGTCTGAGACTCACGAAACGATACACAGATAAAATATACTACACTAGCCTTCCGTCCGCAGCTTCGCCCGCGATAAATTAATTTTCCCGTAGGAAAAGCTATTTTCCCGCGGTAAAAAGTAGCCTATGTCACTCAGTGATAATGTAGCTTTCTAACGGCAAAAGAATTTTTGAAATCGGTCCAGTAGTTTCGGAGCCTATTCAATTCAAACAAACAAACAATCAAATTTTTCCTCTTTATAATATTAAAGTATAGATAATCCATAAACTTATACAATATCTACCTTTAAATGATTTCGCGGGGGCAGGAGTTTGATTCTAGAAACAAACAAAGTCTGTAAAGGCAAGATACAGAGAGAACATGGCGATTTTGACGATCTATGTACCTAACCCTAAAAATCATATTTTAGTAATAGCGTTTCGCGAGGCGTTTTCTCTATAACTGCATAGGTATATCGTTCTAATTTCCAAACACAGTCTTTTAATAAAATGCTTAACCACACGCACGGAAAAGTCAAGATAATGAAGAACTCTCGGTATCAGTTCACGCGCTAACTCTTTCTTCTTCTAGCCAGCAATCATGGGGTCAAACATCAAGACCTCGACACTGTTCCTCATTTTCGTGACCTTCACCACCGTGGCTGCTCAGACGTTCCAGTACTCTCGGGGCTGGACCAACGGGAAGAGAGCCCACAAGAGGGACGACGGAAGGGAACTGGCTGGAAACTTGGAGAAGATCCTCACTCCCTGCCAGATGAACAAACTGAAGTATGTGCTAGAGGGACGGCCTTTGAGTGAAAGGGTAAGTTGCCCATACGTCCCACTGCTGGTCACAGGGCTCCCATAATGAGGGCTAGGCTTGTTCCCACGCGGGCCAGGCCAAGAGCGGATGAATTTCACACACCTCGTATTGCCTCGCAGGTGTAAGCAAGTTTTCTCACGGTGTATTCCTTCACCGAAAAGCTCATGAGGTAAATTTCATAACATTTTCAAATGCCTTCACGTTTCAATAATTTAAATTAGACGAAATAATTATTCGACCAGTTAAATTAGAATGTTTGGTCGCAAAATCATTTCGTCGAATGCGCGTCGATAATTTAGGTCTTTCAGTCAATTTTGTTTCTAAATCAGTGTTGTTATGGATATCCATATCCGTAACCGAAACTATCGGATATCCGAAATAAAATATATCCGTAACCGTAACCGAATCCGATATAAAAATGTTGGATACTTACGGAGTCTAACTAAATACTACTTATGACACGTCGTGACAAGTTTTTGTTTTAGCCCAGCCGGCAGACCAGCCGCGCGCGCGTTTAGTCGAATTGTATTTCATTTTACAGTTCCTTAAAAATGTAATATCCGTAACCGAAAGTATCGGATAATCCGGAATAATTTAATATCCATAACCGTAACCGAAACCGATATTATATTTTACCAATATCCATATCCATATCCGGATCCGAAATTATATATCTGACGGATATATAATTTCGGACGGATATTATCCGTAACATCCCTGTTCTAAATTAAGAATTTTTACGCAGTTACTCGCTCCCTGCGACTACAATGAAGAAGAAGACACACCCAAACGGTACAAAAACGATCGCAGCCAAGACTTATTCGATAGTTTTCTTTGAACGATCCCACGACTCCGGCAAAGGGCAAGGGGCGGACGATTATTTGGAGCTTGTAACATTATAGCTTAGACAGAGTAAGTATATCTGCGTGGGTTTGGAATATTTTTAAACAAACAACTTCTTTCGCTCTGTACTCAGTCGTATTTTGTTTGTTGAACTGTTAACCAACCCTTAAATTGGCAGAGAATTCTGTCTTGATTTTTTTATTCACATAGAATTTTTAGGACTTGAACCATAAACTATAAAAAAATGACAGAACCTAAGGGTCCTTTGATTAGGAATGATAGTGAATCTTGACATAATATATAATATTATTCATTTTAATATTTCCTTTGGCGATACACAGACAACATTATATAATTTTTTACATAACAAGAATGTAACTTTTATGAATAAGAATTTTCAATGTAAATTATCAAATTAAAATAATGTTGCATAGGTACCTAACTAAAATGGCGAAACAGTTTCATAAATTTGAAAAAATTATATTCACATTTTTCAATAATTTAATTTAAGTAAGTTAAGTTTTTTCGACGAAGTTCTTAAGGCTTATTTCAGACATTTAATTTTTTGCGGTTCAAAAAATATTGTAAGAGATTTTTAGATTATGCCATGTTAGTGATTAGCATTTTTACAACCTAATTAATAAAATTGGATATTTAGTAAATTAAATAAACTGAAGTTTATTGGAAATTATAAAGTTTGTGTACAACGTGATGTATGATTTTATTTTTAACAGATCAAATTTGAATTAACCCTTTATTTCGCAATGTATAAAATTTAATTTTAAATGTTTAAAAGATTTTGAATCGACAATGGCTAGGTTTTTTTAAATTCTGCGATATAGAGGATTAAAATTAGTGACAGCAAAGTACTATGTCAATTTGTTTTGTCATTTCTTATGCATAAAGTTTATATTACAAAAAATGTGAGATTAGTAACTACTGTTAGAAATATTAACTACACGTAGTACTTTCACTGCTGCGAAGATGTTATTGTGATTATTTTTTACGTATATTAAGTTTGTTATTATATAAATTGATTAATAATTACGACATAATTAGTAAAGACTACAAAATAAATGGTTTAACTAACGATTTCGAGTCGAGGACACTTCGACTAGTTTCTGGAGAGCCCGCCATACCCCCCCCCCCCCCCCCCCGCAAGATAAGGCGCATTTTCCAAAAAAGGCCGACTAGTCTTGATCTTACGCAAGATCTTTTTCAAGGGGGAATGCGCACTCCCGTCGCACATTCTTCGAGACGCCCGTTGCGAATGCGAAGACCAGAATGGGGTTACTCGTAGTCGGCTGGCGTCGATATTGTCACGGCTTCTGGGTTCTATTCTGAAATTCGGTTTTTGATGTTCGTGTTATATCGTCTTTCTCCTCAAATTAGTTACGATGAGTGCGAGCGGAACTTCTAGAAACGAATTTCGGATAAGAATGCCTCTATGCAGAGTCGAATCATCAGATGGTATGCGTAAAGCGCTGACTCATTTTCTCTTAACTTGTACTACAATCGTGAGTTAAGTACTATTTATTTTGAAGTTTTTCCGTGTATTATATTATTTGTAGCAACACATGTACGGCTGGGCATGTGGTTTGCTATAAAAATGACTACTTGAAGTATTTAATATAATCCTACTAACTTTTGTTGTTATTTAAATTTAATGTAAGAAAATGGACTTAAAAGAGATATTATTGTAAAATGAAAGTAAAGTACTTTAAAAATGTTGACAACAATATTGCAGATTAAAAGAAGTGTTGGTACAGTTTGGTTTTATTCGTGTAACAAAAATCAGTCATCGGCAGATAACTAATTCTAGTGCTTGAGCTCTGAAACTAAAATTACCTATTCAATCAATTAGAACACAATGGATCTGGGGAAATCTAGTTTTTTACAAATTAGGTAGGTGCCCTCTTATATATTTTACGTACAGTCAAGTGTAATAATATTATGTATATAGTCAAAGTTTCAAAAATAAGTATCATACGCTCTTACACCGGCGTAATAAGGTCGTGGGACATATTTTTGAGAAGTTCATATCGATACTTATTTTTGCACTTGACCGTACATCCTCGTAATCTACTCAACACAACTTTATTTGGATTGTAAGTATTATAAATTTAAATTCAATGCGACCGCTGGAAATACGTAACGAAAAATACGTACGTAAAAAATTTCACCTTCGTGCCACATTCGTTCAGTTATTTAAGTTGTTTAGTTGGCTTAGCTGGCTGTAGTTTGGTTAGCTAGTTTCGTAGAGCCTCTACAACTCAGCGTGCGAGCTCGTAGCAAGCGTATCCTAGTGTTTGATAACAACGCCCTCTGTAAATTTAAACTGAAACTAGCGAGTGAAGCAGTGGACTAAAAAACAATTCTTACTGACTCACTTACACCGACCTAAGTTTAAGCGGTTCAGCTACTCCACGGCAGATGGCGTTAAAATCAATTTAATAATTTAGTGCCAAATTTTTACGATAGATAGCAGCGTAGGCTGGTAAGATAGTTGATTGTTAAAAATAATAATGTCGAATGAAGTTTACATTTTAGTTTTTAACCGACTACAAAAAAGGAGGAGGTGCTATATTCGACTGTATGTCTTTTTTATAGTTTACGTTCATGTTGCAAAAAAATACGCTCTATGAATGGATGATCTTCCAATTGAAAAAATAGAAAATGAAATCGTTTAAACCCTTCCGATTTTGGTCAAGAAAAAAAATTGACGCAAGTCGTCTTAAAAAAAAATTACATAGTTAAATGGCTTTAATTTTTGTTGTGATAATCCCTTAACTATGTAGGTACCAAATTTTTTTTTGAATACGACTAGCAACGAATTTACCTTCTTAGTTCCAGTTTAATGTCTAACGAAAACCACCAATTTCATTTTTAATCACAAGAACCGAATTAGTGCGGTACATCGCTAAGCGAAATTACTCGTAGTCTTAAACGAGTATCGTAAACGACCCGAGACTCAACATCGTTTAGTATAACTTCGCTCGGGTTCTGTTCGTATCAAATTAGCCCGGTAGTGATGGGGGACTGTCGATTAAATATATCGATAAAGTTAATTTTCTCAGTCTTGAGAGTGTTTCGTACTTAATAGGAATAAGTTACTAGTGTTTAAAAATTCGATTGTCGCCATTTATATTTTTAGTTGCTAGCCTTAGTTTAGCACTTTGACCTAATACAAAAAGTAGATTGTTTAGGTGCGAATATGAATAAAATAATTTAAAGATAGTTAAAAAATTTGCGTATTTTGGTACTTATTTATTTCCATTTTCTTTACATCGTTTTATTGTATTACTCGTTATGTAGTTACTAGCTGACCCTGCAAACTTCATTTAGCCTTAAATTCAAGTTATTCTTTTTCGCATTAAAAACATATTTTTATTAGTTACTCTGCTATTCGAGTAGGAGACAAATCCAACAATTTCAAGATCATAAAAATCGGTACTGCCGGTCCTGAGTTCTGACAAAATGGTGTAAATAACCCGACTTTGTTTTAAGTACATACATACATACATATTCACGTCTTTATCCCTTACGGGGTAGACAAGGCCTAAGGTAACAAAACCTTAAAGCCACGTTTGCCATTGATTGTGGACGTATAGGTGGAAAGGGGAATCAAAATAGTGATGGGATGCTAGCCACATCGCCTATAACATGATTCCTAAGATTTTCGCCCATTCTCTCAATGGGCTTTTACCATCTGCGCGGGAAGAGAAGCAACTGGTAGGTACATTCTATGTTTTTTCTTTACTTCCAGATCAGCATGGAATCTGGACATTGTTTTTGACAGATTAGGTATTCCTGTTTATATTACTACAAAAGTTCGAACATTAACAGTGTTTCGATATCGATATCTAAAGTAAAATAAAAACGCGTCCATCACTTTGCCACAGAAAGAATGAGATGCCCTAAACTTCTCGAAATCCGTTTCCCGCCATCGCACAATCTGTTCGATGCAACCGACCAATCACGGGGCAGGAGGGCGGCGCGCGGACGCCGAGCGCGCCGTCCGATTGGCCAAAACGTTAAACGGGGTTGCCCAT
Organism: Pandemis cinnamomeana; assembly: GCA_932294345.1. NCBI lineage: Eukaryota > Metazoa > Arthropoda > Insecta > Lepidoptera > Tortricidae > Pandemis > Pandemis cinnamomeana. The sequence goes on along the minus strand of OW028724.1, from coordinate 6,144,167 downwards.
AATAAAAAAAAACATCAGCGCGTAAACCTTACAATTGAGTGCCATTTTTTGTTCGTGTTAAATTGATGAAAAAAAAGACTCGGAAAAATTGGTACCGAGATGAAATAAAAAATGATTTATTACGTGCGTCCGCGTAACTTTTTAACTTATTGGACGTTAATGACTTTTGATTTTGAAAGGCGTTTTTAAATTCGAGTTTGTTTTTTTATTTTTATAAATGCGTTGTCAGCTTTGGCGGGGTAATTGGTGTAATAAGACGGACAGTGGATTGACTTTTATTGTATTAAATTGATAGAACGGAAAAGCGTGTTTAAAATTAGCTTTTATTATTTTATGTACAATAACCATTGCATATTTCAGTTGTGAGTATTTTTAATACATGTCATCGTCCAGTTTAGTCTTTAGACTCCCTTGTCATTTATTTAGGAAGAATTTTGTTTTTAAACAAATGATGGGGTTTTGATAAGCCTGCTCCATTAAGTGACCCACGGATAATTTGACACCCACACACACACACACACACACACACACACACACACACACACACACACACACACACACAAATCACGTCTTTATCCCTTACGGGGTAGACAGAGCCTAAGGTAACAGGTACCTACACAGGCCACATTTAGCAAGATTGTGGGCGTATAGGTGGAAAATCGAATCAAAATAGTGATGGGTTGCTGGCCTCATCGCCTATAACATGATTCCTATTATAATCGCCCATTCCCTCGATGGGCTTTTACCATCTGCGCAGGTAGAGAAGCAACTGGTACATTTTATTTGACACCCAATTTATTAAAAAAAAGTATTACGATTGCATAATAGCTACTCAAATTGTTATTAAGCTACTTGGCCACTCCATAAATGCTTTATAGCTCTATAGTACGTGTGAAATGGAAACTTGAATTTACTGTCCTCAAATTGAATCATGACACCAAAAAAGGCATCCATTGTTACAATGTTATATGTACAAAAGCTGTCAAGCGAGTCGCCCACGCGCTCGCTGCATTACCGGCCGATAAGGCTGAACTTGGACCTAACTCAGGGACAGACGACTTGATCCGGAGGATAGACCCGTGGCACAGTGGGAGCAAGTGGTTTTTTAAATGGCGGTAAGTAAGTAAGTTAGTAAATGCTTTATTGTACAAATATAAAGAAACAGATACAATACACAAAAAAAATAAAAATAACAGAAATATATGCACAAAGGCGAACTTATCCCCATAAGGGATCTTTACCAGTTAACCTTTGAGTAGATGAGAGGAGCATTAAACGAGGGACCGACAAAGTGTAAGCTTAAAATTCCAGATAGTGAAAGCCACAATAGATCGTACATATCTAAGTACAATAAACAAAACATAAAATAAACTACTAAATATCATTACATACAAAATACAATAAGAGTACACACATACAATATCTAAGGAGATGGTGTGAGCCATATCTTCCTCAAGCCTTCCTTGAACGACGCCACGGAGGCAGACTGCCTTATGGAGGTCGGTAATCGATTCCACAGCCTAGCAGAGTGAACTGACATGAAGTGAAAAACTAATTTTAACCTTAGAGTAAGTACATGTTTAATTTTTTTTTTTTTTTATATGAATAGGAAGGCAAACGAGCAAGTGGGTCACCTGATGGTAAGTGATCACCACTGCCCATAGACACCCGCAACCCCGGAGGGATTGCAGATGCGTTGCCAACCTAGAGGACTAAGATGCAATGCCTCTTGTGCCCGTAATTTTCCCAGCGGTAATTTAATTTATTATTTTTAATTCATTATATCGGCCTATATTCGTGTCCCGCGGCTGGTCAGAGGCCTTCTCCTGTAGACCTCCATTTCTCCCTATTCAGTGCTATTTCCGGCCACTCACTCCGCCTAGCCATTCATGGGTTTGCAAAACTGTTTTATCCTTAAAGCGTTTTTTAAGATAAATCGGCAAAACTGAACGTTAAACCCAGTGAAGCAATACACACACGCGTAGTTATTTTGTAACTCGTACCCTGTAATAAACATTTTTACGCCGTTTAGTGTAAAATAGTACTTAAATATTGTTAATTGTTAATTATTACAATTGTCATGTTGGCCAAATAGGCCTGCACTCTGTGCACCGCAGGCTTTACACTCCCCGCTCGTCCATCCCGGTCGTAGGCCGCGACGACTCCGATACGATATCGTGACGACTTTATTTATACGCGACGATTTACGATCGTCGCCGAAGTTGCCGCGATTGCAATGTTTTGTTTCGCTAGACGCTGGTTTAGAGTGACAGTTGTAAAATAAAAATAAACTTACAATCAATGAATCAAGAATTTTACTTCTCGATTTGTGTATTTATTTTTACGATTTACCCGTTACAAATTATATACACATACACATACACATACACAAATCACGTCTTTATCCCTTTACGGGGTAGACAGAGCCTAAGGTAACAATATCTACAGGCCACGTTTAGCAAGATCGTGAGCGTATAGGTGGAAAAAGGAATCAAAATAGTGATGGGTTGCTAGCTGCATCGCCTATAACATAATTCCTAAGAATTACGCCCATTCCCTCGATGGGCTAATTATATTACACGGAAAAATTAGAAATTTAACTTTTTTGTTTTTGTTTTCGGACTTTTCTACCATGTTCTAGGTTTCAGTATTGTTTACAAAAAAAAAGTTAATCAGACAAACTGTTAAAGAGTTTCTTTCTGCGGAGACGGTCTTGGCTGGGTCGCCAGAATTTCATTACCAGATTATTGTATTGTCATCTGGACTACTCGAGTCTGCACATCATGAAGCTTGTAATAAAATTAAGTCACTCTTTTTCCTTTGACACCGTACTTAAAATAGCGTAAGTACAGTCAAATGTAATAATATGTATCTAGACAAAGTTTCAAAAACAAGTACCATACGATCTTACATCGGCGTAATAAGGTCGTGAGACATATTTTTGAGAAGTTCCTATCGATACTTATTTTTGCACTTGACCGTACAATGTACGAAAACCATTAAACATTTTTTTGCCCTATGTTACGTTAGTGCTTACCTAATTGTTTTTTTTTTATTATTTTGCACGTCAGTGTCGATTTTCTAATAATATTATGTATTTTATTATTCTTTAATATCTGCACTACTTTTGCTATTATCCCGTACATTTGGTGCAGCAATGTGGGCGGGTAGTGCCGCGCCAAGTTCCGAACATAACAGCGTGTAGGACACGAGGCGCGTTCATTAATACGCGCCTTATCGCGACTTCATTTAAATGCCTTCGTCTTGTAACTCGTTGAGTGTACGGCCCGAGAAAGTACAGGACTTAATTTTCAAAAAGTTATGAAACTAACCTAACTCTAGTTAACGTAAGCCATGCGATTAGACGTATGTATTTTTTGAAACTCACGAGTTAATAGGTGGCAAAGTTTTGTCAAATGTTGTTCAGTAATTTTTTCAGCCAACATAGGTATTAACTTTTAAAAAAAATATGAAACAAACCGAACCCAATGTGATCTAACGAAAATGTTTTTATAATTTTTAAAAAGTTAACGATTCGGCAGATATAAAAAAAGGTTGTCAAGTGAATGGGTTGTCAAACCTTTGTCGGTCGAATGATCCAACACAATAAGTAGATCTTTTTCGGCTAGTGTCGAGAACTCGTTGGAGAGCTGGTTTTATTTAGGGAACTTCACTGATTTAATTAAACCACCGTTAATTATTCAAGACGCGTTTTTATTTTCCATTGGTACAAACCAGAGAGAAAAAGTTTAGGCTGTAATGCCAACATAACGATATTAGTGTTGGGGTTGCCAACATGCTCCCGCCGACAAGGGATGAACATAATTAAGCACATAACATAACATAATGCACATTCTATGCAAACAAACATGAAACAAAATAACATTCTTGTAATTTGAAGACAAGATTGATATGGAAAAACTAAATAAATTGTTGAAACAAACAATTGCTTGGTTTCCTTTCTTACACTGTAATGTACCATGCAAAACATAAAGCACATTATTAAAATATGTATGAAATCCTTTCTTAACACCTACTAGCGCCATCTATTGGCAACTGGCACTAAACTATGACTAATTTATTTTACATTATTTTATTTGGTCGTCTATTTGTAATTTCAATGAGATACAATAAATTTAAGAATTAGTTATAGGTATCACAAACAAACACAAGTTACAGTAAATCATTAACTATTCTGTATCTATAGGAAGCAGACAAATCTTAGTAATGGACCGCCTATGGCTTTTTCCATTTGGTAGGGTGACCTCCACGGCTCTTACCTTATCATCGAGCCCAGGGAATACATTTGTGATCCTGGCCATGGGCCAGTACAGAGGCTTTGTATCATTATCTACCAAGATAACTAAAGAACCTACTTTTACATTGGGTTTTACAGTTTTCCATTTTGGCCTGGATTGGAGCGCATTTAAATAGCCTTTGTGCCACACCTTCCAAAATTGCTGATACATATTACAACAAATGTTCCAAAATTTTAACCTATTAAGGGGTACATCAGTTACATCCTTTTCAGGGTAGGCATTTAAAGCCGTGCCTATTAGGAAATGGCCTGGCGTAAGGTAAGTATAATCATTAATATCTGTAGACATAGGGGTCAATGGCCTACTATTTAAAACTGATTCTATTTGTGCGAGTACAGTACACAGCTCTTCGTAGGTAAGTAAAGCCTTTAACATGACACGTTTTAGATAATATTTGGTCTGCTTAACGCAATTTTCCCAAAGTCCAGCGAACACAGGGGAATAGCTGGGAATAAAGTGAAATTTAATACCCTGTTGAGTTGCATAAGTTTGTACACTCTGTTGAAAGTCGTGAGAACCATAAAGTTTATAAAATTCAGCCAATTGGTTCCTTGCACCCTTAAAAGTTGAAGCATTATCACTGTAGATGTCGCTAGGCAATCCTCTCCGTGCAGTAAATCTTTTTAAAGCAGCTAAAAAGGCGGCTGTTGTTAAGTCAGAGGTCAGCTCAAGATGAACTGCCTTAGTTGCGAAGCAAATAAACACACAAATGTATGACTTCGAGACCACCGCGCGCCTAACCCTCGACTGCTTGACGGAGATGGGCCCAGCGAAATCCACGCCAACCTTTTGAAATACTCTGCACGCGTTCACTCTGTCGTGCGGCAAGGAACCCATCAGCTGTTCGGCTACTTTAGCCTTAATTCTGAAACAGGTAAGACATTTACTGGTCGTTTTCTTGACCTCGCTCATGCCATTTATAATCCAAAATTTTTGATTTATTGATGACAAAGTGATCTTGGGGCCTGCATGTAAATTTCTTATATGTTCATTATTTATTATTAATTTAGTGACTCGCGATTTGTTAGGCAGCACTGCTGGATGCTTTTGCGAGTAAGGTATTGTCGCGCTGTCCAGCCGTCCTCCTATTCTAATGAGCCCTTTGTCATCAATAAATGGATTTACAGTAGCTAAGCTGCCCTTTAAGGGTTTATTTTGTGTTAACAATTTAAGTTCAGCATTAAAGTATTTTTGTTGCTCATGTTTTACAATCATAAGCATAGCATTGTTTAACTCTTCAGTAAGCAAATAGTTTGCTTTATTTTTGTTAGTCTTTAAGTTGTTGCAAAAGCGCAATACATAGGCAAGAACACGTTGCATTTTGTAAACATCAGAATATTTATCAAGGAAATTCAAGCATAGAGAAGAATTAGCTTCAAAACCGGAGCACACCGTAGCGCCAGAAAACTCAGAGCCATTGCAGCCAGCCTTTAGTTCTGGTAAGTCAGCAGGTATATCAATTTCGTTACCTTGAGGCAGCTTATATGAACTGTCAAGTAGAAAGCTAGGCCCAGTCCACCAGAGCGGGTGCCCGTCAAGCTCATGCGGCTGCGTGCCCCTGCTGAGGCAATCGGCAGGATTTTCACTCGTTCTGACGTAAGACCAAATGAATTTATCAGTGTGTTGTAGAACAACCTTTACTCTGTTCGCAACATAAATGTTGAGCCTTGTTATATCAGTCTTTAGCCATGCCAAGACTATTTGTGAGTCTGAGAATAAAAGAACATCACTGACTTTTAACTTGAGGCTCATAGTGGAGTGTACTCTCGAGACTAATTTAGCCAATAATAAGGCGGCATTGAGCTCTAGTCTGGGCACTGTTAGTTTCTGATGCAGTGGATTGACTCTAGATTTTGAACAGAGTAGAGATTGTTTCACTGTACCTGTATCGTCGACGACACGCAGGTAAACGCAGCATCCGTACGCAGCAGAACTGGCCGCATCCGCGAACCCTACTAATTGTACAGGCTTGGTGAGTGCAGTGTCAAACACAACATTTCTTTGAATTTGAATAGGTTTCATTATCGTTAAACTATCATAAAATTCGAGCCAGAGTTCCTTTAATTCGTTATTTAGGCAGGAATCCCATCCCATTTTAGTAGACCATAGCCTTTGTATGATCAGCTTGGCTGACACGATGACGGGTCCAACCAGACCTAATGGGTCATAGAATTTGGCTATGTGACTCAGTATCTCGCGCTTAGTTTTGGGGACCTTATCTGCTGAACTGGGGCTCGTTATATTGATGGTATCTGTCTTAGTGTTGTAAGATACACCTAGTGTTTTGAGACAGTAGTTTTGCTTTTGTAAGTCAACTTCATCAAAATGCTGTCTGTCAAGTGGTATGTCCTGCAGTAATTGTGGGCAATTAGATGACCATTTGTGTGCCTCAAACCCTCCCAGCTCGAGAATTTCAATAAGTTGCTTTTTTATTTCATTCAGTGATTTTAATGAGTTACTAGAGACTAAAATGTCATCACAGTATGATTGATTGAGGAGGATTGAAGCTGCAGCAGGAAACTCAGCCTGATATCTATTTGCTAGCTCTGTAAGGCATCGAGTTGCCAGGAATGTGGAGCATTTCATTCCATATGTTACTGTATTTAATTCAATACATTTAATACTCTCTTCGGGAGTGTCTCTCCAGAGTATGAGTTGCAATGACCTGAATTTCGGATCAAGATCAATTGAGCGGAACATATTTTTCAAGTCTGTGCTGAAGACATAGCCACCTATACGGAATAACAAAAGTATGTCAAACAACTCTTTTTGTGTAACACTGCCATTCAATAAAATATCATTAAGTGACCGCCTCAAACGTGTAAGCATTGAAGCGTCAAATACTACTCTACACTTAGTGGTCTTCTTATCAAGTCTTATCACAGCATGATGTGGTAAGAAGAAGACTGGGTCTTTGGTGAGGTTGTACTTGTCAATATTCACAAATGAACCATGGCCTAGTGCCACATATTGATGTATGAAGTCTTTGTATTGCTCAAATAATTGAGGTTCTTTTTTAAATCTTTTTTCCAAGTTATAAAATCTTTGCAGTGCTTGGTTAAATGAGTCACCAATTGTTTCATTTACCTGACTTAATGGCACTTTTAATGGAAGAGCTACTTGAAATTTTTTGTTTTTCAAAATTACAGATTCTTGAAAAATTTGCTCACATTGATCAAATTCAGAACTTTTTTCTGAAAAGGTTTCAGGCACACTTTCGGTCTGCCAGAATTTGGAAACATTTTCATTAATATCTGAGTCACATTGCCGACAAAATAAAGTTACTTTCTGATGTTGTTGTGAATGACACTGGTTTGGTAAGGTACCTGCGACAACAAAGCCAAAACGGGTGTTCAAAAAGTAGGGTTTTTTATTAATGCCGCTGCTCGTGTATGCATTGTTCTCTGCTGACTTCTGTGCTGACTGATGGCTGCTGGGTGCTTGTGGCTGAGGGACGGCTCCTTCAGTTTGGGGTAGCAACACCTGGAAAAATACATCGGCAGCCATTAGTATATGTATATTGCTTGGCACATCGAAGTCTGCGTCAGCAAGTTTGATGTTAGTGGGCAGTGAAATGGTCTCCCTGTTAATTTGCTGTTGAGGGAGTTTGGAGGTTATTTGATCCAGAACATAGCATGTGATGGGTATTTTAAATTGTGACACCATCGAGTGTACTTCAAGTTGAACACACTGATTTATTGTGCTATGTGCGTTGCCTATACCTATAATACCTGTATTTAAAGTCTTTGGTTTCAAATCGAGGAGCCTCACTAGTTCTGCAGTAGCAAAGGAAGTTTGTGAGCCACTGTCGAGCAGCGCCTTTACTATAACTTCAGCACCATTGCTGGTCATCAATTTGACCCGAACTGTTGGTAAGAGAACCTGTGTGGAAGAAGCCTTAGACATCATAGTTACAGGAGGCACTGTGGCATCTTCATGCAACATTGTGTTGTGCTTGCCTTTACATACAGGGTGTTAGGTAATGAGTGGATAATCCTTGAACTACGGATAGAGGGCACTTAGGACGTTATAATAAAGCTAAAATAGGTTTAGTAAAAGTGGCACGGTTTCCGAGATATTCGGACTTTTAGGTTTTTTTAGAAAATGAACACCCTTGTTCAATGTTTTGATCATAGCACCATTTTAAGCTAACTTTTTCATTTTTTTATTTTTGCTCAATATTCTTGAGTACTTGTATTTTCAGATAGGCATTACTATTTTGGTGAGACTACATGGGATTTTTTTAAAAAAAATTGCAAACTTAATTTTTGCCTTTTCAATCGTACATTGATCGAATTTTCAGCTCTCACGGTGAAAAAAAAATACACTACCGCCTAGTTGCCAATAAGCTTAAAAACATGCCGGTTTATTGACAATTTAAAAATGGTAATTACCTTTTGAATTTAAATTCAAAATGATAAAATAATAAAAAAAATACACGCTCACCCACATTTTTCCCGATTTACTTTTTGTATCACGGGCGTAGAACTCAATTTTTTTTATTGCAAAAATAACATTATTGGCCACTTATTTAAATGCAAATGGCATTTTAATAATTCCAAATTTAAAAAACATGCTGACTGCCTTTTGGTTTTTTTTTCTACTTCGATTTTGAATTTCGCTATTATTGCATAATGAATGGTGAAATTGTGCCTTGGCACTCACCATAAATGTAATGCATTTGGGCATATTCTATCAGTGTGTATTATGTTCGAAGCAGTATTAAAGTAAAAAACTTCAACACAACGATCTAAACGCAAAATTAACCATTCATTACGCAATAATAATAGCGAAATTCAAAATCGAATTCGAAAAAAAAGCAAAAGGCAGTTGGCATGTTTTTTAATTTTGGAATTATTTAAATGCCATTTGCATTTAAATAAGTGGCAAATAATGTTATTTTTGCAACAAAAATTTTTGAGTTCTACGCCCGTCATACAAAAAGTAAATCGGGAAAAATGTGGGTGAGCGTGTATTTTTTTATTATTATTTTGTCATTTTGAATTTAAATTCAAAAGGTAATTACCATTTTTAAATTGTCAATAAACCGGCATGTTTTTAAGCTTATTGGCAACTAGGCGGTAGTGTATTTTTTTTTCACCGTGAGAGCTGAAAATTCGATCAATGTACGATTGAAAAGGCAAAAATTAAGTTTGCAATTTTTTTAAAAAAAATCCCATGTAGTCTCACCAAAATAGTAATGCCTATCTGAAAATACAAGTACTCAAGAATATTGAGCAAAAATAAAAAAATGAAAAAGTTAGCTTAAAATGGAGCTATGATCAAAACATTGAACAAGGGTGTTCATTTTCGAAAAAAACCTAAAAGTCCGAATATCTCGGAAACCGTGCCACTTTTACTAAACCTATTTTAGCTTTATTATAACGTCCTAAGTGCCCTCTATCCATAGTTCAAGGATTATCCACTCATTACCTAACACCCTGTATATTGCACTTAAAGTGGTATCTACACTTTTGGGTATGTTTATTCAAGCAAATGTTGCATAAGTTGTTGTTGGCTGCAAACGTTATACGTTCTACAGCATGCAATAGTTTGAATTTAGGACAGTTAAAAAGTTTGTGTTCACACTTACAGTATAGACAAGAAGCGGTGCTTGTTGCTATGTTGGATGCAGCGGGGTACACAGGCTTCTTTTTGTTGAAGTGGTCGAAGCGCTGCTGCTCAAAGCGATTTGTTTGCTCCAGACGCTGCTGCAGAGGCGCTCTGGCTGCAGGCTCCGCATTCTCTAGCGCTAGGGCACGTTTATCCAAAAAGTCAAACAGTTGCTTCAACGTGGGGTCCTTGTCATCTTGTCGACTGAGTTGATACTCCTTGTTGGTGTATGAATCTAATTTTTTAGTTAAAATACACAAGATGACAGGATCCCATGTATCAACAGATTGGTTTAAATTCCTAATAGCAGCTAGTTCTTGCTTTGCATTGCACACAAAATTTCTTATGTTTGTTGAAGTAGATTTAGTTATACATTGCAACTCCAACAAATTATTTATATGCTCATTAATTATTCTAAATTTGTTGTCATATCTGTCCTTTAACCCTTTACACTCGGCTTGAAACAATCGTGAGTGTTAACTTTCAAAAAATGTTCCGCGTATTTCAAACTGCTCTCGCCAACGCAACCGATGCCGATCGTTCGTGCGGCTATCCTAGAATACGAGAAAAAATAGTTGAGGCTCATGCGTACGCGTTGGGACTTGTCAGCCCAGTCGACGTCTTTTGGGGGGATGGCTGCGTTCTTTGAGCGTGGAGCTTGCTCACGTAAGTGTTTTTTTTTACAAATATCATCAAATATGTTTGTGATTCACTACCTAATTGCAAAGAGTACTGTATGTGACACACGTTTTTAATATTTGGCGTTAATATGGATAAAATAAATTCATGCAATTTGCTTTCAAATTTTAACTCTCACGATCGTGCGATTTCGGTTGCGTGGAGTAAAATTGAACTCTCACGATCGTGCGGTGTAGGTTGCGTCCAGTGATATTGGCTCAGTGGTTATAACTTACTCCCGTACACGCCTGGCTTACTAACTGGGATGTTATGCTTCTTTTAGGAGCTCCATTAAGCGACAAACTTATAGAAGATCTGCTTGCAAATGAAAATCTCTCTGAAATTGAAGATCTAGACAACGAAGACTTGGAATATGTGCCTGACTTTTTCGATAGCCTAGCGGTGTGATGACTTTATGTCGGATGTAAATATTTCCAGTGGATATTTTCACGAGGTGAGGCCACGCTCACGTTCTCCTTTGCGTTCAACGCGATCGCCTACTCCGCCTGCGTGTTCTCAACCACCGTGTCCACCACTATCAACATTTTCACCGCCTTCTATTTCACCATTATTAGTTACTCGGAGCTGGAAGACGACGAGGTGGTCGAGGCAGGTCGACCTCTGTACCTAGAAATATTCAAAGAGGAAGGGGTAGGTCTGTACCTATACGGAGAAATGTACGCAGAGGACGATCCGTATCAACACCTGCACCTCGATAAAGAATATGAAAGCGAGCTTTACTTCCAGATAAGTCCCATAATTACACCTCACTGCCTGTGAAACCCGCCCGGTCTCCAATAGAATACTTCTTAGAAGACTTCGTGGAGGAGATCGCTAGATGTACGAATTTATTTTACATGCGTCGAACAGGCAAATAATTAAAAACAACAGCATCTGAAATCTGCAAGCTCTTTTCGATTTATCTAGTTGCATCACTTATCCTAGATTGCCAATGTACTGGAGAACTGGGATCAAATTGGCATTATTTTTGTGACGTTATGGCAAGAGACAGGTTTTTAGCTGTTCACAATGCACTTCATGTAAATGATTTGGATTTTTCCGTGGAGTGAAAAAAATAATCCTCTGTGGAAAGTCCAGCCTTATACCCACACGTATACCTGATTACGGATTTTGAGGTTCATGTTGATTAATTTGTAATGTTTTCTATGAAAACGTTATGATTTAGTGCCTAAACTATGAATAAATAACATAAACTATCGTTTTGTTCTTAAATCTGTGTTTTATTTAATTTAATTCTGCAAATAACATTTAAAACTTAACATATCCGCATAATAACATCATGACGTTCACGAACGTGCGAGTTACGTTTTATTCCTGAGCCACACGAACGTGAGGGTCTGATTGTGGAAGATCAGCTAAGCCAGGATTTTTTTCGTGATTTTTCCTAGACTCCTAGTGAAGTAATAACACACTTACGCACTGTTATTCGATTGTTTTAAAGATTCGTTTCTCTCGGGTGTAAAGGGTTAATATAGCAAGAGAATCATTGTAACTTTCACTTACTAAAGGTAAGTTTTTTATGAGAGCATATGGCTCATCGGTGAGATAGCTCCTGAGATAATACAATTTTTGTATATCTTCCAAAGATGGGTCATTGTCAATTAGCGACTCGAACAAACCTCTAAATGATTTGTACTCGTGGCATTTCCCACTGAACGTGGGGATTGTGATAGTGGGCAGTTTGATGGACGCGGCAGAAGAACTCTTAGGTGCGGCGACTGCGCGGGCGGGCGCGGCGCGCGGCTGGACGGTGAGCTCGCGCAGCATAACTAAGGCGCGCGTGTAGGACTCCTCGTAGTCGTCGCCTTCGTCGTCGTCTAGGATCTCCATGCAGAGCTGCTCGTATTTGTTGAATAATGACGTTAATCGCTCCTGCTTCACGAGTAGGTTTTGTTGGCTAAGCGTCGCTAGTGATGTCGGATCTTGTAGCGTCTTCACTAGCTTTGTAAGCGAGGCTTTAACATAACCTCGCTTTGCAACAAGGTCGGCTTTGCTGGCCGCAATTTCTTCGGTTGACGACATAATAGAAGCAATCTCACTTTTAAAGTGTTTAATGTAGATTCTTCGGACTGCACGCGGGGTTGCACTCGACGCGGCGTGTGTGGAAAAAATTTAGTACCGGGACAACACGTTGTTTTGTATGACACGGCGATTTACTTATAGATGCCTTCTTAAATCAGTGTGAAATCGAAGTCCCATTGTAGGATCGAAGGACCATGTCGAGAACTCGTTGGAGAGCTGGTTTTATTTAGGGAACTTCACTGATTTAATTAAACCACCGTTAATTATTCAAGACGCGTTTTTATTTTCCATTGGTACAAACCAGAGAGAAAAAGTTTAGGCTGTAATGCCAACATAACGATATTAGTGTTGGGGTTGCCAACAGCTAGCTTAGCTTTTATTGCATCTTCGTCTACTGTAGCTTCTGAATGTTTTCAAAAATCCATTGAAGCACAAAACCGGTACCTATAAAAATACCCCGTGTCAAGCTAAATCTTAAATGTCTTAACATACAAAGTTTCATTATTAAAGATACACACCCCTGTAATAGAACGCATTCTATAAACTTGATGTTAGTCTGTGGTGTTGCCCCCGCCCCGCGGACACACCGCTCCCCCTTGTGAGCCGCCTAGGAAGAGGCCATATACCTGTGCAACTAATCAGATAATATTTGTAGAAAACATAAAATAAATACACCATAAAACAATTAGACTGTTTTATTATAAAGAACATTACAACCCCAACTTTTTCATTGTCCCCAAAAAACAATTAAAAATGGACAAATACCATAACGTAAATAATAAAAAAAAGTTCAATACTAGTAGTTATCACAAATATACAATTAATAAAATAGATCGTTTAACTTCGTTTCGTATTTCGGCCTCATGTCGTTTCTGCCGAAGCCAACTTTTTTTAAAACTTTGTTATCTGTACTTTTCACCTCCTAAACCATAGTTGGTAATAAAGTTCGAACAGAACATAATATTAAATAGCTTTTAACATTCCTCGCGCTATCTCGCTCTCCCGGAGACATTTATATTTAGCCCAATACGTGTCCAATGTTTACCTTTCGGTTCTTTATCGGTTTTTTTACCGTACCTCTTTTGGGGTCTGTAGGAAAAAAAAATGGTTTTTATTATTTAACGACAATTATTGCTCTTCAGTTCCGTGGTTTTGTTTTATGAATGTGTGTTGCGTGGTAAAAGTCCATCGATGGAATGGGCGAAAATCTTAGGGATCATGTTATTTAAAGACATATTTATGTACCTACCGCGAATTGTATAAAATTGTTTGCTATCTTCCAAATCTAATGTATCTAATACCGTTAAACGAGCAATTCTTACATCGAAATCAACGATTTTCATGAAATTTTGTACTTATACAGGGGGTTTCGGGGGCGAATCGACCTAGGTTTCATTTTTAGAAACGGTACCAAAAAAAATACCGAGCCAAGCTCGGACATCCAGGTACTAGGTTTTTATCCAATTAAAATGCTCGATCAACTTAAGATCACGTCAGTAAAAATGTCGTATAAAAACCATCACAAAAACTTATTTTGTACGGAACCAAAACGCCCCGCGGGCCCATAACCTTTAATCCGCAGAGTGATTTGTGTGGATTCGCCTCACGACCGAAAGTCCTAAAACCTTTTAAGTTCCAAGTGTACTGATAAAAATGTTATAAAACTATAATTAATCGACCATATTAAACGAATGTTAACCGGAGACGCGACGTAAAATGATTTACATTAAGAGCTCTCGTAATTAAAGGTTTGAATCTTTATTTTAAAACGACCAATGACAGTTTACAAGGTACTTTTAAAGTAAAAGCTATCGCATATCTGTACAGTCAGTATAATGAGATACAGAGAATATTTCATTCGTAAGAGTAAGGCGCGCCGTTCCACAGCAAATTATCAGTGCGCAATAATGTAAATATCTAGTACTGTAAAGCTCGTGCTAACGAGATGTCTTAGTGTGCGTATCGTAGCGACAGCGGCTAAGGATGTGTTACGCCACCCGCACACGAGGGCATAGGCTATACGGAGTTCAATAGCTATGTTATTTTAGCTTGTGTAAGTAGTAGTAAGTATTTATCATCATCATCATCGTTTCCAGCCCATGTACGTCCCACTGCTGAGCACAGGGCTCCTCTCAGAATTGCTTTGCAGATGTTTTCCTTCACCTAAAAGCTCATGATATATTTCAAATGTAATTTCCCACATAAATTCCGAAAAACTCGAACCCACGACAAGTCAAACCACTACGCTACTATGGATTGTGGAAACAAATAAACCAGCTGATAAAATACGGAATGCTAGTTAAAAATCTACAGATATTACCACCGTTATTTTCATTGTGAAATAAACGGATTACTTCGTCTTGTTCCGAAACATGTCAAGCGGCACTCGACTTTTATATGTATACCTACGTGGCTTATCTGTTTACTTTACAATGATTGAAACCGCTCATTCACTCATTCGTTCATTCATTCATTCGTCACAGTACTAGAATATCATCTACAAACAAAACGCAAAAACATTAAAGCGACTGCAAAGACATGATGTCTTTACCTTTTTCTTGTCAGTACTTCCACGTATCTACTCCTATTGATGTTACTGGTGATTGCCGCAAGAAGCCATCTATAATGGCATTATTAGATTCCATCTGTGGAAACAGTCCAAGATTGCTCTGAAGATACGCCCGATATGACACGCGTAAATACAACTGAACGATATAACTTTTATGAGATCTTCCATTCGATTGTCAAGAGTTTAAATGGTGTTGATACTTTGTGGAAAGCTAGACGGAGATGTTAAAATTTGGAGAGAAGAAAAACTACCAAAAATGTTATTTTTGCTAAAGCGAAAAGGGTTATTTTACCATGTTTTCTTTTGATTGTACAAGCGATCTTGGAGTATCTCGAAAAGAAAGATAGAAACTAGACAAAAAATAAGTTTCAATAACAAAAATATGTGATTTTAATGATTAAAACATAGTAAACTATAAAATGTATTAAATAAAAGGTTAAAGACAATTACATTATTTTTTTTCTATTCAATTTTGAGCTATGTTACCTATTTGTATGTATGTATGTAAACTCTTTATTGCACATAAAAAATATAAAAATACAGTAATACAGAGAAAATAGTACAAAGGCGAACTTATCCCTAAGAAGGGATCTCTTCCAGCTAACCTGCCACAGAAAGGAAAAGTTACAACAAAAAGGCAAGCAGTCATTATTATGCGCAAATAAAGTAGTATTAATACTTAATAAATTAATAAATTAACAACTAAAGTACATTATTATATTATTATACCTAACTATAATAAGATAATATATAAATAACAGAATAAAAATTTATCCAATAAACTTACATAAACACTAACGAATATCAAATAAAATAAATAAATACTCGAACCGAAATACAATATGAAAGGCAGCTACCGCCTCAGGTGCCAGTGCTTAGCCACAACTTCCTCAGCCCACCCCTGAACACCGCCACAGACTGAGATTCCCTCAACGTCAGGGGCAACTCGTTCCACAGCTTGACGGAGCGGATAGTGAAGGATTTGGCATATGATCGTGCCTTGTTAGGCGGAAAGGCAAGTGTGAGGTTGGAGCTCGACCGCAAACGGCCCCCGCTTCCAGTGGCCAAGTAGCCAAATCTTTCACACAAGTAAGAAGGAGAAGAAGGATTAAAAAGAACATTGAAAAGGAGGCACAGGGTATGCATGTCTCTGCGACGTCGAATAGGCAGCCAGTTAAGCTGCTCGCGAAAGTGGGAGACATGATCATACTTGCGCAGACCATAAATGTACCTAATGCAAACATTTTGAAGGCGTTCAAGTTTGTCAAGCAGTTCCTCCGTCAAGTCAAGGAAAGCAACATCACCATAATCCAGAAGGGGTAAGAGAAGAGAACGAGCAAGAGTAAGTTTTGTTTGAAAAGGGAAAAAGTTCTGCAGACGTCTCAAGGAGTGCATCGATGCGAAAAGTCTACGGCTCACCTCAGTCACATGCGCAGTCCAGGAAAGAGTTTGGTCGATTATAATACCCAAATTCTTCACGGTATTTGAATAAGGGATTATTTAATCTTAGTCTTAGAAATGATTAGTCTAAAAGGTACAATAAAAAAAAGTATAAGCGTCAAGACGTAGGTATAAAAAATGATGTAGGTATCCTTTTTCCAGTTTCAGGTTTATTTGAAAAATCCTACATTTCTGAAGTATTTCCTTCAATCAAGTATCAAAACATATCTCGCGGATACCTCCAAGCTTCAGCCGAAAACGTTACCGGGACGTGACCAGTTTGCGAACGTGTGCACACCCTACTAAACCCCCTTGTTATTGTTATGTAATTTGAAGGGGACATTTACGATGCTGCGGTGACCATACTTTGTGTCTGCGAGTTAAGGTGTGGAGAGACTGGTAGTTTTTAGGACAGTTTCTGTTTGTGGGTGAGTATCTGATTTGAGATGTGAGTGTGCTTGCATGATTTTGTTCAAAACACTTGCATGATATGGCCTTGTTTAAAATTACCTATTACAGATCTATCTGGGGAGTGTTCATTTAATTAAAGACTATTTATAAGCTACCTCACTCAAGGATCACTGAAGGATAGAATAAGGAATAGTGTGATAGGGGAACATGCGGGTGTTAAAGAGGATATATGATGACTAGGATAGAAAAAAGTATGCTCAGTTGGTTTGGTCACGTAGAGCGGATAGATGAAATTAGACTAACTAAACAAAAATCTATATAGGGAGTGTGAATGGTTGGGAGGGGGAAGCCTAGACAGACGTTCCGAGACCAAATATGAGACGTTTTGGATAAGGTCAGGAGTACCCGAAACTGACAAGTATGTTTGAAGAGATTGATGAATGTGGATGAAGCGAAAGAAGTATGACAGGATTGTAGCAAGTGGAACAAAGTAGTCTCTATGTATGTGTAATATTACCTATTATGTACTTAATTAAATACCTATTTTACATTAATTAGTACATACGTATTACGAAGTGAGACGAAGGCGAAGTGAGATTGCGTCAGGTCGTGTTAGATTTTTTTTTTTAAAAAGAATGATGGAAAAAATGCCTTATCTCGTGTTTCCCCAACATCTATGAAGTTTCATTTCACATTTCAACCAGAAGCTGTGGCGGTCGAATGGTCAGAAAAACTGACTATGAAGCTCAACGACCCGGGTTCAAAAATCCTGATTGTATCAGTTTCTTAGTTTTTTTTTAATATTCATTCATTCATTCATTCACTCTCCTGTGTACAACCTCCCTAACACATCAACCATCCACCGCGTTTGATATTCGCATGATGTTGCCAATGAAAAATGTATATGGGACCGTTGCAGTGATTTCGATTGGTTCCGTACGTGGGGATCCGTGCAAGAGCTCGATTTTATAAGAATCTATGATCTAAGAAATGCTTTGGGATTTGTCTGGGCTCAGAATTATTGGATTCAGATATTTTGGTACATAATAAAATAATAACACACAAGGCTTTGGATAAAAGCGAGTGAAATTGTCTCTGTTTATCTTAATTTTTTAATGGTACGGCCTGAAACAGATGTCTTCCATTTAATTTGTAAGCAGTACACGAATTATCAGGACGTACAGCTGGGGCATAAAGTGCTGTCCCGTTCACACTAATAGTGTTTAATAGGAGAATGAGAGGGACGATGCAAAACAATAGTCGAATTTCGAACTTGGTAGACTTTCTAGCCTTCCGTATAGTACCACATCTAGGGGCACGGTAGTGCACCCGGCAAGACGACAAAAAAAGATGGCGGACTTGGCGTATTTTCAAACCCTCATAACATCGTCCTTGTTAACACCAGAAGCCCAAATTCACAGCATAAGATGTGATCGGGAAATTCTAATTTACCGTACTGGTACTTCATGACACGGCCATAGTTTACCAAAATGATCGTTCTTATTTTTATCTACAACCCGAAGTTTGTCCTAAAGAAAAGAATTTCGAGTCTCGATCTAAAATTGTATCCCTTAATTTAATCTCGATTTTACCGCCCTCGCATATTGCGTGGTAAGTAATTTTCTGTAGTGGTTTCTATTAATAGAACGTCTAGCAAACTATAAAATTATTACAAAATACATAGTTCTTCTCTTGGCAGCAGAGGAAAAACAGAATGTACCAGTTGCTTCTTTTCCCTTCTGGTGAAAACCCTCGTGGGAATGGGCAAAAATCATAGCAATCATGATCGTCATGTTATAGGCGATGCGGCTAGTAATTAATCCATCACTATTTGGTTTATTGGTGGTCTTCTTCTCTTTTTCAGCGTGTAAACGCCCACCGGGCATATGCCTCTCCAATCCGTCTCCATCCAGAACGGTTGGCCGTTTCCCTCTTCTTAACTGGACCTGCTGTCTCCCTTATGTCATCGTACCATCGGGCAGGGTCTGCCTCCAGTCCAGAACGTGCATGCTCCACCGTTCGTCGTGTCGTCGGCATACATGGCCGGCCTACGCTCATTTTAGCTTGACGACTCTGGGCCCTACGTTGACGACTTTCGTGCGCTGTCTAATGAGCTCGTTCCGGACTCAGTCCCGAAGGGTTATGCCAAGCATGGCTCGCTCCATGGTGCACTGCGTCACCTTGAGCTCGTGGATCATCCCAGTCAGTGTCCATGTCTCACAAGCATACGGCATAGCCGGTTGTACGCACTACTTAAAAACTGTGTGTGTGTGTGTGTATTGGTGGTATTAGGTTATACTTTTTTACAGTAGAATGGCCGATATAATACTCTGGAGCAAAAAAAACCGGGTAAGAAAGTTGAATGAAAGTGACCCGGTTTTTTTTGCTACCGAGTATATTTTATAACTATTGGTAAGAATAAAAGCAGCAGCGTTCATTCTTCAGCGCTTAGTTAACAACAGCGCTAACAGCGACAGATGAGCGAATAACAGCGTAATTTGGGCGCGTGTCGTTAAGTTTGCAGCGGGCGCCAACTCGATTAGCGATATCGATTTATAATTAATATATAAAGTCCTTCCATTGAAGTTGATGGAAGATATTCGCTTTAGCCTTCTCTTTCTGAATTCGTAGGCTTATTACCTAACTCGCTCGCTATCGCCATCGTGTTCTTTGACAGTTCATATAGGAATGGGCTGACAATTGGCATCGGAGTCAGCTAGCTGTCACATTCTTACAAGAACTGTCAAGAACTGTCAAAATAAACACGACGGCGATTGCGAGCGAGTTAGGCAACAGGACGCATTAAGACAGGATATATTCGATGATAATGATAACTTACTTGGTGCTAAATTTCATGTAAACTTAAGTAAATTATGTTTCTTAACCCCCAACGCAAAAAGAAAGAGAAAGAAAGAAAGAGAAACATTTATTACAAAAAGAGGGGTGTTATAAGCTTGACCTTAATCTCTCTCTCTGTGTGTGTGTGTGCGTTTGTCTGTCTGTGGCATCGTAGCTTACAAACGAATGGACAGATTTCGATGCGGTTTTTTTCCTTATGAATCACTCGATTAATGCACAGGGTTTCAGGTCATTTTCAACCTCCTGTAATAGCGATATTTGTAGACGAAGTCGCAAAGCTAGTTGTCAATAATACTGGAATCCACCGCATCTCTCGTGAATATTATAATGCGTTTAACTCGTTTAATAATCAACTAGACATGCGTTGCCGACGAATGATATTTGAGCTGTCAACGAGTGCCGACGAATGGTATTGTATTAATTTGAGCTGTCAACGAATGAGTTGATACTTGTTTGTGTGAAGACGCGCCATCTTTGTTCCTGAAAAGGTACTATTAGTTCTCTGAAAGTGACAGTTTTCTCTACGGAGTTCATTTAATTTACGATTATGTAGCCAAGGGAATCAAAATAATGATAGGTTGCAAGCCGCATCGCATACAACACGATTCCTAAGATTTTCGCCAGTTCCCTCGATGGGCTTCTACCGTCTGCGCAGGAAGAGAAGCAGCTAGTCTTCGATTTTTTATGATTGTTCTAATTACGTGAGAAAAAACAGTTTTATCTACTACTAGCTTCTGCCCGCGACTTCGTCTGCATAGAATTATACATAAAAACCTTCCTCTTGAATCACTCTATCTATTAAAAAAACCGCATCGGAATCCGTTGTGTAGTTTTGAAGATATAAGCATACATAGGGACATAGGGACAGAGAAAGCGACTTTATTTTATACTATGTAGTGATGATACTGCCACAAATGTTTTTAACGTCTCTAAAACAGCATAATGGTCATTCACTTAATTTTTTACCTATACTTACATACATTGCAAGTTAATAAAAAGCTTTTAATAAAATATCATGTCTTAGTTTCAATTAAATTGACTACTCGACTATTAGATATAATACGAGTATACGTACGTATTCGTGTAGATACAAATGTAGCAACACCACGCACAGATAATAATTTAGTCTGGCATCCATAAAGCAATGAACAGACGTCCGTATTGGTATTTAATCGAATTAATATTTATCAGGGGTAGGGGCTTATCGTTCCGTTTGACAAATTAAAAAGGGGATGGTTATGATTAGGGGTGGTATATTGATTCTGCGAAAATAAACGAGACTTGCTTTGGGTATCAAAAAAAGAATGCATGCCTTCTTTGAGATATTTCCTGGTTTCTCTAACGCATTGTTTTATTTTTTCTATATATGACTAGCGACTCGCCTCGGCTTCGCACGGGTGCAATCAGTGTTTCTCTAGTATATCATGCATGTATTATACATATAACCCTTCCTCTTGAACCACTCTATCTATAAAAAAACCGCATCATAATCCGTTGCGTATTTTTAAAGATCTAAGCATGCAGGTACAGATAGACAGCGGAAAGCGACTTTGTTTTATACTTTGTAGTGATATATCGAGAACACTATCTTACGTGCCCGATTTTGCGAGTTTAATGGCTGGCCGAAGACATACCGAATTGACAATTTACACAAGTTGAACCTCTCGTCACGTTACATTACAATCAGAGCGGGGAAGGCAAACGTCTTAAAAGCCTGCACTTTACTTTAAAAAATAAAAACGTTTTGGTCAATTTGACGCCATAACCCTGTTCAGCATCCGTAGTCGGTTAGCCTATGCTATAAGCATAATAACGGGAGCTGAAACAAAACCGCACTTAACGAGCCGGGGCCCCTTTCCGCGCCAACAATTAACTTATTGCAACTGTTTGAGGGGCACTTACAGAGTAACTCGCAAAAGAACAGACTCGCCAAACTTCAAATAACGTCACATTATGCCCCATCACTAAATAGGTATGATAGGTAGTATAAAATAAAGTAGCTTTCCCTGTCCCTATGTCGCTATGTCCTTATGTAAGCTTATATCTTCAAAACTACACAACGGATTTTGATGCGGTTTTTTTAATAGAGTGATTCAAGAGGAAGGTTTTTATGTATAATTCTACGCAGACGAAGTCGCGGGCAGAAGTTACCTATATCTCTCCTGTGACTGTTGACCGCTCTAGACTTCTGTTAGTTTATTGCCACACAATATTCGAAAGAATGAATAGCCTATCCCTGTTGCAGTTAATATATCTGAATATCAATGAACTTTTCGGCACCACACACCATGTGATAATATGTGAGTTCGTTAACGCGGATATAAGGCATTCTTCTCTTTTTCACATGCGTTCTGGATGTAAAAGAACATTCGCTCTCGGCACTAGAATCCCTCATGGTTTTTTATCTTACCCCTCTAGGCAGGCAACGCGTCTGCAATCCTCTCGGCAGGATGGCGTTGTGCCATTGGGTGGCAGTGGTCCCTTACCATCTGGTGACTGACTTGCTGCTGAAAAAACAAGTTCGCGACTTAATCTGTTTTTCCAAAATTTAAGTTCGAGACTAAACTTAGCGCGCTAGGAAACTGTTATTTTATTGTTGAGCTGGTCAACTCTTCCTGCCTGTTGCTAAGTGGCCAGTTAAATTTACCAAACTATGCTGATTAACTATTGGTAAAAAAATATCATTCTGAGTGCTAAAACATAAATGTGATAGGCAGAACAAGTTAACCGCGTGGTTTCAGAGAGATGTGGTTTTATGCGTTTCCCCGCTGTCGCTTCTGCTTTGAATAACTAATAATCTTTGCCCAATCCATATTGCTGGACCCTCTATTGAGTTTTAACGCGCTTTTGAGGGTTAACTAATGTATCCAGCATAATCGGATCTATGAGGTCAGTCCGGCCCTTTGACTCCACAAAAGGGCAATAGCTCATTTAACGCTGGTCTGGTGATAAAATTTATTTGTTTGCGATCGAATTATAATCGATCCTGTTGCGTGATAGGAATCTTTGCGAGGCGGTTTTGTTAAGTAATTGGCTTGTATTTATTGAGATGCTTTTAGTTTCATTGATTATTTTTGTTTGCGCAACAAATAGTCATTGGCGATCTTCGTTTGTTTCTGTTGGCGTTAATTTAGCCGCTACCTTTGTATTATAACAGAAATAGTTTTATATCAATCCCTAAGAAAAGAAGCTCCATTTTCCCACTTTTACATGCTTTTATTTACTGCCTGCCTGCTCTATTCCTGTGTAAGATTAAAAAAAACCTTTTTTGACTTTCGATGAAGAATATGTAGGTACTTATTAAGGAGAGATTATAAAAACACGTCCATCCGTTAATACGAGTGTATTCGAAGAGAGGGTAATACACTTTTTGACACCTTGCCTCCGGCTGGCGCGATCTACCCTACATATATGACACCTCCACCTTTATATAATACTAATCCCTCGTTTAATGCTCCTCTCATCTACTCAAAGGTTAACTGGTAGAGATCCCTTATAGGGATAAGTTCGCCTTTGTGCATATATTAATGTTATTTTTTTTTTATTGTATCTGTTTCTTTATATTGTACAATAAAGCACTTACTTACTAATTCCTTTACTTTTCACTGTCCGTTCCTACTTGATTATTGTATCGATATCTAAACCAATGTTACTTCTGTAAGCGCGTCGAAATTCTTTTGCGACATTTACATACATACTTACATCACGTCTTTATCCCTTACGGGGTAGACAGAGCCTAAGGTAACAAAACCTTAAGGCCACGTTTAGCATGGTTAAGGGCGTATAGGTGGAAAGGGAAATCAAAATAGTGATGGGTTGCTAGCCGCATCGCCTATAATACGATTCCTAAGACTTTTGCCCATTCCCTCGATGGGCTTTTACTATCAGCGCGGGAAGAGAAGCAACTGGTAAATTCTATGTTTTGTCTTTACTCCCAGACCAGCATGCGTCATTTAATAAATTATTTATAATATTTTTTTTTTTAAGATTAGTTTTAGTTTAGTTTTTAATTTAATAGTTTAATTTGTATTAATTTCATTTATGTAATTTTTATTGTATTGCTCATGAATAAATATTTAAAGTAAGCATATTTAAAAAGAAATATAATTAAGTACTTTAAGTAAAATGTACTCGGGAGCAATCAAACCGGGGCACTTCCCGTAGAAAGTTGTATGAAAGGTGACCCGGTTTTTTGCACTCGAGTATATTTTTATAATTATAACAAACACATAAGCAGAAAAACACTCCAACACTGACACGGCTATGACAATGACGACCTTGACACAGCAAAACAAACGACAGTCGCAACAGTACACAAACAATCGCCTATCGCCCGACCTAATAAAAAAACAATTGACATACTAAGTCGCGAGCACTTTGCGCATAAAACAATCTGTTGTATAACAAACGTACGAGCGGATGAAACACTTGAACGCGCTGTCACTGGTGCGAGTGACAGCGAATTAAAATATAAACGCTAGGGTTGGGAATTAGGGCAGGGTTGACACTTGTTTATTTAGGGTCGGATTCGGACTGGATCTAGATCGAGGTATTTTTAAATGCAGACACGTTACAGCACAGAGAAAAACCAATATTTAGAATGCTTACTCGTATGGACTTTTCTGTGTAGGCTACTTTTGCATATTCAAAGTTAAATTGTCGTGCTTGGCGCAAATATCATAATTATAAAAACCTAAACGAAATCTTCTACTTGGTTGGGGAATAAGTGTTTGGTATGTAGATGTAGAACTCTTTTTAGGGACATTTATTGTGAATCTAAAACTGGCTTAGTTTGTTATTATGATGGGCAATGTCTGAAGATTTTAAGTGCTCGAAAATTTACGTATAGACAGGACATTTCTAACGAACATAATAAAAACAGATTTTTCAGAAGCATCAATTAATTATACAAAATATAATTGTTCCATGGCCCAAACAAAATAAAAAGAAAACTGTCAGATGTCTGACAACTGGTTAGTTGTGCGACGTAAACAACCTCACGCACGCACGAACTTTCTGTTTACCAGTTGGAAGTAACTGTTTTAATAAAAACGGAAAGAAAAAAAAACGGTTTTTGACAACCCTAGCTCGGCGACATCGCAGGGGTGTAACGTAACAGAAGCCTGACAATAAAAACGCGAGGGATGATCGCATCATTACTAACACTGACTAGCTCATTAAAAAGGTCATAAGCGCCATCGGCAGCCTAACACACTTACGCCGTTTTACTTTTACACTGATTAGTAATATTTGCCAGACGCTATGGTGGTCTGAGGGTTTATACAGTTAGCTTTTATGCCTATTAAATTATTAAGCTTTTAGTGTGATGTATACAGACATGTGATAATCATAATATTCATAACTATGAGTCTGTACCTAACTATTTGGGCACGTGTTTGCAATTTTTCATCACCATAACGTACTTAGAATATTTACATACAAGTAATTTAAAAAACTATTAAGATAACGATTTTTAATAATCTTTTGTAAAAATGTTTGTTGTGCAAAACTTACTTAGAACTTACGCGAGACGGGTTACCTCCGCGTGTGATGGTTCGTTTTTGAATCCGTCCTGTGGAAAGAGCAGTGCTTGGTCCGGTGCACCCTGGCCATCGGTTAATGACTTCCTAGCAGATTCTGAGGGATATCATTATCCGTTGGCTAAGTGCCCGATAGGGGGAGGGAGAGGTCTTTTGACCGTGTTCTACCATACAACGTTGCCGACATTTTTGTCACAAGATTTTTGAATACTGTATTTATTACTTTGACATTGGCGAACTCATCGCATCGATCGATGGGGCCATAATCTATAAAATCAAAAAGTACTTAGAACTTTTTTATGTTTTCTTAAAGATATGGATTAGTGAGGTATCCTCTGTGAATGCTTCGCTAAGCTTCGGTTTGTCTCAAATACCATCTTAATATTATTCATGTGACTAAAATTTGTTTCCATCTTGTAGCTTCTATTCTATGTTAAACTTTTATTAAACAAAGAAACAATCGTAAAAATGACCATAAGGCAGAACCAAACCCAAATCCAAACGAAAACATAGACAAACAATTTCACGTCACATTGACTTTTAATCCACGCCAAACGGACCGTGAGAAAGCAAGTGTAATTCAGACATCAACCGAGGCCTCTGGGACCGTCTATCTATCACCCCTTCTAATTCATATCTCTATGGAACAAGATGTTATCCATTTATGGAGTACGCTTCTATACCAAGTGCAAAATTCACTTCACCAACGCATTACAGATTATGGGAATCACGCCTCAAACCAACATAGTAGAACGGTACAACCGACCAGTGGTGCATCAATCCCATTGCTGTTGTATTAGGGAATAGCTACAGTTGATTTTGCAGAGGCATTTGGAGTTGCTATAGCAATTATGGTCTCTAGATTTGATTGGACCTGAGTGCCATCTACAGCTCCTTTGGTTGTAGGCTCTGGTTTGTTAGTAAGAGGGTTCGTTTTTGGTTGTGAGTTGGAATCAATATCAAGTGGCAGTTAACGCTGCGAATCCCCAAGGATTCGAACCCCACGCGTTGTGTGGTGCAGATCGAAAGTTTATGAACGCGCACTTGTTACGGGATTACAAAAAGTGTTGTTCGGCACGGGGGGTGATTTTATGAGCTAATAAAAAGTGGGATGTGTGTCGCGTTTGCTTAATTGTGTTGTGATAAATGGATCGTGTTTTGTTTAATGTTATTAATGTTGTTTACTTTCTGGCTCGTTTTAGATATGAGATATGAATATAAGAGATGTTCACTTTCGATACTGTTTGGAAGATGATCTAGATTAAGTAATTTCTGGGTGACCATTAGTTACGTTAGTCTTGATGTTTGTTTCATCATTTACGCATGTCAAGACTTTATTTTCCGGCAGAAAATCGTCTATGTACAGGTAATTGTATTTGAAAACGGTCGCTTAAAATCGTTTTAATATACCTACGCATGTAAAAACTGACCGAGCAGCAATTAGTATAACAATGTTAAATGCACTTGTGATAAAGAGGCAGTATTCAAAGCCAGAAACTTATCGATTGTAGGTTTCAAGGTCTTCTTCTAAGACGTAGGACATACCCCCTTATCCATAAGCAATTGTTAAGCTTATGTTGGTTTAACAATCGCCTGTCTTCGTCTGTCACTTTGTCGTTTGCTTTTGTCAGATGTAGACAAAACATTACTTACTTAGTTACATCCGGCTCGTAACTTTTTATAAATTTAGTTTACGCTAGGTACCTACCTACCTATGAATAGCAGAAAAATAGTTCTATTTTTCAATTAATTCATTTTCTAACTGAATAAGCGTGGGAGTGTATTAAATTTAATCGTGTGACGATTCCAAAATATTACGACTTGTCTCCAGAGACTTATTTTAGGGCTAACAATGGCCAGCCCAACTTGACCTCCTGATCCCTTCACTATCAAACAAGTTGTTAATAAAATGCGATGTTCCCGGGGTCTTGTGATGCCGGTAGTTATTGTTGGCCTATTCGCACGGATATTTGATGGTCGACGAGATATGTTCGGATTTTGAAACAAGTGACAGATGTAATTTTGTGATTTGGTGCCAACGGGTCAAACGTTTGGAACTGGTTATGATGAGGATGGGAAACATTCGATTCATTTGAGACTCGTTGGAGAATGTCAAGCAGTGCGATGTTATTATGCCATTTCAGTCTACATGAACAGTTTCAACAATGGCAGTGTTTGTGATATAAATACTTTTTGTTTCATCGAACCTGAAATGTTACTGGCCATCAAAATACCTTACAGTATTCTTAAAAATAAATCGATGTTCGTCAGTCATAAAAGAAATACGATACAGCCTGGTGGCGGACAGACAGACGGACTGTGGAGTCTTAGTAATAAGTAAAAGTAGTTTGTACCCTTCGGGTACGGAACCTAAAAAGATGTCAGTTAAGAAGAAAGTGATTTCCTTGTTAACACCTTATTAAGTTGCCGATGCGTGCCGCCTAAGGCACTGAAATTACCTTGCGCTCGCGAACCTGGGGCGGGGAGCGGGGGGGGGGGGGGTACCTACTCTAAAATTCGATTATCGAAAGTCCATGTCGTATCGTCCCTCTCGCTCTTAAAGTAATGACTATTAGTATGAGCGGAACGGCACCAAACGCAGTTTGTAACACGAATTTTACAGTATGAGAGGCTTTTCGCGCTTAGGGTGCAACAGTAAAGGAACGGATACAGCTGGCAGATGAGAACCCGTCTTTACAATGGAGATATTAATAACGTAAACGCTTTCGAGACATTTTCTGCCTTATTTCACACCTGACAGTCAGATTGCCGATGGCCAGTACTAAATTAGCAGTCACAATTCGAGAAAACCTTTATTCGGAAACCAAATTAGCACAGTCACACACACAAGTGGCACGTCAAGTGTTGACTGCTCTTAAATATTTGAGCGCAAGACGAAGGGTCAGCCTCTGTCATCCGTCAAAGCCAATTGTAACTTTAAATTCCCGTTTATTTCATTTTTTAGGGGGACATAAAAGCGTTACCGAGTAGCGTTGAAAATAGGGGAGTTTTTAACACTGGAAAGTTGCTCTGTTAAATATTTAAGCTTTTTCGATTTGATTGTACCGTTGGACGTCTGGTTCCTTTTTTGAGACTAACTTTTTAAAGGCATTTTCGCGTAACATGTGTGAATACGTTATTTGTTTTTATACAGAGAAAAAAAAACGCTTGACGTTGTCATGAAACGTTTTGCACTTTGCACATTGATATGCCAGCCTGTTGTTTTTAAATAATTTAGTTTTTCCTCCTTTTTATTTTTTGTTTATTGTAAACTATTTAATTAATTTACCTATGTATTTTTTAGTTACACATAAGTCGGGTTCGATCTATTTATTACTTAATACGAAATAGTCCGAAACAGGTCGAGCATCACTCGGCTTTTTGTACGTGAGTTATCCGTTTATGTGTAATTAAAAACCATATTTTTTATTAATGACACCCAACCCACATTAATTTGTGTAAATGTCTCAATTCCAATACATTCTAGTCGTGGTTGACATAAGCTGTGGTGTGCTAATGAGCCACCTAAATCCTATCCGAGAGCTCGGCGAAGGTTTAGAGAAGGTATTTTTTCTTCTGTACTCTGTGATTTATGTAATCACAAGCCACACTATAAGAACACTCATTAAAATACTTTGGAAAAGTCTATATTGTCTATTCCCTCTAAAAGCACTTGTTGGCTTATGGCTCTAAAAGAGCTCTATCGTTACGTAGGTGAAACTTTTACTGCCAATGAGTTTTTTTTTATTTGTCCATTCAGACAGGCTACGGTCAAAAACCATTCAGTCGTTCAGGACCAAATATGGCGGTAGGTACTTATTTAGAAAGCAAACAAGACCGTTTTAGGAATAATGTTATATAAGCGATGCGGCTAGCACCTCTACGCCCTCAGTGTCTAGCTAAACGTGGCCTGTAGGTCTTGTTACCTTGAGCCCTGTCTACTCCGTAAGGGATTAGGACGTGATTTGTGTATATATGTATGTAGTATTGTCTTCAAAAAAGCGTTTTCATAAATTACGTCGTTATCCCTTAGGGGTAGACAGAGCCTAAGGTAAAAATAGCTAAAGGTCACGTTTAGCGTGATTAGCATAATTGCCATAATATCGTCCACGTAGAAAGACTAACCCCGTACAAAAAATTAACCCAAACGAATTCATGGCTCCATGTTAAATTGCGCCCGCGTCCCGGATTACCCCACACGTGGGATAATCAGGCACGCTAATTGCCTCCACAGCGCCTAAACAATCAAATCTCATGTGCGGAAGGCATGTATGTTGATTGTATGGGATGCTGTGTCGCCGACAATACAAGGTCGCCCAGATTTTTTCCGGAAATATTCAGCAGGTGGATAGCATAGGTTCATTAAACACCCCTGTAAATGTTTCTTCCTCGCTGGTCTGGGAGCAAAGAGAAACATAGAATTCACCAGTTGCTTCTCTTCCCGCGCAGATGGTAGACTCATCGAGGGAATGGGCGAGTCTTAGAAATCATGTTATAGGCGATGCGGCTAGCAACCCATCACTATTTTGATTTCCCTTTCCTCCTATACGCCCTTAATCTTGCTAAACGTGGCCTTAATGCCTTGCATACATATATCACGTCTTTATCCCTTACGGGGTGGACAGATCCTAAGGTAACAAAACCTTAAGGCCGCGTTTAGCATGATTAAGGGTGTATAGCTGGATAGGGGAATCAAAATAGTGATGGGTTGCTAGCCGCATCGCCTATAACATGATTCCTAAGACTTTCGCCCATTCCCTCGTTGTGCTTTTACCATCTGCGTGGGTAGAGAAGCAACTGATAAATTCGATGTTTTTTCTTTACTTCCATACCAGCACGGAATAAGCCTGAGATAATTAAATGGTTCTTAAGAATGTTTTTTACGTCTTTTCTGTGCCTTTTCACCCTTTGTATTAAACTACAGAAAAATTTGGTACTTGAAGTTTCTTAGTTCAGAACCCTAACTAATGGTACAAGATACCTACGCCTGCGTTACTTGTAAAAAAAGTCATAGTCAAGGCATTTCTCATTTTATCGAATCGTTCCTCATACACGTACCTACACATATTTGACTTCAAAAAAAAACTAGATGCCCAATTACAAAATAATCGCATTATAATGAGCCATCAAACACAACTCGAAACCGATTCGCCCGTTAAAAGAACAATTCTTTTAAGAACTTTAAACGAAATCGATTTCCAGAAAAACCTTATTTCCGTCGTCCAAAGCGGTCGATTTAACGTCATTTAAGGCTGCCATTACAATAATACCTACAATTTGGAATGTCCTTCGCTAGTATAATGACAAAACATTATAAGGACGTGACTCCTGTACTGTCATTAGGATCTTTTGTTTTACAAACCGAAAACAATTTTGAGAACCCTAATATTCAGAGCCAACCAATTAAACGAGTAAACTCATTCCCACTCATCCATTGCGACTTCAGCACTATCAAAGGGTTTCACTTCATCATTCAAACAAGCAATGGACACTGAAGTTTGATATGTCTAATTTGTCGTTTGCGGTTTCGTGGAGGATATTTCAAATGATATTTGAAAGGATGTCCCTGCGTAATCGATGTTTAAGCGACAAAAAATAAATGCGTTTGGAAACATTTTGAATGTGGCACCTTGGTCAATGTCGTTCGATCAACGACTTAGGTATATTAGGTTAAAATGAATGATTTGTATGTATTTCAGAAAATATATCGACTGAGGTAGCTAGGTATTTAAAAAACATTCTTTACTGAGCACCAAAAATCAGTACCTACAGTGAGTTTTTCCAAACTGCCCTTAAAATTTTGAATGATTAATTCTTTATATATTAGTTGTGTCTATAGACTGTACCTATTTACATTGTGTTTAAGCAGAATAATTTACTAATTACATAATGCTGTTTGCATTGTATTATTAGTTTAACGTTTTCTATACTTAACCGGCTTTAAAAAAATAGGGAGTTCTATAACACTGTATGTATTTTTTCTTTGATAAGTTTATGTATTTATTTTTTTTGTACTGACATTAGATTTAGAAATAAAAAAGCATATAAAAAGTAGTTAAAAAACAATACGTTTCTCAAAAAATGTTAAATCCCCAAAATTATCCTTCAACTGTCTAATAAAAAACTACCCGGAGTTAATTCTTTTTTTTAATCGCGTGACTCTATGACAAATTAACCCTCGAAGGGTAAGGTTTGGCTCGGAATCGAAGTGACGACTTATAATCGGTGTAGCGTGTAACTAAGCTACTGTGGTATTGATGAGAACTGGCTACTGTTGTAATAACTTTACTGGTGACCCACCAGCTTCGCACGAGCACAATGTAGATACTAACCAACCAATCTTCAAAAAACCCCGACAAATTACATACCTTCTTGAATCACTCTATCTGGAAACCGCATGAGTATTTTTTAAGTTGATTGCGAACAGACGCGGCGGAGGACTTTGTTTTACTGATATAAGCATTAAACTAGATATACAGTAAAATACCCTGAATCGCATAACATTGGAACACCTTTTAACTAAAAATGTCATAATGACTTATCATACACCTGCCAAAGAAGTTATTGCTAAATTATGTTTCAGTCATGTTTGTAAAATTGCGGGTACAGGTAATGAAACCCTGTACAAGGTCCAAGATACGCTACCATTATCTTACTCGCTAGAGGTGCTTCCGCTGTTATGTTCCGGCATGGAGAGTGGTGCAGCTTGTGAAATTACTGGCACATAAGGTATTTCTCCTTAGCCCTCTCGGCTGGCTGATGATAGCCTTCGTTGTTGTTTACCAAAAATATAGAGTTGATAACAATGTGCGATAAAGGGAAAGATAAATGAATGAGCAAGTAACCAATTTCAAACAACTCCACTGTCAGAACAACCCAACCCAACTAAGTTGACAAGCACATTTTTGTTAACAATTTCGCTGTCACGGCATGTCATTCGGACCAACTATTATTAGTGTGTAGTTGTCATTATACCGAGGAAAAATCTTCGGTTAATAGTATAATTTTAGTTGAGGTATCTTTTACAATTAAATTGAAACAAAGGATTGCCCGCCGTAGACAAATAAAGGTCGTCATTGGCGACAGTACAGAAGGATTGACCGTGAGCGATAGAAAACGAAAAATTAAAGAATTCATATAAAAATTCAGAAGAAAATGAAAAATAATACCTTCGAGATACGAAAATAACTTTAAATATATGTGTGTATTGTATTTAACAACTGCTAGGAACCTTTCCGCTCCGCTAGTACTGTGACTATAAAACTTCGATTTCACGTAATGCAATTGGCCTATTCTGCATGTGTAATATCACCGTCACCGCTGAGTAAAAGCTCGCAGACACATAGTGTAGTCACCTAGTTACGTATTTAGTTGTTAAGGTGGGATTCCAGGCCTACTCCTAAATTCGATTTTAGTTTAGTGCCATTCCGCCCACATCATCATATCATCATAATATCAGCCATACGCCGTCCACTGTTAGACATAGGCCTCCCCTATAGACCTTAAGTTTCCTCCGGTTGGAAGCGGTTTGCATCCACCGTGAGCCCGGGACTTTAACCAGGTCACCTCGTCGGTGGACGTCCTACCGCGGTCTCCACTCCACTCTAGAACCTTTCGGCCCCAACGACCATCTGTTCTCCGTACTATATACAAACTTACATATAAACACAAATCACGTCTGTATCCCTTACGGGTTAGACTGAGCCTATGGTAACAAGACCTAAAGGCCACGTTTAGCATGATTGTGGGCCGTGCTGCATGGCCTACTCATTACCACTTCAACGAGCTAATTCACTTGGCTATGCTGTTGGCTCTTGTTCTTCTACGTATCTCCTCATTTCTGATTCAGTCCCGTAGATAAACCCCAAGCATAGCTCAAAGGAACTAACTACTACTAAATAAATTCATGACAAATTTATTTACGTCGAATTGCATGCACTACAATGTGCATTACCTAGCAATTCAAAATGTCCATGGTGACTCCATGAATTTCAGAACCATGCTATCCAATGTCACAACCTAACATAACGATAACGAAATGGTAACATGCATTTTCACCACTGAGCAAGACGCCTGCAAAAAGCTACAAGTAATAATTTGTCCCAATCTCATAGAGACAGTCTAGTCTACTGTTAAAACTTTGAGGCGTCTTTTAAGGACCGAGCTGATTTCGTCGTGACGCTTTCGGGTTCGGTAATATCTTAGGCCTCAAACTAACTTAATAAACTTCCACCCTATCGTGGGTTAAAAATAGACAAGCCTGCGATGTTACCGCCTCTACATGTCAAAACTATGGAACGTAGATATGATTGATAGCTCCCAATTACCACCGAAGCGGGGTGCAAGCGGTGTTTTTGTCGTGAATATATTTATTTTGTTTCATACTGACAGTTATCCTTAGCGATGAATACGAGAAACAGGCGGCTGGTTAAACGGGTGTAAGGTATATATATTGCGTGTTTTGCTTATTAACAGCTTTGCGGTAAAGATCTTGATCGACCATTGAACTTTGAACATAGTCTCCTCTTCTCTGGTTGCATATGATTTGGATTTTCGACCGTTGGGATAGACTAATAAAGTGGTTCACGAATTGATTATAAGTGTACGATCGTTATGAAATCCATCACTAACTATTTTGATTCCCCTTTCCACTTATATGCCCAGAATCATGCTAAACGTGGCCTTTAGGTCTCGTTAGCTTAGGGTTTATCTACCCCGAATTCCCAAACCTGCATTGCACAGGTGCCACGAAGAGGGAACCCCATCCCGGGGTGGTCGTGGGACGTCGCGGTGACACCGAGTGCTTCCGTAACGCCTCACATAGGTACGACCGAATAGGGAATCCGTGTGGTTTTTAGTGGGTATGCCTGCCGTCGCGGGAGAGCCCCACATATCCCGGTAAATCCGTACCGGGCGGATGCATAAGGTGCATTTTTCACACCATAAAAAAAGGGTTTGTCTACCCTGTAAGGGATTAGGGGTAGATGTGATTTGTGTATGTATGTATGTAAAAGAACAAAGTCTCTAACTAAGGGATGCAGTCAAAGTTTAGATAAGTTAGGATAGTACCATCCACGAAGACCGTGTATTTATGGTCGTGTAAATATATGTGTTTTAGTCACACTCGTAACACTTAAAAAAATGATTTAGTTAAGGTAAATTTAACATCCACGCGTTTGGTTTCTACAACGCCACAAGAGAACAAACATACATACGTACATACAACAGATATACTAACCCATTACCCATTACCCTTCTTTGAGTAGTTCAGTCGGATAAATCGAGCAACTTGGGGTGTTTGAAGAGTAAAAAAAACAGTTGAAATAAGTCTTTACAGGTATTTATTAAAACGCACATCGGAGTTGCCAGCACAAAATCAAAATAATACTCAATAATTCACAATACCATATTGGGTACATAGGATATGTAGGATTTTCTATTGTTTTGTCGGTTTCTTTGCAAATTATAATAAAACATGATCCAGATAAAAAATATTTTGACATTTGCTTCTTGTTTTTTTTAATCTGAAATTTGTATGAAACATAAACTGAACATTTAATCTGTATTAATTAAGGGACCACATTTTAACATTGACTTAATTGAAAATTGTTTTACTTCTTTTTGGTGCTTACGAACCTATTTATTTATTTAGAGTAAGTACATAGTTTCTTGACTTCAACGCGATATTTACAATGAATAATTATATTTGCGTCCTCTAATAAATTCTACAGTTTCAAAGCGAGATCTAGGAAAAGAAAAACCAAATGCTTTTATAAATACAAAAGTTTACTATTTACAATTCATACCTCCTTCTTTGTTATTGTTTTCTATTACACATGACGTTTTATTGCCTATTGTAAACACTATGTTAAATATAATAATATGTAGTTAAAATGACGTCATAATACTGTTTAATGTTTATTTACAAGAATTGTAAACTATTGATTTTAAATGTACAGTTAACTATTTAAAATGTATTTACTAATTTTTTAAGTACATATAAAATAATCAAAATGCTAATTAAAAACTTAGCGAGTACTTAATTAATAAAATCTATTTACAATAACTATAAATCTCATCTTTTGCTGTCTTATAAATAAAGTAAAAGTTTTGCAGACATTTTAATTAGGTACATGGATAACCTAAAAAAAGGTTACGATATGAATAGTTATGGAATCAATAAGATGCAACTGTTATTCGGGTACATCTTGCATGTCTTCAGAGGAGAGGAGATTAAGTTGCCACAGTGGTCCGCTCAACTGGTTCCTTTCACTATGGCTGTGGAAGTGCCTGGCACGGATATCCTACGGGATCTTTCTTTTTCTCGTTTTATAAAAATAAGTCATTTATCAAGAAGTAATTCCGCTGTTGAACCTACTTAGGTATATGTATAGGCACACTGGCCATTGCATTCATCAGAGCTATCTAGAAATTAAAAAATTGACAATAAGCCAGCTCAAATGTATCTAATGAAGACTTTATCTCAATTAATACAAAATAAGTACCAATGACAGAAACTTAGAATAAGCAAAAAATTTACAAAATAAAATGTTTTCTAAATTTATATGAATAGACTTTGCAATTTGTGAGTTAGTGGCCTTTACAATTATAAATTAATTACACTTTGCTCAACGTACAAAAGAAACAGTTTTGTATATTGTATACTGAATTATGAGACCATTTATTATTATTTATAAATATAATCTACGCATTTTACGAACCCCTTTCGAAACCTTCACAAACTCGTATAATTTTAGTATACACTGAATCAGCCATCTTTACAATTCCATCTCTCGTCGTTTCTTTTTAATCCGTGGCAGGGCACAGACTAAACAGCCAGCATCAAAAACACAGAAACATTCGAAATTCAAATTCAACAGATCGGCGACGCAACAGGCGGCGGATGCGGTGGCGGTGCGTTCGGAGCCGGGGCGTTCATAAAACCTTGATTTCCAGCCCACGGTTGTAAGTTCTGTAAAGCGCTTAACGCTGTGCTAGATGGTGGGGCTTGGGATGTGCTATTTGGGTTTTGATAATGCAGCGCTGACAGCGGCGCGGATGGCGGAGGTTCGGAGATGTAGCCTTTGCTCAGCGCTTCGGCTTGAAGCGAGAGCATGAGCCGGTTGGCAGCTTGGCGCTCGGCTTCGCGCTCTTCTGCTGTTTGACGTCTGAAACAATTGAAGATCAGATTAATATCTTTTTAAAAATAAACCATGGTCTATTGTAAACGACCAGTTTTTATGGTCGGAACAGTTTTTTCTTTTGTTGGTGGTGCGATGACATCGACCAACTTTAAGACGCTTGACTCGAACAAAAGGATTCTTGAGATGATTGTTGGCTGAGCACAGCGACAACTTTACGGACGAGGTTCGGATAGAGAATCACATCCTTGCTTTGCTCTCTCTGTAATCGCGGTAATGTATGTGTAACTCTAAACACGTGATAAACGATAGCTCAACTACTTTTGTAATAAAATCTGCAATATACAGAAAACAAATAAGTATCAGGGCTATCAAACAACGAATTAACAATTGAAATAACCATTTATTAATCCAATTAACAATTGATCCAGGCAATTAACAGTGAGCCTAACATCGCACGCGCGGTTAGTCGCCCACTAATGGCCAGTGCATTATTTAACTGACACCAGACTAATTGTAATGGAATTATTTAATTTAATCATTAGTTTTGAACAATAATGAACATTTATGTGTTGACGTTTTTAATAGCGTATCAATACCACGACTGGAACATAACCGGTGACAACGATTTTACAGAGAAATTATTTACATTGATAATAATTGACGGTGAACGTAATAATTTTAGAGGAATTAATGTCACGTGAACTAAACA
This sequence comes from Pandemis cinnamomeana, assembly GCA_932294345.1. Classification (NCBI taxonomy): domain Eukaryota; kingdom Metazoa; phylum Arthropoda; class Insecta; order Lepidoptera; family Tortricidae; genus Pandemis; species Pandemis cinnamomeana. The sequence continues at coordinate 6,106,842 of OW028724.1, read as the reverse complement.
AGCCGCCTGAAAGGGCGAAGTAAGTTTTTGGTCACATAATAGGTAAGACAATTACTATGAGAACAGTTTGTTGCCGTTTCGATCCGCAAGTGGCGCTCCCTATTTTTCCGTCGTACGTACAGAAGGCGTTTACGTGAAAAAGTTCAAGACCTTTTTTTAAGTGTAACTTCAGCAGGTGACTAATAAAAAAATATAAAAAAACAAAAAGCTAAGGTGAGAGCCAGGATTCGAACCCACAATGTCTGTTTAAGAGGCCATAGGTCAAACCGCTGGGCTACCAAGCTTTTTACAGCCAAACAACCCTGTCTGCTAAGCAACAAAGTTGACGCTTCGTCTTTAACGATAGTTAAGGCAAAATTTCGCCACTTAGCGTACGCTAGACACATTAATAGCTAATGGAAATAGAATCGATCGACCGTCAACCGCCCTTTAGCCGGCAATTAGCGAAGTTGAGTGTTCACGCGTCAATGAAGCTTGGAGTTAGTTTAAGGGTTGCTATCATCTCACTTTTACCTAGCCTAGGGTTTGAGAACGGATTAGGAAGGTTGAGGTCTTACGTTACCGAGCTGATTATAATGGGTGAATGTTCAATTGTTCTATGTTAAAGAGAAAAGTCTTTTTCTTTTTCTGTGTTATAGTATAGGCGGCTGTGACTGAATTTTGAATTTTGTAATTTGGCCCGCTGATAGGTAATGACGTAGGTACGCGAATCTATGGTAAAAATCTATATTTTTTTCGAAAGTGATGTTCTTTCTATTTGAGCTAAGCATTTAAATTTAGATTAAAAGTTTATTATTAAGTTATGTTGCGTTATTTGTTGAATACCAGAAGTTAATACCAGATGAATGGCAACATTGACAACCCTGAATCAGTTGCTAAACTGATTGACTTCGATTAACTAATCAATGGTTAACGACAGCTTGTGATTGATTGTGATTTGAATTAGAGTTTCAAAGTTGGCAGTAGGTATTTTAACTTTTACTCATTTGGGTCGATCATTAGAGTGATCAGATAAATAACTTAAAGACATTCCTAATCAAAAAATGCTATTATTCTGGCAACGAGTTCCTAAATAATGAAACAGTGAAGTAATTTAAATGAAAATTATAGAAACATTGACATTTAAGCTACCTAGACATATTCCTTGAATTTATATGACATTATGAAGTATTGTAATGATTCTTAGATTTAATTGACAGACTATTTTACTGAAATCATCTCATTTTATTAACAAATAATTAACTAGAATAGAATAATATTAATGAATTTAATAATATCAATGTATAGTTTTATGTACTTAACTAATTGCATGGCATGTTATTGACGTTATATTACAATCCTAGATTTAGATATTAACTACTATTGTGTTGCCCTTACAGGGCGTCATGGACAATAAAAAAAGGTAATTCTAGTATATTTATGGCGCTCCCACACTGTGTTTCAAGTACCCAAAAAGGCACGTGGCATGACGTGTCACTTTGGATACAAAGTGGCCTTCGCACACGTGAGTTTTTGACACTTCAAACGCATAGTGTGGGAGCGCAGTGAGGTATAATTTTGGGATTCTCCCCATAAAGGGATTATAAAATGTAATGTAATGTGGAAGCAAATAACCGTCACCAAGAAAATTTGAAAAGATTTTATTACAAAAGCTTATGTAGGTATTGATTTTTCGGCTGGTAGGATCTTATGCAGGATCCGTCCCGGTCTCTATCTTACTCGCTAAATCCTGCCACCAAACAGCCGTGCTTGCGCTGCTGTGTTCTTACGAGAAGAGTAGGTACGTAGCTGGTGGAATTGATGGCACTTTCGGTCTATTTCAGTCTTGTACGCTAGCAATGGATCTGAAATAGACTGCTTTTTCGGGTGTCCATTTGAGAGTACTCACGTGCCATCAAGTCATCGATTTGCTCTTTGTGACCTAGTGACATTTAAAAAGATTTTTAGGTTCATATTTATTTGTAGTTTTAAAAAATGGTAAGTGTGCAATCTTACTTTTAATTTTTGTAAGCTTTTTACTAACGAGACCTGTTTGCTGTACCTACACATATGTAGGATGGATGACAACGTAACCACCTACAGTCAAAAAAAAGTAGAGTCGTCAAAAAAGCCAGATATTCAAACTTGTTTTTTTTTTCAAAAAAATATTTAATTCCACAGTTTCGCTAGAGTTCAGTTTAAATTAAGAACAACCCTCGAGTTGTTCTTAAGAGCCAAGCTTGGCTGTCGATCATAAACTTCAAGCTAGGGACGTGCACGTTGGGCCGAAATGGAATCTGGCACTTACGAATTATTCGGCCTTCGGCTTACATGCAAAACATTAGGAATATTGTTAAGTCTTTATGTTTCTAGGGTACGAATCGGTATAAATATTTTAATCGTTACAATGTTGGCTGGGTCATATTAAAAGTGGTTAAAGCTAAGATGGCCTATACAGTACTGTACCAATTTAATATAGTAGAAAACGTTTTTGTAGAACTATATAACAAACTCTGAATTTTCACAAACAAAAGTTACACTTTTCATGATTACCATAAGGTGCTGTTTATCAAACGAAACGCAGACAAAGCTGCGAATGATAACTAGTTTCTAAATACGTCGGAGTTAGACATATAGTTACATCTCCCGCTTACACTCATAGTCATTGATAAGAGAATGAAAGGGACGACATCAGAATTCAACTCCAATTAGTGTTACCAGTTCAATTCAAAAGTGCGGACAAAATCCCGGCCTAATCAAAAATACTTGGGACATTTCAGTTCCCAACTGACATTAAGGGCAGTCACCTTTAGTTACATTTCTAAATCCGTTGGCGCTAATTTATGTACTGTTCACGTACAAAAGCACTTACTTCGTTATTAATTTAACATGCTTTTAACAGCCATCAATCTGGTACAAGCCAGTTTATAGACGGGTGCATTAGAGAGCCTGCAAATACAGTACTTATTTTATCACATATATAGATTTATTGGCTCTTGGTAAATTCTTCTAAAAATAATGTTAACTTTTACACAATACGTATCGGTGTCAGACGTGCATCGGGAGGCAAGGTTTACGAGTAAAATGTTAGAATTGTATTCGAGCAGATATCCGTCATGGAATTGGACTTTCTGAAAGGCATGTAGGTACATAATTACAATAACAAATCATAATGATATTATCGTCGTGGTGAATGGAACATTGACTTTAGTGGTACAATACGGTTGTACAGGTGGAAACAAAAACGGCTTAAAAATTCCATCTGTACTACTCATCTTTAATAGCCGAAGGTACATCGCCTTCAAGGGCTTAGCAATCACAGGCCACCGCAACCGCGGCCTCGGCTAACTCCGATGAGGGTTGCCACAGCAAAATTTTAAATACCCGTCTAAAATAATGGAATACATAGTATGTACCAGTTCTCTTCCTGCGCTGATGGTAAATGCCCATCGAAGGAATGGGCATAGGAATCATTACTTATAGGCGATGCGGCTAGCAACCCATCACTATTTTGATTTCCCTTTCCACCTATACGCCCACAATCATGCCATACGTGGCCTATGTCTTGTTTTGTTACCTTAGGCTCTGTGTACCCCGTAAGGGATAAAGACGTGATTTGTATGTGTGTGTGTAAAACAATGGACTGTTAAAAATCGGAACACTTTTGTTAAAAAAAAAGCAATCATACACCCATTTCAGTTCACCGTTGTCATAAAGTACCTAATCTATAATATGATACAACAATTTTAGTTCCCAATATTCTATAGGTACCTACTTACATTTTTTGAATGCGCGTAACTGTGTAAGTGAAAAGCCGAGAAAAAAATACTAAAGCTTTGAAGTCTCGACATTGCTACACAAACCTAGCCCAAAGTAAACGCATGGCAACATTTAATCTATCCCTCTACCCTAGCGTCGGCAGATTGGTCGCGCTCTTTTGGACTAAAATATGAACCTAATTTGATCTTAACGCAATTTAACGTTACTTAACGTAAGTTCAAAAATGTCCGAATACGTCTGGAAGGATGGTAACCCTACCTAACATTGATGCCTCGGCGGCTCCACTTAGATCATTCGCAGCAAGGACTTATTAGACAGTGAGAAGGGCTTTGTTTTATTATTAAAATTAACAAATAAAGAGGAATATAATATTATAAACTTGATGCATTGTCATGCTAATGAACCTAACCAGGCGTACTCCTTGGAGGGGGGGACGGGTATCATGAACTCTGTGTAAGTATGTTTGAACCCACAGTCTTCTGCTCAATACGGTACAAAACCGTTAAACAAGTTTCCTCTTTAAAACATTTTCTACCCTCTTTTTGTTTTAAATTTTTGTTTTAAAATTCTCAATAGGCAGAGGCTTTAAAACTTTCAAGCACCTTCCTGCTATCTAAGTCGACGTTACCTTAATGTCCCAACATACAACTTAAGTCTTATGGCCTTTACTTAAAAGGGGTGAACACACTTGGGCTAAGCGTCTTTACCCGAATTATTAATAAACAAAGGAGAAGCTTGAACTCTACCTCGAATTTATTATAAGCGGCAAAATTCCAAGACAAATTTCGAACACGGCAAAGTTTCAGACGGTTCCAATTTTTATAAACACGGATTAATAAAAAAGAAATTAACAACTATTACCGGCATGCAATGAAAATTCTGGCTGGAAACATGATAACGCTATGTTTTTTTTTTAATGTGGCCAGTATCTTAAGCAGTACTTACTTTTTAATGATCATCGCTTAAGTTGTTAAGTTGGCATCTCTGCAAAACGCTGCGCATTTATTCCGTTTGTTTAAAACACGATTTGGCATGTTCTTCAAAATACTATTATTTTTAATTGTTATTTAACGTGCGGCCTTACAAGGCAAAGGTTCATATCGTTCTAATTAAGATAGCAGCAGACCCGAGTACTCTTGTTTTGCATACAAAAACCAGCTTGCGCTCGCAATCAGTATGACCCTTAACAGGATGAGATATAGTCGACAGTCCTTTAATTAAGTAAGAAATAAGTTGGTTGGAGTAAATAAAGCTTTTAAGCGGTATCGAACTGTTTTCAATTAGACGTGAGCTTTTATCGTAATTGAGGCTTGAGCTTAAAACCAATGATGGCTGTATTTAAGTTTTACTGATCATTTGCACAAAATGGCGCGGTCAAGGAACCTTTGTGCATGTTTTTATTACATAACTAAACGTGAGATGCAAGATAAAGTTAAAGTTTATTTTGCGTCTCGTTTTTTCCAACCAGTGTGTTCCAATCTTGTACGATTCGAGAGACAATTTCTTGGGGTTGAATATTTCGAAAATCCTTTAACACCGAAGTGTCATTGTCACAATTTTGCAAACATTTCAAGACGCATGTGCGCAAATGGCAGCTAGAGTATAAGTTTAGTTAAGAACAGCAGAAAACCAATGTTACCAATTTGGACTGGACATCAGAATCAGACTAATCTAAATATTACGAAAAAGTTATGTAATTTGGTACATATGTACGACAACTTATCTGGAAATTTATATAATGCGAAGAAATAAATTAAAATCCAAAATACGCGCCAAATTAACAACCAGAAATATTAAACCGAAGCGAAGTCCAAAGTAATAATTCACATTCAATTAAAACCGACATTCGGATGAATATAAAGTTAATTTTGGAATCCAAACTTTCTGATATATGGCCACCCTAAAACCGCCAGAGAACGTTGAGCTCCCGCCCCCCTATCTGTTCGAATTCGTTGTTCGTTACAAAGGGTGTTATAACGAGTTAAGAGGGGTCTAATTAGGTTGGACGGAGGAGATGAATGATTAAACAAAGCGTTAAGTCTATTATCGTAGCGAGAACTTTATTAGAACAGTTAATGTATGAGTCGAGGTAGGGTTGGGCAGGTGTCGTTACAATTTGGCTAAAATTATCGATATTTTTTATATTCGCGTTACACACTGGACTAAAATTCACCACTTTTCATATGAATATATTTATATCGAGATTTTAATAAATTCTCCTTTAATTCAGTTCACCTTGTTCTCACTCAATAGGCAATGGCTTTTTTATATTTTCATTAATATCTCTTATCTACAGAAAGCGACCCGTTACAATTTTATTAAACGTATATTTTTTATATTTTTATGACCTGATAACCAACTATTACATTAAAGCATTCCTAAATATCAATAAAGAATCATATTTTCCTAGTAATTTAGTCTATCTATATTTAACTTGATCCATTTTACATTCCCAATAATAATTGTCAGATAAATAAACGACCAAAACCTTACACCTTTTACAAACTATCGATAACCATCCGGCATTTTATCGACATACCTACACACCCCATCCCTACCCCAACAGAAGCCAGTTAAATTTGCGTCTTGATAATTAGATAAGCGGTAAAGCCTCCAACGAGCCGGCGGCGGCGCAATTAGTAATTTCTGCCTGATTATAACGCGCTGACAACGATATAAATTCAGTGGATATAATAGAAAATGACAGACGACTTCGGATTAAGTAGTTCAAAGCTCGGAATAATTAAACCGTCATTAAGTTGATCGATTAGTTTTTGCATCCATTATGAGACAGCGAGACGTTTTTTAAGTAATTAAAGTATAGTTGATAACGACAGGCTTATGAAAATACTAGCTGTTGCCCGCGACTTCGTTTGCAAAGAAGAACTAGCCTATCTCTATAATCTTTGTGGCTCATATGATCTACATCTGTCCAGCCGCTCTGTGAAAGAGTACCAAACATTCATACATACAAATTTTCGCATTTATACTATTAAGAAAAGCGGTCGCGTGTTGCCTTATCAATTCGATTTCCACCGAATTTCCTGAGTTTTCTTTATGTCCCGTGTTTCATCACTATTTAAATATGAAATTACCATGTAAAACGCTTTGTATAGTACAAATTCAGACACATATAAAGCTTAAAAAATAGACAGTTATGCGTTAAGCAAAAACATAGAATCCCGAGTTCAACATGTGTAAAAACCTCTCATATAAAACAACGTTCGAGATCAATCGTGTTCTTTCTTGTAATTTTTATTTTTTATCATGGCTTTAAAAAGAAATCTCAATTTACAATAGGTACTAATTTTAATACAAATATCACATAGTTTCACACATAATTTTCATATTACATTGTAATGTACCTACTTCCACTATTTAATCCAATTTTCCATAGCATATTCTAGCAAACTGTACATCCCTGAGCGCTCCCGTCCGGCGTTTCCGACAAATTCATACCGCCTAATTAAGAACTGCTTTATTAATTACTTTTCTCGTTTCCCCCCTTCTAACATTTAAAATTTCGCAAATTGTTGGTGAAATTCACCCGACCCTGGATTTAAGGGACAAATGACGGTTAGTTGTTTTAGGTCCGTAAAAGTTTAGGAAGTTAATTGTATTTAGGTAAGTAGCAAAGTAAGTATACATTTTTAACCTTACATAAGATGGTATAAAAAGGACTTCATTTTCACCATAGTTTTGAACTTTGGTCAAAAGTGAATTCTCTGTAGGTACACTATCATAAGATAAGTTTCACTTTCCTTTAAAAAAGTACGTTCATATTTGAATTTAAAAAATATTCATTTCTGTCAAACTTATCCGATATTATTATCGATAAGAACCTTCAAATTTTCACATCACTAGTTTATCCTGGCGATTGTCAAAACAGTTGAATATCTAATGCGGGGGACTTCTACCAAGTTCCAGACATGCCCGTTTTTCCCTTACATAATAGATGAACCGGCTTGATTTCTTAAGATTCTAAAACATTTTCAAATAGGTATACTTTTTATTAATATTGCTGCTTTGAAAAGAGTGCCTTCTTGATAAATGGAAATTGCTTAAGATTTCAATCAAAATGACAGCGTTTCATGAATAATACGTAGCATTGGGAGAAAGCAACATAAATAAAAATAACTTCTTGTCTTCTTTCTGTCTTTAGCTGGCACTAAATTTATGTCAATTTATTTAAAAGATACATGTCAATTTGATGTAAGTACACCGACCTTATTGAAGGGACTTGATTATTTTGAAGGCCTGCATGTAGAAATTTAAAATTACAGCCGCAATGCAGATTGAAGCAAGTTGAAATGTTGAGCAAGTAACACATTCTGAATCTTTCACGGCTTAGGATTCGCAATACAATTCATATTTTTTCCTTAATCTTTTGTATTGTAGATTTTCTACTTCACTTTAGCATTGCATTAATCCAATAGAAACCTCGTATCCAACATTATTTACCAAACTAGCACCTTTTCCCCGAACAGAACCTTCCTCCGAATCCCCGTATCAATCAGGCAACGGATTTGTTTCTTAATTCCTAAGGAGACAGCCTACAAGCAGCAATTATCCAAAAGACATCCGAAACAAAAACCGACCAAGCAAAAAGCCCTATGTCCACGCAAAAACTTCAAACCATACCCCACCGTAAGCTAAAGAGACTAAAGTGAGATTGCCATGGTTGTAGTACATCGTCACCAAAATTAAATTGAAGGCAAAAGCCGCCAAAATAGACTCTTTGCGGCGAGAACAGCTACAGTTTTCCTTTAACATATTACAGCACCCTAATTCCGAGAGTTTTAATATTCACTTATACAAGGGAAAAGAATTACAGGAAGAAAATGAAGCAGGGAGAGTGAATAAGTAAACAGAGCTCTCCGTGTTCCCATTGGTCGGTACGCCGTGTTAGATCGTACGATTCCGATTCGATTTGTAGATTGTCGGAATATCGAATTGAGCACGATAGGAGGGAATGAACGACCTTTAGAACGTGTAAATAGTTCGTGGAATTACGTAGGAATAGCCCTTGTGGTTTATTTTCGTAAGAATCGTAAAGGTCATTACGTTTCGTGCCAGTGTTTTGAAATGTGAAAACGGTTTTGTTAAAAGAGACTTGTCTCGAAAATTAATGATTTGTAAAAAGTATAATATCCCATATCACTTTCAGCTGGAAATTATAGATTTGTCATTAATAGAAAAAGCGAAAGTTAACTTTCGCAAGCAAATATCTAACAGCTAACATAATCAATCTTGGATGCGATTGGAAATAATAATCTTCTGATCGTGACTTGCTTTAAAATTCATCACCATTTTTATTTCATTTTGCTTTACTCGGATAGAAAGGAGCAAGACTTATCGATATTTTATAACATAAAGCAAAATTAATATAGTATTGATCACATCGTATTAGTAACTCCATTTTAATGGTCTAGTTAGTCGTCTTCACTAAAATTATACGTATTAGTGCAACTAAGATTTTAGAAAACTTTAACCACTATTTACGTAGTAACTATCACTAAATATTGTCCCGAATGGAGAAAAATGACTTAAGTACTTGTCTTTTATTTAATGAGTTAAAACTTTACTAGTTCTTAACATACTTTAGGAAAATTTCCACTCATAAGCCGCTTACTTTTGATCTTGCCACTTTAACTGAACCACAATACGCTCAACGCAGATGATCTGTTTTTCAAGTCTATGTTTTGTTTTACCTTGTTTATTTTCTATAAAATTGTGTATAATATCTTATATTTGTGTGTCTTGCGAAAAGGAATAAATGTCTTCTTTCTTTCTTTCTTTCTCAACAAATTCCAGAGACCTCAATAATGAAGAGCCTAAAACTGCAACCCCCACTACAATAACTTAAACGCCGCGTGCGTAAAAGTCACCAAAATAGGCAATAAACCAAACAGGGAACAATGCATGCATGTAAAAATGGCGCTTCTTTCCCACCGCTTAATAATTGATGGCTCAAACTGCCGAGTTGTGTTGCTCATACAATATTTACCCCCTAGCAACCTCGTGTTACCGCCTGTTTTATACATACGTATATCCACTTAGCTTGTTTGGGCGTTGATGGTGAGTTTGGTTTGAAGGAAAATAGTGACATGGTGGGACTTACTTCGGTTAGAAGAAATTAGAAAAAACGAGCTTTTAAAAACACAGCGCTGCCAAAGTAACGCGAAACGAAATTGATGACTATACCACAAGTCATTGGAACTGTTATTAGCGCTAACTAAGACATGAAGTAACTGAAATATGTAAGAGCCAATGAATCACTACAAAGTCACTACATAGTATAAAACAAAGTAGTTTCTCTGTCCCTATGTCACTATGTCCCTATGTATGCTTACCTATATCTTCAAAACTACACAGCGGATTTTGATGCGGTTTTTTTAATAGATAGAGTGATTCAAGAGGAAGGTTTTTATGTATAATTCTACGCAGACGAAGTCGCGGGCAGAAGCTAGTTATTTCTAAACGATTTTACAGCTTATATACTAACTTGATATTCGTTTGTTCTTGTCAGTTAGAAGACAAAACATACACGTGGCCATGAGAAGAGGAAATGTCGTTTTGTTTTAAAAACCTCTGTATAAATTAGTAATTTGCATCTTCAACGGTTTTTAATCTGAAAACTAAATTAATACTAAACTTCTACAAAATCAATAAACTTAATTTTCTCTTCACAAATTATCTTTCACACTTTCTACATTCAATCAATCTAATCGCAGACACATGTACCATACGCACCAAATTGAAATCTAAAATAACTATAAATCCTGTGTATCGATAAAGCACAATGGATATCGACATCGATAAACAAATTTATGCAAGCGCGTTTATCGACATCTCATTTATAACGCTGTCACATGCTTATCGGCTAATATGGGAGATAGGCGTGGTACAGTCTATTGTTTGGATGCAATTGGGTGCTAAGTATTATAATGGATGAATAAAGTGTAATATGTATGTTATTTTAATGGTTGCTGGTATTGTATAGTTTCTTATGCGGCCCGAGCTATGCTTATTGACTGGACGGTTAAATTTTTTAGTCGGCCGGTTGTTTTGCGACTTACAATTGGTCTGATATTTTTGGTCGGTCGGTCGGTCGACAGTAAACTCTTAGGAATGATTAATGATGGTCCGTAGTACACAAAAATACCGTCTGAGGGGGTGTGCACCCGTGCCCCCATACATACACACACAAATCACGTCTTTATCCCTTACGGGGTAGACAGAGCCTAAGGTAACAAAACCTTAAGGCCACGTTTAGCATGATTGTGGGCGTATAGGTGGAAAGGTGAATCTAAATAGTGGTGGGTTGCTAACCGCATCGCCTTTAACACGATTCCTAAGATTTTCGCCCATTCTCTCGATGGGCTTTTACCATCTGCGCGGGTAGAGAAGCAACTGGTACATTCTGCGTTTTTTCATTACACCCAGACCAGCATGGAAGAATCATCATAGTTCAATTTGTTAATTTGTTTTTAATTCCCATTTTGTATTTTTTTTAATAACAAAAACTTTATTATAAGAAATTAAGATTATTATTATCAGAATATTGAAGATAAACTCGCGCTTCTAAAATTTGCTAACCAATTTTTGAGCATCCATCGCCAGATTGACTTTAAAGGTAAAGCCAACAAAAAATACAATGCGCAAAAAACTTTGTAGGTATATTTAACATGATTTTTTTCAACAAAATCTAATCAGACTTGGACTCGCTTAGCTCGGGCGACATTTCTATCCCTCTTGTTATTACTTCTGCGGTTTAACTTATCTCAAGCTGGACCATTCAATCTATATTGCGTCGAGACCCAAATGAATTGCTTTTATCTATGACAAATGATGTGGTATTATCCACCACTATCGAATTAATGACCTGGTGGACTCGAAAGCTTTGACTTCTGATGATTTAAATGTATCAAGCAATGATTAATTTATTGAGTCAGGTTAGGGAGATTTTAACCGGGTCTCCGGCCCTTTGATTTTTACTTGTACAGAGCTGTATTCGTTTTTGATCTGGAGATTTAAAGGCGTTAAAAGATCCTATAGATATAAGATATAGTCGTAATGGTTTGACCAGTGGCATCTCAAGCAGAGGTGTGTGTTTGAATCCCGGGCTCGCACCTCTGAGTTTTTAGGAATTTGTGTGCGATATCTCATTTGAAATTTACCATGTGCTTTTCGGTGAAGGAAAACATCTTGAGGAAACAATTCAATGGTGTTTCTGAAGTTCCCAATCCGCACCGGGCCCGCGTGGGAACTACAGCCCGAGCCCTCTCATTGTGAGAGGAGGCCTGTGCCCAGGAGTGGGACATATATAGGCTGGAGATGTTGAAAAGATCCAAAGTGTAACCACTAAAAAGCTTTAGGTTTATAAAATCAATAAGTTAGGGAAACCTATAAAATCTAAGTGTCAGATAGATTAATTCAGTGTTTTTATTTTATATGTCAAGTTACAAGTTGCTTTTTAAAACTCCGCCACAAATTAAAAGTGTAAAAATACTTTATTTGTTACTAGCGACCGGCCCCGGCTTCGCACGGTGTATTATGCATGCATACATTATAAACCTTCCTCTTGAATCGATCTATCCATTAAAAAAATCCGTTGTGTACTTTTCAAGATATAAGCATACATCTACATAGGGACAGAGAAAGCGACTTTATTTTATACTATGTAGTGATGATGATAGTGATAGTGAAGGTGTCTTATAAAGTTTTACTTCAAAAACATGCAGACGCAATTCAAATTAACAACTTAAGAATCCATAATTGCTACCAGGACCACATGCGGCAGAGCCATATCTTTTTTCTTCAATTATTTCTCGACAACTCAACAAAGGAATGCGAACTACTAACAAACATTTAACGTAACACATGTAAAAACTATTTCATTACGTCCAAAGAATGTTAATGCAACGTAAAACCAATATTAGAATATCTTAAACTGCACAATAAATCGTGTTTTATCTTTATCTTTGCTTAAATGTGTATTTTATTTTAAAGGTCTCTCGACCGAACTAAAGCTTTACCGCAGTCTGTCGCAAGATATGTCCGAAATGGTTCGAAGGGGTTAGTGGTATTAGAAACCTTATCGTGTTCAAAAGAGGTCATAATTATATACGTGTTTGTTTTAAAATTACGTTAAGAACCTAATAAGCAATTTATTGTAAAACTAGCTGTTGTCCGCGTCGTCTGCAAAGAAATCGTTTGTCGCTATCCCGCGGGAACTACGCAATTTTCCGGGATAAAAGGTAGCCTATGTGTTATTCCAGACCGTAATCTCTGTTCCAAATTTCATCCAGATCCGTGTAGCCGTATTGGCGTGAAAGAGTAACAAAACAAACATCCATCCAAACTTAAAAAATTAAAAACTTCCTAAATAAAGATAATTATTCAAAAACAGACTAATAGTAAACCTAAAACTACTGCTAATTATAAAACTAGAAAATAAATATATGTCGTCAAAATATGCCGGCACAGGCATCTACCCCGAGACGCCGGCCGCATTGCCTCTCTGAACTGCTTATGCCTAACCTTTGAGAGGAGTAAGCACCAACCCTAGGGTCACCTGTGGTCAGCACTAAACGTGTCGAAAAGTCATGTATATTTTTTTATGTGTCCGCCGACCAAGGTCCCATTGTCTTAATAACATACGCACTTATTCAGAGGACCGAGCACAAAAACCCCTTCGTAGCAAATGTATTCAAATTCGTTAGAGCCCTTTAGGAAATCTCAAAACATATTGTAAATTTAAAAATATGTACATATAATAAATGATAATAAATGATGATCATGATGTTATGATAATAAATGTTTTGCTTGGTTTGCGATTGTTATAAAGGATTCTCATAATTTCTACAGGAGTCAAAGTTTCACATAATACTTTATGCGAAAAGAACAAATGCTTCTGTTTCAGTATTTTTCCTCAGTATAGTGATAAATATTGAATTTTCTTAGCAAAACTTAGGAACAGATCGTATCGTAACCTAACCTGCAAACGAATTTAATCTTATTAAAACTATTTAAAACATTCCTCAATCCTTAAATCCAGACAAGGCATTAGTCGGAGGATTAATCAAACGGCCTATCGGCGCCTAGTCGGTCCTCGTTAGCGATAGACATAGTTAATAAACAATAAACAAAACAATAAGGAGTTAAGATAAGCGCCATTAACACAGAGGCTTGACTGCCGCACTCAGACACGACGATTAACAAAATTCCGATAAAATGATTCAGTATTTTTCTAATAAATTGTAACGTGCCAATTGTGTAATGTGAAAAAATATTTACTAACCCTACTAATATTATAAATGGAAGTACCTCTGTCTGTCTGTCTGTTACCTTTTCACACTGAACCTATTAAACTGGAATTTGTATACCAATAGATAGTTTCAGTCACGGGGAAGGGCATAGGATAGCGATAAGTGAATTATGCGCAGACAGAGCCGCGGGCAAGAACTGGTATTTAATAACTTTGACTTAGTACGCAATTGGGTACTAAGGTTCACTAAGGGGGTGCGGGGTGCGGGTCAGAATACATAAAGTTTAAAATGTATAATGGGTTAAAATACATAATGGTTCAAAATATATAATGTTATTTTCTGTGAAACTATTCGCTAGATTCACTTTTTGATATCGATATTTATAGATTGGTTTAGGTTAGGTTAGGTTTGTTTTATAACAATCCTGTTAATTTGCCACTTTCTGAGAAAATAGCATAATCTATTTTGAACCAAAATGAATTTAACCAATTATGCATTTTAAACTTTATGTATTTTAATACTGGGAAGTCACTAAAGAAAGTCATAATAAAATTGATAGCGCTCTGCGTTAAGCTATGACTGTAACGATAATAAATTACACGAAGTTTCGAACTGTAAAGCAATTATTAAACCTAAAATAATTGAATACCGTGCTTGAGTTATCAGACTCTACAATGCCATTAACACTTGGTTGTCATTGTCATCAATAATGTCACTTTTCAAAGGAAACGAAAACTCTAACAATAGTATAAAATATTCTCCATTCAAAAGCATAAACAAGAAATAAAATTCAACATTCTACCTAGTATCAGAGAGTAGATCACGAGTGTTCGTATGTTTTTTTTTTAATCGTAAAGCAGTGGCATGGCGCCTCGCGTATCGAGCACGCGTTATCGACGCCGAACACAAACACCGCTTGTCCATTAGAACGTAATCGGCCGTGATGCCACCAACACGATTCGAACTGCATTGTCTCGCAGTTTTGAATTTGGAATGTTCTTGTTGGTGTTCGTGCGCTCGAAATGCATTCGTTTTTATTTTTAATAGGTTTCTGCTGTTGCTTTGCAAGTTGCCAGTATGTGAAGTAGAGGCACGTTTAAAATAATCTGTCATGTTTTTTTTTTCAGTGTTCGACATTGTATGTTATCTAACAGCTAAGAAACTTCACCATTAAAGGCAACATTTTATCCTGGCAGCGAACGACACAAATTCTACTAAGTCTAATTTCTCTAAGACCTAAATTGATAATTCTTTTTTCTATTCACCAAAAAGTTTCCAGAATGCTCCGTTTTAACTTCGGAGCTCAGCAAAACGTGTTGATTGCAAACAAATTGATGCAAAACGCATTAATTTTGACTATTGTCCGACATAACTAGCCGTATAATTTAAATATTGTATTCGGCCAGTGTCATCGTGTATGAATTATGCATCACTCCACTTAAAAGCCCACCAACACGTGTACGTATTGATTAAACTGTTCTCATTAAATTATGTTAATTGATGTTTCTGCCGTGTCTATAGTCTTTATTTTAAATATTGATGTTTTCTACTACTTTGTTTTCGTTGTAAATGTCAATTCAGTTTTTATGCTCGGAATGTTACCGTTCTTTATGGTGATAAACCTGTTAAAATGTATGAAATTTAGATAGGTAGGTACTGATTAGGTACCGATGGTCATTTTTTCACGGCAATGTGTAATAATTCCTAATTGTTGAAATTGCATTGCCCAGTAACAGCGTTAACAAGTTAATTTCTGGAACTGTTCCAAACTCACGACTCGCATCTCTACTACTATTAAATGCGAAAGTAATTCTGTCTGTTTGTCTGTCTGTCTGTTACGCTTTGACGCCTATACCACTGAACTGATGTCACTGAAATTCCGAATACTCATAACACGCGAATGTTCTCATTGAGGACGCTTTTTACGAATAAAAAGTATTACCTCCACTTGGTCCTTCGATTCTGGAACCAGGTCTTCACTTGGGCGTCTGTCATTTTCAAGGTCTTCGCCAGGCTGGCGCGTTCAGCGGACGCCAGGTACTTCTGTTTGTGGAACCGCTTCTCCAGCTCGGCTATTTGGAGCCGGGTGAAGGACGTCCTTGGCTTCTTGCGTTTTGGCGGCGTTCGGTTCTGATAAGGATGGCCGATCCGCCTCGTGATGGGGAATGAGGCTGGAAAAAAGGAATTGTCTTAATTGCTTGACAATTATAATGAAGATAAAGGGACCGTGAGAACGACATTCAGATTTTGAGTCAAACATCAAACCCATAAGAGTGAGAGAGATAACAAGACAAACGTCAGGGAAATTAGCGAATCTTACTTACAAGTGTTGTATAGTGCATTGGGGTAAATTCGAAATTGGGGGAATTTTGAAACTCGTGGATATCCACAAACGGGGAACAACTACATAATCTAGCAACGCTTACCTAGAAGCTCCAATGTCTTTGGCTTCTAGATAAGCGTTGCCAGATTATGGAATTGTTCCCCGTTAAGTGGATATCCACGATTGTTGAATTTACCCCAATGCACCTTACTGTGATGTTAATCATCTTCATATACGTAACTTCTCCCAAATGTTCGTAAAGACCAGGTTGTAAGCTCGGTCTATCGCCATATCTTCACGAATGAAACCACGACTTAAACGCACATATTACCACAAACTCATGAATAAATAAAAATCTCATTAGTCCGTTGTTGAATTATGTATGTTAAATTACCCATGCAATTGGTATAAAAGTACGGGCTATTACGCAAAACGATAATCAAAGTTTTCTACGTGTAATAAATATGGAGTTCGTGGAAGTTCGGTTTCATTCGGATTAAGCACGTTACACACTTACGCAGATAATGGGAAAGTGTAGTCGGAAAATACATTCTTCCATTCTGGTTTGGGAGTAAAGATAAAACAGAATTTACCAGTTGCTTCTCTTCTTCTGTTCGATAATAAAAACCCATGGAGGGAATGGGTGACAGTCTTAGGAATCATGTTATAGGCAATGCGGCTAGCAACATCACTATTTGGATTTCCCTTTTCACCTATACGCCCTTAATCATGCTAAACGCGGCCTTATGGTTTTGTTACCTTAGGCTCTGTCTACCCCGTAAAGGATAAAGACGTTAAATATATATGTAGGTATGTATGTATACAGACGAAAAAAATAGATTGAATGTGTTTAACAATGTATTGGTAACTTAATACACAGCCCAAGTATTTAAATACTTAAACGTAGGTAAGCCATTTCCAAAAAGAAATAGTTCTTCTTCGGCAATTATCGACGAATGTGTCAAATAAGTTTGTGAAGTTTTCAATAAATGATTTTGTTCTCCGTGCATGGAAGGAAATGACAATTAGTATCATTTAAAATTTAAAACTTACTTAGTGGCATAAATATACCTAGTCTCCATCCAATGAGACAATTTATATGCTACCTATATCGCGAGTATATCGTTTCGGTGATTCAATAAATATATTTGTTGTAGGTACACGTTAAGGTCTTTAAAGATAAAAATCAAATTAAAATTACATGCAAGACTGTAATCGACGTCAATTTTAATACCAATTAAGTGTGAGTATCAATTGCGTTATATTCTCAGAAACAAACCGCTAGAAATCATAATAATACCCTCATAACAACATGAAGCATTAAAAAACACGTAATCGCCTTCAATCATTCAAAGTAGCAGTTACACGTTTTCAAAATTACCAAGATGGCGGACGGATTACGTTTTTAAAATTCGAAACTCAATAAATTACGTTTGAAGCCGAGCGCTGTGATTGGTCGGCCGTTCGGTAATAATCGGTTACACCGTAATAGATCGATTTGTATTAAATGATGCGTGAGATGAGCCCGTCGTTAAGTAGAGCTACATTATGTTCAATGCCAACGATATAAAATGATATTTATGGTGCCCATTGTAAATCATAAATCGTGTATAATGGATTCATTTAATATTTATGTTTTTATAAGGCTAAAACTAAGGCTAATGATTTTTGTCTAACTGTTTTTTGTACCTAGTTGTTGATTACATAGGTAAGTTTATTATTATTACAAAGAATGTACCTGATAATAAACAGTAGAAATCTAAAAGCGGTAAATTTAGTGGCTATGAAATTATTTAGTTCCTGTTTAGTGAGTTTTCCAGACTTTATTTGCCTTCGTTCTTCTTTGTGCGTTTTTATGCCACTTTAAAGAGGAATTAGCAAAATGGAATTGCCATAAACTAAATTTTTATTTAAAATGGCTCAGCAAAAATTATATTACAGCTGGGAATTAAGCAATGTGAATAAAGGTGAATAAAAAAAAATTGTATGAAAAATGAAGCAGATACCTACCTACCTGTTTAAATCTACGATCTTATATTATCTACTCGTAATAATAATGACTGAAATAGCTTTGTTCCATTTCTGGCCGATAGTACTATTAGTTATTTTGTGGTCGGGCTAAGAAATAAACTTTAGCGTAAAACTAGTTTCAGTCACTAGGTACATATGCATAGTATAAGACAAAGCCACTTTCCGCTGTCTGACTGCCCCTATGTGTGCTTAGATCTTTAAAACTACGCAACGGATTTTGATGCGGTTTTTGTAATAGATAGAGTGATTCAAGAGGAAGGTTTATATGTAGAAAGCTAGTATTATATTAATATATTGAGGATCTCTGTCCCAGTCGTATTTTAATTTGAATAAAAACCATAAGACTAAACTTCAATTACGAAACACAAAGCTTCTACAAGTAACTATAACCTTCATAATTCGCCTTTGTCAATCCGCAAACCAATTATCTAGACGCCCTGGCCGTCCTTAAATTGCCCTAGATTCGTGCAGGACTCGATTAGATCGTACAGTAGCAGAATAATCAAAATGGCGGTGCCCTGGCACGAATTGCGACAAAGTATAACCTTAGAGCTAAAGAAACGATTTACCAACAAAACGGTTTAAAGTAGAGAATGGGTGCTTTTAGATTTTGCTGAGGCACGATTTGTATACATACAAAATCAAAGCATAATAATATGAAATTGTATGGACGTATCTATAAATTTATACCTTTTGTACATATTTATAACATAGCTATGGCTCGTTTTTATTAGAGTGGACAGATATATATTTGTCATGACTATCAGCTGAGGTTCGAATATTCTTCTTTTACATATAATTCGCTCTTGGACAAACCGGTTAGCACCGGCTCGGCTGGTGGACAGATTCGTAGTCACGCACACACCGCCGCGTTTTATAGTGGCATTGTAGCATAGTCGTATGAAGCTTAGCGTCTGTCGGAGTACTTTTGACCTACGGCCACCGAATAAAATATTTGTTGGTAAGTACAAACTACTACCTAAAGGAAACAAAGCTTGGTGTCAATAACTATGGGTTGTTTGCTACATTAAGTTTGCTGTTTCACTACTCTTCGATAAGTTCCGAGTTTTATAAGTGACAGTTGTCTATGATATCGTATGTTTATTGCCACAACAGAAAAGTTAGCATTAAACAATTGTCAGATATACTTAATATCTACTAGGAACTTAATAGAGGGTAGTGAAATATCCCCTAAAAGAAACCGATTAGTACCTGAAAGACAAAAGAGATCTAACAAAAACATCTTCCATTTTTTAAAGAAGCCCACTTTTCGTTAGTAAAAGAACACAACTTAAAGTTAAATAGACGAACAAAACTTAGTAACGATTCGAAGCAACGAGTTATGTATTCCCGCGCAATTGCTACATAATTTGTGGTCACGTGAAGCCGCCATTACGTTTCGCCGGTCGGCCAATCGGAGCACGGCGTTTAATGCGGTTCCATATTTGAAAAGAAAAATATGAAACATGAATTCGTAATTTGAATTTGGAATAGGGAGCGCTGTTAAAGAATGGTGTTTAAGGAAGATTAATATTTATGCAGTAAATTGCTTTGGATTGTTGTTTTGTTCAAGAAGTTTATTGCTTTTGTGAAATCTTTTGCTTGCTCAAATATACATCACTCATAACATAACTGATGAATTTGCCTATAGATAAATTTTTATGAAATAAAACGATTTGATCCCAGAGCAAGAAAATAAGGATTTGTTTTCTGCCAGTCAAAGAAAACTTGTCCATTCTAAACTCATTCACATTGTGTGCCAAATACTATAAAAAAGCGTCAAACAAATTTCCAACCACTTCCACAATACCAACTTACAAAAAACGAGTCACCTCAAACGTAGCCCACAGAACCTGTACAAAAGCGATTAGTTACGCACTGTCACTTGGGATCAGGCAGAAAAGGGTACGCTGTAACGAGGTTCTGCCAACCGTAATCTAGTTAGGTATGATTCATGCGTGTTGGTAGCATTGGGGCTCTTAAAAACATACTATATTGTTTATGGATCGTTCGTAAAAAACGTTGGTACTCGGATTGTTTTTAAATGCAGTAGGTATACCTAAACAGAAGGGATAAAGTTTTTTCTTTTTCTGGGATCAACATAATTGGGTATGGCCGTCAAAAGTTGTACCTTAACGCACTGGAACATGTAACACACAACGTAACACACGTAACACACAACGTAACACACAGCATAACACACATAACGCACATGAATAAACACACTCGAAAAACACACTGGAAGAAAGTTCCAATATTGGCTTTTTTTCCAACGAAAAGTATTAAATTAAACCGACTAATGTACCCAAGACTCGATGTGCGTTATTTGACATAATAGCTATGGTGTTGCCCTAGCAAGTAAAACGACATGGGGTTCCCTTAAAAAGAAGGAAAAAAATCCTAACATTAAAAACCTAAGTGTGTTACGATTGGAAAATTGTGTGGACTTAGGTTTTGAAACTCAATTTTGATATCAACATATTAAGTTGCATGAATGTTTGTTTCATCAGTTTAAAGATCTTTAATCGAAGATTAAGCTATGAGTCATTTTATATATCAAAAATGTTTTCCCTCAAAATTATGAGAATTATTTTGATGTAAAGGGGAGGGCAAATGCACGATTTTTGACTGCCTTACTAACTTTTGATCAGATTGCTGCGGCAACCACGATTGTTTACAAGATTTTTATTATTTCGACACATAAAGCAATGAGCAAGCTAAAAGTACCCCATAGTTTTGTGATAATCTAAAGAACCATTTATTTTTAAGAAAATATAACATAATGCTTCATTTAAAAAGTACAACTTTTCGCGGCCATACCCAATTATGAACTGAGGTAAGTAGTTAATATTTCCCCGATTCCTCGGATACCAACCTCCATAGTTTGTACCGTAGAAAAACACCAGTGGTTAATTTTTCACTCAGAATCGGACAAATTCAAAGCGTATCAAAAATGCGAAACTGCTTTTAGAAGCAAAAATTATTAAGCTTGTTAAAAATGTAATTATTCGCGCAATCATTGCGAAGAAAAATTTATGAACTAATTAACATTGAAAAGCTTAAGCGTCTGAGTAATCCTTTTATGTATCTCAGGGGTACCCTTTTCAATCTCGTTTATGATGACTCTGTTAACTTTTTCTGTTCAGAAATAATAATGAGGAAAAACAATTTTAATTTCATTGAAAATTTCATTTACTTAACCCAAACATTAGGTATCATCATCATCATCATCATCAGCCTGAAGAAGTCCACTGTTGAACAAAGACCAGGGCCTCAGCACACCATAATGAACGACAACTCGGCACCTGCATCAACCGGTCTCCCGCAACATTAGGTATCATACAATCGAATTATGTGCCAGCTTTGGTTTGTTAAACGTAATTTAACTTTGCTACAAAAAATTAATACATGCCTATGTATTTGTACTAAAAATGACTTCAAAACTTAAATTATACATACCACAAACAACCCAAATATCCAATAACTTCAAATTACTTATTACATTATTTAGTACGTATACGTACTAATCACTATGTCTGACGTAAGCAATTTGTATCAGTATTTCCGTGTACAATTAAAGTGATTGCTACATAAAGACCATCCATTTGTATTACAACACATCAAATACAAAAATAATCCAATCATAATACCGTTCCACTCGTGTTCCAAAAACAAAACACAGCTTCACTGTTCAAACATTCCCCCAGCAAGACGAATGCCTGACGTCTAATTGGCCCGTCACCTGGGAATAGGCGTTCCATCACTCGGTCCTCGCATTTGTCCGCGCCTCGGTAAGATTTGAACCACTGTGTTGATTTAGTGCCGAGCGAATTTTGAATGGTTACGCTTGGCGGATATCTGTCTTGAGTCAGTGTGATACGGTGTGTTATGAATTTTAAATGCTTTTAGCGCTGTATGGGTTTTACGTGCAGTGTAGGAATTCATATGGGAATCTAGACTAAAATGTGCAAAAAGGGCACAGTGCTTCTAGTGTCTTAATGTATTTGACAGTTGCCGTGTTCTAAATAAAAAAATGTTCTTAAGATCGAAAGCATCAACAGCTTCATCGAGCATCATTGTCCAGACTACTCGCTCTCATCCCGAACAATGTACTTTTTCAAATTGTCAAATAAATTATGAAACTAGAAGCACTGTTGCTTTAGGACTTTTCGTTTGCCACTGTCCCGTTGAGATATACATTTTGTTCGCGATAGAAGGCATCTCATATATTAACCCAGATAATACTGCTGTGTGCTAAATTTTATTGAAAACCGTCTAGTTGTTTCAGCGTGAAATGGTACCTATTTGTTTACTCATAATCCCTAACAAAGTTTCACATTATTTACATTAACAAGTTAGGGTTAAAGTCAAAGCGAACTAGCTAAGAAATCGGGCGCTATCGCAGTAAACATCAGATTGAAAACGAATAGATGTCCCAAATAGGCATAAGAGAATGCTGATTCGCCACTGCAGCTCAACATTTTCCAATTACAACTGCACAGTGGGCTGAACGAAAAAAAAACGACGGACAAAATCTCATGCATATTGCACGCAACAAGCGGCTACCAATTCCCACTAGTTACGTACCGAACGGGAATCGGGAAAACGGCGTGCTCATATTATATTCAACGGTTGAAAGCGTAGTGCAATCGGGATACGGGTTTAGGCTGCATTTTGTAGCAACATTGCACTTGTTTGAGTGAACAAAGGCCTTTGCTGCGGGGATTTTAGTGCCTCCGTTGGTTCCCTGTTATCCAATAGTGATCTTTTTGAAGCGATTGCTTATAAGTCTGCCGAGTTTGTAGTCACTGAGAAGCACTAACAATAAAATTTATTATTAACAGTATTAGGTATTACATAGTATACGTGTATGCAATGTTGAAAATTGTTTCTTTACACATAATGATTTCTTAAGCATTTTAGTATAACAAACGGCATCAACCCCCTGACAATTGTTTAGAGTACTGTACCCAAAAGCTGCCAATGAGACCCTTATACAAAGATTCAGCTATCACGTTGTCCATTCGTCAGTTGTAAGGACATATTTTTTGAACTTTAATAGCTGTATAGTTGAAATTTTCGTTGAATTTGTACCGCTCTATCAACAACTACTACAATAAACAATTTCTTCCAATATAAACTGATTTATGTAAGTCAGCCATTGGCTGCAAGTAGCACAAAACCAATCGCCGTGAAGATTCTAAGGTAAAACCTGGTCCATCAGCGTTTTTCTTGAGGGTTTTAGCTAGCTCTTAATAACGAAAATTTTACAAAAGCCTTTCGTGTAAATTAATACGATTCGCAACTTGGTCACCGTCAAAGTCAACATTCATAATAGCGCGATTGCACCGTGCCCGATTATCAAAACAAAATGTATACAACAAAACTATTACTAAAATGCACGTTTAAATTAAACATCGAAATAGCATGATTCAAAGGATGTAGACAATTCATATATACAGTAAACCGTTGCGCTTTGTAAGCATAATTGCTTTTATGTGCAATTTAAACCAACAACAGCAACACAAGTTGTTTTTATCTGCTAATCTAAAAGTTGGGTAACTTGACAGCTCTACATAGCGTGTTGCGTATAAAAAAAAGTACAAAAAGCATCAAGTTTAACTTCTGTACGAAAGAGACTCGTTTATGATATAGTTAATTATGTCCGTGAGAGGATCACATGAAACAGTGGGCGATTATCCGCACGCTCGCTCATTTGGCTCATTAAAATTTTGTCCCCCGTTGTCATCGGCCCGACCACTGTGTAATCTCCTAGGTTGACCTGTTACACGGAATTGTTTTCGTGTAATTCTACTATATAATGCTGTTGTTAATGATCTTGTGGAATTTAGTTAACTAGCATGTATCAGTCTACATGATACTTAAATAGGTATAAATGTATGGTTAGTTGTATGAGTTTATGTTACAATTACACTTACACAAAAATAGGTATAACATGTTTTGTAATTTTATTTGCAACGACCATGCCTACTATTTTTTGAATATTTTGTTTTATATAACATGACAAATGCGAAAGCTTGTGAGTCTAGTTAGTTGTCTGTTAGTGCTTCATCACTACCGAACATATTGTGATGGGATGGAATTTTTGAAACTTCTGTGCCGGAAACAAGGCTTTTTGATTCCCTTACAGAAACGAAGCTAAGGAATGGCTAGTCGCATGAGGTAATCATGATTTTAGTAGAATATATTATAAAAAAACCGGCAAACATTGAATACAACTTTTAAAATAAAATAAAAAACCATTGGTCTAGTCCCAAACTCTACAAAAACATAAACAAATACATTACATAATTCATAATTGATTGTAACCGTTTTTTGATATTTTTCGGCTGCCACGATACAGGCTGTGCAGTGTGGAGTCATTGAATTTCCTAATATTGTAATTCATTTTTATTTTGGAAAATAAATTTTACTTTACTTTAATTTATGACAAACCAGTTCTCACTCATCACACAACCGCCTCCACTAGGATTCGATCCCAGAACCTTCAGTTTCACAGTCAGAGTCACAAACAAGGCTATCAGATCATCTTTTAACAGCTTCACAGAAACCTCTTAAACACTTTTTAATACGCCAACCATCCAATCGCGTGATATTTCTGATGCCACATAAATAGCAATATAATATTTTATATCGGTCCCCTCTGGGCCCGCTCCGTATATTTACACTTTTGAAATACACCCCGTTTTATGGCCTCTCACGTTATGGATTGAACGTAAAATATATCAACGTGTATTTTTATGTAAAAATGTTTTAGGTTGGACATAAACGGATATTGATAGGAGATATCGCTTTAGCTTGTACCCATACTGTAGGGTAACAGCGTAAGACGTCTGCCTTCACTTCAAAATAATGAAATTTAAGAAACTAAGAGATGGTTTGCACGAGCGTTTTTTCAACGGGCGTTAAATAAAACAAATTGGAAACCATGTATTTATTCACACGAAGGCGGTTTTAAAGCGCGGCGCTTTTTTATCGATCACTGTTCGATTTTCGACGTTGGGCGTTGGACGTTAAATCGAATTGAACATACGGAATTAGAAGTATTTAAACGTTTTTTTAACGCCCGTTGAAAAAACGCTCGTGCGAACCAGCTCTAACTCGCGCGTTGGCTTTGGCCTCGTTACAAAATTTGTTCCTCTTTATTATAAGGGAACCACTGTGCAAAATGTTTGCTTTCTGATTTTTTGTATTTTTGTACACTATTTATTAAGTAAGTACTATATTATTAGCCGTGATTTCGTAAGCGAAGCTTTCTTGTATCGCCGTCCGTTCATGCATACTTGAACATATTTTTGTTTTTTTTTTTTAATTAAACAAGATTGCTGTATCATTAAACTACAAATTCACTCAGCGATTGTCTATCAAGCTAAAAGTACCTAAAAACGTCCGTAAAACACCCAAAGCGTTTCGCGCCTCAATTTCAATAAAAGAACGCGTAAAAAACCGTTACAAAAAGGGGAGACGGGGCAAATATCGCTAAGAACATAACCCCTTATCGTATCATCGCGTATTGGGCGCCGTCAAATTTTCATAACTCCGCGCCTCCCCTAGGAAATGCGGCTGCGGGGAGGCTGGGGTGAGTTAGCTTTAGTTTATCGATGATCGCTGGGAAATATGAAAGTATAAGCTCCCAATCGATTCACAACCGACTCCGGAGGAAAAAGATAAACGCATAATACTTGTAGTATATTGTATTTCTCCTTGTTTTATGTCTACTTGTATCGAATGTGTGTAAATAAATGTTTCTCTCTCTCTCTCTCTCTCTCTCTCTCTCTCATAAGGGTGAAGACCAAAAAGTTACAAACCGTTAAATTTGCGTTAATAAATTACCTAACTTTTTCCATTGTGACACAAAAGTTATCCATTCAAATGTATGACTAATTTTGTGTCACAATAGAAAAAGTTAGTGAATTTAAACTACCTTAGGTACTCACGCAACTTTAACGGTATGTAACTTTTTGGTCCTCACCCATAAACCGTTTGTGCAGCGCATTAACTAGTACTAACTAATAGTGCAATAGTATTTAAAAAGACCATCGGGTCTGTCTTGCAGTCTCACTCACTCTTACGGGTTTGTTACTTGGGCCAGTCGTACCCTGGACACATGCAACTTTCGACATGAAACTACTCGAGGAGCAGCGCAAGGAGGAGCGCTCCAGGGGAAAGGACTATGAATTAGTCCGAAACATGTCGAGCATTACTCGATTTTTATACGCGCTTTATCCGTGTGTAATACTATGCAACTTTATCATATACGTAGATGATATTATAGGACATATTTAACTGAATTTCCGCCAGATAAGATGAAATATAGGATTCAACGTTAATTTGAAGCTAAATACATACATAAATAACGTATTTATCCCTTACGGGGTAGACAAAGCCTAAGCTGACAAGACCTAAAGAAAGAAAGAAAGAAAGAAGGCATTTATTCCTACCACCACGTTTAGAATGATTGTGGGCGTATGGATGCAAAGGGGAATCAAAACAGTGATGGGTTGCTAGCTACATCGCCTATATAACATCCCAAAATCATCATCCCAAAGATTTTCGCCCAATCCCTCGATGGGATTTTACCATCTGCGCGGGAAGAGAAGCAACCTGATATTCTATGTTTTTTCTTTGCTCCCAGACCAGCATGGAAGAAACATAAATCACGTCTATATCCCTTACGGGGTAGACAGAGCCTGAGGTAACCAGACCTAAAGGCCACGTTTAGCTAAATAAAGGAACAAAAACAACTTGAATTAAGTTAACCAACACTGCAGTTTTAAATGCGTTGTGTGCAACGAAAAAGCCGCAATGCATTATTTTATTGGCTTAAATGTCAGTCATTATGTCAACAAACGTAATGCAGCGCCAATTGAATAATATTAACTTTATTACCGAGACTAGTGCTGTTTTGCGTATTTGCTTGCCGAGTGAATAAGTTAAAAGGAAAAAGTATGTCGAAATCGTAGCAAGTGGAACAAAGTAGGCTCTGCTTACCCCTATAGGAAAGAGGCGTGACTGTATGTGAATAAGTTTGAGCGTAAGTCGTTAACAATAACTTAACATAACGGTCATTTTGACATACTTCGTAGGTTTTCTGTCAAATGTACATTAAAGTCGTTGGTTATGGTTTATGTCATGTTAGTAGCATGATCTAGACATACTTATTAGATTTTTGCAAGCTTTGCGTAACTTGCGTTGTCGTACGTTCCCCGAAGAATTAAAGTTACTGAAGTAGCTCGTAGAATATGTAAATTGAATCATCCTTACATCGCTCGAAGAACACAACTGTTGGGGAATAATAGACAAAACTCCCACGCAATTAATCGAATGTTCATACGGAAAAAAAACAATTTTATACCAAAAATCCCTTACATCATTTTGGAAAAGAGCTAATACTCTAAAAACTGCTGCACCGATTTTTACCAAACATGGCTAAGAACCACCGCAGGAAAACTGGCTTTCGAATGAAAAAAACCGCATCGAAATCGGTATATCCATTTGAGAGCCACAGACAGACACACACAAGGAGATCCCCTTTTTTGCGTTAGAGGTTTAAAAGGTTCTCGAGTAGCGACCGCAAACCGGGCGGCGCAGCGTTGACAAGTCTCCAACCACCAACTCAATAGACCGATGACGATGATGATGAGTTGCGGCAAATGGCAAACCGATGGATCCCGGTGGCAGGCTGTCGTTTACTGTGGCGTTCTAACAAACTCTAACTGTGGTCTTCTCGCTGATGATGATGGTGGTTCATATCGCACCCTTCGTGGAAGAAAGACGTAAGTCCCATTGTAAGTCAATAGGACTTACGTCTTTCTTCCACGAAGGGTAAAATTAGCGAACTATTTTTCGAACACTGACTGTCTCTCTAGATGTTAATTCAAGTTACATAATTCTTAAGTTAAAGACTATGCATTCCTTCAAGCTGTACCCAATTTTAGTATAGTTTGGTTTGTTTTAGTAGTAAATTGGCACGTTCTTCCTCTAAGTTCTATCGCGACTCCTTTACTATCACCTCTATCTGTCTGTGGAATTCCCTTCCTGTAGACCTACGACGAGCTAAAACTCTGCCTATTTTTAAAAACCAACTCAAATCTCACTATTTATCACTAATTTAATCCACTCCCTGTCTTTAGTACCTTATCTTTTCTTTTTGCTTCTGATCAAATCCTTTTCTGCTGTATGGCCTTCTAATTTTTCATTGTTACTTTCTCACATTTATTTTATCATAAGTATTATACAGTAATGTTATGTGTGTATGTATGTATGTATTATTTTATTTTATTTATTTAGCTATGTATTATATTTTTGTTGGTATTGTTGTTTTTATTATCCCTGCGTTTATCCTGTCTATTTGTTTCCGCCACCTACTTAAACTGTCTCCAACTTACTTTTCTTACTGGTTGTCTGGTAGAGATCGCTATTAAGCGATAAGACTGTCTATTGTCTAATTTGTTCTTTGTTTCTGTATTGTTTTGTTCTGATTTGTGGTGTTCAATAAAGAGTATTGTATTGTTCTTTTTAATTTCTGCCAAATTTCTTCAGGCGCATTTTTTAAAGTGAAAACTTTCTTTAGCGGTATTGAGCGCTTGGGATGGGTAAAAAATGTTAAAATCGAGTCAGATAAAATTCGCAAGAAAGTTTTTTTTTTCTTTTTCTTTTTGAAGTGCGTTTTGCACTTTTGGTTTTCCAACCCTTCCGTTTTTTTTTGGTAATGAATTGGTGATTTTGCAAAAGCGCTGATGGAATACAAGGAAGATATGCAAAGGAGCCCTTTCTGGCTTATCTACAAAAAAGTTTATTATTTTCGATCGTGATAAGCTCAAAGACATATTATTTTATTTCTAGAGCAGAACTTTTTAAACAGTATTGCATTAACAAACCGACATCCAATGTTTATAACTATAAACAGTTGTAAAACAAACTATTAATTATATTGTCCTTAAACCCGGCTCGCTTCAAAAGGATTAATGAAGATATCAACGATTATTCCCTAATCGTTTTATTTAAAAGTCGCCCATTCATAGTCGAGGTTTGAACATGAAATGGAGCACCAAGGAGAGCTCCCATACGTGACAAACAAAACTCTACTATGAATACGTGCGAGACCCGTATTTCAATATAAATGAGTGAAACTAATCGTTTTATTTGCCCGTTTTTAAATTGAATTTTATTTGTATGATTTTATCTGTTATAAACACACACACTAACACAATCTTTTGCATTGATAATATTAAGACAAGCAACACATCTCTAGTCTCAAAAAAAATTCAAAACTACTGATACAATTCAGGTAAAAAAAAACCGTTCTTGATTGACTTTAAAACAAAGGAGGAAGTGGTAAATTCGACTTGTGTTTATATTTTAACCTTTTTTGTATTAGGTACATCCAGTGGCGTGGTGTCATGTATATCAGAAGGCAAGCCGCAGGGCATTTAACTAGCCTTTTCCTCTAATTCTGGACAATAAAAGTGCCTAACTACCTTAAAATAGGCAATCCGGTGGGAATCGAGCCCTATGGACGCCACGCCACTGATCCGTATATCTTCGCCGCATGTAAACTTATGTAAATAATATGAGGGCCTTCATGAGAGTCTTGTCGTCCCGGCTGATAGAGACCTCAGGAGACCCCAGAGCTGGCGCTTACTTCTTCGTACAGAGAGGTAATGCGGCCAGTGTGTTGGGGTCAATGCCGCAGGAGGGCTTTTTAGATGGTGTTTTCTTTTTATAGTTAGGTATATATTTATTTAGTTTTAAGTATTGTATATTTAGTTAACTTTTAGATCTTGTAAATACATTTGTTTTTTTTTGTAAATAATTATTATTTAATTTACGTTTAAACTTTATACAGTTTGCTGATTCAAGAAAAAAATATCGCTTTTTGTAGTTCAACGGCTGCCACGAGTTTTGAAACAAGTTTTGACCTGCCAAAAACGAACTAAAAATGAGCGCGAAACCTCCCTGGCACTCTGTAATTGAGGCAAAGGCACTGTGGCCCACTAATGGCCAGGAAACGGCCGCCGCCATTAGGGTAACGACTGAGTGACCATTCGGCCAATTACTCTGTCTATTGATTTCGTGAAACGACTTTTTGTTAAGCCATTGTGGAAAGCTAAGTTCACTTGACGCTGGAGCAATGTAAGTACATGGCATTTGTTTTTTGCTGCGGCGAATGGAAACAAAAGAGAAACGCCCAACCTGGCGTCTCTGGAACTATATGTTACAAACAGCTACGAGTTCTCTCGTCCCTGGTGAGCAGTAGATGTTCCCCGGAGTTTGTACTTGCACTGTCATCCGTCGTAGGTACATATGTGTACCAAGTTTCAAGTCAATCGGACCAACCGTTGAAGAGTTCCCTCCTGCGGAGACGGTCCTGGCATAGGTAAGTACATATATTATAGGAATAAAAGAAAACCCACTGTTAGCAGAGCCCTTCCTAAGCAAAATGTATGCAATGTGAGGTCATTTTATATTGGATATTTACATAGACAGACATGAAAATATTTTGTTTGTAGTATTTGTTGTTATAGTGGTACATGAGATACAGCCTGGTGACAGGCGAACAGACGGAAGTACAGCGAAGTCTTATTAATAGGGTCCCGTTTTTACCCTTTGGGTACGGAACTCTAAAAATTACATAGTCATTAACCGTTACTCCCTTAAAAGCGAATGAACGAACAAATTCGCGTGCGCTAGCTAGTTACGAAGCTTCTTTATAACATTTTAATAGCCAAGCAGCAGCAATAAAATGTGCATTTAATAAACAAATAGGTATTTAAAGTATAGTTATCAATTAATTCATTTAATGTATCAATAACGCAGTTGCCAAGTGCATTAGCGCCTTTTCATAAGGTAATTAGAAATTTATCGCCGATTATAATACTACGTTTGTAATAACTGTGGAATGGAACGTAAGAGGGTGTGAAGGTGACGGACGATAATATGAGTGAGACGATGAATATTCGATTTGAAGAATGAGATGACGTTTGATGTTTAGGATTTAGTTATAATCAGTCTGCGATTTGGATATGTAAACATTAAATAAATATTTTTCGGAGGCTAAATTAGTTTATTTTAGTAATTTAGTCCCACAAATGGCTTGACCGAGATTATAAACGAGATATTATGAAGAAGTGAAGAATAAATGTCCCCTGTTTCCTGGCTGGTTCAAAGGTTCCCATTATGCTGGCCGCGTTGCCTCTTTGTACTGCAATGGCTACCCTTTGAACCAGCCACGAACCAGAGCGGGGATCGCAGCCCCTGTCTCTCAGCCTGCGGCCCATTAGATAGATAGATAGATGTAACTGGCAATGACATAACAGGGCATCCGGTTGAAAACACTTAAGTTCAGTTACCTAAGCAGTTTCGTGGCTTAAAGAAATAAATGGTGGTAATTTCTTGTCAAGAACCGCGGTCGTTAAAATCACTGAACGGCAACAGTTCCTTAAGTAGGTACTTTGTATCGAAGTAGAGTAAGAAAATAATAAAATTTCACTTTGCTCGAATTTAGATAACCAGTGGCTTAGTGGTTATAAAACCAGGGGCCCCATGACGTCTTAATGCGATTCAATACCGACTCAGTTCAGATTTTAGCTGTAATTTTTTGTATGAATCTGACAGAGAGCGAACCTAAATTGAATCGGAATTGAATCGCATTAAGACGTCATGGTAACCCGCGCCCGCACGTCGCTTCATAGCCCGCAATCTCCCAGTATCACGTGGTTGAGGTCCCAGGTTCGATCCCCAGTCGGGACAGAATAGATATATATGCGCTAATATATTGAGCGACACAAAATTTGGCCTAATCTTCAACAAAATTTTCATTTTTTGCTACTGAATATATTGTAAAGAAAAAAAAAGTATTTCTTTGTTTGTAAGAAATAAACTCAAATAAGTACGACTGGAACTGATTTAAAATTTTTTTTACTAATCTGACTAATCTGACCAAACTACTTTAATTTTAACAGACAATAATACAATTACAAATAAATTATTTTGTTTTTTGTAAAAACATTGTGCTGCAGGAAATTAACAGTACAAAAAGCTTGCGTAAAATACCGTTTTGAGAAACTCAGTGGTTTCCAAATAGGCTTTAAATATAAACAGCTTCATAAGTTAACATCAACATGTGTATAAATTTTGCATGCAGTTAAAAATACATAAAATAAATTAAATTGTCGTAAAATCGTATTAATTCAACCATTGAGCTATAAAATAGCAAAAAACATAAAAGCTTACTTAAGCCACCTTGTTAATTAGACGGTTTTATTGCGTCGACCGTTGTTTTGATTTCCTCGTTACTATAAAAACGTAATGCGACAAAAACTACATTTTTTGTATCTTTAGTATCCTTGAAGGTAAAAGCAAGTAAACGGTAAATCAAATGTAATTTTACGCGTAAATTTCGAAAAATTTGTGCGAGCCTTGGTTCGAACTCACAAGTCTCTCCTGGAAAAGCCATAGGTCAAAGCATAAGCCTACCACGGCTTTGTAAAATACGCAACCAGCGAACAAAGTACTATTATAATACAGACCCAAAAAAAGTTCCAATTTCAAAGAAAGGGCGCTAACCGTTACGCTACCACTGCTTACATAAAAAAACCTTTTTTTCTTATTATATCATTACCAAATTGACCCACTTTTTCAATTGTTTCCGGCCTAAGATCAACGCTAAAAGGACACAAGTCAAAAAGTCCCGAATTTGCGACTTAATTTCGTGTTAATATGCATTAGAACAGGTTGCGTCCGACGTATTTTTTCAAGTGTCAATTGGCCGGCTATTGTGTCGTGTCAATTACAGATGGACATCCGCAGGACTCTAGGTAGGTGGTCGCAAAAAACTTTTTTTTTATAAAGTGAGACCCACGCGCCGGTACCGTAATTAGTGGGAATCGTGAATCACTGGCAATTGGAATTGAGTACGGTGTGATGCAAATTGGTGGAATTAAAGAATTTGAGGATTACTTTAAATTACTCGCTTGGATTGGACCGTTCTGCAGCTAAAAGTATGCAAAGATGACCCTTGCCCAGCAATGGGACACTCTTTTTGATTTCATGTCCGATAAAAATAATCAATAAGACATAATGTAGGACTTTGCAAATCTGTTAAGGTAGGCACATATAAGAGAAGGGAATATCGAACTTTTCTTTCACCGTGTCAACAAAAGGTTGTTCAATAACTTATTAAATTATGTAGGCAGTTTTTTTTAATTTTAATTAAGCAACGCCGAATATTTTTCTCAAGAGCAATGTCAGAAACAAAATCACGCGAATCCCATCAATTTTAAAAAAGATACTGTACCTTTTTTACAACCCAAATCAAATTTTGGTAGCCTTATTTCCGGTCACTTAAATCACTAAGCGGAACTATCACAGGCTGGCAACACTTTCTGTGGTCACAAAAAAGGGACCCTCGCGACAAATTACAGGCGCCTCGGATCCCGACGCAAAAAAAGAAAAAAACAACTTAAGACGCTTTCGTGTGTCATCGCACGCGTTGACGGTAAGGCTTGATGATAAAGATAAAAAATACGAGTTTCTTTTATTTAATGTCCATTTTACGCCAAATGTAAAATGTTACATGTTAAATAGCGATTATGAAACTGAACATACATACATACATACAAAAATCACGTCGTTATCCCTTACGGGGTAGACAGAGCCTAAGGTGACAAGACCTAAAGACCACGTTTAGCATGATCGTGGGCGTATGGATGGAAAGAGGAATCAAAACAGTGATGGGTTGCTAGCCACATCGCCTATATAACACGAATCCCAAAGATTTTTACCCAATCCCTCGAAATGAAACTGAAGCTTTATTAAAATATCAGATCAACCAATCTGCGACATCTGATGGAAATCTGTCCGTCTGTTAAACAAAAAGATGCAGGTAAACACACAACCCAATTTTAGGTCTTCACCTTATATTGCTGGGAAA
Organism: Pandemis cinnamomeana; assembly: GCA_932294345.1. Classification (NCBI taxonomy): domain Eukaryota; kingdom Metazoa; phylum Arthropoda; class Insecta; order Lepidoptera; family Tortricidae; genus Pandemis; species Pandemis cinnamomeana. The sequence continues at coordinate 6,072,503 of OW028724.1, read as the reverse complement.
GTTTCGGCTTATTTTCGCAAAATGTCTGCTGTATCCATCCAGAGACCTGATTCTGTAAATGTAACTCGTCCGTAATTATGCTGCGCTTGGTAACTTGACCCTGTCTTTCGAAGGCATTATGCAAAGATCGGTTAACCTTACCATGACGTCTTAATGCGATTCATATCGAACCAAAGTTGGATCGGACGCTTTCAGATCCATACTAGAAGTGTCAAAAATGACAAACAAATAAAACAGCTACAATCGAAATTGAATAGCATTAAGACGTTATGGTAAGGCTCATGGTCATGTTATGATTGTCTCACAATCGCAGCGATGACTCCACGGACGAAGTTCGCAGAGAATCACACTCGGCAAGCCTAGTACCTAATCTCGTCAAGCGCAAAAAGCTGCTAATTTTACTTCAATTCGTGTTGGGCTAATCGAATTCGAGCACGCCTTATACTTCAAAACCAGAAATTCGAAGTCTGATGCTTTCGCTTACACTAATGTTCAATACCTGACGAGCAAGAGGGACGGCTTGATACAAACTTCGAGTTGGAAATAGACCTGTAATCCTGTTTCGCTGACAATAAACAGCGCAGACTTAACTTGATATACGTCTTCGGATGACTCAGTGTCTCAGACTTTATCAAGGATTTTAAGTTGCGCCTTGAAACCAGTATGATTTTTTTCATCGCAAGAATCCTGTTTATTTTGTCCTTCGCTGACAGCGCTGTTAGGAAGATTTACGACTGACCCTATTTTACTTTAAGTGAGTTGTAAGATAACAGTTTTACGGCTAGTTAAGTAAACACCGAGTTAAGTGTGGCTTTTAAATGGTTATCTAATGAGATGAGGCAGGCAATTGCGAGAGGGAAAGGGAATCTATCAGAGGAATTTTATAGTAATGGCTAGGTAAAGGTTAGGATATAACTAAAGGTCGTTGTCGTGTTTATTACCTATTTCCACCGAGTTCGTCTGCGTAAAATTAAGTTACCTACGTGCATATCGTTGAGAGGAGGCCTGGGCCAGCAGTGGGACGTACGTATAAGGCTGGTGATGATGATATTGCTCGGGAACTTTTCAATTTTGCAGGAAGAAATGTATAGTAAGTATCCACCTCATGTCTTATGTTTGTGAATGCATTGTCACACAAAGAATTTAAAAATATTTACATTTTACTATTTGATGAACTAGAATTAGTGGAATTTGATGAACTAGCAGACATAGATAAAGATCCAGAAAATAGAAAAAAGGTAAATGTAATTGATGCAAAGTATTCCAATGATGCTAACGGTATATAAAACATTGATACTAAAAATCCACATCCAACGTATTTAAAACAAATGTTGGTACGATTGTATAAATAACAGAAAGTGCTATTAAGTATCAGAGTTAAACTGTCAAGTCAGGCCTCAGTACACAGTTTAGCTTACAAGCAGTTACGGAAACCGCAAATTGTTGCAAAACGAGCGTCAACCAACGTCAGCCCATAGGAAGTGGTCAAAGCTAGAAGCGGAAATGAGATTGAAAATGGTTTTGATAGATTTGAGATTACTAATGATTTCATGATATCAAATAATATAGTTGTTGGCCAATATTGAAATAGATTTGGGGCAAAATGGTAATTGAATCTTAAGCGATTACTAAAGATACAAGACTAAGAGCATTTCAAAAAATCAGCAGAAGGTTAGTGAAAATAAAAATTATAATAATGCTCATAAATCATAAAGCACCTTTACCGCTGGTTACTGGTGGTAGCGTCATTTTTGACACCAATTCCTTCCAGGCCCTCAATTCTAATTTACACTATAAATTAAAATGGCTGTTAGGTATCAATAGCAACGATTCACTTCAAGGAAACTTCAGTCGAAACATTTTTGAACAATTCTTCAAAAAGACCCTTTAGATATTACAAAGAATCTGCTTAGAACAATAGTCGGCAATGAAAAGATGCTTCTTTTTTTCTCAAAGATACGATATCTATAGCTATTACTAGACTAATAGTTTGTTCATCTAGATAAACTTAAATAAGTACACACTCACCGTTCAGTCTATCCTTAACGACTTGATGCGCGAACGCAGCCGCGGCAGCTTGCCGCATCGGATCCAGGGCAACCCCCCACGCACCCAGCGCACCCAGAGCCCTATGAGCCGGGACCCTCACCACCCCAGGGTTACTGAACCCATACCCCCCCATACTCAACCCTGGTCTCAACAACAACCCAGTGTTAGGGTACAGACCGGGAGGGTGTGAAAAATTTAAAGGCATATTCGAGTCTTTCCCATCGTCTCTAGCACTCTCTGATTCAGTGTCCTCACTTCTGTCACTTTCACCCGAATTCCGTCGTTTCTCTATTTCCTCGAAATGTTTTCCTAGAAGCCTTGATATGCTAAAGGGTAGGTTGACCCTTGGTTGTGTATCTGTCATGTGATCGTTTGGGGAATCGTGGTATCTTTCATGGTAGCTTTGCTCTGAGTCCCGGTCTTCTGAAGCTATGCTCCTATCGCACTGCCCTGACAATCGACTGTCCGAATCTACATTGATCTCTTCTTGATCATCATCAGAATGCACTGATGACATCTTTGCTGGAGTTGTTAGTCTTTCAAATTTCAAAACACTGGCACACAAAGTTGCTTCACAATATTTGACAGATGACAAACATTTCTAATTTCGAACACCGAATTTGTATTTGGAATTGAACTGTATGAGCGTTATTTTCGTCGGTTGCAATCGAACTCGGCGCAGATTTGAATCGAGCTCGGTTCGCGCGACCGCCCGCGACCGTATCGTCACACACAATATCAAACGAAACGAGCCAATCAGGGGCGCCCCCACCGCTTCCAATTCGAACACGATAGTTTGACCGCACAAACGCTTCAACTATGCCCGTTGAGTGGAACAGTTTCCAACAAAAGCTTAATACGATTTCCAAACATAAAAACTCGTTTGGACTCACTAACTTAAACAGACGATTCGTTCCGTCCCTTTCGTGGGGAGTCTCGCTTCAATTGGTTTTCCCCCTACACCTCTATTATTGGCTCAAATTGTGCTTTACCAACTACGCGCATAAGATTCAAAATGCTTTCGAATCGACCAGCAGTTGCCACGTTCTAAGCTGCCTTGTAAAAGGCAAAGTTAACCAAAAGGCTTCTGTTAAAGCGAGACAGCAGCAGCCTAATTGGTTGAATCACGAGGGCGTTAGAAAGAGACGAGCCCATTTCTGTCAATGGGCGTGACCTTTTGTTCTGTAACGCGTCGTTTAAATCTAGTTATGGCCTGACAAATGGTGTACATATTAAGGGGGGGCAATGTTAGGAAACTATTTTTGAATCTTTTAAGACAGTTAAATTATTTATGAGTGTCGGTCGACCGCCCTCTTCTATAGTAGACAATGCACTTTATAATAAAATAGATCCCGCGCTCTGGTTATGGGCTCGGATAAGGAAGGATAACTTATTGTAGAAGATAGCTACTTTATGGAATTGACTTGGACAGTAAGACTAGTAAAGGGTATATTGTTTGAATAGCGATTTGCTTTTACAATAATTTTGCGGATTGAATTTGAAAATGGGTTTGTGATTATTTGAGTTATGGTAGTTTGCTGTTGTGCCTTAAGTGTGCTGTTCAAATTTTATTGTTTCTCAGAAAATTATAACTGTCGTTTGGATTAGTATACATAGTGATTATTAACCTTAACAATAAACATAATTAAGATAATTTTTAAGTACTTACTTGCCTAAACTATTTTTTTTCGTCATTATTGACTAGGTACTAGCTGTTGCTCGCAACTTCGTCTGCAAAGAATTCAAATGAGATTATGTGGAAATGAGCAGCCAGATTTAACAGTAAATATGTATATTAAAGGATAACTATAAAAACAGGCCCGACGTGTTTACGCACGTCAGTCTCTCAATCAAGATACAATGTTATTGATGTCATGTCTAAGCACAACATTCGGTGTTGCTTAGACAACCGTTTAAACTCTAATGTACTTGTAAATAGATTACAGCCAGTATATAATAAGGCGCTATACAGCCTCTAATACGCCCCCTTAATCTATTACACGTTAGAGACATACACACATACAGACAAGTTATGAAACACACAGTGCTTGCCTGTACTCTTGACATTATTTTACAAATAAAACAAAACATACAAAACCTAAACCTAACAAATGAATAACCGCATAACCATCAAGAAAAATAAATTAATCTAATACCTACACAAAACAATTCAAACATAAAACAATTATAACAACAACTATACGTCCGCCCCCTTATTAGAATAATTTATCAAAGATAACTGTCCTAAAAACTCTTTCAGTTTCGGGCTGTGCACGGACTTAGTTAAAATGTCAGCTATCATTTTATCGGTTGCCATGTACCTGATCTCGACTTGATTTTTCAGAACACATTCCCGTATAAAATGATACTTTATGTCAATATGCTTTGTTCTGTTATGCATCATTTTGTTAGTTGCAATTTTGTGCGCAGACTGGTTGTCGTTGTAGATTACAACCGCCTTTTTGCTATCCACAGTTAAAAGAAGACTGTCCAGTAAACTACGCAGGTAAAGCGCTTCCTTTGAAGCCTGACTAAGTCCTACGTATTCTGCTTCTGTGGAGGACAAGGATACAGTAGCTTGCTTCCTACTCTCCCATGTCACGACATTCTTACCTAATTTAAAAATTAGACCAGTGAAAGATTTTCTATCTAGCGCTCCACCCCAATCTGCGTCTACATAGCCTCGTAAGTCTAGATCCCCCGACTTCTTAAAGGTAAGACAGAGGTTAGACGTACCCTTCAAATACCTAAGGACTCGCTTTGCGCATTTAAAGTGCGTTTCATCGTAACACGAATTAAACTGCGAAAGTGCACTTACTGCATGCGCTATGTCCGGCCGCGTATTACAGGCTAAATAATTAAGACATCCTATCAAACTTTGATATGGCAGATTACAGTGCGAATCAGCTGACTTTTCGAGCTTGATTCCCACCTCCATTGGAGTACTAACCGGCTTCGCATCCGTCATGTTAAAATCGTTCAATATATTTAAGATGAACTGCTCCTGATCAAGATGAATAACATCTTTATCCCGCCTCAGTCGCATTCCTAAAACATGTCTAGCCGCGCCTAGATCTTTCACTTTGAACTTTTCAAGCAAACCAGTTTTTAATTTTTGCTTTTCGCGTTCACAATTCCCAAATACGAAAATGTCATCAACATAAATTACTACCACTAGCCTCTTGTTATTTTTAAGATGCTTCTGGTACAAACACGGTTCTTGTATTGACTGAATAAAACCTAACGCTAGCATCTCTTTGTCTAATTCGTTGAACCAAGCATTCGATGCTTGTTTCAACCCGTACAATGATCGCTGAAGCTTGCATACTTTGGTTTCTTGACCTTTGGCTACTGCTCCTTTAGGCTGGAGCATGTAAATGTCTTCTTTAATCTTTCCGTATAAGAAAGCAGTAGTAACGTCCCATTGGTCAATAAACCAATCGTATTCAACCGCTAGTGAAAATAACATTCGCAATGTAGAGCTTCTAACTACAGGAGAATAAGTTTCACCATAGTCAACGCCACGTACCTGCGTAAAACCTTTGGCTACCAATCTAGCTTTGTACTTGGTTACCTTGCCATCGCTGTCTCTCTTGACTTTGAATACCCATTTGCATTGTATTGGCTTCTTATCAACTGGACGGTCGACTAACTTCCAGGTTTGATTCTCCTTCAGTGATTGTAGCTCGTCGTCCATCGCCTTCTGCCACAAACCACTATCAGGCCTTGCCAACGCTTCTTCAACAGTCAATGGATCGTCATCTACCACGCTTTCCATGGCGTACATGACGTTACAGCCATAACGATCGACTGGCTTACGCTCCCTTTGAGGATACCTCCTTTCAATAGGTTGAGGTAACGTCACTTCCTCTTCAGCAACTTCTTCTTCAAGTACTCTCTGCTCTGGTGCAATCGGTACACTCTCCTGATCAACAACGTCACTTGACGAACTGTTGTCATGCGCCTCCGAAGTTCCAGCTCCACTGTTGCTGTCATTGCGTACACTAGACTGAACAATCGACTCTGAATCCAGGCTTAAGCGTACGACAGAATCGTCACTTTTCACATCTTGAAGAAAAACGTTTTCTAAAAATTGTACATTTCTCGCTGTAGTGATTTGCCTTGTCTTCGGATTCATTAAACGATATCCTTTCTGATTATCGGGATATCCAATAAATATCGTCGGTTCCGTTTTCATGTCTAGTTTGCGTCGCTTCTGTTTTGGTTTTAAACTAAAAGCCAAACAACCAAAGATTTTCAGATGACTCACATCTACATCTTTTCCAGTCCAAAGCTTCTCAGGTACAGCATCGCTCAAAGCTTTCGTTGGACTTCTGTTCTTCAAGTATACAACTGTATTTACAGCCTCTGCCCAATACTTTTTGCTCAATTTTGCTTCCGATAACAATGTCCTCGCCTTCTCAATAATGGTACGGTTCGCCCTTTCCGCAACAGAATTTTGCTCTGGTGTATAGGGCACGGTCTTCTGGTGTTTAATTCCTGCAGACTTCAAAAATTTATTAAATGGACCATTACAATACTCTGTTCCACAGTCAGATCTAAGGCATTTTATTGACTTACTCGTCTCTTTCTCAACTTCCGCCTTGTATTCACGGAACTTATCGAAAGTTTGACTTTTATTTTTCAAAAAATAAACATGCGTCTTCCGAGTATAATCGTCAATAAATAGTAGGACATACCTCGAACCTCCGAACGATGGTTCTTCCATCGGTCCACAAAGATCAGAGTGCACGAGCTGTAAAATCTCATCCGCTCTCGTACCTTTGTTTTTGAAGGGAATCTTGCATGTCTTTCCTTCAATACACGCAATACATGGTTCAGTCAAATCACAACTTCTAAATTCCATTCCCGTAACAAGGCTTTTCAATTTATTCATGTATTTTTCGTTTAAATGCGCCAGTCGTTTATGCCAAATGTTCGAAATATTTTCATTTTGTTTTGACAATGTCAAATTGACGACGTTGTTTTTGTTTTCCTCCAACTCGTAAATTCCGTCAACTTCATGACATCTTGCAATAGGTCGATTCTGTCTTTGAATCGTGCAACCTCCTTTGTCAAAATTAATGCAATAATTCTTCTTGGTCAAATCGCTAACTGAGATTAAGTTCATGGATAAATCGGGAACATGTAAAACATTATTTAAAGATAATTTCTGTTCGTCGCTGACTTTAGGTTCAGCGTTCCCTCGTCCTTGCACGCGGAGCTTTTCACCATTCGCTACCGAAATTTTCATGTTGCCGTTCTCGGGTTTGTAAGACAACAACCTGCTCTTATCATGAGTCATGTGATTTGAACATCCACTGTCGAGATACCATTTGTCTTTGTTAATCGCCTCCTTTGCATTCAGGCAGACATTCGCGGTTCTCTTCCGCTCTTCGCATTCGGACGCCTTGTGTCCCTGCTTATGGCATTTATAGCACTTGTATACAAACTTCTGCTTACGATCATCGGGTTTAGTGCGAGATCTGGCATCGTTCTGTGCTCTTCTTGTGACTAGGGCTTGTTCGTGGTTTATGTTCATCTTGCTTTGTCTACTTCCTTCTTGCAGCAATTTCGTTTTTATTTGCTCCAACGTGATCTCGGTCCCGCTGTTGTCTACAGCCATGATGAGGGGGCTGTACTCAGGGGTCAGGCCACCGAGCAAAATCGATATGATCCAGTCCTCTTGAATCGGTGAATCAATATCCGACAGTTGCTGTGCAAGAAACGTAACTCTTGCAATGTAGCTTTCAATGCAGTTAAAATTTTCTAACCTGCTACTGAACAGCTCTCGTTGAATGCAGATTCGTCTTCCCCAACCTTTGTCTTCGTAAGCTCTCTGCAGATTACTCCAGACATCTTTGGCAGATTTGGCATTGTAGACGTGAGTAAAGCACTCCGGTTCCAACAACAAACAAATCGTTGTTCGTGCTTTCCTGTCGACATCTTCGTCTACCACATCCTTTGAAATTACTTCCCACCAGTTTTTATTCTCTAAGTAATTCCTCACCAAGAATTTCCAGTTCGGGTAATCAGACGAACCCTTCAATTTTCTTATTCCGCTCATGCCAGTCGAACAGCTGTTTTCATCTGACATTTTGTCACGGAGAAAATTTTCACAAGCTTCAAACCACTTTTATTTCCACTTTAATAACTTTCACGTTATTTCTGGACTGCTGAGGTCCTGGGCCCATAACCAAATGAGATTATGTGGAAATGAGCAGCCAGATTTAACAGTAAATATGTATATTAAAGGATAACTATAAAAACAGGCCCGACGTGTTTACGCACGTCAGTCTCTCAATCAAGATACAATGTTATTGATGTCATGTCTAAGCACAACATTCGGTGTTGCTTAGACAACCGTTTAAACTCTAATGTACTTGTAAATAGATTACAGCCAGTATATAATAAGGCGCTATACAGCCTCTAATAAATTCGTTTATCGCTATCCCGCAGAAATGGCGTAATTTTCCGGGATAAAAAGTAGCCTATGTATTATTCCAAACTATAATCTATCTATATTCCAAATTTCATCCAGATCTGTCCAGCCCTTCTGGCGTGAAAGAGTAACAAACATCCATCCATCCATCCTTACAAACTTTCGCGTTTATAATATTACTACGATGGTTATTAATTGGTTGTATAAAAATGATAATTATGTAATACTAGCTTCTGCCCGCGACTTCGTCTGCGTAGAATTATACATAAAAACCTTCCTCTTGCATTTATGTATTAAAAAAAACCACATCAAAATGCGTTGTGTAGTTTTGAATATATAAGCATACATAGGGACATAGGGACAGAGAAAGCGACTTTATTTTATACTATGTAGTGAAGGAATAATAATATTATTATATAATAATATTATTATATTATCTGGCAACGCTTAGGTATCTAGAAGCCAAAGACATTGGAGCTTCTAGGTAAGCGTTGCTAGATTAGGTATGTAATTTTTCCCCGTTTGTGGATATGCACGAGTATTAATGCATATTATCCCCGTTTAGAGGATATCCTCGATTTTCGATATTCCCCCAATTTCGAATTTACCCCAATGCACCTTACCTTCTTTCGTAATGTATATTTGACAATTGCCGTGTTTCGAATAAGCATGAATGAAAAAGTACCTACCTAGGTACATTATTGGAGATGAGAGCGAGTAGTCTGGACAGAGTGGTGCTCGATGCAGCTGTTGCACTTGCTCTCGATCTGAACAACATTATTTTTCATTCATGTTTATTCAGAACACAGCAACTGTCAAATACATTAAGATACTAGAAGCACCTTCATTATGTAATATAAACTGTATTATTCATTATGTAATGTACCTTCATTATGTAATATAAATATAAACTGTTCAAAAATGAAATGGGGCACGTGAATTATATTTGACGTGGTCATTTCGGTTGACCTTCATTATCCAGTGTCCCATATATGGGCCACGGTGAACTCGCTCCACAAGTCCGTGACCCATATATGGGTCACTAAGAAACGACCAAGTTTGAGTTTAGCTCATACTACGTAGGGTGTATAGTGACTGAAGTAATTGGCGGGATTTAAGGTGAATTGACATACATTTTTTGAATGCTAAACAGGCATGCGATTGATCACAATCAACATACATAATTTGTATGGGACTTATAACGCGTTTATACTTAATTTATTTAATTAAGTTGGCCGGATTATTTTTAGTCTTAGGAATCATGTTATAGGCGATGAGGCTAGCAACCCATCACTATCTTGATTTCCCTTTCCACCTATACGCTCACAATCATGCTAAACGGGGCCTCAAGGTTTTGTTACCTCAGGCTCTGTCTACCCCGTAAGGGGTGAAGACGTGATATATGTATGTATTATTTTTAGTGCCATTTTCGTGCAATGGCTTTTCCTCTTTTAATGCTACAAGATCAAGTTGGAAGGGATCTTTTCCCATCTTCTTACTTTACCTTGTTAGGGTAAATTAATTGAATTAATACGTTTCGTTTATTCTGGGACTTAATTTCACTAAGTAAATTTCTTTTTTTTTATTCTTCGCTCATTCGTTTATTTTAGTATATATAGAGAGAGAAGTAATAATACCTACCTACAATAACTTCATTTAGCATTTTTGAAATTATTATAGTTCTAACTTTTAATAATTTCATATCCGCGCAAACATATTGAAATATAAACTAAAATAAATATAAAAGTTAATTAATCATTATTAAATTTTGCAGGTTTATTTTGATACGAAATCGACCAGTTACGGCATCTATCTGTGAGTAGCATCACTACTATCAGTGAACAACGACATCTAGGGACGAATAGGCTAACTATGAATGTGCCTATTTACTCCAGGTCCAAGGGGAAGCATGCAACCAAACAGCGACATCTAGGGACGCATAGAAGTTATTTTCTGCCGTCACTGACCACTTTCAGAATTTCAAAAAGGCCATGGCCCGCTGTCTAGTAAAAGAAAACAAAGCCTAGGGGTATTGTTAAAACAAATTCCCACTGATGTTATAAATGCAAAAGTAATTCGGTCTATCTGTCTGTTACCTTTTCATTTTGTATTTTCAATTTGGTATACAGATAGTTTGAGTCCCGGGGAAGGACATAGGATAGTTTTTATCCCAGAAAATTGGATAGTCTCGGCGGTATAGCAATTCTGCGCAGACGGGAGTCGCGGGCAACAGCTAGTATGTTATAGGTTAACTGTGTTACCTGTGACCCTGGGACACATCTAACGGACTCATAAGTGGTCTATGGACTACCCTTTAAGAAACCCTGGCCCAGAGAGTGTAGGCAGCGCTTACAAATAATGTTACGTCAAATTATACTTATATTAAAACAAACAAATAAGTAAATAGAACACGTTTAATGTTTATAAAACCAAATAAATGATAACGAGGTCACGGCGCGGATGATTCGTTGAAGCTTCTAAGGACTACACCTCCGTGCTGTACCACCTCGTCGTGAGGTTTGTGAGTGGAGTTGGAGTTGGAACTCGTCGCATTGGAGTCGGAACTCGTTACATTAGAGTCGAGATTCTTCACACTGGAGTCGGAACTCGTAGCATTAGAGTCGGGATCCTTCACACCGTAGTCGGAACTCGTTGCGTTAGTGTCGGGCCCCTTCGCACTGGAGTCGGAACTAGTTGCATTGAAGTCGTAAAATGTTGGATTGGAGTCGAAACTCTCTACATTGGATCTCAACGCCCGCTTCTCACCCATCTTTTGCAATTTGTCAATCTCGTTTTTAGCCGGTCTGGAAACACAATGATTTATTTCTAATGTCACTAACTCTTTGGCGAAAAATCCGCAGAGCTTCTGCTTTCTGCGACTGAGCAAAAACTTTACTTTCTAAGCGACATTAAAGGGTTTCAGTAGCTACTATCGACTTTTAAAGGCTTTTGTATCGTCATGTTACTCTCTATTACCTAGCCCGGGAAGTGATAGCACAGGAGACAATCATAGGTAGACCCATTCGACCGCAGGCATTACTCGGAATCAGGTGTCTTGAAATTTGGCGTTCTGTTCCGGCGCTAATTGTATTTTTATTACAACTAAATTTAATGCATTCCTTCACTTTGCTGCGTGAAATAGTGAGGTCAATGCAAATAGTCGAGGTAGAAAAGTAAAATGAACTAGAGGAAGTTTAACATCTGCAAAGAAACGCCTGTACCTACCGAAATATACATTATCCTAACTTAAACTAGAAGTTGCAATTGTTTTACCCGTCAGGATGATCGGCCCAGCTCATGTCTGTCTCTTCATGAGTGATGCTGGATCTATACATCTTTGAGCAGTCGCCCCTGCAATAGTAATCAGAATAGCAGTAGGTACAGTCAGTGTCAAATAGTTCGTGACACCCAAAGTGGTCAAAAAGTTAGCAACACGACCTTATTTCAACTGTAACAAAGACGTGTTGCGAACTATTTGGCTACTTTGGGTGTCACGAACTATTTGACGCTGACTGTACAGTCCGTGAGCTCTTAGTGAGTAGATTGTCATTGGGGTGTCTTGCTATCTCACTCATTCTTACGGGTTTGATACTTGAATAGGCAGAGTGAGGGCGATTTGGTAAATTGATGTTTTATTGCTACTAAATTACCGCCCTAACTTGCAATTTCACGCTTTCATGTGATAAGTATTTTGTCTGGGCCGCTGTCGTGCTGGCTGAGGGTTGCGCTCATCTCGATGGAATATCTTTTTGCGAATTATTTGTCGCAATCACAAAAAAACGTACATACATAGGTACATAAATCTTGTTTTTATCCCTTACTGGATTGACAGGGCCTGAGGTAACAAGACCTCACACTCGAACACGATGGCGATTGCGAGCGAGTTAGGTAATAAGCCTACTGTCCGGTTGATTTATACGTAAATTTTGATTGGATCTGGAACGTTACAATGACAATGGCATTTTGGGCACTACTTTGTGCAAAAGTTATCTAAAAATGGACGTCACACTTGTCATTTTTGGTAACTTTTATGGATTTTAATTACCCCAAGGAGACTAGCTCAGTTTATTAACTAGACTGTTTTTTAAGTCTTACGATTGATCTTTGTATATTGCACAGTCCAGAAGTACTCTGTTCCTGTAGACACTAGTGTACAAAAATGGTCCATAGCACTTGTTGGTGCGATCCTTGACGAGACAAGCTGAGACGATGCCAATAACCACGGATGAGGCTCCTTCGCCCACGATGAGTGGGCCGCCGTGGTCGTTCTTTAAAAAAAAGCCGACATCGTTTAAGGTCTGTACATTCTTAATTGTTTTGGTAAACAAGATAGATAGATAGATAGATAGATAAAACGTTTATTTGGTACTGCCAAGACACACAATCAAGATTAGGTACATAAAATATCAACATATCAAGCTAAAACTTAAAACTAGAACATTATCTTTGTTTGTGTGCGCTACAGTAGCACAAAAGGGCCATGGCTCAGTGGTCAACATTGCTCGTAAAAGCAAAACACTGGTATTCTGCCACAACCCACGGAATGGTGTATTATGTTACCAAGTAAACCTGATACTTAATTTTGCTGATATTATATTTCCAGTTCCTTTATTTACGATTAAATGGTTCGAGGGAGCGATCCTGTAAGGATTCTGTATTTTCCTTTTGCGGTGCGAACCCTAATATGGCGAAACGTAATCTGTATAATGAACATAAGGCAACTTCACGAGCTATAGATATACCTACCTCACAAAAGCCTCCGCTAGTCGCGTCGCCGACCCGCCGCGTGTCGTTGTGATCAGAACTGTGCACTGACGAGGAGTTTACACTGATCTCCCGCCGCGATTCCCCCCGCCCCGTTATATGATATTCTTCGCCAGAATACATCACGTCCGAGCACTCTACGTATTTTTCCTGAAATGCAGTAAACGGAGTAGTAGTCTCTTACAATAATATTTTAGCAAGTGGTTGGGTTGGCTTCACTGAACAGAACACCTTACAAAGATTTTTGATTCAAATCTTGCTCAGAAAATTTGACCTACTTCCAATGGATGTATCAACTTGAAATTTGGTACAAGTGTATAACTTAATTCACCTACAGCAGCATACTTTAACAAACCTTAAAAATGTATTTTAGTTCTGTGGAGAGCCTAACCTCCTTATTCATAAACGCTCTATAGGCTTCTGCCAACTTAGCAATCGTTTGTCCTTATCTGTCACTTTGACATTTACCTTTCACAGATAAGGACAAACGATTGCTAAGTTAGCAGAAGCCTATAGAGCGTTTATGAATAAGGGGGTATGTTTATTTATGAACGAAGACAATTTTTTTAAGTATACTAACATCACAGATGATACTCATGTCTGGTACCAAGTCCTTGGTGCAGATCATGTAGTTGTCGATGATGTTGTAGTAGCGGGGTCCCCAGCGACGCTTGCACCTTGTCTTGGTGATGGTACGGACTGAAGTTTCCATGAGATTCACCTCAGCGACCAATTGCTTGCGAGAGCTCACCCACTAGAACACCACGTTATATTAAACAACGCTTCTGTGAATGTTACAGCTTACGGGAAACTTTTTGAGGTAGGGCGACGTGGAAGGGGTCGCACAAGTACTTTTGTACCAAAGAGCCGTTAAATTAGCTTCTGCGCATTCAAGGTCAGGTTCAAGATGTCTACCCGGGAATTTCACCATGGGCACAGAAACACAATCAAAATTATCAAAAATATCTTTAGATAAATAGTTTTAGAGTATTTCCTTCATAATAGTTTTCGAGAATACGAGTAAAATCGCGTAAAACCACTTCTGCGCTTAAAATCATCGAGACCCTTTGACGGCTGCTTTTTTTGACAGATTTAAATACCGGAGCTGTAGTCATTTTAGAGCATTTTCCAAAAAAAAAGTCCACGTGAACGTATTTTCCAAAATTTAAATATTTTGGGTTTTTCTTACTCAGAATCATATACCCTATCAATTCTCATGCAGAAAAATATGTTCATATGGGCTTTTTTGGAAAATGCTCTTTACCACACAGACAGTAAATAAACAACAACAATTCAATATTTTGACTGAAATATTTCGGAATAATTCTGAGATAACTTGTAAGAATAAAGAATAAGAATAAGAATAAGAAAACTTTATTGACTGATATACAGATACACACAGAATATTACTTAAGGATTCTAACCAGCCAAATGGCCGCCACTCAGCTATGTGTCGCGACAATATCCAGGATATTGTCGTGACGCTGATTTTCAGTGACGCCAGTTACAGAGTTACGGAGGTGGCTGTCACCAGGCACACATCCCAGTTCATACTGGTTTACAAAATCACCACTTCCGATACCCATACCTTAAACAAGAATTATGATTACAATTTTATCATTTAAATCAGTTCTATAGTACCAACAATTTATATAATTCAACACATATTAATGTTAGTGTGTAGTGTAGTGTGCGTGTGCGTTTGCGTGTGTGTTGTGTGTGTGTGTGTGTGTGTGTGTGTGTGTGTGTGTGTGTGTGTTTGTGTGTGTTTTTGTGTAAGTGTGTCTTTGTGTGTGTGGATACATGTAGCTGGGGTGGAGGGGCTGCTAATGAGTTCGGTGACTGCCTATAGGGAT
The DNA here is from genome assembly GCA_932294345.1 of Pandemis cinnamomeana. NCBI lineage: Eukaryota > Metazoa > Arthropoda > Insecta > Lepidoptera > Tortricidae > Pandemis > Pandemis cinnamomeana. The sequence continues at coordinate 6,057,392 of OW028724.1, read as the reverse complement.
TTTTGCTTGTCCGTCAGGAATTTCTTGAGACGCAGTTTGAATGACTCTATTGTATTTGAATTCCTTATCGGGGGAGGTAAATCATTCCAGCACTTTGAGGCAGCAAACCGAAAGCTACCCCTAAAAGCAGCCGTGTAGTGTCGTGGGCATCGTAGTTGCAAAGCCTGTCTTATCTGACGCTGGGAGAAAATTAGTTTTTTATGTAGGTAGCAAGGTTGCCTGTTTTTTATAATTCCAAATAGTAATGTCGCGAAATGTAGAGTACGCCTAGCTTCCATGTTTATAATATTACTTTTATTTAGAAATGGTGTTACGTGCCCTCGTCGGGGGATAGGAAAGCAGAACCTTGCGCAAGCGTTTTGAATCCGCTGTATGACTCTCCTTGTGTAATCAATAATAGTAGAAAATTCAAAGATATTTTCAAGAGGCTAATAGACGCTACGGGTGACCGCAGAGCTGGCAGCTTCCTTGGACAACGCATCTATATGCTAATACGTTGGAGGTCATACTATTATGACCTCATTAAGATCGGAGGATCGCGCTGGATGCAAGCCGCTTCCAACCGGTCTTATTGGAGATCTAAAGGAGAGGCCTATGTCCAGCAGTGGACTTGTAATGGCTGAGATGATGATGGTGATGATGGCTATACCAAGAGGCCTCTCCGTTTTTAATTATTTTACTTTTAAATTAGTTTTAGTTGTTTTTAATCCGTTTTTAATTTAGTTATAGATACTACTAAAATTATTTTATTTAAACAAACATATTTACAAGATCTAAAAGTTGATACGAAAAAACCTTGAACTACCTTAATCTAATCCTAAATACCTATATTTACATATATCGCACAGATCGTTGCCATGGGGCAAGGTGCCCATAATGCTGGCTACGTTTCTTATTGGATAGCAATGCCTATGCGTTGCCCGAGAAAACTCTACGGTCACCTGTGGATTTTGATAATTTTTTTTTTACATACATACATACCGTCACGCCTCTTTCCCATACTACTACTTTGTTCCACTTGCTACGATCCTGACATATTTCTTTCGCTTCATCCACAGTCATCAATCTCTTCATACATGCTCGTCGGTTTCGGGTACTCCTGACCTGACCTTTTTCCAAAACGTCTCCTATTTGGTCTCGGAACGTCCGTGCTAGGCCTTTCCCTACCAACATAACCATTCACACTCCCCATATAGATCTGTTTAAAAAAAATTGCTTCGGCTCCCCACGGTCCCAGGGTTATAGGTTATAGATTAATTGTTTTCTTTTTATTTCTAGATTACTAAATAGTAGAAGATTCCGTACATCACCATATCCGAAACTGCTTCCCCAGCCAGCCGTAACTGCTGTAATGTCTGGTGCCTCCAGCGACTCGGTTTGGTTGTTGTAGCAGATGGGCTGTGGTATGAAGTCGCAACCCCTGATGCGGCGACGGAAGTCGAACTCCTCGTCGACCTTAACAACCGCTATGTCGTTGTTCATCCAGCGAATATTGTCGTTCTCGTGACCGTCGAACACGTAGTCTAGGAACGATGTGTTTACATCAATACCTGACAGACCTGGGGCCTTTTTGAAAGCACATTATGTGAAAATACCACTGGTAATAAATTGTGCTAAAAGGCATTTTCAAAAAAACGTGTACCCTTTTTCCAACAAGATTACCTTCATTTCCCATACAACTTTTTCGTGTCAGTTTTGTGACGACCCATATAAGTATGCAAATAGTGTCACAAAACTGACAAAAAACCAATGGACACTTTTTTCTTTACAAAAATAAATAGTGCTAGAATTCTGATTCAGAAAAACTCAAAATGTCATCATTTTGGAAAAAAAGTCAAAGGTACCTATGTTTTTTTGAAAATGCCCTAAAATTGAAACACGATTAGCATCGATTACAATTACAGGAGGGGCCTTACCACTTCTTAATGCGATTCAATTCCGATTCAGTTTAGGTTCGCTCGCTGTCAGATCCATACTAAAGATGACAGCTAAAACCTGAACTGAGTCGGAACTTAATCGCATTAAGACGTTATGTGTAATGAACCTGCTCTCATCAATCTTGTGACCGAGCAAACATTTGATTTGAGCTGTAGTTTTGTCTGTAACAGATTTATTTGATATTTTTTCACTTTCGAGTGATGTGCTTACAAAAATTGGGCCTCTAGACATTAAGTAGATATGGTCGTTTTCAATTTTCGACTTACTTTTAGGTACGCACTTCCATATTGCTTTTTTAGCTCCGTTCTTGATGCATTGGTTATTGTAGCGATCGTATTGTTCGCTATGCCTGTGGGTTTTAAAGAATAAGTAATATTATGGCTTGTAATGATTTCAGTGACGCTAACAATTATTCCATTTAGACGTCGTCTTGTTTTTTCTTTACCAAACAATAAAGTTAGAATAAAGTCAAATTTCATACAACTGGAACACTTTTTTTTTATACAAATTAGTGTGCCACAATATAAAAATAAACTCATATACAGGTTTGAACTACGGCTTTGTCCCTACTACCCATTTTGCGGTATATTAAATTAAATTCAACAGTCAAATTACTTTTTAGATGCAACACAAAATTAAAAAAATTACTTGTAAGTTCCAGCAACTACATAGAAGTGTCTAGCGTCCTCGATGCAGGCAGCTGAGGTGAGGATGTACTCTTCGTGGACGATGACGCCACCACACAGCCAACGACGGTACTGTTTGTACTTGGGATTCTGGACTGGCAGCCTGAGGTACACCTGTTACATTTTAAACTATTAACTATTATTATTATCTCAACAAGAAATAGACGGAATCCAGAAAGGCTAGTTCATGTCTGCGTTCCTAGGACCGCATTATATAGGAAACATTGTGCTGCTATGTGTCTAAACATTTTTAATAAGCTACCAAATTATATACGGGAAAATATATTTAAAAATAGGTTAATGCAGATACTGATAGAAAAAAACTACTATAGTGTAAATGATTTCCTCTTGCAAGATAACTTTGTATAATGTAAGCAACCCATAAAATTAATTTGCATGCTAGTATAATAAAATTGTACAAATAGCAGAACAAGGAACCTATTGTCTCTGTGCCACCCAATGACATTGTTATATCTACTTATTCTTTGCAAATAAATATATTCTATATTCTATTCTATTCTGTGTCATTTGATAGTACCTATCATTTGAAAAACAGCGCCTTCTCTCGTCCCTGGTGAGCAGTAGATGTTCTACGGGAGTTTGTAATTGTGTCGTACAGACACATCATTCAAACAGATGACGCTTAGCGACAAAAATTCGCATAGTAACAAAGGTCACGTGACAGTTAGTAACAGGTAGAAAAATTCGGAAACTACCCACCTGCTATGGGTGGTGTAGGGGTATAGCACGCGTCACGGAATGACGAGGATCCGGGTTAGATTCCCGGCCATAGCTTTACTTTTCGGATTTTTCTATGTGTTCTAATTTTCACAGACATTTAGAAATTTTATGTCGATGATATTTTGATGTCCTATTAATATTATAAATGCGAAAGTTTGTGAGAGAGTGAGTGTGTATGTTTGATCCTTCTTCACGTTGTAACGACTGGACGGATTTGAATCTAATGGAATGGAGATAGCGATAGCGATAAATATGTCAAAGGTCGTAGCTGCCTAAGAGTCGCAACGTAAATAATTATTGCAGAGTATGCTATCAACATCAGTTCTTAAGTCTAATCTACGCGGATAAAGTCGCGAGGAGAAGCTAGTAGAGAAATAATAATAATAATAGTAATAACCGTTAAAGATAGTACATAAATACTTTTATGTATCTGTAACCTGTACAGATCACTTTCAAAAAACGTCTAATAAATTAAATTTCTTCCTAGAGAAACTTAAAGTAAACAAGACGAAATAAATAACATAAAACTGCAAAATGTGACAAACCTCGTGTTTTTTTAAGTAAAGGTTATAAATAGATTGCCATTACGCCAGAGGGCAAACGTTAGGTACCTACTAAATGTTTTTTTTGTGGCTGAATACCAAGATGTCTCAAACATGTGTGGAATGGAAATTAAAAAAACCATTATGAAATCCCATTAAATACTTCTCCTGAAACGTGACACTTCGTAGCCTAATATAAGGAACACAACATCAATATTTCATTGCATGTTTGAGAAAAAGTCTCTTGACCGTTGGAGGGTATGAAGGGATACCTTGTCTTTGGGGCATAACTTTAGTGAAAACGTTTATATAGTTGAACAAATCGGTGGTTCTTACCAAATAAGGCCTGCTAGCTAGCGATTGCCAACCATGGATAATTCTCCTAGACTCATTGAGAGCTCTTTTGACCTCATGGATGTTCGTCTTCTTGAGGATGTCTTGCACATTTGGAGGTACTGTCGTTCCGGAGTCGACAATAGACGCATCTGTTGGAACTTTTCAACACCAATGCAATTGAAAATAGGAAAAGTACATATTCTTAGTTGCTTTGGTCACGTAGAGAGGATGGATGAAAGAACATTAACTAAACAGATTTACTTGGGGAGTGTGAATGGATGCGTTGGGAGGGGAAGGCCTAGATGGACATTCCGGGGCGAAGATGTTTCGAAAAAAGGCCCAGGACCGGAAACCGACGAGAATATAAGTAGTGATTGAGGAATGTGGATGAAGCGAAAGAAGTATGTTGGGATCATAGCAAGTGGAAAAAGTATTTTCTGCCTTCCTATAGGGGAACGAGGCGTGACGGTATGTATGTTGCAAGCTGAAGGATCACTATTTGACACTCCAAAAATCCTTGCAATAGTCCAGCACTTATACATTTCATATGCCAGCCTGTTGTTTTTAAACAATTTCGATTTACCTTCTTTTTATTTTAGCTTACTTGTTGTAAATTATTTATTTAATTTATTTATTTTTAGTTCCGTATAGGTTATTATTTTATGAACTATATAATTATATATATCTTTATATCTGTGTATCGTTTCGTGAGTCACAAACGGTTCTGGCAGAAAATCAGTGCCCCAGGTGCTTAACGCCTCAGCATAATACTGAGCCAGCGACCGTTTTACTTTTGCGAAGATACGCTCTACATTGATGATCTACTTTCGTGTCTGTTTTTATATATTTAATTTTTGTACAATTGTGTGTATGCTCTATTTGTGTGTCTTTAGAAGAGATTAAATGTCTTCTTTCTTTCTTCTTTCTATGTGTGTAAGTGAAATTAATCCAATATTATTTTTTGTAGAATGCTACTGAGTTGATACCACATAATGTTTAAAATTTATCCAACGTTGCTACGTTGGGAAACCTTAAGTGGGGTGGTTTTACTAGTGAAAGAATTGGTATAGAACTATTTACGCGGAGGCGTTTTATATTTCCACTGTACGTAGATTATTTTTTGTTTTATTTTATAATGACTAGTAGAGATTACACGCCTCTAAGACTAGGGCATTTACTTAATTTCTACCACTTACCTAAAATACTACAGAAGGCGAATAAAAAATTTGCAAAACACACATTTATAAACATATCTAGTGGCCAGTGTTTTTGTCCTAAAGGCTGATAAAACCTGGAAAATGCGAAATAATAAGTTAGGCCGGAACCATAATTTCACGCTGCAATGAAAAGTTGATTGGTTGAGATTGTAACGCTGTTATTATTTTGAACAAACTTGTAGATTACGAGTTTTTACGAATACGAGTTTAATGGCTGGCCCGAGTATGATTAATTTCAATAAATTTTATGTTGAAGAACAAAATTTGTCTTCTTTTATAAAAAGTAAATATTAACTTTGACATAAGTAAGTTAAAGTCGTAATTTGTAAAATTCTCTTGATTTTTAGATACTAAAATATTAAAGTTGTAGGTACATTTTGGTGTGTAGTGCAACGTATTCAGCGGCTGTAAACGTTTAATAATAAAGTTTACTTTGAAATTATTCAATTCATTCTATATTTTATTTAAAAATAGAGTACTCCGTGGCATAGTGCCCAAAAGACTGGCGACAGTATTTCCTTAAATAATTCTAATTCGCTGAGAGAGATGATAGCTGTCAGTATGCTTAGTGTAAGTTTTCGGTCACAAAATACCTTTCGAACGCTTTTGCGTTAAAGTGTCAAATACTATGAGAGTTTATTGCCGTTTCGATCCGCAAGTGGCGCTGCCAATTATTCCATAGTAATTGAGACGTTTACGTGAACGCGTTCGAGACGTTTCCATATGCGAAAACTTACACTAGACTAGAGGCTCAGTCGTTAGGTCGCCATTTGTGTCGATCAGGCTCTTTTATAGCTATTTGATGAGTCTATGTAAAAACTTGTATCGAAAAAAATAATCATAATTCTACTAATATTATAAACGCGAAATTTTGGGAGGACGGATGGATGTGATGTGACGATGTGAGTGTGAATGTTTGTTCTTTCTTCACGCTGAAACGACTAGACGGATTTGGATAAAATTTGGAACAGAGATAGCTAGTACCTTAGATTCACACATAGGCCACTTTTATCCCGGAAAATTGCATAGTTCCCGTGGGATAGCGACAAACAAGTCAAAGGAGCGCTGCCTATAGAGTCGCGACGTAAATAATTATCTCAGAATAGGTATACTATCAACATCAAATTTTAAGTTTAATTCTACGCGGGCAAGGTCGCGGGCAGAAGCTAGTAATATTATAAATGAGTAAGCTTGTGAGTAAGGATGTGAGTGAGTGAATGAGTGTGATTGTTTCTTCTTCACGCTGAAACGACTGGACGGATTTGGACCAAATTTGGCATGAAGATAGCTGGTACCCTAGATTAAAACATAGGCTACTTTTCCGGAAATTCAGTTCCGTGCGATAGCGATAAGCGAATTCTCTACAGGCGGAGTCGCGGACAACAGCTAGTAGTCTATATGTTATGTATACCTACTTAATTGCCAACATTTCTAGTCAATCTGACAACAAGAAGTTAGTCAAAGTTGACTTCCATCAAACAAGCAAGTTAAATAAAGAGTTGTGTATGTGAAAAACTTAAGTAAATGACATGTTGTATGTAGTAGTGTACAGAACTGATATGGGATCTCATTTGGAACTTCAATATTATGTCTATTCGCACACATTACTCACACATGCAACAGGTCATTTACTTAAGTTTATATTAGTTACTAGCGACCCGCCCAGCTTCGCACGGTATATTATGCATGTATTATACATATAAACTTTAATAATAATATGGTAATTTTTTCTTGTATGAGGATCGATAGGGTAAATTATTCTGAGTAAGAAAAACTCAAAATAGTGTTAAATTCTGGAAAAAATGATCGTGTGAACTTTTTTTGGAAAACGCTCAACAGCAAGCAGCAAGCGAGCAAGACTTGTCGGAGCAGAAGCGAGTCGAATAGGTTACAATACAATACAATACATTATAATACAATACAATACAATAACTCTTAGGTTAGGTTAGATATTAGGTTTTTATTTGTAATAGCCCAATCAAAAAACTTTATACCTAGGACAAATTAAATAATAGTCAGTCGAATGGTTAGTAAACTGAAACGTTATATCTTTTAACTGATATTACTGTTGCTAGCCACATCGCCTGTAACATGGTTCTTAAGATTTTTGCCCATTCCCTCGATGAGCTTTTACCATCTGTGCTTGGAGAGAAGCTGCTGGTACGTTCTATGATTTTTCTTTGCTATATAAGTTACAAGTAGGTACTTAACTATGTCTGTTTAGTAGCAGAAAGTATTAGCAACTCTCACAAAAGAAAGATATACGAGTATTAAATACAATAAATTATTATATGGTTTTAAAAAGATATTTGCTGACTGCATTCTTTGCTCATACTTGCTTAAACAAGTTAACCTCAACTACGCTGTTCTTCCACTTGTCAGGAAGCAAAGAAAAAACATAGAATGTACCAGTTGCTTCTTTTCCCTCGCAGACGTATTCAAGTGACACGGTACTTTCATGGTTACCTTTGTTTACGAGTATCAATTTACCTTAATACTGAATTTAATTTTATCCTACATCAGTTCGTTGGTTGATTATTTTCCACATCTTGACAATACCGGAGATTCATTATAATACTCAGCGGCAAATAATCTGGCCCTCATTATGTAGGTATGTAATATATAATTTTGTAAGTAGTGTTGAAGAGTTGAAGGGCAGCAGGACAGGAACAAAAACGCAGCACAGGTTCAGACGTATATTCTTTCTTCAACCGCATACGCACAGCAAGAGAGACCAGAGAGTAACAAATCAGTTCTATTTATAGCTTCTAACGATTACATATCAATTCAACTCCTATTTTAAAGTACATGAAACAATTCCGTGTCGCAAAGCGCATCAACTAAAATTATTATTTATTTTAAATTTATTATTTCGATTTTAGCTATTATGATTCTAGTTTTATAATGATTTTAGATTAATTCATTTATATAAACGTGAAGGAAGTTAAATGAGAGTAGATTGCCTGTAATAACACAGAGTTGCCACTTGAAAATAATGTGAAGACAAAAGTATAGACATTAAGCGTATATAAAATTAACTTAAATAGACCTTTAACCAAATTTGATGATTATGATTATGGTGCATTTATAACATTCGGCCGTCCTGACTATGGCCCACGGCGATCTTTAGAGACGTCTGCCGCTGGGGTCGCATCCGTGCTGAAGGCCCGGGCGCCTGCCGCAGCGCCGCCGCCGCCGCCCGCGCCGCGCCAGCCGCCTGCGCCGGGTGCACTCGTCGTTGCTGTGTTTACCGGCCGTGGCTCGCGTGTTACGTGGTTAGCATTCTCCAACTGGAAATCATAAAATAAAAGTACAACAATCTTATTGTTCTAGGTTCTAGATATACGTATGAGGATTTTCTGCTATGGAGAATCTGATACTTAGCACACAGCTTAAAGACAACATCAAGTATACTCATTGGGCAGGAAATGGATCAGTGCTCTTATTAGCAGAGTTTAAGTTGTACAACGCACTCAGCCTTTGAATAATAATTGCACACAGCCGGGTAAGCGCACATAGCAGAAGTAGTAGGAGCACACAGCAAACGTATGTAATTTAAATTGGCGCACAAAGCTCAGTATACTCTTATTGCGAATAGTAGTTAGCCATTGTGATCATGATAAAGCAGCGTTGGCACACAGCTAGAATGAATAGAATGCTGGAATGCTACAAGGTAGCAAGTAAGTTGTTACAGATAATTTTAACTGCAAATAGTATCAGTAATCATTGCACATAGCTAAGTTGTTGGTTTTCATCCTTAGTGATTGAGAAGTCAATTTTAAATGAAACTTTAGTACAATGTATTATTATTATTTTTAATCAGATCAGACATTACACAGCCATCGAGTATAGTAAATTTACAAATTTTCATATCTATGCAAAAGGAATCGCAATTACATATTATAATTATCAAATAATTCAAAATACTGATTTAATGTATTCTTATTATGTGATCCTTTAAAAGAGGATTTATGTGTAAATCAATTATGAACAATGATCGATATTTCTCTATCGCGGAATACGAGTTTGGTTAACCTCCTGGATTCCAATGTACTATGCAAAGGCCATAATAAAAAGGTTAATTTTGAACCATAATAACAATTTGCAAGAATTTTAAAACCATTTGACAAAATGTGACAACCTGAAGGCAGAAGATGGGTTTAAATTAACTCTCTAGTAAGTCAATAAGATCGTCTCTGTCAATTTCATGCCCCTCGCTATCTGTAGAATCATCGGACAGTACAGCTTTATACGGTCGCAGCGTGTCGCCTGCCACGGCTGCCGTAAATTTGCGATAACCTCTCATTCCTTTTACCGAAGCTATGGTGTATCGGTCGATCGCGTGATTAGTTTGCACAATTTTATAGGGCCCCGAATACCTATTACCTAATTTTTTGCTCACGCCTATAGCCTCTTCAGTCACCCCGCCCTTCCATAGCACTAACTGTCCTATGTTATATTTAGTACAGCTTTTATGTTTCGAATCGTACCGCTTTTTCATTCGAGCCATGTTTTGGTCGAGTTTAGTTTTGGCCTGGCTCCGCCTAGTTAGCAAGTTCTGTCGCTGGGTATCGTTACTAACTTGCAAAGGTTCCAGGGCTGGTAATAAACTATTTTGATGCGCAAACATCAAACTGAACGGAGTTACCTTTGTCACCGCGTGAACAGTGTTATTAATTCCCCAAACAATATCGGGCAACTTCGCATCCCAGCTACACTCTTCTATCACTGAGGTACTTAAACCATCTAAAATGCTACGGTTCACGCGCTCTATCTGGCCGTTAGCACGTGGTACTGATATGGCGTTGAGTACGTGTCTAGTTAGTTGCTCTGAAATAAAAGCTTTGAAATATCGGCTTGTAAAGGCCTTGCCACGATCGGTTATTAGCCTACTGGGTTTACCAAATACCGAAAACAATTCTCTTAGTTTACCTACGGTCTCGATTGATCGCACACTCTTCACAGGATACGCGAAAACGAACTTGGTAAACGAATCTATAACCATTAAAATATAGTTATTGCCTCTACGACTCTTAGGGAACGGTCCCAAATGATCGGCGTGTAAGGTGTGCATCGGTATATCTTTTTTCTCTATGGGGTGTAGCTCCCCTTCCTGTCTACCGTATGCCGATTTGGCATATGCACAATGAATACAACTTTTAACATACTTGCGAATAAATCGCGTCATATGTGGAAACCAATAAGAAGCTTTAACCAACTTTTCAACTCTATCAAAACCCGGGTGGCCAATTTGGTCGTGACTCTTCTGTAATATACCGTATTTGGCAAGTTTAGGGACGACAAACCGCTCACCGGCAACAGTTTTTCGGTAGAGCAGCCCATCTTTGACCGTAAAATTATTAATAATATCACGATTATCGGTACCGCCTTGTATCTGTGTTATAATTTGCGTAATACTAGCGTCCTGCATTTGAAGAGTAAGTGCCCAATCGGATTCGCCTATCATAGAAACACTGACTACCTCATCGCGCACTGGATTACGACTTAGTGCATCAGCGTGCCGCATTCTATCGCCCGGCCTATACTCTATTTCAAGTTCGTAGTCCTGAATCGTTAACCACCACCTCGCGATGCGTGGTACAAGGTCCTTTTTTGTTAATGTGGTACGGATAGCTGCGCAATCAGTAACGACTCTTACAGGTATGCCTACCAAGTATACACGGAAGCGTTTGAGCGACTCTACCACAGCAAGTGTTTCTAATTCATAGCTGTGATAGAATTGCTCTTCACGGCTGGTCACCCGACTGAAGTATGCTACCGGCCGTAGTGTATTGTCAGGTTGGTATTGCATAAGTATACCGCTTAATCCGACTTTACTCGCATCGGTATGTAGCTCAGTTCTGGCTTCACGATTATATATAGCTAAAACCGGCCTATCAGTCAATGAGCTCTTCAAGGTTTCGAATGCTTGCTGCTGTTCGTCATCCCACCGCCATGTAACGTCCTTTTTTGTCAATTCTGTTAAAGGTCGCGCTATTAAGGCAAAGTCTTTAATAAATTTTAGAAAGTAGGATGCTAGGCCAATGAATTGACGAATCTCGTGGACGTTACACGGTGGCTTGTACCGCAACACACAATCAATTTTGTGCTGTCCCGGCCGAACAGTTCCTGCTGTTATTTCGTGGCCTAAATAATCGGTGGTAGTTTTGAAAAAAGAGCATTTTTTTAAATTTAGCCGTAAATTTGCTTTGGTCAGAAGATTTAACACCTTTTCTAACAGATCGATACCCTGCTGGACCGTTACTGTAGGTAAAATCATATCATCTAAGTAGACCACTACAACACTATCTTTATCAGAGTCGTTACATGTACTTTCAAGTGAATTATTAGCCAGTTTACCTAACGCGAGTCTAAGCGCTCTTGAAAATACGGCGGGAGCATTCGAAAGGCCAAAGGGCATCTTAACGAACTCGTACTGCCCCGACGGCGTAACGAACGCAGTCTTTGGGATGGACGACGGGGACATCGGTATTTGATAATAGCCCTGAGCGAGATCTAAAGTGCTAAAATAGTATTTGCCGGACAATAAATTTATCAAATCGTCGATATGGGGCAAAGGGAAACGGTCCTTTACCGTGATTGAATTTAGCGCGCGGTAATCCACACAAAGCCTGTATTCTCCATTTTTTTTTCGAACTAATACAATGGGGCTCGCGTAGGGCGAACTAGATTCCCGCGCTATACCAGAGTCTAATAATTCTTGAACTTTCTCGTCAACTATTTTCTTTTCGCTGTATGACAAGCGGTATGGTTTGGAGAATACAGGTTTTTCAGTGGTGGTCTCGATCGACATTTCAATTAAATCTGTACACCCTAGTTCCGTTGTACAGGATGCAAAAGTCCGCGAATAGCGATTTAATAAGTTAAATAATTTCGATCTATCGGTTTCGTTTATGTCGCCTATGTTCACGTCGTTCCAATTAACTTCGGATACGTTCCGTTCACAGTTTACATTAGATGCGATGACGCCAGTATTTACTTTCATAATAAAATCATCATCGCTCAAGCTAGCCCTAGTTAACAGGTGGCCCACTTTCCACTCTAGTGGTTCATTTCCAACATTGACCACGGTCATCGTATCACTAGTGGCAGACAACACGGCACCGGGTACGAAATACATGGATCGAGAATTATACAGAGGTAACGTAGTGAGCAACATAGACGGGTCTAATTGGACACCCTCTACACATATATGAACATAACAAGTACTATACGGAGGTATAACAACATCTCTTGAAAGAAATATCCGACATTTGCGTTCTATATCATCCACATCAATTTGTAGCAAATCGTTGTCTTGTTCATGCCTATAAAAAGTTACACTGTTTGCAGTGGTCACGAGACTGACATTATCTTTGTTAATAATCGGCTGACCTATTATTAGGTCTATACCAATATCACAATTATAATTTGTTACCTCTGCTTCACTACTTATGCATATATTATCAATGCGCACAGTAAAATATGCCTTTCCGAGGGATCTAACGAAACTACCCCCGAAACCGCGCATAACAACAGTGGATGGATAATTATGCAAATTTAATTTGCGACATGCACATAGCGACAAAATATTAACTCGGCTACCAGTATCTATGTATGCTATCAGTTCACAATTATCAATAAACACATTTTTCCTAAAATGATCAGGTCTAACATCAATAGTTTTGTAAGTGTACATCACCTTGGTTGGTAGCCAGCACGTCGTGGCGTCGTGGCCCCGGCGCTGGCAGTTGTTGCAGTGCAGCAGGCCGCGGCAGTCCTTGCCCTCGTGGCCCGGCTTCCGGCAGACGTAGCACAGCTTCACGGAGGGGAGCCCCGAAGGCCGGCGCCACGTGCCCTTCGGTGTCTCTTTATTCTTGACAGCAGCGCTTTCCACGCGCTTGTAGTTCTCCAGCGAGGATAGGTACCCAAAGTACAGATCTTCTGCAGTCTCGCACCTGAAAGCTTTGGCATTCGCTCTGAGTTCCTGTGGTAACCCCCTGATTAAACACGACGTAGCCCCTTCTTCGTCTAATTTGCATTTTTTTATGAGCGATAATTTATCATGATAATATGTGGTCATGGTCTCGTTGTCCGTTTTCTTGCGACTTAACATGTGCTCTAATTTATCTACAAAATCAGTGGCCATGGGAAAAGCTCGCTCTAATGCGTTCTTCCAATCGCCCCAGGACATTTCATAATCATCTAAATTCTCATACCACTCGCGAGCATAACCGCGTAATCTCATGTGCATCACGTATGCTTTATCAGCATCACCCCCACTATGAATGCGTCCTAGCTGGTCAATTTTACTAAGCCACGTTTTAACGCACAAGGATTTGGACCCTGGATCGAATTTAGGCACAAGCTCTGCATCTAAGTGAGTAGTTTTTCGTCGCTTACTACCCACATTCGCATCAAGATTAGAAAAAAAATCTAAAATTTTGTCATTTACCTCGGTTGCTGATTCAACTTCAACGGTTTTTCGCTTACCCAAACCATTGATATAAGGACCCAAACCCTCCATTTTCTGGTTGTGGAAGCAGCTCCAGATCCCACTTCTGAGATGTTGAAGAGTTGAAGGGCAGCAGGACAGGAACAAAAACGCAGCACAGGTTCAGACGTATATTCTTTCTTCAACCGCATACGCACAGCAAGAGAGACCAGAGAGTAACAAATCAGTTCTATTTATAGCTTCTAACGATTACATATCAATTCAACTCCTATTTTAAAGTACATGAAACAATTCCGTGTCGCAAAGCGCATCAACTAAAATTATTATTTATTTTAAATTTATTATTTCGATTTTAGCTATTATGATTCTAGTTTTATAATGATTTTAGATTAATTCATTTATATAAACGTGAAGGAAGTTAAATGAGAGTAGATTGCCTGTAATAACACAGAGTTGCCACTTGAAAATAATGTGAAGACAAAAGTATAGACATTAAGCGTATATAAAATTAACTTAAATAGACCTTTAACCAAATTTGATGATTATGATTATGGTGCATTTATAACAGTAGTCTTCCGCGCTGGTCTGGGAGCTAAGAAAAATCATAGAATGTACCAGTTGCTTCTCTTCCCGCGCAGAGAGCGGGAAAAACACTTTAGGAATCATGCAGTAGGCGATGCGGCTAGCAACGTAGCAATCCATCACTATTTTGAATTCCCTTTTTACCTCCCACAGTCATGCCAAACGTGGCCTTGAGGTCTTGTTACCTAGTAAGACGTGAATTGTGTATTCTCCATTCCACTAATTTTAACACTTTTGTAAACAAACCAATTTCGTCCAAATTCCCACACCATTGTAGGAATAAAGATCACATCCACCGGAAAGCTGAAGGATCATACTTGGTATCTCACATTTTATAACAATTATACTATAATTGATAAAAAAAGGCTCGGTAGCCTAGTGGTATGACCAATTTCCCAATCCGCTGTGGTCTCGCGTAGGAACTACAGCCCAAACCCTCTCATTCTCAGAGGAGGCATGTGCCCAGCAATGGGAATGGGACGTATATAGGCTAGAGATGATGATACTATAATTATTTTATTTCAATTTTTTGTGAAGTTGGGGATCTGTTTGTTTACAGATCTAACCTTGTGTTGCCAGCAACCATGGTGAATTTTAAAAGTAAATTCACACATAGATACATTCCGAAAAACTCATAGTTGTGTGCCCGGGATTCGAACAAACGACCCCCTGCTTGACAGGCCATAGTTATCTTCGGTCGATTGAGCTGATACTTTGATTTTGCATACAATAATCTGTTAGTAGGATTCTGGTTATGCTATCAGGGGCTGTCTCTGCAGGAAGGATCAAGAGATTGAAGACAACGGTTGGTCCGATTGACTATAAATTTGGTACACACATGTAGGACGGATGACAATGCAAGTACAGTCAGCAAAAATATTGTATTCAAAATGTAATTTTTGACAGAAACTTGCTTAAAAAATTCTATTCTAATCTCCCTTAATGGCGGCCGTAAGTCTTTGTTTAAAAAATAAATCATTTTATTTTCATGGTACCTACATATTTTGTAGTATGAAAGAAATTGTGGTGCGGTACTTGTAAAACTACTGGGTACTTCCTTAATTAAGCTTAAACTAGTGCTCAGAGCCTCTAGTGTAAGTATTCGCATAAAAAAACGTCTCGAACCCGTTCTCGTAAAAGGCTCAATTACTATGGAAAAATTTGGCAGTGCCACTTGCGGATCCAAACGGAAACGAACTCAGCATCTAGTGTAAGTTTTCGCATATAAAAACGTCTCGAACGCGTTCACGTAGACGTCTCAATTACTATGGAATAATTGGCAGCGCCACTTGCGGATCGAAACGGAAACAAACTGAGCGTGTAGTGTAAGTTTTCGCATATATAAACGTCTCGAACGCGTTCACGTAAACGTCTCAATTACTATGGAAAAATTGGCAGTGCCACTTGCGGATCGAAACGGCAACAAACCGTTCTCATAGTATTTGACATTTTAACGCAAACGCGGTTGAGATGTATTTTGTCACCCGTACTAAGTATACTGAACTGTAAAAAGATCACACTAATGATATTAACTGTGCTTTTTCTAGCACATGGGTATATAGGTCATGCTAAAATGGTACGTAGACACTATACTGCAATCGTCCAAACTACGTAGAACTCACCTAGCTTTTCTTATCGCTTACACTTTTGTGTGTGTAAATGAAGGGCATGTGTGTGTTGTGGTATATCATTATGTGTGTATAAGCAGTATGTATGTATATCAACACAATTTGCAAAAATAAATTTTCATTTTCATTTTCATTTTCATTTTCAATCGTAATATGGTATTAAGTATTTTTAAATTGCCTCAATGAAAATATAATTTGAAGCGATGGAATTGTAAAAGGCCACGTTTAGCATGATTAAGAGCGTATGTATATAGTGATGGGTTGCTAGTCGCATCGCCACACATGATTCCTAAGACTTTCGCCCATTCCCTCGATGGGCTTTTACCATCTGCGTGGGAAGAGATGCAACTGGTAAATTCTGTTTTTTCTTTACTTCCAGACCAGCATGGAAGATATCATATGTATGCAATATACTTATTAAGTAATTTTGTAGTAGTTTTCCATGCTGATCTGAGTGCTGAGAAAAACATAGAATGTACCAGTTGCTTCTCTTCCAGCGCAGACTGTAAGAGTCCATTGAGGAAATGGACATAAATCTTTGGAATCAATTTATAGGCGATGCGGCAACCCATCACAATTTTGATTCCCCTTTTAACCTATAGATACGCCCACAATTTATGCTAAACGTGGCCTTTAGGTCTTGTTACCTTAGGCTTTGTACACCCCGTAAGGGATAAAGACGTGATTTATGTATGTAATTCTGTATGGAGACTAGGGTTGCCAACATTTTTTTAGCGAAAGACAGTATTTTTCAAAAAAAGCTATAAAAAAAATATAGTATTTTATGGAATAATTTAAAAATAGACAAAGATTAAAACATATCTTCCTTATTTATTTTTATGAAAACCATATTTGTTTTTCATATTTCGTTTGGTGTTAAAAATATAGTATTTTTGCGTACTATATATTTCTTCGACAGTATAGTACGCACACCCGAAATATAGTACAATACTATATATTATAGTACGGTTGGCAACCCTAATGGAGACTGAACCAAGTTTTGTGCCGCTGAGTATTACACAATGAAACACGCAATGCGTCAGATGTGTTTATTTATCATATATCATTTTAAACAGTGATGGCGACGACTGATTCAGGGCTCTCTGTGGTTCCGTTTGCTAGTTTCAAAGCCTCTAGAATTGGTATTGGAATTACTATTGAGACTACCCTAATTGAGACTGAACCAAGTTTTTTGCTGCTGAGTATAGCACAATGAAACACGCAATGCGTCAGATGTATTTATTTATTATATAATTATCATTTTAAACAGTGATGGCGACGACTGACTCAGGGCTCTCTGTGGTTCCGTTTGCTAGTTTCAAGGCCTCTAGAATTGGCAAGGCCCCGTTGGAATAACGGGCACTCGGAGATTCTCGATCCTTGTCCTCGTCATTTGGTTTTGCAGGCCTGTAAAGAGTTTTTAAGGATAAGTGCCTCAAAAGGAAAACTGAACCCTTATTTATCACTTTGTTGTGCGTCCGTCTGTCTGACACCCCTTTTCTCAGTAACGCGTTAACGTATGAAGTTGAAATTAAGCCAAATATTTTACGTCTTCGACCCCTTAGAGCGGCGAAAAAAATCAACCCTATATATTATACTCAATTAAAAGCACAGTTATTCGAAAAGGTGTTTCCATACATTAGAGCGAAAATGGGTGAAAATGTTAGAAATCATTTTTTTGGCCATGTGGCTAGCCCATCACTATTTTGATTCCCCTTTCCATTTCCACCCTAAGCGTGACCTTTGGGTCTTGTTACCTCTACCCCGTAAGAGATAAAGACGTCATTTGTGTATATATGCTCCCATACAAGTCGTCCTCTCAAATAGAGGGTGCTTCCAGTCTTATACATTTGTAATTCGAGTATGACGGTCTATCTTACCCGTCAGCATGCGAAGACCAGTCAAACCTTGCCTCGGTGACTTGCGTGTTGGTTGATCGTAACAGCTTCCGGCATGTTACACTGTAAGAAACATACCGTGAGACCACTACTACATATTGCTATTTAAACACCCAGTGAAATCACTGGCACATGACTGTTAGCTCAACGCTTCCGCAGTATTTTGGTATCTCCCGTATTCAGGGTGGTGGTGACCAGTTACTTACCATGGGTCACGTGCTCGTTTACCATAATCCATAGTTTTTTTATCATCACTAAAAACAAAATGTTTTTTATTACTAGGGCCCGCTTTGGCAGTTTTAAACTTACGAGTAGGTACTATCAAATGAATCAAGAATTTTTACTAAGGTTTTAGTAAGGAATTAAATTCAAATCAAGAAGTAAAAATTCTTGATTCATTTGATAGTATCTATCATTTGAAAAACAGCGCCTTCTCTCGTTCCTGGTGAGCAGTAGATGTTCCACTGGAGTTTGTAATTGTGTCGTACAGACACATCATTCAAACAGTATCGCATAGTAACAAGATCACGTGACAGCAAGTAACAGATAGATAAATTCGAAGGCTTACCCACCTGCTTTGGGTATAATACGCGTCACGGAATGACGAGGATCCGGGTTCGATTCCCGGCCATAACTGTACTTTTCGGATTGTTTTGTGTTCTAATTTTCAGTGTCGTTTAGGAATTTACGAGTAGGTTTAAGATATTAACTAATTGAGGTACTTGAGACTTCACTTCTTACTGTAGAAAATGCCCTATGCAATAAAAATGACTACCTACATGATAGAGGCAACCTGCAAACTTGTAGCTGTCTAGATTCTAGGTTTGGGTTAGTCATTGGTAAGTAGATACCTAATCCATTCAGTGGGTTACGAGTTTTCTTTTATGAATCAAAGTTGGCTGCGTACAAACCCCATTTCTTTGTAAATCGCACAATTAATGAGATGCCGGTTCTGATAAACGCTGGTGTAGAGAAAGGGTCCATAGCACTTCTTGGTGATGTCCTTCGTGAGAGAAGCTGATATAATACCGATCACTATAGCGCTGGCGCCGTGACCAATAACTAATGGACCACCGTGGTCGTTCTGAAATTAACGGAGAAGTTTACTGCTGTTAGGTTGGTTTTATTGTCAAATTTATGGACGAGTCTTTTTTGTGTACCACGTCATAACAAAAATATCAGCAACATTTTAGGAGTATGAGGGAAACTGTAGGCGACGCACCTATTTAGGCAGCCACCTTTTTTTATTAAACTGTTATGTTTTGGCACTGGCCACAAATAAAGTTAATTCCACGCAGCGCTAAAAGAAAACAAAAACAAAAGATGGTCGTGACATTGCTCTGGTCAGCGCTGCGTGTTGAATTTTTACTGAAATTTAAATTGTTTTATTTACTAGTTTCTACAGTCTACAGAAACGAAAACATCTTTTTGTGTTGGTCTACACTATTCCAATTTATTCTGATCTGATCCCTCCTAATAAAGTAATAATATTTGTAAATGAAATTCAGTAGGTACTTAATATCACCATGTATGACGCAATTTAAGTGACACCATGACATCCTTGCACCGTGAAGTAAGCTGTGCTTAAATAACAAACCTCGCAAAATCCTCCCGAAATTATTGTGCTTTTCACCCTCCTCGTTTCGTTTTTGTTGGGATTCGGATTCATCTCGAATTGCTCAGGAATCGCTATAAGCCGACGTTTTACTTCCGCATTTTCTTCTTCTTCCTCGTCGTCGGAATATAGGAGCTCTTTACAATTAACTTCATTATCCTACAATTGAAGGGGTCAAAATCAAACACCAATATCACCGACTTGCTTAAATGATTTTGTAGATCAAAGCCAACAACCATTAGCGACTTTAGCGTGTAAAACTCTTGGTGGATCTTGTTTTAGACCAAATTTTTTATAAATGACATTTTCAGTCTAGATAATTCCATGGAGGAACGTGCAGCGAAAAGCACTCAAGAAGCAGTTTTATCTTTCTTTTCGCTAAGGCAGACAGAAGAGGTGACATTAAAAGGGATCTTTGCTCGCCAGAAGAAAAAGGAAGTGTGCTGGACATATATGCCGCAGAAGGACACCAGATGGGGTAAACGGATGCTTGAGTGGGACACCGGAATATGGGAAGGCAGCCGATGAGATGACCGACGACCTTATCAGAGTAGTAGGAGGGAAAACTTGGATGCGAAAGGCACACGATAGGAAGAAATGGCTTGTATTAGAAGAGACCTAAAGTCAGCAGTGGGTTGATAAGATTTGAAGAAGAAAATAAACAAATTATGCAGAGGAATCTCATACAGTGCAAAGTTGATTCATATTTTCGCTGTCAAGCCCATCTTTTCCGCAGACCATGTATCCGTCAATGATGTAGTGGTAACGCTCTGGCCAGCGCTTCTTACAATTACTCTTGGAAAGAACCAGCACATCAGTCTCAAGCAGGTTTGGAGAATTGCCGGAGGTTCTTTCTGATATCTGAAAAAGGTTCCGTAAGGGGTAGGAACTGGTAGATTCTAAAAGGTCGGATTTTTATTTTTAGTCGTTTTGTCGATGAGAAGTAAAATAAATAAGAAATAACGTGGGACAAATTACACCCAATTGTAGTCCCAACCTAAGCATAGCTTAAGTTAATGAACTATCAGATTTTAGAGGTGCCTATGCTTTTTTTAATCGTTTTTTGTTTCTCAACCAATTGTGCTTGTCACATTTTTTTCTCTTTCTTTCTATGTCTTATAGTTTTGACAGGCAAACTTACTTCCCCATACCGATCGTTGGACCCCCAGCCGGCAGTTGAAGCTGATGATCCAGCTTTCTCGAGATCCAGGCTCTGGTTATTGTAGTTAATCATCTGAGGGATGAAGTCGCAGCCTTTAACGCGTCTTTTGAAGTTGAAGTCGTCTTCCACCTTCACGACTGCTATGTCGTTCGCCATCCAACGTATGTTGTTGAAGTCATTGCCGTCGTACACATAGCCTGTTGAAAATGTATGGTAAATTATGTTAAGTTTCTGGTCTTAATTTGGTTTCGTCAGACATTTTGGCTTTCACCTCTGGAACTAACCAACAACGTCCGAAAGAATATCAATTATCAGTTTTTTACTCGTACAATGGGGTCCTCCTTTTGTTGGGTGCGGTGAACTTTTTGGCTATAAATATTTAGCTACAAATTTACACTTACTTAAAACCATTTTAAATCTAGTACTAACTTTTTGGGACACATTTCCATACTGCTTTCTTAGCACCGTTTAAAAGGCAGGGGTCGCTCTTGTCATGAAGCGGCAACCATCTGAACAGTGTATAAAATCAGTAGTTTCAATATACTGTAAGATCAATAAAGGTCTAAGGAGATATTTTATTAATGAAGGCAAAGCTTCCTAAATACATGATATCAATGAAATACAATCAAGAGTAGCTAAGATTTTAGATTATTGATTAGAGAAATCACTTGATGAATAGTTTTTAAAACCTGTGGGTGCCTGAGATGACGTAGAAATGCTTTGCGTCCTCGATACAGGCCGCTGAGGTCAGGATGTAGCGCGGGTGGATGATGACTCCGCCGCACAGCCAGTTGGGGTCCGATGGTGAAGGATTGGGAGCCGGTCGGAGGTAAACCTAGAGAACAATTTAGATAGGCAATCCAAATATTACTGAGTCAAATGGTTCTTTGTAATCTTAAATACATATAACTCAAAGGTGACTGACTGACTGACTGACACAGTGATCTATCAACGTACAGCCCAAACCACTGGACGGATCGGGCTGAAATTTGGCATGCAGGTAGATGTTATGACGTAGGCATCCGCTAAGAAAGGATTTTGATCAATTCTACCCCCAAGGGATAAAATAGGGGATGAAAGTTTGTATGAAACTTTGTCAACTTTAAACCGATCGGGCTGAGACTTTGCATGCATAAAGCTACTATGACGTAGGCATCCTCTAAGAACGGATGGCGTAATTTTTGCGGGTTAGCGATAAACGAATTCTATGAAGACGAAGTTGCGGCCAACAGCTAGTATTTCTATAAAACATAAGATTTTGGATTTTGGCAACCGCAGCAAAACAAAAGTTAAAATGCTAAAATTCGTCAAGTAGAGCTTCTAGCCTAGAAGATTAGCTACACCTATGGTATGTGACTTTTCAGGGTTGTTTAGACCGAGTATCCTAATGATCGTCAATGGTTTTTGTGATACCTGGATAATAAAGTTATCGGATATACATTTAAATTAGCATTCCAAAACGGCTCGCCGCTTAGAAAAGATGAACCTTTGGTTTGTGACTAGAATCACATGTATTTTAATCATCTCTCTAAGGTTTTTCTTTGCGACTCGTCAGATTTTTTGTGATTGTATCTTCACAAGTTCTTTCTCCGTCAAAAATATTTTGAATACTTACCATGTAAGGCCTAGTATCTCCAACGTCGTGTCCATTTAAAATCCTCCTTGTCTGATTTAATTCTTTGATTGGCTCTTTTAGACTACTGCGAGACTCTAAAGTGAACATAATAATATTTGAAAAATGTTAGTGTAGGTATAATCTAATATTCTGAGTACGAGTAGATACGAAATTAATGTACAGACGCATAACGCGTCTGGATTATGTTTGTTCTTTGGAATTGGCGAAGAAACTAAAGTATTTTTTACTCATCTAAATATTGCTATTTTTTAACCGACTTCAAAAAAGGAGGACGTTCGCACTTCGTCTGTTTTTTTAAAATGAAGGGTTTTCTTCTGACGTTTCAATCAAAGGATAATTTTAGGTTAGTATCTAATTTGTTTTATTATTTAGAAAACAAGATTCATAAAATGTAATTGTAATTCATATCGAAAATTGAACTTACCAGCTTGACACAGAACAAAAACAAACAAAAAATACAAACACGCTGTCATGTTTCACGTTCAAATGACTTCTGGAAATATTAAATTAATTAAACCAAACTATAATTTCACGCAAGATTGAATTTGTGATTGGTTGCAATTGAAGATTCAGGATTACGAGTCAGCGACGAGTATCGCCGAGTTTTACGATTTAACCCGAGTTGTATTCCGAGTTTTATGGCCCGAGTATGCTTTATACATATTAATAATTACTTTTACGAGTTCATGTATTGCTATGCTAACTGTAAGCTTTATGATAAGAAAATTGAGTATATTCTTACGACTTAACTTTGAATTGTTCAATTGACTAGAAATAAAAATACTATATATTACCGCTGTTTTATTATTTCTGTGCTAAAATATATACTCTTGTATTTGCAATGTAGGCAAAGAGCACTAAATCGACGAAAAATAAGTAGGTAGGTTACGTGTTATAGATGAACTAAAAAAAATACTGCAAAAAAACAATTGTTACCTTAAAATTAAATTTAAAAATTGAAAACCCTCATTCAAGTTATCATAAGTAGATAAAAAAAAACATTTTCACCTCACTTGCTCGAAAAGGTTGTCTTTCTCCTTCAAAATCTGCGTGGAATAGTACATTGTTGTAGAGGCTGGAAAGTGAGCAATAGATGGACGAGTGAGTTCGAGGGCCGAGCCGCAGGTGAGGCCCTCGAAGAGAGACGAGTCCATCTATTGCACTTTTGGCCGAGACATTACATAGTGCTTTTCACGACTACTGCGAGGAAATAAAAAACCTGAGCGTAAATACAACAGTAAAGTTTCACTCTCCCGCCAAATTTTGCTTTTTTTTAAAAAAAACGAGAGCGCTCTAGTGGCCAGTCACGCAAAGGCTTTTTTTGTTATGTTATTTTATTAAGCAAAGCGCTTCGAAGTGTTTATTAAACACACCCATAATCGCTTAAAGTTTTAATATGACGTGACAAGGACGGACTGATGACTCTGACTTTAAGACAGGACTTAAACATTAAAGACAAAACAATTTACGTTAGACGTGGCTGTATGGACCTAGTTTCCTTTGCCTCTCCCTTACGGGATAAACCTTAAAAAAAATTAATATGAAGCACACGACGTGTTCTGATTGGTCGATTTTGTGTAATAGCATCACAAATTGTGTTCTGATTGGTGGAATCAGTTATCAGCATGCCGATGTGATTGGAGGTCTTTGAAACTGTCCAACAATGTTATTGTTGGCCTGTTTGAATTTATAGTTGGCCTGTTCATTCAACCTACAACTATACTTTGTTTTGGGGCCCCATTACTGACCATCTTTTGCCACATTTCCGAGCAGTGGCGTGAAAAAGTGCTTTTTCCCCGCTTGCGTGGAAAAGGTTTTTGAAATTCGAACGTGACGATGACCACCATTGCCCACCTACTCATATACTCAGAAATTTGAACTTTGAACTTCGTATGTTGTCGTCTCGCTTATACGAATAGTACTTAATTAGGTGAATGAGAAGGACGGAATAATACGAACTTCAAATGTCGAACTTGTTATCAGACCCCTAACTTTTTCATCCAATAAAAAAAAACATAATGTCGCGTTCAGAAACGCGATCCGGTATCCATTATTAATTTATTTTAAAATCCGTTACTTCCTAAGTTATTTTCAAGATTTGCTAACTTTTGTTGCTAAAAGAAAAAACAATATTGGTTTTATTAATTATTTTAATTTGTGGTTAATCACAAAAATAGCAACCAAGCAGGAAAAAACAGATATTATGATGCAAATTCAGAACGCGGCCCATTTTTTTTTAAATTCAGTCTAGTTAGTGCGATTTTTTAACTTTCTTTTTAAAAATATATCTATGATTACAAAAAAAAGTTTTTAGAGTTTGCACGTCGGGAAACCGAAAAGTTGACCAAAATTGTTGTTTGGTTTATGATAAAACAGTAGAATACACAAGAAATTAATGTGATAGAACAATCAGAAAAAATAGTTTTACTTATTAGATTATTAGACTAGGCTGTATGGGCTTAGATCCTTTTACCTTTCTTATTTAGAAGAAAAAGAATAAAAAAACTGATTTACTATTACTGTTTTTCTTTAATCCACCATTTTTCTCGCTGTAGTGAGGTGAAAAATTGTGTGTTTCGCTCGGCAGCAAAGTTGTTTAGTATCTCGTGCCTTGAAACTCTCGCGACGCTCAGGATTCTTCTTTTGAACCACTCGCTTTGCTCGTGGTTCAATCATAGAATCCTTCGCTTGCTCGGGTTTCAATTCAGGCACTCGCGCCAAACAAACACTTTGCAGCCTTGCATAACAAATAACTATTTTATGCCAAAAATGCCTTACATCATTCAAACTGCTAGACGTCTAAGATCTACCGCAATGAAACTGGCTTTTGAATCAATTATTTTCAATTAATAAAATAATTAATCATCCGTTTGCGAGCTACGATGTTACGACAGACACCGATGTCAAACTTATACAACCCTCTTTTTGCGTCGGGGGTTAAACATTACAGAAACATACATACCTAGTAATTGGGTGAATTTCAAAACCGAGTTTTCTGACTGTCCCACGCTACCAAAAAAAAAACTATGACATATATGTACCAAAAAAAATTATGATCGTATTCTTTGCAATCATTTATGACGAGGCAAAGCCTTGAATAAATGATGATGAGCTACCAATCCCCGAAAAAAAATATTGAAAGTTCGAAAATCCACGATTAGCATAGCTGTGAGGTATGTCACACGCCAAGTTTAGCTCAGAAAAATGAATACAACTTCGTCTATAATTGTCGTAATTTATTTCTGTAAAAAGCATTTTAAAGAGCTCTTCCTGGTCTATATTATAAAACAAAAAACAATGCAAAAATCTCGTAATTTAAAAATACAGGGATAGGAATGTGTTTGTCCCGCGCGAGAGCGTCTTTCGATGACTCGCAAATACCTGCTGGTTACTGATTGGTTGAGCTATGTAACGCCATTTTTAAGTTATTACGTCGAAGACATGCTAGTTCGCGTTCGATTACCGAGCAAAGCGGACTTGTAGTCTGCGCTGTGATTTTTAAAAATAGGTAAGTTTGTGACACGATACTTTTGGTCAGCCTATAAGGTAATTTGTGTGGCTAGTAAATATTGCATGTTCAACTACTTTATCGATATGTCTATTTAAGTGTTTTATAGTTTAGAACATCGAGAATGAACAGTCCTATTGTCATTTACCTAAAGCTTATACTTTCGACAGAAAAAAATAAATACACTTTTGCCGTAATTTGTGTGGCGTAATTTGTGTGTCACTTTTGCCCACGCAAATTACAAACGCGCCACACAAATTACATTTTATGTCTTATTTCAATAAAATGAGCATTTTATGATGGTTAATAACATTTGCTATCTTTAAAAAAACAACGTAAATACAATTACAATACTTTCTACTATTTTACGTTGTATTTTTTAATTTATTATTTTTGAACAACTTACGTACTTATCTATGATACTGTTTAATTTTGTAATTGACGTTTAGTTTAATTACAACTTGCTTTTAGTTTCTGATTTATACCTTTTCTGTTTAAGGTATTTCAAAATGCGTCAAAAAAAAGAGGATAGACTCGAGAAAAAGAAATTGGCGGAAAGAAAAAGGAGACAGAAAATTAAAAACGATGCAGAAAATTATGAAAAATATAAAAGAGAAAAAAGAGAGAAAAATCATCAAATGAAAAGAGAGAGAAAAATTCAAATGACTGTTGAATTGGTCTGTAGAAACGCAGTGTGATTTTTAATTATTTTTTTTAACAACCTTAAGACTGACTTGTTTAGAAAGTGTCATTTTCTGTTTTTATGAATAAATCGGAAAATCAAAAAGTTTAGTTTTATTTAGCAAATTGATAGTAAAAAATTAAAAATGTAATTTGCGTGGCAACAATGTAATTTGTGTGGCATGAATTTTTTCGCCATCGAATTTTAGCTAAACTATTCAACACAGAAGAGTGCCTCTTTTTGCGTTTTGTTCATCATTCCAATCTCTAGCATAATCTATTATCAAAATATAAAATAAAAGAAAAAAAAAACGCGCCACGAAAATTACCAAAAAACGTCCCGTTCAGAAATTCACCCAATTATATAAATAAGTCTTTCAAAACTACCATCTACCATCCATCTACCGCATATCTACCGTTCCAGTTTACCGATGTTCATTTTATTATTGTTATGGCACTCCAGATCTACACCTTAATAATATGTTGTATCAATACTATGTTCAACTATGTGACTGTTGCCTAATTAAAAAAAAAAAAAAAAACTGTAGGTACCTACAGAAGAAGAAACACCCACACACTTCTTCGGCCGTTTGTCGGAACGTCAACAACCGCCGTGGATGCCTCGGAGGGAGGTGAAACACATGTCCGGAATATTCTATGTGGTGGTGGTTTTGATTGTCATTTCGGTTAACTTTTCGTTGATTGTTTTCTCGAACATTGGCTACATGATGATTCGACGAAAGCGAGTCTTGCATGATTTGCTCTCAATATCGTAGAGCAGCAAAATAAAGTTATCCATTTTTTTTAAATAAGTCGTCTATAAACAGTTGCATTTGGAGTCCTATGCGCCTAAGCGCCTAAGCGCTGCGGGTGTCTATGGACAGTGGTGATCATTTACCATCAGGTGACCCACTAGTTCGTTTGTGTGGCCTCTCTAACATAAAAAAAAAAACCTTGTGCACAATGTACCTTGTAATAAATATCAAAGCAGTCACGCACTTAAAATAGTCAAATGCACCTAATGTATATAGGTAGGTATGTCTTATGTACGCACACATGAAGCAGTCTGTTAGTCTTTGATTATTTAATCATCATACACACTGAATACCACATTAAAAGAATCCCTACTATTATTTTTAACGCGAAAGTAACTCTGTTTGTCTTTCGGTCCGTCTGTCTGTTTGTTACGCTTTGACGCCTAAACCAATGAACCGATTTCAGTGAAATTTGGTACAGAGCTAGTTTAAGTCCTGAGGAAGGATATAGAATAGTTTTTATCCCGGAAAATTGCATAGTTACCGCGGGACCGCGAAAAGAGAATTCTTATCAACAGGGCAACAGGGGCCTTACTAAAAATGGCAGCTAAAACCTGAACTGAGTTGGAATTGCATCGGTTAAGACGTCATGGTAAGGCCCCAGTCAGTTACAGATAAAACGATCGCTAGTCCTGGAACGTCAGACGAAATAAAAGGTAAAGACGGAGTTACGAACGGCCATGTGAAGTCATTTCAAAGTAACTTTAATTGCATGTGCTCAAAGGAAGGCGTTTTAATTGTTACTAGCTGTTGCCCGCGGCTTCCCCCGTTCCTGTTTTTTTCAATATCTATCACCGTTTAAACCTTCCTTGGACTTGCATAAATATTTCAAAACCAAAATTAGCCAAATTGGTCCAGGCGTTTCAAACAGATCCCCGTTTTACAACTTTGTAATGGAGTCAACTTGGTGCAACTCTCACTGTCACTCTTAGACGACTTATTACTCTTCAAGTTTAGACAGCCCCGGATCTAAATAGACTAGAAGCCCATGGAAAAAAAACATGTGAAATGAACCAGCGTGAATGAAGCTTCGAAGGCTGTTACTATATCATAAAATAACTCTGAGCGCTATGCCGTCATTTCTGAGCGGTACAGATTTTTCTCATACATTGAAAAAAAAATGCATAACTTCCGGCACCACCACTTTAAAGCGGCACTAGGTTTTTCGATATTTATTTTTAATCATCTATAAGCTATAAAAACGCCGTAAATTATTAATTAGTAGTAATTCCTCACTTGTACCTGAGAAATTCCATAATGTACCTCTCATTGTCTATATTTTGCTTAGGAGCATGGTTCTGCTAACACTGGATTCTATTCGCTTACCCAATTTGTACGAAATCCTCGGTGCGCGAATCCGACTCGCACTTGGCCGGTTTAAAGTTATCGGCGTCGTCTATTTTAAAAATTAAACAAAATACCTACGGTATGGTATGACTTTAATGTTCGGTTTGCCCAGTACAAGTAAATTCTTGTTACCTAAGCACGTCTTTATCATTTACGGGGTAGACAGAGCCCAATGTAACAAGAACTAAAACCCACATTAGCATGATTGTAGACGTATAGGTGGAAAGGGGAATCAAAATAGTGATGGGTTGGTAGCCGCATCACGTATCAATGATTCCTAAGAAGTTCGCCCGTTCCCTCGATAGGCTTTTACCACCTAAGGTAAATAGGGAACTAACTATGTACCTATAGGGCAGGCCCCTACTTCAACAACGCGACAATTGTCAGCGACATGTGTCAATTCTGTTCACATTACAAACTCGACGACAGGCTACGTCGGTTGGCTTCACACTGAATGATTTATTTTTAACTAGCGACCCGCCCCGGCTTCGCACGGTATATTATGCATGTATTATACATACAAACCTTCCTCTTGAATCACTCTATCGATTAAAAAAAACCGCATCAAAATCCGTTGTGTAGTTTTGAAGATATAAGCATACATAGGGACATAGGGACACAGGGACAGAGAAAGCGAATTTATTTTATACTATGCAGTGATTATATTATGTCACGAAGCCCGCCAAAACCAGTGAAAAGTGAATGTTGTTGGACCTCACGCGACACTAGCGCCTCTAGTGGCAAATTCACACGATAGCCCCCATTGTCGGTGACCAATGATCATTTTTTTACATCATAAATTCGACGAGAGTCCACGCCGGTTGGGTACAAAACAAATTGATTCGCATAAAGATACTCACGTCTGTATCCTTTACGAGGTAGACAGGGTCTAAAGTAACAAAACTTAAAGGACAAGTTTAGCATGATTGTAGGTGTATAGGTGGAAAGGGAAATCAAAATAGTGATGGGTTGCTAGCCGCTTCGCTGCTATGCCGCATGGGTGCTACGGGGGCGGGATGGGAGTTCATGTTGAAGGGCAAAAAATAAAAGTCGTTTAATGCAACGTGTTTTCTACAAATAGATAATGTATTACATAATAGATTTCATGATCCGCATCCTTGTTTCATCATCATCACTACATAGGTATAAAATAAAGTCGCTTTCTCTGTCCCTATGTCCCTATGTATGCTTATATCTTCAAAACCACACAACGGATTTTGATGCGGTTTTTTTTAATAGATTGATTGATTCAAGAGGTAGGTTTTTATGTATAATTCTACGCAGACGAAGTCGCGGCCAGAATGTTAAAAATAGTTATTTATTACTGTGAAGTAAGTATTAAGTTTGCTTATAGGTTCTACAATTTCATATTAAACATACTGTTCCACGCGGCTGCACCCCTGTTAATTTTTTTTTAATTTTTAGGTTTTTATTTTTTTATAAAAATATTCCGTTGAACTTCAGGAACATAATTATAAAAATTAAATTAGCCGAATTGGTCCAGCCATTCTCGAGTTTTGCGCTTAGCAACATTCATTTTTATTTAAATGGATTATTTTGAACCCCCGACGCAAAAAATAATAAGTTTGACTGTGTTGTGTCTGTCTGTATATACACAATTTCTTTCATTGGAAAGCCAGTTTTCTTGCGTTAGATTTTATCCATGTTTGGTAAAAATCGGTCCAGCAATTTGAAGAGTATCAGGTCTTTTCCAAAATAATGTAGGTCATTATTGGCATAAGAGTCGTTTTACGTTGAGTTTTTATTTTTATTTTTGATTAACATTTTTTATAAGACTGACATTGTTTGTACCTAAATAAAATCAAAACGTTGTAGGTACCTATTTCGAAACACTCGTATGGTTTTTCATATTCAATTAGGTAAGTAAATATTAATATTCTTTAGAATCAGAATCGTTTTAGAGTCAAGTATCTAGGTGTGTATATTTTTAAGAACTTTCAATTTTAATAGTATTATTTATTTACTAGCTTCTGCCCGCGACTTCGTCTGCGTAGAATTATACATAAAAACCTTCCTCTTGAATCACTCTATCTATTAAAAAAAACCGCATTAAGATACGTGGTGTAGTTTTGAAGATATAAACATACATAGGGACATAGGGACAGAGAAAGCGACTTTATTTTATACTATGTAGTGATAGTGATATATATACTATGTAGTGACTATGTAGTGATGATGATGATTCAGTCAAACTAGTTACATGAATTTTCGAAATCTCTAAATTACTAACACACTAATCTACACAAAATCCATTTTAAAACCTTATTCCCTAAAAAAACAAATTCTGAATATTACAAAAATATTTATTGAAATTAATCATACTCGGGCCAGCCATTAAACTCGTATTCGTAAAAACTCGTAATCTACAAGTTTGTTCAAAATAATAACAGCGTTACAATCTCAACCAATCAACTTTTCATTGCAGCGTGAAATTATGGTTCCGGCCTAACTTATTATTTCGCATTTTCCAGGTTTTATCAGCCTTTAGGACAAAAAACACTGGCCACTATAGATATGCTTAAAAATGTGTGTTTTGCCTTTTTTTTATCCGTCTTCTTCGATATCTTAGGTGAGTACAACCAATCACAATTACTCTACGAAAGCTTCGGTTTACTGATGTAGATAATTGGATACGTTAGTTTGACAGCTTCCCAAGATTCACAGTTAATAACAAAGAAGAAATAAAGAAAGAAGACATTTATTCCTTTTTGCATGACACACAAGTATAAGAGAATATACACAAAAAACACAGACATTAAAAATAGATGCTCAGCGTTGTGTCTTCGCAAAAGTGAAACGGTCGCTGGCTAAGCATTACGCTGAGGTGTTAGACACATGCAGCACTGATTTTCAGCCAGAACCGTCTGTGACTCACGAAACGATACACAGATAAAATATACTATATAATCCATAAACGTTTACGTAAACAAAGTAATAAATAGATAGAACCCGACTTATGTGTAACTAAAAAAAAAAAATATATAGTTTACAATAAACAAAAAAAAAAAAAAAAGGAGGGAAAGAAGGGGAATAAAACAGCAGTGTTTTTCAACCAATAACGCGTTTTCGCAGATATGACACTAAGCTATGATAACTGGAATGTAACAGAGAGTGCTAAAACAGGCGCTAAGCCAATAAAAAGCCGTGGTAACCTAGTGGTTCGACCTACTGCCTCTCAAGTAGAGGATCGTGGGTGCGAATCCCGGGCTCTCAGAGTATTATAGGAATTTATGTGCAAAATTACATTTGAAATTTACCATAAGCTTTTTGATGAAAGAAAACATCTTGAGACAACCATCATACACCTACAAAGTTACATTAGACGACCGGATAGCCTAGTTGTTAGTGACCCTGACTATGAAGCTAGAGGTCCTGGGTTCGAATCCCGGTAGACGCAGACAGTTGTATGATGAATACGAATGTTTGTGCCAGAGTCATGGATGTTGTATGTATTTATCTACATTATATAAGTATGTTTATCCGTTGCCTGGTACCCACAGTACAAGCTTTGCTTAGTTTGGGGCTGGGTCAATTGGTGTAATTTGTCCCAAGATATTTATTAAAAAAAAAAGTAATTCAATGATGTGTGAGATTTTGCCAAGCCCTCTCTTTCTGAGTAAAGGCCTGTTCCCAGCAGTGGGCAGTATATAGACTGGAGATGATGTTTAATAAGCCAATACAATCACAGATGCGTCAGTTATCGAGTCCGCGACGACAGTGCCTCCACATGTGGAAGATATTCTCAAAGACACTGACATGAGTGAGGTCAGGAATGTTCTCAATCAGACCAGGAGGATTGTCCACGGTTCAGAGTCGCTAGCTGGTAGGCCTTACATGGTAAGATCAACTATTTGAACATCCTTATTCCCTTCCCTCATCAACCTGCCGTTAACTAACTAAGTGATGAAGGTAATCAAATTCCGAATACCAACTTCCAATGGTCCACGCCATTCTTATTGTAGACTGTAGAAACTAATAAATAAAACAATTTAAATTATAGTAAAAATACGCAGCGCTGACAAGAGCAATGACACGACTATCTTTTGTTTTTGTTTTCTTTTAGCGCTGCGTGCAATTAACTTTATTTGTGGCCAGTGCTAAAGTATACTAGTTTAATAAAAAGGTGGCTGCCTAAATAGGTGCGCCGCCTACAATTATCTTGAATTTGCTATATTTTAAAACTACGTCTATTCTCTAATCATCAAAAACAAAAAGTGCATTAATTGGACCTCATATAATTTTGATTTATGGTGCATGGTGGTCGCCGTATTAAATTTAAAGCCCATCGTAATTGATTTTCGTTATTTTCATATCGTGATCTCACGTTAATAATAACTATAAAAAATTCAAAAAACCACACGCAAAAGGACCTATAATTAAAAAAATAAATTAAAAAATAATTCAATTTTGATGCAAAAAATGCCTTAGGTACGTCATTTTGGACAAGAGCTGATACTCTTCAAATAGCTCGACCAATTTTTACCAAAAACCACCGCAATGAACTGGCTTTCGAATGAAAAAAACCACATGCAAATCGGTTCATCTGCTTGAGTGACGTGCCACAGACAGACACACACGACAGACGTTGGAGTCAAACTCATATCACCCTTCTTGCGTCTGGGGTTAAAAATCATCAAAATCGGTCTACGCAAGTTCTAGAGCACCAAAAGGACACAAACGCATTTACGTAATTATTACAAGTAACTGAAACAAATGAATAATAGACAAATGCTTAAATTATTTATGGAATTAAAACAATTACAGTAGTAAATAAAATGAAGTTAGTGTTACTAATACTAACTTATAATGGTAACAAGCTCAATTTTGTGACATCGCTGGGGCCGTACCATGACATCTTAATGCGATATTCCGAACCACAGTTCTCACTCGCTATCAGATCCATACTAGAAATGTCAAAAATATCAGCTAAAACGTATCGTATTGCCCCTGGTTTCCAGTTTCCATAGCTGCATTCTTAGGACCTAGGACATTAAATGATCCGTAGAAACCAATTTGGTACTGAATTCCATCCATCCTTCAACGTTTTGAAACATGGCAGGTATACCTAAAGTTGCCAGCTAACAACCCCAAGTACAAAGAGTACCGTCGCTGGCTCTGCGGCGGCGTCATCGTCCACGAGGAGTACATCCTGACTTCAGCTGCCTGCATTGAAGATGCCAGAAACTTCTACGTGGTATCTGGAACCTATAAGTAAGAACGATTATATCCTTTGAATTTTCGCTTTTCGGCCAGACATGTTTCGTTCACAAAGAAAAACTACTGATTACTGAAGATTTCTCGGAGGTTAATTCTTTCTATTCTTCTATTCTATTCATGTAACTTCTTTTTATCGAGTCGATCGTAATTATCGTTAGTTGTCAATTCGCACAGTTGAGTTCACTGGGGACTGTGGTTTAGGGTTAAACTGAACCCAGGACTACAGACTACAGCTGCTATTAACATTTCTCAACCGTTCGACGACAAACGTGTATAATATTTCAAGACCAATTTTATCATATCAACAGGCATAGTGACGAATTCGACCGCCACAACAACCAATGCATCAAGAATGGCGCTAAAAAAGCAATATGGAAATGTGTACCCAGAAGTAAGCTAAAATGTGATTTAAAAAATACTACGTGGATATAAATATTGCCAGTTTTGATCTAAACTCATTGTTCTCAGACTACGTTTTCGACGGTCATGAGAACGACAATATTCGCTGGATGAACAACGACATAGCGATTGTTAAGGTCGACGAGGAGTTCGACTTCCGTCGCCGCATCAGGGGTTGCGACTACATACCACAGCCCATCTGCTACAACAACCAAAGTGAAACCTTCGAGTCACCTGAATCTCCTGCCATGATTGCTGGCTGGGGAAGCGCGTTAAAGTACAATGACGTACGCATTATTTCTATTTGGTTTACAGACCGTTTAGTCTTTAAAGGAGCCACGCCATTTTGACGCGAGCATAAAGCAAATATCCTTTATACATACTTAGATACATGAATCACGTCTTTATCCCTTACGCGTAAATAGAGCCTAAGGTAACAAGACCTAAAAGCCGTGCGTAGTTACCGTGACCACTACCACACCACTACCTAGTGGAAAGGTGAATCAAAGTAGTGATGGGTTGCTAGCCGCATCGCCTATAACACACACAATTATTTACGTTTCTAAAATTAAATAGACAATCCACTTATTACTTAATTATGTACCTCGCTTCCTTCTTTAGCTCACTTTCGCGGAAGGAGGCATGAAAGTTGACACGGAAGTGGACAGTCCGTATAAGTAGACACTTCTACTCGTGTTCTTGCCAATCACATTAATTACCTACTCCTGATCTTTTACTACAAATTTCAGTAGCATCATGAGGGACTGAAGAAAAAGGAGACATTGAAGTATTGACAAGTGATAATAACATGTTATTTCAGTGGGTCAGTACACGGAAGCAAGCAATTAATTCGGTTAATCTTTTGGAAACTCCAGTCCGTATCATCACAAAGACAAGGTGCAAGCGTCGCTGGGGCTCTCGCTACTACAACATCATCGACAACTACATGATCTGCACCAAGGACTTGGTACCAGACATGAGTACGGTCTGTGATGTTAGTATCGTTTTAAATAATAGTTTGGTGTTCTCTCTCTTCCGCATAAGTGCGTTGGGATAACATTGTGGCGAATTGGCGAGAAACGCCGAGTAATTAGTGCCTTATGAGCAGAGATTGGACTGATTTGCGTCATCGTTCGCAATAAAGTGGACATGAATCAAAAATTAATCAAATAATTAATCATTTAATTAATTTCTCGAAATAAAATTTGAACTCTCGGAGATAAAAATTTACACATGCTTAAAATTAATAGCAAAATGTTTATTAAAGTGGCAGTTGTCGTTCTCGTAAATATTTTTACATAATAAAGAAATCACGATCCTGCTACATATGATTATTATTTCGGACAAAAAAGTTTTCTAGTTCTATAGGTATAAAACCTCCGTGGATATACTTATTCTTAATATATGTATTTTGACATATTTGATTAATTTTGGAGTCATGTCCACATTATTACGAGCAATGACGCAAATTTGTCCGATCTCTGCTTATTAGTGCCTCATTCAGTGCTAACTATTTATAGCTTTATAACAATTTGTTTTATAATTAGTAGTAGTTTTAGTTTTAGTATCTCTGCGTTATTTTTAAGTTGTGACTGTTTTATTATGATTTGTTTTTCTTTTCCAATTTACATAATAAAATAAAATAACTAGTTGGTACTTTTCTCAAGTACCTGGAATTCGTTAACAGAATTGAAAACAAATGGGGGTTGAGTGTGCATAAGACTACAACAAAATTTGGAGGATTTAACGTCCGCCTTTTTTCGACGAACTCAATCAACATGAAATGAGAAACATTCGTTTGTTTTTGTCGACTGTAATATTTTAACTGTAATTTTAGGAGAAATATGTAGACTGTACGGACGTGATGTATTCTGGCGAAGATTATCATAGTAATATGAAGGGTACGAGACGAGTGATCAGCCCAGATTCGCCTGCACTCTCTCTGCATAGTGCACATCACAATGAGACGCGCCGATTGGGTGATCAGACCAGCGGGGGCTTCTGTGAGGTACGACTACATATTGGTATGGGTGAGACGGTCAATATTAACGGCATGTAGAACAATGTGACAGCTGTCATTAGAACTGGCGCTAGCTACTCGTGTGTCATAGTAGTCATGTAGATGCCAACTAGGTGGCGCTAGGGTCGCTACAAATGCTTATCGCGATCCATATCACAAAATATTGATGATCGCAGCGAACCCGGTTGTTTTTAAATCCACGATCCTAGGTATATTGATGTACTAGTATGACGATAACATTGACCGTCTGATCCATTCCGTATCGGTAATTAAATGGTGACTTGGTGAGTATACACTCGAGAATAGAGAATCTAAACTGAATCGGCATTGAATTGCATTAGAAAATAAGTAAGTAAGTAAGTAAATGCTTTATTGTACAAATATAAAGAAGCAGAGACAAATCACAAAAAAGACCTTAAATATATGCACAAAAGCGAACTTATCCCTATAAGGGATCTCTACCAGTTAACCTTTGAGTAAATGAGAGGAGCATTAAGCGAGAGACCGACAAAGAATGAGTTTAAAATATCCATATAGTGAAAGCCACAATAGAGCGTACATCTCAACATATGACAAACAATTCTTAATTAAGCTACTAAATATCATTAAACACACGCATACATACACACTATATACAATATGAGTACACACATACAATATTTAAGGAGATGGTGTGAGCCACATCTTCTTCAAGCCCTCCTTGAACGACGCACAGAGGTAGATTGCCTGACGGAGGTGGAAAGTCATGCTTAGCCCCCTGTAAGTTCTTTCAATGATACAATACAATACAATAACTCTTTATTGAACACCACATATAACAACCAAAAAGAAAAAAAGAAAAAAAGGTATACAGAATATTACAAGGTAACAATAGGCGGCCTTATCGCTACAGAGATGATGTGAAAGACATAAGTTTTCGATAAAATCTGCTGAACTTAGGCTGACTCAGATGGTTTCAAGGAGTCAACGGCGATGCACGATATCTCATGACGCAACCGTTTTTGGTGGTGTTATGTTAAAAAAATCACACCTCTCATTCAGAAGTAAGCTTTGCTCCCGAGAGGGATCGAAGTGCAACTGTTCTGTTCAAGGCTTTTCTAAGTGTTTTTCTTCAAATGCACACACACACACATAAATCACGTTTTCATCCCTTACGGGGTAGACAGAGCCTAAGGTAACATGTACCTACAGGCCACATTTAGCAAGATTGCTTCAAATGCAATTTTTTGAAAACCACGCCATTTTCTATAGGTACTGGGAGCTCTTTCATTATATTTACAATTCTTTTTTCAAGTAGTTTTTTATGTTCGGTGTGAAAAGTTGTATGAGCCACTCGGGAACAAAATTATTTTCATCTTGGGCGTTAACATTTGACTCCCTGCATTACGCTCTGGATTCTACTTTAGAATCCTTCGCTACGCTTAGGCGCTACGCAGCGATGCTCCGCAGAGTGCGCGCCAGTGCCAACAGCATCCTGAACGTAGTAGCGGGCAGGGTGGACAGTCGCTATGTACAGCACTGGGCTAATCTGCACCGCTCCTTGACTATCTATGAGCCTAATTAACCAA
Organism: Pandemis cinnamomeana; assembly: GCA_932294345.1. NCBI lineage: Eukaryota > Metazoa > Arthropoda > Insecta > Lepidoptera > Tortricidae > Pandemis > Pandemis cinnamomeana. The sequence goes on along the minus strand of OW028724.1, from coordinate 6,019,380 downwards.
CGTAGTGTATAAATTGTAATACTAACAAAATATGGATCTAAATGTTGTCCGAAATGTTTTTTTTTTTCAGGACTCTATTGTAGAATCCTTCGCTATATTCTGGATTCAATGTAGCGCCCTCGCCGTAAATACATCATTTTGCTTGTGACACAAATAACTGTTGCTGCTTTTTAGAACGACCACGGCGGCCCTCTGATTGTCGGCGAAGGGGTCCAAGCAATGGTCATCGGCATCATCTCAGCTTGCCTCGTCAAGGAGCGCTCTAACAAGTGCTACGGGCCTTTCCTCTACACTAGCGTCTATAGAAATCGCATTCTGTTGAACTGTGCAATTTATAAGGATCAAGGGTGGGTTATTCTTTTTCTCAAATTCAATTTTTATTTTCCGTACATATCAAATTCGAATTCCAAATGAGATTGAGCATTGACTTTAGTTAATGCTTTATTAAAAAAGCCGTGGTAGCCTAGCGGTTTGACCTGTGGCCTCTCAGGCAGAGTGAAGTTCCCAATCCGCACTGGACCCGCGTGGAAACTATAGCCCAAGTCCTCTTATTCTGAGAGGAGGTCTGTGCCCAGCAGTGGGACGTATATAGGCTGGAGATGATAATGATGAATGTTTTAATATAATAGATAATACTTTCGATCTTTATTAAACTAAAGCAAATTGATACACCATTAGCTATCCCCAGTAAATTTTATTAATAGAGATACACAAATCACGTCTATATCCCTTACGGGGTAAGCAGAGCCAAGGTAACAAAACCCCAAGGCCACGCCGAGCATGATTGCGGGCATATAGGTGGAAAGGGGAACCAAAATAGTGACGGGTTGCCAGCCACATCGCCTATAACATGATTGCTAAGAATTTCGCCCATTCTCTCGATTACACTTAATTAAGAAACACTAAACTTTATTGTCGCTGTTGCAGGGCTGACTGCAGCAAAGTGTATCGATCCAGCATCACACACACAGAGACAGAACTTAGTTGGATAGATCATCCTGACGGGTAATTACTTTAAAAGTATCGTTACCTCATATCTACCTTCTGACATCCCTCGTCCTATATGTAGTATAAAGATATACTAAGCGGCAAAAGGTGTGGCCCTCACATATTTGTTACATATAGGTAAATTTGAAACCTCGCGCACAATGAATGTGAGCACATCGTTGACATAATGGTAGGGAATGGCAACCGGCTGGCAAGTCTTCAATTCATCGCGTTTAGCGTCGAAGCCAACTAAGCAGTGGCGTAACAATAAAATGCCAGGGACCCCCGACCCAAGAGGGCCCAGAGCTCAAAAATATTAAAATTAAACTGAGTACAACATGACGCTTTTTACTGACAGGGCCCCAGATGCTATAGTTACGCCACTGCAACTAAGCGCTGCTCCTCGAACTCGCAAACTTTGTCCTGCGCCATTCAGGACGATGTGTTGCCAAACCTTCCCACTGAGAAGGTTCGATGTCGCATCTTTTAGGTGGCGTTTCTGAACGTCTTGATATCTGAGGTCTTGATATCGTCTTGATAACTATCCTGCTTTCGCTTGCCCTCTTTGAGTTCAGAGTAAAAGACGCGCTTCACCACTATCTTCCGCCATACGCGATACGTTACCGCACCACCAAAGCTGTCGACGCATCAGATAAACCTCGATTCCAACAACCACTTTTGCACCTTAGACCGTTTCCACCTTAAATGCTTACGCAACATGTTAAATAGCAGATGGTCTGACCGTGTGCGAAATACCAAACTGCGTCAAGCTAAGGTTGGGCGAGAGTAGAGCAATAGATACAACTTATAACTAAACCATTCTATAGCGCCCTAAGAAGCTTTATAGGTTTTACAAAATCCTCGCCCAATCAAACGTAAAACATGGTAGTCTGACTGATTGACGCTGCGGGTGGTAGGGCCTTGTGCAAGGTCCGTCCGGATCGCTACCACCATCTTACTCGCTAATCCTGCCGCTAAGTAGCAGTGCTTGCACTGCTGTGTTCCGGTGTGGAGAGTAAGACAGCCGGGGAAATTACGGGCACAAGAGGCATTTCATCTTAGTCCTCTAGGTTGGCAACGCATCTGCAATCCCTCCGCGGTTGCGGGTGTCTATGGGCAGTGGTGATCACTTACCATCAGGTGACCCACTTGCTCGTTTGCCTTCCTATTCATATAAAAAAAAAGAAATAGAACGTATTGCTTTTTGATGGCTTATTTCCATTTTCAGACCAGCTAAAAATGAAATAGCCAAGACGCGAAGAAAGGAGGAAGAGATGCGGTCAAAGCAGACGGCGAGCTCCAATGTAACGAGACCCGACTTCAATGCGACGAGTTCTGACTCCAATATAACTAGTTCCGACTCCAAAACAACGAGTTCCGACTCCAATGCCACGAGTGCAAACTTAAACACTACTCACAATCCTCACGACGAAGCGGTACAGCACGGAGGTGTCATCCTGAGAACTTTTGACGATCAATCATAGTCGTGATTTGAATCTCTGCCGTATTGGTTAATAAATGTTTGATTTAATTGAGATTTGGTTTATTTTTATCATTTTCAACCACTTAAAGTGTCCACTGTTGGGCGCAGGAAGAAATCCTGGCTGCGAAATATCCGGAATCACAAGTGCAGCGGAGCTTTTCAACCTGGCCAGCGGCCGTGTGAAGTATGCGGAACTGACTTATAACATGATTCCTTAGATTTTCGCCCGTTCCCCCGATGGGCTTTTACCATCTGCGCGGGCAGAGAAGCAACCGGTTTAAATGTAATTTCTTTGCTCCCAGACCAGTATGGAAGTACATAAATTAATTCTATATTCTATTCTTCTTATCTATGGAAGTCAAATTGATCCCACTTCTAGTAGTCTGATTGGCTTGTAATTGGGTATACATTATGAAGGATCGATAACAATTGCAAGTACAGTCAACAAAAGTAAGTAATCCTTGCCCAGCAACACTAATTACTTTGTAATATTATGCAAAGATTGCGTATGCAAATTAATATTCTACCTGCTAGTATTTTTGCCATTCCAAATACCTACGTAAAGTTCTATTTCATGTTAAGGAATACTATGCTTCTCAGTGTATATTATATTTCCTATTCGTATAAATATCTTCAGCGTATATACTTCCTCAGGACTTTTGTCGCAAAAGCTATCTACCACATGGGCCTAGATGGTAACAGGTCATTTTGGTACTAATGTCTAAATACACATGGTTCAAAATGCCTCATTATCAAAATGTAATACGGTCAAAAGTATACATTCAACAAAAGACAAATTACGTGCCACAAAAACCTTACAGCTTAAGTATATCATAGAAAAAACGTTCGAATATTCTCTTATCAAATTGTACAAAAGTCATAAGTATTGTACATAATTAATGTCAACATGCTTGTCAGGCCGAGAAACAAAATTAGTCAAATAGCATTTTGAACATTTTGACTCCAGTCAGTCCTGAAAACTTCCAGACACAAGGACGTCTAGACCATAATGAAAGCTGCCTTGCAAAGATTTTGAGTAAAAGTACATGTTGCCCATAGCTTATTTTGCCCCCAAAATATTCAAACAAATCGACCTGGTTGCACAAACATTTTGTACTTTTGGACAGTGTTACATTTAACCACACTATGCGTTTTGACATTTGTACCAAAATGACCTATTACCTCCTAGATTGGGAACTTCACACACACCATTGAAATTGTTCGCAAGTGTGTGCTGCATTCCCTATAAATATGTATCTACCTGAATAAAGAATCAGATAAAATAAAAATACATCATAAGCTATGAAACGTTTTATGACCGGACGCAGTCATCGAAACGTCCCCTGTAAAACAGTTAATTAAATTACCATAAGTCTGCTGTCTATAAATCCAATAATTTCGGAAATACATTGCGTGAAATTGACAATTAAAAAATCAACTTGTTTTGATCTCTAAACAAAGTTCTTTTGCATGACATTTTGGTATTATGATGAAGTCTGTATTAAGTTTGTTTAGTGCATTTTTGTGTTTTTTAGGTAAGGAACACTTTACTATTAAAAATCGGTCCCTGTGGTACCCGCGAATCCAAAAAATCCTGATCTGCTTTGAACAAAGTGGAATTCAGCCGAACTTACAAATACCTAATCAAGCCACACTACCCTGTCCGTACTAACTCCAAATTTCATAATTTCGCTAGATATAAATAAACTTAGCCAATAGCCATTGAGTCATTGATTTGAATTTTGAGACCAACTTTGGTTTCTGCTTGTCCAATAACTTCAAAAATTAATAATAAAAAAATACTTACAGATGTGCAAAGTATTGAACTAACAACTGATTTGCCAGAAAATGTGGCACGCATTTTAAATGACAGTCGAAGAATTATTAACGGTGTAAAAGTGCAAGAAGGGATGCCGTATATGGTAAGTAACCTTTTCATAGTAAACAGTGTTAGCTGTAAAGATAATGAGGGCTAACGCGTATTGATTTTCCGCTAGAGGCGCTAGCGTAACGTGAGGAATATAGAAACGCCAAGTAGGAGTAAAAATTGCACTTTACGGCTTTATTTCACAGATTTTTCGAGTTTTAAAGATTACACCTGATTATAATGGCAGACATACGATAGATTTATTTACTAAAATGTCAACAGAAGAGCTAACTAAAACAGGTACTAAAAGCGGACCAAAAAGACAGCTAATTCAGAAGACAAACGGGACTAAGCTACATTGAGGATAATAAATAATCTGCTAGTAGATAAAGATGAATTAAAACAAACCCTGAATGATGTGAATCCGCTATCTTTTGAAAAAGCTAAATTGTTTTACCTTACTCTACAAGTGGCGTCAACTGGGTGAACACATATACGATAACCCTCATTCTGTAGGCACATACATATTGTAAACCAACCGAGACAGTAGTTGCTCATCCTAATCCAATTAAAGAAGCAGTGAAGCATTTTGGAAAGTAACGATATCGTTTCCGGAATAAAGGTTTCAGTAATCAAAAGGTCAACATACGAAACGACGTATGTAAGCATCTTTTGCAGATATGGTAGCAGTGAAACTGAATCGTTTTTTACTGCAATTATTATAATGACTTACCCCCTTATTCATAAACGCTCTATAGACCTCTGCTAACTTAGCAATCGTTTGTCCTTATCTGTGAAAGGTAATTGTCAAAGTGAAAGATAAGGACAAACAATTGCTAAGTTAGCAGAAGCATATAGAACGTTTATGAATGAAGGGGGTTGACATATACCTGCCAAATAAATTATTGCGTAATTGTTTGAGATTAGGTTCCACAGAGACACGTGATTCAGTTTCTCCAACCGCACCTTTATCCAAAGAATGAAAATCTCAAATTCTAGTTTACCCAAACGAACCATAACTGCAACAGAAATGCATTATTTTCACCAGGTACATCTCAAAATGCCGAAGACCAATTCGAAAAAGCAAGAATACCGTACTTGGTTGTGTGGAGGCGTCATCATCCACGAGGAGTACATCCTCACGTCAGCAGCTTGCATTGAGGACGCCGAGCATTTCTACATCGTATCCGGGATGTACAAGTAAGACAACACCTGAGCAGTTGGCATAACGATGTATGAAAGTAGAACCTCTGTACTTTGTAGAACCTCCGTAGAGCCTGTGAGAACTGAAATTAATACAATTTTATGCGTACATATAGAGGTGTTTTTGGCATACAAACTTAAACGAGAGCCGAAATAAGGTGAAGGGTATAATAGGTGATCTACTTTCTCGAATTTCACTCTCATTTACCTAAGATGTTAGCTTTCATTTCAGTTTTATTTTTCTTTTTGATGTACAGAATACTTAAAAAACATCTCCAACTTTTATTAATCTCCAAAGTTGTACCCGGCTTCTACAGCTGTTGCATAAGCCTAATTTGTTTGTTTCCTGCAGATATTCGGCTGATGAAGACAGACATAATAATCAATGCATTAAAAACGGTGCCAAGAAAGCTATTTGGAAATGCGTACCGAAAAGTGAGTGTAGCGTTTACGTGTAGAGGTTTTGGGCCTAGTAAGGACACCCAGGTCCAAAGGTTACGGAATCTTAAGGTTTCTGGACCGTCATTCTGTGTCTTTATCAGACGGTTACTGTCCTAATGAAATGGAACCAAACACAGGCGTTGCAACCAATTATTTAAATTATGTACTTTCAGACTACGTATTCGACGGCCACGAAAACGACAACATTAGGTGGATGAACAACGATATAGCTGTAGTCAAGATTGAAGACGGCTTTGATTTTACAAGACGAGTGCGAGGCTGTGACCACGTGCCAAAGCCTATTTGCTACAACAATCAGAGTCTGACTATGGAGAACCCAGGCACCGTTGCTACTGTTGCCGGGTGGGGCACCACCGTTAAATATACTGACGTACGTCATAATTATATTTGAACTGATAACCCTCCAAAGATCAATTGCTGTAGCTATAATTCACAATCTGTGCCCCTGAACTAAGTAGTAGATAAGTAACACTTTTAAGTCTTTGTTTCATTATCAAAGGCATCCAAAGACAGTGTGAGCTCAGGTACCCGTGAAGGAATTCTTTGATGATAAGCAGACATGTTTCAGAAATTAAGAAAACTTGTTTACAGTTAAAATTTATAATGTAATGTACTACTATTTGTAGCATCATTGATCTCCACGCATCTCACTTATCCCGGTTCCCAACTAAGTTGTACGACTAAAGGAACGTGTTGTTACAAAGCTTACAGCTAGTTATATGTCTCTTTCAGTGGGTAGCCCGAAGAGCGACGGACAATCAGAACGAACTTCTACAGGCTAGTGTCGAAATTATTGTTAAAAATAGATGCAAGAGGCGTTGGGGTATCCGTTACCACAATATCATCGACAACTACATGATCTGCACTAAGGACATCGGACAAACTATGTCCGAGATATGCAACGTAAGTTACCTTAGCATGATCGTCAAATAAAATATTAGTGTCATTTTTTTGCATAATTGTAATGCCAATAAATTCTTAGATTAACAATACCCTTCGAACAGTAGACTGAAACAACTGATCCGAAGCCAAAAAATATTGTCTACGGCGCGTGTGCAAAGGAAAGTGTGTTATTTTTGTTTTTAAAATAACGGAATGTTTTCTTTGGAGAATTAGTTAAGCGTAGTTACCCATTATTAAAGATAGCTGCCCTCCATAACTATAACATTCGTTTTGTCCTTGTCTGTTGTGTAATATAATAATGTTTTATCTGCCAGGAAAAATACGTTGACTGCCAAGATATCAACTACTCAGACGAGGATGAAGCGCGGAGGGCCAGCCTTGTCGATCGAGTGCCTACCAACCTGGTGATGCATTCTGCATACCACAATGAATCTCACTACAATAATTCAAGAAAACACCTTAGTCAAGCTGATGGCGGATTTTGCGAGGTATTACAAAAATTGATATCGTGTCATCCCCCGTTTTAGAATAGGGTCCACAAGCTATTATTGGGACTGTATCTAAGTGAGAGTGGAGAGCGGCGCTCTCTGTTGCTCATCGCCAACTCTGGACCAACGTGTAGTCGAACCAACAGGAATAAATAAGGCCAGTATGCCTAGCACGAAAGCATACGAAAGTCGCGTCGCGCGCGAGATAGATTACCCATCTCTTTCTAAAACGAATAGTAAGAAAAAGACGGGCAAACTGACTCGCGCGCGACGCGACTTTTGTACGCTTTCGTGCTAGACGTACAGGTAGACCGATCACGCGGACGAAGCAGAATTGAGATTCCATGTCGTCCGATTAGTCGAACCAACATGAACATATAAAAACCGGACTACACTTATCAGACAAAGCACTCAGACCACGTGACCAAGCCAGAGGGAGCACTGCGGTGTTGAAGAGTTCCCACTCACACTATTTTCCCAAGAAAATCATTTCTATGCATCAGGATTCTTAACAACAGAAGCACTGTATCAAGAATGTAGCGACAAAAAAAGACATAGCCGTGTACATACTTAAGTACAGTTGAGTTTATATCTAACTGGTTTGTCATCATCATCATCATCAGCCTGAAGACGTCCACTGTTGAACAAACCTCCCCCTTAGCACAACATAGTGAACGACAACTCGCCTCCGGCATCCACTGGTTTCCCGCAACTTTCACCATGTCGTCTGGTTACTACTGGTGTAACTGGTTTGTAATCATAGCTAATTTGGTACATCAGGGAAAGTGGGTCAACTTTAAAAATTATCAGAAGTAGTAAGTATCTTGTGACATCATGTGAATCATCGTCGTTATTTTTCAAATTTCCAGAACGACCACGGAGGTCCCTTGATTTACGGAGAAGGCGTTAACGCCATTGTTATCGGGATCATCTCCGCGTGCTTGGTGAAAGAGCGGACCAACAAATGTTACGGTCCTTTTCTCTATACCAGCGTTTACAAGAATCGTCAGTTCATCTCATGTGCGCTTTACAAGGACGTTGAGTAAGTACTAGTAGCATCGGCCTGTCAGTCCCTATTTAATTTATACACTCAATTATAAACGTTAGGTTATGCCAGTTTATTGTAGTAAACAAAAATTAAATGAATTCTAAACCTAGCCTAACTTAAACTACAAATAAAACACCCCTCCCAGATCACAGTTACTGCTCATTGTACCCAGAAGGCTGGCAGCATTGCCGCGTTGAATCGCGAGGCTAATTATGTATTCTGTCAAAAACACGAATCATTATTGTTTCGTATACAAAAGGAACAATTTAAAGAACATCAACAGAATTTCAAAGTACCCAACTAACATGTAACTGTTAACCAAGTTAAGTATTTGAAGATCATGATGATGATGATAATTATGATGTTATCCTTACATATCCTTCGAAACTAAAGCCGTTGCTCACACTCGTTGCTGTTCGTTTTCTTTTTATTTTATTTTCTCAATTGTATTGTATCTGTGGCCAACAGTGGGACTTATATAGGCTGGAGACGACGACGAGAAGTATTGTATCTCTATCTCTTATTAGTTCTCTGTGTATAAATAAATGTTTCTCTTTCGCTCTCTCAATCATGCGCGTATCCTCGGCTACTGTCAAATCAGAGCTGACAGAGATCCAAAATATGTTTCGCTTTTTTATAGCTTCGCTCTCGGCGCATTTAGCCAGGCGAGAAAACGTAATTAATAATTGAAAATGCGAAAGAGTGTAATTTGGTAAAAGGAAAAATCTTTCGCGTTTTTATATATTTTACAAAATAATAATAATAAATGATTACAGACCAAAATGCCGACGACAGTTTAGATCGGGCGAGACTCACACAGAAAAAGTGATATCCTGGAAGAATCATCCGGACGGGTAACAATTAATACTTTTATTTTCCTTCAAACATGTTCAGTCATGTTAATGAATCCGCGGCAAAAGAAACCAATTTCTAATGAATACAAACTGTTTTCAAAGAATTTTTTTCAATACGCATTTTCAGCATTAACTTACTGCATTACTGTGGGACTGTGGCGTCTTCTGAAATTTTTATCTAATGGAAGTTTACTGGCTGAAAATGTTGATGGTATTTTAATAATGTGGTGCCTACCGTGCTCCTTTATAGTTAACTGATTTAAACTTTCATGATTTGCACTCATTTTATTATTTTAACTAAACGAGACTTACCTACCCCCTTATTCATAAACGCTCTATAGGCCTCTGCTAACTTAGCAATCGTCTATCCCTATCTGTCACTTTGACATTTACCTTACACAGATAAGGACAAACGATTGCTAAGTTAGCAGACTCCATAGAGCGTTTATGAATAAGAAGGTTAGTCTGCACGTTTGAATTACTTCTAAGTTTCGGACATGTTGCTTTATGGACTCGAAGGGACTGAAGAGGCGAATGCGACTTATTAGAATGTCAATAAAATGTTTGTTTTCCCAACAGACCAGCAAAGAATGAGATGGACCACCCGCCCAATAATGACGCAGCCTATGAACCTATTGAGCCGGCACCTGGACCGGTAAATAAGCCTGCCGACCCAGTCAAAGGAGACCAGGTCTTCCCGGAGAGAGGGTTCATCTTGAGGGCTACGCACGACTCAGAGCTCCCTAAATCTAATGCGTCCGCGGCTTGATGCGTATGGTGTAGTTTTAAATAAAGTTAAAGGTTTTTGGAATGGATCCTGTTTTTTTTCTACATGTATTAAGTAAGGCTTGTGAGTCCGTGTGTCTCGGTTCAAATAAAGGCTTAGAAACTGGTCTTATTTTTGTGGAGTATGGTTAGAAACAGCTTTGCGAGCAGCATGCCAACATATAAAATTAAATATCCTAAGAGGGGGTACGTATTAAAATACATAAAGTTTAAAATGTATAATGGGTTAAAATACATAATGGTTTATAATATATAATGCGATTTTCTCAGAAAGTTACAAATTAACAGGATTGTTATAAAACAAACCTAACCTAACCTAAACCAATCTATAGATTACGATATCAAAAAGTTCATTTAGCTAATAGTTTTACAGAAAATTGCGTTATATATTTTGAACCATTATGTATTTTAACCCATTATACATTTTAAACTTTATATGTTCTGATCTGCTCCCCCTAAGAGGATATAAACGCGAAAGTAGGTTTGTTTGTTTGTTTCGCTTTCACGCCTTAACTACTGAACCGATTGCAATGAAATTTTGTATACATCATGTTAGAAGTCCGGAAAAAATAATAGGATGTTCTGTTTTCAACTCAGTAAATTGCATAGCTCCCGTGGGGGCGCGGTAACCGTAATCTACGCAGACGAATTAGTAAAGAATAACATCTATATCAATATCAGCTAGTATCACAAAAACTGGACTTATACATACAGAAATCATAGTTTTAGTGTTTCTTAACTCTAAAGGAAAAACGGGCCACTCGTAATAACTTTTGTATTTGAGGGTCATTTGTAGAAACTTGGGAAACGAGAAAAATAAAAATTAAAGCTATACTTATTGTACCGACGTAATTAAAATAAAATAAACTTTTTACTTTTACTTCTTAATAAAAAAATATTTAATTTAATTTACCTTTACCGTACCGTGGGCCAACATTTGACAAGACACTGTATACATACGCGTTATTACTACTACAAGCACGATGGCACGTGTCAATAGACACCAGTGTGCGTGTGTCTCAAAATACAGGTGAGGCTAGAGGTCCTTAAAGTACAACTATATCGGTTGCAATTTACGGATAGAGGCAACTCTACGCCATACCTAGTCCTAGTTACTAAGTATAGGTATAAAAAATATATAGTCTGAACAATGCACACAATTGAGCTAGTCACATAATAAGCTCTAAATGCTTGTGTTATGGGCTTATGGGTATTAAACATTGATATACAAACTAATATGGAGAAATAACATACTTAACAGTGGTGTGGCGTCAAGTATATCAGAAGGCAAGCCGTAGGGAATTTAACTAGCCTTTTCCTCTAATTCTGCATAATATGAGTGTCCAACTGCCTTAAAATAGGCAAGCCGGTGGGAATCGAGTTCTATAGACGCCAGCCACTGATACTTAAATAGATAGAAACATCTATGACTCGGCAACTAATATTCGCGCTCACACAAAAAAATGCTCTTTTCAAGATTCGAACCCGAGACGCTTGCTTCGCAGGCCAGGGTCACTACTAACTAGGCCAACCGCGTCCAAATATGGTTTATCATGAAACTTCATCTCCCAATGAACTGTACCCACAATTCATAGTTTTTCCATCCCCCATTTATCCCCACTTCCCCCCCTGCGATGCCTTCTCCTCCTGCCCTGCCATGCCAAATACTATTACCAAATGGCCCGGGAAACAAGTAAGAAAGAAAAATAATACAACTACATTTTTTTATCTACGTATATTATTCATTATTTTTAACGTCAACGGATTTAATTGAACTCCAAGAGTTGATTGAAGATCCAGGAAATTGAATAATTAAAATCAACGAAGTGAAAAACGATTTTATGATGAATGCAAAATTAATTCAGCTTTTTATTCGTTGTCGAGTGAATAATCAAATTCGATCCTTTTGGGATCGCTCGAACGACGATGGCGAAGGCGAAGTTTCTATTGCTACTGGTCTCTTTAGTTTTACTCATAAGTAAGTGTCCCTTTTATTACTTGATTTTAATTATCATACAGGTAATCTCAACGCTCATGTTAATGTACCTATCTACTGATCATTTATCACCCAATGTCTGCATTAAAAAAAACGTAACACTACTTCATTTAATTCTATGTCTAACAGTAGTTCATGAACATACTACAACTGACAATGATGATTGTTAGTTAGATTTGAATTAAAATAATTCAAATGTTCATAAAATATTTTTAAAAAACTTCTAGATTTAGCGTTATCAGTCCCAAAACACGACAAGGACGACGATAAAGAGGAAAAGCATGACAAGCACAAGAAACACGGCAGACACGACAATCACTCACCAGACTCAAAAGAGCTTCACAGTAGACACCAGGGACACAGGGGTGAGAGAGATGTAAACGACAAAGATGATCACATAGACAAAGAAGATATAGGCTGGGAATTTGAAAATAAAACTAAGGTAGACACGAGAAGAATACTGTACAGCAAGACTTCTAAAAAGGGGACACGACCGTACATGGTAAATTTAATAATATTATGATTATTTTCAAAACAAAGTAATGCTCTGTTGTGCATTAGACCAGGGATGTTGCGAATATTCGCATCCGCATCCGCACATGCGGAACATTCGCATCAATTTCGACATCCGCATCCGCATAAATTGATGCGGAGCTGAAGCGGATGCGGATGTGAAGCAGGTCGCGACATGAAAGAAAGGGGAGGGCCCGGCGAGTGGCACGTGTCGACCGCGCGTGTTGATTGACCAATAGGAAAGCGGTAATTTTGTTTCGGACTTCGGTGAATCGGTGACGGTGACGCGGCTCGCTACTGTTTTGTTGTGACAACTGACAAGATCTGACTCGCGCTACTGAGTTTTTTTAACTCTACCAACCCCCAACACTTAAGTTTTTTATACAGATCCGCATCCGCATCCGCATCCGCGGATGTGAGCCTCTTAAAATTCGCATCCGCATCCGCATCCGCGGATGTGGAAAAAAGTGGATCCGCAACATCCCTGCATTAGACACTTTTTCTTAGAATTAGAATCACTTGGAAACTTGGAAACAGGTCTTCTTTCTTAGTTTGATTTAATGCATCTTAAGGTTCTCATCATAATTTTTGATTTAAACTAACGTCACCCCTTTGACGCCGTACGCTCTGAAAACACATTCTTCTAAAATCTAATGTTATATTCATCAGGTATATCTCCAACTAACAAAAGAGTCGGCCAAAGCCCACAAGTACCGCGGTTGGTTGTGCGGTGGGGTCATAGTCGACCGTTACTACGTCCTGACATCGGCCGCTTGCGTTGAAGACGCAGATCATTTCTATGTCGTCTCTGGCACCACCAAGTTTGTCGACAGCTTCGACTATAAAGACAACGAATGCGTTTGCAAGCACAGGAGGAAGGTTGTGTGGAAGTGTATTCCCAAAAGTAAGGATATTTGTTTTGGCAATACAATTTAATCTATCTCTGTATGGCGCAAGAGTTCAGAGGAACTTAATAATTAACAGCTATGATTTCGACTCCTTATCCCAAGTTTGTTTGTTGCTAACTACCTGGAGGTTCACGGTAGCTAAGAACTAAGAGCATGCCTAAATTAGTTAATTCGACAACCCATGAATCCTGGCGCAACAGAACGAAGACAGCCGCCAAATGATGGGAAGGGAATAGGCTAAGACAAAGAAGATTCCATTTTGATTTTTTCTTGTTACTAAGAAATTTAACTTTTTATTGAATATTTGCAGATTATAAGTTTGACTTCCATGACAGCATCAAATGGTCCTCCAACGATATTGCCATAGTGAAAGTCAACAAGCCTTTCAAGCTCGGAGTGTGCGAGAAGGGCTGCGAGTTTGCCACTGATCTCGTTTGCTATAACAATGTCAGTAGGGACCTCGAGAAGCCAGGAACTAAGGGCGTCATTGCAGGCTGGGGAAGCGGGAGCAACTTTAGAGAGGTATTCGGAGTAGAATTTCACTATCGTTTTTTTTGGTAATCAACTTTTGTGTTGTACCTACCACTGAACAAAGGCAAAGGCCTCTTGATTTTCACTAAATTAATTGCCTTTTTCCGGAGCAGCCTTTTTCCGGAGCAATATCGTTCATATGTGAATGATTTACAGACGCTACAGCGAGCAAGAATTAGACTTAGAAAAAAACATTTAAACCATAGATTTTCAAAATGTGAGGAGCACCACCCAGGGGGCGGAGATACCTGCATACATAGGTTTAAAATTTAAATGTAAATGTTAAAATCAAAATTAATAAATTCGTGTTTGATATTAACTAGCTGAGTTAAGTTAAGTAATTAACTATCCGGGTTAAGAGGGGCGCGGATTCTTTTGGTTTTAGAAAGGGGACGCGTAATAAATAAGCTAAACCCCTGTTATAGATGTTCATGGAACTCTTTCACAGGGTGTCTATCGCCGCCAAAAGCCATACACGCCGGAAAACGCCAAATGCCTCCAGGAAGCCAAAGTGTGCATCATGGACAACGAGCAATGCGCCAAGAAATGGTCACAACGTTTCAGGAGCATCATCACCCAGTATATGATCTGTACCAAGGACGTCATGAAGAGGCTTAGCGAGATATGCGACGTATGTTTGATACATTATTTCTAGCGTATATACCTAGTGTTCTAGGGAGTCTGGACCAGTGCTGAAGAACAAGAGGATATATCTACCAGTTTATATCCGGATTTGGTGAGAGATTCATAGGGTTGGCGATTTGGTTTTTCTATTAAGGAGATAATATGTACGTGTCGGCCTATACTATACCTACTTGGAAACAGAAACCGGGACACTTTTAATACAAGTTTCTAGGGGAAGTGACCCAGCTTCTTTGCTCCCGAGTACATTTTTGTAGTGTTCAAATTTTTACTAAGTGAAGAATCGTTATTCCAGTTCGATGCTGCTTTAGATTATGGTTTTAAATGTCTACTATCACTGACGCTTTTTTAAATATGATTAATGATATAATCGTATGCTTTACTCAAAAATTGATACATAATTTTGCAGAAAAAATATGCAAACTGTACAGACGTCGAACGTAGACGATACCAGCTAGAACTAGAAGGTTCCAGTGAAGATCATAAGTCATACGAGGTCGATCTGGGAAGGCACTTGCGTGACCCTGACGATTACACAGCAAGGCGGTCTGCCTCAACAGGAGGATTCTGTGAGGTATGAGACTCATCACCATCACTTTCATTATCTTCAAGCTGTTCCGTAGCATGAAATCGTCCACGTAGTGAGTCTTATGGACGTTTACCACTGGCATTTAGATACACTGGTCAGAGGCCTTATTGTAAAACGCACTCTGAATCACTATTTAACTAACCGTTTTTTTCTATCAAACGGGGTAGGATGGAGTCAGAAAGTAATGAGGAACAGATTAGTGTTGACTTAATGGTTACAAGATGGCGTAGCATCAACAAGGATAAGGACTATATAGTCACTAAAGGTTTTTTCCAAAAATAACAAGCGTGCGATGTCTTTGTTTACGGTTTTAACAGAGACTAGGGCAACAAGACCTAAAGGCTGTGGGTTAGTGTTGGTGAAAAGGGGAATCAAAATGACTGGCTAGCCGCATCGCCTATAACAAGCATAAATCTTACTTTCAAAATATAATAAGGTATAGGTAATCATAACATTCGTCTCTTAACATTTCAATTTCCTCTTACGACAAATCACATGCTTGCTCCATCCAATTATTATTATCCTTTGTCATAACCAGAACGATCACGGTGGCCCGCTCATAGTGAAATACCAAAACAAGGATCGTGTCGTCGGCGTGATATCGGCCTGCAAGATCGACCCCAAGAGCCACAACTGCCACGGCCCTTTCCTTTACACTTCCATCTTCAAGAACCGTCAGTTCATCTCGTGCTCAATCTTCAAAGATACGGAGTAAGGATATTTTTATTTCTTCTAAAAAGGTTCAACTTCTTGAAGTCGTGTTAATTTAATTTGTGCTTATGATTCCAGGGAGAGTTGTAGACGAGTTTTCCGTTCAGGCATCACGCACGAAGAATGGTCAGTTAATTGGGATAACGTCAAAGAGTAAGCATTAATTAAAAAGCGTATTATAATGATGCAAGGAAAAAGTGGTCAGAATTAAGCGTTTCTTTTTTTTAGAGATGATGATAAAGCTGATGATGGCGATAACAAAGATGAAAAAGATGGAAACGAAGATAAAGATGACAAGGATGACAAAGATGATAACGATGACCGCGATGACAATAAAACGGATAGGTAAGCATATATCGTCTGATTAGTAATTTTTAATCTATTAACAACTATCAATGTTGAAAATGTATTCATTCAACAGTGTTGAAGACAAAGCGGACGACAGAGATGACAGGTAATTATTATTTATTTCATTGATTAACAGTAGAAAATAAAACAGGAATAAAACGTAAGGCTTTAACGTAAAACTCATTTATTTCAGTGATAAAGACAATTCCAAAGAAGTCCTGAGAGAGAAGTAAGCTTTCTTAATATTTAACATTTTAAGACACAAAACATCATGATAGGTACATTATACTAAAAGTGTACTCGAATAATTTCAGACATGAGAAGGGAGACAAGAAAAAGAAGGAAAAAGCCAAGGATGTTAAAGATGGAGACAGTGATTCGGATTCCGATTCGTCTGAAAGCAAAGAAAAATCCAAAGACGACAAATCTAAATCAAGTGAGGAGAAAAAGAAAGAAAAAAGTAAGAAGAAGAAAAGCAAATCAAGATCTGAGGATAAGAAGCACAGCAGCTCCAAAAAGAAGGATAAATCATCAAAGAAAGCAAAGAAGTCGAAAGATGGCTCTGATGAACCAAACTTGAGAAGTCAGGATAGGAAAGAATTGTTCTATGAGTCCAGTAGGGACGATAACGTAAATGAGCCAGACGATAGTGAGTAGATAAGAAGTTTTTGATGGAAATAAAATGTATAACTAATTGCTATAATTTCATTTAAATTTCCTCTAGATATAATTCACTACCTACACAAACTCCGTTCGTGTGACAAAATCGAACTCTACAAGAAAAAATTTAAAAAAATCTTGTAAGGAACAGACAGCCGAAAAACGTATGGATTTTATGTAAATAAACATTATATACTATTTTTTATCATACCATTATAAAAACAAAAGTATTGACTGACTGATTCATCGACGGCTAGACATATAAAAGAGGAATTTAGCAACGGAATAGGGAGTTCAGAGACAATAACCTAAATTCGATTTTCGAAGTTCATTTCGCGCTGTTTCGCTCTGACTAAATGGTTTAATTTAAGAGTGAGAAGGTGTAATACGAACTTCGAAAATGGAATTTTGGAATAGACCCCCTGGTCTGAGCTTACTTTCGAAATCCTAACCGAATCAGAGTTCTTCAATGATGAAGTCCAGTTTCAAGCACCCGATGAAAGTCTTCTCGTTCTTGCAAGTGCCGTCGGGGTTTTTGAACAGATTGATGGTGACCTGGACACAAAAAAAATTAAATGTTGAATACTTCATAAAACAATTATACCAAATGATGATAGTGCCCTACTACTACATAGGGCTCGTCAAATCATGTGATCGTTTATGAGGGGGTGGGATTCAGCAAAATATCACGAATGATTACGATGGGGGAGGGGGGGGTGTCCGAGAACACATGACGTGTAATTTTTTACACAGCAGGAAGTAAAAAAAAAAACGAAATTACTCAATAATTTTCTCATATCACCATAGTAAACATCTGGGAAAACCCGTGGACTGAGGAAATGATGTAGCGTGAAAGTCCGAAAAATACACGTGATCTTGAATGGGGGAGGGGCGGGGGTAGCGCTATAATCACCAAATATCACCAAGGGGAAGAGGGGTCAAACGTAGGCCAAATATGATCACATGATTTCTAGACGAGCCCATAGTATAAATAAATAACATAATCATGGATCAGCAATAGGTAACTACGATATTATTATATAATTCCCACATCAGAAAAAACATAACGGCTGTATTTGCGATACGTAAATCCTATATCCAAAAGTATCATAACCTTGTTGCTGTAATATAACATAAATCATTTGATTTACAGGGTCTCGCGACGCTTTATATACGTCTCCTACTCCCACATTTTAAGGTCAAAGACCTCATGAAGTTTTAATGTGTGTTAGTATCTCACCTGATAGCGACCACTGGTTACCGCGTTTACCGGCATATCGGTGTTGTCTGGCTTGAGATCCTGAACGGAGTAGATACCCTGCAGCATAAGACATAGTCAAAAAGAACACTGGCCTTATGTCACTTGGAAGCAAATGTAGGTACCTACACTGCTGGATATTATATGATCATCGTATTATAAGATGGGCGCCGAAACAAAGTTTTAAATCTTGAATCTCAAGTTTATTAATTATAAATAACAATCATCATATCGAGTAGCTATGCCGCAATGTTGTGCAGTTCCGTTTTGTTTGAAAAAATTAATCCGCTTTCAGTGTTCACATTCATTGCCAAATAATTCATATTTGCGATAGTTTCACGAAGGAGATCACTTTTCAAATGAAATAAATTATAATTCATGTCACGAAGCCCGCCAAAACCAGTGAAAAGTGAATGTTATTGGACCCCACGCGACACTAGCGCCTCTAGTGGCAAATTCACACGCGACAGCCCCCATTAAACTTGTTCTTCGGTACCCATTGCTACCTCAGTAAATTTCTAATGACATTATGGCACCTTCTTAAATTAGCCATCCTGACCGCCACCTAGTGATCGACTACAAAAACTGCTCCGCACAATCCTTAGTCATAAACGTTCTGTAGCAGTGAACGAATATAACTATGGAAGCATTTCTGACGCTCAAAAATGACCCAACGTAAACTAGTTCGCGGCGGGCGGGGCTTGAAAACTAGTGCGGCAACGCGATCAGTGCGCAAGGCGCACGCCTGTCAGTCGTGTCACACGGGTTTTTTATTATATAAAATCAACTTATCCATTAAAAAATGCCTTCATGTGTGGTGAAGTGGTGCAGGAATCAACAGGAATATTGTCCCAAGAGTACTGGAATCACCTTTCACGTGTAAGTACACTGTTTACTCAAAAAATCCAAAATCGCCTTTTTACTAGAGGGATGTCATTATGCATAATGTAGTACCTAGTACATTTTAATATAGCTATTTTTAAAGGACAATATTTATTATTAAATTGCATACAGATTTGGGTTTTAATTTCGGTTTTTCATCGGATTAACAAGTCGAAGTCGTTTCTCATTTCGCTTAATTTTAATTTTAATTTAGATTCCCACAAGACCCGAGTCGTAGAAATCGATGGAAAAAATCTGTTCAATTGGAGAGACAGGAAAATGACTGGTCACCGAGCAAGAATCCAAAAATATGTTCAATTTATTTTAAAGATGAAGATTTTTATGTATCGAAGAAGGGACACATAATGCCTTCTAAAAGCGCAGTACCAATTTGCACTGTGCGTATTTATTTGGTTTGAATGATCACGTTTTAGTTAATGTAGTGCTACTTTGTATGATTGTTTAATAGACATGTATTTTCAGATGGTGTTTTCGAGTGAAAAACCAGTATTAATAAAAATTAAAAACAAAGAAAATATTCCGGAAACTTCACGGGAAAGTCCTCAAAAACGTCCAAATTGTCATTATAATAAATTATCTACTGATATTTCTTTTATTATTTTTATCTGCACCCACCTATATAATACGTTTAGAAACCGTATCTACGTAATATCATTCGTTGCGGGTGGTAGAACCACGAGCAGGGTCCGTCCGAATCGCTACCAACATTTTAGGCTACTGTGTTTCGAAGTGGAGAGTAAAACAGCCGGTGGAATTACTGGCACATAGGTATACTATCTTAGTACTCTAAGCCGGCAACGCATCTACAGTACTTCTGTGTTGCGGATGTCCATGAGCGGCGGTGATTACTTACCATCAGGTAACCCACTTGCTCGCTTGCCTTCCTTGTAATACAAAACTAAATAAATATGTAAACTACCAATAATACACTTATCGAACTAGGAGTCAAGCGCGCTGACGAAGTAGGCGAAAGCGAGTGAAAATTTGGCTTACTGATTCATACCTTTGTGCATTGGGCTGCTTTGAATCTGACTGGTCCCCTTCTGCATAACATCGTCCGTGCTTCGAAGGCACACTGACAATCTGCTGACATTGCATCGAAGCCGCGAACCAATTAGCGTAAATCTGTCACGCCGAGAACCAATCGCGACATGTGACCCGACGCTTCTCAAATCGTTGAGCTTTTACGTACTTATTTTCAAAAAGTCGCAACTAGCGAAGCACATTCTAATACCGACCTAGATTCATTAGCAATAACCTATTTTCTTAAATGCATTGATAATTTTTATTTACTTTGCTTGTGTGTGTGTACCTCAAACCTATCTGTGTGAGTTTTTGGGCTAATAATGAACGTTAGGTTGTATGAAGAGACTGCTTCCATAGTTATATTCGTTCACCGTTCTGTAGGCTTCGACTAACTTAGCAATCGTTTGTCCTTATCTGTCACTTTGACATTTATCTTTCACATATAAGGATAAACGATTGACCGCACACTTGTCATTTAAACTGACATTGGCCCAAGCCTTACGGCCGCCATTAAGGGAGAATAGAATAGAATAGACAAACGATTGCTGTAAGCAGAAGGCTACAGAGCGTTTATGGGGTTAGACAATACTTACAGCTTGAAAAGGACATGTGTCTGGAAATCCAAAGTACTTTAAGTACTTATAGTAAATGCTGCTGGGATTACCAATTTCTTTGCACAGGTCACATATCTCGTGGGATATTGTCATCTCTAACCGGCCTGAAAGTTCCTTGTATACTTGAAGCTCTACCTGTAAGTAGTCATAAGTTAAGAGAACCTATGCTATGTGTCTAATCAGGGATAACAGAATGAGATGATGGATAACTTATGTGAAGGGGTGCCAGTCGGGTTACCTCCACATTGGTCAAGAGCTGCGGTTCGTTTTTGGATCAGTCTGGGGGGAAGAGCAGTGCTTGGTCCGGTACGCCCTGGGCATCGGCTAATGATTTCCTGGCAGTTTCTGAGGGGCATTGACTGTTGGCTAAGAGCCCGACAGGGGGGGAGAGGGTCTTTGACCATTGCCGTACAACGTTGCCGACATTTTATCACAAGATTTTTTAATTAGGTACTTTGACATTGGCGAAGTTGTCGTCGCTACAACGACTTGATACGCCACAAATAAGAAGAAGAAGAAGAACTTATGTGAAGTATGTCTAAGTAAATACTGGCTTAGTGTGACTTATGCTAGATGGTGATCGTATAAAAAGGGGTGACCAGTAATTTTCTGTCTCTCAGGTAGATTTATGAAAAACTATTGGACACATTTTCTTTTCCAACACATAAAAAACATCATGGATATGATAGAGTTAAAGTGTCGAATGACGTCACGTCTACGTAAGTAGGTAACTACATACATAATATACACATATATAAATAACGTCTTTATCCCTTACGGGGTAGACAAAGACTAAGGTAACAAGACCTAAAGGCCACGTTAAGCATAATTGTGGGCGTATAGGTGGAAAGGAGACCTTAAATAGTGATGTCGCTACATAAACCAGTGATTTCTTATTTAGTCATCTTACCATGGTGGCTTCTTGTAGTCCTTTGAGGAAGTTGATCGAGCCCTTCATATACGCTGTGGTTTCGTTATACATCTCTACTTCCACTCCCGAGGTGTCCACCCAGGACTGGCTCTCCGGGTCAGGGCACACGTATACAGGCGAGTTGAAGTTGAGAACATATACATCCTAAGATATGAACCTTTATGAATACCTTTATGACCTATACCAGGGGTGGCCAAAAGGACGATCGCGATCGACCGGTCAGAATCAGAATCAGAATCAGAACTTTTTATTGTCATCATCATCATTGTTACAGATTCGACACTACATTGCGTAAATACAGACGTCAAAAGGAACAAGAATGACTCGTCATTGATTGATTGGCGACTGTTAGTCCAGTCGTTCGCGGCAAGGCAAAAAATATAAATATTATGTGGAATAGACTGCGCAACGTAATCACCAACTGCTGATGAGTAGCAGTGCTTGCACTGCTGTGTTCCGGTGTGGAGAGTAAGACAGCCGGGGAAATTACGGGCACAAGAGGCATGTCATCTTAATCCTCTAGGTTGGCAACGCATCTGCAAGCCCTCCGGGGTTGCGGGTGTCTATGGGCAGTGGTGATCACTTACCATCAGGTGACCCACTTGCTCGTTTGCCTTCCTATTAATATATTTAAGGTTTCATGAAGTATGTAATTGGTAGATCGCACAGGGTTTCGTTAGTAAACAGGAGATCTTGGGTCTAATCAAGTTGGCTACCCCTGACCTATACGTCCATTACTTCAATGCAAAAGCAACCTCCGTTCAATAGGGTTTAGGTTCAACTTAAGGCATCGCAATAAAGAAGTCTGGCATATGGGTGACGTCTCTCGTATTTGACGTGGCGGCGAAAAGGTTAAAATTGTTCCGGAATATTTCAGCAGGTATTGGGTTAGTTTGACTTAAAAGCCGTGTAAATGTATTTCAAGATTTTTTAATCATAGTTTAATTTCCATACATTCCATACATTGATGTTCAAAGTGACCCCGCGTCAAAGGCGGGAGAAAACTTTTTTTATTTTTTACCTGCTGAAATATGATAATATTATAAATGCGAAAATTTATGAGTGTATGTTTGTTCCTTCTTCACGCTGAAACGACTGGACGGATTTAGATCAAATTTGGAACGGAGATAGCTGACATCCTACATTGTTAACATAGGACACCTATTTTTTATCCCGAAAAATAACATAGTTCCAGCGGATAGCGGTAAACGAATTATTTGCAGTCGAAGTCGCGAACAACTGCTTACTTAATTTAACTTACATAAAATTTCAATGCAGAGATGTTTGAGCTTGCTTGACAAATTTTACATAAATTTTATCTCAGTACCTCCACAAGGTTCCATTTTGGCGATTGAGCCACGGAACTCTAAGAATTAACTGCTTAAATCACTACATAGTATAAAAAAAGTCGCTTTCTCTGTCCCTATGTATGCTTATATCTTCAAAACTACACAACGGATTTTGATGCGGTTTTTTTTAATAGATAGAGTGATTCAAGAGGAAGGTTTTTATGTATAATTCTACGCAGACGAAGTCGCAGGCAGAAGCTAGTAATTAATAAAATAAATAGATACCAATTAATACTTACATCGACTGAAGGGGCGTCGGGTGCCTGGCATTTTACACCGGCAAAATACAAAAACAGTAGAACAATCATGTCTAGAGCACTAAATAAAATGGCGGTCGGACAAACGACTCAATTTAAATACATACAGCATCGCGTGCGCAATCAGATGTCGATATTATCCGACATCGTGCCAAAGCGATGTCAGATGTGTTAGATAGTGTTAACAACATAATAACTACATTTAATAAATACAGGCAGTAACCGTCGCCATCCGCAGTAGGAACAGGTACTTAAAAACATCTGAACACGCCGCAATTGACAATACAGTAGTGTTCAATTATTTTTTAAGCACCTAGGTTGTGTTCAGTCTCTACGCGCAATACCCACTTCTTCTTCTTCTTTTTTTAATATGGCCCCATCGATCGATGCGATGATTTCGCCAATGTCAAAGTAATAAATACAGTCTTCAAAAATCTTGTGACAAAAATGTCGGCAACGTTGTACGGTAGAACACGGTCAGAAGAACCCTCCCCTCCCTGTCTGACTCTTAGCCAAAGGATAATGATATCCCTCATAATCTGCCAGGAAATCATTAACCGATGCCCAGGGTGCACCGGACCACTGCTCTTCCTCTCGGACGGACCCAAAAACGAACCGCAGCTCTTGACCACACGCGGAGGTAACCCGATTCGCACCCCAAATTACGCACTTACTTTTTCAGTATAATATGTAGTCGGCGTCAAATAGTTCGTGCCACCCTGACCAAAAAGTTAGGAACACGACCTTATTCCAACTGTAACAATGACGTGTTGCGAACTAAGGCTACTTTGGGTGTCACGAACTATTTGACGCTGATTTTACCTATATGACAAAACCACTTGTTGGTCCCTCCCGAAAAGGCCATGAGTGCCAAGGTCATACAATATTATATTGCATGAAATATCCAGTGACTAAAAAGTTCGGCAAGCCATATGTATACTGTACTGTATAGATACAGTCTGCCTCTGTATCTATGTGTATGCGTGTATTTGGTCACTGGATGTTTCATACTATATGACGCTGACTGTTCCTAAACAAATATATATTATTATGTAACAGGGGTCTCTGTACATTCAACGTCATACAGTTTGAAGCATCCAAATCGATCAAATGTTTAGTACTCCATAGAAAAATAATGGTGCCTAGAACTTTTTGGGTACCTTGGATGTTTCATACTATATGACGCCGACTGTACCTATGCTTTATACTAAAGGCGAAGAATGAAAGATCTTCTAGGAAAATAGACTTTAATTCGGCTCTGAACTCTCTAAAATGCCAAATTGCTAAGTTACAGACATCACAAAGTCAAATTACAAGAAGTATAAACTAGCACACCATCAAAATGTGCGAAAATAACAACCAAAATAAGTGTTTAATAAATTTATTAAAAAAAATACAAAACAAAAAAAAAGCTCATCCATGCCTGCTACCAACGTTATAAGTTTTACAAAATAAACTAAAAAATAGTAGTTAACAAGTTATATACATATATTTTGAAATATATTTTAAAGTGCTTAAAATGTATTATAAGTGCCGAAGCACTTTAACCTGCCATAATAATATTATGCGAGTGAACACATGAAACAAAACCTGAAAAATGCTTATCATTTATCATTAAACGTATTTTACGACCGAGTAAACTAAAAATTTCGAAAAATACACATACATAATCGGTCTTTCTATACAAAATATATCTTTATTTTTATGCTGACAGAGACCAATATTCGCGGCCGTAGTGTCCGCGCAACGCTAAATAGAAAGTTTAAAGTATTCTATTATGTCAATTATACATTGCTTTCAAGTCTTAAATTATGTTTAACCTAATACTGAAAAAGTAACAGACTTGCTACCGTAGGGGTTCAAAATATATACCAACTTACATCCATCGATATGTTAAAGTAGTTCTAAGTGTCAACCGTCCGATACAAACAGAAGCTAGCACTGCATCAACCATATCCACGCCTCGGTCGGCACGCACCTGGCGAGCCGAGCCCCAAACTTTAAATTTTAAATAAATATTCTTAACACTAATCAAATCCATTCAAACTAATTCCTAAACTTGGGGCTCCGCTCTTAAAAAGCACCTTAAATATTAAAAATATGTTTAAATCTGTTTCTTCTATATTATACTAAAATATAGCTTCTTTTCTTGTATTAATTAAATATTAATGGAAGAATGCTTAAAATATTATTGAAAACGTAGGTAAACAAAGCATTCTAAGATTCACGGCTTTAAAATTACATCTAACGTTAGACTAGAAAACAAAACATTCGTAAAGATATATTTTTCGTTAAGTTTTTTTTTAATAAAGCTCACTCTCTCTATCCCGTGCCGGTCCTATGCAAATGAGAAAAACAAAAAACCATCGAGCGAACTCTCGTTCGAATCGGGCAAAACTAAAATCGAACCATCGCCTGTTCTGGTTAACAAGTATTATTGCATTAACCGGCGGATATACGCTAGGCTTAGCCCATCATGATCCCAACTCGCAGAGCTGTTCTATTAAACAATACTATATTATTTATCGTATATAAACTAGTGTCCGACCGAAACACGATTTTTAGCCGAAACCGAAACCGAAACCGAATATTCGGTTTTTTTCTGATTTCGGCCGAAACCGAAACCGAAACCGAAATTTTTGAAGACGTATCAAAATATTCAAAATTACTGTACAAATCGTAAGGAAAAGGTTATTGCAAGGATTTCTTATTTGAGAACGTTTCTTTTTTTGTTAAACAAAATAAAAAACGTTTATTTTTAATGAAAATAGATATAGGTACATGAAACTACCGTGAGACTTTAATCATAATTACACAAACGGATAACTCACGTATAAAAAGTCGAGTGATGCTCGACGTGTTTCGGACTATTTTGTAGTCCTTCTTCCTGGAGCTTAGAGTACATATTTCAATTTGTACTTTTACTTTACGCGCCCGAATTAAGCCGAATGCTCCCGATGCGAGAGCCGCGAGAGGCCGCGAAGTAATTTCGGCCCGGCCGAAGGTTTCGGCCGGATTCTGGCCGAAACCGAAACTTCGGCCGAAATCACTTTTTTGGCCGAAATTGGCCGAAATTGAAACCGAAACCGAAACTTCGGTCGGACACTAATATAAACTGAACATTTAAATTTGATTAGCCAAAATTCGTCATGACATAAAGATGTGTCCAATGCTACAATTTCGTCGGAGACAAGTGACTATTGTGTTCACATTACAAACTCTGAATACCTATAACATAGGTACATATTATGTACTCCCATTTCTTTGGCACTAGGGGAATATTTATGTTAAATCAACTTTAAACTTACAAATGTAAATTATCGTAAAAATGTAACTAGTAGCTTCGAGCGACGGGCCACAGGAGCCTGTCTAACGCTAGGCATCGCAGTCGTGTGCACCATTTCTTTCTGTCAAACGGTATCGGATGCGAGGTAGAAAGAGATGCTGAATGTTCTCGCGAACGCCCTCGCGTTAGAGTCGGTCTCGGGTGACAGAGGTACATTTCCAGAATAAGAAGTAGGATCATCATGGTATAAGTCAGATGCTCGTTCCGAGTTGACCGGGAACCGTTAGAGTATCGCAAGTTACAGGTAATATGCTACATACGAAAAACATTGCATACATTTGTGGACCAGCACAAACAAAAATAAACCTTAACGCTAAAATATTAGTGTCGGAATGCGACAGGAGCGTCGTCAGCCAGTCCCGTGTGCGACAAAGCAAGTGTTCAGAAATTAAAAAAAGGGGCAATCGTTTATAAAATATCGAATCAAATTTCGCGTCGATCGGAGATGTCGTTGCGAATCAATGGACCTGGAAAGAAAAAGCACGTGCTTAATGGTTGCTACTGCTAGACATAAACGTTCTATAGGCTTCTGCTAAAGGTCGATTTAGACCAAACGAGCGAATGCTCATTCTATCCCCACTCTGCCAAATTTGTTGTATCGAGCAAAAATAACGGGTCGCTTTTCATACAAATTTGTATGGAGAGTGACCAGTTATGTTTGCTGTACACAATAAATTTGATAGAATGAGCATTCGCTCGTTTGGTCTAAATCGACCTTAACATAGGAATCGTTTGTCCTTATCTGTGAAAGGTAAATGTCAAAGTGACAGATAAGGACAAACGATTGCTAAGTTAGCAGAAGCCTACGCGTTTATGAATAAGGGGGTAAGTTTGTATATGCAAGAGTTTGAACATATAAACTAACTGGCAGGTAATGCTGGTAATATTAATTTAAGAATTTATTTCGAATCTGGAAACATAATTGTTTCTTTGCGTGTGGCATTACCTGACCTAAATTTTAATCTAACGATAAAATTAAAAACAAATATATGAAAATAAGATATTTTTTATCAAATAATTCATGAACAGATTCCGAGCGCGAAGTTTCTTCTCAAAATCCAGCAAGTCTAAAGCAGTTCTGGTAGTGCTGGCTACAACTTCCCTTTACTCTTTACAATACCTACATTAGGTACTAAACTCCTAAAAGTTACGTGTAAAATTATAGACCGACCAATTAAATGAGTCCTCGCCCGCGCGATGCAAGGGCGCGGGGTGGGACCGCGGGGGCGAGAGGTGCGGGCGGCAGGCGCACTAGCCGCTCGGTTCCCTTTGTCGTCCTACCCTGCGCCCGTGCCGCGCGGGCGAGGACTCATTAAAGCTGTCGGTGTATAATATTAACCATAGCTTCGAGTTTGACGTAGTATATGTCGAAATAAATAGACTACGTCATAGATATCTGACATTTAAGATAATCGTATTAATTGAAGGCATTTAATTGCTATAAAATCTGTATATGGCATATAATAGAGCTTCAGCCCGATACCCGCAAACTTCAAGGGTCGGTACATGCTTAGATGTCCTACTTTTGAGACGTTGTACCGCTAACAGGTAAGTTTAGATATTCGCTTGGCACGGAAGGACTAGATTCGGGAGTCCCAAAAATAGGATGCCGGGCCTTACCGAGGTTAAAGTTCCATACCAAAAGGGTTACGAGTCGGATAACTTCGTGTTCTCTGGGAATCAGCTCAAGGATACATACATACATACATACAGTCACGCCTCTTTCCCACAGGGGTAGGCAGAGACTACTTTATTCCACTTGCTACGATCCTGACACATTTCTTTCGCTTCATCCACAGTCATCAGTCTCTTCATACATGCTCGTCGGTTTCGGGTACTCCTAACCTGACCTTTTTCCAAAACGTCTCCTATTTGGTCTCGGAACGTCCGTCTAGGCCTTCCCCTCCCAACGTAACCATTCACACTCCCCATATAGATCTGTTTAGTTAGTCTACTTTCATCCATCCGCTCTACATGCCCAAACCAACTAAGCATACTTTTTTCTATCCTAGTCGTTAGTCGTAGTAGTCGTTTATCCTGTCTATTTGTTTCCGCCACCTACTTAAACTGTCTCCAACTTATTTCTTGTATTGGTTGTCTGGAAGAGATCGCTATTAAGCGATAAGACCGCCTATTGTCTACTTTGTTCCTTGTTTCTGTATTGTTTTGTACTGATTTGTGGTGTTCAATAAAGAGTATTTGTATTGTTGTATTGTATATCCTCTTTCACACCAGCACGTTCCTCAGCTCAAGCATTATTGTGGTTATTGCCGGTGCACCTTGGGCAACGCGTCGACTCACCTCCTTGGGCGGCGCGGCGGGCTGCTCGGGCTCCGCGGCGGCGTCCCGCGGCTGCCGCGGCGGCGCGGGCTCCACGCTCAGCAGGCGCGGCTTGTCGTCGCGCGGGGACTCGCCGCCGCTGCCGCCGACCGACATCTCTGCGAGCGCGCTGATCACGCTGTCCAGGTTTATGGTCGCGCTGCTGTCGCCCTCGCCCTGTCCAATTTGTTATTAGCTCAATTTGTTTACTAGGCAGTTGACGGATAAATGGATTAAGTCATTTGATCGCAGCCATTGACAGTCATTTGGAGATGTATATAGTTATAAATGCCGTGGTAGCCTAGTGGTTTGACCTGTGGCCTCTCAAGCAGAGCGTGCCTTGAGTTTTTCGGAATTTATGTGCGCAAATTACATTTGCAATTTGCCATGAGCTTTTCGGTGAAGGAAAACATCGTGAGGAAACCTGCACACATCTGCGAAGAAATTAATTGGTGTGTGTTAAGTTCCCAATCCGCACTGGGCGCGCGTGGGAACTATAGCCCAAACCCTCCAATACACGGAGGAGGCCTATGCCATGAGACACGCCGAATTACGCGACAATTTAATAATAATAATAATAATAATAAAAAAAACAACAACAACATACTTATTGAAATTGTAGCGAATTCGGAATAAAAAGGCTATAATAATAATAAAAAAATAGTTATAGTTAATGATAATTTACGATCAATCAACCAGATGTTTGTATTAGGCAATAGTATCATTATGTATGATGCAGACAAGGAATAAGGAAGGAAATTCTCACAAATATGGCGTTCAGAGTAATCGAGCAAAACCATGAGCGTCAGCTAGTTAAAATACAAATTTAAATGATACCTTTTGTGGTCCAGGCTTGAAGAAATGTAAGTAGCAGTATCCACGGAAACCCTGCAAAAATGTATTATATCATTAACTTAGTCACCTGGAAAAAATAACGCGAAATATATTCCTACACTATGTTGTGTTTACAACTATTAGGCGAAATAAGTGAACGCTCGAGCGGGGCGTGCAGCGGAGCGTTAACGTGAAACACAAACAAATGTATGTGAGCGTCCTTTGTGCACGCCGGACGGAGCACCTAGTCGCTGCCCGCTCTGCTAAACGCTCCGCTGGACGCTCGCGACTCAGACCTTACACTAAGTGAGCAATGCGTAAACTTACCTTCCAAACCATGATTTGAGGCTTGACGCCGCGCTCGGATAGGGCTTGCTTTAGATCACGGACTCGCGTGTTCGGGCTGATGTTGGAGATCTGTCAACAAAAACATTTACTTTTAACTATCATCATCATCAGCCTATATTAGTCCACTGCTGGACATAGGCCTCCCCTAATGAGCGCCATAGCGCCCTGTCTTCAGCTTGACGCATCCAGCATCTGCCTGCAGCCTTTCGCAGATTGCTACTTTTAACTATATTAATTTGTAAAATTTCTATAGATATGACACTAAAAATTAGAAGACAGAAAAATCTGAAAAGTAAAGCTATGTCCGGGAATCAAACCCGGATCCTCATCATTCCGTGATGCGTGCTATACCGCAACACCACTCATAGCAGGTGAGGTAAGCCTTCGAATCTTTATATCTGTACCAGCTGTCACGTGACCTTGTTACTATGCGATTTTTTTGACGCCAAGCGTCATCTATTTGAATGATATGTCTGTACGACACAATTACAAACTAGATCAGAAATTAAATCCCTATCGGGTAAGACCGTAAAAGTAAACATAAAAAATCAAGAAGTAAAATTCTTGATTCATTTAAATACATATTAATTTGTGTTCTATAACCAACATAACACGGTCTAACCTCATTTTGGCACGTCAACTGCGAGCACTGTCCCTACCATTCTAGACCGTACGCTTAAACGAGTCCTCGCCCGCGGGCGCACAGGGGCGCAGGGTAAGACGACAAAGGGGACCGAGAGGTGCGGGCGGGTAGTGCGCCTGCCGCCCGGACCTTTCTCGGCCCCCTTTGTCGTCTTACCCTGCGCCCCTGTGCCCGCGCGGACGAGGTCTCATTTAAGCGGTCGGTCTATAGACGGGTTCTCATTTATCACTCGATCCAAACAAACAACACTCAGTGTCACTCAGCACAGCAGCGGAGATGTTGGATGGGATTTACATAAAGTAACTAGCTGTTGCCAGCGACTTCGTCCGCGTGTTTTTGTGATACTTTACGGCTTTCCATATTGGTTTGTAGTACATGCTATGTATCAGATGGCGCTGTATGTGAAAAAAGATTTTCCCGCTTTTCTGTTGAAATTTTTCCTGAATTTTCTTTGCTATAAACCTCACGGAGCCCGAGACCTTTCCAACGAATGCAAAACCGTGGAAATCGGTTCGTGCGTTCTGGAGTTATAGCGTCAGGAAGGAAAACCCGACTTATTTTTATATAGTAGAAGACATCCAACATGAAACTACCGTGAGACTCAATCATAATTACACATAAACGGATAACTCGCGTATAAAAAGTCGAGTGATGCTCGACATTTGACAATAATAAAAATGACGATGAAAACGAGGGTAGTTGTGCGCCGCTGTCAGTTGCGTCGAACAGCCGCGCGAGCAGAGCGCTGGCGCGCAGTGTTCGTGTCGCTGCCGCCGGGGCGAGCGCTCTTGGAAAAAGGACTTCGAAATAGTCCGAAACATGTCGAGCATCACTCGACTTTTTATACGTGAGTTATCCGTTTATGTGTAATTATGAGTAGAAGACATTATTGGATTCGAGACCTTTGATAATTTGAACCTGACACTTGACAATCTTCAAATTGTTGTGTTAAGCCTCTCAGTCGGCAGAAAAATTGTTCATGGGTATACCTTGACAGAGAAGTCAATGACCGGGCGCTGCTTCTTAGGGCGGCGCGGCTTCTGCTCGCCGTCCTTGTTCTCCTTGCCGGCGGACTTGGCGCTGTTGCGGCGCCTCGTGTTGCGGCGCACGCGCGAGCCTTTGCCCTCCTCGCCTTCAGTCGTGTTGCCACCCTGAGAGACGTCAGCCGTTATAAAAAATATAGAAACAAAAGAAACCGTCGTACAACGCCGATCATGTATGTATGTATGTATAACCAGCCGGGGAAATTACGGGCACAGGAAGCATTTCATCTTAATCCTCTAGGTTGGCAACGCATCTGCGATCCCTCCGGGGTTGCGGATGTCTATGGGCAGTGGTGATCACTTACCATCAACTGACCCACTTGCTCGTTTGCCTTCCTATTTATAAATAAAAAATATAAATAAACTCTTTATTGTAAAAAAACACAAGAAAAAGATGAATACAGGACAACACACATGCACAAAGACGAACTTATCTCTAAAAGGGATCTCTTCCAGTTAACATTTGACCGATTGACAGGAGATAAGTATTGAACAAGAGTAGACACACAGAAAAAGTAAAAGAACCGATCGAAACCTAAAATAATCGTAAATGTCTAAATTTTAAATAATGTAAGATAAAATAATAAAGTACACATAATAGATAAATACGATAAACTAATACACAATAAATAAAATATACTACATCACTACATAGTATAAAACAAAGTCGCTTTCTCTTTCCCTATGTCCCTATGTATGCTTAGGTATATCTTCAAAACTACACAACGGATTTTGATGCGGTTTTTAATAGATAGAGCGATTCAAGAGGAAGGTTTATACGTATAATTCTACGCAGACGAAGTCGCGGGCAGAAGCTAGTAATATATACATACACACAAGTTACAAAACACATCATCGCATTCATTTAAGAGGATCCATCGAGCCAATACGCCTTCAAGATCACACAGAATTACAGTCAAACGTACGAGGACACCCGAAGGTTGGACCGCGGTTTATAATCAATCCTGACGACGTGTGAAGAGTGAAGTGCAATCTTTAGGGGCGGGTGCGTACCTCTCCCTCGCTCTGGCTCTTGTGCGAGCGCGTGCGGCGGCGCAGCCTGCGCGGGCGCTGCGCGGCGCGCTCCTCCACGTCCGTGTGCACCTCCTGCAGCGTGCACGCGCGGCCCGCCCTGCGACACACGCACACGTACCTCTCCCTCGCTCTGGCTCTTGTGCGAGCGCGTGCGGCGGCGCAGCCTGCGCGGGCGCTGCGCGGCGCGCTCCTCCACGTCCGTGTGCACCTCCTGCAGCGTGCACGCGCGCCCCGCCCTGCGACACACGCACACGTACCTCTCCCTCGCTCTGGCTCTTGTGCGAGCGCGTGCGGCGGCGCAGCCTGCGCGGGCGCTGCGCGGCGCGCTCCTCCACGTCCGTGTGCACCTCCTGCAGCGTGCACGCGCGCCCCGCCCTGCGACACACGCACACGTACCTCTCCCTCGCTCTGGCTCTTGTGCGAGCGCGTGCGGCGGCGCAGCCTGCGCGGGCGCTGCGCGGCGCGCTCCTCCACGTCCGTGTGCACCTCCTGCAGCGTGCACGCGCGCCCCGCCCTGCGACACACGCACACGTACCTCTCCCTCGCTCTGGCTCTTGTGCGAGCGCGTGCGGCGGCGCAGCCTGCGCGGGCGCTGCGCGGCGCGCTCCTCCACGTCCGTGTCCACCTCCTGCAGCGTGCACGCGCGGCCCGCCCTGCGACACACAAGCACATTCATCAAACTGGCTAGCAAACTAGCTATTTGGACCTCAAGATTGCGTCGCCAGCTCTGGGCTGGGCTAAGATGGTATACCTCATGTATGGTCAAGTGCAAAAATAAGTGTCGATACGAACTTCTCAAAAATATGTCCCGCGACCTTATTACGCCGGTGTAAGAGCGTATGGTAATTATTTTTGAAACTTTGACTAGATACATATTATTACACTTGACTGTACCAGTAATTTCACCGGCCATCTTGATCCACGCCACTGCTGTGTTCCGGATCCTTGCGGATTGGCGTGTCAACAACTTTAATTGTAGAGCATACGTGGAACGTTGTCATAGTGATATGATTGCTTGTTAGTGTTTAAAACACGCTACCAAAGTTTGGCAATGTCAATATGACAGTGTTACAGTGGCTGGACGATTTGAATCAACACCGTACCACCCGCCGAACACATCAATAATTAACTCAACTTTTATTACCGCGTAAAGGTGCAACCATACCGGTGCGTAAAAGACGTTGACGATACGTATACGGAACAAAATGTATGATAGAACGGTAAGGAAACGTGACGCCTGCGACACGTCATTGCGTATACGCGGCGGTGTGGTCGCTTCTTTAAATTGCATGCCAAGAAGACATAACTCACAGCATCTCGATCTCCCGCAGTTGTCCGAGCACTGGCATCAGAAGCAGCCGGCGGTTGGACAGCAGATGCCAGATGATACCAGGAGGCCGCTGGCTCATGCGCTGTGTCTCTATGACCTGCGCAGAAGCATCGTAATTTATTATAACCAGGGTATATTACTATTCATTTAAACATCATGGAGGTATTCACTTAAAAAACCATGTTGGCTAGACACTTGGAGGCATACCTTTTCCTTGAGGATCGCAGAAGTGTTAGTTATACCGGAGCTTACACAAAAGGAATAGTCAATATGTATATCTGTGGGAACATACATGTTAATTGAATAACGGTGCTTTTTAACAAACCTGTACTTTATTAGACAACAACTACCTGTACGCAAAAGTGTCCATCTTGTGGAGCGAATATACTATAGTAAAATTTGTCGTCTCACGAGTCATTTGCATTGAACAGCGTTAAGTCTGTTAGTGGACCATTTTATGATCTACAGACACATTGGCCAATTGGCAAGCTAACCAGCCAACTAAATTGTTTGTCATGCTTACCTGTGTTGGTGTGACGATAATGTCAATAGGCACATCATGAGGCCCGAACAGCTCTGCTGGTAGTGTGTCAACCACCTGTAAAACAATGAGAAATTTTTATTTTATTTCTAATATCATTTCTTATTGGTAAACAGCTCTACCCCGATTGAACTCAAACCGCGTGCTCACTGGCAATTCTCTTTACCAATTAAATAGCATTCAACTTGTTCAAATACTCGTACATCGAACATAGGCTCGCGCGGCAGCCGCGCACTATGAACACTGTGCTGCCGCGCGCGGCAACTCGAACATTAGCGCGCTCGAACGTGCCGCGCCACGAACCAGTTCATGTAGGTTTTTGACGGCACGGCAAAGGACTGCCAGTGCGTTTTGAGCGCGAAGTTA
Organism: Pandemis cinnamomeana; assembly: GCA_932294345.1. NCBI lineage: Eukaryota > Metazoa > Arthropoda > Insecta > Lepidoptera > Tortricidae > Pandemis > Pandemis cinnamomeana. Next base: position 5,984,258 of record OW028724.1, on the reverse strand, counting down.
TAAGATAGAGATCGGCTACCGCGCACGGCATACTTGCCACCATCGATTTGTGCGCTACAAATGGCTCGCGAGCCAAAACCTAGGTTTGCCGCGGTCGAACAACGCCCCCGCGGAAGCCGCGCCAAGTCGATATGCAGCTAAATCATTTATTACACTCAACTGACCTTGCTATAAGGTCTACAAATGACAGAGACAAAAAATAGGTAAAAGTACAGACATATACAGAGGTAGGCTAACTTGATACAGCATGAAATCAAGTATTGCTTAATTAACAATTACCTGACAATCGTGCACAGTGGTGATCACCACAGTGCTGGGCTTGACAGCCTTCATGTGCATGATGAGGCCGAACTCGAGATCGCCGTATCCTCGCCCCTTGCCAACGCGGTAGCCCTCCTTGGACACGGCCACTGAACCCATGACCACCAGGTCGAGAGACACTGAATCTTCGATGCCTAAAACGAGAATAAAGCATTCAATTTGTGTGTCACACAATGCAAATGATAACCAAAGCAACTGAAGGTCTACGGGGGAGGCCTATGTCCAACAATGCACATTCTATGGCTGGTATGTTGATGATGACGACAATACAATCGATTCTTTATTGAACATACATACATACAAATCACGTCAGGGTAGACAGAGCCTAAAGTATTACGACCCAAAGGCCACGTGGGCGTATATAGGTGGAAAAAGGGGAATGTAAATAGTGATAGGTTGCTAGTCGCATCGCCTATAAACATGATTCCTAAGATTTACGCCCACCACAACCATAAAAATACAGGAAACTAAGACGCAACACTCTTGACCGTGATCGTCGGCGAGCACCTGAATCTTTATAACACCGTTCTTGGAACAATTATGTGGTGGTTTTTCCTCTTCTTCAACACTACCGTGCTGAAGTCTCAGTTTGCAACTGGCAATAGAGCCCTGCTGAACGCTCTCACATTCTCAGAAACAATTGTTTCAGTCAAATGTCAGGTGTTCTTCCATGCTGGTCTGGGAGTAAAGAAAAAACCTAAAATTTGCCAGTTGCTTCTCATCCCGCGCAAATGGTAATGTGCGAAAGTCTTAGGAATCATGTTATAGACGATGCGGCTAGGAACCATCACTATTATGATTTCCCTTTCCACCTATACGCCCTTAATCATGCTAAACGTGGCCTTAAGGTTTTGTTACCTACCAGCAGGGATAAAAACGTGATATTATGTATGTAAATGTTATAGGATGAGGGTAGAAAGTGAATGCGTTTATGAGCGCATTAAGCTGGGTCTGAAGTGAGCGAGCCCTCCTCGCGAGGCAACTGCACGAGGCATGATTTGATTTAGTTTGACACAAGGCTCAATCTCGGCCATAACCAGGCAGATCTGTACACAGAAGCAGAATCGCATCTGCCAAACGCTAAAGGATGAGGGTAGAAGAACGCTTAAGGAATTCACTGCACGCTGTAATACAAACGCTAACTTGCAGCGCGTGACTAACAAAAAATAAAACTAAAATGCATTCCACAATAATAGCCGTAAAAACAATTACAAATGAAACTACATTAATTACCGTTCGCCACAACCAATGTAGAACTAAGCGTTATGTAATGGATGTTCTAATTTAGATTTGAAGAATGTTTGAGGATTTGATGTTATAAAATCTGTTTTTAAAAGGCATTTTTCGTGCCAAATAACATTGATGTTGGAGGCTGTTTAGCGCCCGTTATACTAGTTGCATAATGTAATCTAGTTACATGATTCAAAACGTTGTCTAAGCAACAACTAGACTTGTATACGTTGTATATAATTATTTTTATTTATTATATTTCATTTAATGAACAATAAATATTTATCTTGCTACTCCGCTACTCAAAACCCGCTCCGCTCTTCGCGTTGAGTAGCGGAGTAGCAAGGTAAATATTTTTTGTTCATTGAAATGGACCTCCGCAAAGTAACGCCTGATTCAATAAAATATTTCATTTAATGTAATCCCTGGCTACTCATTTCCATATAACGTGCAATATTGGGGGTCTCTAGCGCAGGCGTAGCCCTCTACCCAGGCGGCCCCCCCCATGCGCGTATCTAGCTCATGCACTTACAGTTACACTGCTTTGATATAATGTATCAGTCTTCTTACCTATGGGTTTGCCAAAAGTCTCCATGCCATTCCTTGACACAGCCTTCCTGATGGCAGCTGGTTCGTTCTCTCCCTCTGGCAGGTCCAGGCGGTTGAGAAAGCCGGTTTGAAGGCGCGGAACAGGCACGTAAAGGGTCTTCTTTTGCTCCAGGCATAGTACTCTGCGAAAGAAATGGGAGTTTTTGATTGCTTTTGCAATAGAAATATGCGAGGGTAGTAAAAGTGAGGTTGAAGATATGTAATTTGATTTTAATAGACTTAGGTGTTGTTTCACCACTCTGTAAAGTTCCTGATATCTTAAGTGTTAGTTTATATGATTCTCTCTCCATTCCTTACTACGAAACAGACAGACGACATCACTACATAGTATAAAATAAAGTCGCTTTCTCTGTCCCTATGTCCCTATGTATGCTTATATCTTCAAAACTACACAACGGATTTTGATGTGGTTTTTTCTAATAGAGTGATTCAAGGGGAAGGTTTTTATGTATAATTCTACGCAGACGAAGTCGCGGGCAGAAGCTAGTCATAGATAAACGACATTTGAAATATCAGGCCCTTAACGTCAGCTAAGTTATTAAAATGACTTCGTTCGGCGTTAACCTAAGCTTTACAAAGTAAGCGAGGTAAGCCAAGTGGTGTGGGAGAAAAAATATATACCTAGGTTACTTTTATCATCGCTCAGATTAGTTTTCCTACATTCTCATGGGTATGGATTAGACGTTCAATATTATCGTGATACCGGTATGTCAATATAGGATCTTGGATTTCAAAACAGCCGGATTCGCCGCGATACGCATCAATAATTCGTCGCAATATACGCAGATGACACGATAATGATGACCGTGCGTGCGTGTGTTAGTATGGCAACATGTTTACATCTAATATTTGTTTATCTTTCATCCGTTTTAGACTTTACCAAATTGTCCACAATAACATATTGATAATCATATTTCTTCCATGCTATTCTGGGAGTAAAGAGAAAACATTGTACCAGTTGCTCTTCGCGCAAATAGTAAAAACCCATAGAGGGAATGGGCGACAATCTTGGCAATCATGGTATAGACGATGCGGCTAGCAACCCATTACTATTCTGATTCACCTTTCCACCTATACGCCCACAATCGCGCTAAACGTGGCCTTAAGGTTTTGTTACCTTAGGATCTGTCTACCCCGTAGGGGATAAAGACGTGATATATGTATGTATAACATATTGGTAAAGTTGGTGGGCAAGTAAAAACTTCCTAAACCGATAAAAAAACCACGAAAATTCACGCATTCGTCTTCACGTGTCAAAATAGTTTCAACGCACGAACATGAACCTCCGTGCCTAAAAATAATCAGTATTCCTTATCAGTCATTAACACGTCAGTTTCTTTATTCAGTTTTAATGGGCGCCCAAACTCATCGAATCAACTTCGTTATTCCTTGGGACATGCAAGTCCATTTTCAAACGATTAGATAAACCGAACAAATGGGTCAAGAGGAATTCGTTCCTTTCGAACCAACTTCCTTACCGAGCATTTTCACCAATGGCAAGGTTATACCTGATTCGGTGTACCATACCAACCGTTATCTCTTACTTTCTATTATCATATAATCTCTGGACCAACTGAATCAATTTTGAAAGTTCTTACCAATAGTAAAGCACTCAAAGAGTTTCATAGGAAATGCCAACTCAAGCTGGTCCAAAAAACTCTGGACACTCAGCAGAAGACAACTCCAATACATAATGGGGGCGTTTACATGTCACTTCGGAAGTAAATACCTATTAGCAAAGATGGGACTACAGGACAATAACGAAAATGATTGTAGAATATGTGGCGAAGAGGTTGAAACAATGGAACACATTATGTGCGAATGTGATGCCCTCGCCAGACTAAGAATGAAACTCCTCGGCATCGGATACTCTGAACCAGGAGATTTCAAGGCACTACCACTACTCCCAATCACCCAATTCATGAATGAGGTGGTAAAAGCGATGGAATAGTGCGAAGGAGGGGTAATTACACAAAAGATCCACGAATGGGTAGAAATGTATCCGTAGGGATCCCTAAACTAAGATAAGATAATACAAACTATTTGTGAGTGTCATAAAATTATATTTAATCCTGAGCGGCCGAAGTCGCGGGCAACAGCTAGTATTTACTACGATTAAAACCACTGAAAAAAAAACCAGAAGATAATGAAAAAGGAACTAAATATTTTTAAACAAAAATGTTACCATTGTCATAGCACTTTCACAAATGTCCCAAGCCCTCATTTAATTGGCGAAGTATATCAAATAAATGTCTATTCAAACGTGCAAAATATTTAACACATTAAATCATCAGTCCAAGGTCACACGTAGCGGTATCGAGTTAAGAAAGTCGAGATCCCACCCGGTACATCACTAGCAAGTCGGTGGTAAATGCTGTCGCACGGCGCGCGAGATAAGACTACCTTCTCTTTCTAGAACGAACAGTAAGAAAGAGGGGGTAGTTAGTCTATCTCGCGCAAGACAGCTCTGCGTGCTAGCTCGCGCCGACGGCGCACGCGGTGCCTATGGGTTATCTCCGAGATTACCGGCCGGGTCAAACGTAATCGGATGCCACGCTATCGGCCATTCCGACTGATAATTATACATTTTGTCATAATCAATCTTACCTTAGTTTAAGGCTCTTGTTTACAATGTTTTTGACAGTAGTTGAACTCTATTGAAAAATCTTTTAAAAAATTACAACAGTTACAAACAACTGTGTTGCCCGCGACTCCGTCTGCGCAGAATTCGCTTATCGCTATCCCGCGAGAACTATGCGATTTTCCGGTATAAAAACCATCCTATGTCCTTCCCCGGGACTCAAACTAGGTACATAATCTCTGTACCACATTTCATTAAAATTGGTCCAGTGGCTTAGGCGTGAAAGCGTAAGACAGACGGAGTTACTTACACATTTATAACAAACCAACCGTTACCTTATCATCTCTTATTTTCTATTATTATGTAGGGGATAATCTCTGGACCAACTGAATCGATTTTGAAAATTCTTACCAATAGTAAAGTAAGCCAAATAAATTATTTGAGTAAAAAAAAACAAAAAATTCAAAAATTCATTTTTGCAAATTGGCCGCCAAGGGCTCTTTTACATTGTCTTTTTTGAAGCTACCAGCGCATTCGGAAAGCTCATCGTTGCCAAGAAACTTGGCAGAAAATATTTTTTCCATAATTTTTCATAATATAAAGTAGGGATAACTATGATTTTTTTTGAGATAAAACACGTGTTTAAGCGTGGACAGATCTGACAGGTACACATTCACATTTCTAATATTAGTATGGACAGTATGAATGGGTAACACTCATTTAAATGGTAATGGTTTTTGAAGTAAGCAGCAGTTAATGATTTCCAGAAATCGTATTTCAATAAAAATCAGTAATACTTTAAAGTTTTCTAATGCAAAAAATAAACGCTCGGATCTAAGTCAACATTGACCGAATGAAAATAATAATGAAGCAGTGTCTTCCTTATTAGTTTCGGTACATTTTTTATGTAACACAAGCCACACGTAATCAAGTGCAAACTGCATACGGCGAGTTACCCAAGTTGTTGGTCACGGCTTGGATAACACTGCAATCATTGTCGATGCGTGCTCGCATACTTAAGCGAAACTACGATCATTTATGATTTTATTAACATTAATATTGAACTTCTACTTATCAAAGAATTTACTATGGACAGTGGCAGTCTATTGAATGCAATTACATTGGAAAATGTCTTATCATGTATCACAGCATCCTAGTCGAGACGCTCACGCGTTAAGCCATGGAAAAGGCACTGCACGACTAGCACAACTACAGATAGACTACCCATCTTTTTCTTACAGTCAGTTCTAGAAACAGACGGTTAATCTATCTCGCTCTTGTGCTGGCATTGTTAGAGCTGCAATGCGACAGCAAGTCAGCTTTAATGAATCCCAAGTTATTTATCTCGCATGCTGTGGAGACTACTGGGGGTGGCTTTTATCAACAGGCACAAAGATGTCTAAGTTTCATTGTAATTTCTATCTGTTTTGTGTAAATTATTAGACTGTTCTAATCAAAGAGGTTTTATTAAAAACAAGAAAAAACAAATACCTAATTAAAAAAAAAGAATTTTGACAACTTTAATGAATGCATTAAGATATTATTGATTATTTAGTCAGTGTCGACAACAGTTCACATTTTTAACATTAAATTAGACTTCCAATAACAAGACCCTTTAGGTATACATACGTGGTGTTTTAGAATTTCAGCGGGTAGTTTAATTGTTTTAATTGCATACATGAATGGCAGGAAAATATAATAATATATTAGCAGCAAAAAGTATCTGGTACAACACAATACTGAACAAGGTATTCCAGGGGTGCCCTGGTTTGATTGTGCCAGCCTGCCCAGGTATCTACTCGTGGGGGCATTTCGGGTGAGGTCAGGTACATCCATATTTTTTTTTAAATATAATGAGAATTGCTCAATCCCCAACGTGCACGCATTGTGGCAAGGTTGAGGATTTAATACATTTTTTGATGGAATGTGAAATGACGAAGGATAATAGAGAGAGGAACTTGGCTGTTTAGTGGAGCAGTTAACACAACATTTGAGTTTTCCGGCATTAGAAAACGCAGTACGAATATACACTTATACAGGTTCGTGAAATACTCCTTTGCTACCAAAGAATCTGGTAGTGGACAGGGGAGTGCTTGATGAATCTGACCCAAGAGACATCCAATGAGGCTGGCATAGTCATAGTCACAAAGGTGCACTTAAAGTCGTCGCAAAATAAAAGGCCCGTTTTGACATTTGTCTTCGCGACGTAACTAGTGATGTAACCATACGACTCGGTACTCGATACTCACGATAAATCGATTCAAGTTTGTATGAGTACTTGATCGATTTGAATATATATTGTAAAGTGCATTGGATTAAAGTTCTGTTTAGAAAATTTAACTTACACTGATGTTGTAGATTTTGAAATGATACAATGTTACAAGCTCATAATTTTCAGTAAAGATCACTACACAGCTGGTGAAAGTCAGTAATTAATTGATTGATGAACACTAGTATTTAATTAAATAAAACCGGCCAAGTGCGAGTCGGCCTTAAAAAAACATCTTGATCGATTTATTTTTTTCTTTAACCGATTATTATTAGTCTGTGGACAATATGAAAAAATCGTTATGCACAGCACTTAGCCGAGTGGGCGGTACCCATCAATGAAAAATATAATTACCTTCAGAACATTTCGTTCGGTAAAAAATAGAGAACTTCATAGGCGTGAACTGTCAAAACGGGCCTTTTATTTTGCGACGAGTTTAAGCCTCGTAAAAAATTTAGATTAAAAAAAAAAAATGAAGTCACCCCTTTGACGCCGTATACTTTGGACATCAACCAATGGATAGTAACATTTGGCAACCACAATATAAAAATCCCTTTAAAACCTTTACAGGGGTGTTCACTGTTCAGTCAACTACTTGATCAACCAATAGCTCAATCGCTTGATGAAGTACTCCAGATTAATTATAAAGGACCATGTATTTTCAACAGCAGTACTTATCAATTTATTCTAGCAGAAAAGCATCCATTATCCAGCAGAAATTACTTATCCCTACTAATATTATAAATGCGAAAGTAACCCTGTCTGTTACGCTTTCACACCTAAACCACTGAACCGATTTTAATGAAATTTGGTAGAGATAGTTTCAGTCCCAGGGAAGGACGTAGGATAGTTCTAATCCCGGGAAATAGTATAAGCGGGATAGCGATAAACGAATGCACCGCAGACGGAGTCGCGGGCAACAGCTAGTATAGAGTAATGAAAATTGTTTAAGATGCTAATGATGAACACTAAAATGTGAGCCTGTTTAATGGAGCAGTTAAGCAGTAAACGCGGTACGAATATCGAGGTTTGTGAAATACTCCTTTGCTATCAGAGAATCTGGTAGTGGACAGGGGAGTGCTTGAAGAATTTGGCCCAAGAGACATCCAATGAGGCTGGCATAGTCACACAAGTGCACTTAAGCCTCGTAAAAATATGAGATAAAAAAAAATGAACACAAAAAAATTGTCAAAACCTACCTGACAGGCTCCTGGGGCTTGTCGGGGTTGACCATGATATTCTTGGCATTCTTAAACACATCCAGTTCAGCCAGCTTGGCCGCTGCCTCAGGAGCACCCTTGAAGTTGGGGATCCGGTTGTAGACGGGCCGGGGGAACATGGCCAGGCCGTTGCTCTCCAGGTGGCGCCATACTTTCAGCCGGTGCGACTGCTTAGTCACTTCTTCTGGTACTGTCTTTTGGGCTGGGGAAAAACACAAAATAAAGACTTAATTCGTCTCGTCTTTGCCCGTCTAACAGACAAGACCATTTTGCTATAAAAACTTTATAATTATTGAAAAACCGAATATAACTTTGTCCCTTTCGGTGTTGAGAGCCTTGGTCCGCGGGGTCCTAGGGCTATTATTATTATAGCCTTTTTTATTCCGAATTCGCTACAGTTTCAGTATGTTGTTGTTGTTGTTTTTTTTTTTATTTTTTTATTATTATTAAATTGTCGCGTAATTCGGCGTGCCTCATGGCATAGGCCTCCTCCGTGTATTGGAGGGTTCAAATATATCTCGAAGAGGCTAAGACGCTACGGGTGACCGCAGAGCTGGCAGCTACTTTGGACAATGTATTAGTATCGCTGTCCAAAGGAGGAATGCTGCCAGCGTCTGTGGTACTATGCCACGGGGGCCCCTCCTTTTTTTATAATTTTATTTAAGATTAGTTTTAGTTTAGTTTTTAATTTAATCGTAGTTTAATTGGTTATTAGTTTTTGTTTTTCCATTAATAGAACAGTGTACTCCTGATATGCTAGAAACAAGCTGGATACTGGGTAGTGGTATTTCGGCAACATTCACACAATACAATTTGGCATTTGGAATCTGAAAACTGTTAATAGACAAATACATACATATATCACATTGTTATCCCTTACAGGGTAGACAGAGCCTAAGGTAACAAAACCTTAAGGCCACGTTTAGCATGGTTAAGGATGTATAGCTGGAAAGGGTAATCAAAATAGTGATGAGTTAATAGACAACAGACCTGACCAATTTATTCCACTTACTATTTATTGTATAGGTTGGGAAGTTGAAGTGAGTTAGGTACATTACTTATTTGAATAATTTTCATAGCTAAATATTCAGTACACTATATATTAACATGAACAAAGGCATTTATTTCATTGTTTCTTCCATGCTAGTGTTCCCACACATAACCCAGAAATAACATAGAATGTTAGTACCAGTTCCTTCTCTTCCCGCGCCCGCGCAGATGGTAAAATCCCATCGAGGGAATGGCCGAAAATCTAAGGATCATGTTATAGGCGATGCGGCTAGCAACCCATCATTATTTTCGTTCCCCTTTCCACCTATGCGCCCGCAATCATGCTAAACGTGGGCTTCAGGTCTTGTTACCTCAGTCTCTGTCTACCCCGTATGGATAAAGGCGTTATTTATGTATCTACATATGTAAATAAACTATCAATTGGCCAGTCTGTAGAAGCGTCTGTTGTAAAAATAAATTTCAACCATTTTTAAAATGAGGGTAGTCTAATGCAACAAGTTAAAAACGCATGTTATTCATGTAAAAAAATCTTTGGGAAATAAAATTTAAATTCTCTTTTTAATGAGTATTTTATAATAAGATGATCATTATGTCATTATGCTGGTTCAATTCACCTCAAAGTAGATTCAAGGTGATTGTATCTACATCGCTCAATGTAATTCAACACTTGTGTACATAGAGCTATACATACAAACTTATATAACTAACATGCCTGTATTTACTTAACATGTGATAATGCGTAAGTTTCAATAGAAGAGACAAAATATTCAAGTTATTCAGATGCAATTATTGCTTAGTTTTGATAAAAAAAGTGAAATAAAAATTAAAAAACTTTAAAAACATGAACTATTTTCCTTCAAATTAATTTAATCACAAATCCTTATACAAGCTTCCTACAAAATGGTGGCTTTGACTTTTAGTAAAATATGATTCATATTATGTTAAATTGGTGAAGTCATAATCAACTAAATAAACATTAGCAATCATCTAAACTCATGCTATAGGTATTTGATTTGAACTATTTTCATGTAAGAATTTATATCTAGTAAGTAATTAGCTATTTGCTATTAATACACCGATATTGATGTAATATTACGCACTGGCAATTCACAAGAAGTAGGTATTTTTTTTTTAATCTATAAAGTTTTTGTGAGGCTCAAGTACACCAATGGTTTAGTATTTTTAGGATGTTTACTCGGACTGCCTTTTCCTGCAGCTGTGGTACAGTGCCATTCACGATAACGGCCACCGTGGTTCTTATTGTTGTCAAAGGTTAATTTTGATAAATCCAGGCACCTTAGGCAACAGAGATTAAAAAAGTCCAACGAATTACCTTAGACAATTGAATTACTGTTGAAATTAGTGTAACCATAATTACCAATAAGATTAATACCAGTCTCTATGAAGTGTCAAAAATCATTTTCCAAGGTGCAACAGTTTCAGTGAACTACTGTGCTAACTGCCCTCGTATATCAAGAGTTTACATGGCAATATTCAGCATTGCTAGCACAGGGCGCTGACCTCTCTTTGTTGCCAAGTATTTGTTTAGCGCTCACACCAGCAGTTACAGACACATAGCAACAAAACAAGAAGCGGCCACTTGTGCTAACTGTGCCGCTGCTCATATTAATACTGTACCTAGATAAAACAATCAAATGCGGTAAAAGACTACCCTAAATTAGTAACTTATATAGGATTGCCGTTCTCTCCCTGCAAACAGGTTTCTTGCAGTCATAAAAAACCTGTGCGGCACCTTCCATATTGCTTCAGTTTAATTAGACCAACTCTTTTATCAATTTAATCTGTTAGTAGATTGTTAAGCCAAATAATTTAACATCACTTACCATCAGTTGTCCCAGCTACTTCCCCCTTTTCTATGAATAGAATTAGTTGAAATGTATATTTAGAATTATCATACAAATGCTGAGGCACTATTTCAAGAGCCCAAGCATTTAAAAGAAAGACGAGCAATTTTTTTCGTGTGGGCGGGAGTCTACCCAACCTATTATTTTTTGTGAAATGAATGTGTTTCTTTATAAATAAAAAGGTAGATCTATTGCAGAAATCATTCCTATCATTGTAAATTGCTTTATAGTAGAGCTTTCTCTTTTAAGAACAAGAGAATTGTAGTTTTTTCATCCGACAAAACGAATTCAATGAAAAATGTGTACGATTTTTTTACATTGCAGGTGGCTACTAAATATGTGAGTCACGTTTCACACTCCAATTAAGCTACCTACAATATCAATTGCAAGCACTCAGCCAAACCGAATCGTTCTGATCAGTGCACGAAACAATCAAATGCAAGTGAAAATGACTGCACTACTAATTAGACAACATACAATCGGTTTCTTAATCGAACTATTTCAAGGAGACTAGTTAGATTATCAAAATGTGGGTACACCTAAATTAATGTCAAATTTAATAAAAATCAATTAATAAACGGTTTTCAGTCGCTAGAATGCGGCAAACTCACTAAAATAGCAAAGAAAACAGTGGATCAAGAAGATTGTTATTCCGCTATTTTTGACAACAAAATGTGAAACTTACGAGCATCAGCGGCTACCGGGTTGTCGTCTCCGTTCTGCATCTTGAAGATATATCGCAATCGGGAGGTATTTCGAAATTACTTCGCAGTTCTAATCGAATATCATTAAAATAATCTGGAAATTTATAAACCTTTTCCGCCGGACGGCACAGAACGGAACCGTCACACACAAAAATAGAACGCGAATAAAAAACAAATGCAACCAACTTCGAGACGCAAAGCGCAATGCTACCACAACGCAGGAAACAAAAATGAGTTTACGGTCACAGACATTATCTGTGCCTGTTGTAATGTTGGCGATAATGATTTTTTTTATTTATTTATATCAATCTATGTTAAGTTTAAAATGTTTTTTATTAAACTCCAGCCTATACGTTCTTTACATCATTGTTACGTTACACTGCACTGCACTGAGCTCAGATAAATACGGAGGTACTTGCTGCTTAATTTATAAGAGAACTTGGTCTTGAAAGAATAAGAGCGCCTGGCATTTTGCCTCCACCCGGGTGTAAAACACGAATGTTAATGCTTCACAGGGTAGTAGCTATATGTGCAGATTTCCTCACAATAATTTCCTTAAATGAATTCTTACAGTAGGTAGGTTTCGAGTGTCATTTACACACAAGTTATTACGTAAATAAAAAAAAGGAGGAAAAGGAAGGAAGAAGATTTATCATTATGTGCAGAGCAAGACCTTTATTTATTCGGTTTTTAATTTTTGTTGATGTAGGAGCCATATTACAGTTTGAATGATGGGCGTGGCGGTAATTTCATGCCTACGCTCGCTACACAAACATAAGCAATAGGACCCCTAGCCCCTAAAAAACATATTTAAATTTAAATGACGATCATGTCGATAGTATACACGCATTAAAATAAACGAGAACGCCATTTTCTTTTGTCACATTTCACGTAAAATGCTCGGATTTTTTTTTTCTTTTTTTTTTTACTACAAACTGACCAGTGATTGACCTCTATCCCACTTGGTGGAAGGTGCAGATGAGGCCAAAGGTGTAACTCACTGATTCAGTAATAGCCTATTCACTCTAGCCTTGAAGAGTCCTAGGTTGTATCTGTCCGGAAATACAGACGACGGGAGCGAATTCCATTCCCTAGCAGTTCGCATTAGGAAGGATGAAGCAAACAGCCTCGTGCGGGCCAATGGTATGTTGACAACAAATGGGTGAAAACGCTCCCCCCGCCTGGAAGTCCGTTGGCGAAACTGAGATGGAACTATAAGGTCGTGCAGTTCCTGCGCACACTCACCAAAATGTATCCGATAAAAAACAGACAGACATGCAACTCTTCGACGGTGTAATAAGGACCAAGATTCTCTAAGGTAAAATGAGACAAAATGCTTGATCGTGGCAACAAGTGGCAACTACGGGACCTTTCTACGTACGGGACTCTTACTTAAATAAAAATACCTATGCTTAGGTAAAAAATGCACTATTACATAATAATATAAACTTTTGATCAACTCAGTCGAGTCAAGGGTTTATAATTAATCACTATCACTATCACTATCATCACTACATAGTATAAAATAAAGTCGCTTTCTCTGTCCCTATGTCCCTATGTACGCTTATATCTTCAAAACTACACAACGGATTTTGATGCGGTTTTTTTTAATAGATAGAATGATTCAAGAGGAAGGTTTTTATGTATAATTCTACGCAGACGAAGTCGCGGGCAGAAGCTAGTTATAATATAATCAAACGACGATAAGTCCAGCGATTAAGTTATATTATTGATTTCATTTTGTCAATATAGGTACATTAAATTGACAGTTATTTTATTAAGTAGGTAGGTACCTAAATTAATTGATTTCATTTTCTATAATTATTGGGAGAGTGCAAAGCGGGTGGAGGGGGTAGCCTAAACGATCACAGCGCTCGCTACGGCTAAAATTTACTATTTTGTCGCTGACTTGAGCTGTCAAATCCATATTGCAGTAAACATTTTCTAATCGTTTTTGAGATAAAATATGGTCCTGGTAAGATGTGTTGTTGTGAATTGTAATAACACCAAGAAGAATAGCGACTGTAAATTTTACCAATTTCCAAGACCATGGTGGAAAAGAGACCAAAGAAATAAGTGGATATTAGCCGTAAGAAAAAAAAAGTAAGTTACCTAACCTTTAACATCCCACCGCCTATAAGAAATTCCACTTCATTGACTGCTTTTAAGAACAAATTAGAACTCCATCTACTTATGGAACAAATCTCTGCGGTCTAGCCGACTGTGTCTACCGGTAATAAATTGTCGTATTTTGGTTTGGTTCTCGCTGGCAAATATGTATAGGTATATATAAATAAAAATTGGTTGTATTCTGTTTTCGTGCTTCTTTTGGGTTGAGTTGCTTAGGTTAAGTAATTGTATGTTTTGTGTTGTTTAATGGATCCACTGGAAAACAGCGTCGTTGCACCCTGTGCTCCGACACATGCTGAGTTGGAATCCTATTTTGAAACAACTATCAATTTTTGCTATCTATTAGATATAAAGTTCTTTTAAATACAAACTGTACTTATATAATTGTTGTTGTTGAGAAATAAATATTTCTTTCTTTCTTTCTTTCTTTCTTTTCTTTTCTCTAAAATTTCACTGAAAACAACAATTTTAATATTATTGGCAATAATGTTACTGACTACCATTGTCCAAAATTGTGTAATATAGTAAAATAACACAAGATTTCATTAATTTTTTTCACAATATTTACTTACTTCTTGTTTGACAGCGGTGACAATAATGTCCATAATGGCCGCCTGTACGTGGCGCTGTCGTCGCGCACGGTCCCAATACAAATACAGATTAAATATACAATCACAATGAATAGGAAACTATCGTATAGTCTGTGACATATGCAGCGGAGTGAGCATCAGTTCGAACGCTGCGTCTTTTAGGTTGGCACCGCGGAGATTAGCTTCGTGCAAATCGCTTCCTGATAAATCGCAGCACTGGAACAACAAATTCATATGAAATAATTCAGTCAGAACCAATTTAGCTTCATTTAATTTAATACAAAAATCACCTCTAAGTTGGCACCGGCCAAAACTGCAGCTCTGAGAACGCAGTTCTGAAGGTTGGCATTCTTGAGTGTTGCCACTCTTAAGTTGACACCAGACATGTTACTATCCTCCAGATTTGCTCCTTTAAACAAAATTAATAACAGGATTAAGGCTGATTTCCACATCAACATCAAGTATGGTTTTATTTCTGAATTATTCTGTGCTTAAACTTTAAAAGTAAATGAGAACAAACCTTTTAAATTTACTCCTTCCATAATGGCTCTTCCGCCGGCAGGGTCTTCCATATTGCAGCCCTTAAGATTGGCGCCTGAGAAAATAAACAAAGTTGTGTATAAGCATCATGTAATATACTTACAGATTGACCCAGTACACAATCAAAAACGACAGATAACAATTAAAAACCGAGTGCCTCGTTAGAACCAAGAAGACCTATTTGATACATACATACACACACATACACAAATCACGTCTTTATCCCTTACTGGTATCAAACCCCGTTACGACCACATAGCGACTCGAAAAACTAACATAGACATTCAGTTTTTTTGTCAATCTAGTTTATTATTTAGGCATTCTATTACATTAAGTTTTTTTTCGTAACTTATGTGGCTTGGTACATAAGTAGGTACAACAAGAGTTAAATAATGACAATAAAATTGTTACCATCTTGATAATTATTTATCACCAACATACTAACTACTCATCACGACATAGTATACAACAAAGTCCCTTTCCGCCGTCTGTCTGTCCTTATGTATCAATAAAAAGTAAATCTTTAAAACTGTGCAACGGATTTTGATGGGTATTTTTTAATAGATAGAGTGATTCAAGAGGAAGGTTTACTATGTGTAATTCTACGCAGACGAAGTCGCAGGCAGAAGCTACTATTATCTAAAATAAAGAAATTTAATTCTAAGATTTGATTAGGTAGTATTGTTAGTGAAGTTATTAAAAATTTTTTTTTCACCTTCCATGTTGGCGCATAGAGCTTTCACCCCAATGAGTTGAGCTCCCTCTAGGTTGGCATGTGACAAGTCTGCGCGCTCCAGACAGCAATTCGATAGGTTGGCACCACTGAGGTTGCAGTGGGATAGGCATGCATACTGAAATGAGTTTTAATAAATTATGACTGAAAATAAACTTTCAGTCTGTTTAAATAAAGCTTTTGTGGTACCTAGTTTTAAGCCCCTACTAATGATGTTAACATTGCTTTTAATAAATGGTAACACTTTTTTCCTCTTTTTTACAGAACAGAATAACAACAAGAAACAATTTTTCAACCCACAGCCAAGTATCTATTGTTTGATGACAGCAGCAACGGATGAGTCACAAAAACTTGTTCCTGGGGGAGTCTGGTTACCTCAGCGTGTGGTCAAGAGCTGGGGTCCCTTTTGGGAGTCGTCCGGGGGGAAGAGCAGTGCTTGGTCCGGTGCATACTGGGCATCGGTCAATGATTTCCAGGCAGTTTCTGAGGGATATCATTGTCCATTGGCTAAGAGCCCACCCATACAATGGGGTTCTTTTGACAGTGCTACCGTACAACGTTGCCGACATTTGGTCATAAGATTTTCAAGCATACATCTGATACGCCACAAATAATAATAAGAAGAAAACATGTTCCTGGTAGCTAACATGTTATTACAAACTTACCTTAATCCTTTCTTTTTTTTAAATTCTTAACTTATTACGAGACTTTAGTGCACCTGTGTGACTATATCAGCCTCATTGGTGACCTTTGCTAACCTTAAAATTAATATTCCGCAAGTCCAACTTATTCAAGTCAGCGCCTGCTAAATTGACACCCTGGAACCGCAGCTCTGAAGCTATAGGCGTCATGATGAGGGCCTTCACCACATCCATACGGTTCAATGCTTGACTGCTGCAGCTTTGGAATTCGGATTTTTCTATCATCTGATGTAACTGTGGCGTCATTGAGTCTATACCTGAACAAAAAGAATGCTGTTACAAAAAAAACAAATTTATTTATTTGTAAAACAAGACATCCCCTAAGTAAAGTCAGATGTAAAATGCATGGAATTGAACAAATATCATTGAATGACATGGAATGTCCATATTAAGTGTAAAAACCTTAAGAAGACAATGACAATGTGATTGTGGAAAGAAAGTTTCTAATCAACATTGAGAGGCCTGAAGTAATCAGCCATAGCACCCTCAACAGGGGCAAATCGTCTATCAACTGTTTATTTTCTAACAAAATAAAGATAAGTATAATTTACAAACCATAAAACACAGCCTCTTCAAGCACTCCTCTAGGGTTGACATGGGCATCTAATATCACTTCGCCATGCCTCAAATAGTTAAGTATCGGCTCAAAATACACCGGGCTTCTGTCAATCAAGTACGCCCCGGTAGCATCCATAGCACTTGGTTTCATCAAGTACTCATTATCTCCATTTTCGGCAAACATACGAGCCAACATAGACATTGGTTCTTTAGCCAGAAGTGTAGATCTCGACGTGGTAAAGTGTTTACCACCTACGTTAAGCGTAATCCAGTCTGAAACGTTATTTTGTTCCGCGTCACACACCGAAAGATTCTCAATTGATTTTGAAGCCACTGACTCCGCAGTTTCACTAGCAGATATGTAAATCTTTTCCTCGTCCCTTATAGAACGTATATCATGAATTTCACAGTCGTTTGCAGAGTATAATTGAAGATTTTCTATAGATAAGTCAAATAACACCGCGACTTGACTGAGCAATTCTTCCAACGAGTTTTCCACTGTAATAAGTTTTCCCTCATGTTCTAATTTGTCTCTATAAATGTAAACACGTTTCATAATATGTTTAAGAGGAATTTATGTTATTATTGTCTTTATGAGGACGTAGTAAATAGTGAAAAACTATTGATTTCCTTGTTGGTGTTGACAAAGAGTGACTGTCAGTAGTGTCAGTAAAATTTTAAGCATGACAATGTCAAGACTGTCAAAATGATCTATTTCTACTTTGTACACGTTCCAGTGCACGTTAAATTTAGTTAAACTAATAACGGAAAGTTCAAGGAAAGTAACTAACAATTTCGGTTTAGAACCTTATAATAAAATAAATAGACGTGTGGCGTGAAACGTATCTAAGCGTAGCAATATACAAACATTTTTTTTTATCAAAGGAGTTATGCCTTTATGCCACAGTATTTACTTTAAAATAAAATGACAGCGGAACTAGGTACTATCATTTGAGTATACTATACCACTCATTTAATTTTGTCCGACCGTACCACTCTTCGTGTACTCTTCTCAAAGCTACATACATTTGAAAACTAGACATAATGCAGACGTAAAACTCATTTCAATAGGTAACTACCTACATTTAATTCGGTTTGTTTTTATAGGACCTATCTCATATTATAGTCCACCCTGGTGGAAAACAAGCAATTAGGCCACCTAATTGTAAGAAAGTATCCCACCCAAGGCACCCGCAACACCAAAAGATTGCGGATGCGTTGCCAACCTAGAGGGATAAGATGGAATACCTCATTAAATTTGTGCCAGTAATGAAGTTCAAGCATGAATCTAAAAGAGAATTTGGCAAATACTAACGTATGATAGGAGCGGTTAAAACTCTCGGACGTTTCACTTTCAAGTGGACGTGATCACTAAACTCCAAACTACTTGATTAAATGTAATTTTTATGCATTAAATTATCGTAATTAAACACTATATTATCAAAATGACTGCTACTACGTACCTATAAGTACCAAACCAAATTAACAACAACTTAACTTGTAACAGCCAGCGGTAGATAGGTAAATCGTCGATATAATCTGTCCCAGTACGTCTAGCACGAAAGCGTACAAAAGTCGCGTCGCGCGCGAGTCAGATTGCCCGTCTTTTTTTTACTATTCGTTTTAGAAAGAGATGGGTAATCTACCTCGCGCGCGACGCGACTTTCGTATGCTTTCGTGCTAGGCATACTGATTATAATACTAAGATGTATAATTTAGTATTTGTCTTATAAATGTACCTATTTACTAACATTTACATGCCAGGACTGCCTTTCCTTAAAGTTAGCCTGTAATTAGCAGGTGATCAGGAAGATATCTTGTATACAGTTTTCCCAAAACACTTCCTTTGATATCGGTTAACAACAGTATCATTACTTGTTTATGGTGCTGCAAATCTTCAGGTCGGTAGGTATTTAACCTTAGGGCTCCCACTACGAAGATTTACAATTTTGTGTAGCTATTGCTGGTTTACTGGTAATGGATAGTGCATAATAGTGGATGCTCCGACTTCTGGCCGGAGAGTGTCATGTTCCGTGGATTTAGGAGGCGAAGAACCCTAAAATTTTACACTAGTTTACTAGCTGCTTGCGTTGTCCGCCCGCGAACTCGTCTACGTAGAATTTGCGAATCACTTTCTCGCAGGAACTGTACCATTTTCCGGGATCATTGTCATCAAACCATAGTGAGAACTGACCATAAACCTCTGATAAATATATTCAACAAACCATTGTCACTAGCACCTAAAAGACTACAACGACTAACTACTACGACTCGTGCTCATGACTCTGCAAAGGTACAGTATTGAACTGGAGTATACAATGACACTCACATTTAATGAGGTTTACTATTAGTAAAACAATTTTTAAAATCAATTAGGCAGATCCAGAGATCCTCCCTACAACCTCAAACACTCACAAACTTTACCTCTTTATAATAGTAAATAAATAATTTGGCTTTTTATTTACCTAACTTTATAAGATTGTGGTTGTGGTCAGGCGTTAAAAAAAAACTTCAAGCCCAGCCCTAGCAAGCATAGATACGCTCGCTCACAAAATAGTCAACGTTATAGCTGAAGTAAACACATCGTTAACTATAGATTGATCGCGTAAAGGTGCAGATGGCCGTCATTAAATAAAACGGTCTCTGATCTCGTCTGTGACACAATTTGATGCTTATTTATAATCTAGTTGAAGTTCTATTTTGAAATGATCGATTTGCAGCCGGCAGTGCCGCTTTTTGCAAGACGTTCCATTACATTTCCGGACTTTGTCGTACAACCCAAGCATGGGCGAAAAGAGTGACTGAATTAGGGAACTCAAAATCGAGACTCCGGTGGCTTGGACATGCGGAGAGGTTAGGTGAGGATCGAGCCAAGAAAAAAGCGTATTTGGGCTGGTCGAGTGGGCGTATACCAGTTGGCCGTCCTAGGTATCGTTGGAGCGACTTGGTTCAAAGAGATCTCTCGGATCTCGGGGCCGATGGCTGGCCGGGGTTGGCTCAGCACCGCAAAGCGTTATAGGATGAGATCCACTTGGGGTCACTGCGCCTAGACAGTAAGTAAGTGGTTACAAAACGCTTGCCAGTAGTATTTGTTCCGTTTGATCACGTCGTTTTTCGTAGGCCTAAAATAATATGTTAATCATTCTCTTTGCGCCGACGGAACACCACACGTTCCAGCTAGAAGTTGGAGTGAAGGAACATCTGTTGCGCACAGGCACTCGGCCCTGTTAGATTCAAGCGGGTGGACTAGGGTACGTTTTATCCTGGAAAATTGCGTAGTTCCTGACGAATTATTTGCAGACGATTGATAGCCTAGCTAGAATTCTTGCCTCACGGAAACCTAACAAACCGTAACTTATCGAAACCGGGAACACGTGTACGCGTTTTCGGGATTTTTAAGTCAAAATTATTCACGTACAGTGAGAACAAGAACCTTCCCGTCGTAACTCTCTTTACCCAAAGCACCAAATGACAGCTCACGATTTAGACTCAGGTAATAAATCAAAATTCACACCGCAGGATATACAAAAATGCTCAAAGAAATAAACATTGGTCGTTTTACGCCCTTTTATTAGGCCATAAAGTAACTATAAAAGAAAATGCTCGCTATCGCTTTCAGAGGCATAAGGCTGCATCCACAAGTTAGCGGAGCGTTTATAATCCTACTAATATTATAAACGCGAAAGTTTGTAAGTATGAATGGATGTTTATTACTCTTTCACGCCAGAACGGATGGAGAGATCTGGATGAACTTTGGAACATAGATCGATTATAGTCTGGAATAACACATAGAATACTTTTTATCCCGGAAAATTGCGTAGCTCTCACGAGATAGCATTGAACGAATTCTATTCAGTCGAAGTTGCGGGCTACAGCTAGTTATTTATAATCTAACTTATGTCTGCGGCTTTGTCACAATTGTCAATTATTTCGTCAAAGTCTTCTTCTTGCAATACGTGCACAACAAAAGAACTATCCAGCCGTCCAAAACTAATCGCAGTAATGTGTTTTAACCAATACATGTGCCGTACCAACTGTAAAGACACAGTTATACAGTAAAATATATTCTATTCTGTTCTATCAAACGGAAATGACATCTATCGCACGATACGGTTTTAAAGCAGTCATGTTGCTGTTGAAGCAAATGTAATAGTTATACTACGTACTTCTTTTGCCGTCGTAGTGCATACGGTGTGCTGCTGACAGGGCTCAGTCAGTTTGCAGTATTGACGCAGTTACGTCAACTGCATCAGAACCGCACCCAAACTGCCATTTCACAGCTGACCCTCGTCCCGCTCAGCGTAATAACGACCCCAGCCTCAAACAACTTCTGAAAGGTATAAGAAACAATACAAATTCACACTGCCGCGAGGGACCAATGGGATAGTTTTGGAATACCGTCATGCTCGTTAAGGGCCAATGGGCTAAAACTCGATTGGAACTAAGAACTTTAGTCATGCTGCCATATAGCGGACACATCGATGGGAGAACTAATTTTTTGCAAACGTCCAAGTCTCAGTAATTTTGAAGGCGAAGTCTGAGACCAAATAAAAAGTCAAGACAGAGTTTTACGAACAAAAGTCGGGCCAGTTTGCACTACGCCTTTTTTACGTAAGATTTGATAATACTATGCCAACGATAGGTTTACTTTTAAAGACATATCTTTCGTCATCTCCAGCAGCATATACGTTCCACTGCTGGGCACAGGCCTCCACTCAGAATGAGAGGGCTTGGGCTATAGTTCCCACGCGGGCCCAGTGCAGATTGGGAACTTCACACACACCATTGAATTGCTTCGCAAATGTGTGCAGCTTTCTTCACGATGTTTTCCTTCGCCGAAGAGCTCATGGTAAATTTCACATGTAACTTCGCGCATAAATTCGGAAAAACTCAAAGGTGCGAGCCTGGTGTCGAACCCACGACCCTCTGCGTGAGAGGCCACGGGACACACCACTAGGCTACCACGGATTTTTACAACTAACACATCTTTACAACTTTTAAATCTTCTGAGTCTCAAGAACTTGGTATTAGGTACAGTCAAGGGCAAAGATATATATGCAAGTAAAGTGAAAGAAAATAAGTAATCATTTAAAGTTAAAAAGATATATACTCATTCAAATGGTAATTCTTGAAGTAAAATAAGCAGAGCAGGGATAAAAATAATATATAATAGTCGAAACGGTGTGCAAGAGAGTACAGAGACAAGTGATTGACACAATAATAGAACACAAAGCGTATTCTAAATTATAAATCAATAGTATCAAAAGTAGCCAGGGTGTTTAATATTAACATATGACACAAGAAGGTTTAACACCCCCCCGTAATATAAACACCCTGTATATATACAATATATACAAGTAAAAACATATCAAAGCTAAACTATACACAAACTTAACACTAACACAAACATAAGAAAAAACATCAACCTGTATATACACCTATGACTAACTATACACACGTAAAACAATAAACCTACTAAGAACGCTAACTAACTTAAACCTAAAGAATTGGCGCATTTGCAGTGTTTGAGCTTAGCCAAAGGTTTGGTTAGGATGTCGGCGATCATATCATTCGTGTGAATGTATTTGAGGTGTAGGTCGTGGTGTGTGAGTGTGTCGCGTATGAAGTGGTGTTTAATGTCAATGTGTTTTGTGCGTGCGTGATAAGTATTATTGTGTGCAAGTTTGATGGAGCTTTGATTGTCTGTGTGTATGATTATGGGATGTGAGATGGCGAACACTTCCCATATGAGTGACTTCAGGTATATGGCTTCTTTGCAGGCTTCTGCAAGAGCCATATACTCTGCTTCCGTGGTAGAGAGCGCGACGGTGCGCTGTTTGCGCGCTTCCCAGGAAACAGGTGCTCCGCTCATCAAGAAAGCGTACCCGGTAAAGGATCGCCGATCTAGAATATTGCTCCCATAATCTGCATCAACGTAGCCTACTGGGTACCCCTGGCTTTTATGAAATCGAAGTTTTAAGTCTTTGGTACCTTTAAGGTAGCGAAGAACTCGCTTGGCGGCCTTCCAGTGTACCCCCCCGTAATGTGCGTTGAATTGTGATAGATACGAGACGGTGTGGGCAATGTCCGGTCTCGTACCAATCGAAACGTACATTAACGAGCCGATAAGCTCACGATAGGGCACTTCTATTTCATCTTCCTTCTCTGGTAAGGTAAGTTTAAGTCCAGGCTCCATGGGCGTAGTTACCGAAATTGCGTCGGTCATGTTGTATTTATCGATTAAATGATCGATGTAGTGGGATTGGTCGAGAGTTAATGCACCATCTTTCTGAATAACTCTCATACCGAGGCAGTCCTTGAGGATACCAAGGTCTTTCACGGTAAAGAACTTTTTAATACCGTTTTTAAACTCGTCTTTCAGACGGTCGTTGTTACTTAAGACGAAAAAATCGTCAACAAACACTGCTACGACTAGTAAGTCGTTTCCATCTCGTCTGTAGTAGAGACAGTGTTCATTTGTAGCTTGTGTTAATGATAAGGCGGACATAGCGTCACATACCTTTTTATTCCACTGACGTGGCGCTTGTTTTAAGCCATAAAGAGACTTTTTAAGTAGACAAACTTTCTGTTTGTGGTCAATTGAGAAGCCTTCAGGTTGCTCCATGTAAATTTCCTCATCTAAATCTCCGTTTAAAAAAGCCGTTTCCACATCTAGGTGGTCAATTTGGCAATTTAGATCAACCGCAAATGCCATTAAAATTCTTACTGAGGACAGTCGTGCTACCGGTGAGAAGGTTTCCCCGTAGTCGACTCCTGCCACTTGAGTGAATCCTTTGGCTACTAGTCGCGCTTTGTATTTCACAACTTGTCCGCTGGTGTCCTTTTTAAGCTTGAAGACCCATTTGCATTTTGTGGTCTTACGATCCTTGGGTCTGTCCACTAATGTCCACGTTCCATGCTTCATTAAAGAGTTGTATTCAGCCTGCATGGCTTCGAGCCACTTGTCCTTTTGAGGATGCTGTGTGACCTCTTTGTATGTTTCCGGTTCCAACTCTGAAGTCATCTGTACAGTACACACATACCGCGCAGGAGGCTGCCTGTCTCTTGACGGGTATCTCCGTTCAGGTACTGGTTCTGGTTCTATGGCTTCAGGTTGAGATTCAGGAACAGGTTGAGGTTCAGCTTGCGGGGGATCAAGTTCGGGCTGTATTGACATAGGTGTCTGTATGTCAGGCTGCATATGAATTTGTGGTGGTGGAACTGACTGGTCAAAGATCGGTATTTGGACTTGAGTCGGATCTGGCGACGATTCTGGTATCGGGATTTGAGGTGAAATTTGGTTAGGATCTACTTGAGTTTCGTCTTCAATGAAGACAACATCTCTCGCCACAGTAATTACTCGAGGATTTTGGGGATTGACGAGTCGATAGCCTTTGCTCTCAGTCGAGTAGCCAACGAAGATGCACGTTTGTGTCTTTGCGTCGAGTTTCGTACGTTTTTCTTTCGGTACGAGAACGTGAGCTTGGCAACCGAAGACTCTCAGATGAGACAGATTGACTTTCGTACCAGTCCATATCTCTTCTGGGATTCTATTGTTGAGAGACTGAGTTGGCGTCCGATTCTTCAAATAGATTGCTGTGTTCACAGCTTCTCCCCAATACGCCTTTGGTAATTGTGAGTCCTGGAGCATAGATCTTGCTTTCTCAATTATGGAACGGTTCGCGCGTTCTGATATCCCATTCTGCTCAGGAGTATACGGGATCGTGGTCTGGTGAATAATCCCGTTTTCCTTAAAGAAGGTTGACAAACCATGATTAACGTATTCACGGCCGTTATCCGAGCGAAAAACCTTAATCCTATGACCTGTTTGATTTTCTACTAAATGTTTAAACTCTACAAATTTACTAAAAACTTCGTCTTTTGTTTTCAAAAGATATCCAAAAGTTTTGCGACTAAAGTCGTCTGTAAATGTTAGCAAGTAAAGGGCTCCGCCCCACGAATGCGTACTCATAGGACCGCATAAGTCCGAATGAATCAATTGCAGTACGCAATCCGACTTACTGGTAGAGTTCGGAAAAGGTCTCTTAGACAGTTTACCTTGTAAACAGGGAACACAAGTTGTGTTTAAACTACCTGCGTAGTCTATGCCTACGTTTTTATTTTTCAAAACGCTTAAACATTTGGCATTTATATGCCCAAGGCGTCTATGCCACAACATAGCAGACTCTTTGGCTTTCAAAAGCATGGCTGTACAGGAACTTACATCAAGTTTGTACATGCCTTTATGGCTTGAGCCTGTGGCAATGACAGTTCCTGTCACTTGACATTTTCCGCTAGGAAAAATGCTCGCGCCTTTTGATGTAAACAAAACATCCAACCCATTTTGATTCAATTTGCTAACTGATAAAAGATTAGTAGCTAGGCCAGGGATGTACAAAACGTCGCTAATTTTACTTACGCTAGGAGAAATATTCATCGATACGGTACCTTTACCATGACTTAGTAACTGTTCCTTGTTCGCAACTGTAATGGGAATAGAATGGGATGTCATGTTCATAAACCACTCTCTCCTGTTACTCATATGGGAAGTTGCGCCAGAATCGATGAACCAGTCTTGATGACCTGTGGGAGGATCGTTAGGAAAACAAGATGAAAATGTGAATTCGGATGTATTGAATGATTTGACCGCCGAAACATTCTTGTTTTTGTTAATTTTGATGCTCTTACACTGCGAAATAGCGTGCCCTAACTTTTTACAATATTTACAAAACATTTTCTTAGAAGGGTTGACGTGTAGCGCGGTGTTGACAGGTCCTTGAAGGGTACTGGGTGTGGTGGGTACAGCTCTAAGGTCTTCCTTGAGGAGAGCTGTCACCACATTCTCCGATGTGAGATTGACGTTCGCGTGCTCCAGTGTGATGACGAGTGGCTTGTAAGACTCTGGCAGTCCCGCCAGCATAATGACTGCTAGGAACTCGTCCTCAACTGCTGCTCCGATGCCTTGTAGCTCTTGTTGCGTAGATAAAAGGCTGTTTACATACTCTTGCATGTTCCCGTTGAACTTTTGTGCTAGTAATTTCTTGATGAGGCCTAAACGTCTAGTTAATCCGCAGTCAGCATATGCTTTCTTGAGACATTGTAGTGTTTCATAAGCCGATTTCGCTGACCATACAATAGGATAAACATTTTCGTCACAGGCCAGGCAGATTTTTGCACGGGCTTTTGCATCCTTCCTCTTCTCGGTGGCTTCTGACCCGACGGGTGTAATACAGACGTCCCAAAGGTCGAGATCAGTAAGGAGGCACTCGAGACTAAATATCCACGTGCTGTAGTTCCTACCGTTCAGTTTTGAGAAGCTGATGGATCCTGTAGACGTTGACGTTGACGTTGAAGCTGATGGTGCCGACAATGATGGCATCGCCGATGAATTTATAGAATTCATAGCACTTCCGAAATTAAATTAGCACTGTAATTTTATTTTTAAAATGCGGCTCTGGGACCACAACCTCTTGAAGTAAAATAAGCAGAGCAGGGATAAAAATAATATATAATAGTCGAAACGGTGTGCAAGAGAGTACAGAGACAAGTGATTGACACAATAATAGAACACAAAGCGTATTCTAAATTATAAATCAATAGTATCAAAAGTAGCCAGGGTGTTTAATATTAACATATGACACAAGAAGGTTTAACAGTAATAAATATGCAAACTACACTGGCAACATAAATATGTACCTAGCAAGTCCAAAAACTTGTATACAATCAAAACTCCATTATTAGTATCCTGCAAATAATGCAAAATATTATAGTCATACTTATGTCATTAAATATAGATTCAGTAATTGCGACGAAAATATGTATACAAAATGTAATCTGCGAATATCAACTTTACGGCCTAGTCAAACGAAACAAATTTGTAAAGTATGTTTTGACAATTCACGAAAACAGTACAGACTTGTCATTGCATATGTTTGTCGCATGTTTTGACCTGTCACCACGACGTTATCAATCGGCATGTTTAACACGTTAGCTGCGGCACCAATTTTTGCATACTTTCCGTTCCTGCGGCACGAGGTATAATCGGCCCGTACCGTGACCAGACGTTAGGGCGACACGCGGTCTATTAGACCCCACCTCCTTTTACAGACTAAAATCCATTTTCTGGCGCGAAATCAAAGATAAATGAGAATTTTGGTCCTTATTGATATAGACAGTGAATTGATGAACCCTAATCCACCGTCGCCCCGGGATCTGATGGCTAGTTTAGGAATTATTAGCAAAACAAAATATGGGATCTTATACACCTCGTAACGCACTGAAATAGGGCAAATTTTCGCTGCGATTAGTGATGGGAAAAATAATATCGACGTTTTTAAACTGTCTTAACTACGCAACGACTTGACCGATTTTGATCAATTATATCTCATTAGATCGTTTTAAGGGCAAAACCTGGCAAAACAACACAAAGCTATCAAAGGATACTTTTTTTTTTTAAATAATCTAAATTGTGCTTGAAGGCGCCATAAAGAAAAAAAAACCGGCCAAGTGCGAGTCGGACTCGCGCACGAAGCGTTCCATTCTATACCATTAAGAGGCACCTATTACAGACTTATTATTGGAAAATAATGGATTACGGTTTACAATCGACGTGATGCACAACACTGGTCGCGGGAAGCTCGCGTTGAGTGCGGTACGAGGTCAGGGGGGATATGGGACGTTTTAGCCTCGTTCCGCACTGCATTAAAATTATATTAATTCAGTGCGGCAGGAGGCCTAAGACATCCGGTACCAAGGTAGGTACACCACCGAGTCCGGAATCATTAGTGATCTCAAATATATATTTATCTCTTTCCTACACTGGACCAAACCAAAGCTATGCCATTCGCACGACAGAGAAATTCACTTTTTTGCTTGCCGCACCACAGGGAAGTTGCATCAGGGGTGATTTAGGCCTCGCTTCGCACTTAACGTGTTAATAGATTTTACAGATTTAGATTTCGTTGATTTTGATTGAAGATGAAAACGCTAGGTACATTCAGGGACAAAAATAAATTTATATACCCAAAGTATCGAAATATGTACTCGTATACATAAACTCAAGAAGGCTTGTGTTATGGGTACTAGTTACGAGTAGATGACGATATACATACCTATACAATAAATAAATACATACTTAAATATATAGAACATAGAATGTACGTATGTATGTATGTATGTATGTATGTGTGAATGTATGTATGTATAGGAAAAACATAGAATGTACCAGTTGCTTCTCGTCCCGCGCAGATGGTAAAAGTCCATCGAGGGAATGGGCGAAATTCTTTGGAATCATATTATAGGCGATGCGGCTAGCAACCCATCACTATTTTGATTAATTTTTCCACCTATACGCCTACAATCATGCTAAACGTGGCCTTAAGGTTTTGTTTCCTCAGGCTCTGTCTACCCCGTAAGGGATAAATACGTGATATATGTATGTATGTATGTATGTAGAACATCCATGACCCAAGCACAAATATTCGAGTTGATCACACAAACATTATTACCCTGATGGCCGGGTTTCGAACCCGGGACCTTCGACTCAGAAAGCGGTTGCTTCACCACTGAGCCATCCGTGTCGTCAATATCAAATCATACAGTAATTGGCGATTTACGCTATTTTCTAAATTTTTTTTACTTAATAAATGGCAAAGTATACTTAAAATAACTGTATAATAAAGAAAACCACTCCTTAAACTTAAGACAAAGTGATTAGAGAGTAATATTTTCTATAGTACGTTATTATTAACATGTTTAATATTTCTTACCGTGATGCCTAATTCGTCAGCAGAGCTATATCAAGCACGTATATACCTTCCTCGCATAAGGCAAAAATCCTATGTTTTAAATGATCGCTTAAACGATACATTTTCTCCTTCAAAATTAATGAAAAGCCGCCAGATAAACCATAAGAAACGGTAAGTCAAATGGAATTAAAAATCAAAAAGTGACACATGACACATGCACATGCATATGCACAAATCACGTCTTTATCCCTTACGGGGTAGACAGAGTCTATGGTAATAGGTACCTACAACCTACAGGCCACATTTAGCAAGATTGTGGGCACATGACATAATTTAAAATAAATAGAGTAATTATCAGTTAAAGAGTTTGGAATAGCAGTTGTTGTATACGACTTGAAGCTTCGAATGGTTGGCTGATTACATAAAGATTACAGAGTTCGATGTTACGCAAATACCTTCATAAGCTCCTGACAATAGAGTTGTGTTAATAGAATTTTGGATTGTTTACATATTTTTGGTTATCATATTAGATACATAATTAATGGTTAAATAGTGTATACATATTTTTGAACTTTACGGTGTTTCTAAGTTTATGGCCTAATACATGAGGACATATTATTGCAAATGTTGTATACATAGTTATCTCTCAAATAATGTATACTAATTTATGTACTTTTATATGTTGCCAAATTTATGACCATTTAGATGACCATGCTTTTTGACACTCTGTGGTGTATACATATCTTTGCCCTTGACTGTACTTTCAACTAGTTACACAGCTGTAGCTGTTTCAAAAAAATAGAAGTGACAGACAGACGCACGCACGCACGGACAGACAACGGAGTCACTAAAAATATAATTTCCTCAAAAACATACTTACTACCTAATACCTAAATTGAAATGAGTCATACTCCGCTTCATCCGCGTGACATTCGCTTTTACGTTCGCTCTCAAAATAAAATATTTCAACAAAATTCAATGAAAACTGACAGCGACAATGTTTCCTCGAATTTTCTTTTGATTCGCAACACAGAGGTCAACGACACTGATATATTTGCGTGTTTATTGCAGCGACATACATATCAACGTCGTTAGTACAAGAAAATCCTTTATCTCCCTACTAGCGACCCGCCCCGGCTTCACACGGGTGCAATCAGTGTTTCTCTACTATATTATGCATGTATTATACATTACTAGCTTCTGCCCGCGACTTTGTCTGCGTAGAATTATACATAAAAACCTTCCTCATGAATCACTCTATCTATTAAAAAAAACCGCATCAAAATCCGTGGTGTAGTTTTGAAGATACAAGCATACATAGGGACATATGGATATAGGGACATAGGGACAAAGAAAGCCACTTTGTTTTATAATATGTAGTGATGATGATGATGTATTATACTTATAAACCTTCCTCTTGAATCACTCTATCTATTAAAAAAGCTACATCAAAATCCGTTTCGTACTTTTAAAGATATACGTACAGACAGACGGAAAGCGACTTTGTTTTATACTGTAGTGAAGAATCAACACCGTTTTTTGCAATCAACGATGGCGAGTGGGCTTTAATTGTGGTAAACACATCTGCATACGACGCGTGTCAAAATGTGCGTGAGAGCGAAAGCGAAGGTAAGCTATAAGATCGCTCGTAACATATGCACACTTCGATACGTATGCAGATTGTGTTTACCACACATAAAGCTCACACGCCATCGTGATACATAGCTTAAAACATCAAAGACTGATATCACTTACAAGTTAATGGGGCAAAGCCTTGGCTATTGTTTTTAGGAACGGTCATAAATAAAAAAATGGTAGAGCACTTGACTTACTTCACCGTTTGTACATATAACTATGTTTTACAGTTACACAAAGTCGTAACGTAACCCAAAGTAACTCTATTGATTGATATCTCCGCCGAATCGCTCTCCGACGTGTGTAGGCAGTATATTTCAAACATCACCTACCATATGTTTCGTACAAACTTCATTTCGAACTAAAATTCTCTCTACATTACAAAAACAAACAATAAACTGTTACTGCACGAAAGATTAACTTCTACACATCTGCTTACTTGTGTTTTAGGGTTCGGTAGTCGCTATGGTTAAAACGGTGCACAGTTTCTTAATGCCTGTCCGTGGCTTAGCTCAGAGGTTCTTAGTGCTGGAAGTATACAATTTGGCATGAGTGCTTACCTGTCAGTGGCGTGGCTACCATAGAACTTGATTCCCACCGGCTTGCCTATTTCAAAGCAGTTGGACACTTTTATTGTGCAGAATTAGAGGAAAAGGCTAGTTAAATTCCCTTCGGCTTGCCTTCTGATATACTTGACGCCACGCCACTGTAACCTATATAAAAATATCGCTGCCAAAGCAGTAGAAATATTGTAAAGACAAAAAACTAACACGTAATGTGGCTATTTCTTACGTCGTTCAATAGTCCAAAATGTGCTAAATGCAATGCCTCCACGCCCTCCTAGCTAAAAGGTGTTTTAGATTAATGAAAAAGAAAATAGTAGTATGCACTCTCTATGTCTTTGTCTTATGTTTTGTTTAAGCAGGGCGGGCAACTCCTCAGACATAAAGAAGTTCAGAAACGCCACCTGGAAAGAGGCGACATCGAGGCTTCTCAGTGGGAGGGTTTCGCAGCACAGCGTCCTGAGTGGCGCAGGTTGGTGCAAGACAAGGTTCACGAGTTCGAGGAGCAGCGTTTAATTGACCTCGACGCTAAACGCGATGAATTGAAGACTCGCCAGCCGGTTGCCATTCGCTACCATTATGTCAACGGTGTGCTCACGGGGTCTACCTTATTTGCTATAAAATCAAAAGCTATAAATTTAAAATCTATAAGTTCATATGCTATAAAATCACTTGCTATAAACATTCATTTGCTATAAAAGTCACATGCTATAACATTCAAAATCTATAATTTCAAAATCTATAACATTCATAATCTATAACATTCAAAATCTATAATTTCATAATCTATAACATTCAAAATCTATAAAATTGTTTTCTATAATGATTATTTTCTATAACATTCACAATCTATAACATTCAAAATCTATAACATTCACATTCTATAAGCATCAAAATCTATAAAACAGAGCCAGGTGTTCAAATGTAAAGTCGACGGAGCCCCGCTGGGCGGGGCTCCTATTTTCTGCTCTGAGGGACATTAGAATTACAATTAATTACACTCTAAAAATTATACACTATTACAAATAAAAACAAGAAAAATTTGTGGCTGCATGGATCTTCTCCCTTAGCCTCTAAGACGCTTTTTAATTTAGCCAGGCATCCTAATGCGAGGTCGAAAGAGCCCCGCTGCGCGGGGCTCCTATTTTCTGCTCTGAAGGACACAAGGTAACTAACAAACCTATCTGTCTTAAATTGGATGTTGGTAACGTGTTTTTCTAATGGCGGGGGCTGCGCCCCCGAGCCCCCATGGGGGGGGCCCTGCCCCCCACGCCCCCCTTTTCCGCGACTTTTCAGTTGTAGTACCGCTGCCTAAGTAAAGTTTAGAGATTTCAATAGTTATAGAAAACAAATGTTATACTATCTAATCCTTATAGCAAATGAGTGTTATAGCAAATGAATATTATAGCAAATGAATGTTATAGCAAATGAATATTATAGCAAATGAATGTTATAGATTTTGAATTTATAGAAAGTAACTTTAGAGAATTTAAGTGTTATAGCAAGTGAGCATTAAGCAAGCAATGATTATAGCATCTGAATTTATAGAAAGTGAATCATTATAGCAAATGGTTTTATAGAATGTGATTTTATAGCCATTGATTTTATAGCAAATAAGGGGATACCGTGCTCACGTGCATTCATTGTGCGCGAGGTTTCACCGCTAAGATCGGCTATATAAGCCATCTTCGGGCGCATGAGCGTCATACTAACCAGGAGTCGAAGTGGTCGCCACGGCCGAAATCGGTCGGAAGGATCATCATCATCATCATCACAAGGAAAACTATAACAGATCACAGGTACGTAAGATTTACATATTAATAATAGTCGACCAAAACTGCAGGCCCCTATTCCAACAACTTTATTCAACCACCAGAGAATCTTGTATATTCCGAATGTTAAATCGGGAAACTACGGAATTCTATACTGCGCGTGGCCCGACACGCACTTGGCCGGTTTTTATTTTCGGTGGAGCTGGCATTGAGAGAATAGTGTAAGTATGAATATTTCAATGAATGTAGATTTCAATCTACATTCATTGAAAGTAACGCCTGGTTCACCAGGCGTTACTTTGCGGAGATCCATAGATTTTAAAGTCAGCGTCACTACGGTATTAGCGATAAAAATGGTGTCAAACCAACAATAATACATTATTATTTATAATAGCCAAAGTTACAGATGGATGTTTAATTACATAATCACGCCAGGACTGATTTAGATGAAATTTGGCACAGAGATTAGCCGACTTTTTATCCCGGAAAATTGCGATATTCCCACTATTATATAATGATTAAAGAATTCTTCGCAAACATAGTTTCGGGAAATAACTATATTATTGAACTAAGATATCTGTACATAGTCGACTAAGGTTAAATGTCATCAAACATATTTTCACTTACAAAGTTATTGGTTTTTCTGACGAAGAAAATGACATGAAACATGGTATGACACCTACTCGGCCGACTAAACATTTTACAAAGCAAATTTAAATTTAAATTTGTTGCGAACTGTGATACACTTTCACAGCACATCGTACTTTGGCAAAGCTCAGTCGTTTCTTAAGAAATCCGTGTCCGCAAGCCAATTAACGAAGTAAGGAAAGTGCGTAACGTGTACGACTCACACGATGACACAACTGGAGGATCTCGCTAACTCCAGTTTATTTATACACTCTGTGTCCAGCCACGGCGATAGTCCGCGTCCGCACAACACACACAGTACAGTCGCACAGTGTTGTCGTGCAAAACAGGACGCCGGCGCCAAAAACTACAAACTACAAACCAGTTAGTGATAACGCGAAAATGGAGCTAGAAGTGCCAAAATACCCGCCGCCGCCTCCGCCAAAGCGCTTAAGCAGACCAAAGATAACCTTACAAATACCGGAGCCGATCTACAGAGGTCCACCGTCAGCCGCTTCTAGACACTATACCCCTAGTAAATACCACGGATGGCCGCCCAGCTCGCCTGCGTCTCACCATTCCCATCCACACGTGAATCCAGAATGGTACATGCACATGACCCATGCGTCGGACTTTATTATGAACACAGCCAAAAGTGGACTAAGTTTCGGTGAAAAAAGTGCGTTTTGGATCGTTAGTAAACTAAAACATCTGTCGAAACGGTGGTTTACGCATTTCTTTTTGATGTTGTGCTTGGTTCTGTACAGTCTTGTTGGTGCTGGGATTTTCATGACTCTTGAGGGTGAGTTTAGAAGTTTAAAGTTCAAGTTCGGGCTCCTGTTAACTTTGATACGTTAACGTTCAAACCCATAGTTTCGAGTTGTTTGAAACTTAGCAAGTATACGATTCGATAACGCTTAGATATTTTAAGGATAAAGGTCCCTGATTCAGTCACGTTGAGAGTAGATATTCCTTCAGGGAAAGGTTTCTTAGTATCATTAATCTTACCTTCACTTAAGCAGATTTTTAAAAGCAAACCTTTATTCGCTCACGTTCTTTCAAGAAATGTTTCTACGAAGTGGATCTGATATTCTAAATTTGAAAACAACGAGCATTGTTTCGGTTGTAGGGCAGTTATTTAAAGGCTTGAATTCCTCTATGATAAAATGTCAACCGCGGAAATTCTACGAGATCTTTTTAGAACGTTACAACTACTTATACAATAATGACGCGAAATGTAAAAATAATATCATTCAATATTAAAAGTATGTTTCGTTAAGAACGTGTACTCGAAAGGCGATTTTTTTTTGATTTTGAAGTAAAAATACCTTTCAATATCAAGTTAACTTCTAAATTTCTAAAGGTGTTTACAGGCTTCTCAGTCATCAAAACACGTTAACCTGGTACAGGTCTATCTATTTTAATTAAAATTGTCCAACCTTTTTTATACATACGTTTCGAGCGAACTTCTTTCCGACTGAAAGAGAATTTGCCGTAGCATTATTGTTAAAAAAATACACGTTCTGTGTTGCCATACTCGAACATGTCTGTTTAATTCATGAAATGGAATTTAGGTACGCGTGGAATCAGGCATGCGTGAATTGTTAGAGCTTGTGAGCAGTATTTATTGAGCCCAAAAATAAGTATAAATTTGAATAGATAAACTGAATTGTCGTAAGTTATTCACATTTCTATGACCAGAAAATATTTTGGTAAACGACGAATAAATGTTTTGAATATTTTGCTAAACATGTTTGCATATATGATTGATATAAATATACTAAGTACCTATAGTATAAGCTTAATGTTATATAGGACCGAAATATCTAAAACGAGACAAAAATTGTGCATGTCAAAGAGAAAAAGTATAGTCCTTTAGACTCACGGCGCCTAAGAGAAATGGTCTCGTTTATTTATCTCGTTCTGACGCATACATTACTCTCTCTCTTTCACTATATATGTATGGTAGGTACGGTGAGTACAATCGAGGGCATATAAAATATATCGATATAATGTCAAATATATGTCACCGACCTTATTACTTGTGGCATAAAGGTGTATAGACGTTTCTGACGTCTTGGTACATACATACCTACATCACATCTTTATCCATCACGGGGTAGACAGAGCTTAAGGTAACAAAACCTTAAGGACACGTTTAGCGTGATTAAGGGCGTATAGGTGGAAAGGAAAATCAAAATAGTGAGAGGTTGTTAGCCGCATTGCCTATAACACGATTCCTAAGACTCGCCCATTCCCTCGACGGGCTTTTACCATCTGCGCGGGAAGAGAAGCAACTGGTAAATTCTATGTTTTTTCTTTAATCCCAGACCAGCGTGGAAGAACTTCTTGGTAACTCACATATTATGCCCTAACTGTAGATGACATATTACATTAGCATATTAGACGGGCTCGCGACGCTCGCGCGGACCAGTAGGTACTCAGTTACCTGTATCAAATTATAGAATGTATTCTTATGTCACAAGGAGCGACGACCTGATTAGGATCGCGGGATCGCGGCGTATGCGCAAGATCTGTCTGAGTGGAGAGCCCTGGGGGAGGCCTATATCTAGCAGTGGACCTGACATATTATGATGATGATGATGATGATTTGTAGGACAATTAAAGGGTCATTCCATTATCGCGGGTGCAACGTTTGGACGCCTGTTTTAGTTCGGCCTAATTAAACAAAAAACATTTTTAATTAAGTCTTTAAAGGACTACATTTTAGTATGCTTAATTTATACCAATCAACAAAAATGTTAATATGATATTTTAAAAGCCAGGAGAAAGGTTCAAATTGCAAAGTGCAACAAATTTTGTACCCGCGATGGCAATTTGAACCCCTCTCCCGGCTTTTAGAACATCATATTAACATTTTTGCCAACTAATATAAAGTAAGCATACTAAAATGTAGTCCTTTAAAGACCAATTTAATTAAAAATGCTTTTTACTCAACCAGGCCGAACTAAAACAGGCGTCCAAACGTTGCACCCGCGATAATGGAATTATCCTAAAGTTTGTTTTACTTTTAAAACTTACTTGTTACACCAGTACATCACTATTGACGTTTCATCTCATTAGCCCGATGAAGCGATGAATGAGATTCACGCCTCACTACTAATGAAATGTCATTAGTGGTAATCCAACGGTACGACATAGCTGGCTTTATAATCTGAACTCCAAAATTCGAAGTTAGTTACGTGCTGTTTCGCTCACTCTAATAGTCTTTGATATAAGAGTGACGGATGGTGCGATACGAATTTTGAAAATTAGCCCCCCTGCTCTCAAAACACGTTGAAGTAGCTTGTGTCCCGTACATAACCAAGTTACATAACCGGCACTGGTAAAACCAATGTGGGATGATTAATTTGGATTAATTTAGGCGATTTTTGGGCGACGCCTAAGCCGCGAACATGTTTGTTTTAATTTAGAAATAGTCTTTATTTTGCCTTAGAATGTAATGGTTATGTAAAATAGTTATGTACGGGGAACAAGCGGTTGAAGACGATTATTGAAACGCATACACTAGACTACAGGCCCACGTACAAAAAATGTGGGTCATATGAACCACCAGGTGACGTATATAGGACGATATAAGAGCATAAAATAATAAGATTCAGCACTATGCCGTCACTTGTAAGCTGTCCAACTGGGTGCTGGTGAGAATTCAAAAGTGCAACCCTCGATTTTTTCCCCTTGTCGCATGATTTTTGTACGGCGTTGCGGAATAATGGATTAGAAGCTGTATTGAAACAGTATGAAACTGATGCCGTACAGAATCAAATGACCAAATTTACCCTGGAAATGGTCAGAAAATCAAAAAAATTTACCGACTTTGTGGCGCACCATTTTGTACGGCATCAGTTTCATACTGTTTCAATACAGCTTCTAATTCATTATTCCGCAACGCCGTACAAAAATCATGCGACAAGGGGAAAAAATTGAGGGTTGCACTTTTGAATTCTCACCAGCACCCAGTTGGACAGCTTACAAGTGACGGCACAGTGCTGAATCTTATTATTTTATGCTCTTATATCGTCCTATATACGTCACCTGGTGGTTCATATGACCCACATTTTTTGTATGTGGGCCTGTAGTCTACACCTACAATGTATGTTTTTTTTGCTAAATTACAAATTGTCTATTCAAAAGATTTTCAAGATTTTTTATTTTATATAAGTATAAAAAGAATGCGAAGTTACCTCTGTAGTTATCAATCTACTAATTATGTTTTTTTAAAGCTAGATACAATTATGTGAAACATACCGAGGACGAAATGGCTCGGAATTGGAATTTTCAGTCTGAAGTTTCCGTGGTATTTTGCATTTATAATCAATTCGAACGAAGATCTTGGTCATTCATAGATAAAACCAATGTCATCACAACAACCTTACCATAACAAATACTTAGACTTCGTGATCTAAGAACAAAGGAGATTATGTAGGTGTTACCTATCTAATTAATAATAATGTACAGTCTACAAAGACATTCGGAGGATAACTAGTTTAGCGTAAGTTGCGCCAATAACTTTAACAATTACCAACGATTTTTACGACGTAAAATTTACTTATATTTGACAGAAAACCGACGAAAAATATATAAAAATCGTCGGTTAAGGTTCATGTTTTATTTAATAATAACTTGATGCAACTCACGCTTGGTCAATCCGTCGTTGCTTCTAGTGCCTTCTGGTGCCAATCAGCTTCTGACAGCTACATTTTAAATAAGATTATAAAACTCTCGGGGTGCGAGTCGGGTTACCTCCGCGTGTGGTCAAGAGCTGCGGTTCGTTTTTGGATCCGTCCGGGGGGAAGAGCAGTGCTTGGTCCGGTGCACCCTGGGCATCGGGTAATTTCCTGGCAGATTTTGAGGGATATCATTATCCGTTGGCTAAAAGCCCGACAGGGGCTGAGGGGTCTTTTGACCGTGTCCTACCGTATAACGTTGCCGGCATTTTTGTCACAAGATTTTTAATTACTTTGACATTGGCGAAATCATCGCATCGATCGATGGG
The DNA here is from genome assembly GCA_932294345.1 of Pandemis cinnamomeana. Taxonomy (NCBI): domain Eukaryota; kingdom Metazoa; phylum Arthropoda; class Insecta; order Lepidoptera; family Tortricidae; genus Pandemis; species Pandemis cinnamomeana. Next base: position 5,945,835 of record OW028724.1, on the reverse strand, counting down.
GCCATATTAAAAAAAGAAGAAAATTATATACTCTATATTTATAGATAAGTTCTATCATCAATCGATATCATCAATATCAATACATAGTATAAAATAAAGTCGCTTTTTCTGTCCCCATGTCCCTATGTATGCTTATATCTTCAAAACTACACAACGGATTTGGATGCGGTTTTTTTAATAGATAGAGTGATTCAAGAGGAAGGTTTATATGTATAATACATGCATAATATACCGTGCGAAGCCGGGGCGGGTCGCTAGTACTCTATATTGCATATGCAATGCCACTTGACAACCGTAGTTGCCAAAAGCAAAGTGCAAACTTTAAGTTTCAAGTGTCAAAAAATTACGTTTGGCATGTGAAGGTGAGAGGGTGAGGTGAGGTGAATCTTGAAGTAGTGAAGGAGCGGGATAGCAAGATCTAAACTGTTTCTTATAAGAATGGTGTTCCACATAAGTGTACTTCGTTAGGTACTGTTTAAGACAAAGTCACGTACGCTTAAAGTACACACCGTCGTTAAAAGTTCTTTAGTGCCTGTAAAATTTTAAGATTAATAAGCAAGCTACATCATTATGGTTTTATATAAACTTTTAATGCGGGGTAAAAGCTTCTTAGTTGAAGTTTGAGCTACCTTGTAGGTAAAGTTAAGTTATTAAAATGTGCCTTCTTAGGGTTACCGTTATGAAAAAAGTCCTGTCTGGTAAGTCAGACATTTCGTAGCCGTAAAATATACAGATGGGCCCTGTAACAGAATCAAAAAATTAAACCACAGCTTCTGGTTTTTAAAAATAACCTCTACTGCGATTTAAATTATAGTTTAAAGTTTAATTGGACAAGTAATGTATTGCTAAAGCCGCCATTTAGTTATGTGACAGCCGATGTCATTTGATGCCGTGCACCGACGACGGGTACGAAGTTGGTTTGCACGTGTAACAGTTGTGCTCACTAAACTTTGATGATCCCGTGGAGGGATCGAAACGCGTCAGTGTTAGAGTGGTGTAAGGGATAATTAAGTGTGTGGGTTTTATATGTGTTTTATGTGGCAGTAGTGGAGGGAAAACATATATATTTCACACAGGCTTGGTTATCTTGCACGTGAGTAGCGGAGTAGCATGGTAAATATTTTTTCTTCATGGTAAACATTACATTGTGTCGTATGCAATTCGGGCAAACGAAAGTTCGTTATGAGTTTCTCATTAAATAACCACTCAGTGGCCTGTTTCTCGAATTTAAAAGTTACAATTTTACAAAATCTAAACAAGCATAGCAACATCGACCAAATCCTAGCCACCGATTGGTAGATTGAGCCAATGTTGCTAGTCTACATTTGTGAAATTGTAATATGTAGCTTCGAGAAACGGGCCAAAGAAAGGCTGCAAGTTCAGACATGTCCGGTAAATCCGAATGCTTGGCAACCCTAATTTCACTTTCATTGAAAACTGTTTCGTCGAGTTTAGGTTAATAGAAATGGTGGGAATGAATCAAGCTTCTCCATTCAGAATTCGAAACGGGCACTTAACGACTTCTGAATTAAGGGGTAAGGAGATGACGATAACTTGAAAAAAGCTGAAACCTTAAAGTACCATTTTAACACACAATAGATTTTTTAAATAGAACACATAAAAAAAAATCGAATTGAATCCCGATCCCAGTCATTCCGTGATGCGCGCTATACCACTACACCACCCATAGCAGGTGGGTAAGCGTTTGAATTTTTCTATCTGTTATTAGCTGTGACCTTGTTACTATGCGAATTTTTGTCGCCAAGCGTCATCTGTTGGAGTGAGTCTATACGACACAATTACAAACTCCCGTGGAACATCAAGTGCTCACCAGGGACGAGTGAAAAAACAAGAAGTAGAAATTCTTAATTCATTTGATAGTACCAATCTTCTGCAACTTGCACATTGCTTAATCCCTAGTGAATAATTGAACTCTAGGAGGGCAAGCCAAAGCAACTCCTTAGATATAAAGACGTCCAGAAACGTCACCTGAAAAGATGCGACATCGAGCCTTCTCAGTGGGAAGGTTTCGCAACACAGCGTCCTGAATGGCGCAGGTTGGTGCAGGACAAGGTTCGCGAGTTCGAGGAGCAGCGTTTAGTTGACCTCGACGCTAAACGCGATGAACTGAAGTCTCGCCAGCCGGTTGCCATTCGCTACCATTATGTCAACGGTGTGCTCACGTGCATTCATTGTCCTCGAGGTTTCACCGCTAAGATCGGCTATATAATCCATCTCCGGGCGCATGAGCGTCATACTAAGTAGGAGTCGAAGTGGTCGCCATGGCCGAAATCGGTCGGAAGGATCATCATCATCATCATCAATAATTGAGTTGTTAACTCTGCAACAAACACAGGTACGCCGGCAGTAGTTAATGTTTACACGTCTGTTACGTCACCTCTTCCAGTAAACTTGACGAATATTTTCTTTGTGAATTTGGCTCGGTGCCTTTCATGCTGTAACAGGGCGATACGAGTGCGAACGCACTGAACGCCTAGTGTGAGATTTTTGTCGCAACCATAATATCATTTTTTCATGTGTATTGAGAAGTTTGGTGTACATACACATAGTACACATCATGTCTTAGAATTATTCTGGAATATTTTAGAAGGTAGTATGGTTATTGTCATTAAATACCCCTGTAAAGATTTTTCATCGGAATTTCTTTGACGCCGTATACATTTAGTGCGAGTCAAAGAAAAATAAGCATTACTCCTTTCCATTAAAAGTGTTACTGGGTCCTTTCAAGCTCACAATGTGCAAGAAAAAACAGCCATGTTATTTATCTCGCCCAATAGACAAATATTTATTTATTTATTTCCCATCACTGTTCTGATTCCCCTTTCCATCCATACGCCCACAATCATGCTAAACGTGGTCTTTAGGTCTTGTCACCTTAGGCTCTGTCTACCACGTAAGGGATAAAGACGTGATTTATGTATGTATGTATGTTATTTCCACATTATATGGAGCACTATGTTTTTATTATGTTAGAGAGGCCAGACAAAAGTGGGTCACTTGATGTTAAATGATCACCACTGTCCATAGACACCCGCTGCGCTTTACGCGATGCCAGTGCGTTGTCGGCCCTTGATACTACCAAGATACTGAGGATCTTCTTACAGAGAGAGAGAGAGAGAGAGACAAACTTTCTAACTGTTTCACTTACCGCATAAAATGTCATCCACCCATCTCTATGTAACAATGTGTCCTTCTTATGCACTTTGTAACTTCTGTGGTGAAATAAAGTTTTTCTTATTCTCTTATTCTTAATTACACATGACCGTTACAGATTGTGGTGCAGATGTCCTGCGATTGTCAGATAATTAATCTTGCGGTACAAACAGATTCAATAATCAATGCCGGTGTTAGCAGCACGATATGGAATCTTGCGTCCTATATCTTATAGGACGCAAGATACATATAGGCTATATGTATATCTAGAGTGGCGATCGTGTTACATAACTAAATAAGCAAAGTTTTAGGAATTAGAATTCCGGACCTTGAAAAGGTGAAATGGAACCGTTCTCTGTCAGTCGCAGCCAGTTTATTCTGAATCTACAGAAACGATGAATGAACAAAAAATATTTACCTTGTTACTCCGTTACTCACGTGCAAGATAGCCAAGCCTGTGTGAAATATATATATATGTCTTCCCTCCACTACTGCCACATAAAACACATATAAATCCCGCAAACTTAATTATCCCTTACACCACACTAACACTGACGCGTTTCGATCCCTCTTACGGGCTCATTATCAAAGTTAAATGAGCACAACTGTTACACATGAAAACCAACGTACGTTGCGTACATATTTCACACCGGCTTGATTATCATGAAAGTGAGTAGCGGAGTAGCAAGGTAAATATTTTTTGTTCATTGAAATAGGCCTCCGCAAAGTAACGCCTGATTCAATAAAATATTTAGAACCGATAAAACTGAAATTTGGTATGGTCGGCCAAACGTGGTCTATCACTTTTCATGCCTGCTAAAAATCTGGGACACATTTTTTCTTGTATGAAAATCGAAAGGGTAAACGATTCTGAGTAAGAAAAACTCAAAGTAGGAAGTTAATTTGTGGAAAAAAAATTCTAGTGGACTTTTTTTGGGTAACGCTCTGATACCTGTAGTATAGTCAGCGTCAAATAGTTCGTGACACCCAAAGTAGCCAAATAGTTTGCAACACGTCTTTGTTTCAGTTGAAATAAGGTCGTGTTGCTAACTTTTTGGCTAATTTGGGTGTCACGAACTATTTGACGCTGACTGTACAGTCAAGGGCATAAATATATGTAAGTTACCAAGACGTCAGAAACATGTATATACCTTTATGCCACAGACAATAAAAATATTTGACATGGTGGCTGTACATATTTATGCCGTCGACTACAGTCCCAACCGGGAATTTTGAGCCTCTTCCCAATGTTTATAACACGGCCGTGTAATGCAAATCGAATATCTGTCAGCTAGCCGGTAACATCAGTCATTGATTACACGACTAAATTGCGAACAATGACAAGTGGCTCAACATACCTGTACACTGCAGTTGCACGCGACTTTCTCAAGGGAGAATTAAATCAATCACAAGCTGTAGCAGTATCACAAATCTTGTAACGCATTTAATTTGAACAGTAGCCTAATTTACAAAAAAGCAACAAAACACCTGATTAATCTACATCAACATACTATTAGCATGTTTGTCGATGGAACAGCGACATCTATCGGATAATGTTGACACTAAACTTAAGGTAAGACGCAATACGAAATAGACTTGGACAATACCCCTTTTGCGACTGTACGAGGTAGGAAAGAAACAAGGAAAATACCTATTGCCCTGTAGTGACGCTAATTTTCAGTAGTGACTAATGGTCTGCGTATGTATTATTTTAAGTGACAGTAAAATCTACGTTTCGCGGGAATAGTGCCGCAGGGTACATAAGCATACAAATATATATCACGTTTTTATCCCTTACGGGGTAGACGGAGCCCAAGGTAACAAGACCCAAAGGCTACAGGGTAGATGCACGCAAACGTTACTAGTACGAAAAGGAGAAAATAGTATTACGTAAAAGGACCATCTCCGGTGAAACTACTAGTAAATAAGATTGTATCTTAACTCTCTAAACTTGTAACGAATCTGCTTTCTAGTATTGCGGAAGTCAGTGCTATTCACATACCACTGGGTGACCCATTGGTCCTTGCCTTCGTCGTTTAAAAAAAACGCTCGTGTCATGATCCTTTCACGTGCAAAATACTGTCGAGCACAATATTGAATAGGCACGTGCTTTTGATAGGAACGTGATGTGGTTTGTCCGGACCTAGATCCATGCCAACTTTCAGTGCCAGAGCTGACAGCTGATTTACAAAAACAATACGTTTGTAAAAAAATATTCTGCCGCCACAACAACTACAGTATGACAGATAACGATATTTTGTGCTTGGAGTTGTAGCCTGAAGTCTGAAGTAATACTGTGCTGTTTATCCTCTGAGCTGAACCAAACGAATTCTACATGATTACAGATGCTTTGTGAGCCTATAAGGCTGTGATAGAATACCTCGAGGCTAGTTATTTCACCAGCTGTCGGACTTTATACACCTGCACCTTTGTCAGCGCCCTGAAACTGTTAAAGGCTATGGTTTGTGTTGAAGCAATAATATTTGTTTAGAAATAGACATTGTCACTTAATAAAAATAATGTCTTACAGCATGCACATATATTCAGAGTTTCCTTAAAATAATAGGTAGAGTTCATCAAATAGCACTACTCTAACAGGTTATGGGCCCAGCACGCTTCCATTGCGCCAGACACACACAGGCACAGACACTTTATTATTAATTAAACAATTCAGAAATTGATTAATTCCTTTAACACACGCAGTTGGATTTTATTTTCCCATGCTATTACTACAATACGTCTATCAGTGGCCTTTCATAAAAATATTAAGGCAACCCGGACCAAAAAAAACCGGTCAAGTGCGAGTCGGACTCGCGCACCGAGGGTTCCGTATCATTATCTATAAATATCTAAAACCAGTGTAAGCAGAGCCCTGTTCCAAAGCAAAATGTACGCAGTGTGGGGTTACTTTATATTGGTCACTGCTATATACAGACATACATACACATTTACGGTTTTCGCAATTATTCTTTAATCTGTGCTATAAGACCTACCTTCATACCAAATTTCAAGATTCTGCGTTCACGGGAACTACCTTGTAGGTTTTGATTCCCTTGAGAGTTGAAAATTTGCGGAAATTTGCGGCATAAACGGCTGTATCTTTTGATTGCGTTGGCTTAGAAGTTTGATTTTTTCACAGCTTCAAGGGACAGTAGACCTGAGTAATTGATATAAATTTCAGCTTCATACCTCCACGCGTTCCTGAGAAAAAGGGTCTTGACAGACGGACGGACGGACGGACAACAAAGTGATCCTATAAGGGTTCCGTTTTTTCCTTTTGAGGTACGGAACCCTAAAAACCATCTATCTTAAGGCCGCGAATAACGAAACAGCAAGAGGGAGAAGTTAGATATAGGGCCCTAGTGGAAATCGAGTTACCACTGACACGCCTCTGGTATGCACACGATCATCAGCAGAAGTAGAAAAAGTCGAAGATCTCGAAAAGATCCAAATGCCTTAGGGGCCCTTCGTACTCGTCTTCAAGTGAGAACCACAATACAAATTCATTGTGTGGGGAGTGTCACAATAGAGAGATCTCTCTCCAGGCAGATGTTATGCCTGGGGACCGAAGTCCGAAGGAAGAGAGTTGAGAGTTTTATTTATGCAGTTGCATTGAGAAACTTCGTTAGCGGCATGTAGAACGATGTGACAGCCGTCATTAGAACTGACGCTAGCTACTCGTGCGTCGTAGTAGTTATGTAGAAGCCAACTTGGTGGCCCCTAAGGTCGCTACAATTGTATCATCATTCATTCTATGAAGACAGGCCACACTTGTCGGCGACTCATGCCTGTGTGTGTACGAACCTCTATAAATTTGTATTGCGGTACGCTTACGGACCACAATCGTTGAACATCAAAGATTTGCGTAATCTTGGGTACGAAGGTCCTTACGTTTCGCGCTTTAACTCTCCACCGACGACCTAGCGATCAGTCTTAACGTCTGTAAATTAAGCATTTGCAGCAAATATCCAAAACATATTTACAAGCTGTTTATTTGAAACCATCCACATAAACCACGTACACTAGGTCAGTGTTACGTGGTGTTACTTGAAGTTTGTCCCGCAGTTAGTTCCAGAAATACATTTTCGCATTCCGCGGACGGACGAGCGCGTGATGGCGGTTAATGAGCTGATACTGGGTGACAAGTAACGACTTTTCTTTAAGTGTTCTGTTCTCAAATAATAAATACGCTCAACAAAATGGAACCCTGGACAACTGTATAACCAAATCGCAATAAGTGATCGGCTTGTTATTCGTTATAACCAGAATTCGGACAAATTTGCGTCATTGCTCGCAATAATGTGGACATGACTCCAAAATTAATCAAATATGTCAAAATACATATATTAATAATATGTATATCCACGGAGGTTTTATACCTTTTTTGTCAGAAATAATAATCATATCTAGCAGGTTCGTGATTTCTTTATCATATAAAAATATTTACGAGAACGACAACTGCCACTTTAATTAACATTTTGCTAGTAATTTTATGCATGTGTAAATTTTTATCTACGGGAGTTCCGTGAATTAATTAAATGATTAATTATTTGATTAATTTTTGAGTCATGTCCACATTATTGCGAGCAATGACGCAAATTTTACCGATCTCTAGTTATAACGTTGTTATACGTGTCAGTATGACGTAACTATAACGTCTAAGACCCGTGGCAACTTCGTCAGAAGGGGGTCCTTTCTCACTATAACGAAGTGCATCATCGTCCCTTCTGTGATTTAGGCCAAGTCAGTTTGGGACCCCGTACAGCTAGGGGCCCGTGGCACTTTGCCAGTCCTGCCACTATATAGTTACGCCACTGTGTCAGTGTCATAGGACTCCGTTGATTGTAAAAAGGCTCTACAGTGGCCTAGGGTTCCGTTTGGCTATTTCCTTCCAGCGCAGATCGCAAAATCCCATGGAGGGAATAGGCGAAAATCTTAGGAATCCTTATCCTTATCCTTATCCTTATCCTTATATCCTTATCCTTACTTAATATTATAAATGCGAAAGTAACTCTGTCTGTCTGTCTGTCTGTTACCTTTTCACGCTTAAACCGCTGGGCCGATTTAGTTGAAATTTGGTATACAGATAGTTTAAGTCCCGGGAAAGGACATAGGATAGTTTTTATCCCGGAAAATTGCATAGTTCACTGCAAACCACTGGAATTTTTCAAATTTAAGGCGGAACAAAGTTCGCCGGGTCAGCTAGTCATGTTATAAAATAAGAAACATATTTTTTTTAATTAATTTTACTGCGCGTTATTTTTTTTTCGGAAATGGCAACGTTACTATTACGCCTCCCTAGGGGGGTTGGGGAGTCCTGGTGTAGACATATTTTATTACATAACATTTTTTAGTATAGTTAAATCACGTCAATTTGTCACTGTCGTATTTTCTATAGATTCGCGGATGACTCACTTCATTAGTGATTTTGTAATAATATCCAAACAAGCTAAAAATAAACACACTATTTATGTTTCGTTCAAAATTCCTTCGCGCCTCGTTTCTCTGCGCGTGGGCCGATCACAGCTGTCTGAAGTTAAATTTGACATTTATCTTTATTTTTTCTTATTAAAACTAAGACCGTTATTCAAATTTAATGCATGTAAGTTGTTATTGATAGTTTTAATTTGGTGAATGTGTCGTTTATTTGCGTGAATAATGTAATGAGTCATAAGTTTTCAGAATTTCACAATGATTTTTCCGGGTGCTTTTAGTCGTTGAAAAGTTTAGCTCGGTTGGTGAGAGCTTAGTTGGAAAATATTTAGGATTACAAATGAGTTTTCATTTGTTATCAGTTTTCGTAATGATAATAATATATAATAACAGGTTAATTTACTTAACCACTGCCATTTTTATGGCAGAGTAATGTGTACCAGAAACAAAGTATCAGCTACTTTTTTTGCAGATTTGTAAACAAACATGAGACGAAAGAGTACCTACTCAGTATCATTGTTTGTAGATACTGTACTTTTATCTCTGTCACACAAAACAAGACCAGCTTCAAACGATCCCCAATAAAATTTGAAACTGCGGCGAACGATAATTAAAAAAGTAGCTGTTTACGTATTTTATTTGGACGACTCGAAGCTCAAAGTTACGAGGACATAACCATTTTAACTTGACACTCGACATCAACGTTATTGGTTTAAGTTAAAGTTTATAATTCAACGGTTTATGGAACCAAACGATTTCAGCGGCGGTTAAGGGCAGCCAATTATGTTCATTGTTTTTGGCGAGAAACTTGGTCTCTCAATGCAATATAAAGCATATAAACCGGCTGAAAACCAGACCCTCTTTCTCACTCTTACTTATTCTGGAAACTGCGCGAGAGCAAGACAAAACACCAGAAGCAGTTCCGTTAAAAATAAGTTAGGACCTATTGAATAGAAGCCGGTGCCAGTCATTTTGCGTAAATCAATAACGGCCCATTAGTAATTTAACTAAAATGTCTGCTAAGAGGCGTATTAATCAAATTTGCTGAGAAATAATCCGAAACTTTTTAGTTAATAGCCTAGTCTCGTCGAACTTCTTGATTTCTTTTTAATTATTGTATTTCTGTATAAAGCGATCAGCCTTTCAAAATGTTGCCGATTTGAGAGTTAAGCATCACTTTTGTGCTGAAAGTGGGTTAAAAAACTGTGATGTTTTTACCCTTAAAGCGTGTGCCTAAATAAACAGGACGGAAAGATAACCCTTGTCTTTTAATCTAGCTTTGTGATCTACTGACAGAATCCGGCCACAAACTTTGGTCTTTGGAAAGAGACAATTTGACGTCACGTAAGTTGAGCGAGACAACGAACCGAAATTAGCCAAGAAGACCAATGTGCAATCTTCATGGCCGTACAAGGATGCTTCGTATACCAGAAGAAGGCTGTCACAATTTGCTCAGTTATTTTTCCAAAGCAGTGCAGGCTATGTTGACGCCACAACATACGTCACGGCTGCTGCCCAGCTCACACCGTGGTGACGTCACGAGGACGTCACGGTTCATCCCCGGAGCGCGGCGATTTAGACTGCATCGTACGGCCAAGGCGGCAACACGTGTGACATACCTATACATATCTGTCAAATCACTGTACCCACCTATCTAGTTATAATTAAAGTTATTGTGCATCATCCTGAGTTCTTCTTCTACGAACCTGATTCCTGGCCTGGAGAGAACCACACCAAAGAGCCCTAACAAGCTATACTGTTTCCTTGTTTTTGCGTACATATCCTTATCCTAAAAATACGGGTCCCCGAGGGAAATGCAGATGTAGGCGGAGTGTGGAGGCCGACAGTTTCTTGACAAACTAACGTGTGTGAATTAGTTTTTAAACTGTCTTCAGAAATTCTGAATCATAGTTAAATTAGTCGCTGACAAAAACATGTGACTAAAACTTGAAAGATGAGCTGCGGGAAGTTATATTTGGTGATCACCTTTGACAGTTTTAGAGTTTAAACGATATTTGAAAGTCGGCGGACTAAAAAGAAATGCTCGGAGAAATAAGACGGAAAAAGTGACAAACTTACATGAGAGTTTCTTACAAATTTTGGATATACCTATAGATCTTTCGATTTCCCAATGATCCCATCACATCTGACTTGATGACGGTGGGATCAAATGTGAGCAATCCTTTATTTACAGGACACCCATCGAAGTTCAACTAAAATTATATTTTTGACTTATTGGCAGGATACATTTGAGCTGTAATTTTGTATGTATAACTCTTTATTGTACATAAAACACAAGAAAAAGATGAATACAGGACAAAACACACGCACAAAGGCGAACTTAGCCCTAAAAGGGATCGCTTCCAGTTAACCTTTGTACGATTGACAGGACATAAGTATATTAAGCAAGAGTAGACACACAGAAAAGGTAAAAGAACCGATCGAAACCTAAAATAATCCAAATATCTAAATTTTAAATAATTTTCTTGTACCTATTGTACTAGAATTTCAAATTCATCGTCATTTTTCACCACTTTCAAATGATACTTTCACAAATTGGGTTCAGAATCCGACCTTAGCAGATTAAATACACATTTCGCCCACCTGCTTTGTTAAAAGATAAATTGACCTAGATATCCATTATCTAACGTACCTATTTAACTACAATTACTCGTATCATTTGACATTTTTTAAATACAAAAGGTCAAATGACAATTGTAGTAACATTTTACCAATTAGCCAATGCTAATTCATAAAGTTTTAAAGGAATCCAAAACCTACTCGTGTGGCTTACTGGTAAGGTTAGGTTTGTTTTATAACTTTTCTAAATAAGCAGCAGCAGAAAATAAAGTTTTCTCAAATGAAGTGGTCAAACCATGCATTTCATTTGATCAAAAGTAAACTAAATTCTGCACATCCCATCTACACTTCAAAAGTACACCCCTTTAGCAAAATCCCAAAATTTAAAGCCCTTAGCAAGCGACCTGATTCTGACGCGTTGGGGTGTGTTTTGCCGACGTCTGCCAGAGGGGTGCGTAACGATGGCTATAAAATTTTTTGGTATAATATTAGTAGCAATAACGCTCATTTGATATAATTATTAAATCATATAACAACACTTAATATATTTACATATGACATAGTTATCATTTCTTATAATGATCATTTGATATAATATCATTTAATATAACATTCTTTAAGTATAATGCTTATTTCCTATAATGAATTTATGGTATAACGTTATTTTTATCAAAAAGTAGGTTAGGTTAGGTTTGAACTGCGTCCCCCAACAAAAACGAACTGCTATAATTGTATATAAAATGAGCGTTATACCATGTAATCGTTATAAGAAATAAGCGTTATACCGAACGATAAATATACGAAATAATTGTATATATTTTAAAATTATACCAAACGTTTATTATACACAATGAGTGATTATACCCTTTGAAATTATATCAAATGTTGATATATCGATAGAAAATATATTAAATATTTTTATATCTATCATTACACACCCCTGCCAGAGGCTTGGAGGGGACCGAAATCGGGTCTGCCCTGTTTTCCGAGGCATCAAAATTACTCTGTAGGTACATTAGGCTCACAATCTGTACAGAAATCGTTAGGAATCTTTACGTCCGCTGTTTTAGGTCGCCATTCTATTTAGTAGCTCATTGGAGCAGGCCGCTCAGCACCGAGTGTTGCTGTTAAGTATTTTGTTATAGATCGTAAACGTGATCGATTCCCATAAAACAGACATAAACTCTGCTACACTCAGATAACAATATGAGTGATTTATGCTATATAAATTATGATGACAAAATAGCGTGTTATCCCTTGATACTCCTCTACGTAGTGTTTAGAACTAATGTTGATGGTGAGAGCTTTTTCAAGGTTCGTCTGGATCGCTGTAAACATCTCCTCTCCAAGTTGCAGTGTCGCAGTCGCAGTTTAAAAAGCGAGCCTTCCTGTTCTGGAAAGGGCCGGCAACGCACCTGTGATTCCCCAAGTCTTGCATGGTGATTACTTTCCATCAGGTGACTCGTCTGCTCGTTTGCCCCCTCTTATATAAAAAAGTGTCTGCACAAGTGTTCTGACATAGAGAGTAAAGTATCCGGTGAAATTGTTAGTAGCCTGACCTTCGCATGTAAATCCAGTAAATCTCAAAGAAACGACAGATTCAACCATAGACGTTGGTCTATGCTTGAGAGACAGAAGCCATTAAGTCAGAATCATAATAAGGCTAGATATTTTACGTCTAAATCATCTAAACGACCGATTTGTATGAAATGTCTTGGATTTTAATATGTATCATCACTACATAGTATAAAACAAAGTCGCTTTTTCTGTCCCTATATCCCTATGTATGCTTAAATCTTTAAAACTACCTACGCAACGGATTTTAATGCGGTTTTTTTTAATAGATAGAGTGATTCAAGATCAAGAGGAAGGTTTATATGTATAATACATGCATAATATACCGTGCAAAGCCGGGGCGGGTCGCTAGTTAAATTATAAGTAAGTAAGTAAGTAAGTAAGTAAGTAAGTAAATGCTTTATTGTACAAATATAGAGAAGTAGAGACAAATCACAAAAAAAAAGACCTTAAATATATGCACAAAGGCGAACTTATCCCTATAAGGGATCTCTACCAGTATAAGTATAAGTATGTTTATTCGTTGTCTACTATTCATATTACAAGCTTTGCTTAATTCGGATCTAGGTCAATTGGTGTCAATAGCTCCAAGACATTTACAATTTATTTTACCATCAGCTTGTTAAATCTCTTCTTCCTTTCTTCCTTAATAATCAAGTAATCTAAATCAATGAATATTTTCCTGAACATTATTAAGCTTAAGAAAATAAAACATCTCCCCACAATGTAGCGGAAACTTTGCATCCTTGCCCCAGGGGTAACATTGGCTCAAGTTTAAAATTCTCAGAATACCGGGAACGGTTCGGCTAGTACCCGGCACGATACGATAACCCTCCGGCAGTTACTCAATTTCACGATTTTCCGGGATTACGCCTTGTAGTAAGGCTACTAAACTGTTGTTCCAATCGCAGATAAAATGTATGCCTACTACGTACTATCGAACAAATCGATTCTTGACCCATTGTGGCCCTTTCGCAGTAAGTGTCATGGCAAAGTTTTACTCCCTTATTCATAAACGCCCTATAGGCTTCTGCTAACTTAGCAATCGTTTGTCCTTATCTGTGAAAGGTAAATGTCAAAGTGACAGATAAGGACAAACGATTGCTAAGTTAGCAGAAGCCTATAGAACGTTTATGAATAAAGAGATTGGTAAGGATGATCCCTGTGACGTTTACTATGAGAACGTTCTGCGATGGGTCAGGATCAATTTGTTCGATGGTAACAAGTCTGGCAATACGTACAGTCAGCGTCAAATAGGTGACACCTAAAGTGGCCAAAAAGTTAGCAACACGACCTTATTTCAACTGTAACAAAGACGTGTTGCCAACTATTTGGCCACTTTGGGTTGCAAACTATTTGACGCTGGCTTGTACGCTACCAAGACGTCAAAAATATCTATACACCTTAATTAAATTAATAAAACAGGATGGTACAGCGTACAGCCGACGGTACACCATCAGTATTGAATTGTTCTTGGGGAAACAGAGGCTCTCGAGTCAAGACAAACCTTAATCCGAAATTTTTGGAACCGCGGATCTCGGTAGATTTTTCAAATATAGTATGCCATACAAATCCGTCCATAATTTTAGACAATCTTGACCTCTTTCAACTATTAGAAACTTTTTGTTTTACTCTTTGTACTACATTCTTTTTAAATAAAACAAACCCGCATCGCATTGACAAAATAAGCAATGACACGTCAACTTTTCTATAAAATGTGCAGTAAAAACATTTAAAAATAATAACGATATATTTATAAGAAAGTGCAAGTTTTCACACCACTTTTGCTTTGATTTTTAACCAAATAAGGAATAATTTATATTCAAAAATGGGTAAGTAGCACATCGACCCATTATTACACATGTCACCAGCACCGAACCGTTAAAATTCATTCCCTTTATACAATACTAGCGACCCGCCCCGGCTTCGCACGGTATATTATGCATGTATTATACATATAAAAACCTTCCTCTTGAATCACTCTATCTATTAAAAAAACCGCATCAAAATCCGTTGTGTGGTTTTGAAGATATAAGCATACATCGGGACATGGGGACAGAAAAAGCGACTTTGTTTTATACTATGTAGTGAGTGATTCTTGAATAATAATGTACTCCCTGATTAATAAATAATTTCTACATTGTTTTTAAAATTGGGCGAAAATCTTAGAAATCATATAAAGGCGACAGCTTGCAACCCATCACCATTTAGTTTTCCATCTCACACGCCCAAAATCATGCTAAGCGTAGCCTTCAGATACCTTAGGTTCTGTCTACCTCTTAAGGGATAGCGGCACTATTATGTTGGTTGCCATGAGCATCCACCAGTGGGATCACGTAGTTGCCTCTGTGTGACCATGAGCATCGCCGGTGGCATTAAAAACTCATTCTTCAGGATATTGATGCTACGGCACCTCAGTAATAAGGGGATTCTGTGAGCATTACCGGTGGGATCATATTTTATGGGGCGTGTGAGCGACACATAAAGCCGGTTACTCATCTGCGAGTTCGTAGTTCGTAACTGTTGCACGTTAAGGCTGCGGCTCCACTGAGGCGGAGACGAGCGGAGCGGAGAGGAGACGTGTGGGATCGACCAATCATATTACAGAGCGGAGACGCCATGTGGATTTCATGTATCTAATATGATTGGTCGATCCCCACACGTCTCCTCTCCGCTCCGCTCGTCTCCGCCTCAGTGGAGCCGCAGTCTTAGTCGCGTATCCACTAGAAGCAGCCTCGGGTCGAGCTGCAGCCTTGCTCCGAGGCCGCGCAAGTGGATACGCTGCCGAAGGCGTTGAGGCAGCGTTGAGGCAGCCTCTGCACTTGCGCGGCCTCGGTTTGAGGCAGCCGCTCGACCCGAGGCTGCTTCTAGTGGATACGCAACGTAACGTGAACAGTTACGAACTCGTAGATGAGTACCCAGTTTATGGTGAAGTATGGTGGGCAGCCATGTTCTATGTACGTGAGTATCTCACGACGACAGTCAGATAGATTTCTGGACTGATCCGGTTTTGGTCAGTTTCGTTAATCGTCAGTTACTATTTTGAAAGGTTTTAGGTTCATTCCGTCGAAATTTCAGTTTACCCTTTTACCAATACTCCTACAACTCAAAAGGACTTAGTGTCAAAATACCTAATTTCCAGAATGCCTAAAATTTTTCTTCATTACACAATAGGTATACCCAATATGACTGAATTTTAAAATGTCTAATTCTCATAAGACTCAAAATTCACAACACCCTTATCGCAGTATACCGTATATTCAAAACAACCAAGTGTCAGAATACCTAAATTTCTATTGATGATTAAAATCTATTTATTATCTTCTTTAGTGCTGGCCACTTTTTCACATATCAGGTTTTGACATTCTGGAGTTTTCAGTTTAAGTTAGGTATTTAGAAATTTTGTCGTATTTATGATTCGGTATTTTAAGGAAATGTACATTTCAAAATTTAGACATTTCGGACATGAGACGTTTTAGGTCGATGTCATTTATGACATTTGTGTATCTTAGGAGTGAGGCAGTTTAATTTTTGGGTATTATGAGCCATTGGTAATTTGAGATTTGAATGGAATTAACGTAAAACTTTGAAAGTTACTAACCTAACCTAAATCTGACTATTAGCGAGTCTGGTTAAAATAGTAACTGAAGATTAACGAAACTGACGGATGGTGAGATCTTTAGTTTCGTGCGTATGTTTTAAAGTATTCTGTATGTCTTACCAGCACGTCATAGGATCAAGTATGACTTCGACCCGTGTTCCGGCAACGCGATACGACCGTCGTTTAAGAATTCAGTCATCTTACCTGGAATCGGATGGATGATACAGTGCATATTTGCCTGCTTGCCAGTCAGCATATATATTCTAATGGGAGTTGCTTATGTTTCTATAAATTATGTCCTTTGTTTTCTATTATTTTGTTAAAGTGTATGATTCAAATAGTCCGTGATTGTGAAAACTTGTGATTAAAAAAAATTATAAGATGATTTTCACTCTTTATTTTTATCCTGGGAAAAATATTATATATAATTTTGTACTGTAGGATCTTACGCGATTGCTTTCTTTATCCGTTAATCGTGCCGCTTAGTAAGCGCTTAGACTCTTGTATTCCGGCATAATACAGCCAGATAATAAGTAAATGTTGACACAAGAAGCAATAACTTTAGGTACCCTTTAGCTAGCAAACGCCATAACAATATACTAACGATACATCCATCATCATCTCCAGCCATATACGTCCCACTGCTGGGCCTGTGCCTCTCAGAATGAGAGGGCTTGGGCTATAGTCAGTGGCGTAGCTAGGTAACCAAGGGCCCTGGTGCAAATAAAAAAATGGGGCCCCTCTAAACTGGTTACGTTTTAATAATAATAGTTCGATCGAGATTTTCTGGTAAGGATTCGAGGGCTTGAGCTTGAGGGCCCCGGGGTACTGCCCCGCCTAGTCCCTAGGTAGCTACGCCACTGGCTATAGTTCCCACGCGGGCCCAGTGCGGATCAGCATCTTCACACACACCATTGACTTGCTTCGCAGATGTGTGTATTCCTTCGCCGAAGAGCTCATCAAATTTCAAATGTAATTTCGCACATAAATTCTCCAAAACTCAGAGGTGCGAGCCTGGGATTCACGACCCTCTGCTTGAAAGGCCATATGTCAAACCACTATAGACGACCGCTTCTACCGACTGCGCGTTTTGTTCTAGGCTTAATTTCAAAAAATGATTATAAAGTAGTGTACAACGAGTGGCCTACGCATCGTACACTAAAGGTCAACCCCGACACGTTTGTCACGCAATGACCACACGTTGTCCACGCAACGACTATGCGTTCGTTGACTGCGTTGACTGTTCGTTGACTGCGTTCGTCCACTCGTTGACACCGCGTTGTCTACTCGTTGACAACGCATTGCCCACTAGTGACCATTGGGTAGATCAACTAGTTGACTACTCATCGAGAGTGTGAGAGTTGATGTCGATGATGAGAGTTGGTGTCGGATTGGCGTGGTGGTCTAATGTGCGAAGACCTTAAAGGAGTCCTCGCCTGCACGGTGCAGGGGCGCGGAGTGGGACGATAAAGGGGGCCGAGAGAGGTGCGGGCTGCAGGTGCTTTACCCGCCCGCGTCTCTCTCGGTCCCCTTTGTTGTCCTACCCCGCGTCCATGTGCCGCGCGGGCGAGGACTCATTAAGCGGTTGGCCTATAGACTACCACGGCTTTTGGTGGATGATACTTCCATGCTGGTCTGGGAGCAAGAAAAAAACATAGAATGTACCAGTTGCTTGTCTACCCGCGCAGATGGTAAAAGCCCATCGAGGGAATGGGCGAAAATCATAGGAATCATGTTTTAGGCGATGAGGCTAGCAACCGATCACTATTTTGATTCCATTTTCCACCTATACGCCCACAATCTTGCTAAATGTGGCCTGTAGGTACCTGTTACCTTAGGCTCTGTCTACCCCGTAAGGGATGGAGACGTGATAGACGTATGTATGTACACTCAGTGTCTGATATTTAAAAGGGTGTGCTTGTACACAAGCCCGTGCTTTTTAAGGTATCGTAGTGACTAAATTTGCTAAATGTATTGGAAACATTATCGCTGGGTACTCATTTACGTGCTGTAACTGTAACTGTTGCACGTTGCAGTAACCACAAACCCTAGTGTGGCGCACGTAACAAGTAATAACCTCCTTCAAACTTTTTGCTCCGTCATTCATAAAAAACAAATCATTGAAAAATAAGACTTCAAAAAAACGTACTACAATTGACGTTTCATCTGCATTCAATACTGTCAATCAAGTGGAACAAAATCAAAGAATTATGAAGTGCTAAATATACTATTCGATTGTAATTCACGTTTCAGCGCAAGTTCGAGTTTCTAAACATAAACCCATGATTTTGTTGAGGTACCAAACTAAGTTGCCTGTTGAAACAGGTGCTACCAACTCGCAAAGATGAGTAAGTAGTAAACAAATCTACTAATGGCATGGACTGGGTGGTCAATATTGTGTGATGGCAGCAAAGCACAGCGAAACCGTAAAACTACCCAACTATAGTCCTGTAATATAAGTTACTAGCTTCTGCCCGCGACTTCGTCTGCGTAGGATTATACATAAAAACCTTCCTCTTAAATCACTCTATCTATTGTAAAAAACTGCATCAAAATCTGTTGTGTAGTTTTGAAGATATAAGCATACATAGGGACATCCTGTATCACTATACAGGAACCTCCTTTTGATTAACCGACCAGCCCGAAAAAACAAACTATAATCCACGCTCTCAACAATTTGGACCATAGTTGTGTATTAGAGTTTTACGGTTGTTCAAACCCACGATCCTATATTGACATACCAGTATCACGATATTTACCGTCTAATCAATGCCTTTTGTTCCTATATTCATTGCCTTTATTTTTGAGCTTAAAATTACCTAACCTAAAAATTTCACTTTAAATACAATCTCTTTGGCTGACTGTACTTGCATTGTCGTACGTTCTACATATGTGTGCCAAATTTCAAGTCAATCGGACCAAGTTGAAGAGTTCTCTACTGCGGAGACGGTCCTGACTGGACCACCAGAATCCTAATACCAGATTATTGTATTGTCATCTGACTTACACAAGTATTCAAAAATTCAGCTCAATCGGATGAAGATAACTAACTGCTTCAAAATTGAGTCGCAAGATTCCACCCGGAGAAACATGCATACGTTGCAAGTTAATAAAAGGTTGTAATTAAGTCACCTCTTTGACTCCATACACTTGAAACATCGGCCAATGTATGGAAACATTCGCCAACCACACCTGAAAACTTTTAAAAAATTCACTGGGTTGTTTAATCAACCTAACCCAACTACAAGCTGAAAAATTCTGATTTAGTTTTATGTAACGCTATGGTGTCAACTGTCATGTTATATATAAAAAGATAAATAAATTAATAAATAAATGACGCATTGTGTTAAAGTAAAATGATGTCTATAGCGGGACAAATGAGTAAAATATTAGGTATGATTCTGATAAAATGTACTTGGTATGTTTGTTCTCTTTCTTCGGCAAACAGAAAGACGGGGAGGAATTCACCCGTGATTCAATGATTTCAACTTGCCCCTTGTTTTTCAGCCAAAATGGAGTTTGACTTTCCTGCAGCGGTTGGCAAAGCTCCCCGCTACCCGTTCGTCAATTACCCATCGTGTGATAGTCTGTGTCATGGTCTTTCCGTATTTATCCTGCCCGCATGTTTTTTTTTCTTTGTGACTTTTGTATATCTTGTTATAAAGGCTGCTCCCTTTTTGGTGATGATTTAATGCAGTTGTCAGTTGAAAATTGAAAATAAACTTGTTATGCAGCCATTTTTTTTATTAAGTAGTAAAATAGATCGTTCACTGAGATTTTTCTTGATGAGTGAATTGCACTAGATCAAGTAGGTATGATTTTCTGTCAAAAGGTCCTTCCAATATGCTGAAAAGCCACCCAAGTTCACGAAAATAGAACTCGCTCTCTCAATTTTAGGCACAAACAAGTGAAGTTGAGACTTACAAACATCCCCAAATTACTATTTTCACCACTTTTCCAAAATCTTGGCCATTTTTATATATCGCAGCTTCATCAAGGTAAACGCATGACTGATCTATCGCGTCGTCTGGTACTTTCAGGACAATCGATGATAAATGGACGGCGTCAGTCGCTGTTGCAATTTTTCTCCATTGTCTACCGGAATTGAATAGGATGAATAGTTGTCATTTAGTAGTTCGTCTCTGACGAATATTTGATTGCTAGCCGTGAAACTGGAAAAGTCGTCAAAATTTTCACCTCCCTTAAAAGCTCCCTTTTTTCACCTTATATTGGAGATATTTGGGAAGCTGCGGTTCGATACAGTAAGTCATGTAACTAAGATACTAAAGACAACGTAGACAGTGCTAGTGAGCTAGTTTAGTATTAGAGGTTGATGACACTAACCTGTTTGCCAGTTTGCCATATGCGTCTACTTAGTAACAGATAAGAGTATAGATGATTCAGTCAGCCGTGCCACCAGATTTTCAGAGATTGTTTGGTATCGGTAATATTTGAATTGCTGGTAGTATTATGCCCTCTTATTTTGAGAGCAGCCCTGTGTACAGATTAGAAAAGCACAAAAGTTTTTTTCTGGTGAAGGTATAAGCAATCTTGTAAGTCAGATTTTCAGGCAACCTCCAATGATTATGAATCATCAAACACAATATATTCATCATCTTTAGCTTAGCGGAGGCTGCTTGAAAACCTGTCTTACAAGATTACTTATACTTTCGCGAGAAAAAAAGCATTTATGCAATGTACCGTTTCAAATATGTTTCTGTTCAATTGCTACAATTCACATTCTCAATGGCAATGGGACAATGACATTCAACGTCTTAAGATTATTTTATCCACTTGTTAAATTTAGACATGAATCAGATCGTTGTATATTTTATTCTGGTGTTTCCTCCGCTAAAAATACAATGGGAAGTTGTAAAAAAACCGCGAACACACGCTCGGTTGGCTTTATTGACTGTGATGTGGAATTAAAATGTGTAACAGTGGGTAGGACTCGTTAAATAGGCTTTGGGTTCTGCAGTAGATACAGGATGGGACCACGAAATTAATAAAATAATTATACTTTCAAACTAGCTGACCCGGCAAACTTTATTTAGCCTTAGATTCAGTTTTTGTCATGTTATCAGAGAGGGCGTTGCATGAAACTAAAATAACCCGACTTTGTTCTAAGTACATAATATAAACTAGTTGTTACGCGTGACTTTGAACGCGCAGAATTAAATTATAGCCTATGTTCATCGAGGATAATGTTGGATTATAATGGTGATAGAATTTTTGAAAGTGGTCACGTAGTTCTGGAGCCTATTCACAGCAAACACAAACAAACAAACAGATCTTTCCTCGTTATAATATTAGCGTAAAAGTATAGATATAGAAGAAGTAAGTAGGTATATTGACGAGTACAATACCTAGTCGCTTTTTGGTGTGCGTGTGAACTGAGGGACCACTTGTTTTTTAAAGGTTTAAAGGTTTTGAAAGTAAGTGTAAAATTTAGTAGTAGTAGCGAATTAGTTTGTAAACAAATCCTGGAATTTGTAAAGAATTCATTAAAAAGTTATACAGCCAAAGGTGTGGTCCCTCAGTTCACACGCACACGCTTCAACGATATTGAAGATCAAAAATCTTCAATATCGTTGAATCGATACCCAAATGCCGGTATGCAAATATCAATTCTATTTCGAAAACCTTCCCTTTCGATCATCGTAATGGCTCCTAAAAATGAAATGGCATACATAATCAAAACATTTGCGTTTGGTTTACGTTCCTGCTCGCGATGTTTATTCAAACGCCTATCATTCACTGGAAGCAATATTTATATAAATAATGGAAATATTAATTTACTCACGTCAACATTAAGCCGAGGCTGAAGCGAGTTTGAAGAAATAAATCATTTTTGCAGTTGTTGCAGTATAATGACATGTCATGTATTTTATACAAGGTGCTAGAAAATGTTCTGGAATAATTTGGTAGGTGGGTTAATTAGTTCGAACCTGTAAACATTTCCATCGCAACTTTTGATTCTAAATTACGTGACACCGTTGACGACACTTTCATCCGATATAGACCTATCAAAAACATGCACTAGATGCTCAAGTTGTTTTTGATAATATTAATCTAATCTAACTAATAAATTGACAATTGACACCAAATGAACTAGTCCCAAACTAAGCAAACATACATACATACATACATACATACCGTCACGCCTCTTTCCCACAGGGGTAGGCAGAGACTACTTTGTTCCACTTGCTACGCTCCTGACATACTTCTTTCGCTTCATCCACATTCATT
The DNA here is from genome assembly GCA_932294345.1 of Pandemis cinnamomeana. Lineage (NCBI taxonomy): Eukaryota > Metazoa > Arthropoda > Insecta > Lepidoptera > Tortricidae > Pandemis > Pandemis cinnamomeana. The sequence continues at coordinate 5,923,223 of OW028724.1, read as the reverse complement.
CTCGCTGCTCACAAAGGCGCGCAGCGCCCCATTTACCACGTTTCCTGCATTCACTCTTCTTTCAATATCACTTTCACACTTCCCATCTTTCGTAAACACCGAACCCAGATATACAAACTCTTTTACCTGTTCGACTTTCTTACCCGCAATCACAATCTCACATTCTGTCATACTGTCGTCTTTTTCAAATACCATAACTTTCGTCCAAGCTTGTAATAATGATCACTAGACAACAGATAAACATAGTTATATAGATAAATACATACTTAAATACATATTAAACATTTTATTGAATCAGGCGTTACTTTGCGGAGGTCCATTTCAATGAACAAAAATTTTTATCTTGCTACTCCGCTACTCACGTGCAAGATAACCAAGCCTGTAAGGGATAATTAAGTTTGTGGGATTTATGTGTATTTTATTGGCTTGGTTATCTTGCACGTGAGTAGCGGATAGGTAATTTTTTTTTGTTCACGTATTAAACAGCCAAGACTCAAGAACAAACATTCGTATTTTTGATACAAATATCTGCCCTGACCAGGTTCCTTAACCACTAGGCTATCAGGTCGTAACTAAACGTTAGTTGGAAAAGAAAAACAAATCATAATAAAACAGTCACAACTTAAAAATAACTCAGAGATACTAAAACTAAAACTACTACTAATTATAAAACAAATGGTTATAAAGCTATAAATAAAAAAGCTGCCCCAAATCACTGATTCAACGTTAGTTGTAATAGGTTATTTAATTAAACGTGATCATTTCCAACAAATTAGTTTCATTTCGTCTCGTTGCATTACGCACAATTACCGAAACAATCTTATTTAATAACCGTGCGATTTTAACGACGAACACTTCATAACAAGTACAGAGCGGCAAATTGCTACGACTTCAAAGTGTTCTTGTATGTAAGTTAAATATTGCGCGCGAAATTCAGTCGTGCTCAATTTGCTCGAAGCAGAATTATGGCGAAATGGCTAGCAGTTAACGCGGAAGCTGTTGTAGACATGCTCGCAGGGCTTATTTCATAATAGTGTAGTTAAATTAACAAACCATTATAGGTTGAATTCTGGATAATGATGCACGGAATTTTTGCGAATTTGATTTTGTTTAACTTGAATTTTGTTTCTCTCTCTCTCTCGACTCTCTCTCTCTATCGTAATCATAAATATTGTATGTATAATTCTTTGTTGTGTAGTCGAAGCAAAAGATAGCGAATCGTATTTTACATAGGTTACCTTAAAATATGTATGTATATGACGCTGACTGTTCAAATTTGGTTATTAATAAAAAACTACGATGCTAAACTTTGAGAGACATAGAAACAACTTGCTGAAATATTGTGGAATAATTTTATGACACTGTATTTTTTGGTCCGATATAAAATATTGTAAGATGCGTGAATCTGAGCAATAAAGCGTCATAATACCTTGATCCGAGTCAGAAGTGAAATAATCGCCTTATTCGAATAGCTGGTAAATATTTAATTGGAGAGGGCTGGCAATTATTTGAAAGATTGCTTGATTCCCGAAACTTGACCTTGGCAGGGGCTGTGGTGTTTGAGAACAGAGGGAGCGTTGACATTGGCGAGTGAACTCGTAGATAATACTGGCTAGAGCCACACACTGGACGAGTGGCGTAGAAGACGATAAAAGGAGGCAGAGACGTAATGTGGCTGCGCTACATAGCCAAACGTCGTACTATCCTGCCACTGCTGCAATTTTAAAAGCTTTGATTTACGTAAAGTCAAATTTTACTCACTTCTAACTTCTAAGTATCAGATTTTAACTTAAAAAATATACGGTCGGTTTATGTTGAAATATTTTTTGTAGCAAAAACTTGGTTACCGTTATCTATATTCGCCGGAAAAACCATGAAATGTAAACTTTCCGCTTTATTAATTAGTTTACAAATAGCTACAATAGAAAGATGTGCAGTTTTTGGAACTCTGATCATATAGTTATGTCCAGAAAAAAAGACTGCTATGCTTGCTATCGTAAATGTCGTGGTGTTAACGTACGAGCATTCCAGACTTATGGCACCCCTGAAAAACCCCCTGGGGATGCCACAGGAACTTGGATTTAGACCCGTGGCACCCCTAGGTGGATTAGTGCGGTGGCGACCTAGAAATATTATAGATTTTTATCTTTATCCCTAATGTGAAGCTAATGTGACTAGGGATTATTCAAGTTCAAACCGAGTATAAAAAATCTTACGTCTTTCTACTGTACTTTTAAACTAACTATACAGTCCAGCGAGCAGTCGAGTGAACTTGCCCACTTCAACGCTTACCGAGAGTAAGTCATCGAGTCATATTTCACCATTATTGTTGTCTCAGAACAGAGAATGATCTAGTATTCGGTGAATAGGAGTAGATTCGTCTTGTCATCTCGCGATGTTTTGTGGATTAATGGCTTTCAGTTCCGGCATAATGGGGGTGCGTGCTGATAAAATTTATTCATTATTTTTAGTCAAACCTTTGCACAAAGCGCTTGACTGTATTTGAGTTTAGGTTGTTCGATCTTTGTACGATATTTTTCTGCCGGTTTTCGAGCGAAGTTATTAGACTGAAAGTTATATACTATTTGTTTTACAATTCTTGTGATAAAACTCCTGCAAAGCAAAGGAAAGTTTCATTAAATTGCCAGGCTATGCGTCAACGACGACGACGACTAAGTATGAGTAGATTGCATGTGTAGCTCAATCGTTCCCATCGTTTTGGTTTTCAGTGTCCAACTTTTTCAACCCGTCTTTATTAGTAAAAACATCGTAGCGGTTGCGTCTTCCTGACTAAAAATGGTTGTTTACTGTCGATATCTCAGAAACTTTCCTGCGCTGCGCAAAGTGTTCGAACTTATTCTCGATGAAATTATAATAACTTACAACTTTATCCTGGGAAATTGCGTCATTTCCGCTGGATAGCGAGGCAGACGAAGGCCGAAGAAGTTGTGCACGACATTTAAACCAGGCGGTCGTTTCCACAGCACACACGCTATGCACGAAATGAACAATGGGCCCACGTGGGTGACAAATGTAGCGGTCCGTACACAGCGTACGCAGCAGTGGGTCGTCGCCTTAACTCGCTTTGTAAAGAGAGTAATAATATTTTGACGAATAATTTGATAAAGCACACCTACTTTATATACTTTTTTTTTTTTTTTAACGTGTGGAAAATGCGCCTTAATGCATCTCCGCGCTCGGGGCAGCACGAACGGAGGTATGACGGGCTCTCCAACTCGCCGCTGCTTTTCCTATGGAAGGAGGGGAGAGGCCTACCGTCTAAAAACACACCCGTTCCCTCCAGGCCTTGAACTGCGGGCGTTGCGGGCGCACTGCGGTGACCACCGCAAACGTATTTTACTATATACCTATACATCTACACTCAATATCTCGGCCGTGTCGTAACTTTCACGATTCCTTAAGTTCAACAACCCCCAGACTTTCCCCTAGGAATATCAAAAAGCCTATAATATGAACTATAGCTCCTCAATTCAATGGTCGACCTACCGCTCAAAGTAAATCCCGTCTCCAATTATCGGTTGAAAGTTGAAGCTGTGAATATCGGGAACTATCGCGACAATGAACTGACGGATTGTATTCGATGACATCTAAATAATATCAAAGTCGAACGAAAACCAGATGAAATTATAGTTTTAACGACTTGAATCTACAATCATAGAGGAACTAGTAGATATTGTTACTCTTTGCTTGGCTGGACCAAAGTCAGACAGGGCACTAAAATTGAGTAAGAAGATTATGGTCATAGATATGGATAGAAAATGTTTAATCATTCCGTGGTAAAGAGCAACTTTTTTTGTGTAGCAAAAATATTTAATCATATCATACACGATAAAAATGGCCGCCACAGAAAACAAATGAATACAAAGGAAAACTGACGAGAAACTAGAAACATCGGTATTCCATATATCAATAACACGCTCCGCTAATTCAGATTACCAGAGCAAAATAAGTTTGCATTGCCGAAACTCGCCTAAAGAGTAACCCCTTATCTTATCTTAATCTAGGGGTCCCTACGGATACACTTCGACCCATTCGTGGATCTTTTGTGTAATTACCCCTCCTTCGCACTACTCCATCGCTTTTACCACCTCATCCATGAATTGGGTGATTGGGCGCAATGGTAGTGCCTTGAAATCTCCTGGTTCAGGGTATCCGACGCTAAACAGTTTCATTCTTAGTCTGGGGATGGCCTCACATTCGCACATAATGTGTTCCATTGTTTCAACCTCTCCGCCACAAATTCTACAATCATTGTCGTTATTGTCCTGTAGTAAGTCTTGCTTATGTATCGCTTCAATGATACAGAATAAGCCTAGGTTATGTTTGAAACCCTAAACGAAATTATAACCTGCCAAGTTTATAATGAATTTATATTAATGTTCAAAACCTTTTAGGCTGGCTTGTGACGTTGGGGAACAATTAACTAATGATGAGAGTTAGACAATCCAACTAATATTACAAGCTTTATGTTAAGTTGCAATGTATGTTTATCCGGGTGGAATCTTCCGACTCAATTTTGAAGCAGATATCTTCAACCAGTTGAGCTGAAATTTTGCATGTTTATGTAAGTCAGATGACTGTCAATTATTTGTTGATTGGAGTTCCGGTGACCCAGCCAGGACCGTCTCCGCAGGAGGGAACTCTTTAACGGTTGGTCCGATTGACTTGAAATGTGGTACAAATATGTACGTATGTACCTACAGTCAGCAAAAAAGTTTGTATTAAAAAATGTTTTTTTTTGACAGAAACTTATTTTAAATCAAAGTTCGTCAGTGTGTTTATCTGTCAGTATGTTTGTTACATCTTCACGCTAAACGGATGCACGTTAAAACCGGTCTATAGAGGTGTTCAGTCGAACAAACATGACCAAATGTTGAAATATTTTGGAAAAAATCTGAGATTACTTGTATTTGAAAAAAAAAACAGAATGTTACATTAAAACAGAATAGTGATGAAACAGGGTGTTTAGGCTTGATTTTTAACTGACTTCAAAAAAAGGAGGTACTCAATTCGTCTGTTTTTTTTTATAACAAGCTTTTAAAAAGCCGCCTTAAAGTAGTTATCGCAAGACTTGAGCCGCTTCTAATGGTTACGTTAACTTGAGATTTGTTATACAATATACACAGTGTATTTACAATACCAGGCCATAACAAAAAAAAAGAAAAAAAAAGTTTATTTTGCAAAAAGGCGCCAACGACTCTTACAAGTTTTTTAAAAAATGCCAGCGCATTCGGAAATACCATCATAGCCAAGAAGAAAGCGCCGCAAGAAACTTGGGAGAAACATTTTTTTTAAATCATAATAAAGTGCGGTCTCTTCGGCTAATATATATTTTTTAATCATTCGGCTTCGTAGAGCGATGTCTCGCTCTAACTTACGTGACGCCAATTCAATTGTCTCTTTCCAAGGACCGAAGTGCAATCTTCATGGCCGGTATGCAAGTAAAGTACCCACAGACAACAAGAAATACAGTCAGCAAAACTACTTAATTTACAAATGAAAAATTTTACAATACCTATTTCTATGAATAATAAATATTTATCTTGCTACTCCGCTGAGTAGCGGATTCAATGAAATACTATTTCTTCCTTTGTTTAACGTTAACCGCTTACTTTTTAGACTATCTCTGTATCTTGAAAAATAATACTCAATATACTTCAATGGAAATTATAAAAACTTAGAGAATCCAACATTTTATGGTCGTATTCTTTATTAAAATATCAGGTAAAACGAGAAGTTCCTCAAGACCCAGAAAATAAGAAATAAAATACGGATATTTTTCACTGTTTCAACGGAAATTCTGTAGCGAACTCTGAGAAAAATGCTACGGGAATATTTCAAGACATAGTACGCATTCCTGACATCTTGAGTTTGTTAAATTTACTTGTTTACTTGTTTGTTGTTATATTTGTGTGTCTTGCAAAAAGGAATAAATGTCTTCTTTCTTTCTTTCTTTCTTTTTGTTCTCGTTTCCTCTATGAATAAAAATATTTTTTTAAGTAAAATTTTGTGTATACAAAAAAATCATTAAGTTAATTTAACGATGACAGTAACTGTAAAACCGACGATTCTAATGTATGTTTCGTAAGTTTTCTGTCAAATATATGTCAAAATTGTCGGGTATATTTAATGTTATCGTCGAAGTAACTATGTGCAACTCGCATTAACGCACCGTAAAAATATTACCAAAACATTTTGTACAAAATCTTTTAAACAAACAAAAAAACGGGTAGTAAAATAAAAACAAAAACCTGAGTTTGATATGTATGAAAGAAGATACTTAAAATAAGATATGAAAGTTGAAAAATAAACAATCTCGATTTCGTGTTAAACTCTAGTACTGTCGTAATGTCAAAGTGTAAATAGAACAGTCAAGCTTCAAAAGATTTAGCAACTAAATTCAGAATATTTTTCCTGCAAAACGGCTAAGTATTTTCTCATACATACAGAAACAAAATACGAACGAACTGGAACTTGGAAGTCGGTTAAAAATCAGCTCAAGTACTGTTTATAGCAAAATGTCAACTGTCACTGGTACAATTTGGTGCCATCCGTTAGAGAGGCGCGTCTGCGACGCTCCGGTCTGAATAATTCCCACAGATTCCTCTTCAGACGCGTAGAGCTTGGAAACCGGTTCCAAAATTAATTTAACTAATGAAGTTTTTACACAAACATCTACCCCCTTATTCATAAAAGCTCTGTAGGCTTCTGCCAACTTAGCAACCGTTTGTCTTATCTGTGAAAGGTAAATGTCAAAGTGACATGTAAGGACAAACGATTGCTAAGTTAGCAGAAGCCTATAGAGCGTTTATGAATACGGGGGCACGTCTTTATCCCTTTCGGGTTAGACAAACTTTGAGGTAACACCTAATAGTACATTACTGCAGAGGCCGTGAAGTAAGGGATTGCTGGACGAGTTTGGGGTAGATGGCCGAGTCGAAGACGAGGCCAGATAGAACGAGTCCTGCAATCCCTGTTCCGGCCAAAGCTTGTATAGTGCTTTTCTCAAACAATGTGAGGAAATATTAAAATTAAAATAACTACTAGACAATCAAGTAAATCATAGTTTATTATAGGGAAAATCTCTTTACTTTTTTCCGGTAGCATATTTTGCATAGCTAAATTTGCCTCCTCTTTTAAATGAGGCGGAGTACAGTTCATAAGTTCCCCGTCACTTTCATCACTAGAAGTCATTTTTATTTCTGTTAAATTATAATAACAATCACTACGAAATACGCATAAGCAGAAAAAAAGATTTTCGATTTGCCACCTTTTTTATTTTTTAAATGTACTAATTTGATCCAGCTATTTGAGCACCATGTTTAACCGCACATAAATATAGTACCATAGATTTTTTTTTATGTCGCAATTATGCTTAGGTACAGATTGTGGTGGTGGTTGGCTGTATGTAATTTTTTCCTTTGCCAATTTAATTTTAGTATAGAAATTTAAAAAATTAGAGCAGCGGACAAAAATGGATTTTCATACTAACTTTTGTGGCCTAAGCCAAGAAGTAATGTAGGGAGCCATAAATGAGAAACTTCATGTCCTCATATCGGGACATTAACGCATACATTTCCGAGCATGTTTGAGAAAAGGCATTTTAGAGTGATTGTGGACGTATAGGTGGAAAGTGGAATCGAAATAGTGTTGGGTTGCTAGTCACGTCACCTAAGATTTGCGCGGAAAGAGAAGCAACTGGTACATTCTATGATTGTTCTTTGCTCTCAGACCAGCATGGAAGAAAAATGCACACACAGATTACTTTTCCTGTCGTAGACACAAAATATATTGGTTGAGGTGGTTGAGCTAGTTCGAATAAACATCACTGTCAATGTGTTTCATGATTCTTAATTGTAGTTGACAAAATATTTCTACATATAAATCGGTCGATGCTCGAATGTTCGGCGGTAAAGAGATGACTTCATTTGAACAAAAATATCGATGAAAAACACTTAACATTCGAGAGTTCAAACTACAGCAAACACTTCGTAGGTGTAGGAACTATAGATAAATTACCGAGAGCGTGGAATTTCATATTTAGTGGTAGGTATTACATGTTTATGGCGTTCAACTTTAGTGAGAGAGAAACTATATTATAGAGAGATCTCTCTCTCCAATGCCTACAAACATGCAATTCCACGTTACCGGTAATTTATTTATAACAGAGTGCTGTTGCATCTTTCTATCCCTCTGCTGTCTAGTCTAAACTCTGGGTGCCACCGATAGAAAAGTGAAATTCGGTATTGAAACCAGAAACCGAAATTTGTCGCCTATCCAAACCCTCTAGGGTTCTGACAAAAATATTACGCAGACGTGAGGCAGATATATCCGGTGCGAAGCTAAACATAACGTTGAAATGTTGCCATTTGTAACGCGGAGCCACCTGTATTTTTTCATAGGGTTGCCAGTGGAAAAAAAATGTATTTATTTTAGGCTTTATTGTAGAAAAAAGTAAAGGTAAAATTGAATTATTTATTTTTTAATCAGAAACGGGAGAAAAGTGGACATAAAGTAATATGATACAACTTGTGGTAAAAGGAATATTAATGTTATCGCTTGTAATTCCCGGTCCAATTAATTTCCTTCCAGAATCGATGATGTCGGGATGCCGCTTTCCTCCTATTAGAAGGCAAACGTTTTTGTGTTGTTTAAAAAAAGTTATTAAGTAGACATCTATACTTACTATCAGGCATGATTGGGATCAAACGCATGCCTAATTCGGTTTAAAAAAAAAACAATTCTTAATCCGGGTAGTCATCTGCGTGCTGTGACTGCAACTGTTGCACGTTTTTTACGGCAGGGTCGCGAGCCACGTCCTCACTAGGGATTTTGGTTACTGTAATCTCAGACTTTAATAAGCAACAGTTACGGTTAAGCCAGGTACTCATCTGTGCGGGAATGATAACGGGGCATTACCTACCTGCATTGCACGGTCTCACAGTCTAAGGGAAGACGGGCCCAGCGTACGGGTCCTCCCCTTCTTGGCGCGGTCCTGGCGGAAGCCGGGGCCACCGGGGGTCATTTGTGGTGAAACCCTAGTGACATCCCACTGCGTCCCCATCACACCGGATTGAGGCAACGCTGGAGAGTTTTTAGTTTGGGTATACCGCTTCAGCCTAGACAACCCCGTGCCTAGGGCATCCATAAAGATTTCCTTTCCGTTATAAAAAAAGGACCTCATCTGTGAGCTGTAACTGCTACTATAGCTGCTGTGCTGGCTCGCAGGCCTGCTGCGAGTGGAACGCCATGCCACACTAGTTGGTTACAGTAACGTGCTAACTGTTACAGCTATCAGTTTCGATCAGTGTGTGTTACCAGTGATGACTTACGGCACTGAAACGTGGTCCCTCACTATGGGCCTTATGAACAAGCTCAAAGTAGCCCAACGAGCTATGGAGAGGGCTGTGCTGGGAGTCTCTCTGCGAGATCGAATCAGAAATGAGGAGATCCGTAGCAGAACCAAGGTTGCCGACATAGCCCAGCGGATTAGCAAGTTGAAATGGCAGTGGGCAGGGCACATAGCACCGAGGACGGATGACCGATGGGGTCGAAAGGTCCTCGAGTGGAGACCACGCACCGGCAAGCGCAGTGTGGGCCGTCCACCCACAAGGTGGACCGATGACCTCATTAAGATCGGAGGATCGCGCTGGATGCAAGCCGCTTCCAACCGGTCTTATTGGAGATCTAAAGGAGAGGCCTAGGTCCAGCAGTGGACTTGTAATGGCTGAGATGATGATGATGATGTTACAGCTCGCTGGCGAGTACCCAGCAGCTGTTCACATTAGGACGATTGAACCGAACCGCCATTGCGGACCGACATTTTCTTAGCAATCAGAATTCTTAACAGCGATGTCTTTTTCTAACGTCGCTTTTATTTACATCTCATCTTTTAAGTAGGCCACGTTATCTCGAAACCTGTGAAGTTCTTTTGTGAGTGAATATGAAAATTATAAAAGCTCCCGTACGCCGAAAGCTACGTTTTAATAATGAGCCATGTCCCTTTTAAGTCAAGCCGATGGCTCTCAAACTAGGTACATAAACGTAAATATAATATAATATATGCAGGGTATAAAAAATACATAAATCACGTCTTTATCCCTTACGGGGTAGACAGATCCCAAGGTAACAACCCATCACTATTTTGATTTCCCTTTCCACCTATACGCCCTTAATCATACTAAACGTGGCCTTAAGGTTTTGTTAATTTAGGCTCTGTCTGCCCCGTAAGGGTTAAGACGTGATATATGTATGTATGTATTTTTTGGCCGACTAAACTTATAATAATAATACGACTTATACTATAGGTAATAATACGGCGATAATATAAGAAAAACGAATGACGTGAACTTTTATCAATTTCCATTATACTTCGCAGAGTATAACGGTCTCAAAAACCACTTGAAATAATAAGGCCGCGACATTAAAAAGTTTGAGAAACGGTGAGCTAAATGGACGAGTCTTGTATCCCTTCAGAGTTCATCGGAGATTATGAAATTATAATATTCGGAGTCATAACTCTTTTAACGCGTTTTAAAAATGATTTGGAAGACGCTATTGAGGAAGGAATTACAATAGCTACGCATTTCCTATAAATTATTCCAAAATCGGTAAAAGAAAATGGAGCGATGAATTATCCATTGGATTTTCCTGACTTTCGGGTTTTATTCTATTTACTATGGAGAATTTGTTTGACGAAAACAGAGCTCACGAAAAAAATAATGCTACCATTTCCAGTCCCCGAATGTTGTTTTTCAAGATTTTAATTTAATATGTTAAATATGTTTGTTAGTTTGTTTTATAAAACTTTTCGGGCCACTCTGGGCTCATAATTTTGACTGTTGAGCCGATTGTTCTGAAAACTTGCTTGTTTCAACTTGTTACCCAACATTTGATTAATCTCGAAGCTTTTAACAAGCGCGTGAATAATATTTATATGGAAACAGTTTAGTCGTGTCCAATTATTACAAAACAAACAAGATACGCCCGATACTGATACGGTAATGCGATTCTGAAAACAAAGTGGTTTCAAACTGATTTAGTATTTAAATATATGCTATATAAATTACCTACATTACAATTGATCCATATTTATTGACGATTCTAAAATTTCAAATTTTTCTCAATGTTTGTAGAAAACCCTTATTTATGTTTTTTTACATACGTAAGAAGATCCTAATTAAGTATAATTATCCAAACATTACTGTCAAGTTTGCAAAATTAAACAGAATAATTTTTGTTCAAAGTAATCATGGACTATGGTAATTCCTTGCTTTCCTCAGTCACCTAACTGATATTGTAAATAAATATATCCGACGAAATAAGAATTCGATGAAACAACAATTCGACGAATCGGGTACTATTAATTTGATGAACTATCTATCGTACTCCACCTTCATTACAAAAATATACAAAAGGCAAAACATTTCCGACGAATCAAGAATTCGACGGAACAATAATTCGGCGAAACAACTATTCATTCAACTCTACTTTCATTACAAATCGTATAAGCAAAACTCAGAGCAAATGTTAGTTTCAATAAGAGTATGAGCTGATAATTAAAACCGTTAACAAGTTAATTTGCTCGTCTGTCGCATACTCATGCATATTGAACACTACATTTGTAATAATATCTATACACGAGGTTTACCCAAAACGATATATCGCCACTAAAGCATCATCATAATTTTCACCTAAAAGTCTTTGCTACAGAGTCTAATTTCAGAAGTCAGTCCGACGGATATAGGCCCTTTTCTAAATGTAACTCGGTTAACTAATTCTGAAATGCTGTCTGTCTGTCATTTTCTGCTGTTTGAACCGAAGTTCTACTGACCCAGTTTCAGTGTAGCGTTCGTAGTCTATGTTTAGTTTCTTTAAACAATGAACTAGCCTATATTTTATTGAATCAGGCGTTACTTTACTTCCATTTCAAGGAACAAAAAATATTTACCTTGCTACTCCGCTACTCACTTATGCTTGCTCGCTTACTTATGAGTAGCGGAGTAGCAAGGTAAATATGTTTTGTTCAATAAACTTGCCGTAACGATAACAATTTAAGATAATTAATGTTATATTTTGTAACAATGATGTTTAAAATCGTAAATATTAAAATTACTACTTATGTAAAAACTCTTATTTAATTCGAAAACAACATTATTTTTACGAGTGTTTATTTAACATCGTTTCGTGGTCTTGGTCAGATTAACTTCAAATTTGGTATCAACATTTGTTTTATCACACATACAGGCCACGTTTAGCACGATTATGGACGTATAGTTAGCCGGTCGCCTAAAAAAGTCATGATTCCTATGCCCATTCCCTCGATGGGTTTTTACCATTTGCGCGGGAAGAGAAGCAACTGGTACATTCTGTTTTTTCTTTGCTTCCAGACCTGCATTATAGATTTGTTTTATAATTATTTTTTTACTGAATTAAAACTCGATAGAAGCCGCTTCCAACCGGTCTTATTGGAGATCTAAAGGAGAGGCCTATGTCCAGCAGTAAACTTGTAATGGCTGAAATTATGATGATGATGACTCGATAGAAAGAGATTAGTGAAGTCAATAATGCGCATGCGATGCCAGCTCTTCGCTACATAGTATACAAAATCGATTTCCGCAGTCTGTATATCCCTATGCTTAGATCTTTAAAACTACGCAACGGATTTTGATGCGGTTTTTTTGATAGACAGTGACTCAAGAGGAAGGTTTATCCTATCCTACCATCCTACTATCCTACTCCTACTAATATTATAAATGTCAAAGTTTGTGAGTATGTTTGGATGTTTGTTACTCTTTCACGCCAGAACGGCTGGACAGATCTGGATGAAATTTGGAACATACATAGATTATAGTCTGGAATAACGCATAGGCTACTTTTCACCCCGGAAAATTGCGTAATTCCTGCGGGATAGCGATAAACAAATTCTATGCAGACGAAGTTGCGGGCAACAGCTAGTTAGACAATACAATGCGATCTCTGTTTTTATTTCCAAAAGGTTGCGAAAATAATCCACTGGTTTACGGTCGGTAGTAAGACCTATTAAGTAGTATAGCGTAGTATGTAGAACATATTTGCTGAGGTAAAGTACCTCGATAAAAGATACAAGATATTACTTTCGTGATCAGACTATGGCAAGCTTTTGTGTTCTATTTTAATAGAACGTCTTCATTTGTAGACCTTTTGTATCGGGAAGAATGAAATGCCTAGTCCTAAGAACGTCTATCGATAACTTAGCCTATTGAAACTATTTTCGTACATGCACACATACATAAATCTCGTCTTTATCCCTTATAGGGTAATAAGGCCTAAAGGCCACGTTTAGCATGATTTAAGGCATAAAGGTGGAAAGGGGAATCAAAATAGTGATGGGTTGTTAGCCGCATCGCCATCATGATTCCTATGCCCATTCCCCCGATGGGTTTTTACCATCTTCGCGGGAGAAGCAACTGATACATTCTATGTTTTTTCTTTACTCCCAGACCAGCATGGAAGCAACTATCTTTGTGATACCTTAATAACTGCTTGCTACTACCTAGTCTTTTCGTTCTGAGAGGAGGCCTGTGCCCAGCAGTGGGACGTATATAGGCTGGAGATGATGATGATGATGATAATTAACTACTTCACTATAAATATGAGATCTTTGCGAACAAATTTGACAAGTCAACATAAAAATCCAGTGTTAGCAAAGCTCCGCTCCTAAGCGTGATGTAGGCAGTGTGAGTTTGTTTTATATTGGTTACTTACATAGACAGACATAAAAAATCTATGTATATCGTTGTTTAGTAACCATAACAAAAGGTTTACTAGATATTTATTTGGAACTAGGTCAATTTGTGTGAATTGTTCCGAGATATTTTATTTATTTGTGTATAATTACAAAGTTTTGTGAAGCGCACCCCTTTATTTTTGCTCGACAGTGTATTCCAGAATGATACTGAGACGCAAATGAGACACTAAACGCAGAATGGTTTAATTTCAGGTCCATATGAGGATAGTTATGACAGAAAACTGGATGAAATCAGGAAGGAGTTGACGATGAAAATACGGGAGGTGGCGCTCAAAAATCAAACAGAACTGAAGGTAGGTCTTCAATGGATTGTAGTTTGTAGTGTTCAGTCTATCTTGGTGTCTCGCTCATTCTTATGGCTTTCATGCTTGAATCGGCCGATGTTACCTGAAACCCGAATGTAAAACTTGGAGTTCACGAACTGTAGGGATTTGTAGACTATAAAATACAATGTAATGTATGCCATACATACATAATATCACTTCTTTATCCCTTACGGGTAGACCCGGAGGGTGACGAATAAATAAGCTAGAATACAATACATAAACATCCTAACATCTAACAACTCTACTAACCTGGCTGTAGAATTTATTCCATTATTCTTATTGTTGACCGTCGATGCATATAGCACAACGGCTTTTGGGTGAATGACAAATTTATTATAATTATCACCCTTTTTATAGATTCCTGGGGAATACCGTTACCGCGATGTAGGAATGCGACGGCCCGATACAATGGCATCTAGCGGCCGATAGACACACTAAACAAAACAACGTTTCAGAACTGTACACTTATACAAGGGGTCTCCAATGAATAACTGTCATCTCTCTCTTTCACAGGATGAAAAGTTCGACCACGTGGATTTGATCGTGGAGGACCTAGAAAAATATGAAAGAGAAGTCCATGTGTTTTTGAGTAAACTGCATAACAACAAGACAAAAGAGAAGGATAAGACGTGGACGTTTATCAACGCGATGTTCTACGCCGGCACTATTTATACTACCATTGGTGAGTTGTTCATCTTTATTATATTTTTATATCGATTTATAGGTACACATAGTCACGCCTTAGGTACACGTAGGCATAGGCAGAAACTACAATGCTCCACTTCTCTTGCTATCCTGACATACCTACCTCTTTTGCTTCATCCACATTTATCGTCAACAATCTTTTTACAAGCTTTTTTTAACTTACAATACATACATACGTACATAGATCACGTCTTTATCCCCTACGAGATAGACAGAGCCTAAGGTAACAGGTACCAACATTACATGCCACATTTAGCAATATTGTGGGCGTATGGGTGAAAAATGAAATCAAAATAGTAATGGGTTGCTAGTCTCATCGCCTATAACATGATTCCTATGAATTTCGCCTAGTCCCTCGGTGAGTTTTTACCATCTCCGCGGGAAGAGAAGCAACTGGTACATTCTATGTTTTTTCTTTACTCCCAGAAGGCTTGAAGGAAACTTTTTAAAGTGATGTCTTAATATATATTTTTGCATATGGACATACTCACATATATTATGTTTTCACACTGACTTGGCTATCTTGCACGTGGCCTTAAGGTTTTGTTACCTTAGGCTCTGTCTACCCCGTAAGGCCGTAAGGGATAAATACGTAATATAATGTATGTATGTATGTACTTTAAAAAGTCGAGTTCTCACACTACATAGTTGGATCGTTAACCTATCCTTCCAAAATCGTGTGAGTGAACTTTGTTTTCTGGGAATCTTTGCTGTAACAAAATGACTAGGCGTCTGAAATAAATAGGTAATCCAACTAGACGTTTAAGGCGGATGCTCGCGTTAGCTCATTGAAGAAGTCCCGTTAGATGGCGCTGTAATCAATTATGTGTGTTTTTTGTAGTTTTTAGAAGATTCTATTATAACACTTATAGATTATCATTTGATTTGCGCACACAGTTTAATACGGCCGATTTTTTGAGACTACACTCAGAGGGTAATAATGCACCAATTCGGAGAATAGCTGCACAAACGCTGGTGTCACTAACGGCCCTGTACAGATACTAGGTCTTACACACACATGAAAATAGGAGGCGCCAACTAGTGGAAAAATATTGCAACACCTTGCTAAGCTGTAAGCGTAATTTTTCACGTTATATTTACGTTTTTATATCAACTTTACTTTTACCAGAAATTTTACAAATCTATACGTACAAAACTAAGTCGTGTTATTTAAACCATTTATAACTTTGGAATAGCTGCACGGATTTTTATGATTTTTGATTTGTTAGCTTTCTCTCTTCCTCGAATAGCCAAATAACTAATCATAAATATGAAAAATGCACAAAAAAAATCTTTAATTTTTCGTTTGCAGCGCCATCTGTGACAAAAACTGACTTTAAGGCGGAATATTTTTTTGCCAGCTCGGCTAGTTACAAACATAATAATATTATATATGTGTCTAGCTGATGCAAATATGTGAATCAATGCCACCTCCAACCCTTTTTGAATATTAGGGAGTAATTTTAAGAGGGCTATCGTATTTGTACTCACTAGTTGGCGCCACTGTAGGATTTCTTTTAATTTATCATCAACATCATTTATTACCCACAGTGTTGCACAGTCCCGTTTATCCTCTAAATTAGCTGCCATTTTATTTGCCTTCTTAGTCTGGCTCCTACTTTTCATAGCTTCTCTTTTAACATTTTAATAAACCTGTCGTATGTCTGCGAAAATATTCGGAAACAATGTAATGTAAAGCCGGAATATGCAACTTGTAGGTAGTACTAATTTCACGTTCCTTTAGCGCCTCTAGCGGCGAATTCATATGCCGTCATTGCTAGTATCTTGAAATGTCTTTGAGTATTTAGTATGTAGGAACCCGCGATTCATATCTGATATTCGCTCACACGTAGAGACATCATCATCACCATCGTCTGACAGTTTATTAATACTCCTATGCATTGCATTACAAACGTTTCGTCTGAGGCATCTAAACAACTAGCGCCGTACTATAGGTATTGTCGTTTCGCGTCATAGGCTTTCGTAAACAGGTAACTTGAGAATCAGCCTGCTTACAGCAATGAGACCAAGTCACTCGTGCTAGCCATTCGGATCCTTTCCTTTCACCAAAATGCATTGGAGTATAGGATCACATAAAGGAAATTAAATAATAACGCATAGCGCGTAGGGACTACGTCTGAATGCTTCTTGGCTAGGGATTTTGGTAGTCATCGGACGTGGGCCGCTTGCCTAGTTCACCTGGGTGGACCACGAGCACATTTTCTTGCCGATGTTCCAAGTCAGAACACCTAGGTGAACCACGGGCAAATGACTATGGGCCATGGTCCAAAAAGTGCCCATGGTTCACGTAGGTGTACGGAGGTGGACCATTGGCAAGAAAAATTGCCCATGGTCCACCCAGGTGAACTAGACAGGTAGTTTTCGGTTAGATATTTGTTCCAGAGTTGCGACCTGCCTTTTTATGTTATGTCATCATAATTCATATTACTAATTCATGGTATAGCCCATGAGAGGAAAAATAATATTAGATAAAATAGTAGGTACGACAAATAAATAATGACAACTCCAAAACAAATCGAATCCATCTGAACTCACTTTTACTTACTGATACTTACTTCCACAAAAGTCGAACTTCATCCATCGATGGTTTTGAGTAGCGTTGCCAACAGTGGGATAAAGCAGATTCTCACGGTGTCTAGTCCACACGCGAGAAATCAAAATTACAGCTCGACGCAAATTATATCAGCTCATTCCTCATGGACCAACTATATGCATAACTGGTTGTGCCAATAGGAATTTCGGGCTTATAAAAATAAACATTCACATTAGAGATAGTAAAATTAGGTTCATTAGGCATCTTCAAATGCCCGAAGGGCAAACTGAATAGAAATAGGAACCCCGCCGTCAACCTTACGGTGAAGTGAAATTCCTAATGGCACAACTAGTTGTCCATAATATAGAGTAGGCCCACAAGAAAAGCGTCATACATTTAGGCACAAATCGTGTGCATAAAAATGAGATAGAATTTAGCTAGCGCCGTGCAGCAATGGCGCCTGTACTATA
Organism: Pandemis cinnamomeana; assembly: GCA_932294345.1. Lineage (NCBI taxonomy): Eukaryota > Metazoa > Arthropoda > Insecta > Lepidoptera > Tortricidae > Pandemis > Pandemis cinnamomeana. The sequence goes on along the minus strand of OW028724.1, from coordinate 5,905,358 downwards.
CGCGTGTCGACCAGTGAAACAGGGAACAGAGACGTGCTAAACTACGAAACTCTCTAGATATTTTTTTCGGTCTGTAACCATGATCCACCTGCAGTTTGTCCACCTGGTTTTTGACAGAGCTCCGCTCCTGGGCGGAGCTCCTTTTTCTGGGTATTGGAAGCTCAGTGGTTTTCTGGGTGGAAAAATTAGGTGGGCTACGGGTAGACTGTGGGTTAATGTTATTTTTTTTTTTTTGTGAATTGTATCTGTTTCTTTATATTTGTACAATAAAGCACAACAGTCGACCGTCTAGTTTATTATAGGCGTTAGATAAGATCCCACAATAGCTAGGGCCAATACGCCACGCAACACGTAAGGCTTGATTTATCAAAGCGCTGGCAGTTTAAAAAAATACCTCGATATTTTTAAATAAAACTTAATACTTTTTAAATGAAAACTCTTTTATGATTAGATACATCATATTTCCAAAATTCAGGCCATTATTATCAGGGTATTTAAAAGGAAACAAACATTGACGTAACTATACACTTCAAAGTCAAGAACATAATAATTATACCTAATGATTAGATGTTTTCTATACCAGGCGTCAGGCTCCAAATGAAAGAGATGAGACGATCACTGACAAGTTGGTACTCTTCTCGGTGATTGTCAACGTCAACAAGAGATGAGCTTAGCTAGAATCAAAAACACGTCAGGCGATATTGAATCTTATGACGCGTTTATTTATTTTTCACTCGACACGAGATTAAATCTTATAAAATTTAAAATAAAGCTCAGTTTTCTAGTGTGGATACTTTGGCTGCTACGCTACCAGTGGCGGTTTGGAAGTTATGGTACTAATGTCGGCTTGAATGTTACTAAGTATTTGGCGATGTGCGTGCTCCGGTATAGGTATTTGTGCACGATGGATGTCCCGAACAATTTGACCGCTTTGGTTGAGTCACTGTTAATTACCATTTTGGGTGTTTCCAAGTAGCTAAATGATGGTCTTGACTGCTACTTACTATATTACGCTGACTGTACATACACACATAAAACACGTCTTTATTCTTTGTGTAGTATACCTACAGTGTAGTTATCACCTAAAAAAAAAACGAAAAATACAAGCCTTTCCAAAAACACGAGTATCTCGATACGAAACTCTAAATATTTATAATATTAACTTATGAAAGGATGTCACGAAATTGTAGTTTGTAGATCACGCAACATATTCAATACATAAAATATTACATAACTGAATTGCATGTAATAGAAATTCGCCACTTATTATTTATTGTTCACAAAAAATATTTTTTTACATGTATACAAGAACAATCATAACTTATTTTCCTACTTAGAATTATATAGACTGATTTTTTATTACCGTCGAAAGCACCAACACGACGAATACAAGCATTATTTTTAAGTTTGGTGTTAAAATATTGCAAATGGTATCATTAAATGATACCTGTCATCATTATCATCCTCGTCATATCAGGTGTAGGACGTCCACTGTTGGCCTTCAGATACCGCCCATAGAACCCCAGTTGCCTCGGTTGGAAGTGGCTTGTATCCACCATGAACCCGCGACTTACGGTACCTATACGGTTGCATAATTATGATACCTACCAAGGTGAACCAAAAACTTGGACGGTGATATTAATATCACCTTGTATCATACATTTTCCTTTTCCTTCTTTCTTCATAGGTAATGGGAACATGAAAGACGGACTGAAAGTCTTCAAGTCTTCAGAACAGGGTTGACAAATCTCCGCTGTTGGACATCTGGCAATTCACGGTCTCGATAATTTCCCTAGTAACATAGAGTAATTAACCAATTAGAGTGGTAATAGGGGTTACAAAATTTTGCAACGCCGCACTATTGATACATACGTACATACAAACAAATCACGTCTTTATCCTTTACGGGGTAGACAGAGCCTAAGGTAACAAGACCTGAAGGCCACATTTAGCGTGATTTTGGGCGTATAGATGGAAAATGGAATCAAAATAGTAATATGTCGCTAGCCACATCGCCTATAACATGATTCCTAAGATTTTCGCCCATTCCCTCGATGGGCTTTTACCATCTGCGCGGGAAGAGAAGCAACTGGTATATTCTAAGATTTATTTACTGCCAGGCCAGCATGTAAGAACATACATATATTGATAGTTTGGATGAAACAAAAACAGACCATATCGATTAAATCGAGAATTTAACTTCCCAATACTGTAATTAAGACTTTTTTAGGTTTTTCTATGACAGTTTTTGACTCTCTTGTGACATATACATAATTATGTATGCATACTACATACATACTCAGTACCTAAAGCATAACGAGGTTTTTACCTCGTAACGTTATTAAAAAATACATCAATAAAAATCTGTGTTTTTAGACCCAACCAATTTTTTTTGTCATCACACCAGCAGTAAAGTTCTTGCTCTTCTTGCACAATAATAGCAAGTAAAATCTCGCTTCCAGTGGATGTATGGTTCACTTATTTCCTGTTAATGCACAAAAATTACCTTCCGAATCCAATGTGAATCTGAAAAATTAACGTACTGTCAGTACAACAAAAGGATAAATAGATATTTTTTTAGGCTTGCATACTATGACATGATGTTTCACTAAGAATTGAACTCAAGTCAAACGTGTTCTGGATACAAAAATACTTGTTTTGCGCATTTATATTCGTTACTATGATTAACATAGACCTATTGAATGTTATCTCACTCGCAAAATAAAAATGAAATAATTGAAATAAAAATCAATTCACAACAAAGGAAACCAACAAACATACATACTGACACTCACTAACATAAACAGACCACATAAACTTCCATCCATACATCCATTTTTTGCCAGACACACAAATATAAGAGAATATACACAATTTTATAGAAAAAAAAACACACATATGAAAAATAAATCATCAGCGTTGTGTCTATGGTTATATAGAAACCCCATTGGATTATCGCTCGGGGTGATTGTTATACCTGTGTACCAGTTTCTGAGAATAGAATAGTGACAGTCAAATAGACAAACAAACGACAAACAAGATGGACGGCATGCAGACATACGGATGGGCAGACCGACAAACACACAGACAGATTTACACACAAACAGATGGACAGATGGATAGTAAGACGAACGGACGGACGGATGGTCGGACGCACAGACAGACAGATGGACGGACGAACGGATGGTCTGACGCACAGACACTCAGACTGAAATTCAGACAGACGGACGGAGGCACGGACAGACGGATAAACAGAAAGAGAAACGGACGGACAGTCGGTCGAACGCACAGACAAACAGACAGACAGACAGACGAACATGCAGACAGAAAGAAATAAAGAAAAAGTTTATTTATAACAATCACAAAAGTAGTTAAAAAACAAAAGTATATAAACATAAAAAAGCTAAAAATATAAAAATTACAGATTAATAAATTGACACAAAATGGTCCAGAAGAATGGACAGACGGAAAAAAAGACCGACAAACGGACGGACCGACAAAATATGTGCTTCTGCAATGGTTCCTTTTTTCTATTTGACGTAAGAAACCCTAAAAAAAATCAGACAATACAGTCATGTATTGTGTGTTTATTTTCCTCTCTTTTACTTTTCTATATACATACGTAGGTATCGTTTTTAATAATCATTATGACGGCAAATTCAGTATTCGGAAGCCGCTCGGATACTCTGTAAAATATACATAGGTACATATACACAAATCAGGTCTATATCCCTTACGGGGTAGAAAGAGCCTAAGGTAACAAGACCTTGTGGCCACCAAGAACAAGCATGATTCTGGGCGTATAAGTGTAAAGCGGAATCAAAATAATGATGGATTGGCGTATCACACGATTCTCAAATTTTTGCATTTACCATCTGCGCGGGAAGAGAAGCAACTGGTACAATCTATGTTTTTTCTTTACTTCTAGACCAGCATGAAAGGGAGTAGAATATAGCTACCTAATATGGGTAAAAAAGCTATAGTTAGACAGACGGACAGATAGACAGACATAGACGAACGGATTTGAACAATGTGGCCATAAAATAAACCACGATACAGCGTGAACTTGGTAATAGATAAGCTCCTTTGTGTTCCGAACACCAAAACCTGGCCAAGTGCGAGTCGGACTCTCGTACCGAGGGTTTCGTCCAAATTCGGCAAGTAAATATAAAATCCAGTGTTAGCAGAGCCCTGCCAACTAAGCAAATTGTAGGCTGTGTGAGGTCATTTTATATCGGTTACTTACATACTTAGACAGACCGAAATATTCTGTTTTTAGTATTTGATGTTAGAGCGGCAACAGAGAAACTTCATTTGTGAACTGTCGCCAGACAATCATGATAGCTGATAGCCATATCACATAAGATACAGCTTAGTGACAGACAGACAGACGGACAGACAGACGGACAGTGGCTCCTAAATGAAAAAATATAGCTACGTAATATGGGTAAAAAAGCTATAAAGTCAGGACAGACGGACAGATAGACAGACATAGACGGACGGATTTGAACAATGTGGCCATAAAATAAACCACGATACAGCGTGAACTTAGTAATACATAAGCTGGTTACTTACATAGACAGATTGACAAAAATATTCTTTTTTAGTAGGTATCTGTTGTTATGACGGCCACATAAATACATCATCTGTGAAAATTTCCTTTATCACGGTTCACGAGATACAGCTTGGTGACAGACAGACGGACAGACAAACATATACACATACAGACAGACGGACAGTGGAATCTTAGTAATAGAGTCCCGTTTTCACCATTTGGGTACGGAACCCTAAAAAAGCTGGTCAATAGCAAGTTCGATTCGAGCACTACAGATTCCTCTAAGTTCTAAGAGTTATAATTAGATGTAAGCGTAATGTATGGATAGTTGTTACTCTTTCTGTTGATGAGTTTCCAACATCGGATGCGACCCTGGCTGGGTCACCAGAATTTCACTTCAAGATTACTGTATTGTCATCAGACTTGTGCCAGATTTCACGTCAAACTGATCAATTAGAAATGGGTCAAAATTCACTTGCAAGATTTGATTACATGCAGACACCGGGAGTGGGACTGAGCACTTCAATTGCGTTTACAAAATTAATTTGTACCAATCACACAAACGTTGAACTGTTGTAGGTAACTTACAAAACATTATTATGATAAATTGATAAGTAAATACCTGTACATGTACATACGTACAAATAAATGTCTACGCTGCGTCCAATATCGTAGCTTGTAACGTCTTCTACTTTCTTCCTTTGACTTCAATTAATTCCGAATAAAATGAATATATTATTTTTATTATAAGACACCACGTTCTGTCAACCATTAGTTTATGACAATTCATATCATTGTTTTTTTAATTACCTGTCTAGCCAGCCAGGTTTTTGACTCGCATGTTTTTTTTAATTGTTCTGCAATTGAGAAAACCTATTTACTCGGCCTATTTTGTATTTAGCGCTTGTCGGATTTCACGAATCATTGCCGTGGTATAATGTCCGTGATTTGATGTAGAGGGTTAGGGTTCGATTCTCGTGAGAAGCATTAGTGCAAAATTAACTGGAAGCCTTTTTTATTTTTAACTTTCTGTGGTCGAGTACTTTTTTTTAATATATAAGGCAAAACGTGTTTTTAAGGTGGCAATATGACTGCGGGGCGCCACCATCTATGCCAAATTAATAAGCACGTGTGGTCCTAATACCTACTAGAGAACTTACTAGTCATGAAAGCTTTGCCAAGTTTCGGACTGGCAATGCCACCCGCTAAACCATTCAAATTGGCGATGCCTCACTGCTACAAGGCTATATAAAAAAAATATGAAGGACCTGACGATGGATTAAACGTAGGTACGGATGAAACTATGTGTTTGCTTTAAAAAGATCCTGGCTAGAATAAATTTACCACCACAAGTATATATTTTATTTTCAAGTAATTGATGGTATAGACCATTTATCGTAAACAGTAAAATCTAATTAGGGTAAGCTTGTGGTTGTTCAAAAACCACTTAGTACTTACTTTTTTTGTTTTGATTTGACAAGAAAAATATTGAATTTACCTTAAAGTTTTCTACATCTCATCGGGATAGTATTACTAAGTAAGTAAGTTATTAAAAACAATGTTTAGAAAATTAAAAAAGAATCGTTCGTACGTCGGGGTTTGAAATTGGTCACTCACTATTCAGTCCTTTAAGTCACGACTACTGAGCCAGATTGGAGGTCATGTGACAGCTCGAAATATACGATTGCTTTTTACAACATGTTTTATTTGACACTAGCTACTCACACTATTGTAAAATGCATCGAAATTTACTGCATCATACTGCAATTTAGGTATGATAAATGCACTCTGTTTTGTAATTTGCGCAGACAATATATCCATAGCTAACTATCCTCAAAAAACCGCATTAAAATTAAGCCTGTGGACGAAATGCAGCTGCACGGAAGGTTTGTATGGAAGAGCAACCGCCTTAAGTACCGAGCTCATATTAAACCCATTCTAATAAAAGTATCCAACATGATTGATGATTAATTATGAATCCTTATAACTAAAAGAGAGATTGTTTACTTCAAACATTATATTTCGTCTAATGACAAGGAACTTATACACAAAGTGTGTTAGAGTTGTTTTAGAATATTTCAGTAGACGTTAGGTTAGTTTCATATTATACATATAATTATCACATCTTTATCCCTTACGGGGTAGACAGAGCCTAAGGTAACAAGGCCTACAGGCCACGTTTAGCAAGACTGTGGGCGTATAGGTGGAAAGGGGAATCAAAATAGCGATGGGTTGCTAGCCTCATCGCCTATAACATGATTCCTATGATTTTCGCCCATTCCCTCGATGAGCTTTTACCATCTGTGCAGGTAGAGAAGCAACTGGTTTGCTCCCAGACCAGCATGGAAGAACATAATACACATTATGCAGACATACATTGTAATGTTAGTTAAATAAAAGCTTACCAAATACAATACAGCGGCCTTCCTTTTTTGATTAGGAGTCTAAAAAGCTCGTGTCTCGTTACGATGTTCTGTTCGCATACCCTTGTTTGTTTTCAATGCATTACCAGGCGCCTCCAAAAGCTTTGAAGCTTTGCCGGTATGCAGGTTGTTTATTTTGCCATTGGAAGGCTAACGGTTCGACGGCGTTTCAGTTTAAGTTAAAGGGGGGTATCCTGTGAGAAATATATTTTTTTATGCAATACTTCAAACTTTTACTTTTTTTTACTTTAATTTTTTATCGTTCAAAGGTTAACTGGAAGAGATCCTTTTTAGGGATAAGTACGCCTTTGTGCATGTGTTTTGTCCTGTATTCATCTTTTTCTTGTGTTTTATCTATACTAATAATATTATAAAGAGGAAAGATTTGATTATTTGTTTGTTTGTTTGTTTGAATTGAATAGGCTCCGAAATTACTGGACCGATTTCAAAAATTCTTTTGCCGTTAGAAAGCTACATTATCACTGAGTGACATAGGCTACTTTTTACCGCGGGAAAATACCTTTTCCTACGGGAAAAATAATTTATCGCGGGCGAAGCTGCGGACGGAAGGCTAGTGCACAATAAAGAGTTATACATAGTACATACATACATACTTCAACGATCGAAAGCGTCAGTGGTCATGTAGTGTAGGGAATAGTTTGTGGGATTTATGGTTTTTATGCGACAGTAGTGGAAGGAGATTAACTTGAAAAATATATTATATTACGCACAGGTTTGGTTATCTAGCTCGTAAGGAGCGCTGTAGCAAGGTAAATATTTTTTGTTTATTGAAATGGATCTCCGCAAAGTAAACGCCTGATTTAATAAAATATTTATATACTTACTAATGGTAAAGTGTAGTCACACACATTCTACACATTTTAATTATTCTTGTGTTTTGAGTACTTCACTTGGCACTCGCGCGCGATACACACCCAGAGTCTAGTGCGAAGGCCGCTGTTTCACTTACCGCATAAAATGTCATCTACCTATCTCTATCTAACAATGTGTCCTTTGTAACTTCTGTGGTGAAATAAAAATTTTCTTCTTTTTTTTACTCACACGGACTTACTTACCTTTTATCATTTTGTTAAACAGAACTGTACATTTCCCTGCCCATCGCTTTCTCCTTAAGCCATACGTATGAACACAATCCTTTTATAATCAGTCGGTGCAACTTTACACAAAGACACTTCGCTTGCTTTGCTTAAACGAAAGCCGGCTCTGTTTACTCACTCGATTTTAATCGGATACAAGTACATTTTGCGACAGGAATTAAATTTGTCTGTAAATAAAGTATTATATTCATCTAAGACACAGCGATGGGGTAGAACCGCTTTAAAGATATAGAAACTAAGGGTACGATTGAGAAAGATCCCAGAACCATGGAGGTGGACTGGCTAAGAAGTGGAAGTGATAGTAAAATAGGTGGTATACTTACTCATAAAGTTAATGCAGGCGCGTACTGTAAGCTTGTGTGGCTCTGTTTTTTAACAAAGAGGAAATCTTTATGGACGCCCAAGGCATAGGGATGCCTAGGGTTATGTGGGACTCCCCCCGAAGGAACCCAAACTAAAAAGTCTCCAGCATTGCCTCAATCCGGTGTGATGGGGATGCAGTGGGATGCCACAAGGGTTTCACCACAAACGCCCCCGGTGGCCCCGGTTTTCGCCAGGACCAAAGAAGAAGGAGAGGGCCCGTACGCTGGGCCCGTCTTCCCTTAGACTATGAGACCGTGTAATGACATGTGTGGCCCTGGGTTTACACTACTGAAGGGCCAGTCTAATTAATAAAGTACCCTAATGAGTGCTTAAAATAAACTAACTTTGCTAATGATGTATCTACTAAGTTTTCAAAGGCCCTTTAAATGCATTAGAATGACGAACTAACGATATTGATGCCGTCGATCTGCAGTTGTTTCTTCTTTGGTTCTGCACAGGTATTTTTATAAACAGTTGAATGCACTTTGGATACATAATATTGATTTGATACTATTATCATCTCTGTCACATGATTTGTAATTCATTTGTTTGTCTACTATGGTTGATTGCCAAAGTAGTTTTGCTATTTGTTTACTGGCAGATGCTTCAGGTGTTTAGATAAACCTTACTCTTTCACAAGCACGTCGAGTAAAAGAGATGATAACAGACGTCATGAAATAGCAAGATATATGTAAACAATCTCTTCCCAACTATTTCGAGTTTCCATTTATCACTTTCATTGTTCAAAGTTTGAAGTCTGGCTAATAAAACGTAGCAATAATAATGCATGAAATGCTTTTAAAAACGTCCCGTGACGTATATTATCTTTTAAACATTACGCGGAGATCAGACATCTATTCGAAAAGCCGAAAAGTGAACTAATTGAACCACTTATGAAGATCTCTTGTTGTAGTATATCTGTACTCGCGTCGCGTGCTTTACTCGAGTGAGGAGTGAGAAGTGTGATGTCACGTTATACTGGTTGGTCTTTTTTTGTGTTGAATGCGTGCGTACCTATAAACTGTAGAAGTAGGTGTTTTAAATTTGGAACGCCGCCCGGCGGGTTTGGCGCGCAGTCCCATGCGAGAGCGCAGCAGAGTTTAAATCGCGACACGAAACTTGCTCCACACAATTGAACAAGGATAAGGAACAATCGAAAATCAATTTCGGACAAGAAACTGTCTTCGAACCGAGCTTGACGTGACAAGGATGGATCGTCTTCTATTATTCCGAAGTTTGTTTACGCGAGTGCTGTGCCGTCTAAAATAGATTCTTTTATTAGATGTCGATCCACCCTGATACAATAAAGGAGTTTTGTTATTGGATTGTCGCGAAAGGTAAGTTTCATTCACTCTATCAGCCTGTTAACACCTTATTAAGTATGTCATATGCATTGGCAGCACTTACAATGAGCATTGCCAAATGTGTAACAATATTGCATTCGATTCTGCGATCTCATCGCTATGGTTCACTGCTTTTGCTAAAGTTGGTTTTTATTTTTCAGGTTGACGATTGAAGACAGTGCTGTGGTAATGAGTGAGGGGGGTCATGAATATAAAAGTAGATTAACCCTTAAAATCCCCACCATTACCGCAGATTCCGAGTCCCAAACCACAGGCCTATTAGTATCCAGATCTCCTGAAAAATCTCCAGAAGCAGTCGAAATGGAAGCCCAGCCACAAAACATGTCCATTAAAAAAAGAAGAAACCTGTCAAAAAACAGAGGTCAGGCAGCTAGACAGAGAGAGAAAACTCCTGAACCTGGCCGATTTCCTACGCCTCATGAAGACACACCTACCTCCGAAGATGAAGACTATCAACCTCAAAGAAACTCGAGAGAAATCGAAGCCGACAATACTTATGAAGAAATGAAACGTTTAGTTCACGTACAATCGAAGATTAAAGACCCTGTGTATGATCTGGATACAGGTGAAGTTCTAGAAGCAAGAACTATAGCGGCTAACGAGCGAAGGCGGAGGAGTGTTTCACCTTTTGCTGTGCCCGAGAAAGAAAGAGAAGAATTTGCTGCTAAATTAGAGCGCAAAGGGAGTTTTATAGATCCAACCAATAAGTTTCTTAGCACGACCTACACTTTAAGTCCAAAAGAGGATGATACCGGTCGCCGCGGTTCATTGACTATGGAACCTACTACAGCTGAAAGGAAGCGTTCTCTGACTCCTACGTCTCCAGTAAGCGCGTCCCCTAAAGAGAAAAATTTCCCATATTCGCTACCATCTGCTCCAAAGAAGTTAGAAGAAATGGTTTACGATGACGAACCAGCATCAAAAATACCTGAGGACAAACCGAAATTGCCAAAAACACCGGTAAAGAAGGAAACATTTAATTTTGAGCAAAAGGATGAAGATAAGAAGCCGCCAACAAAACCAAAAACTCCCGAAACACCCGCCACTCCAGGAGAACTAGTGACCAAAGTGTACCAAATAGAAAGAACACCGAGCAAAAGGGTTTTACCGGAAAATAAACCTGCTGTTGAAATACGAGAAAGGATTGTTAGAACTCCGAGCAGAAAATCAACAGGCGAGAGTCGCCCAAGCATAGTTAAACAACTTGTTAAACCAAAAGACGAACCGACACAAACTAAAGTGCCGCCAGTAAAACCAGCACGGAGCAAGTCCGCAACAACATTTGGGGTCAGTTTTTACGTTAAATTACTTTTGATTCTGTTAATTGCTTTGTTAATAGCGCTGTATTTTTTGATGAATTAACGACACAATGCAATATGAACACCATGTACATATAATAAAATAACATCGTAGTATAGAAGAAAAAACTAATACTTTGCCTGTAATGATATTTACAGGGTAAAACTAGTGAGAGTGAGATGAGTGAGGATCAAACTAATCAGCACAATATGTCAACCCAAGCGGCGCGACGCAAAGTCATGCCAACGCCCCGGCGGTTCGTTAAGAATAGATCCCCTAGAGTCAACCGATCCCAATCAGTCACCAGGGTTGAAGAGGTTAGAGTTATCGATAAGAGCGGCTCAGGTATGAGTCAGACAAGCAAAGAAATAATAGAACTAATGCAAAAAGCAAGGGCTAGGAGCTTATCGGTACCTAAAGATGACCCACGCCTTCCACCTGAGTACAGAAGAAACGCCACTAAAAACTTGCAAACACCGAATAAGACTCCAGCAACACCGAGGCGGTCTCGTGGAATATCGTGCCCTAAAACAATTCAAATTATTAGTGACAAAGAAGTCTTGTCAGGGTTAGCGGCAGATCAGAAAGCTGGCATTAAGTCTGAAAAACAAAGCAGACAGAGCTCAGGGTATATTGATGCAAGCCAATCAGAATACACCTCAAGTTGTTATTCATCATCGCCCAGTGAAAACGAATACGAGTTCGATCTAACTGAACGTACCGCCGAATTAACACACAAATTAAATTTACTGAGCCAAGAGGTAGATAAAAGGGAAAGCTTAACGAATATAATTTTAGCTCATGATAATATAGCACAACACGTAGAACATAAATCAGGCCTGCGAAAGAGGTCAATCACCGAACCTAAAAACGGAGTAAAGAAAGAAAAAAAAGAAAAGACAGAAGACAAACAAATAAAAACAAGCGTTGAAGAAAAATCAAAACCAGTTAAATCCAAATGGAAACTTATAGCCAATTGGCAGCTATTTAAGGAAGAACAAAAGTTGGAATATAACCGCATAATAAGGCTAAAGAATGAATGTATTTGTGACTTTATTTTGTTGATTATGTTATTTGGGTTGGGAGGGATGATGTTTAAGTCTCTAGAAGGATCATTCGAGAATGCGTATAAATGTGGTACCAGGAATGTGAAACGGGACTTCATTGAGCACCTTTGGCGCGGTAGTCATTACATGCGTGAAGAAGATTGGAAGTCGATGGCTCGAAATAAGTTGCATGAATTTGAGAACCAACTGCACACGGCGCACGAAGCTGGAGTGACGTCATTTAGCGGTCAGAGGTCCTGGACTTTCATGAACTCCTTCGTGTATTGCCTGACGTTAGTCACAACAATTGGTAAGACTACAAACCATTGTATTTCTAGATAAATTACTTGAACATAAAAACAACTTGATTTATTCGGTGTTTCCTGAAAATTTTTCATAATTTTATATACAACTGTATTTTAACTATCCCCGTTATTACTAACTTTGTAACTTTCAATCATCATCACCATTTCAACCACACAATAGGCAACTGTCATAATCTGAGACATTTTCACAGTAGGAATTAAATGATGTTTTAGTTTACCAAATACCTAAAAACATTGTGACATTACTATTGTGATGATTCCACAGTGGCTCGTGTTTCATGCTTCTTTACGTATGGAAATTGATGATTGTACGGTAATTATACCTTTTCTAGGATGATTACGTTTTCTAATAACGTATTCATAGAGCAGATTCAACACATATCTGTGATGAACCTGATCTTTGTCCTGCCCTTGACTACAGCTGCCTCGCGTTCTCAGTTTCTTCCAATGCCGAAGACTTTCAACATTCGTTCATTTTTCCAGGTTACGGTCACATAGCTCCAAAGACTACTTCGGGCCGGATCGCCACGATAGTCTACGCGATCATTGGGATTCCCCTGTTCTTGATCGTGCTCGCTGACTTTGGCAAGCTGTTTACGCGAATCATCAAGTACCTGTGGTCCTTCATCCGGAGGTTCTACTATACCAGAAGCTGTCGAAGAGTGAGGAGAGTCACGCATGTTGAGGTTCGTATTTATCTCGTTTATTAGTCTTTTGCTGAATCACCTTTGGAATAACTTCACACGCAAATAATTAGGAAGGGTTGTGGGTCGTGGTCCACCCGGAAGAAATGCTGCCATTGTTTTGAATCACTGATTATTATTTTAATATAAAAATAGGTAGGTTAGGTTAGTTAGGTAAATACCCAGAAAAAGGGGCCTCCCTTGGGCGAAGCTCCGTCGAGGACCAGGTGGACAAACTGTAAGTGGAAAACAACCCATAGCCGATTAGGAAATGGACATATTAAGAAAGCAAAGGATAGTATTTCTTTTCATTTTTCGGGCGTTTTGAATTTTGTTTTGATGCTTAATTTTGCCTTAAAAGCATAGTGGCACTTTATTACACCCTCTAAGTCATTTAAGGTTGTTGAAAATGAAAGTAATATAGTGTAAGACTAATTTCATTTTTTAACAAAATTATTTTATTGTTCACTTCAGTAAAAAGTAATATTTGTTAAAGTAAACAACAGTAGCTAAATGGAATTTTAAAGTGTTTTACTGCTGAAATTTTTATGAACCGTATTTCTATTATACATGGGGTTTTTAAAATTTATTACTACATTTAATTTGTGGTGCTAGTAAATTGGCAACAAAACACAAGAAACAGAGGAATCGTTTTTTTTGTACAGGTACAGAAAACTAAAACCAATTATACATCTTAAAAATAGTTCAGAGGTAGGTAATTAATATGGTAAACACTTAAAGTAATCCATCAATTCTTTAAAAAAAACGTTCAACTGATTTGACGGAGGTCATATTGACACATACATCGGCACCGCAGGTTCAACGCCAACGACCTATATTATACGTCCATTACTTCAATGCAAAAGCAACCTTTATTAATTGGGTTTAGGTTCAACTTAAGGCATCGCAATAAAGATGTCTGGCGTATGGGCGACGTGTCTTGTATTTGACGTGGCGACCAAAAGGTTAATTAGACTTTTCCTGTTCCTTGTGTTATTACTTCTCATTACTAGTTCTACGGAAAGAGCCCTATAGATTTTGATACATTTTCAAATAGTTATAAAATCTATTTTCTACGGGGAGTACCTACAGGTCATACATTTTAAATTAGTTAGTTATAAGAATCTTTCGATGCAGGAAGACCTAAAAAAATCACGTTAATTTATGCACTCCTCAAACGCATGCATGCTAAACATGGTCTTTAGGTCTTGTTGCCTTAGGCTCTGTCTACCCCGTAAGGGATAAAGTTGTGATTTATGTATGTATGCTCAAAAGAGGGTCTTGTCGGACCTACAAACGGACAGAATTATTCGCGGTAGTTCCTACGGCACGTTAATTCGAAGGGTATACTGCGATTGCTTTTATACTGGAGTACAAAAAAAAACCGCAATAATTCTTTCCAAAGGAACTACCGTGAATAATCCAACACACAGACGGACGAAGTTACTGTATAAGAGTTCTTTTTCCTTATAAAGTACGAAACCCTAAAAATGAACACGAGGCTGAGTGAGTCAATATCCCCCAATCTCTGTAACGATATAAATTAAACATCTTCAAAGAACACTCGTATTTGCAGAGCACCTTGTTTTGGAAAATATTGTTTCAAATTGCCACGGCTGAAAAGAAAAGAATGTGAATGTTTTCTTATTCTCAGACTGAGCAATAATTTCGCTTCGAGCGTGTGTTGTCTTACATTTTTATGAGCCTTTTGTTATTTCTTGCCGTTAATAAAGAAATAACGACTTTTCCTGTAATTCCAGGATGTCGTGAAGGGATTCAACATTGTACGGGAAGTAGTGAGAAGGCCATCGCAGTTGTTTTCAGAAGAAGATTTGGAAGCTAAAGGTGATCCAAATGGTGATAAACCACCACCAGTTGAAAGGAAATTTAGCGACGCTCCGCCGCCTTTACCGCCTAAGCCGGGAACTGCAGTAGAAGATCTCATTGAGCCTGAAACACCAGCGCCATCCGATTTCAAGATAGATGAAGAATTCAATCTCCCGATCTCCCTCGCTATCTTCATTTTGGTCTTATACATAGTCATTGGAGCTGTCTTGTACAATTTATGGGAGCACTGGAACTTCTTTGAGTCTTTCTATTTTGTATTCATTTCAATGACCACCATCGGTTTGGGAGACTTTGTTCCTAATCATCCCATGTTCATGATGTTGTCTATTTTGTATTTAGTTTTTGGGCTTGCTTTAATGTCTATGTGTATTAATGTAGTCCAAGTTAAGTTATCTGATACATTTAAAACGGCTAGTAGAAAAATAGCTGATACCGTTGGCCTACAAATTGCTGAAGAAGACAGCATTACGGGTGGTACTCCTGCACCGCCTTCTGAAATAGTCCCTGTACACAAAGCAAGGAACAAAACCGAAGAAGATGATAAAAGCAAAGAAGATAAAGAAAGCGAAAGTAATGAGGCCAATGAGAAATACGTGCAGATTAATAATCATTGAGCTTCTGCATTAATAGTACTTTGTATTATCATTGTACGTGATATTGTTACTGATTGTGTAGATTTTATTGATTTTACATGATTGAATTAATGTTACTGTGTTGTACTAATGTGTAATTGTAATTGATTCAATACCAATAATTAATTTGGTATGTGGACTATGCCAATATAATTAGAAAACTTTTACAAGATCCGCTCCTCCCGCGCGAAGATATTGACGTAAGTTTTACAAAAATAATGGATTATGAAGGCATTATTTAGAGACTAACTATAAAAGTATTTTTTTTATGTTATATCATCCATTTTCCGATTATATCGAGAAAGGGTTTGATAAATCTACAGAACGAGCAATGAAACCGTCCACGATTAAGTTCTCTTTTTTGTTTGATTTTGTGAAATTTAATCTTTAAGTAGGCAATTATTCAGCTGGTCGGGAACCTGTCTGAAATCGGGATAATTTGGAAATGTTAGCGGTCAAACGTTTATTTAGTAGCACGGTAGAATTCTAGCACGCTGTGTGTGTAGGTATAGTTAGTGGTTCAATGCAAAGTCAACTCAAAGCCAAGTGCGAGATTCTTATTGTGCTAAATTTACGCAATTATTATGTGATCGTTAGTTGTAAAAACTGCTACTTTGTGTTCAATTTTGTGCGTTCGTAAACTGCTGATAGATAATTCATAAGCTCATCTAACTTAGGTTAAAAATAATAATAAGATGTGTTATTATTGGGTATTAACATTTTGTAATTTCAATACTTCCAACAATTTTGTACTATAAAAGCATTTTCACAAAATATAATAGATTGATTGATTAATTACAAAAAAACGGTTGGAATGATGTCTAAGACATCATTGCTAATCTTAACCACTTGACAAATTTATTAAACCATAATTTGTTTTTAGCTTTTTAAAACGTCTGTCGTTTTTCTAATCCTCGATTACAAATTAATGGTTCATACAAAAATCCCATGACTTGTGTACGTAATAAATTTTCCCTATACTGACAAGAATAGCATAACTCAAATCTGTAGTTAATTAAACATCTGCTTGATTTCTTTGTATTCACCTTGATCAAGGAAAATGATGCTTATGTTTGAGCCTATTGTTTTAAATCCGACGTTCGCCGTCGGTTGACTACGGCCAAGAACATAATTATGCCTTTGCTATAGAAGCTTCGAGGTACATGTAGTACTCCTTTAATGTTTAAGAATATATTTTTTACGTGGCAGTTTCCTTTGTTGATTTTACCATGATCTTGTTGATTAAAAGCAAAGGATTTGATGAATAATTAAAAGTAAAGTATTCTATTGTTGGCAGAAGTCCAAAAATATACCCTTTCTATAGGTGATAAACTTAAGTAGATGACCTGTTGTATGTAGTAGTGTACAGAACTGGTATGGGACTTAAGTAATTTTTCTAATTTGGAACGTCAATTTGTCTATTCGCACACATTCATCATTTAACTTAAGTTTTTCACCTATACTAAAGAAAGTATACTAGCTTTTCCAAATATCAGACTCCAGTGATAGTGGGTGGCCAAATTGCAAACAAAACTGGATTTTAGAAACAAGCACCTTTATCGAATGGTTCTGTGCCTTGTCGCAGAGAAAACAATTCACAAATGATTAATTTCCCGACTGTTTCATATGGACACTTTTGTTTCTAGAATTTTAAGTGTTGGAGGATACTTATAAAATAAAGCTAACCCTCTTGATATATTTCTGTGCCTAACCCAAACAAAACATGGTTTTACAGAATATTTCTGAAATAAATCCTGAACAGTTCGTGGTTTAAGAAAAAAAAAACAGTTAAGCATAATATGAATCAGTTGCGAATTTTATTGTTTTTTCTGCGTAAAGGCGGAACACCTTTTAAAATATGATAAGTACTTTGGGAGTGAGCGTTTTCTGTGGCATTTGTAACTAAAACATTGCCAATAGTTGAAATTAAAGTTTGAATATTAGTAGTTTTGTTGGCGATATGAATGAAACGTGTAACTAATCAGTTGTAATGTAAATAGTTGGAATATTCTAGTCGTGTAGATACTAACTTTAGACAACGATTCAATACAAATATTTTTTATTAAACTCAATACAGAGTAGCTAAGTACCTACTCTAGAAGTTAAAAAACATCATAGAATGAAATTAAAACTTTGTATCAATGATTTCAAGAGTTAATCCGTTAGAAATTAAATTTCTTAACGATACTTGAAAGTATAATAATATTATTATTATTTTTGTTTTCCCAATAAAGCAGTAAGGTGCATTGGGGTAAATTCGAAATTGGGGGAATTTCGAAAATCGTGGATATCCACTAAACGGGGAAAAATTCCATAATCTGGCAATGCTTATATAGGATCCAAAGACATTGTTAGTGCGTACAGCGTAGTTCCCCGTTTAGTGGATATCCACGAGTTTCGAAATTCCCCCATTTTCGAATTTACCCCAATGCACTGTAGCAAGTATATTACAGAACTGCTTGTAATTAATTTGCTAATACTCTGTCTTTGAACGAAGAGCTTTTGTTATGTTACAATTACAAAATATACATTGTAAGTTGTTATTAATGTGTTTTTTATTTTGTACAGAAACAATCCACAATCACTAAACTTGCTTTTGCTCACTTGGCGACTTACATACAATACATATATCACGTCTTTATCCCTTACGGGGTAGATAGAGCCTAAGGTAACAAAACTTTAAGGCCACGTTGAGCATGATTAAGGGCGTATTGGTGGAAAGGGAAATCAAAATAGTGATGGGTTTTTCGGCGGACTTTCGCCCATTCCCTCGATGGACTTTTACAATCTGCGCAGGAAGAGAAGCAACTGGTAAATTCTATGTTTTTTCTTTACTCCCAGACCAGCATTGGTCATTGGTGACTTAGTTGCTCATTTTTTCCTCCTTTTATCATAAAAAAAATGCGGTATCGTTTGTATGTTTGTATGACTCTTTATTTGTGCTTAAAACACAGGAAACAAGTTACAGGATAAATAGGGTCCATGTAAGCACAGTCAAGGTCACCTATATATGTCCACTAACATAGTTGTAAATATATACAATGTATATGCATATATATCTTATCACACATTGCTAAATACGCGCTACTGGGCTCGTAACAAATTAGATATTTTCGAAATCAGTCCATCCCCTTGGGGATGTCACAGATAGACACACGATAAACTTACAACAAACCTGTTTTGCATCGAGAATTAAACATAGAATCGAAGTAATATTTTATGACAGTATTTTTCTTTCTTTGATTTTCTTTTCAATTGCATCTTCCAAAGATGCTGGTATAGAAACACTAGGCCTCCGCGGCCAGTCTTTAATGACATAATAGTCACTCATAAACTGTATAAAGCTTTGCAAATTTTTCTTCATCATACTTAACTTTAAAATAATGTATTCTTCTATAACATATTTGTCAAAGTAAGGAGTCATTGAGTCGACCACTTGGGACTCCACCATTACCAGTTCCTGCAAGGTGGAAACGCAGGCATCTAATATGTTTTTGATACTCATCATGTTAATATACCCTTGTTTCATATCGTCCGCATTGATATGCGACGTAAGATTTGAATCATGACCGCCATAAAATGTAAGTACGTACAGCATCCTCGCCTCAGCACACCTCGTTAGCATAACATACAAGTCCGAACCTTCGAAGATACACGTCATAGCTTGGAATGTTTCGAGGGATCCATCAAGAAAGCTGGTTTGACACATAAGTACAGCATTCAAATCTTCAGTAATGAAATAATGAATGTAATCCCTTTGACTTTGCTCATACTCTTCTACAGTCTTTACAACTTCTTTGAAGGTATAAAAAACAATGCCGTTACAGTATCTTTCTATCACCATCAGATTAAGAATCAAGCTAGGCATTGCTACCGGGAGTAATTCACACGGTGGCTCCATGTGGCTATATCGTGATCTGCCGGTGAGAATTATGCCTTTGAAATGGTACGTATGGTAAAGAGAGTCGTAAATCATTATAAAGTTCAACCAATTGATGTAGTTTTTGAAACGATCTCTTAGAATGGGTATCGTCCGCGTCGGTCCATCGGCGCCCTTATAAGCCGTTGATACCCACAAATTGCCGAATATCTGTTGGTACTTGTGCAGCGCTGGATGAAAATAGGCAAGGTCTGTAGCTGTAGTATCCCAGGACACACTCTCTGTGTTAGGTATTTTCAAATCAACAAATTCCACTGGTTGTATATGCCTGATCATGTCGTCCCAAATAAGGATTTTCGTTTTTGGACTCAGATCCTCTATGACACCGTTGATAAATTTGATATGCTCAACAATTATACCCCTGTAAGAAAAAATAAACGCAATTTAAACTAAGCAGCAGCTCGGTCACACACTTTTGATGCTTGCAATTTAAAACTCACATTTTATTTAACTTCTTTTTAGAGCAAACGTCGCATACTTTAATCTGGTGAATTTCGTTGCATCCAATGTGAATATGTTTTAGAGGCGTAACGTTGCTATGAAATTTAATCACCTGCAAAACAATTATTAATGATCTACCTATTTATTGCATTACCCGCTGGCAACGGACACAGTCATGTGTTTTAGTATCCGTCATTCAGTTCCGTTGCCAAATTTTGCTGGAATTTGCTTGCATTAAATGGATGTGAACTACAATGTGTTTTAGAAATGTTCTGAGATATATGAGCAGGTAGTTGATTAGTTTCATCGAGCACTCCAGTACTTAAAGGTTCTGTATCTTTTGGATTAAAAATTAAGTCACCCCTTTAACGCAGTACACTTTGAACATCGACTACTAGGTACTATTGAAAAAAATAAACCCTGACAAAATATTTAAAGGGGTGTTGAGACAAACAAATTCAAACACCCGCTGAAGTATGCCGAATTAACTTAAAAACACAGTGTACGTGTTCTAGACTAAGACGTTAACCGCCGTCGAGACACTCGTCTTCTTATTGTGCTTACGAGCAAACAGGTCAAGTTATGGTTGTCAGATGAATGCTGTGCTTAATCCGTGGACAATACATTTAGAAGATGTCAATCCTCGTGGCGGCTGCACTGGTACGAGAGGTAACTCTATCCAGGAACATCACTGACGTTTCACAGACGCTCATCAGTTTACAGTAAGTATCATTCATAGATGGAACCATGATAAGTCATATGTAAAAATAAGTATAGCCGACCAACGACTAAGTCAGTATTTCACCTATTGTTTAGTTTAAATTAAATTCTAGTAAAATGATTATTAATTTTGGGAACCTTGTCACTGACATTTAAAGGTGGTTTAGGACTTTTTTGTCAACTATACTCGTAAGTTCATGAAGCGATGCAGCTTAAAAAAAACAATACCTGTCTGAGCATTTCTCTGAGGAACTCTTTACTTTCCTTCTTATTAGGGCATATGGAGTCGGGAAATTTGGGGTCTTCCCTCAAATGTTGGAATTCCTTCAGTTTCAGGGCAAATTCCAGGTGCCCAAAAGTCGGCACAAGAGGAATGACCTCTAAGCCCATTTGGTCTGCAGACATTAGAAACTGTCTCAGCTGAAAATGGTCAAGGAAAAAATTTAAACATGACACTTTTGAATAAAAAAAC
Organism: Pandemis cinnamomeana; assembly: GCA_932294345.1. Taxonomy (NCBI): domain Eukaryota; kingdom Metazoa; phylum Arthropoda; class Insecta; order Lepidoptera; family Tortricidae; genus Pandemis; species Pandemis cinnamomeana. The sequence goes on along the minus strand of OW028724.1, from coordinate 5,884,128 downwards.
TTCCCTCCGCTACTGCCATATAAAACACATAATTATAAATCCGACAAACTTAACTATCCCTTACACCACGCAAACACTCACGCATTTCAATCCCTCTACGGGATCATTTTCAAATGTTTTTTGTAGGAGTAGCAAAATTTTTTTTTCATTGAAATGGACCTCCGCAAAGTAACGCCTGATTCAATAAGACACTTCATCCTGGGTTGGCAGTTAATTCGGAGTTATACTTTTAAATTGAGGAATTTAACGGTTGACAAAAAGAACTAGACACACGTTCTTCTAAAGTCAGAATTTCACGCAAAGTTGCCGCCGTTGCTGCCATTGTAAAGCCACGTTAGAGAGTATTGAACGTCCAACAAGTTACGGTTGCAGCTCGTTGAGTACCCGGCTTTAGATTTTCGTCCATTCCTTCAATGGGTTTTTACGATCTGCGCCGTTATAGAAGCAGCTAGTACATTCTATGTTTTTTCTTTGTTCCCACAACATTGAAGTAATTTTAGACCTGGAGTACAAAAAATACAAGCACGAACCTCATCTTTCTTGTAGCAATTCCGTGCAGTCAAATTAACAAGTGTTCCTTCGTACGGAAACATGTCTTCGTACTCAATAAGCAAGGCATTAGTTCCATGATCTTTCAAAATCTTGAAAGTGGATTGTAAGTATGAAAGCAAAGGAGGAGCCCCCTTCAGATCGAAATGAACCACGATGTATTGAAACGTCATATTCCATGGTTGTTTTATATGTGTGATATTTTGATCGCTCCCCGATTTATACCACTTTTCAAATAAAACGTAGGACAATAAAGATGCACTGAGTAGTAATATGATGATTGCAAATAGTTTTATTTTTACCGCGCGGAGCTTCAACAAAAACGAAAACAGTGTCATAGTTATATTCTATTCTCTCTTCTCTCCCCTTAGTGGCGGCCGTAAGGCCGTAATGTCAGTTTAAATGACAAGCAAAGAGAATAATAATCACTACGTTTTAGTGTCACTGATGACAAGTGAAGTGTGCGGTCATAGTTTTACCTATTTCCGTTTATAGAATTGGCTGGAACGAAGTCTGTTTTGTTTTTATATATGGCGCTTGTCATCAGAAGAAAAGTTTGCCAGTGTCGAAAAAGACACATTAAAAACATGTCTGTCACTGTACTTTGACACAGTTAAGTTTTCTGATCTCCTTTTAGACATTTCAGCGCCGATCTATTCTAACAGTGTACTTGTACTATATCTATGGCTGCATAGACGGTGAAAGTCAAAATGACGGGTTAGGTTCGTAAGGACTAGATTACATAACGACTCTATAAGCAAAACGTCTTAGTTGCACAAAGTCTTGGTAAGCACAATGTCTTTTTTGCAGAATGCCCTAGTGAGTAGAATGTCTTAGTTGTTCGATCGACAACTATAGCATAACGCCCGAAGTTGCAAAATGACTAATAGAGTTTACGTCCAAGTTATTAATAAGTCTTGATTGTAAAACGACGCATAAGGAAAAGTGTCTGGATAGCATATGGTCTTAGTAGCAAAACGTCATGATTGCATACCGACTTTGAAGTTTCTTTATCAAAGAGTTCCTTCACAAACTACGTTTGAGTTTTTCTTGTCATTCAACCATCTAGTCGTTATGCCATTTAGACGTTATTAATGTTTGACGATATGCCTACCTAGTCGTTTTGCTATTACAACATTTTGATATTAGGGCGTTATACAAACAAGACGTAATAGAACTAAGTCCAATCTTAAACCCGGGCATTCTACTATTAAGACGTTTGTACAATTAGACATTTAGCTACCAAGACCTTATGTAACTAAGACGTTTTGCTTATAGAGTCGTTATGTAATCTAGTCCTTACGAACCTAACCCAAAATGACAGAAAGTAAACCGCGCTATACTTCGTTTTTTTAGCATGAGATAAAAGGTAAACAAACAATGTTGACATGTCTTTTTATCGAAAAACACTTTTTAAAAGTCGCTAACAGAACTATAAAATATAAAACCTTAACATAACTAATCACAATAATCCATTGTTTTTTTTTTATTTTTAAAACTGTTTTTCAATAAAAATACATGTCAAGACTGTTTACCTTTTTTCTCATGCTAAAAAAACCGAAGTATACATTAAATAGTAAAGTAACTAAGTAAGTATTGGATATCAATTTACGTGTGTTCCTGAAGCCATATTGTAGCTTAGATACAGATAGATTAACGCAAGAACGTCCACTCGTCACCACGGCCAAATTATTAACGGCTAAGCAATGAACAGTCTATGAGCTATTAGAATGCCATCACATACACCATTGGATTTACCTCGAGGCACATTTAGCTTTCCTGGATATCTTTTTCTTTCACCGAAAAGCATCATGATAAATTTCGAATGAGATTTTGCACGTCCTAAGAAAAACTAGGGGTTCGAACCCTCAACCCTCTGCTTGACAGGCCATAGGTCAAACCACTAGGCTACCACGGCTTTGTTTACGTCAACAAAACACAGCACATCATTAACTTAATTACAAAATAACGCTTAGTCTAAAGTTTGGTCTTCTTTCTTATTTCCCCTGTACCTTCGAATTTTGTTTGGTTATACGCTTGGTCGATAATGAACCAAATGATCCTTCTGTTGTAATTTATTCTATAACTAAGCGCATTAGGTGCCCTGATGTTGGAAAAAAATGGCGTTTCTAATGATCTCAACTCCTTAGTTAGTGCCAATATCCTTATTGGTAACGACGTGGTTCCTGGTAAAAACAAGTTTCAAAGTTATACTTGAATGAACCAGAGTCTGGCTAACTGGACTTGAAATGCGAGGCAAATTTAGAAAAATCGTGTATTGTGCGCAACTACTGTATTGATCGAGCTCTAGGCTACTAAGATCAAGTAACTCAAAACCACAAGAGTAAACACACAGAAGCTGACCAAAGAGAACAAAAACACCAATAAACAAAATTACATCTGACAATATCCAAATATCCGTCAATGTCTTAAGACGTCTAAATACAATCTAAATAATCTAGTGTTCGTGAATAATTCGTGAATATTCAGTGAATAGTGTAATTTTATATTAAAACAGTAAAACAATGGCAATGTTCTCGTTTATATTTAAAACGCGCTCGGTGAAGATGAAAGTGTTTGCTTTCATAACGTTGATACTGGTAGTATATCTGATAGTGTCCTATGTGCTGCTAGAAAAGTGGTACAAGAAGTCGCAGAAGGAGCAAAAGTTTGGCCACTTGAAGCAAACATGGAATATGTCGTTGCAGTACGTCGTGGTCCATTTTGATCTGAAGGGATCTCCTCCGTTGCTTTCGTACTTGAAGTCCATTTTGAAGCTGTTAAAAGATCATGGGACCACTGCTTTGTTAGTAGAGTATGAAGATATGTTCCCATTTGAAGGAAGCCTTGTTAATTTGACTGCACGAAATTGCTACAAGCGAGATGAGGTTTGTGTTTTAAGTGTTTCATATCTAAGATTCCGACTAGGCTCTATTGCTAAGTCTAATAGGACCCTGTTGCTGAACTATTAAACTAAAAAGGCCTGCCAAAGGCACTTGAAAAGTTCACAGATGTGCATTACTGCGACCACTAAAACAAAAAATACATATTATCTTCATATTTTTCAGCTGAAACAGTTTCTAATGTCTGCAGCTCAGATTGGTTTAGAGGTTATTCCCCTTGTTCAGACGTTTGGCCATCTGGAATTTGCCCTGAAACAGAGAGAATTCCAGCATTTGAGAGAAGACCCAAAATTTCCCGACTCTATATGCCCTAGTAAACAGGAAAGTCAAGATTTTCTCAGAGAAATGCTCAGACAGGTAATACAATTGTACCCAACTAAGAAAAAGCCCAACATCCCAATTAATGAACTGTATGCTTTGATTGTTCATACATTTTTGTCATGCAGGTGATTCAATTCCACAATACCGTTACACCATTGAAACATATTCACATTGGTTGCGACGAAGTTTATCAGATGAAAATATGCGAGATTTGTTTTAAAAAACCAACAAAATTGTAAGTAGATTATGACTGACTGTTACACAAGCTATTATTATACTCGTAATAAAGAACTTGTACGTTTTCAATCTTACAAGTCTAACCTTACCTTTTGTTCACAGGGATATATTTTTAGCGCATATCAAATTCCTCAGCGAAGTTGTATGGGATTTCACTCCGAAGACGAAAATCCTGGTTTGGGACGACATGTTCAGAAAGATAAAACCAACGCAGTCTATTGATTTGAGATTTCATAACATAGAAAGTGTGTGCTGGGATTACAAAGCTTCAGACCTCGACTCGTTGCACCCAGCGCTGTACAAATACCAAAGGATGTTTGACAATCAGTGGGTGGCAGCGGCTTACAAAGGTGCTGATGGACCGACGCGGACTTTACCTATTATGTACAGGCGTTTCATAAACCATTTGAATTGGTTAAATTTTATAATTACCTACGAAGGCATTTATAAGCTCTATCGTTTCAAAGGCATAATCCTAACTGGGTGGTCACGGTACAGCCACTTGGAGTCGCCGTGTGAGCTGCTCCCAGTAGCAATACCTAGCTTGCTACTCAATCTGATTCTGATAGAAAAATATCATAAGGGCATTACGTTTCGTCAAGAAAGTGTGATGTCTGACGAAGAATATGACCAAAACCAGCTGCAATTCATTGATATGTTCATCGCTAACGATTTCAATTCTGCACTCATGTGCCAAAACTGTATTGTTGACGGGTCCCTCCCTACCTTTCAAGCTCAGACTTGTGTCTTTGACGGTTCAGATTTGTATGTTGTTCTTGAAAAGTGTAACGACTTAAGAAAAACTTATACTGCCAGATTTTTTGGCGGCCATGACACAGATATTTCGGTAGAACTTAACCTGGATGATATAAGGAAAGGGTATGTTAACATGGTTAACGTTAAATCGTTAATGGATATGTGCGTTTTGATCATGCAGCAGATGACGATGATAGAAACTCAAATGATTGACGCAATGACTATTTACTTTGATAAATTTGTTATAGCGGAATACGTTGATTTCAAAATTAGTAAGATGAAGGGAGATATACGTGAGCTGATGCAGTATTTGAGTGATTATTACGTCGTTAAAGACTGGCCTCGGAGACCAGCTAACCTGTCAAACAGTTGGCTGGATAATATTGAACGTGAGTTTCAATCACAATATTAATCTTGCTGCGTTGATCAGTGGACAGTGTTATGTTCATCACATTGAACAGGCGGCAGAATGAACAATTATCAAATGTAGCTAAAGGATCGATTAAAAATTAATGATTGAGTATTTTGTATTTTTTTTATACAGAATATTGGCATAGTATTAGCAGACTAGATTCCCGTGAGAGTAAGAGTGTTTCATCCCTCTATGTTAAGTTCCACTTGTCTTAAGTGTCGTTGATCAATGATCCAGTCTCTATTTATTACTACGAAATAGATAGAGACGTCATCATAGATAGCTGACACTTAATTAACTGCAACATAACAGAGCGGTGAAACGGCACTAAGTCTACTTGTGGTAACGCGTGCAACATTTGTGTTGAAATATTGGTAGAAGAATTTTCAAAATCGGTTCAGTGGATCCAGAGATTATTAGAGATGGGCAGCAGCGGTGATTGCCTACTTTACATCAGGTGACTGGAAGACGCAGTGTTGGCAGGCCTCCCACTAGGTGGACCGACGACATCGTGAACGTTGCGGGAAGTAGGTGGATGCAGGTGGTTGTCGTTCATTATAGTGGTGAGGGGAAGGCCTTTGTTTAACTGTGGACTTCTTCAGACTGATGATGATGATGAGGTGCTCGTTTCCCCTTATCATATAATTAAAAAAAAACCAGCCATTTCTTACTTTATTAAGTACTTCCTAAGTTTAAACTTCTACGGCATGTTACTAAGTTGGGATCGTCAACCGATTATGTCTAATCGGTTGTTGTTAATTCCAAACTTCCAAATAATAACGCTACTGGGAATTGTGTCACTGCAAACTTAGTACTTAGCCAGTTCGTAATCCTTTAGAACTGCGGTTGTGAAATGCTACAACGTTGAAGTAACATTTTAATAATTCGGGATTTGTAAGTAACTAAGTAAGTAAATGCTTTATTGTACAAATATAAAGAAGCAGATACAAATCACATAAGGGAGCATTAAACGAGGGACCGATCGAGTGAGTTAAAATTCAAGACAATGAAAACCACAATAGAGCGTACTAAATACAATAAATAAAGTAATATCTCCAAAACTAAAATCCACTGTTAGGCTCGTAGTAATAATTAATTAGTTCTTAAAGGTTTTTTTTCTTGTGTTCAGTAATAGAAAAAAAGGCTAAATTTGTTTTCACAATAAACACTCGCATCTTTCCTACCTGCCTTAGTACCTTGACAAGTTACATGAAAGTTACTTTTTTTGAATATAAACAATTAATAAGACTAATTTACAATTGAGTACATCCTATTGTCCAGCTTCAGCTTAGCTAGAAACACCAATTTTGTGTCGCAAAATGTCACCACGTGTAATAACAACAAAGCTTCCATTATTTTATGTAAAAATAAACAGTCAATCCCGAATTATGACAAGGCGACGTCTGCACAAAGATTTCGCTGAGCAACTCCGTAAGTCTCCGGATATAAAAGTGGTTAACGGATTTGAAAATGATTTATTTTCGTTCCGATGTACTGGTAGCCGCTGCGTGATGTAAACATTGTAAACCTCATGTCCATTTGAGAAAATCCTACTAATATTATAAAAGCGAAAGTTTGCGTGTACGGGACAGATTTGGATTTAATTTGGAACATAAATAGGTAGGTATGGTCGGAATAACACAGCTACTTTTTATCCCGGAAAATTGCGTAATTCCTGCGGGATAGCGATAAACGAATTCTATGTAGACCAAGTTGCGGGCAACAGCTTGTATCTAATAATTACTCAGCGCATTAAACAAGATTCACTTTGGACAGGAGTAAGGAGTTATGTTTGATTTGTCTGAAATTCGATACTAGTTCAGTCATCTCTTAGGGGGGTCGACGTAGTGGTATGATATACCACTATATGTAGGTATATGTAGGTCAGTACTTTTAGGTGAAAAACTGCCTAATGTGACTCGGCCTCGGTCACCGAGGGTTCTGTAGTATATATGCATGTAAAAACATGACTGGCAACACGTGGGTCATTGAAAGTTTAACTGTCCGTACTGTTTTCAAAAATTCAAAATTTATTTTTGCAAATTGACTGCCAAGGGCTTTTTTACATGTCTTTTGAAACTACCAGCGCATTCGGAAAGACCATCATTGTCAAGAAGAATGCGCCGCAAGAATCTAGGCAGAAAGTCATTTTGGTATTGCGTGTATAGTTTGTTTCATTTAAAATGACGAAAAGTACTTAAAACCAACATCTATTGTTTAATTGTTATCTTCAAGTGGGATTGTAAAACAATTATGCCTACTCGCAACGGTATACTTTGCAACTACCTAGTCGCAAAGTATACCGTGAACAAACAGGTATCTACCGATACACCTGCATAATTGTTTTACAGCCCCACTTGAAGATAACAATTAAACAATAGATGTTGGTTTTAAGTACTTTTCGTCATTTTAAATGAAACAAACTATAGTTTAGTACCTATTACGTGGCGCCTACAACAAACAAAATAGCAAATAGTATGAACATGAATATAATGGGTAAGTAAAAATAAGTTTTTGATTAGACATAACAAAACACGGGCATGATAAGGCTTCAATTAAATAAATTTAATTTAATTGATCGTCAAATAAAATTAAAATTTGTTTTTCTGAAACGTGTATTGTTGGATAGTCATCATAAAAATACAAAAAATAAAAAGGGACTAAGGACTATCACAAAATTGTACCAAGACAAGCGTCCCTGTGTACATTTGGTAATTTTATTCGATTTCGATTCGACTCATCCAGATTAAATATATGACATTGCCAGATTACGCCAATTTATTGTGGAGAACGAAAGGAAATCATCTCGCAATTTACTCTCTTAACTCTCCTATTGCATATTGCATGGGTTTTGGTAAAACATCGATGTATTAACAGAACTGTGAATCAAAATGTGCTGTGAATGTGAAATGTCGTAGGTACCTAACAGAAAAGAGTTTGACTTTTTAGTAAAGAAAGAAAGAAAGAAGACAATTTATTCCTTTTTGCAAAACACACAAATCTAAGAGAATATACACATATCTACTTTTGCAGGATGTTTTCTTAGGGTATTGAATTGAATCAGTGGGATAGAAAGAAATACAGCGGGTTACAGCATTATTTACCATTTATTATTATTAAATAAAATATTTCCTTTCCTTCGTATATTTGATTTTGTTGGCACAAGGTGGATAGATTGTTGGTTCCTTCACAATCAGTCTTTACTGTGTAATGCTTTCTAAACTAAGACATCATCTTGGTAGACTACTATGCTTAATCAAATTTGTATTTAATACAACTTGGGACCCAAGTATGGGACTTCGTCGTAGTGTACAGAGTGTGGTACCGAAGTCTCCCTGAGTTCAACCACGTCATTGCTCAAGGTATTAGCTACTTTGTAATATCGGCAAATTCTTGGTCCGACCCCTTCAACATGAGTGGCATACGGCGGAGCTAAAACATCTAAGAAAGCGACAGGCGTCTCCAGAGCCTCTATTTCATGATAGTTGGATACAGTAGGCGTTAGAACACAAGCCCGGTCATCTGCTCTGTGGATACCATGCTGAGATAACTTAGCAAAAAGTCTGCGTTTCTGAAAACCTTGGGCCAGACGAGCCACCTTCTGTTTTGCGCGCACCACATAGCTCAAGTCACTCTTCTCTTCCTTGGAAAACTTAGAGAAACTAACAATGTTGGCGGATCCAGAAATTACCTTTAGAATCCCGTGCATATGAGGATGGTCGTGAAGCGGTAATGTATAACCAGGTCGTAGCACTAGTACAAAAATGTCTACTTCACTGTTTTCGTATAGTTGGATAACCTTGAAAGGCGGGCCCAATGGGTCGGTCCAGCTCGCAGGGTCGGTTAACTTTTGGTCTAATCCAAGATCCTCGCTTTTTAGTCCGTCCATTGTTCTTTTCAGCTTGTTGATGTTGACTGAGATGTCCGCTGCTGCCTCGTGGTGGAAGACTTGCCGCGCTAGACGGTACGTTGCCACAATGGGCGGTATGTCGTCTTTGATTTGTAGTGTTGCTTCGTTCATAGCATTAAGCTGCATCGGTAGACGGGATTTCTTCTTCTGTACATAAATCGTTGAAGTCAAACTGTCACTTTGATAGCACATGTCATTTTCCTCTGTATTTTCCATGGACGTGTATTTTCCCTTGATTTTCCTGGTGACATATGTCAGTAGAAGCACGTACACACAAGGATGGTAGCGCCCTGCTTGCTTACCTGTCTTCAACTGTATTGCGTAAATGCTGGCGGGGCCGATATTAATATCCGTTTCGTCGCCCTTGACGCATTCGCCACCGGGCTATCAAACTCAAGAATTTCTCAAATGCCGCAAACGCACATGGGCGTGTAAAAATATCACAGTGGGCTAGGTGAGAGTTCCAAAAAACGCATACATGCGTAAACTGGTTTTAGCTTGACAAGCAGTGCTTTGAATCCCTACTATCCCTACTAATCCCTACTAATATTATAAATGTGAAAGTAACTCTGTCTGTCTGTCTGTTACCTTTTCACGCTTAAACCGTTTCACCGATTTAGTTGAAATTTGGTAATGTATAGATAGTTTGAGTCCCGAGGAAGGACATAGGATAGTTTCTGTCCCGGAAAATTGCATAGTTCCCGCGGGATAGCGATAAGCGAATTCTGCGCAGACGAAGTCGCGGGCAACAGCTAGTACAACTGTAAGTAAATGGTAGATTTCATAAGATTTCCATTGAAAACAGAGACTGGTATAGAGTGGGTGAAATTACGATTGATTTAATGGCGTATCTGGCGTAGCTGCAATTAAAATATTGTCAACTAGCTTTTGCCCGCGGCTTCGCACGCGTGAACCATGAGTATTTCAAAGAAGCTAGCAATCAAGCAAGCGAACAACCAAACCTGCAAGCTTTCAAGCATGCATGCAAGCATGTAAGTATGCAAGCAGGCATGCAAGCAGGCATGCAAGCATGCAAGCAAGCGTGCAAGCAAGCATGCATGCAAGTAAGCACGCAAGCATGCATGCATTCAAGCAAGCATGCAAGCATGCATGAAAGCAAGTATGCAATCAAGCATGCAAAGCAAGCACTCAAGCAAGCATGCAAGCAAGCCCCCGCATTGCCCCGCTACCTTGATTTTTCTGAAACTGTAAATATTGCAGGATTTTTATAAAACAAACCTAACCTAACCTATAGGGCTGTCCTAAAATATACCCTAAATAGCTTTTTCCCGCGACTTCGTACGCGCTATGATGTAAAACGAAAAAATACGTTTTTTCCCGTTCCCGTGGAAATTTTGGGGAGTGCTTTCGGAGTACACTTAAAGCCTTTAAAGAAACACACGTTATAAATGTTAAGTCTCTTTCTTCCGCTGTTTCGTCTGGAAACGTAAAATCCCGTTTTTTCCCGTCCCTGTGGGCGTTTCGGAAAATCCTTTCTTAGTGTTCCCCTACACTCCCGAATATACCTACGTGACAAATTTCAACTTTTCCCCCGCGTCCCGTTTTTCCCGTTCCCGTAAGAATTTCGCCAAATAGACCAATTCCCGAAATTCTTACGGGAACTCCTACACTCCCCAAGGAACCCACTTGCAAAATTTCAGCTTTCTACGACCAGTAAAACGAAAAATCCTGTTTTTTTCCCGTCTCCGTGGGAATTTTGGAAAGTACTCTCTTAATGCTCCTCTACACTCCCGAAGCAACCTACATGCCGAATTTCAGCTTTCTGCAACCAGTAAAACGAAAAGTCCCGGTGTTTCCGTTCCCGTGGGAATTTCGGGAAATCCTTTTGTAGTGCTCCCCTACACTCCCCAAGAGAACTTGAAGGCCAAATTTCAGTTTTATACGACCAGTAAAACGAAAAATCGATCCCGTAGAACTGAATATATAAATCCCGTTTTATTCCTTATCCCGTGGAAATTTCCAAAAATCCTGAAATTAGTTTCTTAGTTTTGTAATCACCTACTTATGTATCAAATTTGAAGAGTCTAGTTAGTATAGTTACTGAGATAGCGTCACTCGGAATCGAATAATATCATCATCATCATCATCATCTCAGCCATTACAAAGAATCGAATATATAATTCCCGTTTTTTTCTTATCCCGTAGGAGTTTCCAAAAATCCTTCCTTAGTGGATGCCTACATTGTATAAGGTATCTATGTGCAAAATTTCAAGTCTCTAAGTCCAGTGGTTTGGGCTGTGCGTTGATATATAGTTAAGTCAGTCAGTCAGTCAGTCAGTCAGTCAGGACTTTGAATTTTATATGTATAGATTAAATACCATTTCAACACTTGAAAATAAGCTTTCCTGTTTTATTCGCAACAGATTGCCTTTTGATTTAGGCTAAATGGCTTTACTTTAACTTTTAAGATGGCGGTCACATGCTTTCAGGCAGTACCTAATAGTTAAAGTGATACAAAGTGACGTAGAGGCTAAACTAATGGCTCCTAAAATCTAGTTAAATCTAAGTAACTAAACTGAACACTAGCCTAAACTGGACAGAGGTTTTGGACACTTAGGTCTTTCATCCATAGTTTCGAGTATGTTAGGAATATGTTACACTAGTTCGTCTGCATTGAATTTGTTTATCGCTATCCTGCAAGAATTACGCAATTTTCCGGGATAAAAAGTAGCCTATGTGTTATTCCAGACTATAATCCATCTATGTTCCAAATTTCATCCACATCTGTCTAGCCGTTCTGGCGTGAAAGAGTAACAAACATCCATCCATCCATCCATACTTTCAAACTTTCGCGTTTATAATATTAGTAGGATGAGATAATTTCTGTTCGCTTATTAAAATAATAGGTACCTATCACCATTTTCATTTCATTCCGTGCTGGTCTGGGAGCAAAGAAAAAACACTAAAAGTAACAGTTACTTCTCTTCCCGTGCAGATGGTAAAAGCTCATCGAGGGAATGGGTGAAAATACTGAAAATCTTAGGGATCATGTCGCCTGAGGGGGCGGCTCGAAAGCGCATTTTCAGCCCTGGAGAGCAACCCCCTTGGTGAGGGATCCTTCGGGACTTTGTGTGGACAGGGGATGCTCGAAGGGACATTTTCTGTCCTGGAGAACAACCCCTTTGTGACGGAGGTGCCTTCGGGTGCCTGTCGTGGCTACGCGTAACCTTGGCGTTCCTAATGCTGAGGCCGCGGGTTACTACAGTGACTGTGAGGAGAAAACCTCTATAAAAAATCCGCGGCACCTGCGGGGGAGGGCGGGAATTCCCAATCCTGCATTGCACAGGTGTCGCAGGGAGGTAGCCCCATCCCGGGGTGGGCCTGCAGGGACGTCGCGGTTCACGAAAGTTCTCCCGCGGCCCCCTGCAACAGTGCCAAATGTGGGAATCCGTGTGTTTTTTACTGGGTATGCCTGACGCCTCGGGAGAGCCCCAGATACCCTCGGTATTCCCGTACCGGGCCGGATGCATAAGGCGCATTTTCCACACCATAAAAAAAAAAAAAAAAAAAGGGATCATGTCGCCTGCTGAATGCAAAAAGGGCCGAAATCAAAATTTTCGGTTTTTGAGTTTATCCCGGAATCGTGTTCTAATTTGATCGTTTTACCGTATACATTAAAGACTATTTTCAAAAGTTAACTCTAACGGAATATAGAGGGCATAAATGCCCTTTTTACATGTGACGAAATGGCCGACCCTGTTTATGCGATAAAGGCATTTCTTAGTTAGGCCCTTATTGCACAATCATTTGAGTTGAATTTTAAGTTGTGTCTTGTGATATTATATTTATATGACACTTATGAACATTGATTGTGCATAATGAACTCACGAAAATATACAAGAAAAACAATGAGCCAGATATTATATGTCTCACAGAAACTTTAATTAAATCCGGAAATGAAACAAATATAAAAGTTCACAATAATTACGCATTGGCCAGCAGCTATTCCCGAGACCAAAATAGAGGCGGAGTCTGTATCTTGGCAAAGCCAGTGGTAACTTTTAAGGAACTCGATTTTTTGCAGAAAATGTCGGTATCGAGGATCTTTGAGTGCTGTGGTATTGAGGTACCCAAACATAATGCTGTAGTCATTTGTTTGTACAGAATTCCAAATTCATCCGCTAACTTATTTCTTGACAAGCTAGATATTTTACTACACGAATTGATCACTAAATCTTAATTTAAAAAAATAATCGTATGTGGTGACTTCAATATTAATACACTAGCAATTAGTAACGACTGTAACAGACTTATAGGCATTTCATCTTAGTCCTCTAGGTTGGCAACGCATCTGCAATCCCTCCGGGGTTGCAGGTGTCCATGGGCAGTGGTGATCACTTAACATCAAGTGACCCACTTGCTCGTTTGCCTTCCTATTTATATAAAAAAAAAATATATAAAAAAATAATTATAATTTAACAAATCATTTAAAAGAACCAACAAGGGATAAAACCTGCATAGACAATATATTGAGCAATGTAAAAATAAAAATGGCCTATGCTGCCATTTTACTTCTCTGCATTTCTGATCATGACACAGCACAAAATATAAATAAATTTCAGAAATGTTTGTCAAGTCTATCTTTTTCAGATATATGTTTAGAAAGTGATTTTAATGTCGCATTCCATCAGTTTCACGACTTGATCGTATTGTTTTAGGTATAAGCTATGTTTTCTAGTTATGCGGAAAAAATAAACAATACAAATCATAATTCACCAAAATGGATGACAACAGGAGTAAAAATTAGCTGCAAAAGAAAAGATTACTTCGTTTTCGATATTATAAAAAACAGAGAACCGAACAAAATAGACATGAATATTACAGATACACTAAATTATTAAAAAAATGCATAGATACTGCGCAAAGATTAAATAATAGCAAATATTTGATCAACATTAAAAATAAATGCAGAGCCTCGTGGCAAATAATAAAAAATTAAACTAATAGTACTATAAACACACCGCAATATACATAATTAATAAACTGGTAATAAAAAATAAAATGATAACGGACCCCTTTGAAATAGCATCAAATTTTAATACTTACTACACAGAACTAGCAGATTCAGTTAAACAACCTCAAACACCTCAAATACACATACATGGTAATGCACGAAATAATAGCATCTTCATAACACCAGTGTCAGGAATAGGATGTCATTAAAATAATACGAAATCTGTAGGGTACGACGAAATTAATACTGATATTATAAAAACATGTGTAGAAAACAATTGATACCAATCCTAACCTATTTGGTTAGGAACCGGTCTTTTGAAAGTGGGGTTTTGATTTTATTTCATATTATTAGCATTTTCTTTAATTTGACATTAATTTATTGCATTTGTATTATTGATTATGCATATGATAATTAGCATGACTTCAGGCACATCACGAAATTGCATGAAATACTTTCTGCAACAAAGGCACAACACTAAGTACCCATGTTTAGGCCCTTACAATTTCAAATGTATATTATTATAAATTAAATTAACGGATTCATCCGAAGCTATCTATGATAAAGAAAAAGAAAATCTCATGAACAGATACGTTTTTCTAAAATAAAAAAAAATATAGCCAATTTGGTGATCATACACCTGTTTCTCAAAACTTTAACTGGCCGTTTCTCGAAATATTGGTTTTTTGACTTGTGCCCTTATTGCATTCGGCAGGCGATGTATTGTTATAGGCGACGCGGCTAACAAGCAAGATGTAGTAAGATCCAATGTACCCATGAAAGCAACGAATAAATGACTTGGCCTTCGTTGCTGCACACCTCATAGATGCCCCTGTGGCGAGGATGTAGACCCCTTAGGACACCACGGATTGTCTTGCCTAAAGAGCGCTGGCCGCTTCTCGAGGCACGCCGCGCTGAACGACATCATCCGCCGGTCACTTGCCTCTGCCAATGTCCCTGCTTTGTTGGAACCAACGGGCATCGCTAGGGACGACGGCAAGAGACCGGACGGTATGTCTATGATTCCGTGGAGTGTGGGACGTGTGCTGGTGTGGGATGCAACGTGCGTAGACACACTAGCCTCGTCTCACCTTCGCGGAACCACGAGTAGAGCAGGCGCGGCTGCAGAAGCGGCCGAATCAGGCAAGATAAATAAATATAGGGTCTCAGCACCGAATACAACTTCGTCCCTTTCGGTGTTGAGACCCTTGGTCCGTGGGGTCCTAGCGCTATTAGCCTCTTCAAAGATATTTCGAAGAGCCTAATAGACGCTACGGGTGACCGCAGAGCTGGCAGCTTCCTTGGACCGCGTATTAGTATCGCTGTCCAAAGGGGGAATGCTGCCAATGACTGTGGAACTATGCCACGGGGGCCCCTCCTTTTATAATTATTTTATTTTAAGATTAGTTTTAGTTTAGTTTTTAATTTAATAGTTTAATTTGTATTAATTTCATTTATGTAATTTTTATTTACCTACTTACTTTATTTCTTACCTAGCAAATAGTACAATGGCTAAATGACTAAATGACAACCCATCGCTATTTTGATCCCCCTTTCCACTTATACGCCCACAATCATGCTAAACGTGGCCATTAGGTTTTGTTACCTTCGGCTCTGTCTACCCCGTAGGTTATAAAGACGTGATTTATGTACCTATATCACCATTTTCATAGTTCTATATGCGCTGATGTCAATATAATGCCTGAACCTGGGTATTGTTGATCGCAGTCACCGGGTTACAAACCACACAGGAAAGAGGTTAGAAAGGCCCAAATAAATCATCATCATCATCAGCCTATGTTAGTCCACTGCTGGACATAGGCCTCCCCTAATGAGCGCCATAGCGCCCTGTCTTTAGCTTGACGCATCCAACATCTGCATGCAGTCTTTCGCAGATCGTCATCCCACCTGGCCGGAGGGCGTCCTACACTACGTTTGCCAAGTCGCGGTCTCCACTCAAGAACACAAATAAATACCTACCAAATAAATACCTACGCTTAATTATGGCTTATTATGGGTATGCAAATACACCTCACAGATGGTAACTTTGTCATAAAAATACACATTCATTACAAACCTTAGTTTTTACTGGTTTCGAAAATACGGGACCCTCAGTGCGCGAGTGTCTTTCGGGCTTTGTCACTTTTTTGCTATATCAATCTTTGTTCTATCTGTTTTATCATTATTGTCATGGTCTGCTACGTCTAAAATGAGTATGTAACAGAAATATTCAAAGTTTTGATTATTATTTTCCTTCCTCAATAGTAGTGTCCTTTGCTGACTAATTCTTTATGTTTTCATATAAACCGACTTCAAAATAGGAGTAAATCGCGACTCGTCATTTAAGTGTAAAATATTCAAGATGAATTCAATTTCCGTTGGTGATATTTCTTTACCTGTTGTTTTTTAACTCATGACTAAAGGATCTTAGGTTTAGGTCATATTGTGTCTATGAATAAAATTATATTTTAGTGGTGCGGTGTATATTTTTCTATCTATTCTGAATTCCATGCTAGTCTGCGCGGGAAGAGAAGCCACAATACAATACAGTACAATAACTGTTTATTGAAAACCACGTATAACGACCAAAACCGAAAAAAGGTATAGGTACGAAATATTACAAGGTAACAGTAGGCGACCTTATCGCTACAGAGCGATCTCTACCAGGCAACCATAATGGACAGGAGAAAAGAACAGATCTGAGCAGGTGCACTTTAGAATATATATTAACTAGCGACCCGCCCCGGCTTCGCACGGTATATCATGCATGTATTATACATTATAAACCTTCCTCTTGAATCACTCTATCTATTAAAAAAAACCGCATCAAAACCCGTTATGTAGTTTTGACTATATAAGCATACATACGGATTTGAGGACAGAAAAAGCGACTTTGTTTTATACTATGTAGTGATATACTAAGTAGTGAAAATACATTATACATTATACATGAAACACACATTTATAATAAACGGAGATATTAATAGACACATACCTACACAACACACATAGGTACCTAAAAAAGCCAGCTACAAGATTCATGCACAAGATGATAGATAGTGCTCCTCCATAGTTCCACTTGGTAAATTCAATGTTTTTTCTTTACTCCCAGATCAGCATGGAAGAATCACATGGAGATATCATTAAAGCATAGCTTATAATAATAGTAAAGCTTACCTATTAACTCGCTTGGAAATGATACAAATTTAGGTATCAACGCGTGCGGGGAAGAACGCGTGAGTCAAATAAACCAGTCATGATAATAATTACAAATTTTATGACACATAGGTATATTGTGATTCTTTTTTTGGGTTATACCTATTAATTGTATGTAGATACCGACGGAAGGCCACTTCCTTAAAACATGATAGCTACGTATGACCCTATTATAAACCAATCAAAAAACAAAATCACGTCTGTCTCTTACGGGGTAGACAGAGCCGAAAGTAACAAGACCTAAAGGCCACGTTTTGATTGTGGGGGCATAGGTGGAAAAGGGAGTCAAAATAGTGATGGATTACTAGCTGCATCGCCTGTAAGATGATTCCTAAGATTTTCACCCATTCCCTCGATGGGCTTTTACCATCGGCGCTGGAAGAGAAGCAGCTGCTACATTCTATGTTTTTCTTTGCTTCCAGACCAGCAAGGAAGGACACACCATTATTCTGTATAAATATAGGGTGTCCCAAAAGGGGGGACAGGGACGGGGAGACAGGTGGGCGGTCATCTGAGCTAACTATTTAGATTTTAAACTGTATTTTCTTCTTCTTCTATTCGTGCAAGATTTGACGAATAAATTTTAAAATTTTTACTAGGTAATTTATCTGTAACTAGCTGACCCGGCGAACTTTGTTCCGCCATAAATTTGAAAAATTCCAGTGGTTTGGGCTGTGTTATCCCGCGGGAACTATGCAATTTTCCGGGATAAAAACTATCCTATGTCCTTTCCCGGGACTCAAACTATCTGTATACCAAATATCAACTAAATCGGCCCAGCGGTTTAAGCGTGAAAAGGTAACAGACAGACAGACAGAGAGAGTTACTTTCGCATTTATAATATTATATCAGTAAGGAAGTAAGGATAAGGATAAGGATTAGGTATACATATATGTGAACTGCAGGTATCTCGTTTGTCCACCTTAATTCCCCGGATAAGACTTATTGCCTATGGAAATAACGGGGCATAACAGTTTTATTTTCTACCCCGTAAGAGATATAGATAGACGTACCTAATTTGTGTGTATTTATAAGTTCTTATCTATACAAATAGGTACGTATAGTTTCAATGACAAATCACCAAAACTGCAGACAGTTCCTACAAGTATACATACAATCACAAATGTGTATATTTTTATTTATTACCTGTCTACTAACACAGCAGAAGTCAAGGACGACTTCGTGATTTTTAAAATGAATGAATTAACTGCGCACACGCTTGGCAGACCCGCGGCGCTCTATTTTCAAATTCAAGGAACTTTATACATTCTTATGAATGATTGTATCATACTCGTAGCGTAGATATTGACTTGATGAATGAAATACGTCTTAATGCGATTCAATTCTGATTCAGTTTAGGATTGCTCGCTGTCAGATCCATACTAAAAATGACAGCTAAAATCCGAACTGAGTCGGAGTGGCATCGCATTAAGACGTAGGTGAGGCCCCTGATCGAAATACATAAAGTTTGAAATGCATCATGGATCAAAATTATACAAACAATACAAATACAAATACCTACTCTTTATTGAACACCATAAATCAGTACAAAACAATACAGAAACGAAGAACGAAGTATACAATAGGCGGTCTTTATAGCATACATACATAAATCACGTCTTCATCCCTTACGGGGTAGACAGAGCCTGAGAGCACGCTAAACGTGGCCTGTAGGTCTTGTTACCTTAGGGCCCGTCTACTCCGTAAGTGTAGGTGTATCCCGTTAACTTAAAATTTGCTGAGAAAATGGCTATTTCACAAAATCTTGATCAACAAAAACAAAAATTTAACAATCGTTAAATAAACCTAATCTAAACCAATCTGTAAATTACGCGATCAAATAAATTCGTCTCGCTAATATTTATTTAGGGCCAAAAAATTTAACCCTAGTACTTACGAGTATGCAATACACTTGTGCCAAAAGTTTCACTGAAAAATTGGTACTTTTAACTATTATAATAGGTTGACCCTCACACGATGTTTATTTTGCTACAATATAATTTCAATGATTTTATGTTTCCAATCAATTGCAATAAATGTTTTTCTTTTTGATCACGATGAATAATGTTTACTCAGTTCAGTAAATAAAGACCGTGACGCCATCTAGTTTCGTCTCACTGTACTTTTATTACGATAGTGGGAATCACAACGCCTTGGGCCCCCAAGTAGCTGTAGCCCACGTAAAAAGTCTGGCTTAACCCATAAATTATGGCACCCATTATGGAATTATGTAACCTTGGGTACATTGCTCTGCCGGTTTTATAGGAACTTGTTTTGATACCGTCTCGAACGTAAATCCATTTAGTCTCATCAGTAAGTCTGTCTGACGTGAGAAGTGCGAAGTTAGTTTCCTGTCGATCTGCTCACACTAATAGTCATTAATATAAGAGTGAAAGGGATGGTAAGATACGAACTTCAAATCCCGGAGTAGCCGCCAGACCTGATTGCCAGTACTTTAGTAGCATTCTGTCACTGCAATGTAGCAAACGTGTTTTGTGCCAAACATATGCTCCCGCGCATGCTCTTATTATCTTTGCAATAAAGTTCAAAATTGTTTTGTCAGCGTTGGGATGCCAAAACAGTTGAATAGTTTTAGCTTTTATTTTTAATTTAAAAATGTAGTTTTAAATAAAATTATGCGGTGTTTTGAACAGTCTTGTGAGTTATTGTATTAAATGTGCTGTTTGCCTCAAGTGAATAATTTAAAATGCCTAAAGGTAAGTGAATCATTGTTTTTGAGCGTGTAATTATTACTTGATATATTTTTAAATGTGTTAGTAATTTAGTATTGAGTGTTGGAGTTGAACGACCGCTAGAAGAAAACTGTACGTTACTTTCTTTGAGATAGTTTGTTGAGGTTATTTTTAACATTGTTTTCTACATTAAGTATGTATTGTCTAACTTGTTTTTATTTCTTGTGTTTTTTTTTTAACTTACAGAGTTTATTGTACTGATTTGTGTTGTTCATTAAAAATATTTATATTGTATTGTATGTTCACTTTTAAATATTCGCGTAGTTTATTGTAATCGCAAAATGCAATGCATAAGTTGACCTTCTCTTCATCATTAAGTAAATAAAGAGTACGATAGTAAACAGTAGAAAAGAGACAAAAGAAAAAATGTACAATGTTCGAAGATTTTTCGTTTAATACCTATGTGACAATTCCAAAGAAAATTTATATCCGTTGTCTCTAATCGTCCGCCTATTGTTACCTTGTAGTATTCTGTATACCTTTTTTCTGTTTTGGTTGTTATATGTGGTGTTAAATAAAGAGTTATTGTATTGTATTGTATTGTCAATTTCTGGCTCTACATTTATTTTGACTCTATTACCGTTTTAGAACATTTATATAATGGTAAATGTAATATCTAGTCTATTTACCAATAATCAACGGTAATTTACCGGCAGTTTTATAGACTTCCGCTAATTTTATTATAGTTTATATGCTAAAATATAATAAAGTGGTAGGTTAATAAGTAGGTACCTAACCTACCCCTGGATTTATTAAAAATTAATCAAAAATAAAAATAATAATAATTAATACTTTATTATTATTAATTAAAATTGTTACCTTATTACTTCTGTATACCTTTTTTCTGTTTTGGTTGTTATATATGTGGTGTTCACTAAAGATTTATTGTATTGTATTGTACTGTGAATGTATTGTGACACTCCCCACAGTATTGTCGCACTAGAGTGCCAAATAAAGTTATTTTTCGAAATTGCAACAGGACGTGTACAAGATTTTTTCAGGGATTTTACTTCCCACGACCATAAGATAATATTTAGTTCGAGTAGAGTAATCTTTGGTTTAATTTGTTTAAATTAATAAGTGGTCTGATTTATGCGTGATTCATCAATTCAAGCAGTCCTCGCTTAGACTAGACGTCTAAACTAATGAACAATATAACCAATTAAACTTAATCGAGAGTTAAAAGCGAGAACTAGCACGCTTGGGGGCCGTGCATAAAGTACGTCACATTAATGTTTACATAAGTCACTATGAAAATTGCAATTACAGTGAGGTCCTAGAGCGACATTTGGGTTTTGGTTACCTTCGGCCATAACATCAAAACCGTATGAGTGAGCGAGACAACAAGACCCCAAGGTCTTTTTAAATACCTGTACCTGTGTCACAAATCACCAGACCTCCCTAAATGTGTGTCGCACCCTATGGATGGCCCCGTGTGGTTTTTTTTTTACTACGAACTGACCAGTGATTGACCTCTATCTCACTTGGTGGAAGGTGCAGATGAGGCCAAAGGTGTAACTCACTGGTTCAGTAATAGCCTATTCACTCTAGCCTTTGAATAGCACAAGATCCAGGTACGTTCCCAAATTGGTGTCATGTGCCATGAACCTAATGAGTGATCGCTGCGGTCAAGTGACAAACACAGCTTGACCCTTACGCTCATAGGCATTAGACGGTATCAGGTGTCTTGTTGTCTACCTACACGTCTACATCAAGACACCTGACTTCAATAATGCCTGTTAGCGAACGTATCAAGTAATTATTGTATTCGACCACTCGTTTAGAGAAACACAGCTCTGGGGTGTGATTCTCTAAAATAACCTAGCCCGTTATCATAAGTGACGTATCCTCTCGTAGGTCTATTATACGGGGTAATGCGTTTGGTCAACTGGTGAACGCAGACCAAAAACATAAGACACCTGACTCCGTATAATGTTTGCTAACGAACGGTTCAAGCCGTTCAAGTTACGATTCTAACAAAAGCGCAGCGAACATTTTACAAGAGTTTAGAAAGTCACACCCCATTTAGAGATTCTCTAAATGAAACTCGCTCGCATTGTGATACAATCATAACTTGACCGGTTCTCTCGTAGGTATTATTTGGGATCATGCGTCTGGTCAACTGGTCAATGCAAACCAACAGCATAGACTCTTGCGAGTTTTAGCACACCCCGGAGTTGACCAACGACATCGTCGCTATACCGACAAGCTAAAAGAGATATGGATAAAATTGCAGATTAACTGTTAAAACTTTGAAAGATTATTTGAATTCGCTTTGCTTCGACCATTTCAGACGTAGAGCAGGGACTACTGGAGGTGACGCAGAGTATCCCGTTGATCCCTCTACCAGGTAGAAACTCGGACTACTTCCCTGAGCCCCTAGATCCGGTAAGGTACGTTTTCCTGCATTATATACTCGGGGAAAAAAAATTGTAATATAGTAATAATAATATCTGAAATTAAATTGAAACAAAAAGAGTAATGTAACTAGTTATGCTCTTGACTGTATACATTATTTTTCTTTGCTTTTGGTTATAATTAACATACTTTAAGATAGGTACTTGTCTTTCTTTGTTAATTTTTGTTAGTTTTGCAAGAACCTAATGAGGTTTGAATTGTGAACTTGTTCCGACTTGTGAAGAAAAGGGTTAAAGAAAATTAAATTTAATAAAATTTATACTTTACCTAGTTCACCCTAACATACGCTTATAACGTTCTTTCTCTTGCATTGTCAGTCTATAGTTACATAAAGTAATATTTTTAATGCGTGGAAAATATTAAAACGCCCAGGCATGTATACTAATTGTTTTCATCAGGGAATCTCTGCTCGTGACATCGAAGCACAGTTCTCTGTACTCGAATGCACCGTTCTCGCATGGAATCGACAGCGAGCCTACTAGCCCTACAGAATCACAGTTTGCCGACACAGTGAGACGCAGGTAAAGGCTTTAACTACCTTTCACGAACCATCATACTTCGAATGCATTTATTTATTTTTATTTTTTCCCCCCTCAAACTTAAACCACATTATTATTTTTTAAATTTAGTTTTAAAGTGCCGTTCGTTGTACGGTAAAAAAACTAACCTAAGCTCTACTAGACACAGGTGTGTTTCTGTAAAATAATGACCATTTCATTCGTAGACATTATACGAAGAGAGTGTTCTTCTTCTTCTTCTTATTTGTGGCGTATCAAGTCGTTATAGCGACGACAACCTCGCCAATGTCAAAGTAATCAAAACGTAATTCAAAAATCTTGTGGCTAAATGTCGGCAAGGTTGCACGGTAATAGGTAGCCAACGGTCAAAGATATCCCTCAGAAACTGCCAGGAAATCATTAGTCGATGCCCAGGGTGTACCGGACTAAGCACTGCTTTCCCCCCCGGCCGGATCCAAAAACGAACCGCAGCTCTTGACCACACGCGGAGGTAACCCGACTCGCACCCTACTTCGAACTTCGAACTTTGCAATTCTGAGTAGGCCTCATGAATCACTTGACTTGACTTTACGAACGAGTTTCTTTTAAAGAATTACCCCCCTATTCATAAATGCTCTGTAGGCTTCTGCTAACTTAGCCATTGTTTGTCCTTATCTGTCACTTTGACATTTACCATTCACAGACGATTGCTAAGTTAGCAGAAGCCTATATATAGAGCGTTTATGAATAAGGGGGTTACTCTGTTTGTGATTGTTCCGACTTAAATTAAATCAGGTTAAATAATTACACCGGTGACTTTAATTTAATAATTTCTACACTCTTACTCGTAATGACGTGATAATGATTAACCCATAACATGACACACAAATCGAACAGTTTGTTGCTAAACAATGCAGTCAGGGTTTTCCCCAGGTCATCAACATCTTGAATTTGCATTCCTACCGCGGCGGGTATTCCCGAGACCTTTCTCCGGACCTGTTTTGGTTTGATTACTTTATATGAATTGAATGTAGTTTTGGTTGTGTTGTGATGCCAGTCAGAGTTGGGCGTTATCTAGATAATTTTTTATCTAGATAATTATTTCAAATAAAATCATTTCAAATAAATTTATTCGAAGATACATTCAATCACAAATACGTGCGTTGACAACTTTTTTATTTAGATGAATTATCTAGATGAAGATAACCGACCTCGTTTATTATTGAAGTAAGCTTATAATAATAAATGTAGGTACCTATACGGAATGTCACGTCGGGTCAAACCGTCACACTGACATTCATCTTTTATTTAAAATCCTAACTAATTTATCTAGATAAAAATGAATCTGATCTAGATAGATTCAAAATAACAAATGACGGATTATTTAGTTACTTCAAATAAAAGATGATTTAGTTATCTTCCCGGTTTTTCGTAAATAGATAATTTTTGCCCAACTCTGATGCCAGTTGAGTCTCTAACGCTTATGTAGGCGACACCTCCAACATTTCAACAGCCAATCGTTCAAAAAACACAAAGTTTAGTAAACCGTAACAACCACGTTGTGGTTTATCATCATTTGCTAATCATTTCACAAACTTATCATTTCACAAACCTTTATAGTTTGCTTATAATTATAAAACACTAGCTGTTGCCCGCGTCTCCGTCTGCGCAAAATTCGCTTATCGCCATCCCGCGAGAACTTTGCTTTTTCCGGGATAAAACTATCCTATGTCCTTCCCCGGGACTGAAACTATCTCTATACCGAATCAGCTGAATTGGTTCAGTTTAGTTTAAGCGTGAAAGACAGACAGACAAACAGAGTTACTTTCGCATTTATAATATTAAGTAAGCATTATATCATACTAGTTTCTGCCCGCAACTTCGTCTGCGTAGAATTATACATACCTATAAAACTTTCTCTGGAATCACTCTATCTAGTAAAAAAAACTGCATCAAAATCCGTTGCGTACCTAGTTTTAAAGATAATAAGCATCTATAGGGACAGACAGACAGGCAGCGGAAAGCGACTTTGTACTTTGTACTATGTAGTGATTTAATTTTTCAAAAAGTTATGAATCAAATTTAATCAACTTTTGGATCATTTTAAAAATTTATAATTTAGCAGATAAGGTTTGTGAAATGATTTATTTGTGGAAAGTTTTTTAGCAAATAATGAGCTAATGACACGTGGGGACGTGTTTGATAGTAGCTGCAAATGTATTTTGTGGTGATTTGTTTTTTACGTGGATGACTCTATTGGCTTAAACCATGTAAATTTGATACAAGAATAAAAAAGTCAAATGAGTAAAAAACGTAATCGTTTTACGAATCATCGAGGAAAAGCTGGCAAATGTTCAACAGTTTTAATTTTACATTAAATTGTTAGTCTAGTTGTACGGATGTTTTCTCAACAAAGCATCTATTTACCAACTGTTTTACAAAATCGCTATTTTCATAAAAACTATTTTGGGACAAAATGGGACAGGGAGTAAGTTAAACTTGTGTAAATAGGTACTGTGTGATTTTATTGTTATTTTTATCATGACAATAAAAATACAGATACCAACATATAAAAATACTTACGACCCACTGCTGTGCTTGATGGTATTATATAACGTCCTCGCAATCATAACCGCACTAACCGTCTCTTTCCCTCGTTACGTAGGTCTTATAGAAATTTTGATTGAAATTGTGGCCACGCGTGCGTTTTCTGCCTTTTGATATGAGTAATGCGGCCAACAACCCCTCAGTATTTTGATTCCCCTTTCCATCTATACGCCCACAATCATGCTAAAATCCTTTAGGTCATGTTACCTTGGGATCTGTCTACCCCGTTAGGGACAATGACGTGATTTATGTATGTATAATAAGGAACCTTTGGTTTCTAATGAAAGACTTGAGATCATTCAACGCATACAAGTACAATTTATGCGTGTTATTAGTACAATTTAACAGAAAATGGAAGAAATAACTTCTTCTTGTTCTGCTTATTTATGCCGTATCAAGTCGTTATAGCGACGACAACTTCGCCAATGACAAAGTAACAAAAATAGAATTAAACAATCTTGTGACAAAAGGTCGGCAACGTTGTACGGTAATGGTCAAAGACCACCACCCCCTGTCGGGCTCTTAGCCAACGGTCAATGATATCCCTCAGAAACCAGGAAATCATTAGCCGATGCCCAGGGTGCACCGGACTAAGAACGGCTCTCCCCTCGGACGGATCCAAAAACGAACCGCAGCTCTTGACCACACGCGGAGGTAACCCGACTCGCACCCCGAACAAATAACCGTAGGCGGGCAGGAGTCGTCTGACACATGGCAGCTAGCGCCACGTCGGACCGTCTACCTGCCAGCCACCTTTAAAAGAGGTTGCTTCCTGACAGTATGTATTGGCAGAGTGCAAAGCGGGTGGAGGGGGTAGCCTAAACGATCACAGCGCTCGCTACGGCTAAAATTGTCATTTTTGTCGCTGACTTGAGCTGTCAAATCCATATTGCAGTAAACATTTTCTAATCGTTTTTGAGATAAAAATATGGTCCTGGTAAGATGTGTTGTTGTGAATTGTAATAACACCAAGAAGAATAGCGACTGTAAATTTTACCAATTTCCAAGACCATGGTGGAAACGAGACCAAAGAAATAAGTGGATATTTCGCACCCTTCGTGGAAGAAAGACGTAAAAGTCCCATGTTAAGTCAATAGGACTTACGTCTTTCTTCCACGAAGGGTGCGATTTGCCGTAAGAAAAAAAAAGTAAGTTACCTAACCTATAAAATTTCACTGAAAACAACAATTTTAATATTATTGGCAATAATGTTACTGACTACCATTGTCCAAAATTGTGTAATATAGGAAAATAACACAAGATTTCATTAATATTTTTCACAATATTTACTTACTTCTTGTTTGACAGCGGTGACAATATTGTCCATAATGGCCGCCTGTCACGTGGCGCTGTCGTCGCGCTCGGTCCCAATATGGGTTCTGTCCACATAGATGTCATTATTGCCAATCTCGAGTAAAATTCACTACTACTCCTTTAGTGTTTTAATGTTTGTTTTAATGTGGCAGTGGATCTATGAAATCTCATGACAAACAGATAGCAGGATACAATGAATGGATTCATAGTACCTACACAAACACTGATATCTTAGACTAGCACATATCTCAGCGCACATCATCACATGTATTTGTGAAAACGAGTTTGTTTGTGTGAGTATTTAAATTGTATATACTAAAGACCCGTAGGTACCTACCTTAACTTTTGCTACATAATAATTATCGCCATCTGTAACACACATAATTTACTCGCTACGCACACTGGCAAAATGACCAAATACAGAGATCTCAATTGAAATAAAAACAATGGCACGTGAATAATGTAAAGACTGTACCCATAATTCTCTCTACAACTGGCGTTATCCCCAAAACACTGCACGCAAGCCTCCGGGCTCTCGATATACCTCCATCCGCATACACACTCCTACAAACAGCTGTCGTCCTCAACACATGCCGTATAGTAAGAAAATTCTTGTCCATGTCATAAATTAGCATACGATTACAGCACTTGGCTTAGGTTCGTGCGAAGTATTTCCTCCTAGGGAGAGATTAAGTTAAAAACAAGATGATAATAATAATAATAGTCAGGAGGTTCCTCTCTCTGTCGCCCTGACCGCCGGTAGCTTACGCCCCGCCTCGCTGCCGGCGGCACCCAAGGTTAGGTTTCTATAATGTGTTTAGATTTTGTATTAATACTGTTTTTTTAATTACAACGACTTTTATTTTGTCCAATATATTTTTCTTGTCATCTGCTGTTTTCTACAGAACAGAATTTGTTGACCGTCGATGCAAATGATACAACGGCTTTTGGATGAATGGCAACTTTATTAAAATTAAAACCACTTTTATACATTCCTGGGGAACATTCCGTTACCGCGATGTAGGAATGGGACGGCCCGATACAACGGCATCTAGCGGCCGATAGATATACTAATCAAACAACATTTCAGAACTGTACAGAATTAAACTTTACTTTTATAGCCACCTGCCTCGATACCAAGCAGGATGGACGGAGCTCCACCACGCAAGCGCGATGAACCTCGGCTTCCGCATTCGGGTTCTACTAAATGCAGGTAAATTAACCTTGTTAACGACACATGTATCAGCACCGCAGGTTCAACGCCAACGACCTATATAACGTCCATTACTTCAGCAAACGCAACCTTCGTTCAATTGGGTTTAGGTTCAACTTAAGGCATCGCAATAATGAAGTCTGGCGTATGGGTGACGTCTTTTGTATTTGACGTGGCGGTGAAAAGGTTAACAGGGACCTTACCATAACGTCTATTCTATTCTCCCTTAATGGCGGCCGTAAGGCTTGGGCCAATGTCAGTTTAAATGACAAGTGTGCGGTTACCATAACGTCTAAATGCGATTAAATTCCGACTCAGTTCAGGTTTTAGCTGTCATTTTTAGTATGGATCTGACAGCGAGCGAACCTAAACTGAATCGGAATTGAATCACATCAAGACGTCATGGTAAAGCCCCTGGGCGCCTCGCGCTACTCTTATCAGGCACTTATAAAGAAGTCATCGCAAATCTTTGTGTTACAAGCCAAATACTGACCTTAACTGTTGCACTCTACTGCAACAGAAAACCCCGTGTGGCGACGGTCGGAATCTTAATTTTACTTGCACCACACTTGTAACACAACTTTAACGGTGTGTAACTTTTTGCTCCTCAACCACGTATGTATGCGAGTATTTATGATGATAATAAACTATTAGATGACGAGTGCACAATGATTTGTTTTGTAAACACAGGCCATGACCCAAACGTCTGTGATGACCGAGGAAGGACTGCCCTTGACGTTGCCGGCTACGCACACTATCGACGCAAGAAAATTGTCGAGTAAGTTTATTTTGATGTGTCTTAACATATTAACTGCCATGAGCTTCACTGGTGGGATCACAGAATCTTCTGTGAGGCCACGAGCATCCCGAGATCAAAAGCTTGTTATTCAGAGTATTGATGCTCATGGCACCTCAGTAGGGGAGACCGAGGCGAGTTGATACAAAGCCTTTTTCTCTGCACCTATGACAGTTAGCGAGGTCACAACTTCACACAAACTGTGGAGTGTAGAAAGAGCAACGAATTAGCGAAGTTACCAGCCCGATATACTGTCACAGTTCCGATAAATCGGCTTTGTATCAACTCACCTCTGTCTCAACTCGCCTCGGTCTCCCCTAATAGGGCGATGATGTGAGGCATCACCGGTGAGATTACTAAATTTGTATGGGCATAGAAGTAATACTTTAGTTGAAGTATGGTAGGCAGCCAGCGTGTTAAATAGTCTGGTATGTAATGTATTCAACTGTTGGGCAAAATGTCCTCTGTCCCGTGCTGTGCCTCATTTCCAGCAATATTCATCCTGAGCAAGAAGTAGTTCCCACATATGCCCAGGAGATGCATGTTCTTGAGCTAAAGCCAGTAACCTTGCTACCTCACCAAACGTACTAGACTACCTCAGTGCAGTGCATAGGTACGTAGTCGCGCTAAAACCTGACTTACATGGCTTCCTCGAAAATATTTTTTGTCTCACAAAGCTAAACTAGACTATAACTTTAATACATGTTAATTTATGTGAAAGCGAGGATCTGATTCTAAGGTGGCAGGAGTTAATAGTGGCGATTTTACGAGTAGTTCTCTTGTTTTGCGTTAGCTTTTGAATAATATAGAAGCTTAACCTGTAGAAACTAAATAAAATTTCTAAATGTCTATGAAAATTAGAACACATAGAAAAATCCGAAAAGTAAAGCTATGGCCGGGAATCGAACCCGGATCCTCGTCATTCCGTGACGCGTGCTATACCCCTACACCACCCATAGCAGGTGGGTAGTCTCCGAATTTTTCCACCTGTTAGTAACTGTCACGTGACCTTTGTTACTATGCGAATTTTTTGTCGCTAAGCGTCATCTGTTTGAATGATGTGTCTGTACGACACAATTACAAACTCCTAGAAACTAAGTAACTAAGTGTAGAAACTAAGTCAGTAGCAACTTTGAATGCATGCAGTCTTGTTGAGTTGCGCGACGCGTTAATTAATAAATATCTTCCTTACGTTTTTTAGTTGAAGTGAATTTTGCTGACTTTGTTTCTATTATGTATCATTTCTTTAATTTCCAATGTACAAAACTGTCCATTTTCAGCCTCTCAGATGTCATCCGGATGCTCATAGAGGCTGGCGGCACCTTCAATACCATGCGAGGCATCATTGAAAGCATGGATACTCCTCTCCATACGTCCGTGGAGATCAGATGCCTGCCATCCATCAGGCTGCTTTTAGATGCCGGTGCGTCTGTGGCCTGCTTTAACAGTGCTGGTTTGACACCCTTACATCTCTGTGTGAAATACAAGCTGGATGAAGCTTTTAAGGTGTGTATCTACTGTTATAGCTGTGTTCACGAATTTAATTTTATTCCATTTTTCTCTAGGCTTCTATAATCCATTGGTGTTGAGGTGGTGATCACTTACCATCAGATGACCCACTTATATGAGTCACAAATACGCATCGGATAGGTTTACATGGCGGCCAAAGTTCAGTCTACACCTGTCTCTCGTACGGTGCGGACGCGTTATACTTTCTGTTACAGATTTCTTGCGCCGCCCACCATCTACATTTGCTTCTTGTTTTTAATGTTGACTGTTGACATGCCTAGTGTCATGAATAAAGGAACATGCTTACTGTCATGTAAGCCTGACCTAGCAGGGGGTAAACTTGTTGACGCCCACCGACCTTGCTTTGTCCCTTTCATTTGCATACAAAGTGCAACGGAGAGAGCGCTATACTCGTTATCTTGGACATGGTATAGAAACGGATTTTGGACAAGATTACTCTTGAAGATGGGTTTCTAATGTCTGGAATCCGTTGATTTCTTTTTGTTGGTAATTCTCATCTTAATCCAGTAGGTAAGGATATGAAAACCTCATCTGACTAATACGAACGATTGTCCCTATTGTGGCTTTCACTATCTGGTATTTTAAACTCACTCTTTGTCAGTTCGTTCGCTCCTCTCATCGACTCAAGGGTTACATTTTTTTTTTGTGTATTGTATCTGTTTCTCTATATTTGTACAATAAAGCATTTACTTACATACTTGACAATTCCAGGTGCTTTTAAGCCACCGATGCGACGACTTGGTATCGTTGGCAGAGCGAGCCAACACAAGAGACCAGGCTGGCTTCACGCTCCTCCAGGCCGCCGTTGTAGCAGACTGGCTTCCAGGCGTATGCGCAGTACTAGACGCTGGTGCTGACGTTACTTCCACCTCTAACTTACCGTTTCATCGCTACAAGAATGTTACTCTGAAAGATGACTTGAACCTCGTTTATCGTTTGGAGCAGGTAGCTATGAAGCTGTATACATAGTTTATACTTCGTAAATACGTACACAAATCACGTCTTTATCCCGTACGGGGTAAACAGAACCTAAGGTAAAGACCTAAAGACCACGTTTAGCATGATTGTGGGCGTATGGGTGGAAAGGGGAATCAAAACTGTGATGGGTTGCTAGCCACATCGCCTATATAACATGATCCCTAAGGTTTTCGCCCAATCCCTCGATGTGCTATTACCATCTGCGTGGGAAGTGAAGCAACTGGTACATTCTATGTTTTTCTTTTAGTGTCCGACCGAAACACGATTTTTAGCCGAAACCGAAACCGAAACCGAATATTCGGTTTTTTTCTGATTTCGGCCGAAACCGAAACCGAAACCGAAATTTTTGAAGGCGTATCAAAATATTCGAAATTACTGTACAAATCCTAAGGAAAAGGTTATTGCAAGGATTTCTTATCTGAGAACGTTTCTTTTTTGTTAAACAAAATAAAAAACGTTTATTTTTAATGAAAATAGATATAGGTACATGAAACTACCGTGAGACTTCAATCATAATTACACAAACGGATAACTCACGTATAAAAAGTCGAGTGATGCTCGACATGTTTCGGACTATTTTGTAGTCCTTCCTGGAGCTTAGAGTACATATTTCAATTTGTACTTTTACTTTACGCGCCCGAATTAAGCCGAATGCTCCCGATGCGAGAGCCGCGAGAGGCCGCGAAGTAATTTCGGCCCGGCCGAAGGTTTCGGCCGGATTCTGGCCGAAACCGAAACTTCGGCCGAAATCACTTTTTTGGCCGAAATTGGCCGAAACCGAAACCGAAACCGAAACTTCGGTCGGACACTATTTTCTTTGCTCCCAGACCAGGATGGAAAAAAATAACCAAGACTTAAAAATACATTTTACTGACGCAAAACAGAAGTACAATTTGTATTTGATTGATAAATCCGATTAACTCGTAACATGTGTTGTAATAATGAAGTAATTTAGATAAGTAGTTATTTTCTCACGCTCGGTGACATTATACTTGTAACAACCACCGTGTAACAACACCACAATGGAGTAATTAGATAGCCAAGGTTTTCAAAGAGAATACACGCACAGACTGACTTATTTTTCAAACATAATGAAGAAAACGTTCCAAAGTTCCAAATGAATAAATAACTGAATAACTAGATTCTGTCCGCGACTTCGTCTACGTAGAATTATACGTATAAACCTTCCTCTTGAATCACTCTATCTATAAAAAAAACCGCATCAAAATCCGTTGCGTAGTTTTAAAGATCTGAGCATACATAGGGACAGACAGACTGACAGTGGAAGGCGACTTTGTTTTATACTATGTGTATAGTGACAAACAGTAAACAACCCACTTCTAGTTGCCTGACTGATTTGAATTTCAATATTGTGGGAGTGCATTCGATAACCTTTTTTTTTAACCTGTCACTAAAATTGATCATTGCAATAATAAAGATTTTAATTATGATAGCATTGGTTCTTAAATATTATTATATAAAAGCCAGTCCGTGAGCACTTAGATTGCTATTTGGGTTTCGGGTACCATCGGCTGATCAAATATCAAACCTATAAGAGTGATTGAGACACCAAGACAAACGCAAATGGCATTATAACCCCCTTATTCATAAACGCTCTATAGGCTTCTGGTAACTTAGCAACCGTTTGTCCTTATCTGTGAAAGGTAAATGTCAAAGTGAGCGATAAGGACAAACGATTGCTAAGTTAGCAGAAGCCTATAGAGCGTTTATGAATAAGGGGGTAAGAGCTCACGGGCTGTACCTTTATTGAAACAGCGTCAAAGCGAACTGAAAATTTTTGCCTTGTTGAATGGAAGACTTATACATATAAAAACATTATGATTTCAGATACACGAAACACCTTTGCATTTAGCAGCTGATCGCAGCGATCCAGAAATTCTCGAAATACTTCTAGGTACCCCAATAGAATCCGTCGACATTTTTAACAAAATTGACCAAACTCCGTTGTACATCGCGCTTGGTGGTGGACACCTCAGCTGTGTCAAAGCTTTAGTACGCAAGGGAGCCAACATCTTCAGGGTCTCCACAGATAACAGCAATGCACTGCATGTGGCAATACAATTTGGCCACAAGGAAGTTGTAGATTTCATACTTAACTATGATGATGATGCAACTAATGCAATGATTAATTCATACGACAAGCGCGGCTACGCTCCTATACACATCGCAGCAATGAACAACCGCCAAGATTGTATTAAGCAACTACATCACAGAAATGCCAGTCTGTCACTTAAGACTAAAGGAGAGTTTATAACAGATTGGACGCCGTTACAAATAGCTGCATCTAAAAACTGTTCAGATGTTGTTGGACTGATAATTGATCTAGATCCAAGTGCTATTGATGATGTTGATAACAAAAACCAAACCGCATTACATTTAGCTGCTGATCGATGCCATCGTGAAGCAGTTTCAACTATTTTACGCAAAGGTGCTGTCCTGTCAAACCCTTTTGAAACTGATAAAAAACGGAAGACTGTTATAGAAACGATATCAACTAAGCTACCAAATTCAACTCAATTTTTTGAAGAAGTATTTGATGAATTTATTGAATCCAAGCTACCAGTATCAGGAGAAACTGGGTGTGAGATTAGTATAGACTATGGTGTTTTAATGAAAGACCATGGGACGAGTCAAATTAAAGTTCTAGAGGAACTAGTCAGATGTGGTCAGAAGCAGATACTAATGCATCCTCTAATAGAAAGCCTTATCTACTTAAAATGGAAGACTTTGGTGCCATTTTTTTACGTTATTGTCGCGATTTACGCGATATTTGCGTTGACGCTAAACTTTGTTTTAATAGTTAACTTCAGCGATAATAGAAAGGAGAATTTTATCAGTAGCGATATGCTGTATGCTCCTCTACTTCTAGTAACTATTCAGGTACCTAATACACTAGAACAATGGATACTTTAATTATTTTATTTGAGTATTTCGTTATCTTACAGTTAATTTTTTACAGGAAATTTTGTTCATATACGTAAAAAGGCATCATTATTTTCTCGGCATAGAGAATTGGGTCAAACTGGGTTCTCTCATCCTGGCCACTATACTGCTATGTTCTGATCAAGGAGCCTGGCTAGAAGACGAATGGCTGAGACATGTCGCGACCGGATCCCTGTTGCTGACTTGGGCCCATATGACGTATCTTTTATCAAGATTCCCGTATTGGGGTTACTACCTGTTGATGTTCAGCAAAGTTGCCCGTAATATTTTTAAGGTACCTGTTTTTTTTCACGCACGGATAAGCAGAAGTAGCTTGTTTTGGTTTTAAATTGCTGCGTAATTCGATAAAAAATATCCTTGAAGTTAAATTTACGTAATTTCAGAAAATTACTGTTAAATTACATCACTTATATAACTTACGTAGTGTTTTAGAAAAATACACATTCAAAGTAAAATCAATAGCTATTTTAAACAATGCATTTGTTGCTTTTGAAAACGGTGTCCAAATACCGACTTTTATGGAAAATGTTGGGTTGATCAACCCACTTTGTGAGAATTTCAAGTTACATTTACTATTACAGCTCAAATTAGGGCGTGTTAGGTATTCTTAGGGTACAAGACGTTGACAAACTAAATATTTTGAAAGTTTTTTTTTTGTTTCAGATATTGCTTACCTGCATTTTTCTGCTCATAGCATTTTCGCTGAGTTTCATGGTGCAGTATCACGCATTTCCACCCTTCGACGGCGCATGGGAGTCATTCATCAAAACCATAGTGATGATGACATCAGAGTATGACTACAACGAGTTATTCAACGCAAGTCATAAAGAGCTAAATTATTCCAAATTGGTGGTGCACGTACTTTTCGTATTATTTTTAATTTTAATTTCTATGGTGTTTATGAACTTCATGATCGGTGTAGCTGTGAGTGACGTAGCTGATTTAAAATTGGCAGGAGACGTCCGAAGACTTAAGAAACAAGTGAAGTTCCTCAGTTCACTCGACCTCTTCGTCTTCGGAGGAGTCTTTAGAAGCTTGGTTCATAAGAAATTCCACTGCAGAAGGTTTATTAAGAAAATACATATAAGACCTTGTGTTATTAAACATTGGCAAGTTTTCTATGAGGTTCAAGCTGATGCAGATGAACCATATTATTTTGCTAAGGAACAACCACTACCACCTCATATTCTAGATTCTATTCTTCTAAAAGTAAAGACTAAATATCAACAGAATGAACGGGAGGTTAGCAAAAAAATGTACAGGGATCAAATGGATTTGCTTTTCAAAACCATAGTCACCGACGATAGGTATTCACTAAGTGATTTAATTGAGAACACTAAGGTTGGTAAAGGGCTGGAGATCAGGACTAAGTTTGGTGATATAATGGACAGATTAGATGCGCTTACCGTGGCTATAAATGATGTTAAAGACCAAGTTAAAGATGTAGGTAGGAATCAACAAAGTGTATCAGATAAGAATACTCAGACGGATCCAACTGATGATCCGAAGACATTTTTGCTCAAGTTAAGAAAGAAGAGTCACGCTTAATTTCAAAATTTTGTATTAAATGTTTACCTACGATTTGTTTTAAAATTTGTGGTGCGTTTATACATTGATGATTGATTAAACTATTCATTTGTATCATTGACGTCATATTTTATTTTACTATGGCTTTTATTATGTCCAGGCAAAGTATGTATTAATACATCTATGCCACTCATATTTTTTAAAGTATAACTAGTAGTATATAAATATTGGTTGTTATAAATCTAGAAGCAAAAAATATTATTTTTTAGTGAGCGGTGTTTCATTATTGGTTCAACCCTGCTGAATCTGAAAAAATACAGCTCTCCCTTTCCCTTCCTCACCCTTTACAAAATAGTCGTTGTCGTTTTCGTTATTTTAAAGAAAAACGGTTACAGTTAAGAGTAAATTAGGTAAAGCAGCAATAGAATCAGCTTGTTCTTCGTACATAACCCAGTTACATTAGCAGCACTGGAAAAACCAACGTTGGATGATTAATTTGGATTAATTTAGGTTTAGGTGCCTAAACCTTGGTGACCTAAGTCGCGAACATGTTTGATTTACTTTAGGAATAGTATTTATTTTACCTTAGAATGTTCTAGTAATGTAAGTTGGTTATGTACAAAGAACCAGGGAAAATAAAACGCGATAAGTAGTTTTTAATAAAAACACAAATATACAGACAGTTCACTCATTATTATTACTGTGATGCACTCCATTTGACTTCTATTATAATTATAATTGTTTACTTAACAAAAAGATAGCCTTGTTACCTCGGGCTCTCTCTACCCCGTAAGGGATATGGACGTGATTTGTGTGTGTGTGTGTGTATTTAACAGAAAAAGAAACAGTACATTTGGAAAAAAGAAATCAAGTACCTACGCAATAACTTTAACTATACCTACCTACTCTAAATTATACCGGGTGTCAAATATCCCTTTAACGATTTATCCATAAGCTCGTCGAGTTAGTCGGTCTGAAAACCTTTGCAAAGTTTTTTGTAGGTACTTTAGTTAGCATTAAGGAAAAAGAAAAAATAATAAGTTAACATTTTTGCCAAGTATGTCACAGGATCACGCCGTACCGTACCGTATGGTACCGATATGGTTTGATGGCTGTCAGTATGTGAGGTTACAAAACCAGTTTTGAAATGTCAAAAGAAATACAATTAAGTATATACAAACCGAATAAGTACATACATACCGATCTGTTAGGTGTACTCAATTGAAATAGACTAAGCATCAGAATTTGCAATGTGAAAGGCAATATTTTAAGTAATTGCTCTAAGCTTTTATGAGGCGTCAAGAGCCAATTTTTTAATGAGCAATGAACAACGACCAAGAACTTTAACTTCATTTAATTTAGAATGAGAAACCACAACAAAATTATTATTGCGTCTGGTTAACCATTTCTTACAGCTAGCAAATAGTACAGCGCAATAGTCTGCGAGACGCAAAATAAAATTGTTTTAATGTCACTTTATTTTCGTGTCGTTTACAATAATTACTCTCGTACAAATTGAACAGAGAGTACACTTCACGAGCCGAAATATAATGTCATGGTTTCTCATCCTAAATTAAAATGAAATTATAAATCAAAACACAACGCGTTGTGACACCGCGAGGCAATGATGTATCAAATTGGCAGATTATAGTCTGACAGTACGATCAGTGACAGTTCGATGGAAACGCGTGCTTTTGGTGTCAATCTTGTAACTTGTAATAACTCTGTGTTCTAAATCCTAATCCCTATACTTAAACCGTAAAGTTTTCTGTGGTTTAGTTGGGTTATCTAATAACACGGGTGTGGATTGAATCATGTTTTAGTTTAGACACCAACACTTTGTTGTGATGTTTCAAGACAAGGAAAAACAAGATCAAGGTATGTAAATATGTATAAATATTCTACTCGGATAGTTAATTAAAATGCCCTTCTGCACTTAAAAGCTTTATTATATTAGCTAATTCGTAATTATTTAAGTTTGGTTTTTTAAATTTACAATTTAATGCGATTTAAGTACATTTATTAGGTTGAAATTAAATAGAATAATTAAATAGATAGCCAGAAGTAAATAGAAGTAAGACAAGCTCAGACAAAAAAATAATAATTTTGAAAACCGAGAGTCCTGGCTTTTACTTACATTTATTAAGACGTACCTAGGTAAGTAATTAATTAATAATTTTATAAAGTCAAAAGTGAACAAAGCTTAACCTACCGAATGACTCATCCTCACGATCTGAGCACGTTGCAAATCGAAATAAAGAATAACCTTCAAAAATATTAATAGCAGATTCACATAGATGACAGGATTAAAATAAAATACGAATTGAAGCTTTTCTACAGTTGATACCAAAAAACTGGTTTTCACATTCATGTCCAACTGGACTGGACCCAGTGGACCTTGTTTTTTAATATTGCGTACTTTGATATTGTTTATAAGCTTTTATTTAGCTCATTTTGAAAACTAGTATTTGCCCAAAACGTTCTTGAGCAGACAGAGAGTCCCGACTCCTTAAGCCCGAATTTTTTGCAATGAAGAAGATTGTCTGCCGAAAATATAGACTTTTACAATTAATAAAAACGGTGTATCTGTCTTGATCCAATTTGAATCAGATTTATATGTATTTTTAGACCCGGAAAAAGGCCTTTTAGATGACGATTTTAAGTTTAAATTACCGTCAAGGGCAAAATCGCCTGATGCAGTTCCACTCGAGACATTTCGTACGGGAGAACAATCTGAAAACATGGAACAAGAGACTCTTTTAGCATCACACGAGTTTAATAGACTTCAAGCTGAATTTGATGGAGAAGATGAACTAATAGAAAACAGAAAGATATATAGTAACGTGAAAAAGTACAAGGCGAAGATCCAAACATTTTTTAAAGTCGTTGGGTAAGATGACATTACACAGGGAGATATTTATAAGTCAGGAGTCGAGGTATTGTTTATAAGTTTTTTTTTATATGAATAGGAAGGCAAACGTGCAAGTGGGTCACCTGATGGTAAGTGATCACCACTGCCCATAGACACCCGCAACGTTGCCAACCTAGAGGACTAAGATGAAATGCCTCTTGTGCCCGTAATTTCCCCGGCTGTCTATTATAAGTACAAAGACATAGGTTATTTATTTATCTAACAATCACGTTCACTGATAGTTGAATGAACTTTATTTTGTTTTTAGAATTGCGTACCTTTAAAGAAAGAAAACAAGGAACCCTTGTTAGATCAATTCATTGTTCGTCTGTTTGCCTAACTGTATGTCAAATTTGAAATAATATTAGAAAATATACTACTGCTGAAGAGGCTGCTTAGCGATAAAATATATAGGTAATTTACAACTAAATATTATTTACAGGGCACTTAAAGCAGGCTCTGAATCCAAATCAACTAATCAGGCTACGATGCATGTAAAGTATCAGCCTAATTGGACAGCCATACATCATGCAAGTGCTAACTGTTCCAGTAACTTAATCAGAGACTTACTAAACTCTGGTAATGATCCCAACATCACCGACGAGAGAGGACGTACTGCAATAGATGTTGCTGGTATTACATTCTATCAGGGAATACATATTGACAGGTAAGACGAAGTTATCGATTTGTTGTTTTAATTAAAATTTACGTTAAGGCACTCAACTTATGCTAAGTTATTGTTATGGGTATATAAGACATGTGCATTATTGTTTGCGTCTTCAAAATGATGAATGTTATTTTTACGAATCTTAATATGGATTCACTCATAGCACACAAATCAAGTCATTATTATATTCAAACCGGTTTTAGTGATTTGGCAAATGAAAGTCATAAAAGGATGATATATTGAAAATATTTACTCAGTTCATTACGTCACATTTTTTTAGTTTAGCTGAAGTTCTTCAAACTCTGCTTGAAGGAAATGGAACGTTTAATACAATGAAAGACAGGAAAGACAGTTTAGATACACCGATACATACTGCAGTGGAACTTGGTTGCATGGAATCAATCAAGATATTGTTGAATGCTGGGGCTTCTGTAGCCTGCCTTAATAGTTCTGGATTGACGCCTCTACATCTCTGCATTAAGAAAAAACAAGAAGAATGCCTAAAAGTAATGTGATTATAATTTGAAATAACTAGATAACATTAGAATCTTGTAATAAATTAATTTTCTTTAACTTTAGACAAATCTCTTGCTTACTTTATATATAGTAAAGAAGAATTAGTAACGCAGTTAAATTTAAAAGAAGTCAATGCACGGATTACTTTAAAACAGTGTTTTGTTGCAGATCTTGCTAAAATACAAATGCAATGGTTTAGAAACGATATCAAAGAGAGCAAATACTAGAGACCATGCGGGTTTCACAGTTCTACAGGCTGCAGTTGCTGAAGAGTGGGAAGAAGGAGTTGACGTGTTGTTAGACTGTGGAGCCGATGTCATGGCTACGTCCAATTTACCCTTTGACAGATATAATAATGTTACTGTAGAAGATTTCATCAATTTCATGTACAGAGTAGAACAAGTAAGGAAAGAGCTAATCAGTGTAAAAGCAAAAAAACAATTGGTTTTAACTATAATCCCTAATCGTTTATTACAATTTCACGTAAAATAATTTCAGATCCATGAAACGCCAATCCATTTAGCTGCTGATCTGGGCAATCAAAACGTATTACGAAAACTATTGAATAAAAACAAAACTGCTGTGAACAAGTACAATTTGATAGGACAAACACCGTTATTCATGGCAATTAGAGATGGACACGTGAGCTGTGTTAAGACTTTACTAAGTATGGGAGCTAATGTAATGAATGTTACCAATGAAAATCAGAACGCGTTGCACATAGCAATAAATTGTGACCAGAAGAAAGTAGTAAAATTTTTACTTGATCGCGATTATGATTTCGCAAATAAAATGGTTAATTCCTTTGACAACAATGGTTATGCTCCCATTCACAGTGCTACTATGGGTAACAACGTAGATTGTATCAAGTTACTGGCAGAGAAGAATGTGTTTATGCGTTTGTTAACAAAAGGAGTTTTAATCGCTGATTGGACTCCTTTA
This sequence comes from Pandemis cinnamomeana, assembly GCA_932294345.1. Classification (NCBI taxonomy): domain Eukaryota; kingdom Metazoa; phylum Arthropoda; class Insecta; order Lepidoptera; family Tortricidae; genus Pandemis; species Pandemis cinnamomeana. Next base: position 5,843,216 of record OW028724.1, on the reverse strand, counting down.
CACATAGCTGCTGCTAAAAATTTCCCGGATGTTGCTGAAGTTATTTTGAATTATGATAAAACAGCAATTGATGACGTGGATCACAAAGGGCGTCTGCCTATCCACATAGCAGCAAGTCGTCGTAATCGCGAAGTAATGGCCTTGTTTCTTCGCAAGGGAGCAGTGCTATCAAGCCAAATTGAACCAGACAAGCAAAAAGATGGTAATAAGAAAGAAAAAGTGACAGCTTTGAAAATAATATCATCTGAACTTCCAAATCCTACGCCATTTCTGGAAGAAGTTTTTGACTCATTTATCGAACCGTATATTAACACGGAAGGTCGGAGATTAATCAGCATGGACTATCAATTGTTTACTAAACCTGACTCAGTAAGCCAAATCAAAGTTATAGAAGAGCTCGTAAAATATGGCCACGAGAAACTGCTAATACATCCGTTAGTGGAAAGTCTCATTTACCTTAAGTGGAGATCACTTTTCCCTGCCTTTGGTGTAATCATATGTGTACATATTTTATTTGCGCTGTGCATGTATGGGCTAATTATTGTTGATTTTCTTAATGAAACCACAGTAAATACAAGACCAATTATACTGAATAGTGTTGTTTATCTTACTCTACCACTAGGCACAGTGGTCATTTTGTTGGTGAGTTGTAAATGGCTCATGTAGAATGCTTATAACTCTGGAGCGTTCTAGTTTATTCTTACTCTTTAACATACTAATTTATTACACTGGGGTATACGTTTCTTTACAGGAATTAACGTTCATGAATATACAGAGACGCCGATATTTCTGCCAATTGGAGAATTGGACTAAACTGAGTTCCATGTTTTTGGCTGCTATTTTAATGAGCACAGATACTTCCTGGGCTGATGAAGGATGGTCGAGACACGCGGCCACAGCAGTTCTATTGCTTTTATGGGCGCAGATCATGTTTCTATTTTCGAGATTTCCAAACATGGGATTCTACATTTTGATGTTTGGTCACGTCAGCTTAAATATCTTTAAGGTTTGTTCCTAAACCTCATGAAATTTATAACATGTTACTTAAAAAATACACAAACATGCTTTTTTTTTGTTGCAGATTCTATTTACGTTCAGTTTTCTTATATTAGCCTTTGCACTGTGTTTTATGATCCAGTACCATTCAAAAGCTCCCTTTGGAGGCCCTTGGGAAGCTTTAATCAAAACAATAGTAATGATGACCTCAGAATTTGAATATGGAAATATTTTTGATAAAGATCACAGCGACGAACTATTAGATTCAAAGCCAGTCGTTCACGTGTTGTTCATCCTTTTTCTCATATTTGTGTCGATAGTATTTGTAAATTTCATGGTAGGAGTAGCAGTCAGTGATGTTAATGATTTGAAAACCGTAGGAAACATAAAACGATTGGAGAAACAAGTTGAATTTCTAAGCACGTTGGACGTTTTGGCTTTTGGCTTCGGTTTTAAATGTTGCAAAAGGATGAATTGCGCAAGCAACAACTTTATTTCTAAAAGATTTGTTAACAGTATGACAATAAAAGCTGGTGTTACTAAAAATTGGATGGTTTACTACGTAACTAAGACATATGATGAAATTATCACATTCGAAAAGGAAATATCTATTCCGTCACACATACTTGATCATATTTTTAATAAAATCAAGTTGAAGAAAGAGCATTATAAGGAAGAGAAGGATTTTAATATATTAAGAGAGCAAGTACATTTCATGTACAACTTCACTACGAGCTTCATTGACAAATTTCTGACAAACGAGGTGCCAGACAATTTTTATAATGAAAAAGAACTGATACAAGAGAAGAGAATTAATAAAGCTTTACATCGTTTAAAGTTTGCTGATATTGATGATGCAAAAGGATTAAAAGAAAATTATTTCAATCTAAAGCCTTGTTTAAAACACCAGAGTACACAGACGGAACTAATAGATACAGGAATCCGCGGTAACAAATACCTACAAGCTAGATTTTCAACAAAAAAATGTATGCGAAGAGATCGGATCATTAAAAGAGATCGTTTACTTCGAGAACTTGAATCAAAATTCACGGAAGAAGCATCGGTATTTAGGCAGAACCAATTAAAAAGATTCAAAAAACTTGAAAAAATGCTGAAAAAATATTAATAAAGGAATAATAAATATATAATTAAGATTTTAATCAAAGCTTGTGATCAATTTAATCGTTTGATTTTTCTCTTAACATCTTAAGTTTTATCGAGCAAGAAGATTTAATAGTAAGTAAGAATTTGCCCAATGACATTGTAAAAGGGTAAGCAGATAGCAAATACTATAATTTATCTGTAGTACCACAAGAGGCGTTGCGTTTTAATTTCTGTTACCCACAGTTCATTTTCACAGCTTTAAGACACCAACGTGACCCGACGACCTCTTATACCAACCTTTGACATACAAACAAGATTAAACAACATCCTCAGGTATAATTATCAACGTCATGAGAAAAGTTGCATCACAATTGAGAATAATGTTAACACTAAAGAGAGCTTGCAAACAGAAAACAATTCACAAATCCCTAACATTTAACGGCCGTCCCGTTTCAAAATAAACAATTGCTGACAAAGTAGCTGCTATTCCTTTAATTTCTATAGCCCGCCTGTTGCCCAAATAAGCGCATATTAAACTGCAGGATTCCCTCGGGTTGGAAATATTAAAGCAAACGAAATGGAATGTTTTGCATTTTCAGGTGGGACTTAAAATTTCATGCCCGCTTTTATACGTAGAGTTGTTTGGTGGGCTTGTCAAAAGGAAAGTATCAAACAAATTACAACCTAAGGATTCCTTGCGAGTCTGTCGGGTCTAAACATACATTGGCAAAGAAATGTGCCCTTTTTGCCTGGTTTCGCATTATTTTTGTAGCTTACAATATTTTACCAACCGACTTCTAAGAAATAAACGAATTGAAGTTCTTTTTGAAGTCAATTCTTTTTAATGTCAGCGAAAGAATCTGGTTGTAATCCTGGAATGATGGAAGGTTGGGAGAAAATCTTAGGGATCATGTTATAATAGGCGATGTGGCTAGCAACCCATTACTGTTTTGATTCTCCTTTCCATCCATACGCCCACAATCATGCTAAACGTGGTCTTTAGGTCTAGTCACCTTAGGCTCTGTCTACCCCGTAAGGGATAAAGACGTGATTTATGTATGTATTGAGTAGTTTACGCGTGAAATATTAACAAACAAAGTGACATTGGCGTTTTATAATTGTAGTTAGGATTTACGTCGTGGTGAAGCGCCTCCTTAACTCGTCATCTAGATCCTGAGATTGCAGACCAGTAGCAGATTAATCTGCCCCAAGCTCTGAGTTTAATCCCCCAATCTGCTGCCACGGAAGCTCTAGTTAACTAAAGCTGCATTAATAATAATGAAGACTAGTTGTTGCGCGATGTTATGAAATTTGTTTCGTGTTTATTTTGGTTACGTATTTTTGGCACAGGTTTCTCTGCTCAGTTTTCGTATTGGCCGCCAAAGGCTCTTTTGCATGTCTTTTTGAAACTACCAGCGCATTCGGAATGACCATCATTGCTAAGAAGAGTGCGCCGCAAGAAACTTGGCAGAAAGTAATTTTTTCGAAAAAAAAATACAGTAAGAATACTTAAATTCTACTTAAATTAAATACATTTATAAAAGTGATGTATAAGGTCCCCGAGCCTTAAATTATATTAATCTATAGTAGAGATGTATAAAGTCTCTACTAGTCAAAACAACAAAAAAAATTGTTCAGTGGAGGTGTAAAACGTCTCCACCGTCAAATAAGTTACTTGGAGATGTCTCCAATGTTGAAGAAAAAAATAAAACAAAATTATGAATTTATGAAAATTACTACTTAAATACATTGACGGGTTATACAAAGTTCTATACAAAGCGACCCGTTATATGGTCGTGAGTATATTTAATTCGATACATTGAAAAAACAGCTTTTCACACGCAGGAGATCGAATTTAGAGTGACCAATTTCCAGTGACAGGAATGCTATGAATGAAGTACTAAATATTAAAGAAAGTGGTTCCTTTTCAGTAAATGTCGTAGTGACGTTACATAGAATTGACAAAAACATTTACTGTGAGAACGTTCTATCTGTAGGTCAGGAAACAACATGTTCAATAATACATAATGGAGGACTCCAATGTTAATTCGATAGTCAAACGACGTCAACATTTTTTTTTCAAAATCTTAATACATCACCGCCTTGTTCATTATGTTTTTAAGATACCTCATACAGAATGACATAGTCGTTCCGATAAAATTGGTAGCGAATGTAGCAACCTTTAAACGAAGTATGAAACCCAAAAATACATAGGTAGTAAAAATAGATTCTTCGTATCAGGCTACCGAGATAAAAGGATTCAAACGATAAAAGCCGCATCTACCAAGTGCTAGAATGAGTGCATTTTTCCATTACCACCTTCGGCTAACCTCGATACTCCGTTCCAAAAATAGGTAGCTTGAATTTTCCGACCACGCGAAACTATACTGCCATCCTAATTCAAAAAGGACGCATGTCAGTTGCACAGGTTTCGAGAACTGGGCTATTTTAGTTTTTCATTTACCGCATGTCCTAAAACTAATCAAATTAATCAAGAATGTTTACTTCTTTCCTTATTTTTCTGTTTCTAATTTTCAGTGTCGCTTAGAAAGAAAATTTACATATTTATTATTATACAAAACATTTAAATTAAAAAAAAAAAATTAAAAAGCAAAAATTTATTTTTTTGACATCCGTAGGGGAGACCGAGGCGAGTTGAGACAGAGGTGAGTTGATACAAAGTCGATTTCTCTGAACTGTGACTGTTTATGGGGCTGGTAACTTCGCTAATTCGTTGCTCTTTCTACACTCCACAGTTTGTGTGAAGTTGTGACCTCGCTAACTGTCATAGGTGCAGAGAAAAAGGCTTTGTATCAACTCACCTCTGTCTCAACTCGCCTCGGTCTCCCCTACTTTTGAATTAGGACGGCAGTATTGGCCTTACAACAGAAATGGGTGTGAAAGTCCGAAATAGTATTATCATTCCCTACTAGATTTTTAATTAGGTATTATGTATTGGTTATTGGGACCGAGCGCGACGACAGCGCCACGTGACAGGCGGCCATTATGGACAATATTGTCACCGCTGTCAAACAAGAAGTAAGTAAATATTGTGAAAAATATTAATGAAATCTTGTGTTATTTTACTATATTACACAATTTTGGACAATGGTAGCCAGTAACATGTATCAAATGATAACGTACTTTAAGTAAAATTTTAGAGAATTTTTTTCTTACGGCAAATATCCACTTATTTCTTTGGTCTCGTTTCCACCATGGTCTTGGAAATTGGTAAAATTTACAGTTGCTATTCTTCTTGGTGTTATTACAATTCACAACAAAACATCTTACCAGGACCATATTTTTATCTCAAAAACGATTAGAAAATGTTTACTGCAATATGGATTTGACAGCTCAAGTCAGCGACAAAAATGTCAATTTTAGCCGTGGCGAGCGCTGTGATCGTTTAGGCTACCCCCTCCACCCGCTTTGCACTCTGCCAATAACCGAACCACATCACTGAAACTTGTACTATTGCCTACGCAAACCTGCATTATCTTATTACTACCTTTCAATTCTGAGGCATAATCATAACTCTAGCTTATTTCAATTTTGGCTTGCCGACTTCACTTGTACAGCTACATCGACGATTTAGTCGTAAAAGTCAAACAGTTTAACTCGTTTATAACATGACAGAAACAGCTGCTTCGTTCATCATGTGTCTCCCTTAATATTTAATATCTCAAACTAGGTTGGACACAATAAAAATGAAGCTGGCAGCCCACAAAACTCACGACTGATGTAAATTAATTCAAGCGGAGCTTCGGGCTCGTATTTTAAATGCAAGCTTTCAGAGCAGCAGTACAGCTAAGAACAGTAAAACTGTATGATACTCTAAACGCCTAAGCGAACTTCTAGTCATATCTATGCTCGAGAAAATCATTAATTGCCTCTCAGGAGTTGTTATAACAAACACTACATAATCTAAAACAAAGTAATGAAGCCCATCACTGTCACTGCGGCTCTAAGGTCGACATCTTAGGCCACCACGGCCTCTCGTCCCAAAGAATCGCCGGCCGCCTGTCCCGCCATGCTTCCTTAAGCGACGTCATCTGGAGGACCCTTGCAACTGTCAACGTGGCGGCCATTTTAGAGCCGACCGGTGTCGCACGTGACCATTGCAAGCGGCCGGACGGCAGGTCACTCGTTCCTTGGAAACAAGGCAGGACACTTGTCTGGGACGCCACGTGCGTGGACACCCTCGCTCCATAACATGTCCCAGCAACGTGCAATAAGGCCGTGGCAGCAGTAAATGCAGAGCAACTCAAGTCGCAAAAATGCAGCTCTTGGGGAGGGCTACGTTTTTGCACTGTTTGGCGTTGAGACCTTGGGACTGTGGGGCCCAGGTGCACGAGATATCTCCAGGGAAATATCTACGCGCCTGATAGATGCTTCTAGTGACCAGAGGGCCGGCAGCTATTTTAGGCAAAGAATTAGTCTCGCTATTCGACGTGGCAATGCTGCCAGCCTTCTGGGTACAATGAGCAGTGACAGTGACCTGGGAGGGGCGTTTTATTTGTACTTTAATTTAGGCTAGGTTTAGATTAGTTTTGTACATAGTATTTAGTTATTTTTTTAATTTTTAATGTACAGGTTTAATGTAATTTTTGTTTACTACATTACACAGATTTAAAACTCTCGGTAAACAATAAAACAAAGTCGCCTATCCCTCTGTTTATCCCTATGTATGCTTAGACCTTTAAAACTACGCAACGTACGCAGTACGCTACGCAGCGGGTTTTTTTAGTAGATAGAGCGATTCAAGAGGAAGGTTTATCTGTATAATACATGCATAATAATAGTAGAGCAACACTGATTGCACCCGTGCGAAGCCGGGGCGGGTCGCTAATATCGACATAACTGTAACTAATTACCCCTCAGGACTTAATCTAGTTATTACTTACATTCACTAAGTGCGGGTAGTTGGACAAATTGTTTTGGTGAAACAGCTGTGATACTTTGCAGTGTATCCATGACCACGGATGCTGCTGCGCTGAAACCCTCTTTTATAAAAAAAAAACGTCGAAGTAGTTAGATAATGCGAGATTGGGTCCCGAGTGGTAACTATAGTTACGAGAAAAAACAGCGGAAGTTTGTAAAAACGTCGAGACTGGCAACGCATCTGCAATCCTGTAGTGTTGCGGGTGTCTATGGGCAGTGGCGCTCGCTTACCATCAGGTGAACTATTTACTCGTTTGTTTTAAAAAAGTAGTACTCTTATGGTATGTGAGTCTCATTTGCGACACTTAAGCGTTTTATCAATAAGTGCTATGCCATAAATGAAAGCATTCTAAAATTAACGAAAACATTCTACGATAGATCCTACTAATATTATAAACACGAAAGTTTGTAAGTATGGATGGATGTTTGTGGCTCTTTCACGTAAAAACTACTGAATGGATTTGGATAAAATTTGGAACGGAGATAGCTGATACCCTAGATTAACACATAGGCTATTTTTATCCCGGATTTTTTTATCCCGGAACATTGCATAGTTACAGCGGGATAGCGGCAAACTAATTTTTTGCAGTCGAAGTCGCGGGCAGCAGCAAGTAGGTAATATGCAACCTGGACATTACAATTGCTTCAATTGTTTACAATTTTAAACCAATAATGCATATAGAGATATTTTAAGTGTTGCCTTTTATGTTTCACATCGTCTGCACATCTTCCAATTCTTATTATATTTGACGTGACAATAATTGCCAATTTATTCGGAAACACAGACATAAAGGTACACAAAAACTCGCGTCTTCAATATAATGACAATAATTGCCAAGTATCATTTGAAAATGGCTGACAGGAGCACTGAAGCATGAACCTTCGTGAACGTTGTCTCTGATGTTGATGTTTTGCTGCTCAATGGGATAGAATAGAATAGAATAGAAGAAATTTTTATTCACCAACACAAAAGATTCACAAAAAATCAAAATTACAAAGTAGAATTAGATGCGAAGGTAAAATGGAAGGGAGACTCAGCGAGGTCGCTGTTTTTCAGTCTCCAACCAAACTAAACTAACTTAACTAAACTACGGCAGTACAACATACCACCATACATACCTACATAACATAACACCATAATAATAATAATAAAGTATTACATAATCATTAGTATTAAGAATCATGTTTTATTTTTAGTGAATGGTTTACGGGTCACAGGGGTAGGCAGAGACTTCTTTGCACCACTTGCTGCGCGGTTTAATCGGTCTCTTTTGCCACGAACTTGCAAAATCTGGAACGAGCTTCCCGCTGAGGTCTTCCCATAGAGTTACGACCTGGGTGCCTTTAAGAGGCGAGTGTACAATTTTCTGCAGGGCCGACAACGCACTGACATCGCGTAAAGCGCTGCGGGTGTCTATGGACAGTGGTGATCATTCATCAGGTGACCCACTAGTTCGTTTGTCTGGCCTAAAAAAAAATACTGACATACCTCTTTCGCTTCATCCACATTCATCAATCTCTTCATACATGCCCGCCGGTTTCGGGTACTCCTGACTTGACCTTTTTCCAAAACGTCTCCTATTTGGTCACGGGACGTCTAGGCTTCCCCTCCCAACAGTTCCATCAAAACCATTTATACACTCCCCATAAAGATCTGTTTACTTAGTCTACTTTCATCCATTTCCTAAGTGACCAAACTAACTAAGCATACTTTTTTCTATCCTAGTCACTATATCTTCTTTCACACCAGCATGTTCCCTTATTACACTATTCCTTATTCTATCTTTCAGCCTTACACCTTCCATAGTTCTTAACGCTCTCATTTCTACTGCATTTATTCTACTTTCATGCTTCTTTTGCCATACCCGAATTTCGCTACCGTACATTAATGTTGGAACAAGCACCCCTCTGTGGACAGCCAGACGCGCCTTCTTCGACACCTTCTTACTGCATGGTTATAAAAGTGACGCTGATAATCCCGAATAATCACAGTATACATTATAACGTGGAAGCAATAGTGACATTTAAATTGCACGACACGCGTCAATAATAATTATGAACGAGAGCTAAAGTATAATCTATCGAAGATTTTATTGGGAAAGAAAAAGAAAACATAATAAAAAAACAGTCATAACTTAAACCTAGCTAAAACTATTCTTAAATGAAAGATAAAAAAAATCTCCCAAATCGCCGCCAATGGGGAGGGTGCCCAGAAGGCTGGCAGCATTGCCACGTTGTATGGCAATGCTTGTTCGCTGAGCGAAATATTGGCCAGCCCTCTGGTCACGGGAGGCCTCTATAAGGCGCGCCGAGATATCTTTATACACATGGCGCGCGCTTGGCCCCCATGATCCCAGGGTTTTGACTCCAAACGCCTCAAATAAACTTGAACTGATGCGATATTAAAAAATCAACGGAATCAAAGTAAAATGCGCTGCAATTTTGAAATTTAAAACGGCACCGATAATTTGCTAGGTACACTGTCATAGAGTGGCATTAATACCCCCCATCACCATTGATGACGACACTTTAGGTTTTAGGGAGAATGACGTCATTCTACGGAATAGGGCTCTTCAAAATTATGTTAACAGTAGGTACTTAAAAAGCTCGAGAGAGTGAGAATGTGCTCGAATTACATTTTTAATAAGGCACTCAAGTTGAAAAGATCAACCTTCGGTGGAAAGATACTCTTACAAAATATGACTAAGTTGTTATTATGCCTGAAAGTAAACAAGTTTAAGATAGGAAAAGAGCAAGATTAGGGCCTGTCTCACCACTCTTTGTAAAGTTCCTAATTATTTAGTGTCAAATATGTATGATTCCCTCTCTATTTCTTACTACGAAACAGACAGAGACGACATATAGGTTCGACGGCGTGGTCGTACGCGTAACGTATTTTTTCACTCCAAAAAAAATCTGGCGAACTTCCAAACTTAGGGTTTTTGGTTACAGTAACGTGCAACAGTTTCGGTTTAATCTCGCAGATTAGTCCCCGGCTTTACATGAACAATGATGTGGAAATATAAGTCGGTAGGTACTTACTGTTAAAACAATCACTGTGACTTGCTTTTGCGTGCATCTCGCTAAATTATATCTTGCTCCAGTGCAGTCAACAGTATTTTTAATTGCTTAATGCTTTGAGCATTTACTCGCACATTAAAAATAATAATGCAACTCCCCAACTTCACTATCACTACATAGTATAAAATAAAGTCGCTTTGTCTGTTCCTATGACCCTATGTCCCTATGTATGCTTATATCTTCAAAACTACACAACGGATTTTGATGCGGTTTTTTTAATAGATAGAGTGATTCAAGAGGAAGGTTTTTATGTATAATTCTACGCAGACGAAGTCGCGGGCAGAAGCTAGTAAACTATAAACGAAAAGAAAATGAAAAGAAACTGTCGTTAAACGTGGTCTTCTTACCCCGGGCTCCGTCTACCTCGTTAGGGATAAAGACGTGATTTATGTTTGTCGACAGATTTCTATTCAACTTAGTTAAAATAAAACCGGCCAGGAGCGAGTCGCGTCGATTCAAGTGTTCAATACATTTTTTTCTTTTGAGATCCTGAAATTGTAGCGAGCTTATCCTAAATCGTCATAAGACAGATGAAATTAAAAGTTCTTAGCGTCAGCCATTTTGAACACGATCGGAACAAGTCCTTACTTTGGAACTCGTAACCAGTAACTTAATCAGCTTCCGAAATTGTTCCAGAATTCCTTTTCGCAAAGCAAAATTTCGGCTGATAGCGAATACCGAGTTAGAAAGTACTTTTGTCACAAAGTTTTTGCGGCATCGAAATAAGCGGCATCGGGTTCGTTGTAATTATTTTCGATATTTGATTTCGTGTTTGTACTGGGCCACATCAATGTGCTTACGAATTTAAATTGCAAATGGAGTCCTAACTTTATGCCGAATTCATATGATAAATGTTATAATGTTTTTGTTTGTTGGACGCAATTTAATGTTTCGAATCGAGCCGAGGGAGTCGTTCGCTTATTTCATTGATCGTCAATAATTATGTAGGATTATTTTGAAAATTTAAAGGCATAATACCTCAAAAGGAAAATCTGAACTTTAAGAGGTAAACAGTGAGCACTATCATCTATTATCCATATAAAATTTATTAACCAAGCAACATGCGTATCTACAACTAAGTAACTACGCACAAATTCACGCATTACATTATTACACTTCTCACTTTGTGCCCCTTGAGCTATTTCTATTTCTATTTTTATTCGACAATGGCTTAGTCTTGTTCATGTTTCGTGTTGTCGCAGCAGTTCCTACCAGGTCTTCCCGCTTGCTGTCTCGCAGCTCAATTCCTGGCTCCACAGAAAACCAGCGTTGCTGCACTTGATGTGTAGCGACACATGGTGAGTGGAGACCGTTTTTAGGTCCCTTTGTGTCACCATAAATGTAATTTGTACGTAATTTTACTCCAAGGTGGTGGGACTTTTGGCACTAAAATAAATTACTTCTCTTTCTTTATTTTTTTATGTATTTCTCTAATTTTATCGCCTATCGAATTAGATTCGTAAAATGAAAACATAAGACTGTAAATAGTTACGTTACTCTTGTAACCTTAATTGTGTGATCAGGGTTGTGAAAAGCCAGCTGTTTCATTAATCTCTCAAGTTTCCACATATATAATCGTCTAGAATAAAATGGCGCTTTTTATGCACTTGTAGTTTAATCTCCTATTTTAACTCCGCATTATTCTTTGCTCATAAGTAATTCCCTTATGACAGAAACTGACTCGAAACGTAACATGATATCATCCAGGAAAAGGCTGGGAATTGTGTTTATTATTGAACAAAAAGGTTTCAGTTCCAATGTAAATGTCAACTGTCATCCACTTGTATCCAGAGGCGTGTAATGTGATATGAGGGCGACATTGACAAAATAGAAGCATTGGGGTATTGCATAGACCAGTATTGCCGTAGATGACGTAAGTAAGGTGAAATAGGTGGATTTTTGAAAGTGTTATTTACGTGGAACATGTTTTAGTACCACTGTGGTCTGTGAGTACCACCAACATACTGTGTGCTTGATTAATTTGAAAATTGGTATGGATAGGATATGTTGGTTGGATGACAATTGATTGATTGACTTTAGCCCTGTTTACCCCGTAAGGAATAAAGGCGTAATTTATGTATGTATGTTAGGAATTTTGGAGGTAATTAGCCCCACAGTTTAAAGAGGCGTTTTCAAAGCGCAAGATAGATAGATAGATAGATTAGATAGATTTATTTATCACCCTTTTTAAAATACAATTAAATGTCAAACATAAGTAATTCACAAAAGGATCGTCAATTGTAATAAAATAGTAATAATAATTATAATTCACGATTCCCCATGACGTGAACCTCGTGAAGGCCGAGAAGGACAAAGTCAGCAAGTACCTTGACTTGGCTCACGAGGTTACCGCCATGTGGCCTGTTGATTCCACGATCACTGTCCCGATAGTCGTTTCGGCAAACGGTTTAATAGCGAAGAGCCTTGACCATCACCTTAAAAGGCTCTCGCTAGGTGGTTGGGTCAAGGGCCAGATACAGAAGGCGGTACTCCTGGACACGGCTCGGATAGTCAGGAGGTTCCTGTCTCTGTCGCCCTGACCACCGGTAGCTTAGGCCCTGCCTCGCTGCCGGCGGCACCCTAGGTTAGGTTTTTATAATGTTTTTATATTTTGTATTAATATTGTTTTATTACTTTTTATATGAATATTGTAAAAACCTAACTTGAGATAAAAATAAATATACAGAAATTATAATAACTGAAATTAAATAAACAAAATAACAACAAACAAAAATAAAGCATAATGAAATGTTAACTTGCGTCATCTATTTAAGTACAGGTCCGTGTGTTATTGGCATTCTGCCTGTATGATATTATGTATGATGATATTGATGATTTGTAGAGTTAAATTGCGACGCACTCGAGGAAAGACCGGCCAATTGCGTTCTGCAGTCTTTCTTTCTCTCTCTTTTCAGCCATCTACAAAGTCCCTGGTTTCGGCAGCATATATTGATAATTTATTGGCTCCTAGATTACGTAGCCTGTCTCGTAAGTATCCAAAGTGTAAGTATTAAGAAATATGCGAACCTTTTACAATTTTGATCCCAAAAGAAGCCAAATAGATCATGAAATTAAAAAAAAAATTAAAGCCACTTCAGGTGCTTAATTGTCCAAACACAACATTATTTCCTAAACACGTCCATTCAGCACTTTCGCTACATAAATAATAGATTGTTCAACGAGGGACTAAAACAAGCCATGATGATACGAGATGTTTAGCTACCCGAGCGAGGGTGGCTATAGTTATAGTTAGAGTGTCATTATGGTAGTTTAGTCTCGCATTAAACACTCTACTTTTCACTTTGAATGCGAGGAAAAAAACGACGTCCTGTATAAAATTACAATATGTAATTATAACAGTTTCTTACTATTATGCATAATAAAATGAATTCATCCTTAATATAGGTAATTCAATAGATGCATATTCATAATCATGAATCGTATTTCACGAAATTAAATCGTTATTTTTAATATTTTTGCACAGTTGTCATTTTGAGGTTATTTCCACGCCCTAAAATTTGTCTATACTTACACAATCACACATATATCATGACTGGCTATTTAGGAATTTTCAAATGGAAAAAAAAACCGTAATCCCTAGATATCAAAAAGAAGCTTTAGTCACCATATGCAGATACTAAAGTAGAGTTTTAAGAGCATGGGAAGTGAAAAGATAATAAAGTTTAAGAGCATTTGAACTACTTAGACGATTAAGTTTTCACGATTTCACGTTCCCTGAGGAGAGATTAAATTTAGCAGAATTGCAAAGTTCAAGGATGCTCTAGAAACGGAACGTGTTTTCCGAAAAACGGACAACACACCGGAGAACGGCTTGTAGACTTGGACTGAAAGACAATGCATTCTTCAGTACCTACCTAATACATACATACATACATACATATATCACGTCTTTATCCCTTACGGGGTAGACAGAGCCTAAGGTAACAAAACCTCAAGGCCACGTTTAGCACGATTAAGGGCGTATAGCTGTAAAGGGAAATCAAAATAGTGATGGCACTATCAAATGAATCAAGAAATTTTTATTTCTTGATTTTTTTTTTTTTTTTATGTTTACTTTTACGGTTTTGCCGTTAGAAATTCAATTTCTAAATGTCTATGAAAATTAGAACACATAGAAAAATCCGAAAAGTAAAGCTATGGCCGCGGCCATAGCTTTACTTTTCGGATTTTTCTATGTGTTCTAATTTTCATAGACATTTAGAAATTAAAATAGTGATGGGTTGCTAGCCGCATCGCCTATAACATGACTCCTAAGATTTTCGCCCAATTCCCTCGATGGGCTTTTACCATCTGCGCGGGCAGAGAAGCAACTGTTACATCCTATGTTATTTCTTTGCTCCCAGACCAGTATCACAATTATGCTAACCTTTAGGCCTTGTTACCATAGGCTCAGTCTGCCCCGTAAGGGATATAGACGTGATATGTGTATGTATATGTATGTATGTATTCTTAAGTAATTTCACCATCCAAGCTGCCATCCAGGTGAGCAGTTAGTATTTTTGGTGGGTTGGAAATAGACGGAACTATCACATCCCCGGGAAAGTAAAACAGTCCTTGTTTTTGTTGGACCCAGTTGGCTTTCCCAGGACACGTAGCTACGAGTACCTACTCAATGCTTAGAGTTCTCACGGTACGTTTAAATAACAGTGGAGTTAGCTTTATGTATTAATATGGCAAATGGGGTATATCTTGTTCCGCATCGTCTATTTCATTATAAGCTTTTTTATTCTTTAATTATAAAATACCATGTTATAGGCGATGCGGCTGGCAACCCATCACTATTTTGATTCCTCTTTCCACCTATACGCCTACAATCATGCTAAATGTAGCCCTTAGGTCTTGTTACCTCGGGCTCTGTCTACCCTGTAAGGGATATGGACGTGATTTGTACGTATATGTATAAATATTATATAATTCGTTACGCTTTCACACGTAAACAACTCAACCGATCGTGATAAAATTTGGTATTGAGAAGGACATAGGATAGTTTTAGCGATAGTTGCCGCGGGCACGCCCGAAATAAATCCTCCGTGGACGGAGTCGCGGGCAACTTTTAGTATTATAGAGATTGTGTAGGTTACGATTTTTTGTCTGCATATTGGGATATTTCAGTATTTTGACTCGATTTTGTGTATTTTTTTTAATGAAAACTAAAAAAATATATGAATTACTACACAATATTTATGTTTATTTCAATGCAACTTTGCACCTAATGATATTTTCCCATAAAAAAGACTGGTCAAGATAATTGTGTCTACGCTCATTCTGAGGAGGCCTGCACTCAGCAGAGGGACGTACATAGGCTGGTGATGATAATGAGGTGATGATATTGATGTCCCACTACTCGTACTAGGCAGCAGCATTAATCGCTAATTGAATGCAAAAAGAGCCACATTCCAAAATCAGTTGCTTTTGCATCTAAAAACAAAATTCATTTGCTTAAAGTTTGTAATCATCCAATGTTAACCTTTTCGACGCCAACGATACATATATCAGTACCGCAGGTTCAACGCCAACGACCTATATATACGTCCATTACTTCGATGCAAAAGCAACCTTCGTTCAAAACAAAATTCATTTGCTTAAAGTATGAAATCGAATAGACAGAAGTTTGAGAACGATTTACTATTCGCTCCAAAAAACAACGCCAAAATCGAATCGTTTCCAAGATAACGAAATGGGAAATAAACTTCAGAATCCAAAGGTACATTAAAACGATCTTTACAATTAGAAAGTTAGTTAATGAATGCAATCAGAAGAAGTTAAACTGCAGTCGAGGGATTGGAGTTTTCGTTACCCTCCCCAAGTTTCAGTGGACAGTTGACTTTAAATCGTCGTTTTTGGCATAGCTTCATTATTTTCAAGCTAGTGCACTTCTATAAATAATAAGAATTGTAATCATCCAATGTCACACTCTACCTTTCTTAAAAACGTTAAAGACATTCCAACAAACTCAGAGCCTAGTCTTTTTTTCAATTTTGGTCAAATAGGGAATTAATACATATTGTGCTTAAACATTAAATCGTAAGATCCTATGAAGTGAATCAAGAATTTTACTTCTTGTTTTTTTTGGATCCGGCTTCGATTCCCGGCTATTAGCTTTACTTTTCGCGTTTTCTGTGTTCTAATTTTCAGTGTCGCTTAGAAAATTAAAACGTAACACAATAGTCGTATTTTTTCATATACAGACAATAATAGAGCCTGCTTCTTTTGAAGTCAGTCAAAAACTCTCTATCTGAAGTTTAAAAAACAACACTTCTAATTTATAGATTATTTTTAACATTTTTATAGTTGTTTCAATTGTAAAACAGAATAGGTAAATAACAATATAATCCGATTTTGCTGGATTATTAGGTACCGACTGCCAATGGTCCCATTGACTAACCAAGTACGGCCAAGAAACGGATTGTTTTTGTGATTAAGTCTCACGATTTTCCTGACTAAAATAAAACTATGTGTGACTTCGCTGCACATCTAAGTTCTTTATCTCTGAGCACTCTTGAACACCCCAGGGTCCTTCTACTTCAGACTGCAGCGAAACGGAGAACGGCTTGTGCAAATATCCCATCTCCAGGGAACCTGACTTCGGAATTAATTGTTAAAAGTTAGTTTGACTAGTACTAATTACAGTTTTATTGACTAGTCTGTTCCTACTCGTTTTGTACAAACTGGGGGGATAAATTAAACTGAAGATGTTTCATCATCATCATCGTCATGTCTTTCTTGACGTATCCGTCAACGACGAACCCTGCTAGCTCTGGAGGTGAGAGCGTAAATGGCTGGCGAAAAGAAATTTTGGTTTTATAGGTTACACGGTGCATAGTACTGAGCCAAGGAGTTGTAGATTTATATTTAGGAAGGCTTCCGACGTTTTTTTGTGAAGGCATTTTGCTTCGCGGTCAAAACGGAGTTTTTGAAAGTTGGCTGCCTTATGAACAGAGTTGCGCCATCATGATCTCTGTTGCGCAGACTCTTCCCAACATTCATATTTTTATTTATTTTTATCGGCGGGAAAATGCGTCGTGGCACGGGAGTTATGTGGGACTCTCCTTCCCCATTGCCTCGCGATACTACGCTGTCCAAGGAAGCTGCCAGCTCTGTGGTCTCCCGTAGCGTCTATTTCCCTCTTCGAAATATCTTTAAATTGTGTCAATGAAACTGGCTGAAAGTCACGAAAACGCTATAATATTATATGCGGTTCAGCAGTGAATGCATTAATATCAGAACGTATCCAATCCATGTACGGTCAAGTGCAAAAATAAGTATCGATTATGAACTTCTCAAAAATATGTCCCACTATGGTATGGTACTTATTTTTGAAACTTTGACTACATACATATTATTACACTTGACTGTACAGGCTTAAGACAGAAACTTTTTAACATGAAACAAAAATAAAGAAGCTCGATTTCATTAGAATTTCCTCTATGTATGTAACATACGCTTTACTCAAGTTTCAAGGCACAAATCAAATAATAAAATGCCCCCGAAACAATGAAGACCCGCAATCTGCAAAATGTATCAACGTTAATGTAAAATGACATTACATAAACGAGTTTGATTCACAGAAACCTTAGACGTCGTTTGGGGAAGCCAATTCAAGGGGGCATCCCGGCTTGGAGTTGAAATACGGTTGCCCTGTGTACATTGCGGCTTTTAGTATCCAAATTTCTAAATGTCAGTGTAAATTAGAACACATAGAAACATCCGAAAAGTAAAGCTATGGCCGGCAATCGAACCCGGATCCTCGTCATTGCGTGACGCGAGCTATACCCCTACACCATCCATAGCAGGTGGGTAAGCCTTCGATTTTTTCTATCTGTTACTAGCTAGACCTTTGTTACTACGCGAATTTTTGTCGCTAAGCGTCATCTGTTTGAATTAGTATCCACTCCGTATTATGCTAAAACCGACAGCGTTCCAACACAAACTAAACCATTTTTTTAATTTATTGATTCAGGCGTTATTGTCCGGAGGTCCAGTTCAAAAAACAAAAAACACCTTTAAGTAGCGGAGTAGTGGAGTAGTGGAGCAAGCTACTCCGCTAATCACGTGCAAGGCAATATTTTACATGCTGCCTCATAAAACGTACATTAATCTCACAAACCTACTTTACTATCACCGACACCACACGATTCAGTTATAACTAGCTTATACCTACTTGTAACTTTACCCAGAAATATTTGGAAAATTCATTCGTTTACCACTACATATTCAATGTAGGTACATGAGACACAACTGCCTTTCATACATACATACATACATAAATCACGTCTACGGGGTAGACAGAGCCTAAGGTAACAAGACCTAAAGGCCACGTTTAGCATGATTGTGGGCGTTTAGGTGAAAAGGGGAATCAAAATAGTGATAGGTTACTAACTGCATCGCCTATACCTAACATGTTACCTAAGGTTCTCACCATGCGCGGGACGAGGAGCAACTGGTATATTCTATGTATTTTCTTTACTCCCAGACCAGCATGAAAGAAACTGCCTTTCAAGTTTGTTTCAAGTAGTTTATTATGCTTTGGCTGTCACTACTTTATTGTAGTAAACACTCTTTTTGTTCAAAGCGATCAATGGACATCGCAAACGATATGAACCAAAAATCATGTCGTCAGATGCTTATAGATTCCTCCCGACCCGAGTGGCACCTTCTGTTTGATTTTATGATGGCTTCGTAATAAAGCCTTTTGCCATTAGTACTAAAAGCATCGTAAATTATATGCTTTATCTCTCCTACTTGACGAGACCGATAGCGTTTCTTCGGAAAATTTTCGTGTTTTATGTATATTTTTGGCAAAAGGTTATTGCGGGTTCTAGCCGTTAAAGTTAAGAAGGGTCGTTGATGAAAACCGGGCACGTATATACCATGTCCATGATAACAAGTTAGTTAAAAGATATTTCGAAGAGGCTAATAGACGCTACGGGTGACCGCTGAGCTGGCAGCTTCCTTGGACAGCGTATTAGTATCGCTGTCCAAAGGGGGAATGCTGCCAGTGTCTGTGGAACTATGCCACGGGGGCCCCTCCTTTTATAATTATTTTATTTTAAGATTACTTTTAGTTTACTTTTTAATTTAATAGTTTAATTTGTATTAATTTCATTTATGTAATTTTTATTTACCTACTTACTTTAAATCAATAAATATTTTTACTTAGTTAGTACTAGACAACTCAGAAAGCACGCGATTGGTCATATCGCTGAACAAAAACGCATCGGATAGCTTTACATGGGTGCCAAAGTTTAGTCAACTCTGGCAGTCGTAAAAAAATGTGGTAGTGTTTTTAGATCTTCTTTTTAGTGTGAACAGGGTATAGATATGAGGAGGTCCATGCTGAACGTAAGAGGTGATTTCCTCGACTACCAGTTACGAGATTAACAAGGGCGTAATGAATTCGAAGTAACGTAAAGCGAACCCGAGCTGAAAGCAATTTATTTGAAAAATATGAAAGGCCAGGTGAGAGTAATGTATTCTTGCAACGGACGGATGTAAAAGGGAGTTCTCGGCGTAAAGTGTATAAAGTAAGGGTTTCCAATTAAATAAAAAGAAGAAAGAAATAAAGAAAATACAAATTTTTATATTATGTTTTAATGTTAATTTCTATTTTATGACATGTTTTTCATTTATTTTTCAATTGTATTGATGATTTTTAATTGTTGTCATTTTTATTTTGAGCAGACGATTTCAATATACCTTTGACATTTTTTTAAGTGATGATGTAATTTTATATTGAATGATCAAATAAACATAAACATTCTTGACGCACAAAACAATAATGAGAAATTAAATATACATATACAAAAATAGTAAATATTATAGAATTACTACTGAAAAACCTATGTGTTTCGTTGCTAACAAAAATATACACAAACACAAAAAATAACCTCTGTATCCCTTACGGGGTAGGTAGAGCCTGAGGTAACAAGACCTAAAGGCCACGTTTAGCATGATTGTAGGCGTTTAGATGGAAAGGGGAATCAAAATAGTGATGGGTTGCTAGCCTCATCGCCTATAACATGATTCCTATGATTTTCCATCATTCCCTCGCAACTGGTACATTGTATGTTTTTTCTTTGCTCCCAGACCAGAATGGAAGAAAACGTCAAAATATTTATTTATTTTATTGTACGGTTAATGCCAATTCCTAATATTTAAATTCTATACCACCGTCGTTTGCAAGCCGAGTAATGTAATTTTTGCATTTCGTTTCCATTCAGTCATCAATAATTCGGAAACGTAAACTCCATTTATATTTAATACGGTTTCGGGTTAGCGCTCAGTCAGCGTTTTGTAATAAATACTCCATACATACATACATCACGTCTTTATCCCTTACGGGGTAGACAGGGCCTTAAGCGAAAATTTTTATCGCAAGATTTGCTTTAACAAATGGTTACCTTTAAGAGAAGCTAATAAAAGGATTTAATTTAATTTTTTTAATTTTTTTTAACATTATGCTGAGTGGGGCCCATTTTACACCATATCGGTACTATTCCTAAGTATATTGTATTTCTTCCTATTATAATTGTACGTGTATCGAATATGTGTAAATAAATGTTTCTCTCTCTCTCTCTCTCTCTCTCTCTCTCTAATTACCAATCAAAAATAACACTTCTGAAATTGCAAAGAAAACTGTAATTTTTCAGCAAATTGCTCTCTTTTTTGTAAATTGTTTTTCTTTTTTCTTTTTCCCTGTCCCCTTGTCCACTTTAATTCCCCAGCTTTTAATTTTAAGTTAATAACGTAATTAAAGCTTCTAAAGAAATTGCGCATCAGCCAAGTTGCACAGTAGGAATTATTTTGTTTTTACAATATTTTTTTTTATTTCCCTTAGTGTCCGCTTACTTCAAATCATTTCTTCTTCTTGATTTTTTACTTACTTCCAATGGTTGAATTGACAAAAAATCGGAGATAATACATACCTAGGTACCGTTAACCGAACGTTGCTATAGAAAAAAAGAAATACTGAAAATCTTATTCTCTATTACTATTATGGAAGCAGTAAGATAGGAGAAAACTGTTTTGAAATAGAGAGCGAAAAATTAAGAATAATAAATAACATCCTGACAAATTATATAAACTAAAAGCAAAGAGAGAGACACTATCTGTTTTTTTTCTAGGTTTAAGTAACAATCATAATAACACAAACGAAGTGACGTGATCAGTGTTGTGTGCTGCCCTACTTTTAACAATAATAAAAATACTGATGAAAACGAGGGTAGTTGTACGCCGCTGTCAGTTGCGTCGAGTAGCCGCGCGAGCATAGCGCTAGCGCCCCAGTGTTCGTTTCACTGCCGCCGGGGCGAGCGCTCCAAGAGGAAGGACTACGAACTAGTCCGAAACATGTCGAGCATCACTCGACTGTTATACTTGAGTTATCCGTTTGTGTAATTAAGGTGTAAGTAATTACTAACGTTTCCACATATACAATTATGCTAAACGTGGCCTTAAGGTCTTGTAACCTTAGGCTCTGTCTACCCCGTAAGGGATACAGACGTGATTTGTGTATGTATGTAAGTAAGGTGCTAAATTATAGTAGAAACTGTGAATATTGTCAAAGCTATACTTTCCTGAGTAAAATTTTATTGGACTGGTGCAATCATCTTATTATACAATACAATACAATACAAATACTCTTTATTGAACACCACAACATTATTATACTACGAATCAACTTTTTTAGTAAGAACTACCATTTTTTTATTTTTTTTTGTAGCTGGCCTACTGTTTGTAGCTCTCGATGGATGTGTCAGGTTCCAAATTAATTACCTGCAAATGGAATGGTTTCAAAGACCTTTGTCCTAAGATTAGGAGGAAACTCGCAAAGATAAACAAAATTATTTCGTCAAAGAAATACGTGGACGTGGTTTTAAGTTGTTGGAACCGTGTACCTGAAGGCAAAGATTAAAGTTGCCCCAACAACACAGTACCCGGCTATAAATCGCACTTCGGTCTTTGGAAAGAGACGATTGGTGTCACTTAAGTTAGAGCGAGACAACGCTCTACGAAGCCGAAATTAGCCGAGAACACCGATGCGCCATCTTTATTGTGGGATACTATTAAATTAACTAGCTATTGCCTGCAACTATGTCCACGCAGCATTATTACTCGTAGCATGAAAGCGCGTGAAAGCTGAATCTGAGCGAGATAGACCACCTTTTTTTTTATGGTGTGGAAAATGCGCCCTATGCATCCGCCCGGTACGGGTTTACGGGGGGTATGTGGGGCTCTCCGCGACGGCAGGCATACCCACTAAACACACGGATTCCCTATTCAGTCGCATGTAAGGCGTTACGGGAGCACTCGGTGTCACCGCGACGCCCCACGACCACCCCGGGATGGGGTTCCCTCTTTGCGGCACCTGTGCAATGCAGGTTTGGGAAGACCCGCCCTCCCCCGCTGGTGCCGATTGGATTTTTTATAGAGGTTATCTCCTCGTGGCACCCGTCTTGAAAAAGACAGCGGCCCACGTTCCCGGCGCCTACGGGCCGGGGTTACGTGTCGATCGACAGTGGCCGAAGCCACGCCGCTCCGCGATCCCGTCCCTTACGGGGCGCACCGCTCCGACGGCAGGCTTATGCCCGCGTCAGCTCTCACACCCTCATGTACTACTCTGAAAGCAGAGCGGTACCGAAGGCGTGATCGCGTCCGTCACCAAAAGCACCCGCGGTTGCGACCGCGAGATGGACCATCTGTCTCTTTCTACAATGAACACTAAGAAAAAGACTGGTAGTACCTCGCGCGTGGCATAGCTCATGCGCGGTCTCGCGATAGCCGTGCAGAATTAAAATTTGTATACCAGACAGCTTGACACTTCCCGGCTCGCAATCGCTTTTGAATGCGATGTCAAGCCGATCGGGTTACGTGGAACGATTGTTTTCATTTTGAAAGCAATCTCGCCATCAACTGTCAAAAATGAAGACGCTGGTGATTGCGAGTGAGTTACGTAATAAGCTTGCCGGCACGTAATTGATTGCACGTTGCTAAATATTTTTTACTAAGTAAATTACATTAAAAAGCTACCTATTGTTTCTCCTTAAATGAATAAACTGTTGTTTATACCGGTTAAGTAAGTAAGGAACGCTTAAGAAAATAATTTCGTTTAGCATACAAATTGCATAGATTTGCCTTAACGAGAAACCCAACATGGTGCGACTAAAGATGGAAAGAAGGGATTTATTATTTTACACTGGACTGGATGGAATAGTAGAGAACTTTCATAATAAATTTCATAAATGTTGCTTGGTAGGCATTTCCATTGTTCGAAAAGGTTGCAAATCGATACGATTTCAATTTTAATGTTCACAGTAAATAGTTGTATGAAGTGTTCATCATAGGAATGCTCGATTCATTTTCGGTAAGCGGTTGAAGCTTTTAGCTTGTTACCTGTAGGCTTATGAATATGACAGCTAGCTGATTCCGATGACAATTGTCAGCCCATACATGAACTGTCAAAATGAACACGATGGCAATTGCGAGCGAGTTAGGTAATAAGCCTACCTACTGACCCCTATTTCACCAACCCGACAATTATATTTACATTACAATATCGACGAGAATCTGCGCCGGTTGGCTTTATATTGAATACGCATTGCATTTCGAATTGTCGATGGTCACCGACAATTTGTCGAGTTGGTGATATAAGGGTCTGTTCACACCTCAGAGGTGTCTAGGGATCAATCCCGTATGAATTCTCTTACTCCTACACATACATACATACATATATACGTACCGTCACGCCTCTTTCCCACAGGGTTAGGCAGAGACTACTTTGTTCCACTTGCTATGATCCTGACATACTTCTTTCGCTTCATCCACACTCATCAATCTCTTCATACATGCTCGTCGGTGTCGGGTACTCCTGACCTGACCTTTTTCCAAAACGTGTCCTTAGGTCTCGGAACGTCCGTCTAGGCCTTCCCCTCCCAACGCAACCATTCATACTCCTCCTATAGATCTGTACTCGTTTGATTCCTAAATACTTTCGGGTAGTATACCTATGATCGGCGACGGTCTGAGAGGGACGCGGCATTACAATGGACTGAGATAGCTATATAGACAACTTTTTGGCGTGAAACTGTGTTTTTCTTGGCTTTTGCGGCCACAATAACGTGTAAGGAGGGCAAAGATGTAAAATTAGCAATAATTAGTGAGGTTGTGTGTGTGTGATTGAATAATAACTGAAGATTCCGAAAGGATTAACATCGAGTTTCTTTTACAAGTAACATTGATAATAAATGCAGTAGAAATGAGAGCGTTAAGAAGTATGGAAGGTGTATCACTGAAAGATAGAATAAGGAATAGTGTGATAAGGGAACGTGCTGGTGTGAAAGAGGATATAGTGACTAGGATAGAAAAAAGTATGCTTAGTTGGTTTGGTCACGTAGAGCGGATGGATGAAAGTAGATTAACTAAACAGATCTATATGGGGAGTGTGAATGGTAACGTTAGGAGGGGAAGGCCTAGACGGACGTTTCGAGACCAAATAGGAGACGTTTTGGAAAAAGGTCAGGTCAGGAGTACCCGAAACCGACGAGCATGTATGAAGAGATTGATGAATGTGGATGAAGCGAAAGAAGTATGTCAGGATCGTAGCAAGTGGAACAAAGTAGTCTCTGCCTACCCCTGTGGGAAAGAGGCGTGACGGTATGTATGTATGTATGTATTGATAATTAATCGAAAAAGAAACCTTGTTTTTGTATCGAGTCGAGCGCTACAAATTAGAGATATTTAATGGAGGAATACAGAAGATTTAAATAATTGTAATATTGATGGAATATCTTGAAAGTGATATTTCTTTCTAATGGGCGAACGTTTTTAATATAAAATTTTATAGAGAAAAATACTTATCCAAAGTTAAAAAAAAGGAATAACTAATTGGTGCCAGCGACCTCACCTAGACATATTTTCAAGAATATCTGCAGGCTTATTACGTAACTCGCTCGCAATCAGCATCGTCTTCATTTTTGACAGCTGATTCCGAGATTGGTTTCAAAATGAAAACAATCGTTCCACGTAACTCGATCGGCTTGGCATCGCTTTCGAAAGTGATTGCGAGCCATTTTTGAAAGCAATTGAACGAATGATTTGCCAAAAAGTCCTGCCTGATAAGCAGTACGTCAAAATAAAAAATAGGCTGCATGAATCTGTGGTACACAATGACATAAGTAGCTAAAAAAAAGCATCGGCTAAGTGGCGCCGTCTGTGAATTGTTGGTGTTACTCAACCATACATGGGGAATTTCAATAAAAATGACTATATATATTTTTTCCCAGATTTTGGAAATTATTGGGCTTATTTCTACTCAGAATCAACAACACTACTGAATGTTGTATGAGAATAGTACATTATGATACAAGTGTGCTATGTTGGTAATTACACACGAGGCGTATTGTACGCGCGATGTAATTAACACCTTGGATTTCTTACTGATATAACTGTCCGAACATTGTCCGAACATATTTTAGTATTTCCAGCGACGGACACTACATTTCTTTATTACTTGAACTCGTAATTTTTAAAGTAATAAAATAACAAAGTCTGAATCAACAATATCAGTGAAAAATGGCGGCAAATATTATTTCTCCGTTCCAATCCGCACGCAGCACTCGCGCATGCGCGCTGTGCACTTAGCACGCGCACGACGAAGGCACTGACAACAGACTGCTAAAGAGCCTAAAATTAAAATTATAATAAAATAATTAATCAATGTCTTAAATTTGCAAATTATGGTCACTCTTTAGATAAAAATGAATAATTTGTCGAACTTAAATGTTTATTTATCATCTTTAACCTAAAATAGTTTAATATTCACGAAAATATTCCTTGTTCCTATATATACTGAACCGTTTGCTGAGATTTTAAAAAAAGTTTATATTACCGCACTCGTGCGGTAATATATTACAGCACTTGTGCGTAATAAGCTGAATTATGAGTTTAAATGCGGTGCAATAAGACTCAAATTACGAGCAAC
The DNA here is from genome assembly GCA_932294345.1 of Pandemis cinnamomeana. Lineage (NCBI taxonomy): Eukaryota > Metazoa > Arthropoda > Insecta > Lepidoptera > Tortricidae > Pandemis > Pandemis cinnamomeana. Next base: position 5,817,097 of record OW028724.1, on the reverse strand, counting down.
TGTGTTGAAAATTAATGTTAATGTTTAATGAAATTCCCCGTGTATGGTTTAGTAACACCAACAATTCACAGACGGCGCCACTTAGCCGTTGCTTTTTTTAGCTACTTATGTCATTGTGTACCACAGATTCAAGCAGCCTTTTTTTTTATTTGTTATGTTATGACCTACTGCTTATCAGCCGTATATAGGGGCCGCCGAATGACTGAGTAAAACGTTTTTATTTTTATAAAATATATCGTTCGATGGAAAAATCTGTAACTTTTTTCTGTAGCTAAGGATGGTTATTCCTATCAATAGAAAAATCATCGAGCACTTTTAAAATAATCATCCATTCCCAATTGCTAGGTAAAATTTAATATTTTGTTGTGATGTTTTCCTTTGAATGTCGATCAAAACGATAAAAATGGCAAGAAGTAAAGTAAAATAAGCCCGCCTTTGTTCCTATATGTATCTTAATTTCTGTCAATTGTGTTTGTATATTTTAAGTAAGTAAGTAAGTAAGTAAATGCTTTATTGTACAAATATAGAGAAGTAGAGACAAATCACAAAAAAAGACCTTAAATATATGCACAAAGGCGAACTTATCCCTATAAGGGATCTCTACCAGTTAACCTTTGAGTAAATGAGAGGAGCATTAAGCGAGAAACCGACAAAGAGTTAGTTTAAAATATCCATATAGTGAAAGCCACAATAGAGCATACATCTCAAAATACAACAAACAATTCATAAATAAACTACTAAATATCATTAAACACGTGCATTAAATTCTGTACATTCAATAAAATGTTTACTTAGATGCAAGTAAATAAACAAAAATAATCATCAAGGGGAGTTGTATTCGAAAAGGAATAAAATGAAAATAAACTTCGCATTTGTAATGTTGTATTCTTTTTAATTTAAAAAATAACTAGAAATTTCCTAATAAGTAGCTAATTCTTAACAATACTAATAAGTACGACACTAATCGTCATATCCAGCCAATCATATCGCGAATCGCGATCGTATTCGTCGTCCAAGTTGATTGTGATTATGATTCCGACTCCGACCGCCTTGAAACATTGGTATTATGTAAAAAAAAAAATCCGATTACCCTCGCAATCGCTTTGAAAAGCGAAAGCAATTGAATGGACCAAAAAGTTTTGTTTTTGCAAACATCTTTAGTGACGAATGATTTTTATTAAATTAATTGACCCTAATTCTAGCGTTTTCATTCACTTAGATAACTAAATTAGATACTTGGTCATGGTTAATTGAAATATTAATATCCAAATAACAAAACATATCATTTATAATCAAAAACTCTAAATACAGTGTGAACGAAAATAAACGCAAACTTAATTTAAAAAAAAACATCTTGTCAGTGTATCTCTCTAATCGGTGGTCAGTTGTCAGTGTCTTCCCAACAATCAACAAACTAAGTAAGTTCGGTTTACATTTTTAACTTTGTTTAATTGCTTTACTGTGTATTTTAATCAAGGTATTATAGCTAAATTGATAGAATACAATAATAAATTAACCCTGGAGTGATTACATCTGGTACGAGAAGTTAAGAAAAGTTTCCAAACTTGTTTGTTGTACTGGGTCAATTGGTGTAATTTGTCCCAAGACATTTATTTATTATTATTTACCATAAAATCATTTTCCCTAACGAACTATAATATGTCCCACACTTATTATTATACAACAAAAACAGCGGTAGACAATTCGATAGCAACAGGCTTTCCCCTCAAGCCTATGAACGAACTACGAATATCGAATTTTGGTGTATAAGAATTATTAACATTTTAGGAGCCGTCGTGGACATGGCCAGCAGCTGCATGCATGCATGCAGAGGAAGTTGCAGGCAGAAACTAGTAATAAATAACTAAAAAATGATATACGTTTTTTTGTTAACTACCTTTTTTAAATCCATTATTCCAGCAACTTTCCGTGCTGGTCTGGGAGCAAAGAAAAAACTTAGAATGTACCAATTGCTTCTTTACCCGCGCAGATGGTAAAAGCCCATCGAGGGAATGGGCGAAAATATTAGGAATCATGTTATAGGCGATGAGGCTAGCAACCCATCACTATTTTGATTCCATTTTCCACCTATACGCTCACAATCTTGCTAAATGTGGCCTGTAGGGACCTTTTAGGCACCTTTGGCTCTGTCTACCCCGTAAGGGATAAAGACGTGATTCGTGTATGTGTATGTGTACGTATTATTCCAGCAATACAGATTTTGTTATAAGTACTTGTTTTTATTATTCATAATAATGTAATAAAGCCCAGAGGCGTCTCTAGCCCTTGTGGCGCCCGTGTGCAACCAGTAGGTACCCTGGCGCCCTCTAGTCTAGTACATACATACATACATACATACCGTCACGCCTCTTTCCCACAGGGGTAGGCAGAGACTACTTTATTCCACTTGCTACGATCCTGACATATTTCTTTCGCTTCATCCACAGTCATCAGTCTCTTCATACATGCTCGTCGGTTTCGGGTACTCCTGACCTGACCTTTTTCCAAAACGTCTCCTATTTGGTCTCGGAACGTCCGTCTAGGCCTTCCCCTCCCAACGAAACCATTCACACTCCCCATATATATCTGTTTAGTTAGTCTACTTTCATCCATCCGCTCTACATGCCCAAACCAACTAACTACTACTACCTAGTCTAGTAGGCGCAATTTAATCTTCAATTATCTGTTTTAAGGCTGATTTCACCTTGAAACAAAAGTCATTGTGTAAATTTAAATAGAGTAGCCTTTCTTTGCTACCGCGCCGCCCCCGGCGTCGGCTATCACACGGGCGCAGGGTCTTTGAGAGCGCCGGCGCCGCGAGCGACGCATCTTTGGAGGTGTCGCATTAGAGGGCGCTCGGCGCCCCCTTAGACCCGGCGCCCGTGTGCGCCGCACACTCTGCACCATAGGTTGAGACGCCTCTGATAAAGCCTCAATAAAGTTGATTTATTAGTATTATTTGTGGAATTATTACTACATGGCTACGTATATGTTCGAAGGCGGTCACCCGTTAGTCAGATAACATTTGGCAGTCTGGTGGAGAGCTGTGGATGAGACTGGCACAGGACCGGGCAAAGCGGCGTGTAAATAAAGAAAGAGGTCTTTACCCAGCAGTGGGTGTGCACAGCACATCGCTGCAAGCTATGCCCTGCCGGAGCGCAGCCGGCGACGATATTATTCCGTTTCGAATACAACTCCCCTTGATGATTATTTTAGTTTATGTACTTGTATCTAAGTTAACACTTTATTGAATGTACAAAATTAAAATATAGGTACAAAGACAATTGACTAAAATTAAGATACATATATGTATAGGTCTGTACAAAGGCGGGCTTATCTTACTTTACTTCTTGCCATTTTTATCTTTTTGATCGACATTCAAAGGAAAACATCACAAAAAATACTCAATTTTACCTAGCAATTAGCAAGGTGCCTTTGTAAGTCAATTATTAGGGCGGGGTCAGGTTTGGCCCAGCGTTAGTTTGTGACCGGTCACCAGCTGGATCGTGTCTGACCCTATATTAATTGCCTGACCGGCAGTTAACTTGGCGAATGGTCTGGGATGGAGCTCACAGTTGCAATGATATCCCTGACAAGACTGTTTGGACTCCTTCCCGTGGTTGCCGCCCGTTAACTGCCTGGTTCCATCGGACGAAACAGGTAGAACAGAAACAAGCAGTCGTTTCCTGAGACATCCGCTAACCATTCCCATCCCGTTTTTCCCGTCTAGTCAGCTGCAGGCGATGATGTGGCATGTCGCAGCGGGCTTTACATCCGAAACAACAGGATGTAAAGCGGTAGAATGCCACCTGCGTGTTTTTGCCGTGCGCGGGGACCCGTACGAGTGGAGAACGAGATCCTGGTAGGCTGAGCCAGATGGGGGTTGGTGTCGTAGCCCCCTGAAGGCAACACGCCACTTTGGCTCGGGATTCACTTCACACGGGCGGTCGAGACCTAGCCAGTCGAGATCAATCGGCTGCCGTATCCAGGAGGCTGGGTACGGGCGAGGGTCCTGGGGCGGTGAGGTCGGTAGTCGGCGGGGCACAAACCCAATGCCGACCGCAACAAGCGGCAGCGGGGGAGGCAACGTGCGGACTCACTGGCAGCCCACTCTGGGAACCTATATCCTGCTGGTAGCCCTGATGGGTCAAACCATCCCAAATGTGAGGCTCCGTGGTGGGTGGGGAGCTAGCAGGATGAAACTGTGTACAAAGTCCATGGATTCCAGGGGTTGTTGTACGAGAAGGGAGGCCGGACCCGTAGGGGATGAGGCACAAAAGGACTGTGGGAAGGTGCGACGTGAAACTGTCACTGGCAGGGACGCGGGAGCCGGAACCAGTTCCAAAAGTGGACCCGCAAGGGTTCCAATGGCGCCTGGCGCCACATCGAAAGGCGAAAGGCGCGGCGGAGCTGCTCACCCGAAAGGCACTGTCCGATCTCTTCCCGGAGGGTCGAAGAGGGGACGCACTACTCACCCTGCAAAGGGACCGAGCGGTGTCGGTGCTGGCAAGGTGAAAGGCGGAGCTGCGCCAAGTAGCAGCAAGACGGCAGCCCCGACGAAACCGAATCCGGCACAACGGAGTCAGGCCCCTGTGGGGGGGGAGCGAACACCGGAAGGTGTGAGTGCCCCATCCTACGAGGGGTGGACGAAGATGAGCAGGAGGAGGAAGAGGAGGGGTCAGGCGATTCTGAGGGCGCTGGAAGGCCTGGAGGACAGCCCGTCCGAAGGCACACTTTCGGCAGGTTCCGCGGAAAAACCTGTGCCGCAAAAAAGGCCACTGGCAGCGACCGGTGGGCCCTCACACTCCGCTAGGGACACCAAGAGGACGAAGGTGGCAGGTTCGTATGCGGAGGCCTTGGCGGGTGAGAGGGCTGCTGTCGTTCCGGTGGACTTTCCCGCCGACAGAGTCCTGATAGGGCATGTTGGGGCCATACAGGAGGCCGTGATTACACGCCTGCTAGATGCCCCCGACCCGCTCCCTCAGTTGACCTTCGGCAACATCGTGGGTGGGGCGCTGCATGTCAACTGCGCCAATGCAGAGTCGTACGCGTGGCTCAGCTCAGCAATTAGGGAGGAGGAAATTGCTGGGATGAACCTAAAAGTCATGTACGCCAGGGATCTTCCGAAACCGGTCAAAATGGCCTGGAAGACGAAGATCGTTGGCGTGCAGGACAGTAGGACTGTGCTGCGGCTGCTACAGCGCTTCAACCCGCGGCTGCACACAGAGCAGTGGAAGGTGGTCGACACCGTGGTGGCAGAGGCCAACGCCCGGCGAATCATTTTGATGGACCGGGAGTCGGCTGACATCATCAAGGAGGCCGGCTACTGTCTACACTCGGGGATCGACGTCAGCTCCTTCAAGCTCCTGGAAGACGTGGAGAGGACGCTCGAGGGGGCTGGCGACGATCCGGGTACTGCTCGCGGCAAGGCCAAGGCTGCTCCCAGAGACCCTGGCGCTGCTGCCGCTGATAACGTGGAAGCTCCCAAGAAAGCTGAGGAAGCTCCCGGAGATGCCAGGAGGGCTCCCGGTGACACCGAAGCAAGTACTGGTGACACCACGGATCATGCAGGCGGCGCCCAGGCTGTGTCTGGTGACGCTGAGGCCGGGGGTGCGGTGGCTTGGAGGGGGGTAGAGGTCGTGGATGTGGGGCCGGACTCGCACAGCGAGGATGACGGGGCGCGCAGGGTGCGGGGGGCGTCTGTGGCATCGTCACAGATTTCCCTCGCAGATCTGCGCGCTCTGTCGGAGCTGTACCTGGACGGCTACTCGTCCTCGGCGTCGCAAGACCAAGAGCCGCAGGAGAGGGCTGCTGATCTCAGCATGCCGAAATAACGACGCCCCAATGGAGCATCTAAGGTACGTTCAAATTAACTTACAACATAACAAGGCTGCCACCGCTATTCTGGCGAGACAGCTAAAAAGCGAGAGATTCGATATTGCCCTCATACAGGAACCTTATGTTTATAAGGGAGAAATTAGAGGCTTAGGCGGGACAGGAGGCACATTATTTTACTTCTGCCCCGAGAACAACATGAGGACATGCATATATGTTAGAAATGGCATCAATGCCATGCCCTTGAATGCTTTATGTTCCAGGGATCTCACGACCATCAAGATCCCGGGGCGGGGGGGAGGCAAGGCACTCATCATCTCATCAGCCTACCTTCCCTACGAGGCGACGGACCCGATTACACCACCATTTCGGCGTCTCGTAGAACACAGCAGCGAGGCGAACACCGGCCTAATTATTGGCTGTGACGCCAATGCACACCATGTCATCTGGGGTAGCTCGGATGTCAATAGGAGAGGAGAGAAGTTACTGGACTTTCTGGTGAGCTCTTCTTTACAAATTCTTAATAAAGGCAATGACCCAACTTTTGTTAACGCAAGGAGAGGTGAGGTTATTGATATAACGTTAGCATCAAATAACATTTGTAATAACATAACGACATGGCATGTATCCAATGAAACTTCTCTGTCGGATCATAGGTATATATGCTTTAGGCACAGTACTAATACACCCATAGAAACCGTGCGTAAAAGGAACCCTAGGAATACAGACTGGACATGTTTTAAGACTGACCTGAAAGTAGAACTAGGTGACCCAATAGGTAAGCTCAATTCCATAATAGATATAGAATTTGAAGCGGACAACGTGGTAAGGGCAATTACCAACGCCTGGACCAAGAACTGCCCGGAGAAGAAGGTTGTAACAAGGAAGGTACCATGGTGGAACCCTGAGATTGCAAAACTCAGGAAAGAAACCAGGGCGACCTTTAATGATGCGAAGGCCTCGAGGAACTTCGAGACCTATGCAAAGAAGCTCACAGAATACAGTAAAGCTGTGAGAAAAGCAAAAAGGAAAGCGTGGAGAGACCACTGCGATCAAATAGGCTCAATACCAGAAGGTATGAGACTTACAAAGGCTCTAGCGACAACCAGATCTGTTCCACTTACCACCATAAGAGGCGAAGATGGGATAATGACAGAGACTGGGCTAGATACACTAAAGGTAATGTGTGACACACACTTTCCAGGCTCTATCATACATAGGGGCATAACCGACGATATTCCCATCGGCGTTGCCGAACAAGTGCTCACCACTACCAGACACAATTGGGATACCGCCAAAAAAGTAGTAGACCACGATAAGATAAAATGGGCTCTGTCCACATTTCGCCCATATAAAGCACCAGGACCAGATGGTGTCTATCCAATACTACTACAAGAAGGCGCCAATGTAATAATACCGCATCTCAGCAGGTTGTACAGAGCGTGTATAGCCTTCGGACACGTGCCGCGTGTATGGAGGCAAGTTAAGGTAATATACCTGCCAAAACCCGGCAAAGGTGACTACAATGATGCCAAATCATATAGGCCAATAAGTCTGTCATCATTTTTCCTCAAAACACTGGAAAAGATGGTTGACAGATATATAAGGGATGGACCACTGAAACGGCATCCACTGCACAAGATGCAGTGTGCCTATCAACCTGGAAAATCTACGGACTCAGCACTACACCTGGTAGTAAGCAAAGCGGAGCAGGCCATAGAGAACAAAGAACTATGTCTTGCTGCGTTTCTTGATGTGGAGGGAGCATTCGATCGCACCACATATCAAGCCATCAGATATGCTGCAGGTCAACACGGCATCGAACCCACTATCTGGAGATGGATGGACAACATGCTAAACAGCAGACTAATAAGATCAACCCTGCTAGGGGAAGAAATATTAGCTACTGCCACGAAAGGATGCCCACAGGGAGGAGTCCTATCACCCACGCTATGGAGCCTGGTTGTGGATTCGCTACTGGTGGAGCTCAACACAGGCCCAGTACATACAGTAGGGTATGCAGACGACCTGGTAATACTCGTCAACGGGAAGTTCCCAAGTACGGTAGCAGGTATCATGGACGATGCTCTGAATAAAGTAGAGGAATGGTGCAATAGACATCAACTCTCCATAAATCCGAGCAAAACAGTGATAATACCATTCACCAGGAAAAGGGACCTTAGAAACATGCAAACACTTAAATTGTATGGTAAGGAACTGAAACTGTCCAGTGAGGTAAAATATCTCGGCGTAATCCTAGACAAAGAACTCAACTGGAAGAAACAGGTGGAGCACACTATGACAAAGGCAACAAGGGTTTTTGGCATGTGTAGATCTGCGTATGGAAAAACGTGGGGCCTGAACCCGAAAGTACTGAGATGGATATATACTATGATGGTAAAACCCATTTTACTGTACGGATGCCTGGCCTGGTGGCCAAGGACAAAACTGACGACATGCAGGAACGCTCTGGCCAAAATCCAGAGAATGGCCTGCATGGCTATCTCGGGGGCGTTCAGAACAACGCCAACGGCGGCGATGGAGGTTCTATTGGATCTACCACCACTGCATATTGCTATCCAATCTGAGGCGCGCAAATCGTTACACAGAATGAAGATGAGTGGTTTGTGGAATGATTGGGCGCCAAGGACGAAGCACACCAAAATGGAACATAATAGAATCCTTGACAATATAACAAAAATGGGCTGCGACAAAATGCAGCCGAAGTATATATTTCGGAGAAACTTCAAGGTTTACGTTCCCACAAGGGCTGAATGGGCCGAAGGACTAATACTACCCGACGGTAGCGGTAACTCATGGTATACGGATGGATCCAAAATGGAATCCGGTACGGGAGCAGGCATTCATGCGAAGGACTTTAATAGTAGCATAAGCATGGGGAGCTACGCAACCGTCTTCCAAGCGGAGACGTACGCGATAATCGCCTGTGCGCAGGAGAATATAGACAGGAAAGTAAGAGACACGACCATCTATATACTCAGTGACAGCCAAGCAGCACTGAAGGCACTCACAGCGTCGAAAATTGACTCAAGGCTGGTCTACAACGGTCTACAAGCTCTAAATAAGCTTGGCAGACACAACAGAGTGAGACTGGTATGGATTCCAGGACACAAAGGCTTCGCTGGCAACGAAAAAGCAGACGAGCTAGCAAGGGAAGGGTCAAACAACGAGTACATCGGACCTGAACCATTTGTGGGACTCTCACAGGGTACCATAAAAACGGCGATAAAAGACCAAACCAAAGCCAAACACCAACAAGAGTGGAAAGCATTGGTAGGCCTAAAGCACTCAAAGCGTTTCATAGGAAACGTCAACTCAAGCTGGTCCAAAAAACTTTGGACACTCAGCAGAAGACAACTCCAATACATAATGGGGGTGTTTACAGGTCACTTCGGAACTAAATACCTATTAGCAAAGATGGGACTACAGGACAATAACGACAATGATTGTAGAATATGCGGCGAAGAGGTTGAAACAATGGAACACATTATGTGCGACTGTGATGCCCTCGCCAGACTAAGAATGAAACTCTTCGGCATCGGATACCCTGAACCAGGAGATTTCAAGGCACTACCACTACGCCCAATCACCCAATTCATAAATGAGGTGGTAAAAGCGATGGAATAGTGCGAAGGAGGGGTAATTACACAAAAGATCCACGAATGGGTCGAAGTGTATCCGCAAGGACCCCTAGATTAGGATTAGATTAGATTAGAAGTCAATTATTATATTGATAAATTATTTATAAACTATCAAAAAAATCCAACTCAAGTTACTTCCATTCTTTCAAGACGGGGACAATTTAGCTCTCGCTTTCGTGTGACAGCTTGCCTTGGGCTTCAAAACAATTCTAAGCTGTCATTTTAGTTACGTGGAACGAATTTGTGGCAAACCATTCGTTCAATTGGTTTAAAATATGGCTCACAACCGCTTTCGACTGCGATGCGAAGCCGACCGAGTTTTTAGAACGATTGTTTTCATTTTGAAACCAATCTCGCTCGGAATCAACTGTCAAAAATTCCGTAAAACTTGGATGTGCGAGCCTGCGTTCGAACCCATAAACCTCTGCTTGAGAGTTACTAATCTATGTATCAAATCAGTCCACATCCACCAATTAGTTACTATTACTTAGATTGAGAATGTTAAGATTTAATTGACAAGATTTTGGTTATGAAGAAAGGTTTAATCGTTAAAGAGAAAAGAAGGTTAAACAGTTTGTTATTCATTGTGAAAATAATTGAATCGGAAAAATAGATTTTAATAGGCGTAGCGAGCGAGTTAGTATATTGGGCGATCGGCGCAGGCGTAGTCTCAGCAACAGCGGGCGGTCCGCGGCGTCAGCGTCGGCAGGGCGTAGCTTGTAGTGGTGTGCTGTGCGCGCGCATAATGCAGCGTCACACACCCACTGCTGGGTAAAGGCCTCTTCATTTACATTACCACATTGGTCGATAACTTTGGTTTTAAGGTATTGTTGGAACTCTGCCTTACATTGCAAGTTTTTGAAGGTGGCCCATCCGAGTGATTCGTCTAGCGATCTCCATGGCTTGGCTGTTCCAGCAAGATAAACAATGCCCCAGAAATAAGAAGTCATGTACTAATTCCACAAATAATACTAATAAATTAACTTTATCGAGGCTTTATTACATGTCACTAGTAGGGCCGACAACGCACTGGCATCGCGTAAAGCGCTGCGGGTGTTTATGGACAGTGGTGATCATTTAACATCAGGTGACCCACTAGTTCGTTTGTCTGGCCTCTCTAACATAAAAAAATATATATTTAATAAAAACAAGTACTTATAACAAAATCTGTATTGCTGGTATAATGGATTTAAAACAGGTAGTTAACAAAAAAACGTATATCATTTTCTAGTTATTTATTAGTAGTTTCTGCCTGCAACTTCCTCTGCATAGAATTAGCAATTGACACGTTTATCGCTATATTAATATTATATTATCAGTCGTTTCAGTGTGAAGAAAGAACAAACATACACACTCACTCACTCACTGAGATCCTCACACTGTCACAAACATTCTATAGCCTAGTAAAGGCTGTCAAAAACGCTGTTCAAGGTAATTTAGGCACAGGCAAGTAATTTAGCCGAGCGCGCGGCCAGCGCCTGCCTCTGCCAAGCTGCCAAGCTGGTGAGCCGACTGTAATTCTGCACTCTGAAAATAATACATAAAATTATAACATAAGACACTCACTTAGTTATTGCCATAAAGTATTTAAGTGTTCTACTTCTGAGGCGTAATTTTTGAACATTTTGAAGTAATCACAAAAACTTCCGTTTTTTTCTTACACCGGACCGGTGTCCGTCGCGCCGAGGAGAAGCGGTGGTGCATCCGGCGTAAATTGTTCGCCGGACCGAAGTCCGGTGCATGTACACACATTCATTATAATTCATACACCACCGTGAATCCGGCAAAAAAACACGGTCCGTTATCCGGTGAAAAAAACGGACGTCTACAAGCGCTCTTACGCGTTATATTATGTAATATTGTGTATGGTCTTGTTACCTTAGTATTTGTCCTTCCTGTAAGTGATAAAGGTGGTTTATGTATGTATGTACGAATTCGATGTTTTCGCATTAATTTTAAATGCGGCATGCAGCTGCTGCACGTCTGCGCTGTGGTCACTCCGTATCCCCGTAGCCGGGGTCCACAGAGCTGCTGGCCATGTCCACGACGGCTCCTAAAATGTTAAAAATTCTTATACACCGAAATTCGATATTCATAGTTCATTCGTAGGCTTGAGGTGAATGGCTGTTGCTATCGAAATGTCGACCGCTGTTTTTGTTGTATTATAATAAGTATGGGACTAATTATAATTCGTGATAGAAAATGATTTTATGGTACAACAAACAAGTTTGGAAACTTTTCGGTACTTCTCATACCGCTGCACTGGGTGCTTTAATAAACCACTGGAAGCACTACACATCGTATATCAAATGCACTGGATGTTTATACACTAAAAGAGAGAATCGCCAATCGTATATGAGTTTAAAAACAAACGTTTATTTCGAACAAACATTTCCGACACGATGTGTTCTATACTAATCTATTTTCGTGAGTATAATGCTTACGGAACTGTAATCACTCCAGGGTTAATTTATTATTGTACCTATTCTATCAATTTAGCTATAAAACGCACAGTAAAGCAATTAAACTGAGTAAAAAATGTTAACCAAACTTACTTAGTTCTTTGATTGTTGGATTTGTCGGGAAGACACTGTCAAGATGTTTTTTTTTTAATTAAGTTTGCGTTTAGTTTCGTTCTCACTTCATTTTGTATTTTTGGTTATAAATGATATTTTTTGTTATTCGGATCTTAATATTTCAATGAACCAAAACAACGTATTTAATTTAGTTATTTAAGTAAATAACAACGCTAGAATTAGGGTCAATTGATTTAATAAAAATCATTCGTCGCTAAAGTTGTTTGCAAAAACAAAACTTTTTGGTCCATTCAATTGGTTTCGTTTTTGAAAGCGATTCCCTCGCATAATTGGAATCATTTTTTTACGTAATACCAATGTTTCAAGGCGGTCGAATCGTAATCACAATCGTCTTCAACGATGAATACGATCGCGAGCGAGTTACGTAATAAGCCTGCTGGTTTTGAATTCAATTCAAAGTTCTAATGACAATAATAATATTTTTTCCCGGCATTCGATTTCAATAAAACAAAGCCTATTACGTTGGTCCCTGCTAAGTTAAAAGTACTATTTACTTCTTGAAAATACATGCACAAGTTTACAAGATTAGCGCGAACAAACAGACAGACAGCAAAAAAATTAAAACCATTCCAATGTATTCTGTGAAAGTTTCTTATGCCTTGAGCAGTTTTTGTTAAATGTCGTCAATTTCTATTATTTAACTATACATATACGGGTCATAGTCGGGTTACCTCCGCGTGTGGTCAAGAGCTGCGGTTCGTTTTTGGATCCAACCTAGGGGAATTCAGTGCTTGGTTCGGTGCACCCTGGGCATCGGTTAATGATCTCCTGCCAGATTTTGTGGGATATCATTATCCGTTGGCAAAGCGCCTGATATGGGAGGAGGGGTCTTTTGACCGTGTTCTACCGTACAACGTTGCCGAAATTTTTATCACAAGATTTTTGAATACTGTATTTGTTACTATGACATTGGTGAAATCATCGCTTCGATCGATAGGGTCATATTAAAAAAAAGAAGAAGAACTATTACATTAATATAATTTCGTACTTATACGTAAAACGGTACAAACAATTCTAAACAACGCAGAATCATTTAGCCATTGTTAGCGAGCATTCTCACATACCAGCCGCCATATTAACGTAGATTAAATAATGAAAATGGCTCGTGCTTTGTGAAAAGCAGGTGCCGGAAGCAAGGAGTGAGTAACAGGAGGTAGCTACTTCCGGTTTGAACGGAAGCGACGTCATTTGCACGCACCCGTGTGTTACGGTATCTGGGTTAGGTTGGCAACACTGCTTTAACTTAGTGCGTGCAAATTAGCTTTTGTTTTGTAATGTTGGTAGTTTCTCATGAAATCGTTGGTGGTCATTTTAAATTTATAGCTGCTTCATAATAAAAAATACAAATGTCAAAAGTTTAAATTAATTACAATTAAATTCAATTATCAACTACCTACTCGTTTATAGATACATACGCAAATCACATCACGTCTTTATCCCTTACGGGGTAGACTAAGCCACATTTAGCAAGTTGCTGGTACATTTAGCAAGATTGTGGGCGTATAGGTGATACATAAGAAACGAAATACCAACAGTAAACTTGGCTTTAATTAACTAGAAGCTAGCATAATACCATTAAGTAAATTGACAGGCATTGATATGGCAAATAGTAAGTCAAGACCATAGACGAGACGCGAAAGCACGAAGGAGATTATACGTCAATAGGTCATCGCCTATAACATGATTCCTATGATTTTCGCCCATTCTCTCGATGGGTTTTTATCATCTGCGCGGGTAGAGAAGCAACTGGTACATTCTATGTTTATTCTTTGCTCCCAGACCAGTATTTACGGAAGATAAACCATAAAAATATACTTATCTAAAGATTGCAGTAAATTTGTGGTGATTGTAGTGGTGTGTATTTGTGTATGTGTTTGTGATGAATGAGTCAGTCATTATGGCATGGATTATAAAATAACTAATATTTTTTATTTTTGTACATACAGACTTAAATCACGTCTTTATCCCTTATCTACGGGGTAGACAAAACCTAAGGTAAACCACCTAAAGGCCATGTTTAGCATGGTTGTGGGTTTATGAATGAAAAGGGGGATCAAAATAGTGATGGGTTGCCAGCCATATCACCTACAACATGATTCATAAGATTTTTACACATTCCCTCAATGGTCTTTTTATTTTTATTTAACCTTTAAAATCTCGTAAACTCTCTTCTCAATGTCTTCTTAATAACTTCTGAATTTTCTGTAAGTTTCAACATTATTTAAAGCATCGCCGTCCCGAGTAAATTCACTTAAGATGAACGTAATCTTGAATAATGTCATGGATCTTAAGCCATTTTGAAATAATCCTGGCTTCTTATAAATAATGGGCTCCAAAATATAAATACGACCAGAATACCTGAGTGGTGAACGGAGATATTTTCTAACATAAATACAGGGTTGTAACAAACACCTAGAGCGTAATTCACTCATAATTATTCAAAACTCAGAGTTTGAACTCGCAACCCTTTGCTTGGGCCATAGGTCAAAACACCAGACTACTGAACGTTCTTTACGAAAATTGTACATCGTTATTTTTTTCAGGATTTAAATATTTTGTATTTTTCTTACTCATCTTACATTGAACAAGAAAAAAATGTGCCCCAAAACTTCCATTACAGTTTGACACTTCTGCTTTTGTTTTTTTTTATGAACAAAAAAATACTTACCTTGATACTCCGCTGCTTCGTGTAAGAGAGCCAATCTTGTGCGACATATATAATGTTTTATATGCAATCCCTCCTAATACTGCCACATATAACATACATAACTCCCACAAAATTAACTATCCCCTGCACCACACAAAACACTGACGCGTTTCGATCTCTACGCGATCATTTTCAAAGTGGGTACAATCAGAAAAAAAATACGTCATTTTTTTTTAATCATCGATACACGATGTAGTAAAGATCACGGGAAATCCACACCGAACTCAATTAAGTAGCTAATTTAAATAAATGCAAGTGACAGTGGAACTAATTTGTCTGTTTTTAATTTTGAGTAAGCACGGTTATAGTGATTTCGGATAAAACAATCAAATTAAGTTTAATCGTGAATATAACTTCATTGCGCCGTCTGATTAATTGGATCCAATTACTTATCTACTTTAAATTATATCGCTTCTCTTTTTAAATTTACTGACGAACGGCTGGCAATTTCGATTAATATTTCAGCCGAATAAAATTTAATTGCCATCGAATTCATTAGTTTACGATCGAAATTATCCGAGCTGTCATTTTTTAATCCTGAAATGTGTCAATACTTAACTTTGTGGCTGGGATGCGTGTCGGGTTACCTCCGCGTGTGATCAAGGGCTGCGGTTCGTATTTGGATCCGTCCGAGGGGAAGTGCAGTGCTTGTTCCGGTGCACCCTGGGCACCGGTTAATGATTTCCTGGCGGTCTCCGAGGGATATCATTATCCGTTGGCTAAGAGCCCGACAGGGGGGGGAGGGGTCTTTTGACCGTGTTCTACCGTACAACGATACTAACGTACAAGATTTTTGAATACTGTATTTATTACTTGACTTTGGCGAAATCATCGCTTCGATCGATGGAGCAATGTTAAAAAAGAAGAAGAAGTAACTTTGTGGTTGGTCCTTGATCAGCGGTGTTTTATAGGCTCAGTATGTTTCTTTGTAAATAATTTGTGTCATGTTTAGTTACTTTAAAATCCCATAGATGTCGCTGTCATATGCCCATAGCAATCCTGAACGGCGCTAGTAAGATTTTTCTGTGACCGTATAGGCTCTTCCCCTCGGACGGATCCAAAAACGAACCGCTCTTGACCACACGCGGAGGTAACCCGACTCGCACCCTATCGTTACTTAAAATGTGTGTTTCGGGGCTATCCTAGGTTTGTGGATGCTGAGAGAAACTCCTGAATTTCAAATACGAGTTTAATGTACTTTCTTACAATATTTAGAAAAGGAATATGTCTACCGCAAACGGTATAACAAGCTGTCAATGTCCAACGATCTAGCCGCCGCTCCCCCCGTTGCTTCTTCACCCCGCGTTCGCCCTGCTAGAATGGTACTTTGGAGTGGTACGCGACAATGTGTGTTCTTGTAAATGACCCTGTACAAGATAACAGTGGGTGTTCCTCAAAACACAGACCGTGTCGGCCTTGATGTCTATCAATACTTCAGTTTTGACGTGCATTTTGGTAGCAGCATTCGCAATCGCATTGATGCACAAGCTGACACGTTACACGGTACACAGATATAATAGTGTAGGAAGGGTTTTTTTATTTTGCTGTCTGAGTATATAGTGTTTATTTGCATTTTGATTTATACATTCTATCATACGTTCCGAGACCAAATAGGAGACGTTTTGGAAAAAGGTCAGGTCAGAAGTACCCGAACCCGACGAGCATGTATGAAGAGATTGATGACTGTGGATAAAGCGAAAGAAATATGTCAGGATCGTAGCAAGTGGAACAAAGTAGTCTCTGCCTACCCCTGTGGGAAAGAGGCGTGAGGGTATGTATGTATGTATTCCATCATAACGATCTTCCATGTTGGTCTGGGAGCAAAGAAAAATCATAGAATATACCAGTTGCTTCTCTACCCGCGCAGATGGTAAAAGCCCATCGAGGGAATGGGCGAAAATCATAGGAATCATGTTATAGGCGATGAGGCTAGCAACCCATCACTATTTTGATTTCATTTTTCCCCTATACGCCCACAATCTTGCTAAATGTGGCCTGTAGGTATCAGTTATCTTAGGCTCTGTCTACTCCGTAAGGGATAAAGACGTGATTTGTGTATGTATGTATCATAACGATGAAACTAGTCGACGAATTTTGTTTGTGTGACATAAACGAAAAATACATCCTACTTCCTAGTAATATTATAAACGCGAAAGTTTATAAGTATGGATGGATGGATGTTTGTTACTCTTTCACGCCAGAACGGCTGGACAGATCTGGATGAAATTTGTAACATAGATAGATTATAGAATGGAATAACACATAGGCTACTTTTTATCCCGAAAAATGCGATAATTTGACATTTATCATGAGCTTTTCGGTGAAGGAAAACATCGTGAGGAAACCACACATCTGCGAAGCAATTCTATGGTGTGTGTGAAGTTCTTAAACCACGCTGGGCCCGCGTGGGAACTATAGCCCAAGCCCTCTCATTCTGAGAGGAGGCCTGTGCCTAGCAGTGGGACGTATATAGGCTGGAGATGACGATGGGGTGGATAAGTCTACAAAGTATTTTTTCCATACGTTACACTAACAAGTAAAATAGGGGTAACCTTTCTTGTGATTTTTTCTAGTTCTTGCCTATTTCGTCGCTGGAGAGACCTTTCAAAAATATTTCAACATTGTCAAAACCATTTTTCAACTTTGAACATTTGACCAAAACAAACAAAAAACATTTAAGTTAATCAAAATCTTTGAATCCTACCAAAAACTGTGTACTGTGCACGATGTGGTATGTAACTGACACACTTTGAAGTCGGTGCCAAATGCAAAATGCATTTTCGATTCCCCGAATGACGCCGGTCTCGCTTGATGCACCAAAGCCACCGTCCCTATTAGAAAAAACCGATTTGCCTTTGCGTTGTTTCACACTTCCTTTCTAGACTAGAATCTAGTACACCTTTACCGCCTAAGACGACGAGGCTTACAGGTCACATTTAGCAGGATTATTGTTAAGTTTATCATGGTGTGGGGGGTGCCACAACAGAGAGATCTCTCTCCAGGCAGATGTTATGCCTGGGGACCGAAGTCCGAAGGAAGAGAGTTGAGAGTTGTATTTATGTAGCCACATTGAGAAACTTCGTAAGCGGCATGTAGAACGATGTGACAGCTGTCATTATAACTGGCGCTAGCTACTCATGCGTCGTAGTAGTTATGTAGAGGCCAACTAGGTGGCGCTAGGGTCGCTACAATGGCATCACCTATTCTTCTATTTCAATGTTGTTTGCTATATGGTGTCTCATTTTGAGTCAGTTCTATTACTATTGTCTTTGACATACATATATATATAGACAAAGCCTAAGGTAACAAAACCTTAAGGCCACGTTTAGCATGATTAAGGGCGTATAGGTGGAAAGGGAAATTAAAACAGTGTTGGGTTGCTAGCCACATCGCCTATAACATGATTCCTAAATCTTTCGCCCATTCCCTCGATGTGCAAAATCTGTTTGAAACTTTTACTTTTGTTTCCGCCTTAAGCCTTTTGTCTTAAGGATGGATTTAATGCTTAAGACAAAAAGCCAGTCTGCGTTAATATAATCATCAAGCTGCGAACAATATCAATAACACATATTAATATGACTTATCCATTTATTAGAGGTTAGTTCCCCTAATGACGGAAAAGGGTTTGCTACCGGATACCTTTCGTTATAACGGATGTTCAAGGAAAAAAGTGTCTTTATTTTTTCCTTGTTAGTGGGAATATTGTTTTGCTGAGAATTCGCTCATTTCGATCGTGCTTAAGTATATTTTGCTTCGAAGCTTCCATCTCTGTTGCTCTAGTGTGTAACATTACAGTTCATCTCTTTCGCTAAAAAGTGTTGTAGCGAGCACGGTCGGTGCAACTAATTAGGTAGTGAAATGTTAGTGTTTAGAGGAATCGGATAACTAAGGTGGTTTGAACCTGTTTACGAAGCTATTATTTTGTTTAAAGCCTTAGTATAAATTGAAACATGCTGTTTATTTCTATAAATAGTTAAATACATTTGCTTATTTTGATACAACTTGGATACAGCACTACATAATTTCAATCACATCATCTACGTAAACGGTTCTTGGCGTCTTGTCTTAGACCGCTAGTTAGAATAGGGCAATTTCTTTTTACAAAATACTGTTGCAAAATACTGTTCTTCCATGCTGGTCTGGGAGCAAAGAAAAAACATAGAATGTACCAGTTGCTTCTCTACCCGTGCAGATGGTAAACCCATCGGGAGAATGGGCGAAAATCATAGAAATCATGTTATAGGCGATGAGGCTAGCAACCCATCACTATTTTGGTTCCATTTTTCCACCTATACGCGCACAATCTTGCTAAATATGCCGTAGTTACTTGTTACTTTAGGCTCTGTCTACCCCGTAAGGGATAAAGACGTGTTTGTGTGTATGTGTATGTACTATTGCAAACCAGCTAGTGAGTCGCCTTCGCCTTATGATAAGCGAGCGTCGTCGGTCAGTTTCAGAGACAAAAGAATCTTAATTTAAGAAACAAAGTCCTAGCTGACGCTGACATCCACGTCTACCCTGATACGAGCAGGTACTAATGTCTAAAAATAAATAAATGGCGTCTCAGAGAACATAAGTAAGTAATACTTGAAAAACAAAAATTGTTGACAGTGTATCTAGCCCAGTGTTGCCAGAAGGTTACTTTTGTAACCTTTTAGGTGATTTTTTAACTGCATTGGTTACTTTCGTATGATAAGGTAAAAAAAAAAAAAAAAAAGCTCGTTCCCGAAGATTTAAATGAAAATGGAACTTTTCTACCAAAAAAAATAGGAAAGGTTATTTTTTTTATATGTCAGGTAACTTCTGACAAGACCCGACTGGCAACACTGATCTAGCCAGTTTATTTTGGAAAAGTATCATCACCACTACATAGTATAAAATAAAGTCGCTTTCCCTGTCCCTATGTCCCTATGTATGCGTATATCTTCAAAACTACACAACAGATTTTGATGCGGTTTTTTTTAATAGATAGAGTGATTCAAGAGGAAGGTTTTTATGTATAATTCTACGCAGACGAAGTCGCGGGCAGAAGCTAGTATAGGATAAAACGTATTTATTGTTAACATTAGTATTTTATTGTTATTTCCCTGATAGTACGTCGGCATCTCATACGATTTGTCTATGTCGGCATGTCGAGGGACCGGTGGGATATAGTGTTACTTAGGTGTCAATATAGCTATAATAATATAGTCTCAAGTATGTAATGGATGTAACTAAATAAAAGCCACAATAGAGGAATCTCTTTCTATGGAGATATGCCTTTAAGACCGAAGGAAAAGCGTTGGAAGTTGTATTTATGGATCAGCACTATTCTTGGAGCATCGTTAACGTGATGCAGAACGTGGATGACGTCATGACGAATTTGAGTGGGCACCCTTTTAAATTTCATATGTACTGAAAGCACACAATTGTGAGTGTCCAGGTTATTGCCCTATCCGGTGAAGAGTAGATATATGATAAAATTTCTAAATCTCAGTGAAAGTTAGGACACCGAAAAATCCGAAAAGTTAAGCTATGGCCGGGAATCGAACCCGGATCCTCGTCATTCCGTGACGCGTGCTGTACCCCTACACCACCGATAGCAATTGGGAGTTTGTAATTGTGTAATACAGACACATCATTCAAACAGACGCTTAGCGACAAAAATTCGCATAGTAACAAAAGTCAGGTGACATTAGTAGCAGGTAGAAAAATTCGAAAACTACCCACCTGCTATGGGTGGTGTAGGAGTATAGCACGCGTCACGGAATGACGAGGATTCGGGTTTGATTCCCGGCCATAGCTTTGCTTTTCGGATTTTTCTATGTGGTCTAATTTTCTCTGACATTTAGAAATTTAATTTCTATCGATAAAACCGTAAAAGTAAACATAAAAATCAAGAAATAAAAATTCTTGATTCATTTCATAGTAGATAGATAATATCTAATAACTATTTGTAATCGACTCGAACAAATTGGTTCTCAAAACCAATGCCGCAATGTTAGCTATCGAAATAAACAAAACTTTGTGTAAATATTTATTTACACTAAAGTTCTGCTATTAATATTTCTCTCCGCATATCGGAACAATAGACCTAAATCAAAATATTGATACAATTTATTCAAATATATTATGTATGTATAATATTGTGGTGGCTCTACATTATATAAGTATGTTTATCCGTTGCCTGGTACCCATAGTACAAGCTTTGCTTAGTTTGGGGTTGGGTCAATTGGTGTAATTTGTCCGAAGATATTTATTTATTTATTTATTCTTAACCGTGTTTGATAAAAATCGGTCCAGTAGTTTGAAGAGTGTGGGGAGTGCCACAATAGAGAGAGAGATCTCTCTCTAGGCAGATGTTATGCCTGGGGACCGAAGTCCGAAGGATCAGAGTTGAAAGTAGTATGTATGCAGCAGCATTGAGATACTTCGTAAGCGGGATATAGAACGATGTGACAACTGTCATTAGAATTGGCGCTAGCCACTCGTGCGTCGTAGTTACGTAGAGGCCAACTAGGTGGCGCTAGGGTCGCTACAAAGAGTATTTGTTAATGCAGGCACTTACTAATGGTAAAGTGTAGCCACACACACACGCACAAACGCACACACACACACACACACGCACACACACACACACTTTCTAATTATTCTTGTGTTTTAATTACTTCACTTGGCACGCGCAATACAGACCCTGGTCTAGTGCGAAGGCCGCTGTTTCATTTACCACATAAAATGTTATCTACCTATCTCTATGTAACAATGTGTTCTTGTTATGCACTTTGTAACTTCTGTGGTGAAATAAAGTTTAAAGATTATTATTAATGCGCTTAATAATTTAATGTTACTGTCCTTTAATATTTCTTTAGTTACACGTAAGTCGGGTTCTATCTATGTATTGCATTGTTTACGTGAAAGTTTATAGATTATGTAGTATATTTTATCTGTATATCGTTTCGTGAGTCATAGACGATTCTGGCTGAAAATCAGTGCTGCAGGTGTCTAGCACCTCAGCGTAATGCTGAGCCAGCGACCGTTTCACTTTTGCGAAGACACACAACGCTGATGATCTATTTTTCATGTCTATGTTTTTTTTATTTTACCTCGTTTATTTTCTATAAAATTGTGTATATTATCTTATATTTGTGTGTCTTGCAAAAAGGAATAAATTTCTTTTTTCTTTCTTCTTTCTTTCTGATTAAGTCAAAACATAACGATTATCAAGCAAGCCATTACCGCATGCAACTTTGTTAGATACCCGCTTATTACCCCACAACCATACATCTGATAGTTGTAAATGAGTCACCCGACTCGGGCGCAGTTTCCACCGCTATTTATATTCATAAGCCCGAGTCCATCACCGCGCAGATTAGATGCACTGCGCTATCAGGCCACTGTCTTCGTAACAAAAGTCTACATTTCGCTGCTCCAATATTATAAGGTTCTAAGTTTCACTTTGTTTTTTATTGAAATTTCAACATCGTCATAGGGGCACGGTATGAATTTCAATTCGAGACAAGTGAAGTAGAGAACCCTATTATATAAAAAATACATACGTACATACATACATAATTGGTGCACCTCAATTAAACTTAGCTTAGGTTTTTTTTGTTTTACTTAATTTCGTTAATTGGAACGCGTCCGTCAGTTTATTAGTGACAGTTATTCACGGTAGAGATAGATTTTTTTATTAATGCCAATTGAAGGTAGGTCGTAGCGTGGGCGGCTATAGAACAGTCGCATTTTTGTCGTGTGTCGCGCCTGTTGTGTGAAAAGGATCATGAACTCGTCAATCACTCAATTTCGAAGCCTCTGGACTAAGTTCCTCTGCAGCATCAGCTCACAAGCCAAAGACGTTGGTACCGACTGGAGCGCGGACCATGCAAGCACTGTCGACTCACCAGTCGACCTGCGCTTTCTATCTGCTCTCATTGACGCTGTTTTCTAAAAATCCGGTTGGGAAATTTGTATTCTGATAATAAGAATTGGCTTATCAAAATTAGATAACATAAGCAAGTGGCTTTGCGGCATCCGTCCTGTTCTAGCTAGGGATTGAGTAAAACATCTATAACTCCAAATTTTCAATATTTTTAATCTGTACAATTTTCGGTGACAGAAACTGATGTCTTTAATTAACTCGGAGGTGGTCGCGAACGAAACATGACAAGGAATATTTTATATGCGAAAGTAACTCTGTCTGTCTGTCTGTCTGTCTGTCTGTCTGTCTGTTACCTTTTCACGCTTAAACCGCTGGGCCGATTTAGTTGAAATTTGGTATACAGATAGTTTGAGTCCCGGGAAAGGACATAGGATAGTTTTTATCCCGGAAAATTGCATAGTTCCCGCGGGATAGCACAGCCCAAACCACTGGAATTTTTCAAATTTAAGGCGGAACGAAGTTCGCCGGGTCAGCTAGTATTTTATAAAATATTGCAAAAATGATTTACAACTACCTACATTTAATAGAGTAAAAACCATTTCCCGCTTGCGCCGAGACCGCTTGGACCTGAGCAATGGCCACGTTGGAGTTTTGTTCTTTAATGTCTTTGCTCTGACCCCAACCCATTTTGCGTAGGTAAGTACTGATTTTTCTGTCTAGTTTTCATTGACTTACAATAAACAACTAGACTCTCAGTCGCTAACAAAGGTTCCTCAAGAAACGTCCGAGTTGCTTTGTCTATGTGTTGTGTGTGTCAACACATCGACTTAGACAGATAACATTAACATATTCGTTCAAATTGACACCTTATTTCGTGGCAGTAATGTTTAATATCAATGGCGTAGGATCGTGAGAAGTAATGACACGACGCCACGCGCTGGAAACCTGCCTGTCTCTTTTGTTCTCAATAGTAAGATTACGGTGCGAAAGAGACATATACATTGTTATCAAAGCGCGGTCGAAACACAGCTGAACCAAAACTCTGAACAATAGACGCGTCGTTCAGACTTTTGCTTCGGACAGTTTTTGAGCGTGATTGGGAGTCTAGTTGTTTATTGTACGTCATTGCTGGTTTTGCGTAAACTCTTAACACTCTCGGGACGGTTCGTAACGACAATGACACTGAATACAACTCTACACATACGTCTCTAAATACAGAAGTAATCCTACTAATATTAGAATTGCGAAAGTTTGTGACGAAGTGAGTGAGTGGCTAAGTGAGTGTGTATATTCCTCCACGCTGAATCGACTAAACGGATTTGAATCAAATTTGATACAGAGATAGCTGGTAACCTAGATTAAAACATAGGCTACTTTTTATCCCGGAAAATTGCATGGTTCCAGCGGGATAGCGATAAACATTTGAATCGCTGAACGTGGGTGAAGTCGCAGGGAAAAGCTGATATTTATTACACACAACACAGATTACGTCTTTATCCCTTACTGAGTAGACAGAGCCTAAGGTAACAAGACCTAGAGGCCACGTTTAGCAAGATAAAAAAAATGCTGTAAAAAGGAATCAAAATAGATGGGTTGCTAGCCGCATCGCCTAGAACATGATTCCTAACATTTTCGCCCGTTCCCTCGATGGGCTTTTACCTTCCAGACAAGCATGGAAGTTTCATTTAATTTTATTAAGAAGATATTGACCTCGATTTTCCTTAACAGCGTTAACATTAATCTGAAAGTAATTGCACTAAGAAAATGAGTTAAATTCGTATTCAACTCCGCACAAGTTCAACATTAACTTTCCTAATTGTTAGCTTTAAAGGCAATTTCGTACAGTATTATTTCAAGAGACCGACTTCGGAAAAGTTGCCAAATAGAATCTTGGCAGTGGTTTAATGATCATTATTCTAATAATAACTTCTGTTTAATATTTCTGTTGAAATGTTACTATGGATACATTTTAGAAAGCCGGCGGCGGCGGATTGGTTGAATAAAGGAGCGACCACACCGCTGCGTATACGCAGTGACGTGTTTTTTTCATGCATTTTGTTGCGTAAAAGCACTGTCAACATCTTTTACGCAACGGTGTGGCCGGACCTTAAAAAGTCAAAATACGCGTAGCTACTATGTTAATGTATAACTAAGTACCTAATTATGTAAGTGTGAGATGGTGGCAACGTCTTAAGAAAGGTACTTATTTTCAAAAAAAACGACTGTAAAACGAACGGTAAAATAAAACTATAGAAATCCTAGCTGTACTGAGAAAATAACTGGATGTTATGGAAAAATGTTCTCGAAAAGGTTATAGCTAGTTCAAATATTTTATTATATAAAGTAAAAACAAATAAATTTTCTATTGAAAATTGGCCGCGAAATGCCATAACATTATATGAGCTCCCCATATAACCCGTGTATTAGGTACCTACCTATAATGACATTGATCTTCAGTAATTGAAAACTGTTTTAGTAGAGACAATCGATAGAGACAATCGTTTCTCCTTATCTGTGAAAGGTAAATGTCAAAGTGACAGATAAGGACAAACGATTGCTAAGTTAATAGAAGCCTGAGCGTTTATGAATAACGGGGTGACATGCAAAGTTATGAGGTATAAGTTGCAAAGTTACAGCTTTATGAGCTCCCCATATAACCCGTGTATTAGGTACCTACCTATAATGACATTGATCTTCAGTAATTGAAAACTGTTTTAGTAGAGACAATCGATAGAGACAATCGTTTCTCCTTATCTGTGAAAGGTAAATGTCAAAGTGACAGATAAGGACAAACGATTGCTAAGTTAATAGAAGCCTGAGCGTTTATGAATAACGGGGTGACATGCAAAGTTATGAGGTATAAGTTGCAAAGTTACAGCTTATAAGTAGCTTTGTCGTCTGTGCTTATAGCGTAAAAGTTGGCTGTGTCGTTGCTGTAGAACGGCGCTTGTTAAGCGCTTTTTATTAACTTTTAGCTGCTAAGCAGTGTTTAATATTTCCATTTTGTCTCTTGGAAACGCGGAAGCGTCTTAGTTTTTTTTTTGCAGAGATCACAAAATGTAATGGCTAGCGAGTTTGAATTTAGAAAATGAGGAAGTGACAAAAGAGTATCTTTTTTTTTTCCAGCTAACTTTATTTGTAACAAGTATTTATTGGGAAAGAAAAACAAATCATTGGCTATGTGGTATAATTGTTATGCAGATTACTAAGTCTGAGAAAAGGGTATCTATTTTGTAGTTTTTAACCTTGAATTTCGGTAATTTAACTACTGTCTGGTTCCAACAAAAACGGCAATAACAATACCTAGGTTTACAATCTAGTTATTTTTTCTCAACATCGGAGTCACAGAGAAAAATTTTTACTAGGCAGCTACCTATTACATGTTTATCGCTATCCCGCGGGAACTTTGAAATTTTCCTGGATAAAAAGTAGCCTATGTGTTAATTTGAGATACCTGCTATCTTCTTTCCAAATTTTAGCCAAATGCGTCCAATCGTTTCAGTGTGAAGAAGGAACAAACATACACACATCGTCACATCCACCCATCCATCCTCACTCACAAACTTTCGCATTTATAATATTAGTGGAATAACTTACTTCTTCCATGCTGGTCTGGGAGTAAAGAAAACACATAGAATTTACCAGTTGCTTCCCGCGCAGATGGTAAAAGCCCATCGAGGGAATGGGCGGAAGTCTTAGGAATCATGGTTATAGGCGATGCGGCTAGCGACCCATCACTATTTTGATTTCCCTTTTCCCTTAATCATGCTAAACGTGGCTTTAAGGTTTTGTTACCTTAGGCTCTGTCTACCCCGTAAGGGATAAAGACGTGATATATGTATGTCTATGTACGTATAACTTACTTAATAATGGCCGCAAAGGTTATGAAGATAATGCAGTTTCGGGCATACATTAGTTAAATTCCACATCTCATCCCATTTTGCTCTGACTCAATGAAAGCTTAGACTAATGAGTTAGAATTATTATAATGTTAATATGTACTTCTTCGAACCAACGAACTTGGTTACAACATTACACGCGTAACGTGTTAGCGGCGCTTAACAATATTTTGAGTAAGTTACCGAACTTGGCTCTTCAGACTTAATAATCTGCATAAGAATTATTCCACATAATTCTGAAGTACTTACTTGAATTGTAGATTGAGATAATACGTTCATAAAAGTTTGGGTCGCACTTCTGGAATTTAGCATCGAAAATTTAAAAAAAAAGCAAATTTTTTACAGTTTTTGGAAGTTTTGGACTATTTCTGCTCAAAATCAAAAATGGTACAGTATCTTTTATTTAATTTTTGATGTTGGTTGTATTACCTCCAGTAAATACATGACTGCGTACTGTTTCTAATAATAAGCTGGGTTAGGTACCTACCTAACAATTTTTACTAACCTGAGATACATTTTTTCTTGTATACCTACACAAATCAGTAGCGGTGTAAATTATACTTTTTAAATTTTCCAGCTGCGGTAATAAAAACAGGCCAACTACTTGTCTGGTTCTATAAAATCCAGTGTTAGCAGAGCTCTGCTCCTAAGCAAAATGTATGCAGTGTGATGTCATTTTATATTGGTTACCAAACTTTAGTAAGTATTTAATTTTGTTGTTATAGCGGCAACAGAAATACACCATCTGTGAAAATATCAACTGTCTAGCTACCACGGTTCATGGA
Source organism: Pandemis cinnamomeana (assembly GCA_932294345.1). Lineage (NCBI taxonomy): Eukaryota > Metazoa > Arthropoda > Insecta > Lepidoptera > Tortricidae > Pandemis > Pandemis cinnamomeana. The sequence continues at coordinate 5,789,754 of OW028724.1, read as the reverse complement.
ATACAGCCTGGTGACAGACGGACGGACACCGAGGTTTTCATAAAAGGGTCCCGTTTTTACCCTTTGGGTACGTAACCCTAAAAATAAGTAAGTAATTATGCAAGCTTTGGTGTAATTTACATCATCGCATTAATGCGAACTACAGCTTGAATAAGCGAAATCCAATTTAAAGCAAAGTACATGCACAAAGTTACTCCTCTGGCCTCTACCACTTCGCACAATCTTGTACAAGTTTGCAGGCATCTGTGCACATAGTCCGCGTCCGAGCTCCATGGAATCTTAATACAGTCATGGAGAAAATAACCAGTTAGAGAGGTAAAAAGAGCCATCGAATTGTGGCAACACATCTGTCTTTTTCGACTTACACAATACTAACACAAGTTTTCCCGATTGATTTTCCTTCCTCTTCTAAATGGAGCAAAGTCATTTAGTTAATTAGGATTTCGATTATTATATTCACTTCTTGATTAATTTTAAAATTAATCGAGTTTTTTCGCTATGCCGCACAACAACTAAACATTAACTAATCAATTTGCTTTGAAATTGAAAAGAAAAATGTTATTAAAATAATTTATTCCACGAACAAGTTTAGTTAACGCATTCCTAAATCAGAATCAATTCAAGGATTGCAAACATAACGCCCTACTAGTGATTGGAAGTACTCGCAGACTAAACTAACATGTTTAATACAGAGTGCACAAACGTAGGAATCCTGTTACCTAATCCCCGGCAGTCCAATTGCTCAATTAGGCTGTATAGTGGACATTGTAAGCCGTTACGTCTCTATTAAGCAGCTATAGACCATTTAAGAGGAATTCCGGTAGAATCTTGCCCCGCTATATCGCTAAATTTTATCGGTCGTTTCGTGGCGCGGATAGTTACATTACGCAGCCTTTTTCGTATTAAATTAACTGTTGTTTCGTTTTACGTTTATTAGTTCTGGAAAAGGGGTTTGAGAAGGTTTAATAGTGACTATTAATCGCTGTTTAAGTAGCTGCTAAACAGTTATTAGAGGTATTTTTCTTTGGAAAGCGAAGGAAAGTAAAGCTTTGAAACTTAATTTGTACGAAGTGAACATAGAATTTTGAGAGCTTGTCCCAAATTTAATTTTATGCATACAATTGACATCACTATGTTATTTCCGACGAAAAACATATTTATGTATTTGTATTGTAGGTATATTTTACACACACAACGCTGATGATCTATTTTTCATGTCTGTGTTTTTCTTGTCTTGATTATTTTCTATAAAATTGTGTTTATTCTCTTATATTTGTGTGTCTTGCAAAAAGGAATAAATGTCCTCTTTCTTTCTTTTATTTTTTGATGTTGATGATCATGTGAATTTTATTATAACCTGTTCCGGTTTCCGTAAGTTTAGGGCCTGTTTCACCGCTCTCTGTAAAGTTGCGGTTATCTTAAGTGACGGTTATCTATGATGTCGTCTCTGTCTGTTCCTAGTAAGAAATAGAGAGGGAATCATATTTAACTGACACTTAAGATAACAGGAACTTTACAGAGAGCGGTGAGACAGGTACGTTATTATTATCAAATTTTGAAAGTTAATAACTTACTTTTTGCTATAGTAATTAAATGGGATTCAATTGAAATGGTTCTTATACCATTATTTTTTTTATTTGACAAAATCTCTTCGAGGGAATTGGCGAAAATCGTAGGAATCATATATTATAGTCGATGTGGCTAGCAACCCATCACTATTTTGAGTCCCCTTACGCCTCCAATCATGCTAAACTATATGCTTAGGCTCTGTCTACCCCGTATGAGATAAAGACGTGATTTATGTATGTATGTATGTACAAATTCCCTTTTTAAAATTTAAAAACTAAATTTATTTTAAAGATAACAGTTGCCAGAAATTGTTGTTTAAAAACAGGAATCCTAATATCTGACGCTAACAAGGGGCAAGTAATTAAACTAATTACTTCTCGACACTTTGCCGGTAATTGGGGCTTATTATGCGAAACGAAATATTTTCATACGAATTAATTTTGGTGTAACAATCAATTTGAAATGCAACCCTTCCAATATTTGAAATGCGAAAGTTTATGCGCATTGATGGATGGATGTGACGAAGTAAGTGTGTATGTTTGTTCCTTCTTGACACTGAAACGACTGTACGGATTTGGATAAAACTTTTTATTCCGAAAAATTGCATTGTCCTGCGAGATAGCGATAAACATGTCAAAGGTCGTAACTGCCTAATGAAAGTCTAATTCTACGCTGACAAAGCCGCGGGTGGAAGCTAGTAAATAATAGCATGCTTAGGTAGCGCTATTGCGCATGTGTTTCTCATTAGTTTTTGGATTTCCATACATTATTTTTAATGACAATATATCACTCAAATAGCACATACATTTCATCAGCAATCAATACAACACATCATCCATATCTTACATTCATCCACGGCAAACAGCTCGTACAAAACATCAGCCATACAAAAGCAGTCACATTCACATTAGCGTAACAAAGTCCACCGTTCGACAGTTCATTAATATGCAGAAATTAGCTTATTAGGTACAGATGTACTTATTATGCTTATTGCATGAGTACCGTGGCAATCGGCTAATTAAGTTCAAACAACGACCTCGTTTGCATGTGGCCCCCCGTCGCAGATAATCGCGTTAGCTGAATTATGGGGGTATGGCCACACTCAGGGAATGTAGCGGTAGCGGAGGCGGTAGCGAGTTATTGTGAAATATGAAGAGAAATCAATTATAGCTATCATACGCAGCCCAAACAGGATACCTGCACGTTATATATATATACCTACATACATACATAAATCACGTCTTTATCCCTTACGGGGTAGACAGAGCCTGATGTAACAAGACCTAAAGACCACGTTTGTGGGCTTAAGGATGGAAAGGGGAATCAAAACACATCGCCTATAACATGATTCCTAAGTTTTTGCTCATTCTGTCGATGGGCTTTTACCATCTGCGCGGGAAGAGAAGCAACTGGTACATTCTATGTTTTTTCTTTACTCCCAGACCATCATAGAAGAAACTGCACATTATGTTTATGAATAATACTCATATTAATGATGGAGATCACTTCCCGATTATAATCACCCCACAATTTGTCTAAACATCTACATTATCGTGCGTGATAAATTAATGTCAATATTTATTAATCAACTATTACTTGATATAAACATTGTAAGTTGAAATTGTCACTTAGAAACACAAAGAATGAAAATGAATGAATGAGAATGCAAAGCTAGGACAACTCAGCCAGTTTCCAGTTTCCACAATTTTGTTCACTCGCGTGGCCTTTAGGCCGTGCTACATTACGCTCTGTCTACATCGTAAGGAATAAAGACGTGATTTATGTATGTATGTAAGACTAAAAATCGTAAAGCATCTGCCTTGTACCACACTCCCTTTAGATACTTGCTCATGTATGCACTGTAGTGCGGCGCGGAACAACTGTTTCAGTGTTTCTCTTTCACGTCAACTCATATTTTGAGAAGAGTTATGATGTTCGAATAAGAATAATTGTACTAGCCGCTGCCCGCAACTTCTGCCTATTTCACTTGACAATTGTCGGTGACAAGTGACAATTCTCTTTACATTACAAACTCGACGAGAATCTACGCCGGTTGGCTTCATATTGAATACGCAATGTATTTACAATTGTCAATGGTCAGCTTTTTTTTACGACATTTCTAACAATTATTGTTATTTCAATCAATTATAAACACAATTTTTTTGTCTCACATCTTATTCAATGAACAAAAAATACTTAGGTACCTTGCTACTCTGCTACTCAAGTGCAAGATACACATAAAAATCCCGCGAACTTAATTATGCTTTACACCACTGTTTTATGTGGCAGTAGAGGAGAGAGGATTGCATGAAAAACTGGCTTGGTTATCTTGCACGTGAGTAGCGGAGTAGCAAGGTAAATATTTTTTGTTCATTGAAAAGGACCTCTGCAAACTAACGCCTGATTCAATAAAATATTTGACATCATATTGTTTTCACTTCTCACTGTATCAATTCCACATAAGTTTTAGTAAACTTACACCTCTCAATGTATCAACTGTGATCAAGTTTAACAGTTTAAACTTAGAACAAAACTTACGCAGTATAGTAAGTTTGAACCTGAACTGATACCTCCGATAGTAAGTTTGATGCGGGACTTACTAATATTATAAATAGGTAACGTTTATGAGTTTAGATGTAGGAGGAATCGGAGTAACTAAAAATAAGAATAAGAAAAATATGAAAACTTTCTTAGCTGATAAAGAAACACAAACAGAATATTTTACATGGATACTTATTTCAACCAGCCAAATGGCCGCCACTCAGCTATGTGTCACGATAACATCCAGGGCAATGTGTGTGTGTATGTGTATGTGTGTAATGTGTGTGTGTTGTACTCATATTTTTTTTAATTCCTTCACCAGTACAATGCTATAATATCACCGAGTAACATACACACACAAATCAGTCTTTATCCTTTACGGGGTAGAGAGCCTAACAAGACCTAAAGGCCACGTTTAGCATTGCTGGGGCCTTAATGGTGGAAAAGAGAATCAAAGATGAGTTGCTAACCACATCGCCTATAATTATGATTTAAGCCCTAAGATTTTAGGCCGTTCCGTCGATGCGCTTTAACCGTCTCCGCGGGACGAGAAGCAACTGGTAACATTCTATGTGTTTTCTTTGCTTTCAAACCAGCATGGAAGAATTATTTTTATCCTAACAAAGCGCACAGTGTTACCAAACTAAAGTTAAAAATATTGGACACGAAAATAGAATATAATAGTGTTTGTGTGGTGTAAGGGAAAATTTGTGGGATTTATGTGTTTTATGCGGCAGTAGTGGAGGAAGGCTTGCATGACAAACATAATATATTTCACACAGGCTTGATTTTGCACGTGAGTAGCGGAGTAGGTAAATATTTTTTGTTCGTTGAAATGGACCTCCGCAAAGTAACGTCTGATTCAATAAAACAGGTACGAAAATAGACACAAACAACGAATGCGCAATATGGGTCATATAGGCGACGCACCTATTTAGGCAGCGAGCCACCTTTTTATAAAACTACTAGCTGTTGCCCGCAACTTCGTCTGCATAGAATTCGTTTATCGCTATCCCGCGGGAATTACGCAACTTTCCGGGACAAAAAGTAGCCTATGTGTTCTTCCAGACGATAATCTATGTATGTTCCAAATTTCATCCCGATCTGTCCAGCTGTTCTGGCGTGAAAGAGTAACAAACATCCAAACTCACAAACTTTCGCATTTATAATATTAGTAGGATAGTAGGATTATATTTTGGCACTGGCCACAAATAAAGTTAATTGCTCGCAGCGCTAAAAGAATACAAAAAAGAGAGTTGTGTCACTGCTCTTGTCAGCGCTGCGTGGTGATTTTTTACTATAAATGAAATTGTTTAATGTTACTAGTTTCTACAGTCTACAGGTCAGTTACCATTTGTCCGTACATATGTTAATGCATAGTGATAAATTTATACTGCCATAACTTTGGTGACAATAAAGCGATTGTAGTGCAAGGGTGTAGTACCTACTAAAATCGTTTTATTGTGTTTATATCGTCAAAATGAATACCCACTTATTATTTAACGTGACTGTACGTCTCTTGTTGGTTCACTTGGTTTAGCCAACTTAGGACCTACATACGTACATACATAAATCACGTCTTTATCCTTTACGGGGTAGACAGAGTCAGGTAGACAGAAGTAAGACTCAGATATCACGTTTAGCACGATTGTGGTATGGATGGAAAGCGGAATCAAAATAGTGATGGGTTGCTAGCCACCTATTACATGATTCGTAAGATTTTGGCCCATTCCCTCGATGGGATTTTACCATCTGCGCGGGAAGAGAAGCAACTGGTACATTCTATGTTTTTTCTTTGTTCCCAGACCAGCATGGAAGGAACGACCCTGTGTTATATAATTTATCTCTCTCTTTCCGAAATAATACAATACAATACAAATCCTGTAACACAGGGACTCCTAGCTCAGGATATAGAGTCATAGATTTTAAATAAATAACAAAGTAGGCAATAGGCGGTCTTTTCGCTTTAATGATCTCTACCAGAAAACGAATAAGAAAAAAACAAAATTAGCATTCTTTATCTGAAAAAAAAATTACATACATAACATACATAGGTACATACCTTCACGCCTCTTTCCCATAGGGATAGGCTCTACTCTGTTAAACTAGGTACGATCCTGACATACCAATTTCGCTTCATCCACATTCATCAATCTATCTTCATACATGCTCGTCGGCTTAGATAGTACTCTTTACCTGACCTTTTGCCTTTTGATGTTTAGTATTCTGTTTAATTTAATTAAAAACATTATAATTAAGAGATGACCAGAACATTTTAAAACGAAAAATTCCTAGTCTTTCATTCATTTATTTTAATACTACGTTACTTATCTACGGTTTTTACGGGAGTTGTTTACGGTGAGCAACAGAAGTGGAGTGGTTAAAGCGCACAAAGTAATGTACACTCGACCCTATTCCGAAGAGAATAAGAGAGCGTGTTTAGATTTAAGCGTTTGTACTGCTCAGTACTTTTGCTGTAGACCGTACCTACTTTAATCCTGAAACGTAGGATTAATGAAGAGCTCTTATTCAAGTAAAGACTAATAAAAACAATGACCTCGGTTTACGAGGCAGAAAATAAGATACTATTTAATTTTGCGGTTAAAAAACGAAACGCATTTCGTTCCAGAAGGCAAAAGAAATTCAAAGGCTTACGAGTTGCTTGAAATAAATCTCCAAGAAATAGCGGGTGGTGCAGAAGCGTAAGTAAGCATGACTATAATTATACATACATACATCACGTCTCCATCCCTTACGGGGCAGACAGAGCCTAAGGTAACAAAACCTTAAGGCCACGCTTCGGGCCATGTTTCGGGCTAAAGTGAAATTCTACGAAAAAATAATTTCAGAGTTAAACAATCCATTTTGCTTCTTATGAGATTTATATCAAAATATCTCACGTTTCAGTAGTATCTGAAAATTGGTAGAAATGCAATTCTTATAATATTTCACTGTCAGAGAAAATGAATGAGAGAGTTCAGTACAATAATCGCCATTTTAGGCGGTTTTTAACGGGTCTATAATATTTTGTTCCATAGAGATGAAATTCCGACTTTTCGACATTGTAGTTTGCTCGGATCTCCCGCAACGAATTGCGGATTCGCCTTGCCATTCCGTCCCTTAGTCGGATATTAACCAACGGTATGCAAATTTACTAAATAAATTTAACCGTTGCTGTCCAGGGTGCACTGGCCTAAGCGTTACCTTCCCCACTCCACTCATGAGGCCAAGTGTCTCTGATAGAAGGGAACTGTAACGCTAGAGCTCTCGAGGTTCCCGACGTCGCACCTCATTGTTAAAGTATCTTGCGATAACGCATACTCATCATACTCATACTCATACTCATCATACTCATACTCATACTTGTTTTTTTTTTTTTTTTTTTTTTTTTAATATGAATAGGAAGGCAAACGAGCAAGTGCGTCACCTGATGGTAAGTGATCACCACTGCCCATAGACACCCGCAACCCCGGAGGGATTGCAGATGCGTTGCCAACCTAGAGGATTAAGATGAAATGCCTCTTGTGCCCGTAATTTCCCCCGGGTACTCTTAGTATAGACGGTTGGAACGTCACTGTCAGCCGGTGGAGCTACCGCGCCCCGCGCGCTTCCCCCATCTTGTAGTGATGCGCCGTGTGCTATACATCCTACTAATATAAACGAGAAAGTTTGTAAGCAAGGATGGATGGATGGATGTTTGTTACTCTTTCACGCCAGAACGGCTAAACAGATTTGGATGAAATTTGGAACATAGAAAGATTATAGTCTGGAATAACACATAGGCTATTTTTCCCGGGAAATTGCGATTCCTGCGGGATAGCTATAAACAAATTATATGCAGACGAAGTTGCGGGCAACAGCTAGTACATACGTAAATCACGTTTTTATTCCTTACGGGTACGGGTAGACAGAGTCCAAGGTAACAAAGGCCACGCTTAGCATGATTATGGGCGTATAGGTCAAAAGGGGAATCAAAATTGTATTGTAATATTTTAATAAACATCTCGCAGTATGTACAATGATTATGTACTCCGTTATTGTCGTGTATATCGGACTTATGTACCAATTAACAGTTTTTATGGCTCACACTGTTATTAATATACATGATGTGGATGTACTGAATAAATAAGCTGCTAGCCTCATCATAATTACACATAAACGGATAACTCACATATAAAAAGTCGAGTGATGCTCGACATGTTTCGGACTATTTCGTAGTCCTTCTTCTTTGAGTCTCACGGTAGTTTTATGTTGAAAATGCTAGCCTCATCGCCTATAACCTGATTCCTAATATATTCGCCCATTCTCTCGATGGGCTTTTACCATCTGCGCGGGCAGAGAAGCAACTGGTGGAAGCCGGGTGCGATGCTACTATGCAACAGTGACTTATATCATCACTACATCACTACATAGTATAAAACAAAGTCGCTTTCTCTGTCCCTATATCCCTATGTATGCTTAAATCTTTAAAACTACGCAACGGATTTTGATGCGGTTTTTTTTAATTGATAGAGTGATTCAAGAGGAAGGTTTATATGTATAATACGTGCATAATATACCGTGCGAAGCCGGGGAGGGTCGCTAGTTTCCAGATATAGAACTCTCTCATTATTCATCGCACACCTAGGCAAGGAAAGCAATTTCCCGAGAGCCAGGACTAGACGCTTTTCAAATGACTTATTTAAATTTCACATCTACCGTTAAATTTCACGTTTTCGCAAGTTTTCGCTGCACTGAAGTTAATTTCGTAAATTATTTATGACAAACTTTGCATGAAAGACAAACATGTCGCTGTTAGAGCATTTCGGATTTAACTTTTAAATTGCACTGACTTTAATTTCCTTGAGGTGTAGGGTTACTATTGCTATTTATTTATTTGCTTGCGCAAGAAACATTTTCTATTCTGGCACATTAAAAGATCAGTGCCCCGATTTTTGAAAGCACATCACTCGAAAGTGGTATAAATCTGTGTATATCTAATCAAATTTTTGACTAGATCACAAGATTAATGAGAGCAGTAAGTATCTCCTAAGCTACTCGTATTTCAAATTCAGCGCAATTTTTCACCACTTTCGAGTGGTATTTTCACACATGTGCTTTCAAAAATCGGCCCCCAGATATTGTTATATTTATAAGCTAACTAGCGACCCGCCCCGGCTTCGCACGGTATATTATGCATGTTTTATACAATACATACAAACCTTCCTCTTGAATCACTCTATCTATTAAAAAAACCGCATCAAAATCCGTTGTGTAGTTTTGAAGATATAAGCATACATACGGACACGGGGACAGAAAAAGCGACTTTATTTTATACTATGTAGTGATAGTGAAGTGATGAGAAACCACTCGACTCCCCATATCTGTTAAATAAATTAGGCTTTAAATGTTCTCGTTTGAACACACCTACTTTTAATATACTTTTTCATGTCCCCTTCACGCGAGAAAGATATAAGTCCAATTCCTTTGTAAATTGAGTCTGTAAAGCCCATACCATTAAATTCAGTCACGTAGATATATTTAATTTACCTTCAGATAGTTTTAAATCTAGCATTAAGTACCTTCCGGATGGATGAGTTCGTACTCTTTCATCTAAAATTTTTAACTATTTGGTTTATTTGTTTTAGCCATGTATTAGCCACCAAGTTGTTTTCGGTTAGGTTTTTTCGTTCATTTGTTTTTACACAAATGTATGACCGTGGTGGCAGCTTCATTGGTTTATGTAAATTTGTGCCCAAATAAACATTAAAACACTTATAAGGAGTTCGCAATATTTTTTTGCCAAACAAACAAAAATGTTCAACGACGAAGGGCAGCTGTTTTTAACATAATGCATTACGTATGTTTTGATCCCAATTCATTATTTGCCAACGGTCGAGCCTCTCCCTAATTGAGTAAAACCTTCAATCAAAACAAACCCTTTACTCCCATGATATTTCCGTCCCTATTTCCCATAAGAGTCCATTGATGTCACGGAAATGGAACTGATTTCGACCCATTCAGAACGAGGCAAGGGAAATTCAATGAAAAATTACGATGCTACTGCAATGACAGACTTTAAATATTCGCGGTCAATAACACATTTAAACATACATACATTTTATTTCTATCTGGGCCACGTGCTTAGGCACGCAAGATACGAACTCCTGCAACTAATAATGATGGGCAAAGTAGCAGGCAGGAGATCCGTCGGCCGTAGGAAGAAGTCGTGGTTGCGCAATATCCGGGAGTGGACGGAGTCGGCAGTGCTGCCGAACTGTTCAACCTCGCGAAGGATCGGAGGAAATATGCGGAGCTGACTGCCAACCTCCACTAGTTGGAGAGGCACTATAAGAGAGAGAGAGAGAACACATTTAAAACTTAGGCAAGAAAAATAAATATAGGAGTCTCAGCACCGAATATAACTTTTGCCCCCTCGGTGTTGAGACCCTTGGTCCATGGGGTCCTAGCGCTATTAACCTCTTCAAAGATATTTCGATGAGGCCAATAGACGGGGTAAGCAGGGCCTTAGATAACAAAACCTTAAGGCCACGTTTAGCATGATTGTTGGCGTATAGCTGGAAAAGGGAATCAAAATAGTGATGGGTTACTAGCCGCATCGCCTATGACATGATTTCTAAGATTCCCATTTCCTCGTTGGGCTTTTATCTGCGCAGGAAGAGAAGCAACTGGTACATTCTTTTTTTTTTTACTTCCAGACTAGCATGGAAGAATAAGTTATGCCTACCTATGGTATTAAAAGAGGTACCTTTGGGCATGGTGCCGAAGATGCTGGTAGCATTTTCTCTCTAGATTGCAATGCTCAATCTTTATCCAAGAAAGCTGCCAGCTCTTCAGTCTGCTTATCGTTTATGGTCATTATTATCATTATATCAATTTATAAATCAACTAGCTGTTGCCCGCGACTTCGTCTGCGCAGAATTCGCTTATCGCTATCCCGCGGGACCATGCAATTTTCCGGGACAGAAACTATCCTATGTCCTTCCTCGGGACTCAAACTATCTATATACTAAATTTCAACTAAATCGGTCGAACGGTTTAAGCGTGAAAAGGTAACAGACAGACAGACAGAGTTACTTTCACATTTATAATATTAATAAGTAGGAATATAAATCAAAATGAATTGCTGTTCGTTAGTCTAGCTATAACTCAAGAACGACTGAACCGATTTGTTTAATTTTAGTCTTGAAATATTCGTGGAAGCCCAGGAAAGGTTTAAACGGTGAAAAAATACTGAAATTTAGAAGAAAAAAAAAAACGGTGGCGAAGCCGCGGGCTACAGCTAAGTAACGAATAAAAATAATTAAAAACATAATTTTACCCTTACGTGTTTGAACAAAACGTATACGTTTACGTTCAACGCTGCCTTTTTACACAATATACGTTTGAGAGTAAACCATAATGGGTGAGTAACGAACGAAATTCGATTGACTGACTTTTTGGCTTCAATTGAATGAGGGAGATCTCATAACATTGACTTTGTTGGTTGAAATTTGATACCTAACCTTTTTATGAGTGGGAAAAAAGCCTTTGCGCTTTGATGTTTACGTACTGAGGATTCTCATTATTATGTATGTTTTGATGAGTCAAGTGAGAATGAATCCGAATTCCATTGACTTAACTCTTAATATCACTTAAGGTGATCTGTGTATGTATGTATGTATGTATCACTTAAGGTTGGTTTCTTCCATGCTGGTCTGGGAGTAAACAAAAAACAGAATTTATCAGTTGCTTCTATATATCAGGGAATGGGCGAGAGTCTTGGGAATCATGTTATAGGCAATGCGGCTAGCAACCCATCACTATTTTGATTTCCCTTTCCAGCTATACGCCCTTAATCATGGTAAGCGTGGCCTTAAGGTTTTGTTGCCTTAGGCTCTGTCTACCCTACGATATATGTATGTATGGATGTATGTATGGATGTACCTATGTATGGAAGGTTGGAAAGTTTGTTCATTCAGATGCGCTAACAGGAAATTTGATACTAAAATCCAACTAAGCAATATAGTAAAGCTACGCACAAGACAAGGCGTAGGCCCAGTTGACCTCACTTTGTTGTTCACAGAAGTCTTCAGTCTTTATTTAATCTAAAGAGATACCTAAACGAAGAGTCGTTAGTCGTGTGGGTAGATATCCACATTTAATTTACTTCACTGCCTAATATTATTGTTTTAATGTTTTATTAAACGTAGGAGCTATAAATCGATATCACGAGAGTTCTCGCTTGAGAAGTACACTTGTTGTCGAGTGGTTACTTTGTGAACTACGAATTGAGTCAATTAACTGTTCGGTTTCAAGATACTATCCGCAAAAAAAATCTACACTCACTCACTCGCTCACTTCACTCGTTTCACTTTTGCGAAGACACACAACGCTGATGATCACTCATATTTTTTATGTCGTATGGTTTTTTTTGTTTTACCTTGTTTATTTTCTATAAATTTCTTTCTTTCTTTCTTTCTTTACAGTCTTTATCTTTTTTATACCACATCGGTGGCATCAAGCGTGTAAGGCTAGCAGACTAGCAGTCTTTTTCTTACTGTTCGTTCTAGAAAGAGACGGGTATACTCTCTCGGCTCACGTGTTAGCCAACCTGATGGTAAGCGGCTACCGTCACCAATGGAGGTTTCAAAGCATTCGTGTTGCCAACCCTTTAAAAATCTTAACACTTCTTTCTTAAAGACCCCCACACTGTAATCTCTTGGGTAAACCTCGGCAGGGAGTTCGTTTCACAGCTGAAGCACAGTATATATATAAGCTAAAGCAGTAAGGAAACTACGAACAAATCGGTTGAAACGAAACACGCACACAGGCGCGCGCTTTACACGGCCCCTAAGCGGACCTCGTCCACTCCGCTCAGGCTCAGGTTCGCTTAGGGGCCGTGTAAAGCGCGCGCCTGTGTGCGTGTTTCGTTTCAACCGATTTGTTCGTAGTTTCCTTACTGCTTTAGCTTATTGTATTTTGTCTTGTTTATTTTGCACAATAAAGAGTTTACATACATACATACATACATATATACTGTGGCTGAAGCGTCCGCGGGAGGAAATTCCTCCAAAACTTATCTGTGTAGACTTTAGTTGTTTCCTTGTCGGCGGTGTAAACAACACGCGGGCTGCTCCGAAATTCGAATTTCAAAGTTCGTATCATATTGTCCCGCTCACTCTCAAATGAATGACTGTTAGTGTGAGCAGGAAGGCACAAAGTTAACTTCGAACATCGACTTAGGGAGTACAAGGCCTGCTTATAGCTACGGCTCTACAGCGCGATGTTAGTGCTACGCTGTCATCTTCGTTACGAACACGAAATGCTACGCTCGTAGCAGTCATGTAGAGCACGCTACGAAATTAAGGCTTGCGAGGTGCGACCAATGTGCCTCCTGAAATGTAGGACTTGGAATACGACTCTGCAATGCACGCCCCAGTATATACGCTGTATACACAAGTTAAAAGTGTGCCCCCCTTAAGGAATAAATACGTCATTATGAATGTGTGTATGTCCGATAAAATTTTTGATTTTCACACTTCCTAAATTAGATCTCCTATTTTCAACATGAAACTACCGTGAGACTGAATCATAGTTACACTAACGAATAACTCACGTATAAAAGTCTAATAACGCACGACATGTTACGGCCTAATTCGTAGTCCATCCTCCTGGAGCGTTCGCCCGGCAGCGAAGGGCCTCCAAACTTTTATACTTGAGTAATCCATTTGTCGATCTCCTATATGTCTTTTCATTCCGAAGCTTTGTATAAATAATTGTATTATGTTCGATTAACCTTCGAAAATGTTTTCAATTTAAAAGAAACAGTTTATTTGTGGACCGTACTTCCCACAAGCGTATCAAGCTCAATTAATCTTACTAGAACATTCTATTGATAAAACAAAAAGAAAGTAACATCTTACAAGGTTACACAAGCTAAAATATTTTTATTAATTTATTAGCTTCTGCCCTCGACTTCGTCTGCGTATAAACCTTCCTCTTGAATCACACAAATCACGTCTATATCCCTTACGGGGTAGACAGAGCCTATGGTGAGACCTACAGGCCACGTGTAGCAAGATTGTGGGCGTATAGATTGGAAAATGGAATCAAAGTAGTGACAGGTATAGCCGCATCGCCTGTAACATGATTCCTATGCTTTCCTAAGGTGACAGGTACCTACAGGCCACATTTAGCAAGATTGTGGGCGTATAGGTAGAATCTAATCTATGTAGGATTTATTACTTTGATGTGGCAACACTATTATTATCTATGGCTCTCTCTCTGTGCGAATGGCGGACGATACAGTAGATTTTTTTTTGTGATTTATCGAAATAAACTTGATTGTGTAAGTGAATGTTTTACTTCTGAGCCCTCCGACCCACATCTAATCTAATCTAATCTTTTGCTCCCAGACCAGCATGGAAGACAGATACAGATACGGCACCTTCAAATTCGTGTACTTGTCTCATTCGTCATGATCATCACTGCTGAACATAGGGCCCTAAAAGATCGTCATTAAGACGTGGGGATCTTCCTACGCTGCGTTCCTCTTCGCAGAGACGTAAGTTCTCTTTGCGTGTTCTACAGGATTCATAATGGGGAGTGCTCCGTTGAACTTTTTAACCTTATCCCAGCTGCCAAGTTCCATCACCGTACTACTCGACGCAAAAGTACTTTCCACCAACATCACCTCGATAGTTGGTGCTCCAACACCCTGCGATTAAAGCGGTCTTTCTTGCCCCGTACGTGCAAAATTTGGAATGGGCTGACGGCTGGGGTTTTTCCAACTGGCTACGATATGGGTACCTTCAAGAGGCGAGTGTACCATTTCTTGCAAGGCCGGCAACGCGCTAGCAGTCCCATTGGTGCTGCAGTTGTCCATGGGCGGCGGTGATCACTTACCATCAGGTGCACCGCATGCCCGTTTGTCGGTTTTAATATATAAAAAAAAAAAGGGTATGGTCACCACTAGACAACCGGCTCCATCCATCGTAGGTTCTGCGATCCACGTAACCTTCCCACTGCCACTTAAGTGTAACAATCCTTCGGGCAAAGTCGGTCACCTTTTTTTCTGTGAGTCTGTGCCTCATTAGATTCAGGCAATTAAACAATAAAATTGAAAAGGCCTAACCTTTCAATCCCACTTACGTACCTCGGACAAAGGAATGGATTTTTCCTCGTCCGATATTGAAATATCCGATGCATTTTTGCTACGGGCGTCCATTTGCTTCCCTTTCTCTCGATTGCAGACCTCTGAGTCGGTCAATTTTATTGTGCCTTTGTTGAACTGAAATACGGTTTGAAGTGAGATTGCTTTAAGAATTAACTGAAAGCATTGAGAGTTTCTGTGTCGACTTTTTACCGATATACATAGAAAAAATAAACGTTTATTTGGTACCAACACTAGTTTTATCTGAGGCGTTACTTTGCGGAGGTTCATTTCAATGAACAAAAAATTTTTTACCTTGCTACTCCGCTACTCACGTGTAAGATAACCAAGCTTGTGTGAAATATATATGCTATGTGTATATAAAACACACAAACTTAGTTATCCCTTACACCACACAAATACTGACGCGTTTCGATCCCTCTACGGGATCATTATCAAAGTTTAATGAGCACAACTGTTACACATTCAAACCAACGTCGTACTGATTCGAAACCGTGAATTGCATGAAAAACATAAATATAATATATTTCACACAGGCTTGGTTATCTTGCACGTGAGTAGCGGAGTAGCAAGGTAAAAACCTTTTTGTTCATTAACATTGTATTGTGAAATAAATAAAGATAATTATTTAAAAACGGACTAATACTAAAACTATAACTACTACTAATTATAAAACTAAAGTAAATATGTCGTCAAAATATTCCGCCACAGGCACCCCAAGACGCTGGCCGCATTGCCTCTCTGATGCTATTCCTAACCTTTGAGAGAGGTAAACGCCAGCCCTAGGGTCACCTGTGGCCAGCACTAAATAATGTGGAAAGCATTTTTTTTTTTGTGTTCGTCGACCAAGGTCCCATTGTCTCGAAAGCAAGCGCCAATCTGTAGTTATACAGTTCCAGCTAATCATCTCAGAAATAATGTTAATCATATCTCTCGGCGTCCCGCGGATTTTCGAAAAAGTTTTTCATGATTAGGGTAAGTATGTAAGTAGTGTGTATGCATGTGTGTAATGATGTTTAGTAGTACGAATTGTTTGTTGTATTTTGAGATGTATGCTCAATAGTGGCTTTCACTTTATGGATATTTTAAACTCATTCTTTGTCGGTCTCTTGCTTAATGCTCCTCTCATTACAGAGATAAGTTCACCTCTGTGCATATATTTAAGGTATTTTTGGTCTCTGTTTCTTTATATTTGTACAATAAAGCATTGACTTACTTACTTAAAGTAAAAGTGCATTTTGATACAAAGCTAGAACGAATCGGTTAATAGTAGTTCAAGACAAAAAGTACTACGCAGACTTTAGAAAATGAGGATGAATTGGAAAATTCCACGCTCAGAATAGAATAGAATAGAATAGAATAGAAGAAATTTTTATTCACCAACACAAAAAAATTTACAAAAATTCAAAAATTACAAAGTAGAATTAGATGCGGATGCTCAGGAATTTGTGTTGAATTTGAAATACGGGTAGAGACATAATTACGGACTGTAAAGCCAGTTCAAAATTTTATTCGAGCGTCAATTAGTTTCGTAACTATGCACAGATTTTTACCTATGATTTTGTGGTTTAAAATATCTGCCACCGGAACCTGCTCATTTAATTTAATGCTTGTTTAATAATAATTATATATTGTCCTGTTACTTTAGGTACTGTCTAAGCCGCATTACCTACCTGCATTGCACGATCTCATTGCCTAACTAAGGGAAGACGGGCCCAGCGTACGGGCCCTCCCCTTCTTGGCGCGGTCCTGGCGAAAGCCGGGGCCACCGGGGGGCGTTTGTGGTGAAACCCTAGTGACATCCCACATTGTCCCCATCACACCGGGTTGAGGCAACGCCGGAGAGTTTTTAGTTCGGGTATACCTCTTCGGGGGGAGTCCCACATAACCCTAGGCATCCCAGTGCCTCCATAAAGATTTCCTCTCCGTTAAAAAAAGGGCTCTGTTTATCCGTACGGGATAAAGACATGATTTTTGTGTGTAGAGTTTCTGTGCATTACCTAATCTTTTTATCAGGCTGTGTTTGTTTCTTAATTTTTGTACAAGAAAGCGTTTACTTACTTACTTTACTTTGTAAAATAAAGATATCTACCTAATTCCTAATAAGCATTCGAAGATCACAGAACAGCATAGAATTTCAAATAAACAAACAAAGAGAGATGAGAAACCGACAAATGAAATGTAATGTTTTGTTACTAAAAACAATGCTACTCGTTAGAACTCTTGCTTTAAAACGATGCTGCGTCATTCCGGCTGTGAAACAAGAACTACGATGCATTATAACGACACGACTGCAAATTAGGTGCACTCGCGGGCAAAGGATTTAGCTCTCGTCTGTTTACATTTTCAGGATTTTAAGGATGCCCTGTTACTAAAATGCTTGAACACGTTGAATTTTCTGTAGTATTACTTCAGAGTTAGTTTTAAAAATCAAATGAATATACGCTAACAAGCAAAGCAAAAATTATATTTGAACCACCGTTCGCGCTTCGTCATCACTACATAGTATAAAATAAAGCCGCTTTCTCTGTCCCTATGTCCCTATGTATGCTTATATCTTCAAAACCACGTAACGGATTTTGATACGGTTTTTTTTAATAGTTATAGTGATTCAAGAGGAAGGTTTATATGTATAATACATGCATAATATACCGTGCGAAGCCGGGGCGGGTCGCTAGTTTAAATATAATTCTAACTCTGGAAAAGGAAGTCGACATTTTCGGAATCCCATGCCTCAATAGAGAAACAGGAACACAGTTGTTTTGTAGAAATTCTGGAAAATAATCACTTACGAGCGGCTTTTGAAAAAAATGCGGTGTAAAATCGAAATAACATTGTTAAATTTCATCCATATTTTTACAGGGCTTGGGTGTTTTTGGACATTATTTATGTTGGCTGGTTTGGGGAGCGGGCTTTAAAACGGAAAAATATTTGGTTAAAGCTACGTCTGGGTGTTAATTGAATATGCTATCAGATAAATTCAGCTTTTCAGTAACTTCTGCGTTTAAAGACATGTTTTTTTTACCTAACGCGAGGCGAGAGGATATAAGGAAGGAAGGCTTGTTGGTTTATGATCTTTTTATCTTTGCATTTTAGGATTAAATTAATTATCCTATTAATATTGTAAATGCGAAAGTTTGTTGAGGACGTGAGTGATTAAGAGAATGTGTATGTCTGTTCCTTCTTTACCCTGAAAAGATTTGACGGATTGGGTCAAATTTAGAGTGGAGATAGCTTACTAGCTAGATAGCTAGCTAGCTAGCTTTAGATAAAAACATAAGATACTTTTTATCCCGGAAAATTGTATAGTTCCCGCAGGATAGCGATAAACATGTCAGCTGTTTAGAGTAGCTACAAAAATAATTATTGCAGAATATACTATCAACATCAGTTCTTAAGTCTAATTCTATGCGGACGTAGTGGCGGGCAGAAGCTAGTAATGGTACAAAGCCAAGCTGTTTACGTAATTCATTATAACCTAGCTGGCTATTATACATATATAGCTTTGGCTGATAATTTGCATTCAAAAGCCACATACTTTTAAATTTTTTATTGTGTGTATAGAGAACAGTCACTACCGTCTGACTCATCAACGCTCAGCCCAAACCCTTGGAACTAGAAAGCTAAAATGTTTCGTCCATAATCTATAGGTGTAAACGCGTAAAGACCGTTTTTTTTTAAATACCCGCGAGTCAGGGAATTTTGTAACGGGAGCGAAGCCGCGAGCGCAAACATCTCTATGCAGGTAATAAATTTTCGTGTGATAAATAAACTAAATGTGCATAATTAATTTACAAAGGTCAGGACTGCGTCAAAGTGTATTCAAAATTAATTTCAAATTTGAAATCGTCGCAGTTCAAGGCACAAACGCGAACGTTTCCTATACGCGTCAAAGTGCCCCAACTTCCCCCGTTCCGTCATAATTTATGCTTGAAGTTTGTTTTATTGGCCCAGAGCCACTTTGTCACAGATTAAATATAGGTATCGAATATTTATGCAGGTAAGTTTTGAGTGTGATTCACGTGTTGGTTAGAGGGTAGACTTAGGAAAGTTGGGGTTGGTATTTGTTTCAAGTATGAAGCTTTCATCTTTGTTAAATAGCATCCGGCTGTACTTTAGTTAATAAGTTCTTGAAGTGAGATAAAGTAGGAAAAGTAGGGTCCAGAGGAAAATTTACTTTTTGATAAACTACATAGAATCTTATTGATTTTTATTTATATTTGAATAAAACCTATATATTTCGTAATGTAACATCAGCAAATATGCTGGCGCAGTGTTCGTTTCGCTGCCGCCGGGGCGAGCGCACCAGGAAGAAGGACTACGAAATAGTCCGAAACATGTCGAGCATCACTCGACTTTTTATACGTGATTAAGTCTCATGGTAGTTTCATCTTGAAAGCGATCTAGCTAGGTTACATTTTTAGAAAACGTACCAAAAAAAAAGCTTGCGAGCAAAGCTTGGTCATTTTGGTACTTAACATTAATTCCACCAACGCTTTTATTTCGTTGCTATTCTATGGTCTAGAAGCAGTTTTTATTTTAAAAGCTTTTTAATTTAGATACTAGATTCCCGCGGGAAACCTTTTACCGCGCGGTCACATTACCTCTCACTTAATATAATACTTTAATGACTATTAAAATGCTTATTTAATGTCATACAGAGAGTTAGCTCAGCTGCGGCCCCGACTATCAGAAAAACGATCCGTTCAAAATAGTTAACATTCTTAGGTTCTTACAAGTTTACAGTTTAGGTACAACTACGTACATACATACAAGCGCAAGAGGCATTATTATCTTAGTCTTCTTCGGCATGGCATTAGAAGTCCCTCTGCTGTTGTGGCTGGTTTTAGGCAGCAGTAATGACTTTTGATCAGAGGCCTTACCATAACGTCTTAATGCGATTCAATTCCGACTCAAAGTTGAATCGCTCGCTGTCAGATCCGTACTATAAATGACAGCTAAAACCTGAATTTCGCCTCTTTCCCACAGCGGTAGGCAGAGACTACTTTGTTCCACTTGCTAAGATCCTAACATACGTCTTTCGCTTCATCCACATTCATCATCTCTTCATACATGCTCGTCAATTTTGGGTACTACTGACCTGACCTTTTTCCAAAACGTCTCCTATTTGGTCTCAGAACGTCCGTCTAGGCCTTCCCCTCCCAACGTAACCATTCACACTCCCCATAACCCCATATAGATCTGTTTAGTTACTGATATTGCATAAAGAATATTGCCTCCCTCGTGTGTTCTATCGCTTGTACAATGGGTAGTATTTGACATGATGTCCACGCCCGCATTCTACCGCCGCACCGCTCGCCGCCGGCAGACCGTACATCATCACACCTTGGAACCTAAATGTTCACGCGTGCGGTTTCGGAGAAATTTTCTCCCTCGAACTCTCCAGGGTGTGGAATGAATTCCCAGCCGATGTATTCCCGGGGACTATACAATGGGGCTCTTTAAAAAAGGAGTGTTATATTTTTAAAGGGTCAGAAACACGCATACTAGTTCCTTGGACTTGTCAGCCTCCATAGGCCATGGTAGCCGCTTACCATCAGGTAGACCGGTACGCTTTTTTGCCACCGACGTGTTATAAAAAAGAAACATTTAATTTACATTGAAATATTTTTTAAATGATGCCTGAGAAGACTTTTAAACTAAGCCAAAATAACACGGCATTGAATCTACATTTTCTTTTATATAACTTGAAACTTACTTCCAACTTTCTAAGAATATCGAGAACTTTGTGTTTGATTATAATCTTAAACTATGAATCTTTTTTATCATTTTTGTTTGAAACGAGAACACAATAAACTCATCGATAATTTTTATTAATATAAAGCCATACATTGAAGTATTTAACAAAATTAAAAGATCACGCGCTCGGACAGGGTTAAAAATAAACTAGTGTTTTGAATTTAACACACGAACGATTCTAAGCGTTTTCAGATGCGGTGGTGCGGAAAATAAACCGAGGAGTTGGGTCGGACATAAATTTACTTAGCGCCGAGTAGTTGGCGAATTCAATAGGTAGCTGGACTACTCTAGCTGGTAGATAAATATCGTTCATCTGACTGTAGATATGACACATAAAAACCAATGCCTGCTTGGTTACAGAAAATTAAGGCTTCTAGATTTATCCACAACGAAGTTAAAGGGGGGTCGAAAATGGCCTGAACTGCTTCGAGAAAAGGATGGTACGGCCGTGCCGCTTTTTTTGCTCGACTTGGCGGAGGCACTGCCGTGCCCCCAGATATTTTTTACGATGAAAAGCTTACAATTGCATGTAGGGGGGATTGAATTTGTACAATATTGCAAGATTCAGTTTGCCTTTCAGTGGACAATTGTTTAGTGCTTTAGTCATTTATCAATTAGAGTAACATTATATTAACGAGTTTGAAATACGCTCTCTGTTATAGTGTGTCTGAGTCCAGCTCGCATTTGATCGAGAAAATCATGTATTTTATATTTTATTGAATCAGGCGTCACTTCGCGGAGGT
Source organism: Pandemis cinnamomeana (assembly GCA_932294345.1). Lineage (NCBI taxonomy): Eukaryota > Metazoa > Arthropoda > Insecta > Lepidoptera > Tortricidae > Pandemis > Pandemis cinnamomeana. The sequence goes on along the minus strand of OW028724.1, from coordinate 5,767,986 downwards.
CCATTTCAATGAAAAAAATATTTACCATGCTACTCCGCTACTCACGTGCAAGATAACCAAGCCTGTGCAAAATATATACGTTTTTAATGCAAATTTGTTTTTCGTGAGTAGTGGAGTAGCAAGATAAATATTTTTTGTTCCTTAACAAAATCATGATAAAGTGCGGGTAGTTTGAAAAGCTCGCACGGGTAATCGAACTTGATAGGGTTAATTTCATAGCGTGCAGTAAAACAAAGTTAAGTTAAGTAAAACAGAGTACGTGGTTATGTTCCCGATGTCATAGTAACAGATATTGAAAATGCATAAGCTTAAAACATTGTAACAATTGCAGTTATTTCGATTTATGATGCTGATCATTAGTGAAATTAGCATTGCGCCGTCCGAATGATTTACGCTGGTACGAGCTTTGAATGTAATGGCGGACGTCGGTGCCAAACGTAATGTAATGAAATGAACTGATCTACGTGCAGATCATGTAGTAACAGCATCATTATAAGAAATGCAAAGGAAATGAATTCAAATTAAATAGGTAGTAATAATGATGGTTTATGTAAATATTTTTTTTTGAAACGAAAGCGATCTGAATCCTAATCAAATTAGAATAACAAAATCGATTTTGATAATTTTTAAATAAAGCCAAAATTAACACCTGAATGCTGAAAAATTATTAAAAAAACTTCGAAATCGGTAAAAATATCGCCGGATGTATTAATGAAAAAAATGTAATAGATAGCACCTTCCAGACAATTCTAAGAAACAACGCTTTCTGTGAAGCATGCCGTTCTGAAAGACGGAATGCCCTTTTTTAGGGTTCGGTACCCAAAGGGTAAAAACGGGACCCTTTACTAAGACTCCACTGGTCTGTCTGTTTGTCTGTCTGTCACTAGGCTGTATCTCATGATACGCGAATGCTAGCTAGTTGACATTTTCACAGATGATGTATTTGTTGCCGCTATATCAACAAATACTAAACATCTAACTTTTTTATGTATGTATGTTTATTGTATCTAATCTATCTATCTAATAGGTACCTTTAATCAAACAATTCATGTTATGTATTTGTAAAACCAGAATCTCGGAAACGCCTCCAACGATTTTTATGAAATTTGCTCTGTAGGGGGTTTCAGGGGCGATAAATTGATCTAACCAGATTTCATTTTTAGAAAACGTACAAAAAAAAATTGCTGTGCCAGTCATCCAGTTACTATAACATAAACTGACCTAATACTGCCTACAATTTTCTTAGGGGGCATGGCTCTGCTAACACTAGATTTTCAATTTATTTGCCGACTTTGTACAGAACCCTCTTTGCGCGAATCTGATTTGCACTTGGCCGCTTTTTTGATCGATTTTACGAGTTAATAGGTGGTTCATTATTTATTGAAGGAGCGTACCTACATACATATATCACGCCTTTATCCCTTACGGGGTAGACAGACCCTAAGGTAACAAAACCTTAAGGGCACGTTTAGCATGATTAAGGGCGTATAGGTGGAAAGGGAAATTAAATTAGTAATGACATTATTCCTAAGACTTTCGCACATTTCCTCGATGGGCTTTTACCATCTGCAAGGAGATTACCACTTCATTTTAAAACTTTTGTCCCATTAGCCTACAAATTCCCTTCCCATATTCACGCTAATGAAGCATTTCGCAAGTTCATGTATGCGTGTTGTAGAACTCTTCAATGCAAATTGCTGCTAAATTCGGTTCATGATAGCAACACTTCCGACATGAGGATCCAGTGTTGCCAAGATTGCAGATAATCAATTTCTGATCTCTTGGCTTCGATTCAAGCCAGTAATAGGTACGGGCGCTCGTGATTTTTATGTCTGAATAATTCGTAAAGGTTTTCAAATTGTTCTAGTATTACTGTTCTTCCATGCTGGTCTGGGAGTAAAGAAAACATAGAATTTACCAGTTGCTTCTCTTCCCGCGCAGATGGTAAAATAGGGGTCACGCTGTATCTCATGATAGTAAGATAGTTTAAATTTTCACAGATGATGTATTATTTCTGTTGCCGCTATATCAACAAATACTAAAATAAATCATTTTTATGAATAATAAAGCGATATAAAATGATCTCACGCTGCCTACATTTTACAATACAATACAATACAAATCCTCTTTATTGAACCCCACAAATCAGTACAAAACAATACAACAAAGTAGACAATAGGCGGTGTTATCGCTTAATAGCGATCTCTACCAGAGAACCAACACTTACAACACTTTTACAACACTTATTTACTTAGGAGGTAAGGGCTCACACAGGATTTCATATTCACTTGCTGAATTTGTACCGAACCTCGGTGCGCGAGTTCGACTCACACTTGGCTAGTTTTTGTCTTCATTTGTCCACTTTTTCTGTTATTTCAAGGTTCTATTACAATTTATTTTGAATAGCAGCCTACTAACATTATTTCATTACAACAACGTCCCAATTTCTGTCACGTACCTATTTCCCAATAGGTATGTTAAATTTCTCGGCATTACCTCAATAAAATTTGCCTCTGAATACTCTAAGTGCTTACAACGACATTACGGTAATGTACGCGTGGGTATGAAACTGGGAATAATCGGGATATTGTTACCAATTTTTTTGTTTTTTAACGTCTTTCGTAAAAATTTGCAAACAAAGCTACTAAAATTGAGGCACACGGAAGTAAGAAAACTGTGAGCATGTCAGATACATATTGGGGAGTGTAGTACTGGGACAATCAAAAAGGGTAATAAATAAAGAAACCATTGAAAGATCACCTTAGATTTTTTTGGACTAAATGTCAATTTATTTACTTTACACAACATGCGCGTTTGGAGCCTTTTATATTTATTAATGACTAGCCTTCCGTTCGCAGCTTCGCCCGCGATAAATTAATTTTCCCGTAGGTAAAGGTATTTTCCTGCGGTAAAAAGTAGCCTATATCACTCAGTGATAATGTAGCTTTCTAACGGCAAAATAATTTTTGAAATCGGTTCAGTAGTTTCGGAGCCTATTCAATGCAAACAAACAAACAAGCAAATTTTTCCTCTTTATAATATTAGTATAGAAAACTGAATTCAAACAGTTCAGTAGATCGACACTGGTTTATGGTTTATTAATAGATAATTTGCAAGGTGAACTCAAATCATTCTGATGGCGAGTAAGGTAGATTTGGACGAGTGATTCTATAATCAGATCAGTTTTCCCTTTCAAGGTTAGGATTAGAAATCCTAATAGTATTTTTAACAATACCTATAGTACGATCACCAAAGCAAAAACAGAGTGAAACGTATTTTCAGGATTCAGCTATTTTTAAAAAGGTATAATGTTAGTTTTAACCATACCTAACTAGCTAGAGAAAAGAACCCTCGTTCCGGTTTAGTTTTCTCCGATAAATTATACTTTCACCTGTCCGTCTGTCGCTTGAGTGTGTGGCCATTAATATAAACGCTTAGAGAAATAAACCGACTGGAGATGACAATGATTAACGTATCGCTCTCCCAGAAGTATAACGATCATAGGAACCAGCAACCCCAAGACAGGCCCAGATCCATAGACGGCCTTGAACTCTACTTCTTCCTTTAAGGATGCAAAATCTCTTTTCTCGAAGGCTCCCATGTATCATAAGCTGTGCGTGCATGAAAGCCACGTTACTTTTTGATATTTAATTTCGTAAAAATTTTATTGAATCAGGCGTTACTTTGCGGAGGTCCATTTCAATGAAAAAAATTTTACCTTGCTACTCCACTACTCACGTGCAAGATAACCAAGACTGTGTGAAATATATATGCTTTTCATGCAACCCTCCCTCCACTGCTGCCAATAAAACACGTATAAATCCCACAAACTTAATTATCCCTTACACCAAACAAACACTGACGCGTTTTGATCCCTCTGCGGGATCATTATCAAAGTTTAATGAGCACAACTGTTACACATGCAAAACCTAGAACTACGGTTATTATCTTGCACGTGAGTAGCGGAGTAGCAAGGTAAAGTTTTTTGTTCATTTCATTTCGTTGTTCACTTGAGAAAAATGCGTTTTTGGTTCCTATTAATTTTCCATTTTTTCCTTTCAAAGTGCACCTTCAACTCGAAATTCATTTATTTTCGCCTGCGTTTGAATCACGGTTATCCAGACGTCATCATGTACGTCCCACTGCTGAGCACAGACCTCCTCTCAGAATGAGAGGGGTTGGGCTATACGAGCAGTTCCCACGTGCCCGCGGATTGGGAACTTCACACACACCCGCGAAGCAATCCATACGTATATCAATCCAGTTAATGATTTAGGGATTCCAGTATTTAGTACACATCTTAAATAGAAAACTGCTATGCGGATTTTGTGTAGCACTTATAAAAGGGGCCGCTGTCTGTCAAAACCAATTTATCGTAAAAGGAGGAACGTAAGCATTAAACAGAATACAAAGTACTGCTATTCGAATAAACGAATGTTACATAGGTGGTATTATAATTCAGGACCAGAGCGCTTGTGTAGATCCAGTGGTCCCTTCAAACTCCATCGATTTCACATGCTTGCTAAGCAGTCGGAGATAACGCTCCCGTATAGCCTTGTTCAGCCACCAAGGAAGTGCCGTTGACTTGATGCCTTAAACATCTGTTATAGATGAAAAGGCCTTTGATGATGGAGATAATTCAGTATGGAAGTGCCACCTCCGTGGCTCCGTTCTCTAAGTATTGACCCGGTTGGAGGCGCCCTCTGCCCAGTTTGGTGGGAGGATATAAATTTTTACGCAGTGAGGTAAGCGTTTGAGCTCCCAGTCCGAAGGAATAACGATACATCAAGGCGGATTCCCGCACTAGCAGTTAGGGAGGAAACACGTAAGTTATAGTTGGTGGATCGAGATTGGTTTTATCGGTTTAAGGTGTCCGTGGGTTTTGAGGTGGATTGATGTTTTAAATGTAAATGTGTGGCGGATCTTTTGAAGAAGGGTTTGGTGCCTTAACATTGTAAAAGATAATTCTCGAGTTCAATTTTGTTATGCTTTATCTTAAAATGAGTCGGAACGGAAAACATATATAATGCCACTTTTTAACGCAAAAAGAGGGATGTTATAAGCTTGAAATCGTTATCCCTGTGTGTGTCTGCTTGTGGCATTGTAGCTCTCAGACGTATGGACCAATTTAGATGCAGTTTTTTTCATTTGAAAGCCTTTTTGTTTGCAGTTGTTCTAAGCTATGTTTGGTAAAAAATAATCCACCCGTTTAAAAAATATCAGCTTATTTCCAAATTGATGTATCCAAATCATTTTCGGCATCAAATTGAATTTGAAAATAGAATTTTGACTACTCTAATGCATGACCGGTTTAAAAAAAATCTCTTAATGCTATTTATACGGTGGCGCGAACGGCAAAGATAGTAGAGGGGGTAAAGTTGAAATTCTGAAAGAAATTTGATTGCTTACCTTTGTAAAGTTTGACTTCTATAACTAAGTTACCTGGAACTCTGGAAGGGATCAATTCAATTTGTTCAATTGGTAAAAAAATAGCGGAATGGATCGTACTATCGTATGGTTCTGTGTACTAGAAAAATTGTGCATTAAAAAGTTTAGATATTGCAGTATGGGGGGGGGAGGCCTTTGCCCAGCAGTGGACGCCTATTCAAGCTAATAATATTTTTTTAAATAATGCCTACAATACTTAGTAGGTACGAGTACTTTTACAGACATACAGAAAGTAAGTAAAACAAATAAATCAAATGGGTTAAATTAAATCATAAATATCAGACCATTAACTGCTAGCAATTAGTTATCAGACTACGACATCTGCAACTTTGCAATAAAACGCAATCAACGTGTGTTCTGTTTCTAAATTATTCCAAATTTGAATTTAATCTCAATTTGTTTCGTTTACGATTTCGTGGCTGCCAGTCGTAGTGGCCAGTTCTAAAGCAAAATCGATGGTCAGATTTATAGAGTCCGTTTCGTTTATCTGATCATATAAAATACATGAGGTGCGCGAAAGACCTTTCCTGTGAAGGCCGGGTTGTTTAAAATTACGCTCGCTAACAGAGATTGTAGAAAAGGTAAAGGTACAAATAATGTATAGTATTTTTCAGCGGGAACGTGTATTTTTTACACGACAACGAGATTTAGTTTTGTTTATGGTGCCGCGATTGTCTAACGGCTTTTGAATGTATTATTTTTTGTTAACAAAAGCGTTGGTACCAGATTTAAATAATAGTTTGGACTGGTGAAAAACACAAAGCAGTTTCGAATTACCATGACGTTTTAATGCGCTTCAATTCCGACTCAGTTCAATTAGCTGTCATTTTTAGTATGGATCTGACAGCGAGCGAACCTAAACTAAAGCTACTGGTATAATGTATGCCGAACGTTTTTTTAAATGTGAAATGACAATATGCGGCTCATAGCATATCTGTACAATACAATAAACACAAAGATTTGCATTTATGAACTGCATTATTATAACTGTAAGAAGGCTGTCATTGACTTGCTTAAACGGATGAGGTTGTTGGTAAATAAGATCTCGTTTTAGTCCTAAGAGTACACACACACACACGCACACAAACCATTTATTTGAGTTGAACCGTTATGTTGTAAGCTACAGAGTGTTTTACTCTTTCCGTAATAAATAGCAAATACTGGCAATAATTGGGACCGAGCGCGACGACAGCGCCACGTGACAGGCGGCCATTATGGACATTATTGTCACCACTGTCAAACAAGAAGTAAGTAAATATTGTGAAAAATATTAATGAAATCTTGTGTTATTTTACTATATTACACAATTTTGGACAATGGTAGTCAGTAACATTATTGCCAATAATATTAAAATTGTTGTTTTCAGTGAAATTTTAGAGGTTAGGTAACTTACTTTTTTTTTCTTACGGCAAATATCCACTTATTTCTTTGGTCTCGTTTCCACCATGGTCTTGGAAATTGGTAAAATTTACAGTCGCTATTCTTCTTGGTGTTATTACAATTCACAACAACACACTTACCAGGACCATATTTTTGTCTCAAAAAAGATTAGAAAATGTTTATTGCAATATGGATTTGACAGCTCAAGTCAGCGACAAAAATGACAATTTTAGCCGTAGCGAGCGCTGTGATCGTTTAGGCTACCCCCTCCACCCGCTTTGCACTCTGCCAATAGAGGAGCGGGACTTCCTGACACAAGTATTTCTATGCTTACTAGGAGGTCCCAACCTTGATGCTTTAACGGGCAAACCTAAAAGAGAAATAAACTTTTTAATTTTCAAATGTAGTGTAAATTTGAATTCCGCTTATTGTTCATTGGTTTTTTGTTTCAAGGCATTTATATCGCACAGCGGTTCAAAGTCAACCCCGGCTAGGTATACCCTTTTTGCTACTTCCCCTTCTTGTCGTGACAACAGGGATTCATGTTTTTCTTTCATAAAAACAATTACTAAAACGAGATTATCAGCCATTATAGATTTATCTTTCTCTTTCTACAAACAGGGTTTTAATAAATATGGAGTTTAAAAATTTGTCATTTCGGATCTCTTTCTAATCGCTGTCTAATTAGTAGTTTCAAATTCTTATATTTTCCGTATTTCCCGGACGGTAATATTAGGTACTTTTGATTTCACTTTTTGACATCTCTTTTACGTTCCTACTAATATCATAAATGCAAAAGTTTATAAGTATGTTTGTTACTCTTTCACGCCAGAACGGCTGGACAGATTTGGATCATGTTTGGCACAGAGATAGCATAGTCTGAAATAACATACATACATACACATACACAAATCACGTCTTTATCCCTTACGGGGTAGACAGAGCCTAAGGTAACAGATACCTACAGGCCACATTTATACATAGGCTACCTTTTATCCTGGAAAATTGCTTAGTTCTTTGCAGACAAAGTCGCAGGGAACAACTAGTATTTTCATATTTCTTTGAGATATTTGATAAAAAAATGCATGTTCTTTATTGACGGACGCCGTGTACAGTCTACAAGAAACAGTCCGAATCAGAATAGTTAATAACTGAATAATAGATGTCTATGGAGCTAACCAAATTGGCATATTGATCCTTCAGCCTAGATAGTTATCTTGGCGCCAAATTCCCGGCCCGTACGCAAACTTAGTTAATGTAGGAACACTCTGAAATGTAAATGGAATTCGAGCTAGAACGTAGTTTTGATTTAATGCTCTAAATGTTGGCAACATATTGAATAGGGTATTTGATACCGCCATTAAATGTTACGAGCTGTCAGAACGTGGTTCACACCTAGGATGTTGACATTCATCTGTAGCCTCAGGCCTCCCCTCGGAATGAGAGGGCTTGGGCTACAGTTCCCACGAGGACACAGTGCGGATTGGGAACTTAACACATGAAAACGGAGTAAATTGAGGGTTTAAGCGAGTTAAGCATATATAAATTAAGTTGACTTGGAACAATCGCAACTCTTGCAGAAGACCCAGGAAAGTACTATCAAATGAATCAAGAATTTTTTATTTTTATTTTTATTTCTTGATTTTTGTTTTTTTTTTTTTTTTTTTTTTACTTTTACGGTTTTACCGTTAGAAACTTAATTTCTAAATGTCTATGAAAATTAGAACACATAGAAAAATCCGAAAAGTAAAGCTTACCCCCCGACCATAGCTTTACTTTTCGGATTTTTCTATGTGTTCTAATTTTCATAGACATTTAGAAATTAAGACCCAGGAAAGATCATCCTGACGTATCGGAACGTCTACTGCATATAGCACGTCTTTATCCCTTACGGGGTAGATAGAGCCTAAGTTAACAAAACCTCAAGGCCACGTTTAGCATGATTATTGTATAGGTGGAAACGGAAATTGAAAAAAAAAATTGATGGGTCGCTAGCCACATCGCTTATAACATGATTCCTAAGACTTTCGCCCATTCCCTCGATGGGCTTTAACCATCTGCGCGGGAAGAGAAGTAGCAGGTAAATTCTATGTTTTTTCTTTACTCCCAGACCAGCATGGAAGAATTCAAAATAATGTAAAAAGCAAAGAAGAAGGGATGAAAGATTAACTTTACAATTCTTTGAAAAAAATTGAAAAAAAATCTTCCATGCCGGTCTAGGAGCAAAGAAAAAACATAGAATGTACCAGTGGCGTCTCTACCTGCGCAGATGGTAGAAGACCATCGAGGCAATGGGCGAAACTTATAGGAATCGTGTTATAGGCGATGAGGCTAGCAACCCATCACTATTTTGATTCCATTTTCCACCTATACGCCCTCAATCTTGCTAATTGTGGCCTGTAGATACCTGTTACCTTAGGCTCTGTCTACCCCGTAAAGGATAAAGACGTGATTTGTATATGTATGTATTATTTGAAAAAAATTGTCGTCTCTGAGTCTGACAGTAACCTTACTGTAGCAATCGTGAATGCGATCCACGATGTCGTTAAAATATTCCCTAAAATAACTTCTCTGACATTTGACTCTTATTGTACCGCAAAAAACGAAAATAAATAAATTCCATTTCCGTTTCCTTTGATTAGTTAAGACTTAAGATGATGACAGGGTAAATCGAAAGTAGGTCATGGGAAGTTATGGATGGGTGTCCCTTTTATGACACGAATTTTATACAACCCAGGAAACATTTTCGTATCAAATTATAACAATTTATACTTACAATATTTTTCAAACTCAAACTCAAACCATTTATTGCATAAAATGTTGTGATGTATATAGTTCCAAACATTTACCCAGCTTAGCACGGCAATTTATTATAAAATAATCTTAAAACTAAAACTTATTATTATTATAACAGTAATAATAATATTAGTATGGCACTTGCACTTAGTAACTAATTAAACGTACGAGCAACAAATTAGTGCCACAGAGAGCCGCAAGGTGGTTTTTACAATAAATTATATTATGTAGAGATAAAGACAAAGATAGAATAAAAAATAAAAATAAAAATAGTATTTATACACACACAAGTAAACATGGCTAATAAAGTTTCTTAATGTGGTAAATAAATAAATAAACGTTTTGCTTATTGTAACTTTCCGGGCTGGACTGGGAGCAAAGAAAAAACATAGAATGTACCAGTTACTTCTCTTCCCGCGCAGATGGTTTAGCCCATCGAGGAAATGACCGAAAATCTTAGGAATCACGTTACAGGCTATGCTAGGAACCCATCACTATTTTGATTCCCCTTTCCACCTATACACCCACAATCATGCTAAACGTAGCATTTGGATCTTGTTACCTCAGACTCTGTCTATCCCGTTAGGGATAAAGACGTGATAATAAATATGTATGTAGGTATGTATGTGTAATCCAAAAACATTAATTTTTAGGCCACGTTTAGAATGATCAAGGGTTTATGGATTATCTTGGCTTTAAGACAAAAAAAGTAAAGCTATTAGTGGGTGGTTCCCGAAACGACATTTAAATGCATAAATTACCATAATTATTTATAATAGCTTCATTTTTCATGCGTTTTTCGTGTTTCCCATTAATCCGGTCATCAGCGTCACCGTGATTATACAAAACCAAAGGAGACATAAAAGCCATGGAAACACCAGCCGAATTCAACCCTTAATGCTCGGCAATTGGATACCGTTTGCGGTCAATGTGGGTTGTATTGGTTTTTGATGGGAAATGGGTGGACGTGATAACTTGTGTTAATATCGATATTGCATGTGTTTCGAAATCTTGGAATAAGGGCTTAGTGGAATTGTTGTTTTGTGACAAAACGATGGCTTATTCAGCCATTTTGAATAAGGCGGCCACTAGAGCTAAGTATAATTTTTATAAGTACATACTTAGTAGACAATATGTTCAATACATACATACATACTTACATACATAAATCACGTCTTTATCCCTTACCTTACGGGGTGTTCAATGGCTTATTAAATTATTCTCAAACTGATTTGCTTAAATAAAGGCAAGATAACACGTTAACTGTAAAGATACAGACAAATTTCGGAAAGTGAAAGTTTTGATACAACGATTGAAGCATTTCAGCTTCAAAATAATCTCATAAAATTATTAAGCGCATCTCATTTTAAATGAAATGAAATGATTTTGTTCCAGACTTACATCCATATTAGAATACAAATAAATTAGCTTAAATTAAAATTAAATTTAAGCTGAGATGCGGTTGGTCACACGTTAGCAATGATAATGATGATAAAAAAGCGATAAGTTAAAGTATACAAAATTAACACAATACATCTAAAGCATATGGAAATATAATAAGCATAAAAATTAATTCCTCCCATGCTGGTCTGGGAGCAAAGGATAAACATAGAATGTACCAGTTGCTTATCGTCCCGCGCAGATGGTAAAAGCCCATCGAGGAAATGGCCGAAATTCGTAGGAATCATGTTATAGGCGATGCGGCTGGCAAACCGTCACTATTTTGATTACCGTTTCCACCTATACGCCCATCATGCTAAACGTAGCCTTTAAATGTTGTTACCTCAGGCTCTGTCTACCCCGTAAGGGCCAAAATAAGAAATTAATAAATAAATAAATATCTTGGGACAAATTACACCAATTGACCCAGCTCCAAACTAAGCAAAGCTTGTACTATGGGTACCAGACAACGGATAAACATACTTATTATATTGTAGATAAATACATACTTAAATACATAGAACAACCATGACTCGGGCACAAACACTCGTATTTATCATACTAATGGCTGCCCCTACCGGGATTCGAACCCAAGACCTCTAGCTTCATAGTCAGGGTCACTAACCACTAGGCTATCCGGTCGTCTAACTAAAAAAATCTGTAAATCACTACATAGTATAAAATAAAGTCGCTTTCTCTGTCCCTGTGTCCCTATGTCCCTATGTCCCTATGTATGCTTATATCTTCAAAACCATACAACGGATTTTGATGCGGTTTTTTTTAATAGATAAAGTGATTCAAGAGGAAGGTTTATATGTGTATAATATACCGTGCGAAGCCGGGGCGGGTCGCTAGTTAAAACTACGGTATATTATTCGTCAGCACACATACATTATTCCTGGACAGATGTAGGCAATAGAAATTTATGTAAACGGGAAATGTAAGACATTTCCATCCCACTGACCCAAAATTGTCGTTATAACATGACGTTTTACATGAGACGGGTTGAGGGCCCACATTTCTATGGGACAAGGGATAAAAGGAATCAGGAATTCCTTTTTTTCTCCCGACGAAATTCCCCTTAAAACATTTATAATTGCACGTCAGATAAAACTTTAAACGTGAAAACGCTCATGAAAGTCATATTTAATTATAAATAAAAAATAATTTTCAACAATAAATGGAAATGAACAAGAAATATTTACCTTGCTATTCCGCTACCCACGTGCAAGAAAATAGGTAGAATACATAGACATAGATGGATCTTGTAGGTGAGTAGCGAAGTAGTAACAAGATAAATGTAACACCTGACTCGATAAAATAATAGATGAAAAAGAAACGGAAAATTAACTTTCAAATGATATTTTTGTTAGTTTGTTGCGATCATATTCTACTGAATTAATTTACCCGTACAATTATAATATTGGAATCTAAATTCTCCTAACCTGACAATGTACAATTTATAATGTAATTTTTATTTAATGAATAAATAATCGAATCTAATAACATCTAATTATAAACTGTGAATGTGGGGTAGATTAGAAAGCATGGTAGAGTAACAGTGCGTTTGTTAAGAAAATCAAGGCCTGGATTTTTAAACAAAGAATGGCACAAACTTGAAATACTCGGGTTTTTCTACGCGAAAGAGCTTTGATCAAACAATTGAGAATGACACCTGAAAAAGGGTTGTATTGTAATCAGGCTTTCTTTTGTTTCGAGCTTCTCGAACCAGCCAACATTCCGAAAAGCGTCCAACTGTCAACTTATCAGCGTTTTCAATTAAATTAAATCGTTGATAAGTCAATGAAGTATTAGGAAGATAATAAATTTGAAACCGAGTGGAAAATGTCTTCGAATTTGAGTGGAGTCGGGCCGGCACGGCGGCGGAGACGGCAGTAGGTGTGAACATACCAACCGAGGCGGACGCTTGCTCGGCCCTTCGATCGGCATGCATCCGACAAATAAAAAATAAAGTGTACAAGTGAAATGGGAAGACAGTGACTTAGTAAATAAACTGTTTGTTTAATGGTACTAATAAACTTAGCAGTTATTTATGGTTAGTTTAGTGCAAATAGTTTTGAAGTGACTGAAGTACTTATTTGAAGTTTTGTTGCTGCAAAAGTTACGTTACGGCGATATGTAAGTAGTTTAGCGTTTAATACCCAAAAAATTAAATGTATTTTTAAATTAATAGGTACCTCTTTATCCGATAATTTGGAAAAGTACTTTAAAAATAAAAAATCTCGATTTTTTTAAACAGAATGTGGTAAGTAAGTGTTTTCTCGTAATTTTCGTTTTTTTTAAGTTTTTAATTTATTTATTTAAATGTTGTTTAATTTACAATTAACAACGTTAAACGGCTATTGTTCTCTATTTGCCTTCGGCCCGTATAATTCTGGATCAGAGGCCCTTCAAAGATGTTCATTAAACATCTTTGACTCAAAGTGATTCGGATTTTCTGCCCTTCATTAACTTCGCTCGGTTTAATTTACAATGTTTATTTTAACTCCCATTGCGTTTGTTGGTTTTAAATTATATTTTCAACGGTATTTAAACAACGGTTTTAAGTTGCGTCTACAAACTGTATAAGGAAATAGTTGAAAATAATTTATTACGATTTTATCTGACTGACTGAATCGTCAACTTGACCAAACCGTTGGATCTAGATTTTTTCTGTAATAATGTTCCTAGACAAGGAATTATGGCGGAGTTTGCAGAATTTCCACTAACAAGGAAATCCTGCGACGTGAACTAAAACGTAGGCGTAAGCTGGCTTTAAACAGGTATAAATTAAATGTATACATACAGAAAATAACTCGTATATTATACAATATTTCACCATATTGCGATTATACTCCTTTAAATGATTAACTTAACCTAGGTATTCAATACAAGGCTTATAAAATTACCAAAAGTAGAGCGTTGTTTTTCCATAGAAAACTTAAAAATAAAGTTATAATAGAGAGTCATCATCATCATCATCATCAGCCTGATTGAAGACGTCCACTATTGAACAAAGGCCTACCCCTTAGAATACCAAATCCACCACCACATTTTAATAGAGAATAGTGTAAAAGCCCATCGAGGGAATGGGCGAAAGTCTTAGCGATGCGGCTGCGGCTGGCAACCCATCACTATTTTGATTTCCCTTTCCAGCTATACACCCTTAATCATGCTAAACGTGGCCTTAAGGTTTTCTTACCTTAGGCTCTGTCTAACCCGTAAGGGATAAAGACGTGATATATGTATGTATGTATGAGTGTGTTTTTCTACTAGGTATACCAAAGTCGGCGCCATCAAGGTTCAAAGAAAGCGAGACACAAAAAATGCACAAGCTTGTGCTAGTGTTCGATGTTGAAGCATACAGCGGTTGCTACCGGTGTTTCCCGTACTTACCCGCTTTATTTCCCCCGTTTTTTATTCATTCCTTTAAGGTAAAGAGAACAAACAACAACATACTTATTCACGTCTTTTAGCTAAGGATGCGGACAACGTAGAGACATCCATAATCCCTTAATACCTTCATTGAATGGGACAAGGGGAATACTCGAAAGGACATCAAGGCTAAGAATTAACAAACTATTTATGTACAGCTAGGTACAATATTAAAATCTATCTGGACACATACATTCATATCGTCAAGCCTCATTCTCTTCCGTCTTCCCATAGGCGTAGGCAGAGACTAATTTGTTCTACTTGCTACGATCCTGACATACCTCTTTCGCTTCATCCATCTGTTACGGTCTTGACCCGACCTTTTTTCAGAACGTCTCTTATTTGGTCCCGGAACGTCCGCTGAGATCTTCTCCTCCCAACGCAACCATTCACACTCCCCATACAGATCTGTTTAGTTAGTCTACTCTCTACATGACCAAACCAACTAAGCATATTTGCCTATCTATGTAGGAACGTAAAAAACAAATGACAACACTGGCTGAATAACTCTGCTCCCATGTCCATAATAAAAAAAACAAATGACAAAATTTTACCGCTGGTAAGCGGGCGAAAATCTCAGGAATCACGTTATAGGCGAGCGGCTGGTAACCCATAACTATTTTGATTCCCTTTTCTACCTATACGCCTACAATCATGCTAAGCGTGGTCTTTCGGTCTTGTTACTTTAGGCTCAGTTTACCCCGTAAGGGATAAAGACGTGATTTACTTGTGTTTTTGGCAGTAAGCTTGGAGTCAAATTTGACAGCCTGCACTTTCGTACAATTACTGACATAAAAGCGAGAATGGAAATGCCAACTGACAAATGCGGTTTTAAGTTTAGCAGCGGGAATAATTACGTGGAATAGTTATGTCATTTACACTGTAATAAGTTTTGAGAGCCTTGGGGGAGGCCTATGTCCTGCAGTGGACGTCTTTCGGCTGACATGATGATGAACTTCTGTTGCTTACTGGATCGATGCGGTAGAGATCCACTACACTTCAGTCCCAACCCAAGGAATGTGCGAACTAAGATATGTATGTAATCTATATCTATACTAATATTATAAAGAGGAAAGATTTGTACCTATTTTTGTACGTTTGTAATGAATAGGCTCAAAAAGTACTGGGCCGATCTGGATGAAATTTGGAACATAGATAGATTATAGTCTGGAATAACACATAGGCTACTTTTTATCCCGGAAAATTGCGTGATTCCCGCGGGATAGCGATAAACGAATTCTACGCAGACGAAGTTGCGGGCAACTGCTAGTAATAAATAAATAAACACAACACCAAATAGAAATAAAGGATTTATAAAAGAGGAAACACTTTTTATGGGGTCAACATTTTCATCTTGACTGTACTTCCATTATTATTAATTTATCCTGCTTATATAGATAAACGGACTTTAAGTTCCAAGTGTAATGAACAGCAAGTCAAAAAAGGATTGAACGAACTTTGGTGTTACTTATTGACTAGCTTTTGCCCGCGACTACGTCCGCGCCGGATAAAAAATTGCGCTATAACTTATTCCTCTCTTTCATCGAAAATGTACAAAACCAGACAAATGCGAGTCGTACAGCGCTAAAGATTTCGTACTACCCACCTCAATGAAATAAACGGTTAGTAAAAATATAATGTCATAATTTTACTCCAAATTACAATAATTAAAACACGTATTAACTACGGGGAACTCATTAAGTCGAAAAAGCTCGAGGTTAATTTTGTTCGGAGTATAATCCCTTGCTAAATACGAAATGGGAACATGTACACTACATTCATGTTCTAGGTACCTCATTCAAAATGGCTCTTAGTCATTATAAAATTTTAATTTCGCTGACTAAAGTCGATTGATTCGAGTTCAATAGAGACGCAAATATAAAAGGCATCTCTTCACTGTAAGTGTCCAGCGATAATATCCTTTAGTCCGTGAGCGCTGAATGGCATTCGGTTTTGTCTGGCAGTCTTCTTCATTCTGCCGATTCAAATATCAAACCCATAAGTATGTGAGAGATAGCAAACTCGCAAGTACCGTTAACTGGGGTGAATTTGATAATGTGGGGGACTTTGATCGTTTTAAAATTGCTATAAAATCGATATTGTCCATAGGCGGTGAATACTTGGTATGTAAACGTAAAGGCAATCGATGAGGACATCGATTGGAAGCGGTAAACGCAAATAAAAAATGATTTCGTTCTTAGCGATTGCTTGGCAACTTGCAATTTGCAAAAAATAATGGCATTCTTGCTGAACAATGTTGGATTTTGCATCGGCGAGCGCAGCGTAGGAAGTCCATCAACGAGGTGGACGGATGACCTGGTTAATGTCGCGGTTTCACGGTGGATGCAAACAGCTTCCAACCGAGGCAACTGGGGGTCTATGGGGGAGGCCTATGCCCAGCAGTGGACATTCAATGGCGGATATAATGATGATAATGATGATGAACATTTTTTATCTATCTATCAATCTTAAAATTACCTTTTCATCTTTTTTTACACCTTTACATCAGATGTCCTTCGAAATCTCCAGCCTACGTCTCAATGCTGGATAGTTATAAGCCTACTCCTAAAATGGGCAAACTTGGGCTGTAGTCCCCACTTTTGTGCCCAATTTTGGATTGAGAACTTCGCATACACCATTGAACTGCTTACCAAGGTGTCAGCAGATTTCCTCGCCAGGTATTCTTTACCGAAAAGGTAGAAATATATTCCGATAAACTCAAGGGTGTGCGTCTGGCTTCAAACCCACGATTCTCTGCTTGAGAGTGCGTAGGTTAAGCCACTAAGCTGTACTGAGTACCCATATGCATCTAGTGTCTTATCATTGGATTAACATAATTGTATGACTGATTTCTAACTCATTGTTTCTATCTTTGCCTACTTAAATCTATTAAGCGATTCATCTATATGTAATATACGTAGGATTT
Source organism: Pandemis cinnamomeana (assembly GCA_932294345.1). Lineage (NCBI taxonomy): Eukaryota > Metazoa > Arthropoda > Insecta > Lepidoptera > Tortricidae > Pandemis > Pandemis cinnamomeana. The sequence continues at coordinate 5,750,561 of OW028724.1, read as the reverse complement.
ACTGCTTTTACAACAATAGACATGTCTTAAGTGCTAAATAAATAAAATGAAGACAAGCATAAACATTAAAAGAGAGTCTTATTCTAAATGATTAAATACTAGATCTGCTGTTGCCCGCGACTTTGTCTGCGCAGAGTTAAACAGCCTAGCCTAATTCAAGGATAATGTAGAATAATAATGGTGAAAGAATTTTTGAAATCGGTCCACTAGTTTTTTAAGTTTATTCGTCACAAACAGACAAAAATACAAATATTTCCACTTTTTCTTTAGCACGGGACCGGGCAAAGTGGCGTGAAAATGAAGAGGCCTTTACTCAGCAGTGGGTGGACGTGGGCTGATTAGATTAGATTCCCTTTTTTTAATATTAGTATAGACCTGCTCTTCCGCGGTTTCGCTCTAAATGACAACTTTGTCAACGTCACGGCGCTCAGTATTCTTTGTATGAAATTACATACTGCAACGCCCACTTATCGGCTTCGGAACGTTGCCTTGCCTCGGCACAAGCTAGCAGTGCGTGGGCAACTCGCCGTCACCGCGCTTACGTCGAGCCGCCGCCGCGGGGACGGCGCGCGGACCTTGAGTGGTTCCCCCGCGGCGGCCCGCCAACGCCCCGCTGATTGCCTCTCTGACATCGCGTACCGCCGACGTTGAGTCGCCGGCTTGCGGTAAGCGCGCTGTAACCGCGTGGACGCTTCGAAGGCACCGAGCCGCTTCCGTTATGAGCTTGTGTATGGTTGGTATGGGTGTGCAATAACCTTCAGATGTAAATCATACGATGGTCTTTTAGTCAATGACAAAATATTTATACTTGCTAGAAAAAATCTTAACAGCGCGATTCAGGAATGCTTAAGGCATGGTACAGCGACATGTAGTGACAAATAATAAACTAACCCTAAACAAACCAGTAAACATTAGGCGAGCGCTACGCCATATTTGAAAAAAAAACTCTCAATAAAACTAGACAGATTGCATTGATTGTAGTGCAAGCAATTATGGTAACGCGAGATTGCACCAATTAAAACATCGTTTGTCTTGATAAAGAGTTACATATCAGTTATTGCGTTGCTAGCTTCTATTATGTTTTATTAAACAATGTTGTTTAAAAATTAAAAGGTGGTAAGTAGAAATGACATGCTTCGACTACAACTAATAGTGGAAGACTTTGTGATTGATGAGGTAATTGTTTGACATAAATTTAATTATGTATGTACCTCAATTCAATTAGTAACAAGAAATGATGATTGTTAAAAAATTAAATTAAATTTCTAAACGACACTGAAAATTAGAACATAAAATATTTTAGAAAAATCCGAAAAGTAAAGCTATGGCCTGCTATGGGAGGTGTAGCGATATAGCACGCATCACGGAATGATGAGGATCCTGGTTTGATTCCCGGACATAGCTTTACTTTTTGGATTTTTCCTTTATATTCTAATTTTCCGTGTCGTTTAGAGATAGATATTGTAGATACTTTAATTAAACTGTTAAAGAATAATGAAATTACTTATGTCAATTTAGGTTAAATACAGGTACTTATCAAAACTTCTATCTTTTTATTTCTTTCTTTCTGGGAGTAAAGAAAAAACAAGAATGTACCAGTTGCTTCTTCAACGAAGGAATGGGCGAAAACCTTAGGAATCATGTTATAGGCGATGCGGCTAGCGACCCATCAAACATTTTTTTTTAAATTCCCCTTTCCACTTAAACGACCACACTCATGCTAAACGTGGCCTTGTTACCTTAGGCTCTGTCTACCCCGTAAGGGATAAAGACGTGATATATGTATGTATGTACTTATCAGAATATTGCATGCCAGTACCTGGCGGGCTGTGATGTTCACCAATGTATAGTTTTTACATCTTTATACTTACTCACTTCCTTGTAATAAACGATTTGACTTTGACTTTGACAATTACGTGAGTGACCGGTGTATTTTAATTAAAAATGTCTGTCTCACTGTAGTTTTACTTCAAAGAAAGAGAAAAACGATGGCGAGAAACTCGTGCTATTACGAGTATGGTATAAGTGCCAATGCGAATGCGGAGACGTTTTGGAAAAAGGTCAGGTCAGTACCCGAAACCGGCGGGCGTGTATGAAGAGATTGACGAATGTGGATGAAGCGAAAGACGTCAGGATCGTAGCAAGTGGAACAAAATAGTCTCTGCCTACCCCTGTCGGGAAAAGGCGTGCCGGTATGTATGTATGTATATATGTAGTTTGTAGCAGCGAAACGAATAAAGTCACTGCCGGGACGAGCGCTCCAAGCGGAAGGACTGCGAACTAATCCGACTTATATACTTGAGTTATCCATTTCTGCCATTACTTCCATGCTGGTCTGGGAGCAAAGGAAAAACATACAATGTACCAGTTGCTTCTCGTCCCGCGCAGATGGTAAAAGCCCATTGAGGGAATGGGCGTAATTCTTAGGAATTATGTTATAGGAGATGCGGCTAGCAACCCATCACTATTTTGATTCCTTTTTCCACCTACGCCCACAATCTTGCTAAACGTGGCCTGTAGGTCTTGTTACCTTAGGCTCTGTCTACCCCGTAAGGGATAAAGACGTAATTTGTGTATGTGTATGTATGTTTCCATTTCTGTAAATTTTTTTTTGTAATCAATCACTGTCACTAGTGTCACTCGGACAGATAATATGATAACAGCGTTTTGCTCAAGATTTTCTTGAGTAATTTATAATTTTTCGTCTATCAGTTGGTACAAATTTAAGATATAAACGACATAACGATTTAACGTTAGTAAAACAGTAGTCTAATCCAAGAATTAACTACTTACATTATAGGTAATTATGATTAAGTCTCACGGTAGTGTCATGTTGAAAATGAACAAAGTCCTTACAAAGTAGAACAGTTCACACAACAGAACGATGAAAACGCTGTCGTTTATGTCGTTACAGTCCATTATCGTTTCCTACGTCTTAAGCAGATCAATTGACTCTTCCGGCCACCGGCCGTGACCGTACGCGGGAATAATCGACCCGGGAAACTAAACTATTTACATTTACATTTAGTTTTTTATTGAATCAGGCGTTACTTTGCGGAGGTCCATTTCAATGAACAAAAAATGTACCTTGCTACTCCGCTAGCTAGTTGAGTAGCGGAGTAGCAAGGTAAAAAAATATTTTGTTCATTGAAAGTTTATAAATAAACTTCAATATTATTCTGATATAGTTCACATAGCTATCCATTGACAGACATTTAATGTCAGAAATATCAGTGTAGGCAAAAAAGTTTGAAAAGTTTAAAGGTGCGGCTAAAACTCCGACTTATCTAAGGGCCTGTCTTACTACTCTCTGTAAAGTTCCTGATATATTGAGTGTCAGTTATATAATGAATAAATAATGAGTAAATTTATTGTTCATTTACATTTAAATAAAAACTGGTGAAGTGCGAGTCAGTTTCGCGCACCGAGTGTTCCGTACAAATTCGGTAAGAGAATGTAAATTCTAGTGTTGGCAGAGGCCTGGTCTTAAGCAAAGTGTAGATAGTGTGAGGTCAGTTTATATTGGTCACATGGGCAGACAGACGTAAAAAAATAGATTATTAGTTTATGTCTAGCTACGGGTTCTTCTTATCTTCTTCTAGTGCCTCTTCAATCCTGAAGGTTGGCCGTCAGCTTCCTATATTCGTCCTTATTAGCAGCCAGTCGGAACAGCTGTTCGACGGAGGCAATACCGGTCCACTCCCGGATATTCCGGAGCCACGATTTCTTCCTTCGCCCAGCGCGTCTCTTTCCTTCCACTTTGCCCATCATTATCAACCGTAGCAGCATGTATCTTTCGTTCCTGAGCACGTGACCCTTGCGCTTCTTGATAGATGGCAACATTTTCCGGGACATATGAACGCGCTGAAGCACGGTTTCATTCCTGACCTTCTGTGTCCAGCTACGGGTACGGAACCCTAATAAAAATAACTGCAAATGAGTTTTTAACAGTTGTTTTGCGATTGTCACTTCTGTTTCTATCGTGTGATTAAATGAAACTCTTAACATTCTTTCAGGAAAATAATAGTTTGCGCAATTACAAAAACACTTCTTTCGAGTGACACTCAAATGGTTGAAGAATTCAAAGAATTGGAAAAATGGGACTGACGGAACGATATTGAACAACATAAATTGATTCTTGTGAAGTTGGAATTTTAAAATTAGTTATGAATCTTCGGTACATACGTGTTATAGAATAACTGGCTATTTCCTGCGACTTCGTTCACGCAGAATTAAAATTTGTATCTCAAGGAGCTTGATTTTTTTCTGAATCTTCCAGCAGTGGTTATATTTCAACTAATTTACACAAAACCTTGACAAATTATGTACCACCTTCCTCGTGAATCTCTATATCGCCCTATTACTGCAAATACCAGTTAAGTGACGATATGTCAAAAATTATTTTATTACACCATTAGAATGTACTCTTCAAGCTCTACAAACTGGTAAAACCTGTTTTTCGATAGCTCATTCCGTTGCGAAGATAGCTAAGCCACGCTAAATGCTTAAAGTCCCTTAACAGTCATTTAACAGCAAAATAGTAGGGAAAAACTGTAATGTGTATGTTAATATAACGATTTTTGTTTACGTGTACAGGTAAAACAATGTGTTGTTATTTAATGCTTTATTGCATTCCAATTTTCCAAGCCAAAACCATTTAAGTGTCGAGGAAAACCCGACTGCGTTATATAAATCGCATTTTTCTCAGCAACATGCCCAAATATTAAAATTTTCACTAGGAAGTCTAGAATAATATTGAGATAAACTAAAGAAAAAACATAATTGGAATGACTAATACACGCGTTTGTTGGTAAAAAAAAACTCACGAACATTAAAATTGAATTATCTCGAAATGACTTTTTTGCAGATAACTGGTATTTGCAGTAATAGGACGATATATATTATATAAGGTGAAATCCGTATAAATATTAGTGCAGTAGTTTTGAGTTTATCACGAACAGACATTCGGATGCAGCGGTGGACTGCGTTTTGTATGCACCTCTAGTGATACACGTCATTATTATAGCCTTACTAGCTGTTGCCCGCAACTTCGTCTGCATAGAATTCTTTAATCCCTATGTGTTACTCCAGACTATAATTATTCCGCATTTCATCCAGATCTGTCCAGCGTGAAAGAGTAACAAACATCCATCCATGCATACTTACAAACTTTCGCGTTTATAATATTATTAGGATTGCATACGTAATACATTTTATTTGAACGTTATGTAGATAAAATGTGTTTGATAAATAATGCATTATTCACCACCCTATGTAAAGTTCCTGTTATCTTAAGTGTCGGTTATCTCTGATGTCGTCTCTGTCTGTATCGTAGTAAAAAATAGAGTGGGAATCATTATATAACTGACACTCAATATATTAGGAACTTTACAGAGAGTAGTGAGACAGGCCCTTAGATAAGTCGGAGTTTTAGCCGCACCTTTAAACTTTTCAAACCTTTTTGCCTACACTGATATTTCTGACATTAAATGTCTGTCAATGGAGTTCTATCTATGTGGACTATATAATAATAAAGTTTATTTATAAACTTTCAATGAAGACAAACATTTTTTTACCTTGCTACTCCGCTAGCTGGTTGAGTAGCGGAGTAGCAAGGTAAAAAAAAATTGTGTTCAATGAAATGGACCTCCGCAAAGTAACGCCTGATTCAATAAAATATCCATAAGCTTTCATACATTTTGTTACCTACTTATACATAATCACTCATTGACTATGTTAGTTTGTGGGGTGCTACAGATGCTACAAGGAAACAACGCACTCCACAATAAAACATATAACTGTATATAGAATAACATATAATTGTTTTATAATTAGTTGTAGTTTTAGTTTTAGTATCTCTGCGTTATTTTTAAGTTGTGACTGTTTTTTATTATGATTTCTTTTTCTTTTCCAATAAACCCACTGTATATTAAGAAGGAAACACTGAAGAATAATATGTACAGGAAGGAAATGGATAGATACACAAGGAATAGGAAAACTAGAAAACTATGAGGAATATGCGTGTGGTAAGGATGACAGATTCCACGGCAAGAAGTGTTTGACAGGTGCCATTTGTAACCGCACATGTGCACTCGACCATTGAGGTCGGCAGTCCTCGGCCGGCGCTCGGAAGCGCTCGGCTTTGTCAATAAAAATAGTTTCGACTTAAAAGTCTAGCTAACCAATAAAATAATAAGTAGCTATGTATAGTCGCCACAAGTTAAACAATGTATATCACTAGCTATGAACTGCGGTTATAACTGTTCAGTGAGTTACTAAACTATGTACTTTGAATAAGTTTTCCAGCAGCAAATATTATTACACTTCACTGATTAAAAAACTTAGTTCAAAAGTGATTTAGCACAAGATACTTAAGAGTTAGTTAACACAAAGGTTTTTCATGTTTAAAGTCCTAAGGTAATATTTGTTTCAGTTCATTTAGATGAATGTTTATTTAACAAGGTGTGCACTTCAAAATCTTGAATTGGAAGAATGTTTTGGAATCTCGCAATTCTTATAAATATGAATTCTTTAGAAGTAAGGTAACAAGTGAGCATCACTTCCCAACCCACCACCGCAACAACATAGGATTGCGGATGCGTCGCCAACATAAAAGGTTTGAATGGACAAAAAATATTTACCTTGCTACTCCGCTACTCACCTGCAATCTTGAACGTACCACCCGCAAAATACCCGTTAATGTCTCTATGTTCTATACAAAGATAATGTTGGCCATAACTTCACGTGACTGGAATTGGTTTAAGCAAAAAATGGACTAGCGACTTTTACTGTAATAAAATAACTAAAAGGACGATAATATTAGTTTTCCTAACTCGATAACACATCGATCCCGCGTAGTAGACTAGGGTAATATAATCCTATGTACTAACACTATAAAAGGAAAGTGGTCTGTCTGATACAGACATACACACACACAAATCACGTCTTACGGGGTAGACAGAGCCTGAGGTAACAGGTACAGGTCTGTCTGATATTGGCAAGTAAGCCTTTTAGTAGACTAAAACTAGATGAAGCCATGAAAACTATTTTGACATCTTTTCTCTCTCTTCTTCCCTTCCCCTCTCACTTGTCTTGTCTTTCGCTTACTACTTCCATGCTGGTCTGGGAGCAAAGGAAAAAACCAGTTGCTTCTCGTCCCGCGCAGATGGTAAAAGCTCATCGAGGGAATGAGCGAAGTTCTTAGGAATCATGTCATAGGCGATGCGGCTAGCAACCCATCACTATTTTGATTACTTTTTCCACCTATAAGCCTACAATCATGCTAAACGTGGCCTTTAGGTCTTGTCACTTTAGGCTCTGTCTAGCTACCCCGTAAGGGATAAATACGTGCTTTATGTATATATAGATTTGACATGACAAAAACCTGACTATCACTACATAGTATAAAACAAAGTCGCTTTCTCTGTCCCTATGTCCCTATATCCCTATGTCCATGTATGCTATATCTTCAAAACTACACAACGGATTTTGATGCGTTTTTTTAATAGATAGAGTGATTCAAGAGGAAGGTTTTTATGTATAACTAGCGACCCGCCCCGGCTTCGCACGGTATATTATGCATGTATTATACATATGAACCTTCCTCTTGAATCACTCTATCTATTAAAGAAACCTGCATCAAAATCCGTTGTGTAGTTTTGAAGATATAAGCATACATACGGACTCGGGGACAGAAAAAGCGACTATGTTTTATACTGTGTAGTGATATACTACGCAGACGAAGTCGCGGACAGAAGCTAGTAATATTTTATTTGTACTTAATAAATAATTGCAGTTAAAAAATGCGTTAAAAGACTTATCCAACTAAATGCTGACGGTACGCTAGATTGTTACAAAATCGTAACTCTCTTGGGATATTTATAGACCAGATATTAATATCGTATCGCAAATCACAATATTTGAATTGGAAGATTTGCAGAAGCAAATTATATATTTATTACTGATATTTCTGATATTACCGTCGTAATCATCGAGCTAAATACCAGTAGAATCTCTTAGCGATGCGGCTAGCAACCCATCACTATTTTGATTCCCCTTTCCACCTACACGCCCACAATCATGCTAAACGTGGCCTTTAGGTCTTTTAAGCTTAGGCTCTGTCTACCTCGTAAGGGATAAAGATGTGATTTATGCATGTATGTGTTATATTACATAGCAAAATATATGTTTTGTTTGTGGCTAAATAAGCAAATGTAAAACGAACAAATGTTAAATTAACAGAAGTTTGGCAAACATTTAGGAAAGGGGTAAGACGGGGCCGACTGAATAAATTAATGCCTTAGGAACGTTAAATTCATGTGGTATTTAAATGTTAAAGATATGACATTTTTTATTTTTTTTTATATGAATAGGAAGGCAAACGAGCAAGTGGGTCACCTGATGGTAAGTGATCACCACTGCCCATAGACACCCGCAACCCCGGAGGGATTGCAGATGCGTTGCCAACCTAGAGGACTAAGATGAAATGCCTCTTGTGCCCGTAATTTCCCCGGCTGTCTTACTCTCCACACCGGAACACAGCAGAGCAAGCACTGCTACTTAGCGGCAGGATTAACGAGTAAGATGGTGGTAGCGATCCGGACAGACCTTGCACAAGGCCCTACCACCCGCGAAACATGATAAACAGTTAGTTATACGGTAACGCATAGCTATTGTTTGTTTTAGTGAGTCACAGCTTTCGTCAAAATGCTGCAGTATGTAACGTAATAATGAAGCGTTTATGTATATTCAGTGAAAGAATTTATTTACTCTCCTAAGATTCAATATCAATAAATTTCTAAACTTACCACTTACTTCTCTTCCCGCGCAGGCGGTAAAAGTCCATCGAGGGAATGGGCGAAAGTCTTAGGCATCAGGTTATAGGCGATGCGGTTAGCAACCCAGCACTATTTTGATTTCCCTTTCCACCTATACGCCCACAATCATGCTAATTGTGGCCTTAAGGTTTTGTTTGGCAGCGAAAAGTATAATTCGTGAAGTTGATAATTCAGAGAAATATGGCGCTCTTATCATTTCTGATTCTCAACAAGAATGACGTGCTGTGTTATGTCAGCAAGTCATGTTACTCAGAATGCAATTTACGTCACTACTCGAACATAAGTGAGTGCTTGCGTAACTTATTTTAATGACCAGCGATGTACGCATAAACTATACTTCATTTAATTTAGGATGAGAAACCACAACAACATTATATTGCGGCTCGTGAAGTGTACTGTCTTTTCAATTTGTACTAGAGTAATTGTAAACGACACGAAAATAAAGTGGCATTAAAACAATTTTATTTTGCGGCTCTCCGACTATTGCACTGTACTACTTGCTAGGTAAGAAATAGTTGACCAGACGCAATAATAATGTTGTTGTGGTTTCTCATCCTAAACTAAATGAAGTATAGCCAAACCGAGCAAATAAAGACACAGGTCACACATTTCTCGAAGTTTACTTCTTCTTATTTGTGGCATATCAAGTCGTTATAGCGATGACAACTTCGCCAATGTCAAAGTAACAATAATATAATTTAACAATCTTGTGGCAAAATGTCCGCAACGTTCTACGGTAATGGTCAAAGACCCCCTCGGGTTGGCTCTTAGCCAACGGTCAATGGTCCCTGCCACTGCCAGGAAATCATTAGCCAATGCCCAGGGTGCACCGGACCAAGCACTGCTCTTCCCCTCGGACGGATCCAAGAACCGCAGCTCTTGACCACACGTGGAGGGTAACCCGACGCTCACCCCTTTCTCGAAGTTATCTTGCTTCGTAAGTAGGTGACAGACGGGTAAGTAAGTTTGCGTGTTTTGGAATAAAATACAGGCGAGTAAAGTCGTCGAGCCGTAAGTAGGTACGCGAACTTACTCGCCTGTCTTTTTGTGTCTTTACTTTCTTTTAATTTTTAAACGACTACAGTAAAGGCAAAGGAGAGTTATGATTTTACAAATATCACAAATAACATTGTTTTTTTTTACGGTTCTTTTGTTTTCTTTTTAAGTGGAAAAGCGTCGTTCCAGCCAGTACCACTACTCTTAAACGATAAAGACATTTTCCCCTCCTTGGTTGAACTCAAACAAGCGCAAACTCTTTGGTGTTTAATTTAGTTTCCATTACCACATTTTCATGAGGTGATTATAATATTAGTATGAGGCTAATTTAATCGAGTCACTGCCCATTCAGTCGCTGTACAATTGTTCATCCTATCGCTGTGTCCGGTCTTGATTAAATATTAATAAATGGATTTAACAGCTTAAGCCCTGAAACTAATTTTAATTAACTCTGATCCTGAATGTTGGGCCGAATGAAATACTATCGGATCGGTTTTACCTTTTAATTAGTTTAATAAACCAAAAGTTTATACAGTTACTCAATAATGATATTCAATTTTGAGCGTACTAATAAATTTATGTTCGGTAAATCAGGAGATTTATTAATATTCGGTACTTACCTACATTGTGGTTTTGAGTATTTATAATGATACAATACAATACAATACAAATACTCTTTATTGAACACCACAAATCAGTACAAAACAATACAGAAACAAAGAACAAAGTAGACAATAGGCGGTCTTATCGCTTAATAGCGAATTATGTATACTAGCTTAAGTCCATGCAGAACTTCCTATTCCGTGGGTATTTCGCAAAAATCGTTTCAATCCGTTTCATTCGGTCTTCCGTGCTGGTCTGGGAGCAAAAAAAACATAGAACGTCCTAGTTGCTACAAGTTCCTTGCAGATGGAAAAAGCCCATCGAAGGAACGGGTGAAATTTTTAGAAGTCATGTTATAGGCGATGCGGTTAGCAACCTATCACTATTTTGATTGCCCTTTCGACCTACATATACACCTAGAATCATGCTCAACGTGACCAGGCCTTTTTACCTTAGGCTCTGTCTACCTCGTAAGGGATGTAGGCGTGATTTGTATAAAAGTGTTTTATTCCTTGTGTTTGAGCTAGGCGTTGATAAATCATTACCTACCTGCATTGCACGGTCTTATTGTCTAAGGGATGCGGGCCCAGCGTACGGGCCCTCCCCTTCTTGGCGCGGTCCTGGCGAAAGCCGGGGCCACCGGGGGGGCGTTTGTGGTTGAAACCCTAGTGGCATCCCACTGCGTCCCCATCACACTGAGGCAACGCCGGAGAGTTTTTAGTTCGGGTTTACCCCTTCGGGGGGGAGTCCCACATAACCCTAGGCATGCCCGTGCCTAGGGCATCCATAAAGATGTCCTCTCCGTAAAAAAAAAGACGTTGATAAATCACGCAGTCTACGATGTAGCTGTTGTCCTATGTATAAACCAATGTGAAATAACTACTTTACAACGTACGTATTATTCACTGTGTTTTAAAATGTGTCCGTAATACTTCAGCAGGTTTTTGTTTAACTTAACATTCCTAGTTTGCCAGGATTTTTAAATATATCATTTTAAACATATTGAGAAATATTCAATCGAATCATCTTCTAAAATGCTCCAGAGCAATTTGAAGACACCTAGTGGGGTGTTGTCGAAGGAATGTGAACTAGCTATTGGTCAACAGTTTCGGTTTTCTTTCCCGATATCGAGAGGAACGTATAAGGCACAGAATTCGTGAGTGGATGAAAATTGAATAATATATCTCGGGTAGAGAATGTCGGATAGCGTTGCTTGTAGGGGGCCGATTCGTTGTCACGTTGAACGTAGATTTATCTGACAACTTAATAAAGAGTTACTGAATTTAGATTTGACAAAGATTTGTCTAGAATATTTTTATATAATAATCATTGGCAACAGAGTCGAAAGTTGGTGTGGAGAACTTTTGCGTTACACAAAGGAAGAGAGAAATTTAAAAAAAAAGTTTTCTTATTTTGCATACAATCATGTCGTATTGTATGGAGGTAAAAAAACCGACTACAATAATTACTATGTCATTGGGGACACTTGTTTTCTTGTATGAGAAACTTGTTCTTGATCCTGAGCAGAAATAACTCGACATTTCAAAAAGGGCCTGGCCAGTATTACCAATCTATTAATCACTAGCTGTTGCCCGCAACTTCGTCTGCATAGAATTACGCAATTTTCCGGGATACAAAACTATGTGTTATGCTTATGTGTTATTCCAGACTATAAGCTATTTATGTTCCAAATTTCATCTACATTTGTTTAGCCGTTCTGGCGTGAAAGAGTAACAAACATCCATCCATCCATACTTACAAACTTTCGCGTTTATAATATACTTGCTTCTGCCCGCGACTTCATCTGCGTAGAATTATACATAAAAACCTTCCTCTTGAATCACTCTATCTATTAAAAAAATCAGCATCGAAACCCGTTGTGTAGTTTTGAAGATATAAGCATACATAAGGACATAGGGACATAGGGACGGAGAAAGCGACTTTATTTTATACTATGTAGTGATAGTGAAGTAGGAAGTAGGATTAGTAGGTTTGCTCGGTGGTTAAAAACATGCATAGAACATTCGTTCGAAGACAAAATCGAATGCAAAACCTTCATGAATAATAACTATCACATAGTCACGCCGTCCAAGGAGACGTATGGAAATAGCTCTCATAGCTACTGTTAATATTGTAGTGAAACCGTGACCGCGGTCGTTCTTATTCAATAATTCATTGTTAAATCAATCAATAACACTGAAAATTTTTTCCATTTTCACTATCGCCATTTTTTCTTATGGCTAGGGCCTCAGATAATGACATTAAAACCAGGACCTAAACTGTAGATGTATACTCCATTCCAATCTATTTTAACGCTTTCGTAAACAAGTCCCAAAAAAAAGCCGTGGTAGCCTAGTGGTTTGACTGTGGCCTCTCAAGCAAGAATAAATATTTGACCCTATTTAGGTACAGTCAAGTGTAATAATATGTATCTAGACAAAGTTTCAAAAATAAGTATCATACGCTCTTACCAGTGTAATAAGGTCGTGGGACATATTTTTGACAAGCTCCTATCGATACTTATTTTTGCATTTGACCGTACATACCTAAGGTCAAAATGTGAAAATAAGTATCGATACAAACTTCTCGAAAATTATGTCCCACGACCTTATTACGCCGGTGTAAGAGCCTACGGTACTTATTTTTGAAACTTTGACAAAAAAGATTTACACTTGACCGTACAAAATGAGCGGCGACGACACGTATCTGTGCCATAGACTATACTTACCCGACAACGCACCGTCGACACCATTTAATTATTATAATAAAGGCACATTTAGCAAAGCTACTGTGCCACCCCCGTTTCAACTTTGACTTTAAGCACCTTTAAACGTAAATTAAATTAAATTGTACCGTTTAAAATTTGATATTGCACTGCATTTCGCGTAATGTATTAATTAATTTAAATTAATAAACGAGCTATGCTAGAGAGAACGTGTATTTCAATTTAAGTTAATAGTTAAGTATCAATGTACATATACATATAAGCAGAATGAATGCGATAACGTCAATTCACTAGCCTAGCTGATGCCTGCGACTCCGTCTGCAGAAGTCGGTTAACGCTATCCCGCGGGAACTTTCTTATGTCCTTCTCCTTATGTTCTTCAAACAATACAGCAACAAAGAAAAAGGCAGACAATATGCGGTCTTATCGCTTAATAGTGATCTCTACACATACATTCATATACACATACACAAATCACGTCTTTATCCCTTACGGCAGTGGTTCTTATCCTTTCAGACATGAGGGACAATTTATCAAAATTTCTGTCTTGCCATGGACCACCTAGTAACTACATAATATCTAACGTATGGCTTCGATCAGTCCCTATGGACGAAATTGCACCTTCACGCGCTGTGTCTGGTTGTCACTTATCTAAATAATTTATTTGATTGGCCCCGCGTAACACTTTGGATGCTTCCAGGGACCACTGGTTAAGAACCACTGCCTTACGGGGTAGACAGAGCCTAAGGTAACAAGACCTACAGGCCACGTTTAGCAAGACACTGAGGGCGTAGAGGTGGAAAATGGAATCAAAATAGTGATGGGTTGCTAGCCGCATCGCCTATAACATAATTCCTATGATTTTCGCCCAGATGTTTTTTTTATGATTCTCTACCAGACAACAAAAAAAAAAGAAAAAAATAAGTAAAACCACCAAACAAAAAAAACCTTACTGACTGATTGACTTTGACTAGGAAAATACAAATTTACGCCTATATTGTAAATTTTCTGTGCTCGTATAAAAATGACTTTCTCATTGAGATTATCCAACCATACTGTATCAAACCACGCAGAAAAGTCGTCCATACTATCGCAATATGGTCTTCACAATGATATGGACGGAAGCAGTCAAATGGACCAGCGTTGAAATGCAAAGTCAAGTCGTGAGGACCATTCACGTAAAGCTGGGGACACAAGCGAGTGACACGCGCCGCGTCTGCTTTACAAAGTGGTGATTTGGGAAAGTATGCTGACGGAAACAGATGCTTGCGGTTACTGTCCTAGAGGGAAAGAGACGAGCTGATATGATTGCATGTATAAATGATTTTGGCGTAATCGATCTTCTATCTATCTATTTCAATACAGAAGTTATAAAGTGCATGACAAGGACACATTGTTACATAGAGATTGGTAGATGACATTTTATGCGGTAAGTGCAACAGCGGCTTTCGCACTAGACTCAGGGTCTGTATCGCGAGTGCCAAGTGAAGTATTCAAAACAAAAGAATAATTAGAAAGACAAAGACAAGTAAGTGCAGCGTAGGACTTCCACCAACGAGGTGAGCGGATGACCATTAGGCTTATTAACTAACTCGCTCGCAATCGCCATCGTGTTCATTTTGACAGCTCCGTATGAATGTGACAGCTAGCCGATTCCAATGCCAACTGTCAGCCCATACATGAACTGTCAAAACACGATGGCGATTGCGAGCGGGTTAGGTACCTAATAAAGCCAGTAGGCTTAAGTAGGTTAAAGTCGCGGGTTCACGGTGGATGCAAGTTGCTTCTAGCTGAGGCAATTGGAGTTCTATCTTCAATAATGGACGTCATAATGGCTGATAAGATGATAATGATGCTGAGTTATAGTTAATCGATCATGTGGACATTGATCTATCAAATCATATTGTCGAAATATTTATGGAAATCTATGAAATGTCAAAACTTTACCAAAGGTGAAAAAGGTATTTAGGTGTAAAGGATAAAAACCACTTTGTTACACTATTATAACGAAATAAATACTTTGACAATGTAGGTCTTGTTATCCTAGGTTCGGTTTACTCCGTAAGGGATAAAGACGTGAATAATAATGTAGAGTCAATTAATCTAATTCCTAACCCACCATCATGGAACCTATTTATAGTAAACGTCGTAACGATTTTCCTTGTTAAGTAAAGCGGTCTCTACGACATTTTATGTGAAAGGGTTCCTCGACTGCGTGTAAAAAGTTATTCACCCTACCCCATATTCATTCCACTCTGATGTTCAACTTTTTTCTTAACTCAAAACGCTGAGTTTCAATTAGTCCAATTTCCATCACGAACACAACAAACGTGTTAGCCATATTGTGCACTTAGCCTTACAAGACGTCTCACTCCGGCATAATAGGCAAGGTTCCCCTATAATGAATTCCCACGTGATGTTAACGACTATTATTCCACATCTCCATGTGACACACATCGTTTATATACAAGGTATATAATGTATTGTTGTTGACCGTTCATTGAGACAGAGTAAACGTAATATTTGTTTGCGATTTTACACAATCATCGTATTTACTTCCTTGTCGTTGTATATAAACATTTGTGTGTGTGTTTAAGTGGATAGTGTGTCTGAGGTGTTTATCTGACACTGACATTACGTACCTACATATTTTAACATTAATAAGGTATCAGTTATGCTTCAAAAGGTGGCTTAAGAAAGTAGCTACTCTGAGATTATGGGATATGCTGGTCTGGGAGTAAAGAAAAAACCGAATTTACCAGTTGCTTCTCGTTCCGCGCAGATGGTAAAAGCCCATCGAGGGAATGGGCGAAATTCTTAGAAATCATGTTATAGGCGACGCGGCAACCCATCCCTATTTTGATTCCACTTTCCACCTGTACGCCCACAGTGTCTTGCTAAACGTGGTCTGCAGGTCTTGTTACCTTAGGCTCTGTCTCGGGGATAAATACCTGATTTATGTTTGTTTGTTTCTTAATACGTAATCATAGTAAAAAAACTAAACATGGCAAGATTATCTTAACGTTTCTGGGTTAAAAGCGTCGCTTCTCTGAGTATTTGTTAACAGCGATGCCGCGAACTGTTTACGTGTGCGACTCGATTCAATTTATTTCGCCGTGTTTGCAATTGCAATACAATACTGCCCGCAATGTCCACAGCTTTGTGACTGCATCGAGCATATATGCAATAAAGTGTTACATTTTGACACTATTAACGTACCAACCATACCTTTTGCGATAGTAATTTAGCTTAATCATGGGATATGTAGGTATTATTATCCAAAAATAAAAAGAACCGTTTTCTGAAATTATGATGATTATCTTTTTGTTTATATAAAAACAAGTGATTGATTCACTAATGCCATAGTTACCTACCATGTTCAAAGATTCAATATTAACATCGATAGTAATATTATTATCCAGTATCATGCGTGACCACTCAATTAGTGCATCGATCGCCGCATTGATTTAGCGTTAATTTTAAACAAATTAAATTAAGTTGCCACTCTGTTGGTTATACGCTCGATGCTGGTGGATCGCATTGGCATTTTATTTCACTGTACTTTCGTTTGCAATCGGTAAATATCTAAACTACATATATGTGAAATACACACATACATAGGTACCTACATAAATAACGTTTTTATCCCTTACGGGGTAAACAGAGCCCAGGGTAATAAAACGCAAAGACCGCGTTTAGTATGATTGTGATCGTATGGATAGAAAGGGGAATCAAAGCAGTGATGTTGCTAGCCACATCGCCTATAACATGATTCTAAGATTTTGGCTCATTCCCTCGATAGGATTTTACCATCTGCGCGGGAAAGGAAGCAACTGGTAAATTTTATGTTTTTTTTGCTCCCAGACTACCATGGAAGGAAAACTTAAAAAAACTATACGTTAACTTATTGCCTATTGTCTACTTTGTTCTTTGTTTCTGTATTGTTTTGTACTGATCTGTGGTGTTCAATTAAGGGTATTTGTATTGTATTGTAACTTATAGGTGAAAAACTTAAGTAAATGACCTGTTGTTCAAATTAAAATGCACTTATTCCTTGCGAGAGATGTTCTTTATTAGACCGACTGACAATGACACTAAATTGACACGAAGTTATAAAAATGTATTAAAAGTAAATCTGATATGAAACCTCAACATCCTCCGGGCGGCAAAGCTGAGCTCCTGACTTCGAGCTGGTATAACCTCTAAAGGGGACGGCTTATACTCGGCATCTGCCCATGTGGACTCTTGCCACTCTCGACACACTCCTTCTCGTCCTGGGATTGGTTTCAATCCATTTTCTAGCTGGTCGAACTCTTGCTGTCAGGCTGGATTCTTTCACTACTGCATGATGTGGCATGTAGTGTCCCTTCATGTCATTCTCTGTAACTATATCTAACATCCCTTCTTTTAACCGGTCTTTAAAGCTATTTTCATATTCATTGTAATTATTCGTCTGCGTAAGTTTTCTAGTAGTTATTTCTAATCGTTTCGTTGCCATGTCTCTATTGCTCTCCATTTTATTTTGTCCAATTTTCCACGGCAAGTTAACTTCACATCTACCAGTCTCTTTTTTGTTCACGGTTTCTTCAAAATAATTCAAAATTTCTTCCTGTGATTCTTTCTTAGATTTAATTTCAATCGGGTCCCTTATTCCTATCACTTGGAGTTCCCATAAGTCCATGACATTATTATTGCTCAGGTACTCGAGGTTGGAACAACCGATGCTTTTCTGTCCTTGAACCGTCCATCCGAGTTTTGTTTTTATAGCGGTCAAGTTTCCTTCTAATTGTATATAACAACCAGTCAACAACATCCCTGAATAATCTGCTCCAATAAGCAGTCCGATGTCAGGTGAATTTATTCCTTTGTCGCTCAAGTTAATGTTATTGTTCTTCAACTGAACCATCAAGCGATCGTTTTCAAGTAGTCGCGGTATAACGCCGCAGACTTTTGTTTTATCGAGTGCGGTCATTTGAAATTCGAACTCGTTATCTAGGCTCTTCACGTTCAAATTATAAATGCCATAGTCAGCTTTATCAGTTTCTATGCCGCCGAACAACGAATGTGCCAAAGAGATTCGTTTAGTTGTAGTTATTCCAAGGCTCTTCACAATATCACGTCGAACGTACGACCGCTGCGATCCGCTGTCCAAAAAGGCTCGTGTAGTCAGGGACTTGCCTTCGTGCTCAATTTTTACCATCAGCGTCTGAAGTAGAGTGGTAGTATTAGTCTTCTGTGATGCAGTGTTCTCAGTAATGGATTGATTTTGACTACTTTTGATCGTTGGTTTTTCGTCAGTAGGCGGACCTTTATCTTGAGTTCCAGGGCACAGTAGTACGGTATGTCGACGCGCACAAAGAATACATTTTGTGAAGCTCTTGCATTGCTTGGCCGTATGATTCGCCTTTAAACAAATAAAACATACGCCTTTTTTCATCAACAACTGCTTTCGCTCTTCAAGCGTCATTTTGGCAGCTTTGAAGCATTCCAGACTGCTGTGCGTTCCCTCACACCATATGCACGTAGTGTTTTTGACATCTTTCTTAGGTTCGGTAGAAACAAGACAAGAAGCGGTAGGTTGTTTATTGCTACAGCTCAACGTATTAATATTATCTCCGCCGTCCGTACTGGAAATACCGTTTCGAGATATTTTTATTCTTTCTTCGCTTTCGACTTCTCTCTTGACGAAATCTAGTAAGTTCTTCAGATTAGATTAGATTAGATTTATTTATCACCCTTTTAAAAGTACAATTAAATGTCAAACATAAGTAATTCACAAAGGGATCGTCAATTGAAATAAAATAGTAATAATAATAATAATAATAATAAATGAAATCAAATTAAAACAAAATTGCAACAAACAAAAATAAAGCTTAATGAAATATGTCAATGTAGATTCACAAAAGGATCGTCATGGGTACATAACAATGAGAAAATAATAATAATTAAAATAAAACCTATTTTAAAATCAATTTAAAATGTCAAATAGTAAATATAAAAACACAAAATGTGAAAATATTGTCAGAACACTAAATAACAAAAATAATAATAAATGAGGTACTAGAATGGTACTAGAGTCGTCAGCAGTGTTGACCGCTTGTCCTCTTGCTCTCTCCCAGGCTCTGAGCACGTCTTCGGGCAGCGCCGACTCCCCCAGCGGGTACAACATGGCGGCGTACTTGTCGCTCGTGACGCCTAGGGATTGTAAGGCGCGTAGCTGCGTGTTAAGTTTGTCAAACAGAGAACTCAGAGTCGATGCATTCTTCTCATAACTTTGTGATTGAGTGAGAACAAGGTTCAATAACTCTCTTACGTAAATCTCGATCAGTAAATCGTCTCTTGCAAACCTCCCTTTAAGTTGATCCATGGCCGCTCTGTAGTTTTCCCCTGACGGCGGAAAACTTTCCACGAGCTCTCTTGCTGGAGAACCCGGTAATGTAGCTTGGATCAGGTACTGAAATTTGTCATCGATGTCGATGTCTACTGCTTCATCAATTTTCTTAAATTGACCCCAAAAACTAAGCCAGTTCTTAATTTTGCCATCGAATTCAATAAGTTTTATTTTTGGCAAAACGAATTTTCTTTTAAGTTCAGTGTCGGTGCAATTAGTTTTCTTCGAAATAGTATGTCTGGTCTGACATATTACTCCTTCTAGATCTTACCATCGAATTTTCGCTCCCAGAGTCTGACATATTTTTTTCTCTGGATCTTAGCGTAGGATTTTCGATTAGGGAGTGGCTCTCGGATACGGAGCGAGCATCGCTGGGGCAGAATCGGTTGTACTTGAGCTTTGCTTCTCCCCAAAAATACCGATATTCGTCCGCTGTTTCGCAATCGTCATCAAATTCTTTGCTACTCTCGTAATCAAGTCCTTCGAGCCACTTACGTCTTACTTTTTCTTCGATTTCGAACAATTGATTCGCTTTTTCTTGAAGTATCTCAAATGTCACTTTTACTCCATCGAAATCGTCGGCCGTGTCACATCTCTCCAAAAATCGGTTTCGAGTTCTTGTAAACGAGCTCCGGATAATTTTTCTTTCTCGTTTAAGCAATTGCAAATCCATTTTTCCTCACGGTCGCCACTTGTTCAAATTAAAATGCACTTATTCCTTGCGAGAGATGTTCTTTATTAGACCGACTGACAATGACACTAAATTGACACGAAGTTATAAAAATCTATTAAAAGTAAATCTGATATGAAACCTCAACACCTGTTGTATGTAGTAGTGTACAGAACTGATTATGGGACTATTCGCACACATTACTCACACATACAATAGGTAACATACAAAAGTTTTTCACCTATATCTTGTTCGAATACTTGCAACTCCAGAACCTCTCCTAAAATTATACTTACTTCTTGAATCGCCAGATTTTTTATCGTTCACACGCCGAGCGTCACTTGTTTCAGTCGTAAATCTCCCCAAGTTTCCTGAATGCGAATGGTCTACTTTGTGGGGGTAATCAGGAGTTATGTTTATGAAGTCAACAGTAAACGTTTATTGGGTAAGTTAAGGTGGGTACTTATTTGTGGATATTTATTTCGGCCGCTCGGGTACTGTTAATTTCGAGCGATGAAGTTTGGAACGACTGGGTCCTGGGTTTATGCTGAATTTCTTTAGACCGACCGCTTAAATGAGTCTTCGGCCGGCCGATACAGATGCGCTTGATGGGACGACCGCGGGGGCCGAGAGAGGTGCGGGCGGCAGGCGCACTACGCACCTGCACCTGTCTGTCCCCTTTGTCGTCCTACCCCGCGCCCCTGTGCCGCGCGAGCGAGCACTCATTAAGCGGTCGGTCTACAGAGTAAGTTTGCATAATAACAAAATTTCTCAAATGTGATCAAATTAGCAGCGCCACTAGCAATAAAAAACGGCATTGATTGTTACAGTAATTCGCTTCGGAAAAAAAACTACTGACGTAAATTGTAAGAATTATTCTCTACTTAGACTACTTACATTTTTATCGTAAAATAATAACGCCACAAAAACTGCCATTAGACGCCATTTTTTCAACATGGCGGCGCGAGCGGCAAATGTACAGTCAAGTGTAATAATATTGTATGTAGTCAAAGTTTCAAAAATAAGTAGGTACCATACGCTCTTACGCCGGCGTAATAAGGTCGTGGGACATATTTTTGAGAAGTTCATATCGATACTTTATTTTTGCACTTGACCGTATGAGCTGCCAAATTTGAAATTAGAAAGAGCACCATAATCTACCGATTTTCAAAACTCTCGGAAAACTTTCCATGACAAACTGCGAGATGACTATTTCATGATGCTTATTGCATGTTTTTTCGCAACAAACTCCTCGAACGCGTCAACGCGTAACTCGTCCGGGATACTTTTTGTGCCAAAAACGGGCAAGTAAAGTATGCAATTTGCGCTTATTGATAATCTAGAAAGGGATCAATGTTAGTGAAGATAGACGGTATGGTAATACGGCTTGGAATTGAAATGGTCCAATTATTCTAAAAAAATTGTAAGCTACTTTTATCCTGAAAAATTGCGTAGTTCCCACGAGACAGCGATAAAACGAGTTTCTCCCAAACGAACCCGCGGGAAACAGCTAGTAACGTATAAAACTGCCGCATTTTGTAGCAATAAATCACACACGAATTCATAAGTGGAATCGTTACAATTTCCATACTACAATGTACAACCGACGATAAAACTGTTAGCTGTTTTACTACGGGTCGTAAGAATAAAAGTTATTGTACGCATTTTGCATTTTAATACAAAATCAACCGATCGTATAGCCTTTGTAATATTGAAATAAAAAGTGTAAAAAACATACCAATTAAAAATCATTATGATTAAACTGGCTTAAAACTATCCGATTGTACAAACACAATCACGTGGATCGTTTATAATTAAATTTATAATCTAAATACAACTTGTCTACAATAGCATATTTTTTTATTTTATTTTTTTTTTATTAACTAGCTGTTGCGCACTTTGAGTGCGTATCATACATCTCTCACCTCTCGAATCGCTCTATCTATAAAAGAAAACCGCATCAAAATTAATTGCGTACTTCTAAAGATCTAAATACATAAAGACAGACAGACAGCGGAAAGCGACTATGTAGTGATCGCCAACATTTTTGAGCTTGTGTGTCGTGATCGTCATTTACGCTGCATTTGGTTTCCTGAAAAAACAAATGACGTTCCACAAAACGTTCGAAACCAAATTCGAATAAAAACAACTCGTTATACACTAAAACTTGTTTTTAGCGTATTACAAGAAAGCGATCGGTCAAGCGTCGCAAATAAATTCTACCCGCACATTTTTTATGCGTAAACCGGACTCGAACTAACACTTTGACACTTTACAACTCAAGCGTACTTACCGTTGTTACAGTACCCATAAAGACAAAGAAGGGGTGCGAGTCGGGTTACCTCCACGTATGGTGAAGAGCTGGGAGTTCGTTTTTGGATCCGTCCGGGGGGAAGAGCAGTGCTTGGTCCGGTGCACCCTGGGCATCGACTAATGATTTCCTGGCAGTTTCTGAGGGATATCATTGACCGTTGGCTAAGAGCCCGACAGTTCTTTGACCGTTACCGTACAACGTTGCCGACATTTTGTCACATTATTGTAAAATTATATTTTTGTTACTTTGACATTGGCGAAGTTGTCGTCGCTATAACGACTTGATACGCCACAAATAAGAAAAAGAGGAAGAAAAAGACTCTTTACAACTCAAGCGTACTTACCGTCGTCACATAAATATTGCAAAGAGACAATTAGCGTCTCGTAAGTTAGAGCGAGACAACGCTCTACGAAACCGAAATTAGCCGAGAAGACCGATGTGCAATCTTTATGGCCGAGTACTGTACCTTGATTTATCTGAACAGTACAAGTGCCGTAAATATCCGTACAGATTGATGCTCGCGCCTGTTTCATAAGTTATTAATTAAATTTGAAGCCTTCGGAGTTGGAACTTGGCGCCATTAATCTTTTTCGCGTGCACTTAGGGTTCTTACTGACAAGTTAAGCCACAGTAGCGGTGCGAGGTTTCTAGCAGGAGTGGAGAGTGATGTATGATAGCAGATGGTTTCGCGATAGGGGCCTTTGGTAAATAATTCAGATTCAGACAATTACTGGTGCGGGTTGGCTGACTATTTTTCTATCTATTTCAGTCTACTCGTGACCAAAAAGTTGAAATTAAAAATGAAGCAATCACGTGATTAACCCCCTCATTCATAAACTCTCTGTAAGCTTCTGCTAACAGCGTAATCGTTTGTCCTTATCCGTCACTTTGACATTTACCTTTCACAGAGAAGGACAAACGATTGCTAAGTTAGCAGGAGCCCATAGAGCTTCACTTCATCACTACATAGTATAAAATAAAGTCACTTTCTCTGTCCCTTTGTACCTATGTCCCTATGTATGCTTAAATCTTTAAAACTACGCAACGGATTTTGATGCGGTTTTTTTAATAGATAGAGTGATTCAAGAGGAAGGTTTACATGTATAATACATGCATAATATACCGTGCGAAGCTGGGGCGGGTCGCTAGTTTATGAATAAGGGGGTTTGTCTCGTGTGGTGATATTTCGTAGTGACTATCTTTGACGGTACATTGATGATTAGTCTACATCACAAAAAAAACAATAATGGCCGATTGTCATTATTGACTTGTATGCGGGGTGCGAGTCGGGTTACCTCCGCGTGTGGTCAATTCAAGAGTTGTGGTTCGTTTTCGGATCCGTGCGGGGGGAATAGCAGTGCTTGGTCCGGTGCACTCTGGGCAACGGCCAATGATTTCCTGGCAGTTTCTGAGGGATATCATTGACCGTTGACTAAGAGCCCGACAGAGGGGGAGGGGGTCTTTTACCGTATTACTGTACAAAGTTGCCGACATTTTGTCACAAGATTTTGTCGAGATTGGCAAAGTTGTCGTCGCTATAACGACTTGATACGCCACAAATAACAAGAAGAAGCAGACTTGTAAGCAAGTAATATTCTTGCAGATGCCAGTAGGTACATATAACTTTGGCTCATATTATGACGGTAAAGGACTTTTTTGGTCCACTGAAAATAAAGATGGAACAACGACACTTTGCTTTTTAACAAACTAGCAAACCATACAAAACTTACAAACATAGTTTTGCTACAAGTGCGTTATTAAATCAGTGTAGAGCACCTGTCCCTTTGCCACGATTACGTCAATTTCCCACGAGCTTTTATAATAAAAGCAGATGTAGGAGCTTAGCTATAGTAATTATCTTTTGTCGTTGCTCACAATAGAAAAGTTTCCCATTGTACGGGACTTGTACGACAAGAAACTTGATACCTAAACATCCATTTTCTTGATGACGATAATATTTCAGGATAAATTTTTGTTTTAAATAGGTACCTAACTGACTTTCCCGTATCAATGTTAATAGGTTACTACTACTAAAACTACTCTATCTCTATTGTGGCTTTCCCTATCTGGAATTTTAAACTCACACTTTGTCGGTCCCTCGTTTAATGCTCCGCTCATCTACTCAAAGGTTAACTGGTAGAGATCCCTTATAGGGATAAGTTCGCCTTTGTGCAAATATTAATGTTATTTTAATTTTTTTTGTAAATTGTATCTGTTTCTTTATGTTTCTACAATAAAGCATTTACTTACTAACTACAATACATTACAATACAATAACTCTTTATTGAACACCACATATAACGACGAAAACAGAAAAAAGGTAAACAAAATATTACAAGCTAACAATAGGCGGCCTTATCGCTACAGAGCGGTCTCTACCAGGCAACCATAATGGACTGGAGAAAAGAACAAATCTGAGCAGGTGGTGCAGTTTAGAATATTTATTAATATACTAAGTAGTGAAAATACATCTTCACTTGGCCGGTTTTTTTACTATTACCTTACTATAGTATTACACGTAATGCAATAGTAACTTTGTCCCGCCTGTCCTGTCTATTTTGAAAATTAATTTTGAAATGAATCTGACAGTATTGTCGTTCTTTTTCACCATCACAAAATCTGAAATGAAAACGCTTCCTTTCATTATTTTTCTTCTTGTGATTTTCACTTATTGCCTGTCTCAACAATCTATTTTCACAGACCAATTAAATTCATGACCCACACAAAATAATTGCTCGCAAGTATCATGCCTTAAAACCCATCATCATCGGCATCAGTACTACTAACACATTGCGGGAGTATCGACAATTCGTTACACTGCGGGGTCTCAGGCCTACGGTTTTGTGAGCGATGGATCAACCGCATCAATGTAACGCAACACGTACAATTGTCGGTCGCATGTAAATAATTCAGCTTCCCTAATACTGAGAACGCCACACATGGCTTTTAATAAGGCAGTGCTATACTCAGCCAAGGACTCCCACTACGTAGCCAAACGGAACACTGGGGTTTTTTTTTATAAAACAGTGTGGCAAAATAAATAACCGCCAGCTGACGAAAGAAAGAAGACATTTTATTCCTTTTTGCAAGACACACAAATATAAGAGAATATACACAATTTTATAGACAATAAAAATAAAATAAAACACAGACATGAAAAATATATCAGCGTTGTGTGTTTTCGCAAAAGTGAAACGGTCGCTGGCTCAGCATTACGCTGAGGTGTTAGACACCTGCAGCACTGATTTTCAGCCAGAACCATCTGTGACTCACGAAACGATACACAGGTAAAAAAAATATGTTTAATATACTGCATAATCCATAAACTTTTACGTAAACAAAGTAATAAATAGATAAAACCCGACTTTTGTGTAACTAAAAAAAAAATACATAAATTAACGAAATAGTTCACAATAACCAAAAAAAAAAAAAAGGGTGGAAAACTAAATTGTTCAAAAACAACAGGCTGGCATATCAAAGTGCAAAGTGGTGGAGGACTATTGTAAGGATTTTTGCAGCGTCAATAAGTGATCCTTCAGCTTGCGCTTGAAGGTGTAACTACTTGACGCTCCTTGGATAGGGGGAGGAATATCATTCCAGCACTTGGACGCCGCAAACTTGAAACTGCCTCGAAGTACCTGCTGCTTCACGTCCTGGTAAAAATGGTAAAAGCCCTTCGAAGGAACTGCTAAAAACCTTAAGAAACATGTAATAGGCGATGCGGCTAGCAAACCATCACTATTTTGATTCCCCTTTCCACAAACATTCGTCTTTCTCGTGGATAATGGAGGATCGAACTCTGGACCTTAAGCTTCGTAGTCAGGCTCTCTAACCACCAGTGGCGTGGCGTCAAGTATATCAAAAAGCAAGCCGTAGGGAATTTAACTAGCCTTTTTCTCTAATTCTGCACAATAAAAGTGGCCAACTGCCTTAAAATAGGCAAGCCGGTGGGAATTGAGCTCTATGGACGCCACGCCACTGCTAACCACTAGGCTATCTGGTCGTCAAAAATGAATATCACCTCTAATTACTTTTAACAGGCAGCTCTGTCCATCGATGACGTTTCCGGTTAGTCCATTAACGAACTCTGATTCAATACTCCTTCAACTCCAACGAATTACTGCAGGCATTCATTAAAATCATCGAATTTTTCGTCCAATCGCAGTGGGAATGCAATTGGTTGATCAGAGCTTCGTTAACCCTCGCTGATCGAGTCAGTCAGTCATTAGTGTCCAATCTGCAACACATAACTGGAATACTTTGTGTTTGAGTGTTTCGTAACTAGTCGTTATTTTAACAGGCTTGTTAGAGCTAATCAAGTAGGTTATTTGCACTAACATACAATACAATACAAATACTCTTTATTGAACACCACAAATCAGTACAAAACTACCCGCACCTCTCTCGGCCCCCGCGGTCGTCCCACCCCGCGCTGCACCGCGCGGGCGAGGCCTCATTTTAAGCCATCGGTCTATAGCTTAGTCGTTTTTACCTGTGGCCTCTCAAGCACAGGGTCGTGGGTTCGAGCCCCGGGCTCTCACCTCGGAGTTTTTCGGAATTTATGTGCGATATTACATTTGAAATTCACCATGAGCTTTACGGGGACCGGCACACATCTGCGAAGCAATTCAATGGTGTGTGAAGTTCCCGATCCGCTCGGGCCTGCGTGGGAGCTATAGGCCAAGCTCTCTCATTCTGAGAGGAGGCCTGTGGGACGTATAACGGCTGGAGATGAAGTCACATACGTATGCGCACTTTGACATGTTCAATTACGAACGCGTACATTCCAAAAATATTTTCATAATTCGCAGAATCTGCTTTAAACTGGATTAAGCCTGTATTTCTGAAACAAATTACAGATTAAACAATTTCAATTTCGTTTGGAGCTGCCGTCGAACGAAACGCTGTAGGGGGCAATCACAATTTATTACTCCTACCTTTCCATTTAAGGTTAGATATAAAATATGAGATTAGGCTCCCATTCTCAGTCATTGACCCTTGGTTACTCTTGTAGGATAAATAAACAACAAGAGTTATAAACATTAATAAACAATGAGGATAAATAAACAAACATTTTAATGTGAAGGTTGTTATAATAGAGAGAGAGAGAGAGAGAGAGAGAGAAACATTTATTTACACACATTCGATACACGTAGAATTATAATAGGAAGAAATACAATATACTTAGAAATAGTACCGATATAATATAACCGATATGGATATAATAAACACACACACACACACACATAAATTACGTCTATATCCCTTACGGGGTAGACAGAGCCCAAAGGTAGCAAGACCCAAAGGCCACGCTTAGCAAGATTGTAGGCGTATAGGTGGAAAAAGGAATCAAAACAGTGATGGGTTGCCAGCCGCATCGCCTATAACATGATTCCCAATAAAGTACATAAAAAAAACTTGTTCCCCATACATAATCAAGTTACATAACTGGCACTGTGAGACCAATGTAAGATTATTTTGGATCAATTTAGGTTTAGGTGCGGCGGGGGTAGCCCCTGGGCCACCCCCGCCGCGAACATGTTTGTTTTAATTTAGAAATAGTCTTTATTTTACCTTAGAATGTCCTGGTTCTGTAAAATAGTTATGTACGGGGAACAAGCGCATAATTTTTTTTTCTGTATAGTCTACAAAGATCCTAATCAATAAGAAATGTAACAGTTTATCATAACGATTTTAAATTCACGATTAAATTAGGAAATGTCAATGTAATTTTTCGAACTGAACAAACATACTGTCAGAATTCGGATAAAGATCAAACATACTTTAATTCGAAACCATTACGACGTTCGACAGAATCACATAAAATGGTTGTCACTGTATTATTTACCTCCATTTCATCTAGATAAGCTACAAAACGTTTCCAATATCGAATAAAATCGGCTCTTTATGCCGGCTCTAAAATCTTTACTTTATTTCCCGCTGTCGGCTTAGCCGAGCGGTTAGCAACCCTGACTCTGAAACAAGAGGTCCTGATTCGAATCCCCGTAAGCACACTTGTGTGATGGATGTGGAAGGTTGTACCCGACAACTGCCATTTCATAAATTCAAAAAAAAAATGTACATTGCTGAAAGAAAAAATTACTACGATGTCAAAACATTATTGTTGGATGATTTTGTAACTTCAAATGAATACTCGCATGCTAGTGTTTGCTAGACAAGTATACCAAACATAATATAGCAGAATAAAAGCTCTGTAACTAATAATCACGTCTTTATCCCTTAGGGGATAGAGAGCCTAAGGTAACAAAACCTTAAGGCCACGTTTAGCATGATTGTGGGAAAGGGGAATAAAAATAGTGATGGGTTGTTAGCCGCATCGCCTATAAGTAAGTAAGTCAGTATGTAAGTCATGATTCCTATGCCCATTCCCTCGATAGGCTTTTACCAACTGCGCGGAAAGAAAAGCAACTGGTACATTCTATATTTTTTCTTTACTCCCAGACCAGCATGGAAGATTTTTCTTGATGTAAACATACCACCTAATTGTTTACAAAATATTAAAAGGCTCACGTCGAGACTGGCACTGTTAGCTTTAACGTCTACATTGGTATAAATGGATCCTTAATACCCTGTATTTATTTATAGTATTTGTAATTTAATAGGATTAAGCAAGTATATGCCGCTTGTTAAAAGTTGAACGACTTGATTGTGCTTGAAAACAATTGGCATTCGACAGTTTTACAATTTTTCGAGACTCTTACCCAAGTATAATTTTTGCTTGTCTACAAGTCATCAATTTTCAATTCACTTTTGCTCTAATATTATTTCGTGCGTAGTTTATTTCACGAACTTGTTACTGTCTTGAACTTACTAAATTGTTCCGTCTTCTCATACGACTGTCTAGTTACTAGTACGTGACTATCCCTCGAGGTTAAGTAACTGTCACAAAAATTACTGTCATCCCAATGCTCAGTAACATTGTTATGTCATCATTTCTTTGCTCTTACCCGTCTAGACTAGAAATAAGACTTTTTAATAGTAATTTTTTCATATTTCATTATTTATTGTTCAAAGACTTGCTCCCGCGATTCCTTTCAGCATATTGCCTCCTTTTTCGTACTTACTGGGGCCTATTTGACAAATTAATATATATGAGTTGGCCTAACTTTTGACAGCAAAAACAAATAGTCTGGTTTAGCCTGAGGTCTGGACATGAAACCTAATTTTCTTTTGGTATTTTTCTAAGAAAAACCGCTCTTTATAATATCAGGCTTTATTATTTTCATAAGATTCTTCATTATTAAATCAGTCAGAAGCCGTCAGGAGCACTGAAAATACAAAGTAAAGTTGGATAATGAGAAAGAACTGATTTATGTTCTGTATAAAAAGAAATGAAGTAAATGCTAATAAAAACACTAACAGTTAATCCTACCTTATGGCAAAAATATACATACATACATACACAAATAACATCTATATCCCTTACGGGGTAGACAGAGCCTGGGGTAACAAAACCTAAAGGCCACATTTAGCATGATTGTAACCGTACAGGTGGAAAGAGGAATCAAAATAGTGTTGGGTTGCTAACCGTATCGCCTATAACAATGGTAAGCAACAGGCGGACCGCGGTCCGTTTGCGGACCGCGAAAGGTCGAATCTCGGACCGCGAAATATTGTAATGTATTTTATACCAAGTATCAATTAATACATAGATAGGCGTATACCTTTATTAATTAAAATAATGTTGTTTTCTGGACCTCGTTAAATTTTTCCTACAGTATCCGGACCCCACCTAAAACTACTTGCCGACCCCTGGCCTATAACATGATTCCTAAGAATTTCGCCCATTGCCTCGATGGGCTTTTACCTACATACATATCTACTTATAAATTTTATGTCAATTATGTAGCAGTATTAGGTTTGTTAGCACAAATGCAAGTGGTCCTTGAGTACGCACCACGTACTGGTCCAAAACACACACACACACACACATACACACACAAATCACGTCTTCATCCCTTACGGCAGTGGTTCTCAACCTTTCAGACATGAGGGACCATTTGACAAAAATGTTGTCGTGCCATGGACCACCTAAGTACCTAACTACAAAAAATCTAACGTATGGCTTCGATCGGCCCCAATGGATGGAACTGCACATTCACGCGTTGTGTCTGGTTGTCACTTATCTAATTATTTATTAGATTGGTCCCGCGGACCACTTAGGATGCTTCCAGGGACCAACAGTGGTCCGCGGACCACCGGTTAAGAACCACTGCCTTACGGGGTAGACAGAGCCTGGTCCAAAACATCTCGTAAAATACACCTTCATTCCAAGAACCAGCAAATACTCGGCTACCACACTTACAGTAAAGACAGTATATTTCCTCGGCTCAAGTTAGCTGTCGTCTCCACTGTTAGGTTATAAAGGACACATAAATTCGTCGCTCGGTGTTGTGTCACTTCCAAAACCCGCCCATTTTCTAAACAAGCAAAGCATTTGCAGGCCGCTTCGTAGTTACGCAATGCATTGTGATTTAATACAGCATTATAGTTACTTATGCTGTTATTAGAGACTTTTAGTTAGACCAAATTTAATTTAATGAACAAATGCCACATTGCCGTTGCCCGCGTATTCACCCGCGTGGAATTTAAATGTATACCAGGCAGCTTGACTTTTCCGACACTTGCTACAATTATCGTTATATTTCAATTAATGAATACAAAACTTTGATAAATTATGTTCCTGGACCTTGCTCATGAAATTCTCTATTTATTAGTGAAAACCGCATGAAAATCTGTGTAATTTTTGAGTTTGTCGCGAACGGAGACGTGGCGGAGGACTTTATTCTATGTAGTGATAAAACTCATAAATGTAGATCTAGGATCCTCGGGTTCACTTTTTGGACAAAATTATGCACTGAAACAATGTTTGGCAATTTAATCAAGATGATGATGTGACTTGGCTAGTTTTTATATTCAATTTTGCAGAGGGTCGTGGCTTTGAATCCCGGGCTCGCACCTCTTCAGTTTTCGTAATTTATATGCAATATATAATTTGGAATTTACCATGAGCTTTTCGGCGAAGGAAAACATCGTGAGGAATCCTGCACACAACTGCGAAGCAATTCACTGGTGTGTGTGAAGTTCCCGATCTGCACCAGGCCCGCGTGGGAACTATAGCCCAAGCCCTCTCATTGTGCGAGGAGGCCTGTGCCCAGCAGTGGGACGAATCATCTTTGGCTCAATGCTCCGGGGAGTACATTTTTATATTTATTTTTGTTTTAGTTCAATTAATCTATCTTGTAATACATTTATATTTTTCATTTATTTTAGTTAATTGTGTGTTTATTAAATTCTATCGTACTTATAAAGAGCTATATTGATAGATAAATAAGCCTTACCATAACCTTTTCTTTCCTGAGTACGCACTACAATAGATAAGGCAACTACATGCTACCGCTATTCATTACAAATGATAAGATTAAGTGGTTACAATATTTGCGATATGGCTTGATATGCCATTTTTTCTGCACATGGGTAATTCATAATGTAACGGTAAAGTTTTCCTGGCTTGTTTTTTGCATGTACAGTCAGCGTCAATTAGTTCGTGACACCCAAAGTAGCCAAATAGTTCGCAACACGTCATTGTTACAGTCGAAATAAGGTCGAGTTGCTAACTTTTTGGGCACTTTGGATATCACGAACTATTTGACGCTGACTGTACTAGTTGCTTCTCTTCCCAAAATAGTAGGAATCATGTTATAGGCGATGCTGCTTGCAACTCGTCACTATTTTTAATCCCCCTTCCGCCTATACGCCCACAATCATGCTAAACGCGGTCTTTAGGATTTGTTACCGTAGGTTCTGTCTACTGTTTGTAGAGCTGCCTTGAAGAGGCATTTTTAACTGAACATTTTATACACGCGTTAACGAACTTTATAGCGCGATGTAGAAAAGGGGTGACGTCATGCTGTGTACTCGAGCGTCGTATCCATTTAAGGAAATGGGCGGTGCTTGGGTAGTTGCAATAGCTATCACCCCATAACTGTAGAAACACACACAGGTACAAGTTAAACATTATAGACCGGCGAACCCTCAAAGCGCTCGCATGATTTTCCCGTCAAACGCTGAAAAAAGAGGTAAATGTCCACGCACTATCGGTCACTTTTACACCTTTCAGCACCGAGGGAGACGTAACGCAATTATGGCTCCCTCTCTAACACGATTACCTCTAATAGAAAGTTATCCTGTGGAGACAGTCGCGAAATTCTGACGTAAATATCGCGTACTAAGTGCTGACGCATTTATTAAAGGATGGTACGTAAGTGACAAGTTAGTTTCAGTTTCATTTTATGCAAAGGGTATGACACTATACAAATAAATAAGTCTTTGCTTCCTGTCCGTATCATTTCGTCATATCTAGCTTATATTCGTCCCAACTGGCCTCTTCTCAGAACGAGAGGGCTTGGGCTATAGTTCCCACGCGGGCCCAGTGCGGATCCGGAACTTCACACACACAATTGAATTGCTTCGCATATGTGTGCAAGTTTTTTCACGGTGTTTTCCTTCACCGAAAAGTTCATGGTAAATTTCAAATGTAATTTCGCACATAAATTCCGAAAAACTCAGAGGTGCGAAGCCCGAGATTCGAATCCACGACCCTCTGCTTGAGAGGCCACAGGTTAACCACTAGGCTACCACGGCGTTGTATCATTTGTCCCGTTAAAAATAAAATAATGCAAAAAATTACGAGGTACAGGTATAATAATAAAATTAGGCACAAGTGAGCACTTTTTAGAATGGGTAAAAAATGTTAAATTCGCGTCAGGTAACACTGAGGGAGAGTCAAAGTACCAGGATCACAGGTCCTCTAAGAGCTTATTTTGAAATACGAATGGCGCTAGAGTCGCGTTCGATTTTTGAAGTGTTTTTTTATTGAGTCGCGGAGAAAAAGTACCAGGACATCAGCACATTGTTAGAGGTCTGTCCAAAGAGAGTGATGAAGGTGTTGTGTTCCGAGCTTCTTTGTATGCGCTTCCGAACTTTGATTTGAATTTATTTAAATTTAGAACGCTGCCCACGTTATCAATAAAGAATAATCGCATAGTGAAGGAAATACCAGGACAGCAGTCTATAGTAAGAGGTGCGTGTGTGTAGTTTTCACTTTTGCCGGCACTCCCGGAGTGCGACCCGTCCGTTTTTTTTATTAGGCTAGCCTATTGGAGTATCCCACTGCTGGGCAAGGGCCTCCCCTTTTTTTCCGCCACTCATCTCGCGCAAGGGTATGCTCCCGTCCTGCCACTCTAATTGATATGCGTCCAAGGCAAAAAGGTTTTTTTGTCAAGCGATACATTTGATCAAAATGCTTGTCGATAAAACGACATTGAACGGCCAGTCCGCTGAAACTAGGTCGGTATTTTCATATTCACGTTTTGTGTTGTAATACTATTGAACTTGGAGACTGTTCGTTTTCGTATTCCTGTGTACTACCTACTTAAACAATTTAACTAGCTATACCCGTACTTCAATCAACTAATAACATATTATTAATGGGTAGGTAATAATTGCTGTGCCAGGTTATTTATCCCTTGGGCATGAATTTAGATATTCGATATTAACACTTCCCTGGGGTGTCTTTGTAAGAAGGGTCGACCAGCGCTAACTATGAGTACCCTACATATGTAAAATTGCCTTGCGATTAATTAACATAGATAAGAAAATTTACTTGATTTATGAATGAATTACTCTGAATCAAATAATTTAGTTTTTTTTAATGAAGATGGTAACATGGGTGTTAATGCTCATGGAGCCCTTACAGTAGGCCCACATGGTGGCCCAAGGTTCCTGAAAGGCTTATGGAAACAGTTATGCTTGGCGTATCTTTGCGAAATCAAATTAGAAGGGAGGAGATCCGGAGAAGAACTAAAGTAACCGTCGTTCTTAGCCCAAAAAATTCCACAGCTTAAGTGGCAGTGGGCGAAGCGCATTGCTCATAGAACCTACGGCCTTTGGGGCCGTAAGGTTCGAGAGTGGCGACCGCGTACTGGAAGGCGGAATTTTGTTAGGGAGGAAAGGACGGACGATCTGGTAAAGATTGCGGGAAGTCACTGGCTGCGAGTAGCGCATAACCGTCGTGGAGATCCTTGGAGAAGGCCTATGACCAGCAGAGGACGTCTCCTGGCAGATATGATGATGATGAGAGCGGAGACTATAAAATCGAATCACATCACTTGAAATCTACATCACAATATCACATTACATTGACTGCATCAGGTAATCTTACTTGGTTCGAGGAAGGTTTGAGGGAAATGTGGTTGACGCGAAAAATTTCAAACTGTTCTTTATTATTTATCATATGACTTATTATCTGTTGCTCACGTCATCTACGAATAATTCGTTTATCGCTATTCAGTAACTATTATAGTTAAATATTTGGTGCATAATTATATACCAAAACAATACCATAACAAAGTAAACATTTTATTGAATCAGGCGTTACTTTGCGGAGGTCCATCTCAATGAACAAAAAATTTAAAGTAAACATGGTGCCGTTCCAGACTATAGTCTAAACTCTGTTCCATCCAGATATATGTGGATATGGAATATAATATAAAAAACGTCCACAAACATCCTTGCATCTTCACAAGGTTTCGCATTTCTAATATTAGTAGTATTATAAAAATTATGCGTTGAATTTAGTATTTTATGGTAACGTAGTGGCGCCAATGACCGACAAGAACCAGTTACCGACACTTTTTTTTTTGATCAAAGAAAATAAGAGTTGTAAACAGATTTCTTAATGTGGCAATACTGTGCCGTAGAGATGACACTGCATACTTTCATTCGGCAACATATGAAAGAAATCGGCCGTTTCGTTTTAAAATGGCCGGAGGATATCTGAGCACGGCGAGTGTTTTCGTGAATACGGCGGAATTTCTTACAGAAATCGTTAAGGAGGTGAGTACAATGTTTCGTTTATTATCGTGATGTATTGAAACTCACTTGAATTTGGTGTTTTCCGCTGGTTATTATAGCAATCAGAGGATCGGTTTTTATTACAGCCAAAGTTTAGAGATATTTTTTTTAGTATTTATTGCCGTTGTCGATGACTGGATCTGAAAAATTGACTTTTTCCAATTATCGACAAGTGTCGGTAGCAATTATTTTTTTAAAGTGTCTCTTTACATACGAATAAGGTTCTATTTTCTTTGCTGAGTTGGTGGGCATTTGAAACAGATTGATAAACGCCGAGATACCAGTAATCGACGCGGTGTCGAGTATTGGGACCAAATTGTGTCGATAATTGGTTCTTACAGATGCCTTCAAGAAAAATTTACATTTCTGACCAAACAGGAAAAGCTTTCAAGGCTGTGAGGAGCTATGAAGGTTGCAGCTGCTGCTAAACGTATCGCAGTACCTGGGATTCCTCTTCACGACAAAATCACAGGAAAAACTCCAATTGGCTGCGCTATTATGGGGCCAACTACTATCTTGACAAAATCAGAACAATACATTTTGGAAACATGGATATAAGCGTTATCTAAAAATCAGAATTCCGTTTGTGGTGGTACGGCTGTGATCGTCTATATAATTAAGTTAATTATTGAGTGTATCGAATGTATTTAAAGTTATTCAGGTCGACTCGTAGAGTCGGAACACATTTTCGTATCAAGGAGGCAGCTTTGTTATTGAGTTTTCGAGGCTTTACACGGCACATTGCGATTGAGTGGTCTAATACCCATACTGTCAACCATTCCACCCGCTTACCCATAACTTTGGCACGTCGAACAAACAAGGATTAGTGTTATCGAGACTGATCTTATTCTTATAAGATCTTGAGAACATCATCTATAAGCTATTATTTAATACGGGCCAAAAGGTAAGTGCTCGGTTGGCGTAATTGTCAGTAAAATATTAGCACGGGTACGCCCGAACGATTCTGGCCAACCTCACTCTGACACAGGGACTCCCTACACCGGTAACCGGTTCTGGCATCTCAGATTATTGGGGGACAGATGACCTCCTACGCTGCGAAGCGTTTATTGTTTCCACCATCCAAGGACGGGTACTTTTATTGTGGCCAGACGGCCCCCCCCTTTGTTACCATGGATTTATGATTATTTCAATAATATTATGTGATATGGTTTGGCCAAACCAGGTCGGAGGTCAATCTGTAAGACATGGCATGTATTGGGTGCCCAGGGTTGCTACCAGTCGCCACCAAATCATGTGCTCGTTTATATGGCAATACTTCCTCTAACCGGTCTGAAAGCTGAAATCTCCTGTAACTTTGATGCTTCCAACTCTGCGAGTTTTACCTCTCAAGGTTAAGGAAAACCTCATAGAATCTCTATTCTTAGGAGTAATACAAGTGAGGTCTATACCAATTTAGGCATTTGACACAGGGCCTCCGCCTCTGCTTCATTCTTGGTCACATTAAATCATCCGACTCTACAGCACTCTCAAGTAATTGTGACAATGTAACTTTATTTGAAAACCAATTAGATTTATAGATTAGTTAATTAATGGTTTAGTCACTTCAACACAAACACTAAGGTACTCAATTCAATTAATGCTTGGAGGAAGCTAAATTTAATAATGACAACGAGGATTAATAAAGTGACCATAATCTCTCACAGTTAAAACACAACCGGTTACTTAGACTGCCACAATTAAATGTAGCTCAAAAGAATCAATATTCAATTGGACGAGGCCATTTAAATGGATGAATGATTAGGAAATCATGTTTGAGTGTATTGTGGAAATCTTCAGTATTGGAGAGACATTTGGTATAAAAGCAACACCTCTACATTTAAATTAAAAGTCCAATGTATGTACCCAAATCACTAGAATAATCAGGTAGGGAGAATCTCCATTACTAAATATCTCTGAAGGTCTGGGAATATATATATATGTATTATGAAGAAAACATAAAAGTTTTAATATCAAAATAATTTATTTTACTCAAAATTAAATTATTTGAACACACTTGAGCATCAAAAGAAACTGTTTGATTATTTAGATTGCCATTGATAGTATGCTATCTAATGACAACCGGACTTTCCATTCCTAACTGCCAATTCTAATAAAGGGAAAATGTTAAGTCCAAACGAAAAACCCTTTTGGCAATCTATGTACTATACACACATGCACATATTTTAAGACATTAATATCACAAGTTAATCATTAATTAATTACACATTAGGTCACACGTTAACAACAAACTGTCAAATAGTAATATGTACTTAAAAACACATGGATAATCTGCTCCCGTTCGAAGGGGCTAGTCCCTGTTGGTCTATAAGCTCTTTACCTTAATTGGGTAAGACATTACTGTAATTATTGCATATGAGCCTTGTCATTCTTAATGGATTTATATAAAAATCACATCAGTATCAACTCTACACGGCAAATGCTCACTATGATCAGTATCATATTTAATTCTACAAAACATTTAATAGTTCTGAAAGCCGTTATCATTAAAGGGATGAGGATGAAAAGATGATTCTATTTAATTACAAAATTAAGAAGATTGTTGAAGTGAAGGCTTGTTGCTTGCCTGTATACACTATTACAAAGGCGGTACTTTACCGGGTCTCCTAGGTCCTGCTGCTCACCGTCACTCAAAACTTGACTCTACTGTTAATTTAGTTTTACTGAATTTAATTACAAATTTATAGAATAGATATTGGTGAACAAAGTATTTGTATCTCTAGATTAAGCGTCTTCCCGTTAGGCGGTCGTGAACTTCACTGTCCTGTGTTCCTCGCTGCGCCCACGCAACGCAAGGCATCCCTGCCCCAACTCCAGCGGATCATCGTTATTGGTCACTGTAATTGATAGAAAGATTCCCGCCAGTAAATCTGTATGGATATTGGTTATTGAAAAAGGAGCGTCACTGCGATTGGTCCATTCGAAATTTAGATCGTTCTCCTCAACACACCGCCCCTTTCTCACGCTCACGCGGACTAGGTCGCATCTGGAAGTAATCACTTATTTCAATTCTAAGAAAGCTTGCAAAAAAATATTGGAGTTGTATTTGTCTTCGAATGTTCAATGACCATAAGACAGGTTCCTTTATCTCAGTTTATATTTATGGGCTCACTTTACGCCCTTAGAGATGTTTATGAGTTTCGTCTGTGATAGTTTTAAGTTTCTTTTAAATTTCTTAAGGATTTCTGGGTAAATATTTTAACTGCAACCTCATGACAGCCCTTAGCTTGTGAAAATAAAATAATTGTAATACTCAATTACGAGAAATTTTGCTATGAACAGTGCTGGCCATCTCACGTTGACCATCGAGGAAATAACCAATTAAAGTGGTAATAAGGGTTATCAAATTATGGCAATACATCTGACTTTTGACGTATACCATACAAACACATTTTTTTATTTTTTTTTTCCTTTATCTTCTACGTGGAACCAAGTCATCTAAGTAATTTACTTTTTGGTTTTTATAAAAAATAATCGACTGTCATTCATTATGCCACATAACGACTAAACATTAACCATAATTTATTGCTTTATTAACTCAAGTGACCTGTTTAACATTCAGCTGGCCAACCTGAGAGCAGCAATCGCCAATTTTGGCTTAGCTTAAGTTAATTTCATATTAATTGTTTCATCTATGCCCCACTGACTAAAAATTCTTTTCTCAAACATGCTCGGAAATGTATGCGTTAATGTCCCGATATGAGGACATGAAGTTTCTCGTTTATGGCTCCCTACATTACTTCTTGGCTTAGGCCACAAAAGTTAGTATGAAAATCCATTTTTATCCGCTGCTCTAATTTTTTAAATTTCTATACTAAAATTAAATTGGCAAAGGAAAAAATTACATACAGACAACCACCACCACAATCTGTACCTAAGCATAATTGCGACATAAAAAAAAACTATGGTACTATATTTATGTGCGGTTAAACATGGTGCTCAAACAGCTGGATCAAATTAGTACATTTAAAAAATAAAAAAGGTGGCAAATCGAAAATCTTTTTAATTTTAATATTTCCTCACATTGTTTGAGAAAAGCACTATACAAGCTTTGGCCGGAACAGGGATTGCAGGACTCGTTCTATCTGGCCTCGTCTTCGACTCGGCCACCTACCCCAAACTCGTCCAGCAATCCCTTACTTCACGGCCTCTGCAGTAATGTACTATTACTGTACAGTGTGTAAAAATAATTATTGATTAAAACACAGCAAATGCTTTTCCA
Source organism: Pandemis cinnamomeana (assembly GCA_932294345.1). Lineage (NCBI taxonomy): Eukaryota > Metazoa > Arthropoda > Insecta > Lepidoptera > Tortricidae > Pandemis > Pandemis cinnamomeana. The sequence goes on along the minus strand of OW028724.1, from coordinate 5,710,849 downwards.
AACAACAGGCCCATCAAGAAGTGATTTCAGTCGTTCTTGAAAAGGCATTCAAGTTATCTAATATAAATACGACTGATTATTAACTAATACGTAGGTATATTATTGTGAAATATTATTTTCAGATAAGTAATTTGGTTAGCAACCAAATGAACAAAAATTTTAATGAAAGCGTATCTTGATGGTCTTAATATAATATGTAGACTTTGTTCTGTTCTAAAGAAATTGTAACATCACAAAGTACTGCAGTTCCTAATTGTTATACATTCTGTTTTGTTTTTGATTGAATTTAATTCCACTCAAGGTATATATAGACTATATAATATATAGTCTATATATAATTAAATAACTACCCTGTAGTGTCATAATAACCTAATAATATTAGGTTATTATGACACTACAGGGTAGTTATTTAATTATGAATACGACTAATGGTTAACTAATATTAAATATTTTTTCAGGAAAGTGATACGGTTACCTACCGAAATAATGATTATGAATAAAAAATAATAATTACTTACATCGTATTTTGATGCTCTTCATATTATTATGATCACATATTAAGAGCATCAAGATATGCTATATTATAAAAAAGATTTGATTTACTTTTTCCGTTTTGTTATTGTTCAAATTTACACGTACCTAAATATACCCACGTAGATTGTTGAAATTATATCACTAAAAACTACTAATGCTATTATAAAAACACGGCTAATTGATAACTAAATACCAGGTATTTATGTGATTTTAACGCTGATTCCAAACATTTGGCTTGATAACTAACTGAAATAATAATAATGAATAAAATATTAATAATTTGTTACAGTTTATTTTGATACTCGTAATTTAGTTTGTTCTGTGTTGTATCAATTTAAAAAAAAAGGAATGGGTGAACATAGATGACAATAAATAAATACTTATTGAACTGTTCATTTTAATTCATTACGGATTTATCTAACCAACGTTCCAATCCTATCTACACTCACTTTGCCAATCATGGTGATTATGCAAGTGTGCATTGTGAATTATAGTCGATAACTGGGTGACGATAACTGGTAGTTGTCGATAACTGGGTGTCGGCGTTTGGAGTTTCAAGTGTCGATTACTGGAGATTTTGAAGTTAAAATGGTTTTTCAGGTTTTTTTTCTACTACATATTTATTTAAAAGTAAGAATATACCTCATTCATATCTCAAGGATATATTTCATCATATTGAAATGTCAATTTCCTTCTAAAAATATCATAAGTATTAAAAATTTTATAACAAAACACACCATCTCCTTAAAGTGTCGATGATTGGTGCCATTACGTTAGGTCTTCTTTTTTATAATCCTACAATTGGACGTAGTTTAGCAGAAAGGATTCAATCCACGATGAGTTGCACTTGAGTAATTAAGGTTTGAAGTTTAAACAGTGTTTCATGAATAAAGACTGCATTTTAGTTTGATGTTTTTATGCAAATATATGCGTATCCTATTACTTTTCTAGTTTATATATACTTACTCAGGTATATTGTTATAATTCTTGAGATATTTAGGCTTAAGTCCATTTGGATCCGTTTTGATAAATTGTATCTTAAATGACACTTACTTGTATTTATTTTCACGATAAGGTTCCACATGTAGAACAGTGGTGAAAAAAAAATGATTTTAAAATAATACTACTAATCTAAGCATTAATCACTTTTATTTCTTGTTGAAAAATAATTTTATAATCGTTTTAAATTATGAGATCAACTTTATTTTTTATATTTTGTGGCTATCTTAGCATAATATAAAACTTTAAAAGAATTCAATATTTATCTCGTGTGTATTTGTTATTTTTTACTATTACCTGGCCATTATTTATTGGCCTTTTAGTCATTATTTATGCTGTGATAGATGCTAAAAATTTTAAAATACTGAAAACAAAACAAATTTCTCAAAAATAAACTATTATGTCAAAAATAATAAAGGTTCAATCTTTACCTATCTAATTATTAGCTTCAGGAACATTATTATCAAGTTCGTCTTCAATCATTTCAATATTAAAATCAAGAGGACCCCCAAATGCTTCTAGATCATCCACAAGTTCACTATTTCCCTTCAAAGACTTGTAAAATCCTAAACAGTTTTTTGGAATGAGATCAAACATGGATCTCAAGTCGTCTAGCTTTGCCTGGGGTATTTCTTTGCCATTTGGCCACAGGATAGGTCGTTTTCCGATATTACGATAGATCTTTTAATTTTTTTTTTCAATATTGAGCTCTTGAAATTCGTCTTCCATATTAGTTTTCATGAAAATAGCATATAGGTACGTCTTCTTTCTTCAACATAATTTGTTTAGTTTTCAGCCAGTTAGTTTTAGTCTTGTTTACGTAAGTTTTCCTATTAACTATTTTCTTTTCGATTTTTTCTGTACCCAAAAAGTCTTCATTTTGTACACTTGCAGTGGATTTTTTTTCTTACAGCTTTTTATGACATTGATATATTTATCAGCTGTATAAATTCTTTCGTGGAATTTTAGATGGGTTTCTATTTTGGAAAAATCAGTGTCGTTTGGTAAAAATGTGTGACCTGATTCTAGATAGGTCAGTGTTATTGTCTTTAAAGTTACTATACGTGACATTGAAGTTTCAGATATGTTTATAAATAATTTTCAAATTACACCTAAGAAAATTACACTGAACTATCTAGAATCAGGTCACACATTTTTGCCAAACAACACTGATTTTTCGAAAATAGAAACCCATCTAAAATTCCACGAAAGAATTTATACAGCTGATGAATATATCAATGTCATAAAAAGCTGTAAGAAAAAAAAATCCACTGCAAGTGTACAAAATGAAGAAATAAGACTGGGTACAGAAAAAATCGAAAAGAAAATAGTTAATAGGAAAACGTACGTAAAAAAGACTAAAAGTAACTGGCTGAAAACTAAACAAATTATGTTGAAGAATGAAGAAGTATATGCTATTTTCATGTAAACTAATATTATGGAAGACGAATTTCAAGAGCTCAATATTGAGAAAAAAAATAGAAAAAGATCTATCGTAATATCGGAAAACGACCTATCACTACTGTGGCCAAATGGCAAAAAAATACCCCAGGCAAAGCTAGACGACTTGAAATCCATGTTTGATCTCATTCCAAAATTACTGTTTAGGATTTTACAAGTCTTTGAAGGGAAATCGTGACCTTGTGTTGTGGATAATCTAGAAGGATTTGAGGGTCCTCTTGATTTTAATATTGAAATGATTGAAGACGAACTTGATAATAATGTTCCTGAAGCCAATAATCAGATAGGTAAAGATTGAACCTTTATTATTTTTGATATAATACCTAGTTTATTTTGAGAAATTTGTTTTGTTTTCAGTATTTTAAATCTTTTTGTGTCTATCACAGCATAAATAATGACTAAAAGGCCAATAAATAATAACAAATACACGAGATAAATATTGAATTCTATTAAAGGTTTATGCTAAGATAGCCACAAAATATAAAAAATAAAGTTGATCTCATAATTTAATATAATTATAAGATTATTTTTCATCAAGAAATAAAAGTGATTAATGCTTAGATTAGTAGTATTCTTTTTAAATCATTTTTTTTCACCACTGTTTTACATGTGGAACTTTATGGTGAAAATAAATACAAGTAAGTGTCATTTAAGATACAATTTATCAAAATGGATCCAAGTGGACTTTAGCCTAAATATCTTAAGAATTATAACAATATACCTAAGTAAGTATATATAAACTAGAAAAGTAATAGGATACTCATATATTTGCATAAGAACATCAAACTAAAATGCAGGCTTTATTCATGAAACACTGTTTAAACTTCAAACCTTAATTACTCAAATGTAACTCATCGTGGATTGAATCCTTTTTGCTAAACTACGTACATTTATTGGGATTAAATGACATCCATTATTTTGCTATAATAGGTACAATGAATCAAGGAAATAATAATAATAAAAAAATATTTTTAACCTAGGGTCTTTTCTGGCATTGTTAATAAGTTGAGATATGAATATTGACGAATTAAATAGAAACAATTCATGTGTTTTGGATCTTTTCTGCTGTTTTTGTCAATTTCGGTATATAAAGCACATGAATTCATCAGAAATGATTCAAGCACTTTGGATCCGTTTTTAGTTTAATTTATTTTGAAAAGCTCATAATAACAGAAGGGATCCAAGTAATCTGGATTACTTTTGAGTTTTCACTGGAGTATTTAAATGTCACAAATATGTATTTTTGCAAAAGAATCCAAGCAGATTGAATTACTTTACTTAAGGTATTGCGCACCTGGTTCCTTGTAGTGATAAAAAATCCATAATGATCCAAAAGAGTTGAATCCCTACTATTGAATTAAAATATAAACCTGTCATAGATGTGGGATGGTAACACTATGTGGTTTAAACGTTATGCGTTGGTATTTTTGCTGGATCTTTGTTGCTGATCGAAAGTATTGGCCTTCAGGCATAGTTTGGTATACTTAACTCATATTCCGGTTGTTTCGTGGATTGGATCCTTTCTGCTAAACTACGTCCAATTACAATTACAATTTACTGTGTTTGATGAAGAAAAATTTTCACTACTCGTAATTTTAAAGTAACTGTCGGTCTCGAATTAAATTCTCTGTTTTATAAAATACCCGTAGCTATCAATATTTTCAATCAATACAAAGCATCGACGAAATAATGATATTTACCAAGAACCCTCGCTATTTCGAAAGCTCTTGGACTCAGCTCAAGTTGGTGTTCAGGGTGTTGACTCAATGTATTGCGAAGTAGACTGAAGAGGGCATAGCCGGACCGTTTTAATACCATTATAAAACTAGGAATTCTATAACCTTTCTTCAGTATCTTGCACCATTACACGTACAATTAAAACTTCATGTTTTTACTGTGTGAATAGATTATGACCCCCTAGTGGTTCATAATTATTTAACGTTACCTACACATTCCAGCAAAAAAATCTAAAAGGGCTGCTCTTTCTTTTATGAATACGGGACCCTGAAAAATATTGATTTTTGATTGGTGTTATTACTACTACATTTTTATATTAGTAATAATAACAATCTTGTGATATTCCTCATTCTATTACAATGTTCAGGCGGACAGTCTTCAGTTTTGATTTCGTATACATACCGTTGATTAAATACAAAACGGACGCATTCCAAAATCATTTGCCATTGCATCTTAAAACAAAAGTCGGTCGTTATAAGGTTTCAAATGCAACAGTGTCTGATTTTGAAATGTGTCGCTTTTGTATTTAATCAGCGATACATACATATCTTTATACTTCACGAACAAGACCTAAAGGCTAATTCATATTAGACCATTGATTTCGTATGTGACACGTAATCTTTCTATTGTGGGTCGAAGCCTATAAATGTCAAGCAAGTATGACAAATCATAACTCATAACATAAATAAACAATAAGTAACAGCAGCAATTCTAATACAGCTCAAATTTACTACCGACGCCTTTGTAATCACATAATAGCTTCATAAAAGTTCTAAAGCAGCAGCCGTTATCGCCGATGTGGAGTTTGTTAAGTTCATTTCGTGAGTCCCGGTACATGATTGGTACAAGAGGTCAAGTCGTGCAGCCAGAACTGGGTTATCGGTGCCGAAGATCTCGTTAGCAAATTCAGGTTGTTCATTGTCTCCTAAATCAAAGGGCGGCGATATAGGCAAATAATAGGCCCGTCTCAAGCCAAGACGGTTGGGGGTTTAGACTAGGAAGATCCGGATTCTGTCGCGTAAACAAACTACGAGTTCTCTCCATAACTCGTTGAGAAAATATAATTGAATTTAAAAAATAATGAACGCCGTTTATTCCGTGCAACACTTCGCAAACACGCTTAAGCAAATGCTGAATTTAACACTGCAGATGAATTTTTCAATTACAGTTGCGCTTGGAGAGGAAAACGAGAATTGCAATGTAATTAATTGTAAAAACTAATTAACGTTTTATTTTGCTTACTTTTTTCACTTAAGTACGAAATATTTTAAACAAAATTTCTTTAAAAGTTAGTTAGTTGTAGCTTACATTAGTTTATCATGTAAACAGATGGATCTCTGGAAACACAAGACATAGGCTACTTTCTATCCCAAAATTCGCACGGGATTAATGATTATGGTTTGGGAGAAGCGGATAAAACTAGTAGCATAATGTTTTTTATTGGAATAGGCATTACAAATACGCCAGCCAGTCATTTCCAAACCTACATTGGCCTCTATACCGCAACCCAGAAAACTTCTCAAATCTTCTCTGAAGGCGTTTTCTAAAGATACATTTCTAAGCCTTTGTCCGCCCCCTACTGCTGAAACGCCTCATAGCGCCGTATAGCTGTTTTATTAAAAGCGAGGTATTTTGCCATTTCCCTTTTTTAAAAATCTTCAACCATTGAGTGAATATTTTACCCTTTTTTGCTTGAGAAAACTTCAGTGCGTTCAGTCCCATGTAGAAGGATTTCAAAATATACAGAAAAAACTGAAAAGAAATCTTCATTATCATCATCATCATCACAGCCCTCGGTTAATTTGTCTTCGGTTATAGGCCTCCTCAATCGACTTCCATGACATTCTGTCCATAAAAGCACTTTTTATCCAACTCTCAGCGCTTATACGATTTGCGTGACCTGCTTTGTCTTAGTCATGAAGAAAAGCCCTGACTGACAAATTCACACCCGCCTTTTTGGTGGCATAATCATAGTGTTCAAGGAACACAAACGCGAACACAGAATTCCACTCATCAGCTATTTGGACGAGAAAAGACTAGCATAAACCTTCAGTTCAAATTATAGAATTCTGACAAACAAAAGAGCTGCTGGTGGAATACAGGCGTGCAATTCCAATGCAACCTCTTCAGAATCCTCCTGCAATAGCTTCTGGTGGCGATAACTCACCAAAGGCTCGCCTCGAGGTAAACTAATTGCCAATTGCGAATATCGAGGAAACGTCACTAGGGACCTTACTATGATCGGCCCATTGTCTACAACTTTATTGATGCTCGGGTCATACACGGTTACCCGTAGCCCTGCTGTAATTCTGGTAACTGTCGACCTTTTAGTTGAGAAGTGCCGTGGTCTGACCAAGATGCGCATTATTAATGAACGACCTTCCGCTAAACTTAGCACAAACAACCCACACATTTGAAGATATTAACTGTTAGAGTAACGTTTCAGGGTTGTTTTTAAGTAAGCATGGTAACGAAATGCTTATGGCGATTTCTCAAAATTTCTTGTAGACGTAGATTTACAAAACAAATAAGTCTAAAAAGAATGTTACTCAGAATCGTTTACCCTATCGTTTCTCATACAAGAAAAAATGTGTCCCAAAAATTCTGGAACGTGGACTTTTTCGGAAAACGCTCTGGTACAAAACAGAAGCTTATAATCTACTGAGCTGATCCTGCTGACCTGTGTGTCAGTGTGTATTTATAGACTAGCTTAAGTTGTGCGAACCAAAGTTGTGGTCAACCTTCATCTGTTCCCTAACTTCGATCATTAATAAATCAAACCCAGCCAGTCAATTGGTCCACAGAGGCTTTTATAAAGAAAAATAAAACATCCACGTTTCAGAAATCGAGTTTAATTAAGAGCTAAATTACGAAGTTGTAAGCCTCACAGACAGAAAAAAAGATTTGTAGAGCCATAAATTAGATTACATTGTAATGAATCCGTGGATTACAAAGTTTCCCGGATTGATTGTTGGGAATCCAGGAAAAGGTCGTGATTTGAAAAAAATACTAAAAGGTCGCGTTTTGAAAAAACTTTTTAACTTCAGTGGCGTTAAAAGAACTGATTAATCGTGCTGCGTGTAATGAAGAAATATTAGTAAGCTCAGTATTACTGGACGAAGTTGTATTGTGTAGGTAATTCTTGAATATTTTGAATTTTAGTTTTATTATTATTTCAAAATGAAAATAACAGAAAGTAATTTAACCTCAAAATGTTAACAAGAACGTTAATTACGTAATTATCGTAACAAGCGCAGATGGTAAAAGCCCATCGAGGGAATGTGCGAAAATCACCCATCATTGTTTTGATTCCCCTTTCCACCTATACGCCCGATACGCCCACAATCATGCTAACGTGACTTTTAGTTCTTGTTACTTTAGGTTCTGTCTACCTCGTAAGGGATAAAAACGTGATTTATGTATGTATGTATTACCGTAACCAAAATTTTCTGATAATGAAATTCAGTTTTAATTAAAACCTGTTTTATTTAAATACCTATTACTAAAATTAGGACCAATTTAGCCATTATTGACGCACGACTTCTAAATTTATCGTTGAAATTGTCTAGAAAAGTTTCGTGTATGTTACTACCATGGTTTACTCGCCAACGTTAAAAATGTCAAACAGCTATTATTTCGGGGCGCGAGTCGGATTACCTCCGCGTGTGGTCACGAGCTGCGTTTCGTTTTTGGATCCGTCTGAGGGGAAGAGCAGTGCTTGGTCCGGTGCACCCTGGGCTTCGGTTAATGATTTCCTGGCAGATTTTGAGGGATATCATTATCCGTTGGCTAAGAGCCCGACAGGGGGGGAGGGATCTTTGGACCGTGTTCTTCCACACAACGTTGGCGACATATTTGAAACTAGATTATTAGATTCACAATTAGTAGTTACACCGAATTACCGCGGATGGTGAGATAAAGAATGTCTCAGATTGCAGGAACTTGTCGCACGAGAAAATTTCGGCCCGGGGCGACGGTAATAATAAAATTACAACCTCAATGTGTTCTGCCTCATAAGTATGCAAAAATTTAACATAAATATTTTAAAAAGTCAAGTGAAATCGACAACGGGCTCACTATAAAAGCTTTTCTGCATGGTTAATCGTAAAAAAACTATTTCAACGATCACGATATTATAATGATGATGTCAACGCCTTTAGCGGAAAATTACGTAATATTTGATGCCCTGCCAGCAAAGTTCTGCGTACTTTGACGCTAGGGGCGCGGAGCTGTATCGCCAAGATGATTTAGAAACGTAAGCAAAAGCTAGGAAACGGGTCCAATGTTATGCAACAATCTAAAAAAATCGGCCCATTTTGTTCCTCTGGATATAACGTGTACCTCACAAAGCACCATAACAACATAATCACAGTAATTCGAAAATGTTTAAAAATCGTACCATATATTTGAAATTTTAAGTATTACAACAGAAAAAAAAGATTTCTTAATATTTAATCAAGTGAACCAGTTGAAATGTTTTAATTTGAGCTGTATGGTTTTAAAGCAATACTTACACAAATTGTTGCGCCATTTGAAGGTCATTTCGCGTGATTTGTTTTCAAAAAATCGGCTCCAGGTAATAAGAAAGTAACCCGATTACTAAAGCAATAAAAAGGTACGTAAATAATAGTCCGTTTATGAGACTTGGCTATATTTTGTAAATATTACGTCACGTAAAGGATTATTCTTTACCTACACAATTTCGTTACTCGATGACGTCAGTAGCGTAACAGCTGTCACTTAGTTTAATGAGACCATAATGACACCTATTTATACTGTCGATGTCTGTAAGTAGCATTGACAATTAATTAAAGTAGGTACTAACACTTTGTTACATATACTGGCGACCAAAAATAACGGGTCACTTCTCATACAACTTTGTAGGAAGTGACCAAGCGCCATCTGTTTGAATGAAGTGTCTGTACGACACAATTACAAACTCCCAAATCCCCCCTCCCCTCATTTACTTTAATTTCTAACGGGTATAACCATAAAAAAAATCAAGAAGTAAAATTTTTGATAATATACTTTCTTCCATGCTGGAGCAAAGAAAAACATAGAACGTACCAGTTGCTTCTCTACCCACGTAGATGGGAAAAGCCCATCGAGGGAGTGAGCGAAAATCATAGGAATCATGTTATAGTCGATGAAGCTAGCAACCCATCACTATTTTGATTATATTTTCCACCTATACCTACTGCCACAATCTTGCTGTATCTGTTACCTTAGGCTCTGTCTACCCCGTAAGGGATAAAGACGTAATAATTTTTTAAACGGTTTCAACCCGTTAGAAATTAAGATTAGGGAGGGGAGAGGGGAATTAGGGAGTTTATTATTTTCAACATGAAACTACCGTGAGACTCAATCATAATTACACATAAACGGATAACTCACGTATAAAAGTCGAGTGATGCTCGACATGTTTCGGACTATTTCGAAGTCCTTTTTCCAAGAGCGCTCGCCCCGGCGGCAGCGACACGAACACTGCGAATCTGCGACTGGCGCGCAGTGTTCGTGTCGCTGCCGCCGGGGCGAGCGCTCTTGGAAAAAGGACTTCGAAATAGTCCGAAACATGTCGAGCATCACTCGACTTTTATACGTGAGTTATCCGTTTATGTGTAATTATGAGTTTATTATTTACCTAGAACGAGCAGAAATAGACTGGCAATCTATCTCACGTGCTAGACGTGCAGTTCTTGCTAACCTCGCCTGTTCTTAAGTATCGTGAAAACCCTTGAAACATTAGCTGGCTAATGTATCCAATTCGCCTCGTGAATCTTTATAAATTGAGCAAAATGGTTCGAGACGGAAATCCACTCAGCTGAATTACCGTTAAGGTGGCCGGAAGGGCTATGCCATCATCTGCAGTGACGCAGCGGAATGATAGCCGTAGCGTATTGGGCTTATCCGTCAGGGTACAGACGAACCACACCAGTGCGTAATAGTGCATTGTGTATTAAGGGCGGTAAGTAAGGGATTACGATCGAGGCGCTAGTAGAAGCCCGAAGTCGAAGTTTGGCCACGCGATGGCCGCGGGGGCGGCGGCGCGGGGATGCCGGGGGGGCTGTAGTCAAGGCAGTGGTGGGCTGCGGTGCGGGCTGCGGGGTAGCGGGTGCGGGCGTTACCGCCCTAGGGTTTCATGGCAAGAAAAAAGCCCGAGGGTTTTATATGGGGCGTTACGGCAAAGTTAACATGTATGTTTTGATACCATTTACGAGCAAGTGTGATGAAAAAGACGTTGACGGTGCGTTTACGCAACAAAATGTATGAAGAACCGGTGAGAGAACGTATACGCAGCGGTGTGGTCGCTCCTTTATTTCTGACCCATCGTAGACGGTTCTTACAGTAAGCGTGACATGTTTTTCCTTGTCAATTCAATGTGACGGCACTATGACATTTACTGTGAGAGGGTTTTACAGGGTCATTCTGAGAGGAGGCTACTAGTTTCTGCCCGCGACTTCGTCTGCGTAGAATTATACGTATAAGCCTTCCTTTTGATTCACTCTATCTAATAAAAAAACCGCGTCAAAATCCGTTGCGTAGTTTTAAAGATCAAAGCATACATAGTATAAAACAAAGTCGCTTCCCGCTGTCTGTTGGATGTATGTAGTAACAAAACACGTTCGCGAAAACCTTGGTTCGTTTCTAAAACGCAACCCTTGTTCATTTTATTTTGTACGCGTATTATTTTCACTTTATCTACTTACAGTTGATTTGGTGGATGAAATTTGTTTCATATGAGAGGGAAAGGGGCGCGAAAGTGAAAGGGAATAACATTTATGCGTGCTTTGCGAGATTACGAATCGGCTCACTTGTTGAATTTAAGGAAAGTGCTCACTTTACTCACTGTGGGAGCACGACATGTTTTATAACATAAATAGGAAGGCAAACGAGCAAGTGGATTACCTGATGGTAAGTGATCACCACTGCCCATAGACACCCGCAACCCCGGAGGGATTGCAGATGCGTTGCCAACCTAGAGGACTAAGATGAAATGCCTCTTGTGCCCGTAATTTCGCCGGCTGTCTTACTCTCCACACCGGAACACAGCAGTGCAAGCACTGCTACTTAGCGGCAGGATTAGCGAGTAAGATGGTGGTAGCGATCCGGACAGACCTTGCACAAGGCCCTAACACCCGCAGTAAGATGAATGAATGAATGAATGAACCCGAAGAATTATCCAACAGACTAAAAACACTGGCTTAGATATCTACAATACATTACTGATTCGTCACCGTACTAACGCTATTTAGTTATAGCTTCTCCATTATTTTCCATGCTGGTGGAGTAAAGAAAAAACATAGAATTTACCAGTTGCTTCTCTTCCCGCGCAGATGGTAAAAGCCCATCGAGGGAATGGGCTAAAGTCTTAGGAATGTTATAGGCGATGCGGCTAGCGGACCATCACTATTTAGACTTCCCTCACCTATACGCCCTTAATCATGCTAAACGTGGCTTTAAGGTTTTGTTATCTTAGGCTCTGTCTACCCCGTAAGGGATAAAGACGAGTGAATGTATTCTCCATTATATCATATGAGAATTATTCCGTAACGGATTAGCTATTTTAGTAGCTAGATTTAGTGACTTTTAAAAAGAAAATAGAGAATTAAATTAACCGCACCATACAACGACTAAAATTTGTGCACGCAATCATGCTAAACGTCGCCATTTAGGTCTTGCCGCACTCTCTGTCTACCCCGTAAGAGTAAAAGACGTGATTTACGTATTTATCAAATTTGTTTGACCTTAGGCCAGCCAATCAGAGCACTTTGTCGTTTTTTTTTCGAAAAAAATAATTTCAAAATTTGATTAATTTCTTTGTGGTATCTTTGTTTTCTATTATGGGTAGGGATAAAAACTGCTTACGTATACGAGTCTTGTTCGTCCGTTTAATAATGCTCAATACGTTTTACGTTGACTTAACTAGAAAAATAGCTGAAGAAAATAAGTAATTTAAAAAAAAAGTAGTAAAAAGGAATAAAAGCTTTCTTATCGCCTTATTAACTGTATCGCCGAGGTTGACACATGCGGATATAACGACACAAACTCCTTTCTAGGAAATATAACGCGAAAAATTTCTATATTTTGGTAGCCATATTGACACAAGCGAGTAAAATATTTTCCTTCCGTTTCTAAGATATTTCTATTTGTATTGTTACCTACGTGCTCCGATTCTATTTGTACTAGTAAATTATATCTGTACTAGTAAATTTGAAAAATTCCAGTGGTTTGGGCTGTGCTATCCCGCGGGAACTATGCAATTTTCCGGGATAAAAACTATCCGATGTCCTTTCCCGGGACTCAAACTATTTGTATACCAAATTTCAACTAAATCGGCCCAGCAGTTTAAGCGTGAAAAGGTAACAGACAGGCAGACAGACAGACAGACAGACAGAGTTACTTTCGCATTTATAATATTAAAATAGTAAGGAAGTAAGGATTCACGTTTGCACAGTGCAACCGGTTTTTACGGTTACGAAAAACTAGCAAATTGTGTAACCCGTAACTTTATTGGTTAATTACTCTATGTTTATAGAACCTTATAGTACCAGTCATAGTTTCAAAAATAAATACATACCGTCGGGGAAGAACCACCTCCTATCTTACAAATGCCGTATTGTAGTTTGAATTCTATTGTGTTAGAAATTTATAGAAATGTGCCGTTACTAATATTCTTTATCCGAACCCTCATAATGAGTCCTCGTATTTTAATATACTTTATGATAATATTAATAACACACCTTATTATAATTAAACCTTTGTACCAACACTACCAAGTGACAATTGGTAGTTGTGGTGTAATCTGTTTAGTTCTTGAGGAGTAGAGTCTGTGGTAAAGTAATGGACGTTGAATGTTTTTCGAATGTGATGCGCTTCTTGTGGATTTAATTAAAAGTGATTTGTTAATAGTTGAAAGTGACTTTTATTCCATTCAATAATATTTTGTGACTCAAGATTTTGTGCCTACCGAGCGAGTTTATATCTCAGAAGTGGCATGTGTTAAAGGTTTTGCCTTTTACCGACGCCCGACGCCGGCGAGCCATCGAAAGTTTGTACCTAAGAAGCACGATTAAGGTCAGAGAACTCCATTTTATTTATGAAGGCTGTGTTTAAAACATCTAACGAGAGATAAGTCAACTCATATTTACGTTGGTGTGCGGAACTAACAGTGATAAAGTCTTTAAAAGTGTAACCAGAAGGCGAAATGGCGCAGCCCACCGAAAGTTAATGCAATTTATCAACAAGAACTTTTTTTTTTGTTGACGTCCCTGGAAATAACATTTAAAAATCGTAGTCAAGAGTATAAAACGAGTGTGGAAAGCAGTTGCGTGCTTTATAGGAGTAGCCAAGAAATTGGAAGTCTCGGAAGTGTCGCGCGCGGCTCGATGTGCGCTGCGCTGCTAGTAGCTGCAAGTTTAAGTAATTGTTGAAGTGTGTTGTTCCTGTGAAACAAATTACTAGAGATATCAAGTGATCATTTCATTCATCTAGTGTGTAATTTAGTGAGAGATACGTTTTGTAGTTTTAATAGTTATTATTCTTGATAAGTTGGGGTTATTTATACTCATTGATACTGCGACTGAATCGCTAGCGACATCGTATTATTCACCTATATGCAAGTTAAGTCAATCTTTGTGTTCAAGTACCTATTTAATATTGTTTAGATAAAATAACTTTTTCGTCATGCCCAGATCACGTAGTCATAGGCGAACTAAAAAACGATCAAAAAGAGATCGTACAACTAGTGATAGTGATAGTAGTGTGGAACGAGATTTTAAACGGAAAAGTCGCAGTCGTAGCCGCGACGTAGGCCATAGACGAAAAAACAAAAATAGACGGCGGGAGCGTTCGAGTCATTCTCGTCGACGCTCAAGTCGTTCAAAAGATAGACTTACTCGTTCGGAAACGACTCGAACGCCGCCGTTGACAATGTCAAAACAAATGTCAACCAACGAACTGTCAAACTATTGGGGACAAAATAATAATTTTACTTCTTTCAATGTTGTTCCTGAGTTTGATCCTAGTGATAGCAGCCAGACAATAGAACGCTGGATCAACAAGGTTAATGAATGCGCTCAAATTTATGGTTGGAATGATCGTCAAACTGGTCATTACGCCCTGCCAAAATTAAATGGCTTAGCTAAAAAGTGGTATCAAGGTTTGCCTTCAGTTTTATTTACGTGGACAGAATGGACAGACAAATTAAAAATGGCTTTCTTGTCCAATGAGAATTACGCAGATGTGTTCGCGAATATGTTGAGCGTACGTTGCCGGCTAGGCCAGCCATTAGATATTTATTATTATGATAAAATGGCATTAATAAGTAAGTGCGAGTTAGGAGGGCGCAAAGCTGTTGATTGCCTGCTTCAGGGTATTGATGATAAATTTATAAGGATGAGTGCTAGTGCATGCATGTTTACTGAACCGGAACATCTTTTAAATTACTTGCGTACAATGTCCTCTAAGGAGGTAAATAGTACTAATACGGGATACAAAAATGCCAATATAACGGCTGTTCCAGCTAACAATACACTAAAGAATAATGAAAATAAACAACTACGTTGTTTTAATTGCAATGAGTTAGGACACATTAGTATAAAATGTAATAAGCCAATAAAAAGGTGTACCTATTGTTTTAAATTGGGACATGATACCAAAGATTGTCAAAAGAAAACAAATTATAATACAATTGAAGACAAGAAACAGCCTGATTAAAAGTAAAATAATAATATTAAAAACGAAAATCAGTTTGTGTTGATTTAGAGAGAATAGTAATGTAACATTTTGTTGATTAATTATTGTGGCTAACTAATTATAAAGGTGAATTAAGTGATAGAAAGTTAAAAATGAGTATCTAAATGGAAAATTGATACTTGTTTATAATATGTTGAGTGAATAAGCGATATTATCACAATAAAGAAGAGCTTAAAAGTTAACTATTAATTTTAGTGAAGGAAAATGATGTGATAAGAGATTTGTTTGTGATGATTAAATGATAAGAGCAAAATTTTAATAAGAGAATATTAGTGATGATGTAGTTGCAAGAGTGAGTCATTACAAGTGAATACTTATGATGATGTAGTTTTAAGAGTGAGTCATTGTAGAATCAAAGTAGTTAAGAGACACAAAAGTAAAATAATAATACAAACGAAAATCAGTTGTGTTGATTTAGAGAGAACAGTGATGTAACATTTTGTTGATTAATTATTGTGGCTAACTAATTATAAAGGTGAATTAAGTGATAGAAAGTTAAAAATGAGTATCTAAATTGAACATTGACACTTGTGTATAATATGTTGAGTGAATAAGCGATATTATTGCAATAAAGAAGAGCTTAGAAGTTAACTATTATTTTAGTGAAGGAAAGAGATGTGATGTAAGAGATTTGTTTGTGATGATTAAATGATAAGAGAGAAATTTTAATAAGAGAATATTAGCGATGCTGTAGTTTCAAGAGTGAGTCATTACAAATGAATACTTGTGATGATGTAGTTTTAAGAGTGAGTCTTCTCAAGTGAATACTTGTGATGATGTAGTTTTAAGAGTGAGTCATTGTAAGTTAATACTTGCGATGATGTAGTTTTAAGAGTGAGTCATTCAAGTGAATACTTGTGATGATGTAGTTTTAAGAGTGAGTCATTGTAAGTGAATACTTGTGATGATGTAGTTTTAAGAGCGAGTCATTCAAGTGAATACTTGTGATGATGTAGTTTTAAGAGTGAGTCATTGTAAGTGAATGCTTGCGATGATGTAGTTTTAAGAGTGAGTCATTCAAGTGAATACTTGTGATGATGTAGTTTTAAGAGTGAGTCATTGTAAGTGAATACTTGCGATGATGTAGTTTTAAGAGTGAGTCATTCAAGTGAATACTTGTGATGATGTAGTTTTAAGAGTGAGTCATTCAAGTGAATACTTGTGATGATGTAGTTCTAAGAGTGAGTCATTGCAAGTGAATACTTGTGATGATGTAGCTTAAGAGTGAGTCTTCGCAAGTGAATACCTGTGATGATATAGATTTTAAGAGTAACACATAACAATTTATATTAACGTTGTTCCTTAAATTTGTAGTTATGTAAATGTCCAGACAAGATATTCTTATGTGGCCTGTGATGAGTTGGCATAAATAAAGTTTAAAGAATACTGAAGCTCTGTATGTTTAGAATTGTGATTTGATCCATATGACTTTTGCTATGTTGTATTTAGACTGTAAATTTTAAACGCGGGGCGCGTTTTGGGCCAGGATTAGCCGAGTGTTAGAAATTTATAGAAATGTGCCGTTACTAATATTCTTTATCCGAACCCTCATAATGAGTCCTCGTATTTTAATATACTTTATGATAATATTAATAACACACCTTATTATAATTAAACCTTTGTACCAACACTACCAAGTGACAATTGGTAGTTGTGGTGTAATCTGTTTAGTTCTTGAGGAGTAGAGTCTGTGGTAAAGTAATGGACGTTGAATGTTTTTCGAATGTGATGCGCTTCTTGTGGATTTAATTAAAAGTGATTTGTTAATAGTTGAAAGTGACTTTTATTCCATTCAATAATATTTTGTGACTCAAGATTTTGTGCCTACCGAGCGAGTTTATAATTGAAAGAACCAATAGCTACTATCTTACATTAATCCAACATTATAAGATAGGAGGTCTTGCTTCTTCCCCGTTGATACCTCATTCTCTTACACCGGCGTAATAAGGTCGTAAGTCGTCAAAGGTTAGGCAGTTTTCAGCAATAGATAGAATGATTCAAGGTCTATGCGTTTATTTTACTAACTTGCGAGTAACATACTTCCATGCTGGTCTGGAAGCAAAGGAAAAACAAAGAATGTACCAGTTTGCTTCTCGTCCCGCGCAGATGATAAAAGCCCATCCGGGGAATGGGCGAAAGTCTTAGGAATCATGTTACAGACGATGCGGCAAGCAACCCATCACTATTTAAATTCCCCTTTGCACATAGCCCACAATCATGCTAAACGTGGCCTTTAGGTCTTGTTACCTTAGGCTCCGTCAACCCCGTAAGGGGATAAAGGGAAAGACGTGATATATGTATGTATGTATGTATGTATGTAGCGAGTAACCGGGGCGCGTCGCTGGCGCATGATCATGTCATGATTATCATTTGACACATGGGAGCGCGCAATTGCCGCAGTCTGTTGATTTATTCATTCAATTTGTTTTAACGAAATTCCGAATATTTTCATTTGTTATGGATGCATTTTTAAACTAGCTCGATTGTAATCAAGTTAAAAGTGCTCGAACTCTAATAAAAAGCTGAATAAAATTAAATGTGTGATAACACTGTGTTATAAAAACTTTACGGTTATTTCCGTTTTTTAGGGTTTCTTAGATATGCAGAAGTTACATCAAAACTACTAACGGTGCCCGTGGAAAGTCGATCAGGCATTAATTTCAATTTTAATTTGAGATTTTTGCTATGACCATCATTTTTCTTTTTGTCATTGCGTACTAAGACCCCTGAAGAACCGCCATACTGGTACAAATGACCCAATAAAATGCACTATCTCCCGGTCTATGTAGACTGTAGAAACTAATAAATAAAACAATTTACATTAAATTTAAAATTCAACACGCAGCGCTGACAAGTGCAATGACACGGCTCTCTTTTGTTTTTGTTTTCTTTTAGCGTTGCGTGCAATTAACTTTATTTGAGGCCAGTGCCAAAATATAATAGTTTAATAAAAAGGTGGCTGCCTAAATAGGTGCGTCGCCTACAGTGACAATAAAGGTTATTTAGTGGCACCCAAGAAAGACTGGCCGATGTATCACCGCTCAGCCTATTTGACCCATCTTACACCAACGAGACAATGGTTGGAGACTACTGACTATTCTGATTGAATCATCGCATTTCCAGACAATGTGAACAAAGTATTCCAATATTATTATTCATAATAATAATTAAAAATAATTCAATTATTAATTAAACAGTATACTTGCATCTACTTCAAATGCAATGCTATCTACCGCATCTAACATTCCTATTTACCGATGTTTACTTTAATCTTGTTATCGCACTTCAGATCTACACTTTATTATGTCTTTATTGTGTTTAACTATGTGACTGTTTGTTGCCTAAATAAACAAAAGAAAAACTTAAAGCTGGCATGTGACAAATGAACTAAAAACAATAATAATACTATGATTAAATGTGATTCAGGACTTAATCCTCTCTCTCTACTATTACGGTGAAATATCATGTCCATGTTTAGTTCTAGTTATGCCCTATCAGCACATTGGGGACGATAAATTTACACGGAGACTTACGACTCGTGATTTATGTGTTTTCATAACGCCGCTATTTTTCCACACTTTTGCCTACGGTGACTGCGCTCGTTTGTCTAGTAAATATTCAGGCAAAAGAAAAAGTACGCTTAAGCTAAATGGTAAGATATTTAGGCTCTCTGTCTTACTTACAAGCCTTCTTAAGGTTGTTCTGTAATATTTCAGAAGGTAGGCGAGTCAGTTTGATTGAACTATACACCTATACAGATCTATACAGGAGTGTATAAGTTTTAATGAAGTCACCTCCGTGACGCTGTACACTTTGAATAGACCATTCAGATGTACGTAAACATTTTTAGACCACAATTTAGAAATCCTGAAAAACATTTAGAGGGGTGTTCAATCAAAGTAATCCAACCATCTGTAGAAGTATTCCTGATTAATTTTGAGACAAAGCGTAGAGGGAAGCGTCTCTTTTGGCGCAGCATATTCAAACTTGCACGAAATCCAGTCTCTGTACTAACACTTTTACTACTTATTTTTGTCGCTGAGTATATTAAAAAAATCTACATTTCCTCTATCTTATTTCTTATATTTTCTTCCATGCTGGTCTTTTTTTTAATGTTAGATAGACCAGACTAACGAACTAGTGGGTCACCTGATGGTAAATGATCACCACTGTCCATAGACACCAGCAGCGCTTTACGCTTTTAGCGCTTTGGTCTGGGAGTAAAGAAAAAACATAGAATTTACCAGTTGTCTTCCCGCGCAGATGGTAAAAGCCCATCGAGGGAATGGGCGAAAGTCTTAGGAATCAGTTATAGGCGATGTGGCTAGCAACCCATCACTATTTAGATTTCCCTTTCCAGCTATGCGCCCTTGATCATGCTAAACATGGTCTTAAGGTCTTGTTACCTTAGGCTTTGACTACCCCGTAAGGGACAAAGACTTGATATATGCATGTACATTTCTTCTAGCCGTCATTTAGACTACACTTTTTACCCTTCTAAGGCCATCCAGCAACTTTCTCGTAGCAATTCTTCGCGTTTTAAATCATCGTAACGGACTACATTATAAATAGAATGGAATAACAATTCGACTATTCAATATCCCCATCCCTGACCTTGGCAGCATCATAAACGTGCAGTATGAGACCGAGGCGAGTTGAGACAGAGGTAAGTTGATACAAAGCCGATTTCTCTGAACTGTGACAGTTTATCGGGCTGGTAACTTCGCTAATTCGTTGCTCTTTCTACACTCCACAGTTTGTGTGAAGTTGTGACCTCGCTAACTGTCATAGGTGCAGAGAAAAAGGCTTTGTATCAACTCACCTCTGTCTCAACTTGCCTCGGTCTCCCCTATACATGACACGCAACGGCTGTAAAGGGGGAACAGAATGTATCACGCAAAACCAGCCAACCCTGAAAACTGACGCAATCACTTATTCACGGATGATATTTTTTACAGAACTTGTTTTGACACTGCGTGACATTGTCATTTACATAAATATTAATCAGTGTCATACTAGTAAAGGTTTAGTTTGGTTTTTGTCGCGTTTTACTTTTGAGCATACTGTTTGATGCCATAAAAGGCGCTTATTTTACGTTTTAGCTTGCCGCTTTTTAACCGGTTTCAAAAAAGGGATAGGTCTTACACTGTTAATTTCGAGAATTTTTAGTCTAATTTGCCAAAAAAGGTTTGATTGTCTGAAACTACAAATACTACCTTAGATATTAAGTACCTACCCATGTAAGTGACTTATTGTTTTTAATGAGAAATAAAGATTTTATAAACCGAAACAAATATATTGGTCTCAAGTATATGTATTGTGCTTATTAAGCTAAATTTAGGAACTAGTAATTCTAATATTAATAATTATTATTATGATATTAAAAGTCTCACTCCTGGAGCCCAATTTTTGAAAGCACATGTGTGAAAATACTTCTCGAAAGTGGTGAAAAATTGTGCTGAATTTTAAATACGAGTAGCTTAGAAGATACTTACGGCTCTCATTAATCTTGTGACCTAGTCAAAAATTTGATTAGAGCTGTAGTTTTGAAGATATAAACAGATTTATACCACTTTCGAGTGGTATTTTCACACATGTGCTTTCAAAAATCGGGCCCCTGAATAATATTGAACGACGGCCATCCTTTGTACTATGTTAAGTATTAGTTTTTTAGTTCACTAATTACTCAATATATTTAAATTTCATTTGTGGACTAAACAACGCCTCTGCATCGAGCAAGTCAGTGTATTTTTTTGAAACTAAAAATTGATACTTTGTGAATGTGTATTATATACCTATACTTAAAATCATTTAGTACAGTCACTCTAACTCCTCATTACCAAAAAAGCGAAGTAATTTATTTCTGAACACATTTTTGTCACTCCGAATTGAAAGCGATTGCAAACAATGAAAAGGAAAGCAAATACGATCTCTGCTAAGACCTTACTTTAATGAACACGGTTAGTAATTTGTCCCGCGACTATAGCGCCGCAGACGCCCAAATATTTGAAGAGAGTTTTAAATGGGAATTTTGTAAACTTTTATTGTTTCAGGAGTACTCAAATTCAATCTCACCTTATCCTATACTCAGGTACATTTATTGGAACAAAAGAGAAGCTATATAAAAGTACCTAATTGAGATTACAAACGTCTGGAACGGATTTATATCGAATGTTTGGATAATTATTTGATCTAATGTAATGTTTGATCAAATTGAAGCGGCCGGATACATTCATTACCCCCCTGGACGCAGTCGGTTAAGCGTGCTGGCAGTCTAGAGTTGTAACATCTGCCGACCGTCGCGTGGAACTGCTGCTGCTTAAAATGCCGAGGACCCTCATTCGCCTTCGATCCAGCGACAGACTTCTCGTGAACCAGCCCCCTTGCTGCAGTCAATCCGCATATCTCGCGCTCAAACTTATTATCCTTATACAGTTTCTTACGTTCATTTATTGTAAATATTCCATTCCCTTTTGATATCTTTATTATACGTCGGTGTGCCTATCCTGTGTTATTATTCTACGGAGCCTCAGGAGGCGCATCTTCACAATGATCATTTAGTCTAAACTGTACTCTAACGTAACCTTAGCCATTATAGCTCAAGAAAAAAGATTGGTTTGACTGGAGTATCTTTTGTTGTAATAGTGATTTTCATTGTGATTTCAGTTTTTTTTTGCGATGATAGACAGCAACCTGTATCTATCTATCTATCTACAGCCATTGCCCGTCCACTGCTGGACGTAGGCCTCCTTCATATTGCGCCAACTTTCGCGCCAACTGTGCAGCAACCTCGCCAATAACTAATCCAAATAATTATTTTCACCCGCTTTTCATGTCACGTTACGACTTAGCAAGATACCTTTGGAATTAGGTTCAACATGTCTGCCGACTGGTGTGTTGGACCAGAATTGTCACTCAATGCGTCCCTAGCGATAGATAGAGACAGACCGAAACGAAGATGGCGGCTCGACCTAGATGCTTAATGGCTAAAACATGCGTGTTACAGACAAAAATGACGAATAAAACACCCGTAGTTAACTTTTACAATGCCAACAAAATAGTAAATACAGAAGAGCGTTTAGATCTTTTTCTGTATTTACTAGTTTGTTATATAATTATTATTTGTAAACTTCTCAACCGATTCATGTGTAAACTTCTCGACCAATCGTGTTAAAACTTGGCATGGAGATAGTTTGAGACCCTGAGAAGGACATAGAATAGTTTTTATCCCCAATTATTGCATAGTTACCGCGAGCGCGCGATAAACATATGATTTGCAGACAAAGTCAGGGGCAACTGCTAGACTATAGAAAATGCAGAATCAAATCCTTACTTATTAAAATCAAAGAAATAGGTACTATCAAATGAATCAATAATTTTTACTTCTTGATTTTTTATGTTTAATTTTACGGTTTTAAATTGTGGTTTGTAATTGTATCGTACAGACACATCCTTCGCTTAGCGACAAAAAATCGCATAGCAACAAGGTCGCAGACTTACCCGCCTGCTATGGGTGGTGTAAGGGAAAAGCACGCGTCACGGAATGACGAGGATCCGAGTTCGATTCCCGGCCATAGCCTTACTTTTCGAATTTTTCTGTGTTCAAATTTTCAGTGTCGTTTAGAAAATCAAAGAAATAATAAATCGAACTCCAATAAACATAGCTTTTAGTTTCTAGAAACTTAATATAATAAATGAAAATACATAACATTGATGGTGAAGGAAATATTGACTGACTGGTGACGTCAAGCTTGTAAGTTCAAGGAAATAGTTAATGTATGTGTAAATACACAGAAGGAAACAACGTCGAATGTCGCTTTTATTTATTTTGTATAGGGCTGTCTTTCGTGTTACCACAGTGGGACAACTAAACTCAGTATGGCAACAACGTTGTCTTGGTGATAATGGTTTATATTTATACCTGTAATATTATACCTGTTGTAATTAGTTTTGTATTTTTTTTATTAATATTTTTATTTATAATAATAATATTAATAATATAGCCTTTTTATTCCGAATTCGCTACAATTTCAGTAAGTATGTTGTTGCTGTTGTTTTTTTTTTTAATTATTAAATTGTCGCGTAATTCGGCTTGCCTCATGGCATAGGCCTCCTCCGTGTATTGGAGGGTTTGGGCTATAGTTCCCACGCGCGCCCAGTGCGGATTGGGAACTTAACACACACCATTGAATTTCTTCGCAGATGTGTGCAGGTTTCCTCACGAAGTTTTCCTTCACCGAAAAGTTCATGGCAAATTTCAAATACAATTTTCGCACATAAATTCCGAAAAACTCATAGATTTGAACCCACGACGCTCTGCTTGAGAGGCCACAGGTCAAACCACTAGGCTACCACGGCTTTACAATGACATAAATATTGATATGTCGTTTGTCTAGGTAGAGGTTTAGTACCTACTAAGCTAGGTATTAGGTAGGTATATTGTTAAGCTTATGAATTTCCGTTTTCTTTTGTTTTTTTTTTTTTCATTTACTGTCTAGGAGGCTAGCAACGTCGAAGTTCCTAAAACATCACTATAGTGAGCCTGTGGGGACGAAAGTGACATGAGTGCGTGAGAGCCAGCATTGGGGGCGGCAGATGTAAGCTTGCCTTCGGAATCCAAAAGCTTATCGGTTACTTATTTGACATGAAATGCATATTTCATTTTTTTTTCGCTTCGACATTGGAGATATCTCCAATTAATTTATTTGACGGTGGAGGCGTTTTACACCTCCATTGAACTTAAATTATTCTGAGTAAGAAAAGCCCAAAATAGTTAAATTCGGGAAAAAAAATCGTGTGTACTTTTTTTGGAAAACGCTCAGATCCTAATACTATTTTTTTAATTAATCACTAGTCCCAAATTAAGCAACCACCAATACTGCACCAATTGGTTTACTGTTACCTAGCTTTGTCTGATTCCTTTACCCGCGACAAATAGGATTGGTGTCCAATGTTGCTGGCCCACCCTCTCAAATTTCCGTGAAAACCACGATTTGATAACACCTAAAACATATATTAAGTAACATAAAAATTAAATTAAATCAACCTCTCGTCTATAATACCTACTGCAAGCCGTTGACATTATCAGAGCCTCTACAATAAGATTATATTTAAAAAAAAATACCCTATCCTTTGCCATAATTTCATATGCCTAACAGTTTTTAATTTTTTATTTTAACTGTTAATTGTTCAGAGTTGTTACAAAACTAACCTTATCTGACCTTATGTATATTTATGTAGAGTTCTATAGGATACCCATTTCAAAGCTCCTGATAAAAAGAGGTTTCAAATACAAAAATAGTTATGACAAACAATACATTATGGCATATGAAAGTAGACTAACTAAACAGATCTATATGGGGAGCGTGAATGGTAAAGTTGGGAGGGGAAGGCCTAGACGGACGTTTCGAGACCAAATAGGGGACGTTTTGGAAAAAGGTCAGGTCAGGAGTACCCGAAACCGACGAGCATGTATGAAGAGATTGATGAATGTGGATGAAGCGAAAGAAGTATGTCAGGATCGTAGCAAGTGGAACAAAGTAGTATCTGCCTACCCCTGTGGGAAAGAGGCGTGACGGTATGTATGTATGAATGTATATGAAATTTGGCCAAATGATTGGATTCGACTGACAAGACGCCTGCTAGCCTAAGCCACCACGAGCGCAATTCTCTTCGCACAAGCCTTTCCAGTAAAAGTAGAATAGAAAACTTTTCCTCGCATCATCCATAGATAACGCTTGCTGACATTTTTTATTAAATCAGCTACTCAACCACACGCGCAAGACTAGCAATCTCCACCAGTGACCCATTTCGATACAAAGACTAATTACATATTTTCATCTTATGACATTTCTCAACTGACAATAAAATGGTCATCTTTGTAGTCGCCTTATTAAATTCTTTCAACGCACACTACCTGTCGTGAGACGATATCGATGTTACAGAGGACATTCCTTTGACAGCTCACCTGGAATGCATCTGTTGCTGTTTTATTAAAAGTCATCTCATATTACATTATAACCATAGATCGGACAAATTTGCGTCATTGCTCGCAATAATGTCGACATGACTCCAAAATTAATCAAATATGTCAATATACATATATTAAGAATGAGTATATCCACGGAGGTTTTTTTATACCTATAGAACTAGAAAACTTTTTGCCAGAAATAATAATCAAATCTAGCAGGATCGTGATTTCTTTATTATATAAAAATATTTACGAGAACGACAACTGCCAGTTTAATTAACATTTTGCTAATAATTTTATGCATGTGTAAATTTTTATCTCCGGGAGTTCAAATTTTATTTCGAGAAATGAATTAAATGATGATTTATTTGATTAATTTTTGAGTCATGTCCACTTTATTGCGAACGATGACGCAAATCTGTCCGATCTCTGCATATTACATTATACCCTTCCTCTATTCCATACTTTCATCCTACTAATACTACAAATTTAACGCGAAAGTCTATGACGACGTGAGTGAGTGAGCGTGTATTTTTATTCCTTCTTCACGCTGAAACGACTGGACGAATTAGAATCAAATTTGAACCGGAGATAGCTGGTACCCTAGATTAAAATAAAGGTTACTTTTTATCCCGGAAAATTGAATAGTTCCCGCGGGATTGCGATAAACATCTCAAAGGTCGTAGCTGCCTAGAGTCTCAACGTAAATCATACACACACACACACACACACAAATCACGTATTTATCCCTTACGGGGTAGACAGAGCCTAAGGTAATAGGTACAGGCCACATTTAGCAAGAGATTGTGGGCGTATAGGTGGAAAATGGAATCAAAATAGTGATGGGTTGCTAGCCTCATCAACTGTAACATGATTCCTAATATTTTCGCCCCTTCCCTCGATGGGCTTTTACCATCTGCGCGGGTAGAGAAGCAACTGGTACATTCTATGTTTTTTCTTTGCTTCCAGACCAGCATGGAACGTAAATCATTATTGCAGAATATACCGTCAACATCAGTTCTTAAGTCTAATTCTAAGCGGATGAAAGGCAGAAGCTAGTTATCCATAAATATTGTTGCCACAAACAATAACCCGGTTCAGTAATAATATTAGAAGTTATTATTTTTGTGGGCCGTTTTTCGAAGCAACAAGTTACAAAACTTACAAATATTATTAGTCTTAACTAGCAACATTGGTCCAATCGACCAATAATAGGTTGTAAGTTTAGGCTTGTAAAACTGTGGGTTGTAGCTTCGACGAACCATTGGTTTAAGGACCAATCCGAGTCCGGTTACATTGTTTTTAGAAAAGCTTTGTATTAAATAGAAAAGAACCTCACAAATTGAAATTAACTTCTGCCGGTTCTTTAAATTAGATTTACTGCTTTTGGTAAATTTCCAAGTGAGCCGAGTTGAATTCGCAAAAAGCTGTTGAATGCGTGAAATGAATGTGGAAATTAAGTGCCAATTGCTTTAGATTTTTTAATTTCTTTTTTTAATTATTAAAGCCGACAAACGGGCATGCGGAACACCGTCGCTCATAGACACCTCCTATCCATTAGGACTGTGTGTTACCGATCTTGCAAATCCATCTTAGCCATCAATCTATACTAGCAACGTATCTGCAATCCTTTAAACCTAGCTTATTTGCCTTCCTTGTCGGCTAGATAGAGTGTTAATAGATAGAGTGATTCAAGAGGAAGGGTTGTATGTATAATTCTACGCAGACGAAGTCGCGGGCAGAAGCTAGTTGTTGATAAATAAAGAATTTATTTATGATTTCGTACGTCAAAAGAAACAAAGGAAGAACACCAGCGGCAGCGCGATTCAGCGCAAAACTTCGTCTTTATTCAAAGCGGTTGAAATTTTTGGATGTTATTCAGAATTTTTTAATCATAGTTGCCAAACTGTTTCCATACAAGTCATTTAAACGATGTTCAAAGTGAATGCGTCAAGCGTGGGACAAAAGTTTACGAGAGATTTTTAAAAGACCTTTTTTGTGGAGGCACAATAAATTTTCCTTGCATGCCTGGGAGTAACAAAAAATATAGAATGAACCAGTTGCTTCTCATCTCTCTTGGTAAAAGCCTATCGAGGGACTGGGAAAAACCTTAGGAATTATGTTATAGGCATTTCAATCCAATCAAGGCAAGGCAAAGCAATCCCTTACGGGGTAGACAGAGCCTAAGGTATCAATACCTTAAGCCACGTTTAGCATGATCGTGGGCGTATAGATGGAAAGGGGAATCTAAATAGTGATGGGTTGCTAACCGCATCGCATATAACAATACATGATTTCTTAGATTTTCGCCTATTCCCTCGATAGAGAAGTAGGGAACACTTAGCTAGTAATTTGCCGATAGCGTAATCGAGTCCAAATGAACCCGCCAGCATTTCGGGATCCTGACTCGCATTCCAATCGTCGATTTAAATTTTTGCCCCAATTCGATTAAAGTAGGGGAACTTAATTACATATTAGTTGCGTTCTAGAGGAGCGTTTGTGTTTTGTTTGTAACGGCACTTTGTAACAAAACAAATGAAAAACGTGATAAGTTACGAGATTGTTCTTATTTTAAATTGATCAACTTCGAATTCTGCATGTTAAGAGTTTATTTTTCCTATTGTTTTCTAAAAGAAAATAGGCAAACATGAAACGCTAATACATTTTCTGTCAAAGGTCTTTCAAATAAATTAAGTAGTATAATTTGAAAAATCTGTGCAAGGTCCGTCGGGAAACAAATGAATAACGCGATACGTTACGATTTTTTTTGTTTTAAAATGTATGTATGTATTTACTTCCATAATGGTCTGGAAGCAAAGAAAAAACATAGAATGTACCAGTTGCTTCTCTTTCCGGGCAGATGGTAAAAGGCCATCGAGGGAATGGGCGAAAATCATAGGAATCATGTTATAGGCGACGCGGCTAGCAAGCCATTACTATTTTGATTCCATTTTCCATCTATACTGTCACTTCAGGCTCTGTCTACCCCTAAGGGATAAAGACGTGATTTGTGTGTGTGTGTGTGTGTGTATGACAGAACGTGACCTCCTGCTCAGGAAATAGCTTAGTCGTAGACTGAAAACGCTATTTCCCATGATTTTTTTGTAAGATGCAAAGTTTTAATATATTTTTTATTACTTTCAGATCACACGTGGCTTGGACACAAGGATACGACATTACGTAAGTTAACATTTAACGAGAACATTTATGTATTACGTTACATCTACCCTCCTTTTTTAAAGTCGATCAAAAAGCCGACGTAACAGTAAATCTAAAAACTGGAATCACACCATAAACATCTACTAATAAACCAACTCAATCCCGTCACGAACACGGTTCTAAATCCATGTTTATGTTCATACGAAAACGAGGCGTAAAATTCGAACATTGTGACGAACGTATTCCGGGTAGGAACGGCATGCTAGACTAGCGAGGATATTTACTAATAATGTAGTTAAATATCCACAGCCATATCCGAGTAAAGAAAGAAAGAAAGAAGACATTTATTCCTTTTTGCAAGACACACAGAATATACTCAATTTTATAGAAAAAAAAGAAAAGAAAAACACAGATACGAAAAATAGATCCTTTGCGTTGTGTGTCTTCGCAAAAGTGAAACGGGCGCTGGCTCAGCATTACGCTGAGGTGTTAGACTGCAGCACTGATTTTCAGCCAGAACCGTCCGTGACAAAATATACTACATAATCCATAAACTTCTACCTAAACAAAGAAATAAATAGATAGAACCCGACTTATGAGTAACAAAAAAAAATTAATTAAAGTAAGGCTGCGAAGCGTCTTAAGCGTCGTGTCCCGTGTGTTACGTAAATTGACGAATGTAACTTTGTAGAATTGTGTAAATGTAATGGAATAGTGTTTTGTGTAGGTGGTAGTTAAGCATTTCGCACAGGGTTCGTCTTTCACGGAAGTAGCGGAGCGAGGTAACTGTGAAAGTGAAAAACTTTTTTAGCGGCGTGTACTTTTTAGGATGGGTAAAAAATGTTAAATTCGCGTCAGGGTCACGTGACTCTGATCGAAAATGCGTGACCGTAAGACGGAGTTGCTGCTGGGCTGCGGCGCTGGGTGTTTGTACGAGTGTGCGTGTATGTAGTTTTCACTGAAATGAACCTCCGCAATATTACGCCTGATTTAATAAAATGACAATAAAAAAGAATGCATGAAAATTAATTTTGAGCAAAAACTTTATTACGTTGGAAAATGGAGCAATATTTAACAGTGGCGGCACGTGTGTCACGTTCGCTAGGATTTTCCCATCTATTTCTATTATTCCATGTTCATACTTACGCTTCTGATGTACGAGTAGAATCGATTTATTATGATTTATGGCCATGGTGAAACAGACCCTAAGTGGTTTTAGTTGTACTTTGAATATCATTCAGTTAGGACAAAACATTTTAAACGCAGTAAAACAAAATGTCCAATCTACTTAGAAACCATCTCAACCGTAGAAACTTTTCACTTATCCAATAAATGTTTGTCCGTAAATGCCTAGCATGCTGAGTAATGTCGCCTCGTAATGACAAAAACACGACCGAGGCGCGAACGGAATTTGCATTAAACGGTTCATGCTGGCCGGTTGGAACTGATGAATTGGTGACTACGCATCGGGCATACAATCGATGCCGTGAACGGAATATAATAATATATAGTAGACCAAGAGCCCGCGACGGCCAGACCTTCGTTATTTTATAAAAGCTGAAAGTTTCTCTGTGTGTCTCCAACGCAGGTAAGAACGACCCGCGACTATAGAGTTTCGATTGTGGTTACTTGGGCAGGTAACAGGTAGTAAAGGTAAAATAGTACGTTAAATTCTTTAAAGTTTAAAGTTCATTTTTAGGGTTCCGTACCTCAAAAGGAAAAAACGGAACCCTTATAGGATCACTTTGTTGTCCGTCTGTCCGTCCGTCCGTCCGTCTGTCACGACCCTTTTTCTCAGTAGCGCGTGGAGGTATGAAGCTGAAATTTATATCAATTACTCAGGTCTACTGTCCCTTGAAGCTGTGAAAAAATCAAACTTCTAAGCCAACGCAATCAAAAGATACAGCCGTTTATGCCGCAAATTTCCGCAAATTTTCAACTCTCAAGGGAATCAAAACCTACAAGGTAGTTCCCGTGAACGCAGAATCTTGAAATTTGGTATGAAGGTAGGTCTTATAGCACAGATTAAAGAATAATTGCGAAAACCGTAAATGTGTATGTATGTCTGTATATAGCAGTGACCAATATAAAGTAACCCCACACTGCGTACATTTTGCTTTGGAACAGGGCTCTGCTTACACTGGTTTTAGATATTTATAGATAATGATACGGAACCCTCGGTGCGCGAGTCCGACTCGCACTTGACCGGTTTTTTATATTACTCCAGAATATCTTTAGAAATCACGTCACGTTATCCATTGCCGGACACTTCTTAAAGTTGCTACTTAATAAATTTTAATTATACTTTTGTTATAGTATAAAAGCTGAATTTTATATGTTACTTAGGGACTACACAGAGAAACTTTCAGCTTTTATAAAATAACGAAGGTCTGGCCGTCGCGGGCTCTTGCTCTATAGATTAGATATAATATATTATTGGTTGTATAGTTGTTTATTGTTTGTTATTATCTTCCGTTTTATGATTTTACGTTTTATGAGACCTTCTATGCTGGTCTGGGAGTAAAGAAAAAACATAGAATGTACCAGTTGCTTCTTTTCCCGCGCAGATGGTGAAAATAATAGGAATCATGTTATAGGCGATGAGGCTAACAACCCATCACTATTTGGATTCCATTTTCCACCTATGCACCCACAATCTTGTTAAATGTGGCCTGTAGGTACCTGTTACCTTAGGCTCTGTCTACCCTGTAAGGGATAAGGATTTTTAGCACAAAGGGTAACCATTGCCATACAACGCGGCAATGCTGTCAGCCTTCTGGGCACCATGCCACCGGGCATCTTTTTTGTTTATAGTTTTACTAGCGACCTGTCCCGGCTTCGCACGGTATATTACGCATGTATTATACATATAAACCTTCCTCTTGAATCACTCTATCTATTAAAAAAAACCGCATCAAAATCCGTTGTGTAGTTGTGAAGATATAAGCATACATAGGGACATAGGGATAGAGAAAGCGACTTTATTTTATACTATGTAGTGATGATGTCAATTTGTTTTATAATTAATAGTAGTTTTAGTTTTAGTATCTGCATGTATTTTGTAATTGTTTTGTAAATAAAGGATAAGTCCCTTTTAATGTTATTATACTTACGATCTGGGATGATTGTAAAATGAAATGTAGATACGGTTTATTTCTGTTAACTAAGCGTAACTCACTCACAGATAATGATATCTGCAAAATGTTACTAGAGTTTAATCCCCGAGCTTTGTATAATCCATTTGTATTTAAAATGGCGTTTATATTTTTAAGAAATGTTTATACTTTTCATTGTTTACAGCAAGATAATAAAATGCTTAATTTTGAATTGAACAAACATGTCTGTTAATGAAATAATTTCAAATTGTTTTGCAGTCAATATTATCACAGTTAAAGCAATTTAGAATACGGTGTTGAGACCCTTGGTCTATGGGGTCCTAGCTATTAGCTTCTTCAAAGATATTTCGAAGAGGCTAATAGATTCTACGGGTGACCGCAGAGCTGGCAGCTTCCTTGGACAGTGTATTAGGATCGCTGTCCAAAGGGGGAATGCTGCCAGCGTTTGTGGTACTTTGCCACGGGGGCCCCTCCTTTTTTAATTATTTTATTTTAATATCAGTTTTGGTTTGTTTTTAATTTAATCGTAGTTTAATTTGTTTTAATTCCCCTTTTGTATTTTTTTCATTAATAAATCCTGTTGGAATTAAAAAATCTAGAATACTGACAAACACAACTCAGTGCACCGAAGTCAAGTTATAGAGGTTTTCGCATATTGCTAAATCCATACTATTATTAAAGTTATACCCAATTAAGCGTTGTTAATTGCTTTTGATTAATTCAATTGAACATTTCAGAGGATGGTATTTAATAATAGGTACGTGCTTCAAACAATTTACCTACCTCACAAGTATTTTAATAATAAATTCTTGAACCCAAACGAGTGTGGAACCATTGTGTAGTAGGTTTAATTTATGTACAGGAATGCAGTACCTTCCTAAATCATGAACACTCAGAGTATTTATATTTTTTGGCATGAAAAACATATTATTATATTATATATTTCTTATATATATAGGCTTGGTTATATTGCACGTGAGTAGCGGAGTAGCAGGGTAAATATTTTTTGTTCATTGAAATGGACCTCCGCAAAGTAACGCCTGATTCAATAAAAAAAATTATACAATACAATACAATACAAATACTCTTTATTGAACATCACAAATCAGTACCTACAAAACAATACAGAAACAAGCCCAATACTCATACCCAATATTATGTCAATATCTTCTCATGTCCAGCTTACTTACATCCCAATGCTGTGCACAAGCCTCGTCTCAGAATGAGAGGGCCCGGGTTACAGTTTAAATGCTAGCCCAGTACGAATAAAGAACTTCAACACAACATCCTCGTTTTGCAGATTGTATACAGTTTGCCTCAGAACGTTTTCCTTTGCCGTATTTGTATTTGAAGAGTCTAGTTATTACAGTTACTGAGAAATATATAAGCCTCAATTATTCCCTATTCCGTGGGAATTCCAAAAAATCCCTTTTTAGTGCTCCTATGGGATACTCAAGATATACGTCTGCCAAATTTCAAGTTCCTGGGTCCTGGGTTCCTAGGTTCCTAGGTCTGTCAGGTCTGTCAATCAGTCAGTCACGGTACTGTTTTATAGGCATAGATACTTTGTATTCTTTTAGTAGATTTTGTAAGAAATCCTCGAGCCAACCGTGTTCGTCCGTGATTCGTCGCGTTTAGTACAAAGCTTACAGCATTTAACCAACTGGAGAAGTCAACGATGGGTCTGAGTAACGCCGTAACATCATAAGCGCCGTGTCCCGTGTGTTACGATACTCGACGAATGCGAATGAACTGAGACCTACCTTGCTGCTCGGGACCACAATACACATGCTCGCAGAGCTATCCCTGTAGTACTATATTCATGGACATTTTCGTTACACACAGGAAATGTGCATAGCGGTTGACACATTTCGTGGCATTTCCTGTGTGTCATCAAAAGCGACATATTTTCTATATAGGTAAAAGGATTGCATACAAGCAATTAGGTCACTTAATGTAAGTGGGCTACACCACCCATTGACACTTGCTACACTAGAGGATTTCAGAAGGTTGCCAGCCTAAGCGGAAAGCCAAGAAAAAATCCATTGACGGCCGGTAATTTCACCCGCTGTCTTAGTTGGCGGAACAATAAAATTAGCGTGTGAGTCGATAGTAGCGGCCCGGACAGACCTTGTAATATTATTGTATACGATGTAGTTCAACTCCGTTTGGCTTAATGCTGTAATATAGAATGATATCGGATCCGCATTTCTCATTTCCCTCTTTTTTTAAAAGGCGCAGGATTTTTCGCGGTTTCCTGTTATTGCCGGATCTTTTTCGAGGTCCTATTTATTTTCCTCGGCTCGATTTGTAAATTACTCTGGATATTTTTGTTAATACATGAATGTTTATCTAAACGATTTATCATTTATTTTGTTCTTATTAACTTTACTTCCATATACGATTACTGACTGGATCCAAGCATACTTCCTTGATTCATTAGTACCTACTGTTTAAGCTTATGTTATCATAATAGGCATTGTTTGCTTATTTGGTACCCACAATCGCCTTTATAACACAAAAAATTGCCTTCAGATTTGTTTGATTTGGGACTAGGGCAATTGGCATCAATTGTCAGACTTCCATCACGTTATAGGCGATGCGGCTCAATCCAAAACTATTTTGATTCCGTTTCCCACCTGTACGCCACAATCATGCTAAACGTGGCCCTTAGGTCTTGTTGCCTTAGGCTCTGCCTACCCCATATTTCCCAGACCTGAATTGCACAGGTGCCGCGAAGAGGGAACCCTATCCCGGGGTGGTCGTGCGACGTCGCGGTGACACCGAGTGCTCCCGTAACGCCTCACAAACGACTAAATAGGGAAACAGTGTGGTTTTTACTGGGTATGCCTGCCGTCGCGGGAGAGCCCCACATACCCCCGGTAAACCCGTATGCGGCGGATGCATAAGGCGCATTTTCCACACCATAAAAATAGGCTCCGTCTCCCTTACTAGGCCGGGAGATAGTGACACAAATTACTGGGTCATTTGTACCAGTACGGCGGTTCTTCAGGCGTTTTAGTAGGTACGCAATGACAAAAAGAAAAATGATGGTCATAGCGCTGGTACCGGCGGCCCAATCACGTGGGCGTTAGTCGAACTCGTCGGATAAATTACGACTGTCAAACGATTTGTTCCACAAAAATTTTAGTATTTTCCGATAGTCCATAAAAAAGAAGTAGTAGCGTAAGCGGTAGTGTCATGCCATACTTCTCCGGTGTGACTTACAGCCCGCCATACCGACGCGAATGCGTTAATTAAAAAAAAAAATTCAACCATTTGTACCAGGCTAATTGTTGCACAGTTAATCGTCGTGCAGCCATTTACGAAAATCACCATGCCATACTTTTCGGACGGTTCCAAATGGTCGCCATACATCCTAAAATTAGCAATTTTTTTTTCGCCAAACGATTTGTATTGTATTGTATGTCAGACGTGATACATAGTTACGATTTTTATTTATTACATACATAAATCACACATAAATCGCATCTTGTATACGTACTCCATTATTCTAACACTTTGTTGCTCCAAAAGCTATCTAGTCACTAGATAGATTCTAGTGCCCAGGTGCTTTAAGAGAGCGCTTAGATGGCTATCTGGGAGCTATGTAATAGATTAGATAGCAACTGCTTAGTAGTTAACGTTGCTAATTGGTTCTTGAGATAATGAGAAGACACGGATTTGTTAAGGACTTCCCCGGGACATTGTCTTATCAAAACGATTTCGTTAAAGTTAGCCAGTTTATTAGAATTCTGGGAACGTTTGGAAAGTTAGCAAGAGGAGATTGCTGTCCGTACAGTAAGATTTCAACGATTCGTCAGGAACTGCTGAATTCAAGATTATTCCCAAAATCACAAGAATGTTTTGACGCTCGGTTATTGAACTTAATAATCGTTTTGTGAAAAATAAATTTCTGGTATAAATTAAATTTTGAATACAAACTTTTTTCGCTGACTGTATTATTTATTGGTTATGTGTACTTTTACTGTCATCTGTCTTGCATAGGTGTACCAAATTTCAAGGCAGTCCAACTACTAGACGTGGGTCATATTTGACTTTCAAGATTTGACCTGAACATATTTGCATTGCTACCCCGCGACCACGGGTGCTAGCTAGCATATCGTCGGGGAGAGTGCAATACCGCGTAACTAGTACTGGTAAATACTGCGTATCTACACAACACCCATAGTGCAAAACCACGTAACTAGCACTAGTAAATACTGCGTATCTACACAGCACCCTACTTATACTGGTTTAAACTGGTATATTTTATTGAGGATTTTACGCTCGTTGGCGGGAAATCTTAATTTAACTACATTTTATGCCAATTTTGTGTTAGTTACGCGCTTTACAATGTTGCACGCAAAAGCGCTCATGTCTGTATGTGTGTATGTTTTTGTGTTGAGATAGACTTTAATTTTAAATGAAGCCCATTTTTTTTTCTTTTTTAAGAAATAAAATTTTTAATATAGCGTTGCCGCTTGTGATATACTGAGTGGGCTCACACTACATTATGATTCGGTAATATTTTATTTGTCATCATGTCACTCAGTGACAACCTAGCAAACTACTGGTGAAAGAATTCTTAAATTAAAATAGGACGAGTATTCAGTATTACATCCAAACCCACGAACTCACAAATTTACCTCTTTATAATATTAGTATAGACAAAACAAACAATTGGCTATAATAAGTGAGACGGTAACCAGTGATCATAAGTTACAATCTATTTATCGTTCTAACGCATTGTATTGCGGAGAAATTTACAATTGCGTTGTAAGATGTAGTGTTTCTGACCAGTAAGTTATAATAATAATGTGTAGTAACAGAAAATTGGAATGTTGTTAAGCAGTCGTTTGAACTGTAACTTTATAATTGTAACTAGCTTCTCATATATAGTCTCTAGCTATCCCGTGTGAATTATGAAAAATCTTAGTATTCTGTGTCTACTTCCTAAAGAGCATTTCTGACAATAATCAAAAAAAAAAACCTTGCAATAAAAATAAAACTGTACACAAACAAGCTGTAAGCCTTGATTTTATATTTATTCCTATCCCAGGCAGCTTCGCTTTTTCAGACCTACCCAACAATTACTGCTACATTTTAAGCAATTTACGCAAAATCTTGCCAATTCATATTTATATCTAAACATTTTTCGCGAATCACCCAAACCATATGGAAATTCATTAAGAAATTTTGAGTTTATCACGACCAGTACGGACAGGAGACTTTGTTTTAAAACAATTAGTTAGTGATTATGTACGAATTAACTCTGTTCAATATGAAATGACTCATCCCTTTCGTGTCAGCAACATTGTAACAAACACGGAATGCATTTTCTTTACACAGCAAATAGTAGCTAGAAAATATTTACAGCTCGAAGGCTAGGGCAGTCGTTTTGACAAATGGTTCCGCAGACTAGCACAACCCAGCACCGATATATATCATACGAACCAATCCACCGGCACGGCACCGCCGATAACTTATCGACCATAGACAAAAGTTTATTTATAAGTGTTTCGCGGGGAGCACGCTCATTTATCACTGTATCAATCAATCAATCAATCAAAATATCTTTATTCAGTTTAGGCTGTACAAGCACTTATGAATGTCAACAAAAAAATCTACCACCGGTTCGGAAAACCCCTGTTGAGAAGAATCCGGCGAGAAACTCAACAGTATATATTTTTTTTTTTTCGATTTAGCTAGACTAAATTTAAACCGCATAAACTTAGCAGAACTAGGGCGATTGCGGATATCGATTAAGTTTGGATTGTCTTCGGATATAACGCAATCTTGTGTAAAACAATGAGACGTTAGTGCGTGTTGTGTGGGTTTAGCATAGCGGTAAAATGAAATGAAATGAAAAAATGATATTATTATTATTCTTTTTATTTATTTTTATCTCTAGTAAGGTAAAAAGTATGTATGTATGTATGTAAACTCTTTATTGTGCAAAATAAACACG
The DNA here is from genome assembly GCA_932294345.1 of Pandemis cinnamomeana. Taxonomy (NCBI): domain Eukaryota; kingdom Metazoa; phylum Arthropoda; class Insecta; order Lepidoptera; family Tortricidae; genus Pandemis; species Pandemis cinnamomeana. Next base: position 5,673,147 of record OW028724.1, on the reverse strand, counting down.
ACAAAATACAATTGACAAACACTGAGATACATGCACAAAGGCGGACTTATCCCTTTAAGGGATCTCTTCCAGTCAACCTTTGAGTGGATGAAAGGCATATTATATTAGGGATGGACGAGTGAGTTTAAAAATTGCAGACACTGAGAGCCACAATACATAACTTTACCGAATATAATACATAAACTCCTAAAACCTACCAGTCAATAAACTACTTTATACTACCTATAATATAATATATCAATAAAATATACTACTTAAAATAAATAAATAAAGAGCACAATAAACAAAGGAATATTTACCATTGATTTAAGAAGATGGTGCGAGCCACATCTTCTTCAAACCTTCCCTGAACGACACTACGGAGGGAGATTGCCTGATGGAGGTTGGTAAGCGATTCCACAGCCTAGTCGAGTGTACAGTAAAGGATTTGGAATAAGTTTTAGAATAGGAAGAAGGACAGGCCAAAAGGAGATTAGAGTTGGATCGCAATCGATGCTGACTGCCAACAGACAAGTAGCTGAAACGCTCGGAAAGGTAGATCGGAGCTGAAGGATTAAAGAGAGTGTTGAAAAGCAATGACAGAATGTGGATTTTCCTGCGGTCCCTGATAGGCAACCATTTCAGCTGAGCGCGGAAATGAGACACGTGATCGTACTTACGAAGCCCAAAAATGTATCGGATACACACATTCTGGAGGCGATCAAGCCTGTCAAGCAGCCCCTCAGCGAGATCCAGGTAACTAATGTCACCATAGTCCAGTAAGGGGAGCAACAGTGACTGAGCAAGTGTAATTTTGGTCGATAGTGGCAGAAAATTCTGCAAACGCCTGAGCGAGTGAAGCGAGGCAAACACTTTCCGGCTGACATCCGCAACCTGGGCCGACCACGAAAGCGTCTGGTCCATAATAATCCCCAGATTTCTGACGGTAGCTGAGAAAGGAATTATTGTTCCGTCAAAGGACAAATTTTTAACCACCAATTCAGACATCCGAGAAATAAAATACGGACTGCCAATAACGATCGCTTGCGTCTTCTTGGCGTTTACCATGAGGCCAAAGCTCGCAGCCCAGTCGCGGATGGTGACAAGGTCAGCATTAATACGATCTATCAATAGAGGAAAATCGTCAAAACCAGCAGCAGCATAAATTTGCAAGTCATCAGCATACAGGTGATAAGAAGAATAAAAGTAATAAAACAATATTAATCCTAAATATAAAAACATAATAAAACCTAACCTAGGGTGCCGCTGGCAGCGAGGCGAGGCCTAAGCTACCGGTGGTCAGTGCGACAGAGAGAGGAACCTCTTAATAACAATTATTAGATACTTTACGATACAATGTCTGGCCTCTCTAACATAAAAAAAATTACAAGTTAATAATATGTTTCAGTCACGAAAGTATCGCTGACGGATCCAATACGTATTTGCTAACGATAAAGAAAATTTAGACTACGAAACAAATATGCGTTTCAATTAGACACAAATATCAAAAATCTGTATTTGATACTGCACATAAATAACTACGGCGTTTTTTTCCTTTACTGTTTTTCATGATTTTTTAAAACGTTTTATTTAAGGGTCTCGTTGGGGTGCGAGTCGGGTTACCTCCGCGTGTGATCAAGAGCTGCGGTTCGTTTTTGGATCCGTCCGAGGGGAAGTGCAGTGCTTGTTCCGGTGCACCCTGGGCACCGGTTAATGATTTCCTGGCGGTCTCCGAGGGATATCATTATCCGTTGGCTAAGAGCCCGACAGGGGGGGGGGGGGAGGGGTCTTACGACCATGTTCTACCGTACAACGTTGCCGACATTTTTGTCACAAGATTTTTGAATACTGTATTTATTACCTTTACATTGGCGAAATCATCGCATGGTTCGATGGGGCCATATTAGAAAAGAAGAAGAAGGGTCTCGTTCGTTACCCTTTGGCTATGGACCCCTAAAAAGACAATAACATTAACTGAATTAAAACTTGTTGAGGGAATGTTCCCTGTGACCGGCGCGGAGTTTGAAAGACTGGCAATGTTGAATTAAGTCGGCAATCTGTTTGTTTCCCGAAATACGTTTCAATTTAAATTTCGTAATGACTTTTCTAATGATTACATTCGGCGGTAACCTAAATTGAATTAAAAGGGAACGCGGTTTTCAGGAAAAAGCAACTAAATAATAAATGTCGAAAACTGTCAACTTACCGTTTATGAAACGCTAAAGATTTTGATACATGCTAGCGGTCCGCCCCGGCTTCGCACGGGTTATCAAACTACACGCACAAACCTTCCTTTTGAATCACTCTAAGTATCTATTGATGAAAACCTCATTAAAATCCGTTGCATAGCTTAAAAGATCTAAGCGTACTCACATACAAACCCATGCTGACAATTGGAAACGACTTCATAAGCCAAAAAGTAAAAATTTGCAGTCATAACTTGATTGTTAAGGAGGCTTATTAAGAAAGGATTTTATGAAAATCGCCAGATAAATAGAATACTAAGGCCCTGATATTTTAAATGTTGCTTATCTATGACGTCGTCTCTGTCTATTTCGTAGTAAGAAATAGGGAGGTAATCATAGACAACTGACACTAAAGATATCAATAACTTTACAGAGTGGTGAGACAGGCCCTAAGACTATTTCTTTTATTACAATAGCTCGTGTAGGTTCCTAAATAAATTCTCGCCTTGTTTTTCATCCCATAAAACGTTGATTTAGTAGTCTTACCTAGTTAACATGAAAGAAATATCACCAGTACTTCCCACGCCCCAAATAATCGGCCCCTATGCGCCGGGACTCCAAAATGTATGTCAAAGGTCTTTCGAGTGTGATTTGGTTGGGGTGCCTGACTTTTGTTCGTCCCTTCAGCGCATTTACACAGCCGTGGGCATAAAACATAGATGAGATAACCAAGTAGAGTGGCAATATTGGATAATAGCAAAAGAAGCATGAAAGTAGAATAAATGCAGTAGAAATTAGAGCGTTAAGAAGTATGGAAGGTGTCTCACTGAAAGATAGAATAAGGAATAGTGTGATAAAGGAACGTGCTGGTGTGAAAGAGGATATAGTGACCAGGACAGAAAAAAGTATGCTTAATTGGTTTGGTCACGTAGAGCGGATGGATGAAAGTAGACTAACTAAACAGATCTATATGGGGAGTGTGAATGGTAAAGTTGGGAGGGGAAGGCCTAGACGGACGTTTCGAGACCAAATAGGTGACGTTTTAGAAAAAGGTCAGGTCAGGTGTACCCGAAACCGACGAGCATGTATGAAGAGATTGATGAATGTGGATGAAGCGAAAGAAGTATGTCAGGATCGTAGCAAGTGGAACAAAGTAGTCTCTGCCTACCCCTGTGGGAAAGAGGCGTGACGGTATGTATGTATGTATATTGGCTAACCAAAGAGAGCAACCGCGTGTGAATTTGAATTCACCTAGAGAGGCGCTAGAGTAGCGTGAGGTAATCAGAATTAGAATCGGAATCAGAATCATATTTTTTACTGTCATCACTGTTACGGTTTCTACACCATATTGTTTTAATACAGACGTCAAAAAGAACAGGAATGACTCGTGACAGAGGATGTAGCGCAGCTTGCCATTCCATTTTACTTGAATTTCTATAGAAACGTCTGTTACCTGACTCGACAGCGGCGCCAACTGGCCCCTACTTCACCAATACGACAATGGTCTGTGACTGTGACAAGTGACAATTCTCTTTACGTTATAAACTCGGCGAAAATCTACGCCAATTGGCTTCATAGTATATCTATACGCATTACATTTCATTTAAAGTGACACTCCCAGTGCAAACAGAATTGTCGCGTGTGGCCGACAATTGTCATGTTGGTGAAATAGGCGCCTGAAATCAACCTTACTTCGCCATACGCATCACTGCGTCTTGACTGTTTATTTGGTCTGAGATGGATGATAATAGCTGCTTGCTTAAATTAGTGTCCTACTCGAATAATCGCCACGCTGGCTTGATGAAATATATCTTAATTTACGTCTATATTCATAAAAATGTAACGTTTAAATTTATGTACGCGCATAACTTCCAAACATCATTATCATCATCTTCAGCTTATATACGTCCTACTGTTGGACACAGGCCCCCTCGTAGAATGAGAACTTTAAAAGACTGCATCTAATTGGATAATTATTTTTTAATTGTATTGGTTACTTGGACAAGGTCTGTATAATAATAAAATTTTGAAAAAGTGCCTAGGTACTGGAACGGGGGCGAAGCTGCGAACATCAGTTTTCTTATAATTTGCATGGCTTTGCCAGTCTACTAATTATTTCTTCTATGGCATAAAATCACGATGAAAGGCTCTCTCTTACCGTGAGATTTGGACGTTGTAAAAATTGCTGCTTCGTCGAATTCCTTTAATTATTTGTGAATTTCATTTAAGTGATGTACAAAGCCGTGGTGTCTTAGTTTGATCTATGGTGGTTTTTGAAGGTACATCGCTCTATATGGCGGAAGCTATATTATGATAGGCTGGTATGCATCATGTGTATTGTCGATACGAAGATCCCTGAGTAAGGGTCTAGGTTAGTATTATAAGCGTAGTATGTAAGACTGCAAGAGTAGTTTTCTTCCCACCCCTAATCAATTATTACCAGCAATAACCTCGCAGGTAAACTCTAAAGTACAGACCGAGGAGAGTTGAGACAGAGGTGAGTTGATACAAAGCCGATTTCTCTGAACTGTGACAGTTTATCGGGCTGGTAACTTCGATAATTCGTTGCTCTTCCTACACTCCACAGTTTGTGTGAAGTTGTGACCTCACTAACTGCCATAGGTGCAGAGAAATCGGCTTTGTATCAACTCACCTCTGTCTCAACTCTCCTCGGTCTCCCTACCATTAAGAAAGTGGTAAAAATCAGTATATTACTGCAGAACTATGTATAGGACAAGCCTTCACCTCCAGTTGAGACTAGGTGATCACATGACATAAAGACGGGAAATGCTGATTTAACCATGTCGTAGTGTCATTTACATAATTAAAATATTTTTTATGATATGGTTTCATGCAGGCCTAGGAGTAAAATTGGGTGACTATACAGAGCTATAATTATTGGAACTAATAATTTATTTACACATATTCTATAAACTACGTATAAAAAGATACATTGGAAAGTAATAAAAAAAATGGTAAACTAATTAATTAACTATGAAAAAATTGACAAGTCCGTCGGTCAGTCGGAGTGTAGTAGGGCAGCACCATCATCAAAGCCAAACAGCTTCGCTGCTGGCTTCCATTTATGACGGGTGCCTCGGATGCACATGCTAGTCGCTCTAAATATGGCAGTTATTATACGAGCTCTCAGCCAGCCCATGACGCAGGACAAAGATCGGTCCCAGCGAGATGAAAGTGCTTTCCCGAGGTGTTTCACAAAGGTGGCCATTTGTGGTGCAAAAACTCCATCCACGGAGGTGACGAGGGGTATAAAAGTGGCATGACGCAGCTCGCAGGCATTGGCATAATTATTATTTTATCAACCAATAATTTTGTTTATTCCTACCTGTTTATTATTATATATGCAACCGACCAGAACATGCCAAAACGTAACAGAGTTCGAAACATAATAAGTTTTCACGGGGCAACAGAACTCGTCTAAATTCCCAAGTTCCGGCAAGTTTTTGAACAAAAGCCATGCGTCGGGTCAACTGGGTCAAAGATATCCCCACCCGGATTATGAAGCAATTAGGGGTTGACTAACAGCGATCTTAATAAATGAAGGCCCCCGAGGGCCGGTGAATTATAATTAATAAGCCAGAATGACTTGAATCCTTGATTAATGCCAGCTGATAGGGAAATGCGGGGTTTTATTGTACAATTACGAGATAAACATCAAAAATGCATTGTTTTATTTTTTGTTATCAAAATAATGAAGCTGTTTATTTTGAAATAGGCAGGTAACTTTTTTTTGAGAGAGAGAGAGAGAGAGAGAGAGAAACATTTATTTACACACATTCTATACACGTAGACATAAAACAAGGACAAATACAATATACAAAGGAATAGTACCGATATGGTGTAAAGTGGACCCCACTCAGCATAATGTTGCGGCAAGGATTATTATTATTTTGGAGATCTGAATTCAATGGACGCTTTTATTTCATCATAAACAGTGGTCTTTCCATTAAAAAGTTGGTTTGGAAATGCACGAAAATATAAAATCAGCTCTAAACTGTCGGATAGTTCCGCTTTCTAATAGCGAAAGAATATTTAAAAACGGTTCAAAAATTAACACCCTTAGTTAAAACAAGCTGTGGTCAGTGGTGTAGCTAGGTAACCAAAGGCCCTGGTGCAAATAAAAAATTGGGGCCCACACTACTATCTAAACTGGTTACGTTTTAATAATAACAGTTCGATCGAGATTTTCAGGTAAGGATTCTAGGGCCCTCTGAGCTTGAGGGCCCCGGGGCACTGCCCCGCCTAGTCGTTATGTAGCTACGCCACTGTGTGGTCCGCAACTTTGTCAGCGTCACTGCGTCGGCGACCTTTTCGTTCCATTAAATTAATATCTTCTCAAGTATAAGAGCCTGTTTCACTCCTCCCTGAAAAGTTATAGTCGTACATGGCGCCGTCTCTATTTATTACTATGAAACATACAGAGACAGCGTCATAGAAGTCTACATTTTTAGCACATACTTGCAGAACATAACGTAATGAACAACGTTCTATTCTTGCTGTAACACATGGGTGACCTGGCGGCGATTAAGTTGGCTGCTTCTCACACCGTTACCAAGTCTAAGTTGAATGTCCGTTCATACAAATTAAATAACATGTCACATTTATGGGGATATAATATCCAATGATTAAATAATTGTTTGGTTAAAAATGTTAGTGTTTGGTAATCAAGAGTCAAATTATTTCCGTATAATTACAAGTAGCGCCGCGCCATTGAAATAGCAAAAAAAGTCAACGTGACATTTTGCAATATATTTTGTTAAATATTAAAACTTTTTTTTTTTATAAACAAACCAAAACAACTGTGTATATTTTACTTTAAACACTGTACATTTTTATTGCTTTTGTATAGGTATAGGTTCTAACAGAGCTGAAAATAGCTAAGGTAGGTATTGATTAAAAAAATAACACTGTAATTTTTTTGGATTTAAGTATTGTACAAAACTTGGCATCACTGTACGCGTATATAATTATATTTTGTTATTTAACTTTTAAAAATAATTTACGTACAAATGTTATACGCAAAGTGAAAAAAAACAAATTAACTGAAACTAAAATAGAATCTGAAATATTTACGACCATTTTTACCACAAGCATAACTGCATAAACTGCCAGTATCATTTCTGTCACAAACGTACCCAATAATTTTACAATAGTATGATTTATACCTTACTAGCGACCCGCCCCGGCTTCGCACGGTATATTATGCATGTATTATACATATAAACCTTCCTCATGAATCACTCTATCTATTAAAAAAACCCGCATCAAAATCCGTTGTGTAGTTTTGAAGATATAAGCATACATACGGACTTGGGGACAGAAAAAGCGACTTTGTTTTATACTATGTAGTGATAGTGATAGTGATATTAAAGTGACCCTCAAACCTAATATTTTAGTATCAAGCATCTTCATGTTATAAGTATTTGTCTATCTCTTATCTTGTGCAAGTTTAATCCTGCTATTCAAATACGGATACAATTTTCGTAGAACACAATGTTCCAGAGCAGACAAAGTTTCACTTTGTACAATATCCGAGAATATTTGAAACGAGAAACCGCACTTGAATTCTTATTTCGCGCAGCTACTCCAATATTTTCAAGTGACGATCGCCGTGGCTGTTCTGAAATTAAACTTATATTTGATTTACAAACTTTGCACAGTGAGTATTGTGAACGAATATTTTCAAGGAATAATAGTTGAAATGGTAAGGTTGTTACTATTTGCATTTTAAAAAGTTTTTTATACGACAAGGAAGGAAAACGAGCAAGGGGGTCACCTGATTGCAACACTATGGGATTGCAGATGCGTTGCCAGCCTAGAGGGCTAGGATAGAATATGTATCTCATGTGCCAATAAATAGGTTATTTCTTTTGATACTAAATTAAAATAGAAACGTGGCGTTAGTGAAGTAGTTGGATAACTTTACTGTACTCCTCGCATCGTGAGGTCATGTCACACAAAACAGCCGCTTTTGCGTTGAACATACTTTATATAATTGATGCAATTAATGCTTTCGAAATGATTATTTATTTATTTATTTTTTTTCACTTATACATGTCCAAATTATTTTTGTACGTGGCAAAACTTTAAAAGGTACACTTCTTAATTTCTACATAAGAATCAATAAGCATTTATATTTAGTCTAGACTAGAGTGAGGAGTTGTCTCTACATGGGGGATCTTATAAGTTATTGACAGTGCGAACCATGTAGTCTCTGAGCAACATTTTACACGAAAATTTATTTTGGCGGGATAGTGTTTTCCAAAAACAAAATAAATTACTTATTTTTTATTTCAGCCCTTCGGTGTAACGGCCGGCTAGCTTATTAGGGCGGCCTGTCAGGCCCCTGGTTATTGGACAGTGTTGGATGGATAGCACATTACTGTGTTACGGAATTACCTCGTGACATGTGGTGTCAGCCCGTCTGTGGGAGAGCCGTTTCGCTTGTAGGAAAAGTGTTTTTGTGGTTACCTTTATTTACCCCCACAATCTTGCTAAATGTGGCCTGTAGGTATCTGTTACCTTAGGCTCTGTCTACCCCGTAAGGGATAAAGACGTGATTTGTGTATTTGTGTATGTGTATATATGTGTGCCTAAGAAGCCGTGGTAGCCTAGTGGTTTGACCTGTGGCCTCTCAAGCAGAGCGTCGTGGGTTCAAATCCCGGGCGTGCACCTCTGAGTTTTTCGGAATTTATGAGCGCAAATTACATTTGCAATTTGCCATGAGCTTTTCGGTGAAGGAAAACATCGTGAGGAAACCTGCACACATCTGCGAAGAAATTCAATGGTGTGTGTTAAGTTCCCAATCCGCACTGGGCGCGCGTGGGAACTATAGCCCAAACCCTCCAATACACGGAGGAGGCCTATGCCATGAGGCACGCCGAATTACGCGACAATTTAATAATAATAATAATAAAAAACAACAACATACTTACTGAAATTGTAGCGAATTCGGAATAAAAAAGGCTATAATAATAATAATAATAATAATAATACTTGCTCTTTTATTCGGTCTTGTGGACTTCGAAGTGCCCTACTATAAGTACATACCTGCACCAGTTCTTGAAAATGGTCGTGTCACGCTCTATTGGGATCGATCTATCATCACGGACAGGACTATTGTCGCCAATAAACCTGATATCGTGCTGATAGATCGATCGAAGCGCCAGGCAGTGCTCGTAGACATCACGATTCCCCATGACGTGAACCTCGTGAAGGCCGAGAAGGACAAAGTCAGCAAGTACCTTGACTTGGCTCACGAGGTTACCGCCATGTGGCCTGTTGATTCCACGATCACTGTCCCGATAGTCGTTTCGGCAAACGGTTTAATAGCGAAGAGCCTTGACCATCACCTTAAAAGGCTCTCGCTAGGTGGTTGGGTCAAGGGCCAGATACAGAAGGCGGTACTCCTGGACACGGCTCGGATAGTCAGGAGGTTCCTGTCTCTGTCGCCCTGACCACCGGTAGCTTAGGCCCTGCCTCGCTGCCGGCGGCACCCTAGGTTAGGTTTTTATAATGTTTTTATATTTTGTATTAATATTGTTTTATTACTTTTTATATGAATATTGTAAAAACCTAACTTGAGATAAAAATAAATATACAGAAATAATAATAATAAAAATGTATGTGTACTTTTATTTAGAGATCTGCCTCACCGAGACGCTATGACGATCAGACGCTTAGCTGATATGAATTAGACGTTACAAAACAGTCGCCAAATTTGTTAGCTGTATAAGTCAATACACATACATATACAAATCACGTCTTTATCCCTTACAGGGTAGACAGAGCCTAAGGCAACAAAGTCTAAAGTATGAAAATGTTACCTTAGGCTCGTGCCTACCCCGTAAGGGATAAAACCGTGATCTATGTATGTATGTATAAATCCACTATGTAGATCTTTGAATTCTCGCCAAATCTTTAGAAGATAACATAGTGAAGTGAAAATGTAAGAAGCCGACGTAAAAACTTTTAATGTCTTTATAACTAGTAGCGCACAAACTTTTTCGTTTTCCGGGGGCGATATAATATCACCTCGAACTTTAGTTTTCTTTTGTCTTCCAAACTTTCCAAGATGGCGTCCTATTACTTACAAATTTTCTTCTCTAGACACGTAGGACATATTTCAATTCAAGATTAGTAAAAAATAATCTATTTTGCTGTAGAACATTTTGATGTAACACAAATTATTCAAAAATTCTAATTCTAATTCTAATTCTAAATTTATTTTTCCAAATTGGCAGCCAAGTGCTCTTTTACATGTATTGTCTTTTTTGAAACTACCACCGCATTCGGAAAGACCATCATTACCAAGAATAATGCGCCGCAAGAAACTTGGCAGAAAGTCATTTTTTCAAAATAAAATACATTATTAAGCTATTACAATACTTAAATTCTACTTAAATTTAATACATTTATAAAAGGGACGTATAAGGTCCCACATTATGCTACTTTTACACCAAGTTTAACACTAAATCGAGTTTCTAAACGGCACTGAAAATTAGAACATAAAATAATCCGAAAAGTAAAGCTACTACATTGAGATTTAACTTTTTCTCACTATAGTCAATCATAATTAATTAATAATGAGCCTATTGTGTCCCACTGCTGAGCAAAGGCCTCCCAACGCCTCCACTGCTCTCGGTCTGCTGCGGTACGTGTCCAGTCCCTTAAGAAGGAGTCCAACTCGTCCCGCCATCGCCGTCTAGGTCAGCCAGGCCGCCGCTTACATTAGTCAATCTTACTTTATTAAAATATCAGATTACGTCCCAAATTCACGAAGTAATAAATATCATACTAACGGGCTCTTATTTGGTAACTAAATCACTACCGAGTCATGAGTTGCCAAACTAATTGGGCTGGGTATTGCACAGAGTAGGAGTACTTGCACACTCTGTTAATCGATGTATTGCATGAAATTAGGGGTTAGAGATTAAACGGATAGTCCATTAACTAATGATGAAGATTTAGCATGCGGATGACGCAGTGCACAGAAACAAGATGCACAGAAGCGTAAATGTGTATTTCCATGTCGAAGATAAGATAAATAAATAAATAAATAAATATCTTGGAACAAATTACACCAATTGACCCAGCCCCAAACTAAGCAAAGCTTGTACTATGGGTACTAGGCAACGGATAAACATACTTATATAATGTAGATAAATACGTACTTAAATACATACAACATCCATGACTCGGGCACAAGCATTCGTATTCATCATACAACTGTCTGCTCCTACCGGGATTCGAACCCAGGACCTCTAGCTTCATAGTCAGGGTCACTAACCACTAGGCTATCCGGTCCGTCCGGTCGTCGGTATTCGTAGATAAGATAAGATAAGATAAGATAACGTTTATTGCCATTAAAAAAAAAGAAATACAGACTTAATTTAATAATTAACATTACATTGCTTTGTTAACAATTAAAATTTCAGCAGGCTCAGCTTATGCTGCGCTTACGCAGAAGCTGCCACCGCTGGTTTTCAGCCTGCCCCTGTGGCCTGTGGAAGAGAGTGGAGAAGACCCGAATACGTCCAATGTGACAATCCACAAATATGACGAGGTTCCGTGCTGGTCTGGGAGCAAAGAAAAAACTTAGAATGTACCAGTTGCTTCTCTACCCGCGCAGATGGTAAAAGCCCATCGAGGGAATGGGCGAAAATATTAGGAATCATGTTATAGGCGATGAGGCTAGCAACCCATCACTATTTTGATTCCATTTTCCACCTATACGCCCACAATCTTGCTAAATGTGGCCGGTAGGTACCTGTTAGGTACCTTAGGCTCTGTCTACCCCGTAAGGGATAAAGACGTGATTTGTGTATGTATGTGTATGTATGACGAGGTTCAACCCTTGTGCTCCGTTGTCCTCACTCACCTCAGTCCCTGGTAACCCAGTGTCTCGACCCATACGAGTTCGTCGCATTTGGCGTCGAGAGACTTGGTTCGTGAGGCCAGCACGTGGACTCCTTAGAGCCATAGGCAATCGCTTGATAAAGCCAATAGATGACCCTCGCACATGCTTTCTCACCCAAAGACTTTCTAAAGTAATACAGCGCGGTATTCCTAAATGCGCGTTGGGCACGCTGCCATTAAATCCAAATTTAGATATTACATACACACGTACATTATATTTTGATGTCTATATCCCTTACGGAGGTCGACAGAGCCCAGAGTAACAAGACCTAAAATTCATTCAAATCAAATTAATTCTAGTTATAAATTTTGTAACGCGAACTTATCCCTTATTATTCTCATCTCGATGACTCAATGTGTCGTCACAACAGACACAACTTTATGCGACACCAAAAAATACACAGACCCTTAAACTAATACAAAAAACTTACTGAGTCGTTCATGCCGAAAAGGAATTCGACTCAGCATTTTGCTGCAGCGGGTGCCTGCTACAGCGGTGATTTTCAGTCAAACCCTTCACGTCCTTGCATCAAACGCGTTGGACCGGAATCAACACAAATAAGTTTGTGAACGAAAAGTGTGTAACGACTAAATAAAATAAACAATAAATTCATATTATATTATATACATGTATTCATATACATAATATACATATTCATGTTATATACATCAATTTACCAAAAATAGCAATCGTATGTAGAATATGTTTCATCGGTGTCTAAAATTCAAATAAAAGGTAGCCGCATCAGAAGTGAGAAGTAGCCTTCCCGCCTGCGGGCAGCGCTTGTTGTAAATTCATTAAACCATTTCTTAATTTAATCTTAAAATTACTAATAGTGAATGTTTTTCCTACTCTGTAACGCGAACAGTAATCAACATTACGTTACATACTTGGAAGGAATGCCTAAAGAGCCGCACGTAGCCATCCCGTATGTTTACTGCTTATTTATTTATTCTGTGGGAATTAAGAGCTACAAATGGTTTATATCATTAACTAGTATGTAATATAGTATACGCCAAGGTGTTTTAAAATTGTTCCAGAATATTTATTTATTTATAAATATCTTGGGACAATTGACACCAATTTCCAACCTGGGCTGGGAGCAAAGAAAAAACATAGAATGTACCAGTTGCTTCTCTACCCGCGCAGATGGTAAATGCCCATTGAGGGAGTGGGCGATTATAGTAGGAATCATGTTATAGGCGATGAGGCTAGCAACCCATCACTATTTTGATTCGATTTTTCACCTATACGCCCACAATCTTGCTAAATGTGGCCTGTAGGTACCTGTTACCTTAGGCTCTGTCTACCCCGTAAGGGATAAACACGTGATTTGTGTGTGTGTGTGTGTGACCTAGTCTTAAACTAAGCTAAGCTTGAAATATGGGTAGGTACTGGACAACGGACAAACATTTATATAGATAAATATAAATACATATTAAACATCCAAGACTCGATAACAAACATTCGTATTTTTCTTACAAATATCTGCCCCGGCCGGGAAACGAACCCGGGGCACCAGGCTTCATAACCGGGTTCTCGAACCACTAAGCCTGGTCGTCAAATTTTTGGTATGGATTTTTGTACGGTGTTCTAATTTTCAGTGTCGATTAGAAATTGAGAATTATGCCTTGTTTTGTGGCATTCGCGGGTGGTAGGGCCTGGTGCAAGGTCCATCCGGATCGCTACCACCATCTTACTCGCTAATCCTGCCGCTAAGTAGCAGTGCTTGCACTGCTGTGTTCCGGTGTGGAGAGTGAGACAGCCGGGGAAATTACGGGCACAAGAGGCATTGCATCTTAGTCCTCTAGGTTGGCAACGCATCTGCAATCCCTCCGGGGTTGCGGGTGTCTATGGGCAGTGGGGATCACTTACCACCAGGTGACCCACTTGCTCGTTTGCCTTCCTATTCATATAAAAAAAAAAAAAAAAAAAAAAAACGTCAAAATCATGTGATTCAATAAGAACAATCCAAAATCCAAAAGGTAAATAATCAATTACTCATATCTCATTCTTGATTTTTTTCAGTAAAGTGCTCGTACAGAACAACACATCAAAATGTGTAACTATAACCGAAAAGATACCGGTATAAATAAATGTCACTAGCATTTATAACAACAAAGTACCTACAAAAAGCTAAGTAACGATCTTGAAAGCGACCTCAGCTTACTTAGAAGACTTCTGGTCATTTAGACCCCCCCCCCCTCCCCCAAAGGGACAGAAGGGATGCGGTAGCCGTTACAAGTTAAATTGTCACTACATTATCAATGGGCCGTGTTAAATATGGCGGTGAGTTTGTAATTCGGAGAACCTATTAAATTATTACTCGTATGTCCGCTACTTCTCCATCAAAGGAACATTTTTTTTTTAATGAACTACATAGTATAAAACAAAGTCGCTTTCCACTGTCTGTCTATCTGACCCTATGTAGGTATGCTTAGATCTTTAAAACACGCAACGGATTTTGATGTGTTTTTTTTAATAGATAGAGTGATTCAAGAGGAAAATTTAGATGCATAATTCTACGCAGACGAACTCGCGGGCAGAAGCTAGTATTCAAATAGAATGAAAATATTCGACTTTCTTATACTTCACGTGCAAAAAATTCATAAAACTTGGATTAAATCTAGTTTGTCTGGTTGTCTATAACACATAGGCTACTATTTATCTTGGTTACCCGCGGGATGTACGGTATGTATGTGTATGTGTAAATAATTTTATGTTAAATAAAGATTTGCAGCGAGAATAATAATACAATCTTAGCATCCATTTCATTATCGGCTTACCCTAACGGTTTAATAACGAGAACTTAGTGTTTGCGTTTGATTAAAATTGTTATAAAGCAAAAACCAAATCCGACCGCCCTTGGGGGTCGTTTCTGTTTAATTTAAAAGCTTGGGTGGTTAAAACATTTGAACTGGAGACGTGGCATTTTTAATATAACAATAAGCCTTTGGACAAACACGTCAAAGTGCCTCTATACATTATTTTTTGATGAACCATTAAGCTAATAAAAATTACACTATAGCACATAGATTTAGATTTTATTTATTTATCAACAATGGGCGTATGTATAGGTGGAAAATGGAATCAAAACAGTGATGGATTGCTAGCCTCATCGCCTATGATATGATTCCTTTGATCTCGTGAACTAGTAAAAAATTTGATTAGAGCTGTAGTTTTAAAGATATAAACCGATTTATAACACTTTAACACTAATGTGGCTTTCACTATCTGGAATTATTTTAAACTAACACTTTGTCGGTCCCTCGTAATGCTCCTCTCATCTACTCAAAGGTTAACTGGTAGAGATCCCTTATAGGGATAAGTTCGCCTTTGTGCATATTTAAAAAAAAAATCGTTTATTCAAGTAACCATGACTCAATAGTGTTAGTATTCTTAAGACTAGGTTAGTAACAAATGATAAATTTAAATTTTAAGCCAATCCTGTACCATACCGCCCGATACAGCACAGCAATATAATAAATATAATATATGTATGTATGTATGTATGTAAACTCTTTATTGCACATAAAAATTAAAAAAAAAAATACAAAAATACACAGAAAAAATAGTACAAAGGCGAACTTATCCCTAAGAAGGGATTTCTTCCAGTTAACCTGATATATCAATGTTATTTTTATTTTTTTGTGAATTGTATCTGTTTCTTTATATTCGTACAACTTACTTACTTACTTTCGAGTGATGTGCTTTCAAAAATCGGGCCAAACAACATAAAAATTCTTCGTCTCAGCCAAGTTTGTGCTGAACTAGAATTATAAAAATCCCTCTTTACCTACTTAGTATTCATGAAGTGCTCGGGGATCGCTTGATAAATAAATACTGTGTAGTGACAACGCGTCAGAGCGTCCGTTGGCTGAATTTCAAACGGTTCCAGCCTGTATTTTACTTTTATGCGATAATTTAATTTTTGTTTCCGAGCGTGACGAAGATAACATTTTTAAAAGTTGCCAGAGAGTTCATTGAAATCATTTTCATACAAATTTTGTTTCATACCGATTGCTCGCAAATAAAACTTGGAACGTGAGAGTGAAGAAAGTTTTAATGTGTTGAAGGCAATAATAACAAAAATAAATTTATAAAATCTAAGTATGGAGTATTAATTAGTGCTTTACCCACATAAAAAATATGCATACCTTTTTAACATCCTAATATCCATTCTCACGCCACGCCCAATTAAGGGTTAATTAACATCCCGTACAATAGATCTCTTCCATAGCGGTCTGGGAGTAAAGAAAAAACAGAATGTACCAGTTGCTTCTCTTCCCGCGCAGATGGTAAAATTCCATCGAGGGAAAATCGAATGAGCAAAAATTTTAGAAATCATGTTATAGTATGCGGCTGACAACCCATCACTATTTTGATTGCCCTTTCCACCCATACGCCCACAATCATGCTAAACGTGGCCTTTAGGTCTTGTTACCTTAGGCTCTGTCTACCCCGTAAGGATATAGACGTGATTTACGTATGCATGTATGTATGTAACGTACAATAAAGTTCAAAACAACCAAATTTTAATATTGAAATTAACACTCAATACCCTTTTAGATGTTAAATTTTTTAAGGTATTCCGATATCACTAATCACTACATTGTATAAAACAAATTCGTTTTCCGCTGTCTGCCTGTCTCTATGTATGCTTAGATCTTTAAAACTACGCAATGGATTTTGATGCGGTTCTTTTAATAAATAGAGTGATTAAAGAGGAAGTTTTATATGTATAATTCTACGCAGGAAGAAGGTAGTAGATATGGGGAGGCCTTTCGTTATAATTATGCCTCTTTAGCATTCGAAATAAAGTCACTCACACAAACACAAAGGCGTTCTGACACATCTAATTATATAAATTCGCTCGGATGGATACTATTTTTAATAGTTTTTTGGAGATACGAAGGCAATAGCTGCTGCCACGACGGCGGTTAGCGGAATTGTACGTTATCGTCCATTTCAGCCTATCGACACTCCATATAAAAAAAACAATGTATGGAATTATGAACGTACTTTGTGCCAACATTGAAAACTAAAACTACCTTGCCAAATAAAAGAGTTGGTTAATGTTCTGTCTTAGCATACCAACCCCGACACGCTAATTTAGCCACATTATACATCACCTCATGTTGGCAAGCATGTGACATGACGTACGCCATTGCCGCCATCAAGTCGAATCTGAGCAAGTAATAACTACATGTTTATTATTAAAAAACTGCAATTTAATTGCATAAACAACCATTATGGGTGGCAAATCTTTGCGAAAGTGTGAAATTTGTGGTGTCCGGAGAGTGAGAAGATTGAGCAAAGACATATTTTTGGCTAGATTTCCGCTTGACCCAAACAGGTAATTTTATTGTATGTTTTTTTAGTTGTATAGGTAAACTAGTATTTCGCGTGGGGGCCGCGGGCCCCGAGGGGCCCGCGGAGGTCCCTGCCACCCTGTTTTGTTTTAATAATCCTAACCTTTTTTTTTACTATATACTTTGGCCGCCTTTTTGAAACCGCCACCATAGATAAAGTATTCTGCGTGGGGGCCGCGGAGGATACCCTGCCATCCTGTTGTTTTTCAAATATTTCAAACCCATTTTTACTTTATTCTTTGGCTGCCCTCTCGGGAAAAGCAATTCGCATACGGGCCGCGGGCCCCACGGGACCCGCGGAGGGTACCCTGCCAGCCTGTTGTTTTTCAAATGTTTCTAGCCTTTTTTACTATATTCTATGGCCGCCATCTTAGAAAAAGCATTTCGCATGGGGGCCGCGGGCCCCACGGGACCCGCGGAGGGTACCCTGCCAGCCTGTTGTATTTTCAAATATTACTACATTCTATAGCCGTCATTTTGAAACCACTACCTTGGAAAAAGTACTTCGCATGGGGCCGCGGGCCCCACGGGACCCGCGGAGGGTACCCTGCCAGCCTGTTGTATTTTCAAATATTACTACATTCTTTGGCCGTCATTTTGAAACCACTACCTTGGAAAAAGTAAATCGCGTGGGGGCCGCGGCCCCCGCGGGGACCGCGGAGGGTAACCTACCATCCTGTATCTTTTCAAATATTTCTAACCTTTTTTACTACATTCTTTGGGTGTCATTTTGAAACCACTACCTTGGAAAAAGTACTTCGCATGGGGGCCGCGGGCCCCACGGGACCCGCGGAGGGTACCCTGCCAGCCTGTTGTATTTTCAAATATTACTACATTCTATAGCCGTCATTTTGAAACCACTACCTTGGAAAAAGTACTTCGCATGGGGGCCGCGGGCCCCACGGGACCCGCGGAGGGTACCCTGCCAGCCTGTTGTATTTTCAAATATTACTACATTCTATAGCCGTCATTTTGAAACCACTACCTTGGAAAAAGTACTTCGCATGGGGCCGCGGGCCCCACGGGACCCGCGGAGGGTACCCTGCCAGCCTGTTGTATTTTCAAATATTACTACATTCTTTGGCCGTCATTTTGAAACCACTACCTTGGAAAAAGTAAATCGCGTGGGGGCCGCGGCCCCCGCGGGGACCGCGGAGGGTAACCTACCATCCTGTATCTTTTCAAATATTTCTAACCTTTTTTACTACATTCTTTGGGCGTCATTTTGAAACCACTACCTTGGAAAAAGTACTTCGCATGGGGGCCGCGGGCCCCACGGGACCCGCGGAGGGTACCCGGCCAGCCTGTTGTATTTTCAAATATTACTACATTCTATAGCCGTCATTTTGAAACCACTACCTTGGACAAAGTACTTCGCATGGGGCCGCGGGCCCCACGGGACCCGCGGAGGGTACCCTGCCAGCCTGTTGTATTTTCAAATATTACTACATTCTTTGGGCGTCATTTTGAAACCACTACCTTGGAAAAAGTACTTCGCATGGGGGCCGCGGGCCCCACGGGACCCGCGGAGGGTACCCTGCCAGCCTGTTGTATTTTCAAATATTACTACATTCTTTGGTCGTCATTTTGAAACCACTACCTTGGAAAAAGTATTTCGCGTGTGAGCCGCGGCCCCCACGGGGACCGCGGAGGGTAACCTACCACCCTGTATGTCACTTAGTCGAGCACAACCCATCCATCTCGACTGGCTTCTGAGATATTCGCGTTTCAATTTTGTATGGCGGCCATCTTGTTTTCGCAATTTTGAAAAAAAATACCGGTTCACCCATTGGCTGGCTGTTCTGAGCGACTTTAGTTCCAGGCAAACTCGATAGGGCAAGTCGTTACGGAGAACTGGCCCATGTGCCGAATCAGTTTCCACGTTCAGGTCAGTTTTTAAATTTTTTGGTACTATCGTTATGATTCTTGATGCGATGGTGTACAGAGTCGAACCCTATCTCTAAAAGCTGCTATGCAACACAGGTGAGTCTATGAGTCTGACATAACTTTGTATGGCGGCCATCTTGGAAAATGGCGAAATCGAAAAATAAATTCTAGCGTCAGAATCTGTAACCCTGAAGAGGCGCTGATGCAAAATTTTAGTCAGAACGGACTCAAAAAAAATTTGGCCGCCATTTTGAATCCGCCATTTTGGAAAAAAAAATTGGTTCATTAAATTACTCCGCCCACTTTGGACAACATTTGTTCGAGCACCACCCACCTGTTGCGACTGGCCTCTGAGATATTTGCGTTTAAATTTTGTATGGCGGCCATCTTGTTTTCGCAATTTTGAAAAAAAAATACCGGTTCACCTATTGGCTGGCTGTTCTGAGTGACTTTTGTTCCGGGCAAACTCGATAGGGCAAGTCGTCGCGGAGAGCTGGCCCATGTGTCAGGTCAGTTTCCACGTTCAGGTCAATTTTTAATTTTTTGGTACTTATCATGAAATTTCTAAAGCGACTGTGTATATAGTCAAACCCCAGCTCTGATGGGTTCCTCAAAACTACAGGTCAAAGATACAGAAATTACTTTGTATGGCGGCCATCTTGGAAAATGGCGGAATTGAAAAATAAAGTATGCCATTAGAATCTATGGCCCCAAAGAGCCCCGGATGCAAAATTTCAATCGGATCGGATAAAAAAAAATTTTGGCAGCCATTTTGAATCCGCCATCTTGGAAAAAAAATTGCTTAGTCAGATTTCCCCCTCAACTCTGAATGACATTTGGTCGAGCACCACCCGTCTATCTCGACTGGCCTCTGAGATATTCGCGTTTCAATTTTGTATGGCGGCCATCTTGTTTCCGCCATTTTGAAAAATCTTGGACCGGCTCACCCATTGGCCGGCTGTTCTGAGCGACTTTAGTTCCGGACAAACTCGATAGGTTGAGCCGTTGCGGAGAACCGCCCCATGTGTCAGGTCAGTTTCCACGTTCAGGTCGATTTCGTATTTTTCTGGTAGTCGGGCAAGCATTTCTGATACAACGATGTATAGAGTCTAACCTCAACTCTTACAGGTTCCTCCAAACAACTCTGGGGTGAGTCAGTCAGTGAGTGAGTCAGTGGGTATTCAGCTATATATATTATAACTAGTATTTCGCGTGGGGGCCGCGGGCCCCGAGGGCCCCGCGGAGGTCCCTGCCACCCTGTTTTGTTTTAATAATCCTAACCTTTTTTTTTTTACTATATACTTTGGCCGCCTTTTTGAAACCGCCACTTTGAAAACAGTGATTCATACCCTACCGCCCTGTTTTTTTTCAAATATTTCTAACATTTTTTACTATAATCTTTGGCCGCCATTTTGTATCCGCCATCTTGGAAAAAGTATTTCGCGTGGAGGCCGCGGGCCCCGCGGGACCCGCGGAGGGTTCCCTGCCACCCTGTTTTTTTTTTCAAACATTTATAACATTTTTTACTATAATCTTTGGCCGCCATTTTGTATCCGCCATCTTGGAAAAAGTATTTCGCGCGGGGGCCGCGAAGGGTAGCCTACCATCCTATTTTTTTCGCATGGGGGCCGCGGGCCCCACGGGACCCGCGGAGGGTACCCTGCCAGCCTGTGTTATTTTCAAATATTACTACATTCTTTGGCCGTCATTTTGAAACCACCACCTTGGAAAAAGTATTTCGCGTGAGGGCCGCGGCCCCCGCGGGGACCGCGGAGGGTAACCTACCAGCCCTTTTCTCACCTTTTTTTTACTTTTTTCTTCGGCAGTTATCTTGGGAACAGCATCTCACATGGTAGCCGCGGGCCCCACGGGACCCGCGGAGGGTACCCGCCAGCCTATTGTTTCTTCAAATATTTCTAGCCTTTTTTCTATATTCTTTGGCCGCCATCGTAGGTAAAGCATTTCGCATGGCGGCCGCGGGCCCCACGGGACCCGCGGAGGGTATTTTTGACTATAATATTTGGCCGTCATTTTGTATCCACCATCTCGTTTCAATTTTGTATGGCGGCCATCTTGTTTTCGCAATTTTTAAAAAAAAATACCGGTTCACCCATTGGCTGGCTGTTCTGAGCGACTTTAGTTCCGGGCAAACTCGATAGGGCAAGTCGTTACAGAGAACTGGCCCATGTGCTGAATCAGTTTCCACGTTCAGGTCAGTTTTTAAATTTTTTGGTACTAACGTTATGATTCTTGATGCGATGGTGTACAGAGTCGAACCCTATCTCTAAAAGCTGCTATACAACACAGGTGAGTCTATGAGTCTGACATAACTTTGTATGGCGGCCATCTTGGAAAATGGCGGAATCGAAAAATTAAGTATGACGTTTTAATTTTTGGCCTTGAAGAGCCGCGGATGCAAAATTTCAATCGGATCGGAATAAAAAAAAATTTGGCCGCCATTTTGAATCCGCCATCTTGGAAAAAAATATGGCTTATCAGATTACCACTCGCACTTTGAACAATATTTGTTCGAGCACCACCCACCTTTTGCGATTGGCCTCTTAGATATTCGCGTTTCAATTTTGTATGGCGGCCATCTTGTTTTTGCATTTTTGAAAAAAAAATATGAGTTCACCTATTGGCTGGCTGTTCTGAGCGACTTTTGTTCCGGGCAAACTTGATAGGTCGAGCCGTCGCGGAGAGCTGTCCCATGTATCAGGTCAGTTTCCACATTCAGGTCAAATTTGCTTTTACTTGTACTTTTAATATAATTTTTAATGCGAAAGTGTATAAAGTCGAATCCCACCTCTTGTGGGTTCCTCAAAACAACAGGTCAAAGATACAGAAATTACTTTGTATGGCGGCCATCTTGGAAAATGGCGGAACCGAAAAATAAAGTATGACATTTGAATCTGTGGCCTTGAAGAGCCCCGGATGCAAATTTTCAATCGGATCGGATTAAAAAAAAATTTGGCCGCCATTTTGAATCCGCCATCTTGAAAAAAAAATTACTTAGTCGGATTTCCCCCTCAACTCTGAATGACATTTGGTCGAGCACCACCCACCTATCTCGACTGGCCTCTGAGATATTCGCGTTTCAATTTTGTATGGCGGCCATCTTGTTTTCGCCATTTTGAAAAATCTTGGACCGGCTCACCCATTGGCCGGCTGTTCTGAGCGACTTTAGTTCCGGGCAAACTCGATAGGTCGAGCCGTCGCGGAGAGCTGCCTCATGTGTCGGGTCAGTTTCCACGTTCAGGTCGATTTCGTATTTTTCTGGTGGTCGCAGGACCATTTCTGATACGACAATGTACCGAGTCGAGCCCTACCTCTTGTGGGTTCTTCAAAACAGCATGTCAGTGAGTGAGTGAGTGAGTGAGTCAGTGGGTATTCAGCTATATATATTATAATAACTAGTATTTCGCGTGGGGGCCGCGGGCCCCAAGGGCCCCGCGGAGGTCCCTGCCACCCTGTTTTGTTTTAATAATCCTAACTTTTTTTTTTTACTATATACTTTGGCCGCCTTTTTGAAACTGCCACCATGGATAAAGTATTCTGCGTGGGGGCCGCGGAGGATACCCTGCAATCCTGTTGTTTTTCAAATATTTCAAACCTATTTTTACTTTATTCTTTGGCTGCCCTCTCGGGAAAAGCAATTCGCATGCGGGCCGCGGGCCCCACGGGACCCGCGGAGGGTACCCTGCCAGCCTGTTGTTTTTTCGAATATTTCTAGCCTTTTTTACTATATTCTATGGCCGCCATCTTAGAAAAAGCATTTCGCATGGGGGCCGTGGGCCAACGGGACCCGCGGAGGGTACTCTGCCAGCCTGTTGTATTTTCAAATATTTCTGGCCTTTTTTACTATATTCTATGGCCGCCATCTTAGAAAAAGGATTTCGAATGGGGGCCGCGGGCCCCATGGGACCCGCGGAGGGTGCCCTGCCAGCCTGTTGTATTTTAAAATATTACTACATTCTATAGCCGTCATTTTGAAACCACTACCTTGGAAAAAGTACTTCGCATGGGGGCCGCGGGCCCCACGGGACCCGCGGAGGGTACCCTGCCAGCCTGTTGTGTTTTCAAATATTACTACATTCTTTGGCCATCATTTGGAAACCACTACCTTGGAAAAAGTATTTCGCGTGGCGGCCGCGGCCCCCGGGGGGACCGCGGAGGGTAACCTACCACCCTGTATTTTTTTCAAATATTTCTAACGTTTTTTACTACATTCTTTGGCCGTCATTTTGAAACCACATCTTGGAAAAAGTATTTCGCGTGGGAGCCGCGGCCCCCGCGGGGACCGCGGAGGGTAACCTACCACCCTGTATGTCACTTAGTCGAGCACAACCCATCCATCTCGACTGGCCTCTGAGATATTCGCGTTTCAATTTTGTATGGCGGCCATCTTGTTTTCGCAATTTTGAAAAAAAAACCCTGGCTTACCCATTGGTTGGCTGTTCTGAGCGACTTTAGTTCCGGGCAAACTCGATAGGGTAAGTCGTTGCGGAGAACTGGCCCACGTGTTAGGTCAGTTTCCACGTTCAGGACAGTTTTGCATTTTTTTTGTACTTGTGATAAAAAAAAATATGCGATGGTGTATAAAAACGAACCCTATTCCTAAAAGCTGCTGTACAACACAAGTGAGTCTATGAGTCTAACATTATTTTGTATGGCGGCCATCTTGGAAAATGGCGAAATCGAAAAATAATTTCTAGCATTAGAATCTGTGGCCCTGAAGAGGCTCGGATGCAAAATTTTACTCAGAACGGACTAAAAAAAAATTTGGCCGCCATTTTGAATCCGCCATTTTGGAAAAAAAATTTAGTTCATTAAATTACTCCGCCCACTTTGAACAACATTTGTTCGAGCTCCACCCACCTTTTGCGACTGGCCTCTGAGATATTTGCGTTTCAATTTTGTATGGCGGCCATTTTGTTTTTGTAATTTTGAAAAAAAAATACTGGTTCACCTATTGGCTGGCTGTTCTGAGCGACTTTTGTTCCGGGCAAACTCGATAGGGCAAGTCGTTGCGGAGAGCTGCCCCATGTGTCAGGTCAGTTTCCACATTCAGGTCAATTTTTCATTTTTTTCGTACTTATCATATAATTTTTGAAGCGAAATTGTATAGAACCAAACCCTGCCTCTGATGGGTTCCTCAAAACAACAGGTCAAATATACAGAAATTACTTTGTATGGCGGCCATCTTGGAAAATGGCGGAACCGAAAAATAAAGTATGCCATCACAATCTGTGGACTTAAAGAGCCCCGGATGCAAAATTTCAATCGGATCGGATTAAAAAAAAATTTGGCCGCCATTTTGAATCCGCCATCTTGGAAAAAAAATTGCTTAGTCAGATTTCCCCCTCGACTCTGAATGACATTTGGTCGAGCACCACCCGTCTATCTCGACTGGCCTCTGAGATATTCGCGTTTCAATTTTGTATGGCGGCCATCTTGTTTTCGCCATTTTGAAAAATCTTGGACCGGCTCACCCATTGGCCGGCTGTTCTTAGCGACTTTAGTTCCGGGCAAACTCGACAGGTCGAGCCGTTGCGGAGAACCGCCCCATGTGTCAAGTCAATTTCCACGTTCAGGTCGATTTCGTATTTTTCTGGTGGTCGGGCAAGCATTTCTGATACAACAATGTATAGAGTCTAACCTCAACTCTTACAGGTTCCTCCAAACAACTCTGGGGTGAGTCAGTCAGTGAGTGAGTCAGTGGGTATTCAGCTATATATATTATAATAACTAGTATTTCGCGTGGGGGCCGCGGGCCCCAAGGGCCCCGCGGAGGTCCCTGCCACCCTGTTTTGTTTTAATAATCCTAACCATTTTTTTTTTACTATATATACTTTGGCCGCCTTTTTGAAAACGCCACTTTGAAAACAGTGATTCATATCCTACCGCCCTGTTTTTTTCAAATATTTCTAACATTTTTTACTATAATCTTTGGCCGCCATTTTGTATCCGCCATCTTGGAAAAAGTATTTCACGCGGGGGCCGCCAAGGGTAGCCTATTTTTTTCGCATGGGGGCCGCGGGCCCACGGGACCCGCGGAGGGTACCCTGCCAGCCTGTGTTATTTTCAAATATTACTACATTCTTTGGCCGTCATTTTGAAACCACTACCTTGGAAAAAGCATTTCGCGTGGAGGCCTGGGGGCCGCGGCCCCTGCGGGGACCGCGGAGGGTAACACCACCCTGTATTTTTTTAAATATTTCTAACCTTTTTTACTACATTCTTTGGCCGTCATTTTGAAACCGCTACCTTGGAAAAAGTATTTCGCGTGGGGGCCAGGGGGCCGCGGCCCCCGCGGGGACCGCGGAGGGTAACCTACCACCCTGTATTTTTTCAAATATTTCTAACCTTTTTTACTACATTCTTTGGCCGTCATTTTGAAACCGCTACCTTGGAAAAAGTATTTCGCGTGGGGGCCTGGGGGCCGCGGCCCCCGCGGGGACCGCGGAGGGTAACACCACCCTGTATTTTTTCAAATATTTCTAACCTTTTTTACTACATTCTTTGGCCGTCATTTTGAAACCGCTACCTTGGAAAAAGTATTTCGCGTGGGGGCCTGGGGGCCGCGGCCCCCGAGGGGACCGCGGAGGGTAACACCAGCCTGTATTTTTTTTAAATATTTCTAACCTTTTTTACTACATTCTTTGGCCGTCATTTTGATACCACCACCTAGGAAAACGTACTTCGCGTTGGCGCCGCGGCCCCCGCGGGGACCGCGGAGGGTAATTTGCCACCTTGTATTTTTTCAAATATTTCTAACCTTTTTTACTACATTTTTGGCCGCCATTTTGAAACCACCACCTTGGAAAAAGTGTTTCGTGCGGGCCCGCGGCGGGTACTCTGCCACCCTGTTTTAATTTCCAAAAATTTCCAACCTTTTTTACTTTAATCTTTGGCCGCCATTTTGAATCCGCCATCTTGGACAAAAATTTGGTTCATTAGATTACCCCTCCCATCTTGAACGTCACTTGGTCGAGCACAACCCATCCATCTCGACTGGCCTCTAAGATATTGGCGTTTCAATTTTGTATGGCGGCCATCTTGTTTTCGCAATTTTGAAAAAAAAATACCGGTTCACCCATTGGCTGGCTGTTCTGAGCGACTTTAGTTCCGGGCAAACTCGGTAGGGCAAGTCGGTGCGGAGAACTGGCCCATGTGCCGAATCAGTTTCCACGTTCAGGTCAGTTTTTAATTTTTTGGTACTAACGATAATGATTCTTGATGCGATGGTGTACAGAGTCGAACCCTATCTCTAAAAGCTGCTAAACAACACAAGTGAGTCTATGAGTCTGACATTACTTTGTATGGCGGCCATCTTGGAAAATGGCGGAATCGAAAAATAAATTCTAGTACTCCCACCTTGAACAATATTTGGTCGAGCATCACCCACCTATTGTGATTGGCCTCTGAGATATTCGCGTTTCAATTTTGTATGGCGGCCATCTTGTTTTTGCAATTTTGAAAAAAAATTACCGGTTCACCCATTGGCCGACTGTTCTGAGCAACTTTTGTTTCGGGCAAACTCGATAGAGCAAGTCATCGCGGAGAGCTGGCCCATGTGTCAGGTCAGTTTCCACATTCAGGTCAATTTTTCATTTTTTTCGTACTTTTAATATAATTTCTGAAACGAAAGTGTATAAAGTCGAATCCCACCTCTTATGGGTTCCTCAAAACAACAGGTCAAAATTACAGAAATTACTTTGTATGGCGGCCATCTTGGAAAATGGCGGAACCGAAAAATAAAGTATGCCATCACAATCTGTGGCCTCAAAGAGCCCCGGATGCAAAATTTCAATCGGATCGGATTAAAAAAAAATTTGGCCGCCATTTTGAATCCGCCATCTTGGAAAAAAAATTGCTTGGTCAGATTTCCCCCTCGACTCTGAATGACATTTGGTCGAGCACCACCCATCTATCTCGACTGGCCTCTGAGATATTCGCGTTTCAATTTTGTATGGCGGCCATCTTGTTTTCGCCATTTTGAAAAAACTTTGACCGGCTCACCCATTGGCTGGCTGTTCTGAGCGACTTTAGTTCCGGGCAAACTCGATAGGTCGAGCCGTCGCGGAGAACCGCCCCATGTGTCAAGTCAATTTCCACGTTCAGGTCGATTTCGTATTTTTCTGGTGGTCGCGGGGGCATTTCTGATACGACAATGTATAGAGTTTAGCCACACCTCTTATGGGTTCTTCAAAACAGCATGTCAGTCAGTCAGTGAGTGAGTGAGTGGGTATTCAGCTATATATATTATAACTAGTATTTCGCGTGGGGGCCGCGGGCCCCGAGGGCCCCGCGGAGGTCCCTGCCACCCTGTTTTGTTTTAATAATCCTAACCTTTTTTTTTTTTTTACTATATACTTTGGCTGCCTTTTTGAAACCGCCACTTTGAAAACAGTGATTCATACCCTACCGCCCTGTTTTTTTTCAAATATTTCTAACATTTTTTACTATAATCTTTGGCCGCCATTTTGTATCCGCCATCTTGGAAAAAGTATTTCGCGTGGAGGCCGCGGGCCCCACGGGACCCGCGGAGGGTTCCCTGCCACCCTGTTTTTTTTTTCAAATATTTCTAACATTTTTTACTATAATCTTTGGCCGCCATTTTGTATCCGCCATCTTGGAAAAAGTATTTCGCGCGGGGGCCGCGAAGGGTAGCCTACCATCCTATTTTTTTCGCATGGGGGCCGCGGGCCCCACGGGACCCGCGGAGGGTACCCTGCCAGCCTGTGTTATTTTCAAATATTACTACATTCTTTGGCCATCATTTTGAAACCACTACCTTGGAAAAAGTATTTCGCGTGGCGGCCGCGGCCCCCGCGGGGACCGCGGAGGGTAACCTACCACCCTGTATTTTTTCAAATTTTTCTTACGTTTTTTACTACATTCTTTAGCCGTTATTTTGAAACCACCATCTTGGAAAAAGTATTTCGCGTGGGGCCACGGCCCCCGCGGGGACCGCGGAGGGTAACCTACCACCCTGTATGTCACTTAGTCGAGCACAACCCATCCATCTCGACTGGACTCTGAGATATTCGCGTTTCAATTTTGTATGGCGGCCATCTTGTTTTTGCAATTTTGAAAAAAAATACCGGTTCACCTATTGGCTGGCTGTTCTGAGCGACTTTAGTTCCGGGCAAACTCGATAGGGCAAGTCGTTGCGGAGAACTGGCCCACGTGTTAGGTCAGTTTCCACGTTCAGGACAGTTTTGCATTTTTTTTGTACTTGTGATAAAATTTCTTATGCGATGGTGTATAAAAACGAACCCTATTCCTAAAAGCTGCTATACAACACAAGTGAGTCTATGAGTCTAACATTATTTTGTATGGCGGCCATCTTGGAAAATGGCGGACTCGAAAAACCAAGTATAGCGTTTGAAATTGTGGCCTCGAAGAGCCCCGGATGCAAAATTTCAATCGGATCGGATTAAAAAAAAATTTGGCCGCCATTTTGAATCCGCCATTTTGGAAAAAAAAATTGGTTCATTAAATTACTCCGCCCACTTTGGACAACATTTGTTTGAGCACCCCCCACCTGTTGCGACTGGCCTCTGAGATATTTGCGTTTAAATTTTGTATGGCGGCCATCTTGTTTTCGCAATTTTGAAAAAAAAATACCAATTCACCTATTGGCTGGCTGTTCTGAGTGACTTTTGTTCCGGGCAAACTCGATAGGGCAAGTCGTTGCGGAGAGCTGGCCCATGTGTTAGGTCAGTTTCCACATTCAGGTAAATTTTTCATTTTTTTGGTACTAATCATATAATTTTTGAAGCGAAAGTGTATAGAACCAAACCTTACCTCTGATGGGTTGCTCAAAACAACAGGTCAAAGATACAGAAATTACTTTGTATGGCGGCCATCTTGGAAAATGGCGGAACCGAAAAATAAAGTATGCCATTTAAATCTGTGGCCTATAAGAGGCCCGAATGCCAATTTTCAATCGGATCGGAAAAAAAAAAATTTTGGCCGCCATTTTGAATCCGCCATCTTGGAAAAAAAATTGCTTAGTCAGATTTCTCCCTCAACTCTGAATGACATTTGGTCGAGCACCACCCATCTATCTCGACTGGCCTCTGAGATATTCGCGTTTCAATTTTGTATGGCGGCCATCTTGTTTTCGCCATTTTGAAAAATCTTGGACCGGCTCACCCATTGGCCGGCTGTTCTCAACGACTTTAGTTCCGGGCAAACTCGATAGGTCGAGCCGTTGCGGAGAACCGCCCCATGTGTCGGGTCAGTTTC
Source organism: Pandemis cinnamomeana (assembly GCA_932294345.1). NCBI lineage: Eukaryota > Metazoa > Arthropoda > Insecta > Lepidoptera > Tortricidae > Pandemis > Pandemis cinnamomeana. Next base: position 5,643,526 of record OW028724.1, on the reverse strand, counting down.
CACGTTCAGGTCGATTTCGTATTTTTCTGGTGGTCGTGGGGGCATTTCTGATACGACAATGTATAGAGTGCAGCCTTACCTCTTCTGGGTTCTTCAAAACAGCATGTCAATGAGTCAGTGAGTCAGTCAGTGAGTGGGTGTTCAGCTATATATATTATAACTAGTATTTCGCGTGGGGGCCGCGGGCCCCGAGGGCCCCGCGGAGGTCCCTGCCACCCCGTTTTGTTTTAATAATCCTAACCTTTTTTTTTACTATATACTTTGGCCGCCTTTTTGAAACCGCCACTTTGAAAACAGTGATTCATATCCTACCCCTGTTTTTTTTAAACATTTCTAACATTTTTTACTATAATCTTTGGCCGCCATTTTGTATCCGCCATCTTGGAAAAAGTATTTCGCGTGGAGGCCGCGGGCCCCACGGGACCCGCGGAGGGTTCCCTGCCACCCTGTTTTTTTTTCAAATATTTGTAACATTTTTTTCCTTTAATCTTTGGCCGCCATTTTGTATCCGCCATCTCGGAAAAAGTATTTCGCGCGGGGGCCGCGAAGGGTAGCCTACCATCCTTTTTTTTCGCATGGGGGCCGCGGGCCCCACGGGACCCGCGGAGGATACCCTGCCAGCCTGTGTTATTTTCAAATATTACTACATTCTTTGGCCGTCATTTTGAAACCACCACCTTGGAAAAAGTACTTCGCGTGAGGGCCGCGGCCCCCGCGGGGACCGCGGAGGGTAACCTACCAGCCTGTATTTTTTTCAAATATTTCTTACCTTTTTTTTACTTTATTCTTCGGCCGTTATCTTGGGAACAGCATCTCACATGGGGGCCGCGGGCCCCACGGGACCCGCGGAGGGTACCCTGCCAGCCTATTGTTTCTTCAAATATTTCTAGCCTTTTTTCTATATTCTTTGGCCGCCACCGTAGGAAAAGCATTTCGCATGGAGGCCGCGGGCCCCACGGGACCCGCGGAGGGTACCCTGCCACCCTGTGTTTTTTTCAAATATTTCTTTCATTTTTGACTATAATATTTGGCCGTCATTTTGTATCCACCATCTCGTTTCAATTTTGTATGGCGGCCATCTTGTTTTCGCAATTTTGAAAAAAAAATACCGGTTCACCCATTGGCTGGCTGTTCTGAGCGACTTTAGTTCCGGGCAAACTCGATAGGGCAAGTCGTTACGGAGAACTGGCCCATGTGCCGAATCAGTTTCCACGTTCAGGTCAGTTTTTAAATTTTTTGGTACTAACGTTATGATTCTTGATGCGATGGTGTACAGAGTCGAACCCTATCTCTAAAAGCTGCTATACAACACAAGTGAGTCTATGAGTCTGACATAACTTTGTATGGCGGCCATCTTGGAAAATGGCGGAATCGAAAAATTAAATATGGCGTTTAAATTTGTGGCCTCGAAGAGCCGCGGATGCAAAATTTCAATCGGATCGGAGTAAAAAAAAATTTGGCCGACATTTTGAATCCGCCATCTTGGAAAAAAAAATGGGTCATCCGATTACTACTCCCACCTTGAACAACATTTGGTCGAGCACCACCCACCTGTTGCGACTGGCCTCTGAGATATTTGCGTTTCAATTTTGTATGGCGGCCATTTTGTTTTTGCAATTTTGAAAAAAAAATACCGGTTCACCCATTGGCTGGCTGTTCTGAGTGACTTTTGTTCCGGGCAAACTCGATAGGGCAAGTCGTTGCGGAGAACTGGCCAATGTGTCAGGTCAGTTTCCACATTAAGGTCAATTTTTCATTTTTTTCTTATTTATCATATAATTTTTGAAGCAAAAGTGTATAGAACTAAACCCTACCTCTGATAGGTTCCTCAAAACAACAGATCAAAGATACAGAAATTACTTTGTATGGCGGCCATCTTGGAAAATGGCGGAATCGAAAAATAAAGTATGCCATTAGAATCTGTGGTCCCTAAGATCCCCGGATGCAAAATTTCAATCTTATCGGATTAAAAAAAAATTTGGCCGCCATTTTGAATCCGCCATCTTGGAAAAAAAATTGCTTAGTCAGATTTCCCCCTCAACTTTGAATGACATTTGGTCGAGCACCACCCACCTATCTCAACTGGCCTCTGAGATATTCGCGTTTCAATTTTGTATGGCGGCCATCTTGTTTTCGCCATTTTGAAAATTCTTGGACCGGCTCACCCATTGGCCGGCTGTTCTGAGCGACTTTAGTTCCGGGCAAACTCGATAGGTCGAGCCGTTGCGGAGAACCGCCCCATGTGTCAAGTCAATTTCCACGTTCAGGTCGATTTCGTATTTTTCTGGTGGTCGGGCAAGCATTTCTGATACAACGATGTATAGAGTCTAACCACACCTCTTCTGGGTTCTTCCAAACAACTCTGGGGTGAGTGAGTGAGTCAGTCAGTGGGTATTCAGCTATATATATTATAAAATAACTAGTATTTCGCGTGGGGGCCGCGGGCCCCGAGGGCCCCGCGGAGGTCTCGTGCCACCCTGTTTTGTTTTAATAATCCTAACCGTTTTTTTACTATATACTTTGGCCGCCTATTTGAAACCGCCACCTTGAAAACAGTGATTCATACCCTACCGCCCTGTTTTTTTTTTCTAACATTTTTTACTATAATCTTTGGCCGCCATTTTGTATCAGCCATCTTGGAAAAAGTATTTCGCGTGGAGGCCGCGGGCCCCACGGGACCCGCGGAGGGTTCCCTGCCACCCTGTTTTTTTTCAAATATTTCTAACATTTTTTCCTTTAATCATTGGCCGCCATTTTGTATCCGCCATCTTGGAAAAAGTATTTCGCGCGGGGGCCGCGAAGGGTAGCCTACCATCCTATTTTTTTCGCATGGGGGCCGCGGGCCCCGCGGGACCCGCGGAGGGTACCCTGACAGCCTGTGTTATTTTCAAATATTACAACATTCTTTGGCCGTCATTTTGAGACCACCACCTTGGAAAAAGTATTTCGCGTGAGGGCCGCGGCCCCCGCGGGGACCGCGGAGGGTAACCTACCAGCCTGTATTTTTTTCAAATATTTCTCACCTTTTTTTTACTTTATTCTTCGGCCGTTATCTTGGGAACAGCATCTCACATGGGGGCCGCGGGCCCCACGGGACCCGCGGAGGGTACCCTGCCAGCTTATTGTTTCTTCAAATATTTCTAGCCTTTTTTCTATATTCTTTGGCCGCCATCTTTGGAAAAGCATTTCGCATGGAGGCCGCGGGCCCCACGGGACCCGCGGAGGGTACCCTGCCACCCTGTTTTTTTTTCAAATATTTCTCACCTTTTTTATTTACTTTATTTTTCGGCCGTTATCTTGGGAACAGCATCTCACATGGGGGCCGCGGGCCCCACGGGACCCGCGGAGGGTACCCTACCAGCCTATTGTTGAGGCCGCGGCCCCCGCGGGGACCGCGGAGGGTAACCACCACCCTGTATTTTTTTCAAATATTTCTAACGTTTTTTACTACATTCTTTGGCCGTCATTTTGAAACCACCATCTTGGAAAAAGTATTTCGCGTGGGGGCCGCGGCCCCCGCGGGGACCGCGGAGGGTAACCTACCACCCTGTATGTCACTTAGTGAGCACAACCCATCCATCTCGACTGGCCTCTGAGATATTGGCGTTTCAATTTTGTATGGCGGCCATCTTGTTTTCGCGCTTTTGAAAAAAAAACACCGGCTTACCCATTGGCTGGCTGTTCTGAGCGACTTTAGTTCCGGGCAAACTCGATAGGGCAAGTCGTTGCGGAGAGCTGGTCCATGTGTCAAGTCAGTTTCCACGTTAAGGTCGGTTTTGCATTTATTTTGTATTTGTGATCGAATTTCTTATGCGATGGTGTATAAAGTTGAACCCTTTTTCTAAAAGCTGCTATACAACACAAGTGAGTCTATGAGTCTGACATTACTTTGTATGGCGGCCATCTTGGAAAATGGCGGAATCGAAAAATAATTTCTAGCATCAGAATCTGTGGCCCTGAAGAGGCTCGGATGCAAAATTTTACTCAGAACGGACTCAAAAAAAATTTGGCCGCCATTTTGAATCCGCCATCTTGGAAAAAAAATTGGCTCATCAGATAACCACTACCACTTTGAACAATATTTGTTCGAGCACCACCCACCTGTTGCGACTGGCCTCTGAGATATTTGCGTTTCAATTTTGTATGGCGGCCATCTTGTTTTTGCAATTTTGAAAAAAAAATACTGGTTCACCCAGTGGCTGGCTGTTCTGAGCGACTTTTGTTCCGGGCAAACTCAATGAAGCAATTCATCGCGGAGAACTGCCCCATGTGTCAGGTCAGTTTCCACATTCAGGTCAATTTTTCATTTTTTTCGTACTTATCATATAATTTTTGAAGCGAAAGTGTATTGAGTCGAACCCGACCTCTTATGGGCTCCTCAAAACAACAGGTCAAAGATACAGAAATTATTTTGTACGGCGGCCATCTTTAAAAATGGCGGAATTGAAAAATAAAGTATGCCGTCTGAATCTGTGGCCTCAAAGAGCCCCGGATGCAAAATTTCAATCGGATCGGATTAAAAAAAAATTTGGCCGCCATTTTGAATCCGCCATCTTGGAAAAAAAATTGCTTAGTCAGATTTCCCTCTCAACTCTGAATGACATTTGGTCGAGCACCACTCGTCTATCTCAACTGGCCTCTGAGTTATTCGCGTTTCAATTTTGTATGGCGGCCATCTTGTTTTCGCCATTTTGAAAAATCTTGGACCGGCTCACCCATTGGCCGGCTGTTCTGAGCTACTTTAGTTCCGGGCAAACTCGATAGGTCGAGCCGTTGCGGAGAACCGCCCCATGTGTCAGGTCAGTTTCCACGTTCAGGTCGATTTCGTATTTTTCTGGTACTCGTAGGGGCATTTCTGATACGATCATGTATAGAGTCTAACCTCACCTATTACGGGTTCTTCCAAACAACTCTGGGGTGAGTGAGTGAGTCAGTGAGTGGGTATTCAGCTATATATATTATAACTAGTATTTCGCGTGGGGGCCGCGGGCCCCGAGGGCCCCGCGGAGGTCCCTGCCACCCTGTTTTGTTTTAATAATCCTAACCTTTTTTTTTTTACTATATACTTTGGCCGCCTTTTTGAAACCGCCACTTTGAAAACAGTGATTCATATCCTACCGCCCTGTTTTTTTTAAATATTTCTAACATTTTTTACTATAATCTTTGGCCGCCATTTTGTATCCGCAATCTTAGAAAAAGTATTTCGCGTGGAGGCCGCGGGCCCCACGGGACCCGCGGAGGGTTCCCTGCCACCCTGTTTTTTTTTCAAATATTTATAATTTTTTTTCCTTTAATCTTTGGCCGCTAGTACTTCGCATGGGGGCCGCGGGCCCCACGGGACCCGCGGAGGGTACCCTGCCAGCCTGTTGTATTTTCAAATATTACTACATTCTATAGCCGTCATTTTGAAACCACTACCTTGGAAAAAGTACTTCGCATGGGGGCCGCGGGCCCCACGGGACCCGCGGAGGGTACTCTACCAGCCTGTTGTATTTTCAAATATTACTACATTCTTTGGCCGTCATTTTGAAACCACTACCTTGGAAAAAGTACTTCGCATGGGGGCCGCGGGCCCCACGGGACCCGCGGAGGGTACCCTGCCAGCCAGTTGTATTTTCAAATATTACTACATTCTTTGGCCGTCATTTTGAAACCACTACCTTGGAAAAAGTACTTCGCATGGGGGCCGCGGGCCCCACGGGACCCGCGGAGGGTACCCTGCCAGCCTGTTGTATTTTCAAATATTACTACATTCTTTAGCCGTCATTTAGAAACCACTACCTTGGAAAAAGTACTTCGCATGGGGGCCGCGGGCCCCACGGGACCCGCGGAGGGTACCCTGCCAGCCTGTTGTATTTTCAAATATTACTACATTCTTTGGCCGTCATTTAGAAACCACTACCTTGGAAAAAGTATTTCGCGTGGGGGCCGCGGCCCCCGCGGGGTCCGCGGAGGGTGACCTACCACCCTGTATTTTTTCAAATATTTCTAATCTTTTTTACTACATTCTTTGGCCGTCATTTTGAAACCACCAGTTTGGAAAAAGTATTTCGCGTGAGGGCCGCGGCCCCCACGGGGACCGCGGAGGGTAACCTACCACCCTGTATTATTTTCAAATATTTCTAACCTTATGTACTACATTCTTTGGCCGTCATTTTGAAACCACTACCTTGGAAAAAGTATTTCGCGTGGGGGCCGCGGTCCCCGCGGGGGCCGCGGAGGGTAATCTACCACCCTATTACGTCACTTGGTCGAGCACAACCCATCCATCTCATTCAATTTTGTATGGCGGCCATCTTGTTTTCGCGATTTTGAAAAAAAAATACCGGTTCACCCATAGGCTGGCTGTTCTGAGCGACTTTAGTTCCGGGCAAACTCGATAGGGCAAGTCGTTGCGGAGAGCTGGCCCATGTGTCAGGTCAGTTTCCACATTCAGGTCAACTTTTCATTTTTTTGGTACTTGTGATAAAATTTCTTATGCGATGGTGCATAAAAGCTGCTATACAACACAAGTGAGTCTATGAGGCTGTAATTACTTTGTATGGCGGCCATCTTAGAAAATGGCGGAATCGAAAAATTAAGTATGCCGTTTGAATACGTGGCCTCGAAGAGCCCAGGATGCAAAATTTCAATCGGATCGGAGTAAAAAAAAATTTGGCCGCCATTTTGAATCCGCCATTTTGGAAAAAAAAAATAGTTTATCAAATTACTCCGCCTACTATGAACAACATTTGTTCGAGCACCACCCACCTATTGCGATTGGTCTCTGAGATATTTGCGTTTCAATTTTGTATAGCGGCCATCTTGTTTTTGCAATTTTGAAAAAAAAATACTGGTTCACCCAGTGGCTGGCTGTTCTGAGCGACTTTTGTTCCGGGCAAACTCAATGAAGCAATTCATCGCGGAGAACTGCCCCATGTGTCAGGTCAGTTTCCACATTCAGGTCAATTTTTCATTTTTTTCGTACTTATCATATAATTTTTTAAGCGAAAGTGTATAGAACCAAACCCTACCTCTGATGGGTTCCTCAAAACAACAGGTCAAATATACAGAAATTACTTTGTATGGCGGCCATCTTGGAAAATGGCGGAATCGAAAAATAAAGTATGCCATTTAAATCTTTGGCCTCAAAGAGCTACGGATGCAAAATTTCAGTCTGATCGGAGAAAAAAAAATTTTGGCCGCCATTTTGAATCCGCCATCTTGGTAAAAAAATTGCTTAGTCAGATTTCCCCCTCAACTCTGAATGACATTTGGTCAAGCACCACCCACCTATCTCGACTGGCCTCTGAGATATTCGCGTTTCAATTTTGTATGGCGGCCATCTTGTTTTCGCCATTTTGAAAAAACTTTGACCGGCTCACCCATTGGCCGGCTGTTCTGAGCGACTTTAGTTCCGGGCAAACTCGATAGGTCGAGCCGTTGCGGAGAACCGCCCCATGTGTCAAGTCAATTTCCACGTTCAGGTCGATTTCGTATTTTTCTGGTAGTCGGGCAAGCATTTCTGAGACAACGATGTATAGAGTCTAACCACACCTCTTCTGGGTTCTTCCAAACAACTCTGGGGTGAGTGAGTGAGTCAGTGGGTATTCAGCTATATATATTATAACTAGTATTTCGCGTGGGGGCCGCGGGCCCCGAGGGCCCCGCGGAGGTCTCGTGCCACCCTGTTTTGTTTTATTAATCCTAACCTTTTTTTTACTATATACTTTGGCCGCCTTTTTGAAACTGCCACCATGGATAAAGTATTCTGCGTGGGGGCCGCGGAGGATACCCTGCAATCCTGTTGTTTTTCAAATATTTCAAACCTATTTTTACTTTATTCTTTGGCTGCCCTCTCGGGAAAAGCAATTCGCATGCGGGCCGCGGGCCCCACGGGACCCGCGGAGGGTACCCTGCCAGCCTGTTGTTTTTTCGAATATTTCTAGCCTTTTTTACTATATTCTATGGCCGCCATCTTAGAAAAAGCATTTCGCATGGGGGCCGCGGGCCCCACGGGACCCGCGGAGGGTACTCTGCCAGCCTGTTGTATTTTCAAATATTTCTGGCCTTTTTTACTATATTCTATGGCCGCCATCTTAGAAAAAGGATTTCGCATGGGGGCCGCGGGCCCCACGGGACCCGCGGAGGGTGCCCTGCCAGCCTGTTGTATTTTAAAATATTACTACATTCTATAGCCGTCATTTTGAAACCACTACCTTGGAAAAAGTACTTCGCATGGGGGCCGCGGGCCCCACGGGACCCGCGGAGGGTACCCTGCCAGCCTGTTGTATTTTCAAATATTACTACATTCTTTGGCCATCATTTGGAAACCACTACCTTGGAAAAAGTATTTCGCGTGGCGGCCGCGGCCCCCGAGGGGACCGCGGAGGGTAACCTACCACCCTGTATTTTTTTCAAATATTTCTAACGTTTTTTACTACATTCTTTGGCCGTCATTTTGAAACCACATCTTGGAAAAAGTATTTCGCGTGGGAGCCGCGGCCCCCGCGGGGACCGCGGAGGGTAACCTACCACCCTGTATGTCACTTAGTCGAGCACAACCCATCCATCTCGACTGGCCTCTGAGATATTCGCGTTTCAATTTTGTATGGCGGCCATCTTGTTTTCGCAATTTTGAAAAAAAAACACTGGCTTACCCATTGGTTGGCTGTTCTGAGCGACTTTAGTTCCGGGCAAACTCGATAGGGCAAGTCGTTGCGGAGAACTGGCCCACGTGTTAGGTCAGTTTCCACGTTCAGGACAGTTTTGCATTTTTTTTGTACTTGTGATAAAAAAAAATTATGCGATGGTGTATAAAAACGAACCCTACTCCTAAAAGCTGCTGTACAACACAAGTGAGTCTATGAGTCTGACATTACTTTGTATGGCGGCCATCTTGGAAAATGGCGGACTCGAAAAACCAAGTATAGCGTTTGAAATTGTGGCCTCGAAGAGCCCCGGATGCAAAATTTCAATCGGATCGGATTAAAAAAAAATTTGGCCGCCATTTTGAATCCGCCATTTTGGAAAAAAAAATTGGTTCATTAAATTACTCCGCCCACTTTGAACAACATTTGTTCGAGCACCACCCACCTGTTGCGACTGGCCTCTGAGATATTTGCGTTTCAACTTTGTATGGCGGCCATCTTGTTTTTGCAATTTTGAAAAAAAATTACCGGTTCACCTATTGGCTGGCTGTTCTCAGCGACTTTTGTTTCGGGCAAACTCGATAGAGCGAGTCGTTGCGGAGAGCTGGCCCATGTGTCAGGTCAGTTTCCACATTCAGGTCAATTTTTCATTTTTTTGGTACTTATCATAAAATTTCTAAAGCGATCGTGTATAGAGTCGAACCCCACCTCTTATGGGCTCCTCAAAACAACAGATCAAAGATACAGAAATTACTTTGTATGGCGGCCATCTTGGAAAATGGCGGAATCGAAAAATAAAGTATGCCATTAAAATCTGTGGTCCCGAAGATCCCCGGATGCAAAATTTCAATCTGATCGGATTAAAAAAAAATTTGGCCGCCATTTTGAATCCGCCATCTTGGAAAAAAAATTGCTCAGCCAGATTTCCCCCTCAACACTGAATGACATTTGGTCGAGCACCACCTATCTATCTCGACTGGCCTCTGAGATATTCGCGTTTCAATTTTGTATGGCGGCCATCTTGTTTTCGCCATTTTGAAAAATCTTGGACCGGCTCACCCATTGGCCGGCTGTTCTGAGCAACTTTAGTTCCGGGCAAACTCGATAGGCCGAGCCGTTGCGGAGAACCGCCCCATGTGTCGGGTCAGTTTCCACGTTCAGGTCGATTTCGTATTTTTCTGGTGGTCGGGCAAGCATTTCTGATACAACGATGTATAGAGTCTAACCTCAACTCTTACAGGTTCCTCCAAACAACTCTGGGGTGAGTGAGTCAGTCAGTGAGTGGGTATTCAGCTATATATATTATAACTAGTATTTCGCGTGGGGGCCGCGGGCCCCGAGGGCCCCGCGGAGGTCCCTGCCACCCTGTTTTGTTTTAATAATCCTAACCTTTTTTTTTTTTTTACTATATACTTTGGCTGCCTTTTTGAAACCGCCACTTTGAAAACAGTGATTCATACCCTACCGCCCTGTTTTTTTTCAAATATTTCTAACATTTTTTACTATAATCTTTGGCCGCCATTTTGTATCCGCCATCTTGGAAAAAGTATTTCGCGTGGAGGCCGCGGGCCCCACGGGACCCGCGGAGGGTTCCCTGCCACCCTGTTTTTTTTTTCAAATATTTCTAACATTTTTTACTATAATCTTTGGCCGCCATTTTGTATCCGCCATCTTGGAAAAAGTATTTCGCGCGGGGGCCGCGAAGGGTAGCCTACCATCCTATTTTTTTCGCATGGGGGCCGCGGGCCCCACGGGACCCGCGGAGGGTACCCTGCCAGCCTGTGTTATTTTCAAATATTACTACATTCTTTGGCCATCATTTTGAAACCACTACCTTGGAAAAAGTATTTCGCGTGGCGGCCGCGGCCCCCGCGGGGACCGCGGAGGGTAACCTACCACCCTGTATTTTTTCAAATTTTTCTTACGTTTTTTACTACATTCTTTAGCCGTTATTTTGAAACCACCATCTTGGAAAAAGTATTTCGCGTGGGGCCACGGCCCCCGCGGGGACCGCGGAGGGTAACCTACCACCCTGTATGTCACTTAGTCGAGCACAACCCATCCATCTCGACTGGACTCTGAGATATTCGCGTTTCAATTTTGTATGGCGGCCATCTTGTTTTTGCAATTTTGAAAAAAAATACCGGTTCACCTATTGGCTGGCTGTTCTGAGCGACTTTAGTTCCGGGCAAACTCGATAGGGCAAGTCGTTGCGGAGAACTGGCCCACGTGTTAGGTCAGTTTCCACGTTCAGGACAGTTTTGCATTTTTTTTGTACTTGTGATAAAATTTCTTATGCGATGGTGTATAAAAACGAACCCTATTCCTAAAAGCTGCTATACAACACAAGTGAGTCTATGAGTCTAACATTATTTTGTATGGCGGCCATCTTGGAAAATGGCGGACTCGAAAAACCAAGTATAGCGTTTGAAATTGTGGCCTCGAAGAGCCCCGGATGCAAAATTTCAATCGGATCGGATTAAAAAAAAATTTGGCCGCCATTTTGCACCGCCATTTTGGAAAAAAAAATTGGTTCATTAAATTACTCCGCCCACTTTGGACAACATTTGTTTGAGCACCCCCCACCTGTTGCGACTGGCCTCTGAGATATTTGCGTTTAAATTTTGTATGGCGGCCATCTTGTTTTCGCAATTTTGAAAAAAAAATACCAATTCACCTATTGGCTGGCTGTTCTGAGTGACTTTTGTTCCGGGCAAACTCGATAGGGCAAGTCGTTGCGGAGAGCTGGCCCATGTGTTAGGTCAGTTTCCACATTCAGGTAAATTTTTCATTTTTTTGGTACTAATCATATAATTTTTGAAGCGAAAGTGTATAGAACCAAACCTTACCTCTGATGGGTTGCTCAAAACAACAGGTCAAAGATACAGAAATTACTTTGTATGGCGGCCATCTTGGAAAATGGCGGAACCGAAAAATAAAGTATGCCATTTAAATCTGTGGCCTATAAGAGGCCCGAATGCCAATTTTCAATCGGATCGGAAAAAAAAAAATTTTGGCCGCCATTTTGAATCCGCCATCTTGGAAAAAAAATTGCTTAGTCAGATTTCTCCCTCAACTCTGAATGACATTTGGTCGAGCACCACCCATCTATCTCGACTGGCCTCTGAGATATTCGCGTTTCAATTTTGTATGGCGGCCATCTTGTTTTCGCAATTTAAAAAAAAAATACCGGTCCACCCATAGGCTGGCTGTTCTGAGCGACTTTAGTTCCAGGCAAACTCGATAGGGCAAGTCGTTGCGGAGAACTGGCCCATGTCTCAAGTCAGTTTCCACGTTCAGGTCCATTTTGCATTTTTTTTGTACTTGTAATAAAATCTTATGCGACGGTGTATAAAGATGAACCCTATTTCTAAAAGCTGCTATACAACACAAGTGAGTCTATGAGTCTGACATTACTTTGTATGGCGGCCATCTTGGAAAATGGCGAAATCGAAAAATAATTTCTAGCATCAGAATCTGTGGCCCTGAAGAGGCTCGGATGCAAAATTTTACTCAGAACGGACTAAAAAAAAATTTGGCCGCCATTTTGAATCCGCCATTTTGGAAAAAAAATTTAGTTCATTAAATTACTCCGCCCACTTTGAACAACATTTGTTCGAGGTCCACCCACCTTTTGCGACTGGCCTCTGAGATATTTGCGTTTCAATTTTGTATGGCGGCCATTTTGTTTTTGCAATTTTGAAAAAAAAATACTGGTTCACCTATTGGCTGGCTGTTCTGAGCGACTTTTGTTCCGGGCAAACTCGATAGGGCAAGTCGTTGCGGAGAACTGCCCCATGTGTCAGGTCAGTTTCCACATTCAGGTAAATTTTTCATTTTTTTCGTACTTTTAATATAATTTCTGATGCGAAAGTGTATAAAGTCGAATCCCACCTCTGATGGGCTCCTCAAAACAACAGGTCAAAGATACAGAAAATACTTTGTATGGCGGCCATCTTGGAAAATGGCGGAACCGAAAAATAAAGTATGCCATTAGAATCTGTGGTCCCGAAGATCCCCGGATGCAAAATTTCAATCTGATCGGATTAAAAAAAAATTTGGCCGCCATTTTGAATCCGCCATCTTGGAAAAAAAATTGCTTAGTCAGATTTCCCCCTCAACTCTGAATGACATTTGGTCGAGCACCACCCATCTATCTCGACTGGCCTCTGAGATATTCGCGTTTCAATTTTGTATGGCGGCCATCTTGTTTTCGCCATTTTGAAAAAACTTTGACCGGCTCACCCATTGGCTGGCTGTTCTGAGCAACTTTAGTTCCGGGCAAACTCGATAGGTCGAGCCGTTGCGGAGAACCGCCCCATGTGTCAAGTCAATTTCCACGTTCAGGTCGATTTCGTATTTTTCTGGTGGTCGGGCAAGCATTTCTGACACAACGATGTATAGAGTCTAACCACACCTCTTCTGGGTTCTTCCAAACAACTCTGGGGTGAGTGAGTGAGTGAGTCAGTGGGTGTTCAGCTATATATATTATAACTAGTATTTCGCGTGGGGGCCGCGGGCCCCAAGGGCCCCGCGGAGGTCCCTGCCACCCTGTTTTGTTTTAATAATCCTAACCTTTTTTTTTTTACTATATACTTTGGCCGCCTTTGAAAACAGTGATTCATACCCTACCGCCCTGTTTTTTTTCAAATATTTGTAACATTTTTTACTATAATCTTTGGCCGCCATTTTGTATCCGCCATCTTGGAAAAAGTATTTCGCGTGGAGGCCTACCGTCTTTTTTTGTTCGCATGGGGGCCGCGGGCCCCGCGGGACCCGCGGAGGGTACCCTGCCAGCCTGTGTTATTTTCAAATATTACTACATTTTTTGGCCGTCATTTTGAAACCACTACCTTGAAAAAGTATTTCGCGTGGGGGCCGCGGCCCCCGCGGGGACCGCGGAGGGTAACCTACCACCCTGTATTTTTTTCAAATATTTCTAACCTTTTTTTTACTTTATTCTTCGGCCGTTATCTTGGGAACAGCATCTCACATGGGGGCCGCGGGCCCCACGGGACCCGCGGAGGGTACCCTGCCAGCCTATTGTTTGGGCCGCGGGCCCCACGGGACCCGCGGAGGGTACCCTGCCAGCCTATTGTTGGGGCCGCGGCCCCCGCGGGGACCGCGGAGGGTAACCTACCACCCTGTATTTTTTTCAAATATTTCTTACGTTTTTTACCACATTCTTTGGCCGTCATTTTGAAACCACCATCTTGGAAAAAGTATTTCGCATAGTGGCCGCGGCCCCCGCGGGGACCGCGGAGGGTAACCTACAGCCCTGTATGTCACTTAGTCGAGCACAACCCATCCATCTCGACTGGCCTCTGAGATATTCGCGTTTCAATTTTGTATGGCGGCCATCTTGTTTTCGCAATTTTGAAAAAAAAATACCGGTTCACCCATTGGCTGGCTGTTCTGAGCGACTTTAGTTCCGGGCAAACTCGATAGGGCAAGTCGTTACGGAGAACTGGCCCATGTGCCGAATCAGTTTCCACGTTCAGGTCAGTTTTTAAATTTTTTGGTACTAACGTTATGATTCTTGATGCGATGGTGTACAGAGTCGAACCCTATCTCTAAAAGCTGCTATACAACACAGGTGAGTCTATGAGTCTGACATAACTTTGTATGGCGGCCATCTTGGAAAATGGCGGAATCGAAAAATAAAGTATGCCATTTGAATCTGTGGCCTCAAAGAGCCCCGGATGCAAAATTTCAATCGGATCGGAGTAAAAAAAAATTTGGCCGCCATTTTGAATCCGCCATCTTGGAAAAAAAATTGCTTAGTCAGATTTCCCCCTCAACTCTGAATGACATTTGGTCGAGCACCACCCACCTATCTCGACTGGCCTCTGAGATATTCGCGTTTCAATTTTGTATGGCGGCCATCTTGTTTTCGCAATTTAAAAAAAAAAATACCGGTTCACCCATTGGCTGGCTGTTCTGAGCGACTTTAGTTCCAGACAAACTCGATAGGGCAAGTCGTTGCGGAGAGCTGGCCCATGTGTCAAGTCAGTTTCCAAGTTAAGGTCGGATTTGCATTTTTTTTGTACTTGTGAAAAAATTTCTTATGCAATCGTATATACAGTCGAACCCTATTTCTAAAAACTGCTATACAACACAAGTGAGTCTATGACATTACTTTGTATGGCGGCCATCTTGGAAAATGGCGGAATCGAAAAATTAAATATGGCGTTTAAATTTGTGGCCTCGAAGAGCCACGGATGCAAAATTTCAATCGGATCGGAGTAAAAAAAAATTTGGCCGCCATTTTGAATCCGCCATCTTGGAAAAAAAATGGGTCATCCGATTACTACTCTCACCTTGAACAATATTTGGTCGAGCACCACCCACCTATTGTGATTGGCCTCTGAGATATTTGCGTTTCAATTTTGTATGGCGGCCATCTTGTTTTTGCAATTTTGAAAAAAAAATACTGGTTCACCCATTGGCTGGCTGTTCTGAGCGACTTTTGTTCGGGGCAAACTCAATAAAGCAATTCATCGCGGAGAGCTGCCCCATGTGTCAGGTCAGTTTCCAGATTCAGGTCAATTTTTAATTTTTTTCGTACTTATCATATAATTTTTAAAGCGATTGTGTATAGAGTCAAACCCCACCTCTTATGGGCTCCTCAAAACAACAGGTCAAATATGCAGAAATTACTTTGTATGGCGGCCATCTTGGAAAATGGCGGAACCGAAAAATAAAGTATGCCATTAGAATCTGTGGCCTCGAAGATCCCCGGATGCAAATTTTCAATCGGATCGGATAAAAAAAAAATTTAGCCGCCATTTTGAATCCGCCATCTTGGAAAAAAAATTGCTTGGTCGGATTTCCCCCTCAACTCTGAATGACATTTGGTCGAGCACCACCCGTCTATCTCGACTGGCCTCTGAGATATTCGCGTTTCAATTTTGTATGGCGGCCATCTTGTTTCCGCCATTTTGAAAAATCTTGAACCGGCTCACCCATTGGCCAGCTGTTCTGAGCGACTTCAGTTCCGGACAAACTCGATAGGTCGAGCCGTCGCGGAGAGCCGCCCCATGTGTCGGTTCAGTTTCCACGTTCAGGTCGATTTCGTATTTTTCTGGTGGTCGTGGGGGCATTTCTGATACGACGGTGTATAGAGTCTGACCAAACCTCTTGTGGGTTCTTCAAAACAGCATGTCAGTGAGTCAGTGAGTGAGTGAGTGAGTGGGTGTTCAGCTATATATATTATAACTAGTATTTCGCGTGGGGGCCGCGGGCCCCGAGGGCCCCGCGGAGGTCCCTGCCACCCTGTTTTGTTTTTATAATCCTAACCTTTTTTTTTACTAATACTTTGGCCGCCTTTTTGAAACCGCCACCATGGATAAAGTATTCTGCGTGGGGGCCGCGGAGGATACCCTGCCATCCTGTTGTTTTTCAAATATTTCTCACCTTTTTTTTACTTTATTCTTCGGCCGTTATCTTGGGAACAGCATCTCGAATGGGGGCCGCGGGCCCCACGGGACCCGCGGAGGGTACCCTACCAGCCTATTGTTGAGGCCGCGGGCCCCACGGGACCCGCGGAGGGTACCCTGCCAGCCTGTATTTTTTTCAAATATTTCTAACATTTTTTACTACATTCTTTGGCCGTCATTTTGAAACCACCATCTTGGAAAAAGTATTTCGCGTGGGGGCCGCGGGCCCCAAGGGCCCCGCGGAGGTCCCTGCCACCCTGTTTTGTTTTAATAATCCTAACCTTTTTTTTTTTACTAAATACTTGGGCCGCCTTTTTGAAACCGCCACTTTGAAAACAGTGATTCATACCCTACCCCTACCGCCCTGTTTTTTTCAAATATTTCTAACGTTTTTTACTACGATATTTGGCCGCCATTTTGTATCCGCCATCTTGGAAGAAGTATTTCGCGCGGGGGCCGCGAAGGGTAGCCTACCATCCTATTTTTTTCGCATGGGGGCCGCGGGCCCCGCGGGACCCGCGGAGGGTACCCTGCGAGCCTGTGTTATTTTCAAATATTACGACATTCTTTGGCCGTCATTTTGAAACCACCACCTTGGAAAAAGTATTTCGCGTGAGTGCCGCGGCCCCCGCGGGGACCGCGGAGGGTAACCTACCAGCCTGTATTTTTTTCCAATTTTTCTCACCTATTTTTTACTTTATTCTTCGGCAGTTATCTTGGGAACAGCATCTCACATGGTAGCCGCGGGCCCCACGGGACCCGCGGAGGGTACCCGCCAGCCTATTGTTTCTTCAAATATTTCTAGCCTTTTTCTATATTCTTTGGCCGCCATCGTAGGCAACGCATTTCGCATGGCGGCCGCGGGCCCCACGGGACCCGCGGAGGGTATTTTTGACTATAATATTTGGCCGTCATTTTGTATCCACCATCTCGTTTCAATTTTGTATGGCGGCCATCTTGTTTTCGCAATTTGGAAAAAAAAATACCGGTTCACCCATTGGCTGGCTGTTCTGAGCGACTTTAGTTCCGGGCAAACTCGATAGGGCAAGTCGTTACGGAGAACTGGCCCATGTGCCGAATCAGTTTCCACGTTCAGGTCAGTTTTTAAATTTTTTGGTACTAACGTTATGATTCTTGATGCGATGGTGTACAGAGTCGAACCCTATCTCTAAAAGCTGCTATACAACACAGGTGAGTCTATGAGTCTGACATAACTTTGTATGGCGGCCATCTTGGAAAATGGCGAAATCGAAAGATTAAGTATGACGTTTAAATTTTTGGCCTCGAAGAGCCGCGGATGCAAAATTTCAATCGGATCGGAGTAAAAAAAAATTTGGCCGCCATTTTGAATCCGCCATCTTGGAAAAAAAAATGGGTCATCCGATTACTACTCCCACCTTGAACAATATTTGGTCGAGCACCACCCACCTATTGTGATTGGCCTCTGAGATATTTGCGTTTCAATTTTGTATGGCAGCCATCTTGTTTTTGCAATTTTGAAAAAAAAATACTGGTTCACCCATTGGCTGGCTGTTCTGGGTGACTTTTGTTCCGGGCAAACTCGATAGGGCAAGTCGTTTCGGAGAGCTGGCCCATATGTCAAGTCAGTTTCCACGTTCAGGTCGATTTTTTATTTTTTTGGTACTTTTAATATAATTTCTGATGCGAAAGTGCATAGAGTCGAACCCCACCTCTTATGGGCTCCTCAAAACAACAGGTCAAAGATACAGAAATTACATTGTATGGCGGCCATCTTGGAAAATGGTGGAATCGAAAAATAAAGTATGCCATCCGAATCTGTGGCCTTGAAGAGCCCCGGATGCAAAATTTCAATCGGATCGGATAAAAAAAAATTTTGGCCGCCATTTTGAATCCGCCATCTTGGAAAAAAAAATGCTTAGTCAGATTTCCCCCTCAACTCTGAATGACATTTGGTCGAGCACCACCCACCTATCTCAACTGGCCTCTGAGATATTCGCGTTTCAATTTTGTATGGCGGCCATCTTGTTTTCGCCATTTTGAAAAATCTTGGACCGGCTCACCCATTGGCCGGCTGTTCTGAGCGACTTTAGTTCCGGACAAACTCGATAGGTCGAGCCGTTGCGGAGAACCGCCCCATGTGTCGGGTCAGTTTCCACGTTCAGGTCGATTTCGTATTTTTCTGGTGGTCGTGGGGGCATTTCTGATACGATGGTGTATAGAATTTAGCCACACCTCTTATGGGTTCTCCAAAACAGCATGTCAGTCAGTCAGTCAGTGAGTGAGTGAGTGGGTATTCAGCTATATATATTATAACTAGTATTTCGCGTGGGGGCCGCGGGCCCCGAGGGCCCCGCGGAGGTCCCTGCCACCCTGTTTTGTTTTAATAATCCTAAGCTTTTTTTTTACTAAATACTTTGACCGCCTTTTTGAAACCGCCACCATGAATAAAGTATTCTGCGTGGGGGCCGCGGAGGATACCCTGCCACCAGTTTTTTTCTCAAATATTTCTTACATTTTTTACTATCATATTTGGCCGCCATTTTGTATCCGCCATCTTGGAAAAAGTATTTCGCGTGGAGGCCGCGAAGGGTCATCCTGTTGTTTTTCAAATATTTCAAACCTATTTTTACTTTATTCTTTGGCTGCCCTATCGGGAAAAGCAATTCGCATGCGGGCCGCGGGCCCCACGGGACCCGCGGAGGGTACCCTGCCAGCCTGTTGTATTTTCAAATATTACTACATTCTATAGCCGTCATTTTGAAACCACTACCTTAGAAAAAGTACTTCGCATGGGGGCCGCGGGCCCCACGGGACCCGCGGAGGGTACCCTGCCAGCCTGTTGTATTTTCAAATATTACTACATTCTTTGGCCGTCATTTTGAAACCACCATCTTGGAAAAAGTATTTCGCGTGGGGGCCGCGGCCCCCGCGGGGACCGCGGAGGGTAACCTACCACCCTGTATTTTTTTCAAATATTTCTAACGTTTTTTACTACATTCTTTGGCCGTCATTTTGAAACCACCATCTTGGAAAAAGTATTTCGCGTGAGGGCCGCGGCCCCCGCGGGGACCGCGGAGGTTAACCTACCAGCCTGTATTTTTTTCAAATATTTCTCACCTTTTTTTTACTTTATTCTTCGGCCGTTATCTTGGGAACAGCATCTCACATGGGGGCCGCGGGCCCCACGGGACCCGCGGAGGGTACCCTGCCAGCCTGTTGTATTTTCAAATATTACTACATTCTATAGCCGTCATTTTGAAACCACTACCTTGGAAAAAGTACTTCGCATGGGGGCCGCGGGCCCCACGGGACCCGCGGAGGTTACCCTGCCAGCCTGTGTTATTTTTAAATATTACTACATTCTTTGGCCGTCATTTTGAAACCGCCACCTTGGAAAAAGTATTTCGCGAGAGGGCCGCGGCCCCCGCGGGGACCGCGGAGGGTAACCTACCAGCCTGTATTTTTTTCAAATATTTCTTACCTTTTTTTTACTTTATTCTTCGGCCGTTATCTTGGGAACAGCATCTCACATGGGGGCCGCGGGCCCCAAGGGACCCGCGGAGGGTACCATGCCAGTCTATTGTTTCTTCAAATATTTCTAGCCTTTTTTCTATATTCTTTGTCCGCCATCTTAGGAAAAGCATTTCGCATGGAGGCCGCGGGCCCCAAGGGACCCGCGGAGGGTACCCTGCCACCCTGTTTTTTTTTCAAATATTTCTCACCTTTTCTTTTACTTTATTCTTCGGCCGTTATCTTGGGAACAGCATCTCACATGGGGGCCGCGGGCCCCACGGGACCCGCGGAGGGTACCCTGCCAGCCTATTGTTGGGGCCGCGGGCCCCACGGGACCCGCGGAGGGTACCCTGCCAGCCTGTATTTTTTTCAAATATTTCTAACGTTTTTTACTACATTCTTTGGCCGTCATTTTGAAACCACCACCTTGGAAAAAGTATTTCGCGTGAGGGCCGCAGCCCCCGCGGGGACCGCGGAGGGTAACCTACCAGCCTGTATTTTTTATAAAACAGCATCTCACATGGGGGCCGCGGGCCCCACGGGACCCGCGGAGGGTACCCTGCCAGCCTATTGTTTCTTCAAATATTTCTAGCCTTTTTTCTATATTCTTTGGCCGCCATCTTAGGAAAAGCATTTCGCATGGAGGCCGCGGGCCCCAAGGGACCCGGGGAGGGTACCCTGCCACCCTGTTTTTTTTTCAAATATTTCTCACCTTTTCTTTTACTTTATTCTTCGGCCGTTATCTTGGGAACAGCATCTCACATGGGGGCCGCGGGCCCCACGGGACCCGCGGAGGGTACCCTGCCAGCCTATTGTTGGGGCCGCGGGCCCCACGGGACCCGCGGAGGGTACCCTGCCAGCCTGTATTTTTTTCAAATATTTCTAATCTTTTTTACTTTATTCTTTGGCCGCCATCTTTGGAAAAGCATTTCGCATGCGGGCCGCGGGCCCCACGGGACCCGCGGAGGGTACCCTACCATCCTGTTTTTTCCAAATATTTATAACCTTTTTTACTTTATTCTTTGGCTGCCATCTTGGGAAAAGCATTTCGCGTGGAGGCCGCGGGCCCCACGGGACCCGCGGAGGTTACCCTACCAGCCTGTGTTTTTTTCAAATATTTCTATACTTTTTTACTATATTCTTTGCCCGCCATTTTGAATCCACAACCTTCGAAAAAATTAGGTTCCTTAGATTACTCTTCCCACCTAGAACGACACTTGGTCGAGCACAACCCATCTATCTCGACTGGCCACTGAGATAATCACGTTTCAATTTTGTATGGCGGCCATCTTGTTTTCGCAATTTATAAAAAAAATTACCGGTTCACCCATAGGCTGGCTGTTCTGAGCGACTTTAGTTCCAGGCAAACTCGATAGGGCAAGTCGTTGCGGAGAACTGGCCCATGTCTCAAGTCAGTTTCCACGTTCAGGTCCATTTTGCATTTTTTTTGTACTTGTAATAAAATTTCTTATGCGACGGTGTATAAAGATGAACCCTATTTCTAAAAGCTGCTATACAACACAAGTGAGTCTATGAGTCTGACATTACTTTGTATGGCGGCCATCTTGGAAAATGGCGGAATCGAAAAATAATTTCTAGCATCAGAATGTGTGGCCCTGAAGAGGCTCGGATGCAAAATTTTACTCAGAACGGACTCAAAAAAAATTTGGCCGCCATTTTGAATCCGCCATTTTGGAAAAAAATTTGGTTCGTTAAATTACTCCGCCCACTTTGAACAACATTTGTTCGAGCACCACCCACCTTTTGCGACTGGCCTCTGAGATATTTGCGTTTCAATTTTGTATGGCGGCCATTTTGTTTTTGCAATTTTGAAAAAAAAATACTGGTCCACCTATTGGCTGGCTGTTCTGAGTGACTTTTGTTCCGGGCAAACTCGATAGGGCAAGTCGTTGCGGAGAGCTGGCCCATGTGTCAGGTCAGTTTCCACATTCAGGCCAATTTTGCTTTTAATTGTACTTTTAATATAATTTCTGGTGCGAAAGTGTATAAAATCGAATCCCACCTCTTATGGGTTCCTCAAAACAACAGGTCAAAGATACAGAAATTACATTGTATGGCGGCCATCTTGGAAAATGGCGAAATCGAAAAATAAAGTATGCCATCTGAATCTGTGGCCCCGAAGAGCCCCGGATGCAAAATTTCAATCGGATCGGATAAAAAAAAATTTTGGCCGCCATTTTGAATCCGCCATCTTGGAAAAAAAATTGCTTAATCAGATTTCCCCCTCAACTCTGAATGACATTTGGTCGAGCACCACCCACCTATCTCGACTGGCCTCTGAGATATTCTTGTTTCAATTTTGTATGGCGGCCATCTTGTTTTCGCCATTTTGAAAAATCTTGGACCGGCTCACCCATTGGCCGGCTGTTCTGGGCGACTTTAGTTCCGGGCAAACTCGACAGCTTGAGCCGTCGCGGAGAACCGCCCCATGTGTCATGTCAATTTCCACGTTCAGGTCGATTTCGTATTTTTCTGGTGGTCACGGCGGCATTTCTGATGCGATGGTGTATAGAGTTTAGCCACACCTCTTATGGGTTCTTCAAAACAGCATGTCAGTCAGTCAGTGAGTGAGTGAGTGGGTATTCAGCTATATATATTATAATTTGAGTAAAACAGTGTTAATGATAGTCGCATTAACAGTAAATATTATGAGCCTAAGTAATATTTAGCAATAACATAATTATTTTTCATATAACTATTACATAGTGCTGTGCTGAAGTTATCGATATTTTTTTTATTTTAGATGTCGAATATGGATTAAATATACAGGCAATGAGGTTTTGGTCTACATACCCATACAGAGGTTGAATGAAGTTGTTTCTATCTCCACCACTTCAATAATTACCAGCAACAACCCTGCTGGTAAAGTTATCATAGCTTATTCAACTTGTTCATAAATCACAAGATTTTCAATAAAATTTTATTGATGTGTTATTTGTAATTATTTTCCTGGTAAAATGTAAAAAAATCACTAAGCAAGTAATCTAGGAAAATATCACGGTGTACCTACCTAGGTACTACTTAATATTTATCGATATCGATAATATATGTATCGATGGCATAGTGCTACATCTCTAAGGCCTTAACATTGACACTTTATGTTGGTACCTCTGACTGTCACTTCCAAGTTGGTAGAAACTACGTTCATAATTCAGTTTATGGCTTTGATGAAAGTGCCGTCTCTTAAAACGTAGTGATTATATTCTCTTTGGTCCATTTTTCATATCGAACGAGCGAGCAAGATCATCAATGTAGAAGTGTGCATGTAAGAAAAAGATGGGATAGGACACCCTCATGCAGTTCTATTAGAAATAAATGAAATTACCTACATTGGCGCAAGCAGCTTACAAACTAATTGTATCAGAAGCCACAGCCATTACCGAGTATAACACAGGCATACCCATATCCCTTTAAATATTCATCGACCGACCGCCTAAAGTCCATAAATCACCTTAAACAAAAAAGGATGTACTTACGGCCCTAACGGATACATTTACATTAAATAACGGCGAAAGTTAAATAAACTGCGTGCGAAATACAATTGAAACAACCAAAGCCCTTAACCATTTCAGAAGCAAAAACTCCCCAATCGGACGGGTCGGCTTAAGTAAAAACAAAATGGACAAAACAATGGATTTTACCACCGCCCTATATTGAAGTGGACAGCGTTAGCACAATGAAATTGTATGAGAACTCAACGTGTCAATTTGAATAAAATCATCGTCAGATTTCAGTCGAAAGTAATAAGTACAGTGGGGGAATAGTATTCGTGTACCACCGTAGAACCCTGTCGCAATGGACAGACCGCCGTTACTGAAAGTCGAGTGATATGTTGCGATAGGGTCGTGAATACATTTCCCTTACTGTACAGAATTCTGCTAACATTGCCGTAACTTACCCTCCAAGGATAGAGTCACCCGATTTGACGGCACATTCGGTAGCCACCAGAATTTCAATTAAGAAAGAAAGAAAGAAAACATTTATTACTTTTTGCAAGGCACACAATTATACGACAATTGACAATTGTACTTAGAGTTGCACAAGTCACAACTAACTTACCCTCTAAGGATAGAGTAACCCGATTTGACGGCACATTCTGTTGGCCGCCTGAATTTGAATTACGTACTTAGACTTGCACAAGTCACCACCGCACTTTAAATGTAACAACTGCAGCGTAGCAAAATGCAAAATTGACGGGTTAAGAACGATGTTTTATGACAAGCAAGACAGGTCAAACAGCGTCATTCATTAAAACAAAGACCCGTCGAATTAACGGAAACTGCCTGTGACATAGACCAGTCATATTCCACCATGATAAATGTTAGAAATGTGAGACCAAATAGGAGACTTTGTGGGAAAAAGGCCAGGTTAGGAGTACCCAAAACCGACGAGGATGTATGAAGAGATTGATGAATGTGGATGAAGCGAAAGAAGTATGCCAGGATCGTAGCAAGTGGGACATAGTAGGTAGTCTCTACCTACCCCTGTGGGAAAGAGGCGTGACGGTATGTATAAATGTTGGTCACATATCAAACACTGTAAGCCTGCAATATTCAAAACTTCAACGCTGATTTTAAAATGGATTGCAATAAAATGCAAACGGAAAATGGCATTCCATTTTTTTCTATTGGAATGTTTCGTGTTGTTTTTTTTTGCCCGACCGTCGGAGCATCACTAATCGCTGAGGATGCCACGGAGAGAGGTGAAACTTGTAGACTGAAAGATATTTACGTACATTTTTAACTTTCTAGGTTTTTTTAATTTCAGCTGGGGTTTGATAAATCAGTCAGTCAAAGACGAAAACATATGTGTGAGTTGTATTTGACCGTGCAACAATTTAATAATTCTATTAATCCACTCTTTATATTTGACATAGAAATATTTACCTTCTAGCTCCACCGACATTATAATTTAAAAATACTCCAATAGATGCTGTTTCCCGAATAGATTGAGTGGCACGAAGCTTTTGAACTGTCACATCGCAGCTTTTAATAAGCTTTATGCGGCGAAATAATCCCTAGGCCGGGTCGGCTGGGGCAGCTTATCGAAGCTTTTTGTTTTGTACCCGTGTTGGGTAACAGTGTCTGATTTTTTTTCAGTGTCAGGTGATTTGGCAAGGGTAAAGGGAACGTGGCTCATCGATACTTTCAAATTGTGAGTATCAATATCAGGTGTATTTTTGTAAGTCAGAGTGCGTATATATATATAATGCACATACTATAGTTATGATGATGATATTGGAAACAAGTCGAAGTCTATTACCAAATAATATTATTCGGCCTCTGACATTCAAACGACACTTACCCGCCCGGCAACAGGTGACTGAGGTCGAAATTATTGCTCCTTTGTTTATTATGTGCCGAGTTATACAAACTTGCTCTACCTTCGTCGTTCCCAGCTTATATACATCATGCTGAGAACAAAGCTTCTCTAAATGAGACCATATCTTGCCCATTACTTCTTTATTGGCATACGGGAATACTGCGACGCGTATTATATACAGTATTGCAATTTCAGTTCAAAAGCGTTGTCCACTTCTAGCTTTATCTAATGATTATTATTACACAGCGTTAGTTAAACGTCTCATAATTTGTCATGATTATTTTTATGACATAATTTAGTTTACCTTGCGACAGTATGACTATTAGTGCTACACAATTAAAGAAAAGTTATAATTTTCCTACTATCTTATCATCACTTCACTACATAGTATAAAATAAAGTCGCTTTCTCTGTCCCTATATGACCCTATGTCCTTATGTCCCATGTATGCTTATATGTATGTATGTATGTAAACTCTTTATTGCACATAAAAATTAAAAAATACAAAAATACACAGAAAATAGTACAAAGGCGAACTTATCCCTAAGAAGGGATTTCTTCCAGTTAACCTGATATATCTTCAAACCACACAACGGATTTTGATGCGGTTTTTTTTAATAGAGTGATTCAAGAGTAAGGTTTATATGTATAATTCTACGCAGACGAAGTCGCGGGCAGAAGCTAGTATAAATATAAAAATGAATCATCGAAATGTATGTACGCGCATAACTTCTAAACGACTGCGCCGAATTGGATATTTTTTTTAGTTGTGTTTGTTACTGCCTGGACAAGGATTGTATAAAATAAAATTTTGAAAAAAAAATGCTGTTGGGGCGAAGCCCTGGGCAACACCTAGTTATATTATAAATGTGAAAGAGAGTGAGAATGTGAGTGAGTGAGTATGTATGTCTGTTCCTCCTTCACGCTGAAACGACTGGACGGATTTGGATCAAATTTGGAACCGGTCTGGTACTTTAGCTTAAACCACAGGCTGCTTTTTTACGCTCATAATCACGCTAAACGTGGCCTCTAGGTCTTGTTACCGTAGACTCTGTCTACCCCATAATGTATAAAGACGTGATTTATATACTTTGTTCGCATCCGAGCTTCTGTGAAATCTGAGAAAACGCCACATCTCTTGCGCTCGCTAGTTTCCAAGATTACCGTGTATAAACAAAAGTTCTATAGGCCGTTAAAACGTCAACGTTTTTAATAAAACCAGAGTATTTTTTAAACATCCGGTTGGTTTGACATCGTATTTCCGAATGCCGATATTTTCCTCTCTACTATTTTATATTCATGCATCACAGTTATTCTGTTTCGTTTAGCCACTGATAGCTCTGTATCTACACTAAATAGGTCACGCGATATCTGGTCAGAGGTATGGTGAGTCTGATCGTTAAATGAAATAAACACGTTCTTATAAAAGTAAACAAAATAATGACACATGGCGCAGTCGGTAGGTACTTATAAGGCTAAGATGTCTTTACGCCTGTCAAATGTCTCTGACCTCTATTGACCCGTAGTAGATAGACACTAAGCGTACTGTATAGGTTTTTTGATGAAATAGTTTGTTGCCGTAACGTGACACAAGTGAGGCTGTCAATACAAACGCCCACAATCAAATGATAGAAACGTTTACGCAAACTCGTTCAACTCCTTTTGTTTCGTCAATGCTTACGCCCTAGAGGATTACAAGTTTTCATGTCGAATAAACGATGCTAAGTAGACGATCTCCCGGTGAAAACTAGTCATACAGAAACAGAATTTCATAGGTCATTTTTATTTCGTAAAAGCAAACAGAACAACACATGACTTTTACTTTTGTTACTTCTATTTTCTTGTGCTTAAATCATTCGTATCGCGAATGTATACTTTTTTGGCTTATGAAAACGTTTTTCTAAGTCCTATAAAAATAGGTTTTCGTTTTCTAGATCGCTTAGTAAAGATAGGTATTTTGTGAGTCGGTGCCAGACATTTGCTTGTGTAAGTTCAAG
The DNA here is from genome assembly GCA_932294345.1 of Pandemis cinnamomeana. NCBI lineage: Eukaryota > Metazoa > Arthropoda > Insecta > Lepidoptera > Tortricidae > Pandemis > Pandemis cinnamomeana. Next base: position 5,616,623 of record OW028724.1, on the reverse strand, counting down.
GGCAACTGAGATTTCTCAAACATACAATGAAATATGGATGGTTTATTTCAAATAGGCTGGGAATTATCACATTTTAAGTGAGGCTAGACGAGAGGTCTTTAATGTATTTTCATACAAAATTGGGGATTGGCAAGATAGTATTTCTTCCCGGCCTCTGCTACTTACTATTATCATTTATTCATATCATAGAGAAATTAAACAAGAAGTACCTGGGCAAGTGTGCTGCTGGTTTTCAAAACTCGTAAATATTTTTATTTTTTGTATCACGAGGGAGCAAAATGATGTATGTATGTATGTAAACTCTTTATTGTGCAAAATAAACAAGACAAATACAATTGACAAACATTGAGATACATGCACAAAGGCGGACTTATCCCTTTATATTTACGGCGAGTGCGCTACATTAAATCCAAAATGTAACGAAGGATTCTACAATAGAATCCTGAGCGTAGCGTGGGATTCTAAAGTAGAATCCAGAGCGTAATGAGAGATTCAAGTGTTAACGCCTAAGAGTAAAATAATTTTGCACCCGAGTGGTTCATACAACTCTCACCGAACATTAAAAAACTTGAAAAAAGAATTCGAAATATAATCAAAGAGCTATCAGCATCGAAAATGGCGTGGTTTTACAATTATCAACTTCAAATAAAAGCCTTGAACAGAAAAGTTGCACTTTGATCCCTCTTGACAGGGAGCAAAGCTTACGTTTCTGAATGAGAGGTGAAAAAAAGACTTTTTCCCAGAGACCGATCGATTTTACACCCCCGTAAACCGAAGTATAGCTAATTTCTACGAAATCGTGGGAGCCGTTTCCGAAGAACCGGAAATAGACAAATCAACAAATAAACGGACCGCCCTTGCTTACGCCCACCCACCCGTAACAATTATCAAGTCAAAGTGGTGATGATGGTGCTGAGTTTAGAGACATCGCTTTATTGCTTTATCTGCGAAAGCGGACCAAAGTGCCATATCGCTTTATAATTTCACAAGATTTTATTATAATTCGTCCCGGATTTCTTTTCAAATTTTCCTTTTATGCTCCAAGAGATCCATTTACATATCTTTCTAGTCATTATTCAAAACAAAAATTCCCGTCACATTCAAGTCAATTGGCATGTCAAATTCAAATGAATAGATGCGTAAGAGCATTGATAGCTGTTGACCTGGCAAAATTGACCGGAGGAAAAGAAGATTGAATCGAATCTCGGCTCCTATACCTACATTATTTGGCTTTTGTTCCGTAAAGAATTGCCGGGCTGGGAATGGCGGATGTAACATTTTATATCTTTAAGTATTTTTTGATGCTTCCAGTTACGAGATTCTTTTTACTTAATTGCATGTTTAGCGACTATTAGGTTTTTGGATCACTGTCGCAATTTACTCGCTAGTTTTGCCTTTACTGACACTAGAGGCAGGTAATCTTAGCCCTCTACGTTGACGACGCATCTGTGTTTGATCATGTTATCAGCCGTGTGGTGTTTGAGTTTTACAATCCCTGTAGTATTGCGGGTCCCTACGGGTAAATTAAGTATAAGTGGATAAAGGATAAGTTGTCTATCAGATCACTTTTCATCCTAGCTTCATATCAAATAAATGTGTCGCAAAAGTTGAACTTTCAAGTTAACAGCCATGTCTTATCGACATTATATTTTATGACGTCCGAAGAGTTATGAATCTTAGTGTGGCAGACTACATATTTGACTGATGGTACAGCGGTGGCTCAAAACTATATTGTGGGGAGAGGCGACATGCGTGGGGAGCGAAGTCCAAAGGACGGGAGAAGAAAGTTGTATTTATGCATCCACGTTGAGGAACTTCGTTGGCGTGATGTAGAACAATGTGACAGCTGACACTAGAGCTGGCGCTAGCTACTCGTGCGTCGAAGTAGTTAAGTAGTCGACAACTAGGTGGCGCTATGCCCGCTACAATATCACTTTAAACAAGCATTTTTTGCTGATGGTAACTTCACAAGATTTAAACTAAACTAACAAAGAAAACTAAGCGTTGAATAAAAGCTCGTGGAAACGGATTACTACATAAATATGAGCCATTTTACCATTTATCCCGCTTTTGCTAGTAAATCTTTCCACGTTTCCTTTGAAGATTCCCAATAAGGCTTCGCGACAAACTATTAGCTTATATATTCGCGTCAATGAATAATTCTCCGATTCAACTTCTTTCAAGTCGAAATAAAGGCGTTATGTAAATCGACTGTTCCATATCAAAGTGTGAGTTGGGCCGCGAGGAGTGTATAAAACATCAGAAATTGAGATTGACATCTCATTTGTTTGATATTCACGGAGATGTGGATTCCAAATAGAAAACTATTGGACTCGGGCAATATTAAACGCAGACATTGGATTTATTACGTGCTTTAAAAAAAAGTAAAAATATTTATTTGATTTGATGAATGAGAGCGCTTGGGCTCCCACGCGGGCTCGGTGCGGATTGGAAACTTCACACACACCATTGAATTGTTTCCTAAATTCCAAATGTAATTTCGCAAAAAAAATAATAACAGTAACAATTTTGGTTGCCTGTTAGAGATCGCTCTGTAGCGATAAAGCCGCCTATTGTTACCTTGTAATATTCTGCATACACTTTTCTGTTTTGTTTGTTATATGTGGTGTTCAATAAAGAGTAATTGTATTGTATTGTATTATAAATTCCGAAAAACTTAGAGGTGCGAGCCCGTGATTCGAACCCACGACACTGCTTGAGAGGCCACAGGTCAAACCACTAGGCTACCATGGCGATTCATAAATATATGCACACAATTACCGCTAAGTGGTGAGCTAATGATAACTGCCGACTGACCCCAAAAGGGCAGGCAGTAGCTCCATTCCTAGAGACAATAACAATACGGAACCCTTTGGCACCTGTAATAACAATAAGCAATTACATGGCCGCCATTTACACCCTGAGGATTCCTGCGTTGAGTGAGGTTATGTTCTAGATCTAGTTAACTTATACTTAATTTACATACATACATAAATCACGTTTTTATCCCTTACGGGGTATGAGACCAAGGTAACAAGACCTAAAAGCCAGGTTTAGCATGATTGTGTATAGGTGGAAAAGGAAATCAAAATAGTGATGGGTTGCTAGCCGCATCGCCTATAACATGATTTCTAAGATTTTTTAGGCAATGTGGCTAGCAACCCATCACTTTTTTGATTTCCCTTTCCATCAATACGCCCACGATCATGATAAACGTGGTCTTTAGGTCTTGTTACCTTGGACCCTGTCTACCCCGTATGGCATAAAGACGTGATTTATGTATATATGTATGTTACGTACTCCTAAAAAATGACTATTTCGAAAAATAAAATGATATTAATGAAATACATCTGCATCCTTGCTTTTCTCATTACTTAATGAACAGCCCACGTAGCAGTAAACTCAGGTTTACTTGAATACGTTGTGCTAAAGCAAAATTGCTTGTAGCATCACGTTTCATCCCGTTTTACTAATGCATGAAATCCCTCAAAACAGCAGCAGACGAGCATGCATAATGGATGAGTAAGTCATGTGGTGCATAAAGAAAAGCTAAACTTACTTTTTATTTAGATTTAAACTCGGAACAGTTTTAAGTAAGCGGAAAAATAAGATCAAAACAACCATCAAATAGTGGCTGTGTGGACCTAGTTTCCTTTGCCTATCCCTGGAGGGATAAAAAAACATCAAATAGTAGCACAGAGACGATCAATTTTTTTTTTAACTTATTGTTGTGATAATAGCTTATGATTACGAGTTGGGAACGACACGACTAGTTTCAATCTTTGCAGAAGGCCTTCTTTAAGGTTAACTGCTGGATGCATTATGCATCACGACGTGTGCGTATATTTCAGCCGACTATTTATTTTTATAAATGACGTGTGACAACAGTTTAAATATTATAAACTTTTTATTAAAATTTATACGGAGCTTGTGTGTATAATATTGTTTATTTTGAAACTGACAGCTTTTTAATTAACATAACGCAAAAATACACCGCTCATTCTTCAATCGATACGCATACAATTTGGCAGAGATGAAATGGCGAAATTGTGTTCGTAACCTTTTCAGTAGACAATAACGTTTTTTTTTCTGAAATCAGTGTAAAGTAAAGTGGGTGATAGACGGGCGAGTAAGTTCGCGTACTTACTCGCCTGTGCTTTACTCTAAAAGTACCTACGCGTACTTAAACTGACACAGGCGAGTAACGTCGTAGAGCCGTAAGTACGGCAACTTACTCGCCCGTCTGTCACCCACCTAAGATAGTTTTTCTTAAGGAGGTGAAAGACAGGGTGAAATTTACTACAAAGATAACTCTAATTGAATATGCCACTAATTTATTGTAGGCGTTTTACTAACTATTGGAGGACGAAAACGCGAGCAATATATTTTACCAAGCGCTAGTAAATCTGGATTTCTGATATAAAAAAATACATACAGTCGAACATAGAACCTCCTCCTTTTTTTGAAGTCGGTTAAAAATAAGCTACCCAACTGCTTCCATATTGGCCTGGAATCAAAGTAAAAATCTAGACAATACCAGTTGCTACTCTTCCCGCGCAGATGGTAAAAGCATCGAGGGAATCATATTATAGGCAGTGCAGCTAGCAACCCATCACTCTTTTGATTCCCCTTTCCACCCCACAATCATGCTAAGCGTGGCATTTAGGTCTTGTTACCTCAGGCTCTGTTTACCCCGTAATTATAGACGTTATTAGTGTGTATGTATGTAAGTAAGCTACTCAAAATTCTAATTCCACGCTGACAACAATAGCGGGCAAAGGTTTGTGTACTCGTTAAAAGTGTTGGCACGGATGATGTTTGTCTAGTCCTATCTATGTGCCGTTCTACTAGAAATTCTTTATTTTAATTAAGCTCACACAAAACGAGAATTAAATATCCACGTGTAAGTTTATGCCGTACCCGCATCTGGCATGATAAAACGTTTTCATAGTTAATTAACGTTTAGCCGGTAATTAATTAATAACACTTGCCCGCGGGAGCGACCCTCTCAACAAATTGTTGTAGAAAATGTTTATATTGTTAAAGTAAAACATACAATATTATTGGTGCTAATATAAATTGTTGCTGTTCAATAGCGGTATGGGTGTTAGAACTTTTTGTATTGGGTATTTGATTCAATCAGGCGTAGCTTAGTAGGCATCTGGTTGATAAGATCCGTTTCTCAAACAAACCAACATCAAACTTATATTTTCTCTGAATAACCTGCCCAAGCATACACACGTGTAAAAAAATCCTTACGAAAATATTCAATGTTAGCTTAATTTTTCCTAGAGTTCTCAGAAAAGACCCGATGAACATTCTGTGTCTGAACCCAAAATTGAATGGACAATTGATTTAACTGTGAAAAAAGAGTAAATTACTATACTTATATTTAAAACTCGAAGAAGGGTAAATTAACCATTTAATGCGGTCTTAAACGGGAGAAAAACGCTTTTATTTAAACACAAAGCAAATTAGGTTAAGGGCTGAGTCGCAATTAAATATTACACGTTCCGGCTTCCGTCCAGAAAGGAAATCCGGTCGCCAAAATGTTTTATTCCATTCACTTTCACAATATGGCCGCGGAATTTTTCGTGGCCAACAGAATATTAAAATACAGTCGAGTCGCGTAACAAACGGACAAGCGGCCACCAAATCCCTGACTCCTTGGTTTAAAATGTCGTCGCAATTAGGTAACTCAACCTTCAATCTGCGATACCCAAATATTTTGGTATATAAGCGACTACGGCAATACAAATTCATCGAGGTTCGTACAAAGCCAAGCATATCAGAGTCACTCGTGACCAAAATTGACGGATATCGAAGATTAGCGCAGCCTAGTGGAAGAGCCTTAAACTGCCAAAAACTAAGAGACCTGTTTTCTACTTATCAACCTATTTAGCTCTCATTTATTTATAAAAAAATTACGTATGCGATACAAGAAAATAATGTTTCGCGTTTGCCTAGAACAGGTGTACGAATTCTTGAGGAAACTACAGTCGACACTACACTCGATAAACTCAATTAATTATTCTTCTTCCTCATTCCCTCACTGCTGAAGATGGTGACCACATACGTTCACCTTCCATTTTTCATGGTCATATGCGGAGTGGATTGCATGGAGCAGGCATCCCACCGCTTTGTTAGTCCCCCCAAAACCAAACACTTGATTAATTGGTAAAGTTGGTTTACTTAATTGATCGTGTTTTTTAAGTCATCTTGAGCACCAAAGTACTATTAAAACTTTTTTTTTTTTTTTTTTTTTTTTTTTTTATATGAATAGGAAGGCAAACGAACAAGTGGGTCACCTGATGGTAAGTGATCACCACTGCCCATAGACACCCGCAACCCCGGAGGGATTTCAGATGCGTTGCCAACCTAGAGGACTAAGACGAAATGCCTCTTGTGCCCGTAATTTTTTCGTAACTAGCGTCAGTAAGACCAACATGTTGCTCTAAGAGGCCAGCGCGCGTGCCCCGTATTAATATTTCACCAGCTGTCTATCACAAAGTCAGGACTTAATTCCCCAATTTCGTGTCCTGACCACTCACGTACCGCCGACTCTAATCCCGTTCTACATTATTCATGAATAGCACCGACCAATTTTATATTCACTTTCCTCTTTTGTGGCAAACTTTATATTTTATGTTTTACATTAGGCTTGCATTACGCAGAGTCATAAATATTTCGGGCATGGAAAGGGGTATGGGATGAACTTTATGGGAGATTATTGTCCTTTTTGTTCTGTACTGGGCAACAAAAAAGGGCACGATTTGAGTAAGTTTCGACCCGGCTTTTGAGTCGAACTGAAATTTCAAGTTAATTGTTTCGTAAAGGAAAACAATCCTACGAAATATTAAAAAAGTGGTAATACTATAAATGCGAAAGTTTGTGAGAGAGGACACTTACAGTGATGGTGTATGTTTGTGACTTCTTCACGCTGAAACGACTTGACGTATTTGCATTAAAATTTGTAACGGAGATAGCTGGTACCCTAGATTAAAACATAATTATATAGGCTACTTTTGATAGCAATAAACATCGTCGTAGCTGAATTGAGTCGCAACGGAAATAATTCTTGCAGAATCGAGAGAATGACAATTATCAACATCAGTTCTTAAGTCTGATTCTACGCGGACAAAGTCGCGGGCAGAAGCTAGAAATAAGTATTTGTTTTTAGTGTCACGGCCAGGCATTTTCCCCGCAACAGAACCTAGATTAAGACTAAGACTAACGTAAAAGCACACATAATTTATCTTAAGTGAATTGTTAGATTCTATTTGAGAGTATATGATCTATAAACCTAATTTTGTCTTCATGGCCGACATGATAATTTGTAAATATGTTTTCCGGGAGGGACAGGAATGAAGTGATAAATAATAGGGGAGGCCCTGTCGGTTACAGCTCAGCTTTAACCCAATAACATACTATCACTTTGGTAGTTGGCGATAGTAATAGTTCAAAACGTACGTGTTGTATCTAGGCTTCAATTTATGCGTATTGTGCTATGTTAATTATAGCGATTTAGATCAAATTCTAGACCAACCCAAGCACCGCATATAGTTCTTGAATAAACATTATTTTGTAGTGACAATACCCTTTCAAACTTGATAAGGGTATATGTAGAGTCTGGAGTACAATAAATCATAGGACAGTCTTGTTCCCAGACCTTTTGTAGGGCCGGTGGCGAGATAAACGCGCCACGTATGCATCCTGTACCCTTAACCACGGCTCTGACACGAGAAAAGGTCTGAATAATCGCGTTATTGTGGATGGTTCTTTGATATTTCCAGTTAGTATGCTTCTTGATTTGCATGGATGTTTTGAGGGGAAGATGACCCCATACCGTTTGGCAAATGTCTGGAGAGACATGAGAGCTAGGCCTAAGTGAGGACGATGCACAACAGCGCCATAAATAGTGTCGTATGATTAGAAAAGCCAACCCCGCATAACGGGATGGCGGCGAAAGAAGAAGATGCTTCAGGTTAAGCATGGATTTTTTGAGAGGAAGATGACCCAAAATCTTTTGACAAAATGTCTGGAGAGGCAAGAAAGCTAGGCCTAAATGAGTATGATTAGAAAAGCCCCGCATAACAGGATGATGGCGAGGCTAAAGAAGATGCTTCTTGATTTTCCTTGTAACTAACTATCTAACAACTTTTAAGCTGAGCTTTAAGGAACGAAATTGTTGTTCCCATATTATAATTAGAATGGTGCTCCCATACTGATGTTATAAAGTGTAGTACAATGTTATAAAACACGATGACATTTACAAACTATTTATACATTTTGTTGAAGCCTATTAGGCAATTTGGGATTAAATAAAAACAAGTGATTTGTATTATAATATATTACAGAACACTTTATAACACCAGTGTTGTATCACCATTAGAGCATTTGTAATGAAACGTTATAAAACAAATGTTTCATAACACCAGTATGAAGCATCATCATGCATATAATTTATTCAAATATTTATATTGTTAATGTCCCTTCCGCTGTCCACTGTTAAGGTCATTGTTTATGACTACCATGGCTAGTTTTATCACCCTACATGCCCCAGTTCTTATGCACAGCAAAAGAATTTAATAATAGTACATTACTGCAGAGGCCGTGAAGTAAGGGATTGCTGGACGAGTTTGGGGTAGGTGGCCGAGTCGAAGACGAGGCCAGATAGAACGAGTCCTGCAATCCCTGTTCCGGCCAAAGCTTGTATAGTGCTTTTCTCAAACAATGTGAGGAAATATTAAAATTAAAATAACTACTAGACAATCAAGTAAATCATAGTTTATTATAGGGAAAAATCTCTTTACTTTTTTCCGGTAGCATATTTTGCATAGCTAAATTTGCCTCCTCTTTTAAATGAGGCGGAGTACAGTTCATAAGTTCCCCGTCACTTTCATCACTAGAAGTCATTTTTATTTCTGTTAAATTATAATAACAATCACTACGAAATACGCATAAGCAGAAAAAAAGATTTTCGATTTGCCACCTTTTTTATTTTTTAAATGTACTAATTTGATCCAGCTATTTGAGCACCATGTTTAACCGCACATAAATATAGTACCATAGATTTTTTTTTTATGTCGCAATTATGCTTAGGTACAGATTGTGGTGGTGGTTGGCTGTATGTAATTTTTTCCTTTGCCAATTTAATTTTAGTATAGAAATTTAAAAAATTAGAGCAGCGGACAAAAATGGTTTTTCATACTAACTTTTGTGGCCTAAGCCAAGAAGTAATGTAGGGAGCCATAAACGAGAAACTTCATGTCCTCATATCGGGACATTAACGCATACATTTCCGAGCATGTTTGAGAAAAGTTCATTTTTTATTACTATATCAGATATAAAAGACGAATGATGCCATAAACCCAATTGTCAGCCTTGACCGATCATAAAACAATTAATTATATAAGTGTCGTCATAATAACGTTAATGATTAGTTTAGTGTTTGTTAGATTGTTATAGCTCATTGTCTAGACGCCATACCGGGAATACAATAAAAAGAGGTTATAGATAAAAATGTAGTCCATTTTCTTTTAATTGTAAATGTCGCGTCAATATCAGACTTCTTTTCTATATAAAAAACATATTTATTGGCATCTAACATAAAAGAGACATCGTCGAATATGAGAAAAAAGACACTACTCACAACACACTACAAAGTAACTTAATATACTCCCAACTTCGAGCATTTGTTTCAAAAATAAAAGTTCTAGGACAAAATGAAGTAGCAAAACTTTCGCAACAACTAGCCAACTATTAAACCCTCTCAGGGGATTATTACTCGTTGTTTTCTATTCAAAAAACTTTTTCTTACATTGTGTTTCTTTTCTTTGCAGATGGAAGCTGTCTTGAGCAATCAACGGCACTAATGAAGCAATCCGCAGAAGGGATATTGGACTAGCAGCCTCTCGATCCGCTTCCAAACGCAATAAAACAACACACCCCTACCACTTCGCATCAAACGTCGAGCGCGAGCGAAAACAAGTCTTATTACAAAAAACGGAAAGGAAACAAAAGCGCAACGACGACTTCCAATGGCTATGCTTGAAATTGGAGAACCAAACGGAGCGACATGTCAATTAACAGCTGCTCTAAATCGTAATCAAGTCCGCCACACTAGAGGCGAGAGACCGCACGAGGTGATATTCCAGACTTGACTCGGCCATCTCAGCTCGGATCAGGTGACACAAGTCGCAATTGAAAGCGGATATTAAACACGGAAAATCGAAACCAATGTATGGTAACGTCAAGAAAACGAACGTCACCCAAGACAGGGACTCGTATGGCGACTCAAAGACTTAACTCCCATGGTCCACTGCCTAGCTTCATTGCTTTACCTTCGTGTCTTTTCATACTAGTGTCTTTAGTGCTGCCGGCAGACGTGGCACTCGCCACGATAGACGTCAACGATTCTGCTCTTAATGTAGACTTCAGTATAATTAACCCAAATTCAACTTTCAACTGGACGCTATTTGATGACAACTCCACGTTAACCAAGAACCTCCACAACAGCATCAAGCACACTAAGTATTCCACACCAGTCACGATTCTCATGGTCGCTATTTTTATGGTAGTCATCTTTGGAACAGTAGTCGGCAACATTCTTGTTTGTGTCGCGGTCTGCTTAGTGAGAAAACTTAGGAGACCGAGTAATTACCTGATAGTATCGCTTGCTGTTAGCGATTTGTGCGTGGCGATAATGGTTATGCCTGTCGCTATGGTTTACGATATACTAGGAACATGGCCGTTCGGACCTGTGGTTTGCGACTTCTGGGTATCAAGCGATGTTTTATCCTGCGCAGCGAGTATTCTAAACCTTTGCATGATTTCCGTGGACAGATACTATGCCATCACTAAGCCTCTAGAGTACGGCGTAAAGAGAACTCCTAAAAGGATGCTTTTCTGTGTATTCATAGTATGGATGGGGGCTGCGTTCATATCGCTGCCACCTGTTCTGATATTGGGTAACGAGAAGACTGATACATCATGTTCCGTGTCGCAAAACCAGGGGTATCAGATATATGCAACCTTTGGTTCGTTTTATTTGCCGTTGTCGGTGATGGTGGTCGTGTACTATAAGATATTTAGCGCGGCGAGGAAGATTGTTATGGATGAGAAACGGGCGCAGTCTCACTTGGAAGCTCACTGTTATCTTGAGATCAACGTCAAAAATGGTGGTGCAGCTGAAGCCAAGCTCCTGGGAAGCCAGCCAGCGCCACCAGCAGCTCGAGGGTCAACGGCCAGCACCAATACTACAGTGAGTATAACATAAAGCATGCTTACATATATGACCTAGTTACGCCGGTCGAAGATTGATTGATGTCCAATCAAGTCATAATAGCTTAGCGATGAAAAGTATATTTACGATGGACGGAAAAGTTATAGCGTAGGCGGGGCAGACACATATTACAAAAATGAGTGACTGAAAAAGGTTTTTTCCCCAGTAAAGAACGCCTTTTATTGTTGCAAACAAAAACATCCATCAGCCGAAGTTTCGTTTGAATATCGTAGCAATAATAAATTCTAATGTTTTCGATAACTTAACGTATTGAAATAAAGCTACTTTAGCTACTTATTAGCTTTTAAATTATGTAACATATTTTTGATGCTTTTACAATTCTCATACCCTAGGTAAATGAGACTCACGTAACCATTGTCTCATTGTAACCATTAAAGAAACAGTCAAGTATAGGGAATATTGATTTTAGATCTGTGTTTTCATAATTCAATTCAATATACTTTCTCTTTGTTACAGTGCAGCGTAGACAAAACGGAGAGCAGTATAGGACGATGTTTCAGTGGACAGCGAAAGTCCAACGAATCTCAGTGTCCTATGCTGCAACAGCCCAAAACTCCCACGAAGCCCATCCATACCATCAACAGATCTACTCCTCAAATGATGCATACCCCGGAAATAAGGCTGCCAATCACCAACAACAGGCGCAGACCATCTTTGGAGAGCAAATCAGCAACGAATCGGATTCGCTCGTCGTTGTCAACCTTTGCTCATAAAAGTCACATCGCCAAGGATCTTCTGCACCCGTCCCAGTCACCGCACCAAAAGAAACTGCGCTTCCAACTAGCTAAAGAGCGCAAGGCGTCCACCACGCTCGGGATTATAATGTCAGCATTCGTTATTTGCTGGCTGCCTTTCTTTGTGCTCGCACTAATACGGCCTTTTGTTGAAGAAGGGACAATCCCAGACGCCGTGAGTGGGCTATTCTTGTGGCTAGGTTACATAAACAGTTTGCTTAACCCCATTATTTACGCGACGTTGAACAGAGATTTTAGAAAGCCGTTCCAGGAGATACTGTTCTTTAGATGCTCGAATTTGAATCACATGATGCGGGAGGAGTTCTACCATAGCCAATACGGTGACCCTGATCATTACTGCGGGAATGCTGCTAAGGTGCAGAACTATGATGAAGGTGTGGAGATAGTGTCTGCCGCAGATCGTGAAGAGACACGAGCCTCAGAGAGTTTTCTATGATTGTCAATGCCTGAGGTCGACACACGAGACCTAGATACTGTGATCTAATTAAGACTTTTTACTATAGTAAGCCTAATAATAAGCCAAGGTCTAATGGTGTTTTCGTTGTTATTATCATTTTAACATACTAGTCGTTATTACTTGTTAATTGATTTGTGATCGTCTAATAACGTAGGTTAATACATATTTAAGAAACCATTTGGTTGGTTCTAAGGTTCTAATAATTTAAGATGTTTCGGATTGACCAAAGATATAATGTAAAACGATGTTTTTAAAAACTGTTGTGAATTTGAAATGAATTAATTTGTAAATATAATTGGACGGTGTTTAACTTATCGACATTTAAATTAGTAGCCAAAAGTATTATAATCCATGTGATAGTAGTTATAGAGAACACTACCCTGTATCGTTTACGTTGTAAATTATTGTTTCATAATTTTAAAGACATAATTATAGTCAAATCGTTTTCCGTATTTATTTAAAATGTTTTAAATTAAGTTTTGGTATTTATTCGTTGTTATAGTGATTATATATGTTAAATCAGGAACATAGACATTTCAAAATAATACATTCATAAATAGACACTAATGTGAATAAGAATTTGGCACTGCCCGATAATTAGTAAATAGTACTTCTCAAAGTTATGAATTATATATTTTTTATCATAATCAATAAAAAAATGGTATTGTTTGTTTTCCTCTTGTCGATAATTATAATTATAATGTAACTACGCCCCTTGCGAAAAATCGGGCACCTATGGTTTTTCAGATTTTTAGGCATTAAAGCTTATAAAGTAAGCTTTGGTGCACATAAAATACAAAAACCATGGGTGCCCGTTTTTTTTTTGCAAGACGGTGTATGTATTTCATATACATACACATTACGTTATATTCTAATCTTCTGAGAGATTCCTCGGATATTGTGCAATCTAAATGATGAATTTTAATGAATTAATCTGTATAAAAATTTTACTTTACCCAGACTGTACTTTGAAGAAACAACAGCTTGCCTATTTAAACTTCAACACGTAATCCAAAATCAATCAATTTATTACGATGTTCTTTTAATTTGGTGAACTCGCTATAGTTTTCGTTGTGTAAACTAAATTGGATTAAGTAAAATATTCTGATATTGTATAAAGAACAAGGTATTTAGTAATGTACATAATTGTTAAAAGATAATTTATTAGAAAGATTTTAAATAATAATGAGAGCACTCGAAGTCACACAGATAGACTTAAAAATATTACTTAGATACATTTAAATATCAAAAATATAATTTATATATTGAAAAGTTTATTAAGTTTATATCTGTGTGCCAGGGAGTGCTAAAGCGTATAAGTTTAAAATAAAATAAATTGTAGATGAATATGATTCGCAGATACCGTGTGGGGAAACTACGCTTGGAAAAATAATAAATCGACAGTTCGTTCATTCGATTTGATGTAATCATTGAATAATAGTGAAAACTCATTTATGTAGTTCCTTTCTCTTTTTGAGACCATAAAATAGTGGATGTGTACGCGGCTTAATAACTCACACATCGAGCATAACCAATCAAAGTGGCAGCTTATAGACGCACATGCACGTCAAATCGTGTTTGCACTGAAGATTTATAAAGCCGCTTACAGACTTACATGAAATGGTTCTTGTAAAATAAGTGTTTGTGTATCACATTATATTAATGGAACTTTCTTTTCCGTGTTTTAGATATTAGTGACGAGTGTATCCGTTGATATCCTTGATAGTAAGAATTCATGCCATGTTTTGCCATTCAATTGTTATGACATATAATTTTGTGGATGTTCTGTATCAGTGTACCGTGCGTAATCCGACATTTAGCTAGTTGTTATTGTTTCAATAAGTTTTTGTTCCTCGTTATCCGTTTAATTTTTATTATAGATGTAAATAAAACTGTCATTGATATTACATCTCACGTCAATATTTTGTTGTCTTAAGTACAATAATGTGCGCAGTATAAATGTATATGTGACTCCGCAACCTTGGTATCTGTACGTGGAACACATGTTCCATACTAAACATGTGCGACCTAAGTAGTGAAGAACAAAACTCTCAACTTTTGGCTAACTGTATTTTTCTTATGTAGGGGTCCTGAAAGCGACGAAATAAAGTTAGATTTTGAAATCTATGATTGTCTTTTATATTTTCGACGGAACCACCCAATCTTAATAATCAGACACCGTCATATGCATAATCTATTGTTTATTTAATAGGATATAAAATGGAATTAAAACAAATTAAACTATTAAATTAAAAACGAATTAAAAACTAAACTAAAACTAATCTTAAAATCAAATAATTAAAAAGGAGGGGCCCCCTTGGCATAGTTCCGCAGATGCTGGCAGCATTCCCCCTTTGGACAGCGATACTAATACGCTGTCCAAGGAAGCTGCCAGCTCTGCGGTCACCCGTGGCGTCTATTAACCTTTTCGAAATATCTTTGAAGAGGCTAATAGCGCTAGGACCCCACGGACCTAGGATCACAACACCGAAAGGGACAAAGTTATATTCGGTGCTGAGACCCCTATATTTATTGAATAATCTAATCTATTGTATTTCAATGTGATTCAAATAAAGATGTCACAATTTTTTCGCATCTGAATGGGCAGTAGAACAGCTTCAACGTCTTCTATTTTTTCTAAAGAGCCCGCCCTATTTCCTCTCCGGACACCTTCAGTGTTTCCTTGGAGGGGGCGCTAAAGACTATTTTGGGAACCTATTACAAGTAGGTATCTCAGGTAAAGAATCGTAGTATAGCTACCTACGAAAGAAAACACGTCTACGAGTAATGTTCATCTTAACATGACATGTGCATAAATTATGAAATTCTCATTATTTCATACAAATTAAATAGAAAGAGTTTAGCATGTCATAAAGTTAATCTCAAGAACAGTTAATTGATTCTCTGTGGATATCTGATTCGATATCACTTGATAGATACAAATTCTATCAGAAAAACAGGGTAAATCACTTGTAATGTCCGACACTCCAGTCAACCGCAGTCTCGGGGGACGTCCCTTATATTCGTCGATCATTTATTTGCGTGAATCTAATCGTGAAGAACTCGCCGCTGGGAAGGAAGCGATCCGGGAAGATGTCAGGCAGACCTTTTTACAGCTGTCTTCTTGTGGTTTTCATTAAAACGTAGGTAATTCGGCAAGTAACTAATTTTTTTTCGAAAAGACCTGGAACCGGGACCCCATAGGTTTTGGTAGCATGGCATTTAGTCGAAAACACTTACCCCCATATTCATAAACGCTCTATAGGCTTCTGCTAACTTAGCAATAGTTTTTCGTTATCTGTGTAAGGTAAATATCAAAGTGACAGATAAGGACAAACGATTGCTAAGTTAGCAGAAGCCTACAGAGCGTTTATGAATAAGGGGGTTAGTTAATAAATAATTATTGAAGAATATAACTATCAACATCAGTTCTTAAATCTAATTTTACGCGACGAAGTCGCGGGCAGAAGCTAGTAGAATATAAATTTGGTAACAGCAGATTTGTAATTTTCGGGGATAGTAGAATATTTGCCGCCAGTTTGAAACCATTTATCCAGCCAGGGCAGATTCGTGGCATCGCGTGACTGCTAATGATTTTAAACCACGCTTTGGTCAGATCGTTTGCTATTGTCACTGACTTTGACCTTAGATCTAAAATAAGATCATACCCAAAACTCGCGTGTTGTAACCAACTAAAATAAACAAACTGGTTGTTAGCGTTAATTGAAAGAAATTGTGATAAGAACATTAATTGTCATGTGACGACCTTTCTATTCTTGGAGGTAATTATTTGCAGTTAATTTAATGTCTGAGATAGTAAACATTCTTGCATGATACCAATTTGACCGTTTTGGGCGCGTCTGATGGTCACTGTCCACCATTTCGTGTGAAACGTTGTTGCCTTTCACATTAGTATTTAGATGATTTATGTATTTGAAACGCCCTAGTTTGGAACAGGGTGTATGCTGGTTAAAACATTAGATAGTTAAATAATACAGGCTCGTCATCACTACATGAATGCACGAGGAAGGCGGCCATCAGAGAAGAGTGGCGGCGTGTTGTGAAGCTTGCCACCAATAACTGAAGTGATGACCACGACCACTCTGTCTAGAGTGATACCGACAAGGAAGAAGAAGACATAATACAAGCAGAGTTTTTGCAGGCGCACAAAATTTTACTAGTGATTCAGTTGATTTTTAAAAAAGAAAAGGTTGCACTCCGGGAGTGCCGGCAGAAGTGAAAAACACACGCACACTCACGCCCAGCGCCGCAGCCCAGCATTAACTTTGCCTCTGTCTTACGTCTTACGGTCACGTGACCCTGACGCCTGACTGACGTGAGTTCAACGTTTTTTACCCACACAAAAAAAGTGCACAACGTCACTAAAGAAGTTTTCACTTCAAAAATAACAAAACCTTGCAATTTGACCTAATGGATAAATAAAATTTAACGAAATTCATAGAAGACAAGAGTTCAAAATGAAAAAAAATAGGTCAAGATTGTTCTACCTTTTTTCACTTTCAATTAGTGTCACATTCAACAAAACTTTGCTACCCCGCACAAACGAAGGGGAACAAGAAACTCTTTTCTTCGATTAAAATTGATCTCCGCAAAGTAACACCTGATTCAATCAATTAAACATAGTAACATAGCTATGACATTAAATTGCAGGTCAATCAAAAATTCTACTAAATAAAATGCTCGCACTATGACCGCGCTTTGTAAGTTAGTTTAAATATTAGTAATCCTAATAATTCAACGCTAAACTTTGGAAAACTTTTTCAACTTCCAAAACAGACTTCTTTGAAAATTGAAGTAAGTTTCAAGGTTTTAGCGTTGAATAAAGTTACTGATGAGAATGTTCTGACAACAAAATTAAATACTAAAGACAAAAGGTTTATGAAACTTGAAAGTAACTGCTTTATCAACAACTTTATTTGTAAAAGGACTTAAAGAGGGCGTTTTAAGGACAGTGCTAAGAAGGGGTCTAAATTTTGTCCCGTAAAATTTAAGTTAAGCCGGCAGGCCTAGAAGGCGATGGCGGGACGAGTTGGATACCTTCTTGAAGGACTGGCCACACACCGAAGCAGACCGGGGGCAGTGGAAGCGTTATGGACAGGCCTTGATGCTGAAGGTTTGTGAGCTTTAGGCCTCAGCGAGTCTATAGTCAGATATTATTATGTAGGTATTTAATTTAAGTAGAATTTAAGTATTGCAATAATTTGATGTATTTTACTTTGAAAAAATGACTTTCTGACAAGTTTCTTGCGGCGCATTCTTCTTAGCAATGATGGTCTTTCCGAATGCGCTGGTAGTTTCAAAAAGACAATCTACCCTTGGCGGCCAATTTGCAAAAATAAATTTTGAATTTCGAATGTAAGTTAGGTCATGTATAGGATATATTATTATAAGATGAATTTATAAGGAAATTTATACATCTTCGCGTAGGTATACCGTCCGTTAGACTGGTGATAGTCTTTTTAGCTAGCTGCAGTCTTTATGGTGAGTTATTCCTCATAAAAGGTACTTTAATATAAACACAATTAATAAAAGTTTCGTAATAACTTAACAGGCCTCGTTCGTGCAATTGGACGTATTTATTAATTCAGGTAATAACCGGACACGCTGTATTACAATTACGTGGTACCGTAATGAGCGTTGTGTAAGTTCTCGGTAACACTGACTTTTCGACGAAATGATGAATAGAAATAAGCCCTTCGTCACGAACGCTTAGTACACGCGAAATGGCAAATTTTCATAGGTATGTAGTTGCTAATTAACGCCACGTATTCATTCATAAAGTTTCACTGTAATTAGTTTCTAAAATAGATTTAGATTATTTATTCATTCAATAAAAATTACATCATAATGGTACATTGTCAAGTTAGAAGAATTTCGATTGAAATCGTCAAGAGTAAATTAAATTAAATTAAATAATACAAAATAATACAAATTTTAATATGACAGTTAATTGCGTACAATGAGTGATTCTGTAGGACATACATGCATATATCACGTCTTTATCCTTTACGGGGTAGACAGAGGGGTGGGCGTGAGGTGGAAAGGGGAATCAAAATAGTGATGGTTTGCTAGCCGCATCGCCTATAACATGATTCCTAAAATTTTCGCCCTACTAGGTGTGAATCTATATGAAATTGATTGTTGAGGCCCCTTGTCGTTATGTATAGCGATTGTCAATCTCGAACGCTAAGTCGAATGCATTATAAATTTTTATAAGCCACCCTCTACGCTGATGCAACAGATTCATACACATACATACATACATACCGTCACGGCTTTTTCTCACAGGGGTATCTAGGTACAGTCTACAGTCTAGTCTATTCCACTTGGTACGATCCTGACATACTTCTTGCAAAAGACGGATGTATAATAACTAGGTAGGTACAAACATTGTTTTGATCGTGGTAAATGGGTCATATTATGTTAATCTCACGTTAATACACGGGGAACAGATACAACCGGCTGACTGGGCAAATATCGGTCGAATAGCTATCAAACTTACGATAACGGCCTTGGCATTATGTTGTGTTTGCGCAGTAATTTTCAGTTCGGTAGAATAGTAAGCGTTTGTTGTTGTTATTGTTAGGGCTCAGATAAACATATCAAAAGTTTAAAGGGATCAGTACTAGTTACGTAGCGCACAAGCTCACTTAAAAATGTTGCGCTTGTTCCCCGTACATAACTATTTTACGTAACCAGGACATCACTACATAGTATAAAATAAAGTCGCTTTCTCTGTCCCTATGTCCCTATGTATGCTTATATCTTCAAAACTACACAACGGATTTTGATGCGGTTTTTTTTAATAGATTTTTTTAATAGAAGAGCAAGATTTTTATGTGTAATTCTATGCAGACGAAGTCGTGGGCAGAAGCTAGTTCTAAAATAAAATAAAAACTATTTCTAAATTAAAACAAAGATGGGCCACCCCGCCGCACCTAAAACTAAATTGATCTAAATTGATCACCCTACATTGGTTTTACCAGTGCCGGTTATGTAACTTGGTTATGTACGGGGAACAAACTAGATTTTGTTAATATTTCGACGGGTGGTTAGGTTATTTTCACTAAACACTCCTACGCTTTAGCCTACGCTTCTTAGTTCTCTTTGAACATCGATCAATGTATGAAAACATTTTGTCAAATACGAACCTACCAGGTTGTCACTGCTCATTGAAGTTGTTTTTGTACATAGCATTTAGTTTTTTTTTATTCTTGTACAGTTTAAATGCGATTTTTGTTTATTACAATAAACGATTAGTAACTTAATAAATGTTTGTACATGTACAATATACATTCCGAAAAAACTTAGTGATATTTAGGTATTATCGACGGAAATCCGATTACATTGATAATTACCATCAAAATAACCCGCTTCTTGCTTGCATCCCTCTCAGAATACGAAATAGCAACTAAAGAAAATTAAAAAAAAAATTAAACTGGTTGAATTTAGAAGGCGAACGGACGAAAAATGAACCTTTCACTTTATTTGACACATCGCCAATATTGACTCAAACATTTCATTACTTCATAGTTTTGCTTGTCGTATATTTGACGGTGAGTTTCAATTTAAATTTCGAATTCTATTGTTTTATTTGGGAAACAATATTGACATGCGACATATGAATGTTTCAATTTATTGTTGCAAACTATAGTTTTTGAACCTTGTTCGATACAAAAGAGTTACCTTCACGTAGTTAGGTATGGTCATAGGTGACTCATAATCTATCTCAAAAACTAGGAATATTAGTTCAAAGAAATAATGCGGCCATCGTCTTGGGGTCAATGTACGTAGCTCAAAATCACGTTAGTGGAAATCCACGTTTCGCCCGTTGAAGTAATGTGATTGGTCAATTCCGAACGTTTTAACTTCATTTGGTTTAGCATCTGAAGAGGCTGAAAAAGCAAAAAAGAAGGAATAAAAAGGGAAATAAGGAAGGAAGGAGGATGGGGTAGGGGGGTTCCAAGCTTCTAGGTATTTTTAAACAAATTTTAAAAAGATTAGTTTACGTTCCGGTGACCGAAGAGCTGGCAGCTTCCTCGGCAAAAGGATTAGCGTGAAGTAGCCTATTCAAAGAGGTAGTAGGTAATGCAAGCATCTTTGTGTACCATCGCCAAGGGGTCTTTATAATGTTTTTAGTTTTAGTCTATATGTTGGCGATGTAAATAGGTCTTTTATATTTCTCTTACTGTCTTTTATTCTTATATTTGAAGTTGCTTTTTTAATACCTTTTTTTTTCTTAAGTCACTGTCTGTCTTCTTAATACATTTCGACGGCCCCTACGTAAATGATCGAAAGAGGTTTTAGGCACTTTTCACTACAGTGATTTAAAGTTTGATATTTGCATAGTTCTCAAAATAAAACAATTAGATTAAGTCTGTCATATCAGTTAAATATAATAAGGTAGGCACTTTATTAGCATTACATTAGTACAACAGAATATATCTTAGTTTTCTGGGAATTTGAGTTTCGATAGTATACGACGTCATTTGAACTTAATTTGATATCGAAACTGTTAGTTTCGATTATTTACAATGGAAGTTTTTATTAATAATTTGACGAAACTGCCAGTTGCCATTTTTTACGCCGAATCAATCTATTCATTTAGAAATGGAACTACCAGGTTCGATTATTTACTTCGTTTAAATATCATTAGAATTAGAACTTTCGATGTAGAAGTATTGTGAATATTATAAAATATATTCGTATGACATAATATTTATTAAAAATTCTTATTATAATTACCTTTAACTCAGTGTGAAACTACCGTGAGACTTAATCATAGTTACACATAAACGGATAACTCACGTATAAGAAGTCGAGTGATGCTCGACATGACTGTTTCGGACTATTTCGTAGTCCTTCTTCCTGGAACGCTCGCCCCGGCGGCAGGGAAACGAACACTGCACGCCAGCGCTCTGCTTGCGCGGCTGTTCGACGCAATTGACAGCGGCGCACAACTACCCTCGTTTTCATCGTCATTTTTATTACTGTCAAATGTAGAGCAGCACACAACACTGATCACGTCACTCCGTAAAGGTTCGCTCACACTCACCGTTTGGTCAATATATAAAATAGTTTTCCAACTCGAGGGCACCGCGACCATCCGCTATCCCGGTTGAAATTGGGATACCGACTTATTTCAATGGCTTCACGTACTTTCCGCGGAATGAAAAACTTTTCTCTCGCCAGTACGGACACCTTATCAAACCTGATATAATGCGTCGAATCAGATTCCATCGAATGTTCAGCGACAGCAGACCCCTTGTCATCCTGTTTCTTCATACTGCGTATGTGCTCCGCCAATCTCGTGGATATATTACGCCCGGTCTCTCTGATATAGTTTTTCCCACAGGAACAAGGAATCATGTACACCCCAGGAATATTAAGGGGCTCTTTATCCTTTGGTGAACGCACCAGCTGCCTGAGCTGCATATGAGGACGGAAAATCGACTTAATGCTATACCTACGGCGTAACAAGTTACCGATCTTATCTGTAACCCCTTTTATGAACGGCAAGTATATCGGTACCCTCTCTACTACCGTCGGCCACTAACGGGCTGATGCATTCACCACACGATTGCCTCCAGTTATAGCCATTGCTTACCAGAACACACTTTACGTGACTTAGCTCACGATTCACATATTGCGGATCACAAATGGTCAAGGCTCGATCTATCAATGTCCTAGGCACAGAGAATAAATGACAATTATGGTGGTGTGAATCAGCCCTAAGGTATCGATCAGTATGAGTCGGCTTGCGGTACACCGTAGTCATGAGTCTCCCACAAGGTCGCCGTATGACCAACACATCCAAAAAAGGCAACTTTCCTTCATTTTCCCTCTCCACCGTGAACTTAATCTTATCAAGCAACGTGTTAAGGTAGTCTGAGAACTCCGACAAACCATCTCTAGACACAACAGCGAAAACGTCATCCGCATAACGCCACCAATACCTCGGTGCCACGGGAGCGTTCTTTAAGGCATTACCCTCAAACCACTCCATAAAAATGCACCAAGGTATAGATAGCATCAAGTCGATTTTCCGCCCCCACATGCAGCCAAGGCAGCTGGTGCCTTCACCAAAAGATAAAGAGCCCCTTAATGTTCCCGGGGTGTACATGATTCCTTGTTCCTGTGGGAAAAACTATATCGAAGAGACCGGGCGTAATATATCCACGATATTGGCGGAGCACATACGCAATATGAAGAAACAGGATGACAAGGGGTCTGCTGTCGCTAAACATTCGATGGAATCTGATTCGACGCATTATATTAGGTTTGATAAGGTGTCCATACTGGCGAGAGAAAAGTTTTTCATTCCGCGGAAAGTACGTGAAATCCATTGAAATAAGTCGGTATCCCAATTTCAACCGGCATAGCGGATGGTCGGTGCCCCCGAGTTGGAAAACTTTTTTAAATATTGACCAAACGGTGAGTGTTTTCTAGGCTATCTAAAATACACAAGTCTTGATCACTAGGTGACCTGAGAAACGTATTTTCAAGTAAATTCGTCACCGGTGGATAAGCAGAGTCGGATGATAGTTCTTCGTATATTATTCCCTCTAAAGCTGCCCATTCCGAGTCTCCAAAGGTGCACGTAATTGGTAATGGTGATTCTGAAGTAATAGTGTACATTATTGTCATAAAAACGAATTAATTATAACATTAGAGCATCGAAACTCATGCAATGTTCTAACGTGAAACATCGAAACAGCCAGTTCCGATTTGTGATTAAACTAAGTCGGCATCGAAAAAAAATGAAAGTGTTAGTATCGATATTTTCCGTTTCATAAATATCAACGTTAATAATCGAATCTACCACTTTCAATATAAATTAAAAGAAGCAGTTCGTAGTATAACATCGAATCTTGTACTTTCGATGATTTACGTTGTTACTATAGTAAAATCACTCCCCACCAATCACTGCGTATACAATCGAATCTATTGTTTCGATATAATACATCGGAAATATTACGTTATTTTCGATGATTTACGTTTTGAATTTCCGTTAAAATTCATTTGTTTTAACTTTTAAAAAGCGTGTATGCATTAAAAACCCAATTTTAAACCAATTACGCTAATAAAAAAAAAACGACAATTTTGACTTTCGATGACTTACGTAGGGGCCGTCGATTTGTCACATCACCTGCTTTGGTTTACTTTTCTGCTCCTAAAAGCCTAAAAGCTATCGAATCCTTTATATTTTGGATGTTGGCGATGTAAATAGGTCTTTTATATTTCTCTTATTGTCTTTTATTCTTTTATTTGAAGTTGCTTGTTTAATATGTTTTTTTATAAGTCACTTTCTGTCTGTCTTCTTAATACATTTGTCACATCAGCTGCTTTGGTTTACTTTTCTGCTCCTAAAAGCCTAAAAGCTATCGAATCCTTTATATTTTATTTTGAGGATAATTTTAGGTTTCGTTTCGTTTACTAATTATTGAGTTAGGTTTTGGAAGGGATCAACATCATCAGACCCACCGCAACCAAAATCCCCAGTTAAATTTCCCTAAGCCTAATAAACGTTGCTGGCTAATCCTATGGTTTTATTAACGATGATTGATTGCAGCTAATGATGTGTAACGTGATTAAATCATTTAATCATTAATCAGTTGCGTGTCGAGCGTTGCGCCGAATCAAGCACAGGTTACAAAGTGCTGGTTGTAATTGGCGATGGGGAAAATGATAGGATAATTTTTGTTTTTCATGATTCCAATGATAAAATTCCATGCTGGTCTGGGAGCAAGGAAAAACATAGAATGTACCAGTTGCTTGTCTACCCGCGCAGATGGTAAAAGCCCATCGAGGGAATGGGCGAAAATCATAGGAATCCCGTTTTAGGCGATGAGGCTAGCAACCGATCACTATTTCGATTCCATTTTCCACCTATACGCCCACAATCTTGCTAAATGTGGCCTGTATACTCGTAGGTACCTGTTACCTTAGGCTCTGTCTACCCCGTAAGGGATAAAGACGTGATCTGTGTATGTATGTATGTACGCAATTTTTAATGGTATTGTTCTTTTCCACAGCAGTAGACAGGAAACATTCGAAATCTGAGCAATGAAATTGAACTAAAATATATTTAACAAATAATTGTAGTTTTGTTAGCCTTAGACCTCGTTAGTCTGTCTTTGGATATTTTTTTATGATAGTTAATTTTCTTTCGCTTATTTAGTGGTCGCCATGGTCGAAATTGGTCGGAAGGATCATCATCATCATATTGATATTTTCTTTGATCTATTGGAACTGAAAAGCTGGGGCAGATTCCTAGAATAGCAGCGTTGCGATACACCGACGAAAATGTTGTTCTATCGTCTTTGGGGCTTTGCCGCGGCAGAGCTCTTAAATGTTGTTTGGTTTAGTTGGTTTTTTGCAACTTATAATTTGTTCTTAGCAAATATATTTTGATGAAAGTTTGCAGTATTTTTTGCTGTCACGGTAACCCACAAATCTTAAAATCATTTATTGTCCAAACATTGCAGTCGTAATTCAATTTTTACTCTCAAGAGACCGTTAAATTTGGGAGCATTATCACCAAATGGAAGGGATAATGGAACGCTAACGTTCACGCTTTACCAGAGACGGACCAAATTGATATTTATGGTCCATGAATACACTAATTTAATTCCGGTTTCATGTTTGTACTGACATTAATTTAGACTGTCACCATTTCGAGTGCATCATCATCATCATCTTCCCATCTCCAGCCTATATACGTCACCGCTATTTTAAGGCAGTTGGGCACTCTTTGCAGAATTAGAGGCTAGAGGAAAAGGCTATTAAATTTCCCTTCGGCTTGCCTTCTGATATACTTGATGCCACGCCATTGATAAGTGTCCATGATTATTGCTTTACATAAAGGTGTAATGACCCGTATGAACCTCATTCTCGTTTTACGCATGATATTTATACGGTAGAATATAAGAGCGACAAATATTGATAGGTACTTGTGGCGGAAATATAGCTAAGGATTGCTGATGCCAAATAATATTTGAATAATAAAAGCAAGAAAGAAGAATATTCATGATTTTATTAAGGGTATTTTGGTATAACACCCCTAAAGAGTAATGTTACAGGAAGTTATAAATATATAACTTCAGTGGCGTGGTGAGCCGAAGGGAAATTAACTAGCGCTTTCTTTAATTTTGCACAATAAAGTGCACAAGAGTTTAACTTCTTGATTCTTGACTTTTGTTTTGTAGTTCCCGGCCATAGCTTTTCGGATTTTCCTGTGTTCTAATTTGCAGTGTCGATTAGAAATATAATTTGCTTTTGATTTAAATTAATATTGCTTTAGATGTGGTTCAATAGCACACGATAAGAAAGGAACATATAATACACGAAAACTGTTATATTAATGCAGTTAATATTTAACTCAGCTTGACTGTATTTTCTCTATGGCTTTTATTAAATTACTGGATTATAAAAAAACTTATGACTGAAAACTTCAAAGCGCAGTTTTTGTTGACTGTACTTGCATTGGCATCCTACATAGAGTAAATTTCAAAGTAATCCGACCACTAGAAGCGTGTCTAATTTAATTGACAAGATTTGACCCAACAAAACCAAACAGGTTAAGTTAAATAAAAGTTTACACACTCTCACACAACCAAAAATGTAGGCATTCGTTTGTAATACGCAACTCAACAAATGTTACTTAAACAATTCTACAATAAGCGTCCCTCCCTTTTAATTCGATTAAACCCTTCCATACACCCTCATACGAATTAAACCTCCAACCTTTCCATTCCAATACAATTTGATACCTGATGACATCTGATAGTGAAACGTGTTGTCCCGTATTGTCCTTTGTCTCTGATTTGGGAAATAAATTAAAATTGGATTTGGGTACACAGTCAACTGTTTCTAATTTATTTGATGAGTTTTTAGTCGATGTGTCGACGGAAATATATATTTTATAGCAATGTGAGTGGAAAAGGTTATTTACCAACATTATCCAAATTCAACTTAATACATACATAAATCACGTCTTTATCCCTTACGGGGTAGACAGAGCCTAAGGTAACAAGATCTAAAGACCACGTTTAGCATGATTGTGGGCGTATGGGAATCAAAACAGTGATGGGTTGCGAGCCACATCGCCTATATAACATGATCCCTAAGATTTTCGCCCAATCCCTCGACGTGCTTTTATTATCTGCGCGGGAAAAGAAGCGATTGATACATTCTTTGTTTTTTCTTTGTTCCAGACCAGCATGGAAGAATGTTTTTTCTTTGAACTGAAGAATACATGTATTGTATTGGAGTTAAATCCTATCCAAGAAAGATCATTCCTTAAAATGAATTTAATAAAGATTTTTAATGATTTCAAAAAAAATATTAATACAAAATAGCCTCAGAGTCAAATGCTGATCCCAAGTGAATTATACTAAAACAATAATAATATGGACCTGTCAATCCTAATGCAAATTCAAATATTTCCTTTTTATGACTATTATTTATACTATGTCTAATACGCCAATTTTTTATTAACTGGCTTTTGCCGAAAACGTTTTCAGCGTTTGTATAAGTTTTTGTGTCAATATAGTTTGTATTTTGTTATTACAAGAACAGTTACTCTGCATAAAAATGCCAACACATCAAACGTTTGTATGAACTCGTGCGTAAACTCTGCGCCCTTATAACCCGATTTGAACATTCAAAATCAATTAAACAAACTTAAGACAAAATGTCAGATGAGATAAATCGCCAGCTTTAAAATATAAACAGATTATAAAGTAATTAACAGCGCGTTTACTTGTCAACAATTCCGGGAAAATTTCCTGTTGTGTGCTTGTTTATGCCGCTTATTTGACCCGGCATTGACTCCGATCGGCCTAGATGTTAATTGTGATGGAAAACTATTATTTTATTCTATAACGATTAGACACAATACATACAAAAATATTGAATTACTTACAACTACGGACCAATTTGCATAAAAAAATGACTAAACCCGAATTGAAATCATTTCAACATCACTATCACTACATAGTATAAAACAAAGTCGCTTTATCTGTCCCTATGTCCCTATGTATGCTTATATCTTCAAAACTACACAACGGATTTTGATGCGTATTTTTTAATAGATAGAGTGATTCATGAGGAAGGTTTTTATGTATAATTCTACGCAGACGAAGTCGCGGGCAAAAGCTAGTAAGACTATAAAATAGAAGAGCTTTCCGCGGCACAGAACCAAAGTTGTTAGCAGCGTTACCTCGCTGTATCGCAATACTGGTTCCTTGTGCAAGGAAACTGTCAGCTTTGGCTCTAGTAGCTACTAGTTTCGATAAACCATTACGATTAGACTGTGTAGGTACATACGAGTACATAAATAACGTATCCCTTACGGAGTAGACCGAGCCTAAGGTAACAAGACCTAAAGGCCACGTTTAGGATGATTGAGTACGGTTAGACTAGTAATTTAAGCATATAACTTTTCTAGTGACAAATTTTTTTACAAATATTTTTTTTCAGACAAAAAAATCAGAAAAGATTTGAAAAAAATTGAAAAACCTGTTCTTAAAATTTGTTCTAGGCTAATCTTAATTCAGCTGTAAAAACGCTGTAAAAATCCGATCAACAGTTTCTAGATAATCTTAGATGCCAAAACAGATAGAATTTTAGCCAGAATTTTGATCTAAGGAATTAGTATATTTGAATAGATTTTTGAACACAGTTCGGTGCAATAAAACCAACATTAGGTACTTCAGAATCATTAAATTTAACTGTCAATACGTACACAAGATGATATAGATTTCGTATTCTAAAGACAAAAAAAATCCAAAATACCTACAGACATTTTTTTTTCAAAAATTTTTTTTCGGAAATTAATCTTTTAAAAAATGTTTACATTTCGAAAGTCCAGCTTATTCACTTTACCAAAAGGTGTCAAAGACGAATTACTTCCGCAGCGGTAGAGTATCTAGGCCAACTATTTGCATATTACTAATCGCCCCAGCTGCCGGCTCTGTTAGTAAATTAATAACAGAGGGAATTTGAATATAAATTAACTTTGATAAAATCGGAGTGACCTGTCCATCAGCTGGACGAGGGAAAGGATGGCGGTTGGAAGCCATCATGTATTCTGTAGAAGGTACTGTAACAACTAGAGTTTGTTTGTACAAAGGTTTGTATAAACAACTCTACATGCTGGCAGGTAATGCAATTATTTGTAAATTTGATTTTAGAATTTTAGTAGAATAGAAGAAACAAAGTGTTTTCTCAGGACATTACCTGGACAGCTGCCTCCGAAGGCATGATTATTGTAAATTAAAGACTTAAGCTCCTAAAATAGAATATACTGTTAAAAGTCCTTAATAGTTTTCAATTATAAAATTACGCGTTGCGTTAGATCCCCAAACTTACGCCCGAATCCAGGAGTTTCCTGTTAAGTTAATAGTGTAGACCTGGCTACAACCCTCACAGTACCTACTAGGGACATAATGATAGCTCTTTTTACACTCAAGAAATGACAATTTTAAATACATTTCCTCAATTACTTACTACTTAATGTGACGCTGTGACATCGCGAGTCTGGTGTCTGAACATTTTACAAAATGGCTGAAATAAATGAATGCGAAGCGCGAGCGAAGCGACATGGTTTGAGCGTGGGCTAAAATGCTTCCACTTTAACTTTTCGTCCGGTTTTCCGGATGCTTTCTCTCCACTACAGAGGTCTTACCATGACGTTTTCAGTTTAGGCTTTAGCAGTCATTTTTAGTATGGATCTGACAGCGAGTGAACCTAAACTAAATCTAAACTGAATGGATGGTTGCTTTTCTTAACCGATTCTCATTGTGTCTGAGTAAGTCTGCTTCTTTTTTGTCAATGGGCATTGATGAGACGGTCTATATTATCGTGATACCGGTATGTCAATACAGGATCGTGGATTTCAAAACAACTTAATTCGCTACGATACGCTCGCCTACTAAATACCATTCAGTTTTTAAAAAACTAAT
Source organism: Pandemis cinnamomeana (assembly GCA_932294345.1). NCBI lineage: Eukaryota > Metazoa > Arthropoda > Insecta > Lepidoptera > Tortricidae > Pandemis > Pandemis cinnamomeana. Next base: position 5,587,118 of record OW028724.1, on the reverse strand, counting down.
CAGTACCATTAAAAATAAATAACGAATGAAATAACTTATACTCAAAGTGCAGAACAAAGAAGTATCGCAACAAGCATCTTTCGTTTTCTTACTTCTTAAGCCGTACTTCTCATTTTAACACCCACCCAGCAATTGATCTTCATGCCTTACATCTAATACTACCCCGTCACAATTTATAGTAAAGTTAAACACAATACCCTATATTTCACAGACTTTAACGAACCCATGTCATGTCAATCGATTCATCAAGATTCCTCGAGTTACTCGGGTAATCGATGTCTCGGATAAAACAAAATGGCCGCCATGGATTGATGATGGCCATACTTAAGGCTGCCTGCACATTTACAGATGGTAATTTTTTATGCGACTGCCCTTAGAATAAAGGGTTAAATGTTTATCTTTTGGCTTAGTCTATAAAATGGATGAATGGGAATGGTGAATTAGTATTGTTTTTAGGATATTGTTATTTTTCGACAAAGTAAAGGAAAAACAATTGTTTTGCTTTTCGTTTTAGGGCAGGTGTGACAACCTATGAAGTAATTTAAGATCTCAGTTATGATATTTATAAAGATTTGTCAGTCAATTTAAAGAAGTAGGTACACACGTATATCTTAACGGGATAGACAGAGCCTACGATAACAAGACCTAAAAGACACGATTAGTGTCGCTCTGGGCGTATAGGTGGCAATGGGAATCGAAATATAGAGATGGATGAGCATCGCTTATAATTCTAACATGATTCCTAAGAGTTTCGCCCGTTCGCTCGATGGGATTTTACGATCAGTGCGGGAAGAAAAACAGTTGGTACATTTTATATGTTTTTTTGATCCCAGACTATCATGTGTCACGCGGTAGACGGTGACACTTGTAAAAAGTCGAATCAAAGATCGATAATCGACGACTTGCCGTAAGACCCTAGGTGGCACATCACTAGTCGCGCTTAATTAAGTATAGTTATACATACGGAACCGCGGCCTCCTATAAAAGCTCGCGCGCGCCGTAGGGATCCACACTCTATTTCAAATCTTCAGAATAAAAGCTACGAGTACGGAATCCCCAGTTATATGGTGAGTAAATTAATTATCATTGTCTAAGTGCTCAAGGTGTCTTATTGTATTTTATTGCTTTTTATTCTAAGTGTAATTTCAAATGTAAATCATGTTAATAAATTAGGTCTAAGTGTTTCGTCGGGGCGCGTTGACCGTAGGGCCAACGGCCTCCAATTTGAATTATAACGTAGCTTCATTTTGAATTTAACGGCGAACACAGACTGTTCAACCTTATTCAAATTCGCCTATTTGTTCCTAAGTCTTACTCGAGGACCTAGCCGACTCTTTGACGCACTACCCCTGGTGGACGTCGAAGAGCTGCCTGGGCCCTCGTCGTAGAAGACCGCCTCTGACACCGAGAAAATTACAGGGACCCAGATCGGGGCTAAATTAAAGCCTGAAACTGCTGAGCTGCATAACGCACATCACCACTACCCTACCGGAAGACACGCTTCTGCCTGAGGACGACATCCTGACCCAAGGCTCGCCTCTACTGCGACCCTCGCCTTCGGCCCCTTCTGCGCTGGCAGCGTCGTCCCCACCTTCGTGTCCGTCCAGGGGAGTACTAGTGCTCCTTGGGCGTGTGTGTGTGAAAAGAATAAGTCAATAGTGCCGTTCTGCCCTGAACTCTCTTAAAAAGCTCACGTTATCCCTGAGACTACGTTGTTCTTTGGATATTGTAAACAATAAACCTCTGTAAAGTTCCATTTGTTTCACTGAATAGCCAAGGAGCGACCCTACACTAAAAAATATTCACGAAAGGTGATAGTCGGCGCCCAACTTGGTTAGTTCAGTTCAGTTCTTAGCACTTTTTCTATACGCGCACTAGCGGCACCCATTAGTTCAGTTCAGGTCTTAGCACTTCTTCCGCACACGCACTCAAAGAGTTGGCTTCGGTCATTTCTAAAATACTTTTATACTTATTTATTGTAAAATCCGACTATTGCAGTAACAATTCGTTCGCTGTCTGAGCTCGGCTTAAGAATAGGCTCAGCCGTTTTCTCGTTCGGTTACGTAGAAGTCGTAAAAAACGTTGTTCCTGTCGGTAACAAGTGGTTATTTTCTAAATTTTAATTTAAATTAACGTAAACAAACATTAAATTCACTAGCAGTAATTTGAAATCAACGGTTCCTAACGTATGTACTTAAATTTAAAATATTAACGGTCAAATATTTTAAATACTGAACCGTTAATTTAAAATCCACTCGCGCTTGGCACATCCGCTCGCGCCCTAATTATTCGAATCAACGGTTCCTTCCGCACCGCTCCGTTGTGTTAGCAACGACCGCGCGCTCTCTTTCGCACCCGTGTGCCTAGGACACTTAGCAGATTCAAATACGCAAGCGTTAACGGCTCGATCGCGACCAGTGTCAAATTAAAATACACATTAACTACATAATAACTACCACAGTTGGCATTTCAAATTTATAACGAACCACTCAATTATCTAACAACAACCTTAATTAGTTGTACCGACAAGAACATTAATTTAATCAAATTTAGCATCACTTCTAGAAAACTTTAAACTTAACTTCAAACAACTCGCGATTTTTAACACTTTACTGCAATAATCGAATTATTTTAGCACCTTACCTATACCTGCGCATACTTTGAGCATTTAGACAACTAACTACAACGCGCTACGTGTTTCAATAGCAGGCTAGCCATTACAACTGAGTTAACTACTTAACGTTCAATTCTACCAACGTTTAATACGACTCGCAGCCATACGTTGCGGCACTTAGGGTAATACGCGTAAGTCGCACTTTCCTTCAACACTTACTTATCGATCTACGGTTCGTCTTGTAACTCCATTTCATTATTTTAAAATTATAAACGCACCTTAACGCGCACACTTCGGAGAACAGGTTGAATAAATTCTAATATCGCGGGTAACTTACAGCTTTTAGTGTACTAAAAATGGCACATCGCAATATTAAGTATTTATCGCTACAAAAAACAGAGTTATCTTATGAGGTGGCTATTCGCGGAACTACACCGGCACTTACAGTACAAGAATTACGCAGTCAAATAGTGAAACTAGCACCCGGTTTACCGGCCCAGGATATATTAGAATCGGGACTAGACCCCGTCGACGACCTAAAAGGCGTAGCAGAAAGTTTAGCAAAAGCGCAGTCAAATTTAACCCTAATCAAATCAAAGTTTGACGATAATTTATTCGTGCGTACAGACAATTTGTGCAGTCATATCTACCATCGTCTTAGGAGAATAATTACTACTACACCCGAATCGGAGGCAGTATTGAAATCATGCTTAACTAGCTTTCAAAATGTATCAAAGGAACTAGCTACTATACGTGCTAAGTTTGATCAAGATAGTGAGGAAACCTTTTTGGAAAGTGAGGACAACCTAGAACAATTGAACACTTCTTCTCATAGTTTCGCGCAACCACCACCAAATATATCAGTAACATGTGACCGCGGCATAACCTCTGATTTTGCAAAACTTCGCTACAGTGGAAAAACTTGTGTCCGCGCTTTCGTCATTCGTGTGAACGAATTTCTCTCAGCTAGGAAGATTAAACCAGACAAATTCCTTTCTTTCGCGACTGAGATATTTGAGAGCGAGGCCTTGTGTTGGTATAGATCGGTTAAAGATAAGATTACCACTTGGAACGAATTGTCTAAACAACTCGTATCCGTATTCTCACAGCCAGACTACGATTATAAATTAAAGGCGGAAATTCGCGCCCGGACTCAAGACGACTCCGAGAACATAACAATTTATTTAGCTATTATGCACGCAATGTTTTCACGACTAACTGTACCTATGACTGAAGATGATCAGTTAGAGATTTTGTTGCATAATATTAGGCCCTGTTTCGCGGCAGTATTAGCTACAGCTACTTCAGTGACCACTATAGATGAACTCCGTACCGTCTGTCACAAATTCGAACTAGTTCAAGCTCGAATGTCTAGCTATAAAGAGCCACCGCGCCCTACGGCAGGTACACTAATCCCTGAGCTAGCTATAAATAAACAATCACAAACCTTTTCACATCAAAATAGGCATTTTGATAGGTATCAGCATCCATCCTCGGGTAACAGCGCTAATAAACATAATTACACTAACACTAAACACCGATACCCGGTGAATATTTTGTCACAAGCACCACACACTAACAATAATAAATTTTGTCCTAGGTGTAAATCTAATACACACACATTAAGAACTTGTCAAGCACCACGGACCTTGTTGTGCTTCAAGTGTGGCAAGGTGGGGGTGAAGTTCCCTGATTGCACTACATGTAATAAACACATACCTAGACCCACTTCGCAAACAAAAAACTAAGTTCGTGGCGAGGACGTCGTTACATTAGGAGGGCTAATAAATGGTCACAATGGCTGCATTTCGTTAACACTTTTTTTAATTCTTATAAGGTAACGACGATCTCGCCCCACTCACATAAACAAAACAATTCGCAGCAGGACTTAGGGCCGCGCGACGCGCGACCGTTCATAACTATCTATATAAACAAACTGAGAATTCCACACTGCTTATTGGACTCGGGGGCGGCCGTAACGGTGCTTGGCAAAGATTATCATAACACATTACTTACCTATGGGCATACCATGCGTTTTGATGATTACATTAACATAGAGGCGGCTGCTGGCCGGCGCTTGCGTAGTATAGGATACTTTGACCTCGACATAACTTTTGAGAATCAAACTCACTCTATAAGGGCATACGTAGTGCCCGAGGTCAATAATTCTGTCATACTAGGGATAAACTTTTGGCGGTCTTTCAAAGTATGTCCTAAATACGTAAGTGCTCTAGCGGCAAGCGAGACCGTCACTAAGCATCCAGACAAAATTATTCGACCTCAGACACTGCATTCCTACACTAACCTCACAGAGGCTCAGCGCGTGCAGGCAGATAATATTATAGGACAGTTTCGCGACATCTCTTACGAACAAATTGGTCTCGGCCGTACTAACTTAGTTGTACATAACATTGACACGGGCACTACCGAACCAATAAGACAACGTTCCTACAGAATGTCACCGGAGAAACTCAACATAATAAACGAACAGGTCGACGAAATGTTGCGTCTGGATGTTATTGAACCATGCGAGAGCGCGTGGTCCTCGCCAGTACTAGTAGTAGGGAAGAAGGATGGCAAACCTAGGTTCTGTCTCGACAGCCGTAAATTGAACGCGGTAACTAAAAAGGACGCGTACAGTCTTCCTTACATATCTGAGATATTAGACAATCTTAGGGACGCGAAATTCTTAACTAGCATTGACTTATCGAAGGCGTTCTGGCAGATACCTATAAATGAAAAAGATAAGTGTAAGACAGCTTTCTTTGTACCATCACGTGGTACCTTCTCGTTCAAAGTGATGCCCTTTGGTTTGACGAACGCACCAGCTTTACAACAGAGACTAGTAGATAGCCTATTTGGACCTGAATTCGACAACAAAGTATTCTGTTATCTCGATGATATAGTCTGTGTCAGCGACTCCTATGACAATCATGTAACTTTGCTCCTAAAAGTCTTAGCGAAGCTAAAACACGCAGGTCTCACTATAAATTATGAAAAGACACAATTCTTTAGGAACTCATTAAAGTACTTAGGCTACGTGGTAGACGAGCAAGGCTTACGCACGGACCCAGATAAAGTAGCCGCGATTCTAGATTACCCCAGACCAACGAACACAAAGGAGGTGAAAAGATTTCTAGGCACCGCGTCTTGGTACCGTAGATTTGTTCCTAATTTTAGCACATTAGCAGGCCCACTAAATTCCTTGACTTCACTTAAAAAAAATGCACCACCATTTGCATGGACAAACGAAGCTGAACAATCGTTTGTACAACTCAAGTCTTGTCTAATTAGTTCTCCGGTCCTCTCTTGCCCGGACTATACGCAACCATTCGAGGTACACTCAGACGCAAGTAATTTAGGCGTAGGATCAATGCTCTGCCAAACTATTAACGGTCAAGAACATCCAGTCGCATACATGAGTCGTTCCTTGTCAAAGGCGGAACGAAACTACAGTGTTACAGAACGCGAAACCTTAGCCGTCCTAGTCGCACTCGAGCATTGGCGCTGTTATCTCGAGAATGGTCGCACATTTAAAGTCTACACTGACCATTCATCTCTAAAATGGTTTTTATCTCTAAGTAATCCTACAGGCCGTTTAGCTAGGTGGGGAGTACGACTATCATCCTTTAATTTTGAGATCTTACATCGACGCGGCAAAGACAACGTCGTTCCTGACGCCTTATCTAGAGCCGTGCCAGTGTCAGCGTTAACACTTGCAAACGCGCATCTCACGACAAAGGACAAGTGGTACTTAGATCTTTACAACAGCTGTACTAACGCGCCACAGGGTTTTCCTAACTATAAAATAGTAAACAACTCCCTCTACAGATTAACGAAGTCGGACACTAGATTTGCTAACGAGTTCACATGGAAGGAAGTAGTACCAGAGGAACTACGTCACCAAATAATTAGCGAAAATCACGATGTACCTACTGCGGGACATCTAGGCGCGTTCAAAACCTACCATCGTTTGGCTCTCAATTATTTCTGGAAAGGAATGTACAAGGACGTGTCTAAATACATTGCGTCATGCGACACTTGTATAGCTTATAAACACCCAACTCACGCTACGCTAGGTGAGATGGGTCGTCCTAAACACTGCTCACGTCCATTCCAGGTTATCTCCTTGGATTTCATGGGTCCACTAACTACTACACGAAAGCAAAATAACTACTTATTTGTGGTGACATGCGTATTTTCAAAATATTGCCTTTTGTTTCCTGTACGTAACGCGTCCTCAGCTATAGTCATTAAGCACCTGGAAGACTCAGTTTTCCTCACTCATGGTGTCCCTCAAACCATATATATGGATAATGCTACTTATTTTACCAGCCGCGAGCTGAAATCCTTCCTCGATAAATATAAGGTACCTAATCAGTTTCTTATAGCACGCTATTCACCTCATATTAATTTGACAGAACGTTATAACAAAACGATAATGACTTGTGTATCTACCTTTGTACAAAACGACCACAGGTCATGGGACATTAATCTGCCAAAAATACAATTCGCTATAAACAACTCCATAAACGAGGCGACGGGTTACACTCCCGCTTTCTTAGTACACGGCAGAGAATTGGTAACGTGCGGTTCACACTACGTCGATAATGAATTGGGTAATGAACTACTATTCTTACCGCGCGACGCCTATGCGCAAAACGTAGGATTCCTAGCAGAAACATTCGACAAAGTCCAGCACGCGCTATACAATGCACATCAGAATAGTATTAAGAGGTATAACTCACGCCGTAAACCAGCGCACTTTAATGAAGGCGATTTAGTATGGAAGCGTACATATTTCCTCAGCGATAAGTCCGCTAACTTTTGTAAGAAATTAGCACCGAAATTTGTAAAGTGTAAGATCATTAAAAAACGTTCACCATTAGTATTTGAACTACAGGACTTATCTGGAAAGAATTTAGGCGCGTGGCATATTAAAGACATCAAATTAAAACCAACAGGTTAATTACTCGTAGATAGCGTTCGGCCCGTGGCGGAGCCGCAGCGCGCAATGACCTCATTGGTCGGCGTCCGCGATCACTCCTCCCCCTTGCGCCGTCGCAATTATCTCGCATTCCGCTAGTAGCAGCGCAAGAGCAACACGTTCCGGCCGCTTAAACTAAAATCTAATCACTCGTAGCGACCTCGTAACGATGTTTACATTCCGCGCGCTGCTACGCAACCATGATACTTGCGCTAACTTAGAGGCAAGAAACCGTCGTGAAACCCGCGAATGGTCATCTCACATGTATGAATCGTCTGTTTTAAACTAAGCCTAATACCAGTACTACTGACTTCTGTAAAGTCCCCTACCTAAGCTGTATTCAGGAACCGAGCGGTGTTGGAAACTCGAAATCATAAGCCTTATTCCACCTGTTTACAATAGTACTACGGGCGGCCGGTAACCCGAGGACAGTCGTTATCTATATGTGTAGTTAGATCTCCTTTCCATTACAACCTTTACCTAGGGGTCGGAGTAGGCATATACTATTGTTCTATCTCTTTTAACTTGTAGAAGTATGAATGATGAGCGTGAGCGTGAGGTATGATAGATAACTCCTAAGTTTTAATAGCCGAAAATCAACTTAGGTTGATTTTCTCACCGGGAAAGAGGGGAATGTCACGCGGTAGACGGTGACACTTGTAAAAAGTCGAATCAAAGATCGATAATCGACGACTTGCCGTAAGACCCTAGGTGGCACATCACTAGTCGCGCTTAATTAAGTATAGTTATACATACGGAACCGCGGCCTCCTATAAAAGCTCGCGCGCGCCGTAGGGATCCACACTCTATTTCAAATCTTCAGAATAAAAGCTACGAGTACGGAATCCCCAGTTATATGGTGAGTAAATTAATTATCATTGTCTAAGTGCTCAAGGTGTCTTATTGTATTTTATTGCTTTTTATTCTAAGTGTAATTTCAAATGTAAATCATGTTAATAAATTAGGTCTAAGTGTTTCGTCGGGGCGCGTTGACCGTAGGGCCAACGGCCTCCAATTTGAATTATAACGTAGCTTCATTTTGAATTTAACGGCGAACACAGACTGTTCAACCTTATTCAAATTCGCCTATTTGTTCCTAAGTCTTACTCGAGGACCTAGCCGACTCTTTGACGCACTACCCCTGGTGGACGTCGAAGAGCTGCCTGGGCCCTCGTCGTAGAAGACCGCCTCTGACACCGAGAAAATTACAGGGACCCAGATCGGGGCTAAATTAAAGCCTGAAACTGCTGAGCTGCATAACGCACATCACCACTACCCTACCGGAAGACACGCTTCTGCCTGAGGACGACATCCTGACCCAAGGCTCGCCTCTACTGCGACCCTCGCCTTCGGCCCCTTCTGCGCTGGCAGCGTCGTCCCCACCTTCGTGTCCGTCCAGGGGAGTACTAGTGCTCCTTGGGCGTGTGTGTGTGAAAAGAATAAGTCAATAGTGCCGTTCTGCCCTGAACTCTCTTAAAAAGCTCACGTTATCCCTGAGACTACGTTGTTCTTTGGATATTGTAAACAATAAACCTCTGTAAAGTTCCATTTGTTTCACTGAATAGCCAAGGAGCGACCCTACACTAAAAAATATTCACGAAAGGTGATACATGGAAGATATATTGTCGACTTCAAAATCGATTTATAATCGCAAAAAATCATAGTAGCATTGCGAATGGCCTAAACGTCTTAAGGCTAGGTAGGCCAACAGATGCCGCGTTTTAGAGTTCTTAAAAACCATCTCAGACGTAGAAAATAGGGTTTAAAAATCGGAAAAAAATATATGTATTACTTAAGGATCTAGTATAGGGAAAGTCGTATTCCGTTACACGATCTAATGAACTTCGCTCGATAGAAAAAAATCCCAAAGTTACCTCTTTTCGTAAAGCATTTTCAATACTATGACTAAACTATTGACATTTTAAATTAAAAACTTGTACTAAACTAAAGCCATTAAATATTTGTAGGGAAATTCGCAGAGTTTGAATAGATAAAATGATTATCTTAATTACTATGTTTAAATACCTACAAAATGCGCTAGCGCGGAGGCTCGGCAGGCCCGATCAGTCGCGCGCTGGCGCTTACGGACGACGGACCTGTGTCAGTTTTATCCGCGACAGACATATTAATTAGGTAGTTACTAAAGATTGATCATAATAAATGCGTTACTAAAGTCAAAATAAAGTTTTATTTCTACACTGTGACGCTCAGGGGTCACGATCGCGGCGCCCGCGCGATGTATTTGACGAGTGGCCGGGCTAGCGCTAAATGCCTACTTTCGCAGGAATACCCGGCCTTAAGCGCGCACGTGTGTACGAAACTTAATCCTCTTAGGCCGTGCACACAACGCAACTAATCCATTACGGCGAAAAAGTCTCGAGTGTCTTCCAAAATTTTAGGGGTGGGTATGGAAGTCGGAGGAAAGTTTTGCAGAAGCATAAGTATAGGTTGACTTTACTTGGAAAGGAAAAGTCCTTTATCATACCTATTCGAAAAATAATACTGTTTCTTAAATATTTTTTTCCATTGTACTAAACTAACTTTAGCATCGTACTCCGTTCCATTTTATGTTTTTGGAATTATCGGTTATGCATCGGTTTCATGTTCTAAGGATTTGCAGATTGTTTGACGTCATTTTTTATGATATCTCTCTCTGTTTCTCATAATTATTAAGAGCTTGTTCCATCGCTCTCTATAAGTTCCTGGTTATCTAAATGTCACATATCTATGATTCCGTCTCTGTACGTTTCGTAGTAATGGACAGAGGTGGACTATATGTAGAAATCTAACACTTAGATTATGACAACTTAACACAAAGTAATGAAACAGTTACCCACTCTGATGCGACTTCTGACAAAAAATGTGTCTTGCTTAACGCTTTTTGTATAAAAAGGGCAAATATAACATTTCATTTATATGGCTGGCTAATATCTGTTCAGATAAGTATATCATAGTTAAGGAAGGCGGACGGAGCAATAAGAACCATTAATACTGCGATGCGATGTGCCCTTGAAATGTTTGCGGCGCCTGTATTGCTTTGGTATTTTGGAGACACAAGGGCTTCTACGACAAAATATAGTCTGTTTTCTATGACTTACTTGTGATTGGCCTCTACCTAACCTAATAGAAAGTATAGATAAGGCCAACGGTGACACTCATGAGAACCCTTACTTAGGTTGGACCTTCCCGGAAATACAGACAATGGAAGCAAATTCCACTCCTTGGCAGTTCGCATAAGGAAGGATGAGGCTAACCTCAACCACAGACCCTCCTCCCACCTGGACGTCCGTTAACCAAAAGGAAATGGAGCTATCAGGTCGTGCAGTTTCTGCGCATCATGTCATATTTTTTGTTCAGTCAGAGTTCAGAAGCCTTCACTATTTTCAATTCTCGTTATAGCTCCTAGCTTTACGGGGTCCCGAATCCGAACTAGCTTGGCCTAGAGTATGGAAGTGACTTTAATTTGGGGAAGGACCCCCATCTGATGAATTTGCCACGAGCCCTAAAAGTCATAGTTAAGCCATTGCTGATGATGACGAAAAGTTATGGTATGAAGAAAAAAGTCCAAGTTGAGTTTTTCACACTTTCCATCCGTGTGTATCTGGACTTCTTTAATGAAGGGGTCAGCAGTTCGCAGTCCGCTGTCACTGACAAACGACCGTTGTGAAGACAATAGGTGTCATCGTTGACGGCGACCGGCTTAGCGACAAAATACGATATCAGGTAGACCCTAATTATTTTCCACGTGTAGGGGAAAGACGGCGCGGTTTTGTGATGATGTGTGAGAAAATATGAGTGAGAGAATAGAAAGAACTGGTTTATAATATACAATCGAGCACAGCATGTTTGTAAGTATAAAGTATTAAATATATGTAGACCAGTGATTGATCTCCATGACAACTAATGGGAAGTGTAAATGATGCTGACTGTGTAGCTCACTGGTTCAATAACAGCCTGTTTACTCTGGCCTAGAAGTTCCTAGGTTATATCTGTCCGGAAACACAGACAATGGGTGCAAATTCCACTCTTTGGCAGTTTGTACGAGCCAATGGGATGCCAGCCGCACGAAAGAGAAACATTAGACTGTGACTTTAAATGAACACGACTATTGCTAATCGAGTAAGTCTGTGTTTGCATATTTTGGAGCAGCTCGATAGCCCCAGTACCTATATTATTTCTGAAAGCAACTATACCACAATCCAACAAAGATTCTAAAAATCTCGACATCCGAAGAAATCGCGTCGAAATCAACAAGGAAAGTACAATCGATATAGCGTGTTTAGATATTTTTGAACAGTTGGCTGCATAGATATTGGCGAACTCGACTGTACCTAACATGATAACAAGCTACTCGTATTACCTAAGCACAGCAGCATCCCGAGATAACTTATTCAGTGATCTGCCAACGTCATATATTACTTCTTTGTGTGATAACATAATGGCACACAAGCACACAATGCACTTATGGCGTGAAAGCATCGGCCTCCATTGTTTCCAACGATTCATTTGTCACTGCCACGGCAAGGGCAATCCTGGTTCATGGCCGGGTATATATAGAAGTTTGAAGGATCTGCAGGGCTACTCCGAAGTAAAAATTCGAAGTTCGTCTTAAGCTGTTCTGCTCGCACTAATATTCAGTGATAGGAGAGTAAGAGGGACGGTGCGATACGAACTTGGAATTTCCAATTTCGGAGTAGCCGCTCTGCTATTCTGCTTGGTCATATTTTTGCGTCAATGAGCTGATGTTAGGTACTCAGTTTTATGGAAATATCACTCATTGAAGCTCTTTCCATTATGATTTGTACGATTTTTAACCCAACGATATTAATTTGCTTCGGTTTCGTGAAAGAATAAAATATGATATTTCGTATCCCATGGAAATATCGAAAAGTAAATTTTTAGCACCTACACGTTTGTGTTACAACGTTAACCTGCAGACCAAAAATTGTGCTTTCAGACTTGATAGTTTTGGCTTAGCTTTGATAAATTTTATGACCCAGTTTTTAAAGCAAGGCATCACAATGCGCTCTTAGATTAGAATTATCGTATAAATCGCGTCATAAACAACAGTCACTGTAAACTAAATCTCTCCTTTGCTGTCTTGAGTAACCTGAGCCTCACTTACATCCATACATACTTACATAAATCACGTCTATGTCACGGAGTAGACAAAGCTAAGGGTAACAAGACCTAAAGGCCATGCTTTGCATGATCGTGGGCATATAGGTGAAAAGGGGAATCAAAATAGTGATGGTTTGCTAACCGCATCGCCTATAACATGATTGCGAAGATTTTCGCGCGGGAAGAGAAGCAACTCGTACATTCTATGTTTTTTCTTTGCTCCCAAAGCCACACTTTGTTAACAATTTCTTAACAACAGCTTCCATTGGTCCATTAACTCAATGTGCAATGTTTAACTTTGTCATTACGTGCGATCTTCTGTAACACAGAACAACATAGATGTTTTAAACTACAATCGAGGTGATAAGAAGCTGATGTAAGTTTTTGTAATACATAAGCCTTACCATGACGTCTTAATGCGATTCAAATCCGATTCAGTTTAGGTACGCTCGTTGTCCGATCCATACTAAAAATGACAACTAAAACATGAACTGAGTCGGAATGTAATTGCAATAAGACGTCAGGTCCCTGTACTGAATCTAAGCGCGCTTTTTATGATTATAGACCTGTAGGTTTATTACCTAACTCGCTCGCAATCGCCATCGTGTTCATTTTGACAGTTCATGTATGGGCTGACAATTGGCATTATGCTGATGAGTGGGGTCCATTTTACACCACATCGGTACTATTCCTTAGTATTATTGTATTTCTCATTATTTTATATACTACGTGTATCGAATATGTGTAAATAAATGTTTCTCTTTCTTTCTTTTCTTTTGGCATCGGAATCAGCGAGCTGTCACATTCATACATGAACTGTCAAAATGAACTCGATGGCGATTGCGAGCGAGTTAGGTAATAAGCTTACTGCTCGTGACTCTTTCGCTTCAACATACATATATACCGTCACATGGTCCACTTGCTATGATCCTGACATGCCTCTTTGGCTTCATCCACATTCATCAATCTTTATACATGCTCGTCGATTTAAGGTGCTCTTGACCTGACGTTTTGGCAATGGAACAAATAAAAAATACTTACTATTTCTAAAGGAACTATTTGTATAAGGTGATGAGGCAAGTTGAGATATTGATGGCGTTCTTGCCCGTGAATGGGCATTAAGTTTTTTATTCCTTCTTTAACATGAATAAAACATGAAGTGACGTAACCGGCAATACACAAAGACCCTTTGCTCTAAGGCTAAGGGCACACCAGGGGTTGTAAGCCGTGATTAAAGGGTATCCGAAAGTGCCACGCTCAAAGATTTCGGTGGTAGGGACCTTGTGCAAGGTACATCTACATTGCTATCAGCATTTTATTGCTAATTCTCCCGCCAGGTACCAGTGCTTGCGCTGCTGTGTTCTGATCAGGAGAAGAAGACAAGCGGTGGAATTACTGACACAATTTCATATAGTACCTAATAATAAATAAATAAACACTAGGGAACAATTCACACAAATTGACCTAGTCCCAAAGTAAACGCTAGTAAGGCTTGTGTAATGGGTACTCTAACGATATACATACTTATATTGAGAAATACATACTTAAATAGATATAGAAATATCTATGGCTCAGGAACATCACACACAAATATAATGTCCTTACCAGGATTCGTACCCGGGACGCTTGTTTCGCAGGCAGGGTCACTACCAACTAGGCCAACCTCGTCGTCACACGTCGTATCTCAACTTTAGCACCATCATAGATTTCTGTTCATTATACTTTTAGACTACAAGCCCATGGAAAAAAAACATGTGAAATGAACCAGCGTGAATGAAGCTTAGAATGAAGGCTGTTACTATATCATAAAATAACTCTGAGCGCTGTGCCGTCATTTCTGAGCGGTACATTTTATGGAATTTCTCAGGTACAAGTGAGGAATTACCACTAATAAAATTATTAATTTACGGTGTTTTTATAGCTTATAGATGATTAAAAATAAATGTTGAAAAACCTAGTGCCGCTTTAAAGGGGTGGTGCCGGAAGTTAGTTCATTTTTTTTCAATGTATGATAAAAAATCTGTACCGCTCAGAAATGACGGCATAGCGCTCAGAGTTATTTTATGATATAGTAACAGCCTTGTGAGCTTCATTCACGCTGGTTCATTTCACATGTTTTTTTCCATGGGCTTGTAGTCAGTCTATTTACAATTTCGCTGGCATGCTTCACTTTCATCAAATTAAATTTAAATCAGCGATCGCACCGACACTTTCATTTTAAACTTTTGATAACTCCAAATTGAAATTTTCAATTGGATTCCTCTTGTATGCGAATTAAATCGCCGAAATTGCTTGTTTTAATTATTTGCGTTGTTAATAATACACGGCTTAGACACGATCCGGTTCACAATTAGTTTTAAATTGTTGGAGTAGGAAGGACGCCTTTTTTTTTTTTTATATGAATAGGACGGCAAACGAGCAAGTGGGTCACCTAATGGTAAGTGATCACCACTGCCCATAGACACCCGCAACCCCGGAGGGATATCAGACGCGTTGCCAACCTAGAGGACTAAGATGAAATGCCTCTTGTGCCCGTAATTTCCCCGGCTGTCTTACTCTCCACACCGGAACACAGCAGTGCATGCACTGCTACTTAGCGGCAGGGTTAGCGAGTTATTTTGGCGATGTTTTGTCTTGATTGAAAGTTGCCGATCCCATTGACATTTATACCTACTTTGGTGAAATTCGGTATTTTATTATCTTCATTGTCTTAATAAGAAGCTTCTCTTTCTATTTTTTGTAACGTTCTTCCTTCATAGTGTATCTTCTGCCTATATTTTGAAAATAAAATGCTTATGCCTAAAGTAAGTTTTACTTTATATTTACTATTCCTTTAAATACATACACACATACATACATACACAAACTTCTTTATCCCTTACGGGGTAGACAGAGCCTAAGTTAACAGGTACCTACAGGTCACATTTAGCAAGATTGTGGGCGTATAGTTGGAAAATGGAATCAAAATAGTGATGGGTTGCTAGTCTCATCGCCTATAATATGATTCCTATTATTTTCGCCATATCCCTCGATGGGTTTTTACCATCTGCGCGGGTAGCGAAGCAACTGGTACATTCTATGTTTTTTCTTTCCTTCTTGTTTTGTTTTTCCTTAAAATACCTGTCTTAAATAATTATGTTATTGTTAAGAATTCTAAACTTTTTTATTCATTGTACCTAGGTATAATAATGAGTATCCGTGGACTGTGAACCAATGAACTTTCCAAGCACGGAAAGTGTGTTTATATAATAATATATATTAGACTTGCAGAAATTTGAACTTAAACAACATTACGCCACGAACAAAAAACATGGAAAATTTAACAAAAGCTTGCGAAAACTATTTGTTACATAATTATTATTGTTATTTTTACTATGTGTAACAATATCACGGCCAAAACTAAACTACAATTAACGATTTCCCTAACCTCCTAGTCAACACGGGAAATAGTTTCTAGCCAACAACCTCCTATATTTCAAGAATACTCTTTACATTCTATTCAGAGCTGATAAAAAATCGAAAGCTGTCTCGATAACGCTTCGATTGTATCCGATCCTTCTAAATTAGGGTCGTCTCGTATCATACGTCAGTTCAGACACGTATCTGCTTTAGACGCAATATTTATATAGCAAATAACTTTCCGGTCCTCAGTTTTTGTCCTTCCGCGGCTGCGTTTCTTTGAAGGAAACTTTATAACAAACACGTCACAAATGATCGTGTACAGACGAGGGCATAAAAGCCGATACAGCCATCATGTAAGAAGAAAGAAAAGAAAGAAAATACATTTATTTGACGCACAGGACAACAACAGCCCCAACTAAAAATAAACAAAACAAAAAAAAACCTTGTCAAATATATGTGTCACCAACCTTATTCTCTGTGGCATAAAGGTGTTTAGATGTTTTTGACGTATTGGTAACGTACATTATATTTATGATTTTGACCCTACTCATGTATACAGCGTGGAAAAAACGAACGCCATAATAGAGGATAACAATTCCAAACACTGGAAATAGATAATTCTCCGGAAGCGAAATATTTTTTGTTCCTGAAAACTGTCTTAATCGTAAGTTGTTGTTACGTACATAATATAGATACACAAATGACGTCTTCATCCCTTACGGCGTAGATAGATCCTAACGTAACAGGTACCTACAGGCCTTTGGCAAGATTGTGGGCGTATAGGTAGAAAATGGAATCAAAATAGTGATGGGTTGCTAGCCTCGTGATATGATATTCACGCATTCCCTCGATGGGCTATCATCTGCGCGGATAGACAAGCACCTGGTACATTCTATGTTTTTCCTTGCCAAAACAAAACATGTTAAAATACTAACCTAACCTAAAAATTTCAGTTTTAATACAAGTTTATTGCTGACTATGTTTTTTGATGTCTGTACTTCCTTGTCATTTATCCCGCATAATGCATACCAAATTTCAAGTAAATCAAACAGTTCCCTTCTGCGGAGACAGTCCTGGCTGAAGCTCCAGAATTTCATTGCAAAATGTTTGTATTGTCACCGGACGTACATACCTAAGAGTACCAAAATTCACGTCAATCCAACTACTGGATGTGGGTCTCATTTGTCTTGCAAGATTTAATAGGTATTTTTGTACACTGTAGCTTTCTCACTCGGAAGCGCCAATTAATTCATACGTTGAAATTCGCACTTTTCGAAGCGGTGCTATTTTATGACTTTTAGTGCCTTGTTTCACCACTCTCTGTTAAGTTCCTGATAGATATCATAATTGTCTATCTATGATCCCCTCTCAACTTCTTACTACGAAACAAAGAGACGACATCATAGATAACCGACACTTAAAATATCAGAGTGTTAACTGGGAGTAGTGAAACAAACCCTTAGAGTCGATTGACTTAAGTTTTGGGTGTTGTACAAAATCCTTCAAGTTTTCATACAACTGAATAGTGCGCTTTTCACTCAGCAGAAATAGAGTGCTTCATAATAGAGGTCCGTGGAAATATGAATGAAATAAGAGGCATTCCAGTCGGACGTGACGGACCCCGAATAGCGTTAGCTTCCAGCTGAGTTGTACTATACCGATGAGTTTCTTGTGACTCGAGGATAGAAAAGGACGTCAATAAAAGTGAATATTGTGATTGATAGTTCATTGGAGGAGAGTAGACGAATGCATTGTCATCAATATTTTAAAGTGATCAGCGGTTAGTTGGGAGTGAGTCGAAATATTCAATTCGTATTTAGTTCTAGCTTGCTTAGTTGGTTTGGGCATGTAGAGCGGATGGATGAAAGTAGACTAACTAAACAGATCTATATGTGGAGTGTGAATGGTTACGTTGGGAGGGGAAGGCCTAGACGGACGTTCTGAGACCAAATAGGAGACGTTTTGGAAAAAGGTCAGGTCAGGAGTACCCGAAACCGACGAGCATGTATGAAGAGACTGATGACTGTGGATGAAGCGAAAGAAATATGTCAGGATCGTAGCAAGTGGAATAAAGTAGTCTCTGCCTACCCCTGTGGGAAAGAGGCGTGACGGTATGGTTGTATGTATGTATGTATCTATTCGGGCACATCTCCCGTAGAACTGACGGCCGATGGGGCCGAAAGGTTCTCAAGTGGCGTCCGCGGACCGGAAGACGCGGTGTAGGTAGGCCTCCAACAAGATGGAGCGACGACCTGGTGAGGGGAGCGGGAACGCATTGGATGCGGATGGCGCAGGGCCGATCTGTTTGGCGAGCCGCGGGGGAGGCCTATGTTCAGCAGTGGACGACTTTCGGCTGACATGATGATGATGATGATGATTTAATTCTATAGACCGACCGCTTAAATGGCACAATAACGCGGGGTATACGACAAAAGGGACCGGAAGAAAAGTAGCTGGTACATTCCATGTTTTTTCTTTGCTCCCAGACCGCCATTGATGATTATTCATCACTGCGAAATAAAGTGTTAAGTGGAAAGTTTCTATTCAACGGTATGCGTACCACAGCCGAACAAATGTTTTTTTTTTGGTCGCAGGATTGTATCAAATGAAAAATGTATCCAATTAAAATAGCGATACATCAAACTGAGTTTAGTCGCTGCTGCGATGGCCGGCATTAGTCCCCTGTCAACTGTCAATGGCCCCGCTACCTTGTAGCGTGTAGGGAAGCAACATTTTGTTGTCGGCGACTATTCTTTACATACATAAATCACATTTTCATCCCTTACGAGGTCGACAGAGCCTAGGCTAGGGCAAGGTTTCTTAAAGTGGGTTCCATAGACAGTAGATAGTTGACAGATAATGTATTTCTGTTGCCGCTATAACAACAAATACTAAAAACAGAATATTTTCGTGTCTTTCTATCTATGTAATCTACTATATAAAAATAAGTCTGGTTTTCCTTCCTGACGCTATAACTCCAGAACGCACGAACCGATTTCCACGGTTTTGCATTCGTTGGAAAGGTCTCGGGCTCCGTGAGGTTTATAGCAAAGAAAATTCAGGAAAAATTTCAACAGAAAACACACGCGGACGAAGTCGCGGGCAACAGCTAGTTAACCAATATAAAATGATCTCACGCTGCCTCCATTTTGCTTAGGAGGTAGGGCTCTGCTAACACTAGATTCAAATTCACTTCTCGAATTTGTTCGGAATGGATGCGCGAGTCTGACTCGCAATTGGCCGTTTTTTTAAATCGCTAGTATAACAGTAGAGCACTACGGCGCGGGTTTATCTCAGAAAATATTATTACACGGAATCCCACACGGTTTTCATACAAAGGAGGTATTCTAGAAAGGTATAATCCTAATAAACATGCCAGCAAATAGTAAATTCAGAAAAACTTAGAGTTGCGAGCTCGGGCTCGAACCCACGACCCTCTGCTTGAAAGGCCACAGGTGAAGCCACTGCACCAGCAATAACTGGCGACAAAAAATTTTGGTCGCCGACATAATCGGGGCATCTCTACCGTCAAACAATACAGTACCAAGTGTAATCGTGGAATTTTGTTGAAATAGTACTGCGAGTTTGATATCTCTACGTTATTAATGGCATCATTCATTCCACATGTCAGTCTAAATAATACAATTGTATTTCTAAACGACACTGAAAATAAGAACACAAAAAACAGAAAAGTAAACCGAACTCGGATCCTCGTCATTCCGTGACGCCTGCTATACCCCTACACCACCCATAGCAGGTGGGTAAGCCTTCGAATTTTTCTATCTGTTACTAGCTGTCACGTGACTTTGTTACTATGCGATTTTTTGTCGCCAAGCGTCATCTGTTTGAATGATGTGTCTGTACGACACAATTACTAACTCCCGTGGAACACCTACTGCTCACCAGGGACGAGAGAAGGCGCTGTTACTCTGCTGGAAGTCACGGCACATGATCCCAAGTAGAAAATTATGCTGAGTGCCCTTTGTCTGCGATCAGGGATTACAGGATAAGATGATGATGATGAAAACAAAGAATATTGTGAACTCTTTAGTTTAAGAATTAGACCAAAACTAAAAGAACGTGGTTTATATTATGTAGACGAAGGAATACATCTTGAGGAAAGCTGCACGCATCTGCGAAGCAATTCAATGGTGCATATGAAGTTCCTAATCCGCTCTAAGCTCAAGCCCTCTTGTTCTGAGAGGAGGCAACGATGATGATGATGATGACTACTTACCTTACCTATTCCATGAATTATAACCATTTTACTTTTCTAACAGATTACAGAATATTGACTCATTATGATTCGATGAAGCTACTTGGCATTGATCAACCCCTTCTTAAATTTTTTCTACTGCTTTATGTCTATAAATAGTCCCTTAAGTCAACAGTCCCCAGTTCAAATACATTTTTACCTGTTCCACAAATGTTCCAACGTTTCCACATTTTCCCCGACCTTTCACACCGCACATAGTAAAATCCCGTCATATTATATCGCTTGAAAGGTTGATGTAGTGGACAAGGCGACCGCGAGAGAAATTGGTCAGAAAACCATCTCGCCACACAAATGCTGCAAATGTGTGCCACATGTAAACTATGTACACACTGGCCTGCACACTACCAGCCATAAAGGCCTAAGACTCGTAGTTTCTGAGGCTCATACGCCTGTTTGAAATTCCGTACCGTAAAGGCTTCAGAGCCGCAGATCTACAGGCTTTTAAGCCCTTTTGGGTTAGAGTAGCACCTGGGAACAAACCATTCCGCTATGAGCGAGGTCACTAGTTTAAAAAGACGTTTGAAGTTGGCGATAGCTGTTTTTGTCTATAGTGTATCTGAACGAATCGTTTTTTTGTTGTACCTAATTTAGTTAGAGTTTCATCAATTTGCTTTAAGTAGTGTTTTTAAAAATGATCCATTTAAGTCTTCACATTCACTTTCTCTCTCTTTAGTCGTTGACTCTTGACAGAGTGGTTGTAGTTTCATGAGAGAGATGAAACGTATTTGCATCTGTGGTGGATAAAGCAGCCCCTGCAAAGTATTCATATCCATTTACATTTCTTTTTAAAATATATGTACTATGTACACACGGCATTATAATCAGGTAAGCACCTACGCACGCTCGCGCCGTATCTATCCTGCTTACCGAATAGCTTTGCTGTGTGTACTAAGCAAATCGGTACGTGTAGCAATTTATTTTAACAATACTGCATTAACGCATCTGGAAAATGACATAGGTACACAATATTGTTAAAAAATTATTGAGTCATAAAATCCCAAGTAGTATTATAGTGGTATATTCTGTATACCTTTTTTCTGTTTTGGTTGTTATATGTGGTGTTCAATAAAGAGTTATTGTATTGTAGGCTGGCAATTGGAGCGTTTTACTTTTCAAATGGCCATTTTGTTTTCATCTGTTTGAAGGGCCAGTTGTTTGAAGCGAGCAATTTGGGTACAGCGAAACCACGGAAGGCAATGTGTGTATGTTATTAACCTTGTCGGAATACGCCGGCTTAAATTAGACCTGCTTTACAAAACCCTTTTCATTCTGTAGTGGAAGGCTCATTTGGTTTTCATGAAACTAAAGAATTTGTTTCGGAGAACGGTGTTGTTACTTACAATTTGGACGTTGATAGAATGGAGTAGTTAATCGAACGCACCACAGTGACTGGCAAAAATAACGAGTCTTCTTCTTCTTCTTATTTGTGGCGTTTCAAGTCGTTATAGCGACAACTTCGCCAATGTCAAAGTAACAAAAATATGATTAAAAAATCTTGTGACAAAATGTCGGCAACGTTGTACGGTAATGGTCAAAGACCCCCCTCCCCTCCCCCCGTCGGGCTCTTAGCCGACGGTCAATGATATCCGTCAGAAATTGCCAGGAAATCATTAGCCGAAGCCCAGGGTGCACCGGATCAAGCACTGCTCTTCCCCCCGGACGGATCCAAAAAGGAACCGCAGCTCTTGACCACACGTGGAGGTAACCCGACTCGCACCCCAAATAACGAGTCACTTTCGATTGAAAGTGATACGAAAAGTTATCCATTATTTTGACTCGTCAGTGCATCATTTGACGGATATATATAAATTTTTTTTGTTTTCTATTACACAGGGGTCTCGCATAAGTAATTTAACTTAAATACGTCAATTAAATTTATAAGCATCTGAATTAAGTAAAAAAGAAAACAGTGATTCTACGCTGTTAGTTTTGTTGACAACATGACGTCACAGGAAATTAAACATGGTAAACGTGCGGTAAAAAGCTGTGAGATTTTGCGAAGATTTATTTGAAATTCTCGTTTTTTACGGACGGAACGAATCAAACTTTACAGTACTTGTTAACCAAGTCAGACCGAGATTCAAGACACGATTCTATACCGCTCGACTTTTCAGTGAGATTGTGCATATTTTTACTCTCATTAAACTGTTTATGGTAAAATAAAAGTCAGTGAAACGGAAACGCAACAAACTTGTTGGAATACGAAACAAAGTTTCTTAACATTTTGTAAGGAAAGTTTATCCTCGCGTTGTGCCTTTCGATTCCCCGCCAAAAAGCCTACTCAAGTTGGCTGAAATTTCAATTATAATTCTTCTTTTGGTAAGAAACCGTCGCTGGAATAATGTACTTGGGCGAACAATGTTTGATAGATCGGTTGGTTGGTCAGGTTGTTATGGCTTGAGAAATGAGTTAAATTGTTTCTGAGGAAAATACGAACATGGAATCCATAGCATAAATTAAAATTGATACTCTACTAGGAGAACAATTTTGATTCCCTTCCCATTTAT
Source organism: Pandemis cinnamomeana (assembly GCA_932294345.1). Taxonomy (NCBI): domain Eukaryota; kingdom Metazoa; phylum Arthropoda; class Insecta; order Lepidoptera; family Tortricidae; genus Pandemis; species Pandemis cinnamomeana. Next base: position 5,564,211 of record OW028724.1, on the reverse strand, counting down.
ACGCGCACAGTCATGCTAAACTATGCTCCTCTGTCTACCCCGTAAGGGATAAAGACGTGATTTATGTATGTACTAGGAGAATGGATTATACAGGTTGGAAAAGCGAATCCTACATAGAGTAAATCTTTAATCTTTATTTTTGTTACTTTGGTTTCTTTAAATTTGTACAATAAATCATTTATTCACATAAATATTTTGAAATAGCAACTTCTCCACAAAAGAAGGTATTATTTTATTATATTTCCCGTAATGTGACTGGCAATAATTATCTCACATTGGTCATTCAAACGTGTATTATGTATAGTTGTATAATTATTCATCTTTGCGATGGTTCTTAGTGAAGAAGTGGGTGTGTGAGAGTGAGTATGTGTTTGCTGTACGTAACTGTATACCCTCTACTAAAAAAGGCCGGAAAAAAGTAAAAATAAGCTAATCGTCATGTTTAAACGATCTGGGGTAAATGCATTAGAAACTACTCTATAAGAGTAGTATCTATCTGCTCTCATCAAAGAACATGAAACCCCGATTTGGCAAAATGTCCGTTAAGCGCCGTGTTACCTGAATGAGCCGAAAGAGAAACAATATTTTTGTCCCGCAATTGCTTTCTTTGTGGTCGTTTTTCTTTCGCAGTGTCAACGTTGGCGGTTGGGAAAATATTATTTCTCACCGCTTCTATCGCCACAGTTCTATCTGAAGCAGGTCAGAGCAACCACGACGGTGTTTAACGGCGGAAAACGCTTCCTTCTGCTCTATAAATTAATAATGATAATAATAATAATAATATCTTGGGACAAATTACACCAATTGACCTAGCCCCAAACTAAGCAAAGCTTGTACTATGGGTACCAGGCAACGGATAAACATACTTATATAATGTAGATAAATACATAATTAAATACACACAACATCCATGACTCGGGCACAAACATTCATATTCATCATACAACTGTCTGCCCCTACCGGGATTCGAACCCGGGACCTCTAGCTTCATAGTCAGGGTCACTAACCACTAGGCTATCCGGTCGTCAAATTGTTTAACACTTGTATAATCTTACTAGCGACCCGCCCCAGTTTGGCATAGGTTATCATACTACACGATCAAACCTTCCTCTTGAATCATTCCATTAGTTGATGAAAACTGTATTGAAATACATGGCGCAGTTTAAAGGGTCCAAGCGTATGTACGGTCAATTGCAAAAATAAGTATTCTCAAAAATATGTCCCACGACCTTATTACGCCGATGTAAGAGCGTATGGTACTTATTTTTGAATCTTTGTCTAAATACATAATTATTACATTTGACTGTACAGTACAATACAATACAATAACTCTTTATTGAACACCACATAATATAATAACAACCGAAACAGAAAAAAGGTATACAGAACACAAGGTAACAATAGACGGCCTTATCGCTACAGAGCGATCTCTACCAGGCAACCATAATGGACTGGAGAACAGAACAGATCTGAGCAGGTGGTGCAATTTAAAATATAATATTAATATACTAAGTACTTATACGTATTCCAAAAATCATTGAAAGTAATCTCTGCACGGTTGCCTACGTAATTACTTACTTCTATGTTTTCCTTATTTTGACTTCGAAATGTTCGTGCAATTCAAATAATCTCCGCGTTTTCAATCAAACCGACCTCTCCTATGTTTTCCTCTTATTTCCAGTCGGGATTATTTTCCTGTTCATGGGCTTTGGTACGAACCGCTTGAAGAGTTATATTTAAACACCTGTGATATGATAAGACTATCTTTAGTTAATATTATTAATTTCTAACGGGTAAGACCGTAAAAGTAAACAAAAAAACCAAGAAGTAAAATTCTAGTTTCATTATTATCCGTTAGTAGGTACCTATCATTTGAAAAAACCGCCTTCTCTCGTCCCTGGTGAGCAGTAGATGTTCCACGGGAGTTTGTAATTGTGTCGTACAGACACATCATTCTAACAAACGACGCTTGGCGACAAAAAATCGCATAGTAACAAGATCACGCGACAGGTGGTACAGATAGAAAAATTCGAAGGCTTACTCGCCTGCTATGGGTGGTGTAGCGGTATAGCACGCATCACGGAATGATGAGGATCCACATTCGATTACCGGCCATAGCTAAAAAAATAGAAGTTGGATCGAAAGACAGACTGCAGTTTCTATGAAAAAAAAAACATTTATCTTGCTATTCCGCTACCATAAGCAAATTAGGAAACAATTTTTGTTCATTAAAATGGACCTCCGCAAAGTAAAGCCTGGTTCCACAAATTATTGCAATTTTTTATATTATGTTTCTTTATTTTCAGACAAGTTTTAGTTTCGTTTGTTTTTATTAAACATTTTTCCATATTTTCTTCTTTCTTATCATCAATTTCTTCTTTCTTTATTAATCTGTCATCATTAACACCATAGGATCGATTGAAGTGTTTACATAGATTTATTTCGATCAAGTCGCGACAACAATATTTTAGAAACCATAATTTTATTCCATGGTATCGTATACTATACACCCATGTACAAAATAATTATCATCACGAGCGGAAATAACGCATCATTATCCATAAATTCTATGAAAAGTAACCCGTATTGTCGTTAATTTATAACGAGTACTAGCATTGTAGGAGCGTTCACTTTGTCGATTATTCTCAATCAAAAACTACTATTTTATGAAGAATTTTCCCAATAACCTTGTTTGCTGACACGGTTGCGACAGGGAACAGGTGCGCGTTAGGTATACCATTAATCATTTCTTATAAGGCCTTCTAGTTATATCCAAAATGACGTCTTGTAAATTTAGTTCGGTACTTTCAAAGACAAATTGTCTATTGTGTGATACAGCAACATTATTAAGTGCGTTTCATTATATTCTAGTCGCAATAAGACGAATTAACAGACGAATGCTTCTCCTTCGTCAGCTATTTCGACATTGTTATACATGCAGTAAATCATGTAAAATGCAAGTCTTGCAACGCAGTTCTTATAGTACAAAAAAGTTTTTTATAAAGCGACAGCGAAGGCGAACCAACAAATGAGTGACCTGATGGCAATGACCACCAACACCCATGGACCTGCATCAGAAGGTTGCAGATGCGTTGCCAGCGCAGAAGGTTAAGTTAGAATATACATACATACATAAATCGGGTCCTTATCCCTTACGGGGTAGACAGACAATACAATACAATACAAATACGCTTTATTGAACACCACAAATCAGTACAAAACAATACAGAATCAAAGAACAAAGTAGACAATAGGCGGTCTTATTGCTTAATAGCGATCTCTACCAGACAACCAATAAGACAGAGAAATGAGTTGGAGACAGAGTGAGGTAGCAAGATCTAAAGGCCACGTTTATCATGATTGTGGGCGTATAGGTGGAAAGGGGAATGAAAATAGTGATGGGTTGCTCCCCGTATCGCCTATAGCACCTACGATTTGCGCCCATTCCCTTGATGGGCTTTTACCATCTGCGCGGGAAGAGAAGCAGCAACTGGTATATTTTATGTTTTGTCTTTATTCCCAGACCAGCGCGGAAGCAGCAAGCCATTGTAGAAGTCTAAGTAAGGATATCCGTGTGCCAATAATTTCACCAGGCGCCTATTTCACCAACATGACAATTGTCAGTGACAAGCGACAATTCTGCTTACATTACAAACTCGACCAGTATCTACGCCGGTTGGCTTCATATTGACTACGCCTTGCATTTCGAATTGTCATATGTCACCGACAATTGTCAAGTTGGTGAAATTGGGACCAGCTGTCTTACCCCCTTATTCATAAACGCTCTGTAGACATCTGCTATTAGCAATCGTTTGTCCTTATCTGTCACTTTGACATTTACCTTTCACAAATAAGGACAAACGATTGCTAAGTTAGCAGAAGCCTATAGAGCGTTTATGAATAAGGAGTTACTCTCCACACCGGAACATAGTAGCGCAAGTAGTGCCGCTTGGCAGCATTAGCCAGCTAGATAGTGAGTCGTGTTCTTTCCCCCCTTAAAAACTCTGCAAGTTTTACATAGAAGCTTGTAAAAATGGTTTAAGATAATTCATTTTTCTGGAGAATACGGGTCACGCTTACAATCTTTATCGGGAGAATCATGAGGTACAAACGACCCCAACTTCGCCCTTATACCTTGTCCGCGGTGACAGGGCAGCAGACCCTCAATTTACTCTGGAAATTCTCTGTGAAACCAGATACGACTGTAACGAATATTAGACCCTGTGTGTGAGCAATCTCTTTAGCGGCCCATATTCAGTCAGTCTCTTAACATAAGTATCCACTTTTTATTTTCTATTCTTTATTGGGGAAAAAACAGATACAGACAGAATAAAAAAACCATTGGGAACGTAGTGCAATTAACATCGTATACCCTATACCAATTCCCACTAAGAGTACCTAAGAGGACTTTTTCATACTGCGTACGGTCATCTTGAAGGTCCCTTTAGGTCTTGTTACCTTAGGCTGTCTACCCCGTGAGGGATAAAGACGTGCTTTATGTTTGTGTGTGTGTGTGTGTGTGTGTGTGTGTGTGTGTGTGTGTGTGTGTGTGTGTGTGTGTGTGTGTGTGTGTGTGCGTGCGTGCGTGCGTGCGTGCGTGTGTGTGTGTGTGTACGACCAACCAAATGGAACCCTGGAACAGTACCTTACCACAGTGAGTGATCGGCTAGTTATTTGTGCCCGTCAGTGTCAAAGTAATCCAACGTCGGTTGTGAAAAGGATTTACAGGTACCATTTGACTGACTGTACAAAACTCGATGCTTAAATTAGGGAACCGACTGTATACCAGCAGAATCCATTTATGTATGTATACATCCATCCACCACTATCCACTCACCCACTCCACGTATTCACTCTTCTTCCACGTTTCATCCCGCTGGTAATGTGACAAAGTGACGTAGCTTTCAACTAAAATGTGATTGGTCAATAACATTCTACGGCGACTTTGGGTTGATATTAGGTCTAGTGCTGCGCTTGCACCGCTCACCGATGCAATCGCGAGTGTGGTTTTAGTTAAAATCGAAACTAGATTATTAATAGGAAATTGTAATAGGTAGTCATTCTATGGTATTTAACAACGCAAGTGAAATTTGTCCTCTTTAGCGAAAGTCTTAAGCGTGAGTTGAAATAGAAATAGAAATAGAAATATATTTACTGACCATGTAACATACATTACATTTAGCACGTAATAATTTTACAATTTTTGAGCGATATAGTCATGCATTACTTAAAATATTTTTCTTTTCTTTTAAAAGATCCATGTATTCGTTGATGGAGTAAAACGGATTTTCCTTGAGAAAACCCAGAATTTTGCTCCTGAAAATTTTCATAGGTAGACATGTTATTCTCGTTGGTAGTAGGTTGTACATTTTGATTTTAATTGGGATTCCTTGCTTCAAATATTTCTTCGAGCTGAGTTGAGCTCTTACAAGAATAATGTTCTTTAAGTTACAGTCGTATTTGTGCGTACAGGGTACAACGTGAATCGTTTGTAAGTGGATTGCGGCGACGGGTTAGTTGCTCTTAGGACGACCATTTTGGCTCGGATTTGAAAATGGGATGTTCTTCTTGTCTTAGTTTCTCAAGCTCGGTACAGTCGACCAAGAAATTTAAATCTGTGGTACACAGTCCGTAAGCTCTTATATAGTGTACTCTTACGGGTTTGATACTTGAGTCGGCCGAGTGAGTGAGATAGGAATACAAACCCGAATGGCGTTCTAAGAGCTCTCGGACTGTATTATTAAACAGATAAAAGGGATAAAAACAACTTTAAGAAAATAAGTGCCTGCTGTATATTGACTATAACTATTTATTGAAGGTTATTTCGGTTGTTTTGTTCGGATATCGGATTGCGTAATGTTTTGGCATTGCGTATAGCAACTTTTTTTTAGTACAACTCGAATTTTAATAAATAATGTCCTTAATCTTAACAGGAAGATTAATTTACAAATATTTTAATTGGTTCGTTATCACAAAACGCCCACCTTTGTGAGATTACAAACGAAAGCCCCCTAACAAAGGAGACAAAAGTTGAAATCTTAATTTCAGATTGTTCACAGATAAACAAAGGACAAACGAGGGCCTAATTTGTTAAGAATATAATAACAATACACTTTTCCCTTTTAAACTGAGGGCGTGTTTCGTAAGATAAATGATAACACTCATACCTCTTTTACGGAGTGTTGTCTAGGAGGCCAGTCATGCCACAAGCGGTAGCGACTTCACTACATAGTATAAAGCAAAGTCGCTTTCCGCTGTGTGTCCCTATGTATGCTTAGATCTTTAAAACTACGCGACGGAATCTGTCGCGGTTTTTTTATAGATGGAATGATTCAAGAGGAAGGTTTATTATGCATAATTCTACGCAGACGAAGTCGCGGGCTGAAGCTAGTAGATAATAGATATATAAAGTCAAGACGGTATACGTATTAAACTACATAGGTACATACAATAACTCACGTCTTTATCCCTTACGGAGTAGACAAAACCTAAGGTCACAAAACCTAAAGGCCACGTTTGGCATGATTGTGGGCGTATTGGTGGAAAGGAAGATTCAAAGGGGTGCGTAACGATGTATATAAAAATTTTTGGTATAATATTAGTAGCAATAACGCTCATTTGATATAATTATTAAATCATATAACAACACTTAATATATTTACATATGACATAATTATCATTCCTTATAATGATCATTTGATATAATATCATTTAATATAACATTATTTAAGTATAATGCTTATTTCCTATAATGAACTTATGGTATAACGTTATTTTTATATAAAATACAACAATTGGCATAACCATTATTGATATAATGTATTAGAGACATAATCACAAAACGAACTGCTATCAAAAAGTAGGTTAGGTTAGGTTTAAACTGCGTCCCCCAACAAAAACGAACTGCTATAAAAAATATTTTTGTATATAAAATGAGCGTTATACCATATAATCGTTATAAGAAATAAGCGTTATACCGAACGATAAATATACGAAATAAATTTATATATTTTAAAATTATACCAAACGTTTATTATACACAATGAGTGATTATACCCTTTGAAATTATATCAAATGTTGATATATCGATAGAAAATATATTAAATATTTTTATATCAATCATTACACACCCGATTCTAAGTAGTGATGGGTTGCTAAGATTTTCGCCCATTCCCTCGATGGGCTTTTACCATCTGCGCGGGTAGAGAATCATGGAAAATCATGAACGAAACATGAAGATGAACGATTAAAGATGAAAAAAACAAAGCCGGGGTGGGGGAATTAACTTAGGGAGCTTACTGCCAAGTTAAAAAATCGAAGAACGTGATTTATGTATGTACTAGCTGCTGCCTGCGGCTTCGTCTGCAAAAAAATAGTATTTCGCTATGTGTTCATCAAGGGTATCAGTTATCTCCGTTCCAAATTGTATCCCAATCCATTCAGTAGTTTTTACGTGACTGAGTAACAAACATCCATCCATCCATACTTACAAACGTTCGCGTTTATAATATTAGTAGGATTATATCTTCATATCCCCGCTCTATTCGTGCAGTAGGACCACACCCTCCGGTCGTAACGACCCACATAGCCGAGATAAGGCATGAACCGTCATTTTTGCAACCTAAAAAGGGTTATAGCATTATTATGTTGTCATTGTGTTTGCCAAGTAATTAGGCGCCCTTATGTCTCTGAGTTATCTGTGTAATGTGTTATTAAATTCAAACATTAATTTTGTTTCGTGTAACGTTATGTTTATGAGATCAAAGGGTAATTTTGTAGCGGTTATACGTATAAAGGCGAATATTTGGAGTTGTTTTAACGTTGGAGTAGTTGAAATAATCTGCATTCTTCTTCACTCTTAGATACGTAATTCCTCAGGGCTCTTACCTAGAGCCTTATCATGACGTCTTAATGCGATTGAATTCCGGACCAAAGTTGGGTCGCTCGCTGTCAGATCCATACTAGAAACGTCAAATAGACAGCTCAAACGAATAATTGAATCGGGATTGAATCGCATTAAGAAGTGTTAAGGCCCCTGATGTCTATCTATCCTACTAATATTATAAACGCAAAAGTTAGTAAGTATGGATGGTTGGATGGATGTTTGTTACTCCTTCACGCTGAAGATCTGGCTGAAATTTGAAACATAGATAGGTTATAGTCAGGAATAACTCATAGGCTACTTTTTATCCCGGAAAATTTCGTAATTCCTGTAGGATAGCGAAAAACGAATTATATGCAGATGAATTTTAAAAATACCAATATTTACAGAATAATTAGCGAGTCGTTTGTTTAATACTGAAATTTTGGCTAGCGTGACATTATCTTTTTAGCTTCTATTTATGTGGATGAAGCGAAAAAGGTATATCAGGATCGTAGCAAGTGGACCAAATAGTATCTCCCTACCCCTATGAGAAAGAGGCGTGACGGTGTATGTTCAAATTATTTTATTCAACTAGTCGAATCACTTGCAGAAACCACCAGTACCACCTCTTCCCGTGCAGATGGTAAAAGTCCATCGAGAGAAGCAACCCATCATTATTTTTGATTCCCCTTTCCACCTATACGCCCACAATCATGCTAAACGTGCCTTTAGGTCTTTTTACCTTAGCCTCTGTCTATCCCGTAAGGGATAAAGACGTGATGTGTGTGTGTGTGTATTCAAAATATTAAAATTAACAAGTGAGTAGATTATGCTTAAATATTTTAAGTGTTATAATTTTAATAGAATTCAGATTATTTGCGGTAACGACTTTTGCGGCGACACTCGGTGGCTAAGTCCAGAATAAATTTCAACCATTTACAAAGGGTTTTCTTGTAATTTAATTAAGGGAAGGTAGAGGACGGGGTCGGCCCCTAATGCTTTTCTTCTCTTAGGGCCGCACGGTCTAGCGTAAAAAATAAACCGTACCTGGAGTAAAGATGACAGTTCGATACAAGATGTTCTTGAAATATTCTAGAATGTTCCAGCTGGTTCAGTTAGTTTAATCGAACACTTCTGTAAACGATTTTAATCGGAATATTGGATTCAAAACGGGCGAAAACCACAGGAATCATGTTATAGGCGATGCGGCTAGTAATCTATTTTGATTCCATTTTCCACCTATACGCATATCATGCTAAACGTGGCCTGTAGTGTTACCTTACCAAAAAAAGTTTATTTTGCAAATAGGCCGCCAATGGCTCATTTACATATATCTTTTTTAAACTACCAGCGCATTCGGAAATAGGTACTATTAGTGCCAAGAAGAATGTGCCGCAAGAAACTGGGCTGAAAGTCACTTTTTCCCCGTAGGAATAAAGACGTGATTTATGTGTGTATGTGTGTGTGTGTTCAAATTAAGCCACCCGTTTTGACGCCGTGTATTTTGAGCGTTGTGAACGTTTTGGTGGGTAAATTCCGAGCTATGGCAACCCAGTTTGAGGTAAAGCCTCTCAAGCAAAGGCCCGTGGGTCCTCTGAGTTCTTCGAAATTCAATTTAAAATTTGCCATAGGCTTTTCGGTGAAGAAACGCATCGTGAAGAAACCCTTTCGGTAATATAATTAGTACATACATACATACACATACACAAATCACGTCTTTATCCCTTGCGGGGTAGACAGAGCCTAAGGTAACAGGTACCTACAGGCCACATTTAGCAAGATTGTAGGCGTAGGTATAGGTGGAAAATGGAATCAAAATAGTGATGGGTTGCTAGCCTCATCGCCTATAACATGATTCCTATTATTTTCGCCCATTCCCTCGATGGGCTTTTACTATCTACGCGGGTAAAGAAGCAACTGGTACATTCTATGTTTTTCTTTGCTCCCAGACCAGCATGGAAGAATATAATTAGTGCTGTAACAATTTAATATTTTCTACAAACTTTTTTCAGGCTACACATAAGCTACCCAAGACACTTTCCCCGTGGACAAAGTCGCAGGCGAAATCTAGTAAATAGCAATCGGAAGGCTCAGTGTCAAGTGGAACAAATGTGACGTCACGCTTTCGCTCAGGTCGACCAAAACATCCCTAATTGGTTGCAGACGGAGGCTGTGCCGACATGATGACGTAATCCGCGCGAGAGCTGTCACCCGTCTCGTAATGGATTCTGTAGTTATGTCCAGGTACCACAAAAACTGTAAAGATTCACTAGAGCAGTGGTTCTTAACCTTTGAGACACGAGGGACCATTTAACAAAATTTATGTCTTGCCATGGACCACCTAGTAACTACATAATATCTAACGAATGGCTTCGATCGCCCCCAATGGACGGAATTGCACCTTTACGGATTGTCTGGTTGTCATTTATCTAATTATTTATTAGATTGGCCCCGCGGACCACTTTAGACGCTTCCAGGGACCACCAGTGGTCCGCGGACCACCAGTTAAGAACCACTGCACTAGAGTGTATTTTTCCATTCCAGTATACTCTAAAGCCTTTGTAAACGAACCAATTTCACCGAAATTCCCAGAAATTCACTGTAATGTTGAAGTACTTAGGTACATACTTAGATCATGTATGTATGTATGTATGTAAACTCTTTATTGCACATAAAAAATATAAAAATACAGTAATACAGAGAAAATAGTACAAAGGCGAACTTATCCCTAAGAAGGGATCATGTCTTTGTCCCTTAGGGAGTAGACAGACCTAGGCCACGTTTAGCATGATTGTGGGCGTAAAGTGAACAAAATAGTGATGGGTTTTTAGGCTTATCGCGTATCACAGGATTCCTTAGATTTTCGCCCATTCCCTCGATGGGCTTTTATCATCTGCGCGGGAAGAGAAGCAACTGGTACATTCTATGTTTTTTCCTTACTCCCAGACCAGCATGGAAGTTGAAAGTTGGTATGTTGAAGGACATAATTGTCAAAATACAATTGACAAACTGGATGAAAGAAGTATTATATTAGAGACGGCCGATTGAGTTTAAACATTACAAATACTGAGAGCCACATACAATACATAACTTTACCGGATATAATACATAAACCCATAAAACCTACCAGACAATAAACTACCTATAATTATATATCAATAAAATATAATAAAATGTACAAGGAATATTTACACACATTATGCCTACCAACAAACGGGTCATATCTTAGTTCGGATTATCTTGTATTGTGAGTTGTGTGATCAAAAATCATCATTGGGAGTAACGCGAATAGAAATGAGTGAGTTCATCATCAAACTACCTACCTACTTTTCAAAGTCACCCCGGTAACCGAAATGCTCGTTTTCCTCCCTTGTTATATAAAAAAGTAATACAGGCTTTTTCTAAATGTTATTATGATCACGAACTATTTTACTTCCCAAGGGCTTCTCATATTGTTTTGTTTATTCACAGTGTACATACTCGCTTCGGGATTATCCTGAAACAAAACAATACCTTGTTTTTAAGCTTAATTACGTTGTAATGTAATAACGTGCTCATCCAAAGTTGTTTACATTTACTTGCTGTTTTAATTATGTTTTTTCCCGAACAAAACAATATGCTAATCAGTATCAGAAATTAATTAAGTGTCCTTGTTTAACTAGCACGAAAAATAATAATCAAACAAGAACATGACAGGAAGGTTTAATCTATCTGTCTCTTATGTATGTATCCTTGTGTTTGTTATTGTATTTTTTTATATTTCAATAACATTAAATTAACAATTTTGAGAACCCCCACGCACAGAGGCGCACACACACACAGACACACACACACACACACACACACACACACACAGAGACATCGACGTCAAACTTAGAACACCACTCTTTTTGCGTCGAGGGTTAAAAAAACAGTAAAAGTAAAGGACTAAAACGTAGGCGAAGCCGCGGGCAACTGCTGATAATTATATTTTCTTTACACCATTCAAGTCTAATTAAATAAATCCTTAATCTACCTGTGACATTGTCATGAAAATAATATCAGAAGATACAAAATTTAAGACTGTTTGTGCCTGTTGGAGCCTGATGGTGTGAGATCTAAAGGTGCTTATCCACTAGAAGCAGCCTCGGGTCGAGCGGCGGCCTTGCTCCGAGGCCGCGCAAGTTTAGACGCTGCTTAAGACGTTGAGGCAGCGTCGCGGCAGCGTCTCCACTCGCGCGGCCTCGGAGCGAGGCCGCCGCTCGACCCGAGGCTGCCTCTAGTGGATAAACACCTCCACGCGGGGACTCTCACGATCGCATTCAACATCTCTTCGGACCCTCATCCTATAATTTGACAGAAAAGGATGGTGAATGCGATTGTGACTCCAAATGCGTTAGACAATTATATGACTATAATTCATTATTCTCATAAGGGTTTGCATGTGTAACAGTTGTGCTCATTAAACTTTGATAATGATCCCGTAGAGGGATCGAAACGCGTCAGTGTTTGTGTGATGTAAGGGATAATTAAGTTTGTGGGATTTATATGTGTTTTATTGGCAGCAGTGAGATTGCGTGAAAAACATATATATTTCACACAGGCTTTGTTATCTTGCACGTGAGTAGCGGAGTAGCAAGGTAAAATTTTTTGTTCATTGAAATGGACCTCCGCAAAGTAACGCCTGATTCAATGAAATAATTATATGACCTTTGGCATTCGGAGATTTTACGTTTTACTCACCTACCCTGCTCTAGCTGGGTTTTTGCAACTATGGGTCGCGAGCGAATATTGAGTGGGCTTTGCCTGTAGAGTAAAACGACACTCCAACCGATCGAGCGAACAGCTTGAAAAGTCCTTTTCTCATATTGATAGGTGGGTCTTGAGTTTGTAAATTTGAGCTAGATAGGTCGTAAATAGCCTAGACCACTTCAGAAACTACTGCACTAAAGTATAAAATCATTTTATGCAGCCTACATCCAGCAACTTTACGAGCATGAGAAGTGAAAAGGAATATTCTAGTTTCTATATCATAATGAATTTTCCGCTGCTCTGTGGCATGTGGAATCCTCGTCGGTCTGAAATTTAACTGGTGGTTTTAACTGAATCCACCCTTTAACTACTCGGCTCGCAAAACGGCGATTGCTTCATTCATTCGTAAACACGGCAAACCCCAAAGGACTTTGGGCTGGCACAGTTTTTAACTTTTTCAACGGATTATGAATGTTGTTTTAAAAATGTACAGTCCCACGCTCCCAGAATTTTTTACTACTGACCTGGCCACATCACTTGATCATCACTACATAGTATAAAATAAAGTCGCTTTCTCTGTCCCTATGTCCCTATGTATACTTATAATATTCAAAACTACACAACGGATTTTGATGGGTTTTTTTTTAATAGGTAGATAGAATGATTCAAGAGAAAGGTTTTTAAGTATAATTTTCTACGCAGACGAAATCGCGGGCAGAAGCTAGTAGAATAATAATAAAAAAAAAAACAATTTACTTATTATATAGTTTGTTTCATTTAAAATGACGAAAAGTACTTAAAACCAACATCTATTGTTTAATTGTTATCTTCAAGTGGGGTTGTAAAACAATTATGCAGGTAGTCGCAAAGTATGCCGTGAACAAACAGGTACCTACCGATACACCTGCATAATTGTTTTACAACCCCACTTGAAGATAACAATTAAACAAGATGTTGGTTTTAAGTACTTTTCGTCATTTTAAATGAAACAAACTATTAATTTAATCACAACAGTTTCTATGAATTAGTAGCAGAAAGGCAAAGGATAGACGAGCCCTCTATTTGCGTTCATGAAAATTAGATGCGATAATTTTTTATTGCCAACGATCTAATGTGGTGCGTGCCTAGTGCTTTTGTTTTATTGAGAAAACACTGATACCAACAAGATTCACGAAACCGAATAGTAACTTCCAAATTTCCATTTTAATGCGTATTAACGGTACGCTTTTATTTACGCTTTGGCGCGGATCCAAGTCGTCGTTAATAAAAGAGAACTTTTTCGATTAAAAATAACAAGGTAAAAAAAAAGTCCCTCCGGGCCCGTTTTAATTCGGTTTCAATTTCTTTTTTACCGGTTCCTTCTACAGGATCAACTTCCGGTATGATCTAATTAACGGCTTGTAAATAATAATAATTAAGCTTGTAAATATCCGGGACACCTTAGCCTAATAGCCTAATTTGCGAGATGGATTTGTTTTCGCATCGTGAAAATCAGTAAAAGCATAATCCTTTACATAATTACCTACTTTCTAATTCATAATCGCTGGTTACACTTCTGCCTTTTTTTAATACGAGTATGGCTTCTATACAATCGATGATTTCGCTAAATAATTCATCATCATCATCATCAGCCTTTATTAGTCCACTGCTAGGCCTCCTCTAATAAGCGCCATAGCGCCCTGTCTTCAGCTTGACGCATCCAGCATCTGCCTGCAGTCTTCCGCAGATCGTCATCCCACCTGGGCGGAGGGCGTCCTAAATAATTAGTAGTCGATAATTGCCCAACATAACCTACCCTCCCAGTCGGACACTAGTCAACGGCTAGCTAATTTACGAATAAATGTAATCGTTGTTGCCCAGGCTGCACCTGCTACCTTCTCCCATAACGTTATCGTAACGCTCGAACATACGAGGAGGTTATTCGCATACCCCATAAGTTAACTCAGCATTCGTTAATATTTATTTGTCACTTTGTTTGTTTAGTTTTTTAAACTGGTTAGCTTTCTGTAAGTAATAATATTTATATTCTGATCAAAAGCGACCTTTTAACCAGTTTCAAAAAGGGGAGGAGTTTGTCAAATAGTTTTTTTTTCTGTTAAAAACATAATTCCTTGTGTTATTTTTCAATCAAGTGCCGAAGCCTATCTGTCTATGTTCATCTCGTTAACTGTAGTGCAAAAGGATTAAATTAATCAATTTATATTCGATAACCAAATTTTATAGACACTAACGAATCGAATAAAAATGCCGAGAGAGAAAGATTTGGCGGGACGGCTTCATACATTATGTTCGTTCGTGAATTCAATTATTTTTTTGTATTTTAAAAAAAAAAAATCCTAGATGTTGGCGCGCTGCCAAAGTTAATAGATCTTTCCAATTAAGAAATGTTCAGTTTTGTTGCCTACGGGCCCACGCGCGGGGAAATAAATAAATAAATAAATATCTTGGGACAAATTACACAAATTGGCCCATTCCCAAACTATGCAAAGCTTGTACTAAGGGTACCAGGCAACGGATAAACATGCTTATATAATGTAGATCAATACATACTTAAATACACACAGCATCCATAACTCGGGCACAAACATTCGTATTCATCATACAAATGTCTGCCCCTGCCGGGATTCGAACCCGAGACCTCTAGCTTCTTGTAGTTGTTTTCTTATTTTTTTTTGTCATTCAATATCAAGTTAGAAAGTATTAAAGTATTAAGGAGCGAGCGCTCTTGGAAAAAGGACTACGAAATAGTCCGAAACATGTCGAGCATCACTCGATTTTTTATACGTGAGTTATCCGTTTATGTGTAATGAGTATTAAAGTACCTACTTCTGAAAATACGAGTACGTTGGAATATTGAAATGAAATGAAATGTTTTTATTCCAGACTTGCATCCATAATAGAATTTACATTCTACATTGATTATATTCTATATTCTATATTATTGATTACAGTAGAAAACTTTTGCTATCATATAAGTTATATCGTTTTAAAACAAGCATGCGTTTGCGTGTACGCCTTTGACACACTTCTCAGTTCTTAAAACACGCGTTGCCAAAGCGTGCGCTTCAAAACTCCTAATTTGTACTCGCTCTCAGGTAATTAGAACATAGGACTACTAAAGCTGCTTTTTATAAGTATCAAGTACGGTCAAGTGCAAAAATAAGTATCGATATGAACTTCTCAAAAATATGTCCCACGACCTTATTACGCCGGTGTAAGAGCTTATGATACTTATTTATGAAACTTTGACTAGATACATATTATTACACTTGACTGTACATTCCATAAATCACTAGTTCTTATCGTGTATAAGTGCTCGGCTACTAAATAAATTAATTTCCCATAAAAATGTAAGCCGAGTAAATTCTTAACACAAGAGCACGGCGCTCTCGCATAACACCATCCACGTAACAAGATTATACTTTTTTTGGCATCCCCTGATTTGGTGGGAAGCAAGATTTCGTCCCTTGTTAAACGAAATTACTGCGTTCCTACCAGATATGAAAATGTGTTTTTGAATAAGCCGTGCGTTCGGAATAATCTCCGCCGTTTCGAGATGTTTTTCTTGTCGATTATTTGAGTATACAATAACGCGGTACAGTTCATTTAAGCAATTTAAGATGCAAAATAAGGGCTCTCAGTATAAATTTAATTATTTGTTTTTGGGCTTTTGTGCATTAGGTATCTATTTAGGTTAGGTTGTTTTAATAGGTATTTATGACATGCATTATAACGACTTTAAAAAACAGATTTAAAAGAATCAACTCAGTGTCGCAGATATATAAACTAACGTACATACATACACAAATCACGTCTTTATCCCTTACGGGGTAGACAGAGCCTAAAGTAACAGGCACCTACAGCCCACATTTAGCAAGATTGTGGGCGTATAGGTGGAAAATGGAATCAAAATAGTGATGGGTTGCTAGCCTCGTTGCCTATAACATGATTTCTATGATTTTCGCCCATTCTCTTGATGGGCTTTTACCATCTGCGCGGGTAGAGAAGCAACTGGTACATTCTATGTTTTTTCTTTGCTTCCAGAACAGAATGGAAGAACTGAAGAGAATGCATGAGCATGGGAAAATACAAACTAAAAGAGTAGTTAAGGAACTATTCTATTCTGCAACGCATTATTAGTCACCTTGCACCATACATCCATTAAAGAAGCGGTTCTTTCAATTAATTTAAAATCTCTCAAGTCACATAATTTGACTAAGATACAGAGAAACATCGAGGGAATGGGCCATGCGGCTAGCTACCCATCACTATTTTGATTCCCCTTTCCACCTTTACGCCCACAATCATGCTAAGAGTGGTCTTGTCACCTTAGGCTCTGTCTACCCCGTACGGGAGAAAGACGTGATTTATGTATGTATGTATGTATGTATGTATGTACAGAAAAACAATTGATTCGATTAATAATTGTCTAATCTTATTCCAAAGTAGGATACACGTCTTAAAACATCATCAAAACTAATAAACAACCGCAAACGTAACCTGGAAAAACTTAAGTCTACTCCCCGATTAAAATTTTACCACTTACGGTAAAAAGTCGTATTTCCTAAACCACTTTACGATAGGTCACGGTACCTATTATAACTTTACTGCCTTGTTAAAGCATAAAGCTCGCAGCAGACGTTGGGCGGTTCTGTTCAGCCCCCCGTCATTAACTTACTGTCTCGGCTATAGTAGCAACATACATACATATATCACGTCTTTATCCCTTACGGGGTAGACAGACCCTAAGGTAACAAAACAAGGCCACGTTTAGCATGTTTAAGGGCGTACAGGTGGAAAGGGAAATCAAAATAGTGATGGGCTAGCCGCATCGCCTATAACATGATTCCTAAGACTTTCGTCCATTCCATCGATGGGCTTTTACATGTGCGCGGGAAGAGAAGCAACTGGTAAATTCTATGTTTTTTCTTTACTCCCAGACCAGCATGGAAGAAATTATGTTAGCAACACGTAACGATATAATCCCCACAAACAAAAATCGTGGACAAAGTGAACAAACCTTAGCCTTTAGTCGATAATTCACCATGAATTATTTGAGTAACTCTTCAAACACTCTAAATTTTTATTTATTTACATAGACAAAAATATTTGTTTTCCAAAGCAGCGGATAAAAGCCGTACAAGTTTTAAATGACGCTGCGACACAATGATAAAAACGTTCTGGATCATTCCTCCGACACCAACTCAATATTACCAATACAATAGGTAGGTACCTAAATACTTAAATACAGTTGGACAGGTAAGCCGCTTTCATAATACGCTTTTACACTTTCGAGGACTATTTGCAAATATTTTGTGATCATACCGGCACGTAGATTTTTCTTTTCTCCTAATAAAGAAAATGGCAAGATGTCGTTCATAAAAGGCACTTAAATACAATTGGACAGGTAAGCCGCTTCCTACGTTTATTTATACTTTCGTGGACTATTTGCAAATATTTTGTAATTATCCGGCACGTAGATTTTTCTTCTCTCCCAATAAAGAAAAACCGGTCAAGTGCGAGTCGGACTCGCGCACCGAGGGTTCCGTATCATTATCTATAAATATCTAAAACCAGTGTAAGCAGAGCCCTGTTCCAAAGCAAAATGTACGCAGTGTGGGGTTACTTTATATTGGTCACTGCTATATACAGACATACATACACATTTACGGTTTTCGCAATTATTCTTTAATCTGTGCTATAAGACCTACCTTCATACCAAATTTCAAGATTCTGCGTTCACGGGAACTACCTTGTAGGTTTTGATTCCCTTGAGAGTTGAAAATTTGCGGAAATTTGCGGCATAAACGGCTGTATCTTTTGATTGCGTTGGCTTAGAAGTTTGATTTTTTCACAGCTTCAAGGGACAGTAGACCTGAGTAATTGATATAAATTTCAGCTTCATACCTCCACGCGTTCCTGAGAAAAAGGGTCTTGACAGACGGACGGACGGACGGACGGACGGACAGACGGACAACAAAGTGATCCTATAAGGGTTCCGTTTTTTCCTTTTGAGGTACGGAACCCTAAAAATGGCAAGATGTCACTCATAAAAGGCTTCTTAGAACACCATTATGAACGACAACTTGCCACTTCTTATTTTTACAACTGTGAACGTGGTCTTGATGATGATGATGGAAGCCTTTACAAAGCCTTTAGAATAACCCAGTCAGTTCCAGACCGGCAGTAACGTGTCGTTTATGCCGCCAGTGTAATAGTCCAGTAATTTGTATACCGCCAGAACTGGAACGATCGAGGCGACCTGATTTAAACCTTTAAGGGACAGTATTGGCTGTTCTACCAATCAAATCGTTTACAGAAGACATTCATTATAATACTGGCGAGCAAAAATAACGTGTTACTTTTGATACGGCTTCAAATGTGTTTAGAATGTGGAGAAAATGAAGTGCAAGTGATCACACAAAAAATTGAAATGATCTGGTTATAGCTACAAATTACAAGGAAGTGAAACCAAACATTTGACAAGTTGACAAGATTAATTAAAACTATTTTTTTCTTTTACATCCTATCCTACTAATATTATAAACGCGAAAGTTTGTAAGTATGGATGGATGGATGTTTGTTACTCTTTCACGTAAAAACTACTGAATGGATTTGGATAAAATTTGGAACGGAGATAGCTGATACCCCGAATCCCTAGATTAACACAAAGGCTATTTTTATCCCGGAAAATTGCATAGTTCCTGCGGGATAGCGAAAAACTAATTTTTTGCCGACGAATTCGCGGGCAGCAGCTAGTTTTATAATAATGTGCGCATATTTTATATTCGATACAATTTTCCACATTCAAATGGTATTGTAGTGCGTCAACGATATGACAGAGGCAGGGTACTGAGTTTTTTTAAACCACGTAGGATAAACTTAGCAAAATCATTCCAAACACCAATTCATTGACCAGCTTCGCCTTAACCACTTCGTTTATGAAGTTATGGTGTAATTTTTTCCATTACCCATCGCCACCTGCCGTGTCGCTGTGTCCGCTGTTTATTCTCTGAAACTTAAAAAAAAAGAGAAACGCATAAATAGAGTGAACTCCATCCGTGAATGCGAAACCTGTAGGCTTATTACCTAACTCGCTCGCAATCGCCATCGTGTTCGTTTGACAGTTTTTGTATGAAAGTGACAGCTAGCTGATTCCGATGCCAATTGTCAGCCCATACATGAACTGTCAAAATGAACACGATGGCGATTGCGAGCGAGTTAGATAATAAGCCTACTGGTTCGTCCGCAAAGATTTGACGGCCAAACCTAACAGTTTGTGAACAAATGCCTGCGGCAGATCCTTTGCATATTTTGGTCCAACTGGATTACGTATTAAACATTCCGAAACTATCAATTACTGAAATACCTATAGATTGGTCATACTCTCAGGAAACCTGGCGCTCATTTGTCCAAAGCGGCCTTGACCTGGAAAGGTTGAAACACGGTCGGTGTGCTGAAGATTGGATGGAAGGAGGTGACACGAACTACCCAGGATCGGAGATGGAGAGAATTGATACGAGTTTTACACCCCAGCTGAGGTTAATAGAAAGTAAAGAAGAGAAAAAGGCAAGATCAAGAGGCTCACTAGTAACAACACAGATGATTCTAGGCACACACCCAACCCCCTTAGACCTAGAACAAGGTATACCCAGATCAATACCAAAAAGAGTAAGATAACAAATAAAATTACTGGCACATGAGGTATCCTATCATAGCCAATGCATTTGTAATCTTCTGATGTAGTAGTTGTCCATAGCAGCTCTGCTGGTAGTACTCAATTATCATCAGGTGACGCCCAAATTCATACAAAAGTGGCTACCTAGACTATCGACCCACAAAACATGCGAAGAATTCACCTGTAAAGCAAATATACTGGACTTTTATTCGCAGTTCCACAAGGCAAGGCTTTAAGACACTGGTTCATTGAACCCCAAATCCCACTCAAATGAGATTCAACGCGCGATTTCACTCAACACGTCAACTCCGCTCTCGTTTCACACCAACTTAGTTGCTGCAGTTTTTATTTATTTGCATTCGAGATTTTGTGTATTCGGTGACAACGCTTCACTTGCCAATGTAATGCATTTAAATGGCACATTTATACTACGGTCTCCCGCTTTCAGTCGAACGTCTTAGATGAAATGGGGTAATCTTTGGCACCATTTGAATAATGGCCGCTGATCGGATATTTGCGGTCTTCAAATATATTAGGATGAGCTAGGCTTGATATCCCTGTAATGGGATTGGCTCACTTAAATTCAAGCGACTGTTCTGAGCGACTTTAGATTAAGTTCCTTGTCATGATGTGAAAATGGTGAGAACTAGAATAAGAACATTTACAGTAAGAAAGACTGCTGTGTTCCGGTGTGGAGAGTAAGACAGCCGGGGAAATTACGGGCACAAGAGGCATTTCATCTTAGTCCTCTAAGTTGGCAACGCATCTGCAATCCCTCCGGGGTTGCGGGTGTCTATGGGAAGTGGCTACTTACCATCAGGTGACCCACTTACTCGTTTGCCTTCCTATTCATATTTAAAAAAAAACAATCGTCCATGAGCTAGATCGTGTTACCAAACTAGAACCAAAAATGTTGACTATCAGCGACACGTGGAAAGCAACTACAAAATCTGAACGACCAAATCCTTTAATTTGCCCGAATTCAATGTGTGTGCTCTTTGTTTCGTAAAACACTATTTTTTTAGTGCTTTGAAATGGTTATCCTGTAGAACTATTGGTATGTTAGGTTAGTTTTATAACAACCCTGAACAATCGACAGTTAATTAAACGTTATGGTATGGCAAACAATACTTTTATGCCTTATGAAATTATGGCAAATGATAGGAATAACATGTTTGTGATAATAGCCTCCTTACTTCTATATAAGAAGAGTCTTGTAAATATCATATTGTCTATGGTGTTTGACATTGTCTGTTATTATGTCATTCTATCAACAACTACGTTTCTTTACAATGTCCTATTTTATTATTGAATAAAGCCAATATTCCATTTGGTCTTGTCTAAACTTGTATCAATGTTTTACATGCATATCCCGCCTACCAACCGCTATTACATAAAACAACGCAGACAAAACCACCACGACCGGTTTTTTTAATACAGATGCATCTCTTTTATAACACTACTCTCCAGCTATTCGATTTATCACCGCTGTGCAGGTCTACCCGGTATTACCGTAAACCGTATATCATGCAATCAAACTCCGCTTTGAACATAAATTATGCCAAGGCTCGCCGCATTAATTTCGATGTTATTACGATTAAATCCAAAATTCACGAAATCGGGGTACCTACCCATCGTTGGAATTTGTTGGGTATATATAGTTCTATCAATCTAAATGCTTACTATCAGGCGTGATTGTAATCAAATGCATGCCTATTTACCACCACCACCTATGCACCAGTATGAACTGGGATGTGTGCCTGGTGACAGCCACCTCCGTAACTCTGTAACTGGCGTCACTGAAAATCAGCGTCACGATATTATCCTGGATATTATCGTGACACATAGCTGAGTGGCGGCCATTTGGCTGGTCAGAATAAGTATCCATACGAAATATTCTGTGTGTATCTGTATCAGTCAATAAAGTTTTCTTATTTTTATTCTTATTTCCCGTGAAAAAAAATCTGTCCCGGGGAATGACATAGGATAGTTTGATCCTCGCATAGTTCCCACGGGAAAGCAATAAACGCGCGTCTCCGCTAGTTCACCATTGTGTGACTGAATAGATTCACAGTGTTAGATACTAGACAAGTACTGGAATTTTGCGATTATTAAATTACTTCGTCTGCGTATTATCGACCTCTTGAAATACTTTATCTATTAAAATAACCGCATCAAAATCCGTTGCGCTTTGTTTTATACTATGTAGTGATTAGGTAGTTAGATAGGTATAGGAGATGTGTGCGTGAATGATTTTAAGTTTTCAAGTTAAGTTAAGTACAGAAAACATAAAATGAAAAAATCTAGATTTTTTTAAATATGATGGAGCTGCTTTTAGCTGCTTTAAAAAATAAGTGCATTCGAAAAGCGATTATTCGACATTGTGTTAGTGTCGTAACATGATATCACATACATACATACACAAATCACCTCTATATCCCTTACGGGGTAGACAGATACCTAAAAGCCACGTTTAGCATGATTGTAAGCGTATAGGTGGAAAGGGGAACACATTGAATTGATGAATACAATGTTCAATCACGTCAATTTGGTAAACCTACCAAAGGCAGCCTACCAATAATGGCGGACAACGTATAGCTTTCAGTAAGCCCTCTCCGGGAATAATGCCTTATAAGTTTGGGCCTCGGACAGAGATATGTCGAGGTATAAAGTTGGATCTCACCGGTCATCCCGTCCGGCTAAAACGAGACTTAATTGTAAGGGAACTAGCTATTGTTTTTATTTATTGGGAAGAAAACAGCTGAAATAATCCTTACTAAATGTAATCCTTACTTATATAAATTATAAATGTGAAAGTAAGTCTGTCTGTCTGTCTGTTACCTGTTCACGCTTAAACCGCTGGGCCGATTTAATTGAAATTTGGTATACAAATAGTTTGAGTCCCGGGAAAGGACATAGGATAGTTTTTATCCCGGAAAATTGCATAGTTCCCGCGGGATAGCACAGCCCAAACCACTGGAATTTTTCAAATTTAGGGCGGAACAAAGTTCGCCGGGTCAGCTAGTATATTAATATAATAAAAAAAATACGGTTACGGTTTTTAAATACCGAATTAGTTGGAATTTAGTATAGAGATAATTTCATTCCCGAGGAAGGACATTATGAAAGCTTTATTTCTGAAAATCGCGTATCCCGTGTGATAGCGATAAACGAATTCTGCGCAGACGGAGTCGCGGGCAACAGCCTAATTAATATATTAGCAAATAATAAGGGTGTGCCAAATGGTCAGTTTGTGAAAGGACGTATTAGCAAAATATCTTTGTATGTGTCTAAGTATATGTAACATACTATGTATTCTAGTGTTACTCGGTGTTTTAGACGAACATGAGATAAAACAAGCTTTAGTTAACATGGTCTTTCATAATTAAGATCTTAATTACTACTAACGAGAAAGCTTCAATCGCCGACTTTTGTCACAGTGGGAAGTTGCACATCAGTACGAGAAAAATAAATTGGAACATTACTATCTCTAGTGTTTAGTGACCAACTCAAATAAGCATAAATACTCGTATGCCAGCCATCTCCATATCCAACTTTATATGCACAACTAGTTGTGGCATTAGGAATTTCACTCCACCATAAGGTCGACGAAACCCCGTTTTCGCGATTTCTATTCGTTTTCTCCTCGGGAATTTAAAGATACCTAACAAACCTAAGCTAATTTTATTATTGCTAGTGAAGATTTTTATTTTTCCATGTCCATGAGGAAAGCGCTAACATTTTTGTTAAAGATCGTATTTTACTTCAGAATTTTGACTACCGATATTTTGGTGTTCAAGAAGTGCTAATGTGTAAATATTTTCTTTTTGTTCTATAGCTATATAGTCGTATACTTCAGTGAATTATCTTACGGGGTGATTGTTACGCCCTCTAGGTCTATTAGCGTGGTGATAGTTCTAGAGGGCGTCCGAAAGTGGACCCAAGACCAAGTCTCACTTGCAACAGAACTCATCATGAAGGCAAAACATTCAGAACTGCAAGCACGTAAAGTCAACAACATCGACTGTTGTTGCGATGTTGGAATGTCATGTTGACTTACTGCACGGATGCTGGCGCGGCTACTGTGAGTTATCCGCGTATCCGTTTTCCTTAAGACACTAGCGGTAATTAACAAAATCAATTTGTGTAATGGCACTAAAAGCTCACAATTAGGAGAAGATGTATGTGTTGTTTTTTAGTTGCGCGATAACAGAAAAAGTACTGGTGTAATAATGCTTAATGTGCTCATTTGTAAAAGTCAACATTGTCACAGTATGAGCGATAAATGACAACGCTGGTTGCTATGTGTGTTTACTAGGAAAATACTACAAGAGTAAAACTGCTTCTTTGCAAAAGTTTATTAGGAGGTGTATTCTGATATGACTGGGTATGCAATAAGATGGCAAGCCATAATTTCCTCTGTCAAGTAGTTTACATATATGTTTAGCGATAGACAACAGCCTCAGTTTCAATAATGTAATCAATAAGTTTGTGATTTAATATTTATACCTACGAAAACATTATACGTTTTCTATATCATAAAACCTATACACTAATTTCCTGTTCAATAAGAAACGATGTCACTTAAATACTCTTGAATTGAATCATAAGCCATAAATCTTTAATATCTACCAAAAAACTATCCAATATTCCTTACAAATTGTGTAAAGATCGACTAAGAATCGCCAGAGATGGCTGGATGGCTATGCCATATTTGTAATAACGTTTTTTAACATAACCACCATTCAATACAAATAAATAAAGAATAATAACTGTTTTCTTGTCATTCATTACCAGTAATTTAGTAGGTACATATCCTGTGCGTCATTCCAAATAGTAGTACCAACTACTTTGGCAAAAAATCGGTTCTAGGCTATTTCAAAAACAACGTATTTCTAACGTACCGTATAACGTATTTAGTACTAACGTTAAATGCCATGGCTATCTGTGTGAGACATGTGGATCATCTCTTTTTCCACAACACAGAACCTCAAAGCGTATCATCGTGCTAATTTTAATGGGGATGAAACGTATACCTTCCGGCGTTAGAATATTACCAAAATTCCCATTTAAGCGTTTCGAATCTCAGTCAATCTCTAGAGGATGCCTCGTTTCCGACTAACAAGATTTCTCGAAACTAGGTCTTGGAATAAACCACGAGAGCTCGTTCGAAACTACTAGGCTGTCGCAATTTGGAGTTTAATATCCATGGACCATATTAAGTTGAGCTGCGCTAAGTAGCGCTTCCTGCTTTAAAATGCTGGCTCGTAGGAGTTTTATGACATTAAACAAAGTAGGGGGTGCCATGAAACAATGTCGTAATGTGTCAAGGAAAAAGATAGTACGCTCTGAAACTTTGCATCCAATATTAAATGAAAATCTCGCTAAAGTGAAACTTTCAGGTTGACGGCCACATCTTATCGACAATATCTTTTACTAGCTGCTGCCCGCGACTTCGTCCGCGCAGAATGATATATAACCTCACTCACAAATAAAAAGCCGTGGTAGCCTAGTGGTTTGACCTGTGGCCTCTCAAGCAGGGGGTCGTGGGTTCTAGCCCAGGCTCGCACCTCTGAGTTTTTGAAATTTATGTGCAATATTACATTTGAAATTTACTGGTAAATGAATTTTCAAAATCGGTTCAGTAGATCCTCCTACAACCTCACAAACTTTACCTTTTTATAATATTAGTATTGATGATGTGCAAGGATTTTCAATCCTAGGGCTTTTGGCTGATGGTATCTAACTATGAATACCCACGCTCATGTTGAGATGGTATTAAATGGAATTTGTTTAAGATTTAGTCAGCTTACGCACTGCGGTGTGGTTGAACTCTATAGGTTGGCTATGCATCGATGTTCCCTCTGGTGTCAGTTACTACTTACTAACACACCCAAATGGGTGAGCGAGCAAGTGCTCGTTCGCCATCTATGTGGAATAAAATGTTCTAGAAAACTTGTGATAAAACACATCACATTACCATTGGAATGATTACAAAATCGTCAACGTAAATGTTTCCGAAGCACGTTAACAACTGCACTCGGCAGTTGTCCTCATTTTCAATTCATGAAAGGCTTAGGTAAAAATGCCGTGACATAAAACGTCTTAAGCTTGAGATCGTATTGCATGAATGCAGAGCGGAACGGATGCTCCGCCATGTCTGAAGTCACCTATAGACTAGACATAGTATTAAAGTTGTGCCTCCTGAAGCACCGTGAAATAATGGACGGTTAGGCAGATGAGTAAAATCACGAAAATTTAACTGTACCCAAAGTGGCATTGGACACGATAGTGAGTTTCGTTTCGAGACTATTCTTGATTCATTATTATAATTTCTACATTCTATGGATCCCTATCTCAGCCGTATCTGACACTTCGCCTTTGTGCATATATTAATGTTTTTTCTTTTTTTGTGAATTGTATCTGTTTCTTTATATTTGTACAATAAAGCATTTACTTACTTACTTACTTACTTACTTACTCTCTTTGCAATTTTTCCACTAATACTGTGAAGATTTCTGGAGAGTTTATTTATCCTGGCGAAATACCAAATATCATGGTTTAATAGAAAACGGGTGGAAAATGATGACTAGGGCGTTCCCGAGGGAAATCAGCTGCAGCGAGGTCACTCGGAAAAACGATCCGTCCATGAAAATTACATGTAACCTTTAAAAACTAATAAAGCCGTTTTTAAGAGTAATACGTTTTCTGGGCTGAGATTAATGAGGCTAAGATCAGCTCCATATACAATTTCACTACTCTATTTCCCCAAGAAAGTAAACATGAGAGTTCCAATCTCCGCCGACAACCACGACCGTTTCGCCAAAAACATAACGACTTAGAAGAAGAACATGAAAGCTGTGGAATGGTGTGTGAAGTTACAATCCGCTCTAAGCCGAGAAGGTCTGTGCCCAGCAGTGGGGCGAAAAACAGGACGTTTTATATGATGATAAGTAAAAACCATGTTCTCTTATTGAATAGAAAATATAACTCGGTTTTAGAAGAGAAAGAAAATCCTAAAACATCTATTAATTTACCCAACAAAAGCTTGTCAGAAATTCGTTACTCAACATAATAACAACTTTGACTTTCCGGACTTCGAAGCAGAGATCTGACGTGAAATTAAATTCAACACCCGTTTTGTTAGGCGCTCGGTGATATGTGAAATTGGATCGGCAGCTCTTAAATAAACTGTGGGGAGTCAACAGTAACAATAAATTGCCACCTGAAGTAACAACGTATATTCAAGATCAATTTTACCGATATGAAAAATAAAAATTGGACACCAAACACTAGCAAAAGCGACAGGAATATGTTTTTTTAACTTTTACAACACGAACACACCGAACAGCAGAAAAATTAAGTAGGGGTGGGAGCTCGAATCCCAATCTTCGACATACAGTGACGCGTGCTAACCAAGAACATTCGAAAATCATTTTTCCGAATTTTTGTTATTTTGCCGGTAGGCATGGAAACATTTTTAAGTTTCTTAAGTAACGAGAACTAACAAAAATTGCACTTAAATAAACGGATTCTTATTTCAGCATATCTCATTCTAATCTATGGCGCTTGTGCGTGATATCCTTTATCACGTTTTACGGCCCTCGCATGATAATAGAATTACTCGCGTCAAACGGCGTACGTTGAAAGTACCCGCGTTAATACAACGTTTAAATGGGTACTTAACTTATGGGGAATTGGGTCATGTCAGATTGGGTAATTTGGACGATTTTGATATTTTTCCGGGGCTCGTTAAGAACTGTGATTAAAGTCAATTTGAAGGGGATTAGCTGTACGACAGAATTCTCACTAAAATTGAGGTTTATGTTGATACTTGCTGTTGCCCGCAACTTCGTCGGCATAGAATTCGTTTATCCCACAGGAATTACGCAATTTTCCGGAATAAAAATTAGCCTATGTGTTATTCCAGACTATAATCTGTCTATGTTCCAAATTTCATACAGATCTGTCCAGCCGTTCTGGCGTGAAAGAGTAACAAACATCCATCCATCCATTCATCCATCCATCCATACTCACAAACTTTCGCGTTTATAATATTAGTAGGATGATGCGATGGAAGGTGACGTTAAAAAATATCAACCGAGGTAAACTGTGAACGGAAACAAAGGTCATTGCATAGCGACCCACTTTGGCTCCGCACTAGTTTTCAAACTATAAGTATAAACCTTCCTATTGAATCACTCTATTCAAGAAACATTCATACAAATACACAGCGGGAAATAACTTCGTATTTTACAATGTATAGTCTTAAAAAGTAGAACACAATATAAATAACATAATACCTAAAATTTATCCTAGAGTGCGAGTGGATAACCTCCCCGTGTGGCAAATTCTGGCAAAGAGCTATAAAAGAAGATAAGAAGTATAGTTTTGGTTTGTGCACCCTGGGCAACAAAGGTTAACAAATTTTTGTAAGATAAGAAAAAAATGTATTTACTGCTAATTAAAATCGGATTCGATTTCATTTACTTCCTCACACTACGTTTTTTGATACCGTTAAAACTGTCGGTCAAAAGGCAAATTGGTTCAAGCGACATTTTTTACAGAATCCTGTTATAAGTATTACATTCAGAATAAGCAATTTTTTCCGGACCATTTGAGCAGAGTTTTGTTTTTTGGATGCTTGAGCTTTACTAACGGCAATGAACGGTATCATTTTACTTTGAATAGATCTATTTATAGCTTTTTATGTACGTCTTATATTATTTATTGTGAACATGACAATTGAAGTGTAATTTACGGCAAATGACTGCACATGTAGCTTGCCTTTTCCGTTCCAAACAGCAGAAAAAACTAGTCCTCATTTTCACTCTGGCACAGATGACACGATAACAGACGAAACACTAAAATTGCCAACAGCATTGTTAAAAAAAATAGAACCTTAAAGTATTATATGCGTGCGTACAAATTGCAGCTGAATCTCTAGGGTTCTTAAAACTCTCCGACTAAAGGAAGCATGTAGGAAGCCACAGTTAAACTCGCAAAATAAAAGTTGTACACAAAGAAAAAGAAAGATTAACCTAATACCAAATGCCAACTAAATAGGTCCAGCGGTTTAAGCGTACAAAGGTAGACAGAGTTACTTTCTTCACATTCATAATATCAGTAAAGATGTACGCGAACTTTTATCAACAAAACTACTTAAGACTTTGATCTCGAAATGTATCAGATTCCGAAAATTAATCAGTTTTCAAGCTCTCACACTTGTCGTTTCAACACATGCCATATCTCAAGTACAACACTGTTAAGCAACGCACGTAACCCATCCGCCTCAAGATACGATCCCTGTCCTAAGTGTCCTTACCGCTACAAGGAACAATGTAAGCGGTGTAAAAGTTTACGTTTATCACTTGTTTACGGGCCTCGTTACAGGCTCGGGTGAGATTGCACGCCTTGAAATGTTTCGGCTGGCAATCTGCACGAGGTAAAAAATCTACAAATATACCTTATTTATTATTACAAGCTTTTCTTTAACTTGCACCTTGCCCGGGTAGAATCTTGGAACTCCACGTAAAATTTAATCAAAGATTACGATGAAAAACGTTTACAATAAGTCCAGGCACACTGACCCAGCCTTCGGAAATATTCCAGAACAATCTTTAAGACACCTCGTAAATGTTGCGTACAAACTGTTTTTACAAAACCTTCCAACGTTTCTTTCCAACAAAAACACGGCAATTTCGCTCTCAAGGCGTCCAACTCGAGCCGTATCACAAGAGTTCTGTCTCAAACTACCAACACGACGTGAGGTAAACGATTCATGTTTCACAGAATGGCGCCGTAAAGCAACTTCCAACAGGAAAGGACACTCTCAGAATACACAAGATTTAAATAAGAAAATACCAGTACAGAGCCTTAACATGACGTCTTAATGCTGACATTTTTAGTATGGATCTGACAGCGAGCGAACCTAAACGGAATCGGATTCGGAATCGAATCGCATTGAGACGTCATGGTAAGGCCAAGGGTAAATAGATGAAGTCAGTATGCTATTACGACGCTGACAATATCTAATCCTGCCACCAGGCAGCAGTGCTTGCGCTGCTGTGTTCGAGCGTGGAGAGTAGGATAGATAGGAAAGCCTCCAGGCTGGCAACGCATTTATAATGCTTCGGTGTTGCGCGGATGTCCAAGGACAGTGGTGATAACTTAACATCAGGTAACCCCTCTTTATTGTAAAAAATATTTCTACAAATGCCAGTTTTAAGAATAGACACGATCACCAGAATAAGTTAGTCAGTATAGTATCTAAGTTCACCAGACTGAAAAAAACTGATGAAATAAACCGAGTAAAAAGAAGACTAAGTAAACACAACAACAGCTTTCTTAGCCTGATCATTCCTCTGGAAAACAAAAATCAATTCGCTATTTTTTAATGAAGGTACAAATTAAAAGTGCTTGTACCTACTTGAAGTTTCAAAGCGATTAACCTGGCATCCTGAGGGTACGGCGTTCGACTCGACCACTCTCGGTTGTATAAACTTGTTTCTTTTACATTACTGACTGGATATTTTGCTGAATATAAAACTGGCCGCACAGAACACTGACTAACTGATTAAAAAAAAGTGAAAGTGTAACATTTACTTTTAATTTTTTTTGGATAGGGAATGCG
Organism: Pandemis cinnamomeana; assembly: GCA_932294345.1. Classification (NCBI taxonomy): domain Eukaryota; kingdom Metazoa; phylum Arthropoda; class Insecta; order Lepidoptera; family Tortricidae; genus Pandemis; species Pandemis cinnamomeana. The sequence goes on along the minus strand of OW028724.1, from coordinate 5,533,305 downwards.
AAAGATTTTACGATTGGTATATTGACGGCGTCACCGTCATTTGTTTAACATTTAGTCCGCAGGTTTTATTACAGGGCCTGTTTTCACCACTCCTGCTTATATACCTACTAACTCACCGTCGTCATCATCATCAACCTATCGTCCCGCAGGGCGCAGGGCTCATGTCAATACTAAAATAATACAACTTAACATAATTTATTGAATTTTTTTACTTATATTTTTTTATTTCATTGCATTTATGTTTGAGACAGATGTGTTGTCCGTCAAGGTATACCTACGTCAATAAGGCCTCTGCAGTAAATGTAACCTACTATTGTACCAAAATGAAAACGTTCGAAAAACAAACCTTTTCTTTATTTCAAGGCATCAATTCTGAGGTGACACAGGTGTCCGGGCGGTGATCGTTTTACATCAGGCTCTCGCATAAAAAATAAGAGCCTACCAGAATTACGAGCGGGTCCCTTGCGGATGGCATACGTGAAGGCAGAGGCTTTATGGAACTTTAACGTAATCCGATCGGGCATACCTAATTATTGTAATCGGAAAAATGTGCCGAATTTGGATTACGAGTAGAGAAGAAGAAAACTGTATCTGTCTAATTAATCTAGTCAAAGTGTGTATGTTTGTGTATGATTCCTTGCGTGTGCATACATCTAAATGTTCATCCCGTCGATTAATTCATTGATTCACCAAATTTTCTTTTACTATCGATACTATTGCCTATGCTCAAACTATCGACAGGCTACCGAAACACTATCGATAGTGGACTATGAGTGACAACAAATGTACACACAACAAAATAATGCGGTTAGCACAGCCACGCACACGTCTATGCGTGTTGAGTATCGACATGAACGTTAAGTAGAATCTATGACATGTGAATGTGTGAGTGATTTCGATCATAAAATCTACCCCCTAAGTACAGATTTTTTAGCAACAAGATGAATGAGCAATGTCACTGTAAATTACCTGTTTATTGAATAAACAACAACTAACTATAAAATAACAATGAAGAAAGTTACAACTATTTAAGTTAGTTTATAATAAATTAAGTAAAAAATAATTACAAATTAAATGAAAATAATCCCCGCCGGTATCGTGTCACACTCAAAGGCTGAAAATGCAATATCTCCGGTTTCAGTTACTTCTACAAAAATAATGTAAAAGTATTTTTTTTATTTAGACTGTCCTAAAAATATTTTACCTAATCTTACATTGGATATTGTCATCCCCAGTGTAAGCGAGAGAACCGAATCGAAGCTTCCTTCGACCTTGAATCTTCAAATTTATGCAATCCCACGCATTGAACTATTATTACTAGCGAAGAGTAGTTACCATCTCACTGATGCGACGATGTTATATTATAATTTCTCAACAAGTCTGAGATTCCAATTCCAAAGCAATATTCCTCACAACCAGCACGGCCATCGAAATAACATCCAAAAATGTCATTTTATTATTACTATTTTATATTCCGTTTTCTTCGGATACGAACCCGGTTCACTAAAGCAGAAGTCAAATCTTCGACCTGTCTTTGACCGCTAGGCCACCGAGGTATGCAAGTTACATGGTGAATGTATGAATTATGTTCAATCTGCGCCTACTGTATTGCAATTTGTGTAAATAGCTGTTTTATGAGCTTTGAAATAAGGTTGAAATTATAATTTATTTTTTTCCGTAACTATTTCATTTTATGGTGGTTGCAGTCTATTGTATGTTTAATTTTACTCTTATATAATATGTTAAAAACGCAAACGCATTGTGTTTTCTTTTAATATAATTATTAATAGGTATGACTCTTTTTACTGGAGTTTAAAAGTTGCTAGCTGATGGCTATTTTGGTCGTTATCGTCTTAAACAATATAAAGTGTTTTCTACCCTCAAATTTCTAATAATATGATTTTGTGAACAAACAACTACTGTCACCGCTGGCAGCCATTATTAGCTGCGGGATGAACCGTGTGTTATACTTACGAACTGTTTAATTTTGCCTTTCGAATACCTTGTGATTTGCAAAACATGGATTTACATTTATCTTTGTTGAAAAGAGCAAAACAATATAACTATTTATATAAGGAATCGCTAGGCGTTTTTTGATATGGGTAAGTAGACAAACGGTGTTAAAAATAATGACTTATTATTTTATCGGTAATGTTTTAAACAACTTTCTTTGACGAAAAATGTTTTTATTTAAACTTCATTTATTTTGCAGCGGAAGACTGCCATTATGGATTCACCCTTACGCAGACTTCGGACACGATAAAAATATTCGTTCTGGGCCTAAACCTGAAGCCTCATCTCCTGCCATTTGATTTGGACATTATGTAGTTGCCGCACCCGCTAGTGACCCATTTCACAGCAACAAGACACAATGCTACGTTGCAACCTGTGCGAAACCATCTGCATGCTGCAGGATTGCATTGCCGTAGACCAGCAAAAAACATGCTTTAACGGACCAGCATAGAAGAAACCTTTGCTCGTGAATATCTTGACTTTGATTATTACATCAATCAAAGTCAAATGTAGTGATTTTTAGTGATGAAGACGAAATATATTAACTTAATTAAATATATAAACACAGTAATGTTTTACAGTGCAGAACGAGTGGCAGTGTTACTTTAGGCTATGGGGTTGGATCTCATCGATGGGCCCTGGTGTCCAAATCCAAACCAAATCGAGATAGGTAGCTTAGTCGCTTCAAAGTGGAGATTATAACCCAGTGTGAAATGATGTTATTGTTAATGGCTGTCATTTAACATGTCTATTCATTTCACCACTGACTTACACGTCCGCAAATAAAACGTTTCGTTCATCTTTATCAGACTTAAACCTAATAAACCAGAATTTAAGATATTAATTATGTGTCATCTTAAAAATAGCCCTATTATGGCTGTGTATTCAATTTGCAAGATAATTATTATGTTAGTGACATAAGACTTTTTAGTAAACATAAAATCATACTGGCCTCTAAAGTGTGTGTTATTTTATGAATATTATTCTATAAGGAAAAGTGTGCAGTTTTATTTAGCTAATTTAATTACTTTTGGTAATAATAATAATAACACAAATAGAGGCTAATACAATAAAAATTAAATGTTGCAATAAACAATTTGAACCAATAATTGCATTTTATTGTTTTATTCTTTTACGTCCTTTTTTTCTTGTTTTAGGTAAACATGAGTTTATTTTGAGATTAGTAATTTAAAATAGAAAACAAAAAAGATACACTTGTGCAGGATTCGAACCCGGTTCTTTAGGTTTCATAACCCTAGGTCAATACACCTGAGCCACCACGCTTATAATACTGGTGGCAAAATTATGCTTCCATTGAACAAAATACCAGCAGGTTTGAATAACTATGCGTGAAGGTAGTCAGAAAACACAATTAGCACAGATAGGGCATTTTGTTGTGTGCGTAATAAGGCAGCGGATAAGTGCGGATGTGTGTATAGAATGACACACTTGGATAACTAGGGTGCTCACCGATTCGCTTTGCTGTGTGTACATCCTATGCACGAATTATCGTGGCGTTTATTTCAAGGCGTATATTGATCGCACTACCTCATTTAAAGATTGCCCCCCTTATTCATAAACGCTCTATATTTGTTACTTTGACATTGGCGAAGTTGTCGCCGCTATAACGACTTGAAACGCCACAAATAAGAAGAAGAAGAAGAATAGATAAGGACAAACGATTGCTAAGTTAGCAGAAGCCTACAGAGCGTTTATGAATATGGGGGCCTTGAGCTTCAAATTGGCTGGCAAAGTGTGTCACCGCGCATGGCGCCCTCGGGCTTCATTTCAATTTTTAGCTAGCAAATAAACTTAGCATCTTAAAAAAAAACCGGTCAAGTGCGAGTCGGACTCGCGCACCGAGGGTTCCGTATCATTATCTATAAATATCTAAAACCAGTGTAAGCAGAGCCCTGTTCCAAAGCAAAATGTACGCAGTGTGGGGTTACTTTATATTGGTCACTGCTATATACAGACATACATACACATTTACGGTTTTCGCAATTATTCTTTAATCTGTGCTATAAGACCTACCTTCATACCAAATTTCAAGATTCTGCGTTCACGGGAACTACCTTGTAGGTTTTGATTCCCTTGAGAGTTGAAAATTTGCGGAAATTTGCGGCATAAACGGCTGTATCTTTTGATTGCGTTGGCTTAGAAGTTTGATTTTTTCACAGCTTCAAGGGACAGTAGACTTGAGTAATTGATATAAATTTCAGCTTCATACCTCCACGCGTTCCTGAGAAAAAGGGTCTTGACAGACGGACAGACGGACAACAAAGTGATCCTATAAGGGTTCCGTTTTTTCCTTTTTAGGTACGGAACCCTAAAAATGAGCGCGGGCTAGACGGCACGCTTCTTTACGACTAGCTGGAGCACGATTTCGTTCGCGTGGACCATTGACTTACAATAAACAACTAGACTCTCAGTCGCTCACAAAGGTTCCTCAAGAAACGTCCGAGTTGCTTTGTCTATGTGTTGTGTGTGTCAACACATCGATTAAGACAGATAACATTAACATATTCGTTCAAATTGACACCTTATTTCGTGGCAGTAATGTTTAATATCAATGGCGTAAGAGTAGGATCGTGAGAAGTAATGACACGACGCCACGCGCTGGAAACCTGCCTGTCTCTTTTGTTCTCAATAGTAAAATTACGGTGCGAAAGAGACATATACATTGTTATCAAAGCGCGGTCGAAGCACAACTGAACAAAAACTCTGAACAATAGACGCGTCGTTCAGACTTTTGCTTCGGACAGTTTTTGAGCGTGATTGGGAGTCTAGTTGTTTATTGTACGTCAATGGCGTGGACTCACTTATAGAGGCGCGACAAGTTAGAAATAGTAAGTAAGTAAGTAAGTAAATGCTTTATTGTACAAATATAAAGAAACAGATACAATTCACAAAAAAATAAAAATAACATTAATATATGCACAAAGGCGAACTTATCCCTATAAGGGATCTCTACCAGTTAAAACTTAAAACTTTAAAAGACAAATGTATCTCAAGCATGCCTCGTAGTATTCATATTAGGTACTTTAAAATAAAGAAGATACAAAGTCAATTTATAGATGACTCTGGCGACTAGTTCTTTGCCGGCCTTGGTCAGCAATGTCAGTATGAAAATCCATTTTTGACCGCTGCGTTAACGCGCGCCAGCGCAATCGGACTTTAATCATTACAACCAGCGATTGACTTCGTGGTAGCTTCTAGCCCGTGAGCTTCAAGAATGCCGTTCAAATTTGTGCCGCTCTCTTATTCCCTCTTATGGGTTCGATACTTGAATTGGCCGATGGTACCTACCCGAAACGTGAATGAAATTCTAAGAACTCACGGTCTATATATTTTTAGCTTAGTTTAGGAATAGTTTCCTACAGACACCTAATTTTTAATTAAACAAAGCCTTTGCTGCTCAATCTACGTGTGAAAACAAGCAGACAAAAAAGCAGCCAGACAGCAAGTTAAGAAGCAGTTGAAACGGTTCTTATATCCCAGATTAAGTACCCAGTCTCTGTGAACTATATTCAATATTATAGTCCCTTTTTCTCTACTGTCTTAGTAAGTCTTACAATTTACAACTGACAAGTAACTGCGCGATTTGAAACAAAACGCAGCAAATATATAATATATTATAAATTATAAATGTTGCTGGCTCTGCTGCGGCCTCAGCGGAGGACTTCAAACGCCGAAAGAATAGCTCGCTTGGAGGCAGCCATATATTTGAGGCGTTTGGAGTCGAAACTCTGGGGCCATGAGGGCCAAGCGCGCGCCGTGTGTATAAAGATATCTCGGCGCGCCTTATAGAGGCCTCCCGTGACCAGAGGGCTGGCCAATATTTCGCTCAGCGAATAAGCATTGCCATACAACGTGGCAATGCTGCCAGCCTTCTGGGCATCCCCATTAGCGGCGATTTGGGAGATTTTTTTATCTTTAATTTAATAATAGTTTTAGCTAGGTTTAAGTTATTTTTAAGTTTTGACTGTTCTTTATTGTTTTCCTTTTCTTTTTCAATAAACAAATACCATATATTATAGAGAGAGAGAGAGAGAGAAACATTTATTTACACACATTCGATACAAGTAGACATAAAACAAGGACTCTTTATACTCGTATGTGCATCCATTTTAAGGTGACACTTTGATAAAACAGTAACCGATCTTTATAAAACTAGTAATTTATTCACCCAAATACTGATCATCTTTCTATAATTTTAGATAAATAAAAATAAGTCGGGTTTTCCTTCCTGACGCTATAACTCCAAAACGCACTAACCGATTTCCACGGTTTTGCATTCGTTGGAAAGGTCTCGGGCTCCGTGAGATTTACAGCAAAGAAAATTCAGGAAAACAGCATAGTTCCCGCGGGATGGCGATAAGCGAATTCTGCGCGGACGGAGTCGCGGGCAACAGCTAGTTTTAGATAAATTTCACCGCGCAATGTAACTCGAAGACTGCCTGCAAGTTAGTCTGTTCAGAGAACATTGTTACAAAGGCCGTTCCCGGCCTCGTAAAAGAGAATTATTTCAGTATCGCACCGACGTCTTTACGGCTGGCAACATTGCAGGTGGACAGTTTGGGGATAAGTGCGCCTTAGTGCAGCTGCAATTATTAATTAAACAAGCTGACCCCGCGAACTTTATTCCCCCTTAAATTTGAAAAATTCCTTTGTAGCATCTTTATACTAATCAAGGAATAATGTGTAGGCATGCTAAATTTAATGTCTGTAGCTTTATTAGTACAACATTTCGGAATTTTCCAATCGCGTGGGAAAATTGGGATAAAAAGTATCCTATGTCCGTCTCCTGGTTCTAAGCTACCTCCCTACTAATTTTCAGCCAAATCGGTTCAGCCGTTCTCGAGTTATAAATAGTGTAACTAGCACGACTTTCTTTTATATATAGAAAGAAGAAGGAGAAAGAAGAAGAAGAAGATTAACATATGTATATTACGTTGGGCATTTTTTCCATAGGGGTAGGCAGAGACTACTTAATCCCACTTGCTACGAATAAGGGTTCAGTATTCCGTCGTCTCAGGCAAGTTTCAATAAACATAGATACATAAATCACGTCTTTATCCCTTACGGGGTAGACAGAGCCTAAGGTAGCAAATCCTAAAGGCCACGCTTAACATAATTGTGGGCGTGAAGGTGAAAAAAAAAATAGTGATGGGTTGCTAAACGCATCGCCTATAACCATGATTCCTAAGATTTTTCCCAATTGCCTCGATGGGTTTTTCCCTTCTCGGGAAGCGAAGCAACTGATCATTCTATGTTTTTTCTTTGCTTCCCAGACCAGCATGGAGCTTTGAATAAAAACCCGAATAAAAGCCAAACTTTAAACAAATCAGACCCTCTCTGCAGTGGGTTCCTTTGTTCGGGACTGAAATTACTTTTGTGTTTCTTTTATATATTTATTTGCTTCAGTTCCGCCATTGTGCATTTTAATTTGTCCGCTTTCGTATTTCTTTGTTCGTGTTTTAAGTAGTATTGTAAGCGGCCATAAAGATAGCACATCGGTCTTCTCGGCTAATTTAGGCTTTGTAGAGCATTGTCTCGCTCTAACATACGTGACGCCAACTATCTCTTTCCAAAGACCGAAGTGAAATCAAATTAAATAACTATAAAAACGACCGAAATGTAAGCTATCAAAGGCTTGTCTCCATCTCTTTCTAGAAAAACGGAATTTTAATACGGAGGTTATTATGGGCGTCGTGACAAATGACGTCACATGACATATCGGATCTCTCTTTCTAATCGCTGACTAATTAGTAGTTTTCTGTTTTAGATTCTCGACCCGTACATCAAAGCCACCGAAAAACGGTTAAAAAAATAACGACACTATCAATAATGTCATACAATATGATGCTATAGTAGGCACGGTCAAGTGCAAAAATAAGTATCGATAGGAACTTCTCAAAAATATGTCCCACGACCTTATTACGCTGGTGTAAGAGCGTATGATACTTATTTTTGAAACTTTGTCTAGATACATATTATTACACTTGACTGTACCTACACAATAAGCATTGTGTAGAGACACATATTCAAGCTGGAAAAGTAGTCACACGTTACACACACACATGCACAGAAAGAGAGAGAAAAAGAGAGACACACACATCGACGTCAAAGTTATATTTGGAGATTAAAAATGATAAAGGGTAAGCAACAAGCAAAAGTAACATCGTTTTGCGGTATTATCAACTTTATTTTGTAAATGATTACGATAAACTAACGCTACTTTAAAAATAACTTAATAAAAATAAAACTTAGGCGAAAAAAATTAAATTCAAATATTATTATATTTGTCAAAAGTCAAAAGTCAAAAGTGTTTTATTTGTGAAACATAGGTGATGGCTGCATAATACAGAGATGTTACATATTTTAGTGTTGCACTATGTTTTGGACCTATGGGTGGTGAAGGGGAGCACGCGTCACGGAATGACGAGGATCCGGGTTCGATTCCCAGCCATAGCTTTACTTTTCGGATTATTCTATGTGTTCTAATTTTCAGTGATATTTAGAAATTTAAATTTAGACTCGGTAGGGTCCCCATCACGCAGGCAGCATTCCCGCGTTGTATCGCAATTGCGAGTCTGAGCGAGAAAGCTGCCGGCGCGAGGGTCTGTTGTCTCCCTCAGGCGTTTGCTTATTATCATATTGTGGTGTTTACACCGTGTAATTTAAATATAGAAAAGTAAAATGGTCCGAAAATCTCGCTGGTAACTGATAACTATTAAGTGTCTTGAACGTCAAATTGAAGATGCAGCCACGGTGTTTCCTTTGTCCATTTCACCGTGTTTGGCCCCTTGATGCATACTCCTAAATCCACAACTCGCCAATATCCTGTAAAAATTAAGATAAGATAAGATAAGATAAGATAAGATAATATTTTATTTGCTTAAACATGGTAGGTACATACAGGTGATAACAGGTATTTAGTTCACATGTTTAGCCAACAGTGGCATGCAAAAATTATTTATTTATAATAAGTTAGGTATGTCGAAATTTATTTAATATGAGTTATGTCAAAAATTAATTAATACAATGAAACTAAAAAAAAATTAACAAACGTTAAGAAATTGATAGAATTATACATAATCAATTTGGCATGTCAACAGATTAAAATAACAATATAAATAACATTCTAAATGACACCAACAGCCAATATCATTACAAATTAAAAGTACCTACATCAAATCATAATAATGTTAATATAACAATTCTTGTACATTAAAATATTAAAACATTAATTAATTGAGGAACATGTCAGGACTAAAATAAAATTAAACTAATGAATACCATAAAAAACCGGTCAAGTGCGAGTCGGACTCGCGCACCGAGGGTTCCGTATCATTATCTATAAATATCTAAAACCAGTGTAAGCAGAGCCCTGTTCCAAAGCAAAATGTACGCAGTGTGGGGTTACTTTATATTGGTCACTGCTATATACAGATATACATACACATTTACGGTTTTCGCAATTATTCTTTAATCTGTGCTATAAGACCTACCTTCATACCAAATTTCAAGATTCTGCGTTCACGGGAACTACCTTGTAGGTTTTGATTCCCTTGAGAGTTGAAAATTTGCGGAAATTTGCGGCATAAACGGCTGTATCTTTTGATTGCGTTGGCTTAGAAGTTTGATTTTTTCACAGCTTCAAGGGACAGTAGACCTGAGTAATTGATATAAATTTCAGCTTCATACCTCCACGCGTTCCTGAGAAAAAGGGTCTTGACAGACGGACGGACGGACGGACAACAAAGTGATCCTATAAGGGTTCCGTTTTTTCCTTTTGAGGTACGGAACCCTAAAAAGGAAAAAAAAAAAAAAAAAAAAAAAAAAAAAAACCTTCCCTAATCCAGTTTGGACTCCATATATTCCTTAACTGAATAAAAACACTGTTCCTGGAGCCATTTTATCAGTTTATATTTAAATTTCTTTAATGGAAGGTCCTGAAATTGCCTGGGTAATTTATTAAAAATGCGAATAGCCATCGGGAAACAATTATTTTTGTACAGTTTCGTGTATATTCTGGGCAGCGATAACTTATTAGGGTAACGAGTAGTGTACGCCCATGTCTCACTAGTCTTACTGAACAATCCAGGATGTGCCTTCACAAAGGTGCATACCTCTAATATGTACAATGATGGTACCGTCAAAAGTTTCATGTCCCTAAAACGTGTTCTCACTTAGTTCTGGGGCCCTACCATGACGTCTTCATGCGATTCAATTCAGACTCAGTTCAGGTTTTAGCTGTCATTTTTAGTATAGTACTGTTACAGTCAGGGGCGTGCAGTGGATTTTGACAGAGGGTAGGCGTATTGCCAACAAAATCCGTATTGGTACGAAGCGTGTCGGGCACATTTACGTATGCTTACAAGCACTGCTTATATGCCTGTAAGGGATGGACGCGTCTGGTTACAGTCATGTATATGCCCCCGGGGTGAAAGTCCTATCAATCATGCTACAGGCGATGCGGCTAGCAACCCATCACTACTTTGATTCCCCTTGCCACCGATACGCTAAACAATCATGCTAAACGTGGGCTTTAGGTCTTGTTACCTTAGGCTCTATCTATGCCCCCTCCCCCCTAATGGTGCCTGCTGGCGGGGGGTGGGGATCCCCTGCTAGCCATTAGAGGCCCACGAGTCTTGCAAGTATCCCCCCCCCCCCCCCTCTTAGCGCAGGAGCCCCGGCACATAAGCTGTGGGGTGGCCGGTTGGCACACGCGGTGACACCCTCATGCTCCCACGGCGCCCCCCAATGGCAGCGATTAAAAAAAAGTCTCTGTCTACGCCGTAAGGGATAAAGACGTGCTTTATGTATGTAATGTATGTATGAAACTGAAGAAGAATACTTACTGTATCCTCTAAAACAATTGTCCAGGTGAAAGTCGCAAGTGGTCCGGAACGTTCGTACATTCTTCACAATCTCCTGTTGACTGTGGAAGGCGCAGACTGGGCGAAAAGCCGAACTGGACAGAACAATGACATTTTAGCACCTCATTATCTGCAGTGACAAAAATCACTTTGTTTCTTTCTAATTGGCGAAGACCAAGTTAAACCTCTAAACGACACTGAAATGAGAACACAGAAAAATCCGAAAAGTAAAGCTATAGCCGGGAATCGAACCCGGATCCTCGTCATTCCGTGATGCGTTCTATATATAAGAAACAGATGTCGCTTGGCGACAACAAATCGCATAGTATCTTATCTTATCTTAGTCTAGGGGTCCCTACGGATACACTTCGACCCATTCGTGGATCTTTTGTGTAATTACCCCTCCTTCGCACTATTCCATCGCTTTTACCACCTCATTCATGAATTGGGTGATTTGGCGTAGTGGAAGTGCCTTGAAATCTCCTGGTTCAGGGTATCCGATGCCGAAGAGTTTCATCCTTATTCTGGCGAGGGCATCACATTCACACATAATGTGTTCCATTGTTTCAACCTCTTCGCCGCATATTCTACAATCATTGTCGTTATTGTCATGTAGTCCCATCTTTTCTAATAGGTATTTAGTTCCGAAGTGACCTGTAAACGCCCCCATTATATATTGGAGTTGTCTTCTGCTGAGTGTCCAAAGTTTCTTGGACCAGCTTGAGTTGACATTTCCTATGAAACGCATAGTAACAAAGTCACGTGATAGCTGGTACAGATAGGAAAAAAATACGAAGGCTGACCCACCTGCTATGGGTGGTGTAGCGGTATAGCACGCATCACGGAATGACGAGGATCCGGGATCGATTCCCGGCCATAGCTTTACATTTCAGAATTTTCTGTGTTCTAATTTTCAGTGTCATCAACAGGTAAAACAGTAAAAATAAAATTTATGAAAATCAAGAAGAAACATTCTTGATTCATATTATGATAGTGAAGACTAACCCCCTTATCCATAAACGCTCTGTAGGCTTCTGCTAACTTAGCAATCGTTTGTCCTTATCTTTCACTTTAACATTTACCTTTCACCCTTTCACAGATATAATGATTAAGGGGGCAAGTTGGTAGCGGAATAGCAAGCTCAATGTGTTTTGTTTATTAATATGGCCTTCCGCAAAACAATGCCTGATTATATAAGTGAAGAGAAATAGAGTTCGAAGAAATAAAGTTTCATGCTGGAAGCAAAGACAAAACATAGACTGTACCAGTTGCTTCTCTTCCCGCGCAGTAAATCATAGGAATCATGTTATAGGCGATGCGGCTAGCAACCCATCACGATTTTGATTCCATTTTCCATCTATACGTCCACAATCTTGCTAAACGTGGCCTGTAGGTCTTGTTACCTTAGGCTCTGTCTACATCGTAAAGGATAAAGACGTGATTTGTGTTTGTGTAAGAAATAAACTAAAAACCGATCACAGCGCCTAAAACTATATGGGGCGCTAGCACTATGGTACGTACATCATAACCGTTAGACATTTGGTATAGTCGTTGAAGCATCTGTCCGTAGTATCATTCATGCCCAGATACTGCTCGTTTTCGTACTGGTACATATTGGTGGTATATTCTCCATTTTCCAGAGTGATACCATCGAATTCACTCAGGTCCTCAGTCGAAGTCGGTAAAGTTTCTGTCGGAAATTCCGTTTCCACCTCTGCGTCTAGCTCTGAGTACAAAAACAACCAATAACGTACTACGCGTACAGTCTAACTCACTCTCACTCTTATGGGTTTATGTATGTATGTATATATTAAAAAAAACTATTTATTTATTATCTTTATTACTACAACGGTTGCTGGCGGCAGGGCGGGCTGAGGAGGAGACAGCGAGATGACCTGTATGCTTACCCCCGTTTTCATAAACGCACTGTAGACTTCTGCTGACTTAGCAATCATTTGTCATTTTCTGTCACTTTGAAATTTTATCTTCCACAGATAAGGACAAACGATTGCCAAGTTAGCAGAAGCTTATAGAGCGTTTATAAATAAGGTGCCGGTTATTGTCTAACTCGTTCGCAATCGCCATCGTGTTCATTTTTTCGCGACAAATACGAGTACAGCTCTGAATAGGGAGATGTGGAGGTAAGAAGGGAGGCCTAATTTTCTTTTCTCAAACATGCATTGAAATACTAATATCATATTCACTACATTAGACTGCGAAGTGACACGTTTGAGGTGCGACTAGAGATCTGCAATGATATTTCATACAAAATTGCAGGCCAAGGTCAGTAATGTGCTCTTTTTTAATTTCCCTTATTTATTTTCATTCAGCCATTAAAAAAAAACTATCAGCAATATTTGCTTTCTGGAGTTATGACAATCTGTCACGTCTTCCTTTATTATTATAAACAAAAACAATACCAAATTTCATTGTGTCTATTTTACTCATAGTTTCTGTTGAAATAAAACTTGACTTTTTTGAATGTTTTTAATTTATTTCGTTTCGAGATAAGCACTATACATACCATGGCAGGAAACGCACACGCGCACGCTCTGCTGGCAACCCCTTACTTCCCGGCCTCTGTAGTAATGTACTATTATTATCTTAGTTCCAAGATTACTTACGGTCTGGTACTATGTAAACATTGAATGTTCTTGATAACTGAATACAGCCCAAAAGTATAATCCAACATTTATAATTTGTAAACATGTCGATAAACCGTTTTCATCTCACTGAAACTTAATCAGAAATAAGGAAAAGTCGTCTTATATGGACTCTGGTAAGAGTGATTAAATTTTTAACTACTATTCTAATGATCTCATCAAGATCAAGGTAAAATTAATGAAGTAATTAACGCTGACTTTAAAAACTCACAACCCAGACCCAGATGTATGTGGATATGGCATGAATAATCGGGCTTCAACTTTTTTTAAACGAGCAAGTGGGACCTCTGATGGTAAGTGAGCACTACGACCCATGGACACCCGCAGCACTGAGGATTGCAGATGCGTGCGCCTAGAGAATAGATGGAATACCTCGTATGCCAGGTAGTTTCTCTGGCTGTCTTACTCTCTACTACGCGCCGGAACACAGTGTGACACAAAGTGCACCTTTGCAGAAAGTGTACATATTGGGAAAGTGTGTTTTACCAGCCTTACATTTTTGTTAAATTGCTGCTTACGACCCGCGGCGCCGTAAATATTTTTAATTCTTTTAATCGTGGTTGACAAAATGTCTCCATACATTGTTCGATGTTGAAAATGGACCACGTCAAAGGTGCACTTTGTGTCTCACTGTGTTCCGGTGCGTAGTAGCGTAAGACTGCCAGAGAAACTAACTGGCATACGAGGTATTCCATTTATTCTCTAGGCTGGTAACGCATCTGCAATCCTCAGTGCTGCGGGTTCATTGAAGTCGTTAGAACCATCTCATCATCATGCTGGTCTGAGAGCAAAGACAAAACATAGACTGTACCAGTTGCTTCTCTTCCCGCGCAGATGGTAAATCATAGGAATCATGTTACAGGCGATACGGCTAGCAACCCATCACTATTTTGATTTTCCTTTCCATCTATATGCCCACAATCGTGCTAAACGTGGCCTTTCGGTCTTGCTACCTTAGGCTCTGTCTACCCTGTAAGGTATAATGACATCTGTTAGTATTTGGTAAAGTACCACAATATGATGCCCTATGTTTCCTCATTGCAGCCTCTCACTGCATTGCACAGCTATATTGGTTTCCTTAATCTGGAATGCAGTCGATGCGGCTGTTGGCATTGCATCTTAGCATCGATTGTTGTGCTAACCCACTTTGCCGTTCGCCCTGTTTTAGACTGGCCAACAGTGGCGTGGCGTCCATAGAATTCGATTCCCACCGGCTTGCTTATTTTAAGGCAGTTGGGCACTTTTATTGTGCAGAATTAGAGGAAAAGGCTAGTTAAATTGCCTTCGGCTTGCCTTCTGATATACTTGACGCCAAGCCTACATACATACTTACATACGTTGCTTGTTTATATAAAGCTTGTAATAAAAAGGCACAACAGCAAACTTCGAAACTGGAAAAAATAAACCTGTTAATGTCTTAGACAATCAAAATTATATGCACGTTCACGTCGTTGTAAATGTAGAGACGACGGGTGGAGCTGTAAAAACTTGTGCGACGTGACAATGTTTAAAATGAGCCTAGGGTTGAGTAGAAAATATCGATATGCTAAAGAAAATTAATGGATAGATGTCGTCGCCATAGCCAATATCGATGTTTATTTATGTGCGAATGTCAAATTCCTATCACATTCGATAATGTTTAACCCCCTTATTCATAAACGCTCTATAGGCTTCTGCTAACTTAGCAATAGTTTGTCCTTATCTGTGAAAAGTAAATGTCAAAGTGACAGATAAGGACAAACGATTGCTAAGTTAGCAGAAGCCTATAGAGCGTTTATGAATAAGGGGGTAAGAGGTTTCCAGAGACAGTACTTGAGTAAGGAGCCATTGTTTTGATTCTATAATAATTTTGACATCGCTTTACTGATCTAGACACGCGGTAGTGTGTCAAGTCAAAATTCAATAATACCTACTTCGTACTACTAAAATTTGTATTTTAAAAAGAACTTTCCTAATTCGTGTTATTAAGGTTTTTTTTGTAACTTATATTTTCACAATAAGTCTAACAACAAGTAAGTCTTCATCTTTTTCGAATACTTTTGGAGCAGTCATGGTCATGTATTGTGTAGGATGTGTAGTTATTCTGCGGTAGTAGTTCTTATACTGTCTCCGACTTATTTCTTTCTTTTATTGGTTGTCTGGTAGAGATCGCTATGAAGCGACAAGACCTCCTTATTGACTACCTTTTTCTTTGTTTCTGTATTGTTTTGTACTGATTTGTGGTGTCCAGTAAAGAGTATTTGTATTGTATTGAAGTACTCCCTGGCACCTATTTCAGCAACTCGATAATTAATTGTCGGTGACAAGTCACGATTTGAACTGCGATGCGTGGTCAATATGAAGGCAATCGGCGTAGATTCTTGTCGAGTTTGTAATGTCAACAGAATTGTCACTTAAATAAATAAATATCTTGGGACAAATTACACCAATTGACCCAGCCCCAAACTAAGCAAAGCTTGTGCTATGGGTACCAGGCAACGGATAAACATAGGTACTTATATATTGTAGATAAATACATACTTAAATACATACAACATCCATGACTCGGGCACAAACTTTCGTATTCATCATACAGTTGTATGCCCTGCCCCTACCACGATTCGAACCCAGGACCTCTAGCTTCATAGTCAGGGTCACTAACCACTAGGCTATCTGGTTGTCACTGACCTTGGTCTGCCTGGCCGCTGCATTCCTTATGCCAAACAGGTTAGGTTTCAAAATAAATAGATACGAAATGTATCGATATTTTTTTCGTTTACGCACCCCTAGCGAGCCAGCCCACGATGCACCTGGGCGCAAAGCGTCACGCTTTATAACATTATTCCTGCCTCAAGGCTCGTCTACCCTCACAAACTTAAAGACAACACGTAACTTACTCGTTGAATTATATTATAAATCCATGAACAAGGTTTACAATCGCTGATATTAATTTCTAACGTAGTACTGTAAATATTTTGCACTGGGTTTGGAAATTCAAAGTTTTTTATTTATAAATTGTACTATAAAGAACCATTTTTCAGACAGAATCTAATTTAATCTGAATGGGGCATAGGTAACTAGGTAAGTTACTTGCATACTTACTTACCTAGTCTATTAGGATAAAGACATATCTTTACCAAACGTCGGAGCGATCCAAAAACGAACCGCAGCTCTTGACCACACGTGGAGGTAACCCGACTCGCACCCCTACTAAAATTGTATAGCGAGTATAGATATTATATTTTCCTACGAAAACAACGTTCTAACGTCACCTCCACATGTCGCATCGCCATCATTTCATAAAACTTACCGCGGGCTACTCCAAAGTTCGAAATTCGAACTTCATATCATATTATCCCTCTTACTCTCCTATAAATAACTGTAAGTGTGAGCGAAACAGCAGAAAACGAACTTCGAATTTAAAACCTCGAAGTAGTCCTACAG
The DNA here is from genome assembly GCA_932294345.1 of Pandemis cinnamomeana. Taxonomy (NCBI): domain Eukaryota; kingdom Metazoa; phylum Arthropoda; class Insecta; order Lepidoptera; family Tortricidae; genus Pandemis; species Pandemis cinnamomeana. The sequence goes on along the minus strand of OW028724.1, from coordinate 5,516,321 downwards.
AATACAAGCACGACTGTCATAAAGCCAGTCCACGCAAACAGCTCGCCTGGCATCTCTGCGGAACTAAGATCGAAATGCAATATTTCCAGAACCTAGTCCACCCAATGTCAAACCTAAGCGTTGGTAATAAGACTGAATTGAAAAAAAGTGTAACCGTTAGTTACACCTTTCTTATTTAGAATGCTCCACTCTTAATTGAGTTTTGGCCAATAGCAAAAAGGCGTGAAAATCTTTACTTCATCTATTCAATTTCAGACGTGATGCTACGTATTTAGGTCTGAATTTTAGCGTGCGTTTTCTTGTTTTGTTGTCTTTTGGTTCAGTTTAAAGGATTTCTTAATCGAATCATACCAAATGACCGATACGCGGACAGAACACGTGACTTCACACTGTTATGTCGTTTATAGTCTACCCCCCATCATAAACGCTCTATAGGCTTCTGCTAACTTAGCAATCGCTTGTCTTTATTTGTGAAAGGTAAATGTCAAAGTGACAGATAAGGACAAACGATTGCTAAGTTAGCAGAAGCCTATAGAGCGTTTATGAATAAGGCTTTACGTCTGTTTCATTACCGTAAAACGGGGGGAGTAGCGACCAAATTCAAGTTCAAACTTCTATAAAAAACATTTTCATATGTTGACTTTTATAGCTAAAACATGTTCTGGAGGATGAATTTTAGTTTAATAATGATCATAATGTCATTTACTTTTGTAGTTTTTAAACAATAAACACAAAATGTAGGCAAATCCCAGCTCATCCCGCAGTTACTGTAGATAGGAGGCCAACAATCTCTGTTCTCCAGTCCATTATGGTTGCCTGGAAGAGATCGCTCTGCAGCGATAAGGCCGCCTATTGTTACCTTGTAATATTCTGTATACCTTTTTTCTATTTTGGTTGTTATATGTGGTGTTCAATAAAGAGTTGTTGTATTGTATTGTATTGTATTGAACAATCCCTGTTCGTAGCCAAGTCTTGTACGCGTATTGTGCTTTTCTCAAACATGTTTTGACGACCGGATAGCCTAGTGGTTAGTGACCCTGACTATGAAGCTAGAGGTCCTGGGTTCGAATCCCGGTAGGGGCAGACAGTTGTATGATGAATACGAATGTTTGTGCCCGAGTCATGGATGTTGTATGTATTTAAGTATGTATTTAACTACATTATATAAGTATGTTTATCCGTTGCCTGGTACCCATAGCACAAGCTTTGCTTAGTTTGGGGCTGGGTCAATTGGTGTAATTTGTCCCAAGATATTTATTTTATTTATTTATTTATGTAAGTAATGAAATAAATTAAAACTTCCAAGGTATTCAACTTTTAATTCTAGACAAAATAAAACCTCGTTCATTGTTTTTTTTAATGCGGGTAGTGACAGGTTGTCATAACGCCAGATAGCAAAAATTTAAAGAAAAGAAAGAAGACATTTATTCCTTTTTGCAAGACACACAAATATAAGATAATATACACAATTTTATATAAAATAAACAAGGTATAACAAAAAAAAACACATGAAAAATAGATCATCATCATTTATCATCATTCAGACTATCATTGATCATCATTGCTTATAGTTTTGTTTAGGGGTGCGAGTCGGGTTACCTCCGCGTGTGGTCAAGAGCTGCGGTTCGTTTTTGGATCCGTCCGAGGGGAAGACTGTCAGATTCTGAGGGATATCATTATCCGTTGGCTAAGAACCCGACAAGGGGGGAGGGGTCTTTTGACCGTGTTCTACCGTACAACATTGCCGACATTTTTGTCACAAGATTTGTGAATACTGTATTTATTTATTACTTTGACATTGGCGAAATCATCGCATCGATCGATGGGGCCATATTTAAAAAAAAAAGTTTTTATTTTATGGCTAAATGCCAAGATGTCACAAAAATGTGTCGATCGGGCTAAGCTGGAAATGTGGTCTTTTAAATTTCTTGTATTAACTTGAAACGTGACACTTCCTGGCCTATTAAGAACAAAGCATAAATATTTCATCGCATGTTTGAGATAATATTATTTTTGTACGTACTGCGTTATTGACTTACGTGTAAAAAATATCTCACATTGTTATAAATAAGTTGTACTTAATGGTTGTACAGTATTTCGAAATGGAGCGAAGATGCGATTCGCTAATTTCACAAGCGAGCAAGCGCGCTTCCGACCAATTGGGAACCTTTTCGAAGGAATAGAGTCACCGATGGCCATACAAATGTATAGAAAATAATACATACCTAAATAATGAAACAAAGCAAGATTTCAAAATAGACTAAAACTAAAACTATAAAGTAAATAGGCATAGGCATCGACCCCAAGACGCTGGCCGCATTGCCTCTCTGAACTGCTATTCCTAGCCTTTGAGAGAGGAAAACGCCAGCACTAAGTTCACCTGTGGCCAGCACTAAACGTGTACCTAAAGTATATGTTTCGTCAATTGAAAGGTAAAAACTAACACAATTGGAAAATCAAATACTTGCTTACTGCTACTGACTACCTACTTATAACTCTACAAGTTAACCGTTTCACTTTTGCGAAGACACACAACGCTGATGATCTATTTTTTATGTCTATGTTTTTTTTTGTTTTACCTTGTTTATTTTCTATAAAATTGTGTATATTATCTTATATCTGTGTGTCTTGCAAAAAGGAATAAATTTCTTCTTTCTTTCTTTCTTAACCTTTTAATGAACGACTGTAGTAGGTAAAAATACACCACTAATATTTCAAACGCGAAAGAATGTGGTGATGACGACGAAAAGTCTTACTAATATTAGAAATGCGAAAGTGAGTTTGTTTGTTCCGCTTTCACGTCTAAACTACTGAACCGATTGCGATTAAACTTTGCATACATCATAGTTAAAAGTTCAGAATGGACAGTTCTCTCAGAAAAAATAGTTCTCATCTCAGAAAATTGTATAGTATCCGTGGGCGCGCAATAAATGTATTCTCCGCAGACGAAGTCGCGGGCAACAGCTAGTAGGTACTTTTATATTTCTTTTTTTATTGTTTGTAAGAGTAAGCGGCCTTTAGGTTTCACTAGAAAATCCCCGCTTGCGTGGGATTGACGGAGGTTGTTAGCTAAAATGACGGGCCACATTTCGGTGAATATTCTATAATTTACTTTTTATCTCAAATGTGAAAACAGAATTTGAAAAAAAACGTATTCAATAGGCTTCAAGGGAAAATTGATCTTTCCTTTAATAAATTGATAGCATTGTTTCATTAAATGAAGCATTAGGTATGTTACGACCAAAATCAATTACCTACTTTGTTTACTCCTGATGATTTTGTATTTAGATAGTATCTGTAGGAGGTTTTTACAAAAAAATCATACGCAGACAAAAACGTAATCAAGATGATACAAAAGCTAAATTAAACCAAGAGCTAGGATATCTATAAAAGAGCATAATATTTAAGAATACATATATATTATTAAGGAGAAATAAACCAACATAACAACATAGAATAAATACTAGTCGATTCTAATATTTGGTACATTTTCAACTAGCGACCCGCCCCGGCTTCGCACGGGTGCAATCAGTGTTTCTCTGCTATATTATGCATGTATTATACATATAAACCTTCCTCCTGAATCACTCTATCTATTAAAAAACGGCCTCAAAATCCGTTGCGTAGTTTTAAAGATCTAAGCATACATAGGGACGGACAGACAGCGGACAGACTTTGTTTTATACTATGTAGTGATGTACTTATGTGGGGTCGTGTGAAGGAATCAAACTGCTTAAAGAATATAAAAAGTTTATTTTAAATAAAATGCTGAACTTTAAGTAATTAATTACCAATTTTAGGCAACAGAAGCACTCTCTCTAACTCACTCACTCCCACCATCCACTCCAACGGAAATCTCTTCGGAAGTCATTCGATCAGCTCTCTCGCTTCAATAATTTGGCCACAGAGTCACCTTCATTTCCAAGTTTATTTTAAAATTAAATAAAAATCCTTTTAAAAGCTTTCCTAATATTCTCAGTCACTGGTAAGAGGCTTAAAAACTTATTTTACCTTACCAAAAATAAGCATAATTTAAAATGAGTCGAGGCTACGCATTAAAATGATTTGAGTTATGCAATTTCAATTTGCGCATTTCATCGAAAACCTTTAGAAATAAGCTGATTAACTTTAAAAATAATGTCGATGTCGCTCTCCAATTTTAATGAATGTGCGTTACGCAAAAGTGCTAAAATATTAATGAAGGATTTAAAACACAAATTTCCACTATAGTCTAAAGTATTGGATTTCACAGGTACCTACACAGTTACACTTCCAACCTGACAGCAACGGACGAACAGCCGTTCTGTCTGTATGACTGAGGTCGATTTTAAATCTAGAACTAAACAGCTATGGACAATGAAAAGTCTTGAATCCAGCCTGTGCAAAAGTTGTATGTAATAAAGAGTTTAAAGTTGTTGTTACGGTCAGAGTTGGGCGTAATCAATTACTTTTGGAATTAATTACACGATTACATTACAGTAATCGTGATTCTTCAGTAATCGATTACCTAGATAATCAAAATTACTGTAATACTGTACTAAGATTACATTTTGTAATCCATTCCTTTGGAATCAGTATTGTAAACCACTACTGTAATCTTGATTCCTTGGTAATCAAGTACTTAAGTAATCTGGATTACTTAACTTCAGTTCCACACTAGATTACTTCATTGGCAAACCTTATTTTATAATTTTGTAAATGTCACTCAAATAAAATTGTTTTTGGTTTACATCATTCATTCATCATCATCATCATCATTACACTTTTACATTAAATTTTGGTGTTGAATCCGTAGAGATAAGGGGTTAATATTATATTTTTCAAATTTATATGGCGGCCATTTTGTTTTTGCAATTTTGAAAAAAAATTACCGGTTCACCAATTGGCTGGCTGTTCTGAGTGACTTTTGTTTCGGGTAAACTCGATAGGTCAAGTCATCGCGAAGAGCCGCCCCATATTGTGTCAAGTCAGTTTCCACGTTCAGGTCGATTTTTCATTTTTTTTTTTGTTGTTTTGACCCTTGCTAGCTAGGAAGCGCCATTACCAGTGCCAGGGCAGTTTGCACACGGGCGCAAAATGGGCTAGAGACGCCACTGTGAGGGAAGGACTGACGGACCGACCATTCCAACTCCCGTCCAACTCTATTTTTGACTTGATTCTTACCACCAGACTACTTTTCTATATTAAGTTTATTTATATACCTACTTAATATACAGAAGGAATCTAGAAGTAAACAAGTGAACAATTCCAATAATTTGGAATCGACATTGATTCCCGATTACTAGTAATTATAATATTTGTATAGATGATTACTGATTCCTTAATATGTAATCGTAATTCACCATTTCGCTTGATTACATTACAAGTAATCTGACAGCCAGTAGTGGATTACAAAGTAAAATCAGGTAATCGTGTAATCAGGAATCGATTACGAAATGCCCATCTCTGGTTACGGTTGACACTTGTTTTCTTTTCGTAAATGGACCAATAACTCTCGGAAATCTTGGAGCATCCCAACGTGTTTGAAGTGTACCCCATGACTTTTCCGCGCTAAATCGCAAACAACCAAAGGGTCTCCGCAAACGTTGTTCGTCGAAATTGACAACTATTTGTCTTTTTCTTGGGGACTTACAGGCTCAAGGATGTAGATTATTGTCACGTTTGAGGGCCAATTTATTTTTTCATGTAGTTACGCTTTTCTACTCGTAACTATTGTATTTTTACTGAACTGTCTCAAAAGGGTGTAATGTTTAAGTTTCAACACAGCATTATAAATCATCTAAACCATAAAAATAAGTAAGCACAAAAGTAAGTACAAGCTAAGGCTGTGTTATGTATATCTCATGGAAAAATCCCCATCCTCTACTTCTACATATATCAATATTATGTCACTCAGACCCAAAGTCACAACGCTTCACCAACGCCACACAATACGCTAACGCATTTCAAAGTCAAGATTACCGAGCGAGATTATTATGAAAACGGTGCTTGCATCAAAAATGTCAAACACTGCTGCAGAGACAGTTATTGAGGATGCAGTGCAAGCCGTTCCCGCTTTTCCTCCCGGGAATGCATAATATGTGATTTCGTGAGTCGCCCAGTGTCTATGTCATATTGCAATTATTTGAACACACTTGTATTGTGTATTTTGGCACCTGAGCAGTTCTCTGGGCTGAGAGGCGACAGCGAATATATTGAACAGAATGGGCAAGAAAACATGCTAAAGAAATAGAGACAAATAAATAATCCGACTAATCACAAAAATCAACATTCAAGCCTCGCCTTGCTGCATCATCATCATCATTTCCAGACTATATACGTCCCACTGCGAACGAATGATTAGATTAGATTTATTTCCATTTGTAAATTACATTATATTTTTATGTAAAAACATAAGAAAGTCACAAAAAGATCGTCAATTGTAAATAAAATAAAAACCATAAGGTACAATAAAATAATTCATATAAAACTAGAAATCAGAAATCAATAATAATCAAGAAACAAATGTCAAATAATGAGAGAGTTAGGGCTATAGTTCCCTCGCGGGTCCAATGCGGATTGGTAACTTCACACACCATTGAACACCTTGCTTATGTTACGTAAATTCATACGTTGTGGTCTTAGGTTATAGTTTCCAATACCAGGATTAACAACCACAGGATTAAGAAGCAATTTGCACAAATCAATGTTAACTCCCTGCTTAACTACATCGGTTGTCATGTACCGTTTAGTTTGAATATACAGCATAGCAATCCAGTAAAGGACACTCCGTGTACCGCTATCTGCCCAGCCTCGGTCCGCTGGCTCGTCAAAAGCAATCAGCCGCGGTAACACACAGCTGATTAGTTCATATAACTCCGTTACATACCTAGGCTGTTTGATAAGTACCCGTTGTCTAAATATATTAATATCGCTGGCCGAAAATAAGTATACCACCTTTTTAAGCCATTTTTCAGAGGCGGGAAAGTTAAAAAAAAAATGGCGTTCTTTTGTTTTTTTCTCATTTGACAGCGATTTAGTGAAAGCGTGAACTTAAAATTGTTAAAAAGGAGAAAGAACAGTATCGGTCTGTAATTAGATTCTTGTTTTCGGAAGGAAAAACATGTGATGAAATAAAAGTAAGAATGCAAGCGGTTTACCATGAATGTGCTCCTTCTATGACAACCGTCAGATATTGGTACAACGAGTTTAAGCGGGGGAGAACAACCGTCTTTGATGAGGATCGCCCAGGCCGGCCAATTGAGGTGACTACAGACGATATGATTAAGAAAATTGAAACTATCGTTTTAGCCGACCGCCGAATTAAACTTCGAGAAATCGTTGATGGTGTAAACGTTTAAATCGAGAGGGTACAACACATATTAGAAGAAAAATTGGGTATGAAGAAAGAATCGGCGAGGTGGCTGCCGCGTTAACTCACGGAGGGGCAAAAACGGAACCGACTGACTACTTCGGAGCAGTATTTGGCCGTGTTCAAACGTAACCCGAAGGAGTTTCTGCGTCGTTTCGTGACCGTGGACGTAACGTGGGTTCACCACTACAGCTTGGAAATTAAAGAGTAGTCGAAGCAGTGGATTTTACCGGGTGAACCTGCTCCAAAGAAAGCAAAAACCTCCCATCGGCTGGAAAGGTCATGGCGACTGTTTTTTGAGATTCGCAGGGTATTATACATATTTACTACTATGAAAAGGGGAAAACGATAACAGGGCAGTGCTATGCCAATTTATTGGATGAATTTGACGCCGTTTTGAAGGACAAACGACCCCATTAAAAAAAGAAAAAAGTACTGTTTCATCACGACAACGCCCCAGCTCATTCGTCCAGAGTTGTGACGTCTAAATTAGCACAGTTACGCTACGAACTATTGCCCCCGTATTCTCCAGATTTGGCCCCATGCGATTTCTTTTTGTACCCCAACCTAAAAAAATGGCTCGGTGGTAAGCGATTTGGATCAAATGACGAAGTCATTGCCGCCACAGAGGCCTATTTTAATGACTTTCCAAAATCATAATTTTTGGATGGTTTATTGAAGCTTGAGTATAGGTGGAACAACTGTATAGAGTTAAAAGATGACTACGTAGAAAAATAAATGCATATATACAAAAAAAAAGTTTTTTTTTTGCCATAAACGGGTACTTATCAAACAGCCCTCGTATGCTAATAGTAAAAGTTCACAGCCAAATCTTAATAAAGGAAGCGGTACCCGTCTCGTCTACAAGCTGTAGTCGTGTAGCAGTTGCACGGCATAGTAACCAAACCCCCTAGTGTAAACGTGACGTTCCGCTAGCGGCAGACTTGCGAGCCGCTAACAGTCTACTTGAGTAACACTTTAAGAATCTGCGAGGAACAAGCCTGCTGCTGCTACGGGCAGTTCGTTTTTAGATTCTTCTAGAAATATTTTGGGTAGCATCCCCGACATTTGTACAAAGCGGCTCTACTTGTCCTTTATTATTCAGACAGGCTAGGGAATGGAGCTTCAATCAAGGCTGAATGGATACTTACTAGGCAAGCGGGCTCCATTTTAAATTACATATATGCTTACCATCAGGCGTGATTGTGATCAAACGCATGCCTTATATGAATTTAAAAATAATGTGTAAGGGGACAGGGAGAACTTAACACCATATTAACTGCTTGTTAATTTTCCTTTGGTATCGATTTTTTGACTGAAGTCAAGGCACACGGAAGCAGTGTAGGTAAATGCAGTGAGCATCAGAATAGAATAGGACTTTACCTGGGTGACATTTTATAATCCTACAGCCGTGCATTCTCTTTCATTTCTGTAACTTTTGCAAAGAAATCCATGGTGTTGTCGAATGTAAATCTCAAAATTTATACCTTTTTTTTTTATGTAACTGCCTCCCTGTCTGTTTGATTATTGTCTCTGTATGGTAAAATTGTCTAACCAATTCAATTAAATTGGAAAGATTATAGCTTATTGAGGAATAAATTTACTATTTATTCGGAAAATGACTGATTTCTCCCAGGATAGCGATAAATGAGTTCCGCGCAGACGAAATCTAAGCTAACAGTTCTTCATTCCTTGCATCGATTTCCTCATCACCGAGGTTCGTGGTAACTTCTTTAGAACACTCAAAATGTTCTTTAAGTCCGTGATTTAGATAAATAGACGGCACTGCGAGAGTGGCAGGGTCCGCTACTGAATCTGCAGCACATTAAAATTACTCCAAGTAACTACTACAATCTTGAGGTGGCGTATTTTTATTGCTGTGGAGACAGCGGTGCTCAAGTGCGGTGAGGCAAAGGAGTTCAGTTCCGAGGTGGGGCGAAGAGTGAGGAGTGGCGGTGACTCACGGTCTGGATCGTTTTAACCCAGAGGCCAGAGCCAGAGCCAGGTCGTGTAGGTTCGTTTTTTGTTTGTGTTTTCATTAAATAAAATGATTATGTAAGAGATAATTGTGTTATGGCTCATTGTTCGTCGCTTACAGCGACGGTGTGTAACATTTAAGATTGAGGTTGTCCCCTAACGGATTGAATGGTGCTTGGGACGGTTCACCTCCATGGTGGGCTGACGCTCCGAAACGTTTAATTTAAGTTAAACCTATTCACTATTCGATGTGCCCTCAAATTGCACCACTTGTGAATACTTCAATACCACACTATTCAGGTAACTGAAGGGCTTCTCAGGTATCGTACCTTTTCGTCTAAAAATATAGATAGTAAAACAATAGAGGTAAAATCCCTACATTAAAGACGTACGAGAAATCTACTCCGCATGTGCATTGTATGGTACCATAAGGGCCTGTTTCACCACTGTCTGTTAAGTTTCAGCTACCTTAAGTGGCAGTTATCTATAATTCCGTCTCTACTTATTACTACGAAACAGACAGAGGCGTCATCATAGACATCATAGCTGACACTTAAGATAAATGGAACTTAACAGAAAATGGTGAAACAGGCGTTAAATGTTGTCAGAATACACTTCAATGGTTTTGGATATTTGCCTGGATGTCTGTTACAGGCAGTTTAAAGTTAGCCTGGGGCAATATAATAATGTATTGGGTTTTTTATCAAAATTGTTCCAGACTATTTGAGCAGCTGTTTGAGTTAATTAGACTAAATAGTCCTGTCAATGTTTTCAGAATTCTTGGATCACAGTTGACAAATGTTTCCATACATTGATCGATGTTCAAAGTTAACCGCGTCAAGGGACTTGAATATTTTATTGAATTAGGCGTTATTTTGCGAAGGTCTATTTCAATGAACAAAAAACAGTTAGCTACTCCGCTACTCACGAACAGGACAGCCAATCCTGTACCAAATATATATTTTAACACGCAAGCCCACCTCGTCTGCTGCCACTTGAAACATACATACATCCCCTACACCACACAAAACACAGTGTTAGTGAATTTGAACCTTCACTATCCTTGTCTCCTTCCATTTTCCAAATCTCTGTAAACTAACAAGGTACGACACTAAAGGCATTATGCTTACAAGCGTCTCAAAAATCTTATTAAAAGTTGAGCAGTTGATACAATGCCTTAAGTTAGTTGCGACGTGTATAAATCAAGTTACCTTTCGTCCAAACTTGCCTGATATTGCGGAAAGGCATAAATGGCGTTCGCGCACATGACTCCGGAGTTTCAGGTGACGGTCTAAGATCCTACCTGAGAGCGACCTTCACCGATCTGATGACTATAGTCTATTCCAATACATTTTAAAGCTTTTGTAAACAAACAAGTTCCCTTAAGTTCATATAAAATTGATATATTGTAATCATGATTATATCAAGTACAGTCGCCATCAGATATATCGGAGCGGGCGAGGTCCTCAAATATTTCGGAGCAGCAGTAAATTTCAATAAATTCGTTACACTAGATAAGGTTAATAACATCAGAACACGCAATTCGTCATAAATATAAGAGCAGCGACTTTTCAATAAATTCGGAACGTTCAATGAGGTAAAAATATCAGGAAGCACTGATCGTCAAAAATTTCGACGCAGTCAGACTGATCATTAACATCGGAACATTTATGGAAAATAAACCTTACTTCTGTAATATACAGTTTAAATTACAGTGAATTATGCATGCAAACGAGTACTAAATATAGGTGACATCTTTCATTTTTGTATGACGTATTAGCCATATTTTTGTTTTGTTAGGAATTCGAATCTACTCCTCTACAAAATGATAATGGTAGGGGAGCCGACGCTGCTAAATCGGGATTTACTCAAGCGTCATAGAGACCTATTGAGTTGCGAAGCTTAGATGATAAAAAGAAAAAAATGTTATATAATATATACCTTTTCATCGGAGGGGGAGCGGCTATAGATTTTCAAAATTGTAAAAATAACTGTTGCATGGACATACTCCAGCGTGTCAGATATTGCTGGCATCCATTTCCTACGTATTTTTAAATATGTACGTATGTTAATCTGATTGTTTCAGTGATGGGGGTGGTCGTATATAAGGTTTGAAAATGAAAAAAAAAAAATTTACTCGAGCGCGTCAGATTTTCTAAGGGGATGTTAAGTGAACTTAAACAAAGCTCTTATATAATAATCTGACGATTTGGATGTGACGCAAACTCGTGGCCATTATTAGAATATGCAAAAAAAATCGCCATTTTGACATACTCAAGCGCGTCAGATTAATATATATAGGGTCACCTTTATGCCCTAAATGTGCTGACTCATAATCTGACGATTATCTGGAGGGATCCGTCTAATCTGACAATTAATTTTATTTTTTATTTTATGAGATACAGCCTGGTGGCAGACGGACGGACAACGAACATTTGTATGGAGCCCCCCTTAAGGCGACTAGCGCCTTCAAAATTTGTCTTTGTCTATTTCTTTACGTGTGAGGAGTAAAGAAAATCAACTCATTTTTGCAAATTTTGGTGTTTTTGTGATTCGTGATGGGAAAGTCTATTGATTTACAAATGCTATATTGTGTTTAAATTACATCGGATTCGTTATTCTTGAACATTTAAATATTTTCATAAGTCGTTACCATTTAGGAGCAGTAGGGAATGAAAGCCAAAAAACACCATTCGGTTAAACTTTATATAAATATCGAAATTTTGCTGATACCTGAACGACCTATGTTACAAATGTTGTATAAGAGACAACAGCTCAGTGCATAATTCTCGGTTGGTACAAAGATGGATTGATGACCACAGAGATGTGCTGACTCGCATAAAAATGCCGGCTAAAAGCCCCGATCTCAATCCAATAGAGAATTTATGGGGTAAAATGGTGCAAGAGTGGGACGGAAGTCAGTGTCGCACAAAAGATGCTTTAAGACGCCACGCAATCAACGTCTGGGAGTCTTTTAGAGGGCGAAACATTTGTGAAAACCTGGTCGGTTCCATGCGAAGACGGTTACAAGGCGTTTTAAACGCGGAAGGTGCCTATACGAAATATTAGTATTTCGTACCTTTCGTGCTTAAACCGCGTTGCCCGCGTTTTCACCGACAGTTATAGTTTTTTTAATTTACATAAGTTAATGTAGTGTTTACGTTTGTATAAAATAAAAAGTATGTTCTGTTCCTTACACTTTTTATTTCACCTTAGATACCTACTCATAACATAACGGTCGAAGAAACTGAACACGTACCTCTGTGGAACCTTTTCTCATACAATTACGCAATAATTTATTTGGGTCTCATTCGCGATCTCTAACATCGTTTGTCCTAAAATCAGTTGCCTGAACTGTTTTGTCCTAATAGGCATTAGCCCTAACGATCAATTGCCATAATAATCATGTTCCATAATGTAATGATTGCCCTAAAACTCATTTGGCCGAATCATTTTTTACCATAATTATTAATATCCCTAATGTTATTTTGCATATTCCTCGAAATCCCTAATAAAGTTTCACCTCATGTCATTTACCTTAAGTGTTGTTGTCCTAATGGGCATTAGCCCTAATCAATAGCCATAACAATAAGATTTTGACGAAACAGGAATTTGACGAACGTCTTTGCTATCATATTTAGAATAATATCTACTCGACTAATACTTGAGATAGCTGCCCTTAGGTATCTGGTGATTTACTTGAAGCGTGTAAATATAATTATATTGTAAAATTCTTAATTTAATAATTTTTGTACAATGTGGCCAGTTATTGGAGGGTGGCCAGTAATTGACGATTTACCCTACTCTTACTCTTGTCAAAATCGTGTTTGACAACTTTAAATGTGAGATTGATAAGGAACTGTATATTACAGAAGTAAGGTTTATTTTCCATAAATGTTCCGATATTTTTGACGATCTGTGCTTCCTGATATTTTTACCTCATTGAACGTTCCGAATTTATTGAAAAGTCGCTGCTCTTATATTTATGACGAATTGCGTGTTCTGATGTTATTAACCTTATCTAGTGTAACGAATTTATTGAAATTTACTGCTGCTCCGAAATATTTGAGGACCTCGCCCGCTCCGATATATCTGATGGCGACTGTACCTACCTATAAAAGCGTAATTCTTCAACATTCCGCTGAATTATGTGGGATTTAAATGAAATTGCTTTGTTTACAAAGGCGTTAAAATGGATTGGAATGGAGAATAGATGATAAATGTTTTATTAACAACTTTGGTCTAAAATGTTTGTATAATAATTCTTGTTGAGAAATATTTCATTCTTCTGTTATTAACACGGATAAGATGTTTTTGTTGTTAAAGGGGGTTAATTTAGACGTATGCGCTTGTTTTTTGCACCATACGCACGCAAGTAGTTTGACAAATAGCTCTCTCGATAGCACACGGAACATATATTGGAAAACTTTAAACAAAGCTGCTTGCTGCAATCTAACTTTAATTGATTTTGAGGGCTGAAAATAATAAAGCAAGATATATGTATTTAGGGATTGGTTTGGGTGCATCAACTATTTCTTGTTGTTATTCTATCCCATCAGCTAGGAGACAAGATTAGTATAGTTTGCTAGAAGAATAGCTGTGTCTAATGAAAACAATATGCTTAGTAGATGGCCAATTATAGAAGAAGCATAGAACTACCGCAGAAATACATGTTTGGCAAATTTTATAAACTATAAACTTATGGTTTAAAAAGTGACCGAGGAGAACGTAACCATAGCAACGAGTGACAAGAAAAAGTTGATCCACCCTTTTAACGATGAAGATATCGAATAGACAGAAAAACATACAAAAACGGCGCACAGTCGAATTGAAACATTCCTATTTTAAGTGGATAAGGAAGAATAATCGTGACAAAGTAAATAAATTGTCAGTAAGACAGTTCAAAATGTATATCCGTCTAAAAACTGCAAGTACTCCTCCCACGCCAGAATAAAGAAGCATTTTTCTCTAACAATACTGTCTGGAAAATAATCGCATTACCGTATTTCCTTTCGTCTAACTGAATTTTAAAAGAAAAAGCTGCTTGATTCGTGTGCCCACGTTAGCACAATACAAGAGATATAAAGAAAAAAAAAAAGAAAATTCTTCATCTGAAAATTAACTCATCTGAGAAGTAGAGAAAAAATATTAAATATTGCAAACGTTTTTCGATAATTATTGCAATGTAAGGTTTAGCAACGAACACGAACAACTGGTAGGTACTTGTAATGTTGAATAAATTACATGCTTTAAACAAATAACGTTGTTAAGACATATTTTTGTAACGTAACTGAGGCAATTACGCTTCGAAAATTGTACTTCATAAATAAAAATAAGAGCCCAAATAGCTACCTTATATTATATTGTGTTACAATTATAATTCTTGTTACTTTTTAAAATAAGCCTACAGTTTTTCACAAATAAAAACTTAAGCTATATAATTTCTTTGTAACCTATCGAAAGCAAGAAAGAAATTAATAAACAATTGAAAGGCAGGCATGGCTTGAATGTCGAATGTTTTGAACTTTCCTCGACATAAAGAACTAGCCTATTTTATTCTTCCCCAGAAGTAAAGCCGCGGGCACGAGCTAGTAAATTATAAAGGTAACCACGCAATGCAATCGGTTTTTTAAATTTTCATGAACCATAGATCGATACCGACCGATGATATGGGGGGGATTCTTTGTATACCTAGTATGATAAAGGTCCCGTTATTATTTGATATTAGCTCCGATGAGACAGCAAAACTTACTTGTTTCAATGCGAATGTACCACTGGTTTGGTTTTTAATGTTTCATTATTATTTAATAAACATTAGTATCATTAAAATGTGTTTTCTCGATGGTATTGGTAGAAACAAAAGGAGTAATCTCTGACACTACTGAATGTTTTAAGAGAACATCATTTTAAATACAACATTGAATTCAAGAGCGTTAAAACAAAATCCAAATTAAAAACCAAGTTCTGCAAAGTCGATTTACGAACGGCAGTTTTACGTGATAACGTCATAAAGAAACATATTCGAACTGCTAGCTCTGACGTCACGCGTGAAAATCATGCTTATAGCTTGTTCCGCGCTCTCGCTTGCACACTGACGTCTCGCGGAACGTAACGCAATGAGTCATGCTTTTTCGTGAGTGCAGCCGGCGTTCATCGATTTATAAGACGTTATCACGCCAAAATTAACATTTGCTTCTTTTCATCCCGTTAACGTTCCCACAAGATACAGACGACGTTCCGGGCAGCTCGCAGTCTAAAACATATTTAAACTGAACAACTACACAGTCTACTAAATAGATCAGCGCATATTGTTATAGTAACACAGCACCTACGTTTTCTTTAAGGTTACCTAAGTATTTTTATAGTTTAAATTATAAAAAAAGCCTAAACAAAAAAGCGACATAAACTTGTTTTGTCTAATGTTGAACATTACACATGAAATCTACTCAGCAGAATTCGATTCCAGTGTATTGGCTAAGAAAGTTTCTAGAAGTACTAACGTAGAATGAAATAGACAATCTAATTAGATCCAGTCATTAAGATACGCCAGCCGTCTGACCGAATGTTCTGGAATTGCCTTAAAAGATCCTATACAACTCTTCAGATACGTGTAAACTAAAAGTAAAGGCGGACGTCGTAAAATAAAAAACAAGGAAACCAAAATTAAGGCTTAGTTAGGTACACACCAGTGGCGTGACGTGACGTCCATAGAACTCGATTCCCACCGGCTTGCCTGTTTAAGGCACTTGGGCACTTTTACACATACACACACACACACACACACACAAATCACGTCTATATCCCTTACGGGGTAGACAGAGCCTGAGGTAACAAGACCAAAAGGCCACGTTTAGCATGATTGTTGGCGTGTAGGTGGAAAAAGGAATCAAAATAGTGATGGGTTACTAGCCCAGTTGGGCACTTTTATTGGGCAGAATTAGAGGAAAAGGCTAGTTAAATGCACTTCGGCTTGCCTTCTGTTATACTTGAAGCCTCGCCACTGGTACACACTTATATACATGTCCTGATAATTCATTTACTGTATCCTACTAATATTATAAATGTGAAAGTTTGTGAGTATGGATGTTTGGATGTTTGTTACTCTTGCGCGCCAGAACGGGTGGACAGATCTGGAACATAGATAGATTATAGCCTGGAATAACACATAGGCTACTTTTTATCCCGGAAAATTGCGTAATTCCTGCGGGATAGCGATAAACGAATGCTATGCAGACGAAGTTGCGGGCAACAGCTAGTATACGGATAGTATACTGTATACAAATTAAATTCACGATTTACAGGGCGTACCTACGTTGTTGGGTCGTATATTTGATTGGTCGCTTCATGCAAATATCAGCACTGACACATACACACACACTAACTATGGTTCTACAAATTTTACTCTGAAATTCTCTCCGCTCGTTTTGTACTAAAGTTTTTGGTATGAGGTATTTTTGAGTATCGTGAATACCGTTATAAGGATGGATGTTTATAGGGGGGAAATAAAAACGGGCTGACACTCTGAAGAGGAAATGTTGAGGGTAAAAATAAACCGTTTATGGGGCGTAAAGAATTCGCACTCATCTAATGGTGACGCGGATGATTTAAATTGCGGCTGCAACACTCATGTTCATGAGCCCTCAATTTGTTAAAGTCATAGAAAAAAGAGATAAGTGGTAAGTCGCTTTCGCTAGGGATCCAGTGTCGCCAAACTTTGACATTGACAGTTCACTCATACCTGGAAATCTTGGCAATTATTGGTTGTAGCTTTTCTATTACAAAAATGTAATAAGGTCTGAATTGGTATTATAATTTCAACTTTCCACCCACAGAATATTGCTTAAAAGTCCAATGTAGCGGTATACAAACACCATCTAGCGTGAACTAGCCAAAAGATAACGACTGAAAATGTCAGTTGTCTAAATAATAGTTTGGCATTGCACAACAGATGTCGTTAAAATAATTGCGTTCCAAAATGAACTCTGCTGAATGGTATTTAGGTTTACGTGACTGAAAATGTAACTGATGACAACGGAACACCCGAGAAAATCTGATTCTGGTAGAATCATTCTGCTACTCGAACCGTCAACTTCAATTTGACGTTCATACGTGCAATTTATACGTGGCACGCCGCGTGCCACGCGTCTCTCTTTCACATACCACTACTAGGTTTCTCTTTCTTCTATGGTTAAAATTTTTAAACATTATTCACACTCTCACTCTATTTTGTAGTACAACTATATGTATACAAAAAATAGCTTTAAACATGTGTGATATTTAACAAAATCCGTTTTGGTTTGGTTAATTTTGTAAATGAACACGGAAAAACATAAAATAAATTTGTGTATACACAAAACAAAAAACAACACCGAACTTTTAGAAATTGACAAATTCATACGCGATTGGGTATAAAAAGGGAGAGAGCCTTACACCACATAAGGCGCTTATGCTGAGCCGGTCCTTTTTACCACAGGCAATACTTTGTTTTTCTGTTAGATGTTCGCAATTGTTTAAAATTTCTATTGCTTTTTTAACGTTCTTATTTTTTCAGGCACCCAACATGTATTGTTATTCTCGCTTTTTTAGTTTACTGCTAGGAAATGGACTCAAATCGAGATTCAAGCATCAACAGCAAATACAATTGGGACTGTGTTTTGTACAATGACACATTGTGAAGGAACATCCTCTCTCATTTTCATTTAATTAAGGTTTAATCACGGCTGAAACGCCCAAAATCACCCAACCCACGGCATAAACCGACCTACCCAAATTCAGGCCAAACATTTTAAGCGGTAAATTTAGGAAATTGGTTGCCCTGCTTTGTATTTAAGAAATCGCTTAAGCTACTTACGTCAGATTGAAAAAAAAAATTACCAATAAAATTATATTTATTCCATGTTATGTCGCATATTTTAGTACAAAATCAAGACAAAAATGGATGCTTTGTATAGCAATTAAAATAAAATGTGGCAAGACTTAATTTTTTTTAAGTAACATTACCTACGACCTCTTTCCTTACAAATGACTCTGCATGTTCGTCTTAGAGGGAAATTATTCATCTTCTAACGAAAAGAGGAAACCTGTGTCAGCAGGTACGGTGGAATGATGTACAAGCTTAGCCCGCGGGAAAGTAAGAATGTAAGGTAAAGTGAGGTGAAGCCACGAATATATTTACTAAATATGTTCGTGAATGGCTGCTTAAAATTTTTACTGGTATACAAAAGACAATAATGAGCAAAAGGAAGCGTGAAGCTAAGATATGAGCGCCGGCGTATGCTACAAAATACATTTAGGGATTTCTTTTCAAACTATAAAAACTAATTAAAGTTTGTCAATATATGAAAACCAATGCGTTAAAAAAGTACATTTTAATCCGTACCCAATAACAATGTAACAAGAGTTACAATGTTAGAAATTCGCGGTATATATTTGTATGTAACGGAACACGGCGCTCTCCTGACTTTAACGAAACGAACTTCGCAAATCCTAAAAACCCAAAGCAACGAGCCATTTTACCATTTAAAAAGGCCTCTCCTCAAATATATTCTTGTTGGCACAACAAGGCCCGACTCATAAACACGTCCGCAAAAGCCTTGAGCGTACTGACCGCCGACACCACAAGCACTTTGGGACTAAAAAGTCTACATTACTAACTGAAAATCTCTGACAAATTTGCGCTTCACCCCGCCAACGCGGTTCCGTTCGAATACCCCCACTGTGATATTACTATAAGAGCTCCAACGACGGAGCGGAGTGAAAAGTTACCCTTCTACAAATGGCCGCCAACGATGCCTCGCGACAGTCAAGAATCGCTTTTACTCCCGTTTCCATAAAGCGACGTGAGAGTTTTTTACAAGTTTGTTGAACTTACAGTTACTGAAGGGGTCTGGCGTTAAGATAGCGTGACATAAATAAGTGAAAACGATCGAAATGCTCAGTTCTTCATACTTTGAAAGCGAAACTTGCAAATTCGCTGCGGAGTTTTTTGACACTTAGTCCAAATTGAGTCGTAAAACATCGGTGTAGGTAATATTCATAACTGCAAAGTATGATATTGGATGTGTCATTTTGAGGAAATATGTTAAGATTATCTTTTTAAAAGATCTGTTATAGGTTGAAAAGTTGAGTACAGGTAGGTATAAATGGCATGGGAAGTGATAATCTTTTGTGTTCAATTACAGGAAAAAGATAAACACACGTGTCTATTTATGTAGTTAACCAGTTATGTAGGTATTGATTTAAATACACGTATCTATTTGTGTAGTTACCCAGTTATGTAGGTAGTGATTTAAATACACGTATCTATTTATGTAGTTACCCAGTTATGTAGGTAGTCATTTCAATACACGTATCTATTTATGTAGTTACCCAGTTATGTTGGTAGTGATATCTGTTAAAAAAAATAAAGCCCACTGATCAGTTAAGTAAAAAAAGTAAAAATATCTATTTGATTTTAACAAATCTTACATAGTAACTAATGCAAGTTTAAATGTTATACCTGCTACTTCACAATAATCCGAATCCAAATTATCAAGTAATTATCCTGTTCTGCCATTGTAGGTAACTTTAGCAAATAATATTATAGTATAATGCAATACGATCTACTAGATACCAAGTCTTCTGCTATTATATAGTAAGTATAAATGGTTTTGAAGGATGTCGCTCCAGTAAAATAACTGTGACAAATATATTTATGTTTAGTTTTAGCTTGGTATAAAGCTATTAATGATAAAAAAGTCAATAATAATAGGTAATTGTTTTTCATTTAAATGAACTCATAGACGCTGCACAAATCTTTTAATTTTCACAAATGCGTAAGAGTTACTATTCGAATGCTCCGAGATCTCTGTTACATTAAAATTTTCATTTATTGGCATTTTATACAAAGAAGCCGTTTTAAAATTATAATATTTTGATGAAATAAAGCAAGTGTAACTTTTTAAGTTTACAAAACAATTTTAAATTTCGCCTACTTCCAAACCAGACTTTCTTGGAGCTTGTAATCAAAAAGTTTTTACGTTCCGTACCTACCATTCGGTCTCATTTGTTTCTAGGGAACTGAATATATTATTCTTCTATTCAAGTTTTATTATGCTGAATATAAATGTAAGTAATACACTAAGATACTTTGTAACTCGGGGATCATTTGAAATGTGAAATGCGAACAGAAATATGAAATATGTAGCTAAAGCTATATAATAAAAGCAAGTAAAGTACCCCTATTTTCTGGCGCCATGACCTTTTTTACTCATAATATGAAAGAAGTGAACTAGGGGACCAAAACATAAAAGAAGAAAGTCGTCAAGCTACAAGTACTGACGCGTGCTTTGTCGTAAGTCTAAGAGCCACTTATTTAATTGGTAACAGAAGTGACTACGAGAGATGGTTGAAGGTGGTTACGGGAGGCCAAGATTAGGTTGAAAGTCATTGGAGTCAAGTACCTAAGTCAGATGACACCTGGCAATCGGCTAGAAAGCGGTGGATGACTGAGCCAAGTCGCGTGATGATGATGAGGTCTTACACAATAGAGGGTGGATAAATTGGATTTTTTCTGATTAACTAATAGAACACAGGTAAGACAATAATTTAAACATGCCGCAGTAAATATCACATCACAAGATTTATTACTTGATATTGGTCAGCACATTTTTTAAGAACGAAACTATTCCGTATCAAATAAAACCAACAGTTGAATGTAACACTCACATTGACCAGATCTATCTTTATCTAAGGAAAACCGGATTTTGCTTCATGTACGTAGTCTCTAAAACCTTAATGAATTACGCCTAACGGGTATAACATGATATACGGCATTACAAAACCTTCTATGTTTTAACATTTTCCCGGGAACGTAAGCCCTCACCCCGGCCTCCTAATTTTTCCGTGCCCTCCAAATATGTCACTTTGCTTTGACAAATGTCTGAACTTACGAGACTACACTACAACTAAGTATGCCAAGGGAAGTGTTAACGCATTTTCCCGGAATATTGCCCATCAATCATGGGAATTTTTAACATTATTTTCTCTTAACCTTGTAAGTCTGGCGACTTGTAAAGTATTAGGGTGTTATAACTCATGAGTCATGAGGAAATAAATTGGAGTAGCTGGAAGCGAAAGTGGTGGAACTAATGGTAGAGTATTAAAAGCGGCATTTAACATAACATGGTTGAATTAACTTACTTTTGCAAGCCTCATAACGCACCAGCAGTCCCAAGTGTGTTGTAAGCGAAGTCGTTACCAGTTTGTCGGTTTTGGGTGAATTTCAAAACCGAGTTTTCTGACTGTCCCACGCTACCAAAAAAAAAACTATGACATATATGTACCAAAAAAAAAATGATCGTATTCTTTGCAATCATTTATGACGAGGCAAAGCCTTGAATAAATGATGATGAGCTACCAATCCCCGAAAAAAAATATTGAAAGTTCGAAAATCCACGATTAGCATAGCTGTGAGGTATGTCACACGCCAAGTTTAGCTCAGATAAATGAATACAACTTCGTCTATAATTGTCGTAATTTATTTCTGTAAAAAGCATTTTAAAGAGCTCTTCCTGGTCTATATTATAAAACAAAAAACAATGCAAAAATCTCGTAATTTAAAAATACAGGGATAGGAATGTGTTTGTCCCGCGCGAGAGCGTCTTTCGATGACTCGCAAATACCTGCTGGTTACTGATTGGTTGAGCTATGTAACGCCATTTTTAAGTTATTACGTCGAAGACATGCTAGTTCGCGTTCGATTACCGAGCAAAGCGGACGCGTAGTCTGCGCTGTGATTTTTAAAAATAGGTAAGTTTGAGACACGATACTTTTGGTCAGCCTATAAGGTAATTTGTGTGGCTAGTAAATATTGCATGTTCAACTACTTTATCGATATGTCTATTTAAGTGTTTTATAGTTTAGAACATCGAGAATGAACAGTCCTATTGTCGTTTACCTAAAGCTTATACTTTCGACAGAAAAAAATAAATACACTTTTGCCGTAATTTGTGTGGCGTAATTTGTGTGGCACTTTTGCCCACGCAAATTACAAACGCGCCACACAAATTACATTTTATGTCTTATTTCAATAAAATGAGCATTTTATGATGGTTAATAACACTTGCTATCTTTAAAAAAACAACGTAAATACAATTACAATACTTTCTACTATTTTACGTTGTATTTTTTAATTTATTATTTTTGAACAACTTACGTATCTATGATACTGTTTAATTTTGTAATTGACGTTTAGTTTAATTACAACTTGCTTTTAGTTTCTGATTAATACCTTTTCTGTTTAAGGTATTTCAAAATGCGTCAAAAAAAAGAGGATAGACTCGAGAAAAAGAAATTGGCGGAGAGAAAAAGGAGACAGAAAATTAAAAACGATGCAGAAAATTATGAAAAATATAAAAGAGAAAAAAGAGAGAATTAAAATGAACAAATATGAGAAAAATGACTGTTGAATGAGTCTGTAGAAACGCAGTGTGATTTTTAATTTTTTTTTATTAACAACCTTAAGAATGATTTGTTTAGAAAGTGTCATTTTCTGTTTTTATGAATAAATCGGAAAATCAAAAAGTTTAGTTTTATTTAGCAAATTGATAGTAAAAAATTAAAAATGTAATTTGCGTGGCAACAATGTAATTTGTGTGGCATGAATTTTTTCGCCATCGAATTTTAGCTAAACTATTCAACACAGAAGAGTGCCTCTTTTTGCGTTTTGTTCATCATTCCAATCTCCACCATAATCTATTATCAAAATATAAAATAAAAGAAAAAAAAAACGCGCCACGAAAATTACCAAAAAACGTCCCGTTCAGAAATTCACCCTTTTACTATTTTTTTTTTTTAATAAATTCTTCGAGAACACTAAATAACTCACCATATTTTCGAAGTCTAGCGAGATAACTTCGAGCATCGTATCTCATACTTTGGCAAGGAACTTCGACGGTAGTGTAGTGCACGCTTTATATCGCCAATCAGAGGTGCGATTCTCTAAGAAAAACTGTTTCATGAAGTAATTGCTGCGCTAGGCTAACAATCATAACTTGAGCCGTTCGCTCGGACTCATTACACGGAGTGAGGTGTCTTCCGTGATTTGCCGTCGGTCGTGCGAACGCTAAATGGTAAGACACTTGATTCCGTGTAATGCCTGCGAGTGAATAGCTCAAGCTGTATCTGCGACCGACGTTTTCACAGAGAATTACACGTCTAGCTTTAAGGTGTGTAACTATTAACGTTAAGGAATAAAGCCCACTGATATTTCAACGCAAAGCTGACCTTGGCCTTCTCTTTGACCTTGATATTATCGGATAACGAAGTGTCAACATTATCAATGTCGTATTCCCAATGTGTAGGTACGCATAATACTAGCATGTTCCACGAAACAACTTTTAAGCAGATTCGTCGCTACAATAGGACTTTAAGTCAATGCCTTATGGTACCCTCGGTCCTCGGTATTGCGTGAACTTCTTTATTTTTCCCGCGTATCTGGCCAACAGGAAGCCATTAACCCTTTATATAGCCAATAACGAGTAAACTATTGCGGGTTTTGTTAGTATTCCTTGCCCGTTTGGATTACTTTAGACGCCCTTGGCTCCACGCGAAGCCAGATTCTTACACGTCGAATGGATCGTGGCAATTTAAACGGAAAGAGGAGGGGCTATCGGAAATTTACTGTTTTATTTTGTGGGTTTTGATAATAATAATGTAATACGATACAAAGCCCACAGGAAAAATCCTTGCAACTCTTTTAAGGATTAGTATGAACTGGTAATTTTATATTATGCGGTTAGAAATTTACCACAAACTGCAGACGCAGCGTTGGCAGGTCTTCCACCAGCAAACAGTGTAGTAGCAAGTAAGTGACGTTCTCAAGGAGAGACCTTTGTTCAACAGTAGATATCTTCCGGCTGATGATGATGACAAATAAATAGCAAAATATACAACTTTCAGGATGTCCTAAATGTTACAGACAAAATATGATGTAACTGTATACGGATTGAGGATATAATACCTCATTCAAATCAATGTAGTAAGATAACAAACGCTAATTACCACAACATACATAACATCGTAACTCTAATTAATAGTAACATAACATGTCTATTAAAATCCGGTAGGTACTTAAAGTATATTCCTTGAGCCATCAGAGCCGGTATCCAACTTCAAGTATTTCTGACACGCCAGGCATTTATCATAACCAATTCGTTGTGATGGATGGCATGTAGGCTCTGTTCACACTTATCAGACCTTCTTGATGAGTTTTAGTACTCTAACAAATTAGTTTTAGCTGCTACGGTATAGATATAGATAAATACAAAAATGATTGTCTTCGAAGAAAAGGCCCCACATTAGGCACCACTATAGATGAAGAATGTTTATTCTATGGGTGTTGCCGACCGACCAACCAACCTTTTTTACCTTTTTTATTTGTGTTTCTATTTTGAAAATTAAAAAATATTATTATTGTCTTTGGTCTAAAAATGTCAGATATTCAGAGTTATACAGAAAAAGTGTAATTAAAAGTATTGTTTCCGAGTTTGTGTGCTTATTCATACGTTTCAATGGGTATAGGATATAGTAATAGGAATAATGTACGTTTGTCAGAGCGAAATTGATTGATGATTAATGAAAGTCAAGAAAGCGAGAGGTGCCGAGCGAGCGAGAGGGTTGCTGATCGCGTTTACACGTGACATTTAAATTTAGGTACGCAGGTCTGCAGCGTGTCCAAGAAACTGCATGCTTGTCGCATATCGGTGGTGAAAAACCAAGATCTAATTAAAATTTGTAAAATAGGAGATCTTAGTTCTTCCCCGTCGATATGCTATAGTTAGTGGCTGACAAGGAAGTCAAGTAAAAATAGAATAGTCACAATTTTACTGGCACAAAGAAATGACATTAAATCTAAAAGACGACGAACAGAAACCGGGAAGCGAAACAAAGATGGTGTCATAATCACCAAATTTTCTGCGGCAAATGGACTAAGTTTTATGAATATTTTAACGTCTGCAGTACCAACCCCTTGATTTATTTTGCTTTTCTTTAAAATCTGTAATTTAAGGTACGAATGTTTCGAGGTGATATCAAGAGGAATATACAAATCGCTAATAAAAATTTAACTCCATGTGAAACTTCACAGCAAATTCAATAGAATAAAAAGCCATATTAATATTTGCTGAAGTACAATTTTGTATTTATTGTATTATTTATTCAACCACAACTTTAAACATAACATACACATGACAACCAAACCAATTATAGACAATCTTAGCTGAACTACCATAAAAGAGGTGCTACATCACTATATTCTAACAATATTTAACCAATATTGTTAAAAAAAGTGCTCGCTAATTGCTTTCACAACATAAATATTGAATATTATTCGTGCTCGGTTGAAAACTAAAACGATTTAATTTAGTCTCCTCAAACACTTTTACCACCTCGTTAATAACCAAACTTTTTAGAACGAAATGGATTTTAAGTAAACTTTTTAAATAATCTTTTTTAATTTAGTAGCCGGCCAGTAGTCGTCTTTCAGCCAGTATTTCAGCCAGAACCTTTTTCTGGCCAACTTTTTTTCGGTTATTTGTTTTGTACGCAATTTATGAGGAAAGTTTTGATGTTTATCATTTCTGCACAACTGGTCTACTTTAGGTTTTATTCTGGGTATATTTTTGTTTCATCAGACATACAACACGAACACTTAAATATATACATTCATAAGTCAAGTGTTTATCCCTTACGGGGTAGACAGAGCCTAAGGCAACAAGCCCCAAAGGCGTCACTTAAATACAAAGCTATATTGGTAAAAAAGTTAGAAATCAAGGAGGAAATAAACATTTTTAATCTCAATCTTTCCTACTGAAAAAAGACAAGGTGAAAAAATAAGAATGAAAAAAAAATCATCTTAAAAAGTAAGCTGAGTTAAGCACGGCAATTAACCACTAAAGCAATTTCTCCTTCCCTTAAAATTTTTACTTGGATTAACCAAGTACACGTACACGCCCTAACCTAATTCTTAAAATTTGTAGGTTGTTCATAATTTCGCCCACATCCACTCGAGTAGGCGGCAGGGTGATTGATGATGCCTGACTTTGCGGTGTGAAACTTTGCGGATAGACACTTTTCTATGTACCTTAAACCTCGTGTACACATGTGATAACTAGTGTGGAAACAGCATTATACTGCGAGGGTGAGGCTTTCGAGTTATAAGATAAATATACAGCGCTAAATATAGTTCATTAAGTAGTTTCAAATCAATTCAATGTTTGGGATTGCCAATGTCAGGGTATTAAGTAGATGTTTGACTATTTTTAGGGTTTCGAACCTCAAAAGAAAATATTGGACTTCAATAGGATGATATCGTTATCCGTCACAGCCAATCAATTTACTTAGAATTTACTGAATCAAGTAATTTGAAATTGGGTAATTGCATTTCTTTATTCAAATACGGATGTTACGTAAAAAATGGGTTTTAATATTAGGGTCGCTTTTGGGAAGCAAATTAGAAAATGTAATTAAAGTATTGCAAACTGTACCGCATGACTTATGTAATGATGTACATTGTAGCGTCTTAAATATTTTAATTTTATAATTTTGAAATCAGTGATTAAAGGTTATTAAAAAAATTGTCAAAATTTGTCCAAAAAAATTGGCACACTTTTGTTCAGAAAGTGCTTGTCAGTGAACAGAGTGCAAAAAAGGTCAAGTTCTCTCTAATTTACTTTACGACAGCCCCATGACGGAGTAACGGACCGTAAAACAACATGGCCGCGGGGCATTGGGGTTAGTTTTACAATGTTATAAAGTCATAACATCAGCATTGTTCTTTTCATGATCCAAAAAGAAGTCTGGTGCTCCGTTTGGTCTACATTCGCTAAGTATGCCGTCAAGTTACTAATTTACACCAGTAGCTCGAACAACTCGCGTAACATCTAAATAATACCGTTTATAGAGGGTCAAAAAGTAGTGAATGAACGGCGATATATCCCAGTTTGAAATTTGGCGTGGAAATAGATTATCTGGAACAACATATATCGGCTACTTCTTATCCCGGAAGATTGCATAGTTCCCGCGGGATAGCGATAAACGATTCTTGCAGACGAAGTAGCGGGCAACAGGTAGTTAAAAATAATTGGAAAGTTTAACTAGTAATAGGTATAACCTACCAACGCACTCCGCAAGACTTAGCATTAAAGTGGCTTCAAATGAAGTTCACAATACTACGTCACAATACAGTTTTGATTTTTTTATGGTCTGAGCCTAACACTACTAAATACTCACTTTACTTATTACTTTTCTCGAACTTTCCGCTCTGTACCCTGTATCTATAAAGCCATGATATATAATGTGTAGGCTTATATTTGTCCGCACTAATGGGTTCGCCGTCGCAAAAAGTAAAGGTTGGTGACATTATATGCTCGACTTTTTCACTCGGTACGACGAAGCTGACTTGAACCGATATGACATAAATACCTACATGTAATATAACTCCTGGTGGGAGTTACAATCACTTTAATCAATCTTACGAAATATAAGTATAGGAGTAACGTGACTGACTGACTGACTGACTGATCACTGACTAACAGAAAGAATTTGTATCTCCGCAAGTACATTTATTAGACTTCGTAACATTATCTGGCTTGCAAATAATTATTTCGTTTTTTTTTAATTGCCACTGGAAGAAAAAAAGTGGATTATGTTATACACAAGCTGACGTTGAAACTTTACATTTGACAGTTACATTCCATGAGGATCATAGAGAATCAGAAGGGATTTTTCGAATTGATACAGCATTTATCGAAGTTTTATTCCGCTTAAACCTCACCGACCCCTGATAAAGACGATTAAAGGCGCCGTCAATCGTTTTTGAAGCAAAAACCATTAATATATTTTAATAATTCACACTATATTTATGTTAAAATTTGGTGTACATCGGCACAAAGCCCGAACTCATCCAAGAAACAAACAAGATGCGGTTGTAACTTGCAATATTGTTGCTCAATTCTAACAACATTTACAATTAATAAAAACTACAGTACGTCTACTCTAAAACTAATTAGGTAGGTACCGTAGAAATGGGGCGCGAAAGGATTCCGGGGGGAAGAGGGACAGGACTAATATTTTGTATTATCACTTGCTAGAAATTTTAATTTCTGGCTCAGCTTGCTCTAAAAGTAGTTTAGTTATACTTTTAATTGTATCTCTTTTTTTCTACTAATTTGCTATCGTTATTTTTTATTTGTTCCTATTATTCATTCTGACTATGACTATACAACGGGGTGAGCTTGGATTTGCCTATATTTTATTGTTAATTGTTTAAACTATGAAACTAAACGACAGGTAATCATTATTAAACTAAAATTCATACCGCGAACATGTTTTATCTTTGAAAATCAACTTGCCACATATGAAAATACTTCACCATGATTCAATAAATTAAACAAAGCATGTATGAACAACCTTCGAAGTATAAGGCCTGCTGTAAATGTGGCTATTATTGCTGTCTACAAGCTCTAAGATCCAGTCGCCACTTGAAAATAATTAATTAGACTTAGGCCGCCGTCTAATTTGGGAGTTGGGTAAACTCACAGAAGAATTAACCAATAGAGAAATCGATAGGCATGTGGTGGGAAGCCAAAGATATCTCTCTCTTAGATGTTATTTTATGCCTGGTGACTGAAGTCCGAAGGAAACGAGTTATACGTTGTGTTTATAAAACCGCGTTTAGAGACTTTTGATGGCGCAATGCAGAACATGGGTATATTATTATAGGTATTCTTTCTGAAAGAATGCCATTTTGATGTTAGATTTAAATGATTTTTCTTTTTAAAGTTACCTGAGTTTTTACCCGAGTACGCCAGAAGGAGGGTTATGTTTTTATTAACTAATCCACGCCACGACTCGACATTTACTACCGATATCCCTGTATGAATCCCGCATGTCCGGACGTACTTTTAGGCTAATCAGAGTCCACCAATCGCCACACAGGTTTGACATTTGTGTGGAATGGAACGTAAGAGGGTGTGAAGGTGATGGGCGATATTATGAGTGCGACGACGAATATTCGATTTGAAGAATGAGACGACGCATGTAAGATGTTTTGGATTTAGTTTTTTTTTTTTTTATACAAGAGGGGGCAAACGAGCAGACGGGTTACCTGATGGAAAGCAATCACCGTCGCCCAGGGACACCTGCAAGACCCGGGGGATCACAAGTGCGTTGCCGGCCCTTTGAGGAACAGGAATTAAGGCTC
Organism: Pandemis cinnamomeana; assembly: GCA_932294345.1. Classification (NCBI taxonomy): domain Eukaryota; kingdom Metazoa; phylum Arthropoda; class Insecta; order Lepidoptera; family Tortricidae; genus Pandemis; species Pandemis cinnamomeana. The sequence continues at coordinate 5,486,751 of OW028724.1, read as the reverse complement.
GCTTTTTAAAGATCCCTAAATTGTACCGCTCAGGGAATGCTGCAGCAGGAAGTTGGTTCCAGATCTTTACCGTGCGAGGAAAGAAATTGCGTTTAAAACGCACGGTGCTTGACTGCCAACCATCAAGATGTTGCGGATGGAAGGACAGACGGTTCCGCGAAGTAAAGGTAAGTTTAGGTAAGTAGATTCAGTCTGTAATACGATTTTGATACGATATGATGTAAAATACGAAATATATATTTTCAGGTGACTAAATAAGCTTTCCTTTAGTAATTTAGTCCCACATTTGTTTTAGCATTTCCACTCTGTTCATTAATTCTTCGGTGGATAGACTATAACACCTTGCTCGCGAGCTCCTGTGGTGGGTAAACACTCGATTGTTAATAGGGCACTGTTTGTCTTTCGCCGTTTTGGAGGTCTCAAGGCATAGAATGACTGTTCGGCTTGGGAAATAGACGGCTGAAAGTGTATTTTGTTGATGGTAGCTGCAGAAAAACAATAAATAAATATCAGTAACATTCTACTGTAATTTCGCCCTTATATTCGGAAAAACTCGGAAGAGCCAAGATTTGAACTCACGAGCCTCTGCTTGAAAAGCGAAAGGTACTACTACCTACTAGGCTACCACGGCTTTTTCAACCTCTACAAAATACTCGTAAATTAGAAATTGATAAAATTATACTCGTTATTTTACCATTTTATTACGGATCTGGACCCTATTTCACCAAAGCGACATTGTTGGTGACATTTGTGACAGTTCTATTTGCATTACAAACTCGCTGGCGGCTAGAAGTCAACGTCTACGGTAGGCAATATCACAGAGGCAAGGGACGGGGCGTCAGCGGGCCGCCCGCGAGGAACCACCCGCCGTCCGCGCGCCGTCCCCGCAGCGGCGGCTCGACGTAAACGCGGTGACGGCGAGTTGCCCACGCATTGCTAGCTACGGCGAGTCGTTGCCGTTCCGAAGCCGATAAGAGTGCGTTTCAGTATGGAGTTTCATACAAAGAATACTGAGCGGGTGCCGTGCCGGCGCGGAGCGGTTAAGTGTGCAATTATAATGACAAATGCAAGATCTGTCCAAGCCTGAATCTCGTGTCATGTCCGTCAAGATCGTTAATCGCGAGTAGCGAGTATGAGATGACTATTGTGGCCGCTCTCATACATCCATCGATTGTTTGAATGCATGAAATACAAAATAGTGTACAGAGATTGTCGAAAAAAGCATTGAAGACAAAATGGTGTATAAGGATTTATGAAAAAATGCATGAAATACAAAGTAGTGTATGAGGACGGTTGAAAAAGTACATCAAAAACAAAAAAAATATATAAAGGGATTGCTGAAAAAAAAAGAAGTACACTCTTTAAGTGTAAAGCTGTATATTCAACTCATTTTGCGTATTTTGTCCCTTACGTCAATTAGACCTGCAGCCAACGATATACATATGTATATAAACAAGAACTGCTCCTTAATGGTAATAGATAAATAGATAGGTTAGATAGAACATTGAAAACTTTTTCTATATTCTTTATTTTTCTTTAATTATTACGGTATCGAATTATTTGCATTGTTTTCAATATCAATCAATATCTAATTGATATAGGAAATCATCAATCTTAATTGGAACGCAGTTTGTAAAGATCTGTAAGCGTTCCAAAGACGCGGGGTTAATAATATTATTCCTAGAAAGAATGAAAGCGAACATTGTATGTATGTGTCAAGACTGTATCGCCCATAAGCATTGATTCTATGGAATGCTTTTCTAGGTAGGTATTCTCGTATTCTCGGTACGATAAAATGAGTAAAGATATAAATTCGTTTTAGAATAATGTTTTGATTTTCCAAACATTCTTTTCAAAGTGATATTTTTAACAATAGCCAGGTAAAATTGGTTTAGGTTATTAAAAAAACATTATAATTGTTTCGTAAGAATTAAGTACAACTACACTGATACTCGATATTTTCATTCGCTTGCATTTCTCTTTTCAACGGGAAATATGATTCGAAAATCTATCAGAAATTTCCAATGCAAAAACTAACAATAGAAGATTGTTAGCCAGAGACACTCGAGAGGTATTCCCTCAATTTTGAACGAATAAATTGCCACGTACAAAAGAAATGGATAAGCACGAAATTCTTTGTTACAAGGGTTCCATTGAGTGAATGATACTGGGAATATTTCCCTGCTTTTCAAGGGTTTGATGGGGGAAATGTGATTGCGTTTCAATATTTATTTCGTCTCGGGTTTTCAGTTTTTGATACATTTTGATTTGCTTTTAAAAGCTTAGGAGGTAAAATTTGAACGCAAATGTTTGTATTGTGTCGACTACGGGTAGTATTGCGAAACTCAACGATTGTACCATATTGCTTCTTTCAGGATACCTACGGCCTAAGATTCTTTTTGAATGCGGCTGCACGAGCAGTACCCTTGTCTTTTTAAGAAATTTGCATTAAGTTATACTTATTTTATAACTAGCGACCCGCCCCGGCTTCGCACGGTATATTATGCGTGTATTATACATATAAAACTTCCTCTTGAATCACTCTATCTATTAAAAAACCCCGCATCAAAATCCGTTGTGTAGTTTTGAAGATATAAGCATACATACGGACTTAGGGACAGAAAAAGCGACTTTGTTTTATACTATGTAGTGAGTAGTGATAGTGATAAACTACATAGTATAAAACAAAGTCGCTTTCCGCTTTGTCTATCCCAATGTATGCTTAGATCTTTAAAAGTACGCAACGGATTTTGATGTGGTTTTTTTAACAGATAGAATAATTCAAGAGAAAGGTTTATTAGTAGGTATAATACATGCATAATATAGTAGACAAACAATGATTGCACCCGAGCGAAGCCGTATTTTATAAATGAGAAAAACATTTAGCAAACCAACTTCTTATCCCGGAAAATCAAAGTTCTCATGGGATTGTGAGAAGACCAGGTCACGGGCAACAGCTGATAAGAAAGTATTTTTTAAAACTATACTTTTTTTTTAAACAAGAAAAAACATAGAATTTACCAGTTGCTTCTCTTCCCGCGCAGATGGTAAACGCCCATCGAGGGAATGGGTGGAAGTCTTAGGAATCATGTAGGCGATGCGGCTAGTAACCTATTACCATTTTGATTTCCCTTTCCACCTATACGCCCTTAATCATGCTGAACGTGGCTTTAAGGTTTTGTTACCTTAGGCTCTGTCTACCCCGTGAGGGATAAAGACGTGAAATATGTATTTTTTTTAAACTGTAATTGATCAAAGCAGTAGTATTCCTTTCTTTATTGTATAATGTGAGTATAAAAGATTGGAAAGACTCCTGCCAGATTTAGTAAAGGTCGTGGGAAGCTATTGACTGCCGGGAGCAAAAAACAGATCTCCGTAGAAATCCTTGCGGAAGGCATTAGCCTTCTTAGATCCAGCAGCGATGTCTTTGATTTTGGTGTGGTTTGACCTATGGCTTCAGAAACAGAGGGTCCTGGGTTCCAACCCGGGCTCGTTATTACCCCTGACTTTTTTTAATTAATTGCGAAAACTGGTAACTATACCAAGCTCATTCAAATATGAAAGGAGGCAGGTGCCCAGCCATGGGATGTTGGAGATGATATGAGAGGAGATTAAATATGAAAAATATCAAGTCAATATATTGAACCCTGAAATATGTGAATGGAAGGCACTCGGCAAGTTGTCGAGCTTCAAATCTGCACCGATTTACATTGGGATTATCAACCCTTCCTGGGGGGTGATTTTTAAAAATCACGCCTTTAAAACTATGCGTCGAAACTGCAGAAAATCCTTAAATTCTTAGATTCGAAACACTCGTGTAATGAAAAATTGTAATGAAAAATTGCCGAAACGTTAATTTTCTGAACAAGTTGCAAATTTTACTGGAGTAAAAATTTACAGGTTTTCAATAGTCTCGAATGGTATTTTCACATGCATGATTTACAAAATCGCCCTCCTTATAATCGATTCTATATCCACGTCCACTTGTGAATCGAATGATTCGAGTGCTTTCCTTTAATTCCTTTTTTATTATGCACCCTACATCGTGTTAGCTCTTCCGTTGGGCTTAATTAAAAACGGTTGGAATTGTGTCTTCCTTTTTATATTGCAGTCGGATTATGAATGCATTTTGATCACTGGCGTTTTATTGTACCTATTCATACTGCCAACGAAAATTGGTAACAATCACATAGATAGATACATTTATTTGTCACCTTCTTACAAATACAATTCATTTATGTGTCAAATATAAGTAGTTTGCAAAAGGATCGTCAATTGTATTAAAAAAAAGAAATAATAATTGAAATTCAATTCAAACAAAACTAAGCAAAATGTCAATGTAGATGATTCACAAAAAGATCGTATGTCAGGTTAAATCCCACAATTCCAACACAAAAAAATACGTTCGTTTGACTTTGGAATACGCTCTAAAGCGTATCGATGTCGACATACGCTTGCCAGTAGTATTTGTTCCGCTAGATCACGTGGCTTTTCATAGGATACAATCCCATTCAATTCCATTTTATTCCATTCTCTTAGCGTTATCGATAGTACGGAGTGACTTTACCCTGCTATACTGCGTCTTATACCTACCTACTTCCAATTTCGACGTTAAAATCGTGCCGTTCCGCTCATACTCACAGTGTTTTATACTAGAGTGAGAAGGACTGTGCGAATTCTGGATTTGGTAGTAGACCTACGTCTGTTGGTAACGTTTTCTAATAGATATGAGTGATATGGTAATTCAAATTGAAGTTCATATTACTGCCGTAACGCAGACATTTTGTTGTCTATTCAGCTCACTATTTTCATTCAAACCGTTGGTAAAATCAAATTTTGACGAGTCGATATATTCTATACGCTCTCATTGTGCTCGATTCCAAGTATTTGGTTGTTCGTTAAATAAATTTAGTCGTGTTTCACCACTCACTGGTGAAATTCTGACAAATGTTAGAGTTATGAACTGTAAGATTGTTAGACACAACCATTCACTGTAAAGTTAGTCTTGGCAATAATAATATTTGTAAAGTAATTAAATTCTGGTAGAATTTAACTCTAGTGACGTTATAAATGCTTTAGCGCGTTTGATCACATTTTAAAATAAGTGTTGGGTATAAAAAATGCCGAAACTTCAACCAAATTCGGGACTGAAGAAAACAAGTTGGCTTTTAAACAAATAAGATTCTGTCAAAAAACATCCAACCCATCTTAATAAAAACTGTCTGAAACTAAAACAAAATGCAAAAGTTAGTGACCCCTTCGCCAGATAAAATCTCTAGATCATTTTTATCAATACCAAAAAAAACCATTTGCGTTTATAAACAATTAGAGCAAAAGGGTAAAAGCCCATCGAGGGAATGGGCGAAAGTCTTAGAAATCATGTTATAGGCGATGCGGCCAGCAACCCATCACTATTTTGATTTCCCTTTCCACCTATACGCCCTTAATCATGCTGAACGTGGCCTTAAGGTTTTGTTACCTTAGGCTCTGTCTACCCCGTAAGGGATAAAGACGTGATATAGGTATGTGTGTATGTATGTATGTAGAGTTTTTATTATGCCGGCTTTGAATAGATTTAAATTTTATATTCCGTCATCACGGCTTAGCCCGTCAGAACGTTATCATCATGATTAAACCATCATCTCTTTTCACACAAAACTATTATGTTAATGTTGTAATACCTACGTAAAGTAGTTGCGTACTATAACATCATTAACAAACGGCAATATCACTTTAACAGTAATAAACATTTTAATAATTACACAGACAAAATTATGTTTGAACAACGGCCAACTGGGATCGTTATGTCTTATTTATTATGTAATTATTTACAGCTTATAATTAAACAAATAGCGTGATTTCACCGTTTTCACTTATCCCCCGGAGTTCGAGTGAAAACAACACCATCTGAATCAAATTACTTAGCATTTCGATCAAAGGCCCCAACACTGCTTATCTCAGACCCAATTAATGTAAATTTGATGGCTCGGCCTTGCTTATAAAATGAAGATTTTTCTAGAAGGATCAGTATTCGTCACGTAATCATTTGATTACCGGATTTGAGTAACTTGTAAGTAAACAAATAATGTATTGAAAGGACATTGAAAAAATATGTTTTAGATCTATTGACAAGTTATCAATTCATACCTGAAAAAAGGAAGGCAACAGTGATTGCTTGATTAAATAAAATGTGACTGCAAATGATTAATACATACATACATAACGCGTCTTCATCACCCACGGGGTAGACAGAGCCCAAGGCAACAAGACCTTAAGGCTACGTTTAGCATGATTGTGGGCGTATAGGTGGAAAGGGGAATCAAAATAGTGATGGGTTGCTAGCCGCATCGCCCATAAACATGAATACATTATTAGATACATATATGATTGATCACTTTACATATTATATTTTTACAAAGAACAAAAAATAGTTTCTTCCATTCTGGTAGTAGTAAAGAAAAAACATAGAATGTAGCAGTTACTCTTGCCACGCAGATGGTAAAAGCCCATCAAGAGAATCGGAGAAAATTACGTTATATAGGCGATGCGGCTAAGTAACCCATCACTATTTTGATTCGCCTTTCCACCTGTACGTCCACAATAATGCAAAACGTAACCTTTAGGTTTTGTTGCCTTAGGCTCTGTTTACCCTGTAAGGGATAAAGACGTGATTTTTGTATGTATGTATGAGTCGAGTAAGTTTTTTTTTTCAATTACTGTATACTAATATCAGTATTGGAACCATGTTTTGGATGTGTCTGTGACTGAAGATCGTTCCGAGCAACAAGTGGCCCGAAAACAGTGAAACATAGCCGAAAGCGGTGAGAAGTCGCTGTGCGGTTAGCTGATTCAACCATCAATTAAAAGTAGGTAGTTCAATGAACAAAAAATTTTACCTTGCTACTCCGCTACTCAAATGGACCTCCGCAAAGCTCTGATTCAATAAAATAGGTAGTTCACAAAAGAATCGGTCAATCGTAATAAAAAAAAGAAATAATAATAATTGAAATTCAATTAAAACTAAATAACAACTAATATAAAACTAAATAAAATGACAATGTAGAAAGATCGTACGTCAGGTTAAATCACACAATTAACAACACAAAAAAATACGCTCGTTTGACTTTGGCATACGCTCCAAAGCGTATCGATGTCGACATACGCTTGCCAGTAGTATTGGTTCCGCTAGATCACATGGCTTTTATTAGGATACAATCCCATGCAATTTCACTACACCTTTAATTAAATAAGTTTTCATAATAATTTTCAATGATTCTCGGTTGATAACAAAGACGTATTTTCTACTTACGGTATGTGCACAATTACATTAGCAGCATTTACCTTTAATTAGGTCCCGATGTTTTGATGCAGCACGCATCATGTCCAGGGGCCTTAATACCATGACGTTTTAATGCGATTCAATTCTGACTCAGTTCAGGTTTTAGCCGTCATTTTTTGTATTGATCTGACAGCAAGCGAACCTAAACTGTATCGGAATCGCATTAAGACGTCGTGATAACGCCTCAGATAGACTTATTTTTATGTAATTTAAATGATACATGAACCGACGTCAAATCTGATTAAATTTATAAGAGCCGAAACATTTGAAAAGACAATTCGAGGCTAATCTAATCTGGAAATATATAATTTCAAAATGAAACCGAAAACAAAGTAGCAGTGATCACAACAAATTAACTTATACACAGGTGTGTAATTTAAATATCTATTTTTCTTTGAATCACCAATAAATCACGAATATTCCAGGAAGCTGGTTAGGTTAATATAATACCGTCGGTATTATATTAACCTAACCTAAGCTGACCTAACCTGACCTAAGGAGTTGATGAAGATGTTGGTTTAATTAATGTTATTTAAGACCAATTTATGAATTTACAAAAATATTACGAACCGTTGTTTGCGGCGTTGAATAGCTTATCTATTAAGATACAATAGGACCCGCTCTTTTGTTCTATTGCGAGGAACAATGTAAGCCGACGTTGAACTGCTCACCGAGAACAATAGAAGTACCTATTTTTGATCCATTATAAAATATTGAAGCGCCTTAATTTTTTTTTTTCTGAAATGTATTTGGATTAGCTGTACTACACTAATTACATTTAGGAATCATTATCAACGAATCTATAATTTGTTCACCCTGTTGGAATCTGCTTAGTATCGCACAGGGGTTAGTTTAACTTTGTACAAGATAATAATCGTGACTTTTCAACAATAAGCCAGAAATTACATAAGCCAGAAATAAGTACAACGTTGTACGACGTTGGTCTGCATGTGTAATAGTTGTGCTCATTAAACTTTGATAATTATCCCGTAGAGTGATCGAAACGCGTCTGTTTGTGTGTTGTAAGGAATAATTAAGTATGTGGGATATATGTGTTTTATTGGTATTAGTGGAGGGAGGGATTGCATGAAAAATATATATATTTCACACAGGCTTGGTTATCTTGCACGTGAGTAGCAGAATAGCAAGGTAAAAACTCGCGAAACAAATTTTTGTTTAAGCATACCAAAAAAGCTTTCATATTTTTTTAACTTATTTTAGTATCGAAACCGACGTCCTTAACCAACGGGTCGTGGTTTTATTAAACCACTCTGATCCATTTAGCGGAGCGATACCAAAACCGCGCTCTATTAGGTTCCACATCGCTCTATACCTACTATAATACTATAGTATACTATACTATAGTATAGTACGGTACGCTGTCAGTAAAAACTATCTCCTGGAATTAAATTACGAATTCCCATCACCGCAACTTAAACTCGTTATAGAAATGGAACTACGAAACGACCTTACAGCTGATAGGTAAACCTGACCACAGATCTGAATTATGTAGCTAGATGCTCCAGTTTAGGATCCTGGTAAACTGATTATCCCATGAACATGAACGTTTAACTTATTTGTACCTTTTGATTTCATCACTTTTAGTCAGGTAAGGTAGGAGACGTTGCTGCTCAGATTACAGTAACATTACTTACGGGGTAGACAGAGACTAAGGTAATTAGACCTAAAGACCACGTTTAGCATGATTGTGGGAGTATGGATGGAAAGGGGAATCAAAACAGTGATGGGTTACTAGCCACATCGCCTATATAACATGATCCCTAAGATTTTCGCCTAATTCCTCGGGCTTTTACTATCTGCACGGGAAGAGAAGCAACTGGTACATTCTATATATATAATATATGGTATTGGTAGATTACAGTAAATAAGAAAAATACTTAGTGGCAGACACACTCGTAGTCATAGTCATTTATTCCTTAACATGTTCCAATAAGGGATTAACACGATGAACTCATTAGGTACAAATTAACATAATATCTAAGAATAAGTCATAGAATAACAATAATTAATCATAATGATCAAAACATGATTTTAGTTCTCTGGGGAGTTTGCTCAAAAATCACTATCACTACATAGTAAAAAAAAAGTCGCTTTCTCTGTCCCCATGTCCCTATGTCTCTATGTATGCTTATTATCTTCAAAACTACACAATGGATTTTGATGCGGTGTTTTTTAATAGATGAAGTGATTCAAAAGGAAAGTTTTATGAATAATTCTACGCAGACGAAGTCGCGGGCAAAAGCTAGAATAACTATAAAACTATGTTCGTCGCGCAATAATAAGATTGTGCCGTTTTCGTTCAACTTGTTATTTATTCCGGTCACTTACTCCATTGGGAAGCAGGCTAGGGTATGCTGCGACCGGGTTTTGGCGTTGCTCTCTTTTTAATCAAATTCTAGAACAGTTTCGCCAAAATGTACATTTTTCATCGCAGTCTCAGCGGCCAGACATTTCCTGTACTTACTTACGCCCAGTGTAAAAATTCTGCAAGTCGCATTACATTGACGACTTACTTGATGGGTTTGATTGTTATTATATACCTAGTAGGTTGATGTTTCTAGCGGTTGTACACTATATTGTAGACGACATCTTTATAGAATTTTGTTAAACAGAAATTGTTTCTCATATTCTAATCTCAATTCATTACTTTTTAAGACCAATATATTTTTAGTTAAATAAATCAAATAGCATTAATTACTTTATTATGTAGGTACTTAGTATAATAGTCATTACAATTGAAAATAATTTAATATACAAGGTTGCTACTTTCATTTTAGCCAGATAATTTACAGGTAACATAGCCTTGCGTTAATCTTCTTTAAAATATTTTTCATTGAAGTGAAAATATTGGGTTTAATATTCTAATAGCTGTATATTCTTTCAAAAAATCTCTATGAAATGAAATTATGTGAAATTATCTGCCGACACAAACAAGGGGACACCGTTTCTTGCACGTCTAAACTAGACTTTAGATATTGCCTACTGAAATGTGCCGATAACGCATGCAATTTAAACACGCTCAGTTCTTTAGTTACTAACATTTCACTGGACTTAAGTCATCTACTTTAATTACCTTACAGTAACGCCCACTAAAAAAAGGACCAATACTTTCTGATCGAATACAACACAATATGTTGTTTTTTGCCTTTCTACTAACGTAGAACACTTGAGCCAATTGATACCAATTGATCAAGTCCCAAACTAAGCAAAGCTTATAATATGGGTCCTAGACAACGGATAACCATTAAATAGAGAGACATACAAACATTCGTATTTTTAAACTATCCCAACCAAGGATCGAAACCGAGACCTCAAACTTCAGTTAGGTTCTCTAACCACTAACACCGCTGTTGAAACTAAGCATAAAATACTACTCTGTATAACAGTAATCGTAATTTATAACACCGCGTTCCGATACAAATGCTCCGCTGGTGTTATTACAAACTAGGTTCAAACAGTTGAACCGGTTCAAAGGGAAACTTGCCGGGCATTACTGGAACAAACCAGGATAATGTTATACGGAGTGGAAGCGATTCTGCCCGGGAACTGACGTTCACACTGTTCCTACTCCCTCCTATTGTGTTTTTTTTGCTTTATCGGGTTTCCCATTGTGAGGTGTAGGGTCATACTTTGTTTCCGAGTAATCGTTTCATCGCTCTCTGAAGACGGAAGGCGTTAGATGTTACATTTTAAAAGGTTTGAAGCAGCACGCTTTCAAAGAGATGTGTAAATTCGTCTCATTTTCAGTTTCAAAGGTTAGTGAAAGTTCGCTGTACACCGCGACGTCGTCTGTGAGGAATTTTGTTTATCGTTATCCTTAGAGAATTACGCAATGTTTCGGGATAAAAAGTATCGTGCTATTTCAGCTCGCCCATCGCCCATCAGTCTTCTGGTGTGATCGTGTAACAAACATGCATACATCCAAACTTTTGCATTTATAATAGTTTAAGGTAAGGCGACTCGCCAAGCGTAGCGTGGGACACCCTTCCGAATGCCGCGTTTTAGACGAGGTCTATGTACAGTCAAGTGTAATAATATGTATCTAGTTAAAGTTTCAAAAATAAATACCATACGCTCTTACACCAGCGTAATAAGGTCGTGGGACATATTTTTGAAAAGTTCGTATCGATACTTATTTTTGCACTTGACCGTACAGTTGAGCAGTAGACCGCTACAGGCAGATAGCAGTAGACTGCTAGAGGAAGATAAACCAAGATTTCACACTAAAATAAACGTGAGACTGGTTGAATTTCTTCAAACTCATAATTTCATTTCCGTGGGTATCAGCAATCACTTTATCATGCACTGACTCTCTGCTGCTCTCCTAATTTGTATTGCAAAACCAGTTTCATTACACCTTACTTCAGTATAGGTACTACTCGAAATATTTTGTAAAGCGAAACACAAAAAGCTTTGTTCCAAATTTGAACTAAAGGTAAACAGAAACTTCAACAACTTTTTTTATCTCAACTTACGATGTGAGAGAAACTTTGTGCGGAAATTTTCGTTCGTTGATTTCTTTTTTGTTCTTTACACGCGTTATTCATATGCTTGTGAAAATAACATGAATAACAAGTGTATCACATAAATAGTGGTTTCACATTGTTCCTTTTATTAAAAAACTTAAGTTGTAAAAACGTAATACGCGAATGTGAATCACATTATTGGAATTTCGTGTTCGTTTTTTTGGAATTTCGTGTTCGTTATAAACAAATTTCAAATTTTAAGTTTAACTAAGAGATGTTATAGTGTCATATAAAAACAAAAATTAAATGGTGGAAATGTGACCAGTATGGAAGTAAGAAATTTATGAAAGTACGGAAGTTTTATAGCTATACATTATTTTTTCCACTTTCAAATGGCATTTTCATGCGATGTGCTTTGAAGATATGGACGAATAGTTCCACTTATAACTGTTATTCTATCGTAGCGAATTAAATGTTATGAAGACTCGAGTCCAATTTAACTACCCGTCAACTAAATAGCTCTTTGTTACATAGAAATGTATTATAACCACTACCTTATTACCCCTAACATGTTACCACACGGTTCGGTGATAACATTATCTATGGTTATTATAATCTTTTTCAACACAGTTGCTCGTAAATTGAGTCTTATTGCACCGCATTTAAACTCATAATTCAGCTTATTACGCACAAGTGCTGCAATATAATACCGTGATACTCGTGATAATAAATATAGCAAAAAGAAGTTTGGAACTTCGGGTACTCCGAAATTCTAAATTCGAAGTTCATATCGTACTGTCCCTTTCACTCTCTTATTAATGTCCATTAGTGTAAACTGAACGCCAAGAAAACGAACTTTTAATTTCTAACCCGGAGTATTTCCGAGTTCGCGTCTGCGCAGCGCTAGCTTTCAGTGTAAGTTCATCACAAAATACCTACGACTCGACCGTGTTTACGTATGAGAAGAGAAATGTTTGTTGTCGTGTCGATCCTCTAGTGGCGCTGCCAATTTTTTCATAGTTATTGGGACGTTTTTTTGTGTGAAAAATCACACTAGAGAATCAGCCCCCACTATTTAAATACCACCACGCTGTCTATTTAGGAATGGCTACCAAATTTAGCTTTGTATCAATAACTCACTAAGGAGAAACTAAACTAATGGTAGGGGTGGTCCAACCCTAAGTAAACAATACTGTTTATCTTCAATTTATCTTCAACTAACTCCTAGGTCGACCTGAGCAATTCACCAGCATTAATTAGTTATTGTTTTTTCATAATTCCCTTTAAATATTAACCTTGTTAATAACCAATATTGCATTTAAATTTTAATTTTAAGCTTGCACATAATGTCCATTGCTTAATTTTATTGCTGCACCTAGCATAATTACGGCAAAGTTTTTTCAAGTTCTGTATTAAATAACTTGACCTTTTTGTTGTTGTTTTTTTAATAGCCCATTTTGTGTCCCGCTGCTGCCCTCCCCTTTCTCTTTCGTGATTCGTGATGTATGTACTGATTTTTTTGTTTTTTTTTTCACTCTTTTTGTTTTTGTAACCCAGTATACATATATCGCGAATAAATGTTTTCTTTCTTTCTTTTCTTTCTTTCCGCACGTCCCCGTCTTTTGCGAGGCTTCCACAGTCCAGCACAAAAAACTCCAAATTGTCTCGCTATCTTTTTTTGATTTGTTATTTATTTATTTGAGTCAAATCTTGCATCTCTTGCCCACTTGTAATGGTCGAATTGCCTTGAAATTTGGTATGTATAGGATGCATGATAATGCAAGTACTGTCAAGAAAAACTACAGTCAGCAAAACATAATAGTTCTATAATTGAAGATTTTAAGCTAGATTATTTTAATATACCTACACTTTTAGGTATAATACTTATTCGGCTAGCGCAAGCCTAAAAGCAAACCAAAAGATTAAATTACCCAAGTACTGCCGTATTTTTGCAAACCGCAAAGTACTTAATGCTACTTTTTTTCGAATGTATAATGGGTTTAGTGAAAACGAATTGAAACCATACATTTATTCAACGGATAATCTGTGGGTGTAAGCCGACGCCGCTCGATTTCCGCCTAAAGATTCTATCTCGCCGAATACATATTCGACGGCAAAAGTGAAATGAGTTCGTCGAAAATGTTACCTAGATTCATATACAAACATTTTCATTTTACGTGTCATATAACATTACTTTGCTATTCAAATTTGTAGGTTGGTATAGCTCTTGCAATTAATGATGACGAGTGAGCTTACGTATCGATGTGTGCGTGTGTTGCGGAGCAATTTTCGAGCTACGTTACTCTGTACTTTTCTATTGCCTTACTCGCTTTCACTCTTACACACACTTTGACACCTGTGCAGATATATGTGTTTACCACAAATGAAGCTCTCTCGCCATCGTAAATTGCATAAGCTATTTAGTATTGATACGTTACTAGGGTCAAAAAGGACACGTAAAAGATCCCTTATTGACCTTTCAAAATAGACTTTTAATTTTGTTTTTTTTCTTACATCCTGATATGTAGTTATTGTAGTTCTATACCTGTTTTCAATTTTGTTGCACAAAGCTAAGGGACAACATTCGATTAAAATGATAAGATCTTTAATTTAAAAGAGGCAGCATAAAGGTACCAAAATTATCACAATCCTTTAGTTATCATAATAATCTACAAACATAACGCTACGGCCACGTATCATACATACGTAGGTATGTTTCAGCAGGGCCTTATTTCACCAACGCGACAATTGTCGGTGACCTGTGACAATTCTGTTTAAAATATAAAGTCGACGAGAATTTACGCCACTTGGTTTTGTATTGAATACGCATAGCATTTCAAATTTATACGCCCTTAATCATGCTAAACGTGGCCTTAAGTTTTTGTTACCTTAGGCTCTGCATTATATATTGTTATTGTTTTGTAACTCAATAAACTTGTATGTCCTATAAAAGTTTAAATAATGGTTTTGGAATTGACATTGCGCAGTTTCCCATCTTTAATTTTTAAAGCACGTGCCAAGACTACCGTCGTGCCTTCGACGAGAAATTCCGCGCCATACGGGGAAACTTCGCGAGTAATAAAAAAAGTTTAGCTCCGCACTCCTTACACGCTGGAAATACGGATTTGAAAACTCATTTTAAACCCGATATGGATCCACCTGAATTAATACGAGACCGCGCGAGGTGTGAATCGCGTTGTCCCTTTCTAACTTACAATTAAATAAGTATTCGGCATTATCTAACGGCGATCACGTAAAAGGATTCTCAGCCTAGAGCGAGTTTTTGACACACGTCTCGAACGCGTTCATGTTAACGTCTCAATTACCACGGGGAAATTCGCAACGCGTGTAGCGACGCAAATAGGCAAACTGTCCTCATATTGTACGTCACGTTAACGCAAACGCGTTGGCGACACTATGAAAGTAGACGGCGAACGCGTTGCCAACTCAGAATGCTTAAATGTAAAGCTCAGGTATTCCAAATGTACGATATTTTCAACTCCGGTACGATGTACGACACAACATGTATTAATGGAAAAGTAATACTCTATTTTGCCCAATGTGCTCCGATAACTTCGACACTTTCATTATCAAATGCAGACAGAATAAGTATGGCAATAAGCAAATTTCTTCCATGCTAGTCTGGGAGTAAATCAAATACAGAATTTACTAGTTGCTTCTCTTCCCGCGCAGTAAAAGCCCATCGAGGGAATGGGCGAAAGTCTTAGGAATTACGTTACAGGCGATGCGCTTAGCAACCCATCACTATTTTGATTACCCTTTCCACCTATACGCCCTTAATTATGCTGAACGTGGCCAGTTTTTGTGACCTTAGGCTCTGTTTACCCCGTAAAGAATAAAGACGTGATGTATGTCACACATATATTATAAAACAAAGTCGCTTTCTCTGTCCCTATGTCCCTATGTATGCTTATATCTTCAAAACTACACAACGGATTTTGATGCGGTTTTTAATAGATAGAGTGATTCAAGAGGAAGGTTTCTATGTATAATTCTACGCAGACGAAGTCGTGGGCAGAAGCTAGTAATATATGTATGTATGTAATAAGAAAACCAGGACTTTTTTTTCAAGCATTTTTTTGAAACGGCAATTCTCTCTCACTAGTCTGGCGACCCTGGTAGTGCTTTATATGCGGAGTGCGATGGCGTCATATCTTACCCGATTTGCTTTTAAAACCGTCATTTCGCGCTGAGCGTTAAAAGTTACCGGGAAATTGCATCGCTGGAATGGCCGCTCTTGAAAATATCGATCCTGCAGGATTTTGCCCAGGAGCAATTTGCCCTTATTAATATTAATAACGAGAAGCGAAGCGGATCGTGAGGATTTAGGTTGTCTAGGTCCGCTTGAGGATATTTGTGAAACGTGGAGCTTTCCGGATTCTGGTTCTGCTGTGATTGTAGGCTTAACCCGTGATTGATTAGATTTTCGTGTGTTGAGAAATGTTAAAAAGAACTTTATATTTCAGAGAAGTTACGTTAAACGGTACCGAGACCGATCATCTCCAGCCTATGTATAGTCGAGGGTATAAATATCGATACAGCTATCATCCTTACTTCCTTACTAATATTATAAATGCAAAAGTAACTGTCTGTCTGTCTGTCTGTTACCTTTTCACGCTTAAACCGCTGGGCCGATTTAGTTGAAATTTGGTATACAGATAGTTTGAGTCCCGGGAAAGGACATAGGATAGTTTTTATCCCGGAAAATTGCATAGTTCCCGCGGGATAGCACAGCCCAAACCACTGGATTTTTTCAAATTTAAGGCGGAACAAAGTTCGCCGGGTCAGCTAGTGTCAAATATATTTGTAAAAGAAACAAGTCTAGAAAAGTAGTGAGATCCATGTAATACCAAGTCGGTTAATTTATTCAGTCCCTATTCCTACTAAAGAGACCTCATGTCTTAAGTTATTACGTAATTAGAACATCTTAATGACTATATCAATATTAAAAATCTTTTACGTTTTACACACACAAATCACGTCTTCATCCCTTACGGGGTAGACAGAGACTAAGGTAACAGATACCTACAGGCCACATTTAGCAAGATTGTGGGCGTATAGGTGGAAAATGGAATGAAAATAGTGATGGGTTGCAAGCCTCATCGCCTATAACATGATTCCTATTGATCGCCCATTCCCTCGATGGGCTTTTACTATGCGCGGGTAGAGAAGCAACTGGTACATTCTATGTTTTTTCTTTACCAGACCAGCATGGAAAAGCTATAAATCACTACATAGTATAAAATAAAGTCGCTTTTTCTGTCCCTTTGTCCGTATGTATGCTTATATCTTCAAAAGTACACAACGGATTTTAATGTGCTTTTTTTTAATAGATAGAGTGATTCAAGAGGAAGGTTTATATGTATAATACATGCATGATATACCGTGCGAAGCCGGGGCGGGTCGCTAGTATAATTATATACGTCATAATTCCCTTGCACGCACTCCGCAGCGTTGCGGGTGCTCATTGAAACCCTCGAGGGAAGGGCTCTTCACGCGGTGTCCGGTTGCGTTTGCCGGCGGCGCCGTAAATAGAATGGAAGATACAAGACGGCTTACTGAGAGGGGTTCCGTGAAACTAGAAAAATCCAGTTTAAATGGTGAGAATAAATGTTTGTAATTAGATAACGCTACGGGCTAGCCAGAGCAGCAGGGCTAATTATCATTGAGATATACCAAGGTCTTAAAATTGTTCCGGGTAACAAAGCCTTAAGGCCACCTTTAGCATGATTGTGGGCGTGGGAAAGGTGAATCAAAATAGTGATGGGTTGCTAGCCGCATCGCCTATAACATGATTCCTAAGATTCTCGCCCATTCTCTCGATGGACTTTTACCATTCGCGCGGGAAGAGAAGCAACTGGTACATTAGGTACTCCCAGAACAGCATGGAAGAAATAGAGCTATTTAGTAAAATGTTTTCAGGATTTATGAATCACAGTTCCATCCATGCTGTTTCTTCTATACTAATTGCTTCTCTACCCGCGTAGATGGTAAAAGCCCATCGAGGGAATGGGCGAAAATCATACGAATCATGTTATAGGCGTAAGGCTAGCAACCCATCGCTATTTTGATTCCATTTTCCACCTATGCGCCCACAATCTTGTTAAATGTGGCCTGTAGGTACCTGTTACCTTAGGCTCTGTCTACCCCGTAAGGAAATAGACGTGATTTGTGTATGTGTATGTATGTGTGAATCACAGTTGACGAATGTGGCCATTTCATTGTTCTATGTTGTGAACCGCGTCTAGAGCGGGACTAAATTCTGAAATAAAACAAATGAAAAATCTTAATCGAACTAACTCAGCAAATATTCCGAAAACTTCTGAGAAACCTTGCAGACCACGATGACATTTCCACGAACTCCTGATATTTCACGCTGTTGCTTGCATCTTCATGTTATTAAAGTCAAGAGTTGAAAACCAACAACAACTCAGTATGTTTTTTATTAGTTTAAGAGTCTGTGTATTTTTTGATGTCGAATAAAGTTATGTCTATGTTTATGTCTAAAAATGTTGTAATGTCATCGCTAGTAAATTTCCTTTACGTTTCCCGGGCCGTAATTAGCAATTTACGGCCCGCTACGCGAGCGGTAATTTCCACTTCCTGGCCAGGGTAAGACGTAAAATTGTGTACCACCTCGGGCGGCGATAAAGAAAGCCTCAGGTCGCATGTTTATAAAGAAAGAAAGAACTATCAAATGAATCAAGAATTTTTACTTTTTGATTTTTTGTTTACTTTTTACTGATAATTAGAGCACATAGAAAAATCCGAAAAGCATGGCCGGCCAAAGCTAAAGTAAAAAGGCCAAAGAAAAGTAATTTCGGATTTTTCTGTGTTCTAATTTTCAGTTTCGGTTAGAAAGAAAGAAAAATATTTTTTTAATACAGTTGCTCAAAAAGTGGCGTATTGCAGGGACGTATAGCGTTCGGGATGTGGGCTATTACACACTCGAGCTTTTTCTTTACCTTTTCCGCACTCGTGCGTTCTCTTTCCCAACTGTCAAAATAATGTCTACTATTAAAAAGAAAAAAAACCGGTCAAGTGCGAGTCGGACTCGCGCACCGAGGGTTCCGTATCATTATCTATAAATATCTAAAACCAGTGTAAGCAGAGCCCTGTTCCAAAGCAAAATGTACGCAGTGTGGGGTTACTTTATATTGGTCACTGCTATATACAGAAATACATACACATTTACGGTTTTCGCAATTATTCTTTAATCTGTGCTATAAGACCTACCTTCATACCAAATTTCAAAATTTACCTTGAAAATTTGCGGAAATTTGCGGCATAAACGGCTGTATCTTTTGATTGCGTTGGCTTAGAATTTTGATTTTTTCACAGTTCCAAGGGGCAGTAGACCTGAGTATTTGATATAAATTTCAGCTTCATACCTCCACGCGTTCCTGAGAAAAAGGGTCTTGACAGACGGACGGACGGACAGACAGACGGACAACAAAGTGATCCTATAAGGGTTCCGTTTTTTCCTTTTGAGGTACGGAACCCTAAAAACCAACCACGAAGTTTTTACAAAAAAAAAAATCATAGAAGTTTTTATGATTCATGCAAATATTTCTAAAAAGAAGCTACTAATTTGTTTCAATATCAGATTTAATGATTTGATTCAATGAGTTAGGTTAGGTTTCATTTCATTTCATCTCATTAAATTTAATTTTCATTTCATATCAATAAAAAAAATCTATTGAAGACTTGGCTGTATGGGCATAGTTCCCTTTGCCTACCCAGAATGGGTGAAGAAATCAAAAAAAATCTCTGCTTATATTCTTTTACGGTTGGCGCCATTTTCCAAAAATATTTTTTGCGAATTTAGTTGTTTGTTGCACAAAATGAGAAATTTCGACGATATTATATTTGAATTAACACCACCGGAACTCAGTATAATTGCACAAAATGCTTCGGAGAACATTTTACCTGAAAAGTGAGTTTATTGTGTTTTTATTATTTTATTAAATTGCTTCATTTTTTCGCAACTGTATTAAAAATAGTTGTTCAGTACACGTGCGGAACCGTCATTGCAACTTGTTCCGACTGTCAACCCTCACCTTCGGCTGCGCCTCGGCTCGGGTAGACATTTGTCGGAACTCTTTGCAATGACAGGCTTTCCGCACTCGTAATGAAATATACTAATTTGGTTTTGGTTTGGTTCGTGCGACAATTTCCTGCGATCTGCGACATTCTTTATTTTACCACCCTTGGGATGTAATGTACTATTTTTTTAACTTAAGTCTTTTTATTATGTCAAAAGCATAGGTAAGCCACGAAAAGTTTAGCACATACTACAATTTAATCACACAGCTTACCGCTCACACAAAGGCATTAATTAATTCAGCAATTACGAAGTAAAACTAAATGCATTGCTTGATAATCGAATCTGAGGGTTCTACCAAGTTCGACATTCGAACTTCTTGGCATGTCGTCTTTCTCACACTCTTATTAAGCTCTATAAGTGTGAACGGAACAGGACGTCAGGAACTTGGAATTTCTAATTTCGAAGTATTGACCCTGAGCGGGCCAAACCTGATACCCGATATCCGGGATTTAATTGAATTTACAATCATTTATTTACAAGTTAGCGCACGCGACTTCGTTCGCATGGACTTTACTCGTAGGAAAGTAAGTACTGATTCTTGCTGATATCCGATTCTGATGAAATAAAGCGTGTATTTTGCTCCAGTGGACCAATTTTTAAAGAAACAACACTCGAAAATCCCTTCTGGAAAAGGTGAAAAATTGTGCTGAACTTAAAATGCGAGTAAAGTAGAAGAAAATAGAGTTCTACCTGTTCTCTCTCTCTCTCTCTCTCTCTCTACTGTTGTAATAAATGTGTTTATTTGTAAAACACAATCCAGTGTTGCCACGTCATTATTTTTTTTGTTACTAGATTTTCTATTTGCATATTGTAATTTTATTCTTTGCCACTTACTTCTCGTATTATTATGACATTTATGTATTTAACGTGAGTAACTAGCAGCGGCAGATAAACTCTGCTGAGTTCTGCCCGCTGTCATTAACCTTTAAAATGTATATTATTAATTTGCTTTCAATAAAAAAAAATAAAAAAAACTATATTCAAAACGTTATTTAACTCCACTCTTCATAATTCTAATTTTAACGGTTAAACTAAAAAGTTGATTCAGAATGCCATATTCCGGCTAAAAGGTCCCTTTACTGGGTAATGAAAAACATAGCCGCTAAATCTACCAAATTCCCAAGGTAAGCCACTTTAAAAAAAAACTTTTCCGTTGACAACACTGGCGGGTTCTCATAAATTCCTGGGGCCCGATTTTTGAAAGCACATGTGTGAAAATACCACTCGAAAGTGGTATAAATCGGTTTATATCTTCAAAACTACAGCTCTAATCAGATTTTTGACTAGTTCACAAGATTAATGAGAGCCCCAGGTATCTTCTAAGCTACTCGTATTTCAAATTCAGCACAATTTTTCACCACTTTCGAGTGGTATTTTCACACATGTGCTTTCAAAAATCGGTCCCCTGATACGCCTATCCGCGGGTAAACATCACCTGATCCACACTCTGACTTATTCGTGAATTTTTTATGGAATTTAGAATTCCCACTCTTTAAATCTTCAATTTATTAAAGAACCTTCGAGATTGCGTTGTTATCCGGCCGGTGACTCAGTTGGAGTCAAAGAGATGCATAGTTTATATATTTTGTTTCTTATACCGCGCCCTCTATCCTCTATTGTATCATTTTGGCATCATGTAGGTGGGTCAACTCGCGTACTCACCCGCGTAGCGTTTTTTTTAACTGAAAACTTCTTTAGCAGCGTTGTTCGCTTTTTGGGATGTGTAAAATATGTTAAACTCGCGTCAGGTCACGTGACCTGATCGAAAATTCGTAAGACGGAGGGAGAGTTGCTGCTGAGTCGTTTAAGCGGCGCTGGGCGCTTGCACGAGTGTGCGTGTGTATAGTTTTCATATCTGCTAGCACTCCCAGAGTGCAACCCATTGCTTTTTTTTCGAATGGACTATTGCTGATAGCCTCAGGCGGCTTTTACAGCTTACCGGAGAGAGGGCGAGCCGCCAAACGAGCAGTTCAGCAAGGGGCGTAGCGTTTCAACTATCGACATATTTGTCGTGTTCGGGTAGATTTGAATATGGAACGTCAACGCCACCTAGCGGCGTTTGGCACAATCTGCGCAGCACGGTTGGTGGGGCGAGCCTACTTGAAGGCCTTTAGTTTGTGCGTGTAGAGACTGTCTACTGTTCCGTAGTGATAAAGTGTAATAATAATTTTGTGTTAAATGATTAAATCGTACTTGTGTATCTCGGCGTTGTTATTTAACCCGAAAACACCCCACGTACGCCCACGTCACTAAAAAGATGGAGGACAATAACGAAGATCCGCTCAGCCCTCCGTTATATTTATATTACTAAAATTATAAAATAACTTTATGTATTTGAAGCAATTAGTTAGCCACGAAGACGGCCACAGGCACCTGTCGCTAAGTACCTGGACTGGTAAAAGAGAAACTCCACCCATGGGCACCCGCCACAGTACAATATTTTAGATGCGTTGCCAGTCTCGAGGCTAAGATAGAATACCTTGTGCCAGTAATTTTTCCGGCTGTCTTACTCTCCACCCTGGAACGCAGCAGCGCACCTACTACTGCTGGGCGGTAGGATTAGCGAGTAAGATTGTGGTAGCCATCCGGGCGGACTTTGCACGAAATCCTACCACCCGCTGCCTTTGGTATCTGTCACCACCTATGTATATTGGACATAATGTACCCTTTTCTATTTTTTTTTATATGAATAGGAAGGCAAACGAACAAGTGGGTCACCTGATGGTAAGTGATCACCACTGCCCATAGACACCCGCAACCCCGGAGGGATTGCAGATGCGTTGCCACCCTAGAGGACTAAGATGAAATGCCTCTTGTGCCCGTAATTTCCCCGGCTGTCTTACTCTCCACACCGGAACACAGCAGTGCAAGCACTGCTACTTAGCGGCAGGATTAGCGAGTAAGATGGTGGTAGCGATCCGGACGGACCTAGCACAAGGCCCTACCACCCGTCTATGAATAAGAATAAGAATAAGAGAATTTTACTAGTTGATACAGAAACACAGACAGGATATTATACACAGATACTTATTCTATCTAATGGCCGCCACTCAGCTATGTGTCATAAGATCCAGGATAATGCCGTGACGCTGATTTACACTGACACCAATTACAGAGCTACAGAGGTATAAGCTGTCTAAATCCCGGTAGATTTCGGACGGCATTAAAATTATAACACGCGTCATATGTATGTATGTATGTATAACTCTTTATTGTACATAAAACAAGAAAAAGATGAATACAGGACAACACACATGCACAAAGGCGAACTTATCCCTAAAAGGGATCTATATTTGTCAACTCAGTTTATTTAATTTCGAAGCAACTAAAAAATGAATTTAACAGTAAATTGGTTTATCTGGTTTTAGTCTAATAAATGTTTAGAAATAGATTTGTATCTTAAAACTCTGCCTATTTTTAAAAACCAACTCAAATCTCACTGTTTATCGCTAATTTAATCCACTCCCTGTCTTTAGTACCTTATCTTTTCTTTTTGCTTCTGATCAAATCCTTTTCTGTTGTATGGCCTTCTTATTTTTCATTGTTACATTCTAACATTTATTTTATCTTAAGTATTATACTGTAATGTTATGTGTGTATGTATGTATTATTTTATTTTATTTATTTAGGTATGTATTCTATTTATGTTGATATTGTTGTTTTTATTATCCCTGCGTTTATCCTGTCTATATGTTTCCGCCACCTGCTTAAACTGTCTCCAACTTATTTTTCTTATTGATTGTCTGGTAGAGATCGCTATTAAGCGATAAGACCGCCTATTGTCTACTTTGTTCTTTGTTTCTGTATTGTTTTGTACTGATTTGTGGTGTTCAGAAGAGTATTGTATCTTGGAATTTTTGGTTTTCAGCCTCAAGTACCCTATTATAAAAATGAACGAGCTTCTTAAATAACTTCGCCGTACCCTCCTTTGTAATTCTCATAGATACGGGCCACAAATTGACGTCGTTTACTTCGATTGTCGCGATCCTCATCTAGCCGATATCGGAGAGCGAGATAAATGACGATCTATTTGTGGAATCGAGAGAGTATATCACCGGTTTACAGCGCTTTAATGTGACTGGAAAGATAGTTACTTTTTAGCTTTTTAGAGCGTTAATATTGGCCATTTAAAAAAACTGACTGACTCATCGACGCACAGTCTGAACATCCAAAAGAACGCTTCAATTCAAAAGGCAAACTTCTTTTCATACAAATAATTCTTTCACGTGGACGATGTTGCGGTGTTGCGGACTTTTGTGTGTGTGTGTGTGTGTGTGTGTGTGTATGTGTGTGTGTGTGTGTGTGTGTGTGTGTGTGTGTGTGTGTGTGTATGTGTGTGTGTGTGTGTGTGTGTGTGTATGTGCGTGTGAGCATGCAAGTGTACCTATGACAACGAAATAACGTAACCGCTTAGTGCCTGAAACTGTGTCTGTAAACTTAACACATGAAAGACAGTTTTAAAGCTTTAGTGCCCTTTTAAATTCGACATTGCCGGTTTTTAAATACATTCACCATAATCTTCATTACCCAACATAAGCAATAATATTATAAGCATATAGCAACACATAAACGAAAACAGTTTAATTATTTTGGTTATTAATTTTGATGAATATTAATTTCAGTAGTTACTAACACAATTTGTCCCAAATTATGGATACCTTAGCAAAATCACGCATTGCCGAAGCATAACATACTGTAACATACTGTAAATAGGAGACTACTTACACAACTGATAGATTTTAATATCAATTTATCCGGGCGTATTCAGTTCGTACAAATATCTGCATTAAGTAGAAACAAATGGATATCGCAAATACACGTGTCGTTCTCATAGCGCGCTAAGAACGTTGATAAATAAACATCAAAACTTCTGTTGCGAATTTCGTATTTTTACAACCAACCTTCTAATTAAAAAATAATAATATAATATTCGTTTATTCAAGCAACCATGACTCAATAGTGTTAGTATTCTTAAGACAAGGTTAGTAACAAATTATCTATAACTAGCGACCCGCCCCGGCTTCGCACGGAATATTATGCATGTATTATACATATAAACCTTCCTCTTGAATCACTCTATCTATTAAAAAAAACCGCATCAAAATCCGTTGACTAGCTTTGAAGATATAAGCATACATACGGACACGGGGACAGAAAAAGCGACTTTATTTTACACTATGTAGTGATGATGATAATCACTTACATTTAAATTTAAATTTTGAGCCAATCCTGTACCATACCGCCCGATGCAGCACAGCCATGGCTCACATACGAGCAGTCAAGTCGGCCGGCAATCATGCTCAGTATGCCTAGCACGGAAGCATACGAAAATCGCGTCGCGCGCGAGATAGAATACCCCTCTCTGTCTAGAACGAATAGTAAGAAAAAGACAGGCAATCTATCTCGCGCGCGACGCGACTTTTGTACGCTTTCGTGCTAGACGGGCTGAATGCCGTTGGAGCTCTTCCGCACCCTGCGCACCGAGGACTACCACCATCCATTATTTTAATTTTTTTTTTTTTTTTTTTTTAATCTAATATTTTTACGAGGTTTAAGTGCACTTGTGTGACTATGCCAGCCTCATTGGATGTCTCTTGGTTTAATTTTTTTTTTTTTTTGTAACAAAATTTGCTACGAATTTATTAAAAGTCGCTGTCTAATCAGTGTCGAAGTTTCTAGACTTTGGATCTTGTTCAATACAATTAATTGGCTACAAAGCTTGAGTCTCCTAATTAGTATAGATAAATCTAGATAAATCATAATTACGAGCAATTTCGCTTGACACAAAGGTCTTCTAAGTAAATAGCTTCTAAAATTTATAACTTTATTTGCATTTTCGTCGGCCTTTTCAACAATTGAAGTTGTAATAAAATTATCATGAAACTATGAAGTTGTTGATAACAATATTAGTCAAACTTTACGACCCGAGCGCAATGGAATTCAGAAACAATACAGTTTTTTTTTTTTCAGCACGTGGTTGAGTTCGCATGACTAAATACACTCCAGTAAAAGTTTTTCATGGTAATTTTAATTTTATGAGTCACCCCTTTGACGCGGAACACTTTGAACATCCGCCGATGTATGGAAACGTTTGATAACTTTAACCTTTTCGACACCAACGACCTATATTATACGTCCATTACTTCAATGCAAAAAAAAACCTTCGTTCAATTAGGTTCAGGTTCAACTTAAGGCATTGCAATAAATCTTCTTCTTCTTGTTTGTGGCGTATCAAATCGTTATAGCGACGACAACTTCGCCAATGTCAAAGTAACAAAAATATAATCCAAAAATCTTGTGACAAAATGTCGGCAACTTTGTACGGTAATGGTCAAAGACCCCCCCTCACTCCTATCGGGCTCTTAGCCAACGGTCAATGATATCCCTCAGAAGCTGCCAGGAAATCATTAGCCGATGCCCAGGGTGCACCGGACCAAGCACTGCTCTTCAAAAACGAACTGCAGCTCTTGACCACACGTGGAGGTAACCCGACTCGCACCCCCATTGCAATAAAAATGTCTGGCGTATGGGTGACGTCTCTTGTATTTGGCGTGGCGGCGAAAAGGTTCATAAAATAATCACATTTACAGGGCGTTATGTTCAACTAACTAAACCACCTGCTGAAGCATTCCGAACTCAAGGCAGTATAAACATACGCCTGTTGCAAAAGACGAATGCCGACAAGCCGTCAAAGACCATTACACAATTAGCAGCCCCACTTAAACCCAACCCAATTACCTTCGCCGTACGTGCCAGTTCACCTTAAACAAGAGCTGTCAAACATAGCAATTGACGGCAGCTTTGCAGATTATTATTAGTTTAAAGGTTGGTAGTGAAGATAAGCATGAATGGCATCCCTTGACGAGGGTACGGAATGCTGAATTATTACACTTTATTATCTGCGCCTATAAATATTATATTTGGCTGCTGCGTTGGTGTTGGAGCTATGCTGCCGTAGAAGCGTAAAGCGTATTATTGTACTCGTCACTGATACACATTGAATAGATATAATCATAAACATTAAATAGGTATAGAAGGAAAAGACGAAAGTCTTAGGAATCATTGTTATAGGCGATGCGGCTAGCAACCCATCATGTTGGTTTCCCTTTCCACCTATACGCCCTTAATCATGCTAAACGTGGCCTTAAGGTTTTGTTACCTTAGGCTCTGTCTACCCCGTAAGGGGTAAAGAGGTGATATATGTACGTATGTAGATATAGTCGACACAGAAATCTATATACCAACTCTTAGATTCAATGTCATGGCATAAAACAACGACAACATTAACTTGAAAATCTCATAATCAGCCTTATTGTTTTATCTTTAGGAACTGTAATAAAAATGGTAATCCCAATCCCATCGTTGAAGAGTTGCCTCCTGAGAAGATGGTCCTGATCGGGCCACCAAAATTTCACTACCAGATTGTTGTATTGTGATACAACTTACATAAATACAATGCATACATCAATACATACATTGCAAGTTAAATAAAAACATTGTAAAAAAAGACCGATTGAGTACAGCCTGGACTAGGCTAAGCAGTTAGCGAACCTGACTTCGAACGAAGTATACAAATTATCTAATATCTGGCATAATTGACTCTCTTAAACGATATCCTGGACAGTGGCACTAGTCTGGATTTGTTCTTTACCTCTGAGTCGAGGTTTCTTGCATCGGCCAGCCGGCATTTCCAAATAATATAATATAATATAATATTATAAAATAGTGACACCGAGCTCAATAAATGTATAACTGTATAATTTAGTTTATAAGTTCTATGTATTCATTCTTTTCTCTTGTTATATAATTAGCATGTGTGGCTTGTCTGTAAGTGTTAATAAATAATTTCAAGCTGCTGATGTTATAATATCTTGAGTATAAACTAGTAATGTTTGAAGCCCTTAATAATAATAAATAGGCATGATCAAAAACTATTATAAGCCTCTGAGCATAGAAATATAATACGCAAGGTAAACGCACAACTATCGTCTCCTAAACTTTTTGAAGCGCAAAAGTAAGTTTGTAGACTACCCAGCCGTTTTGCACGCAATCAATTATTCAAACGCGCAAGCTCATGAATTTGCTTATCAAATAATTATCCGCACAACTCGCATCTCAAACTCGGGATATTAAAAATTAATAGACGAACTCGGAGCACCGGGATTATTGTTCAAAAATCTTGAGCGAAACTTCGGCGACCATAAATCATTAAACTTTCATCCGAGAAGGTCTTACGTGTCGAACGGGATTGTTAATTATTAACGTTTCCAATTTGCCGGCGGAATTCCAATTTTGCAACGTGAAAACCCTTTACCTTAAAGAATTGAGTCTTTGTACAATTTCAGAGTTTTGTAAACAGAGTGCTTGGCCGGTGACAATAACTTGTAGAACTAGCCTGTCTGACTGTCTGGCCTATTGTTCTACTTTAAAGTGTCTGCATCTCTAGGATCGTGGCAAGTTAAAACGTTCACAAATTGTCTTAATAATATAACGGATTGTCAAACAAATAAAACAATGTTAATAAACTTTTATTTAACTTTCAATTGTGTATTAAGTATGTTTTTGTTCGGGCAAAATTTTGCGAGTTTGACGATGTTAAACAAACTTGGATATTGGTCATAAGTATTTTAAATCCGGTGATCATATAAAAATATAGTAGGGAAATTCTGATGGTCCGACCGGGATCGTTTTTTTAGGAAGGCTTGAGGATGGGTATAATAGTCAGTAAAAAAAGGTTTGTATAAAATGATTTTTGTAAGTAAAATTAATCGCATACAAAGAAAATGTGAGTTGTGTGATTTAAAATATTATTAGCGCGCCACAGATATAAATCTAACTAAGACATTAATTTTGTTTTTAATTAGGTAAGTGTTTTCTTTTCCTTGTTCAAATTATATTTAACAACATTTTGCTCTTATTATATCTCAGATATGAAATATTCGAATCATCCCTCATTACGGGGATGACAAAGGGTAAGATAAAAGGGTCGCAATCCGTAAGCGGGTTACAAATACATATAACGTCATCAGGTATATGTATATTCGTGTGCTATTTAATTAAGCGACGTTATAATATTTCAATCGGAAACCCTTTTAAAATGGCCCATTTGTTGAAGTCTGAAAAGCTTTGGTAAAAGCTCTCATTTGATTAAGTAATTTTGCTTTTCAACCGACGAAAACAAAAGAGAACATCCCCGAGTTTATGCGTGTATTTTCCTTTTTATGTCATTGACGTGCAATAAACAATTGGACTACTAATCGCAAATGAAGCATTTTCCCATCCGTCTGTCCCTAAAAAAAACTGCTGAGTTATGGTCCATTCAAACACTAAAATTTGAGTTTATTAAGGTCATAAACTTCTGGTTGACATTTAAAGTTAGTAATATTTTTTCCTGCATTGATAATTGATGAAATCAATCTAAAAAACTTTTTTATTTCAATATCCATGTAAATGTCCAATGAAAAATGACCTCACACTTACCACATAATATTGCTTAGCAACAAACCTTCCCCAATATTGGATTTTATAATTCACTTGCCGAATTTGTACGGAACTCTCAGTGCGCGAGTCTAACTTTAGTTTTTTTTTAAATTGACGTTGTTCTCGCCACGCGCCAATTCTGCTTGCGGAGCCAAGTGTAAACATTCTATAGCGTTCATAGCTACGATCAAATACAACCACTATCACTTCGTCTTAAGGTCCTATCTTCCCCGTTCTATATGCATTAACCCTATTAATGTTGCAAGTGTGAAATTTTGTTTACTCAGTAATTAAATAATGTTGAATTAATTAAGAATGTAAGGTACACGGTTTTAATAACGTGTTGTGTACGTTTTATCGTGATTGCTTTTGTAACGTAAATTACGTAGAGCATTTAACCAACTGGAGAGGACAAAACAATTACCTACCCCACTAACCGTCGTGTTAGGGATAATGTATATCTGCTCCTATATATGTAAATAAATGAAAACCTTACCTAATGATGTAAATTAGAACCAGAAAGAAGTTATTTCGTCATCGGTCGCCTTGGCAGCGATCCTTCCTTACCTTTGCTTAGTTAGATTTTAAGTTAGTTTTTAATCAGGTTGGAGACTTAATCAAGAAATGCATTAGTACTAACATTTTGCACTGGTGTATGCTTTGCCTGCAAAAAGACGCCTCCGTTTAGCTTAGTGCTCTAAGGGTAAATAAGGTGATTCGTGTTTAATGATGGTTCTTGGCAATGTTGTTGGAAATTTTCCTTGGTTATATTCAGAAGATATTGTATGTTGCCAGATACAATTAGTAATTATTTAATAATAACACAGGAATTATTATGAAGATTTCTTAAATAAAACGTAATAAGGTGCATTGGGGTAAATTCGAAATTGGGGGAATTTCGAAAATCGTGGATTTCCACGGGGAACAATTCCATAATCTGGCAACGCTTATCTAGAAGCCAGAGACATTGGAGCTTCTAGGTAAGTGTTGTTAGATTATGGAATGGTTCCCGGTTTAGTGGATTTCCACGAGTTTCGAAATTCCCCCATTTTCGAATTTACCCCACTGTACTACACGGGAATTGGGAATATTAACTTCCATGTGTTTCTCAACATACCTACATACCTACCTACTTACGTCAGAATCATGACGAAACTGAGAATGTCCTTGCTGTCAGTAAATAAGCGCACACTGTTCAAACTGACTTCCATGCTGGTCTGGGAGCAAAGCAAAACCATAGAATGTACCAGTTGCTTCTCTTCCCGCTCAGATGATAAAAGCCCATCGAGTGAAAAGGCTAAAATCATAGGAAGCATGTTATATGCGATGCAGCTAGCAACCCATCACTATTTTGATTCCATTTTCCATCTATACGACCACAATCTTGCTAAAGTGGCCTGTAGGTCTGGTCACCTTAAGCTCTGTCTACGCCGTAAGGGATAAAGACGTGATTTGTGTGTAGTAACAGTTTTTACGTCCTTAATTACTTAGTTATTTATTCTAAACTAGCTTATCTCTGCGGCTTGGCCACCGAAGAAGAATAAAAAGGGGTTTCCAATTTCGTTTCAATTTCAGAAAATCCCTTCGTAATATTACATAATATTCAATCTCTCGCGAGACATGATCTTTAAAAACTACAAAACAAATGATAGATATTGACTCAAAATAGACGTTTCAACTCGTTGCGATCGTATCGGAAGCTCGTTTTCAATGGTGAAACTGTAGGCTTATTACCTAACTCGCTCGCAACCGCCATCGTGTTCATTTTGACAGTTCATGTATGGGCTGACAATTGGCATCGGAATCAGCTAGCTGTCACATTCATACCAGAACTGTCAAAATGAGCACGATGGCGATTGTGAGCGAGTTAGACAATAAGCCTACTGGTTGGATCATCCTCGACTTAGGTATAATCGTGAGTTAAATCGATTGATTTGTATTTTAGTAAATCCTTTCTACTTAGGTTTACTTATACCTCCATGTCACAATAAACTATCATATCTACCAAATTGCAGGTACTTATTTGTAAGTAATACCTTTAGTAAGTACTTATTTGAATCTATTAACCTTTGACGTGAAAGCTTGACAAACGTACATTTTCTAATATAAAATAATAGAAGACAGTAATAAACCGTTGAATTCTTAATTTATTGCTGTCATTTGAGTTCAACACCTGAGTTGCAGGAGTGAGAACATTAGTCAAGACTTTATATTAAAATTCCTGACGTTACGAGTCTGACTTAGAACTAGTCTGCCCTAGGTAGCTGCAGACATAAGTACAGATAATCTAAGATAAGATAATACTTAAGGAACCCTGTAATGGAACATAATTTCAAAAAGTTTAATAAGTGATTTCTATGTTGGCAACACTCATGGCCCCTCTTCCATTCCAATAAGACACATCTCTGTATTCTATAAATAAATATCTCATATAATGTAGATAAATACATACTAAAATACATACAACATCCATGACTTGGGCACATACATTCGTATTCATCATACAACAGTCTGCCCCTAGCGGGATTCGAACCCAGAGCCTCTAGCAGAGCTTCATAGTCAGGGTCACTAACCGTTAGGCTATCCGGTCGTATATTAAATTAGTAATATAACAAAATAAATTTTCATAATGATTACCAAGCGTAACTTTGTCTGCGCTGAATTCGTTTGTCGATCCTATAACGATATTCTATTAGCTATTCAATATTCCAGTGTCAACGAAAAGATTAGTAGGTACAACATAAACAAATCTTCATCTATCCCATGGGAACTTTTCCGAATAAAATGTAGCCCATTTTTGTCCTCGATTTGCAATTCATCTTCTTACAAAATTTCACCAAGATCGGTAGTGGTTTTGATGTGAAGAGGAAAGAAGAAAGGTAGAGAGAGCTTCTTTCGCATTTAATATTAGTTAGGATACGGTGACTACAGTTAAATATCCTCCATAAATAAGCCTAAGACAGCGCCGAGAGCAAAGTAAATGTAAAATTCAAACAGTCATGCATTATTAAAAATTTTCGCTCCGCTCACCAAGTGTTAGGTTCTGACTAAAGAAAAATTTTAAGGGCTCGTAACTTGTAAATAAAACTTAACTTTTTGTACCTAACTGTTTAAGCAGAGTAATGCAATCTTATACAAAGTTGCTTGAGCGGTAAATTCTATGTTTTTTCTTTACTCCCAGACCAGCATGGAAGAATAGTAGACATGTATGTAAAAATCATATACCCGTTTATTCTGCAGAGAAATAGTCGAACACACTCGAAAAACTCAAGTCTTGTTCTGGATTATTAATGCGGTGTTATCATCATCACTTCACTACTCACTAGTCACTACATAGTATAAAATAAAGTCGCTTTCTCTGTCCCTATGTCCCTATGTATGGTTTTTTTTAGTAGATAGAGTGATTCAAGAGGAAGGTTTTTATGTATAATTCTACGTAGACAAAGTCGCGGCCAGAAGCTAGTTGTTCAATAAAACTGTTACTTATTATTCGTGGACGAATATCTGTCAACAATGGCTCCGACAACTTTGCTGTCACGCCGAGGGCTTTTGAAATGTGCTGTGGAAATATTATGACGGATGACTGACTGTCCGTGGATTATGTACTTGTTTCTGTTGACAAAGCCTCAGTTTTACCTGTATTTTGGAGTAATTTAAGCGTAATAGTTATCATTTCAAACTGTAAATAATTTTAAGTGATTCGCAGTTAATTAGTTACATCAGAACTATTTTCCACGGGATTCGAGGGCGGGTAAAGAATGAAGGTAGTTTATGACGGGACTAAAAAGTGTAATTTTATCTTGTAAAAATGTAGGGTTACTTTTTGAGAAAAATTGTGTGAGAAATTTGGATTAACAATGTCAACGGTTGTTAAGATTGAGGTTTTATGTTATTATCTCGCCAAATAACACTTAATTTGGGTGATACTGGCAAAATATTAAAATTTAACTAGTTAATGTCCAGCAGTGAGACACTCAATTAGGCTACACGCGATACAATACAAATACTATTTATTAAACACCACAAATCAGTACAAAACAATACAGAGACAAAGAACAAAGTAGACAATCGCCAGTTGGATAAAGATCTTTTTTTGTATTTTATGCATTTGCACGTTATTTTTTACCTTCGTTACCTAATAATACTTGCATAACAGTAGCTCGTTTCTCGAACCTACAAGTTACGATTTTAATTCTAAACTATACACAGGAGCGTAAAAATCGGGTCACTTCCCGGAGAAAATTGTATGAAAGTGACCCGATTTATTTGCCACCGAGTATAGCAACATTCCAGTCCATGGCCATTGTGTTCAACGCGTCCGAGAGTATGTCTACCTTGGTCAAAAGCTATGTCTGGACAAATATTCGCAAGTCGTTGAAATAGACCGTCGAATTCAACTGGGGTGGGCCGCATTCGGGAAACTGAATGATGTCTTCTTGAGTGACATACCGACATGCTTGAAGCGGCGAGTGTTTGATCAGTGCGTTCTACCCGTTCTCACGTACGGTTGCGAGACTTGGACTCTGACAAGGTCTGTGATACACCATCTTCAAGTGGCGCAGAGGGCTATGGAGAGAAAGATGCTGGGTATCTCCTTGCTGGACCACATACCAAACACAGAGATCAGAAGAAGAACTGGTGTTGCCGACATTGCCCTCAGAGTGTCTTCACTAAAATGGAGATGGGCGGGCCACGTGTGCCGAAGGGAGGACGGACGGTGGACTCGAACCGTGCTGGACTGGAGACCGAGAACTGGCTTCAGGAATAGAGGCAGACCACTGGCTCGTTGGAGTGACGACATTGCCAGTATAGCAGGGAAATTGTGGAGGAGAACAGCTCATAACAGAAGAGAATGGCGTGCATTGGAGGAGGCCTATGTCCTGCAGTGGACGTAAAAAGGGCTGAAGAAGAAGAAGAAGAAGAAGATAGCAACATTGGTAAAAACTCGACCACTTTAGCGTCGAAGTTCCATTATCACTATCCAAGTAATATTATCAATGAAACTGATAATGGAACTAGTGGGGTGAGAAAGTCAAGAAACGGGCCTCTGAGGTCAGTGCAATGAACTGAATATACTAGTCAAAAAATCGGCTAAGAAACAAGAAAAGATGACCTTCGAGCAAGTAAAAGAACAAGAAATAAATAAGAAAGTGTGACACGAATCTAGAACAAGTTGCTTTGTAACTATTATGATATCGCAAAAGAATCGGCCGAAACTTAGTTTGGCTAAGCTAAGGGACATAGGAAACATATTATTATTTTAGTTGACAGATGAATAGCCTAATAGTTAGTAATTTCTAATCAGAATTAATCTATCTATCTAACTGCTAAATATCATTACACACATGCATACATACACACTATATACAATATGAGTACAAACATACAATATTTAAGGATATGGTGTGAGCCACATCTTCCTCAAGCCCTCCCTGAATTACGCCACGGAGGCAGACTGCTTAGCGACAAAAATCCGCATAGTAACAAGGTCACGTGACAATTAGTAACAGATAGAAAAAATCGAAGACTTACCCACCTGCTATGGGTGGTGTAGGGGTATAGCACGCGTCACGAAATGACGAAGATCCGGTTTCAATTCCCGGCCATAGCTTTAATTTTGGATTTTTCTGTGTTCTAATTTTCAGTGTCGTTTAGAATTAGATCGTAGCCGACGCTGGATACCGGCAGCCAAGTAGCTAAATCGCTCGAAAAGATACATAGGAGCAGAAGTTTAACGTTCTAGCTTAACGTTGTAGCTCGCAGATGTGTAACTATTCGGCTTAAGTCCCGGGATCATAAAGTTTACCGGGAGCTGGATGCGCACCTCTAAAATCCTTACTAATATTATAAATGCGAAAGTAACTCTGTCTGTCTGTCTGTCTGTCTGTTACCTTTTCACGCTTAAACCGCTGGGCCGATTTAGTTGAAATTTGGTATACAGATAGTTTGAGTCCCGGGAAAGGACATAGGATAGTTTTTATCCCGGAAAATTGCATAGTTCCCGCGGGATAGCACAGCCCAAACCACTGGAATTTTTCAAATTTAAGGCGGAACAAAGTTCGCCGGGTCAGCTAGTTTCACCATAAAAGCGCCTTTTGATTGACATTGAAATACAAGAAGACAAGCAACAAACAACATAGCGAGGGCTAGAGATGGACTGGCATTAGATACCTATTATTACATTAAAACTCATCTTGCCTGCTCGGCCGAAGCAAAGCCAGTTAAAACTTTTAATGAGTTCCACAAAAACTGTTTATCCCTGAAGGATAAAGAGAAAAAATACTCTCCACAATCTCTTACTTCCCTCGCGGAAAGCTACAGAAGTATAATAAATAAATTATCTTAGTAATTTAGCCGCCGAGGCCTTTTAATTTAAGTTTGGTTTGGTGAGCGATTTGTTTGTCCACAAAGAGTGGCGTTGTCCTGGCTATCTGATAACTTTTATCTTAAAACATGAAAAACTTGCTTCTCCGTTACCACAAAGTAGTGGTGGCAGTTGCAGAAGTGGTAAAGTCTTTTTGTTCTTTTATACGCCTGCTTCGATCAAAAGACTTTAAACAGTATTCAAACTAACTAAACTGCATCGGAAATTAAAACCTGCAAATCAAACCACAATTTGTCAAACCTTAACCAAGAAAGACGCACCCTACACTCCAGAAAGAAAGACTGAAACTTGTCGGATTGTTAGAGGCACTCTTTTTTACCCAAGAACGCAGAATTGCGAGTGGTAGGACCTCGTTCAAGTTCCGTCCGGACTACTACCACCGTAAACTTAATCCTGCCGCCTAGCAGAAGCTCTTTCGCCTAAGACAGCCGGTGAAATTACTGGCACATTTCTTAGCACTTTAGGCTAGCAAAGCATCTAAAATCCTCTCGTGTTGGAGTTGCCCATATGTGTCACTTACTCTCAGGTCACTTGGTCGTTTGCCTTGTCGTATTATAAAAAATCCATCATATCTAATACCCCCAAGTTTATATCCCTCGTTCGTCTGAACTCCAAGCGCCCAATTCCAGCAAGCAGTAATTACGTCCAGTCTAAACCAACAGTTAGAGAGCAAGATAAGGTTTTATGATAGCCCATTACAGTCGATGGCGGTGCACGGAAAACAGTAATCATGCTCAATACACGGTGGCCCGACTCAGCTACTCCAGCGATTTAATAATACCAACACTTTTCTATTTAATACTTCCATGCCCGTCTGGGAGCAAAGAAAATAGCCCCCTATTCTTTGTACGGTCAAGTGCAAAAATAAGTATCGATAGGAACTTCTCAAAAATATGTCCCACGACCTTATTACGCTGGTGTAAGAGCGTATGGTACTTATTTTTGAAACTTTGTCTAGATACGACATATTATTACACTTGACTGTACATAACCAAGTTACATTACTAGGACATTCTAAGGTAAAATAAAGACTATTTCTAAAGTAAAACAAACATGTCCCCAAACAACAACCAAAACCAAACATGTCGTGTGAGATCCCTTAAAGGGATAAGTCCGCCTTTGTGCATGTATCTCAGTGTTTGTCAATTGTATTTTGTCGTGTTTATTTTGCACAATAAAGAGTTTACATACATACATACATACATGTTCGCGGTTTGGGTGGCCGCCGCACTTAAACCTAAATTTATCCAAATTAAACATTTATGCATATAATTAAATTTATAATTAATAAATATATAGATAAATTTATATCCTATGTCCTATTTTAGGTTTAGGCCTGTAGCGTGCACATTTTTGTGCAAGTAGATCTGGCACATGCATGGTAAATATCCATAATAATAACTTGATCTTCTTTCTCTAACCCTTTTCCCAGTGCAGCTAGGGTCTGGTCTCCTTCTGTCTGTGCAGTTACGTTTATTCTAGAAATTATGGATCTCTTTTTCGTATTCGACCAAGATTGAACAGAAATAGTTAAATAATCAGTCTGACGGACTAGCTTTCTTACGGTTTAAGAAGGAAGGAAAAGTTTAATTAAATTCCGTTTTAGTTCGTGTAAATATATATTACTAGCTTATGCCCGCGACTTCGTCTGCGTAAAATTATAGATATAATTCCTTCCTCTTGAAACACTCTATCTATTAAAAAAACCGCATCAAAAATCCGTTGTGTAGTTTTAAAGATCTAAGCATACATAGGGACAGACAGCGGAAAGCAACTTTTGTTTTATACTATGTAGTGATATGCCGCAAAGATTCAGCTGTCTAGCAAGGTAATGGGTTGGTTGACAGACTATTAGAATATGCAAAAACAATAATTATTAAACTTGCACCACGTCACATGTTACCGCTGCGTTGTCTGCATTGCAGGGAGCAATGGCGGTCTATACCTAAAACAATACCCTAACCGTTTCGTCGAATTTATACGGCGATGCAATCGCTTTAATATGGTGAAAAATTGCAATGCAAAATGTTCGAGAGCTGGCAGACATTTTAGAGTAGGTATTTTAGACCGGGTAAAAACTTATACACACACATATACACAAATAACGTTTTATCCCTCGCGGGGTAGACATAGCCTAAGGTAACAAGACCTAAAGGCCACGTTTAGCATGGTTGTGGGCATATAGGTGGAAAGGGGAATCAAAAAAGTGATGGGTCGCTAGCCGTATCGCCTGAAACATTATTCCTATGCCCATTCCCTCGATGGGCTTTTACCAACTACGCGGGAAGAGAAGCAACTGGTACATTCTATGTTTTTTTTAGTTCCAGACCAGCATGGAAGCACTCATACAATACGATGTATTGATAAATGTTCTCGAAACAAATTGGATGTTTAATGCCTTTGCTTTTAATTTCTAGGGAGTGAAAAATGGACAAACTAAACAATTTAGTAGTGTCTTTCATTAATGTAGCCAAATTTATTAAAATCACATATTAAAGGAATGTCAATGAATAGAAATATACATAAACTAACGAACCGCCCCAGCTCCGAACGAGTGCAACAATTATCTTCTTATTCAACTAATTTACCAAAAACCTTGACACACTATAAATCTCTTTCAATTGGTGAAACCGCATGAAAATCCTACCAATATTTGTTGAGTTTATCGCGAACTGACAAACAGGGCGCGGCGGAGGACTTTGTTTTATAATAATACTAGCTTGTGCCCGCGACTTCGTCTGCGTAGAATTATACATAAAAACCTTTCTCTTGAATCACTCTATCTATTAAAAAAACCGCATCAAAATCCGTTTTGTAGTTTTGAAGATATAAGCCTACATAGGGACATAGGGACATAAGGACATAGGGACATAGGGACAGAGAAAGCGATTTTATTTTATACTATATAGTGATGATACAGTAAAGCCAGCTTGTTTTGGTGGAACACACTACCTGCCAGGTTATTGAAATGTTGAGCCTTATATCTACGGATCTGTGTTCAGAGTTTTACATATCTTAAAGAAATCATCTTAGGAACGTCTACCAGCTCTCGGAACATAATGAAGGAAATTGCTTGACGAACAACTTGTACACGGGATTGTGTGGGACAAAAATGCTGAACGCGGCCAATGTACTTTGGATTCAGAATAGTTTTTTTAACCGATTACTAAAAGAGGTTCCGTATTATCCAACACACCAGATACATGTAGTGTATCAGACGAACGTTCGTCGTTTCGTCTCGTCTCCAGGCTCTCTTCTTCTTCTTCTTCTTTAGCCGTTCTCAACCTCTAAGGTGTAGGCCTCTTTCAGCTTATGCCATCCTTCTCGGTCTTGAGCAGTCTCCAACCACTTTGTTCCCGCCAGTCTTTTGATGTCGTCGTACCAACGCATCTGCGGTCTTCCTCTCGGGCGTTTTTCGCCCCACGGTCTCCATTCAACCACTGCCTTGCACCACGAGCCATGCTTGCGGGCGACATGGCCAGCCCACTCCCACTTCAATTTGGCAACCCGTTTAGTCACATCGCTCACTTTACTATGCTCTCTGACCCATTCGTTTTTTTTACGGTCTCTCAGCGTAACTCCCACCAGTTTTCTCTCTATTGCCCTTTGAGCCACCTGAAGTTTGTGGAGGATCTCCTTAGTAAAAACCCAGGTCTCCAGGCTATTTACTATGAAATCTTCCGTGCTGGTTTGGGAACCAAGAAAAGACATAGAATGCTCCAGTTGGTTCGTGTTATAGGCGATACGGGTAGTAACCCATCACTATTTTGAATCCCCTTTCCACCTATACGCCCACAATCATAATGCCCACAATATAAGCGTGACCTTTAATTGTTACCTGAGGCGCTGTGTACCCCGTAAGGCATAAAGACATGATTTATGTACGTATGTATGTATTAATAAAAATCTAAGTCTCGTATATTTATATAAGAGGCACGTAAATTTAATGCTCAGATATTCGTAACAAACAGGATCGAGATTCAACAATATATTTGTTGAATGTTTACAACCTTTTCCATCTGTATTAATGCGATCGAAGTTCGTCTGTTTGTCAATATTTGTGTAACTTGTTTACCCGCTTTGATTGAACCATTCAGCCCAGACACCTTTGAGTAAATAACAAATCGGAGATTTGACGGTTGGCATAATTTATAGATTGTTATTATTTGAGACTGTCATGATTTTCGTTCTAAACAAATTGTGACAACTTTATAAATGAATTTTAGAACATCCTTTGTTTTAACTTAAGAATTAAAAAATATTTTATCTACGCACATTTCATTAGTGCTCTAAAATACGTTCAGAAACCGCATGATTGACAATGATTTTTAAGACACCTTGAATAAAGGCAACACCGTCATCCTTTTTGGCACCTGGCTCTGAGGAATAAGGTAGCTGCTCAAAGGGTAGTTAGTATTTACAATATATTTTATAGCTGCGTCATGAACGTTTGCTAATCCAAAATTTGGACTAAAAAATATATATCGAGATTCAAGGGAATCAAATAGGCAGCCTTATTGCTTCAGAGTGATTTTTGTTCATGGTTGAATTTTTTTAGTTGGGCGTTTTAGTTCTCTCTCCCATTAGTTATACGTAGTGAAACCATACCAAAAAAAGTGATGGTAAAAAGCTTACAAAGTCACGATTTATGGGTTCTTGCTGTAAGAAATTAAGCCTAACTTCGGATTTAAGCAACTAATAAAACGACTAAACCGTATGAGGCTAGCCATTAAAACAACTGTAAAACTGCCCGAGTAACCATTCCATCTTTCCTTCTTTTCAAAGTCCGAGGCAAATCTCCCATTCAAAAGTTTTCGCGGACCGTTTAAGTTTTAATATTTTATTTTACTGAGATCTGTGCAAACTTTCGCTAAGTTGGAAATTGTGACATTTTATTTTAGAATTTTTGCTGGATTTCGTTTTACTTATAACTTGTCAGATATTGACGATCTTGTCCAGGAATAGATAGGTAGCAAAGTATTGGCAGCAATAATATTATTCTCCAAAAAATTACGCGGAATTATCTTACTTAGTTGATCTTTATTTCTTTTTTTAAGTTATTTTTTTACATAGGTATTATTATTTGCTTTAAATGAATGACCAAAAGGGTCGGCGATCTTCACTACATAGTATAAAACAAAGTCGCTTTCTCTGTCCCTATATCACTATGTAAGCTTAAATCTTTAACACTACGCAACGGATTTTGATGCGGTTTTTTTAATAGATAGAGTGATTCAAGAGGAAGGTTTTTATGTATAATTCTACGCAGACGAAGTCGCGGGCAGAAGCTAGTAAAAAATATTATGCTACCACAGAGTATTATCTGACATTAGACCTAATTCTACTTATAATTTTTGATAGTTTTACGTTTTAAAACTAGCGGCCTTACCACACAAACTTTAAACACGTGTTAGGAACACGGTAGTTTCGATTATTGTTCTGACACGGTAGGAATGTAACAAAGCTACCTTTTCTTCAGTAACGCCGTCAATTAATGTTTTAGAACAAATTATGGTGCTGATTCTGAATTAATTAGAAAACTAACTCGTCATCAAAACTTAAATGCAATGTTACAAATCCAAAGGGCAAAGTTAAACTGAATAAATTAAAAAGCAAGTCTTCAATTTTCTGAGAAATAGGTACCGATTTGGTTAAAAGTTTAGAACAGCAAACGAAACGTCTTACAAAATATTTTGAAAAGTGGATTAAAATTGTGGAACGTTTAATTACCTATTTGCATTGAATTGCAATATTTGAATTTTACATTTGCAAATAAATTTTGCTCCATTGCCTCTGGATGGTTTGTCTTCATTTTTTTGTAGGTACTATACCTAGGGCCTAAATATATATGTAAGTTACCAAGACGTCAAAAATATCTATACACCTTTATGCGACAAACAATGAGAAGAAAGAAAGAAAGAAAGAAAGAAGACATTTATTCCTTTTTGCAAGACACACAAATAAAACAGAATATACACAATATGAGGTTGGTGACACATATATTTGACATGATGACTGTGTCGATATTTACGCCCCCAGTCTACAGTTAGCATCAGAAGTCGATAAATATTCGAAGAGCTCAAAATATCTACAAACCCTTGGTGATAGAGTCACAAAAGAAACATCAGTAATAAGCTGGTATCAAATAATTATAAAATTATAATTTTGACACTGTCAATAGTGACCTGTAATAAAAATATACATACATACGACAAAAATCACGTCTTATTTGTATTTAATCCTTTACGGGGTAAATAGAGCCTAAGGTAACAAGACCTAAAGGCCACGTTTAGCATGATTGTGGGCGTATAGGTAGAAAGGGGAATTAAAATAGTGATGGGTTGCTAACCGCATCGCCTATAATAGGATTACTAAGATTTTCACCCATTCCCTCGATAGGCTTTTACCATCTGCGCGGGAAGAGAAGCAACTGATGCATTCTTTTCTCCCAGACCAGCAAAAAAATTGGATTAAAAATATTTTTTCTACTCCTGTACTATTATCTGTGATTTATGTTATCACGAGCATCACTATAAGAACACTCATAATAAGACTTTGGATAAGTCTATATTGTCTATTCTCTCTTAGAGCACTTGTTGTTTTATGGTTTTTAAAGTGCTCCATCGTTAGTCTGCCAGCCATAGACTGCCAAACCTAGGTACAACTTTTACACGATCAACATTAAATTTACGATGAAAATGCATGACTACCAACTTAACAATTTTTTTAATTCATATACAGTTTTTATAGAGCTAAAACTTTCTGAACGAAATGCGTAACTGCCAACATAACAAACAAGAGTTTTCAATAATGTCACTGGCCAGTTGTTAAAGGTTTTGGCTAAATACGCCAAGAACGCAAGGCTATAAAAAAATTAAACGTTAATTAAAAACAAAGTTTACCATAAGCAAACTTTCAATTTTGTCGTTTCGTTTGTTGTTTTCATGTTTCCCGCTCGTTCGTGACATGTTTGATCGCACTAATTTTTACAAAGTTTTGTAACTTATAAAAAGCATGGAAGCAAATGAAATACCATCAACACCGGAAGAAATATCCGCGGCGGCCCAGGGAGTAATAGAAAATTTGTTGCCGAGAAAATCTCGGCAACAAATTCATACCAGAAAAGCAGTCAGAATTTCAGTGCTCACCAACTTTTACACCTCAATCACATAGCAGTACCCAATCTACAGAACCGTCCAATATAGCACAAATAATTGAACAAAACTCGGATATTCGTCATATTAATACCTCAACCTCGGCCAACTTTCCGAATATCTCCAAAGGACATAATAGTATTCAAAATTTACATCTGCACTTTCATAAATAATTTTTTCTGTCTAAAATTATTTTTCAATTAATTAGTACCTACCTAGTCGTAGAAAAAATATTGTATGCAACGTCGAATAAGCAGTCACAAAAAGCTCGTGGCGTATATCTTACGATGTTCGCTGCGCTCACATCGTAACCCACGCCACTCGACTTTTTTGACCCCTCTTATTTGACTGTTGCATAAAATACTATTAATAAACAGCAACAAAATTTACCACCCACGACCCACGTTTGCAATAAAAGTGCCACCAAGCAAGTGACGCCGTCATCAAACAGTGTAAAGTTACTAACAACAAAGCGAATGTTTGCCGAGTGCCTTTGTCAAGCCCTCGTGTGTAATATCATCTGGTTATCTCCGTCTTTGGACCCTTGTGCTTTAAAGTGTTGTTTACGCATATTTTGACGGGTGTACGACGTGTCAGGGTAACGTCACACTTTACCGAGAATGTCTTTACGTTTGGGAACAAAAGGCGTGTGACGTCGAGCATTCGGGTATAACCGTAGAGAGAGAATAATACTGGCCATGCTATACAGACTACAAGCCCACGGAAAAAAACATGTGAAATGAACCAGCGTGAATGAAGCTTAGAAGGCTGTTACTATATCATAAAATAACTCTGAGCGCTATGCCGTCATTTCTGAGTAAACCGGACCTCTTTTCGTACTCGTCACTTTTCATAGGACTTTCTACGGAATGTGACCCGGTTTCTTTGTTCCCGAGTTCATGTTATGAAATTTGTGAATGTAGTGTTCTTTTACGAAACGTTCATAATTTTCCTAGTTGCATGTGGCTCATTATGGCTCCCAAAGTAATTCTTAGTCTCTTTTGAGTTTAACAAACCGTCCTGCAATCGACATAATT
Source organism: Pandemis cinnamomeana (assembly GCA_932294345.1). Lineage (NCBI taxonomy): Eukaryota > Metazoa > Arthropoda > Insecta > Lepidoptera > Tortricidae > Pandemis > Pandemis cinnamomeana. The sequence goes on along the minus strand of OW028724.1, from coordinate 5,442,741 downwards.
AAGTTACAGAAGTAACATGTTCAAAACGCATCCAAGCTAATTTGATTCTTGATGTGCGTTTATAAAGTTTGATATTAAACTGCATTTGGTTCGCAATTACATCGTTTTGTTCGGGAAACGCGAGCCACAGTGCGTAAAGGCGTCCCTACCATGCTTTTAACAAGTTTTTATTTAACTTTCACGTTTAATATGTATGTAATTGTGTCAGTTGTCTGCTTTAAAACTTTCATTCGATATTCTGATCTCTTCTTCTTCTTCTTCTTCTTCTTTATTTAGTATGGCCTCATCGATCGATGCGATGATTTCGCCAATGCCGAAATCTGGGGACAAAAATGTCGGCAACGTTGCACGGTAGAACACGGTCAAAAGACACCGCCCCCCCCCCCCCCCTGTCGGGCTCTTAGCGGATAGTGATATTCCTCAAAATCTGCCAGGAAATCGTTCACCGATGCCCAGGGTGCACCGGACCATGCACTGCTATTCCCCTCGGACGGATCCAAAAACGAACCGCAGCTCTTGACCACACGCAGAGGTAACCCGACTTAATAATATTTTCACAGAAGGAGGAGACTGCCTCCCACGACGTCTCGCTCTCCAGCATCTTACAGACGACACTGGGGAGGGAGAGGTCACTTTCTATTGACGCCACCAGAGCGCGGCGCTCCTCCCACCCTGTTACCTTAGGCTTTGTTACCCCGTAAGGGATAAAGACATGTGTATGTGTAATAAAATAATTTGGCGTAGTTGCTGTCATCGAGTTATTAACGACCTCATATTAAAGTTCTTCCATGCTGGTCTGGGAGCAAAGAAAAAACCTAGAATGTACCACAGTTGCTTCTCAACCCGCGCAGATGGTATAAGCCCATCGAGGGATTGGGTGAAAATCTTAGGGATCATGTTATATAGGCGATGTGGCTAGCAACCCATCACTGTTTTGATTCCCCTTTCCATCCATACGCCCACAATCATGCTAAACGTGGTCTTTAGGTCTTGTCACCTTAGGCTCTGTCTACCCCGTAAGGGATAAAGATATGATTTGTGTATGTGTAATAAAATAATTTGGCGTAGTTGCTGTCATCGAGTTATTAACGACCTCATATTAAAGTTGACTTCAATAACGGCATAATAGTATGATCAAGGTATATGATTTTCCCTGCTAAACCGAACTTGGCTATCTAGGTGTTTGCTTTTAGTTTAGTATACTGTATACGTAATCTCTGTATACCTAGCTAGCACTTAGTTCTCCTTGGACAGCACCGGGACGCTAAGTGCAAAGAGGAATTAACCAATAAAGTAGCAATAGCCTAGTGTTTATGGCCCTGACTATGAAGCTAGAGGTCCCGGGCTCGAATCCCTGTAGAGGCAAGCACTTGTATGATAAATATGAATGCTTCCCCGAGTCTACCCAAGTCTTGAATATTTTATGTATTTATTAATATTGGTATTTTAGTAAGCTAACTGTTGGCTAGTTCATAATAAGTATTGGGTGGATTATGTTATGATTGAAAAAGAGAGAAGAGATATCACGCAACAAGTAAACGTTACGCTACCTACCGTTATACTTCCATGCTGGTCTGGGAGCAAAGGAAAAACTTAGAATGTACCAGTTGCTTCTCGTCCCGCACAGATGGTAAAAGTCCATCAAGGGATTGGGCGAAATTCTTAGAAATCATGTTATAGGCGATGCGGCTAGCAACCCATCACTATTTTCATTCGTTTTTACACCTATATACGCCAACAATCATGATAAACGTGGCCTTTACATTTTGTGATCTCAGGGTTTGTCTACCCTGTAAAGGATAGACGTGATCTGTGTATGTGTATGTATATAGTAAACGTTGGTCTATGACCGATAAATGGATTACAAAATCAGCTGGTCCAACTCTGATGCCTTGATTGGTATTAAGCTGACCAATTAGAGTGCAGCAGTTGCCGCATGCATTTTTTTTTAATAAATACATAATAAATATTCTATAACTTTTCTATTCTGTAAGTTAAATACTCTATGGCTAAAAGCAAGCGCTTGCTGAAGATCTAGCCGCAACCGACTAATGTGAGGATTCTGAGGATAATCCATAGTGATCACACATCACATCGATTTGTACAGTCGAAGAGAAACTGTCCATTTCAGAAAGTGGTAAATACAGAGAATACCATACTATACCATATATTAAAGGCTTTAAGTGTAAAGGACTCCCCAAAATTTCCACGGGAACGGGAAAAAACTACAAAAATTGCATAGTTAACGCGGGATAGCGATAAACATAGCAATTGCTGATTCTACGCGGACGAAGTCGCGGGCATAAGCTAGTACCATATATGTTAGATCAAAACACTTCACGTGCCTCAAATGGCTGAATATGTTAAAGGACTGATACTTGCTTACAATACCATCTATGTAAACATATGTTCTTGTGAATTAATGCTTGATTGATTGATTGATACGTCAAATCCGATGGGGTAATGATGGAGGGATGAATAAAAACACACATTTTCTTAGGATAATTTTATTGTATTCAATTTCTATATATGTGACATAAACATAATTAACATTAAGCATAATAACTACCGATATAATTAAGTAAGGTAGTGGAGATTTTTAATGGGTTAACAATATGCATGGACTTGCAAGCGTCTATAGCGTACGGTAGCCGCTTACCATCAGGCGAGCCGTATGCTTGTTTGCCACCGACGTGGTATAAAAAAATACTTTAATGGACGAATGGAGGTGAGTAAACCTGTACACACCTGCAAAGCAATCTAATGGCGTACCCAACCCGCACCGGATCATGTGGGAACTATAATAGCCGAAGCCCTCTCATCCTGAGAGGAGTCCTTTGCCACAAATGGGATGCTTATAGGTTGGAGATGAGATGAAAGTGTAAGGAATGTAAAAAAGCTGTATAATAAAACTATAATTTATAATAATATATATACTGTTCCGTATAATTTTGCTATATAGGTATCTACGATGTTGGCTACGGCGTAGCTTGCTACGAAGTTTCGTAGAAGGTCTACGAAACGTACAATACTTTCTGTGAATAATTTTGTTTTATCACCAAGAAAATTAAGTAAGTATTATAATTTCATTGATATAAAATATAAATAGAATAAAAAACATCATGTTGTCAGATTAGAACTTCTCTCTTCTTCGGGTATGAAATCCGAACTACTTTCTGGCTTCTTTATCGAATCTATTTTTTTTTTAAGTTTGACAGAGCTACCGCTACCTTGCCTCTACTTCTGTCTGTGGTCTATGGTACCTAATTGTTTATGGCTTTGTCCTCAGACCGGTTTTTTATACACTTTAATGTTGGATCAGAAGAATAAAAATAATAAATGTTTGTACAGTTCTTACAGTATATTGTAACAAATAAGTAATCTTTCGAATATATTAATTACTCGGTTCAACAACAGCACAAATAACGACAACGATTACAAGTAATTTTGCGTCATCAAACCCTTTTTTAAGTCAATTAAAGGGGTGTGAGTCGGGTTGACCGCCGCGTGTGGTCAAGAGCTGTTCGTTTTTGGATCCGTCCAAGGGGAAGAGCAGTGCTTGAACCGGTGCACCCTGGGCAACGGTTAATGATTTCCTGGCAAATTCTGAGGGCTATCATTATCCGTTGGCTAAGAGCCTCACAGGAGTGTCTTTTGACCGAGTTCTGCCGTTGCCGACATTTTTGTCACAAGATTTTTGTTTTTTTTATGTTAGAGAGGCCAGACAAACAAACTAGTGGGTCACCTGATGTTAAATGATCACCACTGTCCATAGACACCCGCAGTGCTTTGCGCGATGCCAGTGCGTTGTGAATGTGCGCAGTGAATACTGTATTTATTACTTTGACATTGGCGAAATCATCGCATCGATCGGCCATATTAAAAAAAAAGAAGTTAATTTAACAGGAAACGAGGTGGACCCGAGGTAGTTTCATGTTTCCATGGTAAGTGCACTTGTCGGAGAGCATTTGCGGCGAGTGCAGCTCGTTATCGCTGCACGCTGCGTCCATTGTCTCGTAACTGGGGTAATTTTTTCGCCTCTCGTCCCTCAGTGCCTTAGAGCATTAACGTTACGGAGGCGTCACTGCAGCTGTGCAGCTGTTTTGGGTAAGCTTAACGCAGTTGCTGCCAGCTGCCAAACGCCATACTTCAGATGCCACTGACTGACGCACATGTGCGTTCTAATGCCTGTTAAATGGTGACAACGGCACTGGGCAAAAATCACAAAAACGAGTGGTAATGATCGTCCCATTTTTTTTTCTCGGTTACGTTGCTATACATATTATAAACTTTGAAATTTTCAAACACAAATATGAACTTTACGAAATCACACTTGCACAAATAGATAATGTCCCCAGTAGACGTCTCCGGTTGATTTGATACTATAAAGTTACGGTTTTAGACGCAGTTTTTAAGGCTTCCCTCTGCGTACTGTACGTGGATGACTTTTTATATTCCTTGCCGGTGGTTGTTTTAACTGGATTTTTAATGGCGATTTTTGTTCAAGACTTTGAAATTATACGTTACTTCTGTTTTATTTGTATCAATCGTCGTCATCATCTCCAGCCTACATACCTACGCCCCACCACTGGGGCAGAGGATCCTCTCAGAATCAGAGTCCGTGGAAACAGGCCCAATGCGAATAAACTTTGGACACTCAATTGGACACTCAAACTCACTCAATTGCTTCGCAGGTCCACGTTTTCTCAGACTTTTCTTAGCCGAAAAGCTCATGATAAATTTCAAATGTCATTTCGCTCATAATTCCGAAAACCTCAAAAGTGCGAGCCGGAGTTCGAACTTACGACCCTCTGCTTGAAAGGCTACCACGGCGTTTGCCCTTATTGATGTATAATATATATATATAGGTAATATATGTTCCTTTCTAACAAAACTACAATGAGGCAGCTCTACTCGACGATAAGTGAAAAAAGTGCCAACATTCTCTGGCCATATTCTGAACTTAAAAAATTGTATTAAATTTAGTACCGTCTTGCTCTCACTAATAAAGTGTAATGAGAGTGTGAAAAGGACGTTATGATAATAATTTCGAATTTCGAACTCGGCCACCCTCTGGTACCTTATCAAAGAGCTTAGAATCTTCAAGAGGAGCTTTACTTCCCCACCATAAGGCTAACGACGTATTACCGGCCACTCTCCGACCTCAAAAAAGGCTTTACTCAATATTTTTATATTTTTATATCCCACCCGTACGTGCTGTGATTTTCCTAGAACAACAAAATATTTGTGAAGGCCAAATATTGTACCGCAATATTCCCGAGGGTGTACTCAGAGAAACAATGAAGAAAGCCTAATGTGCCGCTACCCTCATATCGCACTTTCGAGCCCTACGTGACACCCCACCGATGGGATAAATAAGCGTTTAAGACTTTGCCTGTCACATTCTCTGGCATAATTTGGCTACACTAGTCGCAAATTTACTGTTAAGTATAGTCTACCAAGATTTTTTTTCAACACCTCAAGATTTCAGATTCTTATAGCTTAATTTTATTTACAAGTCAATGTGATCAAGCGTATTGTTCTTTGTTCTGTTGTGGGACCCGATTATACATTAATTGTTTAAAAATGTACATTTAAAAAATACAAGATGAACAAACTGGAATTATACAAAACAATTGACAGTTCTTTATTAATAATAATAATAACAATAATTTATATCAGACTGAGTCCATAAAATGGTTAGTGGTACGTTAGATCTTATATAACTAAGAGGTTAGGAGTAAATTGACAAAACAAACAAATAAAAATATTGGAATATTTTGTACACATTCCAGAATAACCAAATTAAATGGATAAAAATTTCGCATGAAATTCAAATAGCAAGAGTCTAACAATATTTTCTAACGGATGTTTATCTACAGGATGAAATGGAAGCGAATTAAAATGCGTAAAATTAAAAAAGCTCTTCTTTTTGTTATGAAAATAATGCGATCCACAACAATAAACTGATTCCTAACTCATACTGTGATGAGAAAATGAGATCCCATTCGAAAATTTAAACACGGAGGATGAAGCCAAGTTGCGCGAAAGATTAAATTTTCCATTAATTATAATTCAATTATTCGTCGTCATAAAATTGATATGCCTATGGAAATGCTGATATAAATACCTAAGTCCGTTTTAGTAATTTTATCAGTCTACACTTCGCGCAATTTAGTAAGCGATCTAGACGCACGGGTGCCTGTCAGCCAAGGTCAAAGTAAAAGGAACTGGCGGCGCTGCCGTGTGTATATTTACACGAACCATTTTGATAAACATTAGTAGGCGCATTTGTCCCTTAGTATTTCAACTACAATCACATTTATACTTTAATGATATTGTGATTCATGCACAAGGTTATAGCGTAGCTATTTCTAACAGTAGAGGTGCTTCTTTGTTTGGACCCTTACTTTCTACAACTGACCGAGTCCCGGCGCGTACTGAAGGTGTTAATGCATCGCGTAATTGCCCTGTGTAGACTGTAAGTTACCTCATTATTTGTTTTTATTAGAATATGTTTTAAGATAATATATTTGCCGACTCAATTAAATAGAAAGATTATTATGTGACCAAATCGAGTTTTCAATCAGCTGACATCTATTTTTATTTTAAAGAAGTTACGAAAACATAGAAGCTAAGTATCTGATTCGGTTCATAAGCAAGAATTCAGTACAAATTTTGACAAAGAACTTGCCCGGCCGCTGCCGGGCGCAGCCCGATAAAAATCGAAATACATTGGGGAAACGATTTCCTCGCCACCATTATTCCTTTGTTAGACGTAGGGGCTCCACTGGCGCGGAACGTCCTAACCTAACCCACCGATTATTTGAAACCTTTCATTCGAGAAACAATTTGAATGTTACGAATTGGAAGAGGAAAGTAATGAGAACGAGAAATCGTAAGGTAAGTAACTGCTGCGTATCGTATTATGGAGTTGTGAGAATTATTAATACAAGATGTCTTAGAATATTCTAGAAGTTTTATTGAACATTACAGTAAAGTTTTTCATGGCGGTTCAATAAGTTAAGTCAACTTTTTGACGTGGTACACTTAGGTATATCATCAACAAAATGTTTTCAATAAGAGCTAAGAATACCTTACCTGCGTGGTATATCACGCATTACGGAATAACGAGGATCCGGGTTCGATTTCCGGCCATAGCTTTACTTTTCGGATTTTCTGTGTGCTCTAATTTTCAATGTCAATTAGAAATATAGAACTAAGAATAACAAGTGTGCGTAAAATTTTAAAAGTTGGAGCTCACATACATTATAGATTAGATTAGATTAGATTATTTATTCATTCAATAAAAATTACATCATATTGTACATTGTCAATTTTGAAGAATTTAGATTGAAATCGTCAAGAGTAAATTAAATTAAATTAAATAATACAAATCAATTGAATATTACAAACGAATTGAAATTTACAAAATTAATTACACTGCGTCTATTTAATGTAGGGACATCAGAATTCGTATTTCGACTGTTCTCGGATTGCGATAAGTTGCACAGGTTACTAGTGACTGCATAGAAAGAAAAGTACAATTGAGAAAAATTTGAAAACCTATGATCCCCGAGACACATTAAGCAAATAGATGCACCGCAATTAATTTTACATTTACACAAGTGTCGCGTCTTGCTCTAAAGTATCCTGTGGGAGAGAGGTGGCGGTAACTGTCTCAGCAAGCATAGTATAGGGCTGGCCTTTAAGTCAATGAAAGAAACTTCGGAGCTGTGTACAGCTGTAGCAAACAGGCCGTGGCAGCGCGGTCACTCAGAGTGCCGACAGCTTGAGCGCCTTAAACGTGCTGAGAACTCAACGCTGCACCACGCTACTAAGAAGTTCATCATCATCATCATCATCAGCCTATGTTAGTCTACTGCTGGACATAGGCCTCCCCTAATGAGCGCCATAGCGCCCTGTCTTTAGCTTGACGCATCCAGCATCTGCCTGCAGTCTTTCGCAGATCGTCATCCCACCTGGCCGGAGGCCAGCATACTAAGAAGTTAATATGTGTAAATAAACTCACTAATATACACACATAAGTGCATATTTAAAACAGCTGATGAATAACAATTTAACAGTACCTATTTATATTTATATTCCTTCAAATACGTCTTGTATTCAAGCGGTTATGGTCATAATTTTGCTTATGCTTGATTTTACCTAAACCTCTAACACAGTTGGTTTCTCGTCATCTTTACCAAATCATCTGTCCATCTTACGAGAAGCCTACTGACCTTAACCTAACAGTTTTCCTTCCGGTACGCCGTGTTACTCCACAACTTTAAAATTCCAATAGCCATCAGTTCTACGAATAATGTGCCACATTCACTTGAGGTATATAATTTTTGATATAACTATGAGCATTGAAAAATATCAGAACACTAGCTCATGACTATCAGGCACATGCCGCCAGTATTCAGTATTGCATCAAAAGTGAAAACTGACCAACGACATTCACTAGAAGTTCGTAATGCATCAGATAGTACAGCGTTTCTAAATCCGTAAGAAATCAAGCACAATATTCAAGGAAAAATAAATCAAAGCGTAGCGATTACGAGAATTTTGGTTGCATTTATTTATTATTCTCGAATGTACCAGAGATGAGACTGCGGACCCCCGTACGTACTCACGGACCCCGGGTTAAGAAACACTGAGATAGTAAAGTTTTGAGTTTTGAGGGACTAGCTTTTTTGACAGAATCAAAATTATCCTTCTAACTACAGTGAGCAGGCTGTGATTGCAGACAAATAGCTGAATCTTAAGCTGCTCCACTTTCAACAAAGATATTTCTACTGTTAGCTATCTAAACCTCGTATCTTACCGGATCGTGCTCTTCCAGAACCGACACTGTATAGTCTGGCGCAGAGTTGTCACTACAATTGCACAAGTGTGGAAAATAGGGGGTTAGGAAGGGGGGCTTCTGGTTTTAGCGCCGCAGCTTCTGGCGCGTGAAGCCCCCGTAATGAGCGAGTTTGGAGTTCTGTTTAAGCCTACTTAGCAGCGGTTGGCCGCGCAAACGTGTGGCCTTTGAGAACTTATGACAAATATGAGCCTAAGACTATAATCCTCCGGAGCGATGTGAAACAGATTACGAGTTTTGGCTTTTTATTAAAAGTACCTACGCAACATTTTGTCGCATTGGCGAAATTAGCGAAAATAAATATATTTTATGACACCAATTGAATAAAAAGCGCCGGATTTTTCACGTGTCAATAAGTCCGACAGTTTCGATTTTATTTGATTTTTCTTAGCAGTAGGGTACTCTATGTGATGTTTCTAAAACCCATTACTCCCTCTTTCAGGGGTAACTTCTAATAATCATGATCTCTAGCCTACAAACGTCCCACTGCTGGGCACGAGCTTCCTATTAAAAATAGTTAGCTCCAAATGAGTAAACAGGTAACCTATCTTTAGAAAAAATTGGGAAAACATAATTTTAACCTTGTTGACACTAGCTGACCCGGCGAACTTTGTTCCGCCTTAAATTTGAAAAATTCCAGTGGTTTGGGCTGTGCTATCCCGCGGGAACTATGCAACTTTCCGGGATAAAAACTATCCTATGTCCTTTCCCGGGACTCAAACTATCTGTATACCAAATTTCAACTAAATCGGCCCAGCAGTTTAAGCGTGAAAAGGTAACAGACAGACAGACAGACAGAGTTACTTTCGCGTTTATAATATTAGTAAGGAAGTAAGGATAGTAAGGATTATAACATTCCAAGCCCTCTCAATAAGAAGGCAAACCGATAAGTGATCATACGAGTAAATCTTTTCTGTATAGGCTGGCATATAGTCCCCAGAAAATTTATAACAAAATATACTTAAAATTGAAAAAAAAACACTACAGACTCTGGTTTAATGTAATGTTTTCATCATACAAAGTCAGCAGAAACATGCAGGGAATTAGAAGGGTTCGGTCGTATTGACTCGCTAAATCCAGATTACTGCTTTTCACGATAAGCATGTCGCCCTTTGCAGGCTGAGACGATGAGCCCGTATTAATAACAAATATTCGAAGATAAATATAAATGATTTAAGAAGCATTAAGGTTCGAAATGGTATATTAAATTCATATTACTGACGATAGGTTGATCGAGGTATTCCCCCATTTTCTCAAAGTTACAAATTTGCTACAAGAAAAAAAAGTTACTATGTTTAGCCAAGGTGAGTGTCAAATTATTAGATAAAGACAAAGGAATGTTATGAATAAGGAGGATTGAGACGTGAAATGATGACAGGGTAGTCTGTCATGAAGTATTCATTGAGCATGATTTTTACAGCGCTGTGTGTGTACAAATTGAGCATAACAACATAGAGAGAAGAAAAATAATTAAATAACACATTTATTCCTTTTTGCAAGACACACAAATATAAGAGAATATATACAATTTTATAGAAAATAAACAAGAAAAAAAACCCAGACATGAAAAATAAATCATCAGCGTTGTGTGTGTCTTCGTAAAAGTGGAACGGTCGCTGGCTCAGCATTACGCTGAGGTGTTAGAAACCTGCAACACTGATTTTCAGCCAGAACCGTCAATATAACCAAACATTTCTAACTTGGCTATGCAACCATTGTGGTTTAAAGGAAATTGTATCGTAATAAGATTGGTACAAAACGACTTTGCTTCTGCTGTTATGCAACTATTATATTGGTTCCAGCAGTAGCAGTAAAATCGCGAAGCAAGCTAAACGGTAGCAATATAGAAATTTAAATGACACAGGTCACGACTCTTGCAAAATTTTCAAAACAAGCTATTGCCGGTTCACGTAAAACGGCTTTGTGTTTGGCAATTGTTCGGGTCCAGACGGAGCATTTTTTCCGGCACTATTTTCTCTGTTAAATTTTCTATTGGTATCATGGGCTGGGGTGACTTTAAAAGTACTTTGACGACGAATTCACGCGTTTCTATTCGCGTTTTTATTGCTCTCAGTCAATGTCAACATGCTGAAACCCGAAAGCTTAAAACCATCATTATCATCATCATCATCATTTCAGTCATTACAAGTCCACTGCTGGACATAGGCCGCTCCTTTAGATCTCCAATAAGACCGGTTGGAAGCGGCTTGCATTCAGCGCGATCCTCCGATCTTAATGAGGTCATCGGTCCACCTTGTGGGTGGACGGCCCACGCTGCGCTTGCCGGTGCGTGGTTTCCACTCCCCAAAACCGTAAAACCATCAAAGTAGCCTATTTGAAAATATCAAATGCCTACCAATTATGATTCGAAAGAAAATAAATGCACACTAACAGAATCACAGACAGACGGATGGACGAACAGACACCGGATGCGTTAGAAATAAGATCTAGTTGGCAACTTATTAGTACAGAACCCTAAATAAGGATATAGCCACTCAATCAATAAAAGCTTCAAAGTACTCCAATTAGCAAACAAGCAGCCATCCTCCCCTCAATTAAACAGTGGAAGTCAAACGCGGTCACCATAATCCTTTGTGGATGAAATGCGTTTTTATTCATTATTTACTTTCCTGGCCCTTGCGTTGTTTATTTACTGACCAGGGACTTGGCTTAGCTACACAATGACGCTTGGTCCCATCGGATGCTTAAATATTTGGACACATTTGCAAGACATATTAATTCTACGGCATTTAGCTTTTAAGTGCCATGCCGAAGGACATGCTTGGAATATACGCAAGAAAAAGATCGGTGAATTTTGAAAACCAGCGTTTATTTCATTTTATGTTGCGGCTAGCTGATTAAAAGTGTCTAGAGATAATTAAAGTGGTATTGAATCTTGAAGGAGTATTTTATGAACAGGGTGTTTTTTCGAAACAAAAGTAATGTATTAAGTCTACTAACCATGTGATAATTAAGGTTTTAATTGCAAAGAGCATGTGATTTGATGAACAGTTATTAAATATGTAAAATTGTTTGAAGTACAATCCTATGATTTGCTTTTATAGTAAACATCATGTACTTGCCTACATTTTGGTTTAATACGAAAATGTGCAGAGGAAAAAAACATCGAGATCAGTTTTGTTTTTTATTTAGTAGCCACTAAATTGATCAAAGACTGATTGACTTGACACAAAGAACGGTGTTGTTAATTGCTGGATGTCTTCGGAAACCTACGTTTATTTTAATGACAATAAGAGTGCAGTCGCGTCACTTGAAGATTAAGCCCGCAGAATTGCAATCAATCATCGGAAACCCCTGACTGAAACTGAAATGAGTAATTTTCAATCAAATATTCAGTTTCAACGTTCAATCTGATATCGATAAAAGTTCAATATTGTAATGCGAACATCATGTTTAGATCATGCTGAACCCGGGTCGAGGTGCCTCGGGAAAGGTAAAAGGCAAAGGGCAGTGACCTGCGCTTCGTGCAAGAAATACAATTGAATGTTTGACGCACATAAAATGGAAGGTTGTCAATAATAAAAAGCATTGGATTTTGACTTCGACCGTCTGCAACGTGTACGTTTAGTATCTTCTTAAGTGCTGTTTCTACAAAGTTTCTTAAAATTGTTTTAGAATATTTTAGCAAGTGGTTGGGTTAGTCTGAGTACCCACGAGTCTGAGAGCCACGTAAATGTTTTTCAGGATTTTTTAACCATAGTTGACAAATGTTTCCATAGATTGATCGATGTAAGTGAACCGGGTCAAGGGACGGTATAAATTTTGAATCAAAAATTTACGTAGGGGTGTTGTAGGCGACGCGCCTATTTAGGCAGCTACGTGTTACAACCTTTTTATAAAATTATCCTATTTTGGCACTGGCCGCAAATAAACTTAATTGCACGCAGCGCTGAAAGAAAGAAAAACAAAACAAAGTAGTCGTGTCATTGCTCTTGTAAGTGCGTGTTGAATTTTCAGTATGATTTAAACTGTTTTATTTTATTATTTTCTACAGTCTACAGGTGTTCAGTCGAAATAACACAACAAACATTCCGGAAAAATTATGAGAGAACTTGTTTAATAGAGTATTTAGTATTTTACTTAGTAGCCAAAAAGCTATACAGATTCACACATGTTAAATATATGAGATATCATCGCAATCTTAACCCGATACTACAGTTCATACAAATAATGGGTAATACTTATTACTTTCTTCAAAATCCGATCCTAAGTTCACCGTTTTGCGACAAAGTACGGAAGATTTCGTTGGTTTAATAAAATTTTACCGTTTGTTGAAAGTCAATTAAAATCGGCTTTGGAACTTGGCCGTCAAACTTTTTTCATAAAGATTTATTTGATTTAATCTCATCTTTGTTGGACTGTACCGGATTGTGAAGATTAGTCCTGGTGTTTAAGCTCTTGCTACACTAACATGATAAAGTGATAATCTTTGTTCTTTATATAATCTAATCTCTGGTTCTATTTACCAATAAAATTCTACAAAATATTTCCTTAATAAAAACTATAGGAAGCTACACTAAATAATTTGTGAAGCCCAGACAAGAATAAAATTCTCACGGGATATACACAAACACGACATAGATCTTAGAACATTCATTCACTCCATTTTAACGAAGCAAACCCTGCTATTCGGTCCGTGACCAAAAGCGCACGACCTCGTTTGGTCGCAGGGTTTTACAGACTTTGTATTGTAACTGTGCTGTATTTTTTGCCATCACTTAATAAACATTGTAACGGGCCGCTGAGACCCTATACAAAGGAGTAACTATTTGCCCCTTGCAAATACAGACTGTAATAAAAGTGGCCATCAAATACTCGGACGTAAATCTTACGGGAATGCAATAAACTTGCCCGCGGCCCGTAGTAAAAGTGCGGCTACTCATTAATTTTAGGCTGAAATGTAAGGTGGTTCCAAGTTTCGGTGCTAATAGAGACCATTAAAATTAGCCAACATTTTAAGAAGGTAAGTTTTTACTTTTTATCTGAAGCTAGGAACGTTGTGTGTTATTCCGTGAGGTAGAGTAAGGTAGCAAGAACTTGCTGTAGATAGGTACCAAAAAGGTATAAATAATTGATTCGAATATAAAAAAACTTACAATGTTGTTATAAATGCACTGTCAAATTCATAAATCTTCGTTAGACCTGCGTTGTGTTAAAAAGACCTAACCTAATGACCAGCCCGGCAAAAACGTGCCCGGTCTTTTACAATTTAAAACAGTGAAAATGAAAAATATTTTTGTTATTTTGTACATGAAAGGGCTGCGCTGAAGGTTTGGAAAACGCTGACGCGGTGTGATACGCCGCCGGACGGCGCCTATTCTGAGAGTGTCGCGCGGACTGTGGTAAGAGCCTTTTTAAACGACTTCAAGAAACAAAGAGGTTCTCAATGAGAAGGTTTTTGGGATGCATGTCCGGCGATGTCTACGCCGGCATTGAACATTTTTTTTTAATTTTGCAAACAAAATATGAAAATCTGCTTCGTAAGAGAAGTAAAGGCTTACTATTACGAGTATTAAGTAGATGTGCCTGTAACTTCGGCTGCGTTTCGTGGGAGCTGTTCACTTTCCCGGAGCAAAAAGTACACTATGTGAAGCAGGAATAGTAGTGCAGTGCTATTATAGAAACTCAAAGCTTACCTCTACTTAACAATTAGGTAATGAACACAAACGTGCTAGTGAATACAATCACGGCTGCTGACAAACACAATTTCTAAGAAGTTGGTCGATACAATGCCAAGCTAGAAAACGAAGATGAAACAAACCACTGGAATTTTTCAAATTTAAGGCGGAACAAAGTTCGCCGGGTCAGCTAGTAATAAATAAACGTCACCATATCTGACACTTAAGTTATACAACTTAATAGATGATGGTGAAACAAGTCGTGAAACACGGTTTTTCTATAAAAAAAATATACTGTACTGTACTGTAATTGTACTGTTTAGTTGACCTCTTAGTGATTCCATCCGAATACTGGTTCCCTCCCACACTGACGGGCTTTTAGCGGATGTCAAAACAACGCCGCTCACCCCACACTGGCGTTACCCGGACGGCTACCCCGATGACTGTTTGTGTCCATACGTGTGTTGCTTTAGCCAGCGGCAATATTGCTTTGAAGATACGTTTATGACCATTATAATCGTGTGTCAGCTAGTATGGATGACAAAGAGGTTTTTTTGGAGTGGTGGGTGTTTAATCAGCTTGTTTAAGGAAGGTATATGGCGCTATGTTGTTCTTTCTATGTGTACAAATTGCTGTTATTGACAGCAAACGCTGAAAAAATAGCTTATTTTTGGGTCGTGTATTTTTTGCTTAAATTTAATTTGTCAGTATAATTTTATTACAGTTAGAAACTCAAGCGGGAGACAAAGCTTCGATTTGATTAAACTTATAAGTATTTTTTAAGAAATCAATTTTTTACCATTTAATTCAGTTCCATAACTTTACTAAAAGTTTATGGATTATGTAGTATATTTTATCTGTGTATCGTTTCGTGAGTCACAGACGGCTCTGGCTGAAAATCAGTGCTGCAGGTGTCTAACACCTCAGCGTAATGCTGAGCCAGCGACCGTTTCACTTTTGCGAAGATACACACAACACTGATAATCTATTTTTCATGTCTGTGTCTATAAAATAGTGTAGGTATCAATGATAATCAATGCCTTCTTTCTTTCTTTCTTCTTTCTTTCTATAACGTTCTACTCCCAGTTGGTTTGAGATCAGACAAAATTATTCAAATCACACCATCATTAAAATACAGGTTCAGTTGAAGACTACGAACAAAATAGATACTTATGTCAATGCCAGGGAACTGACAGTACATAAGTTAGTTATTTGATCTTATAAGACCCTACATGTCCAAATCTGACAGTCAGATGTATTAAATCTCCAACGTTTCACACTAAGCCATTAAGCTTCTACTCGGCACGAAATACATTTTCAACTCTTAAAACTATTTTTGCGCAGTGGCAATGCCCGGACACTACACTCATACTAATTATTATAAATGTCTGTCTGTCTTTTACCACTTTGCGCACCGATTTAGTTGGAATTTGGTATAGAGATGGTTTTAGTCCCGGGGAAGGACAAGGATAGTTTTCATCCCGGAAAATCGCGGTTTCCGCGGGATGTCGCAAATGGAGTCACTCTTTGTCGCTGTTCACTTCTTCTTTTTTTTTTAATATGGCCCCATCGATTGATGCGATGATTCCGCCAATGTCAAAATAATAAATACAGTATTCAAAAATCTTGATAAAAATATCGGCAACGTACGGTAGAGCACGGTCAAAAGACCCCTCGCCTGTCGGGCTCTTAGCCAACGGATAATGATATCCCCCAGAATCTGCCAGGAAATTATTAACCGATGCCCAGGGTGCACCGGACCAAGCACTGCTCTTCCCCACGGACGCATCCAAAAACGAACCGCAGCTCTCGACCACACGCGGAGGTATCCCGACTCGCACCCCCGCGGTACACTTTGAACATCGACCAATGTATGGAAACATTTGACAGTCACAATTTAAAAACCCTGAAAAACTAAGCCAACATGCTGAAGTATTCTGGATTAATTTTAAGACAGTGTATAGTTAGAACGTTAACGTTATCGACAGTATACTCCTCGCGTTAATTAAATTACTACAAAACGAACAATGTATTGCCACTAAAATGAAAAAGTTTTACACTAGTAAATTTTCACTTTTCTAAATGATGTACCGTAAACCACTGACTTTGATTTACGAGGTGATTTTAAGTAGTTATAATGACGAAACCATATTTTTTTGCGTTTACTGCTTCCAATCGATATCTTCATCGATCGCGTCTACATGCCACATTTAGCGCACATGGACAATATCGATTTTATACCAATTAACGATCAAGCCCCAAATTTATCAAAGTCACCCCGGTTAACGGTACGTACATTTTTAAGAATTTGTAATTGTAAACATAAAATTAAATTCAAACTGCCAGAGAAAACAATCTAATTTAAATATTACTTGCCCAATTGATATTTCATTGGAGCACTTTTAAAGAAGAATAGTTCATATTAAAATGGCAATGTGCCAGGTTCTTCAATCTGGAATCGGCTGAAGGGCTATGCACCCAGCGCCAGAAATAAATTAAAAAAAAATCAATCTGGAACGTCACATGACAATGACATTTGGGGGATTGACGTGCGGCCATCTTTGTAAACTTTTTTGGAATTGGATTACCGCGAGTATACAAAGTGAGCTTGTCTAGCTCTCTGGCGGTGGTCGAATAAATTCCGACGTTGCATTGTACATGAGGCCTGTGCTCAATCACTGCCAGCTTTGTTTTTATTCAGGAAAGGGGAGCCGTGTATCGCCTTATCTGATGTATTACTGCGGAATACGCAATCATGTTTATACTGCCGTGCAGATTTTAAAACGCAGTAAGTGGCATTTTGAGTGATTTCTGTTTATTAGTGATTCAGAATCAGTGCATCGAAACGCACATATGTATGTAATCGGTTTTTTGGTCCGGAGCCTCCTTCGAAGCCTCTACGAGCAGTATGTCAAAGTGCTCAGTAAATAGTACACCGTAGCACTAACCAAAATGCAGTAAGAAACAACTTACTTTACTGGAACTGTAAATATACAATTTACGCGTATCTGTATGGACTATTTAAAATGCAGTGATTAGGCAACTTACTCTTAGTTAGTCAGTAATTATTGAAAAATAAAAATAACATATTCTATTTAAATCGCAGTATGCGTCAAATTTACTGCGTATTACTTTGTAAATGAAAGTTTTTTTTTACTTTGTACTGCGATTTTCACGGCAGATAAAAGTTTAACTGCTCTTTGATCGGTATTTGCTAATCGTACGAATATAAAAGTCTACAATCTAAATCGCAGTATACAATGACTTGCTGCATTTTAGTTGGTAAATCAATATTTTTTAATTTTTAGATTGCGTTTCTGGCCTTACTTACTGCATATTATTCAGCAATTCTGCCGTGCAGATTTAAAACGCAGTAGGTGCAAAAATGCTGTTCCGAGATAAACGCAAAAAACTACTTCAAACTTCGTTTTTTTCGTTATTTCGAAGAATTTTGCTAAATTTACACTAACTATAGCGTAAATGTTACAAGGATTATTTACAAAAAAAGAACATCCTCAGACTTATATTACGCATGAAAGGAGGTTTTTAAGAAAATCTGAGCTAGGTGCATTGTTTTAAAATAATAGTGTTTACTTATATAAAAAAAAAACAAAACAATTGTGACCCAAATAAAACAAGGAACTTAGTTCTGAGATTAGACTTAATTAATAACATAATTATTCATTATTTTAGTCGTAAAAAATATATGTACCATGAGATCAAAAATCTAAATCTACGAAATATAATCAACTGTCACCACATAGCACGACGTGCAGCCGGAGTCCCGGTCACAATTTTTTTTTATGAGAATGTTTTTTATTTGATTTTATATGTGAAGTTTTAATAAGCTAAAGCTTAATTTTTCTAATTTTGATGTTTGTTTTTACAAGATCATGTAGATTTTTTGTATCTTTTAGAATGATAGGTAAAAAACTTAAGTAATTAATGCTGTAGGTACCCTTTCGAAATTCTGCATTTGATTTGCTGTAAATTCCTTTTTTATATTACAACTATTTGCAAGTGGAACTTTACTTAAGTTTTTTTTACCTATACTTCTAAAAGAAATATATCGTCGGTGGAAAGGAAGAACTGCTAAAGCGCCATTTTGGTCAAAATGAGTTTTATATGCAGTTCGATTGGATTTTTTTTTCTGCGTCGATCTATGTAGGTTTCGTAGCAATCAGAGCACTTTTTTGGCGCTTAAGCATTCTGAAAATGTGGGGATTTTGATTAAAATCCGGCTTTTACGTCTACTAAAGCAACGTGTTTTCGGCCTTTTTTGAGCACAAGTCGGTTTAGTAACACATTATTTACATTAACATTACTTAAGCAATTTTCCTTGGTTTCGATTTTAGTCGAATTGCTACTTTAGTAGTTTAAGCTTATCGATTTTTATGTTACACTGGTCAGTTAGTAATTTTTGACTACTGTTGTTTGAAACTGGTTGGCGCTTTAGCAAAACGACGTCATTCAAAATATTATTACGAATGCACTTAAGCAATTTCTCGTTTACTAAATGTGTTATTACTCTAAGAGTTTAGTTAAAATAACATCTTGAAGTTTTATGTTATAATCTGTATTGGAAATTATTTCAACTAATCAACTAATCAATTAATCAACTTTAGCAATTTTATACCATGGCATATTGAAAGACTATGGTGGTTTAAGTATTAAATACGAACATGCATTTAACATTCGCGCGATTTAAGCACACTCCGGCGCACTCAGATCCAGTCGGGAGAAGTCGAGTTTCTTCGTTTAGCCGCAGCAAATATGGTAAATATAAGGATCTCATACAAATTGGTTATGATAAAAGATAATTATTTAAAGCAGGTTTCTGTTAAAGTGATATTAAAACATTTAATAAAGAGGTATTACTTTTAAGTTCCTAATAACTTAAAAAGTGTTAATGATGTTAGATGTAGGATTTTAGTTTTAGGTGTCAAGCTAACTTAAATTAGTTTATTAATGGGTATCTTTATAGTATCTTTTGTAATACTGATACTAAAGATACGTGTATACCTACTTAAGATACAAACTAAAATGAGACCTATTCATAGGTACAAGTTACAATAACTTTTGCCACCCTCGAAACATTAACTAATTTTAACTAAGTACTCGTAATTTTTAATATCTTGTTAGCGAACACAACATCAATGCCATATTAACTAAACGTACAAACATAATTTGGGTTTAGCTGACAACATAAATAGCTATCAAAAATTGGTCAAAATTGGTTAACGTTTAGGGGTTTAAACAGTTATTTTGGTTTAGATTAAACCTACGACTGTTTTCACTTTCAATTCACAATTCGTTTAATGCGAAAGTATTTTTTTTATTCTGTAGATTGTTTTAATTGATCCATCACGCCTCGTTCTCACAGGGGTAGGCAGAGACTACTTTGTTCCACTTGCTACGATCGTGACATACTTCTTTCGCTTCATCCACACTCATCAATCTCTTCATACTTACATGCTCGTCGGTTTCCGATACTCCTAACCTGACCTTTTTCCAAAACGTCTCCTATTTGGTCTCGGAACGTCCGTCTAGGCCTTCCCCTCCCAACGTAACCATTCACACTCCCCCTATAGATCTGTTTAGTTAGTCTACTTTCATCCATCCGCTCTACGTGACCAAACCAACTAAGCATACTTTTTTCTATCCTAGTCACTATATCCTCTTTCACACCAGCACGTTCCCTTATAACACTCTTCATTATTCTATCTTTCAGTGATACAGCTTACATACAGCCACTTTTATTCGCTCAAGGACACTAGTGGTTTTTTTGACCCGGTGCCGCCATTGTTTAAACAGACCACTAATTCGGCATATCACCAGGTGGTGGTCTGTATGGGTGCCGACTTCGCGGTATGCACGAGTGTCACTGACTTTATTTCTCAATCTTTCATCCACGATCACAAAATCAATCATACTCTTCGCACTTCCTTCTTCCTTTGTGTATATAAGGATCTTTTTGTTTGAAAACATTGTATTTGTCACGCAAAGATTCCACTCCAAACACACCTCAAGCACACTTTTCCCGTTTTCATTCACTCGTTCATCACCAAACGCACCAAGCACTCTTTCATACCCGTTACGCTTTTTACCTACCCATCCGTTAAATCACCTAGCATGATGATCATCTCATTCTCCTTGCATTTACTCGCAATATGTCTCACACTATCTTAGAACACTTCACGTTCAGCTGTCTTTTATAGACCCACTCGATCCCACATCCGTCGGTGCATATGCACCGAGAACGAAGATACGAGTGAGTCCAACTTTCAGCCTCACCCACATAAGCCTGGGCCTCACACACTCAAACTCAATCACACACTCAGCCACTCTTGCGGAAAGTATGACACCAACTCCTTGACGCCTTGCATTGATTGGCGCCAGACCAATATGCCATATAGGTTCCATGTTTGGTGGTGTCACATCCTTTCCGCTTCGTTTCATTCACACACAAAACATAAATATGCCTAACATTCATCATCTGACACACTTCATCATCTTTGTCTTGCATTCCTCCTCTTCCACAAAATGTGGAAATATTATCAGAATATTATAGGTATGGTACATATATTTAAAAAAACAAATATGAATGAATAATTATGTTATTAATTAAGTCTGATCTCAGAACTAAGTTCCTTGTTTTATTTAGGTCACAATTGTTTTGTTTTTTTTTTTATGTAAGTTAGCACTATTATTTTAAACCAATGTACCTATTCATTGATCTCAGTAAGGCTAGTTTAATTATACGTAAATAAAAAGTTATAGAAACAATGAAACGTTATGTACTATTTTGACTTTATTCTCAATTAAGACTGAAAGTAATTTAAAGTTTTTAATGGTAATCATTCATTATTAGCCACAAATAAAATGTTATACAATTAGTTGTATTATTACATAATGATGGTGACTAATGATACCGATAAATAAATATTATAGAATGTGAAATTTACTCAGTAATTTTATACATTTTTACGTTCTATTTTCTTACAATAAGCAGTAAAATAACTCGTAGCATTTCAAACGAGTGCTACATTCTAACAAAAATGCAGTAAATATGATGACCATACTGTACTTTACTCTGCAAACACGATTCAACTATTGCAGTATCAAGCTTTTATACTGCATATTATTTGGTATTCTAAAAGATTTTTAGTAAAAATATGTCTGCAGTAACAGCTCAGATTTTCTTAAAAACCTCCTCTCATGCGTAATATAAGTCTCAGGATGTTCTTTTTTTTTGTAAATAATCCTTGTAACATTTACGCTATAGTTAAAGTGGAAATTTAGCAAAATTCTTTGAAATAACGAAAAAAACGAAGTTTGAAGTAGTTTTTTGCGTTTATCTCGAAACAGCATTTTTCCACATACTGCGTTTTAAAATCTGCACGGCAGTATACCGTTAGCTGATGCTGATGCGGCTGAAATAGTAAGTAAGTAAGTAAGTAAATGCTTTATTGTACAAATATAGAGAAGTAGAGACGAATCACCAAAAAAGACCTTAAATATATGCACAAAGGCGATCTTATCCCTATAAGGGATCTCTACCAGTTAACCTTTGAGTAAATGAGAGGAGCATTAAGCGAGAGACCGACAAAGAGTGAGTTTAAAATATCCATATAGTGAAAGCCACAATAGAGCGTACATCTCAAAATACAACAAACAGTAGTACATAAAATTCAGAGGGTAGTGAAATAAAGAATGCTTCAGAACGCAGGAACTTGTCGCTCGAGCCAAAGGCGAGGGTAAGAGACATGCGAGCTTTCTTTATCACCGCCCGAGGTGTGTACGTCTTTTGGCAGGGACCCGATTTTTGGAAGCACATGTGTGAAAATAGCACTCGAAAGTGGTAAAAAATTGTGCTGAATTTTAAATGCGTGTAGCATAGAAGATATTTACGGCTCTCATTAATCTTGTGACCTAGTCAAAAATTTGATTAGAGCTGTGGTTTTGAAGATATAAACAAATTTATACCACTTTCGAGTGGTATTTTTGCACATGAGCTTTCAAAAATCGGGCCCCAGGAAGTGGAAATTTAGCGGAATATTTAGAAAGTTAAGGGGCAGTTAACTGCTACGTACGGCCCGGAGCGACGTAAAAGAACAAAATAATGTTGTAAGTTTTTATTTGATAGAGAACTAACGAACATGCCCGTAAAGTGTGAAAGTGTGCGTTATGTGTGAAAGTACTTAAGTCCAAGTAAGTACAAGTCTGAAAATATGCATCGCGCATTTTTAGTTTTGCCTTTCGAAAAAACGTATGTATGTATGTATGTATGTAAACTCTTTATTGCACATAAAAAATATAAAAATACAGCAATATAAACGTTCTTGGTTCCTTTCATGTTCATCTGCACGATGTTCTAAAATTAAAAACAAAGAGATGAACATTTTAAACACATCAGAATCTTCCAACTCGATTTTTAACACGTTTCCAATGGTCCGCTGGACTTAAAATTTGGTAGGTATGTGTGTGTAAATCCGATGACAATACAAAATAAAATACCGTAAAGTACCAAAAACATAGAACACAATACAAATATTGGCCTACTTATTAATAGTGTAAAGTGTAACCCTCATTCAATAAGATTCCAGAGCGTACCTACACAATAAAAGAAAAGTTAAATAAGTTATCAGTGAAAACCTGCCGAACAGGACCGGTTGTATGTATGAGTAATGTGTAAGAATAGACAAATTGAAGTTCTATTAAAAAATAACCTAATTCCATATTAGTTTTGTACATTACACACAACAGGTCCTTTACGTAAGATTTTACCTATACCCACCTATTTAAGTTAAGTAGGTACCCATACTTTCGGTGGTAGTTGACGGAATCAACCGATACCACGAAAATTTTGTTCTCATTGTGACATTAAACCGAAACCTCTTTAAAGCAGGTCCTTCAATGAATTGTTCGCAGGATGAAACCCTAGAGTTCGGCGCCCCTTAAATTAAAAAAAAAAACATCACAAAGAAGCACAAAGGCATACCTCGCGGTCAAAAAATTCTAGGTGTTATGAAAGGAGCTTATTTAACAAGAAGAGTTGAGCTTTTTTAACATTCTTGTTGTAATGAAATTCTTAACATTCTCCACTCTATTCCGCGGTTCGTCTATCTCTGCTGTAAAATGTTATAATGTAAAACATTTTTTTAATGTTTTGGCTTTTTATTAGACTCGTGCAGCACTGGCTTACATCTTTTGTTTTTGTTTTTTTAATCCTATTACCGACATGGAACTGATTTAAAATTTCTTGTTAAAAATTTACATTTTAGTATTTACTGACTACTAAACTTTTTGTTGACTATGTCGTATCGTATGCTTGGAGGTCGACAGCGGCAATAGAAAAACAGTGTTTATATGCCCAGAAAGCAAATCTGTGAAGCATTATGTTGAGTTACCTCTTTTACAGTTCGTTACATCATTCACTATGCAAATATTGAGGAGGCTTTTAAGCTGTAAACTTATTGTACCTATAAAAATATATTTATTTAAATATTTTGTGGCTGAGAGTAACAAACGCGTTACCCATTTAAAAGGACTCAAAGAATGCCCACAAAGTATTTTTAAAAACCACAGGCAAAGCTATTGTAATAACGTTGTACCCTTTATGCACAAAGCAGTTCATTCCCGGTGTAATACCACTCATACATAATTCAAGGGTAAGATATTCCGGGAAGATACTGACCGAGTTAGCTTTGCTGTATTTATAAAGCGCAAAAGTCCATGATATGTTTGAAGTATGTTCAAGAGGCATTTCATCTTAGTCCTCCAGGTTGGCAACGCATCTGCAATCCCTCCGGAGTTACGGGTGTCTATGGGCAGTGGTGATCACTTACCATCAGGTGACCCACTTGCTCGTTTGCCTTCCTATTCATATGAAAAAAAAAAAAGTTTACAGGTTTAAATGGTATTTGAAACACCAACTATTGCTAAGGAATTCGCAGTGGAACGAATTTAATCTTAAAAAAGGAATGAAAACTACAGACAATGTTAACTCATCTGCAAAATATGAAGCTTTAAAGGACTTTCTTTGTTTTAACGAACTTATAAAGAAAGCGTGGCCTTTGGGTCTTGTCACCTTAGGCTCTGTCTACCCCGTAAGGGAGAAAGACGTGATTTATGTATGTATGAATGTATAAAGAAAAAGGCAGCGAGTTTTGCGAGTTTTGTGTAATAATCGGCCAAAAGTGAATGTTGAATAATAACCGCATGCCGCATATTATGAACGGAACCGCACACACGCAGCCAGACACGCACTTGGCCGATTTTTACTTCTATTATTAATATTTAATAAATTTAAATTGAATGTAAATAGAGAACCGTTTTCATATATGAACCGTTAATTGTTAACAAATGAATTGTACATTATATTCGTCGTCTAGCAACAATTCGTTGGTAACAGAACTGTTGCTTATTTTTAAATACGACCACTATAGTTGTGCATGTGTGGGATAAATTGTTATTTACGTTTCAACCGTACTAAAATTTACGATCGAGAGGTGTTTCCAGGTTAAGAACGCTCTACATCACGAAATTCTTTCTAGGATAAAACATTTCTATATTCTAACGCAGCAAAATTTAGGTTATAAAACTTAGAAAGGAGACAGGACTCATAAAAATGTAAAGTAGTCATGGAAGTTTTTCACATTGTATCATAGAGGAACTAAGTAACCTTGAATTTATTATTTGAACATCTCTAACGTAATTTTTGAAACCATAGCCATCTCAGAAAAAATTAAAATATAAATATAATTTAACGTAAACGTAACCTATTTTATATTGGTGACGTACACCTTTTAAATACGGTGTTAATTGACAATAATAAATAGTATTTATTTTTAAACGACATAATTACCTAATGATACCTTAAGTATAAAGCATACAGTGGACAAAAAATGGGACTACACTCACCATAATGTCAGGACACGAGATGTCACGACGCTGATTTTCAGTGGGCCCACAAAAAAATACTGTGTACAGTCAAGTGTAATAATATGTATCTAGACAAAGTTTCAAAAATAAGTACCATACCTACGCTCTTACGCCAGCGTAATAAGGTCGTGGGACATATTTTTGAGAAGTTCCTATCGATACTTATTTTTGCACTTGACCGTACCTACCTAATCGGTTCTGCTCTTGATTATGTTTTTTACAGCTTTTCAATGGATGGTGTAACACGTTACATGTTCCCTAGGAATTGTTCTACAATTAAACGCTGATCATTTACTTTGAACTGTTAAATTTCCCGAAGTTTGAACTCGATTTAAACCCGTGACATGTAGTTTTACCTAACAAGTAGGTCAACGACAGGTATTAGAGCAGTGCCTAGATAGCCACGTAAACCCTTCATTTCCCTGCGGCGCTACCGGTTTTCGATCGAACGAGTGTTTAACCGATACCGGTTTACCGGTTCAGCGGAGTTATGCATAAAAGATTCGCATTCTCATACATAGAGACAAGGTTGCTACATATTTAAGTGAGGGGAAAATGTTGAGTTATAAATTACTAACCCCTTTATTCATAAACGCTCTGTATGCTTCTGCTAAGTTAGCAATTGTTTCTCCTTATCTATGAAAGGTAAATATCAAAGTGACAGATAAGGACAAACGATTGCTAAATTGGCAGAAGCCTTCCAGACCGTTTATAAATAAGGGGTATGTTGTATTGCCTGTATTTATTTCAGTTAGATTTGGTTCAAAACTGGAGGGTAGCACCATATGCAGGGTCTATTCAGATTGCTTCCGTCATGCCGCTAAACAGCAGAGCTTGCTCTCTTGTGTCCCGGTGCGGGGAGACAGCCGGGGACATTTCAGGCACAAGAGGCATTTCTTATTAGAGGTTAGCAACGCATAGGCGCTTCGTTTGAGGGTCTGGTGTTGCGAGTGTCTATGAGCAGCGGTGATTACATATCATCAGGTCAAAAAAACGTAAATATCTGAAATTATTTTGTTAGTTTTCCGTTGGCAACAAATAACCATTTTGTTTTCGTTTAAATGTGTTACCTGAAAAGTCCAAAGGACTATTAAAGTATCAAATGTTATAAATACTTAATTGTTGAGTTAATATACCTAATAAACACCTAGCTCCTGCCCTCGACTTCGTCTGCGTAGAATTAGACATAAGAACTGATTGATCTTAATAGTAAATCCTGCTATAATTATTAACGTTGCGGCTCTAGGCAACAACGCCCTTACATGTTTGTCGCTATCCCGCGGGAACTACGTATTTTTTCGGGATAAAAGTAGCCTATGTTTTAATCTAGGGTACCAGCTATCTCCGTTCTAAATTTGATCTCAATCCGTCGAGCCGTTTGCGGGTAAAGAAGTGACAAACATGAACACGCACACTCGCAAACTTTCGCCTTTTTAATATTAGTGTGATGTTCCTTGAATTGACAATTACCTACATTAGAATACGTCTTGCGCGTTTTATTGTTTTTTTAAACGTATACTTATAATCGTAGTATAACCTAGACCAAACAAAACATATGGAAATACAACCCTTTTGCGGAAAAAATTGGCGGTGATATCGCTATCCTTAGCAAACATATAACGAATGACAAAGAGGGTGTGAGAGTCTACGATAGACGATGTTTTGTTTCATCCAACATTATTTTGGGCATAATATGTACAAGTCATGAGAATAAACATTAAAGTGAATGCTATACGTAACTAAATTTACCTACTTCGATTAATTGAGACGAAAATAAAAGAAAACATGTGTTAGGTATTGCTTTAACTTTACGGTTTAATAATAACTGTGAAAATTTTAAATAGCACATTTGGGTGAGGACCAAAAAGTTAAAAGAAAGAAAGAAAAGAAAGAAGAAATTTATTCCTTTTTGCAAGACACACCGTTAAACTTCCGTTAAAATTTCCACTAACTTTTTCCACTGTGACACGAAAGTTATCTAGTAATAAGATTTTCGCCCATTCCCTCGATGGGCTTTTACCATCTACGCGGGAAGAGAAGCACCTGGTATATTCTATGTTTTTTTTTACTCCCAGACTAGGTTGGAAGATTTCAAAACTTTTCAAGTTACCCACTCATTCTAAATCCTTTTGCATATTTTAACATCTTACACAATGGGGCCAGTGTCACCGTTCTTTAATCGACCCTTAACCGGTAATTAATCATGGCAAATTCGTTAAGCTTCACACGACATCCTTATCGGGCCCCCGCAGTCCGATCGGTGACTAAGCCAGGCTTCAACATTTCAACATTAAGGATCGATCACACTAAATCAGAGACGCACATTGCGTCAAATACTGCAGTTTGACGACCGGATAGCCTAGTGGTTAGTGACCCTGGCTATGAAGCTAGACATCCCATGTTCGGACCCCGGTAGGGGCAGGCATTTTGTATGATGAATTAAGTACGAACGTTTGTGCTCGAGTCGTGGATGTTGTAGGTATCTACATTATATAAGTATGTTAATCCGTTGCCTAGTACCCATACAACAAGCTATGCTTAGTTTGGGACTAGGTCAGTTGTCAGATAGGAGCGGATGGAGACGTCTCACGAAGGCCCTCTGTACCACTGGGGTACCATAGGAGAGCAACGCACAACACAGTTGATGTAATATTTATTATTTATTTATTTGTTAAATAATATATAATCTTATTCCAGTCGACCAGTGTGTGGTAAAAAATCAAATTAGTATCGGTACTGTCCGTAAAAAAGGCGAAAGAAACCATTAAAAACCCATTACTTGAAGCTTTAGATTAGAAGGTTTAAGCGGCAGGCGTAGTAAGTCTTGGTATTAATTAAAAAATGTGACACAATAGACTTGCCACTGCGTTAACGTATCGTCAAAATATTTTAACCTTCAGTGTGGTCTGCCCCTAATACAATCTTCTGCATTTCAGCATTATTAGGACTTATCACTAACGCCCGGTTAAGACGTGGTATTAGCATTTCACTCGAGTTTTCTTTTGACAGGTTCAACCCTCTTTAAAGTTCGGTTAATAATGTGCAGGTGGACTTTAGATTTGGGGTTATTTTCGGAACTGATAAGAGGATCAATCTTTTACATCACATTTTGGGCTTAACGGCTTTTGGACTTTGAAGTTTTGTGAATTAGACTTCTGGCGTCGTGACATTAGAGTAAGATCGTGAGAAGAGCTGACGCCTTTTATAAAGACGAGTAAGAGGTACAACAGGCATTTATACAGAAATAGAATACTCCAAGCTATTTTATATCATTACTAAAATATTTGATAAATGAAATGAATAGCACTTTCTATTTAAGGATTCTATTTCGCGCATCGACCTCGATTCTATCGTTTTATTTTTGTTCTCTGTTTGTCTCGGGGTTAATAAAAGCCTCATAGGTCTCATGAAAATACTATTCGTTCATGGAGTTCATCGTCGACTCTCCGGGATTAAAGTAACCTATTTTATTGGAACCAAGTAGTCTCTGCCTACCCCTATGGGAAAGAGACTTGACTGTATGTATGTATATAAGGTGCATTGGGGTGAATTCGAAATTGGGAGAATTTAGAAAACCGTGGATATCCACTAAACGGGGAACAATTCCATGATCTGGCAACGCTTATCTAGAAGCCAAAGACATTGGAGCTTCTAGGTAAGTGTTGCTAGATTATGTAATTGTTTCCCGTTTATTGGATATCCACGAGTTTCGAAATTCCCCCATTTTTGAATACAACCCACTGTATTTTATTCGAAAAAGTCCTGAAATCTTTGAAGTTCTTTAACATTCACTATAGAACAAAAACAATAAAACTTTAATTTGATATCGACGAACATAGGTAAAACAGGTCTTTAAACACGATTACATTTCCTTTTTTAAATTCTGTTCAAATTTTTATCACTCTTACTACGATGCCTAAAAATACCACTACTAACAATAAATCATCCTTAACATCAATAATATTTTCCCACGAGCCGAATAAACGTTGACACACATTCAGGACGCCCACTGAACCGCTAAATCGTACCATGCACTACCCTACACTACGGCAATATGGAAACATCAATGATAAATTGTTGCCGAGCGATTGTGAACACCTCGACCGTTTGTTACTCGGAAATTTGGAAGCGAAGCTAATTCCAAATGGCACGATCCTTTTCACCTTAGTCACACTGTGAAGGAATAAGGCAGTCTTTTTTTCTTAATTGCTCTCTATTTAAATTAAATGATAATGTAAGGCGATTTCGGCCAGTGTCACAATAAAAAAAATAAAGAAAGAAAAAAGAAGATAAACTCATTTCTTGAATGGCAACTAATCAATGAGTCCATATTTAAAGCGTTAGTTGCCATCCCTAGCATGATAGGTACCTATTTGGTAGCCTTTCAAATTTTCCGAGCGTTCGTGTAAGTAATCTCACTCATTTTATCGAAAAGCATCATAGTTGTGTTTTAGATTATACTGACCTTTTTGGCTGTACTGATGCAATAGTTAAAAGAGAAAAAAAACAGATTCTGAACCATTTGAATGATGAACGAAGACCTAGTTTAGAAATTGCATGACAATCATGTTCTCGTGCGCTACTACAATCGGAATAAATAATATTTCAAATATTGGTTTCAACTTAATGCGATCGGCCAAATTTTTAAGAGTTAATTTATTTGCATATCGATATCAAAGCAATTTAAGAATTATACAGCAAATATAATTTTTAGACAGTATCACATTTAAGAAAAAACAAACGATACAATTTCTATTTCCTAATAGCTGACACAGACAGCGGGATTGGGTGAATTTGTGAACACGCTGTCTATTCATGTCGGTGAGATAAAGAAGGGCAGATATCGAAAGTTTAGTGAAATATATTCCTATTAAATTGAGATTTATTCAATAAGTGTCCATAAGTTTATCTCTGGTCTCTGCAACACGGAGTCAGAATCAAATGCGAAGTCTCATTCATTTCATTACACAATGGCGCTATATTTCATCGCTCTTTTGAATTAAATCTAACTAACGTTCTTCATGAGTCAGTAGAAACGTTACTCGTAATATTCGAAGCGGCCAATGACTCGAGAACAAAATAAGCTTTCGAAGTATGAAGACAGGTTGTTGGAATTAGCATGTTGTGTTGACTTTGTCTGTGAGAGCCACGATATTATATTAAACCTAAGACCAATTGGAAAATCAAGATAAACTTAAGCAAACGCTAAAGTGAGGCCGGTTTAAATACACCTTTTAGTACTTAAGTACTTTCCTAAAAAGCAATAAAGGAAGAAAAAAAAAGTTTATTTTTGATCAAAAGAAGTTAAGAATCAAAAAACATAAAAAAAGTTACATGTAAATAAATTGTCACAAAATGGTCCCAACTTACAGCCAGCGCTGGTCTTCGGTCGGGGCTATCGAGTGATGCATACAATTAAAGAGATAGAGATAATAGGTATATAATATATATGACAGTAAAAATAAACATGATATAAAATACTTCGATATGGCTGCCTGTGCACAAACTCCTTTGCCATTCAATGGAGAGAAAAATACTAAATCACAGACAGCCACATCACAAACGTATAGAAAAAGAGAATTATCAATGAAGTGACATGAGTATACTTTAGGTTATTAACAGAAAAATAACATTAGAAATTAAATTAACTAAAAATTACATAAAACAGGGTAGGTGTAGTAGGTATTTAATTCCAAAGACTTATTTTTTACGGAAATTTGCATCCGAAAAAACTTTGACTCTGTTTCTCATTAATCCCAACTTCGTGAAAGCTGCTTAGAATGTTAATTTAGTTTTATCGATATTCAGGGTTATTGGTTTTCCCCGCACTAACAGGTGAAAGAAAGCGTTCGTTACCCGTAGATCCTTGCATACATATTCTTGAAATAATTCTCTCTCCGAAGTGTTAGTTGTTCTACCACAGTACTCAGATTAAAACTTAGACATTCTGAAACGCAACGAAAATTTTTACACTTGTGAGCGTTTTAACACTTAAAACAATGAAAGCAAAAATCTTAGTACAATAAGCGAAATGTATACCACCGTAGAACCCTGTCGCAATTGACCGGCCGCTGTCACTCAAACTCGAGTAATCTTCTTCTTCCTTGTCGGTATCACTCTTGACATAGCGGTCTCGGTCATCACTTCAGGTATTGGTGGCAAGCTTCACAACACGCCGCCACTCTTCTTTGATGGCCGTCTTCCTCGTGCATTCATATAGTGGTGACTAGTCCTAGGTGGTGGTCAGTCCACCTCATAGGCGATCTTCCTTGTGGCCTGGTACCCTCAACCTTTCCTTGGACCACAAGTCGCTCAATAGCCACCTCCCCTCGGCGGCATGCGTGACCAAAAAAGGTTACGAGACTGTACTAAAGATGGTAAACGCTGCTAGATGCTGAGTTCTCGAAGAATAGACTCATTGGTACGAAATTCAACTCGAGTGATATGTCACCTTATTGAGGGTTCTACTATGGTACATGAATACATTTCCCTAGCTTACTAATAATATTATAATACTAGGGAGGATTGCTACACCACTTAATTTCCTCACGATGTTTTCCTTCACCGAAAAACTCACGATAAATTTCAAATGAGATTTCTCACATAAATTCCGAAAAAGTTGATGCTTGAGAGGCCATAGGTCAAACCACAAAGGCCATCTCGGCATTTTTTCAGTTTATGTAATAAAAATATATGGAATTTATTTCTTGTAGTGTAAGTAGCCCGTATTATTTACACATGTTAGTATTGTTACTACACTGTGTACTGTGATACACGATGTATTGTGAATTGTGAAGCTTCTCGTAGTTTCGCGATAATCTCGCGTGTACAAGTTCAACGTGTTCGGATTTCGAATCACTACCTACTTTAAGGATTAGCACACTACAAGGTGCACACGTGCATGATTTATGCAAAGACAAATTTCTGATCACGTCTCAGTTTCTGTTCTCGCTTGTTTATGTTTTGTGGTTAAGGTGAGAGAATCTATAATTAGAAGGCTCCTTTAGAACCGGGTACTCGTTGAGAACTGTAACCGTAACTACTACAACCCAAACCTTTAGTGCGACGTGGCGTTCCGCTCGCGGCAGGTTCCTAAAACTGCATTGCACAGGTGCCGCGAAGAGGGAACCCTATCCTGGGGTGGTCGTGGGGCGTCGCGGACACCGAGTGCTCACATACGAACGAATAAGGAATCCGTGTGGTTTTAGTGGGTATGCCTGCCGTCGCGGGAGAGCCCTACATACCCCAGGTAAACCCGTACCGAGCGGATGCATAAAGCGCTTTTTCGATACCATAAAAAAAATCCACCTCAAGGGTTTACGGCTACTGTAACGTTCAACAGTTAGGTACAGGGGGGTTCGCTCGCTGTCAGATCCATACTAAAAATTAAAGCTAAAACCTGAACTGAGTTGGAATTGAATCGAGTGACGTCATGGTAAGGCCCCAGCTCGCAGATGAGTACCCGGCTTCAAGAAATACGAGTAATATTGAGATTGAGAGGGATGTTTTTGCTGTCATTATTACTGACTTAGTTTACGCGAGCGATCTCCACATCCATTGCCAGTGAGAACACAAATCGTTAAAGTAGGTAACGCAAGTTATGGAAATAGATGTATCCATTCTTTCCACTATGCAGGCTTGCAGGAGAATCTTTATGTCTTGTGGCTTCAAATAACACGTCCAGGAAAGTTTTAAAAAATAGTGCATGTCGTGAATGTGTGTTCGGCTTAAGTTGCTTGGCGACGGTTGTTAGAAAAAATATCTTTTAGAATTTGATGGAATGGAGAAAAGTAATACACGGTTTTCTTAAACACAATCCGTTTCGTCATTTTTTCATATGGCGACCGTGACAGGAAATTTTTTGCATTTTTTCCAATTTTGAAAATTTTAAAAAGAATATGTCCCCCTGGTACTTTTTCTACATTGCTTGTATGCATGTATGGAGGAGATAGCGATAATTCTGATCAGAAATAACAAAAAAAATCTAAATCTAAGAAAAAAAATAGTGGTTTATTTTTTCAATCTCCTCGACAAATTTCTTAATCGTGTTTCTATCTGATACCTAAGACAAACTCAAACTTGGCCGGTTTCTTTTAATTGACAACGATTCCCAGGCACTTCACGCAAGGAATGCCCACCTCTTCCCATTGTTGGGCCAAGACGGCGATTCAGAAGGCAGTCACGTTGTCCGTATAAAAAGGACATCACGCAGAAAAGTTTCTACTAATTCCCCTGAGGACGAACTTAAGGCCAGCTTTGAGCATAATACCTCAATTTAAGTTGGCAGACGAGACCCTGGAGACTGAACTTTTTAAATAATTATCATTAAGTACTAGAGGTGAGGTTCCCGACGACTGGGTCGGGTTTACTTTTAGATTCTAATTTATATTTCTATTTTATTAATTTTGTATCTAGTTACATATTTTTATGGACTTACCTTAAGCGAGTAGGTATAGTCGACCAAGTTTTACCATTTACTACGACGGTAAGTACCTATTTTTTATAACTTAAGACTGGCCACTAAGAATGGCGTCAGTCAAAAAGAAAGAAGCGACCGTCTTTTGTTTTTACGCTGCAGCTGCGCGCCTTGAGGAGAACGAGAAGCGGCTCTTGAAAATTATTAATTTTAGATGAACATTCTGACAAACTTTAGTGAGTAAAGTATTACAGATTATATATAAGATCTTCTAACATATGAGTACGTATTACATGACACCAATTAGGGTGAGTGTTGAGTACATATAACATATACCTAGCTCACATTTTTGAGTTGAAGTCTTGTATCGGAAGTTCTTCGCATATTAGGCTCTTCAAAGGCTTCTTCTGTCTAGCATTCTATTGTTTGTGTGCTTGTAAATATTTGTGCCTATAATCTACTAGGTGTTGCCCGCGAGTCCGTCCGCACAGAATTCGCGTACAGCTATCGCTAAGTGTGTTTATTGTGTTGCTATGCCTATTTTGGCAATGGGCGTAAATTTTAGCCCATTATATTTATTTTTTATTATTTTAACTCGGCTCACCCACCTCTAGTTTAGTCTGGAATGTTGACCAGAGCTACTCAGGAAGTTTGTAAGTTATTTGCAAGTGTTTGCCCAAGTCTGAACACAGGCTTTTGAAAGCTTTCCTCTGTCGCTTAAGTTTATTGTTGAACTCGTGTTTCTAGTAATTATTATTAGAGTGAGTTTCCTGAAAAGTGATTAGGAAAAAATGCATTTTTAGCTTTCAATATAAATTGGGAAAATCGTAAGAATTAAAGCGAAAATTATTTTTTATTTTCCTAGCGCATTATTTTAGTATTGTAGGTTTAATACATTGGGTAACGCTCCCTTGCCAGAACTTAAATGGCATCTTTATTCTTATAACTTCTTCCTATTTTGTTTACCGCCAACAAAATCAGCACGTACCACAATTTTCCCGCCTAATCCACTACTTACGTCCTTTTCTAAATAGCTTTGTAGGAAGGAGACGCGTAGAGCCAAATCAAAAGATGCAACGTTAAGATTGCTGTCGTAATGAAAACTGTTATTTTCTTACTAGTTTCTAAGTAGTGTCCGACCGAAGTTTCGGTTTCGGTTTCGGTTTCGGCCAATTTCGGCCAAAAAAGTGATTTCGGCCGAAGTTTCGGTTTCGGCCAGAATCCGGCCGAAACCTTCGGCCGGGCCGAAATTACTTCGCGGCCTCTCGCGGCTCTCGCATCGGGAGCATTCGGCTTAATTCGGGCGCGTAAAGTAAAAGTACAAATTGAAATATGTACTCTAAGCTCCAGGAAGGACTACAAAATAGTCCGAAACATGTCGAGCATCACTCGACTTTTTATACGTGAGTTATCCGTTTGTGTAATTTTTTTATGATTAAAGTCTCACGGTAGTTTCATGTACCTATATTTATTTTCATTAAAAATAAACGTTTTTTATTTTGTTCAACAAAAAAAGAAACATTCTCAAATAAGAAATGCTTGCAATAACCTTTTCCTTACGATTTGTACAGTAATTTTGAATATTTTGATACGTCTTCAAAAATTTCGGTTTCGGTTTCGGTTTCGGCCGAAATCAGAAAAAAACCGAATATTCGGTTTCGGTTTCGGTTTCGGCTAAAAATCGTGTTTCGGTCGGACACTATTTCTAAGTTACCATCTGCTCTAAAAACTTGGAAAGCTGGCAACACCGTCTGTGAAGTTAAACCAGTCGTTCATTACGGGCTAGTCTGCTTGCTGAATGCTGCGACAGAAGAAGTTTTCAACTTGCTCATACTTATTTTAAACGTCAACTTTCCTCTTTCAAATTCTCACGTCGCCACAAAAGCATTATTGAGAGATGGTTAATGTATAAAGATACTCAAAATTGTACTGAGATTTATTTTTCTTCACTTCGTATATGACACTGGCGCCCAAGATGGGGCTCGAGCTCTACTCTAGTTTATTTATATAATATATTCTGGCTTCTTAATTTAAACCTAGAATATTTAAAAATAAAAAAAACCTAGTGGTTTGACCTGTGGCCTCTCAAGCAGCGGTTTGTGGGTTCGAAACCTCTGAGTTTTTCGGAATTTATGTGCGGTATTACATTTAAAATTTACCATGAACTTTCCGGTGAAGGAAAACATCGTGAGGTAACCTGCACACATCTGCGAAGCAATTCAATGTTGTGTGTGAAGTTCCCAATCTGCACTGGGCCCGCGTGAGAACTATAGCCAAACCTCAGATCAGAGAAAGGACTAGATATGTAACGAAGGCGTGGCGCGTGACTCCGCGACATGGTCAGAAACGAACATCGCTCGCGAAACAAGCCGCGCCACTCTTTAGACACAGTTCAGACGTACGACGGTAATGTTCTCCGATGTTTTACCAAAATGCCGAATTGTTGTGTGGTTACGTGCAAAAACAGAAGTGAAACGAAAAACTACAAGAATAATGGAGTCACTTACCATATGTAAGTATTAGAATTTCATTGTTTTTTTGCTTAAAAGTAACAAAAAACGTAACAATTTAACAAATAAATTCAGTGCCGAATGAGTTACCATAATACCGAACTTGATTTTGATGTTTATTTAGACATGGTATACATTGATGGCTTAGTACAGCAACCACATAATGTCACATCATATGATACCGCAATGTATTCCGTTATCATCGATTTCCACTGCTGCGTGAAAAAACATGGTACGGCCGCATGCACAGTTCACGAATTAGTGCAGTGCTAGTGTTTATTGCGGTTGAGATATTATCGATAAATAAGCTTAGATATGCTCAAGTAATAGGTATCTATTTTTATTATTTAACCTATGTTGTTATTTGCATTACGTGACTAATATTAAATTATTGTACAGAGTGAATTTGAATTGGTATACAGGAACCGATGTTACTACCTACAGACCTAACCAAATAAACGTTAATTACGTCTTTGTGTACTCGTAGTAGTAATTAATTAAGAATGATTTAATGAATCTTAAAAGTTAAATAACAATCAATTGACTGTACGGTTTTTATACAACTGTTTTTTTTTTACATTTCGGGGGTAGGTGAAAAAAATACGTTTGTCTCATTCCAGTTTTCCGAAGATTCCGAATATAAAAGAAAAATGGATAGATGCCATAGGCAGAGGTCCTAACTGGTTTCCTGTCCAAAGAAGCGTGATATGTTCGAATCATTTTCAGGAAAAATGTTTCCAACCTCATAATAAAAGCCGTAGACTTTTTGAATGGGCGATACCAACTTTAAAGATTTGTCATATTGTTTCATCGGTAAGTTCATCATCTATTGTAGTACTGATCAATGGCCCAGAGAATCCACATACCTATAGGTGATAACTAGCCAGCGTATTCTGTACCTACAAATAGGCATGAAAGTTATAACTTGAAGTGAATTAGCACTTTTGATATTATTAAAGTTGAAATTTAGACATAATACAGTGTACACTGTTAACAACGACACTCGATTTAACGACAAACTATATGGCAATACTTTTAATCTCCCCTTTATTGGCCAGCTAAATAAATAAATTCAAAAATGCTCAACTTGGCTCCGTACGACATTTAAAGAAATTAAAAAATACTCAACTTGCGGCATTTCACTACTTTATGTCTATTGAAAAAAATAATTTATGGGATAGAAATTTCTCCAGAACCTCACTGTTACATGATATACGTCTCAATGCCACGAAAGATTTGAGATATCGATATCTTATCAATCCTATTTCATCTTTGTTCTCTCACTAGCGTATAGGTGAAAAATAAATTGCTTTTTTTAAAGTGTGCGTGAAGTGTCCTTAAGCTAATCACAACACCCGTATGCGTGTTGTCGTAGACTCTTAGGCTCCTCCTGTTCTTTTGTTTTTACGCAGATCAATGTGTGTGTGGGAGCTGTAGTAGGAGAAATTTGGCGACACTGGTGCTCTTTGAAATTACGTACGACGCGACTTCTCCTCCATTAATATTTCTATGAGCCAAACCCTCTCGTTCTGAGAGTAGGACTGTGCCCAGCAGTGAGACGTATGTGGGCTGGAGATGATGATGATATTTAAAAATACATACATGCATACATACCGTCACCTCTCTTTCCCACAGGGGTAGGCAGAGACTACTTTGTTCCACTCTAATTTATTTAATTAAGTTGGTCATATTTATAAGAACAAGATATAATTCAACAACTTAACTAATCAAAACTTTATCTTGGATTTTTTACAAGCGCTCAAAAGGTTTTGATGTACTAGACTGATACAAAATTTAACAGAAGTTTGCATCGTAACATTTTATTGTCACATGTGTCCCAGACAAACTCGTAGTACATAAACTAGGTATGATGCGATACACAAAAGAAAGTTATAGTAATAATAATAAATTCAAGACAGTTGAAATATTAAAAAATACATTGCATTACGTATTTTTTTTAATATTTTGGCAGTGACATCGGCCACGGACATGACCTCTTTCATTTATTTCCAAAAATTGTAAGCACTACATTACCTAGATAGGAAAGATTTTTTATAGATTAATTAATGTGTTCGAGCCGTTATATAATATCCAATTTAAGGAAAGCAAAACTAATTTCTAAAATTCAAAGCCGTAAATTCTGAGATAACAAATCAAAAAGTAGTTTTCCTGCTAATTTGGAACGTTTTGTTTTATTTCTGCCCCGAAATTGTCCCCATCCTGTAAAGGCATAAAAACGATCTGATATTACAAAATTTAGCGCAGTCATAAAAACAGACGATTAAAAGATAATCCTGCGAGCTTACCGTAAATTTGACAATAATTTAAACATTTTTATTTACGGCAACAACGCGCTGACCCTTTTGACAGTTAATTAAAATGGGGCTTGTTTTCGAAAGCAATCTGTGGTCATAGAGGTTTTAAAAATGTTATAAAGGAAAGGGCCATCGGCAAGGAACTCTAGGGCTCCATAACTTTACAGCGCCTTTTACAATTGTAAAGCTACGTCCATACCATATCAACTCATAATTTTGTGTCAAAAATGTCTTAGATTTTTGTAGGTTATAAAGTACTGTATTACCTTAAAAGAGAACGTACGAAATGTCATTGTGCGTTTTAGTTTGGATGACGATCCAGATAGACGTTACATAATGAAAATTTACTTATTACAAGAAATAAAGCAATTATTTTCTTACAAATCTATCTATCGGCTATTTAACGCATTTAAAATTTAATACGTTATAGTCCCTTCGAAAAGCCGCCTATTAACTAATGTACAGTTTGTAGCAACTACCTCAATCTGTCCTCCAGGCCGTAATGCCGTCGGGGGCCGCAAACAATATATTTATGGGGCAAGGGTTAACAAGATGTACGAGCAACGGATTAATTAGATGTGTGGTGAAGTGTGAGAGTAATCAATAAAGGCACTATGTTTACATTGTGCGGTCTGATTTAGAACTGATTACGCTGAAACTAAAATATCATCATGATATCACTGTAACACGTGTTGGCTGTCACACAACTCCGCGACTTTGTTATATTCCAAGCTCTATTTTCTTATCTCACCTGCGATAGTCTCCTAATACTAAGAGCAAGGACTCTTCGACAGACTTTCGACTCCCCCAACTCTCAGTAATCTTTGCCCAGTCTGTCATGTCGCTCTGCTCATAGTGATGCCGAGCGCTGCCTGCTTATGTAGCAGCGACGCACTACTCTCTCACCCAACTCCCACCTGTCTCTTTTTTTCAGTCGTGACGAAAGAGACAGAGACAAACAGAAAGCCGTGCGTAGTAGATACGCTAGCAAACATATCGTTGATTCAAATCGCCTTTCTATCGTCTCCACCTTAGCCAGCAGCGTCGCCTGTGATCATTTTTGAGCACCCACAGTCTGGCTACGCATGCCAACCTCACCGAACAGTCAAAATGAAAATCGCTATACCTACTCACAAACCTCGCAGCAATATCCTGCAGCTAAACATTTTATTAACGTGACCTTTCCACTATCCCGATATAAGTTTTTACTATCAACTCCAGTGTGTCCCAGCCTGCCATAAAACCGATTTACATTAAGCCCCTACAAAGTACCGACGAGATGTCAGCAGTTACGGCTACAATTTCAAGTCAAGTCAGTTAAGATTTTATTATACTAATGCAAAATGCTTAGTACCGGAAAGCGCGAAAGTTACGTTCACGCATATATTTGTATTCGTAAGTTTATGGCACTTGAATCGACACTCTTATGTACTTTTTATCTAAAAGCTGAAAACACGTTTTCTCACGATGAGGGTAGAAAGAGATAGTGAATGAGATTGCCTGCGTCCGCGCATTTCTCAACAAGGTCTATTCAATAGACCCATTGTGGTATTATTATGAGCTCTTAAATGTCATAAGTGCATGACAAAAACCTTTTTTTGGGCACTTTTGTACCTACCCATAAAAAGATTTATATTACGAATGTAGGTAAAAGCATTTCCAATATAACGATTCCAGAAAAGTATACAGTGGTACCAAGCTTGGATTAAATGAGCAAATCGTTTTTACAACTATTCACCCTGCTTTAAAATAACGTAGGGACGTGTAGTATGAATGGAAAAGGCTTCAATAAGTCTGGAAGCATTAACTTTAACGTTAAGTCTGTAAGCACTTAGGTAAAATTACTTTTTTGACGAACGATGTTGCACAGTTCTTTACAGGTAGAGCTCGGTGTCGAGTCGCCGCAATCTGACCGAAAGGCCGTTATAAATCCACGGTTTGTCCGTTTCCCCGGACAACTATTTACACGCATATACGCGACATCCAATGATTAAACAAAATTTATATTTCTATTTAGGTACTAAACTTTAAATTTCTAACGGTAAAACCGTAAAAGTAAACACAAAAAAAATCAAGAAAAAAAAATCTTGATTCGGTTGATAGTAGGTACCTATCATTTGAAAAACAGCGCCTTCTCTCGTCCCTGGTGAGCAGTAGATGTTCCACGGGAGTTTGTAATTGTGTCGTACAGACACATCATTCAAACAGATGACGCTTAGCGACAAAAATTCGCATAGTAAAAAAGGTCACGTAACATCTAGTAACAGGTAGAAAAATTCGAAGACTACCCACCTTCTATGGGTGGTGTAGGGGTATGCGCGTCACGGATAACGAGGATCCTGGTTCGATTCCCGGCCATAGCTTTACTTTTCGGGTTTTTCTATATGTTCTAATTTTCACTGACATGTAGAAACTAAACTTTAACCAAAATTGTTTTATGAAGCAGTAAGTATATAAAAATGTATGAAAATCGCGGAGGCTTAACGAAGTGTAATTTATGCTACACTATCAAACAGTTTAAGGAAGAAAAACGAACCCAATCTGGTATGACAAAGGAAACCATTAGCGCCTTGAGAACATGGATACACGGTGTAGCCCATTATTAATGTAGGTGCGTGAGATTAACGCTGGCTCTCATATATAATGCAATAATACGCATTACTGCTCACCACGGCCATTAAGAAACACCTCTAATTACCTTAATTCCACCCCTAAATCAAGCAACCTTTATATAGCCCTTATAAACCTCGTAAATAACTCCCTGTAAACTAATAAAGTTGCCAGCCA
Organism: Pandemis cinnamomeana; assembly: GCA_932294345.1. Lineage (NCBI taxonomy): Eukaryota > Metazoa > Arthropoda > Insecta > Lepidoptera > Tortricidae > Pandemis > Pandemis cinnamomeana. The sequence goes on along the minus strand of OW028724.1, from coordinate 5,401,261 downwards.
TGGAAGTCATGATTTATTGAATCACCTGACTCTTATCGACACCTGTGCCTCGTGAATTTATACAGGGGTCATATTGGGTGTACCTACAGTCTTCAGGATCGATGGAATTGCTGACTCAGCGTGCACTTTGCTCCAGTATGGCAGAAATTCGTGGTTGAGGCAATTTCGCACTGAGTGCACTGCTATAGCTTCCTGTTGGAAAATGGGATCTGTGTGATAGAAAATTAAAAACACGTGTAATATTTATTTATTTAACACAATAGTAACTAACTACTTTACACTTACTTACTTACTTACTTTACTTTACTTTATGTTTTTTCTTTTTTTGTGAATTGTATCTGTTTCTTTATATTTGTACAATAAAGCATTTACTTACTTACTTACTTACTTACTTACATTATAGATAGGTTTATGTATTATACAAACACTAATCCTATAAACCTACATATCTATGCTAAAAATAACAATAAAAACCTATATTTACAAATAAAAATGAACGTATGAATCGGCATTTATATCTATTGTATAAAATAATATGTATATATTTTCCACGGTTCATTGGATTAGGCACTCTTTTAAAGTTATAAAGATTTCGTTAAAACAATAATTTCCAATACGTGTTTCTAGAAAAAAGTAGGTATACTAAATAAATATTAGTAAAAATAATGTGAAACTTTAATGTGCTCATGACGTAAATAGCTTAGTGTTTGCACTTTTATTTCCCCTCTTCCCCCAAGGTCAAGTTCACAGCACCTTTAGGCATTCATGCCTCCCCAAATCACCTTTATGCCCGCATATTCCCAAATGATCGCGCCCCAAAACCCTTATTGTGGCACAGCCCTGCAATATCCACAGGATGCGCAATTCTACGACATATGAAAGGAAATCCTCGGTATTACAGCTGCTTTATTATTTTCTTGGAATAACCTATTTTCCAAGGAATGACGTACAGGCCTAAGAATAAGAAGCCAATGTGAATGCTTTGCGCGTTTTACTTCGTGTGTCTTTCTTTATTTCGTACTAGCTTTGACCCGTGGCTTCGTCTACGTGAACCTTTAAATGTAGTAATAGAATTTACAGGATTTTACAAAATAAATAACTTCGTATTCTAAAGACTTATATTGCCTGAATATTACCCGTGCAAAATGTCATATGTCTAGACTAACGGTTCACATTTCGGTATTTTATTAGCGTACATCTCGATCCCGTATAAAAGTCGGAATAAAAGTAAGGCAACGTTATAATCATTTCTAAATCATTAAGAAAGCCTTGCCGACCCAGTAAGGCATAAATATATTTTTTTATATGATTAGGAAGGCAAACGAGCAAGTGGGTCACCTGATGGTAAGTGATCACCACTGCCCATAGACACCCGCAACCCCGGAGGGATTGCAGTGCGTTGCCAACCTAGAGGATTAAGATGAAATGCCTCTTGTGCCCGTAATTTCCCCGGCTGTCTTACTCTCCACACCGGAACACAGCAGTGCAAGCACTGCTACTAAGCGGCAGGATTAGCGAGTAGTAATATAATTACTTAACGTGGCTTTAAGGCAAGAAAAACTTATATGTATAAATCCTTAAATAGATGTTTCTGGCGCATCACAACTCGTGGTTCCGAGGAGCTTCACGCGATAAAACACCGTTTCAGTATTTAAAATATGCATGACAATCTCGAAAGTTTAAAAAGTGTAAAAATTACACTTTGGGATCTTGTTGGGTTTCTTAGTTTAGTATGCTCTGCATAAATAAGAAATAACCAGCTGCTACTCACTCCATCCAAAATGACACAAAGGGAGAGAATGGTGCTACCGTTTGTGAGAATTCTTCCCTAGTTTCATGTGTATTGAAGTTTAATATTGAACATAAACACTGTCGATAATTTAAATCGAGAACTGAATTATCTGATAGAAAATCTGTTTATTGTATCGTGTTTAATAAAGCTGCAAAGAAGTTGATCTTAGCTCAAAGCACACTGATGAAGGAACCAGTTTGTTTAATCGTTAATACGGTTAAGTTACTTTAGACATGATACTGTAATTTTAAAACTGATAATAAAACAAACTGTATCACTATTATTATTTTTTCCAATTCTTGTACACTCATATAGTTACATGGAACTGAAATTCCCTTTTAGAATATGCTTCCATTCCACAAAACATAACTTGAAAGCCACGTTGCATAATCACATAACAAGAGAAAAGAAGTTATTTCAACTACTGTGACTGGTCGATCCAATACGACTGAACTCCGACTCGATAAAAGCACACCCTTACGATCATGACTGTACTAGAGGGATTTACGTTAGGTATTTTAGATTAGTGCTACAACAAAAATAAATTATAGCACCTTAACATATTAGCATTAGATCCGTCTCAATTACAATGCCACAATCTAAACTTGCATCAAGGAAGTCCTGAAGCAAGAAGTTACCAAACCCATAAATTAATCTCTGCATTCCTGCTTAATGTCAACTGAAGAGGTATTCTAAAAGACGTTTCTACGTCCATCAGCACTTTGTAATTTAAACTCTATATCTACATTCAATAAGTCCAAACACAACAAAGCAGCGTAGTGAAGATAAGTCGATTCGGAGTGGCATTCCTAAGCTCAACCATAGTGCAAAGCCAGTATGTAAACTACAAATAACAAGTAGAACTACACACACACAAGCACATGCAGTCACTTCACAAATTCTCATCTCATCTGATCTTCGAGAGATAGAGTAACGTTTGTTAAAGTGGTTTTCGTGGAACCCTAGTGTTCTGTCTGGTCATTTTTGTGTGCTGCAAATCCATGATAATAATATATAAAGTTCTGATGGTAGATGTGTGATAGTGATGCCAGCGGATGCTGGATTCCGCCTAGCAATAGAGCACTAAAAAGGAATAAAAAGAGCTTATAGTTTGGGATCACCTTGGCTAAGGTACTTTTTCATGAGAGATAGGTGGCTTTACAATAAACGAGGTCAACGATTGCCGTTTATGCTGTTCAGTGCTAAGCTATGAAAATAAAATTCGTAATTACCATACGCAATACACACCGACAGGTTATGCAAATAGGCCCATCTATGGTGGATAAGCAGCCTCACTCTTAAAAGTGACTGATTCCGAATCTCATCCTCTTTATGATGTTTTCATTCCGTTTGTTAGATTTCCTAGATTGTTAAAATGTGTCTAGGATTATTTCTACATAATCTTACCTTCGGCATCCAGTCGGAATAGCTAAAGCATTGTTTGTAGATTTGTTACTGGCGTCGTACTGTGACCGAACACAATGTGGCGACCGCACTCAGATTCGTGTTACTCCGAACTTCGTGTAGACATCTTGTAACTTCGGCCAAGATTCTACGTATTCTAGTTCGGTAGTTTTGTTTTATCTCTCATCTAAGAGCCGGTGAAGTTTTCTAATCTCAGAAGTTGAGATTAGATGTGCCATTAATAGTTGCATTAGCATTAAAGACAAATATAACGACAAGCAAAATCTTGAGACACCTTGTTCAACAATTTCCATACAAATTAAACCTGTTAGGCGGTTCGACTGTTTTACATATATACCTACTTGCTAGCTTAAGTGACTTATCCGTATTATCTATCTATAGCCGTCAAAAAGAAAAATCCCAATGGTTTGACCAGTGGTCTCTCAAGGAGAAGAAGCTTTCTTTACTAAAAATTCAAATAATATATTTTTGAAATGAATCATATCTCTAATGTTGTTAGAAACTTTACTATAAATTTTTGGAGCCATTCCGAGTATACTTTTTCTAAATAACGCTGTTTTAGAAGACATCGAACTTATTTTATTCCCAAGACGAGCGCTCCTAAAACTTTGAAATAATAGCAGATTACCCTTTACAAAAATTGCAACTTCGAAAACATACAAACAAGGCAGTGTTAGTATGCGTAATCTTTGGAAGTTCGGTTTACATGAGTCTAGTTGTTGAATTCCACATAATGATCGAATACACCTTTTCTGCGCCTTAAATGCAATTTCTCTATCAACCAAGTTTGCCTAGAATATATGATGCCATACCTCAGTGTCGTTGTTAGGTTCACAAGCTTGATAGGCAGTTAAAACAACTGGATTATCAACAATTATTCTTAAATTATGTATGACGTATGAAAATCGATTTTGTTTCTTACATATAATAATGGCAATTTGATTTTTCCATGTCAACTTATCTTAGTTAGAGATTGATGAATGTAGATGAAGCGAAAGAAGTATGTCAGGATCGTAGCAAGTGGAACAAAGTAGTCTCTGCCTACCCCTGTGGGAAAGAGGCGTGACGGTATGTATGTATGTAACTTATCTTAGTTTCCGAATGTGCGAAACCACATTTGAAAGTTACCTATCATGAGCTTTTCGGTGAAGGAAAATAACGCAATAAAATCTGCACACACGTGCAAAGCAATTCTATTATATGTATACCTACATACTCGCGTGGGTACTGTCATTCAGCGGCACGTATTTAGACTGGAAAAGATAACATAAAGAAACCAATAGTTGAAGAAATACGTAAGCTTCGGCAGACTATAAACCCCTTGAGCTCCCAGGCGAGTGTTAAAATTTCATCGTCTCAGCCCAACGACCAAATTCGGCAGCCGTGGTAACATAAATTAAACCTTCTGTGCACCGCAAACTAGTAGCAATAAGGCGATATATTGCCCCATGTGCCGTTGCAGAGACCAATAAACATGTGAGATATTATTAATTAAGACATTATGTTTGGTTTAGTTAGGAATAGGTTATGACATACATATACCTATATTTCGATTGAACAATACCGTTACGTGAACGCGCATTTCTCGTAGAACTGATGACGGTCGAGGCCATAAGATTCTGGAGTGGCGATCGCGATCCGCTGCATCTGCAAGATGGACGGATGATCTCGTAAAGATACGCAAAATCGATCGTCTTGAAGATTTTAGGGGAACGCCTATATCCAGAATTGGATGTTTTCCGGCATGATGGTCGACATTGGATCAGCTTGCTTGCTCCTTGTTGCGTGCAAAAATTATGGCCGGTGCATTAATAGACCCAAAAATAAATAAATCAAGGTGAACATTGAGATATTTATGAAGAAAAGTTAAACTAATAACAATAAAAATTTCCCGTCCCCATGGAGAACGCAGTCATAAAAATATTTGCTATCTCAATTTTCACAAGTGACATAAAACTATTTTTGCTGAGCACTGGGCAGCGATTAAACGGGAACGCTGGAACTATAAAGAATATAATTTAACGATACATCCCACTAAAATACAAAACTCAGAAATGGGGGTTAAGTTCAAAACAACACAAAAGTGCACTAAACATAAGTACTCTCAACTTTTCTAGGGTTGCTAGTTCTCAGGCGCGGCGGTGATCAATTTTACCATCAGATTGCCTCCTTGCTCGTTTGCCTCCCTCTTTCCGTAAAAAAAAATCCTTGGATCAGATGAGCGGCATTTTTTGTAATTGTAACTCTACTCCCAAGACAATACATAAAATTGAATCGCAATACTTATGTACCTTTTACGTAACTATAGGTACTATAAGCTATTGGTGTTCAAGATTGGAAGCAACTCCCTTAGGCGTCACATTAAATTTAACTCAGAACTCCTTGTAATAATAGATGGCGATACACAACAAACCCCTCCCGATATACCCAGAGGCAGTATTTATTATTTGCTGAATAAATAAACTTCGACCGCACAAGCGCACTACTATATTGTAGTTTTCCTTTGCGGCCTTCCACACTTGTGTGAGTGCAGGCGAATAAACTTGTGTAAGGTTTCGAACTTTCGACACAAAGAACGTCTTGAATGCGTTCGCATAAATTGCTACGGAAAAAATGGCATCGCCTGGTGCCACAAGGCAACTACGAGTACGAGTTTGTGCCTGCAACGTGCAGTCATGTCCTAGTCCTAGACTTCCGCTACCCCACAAACAACGATTGTAAGTATTTTGAAGACTTATCGAGCTCGCACTGCTACCAGGCATCCGTCGGATTTACCAGAAGGCTGAGTAGGCTCGAGCCTAGGGCGGCAAATTAGGGGAACGAACTTTTTTTTACCTCATAGAAATAAAAAAAAATCTTAGAAGTCTGCAACAAATTTTGCAAGGGCGGCAAAAACACTATTCAGCCTATACCTTGAAAATAATGTCATCTGCCCGCTCTCAACCTGCAAGTGCTTACCAGAGCAAAGGCCATATTGTCCAACGCACTTGGTATCACATTTGCTCTTACCAAAATATATAGGTATACGACGAGGGGACAAAGTGATGATTAATACGATTTCAGCGACAGCACGTTAGACAATACTATGGCCTCCAGTGTTGTGGAAATGAAAAAAGATGATATCTCGCTATCTTTACCAATTCTTTACGAATAGTTTAAAAACTAACTGTAAGTACTAAACATTTCACTTAAAACTGTAATATTCTTACCAAAATCAAAACGTCATAATCATAGAATAAACTATTCCCTTTCCTTATTCAATTTCAAATCAAGGCTACTCAGTCAGTAGAGTGGGAAAATAAAATTGCACAGATACCTAACTAACGCAAGTGAATATGAGCGAATCACACTTCCATAAATTAGTACAGCCTCGGCTGTAATTTAGTGAAACGGAGCAAAATTGCAGATGAATAGGAAAACTGAGCTACAAACGGGATGAAGAAGCTTGGGAAGCGCGACCAGTTTTATATACAACAGTTCCGCAGTAGGTGCTTCTATAGGTTTTATGTTACAAATGGCAAAAAGTGAAAAGAAAGCCTGAATTAATATGATGGATGATTGATATTTGATAGATCATAGACCGCGCGATATTCAATTTAGTATACCTAAGTAGCGATCTCGCTTGAGCCCCCCAAAGAAACTGCCAGACTCTGTCTTTGAACTTATAAACCTTTTTATTGCGTCGGCGTTAAAAACGTGACCTGGAAATATTTATAATAAGAAGAAAAAGAAGAAGAAAACCTCTAAACCTACCCTTCTACTTTTTCTAGACAGAATCTTATTGAACACCATGAATTATTAATAAAAAAAAATGATATTCAACTAATTTGAGACGACTGAACGCCAAAGGAACCCAAACTCAAGCAGACACGTATCTGAGATGCCATTTTACATCTATTTTTAGCGGAGACGACACATTCACGTAGCACTTCCTGCTACAAAGCTATAAGGGACGTATAATGTTGCCAGATCCTATTTTTAACAAAAAGAGGAGTGCTTAGTCGGAAAAATAATATGTCTGGTTGTGCATGTCTCAAACATTATTAATGAAACTCAATAATAGCCATGTAGAAGTTAAGTCTTCCTTAAATAAAGCCGTTTAAAAAATCAAAGATAAGTAATTACTCTCCATATTACTTAATAATCTAAATGCACACAAATTAGATATACAAACAATCGCCCAGCTCAGAAAGTCCTCTAAACAAGTCCTAATAAATCCAAAGTGTAGTTAACCCTACGTATCGGAAGTATATCTACTTACTTTGCTGTTTTTCACAGCGTAATCTGTTCTTTGTTGTAGCCTGATTTTGATTAACTGAAAGCGATAATTCCCCGGAGAAGGCAGACTAGGCATTAATCAATTTGGAGCTTTTGTTAGTGTTGCCTGTTACGAGAAGGCGGCCAAAAATGCAAACGTCTAGATAGGAAATAGGAATACGTTCGGTAAATAATTTCTGCCAATTGTTATTTTAGTTTCATTTTTTTATTCAGCACAAGTGTTTTTTTAATCGTGGTACCACTGAATATTGTTGAGCGGTACTATTGTATTTTGTAGCAAATCAGACCACCGAGCACAACACTTCCGCTGACCGCAGCTCTGTTATCAATGGGGCAACACTAAAACTAATTAAACTATCGGGCCGGCTGAAAGGTCCCGCTTCCATGGCCTGAAATAAATTAAAAATAAATAACTATCGTGAACTTCCTATTTAAACTGATCCGTTATATCCGACGCAGAAAGAGTTTGTCTGCGTGCGTGTGCGTGTGTGTGTGTGTATATATCTGTATGTGGCATCGTAGCCAAGGAAGTTGAACTAAAGCAACACATATAGCTCTCTAGCGGATGGGCCATTATCGATGCGGTTTTTTTTTCATTCTTGCGGTGTTTCTTAGCCATGTTTGCCCTACTAGACATTTTGTATGTTTAAACTTTTGTTTAAACTTTTTGTAGTACTTACTACCTTTACAATTGCTTAAGTTTTTGTGGAAATTCGGTTTCCTGAACCCGCATGCCTGAGTCAGGTCTCAATTTAAATTCGATTTTGTTAGAGCTAAGCTTTGGGCTCGCAGAAACATCGTAATTAAAGGGCTACGTGGGCGAGACCTTTCATCAGAACTTCAGCAAATTGAAAAGTACCTTCTGTTTAAGTTTAATTTTAAATTGTAAAGGAACTAAACTCGTCGCAAAATAAAAGGCCCGTTTTGACAGTTCACGCCTATGAAGTTCTCTATTTTTTACCGAACGAAATGTTCTGAAGGTAATTATATTTTTCATTGATGGGTACCGCCCACTCGGCTAAGTGCTGTGCATAACGATTTTTTCATATTGTCCACAGACTAATAATAATCGGTTAAAGAAAAAAATAAATCGATCAAGATATTTTTTTAAGGCCGACTCGCACTTGGCCGGTTTTATTTAATTAAATACTAGTGTTCATCAATCAATTAATTACTGACTTTCACCAGCTGTGTAGTAATCTTTACTGAAAATTATGAGCTTGTAACATTGTATCATTTCAAAATCTACAACATCAGTGGAAGTTAAATTTTCTAAACAGAACTTTAATCCAATGCACTTTACAATATATATTCAAATCGATCAAGTACTCATGCAAACTTGAATCGATTTATCGTGAGTATCGAGTACCGAGTCGTATGGTTACATCACTAGTTACGTCGCGAAGACAAATGTCAAAACGGGCCTTTTATTTTGCGACGACTTTAATACGAAGCGGTGGTATTTTTAAAAACCTGCGGCAAGCCAACGATTTGACCTGTCGGCTTATTACCTAACTCGCTCGCAATCGCCATCGTGTTCATTTTGACAGTTCTTGTATGAATGTGACAGCTATCTGATTCCGATGCCAATTGTCAGCCCATACATGAGCTCTCAAAATGAACACGATGGCGATTGCGAGCGAGTTAGGTAATAAGCCTACTGGAAAGGTGGAGAAGGAAATCGAGTGGTATACTAAGTATTCAAATTATGGTTTTAATTATGGTTCAAGAATGGTCTGGTATTCTGGTCGTTGTAAGCTTTTGTCATGTTATCGGCGAGTTGCTAGACAAATTGAAACATGAATGAATGTAATTATTTAAGGCGCTCACGTTTTTATCGATTCGATTACAAATCAGGGTAGGCGAGGATTGTCGCTATCACGTTGATTTGCCGATTGAAAGACCTCATGGACCTATGGCCAGAAAAAAACGCGAGGTAGGAAAAGAAACGACTACCTACTATTATATATAACAGGAGAAAATGCAAAATTAATAAGTGAATGAAACCAAGCTATCTAAGATAAAAAAACCGTGGTAGCCTAGTGGTTTGACCTGTGGCCTCTCAAGCCTCTGCTTGCATGACCCTCTGGTCATGGGTTCGAATCCTAGATTCGCACCTCTGTGTTTTTCGGAGTTTATGTGCGAAATTACATTTGAAATTTGCCATGAGCTTTCCGGTGAAGGAAAACATCGTGAGGAAGCCTGCACACGTCTGCGAAGCAATTCAATGGTGTGTGTGAAGTTCCCAATTCGCACTGGGCCCGCGTGGGAACTGAAGCCCAAAATGATACTTATTTTTGAAATTTTGACTAGATACATATTATTACACTTGACTGTACCTACTGAAATTGTAGCGAAACGGAATAAAAAGGGGCTATATTATATTATCTAGGATATCAGTCTCCTTTGGATTTTAAGGCGAATTAATAGGTCATTAATGCAATTCGCAAATTGTGTGAAAATACATAACCATAACTTTTCTTTCTAATACCTTTTTGCGCCAAAAACGTTTCTGTCTCAACCAAATTATTTGTGCAGCATTCAAACCTTCCTACACTATGCTATGGCCACCCGTGCCGTATAGTAAGTAATTACTATTATTACTTCCCTCACTTTTGTGGTAACAGCTACTAATTCCAACAAAATAGTGGTGGGCGTGCTCCAAACAACCTTTCAAGGGTGCATTAACCCCGTCTATCTATCGCTAGTCAATTAACTCATTCCATTCAAGTTCCTAAATCGACGGCGTATAAACAATTGAAGGACTGAGTAAGTGACTATAGATATCCTAGATTCGGGTATCAAACTTATGTTAGACCTCTGACGTATTTCAACCTTAACCACCAGCGTTACTGGCATTACTATTACAAATTGGTGATATCAATTTCGAGGTAATTTCAATGGCCAAATTCACATAATAGACGTATTGTTTCGGAGGGCTCTATTGGTAAGACAATGGACGAGTTATTTTGTATGATCAGCTAGGTATATTGAAATTCCTCTTACTTATGTGTGGTGAAATTGTTCTTCGATTGTTTTCGTAATATACGGCCTACGTGCCTATAGGATTTTTTGGAAATATGGGTATGGCCGCGAAAAGTTGTACTTTTTAAATGAAGCATTATGTTATATTTTCTTAAAAATAAATGGTTCTTTAGATTATCACAAAACTATGGGGTACTTTTAGCTTGCTCATTGCTTTATGTGTCTAAATAATAAAAATCTTGTAAACAATCGTGGTTGCCGCAGCAATCTGATCAAAAGTTAGTAAGGCAGTCAAAAATCGTGCATTTGCCCTCCCCTTTACATCAAAATAATTCTCATAATTTTGAGGGAAAACATTTTTGATATATAAAATGACTCATAGCTTAATCTTCGATTAAAGATCTTTAAACTGATGAAACAAACATTCATGCAACTTAATATGTTGATATCAAAATTGAGTTTCAAAACCTAAGTCCACATAATTTTCCAATCGTAACACACTTAGGTTTTTAATGTTAGGATTTTTTTCCTTCTTTTTAAGGGAACCCCATGTCGTTTTACTTGCTAGGGCAACACCATAGCTATTATGTCAAATAACGCACATCGAGTCTTGGGTACATTAGTCGGTTTAATTTAATACTTTTCGTTGGAAAAAAAGCGAATATTGGAACTTTCTTCCAGTGTGTTTTTCGAGTGTGTTTATTCATGTGCGTTATGTGTGTTATGCTGTGTGTTACGTGTGTTACGATGTGTGTTATGTGTGTTACGTGTGTTACGTTGTGTGTTACATGTTCCAGTGCGTTAAGGTACAACTTTTGACGGCCATACCCATATGACGCGGTCTTTATGGATGTAAACATGCATAATGTTCAGCTTCGGACGATTGGGCTGTTCCCACGCGGTCCCAGTACGGTTTGGGAACTTCACACACACCACTGAATTGCAGGACACGTTTTCCTTAGCCGAAAACTCATGGTCAAATGGAACTTTTTAACACGTACATTCCGAAAAACTCGAGGTGTAATGTAAGCCCGGATTCGAACCTGACCCTCTGCTTGAGATGCAAGTCAAACCACTAGGCTGCCACGGCTTTTTTTAAATAAATAATGTCAATGAAAATGAAGGAAACAAAATAAATAATATTCATAATGTATTTCTTGTCGTATGTACCTAACCTATGATATTTTCCCCTCGAGATTGTTTCAACGTGAAATTTACAAGTGTTACAGAGAGGTGACTCCTTGAGCATAATTTTTCACACGCCAATGTTAACAAAACCTAAAGGTTGATCATTTGCATTTTCACGTAAAAAGAAAACACATTTATCTTACTTTAGAAAATGTAGAACACGAAATAACGTAGCCCGATGAATAAAGTGATTAATGATACCCTGTAATGCCCTATTGATCATTGTTTGCATTTGATTAGCTGCAGACCGTGATATGGTAATGACCTTTTAGGCTGAATCAGCTTTTTGCCTTTGCCTTAGTCGTTGTAGGAACTTGTTCTTCTTCAGAAAAATCAACAGTGTCATTTTTAAATAGCGTTCCATTTCTAAATGCCCCAGAAGTCCTAAAGCGATACGTTTCCTAGTTGAACAATATTAAAAATTAAACGGAACAGGTACAAGAACAAGATACGTGTTCAAAAATGTAATGGCAATTGTGCGATGATACGAAGCCGTTCGTATGCGTGACCAACTCGCACTTGACCGGTTTTTTTGAAGTTTTGCCACCTTTTTTCCACTCTGCGAGCAGCGTCGCGTTCGCTCGTCATTGTATACATATTATTATGTTATTACGGGTTTGATTCCTTAAAAGAAATTCGCCCATGGAGTGATCGTTGTACTTGGTTTCAATCATAACTTGGGTCGTCCTCTCATAAGAATTGGCATTGTTCATTTTTTTTAGTACCTATGCTCCAATTCGAAAACCATTTCGAGGAAAACCATCAATTATCCGATTTATCTTGTCCGATTTCAAAAATACTTTATGATTACAGATATTTTTGTACTTTGGACCCTTGTTTGACCGAACGACCCGGTTTTTAGACAGAATCCAGCATCGAATGTTTGCCACAAAAATGAAAAAAAAAAGTTTACCTACGGCAACTGTCACGTGTCACTGTCAAATCGACAAAACCATAGACAAAGCCGTTTTTTTTATAGCCAGCCGAACGAAGGCGATTGGGATTCTGTCTAAATTTACGAATTATCAAACAGCGAAAAAATATTTATTATTAATTAACAAAGAGCTACGTAAAAGCATAATATTCAAATTAGTTGCTCGAAATAGTCCATTTTATCAAATAAAGGTGTTAAAAGCACAGCTTAAAAAAAATGAACAATGCCAATTGTACGGAGTCATGTGTGTATGGTCAACTGGATATCGCACGACCGACAACAAAGGACTCTTGACTCCTCATACACCTGCTAGAAAATGGATCAATTTATGATAGCTAAGCGCAGCGATATGGACCTTGATGTAGCTAATGATTTCTACAAGAGCTATAGGTACTCAAATTTTACGTCAGCAAACTGTACCTATCTATAACATCAGTGCAGTACCATATACTGCCACATAACAGCGTACCGTATAAGTAGATTACGTGTCGATAGAATCCAACTCGATTATTCTGCACGTAAAATCTCCGTATCACGAGATAAGTAGAAATGGGACATCAAAGAGACGTCGGGTTATTGGTCTGTTTTAAGAGGGTAGCTACTTGCTTATATGGGCCGTTACGGCGACGCGTAAAAGCAATACGACCTTAGCTGGCTACGGGAGGGTGCCTACTGAAGTCTTGTGGCTGAAGACAGTCTAAGGTGGCTGTTTAGATTGGTCAATACATTGTGTACAGAGGATGATTATGACATTGGGGCCTTCAAAAAGAGTGTATTGTACCCTTAAAGTCCAGCAACGGATCGGCAACTCTCCCGGGGTTGCTGGTTCTCATAGGCAGCCCCGGATCTACCATTTTTTCGAACCACGGCATGATCTTGATGGTGGCGCCCCCTCCCTTCGTGTTTCAGAAAAACTTATTCTCGAATTCTTGTCTCAAGGATTTGGCGCCCCCGTGAAACTGCAGCCCGAGGCAAGTGTGCACCGATTTGCCCAACCCCCCCCCCCCCCCCCCCCTTAGATCCGGGGCTGCTCACAGGTGGCAGTGATAGCTTAAATCAGATGACCTTGGAAATTACTACGACCACCCTATCAAGAGTGTAGGTACCAAAGCATAAGTAAAGTCCGTGAGCTCTTAGAAATTCGAGTTTCGATACCATCGGCCGAAGCAAGTAGGTATCAAGCCCATAAGAGTGAAAATGACAGCAAGACAAACCAGAATGCCCTTCTAGGAGCTCACAGGATGTAGCTCTGAAGACGTATTCTTTCTCTCTCTTTTACGAACGCATTAGATTGAGACAAATCGACGCGCAACCATACTGCATGGCATAATCTATTATTATGTGCGCCCAAATTACTCGGAATTGAAATCGAGTGTAGCTACGAACTGGAAACCACCGGGAATAGTCAGTGTGCGGGTAATTGGACAGCTCCCTTGACACATGTTTAACACCGATGCCAATTGACTCGCTTCAGGGCTGCTTGTCTGTCTGTACAGTATACAGACAGACCTAAGAGTAGGTTACCTATTTATTAAACAGTCCAGGTTTACAAAAAAAAACTTCTTCCTGCCAAGTGCTTCTGCTACTTAGCAGAAGCATGCCTTCGACCGGGACGAGTGGCGGCGAAAAGGGATAGTGGGATTTGCCATAGGCTAAAATAATAATTAAAAAAACTGCACAACACTACGTTTGCTTTTAACTCGGAAGCATACATAAACACCGACTGTATCCATGTACAATTTACGACATCCAGTCCTACTACCAAAGCCTACTACCTCCACGGAACAAATACTAATCAACTGACTCAATGAAGAATATCCCATTTCGAAATAAATACAAAAATGTGGTTGTTTACAACAGTTTATTGGCAGTCTGTTACACAGAGCATCGAAGTGTACAATAATTAAGAAACTTCATACAAAACTTGGGAAATGCCAGAACTAAAAGGCTGAGCAAAGGGCTAACCATTACCTTCTAAATACTAACAACAATATACAAGTTGTACCCGTAAGCCACAGTCATAATTTCCAACAACAGTATAACACAAATTTTTCAAGTGTGTACAATTTGTACATTTTTCTAAGCATTTCAAACCCACAAGCTCAAATTCAATTTGATTTTTTTTTTGCAAAATATATTTAGTATTGCACAATAAGATGGAATTGGGACTACAGTTTGGGAAGAAAAGCAAAGCCTCGTCTATATTGGTAATAACTGCATAAAAACGAAATTTAACTTTGATCAATGGGCCGTCCTTTCTTTCCCCAACCATAGCTTTGTGATTTTGTGGCGATTAAGGTCCTGAACCAATTTACAGTTGTTGGTGTTCATAAGGTAAAATCAATGGCATTACAAATGAGATAAAAAAAATTAGTCCATAATAAAAACTCTGTTTTTATCAACCCTAACATTAGGAGCACTTTTCAATTTCTTTATAAATTTATCAGCAATTCTATCGTCTATCTCCTGCCCAGTAGCCTCAGAATATTCCCCTAGAACCTTCTTTTGGACCCGTTTGAATTGCATCTCCCCTTTCTTTTCAAGTACAGACAAGATTACAGCATGCCAGTCAAACTTGTCAGTCCTAATATCTAAGTCTCCAATCTTGGCCACATTCTGATCATGGAGACAGATGCTCTCATCTGTTTCCTCACTACTCTTAACTTTCTTCTTTTTCTGAGTCACTTTGCTAACTGGCACATCATTTTCAACATTTTCACTCTCCATTTCGGCAGTTTCTTTAGTTTCTGGCACTCCATTTACTGTGTCTTGCCTCTTTCGCTTTTTAATTTTGTTGTCTTCTTCTTTCAGTTCTTCAGCATCAGCATTACTGATGGACTCTGCACGATTTTTCTTCTTTTTCTCTTTTTTAGTCAGCTGGGTTTCTTCCACCTCCTCTTCAGCATGCAGGGCAGCACTCTGCAACTCGGCTTCATATTTCTTGCGTTTTTTCTCTTCTTTACGTTGCTTTTTAGATTTCTTATCACTTGTTTCTTCAGTACCTGCATCTTCCTTCTGATCTTCTGTTGTCCTATTTTCATCCCCATTTTGTTCTTCAAGGGCATTTTCATTTTTTTCTTCTTCTTCAGCATTCTTTTCATCTTTCTTTTGACTTTGAGGCCTACTCTGAGCACTTTTCACAGACAATTCAGCAAGTTTAACAGCTATCATATCCCATGCTTGGTTCATATCATTCATATTGGTTTTTTGACCACAAACATTCTTGACAAAGTTGATGAACTTTGGTTTCTTCCGAGGTGTGTTGTTGTGTTTGCTAACAGTCTCAATAATTCTTCTAACATTAGCTGGTGCATTTTGTTGCTCTTCAAGAACTTCTTGAAGCATTTCCACCCACACATTTTGTTTCTTTTCTCCTTTTTTCTCTTTTGCAACAAAACCTTTACCGGAATATCTTTCCTCTTCTGTTATGCACTTTGTATGGGCATCATAATCATTACCCCTGAAATTAAAATACAAAATACTTTAGTCATCTTACTACATTACGACAAAAAAAATGGGTATCATTCAGTGGCGTAGCTAGGTAACCGAGGGCCCTGGTGCAAATAAAAAAATGGGGCCCCACTACTATCTAAACTGGGTATGTTTTAATAATAATAGTTCAATCGAGATTTTCTGGTAAGGATTTGAGGGCACTCTGGGCTTGAGGGCCCAAGGGCACTGCCCTGCCTAGTCCCTAGGTAGACGTCAGGGAAGTCAAGTCAGAATGAGTGGTAGTCCTTATAAAATAAAATATAAATGAATGTGTATTCTACTATGTACTTCCAAAACTAAATACTTAACTGGTGTGTGTAATGAGTTTGTTCAAAAGGGTGAACTTTCAAAAATTAGTAATTAACAATTTTAGTTAAAAATATTACAAAACATTTTTATGAGTACAAGAGAAATAAATAATTTTATGGGTAATTTGTGTTGGAATGGAACTTTTTTTCAGTCAATTAATCAAGTACTGGTTAATATGGTCTAACAGAGGACACTATTTATATTGACTATCTGAAACTAAATATTACGACAGTGAAGGGTAAAAACATAATAACAATGCCAGTTTCAAAATAAAATATCCTAAGCAAAAGTCCCCACTATTGTTTCTTTGCTCACCGGTTGGCCCTACTGTTGACTAAGGTCCAGAGGTATAGCTGTCAAAGGCGACTATAAGATTGGTACCGAAACAATGTTTTAAATCTTGAACCTCATTAAGTTTATTAATTATAAAAAACTATCATCATATCAAGTAGTTTTGCCGAAATGTTGTGCAGTTCCGTTTTGTTCGGAAAAAAAAACTCTCAGAGCATTCACATTCATCACCAAATAATCTATATTTGCCATAATTTCACGCAGGAGATCACTTTTTAACAGGTAAATGAAAGAAATTTTAATTTATGTCACGAAGCCCACCAAAACCAGTTGAAAGTGAATGTTATTGGACCTCACGCGACACTAGAGCCTCTAGTGGCAAATCCACACGCGATAGCCCCCAATGTGGTGAGTCTTCTCTTTTCACATTCCTCTACATATTGATCTAAACATAAAACGAATCTTCATAACCTACCCATATTCTTAACTTCTACACACTTATTGGAATACTGGACTTGATTTTTGTCTAAGAAATAAAAGTTAAAATTGGGGGGTAAAAACTAGTTAAGAAAAATAAATGCTAAGTTGCCCTACTGAGTAGCAAATATCATACAAACAATTTAAGCAATTGAAGAATGTTATGATGTGGCTCCTCTTATCAGGGAAAATGTTTTTGATTTTTATACCATTTAAGACTACCGTCATTAATATCTTAACCCTTGAGTATACTATGAGAACTAAACAACGAACATGAATCATGCACTAATCCAATAAGAAATACTTACAGAAAGTCCTTAAAACAGTCCATACACGATAAATTATAAGCCCTATTCCTACATTTTGTCATATAATGTTTCTCCACTTTAGGCTTCTGCACGGACTCCCCGCAGTGGCCACATGTGAATACGACCATGGCTCTCGACTCGAATCTTAAGCGCACGTGTACCGCAAAATATTAGATCAGGCTCCTTAACCTTAAAAAAAAACAAACAAAATTATAATGAGGTTAACACATTTTCATTGACGACAAACGTGCCTATTCCTTAATTACACCTTGACTGACCTCAAAGCATAATCAAGATTATTAAATGGAATGATTGGAATATATTTTCAGTCTGAAAAGAAGGCAAAAGAAACCAACCGATAAAAAATATTTTCGTTACGCAAAAACGAACCAAATCAACTATTTTATGTCAACCGGTTAACCATAGACATTTTTTTTTAATTCTGTCCCTTTATTAAGGGGGAAGGCAAAGGAAACTATTTAATCACAGACTTACAGAACGTAAATTAGGCAGAGAACTTAGTTAGACATTGGTTTTATTCTATTTCATTCAAATGTGGAATTTGAGTAAATGAATTACGTACATGGAAAGAAAATGAAAAATTAGAAAAGTAAAATTGCCATTTCGGTTTTCCATGTGGCAACGTGTAAGCCAAGTGGCTGTGTGGGCTTTGTTTTCCTTGTCTTTCTTTTGGAGGAGAAAAAAATAACTTTGACAAGTTAGTTTCGTTTTGACTTTTGATAATTTGATTTGATAGTTTGATCGGTTTGTGTTGTCGGGTGTGTCCGTAACTCAGATAATTAAGTTTCAAACAAAGTTATTTATATAGGTACGTGAATAATGTTAAATTGATGAAAAAAAACATATCAAGATGAGAGTGATAAAAAGTTTCGTATTGCTTACGGCAGCTTTTGGTAAGTTTCAATTGTATTCAACGTTTAACTTACGCTAAAGATCGGCGTCATTTGAATCATCGTTGTTATTCAAACATTATTACTTTCAGCGTTAGTTGAAGCGAATTATTTTGAGACAGAGGGGATCAACGGTGTGTTTACGGCTCCTAAAGTAGAGGGTGAGGATGTGGTGACTTGGTGCACGACGTCTCTTCCGGAACATGCAAAATGTGAAAAATTAATGAAAATCGCCCAACTAGATCGGGGACTATTTGGAAAAGACTATATTGAATTACAGTGCAAAAGAGTAAGTAATCAAACTTTACATTCAAGACCAATCTGCTCCCAGTAATGGTTATTTTATTATTTTGATTTACAAATGGTTCTCTGAAGGTTCATTGTTACATAAAGTGGCACACACCCTTTTTGTTGATGGTAGTTTCTGGTCATGTACCAAATTTCGGTCTACCAAATTTGAATGAATTATAAAATAGTGTTTGAAATACACCTTACTGACTTGTGAAGTACAAATGAATCAGAACCTTAGTGGTAAAAAAAAGTCTTAGTTAACAAAACAATTTTAATAAACCTGTTTCCAATTAGAATCCGTCAGTGTCACTGTAAATATGATAAAATTTCCAGGCTTTCGACACAGAGCAATGTATGTCCTGGGTAGACCAGGGCGAGGCTTCCCTGCTGGCACTAGATGCCGGAGAAGTGTATGTTGCTGGCAGGTACCACTCACTAGTACCGATCATGCAAGAGGTAAGCATTCTTCGGCAGTAGTATGCTGTAGGGGGTCACCTGGGTAGGCAGCGGTAGGTAACAGGGTGTTGTACCCCCACCCCCCATTGTACTGTACACCCTAGGTCTTTGGTTAGGTTGAGATGATTATCATACAACTGTCTGCCTATTGCAGATGTAAGATGGAACGGAGTCAAGAGAGACATCAATTTTAAGTGAATCCTGCTGCCAAAGCAGTGCTTGGCTAGGAGGAAGTTGGAATATTTAGTCCTCTAGGTTGGCAATGCACCTGCTCAATACCTTGTTGCCGCATCCATGGGTGGTGCCCACTTACCACCATGTGATCCAAATGCTCGTTTGCTACCCTATTTTATAAAAAAAAATGAGAGATCTGTTTAATTATTTATTTATGCTATGCTTTCAGGACAGTTCAGCAAATAATTGATAACCTTAACTAACTAAACAGATGCCACAAAGAAACAAAAATCAATTTGTAATAATTCAAACTTATTTTACATAATTTTGTTTCTTATAATATTTACTGAGGTATTAAAACCAACAGTTATATGGCAGAGGTGAGCCATACCAATATGCTGTGGCTGTCATCAACAAGGGAAGCCTATCCCACATACAGCCAGGCTCCGGACTCTACGGACTGAGAGGAGCTCGGGCTTGCTTTCCCGGTGTTGGAGCACTGGCCGGTTGGGTCATGCCAATCCACACTGTAAGTATAGATTTATAACTCTCTCTCATGCTCAGAATTGGCATTGTTCATTTTTTTTAAGCTGTGGTTTTAACACCTTTATTTGATTAAATGGACTATTTCAAGCAACTAATTTGAATATTATGCTTTTACGTAGCTTTGTTAATTAATAATAAATATTTTTTCGCTGTTTGATAATTCGTGAATTTAGACAGAATCCCAATCGCCTTCGTTCGGCTGGCTATAAAAAAAAACGGCTTTGTCTATGGTTTTGTTGATTTGACAGTGACACGTGACAGTTGCCTTAGCTAAACTTTTTTTTTCATTTTTGTGGCAAACATACGATGCTGGATTCTGTCTAAAAACCGGGTCGTTCGGTCAAACAAAGGTTCAAAGTACTTTTACAAAAATATCTGCAATCATAAAGTATTTTTGAAATCGGACAAGATAAATCGGATAATTGATGGTTTTCCTCGAAATGGTTTTCGAATTGGAGCATACTAAAAAAAATGAACAATGCCAATTGTTAAACTGAATTTTGATACCATTTGACTACCATTTTGATACTTTGTAGCCTTTATTATTGCTGTTCCTAAGCTGTAGGTAATCAAACTTGCATAATAGTTCCAGATGGTAACAGATTTCTTATACATTTTTAACAACATCCATAGAAATGTCCATCCTTTTCTAAACTGAGCAGGGCAGTCATTGTGAGCATAAAAATAGGCAATACAGCAAGTATTAATTTAAATACTCTTCCCCACAGCTAATGCAAGAAGGTGGTTTGAAGGTAACAGACTGCAATAACCACATCAAGTCGGCGATCGAGTATTTCGGTGAATCCTGCGCTCCCAACTCTTTGAAGGACATGTACAATCCTATCGGAGATAATCCTGACAAGTGAGATAATTTATCAGTTGATTTAAGTTGTACTTTTACTTGGGATTGGGCCGTGGATGTCTGCCAAATCCACACTCGACCACATGGTGGGTACATACTGTGAGGGTTGTAGCCAGGTCTACACTATTAACTGAATAGGAAACTCCTGGATTCGAGCGTAAGTTCGGGGATCTAACGCAACGCGTAATTTTATAAATGAAAACTATTAAGGACTTTTAACCGTATATTCTATTTTAGGGGCTTAAGTCTTTAATTTACAATCATCATGCCTTCCGAGGCAGCTGTCCAGGTAATGCCCTGAGAAAACACTTTGTTTCTTCTATTCTATCAAAATTCTAAAATCAAATTTGCAAATAATTGCATTACCTGCCAGCATGTAGAGTTGTTTATACAAACCTTTGTACAAACAAACTCTAGTTGTTACATAGATCACGTTTTTATCCCTTATGGGATAGGCAGAGTAGGTACCACCCGACGGTTTCCGACGGCTAGGCAGGCCGTGGCGTAGACGATAATACTTAGACGCAGAACTAACCGAGCTCCCAGATATAGCTCTGGATCATGATCAATGTTCAGCAAACTGAACAGCGTCAAGAGATTGGGACTAAATTTTAATAACAAATCTTTGTAGGGGAGTTCAGTCGGCTAAATTATTCCGGAAAAATTCTGAGTGACCTCATATACTTAACTACTACTAACTACTTACTTAAGACTTTTTAATGAGTGAAGTGTTAGCGAACTTTTAGATATTTATACTGGACTGATTTAAACTTAAACTTGGACTATGAGATAGGCACATCAGCAACTCTGCTGCTCGCCTATAATTCAATAATAATAGAAAGCTGTCATCCTCAACACATGCCGTATAGTAAGAAAATTCTTGTCCATGTCATAAATTTGCATAAAATTAAAGCACTTGGCTTAGGTCCGTGCGAAGTATTTCCTCCTAGGGAGAGATTTAGTTAAAAATAAGAATAATAATAATAATACTGTACATGATCACAGATAGTTTCGGTAAGTTCACATCGTGCTGTTTATTGTCAGGCTGTGCCGGCTGTGCGCGGGCGGCGCGGGCGTGCGCTGTTCGCTGGCGGACCCGCACGCCGGCTACGAGGGCGCGCTGCGCTGCCTGCTCGCCAACGCCAGCGGCGACGTCGCCTTCGTGCGCGACACCACCATACAGCACGCGCTGCTGTCTCGCAAGATTCTCGGTATGAACAAATAAATATCTTTAACTGATTTAAACTTTTAGTGTACAACTCTATTTTAAAACCTATATGGACATACGGCATCCAGCTATGGGGAGTAGCCAGCAAGAGTAATGTTGCATGCTTGCAAAGGGTGCAAAACAACATTTTGAAGAACATAGTAAAGGCTCCATGGTTTGCGAAGAATGACGAAATACACGAATATTCGAACATTGCAACAGTATCCTCTGAAATAGAGTGCTTTAGGAAACAGCATATCAAACGACTTACAAATCACCCCAATCCACTTGCTTCTGGATTACTTGACAATGCCAATGTGGTTAGGAGGTTAAAGAGGAACCACATATTCTAAGTTGGCAGCAAGGCATTGGCCTGCTGAACTTCAAAAGCCCTGCATCCATTCAACAACACAGCTGATAAAAGTCTGGCGACTGAAAAAAAAAAAAAAAAACTGATTTAAACTTTCGCCATTCGCAAACATTTTAAATTAATTACCTCGACGTTTCGACGGCGGGTATCGATGTCTTGTAGTTAACCGAACTACCCGCAAATGATCTTTAAAATAATTATTATCCGTCGAAGTATTTATCTGTGTATAGGTCCCGTGTCGGAGGACCGTTTCGAGCTGCTCTGCCGGGACGGGTCCCGGCGCGCCGTGACGCAGTGGGAGGACTGCAACTGGGGCCGCGTGCCGGCCGACGCCGTGGTCACCAGCAGCGCTGCCTCGCAACAGCAGCGGCGACGGTCAGAACTAATACACACTTTATTTCTAAACGATATTCAAAAGTAGAACCTTGACTCATCGATCCATGCTGCAGATATAGAGGTACTTATACTAGATGAGTGGCTGGCTGAAATGCTTCTGTGTTTTCACATACTCATCACTGTTCATCATTCAAGTTTCGGAAATAAAATACTTTATGAAAAACGATAATTGTGAATAAGAATTTCATGATGCGCAATATGGACCCATTCTCGTAACATTATTTCTTACAAGCGCCATCTATTGGAATAATTTGTCTCTGAAACAAAAACAAACTCCTGTAGAACGTATACTGGTCACCTTCGACGAGAGATGGCGCTGTTTTCAACAATAGTTTTTTTTTTAAACTGTTGAGGACCTGGGTTATTGTTTCCTTTAACAATGTAATCACTACATAGTATAAAACTAAGTCGCTTTCCGTTGTCTGTCTGTCCCTATATAAAATAAAAACAAAATCTCTGTTCACGTTTGAGACTATCATTAACTATCACTGTCGTTCTTCACAGATACCAAAACCTAATACAAAAGCTGGTCCAGTTGTATGGTGAGCCGAACTCTCTGAACAAGAACTCCAACCGCACCTTGGACTACCAATCGCGAGACGCGTACGGCAACCCGTATTCCAGCACAGAACCGCCGTACGACCCGTACCGGCGGAACTTTGACCGCCTCGATAGGGCTGACAACGAGGAGAAAGGACTTAGGTAAGGTTAAGGAAAAGAAAAAATGGGTGGAAGTGCCTTAACGTTCTTTGCTGGGAACGCATATTGTGTTTTAGCGACTGACCAAGTGCCGTTGGCATCATTTAAAAAAATACAGGAGTCACGTCCTAATCCTGGAAAATTAATGGGGATAGACTGGAAGGGGTGTTGGACGCCCTCCGGCCAGGTGGGATGACGATCTGCGAAAGGCTGAAGACAGGGCGCTATGGCGCTCATTAGGGGAGGCCTATGTCCAGCAGTGGACTAATATAGGCTGATGATGATGATGATGAGACTGGAAGGTCAAACTAACATAAAGTGGTGAAATCTTGGCGATTATTGGTCGTCGTTTTACGAATCTGTGTTGAAATGGTTGACCCGAGTGGACCTGTCTGACGAGTCACAAAAACGTCTTAACTTTCATTTATTGTCAAAGTTGAACTAGTCGGAAACGAAAAATAGTGGTGATTTGAGTTACAAAATATATAGGTACCCAACAGAAGCAAAATTTAAATATTTCTCAATTACAGAATCAGTACAGAGTCTTCTTATCAGCCGAGAACAGATTTCAATGGGCGCACCATAGAGGCACCCTTCCAGTTGTTCAATTCTAACGGCACTACGGATCTACTACTACAGGTATTTCTATTTTTATTCTGTAGAACAATACCGTTACTAACTAACAGACAGACAGGCAATGCACAGTCTAAACTACTGGAGTTTATATCTTGAATATTGTAGATGCACAGTTTTTTATTCTAAATTCAAAAATAAAAATAAAACAAAATTCAAACTGTATTTTTGCAAATTGGGCGCCAAGGGCTCTTTTATGTGTCTTTTTTTTAAACTACCGGCGCATTCGGAAAGACCATCATTACCAAGCAGAATGCGCCGCAAGAAACTTGGCAGAAAGTATTTTCTTCAAAATAAAATGCATTAAGCTACTAAAGGTCCCCGAGCCTTAAATTATATTAGTCTATAGTAGAGAAGGCCCTCTGTACCACTGGGGTACCATAGGAGAGCAACAACAACAACACATAGTAGAGATGTATATAAAGTCTCTCCTAGTCGTAGTAAATGTAAAGAACTGTCAGGCTTTAACCAGATTTAGCGAGTAATCGAGATTATATTGGTCTTTACACAAATGTAAATTTATTTTAAACAGGACGCAACAATAAACTTTCGTATACTGAAAGAAGAGGAGCAAGCGGCTAAGCACATCCTGAACAACCAGTACGTCGGCGACCAGGCGGAGAGAGCCGTCACTAGCATACGGAACTGTCCCATCAAGCGCATGACACTCTGCGTCACCAGCGAGGCTGAGATGGACAAGTGCATTAAGATGAGGGTATGTTGAACAAGCGTTTATTTAACTTGCCGTGTTACACCACCAATTGAAAACATCCCCAACTTATTCTAGTCGATTAGTAACTCTACATTCGTTTATTATTACTAACGCGACACTACATGACAACTTTGAGCAGCGATTAAATAAAACCGGCAAAAGCCGCACTGTATTGCTCTATTTTGATGCAAGTATATGGAATGACAGATTTTTCAATCCCTTTCTCATCGCGGTTTAGTAATACATATAATTAACAACCAAAAACAGGATCAGATTTAAATTAACTTATATGTAACCTAATGTATGTTGTGTGTGTATGTATGTATTATTTTATTTTATTTACTTAGCTTTGTATTATACTAGCGACCCGCCCCGGCTTCGCACGGTATATTATGCATGTATTATACATATAAACCTTCCTCTTGCGAGAATCTATCTATTAAAAAAAACCGCGTCAAAATCCGTTGACTGGTTTTGAAGATATAAGCATACATACGGACACGGGGACAGAAAAAGCGACTTTATTTTATACTATGTAGTGATAGTGATTTATGTTAGTATTGTTGATTTATTATCCTTTCGTTTTTCCTGTCTATTTGCTTCCGCCTACTTAAACTTTCTCGGACTTATTTCTTTATTTTATTGGTTGTCTGGTAGGCTATTAAGCGATATCATCGCTTAGGGTCTTTGTTCTTTTTTCTTTGTTTTTGTATTGTTTTGTACAGAGTATTTGTATTGTTGTAACTTAGATAATCAAAGTATTGAACTCTGCACGCGAGTTAACTTGTAATTGTCTGGTTTAAAACTACAGCACTGTTTCAGGTGGCTCTCAAAGCGGCGTTCCTGCAGCCGCCGCTGATCTGCTGGCGCGGGCACAGCACGCGGCACTGCGAGCGCTCCGTGGCGTCCGGGGTCGCTGACGTCGCGCTGCTCGACGCTGGCGACATGCTGCACGCCGCGCTCTCGCACAGGCTCGTGCCTTTCATGCAGGAGGTCAGTACTGTAGGAATAGGTTTATTTATTTATTTATTTTATTTGGGGCATCAACAGCCAATACAGTACATTATAATGAGACTTAGGTACTAAACAAAAAAGCCAATGACAGATGACCACAGAAATACAGTTAAGCGAAGCATACTTAAAACTAACACAGAAACAAATTTTTTTTTTTTTTTGCTAATTTTATACTGGCAGGTTTCGGTTGCTGGCTGCATTGAGACTTAGTTCAGGTTCCGAATATCGAACACACGTTCGATATTTTAAAATATTTTTTCTACTCCTGTACTATTATCTGTGATTTATGTTACCACGAGCATCACTATAAGAACACTCATAATAAGACTTTGGATAAGTCTATATTGTCTATTCTCTCTTAAAGCACTTGTTGGCTTATGGTTCTTAAAGTGCTCCATCGTTAGTCTGCCAGCCATAGACTGCCAAACCTAGGTACAACTTTTACACGATCAACATTAAATTTACGATGAAAATGCATGACTACCAACTTAACAATTTTTTTAATTCATATACAGTTTTTATAGAACTAAAACTTTCTGAACGAAATGCATAACTGACAACATAACAAACAAGAGTTTTCAATAATGTCACTGGCCAGTTGTTAAAGGTTTTGGCTAAATACGCCAAGAAGCGCACTTTAAGCAAACTTTCAATTTTGTCGTTTCGTTTGTTGTTTTCATGTTTCCCGCTCGTTCGTGACATGTTTGATCGCACTAATTTTTACAGTTTTGTAACTTATAAAAAAAGCATGGAAGCAAATGAAATACCATCAACACCGGAAGAAATATCCGCGGCGGCCCAGGGAGTAATAGAAAATTTGTTGCAGAGATTTACACCTCAATCACATAGCAGTACCCAATCTACAGAACCGTCCAATATAGCACCAATAATTGAACAAAACTCGGATATTCGTCATATTAATACCTCAACCTCGGCCAACTTTCCGAATATCTCCATAGCACATAATAGTATTCAAAATTTACATCTGCACTTTCATAAATAAATATTTCTGTCTAAAATTATTTTTCAATTAATTAGTACCTACCTAGTCGTAGAAAAAATATTGTATGCAACGTCCAATAAGCAGTCAAAAAAATCTCGTGGCGTATATCTTACGATGTTCGCTGCGCTCACGTCGTAACCCACGCCACTCGACTTTTTTGACCCCTCTTATTTGACTGTTGCATAAAATACTATTGTTTTGGAACTTGGGACGACTGTCAGGCCAGCTTGAACCGAGACCCTTATAGGGCAAAATCTTAATACTCTTTGTAATAAATTATTGAAGCTGAAATAAAGTCAAAAGTATGTTTTCAATGATTGTGTTTTAACTTGTACTTAATAGCTTGGGCCATATGCTACATTGTTTGTTTAGGAACACATTTAACACGATTTCCCGTACAGTTCCAAGTGCCTCATCAAGGCAGCTCTACAGTACTATGGAACAGACAAGACTAGCCTAGCATAAAGAACTACGTCCGCGCAGAATTAAATTTTGTAACCTTCCTCGTGAATCACTTGGTGAAAACAGCGTACATTATCTGTTCAGTAATTATTGAGTTCCTCGCGAACAGACAGACGTGGCGGAGGACTTTTGTTTTATAATATGTAGTGACAAATCAAGTACAATCCCACTTCCTACTAATAATTATTATAAACGCGAAAGTTTGTATGGATGGATGGATGTTTGTTAATCTTTCACGCCAGAACGGCTGGAAAGATCTGTATGAAATTTGGAACATAGATAAATTATAGTCTGGAATGACACAGGCTACTTTTTATCTTTATCTACATGCAATTTTCCGGGATAAAAAGTAGTCTATGTTTTAATCTAAAGTACCAGCTATTCCTGTTCCAAATTTTATCCAAATCCGTTCAGGTTTCAGCGTGAAGAGGAACAAACATGCACTCACATCGTGACATCCATCCTCACAAACTTTCGCGTTTATAATATTAGTAGGATAAGCTCAATTTGTCCATTAGAATTCGGATGTTGTGGAGAATTTCATCATTAAGTCTCTGAGAGTAGTTACACCAATCAAAATCGAGGTAGTTGCTTGGACAGAATAAATATTTTTGAAAAATCATATTAAAATAAACTCAACATCAAACTCTTTTCCATAACGTCTCAGATATACTCTAGCGGCAACAACTGGTACTACGCAGTGGCCGTGGCCAAGGAACAAGACCCAGACACCGACCTGACATACCTTCGCGGCAAGAACGCTTGCCACACTGGTATCGGGATGGCTGCCGGGTGGATATTCCCTCTGGCTTACCTTATATCTAATGGATGGATACGGTAAGTGGTCCTATATTATTATTAAATTCTCATTTTTTAATTTATATATATATATTTTTTTAATATATGATCCCATCGGAAGACCAGCGCTGGCTGCAAGGCCAGCATTTTGCTGAGATGGGACCATTTCGTGATGTTTGTAGTCATTTTTTTTTTACTTCTTTTTGTTTTTGTAATTCATTATATATCACGAATAAATGTTTTCTTTCTTTCTTGCTTTCTTTCTTTCTTTCTTCTTTAAATCATTATTTGTCAAAATTAATCTATGCAGTATCTAAAAAGTGCCCAGTTTGGGTATAGGGCTGACCCATCTATCCCGGTGTGTCGTAATCGTAAAAGGCAACTAAGGGTGCTGATGTATGTGAATTTTATACGACAAGGAAAGCAAACGAGCATGTGGGTCACCACCTATGGATCCTTAACCACAGCCACTTTTTCAAGAGTTTCTTGCTTATGTTTTCAGCCGACTTCAAGAAATGGAGTCTCTCAGTCTTGTCACATCTTTTGTTTCATTCTATGGTGTTATAAATTGTCGTAGTTCTTACGGATGCGACGGCGCTCACGCCGCGTCACAATACTTCGCGAAGTCGTGCGCGCCGGGAGCGCTCAGCACCGAGTACGTGGACGCGGCCACCGTGCCTCACGACAACCTCTGCCATCTCTGCCACGGCGCCGCCTACAGGTAACCCTGTCAGCTGACAGGCCATCACAGTCGTCATTTTAACGAATTATGTGTTTCTGTACGTCTCCCACTCGTTTCCAAGAAAAATCTTTATCATTCACGTCAATTGGCGCAGAAAAACGCTTTCGAACGGCTATAATCGACTAGCCCACGTTTTGTACTATGCATAGTTTCATGTTGTACATAAAATGAGCCATTTGTTCAACGGGCGCGCGACCTGCTGCCCGACGACCTGCAGCTGCTGTGCCCCGACGGTGAGTCCGCTGCATGTAGAGGGGGGGGGCGACGTGGCGTTCGTGCGGCACACGGCGCCCGCCGAGGTGTCCGGCGGCCGCCGCCGCGAGTGGTGGGCGCGCGACCTGCTGCCCGACGACCTGCAGCTGCTGTGCCCCGACGGTGAGTCCGCTGCATGTAGAGGGGGGGGGCGACGTGGCGTTCGTGCGGCACACGGCGCCCGCCGAGGTGTCCGGCGGCCGCCGCCGCGAGTGGTGGGCGCGCGACCTGCTGCCCGACGACCTGCAGCTGCTGTGCCCCGACGGTGAGTCCGCTGCATGTAGAGGGGGGGGGCGACGTGGCGTTCGTGCGGCACACGGCGCCCGCCGAGGTGTCCGGCGGCCGCCGCCGCGAGTGGTGGGCGCGCGACCTGCTGCCCGACGACCTGCAGCTGCTGTGCCCCGACGGTGAGTCCGCTGCATGTAGAGGGGGGGGGCGACGTGGCGTTCGTGCGGCACACGGCGCCCGCCGAGGTGTCCGGCGGCCGCCGCCGCGAGTGGTGGGCGCGCGACCTGCTGCCCGACGACCTGCAGCTGCTGTGCCCCGACGGTGAGTCCGCTGCATGTAGAGGGGGGGGGCGACGTGGCGTTCGTGCGGCACACGGCGCCCGCCGAGGTGTCCGGCGGCCGCCGCCGCGAGTGGTGGGCGCGCGACCTGCTGCCCGACGACCTGCAGCTGCTGTGCCCCGACGGTGAGTCCGCTGCATGTAGAGGGGGGGGGCGACGTGGCGTTCGTGCGGCACACGGCGCCCGCCGAGGTGTCCGGCGGCCGCCGCCGCGAGTGGTGGGCGCGCGACCTGCTGCCCGACGACCTGCAGCTGCTGTGCCCCGACGGTGAGTCCGCTGCATGTAGAGGGGGGGGGCGACGTGGCGTTCGTGCGGCACACGGCGCCCGCCGAGGTGTCCGGCGGCCGCCGCCGCGAGTGGTGGGCGCGCGACCTGCTGCCCGACGACCTGCAGCTGCTGTGCCCCGACGGTGAGTCCGCTGCATGTAGAGGGGGGGGGCGACGTGGCGTTCGTGCGGCACACGGCGCCCGCCGAGGTGTCCGGCGGCCGCCGCCGCGAGTGGTGGGCGCGCGACCTGCTGCCCGACGACCTGCAGCTGCTGTGCCCCGACGGTGAGTCCGCTGCATGTAGAGGGGGGGGGCGACGTGGCGTTCGTGCGGCACACGGCGCCCGCCGAGGTGTCCGGCGGCCGCCGCCGCGAGTGGTGGGCGCGCGACCTGCTGCCCGACGACCTGCAGCTGCTGTGCCCCGACGGTGAGTCCGCTGCATGTAGAGGGGGGGGGCGACGTGGCGTTCGTGCGGCACACGGCGCCCGCCGAGGTGTCCGGCGGCCGCCGCCGCGAGTGGTGGGCGCGCGACCTGCTGCCCGACGACCTGCAGCTGCTGTGCCCCGACGGTGAGTCCGCTGCATGTAGAGGGGGGGGGCGACGTGGCGTTCGTGCGGCACACGGCGCCCGCCGAGGTGTCCGGCGGCCGCCGCCGCGAGTGGTGGGCGCGCGACCTGCTGCCCGACGACCTGCAGCTGCTGTGCCCCGACGGTGAGTCCGCTGCATGTAGAGGGGGGGGGCGACGTGGCGTTCGTGCGGCACACGGCGCCCGCCGAGGTGTCCGGCGGCCGCCGCCGCGAGTGGTGGGCGCGCGACCTGCTGCCCGACGACCTGCAGCTGCTGTGCCCCGACGGTGAGTCCGCTGCATGTAGAGGGGGGGGGCGACGTGGCGTTCGTGCGGCACACGGCGCCCGCCGAGGTGTCCGGCGGCCGCCGCCGCGAGTGGTGGGCGCGCGACCTGCTGCCCGACGACCTGCAGCTGCTGTGCCCCGACGGTGAGTCCGCTGCATGTAGAGGGGGGGGGCGACGTGGCGTTCGTGCGGCACACGGCGCCCGCCGAGGTGTCCGGCGGCCGCCGCCGCGAGTGGTGGGCGCGCGACCTGCTGCCCGACGACCTGCAGCTGCTGTGCCCCGACGGTGAGTCCGCTGCATGTAGAGGGGGGGGGCGACGTGGCGTTCGTGCGGCACACGGCGCCCGCCGAGGTGTCCGGCGGCCGCCGCCGCGAGTGGTGGGCGCGCGACCTGCTGCCCGACGACCTGCAGCTGCTGTGCCCCGACGGTGAGTCCGCTGCATGTAGAGGGGGGGGGCGACGTGGCGTTCGTGCGGCACACGGCGCCCGCCGAGGTGTCCGGCGGCCGCCGCCGCGAGTGGTGGGCGCGCGACCTGCTGCCCGACGACCTGCAGCTGCTGTGCCCCGACGGTGAGTCCGCTGCATGTAGAGGGGGGGGGCGACGTGGCGTTCGTGCGGCACACGGCGCCCGCCGAGGTGTCCGGCGGCCGCCGCCGCGAGTGGTGGGCGCGCGACCTGCTGCCCGACGACCTGCAGCTGCTGTGCCCCGACGGTGAGTCCGCTGCATGTAGAGGGGGGGGGCGACGTGGCGTTCGTGCGGCACACGGCGCCCGCCGAGGTGTCCGGCGGCCGCCGCCGCGAGTGGTGGGCGCGCGACCTGCTGCCCGACGACCTGCAGCTGCTGTGCCCCGACGGTGAGTCCGCTGCATGTAGAGGGGGGGGGCGACGTGGCGTTCGTGCGGCACACGGCGCCCGCCGAGGTGTCCGGCGGCCGCCGCCGCGAGTGGTGGGCGCGCGACCTGCTGCCCGACGACCTGCAGCTGCTGTGCCCCGACGGTGAGTCCGCTGCATGTAGAGGGGGGGGGCGACGTGGCGTTCGTGCGGCACACGGCGCCCGCCGAGGTGTCCGGCGGCCGCCGCCGCGAGTGGTGGGCGCGCGACCTGCTGCCCGACGACCTGCAGCTGCTGTGCCCCGACGGTGAGTCCGCTGCATGTAGAGGGGGGGGGCGACGTGGCGTTCGTGCGGCACACGGCGCCCGCCGAGGTGTCCGGCGGCCGCCGCCGCGAGTGGTGGGCGCGCGACCTGCTGCCCGACGACCTGCAGCTGCTGTGCCCCGACGGTGAGTCCGCTGCATGTAGAGGGGGGGCGACGTGGCGTTCGTGCGGCACACGGCGCCCGCCGAGGTGTCCGGCGGCCGCCGCCGCGAGTGGTGGGCGCGCGACCTGCTGCCCGACGACCTGCAGCTGCTGTGCCCCGACGGTGAGTCCGCTGCATGTAGAGGGGGGGGGCGACGTGGCGTTCGTGCGGCACACGGCGCCCGCCGAGGTGTCCGGCGGCCGCCGCCGCGAGTGGTGGGCGCGCGACCTGCTGCCCGACGACCTGCAGCTGCTGTGCCCCGACGGTGAGTCCGCTGCATGTAGAGGGGGGGGGCGACGTGGCGTTCGTGCGGCACACGGCGCCCGCCGAGGTGTCCGGCGGCCGCCGCCGCGAGTGGTGGGCGCGCGACCTGCTGCCCGACGACCTGCAGCTGCTGTGCCCCGACGGTGAGTCCGCTGCATGTAGAGGGGGGGGGCGACGTGGCGTTCGTGCGGCACACGGCGCCCGCCGAGGTGTCCGGCGGCCGCCGCCGCGAGTGGTGGGCGCGCGACCTGCTGCCCGACGACCTGCAGCTGCTGTGCCCCGACGGTGAGTCCGCTGCATGTAGAGGGGGGGGGCGACGTGGCGTTCGTGCGGCACACGGCGCCCGCCGAGGTGTCCGGCGGCCGCCGCCGCGAGTGGTGGGCGCGCGACCTGCTGCCCGACGACCTGCAGCTGCTGTGCCCCGACGGTGAGTCCGCTGCATGTAGAGGGGGGGGGCGACGTGGCGTTCGTGCGGCACACGGCGCCCGCCGAGGTGTCCGGCGGCCGCCGCCGCGAGTGGTGGGCGCGCGACCTGCTGCCCGACGACCTGCAGCTGCTGTGCCCCGACGGTGAGTCCGCTGCATGTAGAGGGGGGGGGGCGACGTGGCGTTCGTGCGGCACACGGCGCCCGCCGAGGTGTCCGGCGGCCGCCGCCGCGAGTGGTGGGCGCGCGACCTGCTGCCCGACGACCTGCAGCTGCTGTGCCCCGACGGTGAGTCCGCTGCATGTAGAGGGGGGGGGCGACGTGGCGTTCGTGCGGCACACGGCGCCCGCCGAGGTGTCCGGCGGCCGCCGCCGCGAGTGGTGGGCGCGCGACCTGCTGCCCGACGACCTGCAGCTGCTGTGCCCCGACGGTGAGTCCGCTGCATGTAGAGGGGGGGGGCGACGTGGCGTTCGTGCGGCACACGGCGCCCGCCGAGGTGTCCGGCGGCCGCCGCCGCGAGTGGTGGGCGCGCGACCTGCTGCCCGACGACCTGCAGCTGCTGTGCCCCGACGGTGAGTCCGCTGCATGTAGAGGGGGGGGGCGACGTGGCGTTCGTGCGGCACACGGCGCCCGCCGAGGTGTCCGGCGGCCGCCGCCGCGAGTGGTGGGCGCGCGACCTGCTGCCCGACGACCTGCAGCTGCTGTGCCCCGACGGTGAGTCCGCTGCATGTAGAGGGGGGGGGGCGACGTGGCGTTCGTGCGGCACACGGCGCCCGCCGAGGTGTCCGGCGGCCGCCGCCGCGAGTGGTGGGCGCGCGACCTGCTGCCCGACGACCTGCAGCTGCTGTGCCCCGACGGTGAGTCCGCTGCATGTAGAGGGGGGGGGGCGACGTGGCGTTCGTGCGGCACACGGCGCCCGCCGAGGTGTCCGGCGGCCGCCGCCGCGAGTGGTGGGCGCGCGACCTGCTGCCCGACGACCTGCAGCTGCTGTGCCCCGACGGTGAGTCCGCTGCATGTAGAGGGGGGGGGCGACGTGGCGTTCGTGCGGCACACGGCGCCCGCCGAGGTGTCCGGCGGCCGCCGCCGCGAGTGGTGGGCGCGCGACCTGCTGCCCGACGACCTGCAGCTGCTGTGCCCCGACGGTGAGTCCGCTGCATGTAGAGGGGGGGGGCGACGTGGCGTTCGTGCGGCACACGGCGCCCGCCGAGGTGTCCGGCGGCCGCCGCCGCGAGTGGTGGGCGCGCGACCTGCTGCCCGACGACCTGCAGCTGCTGTGCCCCGACGGTGAGTCCGCTGCATGTAGAGGGGGGGGGGCGACGTGGCGTTCGTGCGGCACACGGCGCCCGCCGAGGTGTCCGGCGGCCGCCGCCGCGAGTGGTGGGCGCGCGACCTGCTGCCCGACGACCTGCAGCTGCTGTGCCCCGACGGTGAGTCCGCTGCATGTAGAGGGGGGGGGCGACGTGGCGTTCGTGCGGCACACGGCGCCCGCCGAGGTGTCCGGCGGCCGCCGCCGCGAGTGGTGGGCGCGCGACCTGCTGCCCGACGACCTGCAGCTGCTGTGCCCCGACGGTGAGTCCGCTGCATGTAGAGGGGGGGGGGCGACGTGGCGTTCGTGCGGCACACGGCGCCCGCCGAGGTGTCCGGCGGCCGCCGCCGCGAGTGGTGGGCGCGCGACCTGCTGCCCGACGACCTGCAGCTGCTGTGCCCCGACGGTGAGTCCGCTGCATGTAGAGGGGGGGGGGCGACGTGGCGTTCGTGCGGCACACGGCGCCCGCCGAGGTGTCCGGCGGCCGCCGCCGCGAGTGGTGGGCGCGCGACCTGCTGCCCGACGACCTGCAGCTGCTGTGCCCCGACGGTGAGTCCGCTGCATGTAGAGGGGGGGGGGCGACGTGGCGTTCGTGCGGCACACGGCGCCCGCCGAGGTGTCCGGCGGCCGCCGCCGCGAGTGGTGGGCGCGCGACCTGCTGCCCGACGACCTGCAGCTGCTGTGCCCCGACGGTGAGTCCGCTGCATGTAGAGGGGGGGGGGCGACGTGGCGTTCGTGCGGCACACGGCGCCCGCCGAGGTGTCCGGCGGCCGCCGCCGCGAGTGGTGGGCGCGCGACCTGCTGCCCGACGACCTGCAGCTGCTGTGAGACACACAAACCTCAAAAGTCCCCTGCCTGACTGTTCAAAATTGTTGAAATTGTAATCATCATCATCTCAGCAATTACAAGTCCACTGCTGGACATAGGCCTCTCCTTTAGACCTCCAATAAGACCGGTTGGAAGCGGCTTGCATCCAGCGCGATCCTCCGATCTTAATGAGGTCATCGGTCCACCTTGTGGGTGTTGTAAATTGTAATACGAGTAATAGAAAATGACGGCTCTAAATAATCTTGTCAAAGTTGTCGGAAGTTTTATTCGAGAGAGAATTTTGTAGCAATATACGCAGATTTTAAAATTCGGCTCGGTCTGTGCACAAAAACGAGCACATATTAGTTTCAAGTTTTTGAAACCTCTGGAAACTTCTAACACTAAGGATGTAACATTTAAGAACTTTGCAAGTTCACAATTTCACTGTCACCCTCCTGTTGCAGGTACGCGAGCAAAAATGCACGAGTACAAGCATTGCAACCTGGGCAAGGTGCCGGGATCGGTGTTGGTCGGACGCGCCAACCACACCGAATTGGACACGTACTCCAATCTGATGGTATACGCGCAGCAGCTGTACGGAGCCACGGCCACCGATGAGTTCAGGTATTTGTCGTTTTTTACCTATATTATGCAATGAAATAAGAGGATATAAAATCGCCAGACGAAAGCGCGACCCGCCGCCACGCCGAGTACAAAAAGCCCCGAAAGATGTCCCTACAAGTATCAATCAAGAAATTATGGGGCGATCGCGTTGATTCATCTTATTTTATTTTTATGTAACAAGAGCAAACGAGCAAGTAACTAGAAAAGAAAATAAAAACAACTACTATTAAACCTAAGCGTTATAGAATCCATAGGACCTAAATCTAATTGGCCCAGTTATATTAAAATTTAAAAAAAATTACATGTAATAACTATAAGTATTACAATAAACGAGTATGAGTATGAGTAATCAAAACAGTTCCAATATTACGACATTAACGGTACAATTCCTTTACAGCTTCAGCATGTTCTACTCAAAACCGCCGTACGCCGATCTCATATTCAGTGACGCGGCCGTCCAACTAAAGCCGTTGCCACACAAGCAGCGTTCGGCGGATCTGATAGCTGGCACCGCATTGCTCCGCGCCGCTAAGATTGTATCTTGTGATGCCCCCCAAGCCTCCTACTATGTGGCAGCTGATGCAGACTTCCTGTCGCACGCGTATAGGACTGGAGTGGTGGGGCATTTGTTGGCCATAGCTTTGTTCTTTGTAATGTTGTTGCGGTAAGATTTAGAAAATGCAAGTCCCACACAAATCACAAATACGCGTAATAAGAGGTTTGAGCTGGCCTTCAATTCTTGTCTGTGCCCAAAAAAGGTACTAGATCTTGTTCGTTATAGCTAATGCAGTAATGCACCAGGAATAAACAACATTTGTATGGTGAAATGACAAAACTGAAGCCATGTTTCTGTCTTGTTTAAGATTTTTGTTATTACTCTTAGTATAACGACTTAAATGTATTATATTACAGATTGCACAGATAAGCTAAATAAGTTACATACACACTTCTGATTGTGACTGTAGGGTTTTTTAAGGCATACTTTTCACTATTGTAGCATTTATAACCAGCTCTCTAGGCTGGCAATTATAGTCTTGAAAAGTATGACTTATGAGATATATTTAGGCAATAAAAAACATTTTTAACAGACTTAAAAATATTAAGTATAAGTGAAGATAACTATGTGAAAGTTTTTAAGAATCTCGTAGTGATATTTATCATGTTAATTCCTAGATTCCGTCCAAATGAATCTTATATAATTCTAGATTAAAGCACAGCTTTTTAAGTTTACTATGTTAGTAAGTAATATACAAACTTTTTTTAGTAGTAAGGAAACAAAGTCCATCCATGAAAAATGATTTATTTTTATGTGCCTTATATTTTATATATAGATATATACTTTATATGAATAAGGTTTTGTTTTATCCAACAATTTTTTTGTACTTTATACATTTTCACTTCTTTTCTTATATTTTTTTATTCTAGTTGCTTCTATTTTTATACATCTAAATAAATAAAAATAACACCATTCATTTTAGTTTTTCATTCATTTATCCATGTAATTTCTGGTTCCAAGCATTAGCTTAGCAGTAGCTTAGTAAGCAGTTTGCTTATGTTTAAATGTTGTGTTACAACTTTATCACTAATCCATACCATGTTTATAACACTGAAAACCATGGGGCAGTGTTTCAAATATTTTCATAATGATTTTTAGGTCTGCCCTCTTACACACTTCACGTATAGCAAACTGTCTGCTTTTACCTTTCCCATCAATTCTACTAGAATGTTCCTTCCACTTTCCAAATAAACAGTTACACTTAGCTAATTCATCATTCACTGATGACACTAGGATACTACATTTAGAAGTCTGTTTCGCACACAAACTTAAAGCTTTAAATGCAAGGTATCTAAAGTGATTTATGCAGTACATAAACATGAATCCATCGGGCTTATTTTTCTTTAACGTTTCCAATATTGAATTGCATAGTTTCACAGCTACACGTTTCTTGTAAAGTGATAGGTAGTTTAACATTTCCTTTGGTTCACAGAGTAAGGCCAATATTGTGCAAAATTTATTAGCAGACAGGCAAAGTGTCGTGAAAACATGCTTCCATATCAATTCTTCTGTGTTGTGATGCAAATTAAAAATGTGACCATTTACTGAGATACCCGATTGACCAATACGGTTTTCAAGGAACTTGTAAAGATTGGCAATGGCACTGGAAAATGAAATTTTGTAGCACATGTGTCCAATAAACACATTGCTAGCTCTACTGACTTGCATTGTTGTTGTATCATAGCTATACCCAAGAAAGCATATTTCATTGCTTGATTTTATATGCGGATGTGCAAAATTCACTACAGTTTTCTCGTAATTTACATTTCTGTAACTTGTGAGAGCTTCCAAAAATAATAGTGCATCTTCCATTGAGTTTGTCACATATAAGTAGTCGTCTACAACTCTTGTGAATAACTTCAATGGGGACTTGGGTTCTGTGAGATGGTTTGAAAAATATATTTCATCCAAGTGTGTGTAGTAGAGCTCAGATAGTGCAGGTGAGTACTTATAGCCCTGAACTAAACCCTCTTTCCATTCATAGACTGTAGAACCAGCGCGGACAAGTAGAGGCCTACGAAGCTCAGTTACCATATCTTTATATTGCTGAGCAATTTTTTTCTTAAAATTCAAATTTTTCTCCATCTTCTGGAAAACTAAATGTCTCTCACTTAATATCTTCATTAGCTTCTCCCTGTTAATAGATCCAAAAGCATTGCTCAAGTCAGTTTTCACAAAGTAAAGTTTTGGTTTGTTTTGTTTTGTCCATTCTTTATACAAATGATTGAATTGTGTTTCAACCCTTTCGTGGTGCTTGCCTGTTAAAGTTTTTAGGAACATCAGTCTTTCTTTCATTCTATATTTTTCTGAAGGAGTCTGTGTATTTTGTTTATATCTAACTATAGGCCGACAATCATTGTTTGCTTTTAAAATGAAATGTAATTTTGGTATTTCTTTCTTCATCTCTTTTAATTTCAATATTTCTTGCGGACTGTGATTCCGTTTCATTCTTTTACCCAGGCAATAAGGATCACATTTCTTTAGATTCTTCATGTAAACCATTTTTGATATCTGCCTGTCGTAAAAGCCTTGCCATTTATTTTTCCAGAAATAATGGAGTTTATTTTCATCAGCATCAAATTTACAAGTTGTTACATAGAAATTCAAACAAAGTATTGGTGATAAAATGTACTTTAATATCCAGTGCAATATATTGAGGAGAATCGATTTTACTTTGTCATTTGGTAAAGTATTCCAAGGGCTTACAGTCATATCCCAATTTTGTACCAACTTAGAAAGTATGATATTTTGTCGTCTCATACTGGAAACCACACTTTTTAAAAGCTTCCTAAAGATCCTCGCATTGTGATTATTTCCCAACAAAGTCTTGGGTATAATTTGATATAAAGCATTTGAACAACAGTTAAAAATGTCTGCTTTGCTGACTGGGGTCAAGGACTTGGTTTTATTTATTTCAGAAAAGTAATTTCTAAAGTCCGCTTTGGAATTCTGGTAAAGACTTTTCTTTAAATTGATTAGAATATCAAACAATTCAGCCGAAGATTCTCTTACCAGCGATTCGTCTTGAAGCACTTGTTGGGCGAAAGTTAAGTCCTCAGTTTTCAATATTTTTAATTTAACGCAATTGCCGAAATATCTAACATTCTGTTTATTCACAAAATATTGTGATATACAAATCGGTTCACCGGCAATCATATTAAGTGTTTTAAGGCTTAGTTACCATAATTTCTGCGAATTAGTAAACAAACTCGTACTCTCCCATTCACAAGGGAATTTAAATCTTGCGGTGACTTGTTGCGACTTGCGCGTTGCGTCTTTTTTTTGTTTTGTTTGTTCCGTTTCGCCCTCAGCTCAGAATAAAAAACAGTACCAAAACAACAAAATTTATCAAGCACCTTATTACGTTTTTAGTATCACTGTCCTACTTTTCACTTTAATTTTCGAAAAGCTTTTTTTTGCAAGTACTTGTAGGTAGTCTGTTCAAAAACATTATTTATTATTATATAATTATTGTTTATAATTTACTATAGAAAACTGACTTGCATTCAGGCCATAAATTTAAAAAAAAACGATTTGACGTTTGTTATCTCCTATGTTATTGTTATCCACAGTTGTTATCATTGTGATAAACCTAAAATATTATCAAACATCCTCACTTATCTTGTTAAAAATTATTTTCTTATGTAACATTTACAATTAAAATAGTGTTAGTTACAGTTACAGTTCTTAATGTCACTAAAGAGCAATTCAATTTATCGAAATTAAAATGGCTAAAGCAGTGATATGCGATTTGCTACAAATATTTAAAAGCGGTGTGTCGGCAGTGCTACCCGAGAACCTAATTAAAAACTCCGTTAAATACAGCTCAGCGAACCAACAGCTCGTCATTTTGAAGGATACTTATAACCTGCAGCACAAGAATGTGTATGTAGTTGGAACAGGGAAGGCAGTTCAAAACATGGCAGTGGAGATAGAGAAAATAATGGGACCTAAGATCAAACAAGGAATTATTAGCATACCGGTTGGGAGCTTGAATCAGAAACACTCAGAAAAACTAACGTACTATGAAGGAGCCTTGAACAATTTACCAGATTCCAATGCTGAAAACACTGCAACGAAAATCAAACATCTTGTCACAACACTGGGTGAAAATGACATCCTTTTAGTTTTAATATCAGGAGGGGGATCAGCTTTATTACCATTATCAAAAGAACCTATAACTTTAGAAGAGAAAACAGCTTTAATTAAGAAACTTGCTAATGCAGGGGCAGACATAACGGAACTTAATTGTGTTAGAAAAAGAATATCAGATTTAAAAGGTGGCCAGTTGGCAATTAAGGCACAGCCGGCCCAAGTTCTGTCCCTGGTGCTGTCTGATATTGTTGGGGATCCTTTGGATTTGATAGCTAGTGGCCCTACCACAGAAAATGTAGATAATGCAGCTATGGCCTTAAATATATTAAAGAAGTACAACTTATCTAATGACCTTCCAATGTCATTCAAATCTGCTTTATCAGAAACAACACAGTTGAAGTTTCCTCAAGAGAATGTTAAGAATTATTTGATAGGGACAAATAGACTGAGCATAACCACTGCTCTAGATGAAGCAAAAAGTTTGAACTATATCTCGCTTCCTTTGTCTCACACTGTTACTGGCAATGTTAAACATATTGCACAATGTTATGCCAAATTAGCAAAGTCAGTCTGTGATTTTGTTGAAGGAAAACTTGATTCAAGTAAGGTCAAATCACAAATAAATACTTTAAATATTCCTGGGGCAAACTCAGACTTTATTGAAAAATTATCTAATGGTATGAATGGAAACATTTGTCTTATTCTTGGAGGAGAGATCACTGTGGAAGTTAAGGGCAATGGTAAAGGTGGTAGAAACCAGCAACTTGCTCTGGAGTTTTCTAAATATCTACATGATATCAAAGATGACCTAAAATACTTTGAAGTTTATCTTCTAAGTGCTGGTACAGATGGGATTGATGGACCCACTGATGCTGCTGGTGCTATTGGTTATTTAGATTTAATTTCTGATGCAGTAAAAGATAATCTAGATATAGACAAATACCTGGATGATAACGATTCTTACAACTTTTATAAAGTATTTAAAGGTGGCAATCTACATGTTATTACAGGGCATACTAACACTAATGTGATGGATATACATATTATGATAATAAAAAGAACCAACTAAATTAAGTTATTGTTTATTGACCTCCAAATTTTCATTAGTCATGATGATGTCTTTAAGAAAGATAATAATTTGTTTTCAGATTTTGCCTTTTTTTCGATTTGTGCATTCTTAGCCTCTTTTAGTTTAGCAGATGTTAGCACTGCCTGCTGGCATAGACCAGCAAACTTATCCTTTTTTCTTTTATTATTCTTTATGACTTTTGTCTCTTTAGCATTCTCAAGTGCATTATTTTTATTACTCAGTGAATACACTTCTCTTGCATTACAGTAAATACTGGTTTCTGTTTTCCTCTCGGCTTGGGTTTTTACTTTTGTTTTTACTGGATTTGGTTTGTCTGTTAGTATGTTTGTAAGTATTTCTTTTTTTGACTTGGTAAGTGCTTCTTTTCTTGGTTTTATTAATGGAGTCACTGTACTATGTTTACAGAATGAACAAATTCTCTCCTGAAATTTTAAAATAATTAAGTACTATTTATTTTACAAAAAATATACCTACTTGTTTTATATTAAAAACTTACTAATTCATTACTATTAAGTAGCGATTTAGGCTCAGGAGTTTTCTTTGTAGGTTTTCGTGACTTTATTCTTTTTCGCTGCCTCTTACTGAGTTTAATGGGTTTTATCTGTAAAGCAAAAAATTTTAACATCATAAATTGTTTTTTCAATGCTGTTGCTTAAAAAGTGCCCTTTTTTGGATGTTTTAAAGGTTCTAAAGGCAACAGTAGTTTAGTGTTTATAAAATTTAAATATTTCTTTACATAAATAATCGAACATAATGATACTAAGGTAATAGGTACCTAGTAAAGTGTCATATATTATAAAATTGTTAGCTTCTTATTAAAAAATGTAGTATTTGTTAGTGGCAAACGGAATAATTTATTATTTACCTTAGTTTCAGTGTGTTTTCTCCACTCAATCCCGCAATGGGGGCACCTTATGTTGAATGAGAAATGTTTTTCTGGTAGCCCATACCCTTTTGTTATCTGCATACATCGCGTTCTGGAAATTTACAAAATATTTTGTGATATCAGATTTCACCCCAAAAATAACATTATTTTACTTACAAATAGTAGCTTCTCAGAATTGTATGTGCTTGATTAGTGTCAGGTCGTAATAGAGTGGAGGCTGCTTTATAAAGAAAACCAATATTGGCGTCTGACATTATTTGTAAATAATTTACAGATTACAGGGAAACTACTACTGTTTTCCGTCTATAACCTCAAAGTGACTTGACCTTGACACTGACAGTTCATATAAATATGTATAAAAAAACGTCGTGATTATAATATCCTCATTGATAAAAAGTTACTTTATGACTGAGTTGTAAATAATACAAATAGTACAAAGTATCGATTTATTAACTAAATAAATAAATAATAATTGTATGAGAAACAATATAAAAAACAAATACGTATATTTGAACGCAACTTCATGTAGCCATTTGAGTATCGGTTAAAGTCGACATTTTGTAAGAGAAATCCAGTGTTCGTAGTTTTTATTAGTATCTCAACAATACAAATTTTCCCGCGTAAAATCAGTAACTGTCAACTGTCATCCACCCGCCAAGCTTTATCATAATATCTTTGTTTAATTTAATGTTTAATGCGCGAAATTAGTTCTTGTTTTATTTTATTGTTTCATTGTTATGTAATAAATGAAATAAGTGGTTTTTATAAATAAGTTACGTAGGTACTCTTCAGCGCTAAGTTTTAAATAGTGAGAAGAGATCTAACTTAAGTACAATACAAACATGGATGTCGCCGATACCTTTGCGACGCAAAGTCAAGTAAAAGACGAAGTAGGAGTCCGTTGCCAGAAGCTCTTTCAAGACTTTTTAGAAGAGTGAGTATTAAATGCTACAAAACTGAGTTTTGTTACATACTAATGTTTGCAAACGAAGCGTCTTTTAAGGTTATGTTGATTAAACTCAGTAATTTGGAAAATTTTCAGGTTCAAAGAAGAAAACGACTTAAAATACGAGAAACATGCTAAAGAGCTTCTCAAACCAGAAATCAGCACTCTTGAAATCAGCTTTGACGATGTGGAAAAATACAATCAAAATCTTGCAACTACCATAATTGAAGAGTATTACAGAATATACCCGTTTATTAATCAAGCTATCCTTAACTATGTGCTTAGTCTTGCTGATACTGGTATGAAGAAGGAACTACAGGGCAAAGAGTGTTATGTTGCATTTGTTGATGTGCCTACGAGGCATAAAGTGCGTGAATTAACTACGGCCAAGATTGGTACTCTCATTAGAATCTCAGGTCAAATTGTAAGAACACATCCTGTACACCCAGAGCTGATTTCTGGCACTTTTGTGTGTTTGGATTGTCAGACAGTTATTAAGAATGTGGAGCAACAATTTAAGGTGAATTTAGAGGCTTTCGTAATTTCATTGTTTTAAGGCATATAAAAATAATAATAATAATAAAAGATATTTATTCAACAGTTTGCAGTTACATACATATAAAAGTAAAAGTAAACAATATGTGTAGTTGTGTGGAGGCCTGTGCACAGCAGTGACACATATTGGCTGGAAATGATGATGATGATGTGTAGTGGTGTCCTTGTTCTTTTTTTGGGACAGGTATATAAAAAAAACACTTCATAA
Organism: Pandemis cinnamomeana; assembly: GCA_932294345.1. Taxonomy (NCBI): domain Eukaryota; kingdom Metazoa; phylum Arthropoda; class Insecta; order Lepidoptera; family Tortricidae; genus Pandemis; species Pandemis cinnamomeana. The sequence goes on along the minus strand of OW028724.1, from coordinate 5,357,513 downwards.
TTATTACGAATTCATTTTACAGCACAATCACAATAACAAAAAAATATAATTTCACTTTATAGTACACAATCCCAACGATCTGCCGCAACCCGGTGTGTGCCAATCGGCGCAGGTTCATGCTGGATGCAGACAAGTCTGTCTTCGTGGACTTCCAGAAGATCCGCATACAGGAGACACAGGCGGAGCTGCCACGGGGCTGTATTCCCCGATCCTTGGAAGTCATATTGAGGGCTGAGGCTGTGGAGTCTGTGCAGGTAAGCAAATATCCTTACCAAGTAACAAACTTGCCTGATGCCATAAAACATGAGCATACATACATAAATCACATCTTTATATCCCTTACAGGGTAGACAGAGGCTAAGGTAATAAGACCTAAAGACAGCATTTAGCATGATTGTGGGTGTATAGGTGGAAACAGAATTGAAAAGAGTGATGGGTATTGCTAGCCACATTGCCTATAACATGATTCCTATGATTTAATCCATTCCCTCAATAAGCTTTTACCATCTGGGAAGGAGGAGAAGCAACTATAAGTTGAACTGAGTGTAAAATTACTGTTATCTCTTCTAGGCAGGAGACCGGTACGACTTCACAGGCACTCTAATAGTGGTGCCAGACGTGGGGTCCTTATCCCTGCCAGGTGCTCGGGCGGAGCTCACCACTCGCACCAGACAGAACAATGAGGGGCAAATGGAGGGTATCAAAGGCCTCAAAGCTTTGGGAGTGCGGGAACTGCATTACAAGTAAGTAGATTAAGCTGGGATTGCTTTTGAGTTTGGTAAGATTTTATGTGAGGTCTGTGTGGGCTCCGGATTGCTACCATTATCTTACTCGTTAATTCTGTTGCCAAGCGCAGTGTAAGGCAACCAGTGAAATCTTTAAAGTGCTCTTGGTTGGCAATGCATTTGTGCTTGTGTGCCACAGAATGTCTTAAAAATTAGCTTAGCTTTTTATTTGCATTTTAGACAGTTTTTATTTTAATCAATAGTTCAATATTAAATAATCTCTTTCATAAAGTGTCTTTATTATAAAATGAAACATTAAAAATGTAGTTTTAAATTTCATCCTTTAAAAACATTTTTCTTATGATCCCACTCATGCATTGTTAGTTTCTTACTGTTTATAATTCAATGTTTAGAATTTTATAATTAATTACCTTCAGGACGGCATTCTTAGCATGCAGTGTGCAAGCGATATCCCGAAGATTTGGCACCGCAGAGCTCTCCACGGATGACATGACCACTGAAGATATGCGGAAACAGATGACTGACAAAGAGTGGGATAAGGTACACTTACTCCAACATTATTTACGTATTAATAATGTTTGATAGTCACCGGATTAATTTGGATCTACCCAGTATACTAAGTCTCGAAATATTACACTGACAAGGCGAACCTATCTCTAAAATGGGATCTCTTCCAGCTAATCAAATACTGTAAATGTGGTTCATATTTCATTGTAGATACTTGCTTTTAAATCACTTAAGCACTTAAGGTATTCTGTTTTAACCTTTATCATTTAATATTACGTGTTTTTGAATAAATTGACTTCTACGAAATTCTCATGAAATAGGGAATTTTTCTATGAGATTGAAGCCTTGGGCATAACCTAGTTGTATATTTCAGGTATATGAAATGTCCCGGGATCGCAATTTATACAACAACCTGATCGCCAGCCTGTTTCCCAGCATCCATGGCAACAACGAAGTGAAGAGAGGCATCTTGTTGATGCTGTTCGGAGGTGTTGCTAAAACCACTATTGAAGGTATGTCGCAAGTCATACATAACATAATCCAGCCTATATACGTCCCACTGCTGGGTACAGGCCTCCTTGCAGAATGAGAGGGCTTGGGCTATAGTTCCCACGCAGGCCGAGTATATGTATTTTAGTAAAAAACAATAACCAAATTACTACTGAAAAACAGCGTTGCGGCATGCCGCAACATTATGCTGAGTAGGGCCCATTTTACACCATATCGGTACTATTTCTAAGTATATTGTATTTCTTCCTATTATAATTCTACGTGTATCAAATGTGTGTAAATAAATGTTTCTCTCTCTCTCTCTCTCTCTCAAATTGGTTTTGCGTTATGCAGAACGTACTAACGATAGAGGCCCTTTTCTCCTCTTTATTTGGATATACATTTTCATTATGTAAGCAAAATACAACAGAGAGTTGCCTACAAAACATTTGAATGCGGACTGACACGCGATAGTGCCATCACTGCGCGCGCGTGCGCCTGCGGCTAGCAACCAATGTTGCTAGCCGCATCGCCTATAACATGACTCTTAATATTTTCGGCCATACCCTCGATGGTCCTTTACCATCTGCGCAGGAGGAGAAACAACTGGGACATTCTATGTTTTTCATCTGCTCCCAGACCAGCATCAAAGACAAACAATATGATAACAGTTAAAGGTATTATTGTCATCCCCCACCCCCCTTCCATCCTCCTTCCATCCAGACGCGTTCATCCCTTACAGGCATATAAGCAGTGCTTGTAAGCATACGTAAATGTGCCCGCCACGCTTCGTACCAATACGGGTTTTGTTGTCAATATGCCTACCCTCTGTCAGAACCCACTGCACGCCCCTGCTTCCATCCCTTGCTTCCAGTTCCCCTTTCCACCTATACATATGTATGTATGTTATGTATGATTGTGTCCCTTGTTTGAAGGCACGACTCTCCGCGGCGACATCAACGTGTGCATAGTGGGCGACCCGAGCACGGCCAAGTCGCAGGTGCTGAAACAAGTGAGCGAGATCACGCCGCGCGCCGTCTACACCAGCGGGAAGGCTTCGTCCGCCGCCGGTCTCACCGCCGCCGTCGTCAAGGTATAATTGTACTATACAAATAATAATACTTATTGAGTGTGCAAAGGTCGAGGGCCTATTTCACAACTCTCTGTTAAGTTCCAGTTATATTAAGTGTCAGTTGTCTATATTTCTTCTTCTTCTCTCCTTAATGGCGGCCGTAAGGCTTGGGCCAATGTCAGTGTGGTAAAAATATAATTCAAAAATCTTGTGACAAAAATGTCGGCAACGTTGTAAGGTAATGGTCAAAGACCCCCCTCCCCCCTGTCGGGCTCTTAGCCAACGGATAACGATATCCCTCGGAGATCGCCAGGAAATCATTAACCGGTGCCCAGGGTGCACCGGAACAAGCACTGCACTTCCCCTCGGACGGATCCATAAACGAACCGCAGCTCTTGATCACACGCGGAGGTAACCCGACTCGCACCCCTTCTGTATATTTATTACTACGAAACCGATGGAGATGTCACTAGATGACACTAGATTTGAAATCAAACAACCAAAATTTGACTAGGCTGCAGGAGGCTACAATATTTTTACATAAATGCCTAAATACTTAAAATATAATAAGTTGATAACAGCTTATCATTCATTTGTCTCTTATACAGAGGTTTTATTAAGATCATTCATTCACATCATTCTACGAAAATGAGTACAAATTACTATTGTAAATTACTACCAATAGCTAACTACAGTCCGTGAGCTCTTAGAATGCCATTCGGTTTTGTCTCGCTGTCTCGCTCACTCTTATGGGCTTGATACTTGAATCGGCCGAAGTGAGGCAGACAGCTTTTTAAAGCTGAAAAACTACGTTGTGTAAACCTTTGTGAAGCGCGTACAGATAGTTTTGGAGTAGTGATACGCAAACGAATATCATCAGCCATGGATAGGATGAGGGGCGGCAGTAGCAGCCTCCTACGTGTAATATCGGAGGACATGTCGTGTCCGATACTGCACCACTGGATCAAAATACAAGTTACCAAAAGCGCCTGGTAACGATTTTTTGTAGAATCGCTTTAAATGTATCTATACTAATATTATAAAGAGGAAAGATTTGTACCTATTTTTGTATGTTTGTATGTTTGTAATGAATAGGCTCAAAAAGTACTAGGCCGATCTGGATGAAATTTGGAACATAGATAGATTATAGTCTGGAATAACACATAGGCTACTTTTTATCCCGGAAAATTGCGTGATTCCTGCGGGATAGCGATAAACGAATTCTATGCAAACGAAGTTGCGGGCAACGGCTAGTATTTTATATAATAAGACTAACATTCATAGAATAAGCCACGTACTAACACAATAATGTATGAGTCATGTAGTTGCTCGAAATAAATAAATATTACGATTATTATTATAACACTGAGAAGTAACACTGTGGAAGATTTCAAACAAACTGTTCGTTAACAGGACGAAGAGTCGTTCGACTTCGTGATAGAGGCTGGCGCGCTGATGCTGGCTGACAACGGCGTCTGCTGCATCGACGAGTTCGACAAGATGGACCTGACCGACCAGGTCGCCATACACGAGGCCATGGAACAGCAGACCATATCCATCGCTAAGGTACGCTGAAAATACGTTTTGTATTCGCGGTAGCCCTGAATAAAAAAAACCGGTCAAGTGCGAGTCGGACTCGCGCACCGAGGGTTCCGTATCATTATCTATAAATATCTAAAACCAGTGTAAGTAGAGCCCTGTTCCAAAGCAAAATGTACGCAGTGTGGGGTTACTTTATATTGGTCACTGCTATATAGACATACATACACATTTACGGTTTTCGCAATTATTCTTTAATCTGTGCTATAAGACCTACCTTCATACCGAATTTCAAGATTCTGCGTTCACGGGAACTACCTTGTAGGTTTTGATTCCCTTGAGAGTTGAAAATTTGCGGAAATTTGCGGCATAAACGGCTGTATCTTTTGATTGCGTTGGCTTAGAAGTTTGATTTTTTCACAGCTTCAAGGGACAGTAGACCTGAGTAATTGATATAAATTTCAGCTTCATACCTCCACGCGTTCCTGAGAAAAAGGGTCTTGACAGACGGACGGACGGACGGACGGACAGACGGACAACAAAGTGATCCTATAAGGCAATGGTCAGCAACAGGCGGACCGCGGTCCGTTTGCGGACCGCGAAAGGTCGAATCTCGGACCGCGAAATATTGTAATGTATTTTATACCAAGTATCAATTAATACATAGATAGGCGTATACCTTTATTAATTAAAATAATATTTTTTTCTGGACCTCGTTAAATTTTTCCTACAGTATCCGGACCCCACCTAAAACTACTTGCCGACCCCTGCTATAAGGGTTCCGTTTTTTCCTTTTGAGGTACGGAACCCTAAAAATAGGTTATAGGAAGGTCCGACCAGATTGCTATGAACATTTTACTCTGTAACCTTGCCGCTGAACAGCAGTTGTTCTGGCGTGGAGAGTAACCCTCTTATCTGACAGATAAGGACAAACGATTGCTAAGTTAGCAGAAGCCTACAGTGCATTTATGAATAAGGGGGTAAGACAGCTTGTGAAGGACTTCGAAAGCTGTTTTCTTCGCAGTACAAAAAAATATATAAATAATACAAATGCAGGCAATGTTGTGTCTAATCTGGTGTATAGACGTTCTTGAAGTTTTTTGCTCACTCATTTACTGAAACGAACCTATATTCAAAGCCAAAGCTACACTTGATTTAGTGGATTAATTTCTTAGCAACTTAGCAAATTTATTAGTATTCTCTAGTCTAGCCTATTTTCTGATCGCTAAGAATCAATCTCGGGCTAGTTTCCGATTCACTGGATGTCTCAGTAACATTGACGTACAATAAACAACTAGACTCCCAATCACGCTCAAAAACTGTCCGAAGCAAAAGTCTAAACGACGCGTCTATTGTTCAGAGTTTTGGTTCAGTTGTGTTTCGACCGCGCTTTGATAACAATGTATATGTCTCTTTCGCACCGTAATCTTACTATTGAGAACAAAAGAGACAGGCAGGTTTCCAGCGCGTGGCGTCGTGTCATTACTTCTCACGATCCTACGCCATTGATATTAAACATTACTGCCACGAAATAAGGTGTCAATTTGAACGAATATGTTAATGTTATCTGTCTAAGTCGATGTGTTGACACACACAACACATTGACAAAGCAACTCGGACGTTTCTTGAGGAACCTTTGTTAGCGACTGAGAGTCTAGTTGTTTATTGTAAGTCAATGCTCAGTAAATAACAAATTTCCCTAAACCACCGCAGGCAGGAGTCCGAGCCACGCTGAACGCGCGCACGTCCATCCTCGCCGCCGCAAACCCGATCGGGGGGCGCTACGACCGCGCCAAGTCGCTGCAACAGAACGTGGCCCTCAGCGCCCCCATCATGTCGCGGTTCGACCTCTTCTTCATACTGATAGACGAGAGCAGCGAGATGGTCGACTACGCTATCGCGAGGAAGATCGTCGACTTGCATTGTAATAAGGAGGAGAATTACGACTGTGTGTACACGAGGGAGGATCTGCTGAGATATATTGCGTTTGCGAGGTCGTTCAAGCCGCTTATTACTGAGGTTAGTGGTTTTTGCCATATTGCTGTATTTTCCATTCTAATTTTAAAAATAAAAAAGATTATTTGTATGGAAACATTTTGTCAACCACCGTTAAAACATTTACATGCTGGTTTAGTCAAACTAACTGAAATATTTCGTATTAATTAAAGATATGGCCTTTAGGCTCTGTCTATCCCTCAAGGGGTGTATTTATCTACATCCATATCATAAGTTCCTATATGTTCAGGAACGATTAGCAATGGCCTACATTAAGAAACCTGTATCTGTGGTTGTACTTTAATGTTTACATTAGAGTATCAATATCGATATACTCTAATAACATTCAAACTTCGAACATCTTAAATAATAAAATCTAGACTTAAAGACTGTCTTAGAATTTAAGAAAAAAATATAAATATCAGTCGTTTCATCTGTTTTGAACTATCGAAGAATAGAAAATAATGTTACCTAAGTATTTTGATGTGAAAACGTTTATTGTAGGAAATTTATGATATGAATGTAGCTTCGCTTCGTGTCAGAAACCCAAACTAGTTTTGTATACTAAACTCTTTATTGCACATAAAAAATATAAAAATACATTAATACAGAGAAAATAGTACAAAGGCGAACTTATCCCTAAGAAGGGATCTCTTCCAGGTAACCTGCTACAGAAAGGAAAAGTTACAACAAAAAGGCAAGCAGTTTTAATGCCCTTCATTATAATACAGTCCAATAAACTAGTATAGTATGAATGCACCAAATGCTCTTCAAATAATTAGTTTAATTTTAAGTTCAACAATATTGTACGCCCGAAATGGGCAAACTGTTGATTCTCTTCAATGTATGACATGATCTTATGTACACAGTTTTAGACAATAAATGATATCTATCTTTCTATCTATCTACCATTTCCCCACCAGGAGGCGGGCAAGCTGCTGGTGGAGTACTACACGACGCTGCGGCAGCGCGACGGCGGCGCGGCGGGCGGCGGCGCGTGGCGCATCACGGCGCGCCAGCTCGAGTCCATGATCCGGCTCGCCGAGGCGCTCGCCAAGATGCACTGCAGCGGGCACGTGCAGCCGCGGCACGTGCAGGAAGCTCACAGGTACACACGGCAAAATGATGAGATATGCACCCTTGCACGCATCGCCGCATCTAACCTGCTTACCGAATAGCTTTGCTGTGTATGCCGAGTTTCAGTAGGGCTCCTTGTTAAGGTTGAAGGTTATATAAGTTAAACTTGATAGGTTGAAACTATGACTGTTTAATTGTATAAAGATTACAACTAGTATAGTGAGGCCATGTATCTTTAACGTTTGTTTCTAGAGTAGCTGAGTAATCGTTAAGACTTGTTTATAATAGCGCAATATTGCTGTAGTCAACGCTATGACGCATGTCAAAAGTAGGACGCGAGTTAGAGTGGAGTTGCTGTGCGGTATTGGACCGTACAGATACCTCACACGAAGATCTCGCTGTCGGCCAAAATCTTGTACTATGTTGAGCGAAGCGATATCGATCAAAATTACTGCCGAAATTCGGCCTAGGTTGGCCGAGGTAATCACGGTCAAAATTGCTACCAAAATATCGGTCTATGTTGGCCGAGACCGAGACCAATCTCAGTTAAAAAGTTAACCGGTTAAGGTTAACTGGTTTTGCGGGTGGTAGGGCCTTGTGCAAGGTCCGGATCGCTACCAACATCTTACTCGCTAATCCTGCCGTTAAGTAGCAGTGCTTGCTTGCACTGCTGTGTTCCGGTGTGGAGAGTAAGACAAGCGGGGAAATTACGGGCACAAGGCATTTTTTTTTTATATGAATAGGAAGGCAAACGAGCAAGTGGGGTCACCTGATGGTAAGTGAACACCACTGCCCATAGACACCCGCAACCCCGGAGGGATTGCAGATGCGTTGCCAACCTAGAGGACTAAGATGAAATGCCTCTTGTGCCCGCAATTTCCCCGGCTGTCTTACTCTCCACACCGGAACACAGCAGTGCAAGCAAGCACTGCTACTTAGCGGCAGGATTAGCGAGTAAGATGGTGGTAGCGATCCGGACGGACCTTGCACAAGGCCCTACCACCCGCAAACGAAGTCACCTCACACGAAGATCTCGCTGTCGGCCAAAATCTCGTACTATGTTGAGCGAAGCGATCTTGGTCAAAATTACTGCCGAAATTCGGCCTAGGTTGGCCGAGGTAATCACGGTCAAAATTGCTACCAAAATATCGGTCTATGTTGGCCGAGACCGAGACCAATCTCAGTTAAAATTACTGCCCAAATCTCGGTCTAAGTTGGCCGAGATCTCGGTCTCTGTCTCTGCAAATCTCGGCTGAATATCGTGCCGAGACGTTCCGAGACTATAAGGGGTTCAGTCGGACCTCATTGCACACTGCGTACGATAAAGAAGTGTTTTGTCTGTGCAGGCTACTGAACAAATCTATAATTCGCGTGGAACAACCGGACATACATTTGGATGAGGACGAGCCCACCTATGAGCCTAGTATGGACGTCGACCAAGATATACCCAATAGCAATGGCACTGCAGGTAATATAGCATCACAAATTACAATTCATTTTTAACCTTTTCAACGCCAACGACACATATCAGCCACCGCAGGTTCAACGCCAACGACCTATATGGATTCACTATATGGATATTTTAAACTCACTCCTTGTCGGTCTCTCGTTTAATGCTCCTCTCATTTACTCAAAGGTTAACTGGTACAGATCCCTTATAGGGATAAGTTCGCCTTTGTGCATATATTTAAGGTCTTTTTTTTTGTGATTTGTCTCTACTTCTCTATATTTGTACAATAAAGCATATTTACTTACTTACTTACTATATATACGTCCATTACTTCAGTGCAAAAGCAGCCTTCGTTCAATTGGGTTTAGGTTCAATTTAAGGCATCGCAATACAGACGTCTGGCGTATGGGTGACGTCTCTTGTATTTGACCATTTTTAACTGTATCTTACCAGATTTTTGTACCAATTAAATTGGGAGAGTGCAAAGCGGGTGGAGGGGGTAGCCTAAACGATCACAGCGCTCGCTACGGCTAAAATTTACTATTTTGTCGCTGACTTGAGCTGTCAAATCCATATTGCAGTAAACATTTTCTAATCGTTTTTGAGATAAAATATGGTCCTAGTAAGATGTGTTGTTGTGAATTGTAATAACACCAAGAAGAATAGCGACTGTAAATTTTACCAATTTCCAAGACCATGGTGGAAAAGAGACCAAAGAAATAAATGGATATTAGCCGTAAGAAAAAAAAAGTAAGTTACCTAACCTCTAAAATTTCACTGAAAACAACAATTTTAATATTATTGGCAATAATGTTACTGACTACCATTGTCCAAAATTGTGTAATATAGTAAAATAACACAAGATTTCATTAATTTTTTTCACAATATTTACTTACTTCTTGTTTGACAGCGGTGACAATATTGTCCATAATGGCCGCCTGTACGTGGCGCTGTCGTCGCGCACGGTCCCAATAAAAATCATTGTTTTACAGAAACGCCAGTTAATGGTGATTCGGGCAAGAAGAAACTAACGCTTTCCTTCGAGGAATACAAGACGCTCAGCGACATGTTGGTCGTTTTCATGAGAAAAGAGGAAAATGAAGCAGAGACCAGAGGTAACCAATTTTTAAAGCTGTAATCAAAACTCATTTGTATGTAATAAACAACGCAAAAAAAATCAAAATACTATAAAAATAACGGAAATATCGAAGCTGTGTCTCTCTCTTCCTAGAAAAACAGACAATATGGAGTTTTATTGACAGTGTTTTTTGACGTCACATGACGTCGGATCTCTCTTTCTAATACTTGTCTAATTAGTAGTTTATTACTTGTCCGATAATGGTACTTTTAATTTCAATTTTCAACGTCTCAATATTTTTTACTATAGATATTTTATATTTCTATTGCTTCGTGTTATAAACGAACGGTTTAAATACCAACTTCCATGCTGATCTGGCAGCCAAGAAAAAACCTAGAATGTACCAGCGGCTTCTATTCCCACGCGGTTGGTAAAAGCCTATGTGATTTATGTATGTATGTATTAAAAGCTAATAAATATTTACAAGTGCTTTTTGTCATTGTCAGGTGAGGAGAGCTCTGGCATGCGCAAGAGCGCCGTGGTGAGCTGGTACCTGGAGCAGCTGGTGTCGCAGGGCGCCATAGAGGACGAGGACGAGCTCCTGCAGAGGAAGACCCTCGTCGAGAAGGTCATCGACCGGCTCATGTACCATGTAAGTCATGGAACAGCGACACATCAGTCAGATGTTCAATTGGCATTGTTCATTTTTTTTAGTATGCTCCAATTTGAAAACCATTTCGAGGAAAACCATCAATTATCCGATTTATCTTGTCCGATTTCAAAAATACTTTATGATTGCAGATATTTTTGTAAAAGTACTTTGAACCTTTGTTTGACCGAACGACCCGGTTTTTAGACAGAATCCAGCATCGAATGTTTGCCACAAAAATGAAAAAAAAAAGTTTACCTATGGCAAATGTCACGTGTCACTGTCAAATCGACAAAACCATAGACAAAGCCGGTTTTTTTTATAGCCAGCCGAACGAATGCGATTGGGATTCTGTCTAAATTCACGAATTATCAAACAGCGAAAAAATATTTATTATTAATTAACAAAGCTACGTAAAAGCATAATATTCAAATTAGTTGCTTGAAATAGTAGGTGTTAAAAGCACAGCTTAAAAAAAATGAACAATGCCAATTCAATTAAATTTTTTAAGTTATAGCTCCATCGATACTGACGATGATTCCGCCAATGTCGAGGCTAAAGTCTTCTTGTTTGTAATCCGCCGTTGTTCGGTAACTTCAGCGTGCGGCGCTCAGATGAAACAGTTACATGTTGATGGATAGGGACGCAACCTAAATAACCTGTTACGATATTATGAACTAGCTGTTACCCGCGATTTCGTCTGGAATTTGCTTATCGCGCACCCGCGCGATGAAAACTATCTCCATGCCAAATTTTATCACGATCGGTTGAGTAGTATTTATATTAGTTAGGATAAGGATGTTTTTGTGTCTGTTTATTGTTTATTTCTATTATGGTATATTTCAAGAATCGTAAATAAAGGCCACATGAGTTTTTGAGAAACCCCCAAAAATTTACCGCCTATGCTTGGCGGATTCCAAGTTTTTTTTACGTACTGACTAATAATTTGGTTTTGCAGGATCAAGTAATAATACCTCTGTCGACCACTGGCCTCAAGACCACGCAGAAGTCGTCAGACCAAGAAGTAGAAGACGACCCACTGTTGGTGGTGCACCCCAACTATGTGGTCGACACGTAACGTTTAGGATAAGGCCTTTTTTTAATAAAACGTTTTTACACTATCATCTTCTTTTTATTATATGTTTAAAACAAAAATAGCCGAGGCCTGACTGAGAGAGCTGCCTCGCGAGGCAGCTGTATGAGGCATGATTTTGTTTGACAAGGGGGCGTTCAAGTATTACGTAACGCAATTTGGGGGGGGGGGGGTATCGTAAAACGTTACGATGCGTTAGAGGCGGGGGGGGGGGGTCTTTCTTACAAGGCGATTAAAACTATAACAAGGATATTATAGCGACTTTCTTGAACTTTGCGCAACATAAATTTTGACACTTGGGTAAAAATGGTCACTTGAGTGTTACGTAACGTTCAGAGGGGGGGGGGGGGTCCAGAAAAACGTTACGGCGCGTTACAAGGGGGGGAGGGAGGGTCAAAAATCTTCAATAATTGTGTTACGTAATACTTGAACGCGCTCCCCAAGTGGCTCAGAATCAAACCGAAAACGGCTGCCTCGCGAGGTGGCTCGCTCAGTCGAGACTCCGCTTATTAATAAAGTAACTATAATACAATGGTAGCGGAGTTTCGTTCATTAAAAAAATAATGCAATTCTTCCTTAATAACATAGTCAGGTAACAAATAAAACAGAACAGTAATTACTTAAATTACTTAAAGCATCCTCTGCAGGCTATTATTACCCATTAACACCTTTCAAACACTTTATATAAATCAGGCAAATTGGCAATCTGCAGTATGGCACCATTGCTCACAAAGCTGGTAGGCGGCAAGAAGTTCCTTCTTATGGCGGGAAATATAACATGTTCCTGTTTCCACTGCTCAGACTTTACAGACTCTGTGGAAAGATCTGGATTCGGTTGGGCGTAAAACGTTGCCGTTTGTCGACTTATGGTGTCGAAACATGCTTTTTCGGAGTCCCAGTTTACCTCGGTCACCAGACGAACGAGGTACGTTGGTAAAGATCCCATGAACGGAGTATGGTTATCTGAAAAATGTGAAATGTGGATTGGTAGAACTCCATGTCGTTGGAAATATCTGTGCACTCGACTATTTGACTTTGTAAAGAGGACGTGGCGGTGGAAACCGCATTCCAACAAGATATTTTTATTATATTAGAAGATTTAAATTAAATTAAATGTTTATTTGCCTTTAGAAGCACAAACTGAAAGAATATTTTCCCGACAATTTGATTGGGTTATTTTTACCCATAATCAAAAATACTACCGATACTAACAAGATAAATAAAAATAAGCGTCCTAAAATTGATGAATGATGAAAATGAATGTATAGAAAGTGACAGGCATTTTTCACGTTTTCAAAATCTATTAAGTAGGCATGTAAAGTCATTCTAGAAAATAACAAACCTAACAATAACGGTAGGGCCAACAAGTCGCCACTACCGCTCAGTTCTAAGGAGAAATATTCAAAGAGCATCGACCTCTTGCTCGTTAGCAGCTGTGCCATTTGCTGCGCCATCTCCCTCATATCTCCTGAAAAAAAAAACAATGTATTGGCTCGATCCATAGATAATAGAGGAGTCAAAGGGTGTCCTTCACAGATCTTTAAACCGGAAGCTGTTTTTATAATAATGAGTTTTTCAATACATATATTGCAAATGGGTTCCCGAAACCAACGAGCATGTATAGTGAGATTGATGAATGTGGATAAAGCGAAAGAGGTATGTCAGGATCGTAGCAAGTGGAACAAAGTAGCCTCTGCCTACCCCTGCGGGAAAGAGGCGTGACGGTATGTATGTATGTGGGTTTCGTAAAAATATGCAAAAACATATATCACCGACTTTCTCTCCAAACGTAAGTGGTTATAACGAAAACTAAAAAGCGAGGAAAGTAAGAACTGCGTCAAGTTTATAACGGCATGTTAAATAAAATCTTGTAAAAACCCGCCACTGGCATAATAATGGGCACCAGGTACAGAAGACGTCAGAGTACAGAATCCAACCAATGACATTAGTCCATAATCCACGTCTCCCCCAGCCCTATAAAAAAGTTACGTTAGCGACGCTTTCTGACAGTTAAAAAACATTGCCCTATTAAGTCGAATAAAGGGGGTTGCCAGATTATTTCAGAGTTGGCTTGGACTGCCTCTAGTATTATGCCAATACGACATCAGTTTCAACAATGTCATTGGATCGATTCCGCTTTCATGGAATTGCCCTTAACATCAAATGGTCACTTACCAAGATCAGGATTCCATTCAGACTCTTCCGCTGATAATCCTAACACGAACAGCTCTTCAAGAGGCAGCGGATTCGACACCTTGATCAATCCCAAGTTTTGAAAATCGTACAGCATCGTTTCATAGAATAACTCTTCTCTGAAAATCGTAAATTGGGAAAAGAAATCTATTTTATGTATACCTACTTACCTTATACACATTACTCTATAAGATATCCGACATAATCTCTTCACCACCATTTACTAGATAAGGTACATGCACGAGTGTGGGACTGGCTCTTTTATAGAGATAGGTTATGGGCCCGAGAGCGAGTAAAACTACTTTTATACTTCTGGGATTAATGAATGCCTTATAGTATTTTTTTTTCATTTATGACTAGATTGACGCCCGTTAAGTTAATAAAATGCAATTACTTATCTTAACTCCTTTACCGGTTTAGAAACCGTTTTAAAGGAAAACTTTTTTTTTTTTTTAAATCAAGTACTTACGCAAGTCTCGTAGTATCGCACAAATACAACTTAGTAGAATGTTGCACCAGTGACTTATGCAGATCAATACACCCAATAAATATTAGATTCGCCAAAATCTCTCTCAAATTCGTGTTGCATTGCCTCTCTATGTCCATTCTCAATTGTTTCACGCTCGTCAACTTTGTCTCTGTTCTTTCGTACTGAAAAGTCCTAGTTTTAAAAGATTCCTTTGGATCTATATACGTTATGTTAGCTTGATCTGGAACTGGGTTCTTCCATTTTTCAGGCATTTTATTTATTGCTTCCGGTTCTTCGACAAGCGACATATTTAAATCATTTTCATTTGTGACATTAGGTTCTTCTATAGCTTCTGGCTGTTCTGTGTTTGATTTTGGTTCCGCTCTGAAAAACTTATCTATCTTCTGGACGTCAGAATTGACTCTGACCATACTGTTGGCGTAGACTTTAGCACCTTCTGTAGTCTTTTTGACCATTTCATCGACCATCGTCGCGCCAGGCAAACGGGCCTAAGAATGAGGTAAAAAAAAGCAAACATTTATTCTGGTCTGGGTATCCACCAAGGGCTGTTTTATATGTCTTTGTGAAAATAGAATAGACCATTATTCTTCTTCTTCTTCTTCTTATTTGTGGCGTTTCAAGTCGTTATAGCGACGACAACTTCGCCAATGTCAAAGTAACAAAAATATGATTAAAATCTTGTGACAAAATGTCGGCAACGTTGTACGGTAATGGTCAAAGACCCCCCTCCCCCCCTGTCGGGCTCTTAGCCAACGGTCAATGATATCCCTCAGAAACTGCCAGGAAATCATTAGCCGAAGCCCAGGGTGCACCGGATCAAGCACTGCTCTTCCCCCCGGACGGATCCAAAAAGGAACCGCAGCTCTTGACCACACGTGGAGGTAACCCGACTCGCACCCCTAGACCATTATTGTCAAGAAATAAAATAACCAAACCTGCGTATACATGACCCTTGTGGAATTGCAGCTCAACAACTTAGTCTCCATGCACGCCTTAAGCTTCTCTATAATTTGCTCTTCATACAAAAACTGTACTTCATGCTTTGTTGGATGAACATTGACATCCACATTTTTAGGATCTGCAAAATTAGAAATATGTACAAGAATGATAAATTAAATTAAATAATTATTTATACAATTTTTGGTATAAATTACAATTGATAAAGTTAACAGAATTAAGAATTTACTGTATGAAATTTAGCAATAATCCAAACATGACTTTTAATGTACAATAAAATTGTATTTACTGAACTGACAGAGTAGACAGCACCATTAAATTATGATAACACTCACCCAATTCTATACTTAAATAAACGAACGCATGCGAATTCTTTGGCAGATATGTAGAATACACAGAGTCCACAGCTTTGCGAATCGCTGGAAACCATAATTAAATATACTTTTAATCATCATCAGTAAATTGTTTATGAACAAACGTTCTCGCTGATATCCGAAACCACAGATAAAATAATACTCAAGTTCGTAAAGTGTGCTTGGGCAAGATTTACTGCAGCCATTTTAAACCTAAAGAAAGGCGCCACTTTGGGAATTACGAAATAGCCAAAGACAAGCATGAATAGACTCCGAGAACGAAGAGTATTTATTTTTCAGTATGGTAAGTGCCAGTGGTTTCACCAGTAGTCATACTCTCCTCGTCGGAACAAAGCAGGACAATCACTGTTTCTTGGCGGCAGGATTAGAGAGTACATGATAGTGGTATGGTAGCAATCCGGGCGGACCTTGCAAAAGGTCTTACTACCCACAACAATGATGACGGTGAAATAAAGTGCTTACACATCTTCTTTTTTTAATACGGCCCCATCGATCGACGCGATGATTTCGCCAATGTCAAGGTAATAAATACAGTATTCAAAAATCTTGTGACAACGTCGGCAACGTTGTACGGTAGAACACGAGGAAAAGACCCCTCGCCCTGCAGTCGGGCTCTTAGCCAATGGATAATGATATCCCTCAGAATCTGCCAGGAAATCATTAACCGGACCAAGCACTGCTCTTCCCCTCGGACGGATCCAAAAACGAACCGCAGCTCGTGACCACACGCGGAGGTGACCCGACTCGCACCCTGTACGCTTGCTTACACATATTAACGATTTTAGCTTGCATTTAATATGTAATCCTTAGCTTTAATTTATGATTTCTACTCACATTGTGAATCAACAAGCCTATGATTGATGAATAACAACATAACTCCTTTCTTATGCGAGTAGTTCACGTTTGTAATGAAGCCGCGGACAGAGAGTTTTAACGTAGCATCCTTTATTTCTATCTCCATCAGCTCCCTTGCTATTGAGTTTCCATGGATCTGAAAATGTTTTTACTATACATACATTGTAATTGTGTATTGTATTGTAGTGTTGTCATTTTTAATTGTACCCACATGCATTTGTTTGTAAACAATCTCTTCGTAAGGAATAACTGATGTGAGGATGAATCGTCTCATTACAAGATGGTTGATGGAGTGTTAATATGGCAGCATGACACATTGCAAGTATTTTTGTCCCTATTTATTGTATGTATGTAGTAAAACTGTTGCAAAAGAGTAAATAAACAAATAAGAATCTAACATGAAAGTGATACAATGTACAGCGAGGGATATGTATTCACATTCCACTGTAGAACCCTGTCGCAATTGACAGGCTACCGTCACTCCAACTTGAGTGATATGTTCCCTTATTGCGATAGGGCTGTGTTGGTATGTGAATATGAATACATTTCCCTTGCTGTACAAATAAAATTCTAATAAATATTTATTAAGTACATGTCATACTTACAACCCTGACATTCTCCACAACTGAAGAATTAAGTGGAGTCTTTAGATCAGTTTTCTCACCAAACTTCTTCAACGTGAATCCAACATGGCTATTGTGAATAGCATATCCGCCCACAACATCTATTATATGGGTGTATTCTTCCGTAGGGCTCCGTAGAGCTTTCTTACGAGCTATGATGTTGTAAAATAGGTCTTCCACAGTGATTTGAGTACCATTATTTCCAGCACATGCTTTAATGGGACCCTTCAGTTTGCCATCTTCATATGATGCCCTGAAAGATTTAATAAATATTGAACATCATTACACATAAACGGATAACTCACGTATAAAAACGAACAAACGAACGAACGTACGAACGAACGAGCGAACGAACGAATCGAACGAACGTAAACGAGGGTAGTTGTGCGCCGCTGTCAGTTGCGTCGAACAGCCGCGCGAGCAGAGCGCTGGCGCGCAGTGTTCGTGTCGCTGCCGCCGGGGCGAGCGCTCTTGGAAAAAGGACTACGAAATAGTCGGAAACATGTCGAGCATCACTTGACTTTTTATACGTGAGTTATCCGTTTATGTGTAATGATGATTAAGTCTCACGGTAGTTTCATGTTGAAATATTGTACAGGCTGTAAAGCAGCTAGTGTGAGACATTCATCATTATCATCTTGAGCAAATATATAACTCCCACTGCAGGCCACAGATCTCTTAATCTAAGAGGTATTCAGGTCTAGTTTCCTTATGGGCCCAGTGATTGAGAACTTCAGAAATGCCATTGAATTGCATTGCAGGTGTATAGGACTCTGGATGATGATTTCCTTCATCAAAATCTCATAGTAAATTTCAAAATTCTTTTCACACATATTCAAGTGTGAGTTCAAGTTTGAACCTGCAACTCTCTGATTGAGAATAAGAGTGAGAGTGAGCCCAAGTGAGATGTTAGTTCAAGATTATCATACTTATAAGCACATTTGGCAGCGGCAGTCTTGGTAAGAATAGTAAGGTGTGCTATATGGCTGATGCTCGCAAGGGCTTCCCCTCGGAAGCCATAAGTGTTAATCTCCTGCAGGTCCTCGTACTGGCTGAGTTTGGATGTGGTGAAACGCTCACACACAATGTCGAGGTTGTCACTGCGGATGCCTGTGCCATTGTCTTGAATCTAGAACAGGATGAAATCAGTTAACTTTTAAAGTTATCAGAGAAAGTAAGTAGTCATATTCGCATGTTAAAAAAGAATGTTATTGACAGTGTCATGTGTGGTGGATATAACTTATCATCTAGTGAAGTATCACCCACTTAGTTGTTTGTTAGTCTATTAAATAAATGTTGAGAAGTATAATCTCTACTTTTAAAATTGAAATGTGGATTGGAGGACCAAAATTGTTAAGAAGTGTAACCCCTTCATTTATTAACACTCTACAGGCTCTGCTAACTTAGCAATCAAAAGCAATCAATCAAAAAGCAAAGTGACTGATAAGGACAAACAATTGCCAAGTTAGCAGAGGCCTACAGAGCGTTTATGAATAAGGAGGTAAGTGAGTAATGTACCTGTGTATTATGTTGTAGAATTTACCTGTAAGTATTTTAAACCTCCAGCCTTCACAGTAATAATGATGTTAGTTGATTTGGCATCTAAGCTGTAACATTTAAGTAGGTAGAAATATTAAGTGCATTATAATAAACAAAGCTTTTTCTACACAAATTTGTTTTAATTACAAAGTCTATTATACCACTGATTATACCTGTTTTCAATCAGTTCTTTTAAAGCATTCGCCGGTCTTTGCACAATTTCACCGGCTGCTATACGATTTACCACATCTTCGCTTAGTTTTCTAATGATCCCAGGTTCACACATTGTGTTGCATTCGTTTAAGAGTTAGTTACACAATTATTCAGTTATGTTAGCGTTATTTATGTTACGATCTTACGATAAAAAAAAAAAAACAAAAACAAAACAAGTCATAATAACATAACCTATACACAATTTTGACAATTATCAAGCACTGTAATTACACTCCCACACCTTATGCTTGAAGTGTCCATTTTGTTGATTTTGTGCTCAAAGTGACGTATTATGATTAATGACCAAGAAGCTTATACCCATACATAATAAGAGTATATAGAATCCTTAGATATAAGCTTCTCGCTAATGACAAGTGAGATTTTGACACTTCAAACAAAGTGTAGAAGCGTATACGAATAGAGAAGTAGTTTGACAAGTACATTGTAGCCACTAATATTGTAATCTGTGGTACATTGCCTTTTTTGTTGCTGTTATATTAAAATTAAATAATTCGGGTTTCACAATTATTTTGCATATTTGAAGTCACATTTTACTTTGCAAGTGACTTTCTATTCGTCTAACTCAGTCTCGTGCATGGAAAAACATGGATACGGATAGCGACATCGACAGCGACGAAGAGTCACAGTTAAAAGATTTAGCGCAATTACAGGCCGCTTTAGACGACGATGAGCCCTCCTCCTTGTTCCTCGAGTCGTGCGCGAGTGCCAGTGGCAGTAATACGCTGCTATCTCAGTCCATACCAAGTATCTCCAGTGCCGATGCCGCTCAGGAACATGCAAGAATCGACGCAGCACTAGGACTTAATAAACTACTAGACGAAAAATTAAAGAGGCTTGAAAAGGTACTGGTCGGCCGCTTGCATGAATGCAGACAAAAGTTAAAAGATTTGCACGATCTGGCAGGGCCTGGTGACAGACAGGATCGCCAGGAAACATTCCGCTACATAAACTGCGGTAAGCCTTATTTCAAAGACAAATCCAACTTTCCAGCCCCTGATAATGAAGACACCATACTCATGGCCAAAAGTAGCATGTATGACTTCTCTGAAATCTCTAGTGTCCCTGGCTGGACAGTCAAAGACAAGAGCAGCTTCACAAACCTCATTCTGAAGATGTCCATAGACATTAAAAAGAAAGAATTAACTGCTAAAATTGCCCAGTTGAAACGGGACAATAAAGATATTAAGCCTAAGCAGTTAGAAAAGAAGATTGATGCCATCAACAAAGAAATCATGGCTTTGAACAATAAGTCATTAAAAGATGTGGCTTTGCCATTAGATCAAGAGTATGATTGGGAGATTGTGGCCAACAAACTCAACAGACGCCACAGTGCCACCGAGTATAGATCACTCTGGAAAGTATTTTTGCATCCCAGTATTAACAAGAGTGTTTGGGATAAAGCTGAGCATAGCCGCTTGCATGATATAGCAAATGAACACAATTTACAAGACTGGGATTCTGTTGCTAAAGTTCTCAACACCGGCAGGACTGGATACCAATGCTTTGTTTACTTCAGAACTAACATGAGCAACACTTTTACAGGGAAAAAATGGACCAAAGAAGAAGAGGAATATCTTAGAAGACTAATTGAGTATTACAAGGAAGATGAATATATACCTTGGGGGAAAGTTGCCTCCTCTATGGAAAACCGCACTAAAATCCAGATATACAATAAATACTTTAGGTTGGTTGAAAAAAGAAAAGGAAGATTCCTTCCAGAAGAAGATGCAGTTATTTTGACATGCCTTGACAAGTTTGGATTGAACTTTAAGAAGATGTCAGATTATCTACCTGGTCGCTCGGCGTCACAAATTCGTGTGCGCTATGGAGTTTTAGCTAAAAAGAGGATTTCCACCATCTGGACTGTTCAAGAAGACAAAAAGTTATTACAGATAATGGCCAATGAAGATAGCCTCACCAATTATTCGTGTGTCACGGACCACTTCCCAGGAAAAACGCGTGTACATATAAGAGGAAGATACATAACGTTGTTGAAATGGATGAAAAGACATCCTAACTCAACACTAGATAATGCTCCGCGAAGAGGCGCGCGCCGCCTGGGGCATGGGCTCGCATCTGACAATCTCTTCAAAGCTACAGAAAAACTAAAGAACCGAATTGAATGTGAAATTGAAAAAAGAAAGAGCAAAAGGATAACAAGAGATTCGCCTCTTGAAGTTATAGAAGATGCCATTGTTGCCAACCTTTTAACTGAAAAAGTCAAAGAGGAAGAAATAAGAAAAGCAGAAGTTGATACTGATGACTTATTAGTCCTGAATGATGACTTTGTGATATCAGCACAGTCCCTGAATGTCACAAATCTGCAGAAACTGATCATCTTTTTAAAGGGAAAGTTGAATAAAGACCGTTTTACGGCAAGCTCGTTTGCTGAACAATATCCAGGACTGTTGGACTCTCAGCAAGAAGTTAATCTCTTCCAGGTTAAGAGTTACTCTAAGAAAAGAAAAACAGTAACACCGTTGGTAGTGAACACTCCGGATATCTGGGGAAAGAACACCTTAAGCTCCTTAAATTATGTGCTTCCTCCACATTATGCCTCAATAACTGGGTGTAGAAAGCTTATGGCATACATCAATATTAAGACCAGGAAAGACGCTAGCATGCAATCTATTAACATAAATGGAATGATGAGGAGAAATCCCATCTTGAAGCAGCAGATGTTACTTTTGATGGAAAGATTCAATGCATTGTTCCTGTTCCCTATGCTACTGTCAAATGAAGGTCCTGAGCGAGTGGGAAAGAATATTATAAAAGACCGAAAGGTTATGCAGGACATTGATTTGGAAGAGAAAAAACAAATTGATCGTACTAGTGAAAAAGTTTGTTCGGACATTCCACAAAGAGCTATGAGCATGGGGGAGGTGTGCAGTGTTACAAACAGTGTGATAGATCTAGAGGACCCCAGTCCGGAACAGCAAGCTTTAACGTGTGTGCAAATGGTGGTTGTCGACGACAATGCCTTCAGATTTGTTACAGTCAATGAGAAGAAACATGTTCAAAAGAAAAAAAAGCTGATTTATTTCACATGATCATATTTATGTAACAGTGCGGTGGATTTTTTAACATTTTGCTTTATTTAGTTTTTCTAGTTTTTGTAATGGTTTTTATGTTTTAAGTACTCAAAATTAGTTTAAGGTACAAGTTGTATATACTTATGATAAGAGTTAACTCTGATTGATGGCATTATGTCACTTTCATCACACACATTTTCGTTACCTTTAAAAATAACTATTCCTGTACTGCAAAGATACCTATTGTAGTTAATTGGATAAAATAAGAAGTTATTTCTACTTGGAATACTTGTGTTTAAATGTATTAAACCCCAACTCCTGTTTAAAAAACCGGCCAAGTCAGATTCGGACTTTCGCACCTAGGGTTCCGTCCAAATTTGGCAAGCGAATATAAAATCCAGTTAGTAAAGCCTTGCTCCCAAGCAAAATGTAGGTAGTGTTAGGTCGTTTTATATTGGTTCCTAAAAAAAACTTCCAACCATCGTCCAACTCATTTCATTAGTTATGCTAAAAAGCTATCCTCATACCAAATTTAAAAAAATAACCCCCTATTTGTGAATACGGCAATTTATATGGAAACGCTTATTCCAATGACTATAATAATATATTTTGATTGAGTTGACTCAGAAGGATGATTTTTTCACAAGTTTAAGGGGCTACAGATTTTAGTATTTCGTATGAATTTCAACTTAATTTCAACAAAAAGGATCTAGACGGACGGACGGATGTGGTCCAATAAGGGTCCAAAAATTTTTTGCTTTAGATGTACTGAACCCTAAAAGAACAGCAACAGTCCATCCCAAAAAAAAACAGATTTAGAATACATAAAAACACTGCATGCGTGGAAAGGCACTGTCAACCCTGTGAGGGACAAAGAGGTGATTTTTGTATGTATGCGTGGAAAGGAGCGCAACAAGACAAGGTGACATTTGATTTGACTTTGACAATGACAACTGACAAGAAGAAGGAAAGGAATCCGATTATCCGAAATTTGCAAGTATTGTCCCAAACTATTAAACATTATTTATTTCCAAAACTTACGCTATAATTTAAAATAAATCATGTCTGAAGAAAAGAAAAAAGCTCTGTTCATTTGTCTTGGTGAGTACCTATTTACCATGTGATTTAACATAATTGTTTTGGGAAAAGTTCGGAACTTCGTAGTAGGTAAATTTTCCACGATCAGAAAGTTGATAATAATCGTCGCAACTTTCTTAGCTCATGAATACTTTCTTTTATAGTATAACAAAAAGAAGTTTTTCTGTATCATTTCACTACGGCACACGTAATTTATCAATTACTTTCAGGGAACATTTGCAGATCTCCAATAGCTGAGGGTGTTTTTCAGAAAACTGTGAATGATTTGAAAATTGGTGATAAATGGGAGATAGATAGCGCTGCTATTGGTAGTTGGCATGTTGGGAATCCACCTGATTGGAGGGCTTTGGACACCATGAAGAACCATAATGTCCCTTACAGTAATCATTGTAGACAGGTAAAATTTGCATTAACTATTATAAAAAATCCAACTATTAATAAAGACTATAACTTTCGATTGGGTTTTGTAAATTTGAAGTACTTAATATATCAGCAGTCATACTTTTATTTGTGTCTACTTATATATTTGCAGATTACTAAAGAGGACTTCAACTATTATCACTACATATTTGGCATGGATGAAGCCAACATGAAAGACCTTAACAAACAAGCTCCCAAGAACAGTAAAGCTAAACTCCTGATGTTTGGAGACTTTGACCCTCAGGGTGATCGGATCATCAGAGACCCTTACTATGTAAGATATGATCATAAATCAGATTTAACAAAAAATTACACTATGGTCTAATTAATCAATATATTATTAAAAAAATATAAACTTATCCCATTGTAATATGTTGTAGTCATTCAATCAATGTGAGTTAGACTTAAGCTTCTCTTTTTAAAATTTTAGGACAGCGACGCAAAGGGCTTTGAAAAATGCTACCAGCAGAGTCTGAGGTGTTCAAAAGGCTTTTTGGATCACTTGGAAAAGGGTCTTTAAAAAAATATGTAGTCTGTGCATGTATATTTTTATTGATTTCTCTTGGTACTGGAATAAAAAGCGTTTTATTGGTTGAATCAATTGTTATTGTTTTTTTTATTGTGGCCCACAATGAAATGTCTGCTTCTGTAGATGTGGATTTGAGGAACCGGATTCGATTCCCTGTGAAACTTTATTTTTCGGGTTTAGCGATAACTTCATAACCTTATTGCCAAGTTGATAAATGTATAGTAGTCGGCTCCGTTACCTTGAGCTTGGCTCGGTTGCCAAAACGTAGGGAATCCCTTACATTGCGGGATAACCTATATCTTATTGGAAATGAGCATTGAAAATAAGGGGATTTTTAGAGAAATACATTTCTAAATGAATGACTATCAATATCAAATGAATCAAGAATTTTTACATCTGGATTTTGTATGCTTACTTGTACGGTTTTACCGTTAGAAATTTAAATGAATGCCCGTTTCGTTTAGTTAACCCGTAAATTGTATTATAATAATATTAATCTATATACAGACTAAGTTAACTTGAAAAGTTACGTAGGCAAAATGTTTTAAGTAGCTAAGTATAAACTACATTTCTGAAATTAACTTTTACCATATAATCCTGAATTGGGGAATTTGAAATAAATTTTAGGAGGATTCAAAAAGTTTTCATTGGTAACCCTAGGTTACGCTCATCCATTCGCTCGCTCATTGTTATTCATTCAATCAATCATTCAACTCATTCAGTCATTCGTTCGCGTAATTTGTCAAAATGCTTTTGCGGCTGTTTATTGTTGTAATGTAAAAATTTAATGATTTTTAAACATAGTGACGTGATAAATTAAAGTCCTCAAAATGTTGGAGTTAAAAGCTTGTACGGCTTGTTTTAGCACTGATGCTAAGTTGTACAACATGGACTCCGGCTCCTTACGGCATGAATATAACTTAGTGTCTGGATTCAAGGTATACTTTACGTGTAAAATTCTTATAATTCCGATGAGATTCCTTGTTAGTTTACTCAATATTTTAATCTATCAGGCCTTTATCATATTCGGAGCAGTGTCATGTTTATAATTTGAATTATTTGTGTGTTTTCCTGCGTTATTTAAGGAGGGATACATATTTAATTAAACTTTGAATATTTCAGACTGCTGACTGCTCTGGGATGCCAAAATATTTGTGTTTCGAATGTTCAGCTTACGTTAAACGCTATGTTAAGTTCAGGAAGAAATGCCAACGGGCGCATTTTGCTTTGCGGGAACTTTTACTAAGGGGTAAAGAGGTGAGTCAGATGTAATACAGTTTTTCCGCTCAATTAGTTTGTATGCGGCTACTATGAAACAGCTGTGTCACAAGTGAAAGTATTTTACTGGTAGTTCACTCTGAAGAAGCTTAGGCATTTGATAGTTAAGTTCATAAATATTTATGAAATAATAGCAATATCAATTTTAGGTACTTTGGGAGGCTCCATAGGTTATAAAACATCTAGCAACTGTCTAATGTTCTAGTGGGAACCCCCCTATTCATAAATGCTGGTTAAAGCATCTGTCAACTTTTTTTTTAAATTAATGGCTTAGCTGGTATAGTATTCAAGTTAAATGTCAAAGCAAACAATTGCCTTTGTCAAACTGAGAAAAAACACTTGTAACTTTTTAATGATTAAGGGGGTATGTATAATGGACAATGAATACAGCCCTTCACAAATAGGTTTACACAACTCCATAAAAGTAAAAAGTCTCACAGTAATTACTATGCTTCTTATTTGTTTTTTAGATTAATGTATCAAAACTAGAGGCTATAGACCGTGAACGCTTGGACATTATGCCGGTGCTGTCTTTCATTGACACAGCCCACACAAAATATGAGGAAGTGCAGTTCCACTGGACTAAGGCTAACCGTTTAGCTATTTACGATGGCGAACAAATCCCTATTATCCATCACAGTACAACCTCTACCCAAGTCATAGACATGCCTAAAGAACTAAAGCTAGAACTTGACGATGCCATCAGTGAAAAAGAAGTACCTATATCAGCAGAGCAGCAAGATTTAGAACAGTCAATATCAATAGTAAAAGATGATGAAGAATCGGATTATTTTGATAATGACGACAACAATCCTAGTGACCATTCCGAAGACATAGTCCAACCTGTAAAGGCTCCTAAAGTAAAGAAAAAGCCAGTAAAAAAATTGGAAACTGACGGGTCGAGTTTAGATGAGGAGTATGCTAGTATGGTGGCTATTTCGGATAAGGAAGCACAGGCTGCAGTGGATGTGTATCGGTTGTTTAGTCACGGCACTTTCCGGTGTCAAGTGTGCAACAAGGGCTATCATACGGAGCAGCGGTTGAATGCACATTCTCGTATGCATGATCAGGTAAAATATGATACTAATAACAGCTAGAGTCCGGAGCGAAGCGATGAACCGTGAAACTTGCGCCAGCACAACTAGCACATGAGCGCGCAAGTTAGTCTACCCGTCTTTATCTTACTGTTCGTTCTAGAAAGAGACGGGTAGTCTTATCTCGTGCAAGACTCAGGTCTCGTGTGCTCTTATGATAGGCATGCAGAGAGTCAGATATTGCAAGACAGTGATGCGACGTCGGTTCTATACGTTTACATAATACAATTTTATAACATTGATCTATTTGATTTATTGATTTATCGCGGCGTCATCGTCGCCTCGCTTTTTAAGCTGATGACATGTGCTTCAGTAGTCCACCTTGAAGTTGTTTTAATTTATTTATAAACGGGTTTAAATTGAAGAGAAAACTTACCTTCAAATTCGTAATTGTTGAAGCTGTGGCCAATGTCTTCTTTTTTATCCAGCACATCAGTGGTAACTTCCTCTGCACCCTATGCAACTACTTTTACAAGACGGACTAT
Organism: Pandemis cinnamomeana; assembly: GCA_932294345.1. Lineage (NCBI taxonomy): Eukaryota > Metazoa > Arthropoda > Insecta > Lepidoptera > Tortricidae > Pandemis > Pandemis cinnamomeana. The sequence goes on along the minus strand of OW028724.1, from coordinate 5,330,617 downwards.
CTGCTCAAGACGCACATCACCGAGAAGCATATGTATAAATATGAGTGTAAGAAGTGCAATGAAATCAGTTTTGATCGGTGAGACCAATTTGCCCTTTTTTCTAAAATTCCAATGTAGGCTTAGTTTATCACTGATCAAAGATAATACAGTCCACATGACCAGACAGACAACCTGTTAAAGAATTGTAGACCTGCTTTAATAGATACAGGTATATTTAACCGTCTATCTCATGCACCGATAACAGGTATGTTATGTGTCCGAACCTCAACCAAGTGTCAAGATTTGTTCCATACATTTTGAAAGTACCAGTTTCATTGATGGGCAGCGACTCCACCTGAATCGTTAAAATCATAGGGAGGAGGGTGTGTCTGAATTAGTTTGGATTTCCCGTCACTAAATTTCGGCTGTGACGTCACAGTAGGTTGTAAATACATACATACATAAATATATCACGTATTTATCCCTTACGGGGTAGACAGAGCCTAAGGTAACAAAACCTTAAGGCCACGTTTAGCATAATTAAGGGTGTATAGCTGGAAAGGGAAATCAAAATAGTGATGGGTTGCTAGCCGCATCGCCTATAGCATGTTTCCTAAGACTTTCACCCATTCCCTCGATGGGCTTTACCATCTGCGCGGGAAGAGAAGCAACTGGTAAATTCTATGTTTTTTTCTTTGCTCCCAAACCAGCATGGAAGAAATAATCTATGGTAAATAGTCTATGGTATATCTGACATCTGTGATCTTATGCCACTTGGAAATATCAATACACATAATAAACTACACCACGATATTGATTGACTTATTCATTGTTTAACAGTCTTTCAGCCAAACAGCACTACATCTGGGCTCACCTCCAACGTGGTAGAAAGAAGGACGCCAATTGGTACGAGTCTAGGCCCAAATGGCTCAGCACTAAAGGCGGGAAGCGTGTCAAGGGGGTGGTCACCATACGACCTGTCAGGTGTGTATTACGTTTGCACAGCGGTGACACCGTAGTGCTCCCGCAACGCCCACAGTTCATGGTCAGGAGGGAACGTGTGTGTTTTTAGACGGTAGGCCTCTCCCCTCCTTCCATAGGGAAGGCAGCGGCGAGCTGGAGAGCCCGTCATACCCCCGTTGCTGCCACGAGCGCGGGGATGCATAAGGCGCATCGACGACATTATAAAAATGGCGATGAAAACGAGGGTAGTTGTGAGCCGCCGTCATGCTGGGAATATACGAGGCTAGTTTTAAAAGTCGGGATAGCAAGCTAGATAGCTAAGAAGACTGTCTTAGCTACTGTCCTCAGTAGGACGCTGCTTAACTAACGGATTAACACAACTTTGATATGTGCGCTATCCATATATTTTACAGTAATTATTAAGATATCCAGTGAGCGATTGGAACTCTGCTCTCAAGCTGAAATCGCCGTTTTTGTCTGAAAAAAATACTTCTTTAATAAATACCTACTAGCTTCTGCCCGCGACTTCGTCTGCGTAGAATTATACATAAAAACCTTCCTCTTGAATCACTCTATCTATTAAAAAAAACCGCATCAAAATCCGTTGTGTAGTTTTGAAGATATAAGCACATAGGGACATAGAGATATTAGGGATATAGGGACAGAGAAAGCGACTTTATTTTATACTATGTAGTGAAAATAAAAAATTACTTACAATAATTGACTTATCCCACTCAAAAATAGGGAAACAAAAATTAAACTAACTAAAACTACAAACAAAAGTCCACCCTGGCCTGCACCCGGCGGAGACGTTCTTATGACACTGCCAGGATTAGCCCTCCGACCAAAGAAACCTGCTGCACTATGTACGACCATGGGCCCGATTTTTGAAAGCACATGTGTGAAAATACCACTCGAAAGTGGTAAAAAACTGGGCTGAATTTGAAATACGAGTAGCTTAGAAGATACTTACAGCTCTCATTAATCTTGTGAACTAGTCAAAAACTTGATAAGAGCTGTAGTTTCTAAGATATAAACAGATTTATACCACTTAACAATTCACTCCACTCTGTCAACCCCGTTAGGGATAAAGACGTGATTTGTGTATGTATGTATGTATGTATTATACCACTTTCGAGTGGTACTTTCACACGTGCTTTCAAAAATCGGGCCCCATAACGGGGATCAGCCCACGAAATCTTGTAACAATATTGTATACTTCAGGAAAATCACCAAGCTCCCAGCAGATTTCCCCACGTACTCTCCCGTGAAGCACGAGGAGCAGTACGACCTGATCCTGGAACGGAAGAAGTCCAGGAACTACATGGAGGCGGAGTACAAATGCGAGTTCTGCTATAGAGGCTTCCGTGCCGCCGCCACGTACAACAAGCACATGAGGAAGCATGATCCAGTGAGTTTGATCTTGAAAAATAAGAAAAAAACTGCCTACCAATTTTTTTTTTCGCCAAGTATAAGGTAAAAGTTTAATGACCATACATCTAAATTTAATATCATTACTATTGTCGGTTGATAATGTATTGGTTTTTGTGAAAAATTTACATCATACAATTGGCATTGTTCATTTTTTTTAAGCTGTGCTTTTAACACCTTTATTTGATAAAATGGACTATTTCAAGCAACTAATTTGAATATTATGCTTTTACGTAGCTTTGTTAATTAATAATAAATATTTTTTCGCCGTTTGATAATTCGTGAATTTAGACAGAATCCCAATCGCCTTCGTTCGGCTGGCTATAAAAAAAACGGCTTTGTCTATGGTTTCGTCGATTTGACAGTGACACGTGACAGTTGCCTTAGCTAAACTTTTTTTTTCATTTTTGTGGCAAACATTCGATGCTGGATTCTGTCTAAAAACCGGGTCGTTCGGTCAAACAAAGGTTCAAAGTACTTTTACAAAAATATCTGCAATCATAAAGAATTTTTGAAATCGGACAAGATAAATCGGATAAATGATGGTTTTCCTCGAAATGGTTTTCGAATTGGAGCATACTAAAAAAAATGAACAATGCCAATTGATTGATGACAAATTATCTACTTAGTTATCTCTTTGGTTGTAGGTCTCTTCTAATGCATTCCTTCAGATCTTGTGCCTTTCTTTATATGAGCCCAACATGTTTATAACTATATGTACAGTACACATATTAAATCTTTCTCTTGAAGCATTCTATCTATTGATGAATTCCGCATTAAAATCCGTTACACGGTTTAAAAGATCTAAGCGTAAATAAATACTTACAAACGGTGTGGAGCGACTCCTTCTCTACACTAATATTATAAATAGAAAAGGTTTGTTTGTTTGTTTAGGCTATATTTAATGCAGCGCAGACGAAGTCGCGGGTAATCGTGCTGTTATAACCTTTTTAAGGCAGCATCTAGAGGTGATACTGATGCCATAAAAATAAAACAGGTCGACTGGTTTCTGAACAAAATATTAAAAATTGGGCAGAAAAATATCTCTCTACCAGTAGCGTAGCTATGTAATCAAGGGTCCTGGTGCAAATAACAAAATGGGGCCCCATTATTTCAAGTAAAAATATTAAATGGTACTTCTGGTAAGGATTCGAGTTTGAGGGCCCCGGAGCACTGCACCGCCTAGCCCCTAGCTAGCTACGCCGCTGCCTCTGCCTTATAAAGGGGTAAAGATGCAGTGGCGTAGCTACCAAGGGACTAGGCGGAGCAGTGCCCCGGGGCCCTCAAACTCAGAGGGCCCTCGAATCCTTACCAGAAAATATCGATCGAGCTATTATTATTAAAACGTAACCAGTTTAAATAGTAGTGGGGCCCCATTTTTTTATTTGCACCAGGGCCCTTGGTTACCTGGCTACGCCACTGTAAAGATGTAAATGTATTGATTCACAGGAGTATTCTGGCGCGTACCAATGCGACATGTGCAAGCTGTACTTCAAGAGTCCCCGCAAAGTGTACCGGCACATGAACATAACGCACCTGTTCAAGTACTCCTGCCAGCTCTGCAAGTTCGTCTGCTTCAACAAGTCAGTATCACGGCCGGTTGCCCCAGATATCAGATATACCATAGATAAGCGCGTGTCCAAACCCTGCACATTTTGACCACACGGAATGACATGTATTACCTAGCTAGTATAAGTAAACTAAAACATACAAATTCCCCCTCATACTAGACCCGACCATGGACAGTTTAGTGATGGGAAAATATAGAATCAATGTCATGAGATAAGTGTATTTGGGCCTTGACATTTTCAGTCAAAGCATTGCGAAATATTTAGTAATATTGTAACTATTCTGTTTTAAATATAGATGATCGTCGGCTGGCTTTATCCTTTACGCCGTAAAGTTTACGGAGTAGACAGAGCCAGGGGGTAACAAGACCTAAAGGCAACCTTTAGCGTGATTATTAGCGTATAGGTGGAATCGAAATAGTAACGGGTTGCTAGCCGCTTCGCTTATAGCATAGTTATGATTATAATGATTATTATTAGTTTGGTTATGATGGTAAAAGCCCATACAGGGAATGGACGAAAATAGGAATCATGCTATAGGCGATGCGGCTAGCAACCTAAACGCCCACAATTATGCTAAACGTGGTCTTGTTACCTTAGGCTCTGTCTACCCCGTAAGGGATAAAGACGTGAATTATGTATGTATGTATGTATGATTATAATTGTGCCTTTTTAACTTATTTGCAGGGGACAAGCGCATATGCACTATCGCTGGCACAAAAATGTTACGTACCAGTGCCCACACTGCGACAAAGAGTTCAAGTGAGTCATTTTAAACATAAATACTACATTACTCGTACGCGGACATAGTTTAAGTGTAGTCTCATACCTGACACTAGTTAACGGAAATTCAAAGGTTTTTTTAATGTCCTTGTATCGCCCAAATTGGCTTTTTTCATGATTTTTATATGACGACCGGACAGCTTAGTGGTTAGAGAATCTGACTATGAATCTTGTGGTCCCGGGTTCGATCCCCGGTCGGGGCAGACATTTGTGTGAAAAATACGAATGTACTTAAGTATTTATTTATCTGTATAAGTATTTTTATCCATTGTCTAGTACCTATATTACAAGGTTAGTTTAGGATTAGAACTTAGTCAATTGGTGTCAATTGTCCCAGGATATTTGATCCTAAATAGCAAACGTGGGGCGTTATAATTTCACTTTTCACCTTTAAATCAACGTGTTATTAGTGACTCTAAATTATACCTACTTTCAGAAAAGCGTCCACACGTCTCACGCACATCAGGATAAAGCATCCGTCCACGAACATATGCAACTTGTGTGGCCACAGCTTCGTGAGCGAGAACGGCCTGTACTGCCACAAGCAACTTGCTCACAGCACTGAGGTATCTCACTGTACACACATCAAGAGACATTGCCTCGGTACACAATGGGCCACACTCACTGCAGGCTATTGCGTTATTTACAGGGCACAGTGGCTCATCATGGCGGACGTTAGCCAGTATGGTGATGTACTGATGGCCGTGCATGGTCCATTGTGTACAGGGGATATATTATTCAGAAGGACCAGCATGTGGATTTACGAGCTTCGAATATATTGAAACTAACTTGTAAAGCTCGGGTTGGAAGATTAATTTGAGATGTTCGTGAACCCCGTGACGTGTTCTCGCTGGAACCTCCTCCCGTTTTGACAAAAAAAATGTGTGGCGTGAAAGCACCTGGCTTTTCAGTATATTAAGGGCAGTTCTGAAAAGTAAAGTGCTTTTCCGTAACTTTTTGTTTTGATTTATTTCAGGAGCGTGATATAATGGAGCAATCTGTGGCGAACCCCGACGATCCGCTATTCTGTGCGGACTGTAATATCCAATTCCTGAACGAGGCCGCCTTCGCCACGCATCTCGGCAGCTCCAACAAACACGCCACTACTAATCTGTGAGTACATCACCGACGTGTTTTATATTTTCAAGCTTCATGTAAATTTATACATATTCTTAAGATGGGATGTATTTTTTGCAAGTTCATTTATAATTTGGCGGTCAGGGTCTGAGGCCCCCCCTGATACCTAGTCTCCTGATAGGTCTCACTCCTCACGTGGTGTATGATCGTGCTTGATCCATTGTGTACCAGGTCTATACTAAACCACTAAACATAAATTAAAAAGGAATATTCATGACTTTTATATTGCTTTCATAAAAGCTCATTTATGCAACAACAATTTAAAAAATATATTTTCAAATGACTATTACCGAGATATAAGGTAGCTATAATTTGTCTCTATCTCTTTACAAAAACGGAACTTTAATATGGAGTTTACGCTTAGTGTTTTATGACGTCACATGTCATGTAGGATTTCATTTCCCCTATTTTTCGACCGATATTACTTTTGATTTCACTTTTTGTCATCTTTTTTACGAAATTTTTCTGTTTTACTATGCCGCTCCTTCATAACTTCACAAATTCACCCTCGCCTACCACCTCACTCCTTTTTCACCTACCAAACGTAATTTTTGGCCACTAGAGACTTTAAGTAATGTAGGAGCGGCATTAAGAAATATTTTTTAATACGTATCCGGTATTGTGTGCAGGTCTATAGTGAAGCCAGTGCGCCGCGGCGCGGGCGCGGCCGCGGGCGAGCGGCGCCGGCGCGGGCGCCCGCGCTCCAGCGTCTACAACTCGGAGGTGCTCAACAACGGGACCGTCACCTCCACCAGCTGCGACCTGGTAACACTCACCGATACACGTTAACAATTGATCATCTATAGTTGACAGATCGACCCGAGTCTGTCTATACGTTTCGCGGGGTACATTGAAATCCCGGAAAGGCATTAGTTTCATCTTTATAGCTCAGGGGGCCCGCTTGGTATAGACACACTCGGTCCGATAAACGCTTTTGTGATCGTGTTCGCCGACCTCATTTCAACTTTAGTTTTAGTTAGTTATTATTGTATGATGAGTTATTGTTATCGATATTCCTTTTTTATCCATGAATATTTGAAATAGTCGCCCTCCATTTGGCTTTCGTCTTTGCAGCGTCTATAACTTTTTCTTAGAAAATAAATAAATAAATATCTAAATATCTTGGGAAAAATTACACCAATTGACCCAGCCCCAAACTAAGCAAAGCTTGTGCTATGGGTACCAGGCAACGGATAAACATACTTAAATAATGTAGATAAATACATACTTAAGTATGTATTTATCTACATTATTTTGTTAACTACATTATTTTACGAATACGAATGTTTGTGCCCGAGTCATGGATGTTGTATGTATTTAAATACATACAACATCCATGACTCGGGCACAAACATTCGTATTCGTCATACAACTGTCATCAAATCATTCAAATATTTTTATTTATCACTGTCTGTTTGTCGCAGTGTTCGGAACACCTATCCAACGACGTGCAAGCGCGGAAGCACTACGCCGAGCAGCACCCCGGCGCGGAGTTCCTCAAGCGGTACATGTGTGACGTCTGTGGACACACCACCAAGGTAATATACGCACGCCACTTTAACACGCAGCAGTTGCGTAAAAAGTTTTCCTTCAAAATCGGTAGTCCATAACTTACTACATGCAACTTTACTTGATAAATACTTTAAGGTATCACTATTTTGGTTCCCTGTTCCACCTATACGCCCACAATAATGCTAAACGTGGCCTTTGGGTCTTACCTTAGGCTGTGTCTACCTCGTAAGGGACGTGATTTATGTATGTATACTTTAATGTTCAGTTCAGTTTACTAACTGTCCTTATGTCAATTGTTATTTCTTAATGTTTTCAATACATTGTCTACTGTGATAGCGGAAACAACACGTCACGACCAGCACCTATAAATTATAATAATAATAATAATAATAATAAAGATATTTATTGCCACAACACAAAAAAGACATGATACATAATTATCCAAAAGATGCACACAATAATAATTATGTTACGTGTGTGTTGTGTTATTAAGTTACATTATTGCAGCAATACGCGAACCTGATGGTGCATATGCGGACACACACGCACGAGAAGCCCTACTCGTGCCCGCACTGCGAGCGCCGGTTCAGCATGCCCAGCAACCGCGACCGCCATCTTGTGGTCAGTACCATTTACATAAACGCGCCAGTACACAATGGACCACTATGGCACACTTCAAGCCATCGCGTACAGTTAGCGTCATATAGTTTGAAGCACCCAAATCCATCAGAAAAAGTGGTGTGTCCAACTTTTTGATCTCATATATGAGTATGACGCCGACTCAATTGTCAGTGCCTTATCGTGACGCGTATTGGCCGTTTAACGATAGCTGTTCGTGGTCCACTGTGTACAGGGGGCATGACATAATTACCCTGTAACAGTGCCTTTAGTCGCTCAGTACCTATAACGCAGTCTGACTAAATTGCGTTATGCCTATACCTAACAAGAGATCGGCATATTGATTAGACCCATTGCGAATTAGTTCATGAGCGAAGTAGGCGAATTAAGATTTAGGTTCACTGCGTATTAGTTCAAGGGAGAGGTAGGTTGATTAAGCTTTAGTTCATGAGCGGAGTAGGCGAATTGCGAGCCTATTTGGAGTATTCAATTCCATAGATGCATTTCATTTTTGTGTACCAAGAAACACTGGTAGGTTTCGCTTATGTTAAGTTTTCATCGGCCTGAAGAGCCAAAAACAAGTACGCAGAGCTTCGTCGATAGAAACAGTGTACAAAAACAGCCGGCGATACGTGAATATTTCTGGGTATTGCATTAATAAAGCTATTTTGATGTTAACTTTCAACATTAACAGGTCCATACCGGCGAGAAGCGCTACCAATGCCAGCACTGTAACCGTCGCTTCACACAATCCACGGCCGTCAAACTACACATACAAACCGTCCACCTCAAGATACCATACAAACCGTGGGAGAAGAAAAACAGGAAACGGCGTAAAGAGGACCCCATTCTCGGACCAGTCAGCTCCGTCAACGTCGGTACCGTGGGTGCGGCGATGTTGCCACAGCATAAAATATTACTCGAAACTCAAGGGGATTACCTGAATGCTTTTATTAGTTATAATGATGAGTGAAGATTGTATTTGGTATGTATTTGATCGCTAGTTGAAAATACCTGACTGTTTGAAGCGAAAGGCAACTTGATTTGTTTTTTTTTTCTAGTACATTGCATGTGTTGCCAGATAACCGCCGTGCGGTTTTTATCTCAACCATGCTATGAACCATAGATATAGAATACTATATCTACGCTTTGAACAGAGAAATAAAGGTACTTTGTTCCTTACACAAAAAGTTCGACATGCATTTGCAAAAAAAAATATTTAACGCGCATTTGCAGTTTTGGTAAAGAAAATGAGTTGTATCAAATCATGCAGTTTTTATGTCGCTTTAGCTGTAGTTAAATTAGGCCGCTGTACGAAGACATGTTAATTGTTTTAAATTTTCTAATTCGTACGGAAAATTAATAAAATTTATTTGCATGTTAGTGCGGCGGTTACAGCATTTATAAAATGAAGTTCGGAATAGTTACGTAAAATTTCGAATTATTACGTTTGTAATTTATTGAAAAAAATGTGTTCTTGATTTTTAAAACACATGCCAGTGTCGTTTGAACTGAGCTATTATGATTTTGATTATGTAAGATAATGAAAGCTTGTGTAAGTCTTGTATTCATAGCGTAATTTGCCTTAGTAATTGTATTTTAATATAATGATAATAACTAAAATTATCTTTTATTTGATCAAAAAAAATAACGAGCAAAAATACAAACGGAAACACTTGCCCACATATTTATTTCGCAAATTTTGTCGTTCATTTAGGCTCTATATCTAGTTACAGCGAAGGTCAACATTTAGACTAAAACGTAGCTCTTTAGAGCATTATTGTCTGCAATTATTACTATCAATTGACGTATTCCCAAACTGAGACCCAGCGTCCTTTTTTAAAGGATTATCAAAATTCAACTTCGTAACAATTTGACAAAGTTCCAAGTAAGTCGATACAATTTTGACACCGGGTCTGAGGGAGCTCCACACTGGCCAATCAAGCTTCAATTTATAGCTAACACTTAGCGCGTGGTTCATTCGCGCTAGTGTGGAGACCATAAAATCAAAGTACAGAGTGGCAGTGACCAAGCTTGGCTATCAAAAGGTATCACAACCAAACAAAATTGAGCATTGTCCTTTTAAAAGGGTCAGGTCAGAAATAAAGCGCTAAAAAGTAACTTGCAATATTTCATCCAAGAAGTCCGTGGTCAAGTGGCATATAGTGAACGCTATTTCTGTTCAATATATGCACGGAAGTAAAAAAAAAAGTAAAACTTTTAACAATATATACCGCAAATAAAACGGTTGTAACAATCATAAAATAAACGAGGAATAAAATACATTGCGTAATATAAAAACATTAGAAAAAACATCACATTTTGGAATGTGTCTTTGGAAGAATGCGTTCTATCTATTTCGTTAGTTACATTTCTGCGGCTTCATTATTTACAGTCCTTTGTTGAAGTAGACTGAATCTGCTTTAGGATACCTCTTCTTCATGATGTCCTGAAACCATCAATTCAAAAGTGAGGTGAAAAGTTAGTACCTACTTATCCAAGGTATCTATTTGGGCATAGTCAACGTCAAAAGTAGCTCACTTTAGTGCTTTGTCGTAGTAAGGTACATATACAGCAACAGTTTTCACAACGACACGGCTCTAAAATGATCACTGATTTGCTGTTGAATCTACATAACTAATTATGTATAAGAAGCCATTTAACATTTACTTTTTTAATACAAAAAACATCAAAAGCATCACAATTGAAGTCGTAGATATGGCCACCAACCGATCCACAAGGGTTCGGTACCTCATTTGCAGGGGTCGCAAAACGTCATTTCACTTGTAACTAAACAACGATGCATGTAGATAGAAAAAATTGCCTACTGCAAACACACAATCCCTGGTTATTTAAGAGTTGAAAACGTTCATTCACAGTCAAGAGATTTCATTAGGGTAGATACCGAGAGAAGACCGGAAAACCCCTTCATTTGCTTAAACCTTTTCATAGGGTAACCCTATTAAACTGTTACCCTATGATATGGTAAGCTGATCGTTGTGCTAAGCCTGTCATTACGGAAACCGTTTTGAATAAGTTTAACCGTTTTCTATATGGTTTCCGAGTCGAATAGGGGAATAACTTGATTATTTAACCACTTACCATTTAATAGGAGTACGAATGCTTTGCACTTAAAGTTTAAAATAGTTTGATCGCGTTTTAAAATCACGGTATAGGGTAACCCTAAGGTTTTCAGGGTTTTTAGTTTTGGTAATTCAGGATTAACTATGTTATTATGGTAAGACTTTCATTCGGGTAACCCGATGATATGCTTACCAAATTGATAGGGTTTGTGAAAACAATCCAATACCCCTTTAATGGTACATAACCGGTTCCGATCCTTGGTTTATCGCAATATCATTAAAGCTCTATTATTTACATTTACACGAAAGAAAACTTCAACTTTATAATGGCAGGCGCTTTTCCCCCTCCATGCGCGAGTCCGACTCGAACCGGGGCCCGATTTTTGAAAGCACATCACTCGAAAGTGGTATAAATCAGCTGATATCTCCAAAACTACAGCTCTAATCAAAGCTTTGACTAGTTCACAAGATTAATGAGAGCTGTGATTGTCTTCTATGCTACTCGTATTTCAAATTCGTGGTATTTTGACACGTGTGCTTTTAAAAATCGAGCCACTGGGCCGTTTTTTTTTAGGTTATTAATTTAACGTATTTGGGATTAGAGTTGGCACTAAGTGTTAGTTACCTGCAGCTCGGGCTCGAGGCTGGAGACCGACAGCGTGGCTTGCTGCTTGAACAGCGCGCAGCAGAGCGGCGTGGCGACCAGCACGCACAGCCCCACCAGCCCCAGCTGGAACGGGAGCACCCCGTTGGGGTAGTTGCAGAACAGCCCCCGCCGCCGCGCGTAGTTACCTGCAGCTCGGGCTCGAGGCTGGAGACCGACAGCGTGGCTTGCTGCTTGAACAGCGCGCAGCAGAGCGGCGTGGCGACCAGCACGCACAGCCCCACCAGCCCCAGCTGGAACGGGAGCACCCCGTTGGGGTAGTTGCAGAACAGCCCCCGCCGCCGCGCGTAGTTACCTGCAGCTCGGGCTCGAGGCTGGAGACCGACAGCGTGGCTTGCTGCTTGAACAGCGCGCAGCAGAGCGGCGTGGCGACCAGCACGCACAGCCCCACCAGCCCCAGCTGGAACGGGAGCACCCCGTTGGGGTAGTTGCAGAACAGCCCCCGCCGCCGCGCGTAGTTACCTGCAGCTCGGGCTCGAGGCTGGAGACCGACAGCGTGGCTTGCTGCTTGAACAGCGCGCAGCAGAGCGGCGTGGCGACCAGCACGCACAGCCCCACCAGCCCCAGCTGGAAGGGGAGCACCCCGTTGGGGTAGTTGCAGAACAGCCCCCGCCGCCGCGCGTAGTTACCTGCAGCTCGGGCTCGAGGCTGGAGACCGACAGCGTGGCTTGCTGCTTGAACAGCGCGCAGCAGAGCGGCGTGGCGACCAGCACGCACAGCCCCACCAGCCCCAGCTGGAACGGGAGCACCCCGTTGGGGTAGTTGCAGAACAGCCCCCGCCGCCGCGCGTAGTTACCTGCAGCTCGGGCTCGAGGCTGGAGACCGACAGCGTGGCTTGCTGCTTGAACAGCGCGCAGCAGAGCGGCGTGGCGACCAGCACGCACAGCCCCACCAGCCCCAGCTGGAAGGGGAGCACCCCGTTGGGGTAGTTGCAGAACAGCCCCCGCCGCCGCGCGTAGTTACCTGCAGCTCGGGCTCGAGGCTGGAGACCGACAGCGTGGCTTGCTGCTTGAACAGCGCGCAGCAGAGCGGCGTGGCGACCAGCACGCACAGCCCCACCAGCCCCAGCTGGAACGGGAGCACCCCGTTGGGGTAGTTGCAGAACAGCCCCCGCCGCCGCGCGTAGTTACCTGCAGCTCGGGCTCGAGGCTGGAGACCGACAGCGTGGCTTGCTGCTTGAACAGCGCGCAGCAGAGCGGCGTGGCGACCAGCACGCACAGCCCCACCAGCCCCAGCTGGAACGGGAGCACCCCGTTGGGGTAGTTGCAGAACAGCCCCCGCCGCCGCGCGTAGTTACCTGCAGCTCGGGCTCGAGGCTGGAGACCGACAGCGTGGCTTGCTGCTTGAACAGCGCGCAGCAGAGCGGCGTGGCGACCAGCACGCACAGCCCCACCAGCCCCAGCTGGAACGGGAGCACCCCGTTGGGGTAGTTGCAGAACAGCCCCCGCCGCCGCGCGTAGTTACCTGCAGCTCGGGCTCGAGGCTGGAGACCGACAGCGTGGCTTGCTGCTTGAACAGCGCGCAGCAGAGCGGCGTGGCGACCAGCACGCACAGCCCCACCAGCCCCAGCTGGAACGGGAGCACCCCGTTGGGGTAGTTGCAGAACAGCCCCCGCCGCCGCGCGTAGTTACCTGCAGCTCGGGCTCGAGGCTGGAGACCGACAGCGTGGCTTGCTGCTTGAACAGCGCGCAGCAGAGCGGCGTGGCGACCAGCACGCACAGCCCCACCAGCCCCAGCTGGAACGGGAGCACCCCGTTGGGGTAGTTGCAGAACAGCCCCCGCCGCCGCGCGTAGTTACCTGCAGCTCGGGCTCGAGGCTGGAGACCGACAGCGTGGCTTGCTGCTTGAACAGCGCGCAGCAGAGCGGCGTGGCGACCAGCACGCACAGCCCCACCAGCCCCAGCTGGAACGGGAGCACCCCGTTGGGGTAGTTGCAGAACAGCCCCCGCCGCCGCGCGTAGTTACCTGCAGCTCGGGCTCGAGGCTGGAGACCGACAGCGTGGCTTGCTGCTTGAACAGCGCGCAGCAGAGCGGCGTGGCGACCAGCACGCACAGCCCCACCAGCCCCAGCTGGAACGGGAGCACCCCGTTGGGGTAGTTGCAGAACAGCCCCCGCCGCCGCGCGTAGTTACCTGCAGCTCGGGCTCGAGGCTGGAGACCGACAGCGTGGCTTGCTGCTTGAACAGCGCGCAGCAGAGCGGCGTGGCGACCAGCACGCACAGCCCCACCAGCCCCAGCTGGAACGGGAGCACCCCGTTGGGGTAGTTGCAGAACAGCCCCCGCCGCCGCGCGTAGTTACCTGCAGCTCGGGCTCGAGGCTGGAGACCGACAGCGTGGCTTGCTGCTTGAACAGCGCGCAGCAGAGCGGCGTGGCGACCAGCACGCACAGCCCCACCAGCCCCAGCTGGAACGGGAGCACCCCGTTGGGGTAGTTGCAGAACAGCCCCCGCCGCCGCGCGTAGTTACCTGCAGCTCGGGCTCGAGGCTGGAGACCGACAGCGTGGCTTGCTGCTTGAACAGCGCGCAGCAGAGCGGCGTGGCGACCAGCACGCACAGCCCCACCAGCCCCAGCTGGAACGGGAGCACCCCGTTGGGGTAGTTGCAGAACAGCCCCCGCCGCCGCGCGTAGTTACCTGCAGCTCGGGCTCGAGGCTGGAGACCGACAGCGTGGCTTGCTGCTTGAACAGCGCGCAGCAGAGCGGCGTGGCGACCAGCACGCACAGCCCCACCAGCCCCAGCTGGAACGGGAGCACCCCGTTGGGGTAGTTGCAGAACAGCCCCCGCCGCCGCGCGTAGTTACCTGCAGCTCGGGCTCGAGGCTGGAGACCGACAGCGTGGCTTGCTGCTTGAACAGCGCGCAGCAGAGCGGCGTGGCGACCAGCACGCACAGCCCCACCAGCCCCAGCTGGAACGGGAGCACCCCGTTGGGGTAGTTGCAGAACAGCCCCCGCCGCCGCGCGTAGTTACCTGCAGCTCGGGCTCGAGGCTGGAGACCGACAGCGTGGCTTGCTGCTTGAACAGCGCGCAGCAGAGCGGCGTGGCGACCAGCACGCACAGCCCCACCAGCCCCAGCTGGAACGGGAGCACCCCGTTGGGGTAGTTGCAGAACAGCCCCCGCCGCCGCGCGTAGTTACCTGCAGCTCGGGCTCGAGGCTGGAGACCGACAGCGTGGCTTGCTGCTTGAACAGCGCGCAGCAGAGCGGCGTGGCGACCAGCACGCACAGCCCCACCAGCCCCAGCTGGAACGGGAGCACCCCGTTGGGGTAGTTGCAGAACAGCCCCCGCCGCCGCGCGTAGTTACCTGCAGCTCGGGCTCGAGGCTGGAGACCGACAGCGTGGCTTGCTGCTTGAACAGCGCGCAGCAGAGCGGCGTGGCGACCAGCACGCACAGCCCCACCAGCCCCAGCTGGAACGGGAGCACCCCGTTGGGGTAGTTGCAGAACAGCCCCCGCCGCCGCGCGTAGTTACCTGCAGCTCGGGCTCGAGGCTGGAGACCGACAGCGTGGCTTGCTGCTTGAACAGCGCGCAGCAGAGCGGCGTGGCGACCAGCACGCACAGCCCCACCAGCCCCAGCTGGAACGGGAGCACCCCGTTGGGGTAGTTGCAGAACAGCCCCCGCCGCCGCGCGTAGTTCGTCGCTAGCGGCGTCAGCGCTGGAATACACATACACAATATGTAGTTGCGCAAAGCGATTTGTATTTAGGGTTTTGTACTTCTAAGGGGAAAAAGGAACCCTTATTAGATCATTTCGGAGTCTGGCTTTTTCTCAGGAACGCGTGGAGGTATAAAGTTGATATTAATACCAAATACTGAGGTCTGCGTTCAATGGAGCTGCGAAGACAGTCAACGCAATCAAGACGCACCAATAGAAAGGGTATTTCCATACAAATTGCCCCTTTGGGTATCCAATTGCCCTACAATTCTGTAATTTGGAATGACAGTAGCTCTTGTAGCACAAATAATGGAATACTTAAATGGACAAATCTCATTTTTTGTCTTTGTCTAGACAGAAATATTGAGAAGAGATGGATAGTATAATCGAACCCGGATCCTGATCAATCCGTGATGCATGCATTATATTTATATGTAGTCCACCCCATCCATAGCAGGCAAAAGTTTTCTATGCGTTCTCGTAACATTCCAACTACTACGTGAATTTTGTCGCCAAGCGCCATCTATCGGACTTAACATCCACCCGACAAATACAAACTCTCGTAGAACATTATACTGCTCACCTAAGACGACAGATGGCGCTGTTCGTCGTCCGGCTTACTTATGACTTTACTTTTATTACGATACAACAGTATATATGCACTCACTCATGCCGGGCACGGCCATGAAGCAGCGAGACACGCACACGAGGAAGATGCCGAGCCGCGCGGCGCGCTTCGACTCGCCCACCTTGCTGCCGTCCACCGGCGAGAACACCGTCGCGCCGTGTATCAACTCGCTGCCGAAAACAAACTATTACCAAACTTGTTATTGCCCGCAACTTCTTCCGCTCACAATAGACAGACAGCGGAATGTGACTTTGTTTTATACTATGTAGTGATAAGTAAGCTCTTAATAAGGTTAACGTTTTTTTTGAAGTAATACTTATTAGAGAAACTAATTACATCCACGTTAGTGATATCCATGGAAGTGACCGTGTGCACAAAAATGAAAAATACTCCAATATATGGAATCATTTGTCGACCATGATGCAAAAATCCTGAAAAACATTTCTTCTTCTTCTTTATGTGCCTCTTCAGCCCGGCTAGCACCAGAGCTTATCTTTCTAGAACGCAAAAAAAAAGATTGGCAATCTGTCTCGCGTGCGACGCGACTCTTGTGCGCTCTAGACCAGTGGCGTAGCTAGGTAACCAAGGGCCCAGGTGCAAATAAAAAAATGGGGCCCTACTACTATCTAAACTGGTTACGTTTTAATAATAATAGTTCGATCGAGATTTTCTGGTAAGGATTCGAGGGCCCTCTGAGCTTGAGGGCCCCGGGGCACTGCCCCGCCTAGTCCCTAGGTAGCTACGCCACTGCTCTAGATTTGCAGTTCTGAAGGTTGGCGGTTAGCTTTTCCATTCTTCCTTGTCAATAGCCAGACGGAACAGCTGTTCAACTGAGGTAATCTATACTAATATTATAAAGAGGAACGATTTGTACCTATTTTTGTATGTTTGTAATGAATAGGCTCAAAAAGTACTGGGCCGATCTGGATGAAATTTGGAACATAGATAGATTATAGTCTGGAATAACACATAGGCTACTTTTTATCCCGGAAAATTGCGTGATTCCCGCGGGATAGCGATAAACGAATTCTATGCAAACGAAGTTGCGGGCAACGGCTAGTTTACAATATTTACAGGGCTATTAACTCAACAACCTGGTGAAATATTCCGAAACAATCTTAAGGGACCTTGTATGAATAACGTATGGTGTATAGTATGGGTATACTGACTTGCTCCTCATCATAGGTATGTTGATGAAGTTAGCGCCGCAGACGGCCGCGAACGGCACCATGCTCGCATACACCGGCTTCATGTGCTGCCCAAAAAAACAAATAAAAATAAAGGCATCTGCAACCAAGCGAGATCGTTCACAGTGGTTACTAAAGCATCATAAAACGTAAGAAGTCTGTCACATTGCCATTGGCGTAACTATAACGTTCGGGGCCCGCGGCAAAGTCGTCAGATGGGGGGGGCTCCTTCCTCAATATAAAGAAGTGCATCAGCGTCCCTTCTGTGCTCTAAACTAAGCCAGTTCGGGGCCCCTGGCATTTTGCCACCCCTGCCACCCTATAGTTGCGCCACTGCACATTGCGCCAACCGTCAGATACGTTAAACATGACATGGAAACCTATTTAAAAAACTTAAGAAAGGCACTGATATTGCAATCCTCGGCCGGAACGGGGATCGTATGAGACGACCTCGTCTAAGACTCTGCCGTCTATCCTAAACTCTTCCAGTTACCAGCTTGGCGAAGACCGCTCTTAGGCGGGACCTCAGACCATGTAGGTACACAGATTCCTACTATGTAACATTCAAATTCTGTATTCTTGTTGTCCTATTATGAAATGACATTGACGCCTCTGTATGTTGCTTTATTGAACTAAAACTAATAGCAAAGATAATCTTCAGGCGTTCCTCTTCGTATCAATTAGTATGGTGGTGTGAAGTAAACTTTCATGGCTTCATCATCGCGACAAACACGATCTGGCCCTATTTATACTCCGATGTTACGTGCCATTCCGCTCACACTAATTATCATAAATACGAGAGTGAGAGGGACGGCATAAATCAAAGTTCAAATCGCGGAATAACCCCCTATTTGATGACGTTTTGGAATTCCCTATTTTCGTTAAACCTTTACCATAGACCTTCACTAAATATGACAATGGATGGAAAGTAACACTGAAAAGCGGTGAAAAATTGAGCTGAATTTGAAATACGAGTAGATTAGAATATAATTATCATAGTGCGTCTATTTTCTTAATGTCTCCCGGCTCCATCGGTCTTCCAACCGTTGTCAATTGTGTTTAAATTGAATTGCTTAACGTGACGTTTAGTTTTTTAGGTCTGTTACTTAGGTTCTGTCTACCCCGTAAGGGATAATGAGGTGATTTATGTATGTATGTATGTATGTTGAATTCGAATGGTACCTACACGCTGGCAATCGGAAAATTGTATGGCCATGTTCTATCGGTCACTACCAACCTGTGCAACTGGACTCAACCAGACCACATTCGAGATATGAAGTTTGACGAGGGACTTAAAAAAATGGGTAGACTTTGTTTCTGTAAATTTTATTCTACTGGTAGTAGGATATTTATTTTGAGCTCTAAGCTTTGTAGGTACACAAATTTTTACACTTTCGAGCATTGTGTGCGAACTCGTTCCCCTATGGGATCCGATTTTTGAAAGCACTTACGGGAAAATGCCACTCAAAAGTGGTTTGAAATACAAGCAGATTCGAAGAAAACTACAGCTCTAATGAAATCAAATAGTCGACTAGTCAGAAATTTTATTTGATCTGTAGTTCTGTAGCAATACCATAGATTTATAGAACTTTCTACTAGTGCAATTTTCGAGTGCTGTGCTTTCAAAAATCTGCCTCCGGACGTTGATAAATCAGTCAGACGGACCTGTATCAAGTACATTAATATAAAACCGTAAAATTCGACTTTTCTTCGCAGCCCGTCTGTTACATAAGACAAAGTAAATATATGATCAGTCGCCATCGACACACCTCCCTGACGTCAGTTGTTTACTGATAGCGCACAGTGATAATTTCCTTACTGATAATGATAACAGTTTGGTATGTGAAAATTTGTATTTCCCTGCCCAAGTGCAAACATTTTGTTGAGACATTTTAAAATAAATTTTCCGGTAAACAACTTGACAAGTTGCCATTAGCTATCGCATCAGAATAGGTAGGTACCTATAGTAGGAACAGTATGATAGTGTGCGATCGAAACATGTTTTTTTTGCCAAAACCGAAACCGAACCTTTTTTTATAAATGTGATTAAAACGTTGAATAAAATTTTAGCGAACTGCAGTGCAATCTGAATTTCGACGGGGTTCTACCCAAGCGCGGAGCTCCTTCAAAATAATGGCAGCATTTTTTCTGTGGTCAAACTGCTCTACGGGGCCCTACCTTGGCCAAGGGCATAGAAGGCGGGATGATACACGATACACCATAATGAGGAAGGACCTCCTGTTCAACTTGCCCCGTGCCCCGGACATTAGTTACTCCACTGAAATTATATAACACATACTCCAAACCAAATTTCTAGGGCCCCTTCGTCTTGGCAATGATGGTCTTTGCGAATGCGCTGGTAGTTTAAAAAAAACGTAAAACTAAAAGAGTCCTAGGCGGCCTATTTGCAAAATAAGAGTTTTGACTTTTTTTTAAATACTCGACAAGTATCATGGTACAGCTTGTCATGCCTATACTCTATCTCCTCTCTCCCTCTCGTTATGCGAGAAAAGGAAAGGCAACATCGTGGTAGCGCGGAAAGCAGTGTAATTTACCTTAACTTTGCTGTTGAGGAACAGAGCAGTGCCGAGGGCACCGCCGCACGCGGCGCAATAAGACGCTAGCAGCTGTCTGGAAAACACGACCAACAACCATAAAAAAAAAGAAAAATACAAACCATAAACAATGCAGGAATTTTCTAAGTGTGGGCGCGTCATCCAATGGGGATCAATATTTCGTGATGTGGATCGCGATATGAGTGGATCTACCGATAAAATTGACCGTTTAATTCAGCCTTTCCCAAAGTGGGCGATAACGCCCCCTTGTGGGCGCTGCAGGCCTAAAAGGGGGCGGTGAGAGACTCAGAAAAAAAATGGGGGCGTTGTGTAGTATAGTGGTTTTTAAGTAGGTGAAAAAATGGGGGCGCTAAAAAATAATTTATTATCAAAGTGGGCAGTAGACAAAATAAGTTTGGGAACCCCTGGTTTTTTATTAAGTACATCGTTTTCGGGGATATACACTAGCAATAAACATAACGCTCTTTATCTCGCAGTCGAGTAAAATGTATATGATTTAACTTTTAACCAATAAGTCCTCAAACAAACAAATCGACAAACTAACATATTTTTCATCATTCTACCGAATATTTTGGTCCTTCGAGCCGGATTTCGTGGTCCTTGTAACCGGATGCAACAATATTTTTTTACAACATTTTCTACGCAAATCTACATAATAATATATAGAAAGTGAACATTCAAATCCAGCATCATAATAATTTCTAGTCTATGGGTAGGTAATACTAATATTAATTCTATAAACTTACGACTTTTTTATAGGTGTAGTGCCAGAGCGGTTGGTGTAGTTTACTACAGCGTTGAACGTCTGATTAAACCATTGCCAGAATACAGTCGAAGCTGTCGTCTTGTAGAACGTTATCATACCTGGGAATGGAAGGGAACATTTTTTAACAATATATCCAATTCATTCAATTTCAATTTCTGTGAAATAATCGTAAAAAAACACCAACATTGCAACGTTGCCAGTAGGGATAAACGCTCTTAACCTACTAATTAGTCAGCGATTAGAAAGAGAGATCCGATACGACAATCTGACGTCATATGTCGTACTCCATATTAAGAATTCGTTTTCTAGAAGAAAATCTTTGATATCATTTACTTTTATGCTTATTAGAAAAAAATATACACCTACAAATATATTTGTTTATTACATAAATGAGAGCCATGAACAAAATCCTGAATATTCCCTATCGCTATATAATGAAGGGTAACGCTACTCACAGCCTGTGATGAGGGTGTTCATAGGCGCCTGCGCCGCCATACGGCCGAGTACGAACATTTTATCGCCCGTGTCCGGATGGTGAGCGCTATCGTACAAATACTTCTGACTCCAAAGTTTGTCCTCATTGTACCCCTCTGGCATTCTTTTGGTCTTTCTGGAGAACAGATGCATGAATTTATAAGGTGTCCTAAAACTTACTTAACCTCGCCGCCCCAGTCTAGTCGTGACAGCCAATGGACCGCCTCATACGTCACGGTCATCAATAGATGACCAACATTCTACTAGAAGAAGACTACAAGCCCATGGAAAAAAAACATGTGAAATGAACCAGCGTGAATGAAGCTTAGAAGGCTGTTACTATATCGTAAAATAACTCTGAGCGCTATGCCGTCATTTTTAAGCGGTAGGTACAGATTTTTCTCATACATTGAAAAAATATATAGAATTGCACTAACTTCCGGCACCAAGGTTTTTCGACATTGATTTGTAATCATCTATAAGCTATAAAAATGCCGTAAATTAATAATTAGTCGTAATTCCTCAATTGTACCTGAGAAATTCCATAAATGTACCGCTCAGAAAATGACGGCACAGCGCTCAGAGTTATTTTATGACATAGTAACAGCCTTCTAAGCTTCATTTACGCTGGTTCATTTCACATGTTTCTTTTCCACGGGCTTGTAGTCTATAATCCTTCTGGAATAGAATTAAAAATCAAGCTAGTTTGTCGTTTGTTTTTTCCGTGTCGTCCAGTCAGTTTCACATATAGTTTGAAGCATCCAAGACGGCCAATAGTGCGGTACATCATAAGCACGTTTAGTTTAAGTAACGCAACGTTTCTTTTAACAAATTCTACTACTACTTTTGTCCCCTATCAACTTATAGCCTTGTCAGTGTCGGATTTACCCTAAGGCCCCGGTGGGCCCGGGCCTAGGGCGGCCAGATTTAGGGGCGGCCCCAATCGTGTCAAAAAACTTATTATGGCGTATGGCGGGCATTATGTAGTCTATATGGTGGATGCTGAGGAAGGGGCGGCTGATGGCTTGGGGCCTAGGGCGGCCGAGACTGCAAATCTGCCACTGAGCCTTGTCACGTCTTTTTAAATATTTAAAGGCGGCATCAGCGGCGACAGAACGGAAGTTTTGACGTGGCCGTGAACATATTATGTTTTCTAAACATTTCGCTGCAGATACTAACAAGTCGTATTGTCACAATGACTGTGGTGCTATCAGTTCGGTAAACACAGGTGTATAATTATAATTACAAACGCATTTCGTTCGAGCTCGTAAGAGTTCAAACACATGTTTCTTTTACAGACGTTTCAAAAGATAATTTCTTGAGGTTTGGTCGCTGAGGCAGAGTGCAAACATAAGCTACGCTACTGGCTAAAAACTTAGTATAGCATTAATTTTCAGCAGTTATGATTCCCTACTTGTGTGCCAAGTTGCAAGACTAGAGATAGGCCCCCAGTGGACTTGTACAAACCCCCATTTATTTCCTATCACGTGGGAATTTTGAAAAATCGCTTAGTGGATCACTATGATACTGTAGCAATATTTGATTTATGTTGCGACTCTAGGCAGCTGCGACCTTCGACATGTTTATCGCTATAAAAAGTAGCCTATAACCGGTGATTTTCTCAACAGATTAGTAGTCTGCATCAAAATCCGTTCAGCCGTTTTCACGTGATGCGCTCGTAAATATAAGACAAACAGATAAATAGATAAACAGACAAACAGACAAAAATTAGAAAAACTGTTGGAACGTGTTTTGTTCTCGATTCTAAATGCGTGCCCCTGGTGCGACCACAGCAGGTAACCACATTTACAGCGATCGTCTCGGCAGTGGCGTAGCTAGGTAACCAAGGGCCCTGGTGCAAATAAAAAAAAGGGGCCCCACTACTATCTAAACTGGTTACGTTTTGATAATAATAGTTCGCTCGAGATTTTCTGGTAAGGATTCGAGGGTCCTCTAAGCTTGAGGGCCCCGGGGCACTCCCGCCTAGTCCCTTGGTAGCTACGCCACTGCGTCTCGGCCACGCAATTGGCATTGTTCATTTTTTTTAAGCTGTGCTTTTAACACCTTTATTTGATAAAATGGACTATTTCAAGCAACTAATTTGAATATTATGCTTTTACGTAGCTTTGTTAATTAATAATAAATATTTTTTCGCTGTTTGATAATTCGTAAATTTAGACAGAATCCCAATCGCCTTCGTTCGGCTGGCTATAAAAAAAACGGCTTTGTCTATGGTTTTGTCGATTTGACAGTGACACGTGACAGTTGCCATAGCTAAACTTTTTTTTTTCATTTTTGTGGCAAACATTCGATGCTGGATTCTGTCTAAAAACCGGGTGGTTCGGTCAAACAAAGGTTCAAAGTACTTTTACAAAAATATCTGCAATCATAAAGTATTTTTGAAATCGGACAAGATAAATCGGATAAATTACGGTTTTCCTCGAAATGGTTTTCGAATAGGAGCATACTAAAAAAAATGAACAATGCCAATTGAACAAGATACAGACATGTTTATCTTCAAGATAGAATAGAGAATACTTACTGATAGGTCTCCACGATGGTTTTAGCTTGCTGGAGCTGCTCAGCCGTAGCTAATATGTTTAATGGGTTGGTGAGCATGAAGAAGTGCTTTGCTCTGCCCGTGTAGGTTTCCAAGTCGTAGCGGGAGCCGCTCAAGTCTATTGGTTTGCTCATTGTTGGTTAGTTTTTGAGCTGAAAGAAGAAAAATAGTGCTGGGGGGCTACTCCGAAATCAGATTTTCAAAGTTCGCAATTTCATACCGTCCTTCTCATTCGCAAATTAATTACATGCTATTAGTGTGAGCGGAACAGCGCGACACGAACTTCGGAAGTCGAATTTCGAAGTAAGTATAAGGCCTAGAACTAGAATACCCCCCCCCCCCCCCCATTTTTTTTCTTAACGTAGGTTTAGATTTAGAGATTACCGTGGAGATCGAGGTTTTGAGGGTAGAGGGAGGGATCCCCCACCTAAGTACTATCGAACAAATTGATTCCTGACCTGACCCATCGTAGAACGTTCTCATAGTAAACGTCAGTAATTTTTATTGCCAATTCAATGTAAATTCGTAATAACATTTACTGCGAAAAGGTTCCACGATGGGTCAGGAATCAATTAATTCGATAGTACTTACATACATATTATCTGTAGGTATAATATAAAAGGCCATGTAGAACAAAAAAAATAAAGATCACGATAAACGTGGCCTCTAGGTCTTGTTACCTATTAGAGTCTGTCTACCCCGTAAGGGATAAACCTACGTGATTTATGTATAGTACATATATGTAGCTACGTAAGCATGTATAAATAGCATAATTATATACAAGCATGTATAATTATATACTGTATCAAAATCACTTTGCACAATTGTTTAATAGTAGGTATAAGAAATTTTTACCTGAGTGTTAGCCGCACTGTAATTGTATATGGAAAACAATACACCTATTATACTTAAAAGGGTCCAATTCAGGTAATAAACAATAATCAATAGGAGGGGATACTTTCCAGGCTTAAGTGCAATATTTTTTTAGTGTCTAACGGGTGTATTAATAATCATATTTTAAATAAAAATTAAAATCTTTCATTTCAAAGATCAAGAAGGGTTGAGCTACTCCAATACTGCGGTCAGTTTTTTTATGTCTCTTTGTTATTTTTTCCTTTCATATTCAGCAACAAAAGAAGTTGTAAAATCCCGCGCTAATTGCATTTTCGTCATTTAAAAAGAAACACACTATACCTACGTGACTAACTGATCGATCAAAGCACAACTGAAACCTCTGAACAGATTAGGTACACTGAAATTTGGCACGCAACAGCCAGGTATTACAAAACATTTTTCGGTTTTAACGGTGACTTTATAGGCCTCTTTCATTATGATACAATGGCATAAACTACTATTATAAGAGGCGACGAAAAACCAAATTTTCACAATATGAGAGCACCAAGCGACACGAAATGTTCAAGTAGCAACAGCGTGCAAAGATAGATTTTAATTTTTATATTTTCACTCTATACGCGCTGTTACTACTTTAACTTTATTCCAAAAATATATATAACATATCAATATCAGTGTTGGCATATTATTACCGTATTTGACTACTTGCTGTGTCAAAAGCCTGTCTTGGATATAAGGTAGATACAGTTATTCACATAAACGCACGTGTAAGCTACACAATCATAGATTATAAACTTTTCAGTGACCTTTTCAGTAACTTAAATTATAAACCGCCTAATAGAAACACACTTAAAAACAGCTATCGCGTAACAAGATGACTTGGTAACTGACTTTAGCCGGTTTATTATAAGATGCCGAAAGTAATCACACAATGACAGTGCACTCTGCCCTACGATAAATCTAATGAAACATTCATAGTTAATTACAAACAAGGCGATAGCATTAGTTGAAAGTAAAAGACGATGATTCTTTAAGTAGATGTTTAAACACTAATTAAAAGATGTACCTACTTAGTCATAAATAATAGTCTGAAACTGATAAGCACTTAATGTTTTAAAAATCATCTGTGGTATTGATAGGTATTTAACAAAACTGATGGAATCACTCTTTACGTAAGTATTGTAAGTAATAATCGTTTTAATAATTTATAACATAGCATAATAAATTAAGTAGGTACTTACTGATTTTTATTTATATTACTATCGTGATTTGAATCGTAAATGATAAGCAACCACACTTTAAAAATGTGATTAGGTAATTCACAATTGAAGCGCGATAAAAAAGATTATCCTGGCTCAGAAAAACACAAACCTCTCTTCAAATTATTTTCCGATAAATGAACAAAACACATTGAAAGTACAGTACATATAAATACATATTTTACAAAATAGATCATGACAAAATAGGTACATAAAGACCAATATTGTGACGTGTTTAGTGCGCAAGGTAGGTTTTGTTTTATGGCCCGAAATAACGAAATCAGCTGATAAAGCATTCTCTGACACTATTTTAGCGAACCTTGTAATGTTTACATTTGTTTCATAATCTGAATACGCATCAAAATAACAATAAGATAGTGTATCAATTGAGCCGTGACCCACAACCTTCTTATCGTACATTTTCTTTGATCATTTAGTGAAACAAGTAGCTAAAGACGAAATTCA
This sequence comes from Pandemis cinnamomeana, assembly GCA_932294345.1. Taxonomy (NCBI): domain Eukaryota; kingdom Metazoa; phylum Arthropoda; class Insecta; order Lepidoptera; family Tortricidae; genus Pandemis; species Pandemis cinnamomeana. The sequence continues at coordinate 5,304,460 of OW028724.1, read as the reverse complement.
CGATCGATATTGCTCACAAAACGGTATACCTACGTGAAATATAAAACATATTATGAGGGTGAAAAATCTTAGGTAAAATGGAAGAAATGATGAACATCAAAATCAATACTTTGTGTGTAGAATAAATATTCTATTTTTTAAAATTTTAGCGCAGACTTACCTGTGTTTAAAAATAAGGTACACCTTACTTATGTATTTTTTTCGTGGATTTGTTTTTTTAGTTATTTCTGACAATGATTTTTAATTATGATACATTTTGATTTGATTTACTGTTGTATTGAGATTTATTTGGCTGCTCGTGTTTAAATGTTGCGCCGTGACAAGCGCTCGAATAGTGACGTAAAATCAATTCCTCGCTGAAGGTTCCATTATTTACTTTTGGCGCTGTGGCGCGCTGATGTTTGTGCGTGTTGAAGAAACGAAAATTAATAGTGAAACTAGTTCTAATATTCATTAAAGTACACATAAATTATATTTTTGAGTAGTTTACGCTTTAAATTAAATAAATTTAATTTAAAAATAAAGGCTAAGTTGGGCCTCAACATCAGGAATATCTGAACGCAACTATTTAACAGTTCGGTTAGTTTTACGCAGATCAACGTAAAGATTTAGTTTTCCATTTACTTTATTTTATTTGAATGACAGTTTTTATATTAGTTAACTTACATATACAGTTAATTTAGGAATAAAAAATACACTTTTACTTTATCAAAGGTTATGATACATCAGATTTCTTTTTTAACTATATTTTTAGGATGGCAATAACATGTCTGTCAATTTACGTACAACGGAGCCCTCCAAAGTTACGTCTTTGGCGAGCAAAGACGTTCCAAAAATACATTTTCTTCTTAAATAGCCTTTATAACGTTTAAATTGCTAGAAACTATGTCCCTCATTAGCAGAAATATCATCCGAACCCTGGTTCAGGTATGGCTTCGATTTTATTTGTTCCATACAGCTTATATCTATACATACTTGAAACTGCGGAACAATGTGTTTCGTAACGTATTTTCCTAACAAATAAGCTCGATTCCAGTAATACGACGTATCTACGCAGCCTAATAGATTATGCACAATAATACCTCGAGTGTCGTATATCATTTATGATACACAATCTATTACTACCCACGTGATATTCCATTTCAGGGTTCTCAGCTCGCTGGAAAAGGTTTTCACACGACCAGTGCGGTTAACTCGGACACAAATGTATGTTACGCACCACATTCCATCAGCTCCCTGGTGAGAACTACTAACTCTACTAATAGCAAGTATGGGAACCTAAAGAGTGATGAAGCAGGAAAACAGATTTTTTGTAAAGTTTTTGCGAATATTTAAGGAAGTTCTGTGTAATGAGAGTATTTTAGCAGACACCTGCTTCACATACTATTAACATCTTATTACAACTACCTTCAATTTTTTTATAAATATTGATCACTCCCATAAAGTAACCATTATTGAATAATATGAATATGACATTCTATTTTAATTTCAGCCTGTTAAATAAGTTTTTATTGAGATACACAATATTACAATAAATGATAATACAATTGATATTATATTTTATTACAACATACAAGATAATACAATTGATAAAAAAAATTTAACCCTGCTAGCGTCCCAGCGACTACTAGTACTATACAAGTTTGTGGCTACTGTAGTCGCTGGAACGTTTGATGGGTTAATTTCCTATATTTGAGGAATTTTAAGTATGGAACAAGTCAATTATAAATAGTAAACAGATCGTAATGATTCTTATACATCCGCTTTGTTGTTTTAACTATTAATTATAGAACATGTTGATAAACTAAATGACCTATGCCATTATGCTGTTGTTTCAAGTATTTCCTGCTTCATCGCTCCAGTATATTACAGATATTTTCAAATCAACTGATTGAATTGAAACTGAATAAAATATTTTATTTATATTGGCATCCAAATTATCACATATTATTAGTAAGATTGGCATCAAAATTTACACACATCTTTCTGAATGTCTTTTGTTTTCTATTCAATTTTCTGAGTTTTTCTCTAGATCTGCAGGTTCCACTTCTCAGTGAAGCGTAAGATTTTTCATAGACTGCATGTCACATTGATTTGTAATGAAGCCGTTCTATGTATAATTTGGGGCAAGTCATAGCATGACGAGACTTACATGATTTTTAAGTCATGACTGCGAATAAATTCAAAAACATAATGCAACAGCTTTTCTGTAACATATTGGTATTAAATATTCATTCAAAATTCTGTACACTCATTGGTAAGCACAACATTATAGCAGGTTAAAATTGATATCCATTCTCATTTTGGTACCCATTGGACATGTATAAATTTAAAAAATAGAATGGCTGTTTAGTTATTTTCCTTAGCATGAAAGATGCCTTTTGTGTCTGTCCATTATGTATAGCATTTTACTTAAATGTTGTGAAATATAGCATGTGTCCCTTGCATAAGCCTTTGTTTTATGTCCACAAATATATGGATTAACCTGTTAATATTTTATGTCTATATACCCATTATTAAGCTTTTAAACAGGTTGATGTCATGGTAAGATCTTATTTGTTTTGAGCATTTAATTTGAAGACTACATATTAGTACTTATCAATATTGTTAAACTTTTGAACACTTTCATACGAGAATTAGTGTATAAGCTTTTCTTTCTGTGGACTGTACACAGTACATTACCACCGACCACCATTAAAACTATGTGACAGGAAAATATGGATGCATTGTACTGTAAAAACTGAATTCACATTCAAGTGCGGATCCTCCATTCCATAGCCCACAAGGATAATTGAAGAATACTGTGTCAATCGTAAAACATATCCAAAGTACGACTCTTAAATGGCTGTAATTGCCGTCAATGCATACTGGAATCTGTATCTGTGCTCGGGTGACTTGAATTCTTTTATTTGTAAAGTGAAACCAAATGAAGTACTGGCTTAAAGGACTTGCATCCAGGCCATCTTTAAAAAAATCTTTTATTTTAAAGTCTCACAAAAATGAATCGGCTGAAGTGTTATCAGGATTGTCATTGTTATGTTGATATGTTTCTGAACTCCAATTTTCCGCCCACTGAGATATTGTTTTTGATATAGAGCAAAGAGGGCCGCATAAAGTGCACCCTTATCCCCGGAGATGGAGTTGGGCCTGAACTGGTCTACTCTGTTCAGGAAGTTTTTAAGGTAAGCCATTTTTTAATGGATTTTTAGACATTAACCCACAGTATGCCTATACGGACTACGGACGGATTGTAAGCCATAGGCCCTAAACCTAGATAATATATACCTAACTTAAACGAGACCGAAAATTTTGACTGCTGTTGCCACGTGTGACAGAAAAAGAAGCATTATTCCTTGCGATTAAGAGCGTCACTGGGTTCCCTCAGGCAGGCACGTAAAAAAAAAGAAAAATGCTCGTGTCTGTCAACCTCGCCCTGACATTACTCGTATGTTTTTATTTATTGAAACAAATGAATAATATACAATTTAACTTTTTCGCCGCCACGTCAAATACAAGAGACGTCACTCATACGCCAGACTTCTTTATGTGATGCCTTAAGTTGAACCTAAACGGAATTGAACGACGGTTGCTTTTGCAATAAAGTAATGGACGTATATATAGGTCGTTGGCGTTGAACCTGCGGTGCTGATTTATGTGTCGTTGGCGTTGAAAAGGTTAAAAGCTTTATAACAGTGGGCCAAAACTGGGCAGAATTTATCTGCTGCTGGTTACTCAAATTAGGTCCTTAAACTAAGCAGACGAGTTATTGTTGCACTGCGAGTTATTATATCGCTCTTTTGACTATATTGTTTATCTGTGGATGTTATTTTTATTTGATTTACTAAGCCTTAAATTTAGATGCAAATGATTATTTTTATTAAACACTACAGCAATAAAATTTTGCGGCATCTGTGTGGCTGCTGAAAAGGCCTCCACCAGTAGTCTCCTCTCCCTCTCGCATCATCATCTTATTCAGCTAGTGTGAAAGTAAAAACAACTGACTGTGTTCTAAATGTCACGTGTTGGTGTCTACAGGCGGCTGGTATTCCAGTGGACTTTGAGTCTTTCTTCTTCTCCGAGGTGAACCCCACCCTGAGCGCTCCGCTGGAAGATGTTGTCAACTCTATCGCCAGAAACAAGATCTGCATCAAGGTGAAATTTCAGTCATTGACAACCGTGACATGACATGATTTATAATGTATACAAAATAAGCGGTTTGGTCGTAATTTAACTCAAGGTTATATGTTGAGGACGCGATCCGAATAGTTTCGATCTTATCCACCCTAAGGTTAAAAATCCTTTGCACGTCATAAAAAAATATGTCGATTAGATGTGGCTGTCAACACGAAAGTTCGACTTTAGCGACGTATTCATTTGATAGGAAGTTGGATAAAAATTGATAAACCACTTATTTGGCCGACCGTACATGCAGGGTTTCAAATGGTTCTCTCTTATTCAAAGGGTTCTCTCGTACCGTTACTTTTGTACATCTAGAGTCTAAGGTTTAAATATTATTTATGTATTTCATTATTTTTATGAATGTAATGTATATGTATTTTTATGTATGTATAACTATTTATTGTACATAAAACAGGACAACACAAATGCACAAAGGCGAACTTATCCCTAAAAGGGATTTCTTCCGTTTACCCTTTGAACTATTGTCAGGACATAGGTATTAAGGTAGAGTAGACACACAGAAAAAGTAAAAGAAATGATCAAAACCTAAAATAAACCTAAATGCCTAAATTTTAAATAATATAAGATATAATAAACTAATACAATAAATAAAATAAACACACATACAATTTACAAAACACATCACATTTTAAGAGGAGATCCATCGAGTCAATACGTTTTTTTTACGTTTTTTACTTTCTTAGGGCATCCTAGCAACCCCGGACTTCTCGCACACCGGCGAGCTCCAAACGCTCAACATGAAGCTCCGCAACGCTCTCGACCTGTACGCGAACGTTGTGCACGTCAAGTCGCTGCCGAACGTCAACTGCCGCCACAAGGACGTCGACTGCATCATCATCAGGGAGCAGACCGAGGGGGAGTACTCCGCGCTCGAGCACGAGTCTGTGCCTGGTGAGAATTCTGGCTTTCCAGTGTTTTAAGTCTTTTGTTTTAAGCTTAATAGTCGATTTAGACGAAGACTATTTACAGCCGCCTAAATTGGCATTGTTCATTTTTTTTAAGCTGTGCTTTTAACACCTTTATTTGATAAAATGGTATTTCAAGCAACTAATTTGAATATTATGCTTTTACGTAGCTTTGTTAATTAATAATAAATATTTTTTCGCTGTTTGATAATTCGTGAATTTAGACAGAATCCCAATCGCTTTCGTTCGGCTGGTTATAACAAAAACGGCTTTGTCTATGGTTTTGTCGATTTGACAGTGACACGTGACAGTTGCCATAGCTAAACTTTTTTTTTTTCATTTTTGTGGCAAACGTTCGATGCTGGATTCTGTCTAAAAACCGGGTCGTTCGGTCAAACAAAGGTTCAAAGTACTTTTACAAAAATATCTGCAATCATAAAGTATTTTTGAAATCGGACAAGATAAATCGGATAAATGATGGTTTTCCTCGAAATGGTTTTCAAATTGGAGCATACTAAAAAAAATGAACAATGCCAATTACGGCGCCTAAAAAAGGCACCGTCACATCTTCAGACTGTTTAGACAATGACTATTTTCAGCCGCTTAAATCTCGCCGCCAGTGACCAGCAAACCGTTTACACGCTGCCTTTTCAGTACCAGTCTTAGCAGCCGCGGCGAGGGGGGCCGCGAGGGGCGCGGGCGGGTGGCACTGGCGCCGACAAGTAGACTCGTGTTCTATGCCGTGCTAGCGCTGGCATGCCGCGACAAAATGGCGCCGAAAGTGTTTATACGGTGCCTTTTTTAGGCGCCGTCATTTACGCGGCTGTAAATAGTCTTCGTCTAAATCGATCATAATGTTTGACTGAACTTGACGGTTAGCTTTTGGTAAGTTTCGACGTTACCGGAGCTTGGTGAATGTTTGTTAATTTGATATAGGTGCGTCTCACAATAACGCATGATTCTGTCAGTTATTTCCTATATTGAAGTTCTGAAATCTCTAAACAAAATCGACTTTTTTGAGGCCGTCCGTCGATAAAGGAAATCACGCCAATTTTATCATTTCTGGCCCCCCTCTTCTCTGTTTGTCAACACGGTTTACTATGAAGATAAAATAGTAATTATTTTGTTCTCGTGTCGCAAATCGCCAGATCCTCCTAAATAACGATAAAATACTCTACTGCAGTGATTCTTTAACTTTTTGCGGTCACGGATCACTTCATAATTTTAAAAAGCCCGTGGAACCCTGTCTAAGCTTATAGGAAAATAAAACAAAGCCTAAAATAAAAAAAAAGGCTTTAAGTAAATATGTTAGGGCTTAACTGTTACTGCAGACCATTGGCACACAATGTTACATGGACCGCACTTAAAGAAACCCTGCTGTACTGGCCTAGTAATAATATAATATAGTCTTTTTTCCGAATTCGCTACAATTTCAGTATGTATGTAAATATGTATGTATGTAAACTCTTTATTGTGCAAAATAAACACGACAAAATACAATTGACAAACACTGAGATACATGCACAAAGGCGGACTTATCCCTTTATTTTTTTTCAGTATTGTATGTTGTTGTTTTTTTTTATTATTAAATTGTCGCGTAATTCGGCGTGTCTCATGGCATAGGCCTCCTCCGAGTATTGGAGGGTTTGGGCTATAGATCCCACGCGGATTGGGAACTTAACACACACCATTGAATTTCTTCGCAGATGTGTGCAGGTTTCCTCACGATGTTTTCCTTCACCGAAAAGCTCATGGCAAATTTCGCACATAAATTCCGAAAAATTCAGAGGTGCGTGCCCGGGATTTGAACCCACGACGCTATGCTTGAGAGGCCACAGGTCAAACCACTAGGCTACCACGGCCTTCACAGGCCCAGTAGAGTAACTGAAAAGAAAATCTTTCTCCAGGCGTGGTGGAGTGCCTCAAAATCATCACAGCCGTTAAATCCGACCGCATCGCCAAGTTCGCGTTCGACTACGCCGTCAAGATGGGCCGCAAGAAGGTCACCGCCGTGCACAAGGCCAACATCATGAAGCTCGGCGACGGCACCTTCCTCAGGAGCTGCGAACAGGTGCGAGCGAGACTGGTGTTCCCAGTGCCAATATCCTTACTAATCTACGAATAATAATAAGTCAAGAAGCGTAACTAAGCCCGAAAAAACACTCCACGCGAAGTGGACCGCAGGGGGTGGGGCTTAAAATATGTACCGCGCGGCGAATTAGTTCGGCCGGGACGCTCGAGCCGTTATCGTGACGTTATCAATGTATTTTTGCGCTAATACATTAGAAAAATATGGCATCGTGTTGTGTGAATTGGTGTAGATGCCATTCAGATATGAAAAATAGAGGACTCACCTTACATATGTAAGTAAATAAATATTTTAGGACACCATACTTGACGACTCTGGATGCATGCGATCCACGCACCCTTCCCTTACCGCAAGTGGGCGGACACGATCACGACGCGAGGGCTAACCGCGTGCAAGTATTGTCTATCGGAGTGAGAATGTTACGTTTGCATTGCTGTAACTTTGTGTGCGTAAGTGGAATGACAATGGAAGCGGCAACTGTTAGGGAATTACGGTTCTTGACTTATTATTATTCATAGTTACTAATATTATAAATGCGAAAGCAACTCCATCTGTTTGTCTGATAATGAACTTTGGTACAGGAATAATTTCAAAAGGGAAGGACATAGGCTACTTTTTATTGCGAAAAGAAAGCTAACAGTGGTGTCGTTCGTCGATTTTGAAGCTATGTAGGTTTTTGATTAGATATAAGGAAATGTGACATTGAAACTTTTCAAAAACCTTACTTACCCTTAAGAGGGTAAAATAGAAGGGAAGTTCGTCAGCGGGTAAAGGAGACTTTTGATTTCAGATGGCGGCTCTCTACCCGCGCATCGAATTCGAAAAGATGATCGTGGACAACTGCACGATGCAGATGGTGTCGAACCCGAACCAGTTCGACGTGATGGTGGCGCCCAACCTGTACGGCAACATCGTGGACAACCTGGCCAGCGGGCTGGTGGGCGGCGCGGGCGTCGTGGCCGGCGCCAGCTATAGCCCCGAGTGCGCGGTGTTCGAGCAGGTACGCCGAGCCTGTACGGCAACATCGGGGACAACCTGGCCAGCGGGCTGGTGGGCGGCGCGGGCGTCGTGGCCGGCGCCAGCTATAGCCCCGAGTGCGCGGTGTTCGAGCAGGTACGCCGAGCCTGTACGGCAACATCGGGGACAACCTGGCCAGCGGGCTGGCGGGCGGCGCGGGCGTCGTGGCCGGCGCCAGCTATAGCCCCGAGTGCGCGGTGTTCGAGCAGGTACGCCGAGCCTGTACGGCAACATCGGGGACAACCTGGCCAGCGGGCTGGTGGGCGGCGCGGGCGTCGTGGCCGGCGCCAGCTATAGCCCCGAGTGCGCGGTGTTCGAGCAGGTACGCCGAGCCTGTACGGCAACATCGGGGACAACCTGGCCAGCGGGCTGGCGGGCGGCGCGGGCGTCGTGGCCGGCGCCAGCTATAGCCCCGAGTGCGCGGTGTTCGAGCAGGTACGCCGAGCCTGTACGGCAACATCGGGGACAACCTGGCCAGCGGGCTGGTGGGCGGCGCGGGCGTCGTGGCCGGCGCCAGCTATAGCCCCGAGTGCGCGGTGTTCGAGCAGGTACGCCGAGCCTGTACGGCAACATCGGGGACAACCTGGCCAGCGGGCTGGTGGGCGGCGCGGGCGTCGTGGCCGGCGCCAGCTATAGCCCCGAGTGCGCGGTGTTCGAGCAGGTACGCCGAGCCTGTACGGCAACATCGGGGACAACCTGGCCAGCGGGCTGGTGGGCGGCGCGGGCGTCGTGGCCGGCGCCAGCTATAGCCCCGAGTGCGCGGTGTTCGAGCAGGTACGCCGAGCCTGTACGGCAACATCGGGGACAACCTGGCCAGCGGGCTGGTGGGCGGCGCGGGCGTCGTGGCCGGCGCCAGCTATAGCCCCGAGTGCGCGGTGTTCGAGCAGGTACGCCGAGCCTGTACGGCAACATCGGGGACAACCTGGCCAGCGGGCTCGTGGGCGGCGCGGGCGTCGTGGCCGGCGCCAGCTATAGCCCCGAGTGCGCGGTGTTCGAGCAGGTACGCCGAGCCTGTACGGCAACATCGGGGACAACCTGGCCAGCGGGCTGGCGGGCGGCGCGGGCGTCGTGGCCGGCGCCAGCTATAGCCCCGAGTGCGCGGTGTTCGAGCAGGTACGCCGAGCCTGTACGGCAACATCGGGGACAACCTGGCCAGCGGGCTGGCGGGCGGCGCGGGCGTCGTGGCCGGCGCCAGCTATAGCCCCGAGTGCGCGGTGTTCGAGCAGGTACGCCGAGCCTGTACGGCAACATCGGGGACAACCTGGCCAGCGGGCTGGTGGGCGGCGCGGGCGTCGTGGCCGGCGCCAGCTATAGCCCCGAGTGCGCGGTGTTCGAGCAGGTACGCCGAGCCTGTACGGCAACATCGGGGACAACCTGGCCAGCGGGCTGGTGGGCGGCGCGGGCGTCGTGGCCGGCGCCAGCTATAGCCCCGAGTGCGCGGTGTTCGAGCAGGTACGCCGAGCCTGTACGGCAACATCGGGGACAACCTGGCCAGCGGGCTGGTGGGCGGCGCGGGCGTCGTGGCCGGCGCCAGCTATAGCCCCGAGTGCGCGGTGTTCGAGCAGGTACGCCGAGCCTGTACGGCAACATCGGGGACAACCTGGCCAGCGGGCTGGCGGGCGGCGCGGGCGTCGTGGCCGGCGCCAGCTATAGCCCCGAGTGCGCGGTGTTCGAGCAGGTACGCCGAGCCTGTACGGCAACATCGGGGACAACCTGGCCAGCGGGCTCGTGGGCGGCGCGGGCGTCGTGGCCGGCGCCAGCTATAGCCCCGAGTGCGCGGTGTTCGAGCAGGTACGCCGAGCCTGTACGGCAACATCGGGGACAACCTGGCCAGCGGGCTCGTGGGCGGCGCGGGCGTCGTGGCCGGCGCCAGCTATAGCCCCGAGTGCGCGGTGTTCGAGCAGGTACGCCGAGCCTGTACGGCAACATCGGGGACAACCTGGCCAGCGGGCTGGCGGGCGGCGCGGGCGTCGTGGCCGGCGCCAGCTATAGCCCCGAGTGCGCGGTGTTCGAGCAGGTACGCCGAGCCTGTACGGCAACATCGGGGACAACCTGGCCAGCGGGCTGGCGGGCGGCGCGGGCGTCGTGGCCGGCGCCAGCTATAGCCCCGAGTGCGCGGTGTTCGAGCAGGTACGCCGAGCCTGTACGGCAACATCGGGGACAACCTGGCCAGCGGGCTGGTGGGCGGCGCGGGCGTCGTGGCCGGCGCCAGCTATAGCCCCGAGTGCGCGGTGTTCGAGCAGGTACGCCGAGCCTGTACGGCAACATCGGGGACAACCTGGCCAGCGGGCTGGTGGGCGGCGCGGGCGTCGTGGCCGGCGCCAGCTATAGCCCCGAGTGCGCGGTGTTCGAGCAGGTACGCCGAGCCTGTACGGCAACATCGGGGACAACCTGGCCAGCGGGCTCGTGGGCGGCGCGGGCGTCGTGGCCGGCGCCAGCTATAGCCCCGAGTGCGCGGTGTTCGAGCAGGTACGCCGAGCCTGTACGGCAACATCGGGGACAACCTGGCCAGCGGGCTGGCGGGCGGCGCGGGCGTCGTGGCCGGCGCCAGCTATAGCCCCGAGTGCGCGGTGTTCGAGCAGGTACGCCGAGCCTGTACGGCAACATCGGGGACAACCTGGCCAGCGGGCTGGTGGGCGGCGCGGGCGTCGTGGCCGGCGCCAGCTATAGCCCCGAGTGCGCGGTGTTCGAGCAGGTACGCCGAGCCTGTACGGCAACATCGGGGACAACCTGGCCAGCGGGCTGGCGGGCGGCGCGGGCGTCGTGGCCGGCGCCAGCTATAGCCCCGAGTGCGCGGTGTTCGAGCAGGTACGCCGAGCCTGTACGGCAACATCGGGGACAACCTGGCCAGCGGGCTGGCGGGCGGCGCGGGCGTCGTGGCCGGCGCCAGCTATAGCCCCGAGTGCGCGGTGTTCGAGCAGGTACGCCGAGCCTGTACGGCAACATCGGGGACAACCTGGCCAGCGGGCTCGTGGGCGGCGCGGGCGTCGTGGCCGGCGCCAGCTATAGCCCCGAGTGCGCGGTGTTCGAGCAGGTACGCCGAGCCTGTACGGCAACATCGGGGACAACCTGGCCAGCGGGCTCGTGGGCGGCGCGGGCGTCGTGGCCGGCGCCAGCTATAGCCCCGAGTGCGCGGTGTTCGAGCAGGTACGCCGAGCCTGTACGGCAACATCGGGGACAACCTGGCCAGCGGGCTGGCGGGCGGCGCGGGCGTCGTGGCCGGCGCCAGCTATAGCCCCGAGTGCGCGGTGTTCGAGCAGGTACGCCGAGCCTGTACGGCAACATCGGGGACAACCTGGCCAGCGGGCTGGCGGGCGGCGCGGGCGTCGTGGCCGGCGCCAGCTATAGCCCCGAGTGCGCGGTGTTCGAGCAGGTACGCCGAGCCTGTACGGCAACATCGGGGACAACCTGGCCAGCGGGCTGGTGGGCGGCGCGGGCGTCGTGGCCGGCGCCAGCTATAGCCCCGAGTGCGCGGTGTTCGAGCAGGTACGCCGAGCCTGTACGGCAACATCGGGGACAACCTGGCCAGCGGGCTGGTGGGCGGCGCGGGCGTCGTGGCCGGCGCCAGCTATAGCCCCGAGTGCGCGGTGTTCGAGCAGGTACGCCGAGCCTGTACGGCAACATCGGGGACAACCTGGCCAGCGGGCTGGTGGGCGGCGCGGGCGTCGTGGCCGGCGCCAGCTATAGCCCCGAGTGCGCGGTGTTCGAGCAGGTACGCCGAGCCTGTACGGCAACATCGGGGACAACCTGGCCAGCGGGCTGGTGGGCGGCGCGGGCGTCGTGGCCGGCGCCAGCTATAGCCCCGAGTGCGCGGTGTTCGAGCAGGTACGCCGAGCCTGTACGGCAACATCGGGGACAACCTGGCCAGCGGGCTGGTGGGCGGCGCGGGCGTCGTGGCCGGCGCCAGCTATAGCCCCGAGTGCGCGGTGTTCGAGCAGGTACGCCGAGCCTGTACGGCAACATCGGGGACAACCTGGCCAGCGGGCTCGTGGGCGGCGCGGGCGTCGTGGCCGGCGCCAGCTATAGCCCCGAGTGCGCGGTGTTCGAGCAGGTACGCCGAGCCTGTACGGCAACATCGGGGACAACCTGGCCAGCGGGCTGGCGGGCGGCGCGGGCGTCGTGGCCGGCGCCAGCTATAGCCCCGAGTGCGCGGTGTTCGAGCAGGTACGCCCACCCTGGCCTGACACGTGACAGCTCTTAGGCGTTCAAGCTGCGTATAGGGGTAAAATAAACAAAAAAAACCGACTTCACAAAAATAAACTATTCCAAAACAAACTAATACGCACTAAAAAGAAAAAAATAATTGCATATTCTTCTACAGCTTAAGAATCAACTTACTTTTTCTACTTATAAATATGTAGATACGATCTAATGTTGTTACAATTGTTATTTCTGGAGTCGGTATTAAATCGTCTGTCATAGATGTAGAGGCCTAGATTCGTTCCAAGGTTAAATGTATGAGATCCTTTAAAAGATATGCAATAAGAAGCACATGCAAAGGTTTCCAATGCAAATGTTCTAGCAATTTTTTTTTTATTTGTTGCATGACTTGGATTCGAAGTCCTTCAGTCGGAGTGTATTTATTTATTATTAGTTATAATATGTGTACAAGGTACAAAAAAAATTACCTTGCTTCTTGCTGAAATTTTTATACAGGCTAGATAATTTCATACAGGCTGGTTATCTTGCACGTGAATAGCGGAGTAGCAAGGTAAATATTTTTTGTACATTGAAATGGACCTCCGCAAAGTAACGCCTGATTCAATAAAATATGTATACAAAGTGTTTCGAGTAGTACGACGAACCCAAGGAGGAGGAAAAAAAAGGAGATATAATATAATATATAGATATATTATATAATAGTTGGAGATAGATGGGCAAGTCATGTGCTAAAAGTAGACAGTAGAAGTTGTTGATGTACGTACGTATACGTTGATCGAATCCTGCTCCTGTTGGTTCCTTCTTCACGTTGAAACGATTGGACGGATTTGGATAAAATTTGGAACGGAGATAGCTGCTACCCTAGATTAACACATAGGCTACTTTTTACCCCGGAAAATTGCATAATTCCCGCGGGATACCGACAAACATGTCAAAGGTCGTAGCTGCATAGAGTCGCGACGTTAATTATTATTGCAGAATATAAGTTATTATGTCTAATACTACGGGGACGAAGTCGCGGGCAGATACTAATGTTTTAAAACTTTGTGTTGTTGCCCAGGGTGCGCGGCACATCTTCTCGGGCGCGGTGGGCAAGAACATCGCGAACCCGTGCGCCATGCTGCTGTGCTCGGCCAACCTGCTCGCGCACGTCAACCTGCACAACTACTCCAAGATGATTAAGCAAGCCATCAACAAGTAAGTACACAGCACTTCTGACAGTTTCTGTTCCTTCACTCTGATATGTCATAACTTTTCTTCTCTTAAACTGTTGATTGTTAAGGATTGTTATAAAACTAACCTAACCTAACCTGTAGAATTCTACAGTGGCCATTTCAAAGCTCCGGAAAAATACGGTTTCAGTGAAAACAGAATGAAGGAGCGACCACACCGCTGCGTATACGCAGTGACGTGTCCCATGCGTCACGTTATCTCACCGTTTCGTCATACATTTTGTTGCATAAATGCACAGTCGACGTCTTTTACGCACTGGTGTGGCCGGACCTTTAAGTATGGCAAATTATCATCATGGAATATGAAATTAGGGTTTCATAGATATCATCTTATACCTTTTTTTTCTCGCAATTTCCCCAATCGGCAATCGCGACACGTCGAGTGATTTTGCCATTGATTTCACTCCCGGATTTGCAGTTCCTTTAGGATACAATAATCTTTAATTGATATTCTGGTGGGCCGGCCAGGATTTCCGCAGGGGGAACTCTTCAACCGTTGGTCCGATTGACTTGAACATTGGTATACATAAGTATGTGTGTGTATATTGTATAGATGGCAGCAAAAAAGGTATTAAAAAGTTGAATTTTAAGGTTAGGTTATTTTTGACGACATTTAACCTTTTCAACGCCAACGACACATATCAGCACCGCAGGTTCAACGCCAACGACCTATATATACGTCCATTATTTCAATGCAAAAGCAGCCTTCGTTCAATTGGGTTTAGGTTCAATTTAAGGCATCGCAATAAAGACGTCTGGCGTATGGGTGACGTCTCTTGTATTTGACGTGGCGCCGAAAAGGTTAAGCAAGTTTTGTTTTGCAGGGTGCTTGTTGACGGCAAGGTGAGGACAAAGGACCTCGGCGGACAATCCACCACCAAAGACTTCACAAATGCCATTATTTTCAGCCTCACCCATTAAAATGAATCAAAACCTCTAGTACAAATCCCCATTTGAACCCTAGAACAATAATTATAAGAATAATTTATTTATTATTATTTAAAAATCACGATCTGTAAAATCAAACGCGATTATTAAATCGAATTATGAATTTTTAAAAATTAACTGCAGTATTCTGTAAGTATTGAATCAGTAACATGTACATAATATAGGTAAATAAAAACAAAAAGAAACTGTTAATATTATTTTATTTCGGCTTAAGTTACTTTGAATGGTGCTGCAAAACTATACATGGAATGTACAACTTTATATATAATATTGCTCACTGATTTTTGATGACATAAGTACCTATTATGTTTACAGGGTGAAACTTAAAGTGTGAACAAAATTAGCGTTTCATGCCCAGTTAATGCCGGACAATGCCTTGACATTGACCCATCTATCGAAAATAACCTGAATAAAAAAATGCAGTTTGAATCCATAGTTCAAATGAAATCACTAAGTCCAATGTATGGTCCAGTTCTAACTGAGCATGAAACGTAAATTTTTGTTCCACCCTGAATAATCATATTTATATTCAAGCGTGGTTTTAGCTTATTTTAGTTTTAGTTACATGGTTTGTCAGCCGCTATAGCGATTAGGAGCGAGGGTGGCTCAGTATTCGGTGGGTATAACTCTGTGTTCAGCTAGCTTCTTCACTCTTGCTGAGATCACGTACTTGAGAGCGCCAGGAGGCACCTGAAATCACGTGGAAGGGTTAACAACATTTTTTTATATCCCTTTATAACTTTGGTAAAGTTTTAACAATTGGCATTGTTCATTTTTTTTAGTATGCTCCAATTCGAAAACCATTTCGAGGAAAACCATCAATTATCCGATTTATCTTGTCCGATTTCAAAAATACTTTATGATTGGAGATATTTTTGTAAAAGTACTTTGAACCTTTGTTTGACCGAACGACCCGGTTTTTAGACAGAATCCAGCATCGAATGTTTGCCACAAAAATGAAAAAAAAAAGAGTAGCTATGGCAACTGTCACGTGTCACTGTCAAATCGACAAAACCATAGACAAAGCCGTTTTTTTTATAGCCAGCCGAACGAAGTCGATTGAGATTCTGTCTAAATTCACGAATTATCAAACAGCGAAAAAATATTTATTATTAATTAACAAAGCTACGTAAAAGCATAATATTCAAATTAGTTGCTTGAAATAGTCCATTTTATCAAATAAAGGTGTTAAAAGCACAGCTTAAAAAAAATTAACAATGCCATTTAGGTGCCGTGAAGGACAATACTCTGAAAAATCTTTTGATCCTACCGATGCTCGGCCACACAGAGAAGATTACGTGATCCCACTGGTATCCTCATGGCAACCAACGTTAATAAAATACAAATTAGCAGCGCACACTATTCTTCATTCTCTAGGAATCGATAAGTGTCACCGCGTCTGTCCTAAGCACAACTATGAAATAACGTGGACTATACTTCATTTATTTTAGGATGAGAAACCACAACATTATATTGCGTCTGGTCAACTATTTCTTACCTAGCTATTAGTACAGTGCAATAGTCTGGGAGCCGCAAAATAAAATTGTTTTAATGCCACTTTATTTTCGTGTCGTTTACAATTACTCTAGTACAAATTGTAAAGAGAGTACACTTCACGAGCCGCAATATAATGTTGTTGTGGTTTCTCATCCTAAATTAAATGAAGTATAGTGATGTTGCGCTGCGTGTTACCTTAATAGGATCCCTGTAGAAGGACTCCTGCGACAGCCTCTTGTAGCATTTGAACTCTGGCAGGAAACTGATCTGGTTGATGCGCGGGAGCAGCGCGTCCAGTGGCTTGCGCTGTCCACGCTGGAAACAGACAGAAAAGGGCATGGATTAAACTAGGACTTTATGGGGTCCGTATGAGGTGTGTCAGGGTCCGCAGCCACAGTTATCTCTTAACATATTTACACAAAAAGCCGCAAGCAACAAGCCGGTTGCTTCTCTTCCCGCGCAGATTGTAAAATCCCATCGAGGGAATGGGCAACAATCTTAGGAATCATGTTACTAGCGATGCGGCTAGCAACCCATCACTATGTTGATTCCCCTTTCCACCTGTACGCCTACAATCATGCTAAATGTGGCCTTTAGGTCTTGTTACCTTAAGCTCTGTCTACCCCGTAAGGGATAAAGACGTGATTTATGTGTATGTGTGTGTGTGCGAAATTTACCATGAGCTTTTTGGTGAAGGAAAACATCGTGAGGAAACCTGCACACGTCTGCGAAGCATTTCAATGGTGTGTGTGAAGTTCTCAATCCGCACTGGGCCCGCGTGGGAACTATAGCCCACGCCCTCTCGTTCTGAGAGGATTCACGTGGGTGACGTTTACAGCGTCTGTGTGCGTGCGCAGCAGGGCGTCACCTTCACGGCATGAGTTTGTGTGTACTTGCGCGTTTGAAACATACGAGTAACTATAGGTTGGCAGTACTGACCATTTTTTTTCTCTAATATCTGATAAACTTACTGCCATGCTGGCCTGGGAGCAAAGTAAATACATAGAATGTACCAGTTGCTTCTCTTCCCGCGGAGATGATAAAAGCCCATCGAGGGAATGGGCGAACATTTTAGTAATCATGTTATAGGCGATGTGTCTAGCAACCCATCACTATTTTGATTCCATTTTATCCATGCTAAACGTGGTCTTTAGGCCCCCGTAAGGGATAAAGATAGATGTGTGTGTATGTATGATAAACTTACCCTTTGCGGCACACTCAAGAAGTTTTTCTTGGGGAAGGCAATGTGGCCTATATAGTCCATGTGCTTTTTCCAGTCGCTCTCGGTCCAGCCACGCTTCTTCTTAACGTCCTGAAAATAAATCATTTGTAAGCAATGATTTTGTGTGCAAAATTACATTTCAAATTTACCATGAGCTTTTCGGCGAAGGAAAACATCGTGAGAAATCTGTGAAGTTGCCAATCTGCACTGGGCCCGCGTGGGAACTATAGCCGAAGCCGTTTCATTCTGAGAGGCCTTTGCTCAGCAGTGGGTGCGCAGAGTTGGGCAAAAATTATCTATTCACGAAAAACCGGGAAACTAAATCATCTTTTATTTGTTGTTGTTGTTGCTCTCCTATGGTACCCCAGTGGTACAGAGGGCCTTCTTGAGACGTCTCCATCCGCTCCTATCTTGCGCCTCTCGCTCCGCGTCCCTCGCATCTTTTATTTGGAGTAACTAAATAATCCGTCATTTGTTATTTTGAATTTATCTAGATCAGTTTCATTTTTATCTAGATAAATTAGTTGGGATTTTAAATAAAAGATGAATGTCAGTGTGACGGTTTGACCCGACGTGACATTCTGTATACATTTATTATTATAAGCTTACTTCAATAACAAATGAGATCGGTTATCTTCATCTAGATAATTTATCTAAATAAAAAAGTTGTCAACGCACTATTTGTGATTGAATTTATCTTCGAATAAATTTATTTGAAATAATTATCCAGATAACGCCCAACTCTGGTCGCACATACGATGGAGACGATGATTGAAGAACAAAAGAAATAAAATACGTTTACATCCGAGTTGGTTAATTCTTTCGCGCATGACACTGCGTAGTTTTACCTTAGTGTCAGTTTTCTTGAGATCGAGCACGCAGTTGGCGAGCTTGCTGTAGCACGTGGCGTTGGCTGCCTCTATCATGCGGTCTACGCGCTCGAGCCGCTCCTGCGTGAAGTACACCTTGTACGCGCGCTTCAGATTCAGGAATTTCCTAGAAAATAATGGGCGAGTCTTAGGAATCATGTTATAGGCGATGCGGCTAGGAACCCATCACTATTTTGATTTCCCCTTCCACCTATACGCCCTTAATCATGCTAAACGTGGCCTTAAGGTTTTGTTACCTTTGCCTCTGTCTACCCCGTAAGGGATGAAGACGTGATATATGTATGTATAGAAAAAATATAGTCTTAAGAGTAGAGTAGAAAGAAGTGAATACAATGTCGACACATCTTCGGGAATAATGGAGAAGTTGGTTCGACTAGTTTGACTGTACAACCCTAAAAATAAATTTAGTCTCGCCCTTTTTTTTATTTCATCTACTGTCACCAGACTTTAACCTTTTCGACGCCAACGACACGTATCAGCACCGCAGGTTCAACGCCAACGACCCATATATACGTCCATTGCTTCAATGCAAAAGCAACCTTCGTTCAATTGAGTTTAGGTTCAACTTAAGGCATCGCAATAAAGAAGTCTGGCGTATGGGTGACGTCTCTTGTATTTGACGTGGCGGCGAAAAGGTTAATCAGATATTTTGTAGGCCTATATCATTGAAGAGGGGCTGGACCTTTGCCCAGTTCTCTTTCAGTCCGGTAGCACATGCGCCCGTTTCAATCATTTTGGTTGCGCCTGCATTTAACAGCATGCTTGCCGCTAGTAGTAGTAGGACGCCCTTGAAGTTCACTTTGACTTGAACATCGATCAACATACGGAAACATATCTCGACCACGATTGAATAAAACTATCCAACTCAACTCTTCCGTCTCTCTTGCCGGTCATGACGAGTGAGAGAGCAGTGAGCACGAGTAGCGTATCGAGCAAGTCCATAGCCACTCGCAGTGCCTGCGTATAAAAATGTAACATGCACTTACCGTATGTAAGGCCAGGCAGCGTCATTCACCCGGTCAGACAGCTGACTCCTCAAAGCCGACACCCTGATCCCTCTTGGTGTCAGCGCCGGCATGCCTTCTCCAGTATCCACGATACAGGGCCTCGGCACGCTCAGCATATTGAGCCTCTTGGATATCTTATAAGGAAACGTAGGCGTTGGAGGGTCATACTTCGGCTTACCCATAGTGATAGCTAGCTAATCAGAGAGTTATAATATTTATGGAGTTTTGAGTCACATAGTATGGATTGTTACATGGTATTGGAGGACCGGAGTTGCTATTTCGTGGTCATTGTTTGTTTGGTTCCTGATCGCCGTGCGTTGTGATTGTGACACATTTTTGACGGATATTTGACTTTGGAATTTATTCGTTTTTAAATTACGTGATGCATACTTTTTGCGTGATGGGGGATCGAGGATTTTTTATAGTAAAAGTACCTAGGGTAAAAAAATCCTTGCAAGCAGTGCCGGCGTTAGGGGGGGACGCGATGGGGTGACGGCCCGGGGCGCCAAATTTGGGGGGCGCTGAGGTCTGGGGCCTCGGCCTCCTGGCTCACCGGCTGTGTACCCTCAATACTGTCCTTAAGTGGGCGCCTAAATATTACTGCCCGGGGTGTCAGTGGCCCTAACGCCGCTGCTGCTTGAAGTGATTTTCTCTATTCATTACAGTACCCGGCAATAAAGAATGCACTTCGGTCTTTGGAAAGAGACAAATCGGCGTGACGTAGGTTAGAGCGAGATAACGCTCTGCGAAGCCGAAATTAGCCGACAAGGCCGATGTGCAATCATTATGGCTTTGGTACTGTAAGTAGGCCGACAGCGGCATGTTTCACGAAGCTACATGTTGCAATTTTACAAGTCTAGCAACACTTGTCGAAAACCCAAGTAATTGACTAGTTAATTGGATTAATGTTGCTAGTTTAGTCGGTTACAACAATAACCTCTCTCTTTGTAGGTAAGGTCAACGTCATTTAGTATAAAACAACCAAAGTGACGAAAAAGTTCATTACAACATGACATCCGAAAGAGAAGTGATGTCACACTTACTGTGGCCCATTTTTTTATAGTAGCAACATTGGTCAAATCCCAGCCACTGATTGGTTGACTGGGCCAATGTTGCTAGTATAAACTTGTAGCTTTGAGAAACGGGTCGCAGCTTTCACACAGTTAAAAGTAAAAAGGTAATAAAACAATGAAATCGGATTAAAAAACTTGTATTTCAACCTTAACGTAGTTAAATTGTTCTTTATAACTTAACAAATACTAATTTCATACCGAGCTATCTTTCACATCTGTTTCACCTATAAAACGAGCCATGTGAAAAACCGACAACTTCCGACAGTGATCAAGAGAAGATATTATTATCTGTGGCTCATAGTTAGTCATGATACAGTATGTATTTCCTAGTATCCATAATGAGTATCCTCAAGTGTTGATACCACGTATTGTATCTAAAATGGCGGATACGATAGCTAAAACAATCGAAATATTAAATCTTCTGAGCAAACACGAACTTGTTCTAGCTTTGAGACTTGAAGATGTCTCTTTGCGAAATGTAAGGATTATGCAGTAGCAAAGATAATTAAATACTATTCGTTACATTTTTAGGATCAATAGTTTATAATCGATGCTTTGGACGGTGGCTCAGCACTGTCTGTACTGTGCCTTTATCGCCATAGCGGCGTTCTATCCTCAAAAACAGGTATTTAAAAATAGCAAAATACTTAGCTAGTTTGTCGATTTAGATAGTAATGCGCATTATACTCGTCCAATACTCGCCTTTACTCTTTGATACTTTAAAATATCACCATGATCCCTGTCGGAGAAACTAACATTGACATTCTTAAATAGCGAAAACTATACCACGTTGCATGAAAAGCGGTAACTGACAATCATTGTCCAAAATGGGACGCAAAAATAGATTTAAATCGCAAGTTCAACGTTAAAATGCAACAGCGCCAAAATAATTAATATTTATACTTGAAAAAAAAATTAAGAAAGCAACGTGGTAAAAAGCAATACAAGAAAATTAAAGAAAACCTCTAACTAAATTGTTAAGACAACAGTACCCTTCCGTTTAGTGCTTCTGTGAATTATACTCTTAATAACGTGACATACAATTTTATAGGTGAAGTTCATCCAAATAATGACAGTTAAGGAATGTCATTTTCAATAAATAATCGGCATAGCTAGCCAAAACATATGAAGGCCCCATGCCGCAATAGAATTAAAAAATATAACATTTAATATCGCATTCAAAATACGAACAATAATCAAAAACAGTCGGTTCAAAAAGGAATTGAGCACCAAAAATAAGTGTCGAAATATTTAAACTGTTTTCCTCCAAAAATATTGTTAGTACACATTGACAATACTTTTTAATAAACTGCAAAATAACCAGATCTCAAAAAAATACTTGTTGTCACTTTTAATTTTGTACTGGCAACATTGTTTTTTGTTGACAACACTTTACCACACCGAGATCAAAAATGCCAGCACGCAGTATCAACAAACTGAATGACAACTGGTGTGAAGTGAGCCTAGAGCATCATTCGAGCATCGAAGAGGACATTGGTTCAAATTCCACTATTCAATCAACCAGGCTGACCCTGATTGGCCGAGTGCCTGTGTGATCTCAAACGATTTTTCCAATGTTTTTTTTTCAACAGAAACATTAATGCAGTACAATTTTTACATTAAAAATATTCTAAGCCGATATTTTTAAACGGTCACCCTAAACAAATTAAGTAGTTGATAAACATTGTCAAAAGCCGAAAATGGTTATTTTGATTTGATTTAAAAAGTTTAACCTCATTGCGGTCATTCAGTTCGCCAATACCGTTAAAACAAGACCCGAAGTCTTAAAACTGTGGTAAAGTATTAGCTTGAGACCTGGCCACTACACCGGGCTACTTTTCGGCATCAATGGTTGCGATCCCGACAGGCTGAGGCGTCTCGGTGTCTGGCGTGGATCGGGTGATGTCTGCTTCGTCACCTTTTTTGTGTTTGCTTCTGTTGTCAATGCTGGAACAATGTTGGTATATTAAAACATTTATAAATGTAGGTAAAAATGTATGTTCACTACCTAGGAATATCCAAGTTTAAGGCTAAGTTCAGATGACCGCGCGGCTCGGCGCGGTTGGCTCGGCGCGCGGTTCAAGATTGTAACAAATCTATGTTGCTGTGTACATGAGCGCGCGGGACCGCGCGCGCCGCCGTGCACCGCGCGCAAGTTCTTGTCCCGCGCGGCAACATAGATTTTGTTACAATCTTGAACCACGCGCCGAGCCAACCGCGCGTCGCCGCGCGGTCATCTGAACTTAGTCTAAACCTTGGCAATGTCTACTACCTGTCTTAATTTGAGAATACATTCATCTCACTATTGCATGCTCATTTATTTTTTCTCATAAGTCATTTTACAATCAATATTTTTGAGAAATAAAATTAATCTCGATCGAATGCGAGTTTAAGAACTGTAGACAAAAATAAATTTAATGGACAAATAGACTGTATCTTCTCGAGAATATGAAACACAAAATAAAGTTTCTAGTGTAAGTTTCATTTAATAACTCTTCTGTAGATAAAGGAAAAGACCACTGAGCGAGTTAGATTTGAGTTCCTAATTATTTTATATTTGCAATTGTCATAAATCTACGCCGTGAACATACATTTTCGCTTTATCTTGACGTAAAACAAACGAAGACCATATTAAATAAAAAAAATCAGAAAAAGTGAAATAACTAAGAAAAGAGAATCAGGAAAAGTCATTGCATCGGTGTGCCCAAGTCCCCGCTAAAGAGTACCTTAAAACAAGAGATATAAAAACCATAGTAGCTTACAGACAAAAGCGAGGACAATCACCCATATTTGTGAAATAACATACTTATATCATAAAGTATTATAAAGTATTAGTATAAAGTATAAATAAATAAATAAATTAAGTTCTATTACTATGTTGTGTGTTCAGACTATCAGTCAAACAAAAATAAAGACTGAGACCGAAGCGATAGATGAAAAGCATAGTGCAGAAGTGATAAGCCAAGTTAATATTGAAGTAAAATGCACCGACACCAGAACCAAATTGTTAAAAAAAACACATAATTCTTGTGGACATACCTCCCATACTAAAATCGCGATTTCGTACGGTAATGATGGCGATGGAATGTTTATATGGAAATAAAAGAAAATGTTTTGTGAACAATTTTGTAAATAAATCCCGCCATTTTACTGCAACAAAAGCGTTGGTCGTCGTCACCGTCCCAAAAAAAACCTTCAAATTTGGATCAAATTCGGAGTATTGCATGTGGAAAGGAAAACATCAACTCGTAAAAAATAGTACAAACTAAACGCATAACTGTTTTTTTTTTGTAAATTCCTTGGATATGACAACAATTTTGAATGAAAATTTGTAATTCTTTGGTCAGATCTTAGATAAGACAACCCTTACATAGCTCCTTCAAACTAATATTATAATTAAGAAGTACCCAAATTATTCTACAACTCAAATCAAATAGAAAAAAATAAACTAATAGGTACTGTTTAATTTTGAAATAGAAACTCAAATTATTGACACAAGAAAAAAAACTCAGTGACTCAAAAGCAAAAAGAAAAAAAGACTCACCAGCCCATTATCTTTTGGACGACGTAGATACACGTGGGAATGACTGGTGTCATGATGGCGACAGATACTGGCACCACTGGAAAGGAAAAATATTAAACATAAATAAGTGAGATCACATAATTTACGTTATTACTTTTGTCTCAACCTTGACAATACGATAAAGCGCTCGGCGAAAACATATCAATCATGATTTAATTGGATACTTGTAATGTTTCTCTTGCCAGTTAAATTCCTAATTACGATTTTTTTGTCTCAAACATACTCGGTAATTTTCATATTCCCTTGCCGGTAACTTTTTAAATCAAAGTATTAAATAAAAATGAGATAAGAGACATCACTAGACAGCCTGCCGGCCCGCAGAGATAGAAAAAGAAAGAAAAATACATATTAGTAATACTAGCTGTCGCCCACAACTTCGTCTGCATATAATTCGTTTATCGCTATCCCGCGGGAATTACGCAATTTTCCAGGATAAAAAGTAGCCTATGTGTTATTCCCGACTATAATCTATCTATGTTCCAAATTTAATCCAGATCTGTCCAGGCGTTCTGGCGTGAAAGAGTAACAAATATCCAAACATACTCACAAACTTTCACATTTATAATATTAGTAGGATTAAATTGATGCTTTCGCGTTCACTTATAATAATAATGCGGAAACATAACAAGGAAAAATATTTAAAAACTTTTTCTTATCATTTTTAAATTTTGGTAGCACTCGGCCTTCTAACATTACTCGACCAACAATCGTCTTCCTACAACTATTCACTTACCAGTAGTGAGATCAGCTTGCGGTTGCGGAAGTGCGTAACGCAGCAAGAAGATAGAGATACCGGTGTTCTGTACTCCGGTCTCCATAGATATAGCCAGCGCGTCCACGTGGGGCTGGCGGAACAGGCGCGCGATGCCGTAGCCGAACCCGTAGCCCAGCCAGGGGAGACCCATGCCCGCTACTATGATCTGAAGAAGACGAGGGTCACGTTATATTTGTGAACTGAAGCCCGCACCCAGCTAGGGGAGACCCTCGAAATTATAATGTGAAGACAACAAGGGTCACACATTACTGATTTGAAGCTAAACGCCAGTCAGGGGAGGACAATGCCCGCTACTATGATCTGACGCAAACGAGGGTCAAGTTATGTCGGTGATTTGAAGCCAGAACCCAGTCAGAAGAGACCAATGCGTGCTACTATGATCTGAACAAGACGAGGGGTTCGTTACATTGGTTATTTGAAAACGTAGTCCAACCAGAAGCTAACAGAAAGTACCTGGAGTGTGGTTTAATTGTTAAGAACAGCTTGTATAATTTAGACTAATTTCTATGCGAGTAACTGCTAGTAAATAACACAACAAACTCACCTGCCACGTGAACAGCTCAAATATATAAAGATTAGTTATAATCGCGAAGACTATGATGAAAAGCAGCAGCGAGGTAGACAACGGCTTAAGTATCCGCACCAGGAAGGCGGACAGCCTGGGTGTCCACTTCTGCATGCCCAGACCGATGGCCAGCGGCACAAGCAACCCCACCACGAAGGAGGCTATGCGGGCGTATGGGACCACTATGTTCGCTTGGCGGAAGACCACCTGGCCGAGGGAGAAGAGCCACATAGGCATGAATCCTGGAAGACATTAAAATGATTCATATTTATTTCCTGGTTGGTAGTGATCCTGCCAGCGAAGCAAGCGTCCCGGGTTCGAATCTTGGTAAGGGCATATATTTGTGTGATGAGCACGAATATTTGTTCCTGAGTCATGGATGTTTCTATCTATTTAAGTATGTATTTCTCTATATAAGTATTTATATCGTTGTCTAGTACCCATAACACAAGCCTTACTAGCGGTTACTTTGGGACTAGGTCAATTTGAGTGAATTGTTCCCTAATATTTATTTATTTATCTCGACATATAGGTAATAACTAGAAAAATTGGGTTATATATATTTTTTAAATGTTATCACTTAACTAAACGGTGGTTATTGAATGTAGCAGGAGAGCCGAAAATACGACGAATAAGAGAAAAATAAAAAGCACCTTCGCGCCAATCACATTGGTATGTTAAGTAATTTGATATTTATTTTTCTGCATTGCCTATAGTGTTCTGTAGAATTAAATTTACCGTGAACTCATGTTGAAGCGCCAGTCAGAATTGGGAAAGCTAGTGCCATTTAAACACACATACATACACGCCTCTTTCCCTATAAGGGTTGGAAGAGACTATTTCGTTCCACTTGCTACGATCCTGACATACCTTTTGCGTATCATCCATATTCATCAATATCGTCCTACATGCTCGCCGATTTAGGGTACTCTTGACCTGAACTTTTGTCAAAACGTTTAAATACACAATTTTAAAACACAAAAAAAACATCTAAACAAGCAAAAAGAAATAGGAGCTCCGCGAATCTCGCTCTATGAGGAAACTTAGCAAGCAACGAGAATACGTTCTCTCTCTTCTCTTCTTCAACCTTTTTCTACCCAGTGCTGAGTAAAGGTCTCTTCCATAGCCCTCCAATTGCTGCGGTCTTGGGTTTTGCGCATCCAGTCCTTCCCCGCTATTTGAATGAGAATACGTTACTACTTACCAAAAGACGCCAGCGTGGATATAGAAGTCATAGCGAGGGACAAGTTGAGGTTTCCTCCCAACACGAAGGTCCAGATGTTGGAGGCGCCGCCGCCGGGCGAGACCCCCGTGAAGAACATGCCGAGGCGCAGCGCCGCCGCCACGTCGTCGCCCTCGGGGCCCGACGGGAAGATCAGGAAACCCAGCCCGAACGACATCTGGAACGGTGGGATATTATACAATACAATACAATACAAATACTCTTTATTGAACACGACAAATCAGTACAAAACAATACAGAAACCAAGAACAAAGATGACAATAGGCGATCTTATCGCTTAATAGCGATTTCTTCCAGACAACCAATTATAGAAATAAGTTGGAGACAGTTTAAGTAGGTGGCGGAAACAAATAGACAGGATAAACGCAGGGATAATAAAAACAACAATATCAACATTACTATACTTCATTCAATTTAGGATGAGAAACCACAACAACATTATATTGCGGCTCGTGAAGTGTACTCTCTTTACTATTTGTACTAGAGTATTTTCACTAATCCAACACGTCCCTCTTTCATATATTCAGTCGAGTACTCATCTGCGATTTGTAACCGTAACTGCTGCGCTGAGGAGTGTAGCGGTAGCGTTACCTACGTATACTTACATATTCTATACATACATACATAAATCACGTCTTTATCCCTTACAGGGTAGACAGAGCCTAAGGTAACAGGTATCTACAGGTCACATTTAGCAAGATTGTGGGCGTATAGGTGGAAAATGGAACCAAAATAGTGATGGATTACTATGCTAGCCTCATCGCCTATAACATGATTACTATGATTTTCGCCCATTACCTCGATGGGCTTTTACCATCTGCGCCGGTAGAGAAGCAACTGGTACATTCTATGTTTTTTCTTTGCTCCCAGACCAGCATGGAAGAATAAATTCTGATAGACCTAGTATAATCATATCTTTGAAAATATAACTATCTCACACTGGTATGTATCTCAGCCCTCTAGGCCAGCAACGCTGTAATGTTCCGATGTTGGGGATGTCCATTACTACACTTATTAAAATGATCTTAAAACAATACTTACAAGTGGCATGAATAGGAACTGCGCCAGCATCCCAATAGCGGGTCCCACGGGCCGCTTGATCACGCCCTTGACCGTGGGCCAGTCCATGGCGCACCCGAAGTTAATGAAGATCAGGGACACCTTAAATACAGACGAGCGTGTAGCAGGGGGTAGCAAAGTCAATATTATTTAAATTTCTAAATGCCAGTAAAAATTAGAACACAGAAAAATCCGAAAAGTAAAGCTATGCCTTATGCTAAGCTATGTCCCTGGTGAGCAGTAGATGTTCCAGGGGAGTTTGTAATTGTGTCGTACAGACACATCATTCAAACAGATAACGCTTTGCGACAAAAAAATCGCATAGTAACAAAGGTCACGTGACAGTTAGTAACGGGTAGAAAAATTCGGAGACTACCCACCTGCTATGGGTGGTGGAGGGGTATAGCACGCGTCACGGAATGACGAGGATCCGGGTTCGATTCCCGACCATAGCTTTACTTTTTGGATTTTTCTATGTGTTCTAATTTTCACTGGCATTTAGAAATTTAATTTCTAACGGTAAAACCGAAAAAGAAACATTAAAATCAAGAAATAAAAATTCTTGATTCATTTGATAGTCAATATTATTTGTTCTGTACTATAATGTCATTTTGTACTTACAAACAGCGCAACGCTTGTGACAAATATCTGGTCGATGACGCGTTCGGGACGCAGCACCGTCACCGGCAGCTCGCCGGCGACCGGGTGTTCAACTTCGCCCCTCTTTGCAGCTACGCGGATTTCCGTCAACCCTGAAAAGTATTGAAACTTCAATAACTAATTCACACTTACCAGTACCTTGTGTTCAAGGCTTCGCTCCCGTTGTAGAACTCTATTATCAGCATCATCATATTAGCCGTTCATAGCTTTACCAGATCGTTCATCCTGGGGCCTAACAACATTTCGCCTTACGGTACGCGGTCACCACTATAGAACCTTACGGCCCAATGGCCATCTACGAGCAATGTGTCTCGTCACTGCCACTTAAGGTGTACATATGCTGTGGGAATATCTATAAATCTGACCTTACTCCGTGTCTACATCGTTGGATCCATGTAGACACGGATGCCAAAGGGGTAAGATGATACGCTTTCTGTCATAGCAATTTCCTAGGCTATCTTAATCAGGCTGGATCACAAAAGTCCAAGCAACAGTATCATTAATTACCTAAGAAGCTGCCCGTTATAGTGGCCACGCCGTCAAAGCGACTGCTGGCAACATTGTCCTCTGTTAGCACGTAAGCTCCTCTCCAACTTGGTGTTGCCAGGTGGTCGTCTCGCGACGATATTATTAGTTCGTCGTTAAGCTGCATGCCGGTACCTGCAGACAATAACATACTTTATTATATACTAGTATTTTCAGGTAGGTGGTCTCTAATGTACTAGAAAAGCACAGCCTGCCCTAAAATGAAGCCCTTGGGTAAGCACTCTCTTCTAATGCTAATCCCTTTGGATTACTGCCAGTACACATCATGTAAGTCACTGCTGAAAACAGTTGGTTCAAGCTTAGAGAATTATTGAAGATGCAAAAGAAATTGCAGTAATTTAATGTGTTATAACAATTTTTCGCCCACTCAATTATCTACATATTTGCAAAGCAAAGTATAAAGACATCGATAGTAAATAATTAAGTGCACGTTATGATGTAGCTACTTAATCAAAACCGATATCAACGACCGGTCAAGGTTAGACTTATCTTAAGTTATTATTTAATGATATTAGCGCTTTACAAAGATCACCTATCACGAATTGCCCAATTATCATAGTTGAGAACCAAAATTATTTCAACTTACATGCACGGAAATATTTCAAGTATTTCATTGCATTCCTTCTTTCGTGAAGTTTAATCAAAATTACAGAAAGATTATTCAAAACTATAATAATAAGATTTTGTCAACATTTTCAATTTTAATACACCATTTTTGTCGAGAATGCTTGATTATTGCATTGTCTTCGGAGCTCATACAAATACCAAATTTCAAGTCAATCGGACTATTAGAAGTCGTTGTTAGTACAAAGAATTGAAGCCAATACTTATAAAGGTGCTCTATCGAGTAAAAGAAGAATCAGGAGTCAGCCGGCGAAAATATCGACAGATATACCTAATACGACACACGCAATCGTATTAAGAATTTCTTTATTTGAAGTCTGCTGGGCACTCACCAATGACAGTCACGTTGACGTCATAGTACTCGTCCATGTTGACGGTGAGCTGAGCGGGCAGGAAGGTCGCCGTCAGCTGCGGCACATTTTGGCAGATCACCCACAGCGGACATATCGCCAGTATGTACAGCACTATCAAGTGCAACGGCCATATGGGGCACATGGTGGCCGATTATCTGAAACAAAAAGAAACTCAAGTTAGGGTGATGTTCAAAGTTTTCTAATGGAATTTGAGTACCATCGCCAGGGGCGTGCAGTGGGTTCTGACAGATGGTAGGCATATTGACAACAAAACCCGTATTGGTACGAAGCGTGTCGGGCACATTTACGTATGCTTACAAGCACTGCTTATATGCCTGTAAGTTTTGAACGCGTCTGACCATCGCCAGAGGATAGCAAATGCGTTGCCAGTCTAGAGGGCTAAGGTAGAATTCCTTATGTACTAATAATTTGCGCAATGGTGTTTGGCGGCAGGATTAGCCATTAAGAAGACGGTAGCGATCAGGCCTTGAACAGGGTCCTACCTCCCGCAAAATAAAACAAAAAGTAGACAATTATATTTTTTAGTAGAGCTTCCGCATTATTCATAGTAAACTGTTAAATGGAGAACCCAAGATTGAGTTCAGTGGTGCGGCCTTGGGAGAGGCTTATGCCTGGCAGTGGACCACAACCACGTACGGTGATAATGATAAGTATCACCAGCAGCAGACGTAACTGCACGCTTATCAATCATGCAAATTGAAGGTTTCGTGTGCAATTACTGACCGAAATAAATTAGTTGCACAAACTTTGTGCTGGTCACTGATAAACAATGTGCTTGCTTTATCCTTATGCCTTTGGAGGACGCTGGGACACTGAGCAAATATTATGTCTGCTGTTCCGCCACAAATGTGGCAGGGAGCAGTTGAGTAAGGTCAAAGCCGTTACCACCAGTGCTAAAGCTAATAATAAAACCTAAATGAATGATCCTAATTGGTGGCTAATATACACATCCTGTAGCTATCTACAAAGCTTAGCACATCTCTGATGGTAATACACACATCCATGGGGATTTGTCACATTGTATACACAATGTTGCACATGGCACAGAACGTAAGTCTGGTTACTTAGGATGCTGTTTACGCCACAGTTCATAAAATACGTAGACTAGTCAAGTTAGGATCAAGTTATGGATATCAATCACTTAATATAACCCGTCATAATTATATATTTATTAAACGAACTATATATATGTATATATTCACCAAGTTGTTTTTAAATATATATAGGTAGGTATAAGAGGATAAAGCACAATCTTAGGTCACTGAGAATGAACTGCGTTTAAAACATTAAGAGTGGCAGACACGTTTATTTATGATGTTTTCAGTTAATTTTGATAAACCGTGCAAACGCAAAGGTATTTGCATTACTTGATAATTCTAAGCAAAGAAGAGTCTCGGTAGTACGCCTAGGTTACTTGTTTCCAAATGCTTGCGTAATAATAGCGAAATTAGATTTGACGAACAAATAACACTGCGCTACAAATCACAAGTAAACAAACAGCAGACATGTTAAAAATTCACAGAAAAAAGCAAGCAAGTCGTAATGCGTCAACATCTCATGAATTAAATTTTAATAAATTAGTTTAACTTTAACCGATACAATAAGACGATTTTAAATTCAAAACCGCTTCAACACCGATATCGTAAATTTTAAAACTGATATAATTCACTCACTGAATGTTACAACTTTATTTTTAAATCCAAGTCAAGTAATGCTGAACAACACCCACCTAGTTAGATCAAGAGCCAGGAACACACTGACCAAAAATCTATAAGCCTTATAATACAGCTCACTCTTATCAGTGAGAATATTTCTAAAGATACCAGTCAGTACAACGTTGAGATACGAGACGTCACGTCTACGTAACCAGGCGTAGTGAATGAACTTCTTTTATGGTGTTAATCAATGTACCTCTCGCTGATTGCACCAATAAAGATTGACACTGTTTAAGACAATATTTTGACACCGAATAATAAATCAATGAAACGCTGCGCTTTCAAGTTATCTTGTTTGCACGATTACAATTCTAAGGGGAACTAGATCAACTAGACTAGAGTATAGTGATGAGGGTTCAGTTCGTGGGTTGAGAAACGTGGAAACACGTTACAAGACCGTTACCGAGAATTCTATTTGGGCTCTTGTACTTTTTTGAATATTTTGAGGGTTTCTAGTCGAAATTGCAGAAACAACTCTTCAATTCTTCTTATATGTCTTTCAAAAATATCACAGGTTTACACACGAAAAGCGTTATTAGATTCAAGGATTCGCTTTAAAGTAGGTACACATTTTTCTTAGCCGATTTGTGTATCCTGAGACTATATAACCAGCTCCTCCTTGCGCCATGACTGCCCGTCTGGTGTAAGAAGAAAAATCAAGAAGGTTGGCAAAAGATAAGGCTGGGGAAGACGAATAAGGGATTTCCAATGTAGATATAAGCGTCAATGAGCTACGTAAGACTAAATATCAAAAATCTTATACACTGAGTAACGTAACCGGTTTGAAGAGCTCCGGGTAACCTCAGTAATAGTTGCTTTGGACATTTCCAAATTCTGATGAAATTTGGTAACGTCGGACGCTGTATCTGGTTCTGCGTTGGTTATTTTAGCAGCATGACTTAACAATTTTATAGTTCAAGTAATTGAGAAATACAATATTGACAGTAGAACCATACAAGGCTATTTCGTTTAATATCAAGATATTCTGGTAAATATACTCTCATTATATTCACCTATACACCCTTATATTAATTTCTTTATTAACTTCGATTACCTGAGTCTTTATTTTAACTTTGAACATTGCTATCGAAGGTTGTAAAGACAAGGATGACACTTTAATTGCACTAAGTATCACCATGTGCTATTAGTCGATTAATTATTTTTCGATGCCAAATTTTATCATCTCCCGTGCTCTCAGTCACGTAGAGATAACGCTGATAACATAATAAGCGGAATGATTAGTGATAGTAATACGATGATTATTATATAAGGCTAATCTAAATCAGGCATGCCGTGTGCGGAATAAAAACGATTAAGATATGGTAATTAAGCACAGCTTTCAATCATATCTACCGTACGCACGAGAATGCCGAATCATAAGTCACAGAATAGTGATAGGTATCGTCATTGAAAATCTATAACTTCGATAAGCTTGCTCCTGCATCATATCCAACAATCGCACTGGCTTATTATTTTAGTCTTAACACTTATTTTAGTACACCCACGAATGAGTATTGAGGCTTATGTGAAGAGGCAGTTGAAGCGGTAAATGTGGATAAATGGGACGAAGTCAAATGTAAAAGTGACACTTGGTGTCGCCTACGCGCCGCTAGAACGATAAATTCCATGGTCATGAACTCATGAAAAATTAAAAGAAACGTACCTACCATTCGCTTGGAAGCAGTCTGATTTTTCCAAACCACTTGGTAAAGTTGGCAAAGTTGTGTGTGAAGACCTCGTGACCTCAAATTTAGGAATAGAAACGTCATAAAGTGCTAATAGACGGTTCAGAGATACGTGACCACGCGCACAAGTTAGGATGACACGGCATTATAGATAATTACAGACACAAGAACATTTGTACCTTTTTTCAACGTTTCCAAGGTCTCTTAAGTCCAATTTACACGGCAAGAAAAATATGCAAGTTTCATTACATTGCTAGGCCGTGTGACGTGAACGAGTTAGAAGAACTCAGCGCCGCAATACAACGCGATTTGCAGGATGTTCTTGAAGTTTTAAACGGGGTTTAAGTTCATATGGAGAAACATTAGAAATAAAGGACAGAGGTCCTGCCCTTATCGTGTATGTAGGAGCCGACGATACACTCCAAATGTGTTTTATAACAACAAGTTTAAATGCAAGCACTATCCCGATAAATGAATTCCAGTAAACCGTCTGTCTCAGTGTAGTTTCAGTAGTCAAGTAAGGTAAAAATAAAATGAATTTTAATACAAAATCAGAACACGCCGTGGCCTCCGCGATATGGACTGTATAATTTATTAGGAACGACGATGGGAATTGTAATCGGGTATTTTCGTAAACAACAATTTGGTCGAAAATGGATCGAACAAAACGTTAGACGGTCCATTAAACGCTCGAGTTTCAGGTGACCGTTAGACATAGTGATTATAGTCGTCACGGTGGATAGATTCTAACTCGAGCGTCGGTTTTTACAAACTACCTATTCTCAACTGTTCGTATAGCACCTAGTCACCTATAGCAGCGATCCCTAAGCTTTCAGCTTGACGGAATCATCTTTAGAGCCGGGGGTAGGTATCTGCGTTACAACAACAGTGTACTCGGATGAGTAGGCGTTTTTCCTCGACAGAACCCGTATTCGACGTTATCCCTCACTTTAGTGAGGTTTACTAAGGTTTCCTCCTATAGGTGCCGCTACTAATCGATCGCTATTAAGTGTGAAAAGACATCGTTGAAACATCACTACATAGTATAAAACAAAGTCACTTTCCTTCCGCTGTCTCTCTGTCTCTATGTATGCTTAGACTACGCAACGGATTTTGATGCGGTTTTTTTGATAGGGTGATACAAGAGGAAGGTTTGTATGTATAATTCTACGCAGACGAAGTCGCGGGCAGACATCTATAAAAACTAGATAGCGTACTTCCTTAGAAAGTTATTTTTTGACACCGTCACGTTACCGTATTGTAGTAACTCTAGCTAATCATCCCTATACTGGGAATCGGCTTTAGGAAACACCTCACCTATAATTTGTCGATCGAATACGCTTTTAGCTCCTATATGCTGTCTTAAAATTATTTCAGAATTTTTCAGCAGGTCGTTTGATAACTTCATATAAGAGAGTGCAGCCGAAAACATCTGAAATATCATTCGCATTTTTTCTCTAAATAAAAGACTCCATAAGCCTACCACAAGTTTCCTGATATCGATACCTCGCAAAATATGTAAGTTAATAGAGGTAATACATAAACTAAAATTGATAAGAATACGAGTCAAGTGTGGCACAAAATCTATCTATTACTCATACTTCTCATGCTATAGATGAGATAAGGGCTATTGATATATATACTTGAGATCAAAGCATCGTCCGAATATTATTTATATCTTTGAGTTTACTAGAATATATGTGTGAAGAAGCCCGTTGTACCTTGACTCCGAGTTCATTCGCCATCCAGCCTATGTGATCAAATATATCTGACCACGTACCTATGCCAATATGTCTGTTGTCGACTTCGACTGTACCTACATCAGAAATAAGAATTTTCCTTAGAACAAAAATACAAAATTTATCAGCTTATCATAAGTTTTTATGAAGTGCACGTAATTGCTTTAAACAATATTGGATAACTTAAAAGTTAAGACAACTTTGTATGTATGTACCTAGTTTTTTTACCATGTTGGTGCTAATGAGTTTATCTGACGATTGACGCAAGAGTTACATAAGTTTCTGTAATATTTTTAACAGGCGAACCATAAAACAAAAATATTAGGCAAAAAGTTAGCGATATGGACCAACCAGCTCCAATTTAACGCATTCACTGCGACCGACGCATATATGAGTTATCGTGACTTTCGTCCAGTGCCGCTGTCACAATTTTACAGGCATTTAAACGCACATGTGCGTCAGTGGCACCTGAAGAAGTCTCGGGTTTCGGCAGCTGGCAGTAATGCGTTAATTTAATATAATATGAACCTCCTTCCAACTCAATGTATGTAGCCCGACTATCAATTGTTACAATTAATATTTTATTTATTTATTAATTTCATATCAGTCTAACTTCCATTAACTGCTGTTTTAATTACTTAACAACGAAGCAAATACCTTGCACGTGCCAATAAATACTTAATCATTTAATTCAACTCCGTTAATTACAAGTTCCTTCCACTGCAGATATAAAAGGTAGGTTAAATATAATTGCTCGCGCGTGCCTTCAACTGGAGTTACGAGTAGTTAACTACATCCGTCTGCCAACTGTATTAGTCTTTGGATTAAACAATAATTTCTTAAAGGAGATAAGATGGATATCTAAATGTTTGTTAGACAATATGATTCACAATGTATATAGCATACTAGACAGACTAGAAAAGGCAGGGGCGCCGACTCCGTGGGTGCTCGGGGGCTCGAGCATCCATGAGAAATAAACAGTGGGTGCCGAGCACCCCTGAGAATAGACATCACGAAACAGATCAGTAATCGCCTTTTAGGGATAGGTGTTTTTTCATTACCTGACGACCCGTTTTCGAGTCATCAAATAAGCATGAGCACCCACGAGGTTTTCTAAAAGTCGGCGTCCCTGAGACAAGGTAAGACAGTCAATCGTAAAATCTACAGAGCCAAATTAATAAACGTACCTACTGGAAGAAAATGAGACTGCACATCCTGCAGAGAAGTGAATGGGGAGTGCAGTGCGAGGAAATATCCACCAATAGCATTCCCTCATTGCCCTAGCCTGCCCTGGCAATGTTTTCCTATTGGTAGACGTTTCCTTGTACACTCTAGTGCAATGGTCAGCAACAGGCGGACCGCGGTCCGTTTGCGGACCGCGAAAGGTCGAATCTCGGACCGCGAAATATTGTAATGTATTTTTACATATTTGTAATTAATACATAGATAAGGTATACGTATACCTTTATTAATTAAAATATTTTTTTTTCTGGACCTCGTTAAAATTTTCCCACAGTATCCGGACCCCACCTAAAACTACTTGCCGACCCCTGCTCTAGTGGATACGCAGCCTAAAAGGTCATTTTGTACTTGAGTAGATGAACTATTTCTTGTTGTGATTCTGTCCCATTAGCGACAAGTAGTACAGTTTGTAAGCAGAAATGTTGTATCTCATTACACTGACATGGTTTAAAGAGTGACCGAGGAGACCGTAACCACAGCAACGAGTGACGAGATAAAGTTGATCCACCCATTTATGGTAGGTACTCTCCTATTTTTTGGTCACCATTGCAATTTCATAACAAAAAAATAAAAAAACTTGTCATAAGTATTTTGTCAAATTGCAAGTTTTGAGCTCCAGTGGTTTAGCGTGTGTTGTCTGTCAGTCGGTTATTATATTGTTATACAATAGTTTAGGTATAGCAGATATTGTACACGTGGCTCACATCGACCTACACGGTCTGATAATACTTTTTAAGCTTTTTTTAATACCTCTCATTCTTATCACACGTAAGAAAGTAGGTAAGGTAATTATCCGTGCATATATTAGTCATATTGAGAGAAATAAATTAATGTGACAAGTAGGTACGGTCAAGTGCAAAAATAAGTATCAATACGAACTTCTCAAAAATATGTCCCACGGCCTTATCACGCCGGTGCAAAAGCGTATGGTACTTATTCTTGTTTTATTTTTAAAAATAGCGTCAATCTTGTAAGTACCTACCTCAGTGAATCCGGATTTTTAAGTCAAAACAATACAGCAAAGTTAAATAAGGGATGGGCTAGACTTTGGAGAAGAAATCATTACTTTGGCGGCAGTAGACTTAGGGGAGGAGGACGTAGAGACTTTCTGTTCATTAGATGAGGCCCATGGTTGAGAAAATGATTAAGAGAAGAAAAACAGGCAGTTTGGAAAGAACTACATGAATTAAGTAGCTGAGCGAGCAGTTTCTGAAAAGAAAGATGAACATTAGAGAAGAGTGGAGAGTACTGAAAAGAAAAGGTGCAGTTATTTTAAAGTCTTCTTTACTCACACTACTCATCACTATTATGATTCCCCTTTCCGCCTATAGGCCTAGTCTTGCTAAACGTGGACTTTAGGTCTTGTTACCTTAAGCTCTGTCTTCCCCGTGAGGGATAAAGACTTGATTTGTGTATGTATCATAAGTACTCTAAAATGGGTTTAGAAGCAGTAGGGAAATTACCAGCATTATTATAGTAGGGGAGCCTAAGAGAGGGCATTTCGGGAGTTACTAAAGCGCGGCAGATTAACATACAGAGAGATACCTTGTACACGGTAATGTACCTCCACCAAATATGAGCCCCATATATATGGCCGGCTGTCAAGGATAAAGGGTCAGATTAGTAATAAACAAACATTTTAACAAAAAAAAACCGACTTCACAAAAGGAAACTATTCCAAAACAAACTAATAAATACGCACTAAAAAGATGGGAGGACACCTTATATTGGCTAGGCTACCGAACCATAATTGAAGCCATAAGCTGAGTGTAAACAGCCATTTGTTGGGTCTATATTGATACTTCCGGATCGGATAAGCGATGCTACTCCAGACAATGGACACTTAAAGTAAAGACCGCCAGCAAACAAGCCTTATTGTGCAAAAGAGCCATGCCATAACAATCAATATTATGTTATCGATTCTGAGTAGGAGCAACGGACTTAATCGTTTTTACAAGACCACGACAGACGATGCAGGATGACACGAGCGAAATCAAGAAATCAACATACTTTGCGTGAATTGCACCAAGTTACTTTAGCGATAACTGTAACCATAACCAGGGATTTTATCAAAATCATCGGTATATCGGTACCGTTAACCTCGGTGCAACTCATTATGAATGTAATACTTTTCGCAATAGTGGGATATTCGAATTCTAGTGATTTATGTCTGCAACATCAGGATGACTAATGACTGATAGCATAGGTACCCAAGGTACGGTGTCACCATCATATACATCGGACCTTTCTAGGGGTTCAAAATTATCTAACACTACTGTTTTGTCAATCGCCTATGTATGAGTGATGTAGATATTTTTGAACACCTAGACAACTTTGATGTTGGTATCTGAGTGGGTGACTGTACAGTATCCTTGCTTACCGCATGTCACTACATTTTGTCCAAGACTTAGATACTTACGTTATTTTTTATGCTTTTAAAGGTGATTGATTTGTAAGACATAGTTGTTGAAAGGTTAAAGTAGATGATTGATCATGTCATGTAGGTTAAAGTCGACTACCGGATTTCCCTATGAACGTATGAATACAGCTGTTAAAGCTAATCTTATTATTTGTTTAGAAAAAACCTTGAGTTGTTTTTTAGTCCATTAAGGTTTGTACAACAAACACACGCTAAGTTTGAACATTTTGGTCCTGCCAGGTCAGAAGTCATTAGTTGGTAACCTAAAGCGTCAAGTTACTATAAATAAAATAGTTGAAGTTGTAATATTTATGTTTGATTCTAAGGTATTGTAATTTGTAAACGCTAAAAATATGACAGCTGTTACTTTGGTAACACACGATTGTTTGAGACATCTGAGAAATATCGCGTTTCATTCAAATGATCGACTTTTCATTGAAGAGGCTTCCTCATTGAAATGTAGTTCGTTTTTACTTTATCGCCTTTTAAACAGCGGAATAGCGAGTTCTAAGCTAAACATATGAATGTATAAAGAAAATTCCCTTGTTGATGAGTTGACATGCTTCTTCGTAAGCTGCGTAGAACTGACCCTCTGACTTCATTGATTTATACGATCGAAGTTATTGTGACGTACGTTGTAAATGCTTTGATACTAGTTTGTACGTTTGAAGGTCACTACCTTGGAGGGTACAGGCGAACGACTTGTGTTATGTTCAACTCAGTGGTTCCTACGAGTAACTGGTAAGTTAGAATACCATTCATACCTATATGGTCTGCAAAGTCAGTAGAAATAGTCAAATAGATACGCATTTTAAATTCCTAACGTACACACAGACGAAAAGATTTTATAAACGCTTATCAATGCCGGATTAGTTCAATGAAACAGACGCTTTCGGCAATGATTTTATTCTCTCGTACTAACAAATTACGAATACTGCATAAAACCTTATAAATTTACCTACAGTCACGCTCCTTTTTTTGGGTAGTTGAGTAAAAACATGGTTTATTTTAGCACGATTGTCATACATATTTAGAAACCGGCAATACTGTATTTCGTCCCACCTAAATTCAAATACCGGAAAATGTATGAGCGGAAGTGTTTGTTAAATTCGATATCATGATGAAAGTAATGGTTAAATATTGAACAATTACATCACCCAATGTCTCGTAATTCATACAATTACATGATTACTATATGAGGATTCCCGGAAGTGTTTAAGTGCGATCAATAGCAATTCCAATCGTTATAATTTGCGTCAAAGTTCAAGTTCAATGCGAACTCTTGAGGAAAATGGCAACTGGGTTATCCCGACTAGTGTAAAGTAGCTATTTATTGTGATTTTAAATGAACTTAAACTCAAAGATGTCCATATTTATAGCCCTGTAACCTTGGACCCTTGGTTTTCTTTTTTTAAAGAGGACAACTCTGAATGGACGTAAAGCATTTTTCCAAACTTTATAGCTTTAGCTAGGTACAGTCTCAGAAGGCGGAAAAAAACATAAAGGAAACAACTCAGAACACACGACTTTTTGAATGTTCTTTACATTTTAGGATTAGAAGCCAAGTGTCTTTCTTTATGCACAATTTTAGGCGGCCCGCTTGAACACGTGTAAGTAAGTAAGTAAGTAATATTTATGTATACAATTTTCTGAGCTGAAAAATATTGTATTATTTATTCTGGCCTTCTATAATAATATGATGTATGCAAAATTTCATCGCAACTACTACTGAGCCGTAGTTAAGGCGTGAAAGTGGAACAAACAAACTCGCTATCGCATTTTTAAGATTAAGTAAACGTGCAATGATGTTTGTCTGACAAGAATACAGGGACGGCAATATTGCATTTCTGGTCTCTGCTTCTAACCCACATAGACTACACAAAGACACTGGCGAATGGAAGTTAACAATAACAAGCACTCACAGTGCTACTTGATTTTGTTTAGCTATTATAAGACCTTGTCTTATAAACATGAATAAAGAGACGGTAAGTACCAACCGATATATCTTTTTTTTCGGGAAGTTGTGTAAAAAAACGCAGTAGGTACCTATATTCAAAATACAACTGTCACAGCAATTTAGAAACTAAAAGTACCTATTGTAAATCATTATGCATAATGAATAAAAACCTGTTCGTTTATTGTTACCGCTTGGGTGATACTCTTTAACTTTTACTTGTTGTTGCTTTTATCTTCAGTAATTGAATAGAATACATTAAAAAAACGCTCAAGTGCTCAATTTACTTTTTCCTCAAAAGATAATTGTTTACGATATTGATACGTGTTTAGGTAATCAATTTTATGGTACCAGTAATGTAATCAGGCGTAATATCAATATATTATATCTCATAAGTCATTTTATAGACGGCTTTACAACTTCCGTCATTGTTAGCATGCAAAATTTTTCATAGAAATCAATTTTCGATCGACAATAATGGTCAGTTTTCTGCAACCCTCCAAGGAAACCGTTGTCAATTGTCTAAGCTGTTACTCGTATATGTAAACGTTGGCCTGTTTAATGAATGGCTCAAAAATTATAGTCAAGATAAGCTAAAAGAAAGCTGTCAGGCCGTCATAATAGATTTGTTCTTTAGCGAGACCGTAGCTACTAAATGCGGCAAATGTTGCCTGTTCCATTCAAGCGAACATGTGAACATGAAACTCTCAAAAGGTATCATAACGCGGTTCAAATAGAATGCAAATCTGCACATTGCCCTCTGTCGACCTAAATGGATCCCCTAGAAGGGAAGTTGGCGATCCAGGTTACATAATAAACTATGGAATACAAAGAGAGTTTTGTGATCGATGCAATACATCTTCATCTAGGAACTCGTTTTACAAGCATGGATTTTACTCTCCTCAAATATTTTGGAGTTCAAATGTGAACTAAGTCCGCGTTTGATTTCCAGACAATTTGAAGTGTAACCTAACTTTGAACTTTAGAACCTGATTCGTACTTTTCAAAACCATAGTCAGCACAAAGCCGCATATTTTAGGTTCTATCAGCATGACAATTGAATTTTGTTTATTATGTTCAAGGAAAACATTTGCAGATAGTTTGACGTGCTATAAATTAGCGTGTTTTTTAACAGTATAACAGTATTTAACAGTCAAATGAAGTCGCGATTTAAGTCCTTGGTGTGGATTAAGTAACTATATCATATATAGCCAGTTCTAAGACTAGTGACTATCTATAGTCAATAAATGCGTGGATGTTTTTCAAAACCTGGTTTCTTTCACCTTCAGCGGACCAGGAGTGGATAGCGCATTCCGGTTGAAAGACAATGGACACATTCAAGAAAAAGATATTTTACATTGCTAGTTAAGCGAACACGTGAGATGAAGTCAATCTAGCGCCGCAACATGTGTTATTACATTCGATAAATCACGCGAATTGCATTTAATTACACGATTTTTGGTACAGGACTATATATAGCCTCATTTATTCCGTTTCTCTACAATTTCAGTACATTGTGTAGTCTTTTTTTTCAATCATAAGTTATCGCGTAATTCGGCGTGCATTATGCCTCACGGAATAGGCCTCCTCCATTTATTGGACATTTATTGGACCTTTGGATTGGTACAGGTCTAAACTGGTCTTAATTATTATGGCTATATTTCATAGCATGTCGCAGTAACGGTTGACGGATCCGATCGAGGCATTGGCCAACGGCGGAACTTGAAGCTATTTCTGACAATCACGTCAGACCTTACGATAACATTGGGCAAAGTCGTCTCAATTTGTTTCGATTACGTTACAGACTCAGCAGTTTACGCTTAGCCAACGATTTTCTTCATAAGCACTCAAACGCTGAGGTTAACGTTTAATTAACAGTAACAGATACTACAATTTTTATTTCAGGATAATTTGAGTGGAAACGGAAACGTTAAAGTTTTGCAATTAGCTGAAAGAAACCAACCACTTTATTATGAGGCTGTACTCGTTCGAGTTGCATAAACATTATTGTTATCAATGTGGTTTTTTCAACGGGTTATTCCTGTCTTCGACGTCGCAGACTTTAATAAAACATTATGTATGTAATGATACGATAATGCAGGCAATGTATTTATTATAATTTACCTTAGAGACTCCATGTTTGCGTCCTACTAGCGGCCAGTATCTAGCCTCTTATGGAATAACGACGTCTACGTAAAATACGTTTATCGTTCGTTATACCGCGGGAATACTGAACATACTTTACCGGGATAAAAAAAATGTGCGCTAATACAGGTTATTAACTACCAATTTATTACAACACAGTACCTCTCAAACCAATGTATTCCGAATTGTCGTAGTCACGTGTCACCTGTCACTTTAATGAAATAGGGGCCTGGGGGACTACTCCGAAATGCAAAGATCGTATCTACCGTCCCTCTCCCTCTTCAAACAACGGCATGAAACGAACTCCTAATTTATAAGATCAGAGTAGGCCTGAAGTTAACTCCCGCGTTTCTTGTGTAGGCAACGTATTGTTTATCAATTGATCAAATACTCAATCTTATGTTGTGAACAGTAACCGATAAGACACCGGGAATAACAAACTCGACTTCAGTCAAGATTAAGCAGTATTCGTTGCTTTTGACAATATTTTCACTAATCCAACACGTCCCTCTTTCATATATTCAGTCGAGTACTCATCTGCGATACGACTACGTATACTTAGATATATTCTATACATACATACATAAATTACATCTTTATCCCTTACGGGGTGGACAGAGCCTAAGGTAACATGACCTAAAGACGTTTAGCATGATTGTGGGCGTATGGAAGGAAAGGGGGATCAAAACAGTGAAGGCTTGCTAGCCACATCGCCTATATAACATGAGCCCTAAGATTTTCGCCCAATCCCTCGATGGGCTTTTAGAATCTACGCGAGAAGAGAAGCAACTGGTGTAATGTTTTTTCTTTGCTCCCAGACCAGCATGGAAGATATTCTATACCTAGATATAAGACACATTGCATGTGTCATTAGGTTAAGGCTTTCAGTTCTAATACAATCGCTGATCAGTGAACTCCTATCCTTCTTTTGCGCTCCAAATCATCCCGCTTTGTCTTATATCAAGGTAGAATATATCTAAGTATAGGTACTAAAAAAAACAACGAATATAAAAAAACAACGAAAAACAACGCAACGCAACGTTGGTATAAAAGCAACGAATACTGCTTAATCTTGACTGAAGTCGAGTTTGTTATTCCCGGTGTCTTATCGGTTACTGTTCACAACATAAGATTGAGTATTTGATCAATTGATAAACAATACGTTGCCTACACAAGAAACGCGGGAGTTAACTTCAGGCCTACTCTGATCTTATAAATTAGGAGTTCGTTTCATGCCGTTGTTTGAAGAGGGAGAGGGACGGTAGATACGATCTT
Source organism: Pandemis cinnamomeana (assembly GCA_932294345.1). Lineage (NCBI taxonomy): Eukaryota > Metazoa > Arthropoda > Insecta > Lepidoptera > Tortricidae > Pandemis > Pandemis cinnamomeana. The sequence goes on along the minus strand of OW028724.1, from coordinate 5,260,616 downwards.
TGCATTTCGGAGTAGTCCCCCAGGCCCCTATTTCATTAAAGTGACAGGTGACACGTGACTACGACAATTCGGAATACATTGGTTTGAGAGGTACTGTGTTGTAATAAATTGGTAGTTAATAACCTGTATTAGCGCACATTAACAGATACTACAATTTTTATTTCAGGATAATTTGAGTGGAAACGGAAACGTTAAAGTTTTGCAATTAGCTGAAAGAAACCAACCACTTTATTATGAGGCTGTACTCGTTCGAGTTGCATAAACATTATTGTTATCAATGTGGTTTTTTCAACGGGTTATTCCTGTCTTCGACGTCGCAGACTTTAATAAAACATTATGTATGTAATGATACGATAATGCAGGCAATGTATTTATTATAATTTACCTTAGAGACTCCATGTTTGCGTCCTACTAGCGGCCAGTATCTAGCCTCTTATGGAATAACGACGTCTACGTAAAATAAATTAACCTTTAGTTAGAGTATATGAGGCACTACATCCATCTGTCTTTCCAGTTATGTTTACATCTAAGACTTAGGTAATAGGTATACAAAGGCTACCTATAGTACCTAAAGTAGAATTTGGCGATCAAGTCATCTACAAATACTTAACTATTTAGGAACCATCGGAACAGTCAAGCGTACCGTTGTTGTTCGAGGAAAACGGATCAGGAACTAATAAAAACACTAGCTTACGTGATCTGGAATTCCCGTTTGATTATGGAATCGGTTTACCTGCTCCTTTTCCCATGAGCTTGTGCTTCTGACGCATGGTTCAAGAATTGATAATGTTGTTAGATACATAAATAAATAAATCACGTCTCCATCCCTTAGCCGTACGGGGTAAAGACGTGATATCCTATCTTACAAATTTTAATTATTGTAGTTTGAATTCCATTGATAGAACCAATAGCTCAAATCTTACATCAATCCGAAATTTCAAGATAGGACGTCTTGTTTCTTCCCCGTCGGTATGGAAAATTTCAGCTCAATCGGTTGAAGATATCTGCTTCAAAATTGAGTCGCAAGATTCCACCCGGACAAACATATGTTGCAAGTTAATATGTATCATTAAAAAACTTGTAATTTTAAAATTTCGGTAAATAAACTATCTCCACGTACCTACCTATTACCTACTTACTGAAATGTTTCAGAATAAATTTATGAAATCTTGTATTACCTATTGAAAATAAACGATAAACGTGTCATATCATTAGTATGTAGCATTAAAATTACCAACACTGCTATACCTATTTACACTTGTATTAATAAACTGAGTGGTGAAAATTTTAATATTCATTTGCTCAAAAACAACATACATGTCTTTTCGACTACAAATACGCTTACGAAGGACATTTATTTTCATGGCATCAAATTACATAATTGGCTAGTAACCAATAATTTCAAGGCACTTTATTGTAGTCCTGAAAACCACTACTGTGAAATTTCATTTTTAATTGCTAATACGTGACGTCATAGCTCACAGCTTGGTATTACAAAACAAAATCGAAGGAAGGATGAATGTCTGTTGATTGGTGGTGACGAATACCCTATTGTGTCTCGATTCACGAAAACACGGGTACTGCAGGCTCGCGACCCAAGCCCCTGGTTGCGTGGCTTGGGTCGCGAGCCTGCAGTACCCGTGTTTTCGTGAATCGAGACACAATAGGGTATTCGTCACCACCAATCAACAGACATTCATCCTTCCTTCGATTTTGTTTTGTAATACCAAGCTGTGAGCTATGACGTCACGTATTAGCAATTAAAAATGAAATTTCACAGTAGTGGTTTTCAGGACTACAATAAAGTGCCTTGAAATTATTGGTTACTAGCCAATTATGTAATTTGATGCCATGAAAATAAATGTCCTTCGTAAGCGTATTTGTAGTCGAAAAGACATGTATGTTGTTTTTGAGCAAATGAATATTAAAATTTTCACCACTCAGTTTATTAATACAAGTGTAAATAGGTATAGCAGTGTTGGTAATTTTAATGCTACATACTAATGATATGACACGTTTATCGTTTATTTTCAATAGGTAATACAAGATTTCATAAATTTATTCTGAAACATTTCAGTAAGTAGGTAATAGGTAGGTACGTGGAGATAGTTTATTTACCGAAATTTTAAAATTACAAGTTTTTTAATGATACATATTAACTTGCAACATATGTTTGTCCGGGTGGAATCTTGCGACTCAATTTTGAAGCAGATATCTTCAACCGATTGAGCTGAAATTTTCCATACCGACGGGGAAGAAACAAGACGTCCTATCTTGAAATTTCGGATTGATGTAAGATTTGAGCTATTGGTTCTATCAATGGAATTCAAACTACAATAATTAAAATTTGTAAGATAGGATATCACGTCTTTACCCCGTACGGCTAAGGGATGGAGACGTGATTTATTTATTTATGTATCTAACAACATTATCAATTCTTGAACCATGCGTCAGAAGCACAAGCTCATGGGAAAAGGAGCAGGTAAACCGATTCCATAATCAAACGGGAATTCCAGATCACGTAAGCTAGTGTTTTTATTAGTTCCTGATCCGTTTTCCTCGAACAACAACGGTACGCTTGACTGTTCCGATGGTTCCTAAATAGTTAAGTATTTGTAGATGACTTGATCGCCAAATTCTACTTTAGGTACTATAGGTAGCCTTTGTATACCTATTACCTAAGTCTTAGATGTAAACATAACTGGAAAGACAGATGGATGTAGTGCCTCATATACTCTAACTAAAGGTTAATTAAGTAGATGAGAATATACCTACACTGTATCGTTTTAATTCTCTGTAAGTAAACAATAATCGGCTAAGACTTGACTTTCGATTTGGTCTTCGTGTCAAGGTTTGAAATTAAATGTAATGCCTGCTACAAATTTAATGATGCCGCTATCGCGTTTAAGAAGGCGACCTCGGGTCGAGATTGAGTTTGATCTGTGATCTCGTTATGTTGGCAACAATCATAACGGGTTACAAAAAGGCTTGCTTGTCAATAAGTAACCTAAGAATTAAACTATACCAACTGTATTGATAATTTAGAATCAGCTTTATGCAAACGCTTATGAAAATTAAATTAGAACTATTCAATAGTGTTAGGAGGAACCGTGGAAACTTTATGACTTGATTTTGTTGACCCAGCTAGGTTGACTCGTGACTGAGCGGAGCGAGCTACCTCGCGAAGCAGCGATTTTCGGTGCGATTTTGAGCCTTGTGTCAAACGAAATCGTGCCTCATGCGGTTGCCTCGTGATCGTGAGGACCAACTTTATAAAATTTTATTGAACATAATTATTTAATTGCTGAAGAAATTAATCGTTCCAATATTTATTTATAAAAAAAACTTTATTCCCATGGTGTAGGTGTTACATACAATTACAAACATAACAATAAAAGAAATTAAAAAAATGAAGACTACTAATTACTATAGGTACCTACTAAAAAAGTATGGAGTGTTTATGAGTTTGTGATAAGAATTTAAGTTGGTATGTACAGTCGCCATCAGATGTATCGTAGCGCGTGAGGTCCTCAAATATTTCGGAGCAACATTAAATTTCAATAAATTCGTTACTCGTTAAGGTTAATAACATCAGAACACGCAATTCGTCATTTATGAATATAAGAGCAGAGAGTACCTAAGATTGCAACTATTACCTTTAAAAGTGGTTTTAACAGAAGTAAATGGTACCTATAGGTAATTTGAACATTGTGAAGTTTACGAGTTTGAAAATATGAAGACTAGTTTCCTTGGAGTTCTTGTACCTAAGTATTTTTTTATGTATGGTGGATATTCAGAAATTTCAGAAAGTGTGGTATATTATATAACAGGTAGGTACAGCTTTACGATAACACACCAAGATACCATGAAGCAATAAACGAATTACAGGTAGGTACAAATATTTGAATGACCATTTGATTGCACACTGATTCAAGATATTAAATCCACGTGATGTATGAACCTAAACATACCTAGCTACTACAAACTGTATATATTATGCACAGCATAAACAGACAGGTATGAGTTCTCTTAAAGTAAATAGAAGATAATACGTCAACACATTTTATAGCTTAAAAGCAATTTAGCTAACGTGTTTGCGTGTTTGAGGTTTGCGTATTATATTCTTAATGATAAACTGTCCATGAGGTTATTTATAGGGCGCAAATTACATACAAGAATACGCAAAAATTACGTTAGTTAGGTAACCTAGCTACAACTCGCAAAGATCGTGCGATCGTGAGAAAAATCATGTGAGCTAAAACGCAGAACAACTCTCACATTACAACTTTACAACACACGTGATAAAGCTTACGTACCGCTAAATATACTCGTATCAACTACCTATGATGCAATTGAACAGGAGCTAGTGAAAGTGTCACCATAAAGAGCCTCGCGTTTGACGGTTCAAAAAGCGCGGGAACGTACGCTCCGTACTCGCGCGGTGTGAGACTGGCTGGTTAGAGTTTTCAAGTCCGTAATGGCGGCTATGAGGGGGAGGGGTTATAGTCAAGGCTATCAGGTGCCAGCGAATGTTCGGTCGCGGAGGTCACTTGATCCGAGTCAGATACACGTATTTGGATCCTTACAGAGGAGTTGTGCAAGCACTAATGGTCCAAGGCATCATGAGAACAGCTAGCATAAGCGAAGCGCCGTTTTTGTCGTCGCACAGCACAACTAGCACAAGAGCGCGCAAAAGCAGCGTCACGCGCGAGATACCTACGAGAGACTACCTGTCTCTTTCTAGAACGAACAGTAAGAAGAAGACTAGTCTATCTCGCGCGGACTCTTGATAGCCGTGCAATGGTCTGATCCTTGGTGCCACCGAGAATAATCTCTATCATGAGATTGTAAGAAATATTAAAGGCAGGTTTAAAATCTCACAATCAATACATATATTATGTTGATGGAAAACCAGAGCTGGGGACCAAGCCGTTTTTCTGACCAGCTCTAATTACATCACTTTTGAACTTACAAAATTCATACAAATATCAAATTGACTGCTTCCATTTGAACAAAGTTTAACCTCGTAAGTCCTGACTTTTTTTAAATTGCTTAGTGCTTAAACTCAGTCGCCGAGTCCCAGTTATTTGATTTTAGATTTAATTTCATCATATTTAAAGTTATTTTTTCATTTAACAATTTGCACTTGACATAGTACATTCGGCATTGCTATTAATTTGTACTTCTGGAAGTACACAAAGACTTATGAGGTTAAAATAGATGGATATTTAGAAAAAAATAATATTGTTGGTGCAATAGCTGTAAAGGAAAATTTATACACCTAGCCAGCATGCTTATGGGGTAGAAATTCATTGAAAGTAACAACTTATGTAATAAACATTACAAAAACCAATTTTAGTTCATTACACAATTACAGGAAAATCAATATATTTCTACATTCCTTTGATATACTCATAGCTGCTAACCTATAAGTGGTTTTAATTTATTTAAAGGACTTCCATATCATTATATACTCGAAATTTTTTAATCATTATTTATTTTAATGACATGTTTACAATTTAAAATCCAATATTGGTCCACATGGTAAGCTACTTATTCCTACAAAATCTGTTGCTTAGGTTCACCAAGACATAAGTAATATGAACATAATTAATGTCTATAATATATGTCTTCCCTTATGGGTAGACTGAATTTTTTTTTTTTAGGACCTTAGGTAGCAAAACCTAAAAGCCATGTTTACACATTATAAGTAAACAGCATCTAATTTTGACTAGGTAATGGTTTTTAAGATATTATAATGATATGGAGTGAAATAAATGCTGTGAATGACTTAAGATTAACTAAAATTAAATGATCCTAATTAATAATAGTAATAAAAAAATCTAGTGGTTGAATTGCCTTAAAATTTGGTGTTCCTATTTAGGATGAATGTCAATGCAAGTACAGTCAGTAAAAAAAGCTTGCATTATTATTATTTTTTTCAACTTATATTAGTATTATATCAGCAAAATTCGTCAGTTATTAGTTTGTTATCACTATCGCTATATATATATATTGTTGTAGAGGCTCGTAAACAATGAAAAAATAGCCTCATAACTGGAAGTATGACCCCGAATTCTTGAACTTTAGAAAATTTCGTTATGTAAACGACATAACTGTCTTATTTCACAACGTACGTAATAAAATTAACTGAACAAGTAACTCGTTCAAAATAATAGAATTTTATCTCTTATAACTTAGATTATGTAGTCAGTAATGGACTTTGCCTAACCTTTTTCCCATAAAAAGCAATTGTGCAACGTGCACCATGCATACAGGTACGTATAGGTAACACGGATCTCGAAGATGAATGGCATGGACATAATGTTAACTTACATTGCTGATTATATCTATCGCCAGTGCAGCTCCCAGTTAATAAACACAACTGCAATCGTCTGCCACTATAACTCAATACAGTAATGAGCGTCTTATAGGATTTCAATATCAAATTAATTCAAACTTTCCACGACAATCACACCCCGTGTCCAAGTTTCATTTGACAGTTTTGAATTGACATGACAGTCTTGACACTTCTGCCTGTCAAATTTGGGTTGCCATGCTATTTGTCAGGTGAAGTTAGTTTGACAGTTTAAAGGTGTATACAATATTGTTTGTTCATAATTTACAGTGCACAGAAACAATACTGAATTTAAAGATATTTCAACAAAAAAGTAATATTTTTTTTGTAAACTTTAAAAATATGTTCTTGCACCATGGATTTGGCGTATTGCAACATTCTTTTGAATGGTTAGGGTTGCAAGAAATAAATTTAACAATACTTGGAATTTCATGTCGATTTTAATTTCAGCTTGGTGATGAAATTCTCTATATCTGAACCCAAAAGTTTCCAGTTTTCAAGGTAATAATGCATTTCTGAAACAATTCTATACCATATCATACATCAGCCTAAAAGTCGAAATTTACGCATAATGTAAATATGTCCAAACGTTTTTAACGGCATATTTTAAGTTACACTTAATTGAAAGCCTGTAATTAATTTTCGAAAAATTACCGAGCAGCAATTTAACCCAAACATGACGTAAGTATCAAAACCGGATATTCAATCAGCTGACAAGTAACTGTCAACGAGCCTTACTTAACATTAATATTAACTTTACATTGCGGGCTGAATTTTATTATACATATGGCAAATTTTTACTTTGTAATTTTACACAAAAGTTTTCGAATATACTTCCTAGGTCCTGCACTAACCACCATTTAATTTTTTTTTTCATATTGGATTTACACGCTGTATTTTGTTAAAATTGATTAAACTGGGAGAATACATTCTCTTGCAACACTTTATCTGTCATTTTCAAATTATGCCAAAAGAAATTTTTTTATAAGATTTTATGGCCTGGATGCTAGGTCCTTTAAGCCAAGTCTATATAAGCCAAAAGCCATTCACTCGTAAAGGATGAGTTCAACGAGTCACTATCCGCGCTACCAACGCAAATGCTACTATCTAGGGGCAAATTTTGTGTTCAGCGGTAGTAAGCTCCATTGAACCACTGTTTGCGTGGCTTTCTCATTCTGCCTCTGTACCAATAAAGTGACAGTTGATTACTTTGAGTGGTAGTATTATATTCCATTTTTGTCATTTAAACTGACATTGGCCCAAGCCTTACGGCCGCCACTAAGGGAGAATAGAATATATTGCATTTCATTTCATTATTTGTTGTGTGTTGTTACTGGTTTTGATAACATCACGAACACGATTGACACCAAAATTGCAACGGTAGACAAAATTAGCGTCGGTATAGACTCACTGAACACACCCCACATCAGGAAACGTCATTCATCCATTCCATTCCATTCACCATTCATTTCATTCATTACTGACGTTGAAATTGCAACTTGCGCAAAGAACATTTCCTTCCGTTCCGTCAGACGTTTGACAAAAATATTTTTATCGTTTCGAGGGAAAATATTACAGTTTTGTTATTGTTATTCAGTGTACTACCAATTGCGTTTATCTCGCGGCGCAGTAAACTCGTGCTTTAGTTATCTAAACTTTTTGATTGTTTATTTGTACAAGACGCAATTTAAGTATGTCCGTCGAGGAGAGATTAGCTGATGTTCCGCGGAGTTCTAGTGGTAATTCGTTGGTTGTTCATGGCACTGACGATGAGAATGCGAAGTCTTGTTGGGTGTGCTTCGCTACAGAGGCCGATGATCGGCTAGCGGCATGGGTCCAGCCCTGTAAATGCAAAGGAACCACAAAATGGGTAAGATATAGATAAGTTGAGTCGTGACGTCAAACTTAAATTATTTGTGAGAGAAAGTTCACTGCTAAGATCTATGTATAATACTGTGTTGAGCCTGGACTTTTTGAAATTTGCATTTCTTTTTCTAACTTCAGTGCTGCGTGTACTGAAGTGTTTGTCTTAGTTGGCATTGACAGAGTGTTAATGAATTTAATTGCTTTAATTAATGTTAGTATGCTGACAGTTGAAGTGTTAATGAGTCGTTAATATCAATAGAATAAGAAATAGGGCAGCCTGCATGAACTGTGGTGATTTTCTATTTGCACATATTTTGCTATGTGATTTAGTGTTTTAAGAAAGCATTTTTTTATATATTTTTAATGGTTTTACCATCAATTTGAATTTAGTAAAAATCCTAAGAATTTCTTACTTAAATTTGAAATGGTATTTTTTATGAAAAATACTCAAACATGTTCCTTTGATGATACTGATTCACAATTCAAAATTTGAGTTCCATTATTTAACTTTGGGGCACAAGCCTTTTTAGTAGGTACTAACTCCATTTGTCCTTTCAAATAACAATATGTAACTTGGCCAATGATAAAACTGGTTTGGCAAAATTTCCTAACACATTTAGTGTGTCTCAACATTTTATGACCATTAAGATAAAATCAATTTATATGTATTTGTTTGTAGAATATTTTTAGTGTTTTACTGAATCTTTATGCAGAAAAATATTATTTTATTTTTAACTTCTTTATATGCTAACATATACCTAGTCTATTTGACGTCACACATTTTATTTAGTATTTCTTTATGTGTATGTTGAAACTATTAGTTGGCTTGACTGCCTTGAAATTTGATATTTGCGTAGGTAATTTTCTTAATTTGTGATGCTTCTTTATATGATATTTACATAATGTCTCTTATCTTCACATCTTGCCACAGGTCTACTCTGAATAAGAGAGCTTGTATTGTAAGTCACATTTCTGCCAAATGCGGATTGGGAACTTTACACATAACACTAATTGCTTTGTGTGGTTTGCAGGTTTCGATGTGATATATGTATGTATGATAAATTTAATATGTATCATTAATAGATTTTGGAGAAAAATAAGCTGAATTAGCAATGCTAATGCATATGCAAATGTGCCTTTGCTTATAATCCGGTCTCCACTGCTGTCATATCTAATAATTATCATGAACTTGACATAAACTTTATTAAAAAAGGCATAACAACAACTATTTATAGAAAAACCTTTGTTAATCATATGTATAAAATACGTCACACATTCACTGCCATGGATTGTTATCCGCTACGCTTGTAGCAGGTAGCAGCATTTTTCCGTTTTGCAGCGAAAACTGCCTACGGAAAGAGAACTCCCCCAGGGAGTTCCTGGCACTACATACATATACATACACAAATCACATCTTTAATCCCTTACCTTACTAGGTAGACCGAGCCTAAGGTAACAATACCTACAGGCCACGTTTAGCTAGCCGCATCACTATAAATTTCGCCCATTCGCCTCAATGGGCCTTTACCATCTGGGCGGGAAGAGAAGCAACTGGTACATTTTATGTTTTATTGTTGCTTCCAGACCCATTCCCGGCACTGAATGTAGTAAACTTTGTTTGTTGGGTTTGCTGCAAACTTTTCATTACTATTAAAACATAGTTTCAGTCAGATGCTTAGTAATAAAATGTCTCATGACCTCTACAGGTTATTGGTGTCCAGCTTAATCTGTTATCTCTGTCTATTCATCTGTCACATTTCTCATTGGGTTCAATGTATTAGATGTCTTAGAGGTTGTCTGGATCACATAAACAAATAACATTGAATCAAAACAAACATTTTTCTGCACTGTCAGGTGATAAAATATAGATCTTGTGATCTTTATGTAGAGCTGAATTTTGATTGACTGATATCTCAAGATAATTGAGAAAGAATGAATATATTTTCAGATAGTTGAGAAGTCTGTTGTCAGATTTTACAAGACAAGTGCTTGCTTATTGCTATCTCTATTATACTATTGAATATAAGTTGGTACTGAGGGAGCCAGTAAGTCGAAAATCAATGCACAATCTTACCAATTCTAAGTTGGGTTTTAATGGAAACAAGTAATTGTTTAATTTAACAGCCATCTGCATTATGCATACTATAAAACTTTGTTTATTTGTAAATATTTTGCATTTTATTATGATGAAGGAAACTAAAATGATGATTTGCATATTTAATCCAATTTTGAGTACCTACAATTTTTTTTTTGTAAAAATGCAAAGGATGGGAGGTGAAAATGCACAGCTGATTAAACCTTTTCTTATTAGGGTTATATCAATAATTAATCTTTTCAGTCAGTTGTTTTTTTGCTAGATACATTTGTAATTCTAAATGTGATGGAATGAATCTATGAAAAATGTTTTTTGATTTCTCAAATAATCATAAAGGTTTGTTAAATACACTTGATTTTCAGGATGTCTTAAGCTTTACAATAATATTATTATAGTCTTATCAAGGTATCAAACATGACTAATTCTATCCTTAAAACTTATCAAATCAAATTGGTCATTAAGTCTAAAACTTATCATACATGCAAAGGAAAGGTACATATCGAGAGATAACAAATAATTATCTTCTCATTTATCAGAATAATTTAATTTAGTACACCAAATTCGGCATTTTAAAATTTCAATGCTTTGTTGGTAACACTCATACGCAAGCAATATCTTCGGACGAGGTATGTAGATACAGTTGATTAAACACAGGTGTGCAGGATATACAGTTTATATCGAGCCTTAATATAAGATAACCTATTAACCGTCGCGCTTAGAGACAACTATTTACTGTGATTGCCAAACTGTACAGTTGTTAGAATTTAAATGACACATTTCACAACTGTAATTGAAATTACTATCAAATGAATCAAGAATTTTTATTCTTTATTTTTTTATGTTTACCACCAACATTGATTAACCAATTCCAATTAAATTTATAAACGACGCTGAAAATTGTGAAATCGCGTCTTGAAAACATGCTATACCCCTACCCCCTGCTATGGGTGGTGTAGGGGTATAGGACGCGTCACGGAATGACAAGGATCCGGGTTAGATTCCCGGTCATAGATTTACTTTTAGGATTTTTCTGTGTTCTATTTTTCAGTGTCGTTTAGAAATATAATTGAAATTGGTTAATCAATGTTGGCATCAGGTCCTTTAAATAAATCTCGCATTATACAGGGTGTCCCAGAAAGTAGAGTCAAGCGAAAGTCCTGACGTAGAGCAACTCAAGGGACATCCGAATCACCCCCATGTATGTTCCGCGATTTTTCGTAGTTTAGGAGTTATGGCCTTTTTTCACATTTTCTATTAATCTACGACCACGGAGACAGTTTTGCTCACTCTTCTGACTGCAATAATTGAGATAATTGGCTGTTTGTTTTTTTAACGAGTAGCTGAATAGTACGTTCATGTATTTCATTTAAAAACAAAACAACATCGTTGACCGTTTGGGCAAAAAAAAATATCGAATCACAAAAAGTGACTAAATTTTGACTGTAGTTCAGACTTTGAAGGCCGATTACAAAAAAAACTAGCAGAACTTTTTTTTTTCAAACCATGTTTAAAAACTGCCTTATTTTATTGACTTTCTACCCTATTAATTTTATTGATCTATCATTAAAGGATCACGCCAAAAAAAAAAACAAAACGTACTTCATTCGTAATTTTCACCTTTTCTAGTAAGGCCAAGTACAAATCTGACATTAGGTTTGTGCTCCGGATTTAGCATGAAAAACTTCTTGATGCAGAACAATAATACTAGCCACTGATTTTCTGAGGCATTAAATGAAAATTAAAAAAGATTTCAGATTTGTACTTGGCCTTACTAGAAAAAGTGAAAATTACGGATGACGTACGTTTTGATATTTTTTTTTGACATGATCCCTTAATGATAGATCAATAAAATTAATAGGGTAGAAAGTCAATAAAATAAGGCAGTTTGTAAACATGGTTTGAAAAAAAAAAGTTATGCTAGTTTTTTTTGTAATCGGCATTCAAAGTCTGAACTACAGTCAAAATTTAGTCACTTTTTGTGATTCGATATTTTTTTTTGCCCAAACGGTCCACGATGTTGTTCTGTTTTTAATTGAAATACATGCACGTACTATTCAGCTACTCGTTAAAAAAACAAGCAGCCAGTTATCTCAATTATTGCAGTCAGAGTGACCAAAACTGTCTCCGTGGTCGTAGATTAATAGAAAATGTGAAAAAAGGCCATAACTCCTAAATTACGAAAAATCGCGGAACATACATGGGGGTGATTCGGATGCCCCTTGAGTTGCTCTACGTCAGGACTTTCGCTTGACTCTACTTTCTGGGACACCCTGTATACAGGGTGGTCCAAACACTGACGTCTAAAAAAAAAATTTTGATGTCTCACATCCGGGGCTATCCGAATATACCCCATGTATGTTGGCCGATTTTTTGTAGTTTTCGAGTAATTAATTTTTAAAGATTTTTTCAAGAATTTTCGGGCCGAGCAGTTTATCATCATGTAACTTTTTTTGGTTACGTTTTTCTGTGTTTTTTTTTTGATGACATTATCCTCACAAACTGCACTTTCACACGTAAAATAATCAGCTTCCCAACCTTGAGCCAAGTTACAATAAAATTGACTGAAAGTGAAAATTTTACCTTTGAGCAAATCGAAGTTTGATTTTGTAATAAAAAAAAAAACTAAAAATCTCAGAATTCAAAGACCATAAATAATTTTAAAAACTTCGCCAGTCTTTAAACTTGCAGAATAATACAAAAAAAGTGACACTTAATAAGTCATAATTTGCTGAATTCGACTTTCAAACGTACTAAGGTAGAATGTGTAATAAAGAGTCAGTTGTTAGTAACATAAAAACTGTTTTATTTTGGCCGAACCTAATTTGGCACTGGCCATCAATAAAGCCATGTAATACTTTTTATGAACAAATAAATGTGTTCTTCTTTTGTTTTATGTTTAAGTTTATGTTTATTTTTATTTAATCATTCAATATAAAATTAAATCATCACTTAAAATTAAATGTCAAAGAATTTATATTGAAATCGTCAGTTTAAAATAAAAAATGTCATTAATTAAAAATTAAATACAATTCAATTTAAATACAAATTAAAAATATGTTATAAAATGGAAATGATCATTAAAAGTAACAAAAAATAATAGTAAAAAATATGGATAAATTAGATAAGTGTCAAAGGAATCAAGTCTTTTATTGTGAAATAACTAATAGTTACTTCTGCTCTCGTTACGATTAATTTCTGAATTCTTCTCGCTTAAAATTAGAAGAAAGCAAAAGGACAATACAAGAAAATAGAGATGCATTCCGGAGACTAGGAGCGATTTTTTTAAGGAGATGTAGGCTATGTATCGAAGTTGACGGCAGAACATTTTAAAATGTTTTATAAATAACGTGTTTAAATTAAATTGTATTGTTTTATTTGATACACGAACATTCTTCCTTCGTACGTTTGAAAGTCGAATCCAGCAAATTATGACCTATTAAGTGTCACTTTTTTTGTATTATTCTGCAAGTTTAAAGACTGGCGAAGTTTTTAAAATTACTTATGGTCTTTGAATTCTGAGAGTTTTAGTTTTTTTTTTAATTACAAAATCAAACTTCGATTTGCTCAAAGGTAAAATTTTCACTTTCGGTCAATTTTATTGTAACTTGGCTCAAGGTTGGGAAGCTGATTATTTTACGTGTGAAAGTGCAGTTTGTGAGGATAATGTCATCAAAAAAAAACACTCAGAAAAACGTAACCAAAAAAAGTTACATGATGATAAACTGCTCGGCCCGAAAATTCTTGAAAAAATCTTTAAAAATTAATTACTCGAAAACTACAAAAAATCGGCCAACATACATGGGGTATATTCGGATAGCCCCGGATGTGAGGCATCTAAATTTTTTTTTTAGACGTCAGTGTTTGGACCACCCTGTATAACTATTACTTTACATGTTGATTTGAAATACGAGCTCTGTTTGAACAGTCCGTGACGATCTGTTGTTATTATGAGTTTCTGACATAGCTTATACAACTATACAAGAATGACGATTTTCTGTACGAATTTTTTATAATGGCGTCTATTAATTGACGTATCTAAAGATAAATTGTTATAATCGGGCAATTCTTGTGTAGGTATTTATTTATTTTAGGGATCTCGGAAATGACTCTAAAGTTTAAGATGAAATGTACGATGCAGTTTTTGGGGGCGTAAAATCGATCTAGCTGGATTTCATCTATGAGAAAACGCGTTATTCTTAATTTTGCAAACACTGAGGTTTAATGTAGGTACCTGGTATTAATCCCAATTGTCCTAAGCTTTCGAACAATTTGGTCACAAATATGCTGAACAGAAAAAAATCGGCGTTACATTTTACTTGCAAATGAGAATATCTTTAGTTTATCAGTTTCTCGGAGATCGTTTCTTTTAACTTGTAGATTATCTGTGCTATTGTAACCCATGCTGACCTCTTATTATCGCCGTACAAAGTTTAATTAACTCATGTTCAGTTTCTACAGTTATCATCAGATTAAAATGCATTTAATTGCATTCCTGCTTCATTAGTTTCTGTTATCATTGAATATTTTAAATAAACATGTTTTTTTACCCCCTTTGACATGGCATTAAACCTAGAGACTCATTTAAATCATTTTTGCGTTAATTTACATCATACATAATTTCAAGGTGGTCCATTTTTTCGTTGATAATTTTAACGTCAAATTCCCACGTAGCGTAGGTACCGAGGCATTACACGTATATCCATCCATAATATATGCTTATTACGTTACACTATGCTGACTGAACTGATTCTTATTACTAGCATAGCACATTCACTCTTCCCATAAAAATTCTAAATCCCAGTAATTTCACTTGCTTACACTCCACGCCGGAATGCAGCAGCGCAAATGACTGTGATTTTTTGGCATAATTTTTGCGAGTGAGAGTAGTGATCCCGGCGGACCATGCACCAAGGTCTACCACTCGTAAATAATATTATTACCACGCATTATTTTCACCATATTGTAAATACAGGGTTTTTGAAAATTGTTATTTGGGTTTGTTTGCCCTGTAAATGTTTTCCAGGATTTTTGGATCATAGTTGTTGAATCGTAGTGAACCGCGTCAAGGACGGGTCTAAATGCGGAATCAAAAATTTAAATGAAATATGTTGAAATATTTTGGAAAATATCTGAGAGACCTTGTATAATCACAATAAAAATAAAACTAGACAATTAAAACATTTAAATCTATTTATTACACACTCCGCTGGAGGCTGGCTCAGTGACTATAGCGAGCTACACACCGAAAGGTGTGTGCAGGTTGCACTGAAGGCCAAATCGAACATATCTGGAAAGTATCGAAAGATATTAAATACCGAAAGGCGTGGCAGGAAACGGCCTTCTATCGAATGAAATATATCATTCGACGGTTGGCCTGTAGAGGCCGCAGGCAAAGTAAAGGCGTCGAATCGACGACACCCTACACACCGACCGAAAAAATCAGAATAACCAAAATATAGCGGAAATCGTACACCTTTGTTATTGAACATTCGATTCTGCAGCAAAGCACTCACAGTCCGTGAACTCTTAAAATGCCATTCGGGTTTCGGTTCGGGTGCCATCGGCCGATTCAAGTATCAAACGCATAAGAGTGAGTGAGAAAGCAAGACAAACCCGAATGGCATTCTAAGAGCTCATAGACTGTACCCGATTCAATATATGGAAGTCTCACTTTGGATGACACCAATCTAAAAACAGTGGCGTAACTATGTCTGGGGCCCGTGGTAAATTCATCAGATGGGGGTTCCTCCTCATTCCACTGTCTGTCTGGTATGCATGTCTGTCCCCATGTATGTTTAGATCTTTAAAAGTACGCAACAATTTTGATGCGAATATGTGTAACTCTACCCAGACGAAGGGGCGGGCAGAAGCTAATAGTCCTCGATATAAAGATGTACAACGTCCTTTCTGTCCAAGGCCCCGCCCGTTTAGGGCTCGTAGAATCAAAGGCCCGTGCTATTTTTCCCGTCTTTCCACCCTCATTGTTAGACTACTTCCTCAAACGCAACCGTAATACGATTCCCTTAAGTAAACAAAAGATGCTTTGCTTCTTCTTCTTCTGGTGCCATCTCCTATCGGAGGTCGGCGATCATTATAGCTATTTTTACTTTGGAGACGGCCGCTCGAAACAGGGATCTGGTGCTCATCCCGAACCAGTCTCTAAGATTTTATGCGTTGCTTCGAAAAGTAATATCGAACCCCTAATTCCAGGTCCATCAAAGCTGCCTCCAGCGGTGGGTTGACGAGAAACAACGCGGCAACATAACCCGCAAAGTGCTGTGTCCTCAGTGCAAGGCCGAGTACATAGTGGTATTTCCTTCAATGGGGGCGTTCGTGGCACTGCTCGATGCGATGGAGGACATCACACACAAGATCTGTCCGTTCATAGCCGGCGGGGTGCTCCTGGGCTCCATATACTGGATCGCGATTACATACGGCGCTGTTACTGTTATGCAGGTTTGTATTTCTTACTTTAATATTATAAATGTACGGATGTTTGTTACTCTTTAACGCCAGAACGGCTGAACAGGTCTGTATGAAGTTCGGCATAGATATAGATTGTAATCTGGTATAACACACATAGCCATTTAACCCGATACCTCAGGTGACTTAGTCAGTGTCACTACCCACTACGCCATCCGATCGTCCATGTATATAGACCATAATCGGAAGAAGAACACTACAGTGTAGTAAAATAACACTTTTTATCCCGTAAAATTGCGATGTTCCCGTGGAATCTCGGTAAACATTCTTCGCAGCCGAAGTCGCGGCCAACAGCTAGTAATTTACTATTTTCCGGGAAACGAAGTACCCTATATGTTCGTCTTCCGATTATGACTTATCTACATGGACGATCGGATGATCTAGTGGGTAAAGAAACTGAGTAAGACGCCTGAGGTATCGGGTTAAAGGTTTGTTCTTGATTCTTGGATTTTTAATGTGTATTTATTAAATAGGTAGTACATATATTTATCCGTTCCTGATAGCTTTGCTTAGTTTGAGACTAGGTCATTTGGTGTAATATTCATATTTATTTATAGTTTACTAGCTGTTGCCCGCGGCTTCGCTCCCGTTTTTTTTCTTCTAAATTTCAATATGAAAAATAGATAGTAGCCGATTCTCAGACCTACTGAATACGCATATAAAATTTGGTAAGAATCGGTAAAGCCGTTTCGGAGGAGTACGGTAACTAACATTGTGACATGGAAATTTTATATATTCGATTTTCTTACATATTGTATGCAAATTTTCGTCCACATCTGTGCAGCCGTGAACACAGAATAAACTTAGAACTTTCACTTTTATAACATTATTAGTAGTTTCAAGGGCACTCTCGGTTTTATACATATGTATAGGTGAAAAACTTAAATAAATGACCTCTTGCATGTGTGAGTAATGGGTGCGAATAGACAAATTGACGTTCCAAATTCGAAAAATGACTTGTCTCATATCAGTTCCTTACACTACTACATATATTATAACAGATATTTTAAAGTTGTTCACCTATGTAAGATATTATATTATGTCAGAGAGAAGAGCGAGGTTGTCTGTCGGCACTCTTTGGTCGATTCGATGGTGGTGCTACGCGCTCCGTACCCTTGCCATCTGGCGCCTATAGTAGCCAGTCCGCCTGCTCTATCCTGGGGCAGGTCCTGCGTGCAGGATACGACTAATGTGATTGGTCTATTCGGCTCTCTCTCAAACCCCAAATTATGATGATTATATTTTAAGACCTCGAAAACGCAATTTCAATTGGGGTTTTCATGGGGGTTTTTGGGGGCGAAATATTGATCTAGCTACTCATAAATGCCTTATCATGTGCAAACAAACCCAAAGCTCGGTTGGCCAGGTACTTATTATAATTTAATGTGTTAACTTCGATGCATGCAGACATTGTTTAAACCGTGAGAGTTTCTTTGTTATCCAAGATAATCGAGTATTGACCTGAAAACAAAAGCGAGATTGAAACTTGAGAATAAATTAAAGAGCTGTTTATTTAGTAAACAACTTTGTTGCCATATGAAGAGAACACGAATAGTTTGTGGTTATGGTGGTCAGTGATTTTCCGTGTTTGTCATTTACACGACCTTAAGTTTTTAAACGCACCTTGTCGTCGATTTAAGTCTGTATTTTGAATATGATAATTGTTTACAGTTTCTAAGTAATAAATTATTCAAAAGTAGAATAAAAGTGTACCTAACTTAACTACTTGACTGATCACTACACAAAACTATTTAAAATGAAAACAAAAATGTTGAACTTAAGAACATTGTAATTTGTTAGTCTTTTAGATGTAGCTTAGAAATATAATTCTGTCGGCGTTTGGTTACGGAGTTCTAAAAATGCAAAAAATATATATTCTCTCATATGGTAGATATGTATAGGTACCTAATATTTGAGCGGCTCGTATAGAAAGTATAGGTAGCTGCTTTTTCTCACGTGTCCAACATAACTTCATACTTGTTCAAAGTTTCACATGTTTACCTAGGCAGATTAGTAACGGTTTTAAATATGACAACCGCGACCGATTTGGTTTGCTTCGGTTTGATGTTTTGTTGACTGTTAAGAGGATTGTAGCTAACGGCGAAGTAAGGGGAGGAGAGGGGAGGTTTGTTAAAACTGTGCCTCGCTGTAAAATAACTGATACCTACTCTATTTTTCCTTAACGATTTGACGCAATGCATTTAATTTTTTTACCTAATTTCGTACTCTTGCTGCCCTTGAGCAAAATCTTCTGCACGCATCGATTGATACCTAAGACTTATCAACAGCCGCTCGGAAGTCACGAAAGTCTTCTGCGCAGTGACCTGTAGACCACCGGTGCGAAACGTTATCTCAAAATGCTTTAAAATATTAATACATTCCCACATACCGTCACGCCTTTTCCCATAGGGTTAGGCAGAGACTACTCTGTTCTACTGCTACAACCCCGACATACCTCTTTCGCTTCATCTACATTCATCCTCTTTATACATGTTCGTCGGTTTTCCCCCAAATAATAAGATTGTAGGCAATGTTGTATCTGGAGTACCAGTGTCACTGGGACTCGCGAAAGCTTTCACGCGGATTAATTACTAGACTGGAGACCAGTGGCGTAGCTACCAAGGGACTAGGCGGGGCAGTGCCCCGGGGCCCTCAAGCTCAGAGGGCCCTCGAACCCTTACCAGAAAATCTAGATCGAACTATTATTATTAAAACGTAACCAGTTTAGATAGTAGTGGAGCCCCATTTTTCTATTTGCACCAGGGCCCTTGGTTACCTAACTACGCCACTGCTGGAGACCCGCGAATTGGAGACATACGAATTTTGGTTTAAAACAATACCACACGCAAAGTGTGATGTAACATTTTCAATACGACTTAGGTCCTTTAGTGGGTCATAGACGATTAAGTTTCTGGCACACCAACATTTTTTTTATGACATAAAATTCAGTAACCAATACTGCGAAATTAGATATTGGTTGTCACAGCCAGCTCAACTCTGCTAATTGTTTACTCAAACTATTGAAATATGAAACCTGTTTAGTGACCGTTGCTCGGCCTAGATAGTTTTCGTCACTTGGGGATTATCCTTTGGCCTACAAATGACTCATTACTTGCTGTAGTGTAAAGATAATAGATAAACAATTGATGATTAATGTTGTGCGAAGAGACTGAGGCTTTTTTTATTAGGATGTTGATTCATGAATGGCAATTGAGGTTTTGGTATTGCCCGTTGTATTTGCATAGAGCTAGAGCGTTAGTTCTACTAAAGTTTGGGGTTGAATCATTAAAAATTCCCGAATAAAAAATGACTATGTACTTGCAAATTTTCATAGTAATATAATATGAAGTCATTGCGGTTTGCGGTCAATCTGTACTTGCGTACAGTATATAGCTAGGCACTCGTCTGCGAGCTGTAACCGTGACTGTTGCAAGTTACAATAACCAAAAAGCCGAGCTTGCCGCTGCTGCGAGCCGAACTTCACGTCGACTTGTTTCGGTTTCTGATGTGCAACAGTTACAGTTCGCAGATGACCGGTTTAACCAGCTCCATTATGCATAGAAGAGCCACTCCTGACCTCTTCGGCAATGTTTTTTGGTACCTCCAGCTTGCTTATTATTGCAAAAATGTGCATGCTACAGAAATAGTCCCAGCATTTTCAAAGTACAAAGAAGAGGATTAACACAACGCGAGGTTTTATATTTTGCCTCTTCTTCGGCCAAAGCCATTTGAACGCTGAGTGTGATTTACTCTAAGTTACTTAACTTTAACCATAACCGACGATTTTGACATGATAGAAAACTTATGAAATATATGTCAAAATCTACTTTTATATTTAACGTTTTTACAAGCCTTTTATTAACTTGCAATGTATGTTTGTATTGTTTGTCCGGTGGAATCTTGCAACTCAATTTTGAAGCAGATATCTTCAACCGATTGAACTGAAAATTTGCATAAGTACTTGTGGATGTCAGATGATAATATAAAAATCTGGTAATAGAATTTTGGTGGCCTGGTCAGGACCGTCACCGCAGGAGGGAACTCTTCAACGGTTGGTCCGATTGACTTGTAATTTAGTAGGTACAGTTATGTAAGACGAATGACAATCCAAGTACAGTCAACAAAAAGTGCAGTTAGCAGAATAAAACTTGTATCAAAAATGACTTTTTTAGGTGAGGTTATTGTTAACCTTTTCGCCGCCACGTCAAATACAAGAGACGTCACCCATACGCCAGACATCTTTATTGCGATGCCTTAAGTTGAACCTAAACCCAATTAATAAAGGTTGCTTTAGCATTGAAGTAATGGACGTATATATATATAGGTCGTTGGCGTTGAACCTGCGGTGCCGATGTATGTGTCGTTGGCGTCGAAAAGGTTAAAAGTAATTTGGTGCGATTCAGCTGTCATAAACTGCCATCGGGCGATACATTTGCATTGATGTAAAATGCCAGTTGACTTTGCCCTTCCGTGAACTTTGTAACAGGGCCGAAATTCTTATTTAAGTGTATTTAAACTGGCTTCACCTGTTAGCTTTGCTAAATGATGCCGGAAAGGTGGCAAATACTTGATTCTACAAACGTGTTTGCTAATTGAAGCCACGACCTGTGCTTTAGCGGGCGTTTAACACGGCCAAGTCGTTGACACTTAGAGTCACGATTTTGATAAAAGAAAAACGGTACGGTACAGAAATAGACTTTTAGATCGAGTACACAAAGAGTGGTATGAGGACATGTTTGCCGGCAATGGTTTGATCACTTTCTCTTTTGCGTATATGTTTCTTTCCCCATCCGAAGTAGATAGATACATCTCAGGCATTAGACAATGAGTTTCTTCAGTGCTTTGGAAGTATGCCTTACCACAAGTTTTATATCAGCCAATGTAAATATGACCCATTAGGTCTGCCGTTGCAATTATGGGATTTTGCTGAATCGCTAACTGTAAGAGCTTACAAAAATCTCATCGTGGTCCTAAGTTCCATGCAGAACCGTGCGAATGCGAAACTATTCTCTAGACTTACCGGTTGAGATATCGGGATTTCACGATCCCGTAGGAAAGTAGGGATAAAAAGTGACGTATGTGTGATCCCTATTCAAGATGATACATGCTACATTTCAACCAAATCCAGCCGGCTAAGCGTGACAGAGAAACATATACACAGTCAAACGTATTTAAAAACTTGTATTCGTAAGTAGCTGTGGCCCGCAACTTCGTCCGCGCAGTTTTTTTTATATCCCAGACAGCTTAATGTTTCCCGACACTGCCAACAGTTGTCGTCATATTTTAACAAATTTACACAAAACCTTGACAAATTATCCGCGTATCCGTTCCGTAGTTTTTGAGTTTATCGCGAACAGACGTACAGACATAAAGACGCGGCGGAGGACGTTTTATAATATGTAGTGATAACAGTTGTGTACCTATATGAACCCTCAATTCGTCAATTTCCAGGTAGTGGGGCACCGTGAGGGTCTGGAGATGATGGAGTCGGCCGACCCGCTGGTGCTGCTGGTGCTGCTGCCCACGATCCCCGTGACCCTGATCAGCGCCAAGATGTACAACTGGGAGGAGTCGGTGCTTCTGTTCCTGAGGAAGTACTGCGCCAAGATACCGGCTCTGTCCTATATACTGCCGTTTGGGAAGTAAGTCGCATTCAGTGGGGAACAACTCAACCGAGCTAAGTTTGCACCTCGCTGGAAAGCGGCCCTTCCTCGCTGACCTTCCCCCGATCACCCTGCCGCGTCACTACGGTTAGCATCTTACAAAATTGTCTACTTTTTGAAAGTTATAGCGAATCCTTTTTTGCAGTCCGTACCTAAGCGTCAGTATGGCATAATCGGCGCGAGGTGCAAATTTAGATTGCAGGGGGGCTATCACAATCGTTTAATACACAGTTATAAAGCTGCCCCTAACGCTGAACAGAACTTCGCACGCATTAAGCGATAGTGGCAACCCCCCTGGAGTTGTAACTATAATGTCTAAGGCATGGGTGGCGAACCTTTTTCGGTGGACGTGTAATTTTTTCACAAATAATGTAATATTTGGCTCTGACCTATCATGAGACCTTGTTGTCTTAAGAGTGTGCTGTTATATTACCATCATATGACCATATTGCCATTATTGGCGTGCCCGAATTATTTTGAAGCGGGCCTACACTGGCACGGTCTAAGGTTTGTGGCAAATTCATTGGGGTCCTTCCTCACTATAAAGAAGTACATCATCGTCTCTTCTGTGCTCTAGGCCAAGCTAGCTCAGGGCCCCGTATAGCTAGGGGCCCGCGGCGTTTTGCCAGCCCTGTCACCTTATAGTCGCATTGTATTTTTTTAAGTAACTTTGGCAAAATGCTCTAATATAGTAAAAGCGTAAATTACAGACTACTCCATAGCTCGACAATGCTGCTGTTGGATTGTTATAGTCCAGGGTCTCTTAATTATAACAGGGGTCGTTTAAGCATGTGTCAGAGGTCTGGGGCTGCTCAGAGTGCCCTTAAAATTTAGCTTTCAGGAAATTAGGTATTTTTTATTTTATGTGTGTATTTTTATCCGACTGCGCCAAAAGAAAGGTTATAAGTTTTGGTTTCTCTTCCGTAAAATCATCAAAAAACAAAACTGCATTCCAGTCTCGATTGGCTTAAATATTTAATACCAATCATCAATTCACAAGACCTTTTGTTTTCAGTGTGGAAGGCGACCGAGGCGCCATAGTGTCCGGCCAGGCCAGTTCTCCGAACACCAACTCCAGTTCCCATCTCTCTCCCACAAGGATATTCTGCTCTGCACTCCTCCTCCCAACCATATCCACAATCATAGGCAAAATCTTCTTCCGTTCCATACAAAACAACCTCCACAGAACCATACTAGGCGGCCTCACCTATATAACCATCAAAGGAGCTCTGAAAATCTACCACAAGCAAATGTTATACATTCGGCACTCTAGCAGAAAGATTTTGGACTACACGGAATCCAATTTAAAATTGTACAGGACTCTGGCAGCGGCAGCGAATGACACCGTCTCTAGTGCGAGAGACGATTCCGAGCAAGTCATTTAAAGTAGTCGGCGTTTTAAGAAGTTTGGTTTTTTGCGTATCGAGCGTTTTTTTAAAATACCTCTTTATGGTAAAGGGTGATCTCACTCGACCGAAGAGGCTACCGCGTTTGTAAACAGCTAGTTTTTTTATGTTATATGGACTAATCGTAGGTTTGGATGGATCAGAAGGATAAGACGTGTGACTTTAATTTCAGATTTTTTTATAGTTGTTGCAACTTGCGAGTATGCTGTTTTGAAGTTGTAAGCTCCGAAAAACACGCGAATACATCGTGTAGGTATGGTTAAGACAAGACCTACCAATGGGCGGATGCTTCATACTAAATTTGCGATTACTACAGCGCGATCACTTCTGCAGTGCAGACTGTACTTTTCAATGTTTTATACAAGGAAGGAAAACGAGTATGTGATTAACCTGATTGTTGTATTATATCACGACTGCCCATATCAGAGGTTACAATTCAAAAGCATTCATGAATGACATGACGCTGTGTGCGTGGCCATTCATTCACACAACTCGTAACTACTACTGTTACTATAGCTGTTCTGATAAAGGCCGGCTTGTTTGTCAGTTGCAACAGCTTTGCCCTATTCTCATCTTTAATAGCAAATCGACGAGACAGCAATCATAGATTTAGAATATACTGCCGGCAAGTGAGATAGCCTATGTTACGGCGAGACAGGTCATCATATTTCTTAAACCCGCGCGTGTGAAGTTATTGACAATCTTGAACGGAACGAAAAGAGGCATTTTTATGAAAATAAATCCACATCCTTTTCCTCAGATTATACAATTTCGACTATTGATTTTAGTATAAGGCAGTGTCCCAAAGTTTTCATACAACTTTCAATTTTCCATTTTGTTACTCTCAAACAAGTATCTATTAAGAAGTAACACAAAAGGAATGAAAAAAAGCACACTTTTTGCTTTATACTAAAATCGATAGTGCTTGTGATTCTGAGCAAAACTGCCATCGAATGTATAATTTGAAAAAAAAGGGCGAGTGGATTTATTTTTAGAACAATACCCATAGAATTTGTCAAATTTTTGGTCTCTTCTCAGTTATTTCGAAGATCTAAGCTAACGGCAGCGTGTTCTAAATCTATGGCTGTAGTAGATTATCCCAGTACCAACCTTATGTCTATATCAAATAGAGGAATGGGAGTACTCTTAAAACTGTGATGAAGTGGTGAACCTATTACCGCAGAATATAGTAAAGTTATTTCATAGAAATATCATGTCATGACCTATTTTTATAAGTAGATATTAAAATATCATGCAATGTTTTAAAAACTTGATTTTCGAATTATTAAACTGCCGTAAATTTTACCAGTGCTTTGTTATTAAAACAAGTTTACTTTGGTTGGCCATTTGTGTAGCACTGCCAGCTTATAAACATTCTTATAGTAGAAGTTCGGAGGGTGGCTAGAAATATTAGGAATTAATAAAATTTAATAAAATTGTTATGAATGATTTCCGAAAGAAAATTTTCGCAGCGAAGACAATGGGTGATAGCATTTTGTAAATAGTTTAGTTTACTAATAGATTATGTAGCATAGTATCATTATCTTATAAAGAAACTGTTTTTTGTAGTCATGTCAAAGTTAAAAAAAAAAATTGTATTGGCCAATGGCAAATATTCAACTCGCTAAAAGACAACATAGAAGATTATGTCGCACTAGCATATGTTTTCAAACCTATACGTTTGTATTTTTTTTACTAAAATAAACATTTCTGCTATATTCAGGCCCCAGTACATAATGGTATAGTTTTGTCCGCCACTATATACCATTACCTATATTACATGTACACAATGGCGATCGTCTGAAATGGGCCAGCATACGCCATTGTGTACTTAGGCCTTTACACAACATGGCACCACAAACCACATATGACGGTAGTTGCGTTTAGACTATCTTTAAACTACCTATATTAAACTTTTCTACTATTTGTCGTACTAAAGCACGCTAATGCCGACGATTGTTATGTTTCCTACAAAACGCTAACTAAAACAAAAGCATCACATAAATGCGATTTTTGACGTTTATTATGTCCCAGGTGGCCATGTCTACTTTGGCAGAGGGAGTGCGCAATGCCTGTTCTCTCGCTCTCTTAAATGCTTTGGGCTTGCTCATATATATTATTTTTGGACATCTTATAGGTTTAAATGGGAACGTATAATGTACATCGACTACAGTATAAACCGTCGAGTAAACAATGTCTACAAACAAAGCGCTTAAGTTAGTAGATAGATTGGTTACGGATTTTATACTTTGACTTCACTGACTTATGACTATAGACATAACTAGTCGTTTTTGTTCTGTTTCGAAGTTTATTCATATTATATAAAACATAATATATGTTGTAATAAAATAGCATAATAAATTAAAGATTGTTTTAGTAATACTGATACGATAGAATTTGGCCTATTACGGTAAACGATGGGAGTGCCTTTGTATGAAATATGTATGTAAATTATGTACATAATGTACATAGATGATTGTATCTAGTATCTAAATATTCAGCTACTATTCCAAATCATATGTCTATAATTATATACTTTGTATTTTAATTGTTTACTTCTCAGAATATTCTTGTTTAAATGTACATAAATAGTTGTAAATATTTGTTTTCTTTTATATTCCTCTAACATTGTCTGTGAAGAATTCGGTCATATAATTTTTAACAGAAAATAAACGGATATTTTTCATGAATAACCTGTTTTAAAATTACTACTAAACGTTTATTTTGAAAGTTCTTCAGTGAATCGCAAATCAATGAAAATGAAAATTTTGTTTTGCAAATTGGCCGCCAAGGGCTCTTTTACATGTCTTTTTGAAACTATCGCGCATTCGGAAAGACCATCATTGCCAAGAAGAATGCGCCGCAAGAAACTTGGTAGAAAGTCATTTTTTTAATCAGTTTCTGCAAATAAATGACTTATGACTTATGACTTATGAGAATACTTAAATTCTACTTAAATTAAATACATAATTACACATAAACGGATAACTCACGTATAAAAAGTAGCACTCGAGCACCACTATGCCCGACTTGTTTCGGACTATTTCGTAGTCCTTCCTGGAGCGCTCGCCCCGGCGGCAGCGAAACGAAGACTGCGCCAGCATCACTCGACTTTTTATAAGTGAGTTATCCGTTTATGTGTAATTATGATTAAGTCTCACGGTAGTTTCATGTTAAATTAAATTTATAACATTAGGTATAAAAGGGATGTATAAGGTCCCCGAGCCTTAAATTATACTATTATAATTGGTTCCAACGTATCGTAGGTGCAATTCACGATGACGCCCGCCGTGGCTACCTAGCATAGGGGACCGATTATTGAAACACATTACTACGTAACAAATTAAAACTTACCGCTCTAAAAGCAGAGCGGTATTGAGGGCAGGATCGCTACCAGGCACCACCCTCATTGGAGCCCTCAAGTGGGACCGCCGGCTAGGTACGATACTCTGACCCCAGTCGGTTAACCAAGGATTGAATTAATCTTTGTTGCCGATGATGCATCAGTCCAAGCGTAACTAAACCGTGAAGCCAAGTGACACCTGTGACTTCGAGTATTAGGATACCATCATACCATGTACATGTACAAAAGATAAATTATATGTATAAAGACAATCTGTCCTAAAAATAATTATCTATTAATTGTAATTGGATACAAAATCATAATTAAGCACATTAAGGCAGCATTATCTTTGCAAAAACCAATATAATGATCGGTTCGATAAGAGATATCATACGGTCATTATCTCGCTATATCGATATAATATACGTAATCTTATCTGATATACAGTTTAGTATACAAGTGGGAACACAATGCAGTATTGGTTTACCTTCGTTGAGTGCAAGAAGTGTGCATTTGCACGCGTTATCAGTTGTTATTAAGTGTGATTAGTGATTGTAATCGGTGAGATTGATATCAATCATACAGGTAATGCATGTTGAAGGGAAGTTAGTTTAGTCTAACACTAAGTCTAATCTAACGATATTAGAGAAAGTCGAACCGAATTCGAAAAAGAACGCGTCCGTTTTTCGCGTTTGCAATTTCCTGGCGATTTCAGCAACGAGTTTGGACTTTGTCATCATGTTAAAACCCACCCCGTAGGAACTTACGAACAATATTTACATGCCATTTAAAACTATTAGAGTTAGAACCCTCAATGTCACGAGAGGTAAGGTACTGGTTGGTTTGGATGTCGCTTTCTATAAGTTTATTAAGCCACTAAAGAATGATCCGCTAAGCTGATACAATGCGTGATTCAAGGCCTTAGATGACTGGGTTCACTATCACTGTCAATCACATGGGATATGGGGATTACGGGATGTTATAGTTTAGGATTACGATCAGTCATCATCATCATCATCTCCAGTCTATATACGACCCACTGCTGGGACGAAAGGGCTTGCGCTGTAGTTCCCACGCGGGTCCAGTGCAAATTGAGAACTCTCACACACACCATTGATTTGCTTCGCAAATGTGTGCAGGTTTCCTTCAAATGTAGTTTCGCACATAAATTCCGGGATATTCGGGATTCAAACCCACGATCCACGAGGCCACAGGTCTAACAACTAGGCTACCTAGGCTACGGTTAGTCATTTATGTAGAATACACAAAGGCGAGTTTTTAGATATATCCACACACAGGAAATACATAGAATTCTATTCGTATCTTTCCTGCGAAAATGGGAGATGATTTCACAGTCTTTTAGATTGTTGTTATGAGCCTATACGGAGACTGATCACAGCTGATTTAAAGAAAACAACGCATGGATACCAAGGTTTGTATACATAGCCATAGGGAAGACGACTTTTGCTCTTATTCCTTGTGTAGTCATCATAGAACTCGGAATCCGACCACTTTAGATTCGTTTCTGATAACTTATTTTAGTAAGAATAAGGCTCAGAGTCAGGTGATGGTCCAGAATAATGCTACCCAATCCTCAACCGACGACTACAACCATCACATCAAGAGTGGCGTATTAAAATAAAAATAGAAACTTTTAATCAAGACACGTGACAATGTGACGCGATGATATATCACTAAATAGAAAATATAAATACATATTAGAAGCTGTGGAAAGGAGAAAAGTAAATCAGAATATTCACATTTACACAAAAAAACGCTCGAAAATCTTTTTCCAAAAAGGGTTTTACAATTACAATTCAATACAACGAATATTGAACAGAATTAAGCGGATAGTAATTAACTAATTAACAGATAACACGTGCACTGCTGATAGATCGTTTGATGTCGTCTAGAAAGTAGGCAGATATAAGTAGTATTTATCATCTATTGGGTTATTCCGATCGGGTTTCCCATTGATGCTACTGTACCTGCTTTTGCATTGCTTTTAATACGCTGTTCTTTTTAACCAAAGCTAACCCAGGATACCAAATGCCTGTTTGGTAATTTTTAGTAGAAATAACTACCGAATATCGTAGCGTTATCACGTGACCAACAATTTCAGCAAAATTAGAATTGCCCTTGCGGCACGTGGAATATCCCTACCACTTATCAGTAATCTCTAAACAACTGATGTTTTATAAACTACAAGCTAGCCTAGTAACCATGCATCGACTACAAAGCAACAATTACTTTTACGATTATAATCATGACTTACCTAATACCTACCTACAGCTAATTACAACCCCAGACAATATATGTCACATTGTTTGTCATGTAAAATATATCGTTATCGCATCATTGATAAAATACATTATACATACATACACATACATACAAATCACGTCTTTATCCCTTACGGTGTAGACAGAGACAGAGCCTAAGGTAACAGGTACCTACAGGCCACATTTAGCAAGATTGTGGGCGTATAGGTAGAAAATGGAATCAAAATAGTGATGGGTTGCTAGCCTCATCGCCTATATGATTCCTAACATTTTCGCCCATTCCCTCGATGGGCTTTTACAATCTGAGCGGGAAGAGAAGCAATTGGTACATTCTGTGTTTTTTTTGCTCCCAGACCAGCAAAACCTACTATCTATACTAATATTATAAAGAGGAAAGATTGTACCTATTTTTGTATGTTTGTATGTTTGTAATGAATAGGCTCAAAAAGTACTGGGCCGATCGGGATGAAATTTGGAACATAGATAGATTATAGTCTGGAATAACACATAGGCTACTTTTTATCCCGGAAAATTGCGTGATTCTTGCGGGATAGCGATCAACGAATTCTATGCAAACGAAGTTGCGGGCAACGGCTAGTTATTTATATAATTACCTAACTACTTTATTTCGCATTGCAATCAACAAAGTGCTTCTTTGCAGATGCGTTTATAACAAAAGCTGAGATGGAGAAGCTGATGTCCTTTTTCCAGTCGACTGAGAAGCGGAAGCCGACGAAGTACGAGGAAGAAGACGAGGATAGAAGCGAGACCCCGCCGCCGGACGAACGGAGGAAGTGGTCCATATCGCGCTCGGGGCGGATGAAGCAGGCCAATAAGAAACGGCATAATGTCACCATCGATCTCTACGGAGAAGTAAGTGCGCGGATAACTAAATAGTATGGTGGAGAAGTACGTATGTATAATACGAAGTTTGCCTTGCCGTGCAATACAATACAAATACTCTTTATTGAACACCACAAATCAGTACAAAACAATACAGAATCAAAAAACAAAGTAGACAATAATAAGACAGAGAAATGAGTTGGAGACAGTTTAAGTAGGTGGCGGAAATAAATAGACAGGATAAACGCAGGGAAAACACACACACACACACAGGGTTAGTAAAGAAAAGCGATTACGTACTTTTGTGACTTAACACACAGCACTAAGGGGAGGGCTAGTTGAAGCGTAGCGTCCATCAGTAGGTCAAACAGTATGGCGGCACTTCAATGTCAAAATGTCAAAAATACATACATACATAAATCACGTCTTTATCCTTTTTATCCGGTGGATAAATGCTTTGCACATACTTCCGCGCCATGGGCAGTGGCGTAGCTACTTAGGGGCTTGGCGGTGCAGTGCCCCGGGGCCCTCAAGCTCAGGGGGCAGTTTCCGAACGGAAAATTTACGAAACGTGTGCGCTTTGTTAAACATTTTGTATGAAAGGTTTGCATTCCGGTTTCACGAATCTGAATTCCTGGTCAGGAAACCGAATCAGGATTCCGTGCGTCTGCGGCCAGCCTTAATGGACAAAATAAACCTTTTTTATTATTGGCGTGCCCAAATTATTTTGAAGCGCGTGCCATTGGTTCGCCAGCCCTGATCTATACCCTAGATGGGAAAAAAAATAGTTTGGTATTAGAATAGGATTCTAACATTGACAATGTCGTTGCAGACCTGCGCGCCCGTAGAGAGGCCGACTTCAGTGGAGTACCACGTCAACAGCCCCGTTACCAAGCCGACTCAGGAACCAGCCAAACCTGAGCCCAAACCCATAACCCCTGAGCCCAAACCCATAACCCCTGAGCCTAAACCCATAACCCCTGAGCCCAAATCACCGGAGGAGGAAATAGAAAGTGCCTTTGAAATACTGGACAAAGTGGACAAAGCTTCTTAGCAGTTGCCTTGGGTGATGTAGAATAAGGTATTTTGTTAGGCTGTAATATACAGGGTGTTAGGTAATGAGTGGATAATCCTTGAACTACGGATAGAAGGCACTTAGGACGTTATAATAAAGCTAAAATAGGTTTAGTAAAAGTGGCACGGTTTCCGAGATATTCGGACTTTTAGGTTTTTTTCGAAAATGAACACCCTTGTTCAATGTTTTGATCATAGCACCATTTTAAGCTAACTTTTTCAATTTTTTATTTTTGCTCAATATGCTTGATTACTACTTGTATTTTCAGATAGGCATTACTATTTTGGTGAGACTACATGGGATTTAAAAAAAAAAAATTGCAAACTTAATTTTTGCCTTTTCAATCGTACATTGATCGAATTTTCAGCTCTCACGGTGAAAAAAAAATACACTACCGCCTAGTTGCCAATAAGCTTAAAAACATGCCGGTTTATTGACAATTTAAAAATGGTAATTACCTTTTGAATTTAAATTCAAAATGACAAAATAATAATAAAAAAATACACGCTCACCCACATTTTTCCCGATTTACTTTTTGTATCACGGGCGTAGAACTCAATTTTTTTTATTGCAAAAATAACATTATTTGCCACTTATTTAAATGCAAATGGCATTTAAATAATTCCAAAATTAAAAAACATGCCAACTGCCTTTTGCTTTTTTTTTCGAATTCGATTTTGAATTTCGCTATTATTATTGCGTAATGAATGGTTAATTTTGCGTTTAGATCGTTGTGTTGAAGTTTTTTACTTTAATACTGCTTCGAACATAATACACACTGATAGAATATGCCCAAATGCATTACATTTATGGCGAGTGCCAAGGCACAATTTCACCATTCATTATGCAATAATAGCGAAATTCAAAATCGAAGTAGAAAAAAAAAACAAAAGGCAGTCAGCATGTTTTTTAATTTTGGAATTATTTAAATGCCATTTGCATTTAAATAAGTGGCAAATAATGTTATTTTTGCAACAAAAATTTTTGAGTTCTACGCCCGTCATACAAAAAGTAAATCGGGAAAAATGTGGGTGAGCGTGTATTTTTTTATTATTATTTTGTCATTTTGAATTAAAATTCAAAAGGTAATTACCATTTTTAAATTGTCAATAAACCGGCATGTTTTTAAGCTTATTGGCAACTAGGCGGTAGTGTATTTTTTTTTCACCGTGAGCTGAAAATTCGATCAATGTACGATTGAAAAGGCAAAAATTAAGTTTGCAATTTAAAAAAAAAAAATCCCATGTAGTCTCACCAAAATAGTAACGCCTATCTGAAAATACAAGTACTCAAGAATATTGAGCAAAAATAAAAAAATGAAAAAGTTAGCTTAAAATGGTGCTATGATCAAAACATTGAACAAGGGTGTTCATTTTCGAAAAAAACCTAAAAGTCCGAATATCTCGGAAACCGTGCCACTTTTACTAAACCTATTTTAGCTTTATTATAACGTCCTAAGTGCCCTCTATCCATAGTTCAAGGATTATCCACTCATTACCTAACACCCTGTATATAAGGTGTCTCATAATTATTCCGCAATGGAGTGGGTTGGATTTGTATGATAGAACACGAAACTTAGAAGTTAGTTTAAGTAGGTCAAGTAGGTTAGGTTAAATAATTCTTAGTTTTTTTTATTAATTGTATAAAAATAAAGTTTTCAGAAGCTCGGGCTGTGTTCTCGTAGATATTCTCAAAATTTGTATTAAGTGTGATGAAGAAAAAACTTTTAGTAAAATCATGTGTTATTCAACCTTGCGAGCTACCACAACCTTACACCATAGTGTAATAAATACTATTTAATAGAGAGGTAGCTCGATTCAGACAGGGCAACTACGCGGTGTTGTCTCCCGCCGCCAATAGGTATGATAACTATTTTCTTTGTCTATAAGGTAAATAAACAAAAAGTACTTTTAATTTTTTCACATAATCAAAATATAAAGGAGATATATCGAGTTGACATTTCAACTTCGCACGACAATCTTGGTATTTTTTTTACTTAAAAGTGACGTCTTGAGCCGCCACTCCCGAATCATTTACGTAACGTTCAGAAACGAAATTGGAATATAAATTATATTTGACACGTTCGTTTTAAGGCCTCTGGTTTTATAGCTGCTCGCAATGAAGTTGTATAACGATTATAATAATGTGTCACTTCCCAACTGTAAAGATAAACCAAATTTTGTATGCATTAAAACTATTAAAAGACTGATATAAGAAAATTATTTCATTTATCTTTATTTACAAGCGAGTAATACTGGGTGCATTTCCGATAGCCACCGATAACCACGGATTACTTTCCAGTTTATCTTTCGTAGTCGTAAATGCTAATTTGACAATAAGTGCCGCAATTCTTTGAAATTGATATGCTATCTGTGTTTTTCGGTGGCGAGTACTCACTATCTAGATTTTGGACGATCTAGAATTCGGGTGCTTGTGCGAAATTTTAGATCACTCAGCAGTGATATGCAAATAAAATTAAAACAAAAGAAAATGACACAGAAAGTAAGAAAAGTGCTGTCTGTGGGTATATTTCAGAAGTTTCGGCGATGCCATTAATATTGTGGTGCATAGTACCTAACCGTTGTCATTTTTGTTGCTTTGGATTTTGCAAAACGTTATGCTTTGGTCCTTTAAATTTCTAAATGTCGGTGAAAATTTGAAAACATAGAAATATCCGAATTTTTTCTACCTGTAACAAAGGTCACGTGACAGTTAGTAACAGATAGAAAAATTCGGAGACTACCCACCTGCTATGGGTGGTGTAGGGGTATAGCACGCGTCACGGAATGACGAGGATCCGGGTTCGATTCCCGGCCATAGCTTTACTTTTCGGATTTTTCTATGTGTTCTAATTTTCATCGACATTTAGAAATTTAATTTCTAACGGTAAAACCGAAAAAATAAAAGTTCTTGATTCATTTGATAGTACTTTGCTCCTTTGATTATTTCTCGTGCGTTTTAGAATAATAAGTACAGCGTCTCTCAAATTGTATTCCTTTATTCAAGGACACACCTGTCAACATTACTAGAGGTATATTACTTACAGATTACTTACAATGTAACTTATAATACTTCACTAGAGTTTCATCTTCTTTTTCTTAGGCTTAGTCGCAAGCGGCCCACCAATCTTGAATACGGTACTGTAAAAAAATATAAAAATATTTAAACGAATTTGAGCTGACTTAAACAAAAAATGGTCAAGTGCGAGTGGGACTCAAATAGTCAGTTCCAAAAAAATCACATTTCCAAACAAAACAAAATTGACATCTGTAATACTTACTGGCATGTTGTACATATGGGACTGAACTTGCAGAACACTGAAACAAAAAACATTACTTTAGGGTCTTTACACACTAGCGATTTCGATAAATCGCTAGTGTGAAAGGGCCCTAATTATTCGTTACATTATTATTAACGTATTATTTGGCCATGTTCCATTGTTGCAGTTTTGTAAGGCGAATGTCAGTCCTGTCTTATTTCGTTCATGATGAAAAGCGAGCCTATTACGATCGATATAGATAGTTAATGTTTAGTCGTTGTGCGGCATAATGATTACATACACATATACAAATCTCGTCAATATCCCTTACGGGGTAGACAGAGCTTGAGGTAACAAGACCTAAAGGCCACGTTTAGCATGATTGTAGGCGTATAGGTGGAAAGGGGAATCAAAATAGTCATGGGTTGCTAGCCGCATCGCCTAAAACATGATTCCTAAGAATTTCGCCTATTCCCTCAATGGGCTTTTACCATCTGCGCGGGACAAGCAACTGGTACATTCTTGTTTTTCCTTTGCTGCCAGACCAGCATGGAATTATGGAAACGCGATTAATTTTAACCTTTTCGACGCAGGTTCAACGCCAACGACCTATATATACGTCCGTTGCTTCAATGCAAAAGCAACCTTCGTTCAATTGAGTTTAGATTCAACTTAAGGCATCGCAATAAAGAAGTCTGGCGTATGGGTGACGTCTCTTGTATTTGACGTGGCAGCGAAAAGGTTAATTTAAACAAAAAATATATAAACAAAATCCTACTTACATAAATGGGTTTGTTCCATGTAGGAGATAAAGGAGAAACAATCGCGAAACATTTGCGTTGGTATAGTGTAAGCCGGATAGGCCTTATTGGTTACTAGCTTTTGCCCGCGGCTTCGATCGCGTTAAGAAGTATAGTATGCATGCAAAGTTTCAGCCCGATCGGTTTAAAATTGACAAAGTTTCATACAAACTTTCATCCCATATTTTATCCCTTTGGGGGTAGAATTGATCAAAATCCTTTCTTAGCGGATGCCTACGTCATAACATCTACCTGCGTGCCAAATTTCAGCCAGATCCGTCCAGTGGTTTGGGCTGTGCGTTGATAGATCACTATGTCAGTCAGTCAGTCAGTCACCTTTGAGTTATATATATTTAGAACAGTGGTTCTTAACCTTTCAGACTTGAGGGACCATTTGACAAAACTACTGTCTTGTCATGGACCACCTAGTAACTACATAGCCCCTTATTCATAAACGCTCTGTAGGCTTCTGCTAACTTAGCAATCGTTTTGTCCTTATCTGTCACTTTGACGTTTACCTTTCACAGATAAGGACAAACGATTGCTAAGTTAGCAGAAGCCTATAGAGCGTTTATGAATAAGGGGGTTAATATCTAGCGTATGGCTTCGATCGGCCCCAATGGAAGGAATTGCACCTCGACACGTTGTGTCTGGTTGTCACTTATCAAATTATTTATTAGATTGGCCCTGCGGACCACTTTGGATGTCTCCAGGGACCACCAGTGGTCCGCGGACCACCGGTTAAGAACCACTGATTTAGAAGAAGATTGTCTTATGGTGAAGAGTGGTGCGGATATAAGATGTAGGTGGTATACCGCTGAGGCAGAGCGAGCAGACGTATCCGATGCTGAGCGGCTCGCGGTGGCAGAAGCAGGCGGCGCGGTAGTCCACGCGGCCGCCGCCCGGCAGCACCAGCTTGCTGCGCTCCGACGCCTCTGGGAGGAACACCCACTGCCACCAGGGAAGAGTTATCACCAGGGTTGTATATGTCTCTTTCGCACCGTAATCTTACTATTGAGAACAAAAGAGACAGGCAGGTTTCCAGCGCGTGGCGTCGTGTCATTACTTCTCACGATCCTACGCCATTGATATTAAACATTACTGCCACGAAATAAGGTGTCAATTTGAACGAATATGTTAATGTTATCTGTCTAAGTCGATGTGTTGACACACACAACACATAGAGAAAGCAACTCGGACGTTTCTTGAGGAACCTTTCTTAGCGACTGAGCGTCTAGTTGTTTATTGTAAGTCAATGACATACATACATAAATCACGTCTTTCTCCCTTACGGGGTAGACAGAGCCTAAGGTGACAAGACCCAAAGGCCACGCTTAGCATGATTGTGGGCGTATAGGTGGAAAGGGGAATCAAAATAGTGATGGGTAGCTAACCGCATCGCCTATATGATTCCTATGCCCATTCCCTCTATGGGCTTTTACCATCTGCGCGGGAGGAGAAGCAACTGGTACATTCTATGTTTTTTCCTAACTTCCAGACCAGCATGGAAGCAAAAACATGGAAGAAAAAAAACGACATCATTTTTTTTCTACAATTTCAATATTTTGGGTTTTTCTTACTCAGAATCATTTGCCCTATCGATTCTCATACAAGAAAATATGTCCCAGATTTTACTATAGATTTTTTTCCAGACTTGTATGCAAATGAAAGGGACAAAGGAAAGTCAGTGAACGTAAACAATTTAATTTCACCTCAATGCTAGGGCAAGCTTACATGACATTAAGTATGTTCGTTTATTCATGAGACATGACACAAGGCATGTCAAGAGTCAACATCCTACCAATATTATAAATGAGAAAGTAACTCTGTCTGTTACGCTTTCACGCCTAAACCGAACCGATTTAATGAAATTTGGTATAGAGATATTTTCGGTCCCGGTGAAGGACAAAGGATAGTTTTATCCCGGAAAATCGCCGTTCCTGCGGAGAAGCGATTTGCGAAATCTGCCCAGACGGAGTCGCCTGCAACAGCTAGTTAAAAATAAAAAGCAAATGTAGAATTATAGCGACGCAAGGAGTAAAAGAAAGTATAACGCGTCCGCTCCGTACGAGAGACAGATGTCGACTGAACTTTGGCTGCCATGTAAACCTATCCGAAGTATTTGTGACTTACATCGCTGACCAATCGCGTGATTTCTGAGTTTTACTAATTCGTTATCATGGACATGTTATACTCCTATGACCAGGGGTCTTACCATGACGTCTTTATGCGATTCAATTCCGACTCCGTTCAGTAGGCTTATTACCAAACTCGCTCGCAATCACCATCATGTTAATTTTGACAGTTCATGTATTCTTCTTCTTTTTTTTAATATGGCCCCATCGATCGATTTAAAAATCTTGTGACAAAAATGTCGGCAACGTTGTACGGTAGAACACGGTCAAAAGCCCCTTTTCTTGTATGGATCTGACAGCGAACGAACCTAAACTGAATCGGAATTTAATCTCATTAAGACCTCATGGTAAGACCCTGAGCTTGACATTGGCGGAATCATCGACAGTATCGATGGCGCTATTTCTTTTATAAAAATTGATTGATTGATCCTGAGGTTTCACA
Organism: Pandemis cinnamomeana; assembly: GCA_932294345.1. Lineage (NCBI taxonomy): Eukaryota > Metazoa > Arthropoda > Insecta > Lepidoptera > Tortricidae > Pandemis > Pandemis cinnamomeana. Next base: position 5,222,566 of record OW028724.1, on the reverse strand, counting down.
GCTACCAACAGCACAACAAACTCACCAGTAAGTACTGCAGAAGCCCTTCCAGCGCAGGTACCTTCAGATAGAGCCCACCGGTGATGTCACAGCCCTGTTGCAGCAAACTCAATGGCTTGTCCAGGGAACATACGTCTATCAGCACTTGTTGCTTCTGGAAAGGTAGCGCTAGCTTGAAGGGCAAGTTACAGGTTAGCAGTAGCTGCTTTAGACTCGACTGGGTGCTACAATGGAGGGTAATGTGTTTACAGTGGCGTTTACAACCATAGGTAAAAAAACACCTAAGTGTTTACCTACCTTCTTCGTACCCTATCCTTCCATGAAGAAAGAATGAGGGAGCCACTGTTCGTTTAATAGCCACATATATATTGCGCTCACGCTTCAGAAAATTCGTTTTGAAATATAACAGATTTTTTTTAATTTTGTGAACGTTCCAAAATATACGACGATAACTATAATTCAAAATGGCGACCTTCAGCCACCAACATCCTCAAACTAAGTATGTCAAGTGGAGTTTCATTGAATAGCTCTTAAAACGAAAACATCATTAGCTTCCTGAATTCATTTTGAATTTCACTGAGGAAGTTGGTTGTTAGAGACACGTCCCACTTGCTGGGCACTGGCAGGCCGCCTACCAGAATAGGGCTATAGTTCCTACGCGGGCCCAGTCCGGATTGGGAACTTCACAAACACCATGGAGTTACTGCGCAGATATGTGCAGGTTTTTTCCTTCACCGAAAAGCTCATGGTAAATTGCAAGCGAAATTTGGCACATAAATTAAAAAGACCTCAGAGAGCCTCTGCTTGAGAAGCCACAATTCAAACCACTAGGCAACCATGGCTTTTTTTTTTATTACTTTAAACGCTAAAAAGAATAAAACACAGGTATTATTTTATGCCTAGCACTATCAAGTGCGACTGTACCTGTGCGGTGAAGAAAACATTCATATAGTTGATATACTGGGCTGCAGTGTCCGAACTGCCTGTCACAATGAGGATCCGACTGCTCATGGTCAGACTGGGAGACAGCTGCCGGCGAACCTGAAAGGGGACATCCTCTGTAAATAGGGTGTGTAATGATCGATATAAAAATATTTAATATATTTTCTATCGATATATCAACATTTGATATAATTTCAAAGGGTATAATCACTCATTGTGTATAATAAACGTTTGGTATAATTTTAAAATGTATACATTTATTTCGTATATTTATCGTTCGGTATAACGCTTATTTCTTATAACGATTATTATACTTTTGCACATTGTGTTTTATTTACCTAACCTAACCAACTTTTTTATAGCAGTTCGTTTTTGTTGGGGGACGCAGTTCAAACCTAACCTAACCTACTTTTTGATAGGGAAATAAGCATTATACTTAAAGAATGTTATATTAAATGATATTATATCAAATGATCATTATAAGAAATGATAATTATGTCATATTTGGGACACAAATACAGCTTGACTTCTTGACACTATGAACAATTTATCGTTATTTTAAAACAAATGAACACAAAACCTCGACCAATTTGTACTTAAACCTTCCTTCACTATCACTACATAGTATAAAATAAAGTGGCTTTTTCTGTCCCCATGTCCGTATGAATGCTTTTATCTTTAAAACCAGTCAACGGATTTTGATGTGGTTTTTTTTAACAGATAGAGTGATTCAAGAGGAAGGTTTATATGTATAATACATGCATAATATACCGTGCGAAGCCGGGGCGGGTCGCTAGTCTAATAAATAAAAATGAATTGCTGTTCGTTAGTCTCGCTAAAACTCGAGAACGGCTGAACCGATGTGTCTAATTTTAGTCTTGAAATATTCGTGAAAGCCCAAGGAAGGTTTAAACGGTGAAAAAATACTGAAATTTAGAAGAAGAAAAAAAAACGGGGGCGAAGCCGCGGGCAACAGCTAGTTGTTAATAGAATAACTCTATCTAGTAGCGAAAACTGCACGAAAATCCGTTCAGTGGTTTTGAGCTTATCGCGAACAGACAAACAGGCGCGGCGGAGGACTTTGTTTTATTATTAAGTACCGCTACGCACTGGAACCGAAACAACATCATACATATACTTATCAGCAGCAAAGAATGTGGCCCTCATGAAATGTATGCAAAAGGCAATTTTGTATGGAGCTTGGGCCAAATTTGTGCCACTTACTTACTCAAGTATATTTACGTCACCCCGTGGTGTAAGTAACAATTTACTGCTCACCACGCGAACGGGAATTTCCTGGCCAAGGGAAGACGTAAAATTGTGTACACACTTCGGGCAGTGATAAAGAAAGCCTCAGGTCGCATGTTTATCGCTCCCGCCTTTGGCTCGTGCAAAGTTTCTGCAGTCTGAGACATTCTTTATTTCACCACCCTTGGAATGTTACATAAAAGATCCACGAATGGGTCGAAGTGTATCCATAAGGACCCCTAGATCAGGGGTGGCCAACAGGTCGATCGCGATCGACCGGTCGATCGCGACTGTTAGTCCAGTCGATCGTGGCAAGGCAAAAAATATAAATACGTGGACCAGACTGCGCAACGTAATCACCAACTGCTGATTTAAGGTTTCATGAAGTATGTAATTGGTAGATCGCACAGGGTTTCGTTAGTAAACAGGAGATCTTGGATCTAATAAAGTTGGCCACCCCTGCCCTAGATTAAGATTACCCTTGGGATGTATTGTACTATCAACATACCCTGGAGATATAGCAGAGCGCCATAGCTAAGGCTCCAGCCAACAAGGACTCTCCGGGTTTGTCCTCTTGAGGCTGGCTCTTTATAAGATTTACTAACCTGAAAACCAAAGACACCAAAATGAAATCATTGTTATTTATACCCTAAACTTTGCGGTTCTTCTAGTCTATGGTAGTTTACCATTATTTCAATCTTTAATAATATGAATTATATATCATGTTGTCAGTTAGTTAATTATTAAAATCGAATAACATGCAGCAACACTCGCAGGGTAAAGTTGTATTGATTCACATTGTATTGCATAACACCAAGAAAAACTTCAAAATTTCTTCAGTTTTTTATTTTATTTTTTTCTGAAGCTTAAATGGACTTACGTGATTATGTTAGTCTTATTGGTGGAAATGTTAAGTGGCAGAATGCTGTTTATTTTTTTTTGTAAATTTTAATTATTAAGTTTTACTGAGCAGCATCTAATTACCTCATTTTGATGGTCTTTTCAACGAGAGTGAAGAGTTCATACTGACCATCTATCTGTCTCACATCTAGGGGTTTTCCTGGAGATGGGTATAAGAATTCACTGCAAAAAAGGTACAACTACAGTTACTATGCAAAAGCTTTTGAGTATATATTATGTAATTTGGAACACAGATATAAATATAACTTGGAATAAAAATTTTTGAAAGGATATTTTTCATCCCAATATTTCTATACAATCTAGTCACGCATATTAAATGAGAGAATCAAGACATTAAAAATTTAGCATGGACATTAAAGAATTCAGTAAAAAATGAAAATGGGTTAAGGCAGGGGTCGGCAACCTGCGGCTCGCGAGCCACATGCGGCTCTTTGGATGTGAGGCTGCGGCTCTTTAACACTACTTATATATGAATAAATAGATTACTTTTTTTTATCAACAAACTTTATGAAAGTATTGAGGCTATTTATTGTTGGCGAGAATTTTTTTTGTGGCTCTTTAAAAACTTGAAATTTTGTAAATAGTAATTTTTGGCTCTTCCGACTCAAAAGGTTGCCGACCCCTGGGTTAAGGGTATGTTTCTCTTTGTTTATTTAAATTATTATCATTCAATTTTATAAACCAAACTATTTTGTTACTGGCCAAATATTTGTACCTTTTGTGGAAGTGACAACCAATCACAGCTAGCTGATTCTTGGCCTTTTGCATCAGGTGGGAGTTTGAGAATGCTATCACGGCATCAAGGCAATTTGTTAGCACTTTTGGGTCTTCAATTATGTAGCGCTGGTTCGGGTTTGTGTCCACCACAACCACCAGCAGACTGCAGTCTGAGGGAGCTGTGAAAGAGTGAGAACAAAGTTTTAGCTCATTTAATCAATATCAAATTCGACAGATATTTCAACTTTAGCACTTTGAAGACAGTTTAAACATTATTATTATATCTAAAATTTAAAAAAAGTTCACTTTTAGTGCCAATAGTTGCGAAAACAAACAATAATAAACACAAATGAAGAATCTTTAGGTTAGAATTTCTGATTAAAATCGCATCTTAGCCGGATCTTTCATTTCAATGACAAAATAACAATTATTTACCATCATCATCGGCCATTATTATATTACATTAATACTACTAGTGAATTTTAAGAGTTAAAAATGCTAAATTATATTTCACAGCACAACAGAACACAACAAACACCGGACAGTTTTCCTTTTGCTTTGCATTTGCATTGCATTGCAAGCTTTGATTGACATTGACAGATAAATAGACATTTGACAGTGACAGTTCTAAATTTGTTGCTAGATTTAAAAAGTTTCGAAAATTCTGCAAGATTTTAAAATGAAATCTTGCTATTAATTTGTGGGTGTTTTTTTTATACACACTTATACAAAATCATTATTATAATGTAACGAAAAAAAACTCCATCAATTCAATCAAACGTCTCAAATTTTCGCAATGATGTCACCGTAAATATAGAAACATTAATAAACATTTTTTTTTAATAATCGTTTTTGGTTTTACATCCATCCAGTAACTTTTTACTAGATTTATTATTTTCGCAAACGTTTAAAATACCCTTTTCTCAAACATGCTCGGAAATGTATGCGTTAATGTCCCGATATGAGGACATGAAGTTTCTCGTTTATGGCTCCCTTCATTACTTCTTGGCTTAGGCCACAAAAGTTAGTATGAAAATCCATTTTTGTCCGCTGCTCTAATTTTTTAAATTTCTATACTAAAATTAAATTGGCAAAGGAAAAAATTACATACAGCCAACCACCACCACAATCTGTACATAAGCATAATTGCGACATAAAAAAAAAATCTATGGTACTATATTTATGTGCGGTTAAACGTGGTGCTCAAATAGCTGGATCAAATTAGTACATTTAAAAAATAAAAAAGGTGGCAAATCGAAAATCTTTTTAATGTGCCCGGCAAAACAATACATTTCACGTTTAAAAACTGCCCTAATATGTCCAATATTACCTTCAACATGAATTAGTACCTATTTAAATTACTTTTTCCCTATAATAAACTATGATTTACTTGATTGTCTAGTAGTTATTTTAATTTTAATATTTCCTCACATTGTTTGAGAAAAGCACTATACAAGGTTTGGCCGGAACAGGGATTGCAGGACTCGTTCTATCTGGCCTCGTCTTCGACTCGGCCACCTACCCCAAACTCGTCCAGCAATCCCTTACTTCACGGCCTCTGCAGTAATGTACTATTACAAAAAGTAAATGAAGTTAGTAAAATGCTTCTAGAACAAATTGCTATTTAACTTTCGCAGGCAAACCTTTTTTTTACCGGTCTAATAACATGCCACTAAACTTGTCTTGATGAACAAGAATTAAGCACTTATTTCCATCATGACTAAGGAGCCTTTTCTTTTCCTCAGTGTGAAGGTACTTACTGTTACATTTTTCTGCAATTTTTCTTGCTTCCCACGGAAACTTAGCATTCCCGGGATAAAAATTTGCGTACCTATGCTAATCAGTCACACAGGGTAGACCGGAAGACGCGGTGTGGGTAGGCCTCCAACAAGATGGAGCGACGACCTGGTGAGGGTAGCGGGAACGCATTGGATGCGGATGGCGCAGGGCCGATATGTTTGGCGAGCCGCGGGGGAGGCCTATGTTCAGCAGTGGACGTCTTTTGGCTGACATGATGATGATGATGAGTGTAGATTGAATTTTCTGTTAGTAACACATTTTTGCCCACAGTCATGCTATGCGTGGCCTTTAGGTATTGTTACCTTAGGCTCTGTCTACCCCATTAGGGATAAAGACGTGATTTGTGTACGTGTACGTGTACGTAACACATTTTTTATTATCGGTTCGGTAGGTACTTAATTTCTAATATTAGGTAGACCAAGATTGCCTTTAGTATTAGGCTACGCAATTCAAAAGGCGTCGAATAATTTCTGGTCATGAGCCTGAGTCACAGATATAGGTACATATAGTAGGTAGGTACTTACCTAACTGGCTTTTATCCAGAACTTCGTCCACGCTTAATGATGACGCTCTTGCTCGCGACTTCAAAATATTCAACCGTTATTAGCTTGAGTTATTCCCAATCCCGCGAGAATTTGGAAAAATCCTGAAATTACTTAAATTCGCAGATTCTCCTAATTCCAGTTACGGAACTTACGGATACGGAGGTAAAGCCCCTTTGCTCTAAATCCCATTTGTTCTTTTCTCTATCTTGTGGAAATTTCGAAAAATCCCTTCTTAGTGCACCTTTCCGATACAAAAAGTAATGTCTGCCAAATTTCAAGTCGGTAGGTTAGCTATAATGGTTTTGACTGTGCAGTGTCTGTCAGTCAGTCAGCCACGTTATTCTTTTATAGGCATAGACGATATTGTTGCACGAGCAAATGATGAGTGTGGTAACCAATCAAAGATTAGATAAGGCCACCTAATAATTAGGTACCTGAGACAATAGGTAAATAAAGGTGTATAAACTACCTCAATATGATGAACAAGAGTCATTGTGTCTAAATCTGTTATTACTCGCTTCTTATGAGTTTCTAACATCCAAAAAGCTAACCTGTCTATGCTTATACATTTATACGATCTTCGAATCCAGCTACCGATTCAAAATACACTTTAAACTAATCAATATTAATCAAACACGTTCCTAAACTCGTCCGACCAAACGCCCACAGAGTTCCTTATTTAATTTAATTAATTGTGCAGCTTGTTCCATTTGACAGATGTCATTACGTTGCTGATACATCGCTAGCTCACTGATACAAAGTCCTACATACGTTTTAGTTGTACGTTGGGTGGAACCCTGCCGCAATGATGTAGATACGTATTTGTCAGGAGACATTCCTCGCGCGCTTTACCGTCGAATTCATCATGTTTTGACGTGGTGCATACGTCCAGTGTTGATGTTAGATTTGGTTCGCTGGTTTGGATTTAAAAGATGTGCCTTACAGGAATGAGACAAAACGTTAAAATTTAAAAAAGATGCAGAGGAAATTTTACGCAGAAATGTTTGCCACTATCTTCAGTTGGCGACGTCTGGTAACCAAGGATCAAGTGTCTGATTTAACAATCATGCAAGCCGAGAGAAGAGATTTTCTAAGCGACATCATTTTCTGCACACCTCGTAAGTACAGCTGAGGGCATAAATATCGATACAGCCATCATGTCAAATATGTCACGGACCTTATTGTTTGTTACATAAAGGTGAATAGATGTTTTTGACTCCTTGGTAACGTACATATTTATACCCTTGATCTACAATGTCGTAGGTGTTGGATTACTGTTTTGTATGATAATATAAAATGAAATATTTATACTTGACTGTATCTACAATGACGTAGGTGTTGGACTAGTGTTTTGTATGGTATATATTAAAAAAAACATACTTTACTGTCATGCCTAAGGTCTAAATTCATGTCATAAATACAAAATACTAGACTCAACGCTATAACAGGACGAAAAATTTGCAGCAAAACAAGGAGACTCCCAAATTGGAAGTTCGCCTAATTTCCTTTTCAGCATTCTATTAATTTCTATTAGAGTGAGCGGAACGGCATGATACGAACTCCGATTTCGTAACATAACATGAGCAAAAGCCAACTTAACTAAGTAGCTTCAGAGTATAAGGGCCGAGCCGAATAGGTTTGCTCTCTCTGCAGTGCTGCATTGCGTGCGTACATTACGACCTTACCACACATACCTACCCAAAGTCGGACACGTAAATATTGGACCGAAGACCTAGGGAACCCAGTTTCATTACGTTTCAACACATTTAAGGCAATATCTTTCTTCGTTACACACTAGCGGTCCTGTTACACAAATCGGTGGCGCGGAGGCTTGCCGCGTGCGCGATAGCATCGCTGACGTGGCTATGACCACTGACTGGACAGCTAATGTGTAATTGATGGTAGATTTGTCGCTCCGCACCCGACTGTCGTCCCAGTTACGTTAAACTTTTAATTGAAAGAAAGTAACAGCACATTACAGTAGTGGCTAGTAAGTAGACAAGCCAACCTGGAGGGGGAAATAATATAACAATTAATTTCTGAAATAGGTACCTAATACTAGCTAATACCAATTTGAAAAATGTATGGCCTGTTAGGTTCGATCCCTACTTACTTACCTATCGTCTAATGCGCTGATGCTCGAGAGCTTATTCACCGTCTCTTCCTACCTTCATTCTATACCATTTGACAGAAAGGAATGGTGAATGCGTTTGTATATATATTGCTTTAGATATGCTTTAGATTGCTTTAGATCCAAACGTTTTGTTCTCGAGTTTTGGATGTTTAATTACATTTTATTTATTTTTGTTTACCCTAACCACTTAGTCAGGCACATCATGGCGTATTAATTTGATGGTAAATCTTAAACTCCCTCGTGAGTAGTGAAAAGAAAATCACCAAGAGTTTTTTGTATTTAATTGGCATTTTATTTCAACGAAAGAGCAAAAGTTTTCTCACTGGCTATTACTTGAGACAACATTGTTTTTTACCGATAGTAACTCACCTGCTAATTACAATAAAGGAAAGAGTGAATAAATGGTCGGTGATTAAAAGAATTAAGCTGCAAAACATGATTGTAGATGTGGATATTACGGATAGACTGTAGCCTTCAATTTAACTGGACAAGCCTTTCAGGAAAGCCTGATAGAATAGATCCATCTAACACTGGCACAAAGAAAGCAAAGCTAATCGAGAAAGCATTGACCAAGCACAAGGAAGCTGTCACAGTCCGCAAGACAAAATACTCACCGTTATCTCGCACAAAAGCCATGAATGGCATCCGTGTCATAAAACCATTAGGTATTTGATTTACACGAGCCTCTTATCAACTCACGTAAGACGGGAGCTTGTTATTACATCCGAATTGTATTTCATCGCTAGATGACAGCTGATATGGCGCCAAACTTATGTCATCTGTCAAAATACATGTTAACAGTGCGAGCGATGAGACGCGCCGATAGGGGCATATGAATAATATTATACTAAGGATGTGACGGTCGCTACCTGTCATTTTACGACATTGTTTATACACGGCTAATGATATGGCTCATTTGAATGCGTTGGTGGTCTGTGGTCTGGCTGCATAGAAAAAAGCAGACGCGTTTTTGTTCAGAAAAAAAGAAAAAGTGTTTTGACTCGCGAGTTGCGGATGTAGTAATTGAAGAGGAGTTTTTTTGCAAGAATGTAATTAACGGTTAAGAAAGCTGATCAATTTTATTAAGTAAATGAGCGCGGTTGGCATTTTACGAGAACATTGTTTACAAGGGTACGTGACAGAGGGCAGCGTGGCCGCATTAGCGCGCTCTTTCGAAAATCGAACTGGAAAAGGAAAAAAAGGCGGGAACGAAATAATTATGAACGTTCCGTTTCGTAATGGGCGTCGCGCTACCGTTTCGCTTTAATAGCTCGCTTGTTCTCGGAATTTAATTACGCCCCGCGCCCAGATTAGCTGGCGCGTTCCGTTTTGTTAATAAGTCTAATAATGGATGACGCCGTGCACTTTGCGCCTTAATGCGACCCGAGCTTTTGTTACTGCAATTTTATTAAAGCGGTAGATCACACGACTCTTATTCATACTGTTAGCCAACAAAAATGAATAACGCGACTCTATTAAGTACGTAAGTACCTTGTTTAACTTAGAAACGACTCACTTTGTATCTGTCATCTCAAACGAGCCTTCAAATTTTAATATTAATAATTCAATAACGAGCTCTCAAAAACAAATTGTCCAACCGATAAGACAGTGGTCTGATGCAGACAAACAAAACATAAACGATCCGGCCTTAATAAGAACCGGGGCCGAGAGATGAACACAAAAGAAAAAGATAACTGCCTATTGTTTTTTTATCATGTTGTCAATATCGCGCGGCCAAATTTTCAATATTGGAATGCCACGATTCGCCAATAAGAAGCTCGGAAGAATTGATTTATTGTCCAATTAGCGTCGGTCAGGTGTGCCAACTGCCAAGATAGCATCAGGCTGGCCAACCTAACTCGGTTGCAACTACTATTTCTTTTGGCGCGTTTCGTTTAAATGGCATATTGGAATCAAAAAAGAACCTTTACACCATGCGGGCTTCTGGACGGTGCATTTGAAAGTCTGATCGCGCGGGGCGAGGGCTGCTTAAGTGGAAATCGATTTGAATTAATTGCGGACTCGCTTTTTGTATGAAGGAACGTTAATTTAATATACTACGTTTGTTTTACATAGTTACATTGTTAGCGACATCTGTCTTCAATGCTATTTGAATTTAAATTGGATTATTTTTCAATTCTGAATCAACAAGCATTTGATCGAATGGTCTACAATACAATTAATTCACCTTAAATATCGGAGAATAATTTATGTTGGCAGGTACTCCGCGACTACAAAAGCACATTTACCACGTTCATAGCGCTAATCGATCGTAAGTAGAACGTATGGGGTGATAAAGATTTCATTTGGCGTTCATGGCGGGTCGGGTTTGGCGGGACGGGAGAAATTAACGCCACCCGTAATCAGGGTAATCCTCATATTGGCTTAATAGTTGGAGTTTGGACGGTTATTACTATTTATTGGCTTTATTGTTGACTAGCTTCTGCCTGCGAGTTTGTCTGTGTAGAATTATACTTATAAGCCTTCCTATTGAATTACTATCTATTAAGAAAACCGCATGAAAATCCGTTGCGTAGTTTTAAAGATCTAAGGCATAGGTACATAGGGACAGACAGACAGTGGAAACCGTCCTAGTTTTATACTATGTAGAGATAAAGCAAGATTGGAGCCCTTTGTCTAATATAAAGCCGATGTGAGTAGGTTAATGCGTTTCCAATATATCTGTAGTACGATATTAAATTCTTGAAAATTTCAAACAAGCCGGAAGAGCTATTTCATACTGTATGGACGACTAAATAGTTCCTACAAAATTTTACATCCATGTAACCACCATGTGCGGTCAGGTAATTCACACATACTCAGCGCATCCATCCGATTCGAAATTCGAACACACTCATATCCGTTGGCGTTTAAATTTAAACATGGAACAATGGCAGCTCTGTTGTGTCTTCCGCTCCCGCGGTAGCAAAACTTATTGCATTGTGTGTTGCCAGCATTCAGATAATTTTGAAGCAGGCCTGTAGGGCTTTTGATGTTTTTTGTTGGTGCTTGTTTTTTGGCTGTTGTATAGAAAATACTAGGCAAACACCCTCATATTTTGACTAAATCTAAGGCAGTGTAGAAGTTTTTAGGTCGATACGATACCACAAAACTTAAATTCTTGACATTTCTCCTAGAAACATTTTTCAACCAAAAAAACCCGTTGTCTAAAAAGTCGACTTACGAACGATAGTTTTACGTGATAACGTCATAAAGAAACATTCGAACTGCTAGCTCTGACGTCACGCGGGAAGATCGTGCCTCTCTATCGCTTGTTCCGCGCTCTCGCTGTCTCGCTTGCACACTCTGACGTCACGCAGAACGTAACGCAATAAGTAATACTTTTTATCACGTCAAAATCGAACACTACAAATGATTATGACAACATAAAGTTCTTTACCTAATGACATAATAATTTATTGGTAAGCAAAGCACCCTAACTAGGGCAGAGCAACGTTAAATATCTATCTGAATTCACAAATACAGTGTTGCCAGCTACCACTATTACCAAACAATTTAGTAGCGAGCGAAGTTGTGAATAGCGCTGCCGGGAATTGTCTGCGGGTAGTCGATAAATTCCGGTGGCATTTGACGCAACGCGGCCGCGCTGACATCGAGGACAGCCGTTATGACACTCAGCCATTATTATTTCCATTCCCAATATTACGCGACCTCCCCATAACGAACTTTTAAGTGGTTGAGCAAAAACGGGACGCGAATGAACAGTAAAATACCCAACCGTAAAAATATAGGAGACATTCTCCCCGAAATTTCGATGTCGTTTGTATCACGCACTGCCAAGTGCGAAGTTATCGTTTAAGGTTTCGCAGCGCCCTATTACACCGACCCCCTATTACCTAAACCGTAGCCGCATGCCAGAAAAAGACAGTATCACACCCCCCCGCCGCCCGCCCTCGCAATAAATGTGCGGGAAAGAAAGAGACGTAGTAATAGCCGGAAATTAGCACTCGTCTATCTTTCATTTTACACCCCAAATTTTCTTATTCCAATTTCCTCTCGCAACGAGCCTTTCCATTCCAGGGGGCTCAACTGTAAGCCTCGAAAGCGAGGCGAAAAAAGCTTAGTGCGCTACGGGAAAGGTTTCAATTTTACATGGCGCTTGGCGGTTGATTGCAACGTTTCAAATTTGCAAACGCTTTAGAACACTCTGTCATTTGAAATGAGTCATTTTCTGATAAGAATGCCCTATTGGCTGAGACGTGTGCGCTTCGGGCCGCTCGCCGATAATGCCATTTCCGAACGTAGATAGCGTAAAACTTGGGTGTCGGGTTTTTGCTGGAGTTTTAATAATAAAGCATAGGGGGAGAGCGGTCGAGATATGGAAATGAGCGTGTGGAGGAGAGGAAATTTGAATTTATACACCAGCTAGTTTTATTCATGAGGGTGCGAGAGATTATAGGCGGCCGGGTGCGGAGGAATATGACGTCCATTTTTTATTTGACTTTCGACAATGCGAATTAAGAGCGCGTAAAGAATTTAATTGTGTTTTTTTGGGGCTTGTAATCGGTTGTAAGCGGCTCCTTTGACTTTTTTTTGGGTGCGTGGGAATAGTGACGGGACAAGTCTTTGAGAGCGCTTAATAGTGACGTGATCTGATGTTTTTCGCGCCATTTGGCTGTCATCGGAGTTATTGGGGCTCGTTGCGGTCACTCGGTCATATTTCAGTTTTTTGATGTTTTTGTAAGAAATTGTGTGGGAATCTGAGCGATTAGGTACAAGTAGGTAGTTTGAGTGAATTCGTAACGTTACTATCTTCTTTACATAGTAATTATAATATTAATGCACGCCATCTGAATATAGGTATGTATGTTTGTGATGAGGCTTCATTAATAGATATAATGTTTAAAGATGGGTACATCCTGTGCGAAGCCGGGTGGGTGTATCTATTAATCTATCTATCTGTCCTAAAACTTGTTAAGTGCATAACTCTTTTTATCTTTGCTATCCAGTTTCAGAGCGTTTAAAATTAACATGAATAATTTTAGTTGTGTAGGCGAGGAATTATATAATCGAAACATGTAACTATATGAATAATTGTAAATTACTATTCGTATTGCAATTTAAGTCAGTAATAATTGTCTCAAAAATTTACTTCTAAAAAGACGAACTTATCTTTCAGATATAAAAAGGCAACACTATAAAAATTTGTTCATTCACTTCAAATCATAATAAATAAAGTAATAAAAATACAAAATTGATTTAAATTTGACTGCCTTTACAGCCACTTAAGCAGCAGGTATCGACTCACAACTTAATCCATTGATACAGATCCAACTTTTATTTCTTATTCACACCTTAATGGTTACTATCCACTTTTTTCTTAAATTCTACACCCATTCAAAGTATCCGAGTCCATAAATAATAAACATTCAACAAAACAAATTTTTATCATTCGAAACTCCACGGTACAGGTGGAAAAAACATTCATTCATTCAGTTCATTCATTCATTCACTGAGTACGCAAAACTGGAGACTTTGGGCATTAGTGAGGTGACTGTATTATGGACAGTTAATTTATTATGTCTTCATTCAATCCCGTGGGATTTCTGAATGTGATGATGAATTTCATGTTATTGTATAGGCCAATGGGGTATACCTTGATATGGGTAACTTATAATTTTTTATTTGAATCTTTGGGATATTTTCTAGTGTTTTATTTGAATACACTGTTATATGAAGATGACCCTATCATTCTGAGAGGAAGCGTCTGCCCAACGGCACGTAGATATAGGCTGAAAATGAGAATGATACCTGGTCTACTGTTTTTTCCAAAAATAATTGAGAACATTTCGATTAGGTACACTTTAAATGGGGTGTTTGAAATGCATACCTAATGGGTGAAAATACATAGTGGTTCAAAATATATACCTAATGCAATTTTTGGTGAAACTATTAGCCAGATTAAAGTTTTTGATCACGTAGGTAATCTACAGATTAGTTCAGATTAGGTTATGTTGTCATTTTTTGAGAAAATTTCATTATATACTTTTAACCTTTATGTATTTTAAGACTTACACCCTTAAAAGTTAATTTAGTACTGAACCTACAATGTATTCGCAGGTATACAGTGGCAAGGGCACTAATGAAGACATCTAGTACAACAATAAATTTATATAATTATAATTGGTCACCTATGATATTACGCGCATAAAAATAACGCTACCTAGACGTGGTGACAACTTTTATACGACATTTTATCATAATTTAAAAGAAAAACTTAATTTCTCCCATAACAATGTTAGTTGGCTTTAAGCACGTTTTAATGCCGCACTTAAGCTCAACAATTATCTTAACCATAATTATCATTACATGGCAATAATGGCTGCCATTTAGGTAAAAAGTTAATTACAATTACCTTGTTCGTGAAATTGCGATTACGTGCTCCGTGCGTTATGAAATTGATATTTTATTTTCGTTGGAATCCAGTATTTATTCCAATTAGTATTTACAATCTTAAGTTTGCGGTCGAATCGTTATTAATTGCAGATATTCGTGTAACATAATCTTACGCAGCAATTCTAGTAGGTACCGTGAACGGATGAAATTGCGACATATATTTATATTCGGTACCAAATTTTATGGAGCTACCATAAAGGGGCAACCACACTGAACAAAAAATTTTTACCTTGCTACTCCGCTACTCAGAGAGTAGAGAGTAGCGGAGTAGCAAGGTAAAATTTTTTTGTTCATTGAAATGGACCTCCGCAAAGTAACGCCTGATTCAATAAAATATGGGCAACCACACCGCTGCGTATACGCAGTGACGTGCCGTATGCGTCACGTTCTCTCGCCGTTTCTTCATACATTTTCTTGCGTAAATAGAAAGTACCAATTGCTTCTCTTCCCGCGCAGATGGTAAAAGCCCATCGAGGGGCGAAAATATTAGGAATCATCCCTATTTTGGTTTTCCTTTCCACCGATACGCCCACAATCATGCTAAACGTGGCCTTTAGGTTTTGTTACCTTAGGCGCTGTCTACCCCTTAAGAGATAAAGACGTGATGTAACATGTAAACACGTAATCGTGAAAATAATCCAAATTTAGTGTGTATACGTTAATAGGTTTTGAATTATTAAGGGGTCAAAATTGGCTCCAAAAGGTTCGTGTAGTACCTAATAATAATAATTAACACACGGCCAGTCGCCAGTTTCGTTTTTTTAGTTTGAAATTGGCTTGAACACAATAACGTAATCAATAATCATCAAAACCTTTCTGACCATCCAGTGTTACGAGAAGTTTATATATTTCCCTTACAACCCGTTAATTAACGACCGCCGATCATGCCCAATTTTTTTCCACCGGCAACATTAACCTTACGAAATTGGCACGGCAATAAAATTTATGGAGACAAAAAGTGTTGAGTATGACAACACTAGTCCGAACATGGCGAATGGCGGGTAATTAATAAAAATGGCTGTCCTCCGACGAAAGGCAATTAAAAATGATTCCTTAAGAATTTTAATAGCAGGTACAGTCACCGACGTCATTCGCCAACTGTAGTACAAATACGGTGTCAGTAGGTACATTTGTAAGGAGAAAGTGTGTATAAACGAAGGAAAAGGTTTTCATTCGAAATTGGTGCCAAATCTGAGTTATGAAAATCTATCGATTGCAAATATGACAGCCAACACTGTAAATGTATTAGTTGAATATTAATAACGCTATTATTTTGATCGTCCCAAAAATAAAAAAAATAAAAAGGGCACAGGTAATACAATACTACTAGTAATTTATGTAATGCTGGCTCTACACTTCGCTACACCTTGATAACGTGTGAATTAAAAAATATAACTTTTCTGTTGTTTATAAACGACAATGATTCTCAAATTCTAGACTGAATAATTAACGCAAATTCCTACCTCTTGTTTGTTTGTAAATAAAAGCAAGAAGAATGATTAGGCATGATAGCTAATTGTAAAGTTTCTCTTCCAGTAACTGTGCCGGGCAATTTGTATACGATTGCGTTTTATTGGTAGAGTCATTAAAAATATCTAGTAAAAGTTGAAACGAGTAAGTTTGGGTAGTGTTCCTTATTCGTAAGTTGTGAAGTTTTCGTTATGTTCATGGTGAACAGTCTGAAGTGGCTGGTATCAACCCAGACCAGAACATCATCACTATCACTACATAGTATAAAATAAAGTCGCTTTTTCTGTCCCCGTGTCCGTATGTATGCTTATATCTTCAAAACCAGTCAACGGATTTTGATGCGGTTTTTTTTAATCGATAGAGTGATTCAAGAGGAAGGTTTATATGTATAATACATGCATAATGTACCGTGCGAAGCCGGGGCGGGTCGCTAGTAACATATAAAGACTTATCAACCCGCTAAAGCAAAAAAAAAACATGGGTAAGTTCTACCCTTTTTAAAAGTATAAGTGTTGAAGTTAGTTTTAAAACAGATCTCTACCCTTATCTTAACCGCCTAAATACCTACTGTAGGAACCAATGGATAAAAAGCAATCAAGTTTGGCTATTTATCTCTACGTTCAAATCCACCTCACTCTTTCTAACTCGTTGATATCAGTACAAATTAGAGGAGATCAAACTGCTGGTACTTTGTTGCTACTAATTACGCCGTTGCTTGTCTTTGGCCTGAGGTCCAAGTCTACCCACATATAGCTTGAATATTTCAGTTTGACAGCAACATTATAAAGACGTCAGTCCTTGCAATCGCTTTTTGCAAAAAAATTACAAATACCAAAATGCTGGCCACTTATTTCTAAGAAAAAAGGGGCTATTGTCAAAATACCACAAGCTGAGTCATTATTTTTAGTATTTCATTCAATAGTTCATACGTGAGTGCGAATCATTCTCTCTGACTGGCTAGAGCGTGATAATTATTTTGCTATTCGTGAGTCAATATCACAGCGCCGAGAATGAGGCTTTTATGAAGTTATATTTGGGGTTCCGTTTATTATTGTATAAGATAAATCGTTTTTGTACGGTGTGGTGGAAGCTCGGTATTTGTGGCATAAAATTGTAGCAAAACAGAATGATTTTATTCCGTTTTTTTTTGTTCTTGTAATTGAACACCAATATGCCTACTGATAAGGTTAATGATTTTCACATGCTATAGAAGTTAAAAAATATCGATTATCCTCATCAGAAAAAAAAACTGCTTTACTGATATGGCTATCGAAATTGGTATTGTTGCGGACTGGCAACCAACTGAAATGTAAAGTAATGTCAGTGTCTAATGAAAATTTGGTTTGGTAGAATGACTTGTAAATGAGGTACTAAATAAACGTATTTAGGTGTTCGAGCCTTTAGGCTTGACCCACTGTGAGATAACCCTTCAGAACATCAGCGCCATCTAGCCTATAATATAGTCAATTCAAGACCTTGTACCTGTTTTATTGTATCTGTGGTTAGTAGTGGGGAGTCAGCGTGGAGGCAGGCGGCCATTTTATATTCAGTACGCTTTTGAATCTCAGCGTCGTCAGCCACTTTTAACTTCATGGAAACGAAGTTAATTGTAAGTAAGTACCTACACATTAATAATTACCAACAATTGTTTCTGCATGAGTGTCCATAGCTAGATATGGAAAACATTCATGTAAACTGGTGCAAAACACGCGTCGCTCGGGCGCACGTGTGCTTCGTGGACCACGAAGAGCTTCTTAACTGAAGCACTTGTCTCCTCGCAACGAAGGACAAGCTGTCGAGTAACGACAGAACCGCACCTAAAAACTCCTGGGAATTATTCCCATTGTCGGTCGTATCAAGTTGAGACGACCGGTCGCATCAACCGAGACGTCCGGTAGCATCGACGAGACGCCAAGTCGAATCGGTCGAGGCGTCCTAGTCGTATCAGCGAGACGACTGGTCGGACTAGTTAACGACCGGTCACTACAATTGAGGCGCCGAGTCGCATCAATTAGTACGACTAATCACAACGATTCACCAGAAGTGTCGAATCAAGTATTGCTACTCTGATATTGGCATTAGCAAAACACATCCCATATGATTGCTTTGCTGGGTTGTTTCAGACGATGTCGCCTCCAACCGTGACAACCATGCAAGATTTGTGTCGCAGAGTCCCACAAGATCAACAAGACTTCTTTACCCGCGTCGTCCAA
The DNA here is from genome assembly GCA_932294345.1 of Pandemis cinnamomeana. Lineage (NCBI taxonomy): Eukaryota > Metazoa > Arthropoda > Insecta > Lepidoptera > Tortricidae > Pandemis > Pandemis cinnamomeana. The sequence goes on along the minus strand of OW028724.1, from coordinate 5,204,159 downwards.
ATAGTGGAGGACAACTACCCCACGGGCTGGAACTTGTGGGAAGTCCAGGACTTATCCTACTCGGATTTATTTGGAGAGAAAATATCAGCCAAGATGGAAGCCAAGTTAAGGTTCGCGCTTCCAACATATGAACTGGCAACGGCATATTCTCCCGGCGACTCCTTGCTATCCGAGAAGAAGTATCGTTTAATCAAACGAAAATTGTTAGAATGGCCCCTGGGACGAGCACTCTTATATGCGCCACACAGTATTATGGAAAAAATCCATTCAAAATCTTACGAAAGATTCATAAGCACGGTTAAGCTATTGAAACCACGACTAACCTCGAGGGATGTGGCCTCTAACACCATAACGCACAAAAGAAGCTCCGTGTCACCAGTAAGCTCCCGCAGCTGCAAAACGCCACGTCGTGAACCATCAGTAGCAAGCGCAGCTCCCGTGACAAGCGAAGCACCGGGTTCGCTCGCCCTCCTCGAAAAGATGATGGAACTTCTGACCAAACAGACCCAGGCAATCGAAAATATTGCGACCCAGGTGTCGACCGTCGGATCCAAAAGTGACACTACCGTAGCAGAATTGGACGAATCTTTCGAATCGGTACCAGACAGTACCGGATCCGATGATGAGTTTGGAGTCCCTGCATTCGACTCAGGACCCCAGAAAAACACAGCAGCATCAAATGTTCTGACTACCGCCGAACCCGAGGAAGCCGCATTAACCGCACAAATTGCTGAGGCACAAAAGAAATTGGCAGCACTCAAAACACCAAATGCTGTAGATATCCCCGATTGCGAATTCTTACCACACACTATGGAAGCCGAGGCAAAACTAGCAAAAGCTGATCCGGACCTGGTTGATCAAGGCCGGAAGTGTCAACGCCTAAACGAAGACGGCTGGAAGAATATCCGCTATGCCGAAGTACAAAAAACATTCCATGCCACCCCTGCGTTCGCCGCACTTAAGGTCAATAGTCACCTGGCAACAATAACGCCGACCTCGAGCTCGACATCCCAACTCGAAAAGACAGACATGACCTTGGGCGCCATAACATACGGATTACTATTGCAAAGGAAAGCCTTTCGGGAAGCCTGTAAAAATATGGATCCCAAGCTTCGCACGGAAATTCATAAACATCTACTTGCCCCGGACTGTCCCTTTAGGAAAACCTCAGACGGGCTACTACAGTACACGTGCGGCAGGAGAGCTGAAATTATTCAAGCTCGAAGGGAGACTTACAAACCTACAAACAAAGTTTTGAACGACATCCTACATGACATACCGCCCTCCGATACACACCTCTTCTCCGAAGAAAAATTGTCGGAAGCAGTCAAAGAACAGGGGGGGGCACATAAGTTTTTCCCGAAGAAAACCAGCCACTTCAACAAGACTGGGAGAAAACAACCAGCACAAAAAGGGCCTAAGGGCCATAGAGATTATGGCATCAAAAATAAAAGGCAGTCAACACGGAATTTTCGTGACTTTCGCCCAAAACACGATAGCGGGACGTCGGGCTTCAACAAGGCCAAGACCACCCAAGCCGCTGCAAAGAAACCCTAATTCACAGGTATTTCAAGCAGGTCAACTTAAGTTTAAGTTAGATCTGTGGGAATCGTTAGGTGCCCCAGAGACAATACTAAATGTTTTGAGGGGATATCGGATTCCCTTTATTCAAAGACCTCCTCATATATTATTCGCAAATGGCAACAGCAAACAATATGAACCTAAAAATTCAGAAATGATGTCTCATCAAATCGAGAACCTGTTAGATATCAACGCTATCTCGATTAATAGGTTCAACAGCGGTTACTTATCGCCAATTTTTCTAAGGCAAAAGCCTAACGGGTCCCATAGGCTAATCTTTAACTTACGTTCACTGAACTTCTATGTCTACCCCCCAAGATTTAGACTCATAAGCCTATCAAAGGTAGCTCAAATCCTGCAGCAGGGAGATCACTTAGTAAAAATTGACATTTCTAACGCATACTATCATGTTCCCGTCCAGAATTCTCATACGAGATACCTATCTCTGGCGGCCAACGGGAAAATCTATAACATGAATTGTCTGCCATTTGGTTTATCAAGCGCTCCGTCAATTTTTAGTAAAATCACTAATTGGGTCGCATCACTACTACGTGAGAAGGGGATTCGGGTTATCGTTTATTTGGACGATTTCTTACTTATGAACCAGAAAGCCGATAAACTAGCTGAACAGGCAATCTGGGCCACAAATTTTCTCAAAGAGCTAGGTTGGCAGATCAACTCAGATAAAACCGACGTCACACCAAGGTCGAGGATCGAATATCTAGGCTTAATATGGGACACAAAAGCAAACCTGAAAATCTTGCCTACTACAAAAATCTCCAACATCAAAAACACAATCCTTAATACCCTCTCCAAGGGTAATTGGAGTTGGATGGAAGCTAAGCAATTACTGGGCAAATTAAATTTTGCGGCCAACGTAATACCTTTAGGCTTTCTCCATTGCAGGCGTATTCAGATCGCAGCAAAGTCACTCCCGGACACACAAAGATACAAGATTTTCCAGTTACCAGACCAGGTCAAAAAAGAACTAAGCTGGTGGCTTCAAAATATTTCAAAGACCTCGGATATACAAGTTGCCCCAGCATCAGTCTTCATAACGACCGATGCCTCAGACATAGGATGGGGTGCTATGATAAACGACGAGAAGTTGTCAGGTCACTGGAATATCTCGCAAAATCACTGGCACTGCAATCAAAAGGAATTATGGACCTTATACGAAGTACTTCGAAGCAAGTCAGAACTAGTTTCAGGCAAAACAGTCTTATTCCAAACAGACAACAGAACAGCGGCTGCCTACATACGGAAGCAAGGCGGCACGAAGTCACAAAAACTTCTATGCATAGCATCAAAAATTCTGCACCTAGCTCTGCAATACAATATCACCATAATTCCCAAATACTTGCCGGGCAGATACAACGGGATCGCAGACAGCCTGTCACGACGGAAAACATTCCAGGAATGGCACCTAGACCAGCCAACACGGACGGAAATTTTTCTAAAAATGGGCACACCAGAAATCGACCTTTTCGCGAGCAAGTTATCTGCAGTAGTCCCGAGATACGTGAGCGAAGACTCCAAGGACAGGGCAAGCGAGTACACGGATGCATTCAGCAGAACATGGAATTACGAGATAGCATGGATTTTCCCACCACCTGCGCTAATTCCACGGATACTCAGACATCTGAACGGTTCCAAGGGACTGTACCTCCTAGTGACACCGAAGTGGGAGAAGGCATTCTGGAGAGCCGAAATCAAAAAGAGGGCAATCTCTCCTCCGTTCAAGATTCGAGACCTGAAAAATCACCTTCGCGACCTACGAACCAATCTACCTCCCCGGAACATCCAGACTTTGTCTTTGGAGGTATGGAAAGTACGGGCTGGTCCGATGAGGTAACAAGCTGGAATGAATCGGAACGATCTCTATTACAATCAGCCTGGAGACAATCCACCTTAAAAACATACAGACCGGCTTGGAATGCATGGTTTAAATGGACTTTAGACAATAACGTGTCCCCAAAAACGCCAAACCCTGGCGATCTGGCTAGATACTTAATCTACCTTTACAAAGAAAGACAGTTGGCCCCCAAAACTATCCTTGTCCATAAATCAGCTGTTGCCACCTTCACAAAGCCCTGTAGTACGTCTTCTCTTAGTGATCATCCTTTGGTCAAGAAAACTATCAAAGCAATCTTATTGAAAAGCCCTCCTAAACATAATTCCTCTATATGGAACATAGCAGATCTCGTGGCCTGGATTTCTAAAAGGAATATTGATAGCTCTAGTCTATTTCAAATCTCACAGCACGTGGCAATCTTACTACTTCTAGCTACGGGTCGTCGCGTTCACGACCTAACGTTGCTGCACATAAACGCGGAGCAGTACCACATTACAGCAGACCAAATTATCCTCTGGCCGTCCTTCGGTTCCAAAACAGATAACATGCACTTTCGTCAGACCGGTTGGTGCCTATCAAAAAACAACAATAATATTTTTGACCTCTGCTACTGGATACCGACACTGATTCAAAGATCAGAAGATCGCAGAAAAGCAGACCCTAACTTGACAAATTTATTCATCACCACTCGAAATAGAGTGAAAGCAGCATCTAGGTCTGTAATAGCCGGATGGCTAAGACTAGCGCTTAAAGATGCAAAAATTAAAGCAACTCCCGGCAGCTTCAGGTCAGCTGTAGCTACGGATAACTGGATCAACAGAAACCTCGACATTGACGAGGTACTACGTAAAGGCAATTGGCGTAGTCACACAACATTCTTGAAACACTACTTCAAAGAAGTAGAGTCTAGCAATATTGTGTCAACACAAGCAACCTCCGATGATTTTCAGGCAATTTAAAGTTGTTAATCATATGCAACACCTTCAATATACTAGTTGATTATTAAGAAGTACAATCCTTTTATTTCTTCTTTTCCTGTAAGGCATTCTCACTATACGGGTATTTTCCACAAATAGTCACAGTACGCATAGTCAGCGCCGGCAGATATTAAACATCTCACAGTGGGTCAAGCCTAAAGGCTCGAACACCTAAATAGAACCGTTTTTCCCCCGAAGGGTAAAAAACGTATATTTAGGTTTCAGCCGAAAGGCTTGACCCACCATTGAATCCCTTGCCGGCTTCGCCTCGCTTCGATTCCTAAAGCGGCACTGAATATAAAATGGCCGCCTGCCTCCACGCTGACTCCCCACTACTAACCACAGATACAATAAAACAGGTACAAGGTCTTGAATTGACTATATTATAGGCTAGATGGCGCTGATGTTCTGAAGGGTTATCTCACAGTGGGTCAAGCCTTTCGGCTGAAACCTAAATATACGTTTTTTACCCTTCGGGGGAAAAACGGTTCTATTTTAATCCGAAAAGGCGCGCTGCTTATTTTACATTTTTGGCGACCGTGACAGGACTTAGAGTAAACTACGACTTGGCTACTCCAGTAAATGAGACGTATTCACACACATATTATATTATTTTTCATAGGTTGTCTTTGGTCCGATATGTGTGTTAAAGTAGGTTACTTGTCGTTAAATTAAGAAATACTTGTCCAATTACCTAATGTAGAGGGAACGATTTATTCATTCACCGAATAAATCCAGTCAATCGGGCAAAGGTTAACTGGAAGAGATCCCTTTTAGGGATACGTTCGCCTTTGTGCATTTGTGTTGTCCTGTATTGATCTTTTTCATGGCTGTGTTTTGTGTACAATAAAGAGTACATACATACATACATACAATTTTAGTAGAGAACCTTCCTCCTAAACCTCGTATCTATCTTGACGGAGAAATGACAAATGCTTTATAAAAACTGTACAATTCATTTTGCGAACCGTAATATTTATAATATTCAGAGGCTGTTTTCTAAGAAGATTACGCTAGACATGTTTTGACGAAGGCTACCCGCAAAGCTATTTAAAACTTTCTAAATTATTACTGGCTGTTTTGAATTAGGCCTGTTTATTTTATTTAAAATTCGAACGATACTTTAAAAAAAAAGGTGTCAATGTAGTTTCATAATACAATTGTAAGTACCTACTGTACGAACTGGCCAATGAGATATGCCTCAGATGCAGTTTAAAAAAGTTGCCATTTCGGAATTCAAATTTACTCGCCGTTCCATCTCATTGTGTGAGTGACACGGCATCTCATCCATTTTATTGGCAACAATCGACCGGCTTTTGTTTGCAAATGTCTTATTAAATGATTGCTAGTAAATACCGGCTGACGGCAATCGTCTGAATCGTAAACGAATTTCGAATAAAGAACAATTATTTTAAAAGTTTAAAGAACTCTACCTACTTAGTACCTATTTAGTTTCCTACTTAACACAATCAACCCCGGTGCGGTGATTTAGGGTTCTGTATATCCAAAGAGAAAAACAATATTTGGAAAATCGAATGAACTCGTTGTTTCTTGTGTGACTGTCGAGACATTTTTCTCAGGAACGCGTGAAGGTATCATGTAGAAATTAATGTGAAACACTAATGGCGATCTTTTCCAACCGTAATTTAATCTAACTCAAAACCTTCTTTCCCAAAACTTTCTCAAAACCTTCCACATCCGTTCTGTTTTAACTCGTAAGTATGCAATATCTCCTTTAAGTAAAACAAAAACAGTCATTGCATTAACAAAACACATTAAATTAAACTCAAAGTAATGGACTATATTTTTTAAACGGTTCTCATCGTTTGCGTAGATTTAATGACGTTTTCATGCAAGCAGTCTCGTCGCCAAAACAATTTTTTCTCCCATATGCAAAGAAGCGCATTTGCATCCTCCGAAACCACACTCGCCCTAATTTGGATGGCCCGGTATCTGCGGCGAAATCGTTAAAATACACTCACAGTAGCGAGAACGGTACAAAACACAAAACAATAAATAAATAACGAGAACAATAAATATAATTAAAAACGACAAAAAGCGTCCGTCCGCATGACGCGGGTACAAACGGGTGCGCGCTCGGACGACTCTATATTAACGATACGAATATCGCCAGCACTAGCCAATACAGTATGTACTGTAAGCTAACCTCCCAAAGCTCAAAATGGGTCTTTTAAAAACCCCACCCGTCCAACATTTTGTCACCGGCACGTCACAATTTGGAAGGCTCCTCATTAGAGATTTTTATTTTAAATACTGGCCACAGAGTCGAGTATTCAGTGCTTGCAGGAGAAGAGTTTTTGTAATCAAAAATGGAATTTAAACGAGATGACATTTCTTTATTGCGCTAGGCGATTTTGTCCGTGTCCGCTCATTAAGTGGGAACTATAGAGATGAAATTTCTGTGATTGGGGAATTTGACAGATTCTCGGAGTTAGTTCGTAACTCGTTCTATGAGGACAGATCGATGGAACTAGGTCCTAATAGGGCCGGTCGGCGGCGGTATTCGGAGTTGTCGCGTTCTCCCAAATTTATTGCACCAATTAGTAGAGTCCACGTGAAGGGGGTTATCTGACGGCTCGATCGCACTCTATTTGGGAGGTAACGGTCGATAATGGTCGCATTTCGGGGAACGCTTGATCATATTTTTTTTCACAACTCCGGTAGATTTTTCGGAAGCGAGAATGTAACAAGTTAATTGGATAGAATCATTCCGCCGGCGACACATGTGTAGGTGCTTTATAGAGGTCATTACGAGCACGGATTAATTAGGAGGCTGCTGTATTTTGAGATCGTTCGATAATTTCATATCTGAAATTTAATTTAAATTACAAAATGTAAATGGGTCTAGTCCGAGAATGGTGCTGTTGAAAGATTTATATTGTAAACAGCTGCCGTCGATTTAAATGGACAGCAATCGGATTTCCGAAAACCTGGCTCGGAAACAAAAGCAAAGCGCGGCAAGATGGCGCGATTAGCTGAAACGGTTCGGATGCGTTCAGTCGCAGACTACAGGATTTGCACTTCACGGAAACGTTCACGATGCGAAGTGTTCGAGTTTCGAATTATTTTGTAGTGTGGCCAATCTGTGTTTTATTACCTGCCAGTTGCATTTTAAGAAGAAAGTTCTTCTCTACTAATTAAGTTCATCAGTCATCACGCAAATTCATCCCCATTGTAATTTTATTAAGTAAAGGCAGCAAAAGTAATGCACAAACTTAATTAGCTACATTTAATTAGTTTGAAACATGATCGTTAAACAAATTACTTTTAATTATAAATAAATTTATCCGACGAATTCTCCGTGGCCCAGACACGGCTAAATTCACGAATTTTAATTTGGGCACACAATTTTAAGTGATTCCTTTTACTGATACGCCGAGTTGCGATGTCGCTAACAGTCTCGTTTATGCTGTAATTTTCGAGAATAGTCCAATTTATCCAATGAATTTTATATTAATTTCTACATACAAAATTGATTCTTGTGGTAGGTAGGTATAAGACATCTATTTCCCGGAATAGAATAAGAATAACATTCATCTATAATTTACAAGGTACGTGAAGATTAATTATTTAAATCCATCAGTTATAAAATACAGTTAGCTATTAAAAAAAAAAAAACTTTATTGCTAGTGACAAGGTTACATAATTGAAACAAAAATGACATGCTATAAACTTAAAAGTAACAGTACACAAGTTTAGCAAAAGGGAACCAATCACTATTCACTGCGAGTGAAATTTTATTGAGTGAAATATTCACTAAATGTTAATTTCGACTGGTCAAAGGTTCGCATCATGTTTGTTCTAAGAATTACAGATTTGACATTCTTTCGTTTTTCGCATCCATTTTGGCTTTTACTTTTGGGTTCAAATTACAATCAAAAAAATCGAACCCAATTTAACTCATCACTACATAGTATAAAAACAAAGTCGCTTTTTCTGTCCCCAAGTCCGTATGTATGCTTATATCTTCAAAACTACACAACGGATTTTGATGCGGGTTTTTTTAATAGATAGAGTGATTCAAGAGGAATGTTTTTATGTATAATTCTACGCAGACGAAGTCGCGGGCAGAAGCTAGTTAAGTTATAAACGCATTTAACCCGTCCTTGAATATCATCAGAATATACATACATGTCTAATTCAATCTTGCGCAATAAATTTTATCATTCAGAAACGTTCGTTAAGTTCAGATGAACTTAACTATCTCTCTGTCTGTTTATCTTTATCTGTCTGTTCGGTGCCCCAATTGTTCCAAATAGGTATACATAAACCATTTTTTTACACGATAAAGGCCTATTCAAATATAAGTTTAAATGTGATATTGTACTAAAATAATTCCCAGTCACTTCTCAAATCAACCTATCGTCAAAATAAACCTACGACACGCTACCGACATTAACATCTCTCTGTTTTGTCGCGACCGGTACCCAAGCCACCCTGTCACTCCAAGCTCCGCCCTCCTTCGCACTGATGTACCAGTACCGGCTTACAGCGACAAGGTTCCAAACTGGTCAGTGTTGATCTTAAAATCCGGTAGCTAAAAGTAATTTGTGAAATTACTTTCTTAGAATTGTACTCAATTAAGGCTCGCGTCGAGTCGAGAGCAGACAACTGGATGGTCGATATGGTTTTTTAAATGCTTTTTGTATGAAATAATTGTTGTGCTTTATATAGTACGATGTGGTTGTGACGTGAATTTGTATGTAAAAGTTTGGTGGTAATTGTGGATAGGTATTTGGACCGTTTGCCAGTGTCCTGTTTTTTCCTGGAATTTTCAACTGTAGGCCGAGATTCCTGCCAAATGTATATAGGTGAAAAACCCGACTTGTTTGTAGTAGTGTACAGAACTGAGAGAGAGAAAGAGAGAGAGAAACATTTATTTACACACATTCGATACAAGTAGATGTATAATAGGAAGAAATACAATATACTTAGGAATAGTACCGATATGGTGTAAAATGGGCCCCACTCAGCATAATAACTGATATGGGGATTAAGTCATTTTTCTAATTTGGAACGTTAATTTGTCTATTCGCACACGTTACTCACACATACAAGTCATATACTTAAGTTTTCCACCTATACACATAAATCACTATGTGGGTAAAATTTTCAGTTGTATAATAAAGTAGGTACCTATTTATTAATAAACTAGCTTCTGCCCGCGACTTGGTCCGCGAAGAATTAGCAATTGACATGTTTATCGCTATACCGCGGGAACTTTGCAATTTTCCGGGATAAAAAGTAGCCTATGTTTTAATCTAGGTTACTAGCTATCTCCGTTCCAAATTCCAAATTTAATCCGTCGTTTCCGCGTGAAGAAGGAATAGACACACACTCACTCACTCGCTCACTCACATCCTCACAAACTTTCGCATCTATAATATTAGTAGGATTGAGTTCTGTCAGTTTTAGTTATTCTTGATTCATTTAAAACACGGTGTATAAGTACTCAAAGGTTAACTGGTAGAGATCCCTTATTGGGATAAGTTCGCCTTTGTGCATATATTTAAGGTCTTTTTTTGAGATTTGTCTCTGCTTCTTTATATTTGTACAATAAAGCATTTACTTACTTACTAGGTATTATATGTATACTAACCATGGTGACAGTGACATAGTGATCTTTGGTATCATGTTATATAGGCGATGTGGCTAGCAAGCCATCACTGTTTTGATTCCCCTTTCCATCCATAAGCCCACAATCATGCTAAACGTGGTCTTTAGTACTTTATACGTGACTAGCTTATGCCCGCGACTTCGTCTGCGTAGAATTATACATAAAAACCTTCCTCTTGAATCACTCTATCTATTAAAAAAAACCGCATCAAAATCCGTTGTGTAGGTTTGAAGATATAAGCATACATAGGGACAGAGGGACATGGGGACAGAGAAAGCGACTTTATTTTATACTATGTAGTGATGATTTATGCATGCATGTGCATATGTGCGTAGTGACAGGAATGCTTAATTGCGAACAACGGTTTAATTGAGGCCTGATAATGATCTTTATTAGGTAAAGATTATATGAAGCAAAAACTGGGCACTAGCCGGTGGCCGGGAGTCGAACCTGCAATTAGCGGCACAGCTAGCTTTCGACACGTCCGTACCGTTCGCAGAACAACATTTAAGTATTCTGTTTTCTGAATGAGACTTCGGTTTTGTATATTATCATAGAGATATCTAACGTAAAAAAAAAAAATACTTACTCCTGATAACTCCTGAAAAAAAAAAAAGTATTTTAAATTTGCACGCGCCAAAAAACTTACTTGCTTCTGCCGCCAAGCAGCAGTGCTTACTGTGTTCCGGTGTGCGAGTAGCCGGTGAAATTATTGGCGTATGAGCATTGACTTACAATAAACAACTAGACTCTCAGTCACTAACAAAGGTTCCTCAAGAAACGTCCGAGTTGCTTTGTCTATGTGTTGTGTATGTCAACACATCGACTTAGACAGATAACATTAACATATTCGTTCAAATTGACACCTTATTTCGTGGCAGTAATGTTTAATATCAATGGCGCAGGATCGTGAGAAGTAATGACACGACGCCACGCGCTAGAAACCTGCCTGTCTCTTTTGTTCTCAATAGTAAGATTACGGTGCGAAAGAGACATATACATTGTTATCAAAGCGCGGTCGAAACACAACTGAACAAAAACCCTGAACAATAGACGCGTGTTCAGACTTTTGCTTCGGACAGTTTTTGAGCGTGATTGGGAGTCTAGTTGTTTATTGTACGTCAATGCGTATGAGGGATTTTATCTTAGCATTCAAGGCTGGCAACTCAATGCTGTCAAGTCAGTGCAATTCCCCGCCACACTAAGGAATTACTGTCTAATGAAGTTTATTTTTATTCCATTTATAAATTTATATGAAACTCAGTGGAGAAAAATTGATTAAATTTACATTTAAGGAATTTTGTATTCATAGGTTAATGTAAGTTAACATTTGTTTTACATTGTAAACATTCCTTTTTCTGTATTCGGCTGAAGAGCTATGCACCCAGCGCCAGAAAAAAAAAAGTCAGTGCAACAGCTGGAAGTGTGTAAGACTTACCAAGATTTCGCCAACGCAACTCTGACGTCACATTAAGAAGGGCTGTCCCTTAATAACTAGAGTCAGAAAGTAGGGGGGAGTACTACCAATATTGAAACAAGTCACGCTTATTGGAATCCCTAATTCAGACTTAGCCCAGACTTTCGCTTCTCAAAGTTACTCTTATTTCCAACGTCCGTATCTCTTAAATACCTTGTCTCTTTCCCTCGTCTTGCGAACCCATACACCAGAAAGAGCAACCAACGAATTCCCTAACGCCTTATCAGGAGTAAGTAATTAGTTGGATCATGGTACATAATAAATTTGCTGCGTCTTTAACCGCTTTGCTAGAATTTTAATCACGTCTTCACGTTTGGTGGTCGCCATTTTGCCTTCCATTTATGTTAAACTTAACAGCGGTTGCTTGCGGTGCCATAGACTGCCATAGACAACTGCTGATGTTTTTTAAACTATCTCAGAGTATTTAAATAAGGAAGTTGGATTAATTATTAGATTCTCGTTACACCATAGGAAGAAGTTTATATTAGGGATGTATCGTTGAAAAGTGATTTAGAATTTGTTTTTTTTTTTTTTAAGGATTCATAAAAGAAGAATAAGGCAAAGTTAATAATGAGAGCGATTTGGAACGTAAAACGGCTTTAAGTAATTTGGCTAGAAATATATTATTATGTAGTTTTTGAGATTTACATTTAGGCAAACAAAAATGTCTATATAGAAAGGAGTGATGGGTTGCTAGCCGCATCACCTACAACATGATTCACAAGATTTTAGCAAATTCCCTCGATGGGCTTTCACCGTCTGCGATGGAAGGGAATCAATTCCAATATTATTATTATTTATTTTATTATTATTTTATGACATTTTTAACCTTTTCGCCGCCACGTCGAATAAAGACGACGCCTCCCATCCCAGAGTTCTGTATTGCAATGCCTTAAATTGAACCTCAACCAACTCAACATTGAACTAATGAACGTATATATGTGTCGTTGGCGTCGAAAAGGTTAAGGGTAGGACGAAGGTATCAAGAGATGGCGAATACTATTGCGACTCTCGCGCGTTGGACTATACAGCCTCATATCAAAACTAGCGTCAAAGCGCGAAAGAGAATATAATTATTTGAAGCAGACGGATGCCTCTGATTAGCAGTGAACAGTGACACAATAAAAAAACTTGCTTTTCTCGTTTTGCTGCCTGTACCTTCCGACATAAATAAGCTCACGGGGAGCCTTGTGGAAAGCTGCAACATATATATGGGCATTTATTTGCCGTAAAAGCTTGAGGATCGACTTTTTGTCACTCAAATACCATATTTAGCTATCGAAAGTTTAAGGGCTGAAGTGGAATATATATATGTATCTAATTAGTAAGCGTGTATTTATTTTGTTTTCCTATACACCAATATGGCCAGAGTAGGTAAACATTCAAATTATATTCGTTGTTAAGTTTTGCGAAGTAGCATTTACATGTAGTGTCAAAGTTTCCGCAATGAGTCACGGTCGAAATAAATATATACATACATATACATACATACGCAAATCACGTCTTTATCCCTTACGGGCTAGACAGAGCCTAAGGTAACAAGACCTACAGGCCACGTTTAGCAACTTTGCGGGCGTATCTATAGGTGGAAAAAGGAATCAAAATAGTGATGGGTTGCTAGCCGCATCGCCTATTTTATTTATTTATTTATAAAAACACTATAACATAATTCCTAAGAATTATTACGCCCATTCCCTCGATGGGCTTTTACCATCTGCGCGGGACGAGAAGCAACTGGTGCATTCTATGTTTATTTATAAACTAGCCTTCCGTCCGCAGCTTCGCCCGCGGTAAATTAATTTTCCCGTTGGAAAGGTTTTTTCCCGCGGTAAAAAGTAGCCTATGTCACTCAGTGATAATGTAGCTTTCTAACGTCAAAAGAATTTTTGAAATCTGTCAAGTATTTTCGGAGCCTATTCAATGCAAACAAACAAACAAACAAATTTTTCCTCTTTATAATATTAGTATAGATATATAATTGTTTTTATTTTATTCTTAGAACAAAAACCTTAGCTTGCTAAGTACTCCGCTACCATGACGCTACCACTGGCACGAAGCTTGTACAACCAAATTCAACCAATGGCTGACGGGAGTGAATGTCTCTCTCTCCCCAAGACAGGCCGGCGAATCTTCGCCGAAAACCGGTGCATGCGGAATAAGGAGACAAAAACACAAAAAAGCAATATTTAACAAGTAAATGTGACGACCCCACGACACTAGACAAGGCTAGTGTTAAATGAATTTTTTTCGTTTTTTTACCTAATTAAAAAGCATCGAAAGAGGCAAGAGTCGCAGTATGTACAGCCACGCCTACAATAAATCGGCACCGTCGAACCGCCGTTTCAATCATCGAAAAAAACGATCACGGCGCGAATAACGAAAAACAAATAAGCATAACTCATCGAGCGCAGATCGGTATCGATTATTGGAGAGTGGAATCGATTAATTCGAGAGAAATAATAAAGTGACTTCAGTTAATTGGTTTGAGAGCTGATAACTTACTTATTGGGCCTTGAACATGGGTTATGTGTCATATACATATACAATTATGGATACGTATTTAGGTTATACATGTATAGCAAAGGTAGAGGGACGGAGTCTAGAAATTTGCTCGTAGCCAGAGGCATCTTTAGTTAATTACACGGAGACCCGTTTTGATAGATTGATGCCTACACTTAAAATAGATACCGCATTTAAATACCAGTAAGTACATAACCAAATCACGTAACCGTACCAAAAGGTTACACGTGTTACACTCTTTACGTCTATAGATTACATATAATAAATCAGTAGGAAGTTCATGTCTTTACATTAAATAAATTCATCAAAAATAGAGTGCTAACGACCAGGGAAGAGCAATAAAACACAAAAGTATATTTTATAATTTTTGTCTGTCTCTATGTATGTATGTACGTGTTCATTAATGTCTGTATTCGCTAATCTCCAAAATTGCGCCACGGATTTTATTGCGGTTTTCAAAAATAGTTAAAACTTACATCAGGGCATATATTAGGCTTTATTTTATTGAAATCTAATGTATGTATAATAATGAAAGTTAGCGTCATTTAAGTTTAAAGTGTTAAGCGCCTGTTTAAATATGTATAGCAGTGATTTCCAGTGACATTTTGATCTTTTGAACAGTCGTAGCGTTAGAAATACATAAATACATAGTTACATAAATTAAGTCTTTATCCCTTACGGGGTAGAACTTACCCACAATACTAATTCCACGCAGACGAAGTCGCGAGCAAACGCTAGTGAATATGTATATATGCTAATGCCACGGTGATGCCCCATTTGATTGTGATAAGTTACTTCACAGGTTATTTCTCCATTTTGTTTTATTGTTCGGTGTCTCCGTCTTACTCGTTAAAAAATATAGGTTATATCTCTCTATAATGTGAATATAGAGCGAACACGAGCTCGCAAATTTTCCCAATTGTGTTTCTTTTTAGTTCATCAATAATGTCCATGAAAATTAGTAAAAGTATAAACTGAAGTATGCTAAGTTTCGTATTGCCCTAACACCTGTACATACGTGATCTTGAACGCGCAGCCTCCGCTAAGGTATCAATTTAGCAAACCAAATGAAGAGATTCGCCGACACTGGAAAGGCGTAAAACAATTTTCATGGGCTCTTAGCAGTAACTAACCAGGCGCAGGGCTGGCCCCATGGAGTTTTGAGTTTTGCACGGCTAGTACTTACTAGCTCTTACGAGTGCGCAATAGACTACCCGTCTTTTCCTTACTGTTCGTTTTAGAAAGAGACAGCCGTGACGTAAACAGTACAAGGTGTTTTAGAATTAATCTGGTTCATTTCAGCAGACCCCTATTACACCAACTCGAGAATTGTCTGAGACAAATGACAATTTGAAACGCAATGCGTAGTCAATATGAAGCTAATCGGCACAGATTCCCGCCGAATCAGTAATGTAAACAGAATTGTCACTTGTCACCGAAAATTGTCGGTGTGAGGTG
Organism: Pandemis cinnamomeana; assembly: GCA_932294345.1. Lineage (NCBI taxonomy): Eukaryota > Metazoa > Arthropoda > Insecta > Lepidoptera > Tortricidae > Pandemis > Pandemis cinnamomeana. Next base: position 5,188,653 of record OW028724.1, on the reverse strand, counting down.
ACAATTCGAATTGCGATGCGTGGTCAATTTGAAGCCAACCGGCACCACTCTTGTAAAGACTTGTCTACGTCCGGGGGGAAAAGCAGTGCTTGATCCGGTGCACCCTGGGCATCGGCTAATGATTTCCTGGCAGTTTCTGAGGGATATTATTCACGGTTGGCTAAGAGCCCGACAGGGGTAAGGGGGTCTTTGACCATTACCGTACAACATTGCCGACATTTTGTCACAAGATTTTTTGATCATACTTTTTAATTTTATTGGCGAAGTTGTCGTCGCTATAACGACTTGATACGCCACAAATAAGAAGAAGAGGAAGACGAAGAAGACTTGTCCAACTTTTGATTCAAAATAAAGTCGCTCTTTGGATGCCGTTACTTTGAACGTCGACCGATGTATGGTAACATTAATTTGGTCAACCAGAATAAGAAAAACCTATAAACAGGGCTATCCGTTAAAATTAACCCATCCATTGCTGATGGAACCTGGATTAATTTTAAAACACAGTGTAGATATACATATACCCCCTTATTCATAAACGCTCTATAGGCTTCTGCTAATTTAGCAATCGTTTGTCCTTATTTGTGAAAGGTTAAAGTCAAAACGACAGATAAGGACAAACGATTGCTAACTTAGCAGAAGCCTAAATAGCGTTTATGAATAAGGGGGATAGACTACAAGCCCATGGAAAAAAAACATGTGAGCGGTATATTTATGGAATTTCTCAGGTACAAGTGAGGAATTACGACTAATTATTAATTTACGGCGTTTTTATAGCTTATAGATGATTAAAAATAAATGGTGAAAACCTAGTGCCGCTTTAAAGTGGTGGTGCCGGAAGTTAGTGCAATTTTTTTTTCAATGTATGAGGACAAATCTGTACCGCTCAGAAATGACGGCATAGCGCTTAGAGTTATTTTATGTAACACTTCTAAGCTTCATTCACGCTGGTTCATTTCACATGTTTTTTTTCCATGGGCTTGTAGTCTAATATTGACACGATAATCTAGATGTCGATAAAGAAAGGGAAAACATCCTAGCTCCTTCATTTTGTGGCCTCGCTATTATCTAACATCTTGGGTCTCCAAGGAACTCTCCCAACTCGAATAGTAACCTTCGCATCAGTTTACGTCTACTCGACTGGTCGAGACTGACATTGCAATACGGCCGCAAATTCGAGATGAATGAAAAAAATGACTATCGAGCCATCAAACCTCGTGTTAGTAAGTTATTTTGATTTTACTCGTAGTTGTTGAACCACAGTGACCTTTCGAACACCGTCCAAATACAAAACAATAGCGAAACATACGTTTTGCTAAGCTATTACGTACATTTTTCACCTTGTGACACTACTTAACATTGCATTGAAAAGGTAACTATTTAAATATAAAGTGACCCATTAACACAACTGACGAACGATGGACACATATATACTAACATAAACACAGGTAACACTTCTGTATCACGAGCACACTTCCCCTATAATTCTGCCTGCCGTGTTCTACGACCGGTGAAAATGCTAATGTTGCCAGCCCTACCATCCAATTGGCTGTCTGGCTAAGTGCCGTGGCCTCTGGGCAAATTAAAACATCAAGAAGCGGCCATGTTGGTCCGACAGGTTATCTTTCATATTTTGTCTTAGCTGTCAAATATAGCTTGTGGCGTACCAATTACAGTATCACATGCTTAGGGCTTGCGATTTGGATGCTGGAAAATTTAGATGGCACTACATTTATTTTTTGTTTTTTTTAAAGCAATGATTGATAATCGCAGTCCTCGAGAGAGGTATGGCTGTGATTCTATTAACATACCGATTAACATTGTTGGTTAATATTATATATCGAATTTGGATTACAGTTCAGTTAACGTCAACGTGTAACTAATTTAAAAAATTACAGAAAAAAACGAAACAATAAAAACAGACGTCACTTTGCGAAGGTTGAATTACGAGGACTTTGCTACTCTGAATCCACAACTATAAGATTACCTACGTCAGCACGGCTAGCACAAGATCGCGCACTCTCGTGCAGTGTTGCCAGGTCACTTCCCTTGAAAATTAGAATAATATTTGTGTTAATAACAAAAAATTAGCCTGTATTTTTTAGTGTGTATTTAAAGTTTTTTTACCATGTATCTTTATGCCGGGACCCCAAAAGTTCCGAAAAATGTACCAAAATACAAAGTTCCTCCCAAGTTCCGCGGGGGTGTCAAAAGTTCCGCAAAACGGAACTTTCGGAACCAAACGGCAATACTGCTCTCGTGCTAGCAGTGCTGAGCGACCCACAAGAATTGGTCGATCGCTGGAATGTGATATTATTATTATTAAAAATAATAAGCTTGTATGACATTCCGGCTCCAGTCCTGTTAAACTAAAACTTTGCCGCATTATTCCTTTAATTCCTAATTGACAGATTGCCTTGTACGAGATTACATAGCTGTCTTCATAGTATTTAAAGCTCGAACACGCTTCTAAGGCCCTCTAAGCCTTAAAGGTCTCGTATTAATGACTTCAAAGTCAGTCCGTGCATTGACAAATGAAAGTACCTACAAGGCGGGTACGGATTAGTTATAGGTGGCAGTCGGCACTCCCACCGACTTTCGAGTGAATTTGAATAAACTCGTCACCCCTACCATAGATAGTTGCTATTGGTGACTGGCTGGTTAGAACCCTATGTTGTCTATATCTTTATGTTTAGTTCTAAATTTAAAATTGACCACGGTCGTACTGACAAGCTGTTTTGTTGTTCGGCAGTTGCTCTACATTAAATTTCTATCTATCTATCGTCAACATTAACAGAGCATTGGCTAAAAGCAACTGCACAACTTGTCTCCCTCTCTCAACTTGTTTCTCCTACTGTCTCTTCTCGTCAGCTAATTCACAAGCATCTCAACGTTACTTTCAGTCCCCAAATCGTAGCGATGCGCCAAAAAGTTAATTTCTGAAGACATTATTTTAAAAGTAAGAAAAAAAGAGACTGGCTGAGTGCTACCGATTTCCTTGTACCTAAAGTCAGTGTGAATGAAATAAAAGCTCAATATCGACAATTTAATCAAGAACAAATCTGACGTTCCTTTCTACGCTGAGCTGAGTTCAGTTCATTCAGTTTATTACTTCCCGTACGCTTAAGTCTGAAACCATTGGTACGGGTGAGTTATGCTGATAATATACATTTAGTTTTATATTAATCGACGCCGTGAAAAGATTAAAGATTTAATTTTGCGCCCGAGATCATTCTGGCTTTGATTGCTTTAAAAAGTCCATTGAGATTTCATTGAGTTCGGTCGATTGATTACTCGCTATTTAATAGCGATGATTATTAATGTGAACTGAAATAACAGATGATAATGCAACTACATACATACATATCACGTCTTTATCCCTTACGGGGTAAACAGAGCCTAAGGTAACAAAACCTTAAGGCCACGCTTAGCATGATTGTGGGAGTATAGGTGGAAAGGGAAATCAAAATAGTGATGGTTTGCTACACTTAACATGATTCCTAAGATTTTCGCTCATTTTCTCGATGGGCTTTTACCATCTGGGTGGGAAGAGAAGCAATTGGTACTTTCTATGTTTTTTCTTTACTCCCAGACCAGCATGGAAGAAATTGGATATTTGCCCGCTTCAAAAGGATTTTTCATGCGGGAAATAACGCTATACGCTAGATAGAGTTCACAAGTCTCGGCCAACCTTAACAGTTTAACTTTTGTGTTGCCAAGTGGGTACCTAGAACCGACGTAATGTATTCAACTGGCATATTTATTTGTTCTTTCCGTTGCCCGATAACCATCTACAGCTCTGGTGGCCAAAGTCGTCCACAAGGAATGCCGTCAAATATGCTAACGATCCCAATTTTACCGAAAGGGTAGAGTAGTCGATCTGATAATTCTAATGAATTATTCTACTCATTTTTTATGAACAATTACGGGCACTAATGACCAAAGATGCTTTAGTTTTGAATATTAATTACGACAAATTGTAAGGGACGTTTCGGACAAATTAAAGTTAGGAAGGCTCGGGGTTTAATGATATGTACGGTTTTATTTAGTTATACATTTACTTGGTCACGTCATATTTTTTAATCTTGATACCGAACTATGTATGTGGCTTGAAGAAATCGGTGAATATTTTCGGAGACCTAGTTTTATAATTTCACTTTTTTAATTAGAACAGTATAAGAAATTGATGTCATTCGCAAATAAATTCTTATTTAAAAGTTTAAAGGCCTGTTTCCCCTCTCTCAGTTAAGACCCTGCTATTTTAAGTGTCGGTTATCTATGATTTCGTCAGTATCTGTTTCGTAGTAAGAAATAGAGAAGGAATCATAGATAAGTGCTACTTAAGGTCGTTTATCCCTACTGAGCTGGCAACGTCGCATTTTTGGTGTTTTTGCGAAAATTTCACCGAAATTTAATGAAAGTTCAAAATGTGGCCTATACAAGTTCTTCGGTTTTAGTTAGTATGTTGGGCACACAATGCAACAGTTAATCGTGATGGACGTATATTTTCAAAAGACTATTTATCTCGTTTAATTAGAAAATAAAAGTCTACCACGATCTTTTATTGCATTGGACACGTTAATCATCATCACTACATAGTATAAAATAAAGTCGCTTTCTCTGTCCCTGTGTCCCCATGTCCCTATGTATGCTTATATCTTCAAAACCACACAACGGATTTTGATGCGGTTTTTTTTAATAGATAGAGTGATTCAAGAGGAAGGTTTTTATATATAATTCTACGCAGACGAAGTCGCGGGCAGAAGCTAGTACACTAATAAAAACAAAGAGCACAACAGACGCACATTTCAAACTTTTATTCAATTTCTGTGATATACTTAATCGTAAAAAACGCCAAAAATGCGACGTTACCAGCTCAGTAAACCCTCTTAAGATATCAGGACCTTTACAGAGAGTGGTGAGACAGACCCTAAACCCAGCCAAGAGTTTCATTACCTTCAATTTGTTATTTTTTTTATTTTTTATGTTAGAGAGGCCAGACAAACGAACTAGTGGGTCACCTGATGGTAAATGATCACCACTGTCCATAGACACCCGCAGCGCTTTACGCGATGCCAGTGCGTTACTTTAAAATTTAAAACTCGAATGTTACTCAATAAGGAGGATGCTCACGGAAACGATAAACAAACACAACGGTCCTGCATACCACGTACTTCGTGTAGCAATTTTCAATTTTTACTTGATACTAAATAAATACCATTCGCTTAAATTAAAAGAAGTAAAAAAACAATTGGCCCTTCCCTTTACTTCCTTACAACTTAAACTACTCATTAAAGGGCGTTTTAGACTTCTACACCATCCATTCGTCTCCAGCCATCGCGAATACTGGCCAATTACAATAAATTACTCGCACTGGCCACATAAACCGCCATTTTGGTAAATAAATGAGTAAATTAATGCGGGTGTTTGCCGTTGGGTAGTCTGTATCTGTCTGCATACGAATCTGTTTATTATAACAAATAATAGTCGGTTATGGAGTGTGCCGGTGTCCGGTTTTACCGATCAGACCAATTAGTGGACGGAAACTGAGGAAAAAGTATGCGCTCACACCATGACTTCAATGGATCATAAAACAAAGTATTCAATATTGAAGCTTCTACTAAAAGGGAGTGATACGACAGATGCGCGAATTATATCTCTATCTTGCTCTAACACGCAGTAAAATATGTACAAGACTGAGATGGATGCTTTCGATTGTGTGCGCTTTAACTTTATTTTCTATAATTGTTTATGGTATAGTGAAGTAATGTTTAAGTTGACTTTTTTTTTAATTAAAAAGTCCCGGTGGCATGGTGTCCAGAAGGCTGGCAGCATTACCGCGTTGTATGACAATGCTTACCCTTTGTGCTAAAAAAATACAGTTGACTTAATAAATTCTAATTTACCGAATTGAATGATTTTATAAAATCTAAAATTAAGTAGGCACGCGCTTGTTAAAATGTCGTTCGTGTTCGCGTGACGTAGGTATCTGTAATGTAGTAGGTAAGTACCTAATTACTTTATAATGACGCACAATTCTATTGTATACCTTGTAAAATTATAATTAGAAGGAATCATACATACATATATCATTGTAAGTAGTTGTTTAGTGTCAAATTATATGTAACATAGACAGACAGCCGCGGATGACAACAGCGGAAGGCGACTTTGTTTTATACTAGGTATGTAGTGATATACAAGGTGTCATATAATTGTTCACATTTATACAGCGCTAGCAACCCTGCGCCGCTTTGCTTCCTCTCACATCTCTGTTGGGAGCGCTCACACCGTTTCAGTGTTTACGGCCCTTCGTATGATGACTTTCTTTAATTTAGGGCCCCGTCATCTTGTATGTCAATTTAAAATAATTGTTTTTGTATAAATTAAAGGACTGTACCTACTGCTCCCCTACCAGTGATCTCAAGGTAAAAAATTCCCCAAAGATTCCCAAAATAAAACTTCCACGTTGTACTAATAATTAAGTATAATTTTATCATAAATTTATTTGTAACAGATACACTGCTGGTTCAGAAAAGGCTTCTATAATAAGAATTAAATGCTCTAGTGCGTTTATGTCCATATTATGTAAAGCAAGAAAGCTGAACTTGCCGAAGGAGAAAATTCATAATTCTGTTTTATTTTCAACTTAGCGAATGTTTTCATCCAAAATACGTAATGACGAAAATGAAGATTTTTTTAAGCTCATAAAGTTTAACAACGATCTTCCATAATTTCTAACATCAGAATCATTTAGAATTAGCAGATACTGACTAGCTAAGACTTAGGGGCCGTCCATAGAGTACGTCACACAGTTAAGGGGGGAGGTCTGGAATTTTGTGACACACGAATAAAATAATTGTAGTCTTCATAGTAAACCATGTGACAATGGGGCTCTAAAAATGATGAAATTGGTGTGACGTACTTTATGGACAACTCCTTATTCCCATAGTTCGCATAAATATCAGTCTGATTTGAAGTTATGAATACCGTTAACCGTTAGTCCGATATAAATAAAACCGAGATACCTATGAGTAACTCTAGATTCACATACGTATCTTCTGCCTTACATAACTTGAACATAAAAACAGGGAGCTTGCTTGCCATCGAAAAATCAGCCTTAGAACAAGCATATTAGTTGCGTTACAGGAACGTATTGTACAGGAAATAAAGCCATCCGTAACGGTAGAGAGGGACGCACTCAAACATTAGAGCGAGATGTAATAAACAAATTTAAAGTAGAGCTAGTACAATCTCATTCCAGTGATAGATTTTACAGACTCCGTCAATGATGTTTTTATCAAAATGGGTTTGGTAACTATTATATTTATTTTCATGTTTTTGTTGTGGCCGGTTAATGCAGCTCATTGATGTACTCATCTGGGATTGAACCTCTGAGTGGAGACCAATTTCTTAACTCTTGGTCTTTTACTTAGTCTTTAGGCTTCTCAGTCTAATATGTGATTGTGTCCCTCTCTTTCGTGCCTGAATTACATTGAGCGTATAACAGCCGGCGGATATGAGTACATTGTAGAGATACAAATACTTTCGATTGGATAATAATAACATCCACAAATACTGACGGCTCGTCGGCGAAGATTGTCCAAACAGTATCGCTACGGACACTTCCGTACAATTACCGCATTTGTAGAATTCCAGCGTTCCTGCCGTGGTAACCTATGGCTTCTTGAGTCGAGAGTCGTAGTTGTGGGTTCGAGCCTAGGCTCAGCTCGGCTCTTTAAGTACAAAGCAAAACCTCGTGAGCAAACATTTGCGAAGCAGTTCAATGGAGTGTGTTCCAATCGTGCGCGTGTGAAGATATGTTGGAGATAATGAGACAAAATGCCAGTACTTTCCATATTAGTACTTATGGCCTACCATGTCAAAGGAGCTGCGTACAGCGAGGCTCCTATCTCTCGGTGGTTTGGCCTTTGGACATCGGGAGTTACCAGAGTCTCAAATGTCCTCTTTTTAGTGATTAAGGGATGTGTGAAATTGTACAAAAGTGTCCGGAGTTAATAGTTTACTCGGGCGACCGCTAAAAGACACAACTGTCTCTATTTAACGTCCGCGTCGAAACAAGACGTAACAGTTGTATTTTTAGTGGTCACCGCCCATTAATAGAATACCACGAACCTGGGGTGTCATTCTTTAAACACAACCTTGTTCGTGTAGTGTTCGCTGTTCGGGAGACAATCACAACTTGACCCTTTCGCTAGCAGGTATTATACGGTGTCAAGTGTCTTGATATACGTTAATTTAGGACAATATAAGACACCTGACTCCGGACAATGCCCACGAGCAGGGTCAAGTGATTATTGTCTCCCGAGCGCTGTGGTTATTTCTCGGAGGTGGTTCATAGAGAATCACACCCCGGGGTACCTATCTGGTTGTAAATTCGATATTATGAAAAGTTTGAGTTATTCTAAACCAACCAGTATCACTGTTGCATCGCAGCTGTTACGTTTAATACTTAGATGTGAAACAGCGTGTTTTTGAATCAATGTAATTCAAATATAGGCGGTCTAATAGAACGTTGGTTGAAATTTTCGACTGAAACGTGACGTGCTCGCCGTATTTATGTTATCCATCTTATGTTGTTGTACCTACTTGCCAAATAACAGAGCAAACTGTAATTCTTATTCGCTCAGAGTGATCGATGTAGTTTAAAAAAAAAGTACACTAAAGCGATGTCTATGACTCGGTTTCGTTATAATTTCTGACTCTAAATAGGAAGTCGTGTTAAAAAATCTATCATCTTACCTAAGGTGAACTTAACCAAAACTAACCTATACAATAAGTTAATCAATTCTAATATTTACATCTATATTTTTGAAATAAATGCTTCTCAGATGCATCTTGATACTTTACAAAGACTATTTTGAATTTGAAGTGCGTACAGTAGGTTCTTTCAGACTGATATTCTAAAAATTAAATTGTACACTGTTAGGTTCCACAGCAAAGCCAGTTGATTGTGATTCCAAAAACGTCGTAACTTTACCTAACCACGTGACGACAAAACACTTGCACAAATATCCGTTTAATAAAATAAAGAACGCATATACATAGAATAAACATATTTAAAACAGATACTAAAGTGAACGAGATAATTTATGTTCAATGTCGTGGCAATGCTGTAATAAAAATAACAATCTGACTAAAATGTTTGTGTGGTATGAATATAAATCAATATAATTTTCATACTTATACAGTTAATTCCTAGGAAATGTCTAATTACGACGAGTTTTTTTGCATTGAATATGAATTCTAAACTCGTTTTGCAGACAAGTTTTATGAAAAATAATGGGCTACATTTTATGATTCCATAGTTATGAAACCACATGTGAAATATATGTCATATATTTCTAATTATCTCAACGACTATTGCTTCGGGACACGCTCATTAAGTCTAATATGTACATTATTTTATAGAATTAAAATAAATTAACTACCGAATTCAACTCTTACATAAAAATTGCACTTACTGATTGTTAGAGTTCGTTCAGTATACCGTCAGCACAAAGTCACGTTCCTAGTTCAACGTCTTTAAATCACAGACAAATGACGATCGACTATATTCGTACACCATTAGGATGGTGGTTGTTCGTTAGACGAGTCACGCGTTGCCGCGTGCTCCAATCGTCAATGAGGCTGCAGGGAGTTCAGTATGTTCATGTTGATGGCATGCTGGTGCGAGGGGGGCCCCCCAAGGAAGCTGAGCTGAGGGCGCGCGGCTGCGGCCATCGCTGCAAAAAGGGGGGGCGCTCCCCCTCCTCCGAACAGCGCGAACGATGGCGGCAACAACGGCCTCGCAGACAACCTCAGCTTCTCAATTTCAGCTTCTTGCAGCCTTTTCGCTTTCGCACGCCGATTTTGGAACCAAATTTTGACCTGAAAACAATGCGTTCAAGGTTTACAATTACCTACATCGATTTCCATTGTTGAAATGGTGACTTTGACACGGAATCGTAGCGCTTCGTTGTTATTCTACAATCGATTTACATAGGTACGTGATTTGATGTATGTAAATCGATGGAAGTTCACAGAAAATCAATTCCTAATTAAATTGATTCCAGAAGTCGCTTTAATTTGTGGAAAATTTGCTTATTTTCTCGGTTCACAGTAGGCTTAGCTTGTTCACTTTTTTACTGGGTTTTTTAATTGATAGGCCGCTCCCATTCAAGGGAGGAGAGTCCCAAATAACTCTCGCGGCGTCCCCATGGCGCGGGAGTATGGGAAACGCATTTTCAAACCGCAAAAAATTGTTTAGTTTTATAACAGAGCCCCTAGTGTAAGTTTTTGCATATAAAAACGTCTCGAAGGCGTTAACGTAAATGTCTCAATAAAATTACTATGGAATAATTGGCAGTGCCACTTGTGGATCGAAACGGTAACAAACTGGTCTCATAGCATTTTATCATTTGTCATTGTCATTTTAACGCAAACGCGTTCGAGATTCGAGACGTATTTTGAGACGTAAAACCTACACTAAGCTAGCTTACTGAGTACCTATCTTGTTAAAGTTTTTGACACAAAAAGCGTCTCGAACTATTTCGCGTAAACGTCCCAATTAACGAAGAATAATTGTCAGTGGCACTGGTGACATGTAAACCTAACGGAGCGGCGACAAAGTAAACTATTTGACACTTCGACGCGAACGCTTTCGAGGCGTTTGTTGCTACAAAAAACCTATACTTTTATATATCATTCTGTACCAAACACATTCGCAGCTGTGTCACAAGGAAAGCAGCTTCCATGAGACGCCTAACGTCTAATTCTAACAGAGAGGGCAAGGCATTGATTATTGGTCACCCACCAATTTAAAAGATACACGAATAATGACATACTACTGATCAAATAGTAATAGAGCCTATATACATGTTTGAGCCGTTTGGGGTAGAAACCATGGGTCCGTGGGGGCCAAGTGCGCACGAGCTATATGGGTCGTTGTCCACCAAATTAAATGAAGCATCGGGTGACCAGAGGGCTGGTTTCTTTTTAGCACAAAGGCTGGCAGCATTGCCATACAACGCGGCAATGCTGCCAGCCTTCTGGGCACCATGCCACTGGGCAGTGATTTAGGGCAACTTTTTGATTTATATAGCTTTATGACAATTTATTTTATAATTAGTAGTAGTTTTACTTGTATCTCTGAGTTATTTTTAAGTTGTGACTGTTTTTTATTATGATTTGTTTTTCTTTTCCAATAAAAATTACATCCCTGGTCAAATTAACTAAAAAAAAAACCGGTCAAGTGCGAGTCGGACTCGCGCACCGAGGGTTCCGTATCATTATCTATAAATATCTAAAACCAGTGTAAGCAGAGCCCTGTTCCAAAGCAAAATGTACGCAGTGTGGGGTTACTTTATATTGGTCACTGCTATATACAGACATACATACACATTTACGGTTTTCGCAATTATTCTTTAATCTGTGCTATAAGACCTACCTTCATACCAAATTTCAAGATTCTGCGTTCACGGGAACTACCTTGTAGGTTTTGATTCCCTTGAGAGTTGAAAATTTGCGGAAATTTGCGGCATAAACGGCTGTATCTTTTGATTGCGTTGGCTTAGAAGTTTGATTTTTTCACAGCTTCAAGGGACAGTAGACCTGAGTAATTGATATAAATTTCAGCTTCATACCTCCACGCGTTCCTGAGAAAAAGGGTCTTGACAGACGGACGGACGGACGGACAGACAGACGGACAACAAAGTGATCCTATAAGGGTTCCGTTTTTTCCTTTTGAGGTACGGAACCCTAAAAACTACGGTAATTAGACGAAAGTCAAGTTGCGAGGATGGCCGAATCTCACCTGAGTCTCAGTCAGCCTGAGCGAGGAGGAGAACTCGGCTCGCTCCGCGATGCTCAGGTACTGCTTGTCGCGGAACTTCTTCTCGAGTGCCAGCAGCTGTTGCGTCGTGAACGGCGTCCGCGGCTTGCGGTTCGGCTTGTGCTTGCGGAGCGCGCAGCGGACGACGGGCGGGCCGGACGGCGGGCCTGCTGGGAGAAACGGACTTGGTACAGTTCTGCCATTCCATACAGTAAACTAAGATAAGATTATTATTTTTTTTTTATATGAATAGGAAGGCAAACGAACAAGTGGGTCACCTGATGGTAAGTGATCACCACTGCCCATAGACACCCGCAACCCCGGAGGGATTTCAGATGCGTTGCCAACCTAGAGGACTAAGACGAAATGCCTCTTGTGCCCGTAATTTCCCCGGCTGTCTTACTCTCCACACCGGAACACAAAGAAGAAGATAAGATAAGATAACGTTTATTGCCATTAAAAATAAGAAATAAAAGAAATACAGACTTAACTTAAGAATTAACATTACATTGTTTTGTTAACAAATAAAATTTGGTACACATGGCAAAATGAGCAGGCTTAGCTTATGCTGCGCTTACGCAGAAGCTGTCAGCGCTGGTTTTCAGCCTGCCCCTGTGGCTCATGCTGGGGTGCCGAATATAGCGGGTTAATTGAACTACAATGACTCTCCGTTAACCTTTACGACGTCAACGACACATACATTCATCAACACTGCAGGTTCAACGCCAACGACACTTCCATGCAAAAGCAACGTTCATTCATTTGGGTTTAGGTAAAAATACCGATAAAGACGTGATTTATGTAAGTACTTTCTTGTCAGTGGTAGTAGGTAAAATCTTTACCTACTTTAATAATTACTTTATTAATTTTGACGATCTCAACAGAAACACTTATATTTGTGACATGTTTGTTCATATTTAGGCAATGTAATTTTTTTGTTGATAAATAAATAAATCTAATCTAATCTAATGTTTGATATAGGTTTTTTAAGGGTGTAATAATGCTGGTCATTTCCTACGGTTTCTGAAAACATTTTAGAGCACTAATGACATGTGCATGGATAAAGGTGGTTAACCAGTAGGTACCTATACGTACGAGCCACCCACTTCGAGTCCCCTTTCAGCGCATGCGTGAAATTGATTGCGCAACACTAAATATTACGGCGACTCTAACTGTTGCGAATTGACTCTACCACAGACTCTAACCATGTTTAACAATAACTGTTACCGATGGTTTTGACATATATTTGACAGTAAATTTATGGAATATTATGTAATAATCTGTGTGTATGATTATAGTTATCGTTAAAATAAGTTGGTGCAACTCACGCTAAAAGTTCTTAACTAAGCTAAAAGCGAGAATCTGACAAATTTTAGCTATTTGAAAATTTTGAAAAACTGTTAAAACAGTTTTTCTTTCTAACGGCGAGCATTTCCGTATTGTTTTATTTTCATATTATTATAATATGAATGAACAAAAAATATTCCTCAAATTATAACCCTCTACGGGATCATTATCAAAATCCCGTAGAGGGGTCGAAACGCGTCAGTGTTTGTGTGGTGTAAGGAATAATTAAGTTTGTGGGATTTATGTGTTTCATGTGGCAGTAGTGGAGGGAGGAATTGCATGAGAAACATACCTATATATTTCGCACAGGCTTGGTTATCATGCAAGTGAGTAGCGGAGTAGCAAAGTAAATATTTTTTGTTCATTGAAATGGACCTCCGCAAAGTAACGCCTGATTCAATAAAATCTAAGGTGATAACAAGTTAATTTGCTGTATCAAAATAATTAAGTACACATCCTGGAAAGATGCCGATTCTAACCTTTTTAACCAACGACCGATATACCCATCGGAATGCAAGCGTAAAAGTAACCTAACGCAATGTCATAAGATTTAAATTAGCTTAACGGCCACGCCTAGCGGCGAAAAGGTTAAAAATGCTAATCGGAAAACGATAGTTACATACATACACACATACACAAATCACGTCTTTATCCCTTACGGGGTAGACAGAGCCCGAGGTAACAAGACCTACAGGCCACGCTTAGCAAGACACTGAGGGCGTAGAGGTGGAAAGTCGAAGCAAAATAGTGATGGGTTTCTAGCCGCATCGCCTATAACATGGTTCCTATGATTTTCGCCCATTCCCTCAATGGGTTTTTACCATCTGCGCGGGAAGAGAAGCAACTAGTATATTCTATGTTTTTTCTTTGCTCCCAGACCAGCATGACGATAGTTACTCTCGGAAAGAAAATATAAAGTGAATCGCCTTAGAGTAAGTAAATTAATTTGTGCAAGCAATAAAGTGCAACGACCCGTCGTTATTGTCCCGTAGTTAATCTGTATGTTAATATTTCAATTTCCTTTGGGTAATGTTTGAATATCATGAATGCCTGACCCATATTATTGCAATGTGCCCTCTATTAACACACAAAACATTGAAGTAGCTTCTCGAATATGCGAACTATAATTCTATTGAATTTATTATAATTATGTGGTATTAAGCTTTGGCCACTTGCAATGTGAACTGAACTCTGTTAAAAAAGTGGTTAAAACTATTTAAACGAGTTACTTATTTTACAGTTAATTATTGACGAGTCGCAATAAAGAGATTCATATTACCAATTTGAAGTACCTAGTGTATACATATATAAAATCACGTCTTTATCCCTTACAAGGCAGACAGAGCACAAGGTAACGAGATTTAAATAAAGGCCACGTTTAGCATGATTATGAATTACTCTTCGAAAATAAACTGAATTATAATTTAAAACTTCCCATGACCCTAAAATTATATCGTCATTATCATATCAGCCATGCGACGTCCATGATTGGACATAGGCCTGACTCATAGATGTCCAGTTGCCTCGGTTATCTATCTATACTAATATTATAAAGAGGAAAGATTTGAAATTTCTAAATGTCAGTGAAAATTAGAACACATAGAAAAATCCGAAAAGTAAAGCTATGGCCGGGAATCGAACCCGGGTCCTCGTCATTCCGTGACGCGTGCTATACCCCTACACCACCCATAGCAGGTGGGTAGTCTCCGAAAAGATTTGATTGTTTGTTTGTTTGTTTGCATTGAATAGGTTCCGAAACTACTGGACCGATTTCAAAAATTCTTTTGCCGTTAGAAAGCTAGATTATCAATGAGTGACATAGGCTACTTACCGCGGGAAAATACCTTTTCCTACGGGAAAATTAATTTATCGCGGGCGAAGCTGCGGACGGAATGCTAGTATATTATATATTCATCCTTAATATTAGTATTACCTACCTAATTATCCGTTGACGGTTGTCTCAAGCGATAAGGCCGCTTTGTAATTTTTTCTCTACCTGTTTTCTGTATTGTTTTACGCGGTGTTCAATAAAGAGCAATTGTATAGTATTGTAATGTATTTGGCGCTTCTTTGATATTAGCTACCTATCATTTTAATCCATTCCATAATGTTTAAGTCAGATGGGCGTGGGCTCGGCTTTAACATAATTAGTACGTAATACCATAATGATACGCGAGTATTTTATACAAGACAATGGCCTCGACCAAATAAGTCGATATGCATTTGCCATGCGGCGTTGCTTATTCGGCATCGAACAATATTATCTGGAATCTGGGGTGTGGTAGAACTTAAAGGAGCTCATATCAGCGTAACGACATCTAGCGAATCTTTATTGCCCCCATTGTTTACGTGAAGTGTTTAAGGGAGTCCTGAGGGAATTGATTCCTGAAAAGTCTCCGGATTGAAGGCTATGGTCATAGATGAATGCGTGAAGGGGGATATGAATATTGAGGATGCCAATTGTAAGCAATCTGTGCCTATTGATAACTTAGAGAATTTAGATTGATAAAGATCTTTACATTGATACCTAAAGCTGAGCTGAGTTGAGATGCGTCGATGTAGAAGTTTTGTAGGTATGTAAATATGATTAGTTGCCACTTAGACGTGTTGAAAGTGTGACATCACTTCACATTTTTGTGCCAACGTCCGCGAATTTGAATTTGATAAAGGGAACAACGGAAATCCTGTCACCGCACATTGATGGTTTTGGGCATATACAATGTGTTAATTTCATACGGGCAGGTACATGTATTTTAAAAACTGATAGTATCACACTAATTAACGTAAAAACATTGAATTAGCAACATTATTTGAGATTATTTTATACTTACTAATTAATTTAGCAAGCAATGTATCACACAATGCGTCGATTAAATTAACGTACCTACCTACGCAAACGTCATAACACTTCCGTTAAATGAAATTGTACGTGTTACATTGCTCCTAAAACTAACTTTAAAAAAAATACGCTCAATAATAAAAGTTACTAACAAAATATCATTCTCACATGATTCGTATGATCGTTAACCACATCTGGATAAAATATATGAGCTTATGAAATTTACACACTCAACATTACCGATTAATTATGTAATATGTATAATAGAATTCATAACCCAGTTTTAATTATGATGCAGCCAGATTTCACAAGTAAAAGCTCCCTAATCAAAGCCTACGGTATTCCATACGCTTACGCGTGTTTAATTTTGAAATTGCAAATGAATTATTAAAATAAACACCGTCTCTTAAATCCCGTACCCATCGTCCAATACAAAAAGCGCCAGCAAACAACATGCAAAGATTACAAACAAGCCAATTAAGCCGACATTGACAACTAAATCTTATTAAGCCCGAACCGCGGCATAATTGGTCACCATTACACAAATGCTCTATGGTCTGTCTTTTCAAAATGGCGGCGCAGGAATAAATACGGAGATGGATATTATATCTTCATTAGCGAGGAGCGCGCATTGATATGTCCGTAGGTGAGGGCCATTGAAATTGTTGTATTTTATCACGGCACTGGAAAGGGGAATCTTTATGGGATTGTCTAGCAGAAGGTCGCGCTATGTATGTGTACCTACACCTACAGTGTTCCATACAATTTATTTGTGTTGGGTCCTTTAGAATTAACATGAAAATGGCGCTCGGGTCTAGCCGTAACCGCGTCTTGCTGTCAAGATAACAGTTAAGGAGTGACTAAAGCGGAAGCAAGACATTAATTGCGTTTTTCTACTAATTTCAGAACTGAGTCCTAGGTGTACGTAGCTAAAGGGCGTCGATTTCGATGCGATTACTAGAAATCTTTATTACAGTCATGTTGGTAGTGAGCTGCAAATGGAAAATGGATTTGGAGAAATATTTTATAACATAACTAAGAATGAATTCGGCTAGAAAAAAGGAAATTTAAACATGGAATAAATAAAATACCTACTTATGCTCGTTTCCCTATCAACATAAAATAAAAAACAAAATGGGAGTCAGATATAAATTACATTCTGCACTTTTCCAAGTAAAAAAAACGAAATAACAATTGTATTTTTTTTTATAAATAACATATCTAACTAGGACACCAGATCATCTATAGACACGTAATCAAAACGTGAAACTCAAACAAAAAAATCCATGAAATTTTATGAGATGTGGCAACATTCGTGTTTTGGTGTAATTAGGTTGGCGCGCCTGCATCGTGCAGTTTACAAGAAAATGCGATCTCCGGTAATTTTCCGGTAATTAACATCACAGATTCGCGCTTCACTAGTTCGCACCTAGAGATCGGCGAGCCACAGATTATAGACCTCGTCTTATAATTAATCTGGAATACTTCAGCGGATGGTTGGATGAGTTTGATTAAATAAGTACCAGTGTTAAAATAATATTCCGGATTTTTTAATTAACTTTGTTGATGTTTAAAGTGTACGTGGACTTAATTTTCAATCAAAAACTACGGTGACGAAATACTTTTATACATACACTAGCGACCCGCCCCGGCTTCGCACGGTATATTATGCATGTATTATACATACAAACCTTCCTCTTGAATCACTCTATCTATTAAAAAAAACCGCATCAAAATCCGTTGTGTAGTTTTGAAGATATAAGCATACATACGGACATGAGGACAGAAAAAGCGACTTTATTTTATACTATGTAGTGATTATACTATGTAGTGATAGTGATAGTGATGATGTAGTGATAGTGATGATGATACATAAATCACGTCTTTTCCCTTTCGGGGTAGACGGAGCCTAAGCTAACAAGACCTAAAGGCCACGTTTGTCATATTGTGGGCGTATAGGTGGAAATCAAAACAGTGATGGGTTGCTAGTCGCATCGCCTATAACCATGATTAATAAGATTTTCGCGCATTCCCGCGGTGGGCTTTTACCATTTAGGCGGGAAGAGAAGCAACTGGTACATTCTATGTTTTTCTACTCTCCCAGACAAGCATGGAGGAAACAACAAGTTAATTTCAAAATATCGTTAACCGGTTATCTATGATTCCCTCTCTATTTATTACTACGAAACAGACAAAGTCATCATAGATAACTGACACTTAAGATAACAGGAACTTTACAGCGAGTGGTAAAACAGGCCCTATATCTATGAAATATGTCACAATTGTCGGTTATAAAGTAACTTGGCAACTGTTACCAGTTGCATTGACTGCCACAAACACATAGTTGCCACAAAGCACTGCGGTAATTCAATATCTATATCAAAGTCATTAAAGTGTAAATTTGAACAAAAGCCGCGTTTAACAGCTCGTTGGTTCGCCAACCAATGGACTTAATCGTTCAAAAAATGGCTCCACACCTCATTGGACATTTCGCTTACGATTAGAAAGTCAATTGTACATTATTTATCTTAAATTAAAGGTACGTGCGATGCTTCTTTATTTACTTAATAAAAAAGTGGAAAAAGCGCCCAAATAACATTATTTTGACAAATTAATGGAAAATTAAACACACGTTCTGCCATATACGGACTTCAAACGCATCAGTAGGTAGCCGAAATATATTTACATTTGAAACTATGTAAATAACAGTGCATTTTTTAAATATCCACAGTTTATGACGTTATTCGCTTCTTTTAATCGGTTTAGCCGTACTACCTATTTTCTTAAGGCGGTTTTGTCTTTAATTAAAAAAACAATTTGTCCTTCATATCGACCGTATCGATCGTATATTATTAAATTGTGTATTTTGTTTATTTATCATGATTTAAGAAAATAGAATATAATATAATTTTGTGGGTCACTCTCTACCTACTTATTTCTGTGTAGAAAAGTCTCTTACACTTATACCTATGGTAGTAGGTAGTTACGAGGTTACGCGAATCAACGGTCGATACTACTTTCTGCGGTTATTCTTACTATTGATTTGTTATTCGTAAAACTCGCGAAGATTCACAAGGCTACTGAGGACAATTTGATGAAGAATCCTGCGCACTTTAGTGTCCTTCTAATTACTACCACAGACTAATGAAAATACCCAGAGGCAGCAGTAGCCGTAAAAATGGCTACGCAAAAAATTGATCAGAATATATTAATAACAATTTATAGCTCGGTTATTGTTTGTTAATCAATGGTTAACAATGCCGTAGTTTACGACCGGACCTGGAAGATAATTAAGACATTAAAATGTTCTCGGAAAGGCTACCAACTGAAATAAAAGTAAAGCAACAATTACCTTCGAGTATAAACGATGCCTTTGCGTTTAACGACACTTGATTTTCGAAATTTTAAATGAAAGATAGTGTTGTAAATAAACAAGTTTAATGCCCTAGCTACATCTCTATAATAACCAAAGCAAGTTCCAAAACAAAATGCACTTGCAAATTGAACCCACTGCGCATTTTTGTCAGTTTTTTGAACTGAGTACCTACATATTTCAATTTAAAACACCGTGTTGGGTAAAACCATTCGTTTATCAATCACAGTTCACAATAATTATTATATACTAGCTGTTGCCCGCAACTTCGTGGGCATATAATTCGTTTATTGCTATCCGGCGGGAACGCAATTTTCCGGGATAAAAAGTAGCCTATGTGTTATTCCCGACTATAATCTATATAATAATATGTCCAGCCGTTCTGGCGTGAAAGAGTAACAAACATCCAAACATACTCACTTACTTTCACATTTATAACATTAGTAGGAAGTAGGATAGGATAGTAGGATTAAATAAAAAAAATTAAGAACCCCCCCACCCACTAATCGAGTAATCATTAGGTGGTTACCTATAAATTAAAAATTATTTGTATGCCAAAAATCTCTTACATCATTCTGGGAAAGGGCTGATACGAAAACTACTGAACTAATTTTTACCAAACATGTCTAAGAACCACCGGAAAGAAACTGCGTTTCGAATGAAAAAAAAAACCGCATCCAAATCAGTTCATTCGCTTGATCTACGGTGCCACAGACAGACACAGACATCAACGTCAAATTTATAACTCCCCATTTTATGAAGAAGAAGAAGAAAAACTTTATTTCACCACAGAAGTTACAAAGGACACATTGTTACATAGAGATAGATAAAAGATTTTATGCGGTAAGTGAAACAGTGGCCTTCGCACTAGACTCTGGGTCTGTATCGCGAGTGCCAAGTGAAGTATTCAAAACAAATAAGTCGGGGGTTAAAAATAGCAAAACATACGAAAAGTAACAATTGCCCACGTGGTTATAAGGAAATAAGACCGTTGAATGCTAATATACCGACGTTTTCAAGACCTTTGCTTGCAGTTTTTGAGGCTCATGCGCTTACGCATCAAATTGAAGAAGCACCTCTTATAAATAAACTTTAAGTTAGCAATAAACACGTAAATTCAACAGTTAAAATACCTTCACATTTCAACAATTTTAATACTCTAATTGTGCTGCGGAATCAAAGCGTCATTCGTTCTTTAAAACGTCCGCCATGTTTTCCTAAACGCGAACGCAGAATTTCACAATTTGTCCGCTTTTTGCGCTCGTCAGCGAGTGGCATTCAGCTGGCTGGCAACACAGCCTTATATGGCAACCCGCTCGTCGCGGGCTCGCTTTTTAAGAGTATCTGACAAATGTGTAATTATTTATTTAATATCGCTGCGTACGAGTTTGGGCACAATTGGCATGCCGCGAGCTTGCAGACGTGTAAATACGGACGCATTAAAGATGGTGGGTCGGTGGGATTTACTAGATTCACATTAAGTGTGGTTTTCTGTTCGTTTTTTAAAAGAAAAGTACTGATATTGTGTCAGGTCATGAATAACTTTAGTCTTGCTGCTTTTATACGGAATCCTACGTGGTAAGAGGTGTACCTTTGATAACATTTTGATGGTATTTTAAAAGTTTTTATTTTGCGTAGTTGCTTCGAAATCCGGGTACCACGTTTTACCAACCGTTTAAGTTAACCATACATATGTATAACCAGGCTGTTCGCATTTCTTTATAAACCAACATTGCAAGAATTTATTAATGAAGCCTTTATATATGTAGGTAGCTGGGTTTAATTAATTAAGGGTAATTAAACGTCGATCACTATTACATGGAGACTTTTTCATTCAGGAAGTGAGATCGCGCTGACTGATTCACTCGTGGTTGTTCTCAGTGATTAAGTACAGAGGCCTGACCATGACGTCTTAAAGCGATTCAATTCCGACTCAGTTCTGTAGGCTTATTGCCTAACTCGCTGGCTGAAATAAATTTACAGTTTTAGAATGAGATGGGTATAGCGAGTAACACAAAATATGTTCTCTTTGTGTATGGAACGAAAGATTTAATTGAAGGCCTAGTTGGTAGTGACCCTGCCTGCGAAGCAAGCGTCCCGGGTTCGAATTCTGGTAAGGGCATATATTTGAGCACGAACATTTGTTCTTGAGTCATGGATGTTTCTATCTATTTAAGTATGTATTTCTCTATATAAGTAGGTATCTATGTATATTGCTGTCCAGTACCCATAACACAAGGCTTCCTAGCGCTTACTTTGGGACTAGTTTAATTTGTGTGAATTGTTTCCAAAATATATATTTTCATGTAGGTATTTACGTCTTGTATAGTCCTAAAAATATGAAAATACTTACAATACCTATAGAATCGAAGCATAATTGCAATAATAAAATGATAACGAAAATTATGTTAATTATATAGAAAAGTAATACAATTACCTCAACTAGGAAATTCCTGTGTTTCAGGTTCCAGGAAAGGCTAACATGATCATTTTAAATATTACATACATACATACATACATCACGTCTTTATCCCTTACGGGGTAGACGGGCCCTAAGGTAACACACTAAGGTAAGGTAAGGTAAGGTATCACATTATTAGGTTAAGTATGTTGCAGTGCCTGCTACAGGGTTTCATGTTGGGAAATTTATTAGCTAGTAGGTAAGATCCAATGTACACATGAAAGCGACGAATAAATGACTTATGACTTATGACTTATGACAAAAGCTGGAAAGGGAAATCAAAATAGTGATGGGTTGCTAGCGGCGTCGCCTATAACATGATTCCTAATACTTAATTAATTACATTATTTAAAAACCTACTATTTTTTTGAGAGCGCCAGTCTCATATTATGCACGGATTCTCACTCTAGCGCGAGTCCGATTCGCACTTGACCGGTTTGTCATTATCTGTTACACAAAATTACAAATTGACAACTCAAGCATCACCACGACGCTAGATTCACACGATGCCTCTAACCACAACAAACCCAACAACTTTAACTCGTCGCAACACAAGTCAAAATGCTTTGGCATTCCCCCTGTCGAGATAACCAGGGGCGGACTTAAACATGGAACCTGTTAGTTTGTAATAAGGTTCAGTTTGGATGTTTCGGTATTTTTGCTGGTAATGTGGGATTCTGAAAGTAGTGCCAATCTTGTATAACTCGGTATCCGTAATTGCGCGGCTTTTAAGGCAAGTTGCCAATTTCTAGCACTATTTACTCTTACACAGGTAAAGGATTGCAGACGTGTTGAAAAGTCGGTGGGTTACTCTTAAAACTCCGCGTTTTTAATACAATACGGGGTAGACAGAGCCTTTTTTTTTGCGTGGGTAAAATGCGCCTTATGCATTCCCGCGCTCGGGGCAGCAACGGGGGTATGACGGGCTCTCCAGCTCGCCGCTGCCTTCCCTATGGAAGGAGGGGAGAGGCCTACCGTCTAAAAACACACACGTTCCCTCCTGGCCGTGAACTGTGGGCGTTGCTGGAGCACTATGGTGTCACCGCGATGCCCACTGGGGGTAGACGGAGCCTAAGATAACAAGACCTAAAGGCCACGTTTAGCATGATTGTGGAAAGGGGAATCAAAATAGTGATGATTTGCTAGCCGCAACGCCTATAACATGCTTCCTACGATTTAAGCCCCATTCTCTCGATGTGCTTTTATCATCTGCGCGGGAAGAGAAGCTACTGGTACATTGTATGTTTTTTCTTTACTCCCAGGTCACTATGGAATGGTCATTTTTAATACATGGCCTTTTTTCTGATAAATGACATCGAATCTACATTATGTATTTCAATTCAATTAAGAAAGAAAGAAAGAATTAAGACATTTATTCTTTTTTCCAACACACAAAACACATTTGTGTATTAATAAACGTATTATTAAATTGATATTAAACTTTCTCAGTTACAATGTATCCACAGAAAATTAACCATTTGATAATTTCTCTACGAAAAGATCCAATCAAATCAGACAATAGCACATTAACCATAATTACGTACAATTCCAGTTGTCATTTCTCATCGCTAGCAGCTGCAACTGTTAAAAATAGCTCTTAAGGTATTGTTTTAAGGTTAAATGTTTGTGTCAAAGGAATTAGTCAATAGAGTGGAAATGGCACATGTGTATTTATTTGAAAAATATTTAACCAAGCCACTGCGGCAATACAAGCGGGACACTAAATTTGGGCAAGTGCATAATAAGATATGACCGATATCGATAATAAACGTTAAGTATTGAGTGACGTAGTAAGTAAATAAAAAAAAAATCTTAACGCCACTGAAAATTAGAACACGTAGAAAAATCCGAAAAGTAAAGCTATGGCCGGGAATCGTACCCGGATCCTCGTCATTCCGTGACGCGTGCTATACCCCTACACCACCCATAGCAGGTGGGTAAGCCTTCGGATTTTTCTATCTGTTACTAGCTGTCACGTGACCTTGTTACTATGCGAATTTTTGTCGCTAAGCGTCATCTGTTTGAATGAGGTGTCTGATGATGTGTGTGTAGTAAATTAAAGTCATTTGTTTATTATGAAAAAAAAACACGACACTAATAGCCAAATAATAATTTTGTTGCATGTAGGGGATAAAAGAAATATTGTGCAAACTAGTGCTTACGTGATAAGTCACAAATCAGTAGTATGCTCCAATAATTATTTAGCCAGTATTACCACTCTATTGGTTAATTAATGGTCTGCGTTAGTTGGTAGAGTGAAAAATAAGCGCCGGAGTTGCTCAGAATGCAGTTAAAGAGTTCTTGTGCTAAGTCGCTGGTATCGATGTCTATAATGTGTTAAGGCTACGTTTGTCACACTTTATATTTTACGATTTAAGCGTGTATGGCACAACTGGCCGCTTAGAAAAATAATAAAATTCAAAAATATCGTTTTTTTTTCTTGTTACTCGATCTAGGTAGGTATTTGGCAGGGCGCAAGCCGAAAGTAGCTTTTTCCTACTCCTGTACTGTGATTTCTGTAATCACGAGCACCACTATAAGAACACTCATAATAAGACTTTGGATAAGTCTATATTGTCTCTTCCCTCTAAAAGCACTTAGGTATGCTTTTGTCGCTCTAAAAGTGCTCCATCGTTAAGTAGGTAAAATTTTTATTGCCAATGAGTTTCTTTTAATTTGTCCATTCAGACAGGCTATTGATCAAAAACCATTCAGTCGTTTAGGACCAAATGTGGTGGTAGGGTACTTATTAAGAAAGCAAACAAGGTAAAATATTTCAATATGTTCAATATTTCAGTAGGTATATTTAAATTTGACAATTAATGTTTAGGATCCAAGATAGCGGACATAATTTAACACTTGAAACGAAAATGGTGATGGGTGTCGTTTTCGGGTAATTTGGTGGCTCTGAGCACGAATTTGGCATAATTTTATGAATCCAAGATGGTGGATGATATTTTTACACTTGGACACAAAAATATTGATGGGTTATAGGTATTGTTTTTGGGTAATTTGTGTGGCTCTAAGCACGAATTTGGCATAATTTTGTGAATCCAAAATGGCGGATGACGATTGGGTGTCATTTTCGGCTAATTTGGTGGCTCTGAGCCCGAACTTGGGATTATTTATGTTTTATTTACAGCACATAGGCCCCGGTCCAACGGTGAACACCTTTCAGCTGTTGATGATAATTTTGGAGAAGTCATAGAAAAAGTATTGTATGCAACGTTATATAATTAATAGTTAGGTATTAATAATAGTGTTATTAATAGTTGTAGGAGTGGAAATAATTAAATAAATAGATAAGTCAAAAAAAGCATCGTGGCGTCTTTTCTTACGATGTTCGCTGCGCTCACCCACTCGTAACCCACACCACTCGCCTTTTTTGACCCCTCTTATACAACTGTTGCATAAAGCTGCCACTATTTCAGCTCTGTTTTACTGTCTGTTTTCTAGTTTTTAAAGGAGTCATAAAAATATTCTGCAATGTATTTCATCAGATAATCTTGGATTCAATGTCAAGTCACTCTTTTGACGCCACTCGCCTTAAACATCAAAATCTACGAATAATAATAAGTAGATCAAAATGTATAAAAAGATCTTAATACCTACACTGTTTAAACTCCCAACTGCGCATGCTGTAAGCCAGCGCAGCGTGTCTGATTGGTCACAATCGATACCACTCTTCTATTTGATTGGTTGCCTTCAATCAAATAATTGTCACAAAGTGAGTTGCGCGCGTATGCCGTTTCATTACTGATCGATTTATTACCTGATAACGATAAACGTAAGCTTTGTTTGGAGGTACGTTTAGAATATGTGGATCCTTGGAAGGAAATAACGTTGTAATTAAAACGAGATCAGACAATTTGACAGCAGCAGCAGAAGATTGTGCTAGGGGCAGACAGATAGACCTTAACGATACTGAAACTAGAACACATAGAAAAATACAAAAAGTAAAGATATGGCCGGGAATTGAACTGGGACCCTCATCAATCCGCGATGCTTGTTTTTCCATGATACCAACCATAGCAGGGAATTTTCTTTGCATTATCACTATCTGCCTTGCTAGCACTTGGTGGTAACTACAACTTGGCTTAAAACTTCATTATCGTTTGGATATATAGTATAGGTACTGTAGGGCTCCGAGGGTTGTAACCAGTAGGCTTATTACCTAACTCGCTCGCAATCGCCATCGTGTTCATTTTGACAGTTCATGTATGAGCTGACAATTGTCATCTGAATCAGCTAGCTGTCACATTCATACAAGAACTGTCAAAATGAACACGATGGCGATTGCGAGCGAGTTAGGTAATAAGCCTACAGGTCTACACTAACTGATTCACGAAACTCCTGGGTTTATGCGAGAGTACGGGTATCTTGCGCTCTGAGCCAAGATATTTTAGACTATAAACGAAATATAAGTAAGCTTTTAACCGTATATTATTTCAAACTCATGAACTTATACAATCTAAGATATAGCAGTCATGCCTTCGGAGGCAGCTGTCCAGGTAATGCCCACAAGAAAGACTTTGTTTCTTTTGATTCTTTTTAAATTCGAAAACCAAATTATAAATACTTGCATTACCTGCTAGCAAGTTGATTTGTATATACAAACTTTTGTATAAACAATCTCAAGCTGTTACAGTACCGATGAAAATTGTTTTTTACCTAGGTACATTATATTAATTATTTTTCGTCACTAAACGACGGAACCAACTACGAACCAAAGTTAAATCATCGTAATCGGTAGTCACGCCAGCGGACCGAAACGATTACATTTCATTACCCATTGATGATTTATTATTTGATATCGATTGACGCAGAGCACAATTTAATTCCTATACTGGGGCCTAACGCTATTAGTAAAGGAACGAATCGATAGTATGCATGCGTTTGTTGACTTAGGGGATCCTTTTTTACTGAGGGAAAATGCATTATGCACTATCCACCGCGCCATTGGGACGACGCGGCGGGGTGTATGGGGCTCTCCTCCATTCTTTCCCTCCTATTTGGGAGCGAAGGACTGTAGAAGGCATACCCACCTCCGGTATTCCCTCGACTGCCAGACAGCGGGTGCTATGGGAGCACATTGTGAACCACGGCACCCGCTGGCCGGCCCAGCCACCTTAGCTGGACCTCCTCTCCGAGAGGGGGGGATCAGGAATGCGTGATCCCCCTCTAACACATTAAGGCTGCTAGGGGATCGACTTAGGGGATCCTGCAGCGCTCGAAGTTTAGGCGAAATGCCTCAGTTGGCACCAGAGGCCACGTACACAAATCATGTTGCATCCGCACCTCAATTAAACTTAGCTTAGGTTTTTTTTTGTAATACTTAATTTCGTTAATTGGAACGCGTCCATCAGTTTATTAGTGACAGTTATTCGCGGTAGATTTAGATTTTTTATTATTGCCAATTGAAGGTAGATCGTTGCGTGGGCGGCTCTAGAACAGTCGCATTTTTGCCGTGTGTCGTGTTTGTTGTGTATAAGGATCACGAACTCTTCAACCACTCCATTTCGAAGCCTCTTGACTAAGTTCCCCTGCAGCATCAGCTCACAAATCAAGGAAGTCGGTACCGACTGGAGCGCGGACCAGGCAAGCACTGGGTGAGTCGACCTGCACTTTCTTTCTGCTTTCATTGGCTTGCAAAATTTTCGATTTCGCCTTTCGTTTTGAAAAATACGGTTTCCCGGCTCGCGGGCGACTGTACAAATCACGTCTTTATCCCTTACGGGGTAGGCAGAGCCCAAGGTGACAAGACCTACAGGCCACGTTTAGCAAGATTCTGGGCGCATAGATGAAAACATTAGCAGTGACCGTAAATTTTTCAGCTATTTCGATGCAGCATAGGCAAAATAAAGAAATTTTATATTATTTGGAGGTTAGTATTAATTATATTAACTCTAATTAGCTATTCCAGTTACAACAGGGCATACAGATAGCAACAACGCTGCACTGAAATTGCTGAGAAATTTACGTACACTGGGGCACGATTTTTGAAAGCACATCACTCGAACACTCCAAAACTACAGCTCTAATCAAAGTTTTGACTAGTTCACAAGATTAATGAGAGCTGTGATTGTCTTCTATGCTACTCGTATTTCAAATTCAGCACAATTTTTCACCATTTTCGAGTGGTATTTTTACACATGTCTTTTCAAAAATCGGGCCGCTGCCCATTAGGTGTATGTACTTACCTACTTATCTATGATATAATTGTATACTTTATTGATGTAAACAGTTGGCGTGTTTGCTATGTAGATTATGTACGATTACAAATCATTTTTTAATCGTTATGCGTCAATGAGGTTCATACTCAGAGTCTGTAGTATTCACTTCGTTCGCAATTAACAATGAATAAATGAATATTAATTAAAAAAGTACGTTGGTGCATGTGCATTGTGTTGTGTTGCGAGGTTAATTAATTACTTTAGTTTTAAATATCCACGTACGCATTAGCAATATACTTTGTTCTCGAATATTACCTACATACGAACTTGTTTATCCGTTGCCTAGTATTAGTCTGTTTAAATGACGAAGGTAAGGCTGACAGATCCAGAGAACTGGCCCTTATTTCCCCAATTCGACTATTGTCGCGACAAGTGACAATTCGAATTGGCATTGTTCATTTTTTTTAATCTGTGCTTTTAACACCTTTATTTGATAAAATGGACTATTTCAAGCAACTAATTTGAATATTATGCTTTTACGTAGCTTTGTTAATTAAAAATACCGTCCAGTTGCGTATCTTCGCCTGTGCTACCTATCTTCGCCCAATTTGACATAAGTTAACACTACCGAAATGTTTTTAGTGCTAGCCTTACATAAAACTGCTAAATACAATAGTACATTAGAGGCCGTGAAGTAAGGGATTGCTGGACGAGTTTGGGGTAGGTGGCCGAGTCGAAGACGAGGCCAGATAGAACGAGTCCTGCAATCCCTGTTCCGGCCAAAGCTTGTATAGTGCTTTTCTCAAACAATGTGAGGAAATATTAAAATTAAAATAACTACTAGACAATCAAGTAAATCATAGTTTACTTTTTTTCGGTAGCATATTTTGCATAGCTAAATTTGCCTCCTCTTTTAAATGAGGCGGAGTACAGTTCATAAGTTCCCCGTCACTTTCATCACTAGAAGTCATTTTTATTTCTGTTAAATTATAATAACAATCACTACGAAATACGCATAAGCAGAAAAAAAGATTTTCGATTTGCCACCTTTTTTATTTTTTAAATGTACTAATTTGATCCAGCTATTTGAGCACCATGTTTAACCGCACATAAATATAGTACCATAGTTTTTTTTTTATGTCGCAATTATGCTTAGGTACAGATTGTGGTGGTGGTTGGCTGTATGTAATTTTTTCCTTTGCCAATTTAATTTTAGTATAGAAATTTAAAAAATTAGAGCAGCGGACAAAAATGGATTTTCATACTAACTTTTGTGGCCTAAGCCAAGAAGTAATGTAGGGAGCCATAAACGAGAAACTTCATGTCCTCATATCGGGACATTAACGCATACATTTCCGAGCATGTTTGAGAAAAGTATTTTTCATGGCGGTCAACATTCTTCGAACGATCTGCGACTAACTTCTCACAATTGATGTTCAGTTTGATTTTTTCGCGACGCCGACCACGTGTTTTTTTTTACCAGCGTTTTAACTTTGGTTTTAAACAGTGATATAGACCAGATAATGTTAAACTTTTTACATGATTATATCGTATAACTATTTCTTTTTCATGTGACACTAGTATTTAATGGCTAACTTACGTCTAGAAATCACAATTGGATAAAACGTTGGGGAGGGTATTTATCGTTCAACTTGTTGCCAAATTTCGCCTGCCCTAGGGTTGTCAAATTTATTGTAGCACATTAATTAGTGGATGATATTACTTGTTTGCCAATTTAAATATTTTCTTTTGTTTTGTTTTACGGAAATGGCTTTAACGATTTGGAGGAAAGTTAATAAGTAGATTAAATTATATAAATATTTTATAGGCATAGGTTGATTGGATTTCAATTAAAAACATATTATAGCAGAAAAACATACGTTTTGTTTAAATAATAAAAAAAAGTTTGAAAATATTTTTTTTATTGTAAACCATTACTCCCCTTTGTTTGGCATGTTGGGTAATTTTTGGCAGCCCTAGCATCGTTTTAGAAAATGTATGAAACAACTTCAAACTGCAGCCAATCTTCGCCTACCACACATTTTCTTTAAAATATGCCTAGTCCGGTGTAGTTAAGCTTCATATTGTATTAACACAGTCCAAGTAGATAAGACTTAACATGTGTAAGTCATGGAAAAGTTTAGTATTAGCGGTAAGGCATGCCATAGGCGAAGATAGGGAAAAGTACCCATACTTCGCCTATTGCCTTTGGGGCCATTTATTACCAAGTTAACGAGTGAAATTCAAAGCTTTAGTGATTTATACTGATAGCCAGGAGTACTAAAAAAGGTTTTTTTGCGACAATGGACTAAAATTCTTTCAAATATGAAAGATATTTTGGAAAAAGTGTCAAAATCCAGGCGAAGATACGCAACTGGACGGTAATTATTTTTTCGCTGTTTGATAATTCGTGAATTAGACAGAATCCCAATCGCCTTCGTTCGGCTGGCTATAAAAAAAAACGGCTTTGTCTATGGTTTTGTCGATTTGACAGTGACACGTGACAGTTGCAGTAGCTAAACTTTTTTTTTTCCATTTTTGTGGCGAACATTCAATGCTGGATTCTGTCTAATAACCGGGTCGTTATGTCAAACAAAGGTTAAAAGTACTTTTAAAAAAATATCTGTAATCATAAAGTATTTTTGAAATCGGACAAGATAAATCGGATAATTGATGGTTTTCCTCGAAATGGTTTTCGAATTGGAGCATACTAAAAAAAATGAACAATGCCAATTGTCGCTTTGGTCAAATCGGGGCCAGGCTCCTGTTGTTAGTAAGATAATAATCGACAATCGTTAAATGTGCAAGGTGTCACAATAAAGCCTCACCTCTAGATGTCAAAGTGTATTGAAACCAACCGCACATACAAGCTTTGCTGAGTTCAGGAATAGGTCAATTCATATCAGTTGTTCCAAGGTATTTATTTATTTATCAACATATTTTTCTTCCTATGCCAAGGTTCCGTGTGTTCTGACCAAATCAAAAGCAAAGATGGAGTCCTACAAACGACTAATTGAGGTCGGATTGAATTACGCCTCGCCTTGCGCGTGTCAGCTTGATTAGTTCGCTTATCGAAGTTTGGTTGCATTTGTAGGCACGGCAAGGCGTAGTTTGAGCCTCCGCCAGCATACAGTCGTTCTGAGACTGCGCTTAACAATTTCAGTCAACTCCATTCATTAGCAGTTAACCAACAAAAACTAAATTTAAATTAGTTCTGACGCGTTTCAAAATAGATCATTCATTATTTAACAACGACAATCATTAACAACGCGTTGAAAACGTTTTGTGCATTTAACGATGTCCAATCATTATTTTGACAAGAAAAATGACGTGCTGACTAGGAGCACAGAAAAACTAGGGTGTTAATTATAAACTGCCACTTAACACTTTATAAATGATCAATAACTGTTATTAATTTATTCGATATGTGTACTCATTGAAAAAGCTGTGAGCCACCTTAATGAATTCAAGTAGAATTATAATTTAATTTTAAAAATTGGTTTATATTGTTTCACTTTGATACATTATTTTGTACTGTTTTTAGTGTTCAACCTAGCTGTATTGATTCAATTTTGGCGAGTTGTGGCATGAAAATGAAATCCGGTCAATAAGACTTTTCAAATATCGAGAGTTTTCATAAAGTACCTATTGCTGGTCTCTAAGCACCCCGTAAAGAGCATGAAAGAGACAACTGTAGCCCGGGCTGATCATACTTACAGAAAACTGATGAAAACGACCTTTCGAAGTCCTCTTACAAAAGGTTTTTTTTTCAGGAGTTATAGAATAAAAAGACTACGCCCCTGTTTTCCTTTTGTTTATTGTATACGTTAAAATGATTTTCAACGAGTGAATATGGCATCGAATTTTGCACTTTTTGCTATATAAAAAAAAAATTGAGGAGTAGTTTCGTATCAACAGATATTTTCACTTTCGAACGGCATTTTCGAGTGTTTGCTTTCAAAATCGGGCCAATTATTGTTTAACCTCTTCTGTACCATATTTCAGGCTAATCAAAGTTACTTTTATCTGTCGCATTAACGAACGCCGACTGCAGGTGGACTTGATGTGAATGCTCTGCCACGAATCGAGAAGCTTCCGCTGGGGAGCTCGGTAACGAGACCTAAAGGCCACGCTTAGCACGATGGGCGAAATAATAATTATAATAATAATATTTATTTCTCAAAAAACATCTTTACAAAGGTATCTTTCTCTTGAACTCTGCTCCCTAAATACGCTAAATAAGGTCTAGACTGGCACTACAATACAATAATATGCACCTTATTTATACATTGTGCTTGTGTATGTGTGTGTGTGTGTGTGTGTGTGTGTGTGTGTGTGTGTGTGTGTGTGTGTGTGTGTGTGTGCGTGCGTGCGTGCGTATGTGTGTGTGTGTGTGTGTGTGTGTGTGTGTGTGTGTGTGTGTGTGTGTGTGTGTTTAACTTTTCTAAATGACGGACGTACACTTTTAAGAATTTGTAATTGTAAAGATAAAATTAAATTCATCTGCTTGAGAAAACAATCTTATTTAAGATAAATTCTTCTTCTTTTCTTCTTTTTTAATATGGCCCCATCCATCGATGCGATGATTTCGCCAATGTCAACGGATAATGATATCCATCAGAATCTGCCAGGGAATCATTAACCGATGCCCAGGGTGCACCGGACCAAGCACTGCTCTTCCCCTTAGACGGATCTAAAAACGAACCGCAGCTCCTGATCACACGCGGAGGTAACCCGACTCGCACCCCAAGATAAATTCATGTTCGTCAGTTTAATACGTAAATTTTGATTGGTTGCATCACAACGAACGTCACAATGGCAATGGCATTTGTGAGATTGACATTCGACCATCTTTGGTAACTTTTTAAGTAGTTACTTATTCACCAGTACCAGCGATGACTAAAGCAGTTTTCAGGTAATTTACCTTGAACCCGGCGAAAATCGATTCTTCGATTAATTTGCATACAAAGAACGGATTAGCCTTGTCTATTAAATAATCGATCTGCTTTATTATGCATGATAAAACGAGCAGTGTAGTGGTAAATAATTAATTAATTGAATATATCCATTTAGATTCGCTTGTAACTAATAGCAAAAATGTAAGTCCGTTTTTTTACTGAATCGGGCGTTACATTGCGGAGGCCCATTTCAATTCATAAAAAACACGTCTTTACCCCTCGCGGGGAAGACAGAGCCTAAGGTAACAAGACTTAAAGGCCACGTTTAGAATGATTGTGGGCGATAGGTGGAAAGGGGAATCAAAATAGTAATAGGTAGCTAGCGGCTCTGTCTACCCCGTAAGGAATAAATACGTCATTTATGTGTGTGTGTGTGTACCTATTGATTGTACCACTTTTTGCAATGCCGGCAACGCACCAGCAGTCCTGATGGTACCTACTGTCGGTTCGATCCCAGGCTTACACCTCTGAGACTTCGGAATT
The DNA here is from genome assembly GCA_932294345.1 of Pandemis cinnamomeana. Taxonomy (NCBI): domain Eukaryota; kingdom Metazoa; phylum Arthropoda; class Insecta; order Lepidoptera; family Tortricidae; genus Pandemis; species Pandemis cinnamomeana. Next base: position 5,155,192 of record OW028724.1, on the reverse strand, counting down.
AACATGTGAAATCTCTTTTTTTTGTTTTTTATGCGAGAGAGACAGCAATGTCAGACAAACAAACTAGTGGGTCACCTGATGTTAAATGAGCACCACTGTCCATAGACACCCGCAGCGCTTTACGCGATGCCAGTGCCTTGTCGGCCCTAAACCATCTTTTCGGTTATGGAAAACATCGTGAGGAAACTTGGATACGCTTTCGAGGGAATATAATGGTGGGACGTATATATACAATGGAGACGATGTCGATGGTGAAAATCGGGAAAAACTGCAAAAATTGTTAATCCAAATTGTAAATTTTATTTTTTATGATTTTGTGACATTTTGATACTATATTTTTAAATTATTCTTATTCTTTATTTTAGTGACATTTAGTACTCTTTATAATTAATTTTATTAATTTAACGACTTTAATATTATATTTAATATTATTGAATGAATAAAATAAACTATACTAAACTATTTCGTTAGATTTTAATGCAATAAACTTTTGTTATTTTTTTTCATTTTCGTTGAGTTTTGCTAGCTAATCTGTGGTAAAAAATTGTGCAGTATTGAATGTATGGTGATTTCCTTGCCTACCACCGCAGTGCTGGAAAAAATAAGGTAGCAATTTTGAATTTGAATACAAAGAAAGGAAATTGCTTTATTTCTGCATAGATATGCAACTAGGCTCATTAGCTATGATAAAATAAGCTGCTTCGTACTGATTTATTGCCTATTCAAGGCTTAAATTTAACCTAGGGTTAGTATTTTGGCTAATTAAACTACGCATAATACATAAAATAGATATTGTACGCTTAGTGCTAAATCACTTGTTTTTATCAGACGTCTACTACACTTATCTATATTACCTATACACACTACAATTTTTTAATCCACTGTTTTTCATGGCAAGACCCCTAATCCTACTAATATTATAAATTTGTGAGTATGGATGTTTGGATGTTTGTTACTCTTTCACGCCAGAACGGCTGTACAGATCTGGATGAAATTTGGAACATAGATAGATTATAGTCTGGAATAAGACATAGGCTACTTTTTATCCCGGAAAATTGCGCAATTCCTGCGGGATAGCGATAAAAGAATTCTATGCAGACGGAGTTACGGGCAACAGCTAGTATGAAAATATATTTCGCAACCCCCGACCTTTCACTATTTGCGTGTATTTTATTTATGTTGCAAAAATATTCAATCAATACAGCACATTTATGTATTTTTATAATTAGTTAGTGATGTTAAAGCTCAGCCACGAATTGAGAAGCACCCACACGTCTCCTCTCCGCTCCGCTCGTCTCCGCCTCAGTGGAGCCGCAGCCTGCAGCCATATAGCTCTGTCCCCGTCCGACCAATCCCAGGATGATATACATTAAAAAAAATTGTGGCAGTTTTCGCGACCTCTTTCGACCCCCATGTCGAGGTATGTATAAGTACGGGAATTAATTTTAGCTACTCGTAAAATACGGTAACTTAGTCCCTACATTTTTGTGTGTGTTAATTAAATCCATTCGTTAAACGACGTAAACGCCTGTTGCCTTATTGTCTAATGTGCGGATATTCGCGATTCCAGTCACCATCTTTCTCTAATCTCATCCTTTATCATTTGACAGAAAGAAATGATGAATACGATTGTGATTTCAAGTGTGGTAGACAAAAGTCAGTAGCTGCCAGCCAGTAGGTGTTTACACGTTGGTATTTAGAAAAGTAAGTAAGTAAGTTTACAAGTCATTCGAGTTGTCATGTCACCAGAAACTTACCATGGATTTCTGCAAGTCGCTATCCGAACAGTAGTTGGTAAACCAAAATTCAGTAATTGACAGCTGCGTGTTGCTAATCCTACTAATATTATAAATGCGAATGTAAGTTTGTATGTTACGCTTTCACGCGAAAACTACGCAACCGATCATCATAAAATTTTGTACACATGTTCTTGGAAGTATTAGAAGTAACATAGAATACTTTTTATAAAAAAAATATATTTTTTTCTGTCGTCACTCTGACGTTATCTGCGCGGACGACGTCGCGGGCAAAAGCTAGTTAAACATAATTGATTTGACATACAGTCAGCTTCAAAATTTAATTTACATAGCGTTTATGATTTTAATGTAAAATCCTTATAACGGACAGACAAACCGAAACTGTAAGGATTCCGTTTTGCCTCTTTGGCTAGGGAAACCTAAAAATCAGCCCAGCGCGTTTCGAATTGCGCACAGTATACTTGTAGGGTTTCCCAAGTTATCCGACTGAAGGCGGCAAATATTCAATCACCGTGGATATTTTCACGTGTACAAAACCATCTACATATTCACTTTGGACACTTCATACTTCACAAACGAATCCCTGAATCGAGAAATAATTTGCGCCAAACCCGAAATATTTCTAAAAGACCTATCCAATGACCCCTAATTTTTCCCAGGTTTTATTATATTACTTTGTCGGCTTGATGTTTATGGGGTAGACAGAGCCTAAGGTAAGAAAACCTTAAGGCCACGATTAGCATGATTAAGGGCGTATAGCTGGAAAAGGAAATCAAAATAGTGATGGGTTGCTAGCCGCATCGTCTAGAACATGTTTCCTAAGACTTCCGCCTATTCCCTCGATGGGCTTTTACCATCTGCGCGGGAAGAGAAGCAACTGGTAAATTCTATGTTTTTTCTTTACTCCAAGACCAGTATGGAAGAACTACTAGAATGGAGTAGGTTTTAAGAGTATCTGAGCTAAGCTATGGGACAGACAGTCATGGCGGAACTATAAGGATAAGGGAACGCAAAAACCAAAAACAATGTTCAGGAACGCCTTCATCAATTTCGAGAATTCCCAGTTTTAAAGCTATATAACCTTCCTTAATCTTGGAAGTATTCGGCTCACTCCGTGTTACACTTATAATTTTTTTTTTTTTTTTTTTATATGAATAGGAAGGCAAACGAGCAAGTGGTCACCTGATGGTAAGTGATCACCACTGCCCATAGACACCCGCAACCCCAGAGGGATTGCAGATGCGTTGCCAACCTAGAGGACTAAGATGAAATGCCTCTTGTGCCCGTAATTTCCCCGGCTGTCTTACTCTCCACACCGGAACACAGCAGTGCAAGCACTGCTACTTAGCGGCAGGATTAGCAAGTAAGATGGTGGTAGCGATCCGGACGGACCTTGCACAAGGCCCTACCACCCTAATAAAACGACAACTGATATCCTTGACAATGTGTGCGAAGAAGCTTAAAACTGAATCGTCTTACCATTAGGCGATCCTGTCCGAAACATGGGATTGGGAGCCATCCAGGGAAATGCACCAAAAGGCCACGTCGGCGGCGGACCCTGGTACAGCCGCGGCAGCATTGGCTGCGGCACCACCACTCCACTCCTCTCCGTCTCATCCCCATTCCCATTCTCTTCCCGCTCATCTCTCTCGTATCTCTCGTCTCTCTCATCCGCGTTTGAATCAACGTCTTCGATGTCAACGTCGCTGTCATCTGTTTCGAGAGCCGTACTCTCGTCATTGCTGTGCTCCTGGTCTTTCGGTGGCGTATCCTTGCTATTTAGGAGAGAGTCTACGCTGAAGGAGATCCTCCCTTTGCCGCCGCTATCCGCGGCCTCGGACCGCTCGCATTCGAGCGACGTCTTCATTTCATCTGCTCGATGGCATTTCAGGAAAACTCCTCCGTCAACTTTAAAACGCCATTTAGTGATTTGTTGATTTATGTTTTTGGTAAAAAACGGCGGTTTCGGTTCAGTTCTTATAAGATTGCAGCACTTTTATGCCGAGGAGATGCAATTTTCCTATTAGAAAAGTAATTAGTACGGGGGGAATGACGTAAAATTTCCGCGAACCGCTATTAGCAAGTCGGAGGCGTTGGAAAATGTCTGCACAGCATCTCGCTCAAAAAACTCAGACTGTTAATTACACTCAGCGTCTCTATGTAACTTCACTTCGGCACAGTCCAGTCACAGAATTAGCACAATTGGCAACACTTAAAAACGCCGTTGAATGTTTAGTTTTCAATTTGCGGAGGGCTATGTTCGCGCAATGTTTCGCGTGGAAGCCCGGTGAAAATCGCGCAAGCATTGGCGGCGCGGCCGCTCTCCTCTCCTCACCGACAGAGACGCAGCTACTCACCGAGGAATTTTAATAAGCGACGCGGAGCGAACGAGATGACGATACGATCCAACATGTGTGTAAACGCGATATTGGGTAGGCGGGGCCCGTCGCGCTCAAATTAATACCCTCCGCGGAATACGCCTTATAAAAAGAGAGCCTCGCCCCACAATTTAAGCTTTATAGCAACGTTCTAAAGCTTAGAATAGGATGGTTTGTAGCTTTATAAAGTGACGTAATAGAACCGTGCGCGTTGGATTGCAGTGGCTATTGTGTTGAATGAAAATGGAGTAAATAGACGGGTGCTGTAGGCGGCGTGGAGGGGACTTTACGATTTAATTATTCGCGAATGCGGAGGCATTTTGTAGCGAGCTAATGTCTCATTGTCATTAATATCTCGGGCGAGCAGCCATGTTTGATTTGTTTATGACACGGCTGTAGGTGAGAACGTCTGATGTTGTTCCTAAGCGTCGTTTGTATGGCAGTTGGGATCGGAAGCGGGGCTCGGGGCGGTTGGCACGCTCGCCTATGAAATTCGAAACGTTGTTCAAATTAATTCAGTTGTCTAGCCGTCTTTTGTTCGTAGCTCGGGCGCCAACTTTGTTGTGTGATCTTTGAGAGCCGAACTAAGTATCGATTGGGATTGGAATGGCAAGGTGTTGGGGTGATGCAGGAAATGGGAACAACACGACAGCGTGGAATTTGATATGAACGTTTGGATATATTTACTAAGGAAATTTACTTTCGACTTTCGCTCTTAAGTTAAATAATTTTTATAAACTCTGTTTAAATGAAATCAATGCAAGTTCGAATGGCTTGTTATCTTGTTTAGGTACTTACCGGTTCAAAAAGAGCAAGGAAATTATTACGTAACGCCTACCATCATACTAAACGTGGCCTTATTACCTTAGGCTCTATCTACCCCGTAAGGAATAAAGACGTGATTTATGTATGTATGCAAATTATTAAGCACTAGCTTTTGCTTTCTTTGTTTATCGTCATCCCGCAGGAATGCGATTTTCTGGGATCAAAACCATGTCCTTCCCCAGGACTAAAGCTATCTCTATACCTAATTCCAACGGCTTAAAGCGCGAAGTAACAGACAGACAGACAACATTAAATAGAATTGATTATGTATTAAGCATTATGTTTATCTTTAAGTGTACTTAAGTACTAGGTATTAAAATAAACAATAATAAACTGCGGCAGATTTCATCATAAAACCCATTCGCTGCGTAATCGTGAGACATTACCTAACAAACCTTATTAGCAGATAACAAACGTACACAATCTCACAGACATAAACAGCCGGCCATCTAAGACCCATCACAAAATTATATCCCCCCAAATCAAATCGTTAGCGCCATGTCACTTAACAAAAAGTTAATCGCATTACACCTATATCTGACATCTCTTTGTGAGATCCTCAATAATGCCCGAACCCTGCAGCAACCGAGACCCGACCCTAACCCAACGCTATAAGACTCAACCGTTCGAGACTCACCAAAATTTTCTTATCAATTCGCAAATATTAATAAAAGGTCTTAACCGCGGAGGGAAACCGTCTCTCTCCCATCGAGATACGGTTTCGTTTGTTTTTATAGAGGGTGGCGTACCCTCCAGCCAATTAATGTAATTTAATCGCGCAGAGGGATTACCGAGGTCTTAATTGAAAGAGTAGGTAATGATCAGGCTGCAATCCGGGATGTTATGAAACGGTTTGGAGCGAGGGAGTACAGGCGGCGGCGGTTTCGCTTTATCTCTTTTCAAGTTACCGTCGAATGACTTACTAAAATCGGAGTTTTGATCATAATTCATAGCATAGTTGTAGCAGAGGTCTTCTATGCAAAAGCGGACGCGGAAGCAGCGGGGAAAATAGAAAAGTGTGCACCCGCGGAAGAGGACACGGAGACGAAACCTAACAAAATGTAACTGAAATTTTAAAAGTACTTTTACTTTTATTTAAGCAATTCAACGGTGTGTGTGAAGTTCCCAATCCGCACTGGGCCCGCGTAGGAAATACAGCCAAGCCCTCTCATTGTGAGAGGAGGCCCAGCAGTGGGACGTATGTAGGCTGGAGATGATGAAAGTTCCCTCGATGGGCTTTTACCATCTGCGCAGGAAGAGAAGCAACTGGTAAATTCTATGTTTTTTCTTTACTCCCAGACCAGCATGGAAGAATAATATTTCTGCTATAATACCGCAAAATAAGGAAGTGTAAGTCCTTTCCCTTATCCAATTAGCAAGTGTTTCCTTATCCTTTTTTTGGGGAAAACCTATCGAAATGGTTTTGCCATTGGATAATTTCAGGAAGAAAAACATGGAATATGTACCTACCTCATAAATAGAATGTTTAATCAATTCAGGAAATACCCCATAAATTTATCCTGTTTATCCAATATTCCGTGCCATTTCATAGATATTATTAATTTTCTTTAGCAATATACCCATCCACGTTTTAACTAAGTACTTAGGTACTTACGTAAAAAGAATGATGTCTATAAAGGTGCCTAAAGCTCCCTTTAAAAGCGCCAACGAGCATCTACGCGAACCTACCTAGTTTATTCGTAAGTAAGGTACGTATTTACATACGAGAGCTTATTAGGTACCTATCTAATCTATATACCTATCTAATACCTTTAAATAAGCAATTCTTTTGTATAAGTATTTGCATCTCGGAAACGGCTCCAACGAATTTCATGAAATTTAGTATAGGGGGTTTAAAAAAAAATTTGACATCCAGGTACTATGTTCTATAACAAGACATATCTCATGTTCATTCTCAAATGATCCAAGCTTATAAATAAAGATTAAAAAAAAGACATATCTACTCGCCAATTAAAATTTAAGTAAAAGTATAACATTCATAAGGCCCCGGCAAGACTTCCACTTTCTTTATACAATAGTATGATGGATATTGACATATCTAACAAATTACAGGGTAAATTTGAAGATAACTTCTTTCATAGGCTAAGGGATAAAGACGTGATTTATGTATGTATGTATGTAACTTCTTAAAAATACTAATTTGACGAGGATTAAGTGAAAAATATATTCATATCTGCAATCTGAAGCCTTAAATAAAGTTTTTGAATTTAAATTTGAATTTAATTCGTAACGTACGCAATATCATTGTAAAATTTCATTTCAAAGACGTACCTACATAAAAGTGTTAGTAAATATTATAGTGCCTATTCTACACTGGCTACACTACACGGTCATTCAGCGAATACGCAATCTTGCAAATTTATTAAACAGCCAAAGCAATAAAAAAAAAACCATTAATTCCAGCCAGTTTTAATTACGCCGCAGGCCATTACAAGTATTAAAAAGTATTAAAACTAGAGTAAATTGTAAAATCCCGACCCATAAACTGGAGATACGCCTTTGAGAGTCTCTCATAAGAAAAGGGCTTAACTTAAATTTATACTGGAAATAAGGGCGATCTTTTTAAATAACGACTTTCATATTCCCGAGTGGAGCGGACAATTTAGCGGAGATGAGGGATTTTTTATTAAAAAGTAGGGTATGATATAACTGGGCTAAGTGGGGCGGACCCGGCGCCCATTACTCCGCGCGAAATGAGTTTTCAGTTGCCGAGTTTTTTCTGAGCCGTACAGGGTGTTTGTATGTTGTGAGTTATAACTCTTTATTGTACATAAAACACGAGAAAAAGATGAATACAGGGCAACACAAATGCACAAAGGCGAACTTATCCCTAGTGATTGCTTTCCATCAGGTGACCCGTTTCCATCGTTTGACCCCTCTTATATATATTGAAAAAAAATACACAGCGGCATAAAATTTGGCCCTCACAAATAGGTATACGCAAATATTGGTATTTTTTTATGGAGACTGGGCCAAATTTTGTGCCACTAACTGAGTATAATATTATAATATTATAATCTAATATATTCTTTCTTTCTTTCTCTTATATAAACATTCCAAAGTTAAATAAATACACCGAAAAAAGGATTACCATCGACAATCAGTTCGACATTCTTGTTACGCTCCAACACCATTTCAAGTTTCAAGTGTCAAAAACTGACGGGTAGAGGTGAGAGAGGAGGGTGAGGTAGGTGGGGATGACTTTTTGACACTTGAAACTATAAATTTCACAATATTACGCTAATTTGAACATTTTCGCAATAAAAAGCTCAAAACTACGGGCAACTCTTGGTTTGTGCTTGAAATTCTTCAAACTGTAGGTACAGCATCCATCAGCGTCTCACAAATCTATCGGGAGATAAATCTGCGCTGGGTTAACCTACGTCGCGTGTTCACCTTTCCGTAAATAGTTGAGTAGGCCAATCCAATTATTATCGCCCATAAATCCTGCTGAATGTAATGTAATTGCCATACTTAGAGACGTGCATTAAAATTTAAATGTGAATTATATTTAATTGGGATGATGTTTGCGGCCGAAAAGCGTACAATCAAAGCGTTCCTTGCATCTGTTTACCCAAAAAAAAAACATGAGTTAGCTTATATTTGTATGTACATTTTAAGTATTACTAGCTACTGAATGCAACTCGATTTTTCGACTTCATTAAAATACATGCATAACTAAACTCCACGTCAGATCATCATTTGTATCCAATGCTTCTCTACCTCAACACGCATTTTGACAAACCAGTATTTTTGAATATTTTATTGAATCAGGCGTTACTTTGCGGAGGTCCATTTCAATGAACAAAAAAATTACCTTGCTACTCCGCTACTCACGTGCAAGATAACTAAGCCTGTGTGAAATATATATGTTTTTCAAGCAATCACTCCCTCCACTGCTGCCAATAAAACACATATAAATTCCACAAACTTAATTATCCCCTACACCACACAAACACTGACGCGTTTCCATCCCTCTACGGGATCATTATCAAAGTTTAATGAACACAACTGTTACACACGCAAACCACTCATGTGATGTGTTGGGATTGCATGAAAAACATATATATTTCACACAGGCTTAGTTATCTTGCACGTGAGTAGCGGAGTAGCAAGGTAAATTTTTTGTTCATTTTCAGTATTTTTGAGACAATTTTAATCACTTAAAAAACAGTTTTTTAGTTTCAACATCACCCTGTAAGCGAGAGAAAGCGGCAAACTAATAAAACGTGCGTCGCGCTGTCATCGTAAAAACATTTCCCCTTAATATTCCTTTGTTACCTCCAGCCGCTATTTATTTGTTTCACTTCGCCTTAATAGAAGAACGATCCTGCGACTCCAACATTTCCAAATGAAATTTGTGTTTGGATTTTCTGAAAAAAAGTGAGAGAAATTAATTTAAATCTACAATTCGAGGCGCCGCTCTCCCCGGTTGCATTTTTACCGAAATATAATCACTGACTAGTACTGAGAAGTATTGTCTCATCTTTACTTCCGTGATGTCTACTTACTTATTTCGCATTTACGAAAGTTTCAGCAAAAATTGCACCCTGTTAAATGATTCCACCCGTTGAAAGCAAACTTGTCCTGTTGGATTCAAAGTCTCCAAGTATAGACCTTAAAACAACCACCCCGCATACCCCAGCTCAAAAATGAAGAGACAACAAACGCGCTAAGTATTTAGCAAAAAATCGTGCAAGGTAAATCTACAAGTCGAACGCTTAACACTAAATACACGAACGACTCGACAAATGTCGGCGTGCAAGTAAAAATAAACCCACCTTGTTAAGGTCGAGCCGTGTTCAAGCCCTCGGGCAAACATCCTAAAACAACCAAACATCAGCCTCCCACTTAAGCACATCACTTAACAGAACCAATTTTAAGAGACACTCCAAGCTTAACCTCCATAAGGAACAATTGACTGACGTCAAACAAAACGTGCTCTAAAGGGGATCATTTTGTAATGGACGCATTATATCCCCGGCAAATATTAACCGAACAAAGAACATGAAACGATTTTTGAATAATGAATCTATGTAACGAATTCGTGCAAATACACGGGGGCGCCACCGGCTTTGTGGATTATGGTTTAAACCGATGTTTGTTTTTCAAAAATGGAACGCTGTGATGTTTTCGCATTAGCACCTTTAACTGTTGTGCTTTTAAGGAGGTTGCGATGTGTGTGGTCCAAGTGGCCAGTGTTTTAGGCTATGATGTTTGTAATGTTGGCTGTTCTGGTAAACTTGGTAATTTTATGGAAAACTGAAAAATACGATCCCACGCAGACGCAGGCCCTTATAGCGTAATTAAAGTTGCTAATGTAATTGTTTGTTTGAGCTATCCAACAGTGAGCTGTGAATCTCATCTTGACTATTTGTTTAAGGAGTTATTCATAGGATATAAATGTCAAAGATATAGGAATTTTCCAGAATTCTTTTATCATAATTAATCTTCCTTTAGCAGGCAGCTTAGGCAGATGCTGGATGCGTCAAGCTAAAGACAGGGCGCTATGGCGCTCATTAGGGGAGGCCTATGTCCAGCAGTGGACTAACATAGGCTGATGATGATGATGATGATGAATCTTCCTTTACTTAATGGATCAAACGTATACCTTGTCGCAACCGTGTGGTTGTGAAATAACAAGGTATTGTCTTCTGTTTACTAATATGAACCTCCGTAAAGTGACGTCTGATTCAATACTTACCAAAGCTTGGTGGAAAACATAACGCTCCTAAAGTTCTTGTAAATAGCATAATCTAGGTCTTATAAGGTAATAAGATAATAGTTCTGCAAATGGCAAAATGAGTTTGTTCACTTGTGTGCGTGCAACGCAACTGTATATAATATGTAGGAACGGTGGGGCGAAAAAACTGGCCCCACTTCTCGTTTGCAGAACTCAATCTTTAACTATTTATTTGATTTGAGCTTTGGTTTATTTAGTCGTATACATAGGATACCATCATCTTTCATTTTCAAACGAATAAGCGATGAATAAGTATTAAAATACGGCGTCAGGTTTTAACTTTTTAATCTAATGTGCCATAACTACCTACCTCAAACAAAGAACAGTTTCCAGTTTTTGAAACTCACGGTGTGAATTGATTTTAAACGCGTGCTCGAGACACGCGCAAAAACTGCTTTTCAAAACTAACACCTTTTGATAGCCAACAAAAAGGTGACGCGAGAAAAAAAACAATAAACAACAATAAAATTATATCAACAAATGAAAACGCGCACTCGGAATTCAAAATACTGTTTCTAAACTGCCAGTGCTAAGGTGCACATTTGATCGCGTTTTGTTTGTTCGCGTTCTAAATTTGAGTTTGTAAAGTCAATCGAATATGACATCTTCTTTAAGCATGAAGACTTAGATAACATTAGTGGGTTCTCAATGCGTGTCTTGAGTTGAATTGAATGGGTGAATGAATGAATGGCTGACGTTTTTCCAAGAGATGGTTTTATGTTGATAAATACGCGACTAATCAAATTATTTATGGCATTAAAACGCAATAAAATCGGTCGGGACATCTGTTGCGTGCTTTGTGAAAAAACGGCAAAGGGTGAGTTTTTTGTTGTACCGGTGTATTGTTAAAGAGGTAGCCGGGTAAAGATCGAATTTGGATTTTATCGTATTGCCTGAATAAAAAGTCCTTTAAGGTCATAAAGGACTTTTTATTTTTTAACCATAATATAATCATTTAATTAATAATATTCCTAATTTGCAGAAGTACAATTTGCGAAGTTGAGCTATAAATTTAAATAATCTTGCGTAACTTCGTTATGGAACTGCTTAATAGATTATTTTATTTAGACTTCAACTCTATTGACTGATTTTAGTGTTAGTAAATACACCCACTATACAATAATAAAGAGTAAACATGTATTTAATTATATTAAATTGTTTCCTAAAAGCTTCCTAAACATAATCGAATGACTGTAATAAAGAAAATAATCGAGTGACGAGACCCGATCGAACCAACATTACAACGAGGCCGGGTAAACGTCCCCGTTTCCACCTCATTAAACCCAAGTTAAGGGCTCTATTATGTACTTTATGTATTCCTAAATTACCCATCACTTAATAGGGTATCCAACTGGGGGTCTTACCCTACAACCAGGTTATCATGAACTTCCTCTCCCCGCATGTTATAAGCAACTCGCGTCCGAACAGGGGTAGAGACGCAGTGGTTGCCAGTTCAGCTAACGGTGGTTATTTAATGTCATTATCGGAGAGGTGGGTTGTTTAAAGTGTTCGTATGATTACCGGCCTGTTCAAATTTAGTTCAGAAGTCGGTGTTAATGTTATATGAGATTAGAATTTGTGTAATACGATTTGTGTTAATGGTTGCTTTATTTAGGATTTAATGGATGGGTTAAGTAGAGTTTTACGTAGAGTCGTGAGACGTGGACACACGCAAAGATATAGAGAGCCGCATTGAACGGTAGAGAGGCATTTGAAGTATTTATTGAATTTTTGTGTGTGAAAAGTGACGCGTTATTTTTGCTCGTCAATGTATATGTATGTACCTACTATCAAAGTTTAATCTATGACGGCTCGTTTTCGAAACATATAGGTGATATTTGTGACTGTTAAAGTTTGCTATCGTTGTGTACACGCATACAATAAAAAAATTAAAAAACATGGAACAAACACACGCGTGACTACCACAGACTATAACATTTATGTAGTTGAACAAAATAGATTACATTAGGTACTCCACGGCTGTTAACTAAAAAAAACCGACATCAAGCAAATCACCCTAATAAGTTTCAAAGTTCCAATGAATGAATGAATGAATGACATAAGATGACAGTTACAACCACATTCTAAGGAAGCGAAATGACTTAGCGAATTTGAGAATGCAATAGGGTGCCCTCGTTTTGGGATCGGCTAGAGACCCCAGATGTCCAAATACCCGTTTGACTCTTGTATTGTGTCGGATGACAAACGCTGGTCTATTGTTGTATGGGACTATTGAGAGTGCTTAATATACTTGATGCTAGGGTGGCAATGATTTTTTATTTTGGTGGAATAACGTAGAATTTCGAAGTAGGTACGTCACTGAAAAATATCCTTTTTAAAAGGTTGGTACTTGTATCTTTCGTCCAAATCCAATGAAAACTTTCATATGCCCTGGTATCTTTACCTTGTTACCTTGCTTGCATTAAATCTGTGAAGAGTTGAGATAGAAACAATATGTTTTAAGTCAGAATTTTATTACATGTTCTATTTTTTTAATGTGTCGAGTATAATGACACGGTGCAAGTTTTTACAGCATCTAATTTATCATCTAAGATATTTTATTACATTTTTTTGTGTCTATTCTCACACACATAATAAATAATGTTACAAAATAAGGTCCTAATGGTCACCCTACACCTAAAATGACACCCATAAGAGAGCATTCCGTTTTCAAATGTGCGTGCCATTCACGCTCGTTTTAATGACCGGCTGATAGCCGTTTAAAAACGAATTTGCTCACTTCTGGTACATTAAACAATCATTCGTTCATTCGCTCATTCGTTTACTGCGATATGGGGACGGAGCAGATATGGCGGGACGTGGAGTTCCAATTTTGAAATTGTGTTTCATGATTGGGTTAATCGATAAGTTTGAATTAGAGTGGAACTAACGGTTATTTTTGAAAATATTTTGTTCTACAGCAATTAAATGAATGGAAATTAAAAAGTAAGAGACACGGAGAAACGGGTGGAAAGAGAATAGGGGGCGTTTGCCCAGCATTGGGACACCAAGTAGGCTACACAAAAAAAAGAGAAAATAATAAGGAACTGAACCAAGTCTGTCTGATGAAGCCAGATATTTTAATACTGGCATAATATATGATTAGGAATTTATTGTGATAACTTCATACTAAATGTTTGGCAACAATTCTGAACTCCACGGGAATAACCCATTATTTAAACAGCTTATGCATTCTCTAATTAAAACATTATTTTTAATGATGTAAAAACTATATTAGTTCGGTAATTAATGTAATTAACGCGATAACATTATTATCACAATACCTACGTAATTAATTTAACAACTGGGTCGTTATCGAGTAATAAAAAGTTGATTGAATTTTGTACTAATCCATAACAATAGATTGGCGTTTTAACGATGTGATAACTGGAGCTATTAAATCTTTTAATATATACAAACAATACGAATACAAACATAATGCCGTATCTCATAGCGTGTTGCTGTAGCTAAATTGTTAATCAAACTCGGTCGATTAAAACATACGGTATATGTATACGTAACATAATTATATATGTTTCTTAATTCGTTTTCATGTTAATGCTCATAAACAAGCTGTTTATATAAATAATGTATTTATATTTACTAGCTGAAGTGTGTCCTAAATTAAAATTAAAAAATATCGAGTATAGACTCGATAAACTCCGCTATTAGCAATCCATTACTATTTTGATGAACCTTTCCACGTATACGCCCACAATTAACGCGGAACCTAGCCTTTAGTTCTTGTTGCCTTAGCCTCCTGTCTACCCCGTAAGGGATAATGAAATGATTTATGTAAGTACTCGATAAACTTAAGTATGTTAAAAATAATAAAAATGGGAATGAAAAATGTTTGTTATACTGCAAGATCTTACTCGCTAAGCCTGCCGCTAAGTAGCAGTGCTTGCACTGCTGTGTTCCGGTGTGGAGAGTAAGACAGCCGGGGAAATTACGGGCACAAGAGGCATGTCATCTTAATCCTCTAGGTTGGCAACGCATCTGCAAGCCCTCCGGGGTTGCGGGTGTCTATGGGCAGTGGTGATCACTTACCATCAGGTGACCCACTTGCTCGTTTGCCTTCCTATTAATATATATACATATAAAAAAAAATATCCCAAACTAGACAGGGCTGAATAAAAAGTCAAGGCGTAGTTTTGCGACCGATAGTGAGGCCGATGTGAACTACACCTCGCAGAGCGCGTTTGCGTAGCTAAACTAGTTTTCATGCCGAAATTCGCTTGCACGTGTACAGCTAATCAATTTTAATGAACAATATACATTTACGTGTTCTTGAGTGGAGACCGCGACTCGGCAAACGTAGTGTAGGACGCCCTCCGGCCAGGTGGGATGACGATCTGCGAAAGACTGCAGGCAGATGCTGGATGCGTCAAGCTAAAGACAGGGCGCTATGGCGCTCATTAGGGGAGGCCTATGTCCAGCAGTGGACTAATATATATATTTATATATATTTTTTTTTATATGAATAGGACTAATATAGGCTTATTATGATACATTTACCTTGCTACTCAGCTACCAGTTGTGGTAAATGGTTAACATGGATGTCGGCAAAGTAACGCCCGATTCAATCAATCATTTTTTAACAGAAAATACATCACGTAATATTTTGGCAAAATGGCTGACGTTGTCCAGCTTTTACTTAATTAAAAACTTCATTACAATATACCTTGCTAGCTGTTGTCCGCGGCTTTGTTTGCGCATTATACTTCCGAGATACTTCCAAGATAATCGACATATTATTATTTTAATTAGTTTATATACACCTTCCTCGTGAATCACTCTAGCTCTATCGTTGGAAACCGCAAAAATGTTTTCAGTAGTTTTTGAGTTTATCGCGGACAGAAACGGCGGAGGACTTTGTCTTATAATATGTACCTATGTAATGATTAACCTCCTCATTCATAAACGCTCTATAGGCTTCTGCTAACTTAGCAATCGTTTGTCCTTATCTGTGAAAGGTAAATTTCCAAGTGACAGATAAGGACAAACGATTGCTAAGTTAGCAGAAGCCTACAGAGCGTTTATAAATAAGGGAATTAAAGCCTCTTTATTGAGTTCCTAACTTCAAAAAGAAGCACAGTAGGTAAATTATAACCACTTAGGTTCCCATAACAAAATAAAGGAAACATATGAAAGCGAAATTTTACATTTCTATGCAAAATTGTTGCGTCAAATTTGACGTCAAAAGTAAGGCTACGTAGATAGTGGCGCCATCATTTAATTTCATTTTTATTGTGGCACTCCAACTACAACTCCTTTACCTACAATCTAGTTAAAAAGCAGTTCCAAAACTTAACCCCCCAAACTCGAACGTTAACCGTCCGACACCAAATCGTTCGTGATTCGTTTTAAACGCATTACTCCACCATAATAGGCCACTTTAGCACCCTCATGAACAGAATAGGGGCCCAGTGATTGTGTATTTATTAACTTTATAATCAACTACGCACTTCAATATCGAGGGGTCCCGACAATGTCGTACCTCGAACGAAACTTTCATGATATATATTTTCGTTTGAAATTGCAATAAAATGTTAAGTGAATGATTCGGCAATCACTTTGTACTGTGAATTTATTGAGGCGGCTGTGTGTATATTATACTGCATTTGAATATTCGTTCTATTCACCTTTTATTCTATTGCGGACAACTTCGGATAGTATTTTGTTTGCTCTTGAATCTTTTTGAGCACCCGATAAAATGAAGTACAAATATTTTGATACAAATAAGACCCGGACACGCCAGAGCGCCTCTAATTAGCGGCATACAAATAAACCACTATACCACACCTTGGGTTTTTCAGCCAGTTCTCACCCGCCATTGACTTCTAGACCCTGACAGATTTATTATATTTATATCCCAACCTCTCCACAAATCCAAGCCATCAGCGAAGACTATTCTCCAGCAATACAGAGCTCGGACGCCTTACCATCATCACCAGTACATAGTGTAAAACGGCCGTCTGTCTGTCTGCCCCTATGTATGTTTAAATTTCTAAAACTACGCAACGGACTTTGATGCTTTTTTTTCATAGATAGAGTGATTTAAGAGGAAGGTTTACATGTATAATTGTACGCATACGAAGTCGCGGGCAGAAGCTAGTTGTTACTAAAAAAACTACAGTTATTGATGCGCTAAACATTAAGCAATCACAGCCTGCCGTTAAGCCAAATAGTCCGAGCTGTCAAATAAGCAACCCATTAAACCATAACCAATACTCCCTGTCATTTATATCATTTATATTGGTAGCATATGAAAGCGCATGTCGCCCCTCCGAGGGTTGTTGGTATTAAATTCGATATTTTTCCATATCATTGTGTTGGATGCTGGGGTTGGGGGAACTGGGATGGCGGTATGCATTGCGAGTAAGGCAGAAAATAAAATAACATTTAAACTTGTTTTATGGAAGGCCCGGATAGTGCAGTGGTTCGAGAATCTAAGTAAGGCCAAAGATACGTGGCGGAAAGAAAGCTGATGCGCGGATACTCGGAGGTCTTTAAAGATTCCCTAGGAATATCCTCAGGGTCAGATCAAATGAAAGCCCCTCGCTATGCACAACTGGCAAGAAATGGGATAAGAGTAAGGTAAGAGACTGCCTAGTATGAAGCACGTCACGAATTGTCACACTACTGGCTGATCTATAATCAAAACAATGCATCCCAGGGCTGCCCTCGAATGTTAGTCGATTGGTGTCAAATAAGTAGGTAATTTGTCTTGTTATATTTATTTTTAAGGTTGTGTGCCTCAAAATGAACAAAATACCCTTATAGGATCTGGGATCTGTCTGTCTATCCGTCCGTCTGTCTACCAAGACTCCTTTTCTCGGAATACTATGAATTGCAATAAAAAAAATGGTTTTTATGTTAATTACAAAAAACCAAAGAATGTAAACAAGACAAGTGTTACTGTAATGAGACATAACAATTCTTCTAACAAACTACTACTTTTGTCCCCTCGCTGATGAGACAGAATAACAACAAGAAATAGATGATCCACCTAAATATCGTGGTTCCTTTCTGCATGAGTCGCAGTATCAAACGGCGGGTTAGATTTAACGAAGTCAGCTAATCCGACAAACCGGAGGGCGAGGCTCGCCGTATGCGGTTAGTAGCCGGAATAAACTTTGCCGGAATGCTCACTTACACTAATAATGCTGTTAGCCGGCTGTACAACAAACACAAGTTACTTTAACGATAACTTTAACCATAACCGACGATTTTGACATGATATTTCATAGGTTTTCTGTCAAAAATCGTTGATTATTAAAACAAATAGAAAGACAGATAGAAAGATGGAAGACAGAACATGCAGACTTTTCGTTCATCATCTACCTGCGCAGATGGTAAAAGTAAAAGGCCATCGCCAATTGGCGAAAATTAAGAATCATGTTATTGCCGATGCGGCTAGCAACCCATCGCTATTTTGATTCCCTTTTCCACCTATATCGTTCGCAATCATCCAAAAACGTGGTCTTTAGGTATCTTTACCTTAGTTAGGTTCAGTCTATCCCGTAAGGGATAAAGACGTGATTATATGTACGTATGTATGTTTTATTTTGCTGTATATTGTCGTTGATGGGATTAGTACCTATTCGGAGAGCTATTGCGATATTGGTGGAGAAATATCGACTAAATGCTAAAAGGATTGTTTATGTTTATTGTGCAACATTTCCATCTGTGTAGGTACACTTTAAATCAAAATTTATTTGTTTCGAAAGATAATACGCCGTGTTACAACACGTTATACAGTACACTGAGTAGCAAAAATAACTGGACACGGGGCGAAAATCTTAGGAATCATGTCACAGGCGATGCGACTAGCAATCTATCACTATTTTGATTCCCCTTTCCTATACGCCCACAATCATGCTAAACGTGGTCTTTAAGGTCTTGTTACCATACGCTCTGTCTACCACGTGACTTATGCATTAATCGACTAATAATACGTAAATAAATAATAATTAGATTCTATTTCAAAAATGCCTTACATCATTTTCGAAGAGCTGATACTCTTCAAATTACTGAACCCATTTTTATAAACATGGCTAAGTACCACCGCAAGGAAACTGACATTCGAATGAAAAACCGCATCGAAATCGGTCCATCCGTTTGAGAGCTACGATGCGACAGACAGACAGACATTGACGTCAAACTTACCCCTCTTTCTGCGCCAAAGGTTAAAAATACCTAAATCGTAAGACAGAGAAGTAAGATAGAGATATAACACGAGTGATAACATGAAGAAAATTTAGGGATCCCGGTGGGAATCGAGTTATAAGAACGACACGCCCGGCACGATCCTGGCAAGGTCGCCATGTATTATAATAGCTGAGGTCTTCCTACATGGGTGATGGGTAGTCGTCGAGGAGTCTTTAATAAAACACACCTTTACTGCTCCACGTCTAGATATGTATTAAATATTCATAGGTTACATAAAGTACAATGATGATTAATGTCTCTACATATAAGGAATCATTTAGCCTAAATATTGGAAATGTTATCTCTACACCACACCACTGCGAGTAGTGAAATTTTCATTCACACAACAATCTATTGAGTTTCGCTAGTCACGCAGCAATTTGTGTGCTTCATTCAATTCGCATCTGATGACTTTTAACTAATAGTTCCGAAATACGCTGCAAAACGACTTCTAATTCTAAGATCCAGCGTGAAAATCGTGAATGGCGTTACAATTTCGCTATCGCCGTGGGATTTCAATAACCCTTTGCGTTCAATAGAAAATATCATTATTCATTTACAAGATGAAAGCGGTTCGAAAGGTATCGTTACTTCAGACTAGCCGACGCCATGAGATCAATCGAGCAATAATGGACTTTAAGTCCTCGACTACTAACTCAACTTTGTAAATTAAATCTTCAAAATATAATTAATCTTCGCTCAACATAATTGCATTATTAGCGCAGCCTCGTATTTACTTGCGCGTCGCACTTCATTTTACCTCTCTTTAACTCTCATTTTAATGATTAATGATTTAAATGAATTAATGATAAATGGTCGATGGAAGCGTGTTGCACGCGTTTGCAGCAGTCGGGTATGTCAGATGTTGGGGTCCCATACAATTTGGAGGAGTCATTCGGTCATTCATAAGTCATTATTAATAGATACGATATCTCGAAGTGTTAGGTTAGAATGACTTAGAATTCTTGCCCTTTTGTGAATTAAGTAGCTGTGTGAAAAAATAGAGCCCTTTTTTGTCGATACTGGCCCTGTCGTCGTTGTTGTAATAGAAGCTACAGGCCCGGCGATATGGTTGTTTACCTCACTACACTTAAAAAAAAAACATGGTGGGAATGAGCGAAAATCTTAGGAATCTTGTTATGCGTTGTGACTAGCAACCCATCACTATTTTTAATCCCCTTTCCACCTATACGCCCACAAGCACGCTAAAAGTGATCTTTAGGTTTTGTTAACTTAGGCTCTGTCTAACCCGTAAGGGATAATGACGTGATTTATGTATGTATGTATGTTATTTAAAAATAGTAGTTAAATGAAATCAAACGTTGGTGTTACTTACCTATCGATTTTGTTTTCTTTTTCTTATTTTTCCTAGTGAGTAGACAACGTTGAACCACTAGATTTAATGGTTTCAGTGAGCAAAGCCACCAGCAAAACCTATCTTTATACAAAACTTAAAATTGCTAGCAATATTACGTAAATTATACATAAAATAAGTAACATGTAATTAAACTATTGCAACGTCAACCGAATAAAATTAATAACGTTAAATATGTAGTAGAAACGGTTAGTCATAAATCGAATGAAATATCTGTTGTAGTAAAATCTGTGCAGTTAGTTATGTAGCCGACCCCACAGTAGCACAACAGTGCAACGATAAACTACGGGGTACTGTCACTGCTGGGTATATGCGAACAGAACAGATGATGCACATTTTTAAATACTTTTTAAAACAAGAAACCGTTAATAGATGATAGATGCTTCTGACCAGCAGGCTGGCAGCTATTTTGGGCAAAGAATTAGCCTCGCGATTCAACGCGGCAGTGCTGCCAGCCTTCTGGGTTCAATGAGCAGTGACACTTGGGAGGGGTATTTCATTTGTAGTTTAAGTTAGGCTAGGTTTAGGTTAGTTTTGTACAGTTTTAATGTAATTTTTGTTTACTACATCAGTTTTTATTTAGTTAAAAAGATTTTGACCTAATTAAATTGCAGAAAACGGTTTACTGCGACCTAAGATCACACACGAAGTAACTGTGTCACGATACAGTTTAGTAAAAAGCTGAAAGAATATGGTTTTATTCGACTATGTAATACGGTGTTTAAGTCGCTTGAAATCTAACCTAATGATGAAATAAATATTCCGGCAATTTACTTTTAAAGTTTTGATGGTATCGAACGACAAAAATGTGTAGTAGGAGAAACAAAATATGGTAACGACTTTATACAAATTAAAACATTGCCTAGGCAACGTTTTGTGACCGACTTATACTTCTAAAATTGCTAATTCCCATTCACTCGAATCAGATCGTTTAAAAGATCACTTATATTAATTTTTTCACGGACTTTCATTCCACAGAGAATGAAAAAGACATTAAATGAAATCAGAGTCAAGTGTGGTCTCACAGAGTTTCATCTGCCGCTTCACCATATACAGCACAACAGATGTTTAAACTAAAAAAAACAACAATAGCCATAAGTGGAGTCTGTTACTAAATAATAAAGTTTAACGACACCTTATTAAGGATTTATTTGTAGCTGTACCCGAATTATTCTATAATTTATTACAAATAACTCAGAGCAATAAACCGTTTTTTGTAACTATACTAAACATTTGTTAAGGGATTTGATTTTGATAATATAAGTTCTATTTTATTTGAGCTAGCACAGTTATATAAAATATAGGGTAATTTTTAATAGGACTACCGCGATTTATGCTTTTGTTGAATGGGAAGTGAAATTGTTTTGTAAAAGCTGAGTTTATGTGTAGGTAGGTATACCTATAAATGGTAGATTGTTGGGTTATATTTTTTATTAGTAAATAAGTAAATGAAAAAAAAAATCGGACAACGTTTGCAGTCAGTTTTTTGGTATGGTTAAACTACATGGAGGAAATCCTGCTTTTTTAACTTTCAAAATTTGTTTGTATGTTTCTAAATTTTAAATCTTGCAAGGCAGCACCGGCCCAATTCTAGTAGTCGGATTTATATAGGTTAATCAAATTTCAAGTCAATCCGATCATCTTGAAATTTCCTATAAACATATAGGATGGATGACAAAGCAAGTAAAGTAAAAAAAAGTACAGTCAGCAAAAAAAAAAAATTTTAAATATAAAATTTGCGATGTTTCGTGCCCCATAGAGCTCTAGTGACGCATCCGACTCCTCCGATAATTACGAAGGCGATTCTTTAAAATACGACAGTTACAAAAAACGGTAAACGTGTCCCCGCACTAATTAGGCGTTCGTATCTGACACTGCGGCTAATTTCCAGATTGTGGTGAGAAAAAATACAATGTGGATGAATTGGGAGTAGAGTTGGGAAAACAAATGTTATGATCGACATTATCGATCGACTTATTTTTACTTGTTTTTTTTTATATCTTTCAATTTCACTTTTAGTTTTTGCTCTGTGTCCAATGTGTGTAAACACATATTTCTCTTTCTTTACTTCTTTTTACGTAGGGCTAAAGAAAAAACTATCGCGAAAAATAAGCACTCGTTCAGTGTAAGTGATAAATAACTCTTTCAAGCGGTATCGGAAAACCACTCTATCGGTTAATTTCTCTTCTTCCGCACCGATCAAAACCACGTGTAACCGCCCTTTCATAATCTATGCCATCAGACGTTAAAAAAAAGTGGCGCCATAGAGTCATAGGTCGATGGCGCTCGCCCCGCCCCCGGCGTAACTGTGCCGATCTGAAACTAAGCGTAACGCGTCCTGCGGCGTAATTTGTGGGCCGCGGTTCAAATTACGCCTTAAAAAACCGGGATTGGGATGTGATCTTTTCCGGTTACGGGACAGCGGTGCTTGTGTGTATACTTAACCACAGATATCATCATAGTTCGGACTGGTCACCGCAAAACAATCGCAACACGGTAATAGAACAAGAATAATGGAGTCGTAATAAAAATAAAAATAAATAAAAATAAATATCTTGGGACAAATTACACCAATTGACCCAGCCCCAAATTAAGCAAAGCTTGTACTATGGGTACCAGGCAACGGATAAACGTACTTATATAATGTAGATAAATACATACTTAAATACATACAACATCCATGACTCGGGCACAAACATTTGTATTCATCATACAACTGTCTGCCCCTACCGGGATTCGAACCCAGGACCTCTAGCTTTATAGTCAGGGTTACTAACCACTAGGCTATCCGGTCGTCTCACTCAATAAAACTCAATAAAAGTACTATTTAATTCTATTTCTCCGATTGTTTCCAATTGCAACATTAGTACATTGTTGTAGAGGCTGGAAAGTGAGCAATAGATGGACGAGTGAGTTCGAGGGCCGAGCCGCAGGTGAGGCCCTCGAAGAGAGACGAGTCCATCTATTGCACTTTTGGCCGAGATATTACATAGTGCTTTTCACGACTACTGCGAGGAAATAAAAAACATTACGCCAGAAGTGGCTGTATGGACCTAGTTTCCTTTGCCTCTCCCTGATGGGATAAACCTTAAAAAAAATTAATATGAAGCACACGACGTGTTCTGATTGGTCGATTTTGTGTAATAGCGTCACAAATTGTGTTCTGATTGGTGGAATCAGGGATCAGCATGCCGATGTGATTGGAGGTCTTTGAAACTGTCCAACAATGTTATTGTTGGCCTGTTTGAATTTATAGTTGGCCTGTTCATTCAACCTACAACTATACTTTGTTTTGGGGCCCCATTACTGACCATCTTTTGCCACATTTCCGAGCAGTGGCGTGAAAAGAATATAGATACTTTTTGAAAAATGCCTTGTAGCATGGATTATTGAGTTGATGCCATCGAATATTAATAAAGATTATAAACACCAACAATTAATGCAAAACGTATCATAACATAAGACGTTGCTGACGGTACTATTTTCCTTTTGTCATTTACTGAGCTAACATGTTTGAGAAACAGAGAGAGAGAGAGAGAGAGAGAGAGAGAAAAACATTATTTACACACATTCGGTACACGTAGATATATAATAGAAAAAGAAATACAATATACTTAGGAATAGTACCGATATGGTGTACCTATATGGTATGGTGTGGTGTGTATGGTGGTATGGTATGGTGTATGGTGTATTTGTTAATATTATCTTTCTTTGGCTGTTTAATATGAATGTCACATGCTCTACACAATATTTCCCTGACATTTTCATCATAAGAAAGCGTCGTAGTCCTTCATCCACTTATTAATCGCTTTTATTTTCACCATATTTAAAATACATAAATATAAATGACCTATCATGATAAATATTTTTACGCTGTCTAATTTAAACTGTCACCGAACCACGACAAAACCATAACTGATATGCAACTAAAAAAAGTCAAAATATGCGCTTAAATATCCGCTTTAATTAATCATAGTCTTAAGTATCGACTCTATAGAGTCTTGTTCTATTTCCATACATGTTTTTAAGATGACCTGTCCGACCTATAAATGTCTCATATCCAGAGATCGGACAAATTTGCGCCATTGCTCGCAATAATGTGGACATGACTCCAAAATTAATCAAATATGTCAAAATACATATATTAAGAAAAAGTATATCCACGGAGGTTTTATACCTATAGAACTAGAAAACTTTTTGTCAGAAATAATAATCATATCTATAGCTGGATCGTGATTTTTTATTATATAAAAAGATTTACGAGAACGACAACTGCCACTTTAATTAACATTTTGCTAATAATTTTATGCATGTGTAAATTTTTATCTCCGGGAGTTCAAATTTTATTTCGAGAAATTAATTAAATGATTAATTATTTGATTAATTATTTGATTAATTATTTGATTAATTTTTGAGTCATGTCCACATTATTGCGAGCAATGACGCAAATATTTCCGATCTCTGCTCATATCATAGTACACCACAGATTACGCAAATGCTTCTACTTTGCGTGTCAGAACCCCGACGCTCTTTCAAATTCTCTATTCAGTACTTAATAGAAAGCCTAAAGTTCTTCGAATACAGATCCTAATTTAATTACTATAGCCCAAGCCGTCTCATTGTGAGAAGAGATCTGTGCCGATGTCTTAACCCTTTACTGCATGGCATAGGTAAAAATCATAAAAAAGCAAATTGGTTTCAAGAACATATATTTATTTCATGAGCAAATTCCAAAATAATGAAAAAAAAAATTTTTTTTTACGTAGTTTTCAAAATTCATATATGGCTTCGTATGCATTTCAAAAATAAAGAAAACAATCCAAATGTGGCTTGGTATGCAACGCAATACAAATAGAAAGTTATTGCCACGTAATTGTTGGTAGGTAGTCCTTTTAAAAATTTTTGTAGGTAAAATAAATGATAATCTTTGCAACAGTTCCTTTTTTCATTGTAACACAAATAAACTTGACATTTTTCACACATTGTGAATGAACGAAATTTGCACTGCTTTTGATTTTTTGTCCATTTTGGAGGCATTTTTATTTTTTCTCGAGTAACTTTTTCTTTTTTTTCTTTGAATCTGCTTTTTACGTGTATTTTGTTTGTGTGCTTTAGAAATATTTATGTATTCTTCTTCATTTTCCGAAGTATTACATCAGGGATTTTTTCTTTAATTGCATACGAATCCAGATATGTATATTAAAATATTATCGCTAATTGCACACGAAGCCAAATATGTATACTTCACTAATATCGCTGATTGCATACGAAGCCAAATATGGTTCCTACAAAAAACATGCCAAAATGGTGCTAATAACCATTTTTTTTTTCATGCTATCATAAACATAAACTGAATTAGACCTATAGCTAATAATAAAATGAGTCGAAATAGTGTTACTCACCTTTATTATTCCTGATTACACCGAAAAACAAAATGTTTTTGTCAAGCACCGATTTAAGAAGTCAAACAGAATCAAGTGTCAATAAAATTGCTAAGTACCCTCCAAAATGAAAAATAAAAAATACCTTCTGTTTTACTTGCAGGTTGACAATAATATTTGGTCATTTACTCGTATAAATAACATTAATTTATTATTTAAAAAAATATAATTATATGAGACCATATATGGTTTCCCATGCGGTAAAGGGTTAATTTCTAATGAAAAAAAGTAAAGTAAAGAGCTACGCATAAACTATTATTTAATTAGTTGTAAAAGCGTAAAATTGTATTGTAATTATAACTTAACTTTAGTATTTCCTGTAAACACGCGAAAACAGATAAGTTCACGCCAATTATTGACTAAAATTTCCTTTCAGGATTCATATCTCGGGATATTCCATACCTACACGGTTACTAACAACTCCTTGTAAGTACATATGCCATGTATTTTTGTTTCCGTTAACTTTGACACATACATACACATAAAATACATATATCACGTCTTTATCCCTTACGGGGTAAACAGAGCCTAAGGTAACAAAACTTTAAGGCCACGTTTAGCATGATTGTGGGCGTATAGGTGGAAAGGGGAATCAAAATAGTGATGGGTTGCTAGCCGCATCGCCTATTAGACGATTCCTAAGATTTTCGCCTATTCCCTCGATGGGCTTTTACCATCTGCGCGGGAAGAGAAGCAGCTGGTACATTCTATGTTTTTTCTTTACTCCCAAACAAGCATGGAAGTTTACTTTGAGTAAGTTAACTTTGACATATTACTTAATTCATTATCAAAATATCGATAGCATTTTTTAATTTACCCTGAAATTTTATAAATAATTAAGTTTAAATTGTCTCGCTCTGAAGCTTCCCAGAGAGAAACCAGAGGGCTGGTTTTTTAGCACAAAGGGTAAGCATTGCCATACAACGCGTTATCCTGCCAGCCTTCTGGGCACCATGCCACCGGGCATCGATTTAGGGCAACTTTTTTATTTATAGTTTTATCACAATTTGTTATTTAGGTATATTACTAACATAGACTTAAGGGTCTTTATAATGTTTATAATTGTTATTTATAATGTTTATATTGTTTATAATGTTAATGTTGCGTGGATATTTGTCAAAAAGTGCAATCACCATTTTAGAAAAACCATATCGAAATAAATATCAAAAAGTCTATTGTGCCTAATTTTGCCAGTGCCTAAAAGTAATTTCAAATAAAAAGTCCAAAAATGAATTCAGTAATAATTCAAATTTGGAAGCCGTTCCGCAAATTCAGTAACGAACCGTGTCGATGCAGCGCGGCGCGGGCGCAGGTAGCGCGCCGATCAGAAAGTGCCACAGACTGAATAATATTTTACAGTTTTTTTTTAATTGGCCGTACTTGCAATTTTACCACGTGAGAGTACCTATTCGTGATATATAACTAAGTGTGTATTGGACATTAGTATACCTGTCTAGAAGTTATTTTTTTCATTTTGCTGACGTCTTTTTTTCAAGTGGCGCAAATTATACCTTAACTAACATTTTAGTGCCATATCTGAGGACCATTATAGACGGACTGCAATTTTACTGTCAACTGTCAACTGTTCATACAATTAAATCGCTGCTGTCTTGCTCTTTTACCGACTGCAGAGGAACTGCAATAAAAATGTGGGGATTCGGCAGTCTGCCTGTTGTCTGTAGGTACACTTAACAAAGTATTTGGTCTCTTGTTTATGCTTCTGCAATTGTGTAGGTAAACTCAGCTACTTAAATAATGTTTGCGGCTAACAAATGGGGTATGACGTCAAATTCTGCACTGATAATGGTTGGGGAATTTTGCGAGATGGATTCATACCTACGTAGAATTAAAAGACGAAATACGAATAAAGCAATTGGACGATTGAGGTTAAGTGGTAGAATATTTTGTACCTATCTAATTAATTTTGGTTTGCTATTATGAAAGCAAAATAGGATTATAAATTTAAAAAGTGTATTTTTAAGGACTTGCCATGCAACTTGATGTCGTATTTTGGTAATACATACACACATACACATACACAAATCACGTCTTTATCCCTTACGGGGTAGACAGAGCCTAAGGTAACAGATACCCACAGGCCACATTTAGCAAGATTGTGGGCGTATAGGTGAAAAATGTCATGAAAATAGTGATGGGTTGCTAGCCTCATCGCCTATAACATGATTCCTATGATTTTTGCCCATTCCCTCGATGGGCTTTTACCATCTGCGCGGGTAGAGAAGCAACTGGTATATTCTATTTTGGTAATGAGTAGGAAAAAATTGCAGAATAGACGAAAGTTTTATTCAAACGGTAGTTTTGCAGCGATACAGTATTTTAGCTTCTTCAAATGGTATTTCCACAGATTAAAAAAAATCGGCACCCCGCCAGCGTTTAGTTTCAGAAATTTCAAATCTCAACTAAAAACGCGCTACCAACCAAACGCACGAAACTGTTTGCCTAAGCGAAGCAATTTTTCATCCACTTTTTTTTTTATGCCGCGACAAAGGGCACCTCGCATTCCGCTGAACAATATTGCCACAATATTAACGCGTTCACCATATTTATGAGTTTGGATATTTAATTTTCTTTTAAAGGGTTGCCGCTAACGACTGAATGCGAATGCTTTTTTATGAGCAAAAGCGGGAAACTAATCCTCGTTAAGTGATTGTACCTTTAATGTGACGTTAATGAGGTTTGGTTGTCGAATTTGTTATCGAGTTACAATTTTTTTTAATTCTGGACACTGATTGGGGTAAAGGATTGTCGTGGAACATGCCGAAGGTAAGCTTATTTGAATTATTGATTTAGTTAGGTCGTTTTCTTGTCAACTACCGTTCTTGAATTACAATATTTTATAATATACATGCATAAATCATATCTTCATCCCTTACTCGGTAGACAGTGCCTATAGTAACAAGACCTAAAGGCCATGCTTAGCATGATTGTGGGCGGAAAGGGGAAACATAGTGATGGGTTGCTAGCCGCATCGCCTTAAACATGATTCCTAAGATTTTCGCCCATTCCTTCTATGGGCTTTTACCATCTGCGCGGGAAGAGAAGCAACTGGTACATTCTATGTTTTTACGTTATGTTGTTTCATCAATATTTAAACACATGATGAAGAAAAAGTTAAAAACATTGTAGGCCCGATGCTCAAATTATTTTCCCAAAAACGACTCGCAATTGTTTTCATGAATACGATATATTACAACAACTCTTTTAGGGATAAGTTCCCCTTTTTCATTTGTTTAGTCGTGTATTTAATTTACTGTTTTTCCAGCGTTTTATGTACAATGAACATAGATAACAAGTAATATGATAACTTAGCTCAGTACCTATACTTAGTAAATAATCTTAATCAAAAAAGCAAAACCCTCAAACTTTGAAATTTCAATTATAATCATCATAATGACTCGGTAAGTTTAAAATTGGAACAGTATAACCAACATAGCTCACGGCTCAATCCAGCCAATCAGGCCCCCGCCTTAATTGATACTAAACACTTCGCGGCGGTAAAAACCTGCGCGGGCGACGGTTAACTAACGATTATTACCGTCCGGTCGCTTCTCGTTACGGTAAGGGCTCGTTTCATGAAGATAAAAATAATTTCCCTTTCCGTACTGGTCTGGGAGGTGGTAGCCCATCGAGGGAATGGTAAAATCTTAGGAATCATGTTATAGGCGATGCGGCTAGCAACCCATCACTATTTTGATTCCTCTTTACGCCTATACGCCTACAATCATGATAAACGAGGCCTTTATGTCTTGTTACCTAGGCTCTGTCTACCCGGTAAGGGATAAAGACGTGATTTGTGTATTTTATGTATGTATGTATCTAAAAGTAATTAGTTACGCTACGTTTATCTGTTATTCCATGATTAACAAACACACACACAACGTTAATTTGCGACGCGTTTCTTGCGTGTTGTTAATATTTAAAAAAAAAAGAAATTTCTAAAGCATTCCCTGATAGCCCAACGCCTAACCCTAGTACTCTAATACTTTGCGTAAATTATTTTAAAAGTATTTTTCAAACCTCCCACGGGATAAGAAACTCTTTTGTACGTCTGAAGCAGCTTACATAACTATATGTATACACCCCCTTGCAAAAAAATCGGGCACCTATAGTTTTTCAGATTTTGAGGCATTAAAGATTAGAAAGTAAGCTTATATACACATAAAATACAAAAACCATGAATGCCCGTTTTTTTGCAAGGGAGTATATTATTATTATGTATGTGACTGGGTCAATCAGAATAGTAGGCAGTCCCGCATAAAGCGATGTGTTTTCTGGGCAATTTAAATTAGGACATGTTTGTTTTAGAATAAAAAAATGAAAATGTGTGTATCTGTGTGTATGTATATGTAGATATCTGTGCAAAGCTATATAATAATAAATATTTATTTATTATCAGGCTTACTAATTAACCACATTTCAAAAAGTGCTTAGTGACAATATCCGCCAAAAATACTTTTAAAACATTGTTTTTCCGTATTATTTAGCGGTTTTTTTTTAATACGCCTCTCGTAAATTTTCCTCTGGACCAGTCAGGATGTTGTCATAGCAGACAAATTGTCACCATAGCTGACGCAATTCAACCAATACAAACCGAATACAATTACCTTCAATAATACTAATTTCCTATTTTATTATTGTGTCAAATGTGTGTACCTAGGTAGGCACCTAAATTAAAAAAAAACTGGTGTTACTGATTCCGTAACTCTTTCTAATACTTTACATTGTCAAACATGCCGTGCCATACTTCTATTGCATGCGTATGACAGGCTACAAGTGGCTGCAGTAAAATGGTCAATGTCACTTGCCGCCTGTAACCTTAGTAAAATAGTGGGCAGATGTTCAAACGACAGTATCGCAACGGGAACACCCCGCAACTTAGGTATCCGGACCACACCCGTATCATCGAAACTGATTCGATTTATCGTTCGCCTCCATCGAATATTCGAATGAATCGATTGATTTAAACGTCGAATGAAACGCTTTAATGAGCGGTGATTGTGTGATCTTCACACGGACCGCGTTCCGTTCAACCATTCACTCATTCACCCATTCTCATTCAATCTGTTGAACGGTGTATATTATATTAGTGAGCTTGTTTTGAAATGTTTGATTTAGGGCCTTTACTTTTTTATTGAGTCGGAATAGAAACGCTTCACTGGGGTTGAGAACCTATAAATACCTATTAGATTGTTAGTGTCATACTTAAAATGTGATATACATAATACATACATAAATCACGTCTTTATCCCTTACGGGGTAGACAGAGTCTAAGATAACATATCCTAAAGGTCACGTTTAGCATGATTGTGGGCGTATATCTGGAAAGAGGAATCAATATAGTGATGGGTTGCTGGCCGCATTGCCTATAACATGATGCCTAAGAGTTTCGGCCATTCCCTCGATGGACTTTTACTATTTGCGCGGGAAGAGAAGCGTGTACATTCTATGGTTTTTCTTTGCTCCCAGACCAGAAGAAACCGTAATCACAGACGTTGAAATATGCCTAAATATAAATGGTTATTGATTATTTTTGTGTATTTATTGGATAAGAAAAAGAAAGCAATAAAAAACAGTCAAAACTTAAAATAAATAAATAAATATCTTGGGACAAATTACACCAATTGACCCAGCCCCAAACTAAGCAAAGCTTGTACTATGGATACCAGGCAACGGATAAACTTATACCTAGCTAAAACTATTATTAAATTAAAGAAAAAAAAAAACTCCCAAATCGCCGCCAATGGGGAGGGTGCCCAGAAGGCTGGCAGCATTGCCACGTTGTATGGCAATGCTTATTCGCTGAGCGAAATATTGGCCAGCCCTCTGGTCACGGGAGGCCTCTATAAGGCGCGCCGAGATATCTATTGATTGAAGTATGTATGTGTATGTATCGAGCTGTTTTGCATCGATCAAGAACACAAGAGAAATTGAAACGTCGAAGCGGCTTTAAGCTAGCATAAAATTATTTGCAATCTTCATTAGCAACGAATCCGACTTCCCTTTAAAGTAATCAGTACTTAAGCCCGCTGAGAAGATGGGGGCCATCAATAAATTCAAGATCTCCTTAATTAGGGAGGCGATCTTAATCGCGATCGCCACTAGCATTTATTTGCGGGCGAGTAGCACTGAATAGTCGCCAATGCTTACGTATATGTTCGTTAGATTGGCTTACTACACTTTCTACCAAAGCAGTAATGATAGATTTTCTTTCCAAGCTGGTCTGGGTGCATAGAAAAAACATAGAATGTACCAGTTTCATTTCCAAACGACACTTAAAATTAGAACACATAGAAAAATCTGAAAAGTAAAGCTACGGCCGGGAATCGGATCCTGATCCTTATCATTCCGTGACGCGTGCTATACCCCTACACCACCCATAGCAGGTCAAATTTTAGTAGGGAAAAATTAATTTCTAACGGGTAAAACCGTTAAAGTAAACATAAAAAATCAATAAGTAAAAAGTCTTGATTACTTTGATAGTATGTACTAGTTCTCTTCCTGCGCATATGGTAAAAGCCCATCGAGGGAATGGGCGAAAATCTTAGGAATCATGTTATAGTCGATGCGGTTAGCAACCCATCACTATTTTCATTCCCTTTTCCACCTATACGCACGCAATCAAGCTAAACGTGGCCTTAAAGTTATTATCTGAGGCTCTGTCTACCCCGTAAGGGATGAACACGTGATTTATGTATGTATGTATATAAGTTTATGAGATGGTTGCTTTTCTTTACAACAATTTGTGTTTGTCATTAGAGCTCTAACAAGGTCTCTTAAAATTTATCCAGAATATTTCAACGGGTGGGTGAGCTACTTAAACTGAACCCTTACAAATTATTTTCATTAATATTTTGTTTCAAATTCAGTCCCGTCTTTAACCTTTTCACCGCCACGTCAAATACAAGAGACGTCACCCATACGACAGACTTCTTTATTGCGAGGCCTTAAGTTGAACCTGAACCTAATTGAACGAAGGTTGCTTTGGCATTGATGTAATGGACGTATATATGGGTCGTTGGCTTCGAAAAGGTTAAAAAGTTCGTACCGATCCATCCGTCTGAGACGTACGATGCCACAGAAAGATTTATAACACCGCACTTTTTGCGACGGAGGTTAAAAAATGAGCAAAAGGAAAAGGAACGACTTTTGGCAGAAAATCTATCAAAATCGTAGGTTATTGTAAGTAACTTGGTGAACTCACACGTAATCGCATAATTTTCATTTAGAGGCAGAAAGTAGCTAAGCCCTCGTCCCGCGGCGGATCTCGCCTCGTTAGCGCGCCGCGCGTTCTGCCTACATCTTAATTAAACTGCGCTTGCGCATAGCCAAACGAAAGTACAGGCTCAAGTGCTTGAGGGGTACACCACTACATTATTATGAAACAAAGGCTATATATAAACTATATCAGCCGGTCATTTAGGAAATCATCTAAAATCTAAAATGTGTAAAAAAACAACCGAATCACTACAAATTATTTAAAAAAATCTGTCTGTCTGTTCGCGATAAACTCAAAAACCACGGAACAGATTTTCATGTGGTTTTTACCATAGAGTGATTCACGAGGAAGGTTTGAATATATAAGTCGTCAAGGATTTGTGTAAATCATCATCATCAAAACATGAATTTATTGAATGACATAATAACAAGTCACAACCGTAACCCGGGTAACGAACTATAGAGACAAAGAGGTGAAACGGTGAAGGTATATATCAACTTACTTTGTCGACTACGACTTTGTGAAAACGGTAATTTACAAAAATACGCTAAACGTGGCCTTTAGGCCTGTAGCCCTAGGCTAGGCTCTGTCTACCCAGTAAGGGGTCAAGACGTTGATATAATATGTATATATGTAAAAAAAAACATTATGTCAGTACTTTCTTCAGCCCTTGCAGCTATTAGGTAAAATTGATGAGCAATTAAGGCCGTGTAGTGAGCAATCCGGGAGATAAGCACATTTGTTGGTGTCCCGGACAACTTTATAAATAAATAATATGCTAATACAGTGTCCCCGGCCAATTAATAAACGAGAGCCGGTGGTCTTTGCCCTTAAAAACATCTATTGATTGAGATTCACTACTGTATTTTAATTGGTTTGGACAAGTTGGGAAACTTTTCGATATAAATATCATCGCATAATGGACACCAATTTATTAATTCCAAACTAAGCAAAGCTTGTACTATGGGCATCAGACAACGGATAACAACATTTTCAAAGATAAATTACTTACAAATTCAAAATATAAGAGTCGAGATCAAACAATGGGGACTATCGTTACTTTGCTCACCAGTTGGCGCCACTGTTGACTAATTTCCAGAGGTACCTATAGCTATCAAAAGCGACTTTATAAGATCGGCGCCGAAAATATCTCTCATGGTGATAAGAAGGGACAATCCGGACTGTAAAATTAGGAACGAATTCATTTTGTTAGACCACTTAATAATTAATTAATTTAATAATATAGTGTTCATACATAAATAGCGAGAAGATAGCTAGCGTAAACTTCGGCGCGAGGTCACGTGGTAGAAATGTACATTTATAGTTGTTTTTGTTCTTTAGCTAATTTGTATCCACATGCCACTATTTAAGTAGAGTTTGATGATCATTATTACTCGCACAAAACAAATCATAAATCAAGTCCGATTCCACTTCTCTGACGGATTGTGAGCGAAACGCACTTCACCATTCAAATCTTTCTCTTACCTTTTGAGTCATCGATTTTGCTTATAAAATTTATGAAGATTACCACAGACAATCACGCCCACTCTTAAAGGAATCAATGGCTCGAGCTTCGCCTATAGGGAAGATTTATTAGCCCCTATTCGAACATAATCTACACTAATTCACCGTGGAAAAACGAAGACTCCATAGCACCTGGATAGCGCTTTGTCGTGGCTCAATATATTTTAAATGACTCGAGGCGGCCTCTCCTGTAGCTGACGCTATTGTGACTGACTGGACCTCCTTTTTTGAAATCACACTGGGATTCCTACTTCGAAATTGGAACCATAAAGAATGTTTATGATAGATTTTTAATTTTATTACCATGTAACTTTTTAAACTGTGGTGGCCAGCATTTAGCGTTTCTCATTTGATGTTTTGTACCTATGACATTGGCCACTTACGAATTGGCGATATAAAATTTAATAAAAAAGCCTGCTTTTATTTAAATGCAGGCTGTTTTTCTTTTTCGATTGCCAGTCCGTGTCAAAAGCGGTATGAAAGGAGTTTGGACTTTTTTTTCCGCCTTCTGTGGACTTGTGCCGCGCATTAGTGGCCTTTGTTGACGTTTGCGGACGAAAGTTGAATATCGAATGAGCTGTTGATATTGCCTCTGTACATTTTACTGCGTTAATACCGCTCGAGAGTGGTTTTATACGGATTTTTAACACATTGGAAATGTACTCCGGCATTTATTAAGAAATTAGTAACGGACAAGGGTATTATTAAGAGGCAAAGGTAAATTACTAAAAGCAGTAGCTCGTGTAACGTAGAGGAGCGTTGCAAACGGTGTTGCGTCATTTTTATGTGTTATGCTTTGAGTGAATATGTAGTAACGTATTAGAAACGGCATCGTAAGGAAAATTTTTGCTCCATTTTCACAAGAATTGGAATTATAGTTCGCTGTAGCGCTGAAACAATTACAGAATCGAACAAGGACAAAATGCCGAGCACATAGCTTCCGAACATTAGCTTATTGGTGTCCTACTTCTGGGCAAAGGGCTCTCCCATAGATTTCCAACTCGCCCTGTCTGAACTTATGTCTGGCCAGACGCTCGAGAACGCGTCTATTTCATGCCGCCATCTCTGTCTCGGAGCCGGTAGCCATCCTGGGGCATTAGGCAAACTTAACATTGAAAAGTAAACAAAGTATACTTTTTATGGAGCGGGCGATATTGACTTGTATCATCCATTTAGTCAGAGGTCCGTGGGTATTAAATATACAAACACGATATAAAGTTATATCAAGTCAAAGCCTCTATTCTAAACTGTAGTATTCAAACAATAGCTTGCCCGTTGTCGCACGAAACAACCATTTACTCTCTCAACCTCATATCTACTTGATTCGTGTGGCTCCAAAAGCAACACTGCCTCTTTAACATCAAGTTGATTTTCGAACAACGTGATGCGGTAAGATACGAGGTTATGGAAGTAGAGTTGAGGAGTGTTTGCATTAATTGTTGTACGGATCGCTAATTGCCCTCTAAAGGCCCTCAGCACATTCTTAAGCTGGCGAGATTACGAAACTTTGAAGAACAGACGTTTTAATAAGCCTTGGGTATTTTACTTTGAAGTCGATCAAAGGCGTCTTTGAATGACGCGGTAGAAACAGAAGACCAACGTATACAGATTGCTAATAAGTTTATTTTATGAATATATCAAATCAAATCAAATCGTTTATTGATAATTATAGGTTCACGTAAGTTAGATGACATATTTAAAGTAACCGCTATAATTTGTATACATTGTAATTTGTATATATTGTATACAAACACTAATCCTAAAAACCTACATATCTATGGTATGTAGGTACAGATGGTTTGATGGTGAGTGTTGTATCAATGCAAAATCAGCTTAGATATACATCCGTACATACATAAATCACGTCTTTATCCCTTACGGGGAAGACAGAGCCTAAGGTAACAAGCATAAAGACCACGTTTAGTTTAGCATGATTGTGGGCGTATGGATGGAAAGGGGAATCCAAACAGTGATGGGTTGCTGGCCACATCGTCTATATAACATGATCCCTAAGATTTTCGACCCCCTCGATGGGCTTTTACCATCTGCGCGGGAAGAGAAGCAACTGATATTATCCTGGGAATGTTTTGTTTACGATGGAACACGATTATTTACTACGTCTTTATTTCAATTTTAGTCAATATCCTTTTAGGCCTTAGCCATAAAACTTAAAGTTCAATATGTACAGTCGAGGGCATAAATGTCGATACTGCCATCATGTCAAATATGTGTGTCATCGGCCTTATTGTTTGTGGCATAAAGGTGTATAAATGTTTTATGGAATCTGCAGGCTTATTACGTAACTCGCTCGCAATCAGCATCGTCTTCATTTTTGACAGCTGATTCCGAGATTGGTTTCAAAATGAAAACAATCGTTCCACGTAACTCGATCGGCTTGGCATCGCTTTCGAAAGTGATTGCGAGCCATTTTTGAAAGCAATTGAACGAATGATTTGCCAAAAAGTCCTGCCTGATAAGCAGTACGTCAAAATAAAAAATAGGCTGCATGAATCTGTGGTACACAATGACATAAGTAGCTAAAAAAAAGCATCGGCTAAGTGGCGCCGTCTGTGAATTGTTGGTGTTACTCAACCATACATGGGGAATTTCAATAAAAATGACTATATATATTTTTTCCCAGATTTTGGAAATTATTGGGCTTATTTCTACTCAGAATCAACAACACTACTGAATGTTGTATGAGAATAGTACATTATGATACAAGTGTGCTATGTTGGTAATTACACACGAGGCGTATTGTACGCGCGATGTAATTAACACCTTGGATTTCTTACTGATATAACTGTCCGAACATTGTCCGAACATATTTTAGTATTTCCAGCGACGGACACTACATTTCT
This sequence comes from Pandemis cinnamomeana, assembly GCA_932294345.1. Taxonomy (NCBI): domain Eukaryota; kingdom Metazoa; phylum Arthropoda; class Insecta; order Lepidoptera; family Tortricidae; genus Pandemis; species Pandemis cinnamomeana. Next base: position 5,117,816 of record OW028724.1, on the reverse strand, counting down.
TTATTACTTGAACTCGTAATTTTTGAAGTAATAGAATAACAAAGTCTGAATCAACAATATCAGTGAAAAATGGCGGCAAATATTATTTCTCCGTTCCAATCCGCACGCAGCACTCGCGCATGCGCGCTGTGCACTTAGCACGCGCACGACGAAGGCACTGACAACAGACTGCTAAAGAGCCTAAAATTAAAATTATAATAAAATAATTAATCAATGTCTTAAATTTGCAAATTATGGTCACTCTTTAGATAAAAATGAATAATTTGTCGAACTTAAATGTTTATTTATCATCTTTAACCTAAAATAGTTTAATATTCACGAAAATATTCCTTGTTCCTATAGATACTGAACCGTTTGCTGAGATTTTAAAAAAAGTTTATATTACCGCACTCGTGCGGTAATATATTACAGCACTTGTGCGTAATAAGCTGAATTATGAGTTTAAATGCGGTGCAATAAGACTCAAATTACGAGCAACTGTGTTGAAAATTAATGTTAATGTTTAATGAAATTCCCCGTGTATGGTTTAGTAACACCAACAATTCACAGACGGCGCCACTTAGCCGTTGCTTTTTTTAGCTACTTATGTCATTGTGTACCACAGATTCAAGCAGCCTTTTTTTTTATTTGTTATGTTATGACCTACTGCTTATCAGCCGTATATAGGGGCCGCCGAATGACTGAGTAAAACGTTTTTATTTTTATAAAATATATCGTTCGATGGAAAAATCTGTAACTTTTTTCTGTAGCTAAGGATGGTTATTCCTATCAATAGAAAAATCATCGAGCACTTTTAAAATAATCATCCATTCCCAATTGCTAGGTAAAATTTAATATTTTGTTGTGATGTTTTCCTTAGAATGTCGATCAAAACGATAAAAATGGCAAGAAGTAAAGTAAAATAAGCCCGCCTTTGTACCTATAATGTATCTTAATTTCTGTCAATTGTGTTTGTATATTTTAATTCTGTACATTCAATAAAATGTTTACTTAGATGCAAGTAAATAAACAAAAATAATCATCAAGGGGAGTTGTATTCGAAAAGGAATAAAATGAAAATAAACTTCGCATTTGTAATGTTGTATTCTTTTTAATTTAAAAAATAACTAGAAATTTCCTAATAAGTAGCTAATTCTTAACAATACTAATAAGTACGACACTAATCGTCATATCCAGCCAATCATATCGCGAATCGCGATCGTATTCGTCGTCCAAGTTGATTGTGATTATGATTCCGACTGCGACCGCCTTGAAACATTGGTATTATGTAAAAAAAATATTCCGATTACCCTCGCAATCGCTTTGAAAAGCGAAAGCAATTGAATGGACCAAAAAGTTTTGTTTTTGCAAACATCTTTAGTGACGAATGATTTTTATTAAATTAATTGACCCTAATTCTAGCGTTTTCATTCACTTAGATAACTAAATTAGATACTTGGTCTTGGTTAATTGAAATATTAATATCCAAATAACAAAACATATCATTTATAATCAAAAACTCTAAATACAGTGTGAACGAAAATAAACGCAAACTTAATTAAAAAAAAAAACATCTTGTCAGTGTATCTCTCTAATCGGTGGTCAGTTGTCAGTGTCTTCCCAACAATCAACAAACTAAGTAAGTTCGGTTTACATTTTTAACTTTGTTTAATTGCTTTACTGAGTATTTTAATCAAGGTATTATAGCTAAATTGATAGAATACAATAATAAATTAACCCTGGAGTGATTACATCTGGTACGAGAAGTTAAGAAAAGTTTCCAAACTTGTTTGTTGTACTGGGTCAATTGGTGTAATTTGTCCCAAGACATTCATTTATTATTATTTACCATAAAATCATTTTCCCTAACGAACTATAATATGTCCCACACTTATTATTATACAACAAAAACAGCGGTAGACAATTCGATAGCAACAGGCTTTCCCCTCAAGCCTACGAACGAACTACGAATATCGAATTTTGGTGTATAAGAATTATTAACATTTTAGGAGCCGTCGTGGACATGGCCAGCAGCTGCATGCATGCATGCAGAGGAAGTTGCAGGCAGAAACTAGTAATAAATAACTAAAAAATGATATACGTTTTTTTGTTAACTACCTTTTTTAAATCCATTATTCCAGCAACTTTCCGTGCTGGTCTGGGAGCAAAGAAAAAACTTAGAATGTACCAGTTGCTTCTTTACCCGCGCAGATGGTAAAAGCCCATCAAGGGAATGGGCGAAAATATTAGGAATCATGTTATAGGCGATGAGGCTAGCAACCCATCACTATTTTGATTCCATTTTCCACCTATACGCTCACAATCTTGCTAAATGTGGCCTGTAGGTACCTTTTAGGCACCTTTGGCTCTGTCTACCCCGTAAGGGATAAAGACGTGATTTGTGTATGTGTATGTGTATGTATTATTCCAGCAATACAGATTTTGTTATAAGTACTTGTTTTTATTATTCATAATAATGTAATAAAGCCCAGAGGCGTCTCTAGCCCTTGTGGCGCCCGTGTGCAACCAGTAGGTACCCTGGCGCCCTCTAGTCTAGTAGGCGCAATTTAATCTTCAATTATCTGTTTTAAGGCTGATTTCACGTTGAAACAAAAGTCATTGTGTAAATTTAAATAGAGTAGCCTTTCTTTGCTACCGCGCCGCCCCCGGCGTCGGCCATCACACGGGCGCAGGGTCTTTGAGAGCGCCGGCGCCGCGAGCGACGCATCTTTGGAGGTGTCGCATTAGAGGGCGCTCGGCGCCCCCTTAGACCCGGCGCCCGTGTGCGCCGCACACTCTGCACCATAGGTTGAGACGCCTCTGATAAAGCCTCAATAAAGTTGATTTATTAGTATTATTTGTGGAATTATTACTACATGGCTACGTATATGTTCGAAGGCGGTCACCCGTTAGTCAGATAACATTTGGCAGTCTGGTGGAGAGCTGTGGATGAGACTGGCACAGGACCGGGCAAAGCGGCGTGTAAATAAAGAAAGAGGTCTTTACCCAGCAGTGGGTGTGCACAGCACATCGCTGCAAGCTATGCCCTGCCGGAGCGCAGCCGGCGACGATATTATTCCGTTTCGAATACAACTCCCCTTGATGATTATTTTAGTTTATGTACTTGTATCTAAGTTAACACTTTATTGAATGTACAAAATTAAAATATAGGTACAAAGACAATTGACTAAAATTAAGATACATATATGTATAGGTCTGTACAAAGGCGGGCTTATCTTACTTTACTTCTTGCCATTTTTATCTTTTTGATCGACATTCAAAGGAAAACATCACAAAAAATACTCAATTTTACCTAGCAATTAGCAAGGTGCCTTTGTAAGTCAATTATTATATTGATAAATTATAAACTATCAAAAAAATCCAACTCAAGTTACTTCCATTATTTCAAGACGGGGACAATTTAGCTCTCGCTTTGGATTGACAGCTTGCCTTGGACTTCAAAACAATTCTAAGCTGTCATTTTAGTTACGTGGAACGAATTTGTGGCAAACCATTCGTTCAATTGGTTTAAAATATGGCTCACAACCGCTTTCGACTGCGATGCGAAGCCGACCGAGTTTTTAGAACGATTGTTTTCATTTTGAAACCAATCTCGCTCGGAATCAACTGTCAAAAATTCCGTAAAACTTGGATGTGCGAGCCTGCGTTCGAACCCATAAACCTCTGCTTGAGAGTTACTAATCTATGTATCAAATCAGTCCACATCCACCAATTAGTTACTATTACATACTTAGATTGAGAATGTTAAGATTTAATTGACAAGATTTTGGTTATGAAGAAAGGTTTAATCGTTAAAGAGAAAAGAAGGTTAAACAGTTTGTTATTCATTGTGAAAAGAATTGAATCGGAAAAATAGATTTTAATAGGCGTAGCGAGCGAGTAGTATATTGGGCGATCGGCGCAGGCGTAGTCTCAGCAACAGCGGGCGGTCCGCGGCTTCAGCGCCGGCAGGGCGTAGCTTGTAGTGGTGTGCTGTGCGCGCGCATAATGCAGCGTCACACACCCACTGCTGGGTAAAGGCCTCTTCGTTTACATTACCACATTGGTCGATTACTTTGGTTTTAAGGTATTGTTGGAACTCTGCCTTACATTGCAAGTTTTTGAAGGCGGCCCATCCGAGTGATTCGTCTAGCGATCTCCATGGCTTGGCTGTTCCAGCAAGATAAACAATGCCCCAGAAATAAGAAGTCATGTACTAATTCCACAAATAATACTAATAAATTAACTTTATCGAGGCTTTATTACATGTCACTAGTAGGGCCGACAACGCACTGGCATCGCGTAAAGCGCTGCGAGTGTTTATGGACAGTGGTGATCATTTAACATCAGGTGACCCACTAGTTCGTTTGTCTGGCCTCTCTAACATAAAAAAATATATATTTTTAATTAATAAAAACAAGTACTTATAACAAAATCTGTATTGCTGGAATAATGGATTTAAAAAAGGTAGTTAACAAAAAAACGTATATCATTTTCTAGTTATTTATTACTAGTTTCTGCCTGCAACTTCCTCTGCATAGAATTAGCAATTGACACGTTTATCGCTATATTAATATTATATTATCAGTCGTTTCAGTGTGAAGAAAGAACAAACATACACACTCACTCACTCACTGAGATCCTCACACTGTCACAAACATTCTATAGCCTAGTAAAGGCTGTCAAAAACGCTGTTCAAGGTAATTTAGGCACAGGCAAGTAATTTAGCCAAGCGCGCGGCCAGCGCCTGCCTCTGCCAAGCTGCCAAGCTGGTGAGCCGACTGTAATTCTGCACTCTGAAAATAATACATAAAATTATAACATAAGACACTCACTTAGTTATTGCCATAAAGTATTAAAGTGTTCTACTTCTGAGGCGTAATTTTTGAACATTTTGAAGTAATCACAAAAACATCCGTTTTTTTCTTACACCGGACCGGTGTCCGTCGCGCCGAGGAGAAGCGGTGGTGCATCCGGCGTAAATTGTTCGCCGGACCGATGTCCGGTGCATGTACTACACACATTCATTATAATTCATACACCACCGTGAATCCGGCAAAAAAACACGGTCCGTTATCCGGTGAAAAAAACGGACGTCTACAAGCGCTCTTACGCGTTATATTATGTAATATTGTGTATGGTCTTGTTACCTTAGTATTTGTCCTTCCTGTAAGTGATAAAGGTGGTTTATGTATGTATGTACGAATTCGATGTTTTCGCATTAATTTTAAATGCGGCATGCAGCTGCTGCACGTCTGCGCTGTGGTCACTCCGTATCCCCGTAGCCGGGGTCCACAGAGCTGCTGGCCATTTCCACGACGGCTCCTAAAATGTTAAAAATTCTTATACACCGAAATTCGATATTCATAGTTCATTCGTAGGCTTGAGGTGAATGGCTGTTGCTATCGAAATGTCGACCTCTGTTTTTGTTGTATTATAATAAGTATGGGACTAATTATAATTCGTGATAGAAAATGATTTTATGGTACAACAAACAAGTTTGGAAACTTTTCGGTACTTCTCATACCGATGCACTGGGTGCTTTAATAAACCACTGGAAGCACTACACATCGTATATCAAATGCACTGGATGTTTATACACTAAAAGAGAGAATCGCCAATCGTATATGAGTTTAAAAACAAACGTTTATTTCGAACAAACATTTCCGACACGATGTGTTCTATACTAATCAATTTTCGTGAGTATAATGCTTACGGAACTGTAATCACTCCAGGGTTAATTTATTATTGTACCTATTCTATCAATTTAGCTATAAAACGCACAGTAAAGCAATTAAACTGAGTAAAAAATGTAAACCAAACTTACTTAGTTCTTTGATTGTTGGATTTGTCGGGAAGACACTGTCAAGATGTTTTTTTTTTTTATTAAGTTTGCGTTTAGTTTCGTTCACACTGCATTTTGTATTTTTGGTTATAGATGATATTTTTTGTTATTCGGATCTTAATATTTCAATGAACCAAAACAACGTATTTAATTTAGTTATTTAAGTAAATAACAACGCTAGAATTAGGGTCAATTGATTTAATAAAAATCATTCGTCGCTAAAGTTGTTTGCAAAAACAAAACTTTTTGGTCCATTCAATTGGTTTCGTTTTTGAAAGCGATTCCCTCGCATAATCGGAATCATTTTTTTACGTAATACCAATGTTTCAAGGCGGTCGAATCGTAATCACAATCGTCTTCAACGATGAATACGATCGCGAGCGAGTTACGTAATAAGCCTGCTGGAGTTACTTTACTCGTACTCACACGACGACGACGTTGGTTTGCATGTAACAGTTGTGCTCATTAAATTTTGATAATGATCCCGTAGAGGGATCGAAACGCGTCAGTGTTTGTATGGTGTAAGTGTAAGGGATAATTAAGTTTGTGGGGTTTATGTGTGTTTTATTGGCAGTAGTGAAGCGAGGGATTGCGCGAAAAACATATTTTATATATTTCACACAGGCTTGGTTATCTTGCACGTGAGTAGCGGAGTAGCAAGGTAAATATTTTTTGTTCAGTGTATAGATGTTTTTAACATTTTCGAGACGTAGATTATATTTATGTCCTTGACTGTACCTGCCCACATTCTCAAATCTGACACTGACGCAATAGTGACGCATTATCGGTTAATTATCGACTGTGCGTAATATGTCGATGGGTCGTGGAAAAATAATTGGGACGCGAAGGTCGAGTAATGTTTTAAATTTTTTATACTACAACAGAGAAAACGAGCAAGTGGTTCACCGAGTGGTAAGTGAGCAACACCACCCATGGAAACCCGTAACACCAGATTGCAGATCCGTTGCCAGCCTGGAGGACTAAAATAGCATAGGTAGCATTTTCGGTAATTTCTCCGGCTATGTTGCTCTCCACTCCAGAACACAGCAGTGCTTGCGTTGCTGCTTGTGCTGGCTGCTTGGACGCGTACTGAGAGTTCCGTACAAATTGGGCAAGTTAATTGACATCCAGTGTTAGTAGAACCCTGCTCCTAAGCAAAATGTATAAAAAGCCTGCCTAGTGTGAGGTCTTTTTATACCTATTGTTTACTTACATAGATAGACAAACGGACCTAAGAAAAGTAAAGATCGACTTGATGAATTTAATTAATTTGTTCCTAGCACATTTTACAATTTGGAATTTGAGGGAATGGGCGAAAATCATAGGAATCATTTTATAGGCGATGCGGCTAGCAACCTATCACTATTTTGATTCCATTTTTGCCATCTATACGCCCATAACCTTGCTAAACGTGGTCTGTATCTTGCCACCTTAGGCACTGTCTACCCCGTAAGGGATAACAACATGATTTGTGAATTTGTGTACATTTTTACACAATGTACTTAACAATGTTTCACCTTTTATGTAATTAGTTACTTTTGAAATGGTTTGGCTTGTCATGTTTACACGACTACCATTATTTCCTCATTTTGTTGCTCCATAGTTCAAGTGCTCACCAATTGCGACGAAATTGGGAATAAATATTCATGATTTTCACTAATTATAGCTGTAAAAAGCTCATTTATGTTTTTTTAAAAACATACATACATCACGTCTTTCTCAACGGGGTAGACAGAGCCAAGGTAATAAAACACGAGGGCTACGATTAGCACAATTGTGGGCATATAGGTGGAAAGGGGAATCATAATAGTGGTGGGTTGCTAGCCGCATCGCTTTTAACATGATTCCTAAGATTTTCGCCCATTCCCTCGATGGGCTTTTACCATTAGCGCGGGAAGAGAAGCGTGTACATTTTATGTTTTTTCTTCACTCCCAAACCAGCATAGAAGCAACAGAATTTAATATGAAGTGTTTTTAGACATCACATGACATGTCGGGTCTATCTCATTATCTCTAATCGCTGTCTAATTAGTAGTTTAAAATTCCTATATTTTCAGTATTTCTTTGACGATTTTTTCATATTTTGTTAGGAAATTCATTCGCATTCACATTCACAAATCACGTCTTTATCCCTTATGGGGTGGACAGAGCCTAAGGTAACAAGACCTACAGGCCACGTTTAGCAAGACACTGGGGGCGTAGAGGTGGAAAGTGGAATCAAAATAGTGATGGGTTGCTAGCCACATCGCCTATAACATGATTCCTATGATTTTCGTCCATTCCCTCGATGGATTTTTACCATTGTTAAGAAATGTGATGACAAAACATGCGTATCCCTCAGCTACTGTCCGGTTTTTTGTCCGCGCACAATTAAATATAGCCTACACTCACAATACAGCTTTACATAGGTAAAACATATTCGAAATCGGTTCAGTAGATCAAGATTTTACCCCCTACAACCTCACAAACTTTACCCGTTAATAATCTTAATAAAGGCAAAAGTTTATAAGTTTGGATATTTGGACGTTTGTTGCTCTTTCATGGCAAAACGGCTAAACCGATTTTATTAAGAGAGAGAGAGAGAGAGAGAGAGAGAGAGAGAGAGAGAGAAATATTTATTTACACACATTCGATACACGTAGATATATAGTATGAAGAAATACAATATACTTAAGAATAGAATAGAATAGAAGAAATTTTTATCCACCAACACAAAAAAATCACAAACATTCTAAAATTAGAAATAGTACCGATATGGTGTAAAATGGGTACTCAGCTTAATGTTGCGGGTATTGAAATTTGGTATAGTGTTAATTACAGTCCCGGAAAAGGACATGGGATAGTTTTTATCCCGGAATCCCGGAATATCGCATAGCTCCCGCGGGGTAGCGATAAGCGTGTTCTGCGCGGACGGAGTCGCGGGCAACGGCTAGTATTAGCAGCGCATGCGTCAAATCCGAATGCGTCAAATCTCACAGCTCTGACATCACGGAAAGAATATCAAACAAAGAACTATCAATGAGCAAAGCCTACTAATTTGGGTAATGGGTGCTAACGCCAGGTGTGGTGGGGGGCGGGCCGGGGGAGAGGGGGACGGCAAGTTAGAGCTGTTAGCGCTTCTGGTGGGAACATTGCCTCGTTGGTTACAGAAGCACAACAGGGTGTTCATAAAAACCCGAAGTGCGAGTTGGACTCGGGCGTGTGAGATCATTTTATATTGGTTACTTACATAGACAGAGAGACATTAGACAGATTTTTAGATTTATTTCGTTACTAGGTTCTGCCCGCGACTTCGTCTGCGTAGAATTATCCATAAAAACCTTCCTCTTGAATCACTCTATCTATTAAAAAAAACCGCATCAGAATCCGTTGTGTAGTTTTGAAGACATAAGCATTCATAGGGACATGGGGACATAGGGACAGAGAAAGCGACTTTGTTTTATACTATGTAGTGATTTGTGCGATTAGAGCTATCTTAACACATAATTTCGAATTTGTAGGTCAACAGGAAGTGCCCTATAGGTGCCCTTTGCGAATGTATGGAAAATTCGACATAAATGGCGCATATATTTTTTGATTGCGTAGACTAAGAGGTTTAATTTCTCACAGTTTTGAGGGATTGCAGACCTCAGTATTTGGTATAATTTTTAATTTTATATCCCTAAGCGATCCTGAGAAAAATGGTCTTGAAGGACAGACAGACGGACAGTGAAGTAATCTTAGAAGGGTTCACGTTTTCCTTTACAGATACAGAACCCTTAAAACGTCAATTGATACACACAAAGCAACCAGTCTGTTCTCGTCGTAAGAGGGGGCCTGTAGCAGAATGACTTCACTATCACTATCACTACATAGTATAAAATAAAGTCGCTTTTTCTGTCCCCGTGTCCCTATGTATGCTTATATCATCAAAACCACACAACGGATTTTGATGCGGTTTTTTTTAATAGATAGAGTGATTCAAGAGGAAGGTTTATATGTATAATACATGCATAATGTACCGTGCGAAGCCGGGGCGGGTCGCTAGTACCATATAAGCTAAAGATGACGACGGTGGTTTAGAAAAAAAAAACATCTAGCTTCTTGTATAAAGTACGCAATTTTCTCAAGTTTACTTTAATAGGATCTTTTAACGGCGTGTAATCTAAGAGGCATTGCCGGCCCTGACACAGAAGAGCTGTAAAGAATAATGCTTGATAATATTATAACATGCAGCATTGTCTGTCTATTACCTCGCTGAACCGTTTTCTATGCAAATTTGTTATGGACATAGCTTGAGGCTCGAAGAATTGCGTAGCATCCGTGGGGTAGTGGTAAATCCTTCACAATGATCAAAAATATTTACCTTGCTACTCCGCTACTGACGTGCAAGATAACCAAGCCTGTGTGAAATATATGTTTTTCATGCAACCCTCTTACCACTACGGCCAATAAAACACATATAAATCCCACAAACTTAATTATCCCTTACACCACACAAACACTGACGCGTTTCGATCCCTCTACGGGATCATTAGCAAAGTTTAATGAGCACAACTGTAACTGTGTCGCTAATCCTGCCGCTAAGTAGCAGTGCTTGCACTGCTGTGTTCCGGTGTGGAGAGTAAGATAGCCGGGGAAATTACGGGCACAAGAGGCATTGCATCTTAGTCCTCTAGGTTTGCAACGCATCTGCAATCCCTCCGGGGTTGCGGGTGTCTATGGGCAGTGGTGATCACTTACCATCAGGTGACCCACTTGCTCGTTTGCCTTCCTATTCATATAAAAAAAAAAAAAAAACATGGAAACCAACGTCGACGTATATTTCACACAGGCTTGGTTATCTTGCATGTGAGTAGCGGAGTAGCAAGGTAAATATTTTTGTTCACTGAAATGGACCTCCGCAAAGTAACGCCTGATTCAATAGAATCCTTCACAGACAAATTTTCAGTTTTTTAAAATATACCTATAGTATAAGATATGTGGGGTTACTCAGACCTAGTTAAACTGAAACACCCCGTGCTCACAACAAAGAAGCAATAGAGCACTTCCTATTGGTCCGTGAGTGGGCAAACATGGCACCGTGGGTACGGACAGACGGACGGCACTTCATTAGCGAATCGTTAACTTATGCCAATGCTGTGAGAATGGCTTGTATGGGAAGAAACCACAATCATTAGTCAACATAAGCCGAGTCTTAAACCAGCTTTGAGATTTACCCAAATACTAACGTACATACTAGTACTTGAAATCCGTGGTAGCCTAGTTTGAACTATGTCCTTTCCAGCAGACGATCCTAGTTCGATTTACCATAAGCATAAGTAGAAATGAGAGCGTTAAGGAGTATGGAAGGTGTATCACTGAAAGATAGAATAAGGAATACTGTGATAAGGGAACGTGCTGGCGTGAAAGAGGATATAGTGACTAGGATAGAAAAAAGTACGCTTAGTTGGTTTGGGCATGTAGAGCGGATGGATGAAAGTAGACTAAACAGATCTATATGGGGAGTGTGAACGGTTACGTTGGGAGAGGAAGGCCTAGACGGACGTTCCGAGAGCAAATAGGAGACGTTTTGGGAAAAGGTCGGGTCAGGAGTACCCGAAACCGACGAGCATGTATGAAGAGATTGATGACTGTGGATGAAGCGAAAGAAATATGTCAGGACCGTAGCAAGTGGAATAAAGTAGTCTCTGCCTACCCCTGTGGGAAAGAGGCGTGACGGTATGTATGTATGTATGTATGTTTTTGGTGAAGGAAAACGGTAAGGAAACCAGCACATGCCTACGAGGCAATTTAATCGTAATGGCGTGTGTAAAGTTTCCAATCCGCAAGAATTATAACCGCAAGGATGTATGTACGTTGGGGAAGACTACGATGACGTAATAGGAGGGTTTACAGACGTATGGTTGGTGGGTACTGAAGAGGCAGAACAGGGTGGAGGGACGATTTGGATGATTAAAGGACCTGATGCGTCAAACTGCGTTATTGTCTAACATCCCCTTCCAACTCCTATTCTTTTCCTTTTGCCGGAAAGGAATAGTAAATACGAGCGTGACTCCGAGTTTCTAAATACGACTAAGAACTAATAAGACTAAATAACGCTTCGGAAGTTGCGGAGACCAAGAAGTTAAGAAGTCAATGGGACACTAAAAGTAGACTAAAAATATTAATAGTTGTAGCGATAGGTACAGAATAATGGATACATACACAAATATTCACGTCTTTATCCCTTACGGTGTAGACGGAGCCTTTGCTCCGTACCAGGAGAGCATAGACACTAAGATACCTCTGGTATGAGAGAGAGGGAGAGAGAGAGAGAGAGAGAGAGAGAGAGAGAGAGAGAGAAACATTTATTTACACACATTCGATACACGTAGAATTATAATAGGAAGAAATACAATATACTTAGGAATAGTACCGATATGGTGTAAAATGGGCCCCACTCAGCATAATGTTGCGGCAAGCCGCAACGCTGTTTTTCAGTAGGTATCGACCAGGTACGACTTCATTATGAAAATAATGAGTATATAGAACTTTAAAAACAATCATGCAGATACATGCCGATTATTCCAAACAGATTGGGAACCACATCCTTATTCTGAAAACAGTACTTTTTAAAGGTTCTAAAACTAAGGAAGCTAAAGCTATTCCAACGTAAGTGTTGACTATACGGAGCCGTGGATAGAACGATTAAAAGACTGAAGACGACCAAGAATTACCAGGAGAGCATAGACACTAGGATACCTGGTGTTATCTCAATATCGGAGAGGTACGACTTCATTAAGGACGCTGAGACGACGAGTCACGACGTGGCCCGTGCTCTGTTTGGACTAACTTGCACCTATAACCAAATAACTAAACAACTAAGGAAGTATTTGACGCTGAAGTTTAAATTATGTATAAAATATTTGCTTCTCAACTCAAGAGGGAACACGAGCATCTAAATAGTCAGCAGTGAAAGTAAAAATAGATAACTCGCTCTGTTTCATCAACCATTTGCGGGTGGTAGGGCCTTGTGCAAGGTCCGTGCGGATCGTTACCACCATCTTACTCGCTAATCCTGCCGCTAAGTAGCAGTGCTTGCACTGCTGTGTTCCGGTGTGGAGAGTAAGACAGCCGGGGAAATTACGGGCACAAGAGACATTTCATCTTAGTCCTCTAGGTTGGCAACGCATCTGCAATCCCTCCGGGGTTGCGGGTGTCTATGGGCAGTGGTGATCACTTACCATCAGGTGACCCACTTGCTCGTTTGCCTTCCTATTCATATAAAAAAAAAAACCAATCTCATTTCTGATCGTTCTTAAATATTTTCATTTAGTGGGCATATACATGGTGTTGTTGTACACAAACTTGCCATATTGTCCCGGATTAATACATACAAGTATATGCTTTGACGATAACCGTTACTGGAGTTCCAGTACTGGAAAACGTTCCATCTGGAGTATTGCATTTCAATGCGTTACGTCGTTTCATGTAAATTACTTAGTTATTTTGATCAACTTTATAACCTCTTAACTACGTTAGTGGGCTATCTTAAGGCTCGAGTGGTTAATAACAAGATTACAGGTTGAGTTTTTAAGACTACCCACTGTCGAGCAAAAATATCGAGCCATTTATCATGCAATTATGTGTGGAAAGTGACAATTTTTTCGCTCGTCAGCATACTTAGGATCCTTGCTTCGTAATCAAAGTTAAGAACACCTACTAATAAATAGCTTTTAATGCAATTCCATGGTCAAATGAAAAATGGTAAACTAGAGTGACTGGCCAGGGGCTTACCATGACGTCACAATGTGATTTAACTCCGATTCAGTTTAGGTTCACTCGCTGTCAGATTCATATTAAAAACGACAGCTAAAACCTGAACTGAGTTGGAATTCAATAGCATTATTTTACATGTCTGTGTTTTATTTTCGTTTTTTTTTCTATAAAATTGTGTATCTTACATTTGTATGTCTTGCAAAAAGGAATAAACGTCTTCTTTCTTTCTTTCTTCTTTTCATTAAGACGTCATGGTAAGGTAAGTAAAATCTCCTTTCTTACAAATTTTATTGTAGTTTGAATTCTATTGAGAGAATCAATAGCTCATATCTTACATTAATCCGAACTTACAAGATAAGAGGTCTTTGTTCTTTTCCGTCGACGTGTAACTGCGCAATACTGAACGCAGCACAGGCGCTAAGGACAATGCAGTGAGCGACGCGCGCGCATTTGAACCCGCCGTGTTGGGTCAGCCCCTTGTTAAGTTTAACCACTTCCAGCTAATGGGTGTCAAACTGCAATGGTGGCAAGAGTTTTAAGGACATTTTCCTTATCAATTTACACGTAAAGTGGACATTAGGTAATGATTAACAATTACACGAAACCTTTACTTTAAATTTGTCTAATATGCTTGTCTGGAAGAGAGGCTTTTAAGCGATAAGACCGCCTATTGATTCTTCTGCTTCCTTGTCGGTATCACTCTTGCCAGAGTGGTCGTGGTCATCACTTCAGGGATTGGTGGCAAGCTTCACAACACGCCGCCACTCTTCTCTGATGGCCGCCTTCCTCGTGCATTCATGTAGTGATAACGAGCCATTGATTACCGTGTTAAAATAATTTGTAAGCTCCCACTTTTTTGATATGCGTCCAAGAAGTCCCACATTACATTACATAAATCACGTCTTTATCCCTTACGGGATAGACAACGTCTAAGTTTATAAGACCTGGCCACGTTTAGCATGATTGGAAGTGAAAAGGGACTTAAAATAGTGGTGGGTTGCTAGCCGCATCGCCTATAAAATGATTCCTTAGATTTTCGCCTATTCCCTCGACGGGCTTTTACCATCTGCGCGGGAAGAGAAGCAACTGGTACAATAGACCAGCATTGAAGTCCCACCGCACTAAAAATAATGCCACACTTCAGATAAAAACTTGTTATTAGGTTTTCTTTCATTCAATTTTTATAACTATCTTTGTGACTCCAAAACCGTAAAAACCAGAGCCAATTCAATATTATTTAGGCCAATCCCTACTAATATTATAAATGTGAAAGATTGTATGTCTGTTACGCATTCAGGACTAAACCACTGAACCGATTTAGTTTGAATGTATAGATAGTTTCAGTCCCGGGGTAGGACATAGCATAGCTTTACTGCGAATAAATATTTCATTCATTCATTCATTCGTTCATTTTATCAGTGTAATTTTTCTAGTGGCAACCCTGCCTCAGCGCCTTAAGGAAACATCGGCGCTCTGCCGCGGCATAATTAAAAAATTAAAAGCCGTGGTATTTATTGGGGTCAATATTGACCGTCACGGCAATTAGTGGTGCGGCGACGCGACCCGCCGACGCCGCACCCACAGCCCTAGCAGCTAGGTATTCAAGCTATTTGAGATAACGTAATCACTACATAAAAAAGCCGTGGAGCCTAGTGGTTTGACCTGTGGCCTCTCAAGTAGAGCGTCGTCGGTTCAAATCCCGGGCGCGCAACTCTGAGTTTTTCGGAACTTATGTGCGAAAATTACATTTGAAATTTGCCATGACCTTTTCGGTGAAGGAAAACATCGTGAGGAAACCTGCACACATCTGCGAAGAAATTCAATGGTGTGTGCTAAGTTCCCAATCCGCACTGGGCGCGCGTGGGAACTATAGCCCAAACCCTCCAATACACGGAGGAGGCCTATGCCATGAGGCACGCCGAATTACGCGAAAATTTAATAATAATAATAAAAAAAAACAACAACAACATACCTACTTACTGAAATTGTAGCGAATTCGGAATAAAAAGGCTATATTATTATATTATAATCACTACATAGTATAAAATAAAGTCGCTTTCTCTATCCCTATGTCCCTATGTATGCTTATATCTTTAAAACTACACAACGGATTTTGGTGCGGTTTTTTTATAGATAGAGTGATTCAAGACGAAGGTTTTTATGTATAATTCTACGCAGACGAAGTCGCGGGCAGAAGCTAGTACGTACTAAAACGAAGATATCCTAATATCATGTCATGTTTTAGGCGCATGGACATAGGAATCATGACTTATAGGCGATGCAGCGAGTAACCGATCACTATTTTGATTCCCCTTTCCACCATATGCCCAGAATTATGCTAACCGTGACCTTGACGTTGACGTGGTCTTGTTACCATAGGCTCTGCCTGTTTGTCTGTGTGCCGTAAGGGATATAGACGTGATAGGTGTATGTGTGTATGTGTGCCCATAAGCATGGCCTTTGCGTCTTGTTGCGCAACAAGACAGAGTATAAACTCTGTCTACCCCGTAAGGGATAAAAACGTGATTTACGTATGTATGTATCCTATAGTAGTAGTCTCGCAAAGATGCAAACAAGGCAAAGTGACGGTAAAGTAAGTAAAACCTTGTAGGGGGACCTTTTCTCTCTCTCTCTCTTCAGCCGACATACGTCCCACTGCTGGGCACAGGTCTCCTCTCACAATGAGAGGGCTTGGGCTATAGTTCCCACGCGGGCCCAGTGCGGATTGGGAACTTCACACACACCATTGACTTGCTTCGCAGGTGTGTGCAGGTTTCCTCACGATGTTTTCCTTTACCGAAAAGCTCATGGTAAATTTCAAATGTAATTACGCACATAAATTCCGGAGAACTCAGAGGTGCGACCCCGGGCTCGAACCCACGACCCTCTGCTTGAGCCACAGGTCAAACCACTAGGCTACCACGGCTTTTACGGGCTTTTTGTAGAAAGAAAGAAAGAAGAAATAAAGAAGACATTCAGACATTGAGAGAGTAATATTCTGTGTGTATCTGTATCAGTCAATAAAGTTTTCTTATTCTTATTCTTATTCTTATTACATTTATTCCTTTTTGCAAGACACACAAATATAAGATAATATACACAATTTTATAGAAAATAAACAAGGTATAACAAAAAAAAACATAGACATGAAAAACAGATCATCAGCGTTGTGTGTCTTCGCAAAAAGTGAAACGGTCGCTGGCTCAGCATTACGCTGAGGTGTTAGACACCTGCAGCACTGATTTTCAACCAGAACCGTCTATGACTCACGAAGCGATACACAGATAAAATATACTACATAACCCATAAACTTTTACGTAAACAATGCAATACATAGATATAACCCGACTTAGGTGTTACTAAAGAAATACATAAATTAATTAAATAGTTTACAATAAACAAAAAATGAAAAAAGAGGGAAAACTAAATTGTTCAAAAACAACAGGTTGGCATATCGAAGTACAAAGTGCTGGAGGACTATTGTAAGGATTTTTGGTGCGTCAATAGGTAATCCTGTTGTACGGGGACCTACCATCCGTAATTCCGAGCGTGGTGACTGCACAGCCTAGTTACCCCGTCTTGATGTTCGAGTTACCTCACTGGTTGTTTATTACGCTATGGCTTTAGTTCAGTAATGTCTGTAATGGTAGAGCGGGTAAGACAAGCAACCAATGAAGCAATTCGGAACGTGCACCTAACGAAGCGACGACATTATGGGAAAAAAGTATTTTTGGAAAATTTAAACCTATACATACATATTTGACGCTATAACGCGACGCTATGACGCTTAGCGACAAAAACGACGTGACGGTTGGTAACAGGTAGAAAAATTCGGATACTACCCACCTGCTATGGGTGGTGTAGGGGTATAGCACGCGTCACGGAATGACGAGGATCCGGGTTCGATTCCCGGCCATAGCTTTACTTTTCGGATTTTTCTATGTGTTCTAATTTTCATAGACATTTAGAAATACAAGTTTGTATATTGTTTTTAAACGCTTTTAAGCGCCCACAATGTTTGGGACAAATCTAAAATACGGTGAGTTTATAGTCATTTATGGGGTTGGGGCCCGATTTTTGAAAGCTCATGTGTGAAAATACCACTCGAAAGTGGTGAAAAACTGTGCTGAATTTGAAATACGAGTCGCTTAGAAGATACTTACGGCTCTCATTAATCTTTTGAACTAGTCAAAAGTTAGATTAGAGCTGTAGTTTTGAAGATATAAACAGATTTATACCACTTTCGAGTGATTTGCTTTCACCAATTGACCTAGCCCCAAACTAAGCAAAGCTTGTAATATGGGCACTAGACAACGGATAAACCTACTTATATAGATAAATACATACTTAAATACATATTAAACATCCAAGACTCGAGAACAAACATTCGAATTTTTCATACAAATATCTGCCCCGACCGGGGATCGAACCCGGGACCTAACGGTCCGGGAACTCGATGACTAGGCGGGAGTAGCCGGCTTTCATAGTAATAAGCTAATAATTATAATACACACAATACTATCAATCAGTGAGACACAGGAATACTGTAAGTTTTCACATTCGATATCTGTTCTGTTGCTGTGTTGTCAGTCAGCCGCATTGCAGACAGCAAGCCGTCGGCGGTGAACACGTAGCCTCCCGGCCAAGCAATACAGGTTTGTTGCTGGACATAGAACTTCCAACTTCCACCAGTATAATGCATGTAGGCATGTCCTCTATGGTTCTCCACGACTCGAGATCCGTGTGTGTAACCGTAATCAACGTACTGCATGGCGTATGTAGTGTCTCCTCCTTTTTCTGCGGTGGATTTGCTGTTGAACTGTCCGTATTCTTGGCCAGCAGTTACATGTCGCAGTCTCAAGTGTCTGTTATTCATTGGGGTGACAGTCCACGAGCAGCCGCTGAAGTCGGCAGAGAATACGTACTTGGGTTCGTTGGCGTTGGGATGTTCAGGGACATCTATCATACCACCTTGCGGCAGCCAGTACATTGGATCGCCTGTCGGGTCCACATTTAACACGTACATTGTCTTACTTCCACTTACGACGGTAAATTTAAACCTTCCTATATCCCCTGTTACGCTTGGTGAATTGTGATTTCCTAACGGGCCGGAGGTAAACGCGTACTGTCGAAAGTTAGAAGAAGTCAATACTTGCGACACTGTCTTTCTTGCTCCCATGTTTGCTTTTCTGTGAATAGTCCTGCCACAGTCCAATTGATCATGTTGGCCAGGCAAGTAAGTAGCGCTTCCTTGGAATAGTTTGTTGTCTCGTAGCTTCGGTAGGTTGACGGCTTCTACTTCCAATTGGTACAGTTGTATGATCAGTATAACAACTGGGATTAATTGTCGTAGTCCCATCGCGGTGGTTTCCAAAATCGTACTGTTGAAGTAAACTGGGCACGACTATCATTTTATACTGCTTCATAAGGAAAACCTAAATTTGTTGGTGTAACATAAAGCTGATATATATGCGGTTACTATTGTTCGATCTTAGGTACAGAACGTGACTCGTATGAGCAATCTTGTTGTTTACTTCAGTCTTGTTATGGATTAAAAATAACCAAGTATCATCGAATTTAACTAATTATTCTGCTTCGTTATGATATTGTAAAAGCGTTAATTTAATTTCCAATATAACAAACTTTTAAACTAAGTAAACCTTGTACTATGACTAAGCAAAAGGTAAAGATACTTTTATAGAAAATAAGTAAATAAACTTTTTACTGTGCAAAATAAACATAAAACAAATACAATTGACAAACACTGAGATACATGCACAACATACTTATATTAAACATTCAAGACGCGAGAACAATCATCACTATCACTACTTATCATCATCATCATCATCATCACTACATATTATAAAATGAAGTCGCTTTCTCTGTCCCTATGTTTTTTTTTTTTTTTTTTTTTTTTTTTTTTATATATGAATAGGAAGGCAAACGAACAAGTGGGTCACCTGATGGTAAGTGATCACCACTGCCCATAGACACCCGCAACCCCGGAGGGATTTCAGATGCGTTGCCAACCTAGAGGACTAAGACGAAATGCCTCTTGTGCCCGTAATTTCCCCGGCTGTCTTACTCTCCACACCGGAACACAGCAGTGCAAGCACTGCTACTTAGCGGCAGGATTAGCGAGTAAGATGGTGGTAGCGATCCGGACGGACCTTGCACAAGGCCCTACCACCCGCAAACAAATGCTTACATCTTCAAAACTACACAACGGCTTTTGATGGGGTTTTTTTAATAGATAGAGTGATTCAAGAGGAAGGTTTTTATGTATAATTCTACGCAGACGAAGTCGCGGGGAGAAGCTAGTAAACAATATTAGAGAATATGAATGATTTATTTTTATCAGATTCCATAAGCAAATTATGAAATATCGTAAAAGATATGACATAAAGTGTAACATTGGTCAAGAAATACAGAAAATATAACAATTTTAAACTAGGTACTGCAAAGACAGCGATCAGAAAGAAATTCGACATGTCATAACGACGTCAAAAAACAGTACTCCCATGAAAACTCCGTATTCCGTGTCCCTATAAAAAGACACAAATCGTTGATACTTATTTGGTAGGTTATTTTTATAGTTATTTGAAAAGTCTGTTTTTTATATTGTTTGTAACGTAAAAGAGGTTTTATCAAAGCATTGAAAAAACCACGCACATTCCCTACTCCCTTTACTTACTCGTAGGTAAACTATTGTACTATAACAGGGGTGGCCAACAGGTCGATCGCGACTGTTAGTCCAGTCGATCGCGGCAAGGCAAAAAATATAAATAAATGAATGTGATGTGTTTTGTAACTTGTGTGTGTATTTATATATTTATATATTATATAGTATATTTATTGTGTATTAGTTTATCGTATTTATCTATTATGTGTAGTTTATTATTATATCTTACATTATTTTAAATTTAGTCATTTAGGATTATTTTTTAGTTTCGATCGGTTCTTTTACTTTTTCTGTGTGTCTACTCTTGTCTAATACTTATGTCCTGTCAATCGTTCAAAGGTTAACTGGAAGAGATCCCTTTTAGGGATAAGTTCGCCTTTGTGCATGTGTGTTATCCTGTATTCATCTTTTTCTTGTGTTTTATGTACAATAAAGAGTTATACATACATACATACATACATACATACATAAATATGTGGACCAGACTGCGCAACGTAATCACCAATTGCTGATTTAAGGTTTCATGAAGTATGTAATTGGTAGATGGCACAGGGTTTTGTTAGTAAACAGGAGATCATGGGTCTAATCAAGTTTGCCACCCCTGTACTATAAGATAATCTGGAACACAACCTCCGAGTAGAACCTTCGACGAGCCGACAAATTTGGGCACTGGTCCAGCGTCAATGGCCCATAAAGGCGAGCACAGATCGCCTTACTAATAGCCCTCCTCTGGCGGCTGCATCGTATAACTCACCTTAGTCATAGGACGCATGTGAACACTTGCCTTATGGAAGACTGAGACCGTTTAATGGAAAAAGTTGAATCTTGATTTGGTCGCTAAATCTGGTTTAAACCCTGAGATTTCCATAGACATTATATGACTGACCCTATCTATAATATAAAAATGAATCGCAAAATGTGTTGCTAAGCGCAAATCTCGAGAGCAGATGAACCGATTCCGCTAATTCTTTTTTTAGAATATTCCTTGAAGTATGGGGATGGTTCTTACGGAGAGAAAAATTCGAATAATTGCCGGGAAAACCCTAAAAACAGCCCTTTTCTTTTTCCCATACAAACGTTTTCTAACTAAAACGTAGAGTAAACTTTATGCAAAGTTCATATTAAATTACAAGCACTCACTGTTGTCTAAGCAACGATTCTGTTCAGGAGAATTTTTTGGGCCGACTATAAAATAGGTTGGAATCAAAATCTGCCACATTCCAAATCAGTTTGACAGTACGAAGTCTGTCGGGTCCGCTAGTTAATATTATAAATGGTATTCTATCCTGGCCCTTTAGGCTGGCAAAGCATCGGCAATCCTCTAGTCTTAATTGCGGGTGTCCATTACACTATAGTGCATACGCCTAAATCCATACAATAACCGCGACTTAACATTACTCCCTGCAACATGTGACGCACGTAATTTAATAATAGCCAGTGAGCATTAATTAGGTAATAAATATGTGTAACTAATCTTTAAGAGCGTCCTTATACTGGGTCTACCGAGAATACACCTCTGGTACTATGGGTGTTTTTACTTATTAAACCTCCTCGTCCACCCTCAACCTATCTCATGGCGACCCTCAACATATCTCACTAGCTTACCATCAGAGGACCGACTTGATATAAATATGAAAGTAATTCTGTCTGTTGTCTGTTACCTTTCATGCTTAAATCGCTGAATCTATTTAATTGGGATTTGGTGTAGAGATAGTTTCAGTCTATAGATAGTTTCAACTTCCATGCTGGTCTGGGAGCAAAGAAAAAACATAGAATGTACCAGTTGCTTCTCTTCCCGCGCAAATGGTAAAAACCCATCGAGGGAATGGGCGAAAATCATAGGAATCATGTTATAGGCGATGCGGGTAGCAACCCATCACTATTTTGATTCCACTTTCCACCTCTACGCCCTCAGTGTCTTCCTAAACGTGGTGGTCTTGTTACCTTAGGCTCTGTCAACCCCGTAAGGGATAAAGACGTGATTTGTGTATGTGTATAGTTTCAGTCCTGGAAAAGGACATAAGATAGTTGTATCCCGAAAAATAGCCTAATTCCCGCGGGAAAATTGTGCTCGGACGGAGTCGATGGCACCAGCTTGTATCACAGTTTAGTAAGATTACAGTTACTGTAACATAATTACACTTATTTCCACCTTAATAATAATTCTTACACGACCTATCCCATTTCAATTTTACGGTCTCGGAGGTTAGAACGTGAGAAATTATCGTCGCTACAAGGAATTGATACACTGATGACTTTATACGATACCATAAAGCTAAGGACCTTTACACATGTAAGGGAATGCTTTACGGAATATACTCGGGTGCAAAGAAACCGGTCTCTTCCCGTAGAAAGTTTTACAAAAAGTGACCAGGTTTCTTTCCACTCGAGTGTAGTTCTTTAGGCTTCCGCACCCAAAGGGTAAAGACGGAACCCTATTGCCAAGACTGATTCCCCTTTACACCTGTACGCCCACAATCATGCTTAACGGCCTTTAGGTCTTGTTACCTTAGGCTCTGTCTACTCCGTAAGGGATAAAAACGTAATGCATGTATGTATGTAAATATGGATGGAAACCACGTTTAGCATGATTAAGGGCGTATCAAAATAGTGATGGGTTACAGTTGTAATTATCCATCCATATTTATCGGGTCTATATTTATGACAAAGAAACAGTTTTTTGTTCATTCATTAATGATTTAACTTATCTTAATGATAGTTAAGCAACTTAAACTTTAAACACTTTATTGTACAAAATAAAAACAGATAAACACAATCGGCAAACATAAAAATACGTGTACAAAGGCGGACGTATCCCCTTAAGGATTCTTGTCTATTGTGTGCACTCACGTTATAAAGGCTGGCGCACACGGCGCGGCAATGATAGTCGACCGTGCGTGCCAGATTTAACGGTCGCTAACAACCGACCCGAGGACGAGAATTAATGTTTTACTAGTATGCAATACGTGTATCTAATGATAACATTAGATTGAAAAAAATGTTTCTTGTAACTACCAGTGGTGTGACGTCCATAGAACTCGATTTCCACCGGCTTGCCTATTTTAAGGCAGTTTGGCACTTTTACTGTGCAGAATTCGAGGAAAAGGCTACTTAAATCCCCTTCGGCTTGCCTTCTCATATACTTGACGCCACTCCTCTGGTAACCTATAATATTGCTTGTAAATGGTAATAAATTATATAATCTAAAACACTGGTATCACGTCTTCGATACGTCTTCTATACACGTTATCTTCTTACTATATAAAAATAAGTCGGGTTTTCCTTCCTGACGCTATAACTCCAGAACGCACGAATCGATTTCCACGGTTTTGCATTCGTTGGAAAGGTCTCGGGCTCCGTGAGGTTTATAGCAAAGAAAATTCAGGAAAAATTTCAACAGAAAACACACGCGGACGAAGTCGCGGGCAACAGCTAGTTGTTTTTAAAACAGCACTGTTAAAACCAATTGGTGGCAACCATACCACAGGGTGCTCCTAAGCCTTATTAAAACAGAAGTGCTTCGGCTTCGAGTTCGAGTATTATCGTACACGTTCGGGGCAGTAAGTGGCGGCGATTAAGCGGCGCGGGCGCCGACCGCAAACAGACTTTGTGACGCCGCCGTCTTTTGTTTATCCATACTTATATCCCAACAGAGACATAAAAGAAAACATTGCCACAGTCATATCCAAACTATAATTATAATTAAGTAGCTCGGTCAGTGACGTTTGCGAACTTACATCCTTACTAATATTATAAATGCGAAAGTAACTCTGTCTGTCTGTCTGTTACCCTTTCACGCTTAAACCGCTGGGCCGATTTAGTTGAAATTTGGTATACAGATAGTTTGAGTCCCGGGAAAGGACATAGGATAGTTTTTATCCCGGAAAATTGCATAGTTCCCGCGGGATAGCACAGCCCAAACCACTGGAATTTTTCAAATTTAAGGCGGAACAAAGTTCGCCGGGTCAGCTAGTACATACATAAATCACGAGTTTATCCCTTACGGGGTAGACAGGACGAGGAATCAAAATAGTGATGTTGCTAGCCGCATCGCCTATAACATTGTTCCTAAGATTTTCGCCCATTCCCTCGATGGGCTTTTAATCTGAACGTAGAATGTACCAGTTGCTTCTCTTCCCGCGCAACTGCGCCCATGCTGGCAAAAGCCCATCAAGCGAATGGGCAAAAATCTTAGAAAACATTTTATAGACGACGCGGTTAGCAACCCATCACTATTTTAATTCCCCTTTCCTATATGCGCACAATTATGCTATACGTGGCCTTTAAGACTTACCTTAGGCTCTGTCTACCCCGTAAGGGACAAAAAGGTGACTAGTTAGAATCCAAAAATGAGAAATCTTTAAGTAAGAGTATCAGTGGCGTGGCGCCAAGTATATGAGAAGGCAAACCGAAAGGAATTTAACTTGCCCTTTCCTCTAATTCTGCACAATAAAACTGCCCAAGCTTTAAAATAGGCAAGCCGGTGGGAATAGAGTTCTATGGACGTCACTGGTAAGTGCAGAAATTCAATTAACTAAACCAACTGTTGTAAAATGCCGTATTAATTTTAGGAGACTTTGTAGAGCTCTTTTATATCCCGTGTACACGTGCTCTAAAGCGTTTTCCCGTGTGCATGCGCAACTGCATTATCCTCAAAATAGCCAATTAAATATGCCAATGTTTACACGTTAAAATACTTTAAACTATTAGTTACAACCTTCAAATTGAGATGCACTAGTTCAAAATAAGCACAATTCACTGGGAAATACGTGATTAAAAACATTGTTTTTGCAACATTGTAATTAATTAATCTAATAATGAATTTCCTTATTTACTCGAACAGTTAGGGCCTAAAAATGGGTTCAGTACATTTTGTAATGTTCCCCATTACTATAATTATATATTCGAAAGCTTATTTCGTTAATGCCGAGGTTTTCGTAGAGACATTGTTTGGTAACTAGCCCAACCTACCCTGGGTTTCTCAGCCGAATGCTTCCTCCCATAAGGGCCTAAAATTTAAATAAAAACTGGTACTCAGCTCTACTGTCTGTGAAAGTGATAAACTCTATTTTTATTAATTAATAAAGGAATCTTTCTAGCCACATGTAATTTCTAATGTTGAACTAATCACCTCTCAAATTATTTAATACTGTCAACATAGATCATCCACCTATGTAACTGTAAAATCCATTAAAAATAGCTTGAGTAATAATGAAACCCACTACAAGAAGTTTGCGGTTTTAATAAAACCCGTCTATGTGTACTAATGAGTCAATACAAAGTATAAAAGGATTCGTATTATCATCCTCAGCTCAAACACGGCGTGCATCGCAAGCTTTAGTCATGGGGCTGCTACGCATCATCCCGGTTGTGGTACTTGTGATCCAGCTTCAAGGCTTGACCGAGGCTGCGAGTCAACTGCCTCAGCTGCCTAACAACAGACTAGCAGAAGGGCCAGACAGAGATCTCCCAAACGCCCACGTAATAGAATGCGGAAGAACCACAGTAAACACTGGCAGTGTGACGAGGAAACGAGCCATATCCCAAACACTGTCTTCATACTACTCGAGCTACGCGTTCACCGCCGGCCCAATAGGCTCTCAAAGGCCAACATTCGTGAATAACATTGGGCACTTCACATTCGCTGAAGTGAAAGGCAAGAAGTATGTCTACGCGCTTCAATCGGACGCTTCAGGAGAAAATGCTTACTGGCTCCCTCAAGGTGGACATATTGACATCCCGCGACATCCTAATGCTAACCAGCCGAAGTATGTCTTCACTCCTGACTTCAGTGGCTGTTCGTGGACGGTCACTCCATTGAGAAACGGAGGCCTACGTCTTCGGCATGTCGAAGGTGGAAAGGAAGCTGCTCAGTTTAACAACTTGTCGGAAAATGATAAAGGCGGATCGACTACCTACGCGATGCAATACAAAGACTACGGCTACCTGGTGGAGACCGCACGTCTCGTAGGGAACATCCCGGCGTTTGCTTACATGCATTACACTGGTGGCAAATGGACCCTCATCTTCCAGCGTAAAACGTGCGCGACAACCACCGGTGGATACCAGTTCAAGAATAACTTGCTGACGTCTACAAAAAATGTTGATTCTAGCAGCACTTACAGGCCTGTTACTGGGACGAAAACGTACGACATAGCTTAAATGTACTTACTAATTAATTATTTCGTATGTTTTGCTTTTTTTCATTGAGTTTTTATTAAGAAATAGAATAAGACAATAACTTTGTCCCTTTCGGTGTTGAGACCCTTGGTCCGTGGGGTCCTAGCACTATTAGCCTCTTCAAAGATATTTTGAAGAGGCTAATAGACGCTACGGGTGACCGCAGAGCTGGCAGCTTCCTTGGACAGCGTATTAGTATTGCTGTCCAAAGGGGGAATGCTGCCAGCGTCTGTGGTACTATGCCTAGGGGGCCCCTTGTTTTTTAATTATTTTATTTTGAGATTAGTTTTAGTTTAGTTTTTAATTCCCTTTTTTATTTTTTTTTCATTAATAAATCCAGAAGGATTCACTTCAAACCAAATTTAAGCCGCCCAAATTTAAGTCACGGGTTTTGCCAATTACTACGTAAACGTTTATTTTCTGTATGCTGTTTATTTGGTCGCTTCCTGTTAGTAATGACGATTTGTTTTGAGGCACTGATATTTAACATTAACAATTTGAATTGGAATAAATTGACAGCATCATCATCATAATCTCCTTCTACAATCTGTAACTAATAATTGCAACAATCCCACAAATAAGGGATTGGTGGTTTAGCATATTTTTTCTTTTATGTTTTTATTTTCCGAGAAATAAACAGTTTAAATTTTAAAAAAATTGTTTTACATCAGCCTTAGGACGTCACTTTAACCAGAATAAATTGTGCATCAGCGAAAATTTTGCTTTATTGTGCGTATATTTTTATACCTTACGAAAACAAACTGAAAATGTATCAATAACTATATTTGTACAAACAACAGACAAGATTTTTTCAGATGTCTCCCTCGCCGCAGGAGTATGAACTATTCCACGAAACTCTTACTAAGTTTAGTTACACTTACATACACACATATTTTACACCTGGTCAACCAAACCAAAAAAAAATGTCCCGTGCCATCTCCAAGCTAACCTCACCTGCTCGAACACAAACCAACTAATTTGACTTATATTGCTTATACGCAATTCTAATAATTAAGAAACGGCCGAACTAGATATGTACACCCATCCACTTAAGACCTTTTACTACCGTATAACAAGGTTCTTCATACGGTGAGTTCTGAATATTGTACAATAGACCACCTTTGAGATACCAAAACAGGGTATTGTGGCCGAAATTACAAATGGGATAGGACAATACATTCAAGTGGCCACTGTACTTAATGTACAAAATTTAGTTTGTGCTATTGTGCCACTTGTCAAAGGACTCTTAAGATTGTATTGATAGCCAAAAATTAATGCCTTTCTAAAGTTTTGTTACTCATATAAATCATAACATTGAAGCAATCTAATTTACTTCTATTGTACAAGGTGACAATACCCAGTTATGCAAATTTTTGAACAACAGATGACGCTTAGCCACGTAAATTCGCATAGTAACAAGGTCACGTGACAGCTAGTAACTGATACAAACATTCGAAGGCTTACCCACCTGCTATGGGTGGTGTAGGGGTATAGCACGCGTCACTGAATGACGAGGATCCGGGTTCGATTCCCGGCCATAGCTTTACTTTCGGATTTTTCTGTGTTCTAATTTTCAGTGTCGTTTAGAAATTGAACGCATCGCAATTAAACTTTGAATATCACCTGACGTTAAGTTATAAAGTCAGTTAACTGCGGCACCGATCCGCACTGGACCCGCGTGGGAGCTATAACTTAAGCCTCCTCATTCTGAGAGGCGGCCTGAGGCAGTGAGACGTAAATAAGCTGAAGATGATGACGATAATGATGACACTCGAATGCAAAATACTACAACGTGTTTCCCTACCGCCTATACGTATGAATCTTCTATGACAACAGGCGTCATTGAGACTACAAAAGGCATTTAAGTTCTGAAAAGAATAATTCGCAAATTTCACGGACAGTAAAACCAATAACTTACCATGCGAGCGGCACTTTCGATATTTTTGAAGTGTCCGATGAATGCTTTCGAATTGGCCAATAATGGGTGGGTGTGAGAGGCGTGAAATTGCGGTGATTTTGTTCCATATTTCTATGGAGCGTGACGGTGGCGCCATATGGCCGATCATTAGGGCTAGACGTTTGACTATTGGGGTGTATTCGATACCTACAGATGAAGTCACATCGGCCAATGACTTGTACGATTCTTCTTCTTCTTCTTCTTAGTCCTGGCTTTTATCCCACTTTTATTTGGGGTCAGCCCTCCTAGTATTCCTGCACCACATCAAACGATCGTGGGTTGTCTCCGTTGCCGTATTGGTGATCTTTAGGTCGTTTTTATAGTTTGTGTCCAGGTCATAGGTGGTCGTCCTCGGCCTCGCTTTCCCTCCTCCATGGCGAGTACTCGGCTAATGACTTGTACGATAACTAGAAAAAATATCATCAGCAAGTACGCTAGCAAGGGATGACAAGTATTATTCGCTACAGTTCGCAGACGTAACCTTTCTATAAAAGTTAGTTTATGTGCAAATATTCACCAGGTCATGGCAATAATAAACTTTTGAAGTCCAAGGATTTATTCTAACGCAAAAGTATTTATACTTTCACACGAAACACCATCACAAATATTTCAAACAGTGCTTTATCTGGAAACTTTCCTTATATACTACCACATTAGTCATATTCGGCGCGCTTTAAAAGACGGCTGGCGTTTACGTCGTTTTATCCTAACATGGCGATTTAAAAGCACAATAGACAAATTTGTTTCTAATGTCATGCTCACGCCCACAAAGTGCGTGCAAACCGCC
Source organism: Pandemis cinnamomeana (assembly GCA_932294345.1). Lineage (NCBI taxonomy): Eukaryota > Metazoa > Arthropoda > Insecta > Lepidoptera > Tortricidae > Pandemis > Pandemis cinnamomeana. Next base: position 5,088,643 of record OW028724.1, on the reverse strand, counting down.
ACCTGTTCTAAGCAGCTTTAGCTTGTACAATGTCATTTGACACAACAAAAGTTATGGCTTTTAAGACCTCCGCAAAAAAATCGCTTCGAAATATTCGTAGCGCGCTGCTTTGATTAAATAAGTACTAAATTAAATTTAATCGATGGTAAAGGATCCAGCAATATACGTTTTCAAGATACAGTCATGTTGGCTTATACAGAAAACTCATTCCCGACAGCAATAACATTAAATCGGGTATATTTTAAACGAGGTATTGATCGCAATTGTGTGTGATAAGCTCCTCCAAACTATGGAGTCCTGTCCACCCGTGATGACGATACATGTAATTGTGTTGAAACCAAATCATAAAGGTAACGTAAAGGAAGGTGGCGAGACGACTTGGACGCATAGAGAATGACAGGAGCTCAGGCCCACCGCTAGCTGTTTCGTCGCCCGCGTGCAATACCGATTGGTATCCAATGCGCGCCCTCTGCGTAGGAGTCGACCGGCCAAGGGTACAATGACTTGAATTAGGTATGAGTAGCTCCTGAGGAGCTTGGTCTTACTCTTGACAGAGGTGAGGCACGAGAAGTAGGGAAGCCATTTTGCCCAGCGTGACGTGACACTTTAACAGGCTCAAAAAAAGACAATCGCGGTCAATATTCCGTAGAAAATATTATGCATAATGTCAACCGTGAATAAATTAATACTGTTATAATATAAGGAACCTAAAACACTTTTCAGAATCACATTTTCTGAGCACATTGTTATTACTGTAAGGATAATCGTCTTTTGTAGGAGCTGCCGTAACGAGCCATGCCTTTGTAAGTAAACTTTCTTTGCGAAATAATATGGTAAAGGAGCTTTTAATGATGGAGCTTTTGTTGTGTGCTCAAAGACGGGATGTGATGTCTTGAGCAAAGTTAACCTCGCCTTTTTATTTTTGTAATCTCACTGTAGCTGATTTGTGGTGTTCAATAAAGAATATTTGTTATTGACCGTGCCGTTGTCCCGTGGGTGTCGTAAAAGGCGACTAAGGGACCTGGGGCCTTATTGTCTGACGCACGCAGAATCACAATCGCATTCACCATTCCTGTCTGTCAAACTGTAAAGAATAAGGGTAGAAAGAGATGGCGAATGCGACTGCGAACGCCCGCGTGATAGAGAATTATGATCTCACTGCCCGACTCTTTCTAAAATGAAGAGTAAGAAAAAGACGGAGTTTTATCTTGCACGCTCTCGTGATAGCCATGCTGATGTGAGATGAGCTGCAGGGTTCTCTATACCCAACAGCAACTCTCGATTCCAACAGCCCTTGCGGTGTGGGAGGCAAGCTGACACCACCAAGATTCACGTCCTCACGGCACTTAGGAAAAGAATCGCACTGCCAAGCGGCAGTGCTTACGCTAACTGTGTTCCAGTGTCTGAAGAGTAAGCCGGTGAAATTGTTGGTAGGTACAGGAGTTATTTATCTCAGACCTTAATGCTGGCAACAATTGCGAGGCTCTGATGCTGCGGATGTCACACATTTAGAATGAACATCTCGTTTTCTAGGTACCTTAAATCGAAAAAAAGTGTTAATCTATTTTTCAACTGAGCGATACCTAATCTAATCCTAAAGCTAGGGGTCCTTACGGGTACACTTCGACCTTCGTGGATCCTTTGTGTAAAAATACTCAATGCAAGACCTAAGTACTGTAAAGACTCCTTCTTTACTTTTTATCGAATTCGAATCTTAAATTTAAAACATTAAAAAATAAACTAGAATTCGAAACAAGAGTTATGTGAGAGTTGCTTAGGGCTTCCTTGGAAGCAGATGTATTGTTTTGATATAATCTAAAAAGTTAAATAAAATACTGAACCTATATTCAAAGTTTGTTTAATAGATTTGAGAGCCATCTGAGCTACATCTTCCCGTACAGTTTGAAGTGCCTCATCAGGGCAGCTCTACAGTACCTATTTGAATGCAGCAGTGGTTAAGAAGATAGATCGCTAGATATAATTTAATTCTTCAGCAGTCGGTCACAACATCCACAAAAATGTATTCCTTAGTGAACAACCCATCAAAATTGTTTTCAAGCAAAAACGGAACATTTCGCGCGTCAAAGGAACAAGATGGCCGACAGTAGCCATTTTGCGTTGCGAAATTTTAATTGGAACGATAATGGCACGTTCGGGGAACCTCGCCGGGAATGTGGTTCGAGAAAAAGTTTTATCTGTCGTCGATTAAAATTCTGTCCGTAAATCGAACAAATAGGTTCTTTTTTTGCCGACCACGCCTGCGCGACACCAATATGGCGGGCGCTCGGACATATTGTCGATTACAATTTGTATCTACTTAGTAGTAGTCAATTTGATAATAGTTTTCAATTGATTAGAGTTTGCCAACGGCCTATTTTTACATACCGAAATAAACAAATGACGACATTCACAAATCGAGATACAAATAGTGTTAGGAAACAATTATTATAAACATACCTTATGAAGTTAGGTGTCTTGACATAATGGTCTGCTACACTACTCGCGAGTTGATCGAAGTAAGCCAAGGACGAGAGGCACTTCGTGCAACTTCGCTTCGGGCAACTACCGTTCTGTTTCGATTTTTTGGTCGGAGTCAAAGCCCGAACTCCAAGTAAGAAGTGTCACACTACATTACTCGCGAAGTTGATCGAAGAAAACCGAGGACAGCCCACAACACTACTACATTTTTACTACGCGACTGAGTTTTTTCGAAGTCCTGCGAGTGTGTAGTGTGTCTCCCCGCCTCGGCTAACTTCGCTTTGAACTTCGTCGAAGATCTTCAGCCCGAGAGTGAAGAGGAGCCTTTAGGGTCTTGCGTTGACATTGATAATATGAGACCTGACTCTATCAAATGCCTAAGAGCGAAAGAATCAAGTGGAAGCGAATGTCTCTTTGATAGATTAGATTATTTATTCATTTTATAAAAAGCGTTTATTGTCAAGCAGCACATTAAACTCGACCCCTGAAAATGTCGGCATTTAAAATTAGAAACTTTGTTACATACAATACATACATACAAAAATCACGTCTATATCCCTTACGGGGTAGACAGAGCCTGAGGCAACAAAACCTAAAGGCCACGTTTAGCATGATTGTAGGCGTATAGGTGGAAAAAGTAATCAAAATAGTGATGGGTTGCTAGCCGCATCGCCTATAACATGATACCTAAGAATTTCGCCCATTCCCTCGATGGGCTTTTACCATCTGCGCGGGACGAGAAGCAACTGATACATTCTATGCTTTTTCTTTACTCCCAGACCAGCATGGAAGAATTTTTGAAAACTTTGTTTCTGATGTTAAATTGACTTCAGCTTTTTCGAGGTACGAGAGTATCTTACAAATATATTTCGCGGCAAAATTGAAAATTGATCCACGTTCTAAAAAAAATCCGTATATAAATATATAATAAAAGTGTCCGTTTCGATAGACTATCGATATTTTAAGAAAAGACAATAGTATCGATAGTTGGGCACAGACCTACTCTCAGAACGAGAGGTCTTGAACATAGTTCCCACGCGGGCCCAGTGCAGATAGGGAACTTCACGTACACCATTGATTTGTTCCGCAGGTGTGTACAGATTTTCCTTCACCGAAAAGGTCAAGGTCAATTTAAAATGTAACTGTGGACATTCATTTCAAAAATTGACGAATGAATTATCGATATAATCGATTATTTTGCTTAAATCCCTATAATATTATCAATGCGGAAATAACTCTGTCTTTCTGCCTGATACGCTTTCACGCCTAAACCGCTGACCTGATTTTAGTGATTTTTAGTACAGAGATAGTTTAAGTCCCGGGGAAGGACATAGGATAGTTTTTATCCCGGAAAATCGCATAGTTTCCGCGGGATAGCGATAAGCGAATTCTGCGGAGACGGAGATCACAAAAACTGTTGATACTCACGATAGTATCTCTGTATTATGATATTTCTCGATAAAAACTGTCGTTAGGGAAACTATAGTTGTTGCGGCAACTATAGTTTCCTATGACAAGGTACTACGTCATCTAAGGCTAAAGCAGTTTGACCTCATTCTCACTATTTTAGTTCAAATGACACAATTATTGTTGAATCATTACAAGCAAAATTTTAAAGTAACATGGATTTCCCTAAACCGCAAATTGAATAAAAAAGGAAAATTAATTAATAGTAACCAGCTATTCAATAACATCCGCTGCCTATATTAAATATTTCGTTATTTTCCGGCGTAATCTATATCCTGCCAACATAATAGAGGTAAATTTAGCTTGTTTTTAAACCAATTCCAAAATATCGTACCTACTTACAGTACCCGCACCCTGTCATAAAGATTGTACATCGTTCTTCTCGGCTAGTTTCGGCTGCATAGAGCGCTGTCTCACTCTAACTTACGTGAAAGTAATTGTCTCTTTCCAAAATTACAAAAAAAATAAAAGTCTAACTTTTTTGTGTCTCTATGTAAGTAACCAATTAAAAATGACCTCGCACTGGTCACATTTTGCTTAAGAGCAGGACTTTGCTAACACTGGATTTCGTTTTCACTTGTTAAATATCTACGGAACCCTCAGTGCGCGAGTTCGACTCGCACTTGGCCGGTTTTTCAAATAACTGTAACCGTTGATTTCAATTTAAAGAAGGTGGTTAATCTGTACTAATTAAACTGTTTCAACCATCCATACTTAAAGTACGCCAATTAAGTAAGATAAATGTGTTATCGCCTAAATCGCATCCGTAATGCTCGTGTCTAATTAAAACACAACAATTTGTATCGCCTAACAAGTGTCAAGTTACATCGTCAATCATAGTTTTTAACGTTGAAAAAAACTGTCCGGGCCAAAATATCTGCTAATTGACGTTTTCCTGGTCACATTAGTTGGCTTACTCGTGTAATGGGCTGGCCTGAAACGGGACACAGATTGGTCGCACTAGAAGCGACTATATAATAGACTATGGTAGACGATATATATCTCTAAAACTTTAATACCACGAGGTGCGTATGGGGGACGAATTGCTAACGGGACGAACAGCGAATGTGACAAGGTGCGTTTGAGGGACGAATTGCTAACGGGACGAAAGGCGAATGTGACAAGGTGCGTTTGAGGGACGAATTGCTAACGGGACGAACAGCGAATGTGACGAGGTGCGTTTGCGGGACGATTTGCTAACGGGACGAACAGCGAATGTGACAAGGTGCGTTTGCGGGACGATTTGCTAACGGGACGAACAGCGAATATGACGAGGTGCGTTTGCGGGACGAATTGCTAACGAGACGAACAGCGAATGTGACGAGGTGCGTTTGCGGGACGAATTGCTAACGGGACGAACAGCGAATGTGACGAGGTGCGTTTGCGGGACGAATTGCTAACGGGACGAACAGCGGAAGTGACGAAGTGTGTTTGCGGGACGAATTCCTAACGGAACGAACAGCGAATGTGACGAGGTGTGTTTGGGGGACGACTTGCTAACGGGACGACATGCGACACTGCTATAACTTGTGATTGTTTATTCAATAAGTAATTTAAAGCGACATAAGTCATTAATCTTATTACTAAAAAAATCTCTACTTAGTTGGTAGATATATGATCGAACTAACTCACATTCACATGTGGATATTGTAATTTGTTGTAGTAAACAAAAATTGCACTAAAACTGTACATTAAAAATTAACCTAAACCTAGCCTAACTTAAACTACTTGTGATTGTTTATGGATATGAAGGTTAACTCTCATATTGAATAGTATGTTGTCTAATGTGTAAACGGAATAACGAGACTGGAGAAACACTAACTGTTGCACTTACAGACATCAATTACGTGACAGCCAATTGTTAACTGGAAAAGTCGCAAATAAAAATGTATAATTAAATAATTGGGAGTTTGTAATTGTATCGTACAGACACATCATTCAAACAGATGACGCTTGGCGACAAAAATTGGCATAGTAACAAGGTCACGTGACTGCTAGTAGAAAAGTTCGAAGGCTTACCCACCTGCTATGGGTAGTGTAGGGGTATACCTACACTACATACCTACTAGCTACATAGGATGCTATAGCATGCGTCACGGAATGGCGAGGATCCGGGTTCGATTCCCAGCCATAGCTTTACTTTTCGGATTTTTCTATATTATGTTCTAATTTTCAGTGTCGTTTAGAAATTTAATTAAATAATGGTAATAAATAATGAAATAGTGAAAAGGTGATAGTACCTATTTAATGAACGAATTGATGGCAGGTTAATTATTCCCATTTAAATTGCGTATAAGTGTGATTTAATAGTCATTCCATTATCGCGTACCTCACTATCTATTACATTGGATGACAAGACTACTATTGTAGCTAAAGACCACTTGAATTGGTATCTTTATAAGTCATTTTTAAGTTTTAGTTTGACAAACTGACTATTTTAGTTTTTCTATCAAAGCATTGCCGAAAAAATAGGCTATGGCAGACTTAGAGACTAACAAACTTGTTAAACCTTCTTATGTCATATGTTAATATTAAACACCCTGGCTACTTTTGATACTATTGATTTATAATTTAGAATACGCTTTGTGTTCTATTATTGTGTCAATCACTTGTCTCTGTACTCTCTTGCATACCGTTACGACTATTATACATTATTTTTATCCCTGCTCTGCTTATTTTACTTCAAGAGGTTGTGGTCCCAGAGCCGCATTTTAAAAATAAAATTACAGTGCTAATTTAATTTCAAAAAGTGCTATGAATTCTACAAATTCATCGGCGATGCCATCATTGTCGGCACCAACAGCTTCAACGTCAACGTCTACAGGATCCATCAGCTTCTCAAAACTGAACGGTAGGAACTACAGCACCTGGATATTCAGTCTCGAGTGCCTCCTTACTGATCTCGACCTTTGGGACGTCTGTATTACACCCGTCGGGTCAGAAGCCATTGAGAAGAGGAAGGACGCGAAAGCCCGTGCAAAAATCTGCTTGGCCTGTGACGAAAATATCTATCCTATTGTAAGGTCAGCGAAATCGGCATTTGAAACACTACAATGTCTCAAGAAAGCATATGCTGACTGCGGATTAACTAGACGTTTAGGCCTTATCAAGAAATTACTAGCACAAAAGTTCAACGGGAACATGCAAGAGTATGTAAACTGCTTATTATCTACGCAACAAGAGTTACAAGGCATCGGAGCAGCAGTTGAGGACGAGTTCCTAGCAGTCATTATGCTGGCGGGACTGCCAGAGTCTTACAAGCCACTCGTCATCACACTGGAGCACGCGAACGTCAATCTCACATCGGAGAATGTGGTGACAGCTCTCCTCAAGGAAGACCTTAGAGCTGTACCCACCACACCCAGTACCCTTCAAGGACCTGTCAACACCGCGCTACACGTCAACCCTTCTAAGAAAATGTTTTGTAAATATTGTAAAAAGTTAGGGCACGTAGTTTCGCAGTGTAAGAGCATCAAAATTAACAAAAACAAGAATGTTTCGGCGGTAAAATCATTCAATACATCCGAATTCACACTTTCATCTTGTTTTCCTAACGATCCTCCCACAGGTCATCAAGACTGGTTCATCGATTCTGGCGCAACTTCCCATATGAGTAACAGGAGAGAGTGGTTTATGAACATGACATCCCATTCTATTCCCATTACAGTTGCGAACAAGGAACAGTTACTAAGTCATGGTAAAGGTACCGTAACGATGAATATTTCTCCTAGCGTAAGTAAAATTAGCGACGTTTTATACATCCCTGGCCTAGCTACTAATCTTTTATCAGTTAGCAAATTAAATCAAAATGGGTTGGATGTTTTGTTTACATCAGAAGGCGCGAGCATTTTTCCTAGAGGGAAATGTCAAGTGACAGGAACTGTCATTGCCACAGGCTCAAGCCATAAAGGCATGTACAAACTTGATGTAAGTTCCTGTACAGCCATGCTTTTGAAAGCCAAAGAGTCTGCTATGTTGTGGCATAGACGCCTTGGGCATATAAATGCCAAATGTTTAAACGTTTTAAAAAGCAAAAACGTAGGCATAGACTACGCAGATAGTTTAAACACAACTTGTGTTCCCTGTTTACAAGGTAAACTGTCTAAGAGACCTTTTCCGAACTCTACCAGTAAGTCGGATTGCGTACTGCAATTAATTCATTCGGACTTATGCGGTCCTATGAGTACGCATTCGTGGGGCGGATCCCTTTACTTGCTAACTTTTACAGACGACTTTAGTCGCAAAACTTTTGGATATCTTTTAAAAACAAAAGACGAAGTTTTTAGTAAATTTGTAGAGTTCAAACATTTAGTAGAAAATCAAACAGGTCATAGGATTAAGGTTTTTCGCTCGGATAACGGCCGTGAATACGTTAATCATGGTTTGTCAACCTTCTTTAAGGAGAACGGGATTATTCACCAGACCACGATCCCGTACACTCCTGAGCAGAATGGGATTTCAGAACGCGCGAACCGTTCCATAATTGAGAAAGCAAGATCTATGCTCCAGGACTCACAATTACCAAAGGCGTATTGGGGAGAAGCTGTGAACACAGCAATCTATCTGAAGAATCGGACGCCAACTCAGTCTCTCAACAATAGGATCCCAGAAGAGATATGGACTGGTACGAAAGTCAACTTGTCTCATCTGAGAGTCTTCGGTTGCCAAGCTCACGTCCTCGTACCAAAAGAAAAACGTACGAAACTCGACGCAAAGACACAAACGTGCATCTTCGTTGGCTACTCGACTGAGAGCAAAGGCTATCGACTCGTCAATCCCCAAAATCCTCGAGTAATTATTGTCGCGAGAGATGTGGTCTTCATTGAAGACGAAACTCAAGTAGATTCTAACCAAATCTCACCTCAAATCCCGATACCAGAATCGTCGCCAGATCCGACTCAAGTCCAAATCCCGATCTTCGACCAGTCAGTTCCACCACCACAACTTCATACGCAGCCTGACATACAGACACCTATGTCAATACAGCCCGAACTTGATCCCCCGCAAGCTGAACCTCAACCTGTTCCTGAATCTCAACCTGAAGCCATAGAAGCAGAACCAGTACCTGAACGGAGATACCCGTCAAGAGACAGGCGTCCTCCTGCGCGGTATGTGTGTACTGTACAGATGACTTCTGAGTTGGAACCGGAAACGTACAAAGAGGTCACCCAGCATCCTCAAAAGGATAAGTGGCTCGAAGCCATGCAGGCTGAATACAACTCTTTAATGAAGCATGGAACGTGGACATTAGTGGACAGACCCAAGGATCGTAAGACCACAAAGTGCAAATGGGTCTTCAAGCTTAAAAAAGACACAAGTGGACAAGTTGTGAAATACAAAGCGCGACTAGTAGCCAAAGGATTCACTCAAGTGGCAGGAGTCGACTACGGGGAAACCTTCTCACCGGTAGCGCGACTGTCCTCAGTGAGAATTTTAATGGCATTTGCGGTTGATTTAAATTGCCAAATTGACCACCTAGATGTGGAAACGGCATTTTTAAACGGAGATTTAGATGAGGAAATTTACATGGAGCAACCTGAAGGCTTCTCAACTGACCACAAACAGAAAGTTTGTCTACTCAAAAAGTCTCTTTATGGCTTAAAACAAGCGCCACGTCAGTGGAATAAAAAGGTATGTGACGCTATGTCCGCCTTATCGTTAACACAAGCCACAAATGAACACTGTCTCTACTACAGACGAGATGGAAACGACTTACTAGTCGTAGCAGTGTTCGTTGACGATTTTTTCGTCTTAAGTAATAACGACCGTCTGAAAGACGAGTTTAAGAGCGGTATTAAAAAGTTCTTTACCGTGAAAGACCTAGGTATCCTCAAGGACTGCCTCGGCATGAGAGTTATTCAGAAAGATGGTGCATTAACTCTCGATCAATCCCACTACATCGATCATTTAATCGATAAGTATAACATGACCGACGCAATCTCGGTAACTACGCCCATGGAGCCTGGCCTTAAACTTACCTTACCAGAGAAGGAAGATGAAATAGAAGTGCCCTATCGTGAGCTTATCGGCTCGTTAATGTACGTTTCGATTGGTACGAGACCGGACATTGCCCACACCGTCTCGTATCTATCACAATTCAACGCACATTACGGGGGGGTACACTGGAAGGCCGCCAAGCGAGTTCTTCGCTACCTAAAAGGTACCAAAAACTTAAAACTTCGCTTTCATAAAGGCCAGAGCTACCCAGTAGGCTACGTAGATGCAGATTATGGGAGCAATATTCTCGATCGGCGATCCTTTACCGGGTACGCTTTCTTGATGAGCGGAGCACCTGTTTCCTGGGAAGCGCGCAAACAGCGCACCGTCGCGCTCTCTACCACGGAAGCAGAGTATATGGCTCTTGCAGAAGCCTGCAAAGAAGCCATATACCTGAAGTCACTCATATGGGAAGTATTCGCCATCTCACATCCCATTATCATACACACAGACAATCAAAGCTCCATCAAACTTGCACACAATAATACTTATCACGCACGCACAAAACACATTGACATTAAACACCACTTCATACGCGACACACTCACACACCACGACCTACACCTCAAATACATTCACACGAATGATATGATCGCCGACATTCTTACCAAACCTTTGGCTAAGCTCAAACACTGCAAATGTGCCAATTCTTTAGGTTTAAGTTAGCGTTCATAGTAGGTTATTGTTTTATGTGTGTATAGTTCGTCATAGTTAGGTGTATATACAGGTTGATGTTTTTTCTTATGTTTGTGTTAGTGTTAAGTTTGTGTATAGTTTAGCTTTGATATGTTTTTACTTGTATATATTGTATATATACAGGGTGTTTATATTACGGGGGGGTGTTAAACCTTCTTATGTCATATGTTAATATTAAACACCCTGGCTACTTTTGATACTATTGATTTATAATTTAGAATACGCTTTGTGTTCTATTATTGTGTCAATCACTTGTCTCTGTACTCTCTTGCATACCGTTACGACTATTATACATTATTTTTATCCCTGCTCTGCTTATTTTACTTCAAGAAAACTGAATTGAATTAGTGTTTTTATGCATGTTGTTTTAAGAGGGAAGTGTATACGTACTCGTCGATATAAAAAGAGAAAATGTTTTTCCACTTCTAAATATTTTATAGTCTCCATGATTTTTTAGTATTGACACAATGTCAAACTAGGTTTATAGGTATTTTTTTAAAAATTTTGCGATATATTCAAACTTATAGGTGATTCATGAGAAGTATACTAAATGCTTATCAATGTCACATCCAGTTGAATTATATCATTGTAAGCTATATCTTCAGCCGCAATGATATTTTGATTTAGATCTATTAATTCGGTTTAAATTACGTCGATGATACATTTATGAACTATATTTTAGTCGCCACCTTTAAATGACTTCTTACTCTCAGGGCTTTAAATGAGTGAAAATCGCTAAATTATAAAACGTAATCGGATGACCTTGTTAAAGGTCCGGCCACACCAGTGCGCAAAAGTCGTCGACGGTGCGTTTACGCAACAAAATGTATGAATAAACGGTGAGATTATAGACGCATGCAGGGGCGTGCAGTGGGTTCTGACAGAGGGTAGGCATAATGACAACAAAACCCATATTGGTACGAAGCGTGGCGGGCACATTTCCGTATGCTTACAAGCACTGCTTATATGCGTGTAAGTAAGGGATGAACGCGTCTGGACGCATGCGACACGTCACTGCGTATACGCAGCGGTGTAGTTGCTCCTTAAAGTCGCGGGTTCACGGTGGATGCAAGCCGCTTCCAATTGAGGTGCTGGGGGTTCTATGGGGGCTTATGCCCAACAGTGGACGTCCCACGGCTGATATGATGATGATGATGATAAAACTTAAGGTAAATGTAACTCTTTTGTTTCTTAAACTGGTTATTCAGGATTGTTAAGCTAAGCTAACCTAGCTAACCTAACCTATAGTGTTCTACAGAATGACCTTTTTAAAGCTCCTGAAATAATTACCGGTTTGAAGAAAAAACGAGTTATAGCAAATTATCATAATGGCATTATTATATGGCATATGAAATTCTTCCACGCTGGTCTGGGAGTAAAGAAAAACATAGAATTGACCAGTTGCTTCTCTTCTTGGTAAAAGCCCATCGAGGGAATGGGCGAAAGTCTAAGTTATCATGTTATAGGCGATGCGGCTAGCAACCCATCACTATTTTGATTTCTCTTTCCACCTATACGCCCTTAATCATGTTAAACGTGGTCTTAAGGTTTTGTTACCTTAGGCTCGGTCTACCCCGTAAGGGATAAAGAAGTGATAATGTATGTATATGAAATTCTGGCAAATCAAAGGGTTCGGATCGGACGAATGTGTTTGGGTTTCTATTAACGATTGGTTTTGCATGTTTCACATCCACGAAAGTGCACCCTAAGCCATAAGAACGACATACTCGTAAATTACGGGAGCGTTCCTTTTTCGGTTATTTTTTGTTTCGCTACAAATATGCGAGGGTAAATCATAAGGACGCGTTCCTCGGATATTTGAGTGAACATTTAATACTATATTTGGATCGTTTTTAAATACCCCATCATTTGCTACCAACAACATACCAGCTAACACGTGGCTTTATGTTGTGTCATTAGTTTTTTTTTAAACATCTGTGAATGAGTGTGAAGGAATTACATCAGGGAAAGCTGTGACTTTGTAACCTATTTCAAAAAAGGAGGTGGGTCTCAATTCGGTTGTATTATTTATGTTTGCTACCTCAGAGTGAGAATTGGTTTGGTATTTTTTTTATATATAAAAAAGGTACCAATTTGTAACTTTCAGAAATTCATAACGATTTTTTTGCATTTTATGATTTTTTTTTTTTTTTTTTTTATATGAATAGGAAGGCAAACGAACAAGTGGGTCACCTGATGGTAAGTGATCACCACTGCCCATAGACACCCGCAACCCCGGAGGGATTTCAGATGCGTTGCCAACCTAGAGGACTAAGACGAAATGCCTCTTGTGCCCGTAATTTCCCCGGCTGTCTTACTCTCCACACCGGAACACAGCAGTGCAAGCACTGTTACTTAGCGGCAGGATTAGCGAGTAAGATGGTGGTAGCGATCCGGACTGACCTTGCACAAGGCCCTACCACCCGCATCTGATTTTATAAAGAAAAGTCATTTACGAACATCTAACTTAGCCTAGATTTTTTGTTTGATTGAAGCCTTGCTGATTTTAATCTACCTTATGAATTAAAATTTACCATACATTCGTCCATAGTCCACTATGTGTAGGTATGTTACTAACCCTATTATTATTCTAAATTTTGATATGATTTATAAAGGACGAGCTGTTGCCCGCGACTTCGTCCGCGTAGAATTAAATAGCCTGTGACACTCCCAAATAATACGGACGATTTTGAAAATTGTTCTGCTTGTAGAAAACAAGCAAAACAATTTTCAAAATCGTAATAATTTATAATAACAATCATTATTTTATGAAAACTTTGTAAAATGTGCTAAGTCAAACTACCAAAAACTACTTTAGAAAATAAGTTAATGTTTGCATGCCAATTTATTTGGTTACACGTGTCGTTGGACTTCAACACTAAATACCTACTAGATCACTTTTTTACCATGTCTAAAGCAAAATAAATTATTTCAATTTCAATTCAATTTCAATTAATTCAATTTCAATATTTCAATTCCATTTTAAATATAACTCCATTTCTACGTAGGTAAGTGAACGTGCACCAAACAACAAAACTGGGTAACCAGCAAAATTTCATTTTCTCGCCATCGCTCCGGAACATAATAAATAAATAACACATTTATTCCGCCGCTTCCTCATTCATTTAATACGGCAAACCGATCCCGAGATTCAATGCTAAATGCCATTATGAGCCAGATAAGACCTTATTGCATTAATAATAAAGCATAAGAAACATTTCACTAATAGCGTTCAACTATCTCATTTTTCTTCGCACCCTTCGCAATTAACTATCTTCCCTTTGGAATACTAAACACCTATTTAGTACCAACTATCCTGTGTGACAGGGATGGAAATGCACTATTGTGTCGGCGTGAGGGAGATGGATGTAATAGATATCGCCCTGTTTTCAGTGACTGTAGTTAGGACGTCGGGACGCCCCTTGTGTTATTCTTAGACGGCAGCCGCCCGTGAAGTGATAGGAAATGTTTATTTAGTTAAACGATATTTACACTTTATTGGATATTGGTTTGGTTTATGCTCATTGAAATTTCTGATGCACTCGAAAAAATATTTTACCTAGTTTGTGCTGAAGTTTACTTACAAGAAAATTTAATTATGAGTTATACGGATCGATCGCTAAAATTTGATTTTTTTTCAACAAAAAAAATCTTAACACTACCTACTTTAAAATGATGACGGCAGCATAATTATCGAAAGGATTCTCAAGCGTATAAATCAGTTGGCGAATATTGTCAGCGCTGTCGCACTAAATCACGGCTCCTAATTTGAAACGGATCCGTGCAGCGTCAGAACCCGACGCGCACTAATCTCATAAAGGGAGCTGAGCACCGCTCAATAGAATTTAACAAGCGGCATTCATCCTCATTATATTTTTATACTTTATACCTCACGGGCATAAAGTGCGCGATCAAAACGCGCGAACCCCTACAAAAGGTAATTATGTTTTGATTCCTACAAAAAATCGAGTATCACAAAGGAGACTAACGAGATAAGAGCGTGCTAAATCGCTCCCCCCCTGCTCCCGCGCGGATCAATTCTCGACCGAACGGTCGATTGGCTGAAAGAGACGGCTCGACTCGTGAGGCGGGGCTTGGGTTTACCACGCCCACGATCCGGTACGAGGGTCTTTACCGCTCCTCGCCCGCCAGTCCACCTCCGACCGCGTCCGCATGCGTACACGATCCCACGATCGCAAAGTGAAGTGCTAAATGGAACTGACCAGCGTTCAATGTTAAAGAAACCAAGCTACGAAGAGAAAGAAGTAAACATGGCGATAGAGAGCGTGTCAAGGTATCCGAGAAGCCCGGCGGAGGCGACGGAACCCCCGAAACCTTCGAGGATCAGCTTCAGTGTTGCGTCGATACTAGCGGATACTAAGGGTACCCAAGAGGATACGGCTGAGGTGCTACGGCACCACAGAAGCATACCTGAGAGCCCTTTGCGACAGTCTCCATCGGCGCAGCCAGAGCTGCCCGGTGGGAAGTCGTTGTCTCCGCGGCCATCTTCGCAAACTCCTCCCCTAAATTTGAATACGACTGCAATGGTGACGTCCTCCGATGATGAATATGAAGATGTTGAGATAGAAGACTTGCAAGATGGAGCGCATAGTGAAGATGAAGAAAGAGCGGCGGGGAGTAATGGGAAGGAGCGGCTAGGACCGGTGCGGCCGACGCCTTTCAGCGCGTTGGCGGCGGCGGCGGCGGCGTACCACGGGCTCGGCTGGCCCAGCGCGCCTTCCGTCGTGCCTTCCTTTGGAGGTTTATTTCCTCCACACTTTAACGTCGGACACCTAACAGGTAAGCACCCTCAACATTTTTAATAGCAAACAGAAATGCCTGCCTGCCTGTAGTTGGTACTTGCGGTCGATTTTAAGCTGTCCTGAGCTTTCTTCCGTAATTTTACGTTGGAATTTTTTTGTAGTGTTTTACAACTAAACTTTTTTGTGCTAACATCACAAAATCCCGTCTGTTTTCTAATTAGCAGTAATGATTTCTCGTGTTTCTTAATTGTTGTCTGTCTGTTGGTTTTTGCGTCTGTCGGTGGATCATTAATTTATCGCGGGCCGCCTTTTGCCGGTCATCAATCATCTGCCGGGTCTCGAGTTTCTTGTCTATCGACTTTTGTTTGAATGGCTCCAATTTGAATAATTATTGCTAATACACGTTTAACATTATGTGTGTTAACAGGATTAGTTTTATTTTGTTTTCAAAATTTAATTATGAAATGAAATTCTTTATTTGCATAACATTCTGTCCATTTAGATGTTAAGAATAATAATGTTTGAGTCCAGATAATGTTTAATACCTGTTTTAAGTAGGCATGCAAAGTAATATTATTATTATTTTGTAAGTGTCTACTTATTTCGTTGCGATATCGTCAGCGTCGGAAAAATATATTTAGGTTCCTACGCAATACGGAATTTGCATGATTTTTTTCATTGCTTTATTAAAAGCTCATATAATATCACAAACAATATAAGAAAAATATTTTTAAAAAACACTACCTATATACCTATATAAATAACTAAAATACAAGCTGTCAAAGATGTCTCTACCTCTTTCTAAAAAAGCTGAATTTGTATGGGCTTAGTGACTTGTGATGTCACATAACATGTTGGTTCTCTCTTTCTAATCGCTGTCTAACGAGTAGTTTTAAATTCCTTTATTTTCTGTGTTTCTTGACCGATAGTAGTTTAAATTTAACTTTTTGTCATCTCATTTACGTTAATTTCATATTTAGTTAAGAAAACTTAAAAAAAACATACATGTTATAGATACTAATTCGAAATTCTTATAAGAATATTTTGCATAGGTACTTACAGTTAACATTTTGTTAAATTCGAGCACATTTAATGGTTTTTTTCGTATCAAACCCGCGGTCGGTCGGGCATTCCCGAGTTTGTTATTTCCTGAACACGATAACTGTGACTTAACCAAATAGTTTCAATGAGGAAGGTTTTTAAAATAAGTAAGCAATTAGAAACTAAACTTTGAGGAGGTAGAATTAACCCAACCGCAAGCAAAAATAATATTATTTGGACTTATTGCCTTTTAGTTCTTCCCGTTAATTACAATGCTATTAATTAGTAATATGTAACCGCATACAGCTAAAATTATTAATTGAGTTGTAAATTCCTCAATTACTCCTACATTACATTTATTGCTACATGAAGTTATTTAAGTCACTTTGAGCGTTTTCCGTGAGATAAAGGGTGATGGTAAGGTACTAGGTTAGGTTTAGATTTAAAAGTATCTTTATTTTACATTCACTTATTATGAGAACTTAATACTAAAATCGAAAAAATATTGATAACACCCTTTATAACTGTCCGCATTTCAATTTCCGACCCCAATCAAGGTCTAAAGCAGTGCAATGCAAACAATAGGCCCGAACCCATAGCAACTTTGACACCCGGATCGCATAACACCTTCGCGGCTCAAATAGGAACAAGCGAACAAATCCCAGAATCCCGACGAACTGGCTGCCGTGAATAAAACCTGAGCCCGCATAAATAACGGATCAGAAACAATATCCCATTGAAAGCAAGATGGCGGGATCGACAACATGGCCACGCCGCGATTTTATAATTGGCTGTTTTTTGCGGCGAGAAAGGAGCGCTGAGAAAGTTATAAATATGAGGTTTTGTAGTTTTGTGTTTTGTTATTTGTTATATGCAATTTTTAATTTTTCAACGTACACGCGGCAATATAATCAGGTAGGCACCTACGCACGTTCGCGCCGTATCTATCCTGCTTACCGAATAGCTTCGCTGTGTGTACTACTAGAGTAAGATCCCAGAGCGATCAGACATAACTTATTTTCAGACGAATGAAACCTTAAGTTTTCAGTAGCGTCTCGTGTGCCTTGAATACCTACGCGCTTGTGAAAACTTGCCGAGTGACACCTGGGCAGGTACCAGGTGAGAAAGGTAACTAAAAATAAGAGTTATTTAACTTAAATTCAGATGGCTGATTTTTATATATATCACGTAGAATATTATTTTAAAGTAATATCATAAGTGTCAGACACATTTGATGGACCAGAGCTTTTGTCAGACGCTTTTAAGCTAGGTACCCAAAAAATAAATGAACTTTACTTATTTTTACATGTCTGATTTTTGAATATGTTATTGAAGTATTTATTTAAAAGTTATATTCAATCAGTCAGACAAACTAGAGTGACCAAACATCCCCTAAGACAAATATTGTTCAGCCAGAAGTATGAGGGCGAGAGCACTATTGCGCATGCGCCTCAAAGTAAAAAAAAATAATGTGTTAAGAATACTTACTGTTTTCGATCTGAGATTTTTGCATCTTTGTTTCAACAAAATTAACTTTAACAGGAATACTATAAATTTCACAGAATTTTTGTCTTAGGGGATGTTTGGTCACTCTAGTTTGTCTGACTGATTGAATATAACTTTTAAATAAATACTTAAATAACATATTCAAAAATCAGACATGTAAAAATAAGTAAAGTATATTTATTTTTTGGGTACCTAGCTTAAAAGCGTCTGACAAAAGCTCTGGTCCATCAAAAGTGTCTGACACTTATGATATTACTTTAAAATAATATTCTATACGATATATATAAAAATCAGCCATCTGAATTTAAGTTAAATAACTCTTATTTTTAGTTACCTTTCTCACCTGGTACCTGCCCAGGTGTCACTCGGCAAGTTTTCACAAGCGCGTAGGTATTCAAGGCACACGAGACGCTACTGAAAACTTAAGGTTTCATTCGTCTGAAAATAAGTTATGTCTGATCGCTCTCGGATCTTGGACTATACATACCTATTATAATTTTTTTAATAAATTTTTTGACATTTTTCAGTACCTACTATAAAATTATAGTGTCCTTTTCTTTCTGTATAAATATTTGGTTTGCGTTGGAATCTCATCAAAGTCGACGGCTTTCTTACACGTAGTAAAAACGTGTAAAAAAGCTCGTAGCCAGCCAGTATCTAAATAATAATTAATTTTAATCACTGGCAACTTTTTTTTCATTAGCATAATGCATAGATTGCCAGCAGTAGCTTTCGCGTGTGAAGGGAACGTTAGCATTCTATCCGATTAGTTGCCAGTACGTACATGGTTATTCAATTACTTCACTAATCGTTACTTATTTCGAAATTAATTATGTTTCTAGAATCGCTTACATTCATAAAAATTATTAGATTTTTTTTACTAAAATAGTTTATGCGAAAGTTTGTGTGGCTGTCTGTACTGTCGGTACCTACTGGGTTTGATTTTTGGTATGTAGTGAAACTCTAGAAAAATAAGTTTCTTCATCCAATATTTCCACAGGGTCGACATTAGTGCATGTAAAATTTCTAAATCTTAACCGCTAAGTCTAGAGACGTGGAATTTTGCACGGATATTCTTCATGCAACGTAAATGGGACCACGATGAGATTTTTGAGAATTTCCATGCAAAGTTAAAAACCATGGAATCACGTGAGTTGTAAAGTTTTGAGTAAAAATTTCGGATTCTATTGCGTCATGGACGAAATACTGGCTTATTACCTAACTCGCTCGCAATCGCCATCGTGTTCATTTTGACAGTTCATGTATGAGCTGACAATTGGCATCGGAATCATCTAGCTGTCACATTCATACAAGAACTGTCAAAATGAATACGATGGCGATTGCGAGCGAGTTAGGTAATAAGCCTACAGGTCTGACAATCGCTTTACAAAAGCTCGTCCAAGTGAAGTTGGCGATATAGTGGTAAGCTCTGAGAACCTAGCTTAAAATAGATTAATTCATAAAATAAAGAAGAAAGAAAGAAGACATTTATTCATTTTTGCAAAACACAAATACCTATAAGAGCATACACATAATTTTATAGAAAATAAACGAAAAAACACAGACATGACATAATAAGACAAAAAAAAAAAACTTTTAACTAGCATCGAAAAATGATAACGACAGAAAAATCATAATTTTTTTATGCAAATAACATTGTGTAAAGTGTATTTTCCTATTTATTATGGATAAAACTAAAAGGCTGATAAATAAACACGCAACTTTATTGGCTTTCATATCATGGAGTTATTCGCTTGATATTGCCTTTGTTAATGCAATAAGCGGTATGCTATGGCTATTTCACATGAACACGCTCCACATTATTATAAAATATATCAATCGTAATATTATTTTAGATAAGTATCCTATTATTATAGGAAAATATAAGCCAACCGAATTAGACCTGTAGATAATGAAATAATAGATCATTTTTAAACACCCTGTAGAAGCAACTTTTGAATAAAATAAGGCTACCTTAAAAATAACTCAATAAAAAAAAACTTAGGCTGAAAATCAAAAATTTAATTAATTAATACATGAAAATAGCGATAGTTTCAGACGCTACGTTTGTGTAAGTACCTACCTAATTAGTGAAAATTCCAATTAATTTGCCTGATATTCCAGATAATGGCGGTTGGTACTTCGCTAGCTTCACTAACAAATCACTTTCCATCATACTTACATTTCCATACCCAGTTTCCATTGGCCCAGGAGCGATCAAAGCAAAACGCAATTTTATCGCAACCACATTTTAATTTCCTGAAAAACAAAACACAAACGTACAGCGACAGAAAAACTACAATAGCGGAAATCCATTCCAATCACCTTTTGAACCCAACGTTATAAAACTAGACTGGTTGTGCACAATACGAGCACTCGTACTATTGTGGCGACGAACCTTGCGAAACCAATGGTAACTAAAGCAAGAACAGGACCAACTTACTTTGGACTCTACACAGCTGGACATAGATTATAAATTAAACCGGTTTATGGTTCCCACTTGTAACGTAAGTTAAGCTAGCTAGGGTACCTGAGCATGCGCGAGAGTGTGAGGCTAAGTTAATAGCTAATGCCCCTATTATCCATACTTTCATATTCGTTTACGATCGCACATAATGGTCTATTATGATTGTTAAATTACTAACGTATAGTGAAGTCATTTGATTAACAAAATAATTACTTGACGATTGAGTTGTTCCCAGTTTATTATTTTGCTTTGATAAGCTAGCACTTAACAGTTTATACATAGGTTAGGGATGTATATCCAGAATAACCTTACTGACACTATGAAGGTGAAGGTCATGTATTACTCTGTCTGTCTGTTTGTTAATGCATTTTGGCCAGAAGATAATTTGGAATATCACTACATAGTATAAAATAAAGTCGCTTTCTCTGTCCCTATGTCCCTATGCCCCTATGTATGCTTATATCTTCAAAACTACACAACGGATTTTGATGCGGTTTTTTTTTAATAGATACCTAGAGTGATTCAAGAGGAAGGTTTTTATGTATACGCAGACGAAGTCGCGGGCAGAAGCTGGTTAAGATACAAAATAGGCTACTTTTTTCTCGGATAAACGCAATTTCCTGAGTTTGTTACTATAATAAATTCGTTGATAGTTTTCATGAAGCAATGGATCGACACAATTTTTCTATGTGCGTATTTCACTTCGAGCGTGGCATAGGATACTCTTTGTTCCAAGAAAATGCATATTTCCTGCGGTATAGTTACAAGCATCATTAAAGTTTGTGAACTTGCATCAAATAGTAAACCAGCATCAAAAGTTTTACCGTGCAATATCTTAGTACCATTTTGACCTCTTTTATCAGACATTTTTTTTTCCGATACTTTTGTTGGCAACCGTACAATTGAACCACCACTTCAATACCTATAAAAGTTTTCATTTCACACCCATTGCACGGCGATACGTACTTGCGTAATATATGTTTATATGTCACGTAGATTAGGGGAGATCTAGCTTATAGCTTTATGATATGCTATCGGCATACAGCGGTCGATTAAGAACGTTTCAGTTATGAGATAATTGAAATTGAATGTTATTGGTTTTTATATGGCTGTTATTGAAGTATAGACTGATATAGAGCGATCTATATGTTTAAGGCAATTGCAATGCAATTTAATGAGGCTTGTAGAATTTAAATACGATGGAATCTAATTACGTATATTTTTACAATAAAATGCGTTAGGAAATGAAATAATGAACGAAAAAGCAATCGAACCCCCAATCAAAACTACAGCCAAAAATACGCCGCATACGTGTTTAACCTCTCTTATTTTTATTTTTTTCATGATGTCAATGTCAATCGTGAATCATTTGAAACTGTTGTTTTTTGCTGAAAGATTTTTACTATAATTGATTTCAAGTAAAGTAAAGGAAAGTAAAATTTAGTATCCAAAATAGAAACGAATTACATTATTAGGAAATTCAATGACTCCACTAGGCACAGCCAAGTGCAGCCGAGAATATAAAAAAAAACGGTTACCATCAATTATGAAGCGGTCAGAATAACAAAAAAAATCAAAAATATTAAAAAAAAAATATATAAATAAATAAATAGCTGCAAATGCGTGTGTATGTGTTAAGTGTGTGTGTGTGCAAGTACACCAGAACCCTAAAGTAAATCAAATCACGAACCGGATAAAAGCCAAGAAAGAATGGCCAATTTATTGATAGCGCGGGTAGAACTTGTTTAAAAATTAATGTCAAATGCTGGCTTCAAAACAATCAGCATAAAAAAATGCATTACGTACCTAAATATTGATATAAAAAATGATAGCAGATATCATTGTTTTGGTTCGGCCATTCAAACGTTCAGTTTCTTTAAATTGACAATCAGCAATTAAACAACATGATCCAGCTATTATAAATACCCTTGAGTAACCATTAGATTAATTATGTAATAATCTGTAGATATCCTAGGCTCGTTACATACACAAATCACGTCTTTATCTCTTACGGGGTAGACAGAGCCTAAGGTAACAAGACCTACAGGCCACGTTTAGCAAGACGCTGAGGGCGTAGATGTGGAAAGTGGAATCAAAATAGTGATGGGTTGCTAGCCGCATCGCCTATAACGTGGAAACGTTGTCTTAGTCTTTTTAAATGGCTGAAGTTTGGACTGTCAAAATGGGAATTGTTAACTGATACTCTAAAATTGTTCTTGAAAAATGTTTAAAAATTATGATCAAATCTTTTTTTTGCTGATGGTGCATTGTTGTTGCATAGTCATGCATAGAAATTTAAATTTATTTGACCACTGGAAGTAATTCTAACTTCACATGCTTTAAGCAATTAACTAACATATTTTTTTATATAATAATACATATATTACCTACTAGGCACCCTAGGTTAGGTTTTTATAATGTTTTTATATTTTGTACTAGCTGTTGCCCGCAACTTCATCTGCTTAGAATTCTACAGACTGCAATCTATCTATGTTCTAAATTTCATACAGATATATCTGTCCAGCCGTTCTGGCGTGAAAGAGTAACAAACATCCATCCATCCATACTTACAAACTTTCGCGTTTATAATATTAGTAGGATTAATATTGTTTTATTACTTTTTATATGAATATTGTAAAAACCTTACTTATGATAAAAATAATTATACTAGAGAAACAATAGAATTAAAAAAAGGTTTTTTGTTTATTTTCTTGTTTTCCTTTTTATGATTTACTTAATAGAAAAAATATAAAAACGTGGTTAGGTAAGTCATCGGTGCTTTACTAGTAAAGCGCCTAAGTTCTAACCATTTTTTCATATACATATTTAACTAAAAACAGAGACAACCCTAGGAATTTTAGCAGCCTTCATTAGGAAAGACAAAACATGATTCTGAGTACCACATTGATGAAAAACCGTAACCACGCAAAGCTGTCAATTATACCGGTCACAATAACGGTTTTTTCACAATTTGTAACTTAAACGTGTCCTAGCGACAACTGCGCCCGTAATGCAGCATAACTAATGCAAATATACAGATAAATACGTCCATATTTGTCTATCAGTATAACTGAAATGGCTTATCGGGCAAGTGCACTCGTTAGCGCGTTGTAACCAGAGCCCTCTGTTATCCAAACAAAGGAAACACAACTAGTGACTTTACAGCATTAACATTAAGCCACAAATTCCCCCGCCGACCATTCAAAGGTCTTTTTTCGTCCGGTACTCGCACGATTGCCTTTCCTAATTGGCTCACCATGTGTTTTAATTCATTTTGCCATAGTTTAACAAGTATTTTATTGACGCGTGGCTCCGCCTGGCGGTCGGCAATGTAACGAAGCGATTAATCGATTCGTTTGCGTGCGAGTCGCTCGATCGGAGCCCTGGATCGCGATGTTCAATTATTCGATTTTTGAAGTATTATTTTTCTTTGCGCTTTTTGCGGCGCAGATGTTAGCCAGTATTAGGAATTGGTATGACCTTTAATGAATGTCATTGATGCCAAACGTAAATAAAAACAAAATATGCCAAGTGCCTACTTTGGACGTTTGCGTAGGGCAATCATTACACAGAAGTACGGGAGGTCTTTTCTTACGGTAAACGAAAGTAAAGCTTCTTGTACAAACCTAAGATCGATTTTGCTTAATTCAGTTTGTTAACAAGATAAGTCCAGTAGCGATGCTAGTGACGCATCGCCTAGCGCCACCTCTTGGACGATGACAGAAACTAATAAATCTTCAGATAACATCAGAAGAAGATTATACGGTGCTGTGTTCCCATCACACCATCCGTGCTTCCTGTACCAGCAAATTAGTAAACTACAAACGTTTATGCAAACACCCAACTCTATTGAAAAGGGTTACGTTTCATAATTGTTTATGGACGTCGCGCGAGATATAAGTGGTCTGAAAACACTGAATATATTTTTAGTAGTTCGCAGAACAGTACGCTGTGGTTACGCCGGGTCGAACGACGGTACAGAACTAAGCGGTTTAACTTTTAAGTAGGTAGTTAAACTTAAACTGCTGTTACGGTTGAGACGTGAACATATTGTTAATGCCCTAGTCATGTTTGCCAGTGTTTTAAACTAGAGCATATTTGTTTTTAATCTGTGGAAAACAATTTTAAGCACGGAACTTTGAAATGTATAATGCTAATGTCTTAATTGAAACTGATTATTAAAAGCAAGGTCAAGACTAAGGTCCTTAAAGTTCAAACGGCGAATGCGACCTCAGCCCGTTGACCAATTAGAGACGCCCATTAAATACATTCGGCAAACTCCGCTCCTTTTCGG
This sequence comes from Pandemis cinnamomeana, assembly GCA_932294345.1. Classification (NCBI taxonomy): domain Eukaryota; kingdom Metazoa; phylum Arthropoda; class Insecta; order Lepidoptera; family Tortricidae; genus Pandemis; species Pandemis cinnamomeana. The sequence goes on along the minus strand of OW028724.1, from coordinate 5,063,934 downwards.
CAAATAAATGCATTCTTTCACGAAAACAAGCCCGCTTAATTGGTCAACTTGCGCCGAACAAAACACGATCGGTAGCTTTTGAAAATTGAATCATATTAAAAATTATAACTGTTAACTTCTAAATTTATCAATTTGGACTATAACCTGCTGTTGGTTACGGCGCTATAATTAATATGATTAACACAATTACTGTTAGGGAAAAACAAGCGTTTATTATTCGTGTATCACACTGCATAAATAACTGCTATGAGCTTAATAATTAAACGTAATTGGAGAGAGTTGAAACACGTGCCCGGAGTATTCTTTACAGTGTTGGTGGTTTTGGTTAGGTACGATTCCTTTTTCGTTGATTATTTAAAGATAAAAGATAAAAAGATAAAAGATAATTTATTCATAAATGTTTTACAAAATTATAACTAAGAATAAAGTTTTCTTATAAATCTAATTTAACAACTCATTTGCCTGAACTAGGAAATTCAATAGGAATCAATAAGAATTAATTTGCTTTTGCAATATTCAACGGGAGTGCAGCTGTTTTGCATGACTTAACCTTACTTTATCGCCGAATAGCAAACTCGACAATCTTCGGGTTTCATATGACTGACGTCTGAACTGAAGAAATGTGAAGTTTGCCGAGAGCCATTAAAAAATAGAAGCAATGTACACACCATTAGTAACGAAGCCGTTGCCACAAATTATGTGTAGTAGAGCCGTTAATAAAAGGTTGTTTTATCAAATTAGTCGTCTCAGAAATCGGGTTTATACGAATTTGAATTTTATCGAGTCATCAGCCGCGATAAAGTGGACTGTTTATGAGCGCCCGCGCCGCCGCCGTTAAAGCAAAGCTCGCTACTGTTTTAATGTGAGAGATTGAGTGATACCGTGCGACATTATAAAAACGTATAATTTTATAATTGTTTTGATATTTTTTGCGAGGTTTTTTTTGTAGTGGATTTTCGAACAGCGGTGCTCAGTGGGGTAAAGCAGATCGTCAACAATAAAATAATTGCACAGGAATATTTTAAAATTCGAATATCAAGACTACCTTGGTTGTATTACCAATTTAATTGAGTTTATGTTTTTTTAATGTGGCTCTGTCCGTTAGGAGGGCGATTCGGCCAGTGCCTAAGTAAAAGACAGTTATGAAACATTTCGGCCATTTTGCCGCAATAAATGAGATTAGTATTTGGTGTCCGCTCCAGCCAAAAGCGGGTTTTTAAGTAAAAATGGTTGTACTTATGTGATGTCGTCTTTTTACGAATGCTAATTGCGTATAAAACAATCGTTTAGTCTAATGCTAATGTTAGTTACAATGCATTTAAACATGAGCCATGAGGTCAGGGTTATCCCATTGTAACTGATAAATTGGTTGATGACGTCGCATTACTAGACTTCTAGGCCTTTGTGTGGCGTGATGTTAAAAAATACATTATAAAAATGCGATAACGCTCTTCCAAATTCAAAACTGAGTAAGATACTCCCCATGCAAAGCACACATAGACATGCTGTATGCATACACACTACATATTCAGTTTAGGATTATTCGATTTCTAATTTAACTATCGTAGGCTTCGATAGTAGGTTTGGGAAATAACGTATTTGTGCTACTCCAAAAGCTTATTCATTATTATTGATTTCTGAGTGCGACCGCAGGATAACTAATAATAACTACTTTGACCAGGAAATTGCAGGGTACTAAAATACGCAAACCACAGATTACAATTCTACTTGAAATTAACTAATTAAATATATAGAATTTCATTAGATTCGTAACATTACCAGCGATTAGTGTTTCCTGGAATTTTAATACGTTTTAATATCGCAATGTTATTTATTTGTATCGAACTTAATTATAATAATCGAGCGTGGTGAATTGCACAATTTGTCATCGAAATGGTCACAGCTTAAATCATTTTATAACCACAAAGTCCCATGTCATGTTCGGCTGGAAATGTAAAACAGAATAACTAAAAATTCGATTCACGTCGCTTTAGACTTTGCTGACACGTGTGAAGATACAAATTTGTTTTGTAATCTATGCTATTTATTGCTTTTTGGCTTGTTAACAACCTTATGCCTTTATTGTTAGTATAAATTATTAAATTCCACCTTCTAAGAACTAAAACATTTAAATATTAAGAAATCGGCCACAATAAATTAGCAAACGGCTTTGTGCGGCCGCTTGGCATAAATCAAATGCGTTCGACGATATTTTGTCGGTTTTGCAATCCGCTCTAACACGATATAGGTATTTAGTCGAGGGCGATATGGTTACGCGATTGTCGATAAAATCTATACGATTATTAGATTGTGGATCGTTGTTGGAATTTACATTTCATTTGAGTTTTGTATATTTGCCTGACGAACGAATCCTACAGAAAATATGTAGATAGATACAGACGAGTATGTTGGGATATCATTGATTAAAGACTTCGGTAAAATTAATGCAAATTATTAACTATAAAAGAGGTTATTATGGTTATTGGATACTAAATAAGAGTTATTTTCAAAATTGTCGGGACTCTACATTTATTAAGATTTCGATTTTATGCAGACCTCATTTTTTTACCACTTTTAATATTCTGCCAAAATCATCATATAACTATGAATCGAAGGTATTAATTATGTTGCCATAGGCTTGAGCTGTAATTAGTTGTCACTAGTGACTTCGGCAGAGTTACATTCGCAATAAAATTAGTTTGAATTTGTATTTGGTTAATTTACCAATGGATTGCTCTCACAAACTGACAGCTTACAAGTTAATGTCCTACTCACAAGGCAATCAATCATTTTGCAAACCACCCATCCCATACATCTTCGTTATAAAAGCATAAACTGACTTTGACCATAAATACCGAACCTTACCTTGCATTTGGTCTATGCTACAGATGCACCGTACTGCAACAAATTAATTTGTCTTGACTGTAAACCACGCAATACCTATATACCATCAGTCATCATAGCTATGGGGCTCTCTCGCATGCACGCAATACATTGCCTGTTTTGTTAATAAAGCAGTCTGTTGTGCCGATGTAGACGGTGCAGTGGATAGAGAATTTATTCCCCGTGCCGTTCGGTGTACTTGGTCATGGTTAAGGTTTACTCTGTTTCGATTTAGGTGGGCTGCGCGGACGCCCCACTGGGAGCGTCGCACGCGCCGAAACATGTTCATTTATTAATATTAAGAGATGGGATTGGTAGAGGCGGCAGAGTAATACTGGGAAACTATTTATACTGGGAAAGAATATGTTGAAGTTATGTTTGATTTCGCATACTTTTTAAGTAGGTAGTATTTGATTTGAGGTGTGCTGGTTATATGTAAAAATCAATCGTTATTCTAAATTACTTTCTCGTAAAACAAAGAATATCTTTATTGCGTAACACAGGCCCATACAATTATTTTCGTTGAAATGTAGCAACTGTTACTTATTACTTGTGTAAAAGAAACTCTACAACGCAAGATAAAAAAAAAAAAAAAAAATATCTTGGGACAAATTACACCAGTTGACCCAGCCCCAAACTAAGCAAAGCTTGTACTATGGGTACCAGGCAACGGATAAACATACTTATATATTGTAGATAAATACTTACTTATACTTAAATACATACAACATCCATGACTCGGGCACAAACATTCGTATTCATCATACAATTGTCTGCCCCTACCGGGATTCGAACCCAGGACCTCTAGCTTCATAGTCAGGGTCACTAACCATTAGGCTATCCGGTCGTCAAATCGATGGTCGATGGCCAAATGGTTGTACTTAAGAATGTATCTGTCATTCTGGTTGCCATGGCAACCTATCTGAAATCGCTCCGGTGGTGCAGATATCTGTTAATGTCGAAGGTCGGCAGTCATCACTTATCAGATACTTATGCACTTCCTCGTTTCCTAATGGTGGTTTTATAAAACACTAAACATCAATTAGTGTCAAACATTGACATAAAGCCAATGTCAAAACTTACTTGTACAAAATGAAAAATGCGATTGTGTCATAATTTGTTTCACCTCGAAATTTGAAGATAAATGATTCTGGCAAAAACAGGTTGAAAGGTTAATCAAGATAGCAACAGCTTACATTTTGACACAAAGTCGGGTTTCGCAATTGACAAATCACTTTGACATTATGTTTTGAGCGCTTTTTTTTTTAATTCTTAACGTCTTTGTACCCACTTGAAATGTCGAGTAGAACTAAGTTTTCAATAAATGACCTAAATAAAATTATTAATATTTTAAGAAGTTAGGTCATCATTATCATCATCATCACATCAGGCATAGGACATCCACTGTTGGGCATAGGCCTCCCCCATAGACCTCCAGTTGCCTCGGTTGGCAGCGGTTGCATCCACCGTGAACCCGCGACTTAAACCAAGTCCTCTAAGAAGGTATCAAAGAATTAAGGTCTGTAATAACTATGCAGAAAATTCAGATTTATCCCCCTTTTTATTGAATTTTTCACTTAAGCTTAACAGTTCCATACTTTTTAACATTACTAAACTGGCCTTATACTCCGAAATTCGATATTCAAAATTCGCTTTGCGCCGTTCCGCTCACTCAAAGTCATTAATTTGACAGTGAGAAGGACGGTGCGATACGAATTTCGAAAATCGAATCTCGGAGAAGTCCTATAGCCCTGTCTAGTCTATGCTATCATAAGGCCGCGCGCACACTTGGCGTGGGCGAGCGTACACGCGATTAAGTGCACAATTACTTATACGTGCTCTGTGGACGCCGCCTAAGTGCCGTACTAGAACCAACTAGCACAATATAAAATTGTTTCTAGTTTATAATCAGTGCGTGTGCTAGAGCTGACTTATGGCTTATTCTTTACTGCTGGCTTTTTGGAGAGGCTCAGAGTCCCTCAACGAGCTATGGAGAGAGCTATGCTCGGTCTCTTTGCGAGACAGAATCCAGCACACGCGGAGATTCGCCGAAGAACTAGAGTCACCGACAGCTCGAAGAGAGAATAATATTCTATCAAAACTTGAGTATTATGGACTTAATGTTGAGCTACGATAGAACCTTGTCGCAAAATGACATTGTCGAAATATTATTGAAATTGATCGTTGACATGGCTGCGGTGCGAGTCGGGTTACCTCCGCGTGTGATCAAGAGCTCTCGTTTTTGGATCTGTCCGGGGGGAAGAGCAGTGCTTGGTCCGGTGCACCCTGGGCTTCGGGTTATGATTTTCCGGTCTCCGAGGGATATCATTGACCGTTGGCTAAGAGCCCGACAGGGGGGGTCTTTTGACCGTGTTCTACCGTACAAGGTTGCCGACATTTTTGTCACAAGATTTTTGAATACTGTATCGATCGATGAGGCCACATTAAAAAAGAAGAAGAAGTCATGGCGTTACTTTACTATGACAGCGTTCCATGTAGCTCAACAATTAAAGTCCTCGTGTACCTACCGTCTTCATTAGTTGCCAATTCCTACACCCAACAGACAGACATAGCTAAGTACAGTCAGCAAGTCACGCTCCTAATTATAGAAGCATTCCCAATCAATTACCGCTCGAACAACAGAACAACGCGACCGAGGTAGCGTCGGCAAAAAAATCACTTAATGGAATTAAGACGCGCTGTCGTTTAGAAGCGATACATTGTACGGTTGTGGCGCATGTGAGTGTATTACCGTCAGCAAAAAAGTGAACAAAATAACTGAAAAACTTAACTTAAATGAGTTAAATGAGTTTCAGAGGAAACGTCTAAATTGTAAAAAAAAATGTGCTACGTTCAGGCTTAAGTGTATTTTTTTAATAGGTAGGTAGGTACTTTTTATGGCAAAGCCTTGGTGGAACGCAACTCTCTATTTTTGATTATCTCTATAGATATACTACATTGTATCTCCATTTGAATTCATCAAAAACAATGACGAAAATCAGTCTTACATAAACCTTTGATTTAAAAAAAACATGGCCTCTATTCATAGTTGTCTACCTAAACTCGTCAATATGCGTGGACTATTAATACGGCGGCGCTAAGAGGCGAAGTACTAATATTCCCTTAAACATGCCATTTGTTACGAAGTCTGAAATAAACGACAGCTTTGACTAGAGCGCTTGAAATAGTTTCCGTTTCGGTGGCCACAAGAACAGCGGTTAAAAGAATACATACATACATAAATAACGTCTTTATCCCTTACGGGGTAGACAGACATTTTTAGGCATTAAAGGTTCTAACCTAGTAAGTTTTATGCGCAAAATACAAAAATCATGGGTGCCCGTTTTTTTTGCAAGGGGGTGTATGTAGATGATAATTTAAAATAAATCCTACTAATATTATAAACGCGAAAGTTTGTAAGTATGGATGGATGAAATTTGAAACATAAAATCAAAATTCAAATTCAAATATCTTTATTTCGCTTAAGATGTGGTAGGTACAGTACAGGTCACAATATAAAAAGATTGTTTCACACACTTCACCAGTATCAGGCATGCAAAATATTAATGTAGGTAGGTACACAAAGAGCTCAGGTAACAAAAACAAAAAGAAGTCGACAGATTATAGTCTGGAATAACACGTAGGTTACTTTTTATCCCCGAAAATTGCGTAATTCCTGCGGGATAGTGATAAACGAATTCTATGCAGACGAAGTTGCGGGCAACAGCTAGTATTACATAAATCTTAGTACGCTCGAAAAAAAAAACATACCTTCAAAAGCTCCAAAACCAGGAAATCTCAGCATCTTTTCTCCCCGCGCTTCCTATGGCCGTGGAGTATGACGATCTATGGATAGATCTCTGATGAATGGATGACACTTTGATCGCGAGATAACTGCGTGGGCGCATTAATAGCTGAAAAACGGCTCTTTGTACCATTTAATTTATGGCGACGAGATTTTTTAAATATTTTGTTTTGGTTACACAAGCGTGTTGAAGATGGATTCGATGTTTGAATAGCTTTTAGCCTTTTTAAATGGCGGTTGGGAATTATTAAGTGGTGTAATACAGGAGGCTCCTAAATGATTACATGGTAAGACACGGCTCACGTGTGACTTAAAGTATTTGGGAAATAATTCATCATAGGTAAGGATAAATTTTTGAAAAGTTGTTTTTTATGTTTTTTAGATTTACGGTTCGCACTCTCAGCCTTAATTTACTGATTTTCCCTCGTGTTCTAAATTCAGTTTGATTTTGAAAAATATTATCAAAAAAAACAAACATTACGTGCGAAAGAAAACTTTTTTGAATCAAACAAAATAACACAACAATTGAAATTAAGCTCAAAAATGACGCAACGCGACAAATTGCTCGCTGAATTTTAGAAAAAACTATTATGAATAGTTGTGTCACACTTATACCATTCAACAAACAAATACAATATTAATATCACCTTCATTAAACTTAACAGTTAATTGTGAAAAATCGCTCAGCCACAAGGAATGTCAGCCGCTCGTACGGACAGCAAAAACGTCAAGTATACAGCGAGCATTTAAAATATTGGGATGAATGACATACCACGCCTCGCACGATTAATGGCGTACCGTCCACAAAAAGCAAACACGCTCATTAATATATCAACTGTCTTTTAGTGGCGGTAGCGTCGGCAGAACAATATGGCTTAAGGGATTATAAGCGATTGAATTACTGTAGTCGTACTGTATTTGGTTATAAAAGTTAAGGTGAATTAATTGATTGAATGATGTATTAGTTCGTGGCTCCCCAAACACACATGCAAAACAGTTGTCTGTGCAACACGTGTGTGATTTATAAGCAATAAGTATTAGTTATTGTACGTAAACCTACTATGAAAAATGTATAGAATAAGACAGAAAAAGAAGATAAAAAGTATGAGCATAGTGATAAATTTTCTAATTTAAACATATATATAGCCTTTTAATAGTATCTAATGTGAATTTGACAAAACAATCAACATAAAATGAAAGACAATGCACGTAAAACAAAAGACAAAATAATCTTGTAGTCAGCTCGATACAATAAACCTAATAATTCGTTCAAATTTCAACCGTGGCACAAAGATATTAAAACTCATTCAATAATAGTACATTGTTTTATCGCGACGCTTCTCATATTTCTCTCGACGCTCACAACATGGGTATAATTCAGCAGCAAACATCTGTAGCCGATATCTCTTTAGACAATTAACATGAAAACGAAAGCAGACAGTCCCATTTATGTATTTTTAAATGGGATAATTTAACGGAAAGCGCGCGCGCACACGTGCGGCTAACCGCTGAAAAGTCGACAGCAAAAATATGTACTCTTATGAAATTGAAACTGTATGTATTGCGGTGTAATCTTTATTCGACGCTGGCTGTTTAAAGCTAAACAAGTTTTGAGTGGATTACTGTTAAGGCCATCTTTAAAAAAACACAATATTTTTCGATTGTTTTTTTTTACTTTAGTTTTTAAAAGCACAGTGTAAATAACATTTGAAAATGATAGAGATCACGGTCCTAATTTATGTTGTTTAATAGTCGAACAATTAATTTGAGCTGTGTTTTCAGACACAGAAAGGCTTCACTAATGGTATTTTGAAGCGGTATACTTTCAAAAGGGGGAAAGGCTAGACTGGAAGGGTATAAAATTAATGCAATGTACTTAAATTAAATTAGGAGCACGAAATTAATTTAAAATTTGTACTATACTAATAAGTATTAGAGGTAAAGTTTATGAGTTTGTGAGGTGGTAGCGGGTAATCTCTGGATTTACTGAACCGATTTTAAAAATCTTCTACCGATAGAAGGCCACATTATTTGTGAGTGTTATAGACTATATTTAATTCTGCGCAAAGTGGCGGACAACTGCTAATTTAGTGTAAAGACAAACTATACTGAACTTTAACCATAGTTGAAAAAGCTCACCGCTTTAAAAACCAGATGTCTGCGACTTAAAATCGTCAGTCGCGAAGTCGCCCGCTCGCGGCCGTCTTTACCCTATTTCCGTCCCGCACCGCCGGTACTCTTTGACGTCTGCTAAACACGACATTAATACGCTTTTTTTTGTCCTGTCACATAATTTAACTTTTTATTTTCCCCATTAGCTATTAAGCGGGGTCCATACCGTTTGACACTGGGATTAATACGTTGGCACAACAAGAGCGGAGCTATATTTCAGATACGGGCAGCAAAACAGGTAGGGATTAAAATGTAGTATTACGACTGCGGCAATAAAGCCAGATTTTACACGGATACAGGAAGGTATGCAACTTCACGTGGCATAAGTGACTGCGTCTTTGTTCTCATGAAATATAAAAGGTCCAATTCATTTCGATAACAATATTTTTAGTTCTAGATTAGATTTAATTTTTGACGATTGTAGTCGGTAATTTTTACTGATATCCAAAAAATACTTCCCTAGAGGGAAATCATTGAAAATGTGATAAATACCGAAACTAATTTACCATCTTTTTCAATTATGTCATTAGCAATCATATTAAATTCAATTATAGTTAAAATCAAATCTAACAGTTAATTGGAGAAAAAATCAAAAATCCGGGTGTATCACTTTCTCAACACGTGTTCCTAATTACCTACGTATCGTTAAACGAAAGTTAATTAAATTAAAGTTAACAAATACTAATTAATACCTGATTGTAAGAGTCGATCATAATTGACATATATGTTTAATTGCGAATTAATGGTTTTATGCACTTGACATTCACGCTTGCTGACAGAAAATTTACTTTCTCAATTACGAATGAAAACTACTATTATTAAATAGAGTTTAAATAGAAAAAAGAAATGTCTTAAATCATTTAGTAGAAGGTAAAGTAATTACTTTCAAATAAACGGCATACTTTCGATATCAAGTTTCAACAAATTAAATTGATCGATTAGAAAAGAATAGTGCTTAATGAAGGTCATTAATTAGTAATACAAACGCAATTTACGACTTTCTTTTAACGGCATTTTGTTAATTACCGTTTCACTACTAATTTTGATCAATTCCCGTTCTTTTAAAAGGCTAAATAATTAATTGATTGAATCAGGCCGGAAAACTACGCCTCGCCATGTCCGTACACTTGCACGCACACACGGGCAATCAAACTTCGCCAAGCAAACTAGTTGAGTTACGCACACTAGCACGAGTCAAAGCGTAGTTAAACCTGGCCTCACGTTGTTCGCAGAATTTGTCCTTTACTTCATTTGGTAAGAGTTTTTAAACAAAACTAATCATTTTGTTTTTCATACCCTGGAAATTTTGATAGGGTGCCCCGGATTAGTGAACTTTCTTCGAATCGCATCTAATAATCTGGCGTCCATTGCTGTTAACATGGAACTGGTTTGGTCTGGGTGGTACTAGAAGTACCTACCTACCTACAGGTACCTACTACAAATTAGTCCAAAACATGTCGAACATTCCTCGACTTACCAGCTATGTCACAATCATCTTGTACTAAACTAAAAACTAACAACAGAATCTTAATAACCTATTTGAAATAAAACACTGATTTCCTGTCAAAGTTAGCGGTGAGGGAAAACCTGTGTTTAGTTTAACGGTTGATGATAGAGATCATGTCGTCAACCTCTGCTATCACATCACTATCAATAATCCAATCATATCATATCTTCGATCCTACATAGAGCGCTTACACTGCCTCCCCGATTCTTAGAACAAAATTAAATAATTAAGATTGCCATGCTAGTCTGAGGGTAAAGAAAAAACTTAGAATGTAATGTAACAGTTGCTTCTCTTCCCGCGCAGATGGTAAAAGCCCATCGTGGGAATGGGCGAAAATTTTAGGTATCGTGTTATAGGCGATGCGGCTAGCAACCCATTACTATTTTGATTCTCCTTTCCACCTATACGTTCACAATCATGCTAAACGTGGCCTTAAGTTTTTGTTACCTTAGGCTATGTCTACCCAATAAGGAATAAAGACGTGATATATGTTTGTATATATTATGTAATAATTAAGAAAAATTGTAAAAACTTTCGACGGCGTAGGCGTTAGGGTCCACGTCCATTACTGGCGCCGTCACCCTAATGTTAAAAATAACTTTTTCCATATTGCACAAATTTGTAAAAATCTTTATCCCTTACGGGGTAGACAGAGCCTAAGGTAACATCTAAAGGCCACGCTTAGCGTGATTGTGGGCGTACAGGTGAAAAGGGGAATCAAAATAGTGATGGGTTGCTAGCCGCATCGCCTATACCATAATACCAACGATTTTCGCCGACTATATCTAACTATAACTAACTAACAACTAAGTTTACCTATAACATAACTTTTTAGCTATATTTATAGAACGTTATGTATAAAACAGTATCGTGACGTGATAATTATGGCAGATTTCTTGTGGATCTTAGAAGTGTAATGAGAATACATACATACATAAATCACGTCTATATCCCTTACGGGGTAAACAGAGCCTAAGGTAACAAGACCTACAGGCCACGTTTAGCAAAATTGTGAGCGTATAGGTGGAAAATGGAATCAAAATAGTGATGGGTTGCTAGTCGCATCGCGTACCTAATGAGAATGATTTCTCAAAATTCTTACGGGATAGGGAAATAGCTTGTTGTTGTTTTCCACGAGCCAAAACTGTGGTTAACTAGCTAAAATTAAAAAAAAAATTAACCCATTAACAATGTGTGTGATTATAAAAAAAACTAAGAAGATTTGTAAACAATTCGTCCGCGCAGAACTAAAATTTGCGCCTTAAACTCCTTTCTTACATTTTTCGAGCTAGCTTTAGCATTTGGCGAGAAACTATAGCACCGTAAGCACACTATTATCAGAACTCACATCTCTGAATGAAGTGGAAGCGAATAAAGCATTTTAACCAAATAAGGTAATAAATACCAACAATTTGCGTACTAATATGCTTGTTATGGTTTAAGGATCGTCAGATGTAATCGGCGACGCATTTTGCCTTTTATATTGAGTTATGTTGGATTTCGACGGTACTCTGACTCAACCTCGTATATGAAATTTCTTAACTTTTCAGGATCGTGTAAAAACCGTTTTTTGAATAATTTTTCTATTGAACTGATGTGGTGCTTTCCACAATTAAATGAAACTAGTTCGATGATGAAATATTTACTAAGTTTATCATAAATCAAACGCAGCGTTAAGTTATAAAGTGAAAATTTATGCCGATACGAGTTTGAGTCAGATACTAGTGTCTTTAAAAATGTAATACGTGTTTGCGTATTTGCTTGTAAATTAGAAGTAATCACTTTCCTACGACTAATTTGTCAAGAGATGTTTCATATAGGTACCTTATGTTTAACTATTAAAATAATATTAAGTATATTTTATTATTATATTTTAAATAGGACAGTTTGTAGGTATCGCCCGCACAAAACTCACAATACAAAATCATACAAGTCATAATAATTTGGATTCGCCCTTCCGTCATCACAATATTCCTTGGTGGCCCCGCAATAGATGCAGTTCTTTAAGAGCGTTATTCCTTCTTTTTGGATTCTTTTTTCCGCAACTTTAAGCCTTAGATATTTTGATTTTTCTTCCTAACATTCACTTCACAAACACATCATTACTCGCCAATTCGACTAATGCCTTTATTTATAATATCAAAAACTGCACAAGTTATAAAATAATTATTTCGTTACAAATCAGTTTGATTAATGATAGTTCCTAAATTTAATTAATTTAATTTAATTCTAAGTTCAAATTAAAGACAGACCACTAAGTCGTCAGGAATAAGTACGCGTTGTCTCATTGCCATGAAGGACATAATTAACAAATTAAAAAAAAAAATACTTACCTACCTACTCGTACTTACCTACTTACATGCCAAGGGTACTGTTACGAGTACATACATACATACCGTCATGCCTCTTTCCCATAGGGGTAGGCAGAGACCACTTTGTTCCACTTGCTACGATCCTGACATATTTCTTTCGCTTCATCCACAGTCATCAATCTCTTCATACATGCTCGTCGGTTTCGGGTACTCCTGACCTGACCTTTTTCCAAAACGTCTCCTTTTTGGTCTCGGAACGTCCGTCTAGGCCTTCCCCTCCCAACGTAACCATTCACACTCCCCATATAGATCTGTTTAGTTAGTCTACTTTCATCCATCCGCTCTACATGCCCAAACCAACTAAGCATACTTTTTTCTATCCTAGTCACTATATCTTCTTTCACACCAGCACGTTCCCTTATCACACTGTTCCTTATTCTATCTTTCAGAGATACACCTTCCATACTCCTTAACGCTCTCATTTCTACTGCATTTATTCTACTTTCATGCTTCTTTTGCCATACCCAAGTTTCGCTACCGTACGTCAATGTTACGAGTACGATATGTATAATTACGATGAACGATGATTATTAATTATATTATGTATACTTACCTCTATCTATATTAAACTTGGAAGTGTACAATGAATAATTGTACTTACCTTATTCAAAATTTACGCCGCAAACTCGTATAACGATATAAGAGGTTACGTTAGAAATTTAAAATTTGGTCCCAGATACGAGTTTGAGTTTTATCATATAATTTAAGAAGTAAATGTTTCATGGTTATAAGTGATTGTGATAACATGCGTAGTGATATTATGCACGATCTAAAGGAATTATCTCAATTTAGTCAAAATTCCATATACGAGGTTGAGTCAGAGTACCGTCGATTTACGACTTGGAGGAAGGAAAGGTGGCATTCCGTTTGTATTTCTTACCGATATTGAGTTATTGGAAGGCTTTTAGGAGAATTCCTTCTCGTATAGGCTTGTTTAACTGCCAAAGAAAGTACCGCTGATGCTTGTATGATGCATACTTTTATCATCATCACTACATAGTATAAAATAAAGTCGCTTTCTCTGCCCCTGTGTCCCTATGTATGCTTATATCTTCAAAACTTCACAACGGATTTTGATGCGGTTTTTTTTTAATAGATAGAGTGATTCAAGAGGAAGGTTTTTATGTATAATTCGACGCAGACGAAGTCGCGGGCAGAAGCTAGTAATAGATAAAAAGGTCTTCTGTTTCAAACTGTTCTGATTCTTTACTACTCCAAAAATGTATTCTCATACTATCCTACTAATATTATAAACGCGAAAGTTTGTAAGTATGGATGGATGGATGTTTGTTACTCTTTCACGCCAGACCGTATGGACAGATCTGGATGAAATTCGGAACATAGATTATAGTCTGGAATAACATATAGGCTACTTTATATCCCGGAAAATTGCGTAATTTCTGCGGGATTGCGATAAACGAATTCTATGCAGAGGCGGGCAAAGCTAGTGTGCAAATAATATCGAAGCAGTGCCTTTCTAGCGATTAAAAATGCAAACGAATATTGATAGATACTGGTAGGACTGTATACTTATAAAGAGTAAATGGAGGATGACGGAAACACCTTCTAAACGTACCTAATCATATTTAATTATTTAAAGGCACGTATCAAAAGGCAAAATAGACCGCAAACCAGCCAGTAGCAAACAAATATGGTGTTTTAAATCTTTAACCACTGTGCGAAACCGTATGAAATTTAGGGTCTAACTCTTTCTTTTTGTACTGTAATAATTGAAATTGGTATTATATGAGAAAAACGAGACTGAAACGCCGTTTTTTGTCACTTGCATACGAGAGGTTAGCTCTCAATATTATTCGTCACGACACTGTTTAGTATCTCGATAAAGACTTCGAGTTTTGCCACACAGCGTTCGCAGTTCGTACACAATACGTCCGTGATTGTAAAGGATATTTATTTTTAAACTTAGTACCAAACAGGCTGTGATGTGTGAATCGCCCAAATTGTCCAATTATGCTCGACTTGACCTTTTGGACTTGAACATTCGCCGTTTTGACAGATCTTAGCATCGCGCGTTTGCGGTCACAGATTGATTGCAGAATCACCGACAATAGCGAATGATACAGTGGAAATTGAGTGATTTCGATTGCAATCACGCGTCTGTGATGACTTTATTACGTAGATTGTCAGAGTCGGCCCAAATTGAATGTGAAATCTTTAGGACGCCGTTTTGAATTGTGATTGCTGAGAAGTTGGCAGATGTCTACTATAATACTTAGCAAAGATACTAAATTGAAAAATCGAAAAATAGCAAAATCATTTGGAATGTAAAGTTCAGATAAGATTTTCAGATAATAATAGTACCTATAATGAACCAATTGCTTTTGATTACATGTACCACCATTTTCGACGCAATTTCGATAATGTTGTTTGCGGGACAATTTTCCGGGATAAAAAGTAGCTTATGCGTTATTCCAGACTATAATCTATCTATGTTCTAAATTTCATCCAGATCTGTCCAGCCGTTCTGGCGTGAAAGAGTAACAAACATTCATCGATCCATCCATACTTACAAACTTTCGCGTTTATAATATTAGTAGGATGAACCTACACTCCGTCATAAACATATAAACAACTTTATGCCACAAACAATAAGGCCGATGACATATATTTGACATGTTGGCTGTATCGATATTAATTCCCTCGACTGTATATATGTAAGTGTGAGAAGTAATAGCAAATAATTGACGACGGAGAATCCAGCAATTATTACTCAATTCCTAATTTGAATGTCTTTTGTTTCAGACGGCAATGGCGGCCCGCCCAAGCTGAAGTGCAACCTGCGCAAGCACAAGCCCAACCGCAAGCCGCGCACGCCGTTCACTGCGCAACAGCTCCGCGCACTGGAGAGCAAGTTCGTCGACAAGCAGTACTTGAGCATCGCCGAGCGAGCAGAGTTCTCGTCGAGCCTGGGCCTGTCCGAGACTCAGGTAAACAGAGTGTTATGTCCCATCGTTTTCATTGGTCGTAATTATTCGTTAGTATTTTTTTTAAGACACTTGAAGTGATTTCAGTAATTTTGGTAATGGTCATAACCCAGGGTTAGGTTAGGTTACTTTATTATTAATTCTAAAAAAATAGTAAATTCACAAATAGAGATATTCAATCAATTCAATGTCAATCCAATTTTAAGTCAATGAGGCCACTGAGAATGTGTGCCTAAAATCAAAGAGAACTAGGTAGATTTTATTTTAGATTAAAAAAATACCTAATTAAAAATAAAACGCTTTATTACCTAACGAAAATTACGAGTATGTCAAACTATGCAAACATACAAAACAAAAACAAACATGGCCTTACATTTTGCTGCCTTTTGTTACCCCGTAAGGGATAAAAACGTGATGTATGTATGTTAATATAAAATGAAAAACCATTACGAAAATTCCGAATGTATGACTGTGAGGTGTTAACCACATTATTCTTTTTCATCAGGTAAAGATCTGGTTCCAAAACCGACGAGCGAAAGCGAAGCGCGTCCAAGAAGCCGAGATCGAGAAGCTCAAAATGGCACAGTTTACCCGCCATCCCCACCACCTTTACCCCCACCACGCGCTCCAGCAGTACTTTCACCCCCACCACCTAATGGGGGGTAGGCCTTTACCACCAATGGGGCTCCCTCCCCCACATTTAACGATGGTCCAATCACCAGTGTCTGGGGGATCGCCTTCGCCCAGCACGCAAACTGGCCAGCAATAAGATGCCATAGTGTGAAAAAAATGACCATAAGAGCTAGTTCGCACGATAAAAATGACCATAAGAGCTAGTTCGCACGAAAAAAATGGTCATAAGAGCTAGTTCGCACGAGCGTTTAAAAAGCGTCGCGTCAAAACCTGACGTTGGAAGTTCCGTATGTTCAATTCAATTTAACGTCCAACGCTCAAAGTCGAAAATCGAACAGTGCTCGATAAAAAAGCGCCGCGCTTTAAAACCGCCTTCGTGTGAATAAATACGTGGTTTCCAATTTGTTTTATTTAAACGTTTTTTTAACGCCCGTTGAAAAAACGCTCGAGCGAACCAGCTCTAAAGTTTGAATTTCGAATCAAAATTTAAGGACTGATTTGATTATCCTTGACAATATAAGATAGTCCGAGTGATTGTAAATTATTGTGTAAATATTAAATTAAGTTAGCACTAAACATAGCTGGTACTTTGTATGCGATTAAATTTTACGTTGTGTAGTTTATTACCAAATATTTCGTTTCTCTGGAAATGATTTGATTGTTTTCAGATTTGTATGGTTCAAGCATAGCCGAGTGTAATAATAAAAAAAAACTATAAGACGGAGATTGGAAACTTGAGATTCTGTGGAACGCGGTCAATAACCTGTTAATCTACACAACCATTTGTTACGACACGGTTCCACATAAGCTCAACAATTTGGAATTGTTACTATTGCACTTGAGTGTGCGACAGAGATTGAATGATATAGCTTTTCTAAACGTGTCACTCAGTGCGAGTAGTGGAAAAAAAAGTTTATTTGTGCTACAGTTATATACAGAAAGTATATGTGAAAAAATTAAGTAAATGACCTGTTGTATGTAGTAGTGTACAGAACTGATATGGGACTTAAGTCATTTTTCTAATTTGGAACGTCAATTTGATTATGCACACATTACTCACACATACAAGTCATTTACTTATCTTTTTCACCTGTATATCAACTGTGAAACATTGTCGACGAATATTTGAACCCAGCTAAAAGATCCTATTGTAAGATATTTTTGTACATAGACATAAATGATAACTGTACATTGTTATTTCTACTTCCGTAGCTAAATATATAATTATATATTTCTTTCACAATGAAATCTGGTTTGATTTTTACACCAAAAGTAATCCCCGCGTAAATACCATAATAATTAATAAATAAAATGAAATAAATATTAGGGAACAATTCTCACAAATTGACCTAGTCCCAAAGTAAGCGCTAGTAAGCCTTGTGTTAGGGGTACTAGACAACGATATACATACTTATATAGAGAAATACGTATGTATTATGTATTACAGGTTAAATAGATACAAACATCCATGACTCAGGAACAGATATTCGTGCTCATCACACAAATATATGCCCTTACCAGGATTCCAACCCGGGACGCTTGCTTCGCAGGCAGGGTCACTTCCAACTAGGCCAACCGCGTCTACATCATAATGTGGAATGGAACGTAAGAGGGTGTGAAGGTGACGGACGATACTATGAGTGAGACGATGAATATTCGATTTGAAGAATGAGATGACGTATGGAAGATGTTTAGGATTTAATTATAATCAGTCTGCGGTACGATTTCACGATGTAAATATCTTAAGAACAAAAATATACTTAAACGGTGACTAAATTGGCATTTTTTATTAATTTAGTCCCACAATAACATGGAAGACTTCTGATTTTCATGCGAATAAAGTAAAATTCGAACCGCACTATTTTGGGATTCAAACGAAGGCCGTTGCTAATTTTCATGCAAGTGCACAACAGAAAACAATTTAAATGTAGAACGAAAAAGTCTTCTATGTAATAAACTGTAATGAACATAAGCCTTTTTGGCCTTCGCCGCAGTCGGGTGATAATAACTACGACCATTGTCGACAATTGTCCGTGACAAGTTACAATTGGAATTACATTGCGTGGTCAATACGAAGCCAACCGGCGTAGATTCCCGTCTAGTTTGTAATGTAAACAGAATTGTCACTTGTATGTATGTATGTATGTATGTATGAATGTATGTATGTATGAGTAGGTAGTAGTAGGATATTGGGAGTTCTGTCCCACGACCGCGAAGGCGAGCGGAGCGAGACGTAGCCCATGGAAGTGGGGTAGAACTCCCAATATCCTACTACTTGTATGTATGTATAACTCTTTATTGTACATAAAACACAAGAAAAAGATGAATACAGGACAACACGCATGCCCAAATGCGAACTTATCCCTAAAAGAGATTTCCAGTTAACCTTTGAACGATTGACAGGGCATATGTATTAAGCGAGAGTAGACACACAGAAAAAGAAAAAGAACCGATAGAAACCTAAAATAAGCCTTAACTTGTCTAAACTTGTCACCGACGATTGTTGCTTTGGTGAAATAGGCCTGTTGGCGACTGTACGCTGTAACAATTGTAGTTTATTTCCTCACACGAACGATAATGTGATAACAGATATTGGCAATTGAGTGTGGCACTAATTTAAATAATATCCATTAAACTTAATTGGCTGATAAAGGGGTCACACGGGATGTAGAGATAGCGGAGACGTATACAGGGGGATTAATTAATAAAACTTGTTTCTACGGTTTCGTACCCAAACGAGACCCTATTACTGAAACTTCGCTGTCCCTCCGTCTGTCTGTCCGTCTGTATCTCATGAACCGTGATGGCTAGGCAGTTGAAATTTTCACAAAAAAAATTCTAAAAATTAAAAAAAATATTTTTGCAAATTGGCCCCAAGGGCTCTTTTACGTCTTTTTTGAAACTACCATACAGATGATGCATTTATGTTTCCTCTGCAACAAATACTAAAAACGGAATATTTTAATGTCTGTCTGCCTATATGTAAGTAACCGATATAAAATGACTTCACACTGCATACGTTTTGGTTAGAAGCTAGGCTCTGCTAACACTGCGGTGCGCCAGTCCGACTCGCACTTGGCCGGTTTTATTAGAAAATGTAACAGTCCAACTCGCGAGCGTACTTCACATGTTAACTACTAAAATAAATTAAAAACCTCCAAGAAATTAGAAAGAAAGAAAGAAAGAAAGAAAATTTATTCGTGAATTAAAGTTTCATTTCTAGAGAAACTAAACAAAAAATTAACAAACATCATTTATTGTCCTAACGCCAGAAATTAAATATTGCTGACAGTTTTGTTTACTGTTTTTTTAAGTGCTGTGTCACAAATATGGTTGAAACGGAAACTATAATAGAGCACTTTGCGGCCTTGTTCTGCAATGTTATATGAAATCCCATCACCAATACCTCTCGCCTAGTCGCGCCAGAAACGTGACACTTCGCAGCCTAATATAAGGAACATAACATGCATGCATATTTGAGAGAAGAAATGAAACATGCTGTATCTGTCTGTAAGTTTCGGCTAAACAAAGGTTAACTCTTACCAAAAACAATTTTTATCATGTAATTTATGGCAAACGATTTACCTACATCGAAGTTATGTTTGTCCCACATTCCTGATTAGTTATCATAATCACAATTTTCGAATTACGACAGCATTGTTATGCAATTGGCTGACAAATGAGAACATTGTTTGAAGACCTCTGACTTGGTGCGCGAAGTATTTTGTTAATAAAGTAAGAGAAAGAACTCTCTATCTCTCTTTTTCTCGTAAACAGTGGACATAGTGATTAGGGATGTCGACAGTGAAAAGATCGAATTCGATATATCGAAGAAAAGTATCGATAGATGTATCGGCCAAATGTTCGGAGATATTAGGTTTTTAAATGTTACTGTAACACCCCTTAAGTCTGTGCAATAATACTACTAAGTCACGCTACAGTACTAATTCACGATAAAACGGTTGTTCGGATTCGAATGAAATTCGGTATGCAGATTTTTATCCGTACATTTTTATCACTTACGGGGTAGACAGAGCCTAAGGTAACAAAACCTTAAGGCCACGTTTAGCATGATTAAGAGCGTATAGCTGTAAAGAGAAAGGGAAATTGGGATTCGAATATTCCGAAATAATGTATAACGACATAGTAAACTCATTATAGAGATAGTTTCAGCGTTGGTAGAACATAGGATTGCTTTTATCCCGGAAAATTGTATGGTTCCCGCAGGATAATCGAATGATCCGCAGAGCAACAGCTATGTTCCTCTATTAAAGTTAATGTAACTATAATACTTTAGAACGCATCTAAGAGTGACTGCTCCCTGACACCTAATTTCTTCCACGCGCGATTAGCGGCGCCCAGAGCCCGTCAGAGACCGTTTGAGACTAATTAATATCGCGAACGCAACATCGTGTGTTCACAATTACTCTGTAATTAAAAATAACTTATTCATTTTGCATTAAAGCGGCTCTCTTAGCGCGCGCAGTTGAGAATTTTACAGTAGGACCAGAGCAGCTTTGATTTTTATTTTATTTTTATTCGGCGTTAAAAAAATATATGTTGCCAGTAGGTACAATATTGTTATATTTAAGATACTGGAATTAATAGAAACTCCCAAAACACCGTTTTCTTAACACACACACACACACACTAAATACATTTTTCGCTAGTTATTATAAATATGTATGTAACTAGTGTTTTTTTTATTAGCGTAACAGCACTATAATTATAATCTAGCTTCCTGTACATAATTTGCAAAGAATCTGAACAGATCGAACTGCGTATGAGTAACTAAAGCTGAATTAGTTGAATATTTTTTACTTTTACGTGATTTTTTTAGTTTCAAGCAGGTAAAGGCTGTTGTAGTCTTAACGATAAATTAATAGAAGCTTAACTAGCGTATAAATCATTAATTGCACACAAAATATATTCTTTCTTGTATCTAATTTGTATTTTTATCTTCTTTTCTTCTTCTTCTTCAACCATAATTGCGCCTTTCGCATTCATTCCTTCCCCGACACTTTAACAACATCTTCGTCCAACCCATCGGTTACCTGCCCACATTTCAGTGTTCCACTCTGGGCCTCCACTCCAGCACCCGTCTACTCCCCCTTTTGTCTCGTCTGCGGCATAAATGGCCTGCCCCCTTCCTCTTTCTTCTGGCGATCAGATAGGCTATGTCGATCAGTTTTGTTCTCCGGATGTGTATTTTCTATAAATACGCGATAAAGCTTTGTTAGGTCAGTGTTTAAATTTACTTTCTTATTTTATTCGCAACATCTGCTATTAGGACCTGGCCTACTGTACACCCACACCACAACATCTTAATTACCGAAATTAATCACGTTAATGTTTCGTGCCTGTTCATTTTCAGGCCACAGGGCGGCTTTGTGCTCGAGCCGAGTCGAGCCAAGTGCTCAACTGCTCGAACGCTCGAGTGACTGGTCACGCTTATTAGAGCCAACTCGAGCGAAGACGGGCACCCGGGCGGCATTAGATCTGTCATGACATCAAAAAAATATGTGTTGTCTCTGTGCTATGCAACGGAAGAGACAAGGATAGTGTTTGTGAAGTTTGTGGCCAGTGCTTCGGTTTGACGGCGGCACTGATTGCTTTTCTTCATTACGTACATTTATTAGGTATACATGTATTATTGTTGGTTACATTAGCCAATAGGGAATATTCGTGATACTTTTCATGGTTTTCATTAAAATTTGATTATGATTTTGCTCTTTTAGGTTTAATATCCGTTGCGTTATTCCTAATCCTGATAAGGTTTTTTCGAGTAAGCGTTATATTTTATTACGGCATCAGCTTTAACAAAAGGTAACTCAATACACTTAATCGTTATTACTGTATGCATTTAATTATCTCAGTGTATCGAGTTTCAAGTAATGCGAGAATAATAGTCACACCATTGCATATTGGATTGTTGCAAATAGGTAGGTATATTTACTGTTTTTTTCTTGCGTTTTACATAGTGACATATTTTTTCTTAGGTACGGTCGGCCAAATAAGAGGGCTATTAATTTTCGGTTCGTTTTTGGATCCGTCCGAGGGGAAGAGCAGTGCTTGGTCCGGTGCACCCTGGGCATCGGTTAATGATTTCCTGGCAGATTCTGAGGGATATTGTTATCCGTTGGCTAAGAGCCCGACAGGGGGAGGGGTCTTTTGCCCGTGTTCTACCGTACAACGTAGCCGACATTTTTGTCGCAAGATACAATACAATACAAATACTCTTTATTGAACACCACAAATCAGTACAAAACAATACAGAAACAAACAACAAAGTAGACAATAGGCGGTCTTATCGCTTAATAGCGATCTCTCAAGCGTATCTCAAGATTTTTGAATACTGTATTTATTACTTCGACATTGGCCAAATTATCGCGTAAAAAAGAAGACGTTTTATGACATGCAAAAGATTTTTAAGGTGGCAGACCACGTATCTGGCTGTACTTTTTTCTACGTCACTACGCTGTCGGGAAAAGAGAATAATGAACATGTTTATTTTCAATAACAATTCCTTCGATCGGCTTATTATTAATCTTGCGGACATAAAAACAGACGTATCTTCAGACCCATTTCTCAATCACGTATAACTAATGGCCGACACCACAATTTATTAGTCTGATCATAATAATTATATTGTAACAATTATTGTTCCGTTAAAGACACATTAAGATAGTAGTATCAAGAGACGATTCGGTGAAGCAACTACGGATATTTGATTGCTTTACAGCATATGCTTGGCAAACAGAATAGGTAGAAAAAACAATTTGAAAAATATTTCTGTCTTTTTTTACCCGTATGGTATTTCCTAACTGAAAACCTACCGAACGTACTGAAAACCAAAACACACGGGAAAATAAGAAAAGTAAAGCTATATGGCTGGCAATTGAACCCGGATCCTAATTAATTCGTGATGCGTGCTTTACCCCCCTCCCCCCCCCCACAGCAGGTGGATAAGTGTTCTAATTTTTCCATCCGCTCCAGCTGTCATGTCATTCACTAGGCTTAAATTGTCGCCTAGCGCCATCTGTTATAAAAATTGAGAAGTAAAGTCCTTGATTCATTGTTCGAGGTACATTATAAACCAAGCACGTAATCTACGAAGAACGTGCAAACTTTTTACTCGCGTTCTGTTCTTACAAAGCAGTTGCATAAATTCGCTTCTGTCGTGAGAGCAGGCGAAAGCGGCGGCGAATTTGGCGCGTTGTTTGTAGACGACATACTGACTGGGGTGCTACTCCGAAATTCGGTTTTCGTTATATGCTATCCCTCTCACGCAAATTAATTACTTTAGTTTGAGCGGAACGGGACGAGACCAACTTCAAAAACCGTATTTCGGAGTAAAAGGCCTGGGCTTTGTGTCATGTTGTGACAAACACTGTCGAATATGAATCCTTCCCTTTGTAACGCTTGAGTGAGGTGAGAAGAAATATTAATAGAATGAGCAATGAGACTATTTTAAAGGTCACAGGGCCATGAGTGTTCGCCGTCCTGGAGCAGTATGTATACCTAAAAATTTATTTAATATTAGGCGCCATAGATACCACACCGTCAAACAAATGATGTATTTGAAATTAAACTCAAATTAAATATAACATCTAATTTATTTTCATCTTACACGAAAGAGGTTAGATTTACACAGTGGTTCACCTTTGAACCTTAGAAGCATTCACCCACGCTTATATATTAATTTTTAAGTTTTTCACTTGGAAATGAGTTCACAACACTGATCACTACAACCGTGACTGATCACTACACCAATACATAAAGTGATGAAAGTTTTCATTACCATGTCACTGCACTCATACATAAAGTGATGAAAGTTTACATTACCATCCGAATGGGTTACTAAAACTGGTCGAGCTGAACTAGAACACCCGAACGACCGTCAGGACCTCAGCTGTCACGGAGACCCAAGGACTGCGAGCAGTCTCACACTCCGGGGAGGATCGACGTCACGTCGAGGTTGTTCACTCGAACAGTCTTAGTTCCATGAGGAACATTCAATCGTAGTCTAGGATGGTAAAATTTCTTAACCTTAACTAAAAACCCTGTGAACAATAATTCACAGCTTTAGTGATTTGGAATTTAAGCGTTAAGTTTGACCTCTAAGGGCATTAAAAGAGAAGAAATAAACACTTACCACGGGCCGCGTGGGTTCTTATTGGTTATTAAGGTTCATCTAGTCAATATATTAAAAAACTGCTGGTTTTAAGTGGATAAGCTGGGGAAAAAGAAACACACATCAGAATAAATGTTTTCGAGGCGATAAAAACAGCCAAAAGATTGGTAAACATTCTTACCGGTTAACAAGTATGCATCGAGAAAACAATATGGAGTACGCCGTACCACTACGGAGACGCCATTGATTGAAGCTAAATTATTTTAAGGTGGGCCTCAGCCTAAAACAAAGAAAGGACACTGTATAACTCCACACAACACTCTCAAACAGCGAGAAGAATAAGGCATTTGGTCTTACCCGACCCGATGAAACAGAACCGTGAAAAATATTTACGATGTATTCACATGGCGAATGCTAACTCGGTGGCTCACGACACACAAAGGGAAGTCGATCGAAAAATCAATCGTCATAGACCGAATTCGGATACTAGGCCGAGTGAGAGTGAACGAAATATAAACAAACCAATCTCGAAAAAAAACAATAGAGAAAACTTTAAATTCCCCCTGAAAAACCTTCCTCTGAAAACAAAGGGTACGAATATCACCTTAACTTTATTTTTGAAAATGAAATCCTTCCAAAAAGATTATGGAAAGGTGTGATTGATAAACTATGACAACGCCAAATTTACTACCACACGTATCCGAACAGGCAAGAAGGATCACGTTCCATTTCAAGCAAGGAAAACGATCAAGACCGACCTTGTACTAAGTTTGAGAGTTAAAACTTTACATAAATTTAGAAATACTGAGACATAAACCTTTGCAAAGGCGTTAAAAAGTTATTTTAATGAAAATCCTATTGGTATTCCCAATAAATAATAAATGTTGGTAAAAAAGGAAATCCTTCCCGGTAGTCTGGGCGCGTGTAACGAAACGTATGCTTGACCCGCCGGAAAAAAAAACAAAACTGACAAGATGAATCGAATAACATGAAAGTTATTTACCTTGTTACTCAAAACTTACTTTTAGCAGTGTAGTTAATTGCTTTCTTTACAGTATTAGTGTCAAAATTGAAAGGAAAGATGATTGTCCATAAGAATGCTTTATGAACTGAAAGCTAGCTGCACTGGATGACGTTAATATCTAAGGATTTAGTAGTGTCCCAGGTACAGTATTAAAATAGGTTAAGATTTAGTTGTGACTAGGGCTTTAGCTATCCCTAAAGTGTTACACCTTAAACATAAACATCAAATGATAACAATCCTTTCACATCCACTTGATGTCGATTTAATCGAGTTCCATCGCTTTTGGGTTCAAGGATTACGTTATCGAAACGTGTTTTTACCTTTGTCGCGTTTCAATTACACAGTTACGTTAGTGTGTCATTAGTTATGTTTTCCTACACTAGATGTCGCTAGGCTACAATTTATTCTAAACTACATCATCAATACATCAATGTAAAAAATAGGAAGTTTGCAACCACGAAACTCATCATCATCATCATCATCATCATTGACATCATACCAGCCGGGAGAGTCCTTTTCTGGACAATTAGATATTGTGCTACCCGCAATCAATGGCTTCCCTGATTGGCGATCTTTACTAGATCGTCCATTCACCTTGTGGGAGGCCTACCAACACTTCGATTATCAGTTCGCTGCATTACATTATCACCCTTATACCTAAAAATATTATTATGTCTTACTCGATCGTATTCCTATCTTTTAAATAGTTTCTTTTGTCGATACTGGATGTCGCTAGTCGCTATAGACTTATTCCTAGCTCGCTCATTTTCTACAGACAAAAAATACAAATCGTCCACTCTGAAACTCATCCACATACTGTCGGGAACATTAAAATGGCGACGTGTCACTATCGAGTGATACGGCTGAGTTGTTTATGACTTCCCGCGGTCAAGCTATTTCAGGCACTCAATGGACGAGTGAATGGAGAGCGCTGAATGAGATGTGCCGGCTAATTAATAGCTAAGTACATTCTTTAGACAATGAATTCGAGAACAAAGTAGCTGATTTTCTTGACGTTTTTTCTTAATTACATTTCATTTGTTTTTTTTGAGATAGAGAGGCAAACGATCAAGTCACCTAATGGAAAGGGGCGTGTGCACCTCCAAAGGATATACAATACAATACAATACAAATACTCTTTATTGAACACCACAAATCAGTACAAAACAATACAGAAACAAAGAACAAAGTAGACAATAGGCGGTCTTATCGCTTAATAGCGATCTCTACCAGACAACCAGTAAGAAAAGTAAGTTGGAGACAGATATATATAACACCAGAGGGTTGCAGTTGCATTGCCAGCCTAGAGGGCTAAGATGGAATAACTCACGGCCAGTACTCTCCACGTCGGAACATAGAAGCGTAAACGCTGCTGCTGCAGTAACATGGTAGTAGCAATACGGATGGACCTTGGAGAAGGTTCTACCACCCGCAAATGTACAATAATAAATGTTTATTTCCATTTTTCTTACTTCTAGGCTGGTCTAGGAAAAACATAGAATGTACCAGTTGCTTCTCTTCCCGCGCAGATGGTAAAAGCCCATCGAGGGAATGGGCGAAAATCATAGGAATCAAGTTATAGGCGATGCGGCTAGCAACCCATCACTATTTTGATTCCACTTTCCACCTATTCGCACACAGTGTCTTGCTAAACGTGGCCTGTAGGTCGGTCTTGCTACCTTAGTCTCTGTCTACCCCGTAAGGAACAAAGACGTAATTTGTGTATTGTTTATTTTTCTTCATGACTAGTTCATAAATAACTAAATTATACAATAGAGTCATTCAAACTACGTCTCAAGAAATGTATCAATTTTTTGTTCTTAATTTCAAACCCATGACGTCCCAATCTCCATCGATTGACATATAAACTACTGTCCTTTATTAAGCCATTAAATCGAATCGATTAAGTTTCAATTAATGCGTAAACAAGTAGTAAACCTCTCGAAGTATTTAAGTTGCGTCGTAAAACTATTTATTTATGCCTGCGTCCGAACGGTAAGTGGCATTTACACGTATTGATATTGGGAGCCTCTGGGTATGTGGTGCGGGAAGGAGAGAGGCCTGGGCACACCGAGGAAGGCTGTTAACTAGGCAACTCCCATTAGCCTAATGCGTAATGCTGAGCCAGCGACCGTTTCACTTTTGCGAAGACACACGCAACGCTGGTGATCTTCTATTTTTATATGTCTTGATTATTTTTTATTTTAAACTATGTATATTCTCTTATATTTGTGTGTCTTGCAAAAAGGAATAAATGTCTTCTTTCTTTCTATGAGTGTGAGTTCCAGTATGAATTCTTGAAATGAACATTTCAAAAAAAATGCTACATAAAAATGTACCTATATGTAAATCTATCACCCAGGGTTATGTATTGTACTTTAAACCGTGTACTCTAAACTCTAAACATTTTATAAATTGGGGAAAAAATATTGATCAGAAAAACTCGACTGACAATTGTACCTCACTTCAGTATCAAAGCAAAATTGGCATTTTCAGATTGAATAAATTGTTACACACAATTGATACCTTTTATTGACGGTACTTACATTGAGCTCTATCTTACATCTCCTACACCTCCTACATTATGCAATACCAAATCTGAAATCTGAAATTTGAAGGCAATTTACATACATACATGTACGTACGAACTTTGTGGAAAGGGTGCTTGTAACTTTGCAGAAAATCACCATACTTTCGCGGACATCCTGTATAATTGTAAAAATTAAAGTTGGTTACATATTATAGTCATGTTATGTAAGATGTAACAATAACACCCGCAACAAATTTTGGTTTTCCTAATTTACAAAGGAGTATAAAATGACAGTCGTTGAAAGCTAACTTTTACAGTTCAATTCTGAAAACCACCATGATAATAAGCTTTGCTTGAAAAACTTGTTTCTATCTTTGTTTTAATAATAGTATATTTACTACTGCAAGTCATTTATTCAAAATAAAATACATTAAGCTACTACAATACTTAAATTACAAAAAAAATAAACTATGATAAAATCTAAAAGTTAACTAAATCTACAAAACTTAAAACTAAATAAATATACCTAACTATAAAAAGAAAAAAAAACAATCTACTGAATAGATAGCTTTGGTTTCGTTTTTTTAATGCAGTACCTAATCCACAATCCACAATTGAATCATCAGGCAGCGCAATAACGGACTTCCTGTTTCAAAACCTCTTTTTTTTTTTTTTTTTATATGAATAGGAAGGCAAACGAGCAAGTGGGTCACCTGATGGTAAGTGATCACCACTGCCCATAGACACCCGCAACCCCGGAGGGATTGCAGATGCGTTGCCAACCTAGAGGACTAAGATGCAATGCCTCTTGTGCCCGTAATTTCCCCGGCTGTCTTACTCTCCATACCGGAACACAGCAGTCATCAGAACCTCTTCTGATGTCCCCTTCAGAAGTAAAAAACAATTTCAATTCAGATCTTCATTTGCCACTCCAAGTGTACCCCTTACCGTGGTCAATATCCCAGCAATCAAAACCCAAGTAGGGCTAACCGATATCACGCATAAAAGTAGACAGTAAACTTTTACGAGCCAGTTTAGTGCCGTGAACTATGGCTCGAAAGGCTGACTTCCAAAATGTTTCCCCGCATTGTTATTCTATAGTCGTAAGCACGGTTTGTTATGGGTCGATTGAAAGTTTAAATTTTTCGTGCGCTGGTAACACTCCCTTATTTAAAAAAAAAACAACTAAATTGAACTTCCTAAGCTGTAGGCTTATTACCTAACTCGCTCGCGATCGCCATCGTGTTCATTTTGACAGTTCTTATATGAATGTGACAGCTAGCTGGTTCCGATGCCAATTGTCAACGCATACATGAACTGCCAAAATGAACACGATGGCCATTGCGAGCGAGTTAGGTAATAAGCCTACTGGATAGAGTACAGATTGATGACCATATAGCCAAGCAGACGTGACGCGTGCTATACCCCTACACCACCCATAGCAGGTGGGTAAGCCATCGAATTTTTCTATCCGTTACTAGCTGTCACGTGACCTTATTATTATGCGATTTTTTGTCGCTATGCGTCATCTGTTTGAATGATGTGTCTGTACGACACAATTACAAACTCTCGTGGAACATCTACTGCTCACCAGGGACAAGAAGAGAAAAAAGAGAAAAGAGGAAGGAAAAGAGGTCGTTCTAAAATAACATGGCAGCGCTCTGTTGAAAGGAAATTGGAACCCCTTGTCATGAGCTGGCGTGGGAACTATAGCCCAAGCTCTCACATTCTAAGAGGAGGCCAGTGCCCAGCCAGTGGGACGTATGTAGGCTGGAAATGATGATGCTGATGATGAGCTGGCAAGAGCCAGAAGTCTAGTGGAAAAATATGCTGAGAGCCAATGTCCCTGATCAAGAATTGCAGGATAAAATGATTACCAAATTGTGACTCAATTGAATTGAATTTAAAGTCAACTTTACTTACTAAGTCTAAAACTTTATTTGAGCTGTGGTTTTAAAGCACCACACAGATTTATGTCACTTTCGAGTGATGCGTTTTCGGAAATTGGGCCCTAGACTATGCACTATGCAACAATAAATGAATAACTTTACTTATCTACTCTGTGATTATAGTGAGGTCAAATCATACAAAACACAAACACACAAAAGTCACCGAACCGTTCGTCGAGTGTCAACATTCGCTGAGGATGCCTCGGAGAGAGGCGAAACACGTGTCCGGAATATTCTATGTGGTGGTGGAGGTTCTCATTGTCATTTCTGTTGTTTTCCGTTGATTTTTGTTTTGTGCTGTTGTTTTCTCGAACATAGGATAGTATTCGACGGAAGCGTGCCTGTTTTGTATGATATGTGGCGAAAACGCCACGAATCCAGGCCACGCATGGCAACATGAGAGAAGAAAATTGTCTATGCTCTCTCTCTCCTCTAGA
This sequence comes from Pandemis cinnamomeana, assembly GCA_932294345.1. Classification (NCBI taxonomy): domain Eukaryota; kingdom Metazoa; phylum Arthropoda; class Insecta; order Lepidoptera; family Tortricidae; genus Pandemis; species Pandemis cinnamomeana. The sequence goes on along the minus strand of OW028724.1, from coordinate 5,033,543 downwards.
CTCGACAGACTACGGCACGTTATATTTCTTTCCCTCTGATATTATATTAGTATCTTGTGTTAAGTCTTAATATCTCTAACTGTATTAATCGTGTACAACAGTGATTACATTCTCTTTGGAAGAAGACTTTTCCTTTAGTAGCAAAGTAAAGTTATCCATTTGTTTTTTGACATGGATCTCCGCAAAGTAACGGCTGATTCCACCGGCATTTTCATACAGATGCCATAGCGCCGCGCATGTGGTCCCACCAACCCATTGGCTTACATTAACCCGTCCATTGCCCACCCAAAGAAATGTGTTTCCTAGTAAACTGCCGCCCGTACGCCCAATTAACTCGGCCTTCTTGAAAGGCTTTATCTTTGAGATTAAGGGGCAGTTAGTTTGGTTGTTTTACGAAACAAAATAGCAATTTTAAAAGAATATTAAATAAAAATTTTAAAAGCAAGTTCAATCATACAAAGTAGTAGTAATATTTTAATGTACCTGAAACTCCTGTGTCCATCAAAGTAATAAATATTAAAAAAAGGAAACTCATTTTTCAATACCCATTTTTTTTAAGTTTCAACACAATAACGTGTGTTATTGTTGACAGCATTTGATTATAACATTGACATAGGAACTAAACAAGTGCCAAATGTCAAGTTTACTCGACTACAGTAGGTACCTAGTAAAAAAGACAAAATTTACTGGCAAAATCAAACAACTTTATTACAGACAAAATAAAATATTATCTTGTGTACATTTTCGTATACGGACATAATAAGCTGCTCCGACGCAGATATTGAAGCAGTTTTTGTAATTATGAAATAAAAATCGAGAATGTTCCTAATCTTAACTTTAACCCATTTATTAATGATATTATTGGCATAGTTCAAGATTAATTGTAAATAAAAATTAAAAACACACGATATAGCTTTATCGCTCAAAAGTCAAAGTTCACCAGACTTGATATAAGTAGATTTTAGTGTTGTAAACAATACAGTCCTATTTGTGAACTACAGTTTTTAAATTTCAGAGTTAGTTCACAGGAATTAGACATAATCACCATGTTATGTACCTACATACAATACAATACAATACAAATACTCTTTATTGAACACCACAAATCAGTACAAAACAATACAGAATCAAAGAACAAAGTAGACAATAGGCGGTCTTATCGCTTAATAGCGATCTCTACCAGACAACCAATAAGAGAAATAAGTTGGAGACAGTACTTTATCAGGTATAAGAAAATAGTTCATATTAATAATTATACTACGTAGGTATGTATCAACATATTCACTGAAACACGTACGTAACATCTTGTTTTTTTACAGTTTTACTTGCCATTAAATCCATAAACAAAACCCAATTATTTAACAAACATAAATCACGTCTTTAGCCCTTACGGGGTATACATGCCCTAAAGTAACAACACCTAAAGGCCACGTTTAGCATGATTGTGGGCGTATAAGAAAGGGGAATCAAAATGGTGATGGGTTGCTAGCCGCATCGCCTATAGGCGATTTTTGTCAATTCCCTCGATGGGCTTTTACCACCGGCGCGGGAAGAGAAGCAACTGGTACATTCAATGTTTTTTCTTTGCTCCCAGACCAGCAGGGAATAGACAAAGAAATATATTAAAAAATGGCAAATGGCAATACAAACGTATTTATAACTCAAGCTATATTTTTAAATCCGTTTGAAGGTGACCCCGCTCCCTCTTAAGACGGCACCACCAAAGTGTCGCGTTCTATTCCGAATAAAATTTTATCGACGAATCAACATTTTTATTTATTTTATGTCTTCATTCGGCTTCTTTCCGGTAGCGGTTAATAGTTAAAATCCATTAATGTTAATTATATATTCACCCGTTTATCTGGCATTAGTTTTATGAACTATAAAGAGAGCGCAGTGTAATTTGTAAGCAAAACTCGAGCCGGCGATTGTTAATTCGTTCGTTATTGCCGATTAAAAACCGGATTGATTTAGCTCGGGTTAGTGTAATAGAAGATTAGGCGGCGGTTTTGTGGCCGAGATTATTGACGTGATGCCTTAATGACGCTAGCGGGAATGAATGTTATCGCTTAATAAGTGGGCGAATTGATTATCGATTCGCTAATCGTATGAGGTCGAGTTGACCGAACTGACTAACGATCATTGTACAGTCGGTTCCCTAATAAGTGTCCTTTTTTTAAACGAATTAAAAAAGAGGTTCTTAATTCAGTTGTTTTTTTTCCTCAGCTCAAATAGTTCCAAGGCGAATAGGTACTAGACTACTAGGTAGGTAGGCAGATAGACTGAGGGTCGTAGGGATGAATCCGAACTAGCACCTCTGGACTTTTGGTAATATACGTGCAAAACTTTTGCAATTTATCATGAGCTCTTCGGTGATGGAAAAAGCATCATGAAACAGATCCCACAAAGCAATTCAACGTATGTAAAGTCCCCAGTGGGTCCACGTGGGAACATAAGCTCAATCCCTCACATTCTGAGAGGAGACCAGAGCCCAGCAGTGAGACATTCAGTCTGTTAGTCTAACTAGACTGTACGTCTAGCACGAAAGCGTCCAAAAGTCGCGTCGCGCGCGAGTCAGATTGCCCGTCTTTTTCTTACTATTCGTTTTAGAAAGAGATGGGTAAACTATCTCGCGCGCGACACGACTTTCGTATGCTTTCGTGCTAGGCATACTGTAGTGTCTAGTCTGAAGACAAAACGGATGCAAGCCAGCTCCGTATTACATTGCAATAAGCTAGGTGCACAGATGTTTTCGAGAAATTCACAATCTCACATCAAACTCGTTGATGAGATTGTTAGCCTGCGCAGAACAGGCATGTTAGAGTGAGAGGAGGGAACGGCAAACGTTTAGGATCGCATGCGCCTAATTGCGGCGCAAAACGTTTCCTTCGATTCGATTTCTGTTTAATTGCTTCGTTAAGGAGACGCTTTCATTTGTTTCAATTATTTAACCGTGATTCGACTGTTTTTACAAAAGAGATTGAGCTTTGCAGGGTCCGTGTAAGCGAACCATGAGTACCCGCTTAAATGACTCCTCGCCTGTGCGGTGCAGGGGCGTGGCGTAGGACGACAAAGGGGGCCGAGAGAGGTGCGGGCGGCAGGCGCACTATCCGCCCGCACCTCTCTCGGTCCCCCTTGTTGTCCTACCCTGCGCCCTTGCACCGCGTGGGCGAGGCCTCATTTAAGTGGTCGGTTTATAATAAGAATGAAGATCTATAATTATAGGCACTATCAAATGAATCAAGAAATTTTTATTTCTTGATTTTTATGTTTACTTTTACGGTTTTGCCGTTAGAAATTTAATTTCTAAATGTCTATGAAAATTAGAACACATAGAAAAATCCGAAAAGTAAAGCTATGACCGGGAATCGAACCCGGATCCTCGTCATTCCGTGACGCGTGCTATACCCCTACACCACCCATAGCAGGTGGGTAGTCTCCGAATTTTTCTACCTGTTACTAACTGTCACGTGACCTTTGTTACTATGCGAATTTTTTGTCGCTCAGCGTCATCTGTTTGAATGATGTGTCTGTACGACACAATTACAAACTCCCGTGGAACATCTACTGCTCACCAGGGACGAGAGAAGGCGCTGTTTTTCAAATGATAGGCACTATCAAATGAATCAAGAAATTTTTATTTCTTGATTTTTATGTTTACTTTTACGGTTTTGCCGTTAGAAATTTAATTTCTAAATGTCTATGAAAATTAGAACACATAGAAAAATCCGAAAAGTAAAGCTATGGCCGGGAATCGAACCCGGATCCTCGTCATTCCGTGACGCGTGCTATACCCCTACACCACCCATAGCAGGTCTAAAATTATGTTGCTCTATTGGAGGAGAATATTGGGTCATTTGGTAGCTTCCAAGCTGGTCTGGGAGCAAAGAAAAAACGTAGAATGTACCAGTTGCTTCACTACCCGCGAATGTTAAAAGCTCATCGAGCAAATGGGCGAAAATCGTAGGAATCCTGATATATAGGGGATGTGGCTAGACGTGGTTTATGTATATATTTATGTATTGGTACAACACGATGTACTTAATAGAAACAATAATAGAAGGAAATACATGACAAAAGGGGAAAGGACGGGCCGAGAATAGAATCAGTACTTTGATTAAATAAAGAAGACAATAGACGCTGTATCGTTTGTCCAGTACTGTCTTCACCATAAGGGCACACGGGGCCCCATAGTTGCCCAGGGCCCCCATCCTCAGGGGGCCCCGAAGAACCGACAATTTCTCTCACAAATTTCTCAAAACATTTTGTTATTATAATTCGCTTTTTTTACTTTCCAAAAGGGCCCCAAATTCTTGTGTGCCCGAGGGCCCCAGCTTAGTTTAAGACGGCCCTGCGTCTGTCCCTGTACGTACACACGGCAATATAATCAGGTAAGCACCTACGCACGCTCGCGCCGTATCTATCCTGCTTACCGAATAGCTTTGCTGTGTGTACCTATTCAGACCAACGTCGGTATCCAAATAGTCGTTTCAAGAATTGCGCCTTAACGCGTTCCGTGCTGATAACTAGTAAACCAACATTGTAACATAATTAATTATTAATAAGCTGCATTGATCGACGCAATCAATGTTTAGAATGAAAAACGGTCAATCCCGTGCAATTTACACTTCTCAAGAGTTTGATTGTACCTAAACAGTTTGTAATTTGTACGGCATTGAGAATTATCAGAAAAAATTACACTTCAGTCATTTGTTTTGATCCTTATTTCATTTTCTTGATTTTTTCATTTACTCGGCCTTTTATATGCTTCCTATGTCATGAGCGTGCCGCTAGTTTTCTCTATCGCTTAAGAAAATTCGTCCCGAAAGGGGTTCGGAATATATAAAGAATGGGTAGGGTAAGGGGTATTTTTAAAGTAAGGCTTGCGTTCTTTAAACATTCATATAACATTGCTTGTGACTGCGACTCGGTCCTCTAGGTTTTTTTTTAATTGCCCATAATATTATGATTTTTTCTCAAACATTGTCGTAAATGGCGTCCTTGTATTCTAAGTAACAGAACACGAAGGGCCTTGTTGACGGCCGAATTACATTGCAGGCGCGATTTTCTGACAATAAATCGGATTACTGGACTGTTTGTCAGTTGTTTTTAACTTTTTAAAAGTCAAATAGACTATGGAATAATGAACAAACAGCCAAGGCGATGGCCGAGGAGTGCGCATTTTGTTCGAGTCTAACGTTTTTATCAGTGTCTCAAATAGCTTACGGTGACGGGTGACATTAAATTTTTTTTAGAAAAAAGGCGGGAACGTGAAAACCACTTAAGTTGCAAGGAAGTTTAATGCAAAATTTATTTTTAATTTCCTCTCAATGTTTAAGAAAAACATTAATCTGTCTCAGCTAGAAGAGCAATTGCTGGATGAGTAACTTTTAAAAACACTCACCTGCGGTTCGTGTTTTTAAACAGAATAGTCATCTAGCAATTGGCTACTTCCCAGGCCTCGGCATTAATCCTACATAGTATAAAACAAAGTCGCTTTCTCTGTCCCTATGTCCCTATGTATGCTTATATCTTCAAAACTACACAACGAATTTTGATGCGGTTTTTTTAATAGATAGAGTGATTCAAGAGGAAGGTTTTTATGTATAATTACGCAGACAAAGTCGCGGGCAGAAGCTAGTCTACTAAAGGTTAATGCTGAAAAGCGCAATCACAGCAATTTGCGTGGGTTTAATTTTATTACTCTAGGTATATTGAGCATAGGTACAACAAATGTTGCTGCGGGTGGTATTTATCTCATATTATTATATTGGCTACCTCGTATTGTTTTAAACGGCGTCATTAACGAAATGCACCCGCGCGATAGCTTATCAAATCGAAATTCTGCGAATGGCGACTGGAATCGGTAGAGCCAAGAAACTTAGACCTCTCAAGGCGATTTTATTGAATGAGGCGTTACTTTGCGGAGGTCCATTTCAACGAACAAAAAAATTACCTTGCTACTCCGCTACTTACGTGCAAGATAACCAGCCCTGTGTGAAATATATGTTTTTCATGCATCCCTCCCTCCACTGCTGCCAATAAAACACACATAAATCCCACAAACTTAATTATCCCCTACACCACACAAACACTGACGCGTTTCGATCCCTCTACGTGATCATTATCAAAGTTTAATGAACACAACTGTTAGACATCAAAGTCGTACTCAAACGACGACGTACGACGTTGGTTGGTTGGTGGTGAGTAGCGGAGTAGCAAATATTATATTATATTATTATATAGCAAGGTAATTTTTTTGTTCGCTCTCAAGGCGACTTTGTTAAGACGTTACTATCAATGTATCAACAAATTTTACTTCCCAATTTTTGTTATTTTTACGGTATGTTTACTGGTACATTCTATGTTTTTTCTTTGTTCCCAGACTACCTTGGAAGGTACTTTGAGTCATATTTGACAAGTTTCCATACAGATCGATGTTCAAATGGAACAGCGTCAAGAGTGATACCAAATTTTGAATCGAAAATTTAAATGATAAGTCTTTGTTGGGTGTTCAGTGGAGCTAACCTAAATGCTCAAATATTCTGAGAGACGTATATATGCTGACCCCTATTTCATTAACACGACAATTGTCGGTGACAAGTGACAATTCTCTTTACATTACAAACTCGACAAGAATCTACGCTGGTTGGATTCATATTGAAAACATTGTGTTGGCGACTGGCGGGGTCTGGCTCCAGCCTCCTTTTAGTACGTAGTTGTATATTTACCGGTCAAGCGTCCAAGTGACTACAGTGTAGTCCCTATTTTTGTCCTAGGGACTGCATTATGCATTCACGCCACTGGCCAGGTCTTCCTCCCTTGGAAGAGCCAGCGAAAACTCGCTATATATGCTTCTCGCTCTCTCTTTAAGCCTCCCGCCCGAACAAGTTAGGGTACTGTAGTCGCTTGGACGCTTGACGGGTTAACTACTTAAGTTCCAATTTTAAAATACCTTCTTGTGCTGACATCAACTTCCAAGACAGTTGCTCTGTCAGGTTGCTAGCATAAACAGCTGTTCCGTATTAGGCTCCTAGTTACTTTGTTTGTGTTATTAAACCATTTAAATCATAGCAGAAACGTTTTTAAATTCCGTCGTCGACACATTGCATTTCGAATTGACAATGGTCACCGACAATTGTCGAGTTGGTGACATAGGATATGATGCATATGCAGTGCTGTCGTTTCATTCGGAGCTCTATCGTCCGAGGTTATCTCCCAAGCAGTCGACATAACAATTAGAGTGCAGAGAAATTCAACGAGCGGTGAGCTCGTATCGGCCGATAAGGCGGCCAAAGGTCGATGTTTACTTAATCGTCTATTTTTTAAGTCTCTGACGTCTGTATCACAATCAGCCTGGTTACAGGTCGAGACCAAAAATATTCTTTGTAAGTCGCTCTCTTGAAAGACCTAAATATTTTGTTTATACGACAATGAAGACTGGGCATTTGTCTTATAATTATCATTGGTCACGATAAACGTTAGTCATAATTTTTTGGTCGTGACACATAAAATCATGCGTTTTTCAGGATTTTTCGATTAGGTCTTGTTACCTACTCTGTCTACCCCGTAAGGTATAGAGACGTGATTTATGTATGTAAGTATTAAACGCAACAACAATTTGATTAAGTTTACGCCAAAAGGACATCTGGCTGATCTAAACGAGTCTGGCAGTGTTTTCGCGCTGTTCAATTTCATTAGACATAAAACAACCTTGTTACATAATGAATATAATGCCCATTTCATTGTATGTAGTGTGTATGTATGAATGTGTGTAATGATATTTAGTAGTTTATTTATGAATTGTTTGTTGTATTTCGAGATGTACGCTCTATTGTGGCTTTCACTATATGGATATTTTAAACTCTTTGTCGGTCTCTCGCTTAATGCTCCTCTCATTTACTCAAAGGTTAACTGGCTGAGATCTTTTTTTGTGATTTGTCCCTGTTTCTTTATATTTTGTTCAATAAGGCATTATTACATATAAACGGATAACACACGTATAGAAGTCGAGTGATGCTCGACATGTTTCGGACTAATTCGTAGACTCGTAGTCCTTCCTCTTGGAGCGCTCGCCCGAAACATGTCGAGCATCACTCGACTTTTATACGTGAGTTATCCGTTTATATGTAATTATGATTACTTACCATTCTCATAATTTGCACTTAAAATTACCGCATTAATCGCGTATGTGCGACCGCAATATTTTTCACACCAAACCAATTTATACATAGACGTATCATCTGACCTTAGATAACAGCGTGCAATAACTTTTAATTTTAATTGCAATTAATGCAGACAATTAACGTTTTATGGCATAGTTAAAGCAGATAAGCGTTAGGCTGAGTGACCATTAACAAGTGATTGAAGGAAAAATAATCACGACATTGCCTCTGCAGCTCACAGTGCCTATGGTTATGGTTGCCTGGAAGAGATCGCTCTGTAGCGATAAGGCCGCCTATTGTTACCTTGTAATATTCTGTATATACCTTTTTTCTGTTTTGGTTGTTATATGTGGTGTTCAATAAAGAGTTATTGTATTGTATTGTATTGTATTGTGCCTAATTCCTTTAAAGTGAGTTAGAGCTTCTAAGTACAACGCATACAAACATATCAAGTCTTTATCCCTTACGGGGTAGACAAAGCGTAAGGTAACAAAACCTTAAGGCCACGTTTAGCATGATTAAGGGCGTATAGGTGGAAAGGGAAATCAAAATTGTGATGGGTTGCTATCTGCATCGCCTATAACATGATTCCGAAGACTTTCGCCCATGCCCTCGATGGGCATTGTGAACAACTGGTAAATTCTATGTTTTTTTTACTCCCACACCAGCATGGAAGATGGCATACAAAATACCTTTGGTAGTCTTCGTCTCTCTCATTCTCTCATTCGTCTCATTTCATAGAGACTTATTCAATGGTACCCGAAATTCGAATGTCGTTCAAGGATCTAGGAGCTCAAGCAATGTATATTCCTTATACGAGTAATTAGGCATTAGACTTATTGTGAGTGTGTCTCTTTCTAATTAGAAGAGCGACCAAAAACTTGTGTAAAAGAGACACAGCTACTCAGAGATTTACATGAAACCGGAATTTTACCGTAAGTTAAAGTGAAATAGAACGGCATGAATTGGTGTTGAGTTTCAAATTATTTTTGATGTAAAATGTCGAGTGATATATAAAGCTAATTACAATTACACATAAACGGATAACTCACGTATAAAAAGTCGAGTGATGCTCGACATGTTTCGTACTGATGTTATGATAAGGTGTCCGTACTGGCGAGAGAAAAGTTTTTCATTCCGCGGAAAGTACGTAGTCGAGTGATGACTTTTTATACGTGAGTTATCCGTTTATGTGTAATTATGATTAAGTCTCACGGTAGTTTCAGGTTGATACATAAAGCTGTCTTTATTATCGCTACGCTTCTGCATCCGCGATGGCCAATCGCCGTACAACATGTTTTCTGCTCTCTCACTCTCGAGTTTACTTTCTGTTAATTTTAACTGCCTCAGATAAATAAACAATAAATGAGTTGATGGCTGTCGCTTATCGAAAAATGAAATTTACGATCCCATCGTTAAATACTAATAATGAGATTAGGATGTAACTACTTTATTATTGTGATAACGTTTTCCGCTTTTTTATGTTCCGTCACAATGTGAACCTATTTACAGTCGAGGCGCGATTTGATAGTGTTAATTACGATTTGCACCATAATTAGCACTTAACAGCTTAACTGTAGCTTTCAGAGACCTTAATTAATCCAAATTCCGAAGCCAATAACAGTACTGTATATACCATACTAATATTATGATCCTAAGTATCTACTTATCACCAGTTTTAATTCAGAAGGGGTTGTCTACAAATTCACCGCTTGTTCCCAGTACATAACTATTTTACATTCCCAGTACGTTCTAAGGTAAAATAAAGACTATTTCTAAATTGAAACAAACATGTTCGCGGCCTACGGGCGGCCTACATTGATTTTACCAGTGCCGGTTATGTACGGGGAACAAGCTAAATTCACAATGTTGTGTTCATATTGTGACGTTTTCCCCGCGGGAACTACGCAATTTTCCGGGATAAAAAGTAGCTTACGTGTTATTCCGGAACATAATCTATCTCTGTTCAAAACTTCATCCCGATCTTTTCAGCCGTTCTGGCGTGAAAGAGTCCAAGACATTCATATACATCCTCACAAACTTTCGCAGTTACAATATTAGTAATAGGCAGTAGGATAGTAGGATGAAATTATGGGAAAATATAGGGTACCCACTTTATATTATCTTCCTTAATATTAAGATGTCCTTATGTTCGGCAGGAAGACACGAAGATTTGAGGAGAGTTGCTGTGGGAGCGCTACTGGGACAGTAACCGGTGGCTCCAAGGGGAACTGGGCTGAATGATCGCCACAGAGGATCGACCGCCAGCCTGATCCAGCTAGGCGTCCCCACAACATCAACATCAAATCAACATAATATTCTTCTTCTTCTTATTTGTGGCGTTTCAAGTCGTTAAAGCGACGATAACTTCGCCAATGTCAAAGTAACAAAAATATAATTAAAAAATCTTGTGACAAAATGTCGGCAACGTTGTACGCCGCGGTAATGGTCAAAGACCCCCTCCCCCCTGTCGGGCTCTTAGCCAACGGCCAATGATATCCCTCAGCCAGGAAATCATTAGCCGATGCTTAGGGTGCACCGGATCAAACACTGCTCTTCCCCCCGGACGGATCCAAAAAGGAACCGCAGCTCTTGACCACACGTGGAGGTAACCCGACTCGCACCCCCCCTAATATAATATTATCTTCGACGTTATACTGTACTTAACCCCTGCCTACCGTCTAGCCAGACGGTCTAAGACCTAAGACCTGCAAGGGGCATCGGGTGCCAAAAAGGCCGAAGTTCGCGAACATTTATTACTAATTAACCGTATCAGTGATACCGGTGTCGCTGATGGCTGTCAACTTGTCAACCTGGTTAACACGCCCGATGCCGCGGGAACTGATTACTTGTCACCGGTCACTCAGGCCAGTGGCGGATTTACCCTGAGGCCCGGTAGGCCCGGGCCTAGGGCGGCTAGATTTAGGGGCGGCCCCAATCGTGTCAAAAAAAGTTGACCATAAAGTAATTTCATTATGTAGTCTATATGGTGGATGCTGAAAAAGGGGCGGCTGATGGCTTGGGGCCTAGGGCGGCCGAGACTGCAAATCCGCCACTGACTCAGGCCCATAGAGTTAGGAATCTAATTTTTGTATTATGTACCTGGTTAATATTTATACAAGAATTCGTTTAAAGGTATTTGATTGATTGTTGGGGGCTTTCATCGCTCATTTGGAATAAGGATAAGAATAACTTTATTTCACCACAGAAGTTACTAAGTGCATAACAAGGACACATTGTTACATAGAGATAGGTGGGTGACATTTTATGCGGTAAGTGAAACAGCGGCCGTCGCACTAGACTCTGGGTCTGTATCGCGAGTGCCAAGGGAAGTACTCAAAACACATGAATAATTAGATACTGTGTGTGTGTGTGTGTGCGTGCGTGCGTCTGTGCGTGTGTGTGTGCTACACTTTACCATTTCATTTACTATTTATTGCAACGGTCTTTGAAGAGTTTTGAGCACGGCTTGTGACCGATGTTTCGAAGGCTTAGATTGAAAGCGATTTGAAGCCAAAATGATAGTCATATTAAACTTGAATCATAACGTACTTTAGTTCTTAAGTAGATAGGATTCACACAGTGCAAGGGATGATGAGTGATAGGACTGGATTCCTTTATTGTCTTAATATAATGTTAATTTGATAACACAATGCAATACAGTTGGTATTGTATTAAAAATAAACAGATTAATGTTGACTTTTTGGTTTATTGAGCTGTTAATAATAAAAATGTGTTTAAATTTCAAGAGCATCAATCTGAATTCGATTTTTTGAAAAAAATGTTTACGACAGATTTTCCAGTCTGCTATAGAACACTCACCTTATTTAGTGTACTTTCTCTGTAGACTAAACTATGCACAAGTTTATCTTTCAATAATTTTAAAACAGCCACACGCAAAGAGTCTGCCGCATTAGAAAATAGAATAATAAGTAGGTAGGTCTTTAATAAGATGCTATCGTATTTTTAAATTCCATTCTAACATTCGAGCCCGGTCAATTCCACCCACGTCTGCATATTTTATTGGCCACTTGATCATTGCAGGGTTAAACTCAATACCTTAACGAGAGCTACCGTGCAACTGGTAGAGACAACTATTTATTTTACTGTCGTGTTATCATCCGTCTCTCTCTGGCTGGGGCAAAAAGTTTACGTGCGTCCTTGTCTTTCAGGGCAATTAACACTCTCGTATACGGTAGCGATGGTAGAAATTAGTTAAGAGTAAAGTCGCCCTCATTTTTTCCACAGTTTTGAAGCGGACAGTAGTGTAACGATAGTTTTACACTGACGTAATTTTGATGCACATTTGATTTTATTTTGAGACAATCTGTTTGGTGACATAAAGTTAAGATATAGCAGAGATACACCTGTTTCTAGACATCTTTAAAATAATCATAAAACTACTTAGGCGTAGCAAACCTGCATTTTCAATTATGCAACTAGTGTAGGTAGTGCCACGATGCTTTCTTCTAGTTTGATCGACAAAAACAAGCTGAAACGATAACCGTAATTTTTTTAACTTTGGACATTTGTTTCTTTTTTTCCCACTCATTTAGTAGTCGCATTGTCTTGGAGTTCGGTACCTACACATATAACTGTCAATAATAGTGTGAATTCATATTAGTTAAATCGATTGTCATTTAGTATGTGCAGCCTTTGACATAAGGATATACCTCAAACGCGTGCGCGTTTACGGCTCGATTGCTATAGGTGTCGCCACAAGCCACAGCAGCAAGGTATTGTCATAGGCATTTGACACCGTAATTCAAACGCTAATGCTTACACTAAGAGCCCTTGAGGTTTTATACATACAATAGTTCCAAATAAGAAATTCATGTCATACCGTCCCTCTCGGGTCCCTTTTTATCCCATAATTTAAATTGGACATAATAATCGTTAGAATTTTGGAAAAGCCATTAGAATGTAGTGGGTTAGGTTAGATTAGTTTATTATCAATTCAAAAAAAAATGCTTACTGTTTCAGAAATAAAGCGCACCAACGAAAATTATGGCAAACCGTACATTGGGAACTTACATTTTAAGGGACAAAATATAGACCTCTCCCTCTCACTCTATATTAAACATTATAAGTGTGAGAGGAGCACGATGTAGTGTAAAGGAACAGTTGTGTTCACATACCGCGTTACCGTACTGCGTTATCTGTCTTGTGGCCGGCAGCAGAGTAAACAGGCAGGTAGCGGCTTTTTGTCGTCCAGTTCAATTTTAATGGTCGTTTATTTGTTTTTGTGACTTTCGAGTCATTAGCTCACGTTATTGCGGGTTAAAACTTAACCGTTCGGTAAAATGCCACACTAATGAGAGTCTTCGTGACACAAAGCGTTTTCTCACAGGAGATGAAATACTTTCCCTTCCGCCAAAAATGTGGTCTGAGGTTCTAGTGTCAGTTGATACAAACGAACACCTCTAACGTAAGTAACGTAACGTAAGTTAGTAAGTTAGTAAACGTCATTAGGTACTATGGAAAACTTGGCAGCGCCACTTGCGAATCGGGACTGCAACGAATTGTTCACGTATCATGTATAAATGTAAAATCCAGTCATTATCCCTTACGGGGTAGACAGAGCCTAAGGTAACAACTAAAGGCCAGGTTTAGCATGATTGTGGGCGTATAGGTGGAAAGGGGAATAAAAATAGTGATGGGTGGCTCTACATTGTCTTTATCAGATTCCTAAGATTTTCGCCCATTCCCTCGACGGGTTTTTAGGTTTTTACCAACTACGCGGGAAAAAAGCAAGCGTACTGCGAAACTATTGTGTATTACTGCAAAAATAAACTAAAGGCAACTCTGGTCGTAAGAGGTGTGTGCTTCGTGCAACAATGACTGAGTGGTTTGAAGCTTGTGTTCAATATTTTATTGGCCGAGGTCGTGTCGGGAATATGATGATGGTTTTATGGAGTCACTTAATTGAGTACGGGAGGAGTGCTAATAGTGTCTCAACGCATCTTTGTATAATTACATGAGTTTTTTAAGCACGATCTTCCTGCAAATTGAATACAAGCTATGTACAGTCCAGGGCATTAATATCGATACAGCCATCATGTCAAATACAAGTGTCACCGACCGTATTATTTATGCCTTAAGGGTGTATATATGTTTTTGACGTCTTGGTAACGTATAAGGGAAAGGAAGGTTAATTCGGAAAAAGAAACTCAATAAGCTCAGTCACTCAGTCAATTGAGCCTCTTGCCACCTAATTCAATTGAGCCGTATAATGCTCGATTTGCGTTACGGATAATCTTCCATGCTGGTCTGGGAGTAAAGAAAGAACATAGAATTTACCAGTTGCTTGTCTTCCCGTGCAGATGGTAAAAGCCCATCGAGGGAATGGGTGAACGTCTTAGGAATCATGTTATAGGCGATGCGGCTAGCAACCCATCACTAGTTTGATTTCCCTTTCCAACTATACGCCCTTAATGCTAAACGTAGCCTTAAGGTTTTGTTACCTTAGGCTCTGTCTACCCCGTAAGGGATAAAGACGTGGTATATGTATGTATGTATGTATGTATATTCGGCTAAATTAAAACTAATGGCAAACGACTCTAGACACACTATTTATTGTGATTTATTGGTATTAAGAACAATCCAGTATTTGCGCACGGCGTTATGTAGGTAACACACCATAGAACTCGATTCCCACTGGCTTGCCTATTTTCAGGCAGTTGGGCACTTTTATTCTGCAGAATTAGAGAAAAAGGCTAGTTAAATGCCCTTCGGCTTGCTTTCTCATGTACTTGACGCCACGCCACTGCAACACACAGAATTTTTTAATTTACTTCGCGATTCTAGTCTTAAATCTCATTTGTCTAATGTTTATCTACGATACTTCTTTTATAGGTACTGTGAGGGTTGTAGCCAGGTCTACACTATTGACTGAATAGGAAACTCCTGGGTTCGAGCGTAAGTTCGGGGTTCTAACGTAACGCGTAATTTTATAAATGAAACCTGTTAAGGACTTTTAACCGTTTATTCTATTTTAGGAGCTTAAGTCTTTTAATAACAAATCATCATGCATTCGGAGGCAGCTGTCCAGGTACTGCCCTGAGAAAACACTTTGTTTTTTCTATTCTATTAAAATTCTAAAATCAAATTTACAAATAATTGCATTACCTGCCAGCATGCGTAGAGTGGTTTATACAAACCTTTGTACAAAAAAATTCTAGTTGTTACATGATTGATGACACAAACCACGTCTATAATCCCTTACGGGGTAGAGGAGACTAAGGTAACAAGACCTAATAGCCAATTTAGCATGATTGCGGGCGTACGAGTATGCGGAAAGGGGAATCAGTTTATTTGTCAATTCATCACTTATTTGATGGGAATCGGTATTGGTAAGTATCGGTAAAGAGGCATGTGGAAACAACCCTACTCTCGATTAATAATTTGATATGCGTCACTATGTCCGTTTAAAAATGAAATGCAGTTCCCTCCGTTGGTTGCTACAATGTAAACAGACGGACATACCGATTAACAGGCTTATTAGTAGGTATCCTTATTGTTATAATTCTCGTCAAGTGCGAGCTCCATCTAAGCAACAAGGATTCCGTGCCACATGCTTTACTGGGTTGATTTTCTTGAATTATAGAAAAAAAATGCCCTTACTGCAATGATTTTGCGCGAAAATGTGAGTTAGTACAAATATCTTGGGATAAATTACCGATTGACCCAACCCCAAACTAAGCAAAGCTTGTACTAGTTGTACTAAACTATGGATACGAGTAGGCTTATTACCTAACCCGCTCGCAATCGCCATCGTGTTCATTTTGACAGTTCATGTATGGGCTGACGTTTGGCATCGGAATCAGCTAGCTGTCACATTCATACAAGAACTGTCAAAATGAACACGATGGCGATTGCGAGCGAGTTAGGTAATACGCCTACAGGCAACGGATAAACATACTTATATAATGTAGATAAATACATAAGACATCCATGACTTTGTATTCATCATACAACTGTCTGGCCCTACCGGGATACGAACCCAAGACCTCTAGCTTCATAGTCAGGGTCACTAACCACTAGGCTATCCGGTTGTCAAATGCAATACAAGTTTATTTAAAAAAGTCGTGGTAGCCTAGTTGACCTGTGGCCTCTCAAAGGGTCGTGGGTTCGAACCCCGGGCTTGCACCTTTAAGTTTTCCGAAATTTATGTGCGAAATTACATTTGAAATTTACCATGAACTTTTCGGTGAAGGAAATTTATTTTTATTACAGTTCCAAAGATACGGACCCTAAAGAAAGAAAGAAAGAAGACATTTATTCCTTTTTGGAAGGCACACAAATATAAGAGAATATACACAATTTTATAGAAAACTAGCGACCCGCCCGGTCTTCGCTCGGTATATTATGCATGTATTATAAATTAAAACCTTCCTCTTCAATCACTCTATCTATTAAATAAAACCGCATCAAAATCCGTTGAGTTGTTTTAAGATATAAGCATACATACGGACTCGGGGACAGAAAAAGCGACTTTGTTTTATACTATGTAGTGATAATCAAGACATGAAAAAATAGATCATCAACGTTGTGTGTGTCTTCGCAAAAGTGAAACGGTCGCTGGCTCAGCATTACGCTGAAGTGTTAGACACCTGCAGCACTGATTTTCAAAAGACAGATACATTGCGTGGACTTTATAATAAGGTCTGATTAACTTCGAGTACGGACCCCTAATAAATGGCAACATTCCTCAGCGCATGCCAAGATCAATGCTCATTAGTAACGTTATACTTTTCGATTTCATACACACTATGTATGTAAGCGTAATGAAGAAATATCAATTATCATTAGAGTTGAATTACGAACAATTAATAGTTTCAAGCAGCGGATATCTGCTTTTTACAGCAATGCGTGAACGTGGTTTTGCGTGGATTTTAATTACACTTTGTAAGTACTACGGTTAAGTTGCGACTGGTATTTAAAGGTTCAGGAAAGAGGAAAATTAAAAGGTGCGTTTGTTAATCGCATTGCTTATACAGAATGGATTCAATGAACAAAAATATTTACCTTGCTACTCCGCTACTCACGTGCAAGATAATCAAGCCTGTGTGAAATATACGTCGACGTTGGTTTCCATGTGTAACAGTTGTGCTCATTAAACTTTGATGATCATCCCGTAGGCTTGGTTATCTTGCACGTGAGTAGCGGAGTAGCAAGGTAATTTTTTTGTTCATTGAAATGGACCTCCGCAAAGTAACGCCTGATTCAATAAAATATAATAGAATGGACTCAGTAAACGCGTGACGTAGGTGGACCGCGTTTTTTTTTCTATCCAGTTTATAAAGATCTTCTTCTTTTTTATTAATACTGCCCCATCGATCGATGCGATAATTTCGCCAATGTCAAAAGTAATACAGTATTCAAAAATCTTGTGACAAAAATTTCGGTAGAACACGGTCAAAAGACCTCCCCCCTGTCGGGCTCTTAGCCGACGGAAAATGGTATCCCTTAGAATCTGCCAGGAAATCATTAACCGATGCCCAGGGTGCACCGGACCAAGCACTGCTCTTCCCCTCGGATGGATCCAAAAACGAACCGCAGCTCTTGACCACACGCGGAGGTAACCCGACTCGCATCCCAGTTTATAAAAATAAGATGGTTTAATTGCTTTTCAGACACTTTGACGATAGACTATCCTTAGTTAGAGAACCTGATTACAAAGCTTGATGAAACCGCGATGACAGCAAAATATGTCTACAGCTTATAAATGCGAAAGCAACTCTGTCTGGCTGTCTGTTGCGCTTTCACGTCTAAACTACTGAACCGATTCAGTTGGAATTTGATATAGAGATACTTTCAGTCCCGGGGAAGGACATAGGATTGTTTTTATCCCCGAAAAACGCATAGTTCCCGCGGGATAGCGGTAAGTGAGTTCTCTCGGCCCCCTTTGTCGTCCCACCCCGCGCCCCTGCACCGCGCGGGCGAGGACTCATTTAACTTTTAAGCGGTCGGTCTGTAGTAGATAGGCGATATTTATTCAACAATTACAACACTCCTATTACCACGGTTTAGCCGTTCTGCCATGAAAGAGCAACAAACATCCAAACATCCAAATTTATAAACTTTCGCCTTTACAATATTAGTAAGATAAGATAAAAAAATGGATAAATTAACTTTGCTACTCCGCGATATAATATCAAAGTAACGCCTGAATCTATACAGTTTGCCAAATATAATGATTACTAGCTGTTCTAAAAGCTGGTTACGAAATTTATTACATCACAGGAAGTAGACAAAAAATGACTTGTAAAATTTGAAATGCATCTAAGAAGCGACTTCGGACAAAACCTTGTAAAACATGCAGCATGTCGAATTCCAAATTTCAACTCCAAAAGGATCAAGTTGTAATCTGTCAAAAACACAACCCACACTCAAAAGCATAATCCTAATCCTGATATAACAAGAAAACATTCACAAAAAAACCTTTGTTGCCATTAACATGGGATTACTACACCTTGTGGCAAACACGCATAAGTCCGATTTTGACCCTTTTGTGTTCATAATTGGCTTAACTTTACCAGCTTACCTGTGCAGCTATAGTACGTGTTTTGCGCCCAAAATGATTATGAACACGTTAATAATAGTACTTTTTTGAACAGCAAAAGTGTTGGTACAACTGTGAACAGCGGGTGTGACACTCGTAACATGGATTGACTTGACGTTTGCATTGATCCCTCAATGGGCCGGAAAATAATTGCTTTCTAGTAAATTGGACATTACTCGAATTATAAGTGGGCTTGAGGGTTCCAATGGAATTTAGAAAGCAATTTTGAGTGACAAAAACGGTAAATAATTATTTTGAAAAAAATTTCGTCACTGTTTATTTTAACATATGCATGTTCCTCTTTGTAATGACGTAGGTTGGTAAACGTATGAGCCACTCAATGGTAAGTCAGTAAAAATTAGAAAACCTAACTATAATTTTACCAGTTGGGTAACTTCAGAATCACAGTAATGCTAACATTGTAGCTGGTGACAGAATTAGCAAGATTGCCATCATGTTGGACCTAGCAAGAGGTCTTTCCGTCTAACCGCATGTTCCACACGCCCTAATCACAAGCATTATTATAATTACTGCAAATACGTAGGTATAACAAAATTAACCTAACCGTTATAAAAACAATAATAATTGGCACTGGGTTTTCCCTTCACGCTGTTATTCGTACCTACTAATCCATCAAAATGATTGATGAAACAAAATTTCCTTAACATTGTGCTGCATGTTTTAAATAAAAATAATAGTGATATTAACGATATCTATGCATATAACAAAATTGTGGAAGTCAAATGTCTGTCGATAGAAAAAATGCTTGAAACTAAGTCAGGGGATGTAAGAAGTGAAATAGAACCAACGCTGTTTTTTTTCTTTTTTGTTCAGAAAGAAAAAAAAACCTTATCGAATCTCATAGTCTTTGACCAAAATGCCATAGTGCTTCGGTGCGTGCAAGCATGCGTCAATCACCGGACGCTCAATTCTGCAGCACATTATTGATTTATCACGTGTACCACGCTAGTCTTTTTTGCGATAAATTTTCCTTAATTTATTCCGTTGAAAAATAACCATTTTAATTAATTTGTTAAGTACATTTTTTTCATGAAAAGCACGAGACTAATGTTCACAATGGTGGCACTTAATGACTAAACATTTATTACCAACTAGCTTCTGCCCGCGACTTCGTCTGCGTAGAATTATACAACAAAAACCTTCCTCTTGAATCACTCTATCTATTAAAAAAAACCGCATCAAAATCCGTTGTGTAGTTTTGAAAATATTACTTACATAGGGACATGGGACAGAGAAAGCGACTTTGTTTTATACTATGTAGTGATATTGATCACCACAAATCCTCGCGCAACTCTATACTTCGTTTTTTAGCATTAGAAAATAGTTGAACAATCTTGCCATGTCTTTTTACTGAAAAACAGTTTTAAAAAATAAATATCAGCAAGTTACAATTTAGAATTCCTTTAATATTGTGTTTTGTTTTGGTTTCATATTTCCCGGTTACCGATTTTTAAAAAGTGTTTTTCGATAAAAAGACACGTCAAAATTGTTTATCTTCTTTCTAATGTTAAAAAACGAAGTGCAGTGCGTTTGATTTTGGGCCGACCAATCACAGTGAACCTATCGCTGTAGTGCTTATACATTTTTTTCATCCCTTTCCTTTTAAAAAAAAGCTAAATTAGAATGTGGCACTGATCTTGGGCGCTGACAGAAAGTGGAAAGGATTCTACATTCACTTTCCTTTCTGCATTAACCGGACAGACTCGCTAATTCATTATTTTAATTGTGAGCAAACGAATGTACTGGTGTAACCTTTTATCGTGTCATAAATAATGTAACTGTACCATTACGGGCAGTAAACAAGCAATTAACGGTAGTGATAATTTATTTATTTCCCGTATCCTGCCGATCGGGAAATGACCATAACTTGGTCCGCAATAAAATTATTAATTTAGACCTCGTAACCATATTTATGGGAGCGTTAGCACTTCCAGTGAAATAAAAATAAGCTTCAATCTTAAATATATCAAAGTAGCTTAAATAAAACCTTTATTTTTGATTTTTCAAATATTTATTTAGTGTGTTAATATCCATTAAGTACATATTATTTGTTTGAACAAAAAAAAAACAGAGACCTAGGTCAATTAATTACGCAGATTTTTATCGGATATGATTGGTTTTTGCTGTAAAATTTGAATGCGCAGGAAGGAATTAAGCTATTCGTCTCTCTCTTAAATTTTTGATGTAATAATTTTATATGAAAATAAATATTTATTCTACTTTTAGTCGATGTACTAAAACTTAAAATAAAAAACATTTATTCATGTATTGTATATAATATATAGGTACTGTATATGCTGTTAAGGTTTGATTGTAACAATGCTATAAGAAGTTTTACAAAGATTACTTCACACCATATGGCGCTAGATGGCGTTGCAAATGTGGCAATATGGCATTTTGGATCCTTTGTCATTGATTGGCGTCCGGCCACCCAGTCGTGCCCTGTCACTCACACAAACATGGGTTTACTTGTAAACAATACACAATAAACGCTTTTGTCAAATCGTTTGTTAAATTTTGTAAAGCAAAAGGAGATAAGTGGTAATTTCGAAATTTTATTCTTTCGAGATAGGTACTACTTATTTTGTAAAATAAGATAAAATACAAAAACGTTCAGGTGTGTGTTTCGGTATAGTTTTCTAATTTTACGTATGTTTCGGTTCTGTTATTATAAGTACCTGCAAAACTGCAAAAATACCGGATAAACACGTTTTCTCAGCGATACGCTTTTTAAGACTACAGAATCGTCTTTACAAACTTTACATCATTACAGAAGCTTACATGATTTAAAACGAAGTAACAATTGTAACAATTGTCGTGTGTTTACGGCCTTTACACATAATATATACACATTAATCCACTATTTGGTATAATTCATGACGAATTGATGTTGTGACCTTACGTGTCCACCCATTAACAAATCAAATTTCAATTATAGCATTACTTTAATTCAATTCAGATTAACTGAACAGGTATATATGGGGAGTGTGAATGTGTGCGTTGGGAAGGGAAGGCCTAGACGGACGTTCCGTGACCAAATTAGGGACGTTTTGGAAAAGGTCAGGTCAAGAATACCCGCAACCAACGAGCATGTATGAAGAGATTGATGAATGTGGATGAAGCGAAAGAGGTATGTCAGGGTCGTAGCTAGTGGAACTAAGTAGTATCAGCCTACCCCTGTGAGAAAGAGGCGTGACGGTATGTATCTAAACACATACATGCCGTCAATTGAAATATTATTTAACTTTTAAAAAGAATGCTTGCGTATGCTTCCATGCTGATCTGGGAGTAAAGAAAAAACATAGAATGTACCAGTTGCTTCTCTTCCCGCGCAGACAGTAAAAGTCCATCGAGGGAATGGGCGAAAATCATAGGAATCATGTTATAGACGATGCGGCTAGCAACCCATTACTATCTTGATTCCATTTTCCATCTATACCTAGCCCCACAATCTTTCTAAACGTGGCCTGAAGGTCTTGTCACCGTAGGCTCTGTCTACCCCGTAAAGGATAAAGACGTGATTTGTGTGTGTGTGTGTGTGTGTGTGTGTGTGTATGTATGTAAAAAGAACGGGTTTAAGCTACTTTACTTACATATCTTGACACCAAATAGTGCTTGTGCTTCGGTGTTCGTGAGGAGAGTAAGACAGCTGGTGAAAATACTTGCACATGAAAATATTCCATCTCAGCCCTCTAGGCTGTTGTGAATGTCCAAGGGCCGTGGTTCTTACCTTTGTGTAACCCACTTGCTTGTTTGCTTTCCTTGAAAAAAAAACAAAATCTTACTTACACGTTTTTGCCACCCTACCTATTCCACCTACAACAGACACAAAATTATCCAATAAAATTGAATTTTGCACGGCACAGTGCACTCGAAGTGTTCACAATGAGGAGTCAATCATTTTCGAGTTATCCAAGATGGCCGACAAAAGAAGAGTGACACTTGCAGTGACAGACAAATTTAATGCTCAATGATGGATTTGAGGCAAAAAGGTTATGGGAAATGCTCAAAATTTGATAATAATGCCACGGATTGTGATGGATAACTTCATTTAAATGCGTGATATTGAAAATAATATGTCAATTCGGAAAAAATATTATGACAACATTTATGAAGTGAACTACAACGAGCTCGAGGAGTACCTAACAAAGTACAGTCCGTGTGCTCTAGAACGACATTCGGGTTTGGGATTCAAGTATCAAACCCATAAGAGTGAATGAGACAGCAAAACAAACCATGTCATTTTAAATAGGTACTGTAATAAAATTGGTTTTGCTTCACGAATAAGATACCTCAACGAGCACACACACACACACACACAAATCACGTCTTTATCCCTTACGGGGTAGACAGAGCCTAAGGTAACAAGACCTACAGGCCACGTTTAGCAAGATTGTGAGCGTATAGGTGGAAAATGGAATCAAAATAATGATGCGTTGCTAGCCGCATCGCCTATAGCATGATTCCTATTTTCGCCCATTCCCTCGATGGGCTTTTACCATCTGCGCAGGAAGAGAAGCAACTGGTGCATTCTGTGTTTTTTCTTTGCTCCCAGACCAGCATGAGAGTTAGCTCAACGAAGGATTCAATAAATTAATCTTCAAGTCACGCGTAGAAAGTTCTCTATCACAAAAATCGTTGCTTGTAAATCATAAATTGGAACAACAAAGTAATGTGACCTTATTTAGCATTAATTACCATGATGTATAAGTGACTGATTAGAGAAAAATCGCCTTATACAGAAGCAGTAATGGATTCAGTAAAAACTTGAGGAACAATTATAGTGCAGTAAATAATGGCAATTACCCGACAACGTGGGAGCGACCGTTACGCTATGCTACTGACACCATGGTTTGGGTGAAACTGGGGATATCCAACATTTAGCAGGGACGAGACACCGAGAATTGCTTTGTCACTCAGTGTATTGACTTAGTCTTGGGGGTATAAACAAGAAGTATACAGCTTTCTTTGAGTAGTTATTGACATAATCACTTTATTATGTTAATAGAGCGCATATGCTTTATTGGATATCTACTAACCCCCTTATTTATAAACGCTCTATAGGCTTCTGCTAACTTAGCAATCGTTTGTCCTTATCTGTCACTTTGACATTTACTTTTCACAGATAAGGACAAACAACGATTGCTAAGTCAGCAGAAGCCTATAGACTCTATAGTATAGAGCGTTTATGAATAAGGGGGCAAGAGTTTACGACGTTTGCTAAATTTATGAGTAATACACCACCGCTCTCAAAATTTAAATACACATTACCAAAGGAAGACGACACTATTACTCCAAAACATTCAACGGAGAAGCGGATACATAGGTATATATTTTTTCAAAAGACATCTATGACTTTGGTGTCCAATTTTAAGCATCGTTAATATTTTATTCATGCTTTCATCTCCCAAAAGAGCAGAATTTCACCATCATCATCACCAGCCTATAAATATACCTACGAACCACTGGGCATAGGCCTCCTCTCACAATGAGAGGGCTTAGGCAGTTCCCACGGTGCAGTTTAAATTTTAAACTTCACACACACCATTGAATTGCTTCGCAGGTTCGCAGGTCTTCGCATTTTTCCGAACAGCTTAATGCGAGATTTATTCAACAGAAACCATGTATCGAAGACCACGCGACCGTGGTCACCCTAACTCTCGATGTATGAATGCACTGTTAAATGCAAGTACACAATTCTTCTCGCTTTAAGGAGACCACCCAGTCTAGATACGGGATTAGCAGAAACAATGCTGTGCTAATTGACAGGCGTCAAATGAGGGGAAAGTTATCATCGCCTGACGAACGTGAAGTGCCATGGACCTCATTATACTGGTAAGTTTTAGGATTCCGACCTTATACTATATGTATTATTATTATTATGTATATTTATTTTCATCTCTAGTTAGGTTTTACAATATTCATATAAAAAGTAATAAAACAATATTAATACAAAGTATAAAAACATTATAAAAACCTAGCCTAGGGTGCCGCCGGCAGCGAGGCGAGGCCTAAGCTACCGGTGGTCAGGGCGACAGAGAGAGGAACCTCCTGACTATCCGAGCCGTGTCCAGGAGTACCGCCTTCTGTATCTGGCCCTTGACCCAACCACCAAGCGAGAGCCTTTTAAGGTGATGGTCAAGGCTCTTCGCTATTAGACCGTTTGCCGAAATGACTATTGGGACATTATTATTATTATTATGAGCCTATTGTGTCCCACTGCTGACCAAAGGGCTCCTTCCAACGCTTCCACTGCTCTCGGTCTGCTGCGGTACGTGTCCAGTCCCTTAAGAAGGTGTCCAACTCGTGTCTTATACTATAATAAAATAAATAAAATAGACCTTATACATCCCTTATATAAATGTATTTAATGTAAGTAGAATTTAAGTATTCTTACTGTATTTTTATTTGAAAAAATGTCTTTCTGCCAAGTTTCTTGCGGCGCATTCTTCTTGGCAATGATGATCTTTCCGAATGTGCTGGTAGTTTCAAAAAGACACGTAAAAGAGCCCTTGGCGGCCAATTTGCAAAAATAAATTTTCATTTTCATTTTCATTTTCATTCATTTTCATTTTCATTTTCAAATAAATAAATATCTTAGGACAAATTACACCAATTTAGCCACCCCTAAAACTAAGCAAAGCTTGTACTATGGGTACCAGGCAACGGATAAACATACTTCTATAATGTAGGTAAATACAAACTTAAATACATACTACATCCATCCATCAATCTGGTAGAGATCCCTTATAGGTATAAGTTCGCCTTTGTGCATATATTTAAGGTATTTTATGTGATTTGTCTGTTTCTTTATATTTGTACAATAAAGCATTTACTTACTTACTTACATCCATGACTCGGGCACAAACATTCGTATTCATCATACAACTGTCTGCTCATACCGGGTTTCGAACCCAGGACCTCTAGCTTCATAGTCAGGGTCACTAACCACTAGGCTATCCGGTCGTCCGATCCTAACTAGTCTTAACTAATATTACAAATGCGGATGTGACTTTGTTTGTTGCGCTTTTCGAGTAAAGTAGGTACAGTCGAAGGCATTCATATCGATACAGCTATCATGTCAAATTATGTGTCACCGCACCGACCTTATTGTTTGCAGCTTAAAGGTGTATTGTTTTTGACGTGTTGGTAATGTATAAATATTTATGTCCTCGACTGTACAACCGATCGTGACAAAACTTGGTATGGACCCATCACTATTTTTGATTCCCCTTTCCACCTATACGCCCACAATCATGCTAAACGTGGCCTTTAGGTCTTGTTACATTGGGCTCTACCCCGTAAGTGATAAAGACGTAATTTATGTATGTATGTATATAATTATATTAAAGTGGGAATTATTAGCGTGGGTATTCAATAGTGTAATTAAAACCGTCACTATTATTACAAAAGTGTTGTTCGAGTGCAATCAGATCCGCTTTATATAACACTCTACAATCAAAGTACGGGCTGACACAGGAGGATCATATATTTCTTGCAGAAAAAACATACTACACAGTCAATGAATATTTAGACTCCAATAATAACAATTAGATAAGAAACCTACCTACTTAACATTACCGTAAATAAGTGCTTGTCTCTCTGCTACCCTTCGTTTAGAATTGAATTAAGCCTAATAATTTGTATTTCACTGTTTTTAATTAGTCTATTGATAGGGAAACTTATTGTAGTGTATTGCGGTGCCCTCTCAGGGTTGTGTTGAAACATATTTAAAATTAAGACCTTTTGTACACACAAAGCAATCAATAAATGAATATGAATATGAATCATTTGTATACTAAATACACTTAACGAGATCATAATACGACTCAGACGCATTGGCTCACGGATATTTAACTGGATCGCTTGTATTTGATCGTGGAATGGGAGAGAGATCGCTTTTAAGGGTCTCGTTAGCTATCCACCACATTTTTGCTTTAAAGACTTTTGAAATATTTCATATGCCATAATTGAGTCCTAATGGTCATAAGCCATAATATTACATTACCTAGTGCTCTCACTAATCATGCTTAACGTGGCCTTAAGGTTTTGTTACCTTAGGCTCTATCTACCGCGTAAGGGATGAATACGTGATATATGTATGTATGTATGCTAGTGCTCTAAATGCCCAATTTGTTTCGTACTAATATGGCAAGACATAACTACATCTAACAATAATAAAATAATTATACAAAACGATAATATTAAAAATATTATGACATTTATATTAGTCCAAACGTCGTTATAGCAAAAGGTCATTATGACTAAAGTTATTATACATGTTACTTCGTCCGCGTAGAATTAGACTTAAGAACTGATGTTGATAGTATATTCTGCAATAATTATTTACGTAGCGACTCTAGACAGTTACGACCTTTGAAATGTTTATGGGTATCCTGCGGGACCTATACAATTTTCCGGGATAAAAACTAGCTAATATTTTAATACAGGGTTCCAGCTTTTTCCGTTTCAAATCTAATCCAAATCCGTTCAGTCGTTTCAGCGTGAAGAAGTAGCAAACATACACACTCACTCACATCGTCACTTACTTTCGCATTTATAATATTAGTAGGATAGTACTAGTAGGATACAAATAGGACTGAAGATAATAATGGATAACAATATAGACCTCGTATTTGTAATACATTGCGTGTGCTGCCAATTAAGCAGTGCGCGATCAGCGTATCGACCGAGCAATGATAACAGAAGTATTCTCGTTGGAATTATACTCTAGTCTAGTCAACTAGTCAGGCTCCCGACCAACAAAGAAAGACCCTTTACTCCACATAAAGCCTGCCAGAGAACGGGTCAAGCTAAGTTATGATTGCTCTTGTAATATGCAGTGATTACCAAAACTGCAAAAAGTGGGATGAAAATACGTGATAAAATTCCCCCCCATCTTGAGCTACTAATGTAAGTAAACGTCTCTTTCTTCCATCCAAAACCATCAATCCAAAATTAGTGAGGTACTTCACTGGGTTTTATTATCGATAAAAATCCGGATCAAATGAAGTATTCAGCGTGTGTAAAGTGCCAGCGGTGTTGACAGAGACGGTCAATAAATCACTCGCCGCCACAAAGGAATCAATGTGTGCTGATTGTGCATCGGGATCGCTTTTTAGTATTAGATAGTGACGGGGTAATATCGACATCGATAAAGATAATTGTAATTTTTATTCATATTTTTAATCGTACCATCTAATAGCACTAAGTAAGTAGCACGGCTATCGTTTTTGCAGTTCTTTTATAGGCACCGACTAGTTTGTATCATTAATAAAACGACATTACAATACAACTTATACTCATAAAGTACGTATTTATGCTGGATGTAAGCGGCATAAAATTATTTTTTATACTCATGTGCTTAAAGTAAATCTTCACATAATGACCAACAGGCGCCAACAGTCGTGCAACCGCTTGGGAGGATATTAAACGTATTTACACAGCAATCCAAAATTAAAATTTTATAACAACACAAATTTTAAAATGTATCCTAGTGAACTGTTATAAATTGTCGCTGCACGGACGTAAATTAGGAATATCAGTACCAATCAAACAATAATTTGGTTGCGAATAAGTATAGAATATCAATAGAAACTGGTGGCGTGTGTTTAATGTGGAGGAATTGATCAGTTACTAATATTATCTACGTCCGTGCGCGCGCAATGAGATGTATATAATCAAAGCACTTACTGTCACGCGAGCACTAACAAGTGCTAAGTGGTTTTTAATACGCACTTAGCGGATTCATTCTTCTGTTTCTTTATTCTTAATCAATTATTAATGGGATCTTTGATCGCTGACAAAATAATTGCCTGTTATTAATACTTCGTTAAATTCGTGCAATTCTAAACAAGCGTTTAAGTGTTCAATGTAAAACTACCGTAAGACTCGTGCGCTTAATTGGTCTAATCGATCAATTATGCATACACGTAGGTAAATATATCGAAACATTAAATCATAAATAAACAAACATCGATACACCACTGGTACATCACTACTAATATGTTTTTATCCGCTCATTGGTGGTCCATCTTCAATCGAAAGAAACTGCCGAATCATGGAATGCGATTCAAATATGACTCCGATATGACTCTTAGAATACAACCCCACCACTAACATTACCGTCGCTTTATTTACCTAGCACCTTAACTTGTCAGAATAAGGTTGATATTTGTGACGGTTTTCGTTTTATGGCGGTATATTTAATGTGGTGTCAGTGGGAGATAAATTTATGTCTATTAAACAGTTATTATCTGTTCATTGATGCGAGTTAATAAAATATTGTGCTCGCTGTGGTGTGCGGTCTTAATGTGGCGTTTCCGGTTCAATTTTGTTTCGCAATTTTGGTGAAGTCGTTTTTGTTTGCGATTTTATTCACAAGGTACCTATTTATTAGCTAGTTTGGGATACCAATAAAATGTAGCCTACATCACGGGGTTACCACGATCGCTTAATGCGCGCCACTATATAATTATATTATTTATGTCTATGTTTTTTTTTGTTTTACCTTGTTTATTTTCTATAAAATTGTGTATATTATTTTATATTTATGTGTCTTGCAAAAAGGAATAAATTTCTTCTTTCTTTCTTTCTTCCTTTCTTTCTTTATTTAGCGTAAGGGACACAGTTATACAGTCATATAGGTCTGTCCCTTACGCTGAATAGAACATGGCACGCGTTAAGCTATTGTGGCCTAACAGGACGTCTATATTGCCGTCCTAATCCAAAAGGACGCTTGTCCAAAAAACAGATTTAGTTTTTTTTTACATTTTTGTTCAAATTAGACATCAAGGAATGGCGCCTATTTGGCGTGTTTTTACTACTTTCTGTTACACAGCCGCGCAGATTGGTTGATTTTCTTGTAATAAAGCAATTTAAAATGGGAATTTTAATCGTATTTTGTTTTTATTTCAATTATTATTTTCTCTTTTATACGTGCACATGACGATCTCTTGTGAATTAGCCACATTGACATTTCAATTATTTTAATTTTCTTTTTTTTATTCCAACTGACGATATTAATTGACATTTAAATGTATTGTATTTTTAAAAAGGTGACAAATAAATTTATTTATCTACTCATAGCGCAAATCCAACGCGATTTTACACCATGTCGGTATAATGTTGCTGCGGTAAACTCAATAATTGCTCGCTTGCTTTTTATTCCAAACGTACTTTTTCTCGAATGTTTCTCTACAAGTGTTTCTGTCTCTCTCATTATGACTACTTAGCAATTTTCAGCTCGCTGCAACTGGCCACTTATAAAGCGGAACACTTAGCGGGCCCCACGGCGGTCCGCGGGGGCCCGCTGCGCCAAAATTGCCCTCGGATTGGCCCCCCGCGGGCCCCGATACACCACATTAACTTAACTGCCTCTAAGCAGTAATTTGCAGTAAAACTTTATTACGATTATGATTTTATTTGGATTTATTCGGTATTGATTAGCGGTCTTTTTGGCATGGAGACAGTCAATTAATATTAATTCGGTTGTTTTGAAATGCATTATTGACATACCAGTATCAGGAGCCCTTCGTTTGGTCGAATAACTTTTTGGTCTAATGTATGTTTGGTCGAATGATCGTTTGGTCTAAATTGCTTGCAGCTGAAACTGAAAGTGCTTTACCAAATTAGAAATAGTACATTACTGTCTAGACCAGGAAGCCAAGCAATGCTTTTCTGGCCGAGGCAAGTAGGTATAGCGATTTTCTCAAAAATCGAAAATAAAACAACAACAAAAATAAATGAAAACAAAATAGTGAAAATTGTTTTACTTTGCCGCCGTTTTCTATCAATGGCATTTGAAGAGAGTATTTTTCTACCCAGAACACCTAAAGCTATTTCAGACACAGATAAACACGTGGTCGTACTAGCTTTTTTTTTTAATTTGGTGTTTTAAGTCTTTGCCTTTATTTTATAATGGTGATTTGCATTTTTAAAAAGTTAATAACTAGACAGTAATGGAATTTGTATGCAACATTACTGGAGAGTTTAGCGCTACAGTAATGTTTTTTTTTTAATTTTGGACTGACCGGCAACAATTAACTTCCTGTTCTGATATGTAGTTAACAATGACGACTTTAATGGACATTTTTGAGAAAAAATTCTTAACTCCCATGTCAGTTCTGTACTAGTACGTATGTATGTACATTGTACAACAAATCATTTACTTAAGTGTTTCGCTTATAACATTGCGTCTTTACCACCCACTCGACGTTGAGTCGCGGCAGTTGTATCGCTCTTCAATTTAAACATTTGGTAATATTATTAAGTCCTGTTCACTTCAATACGTCCGAAATACATTCGATAGTCACGACAGATAAGTGACATTTTCAACACTGCAGGACCTTAACCTAGGTACTAAATATGTATGAAAACAAAATATTATAATCGGATTTTGGCCAATTTGTCGTGGTTGGATTTATTTAAGTAAATTGCATTAAAACAATATCATCTGTAATAAGGAATGCATGAAATAACGATCGAGTGTTTACTTAATTTGTTTGGGTGCAGTAATTTGTCGTACAAGTATTGAAATAACACAGTTATAATATCGTATCAGTTTTATAGTTTTCTTGTACTAAACTTATTTATACCCACAGTTAAGACCTCGTGGAAGAATAACAAATAGAGCAGTTTTCTATCCTGTGGTAATTTCGAGAAATGTCATCATAGTGCAGCTGTATGATAATACAGCTACCTAACTGTCAGCTTTTCGTTCAGTAGTTTAGGCGATGCGTTATATCTGTCATATACAAATATGACTTACCAAGTATTTGTAGGTTAGGTCGACGACCCAACTTCAACACCTCTGCAAATCCGAAATAACATTTTCTCCGCAAATC
This sequence comes from Pandemis cinnamomeana, assembly GCA_932294345.1. Taxonomy (NCBI): domain Eukaryota; kingdom Metazoa; phylum Arthropoda; class Insecta; order Lepidoptera; family Tortricidae; genus Pandemis; species Pandemis cinnamomeana. Next base: position 5,001,948 of record OW028724.1, on the reverse strand, counting down.
GGTTTAGTAAAACACCATCAACAGTCTTCGATCTTTCACACTAAAGACAATAACAACTCCTTTCAATTCACTGTAAGCTATTTCATGACACTAAATACGGCGTGTTTTGATCACACGTTCGCATCGATAACTCTGTAGATATAACTCGAAACCAAACACGGCCATACATTAAAATGATCGCGAAGACGCGTCTGAGGCTTTGGTGTTATTAGTTTCGCGAAATTCGAGAACTATTTTCATTGTTTTTACAAATAATTTGCACTCCGCGAAGTGACAGGTCAGGTCCAAAGCTGGGTTCAATTTAACGTTACCGGTTTTTGTTTAATTGCAATTTATGGCCGAACTGTTCATCCCCGAGGACGCTAGTCATCGGAAACATGTTTTTTAGTTTAAATAGAAGCTTTCTAGTAACTAGACATTAATAAACAAGATCAAAATTGGTTATCAATCCAATCGGAAAATCCCATTTTTCATTGAACGCGACCGTAATTGACAGATCAGGTCGATAGTTTTGTATGATCTATAGACTTTTGACAGCCAGTCAGCCACCGGACTCGAGACTGAGCGCACGTCCGTCTGCCGCGCGAATCTCGCTCTCGCGAATCGTCTGCGTATTTGTTTTGGTTTTCGTTCCCTTTTTCCGATTTAATTGCGTGGCATCATGGGACTGACTCCCTCGGTTTCCTACCATGTTCTGTTGCGCCCCGCGCGCAAAACTAATGTAGTGCGTGTGAAGTGAAGTGAGTGAGTGGGGGAGTGAGGGTGCAGCGTCTGGGGGGGCTCCAACATCTTCAGGTTCCTGGGACGCCGGCGCGCGCCGGCATCTGATGCGCGCGCCCGCAAGCGCGCTGTCGCCAACGTCCCAGTTGGGCAGTAACCGCCGGCGAGCCGCCGCCAGAGGTCTTTGCCGGTCGCGGCGACCGCCGAGGCCCACCAGCGCCGACTCAGCGCCCTGGCCGCCTACGGCCAAGGAGCGCCGCCTTCACTTCTCCTCCTCTCTTCGTGTTCTTCTCTTCCCCCGCGGCCGTCTAACCCCGCGGCCGCGCGGCGGCCTTAAGGCCCCTCTGCGTGTCTTCTTCTTCGTGTCTCCGTGTCACCGCGTAATGCGTCTACACGTGTGAGTGCGTACTTTCTCAACCCTATGGCCATAGCGGAAACGCGTAACGTTTAATTCGTCGGACTATACCGCGTCACCTTGCTGCCCGAGCAGTCCATCTCGCGTAGCTTAAGGAACCTTTTATGGGTTTGGGGTACCCTATATGCTTTTCTGTCTTATTGTGTATATCCGTGGACGTGTTTGTCGAGGGCCGTCCCCGGGCCTTTGCGTGGGTGCACGCTTTCCCTGCGCTTAACCGCGCTTAACCGCGCTTGATAAACCCGGGCCCGCGGCGACTGCTTTCGACAACCATGCCCACGGCCTTGTTTAATTTTAAGGAACCACAATTGTTCCACTGCGGTCTCGCCGCCATGTAAACCACCGATAGGGTTGTTTTTTTGTTCATAATATAGTCAGATTGAATCGAGCCTATTAGTTTCATTGTCGATAGAGCGATATCCTTCCTATGTAAGCGACACGGTCCTTGAACCAAAGGTCTAAGCGAAACGAGAGAGATCCGGCAACCTTGGTACCTAAGTAAGTATCTATTGATATTTTAACTTCGACCACCACTTATTGTCCGTGTGCGAAAAAGCCATAACATCCCGCCATACCGTTACGGTCGCCCGCGGCCGTAGCGCTGAACTATACCAAACGATTGCAAAAAGAGAAATAAGATTCAATCTCCATTTTTTTTTAATTTTTTTTTTTTTCACACACGACAATTGGCGCCCGAATTTAAAATGCTTATCTTTAACCATGGTGTCTCTCTGTCGACATGAAGCCTGGGTGCTGATTTAACTGACAATTTATTTTCTTTCAAGTGAGTTATGGTGGACTCAATAATTATTGTATTTTTTTAATTTCAGTTGCACTGATGTATGTGTAAACACAGTGTCAACAATATTTTTTTTTAACAGTAGCACTGCAGCACTGTATCAACTTAGAGTCAACATTTTTGAGTCTCCACCAAAAAGTAACTCCACTTATTGTTATTTCAATTGGTCTATATAAATAGACACATTTCAAAATGGATCGGTACCACGATGCCTCGGACGATGAATCTGATGATGGTAAAAAATTGACTATTCCGTATCTTGTAGCAGCGGCTCAGAACCGTAATGTTAACACCGCACCGCGAGGTAGCCAAAGCCAACCCGTTACTAGAAACGAGGACCCTCAACCAGGAACGTCTAGAATTACGTCACCACCACCTACAGGCGCGTCATACACCACCCAGCCTCAAACGCAATTCCCGGTTCCTGATGAGCGCGTAGTACATGTGTTGAGAGAGGATAGCTTGCGGTCATGGAACTTAAAGTACACCGGAGAGTCCGACATTTCCGAGTTTCTTTTAAGAATACACGACTACATGCGTAGTAGGGACACCCCTCACAGCAAGGTGTTGAAGTGTTTTTCGGATTTGCTCGGTGGAAAGGCTCTTGATTATTATCGCCAGATACGTGATACCGTCACTACCTTGCCACAACTGATTCAATGTTTTAAACAATTCTTCTCACCAGTAGATAGCGATTTTGTGCTGGAAAAAACCATTCGCGATCATAGACAGACAGTGGGCCAGCAGTTAAGTCTATATATTTTGGAGATGCAAGCTTTAAACTCAAGGTTGACCACCCCATTACCGGAGGCTACCCTGATTGAGATTATCAAACATAATATCTCCCCGGCTTATGCTCACCTACTGGCTGTCTGTGAAGTGTCTACCGTAGCCCGGCTCATAGAGTTAGGTAAACGCTACGAAGCTTATTCTGGAGCTCATTGTGAACAAAGCACCAGGTTGTCTAAGCCACAAAAACATATAACCGTAGTTAGCAGTCAAAGCCAGCAAAAGCGCACTAACACTATTATTTGTAAAAAATGTAAGAAGCTAGGTCATTCATACAGACAGTGTCGCGCTTTTCCTGGCATTGTTTGCTTCGGTTGTGGCGAAAAGAACGTGTTGTCGTCGGCATGTCCCAAATGTAACCAACAAAAACAACCTAGTTCAAACCCCAGTTCTGCACAAAAAAACTAAAATGCTCCGGAGCGCCCTCATTACATCCAAAGCCACCAAACTTAGGCATGGTGACTCCGGGCATTGTAGTCATGCAAGGGGATAACAGAATATATATAAAATTTGGCATTGGGGACAGGCCGTACCATGGTCTTTTGGACACAGGAGCTAATATATCTATAGTAGGTAATTATTTTCATAACCACTTGGTAAGCTTAGGTTTTCATTTAGAACTTTCTAGCATGAGTGCCAGATGCGCTAACGGTTCGGAAGTACAGGTAATTGGCGAAATATTGTTGCCAATCGAATTTAACGGAAAAACATATAACATTAAATTTATAGTCATACCAACTATAACTAATGACTTGATTTTAGGTATGGATTTAGTTCACCAAGTAGGCTTCCACAACTTATTAACTTTAAATAATTCACAACCATCTCAGCTTGCTACGTCTAGTACACAAATCGACGCGGTACATTCTATAATACCAAGGCACGAATTATCACCATTAGAGTCCACTCAGTTAAATAAAATTATAGAAAAATTTAAAACAATTTCAACTGAGCAAAAGGGACTAGGCAGGACAGATATCGTAGAGCACAAGATCATAACACAAGGGCAGCCTATTAAACAGCGATACTACCCCTTATCACCAGTGAAGCTTAAAGCTCTAAATGAAGAGGTAGATCGCATGCTGCAGTTAGGTGTTATTGCTCCGTCAAAATCACCTTGGTCAAACCCCGTAGTCATGGTAACCAAGCGAGATGGTACACTTCGTTTTTGTTTGGACGCGAGGAAGTTGAATGACGTCACTGTTAAAGATTCGTATCCTTTACCTTATATAAGCTCTATCTTAGACAACTTGAAAGGTGCACGTTATTTAACTTCCATCGATTTGTCTGCAGCCTACTGGCAAATTCCGTTATCTGACTCCGATAATACCGACGGCACTGGTACATCTAGTCAAAAGACAGCCTTTGTTGTACCCAATCGAGGTTTATTTCAATTTAAGCGCTTACCTTTTGGTTTATCGAATGCAGGTTGCGAACTACAGCGCCTCATCGACTCGTTATTCCAGCACCGCTATGGTGAGAAGATATTTGGCTATTGCGATGATCTATTGATCGCAACTAGCACTTTTTCTGAACATCTATCCATTCTTAATGACGTTTGTGACGCTCTAGCTAAAGCAGGTCTTACCATTAATTTTAACAAATGTGAATTTTGCAAAGAAGAACTGCGCTACTTGGGATACGTAGTAGGATCACGCGGTCTCATGACAGACCCAAAGAAGCTCGAATGTATACAAAATTTCCCAAGACCTACTACCGCTAAACAGTTGCGTGCATTTATAGGCATCTGCTCATACTACAGGCGGTTCGTAGATAATTTCTCGTCTATCATCGCGCCAATGACCGCTCTACTTGGTAAAAGAAAGGGTAGAGAAGCTATAGCTTGGGGTGAAGAGCCAGAAGCTTCATTCATAATGCTAAAAAAATCCCTCACCCAAGCTCCAGTATTAGCTTGCCCAGACTTTACCAAGCCATTTCAGATCCATTGCGACGCGTCATCAGTCGGAATAGGTAGCGTGTTAATTCAAGAGATAGACGGAAACGAACATCCTGTGGCCTTTCACTCGCGACTACTGTCAAAAACAGAGCGAAATTACAGCACGACAGAGCGCGAGCTGTTGGCGGTAGTGGACTCTATTAACCATTTTCGCCCTTATATAGACGGCAGTCATTTCTTGGTAGTGACAGATCATATGTGCCTTAAATGGCTTAAATCGTTAAACAACCCTTCTGGTCGTTTAGCCAGGTGGGCCATGCAACTATCCTGTTTCAATTTTGAAATTAAACATAAAAAGGGAAAATTACACGTCGTTCCCGATGCACTTTCAAGGGCCGAAATAAATTTAGTTACCTTTTCGGGAGGTAGTTCTTCCACGGACGAGTGGTACAACAAATTATTCAATAATGTACACTCTAACCCAACATTTCACAAGAACTACCTTATAAAGGATAACACCTTGTTTAGGTTTAGCAAACCGCAACATGACTTGCAAAATGAAAGCTCATGGAAAGTAGTCTTGCCACGGCAGCTTGTTGCGGAATGCCTAAAACAAACCCACGAGGTGGACGCTATTCACCCCGGAACTCACAAAACTTTAAGTAGAGTCAAGCAGAATTACTTTTGGAAGGGCATGCATAGAGACATTACCGAGTATGTCGCCAAGTGCGAGGTTTGCAAAGCGTACAAATATTCAAATGACGCTCCACACGGTTTAATGACGAATCAAAAAAGAGTACATTCACCTATGCATACCCTTTCAATTGACTTAATAGGACCCCTGGTAAAATCATATTCAGGTTATATTTACATATTGTCAATAGTTGATGTTTTCACCAAATATTGCTGGTTGCACCCACTCAGAACTGCCACTACTAAAACTGTTACGTCATTCATAGAGTCCGAAATCTTGCTCAAGGAAGGCACTCCGTGCGTCATTACGTGCGACAATGCCACGATTTTTCAGAGCAAGGAATTTAAGAAGTTTTGTAAAGATAGAGCTATCCCAAAAATATTTTATAACGCTTTTTACAGTCCAGCTCCGAATGCAGTAGAGCGCTATAACGCCACGATTCAGACCTGCTTAGCTATTTTGGTAGAGCAAGACCAAAGAAACTGGTCACGTTTTTTGCCACAAATTCAGCTATATTTAAATAGCACTATAAACATAGCCACAGGTTATACACCAAACTTCCTAGCCAAGGGGCGAGAGATCATCTCGGATGGTACATTGCACACAGTAAGAGGTAGTGTACCACAATCTCTAGATGACGCTCAAGTTACCCCCAGTGACATAACAGCAGATTCCCTTGTCGAGTTGGCTGATATTTTCCAGAAAGTAGAGTCCGCGCTAACAAAAGCGTACCAACAAAACGCAAGTAGGTACAATTTGCGACGTAAACATCTAAGACTTAACGTAGGCGACACGGTTTGGCGCCGAAATTTCGTCCAGTCGAACGCGGCAAAGTTTTTCTCAGCCAAGTTAGCACCAAGATTTGTAAAATGTAGAGTAGTTACAAAACTATCGGATGTTATCTATGTGCTAGAGGAAATTGCTACTTCAACTAAAGGAAAATATCATGTTAAAGACATTATTAAGGTTCAGCAAGGTGTATAACAGCTGGCTCATGAAATATAGAATTTCTTGCCTTGACAATTGTTTTTTTGGAAAAAAAAAAAAAAAATTTTTTTTTCGAAAAAAATATTTTTTTTGGAAAAAAAAAACTTATTAATTCCTGCTCAGGTATTGTCTCAGGACCCTAAAAAGGCAACCCCGACATGTGTAACATCCTTACTTTCGCCAAAACAATTAAAATTAAGTTTTTCCATACATTGCCATGAAAAACGAACATCCATATTTCGGGACGGTTTAAAAACTTTTTACAACAACATACCCTGGGGGCCTGAGACAAGCTAATTTTGAGTCATTCACTCACTTATTTTCTTCAGGAAAATTAAAAATAAGTTTTTTTTTTACTTTCATAATATGGTAGAAAATATTCAACCATATATTTTTTGTGCATTATCTTCAGAGATATTGCAACGGTGCACCCGTCGAGCTCCGGACGCACACCATTGCCGCTCTATTGCGTCATTTTTTTGACCTTTTTTTTGGAAACCTTTACAACAAAGGGATTCACACTTGGCCAAGGAAACATTTTTAGTGTACACACCCAACTCGAAACATCATTCAGTGCTAGCTCCACTAGAATGCTTTAAGCAGGACATTGTACCTAAGGGTAGGTACATGCCCATGCATTTTGGACCTAGACAGACTCATGACCTGTCTAGCAATCCTATAGTTAAGCCTTTATCTTAGTTAGTCATTAGGAGGCTGTACATTTGTAAATTTAGCAAAACTATTCAAGTAAGCTTAGAATAGGAGAGTTAAAATTAGTACTGAACCTGCTGGTCAGTGGGCTCTATGCCCTTAGTGTTATTTAATTGCACATATAGGTAGGTATGCATGACATCTCATAGGAAAGCATGATATTTAATAGGTGTACAATTAGCATAGACCTAATAAGGAAGATAGAACTTCAGCATGACTTAGAAAGTTTTTTTAGTCACATAAGAGTGACATAGAGTATAAAAATTTTATTTAAGTTTTAGTTAATAGGTAAGTTCAACTACCGTAGGCCCTCATCATTGTAGGTGTGCTGTACAGTTTATAGCTGTCAGCACGACGCCAAGGTAAACTCTACCTAGAGAAGCTCGAAGCTTCCTGCATGCTATAGTATCGGCTTAGGACACCCGCCCTAGCCCGAGAATTGATTTCTCCGGTTACCCCGGCTGTTCCGGTTAAACCTCCGGTTAAACCTCTTCTCGGCAATGGGGGTATTGTCATATACAAATATGACTTACCAAGTATTTGTAGGTTAGGTCGACGACCCAACTTCAACACCTCTGCAAATCCGAAATAACATTTTCTCCGCAAATCGGTTTAGTAAAACACCATCAACAGTCTTCGATCTTTCACACTAAAGACAATAACAACTCCTTTCAATTCACTGTAAGCTATTTCATGACACTAAATACGGCGTGTTTTGATCACACGTTCGCATCGATAACTCTGTAGATATAACTCGAAACCAAACACGGCCATACATTAAAATGATCGCGAAGACGCGTCTGAGGCTTTGGTGTTATTAGTTTCGCGAAATTCGAGAACTATTTTCATTGTTTTTACAAATAATTTGCACTCCGCGAAGTGACAGGTCAGGTCCAAAGCTGGGTTCAATTTAACGTTACCGGTTTTTGTTTAATTGCAATTTATGGCCGAACTGTTCATCCCCGAGGACGCTAGTCATCGGAAACATGTTTTTTAGTTTAAATAGAAGCTTTCTAGTAACTAGACATTAATAAACAAGATCAAAATTGGTTATCAATCCAATCGGAAAATCCCATTTTTCATTGAACGCGACCGTAATTGACAGATCAGGTCGATAGTTTTGTATGATCTATAGACTTTTGACAGCCAGTCAGCCACCGGACTCGAGACTGAGCGCACGTCCGTCTGCCGCGCGAATCTCGCTCTCGCGAATCGTCTGCGTATTTGTTTTGGTTTTCGTTCCTTTTTTCCGATTTAATTGCGTGGCATCATGGGACTGACTCCCTCGGTTTCCTACCATGTTCTGTTGCGCCCCGCGCGCAAAACTAATGTAGTGCGTGTGAAGTGAAGTGAGTGAGTGGGGGAGTGAGGGTGCAGCGTCTGGGGGGGCTCCAACATCTTCAGGTTCCTGGGACGCCGGCGCGCGCCGGCATCTGATGCGCGCGCCCGCAAGCGCGCTGTCGCCAACGTCCCAGTTGGGCAGTAACCGCCGGCGAGCCGCCGCCAGAGGTCTTTGCCGGTCGCGGCGACCGCCGAGGCCCACCAGCGCCGACTCAGCGCCCTGGCCGCCTACGGCCAAGGAGCGCCGCCTTCACTTCTCCTCCTCTCTTCGTGTTCTTCTCTTCCCCCGCGGCCGTCTAACCCCGCGGCCGCGCGGCGGCCTTAAGGCCCCTCTGCGTGTCTTCTTCTTCGTGTCTCCGTGTCACCGCGTAATGCGTCTACACGTGTGAGTGCGTACTTTCTCAACCCTATGGCCATAGCGGAAACGCGTAACGTTTAATTCGTCGGACTATACCGCGTCACCTTGCTGCCCGAGCAGTCCATCTCGCGTAGCTTAAGGAACCTTTTATGGGTTTGGGGTACCCTATATGCTTTTCTGTCTTATTGTGTATATCCGTGGACGTGTTTGTCGAGGGCCGTCCCCGGGCCTTTGCGTGGGTGCACGCTTTCCCTGCGCTTAACCGCGCTTAACCGCGCTTGATAAACCCGGGCCCGCGGCGACTGCTTTCGACAACCATGCCCACGGCCTTGTTTAATTTTAAGGAACCACAATTGTTCCACTGCGGTCTCGCCGCCATGTAAACCACCGATAGGGTTGTTTTTTTGTTCATAATATAGTCAGATTGAATCGAGCCTATTAGTTTCATTGTCGATAGAGCGATATCCTTCCTATGTAAGCGACACGGTCCTTGAACCAAAGGTCTAAGCGAAACGAGAGAGATCCGGCAACCTTGGTACCTAAGTAAGTATCTATTGATATTTTAACTTCGACCACCACTTATTGTCCGTGTGCGAAAAAGCCATAACATCCCGCCATACCGTTACGGTCGCCCGCGGCCGTAGCGCTGAACTATACCAAACGATTGCAAAAAGAGAAATAAGATTCAATCTCCATTTTTTTTTAATTTTTTTTTTTTTCACACACGACATATCTTAGAAGAGTCGACTCTTTTTTTTTACTGACTTCCGAAATAGTTAGAAGAGTATGAAATATAATAAGGACGTCAATTTGTCTGCATTCACCCAAAATCCTTTTTAAATAGCGTACCTGACCAAGATAAACATCGACAACTTTCAGACGTATTGATTCGAACAGGGCTTAACTCGAAAAGGTGAGATTCAATTGGAAAGGCATTCAGCAAAACGTAGCCACAGCAATTCCGTTGACCAATGGCTGGCGTGTTTTGCATGCCACGTTCCTCTTTGACTAGATAATGGTTCCCGATTGCATAACTCCTTCCTGATAACATAGATTACATACTGATGTTCATTTATACTAATATTATAAAGAGGTAAAGTTTGTGAGGTTGTAGGCGTAATCTCTGGATCTACTGAATCGATTTTGAAAATTCTTTTACCTATAGAAGGCCATGTTATTTGTGAGCTTCATAGGCTAATTATTCCTACGCGGACGAAGTCGCGGGCAACATCTAGCAATCATTAATTTGAAAGTGAAAATAGGGTCGGGATGATAAAATCTTGGGAAATCTAATTTTGAAATAGCCGTTTCGAAATACAGTGGCGACCTCGTGTTAGAAGGTGAAATGCTTGTCGATTAGTTACATGTATAGCAATTTATTGTACATAAAACACATATACATACGCACATAAATCACGTCTTTTATCCCTTAAGGGGGAGAGAGTAAGGTAACAAGACCTAAATGCCACGTTTAGCATGATTGTGGGCATGTAGGTGGAAAGGGGAATCAAAATGGTGATGGGTTGGTAGCCGCATCGCCTATAACATGATTTCTACGTTTTCACCGATTTCCTTAATAAGCTTTTACCAACTTTTTTGCACATAAAACATATGAAATATGCAAGTTTCATTACATTGCGGGTTGCCGGGGTAAACCAAATTCAACCGATCTGTCAAACTACGCAATGTAACGGCATACAATTCTTGCGTGTGTCTAAATGGGGCCTTATCCATAACCAGTTACTGTTACATCTCGCAGATGGGTACCAAGCTTAAATATTTAATCCTTACATACGATAAGCCGCGTAAATATATCTTAAATCTTTTGTTACATTCCTGGTCGTAAAAATTCTTAGCGTTCCTACTGACGAAGCTGAATCAATAACAAAAGAAAAAATACGGCAAATGAAGTCATAACAATGGGATGGCTGTTCAAGGAAAGGTAACATAACTTGATAGTTTGCTGCCGCTAAATCTTATCCTGAGGGAATAGGGTGCATTGTTGCTAGTTTTTATTAGCAAGAAGAATCAATTTGCATACTAGCATTCTTTTCTTATATTAGGATCTGATAAGTCGTAGACGCGCGGGTGCCGCTGTTTTGTAGAAAATAAAATGGCGAAACAAAGTGTTCTGCATCTGCACACAAAAAGGAATAAGGATGGTGGGATTTGAAATTCATGTACCTACTTAAATGCTGGTCTGGGTCTCTTCCCGCGCAGATGGTAAAAGCCCGAGGTAATGGACGAAAATCTTAGGAATCATGTTATAGTCGAGCAACCATCACTATTTTGAATCCCCTTTCCAAATATACGCCCACAATCATGCTAAACGAGGCCTTTAGGTCTTGTTACTTTAGACTCTGTCTGTCCCGTAAGGGATTAAGACGTGATTTATGTATGTATGTATGTATTTAAAATTCATTACAATTACTTTATTATAGCGTAACTGGAAGTTTATATTTGTACCCATTATCTAAGCGCTCTGATCATAAGTAGAAATTAAAAAAGAGGGTAAAAACTCATCCCAATGTACCCCTGGAAAATGTAAAGGGATATTTTAGACAGACGGCTTAAATGAGTCCTCGCCCGCGCGGCACAGGGGCGCGGGGTAGGACGACAAAGGGGACCGAGAGAGGTGTAACGTATATAGTTGTCTTAGTAACGAAAATAACTTTGTTATAATCTCATTATCATAGCCTTGAGTTTGAATCCTTAAGAGGTATTTTTTTTCGAAAACAAAAGACTTAGAAAACTTCAAAGTTGTTGCGATGCGACTTGTTCTTCCGTTGTAAGTATTCCACAGTGTGAGAGGATAATGATCAGACCTATCCCTTACGGGACAGACAGAGCCTAAGGTAACAAGACCTAAAAGCCACATTTAGCATGATTGTAGGCGTAGGTAGGTGGAAAGGGGAATCAAAATAATAATGGGTTGCTAGCCACATCGCTTATAACATGATTCGTAAGATTTTCACTCACTCCCTCGATGGGCTTCGCGATATAGTGAAGTCAAGTCGTGGAAAACAGGTACAGTCAAGTGTAATAATATGTATCTAGTCAAAGCTTCAAAAATAAGTACCATGCGCTCTTACACCAGCGTACCTAATAAGGTCGTGGGACATGTATGTATGTATGTATAACTCTTTATTGTACATAAAACACAAGAAAAAGATGAATACAGGACAACACACATGCACTAAGGCGAACTTATCCCTAAAAGGGATCTCTTCCAGTTAACCTTTGAACGATTGACAGGACATGAGTATTAAGCAAGAGTAGACACACAGAAAAAGTAAAAGAACCAATCGAAACCTAAAATAATCCTAAATGTCTAAATTTTAAATAATGTTTTTGAGAAGTTCGTGTCGATACTTATTTTTGCACTTGACCGTACACTCCCGTTGAAGAGAATCAGCTGGTAACTACATTCTATGTTTTTTCTTTGCTCCCAGACCAGCATGGAAGCATTCACGCAAAGACTGTACTATTATATATGTATTATGACTGTTATATAATGCTTCAGTGACTCCCAGCCGGGTCATCACACTGAATGGCGTCCCCAAACTACTTAATAGGGTGATAATTGCGGACCCATTACAGCCCCCCAGCCCGCCGCCATTGCTAATACAATTCCACAAAACCGTAACGCCTTAACTCACCTTAACACCATGTACACATAAGCCCTTTTGTCATCTACAAATCATCCGCGCTAAAGCTGGCAATACAAATCCGAACGGTCGTAACTACCCTCGATTCTGTACATAAATGATCCCTTTTTAAATTTAAGGGCTGATGTAAGAGTGAATGCTATGTTGAGCTATGTTAAATTGTGTGCTGGTTAAGTAGAGTTGGATTTTGAGTGGCTGTAAAACTTTGATATGGATAATATGGTTTGATTTGTGGCGATGTTTTTGAACTGATTACAATTTCGATATTTGTGTATGTGGTCTAGACTATAGGGTACTATTCTACGGTTGAATTATTAAATTACTAACTTATGCCCGCGACTTCGTTCGCGCGGATAACGTCAGAATGACATACCAAATTCATTCAATATCAAGGGAATGGGCGAAAATCATAGGAATCATGTTATAGGCGATAAGGCTAGCAACCCATCACTTTTTGATTCCATTTTCCACCTATACGCCCACAATCTTGCTAAATTTGTGTGTGTATGTGTGCGCCTATTGTCTACTTTGTTCTTTGATTCTGTATTGTTTTGTGGTGTTCAATAAAGAGTATTTGTATTGTATTGTAATGTGGCCTGTAGGTACCTGTTACCTTAGGCTTTCTACCCCGTAAGAGATAAAGACGTGATTTGTGTATGTGTATGTGTACACAATTTTACGTCTTCCCCTGGCTAGTAAACGAAAATTTCCGCTCGCTTAGCGGCCGGTAAATTGCTATTTTAAGGCCGGCGACGTTAAGTATAAAACAAGCTTGACAATAATTGAATTTAAATATAAAAGGCTGTACCCTACTTAACAATAACAAATGCCAGCAAGCGCTGCCGCTGATTCTGAGTAGGAACCTAAGCGTCCTTAACTTTTTGCCAAACCGCAGTCCACACTTTATTTAATTTTAACAAAATGAAACCGCTTAGTGAGCAAAAGCAGCCTTTTTACGGCTCAGTGCCAGCCTCTTGTTGCTCTGAAAATTCATTACAAACTTCTGCGGGCGGAGATTGCTTAATTTTCTTTAATATTAACTTGTACAGACCCCTTTTTAATTAATATCGACAAAGTAGTCGAGTCCGCCGCGAGTCGAGATACGGCTAGTGACGCGCGGGAGAAAGTCGATAGAAAATATTCCAATCTGAAGAAAAATATCAGATTTACTTGTTGAGTAGTTTACAACTTGTTGAGTGGTAGCATGGACGAATAGACTTCAAGCCCATGGAAAAAAAACATGTGAAATGAACCAGCGTGAATGAAGCTTAGAAGGCTGTTACTATATCATAAAATAACTCTGAGCTCTATGCCGTCATTTCTGAGTGGTACTCTGGTTTATTTCAAATGTTTTTTTCCATGGGCTTGTAGTCTAGAAAGACGACAGGACTCTCAATCAAGCGCGACCACAGAAAATGGACAAAACTTGAACAGAATAGATGCGCTCTTAAATTGCATGAGGCGTTAAAAGCACAGCGATAAGTCTACAATTTTTCTACGTGCTTGATTTGACGTAACATTTAGACAGCTACGTGAAAAGTCGAATAAAAACTCTAGTTACGTAAATCATAAATTGTAAATGAAATGTATAGTGACATCTATCGGGAACTTTTGTACAGTCGCCATCAGATGTATCGTAGCGGGCGAGGTCCTCAAATAATTCGGAGCAGCATTATATTTTAATAAATTCGTTACACCAAATAAAGTTAATAATATCAGAACACGCCATTCGTCATAAACAAGAACACCAACATAATAACTTCAGAGGATTATTTCATGACAATTATGTACTGTTCTTGAAAGACCAAACTTAGTAGGTATCCATCATGAATTTTCTGCTACTTAGCTGCAAAAATAAACAAGCAGCAAGCAAGCAAGTTTACTTGGCAGTTAATTTTAATCACCTTTTTAGTGTTTTTAATCTTATCTTCCTTCAGCCGGTTATTTTGAACGGTATCGCACAACCATTGGCACCAAACCACACCCTTCGTGGAAGAAAGACGTAAGTCCTATTAAGGCTTAATAGGACTGACGTCTTTCTTCCACGAAGGGTGCGAAACATTGCACCCAAGCCTAACTGTACACCAATGGATTCTTGATGAAGCATGTTCAAGACCGTTCAATTAGGTTATGATGCTGGAAGTAACCTTCAATATAACATACGTACATAAATCACGACTTTATCCCTTACGGAGTAGACAAAACCTAAAGGCCACATTTACCACGATTGTGGACGTAAAGGTGGAAATGGATTACTATCCGCATCGCCTATAACACGATGCCCGAGAATCTTAGGAATCATGTTATAGGCGATGCGGCTAGCAACCCATCACTGTTTTGATTCCTATTTCCACCCATATGGCCTCGATCACGCGAAAGGTAGCCTTTAGGACTTGTTACCTTAAGCTCTGTCTAACACGTAAGGGATAAAGTCGTGATTATCGTATGCCTTGTGCATTTGAATACTTTTTAGTCTTCGTCCATTAACGAAACAGACGATCGACAAACATCGATGCGAATGCCCTGCACTTCGTTATTAATTTCAAAATTGCTTTAAACAGGCATTACGCCGCTTGTTAGCCCGGGCCCAAAATGAACTCATTAAAACTATAAAGGCGGCGGTAATTAAGGCAAACCCGGCTCGACCCCCGCCCCCACCCCCGCAACCCCCTGGGGTGTCAACCCCCAATGTCCTCCCAAGTATATAAGTTTGATAGAGCCGCTGAATGTGACATTTATTTACCTTGGTTTATTGTAGCTCTCGCTTTCAACGGTTCTTTCCTTGTAGTTGTAATTTGTTTCTGTCTTCGTCTCTTTTTTTTTTCGTGGTGGACTTGTCAATCTGGCGACGACAGGTCTATATAAAAAAAGCAATAGGTTTACAACGCAAATTTTATTAATTATTCCGTCTATATTGCGTACAATATTAGTTTTACATAACCATGGCCCGGACAGGTCATCGCAAAAGAATCGCAACACGGTAATAGAACAATAACTATGACAGAAAGCAACTAAAAAGGCCAAACGTTAACGTTAAAATCTTAATTTTACTATTACAACTCTTGAATCCTGCTCTACGGCCGTGTCTATTCTTGAGACGACTTCTTGTCCAAGTTATGTGCATAGCATTTCGATTACAAGTGCAAGCACACGCTTTTTCGCAACTGTGAAAATTTCTGCTTGTCCTCATTATCCCTTTAATTGTTCTCATAATTGTTAACAAGGCAGGCCGCAAGTTCCGTTGATTCAATCTAGCGTAAGAATGCGACAGAACATAAAACATTTACGTTTATTCCACCACCGTAACCGCAAGTGGCGTATCCAAGCAATTTTTTTTTTCATTATGATGTCGTTCCATTATACGGCATCTTCCTGTAAGTATATGGCCAGTAACTTTCAACCTGTCACCGCTTATGTGAGGTGCATTGGGGTAAATTTGAAAATCGTGGATATCCACTAAACGGGGAACAATTCCATAATCTGGCATCGCTTATCTAGACGCCAAACACAGTGGAGCGTTGCTAAATTATGTAATTGTTACCGGTTTAGATATGGATATTGTGGATATCCATCCACGAGTTCAAAATTCCCCCAATTTCGAATTTATTATAAAACCAAAGCACTATAAAAGTTTAATCACTATCACTACATAGTATAAAATAAAGTCGCTTTTTCTGTCCCTTTGTCCCTATGTATGCTTATATCTTCAAAACTACACAACGGGTTTTAATGTGGTTCGGGTCGCTAGTTATAGATAAAAAACTTAAGTAAATAACCTGTTGTATTTAGTAGTGTGCACTGATATGGGACTTAAGTCATTTTTCTAATTCGGAACGTCAATTTGTCTATTCACACACGGTACTCACACATACAGCTGGTCATTTAGGTATTTAACTTTATTCATCTATACCCAATTTCTCTTCCAGTTAGCAATGTCCTTGTTCTATTGCCGGTGTCATTACGGCCTGCGACGCGGTAATTTTCAATTAATAACCATCTTAATTTTCACTGCTTTTATTAAGCTTAACCTCTATTACCTTGCCATATATTTACTTTTATACATTCAGTTGCTGTAATCAAGTAATTACTATGTTATTTACGAGCTAAAGACGTGATAATACTACAATTATAAGCCCCAGCGGACCGGTATTAATTTTTTTATACGATTCATGCCTAAAATTTTAAACAGAGACGAAAGATTACTTTGTAATGGTTTTTATTAAGATTAGTCCTCATTAACACTTTTACGATGTTTTTATTCGGAGGCTTAATAAATTATGTATGTTATGAGAAAAGATAGCTGGTTTGTCCAGAAAATCTCGCCGGTGTTGTTAATGTGAAAG
The DNA here is from genome assembly GCA_932294345.1 of Pandemis cinnamomeana. Lineage (NCBI taxonomy): Eukaryota > Metazoa > Arthropoda > Insecta > Lepidoptera > Tortricidae > Pandemis > Pandemis cinnamomeana. Next base: position 4,985,226 of record OW028724.1, on the reverse strand, counting down.
AGTCTTCAAATTATTGTTTGTTAATTTACCACTTTTAATAAGGTGCACACGATCCCAATTTTGAATTATTCTTTTTTTTTAGTTTAATAAAATTAGTATTGCTATGTACTTATACAACTTATTCCATACTTATACAGTTTTCATTTTCTTCTTTATAAAACAAAACGCACCACACAGCGCAGCTATGGCAACATAATAAAGCTACTAAACCTTTATTCCAACACCCGGTATGGTTTTGTCTGTCTCCAAGGCATCATCAGAAAACTTTACATACATACATAATCACGTCTTTATCCTTTACGGGGAAGATAGAGCTTAAGGTAAAAGGCCTAAAGACCTCAAACTTCATAATTTAAGTTTAATCCCATCAAAAACAAAACTTGTAAAAAAACCAAGTCTCGCAACTCAGTTCTTCTACCGTAAAAAGTTGTGAGATCGATGTAATAACAAGTCGGTTAATTTATTCAGTCCCTACTAAAGAGACCTACTGTCTTAAGTTATTACGTAACTAGCTTCTGCCCGCGACTTTGTCTGCGTAGAATTATACATAAAAACCTTCCTCTTGTATCACTCTATCTATTAAAAAAAACCGCATCAAAATCCGTTGTGTAGTTTTGAAGATATAAGCATACATAGGGACATAGGGACATAGGGACAGAGAAAGCGACTTTATTTTATACTATGTAGTGATTAGCTAACCTAACAACATATAATGCCCATAATCAAAATTGAAAATCGTTTATGTAATAAATAAGTAAATTTACTTGGCATTCGCATTAACCCATCAATTTAATACAGATTTATTACTTGTGTGAAAAATTGTGTTTTATACATATTATATTAAATTGATGGTTTAATGCGAAAGTCAAAGTTTTATTGTCGCAGAGTTCGTGACTTCAATAAGGTCAGCAAATAAATGCCTGGTGATGTTATAGTGAGCAAACGATCAAAAATCCGTTTGGCGTTAGAGCGGATCGCTCTAATGCGGATAATCAACCCATTACCGGGTCGGCAGGGTCGCCGGGCCGCGGCCCGACACACGGCTCCAACAAACCACCAGCAAGCTCATAATATATAAATGTAGGATTGGAACGTAAGATGATCGAGTGAAACGGGACGTATCTAAGTGTGTGTGAAGGATGGAGAGAGACGGGGAGAACAGTTTGAACGGAGTTTAAATAATAAAACTAGTGATCAAATGAAGTTGTTTTATTGAGGCAAGATAGATTCCCACATAAAATACTAGCTTTTGCCCGCGATTTCGCCCGCGCAGATAACGTCAGTGAAAAAATAAAAATTGTTTTGAATAAAAAGTATCCTATGTTACTTCTAATACCTCCAAGAACATGTGTACAAAATTTCATGATGATCGGTTGAGTAGTTTTTGCTTGAAACCGTAACAAAAACAAACAAACTTACATTCGCATTTATACTATTAGGATATTTAAAAAGATTGTTCTGCTTGCATGCTGGTCTGGGAGTAAAGAAAAAACATAGAATGTACCAGTTGCTTCTCCTCCCGCGCAGATGGTAAAAGCCCATCGAGCGAATGGGCATAGGAATCATTTTGTAGGCGATGCGGCTAGCAACCCATCACTATTTTGATTCCCCTTTCCATCATACGCCCACAATCATGCTAGACGTGGCCTTTAGGTCTTGTTACCTTAGGCTCTGTCTACTCCATATAGGAAAAAGACGTGATTTATATATGTATGTATGTAAGATGCAAGAGGTGAAAGAATCTTTGACCCGTCGTACTATTTTGACCCTCAAATATTAGTTGCGAAATCGTTTTTGTTGCTACGGTTGTTGACCATGTTCTTTCGTTAACGCTTTTTTTGAGGGTAGATTTTTATTTTAACGAAAAAATTTTAGCCGCATGGTGGGTACCCGACGGCTACCGGCTGCAAGGCAAGCCGAGGCGGAGATAGCGAGATGACCTATACGCGGAACTGGCTGAGTGGCCAGATATAGCTCTGGTCGAGAGGGAGCGCCTTTATCCAGCAGTGGGACACAAATAAAGGCTGATAAAATAATAAAAACAAACAATTTAACCTTGCTGTAGACGCTTGCCGAGCGTCCTACCGGTATACCCCCAGTGTAAATCACTTTATCAGAGGGTTATTCGAAGGCGATTTCCGAAAATCAATCGGCGGGCACATCAGATAGCGGTGATGTATCGGTCCCCGGCCATTTTAGATTGACCCCCCCTCCAGAACTGAACGGTTTGAATGACGTGTCACTAAGAGCCGCGCTATTTGTATGGGAAAAAATTGATTTGCAATTTTGCTGGGGATTGCAATCTGAGTGCTTGATTGCCGTGTTAGGGATTTCTAAATCGTGAATTAAGTTAGTCGGGAGATGTAGTTTTTTGAGGATCTGAAAAATGTAAGCAAGTAAGTAAATGCTTTATTTTACAAATATGAAGAAACAGATTCAAATAACAAATGATTTATATCATTAAATATAGGCACAAAGGCAAACTTACCCTTATAAGGGATCTCTACCAGTTAACCTTTGAGTAGATAAGATGAGAATTAAACGCGGACTGACAAAGAATGAGATAAAATTCCAAATAGTGAAAGCCAGAATAGATCGTACATCTCTAAATCTGGGGGCACGGCAGTGCCAACGCCAAGTCCAGCAAAAAAAAGCGGCACGGCCTTACTATCCTTTTCTCGAAGCAGTTCAGGCCATTTTCGACCCTACAACTAACAATTAATAGAATAAACTACTAAATAAGATTACACACATACTTACGAAATACATACAATATGGGCCTGTTTCACAACTCTCTGTTAAGTTCCGGTTATCTGAAGTGACAGTTATCTGTGTTGACGTCTGTCTATCCCGTAGTAATAAATACAGACGGAATCATAGACAACTGACAGTTAAGATAACTGGAACTTAACAGAGAGTAGTGAAATAGGCCCTAAGAGTACACATATGCAACATTTAAGGAGATGGTGTGAGCCACATCTTCCTCAAGCCCTCCTTGAAAAACGCCATGGATGAAATACTATGACGAGTGAGCTTGGAAATTCTCTGTACTCCGTTAGGGATATTAATACGTATGTGTCTATGCTTTCTCCAGTTGCAACAAAGGTTTTTTTTTATATGAATAAGAAGGCAAACGAGCAAGTGGGTCACCTGATGGTAAGTGATCACCACTGCCCATAGACACCCGCAACCCCGGAGGGATTGCAGATGCGTTGCCAACCTAGAGGACTAAGATGCAATGCCTCTAGTGCCCGTAATTTCCCCGGCTGTCTTACTCTCCACACCGGAACACAGCAGTGCAAGCACTGCTACTTAGCGGCAGGATTAGCGACTAAGATCGTGGTAGCGATCCGGACGGACCTTGCACAAGGCCCTACCACCCCCCAAAAGCGGTAAGCAAGCAGTCGTAAAAAAATAGTGCGGAGTATTAAAAAACATGCACACATAATAGGTACAGCTTGAGTAAAGCACAGACCTAATTAAAAAAAGAGTAAGTATTTCCGGCCAGTTAAACAGTGAACTCTCATTCAAAAAACAACTCAAACTCCGGAGCACCCGAAACCCGTCAAACAACATAAATAAATCATTCACGACCAATTTACTAACAATCCCTTACAAACAAAGCAGCGCTTAAGCGATTTGACGACATCTAATCTCAGATAAGGTGCAGTACACGTGTACTATTAGGCTATATCTCATTACTTTCCAAACAATTTCGAACACCCTTTATAAGCCACTCAACCCGATCGAATTCCAACCTTAAAACTTCAAGTTCAAAGTTGATTTTGCCGTGGCCTGGCTCGGTGGATGGGACGTTGTAAAGGGTGTCCCTGTTTGTAGTTTTAATACGTAATCTGTGCATTAACATCACAAAACGTTCATTCATCAGGCACATCAGACGTCGCGATGCTGAGATAAGGCTGCTGTGCGTGAGATTTGGAAGTTTAAAGAGCTGTTATTACCACTTTTGAAATGCCTTTGATGCTGATTTGAATTTAGGAAACTTTATACGTTGTGATGTTTCTTTCTGCTTTCGAACTAAGCTATTAACGGCTTGATTTTAAGAAAAACATAGCTTTAAATTAGGCGCGAATTATATTTTACCCATTTTAAGATTTAAAGCCGTGGTAGTAATGGGTACCTGTGGCCTCTCAAGCCAAGGGTCATGAGTTCAAATTGGGCTCGCACCTCTGAGTTTTTTGGAATGTGTGAAATTACATTTGAAATTTTCCATGAGCTTTTTGGTGATGGATAACATCGTGAGGAAACTGTACACACCAGTGAAACATTCAATGGTGTGTGTGAAGTTCGAAATCTGCACTGAAAAGCCTGTGCCCGGCAGTTGGACTCGGCTTCGGCTGAAGATGATGAGAAATAAAACCATTTTTTGGTAAGACAGAGTTTATTTGGTTAAGGTGGCCTGACACCTGTGGTAGAGCCTTGTATTAAACATAACTCATATGACGATTTGCTACGGACCTCTCTGGTAAGTCTACGTTCATCATTTGTTTTCTCACATCCCTAAGTTCTAGAGAATATATTATTATTTACGTCCCAGTTAATACTGTCACACCTTGTGTACCATTGTCACACCCAAATCTCTCTACACAATAAGTCGCGAATAGCAATATCGCGATAGCGAATAAACTAATTATACAGAACCCTTACCCTATGACGCATGGAATAACAATAGAGTCCATAAAAACCTTAATGTGCAGAACAATTAAAAGGCACTACCTTAATATAAGGAGACAGGGTTCACAATTGAAAGGTAAATTTTAAAATTAAATCGGAGGACAGATTTTAAACATAGATAACTTTGTCCTAGGTATTTTATTTAAATAAACAAATTAGTGATTTTTGTTTAAGATTAAATTAATGGACCAGGCGACCCATGGAAACTATGCTACTGGAAGGACGAAAATGCAACTGCGTAAGGACATCCGCATCGGGACATGGAATGTAAGAGGCCTCATTGATGAAGGAAAGCTCCATGTTTTAGATCATGAACTTGAGCGATGCAATGCTATTATTACGGGATTGAGTGAGACGCATTGGAAAGGGAGTGGGCACAGGAACCTAGAGAAACATACTATCTTCTTCTCAGGAAATGAATCATCCAGTTTTGCCGGAGTGGCAATCGCAATACCCACACTCTGGACTGGGTCCGTCCTGGGTTACAGCCCTGTCAGCGAAAGAATCATTACCATGAAACTTAGTGCTCTACCATGCGCAGTGAATATCATCCAGATATACGCCCCCACAAGTGCCGCTACTGAGGAACAAATCGAGGATTTTTATAACCAGCTTGAGGCTTGTATCAGCAACATCCCAAAAAGAGAGATACTAATGATTATCGGCGACTTTAACGCAAAAGTGGGAACCACTGTTCTGGACGTGGGTTTGCGAAATATCGTGGGTCACTACGGTCTTGGTTGTAGAAACAACAGAGGGGAGCGTTTGATACAGTTTGCAGCAGATAACAACTTTACGATAGTGAACACAGTCTTTAAACACCACCCCAGGAGACTGTATACCTGGACCTCACCAAACGGAGAACACCGCAACCAGATCGACTACATATTGATAAGAGCAAGATGGAGGAGCTCGATTACCAACGCACATACACTGCCAGGAGCCGACATCATGTCTGACCACCAGCTACTAGTATGTAATATGAGGATCAGATTGCGCAGACCCATAGTCAGGAAAACGACAAAACGCATGGAAATTCTTGATAAGAACTCGTTTGTCCAGTCTCTTCAGTGCAAGGAACAGTGCTGGTACGAAAACTGTAGCCAAGATGATAACGTCGACCATCTCTGGAAATCTACCGTGCAACTTATAAAAGATGCCGTGCATGAATCACAACTCAACGCAGGATCCAAGAAGAGGCAACATTGGATGTCGATCGATACCTGGGACTTGATCGAAAAGCGTAGAAACCTTAAAGCGAATGGCGCCAAGATACAGGAACTAAATGCCATGAGTTCCATCATACAAGCTGCTTGCCGTCGAGACCGTAATACAGCGCTACGCTCAATATGTGAAGAGGTTGAACGCCATTCTCAAAAGTTTGAAACAAAAGACTTACATATGAAAATCAGACTTATAACCCGTCAGTTCAAACCAAAAACTTGGGCTATTGAAAATACGACCGGAGATACCGTCACAGAGATCAAGAAGATTGTTAGCGTCTGGAAAGACTACTGTAAGTCTCTGTTTGCTGACACGGCTGCAAACATCACAGCGAGCTACGATGAAACCTCAGAACAAGAACCAATGCCACTGAGAGACGAAGTGCGAGCAGCTATCAAACACCTCAAGCGGAATAAGGCGGTAGGTGTAGATGAGATCCCGATCGAGGTAATAAAAGCCATGGGGGAAATCGGAGTAGACATACTGCACACCATCTGTTGTCGAATTTGGGTCACTGGAGTTTGGCCAAGCGATTGGTCACACTCTATATTCATACCACTACATAAAAAAGGGTCAACAAAAAAGTGCGGTAATTATAGACTAGTTTCCCTAATATCCCATGCCAGTAAAATCCTGCTGCATATTGTCAACACGAGACTTCAAGCTTACCTGTCTCGAGAGATCGCCTCCGAGCAGGCTGGTTTTGTAAAAGGCCGAGGTACAAGAGAACAACTACTCATAATGCGACAAATTGTGGAAAAGGCCAGAGAATTTAACATCCCCCTTTATGTGTGTTTTGTTGACTTTAAAAAAGCGTTCGATACCGTCAAATGGTCGAAACTGTGGTTGGTCATGACGGAAATGGGTGTACCAAAACATCTTGTACACATTATCAGGCGTTTGTACGAACATAGCACTGCCGCTGTCCGAATTGACGGTGTTGACTCTGAGCGCTTCAAAACACAAGCCGGCGTTAGACAGGGCTGTATACTATCGCCCCTACTATTCAATATATACACAGAGTACATAATGCGGATAGTTCTCGAAGAGTGGAATAAGGGAATATCCGTAGGAGGTCGAAAAATATCAAATCTAAGATATTGTGATGGTACGGCTGTGATCGTCTACATAATTAAGTTATTGAGTGTATCGAATGTATTTAAAGTTACTCAGGTCGACTCGTAGAGTCGGAACACATTTTCGTATCAAGGAGGCAGCTTTGTTATTGAGTTTTCGAGGCTTTACACGGCACATTGCGATTGAGTGGTCTAATACCCATACTGTCAACCATTCAACCCGCTTACCCATAACTTTGGCACGTCGAACAAACAAGGATTAGTGTTATCGTGACTGATCTTATTCTTATAAGATCTTGAGAACATCATCTAGAAGCTATTATTTAGTACGGGCCAAAAGGTAAGTGCTCGGATAGCGTAATGGACAGTAAAATATTAGCACGGGTACGCCCGAACGATTCTGGCCAACCTCACTCTGACACAGGGACTCCCTACACCGGTAACCGGTTCTGGCATCTCAGATTATTGGGGGACAGATGACCTCCTTTCGCTACGAAGCGTTTAATGTTTCCACCATCCAAGGACGGGTACTTTTTAGTGTGGCCAGACGGGCCCCCCCTTTGTTACCATGGATTTATGATTATTCAATAATATTATGAGTTATGGTTTGGCCAAACCAGGTCGGAGGTCAATCTGTAAGACATGGCGTGTATTGGGTGCCCAGGGTTGCTACCAGTCGCCACCAAATCATGTGCTCGTTTATATGGCAATACTTCCTCTAACCGGTCTGAACGCTGAAACCTCCTGTAACTTTGATGCTTCCAACTCCGCGAGCTTAACCTCCCAAGGTTAAGGAAAGACTCATAGGGTCACTGTCTTTAGAGTTAGTACAAATGTGGTCTATACCTATTTAGGTATTGACATTAGGCCTCCGCCTCTGTTTCACTTTGGTCTTATTAAATCACCCAACTCTACAAAACTCTCATGTAATTGCAATAATGTAACTTTAGTTGAGATCCAATTAGATTTATAAATAAGTCAATTAATGGTTCAATCACTTCAACACAAACTCTAAGGTACTCAATTCAATTAATGCTTGGAGGAAGCTAAATTTAATAATGACAACTAGGATAAATATATCGACCATAATCTCTCACAGTTAAAACACAACCGGTTACTTAGACTGCCACAATTAAATGTAGCTCAAAAGAATCAATATTCAATTGGACGAGGCCATTTAAATGGATGAATGATTAGGAAATCATGTTTGAGTGTATTGTGGAAATCTTCAGTATTGGAGAGACATTTGGTATAAAGGCAACACCTCTACATTTAAATTAAAAGTCCAATGTATGTACCCAAATCACTAGAATAATCAGGTAGGGAGAATCTCCATTACTAAATATCTCTGAAGGTCTGGGAATATATATATATTATGAAGAAAACATAAAAGTTTTAATATCAAAAGAATTTATTTTACTCAAAATAAAATTATTTGAACACACTTGAGCATCAAAAGAAACTGTTTGATTATTTAGATTGCCATTGATAGTATGCTATCTAATGACAACCGGACTTTCCATTCCTAACTGCCAATTCTAATAAAGGGAAAATGTTAAGTCCAAACGAAAAACCCTTTTGGCAATCTATGTACTATACACACATGCACATATTTTAAGACATTAATATCACAAGTTAATCATTAATTAATTACACATTAGGTCACACGTTAAATATTTAAAACACATGGATAATCTGCTCCCGTTCGAAGGGGCTAGTCCCTGTTGGTATATAAGCTCTTTACCTTAATTGGGTAAGACATTACTGTAATTATTGCATATGAGCCTTGTCATTCTTATTGGATTTATATAAAAATCACATCAGTATCAACTCTACACGGCAAATACCCACTATGATCAGTATCATATTTAATTCTACAAAACATTTAATAGTTCTGAAAGCCGTTATCATTAAAGGGATGAGGATGAAGAGATGATTCTATTTTATTACAAAATTAAGAAGATTGTTGAAGTGAAGGCTTGTTGCTTGCCTGTATACACTATTACAAAGGCGGTACTTTACCGGGTCTCCTAGGTCCTGCTGCTCACCGTCACTCAAAACTTGACTTTACTGTTAATTTAGTTTTACTGAATTTAATTACAAATTTATAGAATAGAAGATATTGGTGTACAAAGTATTTGTATCTCTAGATTAAGCGTCTTCCCGTTAGGCGGTCGTGAACTTCACTGTCCTGTGTTCCTCGCTGCGCCCACGCAACGCAAGGCATCCCTGCCCCACTTCCAGCGGATCATCGTTATTGGTCACTGTAATTGATAGAAAGGTTCCCGCCAGTAAATCTGTATGGATATTGGTTATTGAAAAAGGAGCGTCACTGCGATTGGTCCATTCGAAATTTAGATCGTCCTCCTCAACACACCGTCCCTTTCTCACGCTCACGCGGACTAGGTCGCATCTGGAAGTAATCACTTATTTCAATTCTAAGAAAGCTTGCAAAAGAAATATTGGAGTTGTATTTGTCTTCGAATGTTCAATGACCATAAGACAGGTTCCTTTATCTCAGTTTATATTTATGGCTCACTTTACGCCCTTAGAGATGTTTATGAGTTTCGTCTGTGATAGTTTTAAGTTTCTTTTAAATTTCTTAAGGATTTCTGGGTAAATATTTTAACTGCAACCAGATGACAGCCCTTAGCTTGTGAAAATAAAATAATTGTAATACTCAATTACGAGAAATTTTGCTATGAACAGTGTTGGCCATCTCACACTCCCCCAAATAGATTTTGGAACATCTAGTACTAGCTTGCTTCCAAAATATATTTCCCTTCCTCATTTAACCAAGCTTAGCATTTACCTCAAACTCTTTTACACCACGATTCCCACGTTAAAGTTACATTTCCCACGCACGCTGCCGAATCTCTCACGCCTATCTATTGTGCATCCCGAGTGGTAATAAAGTCCTATTCTACTCCGCTCTTTTGTTCCCGACCTTGCTAACATTCACTACCTTCAGCTGGGCTCCTTAACTATATGACATGTTCGTATTTGTCGGTCAGTCCTAAGTCATCCGTAAACAGTTTACAGTCATTGTCTAGTACAGGTAACAACAGCGTCCTCTGTTCATCACTCAATCCGGACTCATTTAAAACGGTACTTCCTATCGTCACTATGGTCTGTTACTTCGTTAGACTCGCAAATCTCTATCGCTCGCGCATTTTGTTTTAATATTGAATTGATAATGGCAGCGTTTGACTCTCCCCCAAACCGCTCGACTTCACAATCCGAATGTAACCTAATATTAGATTTGACCCCTAGATGTTCGATCGTCAATGTTCGTTCTCTACCGCAATTTATGACTCCCTTCACTCGTTCTAACCAGTCGTACCCTAGTATCAACGACCTAGGTAATCGTCGCATGACTAGTACAGGCGCCTCTACAAAAGTACTCCCCAATCTGAACTCTATTAGCACCAACCGATTCGCACTCTCGCTTCGCGATCCGAACGCTCCCTGTACCTGTATAGCTGGAATTGCGACCTCTGATAACTCGACATTTTCCCTCCGAATAACATCATACAACTCCTTTGTTATCCCGCTGATCTGACTTCCGGTATCGATGAGTGCATTCATACTTTTCCCGTACAAACACACACATACTTCAGGTAACCTAGGTAACAAAATAATCCTCGCCTATATCGACCACCTCATCAAGTTCGTGAAATATAGTGTACACCTCTCTATTGCAAAACTCACACGCAAAACCTCTCTCGTCACACTCGACTATGTTACTGAACTGATTTTCTAATAAGATTCCTACACTACTTGCTACCGACTGATAATCGAAGTTGGATTCGCTCGTACTCCCCTCTCTAATGTCCGCTTCAATCCTCCTCCGCTTACTCCTAATCTGTGTCCTGACCTCCAGCCACTCCTAGTCAAGATTCTATAAACTACTCTTTCCACTCTGCTTCTCGAAGCTTCCTCGTTCCCTGTACTACACAACAATAAACTATCGAACTTCGACTGTGTAGGGAACGCTAGTTTTTAGACTCGCCCTCCCCCACTGCCTGCGACAAAGTTGAAGTTTTGTCCTCCCTTACAAAAGCGACAGCTGACCGGTTGCTAACTCCCTCTCGCTCATTTTCCCACGGCGCGGCCCTGTTGAAATTCGCTCTATAACCCGTACGACCCTGACAATAGCCTCGACCTCTAGCTGAACCTCTCCTGTTCTGCCACCTGCCCGCTGAGATCATTGCGGCGATTGGGCGTGCTATCTGCGGCCTGTTGAAGCGCTCCTTCCGAAACCCGCCGCCAATAACACCTGTAACGACTCCTCCCTGTCTTACAACGATGTTTTGCTCGATGCTCCTGAGAAAGTTTGCTCCGCTCATTATAGTGGGATCCTCAGTCCTAGTGAACCATAATCTTTGCACATCTAATGAATAGTGTCGCATTATTGAATTTACCAGATCCCTCTCATTAAAAGAAATCGTCAACGACTGCATCGACTCGACCTGCTCTGCGAAATGCTCAGACATAGACACTCCCGAGTCACCTGAATACACTGCGTTAATAAGTCTATACCTGACAGATTCCTGAATCTGCTCGGTCCAATAATTACGCCTGAAATCCGTTTCAAAGTCGGCAAATGTAGTCCATCCTTTCGAATACAGTTCCATAACCTTATGCGCATGTCCCGTAATACATCCTAAGGCTATATCTACCTCGCGATCCTGTCCATTTACCGCCCTAATATACTTTTTTAGACGCTTTAAAAATGCAATCGGGTTATTTAACGGTTTCCCGTCAAAACTCGGTTTGCTAACCGAAGGTTGCACTACGTACAAATTCCGTGTCTCCGACGACATCGTGTTAGTGCTAGTAGATTCGCGACCTACTGAATCCGGCCTCACGTTCTCAATGCCGCTCCTATTCTCACTTTGCGAAGGACCTGCCTCACCTACGTTTCGTCCGTTGTTATTGTTACCGTTCGAACTCAATTGTTGTAATTTTTTATCAAATTCGTTCATTTTTTGCAAAATCAACTCTAAAGTCGCGTTCCCTACGGTTCCCGTCTCTCCCGCGTTATTACCGTTTACGACCGACCCAGTCTGTCTTGTGGTACGCTTTCCTCTACCTGTCAACATCCTTTAAGATTACCCGGTACGTCACGCTACAATAGCCTATTTAAACTTAGTTCAATGTTAGGGTTTTATGATACTAATGCAATGTTCCGTTTGTTTGTTATTCAACACAAATAAAACACGAATCTATTGACCAATCGCTTTGAGACTCTGTAGGGATATTTTATGGGGTTCAGAATGAGCACAGTAAAATAGACAAAAAATGGTTCAAAATGCACAGTAAAATACACACAAATGGTTTAAAATCAAACAGTAAAATAAGCAAGGAGTAATAGTTGAGCACCCGCTCCAACACAACTTTCTCCTGGAATCCCTGTAAAGTTCACATTTATAAACAAGATGTTCTCCGCTCCCCCTCAATCTAGGATAAATGTGTTAGACAATAAAAGATACATAATTTATACTCGTGTGTGTCCACTCCTTTCGCATTTTCCTGAAATTTTCCCTATACACTCAACCATGGTTCCTACGTTGTGTTTTTTTTTTTTAATTAATTAATTATTAATCCAATCGTATCGTTATTTCGAGTACGTACTTGGATCCTGGGCACTCGGCATCAAATTCTGTGATGGTACGGCTGTGATCGTCTACATAATTAAGTTATTGAGTGTATCGAATGTATTTAAAGTTACTCAGGTCGACTCGTAGAGTCGGAACACATTTTCGTATCAAGGAGGCAGCTTTGTTATTGAGTTTTCGAGGCTTTACACGGCACATTGCGATTGAGTGGTCTAATACCCATACTGTCAACCATTCAACCCGCTTACCCATAACTTTGGCACGTCGAACAAACAAGGATTAGTGTTATCGTGACTGATCTTATTCTTATAAGATCTTGAGAACATCATCTAGAAGCTATTATTTAGTACGGGCCAAAAGGTAAGTGCTCGGATAGCGTAATGGACAGTAAAATATTAGCACGGGTACGCCCGAACGATTCTGGCCAACCTCACTCTGACACAGGGACTCCCTACACCGGTAACCGGTTCTGGCATCTCAGATTATTGGGGGACAGATGACCTCCTTTCGCTACGAAGCGTTTAATGTTTCCACCATCCAAGGACGGGTACTTTTTAGTGTGGCCAGACGGGCCCCCCCTTTGTTACCATGGATTTATGATTATTCAATAATATTATGAGTTATGGTTTGGCCAAACCAGGTCGGAGGTCAATCTGTAAGACATGGCGTGTATTGGGTGCCCAGGGTTGCTACCAGTCGCCACCAAATCATGTGCTCGTTTATATGGCAATACTTCCTCTAACCGGTCTGAACGCTGAAACCTCCTGTAACTTTGATGCTTCCAACTCCGCGAGCTTAACCTCCCAAGGTTAAGGAAAGACTCATAGGGTCACTGTCTTTAGAGTTAGTACAAATGTGGTCTATACCTATTTAGGTATTGACATTAGGCCTCCGCCTCTGTTTCACTTTGGTCTTATTAAATCACCCAACTCTACAAAACTCTCATGTAATTGCAATAATGTAACTTTAGTTGAGATCCAATTAGATTTATAAATAAGTCAATTAATGGTTCAATCACTTCAACACAAACTCTAAGGTACTCAATTCAATTAATGCTTGGAGGAAGCTAAATTTAATAATGACAACTAGGATAAATATATCGACCATAATCTCTCACAGTTAAAACACAACCGGTTACTTAGACTGCCACAATTAAATGTAGCTCAAAAGAATCAATATTCAATTGGACGAGGCCATTTAAATGAATGAATGATTAGGAAATCATGTTTGAGTGTATTGTGGAAATCTTCAGTATTGGAGAGACATTTGGTATAAAGGCAACACCTCTACATTTAAATTAAAAGTCCAATGTATGTACCCAAATCACTAGAATAATCAGGTAGGGAGAATCTCCATTACTAAATATCTCTGAAGGTCTGGGAATATATATATATTATGAAGAAAACATAAAAGTTTTAATATCAAAAGAATTTATTTTACTCAAAATAAAATTATTTGAACACACTTGAGCATCAAAAGAAACTGTTTGATTATTTAGATTGCCATTGATAGTATGCTATCTAATGACAACCGGACTTTCCATTCCTAACTGCCAATTCTAATAAAGGGAAAATGTTAAGTCCAAACGAAAAACCCTTTTGGCAATCTATGTACTATACACACATGCACATATTTTAAGACATTAATATCACAAGTTAATCATTAATTAATTACACATTAGGTCACACGTTAAATATTTAAAACACATGGATAATCTGCTCCCGTTCGAAGGGGCTAGTCCCTGTTGGTATATAAGCTCTTTACCTTAATTGGGTAAGACATTACTGTAATTATTGCATATGAGCCTTGTCATTCTTATTGGATTTATATAAAAATCACATCAGTATCAACTCTACACGGCAAATACCCACTATGATCAGTATCATATTTAATTCTACAAAACATTTAATAGTTCTGAAAGCCGTTATCATTAAAGGGATGAGGATGAAGAGATGATTCTATTTTATTACAAAATTAAGAAGATTGTTGAAGTGAAGGCTTGTTGCTTGCCTGTATACACTATTACAAAGGCGGTACTTTACCGGGTCTCCTAGGTCCTGCTGCTCACCGTCACTCAAAACTTGACTTTACTGTTAATTTAGTTTTACTGAATTTAATTACAAATTTATAGAATAGAAGATATTGGTGTACAAAGTATTTGTATCTCTAGATTAAGCGTCTTCCCGTTAGGCGGTCGTGAACTTCACTGTCCTGTGTTCCTCGCTGCGCCCACGCAACGCAAGGCATCCCTGCCCCACTTCCAGCGGATCATCGTTATTGGTCACTGTAATTGATAGAAAGGTTCCCGCCAGTAAATCTGTATGGATATTGGTTATTGAAAAAGGAGCGTCACTGCGATTGGTCCATTCGAAATTTAGATCGTCCTCCTCAACACACCGTCCCTTTCTCACGCTCACGCGGACTAGGTCGCATCTGGAAGTAATCACTTATTTCAATTCTAAAAAAGCTTGCAAAAGAAATATTGGAGTTGTATTTGTCTTCGAATGTTCAATGACCATAAGACAGGTTCCTTTATCTCAGTTTATATTTATGGCTCACTTTACGCCCTTAGAGATGTTTATGAGTTTCGTCTGTGATAGTTTTAAGTTTCTTTTAAATTTCTTAAGGATTTCTGGGTAAATATTTTAACTGCAACCAGATGACAGCCCTTAGCTTGTGAAAATAAAATAATTGTAATACTCAATTACGAGAAATTTTGCTATGAACAGTGTTGGCCATCTCAATATGCAGATGATACTACCCTCCTAGCGTCAACGAGAGACGAAATCGAAACACTTCTTCGACGACTGGAGACCACAGCGTTGGATTTTGGACTTGCAATCAATCGGGATAAGACCAAAATGATGATTGTAGATCGAGCCAACAACAACCAACCGGACGTACAACACATAGCTGGATGCGACGTAGTCAAGAGCTACATATATCTGGGCTCCACTATCACCAACGCTGGAGGATCCGAAGAGGAAATTCGAAGACGTTGCGCCGTGACTAGATCCTCAGTGGAGAAGCTCACAAAGATTTGGAAAGACCGCAGAATAACAAGGAACACAAAAGTTCGGCTTATGAGATGCCTGGTCTTTCCAATCTTTTTATATGGAGCTGAGACGTGGACCTTGAGGAAACAGGACCGTCGCAAGATTGACGCTCTGGAAATGTGGTGTTGGAGACGCCTGCTGAGGATCCCGTGGACCGCGCACCGCACCAACGTTTCGATCCTCAAAGAACTTAACATCCAAGAGAGATTATCGTCAACTGTACAAATGCGAATCCTCAAGTTCTTTGGACACATCACCCGTAACGAGGACTCCATGGAACGGCTTGTGGTGCAAGGGAAAGTCGAGGGCAAAAGATCTCGCGGGCGCTCCCCGACACGGTGGACAGACCTCATCAAAACTGTGACGCACTCCAGCATAAACGATTGCTCCCACACTGCCAAGCATCGAGATACTTGGCGACGCGTCGCGAGAGCAGCGGTGGCGCAGGAATCGACCGAAACATGACCACGACCACTCTGTCAAGAGTGCACGACTAAGAAGAAATTAATGGATATTTATTGATATGGCTTAACTGATTAATGGTAATGTTTATTAGTTATTAAGGTTATTATAATAACCTAACATATATGTGTTGGGTTATTTATGGCTTTTATTGGGTTTTGACTTGGAGCGAATTTGTATGTGAAAATCAATGTAGACTAAAATATTTATATTAGTTATGAATATTATAATAATTAATTTAAGCTTTCGCGACATAAATTTGTGCATTTTAATAAAACGGCTTAATTTGCATTGGGGTAAATTCGTAATTCGGGGAATTTTGTAAATCGTGGATATCCACTAAACGGGGAACAATTCCAGAATCTGGCAACTCTTATCTAGACGCCAAAGATATTGGAGCTATAGGTAAGCGTTGCTAGATTATGTAATTGTTCCCTGTTTAGTGGATATCTTCGAGTTTTGAAATTCCTCCAATGTCTAATTTACATTTATAAATGTTTCTCACGTTTGCGGTGCGTTAAGTGCGTTCGCCTTTGTACTATTTTCTGTGTATTCCTGTATTTTTTTAATTTTTATGTGCAATAAAGAGTTTACATACATACATACATAATCATATCTCACTAGGAGTTACCGCGGAATAAAATAGATTTAAAATAAAAACATGGATGTCTTGATAAATTATGGGAAAGGATTAACAATATATTTTTCTATTATTCGACGGTGGACGCACTACCTAGTTAAGAGCCAGTTTTCTCAATAACAAAAACTTACCAATACCATAAATGCGAAAGTTTGCGAGTATACCTAGCTGTCTGTCTGTTGTTTTTCAAGCTAAAACGGCTATATATATGATACTAAAGACTAAGAAACAAATGCCCCGTATAAAATTCCCTTACTTCACGCTGAAAAACAACAATGATTGCTTAGCGGCAGCATTGCCCAGACATATGACGAAAATCTTTATTCTTATATGACTATAGCGAATAGCGACAGCGAGTCGCAATGTCTCGTAAACACATTATCTCACATTACATGTACGGGTATAGCATTATCTGTGGTACAGGGTATGTACAGGCGGGTTTGCATATTAACATTCCCATGTCGGCATGCTATGCCCGCGCCTGCATTGGGACGACTCAATCCTGCCACAGAGTAGCGAAATTTATTTAATCTATATTTTTTTTTATTACAGTTACATAACTCTGTAACTGGCGTCACTGAAAATCAGCGTCACGATATTATCCTGGATCTTATCGTGACACAGCTGAGTGGCGGCCATTTGGCTGGTTGGAATAAGTATCCATGTGAAATATTTTGTTTGTGTTTCTGTATCAGCTAGTAAAGTTTTCTTATTCTTTTTCTTATATCTACTAGCGACCCGCCCCGGCTTCGTACGGTATATTATGCATGTATTATACATAAAAACCTTCCTCTTGAATCACTCTATCTATTAAAACCCGCATCAAAATCCGTTGTGTAGTTTTGAAGATATAAGCACACATAGGGACATAGGGACATAGGGACAGATAAAGCGACTTTATTTTATACTATGTAGTGATAGTGATTGTCATAGTGGCTTTAGGAGCCAGGTATTTTGCACAAGCTTGAAATGCACTTCCTTGATTTCACTTTCCATCTATACGCCCACAATCGTGCTAAACGTGGCCTGTACGTCTGTAGGCTCTGTCTACCCAGTAAAGGGACAAAGATGTGATTTGTGTGTGTGTTGAAATGCAACGTTTTCAGATGTTTGAAAGTATGTTGGTATGTACAAAACACAATAATAATAAAAAACTAAAGGTTATGAAAGTAACTTTAGTGTAAGTGTAAGTTTTTCTTCGCAACAAACGCCTCAGACACGTTTATGTTAGTTACAAATTTTCACAGATAAGGACAAACGATTGCTAAGTTAGCAAAAGCCTATGGAACGTTTATGAATAAGGGGGTAAGCGTTGAGTTTCGTTACGTCAAAGTTTCCACTGTGAGCTCAGTCCGCTATTTAACCAACTCGACAATTGCGGACGACCTGTGACAATTCGAAATGCAATGCGCATTCAAAAGCCAGCTGGCATAGCCTCTCATCGAGTATGTAATGTGAATAGAATTGTCACATGTCTCCGACAATTGTCAAGTTGGTGAAATAGGGGCCTGCTAGACCGTCTCTGTAGCAAACGTGCTCTGTGCAATCGGACACAGAATCCGTGATTTTTCCATCGCATCTCTTTCCTTTTGTTTCGTTTTCATTTGTTTCCTTTTCTGTCGGACGTGGCTCACAATGTGGCCGTATTTTATCGGCGGCCGTTCGAATATTCAAATTTATGATGTACGCGAACGACGCCATTTTGGCATCGGCGGACGTTAGTTTTTCGGAATCCGAAAGGTTTTTTTTTTATATGAATAGGAAGGCAAACGAGCAAGTGGGTCACCTGATGGTAAGTGATCACCACTGCCCATAGACACCCGCAACCCCGGAGGGATTGCAGATGCGTCGCCAACCTAGAGGACTAAGATGAAATGCCTCTTGTGCCCGTAACTTCCCCGGCTGTCTTACTCTCCACACCGGAACACAGCAGTGCAAGCACTGCTACTTAGCGGCAAGATTAGCGAGTAAGATGGTGGTAGCGATCCGAACGGACCTTGCACAAGGCCCTACCACCCGCATTAGCGAGTAAGATGGTGGTTTAAAATAAGTTTCTGCCAAACATAACATTTTTAATACCTACAAGCCTTTTTTGACGACTGTACTTGCATCATCATGCGTCCTACAAGTGTACCGAATTTCAAGTCAATCGGACCAACCGTTGAAGAGTTCCCTCCTGCGGAGACGATCATGGCTGGGTCACCAAAACTCAACTAGGAGAATATTGTATTGTCATCCTACTTACTCAAGTAATTATGCAAAATTGTTTGATTCGATTTTATTTAAATGTTGACTGTTTTTATGGAGATTTGATCTTTGACTTTAAATTTTGAATATTAATTGATTTTCAATCTCGTATTAGAAATTAATTTTGATTATAATCTTAACCCTAATTAAAATTTTTGATTTTTTATTACTTTTGATTTTGATTGGAATTGTAATTGTAATTTTGTTATTTTGTCTTTTATCTTTGTTTGATTATTTATATGCTGTGCTATGTCCTTCCAGGATCCATGTGGAACAATGTATCTTTAAATCAACTAAACTTACCATGGCTGCAATAATAAATAAATTACAGACACATCCATAAACACATCTGTAATACATCGGCGGATGGATGGGCAGTGTTGATTACTTAACACCAGGGTGTCCCACTTGCTCGTATGCCTTCCTCATGTACAGTCAAGTGTAATACTATGTATGTAGTCAAAGTTTCAAAAATAAGTACCATACGCTCTTACACCGGCGTAATAAGGTCGTGGGACATATTTTTGAGAAGTTCATATCGATACTTATTTTTGCACTTGACCGTAGCTATTAAAACACACACACTCAAACACTTAGGGCGATGCACATCTATGTTTATACGTCCGTGCTACTTAAGACGCGAGCATATAGGTACCTACGCACCTTTAGCTATGTTGCGGTCGACCTAAGAATTTTAAAATCTAGGACACAACTGCCCGCAATCCAAGGCCCGATCTGATAACGCATGTAAATGACTTAGCAAAGGCACGTGTGCTAAACGTATCAATTAAGACAATAGAGATAGCATCTAGTGAATAACCATGAGGATAAAGCGGTGTATAGAGAATGAGATGAAATCTGCAGTGTTCTTCCATGCTGGTCTGGGAGTAAAGAAAAAACGTAAAACGTACCAGTTGCTTCTCTTCCGGCCCATCGAGGGAATTAGCGAAAATCTTAGGAATCATGTTATAAGCGATACGGCTAGCAAACTCATGCAAAACGTGGCCTTAAGGTTTTGTTACCTTAGGCTCTGTCTACATCGTAAGGGATAAAGAATTAAAGACGTGATAAATGTATGTATGTAAGCGATTCTAGTCTTTATTCTGAAAGAACTTTCAGGTTTACAGTGATTCAGGTATCACGTCGCAGTCTTTTGTTTGTTGTTTGAATCAGATTTGCGAAATAACCGACTGACTCCACTTATATCGTAATAAGACCAAGCAAACTGAACCTAACTCAATTAAAAACAAACCAGTTCCATTAAACGGAGATAGTGCAAAAGCTTCGTTATTCCACGTTTTAATCTGTACAATTAGTCTAAGCCCGTGGCCGCCTTATCCGCCATGACACTTACAAAACTATTTAATTTAGACGACATTACCCACTTCACAATCTGCGTTAAGAGGATGTACCTACTACAACTGTCAAAATTGTTTTTTTTTTTAATGATGAAAAGAGCAATGTGTATTTTATCTTTCAGCCTGGATGACCGCGCTTTGCTCGGTATTTTTTTTGGTCTTCTAAAAATGAAATCTAGCTTGATCAATTAACTTTATATATAACAAGACCTAAAGCCACGTTTAGCATGATTGTGAGCGAATAGGTGGAAAGGGGAATCAAAATAGTGAGGGGTTGCTAGCCGCATCGCCTACAACATGATTCCTAAGATTTTCGCCTATTCCCTCGATGGGCTTTTACCATCTGCACGGGAAGAGAAGCAACTGGTACATTCTATGTATTTTCTTGGCTCCCAGACCCGTATGGAAGACCCCCTGCATACTACATGAAAATCGTTGGAGCCGTTTCCGAGATTCAAATACACACTAGCTTCTGCCCGCGACTTCGTTCGCGTAAAATTAGCAATTCGTTTACATACTAAACAAACAAACTACTTTTGTCAATAATAAAAATGACGATGAAAACGAGGGTAGTTGTGCGCCGCTGTCAGTTGCGTCGAATAGTCGCGCGAGCAGAGCGTTCGTTTCGCTGCCGCTGGTGCGAGCGCTCAGGGAGGAAGGACTCCGAACTAGTCCGAAACATGTCGAGCAACGTACCTGATGACCAGGAGATTACCTTCTTATTACAACGGTATCTGTATCGGTAGATAAATAGTTGGTGTATCGGATTTGGCGAATCATCAACCTCTTAATTCCTACACTCCATGTTTCCAAGTGTATTAGCCAGTTAATTACACTTTGATTCATTATACACTGGCGTGCATGATTAATGACACAACTAAACGTACAAGATTTAGTCCACATTATACTGTAATTGCTTATTGCCGTAAGTGGAGCAATTACTATTGACACACGATTAATATCGTACGATTAAAAAATAACAACTTTTAGTAATCTATATGCGTTTTACTTTTATTTTGGCACAAATTAAATACATTGTAAGTATGTAAATGAGACAATTAAGCTGCATGTATGTTGCATCTGAATCACTTATAAATATCTCATGACTTCTGATCGATGCGGGTCTGGGAGTAAAGAAAAAACAGAATGTACCGTTGCCTCTCTTCCCGCGCAGATGGTAAAAGGCCATCGAGGGAGTGGGCGAATCTTAGAAATCATGTTATAGGCGATGCGGCCCAACCCATCACTATTTTGATTCCCCTTTCCATATATACGCCCATAATCGTGCTAAACTTGGCCTCGGTCTTGTTACCTAAGGCTCTGTCTACCCCGTAAGGGATAAAGACGTGATTTGTGTATGAATGTATCAGTGACGTGGAGTCAAGTATATCAGAAGGCAAGCCGAAGGGCATTTAACTAGCCTTTTCCTCTAATTCGGCGTAATAAAAGTGCGCAACTGCCTTAAAAAGGAAAGCCGGTGGGAATCGAGTTCTATGGACGCCACGCCACTGGTATGTATGTATCTGATCGATGATAGGGATAGAGGTGAAAGAGATCGGAGAGGAAAAGATTTTAGAATTTGGTATAATGTTAATATACGTGTTTTTGTCGTGACAAAATTTATTGAAATACGTAATTGAGTTGTTTTACGTCTTAGACTCACGATAAATTACACGTGTTTAACAAACAATACGCGCATTAAATGCCTTTAGGAATACCTTTGAAGAATTTGAGCAAGTTAAAACGACAATTTAAAGAGCCGACGGCGCGCCAGTTCGAGCCTGGCCCAGCCGAAACAATTACTTAATGTCAACGAAAAAGATAATTTAATAATTGTTGCTGATGATATATGAGGGGTCTTCGCCCACCTGGGGTCCAGCATTGAAATACCCGATACTTCCCGACCTTTATTTATGTCTCGGCGCAAGCCTACATCTTACTCCGTACGTCCTCGTGCATTTGTTAAAAGAACACGGTAATAGTCGCTCGGAGATTTCTAATGTCTCAATTTCCTTTTACAATCATATTAAATAAGACCCTCTAACTTACAGGGCTGGGTGCATTATCGGATGCCATTACAACTGCACGACTCGAGTACCGGGGAAGAGGAAGGTCGTAAGCCACAGAAGGAAGACCGTTTCGAGTTGGATCGTACGTCTTTTGTTTTCATTTGCGATTCCAATGTCGTAGGGGGTTGCGTTTAAATTATGTCTTGTTTAATGAGTTGGAATGGATGTACAGCTATAAAGTCGTATGCTATCTTTTGGTGCGTGCGGATTTGGACTCTAAAAGGTCTGATTACGGCTTGAATTATCGTTTTGTGCAAGTTGTAGTTGAGTGGGAATGTTCGGCGTGGAGTTTG
This sequence comes from Pandemis cinnamomeana, assembly GCA_932294345.1. NCBI lineage: Eukaryota > Metazoa > Arthropoda > Insecta > Lepidoptera > Tortricidae > Pandemis > Pandemis cinnamomeana. The sequence continues at coordinate 4,962,485 of OW028724.1, read as the reverse complement.
CGAGATGTTTTCACCGGGAACACAGTCATGTAACTAATGCAGGGAATCTACATATCATTAAGAGATGTAGGCTCGTTTTATACGTGTGTACCGCTTTGTTTCGTATATTTACGGGTGGATATGTCCGTATTTATGATATGGACGCATCGCTATGCAACGCTATAGGCTGGGAATAAGCTTGTTCCGAGACGCCTATTGTATCAAATACGATGCACAATTTATGAGGACGGGCCCCGACTTTTATTTATGTCTTATGTTAAATTTAAACGTATTTCCTACAATATTCAGCAGGGCACCATTATTGAGAGCTGGATACACAATGTTGTTGAGCCAAATTGAATTATTTTAAACATGAGAAATTATTTGTTGACGTGAACGCTGGTTGTCTCCAAGAAACACGTTATCATACTTGGTTCACTGCGTATAGCTTTTTCCATTAGTAATTCTGATTGCACTTTGAACAGAGTAATTTTCAAATGGTCATATCTTAATTGGAATTGAAAGTTGACTAGGTTAATTTTCTAAGCGACACTGAAAATTTGAACACAGAAAAATCCGAAAAGTAAAGTGATGCGTGCTATACCCCTATACCACCCATAGCAGGTGGGCAAGCCTTCGAATTTTTCTATCTGTTACTAGCTGTTACGTGACCTTGTCACTATGCAAATTTTTGTCGCCAAGCGTCATCTGTTGGAATAGGTACTTAATGTTTGGAATACAGCCGGTTCGCTGTACCCTGGGCTAAATTCTGGTATGTCTCTGTACTCTTTATTTTTAGCAATCTCATCATTTCTGGGCGCAAGTCCAGTGCTGATTGAGACTTCACACACACATAATAATCCTCATTGAACACCACAAATAAGTACAAAACAATACAAAAACAAAGAACAAGGTAGATCCTTCTTTCGACCTTGTTTTTATTGTGCTTGATTCCCTTAGCTATTCTTTGGTTTAGAAAATCACAGAGTAGATCTCTACTGGGTCACGGAGACGAGTTTCACACGTTTACACAGGGTGATCACTGCGTCATTCGAGGCTCTAACGTGCTGGGCAAAGCTGGGCCGGCCACACGCAGCGCTGGGCCGTAAGGCTGGCCATGCTTGCCCAGTGGCGTAGCTACGTAACCAAGGGCCCTGGTGCAAATAAAAAAATGGGGCCCCACTACTATCTAAACTGGTTACGTTTTAATAATAATAGTTCGATCGAGATTTTCTGGTAAGGATTCAAGGGCCCTCTGAGCTTGAGCACTGCCCCGCCTAGTCCCTTGGTCAGACGCGTTCATCCCTTACAGGCATATAAGCAGTGCTTGTAAGCATACGTAAATGTGCCCGACACAGGCCCGACAGGCTTCGTACCAATACGGGTTTTGTTGTCAATATGCCTACCTTCTGTCAGAACCCACTGCACGCCCCTGGTCCCTTGGTAGCTACGCCACTGTGCTTGCTTCTATCTAAGCCTAAAGGATACTTTCTGTAGACGTACAATGAGATTATGACATGCAAGAAGTTACTCAGTAGAGAAGCCAAAGAAAAATGACCGCAAATCACTGATTACTATTCCTTATGTTGGTAGCTAGTTATCTTACTTTACATTAAAATTTGTCCATCCATAATAATTACTTAATTTTTAAACAAAGGCCCGTACGATGTCTATGAAAAACCAAATTATTTTTGAGTACGTTATAACCAAATTTATAAAAAATCCTTATTATTTATAATCCGACCGACTCACACTTGACAGGTTTTTTAAGTTCCCATCCCAACTCAGTACGTTCAAAGCCAAAATTTATAATTTGAGCTAAATACTCGTAGTGAACATGAGAAAAAAAACTTTTTGGCCTATAAGTCATTCCATAGCCCGCTTTACACTTATTGACCAATTACTGACTATTGGCCGCACAGGTGCTAACCACCCATCCATAGACAGACAAACACACGAACAGTCGAACAGACAAACAAACAGGGCCTGCAAGCTTTCTTGTATAACCGGTATTATGGGACGATTACGTACAACCCACTAATTGATTGTACCCTCTACAGTATTCGATGGAAAGTATTGACTTTGTTTATATTGAACAGAGCCTCTAGTGTTCCTGTAGTGTAGTGTGTGTTATTCGCATATAAAAACGTCTCGAACGCGTTCACGTAAACGTCTCAATTACTATGGAAAAATTGGCAGCGCCACTTGCGGATCGAAACTGCAACAAACTGTTCTCATAGTATTTGACATTTGAACGCAAACGCTTTTGAGACGTATATATTCTGATAGTTACGTTCTATTCTAACCTCTTGAGTTCCAATGTACCTACTATACAAAGGACAATATTAAAAAGTTAATTTTGAACCTTAATAAAAATTTCAATTTCGCTTCCATGCTGGTCTGGGAGTAAAGTCAAAACATAGAATGTACCAGTGGCTTCTCTTCCCGCGTAAATGGTAAAAGCCCATCGAGGGAACGGGCGAAAGTCTTAGGAATCACGTTATAGGCGATGCGGCTAGCAATTTAACCCAATTCTTCATTTTCACCATCTTAAAAGCCTTTCAATCTATACTCGTAAATAATGTTTACCTCATTAGGTGCTCCTCCGTTTTTGTCACTTTCTCTGATTAGCGTTGCGGAGCACCTGTCGGTACGTCATCAATAACGGGAACGCGCAGATGCGTCCGTGATGTATTGTATTGGAGGTGGCGCGCGTTTCCACTGTTGAGGGTGTCACGACGTTCTGCTACAACGACAGCAAGAGTTAAGTGTGATATTCCATGCCGTTAGCAACTCATCACTATTCAGATATTCCCCTTTCCTTCCCCTTACTTATAAGCCCACATTTACGCGAAACGTGGTTTAAAAGTCTTGTTGTTATCTTAGGCTATGTATCCCCGTAAGGGGCATGGACTTGATTTGTGTGTGTCTGTGTGTGTGTGTGTGTAAATAATGTCTCCCTCTCTCTCTCTCTCCCAATAATATTCTCGAAATCGGCTCCAACGATTTTTATGTAATTTAGTTTGCAAGGGGGTTCGAGGGCGTTAATTCCATCTAGCTAGGTTTCATGTTTATAAAACGTACCAAAAAAAGATATCGAGCAAAGCTTGGTCATCCAGGTATTATATATTACACATGCGTAAGTTTCTGTGTTGTGTAATTGTATACCCATTATTCGTTATGTTTTCAAGTTTACAGGATTGACGGAAAGTAAGTAAGTAAATGCTTTAAAATATAATGATACAGAGACAAATCACAAAAAATACATTAAATATATACACAAAGGCGAACGTATCCCTATAAGGGATCTGTACCAACCTTTGAGTAAATGAGAGGAGCATTAAGCAAGGGACCGACAAAAAAAGTCAAAGTCGTACAGTTCCCGCGGGTTAGCAACGAGCAAACCTTTCCTAGACGACATCACGGTTAGCAGCTAAAAATACATGTAGAACAATGTTGTAGTAAAAGAATAACTATGAAAATTTCCACCTTTGCCCGTGTGAACACACACCGCGATTTTTCCCCACCCGCGTCACCGATAGCGATACGTATCACTAATGTCCCGCTGGAGCGATGAGACCGATGACACCGATGATTCAATATGGCGTCTAATGAGGTGGTGCTTAATGTGAGACAAAGGGTAATGACGCAAAAGGCATTACTGTAAAGGAAGAAATGAGATGCATAGAAGAGTGAGAATTGAATGTATGTTTGTGTTTCTTTCTGTTTAAAATTCAATTTATGTTCAAGGTCTAAAGCGCTGGCTACCGTAAGAGCTATCTTACAAATATCAGGACGGATAAAAAGGTAGGGTATTCATTCTTATTGACATTAATTTACCGAAAATTAAAATAAAAAAATCATAAGTATTAGAGTTTTTCTACACGGGCTACTAGTTTCATAATGTCACACAGTTAAGGGAGGGGGGGGGGGGCTCTGGAATTTTGTGGTCTTCATAGTAAACCCTGTGTCAAGGGTGGGGGGGGGGGGCCTCTAAAGATGTTGAAATTGGTGTGACGTACTTTATGGACGGCCCCTAATAACTTATTTAAATCAGTTTCTAATCTTAACGCTTCCTTCTTTTTCTACCATTTAAATCTCATAATTTCCTAATTAATCTAATTACCAAAATAAATCAAATCACAAAACCCCGAACCCCGAGCAACGACTTTATTCCCGAAACCCGATCATTCACAATCTCCCTCATTACACCCTCTGAATAATTCATAACTAAATTAATAATAATAACAATAACCAGCTTTATTATTACTATCCATTATCCGTCGGGGATTTATTAACCGAATATTAATAAAAAATTCAAATGTGGCTTACAAGCGTAAGCCGAGGATTTGAATTGTTTGGTGTTCTCACATTAAAAAAGTAATAAATTGTAATTTGGATAGTGGGTGGCGGTAAGCCGCGGTGTGAAATGTCAATAATCGTGTAGTGTGGTTGCGCCCATGGGACCATTTTATGGGTATATTATGTCATTACGCTCACTGTTTTTGGTAATTTTATAACTTGTTGTATTATGTGAGTCGTTTTGACAGTTCTAATGATTTAGGAAAATCCTGGTAACAGGGTTTTTTATTTGATAAAATCGTCGTCGAAGAATACTTAAGACCTCTATCAACTCATTTACAACTTTAAACTCCTTAAAATATACGCAGGTATATTTTTACTGGCGTGTTTACACTACCTGCATGCTTACAATGTGTACAAAGAAACACCGAATTAAGTCATAAATGGCAGATAGGTACTGTTCTCTATTAAGCCGCAAAAAAAGAGTAGGTATTATTAAATGACATAAACAAAGTTTTTTCTTCCATGCTGGTTTGGGAGTAAATAAAAATCAGAATTTACCAGTTGCTTCTCTTCCCGCGCACGGTAAAAGCCCATTGAGGGAATGGGTGAAAGTCTTAGGAATCATGTTATAGGCGACGCGGCTAGGAACCCATCACTATTTTGATTTCCCTTTCCATTACGCCCTTAATCATGCTAAACGTGGCCTTAACGATTTGTTACCTTAGGCTCTGTCTACCCCGTAAGGGATAAACACGTAATATATGTTCTGTATGTATGTAAGTTTTTTCAATCATGTTTAGGCCCAGACCGTGGTCCTTAACTCGACTCTAATAGTCATGAATGACCCATTAAAGGTATTTTAGTCTCACGGTTTAATGTGAAAAGGAAGATCATAAATTTAATGGAGTCCACTTTCTATGACTTGGGCTACAATGTCGTATGAAAAACTGCTTTCTAGTATTTAATTTTGTACTCTAGTTTTGTTAGACCACCCTAACTGTTTAAGTAAGTCACAGCGCTATCAAATAACAGTAGAACAACCCACTATTCACAGGGTGATATGATTGATGGTCAGAAGCCACATGCAACCCTCCGTAGAACAATGTCGGAAGTATTTATTTCTTTTGTGTCGGCCTCAAAATGTAGAATGTAGAATATTTTTGAAATTAGGTCATACGTAAAAATTTGTTCGTTTGATTTTTTTTAATAATAAAAATTATTTATTGTACAATCAAAAAAAACAGAAGCAAGTACAGTACTTAGGGACTATCAAAATGTACCGAGAAGTCACATGAAGTGTCAAAAATTCCGACCCCCAAACTAGGTAAAAACCTGTGTCTTGGGGGACTAAGTTTGTGTGTCTCCGACTTCTTAACGACTGACGACGACTTATTAAGAACTCCTATTTTGTTTTTACGTGTCTTTGATGTCTAACTAATAATTTATTAACTGCTTTAATTTATCGAATGCTACTAACTTTAGCAGGCAGATTTTTAAGATACGTAACACACAATATATCGAGACATCTAACTGGATGCACAGTAGAAACATTGGTTTACACGAAGTTATCTTAGTCTTGAAGTTACTGACTAAACTTTCAGCTTAAATACATCCTTATTAATCACGTCTTTATTCTTTACAGGGTAGACATTAGGGTAACAAGACCTAAATGCCACGTTGAGCGTGATTGTGGGCGTATAGGTGGAAAGAGGAATCAAAATAGTGATGATTCCCAATATTTTCGCCCATAATTTTTAATTCAGTTGAATTACCAGCGTGACGTAATATTTTTTTAAATAAGAATAAGAATAAGAATAAGAAACTTTATTTCACCACAGAAATTACAAAGCGCATAACAAGAACACATTGTTACATAGATATAGGTAGACGACATTTTGTGCAGTACCTAAGTGAAACAGCGGCCTTCGCACTAGACTCAGGGTCTGTATCGCGAGTGCCAAGTCAAGTATTTAAAAACACAATAATAATTAGAAAGTGTGTGTGTGTGTGTGCGTGTGTGTGTGTGTGTGCGTGTGTGTGTGTGCGTGTGGCTACACTTTACCATTAGTAAGTGCCTGTACGGAGATCCTCAGTATCTTGGTAATTTATAAAACTATTTAATTTTAAGGTATTTAATTTATTCACTATCAATCAATTTAGCTTATTTACAAAACGTATGCTCGCTTCCGACTTAACTCTCCCAAGGGTGCGAAAAGTTAATTTCCTCTCCCAACAAATTCCTCCCTCACAATGGGGCATATTTGCTTATCTTTAATTGATTCACTTTGGCCCCGCGCGTGTTGGATTAGCCCTATTCACGCGCTTTTACAAGGGTGGCTTAACGAGGGCTGATAGAGAGCAGTTAGTTGCAGAATGTCGGCATTTGGGGAGCCTCTGAGAGGAAAAAGCATTTTAATTTACATATCATAAAAAGGATTTGAGTGTTTGTTTGCATTGAAAAAGCTCCGAAACTACTGGACTATTTGGAAAAAAAATTACCCTTAGAATCTTCCATTATCCCTGATGATCATACTCGTAGGTTATATTTAATTCTCTGAGACAAAGTCGCGGGCAACAGCTAGTAAATATAATCTGAAGCAACTTTGTTAGCTTATGAAAACTTACGTAGCCAAAAGTCTTTTTCGTTTGTAAAATAAAATTGTCAGAAACCGAAACGTAAACCTGTCTCTTGAAGCAAAATTGCAGATAGGTACATTAAATATGCTATAACTTAAAGTACCGCTTAATCCCTTTCCCTCGGGCTGGTTTCACGTAAAAATGAGATCACAGTCTTCTATAATCAGCCCATATCCACCCACTATTGAGTAAACGCCTTTTCATTTACACGTCACTTTGCAGTCTCACCCCCTTATTCATAAACGCTCAGTAGGCTTCTGCTAACTTAGCAATCGTTTGTCCTTATCTGTGAAAGGTGACAGATAAGGACAAACGATTGCTAAGTTAGCAGAAGCCTACAGAGCGTTTATGAATAAGGGGATGTATTCCATCTCGACTTGTAACTAGTCCTGTCATCTGATAGGTTCCTTGCCTCTCTTCCAAGTTACTCAGAAATGAATAATTTTCAGTACAACAATCGTTTTCTTCTTCTTGTTTGTGACGTATTAAGTCGTCAACAACGACAACTTCCAATGTCAAATTAACAAAAATATAATTAAAAAATCTTGTGACAAAATGTCGGCAACGTTGTACGGTAACGGTCAAAGACCGCCCCTGTCGGGCTCTTAGCCAACAGTCAATGATATCCCTCAGAAACTGCCAGGAAATCATAGGCCGATGCACTGCTCTTCCCATCGAACGGATCCAAAAACGAACCGCAGCTCTTGACCACTGGTAACCCGACTCGCACCCCTCCGTGCAACAATGTCGCGTCTGCAGCAGCCGCTCTCATTGCGACATCGAATTTCATAAGCGGGCGCGTGGCGCGCATTATCGCCCGCCGTCCCCCGTAACGCGATATCCTGTGACGTTCGACTTAGCGATATCCTTATGCGATTGTACTTACAACAGTTTATCGCCGCGTGTTTGCTTTGCGGGAATGGATGGATGGTTGATGGTTGGCTGAGATTGGGCGAACAGTGATTAGTTTTTCTTGTTAGTTATCTTTGAATTGAAATGGCTTGTGTAATGAGAACGAACGTCGGAATTGAATTTATTTGAAAATTGCTAGCTAACAGCGCATTTACGATGTTAGAATGGCAGCAGACGATTTTATCATCTTCAAGCTGTCTCTACCGTTCTGTTTTCCAATTATTTTTAGACACAGAAATGAATTTTAACAGGTTAACACAGCGACAGAAAAAACAAAAGAGAAACGCAAAATTATTCCTTAAGAATCGAATTCTGTAAGCAAGTAAAACGTGGATTCCACCATTTTATTCCAAATCTACCCAAAACACTGGCACAAATCAAATTAAAAACCCACCGGCGTCCCTCACATGTTCGTAAAAAAAGTTATTCAGTCCATTTTAATAACGCGGGACAAACGTCAGCAAATTAAAAGGGCGCATGTCCCTTGGACATCTATAGGCACATAAGTTGTTTTAGTTTACACGGTATAACAGTGTAAGTCAGTCGGGCGGACGCGTGATATGCCTAGACGGGGAAATTGGAAAAACGGGCGATCCGATGTCTAGCCGTGAGGGAGACGCTTTATTTTTCGGCAGTTCGAAATTTAAAATGATGGACGTCATGCGTGTCAACGTTCGAAATTTGAAACGCTGAGAAACTTTGTCGGCAGTTTCGAAAAAATGATTTCGGTCCGTAGTTGTGTGGTTCAATGCAAAGTTATTTGCTAGCAGGAGTTATCGTTTATATATTCGGAATATAGATTAATTGAAATACGGATTCTTAAATTATATGAATAATCAGGCAAAGTTACCGGATTTTAAGCAGTGTTATGAATTCAATCTGTTTTTACTGAGCAATTTTATTACCTACTCTTGATTTAGTACATAAATAATTTATGTTTTTTTTTTCACTAAGATAACTTTCCTCGGCACTACACGAATATTTCTAAATTTATAATATTCTAAAAAAAAGTTAATACCTAATTAAACCACCGAATAAAAGATGCAACAAAGTTTATCGACACAATAGCTCCAAAAGCTCGGATAGCTGCGGATATAAAAATGACATGAAAAATTCACAATGGCTCCCACTCGTCACGGGGCGGCATAAAAATCAATTTCCTGCGCAGCCTGTGGGGGGCTTTTAATAAAAAAAAAGCGGGGATGAGTGAAATGAATAAGGTGCAGTGTGTGCTACTCCTGGGTTTCATGAATAAAAATATTTACTTCGCTACTCCTTTACCAAAGGAGTTTTACCTCGGTTGCGGAGTTGCAAGATAAATGTTTCTTGTTCATTAATTATGAACCTTCGCAACGTAACACCTGATTCTAATATTGGGTCTTAAACAAACAGAATTATAAAATTTATAATTAAAAAAATAAAATAGGCGTAATGGCATAATGGTTTGTCTCTAGCAAAAGTTGCAACTCTCAAGTTTTTGAGTTTTTCGGTTCTTTTGTGTGTACTAACATTTATGAGACAATTTTGTGTGATTTGTGTGCATTAAACACACTTGTATGTTTTTTCCGAGGGTATTCCAATCATGTTCTTCCACGCTGGTCTGGGAGTAAATAAAAAACATAGACTGTACCAATAGCTTCTCTTCCCGTGTATAGGTTTTTCCCCGCCTGCTGTATTCTTTTCAGTTACTTAAATGTTTTTGCACTCGGATTTTTTGTTTTAGAATAATTTAATTTTTATTATAAAACTGGCCCTTCGATAAAAATTCACTTATAGAACTATCCTATCTCCCGGGACTGAAATTATCTCCGTACCAAATTTCATTAAAATCCCAGTGGTGCAAGCGCGAAATCGTAACAGATAGACAGAGTTACTTTCGCATAATATTAGTGGGGGATTCACAACTTAAATTCCGTCATTCGGGTCGGGTCGCAAAATGCAGCATTACCGTCTAAAGCAAGAAAAACTGAACTAAATAGGTCACTATATTTTCCCCTACGACTAGGCGTCGGCCATGTTTTTTCCGGCCACAAATCCACGTAAGTGGCCACCCATTCGTAATAGAAGGGGAACAAATACCTACGTTATCATAATAGCTCCCCTTCTTACCTACGTACCTTATCATTTGGTAACTTTACTTGGATTCGGGGGGAAATCTTTGGGGAGCGAAGGATAATGGGGGATGCAATTACACCACGTGAGAAGTAAAACTCGCGATTTTGTGTTACACCAACGTGTAAAAGTCGAGTAAAGCACGTGAACACGCGTGAATGTTCGTTTCGCTGTCGCCGGGGCGAGCGCTCCAGGAGGAAGGACTACGAATTAGTCCGAAACATGTCGAGAATCCCTCGACTTTTACGAGTCGGGGTCACGCGATGGTGGCTCTGTAGAATTTTTAATATTGTAATTATGCTCATCTACTACTAGCAAAAACAACTTTCAAATTATTTTCAACTTGATGAAAGAATGGTCTTAACGGACAGACAAATAGACAATGAAGTGATCTTATTTCGTTACTAGACTAGATCCGAATTCCGCCAACTGATTTCTATCTGCGTACTAAGTATTAAGGTGCTTATCCACTAAGCATACAGGATTCAATTTGTTCGATACTTACTACTTCTCATACGAAAAATGACGTTTATGTATTCGATTGCGCAATTATTTAAATAAAACCAGTTATTAAGAAACATTCACTTTTAAACATATACAGAGCAACATCAAATTATACTCTTCTCCTTGTCCGAGACGATTTACATGTAGTAACGCTGATTGTACAGCGCTTCAGGTCACTATCTTTAAAGCTAAAAAAAAAAAACAAAAGAACCTGTCTTTTTGACAGATGTGACAATGCCATTACGCTTTGAGTGCGCGCCAAGGTCGCTTTATAATCTCTCATTAATAATAAAAATACAGCAGTTTTATTGATAGTTCACTATATTAACTATATTCAACATAATTACGGGTTTACAGTGATGTTTGGTGTTAAATCAGCGGAATTGAGGATGGTTGAAAACTTCATACATTCCTGTAGATTTTTTCGAATACCTACCTAAGGTTTGTTTGGATAATTCGTAAGGTATGTATGCGGCAATATTATTCAAATAGAATAAGTACAGGTGCCTAGAGAATTCACATTGAACAGGTATTGAGATAATGTGCTTTCGTTAATAGGCGGTACGAAATTGCGTCGCAATTTACAATTTTATTATTATCTTATCACTGACTACAGAAAGGTAGGTTCAAATTCAACGTCTACGTTCTGTAGTTTACATATATGCGGTTAAAATATACAATCTGGTGCGGAAAACTTGTTTATTTTATTCGTTCCGTGACCGACGTTCTGATTTCGCGGTCGTAGATCAACTCGTGTTAATGTGAATTTAAGAAGAATTAGGAAGATACAATCAAGAATAAAGACATTCAACTCAGCCCTCATTGTGGGCACTTGGATGAAGATTCAGAAAAGATGTAATAACACAGGATGAAGACATACTGCGGAGCTGACTGCCAACCTCCACTAGTTGGAGAGGCACTATGAGAGAGAGAGAAGACATACTGGAGAAGTTAGATATGTTCCTAAGTATAACCAGTTGAACTAAAATAAGTAAATATAATATTCAATCCTTAAAAGATGTCATCAATGCTACGGTACTCCTAATGAATCCGGAGATACATACAGAGCACTGTTTCAGACAGTAATGTGTAACATTTTATTGATAAATAAAGAAATAAATAATCAGAACTGTAAGTGAATTTCTAGAGATCAATAAGTAAAAAATTGACTTGAACAGTAAGTAAAACAAACTATTTACTGTGCAAAATAAACTCCTACATAATTATTATTTACCCACAGGTATGAAATAATTGAATAAATAATAAAATTAATATCAGGGCACAATACAGGTCAATAAAATTGACCTCATGCCCCAAATTTAGCAAAGCTTGTACTGAGCCACATACACATACATAATACCCTCGATTTGGGTATACACATCCATATTCTTTGGAAGTGGTTAACCTGTTCAGATTACTGGCATCTTAGCCGGGTACCTTAAAATGGGTCTACCCGGACATCAAGTCATAGTGAAACTTGTATCCGACTAAACATTTTTTTTCAGATCTGTGCTTTCTTATGAATGTTATTTCCTTGTCTTTTACAAGAACATATACAATATTTGGGTAGTAACTTTCCGAGAGAACAGGAGGCTATATCATTGGTGTCTCGTAGTTACCATTATAAAAAAGAAAATAAGATCACCATACTACTAAGAAAATTTTATCACAAGTCACCGGGAAGAGAAAAATATTTAGCATTATTGTAAGATAATAACAATTTTGATGTAAAATGATCCTGCCACAAAAAATACATTTGATATTGTTTGGTGGTGCAAAACAATTGACAAGTACATTTTGACAGGTTTTAGACAAATCCAGAGTATTTTGTTAAGGAATACATTTCTAGGCAGCAGAAAATATAACATATAAACATAGAGAGTTATATCCTTCTTAATTTGCAGTGTAGGATTGTATGGCTGGATTCTTGCAACTCAATTTTGAGCACATATCTTCAACCATTTGAGCTGAAATTTTGCATTGTTGTGTAAGACAGTAACAAGAAAGTTGATACAGTCAACAAAAAGGTTATAAGTATTAAAGAGGTAATTTTTGATAGAAACCTTAAGATGGAACACTATTGGGCATATATTTATAACATTTGAAAGCTGCATATACTTGTTCTATACATGTTGAAGGAGGTGTAGACTGATATTAAGAATAGATTAGCCAAAGTGGAATTTTGACAATGGTGTCAACTGAAAACATTAATTGCTAGTATCTTACAAAAATACTCTGCTTATTTAAATATTATTGATTTTAATGGACTTCAAGGGAACTCACTAAATATGCATATTTTTTCTATACTTCCATGCTGGTCTGGGAGCAAAGAGAATACATAGAATGTACCAGTTGCTTCTCTTCCCGCGCAGATGGTAAAAGCCCATCAGGGAATGGGCGAAAATAGGAATAATGTTATAGGCGATGCGGCTAGCAACCCATCACTATTTTGATTCCATTTTCCACCTATACAATCACAATCTCGATAAACGGGGCCGGTAGGTCTTGGTACCTTAGGCTCTGTCTACCCCGTTGGGGATAAAGACGTGAATTGTGTGTGTGTGTGTGTGATATTAATGGACCTCAAGGAAAGTCATTCGAGTAATCGATATCAGCAATATCAAAAAGGGAACAAACAGGAGTGGCATAGATATTCGTTTTTAAGCTGAGATTTGATTAGTTATATAAATCAGAATCGATTAAGAGCTATTACTCTGAGAATAGACGAAGAATTATGAACCAACACTTGGTTGATATACATATACAGGGTTTAGAGCTATCACACTGAGGATAGACAGTGGCCTGTTATTGATACAAGAGTTGAGCTATGACAGCAAATAGACCATGATTCAAAAGTTATCAATAATCTATTTTCGAGTGCACATGCCTTAGCCTGTCTTTTTTATTAACATTAGCAATAAGCAATTATGTTACTTACAAATTTTGGGTCCCAGTTATCCGAATAAAGAAATTTATTATTATTATTATTATTAGCGCCATCACATAGTGGATGGACAGGCATACATAAACATACCTTAGAGCTAGCACCGAGAGGCTGGACAGGTAACGTTATATATGACCCATCACTGCAGGTCCGAAAAATTATCATAAAGAAATTTATTATTATTATTATTATTAGCGCCATCACATAGTGGATGGACAGACATACATAAACATACCTTAGAGCGAGCACAGAGAGGCTGGACAGGTAACGTTATATATGACCCATTACTGCAGGTCCGAAAAATTATCAATCAACCATTTTTGGGCAATACAGGCCTTAGCCCATCACATAGCGATTGGACAGGTAATTTATAAAATATGACCCACAGATCAAAAGGACCAAGAAAATAACACTCAAGAATTTATTTGTAGACAAGGCTTAGAGCTACCACAAGTTGCGGGTAGACGGCCGTTTCGTACATAGTTGAGCTAAATATAGTTGCGCATGACACATTGTCCAGGCCCTCCCGTACTGAAGGGAGGCCTGTGCACAACTGTTGAACATAATTATTCATCCCGGAGAAGTGGAGATGGAAGAGCTATGATTTAGTTAAGGATAGGACACAAAAAATAATCATTTAACAATTGCTTCATATAATAAAATATTAATATAATACATTACATACTGGTCCATTTATGTTACAGCGTCTGCTAACAATTGAACGAAGGCTTCGATTGAACGTCCTTTCATGTGATCCTAATTAACCCAATCGTTTCCCCAGAAATATTATTTCATTATTGGAGAACATAGAACATATATAAAGACGCCAACTATACTAAACATAGCTCAGTTGTACAAAATCGAAGATCAACTTCAATGCAGAAAACCATTATGATATGAAATAACCATCATTGAATGGGAGCACTCATTAGGCTCGTATAAAAATTTTGAACGGTGTTCTCACTCGGGATCTGTTTGCTTCTAAATCTAATTGAAATTAAGGATTGGGCCTGAAGATTAATGCCTTCATACTTCACTGGGCTAACTTGTTTTTTATTTTTACTGATACCTATCATTCTCTGTGGCAGTAAATATAACCTTAAGGAATCTGGTTTCATGGTTATTACTTTATTTTTTTCTCTTACCGTTCTGAGTTTCTGGTCGTTATCACTAACATTTGTTGAAATATTCCTATTAGTATTCCCCAGGCAGGGAAAGTGAATATCCCACCAGCTTAAACTGGGCTGCAGCAAGGCTTTTGTCAGCATGACTTATTTGGGGCGAGATAGCCTATTATCAGCAGTCGATGTAATGTTACCACAAACTCAGTTACCAGAGTAGTCTACCGGGAACTGGTTGATTATTAACATTATTTAAGATTTTCTGTATGCCCTTACGTTGACCTACATCAGGAATCAATAAGTATTCTAAAAGTAAAGACTAAAGGGTTGTTACTCGGTTTTATCAAGGAAGTGGACGTCAGCAAAGTAACGTCTGTCGATAACGAATTCTAAAGAAGTTTCTAATCAATATTTTTTGAGTAGAGTTCAATTATATGACTCTTAAGGGATTTATATTCAGGTGATAAACCTCTATTGCTGTACTTAACAGATATTTGCCCTTTACTTTGTAAAAAAAATTATATGATGTAAACAAGATAAAATTATCATCTTTTATAATATCTTGATCGAACATTTAAAATCTTAAAGTGGAAGTGGTTGATGATGATATAATGAGAAATAAAGAGGATTAGGTATAGCATTTATACCTAACATACCATAGTAATCAAGAAGGAGTCGACGGAGCCCCGTTTCACGGGGCCCCTATTTTCGAGTTAGGATTACAAGATAACCTAACCTAACCTATAACCTAAGAATCCAGTTCTTTTAATGTCTGTGTGGTGTTTTGTTATGGCGGGGGCTGCGCCCCCGAGCCCCCCATGTGGGGGGCTCTGCCCCCCACGCCCCCCTTTTCTCCTTCGTGGTTTACGACATTTGCTCGACAATATAAAAAGCTGTTATCAGAGATACATCAACTTCTGTGATGGCACATCACATGCCTTAGTGCAGTAATTTATCATCACTTAAGTAACGATAGTTTATGGTAATCTAGTATACTATGATGTTTAGTACATCACTATTATTGTTTTTATTAATATTGTTGGAAGGAGGGCTAAGCTGTAAAAAGAGATATTTTCCATTTCTATCGATAAGGTTACTTTCTGTCTAACCTGAGGTTGTAATAAATCATGTTTATTTGAAACCCATATTATTATTATTCACAACCCTGCCTTTAAACATCTACATGTAAATCGTCTCGGACAAGGAGAAGAGTATAATTGTATGATTAAACGAACTTACCTGAAGTGAAGTTCTATCATAATTATACGTAGCTCCTTGTCCGAGACGACGGTCCCAACCCTTCCCACTAATACTAAAGCATTATCCCAATTATAGGGTTGTTCATACCATACATCTTCAAACGTAATGACATTGTCACATCTGTCAAAAAGACAGGTTCTTTTGTTTTTTTTTTTAGCTTTAAAGATAGTGACCTGAAGCGCTGTACAATCAGCGTTACTACATGTAAATCGTCTCGGACAAGGAGCTACGTATAATTATGATAGAACTTCACTTCAGGTAAGTTCGTTTAATCATACAATAAGCATTTAACTGCAAACCGTTCCGCAACTAACTAAACTTACAAGTAAATAAACAAGCGAAATAAACTCAAACGCTGTTTCTAAACGTAAACTATTAACTTAATTTAAATTAATTAAGTATCATTTTAAGTAACTTACGCGCGATTCTAGGAATCCTTAATTGACGTGTATCGTTGAAAATGTTGTGTAATGGTCCTTTTTATACGTGTTTTTGTATCGTTATCTATGCTCACTGCTCTACTTTTTATGAGGTGGGATAGGACGTTGTAAATTGAAATGCATATGCATTACGTTACGCTACTGCTAAAAGGTTATGTGGCACTTTGCTTCACTAATCATTAACCCCCGACGGGAAAAGAGGGGTGTTATAAGTTTGGCGTCAATGTCTGTCTGTCTCTCTCTCTCTGTCTGTCCGTCTGTCTGTCTGTCTGTCTGGTGTGTGTGTGTGTGTGTGTGTGTGTGTGTGTGTGTGTGTGTGTGCGTGTGCGTGTGTTGCCATGTGTGTGGTTAGGTTGCTTTAGAGTATGCATAATGATAATAATTCGAGTACAGTACAGTCAGCAAAACAAAAATGACAATCAATTATCAATCATATTTCATAACATTGCCTGGACCTCTTTTTAACTGAATAACATTCAAATACTATTTTTATTTAAGAACTAGACATTGTTTTTTGTTTTTGAAGGTAATTACGTCACTATCATCATCACTACATATTATAAAACAAAGTCACTTTTTCTGTCCCCATGTCCCGTTGTATGCTTATATCTTCAAAACTACACAACGGATTTTGATGCGGCTTCCTTTAATAGATAGAGTGATTCAAGAGGAAGGTTTATATGTATAGTACATGCACAATATACCGTGCGAAGCCGGGGCGGGTCGCTAGTATTTTATAAATTGACATTTACCTTCAAGCCACGGGGAAAATATTTGTTAACACTGTTTACCCTCTAGGCCGGAACTGTGACACAAACTTATCCCGAATTAAGCTGTTTATCTAGGCTAAGTGGGCCATACATTAAAGTTTATGGGCCATGGAGAGATAGCCTCCCCTTCACACGCCTTACATCTATTATTACCCTTGGTATGTAAAGCAGAAAGCAAACAGGGTGATCTAAACTAGCGTGGAATACTTCGACCATACTCTAGATAAGATTTTTATTCAAAGTAGGTTTACCAGATGGTCAGTGCGTGAGACACCACCCATGGACCCCATTCATACATACATAAATCACGTCTTTATCACTGACGGGGTAGACAGAGCCTAAGGTGAACCTCTGTCATCCTTTTCCCTTCCAGCATTCCGTTTTGATGGTTACAATTGCGTAACATCCCTCCGTTATTGACTAGCTCCCTTCTTCATAAACGCTCTGTAGGCTTCTGCTAACTTAGCAATCGTTTGTCCTTAGGTATCTGTGAAAGGTAGGTAAATGTCAAATTGACAAAGGACAAACGATTGCTAAGTTAGCAGAAGCCTACAGAGCGCTTATGAATAAAGGGTAAATACAAATACTTGCTCTAAAGTCGGTTATCGAATTCTAGATCAAAAATGTAAACAAAAATTAGACTATAACACCACAATAATTATTTAAATGTCAATAAAAAAACAATTTGATCATCGACTTTAGACACCTCTACATTACAATAATATTATAAAACAATTTTAGTGAACATTTTTTTCTCGAATTCGATCACTGACGTTACAAACTGGCTGTTTTCCTAAGCCTTAGTTAACCTTTTTAAACGTCAAATTCCCGCCAATCGCATTAACCCGAACGGCGCCAATTCCAAATTTAAATTACCGACTGTTCCCCGTACTGGCCCCGCCCCTTCCAGTAGGGCTGTACAAAGTACACTTTACCGATACAAAGAATCGGTACTGGCTACCAAGTACTGGTCGTAAAGACTTCAGACGCCGGCGTTTTACTGGTTTTACTATCTGTTGAGAAGTTTTCAGTAACTACAAAGAGGTTGAGTTGAAATGTACACTCGCGGACAACAGTGTTCGAAAAAGTTCTAAATGAGTTGAGGCAAAATTCTTAATCGACATAAAGATGGGCATTTTTGTTTCTAACTGAAGTAGCTCTTTTTTTCGGTATCCCCTTATTTGCTATAAAATCAATGGCTATAAAATCACATTCTATAAAACCATTTGCTATAATGATTCACTTTCTATAAATTCAGATGCTATAATCATTGCTTGCTATAATGCTCACTTGCTATAACACTTAAATTCTCTAAAGTTACTTTCTATAAATTCAAAATCTATAACATTCATTTGCTATAATATTCATTTGCTATAACATTCATTTGCTATAATATTCATTTGCTATAACACTCATTTGCTATAAGGATTAGATAGTATAACATTTGTTTTCTATAACTATTGAAATCTCTAAACTTTACTTAGGCAGCGGTACTACAACTGAAAAGTCGCGGAAAAGGGGGGTGTGGGGGGCAGGGCCCCCCACATGGGGGGCCGCCATTAGAAAAACACGTTACCAACATCCAATTTAAGACAGATAGGTTTGTTAGTTACCTTGTGTCCTTCAGAGCAGAAAATAGGAGCCCCGCGCAGCGGGGCTCCGTCGACTTTACATTTGAACACCTGGCTCTGTTTTATAGATTTTGATGCTTATAGAATGTCAATGTTATAGATTTTGAATGTTATAGATTATGAATGTTATAGAAAATAATCATTATAGAAAACAATTTTATAGATTTTGAATGTAATAGATTATGAAATTATAGATTTTGAATGTTATAGATTATGAATGTTATAGATTTTGAAATTATAGATTTTGAATGTTATAGCATGTGACTTTTATAGCAAATGAATGTTTATAGCAAGTGATTTTATAGCATGTGAACTTATAGATTTTAAATTTATAGCTTTTGATTTTATAGCAAATAAGGTAGACCCCTTTTTTTCATTCCGTAGTTTCAAGGTAATTTTGCTTTTTAGGCATTGTAATCATAAAGGCACAAAACCTCCGTCAATAAATCTTGCTGATAGAGGATATTGACTACTATTACAAATGCATAATGAAATCCAACTGGATCATTTCGAAGTTTAGACTGTCGATGACTTCGGCGCTGTTTCGCAGGTGACGGCTCAGTGACGGCAGCTAGACGACTTAACACTTTTGTACATAAGTGTACGTAGGGCGGGGCAGGCCAGGCGAGTCGTTTTACAGCGTTTCACGGTATGGCATTAATTGAGCTCGACGGAATCAAAGAGCACCCCGTTCTAACCGCGTGAACGTTACAGCTTATAGGTAAATTAATTAAGGAATTCAAAGAAAATTACATAGGTACATAGATGACGTCCTTGTCTCTTACGGGGTAGATCATGGGTGATGGTGCTTATTTGCCTTCTGGTGACCCACTTGCTCCTTTAGCACCTGTTCGGTTTTCAACCTTGCTAGGAAAACAACTTGCGCTGGATGCAAGCCGCTTCCAACCGGTCTTATTGGAGATCTAAAGGAGAGGCCTATGTCCAGCAGTGGACTTGTAATGGCTGAGATGATGATGATGATGATGAAGAAAACACTCTTGTCAAGTCTCTAACGTAAAATATAGGTCTAGTCATAGGTGACAGTAGAGAGTTTAATTCGATACCTCGTTCGTGGTAACACACTCTGATTGCTCCGGGGTTATTTTGGCTATAATTGCAGATAATTCGGTTACAATTCGATTATTTCGGGTGTTATAAACACACACACACACTCATTCGCATCACCGAGTGTCCTCAAGATTAAGAAGCAAGCGCGATCCATTGGGCCCGGCCGGCGCACGCGTCCTCACCAGGTACACTTTTAACATCGTATTATATATATTTACTAGCTTCTGCCCGCGACTTCGTCTGCGTAGTATTATACATAAAAACCTTCCTCTTGAATCACTCTATCTATTAAAAAAACCGCATCAAAATCCGTTGTGTAGTTTTGAAGATATAAGCATAGGTACATAGGGACATAGGAACAGATAAAGCGACTTTATTTTATACTATGCAGTGATGATGATTTATGTCCCATAGCTCCGCCTAGTGACGATGTATACACCACCCTATAAAACAAACAATTAGAAGACACTATTGATATCATAGCACGTATATGGCATAGCGCACCACCTACTTTAGCGTGTTTAAATACTTCCACCATTTCATATACTTTTGTTTATCTTCTTCTTAAACTTAAGAGCCGGTGGAGCATTTTTCACAATTTAGTTTACTTATCTACTATACTTTTGTGGTGTCAATAAAGTAAGAGTATTTGTACCGTATTGTATAACAGCATTATACCTATTTAGCATGGAATGTCCGCCCATAGCTGTCACTTCTAACAGTATATCTTCAAGCCCCTGGTCAAACCAGTCATTTGAAGCGTTAACGAACCACTCCAACCATCCCTCACTCTAAATAAGCCATATAAAGACCCCTAAACATGGTCCGCGACCAAAATCGACCCCTACTCGTTCCGCTTCTTGTCATAATATACAGGAACAATAAACAATACAAACCTATTTGTGCATTCCAAAGTGGCGCTGCCGTCGCTAAGCTCCTGTAAGTTAGTATGCGGTGGTGTTTAGTTCCATTTCCAGCCACCGCCTGGTAAGTTTGTGCTAAACAGATGTGAGATAACATTTGATCACCTTTTGACACCTACGGTTCGCCTAATTGAAATTTATGAAGCCCAGCCTTTAGGGGTTACTATTGGTTATCGTTCTCGAACTCGATTGTAATGAATGAAACCTACCAAGAAAGTCCTTGACCATTCACCCACAGCTTCACATTTGTACGGTGTGAAATGTCAAGACTGTTTTCACTTACAAATCAAAATGACAATCGGCGTTAATTCAAATTCAAAAAATTCAAAATTATCGTTATTTCGCATAAAATGTGGTGTATTACAATGATCTCATACATTATTTGCGCATTTCTCCAGCATCTGGAAAGCAAAAATTAAAAAATTTACCAATGTTAATGAAAAGGAAAACAGAATTTAGCAGAAACAAAAAAAGAGAAAAAGCTAGGATGTAGCTACCAAACGACCATTAATTTCTCAGCTGATATGCATTTCAAATAAGCCGACTTATAAAGCGATTAAACTCGATCGCAAGTCACTCACGACTTTAAAAGTGTCAAACCCGTGGTACCTCCGCCCACGATCTTTTATCATTGGTATATTTCAGTTCGGCTGCGCATCGGATAGCTTCCGAAACCGTTTCCGGCATAAAACCGCTTTATTTGTTCTTAGTGTTATCTTAATTAAGAAATTAAAACATTATTTCACAAAGACCTTGTATTAAAGGAGCCGCGGCGCATCCGCTTAAGTTTCTGTAGCTTTGTGATAAAGTTGATTTTTGTCTGATTTAAAGGACGTTTTACTGGTTTTTGTTAATTGTTTGAATATTTAATAAGATAAAGGTCTACACATTGCTCGCGTTTGTTAACAATGGATGGCATTGAAGAATGCTGGTTTTAGGAAATTAATGCAGTTGAGCTTAATTAATTAGCAAACGTTGGAGTTTATTAGTTAAAAGTGTCCGTCTATAGTATTTTAAAATTGTTCTGAAATGTTTTTGGGTTTACTTGACTTAATTAATAGCCCTGTAAATATGTTTTTCAGGATTTTTGAACCACCGATAAATATTTCCGTACATCCATTGATCGATGTTGAAAAATCTTTGTAACGGTGTTCAATAGATGTAACGCAACCAACCTGAATTATTTCGAAACTCACACAAGCACTCCCGCTTAGCGGCAGGATTAGCAAGAAGAACGGTGATAGCGATCCGAAAGGACCCGTGACTAGTAGGTAGAGACTTTATACATCTCTACTATAGACTAGTGGAATTTAAGGCTCGGGGACCTTATACATATCCCTTTTATGAATTGTAATGGTTAAATTTTATCTATCTAAGTGAGAATAAATCAAACCACAGAGAGATGGTATACAGTAGTTTATTTATGAAAAACTCAGCCCCTGAAGGGGGAACGGTAACTTAGGATATAGGTCTTAGACTAACTTACTACGCTAAGAATAAAGTAGGTACAAAATCCCTTAAGGGGAGGGTTCTAATTTTAACGGTGTTGATCGATAACGCTGATAGCTTAACCAATATGAATCTAAAACTCAGCTGAGAGCTGCGGAGCTCCAGGGAACAAGGCAGGAAGCCTGGCCTCGAAGCTGCTACGCAGGGCTCGGTGGCTGGACACTGGAGTAGCCGGACGGTTTTCGGGGGGGTACCAAAAACCTCCTGGAATGGTCATCTTATTTAACCACAAGTAAACACAACGCGCCCACTCGCCGGATGGGGTAAACAGAGGCGATAGGCGAAATACTTTTAGAAGAAATGGGTAAAATGGGCAAGACAGTTTTAGTTACTTTAAATATAGGGAACACGGGCATAGCGGAAGGCTCTCGCCGTGTTCTAGGTTACACAGATTAAACTTAGGGCCCACTCGGAGGCTAGAAAAGTGGCTCACCTTTTGGAGGATAATGGTCCTGCTTGGGGAATGTTGCCCAATTTCAACTCCCAGGAGGCTCGCTAGCCGCCGACCACACTGAAGCTCGTGTATTAGGGCTTTTCGTCACTGAAACGACACATTCGGTTAGCATGACACGTCAACACTGTAAATATTTTGACTGTAGGCACTGTCTGTCATACTTACAATTTAGGGGATCGCTTCCCGTGTCCGAAATGAAAATAATATGGTAAACAACACCCAAGGGTTAACCTCAAAAATAAAATCGATCGACTGCAGCTATCCGGAATTTGAGGATGAAAAAGAATTAAATAATGGTAGCTAGCACTCGCCACAAATTCACACAGGGATCGAACTGGCCATGATGGCCGCCGGAATGTTGCCATCCTAAAATCTCCGAGCCTGACGTATCGCAGGAAATGTAGGAAAACAAATTAAGTTGCGGCTCAAAAATTCCAAATTACCCAAAAACGATCAAAACTAGGTGATAGGAAGCCAAAAGACAATAGCACACACTTTTGAAAATAATTTAACCAATATTTACGTATTAAAAGCTACGGGACGAATATAATTTACTTACAGCAACACCGTTCAAACAGACTTAATACGATCTAAATGACAAGGCTGTTTGAGTACTGGAAATAGCAGCTGGTAGTGCACCCATAAAAAAAATAATCATTACAGAATGCATTTCGTTTAAGTAGAATTTATATACTGTAGTAGCTCAATTTATGTTATTTTGAAAAAAAATACTATCTGCCAAGTTTTTTGCGGCGCATTCTTCTTGCCAATGATGCTCCGAATGCGCTGGTAGTTTCAAAAAGACATGTAAAAGAGCCCTTGGCGGCCAATTTTCAAAAATAAACTTAGAATTTTGGAATTTTTTGAATTTGAATATTTGGTTGCAACAGTTAGTAGGTCAGGTCAGGAGTACCCGAAACCGACGAGCATGTATGAAGAGATTGATAAATGTGGATGAAGCGAAAGAAGTCGTAGCAAGTGGAACAAAGTAGTCTCCGCCTACCCCTGTGAGAAAGAGGCGTGACGGTATGTATGTATGTACAATTTTAAAAGACTGTATGTAACAGTTAGTTAATTCTTTGCAAAGACAAATATTACAGTAATACTCTTCTTCTTCTTCTTTTTATTTGTGGCGTATCAAGTCGTTAAAGCGACGACAACTTTGCCAATGTCAATGTAAAAAAAATATTATTAAAAAATCTTGTGACAAAATGTCGGCAACGTTGTACGGTAATGGTCAAAGACCCCCCTCCCCCCCTGTCGGGCTCTTAGCCAACGGTCAATGATATCCCTCAGAAACTGCCAGGAAATCATTAGCCGATGCCCAGGGCGCACCGGACCAAGCACTGCTCTTCCCCCCGGACGGATCCAAAAAGGAACCGCAGCTCTTGATCACACGTGGAGGTAACCCGACTCGCACCCCTACAGTAATACTCTAAAATACAGCTGTGAAACTTTACAGCACCAAACGACGGTAGATTCAAGTCCGTAAATTTGCATTTACCACCCGTACTTACCCTTATTTCTTCGGATACCCTAATCCATGCCGAAAGTAAATATACCTAGCATCGAGATTTCGGAGTATGCAGTACGGTTGATATCGCTGAAATTGCCTCGCCCCGAACCGTATCCAAATCGAAAATCAACTCTTTTTATTCAGCGCTGGAAGGCTTATTCTAGAAAAGTGATTTGAAGCCATCGCGAAGTTTGCTGAGATCGTCTTACCCAGCCACTTTGTGTCCCTTTCGCACTATGAAACATCCATACATAAATGACGTCTTTATCCCTTATGGAGTAGACAGAGCCCAAGGTGAGAATAATGCGGAATAATGGATTAGAAGCTGTATTGAAACAGTATGAAACTGATGCCGTACAGAATCAAATGACCAAATTTACCCTGGAAATTGTCAGAAAATCAAAAGAAAATATCGACTTTGTGGCTCACCATTTTTTTACGGCACTGCGCGCTTTCTTATTATTTTTCATGGATCTATCGATGGTAAAAATGCCGTACATAATCATATGACCAAAATGTACTCACTCTACCTGCACTTTTGAATTCTCACCAGCACCCAGTTGGACAGCTTACAAGTGACGGCATAGTATTGAATCTTATTATTTTATGCTCTTATATCGTCCTATATACGTCACCTGGTGGTTCATATGACCCACATTTTTTGTACGTGGGCCTGTAGTCTACAATATGCGATTATAAAAGCTAGCGCTGGCAGCTGTCAAAAGTTTTTTTTTTTTTCATATAAATAGGAAGGAAAACGAGCAAGTGGGTCACCTGATGGTAAGTGATCACCACTGCCCATAGACACCCGCAACCGCAATTTCAAAGAAACCGTCAATTAAATGTGTTTGTAAGCGACGAGCGAGAGGAAGGGGAAGACCATAACAGAATTGTACCTACTGGAATCTAATACACTATACAATAAGCTATATCTAAGATTAATCGATAGTTATAAGGAACAAAAATCGACGTTTAGACGACATCAGGAAACATAAATGTCGTGGAAGGAAGCCTATGTCCGAAGACGGATCAACCAAGGGTTATGATGGTGATGAGGTAGTCGAATAACTAAATGGTGTCGATAAACCAGAATACTCCCGCCAATTCAGCCATCTTTGCATATCAAACGCCACGCTGGCATAAGATTTTACTGCGAGGCCCTATTCCGATACCGTTCAACAAAAGATTTTTCTAATAAAACAGTCTGAATCATTTGCATTGTAAAACGTTTTAGTATTGTTCGGTGTCGGGGGAATAGGGAATAGAATTGAAAGAAATTCCGTGTAGGTTTAAATGAGATGAATTTAAATAATGAAATATCTAAGATAAGAGGGTATTTCATTGAATTTTGTTCAATAAAAGAAGATTGCCTGAGTTGGTACGAGGAACCAAATTTGGTTATTCCCTTGCGAACTGTGCAATTTTACGGAATGAAGGTACGTACAACAGCATATAGTGGAAATAATAGTCGTGATAGAAGTCACATAAGTTAAAGCAAGAAAATCATAGGAATCAAGTCATAGACGACGCGGCTAGCGACCCATCACTATTTTGATTCCACTTTCCACCTATGCGCCCACGGTGTCTTGCTAAATGTGGCCTGTAGGTCTTGTTACCCAAGGCTCTTTCTACCCCGTAAGGGATAAAGACGTGATTTGTGTTTGTATAAAAATACCTCGAATTGTTATCTGACACGCCTTTACCAAATATCGTTCTCTTCCTATCCCAACAACCTTTTTCGCGACAAACAACATTATTAACTCTAAAATTATCATAACTGCGCTGTTTGCGCGTGGTAACGCGTTGAGCTTTACGTAACGCGTTCCATGCGTTGCGGGATACAATAAGCGGGATAATGGGTTCCCGAACGCATTATGCTGGATGTAATAGGCCCTGAAAATGTCTGCAACTGTCTCCAAACCAATAACACATGATATAAGTTAAACTATAGGTAACTTTAACTATTATTACCTAGTTATAAGTTAGTGTTGCGGAAGCTTACAGCATACATACATACATACACAAATCACGTCTCTATCCCTTACAGGGCAGACAGAGCCTAAGTTAACAGGTACCTACAGGCCACATTTAGCAGGACTGTGGGGCGTATAGGTGGAAAAGGGAATCAAAATAGTGATGGGTCGCTAGCTGCATCGCCTATAACATGATTCCTAAGAATGTTGCCCATTCCCTCAGTGGGCTTTTACCATTTGCGCGGGAAGAGAAGCAACTGGTACATTCTATGTTTTTTCTTTGCTCCCAGACCAGCATGGAAGAAGCATTATCTAATTAAATTTGGTACAAAAATAGTTTCAGTCCCGGGGAAGGACCTTGGATAGTTTTTTTCTTGTTTTCTTGTCTGCACCATCTCCATGAAATTTTTTAGTTTCTAGGTTAGGCTTTCGTTTTCGGCTGGGCGCTGATGAATCAGTCATTTAAACGCTTTTCTTTGGCATATCATATTGCGATGGCTTGTGTAGTTGTTCGTACTAGGTAGGTATAGTCCGTACAACCGCAACCGTATTAAATAGTTAGTCGGAAGGAATGGGCAAAAACATAGCAGGCTAGGTATCATGTTTTAGGAGATGCGGCTAGCAACCCATCACTATTTTGATTCCACTTTCCACCTATACCATACGCTCACAATCATGCTAAAGGCTCTGTTTACCCCGTAAGGGATAAAGACGTAATTTATGTATGTAGGTATGTATGACTGTATGTACAGTACGTGAGCTCGTTGATGCTATTCGGCTTACGATAGTTGAGACTGGAATCGCGTGGCAAATTTAATGTCTGTGTGTTGTGACCTAATTATACTCGGGAGCAAAAAAAACGGTTCACTTTTCATACAACTTTCTACGGGAAGTGATCTGGTTTTTTTATCACAGCTTAGGAGCTGTGAGGGAACAGATGAACATACATCACGTCCCACTCCCGCTGATCCAAGATCCTGAACAATGTTTGTTAAAGAAAGTAAGTAAGTATACCCCCGCCTATTGTCTACTTTGTTCTTTGTTTCTTTATTGTTTTGTACTGATTTGTGGTGTTCAATAAAGAGTATTTGTATTGTATTGTATTGTAAGTAAGTAAGTAAGTAAGTAAATGCTTTATTGTACAAATATAAAGAAACAGAGACAAATCACAAAAAAGACCTTAAATATATGCACAAAGGTGAACTTATCCCTATAAGGGATCTCTACCAGTTAGCCTTTGAGTAAATGAGAGGAGCATTAAGCGAGAGACCGACACAGAGTGAGTTTAAAATATCCATACAGTGAAAGCCACCGATTCCACAGCCTAGCAGAGTGAACTGTGAAGGATTTGGAGTAAGTTTTGGAAGATGAAAAAGGATAAGCTAAAAGGAGATTAGTATTAGACCGTAGCCGATGCTGGCTACGAAAGCCGTGAAAGAAAGTCGAAAAAACCGGGAAAGTCGTGGTAGTTACACTATTTATATCTCAAAAACGGCTGAACCGATTTAGCTGAAAATTGAAAGAAAGAAGATATTTATTCCTTTTTGCAAGACACACAAAAATATAAGAGAATATAATACACAATTTAAAATAGAAAATAATCAAGACATATAAAAATAGATCATCAGCGTTGTGTGGAATTGGTGGGGAGGTAGCTTCGAACCGGGAGACGGACATCGGATAGGTACTTTAGGTGGTATTTACGTAACGTGTGACTACGGTTTTTCAAGTTTGAATATTGTGTCACTAAATGTCTCACAAATCTTGTTTCATACTTTTTCAGCGTCATTTTTTATCGTAGTTGGCTTTTAGTTTTCTATTTTTTTTTAAATTTAGTTCGCCGCGTGTTAGACACAGACACAGTCACTACTTTTGTCAGCCAGACTACAGCAAAGAAAGCAAAGTCCTCTGAGACATCACGATATATTCAAACAAAATAAAATAGCCTCTTTCATATCACAGAGAGCGGTGATTGGAATAATTCTCACATATATATGCTGAACGGGCCGTTACATACTCGTAGAGTGTTTGTGACCAAATCTATAGCTTATTGATGATTCCCAACGACTTTTGGATTGAAATATACTTATGCTAACGTGAATCTTAGGTTATATTACCTTCTTTACTTCTTATATTATGTACACACAGCAAAGCTATTCGGTAAGCAGGATAGATACGGCGCGAGCGTGCGTAGGTGCTTACCTGATTATATTGCCGTGTGTACTAGCTTTTGCCCGCGACTTTGGCCTCGCCGATAACGTCTGATATCCACTCATGACTCCAAGTATAAGGTTTTTAGTTCTTATCCGTGATCGTGATCCTCTAGGAATATTACATACTATAATTATAGTCTTAATTACTTAACTCGTGTTTGTATACCTTGGGAAATTTAAAAACATCCTTTATACTGATCAAGGAATAATAATGTATTGTAGCTTTATTGGTACAATATTTCGGGATTTTCCAATCCTGCGGGAAAATCGGGATAAAAAGTACCTATCCTATGCCCGTTTCCTGGTTCTAAGCCACCTCCCCACCAATTTTCAGCCAAATCGGTTCAGCCGTTCGTGAGTTATAAATAGTGTAACTAACACGACTTTCTTATTTATATAGTTAACCTCTACCTCTACTACCTACTAGACTATTACCTCATAGATCCTACTAATATTATAAATGTGAAAGTTTGTGAGTTTGGATGTTTGTTACTCTTTCACGCCAGAACGGCTTGACAGATCTGGATGAAATTTAGAACATAGCTAGATTATAGTCTGGAATAACACATAGGCTACTTTTTATCCCGGAAAATTGCGTAATTCCCGCGGGATAGCGGTAAACGAATTCTATGCAGACGCAGTTGCGGGCAACAGCTAGTAATCTATGTTATATTATTTGTGCGCAGTCTTCTTAATAGTTCACGAAATGGTGATATCGTGATCCATTCGGTCTTATATTATTTCGAAACAATGATTATTAAGAGATGTTTATTGTAGACATAAAGCCACATTGGCTCTTATAAAGATGTTGTTTCTATTCAAGCAATCGCAACTCATTATGAGAGGTCTGAGCCCAGCAGTGGGACGTGATTCAATAAGTTTCTATCAAAAAAAATCCTTTTTAATACAAGCTTTTTTTGCTGACTGTACTTGCATTGTCATTTGTCCTATACGTCTACCAAATTTAAAGTCTATCGGACCAACCGTTGAAGAGTTCCCTCATGCGGAGACGATCCTGGCTAGGTCACCAGAACTCCACTACCAGATTATCGTATTGTCATCCGAGGTACATAAGTATGCAAAATTTCAGCGAAATCAGTTGAAGATATCTGCTTCAAAACTGAGTCGCAAGATTCTACCCAGACATACATAAAAATACATACATACATACACATACACAAATCACATCTTTATCCCCTACGGGGTAGACAGAGCCTAAGGTAACAAGATCTACAGGCCACGTTATCAAGATTGTGGGCGTATAGGTGGAAAAAGGAATCAAAGTAGTGATGGGTTGCTAGCCGCATCGCGTATAACATAATTCCTAAGAATTACGCCCATTCCCTCGATGGGCTTTTACCATCTGCGCGGGACGAGAAGCAACTGGTACATTTTATGTTTTGCCTTTGCTCCCAGACCAGCATGGAAGTAAATACCGTGAATAACTAAATAAATACATAAGCTTGTAATAACAATAAAAAGTATGAAAAACATCCTGCTGATATATTCCGTAACAATTTTGAGAGACCTTGTATTCTATATTGGTATACTTATTTCTCCATACCCTGAGTTCACCATAACAATGTCACCTACAGTCTATATACTACGGTAACCGGGATATCATACACGTTGTTAACGTCATAGTAACTTGCACATCAGGCTAACAAGAGACCGAAAATCTACAGAGGCGGTTAAGATAGGAATCTGTAGGCTTTAGAATTTCACAGCAGCCACCCTAGCGTGAAGATAGTGCTGCAAGGCATCCTATTTAAACTGAGCCACACGTATAGAGCACCAAACCAACCGAAGAAGTTTTCGATGGTGTCAAAAAGAAACAGTAACAAATCAACAGCTACCTGGAAACTTCGAGACATTCGTTCCCTCCTCTTTCGTAATATCGAACAAAATGAATCCTGAACCACCAAGAACATTCTCACAGTAATTTTCCTTCTCAATTCATGATTACTTCATTATGATATTACATACCCGGCTAGACCCGGGAAGAGATCCCTTTTAGGGATAAGTTCGCGTTTGTGCATGTGCGTTGTCCTGTATTCATCTTTTTCTTGTGTTTTATGTACAGTAAAGAGTTATACATACATACATATATCACGTATTTATCCCAGACAGAGCTTAAGGAAACAAAATCCTTAGCCTGATTAAGGACGTATAGGGGGAAAGGGAAATCAAAATAGTGATGGGTTGCCAGCCGCATCGCCTATAACATGATTTATAAGACTTTCGCCCATTCCCTCGCTGGGCTTTTACCATCTGCGCGGGAAGAGAAGCAACTGGTAAATTCTATTTTTTTTCTTTACTCCCAGACCAGCATGGCAGAAATTATAATATTAGCAGTAAAAAACTGTACAGTGGGCATTAAATATTATTGTCGCTTCATAAAACAGAATGTAATGACACCTAATAATCTACCTGCTATGGGTGGTGTAGTGGTATAGCAGGCGTCACGGAATGACGAGGATCCGGGTTCGATTCCCGGCCATAGATCTTTTCGGATTTTTCTATGTGTTCTAATTTTCACTGACATTTAGAAACCTAATAATGATTCACCTCATCGAGAACATCGAATGCGACTGAGAGCTTCTAGTGTGAGGTCCATCCACATTGATGTCAGTTTCTTGAGAAAATTGCAAGTAATTTATTAAATCGTTAGGCAGATCACCAGATAGAATCCCAGAGCTACTTGTGCGTCTAGCACGAAAGCGTACAAAAGTCGCGTCGCGCGCGAGATAGATTGCCTGTCCTTCTCTTACTATTCGTTCTAGACAGAGACGGGTAATCCATCTCGCGCGCGACGCGACTTTCGTATGATTTCGTGCTAGGCATACTGGGAAGAACTCATAGTCCCCCCTGCAGTTTCTCATCTTAACCATTAGACTATCCAGTCACCGTATATTTCGCATGTCGTCACCGCTTCAGTTGATGCTCTAAGAAGCCAGGGCGGGAGGCATCAAGGCATTTATGACACAATCACTCGGGACAAAGCTTTAGGTTAGGTAAGCTACTATAACTGGCTAACCATAAAAGTAGGTGCCGTATTGCGTGCTTTAGTTTGCGGCCACGACTACAGAGTCTGTACATACAGATGTATAACTCTTTATGTACATAAAACACGTTAAATTTTACAGGTAATAAGAAAAACAGATGTATAAAAGCGAAAACATACTAAGTCCACTTAAGAAGATTCATCAAGCCAATAATTCTTATTCTTAGTGCATTTATATTCCGTCATTTCGGGGGAAGGAAAAATCGGGTTTATCCTTGTTTAGTTAGACTTAGATTCTGTGTTAGTATTTAGTTGAGTCTTACAAGACCAAACAATTCATGAGAATACCATACAAAAAGTACCTAGACCTACCTAGTACCTATCATTTGAAAAACAGCGCCTTCTCTCGTCCCTAGTGAGCAGTAGATGTTCCACAGGAGTTTGTAATTGTGTCGTACACACCATCATTCAAACAGGTGACGCTTGGCGACAAAAATTCAAATTTTCAGTGTCGTTTAGAAATTTAGAATACTATACATTCAAAATAATATATACATATATAAATCACGTCTTGACGTCTTTATCCTATACGGGGTAGATAGAGGCTAAGGTAACAAGGCCTAAAGACCAGGTTTAGCATGATTCGAAATAATAAAAATAGGTAATTGGTAAAGAGCATCTAATTCTAAGCTGGTCGAAGGTATTTAGCAACCCAGATAAAATAACAACTCTTCATGCCTATTTGGGTATGTCCTTGTTCGATTTTCTCAACTGAATTCACCTCGCGCGTTAAACAATTCCACGCAGACAAACTCGCGAACAGCTAGCACACTATACATCACCCCATGACAACCCACCGTTGCAAACACCGTCTTATAAGTACGATTTACACCACAGATAAGCTACAGAATAGTTTCCACAGAGGGCGTGTCGGAAGCGGAAACGCCGCGGTCGTCCGTCATCGAGCTAACGCCTGTTGGAATGCCTTGTATTGTTTATGGTAGCTTGGATTTTGTCTTGTTAGTTTTGAGTCTGTTCGTTCTAAGGAAAGAAATAAAGGGCCAATGTGACGACCGAACAAAAGTAGACAATTTGCATTGTTCATTTTTTTAGTATGCTCCAACTCGAAAACCATTTCGAGGAGGATTTATCTTGTCCGATTTCAAAAATACTTTATAATTGCAGATATTTTTGTAAAAGTACTTTGAACCTTTGTTTGACCGAACGACCCGGTTTTTAGACAGAATCCAGCATCAAAATGTTTGCCACAAAAATGAAAAAAAAAATTAGCTATGGCAACTGTCACGTGTCACTGTCAAATCGACAAAACCATAGACAAAGCCGTTTTTTTTTATAGCCAGCCGAACGAAGGCGATTGGGTTTCTGTCTAAATTCACGAATTATCAAACAGCGAAAAAATATTTATTATTAATTAACAAAGCTACGTAAAAGTATAATATTCAAATTAGTTGCTTGAAATAGTCCATTTTATCAAATAAAGGTGTTAAAAGCACAGCTTAAAAAAAATGAACAATGCCAATTGCCACTCTTAAAGTAGGCACAGTCAGACTATTGGATTCATGGGCATTGCAACAAATACCATATCGATATGAATCATGAGTCAGTGTTAATTTTACTCTGATATTTGATGATGTATGATGATGATCCTTCCGACCGATTTCGGCCATGGCGACCATTTCGACTCCTAGTTAGTATGGCGCTCATGCGCCCGGAGATGGCTGATATTTACATTACACTAATATTATAAAGAAGAAATAAATAAATATCTTGGGACAAATTGATCTAGCCCCAAACTAAGCAAAGCTTGTACTATGGGTACTAGGCAACGGATAAACATGCTCATATAATGTCGATAAATACATACATCCATGACTCGGGCACAAGCACTCGTATTCATCTGACAACTTTACTGTCAGCCCCTACCGGGATTTGAACCCGGGACTATAGGGTCACTATAACCACTAGGCTATTCGGTCGTCATCGGAAAGATTTGATTGTTTGTTTTTTTTGCATTTAATAAGCTCTGAAAATACTAGACCGAGCCTAAGGTAACAAGACCTACCGAGCCACGTTTAGCAAGACTGTGGGCGTATAGGTGGAAAGGGGAATCAAAATAGTGAGGGGTTTCTGTCGCATCCCCTATAACATGATTCCTATGATTCTGCGCGGGAAAAAATCAACTGGTATATTCTAAGTTTTTTCTTTGCTACCAGACCAGCATGGAAGTCAATGAAATTCTGCATGGAATATAGATTTAAAATATATTTATGCGTATTTAAGTATAGCCAACAAACGCTGAAATAAATTCTACTTAAGTTACATCCATCGCCTTCTCAAACATGTAACCCCAACAGACACCTTGAAGTAACCAAATCACCGTTCAACACTCAAATCCAAAAACAAACGTATATCCGTCAATTTTACAAAACCAACAGAGGGTTGTAGCAAAAATGGTCGGGGGCGGCGCCGGCGCCGACTTAAATATTTGGGATGCGATTAAGCTGTGCCCATTGATTGATGGGAACATGATCTGAGCATAGAGTAGGATGAATGGTAAGTAGATGGTGTTTGTACTTTTTTACGCGAACTTTTTTGGTTTCGGCACCATTATGTTTGTAACATAAAATAATAACACTTTTGGTTTCTCATGTGGTATATTATTAATTTAAATGAATATAGTTTTACAGAGCTATACACTGACTTTCGATGGTAGAGAAAAAGAGCGATGAATGAATGAATGAACGAATGAATTAATGTTCGGTGCGAACAAATGGTTTATTGTACAAATATAAAGAAACAGATTTTTCTGTGTTCCAATTCTCAGTGTCCTTTAGAAATTTTAACCATTTTTATTTGAACTAACCGACCTGTGTTTAAGTAGATGACTCAGTCCTAACTTTAACTCTTCATCAAAGTTGAGTTTGCCTAAACCACTCAGTTTCGCATGTCTCCACGCGAATGGTTTCGTCGCGGAAATAAAGACTTGTGCATTTCTGAGTAGGTAAGTAATTCAGATACGGGCTAGGGGTCTGAATTTAGATGTTTTCGATTGAAATATCGTATTCAAACACTGACACGCTCGCTCATTACTTATTTCGAAGTATCGTGTATTTCAATATAGGTCTTCCAAATTTAGGTGTTACTCAACCAAATATTTAATAACCTCTAGTTTCTCATACTCTGTGCTTTGTCAAACACAGCTGGGCCCACGCCGCCTACTTTGTCGTAGTTTAAAACAATTAAACGTTTGATACGACAAACCTAACGGAAAATCGCCGTGGGATAATTCCATGTTTACCTAAACGATTTAAAGTCCTAATGGTATTTTTATTGTTAGCTTTAGCTAGTAGTCGACATTCGGTTTTATTTTAAAGTCCTGTACTCAACCACAAAATACACACTTTTGGTTTCAGTAGAAAAAATATAGTTTTTTTGCCAATGTAATGCTCAGAGTTTTAGAAGGAAATCGTCTTAATTGAACATGGAGTCATTCTTCAAATTCACAACATTATTATAACACAGGTTAACTGGAAGAAATCCCTTCTTAGGGATAAGTTCGCCTTTGTACTATTTTCAGTGTATTTCTGTATTTTTTTTTTAATTTTTATGTGCAATAAAGAGTTTACATACATACATACATTATTATTCAAATTGTTTCCTTTATAATGGAGGCAGTTAATTATAAACATGGATTTCGCAAAATTCGTAACGGATAGGGAATTCTGCAACCGGGGCGAAGCTACGCGCAAGCTAGTCTGCTATATTACATGATACTGTTTACTTGTATAACTGCATCTTCACTACATAGTATAAAATAAAGTCGCTTTCTCTGTCCCTATGTCCCTATGTCCCTATGTATGCTTATATCTTCAAAACTACACAACGGATTTTGATGCGTTTTTTTTAATAGATAGAGCGATTCAAGAGGAAGGTTTTTATGTATAATTCTACGCAGACGAAGTCGCGGGCAGAAGCTAGTAATATTATAATCCAGATTATTACCGCAGGTTGGTGATATTCAAACTAGACTGTACCGCGTCATGGGCGTGACATAACTTTAAACCAAAACTAACAATGAAAAACTTTTGCAGCTTTATTTAAACTAAACTAACAAGTTTCTTCCATGCTGGTCTGAGAGTAAAGAAAAAAAACAAAGAATTTACCAGTTGCTTTAACAACCCATCACTATTTTGATTTCCCTTTCCATCTATACGCTCTGAATCATGCTAAACGTAGCCTTTAGATTTTGTTACCTTAGGCTCTGTCTACCCCGTAAAGGATAAAGACGTGATAATATGTCTGTATGTACTATGTATTGTAACAACTTGCTGAAATATTCTAGAATAATGCAAATACATCTTGACGTACACTTAAACTACCTACGACTTTTGCGAAAGAAGCTTTGGTTTTGACGTAAACGGCGAAATACAAAGCGTCCATTTATACTGTTACTGCAACTAAGTAGTTAATAGTATAGCAAACAAAGCCTTGCAAATTCGCTGCATCCTCGAAATCGGACACGAAAGGTGTTCAAACAAATCAAGCATGGCGGCGGAATCAAAGGCTGTTCGACGTGCGGTTTTAATTTTCACGCGAGGGTTAAGTTTGTATGGCGTGAGCTTTGTTCTGAGTATAATAAATACATATTTACACATTAAACACGGCTTAATCCTTTATGGGATAGACAGAGCCTAGGGTAATAAGACATAAAGGCCACATCGCCTATAACATGATTCCGATTTTGTTCTTCTTCTTCTTTTTTTAATATGGCCCCATTGATCGATGCGATGATTTCGCCAATGTCAAAGTAATAAATATAAAGTGTTCAAAAATCTTGTGACAAAAACGTTGTACCGTAGAACACGATCAAAAGACCCCCCCCCCCCCCTGTCGGGATTTTATTCATTAACCGATGCCCAGGGTGCACCGGACCAAGCACTGCTCTTTCACTCGGACGGATATAAAAACGCCATCGTGAAAGGTATTGTGAAAGGTAAATGTCAAAGTGATAAACGATTGCTAAGTTCGTAGAAGCCTACAGAGCGTTTATGAATAAGGGGGAACTTTATAAGTACAAATACAAATACGTTTATTTCGTACGTTTATACGGTTAGTAAAAGGGATATCCTTTCCATCTCCATATTGCCCTAGCGCCGGCAAGATCACAGACTTAAGAGGCGCTTGCGCACCCGTCACGCTTCCCACGCGTATAGCGCCGCCACTTCATCTACGTCACTCCATTGGCATGGATTAGGCCAATATCGTGATACTGGTATGTCAATATAGTGGATTTCCAAACAACCGGATTCACTGCGATACGCATTAATAATTCGTCATATGGATCGCAATATGTTTGGATCTCAAAAAATAATATTGATCGTCTAACTAATCCATGTCAATGATGTGATTCTCTAAGTGTGAGTTACACCAAATTACTAACACACATACACAAATCACGTCTTTATCCCTTACGGAGTAGACAGAGCCTAAGGTAACAGGTACCTACAGGCCACATTTAGCAAGATTGTGGGGGTATAGGTGGAAAATGGAATCAAAATAGTGACGGGTGGCTAGACTCATCGCCTATAACATGATTCCTATTATTCCCTCGATAGGCTTTTACTATCTGCGCGGGTAGAAAAGCAACTGATACATTCTATGTTTTTTCTTTGCTCCCAGACCAGCAGATGGTAAAATCCCATCGAGGGATTGGGTGAAAATCTTAGGGATCATGTTATATAGGCGATGTGGCTAGCAACTCATCACTGTTTCGATTCCCCTTTCCATCCATACGCCAACAATCATGCTAAACGTGGTCTTTAGGTCTTGTCACCTTAGGCTCTATCTACTCCGTCAGGGATAAAAACGTGATTTATGTATGTATGTATGCATTATATGGAGTCAGGGGTCAAAAATTGCTGGTCGTTTTGTAGCGGTTAATTAATTGAAGGGTTTTTTACGCGAACGATTAAGACGTTTTGATATGACTGTCAAACCTTATACTTAGATTGCGATTCTAACGCGTGGCTCTTAAAGATTCAAAAGTTCACAACTGCGGTACTGCTTTTCTGTACTACGAATCAGGGAAAGCTAGCTGTCATCGACCAACTGACGCCAAATAAAGAAAGACAGAAAGAAAGAAAACATTTATTCGTGACATAAATAATCAAATTACAAAAACAAAAAAAGAAGTAAAAAACATAAGGACATACATCACGAAATGGTTACATCTCAGCATAATGCTGGCCTTGCTATCGCAATGTAACTCAGTGACGGTTCATTGCTTATGTATTTTATCTTGTCTCGTTAGATTTACTTTAGTTGAATCTGTCCTTAAACCTTTATTCAAATAAATTGGCGCCAAGTATTTTAATATATTTTTCATTAACACATTCTCGGGCTAAATGATATTAAGATAAAATCTTCATGTGTTTACGGACAGCAAATAAGGCACGAATAACATCGCATGACTAAACGCAGAACTATGTCTTTATTGAACGGTTTATTGCGTTTACGCAGTGACTTTATAAAGGCATTTGCTTGCAGCTTCTGGTTTCCCAAAGCAACTTTGTTTAAACACTTTATTGTGTACCTACTTTAAAAAAAGGGAAACTCTGTTATGTTTTGAGCGCATTTTGAAATTTTTCAAGATTTCAGGCGTTACTCTGCAGAGGTCCATGTCAAAAATGAATGGATAACTTTATTTTGCTACTACGTGATAGTGAGAACAAATCATGCAAAACAGTCACGCTCCCGTCAAATTCTATTCATGCAGTCAATGTTTGAGAAAACAACGATAATACAAAACAAAAAACAACGGAAAATCAATCGAATTGACATTCAGAACCACCACCAATACAGAATATTTCGGAATATCCTGAAAATATTATTGTAAAAATGGATTTAAAAAGTTGTTCGAGTGTTATCAGAGGAAATGGAAAAACCAGGTAAATACGAGTCGATTTCGCAAGCGAAGGGTTTCTTCCAATAGAACCTCGGAAAAGACAAGAGCGTGCTAGATGACTAAGTGGCTAGGGCTAGATATACCAACATAGAAATCTCATCATAAAGATAAACCAAACTTTTATAGGGCCTCTATAATTTTTAACTTTTTTTCCTATTTATTGTTATAGTACTCATGATGTTATCATCACTTATGTACGCACACTGTAAAAAAATTCAAGTGAGAGACAGACGGTGGGGATTTTAAGAGCTCCGTTGGCACTCTTCAAAGGTGAAAAAAATATCGGTGATTTTAAACTCTCCCAGTTGTAAACCAACCTCCTCTGAATTAACAGCTACGATGCTCTCGTAATATAACTTTTCCTTTGTGATTACAATAAATTTAATAGAATTAATCACTTGGAAAATATAAATAAATCGGACCACAAACAAAGCTATCGTCATGAAACCCGAGTAGTTTTCGACTCGATTAAAAAGTACCTGCTTCCCAAAATCAACAAAATCACGCCGACATACATTCTGAAGTAGTCAACTAACAGTCGACACTTAAGTGGCGTTTAAGTGAAAGGTTTGTAAAAACTCGTGCGCCGGCGCCTGTGAAGCAACGAGTTCGCGATCAGAGGAAGTAGCTAAGTAGGTGATAGCGAGCCCTCCGGACGCGATTTGGTAAGAGGCTTACGAAAATGTGAGTAGTTTGTTGCTGAGTACACAATAAACACAAATCACGTCTTTATCCCTTAAGGGGTAGACAGAGCTAAGGTGACAGATACCAACAGGCCACATTTAGCAAGATCGTGGGCGTATAGGAGGAAAATGGAATCAAAATAGTGATGGGTTGCTAGCCTCATCGCCTATAACATGATTCCTATAATTTTCACCCATTCCCTCAATGGGCTTTTACCATCTGCGTGGGTAGAGAAGCAACTGGTACAGCGCATTCGGAAAGACAATCATTGCCAAGAAGAAACTTGGCAAAAAGATTTTTTTTAAAATAAAATACAGTAAGAATACTTAAATTCTACTTAAATTAAATAGCTACTTTTATAAATTAAAAGGTCCCCGAGCCTTAAATTATATAGTCTATAGCAGAGATGTTATTTTTTCATATTTTTTCAAATAAAAAGATTGACTGTGACCATTGATTAGTTTGTGAAAAAAAAAACACGAAACGTTTTCTGCGTAAACTGGAACACGAACAGATAATAAAATTATAATGAATCAAATAATCTTCAAATAATGTGTCAGTTGTGTTTTATACGTTCTGTGAATTTTATTTTATTGCTGATATTTAAAGGAAATCTTTTTTATTTAACTTTGAATAATAGTCAAAGTGGGCGAGAGTGGAAAATCCATTACCCACCGAAATACCTACATCGTAGGAGCACAGTAGGTAGTGGAGGGATGAAATTATCGAAATTCATCGACATCGATGTTTTTAAATTAAACTGTGAAACCGTTATCTTTATGACGTTTATAATACGGCATAATAAAGTTTTATTAATGTCTAATTCATCTGTAAAATCGCTAATAACCACGACAAAACCAATGACCTGACTTATAAATTCAACCTTCGTTTAATCCTCTAATTGCACTTATTTCTCGCAAAAAATAAGATGTGATAAAATGAATACTCCTGTGTAAAGTGAATTCCACTACATATGGAACACATAAAATACGCCATAGTAATAAAATGTTAGACTTATTAGGCAATGCGCCGGTCTGGGTATTTATGTCTAGGTATCTCTATTAAAATGGTGCAGAAGTTTATCTGGCAATTAAGAGAATATAATCTCCATTTGCCCATTCATTAATTTAGATCGTGAACCGGCTTCCATGATATGTAAAATATGTAAGTGTGTATTTGTGAGAAATAAGTCAGTTCAGAGCATACCTTGACATTTTACTCTATGCACTGTAGTTTCCTTCTAATTGAGATAGAACCTTAATTTTTTCTTAAAGCTAATTCAATAGTGACTCAAGAAATTTCAGTGTCTGTATTAGTTACATAAATTCACTTAAATTCGGATCATGATACGGACCAGTTCTTGAAATAATTTAATTTCCAGCAAAACTAAAGGAATTTTGTACAGAAGACGTAACCATATCTAATCAAATAACTCTAATATGTACTTCAGTACAGTTAAGAGCTTCAAGAACACAATTAGATGCTTTCTATAGTTACAGTTTTGAATGATTCACAGTCAATTATAAGAAACATATTTTCTACGAGACATAGTACCGTAATACTTTTCATGAGCTCCCGATATTTCAACGTATAGTTGCATGAATTATTGACACAGAAACAGCAGTTTTTAAACCATAAAACATTTTTTTTTTACAATTGACACCAAAAGATCGATGTCGGTGTTTAAACCCCTTGCACATCCCTACGAAAACATATTAGAGTGCACGTCGTCACATTTTCTAATCTATATTCAAATTGGCGCGCCCGCACCCGCGTTGTGAAAACGGAATATTTTTCCAATTTCGCCTGGAAAACCACTCCCCAAACAACAATATCGAGTAAACAGAAGACGGACGAACCCCAACTCTATTCTCAGGGTACCAAAAACCAGCATACAATATTACGGGTGATAAAGTAAAATGGTGAACCGAACAGAACGACCTGAAAAACGTATAACGCGCAACTGCTATTGTCATCTCTTTTCAGCGTTTAGACTTTATTTCGAGGACGGGTTGTTACTTTTTATTGGTTATTGATTTTCGCCGCCTTCTTTTATTATGTGAAAAATATTCATTTCATACCTGAATTTAAACGCCATAGGATTTTTCAGGACCATTCCAAATGTCAATCTTCCTCACAATTAGTAACTAGAGTCCAAAACTTTACAGAACTGTTCAGAACGACTTATAGCTTAGGATAAATATTTAAAGGGTTTTATGTCACCCTATCCTGTATTGTTATGAGAGTTACAATGAAACGCTTACAAGTTATAATGTAATGATGTAGTTTCATTAATTTTTGCCTCTGATACAAATTTTGAAACACTGGTCCTGGCAACACTATTTCTACTAGTAGGAGAGCTGGTAGACATTTTTGGCTAAGTATTTGCCAAGCTGAAAACTTGTCCTATATACCTCTCCTACCTGGAAAAGTCTACCAGGTCTCAGATCATATGGGACACATTAATCTACCAACAAAAACCCAGCAACGAAATTACAGCTCAGGCCTAAAATTCCGAAATTCGATTTTCGAAGTTCTCTTCGTGCCGTTCCGCTCACTTTGACTTGCGAGTGAAAGGGACGGTATAATACATAGGTACTTCGAAAATCGGATTTTGGAGTAGTTAATCCCCAGTTGACAAAACTAATTGGAGCTGTAATTTTGGCGTACTATACGTACTTGTAGTTTAAATTCAACACAAATTATTCACCACTTTCGAGAGGTATTTTCACATAAACGTGGTTCTAAAAATCGGAGGCGCGGAGCCTTTGAATTACCATTATCCCATTATTATAACAAGTGTCTGTTTATTTGGCCAGATTCAAAATGGCGGCGATGGCGGGGCGCCGGCCGGACAGCGGAGGACGTTGTTAGTGATGATCTGAACCAAAAGTTAGCTGGAAGAGATCCCTCGTAGATGTAGACTTTATTGACACGAGAATGTTTTGTGCGTGAGAGATGGGTATATATGAAAAGTCAATTAAATACTGAGCGGATTCTTAACATAGGCAAAATACTAATTTCAAACTCAATATTATTAATTCTCGTCGTGTGTAATGGGTATTTTTAATGACCCATTGAACAATCTACTATTTTAACCTCCACGAAACCGTATGGTTAAAAAAAGATTTTTTAATTGAATCGTACCGTAAAAAAATAAGTCGACAAAGAAAGATGATGCAAAGATGACACTTAGTTATGGAACCTGATGCTTCTGCCCACGACATTGAATTAGCAATACGATGAATTCGTTTGCAAAATAGTTTGCGTTGACTCTAGGCAACTACGACCGTTTACATGTTGTTCGTTATACCTTGGGAACTATGGAATTTTCCGGGATAAAAAGAAGTCAATGTTTTAATAGGGTACCAGCTATCACCGTTCCAAATTTGATCCAAAACCGTCCAGTAGTTAAAGCGTGAAGAAGGAACAAACATACACACTCACTCACTCTCAAACTTTCGCATTTATAAATATTAGTAGAATGAACAAAAAATATTTACTTCGCTACTCACGTGCAAGACAACCAAGCCTGTGAGAAATATATGTGTTTGGTACGACGTTGGTATGCATATGTAACAGTTGTGCTCATTAAACTTTGATAATGATACCGTATAGGGATCGAAACGCGTTAGTGTGTGGTGTAAGGGATAATTAAGTTTGTGGGATTTATATGTGTTTTATGTGGCACTAGTGGAGGGAAACACAGGCTTGGTTATCTTGCACGTGAGTAGCGGAGTAGCAAGGTAAATATTTTTTGTTCATTGAAATGTACCTCCGCAAAGTAACGCCTGATTCGCTAAAATATTAGTTGGATTACCGTTTATTGCTTTGCCGTTTCCTGCAGCCTAGGTCCTGGTCAGCAAGAGCCTTGAGAATAAGACGTCTCGTATCAGCTCATATTTATTTTTATTTATTTATGATTATTTGCATGGGCCGCGCGGCAGCTGACAGTGCTGGCGCTATTGTCTCCCGAAATAATAACGAGATATGGCGCTTCGATACATTTTATTTTTTTATATTTTCATTTATTTATCGTCACGATTGCGGACTTAAAAGGGTTGTAGGAGCATGGCGTTTGAATAGGCTTGAAATAATATAATGTTCGATGTCAAGATTTACGACCCTAGGGAGTTTCGCTTCGCTTTCGGTGGAGTCGGCAGTGTATAGCCTTTAGTGTGAGTTGCAACAATTTTCACTATAACCGACGATCTTGACGTATATTTTACAGAAAATAGATTGATCTTGAATTAACAATACAATACAAATACTCTTTATTGAACACCACAAATCAGTACAAAACAATACAGAATCTAAGAACAAAGTAGACAATAGGCGGTCGTAAATAGGGGGGCTTAAATTAGTAGGCATATACTTCATGGCAATACAAAAAAGTCATGTCAATAAAAAAGTTTTCTTTGTTAAACTTTCATAACAATCTACAAACAACAATTGGCCCAAGCCTTACGGCCGCCATTGCGGTGGTTCGTCACTGTCAGCTAAGCCCTTAAAAACCAATAGATGGCGTTGGTGTTTTAATTTGACGCATTTCTAATTTTTATGTCTATACTAATATTATAAAGAGGAAAGATTTGTACCTATTTTTGTATGTTTGTATGTTTGTAATGAATAGGCTCAAAAAGTACTGGGCCGATCTGGATGAAATTTGGAACATCTATACTATAATAATATTATAAAGAGGAAAGATTTGTACCTATTTTTGTATGTTTGTAATGAATAGGCTCAAAAAGTACTGGGCCGATCTGGATGAAATTTGGAACATAGATAGATTATAGTCTGGAATAACACATAGGCTACTTTTTATCCCGGAAAATTGCGTAATTCCCGCGGGATAGCGATAAACGAATTCT
Source organism: Pandemis cinnamomeana (assembly GCA_932294345.1). Classification (NCBI taxonomy): domain Eukaryota; kingdom Metazoa; phylum Arthropoda; class Insecta; order Lepidoptera; family Tortricidae; genus Pandemis; species Pandemis cinnamomeana. The sequence continues at coordinate 4,918,670 of OW028724.1, read as the reverse complement.
ATGCAAACGAAGTTGCGGGCAACGGCTAGTAATTAATAAAATTAAACTATTGTTTAAAAGTTTTATATTCAATTTAATGGGAAATTGAATTGAACAATCTTTAAGACTGGCCGCCAATTGTTTTTTTTTTCGTATAATACACAGCATGTTCTAATAAGTACACACGTAAAGGTTTCATTGACCACCGCTGTACAGATTTTTTATCGTCGTTTTGTATTCGAAATTAAGTCATCCTTTTGACGCCGTACACTTTGAACATGGTCAAATTTTATGTATGGAAACATTCGTCAAGGACTACTAAAAATTCCGAAAAAAAATTGCATGAGTGAAGCTAACCCGACCACCTGTAATATTCTGGAATAATCCTGAGCCTTGTGAATCACTAACAGCCATTATTTAAAACACATTTTCTTAACGACCTGCGCAGGAGTTTGCCGCGATGCCATAAATTCAATTACAAACGAATTAATTCCAATAAAACGTGGCATTTTCGCCCAAAAACAAACAAATGGCTCGAACGCAGGCTCTTTAAGCCTCGGCAGGATCTTAATAAGGCAAATAATTTAACACCCGCCAGAAATGTTAAATAGCAACGCGAAAATATCCTTTAACCACACACACTTGTGGTACAAAGTCGGTTGCAGTTGTAATAATTTTTAGGGTTCCGCACCCAATATTTATTCTTGAGTAAAGGCCAGTTTAAACCTGCATGTTGTATTACATTGCGGCACTTGATCGACGACTTCTAACCTGTTCGCGTCACAGCCAGGCAATGTAATGAAACCTGTGGGAATTTTTCGCCCGTCTACACTCTGCTTACGATAGACAGAGTTGAGAAAATTATGTCGAAAGAGGCAGATCGTCTTAGCTTTTGAGCTAAAAGACAAGGGTTTTAAAAGATTTTTTTTTATTTCGTTAAGTACGGCATGGCACCTTACAAAGAAATAAAAAATATATGGAAATTTCGAGGCATTTTTTCCCTCTAGCAAGGACGGAATTCTCGTGATTTGGGTGGAAATGACAAGTGGTACAAAAGAAGAATATAAAAGGTGTTTTTTTTTAATTGCCCAGATATGTATACTTGGCCAAAATGATATACACTGATTCTAGAATACTTTTCGACACCACAAAGTCAACCGAACCGCCTAACTGGCAATTAGTAAATTCGAATGCCGAAAAAACAAGGACTAAAATAAACACAGGAAACAATAAAGCAAAGAAAAAGGCCGAATTCCAGTCGCTAAGCTCGGCGGCATCTTTGCGATAAGATCTGGCCATAATGTTTCAATTAAACAGTAGCCAGTATTTATTGGGGACGCGGCCCATTCAATGGCCGACTAAAAAAAACAGCGTAGGCCGTTCGGGAATTAATAAGCAAGCGATGACAACTTTATTTACTGTAATTATGTGATGAGGTGAGCTAGAGACTTTTTACAAGCTTCAGCTTGTAATGTTTATTGGGTTTCAAGTTATTTCCAGTGAAACTTGACTTGAAATCGCCTGAAGAAGTATTGGCTTGATGAGTCTTTTGAAGTGGAATTAGTATGTTTTGTGTGTAGTTTTATGTATTTTATATATGTTAGATACAGTATATTTGTGACATATATTAAGTGTGACATATATTTGTGACATATATGTATTAGGGGCCGTTCATGTTATAGGCGATGCGGCTAGCAACTCATTACTATTTTGATTCCATTTTCCATCTATACCTAGCCCCACAATCTTGCTAAGCGTGGTCTGGTCTTGTCATCTTAGGCTCTGTCTACCCCGTAAGGGGTAAATACGTGATTTGTGTATTGTATTGTATTGTGCAATTATTTAAGAATGGCCTAAGCCGTTTCACAAATGTATGCATCGAAATTTATAAACTGAAGGTGTTGAGCAGATTACAGAATGTTTACGATAAGTAAAATAATCCCCATAGTTCTATCCCGAGATAAACAACGAGCCACCCACAAAAACACGCGCTCGATGCCCCAGTAACAACCCGCTAGCACCGCGTAAAATACAATAACAGAACACAACAAAACAAACACTTTTCCTAACAAGCCACCGTGCAAAACTACAACAACAAAAACCAAACGCCGCACTCACCCTTAAAATACAACGCACAAAGTTTAGAACACCCTGTATGGACCGCACTAACATAAAGGTGCAAAACTGAGACAAAGAAACATCAAACCACCGTAACCACCTCTAAAGCCTTCCACATAAAGTTTAAAATACCTTACATGAACTGCATAAACTTATAAAGGATTTACCTTAAACGTCAATTATAACTGGAGCTCGCCTTGAAAACATTTTCCCGGTACAACTGGGTCAGGTTACACTGGTTTATAATTATAATCCATTCGAGATAGTCCGAGCGTTGGCGGCGGCGCGAAGAAGCCCGCCGTATATTCTAATAGGCTATTAACATATAATGCTGCTGATTGGACGGATGCAGAGCGGCAGATGTGACGTCGTTCAGAGGCAGTGGTCGGCAACTCGCGCAGGTAAACTGTTTTTTAATATTCGCTTCTTCCTTGCTGGTCGCCGGTCGGGGAGTAAAGAAAAAACATAAAATTTACCAGTGGCTTCTCTTCCCGCGCAGATGGTAAAAGCCCATCGAGGGGATGGGTGAAAGTCTTAGGAATCATGTTATAGACGATGCGGCTAGCAACCCATCTCTATTTTGATTTCCCTTTCCACCTATACGCCCTTAGTCATGCTAAACGTGGCCTTAAGGTTTTGTTACCTTAGGCTCTGTCTACCCCGTTAGGGATAAGGACGTGATACATGTGTATATACCATCACAACACAATAGAACAAGGGCCTGTATCACTGCTTCGTTGGTTTCGAAGTAATAAATAGAGACGGCACTATATATGTAGATATGTGAACTTTAAGGTAGGTATCAGGAACTTATCAGTGGTGGAACATTCTCTTAATATATTAAACTATACCTATTTAACGCACATTTTAATAGTATTGTCTATTGTTTATATTTGATAAAATTCTAACTACGCTTGCAATATTAGCAGCCTACGTATGTCTTTGCTTACTGTCTGTTTCTGGCACCGAAAAAAAAAATTTGCACAAGCTGAGGATTAAGAAATGTAGTGCAGTAATTGGTTCTACTTATCTGCCTATCCTTTTCACCTACTTATCTTTTTTATTTCGATACCTAATCAAAAATTTACCCACACGATTTAAGACGCATACCAAAGTCTAATTTCTATAACATATTGCTGAACTTTCTCCAGCATAATCACCGTCAATTACTACTTAATAAAATCATAGTCACGACCAACATTAAACCGGCCCCGAGTTCGCGACCCCTGGCTCGCGATGGCGCGCGATACGGTAGCAAATAGCGCCACTTTCGCGACTCGCACTCGCTTTACCTACCTCACACTAGACCCCTGGCCAACTTTAACAACACCCTGTATCTGCCCAACCAACAACAAAAATTCAATCATGCTTTAATAACCACAGAGTATAAAGCTAAAAGCGCAGGCGATGAAAAGTTATGTCGTTTTAAAACTCGTTCAATTTAAAATCTGAAAATCGACGTTCTCATTTCGAAACGTTTTAACTGCAAACTTTTTAAAACAAACTCCGACTATGTTTCGTTCCAAATACGATTCAAATTCAAACAGTTTTTGCAACTGGCCATTTCCCGGAACGGACTGAAGAAAATATCTGACGTTCCAAGAATAGTGGGACGCAATTCGTGGAACATAAAGTCCAATTTCCTTGGTAGGGGGGAATACGTATATCATTTGGTTATAAATGGCCGTATGCATGAGAAGCAAACATAAACTGCATTGTAGGTGCACCAGCTTTTGTAGAACCTAAATAGGGGGCGGCAGGATAGTGTGGAGTACGCTTTACAGTTTTTTTAATCAATTGTATACATACATACACCTCGCTGTCTAATGTGCTTGGAATCGGAACCTCATTCTCCATTTTTCATTCTTCTGCTAAACGGTATAGAATAGGTGAATGCGATTGCGAGCGCCCACGCGTTAGGAAATGCGGCCTCAGATTAAGAATCCGGTAATTAACAAAATTGTTTTTGAGAGTAAATTTTCGATTACATAATTAAACATGATAGTAACACACTGTTATATAAAGGCCGTAAGGATTTCCCAAGCTATTAATTTAGTAGTAGTAGATCTTTACCAGATCATCCGTGCACCTTTGCGAGAGACCTACTAATACTCCACTCTAGAACCAGAACCTTACCTTCCGAAAGGTTATAAGTTCTACGATAAATGTGCTACGGTTTCTGCCTATTTGAAGGGTGTACTTTGACGAGCTGTGTAATTAAAATTGCAACCATAGCGCTGTATTACACCCAACCAAGCAACCAACTCAAATCATAAAGTGCTCTCCACTTAGCCCAACCGTACAATCCGCGTCGTGTGGGACTGAAATAATAGGCTCGCCACACTGGGGGGTATTGAGACATCAGCCAGTATTAAATGCCTCGAGCCTTGCCTCGTTAGGGACCTGTTTGCGAGCGCTGAATTAGAACTGGCATGTTGGTAATTAGCAATGGTGGCGCGGGCTAAACGTTTCAATTTCGAATGTGTCGGTTTGAAAAGTGCGTTGGTGTTTTGTTTTTGGAATATAAACTATCCTTTTAGCAAAACGAAATCGGCTACCTGATAGAATGGACAAGAATGATACATAAACATAAAAATAAGTAAATAACATGAGTTAATTTACATCAATTGACCTTGGAAAGTCCAGCAAAAAGACGGGACAAAGTAGTGAAAAATCCCTTTTCGAATAGCCCACTAAATTTCACTGTACCACCTATTTAAGCTTTAAGTAAAGCCTGAAACAGACATTCTACCAAAGTAAAGCAAATTCATCTCCGTTTGTTTTCACAATCAATAAACAAATGACGGCCACTTTTAACTCAACCGCCGTATCTCATTTCTTTTTCAAACCTAGAATACCCCCCATTCCTTCCACATTCAACTCACAACTCAATCGCACTGGCCGCTAAATTATTCAAAAGCCATTAAATGGAGCGACTAAAAGCCACTAATCGAGAAGCTTCCGTCAACCGCCATCTTTACGAACGAAAAACGACGTAAGATACTATACCGCTTTATAGAGTAATTTTCAGAACGGTTGACATAAGTCACTACAGCACTTCGAAATAAGACTCTACTTTTTGTTTTTTTAGGTACAATTTTGGAAAGATACGAAAGAGGAGATAGCTCCTTGTGATGTTAGGTTTGTTTGAGACACTTACGCCTTTTTAAATAAAAAGTGGCGCGCGGCAATTGAGAATGTTACCTAATTTTGATTATTAGCACTCCATACTCTCTGTGAAAAATAAAAAATACTAGTGAAAGAATTACTTCGATACGTCAATTAGTTTCCGATTTAGAAGTAAAACAAGTTGTAACCGTACGACGCAGGCCGCCGGCTACGGTGTGACGTCATTGTACAACACGCTCAGTCTGGCTCACTAAGTCCGCTCGCAGCCGCGCGCCCGTGCCATCGAAATTATACCTAAACTAGCTTCTGCCCGCGACTTCGTCTGCGTAGAATTATACATAAAAACCTTCCTCTTGAATCACTCTATCTATTAAAAAACACCGCATCAAAATCCGTTGTGTAGTTTTGAAGATATAAGCATACATAGGGACATTACCGGCCGGTACCGCCGCAAACGCTACGTCCCACAATTTTTAAATCTGTAATTATCTTCGAAAATATTCATTTAAATCATATGCTGTAAAGGGCCATATAGATCTATATTAAATCAACAATTTATTTAAGGTATTCAATTGGATAAGGATTAATGCTGTATTGGTTAAAATCGCTTCGAAAATTAGCCATTATTTGTCGTAAAAAGTAAATGACAAAAATGTTTTATTGTGGGATATCCATAAGAGATACACATATACCATCGCAGAGTTTTCTGTAGACCTTTTCAATGTGTACAATACTTAGTACATTGTTTTGATAAATCTCGTAGGGTTCAGCCTGCGTTTGCTATGTAAGCGGAAAAAATGTAATTATTTACGACATCACATTAGAAACCTCAAAAATAGCAGTACTTCTCCACTATGTTATTATACATATAAACCTTCCTCTTGAATCACTCTATCTATTTAAAAAAACTGCATCAAAATCCGTTGTGTAGTTTTGAAGATATAAGCATACATAGGGACATAGGGACATGAGGACAGAGAAAGCGACTTTGTTTTATACTATGTAGTGATGATGATGACTATGTAATGTAGTGATGATACTTTTAAAACTGTCCAAGCCAAATACTAGGAAATCATGTGTTGTGCCTAAACGTAAAAATACAACTACCAATTCGTTGGAAAAGTTGTTTTTTATTGTTCCAAAAGACGTTAAAATGCGAAAAAAATGGATAAAAGTTATGAAGAGGTCAGATCCATTTGGAGATAAAAGTACAGTTTATTGTTGTGAAGACCGATCTGAAATAAGTTTCAAATAAAAATAAATGGCCTTACGTATTTTGTTAGTAAAAAAATACAAATAAACAAAAAAGGCTTAGTACATCTGTTCAAACGTCTATATTTGCAATAAAAATTAAATTAAGTAAAATGGCCTTACGTATTTTGTAAGTCAAAAAAATACAAATAAAAACAAGGTTTAGTACCTACATCTGTAACGTTCAACCCACTACATCTACATCCTAAGTACCTAACCTATCCTACTAATATTATAAATGCGAAAGTTTGTGAGTGTGTGTGTGTTTGTTATCTTTCACGAAAAAACTACTAAACGGATCTGGACGAAGTCTGGACTGGAATAACACATAGGCTACTTTTAACCCTGGGAAAATGTACAGTTCCCAAGAGAAACGGGGGCGAAGCTGCTGGCGGAAGCTAGTTTGCAATAAGTCAATGTATGTATTCATTTAAATTTATTAAGAAGAGCGGTACCTACCTATATATACATACGTACCTACCAATAGCTACAAAACTATAATAGTACATATTTGTTGTCTTTAACGTAAAAATTTAATGGTAGGTAACTAGGTACTTCTACTATTTGAGTTACATTAGTAGCACGGAAAGTTCAATCACCTTTGCATTTTTATTCCTCGCAACCATTAATCCACCTATTTTAGGTAGATTATCCGATTGCCCTTTTTCGAATCCTTCATCCATTTTATTAATCGAGTAATATTTACAAAAGTAGTAGTAGTATTAGACAATTAAATTAATACGCGGACGAAAACACAACAAAATACAACAAATTGATACTAAGCGGCCCGCGGCCCGCGCGGCGTGTTGTACTGTGACGTCACAAGCGGTCACGTGACTGTTAGCGGGACTCGACATTTTTTGAAACTTTAAATGCCTATAAAATCAAAACTACTAGGTATTTTTGACTACAACAAAAAGTAGTGTATTTGTATACATACAGGCTTTACTGAGACAACGTTTCAAGTGATTTGGCATACCTAGTAACATTCTCAATTATCACTGTCTTAAACACGCGGCGTTTTTTTATGTCGCTTTTTTATTTTGTTTTTGTTTCGGAATAGTCGTGGGCGTGAGTGGTTTAAGGTTGAGTTGTATGCCGTGACTTTTAAAAGTAAGATTTTAAAAACAATTTAAGAAATAAAAAGCAGGGATTTACTTCATGCTGTAGTCCCATATCATATTAGTACCTATTGATCAATGAGTAATGTTATTTGATGGACTCTACCTATTATTTTATGGAAACTCTGAATATATGTGCATACTGTAAGACTGTATTTTTATTAAGTGACAATGTCTATTCCTAAACAAAAATGTTGCTACGACACAAACCATATACTTTAACAGTTATTTGCATATTTATAGGAAGGGGCTGAACTCCGTCTTGCCATATTACTTAAAAAATAATTTTAAAATATGTCATGCGACAATCTAACCCATCGACCGAGTCACAAACTAAGCAAAGTTTGTACTGTTTATACTAGACAACGGATAAATATACTTAAAGAGATAAATACATAATAACACCCATGATTCGAGTACAAACATTCATATTCATCGTAAAAGTACCTGCTTTTACCGGGATTCGAACCCGGGACCTCTAGTTTAATAGTCAAGTTCTCTAACCACTAGGCTATCCGGTCGTCAAGTTGCACGCGTCTTGATAGTAGGGACTCATTTACTTACATCTTACTTTCTACTGCCTTTTCACTTGGTCTGAGATCTCGCCATGTAACCCCTGTTCTAGCTAGCTAGCAGCGTAACATCTTCCGCTGACAAAGCGGCGCCTGCGCAGCTAATATTAGGCTGATTAACTGATGAGTACGGCACTGAAGTAAGTTTTTTGGCCGCATAAGTATACCGTGCGGGAAGGAAGCGGTTAAAAGCTTTATCTTTGGCTATTTAAAAAAACATAGCGTGTACCAGTTGCTTCTCTACCCGCGTAAATGGTAAAAGCCCAGAATCATGTTATAGGTGGTATGGCTAGTAATCCATCAGCCCATCGCTATTGATTCTCCTTTCCACCTATACGCCCACAATCATGGAAAACGTGGCCTTTAGGTCTTGTTACCTAAGGCTCTTTCTACACCGAAAGGGATATATACGTGATTTGTGTATTTGCACGCCAGTAATTGTATCCACGACGTTGTATAAGGAATTAAGGGTTTTGTGTTAAAGAAAGAAACAGTCAACAAGTCTTAATCGTACACTTACTTCTGCCCCCGACTTCGTCTGTGTAGAATTATACATAATATATACATACATACGTACATACAAACATATATACATACAAAATTCCTCCATACTGGTCTAGGAGTGAAGAAAAAACGTAGAATTTACCAGTTGCTTATCTCCCCGCGCAGATAGTAAAAGCCCATCGAGAGAATGGGCGAGTCTTAGGAATCATTGTTATCTAGGCAATGCGGCTAGCCACCTATCACTATTTCGATTTCCCTTTCCAGCTATACGACTTTAATCATGCTAAACGTGGCCTTGAGGTTTTGTTACCTTGGGCTCTGTCTACCCCGTAAGGGATTGAGTCGTGATATATGTATGTATGTATGTTTACATACAAACTGTATCCTGTAGAACGAAGACATAATCATTACAGCTTGACAGTAGATGAAAAGGAACAACACACTTCCGATAATAAAACGTCCCAAAACATTGTAACACCGTCACTAAAAACTCGTTAACTTTAACAAGTTGTCACTAAAACAAAACGACCGTTTATGACGGCCCGCGGTGACGAGCTGTCAGCCTGACAGCTGTCACGGTGACAGCTGAGAGTTACGAGCGCGGGTTTAACGATACATTCAAGTTGGTCGTAAAGTGTGATCAAGGATATTTAATGAATTATTAAATCGCGTGGAGATGGCTAGGTGCTGAGCTCGCGGCTCTGTCCGTGTTTACTTTATTTTAAGAGAGTATTTTTATGGCGTTATCTTTTTAACCAACGTCCGATTTAGATGTAGCAAGGTCTGTAATTTGCTTCAGGCTAAGCTTAGGGCCTGTTTCACCACTCTCTGTTAAGTTCTAGTTATCTAATGATTAGATTCATTTATTTCTATTTGTAAATTACATTATATTTTTATGTCAAAACATAAGAAAGTCACAAAAAGATCGTCAATTGTAAACAAAATAAAAACAATAAGGTACAATAAAATAATTCGTCCCTGGTGAGCTGTAGATGTTCCACGGGAGTTAGTAATTGTCTCGTACAGACACATCATTCAAACAGACGACGCTTGGCGACAAAAATCGCATAGTAACAAGGTCACGTGGCAGCTGGTACAGGTACAGATCGAAGGCTACTCACCATCACCAGTGTAATGGTATAGCACGCATCACGGAATGATGATCCGGGTTCGATTCCCGGCCATAGCTTTACTTTTCGGATTTTTCTGTGATCTAATTTTCAGTGTCGTTTAGAAATTTAGTTTCTAACGGGTAAAACCGTTAAAATAAATATAAAAAATCAAGAGGTAAAATTCTTGATTCATTTGATAGTAAGTATGTTCAGTATAACTACTTAACCCGACCTGATATATTCCGCTGATCCGCAATAATTTATTTATGTATTTATTATTTATTCATTGTCAAGTCATGTACTTACATACATATGAAGATGGTAACATTGTTCTAAGTCAGTCCATGACGCCCTGCAAGGGTACACAATAGTAGTTAATATCTAAATCTAGAATTTTTATATCCTAATGTCAAAAACATGAAGCCATGATATTAATTAATTACATTAAACTATATATTGATATTATTAAATTCATTAATGTTATTCTATTCTAGTCCCTATGTCCCTATGTATGCTTATATCTTCAAAACTACGCAACGGATTCTGATGCGGTTTTTTTAATAGATAGAGTTTAATAGATAGAGTGATTCAAGAGGAAGGTTTTTATGTATAATTCTACGCAGACGAAGTCGCGGGCAGAAGCTAGTTTGTTAATAAAATTAATTCTGAGAGAACTTGTGTAAAACAATACAAAATAGTCTACTTTAAAACTAATCCACTCACTGTTATTCTGAACCAATCCACATTATAAACATCTCTGATCACTTTTAGAGAAGCATTTAAGAATCAATGGCTGAGATTCAAAATAAAGATATCGTTTCCTCTCCGGCTACCAAATAACCGCCAATTTGCAGTTCGCCAAATCCAATCACAATAATTTTTATTTTTAATTATGGCCAGCGTCATTTTGGAAACAAGAGGAGGCGGGAAACAAAAAAACATCGGCAACACCACTATAAATTTACCGCCAAAGTAACAATACTAGAGTCTTATTTTAATGCCGTAAGGTTTAAAGTTCAGTGGTTTTGATTTATTTAGGTGTAATTAATAATTAATAAGATTATTTGTCAGGTAATAATGGATGGGCCCGTACTATAAATATTGCTCCGCCCACCTATTAGGTATAGTTATAATTTTGGGCCCGTTTTTATGAAACGCAATTAAAACGTCTCTTAATTTGAAACTGGCAAATGATAGCTTAGTTATAGACGCGATCAATTAAAATAAATAATTGGTAACGTTTTTAGATGGTTAAGAATTTAATTGAAATATTTTTTTTAAATTACAGATATTTAATTTTATTGAACCGTTTCATGCTGCCCTTGTACCTGTGTAATGTCATCATATTCGTAAATGTCGTAAACGTAAACTTCGTAAACGTCACATAATTTCCCTTGTCAATAACATCACAATGACTCTTACTAAGAAAGGGTTCTAAAGTGGGTCAAGAATCACGTTCGTTAGTACCTATAGGATATAATAATGTTGTTTGCCCTGTGTGTATAAAGACTTTCAGGGAGAAATTCTAAAGTAAAATAGTATTTTTATTTATATAGCGTAAGTATAAAGAAGTAGTCTTCATCGCATATGAATCTAATTTAATATTTTAGACATAAAAATACGCCGGTCATTTCATACCGTGACGACCGCATAGCCTAGTAGTTAGTGACCCTGACTATGAAGCTAAAGGTCCTGGGTTCGAATCCCGGTAGGGGCAGACAGTTGTATGATGAATACGAATGTTTGTGCTCGAGTCATGGATGTTGTATGTATTTAAGTATGTATTTATCTACATTATATAAGTATGTTTATCCGTTGCCTGGTACCCATAGTACAAGCTTTGCTTAGTTTGGGCCTGGGTCAATTGGTGTAAATTGTCCCAAGATATTTATTATTTTATTTATTTATTTTATTGACTGTCTTCGTTAGTACTGAGTAAAAGTTGTCTATGAGAGTTTTCCAAAAATAATCCACATGACCATTTTTTCCAGAATTTAAATATTTTGTATTTTTTTTACTCAGAAACGTTTACCCTATCGTTTCTCATACAAGAAAAAATGAGTCTTAGATTTTACTATGGATTTTTTCCTGTTCATCACGTTGCACACCTACCTTTATTAAAAAGGTGACGAACTGGAATGGAAATTTGGGGACACATTTTTTCTTGAATAAAGATCGATAGACATCGATATGCCTGTAATGTGATTTGCAATAAATTATTTTGATTTTGATTTTGATTTTGATAGGGTACCTAAAAGATTCTGCGTAAGAAAAACCCAAAGTTCGTTAGTACTAGTTCAAAACGTTCCTATAGTCGAGGTTTGTGAGCTTACCCGTGGGCAAATCTTTATGCATTTCATCTGTACAATAAGTAAATTAAGCAATCACATCAAGTCTCAATTAAATTAAATTGCTAAATCAAAACCCAAACGTAAATTAAGCATCAAATCGCGGATAACGCGGTTTGAGCCCGACCCGGCCAATTTGGTCGAAATAAAAAATACACCACAATATCTTATTAAAATGTTATAACGAATAATTTTATAGTTAATAATGACAGTTATTTCTTGGGACAAGGATTTAACTGCCGGATGTATCCACTAATTGAGAGATTTAGTTTATAACCGCGAAAACAAATAAAATTCAGCGATGAAATTACAAAATGTTAAGGCGTATTACATTTCCTGTACGATGTGCAAGTCAAGTAACCTCCTGAGATTAGCGTTTGGGCCGATGCACCCTGGGCAACAACTGTTAACTAATGTGTTATTATCTCTTCACTAAACCGCTGATATGATATTATTTCACGATATTTCGCAAGAACCTATAGATACCTACAAATATAAAAAGGTAAAAATAAGCTTTATTTATAGGTATCCTTATAATTTTCTATTTGGCCCTGGAATGTTTTGAAGTTATAGGCGGTACGGCTAGCAGTGCTATACGTGGCCTTTAGGTCTTGTTAAGGGATAAAGAAGTGATTTGTGTGTGTGTGTGTGTGTGATTCAAAATATTTTTTCATGCCACTTTAGGAAACTTTTTTTTTTATTATTTGTGATTAGATAAACTGGGAAAACTGAAGAATTTCCGAGAGACAGTAAAAGTATAAATAAGACCGAACTAGCTTATAAAAAAATCCTTATATTCGTTGAAAATATGCTGCAGAGAGAGAATAGCAACAGTCCAATTGCACCAACTATGGCAGACTTACTCTTAACGAAGTCATAAAACTACAGTGATCATTCGTTACTATATTATTATGAGGTATGGATCCACGCCGAGTTAACTGGCTAACGTTTAATTGATCGTTAAAATTAATGGCACCGGGGCCTATTTTAACTTGAGTCAACCATGTTAATAACACTTTCGTTTATAGAGACATTAAATAAATAAATAAGAAATTCTCATTTTATTACCACACAAATCTGCGAAGCAATTCAATGACGTTTTTTTTTATATAAATTGGAAGGCAAACGAGCAAGTGGATCACTTGATGGTAAGTGATCACCAGTGCCCATAGACACCCGCAACCCCGAGAGATTGCAGATGCGTTGCCAACCTAGAGGACTAAGATGAAATGCCTCTTGTGCCCGTAATTTCCCCGGCTGTCTTACTCTCCACACCGGAACACAGCAGTGCAAGCACTGCTACTTAGCGGCAGGATTAGCGAGTAAGATGGTGGTAGCGATCCGGACGGACCTTGTACAAGGCCCTGCCACCCGCACACCCGCGTATGTGAAGTTTTCAATCCGCACCGGGCGTGGGAACTATAGCCCAAGCCCTCTCATTCTGAGAGGAGGCCTGTGCCCAGCCAGTGGGACGTATACAGGCTGGAGATGATGATGATGATTACCACGAATCGTATTGATAATGATGGTAAGTACACACACACAAATCACGTCTTTATCCCTTACGGGGTAGACAGAGCCTAAGGTAACAAGACCTACAGGCCACGTTTAGCAAGATTGTGAGCGTATAGGTGGAAAATGGAATCAAAATAGTGATGGGTTGCTAGCCACATCGCCTATAACATGATTCCTATTTTTCGCCCATTCCCTCGATGGGCTTTTACCATGCGCGGGAAGAGAAGCAACTGGTACATTCTATGTTTTTTCTTTGCTCCCAGACCAGCATGGAAGTTAATAATGATGATATTATGTTAAAAAAATAAACCAAATTGAGAGCGAGTTCTATTTTAAATCGGTTGAATATTAAAACATTATATCGACCAAAAGGCTTTTAGGCAATAATTATAAACTCTTGCGAGCAAAGCCTGAAATATAATAACAATCATAGTATTACAATACTAATAATAAATGTAATGCATTGTCACAAAGTCGTCAAAAAATATTACAGGAAGCAAAAACAACATCGATTTCTCAACTATCATAAAACGACACAAATATCTTCGCCATCTTAAAAAATGCGTCCAAGGACCATATTTCACACTAATTATAAAAGGTCAAAAAATCGATGCGAACCGACGATAGCTATTTCTGAAATAACTATAAATAATGTCGCACAGCAGGTGAGGATTGATCCCTTTGTTAGACATAGAAAAAAGGTCACTTTATGTCTTGTGATTTTGGTCAACGTTATCTTTGGACAAACTTACGAGTTTATAGAGTAGCGTGAAATAGTTCTACATATGGGGAAATTTATAGAGCTGCTAAAACCGCCACAGACTACAAGCCCATGGAAAAAAAACATGTGAAATGAACCAGCGTGAATGAAGCTTAGAAGGCTGTTACTATGTCATAAAATAACTCTGAGTGCTATGCCGTCATTTCTGAGCGGTATGGAATTTCTCAGGTACCTACAAGTGAGGAATTACGACTAATTATTAATTTACGGCGTTTTTATAGCTTATAGATGATTAAAAATTAATGTTGAAAAGCCTAGTGCCGCTTTAAAGTGGTGGTGCCGGAAGTTAGTGCAATTTTTTTTTTTTCAATATATGAGAAAGAAAAAAAGGTGTACCTATCCGAGCGCCAAGATTCCCTTCTCGCTAATACTCGCAAGTTTAAATCAGTTTTGGTAAGGTTTTCGATTTTAAAAAAAGTTTACGGTTCATCAGATACTAGCTTCTGCCCGCGACTTCGTCTGCGTAGAATTATACATAAAAACCTTCCTCTTGAATCACTCCATCTATTAAAAAAACCGCATCAAAATCCGTTGTGTAGTTTTGAAGATATAAGCATACATAGGGACATAGGGACAGAGAAAGCGACTTTATTTTATATTATGTAGTAATTAAACGGTTGTCAAATGACATGTTTGTCAAACGATACATTTATGAAAAGTTGTTTACCAAGTAATTGGATACCCCACTCATCACCTAACACTTCTGAATTTGAATTTGAAACCACGCGCGGCGGTAAGCACAGCTCCATGTCCCTCCAAGGGTCAGGTATAAGTATTTTTTTTACCAATTTTTTTGGTGGCGACGGTCGTTAAGTGAAAAGGACCCGTTTCGGCGCTTTTGAGGCCAAATGTTCCCGGTAGCGGTACGATATTAATATATGTTATCGGATTAATTAATCGGATTGTTTTTCAGCACGCTTAATTGAGATGGAAGAGGATTGGCAGTTAGCGCGAGTGCTAGTTATGAGTACCGGTATTTTGAACCGATGAAGCTTTTTGTTTGTAAATTTCAAGATTTCAAGATTTTTATGCATCGTTGCACTCAAATTTACATGTAGTGATAACCGAATTCAATTGGTCAAACCTACTCAAACTATATAAAAAAAAATTAAACACACCAAATGCATTGATCGAGTAATCTTAGGTACGTAAATAAAAAAAAAAAACAATTTTATGCCTAAAATGCCCTACATCATTTTGAAAAGACGTGATAATCTTCAAACCGCTGAACCGATTTTTACCAAATATGGCTAAGAACGATGCGTTATGGCGATGCGGCTAGCAACCCATCACTATTTTGATTCCACTTTCCACCTACACGCCCACAATCATGCTAAACGTGGCCTTTAGGTCTTGTTACCTTAGGCTCTGTGATTTAACTACGTATGTATGAATGTATGGCTGAGAACCACACCGCACGGAAACTGGCTTTCGAATGAAAAGAACCGCATCAAAATCGGTCTATCCGTTGCAGATCTACGATGCCACAGACACACACACACACAACAATCGACGACAACTTATAACACCACTTTTTTGCGTCGCGTTGGGGATTAATGGTGGATGAGGAAGCGAAGATCATATGAAAACTTCACAAACGTCACGCCTTACAAAGTCACGATTTACATATCCCTAACACCATAACTCCTGTTGCCATGCACACCGATTGTCACCATAAATAGTGGCTGACAGCACCTTATATATCGAGACATTGTTCTTATGCCCGTTATAGCCACCAATCAACTCGGTAGCTTAAATATATTTATCTGGAAGACGCGTTTAGGAAACTAAACGTTAAAGTTTTACTGTGATTTGAATTTAGAACGGAGAATGGAAACAATTAATATTGTATCTTAAACTATTGTTCTTAAACTGAATTAAAAAACATGTCGCCCAAAGCCGGCCGATTTCTGGTTGACAATCTAGCGACATCGCGCGACTTATGTAATTAATGTACGCGATAAACGTGTCGCGCGATCTTGCCATTTTCTTAGCGAAAGGAGGGAGGCATACCCACTAAAACCCACCAGTGTAACCGCCTGTTACTTTACTACTCACGGTTATAAGTGTAGAAATAGTTTGTAAGGCATTAGTTCACCTATATCACAACAGATGGCGCTGTCTCGTGCGAGAGACAACCCTGCATCGCGCTGTTAAGATTTTTTAGCGAAAGTATAAGTAAGTATTCGCAAGTTTGAATTTATTATCATTGAAGCACACTAAAAACATCGTGTTTGATTTGTTTAATAAGAACGCACAAATTTCGTGTGGGAACTACAACTGTATTAAAGAAATTGATCTATGAATAGTCATATGTATAACAATTTTCCATGGCGAATCGGTTAGCGGCGCGAACCCATATCCCATGGAATACCATAAAAGTCGCACTTTGCAGCCCGAAACGGTTTTAGAAAAAAAGTGGTAGAGTTTGAATGTTCTATGGAACATTTAATTTTACAACGCATTCTGCTTTTGCGGGTTCCGTACTTAAAAATGGAAATAGGAATCCTTAAGTGGCAATGATGGTTGTCTGGTAGAGATCGCTATTAAGCGATAAGACCGCCTATTGTCTACTTTGTTCTTTGTTTCTGTATTGTTTTGTACTGATCTGTGGTGTTCAATAAAGAGTGTTTGTATTGTATTGTGTATTGTAATGATGAACTGATCCGTGGTGCAGAGCTGTTCTGCATTGAAGGCCATGGGAATTTAAAAGACCAGTCAGTAGACCACAAATGAGATGGAAAGACGACATTAAAAGAGTATACAGCGGGCAGCAACTGGACTCTCATTGCCCAAAATAGCTCAGAATGGAAACGGTTGAAGGAGGCCTACACCAAGAACTTGGTAGAGAAAGGCTAAGAAGAAGAAGAAAGCGTCAAACCGTTGTTTATCGGTCAAGAATGTCTCACGAACACTTGGAGTTATCGAGTCTCTAAGTCTCTTGCAATCATAAAGTGTTCTGATTTCATGCGATCAAAAGTTTCTTTTGAAGGCGTGTGTGTTGGAATCAATACCTATAGGGACTATAGGGTTTAGGTAAAAGAACTCAAGAAAATAACCTGATGTATGTATGAGTAAAGTGTGCGAATAGACAAATTGACATCTGTACACTACTACATACAACAGATCCTATGCGGGCACAGTGGCGTAGCTACCTAGGGACTAGGCGGGGCAGTGCCCCGGGGCCCTCAAGCTCAGAGGGCCCTCGAATCCTTACCAGAAAATCTCGATCGAACTATTATTATTAAAACGTAACCAGTTTAGATAGTAGTGGGGCCCCATTTTTTTCTTTGCACCAGGGCCCTTGGTTACCTAGCTACGCCACTGTGCGGGCAGCAAATAACTGCACTTTCAAGGCTCAAAATAGATTGGAATTCGCTTCTAGCGTTTAAGCCCGAAAAAGAGGAAGAATAAATAATTGAATACTAAAATTATCCTAAGTTTTATTGCAGCATAATCGTTGTTCCTGTAAAGTCTGCGGGCCCCTAACTCGAAGCTATAAACAAAAAACCCGCGCTTTACTCAGCGTTGACAAAACATGATTAATGTTCACAATAAAAATATTTCAAAACGTTTCGTTATTAATTCAAATACTTGACTTTTTATGCTGTTAAAAACCGAAGAATGTTCGACGGGATAGTTATTTATGTCCTCGGGATCATTAGCCACACCCGACGCTTAATAATTACATTATATCAATAAAATTCTTTATTAAACTACGTGTAGTGTAATTATTAATCCTTGTAGTTTATTTTTCGAGCGTTTGATGAAACACCTCCGCACCAGAGCTCTCTATAAGCCTTATAAAAGCGATCTATAAGTGGATTACGGAAATGAAAGTGTAAACTTAGATTTTGGGAAAGAAGTCACGAACGCGTTAGCATAAATGTCTCAGTTACCTCATCATCATCATCATCATCTCAGCCATTACAAGTCCACTGCTGAACATAGGCCTCTCCTTTAGACCTCCAATAAGACCGGTTGGAAGCGGCTTGCATCCAGCGCGATCCTCCGATCTTAATGAGGTTACCTACTTTAGAAAAATTTACAACGCCACTTATGGCAGGTATGTACCTAGGCAATCTCGAGCCCGCGCTCAGTGCCTTTGCTATTCGCCCTATATGGCGGCCAGTGGGCGTCGCGGTGACACCTAGTGCTCCCGTAACGCTCACACTGCATGACCAGGAGGGAACGTGTCGATTTTTAGACGGTAAGCTTCTCTCCGCCTTCCATCAGGGAAGGCAGTGGTGAGCTGGAGAGCCCGTCATCCCTTTTGCTGCCCCGAGAGCGGGAATGCATAAGGTGCATTTTCCACAAGTAAAAAAAAAGGTATGTATTTGGCTTTTTGAGATGGTTATTGCGACATAAAACTTAAATTAAGCTCTCAGTTCAGTAAAGATTCTACCAAAGTAAAGATTGCTGCCATCCAAATCGATCGTGCTCTTCTCTACGTAAATATCTTCTCTGAGTAGCACTTTACTGGACGTCGCAAGGGAAAAATAATAGGCAGCAATCTTTACTTTACAGCAGATGTAGATGTAACCATCTTACAAACAGTCATGACATAGTTTAGTTTAGATTCTTAACTTAAGAAGAAAAAGAAAAACTAGTAATTCCACAAAATGTATCAAAAAACAATAGTACAATAAATAGTTTCATTAATCACAGACACTTACAGACAACACATGGCTTGTTCCACTATACCCCTTATTTCCCTTCGTTTTTGGTCTCCACATTTGCATGTTGTTCCTTTGCCTTCATATGCGCCAAATACACAGTCCAGACGAAGCTCGCAGCGCTCACAAATATGATCCTATTCCTCTCCGAAACATAATAAAAATTGAGAGTCTGTGCCGTCGGCCAAAAAACTACACCAATCTTGTACGTAGGCCAAAACTTTTCTCTCACTTCGTTCACACACGTCTGAAAAGGTTTCATTTCCAATGCGCTCATACCGAAGAAGAAATAAGCCATTGCCAGAGGAGAATAAGACACTTGCTCTAACGCAGCCCTAGTTACGGCTGTGGCTAGGTCTTTTTTCTTAAAGAATCGACTTGAGAACTTCAACCAGCCGTAAAAGACGGGTGCCATAAAAAATGTACCAAAGATGCCGAAGCGCGCGGCGCGAGACCAATCAGCGTTCTCCACGGTTGTTCCGTGTGCTATGTACTCTTGGACAATGCTGCATGTTGGCCAGATGACTGCGTAAGACACCATGCCACGTATTAAAGGGAACTGCACTGGAAGGTTACGGACTTTTGCAAAGATACCAGACATTTTGAAGAAGAAACGCCAACGTTTTTCAAAGTGATGGCATAGCAAGAGATTACAAAAAGCATTCGAAGAAGCGGTCAGAATATTTGTTTACATTGAGTTCGTTTGACAGAGAGTGACGCGCACTGATTCTTTTTTAGCGTGTTTGGGAACTCTTTTCTATTATAATTTGTTGGTAAAAAGGTTGCAATCTTGTGTTGAAATCTGTGGAACAAAATTTCAAAAACTGGTCATTATTTTATCACTTCTCCAAACATTCTAAAAAACAAGTGTACACACTATTTTCTCCATTAGGTATATCAGACATACCAAAAGCGCAAAAGATTTTTGAAAGCACATTGAAAGTGGTATAAATCTGTGTAAAAAACTACAGCTCAAATTACCATGACTCGAATTGTCGTTGTAGGGGTGAAAGCCGCAAAACTCAAGTAGGACTGGGCGGGACATGTCTGTCGAATGCATCCGGATCCCTGGGCAAAAATTACCACGGAGAGGGTTCCAAGCGACGAGCCCCGGAGCAGAGCTAGACCGAAAAGGAGATGGCGGGGCGATTTGAAGTCTTTTGAGCCGGACTCAAGCCTTGCAATAGACAAAGACGAGTGGAAAGAGGAAGGGGAAGCCTTTGCCCAGCAGTAAAAAATAGGCTACACAAAAAAAAGTAGCTGCAATTTTCTTTTAATCTACGCGTAATTCAAATTCAGACCAATTTTAATACTTTCGAGTGGTATTTTGACATTATATGCTTTCAAGAATCGGGCCTCAGAATTCTTGGTCCTTCGACCTCTTAGTGTAAAACAAACAACGATATAAAGGATTATTCGTCGACTGACTAATTGCAGTCGCCAACTCATGGCTTGATGTTAACCCGACCGTCTCACCGTCTATCTCAGTCTATCTCAAAGCAGGATCTCCGTCTCACACGACTTAGCTGTAGGGTTATCAGATCGATTTGGAATCACATCTGTGAAAGTACTTATCGAAGTTAAGAAGAAAATTACAGCTCTAAATTATTGTGAATTGGTACGAATTTTTGTTCGAGCTGTAGTTTAGTAGTAGGTACCTACTTAATAAGTATCTACTCATATTTTTAACCCTTTCGGGTATTTTTTAAACCCTGGATACACACAATTATCTATTTGCCTAGTATTGTATTTTTATCATTGTACTTTTACTGAGGCCAAGGCCCGATTTTTAAATCACATTTATAATAAATATGTTCCAGTCGAAAATGGTGAAATTCATGCTGAATTTGATATGCTTATTTCTCCGTCTTGTTGGTTGTCTGGTAGAGATCGTTATTAAGCGATAAGACCGCCTATTGTCTACTTTGTTCTTTGATTCTGTATTGTTTTGTACTGATTTGTGGTGTTCAATAAAGAGTATTTGTATTGTATTGTATTGCTACGATTAGAGAAGCAGAAAATTACAGCTCCAAATGATTGTATCCTGCCTACTACTTATTCAAAAAATTATGTTTGTGGAAATAGATTACTTCGTAGCAGTTCTCAGATTTTTACCATTTTTCAAGTATTTTTGAGCGACGTGCTTTTAAAAATCGGGCCCTTAGATGGCGCTAGTGGGACAAAAGGCAACTCAAACTTGGTGAGTTAGGCAACCCTATTCGAATAGCCTAATTCGAATTATTCGATTGTTCTAAGCGGGTGGCCACTGGCCGTCACGAGCGCTAAACGGTCACCTCACCGCTGATCGTAGCCTAATTTGACCATTATTGTTATGATAAGATCACCTTTTAGTTAATTGAGGAATTATGGGTCTTTCTTTTTTTTTTTTTTTTTACTACGAACTGACCAGTGATTGACCTCTATCTCACTTGGTGGAAGGTGCAGATGAGGCCAAAGGTGTAACTCACTGGTTCAGTAATAGCCTATTCACTCTAGCCTTGAAGAGCCCTAGATTGTATCTGTCCGGAAATACAGACGATGGGAGCTCATTCTTGACATTACAATGAACCGTTTGTTACAGTTAATCAGAATTAATTTCCTTTTAAGTTGAGAAAGTTAAGTAAGTGTAAGTGTCCTTCATTTTTAATTTTCCGTGAAATTTGATGCCTTATACATACATACATCACGTCTTTATCCCTTACGGGGTAGACAGAGCCTAAGTAACAAAACAAAGGCCACGTTTAGCATGATTAAGGGCGTTTAGCTGGAAAGGGAAATCAAAATAGTGATGGGTTGCTAGCCGCATCGCCTATAACATGATTCCTAAGACTTTCGCCCATTCCCTCGATGGGCTTTTGCAGATGCGCGGGAAGAGAAGCAACTGATGAAATTCTATGTTTTTTCTTTAGGTACTCCTAGACCAGCGTGGAAGAAACTGATGCCTTTTAGTTTTTCATTAATCCTTTAATAACCTTACTGTACAGTTGGCAACCGAAGTGAGTAGTTGAGGGGCTCAAAATGTTGTAGTTTTTTCTGATCTGCATACGACTATAGGTACCTCCTGTCGAGGTTAAGGGCCTATTTCACCACCCTCCGTTAAGTTTCAGCTATCTATGATGACGTCTCTGTTTGTTTCGTAGTAATAAATAGAGACGGAATCTTAGATAAGTGTCACTTAAGATAACTGGAACTTAACAGGGAGAGGTTAAACAACAGGCCTTATGAGAATTTTTATTAATTTGAACTGGACACCTCCTGTAACAATAGTGGTTGATAGATTGTATTTTATTTTATTTCTAAGACATGTTAGCGCGAAAAAAACTTGAATACTCTTTTTATTTGGGCAACAGTGTAGAGTAGAAAAACGTTCTATGAATTACAATCAAACCTCTAGCGCCATCTATCGCTATCAAAGTGGAATAAGTTACAGCAGTCCTTGGTAAAAGTTAGACGCAATGTGCCTTATGTCAGCGCCATCTATCAAATAATTCTTGTAGCAGCGAGCTGAACGTCTGCACGTCAAAGCTTAAAGTTGGCAATCTCAAACATAGGTGGCGCTGTAAGCAAAAGTGTTGAGGTTAGTTCTGCTACTGCACGCTAGATGGCGTTACAATTCACACAATACGAAGAACTATTGCTGCTGTATTTGTAGTTTAGCGTAGTTTTCAAGAGTAAAAAAAAAGTATGTGGGTAACCACAATAAATGGTTTACGATTTTACAATGGAACTAAATTCTGCATATACGCTATGTACCTTTAATATAGCTAATAGCTACTTTTGTAATACTTTTTTTAAGTTACCTACCCATAGGTATTTTCTTCATGGATATTATAATATTATGCACA
The DNA here is from genome assembly GCA_932294345.1 of Pandemis cinnamomeana. Taxonomy (NCBI): domain Eukaryota; kingdom Metazoa; phylum Arthropoda; class Insecta; order Lepidoptera; family Tortricidae; genus Pandemis; species Pandemis cinnamomeana. The sequence continues at coordinate 4,895,719 of OW028724.1, read as the reverse complement.
ATAAGTTTTATCATATTTATGTGGAATAGTGGGTTATTAAAATAGCTAATACTTATTGTTTATTTCTTTAGTTTTTCTTTGTTTTTACTGTATATCTACCATAACCCATGCCAAAACTACCTCACCGAAGCATAAAAAAACGACTAGCTTCACAGGCCACTTGAGTGAAATACTTCAGTGTAATAAACCCGCTACTTTATTAGCAAAATGACAAGTTTCAAGTTAATGCTTTTAGCATTTTTGTGTTTTTTCCATAATTTGACCACTTCAGAGGGTTACTGCGTGTTAGCGTTGTTTATGAGGTGTAAACACGTTTTAAAGTATTTTTACGGTATTTTTAAAATGTTTAACTTTAGACATAACTGATTTTTGTAAAATAATTATTTTTACATAACCACAGCGCTGCGTGCTAAAATTAAATAGAAAAAAACTATAGGCACTGATCATAGCTGAACGTCTGGACGTCAAAGGCTAAAATTAACAAACTCAAGTAGAGTATGCCGAGGTCTGGAAAGTTGGGAATTGCCTGACGAGGTGGTTTGCAAGACGAGCAACACGAGGCTTGTGAAGAGACGAGTCAGATAATTCATGTTTCTCTCGAGGAATAGTGCTTTTCTCAAGCAACGCACGAAATACGTAAGTTTACAAAAATTAAGTAAGTAGTTTAATTATTTACCGCCTTCTGAAAACTTTTTTCAAATCATAGACATTATAAACAGAAAATTTTAAAAAACTTACACACGCACTGCGATGAAAGCCCAGCGGTTGGCCTGGCTGTATGGAATTATTCTATCGTCATCTCAATTTTACATGCAATTGTATGAAGTTTTACAAAGTTAACGAAGCGGGAGAAAATGGATTGTTTGTTTAATTTCGAAAAGCAAAAATGAGGCACTTCCCGTGTTCTATTTTGTAACGGAAAGAGAAAAAATCCGAGAATGTTGGAGATAAGTAAGTTAATAGGATTTTGTCACAATTGTCCGACTTACTGTTGGTCTCTGTTGGTCATTTGGCCATTATTGATTACAACGACGCGGTTCCGATTCGGTTTGCTTTTTCATTAATCACACCGAAATGAGACGGCGCTATCCAAGTAAGGAGCGAAGAGCGACTATCTTTTTACGCGAGTAATTTTGTGTTGCAGTTCTTTTTTAATCTTCATCATCACTATCACTACATAGTATAAAACAAAGTCGCTTTCTCTGTCCCTATGTCCCTATGTCCATGCTTATATCTTCAAAACTACACTGTAGAGTGCAGAGTGGGGATAGAATGAGCATCACTCGTTTGGTCTAAGACCGCCGTAAGGCAAAAGTGTTCCAAAGTTTTTAAACAATTTTGAACTTCGTTTTGTTAAAAGTTTCAAACGAAACGAACTTCGAAAATCGTATTTTGAAGCATGAGGCCTCGTCCGCAGCGACGTCAATGTTGGACAGGGGATTTTCCTCAAATGATTTGTTTTCCTGTCGAGGGTTGAAAATAGTGCCATCTAGCGAACCACTGAGGCTTGGGTCCGTCGGGAAAATGCAACAACTCAGCAGCAGTTTATGCTAACCTAGTAAACGCGGAAGCATTTCGTTCCCTGCTATGGCAAAGTTTGATTTTCAGGTAACGGGGCAGGTGATTATCTCATCACTAATCACTACAATAGGATAAAATAAAGTCGCTTTCTCTGTCCCTATGTCCCTATGTATGCTTATATCGACGGTCCCTATTAAAAGAGTCGGATGTGCAAAACAGCTACTTTTCAGGAGAAGCAATCGAAGACATTTTTGTGTACAAAATTGTCAATTCTTGGAATTTTACTATGAAATTTGGCATGAGTTACTATTTTTATTGTACTATGAGGTATGTATATAAACATTTATCAACCTCCTATTAGAACATGCTTAAAAGCGACTTGACACTATTTTAACTGGAACTACATCAACGAGATTTGTCGGAAGTGTCACATACAACAATTTTGATCGGACTTGGTGAAGTAAAATTTGTCGGATGTGTCACTAACGACATTATTAAATGAACATCGTCGAGAACTTTTTGTCGTAACAGTAACATATGACATTTATATTCGGATATAATATATGTTTTAATGATAGATCCGACACACTTGAATGACTTTTTTGGTGTAAATCAAACATTAATCTTAATTTAACTGTTTTTATTTTGGAGTTAACTTTACCTCATTTATCTCAAAATACAAAATAGAAAATTGCTTAGGTACAGGCGTACCAAAAAAAAAATTATCCAAAACCTAAATGCTCTCTTCTTAAACAAATAAAAGACACCGTATCAAAATAAAAAGTCGATAAAGAAATTAAAGTAATAATTACGTTTTTTCCTGTATAAATCTCAATTTTTGCACAGCAATACAAGATTTCAACAGTGTAATGTAACGTTACAAAAAATATCATAATTTGGTCACAGCCATAAATCAGTCTAATAATTATATTTTTCTAAAGTTAATCAACATTTAGGCTTAACAATACAGTAATAATATAATATATATTAATAATATAGTAATTAACAGACAACAATCGTAAAAAATCCTCACCAGAAATAATAAAATTAGGTTAGGTTAGTTACATACATATCTACATACCGTCACGCCTCATTCCCACAGGGGTAGTCATAGAGACTAATTTGTTCCACTTGCTACGATCCTGACATACTTCTTTCGCTTCATCCACACTCATCAATCTCTTCATACATGCTCGTCGGTTTCGGGTACTCCTGACCTGCCCTTTTTCCAAAACGTCTCTTATTTGGTCTCGGAACGTCCGCCTAGGCCTTCCCCTCCCAACGTAACCATTCACACTCCCCCTATAGATCTGTTTAGTTAGTCTATTTTCATCCATCCTCTCTACGTGACCAAACCAACTAAGTATACTTATTTCTATCCTAGTCACTATATCCTCTTTCACACCATCACGTTCCCTTATCACACTATTCCTTATTCTATCTTTCAGTGATACACCTTCCATACTTCTTAACACTCTCATTTCTAATGCATTTATTCTACCTTCATGCTTCTTTAGCCATACCCAAGTTTCGCTGCTGTACATTAATGTTGGAACAAGCACCCCTCTGTGGACAGCCAGACGCGCCTTCTTGGACACCTCACTGCTCACAAAGGTGCGCAGCGCCCCATTCACCATGTTTCCTGCATTCACTCTTCTTTCAATATCACTTTCACACTTCCCATCTTTCGTAAACGCGGAGCCCAGGTATACAAACTCTTTTACTTGTTCTACTTTCTTACCCGCAATCACAATCTCACATTCTGCCAGTTAGGAGTTAGGTTAGTTAGGTAGATACAAATGCCCGAAGGGCAAACCGCATATAGAAATAGAAGCCCCGTGAAAGCGGGGTTCATTCGAACTTATGGTGGAGTATAATTCGTCATTTTTGTGACAGTGGGACCACGAGTCCATAGGGGTATTAGGCATTACACATTCACTAAAAATCGCCTTCAAACGTATCCTAAATCCGCCTAATGATTTCATAAATTGTATTAATTACGCTGCTTTAGAAATGTCAAATTCAAATTATTTTTCGGTGAGTCCTACCTACTTGTTTATATATGTGTGAAGTCGGTGCCTCAGCCCAAATAGTTCCAAGGTATTGACCTTGGAAGTAGGTACTATATAGGCAGATAGACTAGGTCCACTTCTGCCACGCATGCCACACATAAACATAACGATGTTATGATGAGAGCGTGTTTGATGGTGCGGGCTGAGGCACCGACTTCACACGACATATAAGTAAAAATATATAGATAGAACTCAGAACATGTGTTAACAAAAAGTATGCCTAATATTTTCAGATTATGACAGTGCTTGGAATATACTGGTGTTCTTCGATATTAATGATGACACTAATTCGACTCGTAAACACTTCCAAAGTGAGAAACATGTAGGGACGAAGTTGTATTTTATTATAATGAATTTTGATGCAACTATTGAAGTCGCTGTGCTGGCAGGCCTTTAACCAGGTGGACCGACGTCATCGTGAAAGTTGCGGAAAACCGGTGGTTGCAGGTGGCGAGTTGTCTTTCATTATGGTGTTCTAAGGGGGAGGCCTCTGTTCAACAGTGAACCTCTTCAGGCTGATGATGATGATGAAGAGGTGTTTTTTGGTAGGGTCGGATTGTCCAGTGTACATTTTCACCCTCCGCCTCTTCTACTTTATTTGACACATTCAGCAAAAATGTTCATGGTATCGAACGTGATGTCGCTGTTATTAAATTTATTTTTGTCATTAAGCACATCTCAGAGTAAATCTTGAAGTTGAATTAATTCATCATCCAAATGTCTTAGAAAAGGTGACACATTTTTCTTAAAAAAAATAGATTAAAGCAAAATATTGTATGCAAAAGCAACATAAGACAGAAAAAAAATTGGTTGAGCCCTCTAACATTGTCGGTAAATTGTCATTTCCTACAGTTATAAATAACACCCGTCCAATTAAAATTGTCAGATTTACCACTTAAAACAAAAAATGATAAACAATAACCAATCAAAACAGTCGAATGTGGCACTACCGACAAAAACAGTTAAAAATTTCCTATTAAAAATGTCTGTTATGCCACATCCGACAAAAAAACTTACGAAAAAGCAATTAAAATTGTCGGAACTACCGCATCCAACATTTATGGGTGGGCATACCCAAATTTGATTTTTTATTAAGCAAAACTTAATTTTTAAGCATATTATGGACACTTTTGCGAAATCGCGAGAAGCGTACCTGGCGACCACCTCTCCGCGCAACATGGCCAGTAGTGGCAGTTCCGCGTGGCTGGCCGCCCCCCGCGCCCCGCCAACATTGTCGTTACTTTACAACCGACTTTATTAAGCGGCCGTTGTACCAACATCCGACATTTTTAACTGAAAAATCTCGGAAAATAGCCAAGATAATGATATTTCTTTAATGTAGTATTAAAGTTTATTGTTTTTTATTGACTTTAATGCAATAATCCCAAAATGGCCAAATTGGAGATCCGACTTTTTTAATAGGGACCGTCGATATCTTCAAAACTACACAGCGGATTTTGATGCGGTTTTTTTTTATAGATAGAGTGATTCAAGAGGAAAGTTTTTATGTATAATTCTACGCAGACGAAGTCGCGGGCAGAAGCTATTTATTTATAAGCTTGGATCATTTGAGAATGAACGTGTCAGCTTCAAAAGCCTATTTTAGAAAAACATAAACCACAAAAATATGTTTTTAACTTAAACAAGACAGAATTGTAAAACTATTTATAAAAAAAATTGAATACAAATTTTGCCGGCTCAGACAAAGGTTTTTGTCTACCGAATCATTGCTGTGTTAAACCGGATACTCATCTCCAAGCTGTAACCGTAACTGTTGCTTTACATTAACCAAAAATCCTAGTGTTAACGTAACAGGCTAACAGGCAAGGCTTTGGGTTACGTGCAAAGAAACTACATGAGACCCCCATTTGCAGCTATTCTAAACCAACATCTAAGTTGCTGATTCATTCAGAAAATAGAAATATCATCATGGGCATTTATAAGGCAAGCATGTTCCACCCTAGATCACATCTACAGGGCTGGGGTCCTCGGGCACACAAGAATGGCCCTTTTGGAAAGTAAAAAAAGCGAATTATAATAATCACTATCATCATCACTACATAGTATAAAATAAAGTCGCTTTCTCTGTCCCTATGTCCCTATGTATGCTTATATCTTCAAAACTACACAACGGATTTTGATGCGGTTTTTTTTAATAGATAGAGTGATTCAAGAGGAAGGTTTTTATGTATAATTCTACGCAGACGAAGTCGCGGGTAGAAGCTAGTTGAGAATAAATGTTTGAGAGAAATTGGCGGTCCTTCGGGGCCCCCTGAGCATGGGGGCCCTGGGCATGGGCCCCATGTGCCCTTATGGTGAAGACTGTATTGCACATCTATGTTTACCATCAGGCGTGATTGTGATCTAATCAAACGCATGCCTATTTCGCATCCTGCTTCCTACTAGTCCTACTAATATTATAAATTAGCTTCTGCCCGCGACTTCGTCTGCGTAGAATTATACATATAAACCTTCCTCTTGAAGCACTCTACCTATTTAAAAAAAACGCATCAAAATCCGTTGCGTAGTTTTAAAGATCTAAACATACATAGGGTTTGATACTATGTAGTGATGATGCGAAGGTTTGTATACTATGTAGTAATGGATGATAGTGTGGATGAGATGTTTTGCTACTCTTTTCTACTTCTTCTGCTACGCCATAACAGCTGCACAGATATGGGTCATATCGTGGGATAGCGATAAATGAATTATTTGCAAACGAAGTCGCGGGCAACAGCTATTATTGAATAAACCAAAAATATGCGACCGCTCGTAGCTTACACCGTCTGCTCCGACATAATAGATGGCCTGGAACAATATTGACGTATTCACTGTAATTTCATAATTTACTGTGTGTAAGTACAGTCGAGTTCATATATTTTTGTACCATTATTTGCTCACAAATATTTAAAAAATCCCGTATATGTGTGTAAATACACACGGTTTTTTTGTGATTTGTCTCTGCTTCTTTATATTTGTACAATAAAGCATTTACTTACTTACTTACAAATCACGTCTTTATCCTTTTTTTCTGTACGTTACGTAACGTGTTGTAAGAAAGACCCCCTCCCGCCCCTGTAACGCATCGTAACGTTTTACGATACCCATAGATGACATGACATTGCCCGAAAGCTCTCCGTTGTGCGAAAAAAAAGCCGTGGTAGCCTAGTGGTTTGACCTGTGGCCTCCCACCAGAGAGGGTTCGAACCCCGGGCTCGCACGTCTGAATTTTCCGGAATTTAGGTGCCAAATTACATTTGAAGTTTATCATCAGCTTTTCGGTGAAGGAAAACCTCGTGAAGAAACCAGCACACATCTGCGAAGCAATTTAATGGTGAGTGTGAAGTTCCCGATCCGCACTTCACACGCGTGGGAACTATAACCCAAGCCCTCTCATTGTGAGAGGAGGCCTGTGCCCAGCAGTGGGACGTATATAGGCTGGAGATGATAGACGTGGTTGACCTAGTTCAGGGATGGCGAACCAATGGCACGCGTGCTAGTGTCGGCACGCTTCAAAATAATTCGGGCACGCCAATAATGGCAATATGGTCATATGATGGTAATATAACAACACACTCTTAAGACAACAAGCTCTGATGATAGGTCAGAGCCAAATATTACATTAGAAAAAATGGCACGTCCACCGAAAAAGGTTCGCCACCCCTGGCTTAGTTGGTAGTGACCCTGCCTGTAAAACAAGCTTTTAGGTCTTGTTACCTTAGGCTCTGTCTACGTAAGGGATAAACGTGATCAGTAGCGTAACTATAGGGTGGCAGGGGTGGCAACTGGCTTGGTTTAGAGCTCAGAAGAGACGCTGATGCACTTCTTTATATTGAGGAAGGACTCTGACGAATTTGCCGCGGGCCCCAGACGTTATTACGCCACTGCACGTGAATCATGTATGTATGTTTTTTTCTTAAACAGCATAACTAGGAAGTGACCCCACGTGCCAGTAGTTTTTGTCCCAGTAAAAGAGTATCCGTTGATTTTGACAGCAACCGGGTCGGTTACAGTTTTTGTTGACCTCATGTCGGCGGAGAGTCGAATTACCGACACAAAGGAAAGGTCCAAACTTCAGTCGATTTTAATCTTTTTTTTTAAAGTAAAGCAACAAGAATCTTAAGAAGGAATCTTAGTAAAATTTTAGAAATCATGATTTAGATTGAGATTTATTACATACATACATACACATACATCATACATAAATCACGTCTTTATCCCTTACGGGGTAGACAGGGCCTAAGGTAACAGTGCTGTTAGGTGCTGAGTTGGGACCATTTTGTGACAATTGTGACAATCCGTATTGTTTTAAGTGTGTTTAATTTATTTTATTTGATTTTTGTGATTGTCATAAATAAACTTTTTTTCTTCTTTCTTTCTTTCTCTATGGGATAAAGACGTGATTTATGTATGTATGTGTATGTTATTATTAATTGCGTAACCTCCCTGTTCAACCGCTGCCAAAAATCTATACATCCCTATAAATCCTGACAAATTTTCGCATGTAGGTATAATAAATATAAGTAGCTTAGGTTAGGTTTAAAAAAAAAAAAAAAAGTAGGTTAGTATAATGGCCTTACTTATTTGAGAACGGAATTCTAAAGAAACCGTATAGTAGGAGATCCGAACCTAGGTCGACATTTACCGAGTTGATAATAGAATGAAACATATTTTATAATAAACTTAGTACGAGTATATTAGAAAATATATTAAAAATGGGTTGGCTAAAAAAATCCTAGACAGACTATTTTTTCTAAATTATATAATTATATATAATAATAATAATATATTTAGTGAATGTAGTAAATGTAGTGAAGTGAAGGCATGGAACGGTTATTATTTACATTATCATATTTTGTTTGAGTTACAATTTTTTTTCTATTATGATGTATTCTTATATAAGTCAATAAATGTTCTATTGTTTAATATGATAGTATTACGTTAAACTTTTCTATTATAAGTCGATACCAGCCTACACCTTTATGATTAAAAAAAAATGTTTTATTATCTTATTGGTGCTCCAGTTTAATAAAATTGTAAAAAAATGTCATGCAATAACTATAAGTATCACGAATAAACGAGTATGAGTATGAGTATGATAAATTATATTTAAAAATCAATAGATATATAAATATATTATATACGTAATATATTTAAATAGTCTGTCCAGGATTTTTTTAGCCAACCCATTTTTATTATATTTTCTAATATAGGTACAGTCAAGGGCAAAGATATATATACACCACAAAATCTCAAAAAATGGCGTCAGCATTGAGATCATAAATTATGGAACAGCGAAAGGTACAAAAATATGTATACGTTGTGTGAAAGATAAGTATATAAGCAGCAGGTACAATATTATGTCCTCATCAATCAACGCATAAATTTAGACACACCATAATATTCATAAATATAGATACATACAATAGGGCAAAATATGTAGCCATTCATAGTTTCAAAAAATGTATACAATATTTTATTAACTTAACGTTTAGGTACATATAATGTATTTTTCTGTGTAGTTTATAGAATATTGATCGTAAAATTTAGGCTGTGTATCCATATTTTCGAAACTTTGAACGGCTACATGTTTTTGCCCTTGACTGTACGGCAATCCTTCATTTCTATTAATTGTGAAGAGTCTTCTTTTACGTAGGTAAGACAATCATTGATAATATCAAGTCATATTCATTACTGGCCTTTTAAATACTGTTCCTGACAAATAAACACTAAAAATATTTTGAAAATTGAATTTTCATGATTGACGGACATTCTGTTGTGGGTTAGTGGGTTTGTTTAATAGTGAAATTATCTTTAAAAAAACATGTACCGCATAACTGATCATACTAAACACAGAATTGTTGCTTTATGTGAAGAAGGCGTTTCTGTTACTGATATAGCTGATGAATTGGGCGTCTCGGTAAGTATTTTTTAAGCATTCTGAATTTTTGGTTCTCGCATACAGTATCGTATCGATGTATCAGCGATGATTGCTTGGTTTTCTGTTACTTATGAATTGCAATTTATTTTTCAGAGAAAAACCGTCTACCTGTGGAAGCAGAGATGGGCAGACGAGGGTGATATAACAAAGCATGTGTCTTTTGGACGTCCCAAAAAAACCACATTACTACAAGATCAGCAGATGATTGAGGATATCCGGTATCGCAGATTTGTGAATACGAGCACTTACGCTGCCCAGCTTAATGTGTCATCACATACTATAAGACGTCGATTACACGATGCTGGGCTGCATCACAGAGTGCCTGCCAAAAAGCCACTTCTAACAGACAGACATAAAACAATGAGGTTGAATTTTGCCCACGCGTATTTAGACTACGATTTTAATGACGTATTGTTTCTCGATGAAAAAGTGTTCTCGTCTGCAGCTGATGGCCGACTTAGTTTATGGCGTGTCAACCATAGCCGATATTCAGATGGCAATGTTCTCCCCAACCGCAGGAGTGGCCGCATTTCTGTCGGGTATTGGGGTTGGATGGGTGCGAGTGGGCCAGGAGAACTTGTTGAAATATCGGGTCGGTTAAACAGTCTGACTTATAAAGACATTTTAGAAGAAATTTTTGTTCCTACAGCTAATTTAGTTTACGGACAAAGACCAGTTAAATTTGTTCAGGATAATTCCTCGATACATAACGCCAGAATAGTACAAAGTTGGATTCAGAACCAAAATAATCTGCATTTGATTAAGATGCCACCCAAAAGTCCGGACATCAATCCCATCGAGAATTTGTGGGGATTGATGGTCCAAAGCTGGGATTCTTCGATGGTGAGAACGACCCAAAATCTGAAGGATCACGTTCTCGATGTTTGGGACTCGTTTAGAGGTACACAAGTATGCTCAAAGATGGTCGGCTCAATGAGAAGTAGGCTTCAAGCGGTTATTGACGCTGATGGAGGCTATACTCGGTATTAAGTTTATTCGGGCCAATTTTTTTTTCGTTGTAGTTTTACTTAAATTTTTAAATGTAACTAATTTTGTGATTCATTTCATTCTTCCGTTTAGCTACCGCCGGTAGGTACTCGGGATTCTGAGTCAATCACATAAAATAAGTTAAATTTAAAAATTAAGTAAAGCTACAACTAAAATAAAATTGGCCTATTTTAAAATTTGTATGTATTATTAAATGTATAAAAATAAATATTTTAAGTTGTGTCTGGATGGTTAAGGAAGTTCTAAGTTTTTAAGTTAAGTTCAAGGAGTGACTTCATACATTTGCCAGTTTTATTATTTATTATTATTAAAAACGCTTAAAACCCAATGATGTTTTACTGAATTTCTAAATCGAGTTTTTTTCATATTTTAAACATATCTAGGATATTCAAAGATACCTAGTTTAAGTTGTCAGTTTCAATATTATTACAAAATCTATACAGTCAAGGTCAAAAATATGTATCCGCTAAATTTTTCGAAAATCTCGTTTTTTTGTATGAGAAGGTATTATTATCATATCAAAAATGAATTCAGCATCCTTAAATTATCCGAAAATGATACCAAACACGATGCAGTTACTTTATTTACGAAGATAGATATTGAGCTTAGAGTGGAGCGCGGCGGAGCCACACTTCCCCCCCCCCCCCTCCCGCGCCCCCCTGCACGATGGCTCCTCGTGGCTCCAGGTCAGAATCGACTCAGTTTACCTATAGGTACCCCTGGGCGAAGTGGCTTCCTTGGTTGAAAAAGTGCAAGGTTTGGCCCAAAATCGGCTCTAAGAACCTCCAGTATACCTAGCACCTAGCGTTAGCATCTTCAATCAAAATCAACGAAATCTGAATCTGTAAAATCTGTTAAACATGCCGATTGATAACGTCTTGGTGACAGGTCAAAACATGCGACAAACATATGCAATGACAAGTCTGTACTGTTTTCGTGAATTGTCAAAACATACTTTACAAATTTGTTTCGTGTGACTAGGCCGTAAAGTTGATATTCGCAGATTACATTCTGTATACATATTTTTGTCGCAATTACTGAATCTATATTTAATCACTTAAGTATGACTATAATATTTTGCATTATTTGCAGGATACTAATAATGGAACTTTGATTGTATACAAGTTTTTGGACTTGCCAGGTACATATTTATGTTGCCAGTGTAGTTTGCATATTTATTACCATTTGAATGAGTATATATCTTTTTAACTTTACATGATTACTTATTTTCTTTCACATTACTTGCATATATATCTTTGCCCTTGACTGTACTACTAAATTTATTACAAAATATGTTTCATTCTATTATCAACTCGGTGAAGTTCGACTTAGGTTCGGATCTTAGACTGTGGGTTCAAATTAAAACAAAAGCCAGCCCAAACACGGCGGCGTCTCACAACCCGCCGATCGGGTTCGCGCGACGACAGACGTGTAAACATACCTTTCACACGCTAGAGGCTAAACAAACGTATTATCGCCCTCATAAAGATTATGATGAATTATACTGAACGATGATAAAGTTGAAGGTTAATATGGGAATAAAGAAAAATGATCCTGGACTTTAGAGATGCGCAAAACAACTCACTGAAGTGAAAAGATTGATTCGTGTCTTTCGCTCTTAAAGATATATATCACTCTTTTCGTTCATTTCGTTCAATTCGCTCAGTAGATCTATTGACTCAAACTGCTCCTTCATATCTTATCACTCATTTCGCTCAGTGGATCTGTTGACTCAAACTGCTCTTTCATATCATTATATCAGTACGATGTATTCAGTACGTATACAAAATGGGATTCTAATGATGGAGATATGTTTATACACTATAAAGTTTCACTGAAAATGGTCAGATAATCATCATACTTTATCAATGTTTATTTTTTGTTTTGAAAGTGTCGTTCAAAGAGGACATGAAACGGAACGCAGCAAAGGAATCGTCCACTCACACCAGCTCAAATGAACGAAAAGAGCGACTCACACATTCATATCTGCTCCTGTCTACTATAAGCTAGTGTAAGAGGGACAGGTTTATACGATAGATTTGTACGTGCGAAAAGTGCAACCATGCATGCAACGGCTGACCGCATCAGTTCAGTAAGAAATCCGAACGAAAGATATACTGATATAGTGAGTTGCTTTATCCTTCAGTGAACGACTGAGCGAGTGAACGAAACGAAAAGATATAGTTCATTTGAATCTTTCACTCGCGATTGACACATCTCTACTGGACTTTATATGTTTTATTAGGACAGATATTACACTACCATGCATTCTTCCATGGTCTGGGAGTAAAGAAAAAACATAGAATTTACCAGTTGCTTCTCTTCCCGCGCAGTAAAAGCCCATCGAGGGAATGGGCGAGTCTTAGTAATGTTATAAGCGATGCGGCTAGCAACCCATCACTATTTTGCTTTCCCGTTCCAGCTATGCCCTTAATCATGCTAAACGTGGCCTTAAGGTTTTGTTACCTTAGGCTCTACCTCGTAAGGGATAAAGACGTGATATATGTATGTATTTCTTCCATGCTGGTCTGGGAGCAAAGAAAAAACATAGAATATACCAGTTGCTTCTCTTCCCGCGCATGGTAAAAGCCCATCGAGGGAATGGGCGAAAATCTTAGTAATCGTGTTATAAGCAATGCGGCTAGCAACCCATCACTGTTTTGATTTCCCTTTCCAGCTATGCCCTTAATCATGCTAAACGTGGCCTTAAGGTTTTGTTACCTTATGCTCTGTCTACCCCGTTAGGGATAAAGACGTGATAAATGTATGCAAATACAAGTATTTCTCTACTTATGTATAAGATATACATAAACATCACCAACAGACATATAAAAAAATTAAAAAAAGGTGATCCAGTTATGCCAAGCGTGGCCTTTAGTTCTTGTTACTGTTACCTTAGGCACTGCAAGACCTCGCGGATATATGTGATTTATGTATGTATGAAATAAACGACCATACAGATAAAATACCTACATTATTAATTCTAATTAGGCCAAATCATTTATCACTGCCTGTAGCTCACGTAACATTGTAAAACAAACGTACAGCTATAGGCCACAAATCACTTTACCAACCATAAAACAACCCAAATATCTTAACGCTAATGAAATCATCCGCTTTATTTACCCTGCTTTGTAAACATGGGGCCCAGAGGGAGACGCCTTTATACAGTCCACTGCGTGTGAAAGTGAGACAAAGAAGCCCCCATAGCCCCGCCCATAAGCACTTGAGTCGCTTGGATTGGCTTCGGCCCCACAACCTCGCCGCATCGCACCATCAGTCTCACTCGTGCCTCCAACATAACCGCAATTAACCAAACAGCAATTAATCAAAAAGTGCAGTGTAAAATGGAATACGAACAGCACAACGAAATCACAACGTCATACAACAACAACACAATCAAGCACAATTACAACGACTGCAAAGATTTCTACAATTACATAGACGTTAACTGTTTAGACAAACAGAAAGAAGATTTTTTGGAGCAGAAAAATTTCCGCGCCAAGTTAGACGATGCCGCGAATTTGAGCACTCCGTTTTCCGTGAAAGATATTCTGAATATAAATCAAACGACCGTTTACAACTACGAAAGGGCAGAAACTTGGAAAGTGAACGAGAGAGATAGACGATACGACTACATACCCTCGCCTCCCTGCTCAACGGATTATTACAGCCAGGTTTATCCAAATATCCCTATGCACTCGAACATAGAGCCATATTGGACCCAAGAGATGTACCAGTACCATGAGCCGAAGATGGACGAGTTATACAGTTACAATCCCTACTGTCACAATCTGTATCAGAACTTTGAGCAATGCACAGTGACACCACAGCTTGTGGAAGCATTTGTGAAGGAACCGCTCAGAGAACAAGCGCCAGCGCAACTTGTACAAGAAAGGAACTTTGACAAAGCACTTCCAGTTGAAGTCAATCCTCCACATTACCCGACTGGAGGAGCTTTTGATAAATTGCCCGCCGCACCGAGGAGGAACTCGAGTAAGTATTTGTTTATTATATACTAGCTGATCTGAGAGACGCCGTTATGTTAATTCTTATGTTTTTTACATCTTCCCACCTTCGGACGTCCACGAATATTTAAATAAATAAAATATATGTTAATTGGTCCAGCTGTTCTATAATATTAGCAAAACATTTAACCTTTAATTTTTAAATTAATGTGTAGATCCTTTGTTGTATCAAATAAACATTTACTTACCTGAACTGGATCATAACTTTTGCTCTATAGGTATCTACAATTTTATTTGCTAATCGTATTAGATGACCTGTATTAGTTAAATCTTTGTTAGCACGTTTTACGCAAAAAGACTGCAATTTTATATATTTAACTTGTTTAAATCTGTCCACATGTTTTTTAAACCTGCGGTAGGATCTTTGTCAGCATCAAGTTGCTTACTTAATCTACTATTTTGTCAGCAGAAACACCGACTAGTCCCTGCTCAGAAAAAATGGACAGAAAAGACAAGAGGGCCAAACGAAAACCGAGGATACTCTTCTCACAAAATCAGGTGCATGAGCTAGAAAAGCGGTTCAAATCACAAAGATATCTCTCTGCCCCAGAAAGAGAGGAAATGGCCAAGTATCTCCACCTGTCGCCGACTCAAGTCAAGATATGGTTCCAGAACAGAAGATACAAAAGTAAAAGAGTAAAATCTGATGAAGTTTCGACATCAACCGACGCTAAACCTAGCAAAAATATTGGCCGGAAATTCTTTAAAGCAGAAAATAAAGACAAATTAGAAATATTCGACACATTCAAACCTGTTGCTGGAACAGCTACAAGCAACAAGTATGAGATAGAAAAGGACGCAACATTGACTTCATCTCATTACTTTGAAGATACTTTCACTTATGAAGAAGACAATGGCAAGTATTATAGTGATAAGAGAGATGGTGACGTAGGAACGAGCACGGATGTTGGAATTTATACACCTCTAAACAATTTATACGAAATACCGAAGGACTATATCGAAACGGCGGACAATAGAAAATATTTTTCGAAATTACAATTTGTTGATAGCTTTTAAGATTTTTTAATTGTTTTATGGAAAACCGACTGTTATCATTTGAAATAGTTTTACGTCGTAGTTAAGACTTTGTTTTTGTTTTTAATAGGCTAGGTTTTGGTTTTAATTGGTTTTTGAAAATCTTGCCTTAAAATGTGCCATTATTAGACTGAGTACCCAAGTATTATTTTTTTTGTTATTATGTACTTAATGTTTTTATTGTACCTGCCTTGTGCGCGTGTGTAAGTACAATAAACTGTCAACAAATCAAAAATTACGCATTTCTAGCTTATAATTTTATATCTAGTGCTGACTGTTCTTAGTTTATAAGGATTGCAGCTATGTGCCAAAGTATTAATTAGTTAGACTTATTTGTAAATAAATAATACTACTATTACTAATTTGATTATTTTATTTACGACAGTCCCACAATTACGTCTTTATCCTTTACGGAGTAGACACACACACAATTACGTCTTTATCCCTTACGGAGTAGACAGAGCCTAAGGTAACAAGACCTAAAGGCCACGTTTATCATGATTTTAGGCGTATAGGTGGAAACAGGAATCAAAATAGTGATGGGTTGCTAGCCGCATCGCCTATAACGTGATTCCTAAGAATTTCGCCATATTCCCTCGATGGGCTTTTACCATCTGCGCGGGACGAGAAGCAAATGGTACATTCTATGTTTTTCTTTTACTCCCAGACCGGCATGAAAGTAATGAAATCACGCCCTTGGTTTTATCGGTTTTAATTAACGGTAAACTTACATTAAATATTATATTATTCACCCGACCACGATCTCTTGATATTTTGACGCAGTTGCATCTATCGTGATCACGGATACATTACAATCTTTGATTTGGGCATAAGGCATCTCAGAATTGTTCTGAAATAGGTATTTTATTAGTTGTTGGTCAGGACTGGACGGGGGTTACCACAATGGCTAAAGCGTGCACAAGTTCTACTGAGCGTAAGGGACAAAGCTATAATAGGTGCATAACTGAGTACCCAAGTATTATCACTTAAACATCAAATAAACTAAATCATGAATAAAAAAAAATTGATTCATAAATCACATAGTTAGTTAGTTGGTTTGGGCATGTAGAGCGGATAGTTGAAAGTAGACTAACTAAACAGATATATATGGGGAGTGTGAATGGTTACGTTGGGAGGGGAAGGCCTAGACGGACGTTCCGAGACCAAATAGGAGACATTTTGGAAAAAGGTCAGGTCAGGAGTACCCGAAACCGACGAGCATGTATGAAGAGATTGATGACTGTGGATGAAGCGAAAGAAATATGTCAGGATCGTAGCAAGTGGAACAAAGTAGTCTCTGCCTACCCCTATGGGAAAGAGGCGTGACGGTATGTATGTATGTATGTATGTAAATCACATTAATTACTTACAACGATTAAATGAATCCCTTATGTATGTTAGGGTCAAATCTTCTAAGTCCATTTTTACCCCCTTCTAGTCGTCGGATTGCCTTGACATTTTGTACAACTTCGTAGCTAGGACGGATGACAGTGCAAGTACAATCAACAAAAAGTACAGTCGGCAAAGCTTGTACTACATATTTAAAAGGAAAATTTTAACAAATACTCATTTAACTGGTGAAATTACGACATACCTACTTCATACATAAGGAGGTAAATGATTTCAGTTCATTGAAATGGACCTTCGCAAAGCAACGCTCGATTCAACAAAATACTCCATACCTACTTTGTTCTTTTTCTTATTTGTTTTACAGCCAATAAAAATCCGGCGACTAATTTTCTCATCGCTGCATTACAATGTTTTTTGTTCAGTTCGCCCGTTATCTGAATTGCTACCACGCGGGCGCGGGCCCTGCGCACGAGCAGGCCAACCGCGCGGTTATAAAAACGCTGCTCTGTCGGGGCACGGCCATAGAACATTTAATACGTGGAGTATGCTAAGTTCCAGTTTTCGGTCACAAACTATACCTCGAAGGCGTTTGCGTTAAAATGTCAAATGATATGAGAATAGAGTTAAGTTTGAGACACAATTATGTTTCTGACAAAAAAATCAATAAAAGCTTTTTAATCTTTTTATACTAACTGTCTTACCATCCGTCATACATTATTTATATCTAACACCTGAGCGTGATGCTGAGCCAGCGACCGTTTCACTTTTGCGAAGACACACAACGCTGATGATCTATTTTTCATGTCTATGTTTTTTTTTTTTTACCTTGTTTATTTTCTATTAAATTGTGTATATTATCTTATATTTGTGTGTCTTGCAAAAAGGAATAAATATCTTCTTTCTTTTTCTTTCTATATAATACGATGGCGATTGCGAGCGAGTTAGACAATAGGCCTACGGGACTCCTCAACTAATTCATACTTTCATACTATTACTGGTTGATTCGACGCGAGACAATCGGCGCAGGCGCCGGCGCCACCGGCCACGCCCCAACCACGTGCAACCTGCCTGGGAATCGAACCCCCACCTGTCGCCTAAAAGCTTTTACTGCATGGGAGCGTGCGCGGTTAACTTTTTTGTTTTACGAGTGTACTAATGGCCGTAAAGTTTTAAGTTGGGATTAAGTAATTGCTCTGTTTGTCTCAACCCCTGACGCAAGAGTGTCAAACGTTTGACGTAGGTATCTGTTTGTCTGTGGCGTCGTAGCTCTCAAACAGTTGGGCCACGGGCGTAGCCAGGGGTGGGGTTTTGGGGGTTCGAAACCCCCCCCCCCCCCCCCCCGAAAAATTGAGATATTAACATTCATAGAATTAAAATAAACTTCTTAATATAAGGGTTATTTTTGTTATAATTGTGCTCAAAATACCAAAATACTTTCACTTGGCTACAGTGGTGCCATCTATGTCAACTATATTGAAAACTTGCTTTTCATGTGTGTGTGTGTATATGTGAATAAAAGCTTCACACTTTAGTTCCGTTAGAAACAAGCACGGTTGTTTTACTTTCTTTTCCTAAGTAATTATTAAATAATAATAATTTTATGTACTTTTAGTCGTTTTATTTTCTTGAAAAAATTACTACAACCTAGCCACGTCCGTGAGTTGGAGCGATATCGATGCGGTTTTTTTATTCAAATGGCGCCATGTTTGGTAAAAATCGGTCTAGCACTTTTGAAGAGTATCAGGTCTTTTCCAAAATGATGTAGATAACTCATTTTGGTATAAAATTGAATAATTTTTTATTTGCATATAATTGCTCGAAATTTAGTGTTACCTGTTTAAAATATGAGGTAGAGGAGTCGTCATTCCACACAGTAGATAATATGTTGCTAAAAAAAATATAAGCTTTTTATTGTTGACTGTACTTTTCGTAATTTGCGTTGTCATCCAATTATCATGATATACTTATAAGTACAATCAGCATCAGAAATTAATAAACGGTCGAAGAGCTCAAAAAGATAGAGACGCAAGACCTCCCTCTTATCACCTTGGCGATAGAGTCGTGTACAGATCATTTTGAGCTGTCAATTCTTCATTTTTTTTATTATAAAAAAAAACTCTCCGTAAGAACCATCCTCGTACTTCAAGGAATATTCTAAAAAAAGAATTAGCGAAATCGGTTCAGCTGCTCTCGACATTTGAGCTTAGCAACACATTCAGCGATTCATTTTTGTATTTTAGAAATAAATTATTTTTATTTTGACTTTATTTTTGTATTTTTAAAGATTATTCTTAATTAAACATGAAAAACATAATGTATTTCACACAGGCTAGGTTATCTTGCACGTGAGTAGCGGAGCAGCAAGGTAAATATTTTTTGTGCATTGAAATGGACCACCGCAAAGTAACGCCTGATTCAATAAAATGAAAAAATATTCTTAGTTATTAACATATCGTCGGGGATAGTGCAATACCGCGTAACTAGCATTGGTAAATACTGCGTATCTAACAAAAGTAGCCAAATTAACATTTCCCGCCAACGAACGTAAAATCCTAATTACAATATACCAGTTCAAACCAGTATAAAGTTGGGGGTTGTGTAGTATTTACCAGTGCTAGTTACGCGGTATTGCACTATCCCCGACGATATCACCAATTTATTCTTTAAAACGTTTACGTTTTGTGGCTACAAAATTGCCTTGTAGCCACTCTACGTCAAGACTATAGCTATGTAAGTACTTGTCTATCCCCTACGGTTCCCCTTCGTATATTTCAGACTGTCACATTTCATGCAATCCTAGTAAACGCGGAAGCAAATTGTCCCTCGAACTTGAATACCCCAGGGAATTTAGCTCCTAGCGCCATCTAGGGAGGTTTTTTCGTCGCTATGCCAAACACCTTTTTCTTAAAACCACCGTTCTTAAAAATAACAAAATAGGTAAACGTTTTTAATGAAAGACAATTAACCAATCACTGATTTGTGATTATGAAAAGCTGAATGAATTTCAATACAACACAGATCTTTTATCAAATAGTAATGACAAAGCTGCCATCTATTGAGTTGGAACTGGAAGTAAACCGCCGAAGCGAGCTGAAACTTGTGCCGTAGTTAGTTCGAGGCTTCCTTGCATCTTATGCTACCCTAGCACACGCGGAAGAGAATTTGCTCCAAAGCTCAACGACGTATTCGGGAAACAAACTGGGGGCTACTCTGAATTCGATTACCGACCTTCGAATAATACTGTCCCTGTCATTCTCAAAGTAATCACACGAAACGAACTTCGAAAATCGAATTTTGGAGCATGAGGCCTCAATCCGCAGCGATGTCAATGTTGGACAGGGGATTTTCCTCAAATGATTTGTAATCAGTTTGATTATGAAAAGCTTTGTGTTAGTGAATTTCAATACAACACATGATCTTTTGTCAAATAGTAATGACAAAGCTGCCATCTATTGAGTTGGAACTGGAAGTAAACCGCCGAAGCGAGCTGAAACTTGTGCCGTAGTTCGAGGCTTCCTTGCATCTTATGCTACCCTAGCACACGCGGAAGAGAATTTGCTCCAAAGACTCAACGACGTATTCGGGAAACAAACTGGGGGCTACTCCGAATTCGATTACCGACCCTTCGTAATACTGTCCCTGTCACTCTCAAAGTAATCACACGAAACGAACTTCGAAAATCGAATTTTGGAGTATGAGGCCTCAATCCGCAGCGATGTCAATGTTGGACAAGGGATTTTCCTCAAATGATTTGTAATCAGTTTGATTATGAAAAGCTTTATTTATGTTAGTGAATTTCAATACAAGACATCAGTGTACCTAATATTATTAATAATAAACATATATTAGAAAATATATTAAAAACACATCAGATCTTTTGTTAAATAATAATGACAAAGCTGACATCTATTGAGTTGAAACTGGAAGTAAACCGCCGAAGCGAGCTGAAACTTGTGCCGTAGTTAGTTCGAGGCTTCCTTGCATCCTATGCTACCCTAGCAAACGCGGAAGAGAATTTGCTCCAAGACTCAACGACGTATTCGGGAAACAAACTGGGGGCTACTCTGAATTCGATTACCGACCTTCGAATAATACTGTCCCTGTCATTCTCAAAGTAATCACACGAAACGAACTTCGAAAATCGAATTTTGGTGTATGAGGCCTCAATCCGCAGGGACGTCAATGTTGGACAGGGGATTTTCCTCAAATTATTTGTAATCAGTTTGATTATGAAAAGCTTTATTTATGTTAGTGAATTTCAATACAACATATCAGATCTTTTGTTAAATAATAATGATAAAGCTGACATCTATTGAGTTGAAACTGGAAGTAAACCGCTGAAGCGAGCTGAAGCTTGTGCCGTAATTAGTTCGAGGCTTCCTTGCATCTTATGCTACCCTAGCACACGCGGAAGAGAATTTGCTCCGTAGACTCAACTGACGTATTCGGGAAACAAACTGGGGGCTACTACGAATTCGATTACCGACCTTCGAATAATACTGTCCCTGTCATTCTCAAAGTAATGACACGAAACGAACTTCGAAAATCGAATTTTGGAGTATGATGCCTCAATCCGCAGCGACGTCAATGTTGGACAGGGGATTTTCCTCAAATGATTTGTAATAATCAGTTTGATTATGAAAAGCTTTATTTATGTTAGTGAATTTCCATACAAACATCAGATCTTTTATTAAATAATAATGACAAAGCTGACATCTATTGAGTTGAAACTGGAAGTAAACCGCCGAAGCGAGCTGAAGCTTGTGCCGTAGTTCGAGGCTTCCTTGCATCTTATGCTACCCTAGCACACGCGGAAGAGAATTTGCTCCAAGACTCAACGACGTATTCGGGAAACAAACTGGGGGCTACTACGAATTCGATTACCGACTTTCGAATAATACTGTCCCTGTCATTCTCAAAGTAATCACACGAAACAAACTTCGAAAATCGAATTTTGGAGTATGAGGCCTCAATCCGCAGGGACGTCAATGTTGGACAAGGGATTTTCCTCAAATTATTTGTAATCAGTTTGATTATGAAAAGCTTTATTTATGTTAGTGAACTTCAATACAACATATCAGATCTTTTGTTAAATCATCACTACAACATAGTATAAAACAAAGTCGCTTTTTCTGTCCCCAAATCCGTATGTATGCTTATATCTTCAAAACTACACAACGGATTTTGATGCGGTTTTTTTTAATAGATAGAGTGATTCAAGAGGAAGGTTTATAATGTATAATAAATGCATAATATACCGTGCGAAGCCGGGGCGGGTCGCTAGTAATAATGATAAAGCTGACATCTATTGAGTTGAAACTGGAAGTAAACCGCCGAAGCGAGCTGAAGCTTGTGCCGTAGTTAGTTCGAGGCTTCCTTGCATCTTATGCTACCCTAGCACACGCGGAAGAGAATTTGCTCCATAGACTCAACGACGTATTCGGGAAACAAACTGGGGGCTACTCCGAATTCGATTACCGACCTTCGAATAATACTGTCCCTGTCATTCACAAAGTAATCACACGAAACGAACTTCGAAAATCGAATTTTGGAGTATGAGGCCTCAATCCCCAGGGACGTCAATGTTGGACAGGGGATTTTCCTCAAATGATTTGTAGTTTGATTATGAAAAGCTTTATGTTAGTGAATTTCAATACAACACATCAGATCTTTTGTTAAATAATAATGACAAAGCTGACATCTATTGAGTTGAAACTGGAAGTAAACCGCCGAAGCGAGCTGAAACTTGTGCCGTATTTAGTTCAAAGCTTCCTTGCATCTTATGCTACCCTAGCACACGCGGAAGAGAATTTGCTCCAAAGACTCAACGACGTATTCGGGAAACAAACTGGGGGCTACTCCGAATTCGATTACCGACCCTTCGTAATACTGTCCCTGTCACTCTCAAAGTAATCACACGAAACGAACTTCGAAAATCGAATTTTGGAGTATGAGGCCTCAATCCGCAGCGATGTCAATGTTGGACAAGGGATTTTCCTCAAATGATTTGTAATCAGTTTGATTATGAAAAGCTTTATTTATGTTAGTGAATTTCAATACAAGACATCAGTGTACCTAATATTATTAATAATAAACATATATTAGAAAATATATTAAAAACACATCAGATCTTTTGTTAAATAATAATGACAAAGCTGACATCTATTGAGTTGAAACTGGAAGTAAACCGCCGAAGCGAGCTGAAACTTGTGCCGTAGTTAGTTCGAGGCTTCCTTGCATCCTATGCTACCCTAGCAAACGCGGAAGAGAATTTGCTCCAAGACTCAACGACGTATTCGGGAAACAAACTGGGGGCTACTCCGAATTCGATTACCGACCTTCGAATAATACTGTCCCTGTCATTCACAAAGTAATCACACGAAACGAACTTCGAAAATCGAATTTTGGAGTATGAGGCCTCAATCCCCAGGGACGTCAATGTTGGACAGGGGATTTTCCTCAAATGATTTGTAGTTTGATTATGAAAAGCTTTATGTTAGTGAATTTCAATACAACACATCAGATCTTTTGTTAAATAATAATGACAAAGCTGACATCTATTGAGTTGAAACTGGAAGTAAACCGCCGAAGCGAGCTGAAACTTGTGCCGTATTTAGTTCAAGGCTTCCTTGCATCTTATGCTACCCTAGCACACGCGGAAGAGAATTTGCTCCAAAGACTCAACTGACGTATTCGGGAAACAAACTGGGGGGCTACTCTGAATTTGATTACCGACGTTCGTATAATGCCGTCCCTCTCATTCTCAAAGTAATGCCACGAAACGAACTTCGAAAATCGAATTTTGGAGTATGAGGCCTCTCCTGTCCGCAGCGACGTCAATGTTGGACAGGGCATTTTCCTCAAATGATTTGTTTTCCTGTCGAGGGTTGAAAATAGTGCCATCTAGCGAACCACTGAGGCTTGGGTCCGTCGGGAAAATGCAACAACTCAGCAGCAGTTTATGCTAACCTAGTCAACGCGGAAGCATTTCGTTCCCTGCTATGGCAAAGTTTGATTTTCAGGTAAGCGGGGCAGGTGATGATTATCAGAAAATCAGAATAGAAAGAAGAAAGGACCCAGAATTGAACCCTGTGGCAGCAGACCAAAGTTCATTTTCATCCACCTGACTACACTTTTCGGATTTTCTGAGAAAGACTATCAAGATTGGGCATTTTTCAGAAAATAAACCTTAGTGGATCCTTTTTCTTAAATTAACGACTTCGATATTTGTTGTGTTTACAAAATAGCCAGAGTGGGGATAGAATGAGCATCACTCGTTTGGTCTAAGCCCACCGTAAGGCAAAAGTGTCCCAAAGTTTTTAAACAATTTTGAACTTCGTTTTGTTAAAAGTTTCAAAGTAATCAAACGCAACTAACTTCGAAAATCGTATTTTGAAGCATGAGGCCTCGTCCGCAGCGACGTCAATGTTGGACAGGGGATTTTCCTGAAATGATTTGTTTTCCTGTCGAGGGTTGAAAATAGTGCCATCTAGCGAACCACTGAGGCTTGGGCAGTTGGGAAAATGCAACAACTCAGCAGCATTTTATGCTAACCTAGTAAACGCGGAAGCATTTCGTTCCCTGCTATGGCAAAGTTTGATTTTCAGGTAAACGGGGCAGGGGCCCGATTTTTGGAAATCATACCTCTGAAAATATCGCTCGAAAATCGTTCAAATCCGTGAATTGCTATTTTTGAAAGGCGAGTAGTAGAAAATCACCGCTCGAATTGAAAACGACTGGTCTCTAGCAGTCGTTTTAGAATTCGAGTGGTGGGATGGCTTGTCAAAATTAAAATCATGGCGAGTTGGCGGGTGACTACCTTCACTCACTGCTGTCATTGCCTCGATGCGTTGGGCTATTTTCATCGTATTGTTGAGATTTTCTGTTAATTTGTAATTCAACAAATCTAATGCCATTATCATATGACAATGGCGAGTTTCGACGAGTTAGTTTTGTTTAATTTGGAGGATTTAAAATTTCCGCCACCTCGCACCACTCCTTTTGCGCCGTCTTAATAGAGAAGGTGGCCGAAAACTTCCCCAATCGCAAGTCCTTTCGTAGTTCCAACAACTCCACCAGCCTTTTTCTTTGTAAAGGCGACATATGATTTGCCATTTTAATTTTTGTTTCGCTGTTTAAAACTTAGCAGTCGTTGCAGAAAACTTTTGACAGTAACACAATACAAAGGACGCACAGACGATAACAAAGTTTTCGTTTTACGTAATTTTTTTTGTAACAAATTCGCAATTTAAACTAGTTCTAATGAGTACTTTAGCATAAAAAATAAATAACTATTATGCAAAAATACTTTGCAATTTATGTTAAATTAATTTGAGCTGAAAATATATATTTCCAGGTGCCCAACAAAAAACCGGTAATTATCGACTTTCTGCGTGTAACGAGACGGGACTACTTTTTACACATCGACTTAGTCTTTCACTAAATTTCGAACGCGGATTTCAAAAATTGGGCATTTGAGGACCACTCGCAAATGGATGTGACTAATTGTCGCGTGTGGATTGAATTATATTACTCGTCGTGAATTCGAGCGATATGATTTCCAAAAATCGGGCCCCGGTGATTATCTATCACTACATAGTATAAAATAAAGTCGCTTTCTCTGTCCCTATATTATGCTTATATCTTCAAAACTACACAACTGATTTTGATGCGGTTTTTTTAAGAGATAGCGTGATTCAAGAGGAATGTTTTTATATATAATTCTACGCAGACGAGTCGCGGGCAGAAGCTAGTTAGAATATAAAGAAGAAAGAATCCAGAATCGAACCCTGTGGCAGCACTCCAAGGTTCACTTTCGTCTCGGATTTTCTGAGAAAGACTATCGTGATTGGGCATTTTTCAGGAGAATAAACCTGAGTGGATCCTTTTTCTCGAATTACTTCGGAATTAAGTCTCAAAGTAATCACACGAAACGAACTTCGAAAATCGACTTTTGGAGTATGCGGCCTCTTCTGTCCGCAGCGATGTCAATGTTGGACAGGGGATTTTCCTCAAATGATTTGTTTTCCTATCAAGGGTTGAAAATAGTGCCATCTAGCGTTCCACTGAGGCTTGGGTCCGTCGGGAAAATGCAACAACTCAGCAGCAGTTTATGCTAACCTAGTAAACGCGGAAGCATTTCGTTCCCTGCTATGGCAAAGTTTGATTTTCAGGTAAGCGGGGCAGGTGATTGATTATTTAGAATAGAAAGAAGAAAGGACCCAGAATCAAACCCTGTGGCAGCACACCAAGGTTCACTTTCATCTCGGATTTTCTGAGAAGGACTATCGTGATTGGGCATTTTTCAGGAAAATAAACCAAAGTGGATCCTTTTTCTCGAATTACTTTGAAATTTGTTGTGCTTACCAAAATGCCAGAGTGGGGATAGAATGAGCAATCACTCGTTTGGTCTAAGCTCGCCGCAAGGCAAAAAGTGTCCCAAAGTTTTTAAACAGTTTTGAACTTCGTTTTGTTACAAGTCTCAAAGTAATCACACGAAACGAACTTCGAAAATCGTATTTTGATGCATGAGGCCTCTCCTGTCTGCACCGACGTCAATGTTGGACAGGGGATTTTCCTCAAATGATTTGTTTTCCTGTCGAGGGTCGAAAATAGTGCCATCTAGCAAACCACTGAGGCTTGGGTCCGTCGGGAAAATGCAACAACTCAGCAGCAGTTTATGCTAACCTAGTCAACGCGGAAGCATTTCGTTCCCTGTTATGGCAAAGTTTGATTTTCAGGTAAGCGGGGCAGACGATTGAATAGAAAGAAGAAAGGGCCCAAAATCGAACCCTGTGGCAGCACACCAAGGTTCACTTTCATCCACCTGACTACACTTTTCGGATTTTCTGAGAAAGACTACCGTGATTGATTTTTCAGAAAATAAACCTGAGTGGATCCTTTTTTTCGAATTACTTCGAAATTCGTTGTGTTTACAAAATAGCCAGAGTGGGGATAGAATGAAATCGCTCGTTTGCTCTAAGCTCGCTGTAAGACAAAAAGTGTCCCAAAGTTTTCAAACAATTTTGAACTTCGTTTTTACAAGTCTCAAAGTCACGAAACGAACTTCGAAAATCGAATTTTGGAGTATGAGGCCTCTCCTGTCCGCAGCGACGTCAATGTTGGACAGGGCATTTTCCTCAAATGATTTGTTTTCCTGTCGAGGGTTGAAAATAGTGCCATCTAGCGAACCTCTGAGGCTTGGGTCCGTCGGGAAAATGCAACAACTCAGCAGCAGTTTATGCTAACCTAGTCAACGCGGAAGCATTTCGCTCCCTGCTATGAGTGCTATGGCAAAGTTTGATTTTCAGGTAAGCGGGGCAGGTGAAGGTGATTATTAGAATAGAAAGAAGAAAGGACCCAGAATCGAACCCTGTGGAAGCACACCAAGGTTCACTTTCATCTCGGATTTTCTGAGAAAGACTATTAAGGGGCGTTAGTCGAGCTCGTCGGATAAATTACGAGTGTCAAACGATTTGTTCCACAAAAAATTTAGTATTTTCCGATAGTCCATATAAAAGAAGTAGGCGGTAGTGTCATGCCATACTTCTCCGGTGTGACTTACAGCCCGCCATACCGACGCGAATGCGTTAATTAAAAAAAAAACAAATTCAACCATTTGTACCAGGCTAATTTTTGCACAGTTGATCATCGTCGTGCAGCCATTTACGAAAATCAACGTGCCATACTTTGCGGACGGTTCCAAATGGTTGCTATACCGCCGAAAATCAGCAAATTTTTTTTTCTTCCGCCAAACAATTTGTACCACCCTAAAATTTTTTAGCAGCGACGTCAATGTTGGACAGCGGATTTTCCTCAATGATTTGTTTTCCTGTCGAGGGTTCAAAATAGTGCCATCTAGCGAACCACTGAGGCTTGGGTCCGTCGGGAAAATGCCACAACTCAGCAGCAGTTTATGCTAACCTAGTCAACGCGGAAGCATTTCGTTCCCTGTTATGGCAAAGTTTGATTTTCAGGTAAGCGGGGCAGGTGATTGATTCAGTACATTTTTAGCTGTAATATTTAGTATGGATGAGAGAATTTCCCAAAAAGAAGTCCACATGTACAGTTTTTCCTGAATTTAAATATTTGGGGTTTTTATCACTCGGAATCGTTTATCCTATCGATTCTCGTACAAGAAAAAATATGTCCCAGATTTTACTATGAAAATTTATTTCCTCTTCGTCACGTTCCATATACATGGGTACCATACCATTTAATAAAAAGTGACGTACCGGAATGTAAACTTTGGGATATTTTTTTTCTTGCAGAAGGATCGATGTAAACGATTCATAGTAAGAAAAACCCAAAATAGTTAAATTCTAGAAAAAATCTTCATGCGAACTTTTTTTGGAAAACGCTCTCAAAGCGAGCGAACCTAAAGAATCGGAATTGAATAATTTGAATAGCATTAAGACTTCATGGGAAGGGCCTCTATTCGGCGCTGACACGCCTAAGCTCACCAACCATTTGCAGAGCCTACCTAACGTTTAATTTGCTATTCGGCGTCGCCAAAATGCCAGTTTGCCGAACACAATCCGATGAGAACGCGATGAGTTCTTAGGTCCCATTTTTCAATTTGACGGAGGAGACATCTTTAGTGTTTTGTTTTCAGTAAATTTTCCCTCAATATCGGGTTTTTAAGTCCCATTTTAAAATCAGTGCTGCAGGTGTCTAACGCCTCAACGTAATGCTGAGCCAGCGACCGTATCACTTTTGCGAAGACACACAACGCTAATGATCTATTTTTCATGTCTATGTTTTTTATTGTTATACCTTGTTTATTTTCTATAAAATTGTGTATATTATCTTATATTTGTGTGTCTTGCAAAAAGGAATAAATGTCTTCTTTCTTTCTTTCTTTCATTTTTCAATTTGACGGAGGAGAGATCTTTAGTGTTTTGTTTTCAGTAAATTTTCCCTCAATAGGTCTTAGGTCCCATTTTTCAATTTGACGGAGGAAGTAGTGTTTCGTTTTCAGTAAATTTTCCCTCAATAGGTCTTAGGTCCCATTTTTCAATTTGACGGAGGAAGTAGTGTTTCGTTTTCAGTAAATTTTCCCTCAATACCGGGCAGCTTGTACCAGGCACCCATAACGCGTGTTAGTCACGCGGCCCCGCGCACGTGGTGTTTGATGTATTAATATTGGGGGCTTTTAAGGTTATCGCTCGGGCGAGGTGATCTGGCCCGATAGTCCGATGCCATGCCACCCGACAGCACAGGCCAACGCTGCGGTGGCCAATCTGTAATCTATCCTATCCTAGTCACTATACATAGTATAAAACAAAGTGGCTTTCTTTTGTCTGTCTGTCCCTATGTATGCTCATATCTTTAAATTATTATTATTACAATTTCAGTAAGTATGTTCTGTTGTTGTTTTGTTTTTTTTTTTAATTATTATTATTAAATTGTCGCGTAATTCGGCATGCCTCATGGCATAGGCCTCCTCCGTGTATTGGAGGGTTTGGACTATAGTTCCCACGCGCGCCCAGTGCGGATTGGGAACTTAACACACACCAATGAATTTCTTCGCAGATGTGTGCAGGTTTCCTCACGATGTTTTCCTTCACCGAAAAGCTCATGGCAAATTGCAAATGTAATTTGCGCACATAAATTCCGAAAAACTCAGAGGTGCGCGCCCGGGATTTGAAACCACAACGCTCTGCTTGAGAGGTCAAACCACTAGGCTACCACGGCGTTTTTTTTCTTCTTCTTTCTTCATCTTTAAAACTAGATAGTGATTCAAGAGAAAGGTTTATATGTATAAATCTTTGCAGACTAAGTCGCGAGCAGAAGCTATTGCTTTGTGTTTCGTCATCATCATCATCATAGCAGCCATAGGACGTCCACTGTGGGACGTAGGCCTCCCCCATTAGACGTGCAGTTGCCTCGGTTGGAAGCGGCTTGTATCCAGCATGAACCAGGTCATCCATCCACCTCGTTGGTGGACGTGAATAGGGAATCTATACTTACAGAGCCTTGAAATATGGCGTGCAAGACTGCACTACGAAGAGATTTTTCAATTTTCCTATAGGATAAGGACGGGATAAAAAAGACTAAATATTAAGTAGATAATATTTCTCGAGGATCACCTGCTCTAAGATTAGAGATTCCTTTTAGGGATAATTTCTCCTTTGCGCATTTGTGTTGTCCTGTATTAATTTTTTTTCTTGTGCTTTATATGTATACAATAAAGAGTTATACATACATAAATACATACATATTAGTCAGCACAAAACGCCACGTCTTCGTGCGGGTGTGCGCCATTACTAAGCCCCCGAACAGTGCTCGTTAGCTTTTATTTGGACACCGGACTCCCGTTCCAGCGCCGCCTACACTCGCGGACAATCCCACTGTCCCAGAGATTTAATTGGCATTGTTCATTTTTTTAAGCTGTGCTTTTAACACCTTTATTTGATAAAATGGACTATTTCAAGCAACTAATTTGAATATCATGCTTTTACGTAGCTTTGTTAATTAATTTTTTTTTTTTCGCTGTTTGATAGTTCGTGAATTTAGACAGAATCCCAATCGCCTTCGTTCAGCCATTTAAAAAAAAACGGCTTTATCTATGGTTTTGTCGTGACAGGTGACAGTTCCCATAGTAAAACTTTTTTTTCCATTTTTGTGGCAAACATTCAATGCTGGATTCTGTCTAAAAACCGGGTCGTTATGTCAAACAAAGGTTAAAAGTACTTTTACAAAAATATCTGTAATCATAAAGTATTTTTGAAATCGGACAAGATAAATCGGATAATTGATGGTTTTCCTCGAAATGGTTTTCGAATTGGAGCATACTAAAAAAAATTAACAATGCCAATTATTTACTAGCTTATGCCCGCGACTTCGTCCGCGTAGAAGTCTAACTTAACCCGTCAAGCGTCCAAGCGACTACAGTACTTAGTCCCTAACTTTTTCGGGCGGGAAATGTCCTAGGGACTGCATTATGCAGTCCCTAAAAAAAGTCCCGAAAAAGTTAGTGTAGTCGCTTGGACGCTTGACGGGTTAAGAACTAAACTGATGTTGATAATATATATTCTGTAATAATTATCAACGTGGGAAAATCGGGATAAAAACTACGACTCCGCTGTTCGTCGGTCTGTCTATCACCAGGCCGTACCTCGTCTCGAGAACCGTGACAGTTATACAATTGAAATTTTTACAAACAATTTCAGTTGCCGCTGTAACAATATTTAAAAAAGACTATTTTTATTCCCGCCTGTCTATGTATAAACCAATAAAAAATGACCTCACACAGCCTACATTTTGCTTAGGAGACAGGGCTCTACTAACACTGGATTTAATATTCACATTTGTACAGGACCCTCGGTGCGCGAGTCTGCACACTGTGTGGGCTCTTTATTTGTCCCCAGCCGCACTGTACCATTCTCAGTGCGTTATCGCGTCCATGTGCGCATGCGCAGTGTACGGCCGCCGCCCGCGCACCCGTCGCTGTCCTCATCAATATATTTAGATGATTACCGCTGGGAAATGCTCCCGTTGCAATAGAGCATTTAGACATGTTTATTGCGTACTAGCTGTTGCCCGCGGCTTTGCCCCCGTAACAGTTTAAAAAAAAATTGTTATATAAGAACTTTCTCCTGAAAATAACTAATAAAAAAGGAATTAGCGAATTCGGTCCAGCCGTTCCCGCGTGATGTCGTGGCCAAGGGAAATAGGGATTTTTATTCATATAAATAAGCTATGGTTTGGACCAATGGCATCTATCACCGTCATCATCATTTCCAGCCTATTATACGTCCCACTGCTGAGCACAGGCCTCCTCTTAGAATGAGAGGGCTTGGGCTATTGGCATCTATCATTACACTGTATTTTCCATTCCAAACCACTTTAAAAACGCCTTTCATGCTGATATGGGAATAAAGAAAAAACATAGCTTCTTCCCGCGCAGATGGTAAAAGACCATCGAGGCAATGGGAAAAATTCTTAGGAATCATGTTATAGGATATAGGCGATGCGGCTGAAACCCATTGCTATTTTGATATACGCCCACAACCATGCTATACTTGGCCTTTAGGTCTTGTTGTCTTATGCTCTGCCTACCTCGTAAGGGATATAGACGTGACTTGTGTATGTGACTTGTGTATGTAATAAGTTGGGGGGAAAGTATTTCCGCATTTAATCTGTATATCTATAATATAAAAATGAATCGAAGAATGTGTTGCTAAGCTCAAATCTCGAGAGCAGCTGAACCGATTTCGATAATTCTTTTTTTAGAATATTCCTTGAAGTATGGGGATGGTTCTTACGGGGAGAAAAATTCAAATAATTGCCGGGAAAACCCTAAAAACAGCCCTTTTCTTTTCCCACACAAACGTTTCTAACTAAAATGTAGAGTCAATTTGAATTTTATTGCTATTCAATAAAATTCATTTTAAATTACAAGCACTCACTGTTTTGTCTAAGCTAAGAATCGAATGTTAGGCGGTACGAAGTTCGCTGGGACAGCTAGTTTTTAATAAAATCTCATTGGCTGTACTAGTTGTATCTGGCTAGTTTGATACTAACCATTAAAAAGGTTACATTTCAAAAAAAGGAACAATTTAGTGAAATATTGACTCCCGCCGATTTTCATATATTTTTCTTTCTATCAAAATGAGTGAATCTAATGAAAAAATTTGGCACATTTAAAAATGTTATTACAAAAAAGGAAAAATGCAACGCAAGCCGCAAAAAATGTCTTTTATAGAACTAATGCGGTGTTAGTAAGAGTAGCACAAAGTTGATTTAAACTTTTTCAATCCGGGAATTTTGATGTCAAAGATGCACCTCATTCTAGTTGCCCAGTCACGGATAAACTGGACGCCATTTTTGAAAAAGTGGAGCAATATTGGCATATTATCAGTAGGTAGTTATGACATAGCTGAACATCTGGGAATCGACCACAAAACAGTTTTAAGCCCGTTTGAAAAGCTGGGTATATAAAAA
This sequence comes from Pandemis cinnamomeana, assembly GCA_932294345.1. Lineage (NCBI taxonomy): Eukaryota > Metazoa > Arthropoda > Insecta > Lepidoptera > Tortricidae > Pandemis > Pandemis cinnamomeana. The sequence continues at coordinate 4,862,816 of OW028724.1, read as the reverse complement.
AGGTCATATATTGTAATTAATAGTAAATCAAATTTTGAAAAAAAAAATCTTGAGTTTTCATATAAAATACCTACGAAGAAACTTTTTCCCCGACCTAATATGTACGTTGCCTTTGTAAGCAAACCAATTTCATCTAAATTCCCACATTATATGCAATTAGCTTGTTTTCTGTGAGATGAAAGTTACGGATACGTTTCCAGTCCAGTTCCAGTCGTTAAAAAGAGTATGGACTTGTTTTAGAAAAAAATATTGCTGGTAACTGTTTTCAAATAAACTGAAATACGAGTATATTCAGTGCAACACGACGGAGGAATGCCAAACCGCAGCTCACCTCTATTTTTTACGATATTCACCTAAAAACATACGTACAAGCAAGCAGCTTATCAGCGGTCACATCCATCGGCAGAACGCCTCCAAAAACGGCGAAGAAAGAGAAAAAAAATGGAAAAAACGTCGGCGGCGCTGGCGCCGGAACCCCAATAAATTATATTGGCATTTGTCAATACGACGCCCCCGCCCGCCTCCGATATGTCGGTGGAAAGGAGAAAAAAGTCGAGTGGGAAAAAATAGTTAGTAGGTTAGAACAAAAATAAAATTAGTTGTTATATTGGAACATTAATTTCATTAGTTGAAAAAACACTCAATACAAATAAAAGAAGCGGGAGTACGGAAAACCTATTAAATTCAAATCAATTAAAATCACTTTGAATCTTTGAACTTTGAAGGAAGCGCGGCGGCTTTCTAATATCAAGCACTTTCAAACACCTGTAGGATTCCCGAGGAAACAGCCATCTAGTGAAATTTTGTGCGTATCAAGAATATTCGTATTCGAGAAAGCCCTCATAGCGCTATGCTGCCCTGGTAATCCCAGACGCAAACTCGAACCCTTAGCATAGAAATGAACCCTGCGTTTCGTACACACTGCCATCTAGGGGGCTAACAATCGTAATGGTCCATAGATGTGAATCACTTCATTAAGGCTATGCTTGCCTAGTACACCGTATCAAAGTGTTTTGCGGCTTTGGTTCAAAATAACGTCAAGGTTATCGTGTCACATGACGTATTTAAGTTGGATTGGCTAGATAATAATGTAGAAAAGAGAAGGCAACGCGGGAAAACAAGGGGAATTCCGGGGAAAACCCCTGGAATAGCCGACGGATGAGAATGTTGTTTTAAGAGCCATCTAAACTTCCGGTCCGGAACTTCGTGGAAAGCGGAAAAGCTTCTTAAACTCATGCTACCCTGGTAAACGCGTCAGCAAAAACCTTCAGCCATTTTGATTAAACCAACTATCAAACGTCAAGCTTTAATTAACCTGGAACAACATGATTTTCGTATATCTTTTACTTTCTTGGCTCTTTTAACTGTTAAAACCACTCCGACAAAAGAAACGATTCAAAAATAGAAAAAATCTGCGTATTGATACTTAATTTCCGTCTTCTTATTTGAAAAAAATTAGATGTCATTTTAAAGTTCAACACCGACGTTTCGCCACTTTTGAAATGAAATGAAATGAAATGAAATTCTTTATTTGCATAACATTATGTCCATTTAGATGTTATATGTCCATATGAATGGGATTTCAAATTAAAAAATCGGTTCAGAGACCAGAGGGCACTCTGAATTTGTACTTTAATAAGAAATTCTACGAACATACGAGATTCCATTAAATTCATGGGTGTTGGCGTTGTAAGTAGTTATTTTATATTCCTGATAATTGTCTATTATTATATTATTTGAAGTTGCTTTTTTGTACGTGTTTCTTAAGTCACTGTCTATGTTTGTCTGTCTCATTATAATCCGCTACAATGGGGCTTGCTTTGCTTACTTAGTTATTAATTAGTGCACGAGGATACAATAGCAAAGAAAAATCTGAATCCACTAGTAAACGTACGTATAAGGTTCCTGGAGATAATTTATTTATCTTTATGTAAGCCGTTTTCACTTAAATAGAGAATTTTAAAAAATACAAATAAAAATAACGGATATAATTGAAGAATGCTTTCCATAAATCTACTCAGTAAGTAGTAGTTTTCAGTGGGAAAAAACCTCATCTTTTCGTAGCATACATCCCAGTAACACAACAAACGTGCCAACTACTTAATTGCATTGTCGTGTCACTTAAAAACCGCATGGGGTCAGCAGAATAAAAAAAAGGGTCAATGGGGTCACCCACATTAAAAAAAAAAGGGTCACCCGAATAACGTTGCGTAAAATTTGCCTGTGAATTATTGCAAACATAAGGCGGGCGAGGCGCGCTGGCGCCACGGGGAGACAGACAGATGCAGGGCTGTCTGTTCGTGGTATTGTGGTGGCCATTTAGGTGTCGTGTGAAAGGTTGCATATTTGATTCGTTTTTTTGCGTGCCGTGAAAAAAGATATGGCGTTTGGCTATTAACAAGGTTAGAGTTAAATTGTTGTCTGTTTATTTTGTTTAGATTAAGTTTTGCACGTCGCCATGTTTTACCTACACTTTCATTCTTTGTTTTTATGTCTGTGTTTTGTGTTAAATTAAAATTTATAACTGAACCTAATTAGATCTGAAACGGAGACCAAAGAGCTGGCAGCTTCCTTACATAGTGAATTCGTATTGCGATACAGTGGGGAAATGCTCCTAGCATCTTTGGCTCAATGCCGCGGGGAAGTATTTTTTAGATTTATTTTAGTTTTAGTTTAATCAATTTATCCTTTACATTTATATTAATCAATAGTCAATTTATATTAGATTTATATGTCTTGATTATTTTCTATTTTAAATTGTGTATATATATTTGTGTGTCTTGCAAAAAGGAATAAATGTCTTCTTTCTTTCTTCTTCTTTCTTTAGTATTTTTAGTGTCATGTTATTTTTTTTAATTTGTTTATAATTGTGTAAATCATTTACATCAGTAAGAGTTATACATACATACGTGGTCAGAAAAAGCGTCGAACTAATAATTTGAATAAGCTGTCCATGAATGTGAGTATTAACTTGTATTTTTGGAAAGACTGTACATAATTATTTTCTGAGTAAGTCATCCCGCTAAGCAGGAGTGCAGGGACCCGATTTTTGAAAGCACATGTGAGAAAATACCACTCGAAAGTGACGAAAAGTTCTGCTGAATTTGAAATACGAGTAGCTTAGAAGATACTTACGGCTCTCATTATTCTTGTGAACTAGTCAAAAATTTGATTAGAGTTGTAGTTTTGAAGATATAAATAGATTTATACAACTTTCGAGCGGTATTTTCACACATGTGCTTTCAAAAATCGGGCCCCTGGCGCTGTTGTGTTCCGACGTTGATAGTAAAGCGGATACTTTGCTAGCGCAAGAGGCAGTTTCATCTTGCTGTCACATCCGTCCTTTGCTTTGGACGGATCTGCAACCTACTGGTATTGCGCGTGCTATGGTCGCCGAATATCGGTTAAATTAAAAACGAAATAACTTCGACGTAATTTTTCTTTTTTACGTTTTTTTTTTAAATTATATGGCAACGATCTGGGCGGTATTTGTAAATATAGGTATTTAGGATTAGATAAAGGTAGTTTTAGGTTGTTTTCATTTTAACTTTTAGATTACTTTCTACTCTTAAAATACAACATACTTATTTTTTATTATTGCCCTGGTCCTGTTAGTAATCAATGATCAAAAATCCGTGAACTAAACATATCAATTACCCCGATACCCTCCAAATCTCGGCGGAACAACGGAGGGCGATTATAGTATCGCTTACAGGACTCAGACATGTGGTTATTATCAGGGTGGAGGGACTAACAATTTAAAAACATCACCCTGTGTATTGCACAGAAATAAATTTTAAGCAGTTCTCATATTTTTAAATGTAAGTCACTATAGTAAAAAAAATACCTTTAACCGTTTAAACACAGAGGTTTTTCTGTTCTTCTTACCTGTTTGTCGAATTTTATTTAGCGCCACGAAATTTGAAATTATAACCCAACTTCCGACAACTTTGACTGTGAACATTTTGAGCATTAAGAAGTTATCTTTTAGATAAAATAGTGATCTGTAGGCTTATTACGTAACTCGCTCGCGATCGTATTCATCGTCGAAGACGATTGTGATTACGATTCGACCGCCTTGAAACATTGGTATTACGTAAAAAAATGATTCCGATTATGCGAGGGAATCGCTTTCAAAAACGAAACCAATTGAATGGACCAAAAAGTTTTGTTTTTGCAAACAACTAGCGACGAATGATTTTTATTAAATCAATTGACCCTAATTCTAGCGTTGTTATTTACTTAAATAACTAAATTAAATACGTGGTTTTGGTTCATTGAAATATTAAGATCCGAATAACAAAAAATATCATTTATAACCAAAAATACAAAATGCAGTGTGAACGAAACTAAACGCAAACTTAATTAAAAAAAAAAACATCTTGACAGTGTCTTCCCGACAAATCCAACAATCAAAGAACTAAGTAAGTTTGGTTTACATTTTTTACTCAGTTTAATTGCTTTACTGTGCGTTTTATAGCTAAATTGATAGAATAGGTACAATAATAAATTAACCCTGGAGTGATTACAGTTCCGTAAGCATTATACTCACGAAAATAGATTAGTATAGAACACATCGTGTCGGAAATGTTTGTTCGAAATAAACGTTTGTTTTTAAACTCATATACGATTGGCGATTCTCTCTTTTAGTGTATAAACATCCAGTGCATTTGATATACGATGTGTAGTGCTTCCAGTGGTTTATTAAAGCACCCAGTGCATCGGTATGAGAAGTACCGAAAAGTTTCCAAACTTGTTTGTTGTACCATAAAATAATTTTCTATCACGAATTATAATTAGTCCCATACTTATTATAATACAACAAAAACAGCGGTCGACATTTCGATAGCAACAGCCATTCACCTCAAGCCTACGAATGAACTATGAATATCGAATTTCGGTGTATAAGAATTTTTAACATTTTAGGAGCCGTCGTGGACATGGCCAGCAGCTCTGTGGACCCCGGCTACGGAGATACGGAGTGACCACAGCGCAGACGTGCAGCAGCTGCATGCCGCATTTAAAATTAATGCGAAAACATCGAATTCGTACATACATACATAAACCACCTTTATCACTTACAGGAAGGACAAATACTAAGGTAACAAGACCATACACAATATTACATAATATAACGCGTAAGAGCGCTTGTAGACGTCCGTTTTTTTCACCGGATAACGGACCGTGTATTTTTGCCGGATTCACGGTGGTGTATGAATTATAATGAATGTGTGTATATGCACCGGACTTCGGTCCGGCGAACAATTTACGCCGGATGCACCACCGCTTCTCCTCGGCGCGACGGACACCGGTCCGGTGTAAGAAAAAAACGGATGTTTTTGTGATAACTTCAAAATGTTCAAAAATTACGCCTCAGAAGTAGAACACTTTAATACTTTATGGCAATAACTAAGTGAGTGTCTTATGTTATAATTTTATGTATTATTTTCAGAGTGCAGAATTACAGTCGGCTCACCAGCTTGGCAGCTTGGCAGAGGCAGGCGCTGGCCGCGCGCTCGGCTAAATTACTTGCCTGTGCCTAAATTACCTTGAACAGCGTTTTTGACAGCCTTTACTAGGCTAATAGAATGTTTGTGACAGTGTGAGGATCTCAGTGAGTGAGTGAGTGTGTATGTTTGTTCTTTCTTCACACTGAAACGACTGATAATATAATATTAATATAGCGATAAACGTGTCAATTGCTAATTCTATGCAGAGGAAGTTGCAGGCAGAAACTAGTAATAAATAACTAGAAAATGATATACGTTTTTTTGTTAACTACCTTTTTTAAATCCATTATTCCAGCAATACAGATTTTGTTATAAGTACTTGTTTTTATTAATTAAAAATATTTTTTTTTATGTTAGAGAGGCCAGACAAACGAACTAGTGGGTCACCTGATGTTAAATGATCACCACTGTCCATAAACACCCGCAGCGCTTTACGCGATGCCAGTGCGTTGTCGGCCCTACTAGTGTCATGTAATAAAGCCTCGATAAAGTTAATTTATTAGTATTACTTGTGGAATTAGTACATGACTTCTTATTTCTGGGGCATTGTTTATCTTGCTGGAACAGCCAAGCCATGGAGATCGCTAGACGAATCGCTCGGATGGGCCGCCTTCAAAAACTTGCAATGTAAGGCAGAGTTCCAACAATACCTTAAAACCAAAGTAATCGACCAATGTGGTAATGTAAACGAAGAGGCCTTTACCCAGCAGTGGGTGTGTGACGCTGCATTATGCGCGCGCACAGCACACCACTACAAGCTACGCCCTGCCGGAGAGCAGCCGGCGCTGACGCCGCGGACCGCCCGCCCCGCTGTTGCTGAGACTACGCCTGCGCCGATCGCCCAATATACTAACTCGCTCGCTACGCCTATTAAAATCTATTTTTCCGATTCAATTCTTTTCACAATGAATATCAAACTGTTTAACCTTATTTTCTCTTTAACGATTAAACTTTCTTCATAACCAAAATCTTGTCAATTAAATCTTAACATTCTCAATCCAAGTAATAGTAACTAATTGGTGGATGTGGACTGATTTGATACATAGATTAGTAACTAACTCTCAAGCAGAGGTTTGTAATGTGAGTTCGAACGCAGGCTCGCACATCCGAGTTTTACGTAATTTTTGACAGTTGATTCCGAGCGAGATTGGTTTCAAAATGAAAACAATCGTTGAAAAAACTCGGTCGGCTTGACATCGCATTCGATGAGGAGAGCCATAATTTTTCAAACCAATTGAACGAATGATTTGCCACAAATTCCTTCCACGTAACTAAAATGACACCTTAGAATCGGCTTCAAACCGATTGCGAGCTGTCACTCGAAAGCGAGAGCTAAATTGTCCCCGTCTTGAAAGAATGGAAGTAACTTGAGTTGGATTTTTTGATAGTTTATAATTTATCAATATAATAATTGACTTACAAAGGCACCTTGCTAATTGCTAGGTAAAATTGAGTATTTTTTGTGATGTTTTCCTTTGAATGTCGATCAAAAAGATAAAAATGGCAAGAAGTAAAGTAAGATAAGCCCTTTGTACAGACCTATACATATATGTATCTTAATTTTAGTCAATTGTCTTTGTACCTATATTTTAATTTTGTACATTCAATAAAGTGTTAACTTAGATACACGTATGTACATAAACTAAAATAATCATCAAGGGGAGTTGTATTCGAAACGGAATAATATCGTCGCCGGCTGCGCTCCGGCAGGGCATAGCTTGCAGCGATGTGCTGTGCACACCCACTGCTGGGTAAAGGCCTCTTTCTTTATTTACACGCCGCTTTGCCCGGTCCTGTGCCAGTCTCATCCACAGCTCTCCACCAGACTGCCAAATGTTATCTGAGTAACGGGTGACCGCCTTCGAACATATACGTAGCCATGTAGTAATAATTCCCCAAATAATACTAATAAATCAACTTTATTTAGGCTTTATCAGAGGCGTCTCAACCTATGGTGCAGAGTGTGCGGCGCACACGGGCGCCGGGTCTAAGGGGGCGCCGAGCGCCCTCTAATGCGACACCTCCAAAGATGCGTCGCTCGCGGCGCCGGCGCTCTCAAAGACCCTGCGCCCGTGTTATGGCCGACGCCGGGGGCGGCGCGGTAGCAAAGAAAGGCTACTCTATTTAAATTTACACAATGACTTTTGTTTCAACGTGAAATCAGCCTTAAAACAGATAATTGAAGATTAAATTGCCCCTACTAGACTAGAGGACGCCAGGGTACCTACTGGTTGCACACGGGCGCCACAAGGGCTAGAGACGCCTCTGGGCTTTATTACATTATTATGAATAATAAAAACAAGTACTTATAACAAAATCTGTATTGCTGGAATAATACATACACATACACAAATCACGTCTTTATCCCTTACGGGGTAGACAGAGCCTAAGGTGCCTAAAAGGTACCTACAGGCCACATTTAGCAAGATTGTGAGCGTATAGGTGGAAAATGGAATCAAAATAGTGATGGGTTGCTAGCCTCATCGCCTATAACATGATTCCTAATATTTTCGCCCATTCCCTCGATGGGCTTTTACCATCTGCGCGGGTAGAGAAGCAACTGGTACATTCTAAGTTTTTTCTTTGCTCCCAGACCAGCACGGAAAGTTGCTGGAATAATGGATTTAAAAAAGGTAGTTAACAAAAAAACGTATATAATTTTTTAGTTATTTATTACTAGTTTCTGCCTGCAACTTCCTCTGCATAGAATTAGCACTATTTAATTTTTGAGAGATAGATTATAACAAGCAATGTTACGATAGTAGGTGATTATAAATAAATGAATAAATAAGTTGTTTAAAATCGAGTATAATAAGTAAAGTTATGATGCAGTGCCCACTACAGACTTTCATATTGGGGTATTTATTAGCTTGTAAGATCCAATGTACACATGAAAGCGACAAATAAATGATTTATGACTTACTAGCGACCCGCCCCGGCTTCGCACGGTATATTATGCATGTATTATACATTAAACCTTCCTCTTGAATCACTCTATCTATTAGAAAAACCGCATCGAAATCCGTTGTGTAGTAGAGAAAGCGACTTTATATTATACTATGTAGTGATAGTGATAGTGATGTATGAATTCGATGTTTTCGCATTAATTTTAAATGCGGCATGCAGCTGCTGCACGTCTGCGCCATGGTCACTCCGTATCTCCGTAGCCGGGGTCCACACAGCTGCTGGCCATGTCCACGACGGCTCCTAAAATGTTAATAATTCTTATACACCAAAATTCGATATTCATAGTTCGTTCGTAGGCTTGAGGGGAAAGCCTGTTGCTATCGAATTGTCTACCGCTGTTTTTGTTGTACAATAATAAGTATGGGACATATTATAGTTCGTGAGGGAAAATGATTTTATGGTAAATAATAATAAATAAATATCTTGGGACAAATTACACCAATTGACCCAGTACAACAAACAAGTTTGGAAACTTTTCGGAACGTCTCGTACCAGATGTAATCACTCCAGGGTTAATTTATTATTGTATTCTATCAATTTAGCTATAATACCTTGATTAAAACACACAGTAAAGCAATTAAACAGAGTTAAAAATGTAAACCGAACTTACTTAGTTTGTTGATTGTTGGGAAGACACTGACAACTGACCACAGATTAGAGAGATACACTGACAAGATGTTTTTTTTAAAATTAAGTTTGCGTTTATTTTCGTTCACACTGTATTTCGTGTTTTTGATTATAAATGATATGTTTTGTTATTTGGATATTAATATTTCAATTAACCAAGACCAAGTATCTAATTTAGTTATCTAAGTGAATGAAAACGCTAGAATTAGGGTCAATTAATTTAATAAAAATCATTCGTCACTAAAGATGTTTGCAAAAACAAAACTTTTTGGTCCATTCAATTGCTTTCGCTTTTCAAAGCGATTGCGAGGGTAATCGGAATATTTTTTTTACATAATACCAATGTTTCAAGGCGGTCGGAGTCGGAATCATAATCACAATCAACTTGGACGACGAATACGATCGTGATTCGCGATATGATTGGCTGGATATGACGATTAGTGTCGTACTTATTAGTATTGTTAAGAATTAGCTACTTATTAGGAAATTTCTAGTTATTTTTTAAATTAAAAAGAATACAACATTACAAATGCGAAGTTTATCTTCATTTTATTCCTTTTCGAATACAACTCCCCTTGATGATTATTTTAAAAGTGCTCGATGATTTTTCTATTGATAGGAATAATCCTTAGCTACAGAAAAAAGTTACAGATTTTTCCATCGAACGATATATTTTATAAATAAAAATAAAAACGTTTTACTCAGTCATTCGGCGGCCCCTATATACGGCTGATAAGCAGTAGGTCATAACATAACAAATAAAAAAAAAAAGGCTGCTTGAATCTGTGGTACACAATGACATAAGTAGCTAAAAAAAGCAACGGCTAAGTGGCGCCGTCTGTGAATTGTTGGTGTTACTAAACCATACACGGGGAATTTCATTAAACATTAACATTCATTTTCAACACAGTTGCTCGTAATTTGAGTCTTATTGCACCGCATTTAAACTCATAATTCAGCTTATTACGCACAAGTGCTGTAATATATTACCGCACGAGTGCGGTAATATAAACTTTTTTTAAAATCTCAGCAAACGGTTCAGTATCTATAGGAACAAGGAATATTATCGTGAATATTAAACTATTTTAGGTTAAAGATGATAAATAAACATTTAAGTTCGACAAATTATTCATTTTTATCTAAAAAAGTGACCATAATTTACAAATTTAAGACATTGAGTAATTATTTTATTATAATTTTAATATTAGGCTGTTTAGCAGTCTGTTGTCAGTACCTTCGTCGTGCGCGTGCTAAGTGCACAGCGCGCATGCGCGAGTGCTGCGTGCGGATTGGCATGGAGAAATAATATTTGCCGCCATTTTTCACTGATATTGTTGATTCAGACTTTGTTATTTTATTACTTTAAAAATTACGAGTTCAAGTAATAAAGAAATATAGTGTCCGTCGCTGGAAATACTAAAATATGTTCGGACAATGTTCGGACAGTTATATCAGTAAGAAATCCAAAGAATAAAGTTCTAAAGCAGCTCCAGGTAAGCAATACAATACAATACAATACAACATTTGTCTGGTAACAAAGGTAAACTAAAGTTCTTAAAGTCCTTTTATTTACTAAATTTTATTTATTTTTCCTCGCAAATGTGTTGAAAAACGTCGTATGCGACGCGTGTGCTTTGGTAATTACACATCTCGGCTCTCTTACCCGGGCTCGCTGGCGCTCGCGCGTACAATACGCCTCGTGTGTAATTACCAACATAGCACACTTGTATCATAATGTACTATTCTCATACAACATTCAGTAGTGTTGTTGATTCTGAGTAGAAATAAGCCCAATAATTTCCAAAATCTGGGAAAAAAAATATATAGTCATTTTTATTGAAATTCCCCATGTATGGTTGAGTAACACCAACAATTCACAGACGGCGCCACTTAGCCGATGCTTTTTTTTAGCTACTTATGTCATTGTGTACCACAGATTCAAGCAGCCTATTTTTTATTTTGACGTACTGCTTATCAGGCAGGACTTTTTGGCAAATCATTCGTTCAATTGCTTTCAAAAATGGCTCGCAATCGCTTTCGAAAGCGATGCCAAGCCGATCGAGTTACGTGGAACGATTGTTTTCATTTTGAAACCAATCTCGGAATCAGCTGTCAAAAATGAAGACGATGCTGATTGCGAGCGAGTTACGTAATAAGCCTGCAGGTCAAGAAACGATTTAATTATTTTTCAGTTAAAATTTGACCATGAAAACGGAACATTTATTATTTAAGTTTTCGGTAGCAGGGCACGATTTTTGAAAAGCCTGCCACCAGTTACAAACGTAGAAAACTGATGAAAACTGACGAAAGAAAAATGAAAAGATTTGATAAGCGTTCAAAAAATAAGGTAGTGGAGTCGTTTTCAAAACACATGTACGCAGTTAAGGGCCTCAATTAAAACAAAAGTTAATTGATTCTTTTGTGTTACGACTTTTTCGCCCTTATAAATTATGTATTTATTAAAACAGCAAAAGAAAACAATAAATAACAGTCAAAACTTAAAAATAACTTAAACCTACCTAAAACTATTATTAAAGATAAAAAATTTCTCCCAAATCGCCGCCAATGGGGAGGGTGCCCAGAAGGCTGGCAGCATTGCCACGTTGTATGGCAATGCTTATTCGCTGAGCGAAATATTGGCCAGCCCTCTGGTCACGGGAGGCCTCTATAAGGCGCGCCGAGATATCTTTATAGACACGGCGCGCGCTTGGCCCCCATGGCCCCAGAGTTTCGACTCCAAACGCCTCGAAAATATAGCTGCCTCCAAGCGAGCTATACTTTCGGCGTTTGAAGTCCTCCGCTGAGGCCGCAGCAGAGCCAATGTAATAAAGGTGAAACAGTCGTAGCACAAAGGAATCAATTAATTTTTGGTGCTCTTAATTAATTTTAAAACCTTGTTCTTTCCACGTGGCATGTTACGAAGACTGCCTGCCATTGTTGCAAATACTAGGGTGTCATGATTACTGAGGGGACCAACGAAAACTTTACGAGACTTATAGTGCCATCTATGGAGGAGTAGCTCAAAATTGGTTTATTTAATGAAATAAATTATTAGCCAAGTAACTATTACATACGACTTTCAAATAAGACCATATTTCCTTTTATTTCTGAATTTTTAAATTATTGATGTCTTTTTGCTCCGTCCACTTACAAAATACAAAATGTTTACTGAAAAGTTATGATTGAAAACAGCGCTCTCTAGTGGCAGATAGTTCAACTACATGGACACGTTCACGACATACAGCGCTGCCTCGTCCGCTTTAAGTTTTAACAGTGCATTTTTTTCTCAACAGATGTCGGTAAGATTGCGAGACGAGAAGGACCTAAGACTTACGTAGGTATTTAAAATGGGGTTCCAATTTTGGTAGGTATACGGAATCTCACTAAAGATAACGACAAAAAAGCCAAATATGACTGCATACAGACAGACTCAGCCCCCATCCACCAGTCTCAGCTTTCGCTGCCCCAGGATGTGTTTCGAAGACCGCTTTTCGGGCTCACACACACACACTGCAACAAAGGATAGATACATAAGTGGTTCATAAACACACAAAAAAGTGTGTACATTGAATAATAAATAAAGGCCATTGTGTTAAATGTAATCATTTTAGTATGGAGTGACCGCCCTTGCCTACTCGATTACAAAAATTAAAAAAAAACATGAATTAACATAAGTGTGCCGTAACATAATCTACTTACATTGTTAAGTACTATAATAGCTATCGATAAATCCGTAGCAGGAATTACTCATCTGCTCTTCAACCACTACTTAACTTCAAACAAATCAATAAACCAATAACTGAAGAAAATCAAAAGATCGGAAGTCCATTAATATCTGTTTACCCTTATTCCGGACGCGTTCATTGTTCAACAAATTAGCTCTTTGCGCTGAGTGCTTTGTCTTTTTAATCTTTCAATTGTTTACGAACGCGACCGGAACACTTGGAGGGAATTGACTTTTCATATTTCGAATGAATCGGATGTTTTGAAAATGGATTTGGATGGTTTTTACGCGCGGTTGTAGGATGGAGTATTTTTGTGGTAGACATGTTTTTAGCATGCTGCTATTTTGAAATCAGACTGTTAAGTTGGTATTGTAAATAATTGTTTTGAAATATTTCATCAGGTGGTTGGGTAGGTAGGTAAGTAAGTTCACCACACCCGTGGAAGTAGGTTCCATGCTGGTCTGGGAGCAAAGACATACATAGAATGTACCAGTTGCTTCTCATCCCGCGCAGATGGTGAAAATCTTAGGAATCATGTTATAGGCGATGCGGCTAGCAACCCATCACTATTTTGATTTCCCTTTCCAGCTATAGCCCTTAATCATGCTAAACGTTGCCTTAAGGTTTTGATACCTTAGGCTCTGTCTACCCCGTAAGGGATAAATACGTGATATTATGTATGTAAGTATTCCAAATTCATTTTAAGTCATGTTTATGTGCCCCAGATTAAAGTTCAAAAACCTTTATGTACAACATAACCTATTAACTACCCTACCAACTGATTGATTACCGCTCCTACTATATGCCGGTATAAAACCGATATCGTACCGGTTCGGTACCGATATGTCGGTTAAGCCCGGCCACAAACATGCCACTTACGGCCACTTCGGAAAACACTTAGCGCTGCCGCAGACCTACGAATCTACAGTCAAGGGCATAAAATATCGATGGATCCAAAGTATATGGTCTTTATCCCTTACGCCGTAAGGCTTACGGGGTAAACAGAGCCCAAGGTAACAAGACCCAAAGGCCACGCTTAGCGTGACCGTGGGCGTATAGGGGGAAAGGGGAATCAAAATAGTGATGGTTTGCTAGCCGCACCGCCTATAAGTCATGATTCCTATGCCCATTCCCTCGATGGGCCTTTACCATCTGCGCGGGAAAAAGGAACTGGTACGTTGTATGTTTTTCTTTGCTCCTAGACAGGGTTGACAGAGCCCAAGGTAAAAAGTAGGTACCTACATGCCACATTTAAAGATTGTGGGCGTATAGGTGGAAAATGGAATCAAAATAGTGACAGCCCAAGTAGCAAAATTTACTCTTGTAGCTATTCTAAGATTATGTCTTATAAAACTCCTATATACCATTGTAATACCACATTTGGGCGCACTTTATAGGAGGATTTAGTCTTACAGTCTACTTATTATTATCCTATGAAGTGCGCTTTAATCTTACAATGGGATTTCAACCCATGCTTGTAGGATTAAATGATCCTATATAACTCCTACAAATGCATTATTTAAGCTCATTTAGTCCTACAGCGATCTGTTGTTATGGTGCTGTAGGAGTATCTAATCTTACAGCGATGAACTTAATGCCCTCCTAAGAGTCGCGTACCCTTTTTTCCGATAGTGCAGGACAGGTGTTATTAATGTTTGTGGTATGAAACAATTAAAATACTATTTGCAGAATGTAAGTAACTTTTAAGTCATTACATTTACGAAGGTGTGTGCATTTATTAGTTACGTACAAGAAATCAACTTGGTAAATTAATTGTATCGATAATGTTCTCGATTTTATACAATATACTTTCATGCGCCCTATTTTAATTGTAATTTTTATAGTAATTTATTATTTAAATAAATGATTTTTACAAAACATACTTGATCAAAACTATTATAGAAATACAGCTCTTGGATAGTGCTTTTATAGGATAACAGAAAGCAAACAAAATGGCTGTGATGGCTGCGCAACACAGGGATTCTTATAACAGAATGCATAAGACAATTCAAAGTAAAAACATACTTATAAAGCTCTTACAGCTTACTGATATAGTGCAAGTAATCTTACAGAAGCAAGGATTAAGTCAAATCAATCCTACAACGATTCATCCTATATGTACTGTTTCTATGATATTTGTAAGACTAAAACACCTATTGGAGCATTAAGCATGACACTAATAGGAGTAAACGTCTTACAAAATGCGCTTATAGGATCAAAATCACATACTCTTATAAAAGCATTATAAAATGCACTTAAAAGACTATGTGTCTGAAAAGAGTCGTATAAAGTTATCCTATAAACATTCTGTAGTCTATGTAATAGGAGTAAAGTATCTTATAGCTTAAATCGTCTTATAAGATGCAAATATAAAACTATTACTCTTAATCAGGAGCTTTATAATACAATTATAAGAATTTTCCTACAGCAGATTTGAAAAAACGTTTATAAAACTGATATAAGAGGTATTAGTCTTACTATAGGAGTACTTTGCTACTTGGGAGGTTCTTAGCCTCATCGCCTCTAACATGATTCTTATGACTTTCGCCCATTCCCTCGATGGGCTTTTACCGTCTGCGTGGGTAAAGAAGCAACTGGTACATTCTATATTTTTTCTTTGCTCCCAGACTAGCATGGAAGACTTAATATAGGTACCTAATAATTTTTAATGGTGAAAAATTGTGCTGAATTTGAAATACGAGTAGCTTAGAAGACAATCACAGCTCTCATTAATCTTGTGAACTTGTCAAAACTTTGATTAGAGCTGTAGTTTTGGAGATATAAGCTGTAGGCTTATTACTTAACTCGTTCGCAATCGCCATCGTGTTCGTTTTGACAGTTCTTGTATGAATGTGACAGCTAGCTGATTCCGATGCCAATTGTCAGCCCATACATGAACTGTCAAAATTAACACGATGGCGATTGCGAGCGAGTTAGATAATAAGCCTACTGATGTACCTATACCACTTTCGAGTGGTATTTTCGAGCGATGTTTTTTTTATATAAAAGGGGGCAAACGAGCAGACGGGTCACCTGATGGAAAGCAATCACCGTCGCCCAGGGACACCTGCAAGACCCGGGGGATCACAAGTGCGTTGCCGGCCCTTTGAGGAACAAGAAGGCTCGCTTTTTAAAGATCCCTAAATTGTACCGCTCAGGGAATGCTGCAGCAGGAAGTTGGTTCCAGATCTTTACCGTGCGAGGAAGGAAATTGCGTTTAAAACGCACAGTACTTGACTGCCAACCATCAAGATGTTGCGGATGGAAGTACAGACGGTTCCGCGAAGTACGGTAGTGGAATTTCAAAAACCGGGCCCCCGGCTTAGGGGAGTCCTGTCTATCCGTCTGTGTGTCTATGACCACTCGCCACTGCAACCGATACCCTCATCGTAACGTAATACGCCACGGTACAGTCGACTAGCCCACTGGTTTACCCACTTGACTCGTATAATTGGGTTAAGTTAATAACAAGTTTAGCATAAGCCGTGGCTTTCCCCGCAAATAATAAATCCATTTTTTAAATACCTTGGTGCTCTATACACACGTATACATACACATATTACGTTTTTATCCCTTATGGGGTAGACAGAGCCTAAGAAGACCTACAGGCCACGTTTAGCAAGATTGTGGGCGTAAAGGTGGATAAAGGAATAAAAATAGTGATGGGTTGCTAGTAGCATCGGCTATAACATGATTCCTATGATTTTCGCCCATTCGCTCGATGGGCTTTTACCGGGCGGGAAGAGAAGCAACTGGTAAATTCTATGTTTTTGCTTTGCTCCCAGACCAGCATGAAAAAAATTGGTGCTCTATGGTCGTCAATGATGTTAATCTGCTAGTAGATATGAAATAATTATAATAAGTCTTGCAGGTGTCCCTGGGCGATGGTGATTACTTTCCATCAGGTGACCCGTCTGCTCGTTTGCCCCCTCTTATATATATAAAAAAAACATAGGTAGGTACCTACCTACATTCATACACAAATCACGCCTATATCTCTTACGAAGTAGACAAAGCCTAATGTAACAAGAGTTATAGGCGTTTAGCAAGATTGTGGGCGCATATAGTAAGGTAGATGGAAAATGGAATAAAAACAATTATTATATGTTAGGTTTATATAACTCATTTCTTTTAAAATAGTTAGGTAGGTATGGTAAGTATAATAATTCTACTAATATTACCTATAAGCGAAAGTTTGTAAGTATGGATGGATGGATGGAAGTTTGTTACTCTTTCACGCCAGAACGGCTGGACAAACCTGGATGAAATTTGGAACATAGATAGATTATAGTCTGGAATAACACATAGGCCGAGCCCTTGTTTCCCTTTCCCTCGATGGGCTTTTACCATTTGCGCGGAAAGAGAAGCAACTGGTACATTCTATGTTTTTTCTATTCCCAGACCAGCATGGAAAAAATTCCCCAAATATAGGTACTTTTGATTTTCATTCCATTTAATGGTTCTCAAAGTTTGACACGACTTAGCCCGGGGTTAGTAGTAGGTAGGTAACTCGGAGTTAAATAATCAATAAATAATAAATAAGCCCGTCTAAGACAAAATAAACGGTAGCACCTTTTTTCCTTTTACGCAATAAATTTGCTTCAAATTGTAGTAATTTAAAATTCTCAGCTCAATCAAACCCAATCCTTAATCCCTCCATTCATAAAAAGCCGATAATTGTTCCCAATTCGAAAAGATAAAAGCGAATTAAAAGAAAATTTATTATTGACACTTGAGCGAAGCCCACTTCTTTTATTGGTCAACCGCAGGCCGCGCGCGTTGCTATTGGTTGATTTAAATGAGGCCCTAGGGTGGGAAAGGGACGGTGACTGTACGGAAACGCTGCGGTAAGTAGGAGTGAGAAGGACGGATAGACACTTGTCAAGTACTTACCGCGAACGCAAGGCGATAACAGAGCGTTAGGAAGTTAGCGGCGTGGGCGGGAAGGGATAGCGAGAATTGGCTCGCAGTAGATTTTAAAATTGTTTATATTTCGTTGGTTTAAAATAAATACCTTTATGTAAGTAAGGTAAGACCAGAAAAGTGTATCGGCAAGGCGACCACAATTTTTTTCCGAATTTGTGTTTTTTTGTCTACTGCAACTAAATATGGACTGTAAAAATTGATACTAGTAAAACTAGTCATTTCATTCTCTAATTACATATCTTACAAAAGCGGTAGGCTTATTACCTAACTCGCTCGCAATCGCCATCGTGTTCATTTTGACAGTTCTTGTAGGAATGTGACAGCTAGCTGATTCCGCTGCCAATTGTCTGCCCATACATGAACTGTCAAAATGTACACTATGGTGATTGCGAGCGAGTTAGGTAATAAGCCTACTGGTCTTTATGGTTTTCCAAAGAACCCTTTTGTCGTAGGTCCAGCTAAGTCGTATTTCGCATCCCACTAATATTATAAATACGAGTTTATTTATAGGTATTCAAGCCACATATCGGTGTATTTGGAAGAGGTTAGGTGAGCAAAGAGCGGGATCGGAAACAAATTGTAGTGTCAAGTTACATTTTGTACTCGTTTTATAATTATTTGGAATGGATTACTTTCTATATTTAAAACAATAACACTGTAATTACTGCAATTCTGTAGTTTGAACAGGTTCCTAATGTAAGTACCTACCAGAGAAATATGGTTTGTACGTAACAACATTGTGTTAATCATTTATCAATAGAATCCTTAGTCTAATTTGATTCTATATCTATTTAATAGTTACTTACGTAGGTATTGTAATTCTAGTACCTAATAATGTAATTGTGCTCCAATTGGTTTATCTATTATGATTATTAATTAAGTAGGTACTTAATTACAACACAGGTGAAAATAATATTGTTTAATGACACTTACTTATAAAACAGGTGTAATTTAAGTATGATTTGCTTATCTAGCTATTAGGAAAATAATGAATGCTCCATTACAACTATACAAACTAAAACACTAGTTACCTGAAGAAAATTGAATAGGTTCCACGGAATAGTGATAAACAAGTTAATTTGCGATAGTTAAGAGGTGAGCTTTGTTCAAAAGGGACGTCTTCCGGCTGATGATGATGACGATATGATGAGTGATAAACAAATCTATTGCGGATGAAGTTGCAGGGAACACCAAATAAATTATGGGGTTGATAGAGCATAAAACGTGTTTTAAAACATTCACATCACAACACACCTCATGAGACTTAAGTATTCTGTGAAGTACCTAAATATTTTCAACAAATAAATTACGGAGTAGACAGAGCCTGGAGTAACAAGACCCAAAGGCCACGCTTAGCATGATAAATTCAGCTTTTAAAAAAGTTGCTTCAGATTAGGTATCTTTAAAAAAAAATAACAAATAAAAGTGTTATTGGTGATTAACTACTTAATTACTTTATGCTCCAATTACCGTAAACTAATTAAAACACTGTAACTTCATGCAACAACAACCAATTCACGTCAGTGTTACACGGGCACGCGACCGAAGCGATCAAATCGCATTTCACGTAAACATCTTCAAGAAAAACTCACTGATCCCCACTACTTATGCTACTTCAGAAGCTTTTTTAAAAAACGACCGCCCCAAAACATCGATATCTCTTTCTAACTAACTTAAAACGAGTCACGGTTAGAATTTTCTGTCTCCCTCTACGGCTTAAACACGTCAAACAGGCGGGCAATCTATCACGCAAAGTTTATTCGTTGGAAATCGCTTCTGCGGTGAGGTGGCTCTAAGCGCGGTCAAAGTGTTCGTGAATGTTTGAAAATGGAATCCAAAATTAAAAACTTGCAATCGCTCACGTTGCAAGACTGTGAAAAAATAACGACTCCGTTTTCTATAAACGACATACTGACGAAGGAGAACGAGGCGAAAAGTGAATTTGAAAATGGAATGCTCGACGGTTTTGGCGCGAAGAGTTTTTTGAGACCGGCCAGTTACAGCAAAGAGGATTTTGGGAAAAAGGAGGTTGTTAATAAGAGTTTGAACTATTACGACGATTGTAACTACCGGGATTACGCTGACGATGGTGCTTTGGACATGACGAGGAAGCATTATCCGGTCACTGAACTTTCTGGTAAGTGGTCATTCAATAATTATTTTATTAATATAACCTAGGTTACTTTAGGAGTGTCATGCATGTTGCTAATGCTAAACTTTTAGTAACTGTAGATATCAAGGGGGATTGGAGTTCTTCTTACGCTTTTCTTAAAATATATGTTTCGTAAGTTATTATTATTATTATCCTGTGGATTTCGATTAGTTATTTTGTCAATTTAATTTCAATTTTGTTTTTATTTATCGTATTAGGTACTATTGTTACAATTTATCATTATTACTTACTTAATTTTTTTTATCACTATCCCGCGGGAATCACGCAATTTTCCGGGACAAAAAGTAGCCTATGCTTTAATATAGACAATAGTCTATCTCTGTGCCAAATTTCATTTAAATCTGTTCAGCCGTTCTGGCGTGAAAGAGTAGCAAATATACATAGATACATCCTCGAATTTCTAATATTAGTAGGATCTAATTAGAACTAGGTAGGTATTTATTTCACTGTTTTTTTCAGCATCAAGAATCTCATAAAAACTATATTTTTTTAAATACTTTGTGTAGAAAAAGGCGATAGGTACACGTAGCACGGATAGTACCTATAATCTTTTTAATCTGCGGTATAAAAAATATCTCGACCGAATCGAATTTGGAATGGAATTTGGGATTTTTTTTTGAGCGAGGGAATGGGCGAAAGTCATAGGAATCATGTTATAGGCGATGCGGCTAGCATCCCATTACTATTTTGATTCCATTTTCCATCTATACCTAGCCTCACAACACAATCTACTAAACGTTAGGTAGGTCTTGTCATCTTAGGCTCTGTCTACCCCGTAAGGGATAAAGACGTGATTGTATTGTATTGCATAGCTTTTTAATTGTTAGAACCTACCTATTCAAGTACATCCAGTAATCTTATCATACGCGATAAAGTCTAAAAAGCTAGATAGGTGCAGGTATGTATGTACCTACCTATAAATATATTAATCGCTATCATTTATTCCGTGCGATAATACAAATACCTAAATCCAGTTATCTTATGATACGCGATAAAGTGTTAAACAGTGAGCTAGGTGCAGGTATTAAATATGTAGGTATGTGAGTATTTATGGTCAGGAGTATCTACCCGAAACCGTCGAGCATGGTATGAAGAGATTGATGACTGTGGATGAAGCGAAAGAAATATGTCAGGATCGTAGCAAGTGGAACAAAGTAGTCTCTGCCTACCCCTATGGGAAAGAGGCGTGACGGTATGTATGTATGTATGTATGTGAGTATTTATGAAATATATACATATACATATTATTATACATATAGGAACCAAAAATACGTCTTCTCGCTCTATTGTGGCTTTCACTATATGGATTAAAGAATATTATTATTATTAGTATTATTAGTATTATTAGTATTAAACAATGTAAAAAGACGTTAATATAACCTCATTAGCTGCCTTATGACGAAACAAAAGAATACAAAAAAAAATTAGATGCGGTCCAGTTCGTCTCGGTGTTAGCGCTTAGCAACATATTTAGGTAGTGATTCATTTTTAGTTATACACTTGACTTCAAATTGGCAGAACACTTGATTGCGGATCGGTTGATAATCCCTTTTTTAGGTTTAATTTTAAACCGAAATGATTGTCACCCTATGTCTGGTTACTACGTTTTTTGCCCTAAATGATTTGTATGCGTAAGCACCTCAAGAAATGAAGGGTGACCATGCAATTTGTATACATAATGTTTCTTACTTTATTATTCATTGAATAGCTCAGGAATTATTTAATTATTTTAATAATACATTTAATTTTGTCCAGACAGTAAGATAAATTTGGTTCCTGGTATTTTTAGATATAGGTAGGTACTTTGGTATCTGTTGTAAAATATTATAAAGAAAGAAAAAGAAAGAAGACATTTATTCTCTTTTGAACACACACAATTAGAACACTCACACTGTCACTGTCAGGTTAACTGGAAGAAATCCCTTCTTAGGGATAAGTTCGCCTTTGTACTATTTTCTGTGTATTTTTGTTTTTTTTTAATTTTTATGTGCAATAAAGAGTTTACATACATACATACAATTTTACAAATATCAAACATAAAACACAGACATCAAAATAGATTAATGTATACAAACAAACAAACAATAAATTTTTTCCTCTTTATAATATTATAGTATAGAAAACACAAGAAAAGTATAGTATGCCATAGTATGTATAAAAAGATGCTTGAAGACTAACAGAGGTGCCCATAGTTAATTAAGTTACAATATTAATTAACACATGAAATATTGAATAAGTACTAATATTTAATAACCTATTTCACTTAATGGAACTCATTAATTAAGATTATAATGCGTAATAATAAAACATTAATTAAGCATTGCCAGTACCTCAGTACTACTCATCTAATTGAAAAAATGGATTAGTTAAGTGCTATTTAGGTACTTAATGATGAAACCTCATCTTTAATTGTACAATAATTACTAATAGACATTTTTGAGTGTCAATTTATTTTTTAATGGTTTGATCTGACATCTGATTTTATTCGACCATACCTTTTATAAAACTCTGTAGATATCTACCCTATTACCTACTTAAAAAAAGACATAATATTTGCTTCTCTATAAATAACTAGCTGTTGCCCGCGGCTTCGCCCCCGTTTTTTTTTCTTCTTCTTAATTTCAGTATTTTCTCACCGTTTAAACCTTACCTGGGCTTCCACGAATATTTCAAGACTAAAATTAAGCAAATCGGTTCAGCCGTTCTCGAGTTTTAGCGAGACTAACGAACAGCAATTAATTTTTGTTTATATAAATATAGGATGTCAAAAAAAAGTATACAATTAGGTATCATATTAAAATGTACTACGTGAGCTATGGTTCTACCTGAACCAATTCCTATAAAAAAAAAGACAAACCGCCGAAACTCCAAACTCATTAAGCTGGCGCCACACAATCGTATTCAATTAATCCGACGAATCACGCCAACCGCGTATAAGGCTGCGCCACAATGGGAGCATTACGTATAAGGCCGCGACACAATGGGGGCATTACGCAAATTGTCGCCCATCATTAGACACGAATGGATCTAACAGTATTTTTGCGTGCGATGTCGCCTTTTGTTGTAAGTTTTAGAAGGTTCCGGGGTCTTGTTAAGTATCATGGATAATGATGTTAACGTTTAGCCCGGGAATCGATTGAATATTAATCTAACCGTTTTTCGGGCGAGACCCGCGAGCGGCGGCTGTTCTGAAAATATTGAGATACGATATTCTACTTTAACGCTTGCTGCACCGCTTATTTCGGACAGAGTAAAGTATAAGTTATCTGTCACTTTGACATTTAGGTACCTTTCATAGATAAGGACAAACGATTGCTAAGTTAGCAGAAGCCTATAGAGCGTTTATGAATAAGGGGGTAAATCTATACTTCCATTTCCGTCCATACTTATTATGAGTGCGAAAGTAACTCCGTCCCTCTGTAGGTATGACTGTCTGATTGCTAACTCTTCACGGTATTTCACCATTTGTAATTAAATTTGGTAGTTTTAACATTGAGGAATAAAGTAGGCTGCTTTATAACCTGGCATAACATTGCATAGTTCCCGCGGGATAACTATAAAGAAGTTCTTCGCAGTTGCTAACAGAGACCTATCATTAATTACTTGAAAAGGGGGCCGCCATTTTCTTTGTTCCCTTCAAATTCAAATTTTAAACGAAAAGTCGGACATTACGAAAATGTAAAAGTTAGCCAAGGCCCATAATTTAAATCGCACGACAATAATTTCGAATATCCACAGGAAATTGCCTACAACACTTTGACTAATATTCCTTGCACTTTAGCGCCCCACAAAAAGCACTATTTAAAGCCAACAGAATTCTGAACGCTCCCACGGCACGCGCGCAACTAGTAATTACTAAATTGAATGCGTCGATAATGCTTTTAAGCGTCACTTACACTAATGAGGGTGTGTAATCACGCGAAGTGACGCTAAGTGGAGACGTCGCGGGCGTCGCTGGTGTGGACGCACCATTACGCGGCCATTGTCACTGGCTGAATTGTGGTGGCAAATTTGAATTTCGAATCTTATCGATTCGTTTTTGTTGATGCGTTGATGTTCTTTTGTTCGGAATTTGAAAGTGCTTGGTCGATGGAAAGTGACACCATAAGGACAACACTATAAAGATAATGACTATCCCCCTTATTCATAAACGCTCTATAGGCTTCTGCTAAATTAGCAATCGTTTGTCCTTATCAGTGAAAGGTAAACGTCAAACTGACAGATAAGGACAAACGATTACTAAGTTGGCAGAAGTCTAACAGAGCGTTTATAAATAAGGGGGTATGACACTAGGAATTTGTAAGTAAGGAGATGGGAAAAGGATAATAGTTAGAATTAAAGTTAGTTAGTGCTGAAAACTTAAAATTAGATAGATTATCATGGGCCTTTTAAATCGTTCAATGCAAATGGTGTATAAAACTCAAGTAAAGACAGTGGGCCGAAAAGATGTAAGAGAAGTATAAGTACTTACCTATTCACAGAACCTGCGAACTTATTGATGTTGCTTAAAGTTGTTGAAAGGCAGCGTGCCCAGGTTGACAAAATCTATTTTCTTATCAATATTCTCTATTGTTCCAGATGACTACGACTCCCGATCCTCCAACACGGGCTCCCCCGTCCGCCGCACCTCCTCCCCCAGTTCCGACATCGCGTACAAACCGTTCATGTACGAACGAAAAACGCCCCCCACTTCACCGCTCATACCAAACTACCCGACCATGGAGTACACTCAGAACTCTGGCCGAAAAAAACGCTCCCGCGCCGCTTTCTCCCACGCCCAAGTGTACGAATTAGAGAAGAGATTCAGCCAGCAAAGGTATCTGTCAGGACCTGAGCGTGCTGACTTAGCGCTCAACTTGAAGTTGACAGAGACTCAAGTCAAGATATGGTTCCAAAACAGACGGTATAAGACGAAGAGAAAGCAGTTACAGATGCAAGAAAACGGGATGTTAGCGGCAGCGGCGGCCGCAGCTAACCACGCACGGAAAGTGGCAGTCAAAGTACTTGTAAACAACAACGGACAGCCGAGCTTGCCAGATCTGAAGCAATACCCGCCGCCTATTATAGGAAAAGCGTTAAATCCACTGTTCGCGCCGCCTTTGCTCGACGGTTCCCCGGTTCTAAAACACTTCGCTGGCGTTTACGGCGTTGATTTCGCCAAAAATCCGGAGTACAAAGCTTTGTTGCAAGAGTCGTACAACCAAGCCGTGTTGCAGTCGCTTTACGGGTCACATTTAGGGGTGAATTACCCCAATTTACCTAACTTACCACTTTCTTATATGTATTATCCTGGGCATCCTGCGTTTGGGATCCCGATGTCGTGTGAAAGCCAGGATAAGGAGTGCGGAGAACATTCGAGAGGCAAAGAGAAGAAACCTCAAGTAGATGTTAATGAGAACAGCAGTGAAAGTATGGCGAGTAATATAGAGATAGAAAATTGAATGTTTAGAATTAATTTGTAGAACGTTATAGTAGAGAAATGAATGAAGTAACTGGAGCATTTTTGGTTTTTGAGCCGCGTGAATTGATTTGCTCTAAGTTGTAATGTAACTGATTATTCGTGGAGTTGGTAGATAATTGAATGCAAAACACTTTTTTGTACTTTTCAACCGATAGTGACTTGCTCTCGGAACAATTATAACTCTTTTCGATATTTTTATTTTTTCGATACTTATTTTATTTGATACTTTAATGCTTGATGATTTACAAATTAAATTTCGTGGATTTTAGTCAAACACAGCAATATCGCAGCTTCACTCTATTTTCTATCCTCTTAAGGCCCAGATCAAATTACTGCTCATAGACATTGCGACCTATGGTTCTACCTGTAGTACTAATTTTAATACTTAATAATGACTCTATCACAAGTACTTAAGACACTTTTGGTACTATATAGGTAGGATTACGGGCCTCAGAAGACTATAACTTCAAGTCATATACACATTTTCTTTTTATTTATTACATACTTTCTTTGTTGTCATCAAATAAGCCTGTGTTAAAAATGTATTCCCAGCACAAAAGTATATTGTAACCGTAGGTACCTATTTAAAGTAAGACACGACTTTGTTGTGTCGAAACCAATACTTAGGTACCTACCTACTCTAAATTTTTCCGAACGTAGTCGAGAGTGTAGTGGAAATCATAGTTTTTAATATTCTTTTATTTAAGATTCACTTGGAACTAATTTTTGTTTGACGTCAGTTGACAACCGTTTAAAACAGTTGAAACGTCGAAATTATGTACAATTATTTGGGGAGAGTACTCGAGCAAATTCTTGGCTTACTTAAGAGTAAACCCAGTTATTTCGCGCATATTCATATTTTTTAGTAAAATGGTGTCAAGATTAAGTTTATTGTTAAAGTTAAACCAAAGAAGGAACAGTAACCAAAGTCAAGCACTGTAGTTGTAAGGCTGTTAAAGTTTAGTTTATTGTAAATAATGTTTAAGCGTACGAGTAAATGTTGTATTTAGGTTTATCGGCACGTTTGTAAATAGTACAAAGTTTAATAAAAGTGCAATACGGTTAACTTCTTATTTTATTTTTCCTTTACTTTACTATTCATGGGCGAAAAGCTTAGGAATCAAGTTATAGGCGATGCGGTTAGCAACACATCAATTTTGATTCTGCTTTTGCCCTATACGCCCACAATCATGCTAATCGTGGGCTCTGGTCTTGTTACCTTAGGCTCTGTCTACCTCGTAAGGGATAAAGACGTGATTTATGTATGTATGTATGTATGTTATCATTCTCACCTTGAATAAAAAAAACTGGCTGTGATAGTCTTTCGTTTGTTTGGCAGTTGTAGCTACAAGAAATTAAAAGAGAATTTTGAACTATTGACCTTAGCTTCCCAGAGTCCGCTTAAAATGGACGCTTTAAAAGTGCCTAAGCAAGGTAGGTACAGACATTTAGCCAAAATCCAAACAATAGGCAATGTAGCAATGTAGTGAAAAGTAACTAAAAAGTCATAGAACATAATGTTCCACGAGTTACTTCTTAAAAGTATAGACCGCGATCAGTACCTTTGACGAGACCCCGATATTTCGACATGCATGCATCATGATCACGGATAGACTTGTACGAGTACAGTCGAGGGCATTTACACACCTTATTGTTTGTGGCATAAAGGTGTATACATGTTTTGACGTCTTGGTTACGTAACATGTATTTATGCTCTAGACTGTACATGCCTCTGCGTCCAAATATCAGGAGCTCTTAGCGTTACTAGATGGTCTAATCACGTAGAAAATATGTATTTGACCGTGAATAATCTAAAACTATTGTCAAAGTTAGTCGCTTTGTTTAAATATTGTGTGTAGAGCTGCCTTGAGGAGGCACTTATTAAAAACGGGACGGTGTAGCTCTTCACAATTATAAAAGGCCTCAAGCAGACTGACTTTCTCCTTGTTTGGAATTCTATTTTTTTTTTACTTTTTAAAAATTAAGTTTAGAATTCGATAAAGAGTAAAGGAGTCTTTACAGTACCTATTCCTTACATTATCAACTAAGATTCTTCTTCAGCACAGCACAACTACTCCTGGCCTTATACTCCAAAATTCAACTTTTGAAGTTCGTTTTGTACCGTTTCGTCCACACTAATAGTCAATAATTTGAGAGAGAGGGACGGTATGATACGAACTGCGAAAATCGAACTTTCTAGTAGCCCCTCTTTGCCGTCTGCCTTCGCACAATGTTGCCAATAGAAAAAGCCGAGGCGTTCTAAATCGTATAGAATCGTAACGATTTGATTGCTACCGTCGACGATCGCAATCGGGACATAATAGACCCCTGATAGTAATTGTAGTGCATGTCAAGTGTAGCCGAAGAATCGTCTGCGGCGGTCGGACGATGTGGAGTAGGACTGCGATTTTTTAAAGAAATATAAAGAGCAAGCCAGTCGTACATCTTATGGTAAGTGAAAATGAAAATTTATTTTTGCGAATTGGCCCCCAACGGCTCTTTTACATGTCTTTTTGAAACTAACAGTGTAAGTGAGCACCACATTCCGTGGATACCCGGGTCATCAAAGAATACATACATATAACACATCTTTATCCCTTACGGGGTAGATACAGCCTAAGGTAACAAAATCTTAAGGGTAAAGCATGATTAAGGACGTTGCTTCTCTTTAAGCGCAGATGGTAAAATCCCATCGAGGGAATGGGCGAAAGTCTTAGGATTAGGAATCATGTTATAGGCGATGAGGCTAGCAACCCACCACTACTCTGATTCCATTTTCCATCTATACGCCCACAATCTTGCTATAAATGTAGCCTGTAGGTACCTGTTACCTTAGGCTCTGTCTATCCCGTTAGGGATAAAGACGTGATTTGTGTATATATGTATGTCATTGTTGGCATCGGAAAAAGTCAAGCTGGCCTGTAATACACGTTTTGATTCTGCGTGGACAAACCATTGCTTATACTTCATTTATTTTAGGATGAGAAACCACAACAACATTATATTGCGTCTGGTCAACTATTTCTTACCCAGCAAATAGTACAGTGCAATAGTTGGGGAGCCGCAAAATAAAATTGTTTTAATGCCACTTTATTTTCGTGTCGTTTACAACTCTAGTACAAATTGCAAAGAGAGTACACTTCACGAGCCGCAATATAATGTTGTTGTGGTATCTCATCCGAAATTAAATGAAGTATAGTAACGTAACTAAGACGCAAAAACAAAACACTTCTTTATACGAAACGTAGCACATGAAAAGCTCTGTCAAAGCGAATCAAGACGATTCAAACTTTCCCAGTTAATTCCGTTTCACTCAGAAGCCTCTTCCAGCACGTTCTAGGCACGAATTATCATATGAATACTGGCTGGCATTATGAAAATACCAGTTGCGACTTCCGGGTGAAGAATTTTCTGAGACTTTCCATCTCAAGTGAGTCCCTCGCCGTGTGAAAGGAATAAATTGTGAAACTGTATTAAGTACTGACTAAGCTGTTTAGTACATACATACATACATATATCACGTTTTTATTAGACAGAGCCTAAGGTAACCAAATCTTAAGGCCACGTTTATCATGATTAAGGGCGTATAGGTGGAAAGGGAAATCAAAACAGTGATGGGTTAGGAGGGTGGGATAACATGATTCCTAAGACTTTCGCTCATTCCCTCGATGGGCTTTTACCATCTGCGCGGGAAGAGAAGTAACTGTTAAATTCTATGATTTTCTTTACTCCCAGACCAGCATGGAAGAAATTTAACAGATACCTGTAAAAAAAGAGATTAATTTATGGTGTCCACGTACTGCAAGAGAACCTATAGACCGATCGCTTGAATAAGTCGTCGCCCGCGCGGTGCAGGGGCGTGAGGTAGGACGACAAAGGGGACCGAGAGACCTTCCGCCCGCACCTCTCTCGGCCCCCTTTGTCGTCCTACCCCGCGCCCCTGCACCGTGCGGGCGAGGAATCATTTAAGCGGTCGGTCTTTAGTTTAAAAACTGTGGTTTCTTTCGGAAAATTGAAAAATCCTTTCCTAAACGAAGTGCTACAGAAATGACGTTATTATTAGTCGAGGGCTGTTGAAGACAATTGCGGGCCGATTGTCGATGCGCCGGTGTAAACAGTGCATTACCGCTCTTCCTGCAGGACGAGTAGGGACGGGACAAAAGTTCCATCGATATCGACAAACTTTGCTGTCTATCGAGTCACACGTCATGCAGTTTTCTATCGTACCTACCTGGTAGTTCAATAGGTACTTCAATGTTCAATGACGCTTCTCGTTTTGGTCGTTTCGACTGCGGTTTTCGAGAGATTATTTGGTTTACGAAAACAGACTCAGCTTAGCAACTAGTATAATTATTTTGCTTGAAGCTTTTCTTCTAAAAAACTATTCTACTACCTATATCAGTGTTGATGTTCTAAGTATACAGTCTCAAATGGGCGACTTAATATTAAATCCAAATTTACCATTTCCATTCTGGTCTGGGAGTAAAGAAAAAACATAGAATTTACCACTATTTTGATTTCCCTTTCCAGCTATACGCCCTTAATCATGCTAGACGTTGCCTTAAAGTTTTGTTACCTAAGGCTTTGTCTACCACATAAGGGATAAAGACGTGACATATGTATGTATGTATATATGTATGTAATTTACTATTAATAGCCTAACCTAACCTAACCCAATCACCTGCAATTCCGGAATAATTTTAAGAGGCCTTGTGTGTTGTGCATCGCAATGATGTCCAAAAATATTTTTTTATCGACATCGATATACCGTGTGTCGCAGCACTAGGCTGCATTAACCCGTGCTCGGGTTACGCGCTTGCGCACGTGCGCCGGAAATGTCGTCAGGTAAATAAATACGAGTCTCGACGTTCGCTGCGCTCGCTGCGCCCGCGCACTCTCACACGCTTTTAGTCCCAGAAGTGTAGTTGCGTCAATTGTCTGACTAATTGGTTCAAAATAGTCTGATGATGCGGTCGCAAGCAGCCAAATAAGTGGTCTATCACTTTTCATGCAAATAAGAAACAAACGCAAATCACACACATTTTAGGCGGGCTCTGGGAAGCAAAGGTCAATAGTTCAAAATTCTTTCTTAATTTCTTATAGCTACAACTGCTTAACACTTCTGTTTTTTTACGCGTTCAATTTAAAACGAAAGACTATCATATCCAGTTTCTTTTTTCAAGGTGAGAATGAAAAATGACATAACATACATAAATCACGTCTATATTCTTTACGACTCCTACGATTTTCGCTGATTCCCTCAATGGGCTTTTATCATGTGCGCGGGAAGAGAAGCTACTGGTGCATTCTATATCTTTTAGCAATGTTCGATCCGGGGCACCCTGGGCATCGGTTAATGATTTCCTGGCAGTTTCTGAGGGATATCATTGTCCATTGGCTAAGAGCCCGACAGGGAGGGGAGTATTTTAACCGTACAACGTCGCCGACATTTTGTCAGAAGATTTTTCAACTTTTTTTATCATTTTGACACTGGCGAAATTGTCGCCAGACCACATTTGGCTGATGGTACACCAGTAAAAGAAAAATAAAGACCTACTTCTAGTTGTCGCATTGATTTTAAATGAGCAGTGACAGTGGGAGGGGTGTTTTATTTGTAGTTTAAGTTAAGCTAGGTTTAGGTTAATTTTGTACGTGGTATTTAGTTATTTTTTTAATTTTTAAATTTGGTATCGTACATGTGGGATGGAAGACAGTGCTAGTTCAAGCAACAAAAATCCAGTCGGCAAAAAAGGTTGTATTAGGAGTGACGTTTTTAATAAAACTTTCCTCTCATTAGCAAAGTTGGCAACATCGCAGCAGAAGTCCTTGCTAATTCTCATCAAGTCATTAGAATCACTACAATAAAAATGACTCATCAGCAATAACGATCGCGTTATGGCATCAATTCCCATCGTTGTTTACATCATACACATTTGGTTTGACTCTCACTTTATGACGAGTTGCATTTGCGAAATGCACTGTTTATTATTTTGAGTGCGTTAATGAAAATGATTAATTATCTTTATTTGTTAATGGGAGCGATTATTTTTATTATATTTACAAAGCGTTCAAGACGAAAGTTTGATACTTTTTTATACTGAAGACACTAGCTGTTGCCCGTAACTTCGTCTGCATAGAATTCGTTTATCGCTATCCCGCAGGAATTACGCAATTTTCCGGGATAAAAAATAGCCTATGTATTATTCCAGACTATAATCTATCTATGTTCCAAATTTCTTCCAGATCTGTCCATCCGTTCTGGCGTGAAATAGTAACAAACATCCATCCATCCATCCATCCATAGGTACTTACAAACTTTCGCGTTTATAATATTAGTAGAATTGAAAATGTTCAATAAGTACCTAATGAGTAGCACTATCAAATGAATCAAGAAAATTTTTATTTCTTGATTTTTAAGTTTACTTTTACGGTTTTGCCGTTAGAAATTCAATTTCTAAATGTCTATGAAAATTAGAACACATAGAAAAATCCGAAAAGTAACCGATCCGGGTTCGATTCCCGGCCATAGCTTTACTTTTCGGATTTTTCTGTGTTCTAATGTTCATAGACATTTAGAAATTGATTTTTTTTTACCTAATGAGTATCTGCCAATTTTCTCGCGGCATATTGTAGAATTTATTTTGTCTATTAAGGGCCTGTTGCACCACTGTCTGTAAAGTTCCTCATATCTTAAGTGTGAGTTATCTATGATTACTTCTCTATATCTTACTACGAAACAGACAGAGACGACATCGTACTTAGATAACCGACACTTAAAATATCAGGGTCTTAACTAAGAGCGGATTCAAAAATCTGTTAAATTTACATATTGTATAAAGAACGTTTGTGATAAGAATTATAGTTGTTAAGTATCGCAATTAACATGTTTATCCGCTTCGTTAAGCAAGCCAAGTTAACTTTTTTTACATATTTGCATGGCTTTTAGACCTTTACCCCTTTGAACAAAAAAAAAGGGTCGTCTGCAAAAAGCAAATTAGTAAAACTTCGCTACGCCACTTAACGTAGGCAAAACAGTTTGAAAGGAGGCGCGACGTTGAAAAAATCGGACCACATTTACGCAAGTATGGGCCCTACCATTAGTTTAAAATCCGAGTTCGAGTGCCTTGGGCTCCGTCAGTAAACTTAGTAAAAGTTTTCGATCACAAAACACGTCTCGATCGAGTTACGAGAACTGGGGCTTTACCATGACGTCTTTATGCGATTCAGTTTAGGTTCGCTCGCTGTCAGATCCATACTAAAAGTGACAGCTAAAACCTGAACTGAGTCGGAATTTAATCGCATGATTTTTTTTTCCAGAATTTAACTACTTTGGGCATTAATTTATATTCCAGTTCGTCATTATTAGTAGGTGGGTATGTACGGCCAAGTGCAAAAATAAGTATTGATTAGGAACTTCTCAAAAATATGCCCCACGACCTTATTACACCGGTGTAAGAGCGTATGGTACTTATTTTTGAATCTTTGTCTAAATACATATTACACTTGACTGTACCTATGAAACGTGACGAGCACGAAAAAAATCCTTAGTAAATTGTGGAACATATTTTTTTTGTATGAGAATCGATAAGGTAAACGATTCTGAGTAAGGTAAACCCAAAATATTTAAATTCTGGAAAAAAAAGTAAATGTGGACTTTTTTTGGAAAACGTTCAGCTACATAACTAATTCTTTATTTTTAACAGAATTTCAAAAAAGTGGAGGTTCTTGTTCATCATTACGTTTTTCATTTTTGTTTGGTGTATTACGTTGTCTACATCATCTCATGCTCGTCAAATAAAACTGCCTAGGACAATTCTCACAAGTTTATCACTTGATTCCAATAAATCGAGTTCCACTAGTACCTACGCGCGTCTAGACGACAATCGTCGGGCGTCGGTCACTTTGGCGCTGATGCGATTTCGAGCTTGGTGATCGATTCCAAGTCGATTGCACGTGGTGGTCGATCCTCAATTGCACACGTGGTGCTAAAGAGAAATACAGAGTTGTCTTGTCTCGCTCGAGTGTGAGAGCTTGAGCGATTTATGAGGGCGAGTTTTATCGCTCCACGACGTGATTAACCCCTGATTGTAATAAAGGAACTGTGGTATTATATCACTATAGAGTGATGAAAATCTGGGGCGGACTTTAAATGCACATCACTCGTAAGTGCCATTCGAAAATGGTGAAAATTGTGCTGAATTTGAAATAAGAGTGGAGTAGAGGCAAGTTACGGCTGTAATTTATCTTGTCGAATATTCGATTTTTTGTTTGGCAATCATTTTGTAGTAGGTATAGTCAAGTGTAATAATATGTATCTAGTCAACGTCTCAAAAATAAGTACCACACGCTCTTACACCAACGTAATAAGGTCGTGGAACATATTTTTGAGAAGATCGTATCGATTATTTTTGCACTTGACTGTACCTACACATTTACCGCTTTCGAGTAATATGTCCGACTGGTATGATTTCAAAAATCGGTTTGATGTCAAACTGAAGATCAAATTGAATTTTTCTAGTTTAAGATTAATTACAGTCTACTACTGCAATTTTATCCTGCGCTTTACTAATATTTTAAAATCAGCTCAATTTTCACCATTTCCACAAACACTACATCCCTATATCATTCTGCTGCTTTTAGTTGTGTGATATTATTTTTTCAGTGTAGTACATAATAAAAAACATAGAATGTTCCAGTTGCTTCTCTTCCCGCGCAGATGGTAAAAGCCCGTACCTACCTATAGGGAATGGGCATAGGAATCATGACTTTTATAGGCGATAGCAACCCATAACTATTTTGATTCCACTTTCCACCTATACGCCCACAATCATGCTAAGCGTGGCCTCTAGGTCTTGTTACCTTAGTCCAGGGATGGCGAACCAATGGCACGCGTGCCATTGTTGGCACGCTTCAAAATAATTCGGGCACGCCAATAATGGCAATAATGGTCATATGATATTATAACAACACACTCTTAAGACAACAAGGTCTGATGATAGGTCAGAGCCAAATATTACATCATTTGTGAAAAAATGGCACGTCCACCGAAAAAGGTTCACCGCCACTGCCAAAATCAAATCAAATCATTTATTGCACGAAAGTGAGTAAGAATAAATAAAGATGTAAAACTAAACATTGGTGCACTCACAACTCGCCAGGTACTGGCATGCAATATTCAAATAAGTACCTATATTAAATTAAACCTTAATTGACATAAGTAATTACATTATTATTTAACAGTCAAACTTAATACTATTAATTAAAGTATCTACAATATCATATTCATGTCAGATTCACTTTATTACCATACATAATGCATGCCCTACATGCCATACATGCCTTAGGCTCTGTCTAACCCGTAAAGGATATAGACGTGATTTGTGTAGTTATTTAGTACATAAGGTATATTAACTGAATGTTTATCTGTTGAAATTGGAGCCCGCTGTGCCGGGTACAAAGCGAAGCTGAACTACTTTCGTTTCATATTTTTGGCGTAAGAAGCGGTAAAATTTACATAAAAAAGCTTTGAAACGACTAGTGCTAGATACAGCTTGTAAATACCTCATTACTCATTACCTCTATTCGTAGGGGTGCCACAAAAAAAATCCTGAAATCCCAAGACGTTGTGCAGTGAATACCTAGAGTAACTTTGGTCTATACATATCTTTAAAACACTCGTGAAATCATGATTCATATAATTTTACTGTATTATATACCTACTTTCATAGAGTTGAGTTGATTTATTGCAACAAATTTTATAACATTTTCACTTTACTTCCAATCTATTTTATTTCATTTTTTGCAGAAGAGGTAAAATATATTTTACAACAAAATACTTGAACATGTCATTTATCATTTAATTTGCAAGATAACAAAGCAATAAAGTTGGAATAAACATAACATAAAAAAGAAAGAAAAAATAAATAACTAGAAACAAGAAAAACTAATCTTAAAATGTATCTATATCCAACGCACATAGTTACCAAATTTCAATCCCAATCGGTATTGTTTTATAATTAGTAGTAGTTTTAGTGTCTCTGAGTTATTTTTAAGTTGTGACTGTTTTTTATTATGATTTGTTTTTCTTTTCCAATAAAACTCAATGTTCCAAATTTTATCCAGATCTGTCCAGCCGTTCTGGCGTGAAAGAGTAACAAACATCCATCCATCCATACTTACAAACTTTCGCGTTTATTATATCAGTAGGACAAAATTAAAAACCTTGTACAATAAGATGGCAACCCTAAAGCCACCTACACGTGCCTACTTCCCATTACTCGCATCATTATCCGTTCTCCTTTACGCGCATTAAAAAAACACGTAATTATGGATATAAAACCTCCACCATAAAGCTCAGATAAAAAGGTCGTGGGGCACTTCCTCCGCCTAATCTCCCATAAAATGGTTCCGTGCGCCCATTAACACTGTTTTTTTACTATTTTCCAACTTTCATTGAACGCCCGTCCTCAATGAGGCTCATTTATATTTTAAAACTCACCAAAATAACATTTTGTATACATAATTTTTTTAGTGTGAGACGTTAACTCTGTGCCGAATTTTAAGGCAATTGCTGCGGCCTTTAGGGGTGATAATCGCGTCGTACAGAAGGCAGTGTTTGTAGGAGTTGAATAGTGTTAACGGCGTGTTAGTCAAGCGATTGCCGTCTTTAGCGCAGTTCTAATTAATTTATTGGCGGCTTTGAAAGCGGAAGTAAAAAGGAATGGAGACGACATTTTTGTAAAATCCTACAACCATATCAAAATGAAAATTAAAATTAAAATTTATTTTTGCAAATTGGCCGCCAAGTGCTCCTTTACATGTCTTTTTGAAACTACCAGCACATTCGGAAATACCATCATTGCCAAGAAGAATGCGCCGCAAGAAACTTGGCAGAAAGTCATTTTTTCAAAATAAAATACAGTAAGAAAACTTAAATTCTACTTACTGCCATACCTCTACTTCCATACTGGTCTGGGAGCAAAGAAATAACATACAATGTACCAGTTGCTTCTTTTCTCTTCCGGAATATAAAATGATTCCTAAGGTTGGCTTTAAATTTTGATTTGGGAATAAACACCAGATACTAAAAATGACAGCTACGACCTGAACTGAGTCGGAATTGAATCGCATTAGGGGTGCGAGTCGGGTTACCTCCGCGTGTGGTCAAGAGCTGCGGTTCGTGGATCCGTCCGAGGGGAAGAGCTGTGCTTGGTCCCGTGCACCCTGAGCATCGGTTAATTCTGAAGGATATCATTATCCGTTGGCTAAGAGCCCGCCTGGGGGGAGGTGGAGGAGTCTTTTGACCGTGTTCTACCGTACAACGTTGCCGACATTTTTGTCGCAAGATTTTTGAATACTGTATTTATTACTTTGACATTGGCGAAATCATATTAAAAAAGAGGAATCGCATTAAGACATCATGAACCTAGGACTTTTTTTGTATAAGATGACAGCTCCACGCCTCTGCGCGCGCGCCGGTATATTTACAAGGCGCATCCGGCGCACGACTATTACTTAATAGCCAACGACGTAGCGCTAATGCTTCGCGCTGCTCAAACTTTGCAGCCAGAGCCCGTTTTAAAAATGGCATCTATGGAAAAATGGCTATAAAATTACCGGTTGAAATAATTTTTCGCTTTGTAAGGGTTATTAAGTTGAGCTGAAATTTAATGCATTGCTAAATGAAATTACCAGTACTAGAATTTACCAGTTGCTTCTCTTCCCGCTCAGATGGTAAAAGCCCATCGAGGGAATGGGCGCAAGTCTTAGGAATGATTTTAATGAAATACGGTACAAAGATAGTTTTAGTCCCCGGGAAGGACAAAAGAATTCTACGCAGACGGAGTCGTTGGCAACAGCTAGTTTGAGATACGAGTAGCATAGCAGACAATTACAGTTCTCAAATCTTGTGTACTAGTCAAACTTTTTATTAGCGCCGTAGTTTCGAAGATAAATGGATTTGTACCACTTTCGGGTGACGTGCTTGGAATCTGAATATTTACATACACACATACACATATCACGTCTTTATCCCTTACGGGGTAGACAGAGCCTAAGGTAACAAGACCTACAGGCCACGTTTAGCAAGACACTGAGGACGTAGAGATGGAAAGTGGAATCAAAATAGTGATGGGTTGCTAGCCACATCGCCTATAACATGATTCCTATGATTTTCGCCCATTCCGATGGGTTTTTACCATCTGCGCGGGAAGAGAAGCAACTGGTACATTCTATGTTTTTCTTTGCTCCCAGACCAGCATGGAAGTAAACCTAAGTAAGTGGTACGTCTACGTATCTATTTGTTGTACTGAAACACTATGTTTGAGCATCGCTGGCGTAGTGCGGCTCGACGCAGATTTTTTCCTAAAGCCCGGTAACGTGATACTAAAATTGAGTTAAAACAAACAAACGACGCCAACTCCATTCAAAAGGGGTTTATTGTATAAAAGCTTTGGCTAAGCGTAGTATTTATACATTAAGTTCATTACACGTCTTAAAATTATATAGAAACCCTCGCGCGGGCAGCTTTCTCGCACAAAGACTTGCAATTGCGATAGGTACAACGCGGGAATGCTGCCTGCGTGATGGGGACGTCCCTACCTAAGAGTCCAAATTTATTTTAATTTTTAACATAAGTTTTATTTTACTAAGTTTTTTTAAGGTAGCCTAAGTTAATAGAAAAATATTAATTACACATAAACGGATAACTCAAGTATAAAACGACACGACGACGACGTATGACGATGAAAACGAGGGTAATTGTGCGCCGCTGTCAGTTGCGTCGAACAGCCGCGTAAAGCGCTGGCGCGCAGTGTTCGTTTCGCTGCCGCCGTGGCGAGCGCTCCAGGAAGAAGGACTACGAAATAGTCCGAAACATATCGAGCGTCACTCACATTCACATGGTTAAGTATCACGGCAAATAGTTTCATGTTGAAAGAAAAAATATTGTCGGGTATTTGATGATGTCGCCCTGGCAACCCGCTAGGCTCGCTAGATGGTGGTTGAGGGGTTCTTCCATTCCGGTCTGGGAGTGAAGAAAAAACATAGAATTTACCAACTGGTAACTGCTTCTCTTCCCGCGCAGATGGTAAAAGCCCATCGAGGGAATCGGCGAAATTAGGAATCATGCTATAGGCGATGCCGCTAGCAACCCATCACTATTTTGATTCCCCTTTCCACCTATACGCCCACAATCATGCTAAACGTGGCGTGAAGAAGAATAACAAACATCCACCCGTCCATCCATACTTACAAACTTTCGCGTTTATAATATTAGTAGGATTTTGATTGGATGAATATTTATTCATTCTAAGTTTAATCTGAGTCTAAATCTGAATCTAACATGAGCTGAAATATTATAATACACTTACTAATGCACTTAAAGTATAACATTTATGCGATTTGACCTCTGGCGCCCCATTCTTCGTAAGCAAAGTCGATAAAGTGAAAAGTGCCGACAAGGCAAATAATAGCACATTACAGTGTAGTATTGCAACCCGGAGAGCGGGGGCAGGGTGCTTTGTTCTCTTTTAACATAGTCTAGGAGCAAGTAGACAAAAAAAAACTGTTTTTTTATGTGTGACCTGTGTGAAAGTGGGCTTTGGGAGACCAAGGTTAATAAGGTTTGAATTAATAGGATAAAAATTTACGTCTATAAAATACACACACAAATCACGGTTTTATCCCTTACGGGGTAGGCAGAGCCTAAGGTAGCAAGACCTACAGGCCACGTTTAGCAAGACTGTGGGCGTATAGGTGGAAAGTGGAATTAAAATAGTGATGGGTTGCTAGCCGTATCGCCTATAACATGATTCCTATGATTTTCGCCCATTCCCTCGATGAGCTTTTACCATCTGCGCGGGAAGAGAAGCAAATGGTACATTCTATGTTTTTTCTTTGCTCCTAGACCGGCATGTACATGTAATACAACGTTTAACAGACTCGGAAGCCATATTGTCCAAACTCAAAATCACTATAGCAGTTACTACGAGTAGTTCTTTCGGCCAACCGGTTTAATAATTAGGGTAGAAACTCTTGGTGAACACGAGTCGTGCTGTAGACAATAACGTTATTCATTTGTTTTTTTTTTACCATACAACGGCTAAATTATCCCCCAAATGAACAAGCCAATATTAAAAAAAACAACCATCGCAAACATTGTAGACTTGAAAAGTTTTGTTCTGTACTTCTTACATTGGTTACAAAAATTACTGTCCTGTCGTACACGGAAGTCACGGTTAAGGAAAAAAAATTGGTGCATTTATTGGTGCCTTATCTTTAACTTTCTAAACGACACTGAAAATTAGAACACAGAAAAATCCGAAAAGTAAAGCTTTGGCCGGGAATCGAACCGGGATCCTCGTCATTCCGTGACGCGTGCTATACCCCTACACCACTCATAGCAGGTGGATAATCCCTATTACTAGCTGTCAGGTGACCTTGTTACTTGCGAATTTTTGTCGTTAAGCGTCATCTGTTTGAATGATGTTACAGACACAATTACACCTTTACTTTGTCGGCTCCTCGACTATATCGAAGTGATGGATCACTCTATGTACACAGATTTGCCTGCGAGTCAGCGTCAAACAATCACTTGACTCTGTTTTAGCTTTTAAGAGGGGAGGCGGCGAACCATGAAATTTCGCCTATATCGCTTACAGGTTAGTAAAATAGGGCGTTTTAGGCATACCGCCTTATTCATAAACGCTCTGTAGGCTTCTACTAGCTTAGCAATCGTTTGTCCTTATCTGTCGCTTTTTATCTACGCTCAGCAACGAATCTGTTGTCCATAGGTGGTGCTGCTCGCTTGCCATCAGATGACCCACTTGATCGTTTCGTGCATACATAAATACATATATCAAGTATTTTTCCCTTACTGGGCAGACAGAGCCTGAAGTATCAAAACCTTAAGGCCACGTTTAAGGCGTATAGCTGGAATGGGAAATCAAAATAATGATAGGTTCCTAGCCGCATCGCCTATAACATGATTCCAACGACTTTCGCCCATTCCCTCGCTGGCCTTTTACCGTCCGCGCGGGAAGAGAAGCAACTGGTACATTCTATGTTTTATCTTAACTCCCAGATCAGCATGCCAGAATCTCTCGTTTCGTTTGCCACATTTCGCTAATCACGTTGAAGAAACAACTATAGCCAATATCTAAAAGAATACCTTATGTAGGTACGATCAAGTGCAAAAATAAGTATTGATAGGAACTTCTCAAAAATATGTCCTACGACCTTATTGCGCCGGTGTAAGAGCGTATGGTACTTATTTTTGAATCCTTGTCTAAATACATATTATTACACTTGACTGTACCAGTAGTTTCATCTCCCCACTTACTTTCCACGCCGGAGTTGTTACGATCTGTAGGCTTATTACCAACTCGCTCGCAATCGCCATCGTGACTATTTTGACAGTTCATGTATGGGCTGACAATTGGCATCGGAATCAGCTAGCTGTCACATTCATACAAGAACTGTCAAAATGAACACAATGGCGATTTCGAGCGAGTTAGGTAATAAGCCTACTGGATGGCCTTTGCACAAGGCCTTTCCACCTGTTAGCTTGTCTGCTGTCAACACTTGGGGTATTGACAATTGTCAACGTAGCTTCTTCTAAAGCGTTTGACAAGTGTCTCTCAAGCTGTAGGCTAGACAGGAGCGTCTATTTCGCCACCGACGTCTGCGCAGCGTCAGGTGGAGACGCTCAAGTACCTTTGACAGTTAGTGATGTTCGATGTTATCGATATCGATAAATTTCTTACCCAATTTAATTATATTTTATTACATTTACAAAAAACGTAACTGATTCTCATAAGATGTATGTAGTACATACAAAAGTCTGTTATCTCTTCACGTCGTATTGAACACAATGTTGATGGACTTTGGCAACGAGATATTTGATACATTAATGAAATAGGCAAAACATAGGTTTTTCTAAGAAAATTGCAAAGCGCCGGTAAAAATAATATGAATTCGGAGCATATGAAGTCGCATATAATAGAATTAGTCTCCTTGGTTAAATTAAGTAATGCTACTGTTCCAATAATCTAGTCCATATTCTTATGACGGGCCAAAGTAATTAACAAAGTAAATATAATGATAGGCTTTACGCCTAAAGGAAAAACACTACAAACCGAGCAAAATTCTATTTCACTACGCGTAAAGCTTACTATCCAGTCAAGATGCGTTTACTTACTTTTGCAAGCATTTCTGAGCACACTGTTCGAAAGTACGTTTATCGATATCGATAACGGTAATATTGAAGCCCACCCCTATACCTGAGTTTAGCAGCTCCTTAAGTGGCGTAACCCATTGCCGGTTATCTGGTGCTTGTCCGTCCGTCTGTTTACATCTTAAGTGGTGGATTACGTACCGGGTTCAAGTATTGGCGTCTTGCGATCTTGCCTGTTAACCTTGGGTCTTAATTTTAGGAAGAATAAGCTTCACTTATAGAAGAAACTTCGATGAGAATTTGATGGCATTAACGTACCATCTTGCGATATTTTCTAGCGACATCTCAAGAGGTCTGGAATAACACATAGGCTACTTTGCATCCCGGAAAATTGCGAATTATACCTAGTATAGTATCGGTATAGACATTTTTTTTAACGTATTCTATGCATACAAAGTTGCAGGCAACAGCTATTAAATAATATGTATACGTTACCAAGACATCAAAAACATCTATACACCTTTATGCCACAAACAATAAGGTTGGTGACATATATTTGACATGATGGCTGTATCGATATTAATGCCCTCGACTGTAATATGTTTTTTTTTAATTGTATGCGTGTACACTAAGACTTATTATCTTATAAATTAACTTTAACGGGCAACGCCATCCAACGAGGATACGTGGCCAGCATTATGGGCACCTTTTTTTTTTTTTTTTTTTTTTTTTTTTTTTTTTTTTTTTTTTTTTTTTTTAACGGAGTGAAAACTCTTTACGAGTACCACCGGGTCCGGGGAGGCCCGGATGGTTATGTGGGACTCTCTCCCCCGGCCTCTTTCCGCACGGAAAGGGGCGGGGGGAGCATACCCACTAAAAACACTCCGGCAAAGCCCGATTGCCAGGTTTGGGAAGGCGCCGTGTGATCCCGGAGATTCCAGCCGCCGGCGCCCCCCGGCTGCCCCGGCTTTCACCAGGGCCACCCGCATCAAGGAAGAGGGAGTCTAGCACCCCCCTTCCCAGACGTAGAGGACCGTGCAAATGCATGCGAGCAGGAGATCCCCGTCTCCCGCCCGCCGGTCCCGCTAGGGGTTCAGGCGGGCAGCGAACAGCCGCCGCCTTCGCCCCATTCGTCTGCGCCGGAGCAGGGGCGCGTGGGCATCGTCCTCGCGCTCCCGCTCACTGGCCTCCTTCTGCAAGATTACGTTCTCGCAAAAGGAAGCCACCGTCTGCCAGGATCTGTCACTGCTCAGCATGGCTGTGATTACGCTGTGCAGCGAGAGATCCACCACCACTCCAATGGCGGCAACCATGTTGCGGCGATCCCCCTCCCAGTGACTGCACACCTCGAGGGTGTGCTGTGCCGTGTCATCAGGATCGCCGCACTCATGGCACAGCTCGCTCTGCTCCCTCCCTATCCTGTGCAGGTAGTGACCGAAGCATCCGTGTCCGGTCATTACCTGCACAAGCCTGTAAGTTAGAGCGCCATGCTCTCTGTCCAGCCAGCTCTGAAAATGCGGGAGGATTGCCCCTATGGTTCTGGTCCCATAGAGGGAACCCTCCAGCAGCTCTTTCCAGCGGTCACGCATGCGTGTCTGTGCGAGTCGCCGGAACCGCTCCACCTCTTGCGGAGCAAGGCGGTCGCCTCGGGCTCTGGCTTCCACTTTTGCTCGATGCGTCTCCGCAAGCACCCCGGCCTCCAGCTCCCATGGCGGAGTGCCGGCGAGGAGGCATGCTGTAGCCCACGCTACTGTGCAGTACGCGCGGATAATTCTTATAGCGACGACCCGTTGGGGCCGTCGCAGCAAGGCCTTCGTCCTCCCATTTAGTCTATCGTACCAAATGGGAGCGCCATAGAGAGCCATGCTTTTAGCTACCCCCGCGTACAGTCTTCTACAGGCTGCCTTAGGACCACCAATATTGGGCAATAGTCGGCTCAGAGCCGATGCTGCGCCCACAACACGCGGAACCAACTGGCGGAAATGGGCCTCGAATGTCCATTTGCGATCCAGAATAAGGCCCAGGTATTTAATCTGAGCCTTAATCTGGATCGCCTCTCCACGTACGCAAAGGGAGGCTTCGGCTGGCAGACACCATCTATTGCCTCCGAATAATGCCGCCTCAGTCTTGGGCAGAGCAACCCTGAGGCCTAGTGCTTCAATGCGTCCGATAACCAGTTCGGTCCCTACGGTTGCCCTGCGCATTACCTCCTGCCAATCGCTCCCGCGAACGGCCACCATTGTGTCATCCGCATAGCAGAAGATGGCCATTCGTGGGAGCAAGTGTCCGCGAATAGCCCAGTCGAATCCGACATTCCACAGGAGTGGTCCGAGAACCGACCCCTGTGGAACGCCGCACTCCATGGCATGCCGAACCATTCGGCCGTCATTGTTCTGGTAGAGCACCACCCGGTCTGTA
Organism: Pandemis cinnamomeana; assembly: GCA_932294345.1. Lineage (NCBI taxonomy): Eukaryota > Metazoa > Arthropoda > Insecta > Lepidoptera > Tortricidae > Pandemis > Pandemis cinnamomeana. The sequence goes on along the minus strand of OW028724.1, from coordinate 4,818,835 downwards.
AGGTAATGTTCTACCAGATTTCTCAGGTAGAGAGGCACCCCATGGTATCGGAGGGCCTCGCTAATAACGCTGTAGGGGAGGGTTCCGAAAGCATTGGCGATGTCCAGTGAAATCGCCAATACTCCTTCCCCTCTTGCCGCTGCGTTTTGGATGAATTCCCGCAAGGCGGAAACGGCATCTATTGTGGAATAGCCTCCCCTAAAGCCAAATTGGCGGTCCGATATATTCGGGCCCGTCTCTGATAGGTGCCGGGAGATCCTGGAGGCGATAATGCGCTCCATCATCTTCCCGGCCTCATCCAATAGGACGATTGGCCTGTGTCCGGAGGGCGAGTCATGTGGTCGACCCTCCTTCCGGAACAGGCACAATCTCCCTTCCTTCCAACAGCTCGGGAATCGTCCCTCTCGAAGACAGTCGTCGAAGAGGGACCTGAGCCGGTCTCCAAGATGCTTCATAGCGATCGCCAACACCCTCCCAGGGACCCCGTCCGGCCCTGGCGCCTTCTTACTGCGTCGGATTCGGTCCACCACCCCCGTCAGCTCGTCATCCGTGATGAGGGGGACCTCCGGTCGCGATTCTGGCTCTGCCGTCGGCGCAGTCATGACCGGCGGGTCAAAAGGTAATGCCTCCGGGAAGAGGCCGGTGACAATTCTGTTGAGAAGTTCCGGTTCCATGCTCCCCAGCGCAGGGGCGTGCCGCATCTTATTTCTAATGATGCGGTATGGACGCCCCCACGGGTCATCATCAAGGGTAGCCAAGAACTCCTCGTGAGCCCTTTCTTTAGCGTCGGCGATTGCCACTTTCAACGCCGTCTTGGCCACTAAGAGCGCTTCGTGGAGGCGTTCTTCTTCCTCCGTGGTGGTGTGGGCTCGCCTGCGGTAATGAGTGTAGGCCCGGCGCGCCCGGTTGCTAATGGCGCGGAGGGAAGCAATCTCCTCGGACCACCAGTAGACTGCCTTTTTAAGGGGTGGTTGGCGTGCTCGAGGCATCGAGGCGTCGCACACCTTCATTACCGTTGCGCGAAAGTGGAGGGCCCTCTCATCTATCCCCGCGTTGGACGGTAAGGGGATGCACCAGGCCTGCACCATGGCCGCTTCTTCAGCCATGTCAACGTCCAATTTGGACAGGGTCCATCTCCGGAAGCCGGTGCTCCGCTGTCTGGCATTTTGATTAGGCGCTCCACCAGAGAAGTTGGATGTAGAGACCCTCATTCGGATGTAGAGGTGGTCAGAGAGGGATTCGACCCCCTCTGCAACTCGCCAGTCTGATACACGTGCGGCGAGGGCAGGGGACGCGAGCGTGACGTCCACGACAGATCCCCCCTGCCTCCGTACACAGGTGTATCTATTGCCCCTGTTGAGCACTTCGAGCCCACACATTGCAGCCCAATCACGCAGCGTCGAGCCCCTCACATCCGTAACGGGGGACCCCCACGCGGAACATTTCGCGTTGAGATCCCCCATTACAATAAAGGGCGCGGATCCCGCTCTTCTGGACACCGACTCCAATTGTCTGAGATAGGCTTCAAAAGCGGCCAGGGTACGGTTGGGGGAGAAGTAAACGGAAACAACTACTATCTCCCCCCATTTAGCAGCAATGTACCCCGGTCCCTTGCACATCTCAACGAGCGAGGGGCCATCCCCTAGTGCCGGAACCACCAGTGCGACGTCTTCTAGCGTATCACTCAGCCAATTAGGCTGAGGAGGAACGTAGTACGGTTCCGACAATGCCGTCAAGCCGATCCCCCACTCTGCCATATGCTGCAAGAGAAGATCTTGCGCACGGGCACAGTGGTTGAGATTTACCTGTAGAATTTCCGTGTATGGCCTACTGGGCATTATGCGTCCATCTTATCGTCCTCTCTAGGCGCCCGGTGGGCGGCGCTTCCTGTGGCTGCTAAGGGCAGCGGAGCTTCTTTTAGGCCCTTAACTGCAGGGGGTGAGCATTTTAGGCCCCCCATAATATGGCCAGATGGGTTTTTGTGCGAGTCGCACACTTGGCAGAAGGGCAGGGCCTCGCACTTAGCGGCCTTGTGCCCCGGTTTGGAACACCGGAAGCACAGGATGCTTCTGTCAATAAGGGAGGGGCATAGTGTGCTGACATGCCCCACCCCCATGCACCTGAAGCATCTCATAGGCCTCGTCTCTAGTGCCCTTACTTGGGCAGATGACCAACCGATGATGAGCCTTCCTGACTCGAGGAGCGTGTTAGCTGCCGTAACCGGGCACCGGATCAGCGATGAGCCGACACCAGACGGGAGCATCCGTATTCCGCCAACGTGCACTTGGTCCAGTGTGCAGCCACTCTTCAGGGCCACAGCCTTCTTGATGACTTCCTGGGTCACTGACTCGTCAAAGCCACTGATTCGGAGATTGGCCATCTTCGTGGGGCGGTGGACGGTGGCGATGGTGCCGATTGCGCCCTCTATTTTCGTGGCCAGCTCATCGGCCTTGCGGGAGCCGTCAGTGCCAGAGACCTCAATAATTCGGGCCCCAGTGACCGTTTTCCTCACCTTCACGCATTCCAACCCAATGTCAGAGAGCTGAAGGGAGGATGTTGCTATTTTTATGGCCTCGCCATATGAGGCTTTGGACTCTGGCTTGAGCGTGATAACAACTGCTGCACTTTTCGGTGTTGCCAGCTTCTTTATTCCAGCTGGCTTCACAGCCTGCTTATCATTTTTTGGGGCAGGCTGAGTCGGAAGCTTTTTCCTCCTTCGCTTCACCACCTCGTTCCAGGCGGGCTGGGTCGTCGGCTGCGGCTGGGTGAACGGCCCGCTCCCAGGCCCGACGTTTTCAGGTCGTGGGGGCGGCGGCGGCAAGGGGATCGGATGGCCACCCTTCCCACGAATTATTTTGCCGCCCACTGCAGTCTCAGTCTTGGCTCGACTCTGCGAGGGGCCCGGTCGCTGCCTTAAGTTTGATTGGCTGGGCGGCTGAGAACCAATTTGAACCTTCTTGCTGTTTCCCGGCTCTTTAGCAGTCTTGGTGGTTTTTAGGGCAGCTGCCGCGGCCGGGGCTCCACCACTCGTTTCTACTCTCGCTCTGTCTGCCTTTAGGGATGGCCGGATAATCGGCTCGGGGGGAAGGCGATGCTCAAGAGCCGCGAGCTTGGCATCGACCATCTCTCCAAGGGATAGAAATAGGTCTCTCTTGAAGAGGCCGAGAGCCTCTGAGATATCCCCTGGTGTAATTTGGGCCGCCTGATGGGGTTCCAGAGGGGCGCTCTTGCGCTCAGAAAAAGCCTGGCGGAGGGCTTTAGTTTCGGCTAGGAGAGCCGCCAGCTGTTCTTTCATGCGACGGTTGTCAGCTTTCAGGGCGCGCATCTCCTCGCTCTCCTTCCGAGTCGCTAAATGGTCGAGGGCTTGCATGATATCAGCGCAAGCCCTGTTCATTGTAACCCAAACCTCCCCCTTTAGGTGCTTTGACCTCTTCGCCTCCTCTAAAATAGTTTGAGCGCCCTTTCGGGCACACTCAATGTGTTCGCCGCCTAGCGGGGAGAGGCGTCCTCCACTGGAAGGGCTGCGCTCCTTCGCGGTTGGTGAAATTCGGAGCGTAGGGTTCAAGTCCTTTTTAAACGCCAGGCGCTGCGATGCTCTTACCTGCGGGAGTATCAGCCGGCTAGGACTCGCTCCGTCAGGGGTCCATTCGTCGTCCCATCCTGCTGATCTCAGTTGCGCTTTTGCGGTGCTAAGACCAGCGTAGGCACCTTTGCCGGTTCGGTGTTTAGCCTTGCTGGCGACTCTAGGCTTCCCACGCTTTGCAGCGTGGGGCCTTGGGGTGTTACCGCTCTCCTCTAGGTCGCAACCGCGCTTGCGGCTTCGCAAAACTGTAGGGCTTCTACTAGAAGCTTTGGCGGTTTGAACTTCATCAGGTTCAACCAGCTCCATATCGCTGCCACTGCAGCTTAGTCCACCTCGTGTTCCAATAGCGAGATCTGATCCGTTGTTCATAGCGTGAGTCGTTGGTTTTGAGCTAGAGCTCTCGGGTACAGGGTCGATGCCCTGAAAGCACAAATTGCTCCCCCCCAGAATACGACGGGAGCGGCCTGCGTTTGAAGACGCAGGGAGGGATTCTCCTGTTAAGGTACCCTCCTGGGGTAGTATTTCTTTAATTGTACTTTCCATTGTGGTTTCTTGTCCCTCCTCGGGTCTCTTTTTAGGGGTGAGCTCCCCCGCAGTATTTGCGCTGCTGCCCGCAACCCACCCCCCCCAAACACGTCCGCATCCTAGTCCATCTCGCTACGCAGAGAAGCACTAGGAGCGGACCCACCGCCTCTGCATCCCCGTAGTCCCCTGCTCCAGGAGAGACGGGGAGCAGGTTTGTGGCGCATCCTTTCCCTAGGACGCGCCCGCCCCGCCTAGCCCATGGAGGACATCGCCGGGGCTGTGTCACTCTTGGTCACCCTTTCACTTCGAGCTTTTAGGCCCGAAGATCACTAAGGGGCTCAAGCCCCCCCACCACGACAAGGTAGCAACACTCGGGGGGGAGCATTATGGGCACCTTGCCCCATGGCAACGATCGGGGCTATATTTGTAAATATAGGTATTTTAGGATTAGATTAATGTACTTTAAGTTTTTTTCGTATCAACTTTTAGTTCTTGTAAATATTTTTGTTTAAATAAAGTATCACTAACTTTAACAGTCACAACTACCTACGTAATTTCTCACATAAATTTTGGTAAACTCAGCTTCAAGTCCGGGGTTTGAACCCACATCCCCTTGACAGGCAATACGTCAAACCACTAGGTACCACTGTTTGTTTAGCTATCTTTTAATAGGTACATTACTAAATACAAAAATATTAGCATTCGGACTCGTTCCTATTAACTCGTATGTTCGTCTGTATCGGAGTGCATTGCCAAATTTTCATGAGTTATTGTTATTGCAAACAAATTGAATGATTGAAGTGCGTTTTAGCATCGCGATGATTTAAACTTGTGCAACACATTTCTATACCAAAGCCCAGTTCATGTACAAAATCGTAAACAAGCTGGCTGGCAAGGTTATACTGGCCTCTTTGGAAGAAAATGGCAACCCCGTAGGTTTTATTTGGTTTTTAATTTACCTAGAATTATAGATAAAATACCTTCCTCTTGAATCACTCTATCTATTAAAAAAAACCGCATCAAAATCCGTTGGGTAGTTTTGAAGATATAAGCATACATAGGGACATAGGGACATAGGGACATAGGGAGAGAGAAAGCGACTTTGTTTTATACTATGTAGTGATTAGGCATTGTTTAATAAAGAGTTTTTTATTTAAGATTTTTTGTTAGATTTTTATTACCTACATACACGCATTGATACTGAAATAATTTACTAGAGTTCAAGAATACATAGAAAAAACAAATTGGTGCTGAACTCTAGTATAAAGATGTAGGTACAAATGTTTCTGTATAGGTCACGTTATGTTTTAACTTTTCCTAAAATCAATCATCACTATCAAAGTTTATCGGTAATTTGAAAGGTAAAGATTCAATATTATGTTTTATTTATTTACTACATTGCCATAAAAAGTCCTAGTTGAAATTATTTACCTAACTAGACACCTGTAAAGAAACAGAGTATAGTTTACGGCTAAAGTGTAAGCAATAAGCTGCCTATCAGCCGAACTAGACTTTAGACACAGTACAAACCCAGTATGTGATCTACGAGCAACACGCCAACTCATATTGAAATAATACAACCAATCGAAAGTATTATGTTTAAAACCCTGACCGCACTTAGATTCAAGTACTTGCCGAACCGACCCAATCAGTAGGCTTATTACCCACTCATTTGCTTTCGGTAACTAGAGCTACCAACTTTGACAACCTCCAAACTGCTTCTGGTAACCAGAGCTACCAGACGACCTTTATACGATTTTTGATTTTTAATCTGTGAAGGATAGTTTCGAAGCGGTTTAAACTGTGTCCAAAACATACCCAAATAAGATGGTAACACAGAAAAAAATTGGCAGCCAACATGACAGAACTTAAATATTTTTAAATAGCTTTTGTTCCAGCGTTGTGAAATAGTGAAGTCGCGTAAAAGTGTACAGTGTTTTGAAAATGCCGTAAGTATTCAAATTTATATTTTACTATTAAAATCATACATTAAACGATTCAGTGTTTATCCAACTATCAGATTATAGCTATATTTCAGTCCCAATGAATAATTATGAATTACAATCTCACTTCAAAGTAGTTAAGACAGAGATTTTTTCGGTGACTTGCAATTAAAGTGGCCAATATTTTGAAGAATAAAGAATATTTCTCGTAATATTCTAGTGATTAAAACAGTTTACGTATTTAGTTTCATAAATAAACATAAAATCATTAACATCTATGACTTATTTACACAGGATTAGCGAATAAAACAAGTGACGGTCCATGTAAGTACGGGTACCGGTGGTGGTAACCGTGGCTACCAAGAGCAAAATAGCTTTGACGTTGTAAGGCATGGAGTACACCAGTCGCGCTGCCATCGCGATTGGTGCTTTTGTGATTTGTTCTTATTTATGTGTTAACAATGGTATCAGACTTATCCCGGTGTATCGCTTTTTTAATATATGTATGTTTTATGTATTTAATGTGTTCCTTCCAAAATCTCGAATGTTCAAAAAGTATACATAAGTATTTTGTGGATAATCTTTGAACTATGGATAGAGGGCACTTAGGACGTTATAATAAAGCTAAAATAGGTTTTGTAAAAGTTGTACGGTTTCCGAGATATTCGGACTTTTAGGTTTTTTTCGAAAATGAACACCCTTGTTCAATGTTTTGATCATAGCACCATTTAAGCTAACTTTTTCAATTTTTTATTTTTGCTCAATATTCTTGAGTAATTGTATTTTCAGATAGGCATTACTATTTTTGTGAGACTACATGGGTATTTTTTTTTTAAAAAAGCAAACTTAATTTTTGCCTTTTCAATCGTACATTGATCGAATTTTCAGCTCTCACGGTAAAAAAAAATACACTACCGTCTAGTTGCCAATAAGCTTAAAAACATGCCGGTTTATTGAAAATTTAAAAATGGTAATTACCTTTTGAATTTAAATTCAAAATGACAAAATAATAAAAAAAATACACGCTCACCCACATTTTTCCCTATTTACTTTTTGTATCACGGGCGTAGAACTAAAAAAAATTTGTTACAAAAAGAACATTATTGGCCACTTATTTAAATGCAAATGGCATTAAAATAATTCCAAAATTAAAAAAAAACATGCCGAGTGCCTTTTGTTTTTTTTTTCGACTTCGATTTTGAATTTCGCTATTGCCCATAATACAAAGTGCAGATCGCATATTTAAGGCCCGACCCGAAAGGTGAGGGCCACAAACACCTGCGATCCGAGACATACTAATTCACCGCCCTAGGTATGATAATGTAATTATAATTACTATAATAATTTTCACGTTTACATATTTTGCCTACAGTGAAGATGACCCTAACTGCGATGGATTGGCGACAACGCCTCGCCATCAAATTGAGCCCGACTGTGTGACCCCAACTAGGTGATTTTGGTTTGTAAGTGACACCACACGAGTATAAATTCCTTGACGTATCGATTTTTTATGATTTTTCCTAATTTTTAACTATATTTCAGGGAACAAAACGCCCATCAAACACACCGTTCACGCTAAGGACACAAAAAGCTGACCCTTCAATAATAACCATGCCTTCACTTCACTACATTTACTGCAAATAAATATATTATTGTTATTATAATTATTATGAAGAAAAAATAGTCTGTCCAGGATTTTTTTAGGCAACCCATTTTTATTATATTTTCTAATATTCTAAACTTATTATAAAACATGTTTCATTCTATTATCAGCTCGGTGCAGATCGACGTTATATTCGGATCTTAGACTATAGGATTGTACAAAAAATATTAAAATAGATTTTTATACAAGAAATACTGTAATTTAATTTAATTGTCAATCGTTCAAAGGTTAACTGGAAGAGATCACTTTTAGGGATAAGTTCGCCTTTGTGCATGTGTGTTTTCCTGTATTCATCTTTTTCTTGTTTTATGTACAATAAAGAGTTATACATACATACATTTAATATACCCCTCTAATGCGCCAATTAAATAATGTGTGTGTATCTGGAAGAAATCCCTTAAAGGGATAAGTTCGCATTAGTACACATCTATTGTTTTTTTTTAAGTTTTGTTAACTTGCTTTCATGTACAATAAATTGTTTATATACATTTATAATATTTAACTTGAGTGTCTGTTCATTTGTCATGCAAAAGTACAATAAAATTCCAACCACATTCGATCGTTTTTTATCCACTGTCTAACAGCAAGTATACTAAAACCTCTTTAAATGCCTATCCTCCATAGTAATAATTGTATTATTTATTTAAATATACATAAAAATACAGTCGTACCTAGAACCACCTTATTTTTTTGAAGTCGGTTTAAATAAATAACTACTAACATAACAAGTAAAGACTCGAACATAGAGAAATGAAAAGTAGATAAAACATTTGGAAATATTTCGTTTTTTACATTAAACTATTTATAGACCATAACACTTCAAAGAACGTATGCGCTAATATGCTAAAACACTGCATAGACCTGGCTGCGCCCGTTGGGTTCCGACCCTAACGGGCCGCCATGTTTGTTTACTTCGATTTTGAATCGGCAGTTGGCCCGGTGAAGTGGCACGTGTTTTGTTTTTTGCGTACCGGCTTTGTTTATTTACCTTAAAATCAGTGTGATTGTATGTATTAATGATTTCTTTGTGTTATTGTGGTTTCCTAGGTACAGACTGTGATTTATAATATGTTTGTGTTGAGTGATATTGTGGTTTTAAGGGTTTTTAGTTCGGCTGAAAATCAAAACTTCTGTGGTACGTACATAAGTTTTGTTATTTTGATTCATAGAACCGTCATTTACGAGATTATTGCAAAATATATGTATTCTAATTTATGATTATTAGTTGCTTGTTCTAATTAGAACTTTATTTTGGTTCTTGAGTAATAAAATTAGCCACAATTAAATCAAGAATCAAAGAAACAATTTCGCCCCGTCTTGCGTCACATATTTAAAAATGAAATGATGTTTACTATATAATTTTATATGAACACTTATACAGTATTTGGTATTAAATGAAAGAGCAACTAATCTAGTTTTTTTTTGCATGTAAACAAAAGGGTGTTATCGCTTTAGATTTTTTTCTAAAAATACATTTCCGCTTGAAGTCTTCAACTTTATCAGTGTGTCAGTTTTACCCATTTTTTATAAATATTTTCAATATTGTAATCCATAAAATAAGTAACAGCATCAGATTCATTGTTTCATTGGCTTTATTGTGTAAAAAAAACATAGCAAATGGTTCAGTAGAAGCCAAGTTATGAATTTTTCAATAAAATACGGCATTTCGCGGAAATTCGCTCAAAATGACAGAGCAATATAGGCTACCATTTTTAAAATCCGAAAGCATGTGAGTGGTTACCTAACTGGCTCGCAATCGCCATCGTGTTCATTTTGACAGTTCTTGTATGAATGTGACAGCTAACTGATTCCGATGCCAATTGTTAGCCCATACATGAACTGTCAAAATGAACACGATGGTGATTGCGAGCGAGTTAGGTAATAAGCCTACAGGTGTCGTAGTGAGATACACTTGACACTCTTATAAATATTGTCTTTTTTATTGAAGATCAAATATTTGTTTTATACTATGACTGGACTTTAGTAGACTACTTCTAGTACTCGACCTAGTATATTCTGATAAGCGGTTTTATGCAGCATGCCGACCTGTGTGGAGTGGTTTGTTTTCTGTTTTAAATAAACATTACGGTACTTGTTTTAGATCATCTTCAATCTTATTTGTTATTTATTACGATAGACATATTTTTGTTATTTTCTAGTTTACACGATTAGGGGACGGAGCTTCGAGTAAAAAGTATAGAATTCAGTCTTCAATTACAAGTAAGATTCGATGTATGTATGTATAACTCTTTATTGTACATAAACCATAAGAAAAAGATGAATACAGGACAACACACATGCACAAAGGCGAACTTATCCCTAAAAGGGATCTCTTCCAGTTAACCTTTTTTTTCCCGTTTTTTTTTGTAGGTAATTTGTTTGCACATAGTAATGGAAGTGAATAGCGCTATTATAATTTATCGAAAATGGTAACTATCCATGTTTTAAAAAAATACTCAAAAGTTGCCAGAAAAAGTCGCTACATCATTTTATCAAATGGATGATGATGATGATTTTGTCAAATGGAGAGCGTGAGGGACGGTATGATACGAACTTCTAATTTCGAATTTTAAAGCAGCTCCGGTCCCCACGACGATGTAAACGACATAAATCGCGTCTTTATCCCTTATGGAGTAGACAGAACCTATGATAACAAGACCTAAACGTCACGTAAAAAAAAGATTTTAGGGCCGACTATATACGACAAAAGTGTAATTAAAAGTCTCTATCTAGAGTGTTCAAGTACCCTAACTTATAGTTTCATTTAGTTCATACATACGTACATACGTATATCACGTTTTTATCCCTTACGGGGTAGACAGAGCCTGAGGTAAGCCTACCTCAAGGCCACGTTTTGCATTATTAAGGGCGTATAGGTGGAAAGGGGAATCAAGATAGTGATGGGTCGCTAGCCGCATCGCTTATAACACGATTCCTAAAATGTTCGCCCATTCCCTCGATGGGCTTTTACCAGCGCGGGCAGAAAGGCAACTGGTACATTCTATGTTTTTTCTTTGCTCCCAGACCAGCATGAAACTTTAACGTCCTAACCGGCCCTTATAGGGAACAGAGGAAGACAGAAGATGAGTGATGTCTCATTCCCTCTCGCACTCGACATCATATCTTCACATTATAGGGCATAAAGACCCAATCATAACTAATACACACACTTACAGATGTCAAACATCGTGGGAGCCTGACCATCTCAATACATCCTTGTTTGACCTCATACTTGACATGAAACCAAGTTCAATATACCTTTAACAACCCTTTAAGAGAAGCAAATAAAGTTCAAAACTGTTTTAATGAGACGCAGGCGTAACTAAGTCAATTTGAAAGACCTCCCAACATATAAATGCATGTGGTCAAATGTGGAACTTTGACTTTTTCATTTGTTTTTTGTTCGAGGTTAGACAGTGGTGCCATCCTCAACTGTAATGGTAACTTTGTAAAAAGCACACGTTAATAACTGAGATAGTGGAATAAGTAAACTTTGTACGGTCGAGTGCAGTAAGTGGCTCTAAGTACTTCAGTTTTAAAGTGGAGTGCACAAGCTCCTTTATAAGCTACCGGTGGAATACTCGTAAAATGGATGCTTAAGAACATGGGAATTTGTTTTTAAGGGGTGCCTATGAAATCAACTTTACTGTATTATCTAATCTTAACCATCTATACAATTCTTTTGACCGTGTTCTACCGTACAACGTTGCTGACATTTTTGTCACAAGATTTTTGGATACTGTATTTATTACTTTGACATTGGCGAAATCATCGCATCGATCGATGGGGCCATATTGAAAAAGAAGAAGAAGTATCAAGCTTTTGAAAGAGGTTGTAGGTTCATAGAATAAACCACAAATTGGGTGACAATGAAAATTGGTCTAAAAATTACTCGGGATTAAAATGAACATAGAGCTTGGTTCGATGTAACTGCGATTTTAACGTGACCTCTTTCTATAACTGAATTAGAAAAATTAGTACCTGGTCACCGATTAAAAATCATCTTGTATATGTCTCACTCCCACAGTTGGGCTCAATCCGTTATCCGTTTCGATAGGAACACCCAAATCGCGCTCAAACTTTTATTCACAAACAAACCGATACACAGAACCCATACACAAACACTTAAACATCAGACCCATATTAACTTAATTTAGCCAAAGGTTATAAAACACCCATCTCTAACCACTTAACGAATCAATTACGACCAATCAGGAGCCAAAACGGTTCGGATCAACCAATAAAAACCCTCCGTACTTTATGACTGAGGTCAAGACCCAATAATTAATGGCCGCAAATGATTTACGACGGCTGAGAGCTTCGGAAAAACTCATAAGTGCTATGCTCTTCTGTTGCCAAAAGAATCAGCAATGTACAGTCGCATTCACTAGTGGTAAAAGAAAAAAATACTTACTATTTGATGTTATAAGGCCATGACACATAGCAATGTAATGCTGAGCCAGCGACCGTTTCACTTTTGCGAAGACACACACAACGCTCATGATCTATTTTTCATGTCTTGATTATCTATACTTCTATACTAATATAATAATATAATAATAATAATAATATATATATAATATATAATATAATATTATAAAGAGGAAAGATTTGATTGTTTGTTTGTTTGAATTGAATAGGCTCCGAAACTACTGGACCGATTTCAAAAATTCTTTTGCCGTTAGAAAGCTACATTATCACTGAGTGACATAGGCTACTTTTTACCGCGGGAAAATAAAGCTGCGAAGCTGCGGCGAAGCTGCGGACGGAAGGCTAGTAAATTATAATTTCTTTCATTTACCTGTTGAAAAGATATCTCCTTCGTGAAATTATCGTAAAAATGCATTATTTGGCGATGAATGTGAACGCTTTGAAACCTCAAAAAAAAAAAACTGCGCAAATTGCGGCATTGCTACTCGATATGATGATAGTTATTTGTAATCAATAAACTTAATAAGATTCAAGATTTAAAACTTTGTTTTGGCGCCGATCTTATATAGTCGCCTTTGACAGCTATACCTTTGGACCTTAGTCAACAGTGGCGCCAACTGATGAGCAAAGAAATGATAGTCCCTGTCCGCTACGCGGACACGGGATTATTTTTCGTTTAAGAAAAGGCGTAGTATCTTGACAAAACATACATTCATTTTATTTGACACTAACATGTCAAAAAGACAACATTAAGAGAATAAAGTAAATGTAGGAGGGCGGCGCAAGGAGTCTGTAACAGTCCCCATTAGCACAGCACAGATAAATAGACGTGTGAGTTAAGCCAACTTTATCCCTAGCCATACAAAGACTGCTAGATAATAAAACAACTAACACTTTCGTAGGACACAGTACACAGAAGAAGTGCCGTCGAATTGGGCAAGCGAAACTCAAGTGGTCGCTACATTTAGACCACACTCGTGCAATCGGGTTAATGGCGCCTACCTGCCTTGTGCTAGTCGTGGGAATACGTCGGGTTTGTCTGTGTTCAATTATGTATAGACTACAAGCCCATGGAAAAAATTAACCTGTAAAATGAACAAGCGTGAATAACGCTTAGAAGGCTGTTACTCTATCATAAAATAACTCTGAGCGCTATGCCGTCATTTCTGAGCGGTACAGGTGACTACGTTTTTTAATTTAATCTTCACTTCACTACATAGTATAAAATAAAGTTGCTTTCTCTGTCCCTATGTCCCTATGTCCATATGTATGCTTATATCTTCAAAACTACACAACGGATTTTGATGCGGTTTTTTAATAAATAGAGTGATTCAAGAGGAAGGTTTTTATGTATGATTCTACGCAGACGAAGTCGCGGGCAGAAGCTAGTAATATTATAAAACAAAGTCGCTTCCCGCTGTCTGTCTGTCTCTATGTATGCTTATATCTTTAAAACTACGCAACGGATTTTGATGCGGTTTATTTTAATAGATAGAGTGATTCAAAATGAAGATTTATATGCATAATTCTACGCAGACGAAGTCGCGAGCAGAAGCTAGTATTTAATAATACGTTTCATAGGTTTTCTGGCAAATTAAATATACGCCATATGTTATGGTTAAAATTAGTGTTCTAAAAGTAACTTGGCGCAATAACACTCATTGTAAAGTCGTAAATAATTCTAAAGATGCCATTCATGGGCGTAATCGCTCACGTGCCAAGCCGCGCCAAATTTCCGCTCGTATCCACCGCGCACAAGCGACACTCTTTAAAAGTAAGAAAATCGGGCAAGGGCGACGCGATCCATACAGCCAAGGTGCCGCGCGGGACGCAAGTGGTTATTTTTTAATAAGTTATACATGCATACATAGGTATATACATATGCGTCTAAATCCCTTACGGGGTAGACAGTGATTAAGGTAACAAAACCTTAAGGCCACGTTTAGCATGATTCAGGGCGTGTAGTTGGAAAGGGAAATCAAAATAGTGACTGGTTGCTAGCCGCATCGCCTATTGATTACTAATACTTTCTTGCTATTGTTGTTTTATTAACTGTGATCACGAAGTTATACTTTTACTGTGAAAAACGGTACTTATTAATAAAAGAAAGCTACCTACTTAAATTTAATTATCCGTTTAGATTGGATCTCCTCCATTGATTTTATAAAATAAGATAAATTAAAGCTAAAGCTGTAATAGTGAAACAATAAGAGCCTGTTTCACCACTCTCTGTTAACTTAAGTGTCAGTTATCTATGATTCAGTCTCTATTTATTACTACGAAACAGACAGATTCGCCAACATAGATGACTGACACTTAAGACAACTGGAACTAACAGAGAATGGTGAAACAGGGCCTAAAGATTGGACAGACAATCGTTCAAAGGTTAACTGGAAGAGATCCCTTTTAGGGATAAGTTCGCCTTTGTGCATGTGTGTTGTCCTGTATTCATCTTTTTCTTGTGTTTTATGTAAGTACAATAAAGAGTTATACATACATACAAGCACACAAAGACGTTGGTTTGCCACCCGCCTTTACGGAACCCTAAAAAATGCTCAGCAAATCGTCGATTACCTCAATTTGGCCTCAAACGGGAAGGAGGCTAATCAAAAGGAGATTCAATAGGCGGAAACCGCCGCGAGAAATTACCGAGGAGTGGGGAGGAAAAAAGTGGAAATAATTCGCTAATCCCGTAATTGGAGCGCTACCGAACCGGAAAACAAATTTGCTATTATTGGCGCGCAGGGCTGCCGCGAGCATTTGTTTTTGGAAAAGTGTTAAAAACTTGAATGGAAGCGTTATAGAATGATAACAATGATGTTGAATACCTACTAAGTATTAATGATTTTAAGATAAACATCAGACTAAGTCTAAGTACAATCTATCTTGAGTTAGGTTGAAAATGTAGTTTGTATTTCACATGCACATTTTTTCAATATTGTATCTTGTAATTTTGAATAGGTAGTATTAATTAATATTAAGATAAACATCAGACAAATTATACTAACTGTCTTGAGTTAGGTTGTAATAAAAAAAGGTTGTAAATTTAGTTCAGCACTGTAGACTGTAGAAACTAATAAATAGAACAATTTAAATTATAGTAAAAATTCAACACGCAGCGCTGACAAGAGCAATGACACGACTATCTTTTGTTTTTGTTTTCTTTTAGCGCTGCGTGGAATTAACTTTATTTGTGGCCAGTACCAAAATATAACAGTTTAATAAAAAAAGGTGGCTGCCTAAATAGGTGCGTCGCCTACAAGCACATTGCACATGCACATTATAACAATTATGGCTGGACTGGAACGGTTTGTGATAACCTAAATAACAACCCACAAAACTGTAAAAAAATTGTAAAATCGATGCTGTTGGTAAATACTGAAGTGGTTATCTAGTATAGTTGAAATTGTTATGTAAGAAATAACGCTTGTAAGCGTGCGACAACAGTAGCAGATAAACCGATCGCGGTTATCCCTTTGTAATTGATTTGAATAAATAAATAAAAAAAAAAAAAAAAAAACAATACTATTTATTTTAACCTACCTTGACCTGTATATTTTTTATTTGAGTCAAAGACCCACTTCTAGTGATCAGATCGCTTTGAAGTTTGGTACACATACAATACAAGTACAATCAACAAAAATCTTGTATTGTAAATGAAATTTTCAACTTTAACTTTTAAATCATCTTGAACGACATCCACGCCATCTAGTGCACCTGACCCAATGCAGTTTGCCGCCTCCATTCTATGCGCCCCTGGTCAACGCGGAAGCAATGCCGATGCCCAATGCATTCCCGCTGCAAACTAATAAATTACACGCGGTCCAAGTACAGAAAGATCTGCGCAAATTGTTATTTATTTTTCCCATTTCCAAGCAGTTACATAAGATATGCTAATCAAGTCTTTCTTTAATTTATGTCAAAGAAAGTAGACACGTTGTAACAAAACCCTATAAAATATTGCGTTTTTTTCGTAATCCTAAATAAGCTGCATCACGCGTAATGTTACTTACAAATTGTCAATTTACATGCAGCCAACGCATCAATTGTTTCTTTTAATCGACTTAAAAAAAGGAGGAGGTTCTCAGTTCGTCTTTTTTTATGTTTGTTACCTCATAACTTTCGACTGGGCGATTTTAATGATTCTTTTTTTATTAATTATTATAAGCACACAATTAATTAAAATAAATATATCACTATCACTGCATAGTATAAAATAAAGTCGCTTTCTCTGTCCCTATGTCCCTATGTATGCTTATATCTTCAAAACTACACAACGGATTTTGATGTGGTTTTTTTTAATAGATAGAGTGATTCAAGAGGAAGGTTTTTATGTAGGTATAATTCTACGCAGACGAAGTCGCGGGCAGAAGCTAGAATTATTATAAGCCCTTATTTTATTAAATTCACGTTTGCCTGTACGTCTGATAATTTTATTTACGCTTAGCTCAAATCTTGCAAGTATTCACTCCCTTCCAGTTTCTAGATCAATTTGTTTGGTATATTTGTCCAGATTAGACGACATATAAAAAAAACTTAACATTAAAAAATACTGTAGGTTTTTTCGTCATATATTTGGTATTTAGCTTGCTTGGATGTAAATTTTAAACTTTAGTGCACAATTCCAATAACATGACATATGCATGCAACATAGTGCATCTCAATATATACGTACTTACTTTCGATTTCAGGCTACACTACGTTTTAGAGACGCAAACTATTAACAGCTAATGTCCTTTTCATACCAACGTGGTGCGAATGTGACCGATATAGGCTGATGACCCCGTGCTTCTGGAATGCAATTTGACTCCTTGTTTTCATATAAGCCTGGTACCGAGGGAGGTTTCCAGCAGTTGCAAAGTCCAACCAGTAGGGAAACTTTCCTGTAACGTTCTCACAGTAAACGTCACAACATTTTCGTTGTTAATTCAGTGTAAAGTCTCTATGATATTTGCTATGAGAGGATTCCACAGTGGGTCAGAAAGGTTTGACGTATAGTTTTATAACCTATGCGAGACTGGGGTCACTAGTCAATAATAAGAAATAATAAATCCTCTTCCTGATCCCCTTTGTACAATTGTCTCTTGCCTGTGTTACTTATTGGACCAATACAGTCAACAAGTAGATACTCCATTTCTCGTTACAATGAGCGCCATGTACATATTTCCATCTTTCTTTATTTTTACATGAAGGGGAAAACGTGCATGCGGGTCACCTGATGGAAAGCAATCATCGCCGCCCATACACTTATAAGATTGGGCGTTAAGTGTGTTGCCGGCTTTTTAAGAAAGATTACGCTCGTTTTTTGAAGATCTTAGTTACGTTAGTTAAATTAGGTTGTTTACAGTATAACTGCATCCCTCAGGCCGCCGATGTTGGCTGATGAAACTCATAAAAGAACCACTACTATCGCGCAATCTAGTGGCGAACGGTGTCCTAGAGACTGCCTAGAGCAAGCAAGCCCTGCCATCTATTGCATTTTGCACTTCATGACACGAACTGCATGGGAACAACTCCTACATTTTATGCATTCCTGGTATCCGATATCGCTACTTGTTGGATAGTTTTGAAGTCGTTTTAACTTGGTTTTTGGACCAAACTTGAGATTGTGATTGAAATAACAACATCCAATCGAACTTTGGTTCGACGATGCACCAAAGCTAACATTGACTGATGAATTGAGTTTTTTTTCTTTATATTTTAGCTAGTCTTACAAGGTGAACTAGACCTAATGCTGCAACCTTAAATACCTATACTCTTGAGCAAAAAGAAACGAGACACTTCCCACGGAAAGTTACATGAAAGTGACCCCGTTTCTCTTGCTCGTCACAAATTGAGTGTGCTTAGGTTAGACTTTTCTCACTGTAAATTACTAAAATGTTATAAAACTATCTTTCACACGAAATTGACAATATTGTGTCGTCACGGACCAACTCCAAAAATGTCATTTTTTTAATACGAGCCTTTCCTGCCGACTGTACTTGCATTGTCATCCGTCCTACATTATGTGTAGGTACCAAATTTCAAGTCAATCTGACCAACCGTTGAAGAGTTCCCTCCTGCGAAGACGGTCCTGGCTGGGTCACCAGAACTCCACTAACAGATCATTGTATTGTCATCTGACTTACATAAGTACCTACGCAAAATACCAGCTCATTCGATTAAAGATATTTGCTTCAAAATTGAGTCGCAAGCATGTCGTAAGATACCACCCGGATCATACGTTGCAAGTTAACAGCTTGTAAAAGTTGTAGCTTGTGAAAAAACACCACATAATAATATGTGGGAATGACAGCACGACGCTTTTGATCCCACCATAACTTCAAGATCAAGAAACATGTTGCCAATAAAAAAAAATTAGAAGCAACTGGCAACCCTATAAAAAGAATCCCAGAGTCGTTCGAACAGAAAGTGTAGGTTAGATAATTACTGGAGTCCTCATTAGAGACGATTGTCCGACATGGCACACCTGATCGGACGGCGGCTATTGGCTGGCGGCAGGGCACTTTTTGTACAGGTTGATTGTATAAATATAGGGTTGCCATTTCTAAATCTTGCGGCGCATTCTTGGCAATGATGGCGGCAAATGATGGAAGAGTTTTCCCTGCGGCGACTGTCCTGGCTGGGTCGCCAGGACTCCACTACCAGATTGTATATATTGTCATCCGACTTACTCATTGCAAAGTTTCGGCTCAATCGGTTGAAGGTTTGCTTCAAAATTGAGTGACAAGATTCCACCTGGCATACATACATTGCAAGTTAAAAATAAAAGCCTGCAATAGATAAAAGTTAAGCTTTTTAGGGTTCCGTACCTCAAAAGGAAAAAACGGAACCCTTATAGGATCACTTTGTTGTCCGTCTGTCCGTCCGTCCGTCTGTCACGACCCTTTTTCTCAGTAACGCGTGGAGGTATGAAGCTGAAATTTATATCAATTACTCAGGTCTACTGTCCCTTGAAGCTGTGAAAAAATCAAACTTCTAAGCCAACGCAATCAAAAGATACAGCCGTTTATGCCGCAAATTTCCGCAAATTTTCAACTCTCAAGGGAATCAAAACCTACAAGGTAGTTCCCGTGAACGCAGAATCTTGAAATTTGGTATGAAGGTAGGTCTTATAGCACAGGTTAAAGAATAATTGCGAAAACCGTAAATGTGTATGTATGTCTGTATATAGCAGTGACCAATATAAAGTAACCCCACACTGCGTACATTTTGCTTTGGAACAGGGCTCTGCTTACACTGGTTTTAGATATTTATAGATAATGATACGGAACCCTCGGTGCGCGAGTCCGACTCGCACTTGATCGGTTTTTTTTATCATAAATAGAGCTAGTACAGCGCGTTAGAATAGAATAGAATAACGTTTATTGTTTAACTGTGTACAGTGCGTTAAAAAAACAAATTTTTACTCAAGTAGTCTCATGTATTATCTACTACTAATGTACCAATGTACCTACTATCGAACAAACCGATTCCTGACCTGACACAGTAGAACTCTTTCACAGTAAATGTCACAGCGAGATTAGACTGAATTGACGAAGAAACTCAGCGAGACGTTTACCATGAGAACGTTCTACGGCCAGGAATCAAATTGTCCGATAGTCCATTTAAAGTCGCTAGTCACCAGACCACCCAAACTAAATCAATCATTTTTAAACAATCAATCAATCACACTAATGCATCGCAGTGATGATCCCTTCACCACCGAACGACCAAATATTGTGACCGTTGCCGCGTTACTATACTGCTTTTTGACATGACTGTGAAAGCAAAAACAATTGAAAACACGGTTATTTTGGACTACTAACATAATAATAGAGTGAGGAATGTGACTTCTGGATTTTTACCGAATTAGGTACAGTGTGTTACCGCTCATATGTTTTTAATAAAATAATAAAAATAACGGGACGCTTTCCATACAAAATTTAATTAGAACCTGTTATTTTTGTTGAGTGTTAATACGCCGAAACTGGTATAAGGGTGTTTACTGTTTAAGTTAAGGTAGCCGGGGCCACTGGCGTTTGTGATGAAACCCATGTGGCATCCCACTGCGTCCCCATCACCGGATTGAGGCAACGCCGGAGAGTTTTTAGTTCGGGTATACCCTTTCGGGGGGGAGTCCCACATAACCCTAGGCATCCCCGTGCCTAGGGCATCCTTAAAAAACAAAGGTGGATCGAAGTGAAGACATATCGAACCTCTAGTGCCTGATTTTCAAAGTGAGGGCAACAGATTTAACTATTTAAAAATTGTCTCGAACGCGTTTTTTTGGACAGAAAACGTATACCAAGCGTCCATCACTGACCAGTCTTTGAAATCAATTGTGACTTTAGTATTTTATGGGGCAAATAATAATTACTGTAAGTTAATTACGGGATAATAATAATATAGTTACGGAATGGCTACGGCTACGAGGCTACGAGGCGTAGCTCGATGACAATATCGTAGACACTTGCTACGCTACGTAGAACATGGTCGTGCATTATGTACAATTTTATTGTACTGTATTGTATGTTATACTTTGTAAACTTCAATTGTTGTTTCACATCACAAAGTGCGGAATCATATTTGGAATTTACCATGAGCTTTTCGGCGAAGGAAAACTTCGTGAGGCCTACACACACCGACGAAGCAATTTAGTAGTGTGCGTAAAATTCTTAATTCGCACTGTGCCGCGTGAGAATTATTGCCCCATCCCGCTCACTCTCTAAAGAAGCCTATGCCCGCAGTGGAACGTATATCTGTGGACTGTATATTATTATGAACCCGCCCCGCCCCGGCTTCGCACGGTATATTGTGCATGTACTATACATATAAACCTTCCTCTTGAATCACTCTATCTATTAAAAAAACCGCATCAAAATCCGTTGTGTAGTTTTGAAGATATAAGCATACATCGGGACATGAGGACAGAAAAAGTTACTTTGTTTTATAATTGTAGTGATAGTGATAGTGATGATAGTGAAGTGATGATGATAGTGATGACAGTGATAGTAATAGTGATGATGATAGTGATAGTGATAGTGAAGTATGATTTATAGTATCTCGAAAATCCGTGGGTGCAAAGACGAACTATTCCATTTACGACAGTTATTCCAAGTAAAGAAGGAATTATTTAAAGTTTTCGTTAAACAGAAGCATGTAAACATCACCCTTTATAAAAGCAAAAACAATTCCACCTTCTATCAAATCAACGTCACGCTGTATACGCTGTCAGAAGCTTCACTACAAAACAAAGAACACAGAAACAAATAGTTCACTAGCTGCGTGTTTACGCGCCAATGTTTATCATTTAGTATGAAATGTAAGCACTGGTTATAATTATACTTGCGGCCAGTATCTGGCAAGTGACATAGAGAGTAGACACGTTTTGTTCCATTTTCAAATGTGGGAGGAATAGTAGATTGTGCAACAGGAGCATTAAATAAGTTATTTTACGTTTGAATAGCCACCCGAGCTGGTACGGCAAGGGTGGATAGAGACTAGACACGGCGAGGGGAAAATGGGTTCAATGCTTGAGTTTTAGGGCCTTTTTCACCACTTTCTGTTAAGTTCCAGTTATCTTAAGCATCAGTTATCTATGATGACGTCTCTGTCTGTTTCGAAGTAGTAAATAGAGAGGGAATCATAGATGACTGACGCTTAAGGTCACTGGAACTTAACAGAGAGTGGCGAAACATGCCCTTACACTTCGATTGCTAGGAAATAAAACAAACTCGTAGGCGTTGTATAATATCGATTAATTTGACAAATTTTCAACCACACCTCAACAAATTCGGCTAGTTTTGACAAATAATTAGTTTTCCGCAACAGAATTATTCTTTTGTTTTTTTTTTCAGGTTGTGATATTCGACTATAGTCAGAGATCCTTAATGCCAAGTTACAAAATAAATATTTGTTTTTTTTACGTACCCACCTACTTTTTTTTTGTACATAAATTAATCTAAAATTTTGTATTTAGATAACTAAATGTTTTAATTAAATTAAGATATAACTAACTTTATCTCATAAAAACGTGTCTGTTAAATGAAGGTGTATTGCGTATGTGGCTGTAAATACTAGTTGCCTAAGTTTTAAAAGAAGAAATAACTTTATTCACGAGAGCATAAAAAGCAATTTTATGCAGCATTCTCACGACATAATGAACAACTTTACGAGCATGCGAAGTGCAAAAGTAATAAGGTGGGTTTTCTGATAGATAGATATGTCACTAGTATCGAGTCTAGAGATTTGCAACATGTCTTAGAAAAACATACATACATACATAATATGATAGACAGAGCCTAAGGTAACAAAACCTTAAAGCCACGTTTAGCATGATTAAGAGCGTATAGGTGGAAAGGGAAATCAAAATAGTGATGGGTTGCTAGCCGCATCGCCTATCTATATAATGATTCCTAAGACTTTCGCCCATTCCCTCGATGGGTTTTTACCATCTGCGCGGGAAGAGAAGCAACTGAAAAATTCCATGTTTTTTCTTTATTCTCAGACCAGCATGGATGATATTTGAATATTTCAGTTAATATTTGGATTAGTTTAACTGCACAGGCTTTTTATGTTAACTTTTGATTAAAAATGGTCCTAACTCTCATTAATTAAAGTAGATCAAGTATAGATGGCGTTAGTATGGCGTATTAAGGCCCATTTAGATACCTGCAAGAATTGCATGCAAGTTTCATTACATTGCGGGTTGCCGGTGTAAACCGAATTCGACCGATCTGTCAAACTACGCAATGTAACTATACCGGCCGACCGGTACATGGGCCTTTACTCCGTCAGGCAATCACACGCACACAGTCAAATAAACGGCGTTTTACTGCAACAATAAAATCGTTTGACACACACACGGTACGCAAACAAACACACGTGTGGCTTCATGTATTTTTTTAAGTTTAAAAACGCGTCTGGCATTTTTAATTGCTTGTCAGGGAATGTTGTGTAACGAACAAATTAAATTATTCATCAAGGCTGGTTAGTGGTTGTTTTGTAATATGGTTCAGATATTATGCCCAGAAGTGGGACGCTCTCTCTCTCTCTCTCTGTAGTTTCAAAAATACATGTTTTGTAAAAGAGCCCTTGGCGGCTAATTTGCAAAAAACAATTTTCATTTTCTCTCTCTTTCTCTCTCTCTCTCTCTTCTTCTCTCTACGTGTGTGTGTGTGTGTGTGTGTGTGTGTGTGTGTGTGTGTGTGTGTGTGTGCTATTATTGAGATATTATCCATCCCTTAACGAAATGACGCCGATACTTGCAGTGAGACGCTCTACTATTACGAATCCTGTAAGTGCCAGTTTTTTTATTTATTTAAACTTCATCGCTTCGAGTTATATCAATCTTCCTTCCGAATCACCTGAAATAACATATTAACCAGCACATAATTTACTATGATGCCAATTTGTATTTTATTTGTGCCCAGTCTACAAGCAATTTATTACATAGATTAGCATTAACTCTGACCACAGACGTTCTATCACAACACTAGAGCCAATCCGAATCGTTCCTTGGAAACATCACGTACTAATTAATCGACTGTGTACATTAAAATACCACATTCACCTAATAATTTCCTCTTACCACACCTTCGATTTGAAACGAAACCTAGCAATCCCTTGCGCGCTATAAAAGAAGCAAACTACAACGAACTCAAGCTAAAGCTTCATTGGAACGCGTGGAGTTCCAAAAAGCCGAAGGTCTTTTTAGTGTAACGATCTGTTTATTTCATATTTCAGCGGCCGATGTGCATAAAACTGGAAGCATAACTACAAAATATCCTAACCTACCTACTTTATAGACTGCTATTATAAACTCTATGCATTTGATTTACGTTTGAATTTTGAATGCTCTTGTTTTTGAGGTAAGTCGTTTTATTATTGTGGTTGTCGGTAGTGTGGCAGAATAAACACAGCATCCTACGTGCATGTAAAAAACCTACGTACGCTCTCTTTGGAAAATGCGTAATTTTTATTTAAGTATCGCCTAATTTTAAACGTTCCTTAGTTTTGCAACAAAGTTCGTCTGGAATTGCGTTTCATTAATTAACGATGTTTTTTTCCACTTGAAACGACGTGTTTAGAGACTTCAGATACTAGAAAAAAAAAGTGACAGGGAGGACTTTCAATTAGTGAACATTTTAAATTTACGCTTAATTAATATGTAAGTGTAAACATAATTACTATAACATATTATCGTTAGTTACAAAATTCACATGTTATTTAATATGGCAAAACAAATGATTTATTTAATGCTGGCCGTTAACATTTTTATAACAAAATCAAAACACGCGAAAGTAAATATCAAATTCAAAATTCGTGTTGCTCTCACTTTCCGGACACAATAAAACGGACGATTCGAAATTCAAACCTCGCTTTTTAAATTTGGAACGGCTCAATCATTGAATGGGCACTAGGATGGGGCGCGTTACTTAGCCGTTTAGAAGTCAATTAGCGCGCGGACGGAATTAACCGCCGCTCAAACAATCCCGCACGTGTGCGGCATACTCCTTTGCTCGCCCGCGAGTTGCAATAACGAAATGTTTTTTTTTTAATACCTATTAGAACTGGCAAGCAATAACTTGCTATCTATACGGACACAGTGCAACGCTCGAGGTAGGACTTTGGCAACCCAGCGAGACCGAGATACTCAATAATAGTTCAGCGTAACTCTCTCTCGCACTCTCTGATGACAATGCGTATTTGAGCATGAAACGCCTTAAATATGATGGTGGTGAAAGAATAATGTTATCATGTATTAGTATTTGGAATACAAAGACAAAAAAAACTAGACGGCGATATGGCGGGACAAGTATTTTTTTTTTGAGGGATTGTAGACCGAGATATTTGGAATCGTTGGAGGAGCCCTTTGCCCAGCTGTGAGTTACAATTGGTGCAGCATAATAAAATATATTTAAAAAAATATTGCAGTCTCTACCGGAGTGAACCTAGCGTTCAATTTAAATATAAATCCGAGCATAGACAACTCACGCGTCCGCTTCAAGGAAGCCTCGTTTGTTTGGTTCTGCACTAAGTATTTATAGTTACTAGCAATTAAGTTCACTTGCAACAAAATTAAGATTTAGTTTTAACTGTAAAACCTAAGCGTAAGTTGCACCAATTTAATTTAAAGATAGCAATACAATACAATAACTCTTTATTGAACACCACGTATAACAAACAAAACAGAAATAAGGTATACAGAACATTACAGGCGGACTAATCGCTATAGAACGATCTCTACCAGGCAACCGTAATAGACTGTAGAAAAGAACAGATCTGAGCAGGTGGCGCACTTTAGAATATTTATTAATATACTAATTATATATAAAACGTATATACCTATTATCTGCCTTTTCTCCTTTATTGTTTCTATAAACTCCCTAAGTAAATATAGGTACCTACTGATTCTTGATGTTCAATAAAAAATATACGTATCGTGTTGTATATTATAAGGCTATCTTCAAATATGGTTCGCAATTGATACTCAATACCTCTTACACCTATAAATCTATCTATCTTTATAAATGAAACACTTTGAACTTTGAACTTGCCCTAGTACTTGTTCCACTACTAACCCGTTGTAAACGAAGCATTTCTGCTTCCGACAATGCCAGTAAACAGGTAGAGAGACATATCAAACGCTACCGAATGAGAGCAGGGGAGTGATTCTCTAAATTAACTTCGTCCGTGAAGTCATCCCTACGTACGACCATACAAACTTGACCCCTTCGCTCGTAGGCAGTGTGCGGAGCCAGGTATCTTGACGTTTGTCACCGTCAACACTAACACGCGACCAATGCGACCCCTAAAAATTAATTAGAACGTCAGTTTCGTAGAAATACACAGATTTATATCACTTCCGCATGGTAGGTACTCTTATTTTAGAGATTTCATAAGTTTTTTTTATTTTAACTGTAATTTATAAAACAATAACTACATTAATTTATGGCTTTGATATCTCAAATTACTTTTTATTTGTATTTTTTACGTGCGCCAAATAATGGCTCTACGGACCTTGTTTCCTTTGACTACTCTTATCGCTGGACGGACGAAAAAAAAACAACTAATAGCCGTTAATTATAAACATGTAGGTCTAAGCTCGTAATAGCAATTGCAAAATGTAAACCTTATTCTAAATTATTTTAGGTACAATAGACAAATAATTAGGGCCAAATATTTTCTTTTCTCGAATAGTTTTACACGCGTTGTGATTGGCAGACGCTGCAACCCGCACATCTACTGGGAGTTAGGGTTTCTCATATTGGATCAAATTAATTGAATTTAATCTTGTATTTCATTTATATATACATACATACCGTCACGTTCCCATAAGGGTAGGCAGAGACTGCTTTGTGCCACTTTACTACGATCCTGACATAATTATGAACTCTTTCGCTTCATCCATATTCATCAATCCCTTTTTTCATTTGTCTTCCGTTTAAAAAATGGTTCTAGATACTTTTTATAAGTACAAAAATGAAGGCAAACGATTTAGTGTTGCAACATCAGCCACATAATGACAATTCAAAACGCAAGGCGTAGCGTAGTCAATCCGAAGTTAGGTGTAGACATTGGTCGTGTTTGTAATGTAAACAGAATTGTCGCTTGTCACCGACAATTGTCATGTTGGTGAAATAGGCGCCAAAGGATTGCAAAATTTGTTGATTCGTTGCCAACCCAAAGTTGACACACGCAGCTAAGAAACGACATAGTTTTCGTTATGCCGTTAAAAAAGTTGTTTTACAAAAAGTGTGAGAAAATCTTCAGTTAAGTAACCGAAGACCAATGATAATCATAACCCCCAGTTCACTACCTGGGCCGGCCTAATTTCCTAAGAATTATTTTTCCAACATTCGGGTATTACATTTTATTAGTTTACAAAAGATAATTAACCAGTTTCCTCGAACGGCACACGTGACGTCCACTATTAATTATTTTATACCTACAACACAACACCAATGTAAAATAACCCTTTAAATCATCGCAATAAAGTCCGTTAAGTCATTTCAATCCGAGTCAATGGCGTTTTTGTCGCTCCTAGGTGTTTATCTTACGTTAGAGCGGGTTTATTTAATAGGTGTTTTTAAGTTTTTAAAAGTCTCAGTGGTGTTTTTTTAAAGGTTAACTCGAAGCATGTGTTTCGGTGATACTGGCCGGTTACACTTCTGGCTGCGTTATGTTTTATTGCCACATAGTAAAAAGGTGGAGTAACACGTTTGAAAAATAAAAAAGTTTACGAAAAGCTATCGGGTTCGTATTATGTTTGGTGTTGGAATTGTGTACGATGTGGGGGCACCCTTTCAGATGAATAAAAACACAAGTCAAGACTTACGTAGTTTGGCAAGATAGTGCTTTTAGTTAAATGCGAAAAACGTTTACTAAACGTGTGTCGACTAAACTTGTAGTTCGACTAAATATCACTGTAAATGTTTTCTAAGGCAGCAGACTGTAGAGACTTTATACATCTCTACTATAGACTAATATAATTTAAGGCTCGGGGACCTTATTCCGCGTTTTGTGGTGAAACTCTATAGTGGCATCCTACTGCGTCCCCATCCCACCGGACTGACGCAACGCCACAGAGTTTTTAGTTTGGGTATACCCCTTCGGGGGGGAGTTCACATACCCTATGTCTAGGGCATCCATAAAGATTTCCTCTCCGTTAAAAAAAGGCTCGGTCTACCCCGTAAGGGAAAAAAGAGGCGTGACGGTATATATGTATGTAGGTATGCACCTAATGAAGTATTACGGATTAATTTTGAGACAGCGTATACCAGGGGTAGCGAATCTTTTTTGGTGGACGTGCCATTTTTTCACAAATTAAGTAATATTTGGCTCTGACCTGTCATCAAAAACTCTGTTGTCTTAAGAGTGTGTTGTTATTTTACCATCATATGACCACATTGCCCATTTTCCGCCCTCTTTCATAATAAAAGAATCTTAAGTCGGTGATTTAATGGACAAAAATAAACCTTTTTTATTATTGGCGTGCCAAAATTATTTTGAAGCGTGCCAACAGTGGCACGCGTTATTGGTTCGCCATCCCTGGCGTATACAGTATACCTAAATTAGGTATATTATCAAGTACATCCGGGGAAGCTCAAAGGAACAATAGCGTCGAATAGCAAATCCTAGGGCTAAATCTAGATCAAGAGTCGTTAGATCTCAGAATAATCAGACATACACATCCGCGCGCCTAGGGCCAGCCGAGTCTTTGTTACGCTTTGAGCTAGTGTGTAATGCGCACTATATTTATGTGATGCTGGCTGAAAAAAGACCTATACATAGATAAATCAAGTCTCTATCCCTTACGGGGTAGACAAAGGCTAGGGTAGCAAGAGCTAAAGGCTACGCTTAACATGATAATGGGCGTGCTTATAGGTGGAAAGGGGAATCAAAATAGTTTCCGATCTACTCTATGTTATATTAAACTGATGTTTGAAAATAATAAATCTTAGGGATCATGTTATAAGCGATGCGGCAGCAACCGATCACTATTTTGATTCCCCTTTCCACCTACTTTTTTAGCGTTAGAAAGAAAGTAAAAAAATTAGGTGTATTTTTATCGAAAAACACTTTTTAAAAATCGGTAACTGGAAAATATCAAACTTAACGGATAAAATATATCCATACATACGAGTAGATTATGTATAAGCGACAACTCTGGTACTCACATGAATTTTGCTCGCATTTTACGATCCCTCGATATTCCACACATACCTTACATAGGTACATACATTACATACATTGTACAAAGGTACTTTTATGTGTGCAATGTGTGGGACGCGATGTCTTTTGCTTCGACTAATGGCCGCTTTGTGGTGCCCTGTGGTTGCACACTTGTGAAGTTCTATGAATGGATGGTGTTGTCCGACCAGCCGCCAAGAATGATTCGTCATTTATTCGAACGATAGTTCGTTTGTACTGAATATTTTCGTACTAGTTCTAAGTAAGATAAGGATAATAAGTTTTATCTGAGAACGAAACAATACTTTTAAGACTTGTTTGATTTAATACAAAAACTTTTTTTTTCAGGGAAAAACTGTCATTTTAGTTTCATATTCAACTATTCACGGTTTATGGCCTTGGAAACAGGGGCCTTGGAAACACGGTTAACCTTAACAAGTTCCAAATATTTTGACGCAGTTTCATGCATCACGCATGATATTGGTAGACTAGATAGAGAGAGAGAGAAGGTTGGGACCTCATCTACATTTAATACACAAAGGAAAGATTTGATAGTTTGTTTGCATCGACTAGGCTCCGAAACTAATGGGCCATGAGAATATTACATTATCCCTGATGAAGATCACTACATCGTATAAAACCAAGTCGCTTTGCGCTGTCTGTCTGTCCCTTCCCTAATATGCTTAGATCTTTTAAACTACGCAACGGATTTTGATGCGGATTTTTTTAATAGATAGAGTGATTCTAGAGGAAGGTTTATAATATCTAATACAGGCATAATATAGTAGAGAAACACTGATTGCACCCGTGTCGCTAGTAGGATATATTTCATTTTGAACGGACGAAACGACCAGCACCTTCTAAGATAAATTTGTTTTGAACGCAGTTGGTTCCTTGCCGCATAGAGTCGTCCAGAAACTCGATCCCCAATACGTGTAATTGCAGATGTGGAGGAACTAAAATAATTTATTTAAACAAATATCGAGCGAATCGGAGCAATGATAGCTTTTACTGCTAATGTGCGCTAACAGCGCCCCTACGTAGACTGGGGAGTTAAGACACAATAGAACTTTTACAAGATTTTAGAAACTTTGTAACGTGAGGGTATTAGTTGAAGATATCCGGCTGAAGAGAACAAATGAGACTTTATAATATCTAGGGCGTAGGTAAGGCTTAATCTCGGAGCAACAGGAAATACCGAAAATAATTTTTATTTAAGGCGCCAGGCCCGTTGGCAAACGAATGATGTGTTCAAAACAAACAATAAAGTTACTTAAAAAATATTTAATAAGTTGTAGAATAAAACAACCGCGTATCTAAGAAACTAAAGAAACTTAACTAAGTAGGTAGACCAACGATATCGGCACCTTGGATAACACAACGCGTCCAGTCTGTTCTTGTCCAGATGTAAAAAACATGTAATTGTATACATTACTGTATATAATAGGCTATATCAATAAAACTGTGGTAGCTTTCGCGGTGTGCAATAGGGGATCGCCAGGGAAGGCACAGCCTTGTAAAATTATGTTACAACTATTATTATGCGTGTGTGTATGTTAGAACAGATGACGCTTGGCGACAAAAAATCGCATAGTAACAAGGTAACGTGACAGCTGCTACATACATACATACACACATATATCACGTCTTTATCCCTTATGGAGTAGACAGAACCTATGATAACAAGACCTACCGTTACGTAAAAAAATATATTTTAGGGCCGACTACACGACAAAAGTGTAATTAAATGTCATCTAGTCTAGAGTCTTCAAGTACTCTAACTTATAGTTTCATTTAGTTCATACATACATACGTATATCACGTTTTTATCCCTTACGGGGTAGACAGGGCCTAAGGTAACAAAACCTTAAGGCCACATTCTGACATACCTCTTTCGCTTCATCCACATTCATCAATCTTCATACATGGGCGTCGGAGATGCACTGCAATATGTTTAAATCCAAGCTTGCAGTGGTGGCACCTGCTATTTAATATAAACTATTTTTACGCTGCGAACAGCCTCGTACGTCAAATTTATTAACAAATTGTTTACGACAAGATTTAACCGAAATAGACTTAAATGACGGTGACGAAATACTTGGCAGTGGTACTTGTGTACTACAGGCGCGGATTCGTCCGGCATCCTTCAATATTGGACCTTAAGGTACTAACAAATCGTCTATAGGTATATTGTGGGGAGTGCCCCGATAGAGAGATCTCTCGCCAGGAAGATGTTATGCCTGGAGACCGAAGTCCGAAGGAAGAGAGTTGAAAGTTGTATTTATGCATCCGTGTTGAGAAACTTCGTTAGCGGGATGTAGAACGATGTGACAGCTGTCACTAGAGCTGGCTAGATACCCGTGCCTCGTAGTAGTTATGTATTCGACAACTAGGTGGCGCTAGGGTCGCTACATCAGCCCCCCTTTTTTAGGCCGGAGGTCGGTGCGGAATGCAGTGCAGTCTGTGCGTCATGTGGAGTGCCAGTGCCAGGTGCTCAGAGCCTAGTTGGCGAGCGTTGTCGCTCCCTGCTAACTGGGTCCTGTGGGATTTTCGCCCATTATCTCGATGGGCTTTAACCATTTGTGCGGGAAGTGAAGCAACTGGTATATTCTATGTTTTTCTCTGCTCCCAGACCTATGGAAGAAACACGCTCACAGATACGCTAAGCGTCAGCAATGCACCTCAGCACTTGATGAGAGCGGTGTTCGTTTCGCTGCCACCGGGGCGAGCGCTCCAGCAGTAAGAACTACGAATTAGTCCGAAACATGTCGAGAATTACTTCACTTTTAAAAGTAAATTATCCGTTTGTGTAACTATGATTGAGTCTCACTGTAATTTTATGTTGAAAGTGGTAAAAATCTGTTTATATCTTCTAAAGTACAGCTTGAATCATATTTTGGTCGGAGGACAGCCTGACCTCTGGATAGACGCCATCGCGAAGATAGCAGAAAGCGGCTGGATGCGGATGGCACGGGACCGCATTACTTGGCGTGCTCATGAAGAGGCCTACGCCCAACAATGGACTACAGGCTGAAGAAGAGAGAGAGAGTTCACAAGTTCAATGAGAGCTATAATTTTCATATAAGCAAATACAAGTGTATTTTCGTACTTTCGAGTGACATTTTCGCATAAGTGCTTTTCGAAATTGGGCCTTAGCAACGAACAAAGACCTTGTCGCAGTGAGCTGTCGCTTTACTATCGAAGGAGCTCATCCTCGGCATTGAATACGAATACTAAAAGGTTCTTGTAGGGGCATGTAGCTGCTGTGGATTTTATGATATATCAGAATATGATAAAGTTGCGACAGATAAAACAATGTCCTAGGCAACAGACGACCCTCGCGCGGGCAGCTTTCTCGCACAAAGACTCGCGATTGCGATGCAACGCGGGAATACTGCCTGCGTGATAGGGACCCTACCTAAGGATCCAAATTTATTTTAATTTTTAACCTAAGTTTTGTTTTACTAAGTTATGTACTATCAAATGAATCAAGAATTTTTACTTCTTTGTTTTACCGTTAGAAATTAAAATTCTAAAGGTCAGTCAAAATTAGAACACATAGAAAAATCCGAAAAGTACAGCTCTCCGTTTCCCGCCCATAGCTTTACTTTTCGGATTTTTCTATGTGTTCTAATTTTCACTGACATTTAGAAATTTAATTACTAAGTTATTTTAAGGTAGCCTTAGTTTATATATAAATTAATACCTACTTATGTCCTATATAATTATAAAAAAATACAAAAAAGACATAGCGGAGAGGGAACAATGAGCCACAAACCACGTCACTTTTACACATTTGAGTGGACTAAAAAAGCTATAGTTCAAGATCTGTCCGTGGATGCTTCCCTCGAATGTGTCAATGTGACCCTAAACAGTTACAATTCGTAATTAGAATTACGTATTTAAATGCTTCCCCTCTCTCACCCATCTGTAATCAACGTTTACCGCGAAGCCCACCCACGCTCTTGACAAACAAACGGACAGAATGCAGTAGCCGGCTATATCCAGTGGCGTAGCTACCTAGGGACTAGGCGGGGCAGTGCCCCGGGGCCCTCAAGCTCAGAGGGCCCTCGAATCCTTACCAGAAAATCTCAATCGAACTATTATTATTAAAACGTAACCAGTTTAGATAGTAATGGGGCCCCATTTTTTTATTTGCACCAGGGCCCTTGGTTACCTAGCTACGCCACTGGCTATATCCTGAGGCTCATCGAGCCTGGAGGCTCGGCCAAACTTCACGGTTAGTGGTATCACTGCATAATATAAAACATAGTTGAGATCTTCCATGCTAGTCTGGGGGCAAAGAAAAAACATACATACATACATACATACCGTCACGCCTCTTTCCCACAGGGCTAGGCAGAGACTACTTTGTTCCACTTGCTACGATCCTGACATACTTCTTTCGCTTCATCCACAGTCGTCAATCTCTTCATACATGCTCGTCGGTTTCGGGTACTCTTGACCTGACCTTTTTCCAAAACGTCTCCTATTTGGTCTCGAAACGTCCTTCTAGGCCTTCCCCTCCCAACGTTACCATTCACACTCCCCAAAACAAAAAACAAGAAAAAACATAGAATGTACTAGCTGTTGCCCGCGACTTCGTCCGCGTGTGTTTTTGTGATACTTACGGCTTTTCTCGATATCAAAATTATTATTATTATGACTATTAACTTCGTCACGTGAACCACTGAAAGTGTACGAAACTATACTTTTAGAATTACGTCATGAAAATAATAATTTGTGACACGGAATCTTGAAAAAAAAAAACAGGTGTGAACTGGTTAATGACTCATCACATTTATTTATGCCTTATTTTACAAAATAGTTTAATTTATAGGTTTTGTTTATAGTTTCTTTATTCAAAAAAAGCTAAGTACAGTTTTAGTTACCTACATCACTATTAATTTCGCCGAACTATGACGCTTATTGGCGAATACTGCGCTCACTTTAACGATATTTGTACCCTGATTAATTTAAAAAAATAAATATATTCTAATCAAATAATAGGTACATAAATGTTTACCTGTTTTTACCTTACAACTAACAATTCATTTACTAATCCGTTTTAATTAATATTTTGCGACTCAATTTTTTCTAGCAGAAGTTTTTTTATTTATTTTCTTGGTTTAAGTAGGTAGCTACAGATTATTAACACTTATTATCTTTATCTACAAATAAATTACCTACAGAGGCCTTACCATGACGTCGTAATGCGATTCAGTTAAGGTTCGCTCGCTGTCAGATTCATACTAAAAGCACAAACTTTTTTCACAATAAAATGCTGACATGTTCGTAGCGCAGACGTAAACGCGCCTTTTGATTTTGATTTTTTTAGGCAAAGATATTAAGAGCATACAGCCAAGCGTTTCACGCCGCCCTCATAATATATCAGGTTTTCAAGTAAGAGTGCGTTCAAAAACCGAACGCGTTGTGAATAATAGCACATAAATAAAAACAAAGTAACGGTATTGCATATTGAACTTTAGGTGATAGGTAAAGCACACAATTTAGGACGCCAATTTAGGTTGATTTAGGTTTGACGAAAATGTCTTCGGTGAAAAATACCTGTACAGCATGTAATTATTTTATTAATGTTTTTTCACAATTGACACAGTTTTCCGGCTTTATGTCTTATGTAGGTAAATTCGTATCTATCTATTTTCTCCGTAGTATTATTTTGTTTGTAATTATTACCAACTACTTATACCGAGGAAAGCTGATTTTCTTGAGTTCCGCTATTTTGTGCGTAATCACCTCAAAAATTAAATTTCAAGAAAACTGAGAAATTATATTTACCTGTATTAAATTGGAAGTATTATTTAGCAATTTTAAAAGGTTACACTTCATTGGTTTTTATTGTATAGATGTATGAAGTTAATTAATTTTAAACACAAAACCCTCTTTTTTGCGCCTCTGGGTGAGATTTTAAAAAAATGCTAAAACAGGTATTTCTTTATTTTTATTACTAAGTATTTATTCTGAGTTTCATGATTCTAGAACAATCTAATTTTATTTTTTCATACAAACTTTAACCCCCCTTTTCACCCCCTTTTTCCAAAAAAATCCAAAATTTCTGTAGCCTATATCCTATTCTGAATTTATTGAAATAGATTTGTGAACATTTCAACAATATCCGTTCAGTAGTTTTTACGTGATGCTCAGTCAAACAAACAAACAAACAAACAAAAATTTTAAAAATTGTTTTATTATGTTCAGTTACCGATTTTAAGTCACCCTGGTCGGTTTTTTTTTTTTAATCTTCAATGTACAGATTTTTTGGTCTCAACGATTTTATTATATGTATAGATTAAGCGATAAGACCGCCTATTGTCTACTTTGTTCTTTGTTTCTGTATTGTTTTGTACTGATTTGTGGTGTTCAATAAATAGTATTTGTATTGTATTGTATTGTAATGTACCAGTTGCTTCTTTACCCGCGCTGATGGTAAAAGCCCATCGAGGGAATGGGCGAAAATCATAGGAATCATGTTGTAGCTGATGAGGCTAGCAACCCATTACTATTTTGATTCCATTTTCCACCTATACGCCCACAATTTTGCTAAATGTGGCCTGTAGGTATCTGCTACCTTGGGCTCTGTCTACCCCGTAAGGGATAAAGACGTGATTTGTTTATGTTTTATTATTTATTAGTTGAGATCAGGCTGCGAAATCGCCTGAACAAGTATTGGCTTGAGGAATCTTCCTAAGTGGACTTAGTATGTTTTGTGTGTGTATATTTATGTAGTTTATATGTATTTTATATGTAGTATATTTCTGACACATATTAGTCTATCGTTTTTTTAAATTAGGTATGTATTAGGGTGTAGGTAGGTACATGTATAGTTGTGTAGGTGTATTCTTATTCTTATTATTTTTATGCTTTATTTGTTTAGGTTAAGTTGTATGTCTACTGTCTATACTGGTTTCTGTTGTTCTGTCAATCGTTCGAAGGTTAGCTGGAATAAAGAGTTATACATACATACATACATACATAGTCGTAGATTTTCATGCGCTTTTCACCAATCTAGACAGAACGATTAACGAGGCAGGTTAAAATAATTTGTCAAGGTGCATTAGTCGCTAGTTTAAATAAATAAGATACTCAATTGTTAGGTAAATGAGCAGAAATACACATCCTACTAATTTGTGACGATGTAAGTGTGTATGTTTGTTCCTTCTTCACGCTGAAACGACTGGACGGATATGGGTCAAATTTAGAACGGAAAGAGCTGGTACCCTAGATTAAAACATAGGCTACATTTTATCCCGGAAAATTGCATAGTTGCCGCGGGATAGTCTTAGCTGCCTACAGTGGCAACGTTTATTATTGCAGAATATACTATCAACAACGGTTCCTAAGTCTATCTCTACGCGGACGAAGTCGCGGGCAGAAGCTAGTTTGACATATTTCCACAGAGAGTGGGGTCCTAGTGTAAAAGGAGTTAAGTCTAAAATAGTTCTGAATTATCCCCCTTTTGACTTGGACCCCAGCTTAACGTCTGTGACCAATATCTTCGGTCTACCTGCAATCGCTCTTCCATGCTGGTCTGGTAGTAAAGAAAAAAACATAGAATTTACCAGTTGCTTTTCTTCCCGCGCAGGTGGTAAAAGCCCATCGAGGGAATGGGCGAAAGTCTTAGGAATCATGTTAACCCATCACTATTTTTATTTCCGTTTCCACGTATACGCCGAATCATGCTAAACGTGGCCTGTTTACCCCGTAAGGGATAAAGACGTGATATATGTAGGTATGTATGTATGTACCTGCAATCGCGAACCATGCGACATGGGGCCCGATTTTAGAAAGCACATTTGAGAAAATACTACTCGAAAGCTTAGAAGAAAATTAAAACTCTCATCAATCTTGTAAGCTGGTTAAATTCGATTCGAGATGTAGTTTTGAAGATTATAAGTAGCTTACCACTTTCGAGTGATTTGCTTTCAAAAATCGGGCCCCTGAATTGAAATATCAAGAGGCCATCAAAGGTAATCGCATAGGTAATAAAAAAAAGTGTGAACTTAGGTGGAAGTTTATTGTATGTTATTATTTTCACTGTCACACTGAATTGAATAACATAATTGTGGAGAAATTAGTATTGGAGTGCAGTTTATAAATTCACACCAAGCAAAAATGCGTTATAAATAACGCCGACAAAATTAAAATCTTTTGAAATCGGAAAATGTAGGTTGAAGTCTTTATTTCTTTATTACCCTCGTTACAACCTGTAGTAGTTAATGTTACCTGCCTAATAAAATAATCATTCAAACGTTGCGTATTAGAAACATATAGCAACACACCCATTTAATGAATTTATCTACTATGTTTAGAGCTTCCAGTTAATCGATACAAACAGTTTAAATCGTATCGATAAAACACAGACAAAACTGTTGGAATCTCAATAAAATCGCGTTTAAACCGTGCGAGCCAGAGGTATTTATTTAAGTGGTTTTACAGCCCCGCCGCACGCACTAAATAACGGGCCATTGCTATTACGACAGACCACACAATACCGGGAACGTAATTGTTGAAAACATCACTAACCAACTTGCAGCTTGCAACATTTTGCTGAGTGGGGTCCACTTTACACCATATCGGTACTGTTCCTTAGTGTATTGTATTTCTCCTTGTTTTATGTCTACTTGTATCGAATGTGTGTAAATAAATGTTTCTCTCTCTCTCTCTCTCTCTAATTTCGGCGGTGACTGCTCAATAATATTGAGTATAGGTACAGTAGGTAAGTAAAAGCTTTATTGTACACTAGCTTCTGCCCGCGACTTCGTCTGCGTAGAATTATACATTAAAAGCTTCCTCTTGAATCACTCTATCTATTAAAAAAAACCGCATCAAAATCCGTTGTGTAGTTTTGAAGATATAAGCATACATAGGGACATAGAGACATAGGGACAGAGAAAGCGACTTTGTTTTATACTATGTAGTGATAGTGAAATATAAAGAAACAGATACAATTTACACAGATAGGATACAAATACAACAGTTGTTGGAGCGTGTACGCAACCTCTTTAGATTTAAGAGTTTTGTCAATTCAATTCAATCGCTGGTAGTTTCAAAAAGACATTGTAAATGAGCCCTTGGCGGCCAATTTGCAAAAATAAAATTTTAATTTTAATTTTTAATTTTAATTTTCAATTCAATTTTTAGGATAATATGTATGGCCCCATCGATCAATGCGATGATTTAGCCAATGTCAAAGTATTAAAAATATATTCTAAAATCTTGTGACAAAATCTCGCTAACGTTGTACGGTAGCACACAGTCAAAGGACCCCCTGTCGGGCTCTTTAGCCAACGGATAATGATATCCCTCGGAGATCGCCATTAAATATTAACCGATGCCCAGGGTGCACCGGACCAGCGTATTGTCTTACAATACGTCACTCTTCGTACCGTAAAGCCTTTGTACCTACTGAAGTACTCTCCGTTTTAATTACCCTACTAGCGGTTGCCCGCGACTCCGTCTGCGCAGAATTCACTTAATTGATTCCTTGGGAACTATGTGATTTTCCGGGATAAAAACTATCCTATGTCTTACCCTGGGACTAAAACTATCAATATACAGAATTTCAACTAAATTGGTTCAGCGGTTTTAGCCTGAAAAGGTAACAGACAGACAGACAGACCGACAGAGTTAGGTACTTTCGCATTTATAATATTACCTATATAGTGGAGGCAAAATACGTGAAATTTCCCTTAAGTC
Organism: Pandemis cinnamomeana; assembly: GCA_932294345.1. NCBI lineage: Eukaryota > Metazoa > Arthropoda > Insecta > Lepidoptera > Tortricidae > Pandemis > Pandemis cinnamomeana. The sequence goes on along the minus strand of OW028724.1, from coordinate 4,780,296 downwards.
AGGAAATAATTCTAAGAACTGATAAAAACAATTGTTTTTGATTTGTATGGGTTAGCAATGGAATTTAATACATCACTTGATATATTCACCCCCCCGGAAAGGGGTGGAATTGGTTGAAAATGGTGTAATAGTAATAACTAAGAAGAAAAAATAGGTGTAGTCTGTGCAATTTGCCATACGTTTTATTACATCTTAATCTATATTTGCACCCGTTATTTAGCTCAATTCAAGCTACGGAACATACAAAAAAAAAATCATATAACTAAAAATATACTTTTTGGCATTGCGGCCCCGGGAAAAATACAGAACGCGGTGCAAATTGAGGAAATGATGAGAATATATATCAAAACACAATACCAAATTTGCACCAGGGTGCGACACCCGGAAAGTAGTTTTCTATGTTTTACTGTCTTTGTACTTCGGGGGAAATTTTGGAATTAATAAAAATCGTCACAATCGTCTTAACTTGGTTTGATTTACATTCGCACCCCATAAAAAATTGACATTTCTACACGGAACATGCGGTTCTGTAATACTAATAATAAGTAATAATAAGTAATACTACCGCTACCTAGCGTTCGCTGCTATTCCTTGCGTTTAGATAGAACTATGTTTACCAAACTTCCGGTTAAAATTTTCTTTTTTTTATTGAGTGCGAATGTAGTATCTTTTAAATATGTGTTATTTATAAATTTTCACGACTATCTTAATTTCCCCCGAAGTACAATCTACAAAAGAGTGAAAAAAAACATGTTCCATACTTTGCACGGGGGTGCAAAGTTACCTGGGTGTTTATAATACTTTGAAAAGCTTAATCTAAGTTTGCACCAACCGTCTGAATTATCCTCGAGCCGCAATCAGAAAAAAATATTTTACCAAGATTCTATACATCGTACACCTTTTTAATTAACATACATTATGTACCAAAGGGGACCCTTCACGTGGCTAAACTTGCGCCTAATACCTTTTATCATACTCCAAAATAACGGCATTTGAAGTTTATACCTAATATTTTAAAGTGTTCCGTACATGATAGAAAGGTGCAAACCGAAGGAAACCATCTAGTCGTGCCCTCTAACGATTCCACAAAAAAACACGACTACACGAATTACTTCCATACTTTTCGGTAATTCGACTATACTATATAGTAAGGATTTAAATTCATCAACAGTAAAGGAACATAGGGTGGTAATGGTAACTTTTGAGAGTAATTTTGGACGTAGGATTACTCGAACTATTCTTTATTTAACAACAAAAATCAGCACAGTAGTTTTACAAAAACAATAAACAATATGTGGTTTTATAACTTAAAAGTGATCTCTATCAGCAACCTTACGACTACTAAGTAGTCCTTGTTTGAGAATAGGTGCTGCCATCTATCGTAAAATATTGATAACTTTTCATACTTTGAGGAGGGTACAGTTCGCGCCTTCATAAAAATATCAAACGCTAGATGACTGTTGCTTTAGTTCGACTACTCACCAACAGATGACAGTAACAACCAATGAAAAAGCGTGAAAAAAGAAAAATACCGATTTTGAAGTATGTCAACGAATGATTGAAACTTCAATCAGAAAACCATAAAAAGTAGTTTTAAAACCTTTTTTATTTTAAACCGAACGCGTTAAATTTTTTCTCCAATCATTTATTGTACAATGACTCAGTAAGTCAAGGTTGACATCATAAACATAACCTGTGGAACAAATCAATACGGAAAAATGACGTTTGTTGACAGTTTGGCTTTGTTATCGTGCAGATTATTTTACACTTTTTGGACCAGAAAAAAATTCTCGTGTATCAGTACAGTAAGATTTCATATGGATTTGAAGGATGAAGCAAAAGCACACACCGATGTGGTCAGCGTACCGCCCATCGTTGCGACCTACCGACTCGCGCTGCAGACTTTCCAAGACAAGGCGACTTCTGATCTTCCTGCTAACTTAAACAAGCTCAAAAAGGTAATGGACAAGTTAAGAAGCGAGGACCTAGGTTTAGAAAGAAGATTAACCGACCCAGAAACGTGGGCCAACCCCACCAAAGCTCCCTGCACTTACATTCAAGTATTTCAGAACCACGAAATAAACATGAGTATTTTCGTTCTGCGACCCGGTTTTAAGATGCCTCTGCACGACCATCCACACATGCACGGATTATTAAAGGTAATAGCAGGTGCCGTGAACATTCGCAGCTTCTCTGAGCATCCACTGAAGGAAGAGGTGAGCGCTTTGGACTTTGCAGTGAGGGCTAAATACCAAGCAGCACGGTTGGCACACGGAATTCATAAACGCAGAAGGTTTTTCGCCTCAGTTACGCAAGATCGCGTATGCCGTGATAGTGCTGAGACTTGTATTCTGACTCCTACTGTTTCAAATTACCATGAGATAGAGGCTCTAGAAATGCCTGCTGCCTTTTTCGATGTTTTAGCTCCACCCTACGATACTTTTATCGAAGGCATTGGACCTAGAAGATGTCGGTACTACACCGTAGCTAACACATTAAGCAGTAACCTAGTTGAACTACAGGAGGGCCCGGCACCGGACTGTTTTTACTGTGATCAGGCCCCGTACTTGGGTCCCAAGCTGTTTTAGATACAAATTAAATTAGGTAGCTATGAAATTTAGACGACTGTACAAGGAAATGAGTACCTTAGGTGAAATTTTAAATGTATTTACAAAGTACTGATTGACTCATGTTATGTGCTGTTATTTGTTATCCATCCACTATTGTATTTTTAACAAACTGATATTATGCTTGTGAACTACTTTACAATCTATTTCAAAAGTAAAATTTTTGGTTCTATGCTCAAATTTGGGGCTCAAGGTGACTTCAACTTTTTTTTCTAACTTTCCTATCTCATCTACAATATCATATAAACTTCTCCATATAAATCTTAATTCTCATACATAATTATAGTCTGATCTCTTTCCAAACTTGTCCTCGTTCATATATTATTAATAGCAACTACATGAATCATTGAAAGTCAATTTAGGTAGGTTAGGATGGTGGACAATATGGAAAGTTGAAATGTTAAAACAATGGATAACATAGCTATATAGATAAGTAAATGTTTGAGTTTAAATAGAAAAGTGGAAACAAATTATGTGGATAAAGTCACCTAATCCAAATTGAAAGTATTGAAACTAGAAAATAATCTGCCTTCAAAATTTATTGTGAACACAATGAATACTACATAGTTCAAATGTTTTGTGCCTTGATTTAAGATACTTTGTCTGGCTGGACCAGGCTGGGTGTAGTATAAGATATCAGTCACCATTACTATATAAGGATTCTAATAGCGTTGACAAATTTAAAGTTTAAATGTTACCACTAAGTAGATCCAATGATGCTAGTGCCGCCAGTTTACTCTGCTAGTCTGGAATAACGAAGTCATATAAGCTATTGCTACAGAAGTGGCAGAGTGGACTTTCACTTTGTGTGTTGTATAAAGAAAAATTTTGCTGTTTTTACAATTTGGGATTTTTTTCAACCCATGCTGTTATTGCTTCATGGAAAACTAGAATTTTATCTAATCCGGATGCTTTGCTTACATACTTAAGGCATTACCCGCATCTGATATTTTATTAAACTGTATTCTTTTCTTAATAATATTTATAAATGTATATGCCATTGAATTTAATGTAATAAAATGCACAAACGGTCAATTTTGTGACTTATATTAAGACCTATCAGGTTAACAGATGGGACAATGTTGTATTATTGACACTACTAAGAAAATCTTAGGAATCATGTCATAGGCGATGCGGCTAGCCCATCACTATTTTGATTCCCCTTTCCACCTATACGCCCCAATCATGCTAAACGTGGCCCTTAGGTCTTGTTACCTTAGGTTCTGTCTACCCCGTAAGGGATAAAGACGTGATTATGTATGTACGTATGTTTACTTAGAAAAGTCGTTGATGTTTGGGTTCACATTACCAGCTCTTCCCACACTTATGAAACCAAGATCAGGGCCCTCAGTTCCACTAGGCACTAGGGAAATGCTTAGGGCCCCATGATTCGTGAGACCCCCTACTTCATGTCAGGTACTTCCTAGTAGTAACAGGGGGCCTAATAGCCTAAAAATACTCCTTTCAGTAAATTATGGGGAGTTGCTAAAATTGTATACATACATTGAAGATATCTTTGCATATTCCCATGTTAATATTTGTTTTTCGTGTTCTCTTACAATTTTGATAGTAAAATGGCAATGTATTTAATTAATTTGATAGTTAAGTACCAAGGTATTGTAACCAGCTTAGTGATTTATCCATGGCTGCTTGATATTTGGAAGGCTAATCAAAGTATTTCTATTTAGGTTTATCTTTATCTATCTTGTAACCAAATTACAATCGTGGCCCTCAGTAAGATTTTTCACAATAAATCTTAGTGACTTCTCGCTACTAGATAATTAGCTAGCGATGGCTCAATTTGCTAGAATTGAGTACAGTTATCAAGACATTTCTTTACCACCATGTGGTGTCATTATCAATTTACCATTTACTAGCATCTGCCCGCGGCTTCGTCTGCGTAGAATTATACATATAAACCTTCCTTTGGATCACTATCTATTTAAAAAACGCGTCAAAATACGTTGCGTAGTTGTAAAGATCTAAGCATACATAGGGACAGACAGCGGAAAGCGATACTATGTAGTTACAAGTCAATGACACAATCAGCCTTTGGGTTTTTCTTTTCTGACGAAGCAACTGTTATGGCATGTTTATACTCAAGTTTTTATTGTTTTTGTATGCCATGCCGCATTTAGTTTGTTGATCAATATGTATATCACAATTTTTTATTGAAGTGTATAAGATTGTCTACATTCCAAAAATCTTATTTATTTCACGTTATGAATACTTAACTAACGCAATTAAATTTGAAGAAATTTACAATTAACACCATGATCTCTGAAAAATTAAAAGTTAAAATGAAAGTTTATCGTGAAGTAAATATTTTATTTTAAGTATTTTATCTTTTAGGGCCAACTTAGGGTTAAGTTTTCTGAAGGTTTACCGGACATAGTCTTGTATTGATGTTTTTGTTAAAATAAAATATTAACAATGTTAACTCCTCTATTTTATTTATGGCTCACCAATACTGCAATTGATTGCTGTATAAATAAATTTTCAAAGTAGGGTGAAACAATGAAAAAATTGGTTAGTAATTATTGATTTATTAAAAAATAACAGTAGCATAATGAATTAAAGAATTGTTAAGAGAAGACTACATACAAAGTCTTCAAATGTAGGTAAACAGTTTTAAAATATTCCCATCATATGCAAATAACTAGACGTAATATAAGTATTTAGCTTATTCATTTTACAGTCTTACAATTTGCAATATGACAGTTACAATAATTCGGTGTTTTGCAAAAAAAACAAGATTCTTAACTTATCTTTCTCTTTCACTCTAATGATATTCTGTAAAGCTAGAGAGAATAAGCCCCGAACTTTCGTTTTACAAAGCGTCACACACACTTAGCTTTGATTGCTACGTAAATAGTTAAGATCTTTATAGAAACAATAATCTGAAATATGCGTACTTAAATATAAATATATATCTTTGTGATTCTAGTAAAATAATTTTATGCTTCAATTTGACCAGAAGTACATTCTTAGGTATACTAACAACAAAGTTGGTTAAAAAGTAAGGGTTTTCTTCGCTGTTTTACAATAACCACGGGATTTACTAGAGTGGACAATAAATGCCGAAAATGGATGAAAGATAAAATTAAATTTATTCTCATATTCAAGTATATTGTACGTAAAAAGTTAAAATTTCACAGTTATAGCTTTATTTTACACTCCGTGAGAATTTCAAGTGTGTATTACAGTTTAGAAGATACGACCCTTTGATAGACAAATTCACAGAGCAGAGCCGTAGTAACAGTACTTGCAAACCGCCGCGAGCCCGCAGCACACACAACCTTGTCTCAGTAAACCATCATTGCACTCATCAAGGAACTAACAAGTATTTCTGGTCAAATTTCAAAGCGAATAGGGCATACCAACACTTCACTGATACGAAATATGAGTGAAAATATGAATTTATATTGCACTTCGTTTCACATGTCACAGATAAGAAATCGTAACGATATCAAACTGCTTTCCCCATCTGATTCTATTACAAATAAATTGATAAGCCATTTTGTTGATGACAACCTAAATATTGTTAGGTAGGTATAGTAAGTGCCATTCGCGAAGACGCCAACCGCGGTTCTCATTATTAAGCTGTTAAAAGTTAATTTTGATAAATCTACGCGTCCTTGTGAAGGGCAGATATACACACTTTATGACAGATATACACGCGTCTGTTATTAAATTCTTCTATTAGACGGCTACTAAATGATATGAAAACGCTACTTAGTAACTGTCTCATTTTGGATGTAAAACAATTGAATGTGGTAACATTTATTTGCGTACTATTCCAGACCTTACACGAAATTAGAAATTCGAATTCCGTATCGCGCTGTCTAGCTCATACTAAGTATTAAACAGGAGAGCGAAAGAGACATACGATACGAATGAATGCCTAGACAGTTGTTTCAAATGATTACACAGGGTGTCTTAGAATTGTTCCTGAATATACCAGCAGGTTCGGTTAGTTTGATGGAACACTCGACTCCTGTATAAGTTTTCCCTCACAGCTTTTGATTCAAAATCATGTCACACCTTTGACGTACGCTTTGAACATCGGCCATTGAATGACGTTAAAATTAAATTTGCCAACCACAATTAAAAAATCCTGCAAAACGTAGGAGTGTTCAAACTAATTCTAGATTAATTAGGAGACACTCAATATGAAACTACCGTGAGACTCAATCATAATTAGATAAACGGATAACTCACGTAAAAGTCGAGTGATCGTCAACGTGTTCGTTTCGCTGCCGCCGGGGCGAGCGCTCCAAGAGCAAGGACCGCGAACTAGTCCGAAACACGTCGAGCATCACTCGACTTTTATACGTGAGTTATCTTTGTGTAATTAGGAGACACAGTGCATAAAAAAACAATGAAGTCATCTATATATATATAGATTTAACACCAATATTTAGCTTAACTCTTGATACCAATTTCTTTGGACAATTTCGGTATTTCTAATCACACTTATCTAACATGATCTTTGCATTGGTTACGTTGACATTAACACGTACGCACAGTTTACACATATGTGATTTATTTGTGATTTATCAGTGATAAGAACGGATACACTTGCAGTGCGAGATAGTGATTCAGTATCAATGAACATTAGAAATTTCAACCATATGGTCATGACAAGGAAAAGTGATCCAGAGATGAATGAATATAGCAATATAATGATATTTGAAATTAACATTGCAATATCCAGTTGCTATTAGGAAGGAAAATACAATATACCAGTATAGGCCCCACGAATGAAGGGGCCTGGGGGCTTCACGGATGCCGCCCCAAGTCTATGCGTGCGTTTGTTGAAGTAATAAAATGATGATTCGTTGGTGTACAAAATGCAATTTGGAATAACGTATTAACTATATCACAAATTAAGATTCAGGCTTACAATAAATTCTAACTAATAAACAGCTAATAAAGCTTAAATTCAATTCCAATAACGATTCGACAATATGGTTATTATTATAAACAATTCTGAGTTGTGTTTTACTCAATCCTAAAACTATAAATTGATATTATGCAAATGTGTTTTTTTTTTTCGAAAAAATCCTAGGTTTTTGGAAACCCATAATTAGATAAAATGTGTCTATTTTGATGTACATAATCTTGCCATTAAGATGACAGATTTTTTCTGACCATGCAGTAAACATTTAAATTTGGTCCTTGATCAAAAATACACTCGGGGTCTCATCTAATAAAATCGAATTAAACTATTTAATATTATTGACTAAACATATTATATCCGACAGGCTAGTCACTTCTTCATTTTACATGATTAAAGTAAGATTAAAATCTTCTACAGATAAGTTATACATATATAATCTTTATTATGATAACTTTAGTATCATCTTCGTAGGGATCAAATAAAAGAAAGAAAGAAAGAAAGAAAGAAAAACATTTATTCGCGATATATACTGGGTTACAAAAACAAAGAGTGAAAAAAAAAAAAAAAACAAAAAATATCAGTACATACATCACGAAATGAAATAGATACACATTAATAAAAAAAAACGTGATAACTACTTTACTTTCGAATATTTTTAATCTACTTTTCTATTAGCATTACATTGTATATGTAAAGATTAGAAATTTCCGTTTTTTTGAAAGGCAATGCCTACCTGTAGGATATATTCTTAATTCTAATAAAAAGGCAGTGATTAGGTTAATTCTAGGTAGCTCCAAAACCATCAACCTTTTCGGCTAGGTTAAAATAATTAGGCATGCAATAACAAAAGGTAAATACTACTGCTACGTTTTGTGTTATTATAATAATATAAGAAAAAAATCAACAAAACTTGCAGTTGTCACTATAATATTTAAACTTATACTATTTTACCCCACTGGACTAGAAAACGAAGTCCCCAAATCATTGTCACAAATTATGAAACTCAACCACCGGCTAAAAACATGAGTCTCTTTTCAACTGTTGAGTAGAAAGAGAAGGATCTTAGCTGGCTGAACCGTTCGTCTTACATGTAAAATATTTGTCACATAAGTCATTGTATGACTGTTATACCCAAGGTCTTTTAATACCTACTTTAGTGAGCAGAAAATATCTGTCTTTCAAATTTGTTCCTAAACTACCAGCATCCAACTTAGTCTAATTTATTCCGTATTTTCAAAATACATATTCCAAATCTTAAATAGACAAAAACGCGTGGTTAAAATAATGTACAACTTTAGAATTTACCGATGGGATTGGGTTATCCCCTTTTATAATTTACCAATGGATTATTCCCTTTAGAATCTACCAACGCATTATCCCGTTTAGAATTATCAATGAGTTTACCCTTTAGAATTTACCAATAGGATATTACTCTCGAAACTGTGCCCCCTAGGGACAAGTGGGGAAAAAATATACCTTCGCCAAACATCAAATCTGACAACAATACTTGATGTTATCTGGAATCGCCATCCCGTTCTTTCACAACGATTCACAATATGCTTGAAAGGGAAAGCGTGTCAACACCGTTGATGTTTCTACCAGTGTATCTCATTGCAGAGGCATAATATACATAAAAATCAATTTTTAAATTCGTCATCCCGACTTTTGTCTTACTTTTCAAATGTATACATGAGAAAATTTACGAGGGTAAATGTAACCCATTTAAAACAATTGTACCTCTAGATTGTGATGCACTTTTATTCATTTTTATCACGTTGGTAGTATGTCTGATTGCGTTGTGTTGGTACGTCGAATTAAGCGGGTGTCGGACGGTCGCCGACTCCGCCGGCCAAGTCGTACACGGCCTGTGCGACTTGGGCTGCCAGTCTGTCTGCGGACTGTAAAAAAGAAATTTTTGGAATGTTTATTTTAACGAATGAAAAACATTTCTTGCTACTCTGCTACTACCGATCATTATGTATCAATGATACATATCAATGGAAATGGACCTCTGCAAAGTAACTTCAGCACGTGTCACTCGTTAAATAGACTAGATGAAAAAAAATTTCTTTGATGAATAGAATAGAATAGAATAGAAAAACTTTATTGTATAATCTGTGTAGGTACAAAGATGGTGAAAATGTTTTATAAAGTTTCAGTTCTTAAAATCTAATTCACAATTTACAAGCATAAAATTCTTTTAAATCATAAAAAGCCATCTCTATTAACCATTTTTCAAGTGTTCGTTTAAAAGTGCTATCATCTATACTTTTTATACAATTGGGAAGATTATTAAATACACTAATAGCTGATATTAAAGCACTTTTTATAAATATTGCACTTTTTTGTCATTTTCGTAAGATAGAACAGCTTACCTCCTGAGTGTCAGCCTCCGCATACACCCTCACTACATCCTCAGTGCCGGAGGGCCTCACAAACGAGCGCCCACTCTTGTACGCTGCCACCAGCTCGTTGATCCTGGTCTGCAGACCCTCGGGAGCCGTGCAGGTCCGCTCAGCATCCGCCGTTGATATTACATTCCTATCCTGTAAGCGAAAAGACTTGGTAGTCAAGTGGTTTCAGCAAGGGCCTCTCAAACATGGAAAAACTGAGGTGATTAGTTTAGGGTGATAGGTTGTTTGTTTGTATGTGTGTTGTGTACAGAAGTGTTTAATGAACTAACTCAAACACCTACTGATATATACATATGATATGTATTCCACAACATTATTTTTGTGCTATTACTGATTGATGTCCCAGTGGAAAGTTTCTAAATTTGTCAAAATTCCAGGAAAAATAACATAGGAAAATATCAGAAAATTCACAAATTGAAACTTTCCATTTCCGACACGCAAAATTTCCTATATTTCTTGTGGAAATTTCCAGAAATTTCCGCGAGAATTTTCCCTACTTTTCTTGGAAACTTTCCGTATCTTGCACATCTGTCTTGGATTTACCTGTACGGTGACTTTGAGCTGCCGGCAGGGTAGGTCAGTGTAGGCCGTCATCCACGCCTGCGCATCAAGCCCTCTCGCACAGAGCACTGTCTCCACGAGGAACAAGTCCGATATCGCGTCCCCAACCGCCTCGTTGGTCATGTCTATGAAGTTGACTAGTAACTGGGCCGCTTTACGTTGCTCCGGCTCGCTGGATCACAAATGAGACAATTAGAGAGAGTTCAGTTTTTTTTTATAAGACACTAGCGACCCGCCCCGGCTTCGCACGGTATATTATGCATGTATTATACATTATAAACCTTCCTCTTGAATCACTCTATCTATTAAAAAAAACCGCATCAAAATCCGTTGTGTAGTTTTGAAGATATAAGCATACATACGGATTTGGGGACAGAAAAAGCGACTTTGTTTTATAATATTATTATGTAGTGAGTGATAGTGAAGTGAAGGTAGGAAAACGATCAACTGCGTCACATGTGATCAGAACATTAACATTATTTGGAACTAAGCGCCATTCGCAAATGGCAAATATCTGTGAATTTCTACAAAAAGCTAGCACTAAGTTAATTTTCAACTCATTACCATGATTAATTAGTGCTGTACTTTCTCCTACTCCAGCCGTATTACAATCAGGTCACTCAATCGATTGTTTTAGTTTTGTTTCGCTAAGTTTTCCGTAAACACGCTTAATTATTATACTAGTATTAAATTTAAAAGTGAAAATTACCCCTCCTGAGCGATCCTCCGTATGGTCCTCTTAGCCAGATCGCTGTAAACAACAGTGCCGTGCCCATTAGCCTCGAAGTATACGCCGACGTCGTACGACAACGCCGCGTGGTGCAAATGCTTCACGCCCGTCTTCACGCACGACACTGGCACTTTCTAAAACCGAAATAATTACTATTAATAACTTATCCAGCATTTTATACTACTTTTTAGAAGTAGTTCAGTTACTCGACAAGAGATGGCGCCACAAAAAAACACGCGGAAAGTAACACAAACTTTTGCATTTATACAAGTCGTCTTAGAATTGTTCTGGAATTGTTATAGAACATTTAGGCCAGCCATAGACGGACTGCTTAGATCAGCCAGAGCTGCAAAGCTGCAAAGTGTCTGCAGTTACAATACAAAATTCAGAGCAGTCGGGTTCAAGTCGACTCCAACCTCAACGCGAGTGCTCTCGTGCCGTTGGTCTCATCTCGACTGCCCTCACCAGTCCATCTATAGCCGCCCTTAGAGGAGTACTCGGTGGAACTAACCCTACCAACAGCTTACCAATTCCAAATTAATTTTAAGACACTGTTATGTAGGATTATAAAGCCACGGATAAACTAGGAGACACAAATGTCGTGCGACACCGTGTCGCCCGACATGTTTGGCAACATCGCGCGAGACGTCTCGGCGAAGTTTTAGGGTGGTACAAATAGTTTGGTGAAAAAAAAAATTTGCTGATTTTCGGCGGTATGGCGACCATTTGGAACCGTCCAAAAAGTATGGCATGGTGATTTTCGTAAATGGCTGCACGACGATGATTAACCGTGCAAAAATTAACCTGGTACAAATGGTTGAATTTTTTATTTTTTAATTAACGCATTCGCGTTGGTATGGCGGGCTGTAAGTCACACCGGAAAAGTATGGCATGACACTACCGCCTGCTTATTTTTTATGGACTATCGGAAAATACTAAAATGATTGTGGAACAAATCGTTTGCCACTCGTAATTTATCCGACGAGTTCGACTAACGCCCACGCGATGGGGCCGCCGGTACCAGCGCTATGACCATCATTTTTCTTTTTGTCATTGCGTACTTTAGACCCCTGAAGAACCGCCATACTGGTAGAAATGACCCAGTAATTTCTGTCACTATCTCCCGGCCTAACGGGTCGCGCGATGTCGCCAGATATCAGGTGAAGTATCGTTGGCTTTAGTTTCTCGCTTGTTTCTCACCAGATCATCAGTGATGTATTTAGTGGAGGCACCGTTGGCGTACGCAGTCTGCACCAGGCCTAGCTTGAGGTCGGTGGCCTCACAAGCCTTCAGCAGCTCGGTTATGTAGCTCGCTAGCAGTGTAGCTATCTTGTCCCCGTCAAGGAGGTTCATCTGGTTCCTAGAAAGGTAAACATTTTATGATTTAATAAATATTTTGACCAAAAAATAAAAAAAACACTTAAATTGCAGAGACCCATCTTGCAACATGATTTTATTAAATCAATGATTTATTAGAAGTATTTTCTTGTATAAAAATTTCCGAAGGTCTCCTTTCCCTAGACATATTTTATGACATATTTATTTTCATGGATTATAAATTCTGAAAGCGTTCTTTCCCTGGAGTTTTTTTTTAACATCCGCAAAATTTCGTAGTCTTTCAATTTACTAGGGTCACAAACGCTTAAACTGATTTGTTCCACGTACATAACTATTTTTCATAACCAGGACATTCTAAGGTAAAATAAAGACAATTTCGCGTAAAACAAAAACATGTTCGCGGCTTAGCGGTGGCCCAAACCCCGCCGCATTTAAACCTAAATTAATCCAAATTAACCATCCTACATCCTATCGAGAAAAATAACAATAAAAAAATATCCCATTCAAAATTGCAAACAGGGTCACAAGCGATCAAGAAGTTTGTCCCTAGTAGAATGAACTACTACAAAATCTTGCGCATGTTAAAAAAAATACAGGGAAAGAAGACGTTCAGCGTACTGTATTCTCATGATTTTGTATAATTTGTCCACAGGAGAAAACTCTTCAATGGTTGATTCGATTGACAGGAGGTATACATTTGTAAAAGTGATGACAATGCAGATTAAAAATGTGATTATTGAGAGAAATGTACATTTCGAAGTCCGACTATTGCAGTGGGATCCTGATCCTATAAATTCCAAGAGGACGCAGCAGATGGATGACGTCATGTTTTACGTAAATTTAATAATAAAGCACGCAGCTGTTTTTTTCATGCTTAACATTTTTAAATGAAATTTTGAAAAATGTATACTTTTAAGGATCGCCCTTAGAAGTTGAGGATCACGACATGCTTTGACTTTGATCCATCTCTGCACAATTTTGCTTCCGCGTTTACCAGGAGCGCATGAATTTCAAGATATCAAATGCACTGGACGACCTAATTGCCTGAATCGATAACATTGGATCCAAATCGAGGGAAATTATTGCACTTCAGATGCTCCTTCTATTCTATATTCAAGTTTTCGAATCCAGACTTTCGTATGATTTGGTGACGTCCTTTATGTTTTTACCCTGCTGCGTCGTCGATTTTGCTTCCGCGTCTACCAGGAGCGCATAACATACAAAGGTCTGTCCAGTATCCATGAATGCACCCGTATGACCTAATAACCTAGATCGATAACATTGGATTCCCAAAAAGATGGTCTACGTTACAAAATTTTACAGTTTATTACTTACTAGCGACCCGCCCCGGCTTCGCACGGTATATTATGCATGTATTATACATATAAACCTTCCTCTTGAATCACTCTATCTATTAAAAAAAACCGCATCAAAACCCGTTGTGTGCTTTTGAAGATATAAGCATACATCGGGACACGGGGACAGAAAAAGCGACTTTATTTTATACATGTAGTGATGATGTGGTGATATAGCGACCCGCCCCGGCTTCGCACGGGTGGAATCAGTGTTTCTCTATTATACTATGCATGTAAACCTTCCTCTTGAATCACTATATTAAAAAAGCCGCATCAAAATCCGTTGCGTAGTTTTAAAGATCTAAGCATACATAGGGACAGACAGACAGCGGAAAGCAACTTTGTTTTATACTATGTCGTGATCACGCGGACGCTGCTGAACGGGCTTCAATGACATTTAATTATACACGTATACAGAAGACAGAACATACTGTCCGTGACCTCTTAGAATAACATTCGGGTTTATCTTGCTGTCCAGAAGATTAAGTATTAAACTCACAAGAGTGAGCGAGACTGCATAGGTAACACAAGTTTCTGTGAAAGCCAAGTCGCGATCAAATGCCACTTGGTGCAACGCAAGTCTACTCTTATTGTTTTTTAACAGGTGGTTGGGTTAAATTGACTAAAAACCCCTGCCTGATGTTAGAATTTTTGAAATGAAAACTTAATTAGCGGTGTTGTGTAGTTTTTGGGCTGGGTAAAAAATGATAAACTCGCGTCAGGTCACGTGACCTGACCTGATCGAAAAATCGTAAGACGAAGGAAGATTTGCTGCTGGTTCGTTTGCGCAAGTGTGTGTGTATGTAGTTCTCAATTCTGCCGGCACTCCCATATTTTTTAAATTCAGCTTCACAAGTCTCCATACGTTGGTCGATGCTCAAAGTGTACGGAATCAGAGGCGACTTGATTTTGAACCCAGCCATGTTTTTTTTGCAGAAGTGTCAACTAAACTAACTCAACAGCAATATGCCGGATTAATTCTAAGATTCCTTGTTGAGGCTGACAAGGTTGGAGTCTTAAGGGTTCGGGGCACACTCCCCCACTTCCAAAAACTTCCTAAAAATACGTATGGAGACTTCAGACCATAATCCCCCTCTCTACTAAAAATAGAGATTTACTAGCTGATGAATTTTTACTCTGAGAAGCGCACAATGCTCCTTCCGCGTCTACTAGGATCACATAAAGTGAAGATATCTCTCGATGCAACTGAATGAACTAGCTAGATGACCTAAATGCCCTGGATCGATTGCGTTGGATTTAAAGAAACGTACAGAGCTACCGACCGATAGGACTTAAACATACAATAAAATACAATGGTTTCAGAGAAAGAGACAGTATTATACCTATAAGGATGTTTTAGAAACACCCTCAAATTACCCATCTTGCAAAATAATTTTATTAAACCAGTTACAGTACTCGAGAGAACCAACAAGAGCAGTAGGGGTACGAGGCGGCCAGCGGCGGCAAGGCGAGGTGTGTCGCCCATACCCCATACCCTGACTGCACTCAGATCGCGAGCGTACTGTATTCTCATGATTTTGTTTAATTCGGATGTCCATGGGTAGCGAGATTCTGATGGCCCGGCCAGGACCGTCCATAGGAAGGAACTCTTCAATGGTTAGTTCGACTGGAGTATACATATATGTCCAAGTGATGACAATGCACGTACAGTCAGCAAAAAATATTGTATTAAAAATGTGATTTTTGACAGAATTTTTCTTTATTTACTCTTTACTGTCGAAGTCCGACTACTGCAGTGGCCTAAAAGGTCCAAGAGGACGCAGCATATTGACGACGTCATGTTTTACTAAAATTTATGTCTTGCGTCTGTTTTTTAATGCTTAACTATTTAAAATGCAATTTTAGGGAATCGTTGTCACCAAGCATCGCGACATGCTTTGACTTTGATCCATCTCTGCACAATTTTGCTTCCGCGTTTACCAGGAGCGCATAAATTTGAAGACATCAAATGCACTGGACGAGCTAATTGCCTGAATCGATGATATTGGTTCCAAACCACTTCTCTTATTATTTGTGGCGTATCAAGTCGTTATAACGACGACAACTTCGCCAATGTCAAAGTAAAAAAAATATAATTTAAAATCTTTTGACAAAATATCGTCAACGTTGTACGGTAATGGTCAAAGACTCCCTCCTCCCTGTCGGGCTCTTAGCCAACGGTCAATGATATCCCTCAGAAACTGCCAGGAAATCATTAGCTGATGCCCAGGGACCCCAGGGTGCACCGGGCCAAGCACTGCTCTTCCACCCGGAGGGATTCAAAAACGAACCGCAGCTCCACACGTGAAGGTAACTCGACTCGCACACCACACGTCCTTTGGCGTCGTCTGTGCTCGATTTTGCTTCCGCGTTTACCAGGAGCGCATAAAATACAAAGCTCTGTCCAGTATCCGTGAATGACCTAAAACTTACCTACATCGATGATAACATTGGATTCCCAGAAAGGGAAAGTTAGAACGATGGTCTACGTTACAAAACTTAACATTATATTACGGGTGCAATCACTACTATATGTATTATGCATGTAAAAAGAATATTGAATCAGTCTATCTGTTAAAATAGCCGCATCAAACGCAGACAGCGGAGAGCGACTTTGTTTTATACTATGTCGTGATCACGGTAACGGTCAATGATATCCTTCAGAAACTGCCAGGAAATCATTAGCCGATGCACAGGGTGTACCGGACCAAGCACTGCTCAGAGCTCTCAGGCATCTGGCTTTCAGCCACCCTCTTACACTTTGTCATCAGCCGCCCTATTGCACCGGCAATCAGGTCTACGTGCTGCGCCACCGCGAGTGCGCACGTGGCCGGCGCATGCGCGAACGCGCGCGTGCGTCCTGCAGGCATTGACAGCAGCCAGCAGCGGGTGCCGGTACACTATTTTTCTTTTTTTTTTATGTAATATATTTATTTGTAAGTTTAAATAATGAGACAACAACACAAGTTGGAAGATCGGTCTTTTTTTGTATGTATGGTATCCCTAAGGTCTTCTAGCGATTTTCTGCTTCATGTTCGGAAGCCGCCATTCCTTTGGTGATGGCAACACCAGCGCGCCTACAGCGCCCTCCGGCGGATATATGGAGCGAGTTAACTTTTTGATTGAGAGTCGTTGGCTGCAAGCGTGGCAAGCATCTACGTTATTAATTTACTCCTGTGTCATGTGTGTGTTGTGAGGACTCTTTCCCCCTGGAAGATACGTTTACCAGTGCCCTAGGAACCCTGTGTGCGCTATATTCAGCCCGGCCACAGCCCCTGGACTCATTGCTAAGCCCTTGGAACCCGAGGCGGTGGATGGACAGTAGCGGTAAGTCGTTTGGAGCCATAGGAATATCGTACACGGACAAATCCTCTTGTACAATGATCTCAAAAATTTCTTTTGAATTTGTTCCAACATGAGAATATATTTACTGTCATGTGGACTCCAAACAGCTGTATTCGTTTCAAGTATACTCCGCACGAGCGCAGCAAAGAGGACTCGAGTTGCGGGGACGGTCAGTAACCCGGCGTTACGGAGAATGAACCCTAGCCTTATGTACGCAACGTCGGTCACCGCCTCGATGTGATCATGGAACGTGAGTCCCGGATCAAAGAGTACACCCAAATCCCGCACTCTATAATAGCAGTGCCACCGATCGTGTACTGAAAGTATTAATCGCGACATGCTTTGACTTTGATCTATCTCTGCACAATTTTGCTTCCGCGTTTACCAGGAACGCATAAATTTGAAGACATCAAATGCACTGGACGGGCTAATTGCATGAAGATAACATTGGATCTAAAGCGCGGGAAATATTACACTTCTTCTTCTTCTTATTTGTGGCGTATCAAGTCGTTACAGCGACGGCAACTTCGCCAATGTCAAAGTAAAAAAATATATAATTAAAAATCTTGTGACAAAATGTCGGCAACGTTGTACGGTAATGGTCAAAGACCGCCCTCCTCCCCTGTCGGGCTCTTAGCTAACGGTCAATGATATCCCTCAGAAACTGCCAGGAAATCATAAGCCGATGCCCAGGGTGCACCGGATCAATCACTGCTCTTCCCCCCGGAAGGATCCAAAAACTAACCGCAGCTCTTGACCACACGTGGAGGTAACTCGACTCGCACACCAATATAGTACCCTACTCCTTCTATTCTATATTCAAACTTTCGAACCAGACTTCATATTTTCGTATGATTTGTCCTTTATATAAATTACCCTGCTGCGTCGCCCGCCTGTGCTTGATTTTGCTTCCGCGTCTACCAGGAGCGCATAAAACACAAAGGTCTGTCCAGTCCGTGAATGACCTAAACTTACCTAGATCGATGGATTCCCAGAAAGGGAAAGTAAGAACGATGGTCTACGTTGCAAAACTTAACAGTTTATTACGGGTGCAATCACTACTATATTATGCATGTAAAAAGAAGATTGAATCAGTCTATCTGTTAAAAAAAACCGCATCAAAATCCGTTGCGTAGTTTTAAAGATCTAAGCATACATATGGGACAGACAGATAGCGGAGAGCGACTTTGTTTTGTACTATGTCGTGATCACGCGGACGCTGCTGAACGGGCTTCAATGACATTTAATTTTACACGTATACAGAAGACAGAACATACAGTCCGTGACCTCTTAGAATAACATCCGGGTTTGTCTTGCTGTCTTATAAAATTATGCCGGATTAATTCTAAGATTCCTTGTTGAGGCCGACAAGGTTGGAGTCATGGGGGTATGGGGCACACTCCCCCACTCCCAAAACCCCACACACTTAAATGACAACTTCCTAAAAATACATATTTACGGAGACATCACACCATAATCCCCCTCCCTACTAAAAATAGAGATTTACTAGCTGATGAATTTTTACTCTGAGAAGTTGTACAATGCTCCTTCCGCGTCTACTAGGATCACATGAAGTGAAGACATCTCTCAATGCAACTGAATGAACTATCTAGATGACCTAATTGCCCTGGATCGATTGAGTTGGATTTAAAGAAACGTACAGAGGTACCGACCTATGCTATCAATAGGACTTACACATACTATGAAATAAAATGGTTTCAGAGAAAGAGACAGTACTATACCTATAAGCATGTTTTAGAAACACCCACAAATTACCCATCTTGCAAAATAATTTTATGAAACCAGTTACAGTACTCGAGAGAACCAACAAGAGCAGTAGGTATGAGGCGGCCAGCGGCGGCAAGGCGAGGTGTGTCGCCCACACCTCATACCCTGACTGCACTCAGATCGCGAGCGTACTGTATTCTCATGATTTTGCATAATTCGGATGAACATGGGTAGCGAGATTCTGATGGCCCGGCCAGGACCGTCCATAGGAGAGAACTCTTCAATGTCAAAGTAAAAAAAATATAATTTAAAATCTTGTGACAAAATGTCGTCAACGTTGTACGGTAATGGTCAAAGACTCCCTTCCCTCCCCCCCTGTCGGGCTCTCAGCCAACTGTCAATGATATCCTTCAGAAACTGCCAGGAAATAATTAGCCGATGCCCAGGGTGCACCGGACCAGTCACTCCTCTTCCCCCCGGAAGGATCCAAAAACTAACAGCAGCTCTTGACCACACGTGGAGGTAACTCGACTCGCACACCAATTGCTCCTTCTATTCAATATTCAAGTTTTCGAACCAGACTTCATATTTTGTATGACTGTTGATGTCCTTTATATTTTTACCCTGCAGTCTGTGCTCGATTTTGCTTCCGCGTCTACCAGGAGCGCATAAAATACAAAGGTCTGTCCAGTATCCGTGAATGACCTAAAACTTACCAGGATCGATGATAACATTGGATTCCCAGAAAGGGAAAGTTAGAACGATGGTCTACGTTACTAAACTTAACAGTCTATTACGGGTGCAATCACTAGTATATTATGCATGTAAAAAGAATATTAAATCAGTCTTATCTGTTGAATAAGCCGCATCAAAATCCGTTGCGTAGTTTTAAAGATCGAAGCACACAGACAGCGGAGAGCGACTTTGTTCTATACTATGTCGTGATCACGCAAACGGTCAATGATATCCTTCAGAAACTGCCAGGAAATCATTAGCCGATGCCCAGAGTGCACCGGACCAAGCACTGCTCTTCCCCCCGGACGGATCCAAAAACGAACCCCAGCTCTTGACCACACGTTTAGGTAACTCGACTCGCACACCAATTGATCTATTCTATTCTATTATCAAGTTTTAGAACCAGACGACTTGTTTATATTTTTACCCTGCTGCGTCGTCTGCTCGATTTTGCTTCCGCGTCTACCAGGAGCGCATAAAACACAAAGGTCTGTCCAGTATCCGTGAATGACCTAAACTTACCGAGATCGATGAATTCCCAGAAAGGGAAAGTTAGAACGATGGTCTACGTTACAAAATACAAGTTTATTACGGGTGAAAATCAGTGTCTCTCTCATCTTGAATCACTCTATCTATTAAAAAACGGGTCAAAATCCGTAGCGTAGTTTTGAAGATCTGAGCATACATAGAGACAGACAGACATTGGTAAGCGACTTTGTTTTATACTATGTCGTGATCACACGGATGCTGCTGAACGGGCTTCAATGACATTAAATTTTACACGTATACAGAACATACAGTCCGTGACCTCTTAGAATAACATTCGGGTTTGTCTTGCTGTCTCCCTTACTCTGCCAAATTGTATTAAACTGTATTAAACCCATAAGAGTGAGCGAAACAGCATAACACAAGTTTCTATGAAAGCCAAGTCGCGACCAAAGACCACATGGTGCAATGCAGGTCTACTCTTAATTTTGGTTTTTTAATAGGTGGTTGGGTTAAATAGACTGGAAACCGCTGTCTGATATTAGAATTTTTGAAGTGAAAACTTCTTTAGCGGCGTTGTGCACTTTTTGGGATGGGTAAAAATGTTGACCTCGCGTCAGGTCACGTGACCTGATCGAAAATTCGTAAGACGGAGGGAGAGTTGCTGCTGGATCGTTAAAGCGGCACTGGGCGCTTGCGCGAGTGTGCGTGTGTGTGTGTGGTTTTCACTTCTGCTGGCACTCCCGGAGTACTACCCGTTTCTTTTGATTGAGCTTGGCATGTCTCCATATATTTATTGGTCGACTTGATTTTGAACCCCGCGATGTTTTTTTTGCAGAAGTGTCAACTAAACTAACTCAACACAATATTCCTTGATTCCTTGTTGAGGCCGCCAAGGTTGGAGTCACAATGCTCCTTCCGCGTCTACTAGGATCACATAAAGTGAAGACATCTCTCGATGCAACTGAATGAACTAGCTAGATGACCTAATTGCCCTGGACCGATTGCGTTGGATTTAAAGAAACGTATAGAGCTACCGACAGATGCTATCAATAGGACTTACACATACAACAAAATACAATGGTTTCAGAGAAAGAGACAGTACTATACCTATAAGGATTTTTTAGAAACACCCTCAAATTACCCATCTTGCAGCATAATTTTATTAAACCAGTTACAGTACTCGAGAGAACCAACAAGAGCAGCAGGGTTATGAGCCAGCGGCGGCAAGGCGAGGTGTGTCGCCCAACACCCCATACCCTGACTGCACTCAGATCGCGAGCGTACTGTATTCTCCTGATTTTGTTTAAATCGGATGACCATGGGTAGCGAGATTCTGATGGCCCGGCCAGGACCGTCCATAGGAGGGAACTCTTCAATGGTTGGTTCGATTGACTAAAGCGATGACAATGCACGTACAGTCAGCAAAAAATATTGTATTAAAAATGTGATTTTTGACAGTTTTTTTTTTTATTTACTATTTACTGTCGAAGTCCGACTACTGCAGTGGCCTAAAAGGTCCAAGAGGACGCAGCATATTGTCGACGTCATGTTTTACTAAAATTTATGTCTTGCGTCTGTTTTTTAATGCTTAACTATTTAAAATGCAATTTTAGGGAATCGTTGTCACCAATCACTTTGGTCGCATCGCGACATGCTTTGACTTTGATCCATCTCTGCACAATTTTGCTTCCGCGTTTACCAGGAGCGCATAAATTTGAAGACATCAAATGCACTGGACGAGCTAATTGCCTGAATCGATGACATTGGGTCCAAACCGAGGGAAATATTACACTTCTTCTTATTATTATTTCTGGCGTATCAAGTCGTTATAACGACGACAACTTCGCCAATGTCAAAGTAAAAAAAATATAGTTTAAAATCTTTTGACAAAATATCGTCAACGTTGTACGGTAATGGTCAAAGACCGCCCTCCTCCCCTGTCGGGCTCTTAGCTAACGGTCAATGATATCCCTCAGAAACTGCCAGGAAATCATTAGCCGATGCCCAGCGTGCACCGGATCAATCACTGCTCTTCCCCCCGGAAGGATCCAAAAACTAACCGCAGCTCTTGACCACACGTGGAGGTAACTCGACTCGCACACCAATATAGTACCCTACTCCTTCTATTCTATATTCAAATTTTCGAACCAGACTTCATATTTTCGTATGATTTGTCCTTTATATAAATTACCCTGCTGCGTCGCCCGCCTGTGCTTGATTTTGCTTCCGCGTCTACCAGGAGCGCATAAAACACAAAGGTCTGTCCAGTCCGTGAATGACCTAAACTTACCTAGATCGATGGATTCCCAGAAAGGGAAAGTAAGAACGATGGTCTACGTTGCAAAACTTAACAGTTTATTACGGGTGCAATCACTACTATATTATGCATGTAAAAAGAAGATTGAATCAGTCTATCTGTTAAAAAAAACCGCATCAAAATCCGTTGCGTAGTTTTAAAGATCTAAGCATACATAGGGACAGACAGACAGCGGAGAGCGACTTTGTTTTATACTATGTAGTGATCACGCGGACGCTGCTGAACGGGCTTCAATGACATTTAATTTTACACGTATACAGAAGACAGAACATACAGTCCGTGACCTCTTAGAATAACATCCGGGTTTGTCTTGCTGTCTTATAAAATTATGCCGGATTAATTCTAAGATTCCTTGTTGAGGCCGACAAGGTTGGAGTCATGGGGGTATGGGGCACACTCCCCCACTCCCAAAAACCCCACACACTTAAATGACAAACTTCCTAAAAATACATATTTACGGAGACATCACACCATAATCCCCCTCCCTACTAAAAATAGAGATTTACTAGCTGATGAATTTTTACTCTGAGAAGTTGCACAATGCTCCTTCCGCGTCTACTAGGATCACATGAAGTGAAGACATCTCTCAATGCAACTGAATGAACTATCTAGATGACCTAATTGCCCTGGATCGATTGAGTTGGATTTAAAGAAACGTACAGAGGTACCGACCTATGCTATCAATAGGACTTACACATACTATGAAATAAAATGGTTTCAGAGAAAGAGACAGTACTATACCTATAAGCATGTTTTAGAAACACCCACAAATTACCCATCTTGCAAAATAATTTTATGAAACCAGTTACAGTACTCGAGAGAACCAACAAGAGCAGTAGGGGTATGAGGCGGCCAGCGGCGGCAAGGCGAGGTGTGTCGCCCACACCTCATACCCTGACTGCACTCAGATCGCGAGCGTACTGTATTCTCATGATTTTGCATAATTCGGATGAACATGGGTAGCGAGATTCTGATGGCCCGGCCAGGACCGTCCATAGGAGAGAACTCTTCAATGTCAAAGTAAAAAACATATAATTTAAAATCTTGTGACAAAATGTCGTCAACGTTGTACGGTAATGGTCAAAGACTCCCTTCCCTCCCCCCCTGTCGGGCTCTCAGCCAACTGTCAATGATATCCTTCAGAAACTGCCAGGAAATAATTAGCCGATGCCCAGGGTGCACCGGACCAGTCACTCCTCTTCCCCCCGGAAGGATCCAAAAACTAACAGCAGCTCTTGACCACACGTGGAGGTAACTCGACTCGCACACCAATTGCTCCTTCTATTCAATATTCAAGTTTTCGAACCAGACTTCATATTTTGTATGACTGTTGATGTCCTTTATATTTTTACCCTGCAGTCTGTGCTCGATTTTGCTTGCGCGTCTACCAGGAGTGCATAAAATACAAAGGTCTGTCCAGTATCCGTGAATGACCTAAAACTTACCTGGATCGATGATAACATTGGATTCCCAGAAAGGGAAAGTTAGAACGATGGTCTACGTTACTAAACTTAACAGTCTATTACGGGTGCAATCACTACTATATTATGCATGTAAAAAGAATATTAAATCAGTCTTATCGTTAAATAAGCCGCATCAAAATCCGTTGCGTAGTTTTAAAGATCTAAGCATACATAGGGACACACAAACTGCCGAGAGCGACTTTGTTTTATACTATGTCGTGATCACGCGGACGCTGCTGAACGGGCTTCAATGACATTTAATTATACACGTATACAGAAGACAGAACATACAGTCCGTGACCTCTTAGAATAACATTCAGGTTTGTCTTGCTGTCTCCCTTAATCTGCCAATTTAATTATTAAACCCATAAGAGTGAGCGAGATAACATAACACAAGTTTCTGTGAAAGCCAAGTCGCGATCAAAGACTACATGGTGCAATGCAGGCCTACTCTTTATTTAGGTTTTTTAATAGGTGGTTGGGTTAAATTGACTGGAAACCCCTGTCAGATATTGGAATGTTAGAAGTGAAAACTTCTTTAGCGGCGTTGTGCACTTTTTGGGATGGGTAAAAATGTTGATCTCGCGTCAGGTCACGGGACCTGATCAAAAATTCGTAAGACGGAGGAGAGTTGCTGCTGGGTCGTTTGCGCGGCGCTGTGCGCTTGTGCGTGTGTGCGGTTTACACTTCTGCAGGAACTCCCGGAACGCTACCCGTTTCTTTTGATTGAGCTTGGCATATCTCCGTATATTGGTCGTTGCTCTGTGTACGGAATCAGAGGTGACTTGATTTTGAACCCCGCGATGTTTTTTTTTGGCAAAAGTGTCAACTAAACTAACTCACCATCAATATGCCGGATTAATTCTAAGATTCCTTGTTGAGGCCGACAAGGTTGGAGTCATGATGGTATGGGGCACACTCACCCACTCCCAAAAACCGCTCGCACTTATATGAAAACTGTGGTGTAGGTAGGTTAAGAAACATAGAATAAGGGTAGTTTGTAAGGTGTTTTAGTCTCGAATAAACGCAGCTTACTACGGACGTGTCGGCTTGTTATTTCTCTCCGTATTGCCAGTTTAGAACACTACAGTGGCTGACGAGGATAATTACGAGTTTGTAGAATACCTAACGCGAATAGTGACAGTTAGTAGTGCACAATGTCGATTGGAAAAGTGAACGAATTCGACGTTAAGACCGGAGTATGGTCGTCGTACATTGAGAGGCTGGAAATGTACTTCACGGTGAATAGTGTAAAAGATGAGCTAAAGTTACCTATTTTAATTGCGGTTATGGGAGACGAAACTTACGAATTGTTGTCAAATTTGTCGAGTCCGACTAAACCCGCTGAATTAAAATATAAGGACGTTGTGGACTTGTTGCGTCGTCACTTGCAGCCGGCGCCGTCGGTGCTGGCGGAACGGTTTCGGTTCAGGCAGAGAAGGCAGGCAGCGAGTGAAAATGTAGCAACTTATGTGGCCGAATTAAAAAAAGCAGCGCGTTTTTGTAAGTTTGGGGGCAGCTTAAATGACAATCTGCGTGACCAATTTGTGTGCGGGCTAAGAAGTGACGTTATTCGACAACGGCTATTCGCAGAAGACGACACATTGAGTTACGCAAATGCTGTAAAAATTGCAAGCGCGTTAGAAGCAGCGGAACGAGACTCAGCCGCGGTAGATGGATCGGCGGGATCGGCCGGCACCGGGCCAGCGGCGGCAGCGGGCGACAGCGGGGTGTACGCGATATCGGCGGCGGGGAGCAGTCGGCAACCGGCTCGTCCGGCTGCAGCGGGTGCGGGCCGGGGCGGAGCGCGCGGGGCGCGAGCGCCGTGGCGCGGCGGCGGAACCACGGGCCGGCCAGCGCGAAACACCGGCGGAGGCGCTCGGCAGTACAACTGCAAGGGCTGCGGGGCAACTAGCCATAGCTATGACCAATGTCGGTTTAAGACTTACGAGTGCAGTAGATGCCGGCGCACCGGGCATTTACGCCGGGTATGCCCGGAGCTGAGCCCGGATGAGGCAAGAGCCAGGGTATATTTTGGAGAAGCTATGGAGGACGGGGACGGCGATCAGGAGTACAATCTGGATGAGGATTTTCACCACTTGTGCCTAAACGACTATAAGCCGGTGAGTTTGCCGGTTACGATCGAAAATCGTGAAGTAATTATGGAGGTAGATACAGGTACCGCGGTATCATGTATCAGTAGTGAAATGTATCAAATGTATTTTAGTCATGTCCCTTTAGAGAAGTGTAATATTAATTTAAAATTTTATGATGGTAGTACTCTAAAGCCCTTAGGATTAATAAAACCGAATGTAAGTTATGGCAGCGTAGAGAAAAATTTAGAGTTGTTTATTATCGTTGGGGGTACTACGTCACTTATAGGTAGGCATTGGCTAACTGAGTTAAAGATAAACATTCCAAAGTTCACTAACTGCCATAACATTAGTGGGGGACAAAGTCAATTAAATGATAAAATTAAAATATTGTATGACAGATATAAGCAACTATTTGATGGCGGGTTGGGGAGATACACGGGCGGGCCGGCGACGCTGCGGCTGCGGGAGGGCGCCGCGCCGGTGTTCCACCGCGCGCGGCCGCTGCCCTACGCGCTGCAGGAGCGCGTGGACGCGCAGCTGGACGCCATGCTGCGCGACGGCATCATCGAGCCCGTCGAGTGCTCGGACTGGGCATCCCCGCTCGTACCGGTAAATAAGGCGGACGGCTCGTTGAGGATTTGTGCGGATTACAAGGCTACAGTAAATCCAAGATTATTGATAGATCGCTATCCACTACCAAAGATCGACGATTTAATTGTTCGTTTAAGGGGGGCACAATTTTTCTCTAAAATCGATTTATCACAAGCATACAATCAGATAGAATTAGACAACACTAGTAAAATGTACACGGTGGTAAATACGCACCGCGGGTTATATCGATATAATAGGCTAGTCTATGGTTTAGCTTCGAGTCCTGGAATTTTCCAGCGTATAATGTGTAACTTGCTAAAAGGAATACCTAACGTAGAAATATTTTTAGATGATGTAATTATCGGAGGTAAAACTGAACAAGAACATTCGCAAGCCTTGGAAGCGGTGTTTGGCAGGTTGCATCAAGGAGGGTTAAAACTAAAAGCCAATAAGTGTGTCTTTCTCGTCAAGGAGGTCAAATATCTAGGATACGTCTTAAGCAAAGACGGTATAAAAACTGACCCCAGTAAAATAGAAGCAATCACTAAAATTCCCCGACCTAGTAATATCACGGAATTGCGTTCATTTCTAGGCTTAATTAATTTTTATGCCAAGTTTGTTAGAAATATGAGTAGCAAGTTAGTACCCTTATATGATTTACTAAAAAAGAACGTGAGCTGGCACTGGTCTCGTGAGTGTGAACAGGCTTTTGTAGGCATGAAGGAAGTGTTAACTAGTACACATGTTCTTATTCACTACGACCCTAATCAGCCCCTAATTTTGACATGTGACGCGAGCGGCCGAGGAGTAGGGGGAGTTATCACGCAACCTGGCCCGGGCGCCGCCGATCAGGAGCGACCGGTGGCGTATGTCTCGCGAACGTTAAGTGACGCGGAAAAAAACTACTCACAAATTCATAAAGAAGCGTTAGCTATAATTTTTTGCATCAATAAGTTTCATCAATTTTTATATGGCCGCCATTTTGTGCTAAGAACCGACCATAAACCCTTAGTGTCCATTTTCGGACCTAACACGGGAATACCGGCCATGGTGGCAAGTCGCATGCAAAGGTGGGCTTTAATTTTATCAGCATACACATTCGATATTGAGTACGTTCGGACGGACGAAAACGGGGCGGACGGCTTGTCTCGCTTGCCGGTGATTAGTAAACAGATGAGTCATACGGCGCCCGAGCAATCGTACCTACATTTTGTTCAACAACAATTATTATTAGATTATAATGAAGTCCACAGGCAAACGGCTCGGGATCCGATACTTTCTAAAGTTTTAAGTTACTTAAAGGATGGTTGGCCAGCGGAATGCGACATAAAGGAACTACAGCCATATTTTAATAGGCGAAACGAGCTATACGCGGAGTTGGGTTGCGTCATGTGGGGCCATAGGTTAGTGGTTCCGGAGAGTTGTAGGGAAAAAGTGTTGCAAATGGTCCATGAACCTCACATGGGCATAGTTAAGTCCAAGGCCTTGGCAAGGAGTTACGTATGGTGGCCCGGCGTAGACGAGGCGGTCGAGCGCATTTGCCGCGAGTGCGCAGCGTGCGCGGCGCAGGCCGACGCGCCGCCGCGGCAGGCGCCGAGTCTATGGCCGTGGCCCAACCGACAGTGGTCTAGACTGCACTTAGACTTCATGGGTCCTATTCTAGGTAAAACATATTTGGTAGTAGTGGATGCAATGTCCAAGTGGATAGAATTGTTCTTTATGCCAAGTACGACGGCGGGAGCGGTTATTGACAAACTGTGCGAACTATACAGCAGATGGGGCTTACCGAAGCAAGTAGTAACAGATAATGGTCCACCCTTTTCCAGTAGCGAGTTTAGTCAATTCAACAAGAGCAATGGAATTGAACATATTTTTACAGCTCCGTACCACCCCGCTTCTAATGGGTTGGCGGAAAATTCCGTTCGTGGGCTAAAGAGAGTAATAAAGAAAGCAGTTCACGAGAAACACGACATAAATAAGGCCTTGTGGACATACCTACTTAATTACAGGAATACCGTGCATTCGACAACAGGGCAAAGCCCAGCCAGATTGCTACTGGGTAGGGACTTGCGGATTAAGCTAGACGCGTTGAAACCGGATAGGGAGGCGCCAGTTCACAAGGCTCAGGGGCCTGATTTTTGGAAAGCACATGTGTGAAAACACCACTCGAAAGTGGTGAAAAATTGTGCTGAATTTGAGATACGAGTAGCTTAGAAAATACTTAGGGCTCTCATTAATCTTGTGACCTAGTCAAAAATTTGATTAGAGCTGTAGTTTTGAAGATATAAACAGATTTATACCACTTTCGAGTGGTATTTTCATACATGTGCTTTCCAAAAATCAGGCCCCAGAACCGTCAAAGAGATTCATCCAAGGGAGGGAATAGAGAGTTAGAAAAAGAGGGGAATGTATGGTATAGGCAATACTTGAAAGGGGAAAGATGGGCCCCGGGCCAAGTTATAGATAGATTAGGAGCGAACGATTATAAGGTAATGGGAAAAGATGGATCTGTGATTCATCGACACATAGAACAATTAAAACGTAGATTTGGTAGACATTCTCTCGCGCATCCTGTAGACGCAAATCAGGCCGCAAATCCCTGTAGCCTCAGTAATCCTCTTAGAGAAACCGTTTGCGAGCCGGACGCCTTATCGGCGGAGCGGGAGGGCCAACGGCCGACAGCGCCACCTGTGGATGCGCTAGCCGATGCGGCAGCGGAGTCGGGCGCGCCCTCAGCCCCAGCGTTGCCAGCTTCCCATGATCCCCAACCTAGCGTGTCTCCGCCGCTCCGAAATCGCCCTATCAGGCAGTGCAGAATAAACCCTGCACCTCGCTTTTAAGTTAACTTAAATTAGAGTAATTATACCTAGTTAAATTAAGGTTTTGTATATAGTATGGTTATAATTAGTATGGAGGAGTGTGGTGTAGGTAGGTTAAGAAACATAGAATAAGGGTAGTTTGTAAGGTGTTTTAGTCTCGAATAAACGCAGCTTACTACGGACGTGTCGGCTTGTTATTTCTCTCCGTATTGCCAGTTTAGAACACTACACTACTCTTAAAATAGATATTTACGGAGACTTCAGACTATAATCCTGCTCCCTATTAAAAATAGAGATTTACTAGCTGATGAATTTTACTCTGAAAAGTGCACAATGCTCCTTCCGCGTCTACTAGGATCACATGAACTTAAGACATCGCTCGATGCAACTGAATGCGCTAGCTAGATGACCTAGTTGCCCTGGATCGATATCGTTGGATTTGAAGAAACGTATAGAGCTACCGACCGATGCTATCAATAGGACTTACACATACTATGAAATACAATGGTTTCAGAGAAAAAGACAGTAGTACTCGAGAGAACCAACAAGAGCAGCAGGAGCATGAGGCGGTCAGCGCCGGCAAGGCGCGGTGTTTCGCCCACAACACCCCATACCCTGACTGCACTCAGATCGCGAGCAGTACTGTATTCTCATGATTTTGCATAATTCGGATGTCCCCATGGGTAGCGAGATTCTGATGGCCCGGCCAGGACCGTCCATAGGAGGGAACTCTTTAATGGTTGGTTCGACTGTAGTATATATAAATGTAAGTGATGACAATGCTCGTAGTCAGCAAAAAAGATTGTACTAAAAATGTGATTTTTGTCAGAAATTTATTTCATTTACTCTCTTAATTTTAGGGAATCGTTGTCACCAAAGTCCCTTTTGAAGGGATCGCGACATGCTTTTACTTTGATCCATCTCTGCACAATTTTGCTTCCGCGTCTACCAGTAGCGCATAAATTTAAAGACATCAAACGCACTGGACGAGCTCCTCCCCCTGTCGGGCTCTCAGCCAAATGGTCAATGATATCCATTAGAAACTGCCAGGAAATCATTAGCCGATGCCCAGAGTGCACCGGACCAAGCACTGCTCTTCCCCCCAGACGGATCCAAAAACGAACCCCAGCTCTGGAACACACGTTGAGGAAACTCGACTCGCACACCGATTGCTACTTCTATTCTATTCTGTATTCAAGTTTTCGAACCAGACGACTTGTTTTTTCACCCTGCTTCGTCGTCTGCTCGATTTTGCTTCCGCGTCTACCAGGAGCGCATAAAATACAAAGGTATATCTAGTATCCGTGAATAACCTCAACTTACCTAGATCGATGGATTCCCAGAAAGGGAAAGTTAGAACGACGGTCTACGTTACAAAATTTAACAGTTTATTACGGGTGAAAATCAGTGTCTCTCCTCTTGAATCACTCTGCTATTAAAAAACGCATTAAAATCCGTAGCGTAGTTTTAAAGATCTGAGCATACATAGAGACAGACAGACATTGGTTACCGACTTTGTTTTATACTATGTCGTGATCACACGGATGCTGCTGAACGGGCTTCTTATTTGTGGCGTATCAAGTCGTCATAGCGACGACAACTTCGCTAATGTCAAAGTAAAAAATATATAATTAAAAATCTTGTGACAAAATGTGAAAGACAGCAGTCTACGCAATTGCAGAGAGTCGTACCCCAAGTAGGGATAATACGAACAGATCCTTTTGTACAATGATCTCAAAAAATTCTTTTGAATTTGTTCCAACATGAGGATATATTTAGTCTCATGTGGACTCCAAACAGCTGTATTCGTTTCAAGTGTACTCCGCACGAGCGCAGCAAAGAGGACTCGAGTTGCGGGGACGGTCAGTAACCCGACATTACGGAGAACGAACCCTAGCAACGTCGGTCACCGCCTCGATGTGATCATGGAACGTGAGTCCCGGATCAAAGAGTACACCCAAATCCCGCACTCTCGCGGAGAGTGCTATAAGCAGTTCCACTGATCGTGTATTGAAAGTATCGCAACATTCTTTGACTTTGATCCATCTCTGCACAATTTTGCTTCCGCGTTTACCAGGAGCGCATAAATTTGAAGACATCAAATGCACTGGACGAGCTAATTGCCTGAATCGATAACATTGGATCCAAAGCGAGGGAAATATTACACTTCTTCTTCTTATTTGTGGCGTATCAAGTCGTTATAGCGCCGACCACTTCGCCAATGTCAAAGTAAAAAATATATTGTTAAAAATCTTGTGACAAAATGTCGGCAACGTTGTACGGTAATGGTCAAAGACCTCCCTCCCCAGCTGTCGGGCTCTTAGCTAACGGTCAATGATATCCCTCAGAAACTGCCAGGAAATCATTAGACGATGCCCAAGGTGCAACGGACCAATCACTGCTCTTCCCAACGGAAGGATCCAAAAACTAACCGCAGCTCTTGACCACACGTGGAGGTAACTCGACTCGCACACCAATAAATATAACACATTTCAGATGCTCCATCACTATTCTATATTCAAGTTTTCGAACCAGACTTCATATTTTCGTATGATTTGTGCTGCGTCGCCTGTGCTCGATTTTGCTTCCGCGTCTACCAGGAGAGCATAACATACAAAGGTCTGTCCAGTATCCGTGAATGACATAAACTTACCTAGATCGATGGATTCCCAGAAAGGGAAAGTTAGAACGATGGTCTACGTTACAAAATTTAACACTTTATTACGGGTGCAATCGCTACTATATGATGCATGTAAAAAAAATATTGAATCAGTCTATCTGTTGAAAAAACCGCATCAAAATCCGTCGCGTAGTTTTAAAAATCTAAGCATACATAGGGAAACACAAACAGCGGAGAGCGACTTTGTTTTATACTATGTCGTGATCACGCGGATGCTGCTGAACGGGCTTCAATGACATTTAATTATACACGTATACAGAAGACAGAACATACAGTCCGTGACCTCTTAGAATAACATTATGGTTTGTCTTGCTGTCTCCCTTACTATGCGAATTTAAGTATTAAATCCATCAGTCTGAGCGAGACAGCATAACAGAAGTTTCTGTGAAAGGCTAGTCACGATCAAAGACCACTTGGTGCAATGCAGGTCTACTCTTAATTTTGGTTTTTTAATAGGTGGTTGGGTTAAATTGACTGGAAACCCCTGCCTGATATTAGAATTTTTGAAGTGAAAACTTCTTTAAAGGCGTTGCGCACTTTTTGGGATGGGTAAAAATGTTTACCTCGCGTCTGGTGACCTGATCGACAATTCGTAAGACGGCGGGAGAGTTGCTGCTGGGTTGTTTAAGCGGCACTTGCCCGAGTGTGCGTGTGTGTGGTTTTCACTTCTGCTGGCACTCCCGGAGTGCTACCCGTTTCTTTTGATTGAGCTTGGCATGTCTCCATATATTGGTCGATGCTCTGTGTACGGAATCAGAGGCGACTTGATTTTGAACCCCGCGATGTTTTTTTTGCAGAAGTGTGAATTAAACTAATTCAACAGCAATATGCCGGATTAATTCTAAGATTCGTTGTTGAGGCCGACAAGGTTGGAGTCATGGGGGTATGAAGCACACTCCCCCACTCCCAAAAACCTCACGCACTTATATGACAAACTTCCTAAAAATATGTATTCACGGAGACTTCAGACCAAAATCCCCCTCCTTACTTAAAAATAGAGATTGAATTTTTACTCTGAAAAGTGCACAATGCTCCTTCCGCGTCTACTAGGATCACATGAAGTGAAGACATCTCTCGATGCAACTGAATGAACTAGCTATACGACCTAGTTGCCCTGGATCGATTGCGTTGGATTTAAAGAAACGTACAGAGCTACCGACCGATGCTATCAATAGGACTTACACATACTATGAAATACAATGGTTTCAGAGAAAGAGACAGTATTATACTTATATGCATGTTTTAGAAACACCCTCAAATTACCCATCTTGCAGCATAATTTTATTAAACCAGTTACAGTACTCGACAGAACCAACAAGAGCAGTAGGGGTATGAAGCGGCCAGCGGCGGGCAAGGCGAGGTGTATCGCCCATACCCCATACCCTGACTGCACTCAGATCGCGAGCGTACTGTATTCTCCTGATTTTGTTTAATTCGGATGACCATGGGTAGCGAGATTCTGATGGCCCGGCCAGGACCGTCCAAAGAGAGGGAACTCTTCAATGTTTGGTTCGATTGACTGCAGTAAATGTATGCATGTAGTCAGCAAAAAATATTGAATTAAAAATGTGATTTTTGACAGAAATTTATTTCATTTACTCTTTACTGTCGAAGTCCGACTATTGCAGTGGCCCATAAGGTCCAAGAGGATGCAGCATATTTATGACGTCATGTTTTACGTAAATTTATGTCTTGCGTCTGTTTTTTCATGCTTAACTAAATATTTAAAATGCAATTTTAGGGAATCGTTGTCAGAGTCCCTTTGGTTGAAAGATCGCGGCATGCTTTGACTTTGATCCATCTCTCCACCATTTTGCTTCCGCGTTTACCAAGAGCGCATAAATTTGAAGACATCAAATGCACTAGACGAGCTAATTGTCTGAATCGATAACATTGGATCCAAAGCGAGGGAAACATTACACTTCTTCTTATTTGTGGCGTATCAAGTCGTTATAGTGACGACAACTTCGCCAATGTCAAAGTAAAAAAATACAATTAAAAATCTTATGACAAAATGTCGGCAACGTTGTACGGTAATGGTCAAAGACCCCCCTCCCCAGCTGACGACCTCTTAGCTGACGTTCAATGATATCCCTCAGAAACTGCCAGGAAACCATTAGACGATGCCCAAGAAGCACCGGACCAATCACTGCTCTTCCCCCCGGAAGGATCCAAAAACTAACCGCAGCTCTTGACCACACGTGGAGGTAACTCGACTCGCACATCAATATTACTCCTTCAATTCTATATTCAAGTTTTCGAGCCAGACTTCATATTTTTGTATGGCTTGTTGACGTCCTTTATATTTTTACCCTGCAGTCTGTGCTCGATTTTGCTTCCGCGTTTACCAGGAGCGCATAAAATACAAAGGTCTGTTCAGTATCCGTGAATGACCTAAACCTTACCTAGATCGATGATAACATTGGATTCCCAGAAAGGGAAAGTTAGAACGATGGTCTACGTTACAAAACTTAACAGTCTATTACGGGTGCAATCACTACTATATTATGCATGTAAAAAGAATATTGCATCAGTCTATCTGTTAAAAAAACCGCATCAAGATCCGTTGCGTAGTTTTAAAGATCTAAGCATACATAGGGACACACAGACAGCGGGGAGCGACTTTGTTTTATACTATGTCGTGATCACGCCAACGGTCAATGATATACCTCAGAAACTGCCAGGAAATCATTAACTGATGCCCAGGGTGCACCGGACCAAGCTCTGCTTTTCCCCCCGAACGGATCCAAAAACGAACCGCAGCTCTTGACCACACGTGGTGGAGGTTAACTCGACTCGAACACCACACTTCAGATGTTCTAGTCTATTCTCTAACCAGACTTCATATTTTCGTATCTTCGATCAACAATACAACTAGATTCACGGTGATAGCTCTGAAAACGGCTCCGAGAAATAAGACCACAAAATAAATTTGTGGTCTTATTTCTGACACTATGCGCCAACCTCGGCCAACGTGAGGACGTGTATAAATGCCACAATGTGCGTTCAAAAATTGCGCAAACAGCCACCGAAACACTTAGGTTTCGGAAGGAATATCTTTCTTTAAGTAAGTACAAGTCAGAATTTCATAAAGTACGTAAAAATTTGCAGTTTACATTTTAAAATCAATAATTTATTGTTTGGCCAATGTTGGCCCACCATCTTGACAATAATCGGTGGTTTTAGAACAAGAAATTCATGGAGTAGTTCTCGTTTTAAAATAAAATATATATATTGTATTTTTTGTAGATTTCCTAGTGATCCTTTTTGCTGTGCGGAATGGATAACTATTGTCGCGAGAGAAAGAGAAGAAGAACATTACAGGCCTTACAAAAATTCTGGTATATGTTCGATTCATTTTGACAAATTCGACATAACTGGAAATAGCCAAAGGCGTAGATTACAGAAAAAGGCGATTCCCAAATTATAGGGATAGTGAGATGGAACAGAGGAGCTATCACTTATTAAAGAAGACGTAAAGCTTCAAGAAAAGTTCAAGCCGTACAATATTAATATAAGATAAGGCGATAAGGCCGCCTATTGTTACCTTGTAATATTCTGTTTACCTTTTTTCTGTTTTGGTTGTTATATTGTGGTGTTCAATAAAGAGTTATTGTATTGTATTGTATTGTAATATTTATAATATTGCCGTTAATTGCAGATTCACGTCAAACACGTAAAACGTTTATGTTGTCTCTTTGTACAATTTTTGTACTTTTCTCCAACTCAACTCCAACTCAGGAGGTGCGAGGCCTGGTTTGAAACCACGACTTTCTGCTTGAGAGGCGGTAGGTCGAACAACTAGGCTACTACGGCTGTTGCCTGGCTGAGCCTGCGTGAGAACTATGTCCCAATCCCTTTCGTTGTTAAAGGAAGCCTGTGCTCAGCAGTGGAACGTAGATGGGCTTAATTATTAAAAATCATGTTAATATTTGTATTTGTAAATATCTGTCAAATAAAAAAAAAACTGAGTTATATACTTAATTGCGACTCTATTATTACCCTGTTCCTCAAATAGAATGACATCTTTTTGAAATGAAGGTAGTTCTTTTGTTTATCGAACGCTTTCGCTCGTCTTGTGACGAAACGTCGTAAGTATTATATACAATTATAATTATTTGGATCTTTGTTGCTTAGACTTAAGGTTTATTTTACGTTAATAAAGAAGGTAAAACAGATATAGTTATAAGCATAAGCAACACGACCACTTTTTCGCTTTGATTTTGTATGGGACCGTGAATCTAGTTGTATTGTTGATCGAAGTTTCGTATGCTGACTTGTCCTTTGGCGTCGTCTGTGCTCGATTTTGCTTCCGCGTTTACCAGGAGCGCATAAAATACAAAGGTCCGTCCAGTATCCGTGAATGACCTAAAACTTACCTAGATCGATGATAACATTGGGTCCCAGAAAGGGAAAGTTAGAACGATGGTCTACGTTACAAAATTTAACAGTTTATTACGGGTGCAATTTTTATATTTATCAATTTATTTATTTATTCATGACAAATTTGCACCTTAACAGCTAAAGCCAAAACGGCACAAACTTCCAGATTAACACAAAATAGCTATATATATTATTACTAGCGACCCGCCCCGGCTTCGCACGGTATATCATGCATGTATTATACATTATAAACCTTCCTCTTGAATGACTCTATCTATTAAAAAAAACCGCATCAAAATCCGTTGCGTAGTTTTGAATTGATATAAGCATGCATACGGATTTGGGGACAGAAAAAGCGACTTTGTTTTATACTATGTAGTGAAGTGATATACTAAACATGAAATTACATTACTTTAATTTATAGAGCTCTCAGGCATCTGGCCTTCAGCCACCCTCTTGCACTCTGTCATCAGCCGCCCTATTGCACCGGCAAACAGGTCTACGTGCGGCGCCGCCGCGAGCACAGAGTTGAGCAGCGCGAGCGCGCGCTTGGCCAGCGCATGCGCGAACGTGCGCGTGCGTCCTGCAGGCACTGACAGCAGCGGGTGCCATCGCGCGCGCGTGTAGCGCTCCGGGACAAAAATGCGCACAAATACCGACACGAGATAGACACAGTCAATTTGGTTTCTTACTATACTGATAACAAACTTGGCCAAAGACAGCAGTCTACGCAATTGCAGAGAGTCGTACCCCAAGTACCCCTGCAAAAATAGAGTTGGGTACATGTAGGGATAATACGAACAGATCCTCTTGTACAATGATCTCAAAAATTTCTTTTGAATTAGTTCCAACCCAACATGAGGAAATATTTAGTCTCATGGCGACTCCAAACAGCTGTATTCGTTTCAAGTTTACTCCGCACGAGCGCAGCAAAGAGGACTCAAGTTGCGGGGACGGTCAGTTACCCGGCATTATGGAGAACGAACCCTAGCCTTTTGTACGCAACGTCGGTCACCGCCTCGATGTGATCATGGAACGTGAGTCCCGGATCAAAGAGCCCAAATCCCGCACTCTCGCGGAGCGATAGCAGTGCCACCGATCGTGTATTGAAAGTATCGCGACATGCTTTGACTTTGATCCATCTCTACACAATTTTGCTTCCGCGTTTACCAGGAGCGCATCAATTTGAAGACATCAAATGCACTGGACGAGCTAATTGCCTGAATCGATAACATTGGATCCAAAGCGAGGGAAGTATTCTTCTTCTTATTTGTGGCGTATCAAGTCGTTATAGCGACGACCACTTCGCCAATGTCAAAGTAAAAAAAATATAATTAAAAATCTTGTGACAAAATGTCGGCAACGTTGTACGGGACTGCCAGGAAATCATTAGACGATGCCCAAGGTGCACCGGACCTATCACTGCTCTTCCACCCGGAAGAATCCAAAAACTAGCCGCAGCTCTTGACCACACGTGGAGGGAACTCGACTCGCACACCAATATAGTACTCCTTCTATTCTTATAGCTAGCGCATTAAGTTGCATCGACTGATGTCTTAATTTCATGTGATCCTAGTAGACGCGGAAGGAGCATTGTGCACTTTTCAGAGTAAAAATTCATCAGCTAGTAAGTAATTCTCTATTTTCAGTAGGGAGAAGGATATGGTCTGAAGTCTCCGTAAATATCTATTTTAAGAGGTTTTCATATAAGTGCGTGGGGTTTTTGGGAGTGGGGGAGTGTGCCCCATACCATCATGACTCCAACCTTGTCGGCCTCGACAAGGAATCGTAGAATTAATTCGGCATATTGATGGTGAGTTAGTTTAATTGACACTTCTGCCAAAAAAAAACATCGCGGGGTTCAAAATCGTGTCGCCTCTGATTCCGTACCTACACAGAGCATCGACCAATATGGAGACATGCCAAGCTCAATCAAAAGAAACGGGTAGCACTCCGGGAGTGCCAGCAGAAGTGTAAACCACACACACGCACACTCGGGCAAGTGCCGCTTAAACGACCCAGCAGCAACTCTCCCTCCGTCTTACGAATTTTCGATCAGGTCACGTGACCTGACGCGAGGTCAACATTTTTACCCATCCCAAAAAGTGCACAACGCCGCTAAAGAAGGTTTCACTTCAAACATTCCAATATCAGACAGGGGTTTCCAGTCAATTTAACCCAACCACCTATTAAAAAACCAAAATTAAGAGTAGGCCTGCATTGCACCAAGTGGTCTTTGATCGCGACTTGGCTTTCACAGAAACTTGTGTCATGTTATCTCGCTCACTCTTATGGGTTTAATACTTAAATTGGCAGAGTAAGGGAGACAGCAAGACAAACCCGAATGTTATTCTGAGAGGTCACGGACTGTATGTTCTGTCTTCTGTATACGTGTAAAATTAAATGTCATTGAAGCCCGTTCAGCAGCGCCCGCGTGATCACGACATAGTATAAAACAAAGTTGCTCTCCGCTGTCTGTGTGTCCCTATTCTTTTTACATGCATAATATAGTAGTGATTGCACCCGTAATAGACTGTTAAGTTTAGTAACGTAGACCATCGTTCTAACTTTCCCTTTCTGGGAATCCAATGTTATTATCGATCTAGGTAAGTTTTAGGTCATTCACGGATACTGGACAGACCTTTGTATTTTATGCTCTCCTGGTAAACGCGGAAGCAAAATCGAGCACAGACTGCAGGGTAGAAATATAAAGGACGTCATACAAAAATATGAAGTCTGGCTCGAAAACTTGAAAAAAGTTTTATTCTGAGAAGTGCACAATGCTCCTTCCGCGTCTACTAGGATCACATAAAGTGAAGACATCACTCGATGCAACTGAATGAACTAACTAGATGACCTAATTGCCCTGGATCGATTGCGTTGGATTTAATGAAACGTACAGAGCTACCGACAGATGCTATCAATAGGACACAATAAAATACAATGGTTTCAGAGAAAGAGACAGTATACTATACCTATAAGGATGTTTTAGAAACACCCTCAAATTACCCATCTTGCAACATAATTTTATTAAACCAGTAACAGTACTCGAGAGAACCAACAAGAGCAGTAGGGGTATGAGGCGGCCAGCGGCGGCAAGACGAGGTGTGTCGCCCACACCTCATACCCTGACTCACAGAGCAAAAACAATGCCCTGACTGCACTTAGATCGCGAGCAGATAATTTTTTACTCTGAAAAGTGCACAATGCTCCTTCCGCGTTTACTAGGATCACATGAAGGGAAGACATTTCTCGATGCTAGCTGAATGAATGCACTAGCTAGATGACCTAGTTGCCCTGGATCGATTGCTTTGGATTCAAAGAAACGTACAGAGCTATCGACCGATGCTATCAATACACATACAATAAAATACAACGGTTTCAGAGAAAGAGACAGTACTATACCGTAGCCCACTAGTACAAATAAGGATGCTTTCGAAACACCCTGAAACTACCCACGGCATCATTCCCATTTTTCACCTCGTTGCGTCATCTGTGTACGATTTTGCTTCCGCGTCTACCAGGAGCGCATAAAATTCAGGAGACTAGCACCGTTCTATGCACTAGGTGGCCTATGTCTGGATCAATAACCGCTATCAAAGTAAGGAGTCATTCAGGCTGCCCTTTCACTAGAGATGTGCTAGGTCAAAGTTAACCACTTTCAAAAGCGCCTCGCTAAGCAACTAATCTATGAAAACAAACTATATCAGCGGTAAAAAAGTGGCCTTCTACGTCACTACATAGTATAAAACTAAGTCGCTTTCTCTGTCCTCATGTCCCTATGTCCCTATGTATGCTTATATTTTCAAAACTACACAACGGATTTTGATACGGTTTTTTTTAATAGATAGAGTGATTCAAGAGGAAGGTTTTTATGTATAATTCTACGCAGACGAAGTCGCGGGCAGAAGCTAGTATGCAATATAGGTAAGTTTGCATGGAGACGGGACCGAATTTTTGACACTGAGTATATTTTAATTCGTTAAAAGGTGTCTTGGAATAATTCTGGAATACTTCAGCAGATTGGGCTAGTTCGATTAAACACGCCTGTAAACATATTTTCATCGTATTTTTCACTTCAAAATGAAGGTGCCAATGCACTGAATGCACTGAAAATCCTGAAAATAATTTACAAGGGTCTTCAGATCAACTAACCCAGCCACAGCCACCAGCTGACAAGAATTACAGAATAATTTTAAGATCCATATATATATTATATTACATTATATTACATTATACTCTGGCGAAAATGCAGCCTTATTTATTTTATTTATCACGACCCCTCATATGCGGTAGTTAAAAAAAGTACGGCATTCAAGTCTCATCTGTTTTAATACGCACTAATTCTGCTAATTTCAATTAAAATGCAAAAATATAGCTTTAAATTTAAGAACACACGGTATGGTGTGTAGGGGTCTTTCGTTGGATTTCTCTTCCGCGTTTACCAGGAGCGCATAAAATCTAAGAGTTAGTCTACAGGTAATAGTTGAGTGGACTAGGTGACCCATTTCTATGGATCGATAAACTATCATAGAAAGGGACAGTTTATGCCAGGCCGTTGCTATCTTGCAAATTCCATTCAGAAGATTTCCTGTAAGTGCGAAAAATATTTCAGATAGCTTTGACTGAACTTTACACAAAAAATTATTAGGTATTTTGTGTAAATCTATTCTGCATTTGAGTTACTAAGTGACCTAGGCCATGGTCATTACTGTAAGGTAATTAATGTACACACTGTTGTCCATAGATGTGTTGTGACGTACACAACATCAGTTTGACAGCAGTTGCCTTGCCAACCTCGAAGTACTCGCTACGCTCGGGCGACAATCATAACTCGACCCTGGCTCGTAGACATTATACGGAGTTAGGTGTAATGCTCTTCTAATAGGAGATTTAGTTAAAAAAATCACACATCTGAGGGTTACAAAGAAGTGTCACTTATTCCCAGCATATACATAGAATGTAGTAAATACATCAGCTTGTTGCCCGTACATAACCAAGTTACATATTTTTTCCACCGGCGTTCGTGTCGCCACAGTGAATGTGTATTTTATATGTTTAGTTTTTTAATTTTATCTGGGTCCTACTGAAAAACAGCGTTGCGGCTTGCCGCAACATTATGCTGAGTGGGGCCCATTTTACACCATATCGGTACTATTGCTAAGTGTTTTGTGTTTCTTCCTATTATATATCAACGTGTATCGAATGTGTGTAAATAAATGTTTCTCTCTCTCTCTCTCTCTCTCTCTCTCTCTTACATAACCGGCACTGGTAAACCAATGTTGAATGATTAATTTGGATTAATTTAGGTTTAGGTGCCGCGGGGGTTTTAATTCAGAAATAGTCTTTATTTTACCTTAGAATATCGTAATGTAAATGAATGACTTTCTGCCAAGTTTCTTGAGGCGCATTCTTCTTGGCAATGATGGTATTTCCGAATGCGCTGGCAGTTTAAAAAAAGACATGTAATAGAGCCCTTGGCGGCCAATTTACAAAAATAAATTTTGATTTTTTTTCAATGTTTTGCTTCTTTGACACATGCCGCCGACTGTTAAAATTGTCGGTCTTGTTTTAAATAGTGTATTTTCAGCTATCTATACTAATAATATTATAAAGAGGAAAGATTTGATTGTTTGTTTGTTTGTTTGAATTGAATAGGCTCCGAAACTACTGGACCGATTTCGAAAATTCTTTTGCCGTTAGAAAGCTACATTATCACTGAGTGACATAGGCTATTTTTTACCGCGGGAAAATACCTTTTCCTACGGGAAAATTAATTTATCGCGGGCGAAGCTGCGGACGGAAATGTTATAAGTTATAAGTTAGTATAATCTGTTTCCCACCCCCTGTGACCCCTATTTTATTTCATTCAGGTGAAAAATTGTACGTCCAATGCCGCAGTAAGCGCGGCTTCGCTTCCGCGTATACCAGGATAGCATGATATCGAGAAGCTCTCCTATATAGCCGTGAAGAGTGCACCAGACGGCATCATTGCTACATGCGCAAGTAAAAAGCAGGGAAATAGTGCATGGAAAATATCGGTAGATGTCGGCAATACCAGACGTTCAAGCAGTTGAGTTACAATATTGATTCATACATATATCACGTCTTCATTCCTTACGGGGTAGACAGAACCTCAGGTAACAAGACCTAAAAGCCACGTTTAGCATAATTGTGGGAGTATAGGTGGAAAGGGGAACCAAAATAGTGATGGGTTTCTAGCCACATCGCCCGATTTTTGCCCGTTCCCTCGATACTTTTACCATCCGCGCTGGAAGAGAAGCAACTGGTACATTCTACTTTTTTCTTTGCTTCCAGAACAGCATGGCAGGGGTAAATAAAAGAGTGTGAAAAAGCGTTTGTTCTTACTTGTCATCGAGGTAGTAGTAGACGATTCTATCGCCGTCTCCGTCTAGCGAGGCCACTCGCTGGAAGGGCGCGTGTTCGACTCCCACTGGTGGCTCTTGGGACACCTTCACGAAGTCAGCACCACACTGTAACAATAACAAACACATCGTCTCCAGACAAAAGTTGTGGTAGTAGCTTCATCATAACATTCTTAGGACTTTGTATCTCCAAAGTAAAGAAGGAATCCTCATTAAGCTTTGCTGACTCATTCTTTCTCATTGCGTGGAGGTACCAGGTTGAAAAAAATATTTACGTCAACCGGGGCCGTAACTAGCAACTTACCGCTCGCGTAGCGGGTGATAGAGAAAGCCCCATATCGCATGTTTATCACCCTTGCCTTTGGCTCGTCTTTCACCAGCTTTATTTCACCAGCCTTGGTGTGTACCTAATGTACTGTTAACCTATTTATATACTAGCTCCTGCTTGCGACTTAGTCTGCGTAGAATTATTACATATACCTTCCTGTTAAATCACTATCTATTAAGAAAAACCGCATCAAAATCCGTTACGTAGTTTTAAAGATTTAGGCTAAGCGCGCACTGCGGTGCGGCGAGTTGCGGTTGCGGTTTGCACCGCAACAAATCTGTATCAAATCACAGATTTTTTAGACGCATGCGGTTTAACAACCGCAACTCCAGTGCGTGAACCTCCACTGTGGTTCATACATCACAGATTTTTGCGGGAGTAAACCGCAACTAACCGCACCGCAGTGCGCGCTTAGCTTATAGCATACATAGAGACAGATAGACAGACAGCGGAAAGCCACAGTTTTATACTATGTAGTGATTAGAAATGAATTCTTATTGCTAATGTGTGT
The DNA here is from genome assembly GCA_932294345.1 of Pandemis cinnamomeana. NCBI lineage: Eukaryota > Metazoa > Arthropoda > Insecta > Lepidoptera > Tortricidae > Pandemis > Pandemis cinnamomeana. The sequence continues at coordinate 4,736,497 of OW028724.1, read as the reverse complement.
TACATGTGTCGCTAAGCGCAAAACTCGAGAACGGTAGGACCAATTTGAATAAACTTTTTTTTTAATTAATTGACATCTTAGGTTTTTAAATTGCCTAAAAAGAACGTTCCACATTCAAAATAGTCTTAGTAAAATTTGTCAGAAACTCACATTCAGATTTAGCTTCCCCCCATTCCCCCCCAAATTGTAGAGCACCAGGTCCAGCTCTCCGTCCAGGCTTTTCTTGATGATGTTCAGCTTCTTGCCGCCAACCCCGTTGGCCCCGTCCACATACAGGGTGGTGTTGTAAGCACCATGCACCGGTAGCTTAGCGCGGATGTTTTTGAAAGCACCCACTATCTTCTCATAGTAGCCTGCGAGAATAAAGAGAGAATTTGATAAGTATATGAGATATATTATAAATGTGTAAGTTTGTGAGTATGGATGTTTGGATGTTTGTTACTCTTTCACGCCAGAACGGCTGGACAGATCTGGATGAAATTTGTAACATAGATAGATTATAGTCTGGAATAACACATATGCTACTTTTTATCCCGGAAAATTGCGTAATTCCTGCTGGATAGCGATAAACGAATTCTATGCAGACGGAATTGCGGGCAACAGCTGGTATGAGATATACATATGTAAGCTATAAAAGTGCAAAACAAAAAAGTGCATAAAAGTGACAGTTTCTGCCATGCTGGTCTGAGAGTAAAGAAAAAACGTAGAATTTACCAGTTGCTTCTCTTCCCGCGCTGCTGGTAAAATCCCATCGAGGAAATAGGCCGAAAGTCTTAGGAATTATGTTATAGGCGATGCGGCTAACAACCCATCACTATTTTGATTTCCCTTTCCACCTGTACCCCCTTAATCATGCTAAACGTGGACTTAAGGTTTTGTTTCTGGCTATGTCTGCCCCGTAAGGGATAAAGACGTGATATATGTAATTATGTATGTATAAAAGTGCAAAGTACCTGTGGGACGCAGGTAACAAACAACTTGTAGTAAATAAAATAATTCATACATTGGTGTCAGGTCATTATCACATAACATATTTCAAGCCTCTACCAAATCATGCAATCCTGGTAAACGCGGAAGCTAACGCGACCAAGTAATGCAGCGGAAAGATAAATAAATAGAGAGGTAGGCTATCTCTGTCGCGCCTATCAAATAAGAAACAGAAGGACGCTCGTTGTCTCTATGATTGCACTACAATACTCAAATATTGTTATCTCTTTTCCCCGGCGGTGCATCGACCCAATACGGGTGTAACTTTCGCTTTCTACGCGTCATCGATCCAGGGATAGGTCACCTATTGCACTAGGCACGCTTAAGTTTAACTGACGCCCTCTCGCCTTTCATGCGCTCCTGGTATACGCGGAAGCAAAATCGAGTAACAGCTAGAAATGTGACCAGACTGCTTGATTCATAGCTAAAAACTGTGTTAAAAATAACAAAATGAACCAAAAATTTAAATTTAATTTTACCCATCACGAAATTTTACATTACTTTCAGGGAAAGGGAAAGTATTCAAGTATGTCATTCAACCAGTGATATGTCAACTTATTGCGGTGCGTTCTACGGTGGGTGTACGTTAGTAAATACTTCCCCTACCGTACAAATAAAAGCTATTTTTTGTTGACGATACTTAATTATTGCACGTCAAAAGGAGCTGCTATAGCGCAAAGCGAGGCAGGGGCCAGTGGCGTAACTATACGGTGGCAGGGGTGGCAAAATGCCAGGGGCCCCTAGCTCTACGGGGCCCCGGGCTGGCTGGGATTAGACCACAGAAGGGACGCTGGTGCACTTCTTTATATTGAGGAAGGAGCCCCATCTGACGAATTTGTCGCGGGCCCCAGACGTTATAGTTACGCCACTGGCTGGGACGCCATGGCGACATCGCCGGCCTATCGATTATACGGCAGCTAGCACCCTCGGCGATGGTCTAGCAGCGTCAAATCTTCATAGGATACGTAGGCGGCGACATCGCCATCACGTCCCAGAAGGTTAGGGTATTAAGGGTGAAGGTTATAAACTACATACACAATAGCTTGGTGGGTTTTTACCGTCTACGCGGGAAGAGAAGCAACAGATACATTCTATGTTTTTCCCTTTCTCCCAGACCAGTATTTAGGAAACATTTCGGATAAACTGTAGCTGATGTGCAAATTGCGGTAAGTTTTCAAAAAGTAGGAAAATTTCTCGGAAAATTCTAGAAAAAAACCCAAGTAATAAAGCAAATTTACATATAGGGAATGGAAAGTTTAAATTACCATTCAATTATTTATGTTTTTTTTTTCTTGTTAACTTTCCTGTAAATTCCGCAATTTTGCACACATCACTTCGTTGTATGCATCCACCGGAATTTCGATTATATATCTCGCAATATTTTACAACAATTTTACTATGATTTTTTATTTCAATTTTACATGAATCTGTGCGACTTGTTTGTTAACAAAAGCTTTAAAATGGTGTTGGAATGGAATACAGGCATAAACTCATTAGAGAAATGAACTGAACTGACCTTCCTCGGTGGGAGTTCCGTAAGTGTTGTCATTGCGACACCGCACGCAGTAGTGAAGTATCGGTGTAGTGACGATGCCGAATTCCTTCGCTGTACCCTTAAGGGCCATCACACCATGCACAGCCGCTGCTGCGAGTCTTGGACTGGTGTATCTAGAAATAGACGGAATGTTAGATTAGAACTATCCAAGAATACGTCAACATGCGGTTGAGTCATATTGATTCAAAACGCTTGTCAAGGTTTTTAAGCGTATTTTTAATCCCCTTTTTAATCAATGACGCAAGGTGTTATAAGTTAAGTTTTATGTAAATGTCTCTCTGTGTGTATCTATCTGTGGCATCGTAGCTCTCAAAGGAATAGAGCGATTTGGATGCGGTTTTTTCTTTCGAAAGCCAGTTACCTTGCGGTGGTTCTTAGCTGGTTAAAACCACGGGGTAGACAGAGCGTAAGGTAACAAAACCTTAAGGCCACGTTTAGCATGATTAACGGTCTTTAGCTGGAATGGGAAATCAAAATAGTGATGGATTGCTAGCCGCATCGCCTATAACATGATTCCTTAGACTCGCCCATTCCCTCGATGGGCTTCTACCATTTACCAGCTGCGCGGGAAGAGAAGCAACTGGGGAATTATATATTTTTCCTTTACTCCCAGACCAGCATGGAAGAAAATACCATGGGGGAAAATTACATAAGCCGGCTATATTTACCTTGTGTCCATGCCGATGAAGACGCTGGCTTTCAGTCCCATGTCAGCGTTCACCTCCTTGATCACCTCAGCCGTTGTCGACTCCAAATCATTGTCACTGGAAACAGAAAAATACCAACGATTAAATCGCGTTTAGCAACCGTAACAAGCATTTGCAAACAGAAGGAGCGCGTCATCCAGTTTTAACCGGAAAAAAAACCGGATCTCTTCTCGTAGAAAGTTGTATGAAAAGACCCGGTTTCTCGCCCCCGAGTGTATATCTACATTTTTTATATATAAGAGGGGGAAAATCAGCAGACGGGTCACCTGATGGAGAGTAAGCATCATCGCCCAGGGACACCTGCAAGACTTGGGGAATCACAGGTGCGTTGCCGGCCCTTTCAAGAACAGGAAGGCTGGCTTTTTAAAGATCCCTAAATTGTACCGTAATTGTAGTAATTGTCAATTGTTGTTGTAATTGTATTGGTAAATATACCAGGGTATCCATCCATGGACCCCTTAGGGGGTCCTTAAGACGTGTGTCAGGGGTCCGCAGCAACATAATTAACCGTTAATAGGCTTTATTTTCTTGCTATAATAAGCTTAGATAGGGGTCCTTTGCCATTTTGAAATTGCCATGAGTGAACGCCTTGAATAGAACACTGTACTGTACACATAAACAGTCCTTATCTGACATCACAATCTCCTCTTAGCTTTGCTCTAGCATCTTCCCTCAGTGTTAATCAGCTGGCTCTAGATTGTGAGAAGTGAACTGACGTTATGGTGATGAACAATCCTCACCTGACATCAGCAAGCCCCGTAGAAATCTCCCGGCTCTGCTCCAGCAGGGTCAATCAACTAGCTCCACTCTTGAGTGGTGAACTGACGTTATGGTGATGAACAAACCTCACCTGACATCAGCAATCCCCGTAGAAATCTCTCGGCTCTGCTCCAGCAGGGTCAATCAACTAGTTCCACTCTTGAGTGGTGAACTGACGTTATGGTGATGAAAGGTCCTCACCTGACGTTAGCAAGCCGTGTGGCCAGCTCCTCCCAGCTCTGTTCCAGCATCTCCCCCTCAGGGTCGACCAGTTTCACGCCATTGTCGGGCTCAAGGTTGTGAGAAGCTGTTATCATCATGCCTATTGTGCGACCTGGAACAGAGTTTTCATCGACATCGTGCCAATGGTTTCCCCGCGATCTTAACCAGATCGTGCGTCCCAACTTATGGAAAACCTACTGGCTTCCGGTACCTAGGCGAACGCCAACCCAGAACCTTAAGAGTTCAATGCTCATCACGTCCATTCTAAGAGTAATGTGCCCCGTCCGTAACTGGTAGGTACTTAAAGTGTACTGAGTTACACTTTATAGTTCTACGGATCTCTTGATTTCTGATTCGATTTCGTAAAGAAACTAGCATAGCTAACAACAGGAACAACTTACGAGCCGACTACTATAAGAACTGGTAAATGCTACCATTTTATATGGCATAGTAGGTACAGGTACAGTACGTTCAGTGTTATCATCTAACAGAAAAGTCAGCACAGCTCAGATTTTTCGTGTTTTGACAACGTAGATAACATGCTTTCAGTTGCCCTGCCCTTTGCAAACTCATCGGACGTCCTTCACGATGCGGAATTAAATAGACTTAAAACTTATCCTACAACGAAACAAGAAACGGTTTAAACCAGTTTAAACCTTACCATTTTTGACGCGAGAGCGTATGACAGCGAGCAGCCCCATGCGGTAGACCACATGTTCCAGTAGACTGGCTCTGAAAACAAAGACATTTTTACGGTTACCACTATCCCCATAGTCTTTTGTATACATAAAAGGCACAGCTCAAAGCACGAATTGCGCTGAAATGTGGCGAGCAGATAGTTAAGTATTATGACAGAGGCATCCGCAAAGGATTTGGCGACAGAAAGAAATTAAAAATTTACGCGGACGAAGTTGCAGGTAACAGCTAGTTCCATATAAATAATTCCACACCCCACACCACGATTCCATGAGTCACTCTGAAGAAGTATAGAATGTGACGTGGTGAGCATTAAGTGAATAGCGTGTCAATTGTTATATGCGGAAGTCGCTGATTAGTATCGCCACACCTATTGTCCTGTCATATCTAATTATTTTCCTAAACTTTACTTGAAGGAAACGTCTGTTTTTAATTATTAAGGTTTCGTATAAAATTGGTGTTGTCCCTGCTAAGAGACCACAGTATATCAACGTCTTATTTGTATGCACGCTTTGGGGTTACAACCTTTTTAAATGCATCTATTATTCATATTATGCGCTTGACTAAAATCACGTCTGATGGTAAGCGAAGATGTGGGCTAAGATGTAGCACGGTCGCCTAGTAAATGTACATTCACCCTTAATGACAATGAAGATGGTTAGATGGCCATATTTGTAGAGTTTAGGGAATACTCCGTCAGGGATGTTACTTAGCTGTCCAGTATGCTTAGTGTAAGTTTTCAGTCCCAAAATACGTCTCGCACGCGTTTGCGTTAAAATAGCAATTACTATGAAAACGTGAACAGCGCCACCAGCGGAAAGTTTGCACAACAAAGACTGCGAGTATAAGTTTTCGTGAACGCGCTCACCTTCGAATACGTTAACGCGGAACTCATCGAGCGCGTTTGCCGTACGGTCTATGTTAAGTTCCAATCAGTGTTGCCAATTCTAAAGCAATTACCGTGATTTCATAATTAGAAATAAGAAACGTTTTGTACGGGACAATGCTCTCGTACACACTTTAGATGATAATTGATACTGATAGAAGTGATACACTGCAGATTTTACTGTACTGATGATTTATTTGATAACTAAGTACATAATTGATACACCGGTGCACTCTGCGGGCGTTGAGCGTGCACTGCTTAATACTAATAACATTGTTAAATAATACAACTTAACGTAAAATGCTGACATGTGGAATGTGCGGTTTGCATAGACCGTACACGTTTATTGTTTAAGACATTGGTACTAACTTTAATTTCAGTTATTATAATTATTATTACTATTTTATGTATGTTTAAAACTGTGTTATTTTTATTTATAACGTATTATGCTAAACAAAAAAATAAATCTAAATGTAAACCAATAATTGGGATAAAATTACTTGCTTGCTTACCATCAGGTGACTCACTCACTCGTTTGCCTTCCTTGTCGTATAAAAAAATATTTTTTATGAGTCTTAACAGATATTTTATTATTGTAGTATATTAATTTATATTTGTAATAATAATAATCATCATCTTCCAGCCTATATACGGCCCACTGCCGGGCACAGGCGCTCAGGCCTCTCAGAATGAGAGGAATTTTGCTATAGGATAGGGCCCAGTGCGGATTGAAAACTCACGACATTTTACTAAACCGAAAAGCCCTGTTATTCCGAATTCGCTACAATTTTTCAGTACATGTTGTCGTCACTGTTTTTGTTTATAGATAAAATCACGTAATTCGGCGTGCCTCTTGGCATAGGCCTCCTCCATTTATTGAAGAGCTTGGGCTATAGTTCCCACGAGGGCCCAGTGTGGATTGGGAACTTCACACACACTATTGAATTTCTTCGCAGATGTGTGCAAGGTTTCCTCAGGATGTTTTCTTCACCGGAAAAATCATGGCAAATTTCAAATGTAATTTTGCACATAAATTCCGAAAAGCTTAGAGGTGCGAGCTCAGAATTCCAACTCACGAATCTCTGTTTGAGAGGCCACAGGTCAAACCATTAGACTATCATGGCATTTTTGTTAATAATTTATATTCATTCTTACTAAATTCTAATAAGTAATTGGCATTGTTCATTTTTTTTAGTATGCTCCAATTCGAAAACCATTTCGAGGAAAACCATCATTTATCCGATTTATCTTGTCCGATTTCAAAAATACTTTATGATTGCAGATATTTTTGTAAAAGTACTTTGAACCTTTGTTTGACCGAACGACCCGGTTTTTAGACAGAATCCAGCAATATTTGCCACGAAAATGAAAAAAAAAAGTTTAGCTATGGCAACTGTCACGTATCACTGTCAAATCGACAAAACCATAGACTAAGCCGTTTTTTTTTATAGTCAGCCGAACGAAGGCGATTGGGATTCTGTCTAAATTCACGAATTATCAAACAGCGAAAAAATATTTATTATTAATTAACAAAGCTACGGAAAAGCATAATATTCAAATTAGTTGCTTGAAATAGTCCATTTTATCAAATAAAGATGTTAAAAGCACAGCTTAAAAAAAATGAACAATGCCAATTCTAACAAAAATATCATTTAAATTATAAAAGCACGTGCTGTGGTTTTTTAAACTTTTTTTAATTTAGTCTACTAAGTACTGCAAATCGTAATGTTTCTAGTTCAACCAAAAAAAAAAACTAACAGATTGGCTGATAACTTCCGCTATAAATACTTGAGTTATGTTCTTATTATTATTAATTTTGACGATTTCATCAGAAATACTTATATTTGTGACAAGCATGCTTTTATACATACATACACAAATCAAGTCTTTATCCCTTACAGGATAGATAGAGCCTAAGGTTGTAGACCTACGACACTGTGGACGTACCTATAGGTGGAAAGCGGAACCATAAAAGTGATGGGTTGCTAGCCGCATCGCCTATAACATGATTCCTATGATTTTCGCTCATTCCGTCGATGGACTTTTACCATCTGCGCGGGAAGGAAGCAACTGGTACATTCTATGTTTTCTCTTTGCTGCCAAATCAGCATGGATGTTTTTATACAATATATTTTTTGTTGAGTAAATAAATAAATCCTACTATCCTACTAATATTATAAATGTGAAAGTTTGGAAGTATGTTTGGATGTTTGTTACTCTTTCACGCCAGAACGGCTGGACAGATCTGGACGAAATTTGGAACATAGATAGATTATAGTCTGGAATAACATATAGGCTACTTTTTATCCCGGAAAATTGCGTAATTCCTGCGGGATAGCGATAAACGAATTCTATGCAGACGAAGTTGCGGGCAACAGCTAGTCTAATATAAATCTATACTGAGCCAATAGTAATTAAAAGCTATTAGTAGGTAAGCGATAATGTACACCGTAATATTGAAACTTTAAATCTTTCAAGAAAGATCTTCATTGAACTCGGCAATTGAAAGATGGACGCTGGCAACACTATTGATATCTTTTGAAGTTTTGACGTTTGACGTTTGACTTTTTCCTAAATTTGAATTGAATTGAATTATTATTTGTTGTACTTATTAAAGTGAGAATTGTTTTGTTGTACTTGGAAAAATAGTACAATAAAAGGAAGCATAACAAACAGAATAAAGATGACGATCGTTCAGAGTTGAACATACGAATTAAGAAGAATTTGCTAGGCTGCATCGTTGCAGAACTAACCTCAAAGAAAAGGTTTGTGTGTTGGCCTGATGCCTTATTTTCTTTAAAACAACAGAACTTGGTCTAACATATTTTACATACATACGTACATAAATCACGTCTATACATCTATCAATATCTTTTCTTTACAAACAACTCAAAAAACGTATGAGTTCTAAGTTGCATATTAATGAACATTTCCGAGAATGGCTGCAAGTTGTACAAAAGAGATTTTCATTGAACTAATTATTTTATGGATTTTGTTTCAGATTATTTTAGACATTCAGATGTTCATCAAATCGTTCAGATCGAAGTTGGCATAAAAAATTGCAATAACATTTCATAACTATGACTGAGGCCCATTCTATATTCATCAGGTGGAGAGTTGAGAGTTGAGGACCAATGGCATTTTGCCCATCCTGCAACCCCATTTATTTTTATATGCCACTACACTAAATTAGCAATATTAAAATAATACCTACACCAAAATAAATGTTGCCTATTTTTATTTAACCGTGTGCTTATTAAGTTTTGTTTGTTTTGCTCTTCTCTGTGTACTAGGAACCAATTCTTGACTCACTGTGAAACGTTTTTACAGTAAATATCATAGTGATGGTTCATTTAATTTAAAAGGACAATCATTATGACTTTTGGGGCTTGATTCACCACACTGTGTTAAGTTTCTGTTATCTTATTAGATTCCATCTCTATTTATTTGCCACGAAACAGACAAGAGCCAATTTTGTATGGGAAGTCCGGGATTTCTGTCTTATTGGCTGTCTGATAGTGATTGCTATTAAGCGATAAGACCACATATTGTCTACTGTGCACTTTATATTCCAGACAGCTATACATACATGCATGGAAATATTGAATAACATTTAGTTATTGCTTTCATGGTGCTTGATATATTTAGAAATTTTAGAATTACTAACTGCTGTGAGATCTTGCATTGACAATCTAGTACTATATTTTAAATCCCTGCGACATAAAATATAGAAAAATTAAAAGAATTGAACTAAAAACAAAATCCTTTTTATTCAGACCAAAGTCAGCATTTCCCTGATAACACAAAGAACTTAAATACAAATACATTGTATTTATGTCAATAATATAATTAGCCATCAAGACCTAGAAACCAAAACAGGACTGCAATGATTGGAAGTTCCTACTTCAAATCCTTCAATAACCTTGCTGTGGGACCTCAGGATATCATCATCATCATCATCAGATGATGTTACACTTCTTGCTGGTGTTGTTTTCATGCAGCCTTCTCCTAAAAAACAAACACTAGTAGAGTAGCGGAGTAGCAAGGTAAATGTTTTTCGGTGATTGAAACAGACCTCTGCAAGGTTATTTCTCAGCACTTAACAACTTGAAAATTGATAGAAGGTAAATGCTTGGAAAACCTATTGGGTATTCAATAAATTAATTAAAATGAAACTTCAATTTATAATTACCTATTTCTATTAAACTAATGGTCAAGAGTGGCTGCTTGCAAGTGGGAACAGGGACAACTTACAGGGGCCCTTTGCCAACTGCCAACCAGATGCAGAAATATAATTTTAACATAAATTGAAAAAAAAGGGGAATAACTCCAGTAATCAAAAAGTCTCACCAGTTTTAGCTATTAAACCCGTATTTAGAGCTGTTTGCCAGCCTGATCTCCGATTCTAAGACTCCTAGTACCTAGCACTACAGGGTTACGAAATCCATTTCATGTCACATTTCCGCACATATCCTTGCTATTGCTGTCAGCTTCGCATCTAGCGGAGACTAGTACTGAATGGAAGAAGATCTTAAGCATCCTTGGCGTAATCCCTGTTCGTCCGTAAGAACGCCATAGTTAGAAATGAAACAAAGTTCTGGTATTTCGCCCGAAGAATTTGATAATTTTTTCGTACTTTTTAGATTACTAATAGATTTCTGCGGCGTAGAATGGCGTAGAGCAGGAAGGCTCAATCATAATATCACTTTTCACTGTATTTCTCCAACAATTGAATTTCTTTAGTCTGTTTGCTTTGACAGCTGTAGCGGCAGCCATTTTGAATTACAAAAAACCTTAAAAACGTAACGTTAATCGATGTGAGCAAACGCATTCGCAAAAGTTTTTCGAAACGCACTGAGTATAACGGTTTTGTGAACATACGATCGTCGCATTCGACAGCTCCCTGCGACAATAGTAAAGTTGGACGCTGTTATGCAATACTATACCAACCCTCAAGATGTCCATTTTAAGAAAATCGTGTTTAAATATGACATCAACATATTTCTCAAAATGGGGCCTCTGATAATATAGGAATCGACGATTTCATAAATGTATTATAATAGTCAATGGATCTGGGAAGATGTAAAGCATCTGTAAATATTGGAAATAAATACAATTACTATTTAATAAATCGCATATTCGGTTTTAGAAAAATGTCGAATCAGCAATATTATATGATATAATGATTTGTTTCATGACACATTATTGCAAAATTCTTGATAGGTACAGTATTGTAGATTATCCCGTAGAGGATTTTGGTTATGCGTCAACAGTTTTTTTTTAATTATTCAGTACAAAATTGATTTGAGTCACTTAAAACATTTTTGAATGATTTAGTTTATTACCTAATGTTAGATGTTGATAAAATAACTGTCAATTAGTTAAGTTTTTGTTTGTAAAATACTGATTTATATTCTAATGCTGTTTCTAAACGCATGACAGCTGTCATAGCGGTGAGTTTTGTTAAGAAAAAAAAAAGGACTGTCAGAGCAATTTTTGGCGCGGCACTTGGCTGGTAAAGAAAAGGAGAAATAAAAAACTGATCTTACTGCGTATCTGGTGTTTTAATCGAAGAAAAACTATTATCAGAAGTGCTAAACAACTCACGACCGAAGATGGGACGAAAGCGATCTAAGTATAGGCGAAGAGAACGAAGTTCGTCTTCGACTTCTGGGGAGACAACTTCGTCGGATGATTACAAGCGTAAGAAGAAACGACATTCTAATAGGTCAAAATCGAAGCATGAAAGTCGTCGTAAGACGTCTAGTCATCGGAACACGTCACACAATTCAGGCCATAGGCGGCAACAGTATACCAAAACACCGCCGTTAGACGAAGCGGCCGTTGCAAGGTTACAGACATCAAGAGCACCTACACAACAACAGCATGTGATACCTGTGATTATTGGTGGCAACACAACATGTACAAGCGGTACGGCGGCTGTGAACGCGATTGAGACAGCGGGCGGTACGGCGGCTGTGAACGGGATGGCGGCAGCGGGCGGTACAGCGGCTGCAAACAGGACGGCGGCAGTGGACAGTACGGCGGCTGAGAACGGGCTGGCGGCAGCGGGCAGTACGGCGGCGGCTGTGAACGCGATGGCAGCAGCGGGCGGTACGGCGGCTGTGAACGGGCTGGCGGCAGCGGGCGGTACAGCGGCTGAGAACGGGCTGGCGGCAGCGGGCAGTATGGCGGCGGCTGTGAACGCGATGGCAGCAGCGGGCGGTACGGCGGCTGTGGACGGGATGGCGGCAGCGGGCGGTACAGCGGCTGTGAACGGGCTGGCGGCAGCGGGCGGTACGGCGGCTGTGAACGCGATGGCGGCAGCGGGCGGTACGGCAGCTGCGCATGGCTGTTATCTACAGGTGCAAGATGAGTCTAGTCCAGCAGGTATTGTGACTAGTTCTAAGGCAATGTTCAACCTCAATGATGTTTCACAAATTATACAGTCTATTGTAAAACCGAATTCACAACCAATATTTCATAACAATTTAAACATGATACCAGAGTTCGATCCTTCACAAAAGAATCATAATATTGATTCATGGATAGCTAAAGTTAATGAATGTGCTGTAATTTATAAATGGGAAGAAACACATACAATTCATTATGCTTTACCTAAACTAGTAGGAAATGCAAAGAAGTGGTACCAGGGACAGGCTTCTGTCTTACATAGTTGGACACAGTGGCAAGAACTCTTGCGCAAAGCATTTCCATCAGAATCAAATTATGGCATTCTGTTATTAGAGATGCTTCAGAGAACATTAAAATATGACGAAAATGTAGACAATTACTTTTATGATAAAATGATGTTACTAAATGCATGTGAGATATTTGGTAAGAAGGCTACTGACTGTATTATACTGGGGATAGAGGACCGTACCATTAGGGCAGGAGCATCTTCAGCTCGCTTTACAGAGCCTGAGGATTTGTTAAAATATCTTAAGGATGTATGTAAAGAACACAAAGAGATGAATAGAAATTCCTATTTACCTAGGAATAGGCAAAATAATCTAACTCACATTATTTGTAACAAGTGTTCGGAACCAGGTCACAAAGCAAGTCAATGTAATAAAAATAGTTTCCAAAACAACCAAAACACATCAAACATAGTCTGTTTTAACTGTAATGAGAAAGGTCACAGGGTGCAATTTTGTTCTAAGCCAATAATAAAATGTGAAGAATGTAAGAGGTATGGGCATACCAATAATAATTGTCAGATGAAGAAAACATACAAAAATAGTGACAAACGGGTTCTATTGATAGACAGCACATCATCTAATAATGCCAAGTATCACAAACAAGCTTGCATAAATAATATTCACATATTAGAATGTTTTGTTGATCTAGGAAGTGATTGCACTCTCATCTCACAAGATATAGTTCAAAAACTAGGTTTAACTATAGAAAACAATGAGTTACCAGTAGTGCGTGGAATTGCTGGGATTAATATCCCATTGTTAGGTAGAACTACATTTCAGATTGAAATTGATGCGGTAAAGGCTGAAATCAATGCATATGTCATTGAAAATAAATATCTACATAAGCCCTTGTTAGTAGGTCAGAATTTCACAGAATTGCCTGAAATTGTTATAACCAAAACAGATAGTTCACTTAACATATTTTCCAGCAGATTTGACAAAAATTTGCTTCAAAGTGAGCCAGATGTCCTGGATAATGAAAAATGTTTGCTATATGTTTCGGCCGATTCTGAAATCAGAGACATTGGTTTGTTGAACTGTTACAGTAGTGATATCAGAGGTGCTGATATTTACATAAAGGGAAGTTACAGAAATATTAACGGTATGGAATATTGTGTTCAGGAAGGGATATACAAATTGACTGGTGGCAAATGTGATATTGTTATCCTTAACATCAACCACTCTAAATCTCCCGTATATTTATTAAAAAAATCAGTTGTGGCCCGGGCATATACGATTAGTCACGAAGATATAACAACGCCGGTTCAAAATGTACGGTTGATACGAGAATCAATGAATCGCGAAGAAATATTTATTAATTCTGACTTAAACAGTACTCAAAAAGATGTGGTATTTGATTTGATTGATAAATATCGTGACTGCTTTGCTCAGAATCTGTCTGAATTAGGATGCACTCAATTGTCTGAACTGGATATAAAGCTAACTGATGATATACCCGTTGTATACAGACCATATAGATTGAGTTATTCCGAAAAAGAGGTGGTTCGTGATATGGTAAAGGAACTTTTAGATAATGAGATAATCGAAGAGTCTGAGTCAGCCTATGCGAGCCCCGTTATTTTAGTATCAAAGAAAACTGGAGGTTACCGACTGTGCGTTGATTATAGGGCCCTAAATAGAAAAACTATCCGAGACTTATTCCCTTTACCTCGCATAGATGATCAGATAGACTTACTGAGCGGAAATAAATATTTTATTAGTTTGGATATGGCAAGTGGATACTATCAAATTCCAGTTAAAGATCAATGCAAGCATTTAACCGCTTTTATTACCCCTGATGGTTTATACCAGTTTCGCAGAGCGCCCTTTGGGTTAGCTAATTGTCCAGCAGTATTTCAACGAACAGTGAATAAAATGCTCGGTAAATCAAATGGAAAATGTGCAGTAGCATATATGGATGATTTACTGATTGCTGGTAAAAGCTTCGAAGAATGTATGAAAAAATTAGAGCAAACATTTGATTTACTGAGAGAAGCAGGACTGACGTTGAATGTTAAAAAATGTAGATTCTTCGAAACTGTTATAAATTATCTAGGGTACGAAATTTCAGAAGAGGGAGTTCGACCAGGTAAAACAAAGATAGAGGCTGTAGAATCATTCCCAGAACCTAGAAATGTACATGAAGTCCGACAGTTTGTGGGGCTGGCCAGCTATTTTCGAAAATTTATTGAAAATTTTTCAATCATAGCTAGGCCTTTAACCGATTTAACCAGAAAAGACATTCCATGGGTCTGGGACGAACAACAAAAGCAGGCATTTTCCACTCTCAAAGAAAAATTAATTCAACGACCGATTTTGAGTATTTATAACCCTGAATACATAACAGAATTGCATTGCGATGCCTCAAAGTTCGGGTTAGGTGGAATTTTACTTCAAAAACAAACTCCCACATCATGTTTAAAGCCAATAGCGTATTTTAGTCGCAAAACCACAATTGATGAGGAAAAACTACATGCTTACGAATTAGAGACTTTGGCCGTTATTGCATCGCTCGATAGATTTAGGGTGTACTTGTTGGGCAAACGTTTCACGATTGTTACAGACTGCAGTGCTCTCCGTTCAACATTTGTCAAAAGAGATATAATACCTAAAGTGGCACGTTGGTGGATAGCACTGCAGGAGTATGATTGTGCAATTGAATATAAGCCAGGTTGTACCATGCAACACGTAGATGCGCTGAGTAGGAATTCGGACTTGATCGCTGACGATAGCGATGTTAATAGTCATCTTAACAGAGTACTGCAAATTTCACAAGAAGATTGGCTATTGAGCCTGCAAATGAATGATCCAAAAATTAAGCACATTCGTTCGGCGCTTGAAGACCCGCAATACAAAGAATTAGTCGATATAAAGCAGAACTTCGTAATAAAAAATAACAGAGTATACCGGAAAGTAGGAGAAGATCTCAAGTGGGTAGTTCCCAAGGGAGCTAGATGGCAAATTTGTCAACGTAATCACGATGAAATAGGACATTTCTCTACTGAGAAAACTTTAGAGAAAATAAAAAGAGATTTTTGGTTTCCGAAAATGAAGAAATTTGTCTCTAAGTATGTAAAGGCGTGTTTACATTGCGCTTTCGGGAAAGAACCATCTGGTCCTAAAGAAGGGTACTTACACAGTATACCAAAAATTGATATTCCTTTTCATACTATCCATGTGGATCACCTGGGCCCCTTTGTGAAAAGCGGTTCTGGTAATCAATACATCCTATTGATTGTTGATGGTTATTCGAAGTTCTGCATTATAAAACCAGTGCGGAACACGAAATCAGGACCTAGTATTAAAGCGCTGAAAGATGTATTCTTTACTTTTGGTCACCCTAGTCGAATAATATCAGACAGGGGTACTAGTTTTACATCAGCTGAATTTAACCGGTTTTGTACCGACTTTGAGGTGGTGCATGTTCTCAATGCAGTTTCGTCACCTCGCTCTAACGGACAAGTGGAGCGATATAATCGCACTGTTTTAGACAGTTTAAGAGCGTGCACTGACCGTTTAGGCGAGAATAAATGGGATCTTGACTTGGGTAAAATACAATGGGGATTGAACAACACCCTTAACAAGGGCATTGGAAAAACTCCCGCTGAAGTATTATTTTGTAAAAGGCCTTTAAATAAGGGTGAAGGAGTTCTAGGTGAAACTATTGTAGAAACACGACGAAATGATAGGGACGCAACTGAGATAAGGCATGAAATTAATGAGTTTATTAATAAGAATCAGTTAGAACAACGGCAGAGGTTTGACCAGAAGAGAAAAGCGGCTAAATTGTACAATGTGGGAGATTTAGTAAAAATTTTGAAAAACACTTCTTCCAATGAGGGCAAAAGCCGAAAATTGTTACCAAAGTATTCTGGTCCTTTTAAAATTTCGGAAATATTAGGCAACGACAGATATGAAGTGACCAACGTAGAGGGCATGAATATAACGAGAGGTAAATATAAAAACATTTGGGCAGCTGATCGCATACAACCTTGGATTACAGTTGGTGATAGAGATAGTAATTCTGATTCTGATGATGTGATTGATGAGCCAGCCGTATTGTAATTTGTAATTCCTAATTAATATTATTTTTAAGTTTATAACTGAACCAGTTGTTGTATTTCTATTGTTATTTATGTTTTATTTTTAAAGAGTATAAGATCTCATTTAGTTTAGAACTGTTAAACACTAAGATAAGAAGTAAATGCCAAAAGTGTTTATATTTCAATGAATACTGTAAGGTGTGAGGGTGAGATGATTAAATAATGTTGCTTTGGGAGGTGAAGCCCTTAATACTAATAATTTGAATATAGAATATATAGATCTGTTCTATTGATTAAACTGTTTAAGAATAATTTATCTATTTAAGGGTAGTATTTTAAGAGAGTGAGTTTGAGGTCAAACTTGAAAAGGCAGGTTGGCCGAACACTGTTTTGTAAAAAAAAAAAAAAAAAAAAGGCTATCTAGTTCATTGACAAGCGAGGGTGGCCTTGATTGAAAGGTGAAGTCATCGCTGCCATGTAATCTGATTGATGATGGGATTTGGAAAGTTTCACACGACCATGTTATGGTGAGGGGTGAAATTCCAAATGGATTGATGATTGATTGATAATTTCATTGGCAAGCGAGGGTGGCCTTGATTGAAAGGTGAAGTCCTCGGTGCCATACAATCTAATTGATGATGTGATTTGGGAAGTTTCACACGGCCATGTTATGGTGAGGGGTGAAATGCCAAATGGATTGATGATCATTGGCAAGCGAGGGTGGCCTTGATTGAAAGGTGAAGTCCTCGGTGCCATGCAATCTGATTGATGATGTGATTTGGGAAGTTTCACACGGTCATGTTATGGTGAGAGGTGAAATGCTAAATGGATTGATGAGCATTGGCAAGCGGGGGTGGCCTTAATTGAAAGGTGAAGTCCTCGGTGCTATGTAATCTGATGAAATTTGGGAAGGTTCACACGACCATGTTGTGGTGAGGGGTGAAATGACCAATATATAGATTAATATAGTGAATTGAAACTTGGAAAAAGATAGATGTCTTATATTATGATAGCGTGAGAGTCCGTTTGAGGACAAACTAATATGGTCAGGTTGGCCGAATGTTAGATGTTGATAAAATAACTGTCAATTAGTTAAGTTTTTGTTTGTAAAATACTGATTTATATTCTAATGCTGTTTCTAAACGCATGACAGCTGTCATAGCGGTGAGTTTTGTTAAGAAAAAAAAAAGGACTGTCAGAGCAATTTTTGGCGCGGCACTTGGCTGGTAAAGAAAAGGAGAAATAAAAAACTGATCTTACTGCGTATCTGGTGTTTTAATCGAAGAAAAACTATTACTAAGGAAGCCGATGGTATCAATACGGAAACGACTGGTATCAATATCTCGATGTTTGACATTTTGCGGGTTGACACAGTATTGCATAACAGCGTCCAGTTAACGTTCAAATGGATCGAAACGTCAAACCTAGCAACTGTCAGCCAGACAAACGTCACTCATGCCATGTCGCAATGCAACAATCCCGGCAAGAACAAGAACCATATTTTGGAGGTATTAGAGCGAAAGTAACAAGAAAAAGTGGGTAAAGAATACAAAACAATATGCTCAAATACAGGAGACAGTTACACATTATGAAATACTCGAAAGGACATGAAGAAAAATGTGACAAATAAGTGAAGTGTAACATAATTATGCCGCGGCCTTCCTGCCTCTCTTGGGCCGCTTCCGCTGCACAGCAATACGCTAGTACTCTTTATTATACAGTGTTAGCAGCCTCTGCAGGCATGACCGACGAGCCCACTGCCCCGGGCATGACATTCGGAATCCCGTGTAGCTTGGCGAGTGACACGATGCGATGTTTCTCGCCGCCACTATCCAGTACTAGCACAATGACGACACCATCTCTCATCCAACACTTGTCCACTTCGAACGTTTTCCTCGCAGCCATGAATGCGTAGTAACGGGATGGGTCAGAAACTTACTGCTACACCCAAACCAGGAGTGTGACATCTTTGAAGTGGACCAAGATGGGCCGCTTCTTGCCGGTCTGAGGACGCCCAGTTCAGAAGCTCCTGCTCACATCGGTATCAGACACATGGCACTTCACCAGGCACTTGGAAATATCCACTGCCAGCACAACAGTTTTCTCATATATCAGCGAGAGCCTCAGGAATGATCCATGAATCAGCAACATTTTCCGCCTCAACCTCACCTCTTGTTGGTCCACCTACCGAGATAAGCAGCCCACCGTTGGTACAGCACTCAAGAGCCTTCGAAACAAAGTTCTTCAAGGCATTGAAGTCTACAGCAATCAAAGATACTGATGGATTCCTCATATCTGCATTATCAAAATTACCTTGGAATTCAGCCATCTTAGTTCTCAAGAAGAGCCTAGCCAGGTTGTTCAAAGGTTGCTGCGAATTCTTGTTAGGCATATAGGGTGAAAATATTATTCCGTTCAATTAAGAAGTAACTCTGTATGGCACTGATGAAGAGTACTAAGCTAAGTGTAGAATTAAAGTAAAACTTGCATGAATTATGAAAATAACTGCCTGTAGGTAAATTGCTTTAAACAAGCATTAATTTAAAACTAAAAAAGGCTGAGAAAAAAGTAGGTATATTTTTATTTTTAATAAATAATTAAACAAATATTATGTGACTTTAACTTTCAAAGCCTGCCCACCCTTTAAAACGAATAAATATAATTAATTTTACAAGTGAAAAATAATAATCTATGTGTTGTTGCATTTATTGAAGTAGCATTAGGTAATATAAAAACAGTAAATGTGTCAATATTTGTGAGGGCCTATTATTATTAATATGTTTTTTTTGTTTCACACGCATTAAGCTGAGCTGCCTACAAAATGTAAAATATAATATAGGTAGGCAAGTAGTTTGTATAAAGCTCTTAAAATAAATGTTCAAAAAAGTGCCTTCTTCCTTATTAACCTCCTACTTGTAGATCATTTTGGTTCGTCGTTTTTAGACTACAAGTCCACAGCGCAGCATCGTTAATAAATTTGCTAAAGAAACTTGAACCTTATTTTTACTTAATTATGAGAAGGGAGAGCCTTCTCACTAGTTATGAGACTGCTGAGTTAAGTATGTACGTAAACTTTATCATAATCATCATTCACATTTGACGCCTTATTTCAATAGCAGTAGGGTCGATACTAATATCTGCTACCGTACAGCGCTGTTACTACACATATTTTTTAGTATAAATATATATACCAAGTTGTAAGTATAGAAGGTGTCATTCACAGCAACGACCAACGTGGCTCTTATTATTATGATATTAAAGGGTAATTTTGATAAATGTCAAAAGATGACACTAGAGTAGCGGATACCGATTAACAAATTCAATTAGCCTGCCAAAGTAGCCGTGGTCCAACGGGTGGCCTGAAGGTCTAAATCGAGTACGCATCTCTTCAATTTCGCGTTCGAACCCCGGGATTGGGAGGCGTCATTATTACTTTTTGTTTTTTTTTTTCCTTTTTACATACACACACATACACATATCACGTCTATATCCCTTATGGAGTAGACAGAGCCCTTCCTTTTTTCCTTTTTGCTTTTTATTTAATTGTAATTAAGAACGTTTACGCTTTATTTTTAAGGAGTTAGCACGGTAAGTCGTTTTTTAGTTCACACGTATTCGTGTGCGCGCATAATGTAAAATATGTAAGTAACTAGGTAGTTTGTAAAAAGAACTTAAAATATATGTTCAAAAAGTGCTTAATTCCTTAATTAACCTCCCTTACGTATTTGCGAGACATCACAATGTGTAAGAAAGAGATACAAGATCGCAAGCACTTTGGTGCGCCGCGTTTAGACCGTTAATAAATTTGCTAAAGAAACTTGAACCTTATTTTTGCTGAATATGAGGAGTGAGAGCGTTCTCACTAGGTAAAAACATAGTGACACACTTAACTACTGCGTTCACGAACGTTAACTGTCACCAAAGTGACAGTTGGAACTTATACTCGCGAGGAACTTACGGAGTCGAAGTGAACAGTGACATCTGTGAGAAACGCAACGCGAAGTGAAACGAACTCACCGAATTTGTATGGAATACGCGCCACGACGTGACAACGCAACAGCGTTCGAGCGCATACGATTGTGACGGTGAAAAGAAACGTATCGTTATGAGTTAGCTCGTTTAACTATTTCGAAAAGTAAACGAAAATTTATTGCAAAACTTACACTAGACGTACTGATAATAAAACACGAGCGACCTTATTAAGAAACAAAAGAAGGTAATAATCGAAGGGGATTTTGGAGAATTTTTAAGTGTTTTTTTGAGCGTGGACGGCCTTTCTTTAGTTGACCATTCACGTCCCTGTAAACGCGAATAGCAAAATTTAAATCCGCCGTTACATGCTCCTAATAATAGCCTTAATAACCTTTAATAATGTTTATATAATGTGATGTGTAGTAACAAAACTGTAGTACCTACTTATTTATTTATTACCACTCGTTTATCATCGGTATTCAAATAAACTTGTTTGTACTACGCATTCTTGTTGTTAACAGCGTGACACACGTATTAACTATAGTTTTGTACCTAGAGTACATGTTTAGTTAAATAAAGCTTTTAGGCACTACTCATTGTTAGTAAACAAATCTGACAGCACTATTGCTTATTCATTACATTAGGAATCCACGACCTCACGACGTTCACCAAGCTCGCTGGGTTGAAACCTCATTGTATGTTTAGTTCTATATTTCTAATCAACCACAGCCTGGGATCTCTAGCTTTGGATATTCGGTCGTTAACCTTCTATTGCCTCACTATTTCGCGGAGTAGCAACTAGCAAAGGTTATCCGTTTAGTTTGATCTAGCGGAACAAATACTACTGGCAAACGTTTGTGTTCGGAGCGTAGGTATACGTCACCTATCTAGCCATGCTCGAGGCTTCAGCAACGCGAAATACTTACCTAACCCGCTTTCGCGTCCATCTTTGGGAATTTAGCATTTTTCCAGCATGAAAAGGGTATAGCGTGTCTACTCTCAACGAGATTATTTCAAAATCAAGTAGAGAAACGGCGTTCCAATTTAGGCTAAGCGCGCATTCGGCGCGTTTAGTTGCGCTTGAGGGATGCACCGCAACAAATCTGTAGCAAATCACAGTTTTTTTTGCCGCATGCGGTTGAACGACCGCAACCCCAGTGTGCGAACCTCCACTGAGTTCGTACATCACAGATTTTTGCGGGAACAAACCGCAACTAACCGCACCGCAATGCGCGCTTAGCCTTAAACTCTGAGTTAGGTTAGATACTTATAAAATATTTGCTCGGAAAACCACAAATATTCAAATCATTCCAGTAAATTTCATAACACACCAACTAAAACAGATATACGGTTTCACACAAAACCAACGCACGGTTGTTACCTAGCATATTAACCTAGTCAATATAATCTAAGAATAGATTTCAATAGAATTCAGGGAAATGGCAACCTATTTTAGAATGGACACAGATATGCCGCACAGGATGTCCGCTTCGCCCTAGATACGGAATAAAATCTTGATAAACAAAAGATTGTCAATGATTACATATATTATCACTTTGTTATTAAGGTGATTGGATCGCCTTGCCCTGGTAAAAGGTCGTTCACATTGATAGACCTAGCGATTTCACTGCATAATATTATAAAACAAATCCCCTTTTCTCCTATGCGCCCATAACTGTGCTAAGCGTGGCCTTTAGGTCTTGTGTACCCAGTAAGGGATAAAGACGTGATTTAAGTATGTAAGTATATATAAAGCAAAGTCCTCCGCCGCGTCCGTCTGTTTGCCTGTTTCCAATAAACTCAACTAATGAATGGAATTTCTTTCGGTTTTCACCAATCTATGGTGATTCATGTGGAAGGTTTAGGTGTATAATTTGTCAAGGTTTTGTGAAAATCGGAACAGACAGCCAGACAGACGCGGCAGAGCACTTTGTTTTATAATGTGACTAGCGACCCGCCCCGGCTTCGCACGGTATATTATGCATGTCTTATACATATAAACCTTCCTCTTGAATCACTCTATCTATTAAAAAAAACCACATCAAAATCGGTTGTGTGGTTTTGAAGATATAAGCATACATAGGGACATAGGGATTAGGGACATAGGGACACAGGGACAGAGAAAGCGACTTTATTTTATACTATGTAGTGATCATGATCATCATACACATCCTTGTAGTATCGGTTTTAGGCGCCAGATGGCAAGGGGCGCCATAATCAGGTGGCACGGAGGGCGTAGCAACTTGGCGGGGGGAGTATAGACACGTTAGGTTGAAAGGGTTGAACAGCCTTGCTCTACTTTGATCAAGAGCAAGCTTGTATTATCGCCGGAGTCGTTTAACCTGGGGGGCTACTACGAAATTAGATTTACAATTAGTATCGTACCGTCTCTCTCACTCACAATTAATGACGAGTGAGCAGAAGCAGTGTGAATGGAGCTATGCTTGAGGTTTATCTACGGAATCGAATCAGAAATGAGGAGATACGTAGAAGAACAAGGTTCACCAAGCGAATTAGCTCGTTAAAGTGGCAATGGGCAGGCCATATAGCACGGAGAACAGATGGTCGTTGGGACCGAAATGTTCTCGAGTGGAGACCGCGGCTCGGCAAGCGCAGAGTAGGACGTCCACCAACGAGGTGGACGGATGATCTGGTTAAGGTCGCGGGTGCACGGTGCATGCCGCTTTCAACCGTGGCAACCGGAGGTCTATGGGGCCCATGACCAATAGTGGGCGTCCTATGACTGCTGTGATATGATGATGATATGAGCGGCATGGCGCTAAACGAATTCGAAAATCGAATTTGGGAGAAAGCCTGGAATCCCACCTTAACAACATACATACATAAATCACGTCTTTATCCTTTACAAGGTAGACAGAGCCTAAGGTAACAAGACCTAAAGGCAACGTTTAGCATGATTGTGGGCGTATAGGTTGAAAGGGGAATCAAAATAATGATGGGTTGCCAGCCGCATCGCCTCTAACATGATACCTAAGATTTTCGCTCACTCGATTTTCTGGTACATTCTATGTTTTTTCTTTACTCCCTGACCAGAATGGAAGACCTTAAAAACTAAATACGTAACTAGGTGACTAGACTATATACCTTCAAACTTAAACTCAGCACTGACATTATAGACACGCAGAACCCAATCGCATTAGTTGAAATCGAAGTTTTATAGTCACAGTACTAGTACAGTACTAGCGGAGCGGGGAAGTCAGTTTGACGACCGGATAGCCTAGTCGTTAGTGACCCTGACTATGAAGCTAGAGGTCCCGGGTTCGAATCCCGGTAGGGGCAGACAGTTGTATGATGAATACGAATGTTTGTGCCCGAGTCATGGATGTGGTATGTATTTAATTATGTATTTATCTACATTATATAAGTATGTTTATCCGTTGCCTGGTGCCCATAGTACAAGCTTTGCTTAGTTTGGGGCTAGGTCAATTGGTGTAATTTGTCCCAAAGATATTTATTTATATTTATTTATTTTATTTATGTTTAACTTAATACGAGAAAGACTCACGCGATTGCGACAGTCGCATCGCGTTGGTCGCTCTACTAAATTTATCGTCACCCTACCAAAAAAAGTACACGGAGTCTTACGAACAGGGAGGCAAATTTTAACTAGGTACGCCGTATCGCCACAGCATGCACACAAGCGCAACCCAACTTTGCAAAGCAAGTCTGTTGACACACGCCCACGCGTGGCAAGGCTTAGTTTCAACCGCCCTCACTTTGTTGTTCTCAATCTAAATTTCGCTCAAACACGACATGTCATGTCAAATATGTGTCACCGACCTTACTGTTTGTGGCATAAAAGTGTATATAGATATTTTTGACGTCCTGGCAACGTACAGGCAATTGTAATAATATGTATCTAGACAAAGTTTCAAAAATAAGTACCATACACTCTTACACCGGCGTAATAAGGTCGTGGGACATGTTTTTGAGAAGTTCGTATCGATACTTATTTTTGCACTTGACCGTACATTACATGAGCTCTTAGAATGCAATGTAGGTTTCGGGTACCATCAGCTGATTCTATCAAACCCAAAGTGAGACAGCAAGACAAAGCCAAATGTTGTTCTAGGAGCTCACGGAGTGTATTGAAGTGCTGTATACATAGGTAGGTATAACACAAACCACCATTTTAGAGAGGTTGATGGCGCGTGAAGGTTCTTTAGGGGAGAGTAAGCCGGGAGACGGCAAGTCGGGCGCGACGAAACGGCCCGGCGGCACACTAGCTATTTATTAATACATTGCGTGTATTGAGAGTCGTCCGCTGCGCTTTGAGCGTTCCCGCCACGTAATCAACAGAGTTTTGCCTGAATTCTCGTGGCCGGGACGAAAGATGGAATGTCTAGGCTATGCGGTTAATTTTATTGTGGATGTATTATGTTGAGTCAGGACGAAGATGTCACAAAATGAGAGTGGCAATTATGTTGTTGTTAAAAAAAATAACAATGATTTCAATATGAATTAGTAACACATAAATCTCTTCCGTGTTTGAAATTAGCACCAAGCATTAACTTGTCTTGCACAAATTATTTTAAAAAACATCAACAAACAATTACTTCGTTAAATGGGTGCTAGTTTAACTGGTATTAATTATTATTAAAGAATTGTACCATTATAATTGCTACTGAGCAGTTTTTTTTGTTAATAGCTTTATCAGTGATTACAGAATATTTAATTACCACATTGTTTATTGCTTATACTACTCCAACATTTTACTGTTTGGATATTTTCTATATCCGTCAACAACAACTGTACTAATCATCAAGGGATTTCTATTGTCTTTATAATTACAGTTAATCTCAACATAGCCAACATAAAGTAAGTTTAACGTTTGTAGCAATAGGAAACGATTCTGCATAAACTTGCCACAACTGCCATTTCTTTGACCATGTGTTCCCTGATCTAATTTTAAAAACAGATGTTTTATTTCTGCCCTGCCTGCAAAGTTGATTGAACCGGCCAGTACTTACGATAGCAAAATGTTGACCAATAAAATATTGAGTGTTTGTATATGAAAAGAAAATATAAATTTGAATAGTGTGCTTGGCATTTTGCCAAATATTTGTATATGAATAAAAGGAAGATCAAAGAATTTTATTATGTTTAGGTAGTTAAATGAAGATTGGTGTAGGTGTTCACATTATCTTGACCTTTTTATGTAAATTAATTCTGCATTAGACATTGTTTTGGTTGTAGGTATGTCAGAACCTTAATAAAAGTTCTAGAGTATCTGAGTGAAGTGAGTGTAATTTAATTAAAGTAAATTTGCCATAATATGCCTAAATAAGTAGTCCAGCTACTTTTAATTACATTTAAATAAAAAAAACTACTTTTCTACTCATAGTATACAAAAGGTATAATTTACAGGAAATGTGGGTATCATAGAACATGCATATTTCAAATTCCAATTCATTATCCTTTATGCTAATAACAGTGTTATGACCGACCGCGAGACATTTTAATTATACCAAGGTCTTACTAATTTTGCGACACTACAAAATCGATGGTGTTACATCTCAAAATTCGAAAAACTATGAATGAGTGACTAATCCCACTTATCGCCCTATCAGAGTCAATGACCATAATCACGCTAGCTTCCCGTTATAGGCAGCCAAACAATCTAAAATCATGACTCACAATGCAGTACTATCGTAAAAGGAATCACGCAAACGGAGACAAAATTGACTACGTGACATTTTACCACGTTGTCTGAGAGAAAGGTGCGTCAAATATTTAGACCCTTACACAATAATGCCGTAACAGCTACTTATGCTTATTAGAATGGAAAAACCTTGCATGAATAATGTAATAAGACTCACTTTGTGCGAAATCCGGCCGTGCCGTACTGAATGAAGACGTCCGTTGTTTTCGGATGCATTTCTCTTGCGAACGCGTACACCACTCGTAAGCTACTTGGCGGCATTCTGATATGAGATTTTTATTTATAAGGCCGCGTATCGCGAAGTTACAATCACTTCAAATCAACAAACGAGATTTCTTCTACATTCCCGCTGCAAAACGTCAAGCAAAAGCAAGTTAACAAACGTCATTGGCGTTCCGTTCAGTTCATTTCGGATTCATTTTGAACGTCAAAATATTTAGTTGCATACGACTAAAAAGAATAGCAAACATTGTTACTATGGCTGGCGCTAGTTTGTATGAATTTAGTATGAAAATGTTGCAACGATTGGCTTCGTTCGTGCTACCTAACTTTGTAGCTTAATATCAGCTGTCAGATTATTTTTAAATTTTTAGTGTTCAAGCGGACTTGCTAGTGTTGCTACTCAACAATAGATGGCGCTTTATCAACCAACACATGTAGTTTACATTACGTTAAATAGATGTCGCAATTCTCAATTATAGCAGCACCCTGTGTTGATTTTACAGTGGATTTATACTCGTAAAATACAATATACTACTAATAATACCTAGACACCTATTTTCTCTCTCTCTTTTTTACACACTACATAATTAAACTTTAAGTCAGTTGGATAACCGGAGGTGGGTAAAACCGCTTCACCTATAAGTAACGTGATTCTTATGAATTTAAAATCAATAATAATGGTTAATCAGTTTATTAGTTATTTTAGTAACGAGTTTAGAAATTAACCGGTGCTTCGCTTCACATCATAGAAATCTTCACATAGATAACTGAATGACAGAATGCGCGTATTAATTGGAGTTTGGCTCGGTGCCACGTGCTTTAAACGAGGTACTTACTATGTTGAGTTGAGTCCTAGATAAAACTGATAAACTCGGAAAACCGATTTCTGGAAGCTAATTCGAAAATACCAACTGAAATTGTTTCTTAGGACCTATTTACTATATAAGTAATAAAAAGCTTTGTTCTGGGAGCAAAAAAAACATAGACTGTACCAGTTGCTTCTCGTCCCGCGCAGTTGGTAAAAGCCCATCGAGGGAATGGGCGAAAATCTTAGTAATCACGTTATAGGCGATGCGGCTAGCAACCCATCACTATTTTGATTCCCCTTTCCACCTATACGCCATTCATGCTAAACGTGGCCTAGGTCTTGTTATCTCAGGCTCTTTCTACCCCGAAAGGGACATAGACGTGATTTGATTTGTGTAATAAAAAACCATGTCTAACTACTAGGTAATAATATATTATAATCAAATTGATACGATTTAGCACAAAATCATCCGATTTATGCTTAGTTACCGTAATTTATAAGCACCTACGCCGCCTGTGTTTAAACAATTACGTAGCTCCTATTAATACTACTAGATGGCGCTTTTTAAAACTGCCCATATCTCAAGTCAAACTAATTACCGTCAACGTCTCTCGTTGAAACGAAGTAAGGGTCGCCCCATTTACTTCGGAGTCGTTCGAGTCGACTCTAATTTTATTAATTAGCTCCTCCGTTCGCTCCACGAACGCCATTGAAGGAGATTTAAGTTGGAGACACACAGAAGTGGCGGACTAAGCCCGTCAGAGGCCCGGGGCGACAAAACTAAATGAGGCCCCCCAGCTTAAAAAAATATGTAGTTTTGTCCGTACACAGAGATGGGAATCCCCCCCCCCCCCCCTCAGCGTATTGGATGCGTTCAGCAAAGTAAAAAATTTGGGGCCCCCCAAAGACCGGGGGCCCGGGGCGGGCCGCCCCTTCCGCCCCCCTGTTAGTCCGCCACTGCACAGAATGCTGTGTAACGGTCGATTGCTACCACAATTACTTGCTAATCCTATCGCCAAGCAGCAGTGCTTGCGCTGCTATGTATTCTAACGTGGTGAAATTGCTGGCACGTGAAGTATTCTTATGTTGGCCGAACGCTTCTTCATGCCTATGGTGCTGCGGGTGGCCATGGGTGTTGGTGCTCACTTACCATCAGACGACCTCTTGCTCGTTTGCTATTGGATAATAGTATTTTATGCAGCAGTTGTATCAGAGGGGTCAAAAAGGCGAGTGGAATGGGTTACGATGTGAGCGTAGCGAACATGTGGATACAAATCCAAGCTGCGGTGCATTCCCGTAACGGGTGAAAATCAAATTAAAAGGTACCTAATTATTTTATTGTGTTTGATATTTTGAAGAAATTACCAATCAGTAAAGCTTACGATCTGCATCACACAATACGGTGTTATTTTTTGTCTCAAACAAGAGAAGCGTTTTTGCTATAGATAAATGTAGAATACATCTATATCTATACATATAATAAAATCGTTGAGACCAAAAAATCTGTACATTGAAGATTTAAAAAAAAAAACCGACCAGGGTGACTTAAAATCGGTAACTGAACATATTAAAACCATTTTTAAAATTTTTGTTTGTTTGTTTGTTTGTTTGTTTGTTTGTTTGACTGAGCATCACGTAAAAACTACTGAACGGATATTGTTGAAATGTTCACAAATCTATTTCAATGAATTCAGAATAGGATATAGGCTACAGAAATTTTGGAATTTTTTGGAAAAAGGGGGTGAAAAGGGGGGTTAAAGTTTGTATGAAAAAATAAAATTAGATTGTTCTAGAATCATGAAACTCAGAATAAATACTAAGTAATAAAAATAAAGAAACACCTGTTTGAGCATTTTTTTTAAATCTCACCCAGAGGCGCAAAAAAGAGGGTTTTGTGTTTAAAATTAATTAACTTCATACACCTATATAATAAAAACCAATGAAGTGTAACCTTTTAAAATTGCTAAATAATACTTCCAAGTTAATACAGGTAAATATAATTTTTCAGTTTTCTTGAAATTTAATTTTTGAGGTGATTACGCACAAAATAGCGGAACTCAAGAAAATCAGCTTTCCTCGGTATAAGTAGTTGGTAATAATTACAAACAAAATAATACTATGGAGAAAATAAATAGATACGAATGTACATAAGACATAAAGCTGGAAAACTGTGTCAATTGTGAAAAAACATTAATAAAATAATTACATGCTGTACAGGTATTTTTCAACGAAGACATTTTCGTCAAACCTAAATCAACCTAAATTGGCGTCCTAAATTGTGTTCTTTACCTAACACCTAAAGTTTAATATGCAATACCGTTACTTTGTTTTTATTTATGTGCTATTATTCACAACGCGTTCGGTTTTTGAACGCACTCTTATTTGAAAACCTGATATATTATGAGGGCGGCGTGAAACGCTTGGCTGTATGCTCTTAATATCTTTGCCTAAAAAAATCAAAATCAAAAGGCGCGTTTACGTCTGCGCTACGAACATGTCAGAATTTTATTGTGAAAAAAGTTTGTGCTTTTAGTATGAATCAGACAGCGAGCGAACCTACCTTAACTGAATCGCATTACGACGTCATGGTATAAGGCCTCTGTAGGTAATTAATTTGTAGATAAAGATAATAAGTGTTAATAATCTGTAGCTACCTACTTAAACCAAGAAAATAAATAAATAAAACTTCTGCTAGAAAAAATTGAGTCGCAATATATTAATTAAAACGGATTAGTAAATAAATTGTTAGTCGTAAGGTAAAAACAGGTAAACATTTATGTACCTATTATTTGATTAGAATATATTTATTTTTTTAAATTAATCAGGGTACAAATATCGTTAAAGTGAGCGCAGTATTCGCCAATAAGCCTCTTAGTTCGGCGAAATTAATAGTGATGTAGGTAACTAAAACTGAACTTAGCTTTTTTTGAATAAAAAAACTATAAACAAAACTATAAATTAAACTATTTTGTAAAATAAGGTATAAATAAATGTGATGAGTCATTAACCAGTTCACACCTGTTTTTTTTTCAAGATTCCGTGTCACAAATTATTATTTTCATGACGTAATTCTAAAAGTATAGTTTCGTACACACTTTTAGTGGTTCACGTGACGAAGTTAATACGTTAATAGTCATAATAATAATAATTTTGATATCGAGAAAAGCCGTAAGTACCTATCACAAAAACACACGCGGACGAAGTCGCGGGCAACAGCTAGTTGGTTATATAAATAAAGGAAAATCATCTTTACAGAATGTTATATTCCCAATACTTAATGTAGTCGGCATCCATGTGGTATTCGATCAGGGGCCCGATTTTTGAAAACACATGTGTGATAATACCACTCGAAAGTGGTGAAAAATTGTGCTGAATTTGAAATACGAGTAGCATCACAGCTCTCATTAATCTTGTGATCTAGTCAAAACTTTGATTAGAGCTGAAGTTTTGGAGATATAAGCTGATTAATACCAGTTTCGAGTAATGTGCTTTCAAAAATCGGGTCCCTGATCTTTCCACCCTGTATAGAAGGAGATGGAAGATAAACACATCCCAGTGCGCCGCAGCTTAAACTAAAACGCTCTCATTACGTCCAAATCGCACGATTAATAACATCCAGTCCTAAACGATCTCTGCGTGCGCGCATAAACACATGTCACGTCATTCATAATTGATTTACTACAAATCGCTTTGTGTTTGAAGTTGAAATAAAAACGGTTTGTCTTTTAACGGATGGTTAACTCGGTCTCAAATTAGTTGTGCACTTTTTCGTGGTAATTTTCATTTGCTGTAAATATAATTCAGGAAACCGACTTTTCGGATTGTGAAGAATAAAGTAGAGAAGAAAATTACAGCTATAAATATTCTTATTCAAATATTATAAGTCTACATATATATTATGACTTACTAGACTCCAAGCTTCAACTCTAAACGTGACAGAACTTCATTATAAGAGTACATAAAAGTGGAGTTAATGAACTGTCACTAGAAGTGTCATAGGGATCATGATTCGCCGCGCGGAGTATAATCGAAATGATTGATTGATTTGACTGATTTAAGGAGTGACCACACCGCTGCGTATACGCAGTGACGTGTCGCATGCGTCACGTTCTCTCACAGTTTCTTCATACATTTTGTTGCGTAAACGCACCGTCGACGTCTTTTAGGCACTGGTGTGGCCGGACCTTGATACCTTTCGAGCGGTACTTTGAAACGATGTGGGTTTCGATCGTAGGTATTCAATATTCTCAAGTTATTGGGACGTCAAAGTAAAGTACTTAAATTTACAGAATTTTGGCTTAATTCAAGTAAAAAGCTGGATATTTTAATCCAGCCACGGCATAACTTTACTTCTTTTTTAGGTAGGTACTCATAAAATATGAAAAACGAACTTGTTTAAAATAAGCAAATACTTGATCTAGACCAGCATAATTAAGCAGATATCTTCAGTACTGGTAGCAGATAAATCAGCGTGCGCCGCTCCGCCGCTCGTGACTGATGGACGGAGAGACGGTACCGTCAGCAGAACATAGCGACACGAATCTCAGACTCGATCTTCATTATTAACATTTTGGACTCTCAGTATTATGGTGTTATATCACTTTCTTTTACGAATCCATGTTTATCGAATGTTTGTAAATAAATCTTTCTCTCTCTTTCTCAGTGTAACATAGGTAATTTATTAACTAGCTGTTGCCAGGAGCTACAATTAAAATTCGTATCCCAGGAAGGCTTCTCCCGACACTTCCAACAATTTACCATTATATATCAATAAATTTGAGTACACAAAACCTTCAGAAATGATATAGCTAAAATCTCCTCGTAAATCAGCTTAACTAGTTCATAGTTCTACGAATCGGACCGCATACTTTATTCTAAAAATGGGATACGGTTTCTCATTCACGCGGCGTGCGGACGGGCTTTGGCAGGGTCGCCATGTACTAAGTGGGTTCTAGACAGATGTGAATTAAACAAATATTAAGATCGAACTGAATTATATTGTCAAGTAAATGCAATCATATATAGAGTACACACAGATGAGTATACATTGCGAATAAGACTTACCGCTACACTCTATCTATTGTTAAAAACTGCACAAAAATTTAAAACACTTTATCGCGAACACATTTACAGACAGACGCAGCGAAGGACTTTGTTTTATAATTTCGTGATAGAATGCTTGCGGGCTGTTTTAAACTGCTACACAACCAAAACAATGGTCATCACTATAGATGTTGGGATGCGAATTGGATTAGCTTCTCATGAGCTCGAGCGGCTACCCTCCCTCTCTGGCAAGTCTTTCTCTCTCTCTCTCTTTAGGCGTTCTTTCCTGAGGATCGCGATCACTATGTTTCACATCTTTGATCAGTTGTCTCCATCGGTCTCGATCCACTGTTACCCTCACCGCTTGATGGAATTTGCTCGAGGAATTTTATTGTTTTCTCTGACAAAGAAAAAAAAAGAAACGAAAAAGAACTATTCTCTTTCTCTTCTCTGAAAAGTTTTTAAGAGGCTTTAAAAAGATCTTCTTTCTTTCTGTCTGTATTCTATCCGTCTGAGATCTGTCACAGTGAATTATTGGCTCTAAATCTAGGTACTTAAACCGATTAAGTTGTGGGACGCATTTGCATTGTCCGTGTTTAAGTAGCATTCCAAATCCCGCCACATTTATTTTACTAATTTAAATTGAATGGTGTATTAATTGAGGTCCTTAAGTGCGACTTTTGTGCTTACCGTACGCAGTTGGCACGCGCGACGCACGGATAGACAATACTTCATCGTTATCTGTATCGCTTCCAGTTAGTGCTAATACTGGACAGTCATTACCTGACAGCCGCCATTTCGTGCAAGTATACTTGTTTATGTCAACTGGTCGGTATTACCCCGCTGACGGAGTACATTATTAAATACTTAAGGTTTTAGAGAGCAAGATTCCACCCGGACAAACGTACATGCATATGTTGCAAGTTAATAAAAAGGTTGTAACTTCTTGTAAAAAACGTCCCGAATGGTCCGAACGCATTCACGTAAACTATCGTCTCAATTACTATGGAAAAATTTGCAGCGCCACTTGCGGATCGAAATGGCAGCAAAATGTTCTCTGGGGCTCGATGTTTGAAAGCACACACTCGAAAGTGGTATAAATCTGTTTATATCTTCAAAACTACAGCTCTAATCAAATGTTTGACTAGGTCACAAGATTAATGAGAGCCGTAAGTATCTTTTAAGCTACTCGTATTTCAAATTCAGCATAATTTTTCACCGCTTTCGAGTGGTATTTTCACACATGTGCTTTCAAAAATCGGGCACCCGGTATTTGACATTTACAGAAAGCCAAGTATACTGTATGTATGATGAAAATGAGCAGTCGCTTTACAACGAATATTTCATATCATTTTAGCCTTCTTACCTCATATTATATTTCTTCAACTAAATAAATAATAAATTGAATAATGTACGTTAGTTGAAGGATTTAAGTAAGTAAATCAAATATTGAAGCTTCTACAGCTTCTACACCTACACCTTTAAGTTCCAGGCTATATTTGTTCAATAAATATTTGATGGTATCAGAACCTAGCATTAGCGTAATTCGCTTTACGCTAATATGAAATGCCTTTATTTCATCTACCACCGATTATTACTATACCATGCGATATTGTAATGTCATTCCGGTAATAGGCCCCTTAATGGGACCGATTTGGTACGCACCAATAGTAATAGAGCTACCGCGCCTCGCGCACACTTTGCCACAAATTTGTATAACACCATATTGCTTACACCCTGAGGCTTGGCGATAAGATTCAATTTGTTATGCCTTGGCGGTAGGATATACTTGTTTGATTGTTAAGGGGGGTTTTTTAATACCAAGTTGTAGGTCAATTTAAATTTGTCTTTGCGTAGAACATTAAGTTATTTAGCCATTTCGGTTAGTAGCAGCGCTGGTTTTGAAATAATCAATTTGTGGGATATGATTTCGTGTTACGGGAGCGCGATTGTGGTTGGATAACTTTGTATACTTTCGGGGTTCTTTGTAAGTTAGGTCTAAAGTTTCCTTTATAGTCTTTTGACTCTTATTTAATTTCTTCCATGCTGGTCTGGGAGTAAAGAAACAACATAGAATGTACCAGCTGTTTCCCTTCCCGCGCAGACGGTAAAAGCTCATCGAGGGAATGGGTGCGAAAATCTTAGGAATCAAGTAATAGGCGATGCGGCTGGCAACCCATCACTATTTTGATTCCCTTTTGGACCTATATACGCCCACAATCATGCTAAACATGGCCTTAGGTCACAGTATATATATATAAGCTAAAGCAGTAAGGAACCTACGAACAAGTCGGTTGAAACGAAACACGCACACAGGCCCGCGCTTTACACGGCCCCTAAGGGGACCTCGTCCACTCCGCTCAGGCTCAGGTCCGCTTAGGGGCCGTGTAAAGCGCGCGCCTGTTGCGTGTTTCGTTTCAACCGACTTCTTCGTAGGTTCCTTACTGCTTTAGCTTATATATATACTGTGCTTAGGTCTTGTTGCCTTAGTCTCTGTCTACCTCGTTCCCCGTAAGGGACAAAGACGTGATTTGTGTAAGTGTATTAAAGCTTTATTTTTAAAACGATTTTATGTAAAAATATTTACAGAGCCGGTAAACGATTTTGAAATCACATCAATTCACTGTAAAAGTCCTTTTGATGGTGGTAAAAATCCGTGTGCTTATTTATTCTATAGCTCTAATTAAATTTATTTACCTGGATTCAATTTCATTTTTGTTATCCTGGAAATTGCATGGCTACAATATCCATTTATTATCTTTTTCTTGAAGTTTTGTAAATTTTACAATATAGTTATATTCTAACTACCTACAGAATAAACAAATTTTTCGCAGTATCGCAGTGAAATAAAACTTCAAAACATACCAGTATAAGCGGAAAAAAGTCTTGATAGCAAACAAAACACACGATGAAAGTGAGTAAAGGGACGTTTTTCATGTCAGTAAGCTCGTTCCAAATAGTTCCAATTTCCACTCCCATGAAACCGTTATGGAAGGCATTTAGCTTCCGCGTTTACCAGGGGCGCATGAAATCGTAGAAGGCTACTTCACTGGCGGGCGGCTTTCACGGGAACACGGGATACACAGTGAATCGGGAAAAGTCCGCTAGATGGCGTTGATGATTGAAAAAAAGCGTGAGGGGAGGGATTGTTTCCTATTAAAACCCCATTTGGATATCGAAATGTCCACGAAACGATTTTTTTTATTTTATTTGAATACTTTCCCTTGTTACATTATAGTTTCTTGAACGAATTAAATTTAATAAGTAATTCAAAGTTTGAATATGAATACAAACATGTTGCATTTTCCTTTGTGGAACCATGAAAAATTATTTCAATCTTAGAACGAAATGAAAGTAAAATTCTATTCGCGCGGATTCTTTTGTCGCTTTTCGCAGTCGTTTCGATATTGCGAGGGAGCAGTTTCTCTTCCGCGTTTACTAGGCTAGCATGAAACCAAGATGTTTCGTACTTCGTTAATTTCACTTTCAGTTGTGTTTATTTCTTTTTTTCCAAGGAGTCACGGTCACTCGGACTGTCAATAATAATTCGCGCGGATTCTTTGTCGCTTTTCGCAGTCGTTTCGATATTGCGAGGGAGCAGTTTCTCTTCCTCGTTTACTAGGCTAGCATGAAACCAAGATGTTTCGTACTTCGTTAATTTCACTTTCAGTTGTGTTTATTTCCATTTTTTCCAATAGTGGAGGCAAAATACGTGAAATTTCCCTTAAGTCAGGAAATAATTCTAAGAACTGATAAAAACAATTGTTTTTGATTTGTATGGGTTAGAAATGGAATTTAATACATCACTTGATATATTCACCCCCCCCGGAAAGGGGTGGAATTGGTTGAAAATGGTGTAATAGTAATAACTAAGAAGAAAAAATAGGTGTAGTCTGTGCAATTTGCCATACGTTTTATTACATCTTAATCTATATTTGCACCCGTTATTTAGCTCAATTCAAGCTACGGAACATACAAAAAAAAAAACATATAACTAAAAATATACTTTTTGGCATTGCGGCCCCGGGAAAAATACAGAACGCGGTGCAAATTGAGGAAATGATGAGAATATATCCGTGCATGGCGGGAAGAACTTGATAACTCCAAAATGGCAATTTTACAGGGCAGCGATTTTAAAGTTTGTCATTTTCTCCAAAATCCGTTTTTATCTCGAACTCATCTCTATAGCTTGATTTATGGATAATTTTATGTAATCTTTCAAATTATGTTACGTGTTCTCGTAAATTCTGCTTATTTTGTAAGATATTAGACTTATCAACATACTACCCAGAGACTTATCAACTTATTACCCATACATTAGTGCTCAAACCAGTGAAAACATTATTTAATTTAATTCCTAAAAATCAGTTTTTCAGTGTAATTGAAATGTCTAAATTGATTTAAGAGTAATTTTAGATGGTTTTTCAAATATGGTTATGTTTATCTTTCTTACTATCTTATTATTCATAATAATTGACTTATCAACATGTTCACCGATGACTTATCAACTTATTCACCATAGAATTGGGTATCAATAATACACATTAATCGTTTGTAATAAAAAAAATGTAATAAAAATGTTCGTAATAAAATTTCAATAATTTGGGAATGCAAGCGCACTTTTTGCACTACCTAATTTGAAAAAAAAATGAAAAATTAGAACGACTTCTGGGCTACGTTCAGTAACTAAAGTCGGATGAAAATCGTCCGATCATGAACACACTTACCGAACGAGGTGGGACGTTCTTCTGTCAAAAGTGTCAATTCAAAATAAATATAAAATAAATATTTGCTCCGAGACCTGAATAGAAATTCATTTTATATTTATTTTGATATTATATTTCTGATATCTTTGATATTATATTATTATATTTCTGTCCCTTTTCATCTTGAATCATTAACGTCTTCATTGAATCTCCCATTTTAAATTAAATTCACATTAAATTTAAATGTCGATGGTATGCGATTTCGTATTCGTAATAATAAGTTTATATCCCCAGCGTTCAAATTATAAATTTTGCCGCTTTTCAACTGTCAAAGTGACGTCTGGGCTTTTTTTACCCATCTATTTTATGGGGTGACCGGTGTGATCGTCCGATGATCGCACTGACTTACTGAACGGGCCAGTGCGTAGTCGGGCGTCGTCGGGTGATCAAACTGAACGCACCCCTGTTCTCATATATCTCAGGAAAAGTAGTATGCGACATCAGTATGAGACATGACACAATGTGACAAGTTATTCAATAAAGAACATATTTTTGATGTGACCCGGTCTATAAATGAGAAACTACTAAGATAACACGAGATATCATATTCCGTGCATAGCGTGAGTAACTTGATAAGTCGAAATATAACGTCAATATATTAATTGTTAACTTTATAGTGTAAGTATAAATTGACATATCAAGTTACCAGTAGTTGAATATAAGTAGATAAAACAATATATTTATTTGTTAACGTAATAGTGTGTTAGTCGTCGCTTTGATATCTTGTTTTGTCAATTTACGTACGCTAGATCGGTTTTTGAGCATAAGTTGATGTAAGGATATATTACGATATTATATTTTTTTTTGTGACTCATTGCGTATATATCTCGTTTCGTTAAATAAAATACGCAGCGTATGGATATATTCAAATACTCACGAGGCAATATCTCTAAAAGTATCGTAGATATCGAGTTGTCAATTTTTTTCCTACAAAACCAATGCTGTAGGAAGCCATTGCGACGATAAAAAAAAAATCGTGTAAGTGGAGTTATCAAGTTCTTCCCGCCATGCACGGATATCCGTGCATGGCGGGAAGAACTTGATAACTCCACTTACACGATTTTTTTTTATCGTCGCAATGGCTTCCTACAGCATTGGTTTTGTAGGAAAAAAATTGACAACTCGATATCTACGATACTTTTAGAGATATTGCCTCGTGAGTATTTGAATATATCCATACGCTGCGTATTTTATTTAACGAAACGAGATATATACGCGATGAGTCACAAAAAAATATATAATATCGTAATATATCCTTACATCAACTTATGCTCAAAAACCGATCTAGCGTACGTAAATTGACAAAACAAGATATCAAAGCGACGACTAACACACTATTACGTTAACAAATAAATATATCGTTTTATCTACTTATATTCAACTACTGGTAACTTGATACGTCAATTTATACCTACACTATAAAGTTAACAATTAATATATTGACGTTATATTTCGACTTATCAAGTTACTCACGCTATGCACGGAATATGATATCTCATGTTATCTTAGTAGTTTCTCATTTATAGACCGGGTCAAATCAAAAATATGTTCTTTATTGAATAACTTGTCACATTGTGTCATGTCTCATACTGATGTCGCATACTACTTTTCCCGAGATATATGAGAACAGGGGTGCGTTCAGTTTGATCACCCGACGACGCCCGACTACGCACTGGCCCGTTCAGTAAGTCAGTGCGATCATCGGACGATCACACCGGTCACCCCATAAAATAGATGGGTAAAAAAAGCCCAGACGTCACTTTGACAGTTGAAAAGCGGCAAAATTTATAATTCGAACGCTGGGGATATAAACTTATTATTACGAATACGAAATCGCATACCATCGACATTTAAATTTAATGTGAATTTAATTTAAAATGGGAGATTCAATGAAGACGTTAATGATTCAAGATGAAAAGGGACAGAAATATAATAATAATATCAAGGATATCAGAAATATAACATCAAAATAAATATAAAATGAATTTCTATTCAGGTCTCGGAGCAAATATTTATTTTATATTTATTTTGAATTGACACTTTTGACAGAAGAACGTCCCAACTCGTTCGGTAAGTGTGTTCATGATCGGACGATTTTCATCCGACTTTAGTTACTGAACGTAGCCCAGAAGTCGTTCTAATTTTTCTTTTTTTTTTCAAATTAGGTAGTGCAAAAAGTGCGCTTGCATTCCCAAATTATTGAAATTTTATAACAAACATTTTTATTACATTTTTTTTATTACAAGCGATTAATGTGTATTATTGATACCCAATTCTATGGTGAATAAGTTGATAAGTCATCGGTGAACATGTTGATAAGTCAATTATTATGAATAATAAGATAGTAAGAAAGATAAACATAACCATATTTGAAAAACCATCTAAAATAACTCTTAAATCAATTTAGACATTTCAATTACACTGAAAAACTGATTTTTAGGAATTAAATTAAATAATATTTTCACTGGTTTGAGCACTAATGTATGGGTAATAAGTTGATAAGTCTCTGGGTAGTATGTTGATAAGTCTAATATCTTACAAAATAAGCAGAATTTACGAGAACACGTAACATAATTTGAAAGATTACATAAAATTATCCATAAATCAAGCTATAGAGATGAGTTCGAGATAAAAACGGATTTTGGAGAAAATGACAAACTTTAAAATCGCTGCCCTGTAAAATTGCCATTTTGGAGTTATCAAGTTCTTCCCGCCATGCACGGATATATCAAAACACAATACCAAATTTGCACCAGGGTGCGACACCCGGAAAGTAGTTTTCTATGTTTTACTGTCTTTGTACTTCGGGGGAAATTTTGGAATTAATAAAAATCGTCACAATCGTCTTAACTTTTTTTTTTTTTTTTATGTTAGAGAGGCCAGACAAACGAACTAGTGGGTCACCTGATGGTAAATGATCACCACTGTCCATAGACACCCGCAGCACTTTACGCGATGCCAGTGCGTTGTCGGCCCTGCAGAAAATTATACACTCGCCTCTTAAAGGCACCCAGGTCGTAACTCGATGGGAAGACCTCAGCGGGAAGCTCGTTCCAGATTTTGCAAGTACGTGGCAAAAAAGACCGATTAAACCGCACCGTCGAAGACTGCCATTCATCAACATGATGTCGATGGAATGAGCGCTTACGACGGGTGGATTTGTAATGGAACCCCGCAGCTGGAATGAGGTCAAAGAGTTTGAACTTGGTTTGATTTACATTCGCACCCCATAAAAAATTGACATTTCTACACGGAACATGCGGTTCTGTAATACTACCCGCTACCTAGCGTTCGCTGCTATTCCTTGCGTTTAGATAGAACTATGTTTACCAAACTTCCGGTTAAAATTTTCTTTTTTTTATTGAGTGCGAATGTAGTATCTTTTAAATATGTGTTATTTATAAATTTTCACGACTATCTTAATTTCCCCCGAAGTACAATCTACAAAAGAGTGAAAAAAAACATGTTCCATACTTTGCACGGGGGTGCAAAGTTACCTGGGTGTTTATAATAGTTTGAAAAGCTTAATCTAAGTTTGCACCAACCGTCTGAATTATCCTCGAGCCGCAATCAGAAAAAAATATTTTACCAAGATTCTATACATCGTACACCTTTTTAATTAACATACATTATGTACCAAAGGGGACCCTTCACGTGGCTAAACTTGCGCCTAATACCTTTTATCATACTCCGAAATAACGGCATTTGAAGTTTATACCTAATATTTTAAAGTGTTCCGTACATGATAGAAAGGTGCAAACCGAGGGAAACCATCTAGTCGTGCCCTCTGACGATTCCACAAAAAAACACGACTACACGAATTACTTCCATACTTTTCCGTAATTCGACTATACTACAAGGAGTCACGGTCAGTCGGACTGCCAATAATAATAACTTGACCCGGTGTATTATGCGGGGTAAGCTGTTTCGTTTTTGTATGAAATAAATAAATCTTTAGCTTGTGAAATCTTAAGTCGATCTTACGTAGACCGAGACACGTCAACCCTAAAAAAAAACATTTTCGATAAGTTTTTTCATTACAACTTAATTATTATACTTAGTCATTACACCTCATTCATAAAATCGGTTTAGTATCTTAGGCGCAACGATGAAACATACAAAAATACATAGACTGCCAGAATCATTCCTTTTGGATTCACCATAGCCGGTCAATAAATGTTTGGTACAGTAAAATGTATGGTCCGTGATGTGAAGTTTACACAAAGTTCGGATTTTAATTTTATCGACATTTCAAGTGCCAAGGAAGGTTTGTGGCTCCTCGCCGGTCACTCTGCTAGTAGGTTACAAGCGTAACGGGTAATAGGACTTCATGAAGTGAGAAGAACACATTACTAATAATTCTGGGAAAACTTCCGAGAGATGGCGCTGAAGCGAGACGCAACGTTGACAGGGAAAACCTTTGTTGTTCCCCGGTTGTTCCGCATTCATTTTGTTTTTACTCAAGATTCACGCACGATTCCAACGGACAGTACCTAGCTGTTGTTATACTGGCACAAAAATCAAACAATTTTTTTTTTTTTCAGCGACGTCAGTCTAAAATACAAAGTTTGCTGAGACGTTATGAAAATAGAAGCAGGTTTTCAATGTTATTATTTATTATCTTAAACTTCGTTTTTGTTTCTTAGACACTTTATTTATCTGAGTTTTTCGTTAACTTACGTCGATGTTTTTTGCGTACAACAGAAATTAATCCATAAAAAAATATCAAAATAACCCCCAAATTTCAGTTTCAGGAAAAAAAATATTTCCTACATTTTGAAAAAAAAAAAACATTGTCTTTCTAAAGCTCCATTCCGCGCGCTACGGAAAACTAGTGAACGCTAGAAACACGGACACGACTTTACCAGGAGCACATTAAAAGGAAAGAGGTTTTTCAGCCAGGGGCCCGATTTTTGAAAGCACATCGCTCGAAAGTACCACTCGAAAGTGATATAAATCAGATTATATCTCCAAAACTACAGCTCTAATCAAAGTTTTGACTAGTTCACAAGATTAATGAGAGCTGAGATTGTCTTCTATGCTACTCGTATTTTCAATTCAGCACAATTTTTCACCACTTTCGAGTGGATTTTCACACATGTGCTTTCAAAAATCGGGCCCCAGGTTTGTTTAGGGGTTGCAGCCGGCAACAACAGGCAACAGTTGTATCTAAAGTGGAATAGATGGCGCTGAAATTGATTTCAGCGCCATCTAAAGGAAGTTCTCTTTGCGAAACTCAAGTTACTCTTGTAAAATTGTTTATTTTGTGATTTGGGTATGCTTTTTTAGAAGTATTGTAGTAAATTCCTGTAGTGAGACTACGACAGTGATAAAATTACTGGTACCTACGTGAGGTATTGTCCAGTCCATTATGGTTGCCTGGAAGAGATCGCTCTGTAGCGATAAGGCCGCCTATTGTTACCTTGTAATATTCTGTATACCTTTTTTCTGTTTTGGTTGTTATATGTGGTGTTCAATAAAGAGTTATTGTATTGTATTGTATTTTGTGCAAACGCTGCTCTAGGCTGGCAACGCCTCTACAATACTACGTTGTTGCGAATTTCCATGGTGGTGGTGGCCCACATGCCTCTTTGCTACATACGTACACAAATCACGTCTATATCCCTTACGAGGAAGACAGACCCTAAAGTAACAAAAGGCCACGTTTAGCAAGATTGTGGGGCATAGATGGAAAATGGAATCAAAATAGGATGAGTTGTTGGCCGCATCTCCTATAACATGATTTTTATGATTTTCGCCCATTCCCCCGACGGGCTTTTACCATCTGCGTGGG
The DNA here is from genome assembly GCA_932294345.1 of Pandemis cinnamomeana. Lineage (NCBI taxonomy): Eukaryota > Metazoa > Arthropoda > Insecta > Lepidoptera > Tortricidae > Pandemis > Pandemis cinnamomeana. The sequence continues at coordinate 4,693,653 of OW028724.1, read as the reverse complement.
AAGAGAAGCAACTGGTACAAAAAATTGTTTAACAGTTCAATTACTAAATTACCATTCCTCTGTATGCTTAATTTTCGGTCACAAGATACGCTTCGAAAGCAGCTGCGTTTGAATGTTACATACATACATATATATCACGTCTTTATCCCTTACGGGGTTGACAGAGCGTAAGTAACAAAACCTTAAGGCCACGTTTAGCATGATTGTGGGCACATAGGTGGAAAGGGGAATCGACATAGTGATGGGTTCCTAGCCTCGCTTATAAAATGATTCCTAAGATCATGAGAAATAATAGAATGTTAAAAACTATGAAAACCGTTTGTTGCCGTTTCGATCCGCCGGTGGCGCTTCCAATTTACCTAGCGATTGATCGTTCACATGAACGCGTTCTAGATATTTTTTTGTGTGAAAAGTTGAGATTGTTCGATATTACCCAATAATGACGCAGCGGTTGGAACGCTCCAAACTCTCATAAAGCCTTTAGTGAGACTTGTGTGGTCTAATTTAGAGGCAGGCTTTGTGCGGTCGTGCCCTATGGGAATGCGGTAATCGCACAATGTAACATGAAATTTCAATTTCTCCTTACAATTGTTGCGTAACATGCGGAATTAAAAGGAAACTTATTCTAAAGATCACAGAAAACACCTCTATGAGGTCTTTGTTAAGTTAAGGAAAAAAAGAACGCGCAAAGCAATTAGTTACTATGGACAACGTTGGCAGCGCCACTGGCGGAACGAAACAGCAACAACCAGTTCTCATTAGTATTTGAAATTTTAACGCAGACGCGTTTGAAACGTTTTTTGAGACAGAAAACTTACAGTAAGCATTTAAGCATATTGTAGGCTTATTGTCTAACTCGCTCGCAATCGCCATCTTGTTCATTTTGACAGTTCTTGTATGAATGTGACAGCTAGCTGATTCGAATGCCAATTGTCAGCCCATACATGAACTGTCAAAATGAACACGATGGCGATTGCGAGCGAGTTAGACAATAAGCCTGCTGTTCTTCGAGCAATAAGGCCTACCCTACCCATTGCTTCACCTTGCAATATTCTTCGAGAGACGTTGGTGGTTTTTGTCTTACGAAAGCCTAAATAAAACTAATTTAAAGTAATTTAACCAACCCTATTTTCTGAATCTTTTAATTTTACCGCTAATACCATCTAATTCATCTGTACAACCACAGAGTAAAATCTAGTTGCCATTCAAATTAATGTATGTATGGTATCACGACTAAGACACCTTGGTGGTCCGATACAGCCAGCAATAAAATATAGATGCATTCAACGGCTGAATGCGCCCAATGCCTTTGCCTTCGCAGTGTTAAAAAGATTTTTTACCGCGTTTCTGAATTATGAACTGTCAATAGCTTTATGGCTGTTAATTAAATGAAGGTTTAGTTGGTGGTCTTATATTAGAAGAGGCTCTACATCATGTATGCGATAAAAGTACATAGAAACACGTCGAAATAGGTAGGTACAACCAGGCCCGATTTTTGAAAGCACATGTGTGAAAATACCACTCGAAAGTGGTGAAAATTGTTGAATTTGAAATACGAGTAGCATGGAAGACAATCACAGCTCTCATTAATCTTGTGAACTAGTCAAAACTTTGATTAGAGCTGTAGTTTTGGGGATATAAGCTGATTTATACCACTATAGAGTGGTGTGCTTTCAAAAATCAGACCTTAACCAATTAATGTGGCCTGCCATCTGAACTGAATCTGGAGAATGCCAAATATGGTTGATAAATTCTTTGCACGTCGTAAAATACGATGTCGACAAGACGTAAAAAAACAGTTGAAATTTCGACGTTGGCAACATATTAATGTGGTACAAAGTTGGCTGAAAAACGATATAGGTACCTACTTACCACTTATTTGTACGAAGTTACATACACATACTTACCAGTTATAGTTTTTAAACTGGCTGATGCAATCGCATTTCCTTGGACCACTCTTCTTTAGTGTCTCTGAACTCACTCAGCGTATTTTAACTTTTCAGCACCCGTGTCTTACTTTAACTCTGAACTCATCAAAATAAACGCTTATTGAATAACTATCTAAACACTAAATTCCTCAAAATCATCTCCACATTTCTTAATCCCAAAAGGCTTCCGATCGTCCAATAAAAAATCCAATAAAATTAGTACAAGTCTACACCATGATAACTTCAACTAACGCCATTATGGGCCCCATTCTGGTTCTATGGTGGTAATAAATGAATAAAAACAATTACTACACGGGTTAGGTTCGTTATGGTGGTAATGGACCCCAAGGAATGAGGGGTATGGTTTAAATTCAAATGTATACAGGAATAAGAGAAATTTCGTCATGTTATCAAAGTAAGGGTCGGTGTAAGGGGCTGGGAGCCGCGAGCTAGCGTGGTGCGATCATTTCATTTAACTTGCATTGTTTGTTATCCTACTAATCCTACTAATATTATAATCCTACTAATATTATAAATGTGAAAGTTTGTGAGTATGTTTGGATGTTTGTTACTCTTTCACGCCAGAACGGCTGGACAGATCTGGATGATATTTGGAACATAGATAGATTATAGTCTGGAATAACACATAGGCTACTTTTTATCCCGGAAAATTGCGTAATTCCTGCGGGATAACAATAAACGAATTCTATGCAGACGGAGTTGCGGGCAACAGCTAGTTGTTATTATAAAAATTAAATCTTCTATTTTAATTGTTAAGCATACATGGGACGTTGTCATAGTAATATGATTGCTTGTTAGTGTATAAAACAAGTTGCTAAAGTTTGACAATGTCAATATGACAGCATTCCATAGTGACTCAACAATTAAAGTTGTTGACCGTTCATAATTCATAGCCATTTCATAATATAGTTACACAAACGGATATCACGTATAAAAGTCGGGTGATGCTCGACATGTTTCGGACTAATTCGTAGTCCTTCCTCCTGGAGCGCTCGCCTAGCGGCAGCAAAACGAACACTGCGCTCCAGCGCTCTGCTAACTGCTTGCGAGGGTTCTCCACGCAACTGACAGCAGCGCACATCTACCCTCGTTTTCAGAAATCATTTCATAATATCATCGACTATTTCTTTATCTCAATAACAGCACCAAAATCCATAGTAACAACCCGACCTCTCGCGAGGACTGTGATTAGCAATCAGCGTTTAAAAAAAAGTCGAATATGACTCATTTCTAGTAGTCTGGCTAACTTGTTTTGTTTGTATACATATATGCAATTAGAGTCAGCAATAATAAAATTTCTAAATGTCAGTGAAAATTAGAACACAGAAAAATCCGAAAAGTAAAGCTATGGCCGGGAATCGAACCCGGTTACCTGCTATGGGTGGTGTAGGGGTATAGCACGCGTCACGGAATGACGAGGATCCGAGTTCGATTCCCGGCCATAGCTTTACTTTTCGAATTTTTCTATGTGTTCTAATTTTCACTGACATTTAGAAATTTAATTTCTAACGGTAAAACCGAAAAAATGATTGATTTGATAGTACTCAGCAATAATAGCTCCAGTTAAAGATCGTTGCTTATGGTTAACGATATTGTTAAAGTAACCTATCACAACTCACGCTTAGAATATGAAGCAACAGTATTAAGAGCTTAATGCAGTCCCACTCACAACCTCTACCACGTCTTCTCCAACACTTCCGCTTCCGCTCACCCACTGTAGCGGTAATGAAAATAAATGGCGCCTTTAGCACCGCTACCTCTCCCGCTCCCGCTACCGCTGTCGCCTCCGGTCGCAGCGTGCACGCTTCGGCGGCGAGATGAAAGCCGGCGGCGCGTTTGAGCCCGCAATTAGGCCGCGGTAATGAGAGAGCGACACAGCCACCGCTAATCGCCCGCTGCGCAAAGAGGCACCCAATTGAAATGGATCGAAAAAACGTTTCGAATTACGTTTAGTTCTTATGCTTTCCTAGTACCCGTGTAGTTCAAATTGGTTGCGTTTGGGGCTAAAATTTGCAAATACTCACAGTCGTTAATTAATTTTAATGCATTAATTAAATAAACGATTTTCAGTGAAAACATTCTTGCTTTCATTGTCTGTATCAACAAAATTACCTAATAATTTCTTTGTGCAATTTTTATCCAGAAAATTGCTCTTAATTTTAACTCTCTGTCTAATAAAAAATAGCAAAGCATCTTCAATCCAAGACAAAAACGCAGTTAACTGTCAAAAATTTAATATATTAAAACACGGGGCGTAAATCGTCTAATAACTTGCGGAACTTTTGGCTCCCACCAAGTAAAAGGAAAGGGTGCTAGATTTCACATCCTAATCGCTACGGGTGGCATCCACAGTTTCGTAATTAAATGATACATTATATTAATTTAATTGAATAAACATGACACTTGAAATGTATTCAGATTAGATTATTTATTATTTCGACGTAAAACTCGGTATAATTTTTTGAGTTTATCGTTACTTTAAAAAAATATTTATAGTACACATTTGAAGGTATTTCTATACTAATATTATAAAGAGGAAAGATTTGTACCTATTTTTGTATGTTTGTAATGAATAGGCTCAAAAAGTACTGGGCCGATCTGGATGAAATTTGGAACATAGATAGATTATAGTCTGGAATAACACATAGGCTACTTTTTATCCCGGAAAATTGCGTGATTCCCGCGGGACAGCGATAAACGAATTCTACGCAGACGAAGTTGCGGGCAACTGCTAGTATTTCATAAAAATAAATACATTTTACTCAGTCTCTCGGAAGCCCCATGTCGAATGATAAGCAGTACGTCCATAACATAACAAATATTTTAAAAAAACGCTGCTTGAATCTGTGGTATACACAATGACATTTGTTACTGACGTCGATAGCACAGCTAAACCATACTTGGGGAATTTTGTTAAAAAATTCCATTAAATTCTCATTTAAGAATCAGTAGTGTTGTTGATTCTGAGTAGAAATAACTCAAAATTTCCAAAATGTGGGAAAAACTACGGTCATTTCTATTGAAATTCCCTATGGATGGTACCTAAGTAATAGTAATAACACCGACAATTTACAGACGCCACTTAGCCGTTGCTTCTTTTAGCTACAGATGTTATTGTGTGCCACAGATTCAAGCAGCCATTTTTTTTTATTTGTCATGTTATGGACGTACCTACACTGCTTATCATCCGTCATGGGGCCGACGAGAGATTGAGTAAAATGTTTTTATTTTTATAAATTATATGACTCGACGGAAAAATCTGTAACTTTTTTCTGTAGCTAAGGATGGTTATTGCTATCAATAGAAAAATCATCCATTACCAATTCGCTTATCGCTATCCCGCGGGAACTATGCAATTATTTAAAATAAAAACTATTGTATGTCCCCAAAATCTTCGCAGAACACAGTATAAACACAGTGCCGCATCTTCCAATGACAGCCTGTTGGTAACCGTCTAAATTAGCATTAAAATTAGCATAGAGCCGCGGCACTGTAGTCACACTCGCCGCTCGTCATTTCACAGGCAATTGCCTTTATAATGGCTATATACCAACATGCATTACTCACATTGTAAATGCGAAAGTTAATGTGTGCGTCTACTTGAGATAGTTGAGTTATATTGGAATTACAGCGAATTTAGATTAAACGTTTCAAATGTAAGGTCGCTTAATATTATTCCAGTATGTTTCAGTAAGTTGAGGGGTTAGTTAGCCGTAATAGAAAGAAAGAAAGAAAGAAGACATTTATTCCTTTTTGCAAGACACACAAATATAAGATAATATACACAATATAGCATACAAAGGCGTCGCCAGCCGATGGCGCAGGGGGGGGGCAAGTTGACTTTACCTACTACAATTCATACTTTTCTCATTCTCTATGACGATATAAAGACTTAGGACTTTGGTTGCATTATATTTGGCAACTTTTTTAGAATCTCTAGGGGGGGGGGGGGGGGGGCGCTGCCCCTCCCTACCCCCCCTTGGCGACGCCCTTGATAGCATATTTTTTAGGATTTTTGAATCAGAGTTGACAAATGTTTCCTCTCTTCTCGTTGATCTGTCTCCTTCTCATTGATCGATGTTCAGCCCAGCTAAGAGCGGAACTAAATGTAGAACCAAAAATTTTAATGATTATTTTTTTGACGCTTAACTTAAATTTTTGGATCCGTCGGTGGGCAACAGCAGTGCTTGGTCCGGTGCATCCTGGACATCGGTTAATGATTTCCTGGCGGTCTCTGAGGGTCTTTTGACCGTGTTCTACCGTACAACGTTGCTGACATTTATTACTTTGACATTGGCGAAATCATCGCATCGATCGATGTGGGCCATTATTATCCCAAAAATTTAATTGCATTGAGTGTTCTTTTGTTTTCAACCCACTCAATAAAATAGTATCCTTACATAGTACGAAAACAAAGTTGTTATCGTGAATCCTGTTTGCTAAAACAAATGGTTTCCGTTTGACAATATATACATTGGTCAACAGAGCTCTTCCAGGTCTTAGAGCTACAGCATAAGCTTTAATATAGTTCTCAAATGATCTGTACCTATTTTACCCACAAGTGTAATGTATACATACAGCGTAGCACACTGCGGCATACTTCTGACACTCGGCACTCATTTCACAGACAGTTGGTTTTATAATGGCTATATAGTGTATAACTATGCCCTCTAATATATTTAACGCTCGAAGTTATATTAAGATGTTCTACTCTTAATTATAAGACGGCATGATTAATACGCCTTTCCGGTTTCTTTATTGCATTATTAAGTAGTTTTGGTATAATGTTTTGCGGTTCGTTCAACAGTTTCGAAATTAAATTGAAATAGATTATCATTTTTAACTTTAACTTAGGTCTCATTTGCCTTTGATATTTCGAGCGTTTAAAACTATGCATAAATGCAGCTTTGCTGCCAAATGCCTTAATTACCAAGGGTGATAAGATGGTTATCTGAAATGAGCTATTTTATTTATTATAGCCTTCCATCCGCAGCTTCGCCCGCGATAAATTCATTATCCCGTAGGAAAAGGTATTTTCCCGCGGTAAAAAGTAACCTATGTCACTCAGTGATAATGTAGCTTTCTAACGGCAAAAGAATTTTTGAAATCCGTCTAGTAGTTTCGGAGCCTATTCAATTCAAACAAACAATCAAATTTTTCCTCTTTATAATATTAGTATAGATTATTTACTTTCTCGTAGTTTTTTTTTCAGTTTTAAACGCTTTGAAATATCAAAGCCGAATGCCACCACGTAACTCTCTATAATTAAATAAAATATGTACCTATTATTATATAATACCTACGTTAATTTACGTTAGTTTCATTCGGAATTGTCGCAAACCTGTCAACTAGTACCCACTAAATATACCATGAAAAAACCTTTTTAAATATACTTGTATGATTGATACATCATTCATCTCTACATTGTGGTGTAACCGATTAGTTTTTGTGAAAAATCCATCCATTAAAACGTATTCCAAACGTAATTCACACCACTTGGTGACTCCATACAAATTGAGCGGAGTCACTACAAAAGCTCAACCTTGAATTTGTAGTTGATACAAACATAATGATGTCAACAAGAGCGTACTTGCCGATCAATTATCAATACATTGCCGTTTTTCTAAGCCATCATAGTAAAGCAAGTTGCGTTGAAGCAGTACTGGATACGATCTTCAAAAATTGTATCGTGACTCAACAAAGCGTCTTATTTACAAAAACGCGGATCAAAAGAGATCCGATTCCTTTGTGCTCTTCAAAACTAATGTGACATCTATCGATGACGAATGACTTAGAATCACCAACTTAATAATACTTTTAACAAACTCTACGTTAACAAATATTGATTTCTCCCCTTTTGACATAAGGCAGAGTATCAAGTTAAGTAATGTAAAGAATACTTTGTAAAAGTTTAAAAAGGGTACAACCTAAATACGGAGGCGTTAAAAGGTGGTCCCCATTATAATAATATTTATTCGGTGCAACATTGCCCTACCGTTATACTTAGCTAAAAGAGCGTAAGTTCATATGCTTAAGATAGCAGTTATGTCTTTTTGTTTTACGGCGCTAGTTGTTGACTCTATAATAAAGACGTTTGCGCAAATGTTTGGATCTCATTTTTAGATTTTGCTGTGAAAATTAGCAAGCACCCTTAAAGGTAGCAAACGACCCTTAAGCATTTTATTTATTTGACTGCTATCTCGAGATTTATTTGTGATTCACAATCAAAGCAATTTGAGTGTGTGTGTTAAAAAATCAAAACGGCGTAACGATTTACGTTCACTTGTTTAGATTGCCTTACCATTTATTTTTATTGTCTTGTTTCTTGGTATAAAGAGTTCATTGCGCTCTTATATTCACTTCAGATTTTGTTTGTACAAATTTAGCGTCTGTTTCTTTTACTGTTTCAGTGTATATTTAATCTATTAAATATCCGAGGATGATAGTGCCTTATGCTGGTCTGGGAGTATAGAAAAAACATAGAATGTACCAGTTGCTTCTCTTCCCGCGCAGATGGTAAAAGCCCACCTAGGGAATGGGCATAGGAATCATGACTTTTATAGACGATGCGGCTAGCAACGCATCACTATTTTGATTCTCCTTTCCACACGCCCGCAATCATGCTAAACGTGGCTTTTAGGTCTTGTTACCTTACTAGGCTCTGTCTGCCCCGTAAGGGATAAAGACGTGATTTGTGTGTGATAGTAACTAAAGTAGGTATTGTAGGTTAAGTATAGACTAGCTTCACACCTCACACCATAACATGATTTAAAATATAATTACGAGTAACCTTCTGTATCGTTATAGCCGAGCAGAAACTCATTAGAAAATAACAGTACTTAACTGCCTTCTAGTTAAGTATGCGTACTTGGTCAAACCAATTATATTTGTCCCGAAAGCCTCTGCTAATTTAAATCCTGTTCCAAATACAGCTACTTTTACATACATACACATACACAAATCACGTCTTTATCCCTTACGGGGTAGACAGAGCCCAAGGTAACAGATACCTACAGGCCACATTTAGCAAGATTGAGGGCGTATACGCAAAAAAATTAAATCAAAATAGTGATGGGTTGCTAGCCTCATCGCCTATAACATGATTCCTATGATTTTCGCCCATTCCCTTGATGGGCTTTTACCATCTGCGCGGGAGAAGCAATTGGTACATTCTATGTTTTTTCTTTGCTCCCAGACCAGCATGGAAGAACTACTTTTATATCTTCAAATATTCAGCCAAAAGGTTATTTAAAATATTAATAGCAAAACTACAACTGCCTTTAACCTTTGTTAACATAATTGACAATTGAAAAAAAGTAACGATCCAAAAATCATGTCTCTATTATGGCGACTCTATTAAACCTAATGTGGATTGAGCTACGTCCCGTGAATGGCCAAAGCTGAGTATCGTCACAGATAATTAAACAAGCCATATTGTAGTCTGTACGGTGACAACGTACTGGGGTTTATAGGGACGGGGTCCGAATAAAAAAAAATCACTATTACGTTTTAAAGTTTTGACGACCGGATGGCCCAGTGGTTAGAGAACCTGACTATGAAGCTTGAGGTCCCGGGTTCGATCCCCGGTCGGGGCAATTGTCCCAAGATATTATTATTATTATTATAAAGTAGATCAAACTTTTTTCTCAAGCCCTACTCGCCGCCGCGGTTCCATTTTTAAATTCTGAAGTCGCTGGCCTTATACTTTATCACAAGCAAATTGAATTTATTTTTTAAACTTTTATTTAACATGCAATGTTTGTATAGGTATCTTCGGGTCGAATTTAGCAAATGAATTTTGACTACCAGTGGCTGAATTGATGTGAAAATTAGCATACTTATGTTGGTAAGTCCGGTGACAATTCAATAATCCGGAGGTGAAATTCTAGTAAGACGACCGGAGCCATCTCTGCAAGAGTAAACTTAAAATTTGCTATACATTTATGTATCTCTACAAATACCTCACAAACTAGTAAAGGTTGGCAGCCAGCTCCGCATATCTGATTGGTTTTTAACCAGTCAGAAAATCTCGCGGCACTGTTTATTCCGGGCATTCCCGGTTATTGCGCAGAATTACTTTATTACACAATTTTTCGGGATCAAAACTGTCTGCCATCTGGTCTCGTCTCACACTATCTTCATAATATATCAAATATTATCACGATACGTACATGGCAATGCAAGAATTTTCTAAACGACACTGAAAATTAGAACACAGAAAAATCCGAAAAGTAAAGCTATGGCCGGGAATCAACCCTTATCCTCGTCATTCCGTGACGCGTGCTATACCCCTACAACACCCATAACAGGTGGGTAAGCCTTCGAATTTTCTAGCTGTCACGTGACCTTGTTACTATGCGAATTTTGTCGCTAAGCGTCATCTGTTTTGAATTATGTGTCTGTACGACACAGTTACAAGAAATGTTAGGAAAATTATTGCTTGGCAGAAACTTATTTTTAAAAGTAGCATGAAGTGTGGTCACCGTGCGCAGCATCTGCGGCAACAATACGAGTGATTAGGCGTCATCGCGACATTGTCGCGTCGCGTCCCCTCGCCTCTGTCGCTGTCATCGATGTCGTCAGTGTCGTTGGTGTCGCTGTCGTCACTGACGCGCGGTTGGATAGTGAATGGGATCGTAACGTTTAGTAATGGGTGCAGTATCCGAACGAAAGTATCTCAATATCTATCTAATCGTAACTTTTATATCACGCCATAGCCTTCCGAAAATTCGTAAGATATACAAATATTTTAATAATACATAGTAGGGTATGTACGTGGTGCATACGAGAAACATTTATGGCCTAACTGAAAAAAATTGAGGCCCTGTCTCACCACACTGTAAAGTTCCTAATATCTTTAGCTTTTATCTATGATGTCGTCTTTGTCCTTATCGTTGTAAGAAATAGAGATGGAATCATAGATAACTGACACTTAAGATAACAGGAACTTTATAGAGAGTGACGAGACAGGTCCTTAATTTTACGAGTTTTGTAGATAGTCTATATTTTAGGATCGGACTAGGAATAGCTTCATGCTTCTTTGTCTATCTCGTGGTAATGGGGTTTTTAGAGACCACACGCGCGGACAAATTGAGACGTGTCATAATGACCGCTCCCGGATATAATGGGGGTTCCCGAAGGCTTATACACGATCTTTATAATCGAGACATGCTGCGTTTGTGAATGAACTTCCCTTGCAGAGTATCTCATAGAGGGTCCATTTTGTAGAGGCACTAACTTGTAGAAAATCTATCTTGTGGAGGGTTTTTTGCAGAAAATCCATCTTTTAGAGGCACCAACTTGTAGAAAGTCTATCTTGTGAAAGTGCCATCTCATAGAAAGTCGGTCTTGCAGAGAGTCAATTTTGTAGAGGCACCAATTTGTAGAAAGTTTATCCTGTGAAAGCTCCATCTTGTAGAAAGTATGTCTTGTAGAGAGTCCATTTTGTAAAGGCACTAACTTGTAGAAAGTTTATCCTATGGAGGCTCCATCTTGTAGAGACACCAACTTGTAGAAAAGCTATCCTGTGGAGGCTCCATCTTGTAGAGAGTCCGTTTTGTAGAGGCACTAACTTGTAGAAACTATCTTCACACGTTTAACTTGTAGAGAGATCGTTTTGTATGTACAAAGCCTCTCTTACAGGGACTTAATTTTAAATAAGCGTTTACTTTGAAGCTTCATGCCTTCCTTGTCTATCGCGTGGTAATCACACATACACAATAATCATGATCTATCGAGAGGTTTTTAGAGACCACACGTGCGTCCAAATTGAGACGTGTCATAACGACCGCTCCCGGGTATAATGGGGGTTCCCGAAGGCTAAGGTAATGAGGCTGGGGCTACACTATCGTTGCTGACGGTGTGTTGGGGCCATAACCTTGTAAACACAGATAAGAAAATGATTTACTCTTTTTATAATTATGATGACGGTTGTCCCAATCGTTACCACCATCTTACCTGTTAATTTGCCGAGAAGCGGCAATATCTGGGCTACTGTGTTCCGGCGTGGAGAGTAAGACAGCAGGTGAAGTTAGTAGGGGTATTTATTAGTGTCCGACCGAAGTTTCGGTTTCGGTTTCGGCCAATTTCGGCCAAAAAAGTGATTTCGGCCGAAGTTTCGGTTTCGGCCAGAATCCGGCCGAAACCTTCGGCCGGGCCGAAATTACTTCGCGGCCTCTCGCGGCTCTCGCATCGGGAGCATTCGGCTTAATTCGGGCGCGTAAAGTAAAAGTACAAATTGAAATATGTACTCTAAGCTCCATGAAGAAGGACTACAAAATAATCCGAAACATGTCGAGCATCACTCGACTTTTTATACGTGAGTTATCCGTTTGTGTAATTATGATTAAAGTCTCACGGTAGTTTCATGTACCTACCTATATCTATTTTCATTAAAAATAAACGTTTTTTATTTTGTTTAACAAAGAAAGAAACGTTCTCAAATAAGAAATCCTTGCAATAACCTTTTCCTTACGATTTGTACAGTAATTTTGAATATTTTGATACGTCTTCAAAAATTTCGGTTTCGGTTTCGGCCGAAATCAGAAAAAAACGGAATTTCCGGTTTCGGTTTCGGTTTCGGCTAAAAATCGTGTTTCGGTCGGACACTAGTATTTATCTTATCCCTCTAGGCTGTCAATGCGTTTGCGATGCTCCGGTATTGACTGCAAATGTAACAAGGATTTCAATTCAGTGTACCTACTCAGTTTGTTCTAAGAGAGCGTACTCCAAGCTAGTGTGGGATGCAACGTGCGTAGACACGCTAGCCTCGTCTCACCTTCGCAGAATTACGAGTAGAGCAGACGCGGCGATAAATAATACAGGGTCTCAGCACCGAACTTAACTTTGTCCCTTTCGGTGTTGAGACCCTTGGTCCGTGGGGTCCTTGCGCTATTAGCCTCTTCAAAGATATTTCGAGGAGGCTAATAGACGCTACGGATGGCCGCAGAGGTGGCAGCTACCTTGGACTATATTTTAAGATTAGTTTTAGTTAGTTGTAACGGGCTTTTACCCGCAACTCGACGACAGAGACTGCGGCCCGATTTTTGAAAGCACATCACTCGAAAGTGGTGTACATCAGCTTATATCTCCAAAACTTAAGCTCTAATCAAAGTTTTGACTAGTTCACAAGATTAATAATGGCTGTAACTACCTTCTAAGCAACTCGTATTTCAAATTCAGCACAATTTTTCACCACTTTCGAGTGGTATTTTCACACATGTGCCTTCAAAAATTTGGCCTTTTCGTGGTGGGCTGCAGGCAATACTCAGCCCACCTCCTAAAGGAAGCCTGGCACTTTATAACTATAGTCTTCATTCCATCCACCGCAACGCGACTCACCCTCAGGGTGGCCTAATGACACCGACCTGTAATTCGGTGGTTCGCTTCCGCTAGCAATTTGTACTAGTTCGCCCCCCGTAATGGGGAGGTGTGGGGCTTAATCCAAATACGCGGCAAAAAGTGTTTGTTGAATGACTTTTTTGTCCCAAATATGTCAATACTGGCAGCTTCCCTATTTTGAAGACTTGATCCAAAGTTTCAGGCCAAATAAAAAGAAGGAAGCGAACGGCGGTGGTGGTTTGTGGTGAAACCCTAGTGGCATCTCACTGAGTCCCCATCACACCAGATTAAGACAACGCCGGAGAGTTTTAGTTTGGGTATACCCCTTATGTATGTATGTGAATAATTGAAATGTATTATACCGCACATACCTTTGGATATAATTATTTATTCAAGGCATATTTGCAGTTGGAGCTAGTAATAAATAATAACACGGCTACAGATAGAACTTCTCGTAAGCGGATGCGTCACAATATTACGGCTAAAGCCTCCACAGCTAACAGTACTCCCGCAATTCTAACAATTAGTCGACAATGAAATCCGTTCGAGATCAACGGAAACAGATCATAATTACATCGATGTAACATACCATAGTAATTATTGCTCTTACGTATCATATAATTAAGGCAGAGGAAGTGTTGTTTCCCTTTTCTATGCGTGTGAATTGTATCGGTATTTGCGTGAAGGAAACAGGTATAAAGGTGCGATCACACCGGTGCGTAAAACGTGACGCCTACGACACGTCACTGCGTATACGCGGCGGTGTGGTTGCTCCTTTACCGTTAAGTTTAGTCACATTTTAGCGGACGGCAAGGCCTCGTGCAAAGTCCGTCCAGACCGTTGTTGCCGTCGTTGATGCAGCAGTGCTGGCTCTGCTGTGTTCCGGCGTGGAGAGTAAGACGGTGAAATTACTGGCACAAGATATTCTATCCTAGCGCTACGCTGGCAGCGCATCTGCAATCCTCTAGTGTTGCGGGTGGCCATGGTTGGTGGTGCTCGCTTACCATCAGGGGACGCACTTGCTCGTTTCCTTCTTTGTCGTATAAAAAGAAACATTATGTTTATTTGCAACGAACTTTTTTTTTATTAAATTTGTCCAGGGCTTTGCTGTCCTAAGATCGCAACGTGCCTCCATGTCATTTTACGGGCTCTTTGTGACATATAAAAGCTTTTAAGCTTTGTTTTTTTTAATAAATGAGTGTTCTCAAGCCGTGCTCATAAGACTGTTGTTAATTTATGATCACTTTCTTTTGACTAATTAAAACTTCTTCTTCTTCTTCTTATTTGTGGCGTTTCAAGTCGTTATAGCGACGACAACTTCGCCAATGTCAAAGTAACAAAAATATGATTAAAAAATCTTGTGACAAAATGTCGGCAACGTTGTAAGGTAATGGTCAAAGACCCCCCTCCCCCCTGTCGGGCTCTTAGCCAACGGTCAATGATATTCCTCAGAAACTGCCAGGAAATCATTAGCCGTTGCCCAGGGTGCACAGGATCAAGCACTGCTCTTCCCCCCGGACGGATAAAAAAAGGAACCGCAGCTCTTGACCACACGTGAAGGTAACCCGACTCGCACCCCTAATTAAAACTTCATTTCAAACTGAGACTTTGGTATGACTTGTTATATCTGACACGTCATTTTGAAGAAACGTTGATTTTGATGTTACTTTTTTCAATGAACAAAAAATTTTACCTTGCTACTCCGCTACTCACTCCCCTCGCTACTCGCTCTTGAGTAGCGGAGTAGCAAGGTAAAATTTTTTGTTCATTGAAATGGACCTCCGCAAAGTAACGCCTGATTCAATAAAATATGTTACTTTTTTCGTTGACTGTACAAACAATAGATGACTGTCTTCAAAAAAAAAATTTGCCCCCAAAGTTACCCTATCTTAAACATCCAAAACCATCGCCAAAGTAATGGTGGTTAATAACACGCCGTACCGGAAATCGACGTGATTGGCCAATCATGGCGGAAAGCCAATATGGCGCCGGTTCCGGTGGATGACACGGGACATTAAGTTGCTAAATGTGTCTGTTTATTATTGTTTATGTAGTTTATTTTCACTCTTGATTGTTGTTTTAATAATGGAATAGGTAGTTTAATTATTTGGGTACTGGGCAGTTACTCGTATTTAAAAAAAATTGTAGCTGTCAAAATAGATAGACTTCACTACATAGTATAAAATAAAGTCGCTTTCTCTGTCCCTATGTCCCTATGTATGCTTATATCTTCAAAAGTACAAAACGGATTTTGATGCGGTTTTTTTAATAGATAGAGTGATTCAAGAGGCAGGTTTTTATGTATAATTCTACGCAGACGATGTCGCGGGCAGAAGCCAGTAATAAAATAAAATATGGATGTGTAAATAAATTATGTAGGGTTGTAACTTCTACATTTCAATTAGTTGATAATCTAACGCATATCTCTTGGTAGGTAGAAATAAAAACCCCATTAGTACCTACACTTACATGTAAGATGTTTTTGTTGTTTCGAGATTACCGACATCGCCTTTTTAGTGACTACATAATTCCTTACACTTTTTGCTAATTACCAAGTACTTGTTTAGCAATTGCATTAAATTAATAAATTTAAGCTACAATCAGACACCGACCACAATTGAAAATAATTAAAAAAAATAATTACCAGGGCAACCCCAAAAGCAAATATAACTCCCCATCGACACCAGAGAGTTTTCCGCTCCATAGACTACCCCGGAAGCGGAAGGAGTATAAACAAGAGGACAAAATGGCGGCGGCTCGAGCTAATATATTTTTTTATCCGTTAATGGAGGGGTGCGTTAGAAGGCTTTGTTTTAAAGTGTTTTAGATATAGCCGGTAAAAAAAGTTTAAGATTAGAAAATAATGATAGCAATATAGTTTTATAAATGTCTGTATACAAAATGAAATTTATGATACAGTCAGTGTAATGGCGAATTAAAAAATAAAACTTATTTTCTTCCATGCTAGTCTGGGAGTAAAGAAAAAACATAGAACATACCAGTTGCTTCTTTTCCCGCGCAGATGGTAAAGCCCAACAACAACAACAACAACAACAAATAAAGAACCATGTCATAGGCGATGCAGCTAGCAACCCATCACTATTTTGATTCCCCCTTCCACCTATGCGCCCACAATCATGCTAAACGTGGCCTTTGGGTCTTGGTAGCTTAGGCTCTGTCGATCCCGTAGGTAAGGGATAAAGACGTGATTTAGGTACCTATGTAGGTATATGTAGGTACCTAATTAAAATTGATTATTAGATTATTAATTACAAATCCTGAAAATATCTGCGTCCAATTTTCTAGCACCTTATAATATTCCATCTCTAATTCCTACATACATACAAAAATAACGTCTTTATCCCTAACGGGGTAGACAGAGCCTAAGGTAACAGGTAGGTAGGTAGGTACGTAGGTACTTCTAATTTCTAAGGCTTCCGTATCTTTTCTCCTCTTATTGTCTTATCTTTACTTAGATAGGTGTTCTTACACCTACTGCGGTACACAGAATTAAACATTACTTAGGTATTGGACCTAGGTAGGTAGCTACCTTCTACCTATTCTATTACCAGGATTATCGGTTTGTTAATAACCCTCACTTACGTCATCTTTTATTAAAATAATAAATGCCCCTTAGTACTCAGAGTGCAATTATTAACTTAATGCTAGAGGCTAGGTAGGTATTAACGAGTCTGGGGGAATTAATTGCTAACTAACAGACGTTAATTATATAAACTGCGCCGTTGCATTTACGGGAGAAAATTTTGACAACGTAATTTTTACAAGCTACCTTCAGTGTTTGAAAATTTGTAAATATCCCCGGAAATCTAAGTTATTTTATTTTATTTGCCATATAATTTTTATAAGAGTAAAAAAAACATTAAAAACTTTTTTTAAATCTTTGTATTTTTTTATTACCAGGTAAATCTAGAATTTCAAACACTGTTTTGAATATCTATTCCTAATAGTTACCTACCTATATGTAGAAATATTTATGTATAGTGTTTAATTACCTTACTATTAATTTACGCAATTTAAATACACATTTTTAACAACGGTGTCAAAGCACCTAAAGTTATTAAAATCTTTTGGGACTCTATTTGCAGCATATTATACACCTTTTTTCTAACGCTTCTTCGTAACTTAAGAAAAAGCTTATACCTATACGGCAATTTTTTACACTTTAAGGACATAGCAAAAAATAAAAACAAAAACGAAAATATCAATTGAGCGCTACTTGCCTCCTGACTCTACATTAAAGTACGCTAGTGCCCTCACTTTAATTAAATCCGACACCAGCCCGTACAAACTTACTATTATTCCGGCGCCAAACAGCCATTACTCTATAAACAATAAATGAAGGAAAGTGGCAATTTCTCCCGTGACAAACGTCGCCTTATCGACGCTAAATAATGGAGCGCGTACTTAGACGCGTCTTCATCCCGGTAATTAACGAACTCCCTCCCCCCCCCCGGACAGAATTAATCACGGTGAATCTCGCCCCCCAATCCCGGATTAAAAAGTTTTATTGGAGAACCGAGCGCGTCAGCCCGCGCCGACTAACAGCCAACCGCCGGCCAATCAGCGCGGACGCACTTTAAAATGGGTTCACGCTATTGGTTGGGAGTTGATCCGGCCACGCCTTCCCCTACCGCCCGGCGCAGGGCTGTCACAGCCACGTCAGTTGACCGAGGCGCGTCGACCCGTCAGCCGTATCCCGCGTTGTGATACTCTGTTTATTCGGTGTCTTTCGTGTGATGGTGTGAGATGGAGGAGGAGTCGATGTCCGGGCACAGTTGTTCCGAGGACGATATCAGCGTGGGGCGGCCGTCGCCGGCGCCGTCGCGGTCGCCGTCGCCTCATGACTACTTCAGGCCGCTGAAGAGACTGAAGATGTCAGAGCCGGCGGAGGAGAGGCGCGGGGAGGGGGTGAAGAGTTTTGGTATCATGGACATTCTGTCGCATAGTCCTAGGACGCCAGCCAGGATTGTGCGGCCTTGGGATGGTGCTGCGGCAGGATTGGAACGCTTGCAGCGGTTACAACGGTTAGCTGGTGCAGCTCTGTTGGATGGGGAGCGCTGGAGGCTGGCAGCTCTGGGGCTTCTTCGGCCGCGGGAGGCGACGGAGTGTGACTCGGTCTCTGAGCGTTCGTCCTCTGCGTCTGACTGTTGTTCTGAGCCTCGCCGTGCGTCGCATGCGGCGAACGCGCCGCACACGCCGTTGGACGCGCTGTTCCACATGACCAGCAAGACTTTTGAAGCCAACAATACTGACAATGGAGGTAAGTCGCTTTGTTATTGTGATTTGTTTGGTGTAGCGGCTGAGACTGTCGGTATATCGGTTAGGTTATGAGGTTGAAATTTTGATGTGCTCCCGTTATTCAAATTAAGTGAATAGAATTTGTTGATGCTTTTATAATATATACACATACGAGTATATGTCAATAGGGTTACTCAGGACGAGATGATAGGTCGTCATTAAACTTGTGTCATAAGTCAGCTAAATATTTATCCCGATGAATTTGCTAAGGAGTTTACTTCTCTATGTTATTAAATATTTTGAAAACGAAACAATCTTTATTAATATGATTTTTCTATCGATACTAAAAAAATCTTCCATGCTGCTCTGGGAGTAGAGAAAAAACATAGAATGTACCTACCAGTTGCTTCTCTTCTCACGCAGATGGAAAGCCCATCGATTGAATGGGCGAAAGTCTTAGGAATCCATCACTATTTTGATATCCCTTTCGAGCTATACGACCTTAATCATGCCAAACGTGGTCTTAAGGTTTCGTTACCTTAGGTTCTGTCTACCCTGTAAGGGATAAATACGTGAGATTTGTATGTATGTATGTATGTACCTACCTATGTAACAAAAAAAACTAAATGTGATTGTAAACAATAAACAAGTGACTAATTTAAACCTCTAGTCATTCCTTTACAATACTTACATAATCCTACTAATATTACAAATGCTAAAATGTCTGAATACGTCTTTCTGTCTGTCTGTACCTATTGTTTTGTTTGTTGTATGTTGACAATTGGACCTCAGAAATAAAACATGGGCTATTATTTTGTCTCGATATTTCTACGGTCTTTAATTATAACTATAACTAAGTTGTTTAGTAGCTTAGGTCTTCCTATTTTTTAGTTAGATATTTTTAAACTCACTCGTTGTCCGTCCTTAATATAATACTCCTCTCATCCACTCAAAGGTTGACTGGAAGAAACCCTTTAAAGAGATAAATCCTCCTTTGTGCATGTATCTTGATGTTTGTCAATTGTATTTGTTTTAATCATGCGGCTAACAACCCATAACTATTTTGATTCCCCTTTCCACCTATACGCCCTTAACCTTATACGCACAATAAAGAGTTTACATACAAACATTCGTTCACGAATTTTTCTCGTGTAACATCATTGTTGGTGTGTGAACGCAACCTCTATCTACATATAGAGTTAAGCGAACTATTTTATAATAGGTATGTTTACGCCGGTATCTTACGTAAAAGCCTTCGTACCGAACACCACTCTTTTTATTTCCCTATACACAGGTTTTTAGATCCACTTAAATTCATCAATTATGATGATTGCCAGATGAGATTTTAGAGAGTTCCCATTAAACTTTAAAAACACTTGTAGGTATTCCATCAAAATCCAGTAGGTAATTCGCCAATCGGCAGATCTAATAGTTCATCAAAAAAAAAATTAAATGACATTAGACAGGCATTACAGGTCACTAAAGCTTATTTCTACTTATTCTGCGAATGGCAAATCAAAAAATTCACCGTAATCATAAAAAAGCGTTATCAAGAAGCCACTTTTTGAGTCGGCCTTTAAAACTCGTGATGGAAGCTGTAAAGCCGCGGGTAGCAGCTAGTTCTTTTATAAATACAACACATCTCAAGTGGTCCCAACCAGGCGATCACGAAGCGGGCTCCAGAAATAAACACGGCATGTCAACGTACAAATAAAATGCTTGCCAGTGAATGCGAAACGTATTAATTGAACTAATTAGATGCCATTCGCGATTAATTGAGCAAAACAGATATATTGCTGATCGATACCATTGCTACCAGGCTCACAAATAAATAGAGTGTCCCTATTAGTGTCCTAATGCTACTTCTTCTTCTTATTTAATAATATGGTCTCATCGATCGATGCGATGATTTCGCTGTCAAAGTAATTAACACAGTAATCAAAAATCTTGTGACAAAAATGTCGGCAACGTTGTACGGTAAAACACGATCAAAAGACCAACGGATAACGATATCCCTCAAAATCTGCCAGGAAATCATTAACCGATGCCCAGGGTGCACCGGACCTAGCTCTGCTCTTCCCCTCGGACGGGTTCAAAAACGAACCGCAGCTCCTGACCACACGCTTAGGTAACCTGACACGCACCCCGTCTTAATGCTAACTAATAAAATGTGATGTGACTTTGTTTGTGAAGCTATTGAGGGTTTTCCAAAATAAAGTCCACACGTACATTTTTTCCAGAATTTAACAATTTTGTGTTTTTCTTACTCAGAATCGTTTACCCTATCGATCCTCATACTAGAAATAATGTGTTCTAAAATTTCCATTCCAATTCGTCACTTTTTTATACATAGGTATAGATAGCTATGTAGTCAAATTTGGGACACATTTTTTTTTGTATGAGAATCGAACCAGAACCTCGCTCGGTCCCCTTTGTCGTCCTGCCCCGCACCCCTGTACCGCGCGGGCGAGGTCTCATTTAAGCGGTCGGTCTATAGTGCCTAATAAATTTTGAGATGAAGAAAAAATAGAGAGTAATATTGCTATGGTAATTCCGGTTGCAATGATTGATAGAATAACTGGATGGTCTCCATGCTGTATGTTGTATTTTTTTTTCACGGCATCTGAAAAAAAAAAAATATTATTGATTATTTTTGTGTATTCTATTATTTTACATATTATTTAGGTAAGCTATTTAAGACCAGTAAAAATTTAAAATTCAAAATAAATTTTTTTGATCAGTCAGTTCACATAATTTCTTGGTCTTAATTTCGATTACAATAATTAAAAGTACCTACCTACTTAGTTGTTAACACGTACCTATGCGATGTTATAATCTACTATTATTACTCAGACTAATGCGTGTGAAATGTACGCATAATATCAAATGCAATGCAGCTTATAATGTATTGGTTGTAAATCGGAATTCATATCCATAGTTTATGGAAACCACTTAGAGAAATTAATAGTTTTCCATTACTACGTACAAATTGAAACAACCTTGCAATAGGTAATTTACTATGCGACGAGCTTTGAGAAAGGAGTATGGGTAAAGTAATTTGTAACATAGTCCATAAAACTACTTTTTTAATTAATTGCAGATTTGATAAATAACTGGTTCTGTAGAAACTTAGCACAATTATCCCTGGATTACTTGATTAGTATTAAAGTGGACATATAATATATGATGTAGTTGATGTGTTTAACTACTTTATTACAAGTAAATATAAATATATAGAAAGATTTGAAAGCTGATTTTAAATTTCAAAACATATTGTGTTCTTCTTTTTGTTAATTGTTGCTAGTTGGAATAATTCGCCTAACGAGGTAATGTAATACCGGGTGAAAATCTTAGGGATCATGTTATAGGCGATGCGGCTAGCGACACATCGCTATTTTGATTCTTTTTTCCACCTATATACGCCTACAATCATGCTAAACGTGGCCTTGAGGTTTTGTTACCTCAGGCCCTGTCTACCCCGTTAGGGATATAGACGAGATTTGTGTATATATGTATGTATGTTTAGATTTTTTTTTGTATTTACAAGTTAAATACTACTTAAAATAAAACAATTTAAAATTCAATCATCCAGGCATCCCGGCGCTCGCACCAGCGAAATTGCAAGCAATTGAGATATTATTGATTATTGAACGGGAAAAAACTAACAGTTTCATTGCGGGTTCCGTACGAAATAGGTGATTACATTGATTGCAGAGCGGCGGGCAATAATTGAAAGCTTGCCGCACGTAACCCCGGGCTGTAATTTCGGCCATTTTTTAATGTCATCCATGTTTATACGTCCGAATTCTAATTGTAACCAATGACTGTCATTATTGATTGATATGTGCAAAAAGCGGTTTTAATTGGACAATTACTTATTCATATCTGAATTATCGCTAGGTCTTTTCGTGGCAAAGCCGAGTGGTCATTTTAGATGTTTGTAAGCTGTATGTATTTTTAATCTGTTAAAAAGTCTTTATTTACTAAAGGAACAAATGAAAGTTACTAGTAAGGTAATGTTGGTAGTTTGAGAAGTACTATAGTTACATTAATTTATTCTGGACTATAATTAATCTAGCAACTACACTGGTAAGGTAACAGCAAAACCTATTAATTCGTTATTACACGGCATCCCACACAAACGTAGATAAACTAATATCCCAAAAAAAAGCGCTCCCCACTAATTTACCCCAAATGCATTTTAAATTAATGGTCATTTAAACTCGTAACGGACGGCATTCATAAAAATTAACCACTTAATAAAATAACACCAAATCAATGAGCCTTAACTTATACACAGTCATTGGCCTTTTAGAAAACCGAATATGAATGCAGTTTGCGGCCCAAGAGCTGCAAAAAAAAGGTATTGTTCCTGGCATAAAAGAAGACATCACGGGGCATTCGAAATTTGAAAAAGAAAGGCCTGTCTATGCTCCATATGCTTCAAGATTAACACGTTAGGCGGCAGTCATTTGTCATTCCCGCCGCTTGATTGAGGAAGTCATTTCTTGTATTTCATAACGGAAATAACATTTTTTTAACATCCCCCACTGGACATTAGAGATTGTTCGAGTTATCTGTTTTATCATGTTGGATTAACGTTATTTATTGTGAACTGCGGACGTGTGAAAACTAGTTATGCAAAGTATGTCATTAAGTATCTAAAAAGTAGCACGTCATACGAGGCCACGAAAGTTGGAATCCATTCTTCTACTATCCCGATTTGTTAATGGCCACTCATTAAAAAAAACTTAAAAATAACGTAATTAGAACCTACTTAGAAACAAAAAAACAATAGTTTATGAATTAAAAACTATTTTTAATCACAGCACGAGTTCGCATTGGAAGTGTTAAACTAATTCAAAAGTGACTTCAATTAGAAGCCTTCGGAGCTCACTAAAAACAAAACAGCATCGCAATCAACCCCCCAACTGTCGTCAGAGAATATCATTTTATACTGTCCCACAAATTATCCCCTTGTGGGGTCCAAGGTGTCGGACCCGACGCGTTTATATTATTATATTACCCCCATTATGAAAAAGGCAAAAAGCTACCGCCATTATATTATATTACACAGGGTGTTCGGATTCGCTGAGTAATTGATTGTAAATGCTTTGTCGATATAGAGCTTTTATTGGAAATTAGGGATTTGGGTGTAGATTAGATGAAGTAGATAAATTAGTGTGTATTGATTAAGTATAAAAAAGGTCAGGTTAAAAAAGTCCTGCCTAGCCTAGCAGGAGTAGGGAGAGAAAATAAATAAATAAATTTTTAAATAGTTCATAAAGCACTAACATAATTAAAATAAAATTTTACAGTCCTTTAGCGAATGGATAAAAAATTTGGTTTTTTGAAATACTTTATTTTAGATAAACATATTTTATTTATGTACCTACTTCGCTATTATTCACACTGTTAAACTTTCATTGATGGATTTACATATCAAAATTTATGCTTTATTTTAAATCCCCCTGTATACGACCAACCACAAGTTTCATAAATGCGTAACCAATAGCAATAATATCTCACGACTTCAGAATCAACCACAACTGTGCGCATATGCGACGCATACGCATTAAACATAGACTTTAAATATACGTATGTTTAATAACACTATAGTCGTCAATCGTCGTGCAAGGTGCATAGCGCTGTCCCACTCACTCGTATAGGGTGTGGGAGGGAGAGAGGTTAATTTAATTATATTATTCGGGTCGCGTCCTATCTTGTCCATCTGTGAAGGTTGTAAGGTTAAAATGCGTTCGAACAAAAGGAGTGCGTTTCTTTTGTTTTATTTAATGCATAAAAAAGTATTATCTAACCTTTCAAAATTAAGATGTTTTAATGTTCTAAAAAAGTAGAGTTTTTAAGTTTGCTTTTTGTATTATTTTACCCTATCTGCATGAATAAATTTTAGATAAAGTTAACACATTACTTAGTAAGATTTGCTACCTACTTGCACAAAATTTAAAGCATCTTTAAAACTAGGTATTAAAAAAAACTGGTGAGTGTTTTATATTCACTTAAAGGATTATCAAAGCCAAAACATTAGTACTTCGATGCTGGTGAGGGAGCAAAGAAAAAACATAGAATTACCCGATTCTTCTCTTCCCGCGCAAATAGTAAAAGCCCATCGAGGGAATGGACGAAAATCATACGAATCATGTTATAGGCGATGCGGTTAGCAACCCATCACTATTTTGATTCCACTTTTTGCCATCTATACGCTCACGATCTAGCTAATCGTGGCCTAGGTAAAGGATAAAGACGTGATATGTAAAACAAACACATGTATACCAAATGCTCACTCAACACGAGGAGGCCGACTTGTTTGCTGATCGCTTCAGCCAATTGTGCCGTATTGCGAAGACATTTCTTGACACTTTGCATTAATTTATTTTATTTTATTTAAAATATTCATGATTGATAATGTATCCTATAATTTCGAATGTTCTTAATTTGACGATTTTTCTTTTTGACATGTATTGATTTCTGTTTCTGTTTTTGTGTAACAATTTATCGTGTAGGTGCTTTGGTGTTATCATGTGCTGTAAGCTTACACTGAAAATAAATATAAATAAATAAATAAATAAATAAATCATAAAAAAATTGTTTCTAACATTAGAACACTTCTTTTTTTAGCAATCAATTAACCAACACTAAAAACTGAATATCCTAAAGCCACCTTGCCCCAAAAACGCCGCATCATAGTATAGCGAACAGTCGGGAGCGGTCATTATTTAATAACCCTGCATTTGGACACCCACCGAATTATAGGGCAGTTTTTGTAAATAAACTGCGGGCCCTTTGAAGCCTTTATTGTGGGCCGAATTGATCCGACGCCGTGCGCAGCGGAGTGGTTAACATAACAAAAACTGAAGACAGTGCTCCACGAAGGCCTAACTGAGGCCGGTTAAAACTACGCCTAAAGTGGCGCAAAGAAACTTCATGAGAACAGAAAGTAGATTAATTTGTATAGATATCTTATTTTTTTAAATTACGTCTTTATCCTTGGGGTAGACAGAGACTAAGGTAACAAGACCTAGCACGTTTAGCATGATTAAGGGCGTATAGGTGGAAAGGGAAATCAAAATAGTGATGGGTTGCTAGCCGCATCGCCTATAACATGATGCCTAATATTTTCGCCCAATCAGCGCGAGAAGAGAAGCAACTGGTAAATTCTGTTTTTTCTTTACTCCCAGACCAGAAAATGATTATACGTTTACCAATAATAGTCGACAACAAATAAAAGCAAAAATAATTGACGTCACTTACATCTCAGTACACATATACATGGTGTTTCAAAAACAGTAGCAGCTAAGTTCACCACAAATTAGTATTTTGTTTTACTGCGCGAGGAATCCATAACAGGTTTAAACAGAAATTCCTATATCTTTATGAAGATGTTATTGAGTCTTGAGCGTCGTAAAGAACTAGAGCCTGACGAGGGTTTTTATTACACTGTCTAAGACTAACTGATGCAGAAGTGAGAAAAGGAATCGTGTCTCTGTCTTACGTATTACGCTTGGCGTGTACGAGTGAGATAGCGTAACAGGCAACTAAGACTAAGTATAAGCTTCTCTTCTCATGGAATTGGGCAAAAATCTTAGGGATCAGGTTGCATAGGCGATTTGGCTAGCAACCCATCACTGTTTTGATTCCCCTTTCCATCCATATGCCCACAATAATGCTAAGCGTTGGTCTTTAAGTCTTCTTACCTTAGGCTCTGTCTACTCCGTAAGGGATACAGACGTGATATGTATGAACCCATGTATGTAATTATTAAGTAAGTAAAAGCTTTATTCTACATAGATAAAGAAACAAATACAGTTGACAAAAAAGATGGAAAAAGAAAAAATAGTAAAGTTAAGAATTTTTTTATTTGTTGAATAAATTAGGTACTTAGATTAGATTAGAAGTCAGTTTTAAGTATCGGTAGTCTATAAACACAAAGTCATCCTAATCCTAACTAATATTTGTTTGTTTGTTACGCTTTCACGAGTCAACTATTCAACTGATCGTGAATATCGTAATAAAATTTGTTACATGGAGATAGGCGCCACGTTCTCTTTGCACTTGAATGTGGCAACAATTCTGTGTAAAAATGTTAAGCCTCTCTTTCTTCCGCTTCCGTGTTTTTTTTAAATGCTGGAGTCGAATTCTCTTTCTCTTTCTATAACTAGAATTTCGTCGGTTCCATTTTTAATGTTAAAGTATATGCCTGTAACTATACTACTTATATATACACCAGGCAAGCAATTAAGAAAATCCAACACAATACGAGTTGAAAACTCTATCACCTTTCTATGGATGCCTCCGATATCGATTCAGATAAGTTAATCGATCCCTAATTCGAGTCGATTGATTTTTTCCACCGGCCGCGCTAAGGCACTTGTCTCACTGAGCGAGAGTGATCGCCGATTGTTTTGTTGGTTAATACATGAACAAGATACGAGGTATTATGAAACCGTAATAAGAACAGGGAGTTAACATAACGTCATATTGTGATTCTATTCCGATTTGTTTAGGTTCGCTTGCTGTCAGATCCATACTAAAAATGACAGCTAAAACCTGAACTGAGTCGGAATGAATCGACGGAGCCGACATTTGTTCTCTATGCTCACGTCAAAATGTAAACGAAATGACAGATATTTTAATCCCATTCTCATCACGGTCTTATCATTTACGAGTTATTTACGCGCCAAGGTTACTGCACAATTTACAATTAAGTTGGCTTGATTTTATTTCCGAATATCTGCGTCTCTTTCGCTCAAGTAACTAGACAGGGTCTAACACAGGCTTAGGTCCGTATAAATTAAACTCACTACTCTAATGTATGTGTACTGTATTGTAATTAATGTTATCCACAATTAATTACACTGCCCTTACACACACTTGCAACACAGCGAGTGACAGTTATTTTGCTCTAGCTCATATCTAGTTTAAAAATAAACCAGCAGCATTTGAATGTAATTGTGTCTTGATCTATATTTAATTTAAGTTATTTAAAAAGTCTTTAATCTTTGCGGATTCATATTCCGGTGGATGTAATATGAATCTCGTCTTTATCCCTTACGGGGTACACAGAGCCTAAGGTGACAAGACCTACAAGCCACGTTTAGCAAGATTATGGGCATATAGATGGAAAATGGAATGAAAATAGCGATGGGTTGCGCGTTGCCTATAACATGATTCCTATATGATTTTCGCCCATTCCCTCAATGGGCTTTTACCGTCTGCACGGAAAGAGAAGCCACTGGTACATTCTACGTTTTTTTCTGCTCCCAGACCAGCTTGGAACTGTGGATGTAATCCTACTTTAATATTACAAATGTGAAAGTTTGTGAGCATGTTTGGATGTTTGTTACTCTTTCACACCAGAACGGCTGGACAGATCTAGATGAAATTTGAAACATAGATAGATTATAGTCTGGAATAACACATAGGCTACTTTTTATCCCGGAAAATTGCTTGATTCCCGCGGGAAAGCGATTATCGAATTATATGCAGACGAAGTTGCGGGCAACAGTGACTTACCCCCTTATTCATAAACGCTCTATAGGCTTCTGCTAACTTAGCAATCGTTTGTCCTTATCTGTGAAAGGTAAATGTCAAAGTGACTGATAAGGACAAACGATTGCTAAGTTAGAAGAAGCCTACAGCGCGTTTATGAATAAGCGGGATATAATTTAACTTGGCCCTTACGAGGCTATTCGAGCTTAGCTCGCTCTCATCGCCGTTTGTACGACAGCTGCCTTAAAACGGCTTTGTTTAAGGACGGGGTCAGGTGTGCAACCTTTTTATAATTGGTTGATTATCGATAAAAGGCGGGTTTTCGTCTTATGTGTTTGGCGTGGGTGGGATCTAATAGATATGGCCAGTTTTAATATCCGGCTATTTTTTTATTAAAAGTTTTTGTGAGGTCGTAATGCCACAGCTTTAGGTTTTAAATCAGCTAAATTTACATACATACATAAATGACGTCTTTACCCCTTACGGGGTAGACATAGCCTAAGGTAACAAGACCTAAAGGCCACGTTTAGCATGATTGTGGGGCTGCTAACCGCATCGCCTGTAACATGATTCCTAAGATTTTCGACAATTCCCTCGATGGGCTTTTACCATCTGCGCGGGAAGAGAAGCAACTGGTACATTCTGTGTCTTTTTTTTACTCGCAGAAGTCCTGGACCAGCATGAAAGAAAATTTACTACTGATTCCTGACCAATGGGAACCCTCTCACAGTAAATGTGATACTGACGTTACATTGAATTGATAAGAAAAATCATGTGACGTTTACAGCGAGAACGTTCTATGGAGGGTCGGGAATCAAATGGTACGACTGTACATATCGGTTGTATGTATTTAGCCTGCAATTTGCGTCTATTCGCAGGAAATTATCCAATTCAAGTATAGGACAGTTCTCTTGCGCAGGCGCAGTGGGTATCTCTACATTCGACCACTAAAGTATTAGTTCAAAGTATTCTAAAAGTCCAATATGTAGGTACAGTCGACGGCATAAGTACCGATACAGCCATCACGTGTCAACTGCCTTAGTGTTTGTGGCATAAAGGTGTATGGATGTTTTTACCGTCCTGGTAACGTACATATATTTATGCTCTTAACTAATAAGTATAATAGGTATAGTCAAGTTGAATCTTAAAAACGAAACCCGTTACCATGTCGTCTTAATGCGATTCAATTCCGATTCAGCTTAGGTTCGCTCGCTGTCAGATCCATACAAAAAATGACAGCTAAAACTTGAACTGAGTCGGAATTGAATCGCATTAAGACGCCATGGTATGGCCCCTGGTCGTTATTGCCAAGAATGGTGCGATATCTTCATCTAAGCAAAAAGGAATAAATGTCTTCTTTCTTTTTCTTTCTTTCTTTTTAAGCGCTTATATCTAGTTATTTGTGTTCTCCAAACAAAATTAATGTGCAAAATTTTACTTCAACTTATCAAAAATCATACGTCTTGACATAACACCTAATAATAGAAATCTGAATAGTTCTGGGTAGAGTCGGCCTTAACCCGGGCACTTAGTAACAGAACACGTTAACGAGACAGAATGATCTACCATTGTCTCTGTCTCACGCGATACTAACACGACACTTCCACCTCTTAGCGTTAGGTGAATGGACTTACGGTTGACACTTAACTGACTCTCCGTACTAGACTCTCTTGTGAGGTCTAGACTCATACCTCCTTATTCATAAACGCTCTATTCTATAGGCTTCTGCTGACTTAGCAATCGTTTGTCTTTATTTGTGAAAGGTAAATGTCAAAGTGACAGATAAGGACAAACGATTGCTAAGTTAGCAGAAGCCTACAGAGCGTTTATGAATAAGGAGGATAGACTGTAGATATTTAAACCAGTTTTTCCGTATATAGTCATTTTTAAATATAACGTAACACATTCATTCCTTCCATGCTGGTCTGGGAGTAAAGAAAAACAGAATTTATCAGTGGCTTCTCTTCCCGCGCAGATGGTAAAAGCCCATCGAGGGAATGGGCGAAACTCTTAGGAATCATGGTTATAGGCGATGCGGCTAGCGACCCATCACTGTTATTCCCCTTTCCATCCAGCCCACAATCATGCTAAACGTGATCTTTGGGTCTTGTTACCTTAGGCTCTGTCTACCCCGTAAGGGATAAAGACGTGATTTATGTATATCAAGGGGTGACTTCATTTTGAATCCAAAAATACGATGCAAATTCTGTGCGAGTGTTAAATCATCAAATTAATCCAACTACCCGCTGACATATTTCTTAATAATTCTGAGAGTCCTTGTATAATTTCTGCTACCTACTTATACATTTATTTACCTAATAGCTTCTGTTGATATAATTACCTATACCTATTCTGCGATAGTTATTTACGTTGCTACTTGCAGCTACAACCTCTGACATGTTTATCGCGATCTCGCGGGAACCATGCAATTTTCCGTGATAAAAAGTAGCCTATGTTTTAATCTAGGGTACCAGCTGTCTCCGTTCCAAATTTGATCCAAATCCGTCCAGTCGTTTCAGCGTGAAGAAGGAACAAACATACACACACGCATCCTCACAAACTTTCGCATTTATAATATTAGTAGGCTTTATAAATATACTTCAAAAAGAATATCTAAAGGAACATAATTTTTCAACAACAATGAAACAAATTCTGTATTGTAATTATTTCGTAAAATGAAACCTTTTAATAAGAAGCCAATTTGATGAAACTGGCCTGTTATTGTTGTTTCACGTATGGCGCTCTCTTTCCATGGGCAGAATAAAAATGTTATATGGGTCAAAATATTTATTTTTCTTTCAAAACCGCAGTTTATAATTTCAATTCATCTTTTAATCGATGCGAAGGTATCGGCTGCGGGTCAGAATACATAAAGCTTAAAATGTATACATACATACATACATACCGTCACGCCTCTTTCCCACAGGCAGACAGAGACTACATTGTTCCACTTGCTACGATCTTGACATACTTCTTTCGGCTCATCCACGTTCATCAATCTCTTCATACATGCTCGTCGGTTTCGGGTACTCCTGACCTGAGCTTTTTCCAAAACGTCTCCTATAAAATGTATAATGAGTTAAAATACATAATGGATTAAAATATATAATGCTATTTTCTGTGAAACTATTAGCTAGATGAACTTTTTTGATATCGTAATCTACAGATTGGTTTATGACAGGTTAGGTTTGTTTTATGAGAATCCTCTGAAAACAATCGCATTATATGTTTTGTATCATTATGAATTTTAACCCATTATGCATTTTTAACTTTATGTATTTTAATACGCACCCGAAGGTTTCCCTTATTAAAGCCAATAATAACACCGCAACAAATTAAGTTAAAGTAATTCACTTTCCAAAAAATTAAAAATCTATACAATTATCCGCACGACTATATTGTCCATTATAAATGCAGAAATGATAATAAAAATACCAAGTATTTTATACCCGGTATCTTCCATTCAGGGCGAACATACTTGCAAAGTATCGAGTATCGAGTACTCGCCAAATTGCTTCGAATAAAAGGTTGGGACACACAAAGGAGTATTCAATTCGAACGTTAAATTATTTCAACCTTTATACCTTAAGTGAATTCTTTGGATGAGTTTAAAGTAATTTCATTCTGTTAACATGAATCATCATGCCGATTCAGAACATACAATTAGGACATGTACAAACTTTACAGTTAACATATACGTAGGGTAGGCCATTATTTTATTTACATTTTGTGTTCGCTTTCTTTTGTTATTGTGTTGTGTTTGGAAGGTTCTTATTTTCATGGAAATATTGATTACCTAAATTAATAAAAATACAATAACTGTATCTAATAGAAACTACTAATTATTTATCTGATGTATGTATTTATTAATTTTCTCTTTTGTTTTGGCGCCAACTGAAAGCTACTCTACCTATTTGAGTGACAATACAAACAAACCAACAGACACTCCTAGATACCTAAAATTTACTGTCGATTCATAACAAAGTCTTGATCATACTTAACTACCTAACACTAACAGTACCTACATAGACAAAAAAATTGTGGATGAAGTTGGTATGTCACTTTGACGTTATCTGCGCGGACGAAGTTGCGGACAAAAGCTAGTAATATTAGAAAACAAACTCTTTCGCCGCGACCGTATTTTCGCAATAGCTTAAAACTCCTAAACAAATTTTCATGCGGTTTATACTAATAGATGGAGAATTCACGAGGAAGGTTTAATCTATCTAGTTTTTTGTAAATTGATTCAAATAATAATAGTTGCTGGAAGTATCGGGAAAAGGCAAGCTGCCTGGGATACAAATTTCAACTATGCGCGGAGCGGACGAAGTCGCGGGCAACAGCTAGTCTTATATAATACAGTTGTTCAGTTGTTAGGTACTTTTAAATAAAAAAATGTTTCTTTCAACACTTATTTATGGTTACATTAAAGTCATGTCTTTATCCCTCACGGAGTAGCCAGAACCTGAGGTAAAACGTAAGGTAAGGTATTTATGGATAAACCATTTTAACAATAAACATTGCTCATAAATCGATACCTACACCGATTCAATCAAACAAAGCATTCTAACGCGATAGCAATCGATAAGAAACAATAGCAATACATTAATTGAATTATGTTTACAAATCGGCATGTCACGTAATCGGTTCCGGCGCGCCGGCCTCCCATTGGCCAGTTTCGTTTGCAACAATGGCGGACTAACTTACTAATAGGTAAACGCATGCGTTAATCAGTTAGTTAACAAACGCGCTTGGATAATTAAAACGGCTGGTGATTGGTCATGGTGTATGGAAGTTTCTGGTCTGATTCAATTTGCTACTGGTATATGTTATAGTTTACACTGCTACTTATATACCTACTTACCTCCTTATTGATAAACATTGCATAGTTCTCGCGGGATGCGATAAACATGTCGAAGTAAACTAGGTATTAGGTGTATATTGTTAAGCTTATGGATTTCCGTTTTCATTTGTTTTTTTTTCTTTTACTGTTTTATCTTTCTGTTAGTCCATAGCTATTTTGTTTTACTTTGACTAGTAGAGACTTTATAGATCTCTACTATAGATTAATATAATTTAAAGCTCATCCCTTTTATAAATGTATTTACCTAATTTAAGTAGAATTTAAGTACTTTTACTGTATTTTAATTATAAAAAATGTCTTTCTGCCAAGTTTCTTGGCAATGATGGTCTTTCCGAATGCGCTGGTGGTTTCAAAAAGACATGTAAAAGAGCCCTAGGCGGCCAATTTGCAAAAACAAACCTTTATTTTTTGATTTTTTCGATTTGATTTTTTGAAGGTCGTAGCTGCCAAAAGCATTATTTATTCATTCAATAAAGATTATTTAAATGGAATTTATACAAAGTCGCCACGTAAATAATTATTGCACAATATACTATCAACATCAATTCTTAAGTCAAATTCTACGCTAACGAAGTCGCGGGCAACAGTCAGTTACGAATAAAGGCTTTTTTCGATTCTCTAGGGGGGCAGCAGCCCCGCTGCCCCCCCTTAGCGACGCCCTTACATATCCATACCAGTTCAGTTACTGTAACGTGTAATAGTTACAGTTACAGGCTTTAGTTATCCGGAACTCAAGTGTTGAAACAGGCCCTAAGTGTGGTAGCAATTAGACCTAGAGATTGCACTAACAGACGCTTAAACGTTGCAAAATGACACTTTTCATCATTAAACTACGCTCACCACAACACTGAGACAGTGCGGGCAGAAGGTACATTCAGGTGCACAGTGAGACATTTTGAGATTACTAGGTACATTGCCACTCTCAGAAACGTTAACTAATATTTAGTAATCCACATACATAGGTAGATACACAGGTTACAGAGCCTAAGGTAACAAGACCTAAAGGATGGAAAGGGGAATCAAAACAGTGATGGGTTGCTAACCACATCGCATAATCATGATTCCTAACATTTTCGCCCATTCCCTCGATGGGCTTTTACTATTTGTGCGGGAAGAGAAGCACTGGTACATTCTGTTGTTTTTTGCTCCCAGACCAGCATGGAAGAAAAATTATCAACCTACACTTTTTAATTTGAAGGCTGCTGAAAGTATACGTGCTTGTTTACTGTGTCCATCGATAAATCAACATTCCTTTTAGAAACAGACAAATTTAGGTTTTGATTGCCTCTGGGCTTGGTCATGTCTAGGATAGGCTCAAATCGCTACCCGTTGGGTTCCGCTAGTTGACCATAGTAGCTTAAGCAGACCGAGATACGGGATGACTTGGTCGCATATCTCCTCACTACAATTATACCTCTCCTTCTATGCTGGTCGGAGCAAAGATAAACATAGAATATACCAATTGCTTCTCCTCCCCCGCAGTTGGTGAAAGCGAAAGGGAATTGGCGAAAATCTTAGGAATCCCATCACTTTTTTGCCACAATCATGCTAAACGTGTCTTGTTTCTTGTTACCTAGGCTCTGCCTATCCCGTAAGAGAAAACGACGTTGTTTATGTATATCTTCAATGAAAACGTACTACCATGCTGGTCTGGGAGCAAAGAAAAAGCATAGAATGTACCAGTTGCTTTTCTTCCCGCGCAGATGGTAAAAGCCCATCGAGGGAATGGGCGAAAATCATAGGAATCATATTATAGGCGATGTGGCTAGCAACCCATCACTATTTTGATTCCATTCTCCACCTATACGCTCACAATCTTGCTAAACGTGGCTGTAGGTCTTGTCACCTTAGGTTCTGTCTACCTCGTAAGGGATAGAGACGTGATTTGTGTTGTGTTGTTGTTGTTCAATGAAAAAATAGTAATTGTGACTACAATTCCGACGCGGGTTTCGAACAATTCTGCATTTCTTAATTTCGTCAATGCCGACACCGTGGCTGCTGGAAACGCGCGCACCCGCGTTGCGTTATGTCTAATAACGCAAACCGCATTCAATCATAGTCGAGGAAGCCGCCGCGATTCGACTACCTCGCATTCGTACTTAGGGACTACGGGTGAGTGAAACGTGTCTCAATTTAGTACTGGGTTAATTAAGGCGATTAGATTAAAAGGTAAATTGTTTAGATGAGGTAAGCTTTTGTGGGGAGTTTTGAGGACGTTTTATTTCATGCAGTATCGTTGGAGAATTTGCATCTTATGCACCAACAACATGTATCATCACTACATAGTCACTATCATCACTAGGTACATAGTATAAAATAAAGTCGCTTTCTCTGTCCCTATGTCCCTATGTATGCTTATATCTTCAAAACTACACACCGGATTTTGATGCGGTTTTTTTAATAGATAGTGTGATTCCAGAGGAAGGTTTTTATGTATAACTAGCTGACCCGGTGAACTTTGTTCCGCCTTAAATTTGAAAAATTCCAGTGGTTTGGCCTGTGCTATCCCGCGGGAACTATGCAATTTTCCGGGATAAAAACTATCATATGTCCTTTCCCGGGACTCAAACTATCTGTATACCAAATTTCAACTAAATCGGCCCAGCGGTTTAAGCGTGAAAAGGTAACAGACAGACAGACAGACAGACAGAGTTACTTTCGCATTTATAATATTAGTAAGGAAGTAAGGATTTGATAATCCTTCACTATTATTACTCTACATTAAACTAGCACTATCTTAATAAAAAATGTCTGCCGCAACACAAAAGGACAGTTCATGAGTTCAGTGATCAGATGCCGAAGTAACGGGCCGAAGGATTATAAACATCACAATTAGTTCCGTCACCGGCCACCGGCGCTGCCAAACCGGTTTTCCAAACCGGATCCGGCTTTGTGCGGTACGGATTAATGCGAAAAATGAAGAAAGCCGTATCCTCTTATTTTATTAATCAATGAATTTTAACTTTACGTATTCCAATGATAACTGGCGTCCTGTTCACGCCGTACATTTTCGTCGTTCTTTCTCTTTCTCTGTTGTTCGCTTTCCTTGTATATAGCATAGTATACACCGTGATATCCACTCAACGTAGGTATAGTCAACTAAATAAGTGCTTTTCGTATTTTTTTGTGACAGTTCCTACGTCAGAAAAAAGGGTGACTGTCGTAAGAACTTGCAAGCAAAAATAGTATTTAACATACCAAGTCGTGTAAATGACGTTGAACCTGAGTGCGATAAAGGAATTTCTTGACCGCCTAAACCTAAAAAATCCAGTGAGAACTAATTAACATAAAATAAAACTTTCAGTTCCCAGGTCTATGATGGGCACACCGCCGACACCGTCCCTAATTCGTAATGAAGGGGTCCGGTATCCTGTATCAAAATATGTAAGATATTATCTAGATCGACAACACCGATACAAATAGGGACGCGAACGCTGTCGATTTATCGATTGTTAACGATTATTATACATATTTTGTTTATTGAAATGGAATCATTAAAATAGTGTATTAATGCATTATTTAAAATTTATTAGTTTAAATGTGACAATGATCTGACAAGTAAAGTGAGAAAACGAGCACAGACGTGACACCTATTCAAATTGGGACAAACTAGTTCCATCATCTGACCAAGCTAGACCGATTAAAACGGATCTGATCGATATACAGGATCGCCGATGAATTATAATAGCTTTTAATTGATATATTTGAGTGCCACCAAAAAGATATACCTATAATTTAGTCGTACAAGGAATCAAAAGCTGCTTTCGCTTACAACGAGATACAATCAGCCTAAGAACTGTAATAAGAAATGGTAAAGCACTAAGGTACTCATTTTATAAAACTAAATAACAAACTGATACTGCTGTCTCTATTATTCTCAAGGTAAGCGATGTACACAAATAAACACCCTATACGATATAAGATAGCTCAGAGCTGAATTGAATCGAAAAGTGTTCATCGATTAGAAAACCGATTTTTTTCAGGATGTAATCGCCATCCTTAAGCCTAAATGGCTCAATCGTAGGGTGGCCTCGGGGCGTGGCAGGACATTCCCGTTTTTGTGGACGGGAGGAGCCAGCGGCGTGGGGACACCGCACTCCGCCATGCGAGCGATGACAGCGTTGCGTTTCCGCTCCCATTAGACTCGAAGGGAAATACGATGGTGTGATAAGGACAGAGCTTAGATAATGTGTATATAGAAATAAGTTCCCGGGTTCAAGCTAGTTATTTAATTTTGTACCAGGATTTACAAGAATCCAATAAACAAAAATTGATTTAATCGCTCCGTTAAGTTAAATGCTACAATTTTGCCATCTAAAACTCTTAACATTATATTTATTTTTATTGCGAACGATTCTATAAATTGATTCCAAAACGAGGCCATATATCACCATAAAAGTAATAAAACATGTCCCAGATTGCCGAGAAGTATGGGCACTCGCGAACTACGCAAAAGTGAATTCGATATTGGATTGCTTGCGTGCCGAAAGTTTAATCGATTGTCGGGGAATCGACTAGAATGGACTAGTTCAGTATAATAGCTACTGTTCGATGGGTATTTAGTGGAAGTGTGAATCGATAGTTTTCGAATGGATTCAATTTGCTAAGACGATTAATATCACACGTTGAAGTTTAACTTTTTTTATGGTTGCGCGAGTTTGTGTGTGGCCATTCCGTTTTATGGTGGGAAGGTTCAATGGAATGTTTTGACACTTGCTAATAGACGGCGATTTCATTACTGCATTACTTATTTTGTTAATCATACCAGTTATTTTTATTACTTAATTAATGGCTAGAGGCAATGGAGGGTCCATTTTAGTGCTAGTATAGTCGAATTACAGAAAAGTATGGAAGTAATTCGTGTAGTCGTGTTTTTTTGTGGAATCGTTAGAGGGCACGACTAGATGGTTTCCCTCGGTTTGCACCTTTCTATCATGTACGGAACACTTTAAAATATTAGGTATAAACTTCAAATGCCGTTATTTTGGAGTATGATAAAAGGTATTAGGCGCAAGTTTAGCCACGTGAAGGGTCCCCTTTGGTACATAATGTATGTTAATTAAAAAGGTGTACGATGTATGGAATCTTGGTAAAATATTTTTTTCTGATTGCGGCTCGAGGATAATTCAGACGGTTGGTGCAAACTTAGATTAAGCTTTTCAAAGTATTATAAACACCCAGGTAACTTTGCACCCCCGTGCAAAGTATGGAACATGTTTTTTTTCACTCTTTTGTAGATTGTACTTCGGGGGAAATTAAGATAGTCGTGAAAATTTATAAATAACACATATATAAAAGATACTACATTCGCACTCAATAAAAAAAAGAAAATTTTAACCGGAAGTTTGGTAAACATAGTTCTATCTAAACGCAAGGAATAGCAGCGAACGCTAGGTAGCGGGTAGTATTACAGAACCGCATGTTCCGTGTAGAAATGTCAATTTTTTATGGGGTGCGAATGTAAATCAAACCAAGTTAAGACGATTGTGACGATTTTTATTAATTCCAAAATTTCCCCCGAAGTACAAAGACAGTAAAACATAGAAAACTACTTTCCGGGTGACGCACCCTGGTGCAAATTTGGTATTGTGTTTTGATATATATTCTCATCATTTCCTCAATTTGCACCGCGTTCTGTATTTTTCCCGGGGCCGCAATGCCAAAAAGTATATTTTTAGTTATATGATTTTTTTTTTGTATGTTCCGTAGCTTGAATTGAGCTAAATAACGGGTGCAAATATAGATTAAGATGTAATAAAACGTATGGCAAATTGCACAGACTACACCTATTTTTTCTTCTTAGTTATTACTATTACACCATTTTCAACCAATTCCACCCCTTTCCGGGGGGGTGAATATATCAAGTGATGTATTAAATTCCATTTCTAACCCATACAAATCAAAAACAATTGTTTTTATCAGTTCTTAGAATTATTTCCTGACTTAAGGGAAATTTCACGTATTTTGCCTCCACTATGCGGCCAATGTGGAGATTGCATTAGATCCTACTAGTTTAAAATCGTCGTGGTCGTATCTTTGGTTCGGTTCTATTTCGAATAACCGTCACTCTGAATCGACATAAGCCTTTGCCGTTAAATATACGAAAGCCTCACGTGGTTGGTACTGCGCATTTCAATGGCTCTACACAGCCTCTCTTATCTGTTTGTCTGTATGTTTGTTACTCTTTCATCAAGTGTCTTGGTCAAGTTGACTTGGTTCTCTGGAATAACATATAGGCTATTTATATTTGACAGTAAAAAAAAAAAATTTTCTTCACTCAAAATATTTCTGTCATTATTTAATGACCAGAATTTTGGAGTTTTTGGGAAGTCTCATGGAATTTATGGGAACATTCGTAGGTATGAATATTCTCAGAAAAATACCTTAACTTCAAACGCTAGACAGGTAAAACTTTTGCCTCAAAATTGCTAACAAATAAACGCAAACTGCTCTACAATAAATACCCGTATTACCACGATAAGTACTTCAAGAAATCAACAGTAACACTCAATCTCTTAACCACCGCGGTATCAAAATATCAAACGATCCGACGAACACCCTGCCCAGTTTAAACCAGCCCTTACTGATCTCTACTTCGAACTCTAAGGCTTTATCTAAAGGATCTTGTAAGCTGGTCGGCAATATTCACTTTTACCCAATGCGGGATCATATCAAACGATCCGACGAATATCCAGCCCAGTTTAAACCAGCCTCCACTGGTCTCTACTTTGAACTCTAAAGTTTTATCCTAAAGGTGCGTGGTGGGGTCTCGTAAGCTGGTGTTGGAGATGAGAGGAGCCGAATCAAATCGGTAGGAAATCGGGCTCAGTGTCAACGCTTCACGGTGGTGTAAATGAGCGGGTCTTTGTTGTTCGAAGTTACACGGTTGTTTGTGTGGTGTTCGGTTTTAAGTGCTGACTGACTGTAGTTTGTGATGTTTTCAACAAAAACAAAAGACGGTGCTACGCGGAGAATTTGCGTTGCTACTAGGCTATGTCCGTGTTTTTTTCCCCGTGAAACAATACACTTGGCTTGGGTCCTAGTGTAAAGGGGTGTAAGTCGGAATTTTCTACGTAGCTATTTTAGACTTATACCCCTTTTCGCTAGAACCGCGATAATTCCTTAGTTAGGTTAGGAGTCAGCTTATATAAAAAATGATTTATTTAAGGCCAGTTAGCCTATAAACACAGCGAAGAACATTGAAATCCAAATTAAAATTAAAACAACAATTAAAATCAAATTTTAAATACATATCTAATTAAAATTGACTAATACATTGAATACATTAAGCAACATTGGGTGAAGATCACTAAACTTGATGCCAGTAATGATCCCCACCCAATGCTTTGTCATGGGACAGTCAAAAAAATAAAACCGCAATGGAAAATACGGAATATTTGCAAACATGTTTGCCCATTTTGCAAATAAGCTCCCACCTCATCACAGAAAATATTTCTATGGCTCCCACACACTATTTGAGCAACTTTGTACACAACTTTACGTCGTGATGTAGCACTACCTAAGCATAGCCTTAGAGACACAAGCTAGGATTAAAGCGCGCATTAAATTCTTCCATGCTAGTCTGGGAGTAAAGTAAAAACATAGAATTTACCAGTAACTTCTCTTCCCGCGCAGTTGGTAAAGCCCGTCGAGGGAATGGGCGAAAGTCTTAGGATTCATGTTATAGGCGATACGGGTTAATCATACTAAACGTGGCGTTAACGTTTTGTTACCTTAGGCTCTGTCTACCCTGTAAGGGATAAAGACGTGATATATGTATGCGTGATATATATGTGCCTTTGTGCATGTATCTCAGTGTTTGCAATTGTATTTTGTCTTGTTTATTTTGCACAATAAAGAGTTTACATACATACATACATACATATTTATGTATGTATTAAATTTATATTGCGTTTGATTCAATTGGGATTGTCTATTTTTTTACAATGTATACTAAATCGAAAACCATTTCGAGATAAATGCTTTTTAAATCGTTTTCTGTATTTACTTTATTTTATTTTGCTATAATGAATTTATTACATGAAAAATAAGCAATGACTTTCATTTGATATTCCCAGACATGACGTAGACGGTCCAAAATGTACTTTATTTGCAAAGGTTACAAATTCTATGCTATTTACGCGTGTATTATACTACGGAGTTCAATTTGGACCCGCAATCTGACATTTCATTCATCTTATGACAGATGACAAGCAAATGGGCAATCTTGTTACTGTCATTCTTGTTTTTTCCACTGTTCACTTTCATATTGTTGTATTATAGTTTAGATTTAGAAGCACTTTCGGTAGATAATTAGGCAACAGTGTAACCGCACAGCGATGTGCTTCGCTCACATGAAAGATTTTCCGCTAAATATTTTAATGGAGATTGAAAATATTACGTTTTTCGGTTTACTTTCGCCTACTGAGTTTGCTGTCTTATCTCCGGGTCCTGTTTTGTCTCGATAATACCTGGTATGTGTTTATGGACCTTTCTGCTTCGCGCAGAATGTTATGGTATGTGTAACGATTGTGAAAATATAAAATTCATAGGAGAAGATCGCGTAAATCTTCCTGTGTTATTGTTGAATCATGTTGACATTGATACTAATGACAGTTTGCCAACTTCACCACAGATAGAAAAGACGTTAATGGCGGCGCTTCACATACGTTTTATGATCAATTTGTCCAATAAGCAGATGTGTGACACCGGCAATGGAAACTCTGACGTCACAATGGAAACTCTGACGTCATCAACCAAAATACTTTCAATAATTAATAGTGAAAAAAATACCGAGTTATATGAGAAAACATTGAAATTGGTTTCTTATAATTGACTATTCTGCACAAAAAAAATATAAAAAGGATAGGTATTTTTTTTTAGACAATCCCAATTCCTTTAGGCGTGCCAGGACAGATTCGTATTAAATCAATTGAGTTTTAGGCCAAAATCTGAGTAAGTACGACTCTGTTCAGGTCAGATTTTGCATCGGTCTGTTTCTGAATAAAACAGATTCGACATACGACTTATGATATGGTAGTCACTTTCTATTTAAACCAATTTCTGAGTAGGTCAGATTCTTATAAGGTCCCGTGTCATGACAGTACTATGTCGGATTGGTAATAAGTTGGATTCGGACTTATGCAGTTTCTTATCTCATGTGATGAGCAACGATTCGA
Organism: Pandemis cinnamomeana; assembly: GCA_932294345.1. NCBI lineage: Eukaryota > Metazoa > Arthropoda > Insecta > Lepidoptera > Tortricidae > Pandemis > Pandemis cinnamomeana. The sequence continues at coordinate 4,651,552 of OW028724.1, read as the reverse complement.
TTAAGAAACTGAACAGATTCTTTTAATGATGAATTCTGGAAATAACGTTTTCTTATTAGGTCAGATTCTATGTATATTTTATTCCAAAAAGGCCAGGTACAATTAGCAAGTAAAAAATACTACGAATTATAATATTGTAAATACTCTTTATAAATCTGTACAGATATCTGAGATACTGGCCACTATAAGATTAAACATGATATAATAATGAATAGTAGGAGCTTAATAGTAGGGGAGCCCACGTAGCTAAATCGGGATTTACTCGAACGTCATAGAGACCTATTGGATTGCGAAGCGTAGATGATAAGAAGAAAAATATATACCTTTTCATCGGTGGGGGGAGCGACTATAGATTTTCGAGCGCGTCAGATATTGATAGCATCCATGTCCTATGTATTTTTGAAAATATACGTATGTTAATCTGATTGTTTCCATGATGGGGGTGGTCGTACGTAAGGATTGAAAATGAAAAAAAAAAAACGAGCGCATCAGATTTTCTAAAGGGGTTGTTAAGTGGACCTAAAAAAAGCTCTTATATAATAATCTGACGATTTGGATGTGACGCAAATTTACGGGCGTTATTAGAATGTGCAAAAAAATAGCCATTTTGAAATACTCGAGCGCGTCAGATTAAGATATATATGGTTCATCTTAATGCCCTAGACGTGCCGTCTAATAATCTGACGATTATCTAGAGGGATTAGCCTAATCTGACAATTAAAAAAATATTTTATTGAATAAGGCGTTACTTTGCGGAGGTCCATTGAGGAGGTGAGTAGCGGAGTAGCAAGGTAAATTTTTAGTTCATTAAAAAAAAAATTGAAAAGCTGAAGTTTGTAACCCTCCTACTTCTCTACGTCACTCGAAAATTGTCAAGATTAGTGGAATATACACTTTTTAGCTTGTAATTAACTCACCCTACCTTAATCTGACGCGCCCGAGAATTTCTGATGATCAATTTTTTTTTACTAATCTGATCCTTTATCCTTGACAGGCGGCCATATATATGGGGCTCATATTTGGTGGAGGTACTTTACCGGGTACAAGGTATCTCCCTGTATCTTAATCTGCCGCGCTTTAGTAACTCCCGAAATCCCCCTCTTGGGCTACCATAATCACAATGAAGACAAGTTGTAGTTATGTTAAGTTTTTTTTAAATTAGATACTTACCTTATAATATTTGAAAAAAAAATTTTTTTTAATAGTTAATAACTATATAATATAACAAATATTTTATTTTCCCTTTGACTGTACATTCGCCTGATGTACCCAGAAATTGACTGACATATTATCTGACCTTTTCAGAATAAAGACTAAACATAATCCAATCAACTTCGAGTCGGTCGTACTCGGAATTACACATACTAAGATTCTGGTTATGTGATTTTCTGACCTACTCAGAATCCGGCATTATGAGAATCTGAAGAGCTAGGAACTTGATATCTGAATAACCTGACATCTTAGGAACTTGGATAACTTAAAAAAATGTCCTATTCATAATCGAACCTTCTCAGAATCTGAGTTAAATTGAAACTGGCAACATTAGAGTCGTACTTACTCAGATGCTGGCCTAAAACTCAACTGATTTTATACGAATCTGTCCTGGCACGCCTAAAGGTCCCAATTGCATCTCATTAAAAAATTTAAACAGCTGAAAAAACTTTGCCCGTTAGTCTCATCACAACAAAAATTTTAAATTTATATTATTCCATTTTGTAAGCTATTATATTACGCAAACAATTACCTAATTAAGTTTGATTAGGTACGCAAGTCGACGCCCGAAAACAATGTTATTGGGAAAAATTTACACACCCAATTAAATTTAATTGTAACTAAAATTCACAATCAGTACATGTTTGTATTTCGCTTTGAATAATACTTGGACTAAAGCCTACAGATTACCATCAAATCATTTTCCCAGTCAAAGGTCACTACGACTCGTTAGCAACAAAATGTCATCTTGCAACACCGACCACCAACACTACAATATCAATAAAACCATCAAAAAAACTTATCAATCCTGACAATGAGCACTAATTGTTGATCTCTGAGTGGTATTAATCAAATGCGTACAACCGACAACAAAAAAAGCAATACTTCAGTGACTCCAATATAAGTACACCTAGCGACTAAAGTTTCGAAACAAACGACGCTCCTAAAACATCCACACGCTCTTACGCTCCTAACATTAGAGTCAAAAGTATAGTCGAGTTGTTCAACGATTTTGCTTCTTGTGGCTCCCAGTGTCCAGCATGCAAAGCTTGTCTAGTGTGTTACAACAAGCCGCGAAAGTTACGAAACGATTGACGCTCGAAACGTTTAGCAAAGGTCTTAAATGTTCCTTCGTATTGCATCGCTACTTGTGGTGTTCTCTGTACAGTATCTAACCGATTATTTTCTAAGTGTTAAAGTCAGGCTGTGTGGTACATTGTACAGCCTAATATAAACGTAGCGGCATTCTTTGAGTCGGTCGGGACCAATTAGCGCGCCTTTGCGTTCGCCGCCGCTTTGAGACGCCGCCATCTTCCGTCCCGCTCGGCGCGGCGGCCGCCATCTTGCGTCTCCGTCGCACGCGCAGCCTTAATCGAGTTAAGATTAATCCGGATTAATATATTAATCGGTGTAATGCATTTAATAGCGTCAATTGGGCGAATTGGGAAGTGCCAGTTGTTGTGATTGTTTTAATGCATGTAAATAGAGGTGGTTTGGAGTTTAATGAGTGGTTTGAAGTTACTTGAAAATAAACGTTAAATTATTTTAATAAAGATTTGCGTAATGTTTAACCGTAATGTTTAGTTTAATAATCAAAACCAACTTATAATTACCTTCCTACTCTATACGTAGGTATCTAGCAAAGTCAAGTCAAAATAGTAATTAAATAACTACTTAACAAATTTAACACGTATTTATGAACAAAGTGGTGAATATTTAAATTTCGGAGAAGGTAACGTTTTTTAAAAGGGATTAAAAGGCTACCCCAGAAAAGTGACTCTACAGTTATTACAAAATTTCTGATTTCGCATGAAAATACAATACAATATAATAACTCTTTATTGACCACCACATATTAAACAATACAGAAAATAGGTACATAGAGAAAATTACTAGAAAATCAATATAGGTAGGCGACTGTATCACCTCTAAGCAATCTCCACCAGACAAACCTTAAGAACAGAATGAAGAAAAGAGTAGATCATTTAGCATCCACAGATATACGTTATCTACATATATTAATACGCCAACAACAAACGCGACGGTATCCTCTCTCTCGCTCTACGTAGCGATCGCCCGTTGTTTCACGCTCCCTAACTAATCGGTAAAGCGCCATTTGCGACGCCTTAGGTTCAATGTAGATGGATTTGATAATTAATAGTACCTTCAAAAAGTTAATTTAATGGGCACATTAGATTTTACTTTAATACCAATTTAAAAAAAAAATAGTCGTGTGGACTAAATCTATGGACGACGATAATTTTCGGGTGAAGCACATGTAGTAGGAAAAGCACTAGAATTCTTTAAAATTGTAGAAAATAAAACAGTTTTTGCGCGCGAGTTCGTCCACGCAGAATTAATATTAGTTGTGAAGCTTTTGCTAGCGACTTCATATGTTAACCCCCTTATTCATAAACGCGTTTATGAATAAGGAGGTAAGTGTTTATTTCCTATCCCGCGGGAATTCCAAAAAATCCTGTTTTTTTAGCAGTTATGATTATTATTTATTGCACCTATTGCATGTCAAATTTCAAGACTCTTTTACTCTCTTAGTTATAGTTAATTCGAAGGTAGATGAAAAATCCCAATCCAATCCATTCCCTATCCCGCGGGAATTTCGAGAAATTCCTGCTTAGTGCACCTTTAGGATACTCAAGGAACATGTCTGCCTTTCAACTCTGTAGCTGTTGTGGTTTAGGCTGTGCGTTGTCTGTCATTCAGTCGGCCATAGAACCAAACGAACCCAAAAGTCATACTTTTTCACTTACAAATAATATTAAAGTGTGACAGAAACATGAATATTTAGACGATACATTTAGCGAAACGGAAACCACCATCAAAATACTACGAGTCCTCCATAAATCAGTAGCACTACAAATTAAATTAACGCATGATGCCCACCCCGCTTCACGATAAATCTTACCGCTTTTATTTTGCATAAATAAAACTAAATTATAACCCTTTGCCCGGTAGCCGACGAATATTGTAACCAATAACAAAAATAAATTAAAGAAAAACGTGTAAATGGAACAAAAAGGTCGGATGTATCAAAGCTTGCCGCGGTCACGTACAGAGTTATGACGAACAGCGGGTGCCAGTAGGGAAATTAAAAAGTGCTAGATGAATTCCGAAAAAGGAATCCGATTAAATCCGATTTTGAATTTGGAACGGTTGCGCTCAATGATTTGCTAATAGTTTTTTTTTGTTTAAAGCTTAAGAGTGCTGGCCAGATAAAAGGTTGGATTACTTTTAATTTTTACCCCTTATAATCTGTTATGTCAACTTTTTGCCTTTATCTGTCAATATCGGCTGTCGATACGACATCCTATGCCAGACATAGACAAAACTAACTTTTTGTGAATACGCAAAGAGTAGAATAGTTTTTTTTTATCAAACTTAAAAGGTAACATAAGCATATTTTAAAAACAAATGTTAAAGTATTTTTTATACATTTAAACGAATTGTAAACGTAACTTCTATCACTACTCAAGATTTCCCCCTAAATCCAATAGTGAATTTACAACTAATTAACATAAAAAGATTCTCCTTTTTACTTTGAGTAGTACCAAATACACACGTGACACGTTAGTGAAATGTAAACGGCAAAGATTATAAACTAAAAACCAATCAGATAGGTAAACTCTCTGTCAAAAATACATATAAGAATCAAGTCGCGGATTTGTGTCGCCTCTGAGTCGCGTGATTGTGATGCCAATTGAACAACGAGCCTGACTCGTTTGTGTCGAGCGCTACTTCCGCTAATTCGTACAAAAACGTTCAAGTCAATGAACTTTTGTGGGCAAATGAAGTTCAATATTGTCTCTACAATGTTTAAATCTTATTTAAAACTAGCTTCTGCCCGCGACTTTGTCTGCGTAGAATCATCACTACATAGTATAAAATAAAGTCGCTTTCTCTGTCCCTATGTCCCAATGTCCCTATGTCCCTATGTATGCTTATATCTTCAAAACTACACACCGGATTTTGATGCGGTTTTTTTTAATAGATAGAGTGATTCTAAATTCTATTAAAAAAAACCGCATCAAAATCCATTGTGTAGTTTTGAAGATATAAGCATACATAGGGACATAGGGACAGAGAAATCAACTTTGTTTTATAGTGATAAGCAATCTAATCTTTCCTTTCTGTTAACTGGTTTTTATAACGCCATGAAAATCTGTTCAGTTTTCAAAGATTCGCTTAAACAAACGAACAGTGAAAATGCTATAAGACATGCTATTAATGTTTTCTCTACACTGTTTTATAAAAATAACTAATCTGATAAGCGATAAGATCATAGTTATACTTAATAATAAAAATACGTTTAACTGTCATTATTATCTCTATTTTAACAATGATGATTGTGGAGTGGTTCGACTCGCACTTGGCCGTTTTTTACCGTGCCGCTAAGCTTAACTTGTATTATCACAATTGGGTGTTTAAAACAACTATATTTAAAGGTGTATTAACATTAAATTACAATATCGAAGGCACCTCGGTTTTTTGTGTGAATGAAGACAAGAGGCGATCCATTGAGCTGAGTCAGTAAGGGCCGGGCTTCACTCCATTCATTTGGTGCTTCTCACTGACGCCGACACGACTCGTGTGTTCACACCTTTATTAGAGTTAGGCCTGAAACACAACGGGCCTGTGGGGGACTACGGTAATTCGATTTTCGAAGTTGTCATAACACCTCTCACTCTCAAATTAATAACTTAGTGTGCGCGGGATAGTACGAACCGAACTTCGAAAATCGAATTTCGGAGTATAAAGCCTGGGGCATACATGACAATTGTCGGTGACAAGTGACAATTCTGTTGGCTTCATATTGACTACGCCTAGCATTTCGAATTGTCACATGTCGCCGACATGTGTCAAGTTGGTTAAATAGGGGCCTGGCTGTGAGTGTGACATACCTAATAGTGACACATAATCACGAGACAATTGACACCAATTGACCTAGTCTCAGAATTAGCAAAGCCTGTACTATTATGGGTACTAGGCAACTTATTAACATAGGTATAGGTGAAAAACTTAAGTAAATGGTCTGTTGTATATGTGAGTAATGTGTGCGAATAGACAAATTGACGTTCCAAATTAGAAAAATGACTTAAGTCCTATATCAGTCCTGTACACTACTACATACAACAGGTCATTAACTTAAGTTTTTCACATGTACTTAATAAGATAAGTACCTACATTTAAAATGGTTAGGGACCACATCAGGCGCATATCACGTGTACTCGTAGTGTTGATATTATTTAAAATACATACTTTCTTATGTCTCTATCTACCCCTGTATCTCAAAGGTAAACAAAATATGGAATAACCAAACTCGGTAACCTAATATTAAAGGTACTTTTGTTGCAAAAAGGCTACCAAAAATGCGTATCCCCTTAATAAACAAATTAAAGAACCTTATTACCCTGAATGTCTTTACAAAAACCTATGTACGCGTAATCTAAATAAGAACTTGCCCACAAATGTCTCACTCTACGCATTGTTCCAATACCCCCATTTAATTAGCGCAAAGCACATAAGCCCATTCATAACTTCCGACATTCCGACACGCACCGCCGTGGAGAACGCGCCGCTTTGAGAAACGCCGCGGCTATTAAAGCGCGATTAAGCCGACGCTCCCACTTTCGATTTTACAACTGTCTAAAACGACCTGTCGGCGGTTACGCCGTTTTGGTAACCACGCTGTTTGACAGCTAGCTTATGATTATTAGAGCCTCACCGTCAAGACCTTCTTGTAACTTCAGTACAAATTTTAACCCCCGATGCAAAAAGGGTGTTACAAAATTGACGTCTGTGTGTGTTTGTGTGTGTGTAGCTCTCAAACGGATGCGTCGATTTCGATGCGGTTATTTTCATTTGGAAGCCAGTTTCCCTGCGGTGGTTTTGGTTTTGTAGCTCTTTTCTAATGATTTTTGGTGTAAAATGAATTATTTTTTTATTTACTTATTCCTCGATTAATGCGTGGGGGTTTATGTTTTTTTAAATTTAATGTTATTGAAGATATAGCACCATCGATACTGTCGATGATTCATTCAGCCAATGTCGAAGTTGAAGAACTTGTTTTTATTCAGCCGTTGTTTTGTAGATTCGGCGTGCAGTGCTCTAATGGGAATCTAAAATTGCTCTAAATTGTTTTGCGTCAGTGGACCTCAAAGGAAGTAAAATATTACGAGAACTATAACACTAAACTTGCTGCCCTTTTTGTTGTTTTTTTTTGATATAAAATATTTTGTAACCTGTGCACAAGTCTGCCAAGAAATTGCTTTACCACACCACCCTAAGGTCCAATAAAATTTGTTCGGCATAAAATGTCAAAGTCTATTTTCACTTACAAGTCGCTACAATCAGCCTTATTTTTTTTTATAAAAGGCCTGTCCTAAGAAACGGTTACAAACATCCTGGCAGCATGTATTCGAAAAAAGGTTAGCTTACACGCTTCAATAATGTGCAAAAAATATGGCCAATTTCATTTGACGCGATTAAAGATGTCCACTAATAAGGAGGAACCGATGGTGCTCGTACGAAAGGTAATTTACGACAAAAACGACGTCTTTAGCACTAACAGCAGTTATATCCCAATTGATGGCCGAATAAAGTCGCAAAACGACACATGTTATTAGGAATCCTTATAGAACAATTATTTTGCTTTTTTTAGCACAAAGGGTAAGCCTTGCCATACAACGCGTTATGCTGCCAGCCTTCTGGGCACCATGCCACCGGGCAGCGATTTAGGGCAACTTTTTTATTTATAGTTTTATTACAACTTTAGTACTTAGATATATTACTAACATAGACTTAAGGGACGTAGGTATTATGTAAAACTAACAAAATTCTCATGTATTTCTACTTCAATAAACAATTATTTGGCTTGTTTGTATGCGTTTTACTTGGAACAACTGAATTTGTTGTAATTTCCTCTTCCTTACTGGTCTGGGAACAAATAAACTGGTCTGGGAACAAATAAAAAACATAGAATGTACCAGTTGGTTCTTCTCTCGCGCAGATGATAAAAGCCCATCGAGGGAATGGGCGAAAGTCTTAGGAATCATGTTATACGCGATGCGGCTAGCAACCCATCACTATGTTGACATCCCTTTCCAGCTATATGATTAAGGATAATCATGCTAAACGGGGCCATAAGGTTTTGTTACCTTAGGCTCTGTCTACTCCGTAAGGGATAAAGACGTGATATATGTATTTAATGTAGACATAATGCCTGAATGAACTTATGCAACTTTATGCTGAATTACTCGGAATAAATATAACAGTTGTATACAGAACCTTTCTTTAATAAATACCTTTCTTAACAGGTCTGTAGTTAATGGATATTGGCGGATTATTCAGTTCATCCCGGCTAAAAGAACAGCGGTATTATTTTAACTTAATAGTATTGACGTATTTATGAGTCGCTACTGAGATTTTCACATCAAATAAAACTTTCAATTACAATACATAGGTGCCTACTCAAGTACAAGTTTTTTTTACATTGCCGTATTTGAAACACTCGAAACCGAATGTGAAGGTGAAGTCCAAATGTTTCAATGGGGAGCTGTGTGAACTTAGCACCCAACATTGAGAAATATTTTTTTTATATTTTATTCTCATAGATTTGGGTATGTAGTTGATTGTAGTAACATTTTTTTTGTTTGTAGTAGTTTAAAAAAAAAATTAGAGGACTTTGAAAAAAACTCATCCCCCCGTTTCGTTGTCACTCAGGTTTAGTAATTGATTCTTAAACAGAGTCGTTAGTAGTTGATTGTAGTGGAAAACATTTTGTTTGTAGTTCAAAAAAAAAATTTTTTTTTTCAATTTTATCATAGCACCCGAACTTGGCACCCGACATTGAAAAATCCACTTTTTTCTTCCTGATTCTCATAGCTTTTGGTATGTAGTTGATTGTAGTAATAGTTTTTTTCGTTTGCGTTAGCTCTAAAAGAAATTAGAGGGCTTTGAAAAAAAAATCAAAGATTTTTTTTTTTCTTGATTCTCATAAGTTTCGGTATGTAGTTGTTTGTAGTAACTTCATTTCGTTTATGGTGTCTTTATTTCGTTTGTAGCAGCGTACATTTCGTTTGTAGTAACTTCATTTCGTTTGTAGTGACTTCATTTCGTTTATAGTGACTTAATTTCGTTTGTAGTCGCGTTTATTTCGTTTGTAGTGACTTTATTTCGTTTGTAGTGACTTAATTTCGTTTGTAGTGACTTTATTTCGTTAGTAAAAGGCTTAATTTCGTTTGTAGTAACTTCATTTCGTTTGTAGTGAGTTAATTTCGTTTGTAGTAACTTCATTTCGTTTGTAGAGACTTAAATTCGTTTGTAGTAGCTTAATTTCGTTTGTAGTAACTTCATTTCGTTTGTAGTGAGTTAATTTCGTTTGTAGTAGGCTAAATTTCGTTTGTAGTAACTTCATTTCGTTTGTAGTGACTTAAATTCGTTTGTAGTAGCTTAATTTCGTTTGTAGTAACTTCATTTCGTTTGTAGTGAGTTAATTTCGTTTGTAGTAGCTTAATTTCGTTTGTAGTGAGTTCATTTCGTTTGTAGTGACTTTATTTCGTTCGTAGTCGCGTTTTTTTTGTTTGTAGTAACTTAATTTCGTTTGTAGTGACTTTATTTCGTTAGTAAAAGGCTTAATTTCGTTTGTAGTAACTTTGTTTCGTTTGTAGTAGCATTTATTTCGTTTGTAGTAACTTCATTTCGTTTGTAGTGACTTTATTTCGTTTGTATCAGGCTTAATTTCGTTTGTAGTAACTTTGTTTCGTTTGTAGTAGCGGTTATTTCGTTTGTAGTAACTTCATTTCGTTTGTAATGACTTTACTTCGTTCGTAGTCGCGTTTTTTTCGTTTGTAGTAACTTCATTTCGTTTGAAGCGACTTTATTTCGTTCGTAGTAGCGTTTATTTCGTTTGTAGTGACTTTATTTCGTTTGTAGTAGGCTTAATTTCGTTTGTAGTAACTTCATTTCGTTTGTAATGACTTTACTTCGTTCGTAGTCGCGTTTTTTTCGTTTGTAGTAACTTCATTTCGTTTGAAGCGACTTTATTTCGTTCGTAGTAGCGTTTATTTCGTTTGTAGTGACTTTATTTCGTTTGTAGTAGGCTTAATTTCGTTTGTAGTAACTTCATTTCGTTTGTAGTGAGTTAATTTCGTTTGTAGTAGGCTAAATTTCGTTTGTAGTAACTTCATTTTGTTTGTAGTGACTTAATTTCGTTTGTAGTAGCTTAATTTCGTTTGTAGTAACTTAATTTCGTTTGTAGTGACTTTATTTCGTTAGTAAAAGGCTTAATTTCGTTTGTAGTAACTTTGTTTCGTTTGTAGTAGCATTTATTTCGTTTGTAGTAACTTCATTTCGTTTGTAGTGACTTTATTTCGTTTGTATCAGGCTTAATTTCGTTTGTAGTAACTTTGTTTCGTTTGTAGTAGCGGTTATTTCGTTTGTAGTAACTTCATTTCGTTTGTAATGACTTTACTTCGTTCGTAGTCGCGTTTTTTTCGTTTGTAGTAACTTCATTTCGTTTGAAGCGACTTTATTTCGTTCGTAGTAGCGTTTATTTCGTTTGTAGTGACTTTATTTCGTTTGTAGTAGGCTTAATTTCGTTTGTAGTAACTTCATTTCGTTTGTAGTGAGTTAATTTCGTTTGTAGTAGGCTAAATTTCGTTTGTAGTAACTTCATTTTGTTTGTAGTGACTTAATTTCGTTTGTAGTAGCTTAATTTCGTTTGTAGTGAGTTCATTTCGTTTGTAGTGACTTTATTTCGTTCGTAGTCGCGTTTTTTTCGTTTGTAGTAACTTAATTTCGTTTGTAGTGACTTTATTTCGTTTGTAGTAGGCTTAATTTCGTTTGTAGTAACTTTGTTTCGTTTGTAGTAGCGTTTATTTCGTTTGTAGTAACTTCATTTCGTTTGTAGTGACTTTATTTCATTTGTATCAGGCTTAATTTCGTTTGTAGTAACTTTATTTCATTTGTATCAGGCTTAATTTCGTTTGTAGTAACTTTGTTTCGTTTGTAGTAGCGGTTATTTCGTTTGTAGTAACTTCATTTCGTTTGTAATGACTTTATTTCGTTCGTAGTCGCGTTTTTTTCGTTTGTAGTAACTTCATTTCGTTTGAAGCTACTTTATTTCGTTCGTAGTAGCGTTTATTTCGTTTGTAGTGACTTTATTTCGTTTGTAGTAGGCTTCATTTCGTTTGTAGTAACTTCATTTCGTTTGTAGTGAGTTAATTTCGTTTGTAGTAGGCTAAATTTCGTTTGTAGTAACTTCATTTCGTTTGTAGTGACATAATTTCGTTTGTAGTAGCTTAATTTCGTTTGTAGTGAGTTCATTTCGTTTGTAGTGACTTTATTTCGTTTGTAGTCGCGTTTTTTTCGTTTGTAGTAACTTCATTTCGTTTGTAGTGACTTTATTTCGTTTGTAGTAGGCTTAATTTCGTTTGTAGTAACTTTATTTCGTTTGTAGTGAGTTAATTTCGTTTGTAGTAACTTCATTTCGTTTGTAGTGACTTAAATTCGTTTGTAGTAGCTTAATTTCGTTTGTAGTAACTTCATTTCGTTTGTAATGAGTTAATTTCGTTTGTAGTAGGCTAAATTTCGTTTGTAGTAACTTCATTTCGTTTGTAGTGACTTAAATTCGTTTGTAGTAGCTTAATTTCGTTTGTAGTAACTTCATTTCGTTTGTAGTGACTTTATTTCATTTGTATCAGGCTTAATTTCGTTTGTAGTAACTTTGTTTCGTTTGTAGTAGCGGTTATTTCGTTTGTAGTAACTTCATTTCGTTTGTAATGACTTTATTTCGTTCGTAGTCGCGTTTTTTTCGTTTGTAGTAACTTCATTTCGTTTGAAGCTACTTTATTTCGTTCGTAGTAGCGTTTATTTCGTTTGTAGTGACTTTATTTCGTTTGTAGTAGGCTTCATTTCGTTTGTAGTAACTTCATTTCGTTTGTAGTGAGTTAATTTCGTTTGTAGTAGGCTAAATTTCGTTTGTAGTAACTTCATTTCGTTTGTAGTGACATAATTTCGTTTGTAGTAGCTTAATTTCGTTTGTAGTGAGTTCATTTCGTTTGTAGTGACTTTATTTCGTTCGTAGTAGCGTTTATTTCGTTTGTAGTGACTTTATTTCGTTTGTAGTAGGCTTCATTTCGTTTGTAGTAACTTCATTTCGTTTGTAGTGAGTTAATTTCGTTTGTAGTAGGCTAAATTTCGTTTGTAGTAACTTCATTTCGTTTGTAGTGACATAATTTCGTTTGTAGTAGCTTAATTTCGTTTGTAGTGAGTTCATTTCGTTTGTAGTGACTTTATTTCGTTTGTAGTCGCGTTTTTTTCGTTTGTAGTAACTTCATTTCGTTTGTAGTGACTTTATTTCGTTTGTAGTAGGCTTCATTTCGTTTGTAGTAACTTCATTTCGTTTGTAGTGAGTTAATTTCGTTTGTAGTAGCTTAATTTCGTTTGTAGTAACTTCATTTCGTTTGTAGTGACATAATTTCGTTTGTAGTAGCTTAATTTCGTTTGTAGTGAGTTCATTTCGTTTGTAGTGACTTTATTTCGTTCGTAGTAGCGTTTATTTCGTTTGTAGTGACTTTATTTCGTTTGTAGTAGGCTTCATTTCGTTTGTAGTAACTTCATTTCGTTTGTAGTGAGTTAATTTCGTTTGTAGTAGGCTAAATTTCGTTTGTAGTAACTTCATTTCGTTTGTAGTGACATAATTTCGTTTGTAGTAGCTTAATTTCGTTTGTAGTGAGTTCATTTCGTTTGTAGTGACTTTATTTCGTTTGTAGTCGCGTTTTTTTCGTTTGTAGTAACTTCATTTCGTTTGTAGTGACTTTATTTCGTTTGTAGTAGGCTTCATTTCGTTTGTAGTAACTTCATTTCGTTTGTAGTGAGTTAATTTCGTTTGTAGTAGGCTAAATTTCGTTTGTAGTAACTTCATTTCGTTTGTAGTGACATAATTTCGTTTGTAGTAGCTTAATTTCGTTTGTAGTGAGTTCATTTCGTTTGTAGTGACTTTATTTCGTTCGTAGTAGCGTTTATTTCGTTTGTAGTGACTTTATTTCGTTTGTAGTAGGCTTCATTTCGTTTGTAGTAACTTTATTTCGTTTGTAGTGAGTTAATTTCGTTTGTAGTAGGCTAAATTTCGTTTGTAGTAACTTCATTTCGTTTGTAGTGACATAATTTCGTTTGTAGTAGCTTAATTTCGTTTGTAGTGAGTTCATTTCGTTTGTAGTGACTTTATTTCGTTTGTAGTCGCGTTTTTTTCGTTTGTAGTAACTTCATTTCGTTTGTAGTGACTTTATTTCGTTTGTAGTAGGCTTAATTTCGTTTGTAGTAACTTTATTTCGTTTGTAGTGAGTTAATTTCGTTTGTAGTAACTTCATTTCGTTTGTAGTGACTTAAATTCGTTTGTAGTAGCTTAATTTCGTTTGTAGTAACTTCATTTCGTTTGTAATGAGTTAATTTCGTTTGTAGTAGGCTAAATTTCGTTTGTAGTAACTTCATTTCGTTTGTAGTGACTTAAATTCGTTTGTAGTAGCTTAATTTCGTTTGTAGTAACTTCATTTCGTTTGTAGTGACTTTATTTCATTTGTATCAGGCTTAATTTCGTTTGTAGTAACTTTGTTTCGTTTGTAGTAGCGGTTATTTCGTTTGTAGTAACTTCATTTCGTTTGTAATGACTTTATTTCGTTCGTAGTCGCGTTTTTTTCGTTTGTAGTAACTTCATTTCGTTTGAAGCTACTTTATTTCGTTCGTAGTAGCGTTTATTTCGTTTGTAGTGACTTTATTTCGTTTGTAGTAGGCTTCATTTCGTTTGTAGTAACTTCATTTCGTTTGTAGTGAGTTAATTTCGTTTGTAGTAGGCTAAATTTCGTTTGTAAAAACTTCATTTCGTTTGTAGTGACATAATTTCGTTTGTAGTAGCTTAATTTCGTTTGTAGTGAGTTCATTTCGTTTGTAGTGACTTTATTTCGTTTGTAGTCGCGTTTTTTTCGTTTGTAGTGACTTTATTTCGTTTGTAGTAGGCTTAATTTCGTTTGTAGTAACTTTATTTCGTTTGTAGTGAGTTAATTTCGTTTGTAGTAACTTCATTTCGTTTGTAGTGACTTAAATTCGTTTGTAGTAGCTTAATTTCGTTTGTAGTAACTTCATTTCGTTTGTAATGAGTTAATTTCGTTTGTAGTAGGCTAAATTTCGTTTGTAGTAACTTCATTTCGTTTGTAGTGACTTAAATTCGTTTGTAGTAGCTTAATTTCGTTTGTAGTAACTTCATTTCGTTTGTAGTGACTTTATTTCATTTGTATCAGGCTTAATTTCGTTTGTAGTAACTTTGTTTCGTTTGTAGTAGCGGTTATTTCGTTTGTAGTAACTTCATTTCGTTTGTAATGACTTTATTTCGTTCGTAGTCGCATTTTTTTCGTTTGTAGTAACTTCATTTCGTTTGAAGCTACTTTATTTCGTTCGTAGTAGCGTTTATTTCGTTTGTAGTGACTTTATTTCGTTTGTAGTAGGCTTCATTTCGTTTGTAGTAACTTCATTTCGTTTGTAGTGAGTTAATTTCGTTTGTAGTAGGCTAAATTTCGTTTGTAAAAACTTCATTTCGTTTGTAGTGACATAATTTCGTTTGTAGTAGCTTAATTTCGTTTGTAGTGAGTTCATTTCGTTTGTAGTGACTTTATTTCGTTTGTAGTCGCGTTTTTTTCGTTTGTAGTAACTTCATTTCGTTTGTAGTGACTTTATTTCGTTTGTAGTAGGCTTAATTTCGTTTGTAGTAACTTTATTTCGTTTGTAGTGAGTTAATTTCGTTTGTAGTAACTTCATTTCGTTTGTAGTGACTTAAATTCGTTTGTAGTAGCTTAATTTCGTTTGTAGTAACTTCATTTCGTTTGTAATGAGTTAATTTCGTTTGTAGTAGGCTTAATTTCGTTTGTAGTAACTTCATTTCGTTTGTAGTGACTTTATTTCATTTGTATCAGGCTTAATTTCGTTTGTAGTAACTTTGTTTCGTTTGTAGTAGCGGTTATTTCGTTTGTAGTAACTTCATTTCGTTTGTAATGACTTTATTTCGTTCGTAGTCGCGTTTTTTTCGTTTGTAGTAACTTCATTTCGTTTGAAGCTACTTTATTTCGTTCGTAGTAGCGTTTATTTCGTTTGTAGTAGGCTAAATTTCGTTTGTAGTAACTTCATTTCGTTTGTAGTGACATAATTTCGTTTGTAGTAGCTTAATTTCGTTTGTAGTGAGTTCATTTCGTTTGTAGTGACTTTATTTCGTTTGTAGTCGCGTTTTTTTCGTTTGTAGTAACTTCATTTCGTTTGTAGTGACTTTATTTCGTTTGTAGTAGGCTTAATTTCGTTTGTAGTAACTTCATTTCGTTTGTAGTGAGTTAATTTCGTTTGTAGTAACTTCATTTCGTTTGTAGTGACTTAAATTCGTTTGTAGTAGCTTAATTTCGTTTGTAGTAACTTCATTTCGTTTGTGGTGTCTTTATTTCGTTTGTAGTAGACTTAATTTCGTTTGTAGTAAGTTTATTTCGTTCGTAGTCGCGTTTTTTTCGTTTGTAGTTAGTTTATTTCATCGCAGTAGGCTTAATTTCGTTTGTAGTAACTATATTTCGTTCGTAGTAACTTGATTTCGTTTGTAGCGACTTTACCTCGTTTGTAGCAGCGTACATTTTGTTTGTAGTAACTTTGTTTCGTTTGTAGAAGCGTTTATTTCGTTTTTAGCGACTTAAAATGAGATGCAAACTTCTCACTAGTCACTACGCATTTCAGCATCTCAAGAGTTCTCAGTTTCTAGACGTTAAATCCGAATGTTTATTTGATTTGTAAAAGATCTTTTATCTCGCATAGGCCGCTGGTAAAATTTAAATACACAAGTCCTTATCCCTTACGAGACAACCTTTTTTTTTTTTTTTTTTTAATGGAGAGGAAATCTTTTTCGATGCCCTAGGCACGGGGATGCCTAGGGTATACAATATACAATATTTATCTTGATATTCATAATTGCTATAATTTTTAATCTTAATAAAAAATTCAGTTAATCAAGATCAGCTAACCTAAACAGCAGACGGTAGCAACAGGGCCAGATACCGCATCTAGACACTACACGCATACACACACACACACTACAGGATTACTCACAAAAACACTGGGTTCTTACGGTAATTTTGCCAAAGATGGCCATAACATATTATCGTCACACATGTATTCATCAACTGTGTAATATGCTTTCTTTAAGAGCGTGTTCTTTATATATTTCTTGAATAACACATAATAATATGGCAATTTCCACGCATCTACAGACACTTTGTTACAACAAAGTGTCTGTAGTGTCTGTGATGTTCTACAGAACCTGACACAGTTTCCCAAGAAAGATTTACTTATTTTCCGTAAACGAAATTTAGGAATCAAAAGCTTGTGAATCCGTCACCGTCAGTCAATTTGTAGAAGACTATCATAAAAACGTTTGAATACCGAATAATGAAAACCGTAATATGACTTTTAGATACCTAACTCTAGTACAGCGAAACCAATGTAAATCGGTTTATCCAAAATTATTAGATCTGGTTTCAATTGAACTGCAACCAGTTGCGGCCAGTTTTCATTTTTGATAACGGATTCGTGTTTGCGCACCACTCGGATCCTCAGATATCGATTTGGAAAGTAATCGGTCGTGAAACTAAAAATTTCAAAATGGGGGCCACTTCCCATTTTTGATAACGGATTCATGTTTGGGGGCCACTCGGATCCTCAGATATCGATTTTGAAAACAATCGGTCGTAAAACTGAAAATTCCAAAATTACAGCCACTTTTTCCTTTTTTGATAACGGATTCGTGTTTGACGACCACTCGGATCCTCAGATATCGATTTGGAAAGTAATCGGTCGTGAAACTAAAAATTTCAAAATGGCGGCCACTTCCCATTTTTGATAACGGATTCATGTTTGGGGGCCACTCGGATCCTCAGATATCGATTTTGAAAACAATCGGTCGTCAAACTAAAAATTTCAAAATGGCGGCCACTATTTCCATTTCTGATTACGGATTCATGTTTGGAGACCAAGACTCGTACCTTCATAGTATATCGATTTTGAAAGCAAACAGTTGAAAAACTATACTTATTCTATACCTATACCTAACCGCGAATGCAACCGAGAGAAAGCAAAAGTTAACTTTGACACTCAGAAACGCCAATTAACATAATAAAGGACTATTTATTTCTTTGTACTCTGGTTGCGGCAGGGATGATAAATTCAAACTTGGAACTTGATCCGTAAACACGGCAACAGTTCTGAATTTCCAGTCAGTCAATACAACTAAAGTTGACTTTCACACTCGGAGAAGTCGATTAAGTTCTAATAATCATAATATTAACTGACGTCTCTGAGAACGGCAGACGTTCAAGGTTTACGATATTCTGAAATAATATTTACTTTTGCGACTCTAGGCAGCTACGACTTTTGACACGTTTATCGCGATCCCGAGGGAACTACGCAATTTTCCGGGATAAAAAGTAGCCTATGTTTTAATCTAGGGTACCAGCTATCTTTGTTACAAATTTTATCCAAATCCACTTTCAACATGAAACTCCCGTGAGACTCAATCATAGCATCACTCGACTTTTATACGTGAGTTATCCGTTTTATGTTTTATCCAAATCCGTCCAGTCGTTGTAGCGTGAAGAAGAAACAAACATACTCACTCACATCGTCACGTCACATCGTTACAAACTTTCGAATATTCGAGGAGTAGGATAAAATTTGACAACTTTTTGTATTTTGTTATAAAACTGGTCAAATTATTTTCTTTTATAGGCGAAATTAACCATCCTCTCTGCTTATCAGCATTCCTAAACCCTGTTTTTTTTTAAACTCTGATTAAATAAATTCAGCCTAAATATTTTTTCCCTTCTTACCCAGATTACTTTTTTCATGTTCTTTAAGCCTTATAACAAGAAATAAATGTAGCTAAACTCTATTTCGCCAACGCTATCCCTTTGCATTCTACAGTTTTTGAGACAGTCGTTTATTTTCAGTTTCCCATTACGATTAAATTAAAATATCCACCTTGCTGGCTCTAACTTTAAAATTTCAGCTCCGATTTCACTCGTTACTGCTTAGTTTTGCTCAGGGTATGGGAAGGTATACGTCTGCAGCAAAAAAACCGCTCCATTTTTACTTTTTCATCGTTTTTTTAGTATACCTACTACCAACCGAGTTGTAGTGGTAGGGTAACATTTTTGTAATAAAATCAGGCAACTTTTCGTATTTTGCCATAAAGTTGATAAAAAAAATTGCTTCTATGGTTCAATTAAATTAACCCATCCTCCCTCATCTCTTGTTTCGCTTCTCAGCACCCTTGACCCACATTTTTGAGAATTTATAGTATTTCCGTTAAAAACAATCTAAATATTTTTTGTCTTCTTTAGCTTAATAGCAACAAATAAATTTTCATCTACTCTATTTGCCAACTCCGCCCTCTTATATCGAACAAATTTTTAGATATTAGTTGATAGGTATACGCGTCTGCTGCAAAAAACCGCTCAATTGTTACTTTTCATCGTTTTTTTAGTGTACCTACTACCAACCGAGTTGTAGTGGTAGGGTAACATTTTTGTAATAAAATCAGGCAACTTTTCGTATTTTGTCATAAAATCGATAAAAAAATTGCTTCTATAGTTCAATTAAAGTAACCCATCCTCCCTCATCTCTTGTTTCGCTTCTCAGCACCCTTGACCCACATTTGAGAACTTATGGTATTTCCGTTAAAAACCTAAATATTTTTCCTCTTCTTCTATTGCACACCTTAACTGCTTTCTCTTTTTTGCTTTTTCTTTCTTTAAAATGTGAGCTCCGATTTCATCCGTCTTTGTTGAGTTTTACTCAGGCTACAAGTTGGTATACCAACGGTTGTGTATACGCTTGTATAAAAAACCGCGCAATTTTTACCCTTTTACTTGCCTTTCAAAATGCCTCGAGTGCCAGCGAATCCACCACATGTTGTTTACGAAGCTTTGAAAGATCTGCGGTTTATCGATGATAAAGGCACTCTTTTGCCTTGGAGCGACGATGTTTGGCGAGTTGCGACCGAAGCCATGAACGGTAAGATGACGAAGGCTTACCTTTATCTATATCTGTCTCAAAACAGAAATAGTATTTTTGACCAAATCCATGGAACTTTGGAGTCGACAAAACACGACACAAATGTTGACGATACGGCTGACGATTCGCGACAAGACCCAAATTGGTCTATGGGAGAAGCAAACTGCGTGTTGCCTGCTCTACGCAAAGAAATAGTCGTATCGAGAAGTGAATGGGCCGCTCTCAAATCTCGTGTCGTAGAGTACAAAGAACGTGAATACGAAGTTCTCGTTGTCGGCTGGGCGGACGCTCTGTATGATATTTTGTGGTCACACATGAAACTGCCTTGTCCTTTTACATTTAAAAACGCTAAAATAAATCGAAATTCAGGAGAGACGTTTTTATCTGTAAAAGGTAGTTGCTCGGAATGTGGATCGAAAATTAACATATACTGTCAGAATGAACCAGCCGACGACGGGACGACGTTACAAGTTTCCACCTTTGATTCTCGTGGAGTAGCGCACCAAAAAAAAAGAAGAGTATGTGGAGAAAGGCGATTGCGAATCGGCAAAGAATTGCAGGGCAAATCGACTTATGCTTGGCGACGTGACGAGGCTAAAAAATTAATGGACTTTGATGACGTTATTCCAGCTAGCTTACCTTCGGAAGAAGTTCTCCGTAAGGCTAAGCAGGAAGCTCGTGACAAGGAGTTGGGTCTATTTAAAGTGAAATCAGCTCTTGCATCTGTTTGGGACATGAAGTACGGGTTAGAGTTTAACGGATGCATTCACGAGATTGGTCTTGATAAATTCTATTTGATGTACTGGACTCCCGCACAGCTATACATGTACAACAAGTTTATGAAGGAAAACTGCGTTAGAAGCATCAGCATCGACGCAACGGGCAGCTTGGTGAAGCAAGTACCAAAACCAGATGGCTCAAAGCGCGTGCTTTTCCTCTACCAAGCTGTTTGTGGATATGGTCAAAAGATATTGCCATTATTCCAATTGATATCCGAGAAGCACGACACGAATACCTTGACGTACTGGATTCGTGAGTGGTTGCGTTCTGCCGGGCAGTGTCCAGAACAAGTAGTTACAGACTACTCACTGGCACTCCTCAACGCTACCTCTCTCGCGTTTAACAACACCGATCTAAAAACATACATTGAAACATGCATTGTCTTTGACACTAACGGTTCGTCTGTGCGCGTGAACCCGCCACGTTGTAAAATTCGACTCGATATTTCGCACTTCGTAAACATGGTGGCGCGCTGGAGCTGCTTTAATTATGAGAATCCCGAAAAGAAGGACTTCTATCTCCGATGCGTGGGTCTGCTAACCACATGTACGGAAATAAACGATTTCATTCGGTTGTGTACTGACGTACTGACGATTGCTTTTGCGACGCATGAAGACATTGACGACAAACAGAGTCATTGTTTCGCAGCGCAGAATAGAGTTTTAGAGCGCTTGAAATCGTACAGTCTTCCCGATAATGGTACTAACAAAATCCATGATGATCAGGACAAAAATGAAAGTTTGTTAGAAAGATTTACCGACGTTGATGGAGAGACCGAACTAGATTCGAGTGCTGCAATCGAAGCTATTCTGAAAAAAATCGAGTCAGATAGTAGAAGTGACCTTAAACACGGAAGATTGAATCCTTATCAGTGCTGTGCGTTCGGTTCTCGACTGTTGAAATTGGCAAAACAGTTTGTTCTATGGACTGCTGTTATGGTTGTCGATGATCCGAATAGCTCAACTCTCGTAGAGTTATCGAATGACAATGACGTTCGACTTATATCCAGTTCGGCTCGCAGCGAAGAATATTTTCGTGAATTGAAGCATCTGGTCTTCAAAAAGGAAAAATCAATTAGGATGGACAAGTTCCTCGTTATCCACCTAAGGAACCTAGCAGGCACTACTATTTTGTTGAATGCCGAAACAAATAAAAACAAAAGAATACGGCCTAAAGTAACGTATTCGGCGCCTAAAATAGCCGATCCGGTTGAGAAAAAATCCACCATCCTGTTCGCGGAGTCGCTAACTTCGACAATCAAAAACATATTTCTCGAGGAAAACTTGAATCTCTCAATACCAGACGAGTTGAAACAATGTCATCTGGATCTTGAGTTTGATCACGGAAATTACAGTAAAATTAAAGATGGACTTGATCGTAAACGTGTATGTGAAGACGACGGTGATGATAACAGTGAGCACGAACCGGAAAAAAAACAAAATAAACTAGATGGTACGTCTTTTATGAATTTATTGGACGATATTTCGACCGAACCGGAACAATCTTCAATGGCTGTTCTCAATGAGACCGAAGATTGGCGTGGCCTTACTGAAAAGACTGTACCGATCCAACCGAAATTGCAAGGTCAAAAATCCACCATCCTGGGTGCGGCTTCTCTAACTTCGACAATCAAAAACATATTTCTCGAGGAAAACTTGAATCTCTCAATACCTGACGAGTTGAAACAATGTCATCTGGATCTTGAGTTTGATCACGGAAATTATAGTAAAATTAAAGATGGATTTGATCGTAAACGTGTATGTGAAGATGACGGTGATGATAACACTGAACATGAACCGGAAAAAAAACAAAATAAACTAGATGGTACGTCTCTTATGAATTCATTGGACGATATTTCGACCGAACCGGAACAATCTTCAATGGCTTTTCTCAATGAGACCGAAGATTGGCGTGGCCTTACTAAAAAAACTCTACCGATCCAACCGAAAATGCAAGGTCGACCCAAGAAACGAGGAAAATATCTAACACCGTGTCCTGATATACAGATAGTACGCCAGCGGCCGAAATTCAGTTTGACTTTGCCTCTACTCCTGAATGGTAACAGTTTGGGCCCTACAAAAATCGGCAAAAAAATTGTTGCTGTGCGGAACACGTGTGCATTCGACTCCACCGTGCAGAGTATGCTAGCTGCATACCACGACTTCGCTCGCTATCACGAACACATCACGAAGTCGAAGATTGTCTTACATGATTTTGTAGAGACGTTGTCGAAGTCTGGTGTATGTTCGAAACTGTACAACGAGCGAGCTGAAATTTTAAAAAATACGAACGCGATAGTAAATGGAGTATTGGATTGCGAGATCAACGTCGGTACTTTAATACAGTCGCACATTCTACCAAACACTCCGTCCCTTGAGATAAAAATTAATTGCATTGATTGTCAGTTCGAAAAAACCAGCAGCATCCCAGTCCTCGATCTCAATCCGGACCCGATTTTCAAAGAAGCCATGAGGGGCCTACAGGAAACTGTTAGTCAGTCCGCTGGATACTATGTATGTAAAACTCGAAGCGAATGTTGCTTTTGCAAAGGAACTAACGTTACTAAGACATTTAACGGAGGAAGCCACATTTTCCTCAACCTCGAGGCTGCTGAAATTGGTTTGATTGCTGCAAGACGCGGTCTAGCGAATTGCAGGAAACAATTCACGCTTTCCGAGATCCCTGAAAAATTAAACTACTGCGATTGTCAGTACAAACTGGTTTCAGCGATAATTTACGTTGCTGGCCATTACTATGCTTGTATAAAACGAGCATCTGGTACGTGGGAAGAGCATAATGATCTTTGTTCATCGCGAAGAGTAATGGCGATTACGAATCGAGAAGTGCTCAAACTACGTCGCATCCATTTATTATTTTACGTCCGAATTTAAAGTAACACAAAAATCAAAAAGTACAAAAAAGCTAAAAAAAATAACAAAAACACCAAAAAATAAAAAAAAGCCAAAAAAGAATAAAAAAACAAAAAAAGGTAAAAAATAATAATATTTAAGATTTAAATAATAATTAAACAAGGAAGAAACAAAAAAGATCAAAAAAAAAATATAAAAAAAAAAAAAAAAAAAAAAAACGACAAAAAAATGAAACCGGTTTTCCGCCACGTCCTCGTCGTCGGTTTTGGGTGATGCTAAGAGCGGAATGAATTAGCGCTACGATAAAATCGCCAAACTACGAAATTTTTATGCCTAAATTGTTGCTGTTTTGCATCTAGAACAGTGGAACGCTACATTCTCATTCGCATTTGAAGTGTTGCCTTCGATAACAGCCGAGATGTTATGCAGAACTGGGCTAAAGGTAGTTTTGGAAAAAAAAAAACAAATTCTGACGATCTGTACTCAACATAGTGTACCAAAAAATTAAGGACAGTTCTGACGAATCTACTAAATATAAAAAAAAATATGTTGAAAATAGACATTCACACACACACGCACACGGACACGCACACATACGTACGGTGTAACAATACCTCCCCCCCTACTCTAAAATTTATTAAAACCAAAAATATATTTAATAACTGAAATTCTAAAACGCCTAACTTACTTCGCTTACATAGCTCAATCAGATCAACTCAAGTACTTAATATAGGAGGTAGATAAAACCGCCTAGTAATAAAAAATATATTATGTCGTAAAAGCTTAACAACTATAGATACTACTCGTGATACGTGATAAATTGAAGATATGGCCATGTGATCGTCTAGTGTGTGAATCGTCTAGTAATTAAATTAAATACCCTTCGTTGTGTCCGCATCCTACGTAGCCCTGGGAACGTTTAAGTGACGAGTAAAGATTGATCTACCTACAAATTAAAACTAACATACAAACGCGACCGCTAGCAACACATTACCTAAAGGATTTTAGTTTGCGCTGACTAAAGGACATAGCGATTAAGTTATCTGATTGGAAGGTTAATTTTATGTATAGTTAATGAAGCATAAAGTATATAGTTAGGTGATCATTTGGGCAAGTATGGAAATAAGTCAACCATTATTTAATAAATTATGAAGCACCTCATACTATGCCCATAGTAGTAAGACCCTGGAAAAGTAAGCAAGTCGATGGCTAATAGCGTAGCAAGGAAACACGTTATGATTAAAGTTTCATGGAGATCTATGGAATGTAACCACAATACTTTACTACACACGCGCTTGCATTTAAGATATTTATACTTTAAAATAAAATTTGTTTTCACGTGTCCCGATTTAACAGAATGTAGGTAACCTGTAAATTAGTCTATTAAATGTTATGCTGAAATATTGATAAACTTAAGGGAGTCCGCTGCTAAAAAGTATGTACACAAAATCAGATTGTTAACGAAAACAGAAGTGTACGCTATAAACACAGTTATAAAAGATATGTGATATATTAATTATTTCCCCCCCTTATCACCTACAGTCACAGTAGACCTTCATAGGCATGAGTTTGGGTTCCCTTCAATAGAGAACAGCAAGTCTGAGTTTGATTTCGAGTAGTATTCTTTCACTACTGTATGACTTCATACTGTACTTCGATATAGGCAACTAGCCAAACCAATGCCCTACCGGATGAGGTATGGTCTCCCCGTCTATGATTCAATAGTGATATGAAATTACTCACTTAAATAAAGACTTCAAATTCACAAGTCTAATCAATAACATGTACATTGTTATTGGTTTAACTTTGCGATAGCAAAGAATAGTTTTACAAGGTAAATTAACCGTGTGATGATGATAGCAGATTCCATCTCCACTATTCATTGATCATAATTCAGATCATGATGATGATGATGATTCTCAATGCATTTGTAGCGCTTCCCAGTCTGGATAAAACAACTACATGCCAGTCTTGACGTAAAATTAGTTCCAAATGAGGTGATGATTAATCTACCCTCAAAACAATTCAACTATTAGTGAAAGTAAATGATTCAAAAGTAAGTAATTCATATGACCGTTGAATACAGACATAATGAATAAGTGACACTGCATAATATCAGCCTAAGCTCACATATCACAAACAAAGTAACACAAAAACAAAAGAATTCACTCACTCAGTATTTCCTCCGTGACAGCTGCGTAAATCAGGAACTCTGAAAATAGTACACCCTAATAACCTATGAACCGTATCCATGTCTAATAAGAATCCTATGCTACATTTGTATATCTCACAGCTAGAGGTGATGGTTACCTCACGATTACATTAACTGCGTCGTGTGTAATGTGACTAAACTAAACTAACTAGGGGGATGAGGTGGCATCCTCGGTGTGTACCTAACCCTATTTCCTACGCCATGTGTAATAACCCCATCCGCTGGCCGAAACCAGGTTGCGAATGGGGTAGGGCGGAGAGATAGTTGTGCGAATAAATAAATATATAGATATAAAGACCAACGCCACCAGTCCTATGCACTGACCAGCAGATACACAGAGCCTGATAACGCTAGGGGGAAGTTTCTCGACTGCCATGCGGCAGACGAGCGCCAGGTCGATCCCCAACGCCTGACTCCGTCCCGAAAGACGTTAAACCCCAAGCTTTGTTAACACCGCTAGGTTGCCTTGGGGCCGGGAACCTCGTCCCGTAAAGTCCCTACTTCAAGCGCGACAGATTTAGAACACACAATCAGAATTCATGGCCAATAATCAAACGTCATGACAATGACGATGATGGCGGTAATTTCTCTGCCGATACCCCGGACTCTGGGCACCGATCATGATACTGACGGCTAAAGGTGTCCTGGCCACAGAGAAATCGGATTAAGGATGGATCAAGGATATTGGTAAGGTTGGTATGGTATAATTGGTTCACAAACACTGATTGCGAAGCACAATAAATAAATTAATTAAATTTTGACAAAGTAAATGACTGCGAACCGATATCGCTTACAGCAAGACCTTGTTTAGAGAAATTCCAAACGTACTAACTTACAGCACGACCTCGCTTGAAGAAAACCCGGAGAAAAAAAGTCTCGACTCCTGAAGGACAGTTCTATTTATACCCGTTATCTGCGTCATATATCGCAGTACAAACTTTGTAATGAAAACTTGCTAAAATCATGTAATAAATCCTGCAGTTTGATCTAATAAATTATTCCTATAAATATAACAAATTTGAAATAAAACAACACTTGTAATTAGTGGATTTTAAGTATTTCAAAACAATATATTGACTTGTGTTCGGCTCTCCGCCAATCAGAGGTAGGCATTGAGATGGCGGGAAACGTGTTGTGATTGTTTATTGTTTTTCGAGACCACCGCCATTATTCTCACTCCTGTTTTGTGGTCAGGAGAGTGTGTGAAAGAGATAGAATGTACCTGATATATGAACATCATGAAACAACACGATCACTTGCTAGGGAGCACGGATGGTGCCGATTACGTAATTATTGAACATTTTGGTGTCATATACCTGTGTAGTTTACTCGGCCTTCGTACAGTTTTTAGTTCCTTACTGCGTAATCTATTTATCTATTTTCTTTTATCTATGTTAATTTTAGCTTAATTATAATTTAGCCTATCATAGGAAAGGTCCTACATAATATCTTAATTGGATTAATTATCATATTTATTAATTGACTGGGCAACGCCAAATCATATATTTGATATTAACGGTGAAATAAGCTATGTACCGTTACAACGGTCCAAAAACATAACCCTCCTTCGGGCAGTCGGGTAAAAAGATGTTTCCGTACAAATTGCTGGGAATCAAAAACTATAGGGTAGGTACACTCACCTCACCAGCATAAATATATTATGGTGAACAGCGCTGCAAAAATAAATGATCATGCATTGAGGTCAAAATTATTTGACGATACTGCAACGGTAAAAATTTGTGATGCTATGTAGCCGGCAAAAACATCCGTCACACCATATCGGCAAAAATATCGGATCGGGACGCTTAAAAATATGTGATTACCCAAAAAATCAATATTATGTGACTATACTCATCGTATAATTTTCTATCCGCTGTGAAAGCATAAGCATCGGATGATACGTAGGCCGCATATTTATCTGATGACATGTTGCAAAACCACGAATAAATTATCAATTTGCAAAAACGAACCATTCTTGGTTGACATAGACCAGTATATTGTACCTATTAAATGATTTGACAATTCACGAAAAGAGTGCCGTATTCTCATTGTATATGTCTGTCTCACATTTTACTCCATATCACTGACGGGTTCAAATTGCTTAATTGCGAAATTACCTATATGACGCTCTGAGAGGTGTGAACTTTAATAGTGTTTTATGCAACTGCCTAGCCGTATAAGAGGGGTTTTTAAATGCGAATTAGTGTGTAGCGTATGAGCCGTAGGTTATGCTATGAAACAAGCCATGAGTGGTTTAAGATTAAGTTATACAACGTTGTGTACAACACTTTTTCTACAACTTTTTTAAATTATCATCATCATCGTCATCATAAGCAACCGAAAGGCGATCATCGTTTGATCTAGGCCTACGTACTTTTAAATTAAATAGAAATCAACTCACATCTCGCACCTCCAGTCTATATGTATACGTCCCACTGTTGGGCACAGGCCTCCTCTTAGAACGAGAGGGCTTGGGCTATAGTTCCCACGCGGACCCAGTGCGGATTGGGAACTTCACACACACCATTGAATTGCTTCGCAGATGTGTGCAGGTTTCCTCACGATGTTTTCCTTCATCGAAAAGCTCATGGTAAATTTCAAATGAAATTTCGCACATAAATTCCGAAAAACTCAGAGGTGCGAGCCAGGGATTCAAACCCACGACCTTCTGCTTGAGAGGCCACAGGTCAAACCACTGTGCTACCACGGCTTTTCAACTACATTATTTAAAAAAAGAGAAAAATAAATTTAAAAAAAAACCAGCCAAGTGCGAGTCGGACTCAAGCAGCAAAAGTCTGTACAAATTCGGCAGGTGAATATATAATCCAGTGTTAGCAGAGCTCTGCCTCTTTAGCAAGATGTGGGCAGCGTGAGGCCATTTTATATTGGTTCTTACATAATAAAAATAGATTTTTAGATTAATTTCATTAGTTTTGCTGTAAGAGCTATCTTCGAATCAAATTTCAAATGGCTAGATATTAAATGCATGGCGATGCTTATTAGATGTCGAGACAATTTTCATTCTATTGAGCGACGATCAAAACGAAGTTTTTACAGGTGTGACACATTCCAGTGTGATTTCCGTTGTCCCACAATGGCCCGATAGTTTGGTCCTTCCCAAAACAAGCCCAGAAACTACGACAGCAACATGTATTTCCTTTGATTTAAATACAGCTAATAAGTTTTCTTGTAATTGTTTAATTTATGTTTGTTCCTCCTGTGCTGGTGCCAGGAGGTATTAATTTGCAAATGAAATACTTTTCAATTTAAATGTTTTGCAGTCAGTTTGTTTCAGCTTAGTTTGCACTTTTTAGGGTTCCGTACCCAAAGGATACCGTACCGATATAAAATGACCTCACACTGCCTATATCTTGTTTAGGAGTCTTGAGCTTGAGAGCTACGATGCCACAGGCAGACACACACACACACACACTTAAATCCTTGTCACTAGTCGCTTTCTTGCCGCCCCAGTAGTTCAAAGAGCTGTCCAACAGCAAATAAAACTCTGCAGATACATTATTCAATAATTTTATTTATCATTTTACTCTTAAAACTTTAAATTAAGTTCTTTGGAACTTAAATCCTTATTTTCTGCCTCTCTCTATTTCTTAAACCAGCCGCTTTTAGTTTTCGACGTACACTGTCGCGGGATATGTTATAGTCATTTGCGACTTCGAGCGTTGAAGCCGTTGGATTTTCTCTATATAAATTAACAATATTCTGGTCCTGGATTTCTGTAGTTTTACGAGGCCGGCCTGAACCTTTGTGGTGGTCGGCGTTTCCTTCTTCCTCCCAACGAGTTATCCACAATTTGACCGTATTTCTCTGAAAAGAATAGAATATTAGAAATTCATGATTTACAAATATAACGTATTAATTGATTTGGTATTATGTAATTGTAATTATGTAACTTACAGTAACTCCCAAGGTATCCATTATTTCTTGGACGCTTTTATTGTCCTCGTGCAAAGCTATAATTCTATGTCTTAAATGCACGTCGATTCGATAAGACGCCATCGAGACGCCGCCAGGCGCCATCGGATATCAAGATCGACTAATACCAGAATAAACTAAATAAATGCGTATAAAATATAATACATATATACTTGTAACATATTTAGGCCGATTTTTTATAATGTGACAATAACGTTAATAGTCTTTTTCTAATGCTACCTATGTAAGAAGGAGGATTACCACCATAAAATCACATATCCAATTAAACGTCAGAAAGAACTTTGGTTTTTAATTCATATTAAAGTAACTTGCTTTTGCTCGCGACTTCGTTCGCGCAGAGTCAAAATTTGCACTGAAACTTCTTCCTCCCATCGAAAATGAACGCGTTTCTTGTATGGACACCCACAGCTGCCATTATTTATATCCCGTCCTTTTGTTCTGTGGAAAATCCCTTCTTATAGTGCCAAAGATCCTTAATTTCGTTTGTAGTAACTTTTTTTCGTTCGTATTCGCGTTTATTTTGTTTGTAGTAACTTCATTTCGTTTGTAGTGGCTTTATTTCGTTTGAAGTAGGCTTAATTTCGTTTATTGTAACTTCATTTCGTTTGTAGTGACTTAATTTCGTTTGTGGTAGGCTAAATTTCGTTTGTAGTAACTTTATTTCGTTTGTAGTAACTTTATTTCGTTTGTAGTGACTTAATTTCGTTTGTAGTAGGCTTAATTTTGTTTGTAGTAACTTAATTTCGTTTGTAGTGAGTTCATTTTTTATGTAGTGACTTTACCTCGTTTGTAGTCGCTTTTTTTTCGTTTGTAGTAACTTCATTTCGTTTGTAGTCGCGTTTTTTTCGTTTGTAGTAACTTCATTTCGTTTGTAGCGACTTTATTTCGTTTGTAGGAGGCTTAATTTCGTTTGTAGTAACTTCATTTCGTTTGTAGCGACTTTATTTCGTATGTAGGAGGCTTAATTTCGTTTGTAGTAATTTCATTTCGTTTGCAGTGAGTTCATTTTTTGTTTGTAGTGACTTTACCTCGATTGTAGCAGCGTACATTACGTTTGTAGTAACTTCATTTCATTTGTAGTGACTTAATTTCGTTTGTAGTAGGCTTAATTTCGTTTGTAGTGAGTTCATTTTGTATGTAGTGACTTTACCTCGTTTGTAGCAGCGTACGTTTCGTTTGTAGTAACTTTGTTTCGTTCGTAGCGACTTTATTTCGTATGTAGGAGGCTTAATTTCTTTTGTAGTAATTTCATTTCGTTTGCAGTGAGTTCATTTTGTTTGTAGTGACTTTACCTCGTTTGTAGCAGCGTACATTTCGTTTGTAGTAGCTTCATTTCGTTTGTAGTGACTTAATTTCGTTTGTAGTAGGCTTAATTTCGTTTGTAGTGAGTTCATTTTGTATGCAGTGACTTTACCTCGTTTGTAGCAGCGTACGTTTCGTTTGTAGTAGCTTTGTTTCGTTCGTAGTAGCGTTTATTGCGTTTGTAGTGACTTTATTTCGTTTGTAGTAGGCTTAATTTCGTTCATTGTAACTTCATTTCGTTTGTAGTGACTTAATTTCGTTTGTAGTAGGCTAAATTTCGTTTGTAGTAACTTTATTTCGTTTGTAGTGACTTAATTTCGTTTGTAGTAGGCTTTATTTTGTTTGTAGTATTTTAATTTCGTTTGTAGTGAGTTCATTTTTTATGTAGTGACTTTACCTCGTTTGTAGCAGCGTACATTTCGTTTGTAGTAACTTTGTTTCGTTTGTAGTAGCGTTTATTTCGTTTGTAGTAACTTCATTTCGTTTGTAGTGACTTTAATTCGTTCGTAGTCGCGTTTGTTTCGTTTGTAGTAACTTCATTCCGTTTGTAGTTACTTTATTAGTGTTTGTAGTGACTTTATTTCGTTCGTAGTCTTGTTCTTTTCGTATGTAGTAACTTCTTTTCGTTAGTAGTTAGTTTATTTCATCGCAATTGTTTAAATTTCGTTTGTAGTAACTTTATTTCGTTTGTAGTGACTTCATTTCGTTTGTAGTAGGCTTAAGTTTGTTTGTAGTAACTTGATTTCGTTTGTAGTGACTTTATTTCGTTCGAAATCGCGTTTATTTTGTTTGTAGTAACTTTATTTCGTTTGTAGTGACTTTATATCGTTTGCAGTAGGCTTAATTTAGTTTGTAGTGACTTAATTTTGTTCAGTGTCGTGTTTTTTTCGTATGTAGTAACTTCATTTCGTTTGAATTGACTTCATTTAGTTTGTAGTAGGCTTCATTTCGTTTGTAGTAACTTTTTTTCGTTTGAATTGACTTTTTAAGCCTACTGCAAACGAAAAAAAAGCCACAACAAAAAAAAACGCAACTTCGAACTACAAACGAAATGTAAGCTGCTACAAACGAGGTTATGTCACTACATACAAAATGAACTCACTACAAATGAAATTAAGTTACTACAAACGAAATTAAGCCTACTGCGATGAAATAAACTAACTACAAACGCAATAAAGACATTACAAACTAAACCAAGTTACTACAAACGAAATGAAGTTACTACAAACGAAATAAAGTCACTACAAACGAAATAAACGCTACTACAAACGAAATTAAGTCACTACATACGAAATGAAGTTACTACAAACGAAATGAAGCCTACTACAAACGAAATTAAGTCACTACAAACGAAATGAAGTTACTACAAACGAAATTAAGCCTACTACAAACGAAATTAAGTCACTACTAACGAAATTAAGTCACTACAAACGAAATAAATGCTACTACAAACGAAATTAAGTCACTTCAAACGAAATTAAGTCACTACAAACGAAATTAAGTTACTACAAACGAATTTAAGCCTACTACAAACGAAATAAAGTCACTACAAACGAAATAAACGCTACTACAAACGAAATTAAGTCGCTACATACGAAATGAAGTTACTACAAACGAAATGAAGCCTACTACAAACGAAATTAAGTCACTACAAACGAAACAAACGCTACTACAAAAGAAATAAAGTCACTACAAACGAAATGAAGTTACTAAAAACGAAATGAAGCCTACTACAAACGAAATAAAGTCACTACAAACGAAATAAACGCTACTACAAACGAAATTAAGTCACTACAAGTTCGCCTTTGTGCATGTGTGTTGTCCTGTATTCATATTTTTCTTGTGTTTTATGTACAATAAAGAGTTATACATACATACATACATACTACAAACGAAATAAACGCTACTACGAACGAAACAAAGTTACTACAAACGAAATGTACGCTGCTACAAACGAGGTAAAGTCACTACAAACGAAATAAACGCTACTACGAACGGATCAAAGTTACTACAAACGAAATGTATGCTGCTACAAACGAAATAAAGACACCACAAACGAAATGAAGTTACTACATACAACTACATACCGAATTTTATGAGAATCAAGAAAAAAAAAATCTTTGATTTTTTTTTTCAAAGCCCTCTAATTTTTTTTTGAGCTGACGCAAACGAAAAAAACTATTACTACAATCAACTACATACCAAAATCTATGAGAATCAAGAAGAAAAAATTGGATTTTTCAATGTCGGGTGCCAAGTTCGGGTGCTATGATAAAATAGAAAAAAAAAAATTTTTTTTCAACTACAAACAAAATGTTTTCCACTACAATCAACTACTAACGACTCTGTTCAAGAATCAATTACTAAACTTGAGTGACAACGAAACGGGGGGATGAGTTTTTTTCAAAGTCCTCTAATTTTTTTTTTAAACTACTACAAACAAAAAAAATGTTACTACAATCAACTACAAACCCAAGTCTATGAGAATAAAATATAAAAAAAAATATTTCTCAATATTGGGTGCTAAGTTCACACAGCTTCAATGGGGACTATCGCTTCTTTGCTCACCAGTTGGCGCCACTGTTGACTAAGGTCCAGAGGTATAGCTGTCAAAGGCGACTTTATAAGATCGGCGCCGAAACAACGTTTTAAATCTATTTAAAATCCTTTTTCTTAATTCCGCTTTCAAAGTGTTCACATTCATCGCCAAATAATTCATATTTGCGATAATTTCACGAAGGAGATTACTTTTCAACAGGTTAATGAAAGAAATTATAATTTATTGTCACGAAGCCCGCCAAAACCAGAGAAAAGTGAATGTTATTGGACCTCACGCGACACTAGCACCTGCACCTCTAGTCGCAAATTCACACGCGATAACTCCCATTTAAGACAAGTTATGAAGAAAAAAGATAAATGCGCTTAAGCAACTAACTTATTTTATACTCTTTTCATTCCTCCATAATCAAAGGAAGCAATGTCCATACAGCCATGTCTGTTGTAATTCAATTAACAATTTCGCACTTTTTTATACTAAATAGGCTTTCGTTTGATCACAATCAAGCCTGATGGCAAGCTTAACCATAGACAACCTTCTTCCTTCTTCTTCTCAGGGATAAGTTCGCCTTTGTACTTTTTTCTCTGTATTTCTGTATTTTTTTTAATGAGGAATAAAGAGTTTACATACATACATACAACCGATATGCATATCAATTGTAGAGCCTAGCTACCGTTAGGATGCGTGCGCACTTAAAACTCTACAATGAGCATTGCCTTTAAAACCAGCCTTTATGCTGATTAAATTAAAATTAATCAACTTTTTAAAGCTTTGCGTGAGTCTGCAGCACATAAAGTTAACTCAACGTTTATAAAGCCATTCTAAATTGCTAATGAAACTGATTTATTATGCGTTTAACATTTTGTAATTAACACTAACTGTTAAGTTTTGCTAACCTTTTTAGGTCTTGTCTTAATGTGATCGGTCGCTTAGTTATTTAATCAATATTAAGAACTATTTTATTGTTGAATGCAATTAATAGAGTTGTAATGGATTTCTGAAAAAAAAATGCGAGGTATTCGGCCTACTGCCTCCGCCTGCTCCGGATGGTGTAGAGGTAAAGCACGCAACCATAGATTCACTTTTCTGTTTATTCTGTTCTAATTAGTTACGACTACGATACGATTTTAAATGCGATAAGGTAATATTAATCTGGAATACCTTCAGCTAGCGTTTGGATTAGTTTCACTGAACACCCCTGTGAATGTTCCGAATATTCATGATTGTTATAAAATTCTGATTAAAGTACCTTTCTATAAATTGGCCGATGTTTGGAATATACGGCGTGAAGGGCGAATTAATTTTGAATCAAGAATCACAATGAAAATTTTTCACAGGAGGAGAACAATTCGAAGTTTTTTTTAACCGTTATGCCCTCCGCTAGTTTGCAAGGCTTAGACGTATAGATTTCCTAGTTTAAGCAGCCTATACAGTACCATTACTGGCAAGTACGATCAAGCGAGATGAATATGACATCAAGGCGCGGCATCCTCAAAGCACGCCACCTAGCGCCCGACCATATTTAAAACACATTACGATATGATTGAGGCTAGTTTAAAAACGATAATTTTGTTTTAGCCGCCGGCCCGAAAGTTGTAAGCTGCCAGCATTGTATTGGGTGGAAAAAAGTAATCGATCGCGGAGGTTGTCTATTTTATGTTCGTTTTGACGCCAGTGTCTTCATGAAATTGAATAGACATGTTAGACACAGAGAATACAATCTGTGGCAAAGAGTTTAGATGTGGAGACGATAAAAAAGAACCAAATCCCGATGTCGCTGCGTACTTACAAATCGTACGATACAATTATCAACCTTATCAGGCATAGCTTAGGCATTAACCAAAGTGTCAACTGATTAAAATGGTACCGAAGACCTTACTGTTTCTAACTTAGCGTTTCCACGATAACCTAGATCAGATTAAACTGATGTCACTATGTAGTCTCTTCAATCATAGCTCTATCCTTGTCTAAACTTTCATGGATTCCGAATTAAAGCTGCTAGATTTCATTTCAATTGCGGACGGTATTATTTTTTTAATGTCAAAAATCTAGGTACAAATTAAATTAATCTCGAGTCGTACAGATAGACTACAGGAAGTAGGTTTAGTTCTTT
Organism: Pandemis cinnamomeana; assembly: GCA_932294345.1. Classification (NCBI taxonomy): domain Eukaryota; kingdom Metazoa; phylum Arthropoda; class Insecta; order Lepidoptera; family Tortricidae; genus Pandemis; species Pandemis cinnamomeana. The sequence continues at coordinate 4,616,447 of OW028724.1, read as the reverse complement.
ACTGTTCAACATTGTAACAAAGTTAAACGGCTTGTTAAGGTTGAACCGTTCTTATTAGTGGAATAAAAAACAGCACGAACATTCCAAGAGTTCTTTATTCCTCTCATCGCCACTTATGGAGCATGGTATGGAAATAAGTATACTCCTAATCGATACTATCCGTATAATGACGCGTTAAACTAGTTTTTATGTATAATTGGAGGTGATCTTACATCGCACCAAAGCCCGAATAGTTAGAAAGTGGTTTAAGCGTTTGCACGGTTTCATATATTTAATTATAGTAATTATGCTGTTTGATTTGTTTGTAAATTTAATTGCATAGACTAATTGACATGTTATGGAGTTTAATTTGTTATTTATGGTAATTTGACAGTTGTGCTCAATAGTGTACAGTCAGCTATAGAAATCGAAAAAGATGCCATGATACTATATCAAAACGGATGCCCTAAGCACAGTGGCCAGTTCAGGTTTTAGCTTACATTTTTATTATGGATCTGAGAGCGCGCGAACCTAAATTGAATTGCAATTGAGTCGCATTAAGACGTCATGGTAAGGCCCAAGTTAAACGAATGACAACCGAGTCTCAGTGCCGTCTTTGACCTCATACCTATTTGGCTGCACATTATATACTTTTTTTATAAAGAAAGGGACGCAAATAGGTAGATGGCAAGGGAATACATATAAGCGTGTCACGATGTGGCCAGAAAACGTCTCAACTATTATAGCAAAATTAGCAGCGCCACTTGCGGACCGAAACGGCAACAAACTGTTCTCATAGTATTTGACATTTTAACGCAAACGCGTAGACTTATGATAAAAGACCTATGGGCTTAACTTTTTCCAACAAAGTGAACGGTTAGGTTATACGTTAGAGTGAAACAGAACTACAAGGTGCTCACTCTAATAGCCAATAGGCGAATGCAATAGTATACAAGTGTACCTAAGATGGAATGCTATGATGCAACTTGTCCGAATCAATTCTCACAAATCCATTTAGCAGCACACTATTGCACTGATCACCATCTGAACTTTAGCCTGCGTATTATGAAATCTATATTGTCTCTGCCCACTCCTAATAACACATAGTCGCAATGATACTTTACGATCCTCATTTGTCGATCAGCCCTCGGCGACATAGACTTAGTCGGTCGTTACGATTTAACACTTAAGCTGATGGTAATAAGAGTTGTAATGTAGTAAATGCGTTTCTCCATTGTTTAGAAGTGACAGCTAGTGATTGGATAAGGCGCTTCGCCGAATGTAAAGCCGAATTAACTTGTAAAATTCAACGGATGTCTATTAAGGCACTTTGTATAAAGTTTCTTTGCAATCTTTCGGATTTCTTTGTGTCACACGTACAAGAGTCAAGTTAATTACCAATGGGCTGATAAATTTGTGTCTTGGTGAAGACCAAAATAAAATCATGTTTTTGGGGTCATAAACTCACATCAAAATAAATGCAAAAGACAGAAAGATATCTATGGCAGCCGATGGCCTTAGCAAAAAAAGGTGTACTACTATTCCGATTAAAATGCCAACGTATGTATATTTTTTAAGATAATAAAGGCAAACGAGTATGCGGGTCACCTGATGGTAAACGAGCACCACCACCCATTGACACCCGCAACACTAGAGGCTGGCAGTTGCCAGCCTAGAGGGCTAGGATAGAATGCATCGTGTGCCAGTAAATTCACCGGCTGTTTTACTCTCCACGTCGGAAACCAGCTGTGCAAGCACTCTTGTTTGGCGGCAGGGTTAGCGAGTAAGACAGTAGTAGCTAGAGCTAGATAGAGTAGCTCTCTATGGCAGACAGAGACGATTCCATTTCCATTTCAGCTGCCCTAAAAATGGCCAAGCTGGTCTGGGAGTAAAGAAAAAACATATAATTTACCAGTCGCTTCTCTACGCCCTTAATCATGCTAAACGATGTCTTAAAGTTTTGTTACCTTAGGCTTTGTCTACCCCTTAAGGGATAAAGACGTGATATATATGTAAGTATGTATGTAAAAATGTCCATTCGCCTAGCAATTTCGGCGATCATTCACCGAACGCCAACACTGCACTAGAGCTATCACAAGTACTGCTGTTACTCGCACCGCTAATAGAGCATTAGGTACACTCGAATTATTGTAAACGGCCAATTGCAACGAGCAATAAGTGTTCGGTGTTTTGTTTTAGTTTACAACACCTAATTAGGCTAGCGAGCTTGGAGGCTGCAGCCTAATGGTAAGATTGAGCATTAGAAGTAATGCTAATTTACATTTGGCCGAGCCACTTCGCCGAATTCGGCAATCGTTGAGTTGTATTGTATTGTATAAAGCTAGGAATTATTTAGCAAGGCCTATCTAAGGGGGTGCTTTCACAAAAGCGATTTGTCTGGCAATTCTTGTTTATGGTTATAGTTAAAGAAAAACTGTTTTTCCAATGTATATGTAAGCAAAGTTTAAAAACCAAGCAGTCATAGTAACTTGAAATCGTGCATCTTAACTATGCATCTTGAGTCGTGTTTAGAATTACAAGATAAATCCGTCCAGCGCGTTACATTGCGGCACTGGGTCGCGGATTTCTGAACTACTCGCATCACGACTAGGCAATGTAATTGAACCTCGCTGATTTTTCTTACGAGTCTAAAACTGGCCTCTACATTTCTGGCAGATAAGCAGGCTCCAGAATATGGAATATATACGCATGATTTTTTAATCACATTTCAAAAAGATGACAATATCGTGAAAGAGATGACAAATAGTGGAACTAAAAGTGTGTATAAAATCAAGGTCAAGAAATATGGAAAATGTAATAATTTAAAACTATTAATTAGACAGCGAGTAGAAAGAGAGATCCGACGTATCATGTGGCGTCAAAAAACCGTACGCCCATATTAAATTCAGTTTTTCTAGACAGAGATAGAGACAAAACTTGATAGCGTAACATCGCAGTTTTTTCTAGTTATTTGTATGTATGTATGTAAACTCTTTATTGCAAATAAAAATTTGAAAAATACAGAAATACAGAGAAAATAGTACAAAGGCGAACTTATCCCTAAGAAGGGATCTCTTCCAGCTAACCTGACTTGTTTTTCTAAGTGACACTGAAAATTAGAGCACATAGAAAAATCCAAAAAGTAAAGCTATGGCCGGGAATCGAACACGGATCCTCGTCATTCCGTGACGCGTGCTATATTCTTTGGTACACCAACCATAGCAGGTGGGTAAGCCTTCGAATTTTTCTATCTGTTAGGTACTAACTGTCACGTGACCTTGTTACGGTGCGAATTTTATTTATTTTTTATTCTTTTTGTTATTTGTGTTTTACATAAACAAGCTTTTATAAAAGCGATAGAAAAATGATGCATTCCCTATTATTGAACTAAGTAACACTACAAGAATACTTAGACCATATGCCATTAAATTGCCCGGTAACCAGACAGCTCCGCAATTATTCAATCTCGTGCAGTGGCACGCACACAACCGCATACCACGCCGTATGCACACAGATCGCACACATAGATAAGCGTGTACATGCATGAGTTGTGCGTGTGGGCAATTATATCGTTAGTGTGTAACGAGAGGTGCCGCGGGCGTCGATCATGACCTGCTAGAGAAAGCTTAGAGCATGAACCTAAACGGAGACGGCGTTCGCCTACGCTTAAGCATACAAAAGGATATCTATTACTAGATTGTGACAAGAATGGTATGGAAAGAAGTCATTTCTTACTGTCACTGACCAGTAGCGTGCAGTGGGAGCCTGAGGTGTCGTCAGGATAGGCAGCGGTGGTGACGCAACACTCTTTGCAACTGCCTACCATAGCAACCTCCCACTGCACTGGCTTCTCTGGCCTGTTTAGTGCTCTAAGTCTGTCTGTCCTGGAAAATGTTTTTTTATGTTTTTTGTCAGCCAGTGTTAAATACATATGGCAGGTGATCTAGAATAGAGTAGTTAACACTATTAAAGTATTAATTAACTGTCAGGTTTTATGTTTTGTTGCTCTTATATATATGTAGATATCGTTATTAGAGCTGACATTAGCAAAATAACAATACCGACTGCGTAATAGCCATCGTAATAAAATAATTAAATAGCAAATGAAAAACTACTTCATTTCTACCTCCTTAGTAACTGGCCAACATTACTAAAAAAAAATAGTCCTTGACCACAATAAACTATAGGACCGTTAAATACTTAAATCGCCATTACAAATCTCTGTTGTGTTTAGTTGAGTACATACATCATACATTCATAAATGGATTTATAATGGCGGCAAATCATTACGATTAGGTATTCAGTAGGTAAATAACATAATTTACCTTCGCCCGGCCTTACGAACCAGATTGGTTTAGTTTAACATGTAGGTACATATTTTAATATGTATTATGTGATCAAAATAATCGATTGTCCGCATAATTAGGTAATCGCATGTCCTATCATGATTCCTACGATTTTCGTCCATTCCCTCGATGCTCTTTTACCATCTGCGCGGGACGAGAAGCAACTGCTACATTTTATGTTTTTTCTTTGCACCCAGAACAGCATAGCACGCAGTGGAAGTGTGTTGGGCCCATAACCTGATAGAAAACGAGTAGCTTCACGGTAAAGAAAATAAATGTATTAAAGGAATCACTGCACACACGACAAGCAACAGAAGAGCGAGTGACTTTGTCAGTAATAGAAAAAAACAAATATACAGGTTTACAACTAGGTTACAATACAAACAATTCCAACAGTCAAGTATTTTTTTAAAGGTTGGCGTAAATATTTCTATATTGGGAAACAAGCTGTCAATATCATAGACGCAGCCTCGGGGAAGCAATAGTCTTACAAATTAAACCATGCGGGCACAGAGCGTGTGAAAACAGAGACAGTAAATACCTCGAGTAATTGCTACAAAGTGGATCACTTAAATAATACCTACCTGCAGTGCGTGATACTTTAGAGTAAAGTTAGCTGCTTGTAGAAGTCCATGATAATTTTACAAAAAGTTTTTAAGAAAAAAAAAAATTTGACAGCACTTTTTTTTGCCTGTACTTGTTCATTCAGTATGAGTACCTAGAACTGAAGTTAAGCGACCACACTAAGTGATTGAAAAACGGTTTGCAAATTTGAAATGAGCAACTATGTATAATACATACAAACTTGTAAATACGTTAGATACCTACGTATACCTATGCGTGGGACAAAATTTTAAAAAAATGCCTATTTAGTCACCGTTTAAGTACATTTTTCGAACTTTGGATATTTACATATTGAAATCGTACCGCAGACTGAGTAACTGAATCCTAAACATCTTAAATACCTCATCTCATTCTTCGAATCGAATATTCGTCGTCTCACTCATAATATCGTCCGTCACCTTCACACCCTCTTAGGTTCCATTACACATACATTACGCAGGTACTGTCAATACTATGTCAAAATTAATCCCATAACTTACTTCACTCTTCTGTCTTCTCGATTATTTTGGTAGGTTTTAGTCATTTGATAGTGGTTGATTTTATCTGCTATCTGTTTAAGGTAATCGCCATCGTATTCATTTTGACAGTTCATTTATCGGCTGACAATTGGCATCGGTATCAGCTAACTGTCACATTCATACGAAAACTGTAATTCCTAATGGTCATTTCAATCCGATGCCGATTGTCAAAATAAATACACAATTACCCTGTTGTACTAAATTTACATTTGCGACCGCTTTACAATTTACAATGTAGGTATTAATGACAAATTAAAATTAAATTAAGATTCGGAATTCAAAACGAGTTAATTTGCCGTTTAAAAATCGATATTATGAAAATAGCTCCTTATAACTGGCCGATGCGGAGTTTAAAAAAAGACAAGAAAAAATTACGCCTCTTTATCCAATTACTCTACGGCGTGTAATTGTGCGTTGTAATTTAGCCGTCGCATGTTTTTTGGTAATAATTCCCTTGGAATATTACTTTATTAATTTATGCTATATTAACTACCATTAGCGATGCTTGGGGCTAGTTCGTCCCTTACGTTAATTGTGATTAATAAAGACTTGTGCTACTGGAGTGGCATTTCAAGGTGGCCATATTTTTTTAAAGTTGTAATACTTACTTGTCTTGTACGAGTTGTCAGTAAATTAAACGTATATTATAAGCTTCTTCTTCAGCACTAAGCATTTTGGTAATAATGAATATTTATACAATGTTTGTTCAGGGAAAATTTTGCATTAATTCTAGACTTGATTTTGCATTGATTTCTGTGTCAGGTTAACTGGAAGAAATCCCTTCTTAGTGATAAGTGCGCCTTTGTACTATTTTCTGTGTATTTCTGTATTTTTTTAAATTTTTATGTGCAATAAAGAGTTTACATACATACATACATACTTGATTTCTTATACAAAAACTTTTTATTATACTCTCTCTTTATGTTAATTACTAGGCTTTTTGTAATTAGCCTAAGCCTTGCTCTAGCAACGAATTATGAAAAAATGTGGTGTTTAAAAAATACATTAAGTCCTTAATCGTTTTCTAAATAAGTTATAGTGCATTGGGGTAAATTCGGAACGGGGAACAATTACATAATCTAGCAAACGCTTACCTAGAACCTCCAATGTCTTTGGCTTCTAGATAAGCGTTGCCAGATTCTGGAATTGTTCCCCGTTTAGTGGATATCCACGGTTTTCCAAATTCCCTCAATCTTGAATTTATAACCAATGCCCCTTAAACCTATCTCCAAATTTTGTGGCTATTCAGTTTGCGATTCACCAAAAAGCCAGCTGATTAATAATAATTGACATCTTTATTCGTATGGCACATACTCAAATCGCTAGAAAACCACATGGTGCATTAATAGCACATTATTGCAGTGCGGTAAGCGTCCCATTACGTCCTTAGATCCACCGACTCATAACACGATCCCTAAGTAGCGCGCTGCATATATATAACCTCATTATAATCACATGTAATTCTGCGTGAAATACGGCTCTGCATAAAAGTTAATTAATGGATGAAGGATGTAATTAGTATAATTAAGGCTGGACATAAGTTCGGATACGCTGAAATGTTAATTCGGTGATATGTATGGTAATTGCGACATTACTGACCTAGGGAATAAAAAGTTTCGCCAACCGTGTAGCTGCCTATTCCAATTTCAATATGAAACTACCGTGAGACTCAATCATAGGTACACAAATGGATAACTCATTCGAGTGCCTAGCTCGACATGTTTCGAACTAATTCGTAGTCCTTCATCTTAGAATGCTCGCCCGGCAGCGAAACCAACACAAGGCGAGCGTTAGATACTCCACTTTTATACGTGAGTTATCCGTTTGTCTATGCCTATGCCTTAATCCAGTTTAGGTGTTAGGTTAATAGATCAGAGTAAGTTTTAAAAGCCAAGTAGGTACCTACTCAGAAACATTTGATTTACGCAAACTAGGTACTAATCTTTTCGTATAGTAGCTGTTGCCCACGGCTTCGCTCCTGTTCCTGACTGAAACCTTGATACCTTACCTCGAGTACCATAGAGGTACGTACATACCGTCACGCCTCTTTCCCACAGGGGTAGGCAAATACCACTTTATTCCACTTGCTACGATCCTGACATACCTTTAGCTTCATCCACATTCATAGTCGTTCTCGAGTACTCCTGACCTGACTTTTTTCAAACCGACTCCTACTTAGTCCCGGAACGTCCGTGCCAACCGTACCACAACCGGAGCCACAGAAGTGCTTAAAGCTACACTGACGAGCAAAAATAACGGGACACCTTTCATACAAATTTTTGCTCGTCAGTATAGTTCAAAAGTTCCACGTCATGATTCCAATAATGAATTATTTAATTCAACATTCATATCGTATCTCATAACTGATTTCCTTCCTCTCATCATTATCAAATAATTGATATGAAGGGTAAAGAATTTCTCAAATGACGTAATATTATATTTTCTCGCATGATTAACGAATCCAATTAGAATATTGCCGGCGAAGGTTGGACTTTAAGTTGGAAGGTTCTTGCCGCAAGGCAGGAGAGTTAGCGGAAAACTTTTGTACATACATACTAACATACATAAATTAAATCTTTATCTCTTCCGAGGTAGACAAAGCCTTAGGTCACAAGACCTAAAGGCCGCCGAGCAACAGTGATTGCGTTACAGTGTTAGGACGCGAATATATGTATGAATATGAAACCGTAGGATGGTTTTCCAGGGTCTGAAACTATGTCTGTACCAAATTTTATCACGATTTGTTGAGTAGTTTACGCATAAAAGTCCAAAAAACAAAGTCCCATTCGCATTTTATACTATTAAATTAGAATAATAATAACTAGCTTCTGCACAAGACTTCGTCTGCGTATTATACATATAAACCTTCCTCTCGAATCACTCTATCTATTAAAAAAACCGCATCAAAATCCGTTGCGTAGTTTTAAAGATCTAAGTATACATAGGGACGTACAGATAGCGGAAAGCGACTTTGTTTTATACTATGTAGTGAAGTGATGTGCAGGACAAAAGTGGCATTTAGGCATTGTTACCTTAGGTTCTGTCTACCGTGAGGGATAAATACATGATTTATGTATGTATGTGGAACAACCGCGACACGCTTGTGCCTCGGCGCACGCGTCACATACGAGAAATCTCGCAAAGGATCGGGTTCGATCATTACGAATGCCCTCATTAAGCGGAAGAAACGCTAATTGTCTGACCTACTCTGCTCGTGTAGCGAAGATTTACATGCACGGGGCTTTGCAGAGACCCCATGTTTTCGCATTCGATATTTAAATGTGGGTTGTCCGGATCGGATGTACCGTTTATTGTATTCAAACTGATATAAACACAGCACAGCTCTAGTGCAGTGTTCCTTAACCTTTTTCAGCTACGGACCCCTAATAAAGTAGCACAATTTTTAAGGATCCCCTACCTAATTAAAATATAAATCGGCGCGTAGCTATTAGGAGACTTTTGGTACATACATACATACATTTTTTCGCCTTAAAGTTTCTCATTAAAAATGCTGTGGTTATAATACAAATAACGCTGAAAGAACAGGCGTAATAAATACTAATCCAACCTATCCCCGATTGAAGCGCCCCATACACGGATCGATTCTTAAATCAAATGCAACCCGTTACGTCTTAAGCCCCCCACGCACGCGTCGCGTTACCAATTTGACGGTAACGAGCAACGTGTGCGAACATCACGATCGGCCATTACCGTGTTCCGAGCATTTGCGTTCTAAGTTTGAATTTTTTTTATTGGCACATTGTAATCTGTTATTGTAGCTGGCTGATTAATTTCACACAATTCCTCTTTTTTTCGTCTGATGTTTGTTTGAAATTTTGTGCTGTTCTGAATTTGATTTTTTTAACGCTTCGTTTAGGAATGTTAATCAATCGCCTAGTCGATTTGTATTTGTTTTTTTTACTCCACATACTTAATGGTACCTACTAGTGGTAATAGCGCTACCAACATTATGGTATCTAGTTACATCAAGTGTCAGTTATACATACGAGGTAGGTACCAAATACATTATTTTTATCGGTGTTAAAAAACTGAACTAATTACATAAATCTTAACACATGCATTGAAAAACGAAATCTAAGTGTAAAAAAACTTATACAATATTGCATAGAAGATAACACTGTTGTAGGTATTTTTTGTGACAGTAAAAAATAATAACAAAAAATCGACACGTGACGCTGTATGCGCTGTTTAAAAAAAGTCGCCTTTGCCACTCTTTGCGCAATCTGCGTGTGGTCGGCGACCTTTTCTTTTGTCGTTACTCAAAGTAAACATTGTTAATTTTGGTTAAATAAATTATTTCCGCCCTCTTTGTCTTTTGGGCAATTTGGACGTGTTTTTGTTGCATTTAATTTATAGCAAACACTGGCAACTATTTTTTGCAGTCATGACCGTCGGGATCTCGCAGAAAGGTGTGCAAAAGTATAATGTAAAGTATAATAATTTTAATAAACTTGTATCTATTATAATATATTTTGATATAAGTACAGTCAAGGGCATAAATATATATATGTACGTTGCCAAGACGTCAAAAACATCTGTACACCTTTAAGCCACAAAGAAGGTCGGCGACACATAATGGCTGTATAGATCTTAATGCCAAGCCAAACGGACAAATCATCAGTCTTTACAGGAAAAAAAAAAGTAGGTACCTACCTAATCTAATTTATACCAATCCCTAAGTAAGCTTTAATCAATTCAGTCATAGTTATTGACTTCTTACAAACATAGCTTATTTACCCACCAAACATAGGTACTAAAATAGCAACACACATGAAACTCTCTTAGTTCAATCAATAAATCACCATAGCCTACTCCCATTCATATAAGATCAGGGGGGGCTACTCCAAATTCGAAGCTCGTATCATACCGTCCCTCTTATGTACCTATTAGTGTGAGCAGAACGGCACGAAACGAACTTCTTTTTAAAGGAATAGGCCTGCAATTTCAGGAACCACTCACCTTATCGCCCACTTAGCGATATGTCAAAACACGCGTCTGTTCAGTGTTGCCGCTGTCAAAATATTGGCGCCGTAGCAGAAAAACGCGCTCGGTAACTTTGACCCGAAAAAACGCCCAAGCGCGTCAGTTTGAAGTACACTGAAGATAGACTTGACGTTTTGTAGCAAAATATTGTGATGAATTATTATTGAGGCGGGTGCTTGACTTTTGCAAGCAAATCATTATCTCCCACTGAAGTTCTTATAAACTATTTCTTATTTATTAAAAACTACTTTGATAAAGCATACACTGTTGATTGAAAAACGCCTCTTGTATCTTTTTTTGGAATAGATGAACAGTACTTACTACAGTACGTACTAGGTATTTTTTTCTTGTTTCAATTGTTCGATCTTCGTATCATACTTAAAGTACTATAATGTTTAAAAAACATTGTGGGTACGCAGTTCTTTTATCGCTAATTTTACTTACCTACTGTCAGCAATAAAGTGTAGGTAATTACACATAAACGGATAACTCACGTATAAAAGTCGAGTGATGCTCGACATGTTTCGGACTATTTCGAAGTCCTTTTTCCAAGAGCGCTCGCCCCGGCGGCAGCGACACGAACACTGCGCGCCAGCGCTCTGCTCGCGCGGCTGTTCGACGCAACTGACAGCGGCGCACAACTACCCTCGTTTTCATCGTCATTTTTATTATTGTCAAATGTCGGGCAGCACACAACACTGATCACGTCACTCCGTAAAGGTTCGCTCACACTCACCGTTTGGTCAATATTCAAAACAGTTTTCCAACTCGGGGGCACCGACCATCCACTATCCCGGTTGAAATTGGGATACCGACTTATTTCAATGGCTTCACGTACTTTCCGCGGAATGAAAAACTTTTCTCTCGCCAGTACGGACACCTTATCAAACCTGATATAATGCGTCGAATCAGATTCCATTGAATGTTCAGCTACAGCAGACCCCTTGTCATCCTGTTTCTTCATACTGCGTATGTGCTCCGCCAACCTCGTGGATGTATTACGCCCCGTCTCTCCGATATAGTTTTTCCCACAGTTTTTTGGAAAAAGGACTTCGAAATAGTCCGAAACATGTCGAGCATCACTCGACTTTTATACGTGAGTTATCCGTTTATGTGTAATTATGATTGAGTCTCACGGGAGTTTCATGTTGAAAGTGTAGGTAATGGATTTTTTCGCCCGTTATTATTAGATACTCGCCGTAATTTAGATTATAATATATGGCTTAATTAATTTCCGCTTTTACATCTCACTCGATATTTCGAAACCTGTTACTTATTACCCAACTAATTAGACGAATGAAGCAATTTCGGCCAATTTTATTCACTAATAACCTCTGTTATCCGTTAGATCATTAGTAACAGTCCAATTTCGCTTTCTCATAACTTTTTGTTTATATTTAAGAATCATCTCCGTAAACAAATTGGAAATTAGATTTCTTATGGCCGGTTCCGTGGCTAAAACAAACGAGGAGCGAATTAACGTCGACTCATCGTCAATTTTTAAATTAAAAGCGGCGCCCTTGTCTTGCTAATGAAGATTGTATGCAGCCGTCCTTTTTTGTCACCCGTCTGTTTGTTTTGAGCTCGCCATCAATTTTGCCGTTGGAATTGGAATTGGTTGCGTCTCGCCTGCCGCGTGGGTGTCGTGTGTTGGCGTCTCTGTCTGTCGCAGTTTGTTTTGTGCGTGACGCGCCACGCCCAGTTTTTTCCGCGCGGTGGCCGGTAGCTTTGACTGCCAGTTTTTTGGTCGGGCGGTGTGTGTCCGGCCTAATAATGTTTGAGTAGGACGTACAAAAAGTGGGTTAGTGTGGTGGGGGGCACAATGCGCTCTTGTTTCGTTCATTGTGCGCGTTAAGTATATTATGCATGCGAGGTGTGGACAGGTGTGCGGTCGCCATTTTGGTTATTAAGCTTAGCACCCGCCCGCACTTAAGCATTAATTAAAATTACTTTAGTTACGCAGTCTCGCTAGGCTGGTTTACTTAATGGCGGATTATTTCGTGGTCTTGAAAGTAGTTTTTAAAGATATCTTTATTATTCAAGTAGAGTAATACGAAGACACTACATTATTGTGTTATAATCACTTGATAATCAACACAATAAGCCACTTTGAGATGTCTACGCAGGCCCGTAATTTTAACGTCAAAACAAAATATAAAAATTTGACATACTAATCCCCTAAAAAATACGCCCAGCCAATAAATATTCTGTAATAACCTCAATCCGTACAACGTACGGCGGCCATTTGTCCTCGTTCCGTATTCCCAACTGAAATATTGTCGCTAATGAGGGCTGGTTCGTAATTCCAGTGATTTGTCGCGCGGTGTCGTGCCGCGGCGCGATTTGGTCGCGATCGACGCGCGATAACGCCGCGCGCACGCGACAACCCTCGCACTAAATACGTTCACAGACGTATCTGCAATTACCGAACGTCTCAACTCCATCTACCTCTTCACAGTAAAGTTCCACCTTAGGTTAATCAGTTTAAGGTGATTTTCCGAGTGTAAGGCTAAATGTACTAGTGCTGCCGCTGGTTACGTTTAGTTGGTACTTTGGGGCACTATTACCGAGTTAATTATAGGCCTGGCCGGCAATGACTTGCGTAAGCCAGAAGTGAATTTTATTTGACTTTCCATGTTTAAGTTCAGCGGGAAATTGATGGCTTTTACTATAACGGTGTAGGTACGGTTATGGATAAAATCACTCTGAATTCAACATGCAGGGTATAATATACAATTTAAAAGCTATATAACAGCGGGAGAAAACTCGGCAGAGTTTATCTACACCAAACCAACCACCGCTGAAATATTTTGGAAAAATTCTGAGAGCCCTTTGATTTATGCCTGTCAATATCTTATGTTTAGATTAGTAAACAATTAATAAAGCAATCCCTTTAACCTTTAAAAATACAGCTGGCAAAATCCCCAATCCAATCTGTTTACAAATGAAATTCAATCACACGCGTGAATAAAATAATTAAAATAACAAATTCTGCCTCGTCACAAAAAACTAAAATATTTTGTCTTTCATCGCTGCTAATGTTTGTGTCAACCAGCGAGCTGTGACAGCGGAGCAGTTAATGTAAAGGGTGTAAAGGATTTAGTTCGAGCTGTTTGTTTTCGTGAGAGATTTATTGAAAAGGGTGAATGTAAAGGGTAGCATGATGTTTTTTAGGTTCGTCTATTCACTTTACTATTTAATTCTGGTTTTTGAATAGTTAATTAAAGGTGTAAGTAATCTTCTTTCATTCGTCTGAAGAAACCTTTATAAGTTTGACACATTTTTATATGTTCTTATTTACTTACTTAGTTTTTTCTATACAATATATAATTATTAACATCACAGTCATCACTCGAAACTTCCATTTTAAATTGGTAAGAATGATACAGCTCAAACTAAGAATTCAATTAAGGTAATATTAATTAGGTAGGTACTTGTGTTTCAAATTCAGTCCAAATGTTTATCCCGTCATAGCCAAATAGAATTTTCTTGTAAAAAAAATTGGATATTCACTAAAAAAGGTTCCCCACCCCTGCCTGGCCTAATAGTTCCCGCCGAAGGGATTCGCCACGCTTTCGGGCGATCGCGCATTTCCCAAAATTTAATTTGACAGTCGAACAAGTCGGCATAATGGCTGCTGTCACGGTTGCTTATGTAATAAATTAAGATAAACATTAGAAAACGCAATTAACTGCCTTTTTTCGTGGCTTTATGCTCGAATGCGGGACATTGGAAAGGGTGAGAATCGATTTTTAAAACAGAAAATCCATTACTGAGTTTTAATGGAAATATAAATTATTAAAACTAATAATGAACAAAAAATATTTACTTTGTTACTCCCTCAACTACAGCCAACATAACATATATATTTTTCGCACAGGTTTGGTTATCTTGCACGTGAGTAGCAGAGTAGCAAGTTAAATTTTTTTTGTTCATTAAAATGGACCTCTGCAGAGTAATGCCTGATTCAATAAAATAAATAAACTAATAATGTTTGTAAGTATTAAAAACGTAGAGTCAATACTTCCACTTTTTTAATAAAAAAAAACGTGTACTTACAATTTAAAATCCAAGAAGGACTCCTGGATCCATGATAGAAATGTCCGTCAACACATTTTCTTTTTCTTTGCTTTTTAACTTCGTACCATCTTAACGGCACTAATAAAACAAATCCGTAAACTACGAGTAAGCTCTACCTTCATAAAGTCGGTCTATAAAAACCTTTCGCTTCTAAACGCCAAATAGCGCCATCAATGCGTTCCAGTAGTTCCGAGAACATAAAACTAGGGGGTAGTGGTTTGGAAAATTACAGAATAACATGTCCTGTTGCCAACATATAAGAGGTAGCATAAGACTATTATCAGTGGTGCCAACAAAGCGATATTGTCCGCGCGCGCTCGCGGGTGAAATAGGGAGGTGTGATAGTTTGAGTTTTTATTGAATCTGTGGGTCTTTTATTTGTATTAGGGTTGCCTGTTAATGTTTATTCGAGTGAAGCTTCCGTAGGGTGTTGATGCTGTTTTGTTTAAGGGTTTGCGTTTAATTTGCGTACTTACAATGTTTAATTTATTTGTGTTCGTTGAACGAGGTTGGGTATACCTTACACACAATGCATGGGATTTGAAATAAAATTTAAGGATTTTGTTTGGAAAACACAATTATTGTATACCTTTTTGATTGCGTATTTATTTTTAACACAATCACAAAATTAAATTTGTGGGTCATTTAATAGTCACATCATCTTGATATTTGACATTTTCTTGAATTTAAATATACTTATAATGTGTGTGAATTGAATATGGACTCTGTCTTAAACACAATTTTTTTTCTTTGATAAAAGCTGCTGCCAACGTAAAAAAACACAGTGGCGCCAAGACTTCTTAAAACAAAAAGTAAAACAAGCCAGCCAGTACCAAATCTGTTTGATTAACTATTTCACACAGACCTCGAACCCGTTAGCTAAATAGTGGCCGCCACAAATGGTGTGCTCTAATAAAATATGTTAACACTGAACTGTTTGCTTGTTGCACCTGGTTTCTTGTCAATGTGTTTTTTCTTTACGTCGAATTTTTGGTTGGTTATATATTACATCGCCTCTTTTTTTTCTCCTATCTTCATCTAAATATTGGATGCTTGTAAGATAGAGCCCCGGATAAATTATGTAGGTAAGGTACCTAAGGTATAATGTTTTACGGTTATCCCGCTAGTTTTTTTTGCGTTTTTACTTTTTTAAGGCAAGCTAGGTATACATTGACGTGATATTAATTACTACACTTTAATTGGCTTCTCTTATCAACTGAAAAGAGTCTAATAGCTAATTGTGTTAACTAATTGCCCTCATTGATAATGATTACACCATAATTATCTCGCTAGTCAGTATTCTTTACACTCACACTTATTGCAATTATTTTATTTTATTACTTTTTTTTCACCCCCACCTTAACAACTGAACGCACCCAAACAGTTGAACGCATTCATTCCGGCGTGGCCAATCAGATCAGATATAGTGACAAACGCGCCGCGTTCCATTTTCAAATCGTATTCCACCTGCAGGGAATCGATGCCACACTGTCATCGGGAATCATAATCCGGCTATACAGGTTGAGTTGTTTCGTGAATTTCTGACGGTGGTAAAATTAATGTGAAACCTTTTTACAATAAACTCGTATACCTACGTGATTATGATTATCTACGCATTTGAGATTCAAAAATATATGTATTAACTTTGTTAAGGCCAACGTCAAAAGCACAAAATCTAATCGGACTAAAGTTTGAAAAGTGATTATTACAATATAAGCCGTCGCGACAGCTTATACTTACAGCTTAAGAAAACAGAATAATTTTAATGATTAACTACAGACATAACTTCATAAACTACACAAAGACGATAAACATCTAAAAACGGTCAATACAAATCACATCACAATCGTGGCTACAAATCGGCCGATCACTTTAACAAGAACTCAAGCACCCTATAAACAGAAGCACGAGCGGACAATAACTTTTTTTACACACATCTGTGGCCAGTGTCACCGTGACGGAACAGGTACCTACGATTCAACGGCCAATCACAAACGGTCGATTTAAATTCTTGTACGATTCGATTTTTTCAAATTCGGAATCTTAATGTGCATCACTGGTTAGATACAATTGCGTTTGAGTAGATCGTTTTTATTATTTTTATTTAGAATCGCTTTGTGGTTATTTCCATTCATTTTTATGGGCGATACAAGCCTATTTATCTTGCGGCTAAGAAAGATTGGCGACGTTCTTACATTAGAGAAAGAAAGAAATACACATTTCGCTATTTCACTCTGATAAAAGTCTGTCGTACTACTTAAAATGTTAGTATGACATAACATTATGTGTACTTATTACACTCTGTAGTAATAATTAGTGGGTATAATTGAAGCATGACCTTGTATCGTGATTGAGACCAGAATGATCATGATCATGACATGTTTATCGACATTGCTTGACTTTTAAGTAGGTTGTCAATTATACGTTTAAGTACCTACCATGTATGTTGTGTTGAACTTGTTTCATAATAGCATAATTTATATGATTGACATGTAGAAATTACACGGATGTCTTTTAACTATATCAGCCATTAGATACCTACTACGGTAATTTTTTTTTCATGTGTAGTTACCATTTTTTTAATTCTATCAGTAATTTCAGTTTCTTCCATGCTGGTCTGGAAGTAAAGCAAAAACATAGAATTTGCCAGTTGCTTCTCTTCCCGCGCAGATGGTAAAAGCCCATCGAGGGAATGGGCGAAGGTCTTAGGAATCATGTTATGGGCGATGCAGCTAGCAACCCATCACTATTTTGATTTTCTTTTCCAGCTATAGGTACGCCCTTAATCATGCTAAACGTGGCCTTAAGGTTTTCTTACCTTAAGCTCTGTCTAACCCGTAAGGGATAAAGACGTAATATACCTATGTATGTATGTAGTTTCAGTGAACATCTAATGTAGTTGCTCTTCTACTGTGTTTGAAACTCTCATATTAAGTAAGTACATAAACTTGTGTTTTTCTTCCTTTTATAAACGGCCCTCACCATTGGAACCAGCCAACCCTTTTTCACTCTTCACGCCTCTTGGGTATCCCACCATTTCGGCAATCGCTTCCTATATTTCTAAAGACTTACATAATCTAATATTTCTAACCGGCTATCAAATGAAAACTAGATCATGGTATAGTTGAAATTAAATAAGCTCACCTGTGACTTAGGGAGAATGGTATTTGTTTGTCTGCGTTTTTGTGACTAGGTAATTTTTTTCTTAGCGGTTGGCTTAAACGATACATACAATGGCTTTATGTTGAGAGTGGTCAGCTTATTAAATTTCAACTTTATTCAAAAAAGTCTTAAAATCATATTTTTTCCGTACCTAAACCACGCCCTTATATACTCAGAATGACAACTAAAACCTTACTAAGCTAGTCCACAATCCACAGTAAAACTTTACAGCCGCGCTATTACGAGTAGTGTTTGGGGTGTCGGGGTCGCGGGCTAGGGGTCGCGGGGGTCGGGGCGTTTTCCATTTCACGCGCCACTCACCGCTGATGACACTGCATTCCGCCGAGCAAATGGCTCGACAAATGAAGCGGGGGCCACGCCCCACGTCATAACTGCCGTCAAACCTATGCTGACAAATTGTCAGTTTAACAACCCCGCTGGATTGGGTTTGGAATTCTGCGACGAACGGAACGCTGCCGTTTTTAAAAAAGGATATAAGGTGCGAACAGATAGTTTAGTTTTGATTTTCTCCAGTTAATTTTCATTGGACTTAATATTTGTTACTCTTTTTTTTCATAACTCATTAAATCGTTCATTTTTCAGAAATTTTGTTAATTCATCAGTGTAAAAAATAAAAAATGAAATATGGTGGAATACCACGCACGAACTAAAACAAAATGTAGGGTAGTTTTAAAACAAGATAAAGTACCATTACAACGACAATTGTCCAATGTGCATCGTATGTTGACAAATTGATCGGACTTCACGATAACACCCCTACTGCTCATGTGAGATGAGATTGGAATTTAGCGTCACACGGAACGTAATTGTTGAAAAATGGAAGAAAAAGACACGTGTCTCGTGTCTCAGGCTTATTACCTAACTCGATCGCAATCGCCATCGTGTTCATTTTGACAGTTCTTGTATGAATGTGACAGCTAGCTGATTCCGATGCCAATTGTCAGCCCATACATGAACTGTCAAAATGAACACGATGGCGATTGCGAGCGAGTTAGGTAATAAAATAAGCCTACTGGATTGCCTATTGGCATGGATTAGACGGTGAATATTATCGTGATACTGGTATTGACAATACAGGATCGTGGATTCCAAAACAACCGGATACGCTATGATACGCATCAGTATAACTTGTGATATGGATCGCGATATGCGTGGATCACACGATATTATCGATTATGATCCATGCCATTAACTCTCTGCCAGTAGTTAGACACATTATTGTAACATAAATGGATGCACAATTTGTGAAAGTTACTTTACTAAATGTTTGAAAAAGCCGGGAAATTTTAGTAAAACTCAGCCCATTTCGACGGAGTCCAAAAAAGATATTCTCGATTCTCCAGTTTTGTTTCGTCAGTAAAGGGAGAGTACCTATTAAAAAAAATCACGTCAAAAAACATGTGGAAACGTATAATAACGAGCCTATAAGCAACGTAGTGTTTTATTTAGGTTACAATGATTCTCTAAGCTTGACTCCCTCGAATTCAATAGGTAACCGTTTCTAAGGGCAAGACAAAAGCATCGATAATGCCATGAATTACAAATAATATTTACAATTGTTAAGCCCACACTTGTAAATGACAGGGAATCTAATTAAGGGGCTGTCTGGAACGCCGTCATTAACAGAAACAATTAACTATTGCTGTAATTGCAGCTTTTAACCTCGTATTTAACGGAATGTGGAGAAATAAAATTAATTGTAGATATTGAGAGTAAGAGGTGCTATTTATTTTGAGAAAGTAGTTCAAAATAACATTAGGTACTGTATTTGCATATTCAGTGGTCGCTAGTATTGCCATCTATTATTCGGTAGACACACTTTTTCGTTGCTTTATTGCGAGAAAAATTTTGTGCAAACATTTTTACCTACACTATAATTGAATGATGGAAATATGAGATGGCTACTGTAAAATAAAAGCCTTGACTGACTGACTGGCTCATCAACGCCCAGCCCTAACGCTTGCGTTAGAAAGCTAAGACTTCCATATATTTTCCCATAAATCTTAGAAAACTGGAATTAAATTTAATGATTATAATTTCCTATCTTTACTATCGTAATCCTATACGGACCACAATAAAAAATGCAACATAAATCCAGCAATCTCATTGGTCGACGTCGTCAGCCAATGAGACACGGATTCGTGCTACGCGTATCTCCGTAAATGAACGAGCCCAGCTTCCTCCTTCACTGCAAATTTAATTACAATTCCAACCTCAAACGTAATTGTGACAAACGCGGGCGCCCTCTCGAGGCGCGTTATCCGTTTAAATCGCGCTAAATCTGGGCATTTGTTTACTAAAGGGACGCCTGGGACGTGACCCGGGAGTAGGGTCACCACATTTTACAAATACAAATACAAAAATCTTTATTGCCCGACAAAGACAAAAGAAGAAGAATAAAAGAAAAAAAAGAAGAAAAGGAGAAGATTGTTGTTGTTTATTGTACAAAATCTCTCAGAATTATACCGGAATATTTCAGCACTTGGTTAAGTTCACTCCCGTGCAAAATTGTCATCGTAATTTTAGTTTAGAAATTAAGTCCCTTTGACGCTGTACACTTTGAATATCGACAAAATGTATGGAAACATTTGCCAACGCCAATTGGAGTAACCTGAAAAACATTTACAAGGGTGTTTAGTGAAAAAATAAAAGCATTTTAGCTAGAGCTGGGCGAATCTAGATTCTTAATGATGCGTGTGGGGCTTATTAGTAGGTAGGTAGTATAACCTGAGTGATTACTTACCGTTAAAAAAGACAAAAATTGTTCAGTAATTTACGGTTTTGTAATAACAAATATCATGAAACCGTTTAAACCGGCTAAGCAAAGGTTGTTGTTTTGAAAAGTAAAAAGTTTTCAGCGTGATGTTCCAAAAAAGTTCGCTATAACGGTCACGGGAAGACGTAGATACGGATTTCATTGCCATTACTTTTCCCACAAATGTAACTAGTCAGAACTGTTTACTTTTTTAACGACAATCTTTAATGCTGAACTGAGTCCGTGGGAAAGTCTTAATATTATGTCCGGAAAATTCAGAACGAGTGGTAACCCTACCCGGGTGTTGCCGGGTGTAATTTGTTTTTGTTTTCGTTTACCGTGTTTGAAGTTAGGTTAAACTTAATTGGAACTGGGAAGTGACAACGTGAAGTTCTTGACTTCATTACACTCACTTTACCTACTATGGTGATACCACAAATAAAATTTAAAAGATTAAAGTTGGGGCAAAGCACGCATAATGATTTGGTAGGTAACTTTAAAAAGTTACAGTCATGTAGACGATAAACTTTAAGCTGTGTGTTTAATTGGACTAAGGAAAAGATGATTCGTGTAACCGGTCCACGAACTACGGATTACTATGAAACATGTCTAAATACGTGAGTGATCCGTTTATTTCACTATAATGGACAATCACATTCACATTTTTAACTTTAAGCACTTTCACGTCGTCAATTCTTGACAGAGCTCTCAAAGATAAACCTAGGCTTAAATTGCTTTTTTTTTTCATTAAAAAACACCTCAAAAGTGTCTAGGGAGTTACGGATCAATCCTATATAAAATCACGTACTCGTTAGATCCCTATTTTCGGCAGCATTCATTTAAAACAATGCCTATAACAAGCGTCTCAAACAGAACAACAACAAAACAGCCAGTATCCACCCGGCAATCGGTTGCTAAAGAACTATCGATTAACAATTTATCAGCATTGCCGATGACACGAATCGATTGGGTCGGAGCGGGGATATGTCAACTTGACAACGGCGGCCTAACTAATGACCTTTGTTCTACTTTGTTTTGGGTATTTAACAAATAGGCTTTGTTATATATTGTGTTACGAACATGCGGGCAGTAGGTACAGCTGACGTTAATATTAGCAATTCATTAGAAGTGTAATTAAACACATTGTGCATAGTAACAAAGGTCACGTGACAGTTAGTAACAGGTAGAAAAATTCGGAGAATACCCACCTGCTATGGGTGGTGTAGGGGTATAGCACGCGTCACGGAATGACGAGGATCCGGGTTCGATTCCCGGCCATAGCTTTATTTTTCGGATTTTTCTATGTGTTCTAATTTTCATAGACATTTAGAAATTAAGTGTAATTAAGTTAAAACTTTAAGTTTACAACGCTCAAAGTTTGAAGTAACGTGATGTAGGTAAATACGCTTCTGAGCGATATCTTACAGACAATATGTCATGTCTTTTTGACTAATATAGCGCATATATGCCACTATATATGTATACAATATATAGTTCTGCTTTACTCCCTAATAATTTTGGTATAAATTGAATTTAATCACAACTTTACTAATAAAAAATAAGCCAAGTGTGTGTCGAACCACCACCAACCACCAACAAGGATTACCAACGTAGTCTAATTAAATACAGTAGAAATGTTACCGCATTAATCGCTTAGATTCAAAATTATGGAGGTACTTGCACTGTTTTTTTTTTACAAGGACAAAAAAACAATTTTTAAAGGGAGCCCCTGAATAAAAATTAGGGAATCATGTTCCAGCTTTTAAATCAAACTCCTTTTCATTCCTTACTTCCTAATCCCTTTACCCGCTTTTGCATCAAACCTTTTCCCGCGTAATTCGCGCAAATCCGGCTCCAGCGATAAATCGTCGATATAAATCTAAATCTGTGCCGACGTGCAAATTGTCCCGATTGTTTAGTGTTTACCGCTGGCAACACTGCGCTGTGTTGGCTATGTTGGCAAACCGTATTTTGTTAGGGGATTTGTTTTATTGGTTTAAGCGTTTCGAGTATAGGCTTGATTTAGGGAAACATTTTGTTTTATGGCACTGTAAAATTGTGAAAGTATTGAGGTGGTTCATTATCTATAATTGTATTGATTATACAAACTGCTTCCAGTTAAGTTTGTCACGTACAATAAAAAGACAAGATTTGTTTAAAAACGGCATAGCACATTGTGTCTAATCTTATAAAAGCGTCTACATTTATTTATCATACTGCGATTAGACTTCCGATTCGCCTTTTCCGTACCTATTTAAGTCTGTCCAGCTACTAAAGGCGCCCAAGACACCCCGCCATGTAAGCTTTGGTCTAAAGGCCTCTAAAACCATTTTTCTTGAAAAAACCTGATTAAAAGTCACTCAAAAACACGTCCAGGTTGTCCCGCCATCCGAGTGTTGGTCTATCTGATGCCTTTAGATTTATTTTCGGAAAAAAAAAATAGGAAAAAAAACAACAGAAAAGCCACACAATAACACAATAACTCTAATGAAATGATGCACAGCCCGGCCTGCATATGTCTCAATTAGGACCGCAGTGACAAATGCAGAGCCCCAGCGGAGGGGAGTCGCAACATTTAAAAACATCCTGTGAATAATTTATTTGGTGATAAATATTAAAGGAACACAGAATTTAATGAATTTGAAGTGTAACGTAACTAATATTAACGTTGGAAGTCTTTAATTGAGACGATTTTTTTTTTCAATTTATGTAAGTCAGGGAAAGGTTCTCACACGGTTTTTTTTAATTGCTCAGCATAAAATCAAAATCAAAATCAAAATCAAAATAATTTATTTGTTCAACACAGGTAGGTACATGAGGTCTTGCAAATATTTTGAATCACTGTGTGAGCCTTACGGCATACAAATTGTAGGGTCAGTTAACTAAGACACATGCAGTTCTTATTAACTAATTAACATTATTCATATATTCCTTTACTGAATAGAAAGCTTTTTCAGCAAGGAATTTATATAATCCTTTTTTGAACTCAGCCAAATTTTCTATTTTTATTAACTCATTAGGTACTTTATTGTATATTTTAGGAGCCATGCCGAGTACGCTATTTCGTAATAAGGCTGTTTTAGAAGGTAACGAGCATTTCTTATTTCTCAGACGTAAACTATTAAAACTTTGAAATAGGCCGGGATTACATTTGACAAAAACTATAATTTCATATATATATAAGCAAGGGAAAGTTAATATACGTAATCTTTGAAAATGCGGTTTACATGAGTCGAGATAGTTAATGCCACATAAAGATCTAATGCATTTTTTCTGTGCCCTAAAGACTATTTCTCTATTACTTGAATTGGCCCAGAATATGATACCGTATCTGAGAGTTGATGTTACATAGGCATGGTATGCGGTCAACACCACTGATTCACTAACGACCTTTCTTAGATTGTATAAAGCATAAGAAAATGTATTTAGTTTCTTACATATAGTGTCAGTTTGATCATTCCATGTTAACTTATTATCTAAACTTAGACCTAAGAATTTTGTAGTTTCGGTTTGGTCAATTTGCTGTTCGTTACAAGTTATGTTTAATTTTTGTATATTGTTGGTTCTTTGTCGAAATGTCATTATTTTAGTTTTTCCTAAATTTATCTTTAAGTTATTATTAGCAAGCCATTCAACTATTTTTCGTAATGATTCATTTATGTTACTTTCATAAGTTTCTAAGCATTTGCCAGTGAAAACAACTGTGCTGTCGTCAGCAAAGAGAACCATAGGGGATTCTATAGCTTTTGGTAGGTCGTTAATATAAACCAAGAATAATAAAGGTCCCAATACACTTCCCTGAGGTACACCATAACGAACTTGTCTAGTTTTTGACGTGTAAGTTTTTTCAGATTTTGTTTTGACACATAATTTATCTATTTCTACAATTTGTTTTCGATTACTTAAGTATGATTTGACTAAATTGTAAACATTACCTCGTATTCCGTAGGTATACAATTTGTCTAATAGTATGTCATGGTTAACAAAGTCGAACGCTTTTGTCATGTCCATGTATAGAGCTGATACTGGTGTACGTTTATCCATATTAGTTAATATTATTTTTAATAAATCATAAATAGCCATATTTATAGACTTTTCCTTGCGAAATCCTTTTTGTTCTTCAGCAAAAAGGTTATTCGTTTCAAAGAAGTTATAGATACAACTGTAGATTACCTTTTCAAACACTTTTGAAAATACAGGAGTAAGTGCCACTGGTCTGTAACTTCCCATTTCTTCCCTATCCCCTTTCTTAAAAAGTGGCTTTACAATGCTTAATTTTAATCTATCTGGGAACTCTCCACGTTCGATACATAAGTTCGCTATGTGACTAATCAGAGGTGAAATAATGTCCGAAGCCTTTTTGACCACTTTCGTACTTATACCGTCATAGCCAGTACTAGATTTATTTTTCAATAAATTTATTATTTGTTTGATATCATCCGCATTTGTGGGTTTCATAAATATAGATTTAGTCGTATTACATGTCATTGTACTCTTAAACTTAGATGTATAATTTTTATTGTTACTAATAGGAATGTCAGCAGAATTATTTTTATTTATATTATTAGTATTTAATTTAATTTGGTCAATAAAGTATCTATTAAATTCATCAGCAATGTCTTTAGGGTTATTTATTATATTTTTGTTAGATATTATTTGTGAGATGTTTTGTTTTGGTTGGTTTGATTTAGCTTTATTAATGATGTTCCAGGATGCCTTTGTCTTATTACTTGAATGTTTTATATAGTAGTCATTTTGGGCTTTTTGAGTTAGCTTTATTATCCTCTTTAGTAATCTTGCATAATTTAGAAATTCAGTTTTGTTTTCAAGTTTATTATTTTTAGAAAGTCGATATTTCCAAAGTAGGTCACGTTTCCGCTTACAGCATACTTTTATCCCTTTGGTTATCCACTTTGGTCTCCTTGCTGGCGTTATTTTAATCTTTTTGAATGGAAAACATTGATTATATAATAATTCGAATAAGTCGGCAAAATGATCATATGCCTCATTGGCCGTGTTTGCCATATACACTTCATTAAAATTGAGGTTTTGCAAATATGATACAAATTTATTTATGTTTTTATCACTTAAGTCCCTTTGTTTTTTATACCAATGTGGAATAATACACGTTTGTTTAACCGGGCACTTGAAAAGTTGAGCTGTGTGATCTGACAGGGCAAGTTCGATCACTTCAGCTGAGCCTCCTCGGATGTTGTGTATGATGTTGTCAATACACGTATTGCTAGACAGTCTAGTCGGTACAGTTATCTGTAATTTTAAATTAAAGCTTTGAACCAAATGTTTCAACTCGATTGATTGCGCCGTTCTTTTAAGCATATCGATATTGAAATCACCACAAATTATATATTTTTTTCTTTCGTGTCTTATTTTATTAAATATTACAGTTAATTTGTCTAAAAATATTCTTATACTATGACTACTATTATTCGGAACTCTGTATATGCTTATTATAATAATTTTATGATCAACTAATTCAATTCCTGAGCATTCCATTAAATTTGGTATTGATAGATTATTAATATCTTTTAAGTTATTACATTTGTGGGCATTTCTTACTAAAATACAGGATCCGCCATTCCTATTGCTTCTTGAGAAAGAAGATACTAACTTAAAATTAGGAATGGTCAAATGAATTTCATCTCCTAACTTCATATTATGTTCTGTAACGCAAATAACATCAACTGTTTTCCTTAATTCCTCTAATTCATTTATGTGTACACTCAGCATGTCAGATTTTGTTATTAAGCCATTTATATTTTGATGCAGAACATAAATATTGTTATATACAATTAGGTCATTACTGAACGGTCTTGGTGACTTGTTATTGTTCGGTACATTCGGTTCATGTGGTTCATTATTCATAAAAAACTATAGCTATTGTAGAATGCATTATTTACATTTATCAAAATATTGTTTAAACAACCTGCTAGTTTATGTTTTCCTATATGGTTTAGCTTATAACCGTTTGAATGATAGTCTCCAATGCCAAAATGAACACAATTTGAAGCTTGAAGCCACACATGCGAGAAATTTGCAAGTTTCTTATGTAAGGCCGAATTAAATTTGCTAACAAAGTTATTGTATTCATCGTCATATCTATTTATACTAAACGGCACATCACAGACTACCACATTCGTATGACTACAGTTTTGCAGAACACCTGCTAAAAAGTTCATTACTTGTTTTATGGGGATAACGTTATAGTCCGATCCACCACACATTATGACCAAACAGTCACTCTTTTTGAAGTCGGTAATTTTAGCTTGTATGTTTTCAAGGACTCGCTGAGTGGTTCCGTGATGAATAATGTCCGCAGTGGAGTCATAGTCATTCCTTCGGATTTTTGATAGTGGTTTTAATACTTCAGAGCCATGAAAGTCAGACAAAAGTAACAACTTTGGCTTATTGCTATAGTGTTGGTCCACCATGGTCTTGACTGGTGTAGACATGGTTTCTTTATGTGCAGTGATACCTTTTGGCATGGGGGATTCCATCAAAGTTTTCGTAACCCGCTCTTCCAATTGTTTTACAATTTTTTGCATCGTCTTGGTGGAGTATTGTATCCTAGTGAGGCTCACTTCTTTACTTGACTGCGCGTCAATTTTATTTTTTCGGGCAATGTTTGATTTGATAGACTTATTTAATTTAGTTTGAAGATTTTTTATTTTATTTTCTAATGTCGTTATTTTGTTTTCTAGACTTTTAACTTTACTTTCATAGTTTGGTAAACTTTCATCTATACTTATATTTTGCGTCTTCAATGTCCTTCTTGTAGGGCTTTCACTTAAGAATTGGTTATATAAGCTGATCTTTTTCATTAAGTTGTCAATTTGTTTTTGTTTTTCGCAATTTTCAATATTTAATTTTTCAATTTCAGCATCTGCGCTCGATAACCTCGCGCTTAACTCTTCTATTTGGGCTCTTAGTTCTACATCTATTGTGTTATCCATATTCGATAAATTCGATAAGTTTGGGAGGCTACTACGATTGTTAAAAGTACTGTCATCTTTCAAAGTTGAATTAATCATATCGTCATCACAAGCTTGGGATAAATCATTGTAGGAGGGACATTTGATTGGTAACTTTTTGTGTTTACGGTCAGTTACGTAATCTTGGGATTTCCTCGGTTTATTTGCGGAGTTTTCCGTTTGAGTTTCGGTTTTTGCATGTTTTTTTTCTAAACACGCCTTACATTTCCAGCGGCCTGTTCTATCTTTGTTCCCTGCATAAAAAGAGTAAAGTAAAGTAGTAAAGTAGGTCCCAAGAACCACGTGAATTTTTTCTTCTCAAAAAATTAGGTAGTTACTGATTTTTAAGATCTGTGTCACACGTTGTAAATGTAACAAGTACCTAATTTGAACTACATCACGTGAGTTAATTTACATCAATGATGACATCACAAACTGCCACAAAATCATCAATCAGCCGACTAGACCACACAAAAATACCACCGCAGTCGTCATCTAAATCACATCGACATCGCATAATGTCAGATCGCAATTTGTCTCCGTATCACGATGTCAGACATCGAAGGCACCAAGCACCAGACGACAGACGCCACGAAGCTAATGCGAAAATGCCAAAAACGGCAACCGATTTAAAACCTAACCACACGAGTCCATAAGATTCGAAATGTTCACGCGTTTAATGTCAATGTCTCGGCTGTGAATTGTCACAGGAATAGTGAAGGTACAAAATCGTCAGTCGTACATCTGTCGTTCACCGAGCAGTTTGGTTGTAATGGCATATGCAACGACCGCCCGCGAACGCTTTTTTTATCGTCATTGGGTGACGAGCTATTTGTGACAATTTTAAATATGTTTAGTCGTAAAACTATTAAGAGGTAAAGGAGATACGGCCGCGCATTTCGTTGAAACACTTAAGATGATTACAGGGTTTTGGAAAAATGGAAACTTTAACCTTTTGTGGATATCAAATACAATGAAAAGTTAGAATTGAAATTTCATTTTCCATTCCTTCCTAGCTAATTAACTAGCTCATTACATTTCATTTACTCTCAGAGTAATTGAATCCACTGTAAAACGTTATGTAGGCTTATTACCTAACTCGCTCGCAATAGCCATCGTGTTCATTTTGACAGTTCTTGTATGAATGTGACAGCTAGCTGATTCCTATGCCAATTGTCAGCCCATACATGAACTGTCAAAATGAACACGATGGCGATTGCGAGCGAGTTAGTAATAAGCCTACTGCACTAACTTTCGTTGCAATTTTCCTTGAAATCTGATGACATTAATTATGTAATTATGATTGACTGTACGCATTTTACTCGCTCCAGTTTCCCGATATTAACATTCCTTCAATAATATTGATATAGTATAATGTTAATTGGAATTTACTACTGCAGGTGCACGCAATAAATCTCGCGTCAGTCGATCTAATGTATAAATTGCAGTTGCGAATGGTGAAGATCATTTTGCAATTTCAATTACCGAAGTTTCTATAACTATTCAAAGATATACATAAATGTAGTGTTAGCTCATCTTATGCTTTGCGTTTGAAAACGAATGTGTTCGAAATGTCTAATGTTCGTTTGGTCTAAACTTAATGTATAATAATAATGCAATGTCTTATTTACCTACTCTTGACGATTTCAATCTAAATTCTCCAAACTTGACAATGTACAATAATTGATGACGTAATTTTAATTGAATGAATAAATAACCTAATCTAATCTATACTGAAACCATCTTCTTTTCAGGAAAATAACAAAATAAACCCAACCTGACCTATAATTTCAATTTTAGACCAAATTATATCATTCGATCAAACACGTGAAATAAATAAAAAGGATCGTTATGTATACCTATACGTGCAATCACTACATAGTCACTATCATCACTATCACTACATAGTATAAAATAAAGTCGCTTTTTTTGTCCCCGTGTCCCGATGTATGCTTGCTTATAACTTCAAAACCACACAACGGGTTTTGATGCGGTTTTTTTTAATAGATAGAGTGATTCAAGAGGAAGGTTTATATGTATAATACATGCATAATATACCGTGCGAAGCCGGGGCGGGTCGCTAGTATAAAATAAAGTCGCTTTCAGCTATCTGTCTGTCTGTCCCTATGTATGCTTAAATCTTTAAAACTACGCAACAGATTTTGATGGGGGTTTTTTAATAGATAGAGTGATTCAAGAGGAAGGGTTATAATAAATGTACCTATAATTCTACGCATACGAAGTTGCAGGCAGAAGCTAGGAAAAACTATAATACTCCGATAAGATTTATTGTCACGTTGTGACTTTATTTCATCATTAGTGACATGTCATTTATTACAATCAAGCACATTTACAAGTACAAAGAACTCTAAGTAAACTATCGTCACCCCTTACGTAATGATTCAAAGCAAAAAAAAGCCGCCACTCCTAATCCCACCGTCAGCGACAATATTAAAAGATCATTCACTACTACTATAAATATCCTATTCACGGGCACTAAATAAGCCGGCAACCGCCCCACACTCATATGTCTTGATTCCGTCTAATAACAATTTGGGCAATTATGTGACAAAAGGAAGTGTTTTCGGGGACATTCCTCTCCGTCAAGCCCCCGGGCCCCCTTGGGGCCGCGGGGCCACATTATTGCCCCTCAGTGATTTATACGTCATCGCTTTAAGCCAATTTTCGGTCTATTTGTTGGATAAATGTTCGGTGTAGTTTATTTGGAGCGAGGGAAGCTGTTTCCTTTCCCGTCGCAGATGGTTGGGAACTCTCTTACCTATTTTATAAAAAAAAAGTTTGTTACTACCATCTCTATTAGTTTTATAAATTTTATTTGATAAAATTAAACCTTCCGTTGCCAAACATAATATTCTCAAAACATGATATTAAGCTAAAAAATGGTGTTTTTTTTGTAAAAATTGGGTCCTGCGTGTAAAATTTGCTTCTATCTATCTATACTCACGAGCAAAAATAACGGGTTTTCATAGGAATTTTTATGAAAGGCAACCTTTTAGTTTTGCTTGTCAGTGTATTTGTATTAGTGGATAAGTAGTAAATAGAAAACGCTGGCTGAAAAAATCCTGTAACAGAGGTCTTTGGGGGCTAGGTGTAGCAGAGTGAGCTTTTGATTCTGATTTCCATTCTTATGACACGGCATGGTTTCCAGAGATGATAGTGAACGTGTTTCATCACGTAACCCGTTTGTTGCTGGCCCTTTGTAATATGAATAAAAAGGATAAGCAATATCCGTGAAATAATAAAAAGCGAGGATATAATGAAGCGATCACCGGATCCCGCCGTCGGGGGTCCGTCGGTATGAATTTATAAATTATGGACCCCCCTGGCATAGTGGGCGAGCTTCTGCCGAATCGATAGTTATCAGGAAAATCGATTGTGTGACTCGAGCTTAGAATATAATCGTCATTTGAAACTTAAGCAGATGACGTTTAAAGGAAACGGGTTTCTTGCGTAAGTTACTGTTGACTGTTGGTTTACGGATAAAACCAAAACATTTTTAAAAAAAGAAGAAAAATCGGAGAGAAAAATAACATCCTATTCAAAACTTTCATGGTGAAGAGACTATCGATTCTTTCACAGCTTTATATCCCAGTTAGGTTGACACTTCCAACAATTATCATTATATTTCAACCAATTTACTCAACCTTAACAAATTATATACTTACTTAGTGGTGAAAGCCGCATGAGAATCCATTTAGGAGATTTTGATTTTGTTTAAAATAATGCAGTGATGACGTAGTAAAGACAGTGAGACAGCGTTACATATAATGTTTCTATACATATCTACTGACATTATAAGCTTCTGTTCAATACTGATAAACACTAACCCCCTTATTCATAAACGCTCTGTAGGCTTCTGCTAACTTAGCAATCGTTTGTCCTTATCTGTGAAAGGTAAATGTCAAAGTGACAGAAAAGGACAAACGGTTGCTAAGTTAGCAGAAGCCTACAGAGTGTTTATGAATAAGGGGGTAAATCAGTAGGTAATTAACCGACTCAAGTAGCCGGTCGTGATAAGTCCAAGGTGCACTATTAATTACAGCCACATGCTTGCTAACTAACCAGGTTTTTATGTATTAATCGTGTATGAAGTAAATAAATTATAGTCATACAATAGTTCAGTTGTTACTTAAAAACTTGTCAGTTTAATGGTGAACGTGTAAAATCTGTTTCTTGAAATTAATGACAACAATTGACTGACTTTTATCGCCACAAATCACGACGCTTTACTGTCCGGGAGTTTTTGATATAATCAATGTTATTCTAAATAAAAGTTGTATCAGCCAATACTGCCAAAGAAATATAGTTCATAATTATATACTAACTACATCTCCTAATGTACTTAAGTACCTACGATGTACCTACTTAATTGACCCTTACAATATGGCGACAGATGGAGATAGTTTTTTTTTAGATGACGCTTCGGCCAAGGTTTTAAGACCATTCTGCCAAAACTGTCACTAAGCGAAACCAAATGAAAACACAGATAAAATATCACGTGTTTATCCCGGCTCTTAAACTACCTCTTTAACCAAACCAGAGACAATAAATAAGGCATAAAATAAACCTAGCAGTTAACTGAAGTGGTATCTCAAAGCAGATCCGACTAATGGTTTGTTTTGGCTGCTTGACGTATAAAAAGTTATCAGCCAGTGCAGCGAAGATCAAAGGCGGGATGTTGGTAGCCCTGTTTTGTTTAGAAGTGCTAATATTCTTAATTTTTTTATGTTCCTTGAGTAAAGGTGCATAATTTATAAAAATAAATCCAAATTGTACTGCGGGAAGAGAAAAATTTTCACGTGGTTTGGCGTTTTTAACGTGATTTTTTATTTGAACTTAATATTTACAATAACTAAGAAACATTGCTACAAAATAAACGCAAGTTGTATTAGATAAATCGATGTAAGATGAAGATCATTTTCATTTCATCGTCATCTTTTTAAAAAGTAGAACAAAAAACGTTTTGTTTAATAATAGGTACCTTTTTTGTCATAATTTATATTAAGTTTTTTTTTAAATATTGAGTTTTCCACATCGCATGGCAAAAGTTCTTGTAAACAGCCTCGGTAAATACCTGTTCCATTTTCCGTGTGGATGTGTATCTAAATGTGTATGGCGCAACTAAACACGGCAAGATTTTATCGTAATGGCGTACATAAGCTTCAAATTATAGAGTCCAGGCTCTATCTGTTGTGTGAAATGCGAAATGCGATTCGAATTACACCGCTTCGACTTTGCTTTGAACAATTGAAGGTTTGATGACTGACTTTTAAGGCTCCTACTACAGTAAATTTGAAATTTCTTTTTTGTGTACAGTTTCCAAACGATACATCTGAGTTTTCTAGGTGCTCAAAATTTCTGAGCATGCTCTTACGCTATTGACAACGCGGCCATGACACACACACCCAGTGTCGAGACACATTTGAGCATCAGGACAGGTCTGATGACTTTTGTAGTGTTTGTTAATATCAGGAAAAAGTTCTTAATAAAACAAAATTTTGTAAAAAAGAAGGAAAAATGGAACGGAGGCAAAGCCGCGCGCTAAAGGTAGTGTTTAATTTTCAAGGTCAATTTCAAAAGCGTGTTCTGCATTTTTTCTTGATTTAATGTTTTAATTAGAGGTCACTGTTCTAACGCACCAGTACGTTATTAATTCTTTTGTTTTTTCCATGACTTATAAATTTTTTCGCGTAGTTAAAAATAGAACGCTAAAACTATTAGACACCGCAAAAAGATGCACAAAAAAAGTTCATAACTAACGATTCGTAATTATAAATTACAATTTTATTCACATAAAGCATTTCAACAAAGACCATTTTGAATCGGGAGCGGTGCCGGCTTCGCCCAAAGACTTCGATAACCATCGCTCGTTACTCTGTCATGGGTGTTGCACTAACTGCCAGCAATCCACGCGTGCAACCTTTTTACAGGCCGTTTTTGTTGCTGGCAGCTTTTTCCGACAGCCACAGATTAAGAAAAGTTGTATTTTAAATTGAGAACATGAGGTACGAGGAATGTGAAGCAGTTTTAAGCGCCGTTGATTTATTTTGCGTTGCGATATTTTACTTTGTGCTCGCCGATAGAATCTTGGCGCCATATTTTAAGGCTATCGTATTTAGCATAAATTATTACATCGTTACCTCGGCTCTACTCACTCGAAACAATCAAAATTTAAATTTACCAAATCCCAGAGACAATCATATTGAAAAAAGCATGTAGGAATGTCAATAAAATTATTGTAACATTCAACTATTCAAGTATCATGATAATCGTCAACCATTATTTATGTCGTAACATCTATAAATACTGATGATGAATTACATCAATCACAATACCTAAGCCTTCGAGATATTGCTGGTTAATTTATGCCATACTAATTGTTCATAATAAGACATTGTAACATATCGCTACCTCGGGGCTCAATTGTCGTATAAGCCATTTTGACGAAAATGAGATTTGAATGCAGTCTTGCTCAGTTTTTTTTTCTCTATCGATCTGTGTATTTAAAATTCTCCAAATCCCAAAAAAATATCGAATACAACCTCCATTTTCTGTAAGTCTAAACAGGAAATTTAAAAAAAACGAGCTATAAAAGCCAGCTACTCAGCGTGTGAAAAAGGCAAAGGTATTATTGACCCTAAATCAAGATTTATAATTGGCATAAAGGACATTGCTTATCAAACTTGGCGTACACGACCTTAACGATTTCTGAAAATTGAACAAAGTTTATTATACAACCTGCCATTACGTTTCATTTTTAAGATGTATAAGCCACCACTAAACCAATTTGGTGAATACGACCTGAATTATTTCCAATAACAGAATAAAGTTTGGTGTACGGCCTGCAGTAGCATTTCATTTCATGGCAATAAACGCCAACAAAAAATAAATTTGGAGTAAAAACGGCGTTAAACACATAACTTTTATAAAAAAGATTGTTTTTAATTGAAAGAGATTAGAAGTATTAAATGCTATATTCTTGTTGCTACTTTTCATTTTTATCGTTTCATGTGGTACTTGAACAATCTTTTTAATAATAACAACGTAATTTGTGTTTTTTTTCGTTGGCATTGATGTTTTACCTTCAGCAATATATATTTTTTCTATACGAATTTTTTGTTACTTACCAAACCCTCAAACTTCTTTAATATGAATGGACTTTGAAAGTTAAATACGATTCTCAAACTGATTTGGTTTATACCTACCATATCATCATTATCGCAGTAAAGTAGTTTGGGGTGTATATGCATGATTTATTTTTTTACAGTAAAGTACCTAACCAAAAAAAGAAAACCGGTGACTAATACCTTTGATTTTTTCAAAAATCGTAATAGCTGACTTATACGTCCTAAGTAGCATGTACAGCAACTATTATTTTGGGTCATAAACGTCATTCTGTTTGCTTTTAAGAAGCGTATAAGCCATCTTTTTTCTTTGTTTTGGGTTATATCTTAAATATTATGAATTCATATTATTCTACTCATAATTTTAAGAACTTTCATCCCACGAAGCTTCTTTATAACAGTTAAAACAAAAGAGTTACAATTTTTTTTTGTTTTTCTTTTTAGTTTTTTGGCTCTCCTGAAAAATCGACTTTTGGCTTATACGACAATTGAGCCCCGAAGTAGCGATATGCGTATGACAAACTCAGAACGGCTTAAGTTGAAGCGGGTGTAAGTGGACTTACGACCCTTTTCACTTTGGCTTTGCTCCTGGCGTAGGCCCAAAGACCTTTCCGTCGCGCGTTTGTCACTCGTCCAAATGAATATTAACGTTTAATTGATTCAAACGATTAATAAACGGTATTTGAATTACATTCCAAATGTGCGTTAATTGTGATTTAGATTGATCTATTATGTGGTCTGGTAATAATAACAACTTACGACGGTACCTATTGTCTATGGTGTTCCTACTGTAATCATAACTTAACTTATTTGAAAACAGAACGTAAAGTGCGGTCTAGGTATACAGCAATAAATAATGTAACTTCTTATTTAAATAAAAAGTAGGTATAAAAGTTACTGGCAGTTTGCAAAGCGACTTTTGATTATGGAACAATTTTGTTTTTCCCAGTCTTTTTTTTCATAAAGCACCGTTAACTTGAAATCGCAAATAGCGTTCCTAATCTAACTGGCCAGCAATTTGGCGTCGAGCCAGAAAATAAGATTTCCCAGCGGGGCACCGAGTGCTTACCGAATCTCAGAAATAAAAACTACAATGAGCTCAAACCTCAATGGAATCGTAATTTAAAAATCGATTTTTGTCATAAAAACAAATGTAATGTGGCAACGGCCAACGGGGCGTAAAACCAGGAGTTGGACGTGATTGGTGCTCGAATATCGTTTAGGCTGGTTGATATCAAGAAGGTCTTAAGTTTGTGAGATGGTCATAGATTACAGAGCAGTTTGGTTGTGGTCACAGCCGTGTGAACTGAGCCCGTGAGAATGTGGTCAGAGATATTTCTACGACTGTTTTTTCTGCTCCACGTATTGGTTGTTTCTGTTTTTGACAACTGCATTGTTGTTGCCAGTTTATTTTATAAGCATGATTTATTCTACTTCAAACTATTTTAGGCTCGATAGTGTTATAAGTAGGTACCACCTATTTACCTCTCGAAAAAGATCTAATTTGATTATTTTCGATTGACACTTGTTTTGGTCACTGGCCCGAAGCGAGGCTCGCAAAGCTAAATGCGATTCGATTCGAATCGAGCACGGCTGCTCAATCGATTGTCAAATTGGCAGTTGGGATTTTTTGTATCGATTCTAACGTTTGGCACGTTTTAGATGGAATCGATGAAAATGGACACTTGTTATGGGTCGATACGATACATAAGGCGATTCATTGTTGTCTATTTTTATTTGGTTAATGAGATAGAGAATCGCTGACAAAGAGTTTTCTTGGCCAGCCTCGGATTAATTTGGTGTCTATATTTTTGTAAAATGGCTATATTTTTAATTTTTTAATTTAATGAATAACCTCTTTAACATCACCACCTCCAATCAACAAAAACATTTAGGTACCTTGTTACTCCGCTACGAGTAGGTACTCAGCCCAAATAGAAAGAGTGCGCGCGAGAGTAGAGCAGTGTCGCGCGCTGGATAGACTGTATTTTTCTTAGTAAAGTAACGCCTGATGCAATAAAATCACCATTTCCATATTTTATGTCAATCGTGACAAACCTCATCTTGACTCGCACAATCGTTTATTATGTTCTAATATTATCCCAAAACGACCGGATCCCCTAATTAAGTAGCAGAAACAGCGTCGCGCTCGATTAGTGCGCTGCCACACCGTGGACGTCACCCGCCCGTTGCGAACGTTTTGATAACGCCGCCGCGACGTTAAGAAAGTCTTGTGATGTATTTAGGATGCTTATTTAAGTAAATTTTTGTGATCACAATGGCATATCTAAAGTTTGAAAGAGACTGTATGAATTTTATTTATAATTTAACGCATTCCGTTTTTTGTATAAGTGCAGATGCACTTATAATAAAAACGTTTAACCTCCACGCAACAGTTGTACAATGTTACTGGCCGGCTGTAATCTGCCGCAGCGTTCCATTTTCAAATTACCGATCGCAATTACCAATGGTGGGCGCGCAACATGGCAGCCGGAAACGCAGCCATATTGTACCTACTTACTGCCAACACAAACAAAACAAAACACATTCAGGTCATTAACAATTTTTATAAATAAACCTCATCAGTGGCCAGTCATTTTATTGCGAGGAATAACGACGCTCGTTTTTGAGTTAGGTTATTATTATATTCTTTTGTGTGACAGGATAAATTTCCACCGGACTAGTGAACCTGTTTAAATACAACATGTCTCCGTGTCTCATTGAACTAGTCAATTGACAAGTTTTACCTGAGTTATGGCATTCGACTTAATCATCTCGTACAAATTTAATGTTCACGGGCAAACAAAACTATGCAATACAAGTTCATTTTAATCAACTTTTGCAACAACACTGACATCTAAATGCCCTACTATATCAATCAAACTAAATGGTCATTCTGTATAAATCACCCATCAAAATATCTCAGAACTTTGTATAAAACAATAAAGAATTACAGTCATTAGTATCGGCGGGTCATTCTTATGCATCAAGGCAATCAAGTCTGAGTTTTTTTTAATGTTTTTGGTAGCGGATACCCGCTTATTATGCCTAGTTCAAGTAATTGCCTGTGTTGCCAGCTAACTGAGGTTTGCATACAAATTTGAAGAGTGTGATTCTCATTTGATAATGATTTTTATGGGATTGTATATTTTATTGTGGATAATGAATGCCTTCTGAGGTGTAACTGTTTTGGCTCAAATTAGAAAATAACGTTCTTGTGTCAGGTTTGACATTTAGTGATTAGAATAAAAAGTCAAGGTCTTAGAGCGTCGAACGGAAATAGTACCAATAACACAAATTGCTCATTTTGCATCTGTTGAAAGAAGACAGAGAATTACATGATGGGATCTGAGCAGGGCAAAAAATATGTTTAAAAAAAACGGGTGTGCCGGCAGCAGTGAAAACTAAACACACGCAAGCACCCAGCACCGCAGCCCAGCAGCAACTCTCCGTCCATCTTACCCATCCCAAGTGCACAACGCCGCTATAGAAGTATTCGCTTCAAAAATCGACTGAACTGTTTACAAAGTTTACGCACACTAAACAATTATTATTAAAACTTTCAGCTATCTCTAGCTCATATAATCCAGGAAGACTGTCTGGTAAAAAAAATAGGTACAGATAAGCTTAAGACGTAGTTTATTTTATAAATATTCGTATTGATTCTCCACTTATTATATATTATTATTATATCGTCGTATTGATTCTCCACTTTTTCACATTAAACCGCGAGCCCGTTAATTACTTTTTTAAACGTTCCCAAAAAAAAAACCATAGACCATGGAACACACGCATTCGATTTCGCCACGCTTTTTGCATTCAATACTGAATCAATCACGGGTCTCAGTTTTTATACAAATACCTTTGGTCGCATAACAAGATGGGCGAAAAAAAAAACTAAAAAACTGACCAGGATTCAATTTGTACCCGTTAAGGAGCTGTCCACAGCCATTGTTGGGACATCACGGTCGTGATGGAGTGGTTCGATCGGCATTTGTTGATGTTCCTTTCATTGTAACGGTTTGGCAGACTGATAGTGATGTGAAAGGTTCGAAAAAATCGGGTTCGAAGGACCATGAAAATCCGGCTTCAAAGGACCATGTTTTCTTGTTGCCGTCTTTTTTTCTTTATAGGTATGTTTTGTAAAGAAAACTACCAAATCTGCTCTTGATGTTTTCTTTTCTTGTAAATAATTAATGCAATCACCAAGCGTCGTAATCGAAAAATAAGATTGTAACTATTGCAACACCAGAAAGTCACCAAATTACTTTAAAAATAGCGGCAATAGGCTCGACGACGTAATTAATGCCTTAAGTTTTTTTGTACAGTTAATTCACTTAGCACCAACCTTTCTAAGTTCGTAACTACGAAGCCATTCCTTTGCCAATACGTGCGTATCGATCCGACAAACGCGCCTCACCCAGCCATCAAACGATCTACCGCATTTCCTTTTAAGCCCCATCCATTACTCTTTTAACACCCAGTAACTAGACAGCTCTACTCGTTCACGCAGCAATCGAAACTAAAATATTGTGAAGATCGTTTTGCTTTTTTTCTAAATTGATTGAGTAAAAGCAAGGGTCAAATGCATGGCCCTCACAGACATGGCTCTACGTGATGTTATTGAGGATTTAATTAACTACCCACATCCGTGAAAATAAGAGATCCCGAATTGACTGGGAGCGAATTGACGTGACATGCCTATGATTTGTTACAGTTTTTTTGAGTTACTAGAAAACCGCGAATGTAGCGAGAGTTTCGGCTTACAAAGAGTTTTTACGCGATATTTCAACGGGACCACTATTTAATTAAAAAAAAATTAAGCTAACCATTTTTTTATCTCTATGATTCTGAGGAAATTCGCTATAAACAAATCTGAGCTCTCATTTTTCCACATGATGCTTCTTATGAAAGTGAGACACGCATAAAATTCATTTTAAAATTTGTCATTATTGTGTATACGTCATACTCATACGTGAGGTGTTGTACAAAAACTCAAATTACGCATAAACGCAGCTGAAACAAGAAAATTAGAGTTAGTGGATTAGCAAGCCTAATTTGTACCAGTTTATCAAATTCATATCTCCATTTTTTTATTCATCTGTTATGCACATGATCGAATGTCATCAGTCAGCTTGCGCTGTCGCAGTTAGAATAACTTAATTATAATAAGATAGCAGATAAGTAAGGCCTTATACTCCGGAATTCGATTTTCGAAGTTCGTTTCGTGTCGTTTCGCTCACACTAATGGCAATTAATTTGGGTGAGAGAGGGACGGAATTATACGAGCTTTGAAAATTGACTTTTGGAGTAATCCAGGTGCTAAAAATGTGCGGCGTATCTAACACGTTCAGATGCACTAGTATAAAGGTTTCATCCGGCATTTCAACAAGTCTAACTTGAGTCTTAAATTAGGGGCTATTGAGTTGTTATTATGTCTGGATTTGGAATGTAGTTGAAACCTTTTCGTTCTCAGTTTGAGAGGTTAATGATGTATTTTGGTATTTTACGTGTTTTATAACCCTAATTGAGGTCCGGTCAGTTAGAATGATTAGGCTGTGATTAATTCGCGCTTATTGCTCGTTCGACGAATTATTCCTTATTTTTTGTATGACTGGGTATTAATTATGACGCGAAAAAATTTGTCTTATGTTTTTGCTTTTGGGGTTCATCAAAGTTTAGTAAGCTATTTTATGAAACAAAAGGTGTTGCTATAAGTATAGTAAAAAACTTGTAAAACTTGCATTATGTAGGTACTTACTTAGATACTCAAGCCTTACAACATTGTTTAGCCGCCCGCAACTATAACGTCGACTAGCTATCATACAATGTTATTTGCAAAGTTTACAAGTGTGTGAAAGTAGGTACTGGCTCTCTTATCAAATTTTTTTTTTTTATTTATTCATAATTTATTCTAAGTTTTACAATAAGGTTTTTACAGATTGAGCCACTATTGAAAACCTCAGAGGTTTATGTAATAAGTGGGGAGATCGCGCGGTTCGATGCGCTCCCTCGTGTAAATACAATTCGCACCATTCGTGTAAGAATGACCCAAGAAAGACGTAAATTGACTTACGTCCTTCTTCCACACATTTCAATTTCAGCCACCCGCTCAAAAGATCTCTTAGCCACCTTTTCAAGTTACTTAAGCAGTTTATTTAAAAAACGATTGATTTAACTTATGTGGCCCGTTACTGAACGTGACAGTTACTGAACTGTAAGTACTTACAGTGCGTTTTAAAATGCTCGCATTCCAGAAAGATGACAATGCATAGGCAGGTGATATTAACGACTATGGTGTTTTTATTAATTTTTGCGGTAAGCCACGCGTTATAAACGCTCATGCGCCATGGACAGCGGAAAAAAAGAGCCATAAACTAAAACGTTAAATACCATTTTCACTTTATTAGTTGCTTTTAAAGGCCTTTAAATTCAATTTGTTTTTTATTTGGAGTTGCGTTGGTGGTCAGTGGTCTTTCTTTTAAGGTAAAGGGAAAAGAATGTTATATAAATTTTAATAATCGTATTTCTTCTTTGCGTTAAGTGTGAAAGGAAAGAACAAGCTGACTCCATGATGCAAAGATACCAAAAAAAAATGGACTAAATAAACATTTAAAAAAATTGACGAAATTAAGCTTACTAACTTCCATATTCAAATCTAAGACAATTACAAGCTGTTTGTAAAAATGGTACTTAGATAATAAACGCTAAACCGGAAACTGATAACATTGTGGCCCTATCCTCATTTCCGGTGCCGATTATTGCTGGCAATAAAAGAAAATTACAATTTTTCTATCTGACTTCGATATCTGATATTACGAAATTTTCCTTGCTTCTTGAATTTGAACACCTTTATGACCTGTGTAATGTAAAGTTTTTTTAAGTATCGCCATTAAATACATGCAACTCAACTTTAAACGTACTTATACATTTTCAGTTGATGGTGTATCAAATGGATGGTTACAGATTATACCTACTCCAGTTAATGGGGCGAGCGAGACGAGACGTGGATTTCAACTAATGTGATAGGTCCATCCTGTACTCGTACTTACATACGTACATACATACATGAATCACGTCTTTATCCCTTACGGGGTAGACAGAGCCTAAGGTAACAAGACCTACAGGCCACGTTTAGCAAGACACTGAGGGCGCGTAGAGGTGGAAAGTGGAATCAAAATAGTGATCCCGTAGTGACTCGTACGCTCCGCATAAACTAGAACGCACCCTAAAGAGCTTTTAATTTAACTAGTTTCCAAATTAAAAATAACACTATACAGGCTGTTAAAAGAACGATATGGCAAAAATTACTGCAGCTAATTTTAGTTGGTTGTCGTAAGCGACACTCCTGTTCCACCTTGGGGCGTAAAAGCCTAACTAAACTAATGTGTCACGAAACACAATGTCTCAGCCCGTATCCACGGCTCGTTAAATCATAACGATTCCTGGGTGTGTTTTTATTGTATGTTTTACGACGGAAGAGTTACATTTTAGCGCTGCGGGCACTTTATTGCTGTCATAGACTCGAATACTGTTTTAGTACCTGATAACAAGTTTCCAACGCGTCCCTTTATCTGTATACGCTACCACGATATACTTTTACTATTATCTGTGATATACAGCTTTGAATAGCCCTTAAATTAAAAGCGTCTACTGATATTGAGTATTTCTAAAACTGCGGCAATCAGAATTAAAGGTTACTTCTAAGTTTGTTGATACGCCCTATAGGTGTAAAGAAATGTCTACTTTAGGCTCACGGAAAGTTTGATAATTTTAAATAAACATTCCGTATATTTAGATGAGTAATGTTACTTCTCTTATTGTTACAGATGGTCAGTCAAATCACCTAAACCTCTTCAATTCGAGGCCTCAGCCGAAGAAGAAAAGAAAATCACGAACAGCCTTCACCAACCACCAGATATTTGAGCTGGAGAAACGATTTCTGTACCAAAAGTACCTCTCGCCCGCTGATAGAGACGAGATAGCCAGTTCACTTGGTCTCTCAAACGCCCAAGTCATCACGTGGTTCCAAAACAGACGAGCAAAGCTCAAAAGGGATATGGAGGAGTTGAAGAAAGATGTAGCAAGCGCTAAGGTGCTGTCGGCGCACAAGAGTTTCTTAGAAAATGTGACGGACTTAGGCATCCTGAAGAAGAAAGCCATGAGTATAGGAGCTAGTGAGGAAGCAGCGACAAACCTTGTCGTGAACGCGTCCAAATGAAACGAGGCCTCGCGCGCGATCGCACCCGCGGTCTACGATCGCCGCGCGCTCGATTTTTGAATCGAACTGTTCATTCGAACGAACTCTATGTGAAATACTTTTTCAAATTAACGGACTTTTTGAATAGTGACGTTTGATGTATCTCCACTAATTACTATGGCGTAAAGTACTTCACTCTCTCTAGTGTAAAATGTAAATAGATTGAACTAGGCGTAGTTTGTAACTGTACAAACTTATGAAGAAGCTTCGTTGGAAATTTAAATGTGATAGTTGATTTTATTATTTAAGTACTTAATATTTTATAGAGATATTCCTAAATTATTTATTGTGGGTTTATACTGACTGGTGTTAGGGATTTTCGTTTTACTTAATTTTGAACCTGGTTTAAATTATTTCATTTTTTAATTTATTTAATACCTAACTCCGTTACGTGCAATATAATGATTAACTTTTGATTTTTCTAATCCAGTCGTATAAATCTGAGCATAAGAGTTACAATGTACATACATAGATAAATGTATAAGCTAAATTTATAAGTAGGTGTACGTATAAGTTGAAACTCTTTCCATAGTTTTATAAACAATGGAGAATCGAAGCAAATTGTGACTAAATTACTATAAATTAGTACAGTAAATACTAATTTAAATTAGTAAAAATAGTTACTAATTACCGAGGAAATGTGGCATTATTACCGACCGGTATTATATTAAATTGAAAACGGTTTGACAACCGTAATTGCCTGTTGTTTCAGTGAAATAAATCAATTATTTTAATGAATACAAAACCTTATCTGAAACTTTATGTTCTTCGCAGATTGTAGTATTGTAGCGTATGGATACATTTTATTACCGTTATATTTAAAAAGCGATTATGTAAGGCCACGTGATTCTTTTAGTTAGGACTGAAACGCTGCTGTTAATAGATGATCATTACGTGTCCTCTTACAGGGTCTGTTACAATCACGACTGCAAAAATATCACTCCAAAATGGCAACATAATTGTGTTGAATTTTTAATATGAGTAGTACAAAATAACATCTCGAACTAAAAATTGCATTCGAGCGCTAGTTTTGTAGCTTATTTTGAATTTTTGCAAATGTGATTTCATAAATCTAAGAATTATCAAGATTCAACTGTCATTATACTGTATGATTGGCAGTAGGATTACCAATTTACTAATATGACAACATGTTCTAAGTACCTACCATTATACAGGATGTTTCTTTTGTCACAGTAATGTGCGCTGAGAAGTGTAAGCGACATTATGTCACTTACGTCTTTTTACATCAGCTTCCGTACTATCGCCATCATAATCTCTGTATTCGCGGAAATTACTTCCTTACTACCACAATGTTCATCAATACGTTTCAATGGTTGCTTATCCACGATTCATATGTATCTGTAACCATTTTTTATTATAAATAATCTTTACTCTGTCGAACAAAACGCAACGTTTCGTTCATGAACAACAGTAACTGTTTCGCTTATTATCTAATTTCAGAATTAATCATTCTCATACACAGATGTTAGGGT
The DNA here is from genome assembly GCA_932294345.1 of Pandemis cinnamomeana. Classification (NCBI taxonomy): domain Eukaryota; kingdom Metazoa; phylum Arthropoda; class Insecta; order Lepidoptera; family Tortricidae; genus Pandemis; species Pandemis cinnamomeana. Next base: position 4,572,071 of record OW028724.1, on the reverse strand, counting down.
CCTAGTGAAAAAGGGGTTTAGTTTAAAATAAATGACAAATTATTTCACAGAAGCATACAGTTAATATCTGGCCACTATTTCACCAAAACGACAATTGTCGGTGACATGACAATCCTGTTTACATTACCAACGCGACGAGAATCTACGCCTCATTCGAATTGTCACTTGTCACCGACAATTGTAGAATTGGTGAAACAGGGGCCTGCTGAAATAATTCCAAAATAACTATGAGACTATTTGTATACAACAGGATACTAAAATGACTGTAATGCTATTAAAACTACCCATATCTTAACCTTTTCGACGCCAACGACACATATATCGGCACCGCAGGTTCAACGCCAACGACCTATATATACGTCCATTACTTCAATGCAAAAGCAACCTTTATTAATTGGGTTTAGGTTCAACTTAAGGCACCGCAATAAAGATGTATGGCGTATGGGTGACGTCTCTTGTATTTGACGTGACGGCGAAAAGGTTAAACGTAGGTATGTGTTAAAAAACGCAAAAAAATCACGTGGTTTTACTTAATCGTGTAACCTCTCGTTCCTACTGTCGCACGTGCGACATTTTATACTTATGTAGAGCCGCATGCGGCAATCGGTACTGTGCATAAGCTGTAAATAAACAATTATGTGTTACGACTATGTTTCATTCATACCCCACTTAAGTATACTGACGAGTTAAAATTCTAAGAACAGCATACTTACATATATCACGTCTTTATCCCTTACGGGACAGAGCCTTAGGTAACAAAACCTTAAGGCCACATTAAGCATGATTAAGGGCGTATAGATGGAAAGGGGAATCAAAATAGTGATGGGTTGCTAGCCGCATCGCTTGTAACATGATTCCTAAGATTTTGGCCCATTCCCCCGATGGGCTTTTACGATCTGCGCGGGAAGAGATGCAAGTGGTACACTATGTTTTTTCTTTACTCCCAGACCAGCATGGAAGAAACACAACAAACAAGAACAGCGTTATATTTGCTCGTCAGTGTACATATGCCTAGTATGATAGAAAAGGAAAGCGGTATACCAGTTTCACAGCCATTATCAATTAAAATAAAATAAATATTATAGTTAGGCCGTGTCTTGTGTGTGTTCTTCCACGTCTGGGAGTAAACAAAAACATAAAATTTACCAGTTACTTCTGGTAAAAGCCTTCGCGGAATGGGCGAAAGTCTTAGCAATCAAGTTATAGGCGAAGCGATTTTGATTTCGCTTTCCATCTAGATACGCCCTTATCGTGCTAAACGTGGCCGTAAAATTTTGTTACTGTAGGCGTTGTCTACCCCGTAAGGGATAAAGCCGTAATACATATATATGTATGTATGTCTTAAAACTAATCCGGAGTACTCAGCAGGTGGTCCGGTTAGTTTGACTGTACAGAGAACACCCTGTAATTATTTTACAGGATTTTTTATTGCTGTTTAAATATGTTTCCCTACATTAGTCGACGTCATTAGAAACACCTTACATTACAGTATGTTTAATGTAATACTCGATCATAAAATACGTCTCGAAAACATTTGCGTTGAAACGTCAAATACAACAGTGTTGCCATTTCGGTCCGCAAGTGGCGCTGCCAATTTATTCGCAGTAACTAAGACAGCTTACGCGAACGTGATTGAGACGTTTTTTGTGTGAAAACTTACACTAGAGCCTCAGGAAAGTGCTTTACCAGTTTGACAATAACTGCCACCTAACGCATTCATTGCCGGGAACGCATGTTATAAGCGTTTTCGTGACTTTCCCAGTGCCGTTGTCATTTAGAAGAACCTAACACAGTCTTGAGTTTGAGTCTGACAGCCAGAAGCAAATGCGTCAAGATGAAATAAATATACAACTTAATTTAACCAACTAAAGATTTGCAGAGAAGAGCTCTACAAAAAACCCCGATTTATTGAACGCTTTTTGCGAAATACTCTACGTCCTACGCTCTTACTTACCTCTTAACTTTTGCGATATCATTGGTATCAAATAAGCATCTATTTAGAACTGAATGGAGGCTCTATAGTTTAAAACTAAAACCTTCAATTTGCTTCCCATTAAAATCTTAAGTAAAACACGTTTGTGGTTTGAGTTACGACATAATTTTTATATATTGCAACACCAACAAAGTTCAAAAGCACCCGACCGCCACAGAGCCGTAAAATTTCATCTGGTATGGTTAAGAACACTAGCCAGCAAAACAAAGAATAATTAAAAACAAAAAACAATCCGTACAAGCCTTGTCTATGGTCACTCAACTTAAATAGCGGTATTCTGTAAAATCCATTCGCCACACATCCGAAGCTGTTCGTATTTTGAATTTGCTTTATTTGAATTTGGAACGGCGGAGTGTTTGATGGAGTCGCGTGCCGCCGCCGGTGTAAAGGAGTATTTATACTACGCGTAAGTATTTTTTCCCATTACCTACTTTAAAAATGTTGAAGAACATTAAAATATCAATATAATGCTTAGACGGCAAAGTCTGGACGGTAGGTTAAACTTCAAAGTTTATGAGAGAAATTTAAAAATTATAGATCTCTACATGAACACTAGATTACTCGCCCTTTATAGAATTTAAAGTAACGTAATTATGTACTGAATCAGTATCTAGAGAAAATTTCTGCAAAACATTTTGCTGAAACCTAGAGGACAATATTATTTTCTTTTTAAGACTGTTAGCAGGGAAAAAAATATTAGGGTACTTTTAACAGCCGCCAATGTACGCCTGGCCTAACGTTGTGATGTCCAATTACATGACGCTGTTCGAAAATCTAAATTGTTAAAACTGTACGAGAATTTGTTACGGACAAGAGTTTGTTATTTGTTAATTGGTCGCCCACTAACCACACTAGCCAGTATTACTTGACCTTCAACTGTCTGAGAGTGTCTTGAGTCAATATGTCAAAATAGAGTGGTGACGCTCTCTTAGGTCACTTTGAAATATTCATATTGGTTGTTAAATCGTTAACTGGCCAGTATCATTGCATGAAAGCGCGATAAAGCGTAAAAATAAATAATTGCTTGTAAACACGAGAGTTGTCTTTGGTTGCGTTCTATTGACAAATAATCGGCAATAAGACGTTAGTGTGGCCAGTTTATGAGACAAATTGGACACCACGGGCCCATTAGTGTTGCCACACATGATGACGGCTTTCGTGCGTTGAGGATCGAATAGCGGTATTGTAATAAAAGGGAGATTCGAGAAACTAAGTTGTTATTTTACGATTGTGTTTATTAACTCTCTCTAGATATCGGCTCTACCTATTGAATCTTTGGAAATGTGAAATTATTCGTACCTACTAAAAACAAAACTGCTTACAGTTGCTAACTCATCATCATGAGGAAACCAGCACACGTCAACGAAGCAAATCAATGGTGTGCGTGAAGTTCCCAATCCGCACTGGGCCCGCGTGGGAACTATAGCTCAAGCCCTCTCATTCTGAGAGAAGGCCTGTGCCCAGCAGTGGGACGTAACATATCATCATCATCATATCAGCCACAGGACGTCCACTGTTGCCCATAGGCCTCCCCCATAGACCTCTAGTTGCCTCGGTTGGAAGCGGCTTGCATCCACCGTGAACCCGCGACTTTAACCAGGTCATGCGTCCAACTCGTTGGTGACGTCCTACGCTGCGCTTGCCGATCCGCGGTCTCCACTCGAGAACCTTTCGGCCGCGACCATCTGTTCTCCATGCTATATGGCCTGCTCATTGCCCCTTCAACGAGCTAATTTGCTTGGCTATTTCGGTAAACCTTGTTCTTCTACGTATCTCCTCATTTCTGATTCGATCCCGTAAAGAAACCCCAAACTAGGTTAACTCTAACAATAACTAATACCTAGTTTTGCCTATATTTGCCAACTATTGATAAATGCTTATAGATTATAAATATCTATAGATGCCTGAGAAAGATTTGGTAGTGATCAAATTACATTTAAGTGAGATAGTCAAAAGTAATGAAATAAATTTTAGTGCGAATTTCAAACCATCATATAGACAGACGTCTAATTGAGGCAATACTTATGATAATCATCGCCCAGGCGAAAAATAACTCAGCTATCACACAATAGAGCACGTGAAATGTCACGTCGTCGTCATCGATAATTCCGAAGTGTGTCATCGCAAATCAATAATGGAAACACGATCGTCATTTTCAAATAATAGTCCGTTACTGCGCAATCTCCAACCCACGCACACGACATACCTCCCATAATTACCAAGCTATTAATGATAATTTGTTGGCTCAATAGCATCATGAATAAAAGGCGAAATTTAGTAACGCTTAATAAAACCCATACAAACGCAAAAGTCGAGGAAAGCCACTAATAACATGGCCACGAGCTGCTAATTTATGTTCACTTTTGTGTCGTAATTAATACTGGCTGTATACTTTGCATAGCCACTTTTATCAATTCGAAATTCAAAACCCTGGTGTCTTTGTTGGTTTTAAAACTATAATTTTGAGGCCAGTACGCGTTGGCCGGGTGTCAGTAGTAGGTAATATTTTATTGAAATCGCCAAACCGTCTTCGAGAACGTAATTTTTCTTCAAATAATCAAAAACACGCCTCTTTTATTGCTGGCACACAACAGTTGTTGATATTCAAAGCGATTCGAAATTCGAAATAATTACACGGAACAATCATAAGGATGTTATTACACGTTTGTTTTTAAAACCATAAAATAAACTTTGTTGTAAGGGTGTTGCGATGCGTAATTATTTCAAAAGCCCTACTTGTAAGAATAAGTTTGTTTAAATTTAAAATTTCCCTGTGTGAGTTTAACTGTAATTTAGAAGTGATCGTTACTTTAATGGTAGCGTCGTGTGAATTTATAATTAAAGCGTCATTATAATTAATTCTGAGTGGCACGCGCCGCCTTGGGCGTTGACAGTTGTTGCTTTTTTGTTTAAATCATGGCTCCCACACACCGACCGCGGAACTGTTGAGCCCGTACATGCGTTAGAAATGGCCACATGGCGCCAAAAAAAAGATAGATTCCAATTTTAAATTAACTTTCATTTCATTTACTAGATAGGCAATAATAGTTGAATTTTAAAATTGCTGGTTGGTAGAGGCGTACTGCACACAAAAACTACTTACTTGTAAAAATTTAATAAATTCCCTCGTAATTTTCGCGTTCAATTAAATTGAAGTACCTATATAAATACAACGTAAAAATAGTATAGTGCATTATTGAAGTAGGAAGCAAATTGGTACACCATATTGCAACCGCACAATCGATCCCATGTGCCATGTGAATATGAATTCATTGCCTCACTCCCCTCAATTTATTTTTTTCCTCCAGAGAATTGACCCAAAATCCAGCCTCTTCCGTGACGAATTAACAAGAGAACACCGGGATGATCTATGGTCTCGCACTTCCTTTGTCTATGCGGGCAATGTGCGTACTCGGCGGCTCTATTGTCCTGGAACTTAGGACACAAAACCATCGGGAGATGTGAACTGGTTTATTTTTCCGTAAAAAATGTGAAATCAGCGGTCATATCCGAAAATTATGGGACAATTTCGTTGCTGCGTGCAAAGCGAATCGATAAAGGCATTACTCATATTAAATTCGCTTATACGTCGCCCCCCCAACAGGTTTTTGCATCTAGGAGTACCTAAGTGCGTATGACACTTCCGTTTGGTTTAATGCTCTAAGTCCCAGTGCGGTGACCAAAAATCGAGGTATCCAAACTCCTTAATAGACTTTTAACAGTGGCGCTTTAAAGTAACAACGATACTGGCCGATTTCACGTTTAACATGTTTGAACTTGGAACATTCTATAGAAACGGCTTTGAACGTCCATATCAAATTAACGAAATCGAACATCAAGTTTAGTCTGCACTGCGGTAATAGTAAAAAAAAGACTGTCAATGGTTAGGGTATCCATTGAAAATGGAGTGAAATCGCGACAATAGGCGGTAATGAAGTGGTTTTGTCGTTTTTACGTGTTTCGCGGTGTGTGGGTATATTAAAGTACAATTATGTTATAAATGGACGTTTATCGAACGATTAGTGTAGGATCGTGGCGTTGTGAAACTGGCTTTATGAAATTGGTGTACGTCACGTACGTCGTGATGGTGTTGCCATTGCAAATAATGGTGCTAATTAATAACTATGTTTAGCTTTTAAAAATTATGACACCCAGTGTGCACATATATACCTAACTAGCTGCTGCCCGCGACTTCGTCTTTCTTGGTTTTTCGCTATTCCGCGGGAACTATGCGATTTTTCGGGATAAAAAATAGCCTATGTGTTAATCTAGGGTATCAGCCATCAGCTACTTCCGTTCCAGATTTTATCCAAATCCATTCAGTAGTTTTTACGTGAAAGAGTAACAAACATCCATCCATCCATCCACCCATCCATACTTACAAATTTTCGCGTTTATAATATTAGTAGGATAGTAGTATTTTAATCAATACATACATACATAAATCACGTCTTTATCTCTTACGGGGTGGACAGAGCCAAAGGTGACAAGACTTAAAGATTACGTTTAGCATGATTAAGGGCGTATAGCAGGAAAGGGAAATCAAAATAGTGATGGGTTGCTAGCCGCATCGCTTATAACATGATTCCTAAGACTTTCGCCCATACCCTCGATGGGCTTTTACCATTTTCGCGGGACTCTTCCCGCAACTGGTAAATTCTATGTTTTTTCTTTATCCACAGACCAGCATGGAAGAAACAAATATGTAAATAAAAAAAAATAAAACACATATGACTAAAATGGCTTAGGTACCTACATCATTTTGGATAAGAGTTGATACTCACCAAACTACAGGACCTATTTTTACCAAACATTGCTAAGAACCTCCGCAAGAAAATTGGCTCACACACAATACATGTAGCTCAGACTATTTAGTTTGTTGCACTAATTAATTGTCAATGAAAAGACGTTAAGTTATTTTTAATTAGAAAGCGTACAGAGAGCAAGAGCACGGTAAAAGTAAGAAGGAAGAGGGCGCTAGTGTTGCCGCTGTTTTATTTTGTTGGTGTTGCCAACAACACACACACACAGAATACGACGTCAAACTTATAACACCCCTCTTTCAGCCTCGGGGGTTAATAAAATAAAATAGCAGAATATTAAGAGATGCAATTAAAATAATGTTTAGGAAAAAAATAGTAATGTCGATTTTATTCTTTTTTATGACTTATCCGTGGTCACATTTACCTTGATGATTTAAAATTGTTTCCGATTCTGATTCTGATTCATAAAAGGGCAGAAATCGGAATAAAAAGGAACTACATATTTCCATACAAAATTGTTGCCGTGTTCACGCATTTTACGTCAAAAATGTGTTAGTTACGTAGAAAGTGGCGCCCTCGTTCAATTTCTAGTCTTTACGTGGGATTTTATAAGTGTTATTTGACTTTAAAACAAAGACTCAACCAAATTAACGGGAATTTTGAATATAGAATGATACAATAAAAAGCAAAATTCTGTCATTAGTTGAGTCACCTTCGATGAACTTTAACTTAAAACCTTTGTTCCTAACAACCCGAATCAAATCGGTTGATATTGAAGCCAATTTAAAAGGATTTTAAACGAGAATTTTCGATAAAACGATATAAACAGCGCCATGAGGAAAATACTTACGTGCAATAAATACTGGCCGAAAATAAACGTGACGCTATTGACATAATTGACGTGCTAAACGTTTTAGCTAAAGATTAGTTTACACTATGCGTGAAGAATCACCTTTAAGGGCTTGGGGCTCGATTTTTGAAAGCACATGTGTGAAAATAGCACTCGAAAGTGGTGAAAAATTGTGTTGAATTTGAAATACGAGTAGCATAGAAGACAGTCACAGCTCTCATTAATCTTGTGAACTAGTCAAAACTTTGATTAAAGCTGTAGCTGATTTATACCACTTTCGAGTGGTACTTTCGATTGATTTTCAAAAATCGGGCCTCTGTAGGCTTATTACCTAACTCGCTCGACGTCTGTGTCTGTTTCATAGTACCTAATAAATAGAGACGGAATCATAGTTAACTGACACTTAAGATAACTGGAACTTAACAGAGAGTGGTGAAACGGTAGGCTTATTACCTAACTCGCTCGCAATCGCCATCGCGGCTTTTTTCAAACCACTACCTAGGCTTCACGACATTTTTATCAACACCCCCGAATATCTGGAGGGCAACACTGAGATTCGATTTCCGAAATTCGTATGACACCGTCTCTCTCATTCTCAAATTAATGACAATTAGGGAGAGCGGAACAGCACGCAACGAACTTTGGAAATCGAATTTCAAAGGCCTGCGTGTGGTGGAAAGAAAGAGAACCCTTGGTCTGCGAGTCTGGTGGCCACGTGCCGGTTTCTTTGAACAAGTATCCGAATAAACATATAAATCACTGTCAAACAACTCCAAATCCCGTCGTCCGTCGTAATCAGAACGGTACTAAGTAATTATTTCATCGAAATCCGACATTTCGACTGTCAATTGGTTGACATCGATAGCTTTAGCAAATTATTAAAAAATCACAATTCGATTTCACAGTCACAATCGAACTCGTTCCTCTGTCCCTCTTGCTCCTATACGATTCCTACTAGATGAAGAAACAGCGCTATTGTTCGAGAAGAGCGATTTCGAATCGTAACGGCTTAGCTGCTGTGATGTGGATGTCAATATCGGATTTGAATTTCGAATAATATTATTAACGGCTTAGGTTTACATCTTTATAAATTTGCCGGCTGCATTAATCAAAATGAGCTTTATTTTTATTGTCATAGGGTTAAAGGAAGTGGTTTTGTAAGTATGTAAATTAAATCTGTCCTATGACAGACGGCGTCCGTCCGATTAAAATGAACTGAGGCTTTGATGCAATAATTGTCCTCTGCATTATTCGGATTGTTAAGTTCATGGAGGGAATTGGGCTTGTCAAGAGAGAGAGAGAGAGATTCACTGCGTAACTAAGGGCCTGTCTCACCACTCTGTAAAGTTTCTGATATCATAAGTGTCAGTTATCTATGATCCCCTCTCTATTTCTTACTGCGACACAGACAGAGACCTTATTTTTTCAGTCTACAGACCGTGAACTCTTAGAATGTCATTCGGGGTTCGGGTACCACCTGCTTACTTCAGTATCAAACTCATAAGAGTAAGTGAGACAGCCAGACAAACCCAATGGGATTCTAAGAGCTCACGAACGTTTCCTTTTATGACACCACAGCTCTTCATAAGGTATTAACCCGTCAAGCATCCAAGCGAGTACAGTAGTCCCTATTTTTTTCGGGTGGGAAATGTCCTAGGGACTGCATTATGCATTCACGCCACTGGCCAGGTCTTCCTCCCTTGGAAGAGCCAGCGACAACTCGCTATATATGCTTCTCGCTCTCTCTTTAAGCCTCCCGCCCGAAAAAGTGAGGGACTACTGTAGTCGCTTGGACGCTTGATGGGTTAAAGCTGCGGCATTCAGCCAGCAATCCAGTAAAACATATCGGCGCAACTAGGAAACAATTTTATTGATAGGTAAGTATTTGATCCTAATATGAGACGTGACGTTCTTACGTGTCGCGGGCACGGGCGTGCCTAATGAGGCGGCCGCGAGTGTCGGATTAGCGGGGCTTGTTAGTCGCACTGACGGAGCTCAATTGATTGGAATAGGTTAGCACAGTTGTGTCGACTTGGTTTAGCCGGTTGAGTGGTTTAGACATTTTTATTTCCCTTTTATACGGCAAGGAAGGTAAACGAGCACGGCTAGCACGAGGTGGATGGGTGTTTTCATACATTCATCGATGTTCAAAGTGAACGACAAGGGCGGGACTAGATTTTGTATCAAAAATCTAATTCCGAAAAAAATCTGATAAGCCTTGTACCTACATACATACATATATCACGTCTTTATCGCTTACGGGGTAAACAGAGCCTAAGGTAAAAAAAATTAAGGCCACGTTTAGCATGAGCAAAGAAAAATCATAGAACGTACCAGTTACTTCTCTACCTGCGCAGATGGTAAAAGCCCATCGAGGGAATGGGCCAAAATCATAGGAATCATGTTATAGGCGATGAGGCTAACCCATCACTATTTTGATTCCACTTTCCACCTACGCCCACAATCTTGCTAAACGTGGCCTTTAGGTCTTGTTACCTTAGGCTCTTGTCTACCCCGTAAGGGATAAAGCCGTGATTTGTGTATGAGTACGTATGTAACCCCGTTCCTAGTGCTGTTTCATAAAACAATTGAATATCAGCTTAGATTAGGTACAGTCAGCGTCATATAGTTTGAAGCATTCAAGTCAGCCAAATAGTTCGGCACACCATATAAATAGTACGGTGTGTCGAACTTTTTGGTCAACTTAGATGTTTCGTACTATATGACGCTTATCTACCATCCTTGAAACTCTTGCCACACTGACTTGAAGTCAATAACATGTCAAAACACCTCCAAAATACCTATTGTTTAGTCAAACCCGTCAATAAAACATTACCTTTGGCACCATCTATTAAACTTGACAAGCACTTGATACGAACCATTTAAACAAAAAGGATGTTAACGTAATTAAATTATATCAAAATTATCGCTCGCGCTCGCTTACGTTTAAACTAAGTTAAGCTTTATTTCTTTAAAGACACGGCCATTTTGAATTGGTATACTGTAAATTCGTGTTAACAAACAAATCACATCAAAGGATTGATTATGATATTCGTTTGAAACGCGGAGTCTTTGATAAAGACACAAACCATATCGCACGGTTTATGATCTCCTGGTACCTGCGGGTAATAAAAGTGGATTTCTCCCTGTTTATAATGGAGAGTTTTATTAGAAACAAGATTTTAAGCTTACTGAGAGAGTTGTATAAGCTACCATTTGCCAAAGTTAGAAACAATTAAAATAAGAGTCTTATTCATATAGGTAAATCACGTAAGTACATATACATAAAGCACGTCTTTACCCCTTGTGGGGTACAGAGCCAAGGGTAACAACCTAAAAGCGACGTTTAGCGTGATTGTTCCTAAGATTTTCGCCCATTCCCTCGGTGGAAATTTTACTATCTGCGCGGAAAGAGAAGCGTAGGTACCACAAAAATACACAAATCACATAATTGGAATACCTTTTTATACCTAACTAGCTTCTGCCCGCGACTTCGTCTGCGTAGAATTATACATAAAAAGCCTCCTTTTTAATCACTCTATCTATTAAAAAAACGCATCAAAATCCGCTGTGTAGTTTTGAAGATATAAGCATACATAGGGACATAGGAACATAGGGACAGAGAAAGCGACTTTGTTTTAAACTATGTAGTGACAGTGATTTGGCGATGAATATGAACGCTTTGAAAGCGGTTTTTTTTCGAACAAAACGTAACTGCTACAACGCGGCATAGCTACTCGATATGATGATAGTTATTTATAAAATAAACTATTAAGTATTAAGAGAAACTATTAAGATTCAAGATTTAAAAGTTTGTTTCGGCGCCGATTTTATAAAGTCGCCTTTGACAGCTATAACTTTGGACCTTAGTCAACAGTGGCGCCAACTGCTGAGCAGAGAAGCGATAGTCGCCCTTTAAAATTTGACATTACAAATATCTAGCTTGTCTATGGATATAGTGATGGGACAAAGAGTAGAGGAGATTCAATTACCGGTTTTCGTTTATCATAACTCACGAGTTTGGATTCGTGGGTACGTTTCATTTTACGCATTACTTGACCAGAAATAGTTAACGAGCAAAGCACTAACTGCAGAGTCCATAGCACGAGCCAGCACGTTCCAATCAAAAAGGTCTTTACGGTTTTACAACTCTTTGATTGATCATTAACTTCGCTCAGGGATTTTAAATAGTTGGCTTTAATTACGTAGCAGTATTTCTATTGTTTTGTGATAGGGATTGAGTGTAGCGGGGCTACGAAGGCTACAGCGTAGCGGCTACGTACGGCCAATGGTCTCAGTCGTTTTCAACTGGTGGCTGACACTGGTGGTTTGTGGACGACAGGCCCCTATTTTACCAAAGCGACAATTGTCGGTGACAAGTGACAATTCTGTTTACGTTACAAACTCGACGAGAATCTGCGCCAGTTGGCTGTATTGACCACGCATTGCAATTCGAATTGTCACTCGTCACCGACATTGTCGAATTGGTGGTATTGAGGCCTGGTGATTCGTGGACATAGAGGAAACAATGTAATAAAAAAAAATTTTTTTTGCAAAATGGCCGCCAAGGGCATTCGGAAAGACCATCATTACCAAGAAGAATGTGCCGCAAGAAACTTGGCAGAAAGTCATTTTTTCAAAATATAATAGGTAATTCAAAATATAATACCTATCTATAATAAGAATACATAAATTCTACTTAAATTAAATTTATAAAAGAGATGCATAAGGTCCCGAGCCTTAACTTATATTAGTCTATGGTAGAGATGTATAAAGTCTCTACTAGTCAAAGTAAAACAAAGTAGTTATGTAAAATAGAGTGGAAATGTCATATAACTCATATGAAGTAACTAAGCCAAGAAGTTGGCCATCACTGCACTCTGATTGGGCAGCCGAAGGTCAAGCAGATCACTAGAATTGATTAAACAGCTCTTGTGAGATTTGTGAGCGATATGTAAAGTCTTTATGAATGAAACTCTACTCACTATGGGCTGACAATTGGCATCGGAATCAGCTAGCTGTCACATTCATACAAGAACTGTCAAAATGAACACGATGGCGATTGCGAGCGAGTATGGTAATAAGCCTACTGATCTGTAAGCAAAGAAAACACACAAAATGTACCAGTTGCTTCTCTTCCCGCGCAGGTAAAAGCCCTTCGAGGGAATGGGCGAAAATCTTAGGAATAGGTGATGCGGCTAGCAATCCATCACTATTCTGATTCTACTTTCCACCTTTACGCTCACATTCATGCTAAACGTGGTCTTAACGTTCTGTTACCTTAGGCTCTGTCTACCCCGTAAGGGATCAAGACGTGATTAATGTATGTACGCAAAAACTTGACAAATTATATACTTTGAAACCTTAGGCATTTTTTGAAATTCCCACGGGATAGGGAATAAATAACGGAATTTATTTAGGTATTCGTTCGCTGCAAATTCCTCTTGAATCACTCTATGTATTAAAAAAAACCGCATCAAAATTCGTAGTGTAATTTTGAAGATATAAGCGTACATAGGGACACGGGGACAGAGAAAGCGACTTTATCTTATACTATGTAGTGATTTATATAATTATAATCTGAATTTTGGAAATGGCTCTTACAATTTTCAAGAAATTTAGTATGCAGGGGGTTTGGGGGGCGATAAATTGATCTAGCTAGGTTTCATTATTAAAAAACGTAAATAAAAAATACTGAGCAAAACTCAGTCATCAGTACTGATAATTGATAAGCGGACGAAGTCGCGGGCAAACGCACCTATGAATAATGCCTTGTAAAAATTACAAAATTCCAAAAGCCATCTGCCAACTCCATCAATATTATGCCTAGCATAAACAATTATACTGCAGCCATTTTAGAAGTAAATTGATCCTAATTATGAAGAAACAGGCGTTAATAGGCCACCTAATAGCCATTTTTATGGCGCAGGCGCCGCCAAAGAGGTTTCCCTTGTATTTATTGACCTCCTTTTTTGTTAAGTTTTAGAGTAAACAAGTAGATACGCCGATGTTAATTGAGGCTTTCGAGTAATCCTTTGGGTAATGCCGTTTTACTGCTGGATTCCATGCTATTACTTTAGAATGAGATAGGTATACATTATAAAAGACGTTCTATGGAACATTTTGCTACCACCGTTTTACTTGCTAGTCCTACCACCAAGCAGCAACCCTTGCGCTGCTGTGTTCCGGCGTGGAGAGCAAGACAGCCGGTAAAATAACTGGCATATCAGTGTAGTTGGGACTTGGAGGAGCCGGGTAGTAAGATAACATATTGTTTTTTTACAGAATTACAAAAACACAGGCGAAGCCGTCGATTAAAACTAGTTGTAATACTTCTACCCACAAAGCACACACGCAATCAAGACCGGCCTAAGAAAACGTTTCGGACAGATCGATTCGCTTCTAACCGAGCTATGTCCAAAAGAATAGGCACTATTGCACCATAATTTATAGCGAAGCTCGAGCTATAGCGCTATAATAGCCTCCCAGACACCTCCGGTGGCGAGAGCGGGACGGCGCGCTACGAGCGAGCGAGAACGGGGACCAGAAGCGCCGCTCCACGTCAAAATACGTGCTCCATTCGTTTTATTACCTTGCGGCTGCGCGGGGTGGGCGCCAGTCAATGAATGCCGATATCGATGCACTGACCATAGATTCAATATTTTGTCGACAGGACTTGCGTTTTCATGACTTTCGGCCAGTGTCGCTTTCGCAGTTTTGCTGGCATTTGAACGCCATAATATAGTTGATGTACGGCATCAGAAGAAGATTCAAGTCTTTGAGCCGGCGTGAACCTGTATAGGATAAAGTCCAAAATGCATTTTTGAAGTGATAACGTCTGATAAATCGATGAACTTAAAAATAATGTTTTAACTTAAAAATATTATGTCGTATTTGATGATTCCGCGTGTACTTTTCGCAGTTGCGGATTTAATTGAACTTGCGTATGTTACCGTAATTAACACCTTTAAATACCTACTTATAAACGCTGTTAAAAGACCTAACGCTTTTATAAAGCATATTTACTTATGTTACCCTTATAATAGTTATAAGTTTTACAAAATAGTACTGCCTTTATCATTCGACTCTATTTTTAACTATGTTTCTATATGAATTGGTTAAGCCTTTATTTTCCACGTATCATGAAGTAACCTGAATTATTTTTCAGCGCGATATTTACAAGTCACATTCGCATAAGTGCCCACCGAAAGCCATACTTCAGCGATCAGCGATATCGATGAACTTCCCCCATCGGCCTACATAATTTTTATCGATACCCCAATCCGCCATGGTGGCAGCACTGGAGGCGGTGCCGCGGCAACATCAAAGGAGGCCACCTCTTTGAAGTGGCCGCCGGCGCGCGCCGCACAACGCCGTAAGCGACAAAACCATACGTCATCCTCCTGTCATTATAACGCCTCACAATTGGAATATTACACTCAGAATGTGGAATTACTTACGAGACAATATAAATTGACAAGGACGGTTTATACCGATTTGGTTTGAGTCAATTGGGCGAAATGGTTTGACGTGTCGACTTTGGTGGCGGTTAAGCGACTTGCGCTTTTGCTTAAGCGACAATTCTATAGTATAATATTTCAGTGACACTTATCTGGCGGGATGCGTTTAGAAATGAGGGCTTTTAGATCGTTAGTAAGAATAAATAAGGAAATGATTATGGAACGTAATTATTTTTTGTTCTCAATTATCCTCGGTCAACCGTTAGCTTAATTCGCTATCATCTTAATTAATGCCAGTAAAACTAATCACAGCGTTTAATCTGACAACTTCCAATTGGCTAACTATAATTTGGACCTACACTTTATACGTTTTTATAGGCCTCGAGCCACTTAGGTCCTTCTCAAATGGGGTATTCGAACAATACGGTCAATTGTGAGGGAACAAAAAGCAAAATTACAGGTTTGCTTCGTCGAAGATAATTCGGGTAACCCTTTATGAGCTGGATCTTGATGTTTTGCAGCTGCTAAGGGTTGATGAGGTGGTTGAAATAATAATCGTTTTTTGGTTAACCTAATTAGATGACATCAGTGCTAGCTTATCAAATGAGGCTTACGGCAGGCTGCCACGCCCCTTTGGCTGTTTTTGAGGCTGGGATTTTAACGTAAGCTGCGGCTGAATAGGCTTTTTTTCTTGTTGAAACTCGCGCAGTTATTATTTGTGCATAGTGAAAATTTATGAAAACAAAAGCAAAGATTTTCGACATATAAATCGGCTTTTGTCTAGGTAACTGGAGCTTTTGGAAAGTTAAAATTGTATTTTTAAAATATATAATAATAATAATAATATAGCCTTTTTTATTCCGATTTCGCTACAATTTCAGTAAGTATGTTGTTGTTGTTTTTTTATTATTATTATTAAATTGTCGCGTTTTAAAATATAGTTATTTGCAAATTCACTGTGAAATGTAAATAACAAATATTTAAAACATTTTTGGTTAGTGGTAAGTTAAAGGAAAGACGTTGCCTATAATGTCTGTCAGATAATCTGTTATTTATCTACGAAGGGACAAAGTGAAAAATCATTGGACGCTAACCGTATCTAAAAATCTAAGAACCAAAACAGCAAATTCGATGAACAGATACAAATACCTCCAGACAACGTTTAAGATCACAATAGATATCCCATTAATCAACTATACCCCCTCGAAACCAACAGTATTATTTAAAAAATAGGATGCGACTCTTGCATTTTGTCGCTTACGCCAATTCCTTAAGAACGCCTTTGCCAATATAAAATTGTGTCACTTACGTAAATTATTACTTTGACTTTCCATCTGACCACTTGCCGTGTAATTAAATAACATTTATAAATAACCGTGCATAATGAACACATTTCCATCACTCACTTTTATCGCACGAAAAATCATCTAATTCACACCCGATTTTGACTAACGCGTATTAATCAGACACTTCTAATTATGGTTTTTTTCATTTTTTCGCTTTGAAATGTTTTGGGAACGACACAGTTTTGACAGAGGTAGAGTCAAGATTAATGATGCCTAATTACTGACCGCTAGAGGGCGGGATCGGCGACCAAATGGAGCAACTGTTCGTCTGCTAAATTTTGTCAAGGATTAAATGGTTTTATACAGTTTCGCCGTTTTGATTGAAACATATATCAGTCGACAAATATTTAAATCTAGCTAAAACCGATTCTCTGATGGTCCATTGATTGTCAGGTGAAATAGATGCTAAGTTGGTAGAACTCATCGCCCTAACTAAAAGATGCTATGGGATATCCCGGTCAAAAAAAAACAACAGCCTTCCTGCGGAGCTATAGTGCTTGCACTGCATGTTACGGTGTGAAAAGTAAGACATCCGAAGAAATTACATGCAGTAAAGCACATGAGGTAATTTATCTTAACGCATCTGTAATGCTTCGGCGTTTCGGGTGTCCATAAGCTGTAGCAATTACCAATACGTAACCCACTGGCTTGTTTACTTAGGCTAGCAGAGGAGACAAGTGGACATATCATCTGCCAAACATAGAAATATTAACTGAATAAAAGTGTCAACAAATTTTACTACCCAAGACAAATAAAACAGGAAAAAATATAATTAAAAATCTAAATAATTAAAAAACTATGAGACTTTTAGTAAGGTAATTTTTTTAAGATTTTGGTAGGTAGATGACCTGCCCCCTATCTTCTTACGGAACCTCCTGTATAAAAAGAGTCTATCGTAAGATTGAAAGGTAAATGTCACAATCGAATATGGATCATGAATCAATACAATACAATACAATACAAATACTCTTTATTGAACATCACAAATGAGTACAAAAACAATACAGAAACAAAGAACAAACTAGACAATATGCGGTCTTATCGCTTAATAGCGATCTCTACACCAGACAACCAGTAAGAAAAGTAAGTTGGAGACAGTTTAAGTAGGTGGGTGGTGAATCGCTTGACATCAAGAATGTTTCGTGCAGTTCTTAAAAATGTTAGGCTTAACCTATATAAAAATACCGGTGGTCACCTAAATTGCGTAACTTGTGCGTACTTTCAACACTTCACTTTATTAAAAAAACTCGTTTAAAAAAACAGGTGTGGCGAACATAATTGTCACTTTAACTTAAGGGACGTGCTAATGACTAATGACCGCGCTAAATACCATCAATTTAATTAACAAAAGTCCACCGCCTAATTAATGTTTTCAAAACATGTTAATTTGCCGGAAAAAAAGTTGTTAAAAATAATGACTCAATTCGAAAATGTCTCACATCGCATACAATGGCGCTTAGACAATTTCAATTAAATTAAAATTCTTCAACACTTAAGTTATAATGACGTGTTTATCAAATTCGCGTATCGTGGGAATGGGATGTACCACTTAGAAATATCGGGATGAAGATGACACAGCATCTCTTACTAAGTAGAAGCGGCCACTATAACTGAACCCGCAGCTCGTCAAACGCTATGACAGCGCAAACTTATTATTTACAACTGACCGTGCCGCTACTGTTTGAGGCGAACCTTAAAATAACTAAGTAAATCGTTAGTTCCTAATTTGGCCACCGGCGTGTTGTAACTTTGTAGAGCATTCGTGGAGTAATTCGCGTGTATTGGAATCCTTTGCAGGGCTCTCTGTATAGTGGTGATGTCAGTAATGAGTAGTTAGCTTTTCCCTTGTGAGTGGACGTCGTAGATAATTCGATTTTATGGCCAAGCACTGTTAATTATCGAATTAGGCTCGTGTGACTTTGTTCTTTTTTTAAGTGCAGCATGGGAATGTTGTGGGGAATGGTAATATAGGTATTTATATCAGGTACAGCTACGTATAGTACCATGAATATGTTTAGGGGACAATTTTAACAGGATTCTTTGCTAGATGAAAAGAAAAAGAAAAGGTTGTCAAGTGCTTGCCGGTTTCGTACAAATTTGAAAATTACCTACAGTGATATATTGAATTGTTTATTTCACCACAGGCAAAAATAACACTAGTTCTTCATGGTAACAAAAAAAGTTGTTTTGTAAAAATTACACGGAAATTGTATGAAAACCTAAGTTATTTGATTTATTTATTTACATGTCTCTTAAAAAAACAACCATGCGTAAATATACAAGATAAATCTAAATTAGAACTAAAATAAAACTATAAAAGAGCGGGGGGACCGTGGCATAGCACCAAAGAAACAGAAATTAGTTATCTCACTAGTAATATCTCTTTGGATTTTTGCCTTCACTTCTCTTGTAAGGCTTGAGAGGTAGGTATAGTTGTATTGTATCTGACTTTCATCGATTTTAGGATCCCTAATTAATCATCACTATCATCACTACATAGTATAAAATAAAGTCGCTTTCTCTGTCCCTATGTCCCTATGTCCCTATGTATGCTTATATCTTCAAAACTACACAACGGATTTTGATGCGTTTTTTTTAATAGATAGAGTGATTCAAGAGGAAGGTTTTTATGTATAATTCTACGCAGACGAAGTCGCGGGCAGAAGCTAGTAAATAATAATAAATAATTCCTGAAATTACCTCTACAAGCAAACGTGCACTACCTACACTTAACTCGTTATATCGATGATTTAATTAATTTAATTGATTCATCGCCTTTACAAAAACAAACATTAATTTCCTTAATTGCATAATTTTGTAGATTTCTAATGGATTCTGACTTAAAAGTACAGTAAAATCCAAGCAAATATAATTGAGAAAGAGATTCGCATAAACCAAAATCTTTGTAAATCCGTAAATACAACCCCTTGCGAAAAAATCGGGCGCTATGGTTTTTCAGATTTTTTGCCATTAAATTTTATGCACATAAAATACAAAAACCGTGGGTGCCCGTTTTTTTGCAAGGGGGTGTACCTAATGTAAATAGTTATTATTTCATGTTCTTTGATCGAGATGAAATAATGTAAGTAGCAGAGTGACAATGTAGGTGATACGACATTGTAAAGTGTCCATTTGGATCGCTTCCGACATCTTACTTGCTAATCCCGCCGCCAAGCAGCAGTGCTCGCGCTGCTGTTCCGAAGGTGGGCAGTAAGACAGTCGGTAAATTACTGGCATGTGAGATATTCCGTCTTAGCCCTCTCTAGACTAGATCTGCAATGCTCGGATGTTGCGAATATACGTTGACGGCAGTGGTTTCTTTTTAATAAAAAATCAATAGAAATTTCGATCCACTCTGATACCGATGCAACTGTACCTACACCCAGCGCTAATTCAATTTAATTAACTTTCATCAATTAAAACCATCAATTGTCAAAACTGCGAAACCATTCAATTTTCTTTTATCACAACACCGTACTAATTTCAGAAGTCGACTCCATGTTGAAAGGGTTATAGTGCGGTCGTATTTTTAATTTGGCAGGGTTGCACCGTCGGCGGGATCAGAGCGAGGCAGTTGATTTATAAACAATACGTCAGTGACGTAAGCTTCTTTAGCGGTTTAGATTTATCGCTAGTGATGTGCTGGGGTGGGATGCTGGGAGTATCGATATCGATTGCTCAATTTAAAGTTCCCAAGTGTCAAGTCCTACCAGAGGCCTTATTGTCTAAAGAACTAAACCACATTCGCACTACTTTTCTGTCAAACGGTAAAGACTCAGGACAGAAAGAGATAGTAAATACGATCACGACATTCATACATAGGTACACTTAAGTTTACTAACTTACTTATTCAGATTTATTAGTAAAGCAATTTTTGAGGGCCTAATTTTACGTATGCTTACTTTAAAAAGTAAAATTACCTTACAATGCGGCATAGTAACATAAGTACAAACATGGGCGTACGCAGGGTGGGGCAGGGGGGGGGCAGCTGCCCCCCCCTGGATAATGTTGACGTCCCTACTAATTAGGTATCTTATCTAGTACTTTTATTGTACATAAATATTAATAAACGCATTTTATCTATGTATTTTAATTTAATTTTTTTTAAGCAAAGCTAGCTTATAAAAAATCTGATTAGCCCCCCCCTGGCCCAGAACCTGGGTACGCCCATGAGTACAAATATAGCATCTGATATTTTTCCTAGCCTATGCGAGCTAGGTCTCCGATAATCTAGATGTCTATTGTACAGATTCTCTTAACTTATTTTTGACTGTTTCAGATCGTAGCAAGTGGGCAAGAGTATGTATCTATGTATTTTTAACTGTGTGAAACTGCAAAACTGACAAATAAAAAAAGTTTAAATCAGTATTTTAAATCAATGTGAACTACTTTATTTTCAGACAAATTCACCAAAGTTAAGGCCATCACCCATTACCACCCATCTAGATAACATAACAACGTATCGAAACATACAAACTTAAACATCGATAGGAAACACCGCACCAACCACTACCCATCGGATGCAATCTTGAATCAGTCCGTTCTTACGATTTACCACTACACACACACCTTGCATCCCTTTCCATCCCACTCACTTTACCATCACTTTCTCGCTCCACGGTGCGTAAGCGTCGCATCTGTGTTGAGCCGTCGGCGCCTTTGATGTGGGTACGCCCCGCCCCCCGCCACGCCCCCCGAGTTATTCGTCACGAGTCAAAGGGTTTAATTAGGAAAGAGATGGAATGTCATATCGTAAGGTATTACGGAAGTCGGGGTTGGTGCGATTAGTACCTAATTGGTAGAAAAGGAACCCAAACGCTTGGTGAAAACAATGGCTGGTTGTTTTGTTACTTTTTTTTGGTAGAGCCAAGACTGAACGGTTTATGGGGTTGATAAAATTAAAAAATATAGATATATAATGCAGTTGCTCAAAAAGTGCCCTTTTTGGCTGCTTTGCGTGCGATTTACTTTTTTATTTTTTTTATTTGTACTTGTTCCGATTTACGACTACCTTACCTACTTACAATAGAGTTATTATAATGTTAGTTTGTACCAAGCCGTAATAACATATAAACTTAAGAATCTATTAATAATGTAAAAATATAAAAATATTGAGATTATTTTTTTGTTACCTATTAGCTTCTTTTTTTTAATATTGAATTCTTAAAAACAGTACATATTTAGGTGTCTGAATGGAACGCAATAGCGTGGGAATGGCTACCGAAACCCCTGTCAAAATGGAGGCGTTTTTTCAACTGCAAACATGGTTTTTAAGGTCCAAAGGCAATAGTAGTTCTTGTATTCATACAATTTAAATATTTCTATTCACAAATAATCGGACATAATGATACAAAGGTAATAATAGTAAAGTGTTATCTATACATATAAAATTGATTCCTTCTTATAAAAAAATGTATTTGAAAAATCTTTCATTGAGTTGGCTATATTTTGTTGTATTTTTTTTCGCAAGTGTACCTAATAAAAAACCGTCGTTCGATACACGCGTGGAAATCTGGACTCGTGGAAGGACTCGTGAAGTACTGACATACTTTCCGCATTAGCATCGAAATGTACCTACTATTACGGTTTTCGTCAAGCGGAATGAAAAATTCACTACCGTTACCTACTCAGTTCCTACACACTGTTTTGTTTAATAGAGTGAACATTTTTAAATCTCGTTTGTTTATTTATGTTTTGAGTAACGGAGTAGCAAGGTAAACGGCTTTGTTCCTCCCTTATTTTGTTATTAAAATCATCACTTTTTTTCTTTATTAGTCTAAGCTTTGTTTATTATTTATTTAAATTACAATCAGGCAAAATAAATAAATATAGAGGTCTCAGCACCGAATACAACTTTGTCCCTTTCGGTGTTGAGACCCTTGGTCCGTGGGGTCCTAGTGCTATTAGCCTCTTCAAAGATATTTCGAAGAGGCTAATAGATGGTACGGGTGACCGCAGAGCTGGCAGCTTCCTTGGACAGCGTATTAGTATCGCTGTCCAAAGGGGGAATGCTGCCAGTGTCTGTGGAACTATGCCACGGGGGCCCCTTCTTTTATAATTATTTTATTTTAAGATTAGTTTTAGTTTAGTTTTTAATTTAATAGTTTAATTTGTATTAATTTCATTTATGTAATTTTTATTGTATTGTTCATGAATAACTAGTTATATTTAACATTTTAGTTTTATTGTTAATCTATTTTTTTTAAATTAGGTATCTTACAAGTAAATACCTACTTAGATCAAGTCTAAAAAAAAATACAAAAAATGCCCCTCAAATCCAAAGCAGAATTCAACGTCAAATCAAACAAATGAATTATCACAACATAAAAAAAATTAGACTCCTTCGGACTTTTCCAATTTTCCATCTCTACCCATTCACGTGCAAGCATTAATTCACTAGACCTAAGCTTCAAACTACATACCACCAGCGCGGCTCTTACGTAATTATAGGACCGGATCAAAAGCGCCGACACCGACCGCGGCGCCTTTGTAACCCCACTAAACGAGCTTCATAACCCAACTAAAACGCAACCCTAACTCTACGTGCTATAGTAGCCTTTCAAGCGCTGCTGCGCGGCTTTCTTAACACCTAAAGGGTCATATCAGTTAGGGATTTTGCCACGGATATGTCAAAAAGAGATTTTATTGCTCGAATGAGACCGCACGGGCGGCGAGTCACTGTTATTAGGCTCTGTTTAGTGATTTAGGAATTCGGGTGGTTAGTTTCAGTACAACGATGGTGAATAAAACTCAAGAAAAGAGAAATCAATTTCACATTTAGGTTTGTCGGTTTACTAAAACTATTGTGTACTATTTGTTCCCTGCGGCTTGGATCCCATTCCAATTATAAGAACCTTCTGCATACAATAACAAACACAGCAAAAAATAATTAGCGAAATCGGCCCCGCCGTTCACCTGTGATGCTGTGACTGTGGTCTAGGGAAATGGGGATTCATTTTAATAAAAAATCAAAATTTAATATAATATAAACTAAAGCTACCTTAAAATAACTTAGTAAATTAGTAACTTAGGTTAAAAATTAAAATAAATTAGGACCCTTAGGTCCCCATCACGCAGGCAGCATTCCCGCGTTGTATCGCAATTGCGAGTCTTTGTGCGAGAAAGCTGCCCGCGCGAGGGTCATAAAATGTTTATTAAAATGTAAATAGAAAGGAATTTTCTTTTCGCGTAATGGATCACCTTTTGGTACCAACAGTAGACCAGCGCCGGCTGTATGGACAGCATAATACTAAATTGAAATTTCTCTTTGATTCTAATTAATGTAATACTGTTGTTTCATTTCATTCTAAACAAATTGTTTAGGTGTCGAGACTCCTAGGTTCTTGGGGTAAGGGTGCGCTGGAGCTACACGGAGAGCTCAGCAAAAGATTGAGAGACAACAGGCGACCCTCGCGCCGGCAGCCTTCTCGCGCAAAGAATCGCAATCACAGTTGCCAAGGACCCACCTCTCTTTTGTAATTAATTTAAATTTTATTTAGTTATTTTAATTTAACAGTAGTTAGATATAGTTTTTTTTACATTTTAAGTATCTGTTTTTCACACCGGATTTCTAATACATTTTTTTAATGAAAGGATAAAAAAAAATCCATACCAAAGTGTTGCCATTGCCAGATTCAAAAAGTGCACGTTACATTGAAATTGTGATAGTTAGGAAGACGCCTTCGTTTAATTAAGTCTATTATTAACAGAACAATGAAACGGTTAGAGTACAGCTCTATGTTTAGTGTCTCTACCTACAGCCGATTTGTTCGCCGAGAGTGTGTGTGGCCGGAATCATTAATTGGTATCTAAGTAGACCTGGGCTAATACTACTATACATATATATATTTGTTAAAATCCTCTCTTACATCCAATGAAACTCGGGTTGGTAGCGCACATCGTTTTATTCACTTGGTCAACAACACAGAGTACATTGAGCTAGTTCAGTATGACCCTCCGCGGGAAGAACTAGCAAGAACCCTCACGGGCATACCCCCTTATTCATAAACGCTTTGTAGGCCTCTGCTAACTTAGCAGTCGTTTGTCCTTATCTGTCACTCTGACATTTACCTTTCACAGATAAGGACAAACGATTGCTAAGTTAGCAGGAGCCTATAGAGCGTTTATGAATAAGGGGGTTAGTCTTTTCTTACATGGGTATTCAGTGAAACTGCTAAAATATTTCGAAACAATTCTGGGATATTTTGTATTCAGATATATATCTACACATACCTACATACATACACAAATCACGTCTTTATCTCTTACGGGGTAGACAGAACCTAAGGTAACAAGACCTACCGATACCAACCAAATAAACCCGTTTGCGAAAGAATAAAAATCTAAAAAAACCAATTCCCCGTTTTTATGCAAAGGGGTTTATTACCCCTCCTTTTCCCTATTAAGTACTTGTGCTTTTTCATAATTCGATTGCTCAATCGGCGTATTTGGCTGCGCGCGCGCCTCACACGAAGCCCATTACGGCGATGGGATTATTAACACTCGCGCGTTTTAACGGGAAAGAGGCTCGGAAGCGCGGCAAGGGGGAAGGGGTCGGGTCCCGTATACATTTTTTCATAGAGGAAAATACCAATTACATTCATACATACACAAATCACGTCTTTATCCCTTACGGGGTAGACAGAGCCTAAGGTAACAGATACCTACAGGCCACATTTAGCAAGATTGTGGGCGTATACCTAGGTGAAAAATGAAATCAAAATAGTGATGGGTTGCTAGCCTCATCGCCTATAACATGATTTCTATGATTTTCGTCCATTCTCTCGATGGGCTGGGAGCAAAGAAAAAACATAGAATGTACCAGTTTGCTACTCTTCCCGCGCAGATGGTAAAAGCCCATCGAGGTATTGGGCGAAAATCTTAGGGATCACGGGCTCAGGGCTTTTACCATCTACGCAGGAAGAGAAGCAACTGGTAAATTCTATGTTTAACATAATATATTTATCTGTTATCTGGTACCCATATTACAAGCTTTGCTTAGTTTGAGACTTGACCAAATTGGCAATCCATCACTATTTTAATTCCCCTTTCCACCTATAGGTACACCCACAACCATGCTCGTGGCTTTTACTTTCTACCCCGTAAGAGATATAGACGTGATTCGTATATGTATATGTATCACATTGTTCTCAAGATATTTGCGAGCAAGTGGGTCACCTAGTCTGGGAAAAAATAACGCCATTTTTTAATTCCCCCTACTTTTATTGTTACAGATTTTTCATCGGTACAATCGCTAAGGGACCCTGAAAAGGCTATTTTATAGCTTAATTCCCAGCTCCTGCGCCGGCGCATCATGTTTAATGAGGGCCGAGTAAACGGGTTCGTGTATGGAAGCCATACAAGTTCCGAGAAAATATCCATCGAGTAATTGAAAGAGAAAATGAGAAAATCTCGTAATCCCGATCCGTTTCCGTCCGTAGTTTTTCAAGGCTTTTGCGATATTTATGGTTTTGTCGGCTTCTAATATATCCTGTAGTGATGCCACACACTATGGTAAACACATACATACATACACGTATACATAAATCACGTATTTATCCCTAACGGATACAGAGCCTAAGGTAACAAGACCTAAAGACCACTTTTATCATGATTGTGGGCGTATGGATGGAAAGGATAATCAAAATAGTGATGGGTTGCAAGCCACATCGCCTATATAACATGATCCCTAAGATTTTATGGTCTGGGAGCAAAGGAAAAACATAGAATGTACCAGTTGCTTCTCGTCCCGCGCAGATGGTAAAAGCCCATCGAGGAATGGGGTCTAGCAACGCGGTATTACTATTTTGATTCTTCCACCTATACGCCTACAATCATGCTAAACATGGAGTTTAGGTTTTGTTACCTCAGGCTCTGTCTACCCCGTAAAGGATAAAGACGTGATATATGCATGTATGCATGTATGTATTTGAGCGCTTGGTATTTTTGAGGAAAGTGTATCACGTTGCGATGGGAGAAGGAAGGAAACTCTGGAGATGGCGGATGGAGATTGTTATTTATTTTAGAACTAGCGACCCGCCCCGGCTTCGCACGGTATATTATGC
Source organism: Pandemis cinnamomeana (assembly GCA_932294345.1). Lineage (NCBI taxonomy): Eukaryota > Metazoa > Arthropoda > Insecta > Lepidoptera > Tortricidae > Pandemis > Pandemis cinnamomeana. The sequence continues at coordinate 4,545,595 of OW028724.1, read as the reverse complement.
ATGTATTATACATATAAACCTTCCTCTTGAATCACTCTATCTATTAAAAAAACCGCATCAAAATCCGTTGTGTGGTTTTGAAGATATAAGCATACATAGGGACATACGAATCACGTCTATATCTCTTACGGGGTAGAAAGTAAAAGCCACGAGCATGATTGTGGGTGTACCTATAGGTGGAAAGGGGAATTAAAATAGTGATGGATTGCCAATTTGGTCAAGTCTCAAACTAAGCAAAGCTTGTAATATGGGTACCAGATAACAGATAAATATATTATGTTAAACATAGAATTTACCAGTTGCTTCTCGTCCCGCGCAGATGGTAAAAGCCCATCGAGGAATGGGGTCTAGCAACGCGGTATTACTATTTTGATTCTTCCACCTATACGCCTACAATCATGCTAAACATGGAGTTTAGGTTTTGTTACCTCAGGCTCTGTCTACCCCGTAAAGGATAAAGACGTGATATATGCATGTATGCATGTATGTATTTGAGCGCTTGGTATTTTTGAGGAAAGTGTATCACGTTGCGATGGGAGAAGGAAGGAAACTCTGGAGATGGCGGATGGAGATTGTTATTTATTTTAGAACTAGCGACCCGCCCCGGCTTCGCACGGTATATTATGCATGTATTATACATATAAACCTTCCTCTTGAATCACTCTATCTATTAAAAAAACCGCATCAAAATCCGTTGTGTGGTTTTGAAGATATAAGCATACATAGGGACATAGGGACACAGGGACAGAGAAAGCGACTTTATTTTATACTATGTAGTGATATAAGCGACCTGCAACAATAGGTAGGTACATAATTAATACACTGTTATAAAAAGATAAGCGGATAATGGAAAGGTAAATAATAAATACAGTTGACTTACAAAATGTGGAAATAATTAAGAATATCACAATACGATGGTCACAGTGTCCTTTAGAGATACTCAAACTCACTCAAACTCAAACTATTTATTGCCTAAAAATTAATTAGCTAGTGATCAATCACAGCACAGCACAGGATATCAGATAGATAAGCACTGGGTAGCACATTAAGATGGCTTTACGAAAATCTTGAAGTATCATTTTGTATGTGATTACTTATTGACTACTAGATCTCGTTTGGCAAAGGATCGAACGAGACGAACAATATGTTTTACTTTTTAATTTTGAATTTGGAATATTTCTTGATCTAAAGAAGTAACTAAAACAGGTTGGAGATTGAAATAGGCCATTGCAGCATCATTACAAGTGCTTTCAAAAATCAGGCTCCTGGCTCGCATTTTGAAGCCTTTACTATAGCAAAAACATAGACTTGTCTGTAAGATAGTGGAGACTGTAAAGGTTTATAAATAACTAGCTTCTGCCCGCGACTTCGTCTGCTTAGAATTATACATAAAAACCTTCCTCTTGAATCACTCTACCTATTAAAAAAACCGCATCAAAATCCGTTGTGCAGTTTTGAAGATATAAGCATACATAGGGACATAGGGACACAGGGACAGAGAGAGCGACTTTGTTTTATACTATGTAGTGATAGTGATATAAGGTATTAAGGCAACGGATTTTCCGGAAAATTGTTGATCAACCAACTAACGTGGCAGGGAAAATTAAACAATTTCAACTGGCAACACTAAACTATTTTTTTAATCTGCTCGCGACTCAAAACACAAGCGGGCGCAAAAGAAACTCCAGTTTTCATCCCTCTTGTCCTTACACATTTAAACAAAATTGTAGCATGTTTATACATTGTTTACTTAGGTACTACTTAGCTTACATAACTAACTTCAACATACATAATGGCCACGGCACCCACACTTACATACCGTTGCAAATGGCCACCACAATTCTCGAGCTCTTGATAAATCGCCCGGCCGTTGGATGATACACCGCGCGTCCGAATTAATGCAATTTTAATTCTGTCCCATCGATTATGGCCGAACAATTTATTATAAACACGAGGTAATCGTATAAAAAATAGCCATCATGTTGTGCCGATTTGCCCACTCCTTGTTAGGTCTTGTTACGGGGCTCGGTGTTGCCATGTAAGCCGGTTTTTGGCTGAGTTGGGGGACTTTTCGATTCCTTTAACCGCAGTGTGTTTATATTTTAGATAATTAATTTATTTATTATTAATAATAATATATTTTTTATTTTTTTATTAATTATATAGGTATCAGTCAAAAAATTCTAAATATAAATAAATACATATTATACTCAGCGCCACAAAATTTGGCCTAGTCTCCATACAAAATTGCCTACGTTGTATCTATAAAGAGAAAGAGCTACATTTTTTGCTGGTGAATTTGTAATTTGTACCTACCCTAAAAACTTAGTCGTTAACTTAGAATAATAAAAACTTATAGGGATAAGTTCGCCTTTGTGCATATATTTAAGGTATTTTTTTGTGATTTGTCTCTGTTTCTTTATATTTGTACAATAAAGCATCTACTTACTTACCTACTTACTTACTTACTTTTCAGGGGCAGACAGACCAACTATCCTGACAGGTATGTGAAATATTGTAACACCTGGTAAAGATAATCTCTACCTCCCTACGAATATTATAAACGCGAAAGTACCAAACTCTGTCTGTGTGTTACCTACGCTTTGGCGCCTAACCTACCAAACCGATTTTAATTAAATTTGGTAGAGATAATTTCAAGATAGCGATAAGTGAATTCTGCGTAGTTAATCTTTTGTTGTCAGTATTAATAAATTTGTTTTTTTTTTACATATTAATCTGATGTTAGATGGGACTGCTGGTGCGTTGTCGGCCTCCTTGATTCTCTTTTGTAGCCACTTTTGTTCAATATTCAGCCATTTCCAGGTTACAGCATGGCAACACCGCAGACCCCCGTGGGAGCGAGAGCGTCGAGCTGGGTGGCCGCAGTAATGACGGCCAAACAATGATCAGTTATTTCACTGAGATTGGATAGTAATTCACTGTAGCTTATGGCATCTTATGCCATCTTCTGGTACCTAAAGGCCATCGCTCTATCATATTTTGATGTGTGCCCGGGGCCTAGCCCGCTAGTTTTTATCTCAGATATGAAGCATCTATCTCTTTCTAAACAGTATGTATAGTCAAGGAATTCATGACCCAACATGGAACCTTTTCATAGTAAGCGTTGTAACGTTTTTCCTTGATATAAGAAGTAATGCTATGGGTCGGTAATTAAATTCATTAACTGTAGGTATACGTATGAGACGAATAGTTTAAAAATTGGAATTAAAAACAAATTAAACTTTGGTTAAATTGAAAACAAATTATAAAATAATTAAAAGAGTAGGAGCCCCCGTGGCATAGTACCACAGACGCTGGCAGCATTCCCCCTTTGGACAGCGATGCTAACACGCTGTCCAAGCAAGCTGCCAGCTCTGCGGTGACCTTTACCATCTATTAGCCTCTTCAAAGTATCTTTGAAGAGGCTAATAGCACTAGGACCCCACGGACCAAGGGTATCAACACCGAAAAGGATAAATTATGTCTACGAACAGGTGTGTGTGGTAGGACCTAGTGAAGTTCGTCTGGATCGTTGCTACCATCTTGCTCAGTAATGTTGCTTGCTGTGTTTCAGCGTGGAGCGCAATCAAACAAAGTAAAAAGTCAAGACGTAGTCCTGCGAACGGCGAGGTGAGATCTTCTTAAACTACGCCTAAGCGTATGTACACAGTTGCAGGCACAAGCGTAACCAAGCTTTGGCAAGCCAACCCGATATTTATTTGTCGACTGGATACCCTGACTATGAAACTAGGTCCTGGGTTCGAATCCCGGTAGGGACAGGCATTTGTATGATGAATAGGTACGTATGTTTGTGCCCGAGTCATGGATGTTGTATGTATTTATCTACATTATAAAAGTATGTTTATCCGTTGCCTAGTACCCATAGTACAAGCTTTGCTAAGTTTGGAACTGGGTCAATTGCTGTAATTTGTCCAATGTTATTTATTTATTAAACTAAAGTTTTAAACTTAAGACACGCACACACACACGCGGCAAGGCGTAATTTAAACGTCGCTTTGCCGTTCGCAGAACTTCGTCTTGACATTTTACTTGGTCTGAGATGCTAAGTCAATCATCTGACAAATATCTTGTCACGTGATAAAGTATTATCACCACTTATTAATTCCATAGACAATTTCGAGTCGCACCTTCACTATACGTGACACCGGTCCGTCATTAGCGAACATAAAAACCGCCCGCCGCGCCCGAGCGTTCGAGACACGATTTGGAACGGCATTACGTATGTGTCAATTTTAAATTTGGAAAAGGTTTAGTTGGAGTTACGAAAGTTACTAGGGAATCTGAGGATTGCGTTCCGTTCTTTTTTCGAACGTCAATCCCATAGTTTGAACATTATACTAATCTAATATTTAGGTGAGATATTTTGTTATTTTTAATAGTTGCCAATGTCTCAATTGTATAGTAAGACTCTGTAGTCTTGAATGACTCACCAGGATTAATTATTAAGTAAATTGTCTCGCTTAACGGCAATCGTGATAATTCAATTCCGACTCAGTTCAGGTTTTAGCTATCATTTTTATTTTGAATCTGACAGCGAACCTAAATTGAATCGGAACTGAGTCGCATTAAGACGTCATGGCAAGGCCTCTGATTTGAAAAGAGAAGTAGACAGAAATGGGATATTGAGAGGTACGTTGAGCAAACTGTGTCATGTGCTGTCTATTTGCTTTTCAATTTTCTTGTAGGTACCTGTATATTTCTTAGTACTGTACACGTCGTATTTCGTACATAGGTACCAAATAAAAAGAATGATAAAGTGAAGCCGGTTCGAACTACGCCTCGCCATGAGCATGTGCGTAACTCAACAGAAGTTTGAACACGACGAAGTTCAAACCGGCCTTCGTCGTTCCGAAGCTGTCTCTACTTTTTTCTTGGTCTGAGTTTAGTATTTTTCACGGGATGTCAAAAATCGGCCTCGCCCCCCCGCAACCCATTCCACGAGCGAATTATGAAATGAGTTCAGCAAATGGCCGTCGTGAGGCACCCATCTGCTTTCCAACACCCATTACCCTTTATGAACTACGACATTACGGGCACTATCTCAACTAAAACTGTACGCTTTCACAAAAATCCACCAACTAAACGGTCATTCCGTTCACGAGAGCGCAATAAAAATTAGGCAACGCCATAATTCAAAATTTACCAAACTAATAGAAAGTTTATTAAAGCAAGAAATGAGTTCGCTCGACAATAATAGAGCCAATAGAACACTCGGATATCTTAATTAGCAGCAGGAAAAATCGAGATTTCATAACGTTTCGAAAGTCTGTGGGGCCGTTAATAAATTATGATCGGACCTCACAGAGGGCCCTAAATACGTGGGCTTCGACCGCTGAGGCCCCGCCTTCCGGCCCGCCTAGCTAGCGATGTAACAATGTACTCGTATAAGACTCGTATAAACCCGTACCTGTGTTTGTTAAGGTTTTTATTTAATTGAGTTTCATAATTACGGTGCCCGCGATGCCCCTACGCCTGTGGGCGCTATGCACCGTTTTATTACTACGATTTAGTGCCTAGAGTACTTACTTAACTGTTGTTTTTATGTTTTCTCTTAATGTTGGTTAGGAGTAAACCTAAAGATTACAAGCGAAACTTATGTGGCGGTCGCGCGCGCTTCGAGAGCTCCCGGTGTTTTTAACAAGCTGTCTGACTTAATTTTCGGTATTTGTTTGCTTCAAATTTGGCGATTGAATTTTAATCCACTTCTATAATAAAAAGCTAGGTATCTATAGAGTGTAATGTATTAAGTAAAATTGATTTTTGGGTATGGCCGCGAAAAGTTGTACTTTTTAAATGAAGCATTATGTTATATTTTCTTAAAAATAAATGGTTCTTTAGATTATCACAAAACTATGGGGTACTTTTAGCTTGCTCATTGCTTTATGTGTCGAAATAATAAAAATCTTGTAAACAATCGTGGTTGCCGCAGCAATCTGAACAAAAGTTAGTAAGGCAGTCAAAAATCGTGCATTTGCCCTCCCCTTTACATCAAAATAATTCTCATAATTTTGAGGGAAAACATTTTTGATATATAAAATGACTCATAGCTTAATCTTCGATTAAAGATCTTTAAACTGATGAAACAAACATTCATGCAACTTAATATGTTGATATCAAAATTGAGTTTCAAAACCTAAGTCCACACAATTTTCCAATCGTAACACACTTAGGTTTTTAATGTTAGGATTTTTTTCCTTCTTTTTAAGGGCACCCCATGTCGTTTTACTTGCTAGGGCAACACCATAGCTATTATGTCAAATAACGCACATCGAGTCTTGGGTACATTAGTCGGTTTAATTTAATACTTTTCGTTGGAAAAAAAGCGAATATTGGAACTTTCTTCCAGTGTGTTTTTCGAGTGTGTTTATTCATGTGCGTTATGTGTGTTATGCTGTGTGTTACGTGTGTTACGATGTGTGTTACGTGTGTTTACGTTGTGTGTTACGTGTGTTACGTTGTGTGTTACATGTTCCAGTGCGTTAAGGTACAACTTTTGACGGCCATACCCTTTTACGGAATAAAAACTTTCCCATGTTATTCCTAGAAACATAATTTTATTTCTGTAATAACCTTTGGTTTCTTAAGTTGGTTTAAAATGTAAGTAACAGACAGACATACGCTACGTAATTTCCAATTTATTGCGTAATAGATAGTTTAAACAAAAATTTAACGAAAGATAAAAAACTGATCAATTTTACGCCAATTGATCTGCGTAGTTGAGAAATTAATGTGTGTTGTTATTGAAAGTATCTATTACCTACCAACATTCATGCATCATGCAGGCAGATAAAGTATGTCTAATGTAACAACCATTGTTTGAAAAACTTCAACGATCCAATCTACTGAATCATCCAGCCTCTTAGAAATTAACTTAAAATTTGACATGATCATTTTGATTGATCGAATCGGCATTCCATAGTTCAGACGGGATAGACAACACTTATACACTTTGTTCATAGACAAAAGAATTGAATCGTGCAATAGCGGGCTAGAGCGTGCGAACGCTAAGTGCCAGAGGATTTATTTCAGTTAATGATAAGTTCATAAACTACCAATTAATATAGGTACACAGAAAAAAATGGGTAAAGTGCAAGTCAGACTCACTCACTGAGAAATTTGTTCTTTTCGGCCATATTTCAGCAAAAAAAATGGCTTTGTTTTTATAAAAATAATTTAATAACAACGGCATTTTGAAAAACAGATTTATTCTGTCAACTTATGTAAAGAGTAGTTTTGTAGCAAAACATAGTTTTATACCACTTCCAAATGTGATTTCAATAATCGACCTTTTTGTTTAATTTCTTTAGGTTCAACCCGCAAAGTTTCATTGATTTAGGCAGATCACTTTCTCATTTGTACCTTTAAAAAACACCAATATAAAATAAACCGTTCTTATCAAATCTTTAACACGTGTAACACCGGCCGGTGAAACTCAAATATTATTGATGATGAATTGTACCAGTACAGCCATCTACCAGTGGATAGCACTATTAACTAGTTTGTCTACCAGACACTAGTTGTCGCTTTCCTTTAGATGTTGTTTTTTTTTTTAATGGCAATATACAAATTTAGATAATTTAAATGTCATCTAACGGTATCGTATTTATTTATTTATTTAAATGAGGACGCTACTTTCTACGTAACTCTTCTGACAAATAAAATAACATAAAGATACTATGGTACGACTGTATGGGCTAGATCCCTTTGTCTTTCCTGTAATGGAAAACCACAAAAAAGTGCATAGTGCATTGTTTGTAGTGGTGGGTCGTTGACGATTTTCCAGTCGACGGAACGAGACCGTTTACCGTCGACGATAAACTAGTTTAAAAAACAGTCTAATTTTCGACTAGTTTACGTCGTCGTCGAAAAGACTACTTCATCACATAAACGATTAGTGAACGTGAACGAACGAAGAAAGCGGTCTATTCTGTTGGCGTCGCGACTCCTCGCTCGCGTCGGCAATGTTCGGGTTCACTCGGTCGGTATCGGCCAGACGCTCGCGACACGACGCGACGCAACGGATTCGACTCGCGACTCGTAACCAGTCGACGAATAAACTAGTTTATCTGTGAACTATAAACTAGTTGAATCGTTCACGTACGAAAAACAGTTTATGTAAACGGTTCGTTCATACAACGCCCACCACTAATTGTTTGTTATTTGATTGTATTGTATTGTTAAATTAAATGCCAGATGGCACGAGAAGTAAAATAACACAGTCGTTATTTAATTGTGTTTGTGTCTCAATTTCGCTTTGTTGCAATAAATCAGTCCTTCTGTATCTATCATGAATGAAAATCATAAATTTATTCAAAAAATCATCTCATCGAACGATGCCTGCCCAGAATTCGTGTATCAAAATCCGCTTCTTGACAAGAATGTCGCTAAAGCACTCTCGAAAAGCTTCATCAAAATTCTCAAGATATCCAGCCAGAATACTTCGATCAACAATAATTTGAGGCGCTCAATACTGGAGAACATTCGTAAGTTTTGCACAGTGGAGCCAGAAGGGCACGCTAAAGTTGACGACTCGTTTACGGAATTCCTGGCAGAACTGTATCAGTCTAACTTCGATGAGGGCCAAGGGCCAAGCAACGCTGCATATTCAGTGGACAGACAACTAGACGCATACCTGGTGAGAAAACTGAAAAATTTGGAAATCAACTCTAAGTTTCAATCTATAGTAAACCCAGAAATAATCCAAGCTTTGATGAATCTGAATGAAAACGGTGTTTATCTAGATATATTGGCAAAAGACGTGATTAACTGGAATGCTAGCATTAACAAACATATGCATGTGTTAAAAACATTGTGGGGCCTTGAAACTATCTCTGGAGATTTAACTGAAGACATTAGTATAAAAATGAAACCACAAATTGAAATGCTATTGCTCAATGTCTGCAGCAACATGCTTGCAACACGAGACCAAAGCATTGAAGACATTCTATCGACAAACAACGACTTACAAGAGCTTGTAAAAATGTGTTCAAAATCACCACATTGCTTTCAGATGTGTAGTGGCATTCTAAACTTCTTATTCATAATGACAAATTTTGATAGTGAGGTCCAGAGATTCATCCCTGAATTTATAAAATGTATAAAAAGTTTTTGCAACCCAGAAACTTCTCCAACATTATATCCTTACCATCTCAGTACTTCGGCCATATTTCTTGATTTTGACGTAGATAGTCTCCCAGGACAGCTAAAGAATGTGTATGTTGAGCAAACTTTAAATCATTTGAGTAAAGTGCACAAAATGTCTGAAAATGAACTAATATTGCTACTGTCACATTATCCACAGTGGTTTGATGTTTATTTTAGTAAGGATAAGTTGACCTTATGATTTTTTTTATACTTACCCAAGATAGTGTAAGCCACTTTTATACATGATTTCAAATAAAAAACAATATGTATGCTTAATTTTTTTATTGAGTATGAACTTGATCCATATTTTAAAGAAACAAAAGTAGAAAAAGTACAATATCATCTTTGAGTGAATTCATGCTATCTATAATATCTAATTTTACCAGTTTTATAATCATACATGCTTAGTTATTAACTGCTACCTTCTTTAATAATGCAATCACTGCTGGGAATATCAATGGTCTAGTTCGGAAACAAAAATCAAAATAAATAAAATTAAAACTAATTACAATTTTTTATCAATTAAATTGCAATTTTATGACACACTATCATCCTATTCACATCAGCTTTTAATTTAATATAATTAGTATAACTGTGAACTGGCCCCATTGATATAATGTATTTTCTTGACCACTGTCATAATTTAGCAGTGAATTAAACACTTGCACCTCTGTAAAAGCCTTGACAGCCAGCAGCGAATGCAGAGTTAACACCGGAGTTTAATAGTTTATAAATAACAAACTTGATCTTGTAAGGCCCTAAAACAAGAGTGAAACTTCGCCTTGTAAAGATATTGTGAGTGAGAATTTAAATCATCACATATGTTATATTTCAAACATGCAAGCAAAATGATATCTGAACAAGTAAAGTTTATTTGTGACAATCACATTCAATAGAAATAATCATGTAAAAACAAATTCTCAACTTAAGCATATATTATAAACAAAAAACTTCTGTCACTGGTTAGTATATTAGATTAAAAGCCACAATTTTATATATTAACTATGAGCTAGCGCCCGCGACTCCGTCTGCTCAGAATTTGCTTATAAATTATTCTATATCCTTCCCCAGGATTAAAACTATCAGTACCAAATTTCGTTAACCCTTTAACCTCCATGGTATTAAATAAAAGACACAAATATCCAGCTCACTTCGCCGCAGTCTTATAAATGAGACAATATTATGTATACACTGCGATATTGTCATGTTCGGTATTAACCTTTTCGGCGGCTAAAAATAAATTCGAAGGTAAAAATCGGTTCAGTATCCATTGAAAGGGTAGGCCACTAGGCGTGAAAGCGTAACAGACAGACAAACTGAGTTTCATTATATACATAAATAAATCACGTCTTTATCCCTTACGGGATAGACAGATCCTGAGGTAACACGATCTAAAGGCATTTATAATATTAGTAGGGTTGGATTTCCTTAACAATTTAGTTAGATTTCTCATTGCCACCTCTTGAAATATATCACCCAGAGCAGTTGGCCCAATTTATTTCAATAAATAATGTTTAAGATTGGAAAATAATAAACTATATAATTAAACTCATTAAATAGGAATAAACCCGTTCATAGTTGAAGTTAGGAGGAACAATATCCTCATAAAATTTCTTGATGAGGTGATGCGCGCTTTCTTTGTCCGATTTGATGAACAGATGCTTCCAACTGTAGAGGTGTTTCTCTAATGGGTCACTGTAGGGGAACATCATGTTGCAATAGCCACAGTGGTAAAGGTTTGGCGTTACCTGTGAACACAAATTCGAATTATTACAAAACTAAGAAGAATAGCCCTGGCATTTGTTGTGGTAATAGCGTTAGAATAAATATTGCACTTGTGTTTTAATGTAGGAATGTATAGTTTTCTAGTTTCAATATGTATTCAAACCTCAACACCACATTCGATACCTGCTTGTGGATTGAAAACATTGAGAATAATTAATTACCTCTCTAATAAATTCATCGTCGATTGACGTGATTACTCTGGAATTAATGAAAATTTCTTTATGTTTTTCAGTCAAGCAATGCTCTTTCGCTTTGCCATGTTCAAATACGACGCCGCAAGCATAGCATCTGATCTTCTTTTGCTCGGCTTTTCTATCGACCACAGAAATCATCATGAAGCTGTACATGTCTATACCGAAATGTTGGTTGATCCACAAAACTTTGAAGGAGTTCGCGTAGACGACACTCTCTAAAAAGTTTCTCAATCGCTTAGTATTGTATTCCGGATTCACATCCTCCTCGCTTCTTTCTTTCAACCTTATATGTCCCCCATGAAGAATACCTTTTACATGTTCAGTAAAGTTGTTCATATGGGCGATTATATACACATCGCATAATGAGCAGTATCCTCTTCCACCCGGAGGTACCAGTTTAATATAGTTTTGTCTTCCGAATTTAGCGAGTTCGGACCTTCTCTTGCCATGATCGTATATGAGTTTCTGTTTTTGCTGCAATTTCTTTTGTTTCTTAAGTTTTTCCTCGATCTCGCTCATATGGGCACGGGCTTTAGCAGCTATGTCATCCTGGTTGGTGACATTATGAGTTTTCCTATGCTGGATCATTTGTAGAAAGTTTATGTTGAAAAAACTAGTGCAAATCTTACAGATAGCGACCTTGTTTTCAACATCGATGTCGAAAAATTGCTTTTGGGAGTTTATGAGTCGGACGGCGATCTCAAGTTTTTTCTCGAAGTGAGCTCGGTCGTTCTTTAATTTCTCTTCGAGCGATTCTAAGCTTGCCCGGATTCTGTCGAGGTGGTGTTGGTCTACCCAATGCTCGTTTACAGATGGTGTTGGGAATGTGAATTTGCACATGAAGCAGTAACATATTTCGTTGTTGATCTGTAGTGAAAAAAAATTGTGTCAGAAAAGGAATGTCCACGAAGCATCAGGGATGGTATTCTCTAAACAAACCTCGTCCTTGGATTCACCGCTGCGTTTGTCTGACCACCTTAACTTGACCTGTTCACTCGTAAGCATCAGCTAACTACGCATCTTTAATGAGGCAAGTGTCTCAAAAGTTAGTCTTTAATATGTAAAAGAGAGGAACAGTATGATACGAACATCGAAAATCGAATTTTGGAGTAGCCCCTAGGAGTAGATAGGAAGGTACTCACTAAAAATAAGGGAACTCTAATTTTGTCATTGCAAACTTGTGCATGGGGGATAGGTAGGTAGATATACACGTACAGTAGATATAGACACAAGATTGTTTGGGGGCACAGGAGTGCGCCCGCCAAGTCATACCACCATACCTAATATTTACAAGTGAATAGGTAGGTAGGTAGGTACTTATGTTAACACTTTTCTTTCCTTACCTTTCTGTAATGCTGCTCTCCCTCTGCCGTGCAAATTTCGCTGGCAATCAAATTGATAACATGTCTGGACGAAGAAATGTGCTTCACAAAATTATCGACGACCACATCGCATAATATGCATTTATTGTCAACTACCCCGTTCCACTCCTTTGTAGTTACTTTCAAGTTGCCTATAAGTACGAGACCCGAACGCCCGGGCTCCCTCTGGCATATGGTTTTAGGTAGTTCAGTTACTGGGTTCGCTTTTCTTTCCTTATGTTTTTCGTCGTCAATGTGCTTTTCTATTTCAGCCATCGAGCTCAAGACGCAGTTGCAGTCCTCGCAATAGTAGATGTCGTCAATCTGTGAGATTTTATTGAATCAGGCGTTACTTTGCGGATAAATTTTTTGTTCATTGAATCTATGAGATATATTTCAGTAGGTATATTTTTTATCATGGTTTTTAAAGAGTACCTTTTTTATGCAAGCAATCATTATCTGATGCTAAGTAATCACCATTGCCCATGGACGTTCGAAATACCGGAGCATTGGCAGATGCGTTGCCAACCTAAGCCTAGTGGGCTAAGATAAAATTAAAATACCGCATGTGTCAGTAATTTTACTGTCCATCCTATAATCCACGCCGAAAGCAGCTGTTTAGCGGGAGGATTAGCGAGCAGCGGCAGCGATACAGGGGTAGGTATACTAACTTAGGTGATTGCATTTTTTTACATTACTTCGTTACGACAAGGAAGGAAAGTTAATTGATAAATGATGAATCTGATAATTTTACGTTGTATAATGAAATTTGATTTTAACTTATTAAATTACTAGGCAAATTTAATTTATAATTGAATGAGTAATTTAGAAATTTTAATTTTATTGTTTTCTAATAGGTACCTAGTATTAATTAAATTATATTATGTGTTAGGCCAAAACATTTTATGCGCCTCAAATGGCTGAATATATATACTTGCTTACAATACCATCTATGTAAACCATATGTTCTAGTAAATAAATGATTGATTGATTGATTGAAAACGAGCAAATGGGTCACCTGACAACAAGTGACCACCACCACCATAGAATATTGAATACGCGTTGCCAGCATAGAGGGCTAAGATAGAAAACCTTCATGTAGTAGTGATTTGATCGGCGGTCTTTATATCTCCACGCTGGGACACAGCAGCACAAGCACTGCTGCTTGGGGGCAGGATTAGCGAGTAAGACGGTGGTAGCGATCCGGATGGACCTTGCAAGAGGTCCTACCCACAAAATAGAAAAGGGAGAGCGCAGCTAAGAGCCTTAAGAGTGCCTTTGATGTGAGCCCGATAAGTAGGTACCCAGTCATCCAGCGTAGGTACCTATGCTTATTTACCTTGCTACATACTTCCTACGATTCTGTATCAACTAGCTAGGTACACATTTTAATTTGCGTACAGGGACAACATTGGCTAACATCAGTAAAATTAGTCGGTAGATAACGCACCTTATAAATAGAGTCCTTTTTGAATTTTGACATTTTAGCTTGACCTCTGATCATCTTCCTGTGCTGTTCCCATCGAATATGCTTCTCTGCGCTTTCTAGAGTGTCAAATGCCTCCTTACACATCACACAGCAGAAGTCAATGTCCCCGTAAAGAATAAAGTTCTTGTAAAACCTGTTCATAATGGCGATTTAAAATTTCACAGAAAGTAAAATAATTTCACAGTAACTGTTGGATATCGTAACGGCTTGATGAAGCTGATTGTGCCAGGTAAGCTACACATTGATTAGAGACATTATGAATATTTGAAGGTAGTTTTACGGTTCCAAGACTGGACCTTTTGGCGGGAGTGGCATTGTCAAAGTTGCCAGTAGTAATAATTGGCGTTCCGACAAAAGTTTTTGTATCGATCTGGTAAAATAAATAAGAACAGATCTGTAAAATAATCAAAAAACAAAAATAACGATTAAACATAGAATGTGACCAAAAACACCAAACATTAAGACTTCCATTTATATAAAAAATAAATTAAATCACTAGTAATACTTTTTTTAACTGGCAATTTATTTACGATACGTTCCGTTCTCACTTAAAATTGTAGGTCCAGAATTATCAAAATTATTCACATTTCCCAACAAAAACATTACAAATTTAAGCTTATTTTCATTATATTCTAAATAATTAGTGGTTTACATTTTAATGCGTGGGCCAAAGACTTTCTTTTTTATTTAAACAGTTTTATTGTTACATTATTGACTGTCAAACTCAAACTATGGTATGCGTGAAACGAATCGTTCATATATCCCATGGACGACGCTTGTTGTGGATCAAGTTCAAGCAAATTAGGTTTTTTCTATTATTTCACCACATCTAACGCAATGAATTGAAAATAAACAGTATACTTTAATAATTTAAATCTTAAATTTACTTGAACAATGTAATCACAGGTTTTAATCACTACAATTGCTTCAAATCAGGGTTATTTAAGTCGGTGCGGTGGATTTTGGTCTAGCCTGGTATAGATTGAAAATGAGTAAAAGACGTCGTGCCTCGTCGGTAGCCAGCCGAGGGGCTGACGGCGATGATAGCGACGATGGAGTGGACCACACTCCAGGCCCACCACCATCTGCCCGGAAGAAGAAAAAGCTAGATCCAGTAAGTCATTGTCACTATACGCTAAAAAGCCGCGCGGCTATTCGATGAATCTTGTTTATTTATGTGTTTGACGTTAATTAGACGTCATTTCCAGGATCATTTGCTATGGATTATTTAAACCGCTTATGTATGTACCCTTATGTATATACGTAAACTGCCCAGATTTGCATACAAATATTTATTAAAAAGACACATCTTCAGATGAACTGCTCATTTCTTGACATATTGAATTACCAAGCGCTAAGCAATATAATCTTATTACAAAAATCTCCTAATAAATAATTTTGTCTTAATTTCAGAGTGAAATGTGCCAACAGCTTTATGACACAATCAGGTCATTTAAGAAGGAAGATGGCACTTTGCTCTGTGACTCCTTCATCAGAGCCCCAAAGAGGCGGCAAGAGCCACAGTACTATGAAGTAGTGTCGCAGCCTATTGATTTGTTGAGGGTATGAAACTACTTCACTTAAAATGTTTGGTTTATTATAAAAAAATTGTGACTAGGCAGAAATATCCATTCTTCCATACTAATATCTTACATGTGAAAGTATCCCTTGCCATCGTTTGCTACATCTTCATGGTAGGTATAAGTGCAAAACTCGTCTTAGTGAACTTTGGCATAAAAAATATTTTAACTTTTTTTTATTAGCCCATAAATAACCGTGTTCCACTGTCGGGCAAAGGCCTCTCCCCTAGGCATCCAATGTGCCCTGTCCACACTTATGTCTATCCAGTCATTTGTGAATGGGTTTATGTTATCCCACCATCTCAGCCTCAACTTGGAAGAATAAACTAGGTTACTTTTGTCCCGCAAAATTGCAGTTTCTAGTGATTATTATAGAAAGTATCAAAGTATCTTCTAATCATTGCAGGTGCAGCAAAAACTCAAGATGGACTCTTATGAGGACTTGGATGAGCTCTCGACTGACATTGAGTTGCTGGTCAACAACGCTAAAGCCTTCTACAAGCCCGATGCCCAGGAGTATAAAGATGCCATTGAACTGTGGAAACTGTACTCTCATACGAAGCAGGCTTTGGAAAATGGTGAGGCATTTTAATTTGTTAATATTTTGCTATTTTGGCTGGTCTGCATGGTCATTAAGCAATTATGTTCTGTTGTAGTTATGTTTTTTGTTATAGGGTAATCTGCATATTGACATCTTCTGTTTAAATTCTGAACTTTCAGGTGAAGATGTGAAACCACCGCGAGTGTCTCGCACGGGTTCACTCTCCCGAAGATCCGATGTAGCTGAGGACTTGTCTGAGACCTCAACTAACAATGAAGAGGACAACATCTTTGAGGAACTTTTCAGTGCTGTAAGTGTTGCCGTCTTCTCAGAAATGTCTTTTATTCTATGTATTTTATTCATAAAATTTTTGTATGGAAAGATGTCATGGAATCAGCTTTTTATTGAAATTGTGTACAGCTGAGCTGATTGAATGAATGAATAAATATTTTTATGAAAGGGATCTGTATAGAAAATATGTGTCACCCAAACATAGGTGTTTTGCACGTGTCACAGTAGAGTAGTAAGACAACTGGTTTCAGTTTAGTGTGTTAATTAAACAGATGACAATGCAATAGCAAATAGTAAGACGATGTTAAACAACCAACCTTAGCTAAGTACCAAAAGTTTTTCCAAACTATAGTTACCACAATCTGTCGAAACTGATTTCAACATCGTCACCACAGGTGATGACGGCGAATTCGGAGGGACGCCCCCTGTACACGGCGTTCCAGTTCCTCCCCTCCAAACGCCGCTACCCAGAGTACTACAGCGTGATAGACTCCCCCATAGACTTGAAGACCATAGCCCAGAAGATCCAGGGGGGCGAGTATGCCAACCTGAATGAGTTGGAGAAGGATCTACTGCTTATGGTCAGGAATGCCTGCACTTTCAACGAACCTGGCAGCATTATTTATAAGGATGCCAAGAGTTTGAAAAAGGTAAGTGTTTTACATAGGAACCAGCAATGATGATGGTGATTATGATATTCTGTCTCCCAGCAGTAACTAAGGACTTGACTATGATTTACGATTTAGAAGATCTCTTTCTTTACTGACTGTCTTCTTAAGGTTAAAGGTTGTATGTACAGTCAAGGGCATAAAAACATAATTACCAAGATGTTACACATTTGAAATGATAGCTGTATTAATATTTATGTCCTCGACTGTCTGTACCAGTTTCCTTTTACCAGAACTATGCCACTTCAGCATTGTTTGATTATGGATTTAATCATGTACCCTCTAACTATTCACAACTACAATAAATGTAATATGGCACCTGAGTTTGATATTTGTGGGCTGGTCATGTCTATTGAAGAACTGATAACCACTGTGGGCAAATTAATAAAAAGTTTAAAGTCCACTTAACTTTATGTAATTGCAAAACAAACCAAATAATTAAACATAAAACTCCGAACTGATTATTAACAACAACGAATGTCAAGTCAAGACACTGACAGGAAAACACCCCACGGTAGACCGCCACACCGCTGTAGTAAACGAGTTTTTGAGTTCAGACTACGACTCAGCAAGCGTTCTGAAGGACACCCTCCAGCTAGAGTCTAGCTGCTAGACCGAGTGACGATTTGTAGAAAGCTGGCAGAGCTTGGATGCGTCAAGCCGAAGACGGACTAAAATGGCGCGTTTTAGGGAAAGCCTGTATCCAGCAGTGGAAATGAAATGAAATGAAATGAAATGAAATGAAATGAAATGAAATGAAATGAAATGAAATGAAATGAAATGAAATGAAATGAAATGAAATGAAATGAAATGAAATGAAATGAGTTTATTTTGCCGAGTACAGGTTGCATACATATCGGTGAACATCTTAAATAATTGAGATCAGCCATACTCTGCTTAGGGTAGCATGCAAAATTTTCAGTGCGTACCTACTATGCGTAATATATTAATTGAAATGACAACAAAGTCACATACATTATGTTACATATTTAAGATTATGTCAAAAAATAAATAAAATTAGCTGTTTATTACTTCTAGATGTCAAGATGGATTAAATAATGAATTTATACTGCATAGGTCTTTAACAAAATAATAATAATTAGATGTCAAAGATTTAAATATTCATTTACAGAGTAGAAACACATGTCACAAAGCCATAAAAACAATTTTCTTTTAAATGAATTTAAAGGAAGCTCCTTAATGTCTAAAGGTAATTTATTGTATATTTTTATGCACATATAAAACGGGCTTCGGGCAGTTTGTTTGAGACAATATTTTGGCAAAAACAATAGGTTGCGCTGTCTAGAGAAACGGCCGTTGTAGCTGACCATCTCATGGTTTCTTTTAAAGTGATGCTCATTGAGTCGTACAAACACCGCCACTTCAAAAATGTACATAGAAGGCAGAGTTAACAGTTTATTAGTCTGCATTACCGGCTTACATGACATCATCGGTTTTAGTGAAAAGATAGCTCGTATACATTTTTTTTGCATCAGGAAGGCTTTGCTTGCCTCTACAGAGTGCCCCCATATAATTAAACCGTATCTAAGTGTCGACATAACATAGCCATGATATGCTGATAGTGCTGATTCTAGTGACACCGTTTGTCTAAGTTTTCTCAATGGATAAATGAATCTATTTATTTTACTACAAACATTATTAACTTGAATTTTGAAATTAAAAAATTCATCTAAATCGATTCCGAGAAATTTGATGCTCTGTTCTTCGTTGATAGGATCTCCTCTACAAGTGATATTCAACTTTAAACTTTGTCTTCTACATGTTCTAAATTGCAAATACTTCGTTTTGTTAACGTTAATTGATAGATTATTACTTTCCATCCACTTGACTATCGTATTCATGGCCCCATTAATGTCACCCTCAAACGTTTGCATATTTGTACATGGTATCGTAATGGAGGTGTCGTCTGCGAATAAAACTGAAGGAAAATCCACAGAACTTGGCAAGTCGTTTATGTAAAATGAAAATAATAGTGGTCCCAACACACTCCCTTGAGGCACACCGAAATGGTTTACCCTATAATTAGACCTGTAATTGACTAGCGATGTTCCTTCCATTCTCACAATTTCTGTGCACTGAGTTCTTTGATTTAGGTAGGACTCAAACCAGCGAAGTATATTGCCGCGTATTCCATAGTGATCTAATTTTGACAAAAGTCTCTTGTGGGCTACTACATCGAATGCCTTTGTCATGTCCAGGAACAGAACAACAGCGTGTTTTCCTTTATCCACCCAATTTACAACATCCTTAAGCAGTGTAAAAGTTGCAGTGGTAGTAGACCTATTTGCTCTAAAACCATGTTGCCTCTCCGAAAATAATTTATATTTATCAGCAAACTTAACAAGTCTTGTCTGCATGAGTTTCTCAAAAACTTTAGCCAGAACAGGTATTAAAGCAATTGGTCTATAATTAGAAATATTATTTTTGGGACCTTTTTTGTGTAGAGGTTTAACTACTGCCTTTTTGAGTCTGTCAGGGAAAACACCTTCTTCAACAGAGAGATTAAAAATGTAGGCCAAAGGTATAGATATTGAGTCTGCACAGGCCTTGAGCATCTTTGAATTAATCTCATCATAGCCGGTTGATGTACTGTTTTTCAGTTTCATAATTATTTTTGAAACCTCCTCTGGTGTGGTGGGATTACAAAACATGCTAAAAGATGATTGATCAAAATTATTTAGCGATGGTGTATAGTTTTGATGGAACTTATTTGATGTATCGATGAAGTAACTATTCATCGATTCCGCAATCTTCTTTGGGTCGGATATGACACTGCCATTACTTAAAATATTGTTTATCTGACATGATTGCTTTATATGACCTACTTTTTTGTTAATAACCTCCCATGTTGCTCGACATCTATTTTTAGCACTATATATGTACCTATAATTGCTTCTTTTTTGAGCTTTATTTATACATCGTTGAAGAATTCTAGAATACATCTTGTACTTTATCTTTAGTTCCACATTCGTACTTTTACATGATTCTAAAAACAGATACCGTTTACGTTTGCAACAGAGTTTCAAACTTTTCGAGATCCATTTAGATTTTTTTGGCTTGTTAGATACAATTACCTTCACTAAAGGGAAACACATTTTATAGAATAAGGTAAGGAGGTCATGAAACTCGTCAAATGCTTCATTTGTACTTAGCTTATTATAGACATCATCATAATTTAACTTGTTCATACAGCTTATGAATTTTGAGATGTTTTCTTGGCTATAGTCTCTTCGGAAGAGGCAACACTGCTTAGGGCTTGTATTTGCTTTAACTTCAATATGTATAGACTGTGCAGTATGATCCGATAGTCCGACATCATGGATCATAGTCCTGACTTTCACAGCTTTAGTTTTAGCGGTATTCGTTATTATATGGTCAATGGAGGTTTTAGATAGACTGGTGTTCCGAGTTGCACCAGAGATGTGATTGAATAAGTTATAGCTGATCAACAATTCATTATATAATCTTGTCAAAGAGGTATCTTTAAGAGTATCTATGTTTAGATCTCCACAAATAACAATGTTTTTACTTTTATATTTATCTGTGATATAGTGCAAGAAATTATCAAGATTGTTCAAGAAATGAGAATGGTTACACTGTGGGACTCTGTATAGACATATCACTATTGTATCGATACACTCGATTTCGATTCCACAACATTCAAATTCACATTCGCGCGCAAAACTGCTCAAATCTAAAGTTTCAAACTCAATCCACGGCCTAATCAAAATACAAACCCCTCCCCTTTTAGTATTAATTCGAGAAAAATAATTCGCCATTTTAAAGTCTGATATTTGTACATTACTTTCATGCCCCGATTGTAAAAATGTTTCAGTCAGACACATAACATTTATTTTCCAAAAATCATTTTGTAGTTCTGTTAATACTATTTCTAAGTTGTCTATCTTGTTTAGAACTCCCGCTATGTTTTGGTGCAGGATAGTAAACGTTTTATTTCGTCGCAATAAATTTAAAGCTTTTTTGTAGTATACAATGTCATTTTTGTTCCCTACACTACGATCGAAAAAAATTAGACATAAGTGGATTATCTGCAGAGTGATCCATAAATTTAGAGCTGTTTCCAGCTATCTCGGCTATATTGCAATTATTAGGAAATGATGTCATAAGTCGTATTAGGTCATTAAACACTGTTTTGAAACCTTGTCGATTTAAGTTTCCAAACTGGGAGAACATGATATTGTCATAAGATAAATTAAAGTTCGAGTCCAAGATGTAACAAGTCTCTTGTTTTAAATTACTCGTATACATTAGGTTATTAAATATTTCTACACGTTTAGTGAACAAGTTCGAATTTTGGTTTAGTTTAAACGTAGGTAAACAAATAATAATATTAGTGTGTTGCACAAAGCTTAACTGTTCCTGAATGAAATTAACTAGATTATAGTAATTCGTACTTGTTTTAAAATCTTCATCACCAATACAAATAATACAGAAATCATTCAGAGTAAAATGTCGCAGCTTGTCCTGAAGGCCACCAAACAGTTGCCGTGTACCCGCTCCGGGTGTCAAGTAGACACATGTACTGCCGCTGGAAAATTCCTGTTCTATTAATTTTATCATGTAATTCGAGTAGTTACTTATTACGCATAATTTTGAGTTACGCAACGACGTGTCCAGTTTTCTCGGGAATGTAGGCATTTTCTTCACACCGAGCATTTCTGGCCCTTCCCAGAGATTATGAATATCTATTTTGCCTTCATTACTAGAGTGGGAAAGTTTTAACAGGGATTCTAGCTGCGTTTCGAGCTGTGAGATTTGATGTTTATAAAAATCTAGCTCCGTTTCCAAAGTCTGCACAAGCTGCTTAAACCGCTGCAGTTCCATATCACATTTTCTGTTTGAGCAGTCCGTGGTGCCATCTATTGGCGATTCGACGAATGAGGAATTCAGTGGGGGCAAACTATATTTGTCACTGTGTAAAGATTGTCTTTTTAACTTGCCTAAGCTAGCCTTCGAAGTAATGTTTGAGGATTGACATAGTATTTTTAAGATCCCTATTTCCCTTCGTAATTTTTCAATTGTTCTTTTTAAAGCGTTATTCTCAATACCTTCTTCTTCCAGCTGATTTTGGGTGGAGGCGAGTTCAGATGCAAGGCGAACAGTTTCATCCTTCAACTCCATTATTGTTATCGCATTGAAGGTATCTACAGTGCAGTCCATGCTCTTTGAAAGTTTTTCTTGTAATAGAGTTGAGTTCAGAGATGACACGTGTTCAGCACTTAAACGCGAGTCCGAATAAATAGTAGCATCCAATTTAGAATACTCTTTGTCCGCGATTTCCGACTCTGAAGAGAGAGAATCGTCAATTTCAGAACATTCCTGGCCCGAGATACCCAGTACATTTGGTTCGACTGGCGAGTCGGATATTTCTTTTGAGGGAGTGGAATTTACGGGAAGCTCGATATTCAGTAGTCCCTTAGTAATCAACGTATTTGTTTTTATGCAGTCTTCTGATGGGACCGGTGGTACACACGCAGTATTAGATTTTTTTTGCAGTGTCTTGTCTGCCACTGGGGCTGGCTCTTGTGTCGTTTTTTTGGCTTTGTTACTCCTTCTCAAAGTCACATTTGATGACACATACGGAGATTTGCTTTTTTGGACGCATGGCTTGCACTTCCAAGTACCCTTTTTTTCAGGTGCTAGCATTGTATACAATTTTTCAGAGTAGCCTGCACATTCAAAATGAAATATTTGTTTACATTCCGAACAAACGACAGTTCCTCCCGAGTCGGTGCGCTTACACTTAGAACAGGTTACTGTTAATTTGCCGCTGCCGGGTTTAGAAGCAAATTTGTTTACCGTTGACATTTTCATTTAATATATTTCTTGACTTTATTCTCTTATTTATATGTCCAGGATAAGAATTAATTGTCTTTAAAAAATAAAAATAAAAAAATAAAAATGCACACCACTAAATGCTCCGCAAAACAGTAGGCAAGTGAAGCACCTCCGTGTGCGCAGGAATACAGCAATAAATGCTCCGCAGCCGTGACCGCTGTTGTGCTTTACTAGCTCGGGTCGACGCAATGTTTAAAACGCTGATTTCTTCGTGCGTATTATGGGAGTCAAATCTGTGCATACCCTCATTCGGCAACACATTTTTCTCAATAATTAATTTGTGACAGCTGTCAATCGCGTGTCAGCTGCTCGTTGTAGTTATAATAATAATAAGCCGTCAGAACGTCGTCTGATCCAAATTTGGTCTCAATTTCAAACTTACAACGGCAAAAGGGTAATTCTTACCGATAGTGCGTGTTCCCAAACAGTGTATTTTTCAAGCCCTCACTTTAATGAGACTGCTTCATCAAATGTCTTGGAATGTTCACTGAACTAGCAGCACTTTAATTGTAAGTAATTTAATTTTTTCAAATCAAAAAAGATACGAGCACAGTAATATTCGTGTTTACTTGGCTAGGGTTGCCAGCTATCAGCAGTGGAAGGCTGATGATGATATTTGTGCGCAGGTGATCCAAGTGCGCAAGCAAGAGCTAGAGCAACACAGCCGCAGCGGACCCGCCAAGACTTCGGAGCGTATCCGCAGCAAGCGCACGTCGAGGATTGGGCCAGTGCCCAACAGTGGGGCGTTGGCAATCATGGACCCGCCAGGCTCTGACAGTGACGTCGTTAAGGTAATGATAAAAATTAAGGATAAGGGAGCAGCGGCAATATGATGCATTATTTTAATGTTTTGACCGTTGTCGTTTAGATAGAAACTTTAAGACCTAGACATCATTGGAAATGTAGGATAAATGCCATTTTGAGTTTTCTTTTGTTTGTGATCATTTTGTTGCAGTTACTTTCTTTATAAATTTGAATTAAATTGTGACTTTTAAGAATCAGGCATTTTAGTAAACGGATACAAAAAGCCTGAGCCAAAAAATAAGCTACTTTTTAATTGGGGAAGATAACAAATTCCAGTGGAATAGTTATGACCATGATGATGATTATGATGAAATGACCTCCGGTGCTAAGGTTAGTATTCAATAAAAGTTTATTTCATAGCACTCTGAAGACAGCGACAGTGACGAAGAAAAAGGTGACAACGAAGACTCCCCGCAGTGGAAGCTGTTTGAAACCGTCAAGAATAATATTGGACCTAACGGTACGTAATCTATTATATTTTATAGACATCTGAAAAGACTGTGCTGTACTTGACCAATTACAATCGTTACTCGTCATACTCACACTCCCCCTCCCCCCTCTGCTCTCATTTTACCGTCTCCTACTCCCCCTCCTCTTCCCTTTCCCTCTGCTCTCTTCTCTATTCGGGACCTTCTCGTCTCCTTCCCCTGTTCTCTCTTTTGTAATGACAAGAGACTGCAGTCACGCGAGAGAAGCTGCTATGTCGCTCATCTCGCCATTTCCTTTTTAAATGAACAGTGCACTCTACAGGTACACCAATGGCAGACGCCTTCTCGAAGCTACCATCGCGCCGCGCCTATCCGGACTACTATAAGGAGATCAAAAACCCGGTATCCCTCAATCAAATCCGGAATAAGATCCGGCGGGGCAATTACGGTACACTATCTGAAGTTGCCGGAGACATGAATATCATGTTTGAGAACGCCAAGCAGTACAATCTGCCTACGTCCAAGCTTTACAAATATGCTGTCAAGTTGCAAAGGTGAGAACATAGAGCCTCTCGTGACCGATTGTAAAAAGAAATACTACCCTTATTCATAAACGCTCTATAGGCTTCTGCTAACTTAGCAATCGTTTGTCCTTATCTGTGAAATGTAAGTGTTAAAGTGACAGATAAGGACAAACGATTGCTAAGTTAGCAGAGGCGTACAGAGCGTTTAGAATATAGAATTAACAAGAACCTGTTTAATTTCTAAATGTCTATGAAAATTAGAACACATAGAAAAATCCGAAAAGTAAAGCTATGGCCGGGAATCGAACCCGGATCCTCGTCATTCCGTGACGCGTGCTATACCCCTACACCACCCATAGCAGGTGGGTAGTCTCCGAATTTTTCTACCCGTTACTAACTGTCACGTGACCTTTGTTACTATGCGAATTTTTTGTCGCTAAGCGTCATCTGTTTGAATGATGTGTCTGGAAGAACCTGTTATTAAGACCGCAAATATCATCTATACTAATATTATAAAGAGGAAAGATTTGTACCTATTTTTGTATGTTTGTATGTTTGTAATGAATAGGCTCAAAAAGTACTGGGCCGATCTGGATGAAATTTGGAACATAGATAGATTATAGTCTGGAATAACACATAGGCTACTTTTTATCCCGGAAAATTGCGTGATTCCCGCGGGATAGCGATAAACGAATTCTACGCAGACGAAGTTGCGGGCAACAGCTAGTATATTATATTTTGACATTCAACTCTTCAGTCTCAGTCGCAATGTCTCGATCGCGTTGCTACTTTTTTTTAGCGGCTGATATCACGAATCGACCTAAATGTAGAGTAACCCGCGCACCTTTTTCGCTTTCAAGCTGGAGATATTTGTCACAGTACGCGGATATTGCTTTATTCTATACATTCTAACTCTGTGGTCTAACATTTTATTATGTTTGTTGTTGTAGACTAATGCAGCAGCGCGTGCAAGAGTTACTGGACATCGTACAGAGTTCATCCAGCGACGACGAAAGTCTGTCCTCCGTGAAGAACCAGACGCAAGTCAGCACGCCTAGACCCCGTGGCAAGTTTTTTTTTTAATAACTTAGCATGATGCACCAAGTTACCTTAAATTTCACGACGGAGATCACTTTTCAACAGGTAAATGAAAGAAATTATAATTTATGTCACGAAGCCCGCCAAAACCAAAGAAAAGTGAGTTATTGGACCCCACGCGACACTAGCGCCTCTGGTAGCAAATTCACACGCGGCAGTGGCGTAACTATAACGTCTGGGGCCCGCGGCAAATTCGTCAGATGGGGCTCCTTCCTCAATATAAAGAAGTGCAGCAGCGTCCCTTCTGTGCTCTAAACCAAGCCAGTTCGGGGCCCCGTAAAGCTAGGGGCCCCTGGCATTTTGCCGCCACTGACACGTGGTAGCCCCCAATGGTTCATCTAACAGTGCTTAGTTCGCCGTCCATTTGAGTATTCAGTTCAGAATGTCCGAAACGTCGAACCACTAGACTTGAGAAACCCGTTTGTAATACTGAACAATTTACAGGTCGCCCGCGCATCAACCCGCTGCCAAATTCGACGCCTTCTTCCAACACACCGTCTGCTCCGAAACCCAACGTACCACTTAAAAAGAAGCTGCACTTCATAGCGAAACAGTTGGTAGAGTTCACCTGCTCCGACGGGAGACAGCCTATGCTGTTGTTCATGGAGAAACCCAGCAAGAAACTGTATCCGGAGTACTATAATGTGATTGATAGGCCCATTGATATGATTACCATTGAAGCTAATATCAAGGTAAGGATTGGATTAGTTGGGGCAGCGTCTCCGCGGGTTCCAATATACTTTCCTAAAAAACAACAATACTACAACACCTATCGTAAACTCGAGGAAGTTGTTGAGCATACATAGAACGCTGTCATAATAAACGCCATGTCAAACGCGCGTGGCGCGTGGCATCTCTCTCCTGAAAGTGGTGGCAGCTAGGACCGATAGCCCTATTATCGCTAATTGGATGTTCGTGCATGTCAAACCAACGAGCATTTAATTTTTTACTAATAACTTAAAATTTAAATTTTAATAACTTGAATATATTGTTACTAACATTAAACATTTACATATATGGATTACTCAATTGTCTGAAATAAACAATTTCATTTCATTTCATTTCAAACAATTTCAATAATATTTTGACATTGTCATTTTGCGACAACGTTCTATCGTGGCTCAACAATTAAAGTCCGCGAGTGTGCACACCGTCTACACCGTCTTGTAACCCTGAGCTCTGTCAACCACTTAAGTGATTAAGACTACATTAATATATTTGTATGTATGATATAGTATTGTCAATGCATAATGTCACGTCCAATTAAAATCCACAGAACGATCGCTACAACAGCATCGAAGAAATGATATCGGACTTTCGTCTAATGTTCTCCAACTGCCGGCAATTCAACGAGGAAGGATCCATGATATACGAAGATGCGAGTAT
Organism: Pandemis cinnamomeana; assembly: GCA_932294345.1. NCBI lineage: Eukaryota > Metazoa > Arthropoda > Insecta > Lepidoptera > Tortricidae > Pandemis > Pandemis cinnamomeana. The sequence continues at coordinate 4,518,401 of OW028724.1, read as the reverse complement.
GCTCGAGCGAGTTATGAACGAGAAGATCAAAGAGCTGAATAGTAATTATGAGAAGAAGGCGCCGAAGAAGGAGATAAAGACTGTCAAGTCCCGGCAGTTGTCGCCGTTCGAACAGAAGCTGAGGACGCTGTATGATGCTATAAGGGATTATAGGGACCCTAAAGGTAAGTTGGTTCCGTTATATTAGTTACTAGCTTCTGCCCGCGACTTTGTCTGCGTAGAATTATACATAAAAACCTTCCTCTTGAATCACTCTATCTATTAAAAAAACCGCATCAAAATCTGTTGTGTAGTTTTGAAGATATAAGCATACATAGGGATGTATGTATGTAGTGATAGTGATATATATAGCTGTTGCTATTCCGCGGTAACTTCGCGATTTTCCGAGATAAACTCCTATGGTCATCCTTGGGCAGTCCATAGGGACTATCCCCCTTATTCATAAAGGCTATAGGCTTCTGCTAACTTAGCAATCGTTGGTCCTTGTCTGTGAAAGGTAAATGTCAAAGTGACAGATAAGGATAAACGATTGCTAAGTTAGCAGAAGTCTACAGAGCGTTTATAAATAAGGGGGTTAATCTGTACTTACCAAATTTCATTAAAATCGGTTCAGTGGTTTAGGCGTGAAAGCGTAACATACATACAGACAGAATTACTTTCACAGAGTTAGTTAATTTATAATATTAGTATGGATTATACAATTTACAAACTCCCTTTATCAGTTGGATCGCATTTTCTGTGTAATTTGTCTTTATTTCTCAATATACCAACTAAAAGTAATTCAACTTTAATATAATCTAATTTTACTTAAATAAATACACATTTTTTTTAATATTAATAGGAAGGCAAACGAGCAAGTATGTCACCTGATAAAATAAAAATAAATAAATAAATCATTTCTTAAGCCCTTACGAGATATACCGAGCCAAAGGTAACAAGACCTAAAGGTCACGTTTAGCTTGATTGTGGACGCATAGGGGGAAGTGGTTGCTAGCCGCATCGTATATAACCTGATTTTTGCCCATTCCCTCGATGGGCTTTTACTATTTACTCGGGTAGAGAAGTAACTGGTACATTCTGTTTTATCTTTACTCCCAGACCAGCTTTTTTTTTTACTACAAACTGACCAGTGACTGACCTCTATCCAGCTTGAAAGAATATAATTTTGTTTCAGCCAATCGCCAACTGGCCCTGATCTTCATGAAACTACCCAGCAAAGCCGAATATCCGGACTACTACGAGCTCATTAAAAGCCCTATAGATATGGAGAAAATAGCTCACAAGTTGAAGAACAGCGTCTACAGTACTGTTAACGAACTAGCGTCGGACTTCATATTGATGTTTGACAACGCCTGCAAGTACAATGAACCTGATTCGCAGATTTATAAAGACGCGTTGATTTTGCAACGTGTGTGCTTGCAAACTAAACAGATGTTGAGGTAAGCCGCGTGCACTTCGTAAAGGCAAAAAGGCGGTGACGGTATCAGTGGGACTTTAAGCTGACAAGCACCTAGGGACACTTCATTCTTAATTGGCATTGTTCATTTTTTTTAGTATGCTCCAATTCGAAAACCATTTCGAGGAAAACCATCATTTATCCGATTTATCTTGTCCGATTTCAAAAATACTTTATGATTGCAGATATTTTTGTAAAAGTACTTTGAACCTTTGTTTGACCAAACGACCCGGTTTTTAGACAGAATCCAGCATCGAATGTTTGCCACAAAAATGAAAAAAAAAAGTTTAGCCATGGCAACTGTCACGTGTCACTGTCAAATCGACAAAACCATAGACAAAGCCGCTTTTTTTTTATAGTCAGCCGAACGAAGGCGATTGGGATTCTGTCTAAATTCACGAATTATCAAACAGCGAAAAAATATTTATTATTAATTAACAAAGCTGCGTAAAAGCATAATATTCAAATTAGTTGCTTGAAATAGTCCATTTTATCAAATAAAGGTGTTAAAAGCACGGCTTAAAAAAAATGAACAATGCCAATTTAAAAGGTCCATGTCCATTACTGGTGCTGTCACCCTAGTCTATCCTGTTGTAATTGCCATTTGTTTTCGGATATTTGAGGTGGTTAATCACTTACGTCATAATTAAACCGACTTGACAACAAAATTAACAAGCAGCATGTTTGGTAAGTACTATCAAATTCAAGAATTTTTACTTCTTAATTAAATTTCTAAATGATATTGGAAATTAGAACAGAAAAATCCGAAAAGTAAAGCTATGGCCGGGTTTCCGTGACGCGTGCTATATACCCCTACACCACCCATAGCAGGTGGGTAAGCCCTCGAATTTTTCTATCTGTTACTAGCTGTCACGTGACCTTGTTACTATGCGATTTTTTGTCACTAAGCGTCATCTGTTTGAATGATGTGCCTGTACGACAAGTTACGTACGTACAGGAGAAAAAAATCCATAGTGTAAGGATCATAACTATTACAGCGATTACTTATTTGTCTACCACTAATCACAATAGGCAAAAGATTAGATATGGCTCACGTGACCTTGATAAAGAAAGATTCTGGAGACGTCCGTCTGCCGCAAGCGCCACGATGTCAATGCCAGGCCAGGCGATGACTGTGTGCCCGCTCGCCTACCCTACCGCTAGCTAGGTAGCCAGGTACGGATGGTGACAGTGACAGTTAAAGGTGGCGCCAGACGGATAGCGCTTACAATAGTATAATCAGGGTAAATGATTCTGAGTAAGACAAACCCAAAACTGTCAAATTCTGGAACAAACAATTATGTACTTTTTTTTTGGAAAACGCTCATTTCCCATCCCATATAAAAGGAACAAGATCAAGTGACAGCTAATATGAGTATTACCATAAAGAAAATAAATTACGGTTGCGTTCTAGTTATCTAACAAGTTAGTACTTAATAATAAATTAAGCTGTGCTGCTTTTTAACAGGGAAGACGACGACGCTGTCCCCGATGTGTCGGCGGCCGTGCAAGAGCTACTCTTAAACCTCTTCACTTCGGTGTACAATCACCAAGATGAGGAGGGCAGGTGAGCTAGCTTATCTACTATAGCAAAACTCTAACCTTATTCATAAACGCTCTGTAGGCTGCTGCTAACTTAGCAATCGTCTGTCACTTTGACATTTACCTTTCACAGATAAAGACAAACGATTGCTAAGTTAGCAGAAGCCTGCGTTTATGAATAAGGGGGTATGTGTGCCTGAGTGGACGCTCGAGCGGAGAGTGCAGCGAGCGGGGTGTGCGGCGTTCATGTGAAATACAAGCAAATGTATGTGAGAGTCCTAATTGCACGTTGGATAGAGCCCTTTTCCGCTGCCCGCCCCGCTGGACGCTCGCCGCTCAGGCTTTAAACTAATGTTATTCAGGTTATTCTGCACGCCCGAGAGCGCACAAGAGTCGCGACGGGTTAAAGATTGCCCGTCTTTTTCTAACTGTTCGTTCCGGAATGAGAAATGAAATCAAATAACTTTATTTTTCAAAAATGTACATGATAAAATAGAGAAAATGAGAGATAAGGTTAAAAAGTACGCTTATTTCGTGGGAATTCCTTTGTGCGCTTCTGTGATACTCAAGCAATTTATTCGTCCAATATGTATTTCTATCTTCTGTGAAGCATTTCAATGTGATGGTCATCTCGCGATGTTTTCATTTTTGGAAAAGCTCAGAGTAAATTAAAAATAACATCTTGTACGTAATTTCGGAAAATCTTGCAGTCGAGTTGCAAGCCCGAGTTCGAATCCAAAACCTTTTCTACCTTCTTCTGGAAAGGCTGTAGGTGTAGTCATTATAAAAAAATACTTTCAGGCTATAAATCGCAAATTGATTAGTCTGAAAGAATAATTAAATAAGTCAAAACATTAAAATTAAACAACACGAAATAAAGTCAATCGACTATCAACAAAATCACTACATAGTATAAAACAAAGTCGCTTTTTCTGTCCCCATGTCCCGATGTATGATTATATCTTCAAAACTACACAACGGATTTTGATGCGGTTTTTTTTCATACATAGAGTGATTCAAGAGGAAGGTTTATATGTATAATACATGCATAATATACCGTGCGAAGCCGGGGCGGGTCGCTAGTTATAAATAAAATCAAAATACCAATTTTATATGTAACATCGTTGGTCTACCGCGGCTCTTTGACAGGTTGAATGTGTTCCCCAGGTGCTACTCGGACAGCATGGCGGAGCTGCCGGAGCACGACGGCGGCGGCGGCGCGCGCGTGCGCGGCATCTCGCTGGACCTGGTCAAGCGCCGGCTCGACCGCGGCCTCTACCGCCGGCTCGACCACTTCCAGCACGACATGTTCGCTGTCTTCGAGAGGTCAGGTCTTAGCCTGCATTTCGTGCCGTTCTGCTCACACTAGTTGTCATTAATTTGAGAGTGAGAGAGACAGTATGATATGAAGTTCGAAAATCGAATTTCGGAGTAGCCCCCCCAGCTCTTAAACGACGACTGACACGTGCCTGTCAAACGTAGACTCGCTAAATGAAGGAAACTGCCGCGTGTGATATATGGGATCGAAATCGACCTGGAATTTGTTTTTCCGCTGTAGGATTCGACGTCATTTGTACTTTTGTACTTTAAATTTGATTTCATAATCTACCATGACTTAATTTAATTATTTTGATAACAAGACTGAAAACATAGCGAATCTCAGTCAGGGGCGCTCGCCAAGACAAAAAAAATGCGCTTTCTACTTTTTGACTGAAACTTTTCTCGCTTGTTCCTGTTTATTCCAGTTTAAACCTATTAAAAACACTGTAGTAAATAATTGTTACATTTACTCCATACTCGCCTGTCTTAAGGGGTATATGGGAACCTGGAGTTAAAAGCGTAGAAACTCAATTTTTCAAGTTTTTATGGCAATTTCCGTAGTTTAAATATCTAAATATCTTGGGACAAATTACACCAATTGGCCCAGTCCCAAACTAAGCAAAGCTTGTACTATGGGTACCAGGCAATGGATAAACATACTTATATAATGTAGATAAATACATATCTACTTAAATACATACAGTTGCATTCACAATTGTCATTATTCTATTCCACAGAGCTCGTCGCCTTTCCCGTACTGACAGCCAGATCTTCGAGGACTCTGTGGAACTGCAGTCGTTCTTCATATCGCACCGCGACCAGCTCTGCGCCAACACCCTGGTGTCTCCGGCGCTGGCCTTCACCAAGGAAACTGTCACCACCAGCGTGGAACTGGTGAAGCAGTGCAAGCTGTTACAGGAGAATGATGAGGAGGAGGATACCAGGTCAGTGCTGGCATATATTTATCACTTTATCAGTCATTTTAACTTTGAGGATGTACTCAAGTTTACGTGAATTTATCATAGTACAGGGGAAATTACGGGCACAAGAGGCATTTCATCTTAGTCCTCTAGGTTGGCAACGCATCTGCAATCCCTCCGGGGTTGCGGGTGTCTATGGGCAGTGGTGATCACTTACCATCAGGTGACCCACTTGCTCGTTTGCCTTCCTATTCATATAAAAAAAAATAAAAAATAGTTCCGGATATTTTGGAGCATCGCTTGTGTCAGCGACTGTAGTGCTTCGCTTTTCATTTTGCGGGAAAAAAATTGTGGTAAATAAATTAATATTATTAAACAATATCCGTTCTTAGATCGAGTACCGATGACTCGATGCCCTCCGGAGGGGCGCCGCTATCCCAGTCAAAATACCACAAAGGCGATTTCCTGTACGTCCAACCCGACAAGAGCAACAAGGAGCCGAGCATCGTGCAAGTCGTTCGCATTTGGACGAACAGTGACGGCGTCGCTATGATATACGCCAACGTGTATTTCCGGTGAGTTTCAGTTTTGTTTTACTTATAATACTGACCTTCCCAATCTTGGCTGCCACTATGTAACTGCCTTTGACCATCTCTCGCCATTCCATCTTGCCAATCTCCACCTCTGATAACCAAAGGTTTCCTGACGTAAGTATCCACTCCATTCTTACTGCGTACAGAACTGGATAGGTACAATCAAAGGCATACATATATGCACATTACCAAGACGTCCAAAATATGTATACACCTTAATGCCACACAATAAGGTTGGTGACACAGATAGTTGACATAATGGCTGTATTGATATTTATGCCTTTGACTGTAGTAGTTGAGAAAGCTGACCCATGGAGAAACCTATTCAGATAAAACTTCATAGTGACAAGGACAACGCTTACTATAAATAGGTTCTATGGTGGGTTAGGAACTAAATTCCTTCCAGACAAGAGTGTGAAGTGATCATTTTGATATTTTTCAAGCTAAATCAAGGTTGAACTTGGAAGGTTGCTGCTTTTTATTTACTTCTCTCTCTCTCGAAGGGTGCTGCATTTTTCTTTACTTGTTATCTCTCTCTCTCTCTCAGCCCTCACGAGACCTTCCACGTGCGCACGCGCCGCTTCCTGCAGCAGGAGGTGTTCAAGACGGAGTCGCATCGCAACATACCGCTGGATCAGGTCGCCGGCGCCTGCTACGTCATGAACGTCAAGGAGTACTTCAAGTTCCGCCCTGAAGGTAAACTCCACGTCCATCTTGCACCAACACGACAATTGTCGGCGACATATGACAATTCGAATTATAAAGCCAATCGGCGTGGATACTGATGGAGTTTTTAATGTAAACAGAATTGTCGCTTGTCACCGACGATTTTTATGTTGTTGAAATAGGTGTCTGGTTCATCTTTGGAAGACGTAAAATTGTTGATACCTTGGGCGGTGATAAAGAAAGCCTCAGGTCGCACGTTTATCGCCCTCGCCTTTGGCTCGTGCGACAACTGCCTGCGATCTGAGACGTTCTTTATTTAACCACCCTAGGGGGTGTAATGTACTAATGACACTATGCCGGTATAGCGTGACGTCACGTGCTGCATATTTTTAGGTGTTGCTAGATAATTTTTACACTTGACATTTGAAAGAAAGAAAGAAAGAAAGAAGGAAAACAAAAAAGTAAATATAAAACATAAGGACATGCATCACGAAATGGTCCCATCTCAGCATAATGCTGGCCTTGCAGCCAGTGCTGGTCTTCCGATGGGGCCATCAAGTGCTACTGTAAGCACATATCAATGGGCTGAATGATCGCCACAGCGGATCGACAGCCCGCCTGATCCAGCAAGGCGTCCCCACACATCAAGCACATATCAAAAAAAAAAATATCAATACAAAACAGTGATGAACCGGCATTACAACCTTTATAACTGGCTGAATGGACAATAATTCCTTTACTTATCCCACAAGGGATGAATTTTATAAACATCCATTTGGTACTGTAACAGGTTACGCAGATAAGGATGTGTACGTGTGCGAGAGCCGGTACAACACCAAGCACCGCATGTTCAAGAAGATCAAGGTGTGGGAGGGAGCTGAGAAGGAGGCTACGCTCGTGCCCAGAGACGTGAGTACCTACCCACATATAACTATAACACAGACAACGTTTAGTTCTCTACTTGTGTTAGTATTTTCACTACGCAACTTTATTTTGTTACCCACTACAAAGCTCAGGAAAACGCCTGTCATTTCACTTGTAGTTGATTAAAGACGACAATTTTAGGATCAATTGAAATGTTCATTCGCAGTCAACGGCATATCGTAACATCATCAAGGCACTACATACACGAAAGAAGGTTAAATCTAAGGTCAAAATCACGTCTTTCTCCCTTGCGGGGCAGACAGGGCCTTTTTTTTTAGTCACTGCCATTGGGGGGCGCCCCAGCCTTTGTGCCATTCCCTCGATGGGCTTTTACCTTCTCCACGGGAAGAGAAGCAACAGGTACATTTTATGTTTTTCCTTTGCTCCCAGACCAGTAGGCTTATTACCTAACTCCCTCGCAATCGCCATAATCACGATCATTTTGATAGTTCTTGTATGAATGTGACAGCTAGCTGATTCCGATGCCAATTGGTTTGGTTTATTTGGTTAGACGTGTCGCTGGACAACACTAAATACTAGATCACTTTTTTACCATGTCTAAAGCAAAATAAATTATTTCATTTCATTTCATTGTCATCCCATATATGAACTATCAAAATGAACACGATGGCGTTTGCGAGCGAGTTAGACAATAAGCCTACATCATTGGAAGTTACCACTATGGATGTCTTCCTATATCGTAAAAAATCTTGTTACAAAAATCTACATACACATACACAAATCACGTCTTTATCCCTTACGGGGTAGACAGAGCCTAAGGTACCTAACGGGTACCTACAGGCCACATTTAGCAAGATTGTGGGCGTATAGGTGGAAAATGGAATCAAAATAGTGATACAAAAATCTATCTATGTATTATCGTTTTCACTTGTTTGTTTTAGGTACCTCTTGAACCTAACAGGACGGTGTCTGTGTTCCGCGAGCGCGTAGAGAAACACAAGGACGAGCTGGCGGAGCTCGAAGTGCTTGAAAATGTGCAGGAGAAGGAAAGACCTGTAAGTAATTGAAAGAAAACTGAAATTAAATTATTTTTATCTGGGGCCTGCTCCACCACTTTTTGTTAAGTTAAAATTGTTTTAAGTGACGGTTATCTATGATGACGTCTCTGTATGTTTCGTAGTAATAAAGAGACGGAATCATAGATACCTGACACTTTAGATGACTGGAACTTAACAGGGAGTGTTGAAATAGGCCTTTATCACTACATAGTATATAGAACAAAGTCGCTTTCCGCTGTCTGTCCCTAAGTATGCTTAGATCTTTAAAACTATGCAACGAATTTTGATGTGGTTTTTTTTAATGGATTGATGAATTTTTAATGGACGGATTTTTTTAATGGATTCAAGAGGAAGGTTTATGTTTATAACACTACGCAGACGAAGTCGCGGGCAGAAGGTAGTAGACTAAATAATAAAGTAGAGACACTGTGTACAGTCCGTGAGCTGTATAACTATGTGTGCCAAATTTCACTGCATTCCGTCCAGTGGTTTCAGCTGTGCATTGATGGATCTGTCCATGATTCAGTCAGTCAGTTTCTCATTTTATGTTTATTGTATACTAGCGGTGCGGAGAATTCGTTTGTCGCTATCCTGTGGGATCTGTGATTTTCCGGGATAAAAACTATCCTATATCCTTCCCCGAGACTAAAACTCTAAAACTACTTCCGTACCTAATTTAATTAAAATCGGTTCAGTGGTTTGGCGCCATTCAAGTATTACGTAAGCTGATTTTTTACAATTATTTACCCCCCCCCCCCCCTTGTCAGCAAAAGTAAGCAAACCTCTTACCCCCCTCCCTCCCATGCTTAAGTAATCATTGGTACCTATATGCATTTTTCTTTCAATGTACTCTGTTTTTTATTGATTCGTGAGCAGCAGTTCGAATTGAAACTGCTGACGTAATCATCATATCGGCCCTCCACCCACCATGTCATAAAAAATAAGCAAAGCAAAGACCCCCCGCCCCCTCAAGCGCTTACGTAATACTTGAACGCCCCCTTTATGCGTGAAAACGTAACAGACAGCCAGAGTTACTTTCGCATTTATAATATTGAAGAATTTATAGTACGATTACGAGCATAAAATATTAAATTTGATTTGCGTCATCTCTGTACCTACATGACGTGTTAATGTCCTTTTAGGATGTGGTGATGTACAACCCGCTCGGCACGGACGACGAGAACACGTACTACGAGCAGTACAACACGGTGTGCTCCGGCGTGATAAAGACCGGCGACTACGTGTACGTGGTCACGGACGGCGGCAAGCAGCTTATAGCGCAGGTCGACACCATCTGGGAGACCGGCGAGTGAGTGATTACATTAGATTAGATTATATTATTTATTTATTCATTCAATAAAAATTACATAAGTCATAAGTCATAAGTCATTTATTCGTCGCTTTCATGTGTACATTGGATCTTACTAGCTAATAAATTTCCCAACTTGAAACCCTGTAGCAGGGCACTGCAACATACTTAACCTAATAATGTGATTAATTATTATTATACTTGATTTAAACAACTTAATAACATCATAAATTGTACATTGTCAAGTTAGAAGAATTTAGATTGAAATCGTCAAGAGTAAATAGAATAAAATTAAATAATACAAATCAATTGAATATTACAAAAATGACAAAATCGAAAACAATAATAATAAAACAATTAGGTACAATTAAATTAAATTAATTTTCCGCTGGGGATCGTCACTGCTTATAAGTAAATAATGAAATATAATAAAGGGTTTAAATTAACCAAATGTCAAAATTGATCAAAAAAACAATGCAATTAAATAAATAAATCAAAATGTCATATCCAGAAATTTGATTAGGCCTTTATGAAGGACACGTACTGCGAGCTGGCGCCGTACCATGACGTCTTAATGTGACTCAATTCCGGGTCAGTTTAGGTTCGCTCGCTGTCGGATCCATACTAAAATTGACGGCTAGATACTGAACTGAGTCGGATTTGAATCGCATTAAGCGTGGTAAGGCTCCAGTACTTTATAGTGTCTTAAAAATTATTTTAGCTGGTGGTACAGTTGGTTTGATGGAACAGTTCTGTTAAGATATTTCATTGTAATTTTTGAAAGTTAAGTCACTCCTTTGAACGTTGAGTGATGAATGGAAAAAAATTGACAATTTCATTTATAAATCCTGAAAAATATTTGTACAATGATTTCAATTCTAACCAAACCAGCTGCTGAAGTGTTTGGGATTCATTTTTAGACACAGTACAATAAAATAATCCCCAAACTGAGCAAAGTGCGCTCACTGTTATGATGCTGTACGCTATGGTCGAACGCAATGAAATGCTAATGAAATTGTTTTTGTTTCAGCAATAAGTGCTATTTCCGCGGTCCGTTCCTTATTTTCCCCTCCGAAGTGGCTAATGTCATCAACAAAGTGAGTTTTGAGTAATTTGCTTTTTTTAGTAGTGTCTATACCATGTGCAAGATAAAGAGTTAATATAGCGACTATAGCGTTCTCTCTTGCACTTTTGTGTGCAAATGATAGGGACAATGGAAGGTGGGCGTAACCAGTTTCACCTCAATACTAGGGAGGCCTACATGACAGTAACTACGCTCATTCATTTATGACACTAGGCATGTCGCCATGTAAACAATCCGATGCGTATATGTGCCTCATATCGCTGACCAATCGCGTGCTTTCAGAGTTTTCTAGTACTAACTCGTTATCATGGACATGGTATAGTATACCCTAAATAAGTATATTTAATATATTTAAACCATGCTTGCTTCGTTAACATATAAGGTGAGTTGTTCGATAAGTATCCGGACAATTACGAAGTCCTTTTTCCTCTTTCATAAACGCTCTATCGGCTCCTGCTAACTCAGCAATCGTTTGTCCTTATCTGTCACTTTGACATTTACCTTTCACAGATAAGGACAAACGATTGCTAAGTTAGCAGAAGCCTACAGAGCGTTTATGAATAACAGGGTTAGCCTCTGCGGCTACACGAACTTTACGCGCCAACAACGGCACAAAAATGCTTGCTTTTTCACGTCCAAGTTCTTAAACTAGGCGTTTATGTGCAAGGGTTGCCACTTGTGAAAATATTGCATTACTTGTGCTTTTTTAGCCGTTCTACAAGCAAGAGGTGTTGCTGACCACAATGCACGACACGAGTCCGCTCGTCGGCATCGTCGGCAAGTGCTCGGTGCTCGACTACGACGATTATCTCAAGTGTAAGTTTAGAAAACACATCGAATTTACCAGTTGCTTCCCTTCCCGCGCAGATGGTAGAAGCCCATCGAGGGAATGGGGTATTAGGAATCATGTTATAGGCGATGCGGCTAGCAACCATCACTATTTTGATTTCCCTTTCCAGCTTTACGTCCTTAATCATGCTAAGAGCGGCCATAAGGTTTTGTTACCTTGGGCTCTGTCTACCCCGTTAGGGATAAGATCGTGATTTGTATGTGTGTGTAAGTTTCATAGTTTTTGATCATAGTTCTCTGCTGCTGTGTCTATGGAACGTTTCCAGAATTACGAAGTTTTCAGAAAAAGTAACTGGAAAATTAAAAAAGAAAACTTAAAAAAAAATCTTAAATTTTCCAAAAATATCTGAGGGCATTTAACTTTTTTGAAAAACTTTCTGCTACTTGCACATGTTGTCTTACTAGACAACCAGACACCTTACCTTGCCTGATATACTTATGTGAACCGGTTTTTGAAAGTACGCAACACACGTGGTGGATCCAACTATTTCTTGCCACTCGTTGCTATGGTTACGCTCTCCTCGCTCACACTTTTAACATAACTTTGCAGGTTTAAAATTAGCCAAACATGTATTTTTGCGGTGCCTTTAAGCCTCTTCCATAATTGGTGATCTATTAAGCATGTCATTATAATGAGACACAACATTTCTTCTAACAAACTGTACTACTTTTGTCCCCTTGCTGCTGGGACAGAATAACAGCAACAAATAGTTGATCCACCCACATACATCAGTTTATTTACTTAAGCGTTTCACCTATATACTTATCAAATGGTATCGTTGGCTCAAAATAGCCCAACGAGCTATGGAGAGGGCTATGCTGGGAGTCTCTCTGCGAGATCGAATCAGAAATGAGGAGATCCGTAGAAGAACCAAGGTTACCGACATAGCCCAGCGGATTAGCAAGTTGAAATGGCAGTGGGCAGGGCACATAGCACGGAGGACGGATGACCGATGGGGTCGAAAGGTCCTCGAGTGGAGACCACGTACCGGCAAGCGCAGCGTGGGACGTCCACCCACAAGGTGGACCGATGACCTCATTAAGATCGGAGGATCGCGCTGGATGCAAGCCGCTTCCAACCGGTCTTATTGGAGGTCTAACGGAGAGGCCTATGTTCAGCAGTGGACTTGTAATGGCTGAGATGATGATGATGATGATGATGGTATCGTTGGCAGGCCGTCCGACCGAGATCGCGGAGAACGACGTGTTCGTGTGCGAGTCGCTCTACGACGAGTCGAACCGCGTCGCGCGGAAACTCAAAGCGGGGCTGCGGAAGTTCGAGCACACCAAGGAGGTCACCGTGGACGAGGTAATGCACAAATGAGGGTAGCTTTACAATACAATAACTCTTTATTGAACACCACATATAACAACCAAAACAGAAAAAAGGTATACAGAATATTACAAGGTAACAATAGGCAGCCTTATCGCCACAGAGCGATCTCCACCAGGCAATCATAATGGACTGGAGAACAGAACAGATCTGAGCAGGTGGTGCAATTTAGAATATATATTAATATACTAAGTATTGAAAATACATAATATATTATACATGAAACACACATTTATAATAAATGGAGTTGTAAATAGACACATACACACGTACCTAAAAAAGCCAGCTACAAGATTCATGCGCAAGATGACATATAGCGCTTACAAATGCTTAATAATTGTAGTTTACAAATGAGAAGAAATTTAATTCAATGTAACGTCATTATCGCAGTGGTCAGGAATCAATTTGTATGGTACAGTCAAGTGTAATAATATGTATCTTGCCAAAGTTTCAAAAATAAGTACCATACGCTCTTACACCGGCGTAATAAGGTCGTGGGACATATTTTTGAGAAGTTCCTATCGATACTTATTTTTGCACTTGACCGTACATATTCCTTTTTACACAACTGTGCAGCAAGCAGCAAGTGGAATGAAGTAGTCTCAGCCTATCCTGGGAAAGAGGCGTGACGGTATTTATATGTGTACATATGTATGTGTAGCGACCTTAGCGCCACCTAGTTGGCCTCTGCATAACTACTACGACGCACGAGTAGCTAGCGCCAGTTCTAATGACAGCTGTCACATCGTTCTACATGCCGCTTACGAAGTTTCTCAATGCGGCTGCATAACTACAACTCTCAACTCTCTTCCTTCGGACTTCGGTCCCCAGGCATAACATCTGCCTGGAGAGAGATCTCTCTATTGTGGCACTCCCCACATATGTATTTTTGACTTGAGCACATTGACGTACAATAAAAAACTAGACTCCCAATCACGCTCAAAAACTGTCCGAAGAAAAAGTCTGAACACGCGTCTATTGTTCAGAGTTTTTGTTCAGTTGTGTTTCGACCGCGCTTTGATAACAATGTATATGTCTCTTTCGCACCGTAATCTTACTATTGAGAACAAAAGAGACAGGCAGGTTTCCAGCGCGTGGCGTCGTGTCATTACTTTTCCTTTCTGTGGCAGGTTAGCTGGAAGAGATCCCTTCTTAGGGATAAGTTCGCCTTTGTACTATTTTCTCTGTATTACTGTATTTTTATATTTTTTATGTGCAATAAAGAGTTTACATACATACATACATACATACATACATACATACATACATACATACATACATACATACTTCTCACGATCCTATGCCAGTGATATTAAACATTACTGCCACGAAATAAGGTGTCAATTTGAACGAATATGTTTATGTTATCTGTCTAAGTCGATATGTTGACACACACAACACATAGACAAAGCAACCCGGACGTTTCTTGAAGAACCTTTGTTAGCGACTGAGAGTCTAGTTGTTTATTGTAAGTCAATGCTTGAGCAACTGTTTTGTGTCCCAGATCTACTACTTCGGGAAGCAGCTGGGCCCGCCGGCGCTGGCCAGTGCGCAGGACGTCCAATCGGCCTCGTCGGCCTTCACGCAGAAGCCTTTCAACCCCATCAACATAGACTCTATGGTAAATACAAGTTTTCGTTAAAAAAAAAACAATTTTGAATATAAGCTTTTTTTTGCTGACACATGCATTGTCAGCCGTCTTACATTTGTTTACCGAATTTCAAGTCAATCGGACCAACCGTTGAAGAGTTCCCTCTTGCGGAGACGGCCTTGGCCGGACCACCAAAATTCGACTACCAGATTAAGAAATAAAAATTCTTGATTCATTTGATAGTACCTATCATTTGAAAAACAGCGCCTTCTCTCGTCCCTGGTGAGCAGTAGATGTTCCACGGGAGTTTGTAATCGTGTCGTACAGACACATCATTCAAACAGATGACGCTTAGCGCGAAAATTCGCATAGTAACAAAGGTCACGTGACATCTAGTAACGGGTAGAAAAATTCGGAGACTACCCACCCATAGGTGGTGCAGGGGTATAGCACGCGCCACGGAATGACGAGGATCCGGGTTCGATTCCCGACCATAGCTTTACTTTTCGGATTTTTCTATGTGTTCTAATTTTCACTAACATTTAGAAATTCACCAGATTATTGTATTCTCATCCAACTTTTTATATCCCGCTGTTAATGTCTTAAAGGTTCGACCACACTGACGCGTAAGACGTTGATGGTGCGTTTACGCAACAGAATGTAACAATGGTGGACAAACGTAACGCCTACATCACGTCACTGCGTATACGCGGCGGTGTGGTCGCTCCTTAATGTTATTAACAGTGTCTTTTAAATCTGTTATTATATTTTTTCTACTCGTTGAATTTTTTAATCTGTCAATTATGTGTTTATATAGACAAAATTGCAATTACATACTTTTTAATCTTGGATAGTCTATGGCACTTCGGACTCAACTATAATGATTATTATACAACGCTCTAGACGATTATAATAATTTCAAAATTAGAACTTAGTTACTTCGATTGAGCGTCGTGAGCGCTTAGTGGAACGCACCCAATGTAAAGTTGGACATATCTGGCAAATTTGCTTCCATTGTCTATAAACACATAATGGACAGATTAAAATCAACGAGCAGAAAAAATACTAGGTATTATTAGTTTAACAGTTCCAAAGGGACATCTTTGAAATGTGTGTTGTGTGTAGGACGGCAAACCGCAGTTCACGAACCTCATCAACACGACGATCGGGAGTCAGGACGTCGAGATGATACTGGAGAATTCGTTGGACGACTCGTCGCTCGCCTCGCCCGCCACGCCGCTCTCTATAGGTACGTAACAGTAGCATAAGACTACGCATCCGTTATGTTTGTGTGATTGCTGCATAATGAAACGTAATTGATACACGAGTGTGGTTTTCTGAAACGAATTGAAGATGAGTTTCGTAATGTAGTCACGCGATTTTTTTTTAATGCCTAGTTATGTACAATCGCATTCATGACTATCTACGTGCATATCATAAGTTTTCTACAAGATACGTTTTCACAGCAAAGGTAACATTATTTTATATTCTTCGAAAATGAAATAACGGAAATTTATAATTTTTTGATTCCACTTCCACCTATGCGCCTACAATCATGCAAAGCGTGGTATTTGGGTCTTGTTACTTTGGGCCCTGTCTACCCCCTAAGGGATAAAGACGTGATTTGTGTATGTATGTATGTATATTTTTTGTTAAATTCATACATCTAGACCTGAATCGACTGATTCTCAAATCGATTGTAATATTCAAGTATCGAAAAATATGGAACAAGAATTTCACATTGAATGAAATTACAATAGGATAATCACAACTGATGATGTTCGAAATTTGTATCTAATTAAAGTATCAATATTGATACTTTAATGTAAACATTAAGATGCGATGCAACCTCGGACCTCTAGGGGTTCTCAGATCGCTGGTTAAAGAAAAACAATATACGGTCCCCAGGTGGCAACAGCAACCCCTACAACCCGTCGATGTCGTCCGCCCAAGAGCGGCCGGCGCAGCCCGCCACCCCGGCCACGGGGAAGAAGAAGAAAGAACAGAAGCAGAAGATTGTCACAGGGTACATATTGTACTCCAGCGAGGTCCGGAAGGCTATCATTGCCAACAATCCCGAATCTACATTCGGTGAGTGCTAAATCTTTTTTTATGTGATCTAAATACCAGATAAAATACGTAAGCAATCGGCCGTTACTGAGTTACATTGCGATAGCAAGCGACTAGGGTTGCCACCCGTACTATACTATAAATAGTAATGTACCTATACTTCAGTCTATTGTGCTATATGTTATAGAAATATAATATAGTACGAATAATACTATATTTTCATCGGTAATTTAGTTATCGCGCTTTTTAATTAACTGTGACTGGAATGCACCCACAGCGCAGCATTGAGAATTTCAAAACGAAACACATTCACGTCTTTGGTTTAGTTTTGGTTTTGGTCTCATGGAAAAACAAATAATTACTAAAAATAAATGTGTACTATTTTTTCTTCAAAAAAAAGTGGCAACCCTACAAGCGACTATTATCTATCCTTAGCTCTCGTGCGCAATAATGGCGTCAGTTGGTCGATGACAGCTGTCGTTGCGTGATCCGTGGTACAGGGAAGCATTCAGCACCGCAGTTGTCAACGTTTGAATCCTTGAACATTTATCTTGTACCCTTGGCCTTTCTTCAGGTGCTGTCGATTATTTTTAAGCGATTAGTTCTAATAGTTGAACTGATGATTAATTTTGTTTTATGAGCGGTATGTAAAGATTTTTGGAAAAATTTAGATATTAATTGGCATTGTTCATTTTTTTTAGTATGCTCCAATTCGAAAACCATTTCGAGGAAAACCATCATTTATCCGATTTATCTTGTCCGATTTCAAAAATACTTTATGATTGCAGATATTTTTGTAAAAGTACTTTGAACCTTTGTTTGACCGAACGTCCCGGTTTTTAGACAGAATCCAGCATCAAATGTTTGCCACAAAAATGAAAAAAAAAAAGTTTAGCTATGGCAACTGTCACGTGTCACTGTCAAATCGACAAAACCATAGACAAAGCCGTTTTTTTATAGCCAGCCGAACGAAGGCGATTGGGATTCTGTCTAAATTCACGAATTATCAAACAGCGAAAAAATATTTATTATTAATTGACAAAGCTACGTAAAAGCATAATATTCAAATTAGTTGCTTGAAATAGTCCATTTTATCAAATAAAGGTGTTAAAAGCACAGCTTAAAAAAAATGAACAATGCCAATTGTGAGATGGTACCAAAGATATGGGTACTTTTGAAACACTTACATGAAAGTTGAGATATTGTTCCGAGGTTTCAAATTTTAAGATCTTTCACAACCAATCGACAAAATAGCAAGTGAGCAAGCTCGTGGGGTAGGATGACCGAGGGGTGTGGGCGGGTAGTGCGCCTGCCGCCCGCACCTCTCGGTCCCCTTTGTCGCCTACCCCCTCGCCAATGTACACCGCGGGCGAGGACTCATTTAAGCGGTCGGTCTATAGCACAGAACGGGTTAGAATTAGTAGGCTATTGTCTAACGCGCGTCATCGCATTCCCATCCGTCATATTTTCGCGTCGAACTGTATAATGTTAATGTTATGCGATTGTGATGGCGCTCAAGTTACGAGTAAAGATTTAATATTTATCACATCGTGTACCGGTAAGCACTGAATGAGCGTGTTTAATGTTATATTTTGTTACTGTACCAGGCTGTTTATATTTCTTTCTCTGTCGCATCTCTTCCTTTTCCACCACGGCTCGCACGGTTGCAGTGTAATCGCTTGTCGTACGCCGTCTCTTGTATATTGAGCCAGTTGAGATGCACCAAGTGACTTGCTCGTTTGCCTTCCTTGTCTAAAAAAAACAGCTGAAGTTTCTGGATTGATTTTAAAACACCTAGTACTTATAAATATCTATAATGTAATAAATATCTTGGGACAAATTACACCAATTGTCCCAGCCCCAAACTAAGCAAAGCTTGTACTATGGGTACCAGGCAACGGATAAGCATACTTATATAATGTAGATAAATACATACTTAAATACATACAACATCCATGACTCGGGCACAAACATTCGTATTCATCATACAACTGTCTGCCCCTACCGGGATTCGAACCCAGGACCTCTAGCTTCATAGTCAGGGTCACTAACCACTAGGCTATCTGGTCGTCAATGTGCACTTATGTGCTTGTTGCGAAGTAGTATAAAATAATTCCGTGTAATGCAATCGTGCTAGCCTTAAGTGGACCAAATGGTGCTCGTTTAGTGAATTATAAGGTGCAAATAAAAATATCGGCACCCATGTAAAATCAACAATTGGCCTTACCGTTTCATTTACACTGAAAATCCTTTTTAGCTTCCAAGGAGAAACATTCAAAAAGTATGTATTCGCCTCTATTTCTGTTTGTGCTTTATTGACAAAAAAATCTACGTATTTTTAAATACGCGTAGTATAGGCAGAAGTCGTAAAAATGCATTTTATTTTCGTTTCTGTAATAGTTTTTTTTGTTTTCCTATACATATACGATTTTACCTAGCATGTTTGTCATAGTGAGCTTATGGGACTATTCCACCACTCTCTGTTAAGTTTCTGATATCTTAAAATGTCAAATGTCTATGGTGTCTCTATTAATTAATACGAAACAGATAGAGACTGCATCATTGACTTCTGATACTATCAGGAATATAAAAGAGAATAATGGAACAGGCCCCAAATATGATTGGTCTTTATCAGAATAAGAAAATTAGTGTATACGTTCTTGTACCTAGTGAACATTTCCTTTTCTAGTACGATTTTCAGATCTTACAAAGGTATAATTTTCGAAAAAAATACAGGCGACCTTGTTGTTTTAGTTTTAGGGTCGCAAAAGGTTCGAACGGAGTCTTATTGCTCTCGCTCGTCCGTCCGTCTGTCTGTTTCCAATAATGGCGGTTTACAATACTTAATAGTTACTTGACCAAAAAAAAATATGCGAGGGGTACCTCAGCTTACGCGGTTTAATTTTTTACAACTCTTTTAATTAAAGTAAGACTGTGTTTTTTACTTTTAAAAGCAATGGAAATTCACGTCCGTGATAGTCGTTCTTTTTTCTAAAATTTGGTTTTCAATTTTTTTTACTGTCATTTAATGAAAGAACTAGACAGTTTATTACGTCAATTTTACGACCAAATAATAATATTGTAGACTACTTATGACGTTGCCATTTTCCTACAGCCAGTCAACTTAATTTTGCTTATTACAAGAAACATTATGCTCAAATCCCCCTCGGACTTGGCCGGTATTTGTGCTACCCTTATTCGTGACTTATTTTGTCGACTGTGCAGGCGAGATATCCCGCATAGTGGGCAACGAGTGGCGCTCGCTCCCGGCCGCCACCAAGCAGAGCTGGGAGGAGCGCGCCGCCCGGTGCAACGAGGAGACCTCCGCCAAGCTCGCCGAGGAGATGCGGATGCTGACAGAACACGTAACACTCTTCTCTTCACTACATATTACTTAGGCTTAGCACGCACTGCGGTTTTTTTCTTGCGGTTGCGGTCTGGCCGAAAACGCCGAACCGCGGAGGAACTCGCACTGCGGTTGCGTTTCCGCGGTTTTCACGTTCAGTATGACAATGGATTTCCTCGGAGCAGTATGTGTTGTGGCCTTAGTTTTAAGTAATAAAAAAAAAAAAACGTCTTCGCCAACATAAGTACTGGGTGCATCCTCTAACATATCAAAGATATTTGAAGGGATGTTTTTGTAAAATGTACAGTGATAATGCAGCGCACAACACACCTCACTGCTCCGCTCTCTGAGCCGAACTGACGAAAAAACCGCTTTTTACGAACCGCAGTGGGGGCGCTGCCGTACATGAAGTATGGGATACATAAAAACGCGCGGTTGCAAACCGCGAATCAAAATGTAGCAAGTTGCGTTTTTAAAATCAGTCACTGAAATAAATCGCAAGTGCGTGCGCTTATAAAGAATGCCGTACGTTACATTTTTTGCGGTAGCGGAACCGCTTTTTAAAAACCGCAGTGCGTGCTAAGCCTTACATAAGATTATTTTTCTACTCGTTGATTTTAATCTGTCAATTATGTGTTTATAGACAAAATTGTAATCACATACTTTTTAATCTTGGATAGTCTATGGCACTTCGGACTCAATTATAATGATTATTATACAACGCTCTAGAAGACTATAATAATTTCAAAATTAGAACTTAGTTACTTCGATTGAGCGTCGTGAGCGCTTAGTGGAACGCACCCAATGTAAAGTTGGAAATATCTGGCAAATTTGCTTCCATTTGAACACACTAACTTTTTTCTTCTGTTACGTGATTGGTTAGTAATTGAAGTAATTGGCCAATCAGAAACAGTCTTATAACGACGTCTCATTACTCGGCAAGCCTCGTGGCCTAAACACGGTACTCGACTTTAAGAGCCTTCATTATGCAACGATTGTATAAAATACTATTGGCTTCAGTCACTAGTCGTGACAGCCAATGGAATGCGTCACACGCCACGGCCATTGTTGGCTAATAAGTGGGCGTGGGTTCGAGTCGTGCCACATTGATTTTAACCAACTTGGTGTGGGTTCTGAAGCCTGAAGTGCTGAAGGATCTTGAATAATGAACTACTCTTGAGTTTTCACTGACTATATTAATCAACTCAATCACTTAGATTAAGTGGTTTACAATTATTTTACACAGAGAGCGGCGTTGATACGCCCTTTAGTTATAATATTTTTTGTCTGTCTCAAAGAGATGATACATGTCCTGCTCATACTATAGCAGCGTTCAGTAGCGCTGCGTTTTAAATATAATAAAATTGTATTAAAATATACTGACAACTGTTAATTTTAATTAACAGTCATCAATTGACATAAAAACTATCCTATTTTCGAGGGAAGGGGCGAAAATATTAGAAATCACGTTATAGACGATGAGGCCAGCAACCCATCACTATTTTGATTCCATTTTCCACCTATACGCCCACAATCTTGCTAAATGTGGCCTGTAGGTACCTGTTACCTTAGGCTCTGTCTACCCCGTAAGGGATAAAGACGTGATTTGTGTATGTGTATGTATTTCCTTCCCCGGGAAGCGAACTATCTGTACACCAGATTTCAACTAAATCGGTCCAGCGGTTTAAGGTTGTCCCCCCCGCGTCCCTGCACCGCGCGAGCGAGGACTCATGTTAGCGGTCGTTCTATATTATATTTTGTTCCAGACCCCAATGGAAATGACGTACGAATGCGCGTGGGACACTTGTGACTACCAGTTCGAGGACCTCAACGACTGCATGGAGCATTGCATTGGAGACGGCGGGAACAGTAAGTATATCTTTATAGGTTAGCACCGAATTGATCTTCCATGCTGGTCTGGCAAAAAAAATTTAGAATGTGCCAGTTGCTTCTCTACCCGGGCAGATGGTAAACATCCGTCGAGGGCGTATACATCTTAGGAATCATGTTATAGGAGATGCGGCTTACCATCACTATTTTGATTCCGCTTTCCACCTATACGCCCGCAATCATGCTAAGCGTGGCGTTTTGGGTTTATTACCTTGGCTCTGTCTACCCTGTATGAGATAAAGAAGTGATTTATGTATGTACTAGCTTCTGCCCGCGACTTGAATAAGGTTCTTCTTGAACTTATTCTATAAAACCGGATGGAATGGGCTAAGTAAAGTTTTTTTGAAGAGATTCCAATTATATTTTTTTCCGGCAGTCGCAGTCTTAATAATCGAGGAACTGAAGCTCTTTTATTTTTATTTCCTATTGTTAAGTGGTCGATATGACATTTTTGAGATTTAATGGCTGGATAAGCTTCGATCCTAGAACTAGCTTAGAATTAAAAAAAAACTACGTCTACTGTCACGTTTGATATTGTCCAAAAATAATACTGTGATTTGTTTATGTGCGTTTCCGTATAATCTGTAACTCTTCAAAAAAAATATAATTGGCAACTCTTAAAAAAATTTACTAAGCCAATTCAACAAAATGTTATGGGAAAACTCTATTCACTACACTAGATATTATGACGATGCTAGCATAGCCTACAAATATACAGTCAGCTAAAATATTGTACCTATTACAAACTTTTTTTTAACAGAAACTTATTAAATTAACTTTCTGGTCCTTTAGTAATGTTTTTTTATTTGTACTAATACGATGACGTGTTTTTAATGCCGCCTTAACGCAGTGATCGGAACGTTCGTTGAAACCAAAAAGGCGAAATTAGAACGTACGTATGTTTTGTTTGCCAATCATCTACGTAGCTTCTAGCATTCAGTTAAACCGCTGGAACATTCCTTATCTGCAAACTAACGCCGTAATTACAAGGTCGTATGTCCCGCCCGGTCTAACCATTTGATTCATGACCAGAGATCGGACAAATTTGCGTCATTGCTCGCAATAATGTGGACATGACTTAATCAAATATGTCAAAATACATATATTAAGAATAAGTATATCCACGGAGGTTTTATACCTATAGAACTAGAAAACTTTTTGTCAGAAATAATAATCATATCTAGCAGGATCGTGATTTCTTTATTATGTATATAAAAAGATTTACGAGAACGACAACTGCCACCTTAATTAACATTTTGCTAATAATTTTATGCATGTGTAAATTTTTATCTCCGGGTGTTCAAATTTTATTTCGAGAAATTAATTAAATGATTAATTATTTGATTAATTTTTGAGTCATGTCCACATTATTGCGAGCAATGACGCAAATTTGTCCGATCTCTGTTCTTGATGACCCACCGTAGAACGTTCTCACACTAAACGTCACATGATTTTCCTTGGCAATTCACTTCAACATCACTGGCATTTACTGCGAGGGGCTTCCACGTGGGTCAGTAGGTAATCAATTTGTTCGATGGTATGTACGTCCGGTCTAACCTTGTGTTTGTGCAACATGCGTGTCGGCAGCGGGCCACGTGCAGCAGCACTACCGCGGCGTGACCGGCGAGTACCCGTGCGTGTGGCGCAACTGCGCGCGCCTGCGCAAGGGCCAGCAGCCGTTCCCCAACCTGCCGCGGCTGCTGCGCCACGTGCGCGACCTGCACGTCAACAAGGGCAACCCCCGCCCCATGGCCGCCCACGAGCGCAGCAGGTACGGCAACCCCGCCCCATGGTCGCTTACAACCCCCGGCCTATGGGCGCCCACGAGCGCCTTAGGTACATCAACCTCCGGCCTATGTCCGCCCACGAGCGCAGCAGGTACATCAGTCCCTGGCCCATGGCCGCTTACAACCCCCGCCCCATGGCCGCCCACGAGCGCATTAGGTACACCAACCCCCGGCCTATGTCCGCCCACGAGCGCAGCAGGTACATCAGTCCCTGGCCCATGGCCGCTTACGGGCGCAAAGGTACAGCAACCCCCATGACCCCCATGATGGCCCTGACTGACGAATGTCACGCCAGAAGAGATTACGATGTATATGATGACGCCTTAACTGTAAGACTCGAATACGATTCGCTGATGATTTTTAAACATTTTGTCGATACCAATCTGTTGAGTAGGTTCTCAAAGTTGTTAAGTAAATATCAGTAACATATTTACTTTTATTCAGGAACTTCATCCCGTCGTCGAAAAAGCCGCCACCTCAGAAGACTTACACGAACAACTTCAGAAGTGGCGTCATGTCACCAGGAGGTAAGCAATCGTATCACTAGTATCCCACACCAGTTTTTACGGCACTGAAAAATAACTCCGTTTCAACGTACAATATTTTTAATTGAAAAGTTTATTTTGCAAATAGGCCGCCAAGGGCTCTTTTACTCTTTTGATCTTTAAAAGGGATGTATAAAATCCCCAAATTATGTAGGTACCTTAAAATATATCCGGTCTATAGTAGAAGTGTGTAGAGTGTCTCTACTGGTCAATATAATTTCTAATGCTTTCATTTTATCTACAAAAGTCGCGCGATGTTACGAGATATGTCAGGCGAAATGGATTATTCCCACAAATTTGTTACCAGTGGTAACAGCTGAGTTTTTTTTTCGTCTTTTAAATAACCGGGTGAAATCGGGCGCCTACGCTTGCCGACACAATGTCGTTGGGCATTTGTCCCGGTGTATCCGCCAGTGACGTAACTATAACGTCTGGGGCCCGTGGCAAATTCGTCAGATGGGGGGCTTTCTTCAATATAAAGAAGCGCATCAGCGTCCCTTCTCTGCTCTAAACCAAGCCAGTTGGGGGCCCCGTAGAGCCACCCCTGCCACCCTATAGTCATGTCACTGGTGTCTGGCTCACGCTCCGTGTGCCGCAGCGCCGCTGTCGGGGCTGTCCCCGCTGGCGCGCAACACGCCGTCGCCGGGCGCGGGCGAGGCGGGCGCGGCGCCGGCGCGGGCGGGCATGGAGCCGCTGTTCGTGGCGGCGCCGCCCAAGGCGCAGCGCGTGCAGCACTCGGAGGCCTACATCAGGTGACCACACGTGCCTACCCACATTCCGTGGAGTTTTTTTATTTAATTCGGTTACTTGTAAGGAAAAAATGAACTGTATGTCCGTCGAGACCCTTTTGCTCGGGAACGCGTAGATCAGCGGTCGGCAACACGCGGCCCGCGGGCTTCTTGCTTGCGGCCCGTGAGTGTTTTGTAAATAAGTCATAATTATACATAGGCCTATTATATACTATATTTGGCTTCTAAGGTTAATAATATTATGAGTGCGACCCGCCTTTAGTTTATTTAGCCACCTTGTGGTTCTTGCCTGCCAAAAGGTTGCCGACCCCTGGCGTAAATAGTTATAAAGTTGATTTTAATAACAAATAATGAGATCTGCAGTCCCTAGCTGTGAAGAAATAAATCCCCGCAAGTCTACGCAATCGTCACGCCGTTTATGTCGCTTGTAACCTACATTAGCAAAGGGAAACAAAACTTTAACTTAACCTTAAATCAGGGGTTCCCAACCTATTACCCTATGTGCCTCCCTCAAGTTTATGCTAAAATACTACGCCCCCCTTGTCCCAACTCAACTACGATGGAAATGAAATAAACGATCTACAACATACTATTAATGATTAGTGAGAACATTGTGCTTGCACTTTATTAATAAATTTATGAATTTTAATAAATACCTAAGCCACTCGTCGCACCCCCCGTTGGATTACCCTACGCCCCCCCAGTGGGGCGCGCCCCACCGGTTGGGAACTCCTGCCTTAAATGTTACTAAGGTACCCCTTATATCACAACTGTAGCAGCATAAGATTTAAATTTTTTGTTTGTGAAAAACTAGCTTCTGCCCGCGACTTTGTCTGCGTAGAATTATACATAAGTACCTTCCTCTTGAATCACTATTTAGTAAAAAAAACCGCATCAAAATCCGTTGTGTAGTTTTGAAGATATAAGCATACATAGGGACATAGGGACAGAGAAAGCAACTTTATTTTATACTATGTAGTGATTTGTCATTATTATAAACAGGTACATCGAAGGCCTGCACTCGGAGCAGAAATACATCACACCCTGGGAGAAGTCCCTCACTCCGATGCCCATCAACCCGGACCCGGCCCACTTCAACATGCACAAGCTGCCGGCGCACTGGATGACCGAAGAGGCAGTCCACGGCTATCTGGCCCAGGATAAGACTCTCTCGGAGACTGACATACAGAAGATGGACCCCAGCGCCAAGATACTGAAAGGTCTCTGCGCTCTCAGGGATTTTATGATGAAAGACGCCTTGTGCCTCTCGAAGAACCTTTAAACTTTTGACAGTTGAAAAACCCCGTCGTTTTAATGTCAAATAACTCGTGAACAGTTTTACCGATTTTGACGAAAACCTAACAAATGATAATGAATATAGCTTTCTTTACTAATATTGAGAAGAAGTAACAACGTGATTTTTTTTTAAATTGACGGTGTCGAAAATTTAACCAGTATTTGACGTTTGGTAGTTTAAGGGTAAAAAGTCGAGTCTGAATCGGTCGATCTGTTTAGGAGGTATGATGCTCCAGACTTAATATTTTACGTTGAGGGTAGCTTAAACAAGTGACGATCTTTATATTTGACAGTTGAAAAGGTTTAGGCAGTAAAGATTAATCCATTTGTGAATTTCATTTAGAGTATTATGTGCAATTAATGAGTTAACTGCTGGTAAGTAAAAGGGAGTATATAGAAGTATGGTGAATATAGTCGTAAGTGATGTTTTTAATGAGATCTTTTAGCGTTATTTTAAGGTGACATCATGTTTTAATTTTTATTGACATTTTGATCTAATTAAACTTTTAAACTGAGTTTTTGTTTTTTAACTAACCATAGTAGTTGGAGTAAAAATGATACAACGTAATTAAAGCTAATAGTTTATTAATATTAAAAATATAAATATGGTTATACAAACAAGTATAATGAATGGCATACACGTCACTTTACAAGTGATACAGTTAAACACCGCTCTCTACCTCTTCTTTGATGAGCCTCACCAAGTGATTGAACTTCTTTCCCTCGAATATAAGAACCTGTAAGAAAAGCAACATCTTATTCCAATTCGAAAACGAAGGTTACTTCTACGGATTAGTAAGACCTAATTTCCGTGCATGGCGGGAAGAACTTGATAACTCGACTTACACGATTTTTTTTTTACCGTCGCAATGGCTTCCTACAGCATTGGTTTTGTAGGAAAAAAATTGACAACTCGATATCTACGATACTTTTAGAGGTATTGCCGCGTGAGTATTTGAATATATCCATACGCTGCGTATTTTATTTAACGAAATGAGATATATACGCGATGAGTCACAATAAAAAATATAATATCGTAATATATACTTACATCAAGTTATGCTCAAAAACCGATCTAGCGTACGTAAATTGACAAAACAAGATATCAAATAAAAGACGACTAATACACTATTGCGTTAACAAATAAATATATCGTTTTATCTACTTATATTCAACTACTGATAAAACGAACGTAACTTGATATGTCAATTTATACTTACACTATACCAATTCTATGGTGAATAAGTTAACATGTTCGGTGATCATGATCGGTGAACATGTTGATAAGTCAATTATTATGAATAATAAGATAGTAAGAAAGATAAACATAACCAAAACCATCTAAAATTACTCTTAAATCAATTTAGACATTTCAATTACACTGAAAAACTGATTTTTAGGAATTAAATTAAATAATGTTTTCACTGGTTTGAGCACTAATGTATGGGTAATAAGTTGATAAGTCTCTGGGTAGTATGTTGATAAGTCTAATATCAAAGTCAAAAAGTCAAAGTCAAAAGTTTATTTGTTCAAAATAAGCAGAATTTACGAGAATACGTAACATAATTTGAAAGATTACATAAAATTATCCATAAATCAAGCTATAGAGATGAGTTCGAGATAAAAACGGATTTTGGAGAAAATGACAAACTTTAAAATCGCTGCCCTGTAAAATTGCCATTTTGGAGTTATCAAGTTTTTCCCGCCATGCACGGATTTGATGTAAGTAAGAGGTGTCCGTCGAATCGCTACCACCATTTTACGCGCTAGTCCTGCCGCTAAGCAACAGTGCGTGGACAAATAAAACAACCGGTGAATTTACCGGCATAAGAGGTATTCTACCTTAGTCCTCAAGGGTGGCAACGCCATGGATTTCCATGAATAGTGATGCTCACTTATGATTTGGACGACCGGATAGCCTAGTGGTGACCCTGACTATGAAGCTAGAGGTCCTGGGTTCGAATCCCGGTAGGGGCAGACAGTTGTATGATGAATACGAATGTTTGTGCCCGAGTCATGGATGTTGTATGTATTTAAGTATGTATTTATCTACATTATATAAGTATGTTTATCCGTTGCCTGGTACCCACATAGCACAAGCTTTGCTTAGTTTGGGGCTGGGTCAATTGGCGTAATTTGTCCCAAGATATTTATTATTTGTCCGTTGCCAAATTTGTTACGCGCAAGGCCCTTTAGATATTATTTCGCTTGCACCTTGCGCCGACTCTGTTCAACTTGCCTCACATCACCCGCGTAAGAGCAGGATAGATTTACGCTCGCGTTCTTTGGCGTTCTTGTCTACTAACCTTCCTCCCCGGCGTCATGGCGCCGCCTTCATACTCCCACTGCGAGAAGTCCACCTGTTCGGACACGTCGACGTCGAAGCTCGCGAGGGCCTCTTCCGCGAGTGGCTTTTCCTCCTGGTTCGCGTACAACACCTCCGTGGCTTCATCTGTCAACAAACAGTTAATTTGAGAAGTCTAGTGGCCATAGGACTTGAGACTGCTCGGTTTAAAGTATTGTGACACAAAAAAAAAAATTAATTGGGTACACAAGTCACGCTTCTGGAAAACTATTCTCTGTTCGAGTACAGTACACCATGACGCAAATGGCATGCCTCAACTACAAAATACACGCGAGTGTGGTCATTGCAAGAAGATCGAGTTCAGTGGCGTGCCATGAGAAAGGCCTATGTTCAGCTATGAACTGACTTGCCACGGATCAATAGATGGCCCACATTTAAATTGAAGTTAATTCTGCAATGGAAATAAAGATAAAACTAGTTTGTCTTTGGTTTCTTCCGTGGCGTACAAAGCCCGCCACATTTATAAAACGACCACGTTTCTAATCGATGTTAGAAAGAGTAAGACAGATAGAGATCCACTACTACAATTTACCTCCAGTGTTGTATGTTTTACATATCCATACGAGATACTGGAATGTGTAGGGCATGTTCTTTTTTATTGCTTTCTCTAGTTCACCCTGCAGCGACGAGAACAGGGGCACACTGATAGCAGCGGGAATGTTGAGGATTCTGCAAATACACAATAATAATAATTAAAAACAATTATTTAACATCAAGGCTGAACAAGTTCACTGCTGATTCTGACAATGCATATGTGTTTTTGTAACTTTAGTTCAGAGCCACTGTCAGAAGTTAGCAGGCGCTTGAAGACTTCCCGAATATGACAGCTAGCAGTGATTGCATTGCATTATAGTAAAATGAGAAAAGAGGAATGGGCCTCTTCCCTTGCAAGCCACAACCGAACCTCATCAAGTAAATCTTTAATAAAATAAATTATTGGATAATCATTATCTAATTAGTTTTACTGCCCTGCTTGGCTGCATTAAGCTTTAAACCCAACCACAAGTATTGTAAAGTACTTGTAATGAAAGCTTGTAAAAACTTATCACCTTTCGTTTATAACTAAGCCAACATGGTTGGCGCTGTCTGACAAGATCTTGTTGATGAGAGCTTTCGTCTTGTCATCAGCATTGTCTTCAGCCAGAGACTTCAGGAGTGTGATGACTTGTTGTATGACAGGCTCTTCCTAAAAATAGAATCAATTGTTAGATTGTTACCTTAGGCTCTGTCTACCCCGTAAGGGACAAAGACGTGATTTATGTATGTATGTATGTAAAATCTATACTAATATTATAAAGAGGTAGTTTGTGAGTTTGTAAGGTTGTAGGGGTTACCTCTCTGGGTCTACAAGTGCTAAACCAATTTTGAAAATTATTTCACCATTAGTAAATCAATAACGGCTATATTTAATGCCTACTGCGCAGACGCAGTCACCGGCAACAGCTAGTGATCAATAAACTCAAATACCTATCTAAGGAGTTTACGTTTGTCTGTGTAAAATTAACAAAAAAATTTACAAGTCTTACTTACTTTCCTCTTGGTTATGTTAATGACTGTGGTGACTCCAAAGACTCCATCGCTGCCGTCGTCCTCATCGTCGTCTTCTTCAGGAGGATCATCCAAGCACTGCTTCACCACACTGCCTACGTAGTTTTGAGCTGAAAGATACATACAAAATAAAGAACATGTCACTATGTAGCATTGATGGACTTATGACCCGGTGGTTCAAACAGCCCCCTTCATAGATAATTACATAATTAGAGTCAGACCATGAGGACTATTCTATAGATGAGAGGGAAAGCCTTAACCCATTGTATGTGGGAAATAAAAAAAATGGTGTTCAAGTGTTGTTTGTCTCAAATAGTATCAATAAAGAAAGAAAGAAAGAAAGAAAGAAAGAAGACATTTATTCCTTTTTGCAAGACACACAAATATAAGACAATATACACAATTTTATAGAAAATAAACAAGGTATAATAATAAAAAACATAGAGACGTAAAATAGATCATCACCGTTGTGTGTGTCTTCGCAAAAGTGAAACGGTCGGTCAATCTTGCTGATTACAATAATATAGAAAAAGATTCCCTTTCCATGCTGTTCTGGGAGTATAGAAAAAACATAGAATGTACAAGTTGCTTCTCTTTCCGCGCAGATGGTAAAAGCTCATCGAGGCAATGGGCGACAATCTTAGGAATCATGTCATAGGTGATGCAGCTAACAACCCATCACTATTTTGATTCACCTTTCCACCTATACACCCACAATCATACTAAACGTGGCCTTAAGGTTTTGTTACCTTAGGCTCTGTCTACCCCTTAAGAGATAAAGACGTGACATGATTATGTATAATTTGGCATGGATCCACGTATAAGCAATAACCATGCCAGGGGTTAAGAATCTTTTATTATTTTGTGAATGTTCATTGAATATTCATTATATTACTCACAGATTATAGTCTGAGTTAGAGCTCCCAAGTCAACATTTGTTTTTAGGAACAACTGGCGCAGGAGTTGCTTAATGCCGTGGAAGTCGCAGTCTTCTGGGTTGCGGCCCTCAAAGTCGGCTTGCAGTTCCTACAGTCAAACATAACCTATGACATTTTTATCATATAGGATTGTGGATTGCAAAACTATTTGATTTGGTGTGATACAGATCAATATTTCGATATGCATGGATCACACAATAATATTGAGCATCTAATCCATGACATTAAGTTCATCATCCTCTCCGACTGACCAGGAGCCAATAAGCACAGGCTGTTTAGAAAAGATCTGTTGCCAACACCTCTGTAAGGCATACTGTATGGTGAGCATAAAACAGATGTTACCACGCTTTGTCAGTGACATGCTAGTTCTAATACAATTTAGTTAATGCAGTTAGTGATTTGTAATCAAATAGGTAATAAGACAATATCAACATAATAATTCCTAGGGCTCTACAGAGATCAATTGGTTATGTATAAATTAATATAAAATGTTAAAATCCTAGGAGTTGTAATAGTTAGTTATATAAAATATGTTTGCGTAAAAGTTACAAAAGCTCATCAAGCGATTCTTAATGGACATAACTACACATTTCGACAACGAAAACGAGCGACTCGAACAAAGAGAACAAATGAAAATACAACATAAAACGAGAAACGCGAGCGTCGTAACACGATACCTCATTGTTTACTGTTACTACTCCTTATTACAAAGCCTTGTGCAACAAGCGGTGCGTTAAATAAAATCAAACACCGTTACAAACGTCAAGAATATCGTATAAAACGTAATATACAGCGCCATAATTAATATTCAAAGTAATAATTGTCAATTTCTAGCGTTGTTTTTGTTGATAAGCCATGTGTTTTGAGGTTATGTTGCATTACCTTGTCTCCAACGAAGTTGCCGTCCGAGTCGAAGTCGGAATCTCTTTCGCTTCCAGAGTCTTGCTCTTCCTCACTTCCACTCTCCTCGTGATCAATATCTTTGTGCTTCTTGTTAGACATGTTTACCGGTTCAGAGGGTTGACTTATCCACACGGAAACGCGAAGATAGAATTGTAAAGACTTGCGGTGCGGTGCGGCGCGGCTTGACAATGACAAAACGTCAGTGTCAGTCGGTAAATGACGTTTGATGTTCCAATGTTGCTATGTGTAAATTTATATAAATAATGTTTTTTTTTTTATTATTATTTAAATAAAAAAACAAATATATTTACAAGATCTAAAAGTTAACTAAATATACAATACTTGAAACTAAATAAATATTAATTTATGTGGACACAGTTTAGATAAAAATAAATTCGAGGTAATAAAAGACATCTCACTCGTTTTGCATTATATTCTAAAATTTTCATGCAGGACAAGCTTAATTTTACCCATTTATTACTTACCATTTTTTAATTAACATTCCAATTACCTTTTTTGCCGCCCATAATTACAGCATTTTTCTAAATAGGTAACGGCGGTTTCCAGTTTCCTATGATAATTACCTACGTC
Source organism: Pandemis cinnamomeana (assembly GCA_932294345.1). NCBI lineage: Eukaryota > Metazoa > Arthropoda > Insecta > Lepidoptera > Tortricidae > Pandemis > Pandemis cinnamomeana. Next base: position 4,485,767 of record OW028724.1, on the reverse strand, counting down.
CAGCGATGGCTCACTTTGGCAAGGGTTACAAATTTTACAATAGGAATGGATTGTCTTTAATTTTTGTACCAAAATGATAGATATACCTACAAGTACCTACCTATCACCTGAAACATTTTCATTCATTTAACTCGGAACTGTACCCATAACATTTTGATTTACAATAAAATTATAAAATTCCTGGCACCTGGCAGAGGCTACAAATAGAAAATATTGCAGATTCGTAAAGATGCGAGAAATAATACATCAGACAACTGTGTGAGTGCCACTTTATTGGATGCTTGCGGTGGGGTCAACGTTCGTATATCGTGAAAATGGTCCAACGACGAGCTACATCTTTTATTCTAGAAAGCACATACAAAAGGGAGCTCAAGTTACACTGGTACGTTTTCTCGTATGGTCTGAAATAAAAGCTTGAAATGGGTAAACATTTCTTAGGAACCTTGCAAGTGCCCTTGTTAGTGAAAATAATATTATTTCTCATAAATATTCAAGAGGAGCGTGAAATACGACCATGATGTTTTGATGATCTGAAATAGAAATAAAATGTAAATAGTAGAGTACTAACTTGTATTTTATTAGCTCCTTATTAGGTTTAGACAATAATTAGAATGTAATGCCAGCATATTCAATTTGAACTGTATTTTAAGACATACTATAGGAAGGTACATGACCTATCTTGCAATAGAACGAAGAAAGATAAAAAGAGATTAAATTAACTAAAACTTTTTTTAACATAGATAGCTAGTGTCGGTCATGATGGATGACCCCACCGTATCTACCTAGTTCTTATTAGGTAGGTACTATAATATACTAGCTGTTAATAAAAAGTAGCTTATGTTTTATTCCAGACTATAATCTATCTATGTTCCAAATTACATCCAGATCTGTCCAGCCGTTCTGGCGTGAAAGAGTAACAAACATTCATCCATCCATCCATACTTACAAACTTTCGTGTATAATAATATATTATTTAGGGCCGACAACGCAATGGCATCGCGTAAAGCGCTGCGGGTGTTTATGGATAGTGGTGATCACTTAACATCAGGTGACCCACTAGTTCGTTTGTCTGGCCTCTCTAACATAAAAAAAGGATACCTAACTAGTTATAAGCTCATTATAATAAATAAAACGCGTCTTCGTGAATGGACACTATCTACACGACACGACAAAATAAAGACGTAAGTATCTACTAGTATTGCAACTATTGCAAGTAATGTTTGGGTTGGAGAAGGCTTACCGTAGTGTAGCTCGCCAAGCAAACCACTGAGAAGCCGTAAGTAGTCACATGGACTTCTTTTTGTGCTCTGCAATTAAATAGAAACTTATAAATTTCTACGAAGTTTACTTTTGAACTATACTGCGGTGTGGACGGCAAAACAAACAACAAAGTATTTTCTCATATAAGTCACCCATTCCCTCGATGGTCTTTTACCATCTGCGAGGGAAGGGAAGCTGCTGGTACATTTTATTTCTTTGTTCCGACCAGCATGGAAGAAAATAACTCACGTTAAAGTTAAAAATGTGAAATGTTTTCTTTACCTATGTATCATTATCAGAATAGAACTCTTGACTTTCTGAGAGGCTTTGTACCACCCACAGTTGTATAAAGCGTCTGTGATGCCTTCGCTCTGCAAAAAACAAAATGTACTGTGCTTAATTAAGTTCATACATTAATTGATCTTTATATTTATAAAAGAAAGTCGTGTTAGTTACACCATTTCCGATTTGGCTGAAAATTGGTGGCGAGATAGCTTAGAACCAGGAGACGGATATAGGACCATCGCATCGCCTATAACATGGTTCCTTAGATTTTCACCCAATCCCTCGATGGACGTTTACCAACTGCGCGGGAAGAGGAGCAACTGGTATCTGTTTTTCCTTTGCTGCCAGACTATGGAAGTTGTAATAACGCTTAGTGTAGATATATGGTACACGTTGTGTATAGTTCTATCTCTATCGTAAGGCTAGGTATAATTGTGGACCCCTTCAAGGCTGGGACCCTGAGCGACGGCCCTGCCCGCGCCGCGTCAGCAATTATTTCAAACGCGGAAGCAGTTAAACTTGTGTTGTTTTTGGAGTCCTAAATAAATTTACTCTAATAAGAAACAAGGTGGCAATAACCCGAGAGCTAGGACGTAACGTTTACGACGCTTTTTCATTCAATTTTTACGCATTATTTGTACAGTGTCCTGGATGATGTAGCTGTATTTAAATGTCGGTTTTTTAAATAACTAAGTTGTCTCCGTTTTATTTTATCGGAAGCCGTGTTGAAAAAAAGAAAAACAAGGCCTGAAAGCATGTTGTTTTATGCACGGCTAGCGGTTTAAATAATTGTCTCTTGTTCTCATATCTAGAACTAGCTTTTGCCCGCGGCTTCGCACGCGTGAACCATGAGTATTTCAAAGAAGCTAGCAATCAAGCCTGCAAGCTTTCAAGCATGTAAGTATGCAAGCAGGCATGCAAGCAGGCATGCAAGCATGCAAGCAAGCGTGCAAGCAAGCATGCATGCAAGTAAGCACGCAAGCATGCATGCATTCAAGCAAGCATGCAAGCATGCATGAAAGCAAGTATGCAATCAAGCATGCAAAGCAAGCACTCAAGCAAGCATGCAAGCAAGCCCCCGCATTGCCCCGCTACCTTGATTTTTCTGAAACTGTAAATATTGCAGGATTTTTATAAAACAAACCTAACCTAACCTATAGGGCTGTCCTAAAATATACCCTAAATAGCTTTTTCCCGCGACTTCGTACGCGCTATGATGTAAAACGAAAAAATACGTTTTTTCCCGTTCCCGCAGAAATTTTGGGGAGTGCTTTCGGAGTACACTTAAAGCCTTTAAAGAAACACACGTTATAAATGTTAAGTCTCTTTCTTCCGCTGTTTCGTCTGGAAACGTAAAATCCCGTTTTTTCCCGTCCCTGTGGGCGTTTCGGAAAATCCTTTCTTAGTGTTCCCCTACACTCCCGAATGTACCTACGTGACAAATTTCAACTTTTCCCCCGCGTCCCGTTTTTCCCGTTCCCGTAAGAATTTCGCCAAATAGACCAATTCCCGAAATTCTTACGGGAACTCCTACACTCCCCAAGGAACCCACTTGCAAAATTTCAGCTTTCTACGACCAGTAAAACGAAAAATCCTGTTTTTTCCCGTTTCCGTGGGAATTTTGGAAAGTACTCTCTTAATGATCCTCTACACTCCCGAAGCAACCTACATGCCGAATTTCAGCTTTCTGCAACCAGTAAAACGAAAAGTCCCGGTGTTTCTGTTCCCGTGGGAATTTCGGGAAATCCTTTTGTAGTGCTCCCCTACACTCCCCAAGAGAACTTGAAGGCCAAATTTCAGTTTTATACGACCAGTAAAACGAAAAATCGATCCCGTAGAACTGAGTATATAAATCCCGTTTTATTCCTTATCCCGTGGAAATTTCCAAAAATCCTGAAATTAGTTTCTTAGTTTTGTAATCACCTACTTATGTATCAAATTTGAAGAGTCTAGTTATTATAGTTACTGAGATAGCGTCACTCGGAATCGAATATATCATCATCATCATCATCATCATCTCAGCCATTACAAAGAATCGAATATATAATTCCCGTTTTTTCCTTATCCCGTGGGAGTTTCCAAAAATCCTTCCTTAGTGGATGCCTACATTGTATAAGGTATCTATGTGCAAAATTTCAAGTCTCTAAGTCCAGTGGTTTGGGCTGTGCGTTGATATATAGTTAAGTCAGTCAGTCAGTCAGTCAGTCAGTCAGTCAGTCAGTCAGTCAGTCAGGACTTTGAATTTTATATGTATAGAAATAGATTCGAATAGTTTTTTTCTACATACACGAGTGTTGTCTCATTAAACATTACAAATAAAGTCTAGATTTTTTGTAAGCGGCTATCCTAAGGCGGTTTTGCCTCTTTCTCTGTTTTTATTCTGTTCTAGTTTTCATTTTAACAATGTAGATTTGTACAATTTTTATTCGGTATGAAAAATAATGAATTTACTTAAATAAAGGTAAATTAACAAACTTTACTGTATCTTGCACAAACTTACAGCTACGTTCATCATATTTTTTTATCTTTTACGCACACTTGTATAAGTTTTGTGTCAGCGAAAAATTTCGAGCATACCGAGCTTTTAACCCCGTTCAAAAGCTTTTAAAGGGTCACAGGTGTACTTAACTTCACAACCATGAAAATAATATGTTAAGTATGTAAAACTGTAGCGGAGAAAGGTAACTCATTTGTAAGGATGTTAACCTTTTTGGAAAGTGCGGTACTTCTACAATGAGGTAAGCCATTGTCGTAGAAAGTTAAATAGGTAACTCGTAATCATGGTATAGTTACGTACGAATAATGAAGAAAGAAAGAAAGAAGACATTTATTCCTTTTTGCAAGACACACAAAAAATATAAGATAATATACACAATTTTATAGAAAATAAACAAAACATAGACATGAAAAATAGATCATCAGCGTTGTGTGTCTTCGCAAAAGTGAAACGGTCGCTGGCTCAGCATTAGGTACGCTGAGGTGTTAGACTGCAGCACTGATTTTCAGCCCCAACCGTCTATGACTCACGAAACGATACACAGATAAAATATACTACATAATCCATAAACTTTTACGTAAACAATGCAATACATAGATAGAACCCTACTTATGTGTAACTAGAGAAATACATAAATTAATTAAATAGTTTACAATAAACAAATAATGGATGATTAAGTAGTAGTATTTTCCATTTTCACCGATTCCAGCAACCGCTGTCCATACCAGCACAGCAGCCAGGTCTGCGACAGCGCCGTCGTCAAGAACGACTTGTACACCATCTCGTTCCATTTCTCCACTATCTGCAATTGTTAATTAACAACACGTCCAACACCCATGCCCATATGATCTATTATAATGTTTAGGGGGATGGTAGGACCTTGTCTAAAGTAAGATAGGTTTTTTTTTATATAAGAGGGGGCAAACGAGCAGACGGGTCACCTGATGGAGCGTAATCACCATCGCCCAGGGACACCTGCAGGACTTGGGGAATCACATGTGCGTTGCCGGCCCTTTCAGGAACAGCAAGGCTCGCTTTTTAAAGATCCCTAAATGTACCGCTCAGGGAATGTTGCAGCAGGGTTGGAGGAGGGAGCTGGTGAAATTACTGGCACGCGAGGTATTCCATTTCCCTTGTTCTTCGCACGTAACCAAGTTACATTACTAGGACATTCTAAGGTAACAAATAAAGACTATTTCTAGAGTAAAACAAACATGTTCACGGCTTAGGGGTGGCCCAAGCCCCGCCGCACCTAAAGCTAAATTAATCCAAATTAATCTTCCGCCGTTGGTTTTACCGGTACCTACTGTAACTTGGTTATGTACGAAGAACAATTGGAACAATTGGAATACGAGGAACAGTGGAATTTTTTGGTGTTACGGGTGTCCAATAGGGTGGTTGTTGTCATTTACCCTCGGCTTACCTTCTTGCTCGGTTACCACCTTATTTTGTGAAGAAAAGCCATACCTACCACTTCACTTACCTACTAATGATATTTTTGAGGCTTACAAAAGTCAGGCCTCAGAGCCAGGATTGGGCCAGAACTTAGTTTTGGCTTTGTGGGAGGCCACAATAGAGAGATCTCTCTCACCATGACTTTACCTTTAGGAAATCGTAGCTATGGAAATGATAGATCTCAACGATTTCAACGAATAAGCGCTAATAAACTTGTACGCGGAATCTCTAGTCTTTTTATGGTAGTTGGGTGTCGAGGTGGTTACGAGCTCCTAGTTAAATATATAATTTAACCTTTTCGGCGCCACGTCAAATACAAGAGACGTCACCAATACGCCAGACGTCTTTATTGCGACGCCTTAAATTGAACCTAAACCCAATTGAACGAAGGCTGCTTTTGCATTGAATTAATGGACGTATATATAGGTCGTTGGCGTTGACCCTGCGGTGCTGATATATGTGTCGTTGGCGTTGAAAAGGTTAAAAGAATCAGAACTCATACAACGCAGCAGAAGCCGCAGAAGCAGATGATGATGGAGCTGTTGAAGAAGTTGACGAGCAGCGCGAAGCTGAACAAGTCCTCCACGTCTCCCGACAACCTGGAACCATTAATACTCACGCTATTTAACAAGGATATTATTTTCAACATGAAACTACCGTGAGACTTAATCATTACGCATAAACGGATAACTCACGTATAACAAGTCACGTGTCACGTCACGTGTAAAGTAGGAAGAAGGACTACGAAATAGTCCGAAACATGTCGAGCATCACTCGACTTTTTACACGTGAGTTATCCGTTTATGTGTAATAAGGATATTATTATCCATGCTGGTCTGATGTCAAAGATAAAACATAGAATGTACCAGTTGCTTTGACTGGCGAAAATCATAAGAATTACGTTATAGAATAGACGACGCGGCTAGCGAACAATCGCTATTTTGAGGCCATTTTCCTATATTACCTAACTATACACCCACAATATCGCTAAACGTAAAGTCTTGTTACCTTAGGCTCTGTCACATTAAACACGTCTTTATCCCTGACAGGGTAGACAGAGTCTAAGGTAACAGAACCTAAAGGTTTAGCATGATTGTGGTCATATAGGTAGGGGAATCACATGATTGTCATCCATTCCCTGGATGGGCTTTTATCATCAGACGAAAAGCAACTGGTACATTCTATGTTTTTTCTTTACTCCCAGACCAGGATGAAATGAAATATGTTTATTAGATTTACCTTATTAGTGTTCGGTGCCTGTCGATGATACGAGCTAGCTCTTTGAGGTGAACCTTCTCCCAACCCTCGTCGTCCATCGTCCCCATCAGCCGACTGCTTTCATTCCATTCTTTGTCTATGTTGCCTGCGCACAAAACGTTTAGGCTTAGCCAGTGGCGTAATGTAACGTCTGGGGCCCGCGGCCAATTCGTCAGATCCTTCCTCAATATAAAGAAGTGCATCAGCGTCCCTTCTGTGCTCTAAACCAAGCCAGTTCGGGGCCCTGTAGAGCTAGGGGCCCCTGGCACTTTGCCACCCCCTGAATAAGAGTAGCTACTTTATGTACTTACTTCATACTGTAGAAGAAAATTACAGGTGTAATTATCTAATTTTGTCAGCTATTTTAAAAATAAATGTGACCAATTGATTTTTGCAAGATATTTTTTGTTTGTGAAAGTCTCAATAAAAGCTAAGAAGTTTTATATACTTATTGATAAAATACTAGTTGTTGCCCGCAACTCCGTCTGCACAGAGTTCGCTTATCGCTATCCCGCTATCCCGGAACTATGTATACAGTTTTCCGGGATAAAAACTGTCGTATGTCCTTCACCGGGACTCTAACTAACTGTTTACCACATTTTAACAAAATCGGTCCAGAGGTTTAAGCGTGAGAAGATAACAGACAGACAGAGTAACTTTCGCATTTATAATTTTACTAGGGATTTAAAATAAAATATCATCCGACGAAGTAAATCCACAGCTTAAACAATTTAATTTTGTTAAAAAGAAAACGCGCTTTCCAGAATTGAATTTACAGAAAAAGGTAATAAAAGTTTATTAGTCTAGTCGATTGTTAATAAACTAAGACACACTTGGTCTTGCACGAGGCCCGGGGGAAAGAAAAGGGTTGTAAATATCCTGGATAACTAGCCAGAGAAAGTTCCTACAGAAATGTAAGTGCATTGGGAAGGGTAGACACACTTATTCCCGTTCTGTTAAAAATGAAAACAAAATGTTGGCGAGTTCATTTCACTTGTAACAACATAATTAAAGAATGATAAGGTAAAGGAACTAAGTCATGTTAGTCATGCAGGGGCCCGATTTTTGAAAGCACATCACTCGAAAGTGCCACTCGAAAGTGCCACTCGAAAGTGGTATAAATGTGTCTTCAAAACTACAGCTCTAATCAAATTTTTAACTAGTTCACAACATTAATAAGAGCCGTAAGTATCTTCTAAGCTACTCGTATTTCAAATTCAGCCGAATTTTTTACCACTTTCGAGTGGTATTTTCACACAAACATGTGCTTTCAAAAATGGGGCCCCAGTAACATTAAGTACCTACTTCTGAAATGACACCCGTCAAAATAGCATTTAAAAATGATGAAATTATTAATGTCTGCGAATATAATATTTTATATTCCTACTACATAATCATACTCAAATTAATACTCAAGTTGAAAAAATATTAGAAGTCAATTTTTCACCACTTTTGAATGACACTTTCTAGTGATGTGCTTTTACAAACCGGTTAGGGCATCGTAATGCTACTTCCAAGACTATTTCAATTCCCATGAATGTAGCAGGGCTGATATATGGTTGCCGCAACTGAATCCAATATAGAAACTTTACTAGTTTACAAGTTAAATCCAATCAGATGGGCGCAAAGCCAATACTCAAGTTAAATAGCGCACTATAGTATGAGAATGATAGCGGAGAGGTTTGATTCTGCCATTCTCGCTCGTTTCACCGATCGTCATGTCATGGGGCGTTTGGAACGGGGTGTATGGAGATGTTAAAAAAATATAACTAGGTACTAACATTCTATGGACTTTCGTTGTCTGATAATAAATATATATTTTTATTTTTAATTATTTATTTTAAACAGCAGTGAAGATCATAGATTCCGACATAATTTTGTTGTACTTATATTGCTTTGTCATTTTTAAACATAAAATATTTCCATTATACGCTTTCGATCCGATTCGATTCGATTCGTTTGAGGGATCGAAACGCGTGCCTTTGTGTGGTGTAAGGGATAATTAAGTTTGTGAGATTTATGTGCATTTTATTGGTAGTAGTGGAGGGAGGGTTGCATGAAATAGTACATTACTGCAGAGGCCGTGAAGTAAGGGATTGCTGGACGAGTTTGGGGTAGGTGGCCGAGTCGAAGACGAGGCCAGATAGAACGAGTCCTGCAATCCCTGTTCCGGCCAAAGCTTGTATAGTGCTTTTCTCAAACAATGTGAGGAAATATTAAAATTAAAATAACTACTAGACAATCAAGTAAATCATAGTTACTTTTTTCCGGTAGCATATTTTGCATAGCTAAATTTTCCTCCTCTTTTAAATGAGGCGGAGTACAGTTCATAAGTTCCCCGTCACTTTCATCACTAGAAGTCATTTTTATTTCTGTTAAATTATAATAACAATCAGTACGAAATACGCATAAGCAGAAAAAAAGATTTTCGATTTGCCACCTTTTTTATTTTTTAAATGTACTAATTTGATCCAGCTATTTGAGCACCATGTTTAACCGCACATAAATATAGTACCACAGATTTTTTTTTATGTCGCAATTATGCTTAGGTACAGATTGTGGTGGTGGTTGGCTGTATGTAATTTTTTCCTTTGCCAATTTAATTTTAGTATAGAAATTTAAAAAATTAGAGCAGCGGACAAAAATGGATTTTCATACTAACTTTTGTGGCCTAAGCCAAGAAGTAATGTAGGGAGCCATAAACGAGAAACTTCATGTCCTCATATCGGGACATTAACGCATACATTTCCGAGCATGTTTGAGAAAAACATATATTTCACACAGGCTTGGTTATCTTGCACGTGAGTAGCGGAGTAACAAGGTAAATTTTTTGTTCATTGAAATGGACCTCCGCAAAGTAACGCCTGATTCAATAATAAATTCAATTCAATAAAATTTGAACTCTACGTCTATGGCTAACTTACCGAGTGGGTACTCGGACACGAGCTGCTTGTCCCGCGGCACCACCACCAGGCGGCGCAAGCGCACCGCCAGCAGGTCGAACTGCGTGGTCACGTGGCTCAGAAAGATGCAGAACAGCAAGTCCCCGCTCAGCATGAACCAGATCGTTATCAGCCCTGGAACAACTTTATATAGTAACTAGCTTCTGCCCGCGACTTCGTCTGCGTAGAATTATACATAAAAACCTTCCTCTTGAATCACTCTATAGTCTATCTATTAAAAAAAACCGCATCAAAATCCGTTGTGTAGTTTTGAAGATATAAGCATACATAGGGACATAGGGATATAGGGACAGAGAAAGCGACTTTGTTTTATACTACTAGCTTCTGCCCGCGACTTCGTCTGCGTAGAATTATACATAGAAACCTTCCTCTTAAATCACTCTATCTATTAAAAAAACCGCATCAAAACCCGTTCCGTAGTTTTGAAGATATAAGCATACATAGGGACATAGGGACAGAGAAAGCGACTTTGTTTTATACTATGTATGTAGTGATAGTGATTTTGGGCTGTAGAGGCAGAAAATTCTGCAAACGCCTGAGCGAGTGAGCTGAGTGAGTGTGTTATAAAACAAAGTTTTCCGCCGTGTCTGTCTGACAGGGTCCTGTGTAGTTCGGCAATCTTCGTTTTTCATATGACTAGACGTCAGTAACATGAAAAACTAAAATTGCCGAGATGCATTAAGAAAATAGAAGCAATGTATCTGTTATTTTGTTCCTAGCTTTAAGTTGGTATTTCAGTACCTAAATATGAAGTACCTACTCTAGAGATAAGGATGGCTAAGTTAAACGAATGGTTTACAAAAGCACAAGGCAATGAGACGAGCACCCATTCCCCGCAGCCGCGAGCAATTCCCTTGGAGTACCTATATAAACACAAAACATAAAACACCCTAATTTAAATGTGAAATAAAATTTGAGACGTCATAATGCTTTGTAAGGAGTGCTTGAGTTCCTTTGTTCGTTGTCTACTGTTTTGATGGATATCCGGAGGATCGGGGAAAATAGGATATTGTTTTAAATAGGTACCTACAATTTTTTGGACGTTTCAGCGTTTCAGCAGTGGATAATAATATTTACAAAGTAAAGCTTTTAGTTAGGGTACATTTGGGTTACACTTATTTAGGGTAATGTATATCTCGATTTACAGATTGTATGTTATGTTGTGATGTATATCGGACGATGTATGATGTATATAGGATGAGATTTATATTAAATAGTGCCGTAAAATGTATCTGTTTTATAAATGGCTTAAAAAATAGACCTTTTCTAAGGATCCCATTTTAGGTGTATTTATGATTTGGCACAGTTGTAAATGAACAATCTGATAATTAGTGCCCTATACGGGAATGAAATGGGGGACACGAATTAACAAGTCTGTATATTATTACAAATAGGTTGTCCATTTCAGACCGTGCATTACGAGTCTAAGTATGTACATTGCCTGCATCTCTTCATAGTAGAAAACCGTGGGCGCTACTTTCTACACCGTAGGTAATTGGCACATTTTTCACATAAAAGTGCTGCAACATGGCAACAATTTTCTTATTTAATTATAACAGAAAGAGTACACCGTTCCACAGAGGCCTAATTAACACATTTTCATTGATTGTGATTGATTTTGATTTTTTCTTCGATTCCAAATGATTTCGATTCTCCGTAGTCAACGAATTTTACTAATGCAAGTAATTTAATAATGCTATTGAATTATTCAGAGGTGAGAAACATTTTTAGATCATAAATTTGGCGCCAACTAAATTCGTATTCAAGGTGTTGCTCGCTTGAAGGCTAAGGCGCAGAAGATATACGTCAGTAGAATTAATATTCTGGAGCTTAATTTAGACCTCTTTGAGGTAAGTATGATGAAGATTGCTAAAACAGACTAGAGACGTATTACATTTATCAACGGGATAAAGACCACGATGCATGCAACTATATCAAAATTTCGGGAGCACGTTATTAAAGACTAGCCTTCCGTCCGCAGCTTCGCCCGCGGTAAATTAATTTTCCCGTAGGAAAAGGTATTTTCCCGCGGTAAAAAGTAGCCTATGCCACTCAGTGATAATGTAGCTTTCTAACGGCAAAATAATTTTTGAAATCGGTCCAGTAGTTTCGGAGCCTATTCAATTCAAACAAACAAACAATCAAATCTTTCCTCTTTATAATATTAGTATAGATAAACCCGGTATGAATCCCGTTGATAACAATGTCTTAATGTTATTAACTGTAAGGGCTGGTCTCACCGCTCCCAGTTAAGACCCTGACATTTTAAGTGTCAGTTATTTATGATATCACCACTGCTCTGTCTGTTTCGAAGTAAGAAATAGAGATTGAATCATAGATAACTGACACTTAAGATATCAAGAGCCTACAGATGGTGATGAGATAGGCCGGTATAGAATCGGTTAAAGACTAAGGTAAGGGTGAGACCAGACGAGCTTAATTTTGTGAGTTGTGAGCGCTTAAAGTAGAGAGGGTTGAATGTGATGAGTGAGGAATAAAATTACTAACCATGCCACGTTTGAAAGGCCAGGATGACCTCATAATATCCCTTCTGGAAAGGATCGAACGGGAACCAGTAGAAGAAAGGGAAGATAAGAGGCACGTCCTGTCCTGCCAGTCGCTTCAAGATCTCCACGAAGGGCGGAGACAGGAAGATCACGAGGAGAGCGTTGTTGCACCAATAGTAACCTGGGAATGGGTAGTACGATGATGATCATAATAAAGTAGTAATGATATTGTTATGTAGATACTTATAGAACGTGTTCGATGCCTTTGAGCTTGTGTTAAAGAACTGGATTGCCATGAACCTTTGGTTCATACCTTGCTAACCCATTCATGCAGGACAGCTACATCTTATCCCCAATTGCTTACATATAAATGAAAAGCGTCACATAGACCCGTCGATAGACACATAGTCCGTGTCTGTTTCTTAACCTTGCTAATGGAGTTAGGACAGATGGTCAACAATATTCCAGTTCTATGTATAAGTTTCTTTGGAAAAAGAAGTAGTAGGAAATATCCTTGGCATAACAGCTATTCTGTTTATTTTAACAGATTTTTTGACTTTACCTCCTGACCTTACACCATATTAATCACCTATTTATCCCTTACTGATTAGACAGGCAGGGCCTTGGGCAACAAGACCTAAAGGAGTGTGGGCGCTAAGGTGGAAAAGAGAATCAAAATAGGGGTTGCTAGCCGCATCGCTCATAACACGATTCCTAAAATTTTCGCACATTACCCCGATGGGGTTTTACGATCTGCGAAGGAAGAGAAGCTGGTACGTTCTAGTTTTTCTTTGCTCTCCCAGACCAACATGGAAATCCTGACCTTGCACCACGATGTTCAGCTGCCCCAACGCCTTCTTCATGACTTCATGCTCCTCGTCGCTGACGACTCCCTGCGGCCACATGTCTCGCAGCTCGCTCACTAGGTTCTCATACACCGGCCGGTAGTACACGATCTTGTAGGACTTCGCCATTGCTGATTACAACAGATTTCATAGTCGTTATAAAAGCGGGGGTAGCGATTTTTTTTAATAAATACAGAAGGGATTGAAGAAAGGGGAAAATAAGGTGACCATGACGATGTTAATAAGCATAAGGTACGTCTTTCGTCTGTTTAAAGATAAAGAGAAATAGGAGTTGATAAAACTCTGGCATCCATATCGCTGATACCATTAATTCATTGTAAAGACGAAGTTTTTAATTTTATGTCAGTTAGATAGCCTTCTCAGTCTAAAGCCGCATTCACATTTGTCTGTCGTGTTGTGTTGTGACGCATCAGAACTGTATCGGTTTCATACATTTAATTCGGTTGCGTTCATATTTCTCTGATGCCGTGTGTTGTGACGGCTTATGTTGTGTCGCATCACAAGCGATCCCGGTCTGCGACAGAACGGGTGAGGTGCGGGGGGCGGTGCAGCGTCACGTCAGGATAGTGTGCACGCGGCCATGTTGTGTTGTGACTCGTCAGAGCTGCACCTGAACTATGGACGATGGATCTTCTCCTCTTTCTTTGTTTTATTAGAAGCGTTGCCAACGTTAATAAGTGCATAATCTTCAATATTCTGAATCGGAATCGGAAGAATCTTGAAAAAACATTGCGAGCGTGTGAACTCTTCGGGTGCCAAGATGAAACTGATGAAAAAATGCGTCATAACACGTCATGCAAATGTGAACAGTAGCCATCACGACAGAGAGCATCACAACACAACACGACAGACAAATGTGAACCTGGCTTAAGAAACCTGTGCCAGCAACAGTGGCGAGCAGAGGGTTACCAGGTCAGGCAGCGATAGACAGCAGTAATGTGTGTCAATCAATTTTTACGCGCTGCCTGCTCTGGGGACCTTCCGATTTCCGATGCACGCCCTAAGGCAGCAGTAGGATGTATATAGCCAGGAAATACGGTGATGGATGATACGGTATAGGAGGGAGACCTTTAAAAATGGCACACGAATAAGTAATTTAAGTTCGACGATTCTAGTACTCCCTAACAAGAAACGGTCAGTTTGCGGGTGGTAGGACCTCGTGCAAGGTCCATCCACAGTCTCCATCGCTACTCCTGCCCCCAAGCAGCAGTACTCGCGGTTGTATGTTCCGGGGTGGAGAGTAAGACTGCCCGTGAAATTTCTGACATAAAAGGTATTCTTATCCCTCTAAGCTGACTGCGGATCTGCAATACTCTAGTTTTGCGATTGTCCGTAGGTGATAGTGCTCTCTCACCATCTGGTGACCCACGTGCTCGTTTGCTACCTTGCCAAGTAAGGAAAGGTTAGAAAATTTCAACATCTGATGAAGATGCGGGTGGTAGGGCCTTGTGCAAGGTCCGTCCGGATCGCTACCACCATCTTACTCGATAATCCTGCCGCTAAGTAGCAGTGCCTGCACTGCTGTGTTCCGGTGTGGAGATTAAGACAGCCGGGGAAATTATGGGCACAAGAGGCATTTCATCTTAGTCCTCTAGGTTGGCAACGCATCTGCAATCCCTCCGGGGTTGCGGGTGTCTATGGGCAGTGGTGATCACTTACCATCAGGTGACCCACTTGCTCGTTTGCCTTCCTATTCATATAAAAAAAAAAAAAAAAGATTACCGAGCAGCAGATACCCGACGCAAGGCATCATGCGGAAGATTTCAATGGCGTCCTGGAAGGACCCACCCTGCGCCGTCTGCGCCATGTTGATCAGCTCCAGGAACGTCACCACGAACAGGTTCACGAATTCGAACCAGTAGAACACGTTCCAGAGGAACCTTTAACCAAGAATGGAACAAATTCTACACTCTCTATCTCTCTATTGCGGGTGGTAGGGCCTTGTGCAAGGTCCGTCCGGATCGCTACCACCATCTTACTCGCTAATCCTGCCGCTAAGTAGCAGTGCTTGCACTGCTGTGTTCCGGTGTGGAGAGTTAGACAGCCGGGGAAATTACGGGCACAAGAGGCAGTTCATCTTAGTCCTCTAGGTTGGCAACGCATCTGCAATTCCTCCGGGGTTGCGGGTGTCTATGGGCAGTGGTGATCACTTACCATCAGGTGACCCACTTGCTCGTTTGCCTTCCTATTCATATAAAAAAAAAAAAAAAAACAAGTGCGTTAAAGGTCAACACTGGTAGGTACTATTAGCTGGTCCCAATCCTACGTAAAAAAACCTTGTATTTTCGAAATCGGAAACCAATTCAAGATGAATGCTTTCACATAAACCACGTCTTTATCTCTTACGGGGTAAACATCAGAGCCTAAGTTGACGGGACCTAGCCACGTTTAGCGTGGAAAGGGGAATCAAAATTGTCATGGGTTAACATGTTTTTCGGCGCTTTTCCTAAGATTTTTCGCCATTCCCCTCTATGAGCTTTTACCATATGCGCGGGTAGAGAAGCAACTGGTTTTTTCTTTGCTCCCAGACGTGACAGAATCGTTTTACCTATAGCTATTTTATTTTAATAGATGTACTGAAAAAAGGCTACGGTAGCCTAGTGGTTTGTTTAATGATCTCTCTCTAGCAGAGAGTCGAACCGTCTTAGTTTTTCGGAAATCATGTGCAAAATTACATTTGTAATTTTCCATGAGCTTTTCGGTGATGAAAGACAGGAGGAAACCTGTACACACTTGCGAAGCAATTCAATGAGTACTGACCTGCTAATGTCCGGGTCATTATGGGTCAAACGGAGTCCGACCAGTTTCAGCACGGCCATCGGAATGGCGAACGTCGCATCGTAGTCTTTGCGACTGTAATGGTTTTTCTAGAAAAAACAAATGCATTTTAAAACCTTTAGCCATGCAGTTATTGGTTTTGATCGCCTTAACTATTGTTAATTGTTAGATGATAGTAAGTCATTGTCTTCTCCCCAAGCGGTCTTTGAAGTTTCTGATACTGGGAGATAAACAATTTTCATGCTTTAAAATGTATGGAACCATTTTTTTCTAGTGCAGGAAGAGACCAAAATATATACATAAACAGTACCCGGCCATAAATATTGTACTTCGGTCTTTGGAAAGAGACAATTGGCGTCACGTCAGTTAGAACGAGACAGCGCTCTACGCAACCGAAATTATCCGAGACGACCGATGCGCAGTCTTTATTGCCGGGTACTGTACTCGTATTTTGATCAACTCTTGTCGACATAATTAAGCTTTTCCTGTTGCAATTCGACTATTTAAGAGCACGGAAATATTATGTTGACGCTTTTAAACCGCAATATTTACAGAAACAGCCTATATCGCTCCCTAATTGGGCCCTCTCGGGGCCTAACCCAGATTCGAGTCAAGTCAGCGCTCAAAATTTAACAAGCACAGCTCTACTTCTACTAATGATAATATTAAATTATACGCCGAGGTAACAGCGAAATGATATGTATATTTTATCGAGATTATTTAATAAAGGGATCTCGTTTGATATGAAAAATAGTCCGTCGCGATTAATTATGGCATTGGACACAAATTTTAATACACTAATACTTACAATAAAAACGAAAAACTTGTACCTATAAGCCACATTTCAAACTTTAATTAAATTTCTGTGAAATAATCGTAAAAAACACCTAAAAAATACTACGTTGCCAGCTCAGTAGGAATAAACGCTCTTAACCCTTTGAATGTTTAAGCACTGATCAGTGCCAAATTGAAGGATAAGTTTTAGTATTTTAATTTAAATCAGCAGAAGAATATTATTACAACAATGAGACTAGAATGCAGTACGTTTTACTACCCGTATACACGAGGGGTTAAATTTATAGCTTGTGCTTGTTGACTTCTTCGCCCTCATGAAAAAATAAAAATTAGAACAGTTCCTTATCCCTGGAGTTTCTCTGAAGAATACAATTTACAAATATAGAACAGAACCAAAGTCATCCACGTAACACAAGATTAGTATGCTGAAGAGGCTGTGGATGGCTATATCTCTCGAAAAACCGATAATCGCTGAGGTAAACAAGTTCTTGAGTGGAGACTGCTTGGCAAGCTTTGGTGGAGTGACCATTTGCGGAAAGTAGATGCCAGAGTCTGGATTAAAAAACCGACACAAGATAAAATGACGCGTTTTAGGGGAGGGCTAAGTCCAGGAATGTACCCTGACGATATGTCTAGATGATATTAGACCGCTATTGATTACCCCGCTAAAATTATTTGTGAACTCGCTGTACTGTTTTGTGTTGATCAATTAAACAGTTTTTGTATTTGAACTTGGCTTTATGTCTTTCATGTAACGAAGTCGACATTTTTCTACCTGAGTTTTTCCAGGCTCAGGATTCTGTCCTAGGCTTATTACCTAACTCGCTCGCAGTCGCCATCATGTCCATTTTGACAGTTCTTGTATGAATGTGACAGCTAGCTGATTCCGATGCCAATTGTCAGCCCATACACGAACTGTCAAAATGAACACGATGGCGATAGCGAGCGAGTTAGGTAGCCTACTGGTCTTTCGATGCAATAAGAGGCAAAATAAAAAAGACTTGCCTATTTTATTATATTGATTACACATTAAGCGAATAGCAAGGGTAAGTTAAACCTTAAGGGAGCCAATTCCCGCAACGAATAGGAACTCGGTACAACTCTAAGCTATATAGAAATCAAGGGCTAGCAAATTAGACTTCAGGCGTTTGCCTTAACTACATTATTCTACAGACTAAGTTCTGTATTGAATAAAATAGGTGCCCAGGGTATCACTCAACCCTTTGGGTACCAGCTTTGCCTGGGGCAGTACAGAAATTCCATTTGATTCAGCTATATTATACTTACTATTATATATTAAATATACAGTGTCTCAAAATTACGAAACTGTTTGGCGATGCGGCTTTTTATTTTAAAAAATATATAAAAACCGGTCAAGTGCGAGTTGGACTCGCGCACCGAGGGTTCCGTATCATTATCTATAAATATCTAAAACCAGTGTAAGCAGAGCCCTGTTCCAAAGCAAAATGTACGCAGTGTGGGGTTACTTTATATTGGTCACTGCTATATACAGACATACATACACATTTACGGTTTTCGCAATTATTCTTTAATCTGTGCTATAAGACCTACCTTCATACCAAATTTCAAGATTCTGCGTTCACGGGAACTACCCTGTAGGTTTTGATTCCCTTGAGAGTTGAAAATTTGCGGAAATTTGCGGCATAAACGGCTGTATCTTTTGATTGCGTTGGCTTAGAAGTTTGATTTTTTCACAGCTTCAAGGGACAGTAGACCTGAGTAATTGATATAAATTTCAGCTTCATACCTCCACGCGTTCCTGAGAAAAAGGGTCTTGACAGACGGACGGACGGACAGACAGACGGACAACAAAGTGATCCTATAAGGGTTCCGTTTTTTCCTTTTGAGGTACGGAACCCTAAAAATGAGCTAAATTATGTATTTAAGTCTGTTTCCCTTCAGGGCCCATCATTTCCATCCTGGGGCCTTACCATGACGTTTTAATGCGATTCAATCCCGATTCAGTTTAGGTTCGCTCGCTGTCAGATCTAAACTAAAAATGTCACACAAACACACAGACATTTATTTTATCTTAAGTACCGTCCAGTTGCGTATCTTCGCCTGGATTTTGACACTTTTTCCAAAATATCTTTCATATTTGAAAGAATTTTAGTCCATTGTCGCAAAAAAACCTTTTTTAGTACTCCTGGCTATCAGTATAAATCACTAAAGCTTTGAATTTCACTCGTTAACTTGGTAATAAATGGCCCCAAAGGCAATAGGCGAAGTATGGGTACTTTTCCCTATCTTCGCCTATGGCATGCCTTACCGCTAATACTAAACTTTTCCATGACTTACACATGTTAAGTCTTATCTACTTGGACTGTGTTAATACAATATGAAGCTTAACTACACCGGACTAGGCATATTTTAAAGAAAATGTGTGGTAGGCGAAGATTGGCTGCAGTTTGAAGTTGTTTCATACATTTTCTAAAACGATGCTAGGGCTGCCAAAAATTACCCAACATGCCAAACAAAGGGGAGTAATGGTTTACAATAAAAAAAATATTTTCAAACTTTTTTTTTATTACTTAAACAAAACGTATGTTTTTCTGCTATAATAATGTTTTTAATTGAAATCCCATCAACCTATGCCTATAAAATATTTATATAATTTAATCTACTTATTAACTTTCCTCCAAATCGTTAAAGCCATTTCCGTAAAACAAAACAAAAGAAAATATTTAAATTGGCAAACAAGTAATATCATCCACTAATTAATGTGCTACAATAAATGTGACAACCCTAGGGGCAGGCGAAATTTGGCAACAAGTTGAACGATAAATACCCTCCCCAACGTTTTATCCTATTGTGATTTCTAGACGTAAGTTAGCCATTTAATACTATTGTCACATGAAAAAGAAATAGTTATACGATATAATCATGTAAAAAGTTTAACATTATCTGGTCTATATCACTGTTTAAAACCAAAGTTAAAACGCTGGTAAAAAAAAACACGTGGTCGGCGTCGCGAAAAAATCTCACTGAACATCAATTGTGAGAAGTTAGTCGCAGATCGTTCGAAGAATGTTGACCGCCATGAAAAATACTTTGTATTTAGCAGTTTTATGTAAGGCTAGCACTAAAAACATTTCGGTAGTGTTAACTTATGTCAAATTGGGCGAAGATAGGTAGCACAGGCGAAGATACGCAACTGGACGGTATTATACAGTAATGTTATGTGTGTATGTATGCATTATTTTATTTTATTTATTTAGCTATGTATTATAATTTATGTTGGTATTGTTGTTTTCATTATCCCTGCGTTTATCCTGTCTATTTGTTTCCGCCACCTACTTAAACTGTCTCCAACTTATTTATTTTATTGGTTGTCTGGTAGAGATCGCTATTAAGCGATAAGACCGCCTATTGTCTACTTTGTTCTTTGTTTCTGTATTGTTGTAGTGCTTGCACTGCTGTGTTCCGGTGTGAAGAGTAAGACAGCCGGGGAAATTACGGGCACGAGGCATTTCATCTTAGTCCTCTAGGTTGGCAACGCATCTGCAATCCCTCCGGCAGTGGTAATCATTTACCATCAGAAAACCCACTTGCTCGTTTGCCTTCCTATTCATATAAAAAAATAAATAAAAAAAAAAATTGTTTTGTACTGATTTGTGGTGTTCAATAAAGAGTATTTGTACTGTATTGTATTGCATGGCAAGGCTCCTGTTTGCATGGAAAGCGACAGTTATATTTGCTCGTCATTGTATGTACTTACTTCCGTACGTTTCTCTTTTCCCCGCCATACAGCGAATCTCCTAAGGAACGCCATGTCTGAACAAAGTTCGAGTTTGGAATGTTATTTGGCTTCGACTTTAGCCTTTAGGCCATGTGAAAGGCATGAAATTTTTATGTTGTTTGCTACAAACTGAAGTTTTAGAAGTTACCGCGTAAAGTTACTTTTAAACTTATCGTTACGAAGTTATTAGCTATGCTTGGTGTCTACAAACATGATTAGCTAATGTAAGGTAAGAAGTTTTGTTACATTTAGCTTCAGAAAAGTTTTTTATACGGATTTAAGTTTTTTATTTGTGGCCAATATGATGGTACGGATTTAGGCATAATCCCAAAAATTATCGTATATAATTATAATAATTTAAATTATGGCTATTGACGGAGGAATCCACGAGAAGTATGAGTGTAAGGTATTATGTTCCGGAGCGTATTCCAAAAAAAAGTCCACGTTTTTTTTTCCAGAATTATACATTTTTGGTTTTGCTTACTCAGAATCGTTTGCCCTATCGATTCTCATACAAGAAAAAATGTGTCCCAGATTTTACTATGTTTTTTTTTTCCTGTTCGCCAAGTTCCATACCTATATTAAAAAAGTGACGAACTGGAATGGAAATTTTGGGACACATTTTTTTTTGTATAAGGATCGATAGAGTAAACGATTCAGAGTAAAAAAACCCAAAATAGTCAAATTCTGGAAAAAATGTTCGGGTGGACTTTTTTTTTCAGGAATTTGATTTGAGTATGACTTCCAAAGAAATTGTTTTGAAATTGGCTTCATTTTGTTTCACTTTGACTTCGTAAAAACCATTCAGTTAATTAAAATATAAAGTGACACAAAAGCACAGAGTAATGCAGATTAAACCGTGAGGCATGAAAAGATGACGAGGGAACGATTTTGAAAACACAGCAAAATTAAAAATAACGCTTATTTTGACTGAAATTACTTAGATTGATAACTTCTAAGCTGGTCTGGGATCAAAGAAAAAACAGAACATACCAGTTGCTTCTCTTCCCGCGCAGATGGTAAAAGCTCATCGAGGGAAGGGAATCATGTGTTAGGCTAGCAACCCATCACTATTTGGATTCCCCTTGCCACTTATACGCCCACAATCATGCTAAGCGTAGCCTTTGGGTTTTGTTACCCTAGACTCTGTCTACCCCGTAAGGGATAAAGTCGTGGTTTATGTATGTATGACAACATTCTGTTAATTGTTACACTTATTTCAAAATAATTTTACCATCTACGCAAGCGTTTTTAATGGGCCTAGGTTTATTCTTTCGCCTTTTGTTTGGATTCTAAGTAGTTTCCCTGTATCTGTATATTTTGTTAGTTAATAAAACCACAAAACTTTACCATGAGAAGCGTAACACAAACACCAGATGGCGTTCATACAACTCGACACAAGTTTCACGTTCCACCAACTTTAAAGTAACTTTGTATGAAAAATTCACTGCGACTTTGATTTATTTTTAATCTAAGAGTCCGTGAACAGCGACCAGCTGTTGCTAGAGCAGGACAAACTGCTATTTATTTAGTTGATAAAATATTTCAAACTAGCTGTTGCCCGCAATTTCGTCTGCATAGGATTCGTTTATCGCTATCCCGCAGGAATTACGCAATTTTCCGGGATAAAAAGTAGCCAATGTAGCCAATCCAGACTATAAACTATCTATGTTTCAAATTTCATCCAGATCTGTCCAGCCGTTCTGGCGTGAAAGAGTAACAAACATCCATACATCCATACTCACAAACTTTCACGTTTATAATATTAATAGAAAATAGGATTCAGGCATGTGTGGTTGAATTGTTGTGGATGGAGAAACAACCTCCAGCCAAGAACTAAAAGCGCGGATAATTATTTTATAGTTAAGTAGGTACCTATTCTTAGTTCTATTTACTAGTATGCATGTACATACATACACAAATCACGTTTTATCCCTTACGCGGTAGACAGCTGCAACAAAACCGAAAGGCCACGTTTAGCGCGACTCGTATGGCGTTTTCATAATATTTGCTTTGACGTGATTTCAAAAATCAAACTCGACATCGAAAAACTGCTAAAAATAGGCACCTAAAAGAAGGTAGATATAGGTATTGTCACGCTGCCACCCCTAATTCAACGCTTGTTCATTAATGTAATACTTACATGCTTTCTCATGGAAGTTGAGATGAGACAGGTGGTCCAACTCGACGTTAGGCTGATATTAAATATTTAACAATAATTAACTGCCTTTAATACAGCACGTAACTTCTAAAACTTACTTAGAGCATAAACTAACCAGAGAAGACCACTGCGATCCTACCTCATACGAAAACTTTTTCTAACGTACAATGTAAGAAATTGAACCTAATGTATGTGGAACCTTACACGTGCCAAAGAAATGATTGCAAAATTTAATGAGAAATGGTTGCACAGAGGTACGTGATTCAGTTTCATCAACCGTATACTGCATTGGGGTAAATTCTGGCAACGCTTATCTAGAAGCCAAAGACATTGAAGCTACTAGATAAGCGTTGCCAGTGTTCCCAGTTTGTGGATAGGTATCCACGAGTTTCGACATTTCCCCAATTTCGATTTTACCCCAATTACCACCTTACCTACTATTGCTGAGCCTCTGTTGAATTTTACAGCTTACCGGTGAGCAAGCGCGCTGCCAGACCAAACTTGGAAGCGGAATGCTGCCTTAGCATGCTCTTAGGGCGCCCTTGAGCCCACCTTTAGAAAATAGAGCCAAGCAAAGGCATTTTACAAGCTTTCTAGTAGCATATCTAACTGTCTAATCAGCCCACATCCAGGTAAAAGCCTCTTCGATTTCACGCCACTTTGCCCAGTCCTGTCCTAGTCTCTTACATAGCTTTCCAGCCGACAGCCAGATGTCACCTGACCAACGAGCTGGTGGTCTACCCACTGATTTTTAACGAACAGCTGTTTTGGGTCAAATCTCATTTTCCTAACATGACATAGTAAGATGGACTTGCGCGCCTCTAAAACCCCTTTAATGTGATGGAAGTCGTTCAAGCTGTTGATGAGATCCTGGAAACAAATGAAAAAGAATTGCTCGTGGAAAGGTGTCAGATTAATATCATGACGCCTCCACTTGGTTTAATGCTCTGACTAATTATCTGCTTTAAATAAACCACAAGTCTGTCTTAAGCTTGAGATAATTAAAACTCATCCGCCGTAACGATGATAAGATGAAGCTTTGAGGCAATATGTCTAATATTAATCTCTGAGATAGGTTTTACATTTTTGCACACTACATAAATATTAACACGAATACATACATTCTTCACGTGCAAAATCAAGAATAGAATAGGTGAAAAGTTAAGTAAATGACCTGATGTATGTGTGAGTAATGTGTGCATAGACAAATTGACGTTCCAAATTAGAAAAATGACTTAAGTCCCATATCAGTTCTGTACACTAAGTACTGGCCGTTTTCCAAAAAAAGCCCACATGCTTTTTTTTACTCAGAATCGTTTACCCGTTCGATTCTCTACAAGTAAAAGTAGGTAACTATCCCAGATTTAACTATGAAATTTATTTTCCTGTTCGTGACGTTCCAGATATGGAAATTTTGGGACACATTTTTTCTTGTATTAAAGATCGATAGGGTAAACGATTGTAAGTAAGAAAAACCCAAAATAAATTCTGGAAAAAATGCTCATGTGGACTTTTTTTGGAAAACGCTCTACTACGTACAATAAGTGATTTACTTAAGTTTTTCACCTATATTAGCGTTTCGTTTTCTTTCTTTTGAGGTACGCAACCCTGAAAACATCAATCACAAAGGTCGGCTAGCCATAAGGTATTCAGCCCGCCAGTAAAAGTGCTGGCCGCGGCGCAACCGTCATGGCGGTCACGTCGCGAATCACTTGCCAAGATGGACTTCTCTGGTATACAGATTTGCATACTACGTTTTAGGCGCCAGCACGAGTTGTAGGGACTTAGGGACTTTGCAGTTTTTGTTACTACTAGATGTTGCCCGCTTCGTCCGCCTTGACTTTGCCCAACACTTCCGACAGTTATTGTTATATTTGAACCAATTTACGCAAAACCTTGATAATTAAATTACGGGCACAAGAGGCATTTCATCTTAGTCCTCTAGGTTGGCAACGCATCTGCAATCACTCCGGGGTTGCGGGTGTCTATGGGCAGTGGTGATCACTTACCATCAGGTGACCCACTTGCTCGTTTTCCTTCCTATTCATATAAAAAATAAAAAATTAACTGATTTCAAATTTTACGTTTTGATGAACAAAAAATTTTTACCTTGCTACTCCGCTACTCACGTGCACGTTTCACGTGCGTGTGTGCGTGTTTACGTTTTGCACTGATTTTATTATTTTGACTAAAAGGGTCTTGTTTTAATCGCATTCACGTTTTTATTATTTACCTCTCGGATATTTACGTTGCGGAGATGCTGCGACGTTCATGGTCTCGAAGGGACTGAATGCGAGTATTAACGTCCTGTAACTGTGCGAGTTATCCGAACTACCCGCACATTGTCTTTTTTTTAAATTCGCCCGCTAGGGTTGTCACTCCCATGATAATTTGACTGAATTTTTGTAACATGTTACTTACATAATAAATTTGTAATTTATAGGTCATCCAATTTAGCGACACTTAATGATTTTGTCACTTATACAATACTAATTAGCATGAGTTTTTCGCCTTGAAAGTCGAAAAAGGGAAACGTTTTGCCATGCATGGAAAAAGCTATTTTATTTATTAGAAATATTCTTATTTTTTCGTACCTAAACATTATTTTTTGGTGGTTTTTTTTACTGAACTCTTCTTTGAGGACATACGAGCTTTAATAAAAAAATAAAATCATCTTATTAAATAACAAAAAGTGCTAAGCCAGCGCTCCTTAGTTTACGTGGCGGTCGTGACGCCCAAGAATATATTAAATCATTGTTTTCGTCTTTTACCCTGCGGCCGCTTGAAAGCTCTCTCGTGAATTCGATTACTGGTTCATAACAAGGTTTCAAAATAAGGGATGCATAATAATAACCCAAAATATCTTTTATTATATACACATACACAAAATCACGGCTATATCCCACAGGGCCTATAATGTAACAAGGCCACGTTTAGCATGATTGTGTGCGTATAGGTGGAAAGGAGAATCAAATTAGTGATGGGTGGCTAGCCATCGTCTGTAACATGATTCCTAAGATTTTCGCCTATTCCCTCGATAGGCTTTTACATCCATAACATCTGTTAGGTTTAATTCATGTGCAAGCAGGAATAATATTGGGTACCTCAAATAATCGTTATGCCTGCTTGCAACACTTTCGAATTGGGTTTTGGCGGCAAAGCCGATATACTTTTGACAGTCGCTGGCTTGGGTGGATTCTAGATTGGGAACTAACGACGATAAGAAACGAATAATAGTAGATATTAAGAGTGCTAGATGATGGTATTGTATGGTTGTCCTGGAGAAAACATATTTATGCTAACAAGGTGAGTGTGTTTTGTTATACAACTGACAGACGAGCATGGAAGAAACATACTGTAACATACAAGCGACAATTCCGGCAAAATGTACAAGATATCATTGAAGGTCGAACCTTCGCAAACCTTCGGAGGGAAAAGTAACAAGCACTTAGCCACTATAACATGTCGCTGCTTAAAAAAAAGATCGCATCACAATATACACAATCTTGTTAAGTGAACTTTATTCAGTGAGAATCCAAGTTGAAGTTAGTTTACATACTACTTTGATTTATTAGCTGTCTTACAAGCTTTGTTATTAACTTGCAATGTATGTACTCGTACCTATATGTTGTCCGATTGAGGTGAAATGTTGCATACTTGTGTAAGTGAGGTTGTAGAATTCTGGTGGTCCAGCCAGGACCCTCTCCGCAGGAGGGAACTCTTCAACAGTTGGTCCGATTGACTTGCAATTTTGTTGACTGATGTAGGACAGATGACAATGCAAGTACAGTCAGTAAAAAGCTTGTATCTAAAAAGAGATTTTTTAGTTAGCTTATTTATACAAGTGATGGTATTTCGTTGTGTGTTACTTTCGAAGTAGATTTTAAACAATGATTGGAAAGTATTTGAAGGAGATTATTTTACATGGAAGGTCTTCCAAAGTGTGGTTCTTATGGGGAGAATGGAATCGTAAGACACTGACAAACGCCAAATACTTTTCCAATTAAGTAGTTACCTAAAATTAATATGAAATTAAAAAAAAATATATTTTGTTTTGTTTAAGGACGTCACAAACATCTTTATATCACAAAATAAGGTCAGTGACACATATATTTGACATGATGGCTGTGTCGATATTTATGCCCTCGACTGTAAACATAATCAGATAGTAGCTACGTACACGTAGTTAAACGCCAAGTTTAAAAGTGAAATGTAGCCAGTTATTAAAAAAAGTGTTCTTCAAAGCTATGAAAGCCGTCCTGTTAATTAATGGGGCTTGTTCGGGATTACCCAGGTATAAAGGCGTCCTTAACTCTATTTGCAAACCTTAATTTAGTAAAAGTACACTTTCAAAAACCTGGCAGATTGTTAGCAAATTGAATCACGGATCAAAGGGTCCTATTCAACGCCGTTTGGGCATTGTAGAAACGGCCACAAAGTTTGATGTCGTTACTGTCTCACTTTTTACCGAAAAGTGTATTCATGTATGCAGGTTAAATAGGTTTCGAGTGGTACCTTCGAGTGATGTGTTCTCAAAAATCGGGCCCCTGACCTTTTCGAGTTTCGTTTCTTTCTAGTTGTAATTTGAATCAGTAGGTCAGTCCTATGTAAAAAATAGCTGTTATCTTTCTATCACTTGGCGATGCGGAATAATCCAGCGTTTTATCTTTACGTTGTCTTCCTTCGTGTACAATGAACGCTGTAAGATGCTGTGTCGACAGATTCCTTTGGTAAAACGTTCCAGGCTAGGGATATTATAATACTTGTGCCATTGGGTTCACATTTGTGGACACAATGCCTGGAGTAAGGTTGGTAAGATTTATACGCGTAAATTTTATAAGCATTTTGATGTTTCTTGCTGAACTTTCTTTTTACTCGCGACGGATGGAACGGAATGGGGACTGTATATAGGTATACTAGCGACCCGCCCCGGCTTCGCACGGTATATCATGCATGTATTATACATTATAAACCTTCCTCTTGAATCACTCTATCTATTAAAAAAAACCGCATCAAAATCCGTTGTGTAGTTTTGAAGATATAAGCATACATACGGATTTGGGGACAGAAAAAGCGACTTTGTTTTATACTATGTAGTGATAGTGATTATCCGTTTGGGGGTAGAGGTTGTGTGTTTCGGTTGGTGTCGTAAACATAAACACACTTTGTTCTAGTTTTTATTTAACTTTCAAGATTAATGGCCCCTAGAATAAAATGTATCAGTCCACACCATGCTAAAGTCTATACCGGGTCCCCGGGTGTGAAAATACCACTCGAAAGTAGTGAAAAATTCTGCTAAATCTGAAATACGAGTACCTTAGAAGATACGGCTCTTATTAATCTAGTGAACTAGTCAAAAATGTTATAGTTTTGAAGATATAAACAGATTTATACCACTTTCTAGTGGTAGTTCCGAGTGATGCTTTCAAAAATCGAGCCCCTGAGCGTCTAGCTAGTGCAAATGTAATTTGAGCTGTTTTGTAATAGGAGCTACCCACATTTTTCACCACTTTCTATAGTACTTTCCTGCTTTAGAGTGATGTGTTTTCATAAATAGGGCCCTACGGCGGGACTTCTCGCCGTAAGCGTAAGCCTCTTTTGGAGTTCATTCACCAGCAAACTTTCCGTTTTCCCAGAAAACTTCGATAAAACATTTTTTTTTCATGTTTTACACAAACTTATTGGCGATTCACAAAGAGCCGCTCTCTACACAATACATAAGATCTTTTATTATATACTAGCTGTTGCCCGCGACTTCGTATGTTAAGCCCATGTCACTCACAAATTTATTTATCTGTAGCTATTTATTATGACTGTCTTGTTTATTAAATACTTTTGTGAACATAAATAGACTCTTTCTTTCTTTTAAATAATGTGGCTTTCTATTTTCAAAATGGGTTCAGTAGATCCAGAGATTAGTTACCCTCTACAACGTCATAAACTTTACTCCTTATAATATTACAATAGATTATTCAGGCAGGAATAATCCGCCCTCATAAGGTTAAACATAAATAGAGGTTGCAAATAACACATTAAGTCTATTAATGTGTGGGCTTTTGTTTGATGTAGGAACATTAGATGGAAGAACTTAAACAAAGGAATTATTACATTGCCAGTTGCCAGGCTGATAGGTACGGCAACTGAGAGTTTGTATTACAATATGATTTGTGATGCGATTGACATCCGCCATTTTAATTAGAACCTTTTACTTTTCTTAATAATCTTGATTTGTTAAAAACGCACAGATAATCTTAAATGCACATAAAACTTACACCAGTATAAATATAACCCGAACGCGACCGGAGTAAAGTTCCATTTTTGAAATTATCAATGGTCAATTTTATAAAAGGAACGCATAGTCTATGAACGTGTGCGGCCTATCGTCGCGTGCCGACATATTGACAATTAATTCAGCCCAAAATGGTTGACAATCGGGCTGCTCCCTTGTATGGCATCCCGACTATTGTAACCGGCCAGTTGTTATGGCCGTTGAATAATTAAAAAGATAATTGAGGCTTTATTTTGCCAATGTGTGCCTCGGTCAACTTGTTGTGCCATCTTGTGAGTTGACGTTGTCTGATGACGTCTGACAATATGTCATATTTGAATCTTGTAGATTGTTAGCGCAGTGCTTTTCAAATATTTGCTTACTTCAATAAAATAGTCATCTTCTTACCTGGGATTAACAAGCGACTAATGAAAAAATGCCAAGTATGCTCATTGATAATTGATCACACTATTCTTTAATTACGAGTACTCACTCCATCTTAAGTTTTAATTTTTAACTCTTGGCGACGCATTCCTACAATGTCTTTGTTTAGTAAAAGGAGACAAATTAACAATTATAAAAAGTAATGCACTCGTAGTAAAATATTAATAGTACCTACCTAGTTTAACAAAGTGTATATCTATGCGCATAAAATAAATATGAAGTATAAACTAAGTACTCCACATATAAATGTAATGTGTTTAAAAATCGAACTCACCCTTCCAACGCCCAGCAACTTCTTAAAAAATATTTCAAAATACTGACTAATTTAATATCTCATGGAATATTTACAAAATGTCTTCAAAATTTGGAGTCAAACTTTCCTGAACTCATTCACGTCGGCTTCAAACTTTCAAGAAGATTGCTATCGCAAGGACGACAAACAAAAGGAAGCCCTGTAAAAACAAAAGCACGTCGATTTAATTAAAACCACGTGTTCACTTCGATCTATTGAAAAAGGTCCATAAATCTCCACATTTCCGGGTCGGGATTAGCAGAAAAGTCACCTTACTCGACCTCAGTAATCATGGCAATTTAGGAGGGTTTAGAAAAACCTGATCAATACCCATTTGGGACAAGGTTATAAATGGTATAAATGACGCTATGTGGCGGAGTTAATACGGTCTCGATATCGTTTTGCAATGTAGATATATACGTTTCGTATCGCCGAAGCTGCAGCGCGCCTGCGAAACTGTTCGGTACCATCTGAGGATCTTAAGCCTAATTCGCTCAGTTGAGCGTTTGCCTCAAACCGCGCCACTAGTCTCGCGAAAAATCACAAAATGAACGCACCCGTTCTCGAACACGGCAACGTTTTGGCGCGACTTTTGAATATCGAGTGAAGCGTTCTAAATTTAAAGTGTTGATAATCGAAAGCGTCTGTGTTTTGTTTATGTTGCGTTTGGTGGTTGTGTGCGTGTGGATTGACATTTAATTAAAAAGTCTTGATTTGATTGGACTTTAAAAGTAAGTTAAACAATTTGGTATTTTATAAAACGTTAAAGTAATATAACGAGGGATGTTATTTACTGTGTCATAATTTTATTATTTGTAAGCATTTTTCCAGGGCTTTTTCTTTATTAATGGAGGGCGTGTTGATTTATTTGTGTCGGTCCCAGCAGAACTGTAATAGGTTTAGATAGCGAACATCCGTCACTTCCGTTGCCCAGGTGGCGTCAATGTCAAGTTCGCAATTTCCGGTCGGTTTTCCTCTTCTTCTTTTTGCAATTTCTTACTTTGTTTGAGAAAATATATGATTTAGAAGGTACCAAAAAGTATTATAAATACTATATCTAATAGAAAGAAAGAAAGAAAGATCAAACAAGACACCATTAATCCATCAATACACTTTTTATGAGCTGTTAAAACGCGATTAACGACCTTGTATTAGTATTAGGTATCTCTCTATTGTTTTTATGGTAAGATTACTTAATGTGAAGCAGATTGAGTATTAAATGTAATTAAAATAAACCATGCAATATTAATTTAAAAAAAAATGAGCCCAAAAGCATTAGAATTATCAGTCGTTACACTGTAACTTCTTTTCAGCAACCCGACTTTTGACAGTACTTCTCTCATCCCTTTCATTCGAATGATAGGTATTAAAATCCGTATATATTATCCTGTATATTTATTTTTATCTCAAGTTAGGTTTTCACAATATTCATATAAAATGTAATAAAACAATATTAATACAAAATATAAAAACATTATAAAAACCTAACCTAGGGTGCCGCCGGCAGCGAGGCGAGGCCTAAGCTACCGGTGGTCAGGGCGACAGAGAGAGGAACCTCCTGATTGTTATTATTATTATTATTTAAAATAATACACTAGCAGATCTTTGAGCTGATGCGTGTATATCTATCACTGCACTTGTGTTCTCTGACTTTTTAAATGAATGTCTAGTCTATTTTTAAAACTAAAAAAATCAACATTGTTACTAAACTACGGCTCAAATTAAATTTTCGAATAATTTACGCGGTTTATTCAAACTGTAATTTTCTTCTACTCTAAATACTATATGAAACGTATGAATAAGAAAACACGAACTTGGAAAAAATTGCACTGTAATTACCTCGTCATCTGCATGGCGTTAGACAATAGACAATAATCTTTTTTTTTTATTTTAAAAATAGAAACAAAAAGGTTGGTTGGTCGTTCGGCAACACTATAAGAAACAAATACAGATTGCCATGCAAGCTTTCACACTAAATATTAGCAGGACTAGGAGGATTTAAAGTATGTTGCCGGAGGGGCTACTAAAATATTCAATACCGATTTAAGTAAGTAGGATCTATCGGGCCGTACATTTCTTTAGTATATGGGAATACGGATAAACATGGAAAATATGCCTTACTAACACGGCCGAAGGGTCCTTTTAGTTCACAACTCATGTTATTGCCTTTATACGACCTTCGCTACTGGTTTTATTTAAAACACCCTGTGCAACTTGTATGTGTAATAGTGTGTAGTAATTTAGAGATGCTGTTGTGACGTAATACGTGTCGAATAAATACAAAATTATAAAAAAAAAACCAAGTGCGATTCGAATTCGTACGCACCATGTGTGTATACATATACACATATTTTAAAGATTTTACTGTTGGTCTGGAAGCAAAGAAAAAACATAGAATATACTAGTTGCTTTTCTACCCCGCACCCCGCGCTGACGGTAAAAGCTCATCAAGGGAATAGGCGATTATAATAGGAATCATGTTATAGGCGATGAGGCTAGCAACCCATCACTATTTTGATTCCATTTTCCACCTATACGCCGACAATCTTGCTAAATGTGGCCTGTAGGTACCTGATACCTTAGGCTCTGTCTACCCCGTAAGGGATGAAGACGTGATTTGTGTGTATGTGTGTGTGTGTGTGTTTGCTGTTGGTAATTTATAAGTAACACTTCGTGTATTTTTTTCAGAATTTAAGACTTAGTTTCAAAGATGTGGGCGGGGGAACGGCTAATTTACATACATTTTCCGAGAAAAGTTATAAAATTATAGCAACAAAAACAAGACACTAACAACAAGCCCTGTCATATGACATTATACACGGTAGGTAGTTATAGTTACTTTGATTTTATTTGTCTTACCCAAAAACAGTGATCCCATGTAAATAACTAATTGTTTCCGTTACACGTCCGAGTTTGCGCTACAAAAATTCGTATAAAGTCATACCATATTTCAAGCCAAGCACTACGGGCGAATGCGGGGTATGAAGCGACGCGCGGGCGCGGCACACACCCCCCGCTTCCCCAATCCCCGGTTTCATTGGGTTCCCAAGCTCGCGCGCGGGTTCGTAAAACAAAGGTACTTATGAATTTTCTCCATAAAATATTTGCGAAGCAACTATCTAAAACATAACGAGGAGGCCCAAGAATTTAATTTTACTCTCATTACTTTATTAGGTACTTAATGAAAGTTTTAAATTCTTTTTAATGTCTTCGAGGCTTCGATAATTTAATTACATATAAAGTTTCCAAATTAACGTGTACCTACTAGCTTTATATTCGAAAAGTTGGAGATAAAACGTGTTTTGAATATATTCTTTGACGTGCTTGTGAAAGTATTTAATACGTAGAGCAGTAAGTATAATAAATTTAATAAAAAACCCCAGAATTTGTCTTAATTGACCAACTGTTAAACATTACCCGGATAGAGTGCTACAACTTTGGACATGTCCAAAAACTTTGTTATCCGAAACTACTACTCAAGTCCTCGTTTAGTCGTGATCGTGGGATATTTTACGACATGTAAGGGTGAGCCGAATGCAAGACCTGATTAATATATACGGTCACTTATTGATATCCATAGGTAAAGCCACTTGGTTAGTTTTTGCAAACCTGCAATATTTTTAAAAATACGAAGAGTATGGTGTAGGCGTAAAAATTCCCCCATCTATGTAGGTACACTTATGTAAACAACTACAAAAAACCACCACTTTGGCCGTGCTGAGATTATTATGGCCACCAATGCAAAATTACAGCTTTCTGGTACTAATACGTAAGATTCACGCCAAACATTAAAATGTCGAAACTAGTGGTGTAAAAGTAACGAAAAAAGCGTACCAGTATTTATTCGTTACTATTACAATTAGTACCCGTTACCTTCGTATCGTTACGTTACTCGTTACTTTGATATCTCATGACATAGCATAGAATAGAGCAACGAATCGATTCGTGTCGTATTGCGTGCGCGTACGGTATCATCAACTGTGGGAGTTGCGGTGTCGCTTCATTCGTAATTTGTAGAAAACACATTTATACATAATTACTTACGTAGCCGCGTAAGGTATATTTTTTCACTTAACCGTATTTTGAACCAGACTTAATGGGTAAATGTAAGAACTAGGTACAAGTGAACTATAAAGGAATCTATCTACTGAATGCCGCCAGTGTGTTAGGGTCTATGCCGCAGGAGGGCCTTTTAGATGGTGTTTTCTTTTTATATTTAGGTGTACTTATTTAGTTTTAAGTTTTGTATATTTAGTTGAATTAGAATGTTGTTTGAAGGGTTTTATAAATATTGAAATAAAGATTTATTCCATTTGCAATGAATTTACCATTTTGAAAGTTTTTAATTCACCGAATAAACGCATGCGTTAAACGCACGATCATCAAACGTTTCCACGCACGCAACGGTACTTGTGCGAACTGAAACAGTTGTACCCAAAGTACTAAAGATGCGAGTAACGAAATGCATTCGTGAGTAACGTTTCGTTACTCGG
Source organism: Pandemis cinnamomeana (assembly GCA_932294345.1). Lineage (NCBI taxonomy): Eukaryota > Metazoa > Arthropoda > Insecta > Lepidoptera > Tortricidae > Pandemis > Pandemis cinnamomeana. The sequence goes on along the minus strand of OW028724.1, from coordinate 4,451,686 downwards.
TACTTGAGGGCGCACCCGTTACTCAGTACCGAATAGGTACATACAGTTTGCTACAGTACTAGTCGAAAGTTCGAAAGTTCTTGCCATTTCGCCTACGGAAGCCTAAATATCGCAGGGTCATGGTTCCGAACCCGAGTTCGCCATTTCATACATACACATACACATACATAAATCACGTCTTTCTCCCTTATGGAGTAGACAGAGCCTAAGGTGACAAGACCCAAAGGCCACGCTTAGCATGATTGTGGGCGTATAGTATAGGTGGAAAGGGGAATCAAAATAGTGATGGGTAGCTAGCCGCATCGCCTATATGATTCCTATGCCCATTCCCTCGATGGACTTTTACCATCTGCGCGGGAGGAGAAGCAACTGGTACATTCTATGTTTTTTCTTTACTCCCAGACCAGCATGGAAGCATTTCGCCATTTCAGTTTTCAGGATATTACGTCTGAACTAGCGTTTTAAATGTGCCAATTGAAGATGTTTTCGTGGTAGGAAATCATCGACGTATCATGTAGACACTTGCAAAGTTTCCAATCGAACTATCTCCCATGAGACACTTGGCTACATCCACTGAGTAGTATTTCGGGATGGGTCCAGTAATGGGACTGATACATACATAAATCACGTCTTTATCCCTTTCAGCCTAAGTCAACAATACCTAAAGGCCACGTTTAGAATGATTGTAGGCGTATGGGCAGTAAGGGGAATCAAAGTAATGATGGATTGCTAACCGCAACGCCTATAAAATGATTCCTAAGATTTTCGGCCATTCCCTCGATAGGCTTATACCATGCGTGGGAAGAGAAGCAACTGGTACATTCTGTTTTTGCTTTACTCCCAGACCAGCATGGAAGAAACATGAGACTGTATAGGCTGGTGATATTGGTGTTCCAAGGGTACCTACACAAAGTCTTTTACTGACTATCGATTCTTCATCGCGAAACACCAAGTAGATTCAATTTGTTTACGTAAACAAATATCGAGGCACATCTTGTTTCGTCTATCTACATAAACCGTATGCGAACGTGTTAAAGGGCGACGGTCGATCGGCAGCCTTTCTTATCTTTCTATACAAATTGCGCGGTGACAGGTTGTCATATCTCTTTTGTGTTTTGGTTGACATCTAGCAACAATATTGCTTGTTCGAGAGCTTTGTCGTAATTTCGACGGCCCCTACGTAAATCATCGAAAGTCAAAATTGTCGTTTTTTTTTTATTAGCGTAATTGGTTTAAAATTGGGTTTTTAATGCATACACACTTTTTAAAAGTTAAAACAAATGAATTTTAACGGAAATTCAAAACGTAAATCATCGAAAATAACGTAATATTTCCGATGTATTATATCGAAACAATTGATTCGATTGTATACGCAGTGATTGGTGGGGAGTGATTTTACTATAGTAACAACGTAAATCATCGAAAGTACAAGATTCGATGTTATACTACGAACTGCTTCTTTTAATTTATATTGAAAGTGGTAGATTCGATTATTAACGTTGATATTTATGAAACGGAAAATATCGATACTAACACTTTCATTTTTTTTCGATGCCGACTTAGTTTAATCACAAATCGGAACTGGCTGTTTCGATGTTTCACGTTAGAACATTGCATGAGTTTCGATGCTCTAATGTTATAATTAATTCGTTTTTATGACAATAATTTACACTATTACTTCAGAATCACCATTACCAATTACGTGCACCTTTGGAGACTCGGAATGGGCAGCTTTAGAGGGAATAATATACGAAGAACTATCATCCGACTCTGCTTATCCACCGGTGACGAATTTACTTGAAAATACGTTTCTCAGGTCACTTAGTGATCAAGACTTGTGTATTTTAGATAGCCTAGAAAACACTCACCGTTTGGTCAATATTTAAAAAAGTTTTCCAACTCGGGGGCACCGACCATCCGCTATGCCGGTTGAAATTGGGATACCGACTTATTTCAATGGATTTCACGTACTTTCCGCGGAATGAAAAACTTTTCTCTCGCCAGTACGGACACCTTATCAAACCTAATATAATGCGTCGAATCAGATTCCATCGAATGTTCAGCGACAGCAGACCCCTTGTCATCCTGTTTCTTCATATTGCGTATGTGCTCCGCCAATATCGTGGATATATTACGCCCGGTCTCTCCGATATAGTTTTTCCCACAGGAACAAGGAATCATGTACACCCCGGGAACATTAAGGGGTTCTTTATCTTTTGGTGAAGGCACCAGCTGCCTGAGCTGCATGTGAGGGCGGAAAATCGACTTGATGCTATCTATACCTTGGTGCATTTTTATGGAGTGGTTTGAGGGTAATGCCTTAAAGAACGCTCCCGTGGCACCGAGGTATTGGTGGCGTTATGCGGATGACGTTTTCGCTGTTGTGTCTAGAGATGGTTTGTCGGAGTTCTCAGACTACCTTAACACGTTGCTTGATAAGGTTAAGTTCACGGTGGAGAGGGAAAATGAAGGAAAGTTGCCTTTTTTGGATGTGTTGGTCATACGGCGACCTTGTGGGAGACTCATGACCACGGTGTACTGCAAGCCGACTCATACTGATCGATACCTTAGGGCTGATTCACACCACCATCCGTGTCATTTATTCTCTGTGCCTAGGACATTGATAGATCGAGCCTTGACCATTTGTGATCCGCAATATGTGAATCGTGAGCTAAGTCACGTAAAGTGTGTTCTGGTAAGCAATGGCTATAACTGGAGGCAATCGTGTGGTGAATGCATCAGCCCGTTAGTGGCCGGCGGTAGTAGAGAGGGTACCGGTATACTTGCCGTTCATAAAAGGGGTTACAGATAAGATCGGTAACTTGTTACGCCGTAGGTATAGCATTAAGTCGATTTTCCGTCCCCATATGCAGCTCAGGCAGCTGGTGCGTTCACCAAAGGATAAAGAGCCTCTTAATGTTCCTGGGGTGTACATGATTCCTTGTTCCTGTGGGAAAAACTATATCAGAGAGACCGGGCGTAATATATCCACGAGATTGGCGGAGCACATACGCAGTATGAAGAAACAGGATGACAAGGGGTCTGCTGTCGCTGAACATTCGATGGAATCTGATTCGACGCATTATATCAGGTTTGATAAGGTGTCCGTACTAGCGAGAGAAAAGTTTTTCATTCCGCGGAAAGTACGTGAAGCCATTGAAATAAGTCGGTATCCCAATTTCAACCGGGATAGCGGATGGTCGCGGTGCCCCCGAGTTGGAAAACTATTTTATATATTGACCAAACGGTGAGTGTGAGCGAACCTTTACGGAGTGACGTGATCAGTGTTGTGTGCTGCTCTACATTTGACAGTAATAAAAATGACGATGAAAACGAGGGTAGTTGTGCGCCGCTGTCAATTGCGTCGAACAGCCGCGCAAGCAGAGCGCTGGCGTGCAGTGTTCGTTTCCCTGCCGCCGGGGCGAGCGCTCCAGGAAGAAGGACTACGAAATAGTCCGAAACAGTCATGTCGAGCATCACTCGACTTCTTATACGTGAGTTATCCGTTTATGTGTAACTATGATTAAGTCTCACGGTAGTTTCACACTGAGTTAAAGGTAATTATAATAAGAATTTTTAATAAATATTATGTTATACGAATATATTTTATAATATTCACAATACTTCTACATCGAAAGTTCTAATTCTAATGATATTTAAACGAAGTAAATAATCGAACCTGGTAGTTCCATTTCTAAATGAATAGATTGATTCGGCGTAAAAAATGGCAACTGGCAGTTTCGTCAAATTATTAATAAAAACTTCCATTATAAATAATCGAAACTAACAGTTTCGATATCAAATTAAGTTCAAATGACGTCGTATACTATCGAAACTCAAATTCCCAGAAAACTAAGATATTTCTGTTGTACTAATGTAATGCTAATAAAGTGCCTACCTTATTATATTTAACTGATATGACAGACTTAATCTAATTGTTTTATTTTGAGAACTATGCAAATATCAAACTTTAAATCACTGTAGTGAAAAGTGCCTAAAACCTCTTTCGATCATTTACGTAGGGGCCGTCGATTTATTTGCGTCACTGTCAAGAGGCTGGAGTGACGAATTTTCTAGTTAATCCTTTATGTCATTTGGAAGCGCTTCTAGTTTTTTTCCTTGGTCTCACGGCGCATCAAAGCGTGAGTGGTTGGGAGTTATCGCAAGGGCCGTCTAGCGATTTACTCTCTCTCTTACTCCCTAATTTCCTTTCATGTTGGTCTGGGAGCAAATAAAAAACAGAATGTACCAGTTGCCTCTCTTCCCGATGGTAAAAACTAATCAAGGGAATAGACGAAAATCTTAGGAATCATGTTATAGGCGATGCTGCTAGCAACTAACTAAAGATTGCTAAGTTAGCAGAAGCCTATTAGAGCGTTTAGGATTAAGGGGGTAAATCTTTATCAAACCCTAAAGCAATTGAGACAAAGCTTCGTGTATCGTTAAAAAACATAAAAAGATATTAGATAACATTTTTTTAGCAACACATAAGTAATCAATCATCAATTTTTCTCCCAACAATCATTTTGCCTCTTCCAGATTAGCTTTGGAATCACAATACATCATCGCAAGTTCTCATTAGTATACAGTATTCCTATGATACAAAGCTACAAATAAAAGTACCCCTTCCAGTACAGACGTAAAGTAAGGCCGACGAGACCAGATAAAATACGTAAGCAATCGGCCGTTACCGAGTTACATCGCGATAGGGAGCGATTATTATCTAACCTTAGCTCTCGTACGCAATAATGGCGTCTGTTGGTCGATGACAGCTGTCGTTGCGTGATTCGTGGTACTCAGTTTAGGTTTTAACTGTTATTTTTAGTATGGATCTGACAGCAAACGAACCTTTTTATTATGGTATGGCTAAAAACCACACCGATTCCCTATTCGGTTATATGTGAGGCGTTACGGGAGCACTTGGTGTCACCGCGACACCCCACGACCACCCAGGGATGGGGTTACCTCTCCGCGGCACTTGTGCAATGCAGGTTTGGGAATTCCGGCCCTCCCCCGCCGGTGCCGCTTGGATTTTTTATAGAGGTTGTCTCCTCGCGGCCCCCTGTCTTGAAAAGGACAAGCGGCCTACGTTCCGACCCCACGGGCCGGGTTACGTGGCGACCGGCATAGTAACCAAAGTCACTCCGCTCCGCGATTGCAACCCGTAGGTCGCACCGCTCCGACGGTGATCTTTCGGCCCCGTCCAATAAAGGTTGCCCTCACCTTTCCCTGCAGGTACTTAGCCCAGGTACGCCTCTGTCAAAAAGGCGTCCAATCCAAAGGCACCGCCCTCACTGCGGGTCCATTTCTGGACGTGGTGGCTCAGATCCCCCGCAACGAATTGCGGGTTCACCTTACCACTTTACCCCCAGTCAGATATTAGCCAACAGTTACCTAACTTATTAAATTAATTAATTAACCGTTGTTGCCCAGGGTGCACCGCCCTACGCGTTACCCTCCCCCCCGCCAGTGAGGCCAAGAGCCTGTGTTGGAAGGGAACTGTAACGCTAGAGCTCTCGAAGCGGTTTCCGACGTCGCACCTCACAGCGAGCGATCCTGAACTGAATCGGATTTTAATCGCATTAAGTCGTCATGGTAACCCCCCGGGAAAGCAGTCAGTACCGCAGTTGTCAACGTTGGACTCTTGAACGTGTGTTTACTTTATTTATTTTGTATCCTTGGCTTTACTTTAGACGTAACTGGTAACATGTTCGTAGCCGGCATCGCGGAGTAAGCAATCCACTCTATAATGGTCAGCAATAATAATAGTGTATTAATTGCCTGTCCAGTAACGAGCCGTATTCTCTCACGTAATCCCGTAATTACTGGAGTGCCCGCAACGCGGATATCAATAACACTAATTGATATTTCATAGCGTTTCGTGCGTTGTGTACATTGTGACATAGATGTACATAGTATGCAAGGTGTCTCTTAATTGTATACCGGAATATTTCGCCAGGTGGTTGGGTAACAGTTCTTGTTGGAAATAAAAACTCTTGAAGAATTTAGGCTTGCTGTATTTGAGATGACTTTTTGAACAACAGACATTAGTAAAACAAAACTTGCTTTCAAAAATTAGACATTTAGAAAAAATCATTATAAAACTGCAAAGAGTCCGCAACATCCTCCCGCCTTTGGGGCGAAAGCCACAAACCACTGTGCACTGTGCTGGTCGCGATCTCTAGGGGTATAGGCGTTGATGCGGTCTTGTGTATGCGTCGGCCATGGTCCGAACTTTTGCCACTCGAGGGTTAGTATTTCTTCCCGAGTAAATCTTTAGTATTAATCCTAAAGGCCACTTAATACGCTCTACTGGAACAACATCGCTTACCCTTAAAAGAGTGCCCTTCTCTCTGCCTTTCTTGTGTAGATATTTTAGCTGTCTGTCCAACCTTAGTTCCAAATTTATGGTTTGGTAAATCGCAGCGGTAAACAAAACTATCCAGCCCTTCCCTCCAGACAGCAAAAATAACGGCCCAGTTAAGTCAATTCCTGTGACTTCGAACGCAGCTGCAGATTGCGCTTTATCTTTAGGTAGCGGCGCTGCTGCTACTTCGGCGTGCCTTGCTGATTGGTGTTTGCAGGTAATACATTTGGATATTGTGGATTTGACTGATTTCCAAGGTAATTCCACCTCGTGACGCCCCTCCATGTTTATTGTAGAGTCCGCCTTGGTTTTGTTCGCAATTTCGGCTGGGTCTTTAGTTCCTGTTGACTCTAGATTCCTTAAATCCGACAATTGAAAATTTACTGACACCACATTCGTAACTGTATTACATACGTTCATGATGGGTCCTTGGAGTGTCCATCCGAATTTAGTTTTTATCGCAATTAAATTGTCGTTTAGTTGTAAGAGACTCCCTGTGAGCAATAAGCCAGCGTAGTCCGCGCCGATTAACAGTCCAATTTCTGGCGTCGCGTCCTCGCTGACGTCGCTCAGAGCGATATTATGCTTCTCCAACTGCGACAAAATGGCATTATTATTAGGCACACGAGGAATATGTCCGCAGATTATAGTCTTATCGAGAGCCGTCATGTTTAGTTTAAATTCATCATCCAGGCTGCTGACACAAAATTCGTAGCATTTATATTGCTGCCGTTTAGTTTCGATGCCACCAAAAAGACAATGAGATAAAGATTCAGTACTCACCGACTTCAGACTTAATTCTTTAATTATATCGCGACGTATACGAGGGCGGTTTGATAAGTCAGTGACTTTAAGTAAAAAAAAAAAACTTTTTCACAAGATTTTATTTTATTTTTATACATAATCTCCTTTCAACTCGATGCATTTCGTCCAACGATGTTCCAGTTTTTGTAACCCCTCCAAAAAATTTTTTTTGTCATACCCCGAAAAATATGCTTCAGTTTCAGCTATGACTTCCTCGTTTGATGAAAATCTTTTCCCACCGAGCCATTTCTTCATGTTAGGGTACAAGAAAAAATCACACGGTGCCAAATCTGGAGAATAGGGTGGGTGTGGCAGTATTTCATAACGCAATTCTACTAATTTGGCTGTTGCGACTGCCGACGAGTGTGCAGGTGCATTGTTGTGATGAAAAAGTATTTTCTTCTTTGCCAGATGTGGCCGTTTTTCAAAACTTCTGCGTTAATTTTTTCCAACAAAGCAGCATAATAAAGGCCACTTATTGTTTTACCTTTCTGTAAATAGTCGATAATGAATAACACCTTGGTTGTCCCAAAAAACAGTGGCCATTCCCTTTCCTGCTGAATTAACGTTTTTGCTTTCTTAGGGGCCCGTTAGCTGGTAGAAGTCCACCAGTTGACTGATTTTTCGTTTCTGGTGTATAATGCTGGATCCATGTTTCATCCACCGTCACGAATCGACGTAAAAATTCAGTAGGATTACGTTTAAATTTGGCTAAGCATTGCTCGGAAGTTGTTACGCGATGTCGTTTTTGATCAGCTGTGAGCAAACGCGGCACCCATCTTGCGGAAAGCTTTTTCATACTTAAAATGTTATGCAAGATATGAAAAACTCGTTCAGATGAAATGTGTACAGTCTCAGCTATCTCACGTATCTTCACTCGACGGTCATCTAAAACAATATCGTGGACTTTATTCACGATATCACCAGTAGTCACTTGAATCGGTCTTCCAGGGCGTTCTGCATCATTGGTGGTGATACGTCCAGAACCAAATTCCGTAAACCACTTGTGTACCATACCATGAGACGGAGCAGATTCCACATAATATTTTTTAAGCCGGTCTTCAGTCTCTTTGATAGTTTTTTCACGTAAAATGTAATGTTTAATTGGCACACGAAATTCACTTTTCTCCATAATCAATGATTTTCCAATATCATCTGACATAATGTCTCGATTTCTTTTTTTATTTTCCCAATATTAAAAAATAAATAAAAACAGCGAGCTACCAAAGAGTTAAGAATTAGAAATAAAAAGGTCATATGTGAAAAAGGTTGTTTTTTTTACTCGAAGTCACTGACTTATCAAACCGCCCTCGTATATGACCTCTGTGAACCAGTGTCTATAAAGGCTCGAATTATTACGCATTTATCACCATTCACGATTTTTATTATAACCGTTTGGAGTAACGTAGTTTTATTGCCTTTGTTTTGTGACACATTGTTATTTATTTTTGGTGAACTGACGTTGACAGGTTCTTCACTTTTATTTGTCTTAGTGTCAGGACACATTAAAATTGAGTGACGCTTATGGCAAATAAGGCACTTCGAAAAGTTCTTACATATTTTATAATTATGCCCCGTCCTCAGACATATTATGCAGCCTCTTTTCTTCTCTAGTAACTCTTTCCTTTCCTCATACGACATTTTATTAGCCTTATAGCATTCCAAACTGCTATGAGTAGTTTTATCACACCAAATACAAGACTTCTTATCTGCCGGGTCTTCTGTGGAAACCAGGCAAGCTGCGGTGGGTTGAGCAGGAGCACCAACTAAATTATCACCCGAAGCCAAACCGCTACGGGCGAGCTGGATACGTTCCTCCGTCTCCACTTCGCATTTCAGAAACGCCATGAGCTGGCCGAGATGGTCTTCAGTCTTCACTCCTTGAGTTTGAGATCTCTCCCAGGCACGAAGTATAGATTCGGGCAGGGCGGACTCAACTAATGGGAATAGTAAAGCTGCGTATTTATCCATCATTACGCCTAAACTCTGTAACGCTTGTAATTGCGTATTTAACTTGTCGTATAAGTGGCCTAGATTATGCAAAGTATTACCTTTAGCTTCAGCAAGTACTAAAGTGAGGAGCTCACGTACGTATACTTCAATTAGCAAGTCATCCCGGGCAAACCTGGACTTCAACTGCTCGATCGCCTTCCTGTAGTTAGCCCCTGAGGGGGGGAAGCTATCGATAAGTTCTCGAGCTGGAGATTCTGAAACAGTGCACTGGTATAGATATTGAAATTTATCCTCGTCGTCAATAGTCTCGTCGCTGTCAATTTTTCGAAACTGTCCCCAAAAACCGATCCAATTTTTTAAATTTCCATCGAACTTGCGTAATTCAATTTTTGGTAAACGAAATCTCCTTGATTGACAGTTAGAGCTGCACGTTGACTTGGCCGGCTGCTGCGATTTCACCGTATCGTTCGACACTTGACTTCCGTTGGATTCGCTTGACCTCTTTATGTGTCCGTACTTCTGGAGGGCTTTATCATACATTACTTTCATACGCTCCCAGTCGTAGCGGTAATTATCACTAGTCGCACTATCCTGCAAGAATGCTTCTTCGTCTATATCATCCTCGGAATTAAGCCACTGTTCTTTAATGCGCTCGTCGACGCCGAACAGCTGTTCTGCTTTATGTTCGAGGAGCCCGAAGGCGGAAGTCGCGTCGTCGATGTCGCAGTCGCGCAGTTTTCCTTCCAATACATTTTTAGCTTTTGTAAATAAACAGCGCGCCACTGTCCTCTCCTTTTTTAATCTATCCATGTTCACGGTCGCCACTTGTTGGAAATAAAAACTCTTGAAGAATTTAGGCTTGCTGTATTTGAGATGACTTTTTGAACAACAGACATTAGTAAAACAAAACTTGCTTTCAAAAATTAGACATTTAGAAAAAATCATTATAAAACTGCAAAGAGTCCGCAACAGTTCTGTTAATATTTTTCAGATTTTATTTACTCCCAAGCTCGAAATTCGAAAGTTCTTAATTGTGATTTTATTGCAACTTGAATTAAAAGTCGAGTAGGCGTTCGACAAAATGAACTAGAGCTGTGACGTTGTCTTTCAAATTTAAGTAAATTTTCACGAGTCCCAGTTGTTTTCATACACTGAATTTTGAAAGTAAAAATCGTTTCGATCGAGCGTTCATTCAATTACTGTCACACAAGTACAGGCTTAAAGTTTCAGACACGTACACGTATCTTTACTCAGTTGTTCTGGCACGTGTCACTTTGAGTTGACTACCCATAAGTTACGAGATAAGACCCATTTTTATTTTAATACAGCCTTTTTGATAGACATAAGGCTGCTTACTCATCTGCGTAGGGCGTCCACCAACGAGGTTGACGGATGAATTCTAAAGTCGCGGGTTCACGGTGGATGCAAGCCGTGCGTAGGACGTCCACCAACAAGGTGGACGGGTGACCTGTAAAGTCGCGGGTTCACGAGGCAACTGGAGGTCTATGGGGGAGGCCTATGTCCAACAGTGGACGTCCTGCTGATATGATGACAATGATGAGGACGCAGCTGTAACTGTAACAAAACTTAGGCCTGTCGCAAGCGGAACGCCGCGTCTAAGCTAAAGTTCTTGGTTACTGATTTTAGATTTTATTTAGATTTATTTATTTACTCACAAAAATTACATTATATAAAAACATGCACGTCACAAACATAAGTATTTCTGATGAGATCGTCATCATTGATATATCAAGAACATAATCACTACATAGTATAAAATATATAAAGTCGCTTTCTCTGTCCCTATGTCCCTATGTAGGTATGCTTATATCTTTAACACTACGCAACGGATTTTGATGCGGTTTTTTTAATAGATAGAGTGATTCAAGAGGAAGGTTTTTATGTATAATTCTACACAGACGAAGTCGCGGGCAGAAGCTAGTAAATTATAAACAATGAAATAAAAATACAATGTCAAAAATAATAAGTGTAGAATAATTCCCTCACTGTATTTTATAATTCTAAAAACATTATGAATAAAATTGTATCTCCAATAGGGATCGCCGTAGCATATTAAATTAAGTACATTAAATAAATCATATCTACTCAAATATATCAAAAACTAACATCAAAAAATTCTGTAACCCGAATAAAGAGAGTTATCCAACAAAAGGTTTTTCACCCGACGACCAAATGTCTCTTCTCCGAGGTTCTCGTAGTTCGGCAGGCAGCCGCTCGTAATAATTTATAATACTGCAACGTACCATAGTTACGATCATAGGTCGCAGATGAGTACCCGGCTTCTTCATCTTTTTTAATATGGCCCCATCGATCGATGCCATGACTTCGCCAATGTCAAAGTAATAAATACAGTATTCAAAAATCTTGTGACAAAAATGCCGGCAACGTTGTACGGTAGAACACGGTCAAAAGACCCCCGCCGTCGGGCTCTTAGCCCACGAATATTGATATCCCTCAGAACCTGCCAGGAAATCATTAACCGATGCCCAGGATGCACCTTCACAAAATTCAAATTCACAAAAAGCGTAAAAAAAAGAACCGCCTATAGATTTCATAATAAATTGTATTAATTACGCTACTTTATAAATGTCAGATAAAAACTATTTTTCGGTGTGCGCTACCTATTCACTTATCTATATGTTTGGAGTCCGTGCCTAAAAAAAATACAACCGAATTGGGAACCTCCTCCTTTATTAAGTCGGTTAACAAAAAAGCTTTGAAAAGAAACCCAAGATTTACTTTCTATAAACATTTCTCAAACATTATACCACAGAGTACCTAAAATAAATAAGAAAAACCTCGGTATGTTAGTACAGTCGGCCACTACCTACCTGTCCTACCTCACCTCGTTTGGTGAACTTGACTGAAAAGGTAAGATAACGAGGAAAAATGGCTTACTTAAGCTTTATTGACGGCGAACCACACTTCTTCTAACGTCAGCTGTTTTCGAAGGAAAATGCGGCTGCAACCGGTTTACTAGTCACCTCGTCATGTTACATTTTTCATGGATTATCTCCACTTAATTCTGTGTCTTGCAAAAACAAATCTATGTCTTCTTTCTTTCTTTCTTTCTTTCACACTGGTAAATGGAACATCACACACACACACACACATAAATCACGTCTTTATTCCTTACGCCGTAAATGTCTGACAATCTGTCAATGATTGGCAATGCCACTGAATTACCCCGCATAAATGACATCAACGTGCGCGGAGACACTGAAACTATACACACAAACTATGAAAACCCAGTTCTCGAAATACCCATTGTAGAAAAACCCGTAAATATATATAAAAACCAACTTGAAATAAAATTCGTTCTGCACTCTCCCCACAATCCAATAACCAAAGAAGTACATCCTGGGAAAAACCGCACGACGGCTCAAATTAGCTTGAACAATTTTAAAGAGGATACTATTAACCTCTTTAAACATCATGTACGGCCCAATATTCAATATGGCATTTGGCTCACAGATTTTAAATACATTCCCGAAATCACAACTACTTTACAACAAGTTTTCAAAAACTCTGCATATAACCTAATCATCTGTAAAGAAAAGCTAAACGATGTTACCAATACAGACGAACAACTCAGACTAGTGAAAGCGTTTCATGATGGTAAAACAAATCATAGGGGCGTGCAAGAAACCGAAAGACAATTAAAAAGAACTTATTATTGGCCTAATATAACAAAAATGATAACAGAACACATTAATAATTGCAATGCGTGTCAAACAAATAAATATGAACGCCGACCAAACAAGCAACAACTACAAATTATTCCGACTCCTATAAAACCATTCGAGGTGGTTCATGTCGACACATTTACCGTAAGAGGTCACAAATTTCTTACCATTATCGACACGTTTTCAAAGTATGCCCAAGCATATCCCATCGAGAGCGTAACAGGTGTGAATGTTATAAATGCCCTTGCTATATACATGACTCATCACGGATTGCCTTTAAGTATCACAGCCGACCAAGGGACGGAGTTTAAGAATCTACCCTTGAAAGAATTTGCCGAACTACATAAAATCAATTTACATTTCACCAGTGTCAGTAACCCACAGTCCAACGGTGCCATAGAAAAATTCCATTCCACTATATTAGAACACATACGGTTACTGCAAATAAAACATTCTCAGTCTGCTGTAACCGAACTCATGCTCTTTGCAGTATTAGCCTACAACAATTCTATACATTCAGCGACAGAGAAAAAGCCAATTGAAATAATCAATGGTCATTTGGACAACCGCGACCCCTTCGATCTATTATTAGAAAAAACATGTCTTCAAAATTATATTAACAGGCATAAAGAAATCACTACAGACTTGTACACTAAAATTAACGAACATTTAAGCGCTAAACATATCGCAACTATAAATAAACACAATGAAACTTTAGAAGAACCACTCGAATATGTAGAAGGTGAAGCCTGCTACATAAAAAAAAACCATTAGCTGCGCGACATAAAGAGAAACCCCGCTATATAACTAGAAATATTGCCAAAAATTTAGGTATAAAAATAATTGATCAAAAAGACCAAGAGTACCATAAACGCAGAGTTCGTAGACCGTTAAATTTGCAACATAACTTGTTACAGGACGACGGTCTGCAGACCGACATGGGCCGAAGAAGCGACGCTGATACGTCTGAATAAAAGTCCAGGCATATTGCCATTCAAACTAGACCCAGCAAAAATTCGGCAATCCGATCATATATTCTTACACTACATACAGTTAAATGATTTTAAAGAGCAAATTCGTACCATAGAAGACCAAACTCAATCGTTAGAAGCCTTGTATAAAGATTTTGATAGCGGTTTTAGGTTTAGATTTAGTGTATTTTATAAGCATATTAGTACTAAGTTGGAACTTGCTATAGAGAAATATAACTCTGTAGCAAAAAAATAGATACAAACGAGGTCTTATCGATGGCATGGGTGCTATAATTCGTAGTATTACAGGCAACCTCGATCAAACTGACGCTAAAAAGTATGATAAAGCAATATCCATTCTCGAAACAAATCAGGCTGAAATAGCAAAACACTTTAACAAGGACGTTACACTGAATCACTACTTCCTTAACAGCTATAATGAAACAGTATCAACATTGTCTCAAAATCAAAACCAAATCACCAATAAAATAACAGAAATACTTCGAGAAATAAATTACACTAAATTGGAACTATCTGACTATTTAAAAATAGATACTTCTTTCAAACTAGTTGAAATAAATTTACAACTCGTTCTCGAAGCACTCTCTAATCTTGAAACAGCCCTCTCATTTTCAATTAAAGGAATAGCTGACCACAATATCATCACTTTTGAAAATTTACAATATTTCATCCAATTTCTGAGCAAGCATTATGACCCCAAACAATTAATAACTACAGATGTTAAAGAATCTCGTATATTTTATAATTTCGTAGAATTAAGTTCTTATTTTAGTAACGATAGGATAGTCTTTGTTATTAAGGTGCCAATTCTATATAAGTCCACCTTCGACTACTACCAATTGTTCCCCATACCTACCCTGAACTACAATATCCTTGTGCCTCCCAAACCTTATCTGATTGCGGACGACAACGCGTACCAGTATCTAGAGGAGGAATGCCAACATTACGGAAAGATATACTACTGCCAAAAATCAATAAAACTATATAACGCAATGCAACAAGATGACTGCCTATATAAGCTAATAAGATCCCAAATTGTATCAACATCATGCAGTTTCCACAACATAAAAATTATGGAAGAGATATTCGAGCAAATCAATGATAATTATTATCTACTATTCTGTCCGAAGCCTACTAAATTTCACCTACGTTGCCACAATGAAGAATATACTACTGTTAATGGATCTTATTTACTGAATCTTCCCGAAAACTGTACTGCATCAACTGAGACGACTTCTTTTACAAACGAAAAGAGTATTAACAAAGGAACTCCTATAAAACTGTATTCTCTGAATCTCGAGAACATTCGTGTCAAGAATCCTATAGAACCATTAAAAATTGACAAAATTTCAATGAATCAGCTATATAATTCAATTGGATTCATACAGAAAGAACAACAAAAAATACAACTCGTCAGTCCTGATACCCAACAACTACACATATATTGGACTACACCACTCTACATTGTCTTAATGACTGCCGCAGCATATTTCGCATTTATTAAAATAAAAACACGAATGCTTACACCTTCACCCGTCGAGACTGGAGCGCAAACTTCACCAACCGAAGGATGTACGAGGTCTTTCTGCAGTTAAATAAAGAATAAAACTACGAAAAAGACCTCTATCTGGTAGGGAAGGTGTTATATTAAGATACTTTAGTACGTAAAGTTAACTAGAATATAAGAAATTCATTTAATTGTGTATAGGTTCTAAGAAATAATCTCTGTGCACTGGCGACGTACCGGAGGCGCTGCAGACGCTACGTTGCGAATTCCTTCAGATAGCTCGCCTCGCGACGGCTCCGATGCACAGTTCGGAGAGTTAAAGATAAGTCAGTTATAAAATATTATTCAGACGGTTCGGACCTAAACTTTCAAATGTTGTTCTAATAATTAAATTGTGAAATTGTGAATTGAACGTTTACATACAGTTTACACTGTAAAGCAAACTATTCTACCCATTGTGTTGCAAATCAGTCAATAAACGTTCTGATTATCTACAGTTACACCAAAAAGTGGACTATTGTACGCATTGTGTCTTTAAATCGACAAATAAACATTTTAAGTGATAAATAAAGTTTTATTTACTAACTCTATGTCCGAATCGCATATTTGGCGCGAAAACTACCTCATCAACAAAACAACGTTGCTAACTATGCAAATGCATAAATTTATTGTATTGATTGAATATATTATGTATTTCAGTACTTAGTATATTAATATATATTCTAAACTGCACCACCTGCTCAGATCTGTTCTGTTCTCCAGTCCATTATGGTTGCCTGGAAGAGATCGCTCTGTAGCGATAAGGCCGCCTATTGTTACCTTGTAATATTCTGTATACATTTTTTCTGTTTTGGTTGTTATATGTGGTGTTCAATAAAGAGTTATTGTATTGTATTGTAATATTTGTAACATAAATAAAATATCTACAGTCAGCGTCAAATAGTTCGTGGCACCCAAAGTGGCCAAAAAGTTAGCAACACGTCCTCATTTCCACTGTAACAATGACGAGTTGCCAACTATTTGGCTACTTTGGGTGTCACGAACTATTTGACGCTGACTGTACCTGAAAAAAAGAAGGGGTCGTGATATATTTTCTTCATACTAGGGGGTCGTATCATGAAAAAGTTTGAAAAACACTGCCTTACGGGAATGGAATATCACTGGTTTTTTTAAATGTGCATAACGAGCTATACTTCCCAATTCGCACTGGGCCCGCGTAGCCCACGCCCTCTCATTCTGAGACGTATATAGGATGCAAAAAAAGGGACTTATGATGATGATGATGATGATGATGACGAAAACGAACTCGACGGGAAGGTGGACTGAAAACAAGCGCTGAACAAATGCGGAGTTACGTATCCAGCCGTCCGTAATAATACGCGCTCGCTGCAAAAATTAATGCCGAGTCCGTTTCAGCTGTTAGCGACAGGTGACTTTTTATTACTCGCTTGACCTAGAAAGATGGGTATTGTTTTTCGAGTGTATGAATAAATAAAAAGTTAGATGTACGTGCGTTTGTAATTTTAAGACTGTATATATACGTGTAATTTTGCTTTTTCAAAGTAACATCGTTTCGTCCCCCAACCAGCCACATTGCTGCACATAGTTTACAATACAATACAATACAATAACTACAATAATAATAGTTTACTGTTATGATAGAAGATTGTTTAGACTGACGTTAACAAGGTGAAGCTTATTTGCACAGAACGTCTGCCTTGATTGCTTTTTCGGTAGTCTTGCATAGTACAGTGAGCTTTATAGGCAACTACGCTTACATTGTCCACAAATATAGAGATTGTTAACTATGTAAACGTTTTCTATTGGGTTAGAATCTAAAAATTTAAAGAGGACGGTACTCAATCTCTGGCGTAAGCGTAACAATTTTGTATGAATATATTAGGCTTCTTTTTCAATCGTTTTCTGTTGTTTGTTGTTAGTCTGTACCCAGTATGTAGTAGGAAAATCTGCTTTGACTTGCTTTAATTTAAGTATAAACTATGTTTGTTAACATCAAATCTGGCATGTCACGTTTCGTACACATTATGACGGGTTTAACTTGCTTGGTATCCATGTGAAAGCTGAGTAACAATACGAATACAGGGGCCTGGTTTTTGAAAGCACATGTGTATACCACTCGAAAGTGGTGAAAAATTGTGCTGAATTTGAAATACGAGTAGCATAGAAGACACCACAGCTCTCATTAATCTTGTGAACTAGTCAAAAAATTGATTAGAGCTGTAGTTTTGGGGATATAAGCTGATTTATACCGCTATCGCGTGGTACTTTCGAGTGATGTGCTTTCAAACATCGGGCCCCTGGGAACAAAATGTACAGCCATGAATAAAGTTTGTATCCAAAATGCTTTTTTACCAAAATGTTCGGTATACATCATTCATGGTGGTGGTCACGTCTTTATCCCTTACGGGGTAGACAGAGCCTAAGGTAACCAAACCTTAAGGGCACGTTTAGCATGATTAAGGACGTATCGGACGGAAAGGGAAATCAAAATAGTGATGGGTCGCTAGCCGCATCGCCTATAACATGATTCCTAACATTGTCTCTCATTCCCTCGATGGGCTTTTACCATCTGCGCGAGAAGAGAAGCAGTTGGTACATTCTATGTTTTTTCTTTAGTCCCAGACCAGCATGGAAGAATGTTCTTGTAAAAATATGTAACCATCAACCACATTTCTAGGTTAAGCCACCACCCGAAGAAGTATCAAGCTAACATAACTATATGGCATCGTATTCAACTCCCAACGCTGGCAATAGCAACCTTACAAAGTTCAGAATCAAGTTTTAATTTTATAGAAATTGAAATGCACATTATTATATTCTAGAGACGCGCCCAGTATGCTTAGTGTAAGTTTTCGGTCACAAAATACGTCTCGAACGCGTTTGCGTTAAAATGTCAAATACTATGAGAACAGTTTGTTGCATTTTCGATTCGCAAGAGGCGCTGCTAATTATTCCATAGTGATTGAGACGTTTACGTGAACGCGTTCGGGACGTTTTTATATGGGAAAACTTACACTAGAGGCTCTGTTCGCTCGTTTTGTATAACATTTACGCGACCGAGTGCGGTTCAAGGGACGAGTAGGTACTCGGCGTAAATGAAGTACATTTTACAGTTAGACAGCTAATACACGAGAAGTATTGGTTGTATAATTAACTAGCTCTCGTCCCTGGTGAGCAGTAGATGTTCCACGGGAGTTTGTAATTGTGTCGTACAGACACATCATTCAAACAGATGACGCTTAGCGACAAAAAATTCGCATAGTAACAAAAGGTCACGTGACAGTTAGTAACAGGTAGAAAAATTCGGAGACTACCCACCTGCTATGGGTGGTGTAGGGGTATAGCACGCGTCACGGAATGACGAGGATCCGGGTTCGATTCCCGGCCATAGCTTTACTTTTCGGATTTTTCTATGTGTTCTAATTTTCATAGACATTTAGAAATTGAATTTCTAACGGCAAAACCGTAAAAGTAAACATAAAAAAATCAAGGAATAAAAATTTCTTGATTCATTTGATAGTGCCTATCATTTGAAAAACAGCGCCTTCTCTCGTCCCTGGTGAGCAGTAGATGTTCCACGGGAGTTTGTAATTGTGTCGTACAGACACATCATTCAAACAGATGACGCTTAGCGACAAAAAATTCGCATAGTAACAAAAGGTCACGTGACAGTTAGTAACAGGTAGAAAAATTCGGAGACTACCCACCTGCTATGGGTGGTGTAGGGGTATAGCACGCGTCACGGAATGACGAGGATCCGGGTTCGATTCCCGGCCATAGCTTTACTTTTCGGATTTTTCTATGTGTTCTAATTTTCATAGACATTTAGAAATTGAATTAACTAGCTGCTACCCGCGAATTCGTCTGCAAAAAATTAGTCGCTATCCCGCGGGAACTATGCAATTTTCCAGGATAAAACATAGCCTATGTGTTAATCTATGGTAGGGGGATTCTGACCCTTCTGGGTGAGCTGGGATTTGTCTATATTTTATTCATACTCATACTCATACTCATACTCGTTTATTCGTAATACGTATAGTATTGTCTATT
Organism: Pandemis cinnamomeana; assembly: GCA_932294345.1. Classification (NCBI taxonomy): domain Eukaryota; kingdom Metazoa; phylum Arthropoda; class Insecta; order Lepidoptera; family Tortricidae; genus Pandemis; species Pandemis cinnamomeana. The sequence continues at coordinate 4,432,285 of OW028724.1, read as the reverse complement.
GTTTAAACTTTGAAGCTAACCGATTGATGATCATTATCAAACTAAAATTCATACCACCGGAACATTTTTTTATCTATAAAAATCACCTTCCCAAACATGAAAATATTTTTTTAATTTCAATTTTGTCCCTACTCACCCCGTTCTACGGTACCTAATACTGGTAGGTACTTGGTACCAAGTAATTACGAGTATTTTACTCGGTTACTAGGTAAAACTGGTACTAGACGTGACAGCAATATATTCTGTGAGGTAATGCACGACACATTTAATCCAGCATGAGGGAACACTGTTGCTACGTGCTTCACGAGGCGCCGAGAATTCCAATGAGCACCCTGCAGGCACGTCGCATCTGATTCTGGGTTATTTCCACTAAATTATTACCCACCAGGATGCTTTCCATACATATGTCGCATTACGGGTTCAGCACTTCGTGTTTTACCATAATTCGAAAATGTGTTTTGTTTCTTTGTTTGACCAAGGGGCTGTTTCACCGGTCTCTGTTATGTTACAGTAATCTTAAGTGTCATTTATCTCTATTTATTACTACGAAACAGAAAGAGACGTCTTCATAGATAACTGACACTTAAGATGTCTGGAACTTAACAGAGAATGGTGAAACAGGCCCTAAAACTTTGCATGTGGAATTTGACTAACTTATAATTTATACACTGTGTGTATGTACAATTGAGAGCATAAACATACAGCCATGTCAAATATTTGTATCACCGACCTTAATGTTTGTAGCATAAAGGTGTATAGATGTTTTTGACGTCTTGCTAACGTACGGTCAAGTGCAAAAATAAGTATCGATACGAACTTCTCAAAAATATGTCCCGCGACCTTATTACGCCGGTCTTACACTCTTAAGTGAGATGGTAGTTATTTTTGAAACTTTGAGGAGATAAATATTATTACACTTGACTGTACATATATTTTACGCCCTTAACTTAAACTTATATTAAATACTAGCTGATGCCCGCGACTTCGTCCACGCATAATTAAACAGTTATAGCTTATGTTCATCAGGGATAAAGTAGCATTGTAAAGGTGAAAGAATTTTTCAAATCAATCCATTAGTTTCGGAGCCTATTTAATGCAAACAAACAAATATTTCCTCTTTATAATATAAGCATCCCGAGCATATGTTGCTTGAACTCAACATGCTATGTTTTGTGTTTGATGTATATTGGATGACAATGAAGGTAATCAGCAAACAGTGAGAGAGACATCACTACAGAGTATAAAACATGTATGTCCCTATTTATGCTTAGATCTTTAAAACTACCCAACGGATTTTGTTGCGGTTTTTTTAATAGATAGATTCAAGAGTAAGATTTATATGTATAATTCTACGCAGACGAAGTCACGAGCAGAAGGTTTTATATTAAACAGAACATTTGACAAAGAAACAGGTGATGACGTAATTAACAGCTTTGACAATTGTACCGAATAGGGTAAAATGGGTTCATTTGATCCGTACTTTCACAAACAACTTGTTTCAGCATCAAATTACAAAACAACAACACGGAATAACAACGAAATGGAAACGTACCTATTTATTTTTGTGTTTCACACAACCAAACCCTTCCGTGGGTACGAAACGTGCAAAAAAGCGGTATTTTCGGAACGTTCTTACACTAACAAATTACCTAACCAGTTGGATCCCACATGCAGATTTCTTCATAAAAATCCGACTCTATTCGTTTGGGATAAGGTTCCTTTTCCATCCTCCCGCTTTAGTACCTTTTTCTGTGCCAATCGCACATTCAGTAACGAACTCTATAATCTTCAGCTGTAACGTACTTTTTTCAGCTGAGCAACTGAGCAAGATAGGTTGTTTTGGCATTTATCATTTTACCAACGGTCTGTGAAATCTTACCACGTCTCGGAACTGATGGCGCGAAGTCAGTTGGAAAAGACGAGCTGTTTCTTTGTTTTAATATGTTATTTGACATGTTATAAAGGTAAAAAAGCATGGACGAACTCTGAAATTATAAAATACTAGCTTTAACCAGCAATGTGGCATTTGAAATTCTAAAATTTGCAGTACCTAGCATGTTTAACTGTTTGTCTCTAAATTTAGCGGTTGGAATTTCAAAATTTGATATTGTAGCACCGGCTAGCTTGCTATAGAGGTTTCCCGTTCGTGCGCGAAGGCCTGTGGTGACTTTGAGTAAAAATGCAAGACGTACGTTAAGAAAACAGTTTAATTACGATTATTAACAGTCTTACTAGACACTTATAAGAATTTTAACAACAATTGGAACAAAATATCTGTGAGCTTGCTTAGAGCTCGTATCGCGGCGTAGGTCGGACTGCGCGGGACCGGCGGGATCGTATTATAGGTGCGTCCACGCGCTGGGCGCTTTCCTGAGCCGTGATTGGTCGCGTTAATACGGCGGCGTGGGATTCGCTCGCTCCGGTGTCGTCATTGAAACGGGGTTGCCGTGCTACACACTCCCCCTCCAAGTTCCCAGAACGACCCGTTGGGGACTTGGCAACACGAGGTTGCACGGGTCTTGGAACAACACGAGGGCGACCACGAAGTCGCCGTGGATGAATAGGTCCAGAGTCAACACTCTGGCCTGGCTTGAATAAAGTCAAATCAGAGCAATGCATTGTACCAAGATCAGTATTGGTTTGAACGTCAGCAATGACGTAAGAAGTGGGGCTAACGACTTTACTTATACGATAAGGACCATCTCTTTTCGGTAGGAACTTCCTGGTTATACCTTTAGCAGCATTACTAAGTAAATGAGTGGCTACCAGAACTAAGTCATTAACACTGTACCGAGGTGACGGACGTCGATGTTTATCAGCACCATCTTTCTTCTGATATTGTTGTTTATCAGACTTTTCTCTTACCGCCTCTAAGTTGTCTATAAACTTCTCTAAGTAAGGAGTAATTTGCGGCAGAAAGTTTTCTTTAGACAGGATAGCTCGTAGATCCCGTTGAGCCTCAAATGGGGTCCTCATCTCTCTAGCAAACATCATGTAAGCTGGAGTGCATCCAGTAGTGGCACACATGGCACTATTCATGGAGAATCTGATCTCTGGAAGGAACTTAGGCCAGGACCGATGGTTTTTCTTTACTAGGATGGAGAGTTGAGTCTTGAGGTCTCTGTTCTTGCGCTCCGCTGGATTTGCAGCTGGATGAAACAGAGGAATCAAATTTTGCTTGATCCCCAGCAAGAACATTGTTTGTTGCATGACAGCAGAGACAAACTGAACTCCGTTGTCGGAGATGATTCTTCTTGGAAAACCATATCGTAGAAAATACTGTTCAATAAGGGCTGGTGCGCAAATCTCTGCAGTAGCTTCTTTGAGTGCTATCAGTTCCACCCAACGCGTAGCAGTATCTTCAATCAGAAGTATCCACTTTTCCCCATTATCCCCTTCAGGGAGAGGGCCAAAAAGATCTATAGCTAGAACCTCCCCTCGTTGGTTTAGAATTGGCGTCTGCAGTAATCCAGCAGGCTTCTGATTGGTTATTTTATATCGTTGACAATCTTCACATCTTTTGAGATAATCAGTAACGAATTTACGCATTCCGGTGAAGTAGTACTTTTGACTTATTCGTGCGATAGTTCTCTCTATACCCTGATGTCCAGCAGTGGGAGCATCATGAAATTCTTGAAGAACGGACTCTTTCATGGAATGAGGTACTACAAGCTGTGCTTCTTCAGAATCCGAGTTGGGGTTGAAACAATAAAGAACCCCTTGGGCCATAAGGTAGCCTCTCTCTAGCCATCTAGTTGAGGTAAGAAGATCTGTGCTTTCCAGGTCTTGAATAATTTTGGCCACTTCTGGATCTTCCAGCTGTGCAGTACGGAGTTCCGTCGGGCTTACTTGAGGGACATCAACTATAACTGAACAGACTCCACAGTCATTTTTGGAGTTCTCGTCGCACACTGGACGACTTAGTGTGTCAGCTATGACATTGACCTTTCCAGGTGTATATTCATACTTGATGTCAAACGCTTGCAGTTTAAGTGCCCACCTGATAAGGCGGCCACTAGGCGATTTATGCGTCAATAACCACTTCAAGGGTTGGTGATCGCTTTTAACAATAACGGGATGACCGTCAATATAGGGGCGAAACTTCTCAACTGCCCAGATTACAGCCAATGCCTCCCTTTCGGTTGTGCTATAGCGGCGCTCAGCTGGAGTGAGCAACCGGCTGGCGTACTCAATAGGGTGCTCATTGTGTCCTTCTCCTTGCATCAGGACACTTCCCAAGGCATAGCCGCTGGCATCGGTTCGCAGCAAAAATGGTTTGCTGTAATCAGATTGCACTAATATGGGAGCAGAAGTCAATCTTTCTTTAAGGTTGTTAAAAGCTTGTTGTTGGTCTTCTTTCCAACTCCAAGGTTCGTTTTTCCTGGTGAGCTTGGTAAGCGGCTGAGCAATCGCTGAGAAGTTTGGCACAAACTTCCTGAACCAAGCGCAGGTTTGGAGAAATGTTCTCAGATGTTTAAGATTGGTCGGCTCCTTCATGGCTAAGATGGCTTCTATCTTGCTGTTATCTGGCTTGATACCTTCAGGTGTTATGAGGTGACCAAGATACTTGACCTCTTTGCAGGCAAAAACACACTTGTCACGATTGGCCCGCAACCCAAACTGCTGAAGTCTATCAAAGACCAGCTGCAGGTCTTCCAGGTGTTTTTCGTAGCTGTCTGAAATCACCAGAAGATCATCCAGGTATGCGAGGATGGTAGTGTTTTGCAAGGCGGCACCTGACTTGAATTTGTCCATCAGCCTCTGGAATGTAGCAGGAGCGTTTTTCAGCCCAAATGGCATGCGGGTGAATCGGTAAGTCCCAAAAGGTGTTATGAAGGCGGTTTTATCGCGATCACCTGGATTCACGCTGACTTGCCAATAACCAGATCTTAAATCAATTGTACTTATGTAGCAGTGTTTTCCGGTCGACTGAAGTAACTCATCTATTAAAGGTAAGGGGTAGTTATCTGTTTTTTGTTATGCTATTCAATTTTCTGTAATCAGCACAAAATCTAACTTTGTTATCCTTTTTAGGCACGAGGACTGCTGGTGAGGTCCCCGCAGACTCACATTCCTCTATAATCCCTTCCTGGAGCATCTTCTCAATTTCTGCTTTCATTATTTCCTTCTTCGCAGGTGTGAGCCGGTATGGAGGGACAGATATTGGTGCATGGTCTCCGGTATCAATGTGATGTTCCACAATTGGAGTCGGGGCTCCCCCTAGACTGAAGACTGCGCTATTCCTCTTTAAAATATCGGCTAATTTCATACTTTCTTCTTCACAGAGCATGGAACCTTCTTCAGCACGAAGTATGCTTGTTGCAGCGAGGGCTAATTGGGTTGGAGATCCAGATTCAAATTGCAGCGGTTGTTTCTCACCACCAGGAAAGCACCATGTTGAAGTTGCAAAGTCCAAACTGAGTCGGGATGCTTTCAAAAAATCTATGCCCAATAAAGTTTCATTATCTTCGGCTTCGGGTAAAATCAAAAACTCTGTAGGTATTATTTTCTGATCAACCTTGACATCTAAGGTGATTGTAAGAACCTTTCCAACTTTACAGGAACCATCAGCTAATTTAATCCTCATTTGATGCTCATTAAATTGTTGATTGTGCTGTATTAACAATGAATAGAGCTTTTGTCCAGCAATGCTCTTCTTAGCAGCTGTATCAATCAATGCTCTTCCACGCATGTTGAGAATTTCAATTCCTAAAATAGGACGCTGATGTTTAGTGGAAATTTCTGGTTCCAAGGCATACTCTTCGACAGTAGCCTCTAAACAGCTGATGTAGTCTGTGGGGAAATTGGGTGAATTTTCATGGTTTATTGTTCCATGTAATGGGCTCTTGACTTCCTGGCAAGATCCTAAAAAATCCACCGATGAAAAAATAATTTCCTCACAAGGCACGGTTAAGTTACTGTTTTTATTTATACTATGACACCTAGTTATGGTACTGTTTGCAGTATTATGAAGATGAACATCAGGTGTCATACAAGGATCAGTGTCAATGACCTGTTCTGGCAGCATGGTTACTCTACTGTCAGTATCTATACTGTTGCTAACAAAATCAGTGCAAAATAATGTATCCACTGTTTTAGACACATTTAAAGAACAATTAACGGTAGCAGAGGGCTTTGCAAATTGTGTGACCGGATTGTGAACGACATACGAGTCGTCGCAGGCGGCGCCGGCGACGCGGGACGTCGCCGACGTTGTCGTAAAACCGTCACCAAAAAAATTTACAGGAAGCGCATACCGAAAATCAATGAGAGACAAAGCATCGTCTAGAAATTTTGCATTTTGACAGTTAAGTACTGAATTAATAGAATTACTCACCGGGGAACACGGCTTACCAGAGGTCATCGACCCCGGAGCGAACGAATCCTGACTGCAGCTGACCGAACAGAAAGCAGCGTTGCATTTATCGCAATTTGGACGTAACACTCCTTTTTGACCGCAACCATAACAATGTAATACATTAACATCAAACGTATTAGTATTATTACTGTCATTAGATGTACTAGAGTCTTTAGAAGACAATTTACGGCACTCGTCTTTTACGTGACCGAAACGCTTACAATACGCGCACTTCTTATTATACGAATACGATTTATCACTTTGGGATTTCGCGGCACTCGCACTGTTGTTCGTATTGTTATCGTCAGCTGATCGCTTCGGCGGCGGCGGCGCGCGCGGCTCGCGGGGCGGCGGAGCGCCCGAGGCGGCGCGCGGCGGCCTCGTCGCGGCGGGATGAGTCGGCGCAACATGTTTCGCGCTTTTCATGTCGGCGGCGCCTTTTGAAGGCATTTCTGTGCTTTCTTTAAGCGAGTCCTCGATACTACGTGCTTTCTGCAGTAGTATTCTAAATGTTGTGCATTCTTCGCGTTTTACTCGCTTCCGAATACGTTTGTGCAACAAACCGTACACCATGTCTAACTGTACCTTCTCCGACAAGTCGTGTGACGGCAATTTCGACAGCAAGGCTCGACATTTAGCAACATAAACATGAGTATTTTCTTCACCTTTAGGCGTGGCGAATAAATCGCGGTAAATACGCGGCGGCGCACGACTGTCACCGTAGGTATATCGTAGGTTATTTATTACGTCGGCCCATGAATTGGTTTCAGATTTTATACCTTGCCACCAATCTGCAGCGGAATGGGTTAGTAACATCGATAAACCTCTTATGGCGTTCTCATCAGTAATACTGGAACAGTCTTTGTATGCCTCTATGGCGTCAATAAAACCTTCAATGGATTCTTCGGGCGTGCCTGCAAATCGAGCTTTACAGCGAGAAAAATTTCCTCCCTCAGATGGAAACGGCGTAGATGTGGACGTAGCTTGTCTGGTCATAACGCTTTCAAGTAGCTCCTTGAAGGCGTCGGTCTGCGACCGTTGCAGCGATTCGACCAGCGTGGCGATGTCCTCTCTCGAGAACGAAGCTTCGTCAGCATGAGCATCGCGCTCCTGCGACATCTCACGATTCCCCTTTGCACGATTCTTTCGCGGCGGCATGATTATGAGTCCGACAAGTCACAACACAATGAAACAAAGTCACTTTTTCACAGTTTTTATGCCTCACAGTTGGGCAGCCATTTTGTAGCACCGGCTAGCTTGCTATAGAGGTTTCCCGTTCGTGCGCGAAGGCCTGTGGTGACTTTGAGTAAAAATGCAAGACGTACGTTAAGAAAACAGTTTAATTACGATTATTAACAGTCTTACTAGACACTTATAAGAATTTTAACAACAATTGGAACAAAATATCTGTGAGCTTGCTTAGAGCTCGTATCGCGGCGTAGGTCGGACTGCGCGGGACCGGCGGGATCGTATTATAGGTGCGTCCACGCGCTGGGCGCTTTCCTGAGCCGTGATTGGTCGCGTTAATACGGCGGCGTGGGATTCGCTCGCTCCGGTGTCGTCATTGAAACGGGGTTGCCGTGCTACAATATGCATAAATTCCCAAGCTGATCTGGAAGTAAAGAAAAAACGGAATGTACCAGTGGCTGTCTTCCCACCCAAATCGTAAAAGCCCATCGAGGGAATGCGCGAAAATCTTAGAAATCATAGGCGATGCGACTAGCAACCCATCACTATTTTCATTCACAATCATGCTAAACATTGGCCTTTAGGTTCTGTGTGTATGTATGTTTAAATCCCTATTTCGTGTCAAATTCGCATTACAAGGAAGACGAGTGATATTCCAGTGTTCCAGCTATCTACTTACCAAACTTTTTCAAAATGCATTTAACAGTTTTAGCGGGTAATTCAAACAAACATGCTGACAGGCAGACATGCTTATGATGTGCGTAATTATTTGCGAAATAACAAATGGAATTATGTTGTTGAATTGACTTATTCCATCACAGAAAGAGGTAATCGATATTCAGGTTACATTGATGTATCTCCCCTTCCTTCTATTACATCAGAGCATCTACATACCCACGTAAAAAATGTGCAGAAAATCACGTCGTAATAAAATTCAATTCCCTTTTAAAATTCCATATTTAATAACAATTTATTGCTCTTCCTGCAGGGACGTGATCTCATATGAAACGTTCATGCGTCGTATATTGCATGAGTTTGGGAATCAGGCTATGAGATTAATACATTAAGACGCGATCGAAACATGTTTATATCATTACAGTCACTTCACACCGAGAGTAAATAATCGTGTATGTAAAAAGAATAATTTACTGAGTGAATTATTAAATGCATACTTGTTGCAAAGGTCAAAGGCAAGGAATCAAAATAACTTAATTATTTCGCTATTACCCCAAGGTAGGCTTAAGACAAGATACTCTGAAAATGCCTAAAACATTATTGAAAAAATGGCTGCTTGAAATATGCTGAAGAATTTCAGTGAACCAAAGCTATCTAGAAAAGTATTTTGTAATAAACGGCTAAGACAAAACAAAATTGTGTTTTCGACGAACGTTCCTTTGTTCGCAGTAAGCTTCACAGCAAATAAAGTAAAATGTAGGTTTTGGCGTGTCCTAGGCTTAGGGGGCGTGTGGCTATGTTCCGAATAGGGTGACCATTTTATTAAAAACTAGCCCCTACCAGCGACTTCGTCTGCGTAGAATTATACATATAATCCTCTTGAATCACTCTATCTGTTAAAAAAATCACATCAAAATCCGTTGCGTAGTTTTAAAGATATAAGCATACATAGGAAAGGAACCGACAGATAAACAGTTTTATACTATGTAGTGAAATATGAATATTTTAATCACAAAATTAAATGACATCCCAAGCGTAGACTACGGTTTCGTAATATAATAATATATGTAATGGTATAGTAACATCACCATTATCATTATTTCCAGTCTATAATCCCTCTTCCCTCTCCTGGACAGGGTTATACTAAAGAGAAAAATCGTGACTGTATCATCCACGTACACAAAGCCTAAAACTTCGAAAGCTAGAATTCTGCGCATGATTTTTGAAGCTACTCTGAGTAGCGGAGTAGCAAGGTAAAATGTTTTGTTCATTGAAATGGACCTTCGCAAAGTACGGCCTGATTCAATAAAATATTAAAATAATCAGTGATTTGAAATAATGGCAGCATTTTTTCGAGATGGACCAAGTTGGGTGGAGCACAACCCATAGCCCATCGATACTATGGTGTTTGGTTGCTGTAACATGCAACAGTTACGTTTACAGCTTGCAGACGAATACGGCTTAAATTCATATAAAGAGTGACGTTTATCCGGTGATAATATGAAGTGATGTCACCATAGTTTCAGATGGTGTTGTGTCTGACAAATCGCCACTCGACGTCGTTGGCAAATTGTTTTTGCGATATGCTGTGCCTTGTATGTGACCAGCATTGTTTATGACGCTTTAAATTGGTAAGGCTTTGGTGGTTATTTTTATTTTAGATTTTAAGTTAGTTTTAATCAGGAGACTGAAAATCAGCAGGTTCGTTGAGTCGTCGAGCCTCGTTTGAGTTGAACTGTATTTTACTGTATCTAAATGTTGTGTTAATTTCTAAAACTTTGGTGTACTTAGGTAAACTTTTATTGCTTACTAGCTGTTGTCCGCGGCTTCGTTTTCGGTTTTCGGTTTCGGCTTTCCTAAATTTGCACAAATGTTTTAAAAGCCAAAATAATTCAAATCGGTAAAGCCATTCCCGAGTTTAAGACAAATGAACAGCAATTCATTTATAGATATATTGAAGATTAGGTATTTATTTTAATGCTATCAATTAATCATTTAGATACCTTTTAGATGCTACGTTGCTAATTATATCTTCCTATTTTTAGAGGTTGTTAGCCGACATAGTAAAAACCCTAATGATCATTTCAAAGGATTTTTCTTAATTCTGCCCAGACAGCCAATTAGAACTAAGTAGAACTTTATCGCAATAAGTTATCGCTGCATTGTCGAGATTTATTGTGAAGGGTTCGGTGGTGTTGCTAGCAATATAATTGGTTGTGTCAGTTGTCTGGATGTATAGGTACACTTAAAAAAAAGTAATATAAACGAATTTATTAGTAACGAAAATCGAATTCAATTAACCTAAAAAGATATCTAGCAATAAGCAATGTATTATGTGCGGTCACCCAAATGTAACGCTATCGCAACTGCCTTACCATGACGTCTTAATGCGACTCAATTCCAATTTTTTAGCTGTCATTTTTGACACTTCTAGTGACAGTTCTGACAGCGATCGATCCAACTTTGGCTTTTAATTGAATTGCATTAAGACTTTATTGTTGTTTTGTTTATGTTTATTTTTATTTGATCATCACTACATAGTATAAAATAAAGTCGCTTTTTCTGTCCCCGTGTCCGTATGTATGCTTATATCTTCAAAACCAGACAACGGATTTTGATTCGGTTTTTTTAATAGACATGCATAATATACCGTGCGAAGCCGGGGCGGGTCGCTAGTTCAATATAAAATTATATTATCGCTTAAAATTAAATGTCAAGGAATTAAATGTTAATATAAATTGAAATCGTCAGTTTAAAATAAAAATGACAACAATTAAAAGTTAAATACAATTCAATTTAAATATAAATTAAAAACATGTCATAAAACGGAAATTAGCATTAAAAGAAACAAAGTATGATTGTGGGCATTTAGGTGGAAACGGGAACCAGGGAATCAAAATAGTAATGGGTTGCTAGGATAGCCTATGAACATGATTCCTATTTTCGCCCATTTCCTCGATAGTCTTTTACCATCTGCGTGGGAAGAGAAGCAACTAGTATATTCTATGTGTTTTCTTTGCTCCCAGACCAGTATGGATAAATATGAGTAGCGGAATTGGCAGAGTGCAAAGCGGGTGGAGGGGGTAGCCTAAACGATCACAGCGCTCGCTACGGCTAAAATTGTCATTTTTGTCGCTGACTTGAACTGTCAAATCCATATTGCAGTAAATCATTTTCTAATCGTTTTTGAGATAAAAATATGGTCCTGGGAAGATGTGTTGTTGTGAATTGTAATAACACCAAGAAGAATAGCGACTGTAAATTTTACCAATTTCCAAGACCATGGTGGAAACGAGACCATAGAAATAAGTGGATATTTGCCGTAAGAAAAAAAAAGTAAGTTACCTACCTAACCTCTAAAATTTCACTGAAAACAATTTTAATATTATTGGCAACAATGTTACTGACTACCATTGTCTAAAATTGTGTAATATAGTAAAATAACACAAGATTTCATTAATATTTTTCACAATATTTACTTACTTCTTGTTTGACAGCGGTGACAATAATGTCCATAATGGCCGCCTGTCACGTGGCGCTGTCGTCGCGCTCGGTCCCAATAGCAATGTAAATGTTTTTTGTTCATCGAAACGGTTTTATACAATAAACGTTTCTTTCAACATGAAACTACCGTGAGACTCAATCATAATTACACATAAACGGATAACTCACGTATAAAAAGTCACTGACTGTGTGTTCGTGTCGCTGCCGCCGGGGCGAGCGCTCTTGGAAAAAGGACTACGAAATAGTCCGAAACATGTCGAGCATCACTCGACTTTTTATACGTGAGTTATACGTAATTATAAACGTTTCTTATTTCTTATAAACGGACCTCTGCAAGGTAACGCCAGATTCAATAGAACTCTGACTTTTATCTCTGAGCGATCGTAGCGAGCAAAACCGGCAAGATTAACGGAAGGCTTATTATTTAACGGCGGGTGTGACGGTAATACCCGCCGTCCGGCTTTTGCGCCGGATATAGATCGGACACAGAGTACCGCGGGGCAGATGTGTCACTTGACCCGGGTACTCACCTGCGAGCTGTAAGTATGTATGTATGTAACTCTTTATTGTACATAAAACACAAAAAAAAAGATGAATACAGGACAACACACATGCATAAAGGCGAACTTATCCCTAAAAGGGGTGTCTTCGAGTTAACCTTTGAACGATTGACAGGACATAAGTATTAAGCAAGAGTAGACACAGAAAAAGTAAAAGAACCGATCGAAACCTAAAATAATCCTAAATGTCTAAATTTTAAATAATGTAAGATATAATAATAAACTACACATAATAGATAAGTACGATAAACTAATAAGTAAGATAAGTAAGTAACATACATACATAAATAACGTCTTTATCCCTTACAAGGTAGACAGAGCCTATTTTTATGGTGTGGAAAATGCGCCTTATGCATCCGCCCGGTACGGGTTTACCGGGGGTATGTGGGGCTCTCCCGCGACGGCAGGCATACCCACTAAAAACCACACGGATTCTCTACTGAGTCGTATGTGAGGCCTTACGGGAGCACTCGGTGTCACGGCGACGCCCATGACCACCCGGAATGGGGTTCCCTCTTCGCGGCACGGGGTAGACAGAGACTAAGGTAACAAGACCTAAAGGCCACGCTTAGCATGATTGTGGACGTAAAGGTGGAAAGCGAAACAGTTCAATGTTAAAATTAAAATTTCCCACCTTAATGATTTTAAATGCGACAATAAGTCATTATTAATAAGAAATAATAACTTTATATTAAAAATAAGAATCATCCACTTTAAAACGTTTCTTTTGTTTAACTCAAAAGTTAACTTGAAAACGGGTGCGTAACGATGTATATAAAAATTTTTGGTATAATATTAGTAGCAATAACGCTCATTTGATATAATTATTAAATCATATAACAACACTTAATATATTTACATATGACATAATTATCATTTCTTATAATGATCATTTGATATAATATCATTTAATATAACATTCTTTAAGTATAATGCTTATTTCCTATAATGAACTTATGGTATAACGTTATTTTTATAAAAAGTAGGTTAGGTTAGGTTTGAACTGCGTCCCCCAACAAAAACGAACTGCTATTATATATTATGATTTGTATATAAAATGAGCGTTATACCATATAATCGTTATAAGAAATAAGCGTTATACCGAACGATAAATATACGAAATAAATTTATATATTTTAAAATTATACCAAACGTTTATTATACACAATGAGTGATTATACCCTTTGAAATTATATCAAATGTTGATATATCGATAGAAAATATATTAAATATTTTTATATCAATCATTACACACCCCTTGAAAACACTTTGTAAGAGAGACTAATGGGTAACAGGATAGGAGTAAAGCACAAAAAGGCACTTATTTCAAAGTGGACTTTCTGTCATTTCATTCCCTAAGACCATTGTCCTCGTATTAAATGTGCGGTTTGTGTTCGGGAAAAAGTATCTTTTTTCTCGCTCTAGTTCCCACTTTGTAGGCAAAATGGGGGCTTAACAGCAGCTGTTCCTAAATATAGAAACAGTGTCTTTAATCTTAATTATTAAGCTACTGTACTGTTGTTTATGAAAGTATAGTTGGTTTCTTTTTAAATGACGAAAATGCAATTAGCTCGGGATTTTACAACTTCTTTTGTTGCTGAATATGAAAGGAAAAAATAACAAAGAGACGTAATAAAACTGACCGAAGTATGGCACGTGTACTGGAGTAGCTCAACCCTTCTTGATCTTTGAAATGAAATATTTTAAATTTTGTTTAAAATATGATTATTAATAGGTCCTGTACTTGTTTACACAAAAAATCAACACTTATACATATTACATATTCTTATGGCTAACATTCAATATAATTTAAAATATGATTATTAATAAACAGAAAATCAACATTTATACATATTGCATATTCTTACTATACATATTGTATATTTGGACTGAACACTAATGGTTTTACAACCCCACTTGAAGTTAACAATTGAACAATAGATGTCGGTTTTAAGTACTTTTCGTCATTTTAAATGAAACAAACCATACAGAAAACTCGCTCTTACAATTGCTTACGTGACAAGTTAAATTACTGTATAATTTAATTATTCATAAGGTTTAATAACCTCAAAATGTAAATTTTAAGTTCACGAGTCGTCGACCATTTTTAATCAAGATACAAAATTAGCAGTAAAAATTGTGTCGGCCGCTTTGAGAGCTGTTTTCAGTAAAAACCTCCAATGCGAAACGATATCACAAAATTTAATAATAAAATTATGCGATCGCATGGCTCCAATTTAAATGTTTATTTTATTAATGACTTTTTTCTTTATTTGCAGGAAGGCAGGCACACAGTAAGTATACAAGTATTAACTTCCAATGGGTGTAACACGCAAGCACCATTTTTAATTGCACATAGTCCTTTCCCCATTTTGGTTGACCACGTGGTTGCATGGGCTATAACCACTTTACCCTAACTTTGCACAAAAAAAAACATTTTTTCTCCCAAATATTGTAGCAATACGGGTTTATTGACCCTTGCTTTCCACTCGTCTGCACACTAGACATGCTCGTAGCAGTGCTACGGCGCTACGAGCTACGGGCTACGAGTTTGCGCCTCTACGATTCCAGTTCAGCGAAGTTCGAATGGAATTGGATGCCTGTTGGATATTCCAAGGAATGTTATTTTTAGGGATCCGTGCAAAAGGAAAAACAAAAGTAAAGGCAGGGTGATATTACTAATTAAAAATTATCAAAATTTCTAAACGACACTGAAAATTAGAACGCATAGAAAAATCCGAAAAGTAAAGCTATGGCCGGGAATCGAGCATGCGTCTCGGAATAACGAGGATCCGGGTCCGAAACTCAAAAGTACTGAACGGATTTTCATTCGGTTTTCACCAATAGATATACTGATTCGTGAGAAAATTGGTTGAAATTCCGTTGGCAATGAAAATGATGTTGTTCGAAGAAATTTCAATTTCACTACAATTTCAGTAAGTATGTTGTTGTTGTTTTTTTTTATTATTATTATTAAACTGTCGCGTAATTCGGCGTGCCTCATGGCATAGGCCTCCTCCGTGTAGTTTGGGCTATAGTTCCCACGCGCGCCCAGTGCGGATTGGGAACTTAACACACACCATTGAATTTCTTCGCAGATGTGTGCAGGTTTCCTCACGGTGTTTTCCTTCACCGAAAAGCTCATGGCAAATTTCTAATGTAATTTTCGCACATAAATTCCGAAAAACTCAGAGGTGCGCGCCCGGGATTTGAACCCACGACGCTCTGCTTGAGAGGCCACAGGTCAAACCACTAGGCTACCACGGCTTTTCCATCTATTAAATACAATGTTAAGAATATTTATTTCGATTCATCAAGAACAACCCTAAATTGTAGCAAAATCAAGCCTAAAAAACAGTGGAACGAAGTGATAGAATCAGCCATTACTTTGCTGAGGTTCGTTCTATGAAATAAAACCAGCAACTCCGTAACAAATTTTTCACGTCACCTGATTGGTCAATATTTGCGTATAATATTTCTAAGATCGACACGGTGGAGCAGTACTATAATTACTATAATTGCTATTAGCTATGGATATTGTGGAATATAAACGACACACGAAAATTCACAAGTCGTAAACGTAGTATATTGTACTAACTTTTAACCGCGACTTCGGTCATCCGTACCATCAGATGCACATCGAGAGTTGTTACTGTCTTTCGTTTTCGTAAAAATATAAATGCCGACAAGTTGTCCAGCTTATCGCAATCAATTAAAATTGGCATGAAAGTTTCCCGTTGTGAGATGAAATTTAACCATATAACTGTAGGTACTGTAGGAATAGGTTCTGCTAGTTTTATACTGGCAGGTTTCGCTTGCTGGCTGCCTTGAGACTTCAAGTTCCGGATATCGAACACTTGTTCGATATTTTAAAATATTCTGTTTTGAAGATGAAATAAAATCAAAAGTATATTTTCAATGCTTGTGTTTTAAATCATGGTAGCTTGGGCCATATGCTACATCAGTTTATTTAGGAACACTTTTAAACCGATTCCCGTACAGTTTTAAGTGCCTCATTAAGGCAGCTCTACAGTACCTACATGGGTAGGTAGGTACGTACCTACGTATGGGTAATTTTTGTGTCACAGCGGAACTTTTTTCAGTCAGGCATTTTGTATGGTTACCACCTGGTGTGGGACTATGTGAGAAAACTGGCTCTTTTACATGTATTTTTGAAAGTACCAGCGCATTCGGAAAGACTATTATTACCAAGAAGAATGCACCGCAAGAAACTTGGCAGAAAGTCATATTTTCAAAATAAATTACAGTCAGAATACTTAAAGTCTACTTAAATTAAATACATTTATAAAAAGCCTTAAATTATATTAATCAATAGTTGAGATGTATAAAGTCTCTACTAGTCAAAGTAAAACAAAGTAGATATGAAAAAAGGAAGATTAAAAAAAAACAATAAAAATATTTTAAGTTCAGTGGAGGTGTAAAACGCCTCCACCGTCAAATAAATTAAGGAGCTGTCTCCAATAAAAAAAATAAAATTATGAAATACCTATACATTTCATGTCAAGTAAGTAACCAATAAGCTTTTGGATTCCGAAGGCAAGCTTACGTGCATAAATTTAACGTGGCCAAACTTTGTGGTCTTTATCCAAAAAGGTAACTCTAAGCACCATGTTCTTTGTCAATATTTGCTGAGAGTTATTTATATACTAAATGATCAACAACACGTACAATTTGGTCACCGCGTGGCAACAATTACTATGCAAGGACCAAAATGGTTGCTTAGAAATTTGGCGCAACAATTTAATCCTGTATACCCGATTAATAGCGCACATGTGAACAAAACATTCCAATGGCCAATTTACTATTTACTATCTTATAAAATCGCACACCATTCTTTAAGTATTTATATTTTACATACACATACATACACAAATCACGTCTTTATCCCTTACGAGGTAGACAGAGCCTAAGGTAACAAGACCTACAGGCCACGTTTAGCAAGACACTGAGGGCGTAGAGGTGGAAAGTGGAATCAAAATAGTGATGGGTTGCTAGCCGCATCGCCTATAACATGATTCCTATGATTTTCGCCCATTCCCTCGATGGGTTTTTACCATTTGCGCGGGAAGAGAAGCAACTGGTACATTCTATGTTTTTTCTTTGCTCCCAGACCAGCATGGAAGTATTTATATTTTAAATTTGCATTAATTAAACGTTAATCGCTACGTTTTCCACGCCCATTGTCTTTTAATATCAGAAATTAGTTAATAGCGCGCGACCGACTTCATTATCAGTTAGTCGATGTTTCTTGATGGTTCGAGAATATCGGCTTCTCATTATGTCCTCGGCTGCTAGAGGTGCAAGTTTGAAGTTTGTGCTGTTAAAATTTACAAGGCGTTTCACTCCCAATTGGTAAGTAGAAAATCTATGCTCTAAAATTAAAACTAGCTCAGCTAAAGCCGGGTACTCATCAATCTGTGACCGTAACTGTTGCGTGTTCCAGCTCGCAGATGAGTATCCAGCTTGACAGGATTTGTCCTGACAGTTTCCATATTCCATAGCCTAATTTTGGAAGATCTCGTGTTCATTTCGTTCCTATTGCCTTCTTCCATATTTAAAACATTATTCTGTAACCTTTTATTTACACTTAATTTGTAATTTTTATGTTGTTACGTCCAAAGTATTTAATTCGTCACGAAAGTATACCCTGAAAATATTAAAAAGCGATGTTGAACCGTGTCCTTTCTAAAGAACTAAATATCATGTCCGTCATACTACCGTGTATTTAGACCTTTTGTAAGGACGTAATAAATCTTCGTCCCAGCAATCTGGCAACGGCTAGGTCCATGCTCGTCCAAGTGTGATTAATATCCAGTTACGTCCGTATAATTTTACGTATTTACCTTAATCACAATAATCTAACTCACTTGAATGGTTACTAAAGTCGTTCAAATTTCAATCAACGTAATTATAGCGTATTGTATTTAAGAACTCTTTATCGATACGGGCAAAGGAAAATGGCAACTGATCGCTGTCAGCTTTGATTTTTGATATCAGGGCGATGTTCAAAACTCGAAAAAACACTTTTTCCCAAGAATAATATCCAGCTAGATCGACTGTTTGTTCCTTAAACCCCTACATAGCAAATTTACAATCCTACTAATCCTACTAATATTATAAATATGAAAGTTTGTGAGTATGTTTGGATGTTTGTTACTCTTTCACGCCAGAACGGCTGAACAGATCTGGATTGAATTTGGAACATAGATAGATTATAGTCTGGAATAACACATAGGCTACATTTTATCCCGGAAAATTGCGTAATTCCTGCGGGATAGTGATAAACGAATTCAATGCAGACGAAGTTGCGGGCAACAGCTAGTAGTATAAGATAAACGCATGCAAAAAGTATAAAATTGTATGGCAAAAGGGAAAAGGTATAGCATGCCATGTCAGGCATAATTTCTCTGAGCTAATGGTTTCCCAGTTAGAGCTAAATAGAGCTTTTAAAAATCAAACCCTGTCCTTTTTAAATAACTAATACCCCGTCCCTCATACCCTCGGGAACTTAGACACTGTAAAGATGCGATCAATCTTCATCCCAGCTATCTGGGGAATGTTAGGTCCGTGATCCTTCAAGAAGGATTAGTTCAGTGTTTAATAAGGATTTTACGTATTCACACTTTTAGATAGACACATGTATGTATGTAATGTATGTAAACTCTTTATTGCACATAAAAATCAAAAAGTACAAAAATACACAGAAAATAGTACAAAGGCGAACTTATTCCTAAGAAGGGATTTCTTCCAGTTAACCTATCATTTACCAGTTGCTTCTCATGGGCGAAAGTCTTAGAAATTATATTTTGATTTCCCTTTCCATCCATACGCCCACGATCATGCTAAACGTGGTCTTTAGGTCTTGTCACCTTAGGCTCTGTCTACCACGTAAGGGATAAAGACGTGATTTATGTATGTATGTATTAACTTAATAAATTAAAGCTTGTAAAATAATTTACCTTGTTACTCCACAAGGGAGCAAAACGAACAAAAAATTGGGACGAAAACGAAGTAGCGAGAAAATTGTGGTTTCTTATCACCGTCATTTTCCAGTCTGTATGCGTCCCGGTATACCAACATGGTAAAAGAAGAACATTTTTGATAGACAGATCTGAGACAGATAGGAGTATTTTTAGAAGGCGTCTCGCCTCATTTTCTTAGATACATAAAAGAATAGGTATAAGCTTCCTTTAATCAAAAATCGTGTCAACGTAACTTGTTATTTAATACGGATTTCTAAGTCTTCCAGTTCATAAAATGAATAAGTTTACTGGCACAAAGGGAACAGTCCCTAAGAAACCTTTGTTAATGGTATTTAGATCACTTTATATAAATAAGAAAACGGTCGCAGGAAATTACAACAAGAGCTTTTTCCGATAGTGAGCAGTAACTTTAAGCTCTGTTTATTTGCTTGACAAATTAATTTGTTTCTTTGGTTTTTACTACCCCTGTTTCTTTTCAACTGACTTTATAATATAGGGGTCTTCAATTTACATTTCAATGCATACGTATACATACATACGTATAGTTGTATAATGTACTTTAGTGTTAATTTGTTAAGTACTAAGACTATTATTTGCGCATAAAATGACTGCTTGCCTTTATTAGTAAACTATTTCCTTTCTGTGTCAGGTTAACTGGAAGAAATCCCTTCTTAGGGATAAGTTCGCCTTTGTACTATTTTCTGTGTATTTTTGTATTTTTTTTTTAATTTTTATGTGCAATAAAGAGTTTACATACATACATACATACATAAATAACGTGTCCATCCCGTACGGGGTAGACAGAGCTTAAGGTAACAAGACCTAAAGGTCACGTTTGGCACGATTGTGGGCTATGTGAATCAAAATAGTGATGGGTTGGTAACCGCGTCGCATGTAACATGATTGTTAAGATTTTCGCCCATTCCTTCGATGGGCTTCGTTAGGCTTTTACATTTCAAGAGCCCCAATATGTACAGTGTGTCCTAAAATTTATCCGGAGTATTGCAACAGATGTTTAGGTAAGTTTGACGGAACACCCTTGTTGTTTCTCAGTTTTTTTTTCGTCGTTGAAAAGGCAACTTAATTTTGAATCCAAAATTACCATAAAAAATCTTCACATCAGTATTTTATTGAATCTGGCGTTACTTTGCGGAGGTCTATTTCAATGAACAATAAATTTCCTTGCTACTCCGCTACTCACGTGCAAGATAACCAGGCCTGTGTGAAATATATACGTTTTTCATGCAACCCTCCCTCCACTACTGCCAATATAACACCACACAAACACTGACGCGTTTCGATCCCTCTACGAGTTCATTATCAAAGTTTAACACAACACTGTTACACATGCAAACCCTAGCGGAGTAGCAAGGTAAATTTTTTGTTCATTCACATCAGTGTTGAATCAAATCAAATAATAATATTCTACTACTACTTATGAACATTAGGTTCCATCCTGGTCTGGGAGCAAAGGAAAAACTTAGATTGTACTAGTTGCTTCTTTTCCCGCACAGATGGTAAAAGCACATCGAGGGTTAGGCGAAAATCATAGGAATCATGCTATAGGCGATGCGCCTAGCAACCCATGACTATTTTGATTCCATTTTCCATCTATACGCCCACAATCCTGCTAAACGTGGCAGTAGGTCCCGTAAGGGATAAAGACATGATTTGTGTATGAGTAGTTATTCCAGATCAATTCACTGTTATTTAAAGCGATGAGCTGAAACTTAAAATGTCCTATACAACCTTCTCAGACGAGGTTGCAAACTTGCAAGGGATAGGTCGTCAACCTTTGGCCTAGTTTTTAAAAATAAAACTCCAAGTCCCAAGAAAACGCGTGAGAAACCAATGTTGTAGATTGCAAGCTTGCGAGAACAACTTAATTTGTGATTGGCAGAACCTTTATTACCTTACTTTATAGATACTTTGGTATGATAAAATTACTTTTAAATCACTAAAGACTAAAAAAGGGAAGACAATAGTTCAGCAAACTACTAAGTGAGGCCCGCTCAAGTTACGCCTCATCCCATGCGCGTGAGCGTAACTCAACTACATAGTTTCTGCTTAGTTCAGCGGCGTATTACTAATCAGCCTTACATCGCACTCCGAACTCCACCCATCCTTCTTATATTTGGTCTAAGCCGTGGGACAAGGAAATCTGTAATGGGGACAAGGGCAAAGCAATGGCAGAAAGATTTTGACATTGACAGCTGTCATATTCGGCAAATATTATTTTTCAATGTTTACTTCTTGAAAGTTTGGCATTCCCTCCTGATTTGTTTGCACGTGGGACGTGGGACAGGCATCGCACGGAAACACTTTCACTTTATTGGTGGTTTGTTAAATAAAAATGACGGTGGGTGCACGAGCTGAGCTCAGCGAAGTGTTGCCATGCGCATACATTTTTGGAGTTTAAATTATTTTTTTAACTATTTTGTCACGGGAAATTTTGTTAGCTTTAGTTGTAAGAAAATGGGTCACATTGAAAATCAGGGGCTTTGTGGGGCAGTATTCGGCACTTACTCTTGTTGTTTGTTAATGTTTAAGCGGTTTATTTTTATTTTTTGTGTTGTGTCGAATTTTGTCAATAGATGTATTTCTTCTTCTTCTTCAAATCAGAAAATAGTCATAAAATATTACATAACGGAAAGGAAAGTGAATGTTTATCGCAAAGATAAAAAAAACATAATATTTTATGTCAACAAGTTAGGTGTGAGCCAGACGCTTACCTTCGACCCTGATTGATGATCGTCGGCGACGTCTACAAGATTTATAAATCAAATATGGATGCTATTTTGAGAGTGCCAGGTATAAATTATTAAAGTGTCAGTTAATTTGTTTTTCTACTCCTGTATATTATCTGTGATTTACACACACTATAAGAACATTCATAATAAGACTTTGGATAAGTCTATATTGTCTATTCCCTCTAAAAGCACTTGTTGGCTTATGTCGCTCTAAAAGTGCTTCCATCGTTACGTAGGTAAAACTTTTACTGCCTATGAGTTTTTTTTAATTTGTCCATTCAGACAGGCTATGGTCAAAAACAATTCAGTCGTTCAGGACCAAATACGGTGGTAAGTACTTATTTAGAAAGCAAACAAGGTAAAATATTTTAATTTCAAATTCAAAATTTTGAAATTTTGAATTTTTAGTATATTTCAATTTGACAATTAATGCCTAGGATCCAAGATGACGGACATACTTTGACATTTGAGACGAAAATGATGATGCTATCGTTTTCGGGTAATTTGGTGGCTCTGAGCACGAATTTGGCATAATTTTATGAATTCAAGATGGCGGATGACATTTTGACACTTCGACACAAAAATGATGATTGGGTGTCATTCGGCTAATTTGGTGGCTCTGAGCCCGAATTAGACGTTATTTATGTTCTATTTACAATACATAGCCCCGGTCTAACGGTGAATACCTTTCAGCTGTTGACGATGATGATGACCTTATACAACTGTTGCTTTACTATAAAAAATTACCCTTACCTAAAAAATTAACTTGTCGTAATTTGGGTTAAATTCGACAAAGGCCATTCTAAATTCTATTTTCCTTTTTGCACTGAATATTCTAACAAAATACAGCCAGAGTTCTTAATCCTAATTTATGTTGTGACATTATTATTTTTCGTATTAAAGCTTCACGCACTAAAAATAATTTTAATATTTTGCATTTAAAAAAAAAAAGTATGCTTTATTGTACAAATATAAAGAAACAGAAATAAATCACAAAAAGACATTAAATAAAGCAAAGGCGAAATTATCCCTCTAAGGGATCTCTACCAGTTAACCTTTGAGTAAAGCATTAAGCGAGACCGACAGAGTGAATTTAAAATATCCATATAGTGAAAGCCACAATAGAGCCTACATCTCAAAATACAACAAACAATTCATAAACAAACTACTAAATATCATTACACACATGCATACATACACACCACACTACATACAATATGAGTACACACGTACAATATTTAAAGAGATGGTGTGAGCCACATCCTCAAGCCCTCCTTTCAAGTCTCGAACACGTTCGCGTTATCTTGTTACCGTTAGGTGCCGCTAGGGGCGCTGACAATTTTATAGTAAGAGAAGTTTGCGTGAACGCATTCTCGACGTTGCTTATATCAAATACTTAGGCTAGCTAGAGGATGATGATGATGGAATATACAATGATTTGCCATGAGGTAAACTCAAATAACATAAAACTTTATTAGTCAAAGTAAAAGGAAACAAAAACGCATAATTAGTAGCGAGAAGTTGAACTTTCCGAGTTTACCCGATAGAAAATCATTCTTCATTACATCTGTTCAACTGTCATAAATTATGCTTACATTTTATAGAATAGAGAGCAAAGTAAAATCTCATATTAAACCGCAATTTCGGACGGTGACTTGGCATTGCTTCCTTGTCACAGGATCTTTTATATATCCAAGGTTTCTGAAGCACTACAAAATGTAATAAATGTTTTATAAGTGCTCGGAATTCTTATAATAAGTCGGGAAAATACGTTGTTAAAATATTTTATGGAGTTTTTATAGTCGATACCAACAGTTGGCCGCTACTGCTACGAATTGATAGAGACAATTACTTGAGACCTTCACTCTTGTTATTTATATTATTTATTGTAACTAGCTGACCCGGCGAACTTTGTTCCGCCTTAAATTTGAAAAATTCCAGTGGTTTGGGCTGTGCTATCCCGCGGGAATTATGCAATTTTCCGGGATAAAAACTATCCTATGTTCTTTCCCGGGACTCAAACTATCTGTATACCAAATTTCAACTAAATCGGCCCAGCGGTTTAAGGGTGAAAAGGTAACAGACAGACAGACAGACAGAGTTACTTTCGCATTTATAATATTAGTAAGGATTAGTATATTAGTATTAGTATTAGTATATTAGCATTTGTATATTAGTATATATCGATGGCCCAGACGAATAAACGTGCAAATGTCATTACAAGTGCATGAAATTTGCACGTTTATTCGTCTGGGCCATCGATATTAGTATATTAGTAAGGATATAGTAAGGATGAGGCATGAACATTTTTTTTTTACTATGAACTGACCAGTGATTGACCTCTATCTCACTTGGTGGAAGGTGCAGATGAGGCCAAAGGTGTAACTCACTGGTTCAGTAATAGCCTATTCACTCTAGCCTTGAAGAGCCCTAGGTTGTATCTGTCCGGAAATACAGACGATGGGAGCGAATTCCATTCCCTAGCAGTTCGCATTTACTTAAAAAATTAAAGAGATATAGATGAAATTTAGCACCGAAATACATTGTACCTAATCTGGATTAACACATAGGATATATGTATATATAGCGATAGCGATAAATTAATTCTTCCTAGACATTTTGTTTGGCTTTTTTTTACCTAACCCTTGCAATAACAATTAATTATACGTTGAACCGGAACACTTCTTACCTAAGTCTAGCACGCACTTGGCTGATTTTTAATGTACCTATCCATATAAAAAAAAAACATTATCGTCTTGGAAGTGAACTAAGCACTAAAATATTTATGTTTATTCGGAGACGTGATGGAAATGAGACACAATATTTTAGTCTTTACGACACCATACGTAAGAAAATCAACTAGAAGTCGCGATAAATATTCAGATAGGCCCTACGTACGCTTTTGAAATACGACGACACATTTTATTGGCTGGATAAATACATATACACACATACTCCCTTATTTATAAACGCTCTGTAGGTTTCTGCTAACTTAGCAGTCGTTTATGCTTATCTGTGAAAGGTAAATGTCAAAGTGACAGATAAGGACAAACGATTGCTAAGTTAGCAGAAGCCTACAGAGCGTTTATGAATAAGGGGGTTAGTGTCCGTTCGATAGCTTGTGACCAAGCGAAGGTAAGTCCAATAACCTAACCTAAAAATTTCATTCTTGATACAAGCTTTTTATGCTGACTGTACTTTTTGTTGACTGTACTTGCATTGCCATCCGTCCTACATATTACGTGTACCAAATTCCAAGTCAATCGGACCAACCGTTGAAGAGTTCCCTCCTGCGGAGAAGATCCTGGCTGGATCACCATAACTCCACTACCAGATTATTGTACTGTAATCCGACTTACTCAAGTATGCTGTAAATTGTAAAAACTACCCACCAGAACATAATACAAAGATCTCCCAAAAAAAATGTGACCTCCCAATTTATTTACGTAAGCAACAAATCTCAGATGCACGATACCTATAGCCGTGAACATAATGAACACCCTATATCAGCCTGATAATGGGATTATATTCTCACACCCCAAATCTCGACGGAACTCAAACCTAATTGGACCCCATTCGAAATACGTGCCACTCCGTTTACGAGCACTTTACATATCGAGCGATATCGGTCATGCGAATAGTTACGAATGTACAGAGCGGGATTCCATTGTAGGGGTCTAGTATTTTACGACCTAGACCTTGTTAACACAACCGCAGTAACACAACAGTTATGTCACTATGCTTAGATCAGTGTTTCTTTAAATGTTAGAGTTACGTTAGGCTGTATGTACGGTCAAGTGCAAAAGTAAGTATTGATAGGAACTTCTCAAAAATATGTCCCACGACCTTATTACGCCGGTGTAAGAGCGTAGGTACTTATTTTTGAATCTTTGTCTAAATACATATTATTACACTTGACTGTATGTATGTATGTATTTAAAGTTAGAGATGACGGACCACTTTCAGAATTGTATTTCTTACAACCTTATATTGACCAAATAGGAGACGACCCGAAACCGACGAGCATGTATGAAGAGATTGATGGATGTGGATGAAGCGAAAGAAGTATGTCAGATCGTAGCAAGTGGAACAATGTAGTCTCTGCCTACCCCTTTGGGAAAGAGGTGTAACAGTATGTATGTGTTTGTATTATATTGACGCAATTGTACTTATTTCGTTTCAATGTACGAAATAATTGAAATTGTAATTCTGTATTCACTGTATTTCCATACAAATTGGCGAGTCGGTCGTGTTAGCTAGTAAGCGATTGGTCATTTTAGTTAATGCACGCGAGAAAAACAACGATCACAGGGAAGTAAATGGAGCTGTCACTTATCTTCATTTCATATTTATTTGTTTGTTTCCTCCAAATATTGTTTATTAATATTGTTTAAAAATCTTGTGACAAAAATGTCGGCAACGTTGTACGGTAGAACACGGTCAAAAGACCCCCCCCCCCCCCCTTGTCGGGCTCTTAGCCAACGGATAATGATATCCCTCAGAATCAGCCAGGAAATCATTAACCGATGCCCGGGGTGCACCGGACCAAGCACTGCTCTTCCCCTCGGACGGATCCAAAAACGAACCGCAGCTCCTTGACCACACGCGGCGGCAACCCGACTCGCACCCCATAATAAAAATTAAATTTTGTATACTAAATTGAATCATCTGACATGATTCAATAATGAATGATTTTCTATTGTACTCATTGCATTCGACTCTGAAAGAGATTCTGGTAATCAATGAAACTAAGTAGAAGGAAATTTCACTCACAAATTTTAAATGAACTGCGCATTCGACTCCATTTTTCGTCTATGATCCGGTCGTTTCAGAAAAATGCAGATATATGAAACGTCTGATCTTCTTACTACAGAGGTCAGGAACCTATTGACACGAGAGCCTTTAAAGAGTCACTAAAAATCGTGATGACTTAAAATTTGAAAGTAGACATTTGTACTCATGGATCAATTGCGCGGTTTGTAAGGGCTTTGTTGATAAAGGAATATAATTATTACTTCTTGCGTATGGAGAGGGAAACCCGCCACTTTACATCGAAAGAACCACCAGTTGCCGACCTCTGTCTTAGTGCCTAGTGTTGGGAATAGTAAGTACGATATCTTTTCTAACCACTACTTATTTCCATACTGGTCTGGGAGTAGAGAAATATCATAGAATGTACCAGTTGCTTCTCTGCCTGCGCAGTGGTAAAAGCCCATCGAGGGAATTGGGCTAAAATCGTAGGAATGATGTTATAGGCGATGCGGTTAGCAACCCATCACTATTATGATTCCCGTTTGCTCCCAGACCAGCATGGAAGACAATATTTCTATGACACCTTATATACAGGGTGTCCCAGAAAGTAGAGTCAAGCGAAAGTCCTGACGTAGAGCCACTCAAGGGGCATCCGAATCTCCCCCATGTAGGTATGTTCCGCGATTTTTCGTAGTTTAGGAGTTATGGCCTTTTTCCACATTTTCTATTAATCTACGACTACGGAAACAGTTTTGCTCACTCTAACTGCAATAATTGAGATAATTGGCTGTTTGTGTTTTTAACGAGTAGCTGAATAGTACGTGCATGTATTTCATTTAAAAACAAAACAACATGGTTGACCGTTTGGGCAAAAAAAATATCGAATCACAAAAAGTGACTAAATTTTGACTGTAGTTCAGACTTTGAAGGCCGATTACACTATATAGGCTTGACTCTACTTTCTGGGACACCCTGTATATAGGCAGGAGATGATAGTGATGATGAATACAATGCCAATACGTTGCTATACAATACAATACAATGCACATAGTCTTTATTGAACACCACAAATCAGTAGGTACAAAACAATACAGAAACAAAGAACAAGGTAGACAATATGCGGTCTTATCGCTTATTTGCGATCTCCACCAGACAACTAATAAAAAAAAGAAATAAGTCGGAGACAGTTTAAATAGGTAATAACGGCGGGTGGGCCGATAATGTACGTCGATAAGTGTTCGAACGCCGTACGCATCGATGTAAATCAAACTATGGTTGCTTAGAAAGTGCCGATTTATTCGTAACAAACAGCCTATTTATACGGTCACGGAAAAATCTTAATAGCGCCATTCAGGATTGCTATGGGCATAAAACAGCGACATCTATGGGTTTTTAAAGTAACTAAACATGACAAATCATTTACAAAGAAACACAGAGCCTATAAAACGCCGTTGAACAATAAGTGTCGGTCGATATTACTGCAGGTTTAATGTCACATCCTTAATTCATGTCAATGTTTGCTGTGAAAATGGTCTCTTAAAATCCGCAAGCGTGAGTGGAAGAGTGAAGTGTAATAGCATTTTGTATGAAGCTTTATTATTCTCAGTGCTAGCAGTATTTTGGAACTGATCAAAGTGCAACTTTTCTGTACAAGGCTTATGTAAGCGTTTGTTTGCAAATGCAATTTTTTGAAAATGATAAATGTAAAACCACGCCATTTTCTACGCTGGTAGCTTAATTATTATTTAGAATTCTTTTTCAAGTTTTTTAATGTTCGGCGCGAAAAGTTTACAGCCACTCGGGAGCAAAATTATTTTCATCTCGGGTAATTAACACTTGAATCCCTCATTACGCTCTGGATTCTACTTAAGAATCCCACGCTACGCTCAGGATTCTATTGTAGAATCCTTCGCTACATTTCGGATTCAATATAGCGCCCTCGGCATAAATATATAATTTTGCTCCCTTGTGACACAAATAACTATTTACCGAACAGTATACGTCCTAAATATCATTAGATTGTCACATTTATCACCGGTTAACCTTATTGAAATTATAAAAAAAAAGTATTTTAAAAATCAGTGTGGGTACAGTTAGGTTCCTTACCTATACGGAACCATAACTTTCTTCTTTGATTCACATTGTTTCTCAATTTAACATAAAAAAAGACTTAACATTTCCTCCAAAATACCTTTGAATAGAAACGCTCACGAAATTACTTTGAACAATGTTCCATTGAATTGAAAAGAAAGTATCTCGTTAATTAAATTTCGTCACGGAAATTCTCTTTCAAGTATTTTAAAGATATAATCCCCATTAATTACTCATTTATATCGACAATTAAACCAACAAAGTTTAATTACATTTGGACCTTAATAATATGCCAACAGTTTAATGAAAAGGAAATTTAATGAACCTTTTAAAGAAAGAAATGCGCCCTCAAAATTCGTTTAGCGAAAAATGTAGGGACTTAACTATATCGAAATCAAACAAAAAAAAATGTTAAACACAAATCAGATCGATTCAGAATTAACTATTAATAAGTGACAGGTTTTTAAACCAAAAGGACCCTTTTTTATTCTCATAGGTAACTCCATTAAAACTGCTACTATTTATTTACTTAATGTTCCATCTTCGGTCATTGAACTCTGAATTGAAACAAACTAAATTCCACAAAAAATGAGAACATAACAACTCAGATAGTCACCTGTCAAATTTTAATTAAAGAAACACAATTAAACCATCCAATTTACCTGCGGTTAATAGAAAAACATTACTGTCGACGTAAACTGGGTCTC
The DNA here is from genome assembly GCA_932294345.1 of Pandemis cinnamomeana. Classification (NCBI taxonomy): domain Eukaryota; kingdom Metazoa; phylum Arthropoda; class Insecta; order Lepidoptera; family Tortricidae; genus Pandemis; species Pandemis cinnamomeana. Next base: position 4,402,696 of record OW028724.1, on the reverse strand, counting down.
ATTTAGTAGGGAGGGCGAGGGCGGCTAGCATTCTTTAGTCGTTCGACCAATAGGAGCGAGGAAACTGTTGCTGACAGTTCGTAGATTGCAGTGTAATACGATTGTGAACTTGATACCCTGAATTCTTTAGGAGACAATATTAATTGTAATATTAGTATTTGTCAATTGTATTTCTTTTAGGTTTTTTTTTGTAGGTACAGTAAAAAGTTTACATACATATTTAATAATTAAATGCAAAACTAGTTGAAGAATGTGAAATTAATCTAACCATATGGACTGGTAATCCTACTAATATTATAAACGCGAAAGTTTGTAAGTATGGATGGATGGATGGATGTTTGTTACTCCTTCACGCCAGAACGGCTGAACAGATCTGGATGAAATTTGGAACATAGATAAATTATAGCCTGGAATAACACATAGGCTACTTTTCAGTCCGGAAAAATGCGTAATTCCTGCGGGATAGCGATAAACGAATTCTATGCAGACGAAATTGCGGGCAACAGCAACGTAAGCGTCATTGGATGAGGGTTTACTGAGAAACAAAATATCGCTGTTTTTCTCACGTTCGGGATTGGTTTATAACTTAGGCAGAAAACCCCTAACGTGACAGATATGTCAAAAAAACCTTTTCATCTAATACCACTAGCGATTTTCGGCAAAAAGTATAACGCCTAAAACAAAATCCTTCAAATAAATAACAAAATGAAAACTACGAAAATAGAAACAACGAATTTGAAACCAAATTCCACACCCAACAAAAGCTTTCTTAGTTCATTCCACAAAAATGACATATTTCCCTAAATAGCACTTTTTAATTTCTGACCTACAACGCACCATGTACGTTTCAAATTCGCAATGCTGTGCGGTATTCACGACCTTTTTAGAGTGAAGATTTACTTGCTTAAAAAAAGAAAACCGGCGTATATCTGAGTTCGTCATCGCTTGTTTGTTTTGGCCACTTCAAAGCTAAATATTAATAATATTGACGTTGCACCGATTTGGCGGCACAAATAAATAATTTGCCAGAACCATTGGGCAATATACGCTTAGATTCCTAACTGGGCCTTCACCTCATTTGGCACTTGAAGTACTCCGACAGCCCACGTGCAAGACAGCTGTGTCTGAACGACACACACGTGACACACACAAATCACGTCTTCATCCCTTACGATCTAGAGAGAGCCTAAAGTAACAGGTACCTACAGGCCACATTTAGCAATATTGTGGGCGTATCGGTGGAAAATGGAATCAAAATAGTGATGGGTTGCTAGCCTCATCGCCTATAACATGATTCCTATTATAATCGCCCGTTCCCTCGATGGGCTTTTACCAACTGCGCGGGTAGAGAAGCAACTAGTACATTCTATGTTTATTCTTTGCTCCCAGACCAGCATGGAAGACCTTTCCTTTCTTGGAAGACCTGTCTGAACGACATATTTAGAAAACCATAGAGATACTGGGTTCGAATCCCGGTAGAGGCAGGCACTTGTTTGATTTGTGTAAAAACTCATCAACTACTAATAGGTACTATGTTTCAAGTGCTTTCACGTTACGTTGTCGTAAGTAACGCGTTATCTAAAAGCCCTAACTTATCGGAGTGACATTAACTCCTTCAGAATTTAACATCTTACGTTGAATTTATATTAAGTTCCCGTAAAACAAAATACCTTTTTAGAAACGAATTACGAATTCATGGAATGGTAACGGGTGACATACACTTTTACTAATGGGTGTGATCTCGTATGACGTTGTATTAAAAGCTGAGGTCCATTATATTTCTCTTGTCCCTGGTGAGCAGTAGATGTTCCACGCAAAGTAACAAGGTCACGAGAGTTTTGTTCGTAGTTTCCTTACTGCTTTAACTTATATATATACTGTGGTACCGTGCTACGCTATATATCAGTGCTTTGCCAAGCATGGCCAAGTGAAAGCAAGAAATTGCACTATACTGTATTTCAGAGAGTAACGTTCGAGACGTGAGCGCTGCACTAATACTGCGCTCCGTCTTGAGAACTCCGCTTCCAACTTACACAAGCACCTCCATTGTGAACTTTTGATACGTCTGAAATCACTGAAAACAAGCTGTTCTGTTTTAATTAGAAACTATACAGTGTAGTTCCAATACAAACACAGTCTGGGGCCTGGATTTTATAAGAATACCTGTATAATTACTTATTACACCCCGTCTTAAATGCTGGTCTGGGAGTAAAAAAAAAAACATAGAATGTACCCAAAGGTAAAAGCCCATCGAGGGAATGGGCGACAATCTTAGGAATCATGTCATAGGCGATTAGGCGATGCCGCTAGCAACCCATCACTATTTTAGTTCCCCTTTCCACCTATACGCCCACAATCATGCTAAGCGTGGTATTTAGGTTCTGTCTGCCCCGTAAAGGATAATGAAGTTATTTATGTGTGTATGTGTGTGTACACCCCGTTAGGGCCAAACATACAGAGTCTGGTAACAAAACCTAAAGGTATAGCGTGATTGTAGGCGTATAGGTGGAAAGGGGAATCAAAGTAGTGTTGGGTTGCTAACCGCTTCGCCTATAACATGATTCCTAAGTTGTCCGCCCTCTCCCTCGATGAGCTTTTACGACTTCACGAATTTCTAATGGCCTGAAATAAAGATAATTGCGTTTAATTTTGCACGATTAATCTTGAAGCAGTACCAAAAATACTAGCACAAATAAAGGTTCACTTCCATTACAAAGTTGTGTACAAAGTGGCCCGTTACTTTTGCCCGTCAGTATACTTCGAGATCTGCGTCACAACATTTACTTAACGCAATAAAGAGTTGGAGTTAAACTTGTAACTACAAGTTACGTACGACGCAAGCGAGTAGATATAAACGGCCGATATTCCCAATACACCCAGAACATGTAGGTATTTGTAAAAGCAGTTCATAAGGATTCAATAGGGCCCTCATTTTTTTGAATATAAATATCACATTGTAATAAATTTCCGACACGTAGACCCTTCGACGAAATATCGTTTTTTATCTGGTAATGATAAAAGATAGAATTTTTAGCTTCGTTAGGAGCTTCTTTTAGCTTTACAATAAATTGCGTTTCGTGTAAGTTTTTATGATGAAAGAATTGCTTTGACTACAGATTTTTATCGAATTTTTAAGTTAATAAATAATAAATATCTTGGGACAAATTACATCAATTGATCCAGCTCCAAACTAAGCAAAGCTTGTACTGTGGGAACCAGGCAACGAAAATGAAAATGAAAATGAAAATTTATTTTTGCAAATTAGCCGCCGAGGGCTCTTTTACGTGTCTTTTTGAAACTACCAGTGCATTCGGAAAGACCGTCATTGCCAAGAAGAATGCGCCGCAAGAAACTTGGCAGAAAGTCATTTTTTCAAAATAAAATACAGTAAGAATACTTAAATTAAATACATTTATAAAAGGGATGTATAAGGTCCCCGGGCCTTAAATTATATTAATCTATAGTAGAGATGTATAAAGTCTCTACTAGTCATAACAAAAACGGATAAACATACTTGTATAATGTAGATAAATACATACAACATCCATGACTCGGGCACGAACACTCGTATTCATCATACAACTGTCTGCCCCTACCGGGATTCGAACCCAGGACCTCTAGCTTCATAGTCAGGGTCGCTAACCACTAGGCTATCCGGTCGTCAAAAGTAAACATTTAGTCTCCCCTTGAAGCCGTGACTGCACCCTGAACATCAACAATCATCAATGTACAGAGACCATTTTGTCAACCACAGTAAAAAAAAACCGAAAAATATTTACATAATGTTAAATTAAATTAACCTAAACACATGCTGAAGTATTCTGGAGTAATTTTAACGTGTACTTTCATTACTTATTCATAAAAAGTTAAAAAGTATACTTTGTCTTTGTCAAGGAAACGTCAAAGTGAAAGAGAAAGACAAACTAATGAAGCGAGGCAATAAATCTCTGACGAAAGAGCCGGCAACATAAAAAACAACTACGTAGAAGTAATTGCGGTGAAAAGCTGAGCGTGGCTTCACTAACAAGCCCTTAGCTCCTTGTTATCTGGTCCGAGCCGTCGGCTGACACGGTTGTTGAATGTATAGCTCAGGTTGGTATCAGGTTGGCGTTAGTCGCATCGCATGGTTCGCATTAAGTAGGTACATACCTACTTTCTTTAATATATCCTTCGATACACAAATAGTGACTGTTACCAAAGCCTAACAATCAATTTCAGAGCCACAAAGAGCCGGCTTCGACCAACGCTGTGTAGAGTTCGCCCGTAGAGTCCTTTAGCCACTGCCGCCGCTTAGTAAATACACACCCGCTAAGACTATCCGTGATGTTATATACACTAATTACACTTTTACACCGAACATTACGCACATTAATTAATATTTACAATAATTTAAACATAAATCCGCATAAAAGACCGACCGTGCACCGACAATTTAGAAAACAAGTGACAGCCGCCTTATTGTTCTTTTCATGTGCCGCGGCGCGTGGCATTGGACTAGCGCCAGCCAGCCACCAACAGCCAAAAAGGTTGAAACCCTAAAAATTGATTACTATTCAAAATACTTGCACATACTTATCGGGTTCCTTTTTGTCTCATAGTTTGAACATTAACCAATGTATGGAAGCATTTTGTCAACCGCAGTTTGAAAATCCTGAAAAACAATTAGAGAGCATGATCCAGACGAAGTGTTTTCTTTAGAGCTTTTTAAATACGCGCTATTTATTTAAAAGTTATCCCTAAACGTTCGTATACAGAACATAGAGAAATATAGGACTTCATTTTTCACAGTCTTATTAAAAGGAGGAGACTCCATTTGTTTGTAAGAAAATTATATTTACTGACTTCATTTCTAAAATGCTGTTTTGCTCTTTTTCACATAAAAGAATACTATCTTTGGATCACGATTGGTAAAAGATTATAGTTGGTAGAATGTTTGTATGTTTGTAAACTCTTTATCGTGCAAAACAAACATTAAAAACAATACAATTGACAAACACTGAGATACATGCAGAAAGGCGGACTTATCCCTTTGAGGAATCTCTTCCTAAGAGCAAAAAATATGCTACTCCGCTACTCACGTGCAAGATAACCAAGCCTGTGTGAAATACATATATTATGTTTTTCTTGCAACACTCCACTACTGCCAATAAAACACATATAAATCCCAAAAACTTAATTGTCCCTTATACCACACTAACACTGACGCGTTTCGATCCCTCTACGGGATCATTATCAAAGTGTAATGAGCACTGTTACACATGCAAACCAACGTCGTACTCTCTCTCCCTGTATCTCTTCCTGTCAACCTACTCTGTGCGGGACGGAGACGTCTTAGCAACTAGATATATTTTGTTACACTCAATAAATACTGGAAGATGGTTTGCAGTTTAATAACACAGACAATAAATATCAGAGAACTGCTCCTTTATTACATTGTTCTTTGGGTAGATCTCGGGTCTTATTGGATTTTATTTGGCTTGTTTATTCCTTCTATTTATTAGACTTATTTTTTCTTAGCCACAGGGTTTTCGCAGATGTTTTTCGTGTGGGGTTCCACATTGTTTATGAAAATTTCCAACTGTCTTGTTAACGCGGTTCATGAGATATTTGCCTGGTGACAGACAGACAGACATACATAGGGATAAGTTCGCCTTTGTGCATGTGTGTTGTCCTGTATTCATCTTTTTCTTGTGTTTTATGTACAATAAAGAGTTATACATACATACATACATACAGGCAGACGGACGGACAGCGATGTCTTAGTAATAGCGTCCCGTAAAACCCTTTAGGTACGGAACCACAATTTTATTGTAATCCGAGTGAACAAAACACAAAACGAAATCTTTATCTCAATGCTTTTTCCTCTACTTATAGCCTCTTAAATGCAGAAATTGCGAAAATAGGCCGCGAAACAATAGAGCATGCTGTTCGCCACCCATTTTGGGACGATCGCCGCTCAACTGATCTAAAAGGGTTTAAGGACTTAAGCCACTTTACGTCGTTTCAAACGGTGGCTTTGACTAATTCCTTGGTCCAATTTTGCTGGGTTATTTTGCCTTGACATTTAATATAGGTAAGAGTCACTCAAAAATAATTAATTAGTTATTTGTAAGTAAGGAAGTAAATGCTTTATTGTACAAATATAATGAAGCAGAGACAAATCACAAAAACGACCTTAAATATATGCACAAAGGCGAACTTATCCTTATAAGGGATCTCTACCGGTTAACCTTTGAGTAAATGAGAGCATTAAGCGAGAGACCGACAAAGAGTGAGTTTAAAATATCTATATATCCCTATGTATTAGGCAATTCATTTCAAAATAACAGGAGTTGAATGTTATGTATCTATCTAAGCTTTATTCTGGAATACGACACTTTATTTCAAAACCTGTTGTACGGTCAAGTTCAAAAATAAGTATCGATACGATCTTCTCAAAAATATGTCCCACGACCTTATTACGCTGGTGTAAGAGCGTATGGTACTTATTTTTGAGACGTTGACTAGATTCATATTATTACACTTGACTGTACACGGGACCAAGTTTTATCTAGGACTTCGCTCGCTGTCAGATCCATACTAAAAATGACAGCTAAAACCTGAACTGAGTCGGAATTGAAACGCATTAAGACGTCATGGTAAGGTCCCGTTTATAGTATTTATTTTTGTTAGTAGGTATGTCAGGATAGTACCAAGTGAAACAAAGTAGTCTCTGCCTACCCCTGTGGGAAAGAGGCGTGACTGTATGTATATGTATGTACTGTATGTATGTATTTTGTGGATGACGTAATTATTCACAGTTGTCAGTTGTTTCGGTTCTTAGACATTTCACTGCATTCACTTCAATAGGTCCGTGATCATTCCATTTCCATTCACGAGTCTTGAAACTTCTAGAACTTTTTGATGGAATTTTCGTTAGCGAGTTATCCTTCAAAATCCCTAGTAAAATCCTGAGATCTTATTACTTACCTTACCGCTAACAATTATCTATACTATATGCAAGACTAGCTGTTGCCCGCGACTTCATTGACGCGGAATTATATACTAATAAAAACACAAACCTTTACCGTGATAAACTTAACAACTACTACACGGATTTTCATGCGGTTATCAGTAATAAAATAAATATAAATGCTGTCTGGATACAACATTTTAATTCTGCTAGATAGGTACATAATGCTTCGTAATATCTCTTTCGGCCATCCTACACCCAAAATCCCAGTCATAGCGCAATCAAGTATTGCTAGTTATATAAGCGAAATTCCGAGTAAACACACGAAGCTTGTCAGGCAACTGAAGCGAACATAGACAGCGAGAGTTTTTTTGCGGGAAATGGGTGTAGGGTTACCATTTGCAGACGTTAGAAAGTCCTCACTAAAACTTATTTTAAAAGTGTAAACGATCTATAATTTGGAATAAATTTCTTTTAAGGTTCAAGAAAATTTCATCTTCATCGTATACAACCATTCAAAGTTTCTTTTGCAAAATGATTCAGTATCTACGTTCAAACGAGTCTTGTGAAAATGGATTTGTTTCTTTATTAATGCCTCCTTAGCACGTCATCGCCTCATCCAATCTTGACTAATTTTGGCTTCCGCTAAGCCTTTTGTCACCTCGAAATCATCGATGTAATATAGCTCTTGCGGTTCACCATCGTGAGTGAACTTTATTTGTGGTATACACGTATCTGTACACGTCTCAGAAAAGTGTGCGTGAGAGAAGCGGGTACGGTAAGCATACTCGTATAAAATGAAAAAATAATTTTCGCTCGAAAATTGCTTCGTAAGACACGAATAGTGTAATACATGTTTAATACAAATAAAGCTCGCTAGCCATCGTGAATTGCAAGAGCTAAAGTATACAAAAATGTTGCCTTTTATCCCAATTCTGTAATAGTTCTTGCGAGACATCACTGCCTTGTTGCCTGCGGCTTCGTCCGCGCAGAATTAAATGTATGTAGTCTATGACACTCACATATAATGCGTCTTTCTCGTTAAAGAATTTTCAAAATCGGTTAAGTAGATTCATAGATTATACCCCTTACAACCTCACAAACTCCCAAACTGATAAGCTCACAAACTTTACCCCTTCATAATATTAGTATAGGATATAGATTTGAGTGTGTGCTCTAAAACGGCTGGATGGGTTTAGATGAAATTTTGAACTAATCAAAAGAAGAATAAATGATCTGGGGCCTTATATCATGACGTCTTAATGCGGTACAATTCCGACTCAGTTCAGGTTTTAGCTGTCATTTTTAGAATGGAGACCGAGAGCGAACCTAAACTGAATAGGGATTGAATCGCGTTAAGACGTCATGGTAAAGTCCCTGTAGTTTTGTAACAAACCACATATTTTACCACTCATGAATAGTCCTTTCATGTGATTTGCAAAAATCGTGATAATAGGCTAAAAAACCTGCACATGTAGTCACCCTACACGCGTGGATATTTGTCCGGGTAATTTTGGGTGCCATTCCATTTGCCTACGTTGCCTGTAATCTAGCCCAGACACGTACCTAGTGGACCGTCTGTACGATATAGCAGCAAATATGGTGTGGCATATGCACGTGGCTCTGAGTGTCCCGTTATTTTTGCTCGTCAGTGTAGTTTACTGCTGAATAGGGGCCACATGAGTTTTATTATTAAAATACCTACACACATACACAAATCACGTCTTTATCCCTTACGGGGCAGACAGAGCCTAAGGTAACAGAACCTACAGGCAACATTTAGCAAGATTGTGGGCGTATAGGTGGAATATGCAATCAAAATAGCGATGGGTTGCTAGTCTCATCGCCTATGATTCCTATGATTTTCGCCCATTCCCTCGATGGCCTTTTACCATCTGCGCGGGTAGAAGCAACTGGTATATTCTATGTTTTTTCTTTCCACCCAGACCAGCATGGAAGAACCAGGCAACTAATTACACCGTCTAGCACACTTGACCGCGCTTTCACATAAAGCGTGGATTATCAAACCAAATAATAGGATGGTGGCTCGTTAATATCGCATTAGCCGGTTTTTGCGAGCGCTTGACATTCGCCCCCGGATTAATTAATTATTATTGGCTACTTTATTTACTTATGGTCTTTTTGTCAGTAAATTAAACCATGGCTTCTATGTTGGCTTTGTCTCCGAATATGGCATTATAATGACTAGCATTCTCTAAGAATTATTACGAAATATTGCAGCAGGTGATTGGATTTCTGATGAATCACTCCTATACAGATTTTTAATCGTTGTTTTGATGCTGTACACCAGGGGTGGCCAACAGGTCGATCGCGATCGTCCGGTCGATCGCGACTGTTAGTCCAGTCGATCGTGGCAAGGCAAAAAATTTAAGTACGTGGACCAGACTGCGCAGCGTAATCACCAACTGCTGATTTAAGGTTTCATGAAGTATGTAATTGGTAGATCGCACAGTGTTTCGTTAGTTAACAGGAGATCTTGTGTCTGATCAAGTTGGCCACCCCTGCTGTACACTTTGAACATCGACAAATGTATGAAAACATTTTGTAAAGCACGAACATACATACATAAATCACGTCTTTATCCCTTACGGGGTAGAGCAACCATTTAAAGAAATTGGCATCTAGGTAACCACCGGAATCTTGAAGGATCTTACTCATGACACTTTATCTAGACACGTAGTGTGTCAGCCAAGTTCAAAGTAAAAGGAACTGGCGACGCTGCCGTATAAGAATCTAAAAACTGAAAATTATTGATGTTAAAGTTAGATAACAAGATCAATAGTTTTGTCGGCGAAGTCAATAACGGTGCATATTTTTAACATTGAACTTGGCTATCGTTTCACATTTATATTTTTTAATCGATTATTTAAATTATTTATTTTAATTTGAGATGAACTTGGGGGAGCTTGTTTGTTTACGAAACCGTTCAAATTTATTGGAATAGACTAAACATAATACATACATGATACGAGGATTTAAAGAACTTGGTTTCCATTCCAATTAGACCTCACTTTTACTAGCGCTACCGAACGATCTCGTCATTCTTTCTCATTCATGAGTTTGATGGGACAGCTATTACACTGAAACCGTTCGGAAAGTACCTCACTTCTAAATCACCTCTGTCTCTCACTCTTCTCGCATGCACGTCACGTAGAACACAATAAAAAGGACGCGGGCGCACCTATTTATGGCGGTCACATTAGAGACAGAAAAACGACCGAAGACATTCCATTTGCATAAAAGGTTGAAGCGGAATTTAACTCGTTCGGTTTTGTTAGAGAAACAGTGAGGTAGTTTTAGATATTAGGTGTAGTATAGGCAGATACTACTTTGTTCCCCTTACGATCCTGACATACTTTTTTCGCTTCATCCACATTCACGCTTATTAAGTTCGGTGTAGTTCTCACATGTTGAATGTTAATTTACTATTTTGTCTTTTTTTGTTTTTTTTTATTTATTTATTTTTCTTATTTAGTTTCGATTTCTTGTGCATTTTTTTTATGTATAATATTGCTTGCATTCTGCTGTTCGTGGGTTTCTTTTCGCACGCCAATAAACCCGCTATATTCGGCACCCCAGCATGAGCCACAGGGGCAGGCTGGAAACCAGCGCTGGCAGCTTCTGCGTAAGCGTATACTATACTATAGGTACTATATAAACTTCGATACTAAACATCCAGGACTCGAGTACAGACATTCGTACATAATATCTGCTACAATATTCGAGCAAACGTTGAAAATTAAAAAAGCCTTAAGGAATAGGGAATAAGCATTAAAAAAAGTATCACATTTCTTAATGAAATATGAAAATATCGTAAAGAGATGACAATAAATGAAATTAAAAGTAATATCGGTCAAGAAAACATAAGAATCTTAAACTACTAATAGTCAGCGATTAGAAAGAGAGATCCGATATGACATGTGACGTCATTTGTCACAACGGCCATATAAACTTCATATTAAAATTCCATTTATCTAAAAAGACATGGAGACAAATCTTTGGTAGCTTATATCTCGGTTGTTGTTATAGTTATTTGAAAAATATTTTTTTATGGTTTTTTTTTACTGTACTATAATAATCTTTATTTCAATATTTATAAAACCCTTTAAACAACTTGTTCTAATTCAACTAAATATACAAAACTTAAAACTAAATAAATATACCTAACTATAAAAAGAAAACACCATCTAAATGGTTTATTAAATAAATGAGTTTTTAATAAGAGCCATGAAAAAAATCATGAATATTCCCCATTGTAAAATTAATTTAAAAGTATAATACGGAAGTAATTTTATTCTGAATGTAACCTTGACCTTTTTACTCCGAAGTCACCTCCCCCCCTTAGACCCCATTAACACCCCCCTTAATCCCCATCGAAACGGGATCTCGTAGAAATTAAGAAAAGTGTAATTTGTACTTCTTTAAAATTAGTGGGAAAACTGGGAACAGTCCACTGGGCTAATTTAATTACTAGAGTTTTATTTTTCCAAAAATAGGCAGCTGGTGTTGCATTAAGTGTGGAAAAGGACAGCCTATCGGATTTTCACTTCGTCACTCTACGTTGAGCTAAAAGTAATGACCCGAGTGTGATAAAGAGCCACCCGTTAAATTGAGGGTTTTTAAACAATTGGGAATGGATGATTATTTTAAAAGTGCTTGATGATTTTTCTATTGATAGGATCCTTAGCTACAGAAAAATGTTACAGATTTTTCCATCGAGCCATAATTATATTTTATAAAAATAAAAACATTTTACTGTCACTTGGCAGCCCCTATACGGCTGATAAGCAGTGCGTCCATAACATAACAAATAACAAAATAAAAAGGCTGCTTGAATCTGTGGTACACAATGACATAAATAGCTAAAAAAGCAACGGCTAAGTGGCGCCGTCTGTGAATTGTTGGTGTTACTAAACCTATTTCCACCTATGCGCCTATAATCATGCTAAACGTGGCCTTTAGGTTTTGTACTTAGGCTTTGGACGTGATTTATGTATGTTACGGGGAAGACAGAGCCTAAGGTAACAAACCTACAAGCCACGTTTAGCAAGATTGTGGGCGTATAAATGGAAAAAAAACATGATGGCTACCATTTTCACCCATTCCCTCGATGGGCTTTTACCATCTGCGCGTTCCCATTTTCATACTTACCTACAAAATTTCGAAATGCAATACTTAATAATCAGTTTTAGGGGCAATTTGAAAATTACCCCGTTATGGGGGAACGCGAAATCATCTGGCAACATTGCCGCCAAAGTAAGCGCTTTATCAAGGTTAAGATAAGGGAACAGGAAACTTTTCCAATATTAATCTGAGCCGGCTATATTCGGCACGTTCGGAAAATATCGGGACGTGAGGAACCACGCTCCATGGCGTATTATCCAGCTTTGACGACCTTTAACCGGAACGGTAAGTCGCAAAGTACAATAAAGTTGAAGTTCCTTTTAGTTTATGTTTCTTGACATAGATGGCGTTGTCTCATGTAGATGCAAGTACGTGTATGCCATTTTACATGACACAACGTTGCGGTCAGCTGAGCCTCTAGGGTAAGTCAGCGCCATTTGCGGATCGAATCGACAACAACTTTTCTTGTAGCATTTAAAATTTGATCGCAAACGCATTCGAGACGTATTTTTGTATCCGAAAATTTACAATAAGCATAGGTAAATTAAACTAAACTTTAAACTTACATACATACCCACATACACAAATCACGTCTTTATCCCTTACGCAGTAGACAGAGCCTAAGGTAACAAGACCTACAGGCCACGTTTAGCAAGACTATGGGCGTGAGGGTGGAAAGTGGAATCATAATTTTCGTCCATTCTATCGATGAGCTTTTACCATCTGCGCGGGAAGAGAAGCAACTGGTACATTCTATGTTTTTTGTACTCCCAAACCAGCATGTAAGAAAACGTTAATGGCAGTTAGCATTTACTAACATACCTACATACACAAATCACGTCTGTATCCCTTACGCGGTAGACAGAAATGGTAACAAGACCTACAGGCCACGTTTAGCAAAACTGTGGGCGTAAAGGTGGAAAGTGGAATCATACTGATGGGTTGCTAAGTATGGAACTTGGGTATGAATTAACCAGCTTATTAAGATTTATTCACTTTTATTATTGACGAACTTCTGCCCGCGACTTCGTCTGCGTAGAATTATACATAAAAACCTTCTCTTGAATACAATACAATAACTCTTTATTGAACACCACATATAACAACCAAAACAGAAAAAAGGTAGGTATACAGAATATTACAAGGTAACAATAGGCGAATCACTATATCTACGAAAAAAACCGCATCAAAATCCGTTGTGTAGTTTTAAAGATATAAGCATACATAGGGACATAGGGACAGAGACAGCGACTTTATTTTATATTATGTAGTGATAGTGATAGTGATGTTCATGGTGTCTTAATTGCGCAGTACATGGGATCCAAACTTCATCAGAGTTCACTTCATCGTTAAACTTTTAATGAATACGGAGTCAATTAATATAATCTGATTTGGCCCCGTGGCGCTGCCCTTCCGGACCTCTGAGGGTCGCGGAAAGGGCTCGCCATAGCACTGATACAATCTGTAAATAAATTAAAGCCCTGCGAAAAAAAAAATTGTGTACCGATTTCGCGACAGAGTTTTGGTTAAATAAAACATACATACCACGTCTTTATCGCGGTCTTTTTGCGGGTGGTAGGGCCTTGTGCAAGGTCCGTCCGGATCGCTACCACCATCTTACTCGCTAATCCTGCCGCTAAGTAGCAGTGCTTGCACTGCTGTGTTCCGGTGTGGAGAGTAAGACAACCGGGGAAATTGCGGGCACAAGAGGCATTTCATCTTAATCCTCTAGGTTGGCAACGCATCTGCAATCCCTCCGGGGTTGCGGGTGTCTATGGGCAGTGGTGATCACTTAGCATCAGGTGACCCACTTGCTCGTTTGCCTTCCTATTCATATTAAAAAAAAAACTCTTACGGGGTAGACAGAGCCTAAGGTAACAAAAGCATGATTAAGGGCGTATAGCTCGAAAGGGAAGTCAAAATAGTGATGGGTAGCTAGACGCATCGCCTGTAACATGGGTCCTAAGACTTTCGCCCAATCTCTCGATGGGCTTTTACCAGCTGCGCGGGAAGAGAAGCAACTGGTAAATTCTATGGTTTTTCTTTACTCCCAGAACAGCATGGAAGAAAAGCAACATTGAAAATTTTGAATAAGCCCACGACGGATGTAAAACGTTATCGATGATTAAGAACATTTTAATTAATATTATGCAAAAAATTCTTAACAACATCTTGGAAAAGGCCTGACGCTCTTCAAAATGCTGTACCTATTTATACTAAACATGGCTAAGAACCACAGGGAAACTGGCTTTCGAATGAAAAAAACCGCATCATAATCGTTCCATCCGATTGAGAGTTATGATGCCACAGGTAGACACATACACAGACATCGATGTCAAACTTACAACACCCCTATTTCAGCGTCGGGGGTTTAAAAAGTTATCAAAAACTGATATTACCTGATTTTTAATAAGGGGGCGCCAGCGGCATAATATATACGAGGTCCGGAAAATTTTGCTGCTAAAACTATTCAATTATTAGGCTGAGTATGTTTGCGAAATGTTTTATTGGGTTAGATAGATACAAAAACACATATAATATACCAGTTGCTTCTCTACCCGCGCAGATGGTAAAAGCCCATCGAGGGAATGGGCAAAAATCATAGGAATCATGTTATAGGCGATGAGGCTAGCAAGCCATCACTATTTTGATTTCATTTTTCACCCCTACGCCCACAATCTTGCTAAATGTGGCCTGTGGGTATCTGTTACCTTAGGCTCTGTCTACCCCGTAAGGGATAAAGACGTGATTTGTGTATGTATGTGTCTAGGTACATATTAATATACGGAAAGAAAAATGAAGAAGTGGACGTGATTAGGAAATAACCGTTTTGTAATATACAAATACCCGGAATATCGGGATTTTGCAATATTTATTAATGATAAAATCCCAAGGATACGCGGCATAGCTTACATATTTAGGTCAAGGTATTGTCTTCGAAAATAATACCAACCGCATTTATTTATAGCAGTAGCACCCTCACGGTTGCATTTTGACGGGTATTTTTCATAAATTTGATCCCTCAAAGGGTTTAAAATACCCAGACTCTGAATTTTTATGCAGTTCTTTTTATTTGCCCACGAAGGATAGAACCGGACGGAGAAGGTAGTTATATGCGTTTGGGGTTAGAGGATGTGTGTTTGTTTGGGTGTATGTTACCATTTTCTCAAAAACTACAGAAATCCCTACGCCTTTTCTATTGTAAGTACCGGTATTATATCACGCATGTTCTTAGAAAAAGATACCACAATTATTTGCTTATGTTGTTTTCGTCGTGCACTCACTTTGCAAATTGGATGAAATCTAACGACTAGTAACGTAACTATTTTACATTACCAGGACATTCTAAGGTATAATAAAGACTATTTCTGAATTAAAACAAAAATGTTCGTGGCTTAGGGGTGGCCCAATGGCCACCCCCGCCGCACCTAAACCTAAATTAATCCAAATTAATCATCCTACATTGGTTATACCAGTGCCGGTTATGTAAATTGGTTATGTACGGGGAACAAGCTTAATTAATCTTGTCAACTATGCAAAATAATTTTACCTAAAAAAGATTTAAACCTCTTTCCATATTTTCTTTAACAGTCAATCACTTTGTTCCTTAGTTCTTGTATAATGGCCTGTTCCATTCACCACTCTCTGTTTCTGTTATGTTCCAGTTATCTTAAGTGTCAGTTATGTATGATTCCGTCTCTATTTATTACTACGAAACAGACAGAGACATAATCATGAGAGAGTGATGAAACAGGCAGCAAACAGATTTAGAATCTAGTAAGTATATTTCAAATAACCAATAGAGCCCTTTGAATAAGGGTTGGGATTCTATGACATAAGGCACAAGACTTCTTCATCTTTTTGTCCCCTCACTGCTGACGATCGCGAAAAAGTGTAACTACTAATTTTAATCTCAGCATACAAGGGAATTAAGGAGAAATTGGGTATATAATTTTTTTTGGTACTCTAATTTAAAAATGATTTATAGTCAGCATATAAGTTAGTGTAATAAACTAATAAACCTTTAAATCTACTTGATTTACTAAACAATAAAGGCTTGTATCATTATTCGACCACTTGACATTTTCACAATTTAGTATCCGATATAAAAGAATAGGGGTGCGAGTTGGGTTACCTCCGCGTGTGATCAAGAGCTGCGGTTCGTTTTTGAAGCCGTCCGAGAAGAAGAGCAGTGCTTGGTCCGGCGCACCGGCATCGGTTAATGATTTCCTGGCAGATTCTGAGGGATATCATTATCCGTTGGCTAAGAGCTAAGGGGTCTCCGTGTTCTACCGTGCCCCGTTGCCGACATTTTCGTCACAAAATTTTTGAATAGGTACCGTATTTATTACTTTGACATTGGTGCATTCGTGGCATCGATCGATGGGGCCATATTAAAAAAAAGAAGACTTTATGGCAAACATTACATTATAATAATATAGCCTTTTTTATTCCGAATTCGCTACAATTTCAGTAAGTACCTATGTTGGTTGTTGCTTTTTTTTTATTATTATTAAATTGTCGCGAAATTTGGCGTGCCTCATGGCATAGGCCTCCTCCGTATATTGGAGGGTTTGGACTATAGTTCCCACGCGCGCCCAGTGCGAATTGGGAACTTAACACACACCATTGAATTTCTTCGCAGATGTGCACACACTTGTTTCCTCACGATGTTTTCCTTCACCGAAAAGCTCAAGGCAAATTTCAAATTGCACATAAATTCCGAAAAACTCAGAGGTGCGCCCAGGATTTGAACCCACGACGCTCTGCTTGAGAGGCCACAGGTCAAACCATTACGCTACCACGGCTTTTAACATTACATTATCATGGCTTATGAAATTCGGGAAAATTAAAGGATTCGGTCTGAAGACGTATAAGACCTATTGCTTAACAATAAATCAGGCTTAACACTAACAATAGCGAAAGTGGCCCGACGCAATGCTGACCGAGGCCGTCTAAAAATAAACTAGACCTGGCCACATTTGGACCTCATTAGCTCTCACGTCACGGTTCCGGATGGCGACGGTAACTGTCATACAATTTGATTAGTAGGGCTCCATATTCAGGACAGAGTCAAAGATAAAGGGGTGCGAGTCGGGCTACCTCCTCGTGTGGTCAAGAGCCGCGGTTCGTTTTTGGATCCGTCTGGGGGGAGGAGCAGTGCTAGGTCCGGTGCACACTGGGCATCGGCTAATGATTTCCTGGCAGTTTCTAAGGGATATCATTGACCGTTGGCTAAGAGCCCGGCCCGTGGGGGGGTGGGTCTTTGCTCACAAGATTTTTTAATTATAAATTTGGTACTTTGACTTTGGCGTAGTTGCCGTCGCTATAACGACTTGATACGCCACAAATAAGAAGAAGAAGAAGAACAACGATTAAACACAGAAAGGTATTAATAATTCAACTCGCCACATACATGATTGTCCAATCCAATCTTTTTTACGAAATTATATTGCACGTATCTATACATAATACAGATTATTTTGCACTTTCGAATCGTATTTTGCCGGATATGATTTCAAAAGTTAGGTCTCATGAAAAATTAATTAAATTTCAGTTTATTTTTATTGCTAGGTTCGTTTTTTTGTCGTAAAGATTTGTCCTCTTCAGCTATCTTTTGTCCGTCCCAAATCTAAATAGTATCTTTTATCCACTCTCTGTCATATCGGATTTAAAGGTTGCAATAATCTGGAATGCTATCCTCCGCTGCCTTTTCTATACAAATAAAGGAATGTTTAGGATTACGAACGTTTGCAAGGAAAAGAGTAAGAATCCAAATTTATTATACGTAGTCCTAAAAAGGTTTTTAAGTAGAGACCGACCGAGCAAACAATTCGGCTATATTTTCGGTTTCGGTCATAAATCAAGAGTTGCGGCTGAGTCGAAAATCAAGTTCGAATGTTCGTGAATTTTCGCGCGTCATTCGGCATTATTGGTAAAGCTCTGCGTATTACATGACTTCGGGTAACCTCGGGTGATTCGGGTTCGCTCGCTGTTTCGGTCAGGTGGGTGACACGATTTTGCATAATATATTATCGTAAAGTGAGGTTATGTATTTTCATCTTACGCGCATAACTTTAATTGTATATAGAAGTTGCTATATTTACAATGTTTTATAATCAATCTGAAATACTTTACCAAGTTTTTTTATAGATAACACTTTGCTAGGTCCAACTTACACGTATACATACATAAATCAAATATATATCCCTTACGGGGTACAGAGAGCCTGAGGTAACAAGGTTATAAGGTCAAACTTATTACTATGTTAGTAAGAATCATCCCACAATCATCCTATCCTAGACCTAACTAACTAAATGACTCACCTCACAACATTTCAGGAGCTAAAGTGCACTCACACTTGCCACGGTACCACGTTGAGCGGCTATAAACAATCTCTGGGGGGCTCGATTTATGAAAGAACATCGAAAGTAATTAGATGAAATTGTGTATTGCTACAAAACTGTAGCTCATATTAAAATGTTGACTATACTTGACTTCTAAGGGTCTATATTTTGTCCCATAATACAGGTACATACATATTTTTGTCAACTTTCAAGTGGTATATTTCACATACTTGTGCTTTCAAAAATTGGGCTCCAGCGCTAAAAAAGACCCGGAAAGAGAGTAAAAAAACCCTCTCGTATGACCTCCCGCTTTCTTATATAAACCTTTGCCTCCGAGTTCAATTTTGTTTTTTAATCATTTAATTCTTTGTCCATTGTGTGCAAAAAAAGGTACAATCAATAATTCAGTGTACACTCAGACCAAATAATAAGTAGAGACTGAGTAAGTACCCGATTTAAATTACGCAAGCAAACTAGTTGAGCTACGCATACACAGCATAGGTGCAATTTAAACTAGCCTCATTTTGCCATTCCTAAAACTCAGTCTTTAATCCTTTGTTTATGCATCTTATGGTTTTCGGCTTTGGTTTCGGCCGAAACTAAAACAAAAGCCGAAGATTCTCTTCCAGTTTCGGCGTTGGCCGAAAATTTATTATCAGTGGGGCATTACTTAACATTACGTTACTTGAGATAAGAAAGTCTAGCGCTCTGCTATTAAGTCTCAGATAAAATAACAGTTTAGGGGTTTAATTGCCCTCTAGAACATTGGCTTCAGTTACTTGGAGGTTTATATGAAACTTAAAATTATTTGTGTTCTACTTCTAAAAATCCGTGGTCGCCTAGCGGCCTGTGGCCTCTCAAGGAGAGTTTTTCGGAATTTATGTGCGACATTACATTTGAAAACTATGAGCATTTCCGTGAAGGAAAACATCGTGAGGAAACCTGCACACATCTACGAAGCAATTCAATGATGTGTGAAGCTCCCACTCCGCACTGGTCCCTCGTGGGAACTGCCCAAGACCTCTCTTCTGAGAGCTGTGCCCGGCAGTGGGATGTATATAGGCTTGCGATGATGAGTATTATACTTACTTATTTTAAGGTAATAGTATTTGTATTCTACTTGCTTACTTTTAGGTAGCTAAATTTGATCGGCTACCTAAAGATTAAAAATCCTTTGCCACACCATAAAAAAAGGCTCTGTCTACCCCGCAAGGGATAAAATGTCTGCAACATAATATAATAGTTGTGCTATAAAACACACAGGATAAAATAAATATGCACAAAGGAGAACATCGTTCCCTGTGTCCACGGTTTTCTCTGTGGCATGCGGCAACGGGATGCTAGACTAGGGACGGTAGACAGAGCCTAAGGTAACAAGATCTAAAGGCAACGTTTAGCATGACTGTGGGCGTATAGGTGGAACGGGGAATTGAAATAGTCATGGGTTGATAGCCGCATCGCCAAAATAATTCCTAACATTTTCGCCTATTCCTTCGACTCATATGTATGTATGTAGTTATGTATGTAAACTCTTTATTGCACATAAAAAAAAAATTAAAATACAGAAATACAGAGAAATAGTACAAAGGCGAACTTATCCCTAAGAAGGGATCTCTTCCAGCTAACCTGATACAGAAAGGAAAAGTTACAACAAAAAGGCAAGCAGTCATTATTTTGCGCAAATAAAGTAGTATTAATCTATATAATAATATATAAAAGAAAGAAAGTCGTGTTAGTTACACTATTTATAACTCGAGAACGGCTGAACCGATTTGATTTCATATAGTCTGGAAATAATGATGATGACGATGGTGATGTAGCAATGTGGAAACCGATTTGTTTTATTGAGTCTCTTAACTAAGGTTAAGGCTCCGAAGGAACCTTAGGGACATCATTAGAATGAGACACCGAGTTAGATCTAAATATAACATTCTATTTCTGTCCAGGGTCTTACCATGATGTCTTAATGCGATTCCTATCCGACTCAGTTCGGGTTTTAGCTGTCATTTTTGGTATGGATCTGACAGCGAGCGAACCTAGACTGAATCGGAATAATCGCACTAAGACGTCATGGTAAAGCCCCAGGCTAGAGTAAAGTGTATTTTTTCGAAGAGCGGGAGGCAAACGATCAAGTGAGTCATCTGATGGTAGAGTACCACCATTAATGGCCACTGAACCAGACGATTGAAAGAAAGACAGAAAGAAAACATTTATTCCTTTTTGCAAGACACACAAATATAAGAGAATATACACAATTTGATAGAAAATAACCAAGACATAAAAATTGATCATGAGCGTTGTGTGTGTCTTCGCAAAAGTGAAACGGTCGGTGAACGGGATTGCTGATGCGTTTCCAGCCTCTAGGGCTAAGGAATACCTTTTGTGCCAGTAATTTTACCGGATGTCTTACTCTCCATGCCGGAACACAGCGGAAGCGGCAAGCACCGCTGCTTACCGGCAGGAACTTGATCTCTTACTCAAATTATACTTATGACATAAAATTACTAATAATAACTCTTCCATGCTCGTCTGGGAGGATAATTTTTCAAAAAGATCGTTTTCATTTTAGGTAGGTATACAGACTGATATGTACGCTCTATTGTGGCTTTCACTATCTGGAATTTTAAACCTTCACTTTATCGGTCCCTCGTTTAATGCTCCTCTCATCTACTCAAAGGTTAACTGGTAGAGATCCCTTATAGGGATATGTTCGCCTTTGTGCATATATTAATGTTTTTTATTTTTTTGTGAATTGTATCTGTTTCTTTATATTTGTACAATAAAGCATTTACTTACTTACTTACTTACTTACCGATGCCCTAAAGATTGATTTTAATTTAATAGCTCTACTATAATCGTTCTTAAGGTCTTGACCGCCGTCGACAAACGAATAGATGGACGGGCTACAAAGTGATCCTTTAATGAAATACTGAATCCTAAAAAAGCGTAGGTTATCGTGTCACTTCGGCATATCTCTTTACGCATGTCTAAGCTCTATGTAAATTATTTCTGAATCAAAACACAATACCTATTTAATTTCGTATAAAGTCATAACTCAACGGCGCATCGTCTCATTGTATCTCTCCGTAACAGTGGTTTTACGGTCTCTTAGCTTTTCTCATAAAAGTCTGACGACAATAAAGTGTGGTAACGCGTGGCGTCAGACGCGAAAACATTAGTACATTGTGCAGGCCCGCTGGAAGCTACAAGTTGCAATTTTTACTAGTCTTGGCAACACTGGCTCAATCGACCAATCAGAGTTTGGGATTTCACAAATGTTGCTAGTTTGGACTTGTAAAATTGTAATTAGTAGCTTCGAATAAACCTATCACTATATCACTACATAAAACAAAGTCGCTTTCCGTTGTGTCCCCATGTATGTTTAAATCTTGAAAACTACGCAACGGATTTTGATGCAGTTTTTTTTAATATATCTATTCAGTGTGATTCAAGAGTTATTCAAGAGGACCGTACAAAAGCCAGCTCTGTGTTTTCTATTTAGATAATATTTTACACCATAATCGATTCTTTTCTTTAGTAGAAAATCATTGGCCGTTTGTTTTTGTTTATTTTTTTTTCTCAAACGTATTGTAGGTAGGTATGCTCTTCTTTTATATATCCTGTGTATCGAATGTGTGAATAAATGTTTCTCTCTCTCTCTTTCTCATATCCGCGTAGAATTAGACGTAAGAACTGATGTTGACCCTTGACATGTTTATCGCTATCCTGCCAGAACTGTGCAATTTCCCGAGGCCTTAAGGTTTTGTTACCCTAGGCTCTGTTTACCCCGTAATGGATAAATACGTATTATATGTATGTATGTGTGTAAAATTTGTATCAACCTTGGACTAAGTATTAGTCTCAAGTAGTGTCAGACGTGCAGGCCGGACTGTTGCTCGTCAGTAGTCGTCAGTAACTCGTTAGTTTGGCAATCCTAAGGTCAATTACATAAGTTAATGTAAGTAGCACCATTGTGTGTTCTAATAATAACACAATACGACATTGTTGCCGTGTGGGGCGGGCCTGATTGATTAGGCTGTATTTATGTGGTCGTTAAGCCTAATACTTCTATTGATTTGGCGTCCCGTGCTATGGAGCCGATTAAAGAGACGATATTTTATGATTTTTTTACTTCACTATACAGTGAATAGTCTGAAAAACAATGTAACTGGTTTTTTTAATGTTTTTTTTCTGGTGTTTTGACCATTGAAGAGTTCACGGTTAATTTGATACGTACTCTGCTTTATAATTAACTAGCTTCTGCCCGCGACTTCGTCTGCGCAGAATTATACATAAAAACCTTTCTCTTGAATCACTCTATCTATACAAAAAACGGCATCAAAATCCGTTGTGTAGTTTTGAAGATATAAGCATACATAGGAACATAGGGACATATGGATAATTGGGACATAGGGACAGAGAAAGCGACTTTATTTTATACTATGTAGTGACTTGGAATATTTAAGCAAATGGTTGAGTTAGTTTTGATTAAGATAAGATAAGATAAGATAACGTTTATTGCCATTAAAAATAATAAATAAAAGAAATACAGACTTAACTTAAGAACTACTGCACTTCTTACTACTCACTACTACTATATACTTCTTTAAATAAGAAATTACAAAAATGAACATAAAAAGGAGTTATAAAAAGAAAACCCCGTCTAACCCTACTGGCTGCGGCAGGGTGACGCGGGCAGCATTACCCCTTCGGACCCAAGTGCGATCCACTGGGATAAATACGCCAGCTCTTGGGTCCCCTGCGGCGTCGATCAACCGGGACGACAGAGCCTTTACAAAGACTTGTATGTCTTAATTACGTGTCGTACCTAAATTGGTTTTTATGGATCTGTCTATTACTGTTCACGCTTGACTCGTCCAGCCTACGTGTGCCGAGACATGTAACCCCAGAAATTAAGCCATATGTAAACACCACAGCAGCTGTTGACGTCAAAATGAACAATCACAATAAATAATCGATACGATTGCGATTTCAATCGATCGTTATATCGAAAAGGAGTTAGGAAATATCGTGCAGATGTGCGGCGAACAAAGTGATTGATGTCTCACGAAGTTAGAATCTCAAGTTCTTGGAATTGTAAAATGTTATCGTTCGGACCTGTTGGTTTTTTCAGAAATTATATTTAGCTAGCTTCTACCCGCGACTTCGTCTGCGTAGAATTATACATAAAAATTTTCCTCTTAAATCATTATATCTATTAAAAAAAACGCAACAAAATCCGTTGTGTAGTTTTCAAGATATAAGCATACATAGGGACATTTGGGACATAGGGACACAGGGACAGAGAAAGCAACTTTATTTTATACTAGCTTCTGCCCGCGACTTCGTCTGCGTAGAATTATACATAAAAACCTTCCTCTTGAATCACTCTATCTATTAAAAAAGATCGCATCAAAATCCTTTCTGTAGTTTTGAAGATATAAGCTTACATAGGGACATAGGGACAAAGGGACAGAGAAAGCGACTTTATTTTATACTATGTAGTGACTATGTAGTGACTATGTAGTGATGACTATGTAGTGATGAATGTAGATGAAAGAGAGCTATGCTTGGAGTTTCTTTGCGCGACAGAATCCGGAATTTGGAGATTCGCCGAAGAACTAGAGTCACCGACGTAGCTCGAAGAGTATGTACGTTGAAGTAGCAATGGGCAAGCCACGTCGCTCGTAGAACAGACAACCGTTAGGGGAGAAAACTCCTCGAGTGGCGACCATGAACCGGAGGACGCAGTGTTGGCAGGCCTCCCACTAGGTGGACCGACGACACCGAGAGAGTTGAGTTTAGACGTGAAAGCGTAACAGACAGACAGTAACTTTCGCATTTAATATGTAGGGATTTCTACTGATGTTTTGCTCTCACTCCGGAACACACTAGCACCAGTGCAAGCACTGCTGCTTGGCTGCATTGGCGAATAAGATGTTTGTAGGAAAGACCTTCATATATTATCATACCGTCCCTCTTACTCCCACATTAATGACTAGTGTGAGCGGAACAAGCAAACTTCGAACTGTGTAAGAAACAGGTGTAAGGAAAAATCCACCAATAGGATTAAGCGCTTCATTTTGTTAGCTAAACGCTGCGCTCCCATTGGTGGCTTTTATCCTCACACATCGCTGGTGGATGTACTAAATGCGCGGCCTTAATCTTAGGTTTAATTTAATGAACGCATTTTAAAGTTCAAAAAGAATGGATATAGGTATTAATTAGGTATTAATTGTTAATTATCCCGTACGCTGTTAATCATGCAGGCTAATTGAAAAGCAATCACGAGTCACTGAAGCGTTAAGTAAATATTAATGAATTGGGTCAGTTCAATGCGCGTGTCAGCTTACTATGTCAGCGTATTTTATGCGCGTTATCTCTTGCCAGTATGATGGGACATACATACATACATACATATATCACGTCTTTATCCCTTACGGGGTAGACAGAGCCTAAGGTAACAAAACCTTAAAGCCACGTTTAGCATGATTAAGGGCGTATAGCTGGAAAGGGAAATCAAAATAGTGGTGGGTTGCCAGCCGCATCGCCTATAACATGATTCCTAAGACTTTCGCCCATTCCCTCGATGGGCTTTTACCATCTGCGCGGGAAGAGAAGCAACTGGTAAATTCTATGTTTTTTCTTTACTCCCAGACCAGCATGGAAGCAATGGGCCAAATGGGCCAAAACAATGATGGGACAATGTGAATAAATGACCAATCAGTAGTCTGTAGGTCTTGTTACCCTGGTGCCTTAAGGGATGAAAGGTTAATTACAATGTATGTATGTATGTGTGTTGAGCGATAGGTGGCCAGATTGCGTAGGCTTAGTAATGTAAGGGTGCTTACTGCGATCCTATATTTAGAATAAGAATAAGAATAACTGTATTACACCACAGAAGTTACATAACATTTTACAAAGAACACATTGTTACATAGATATAGTTAGATGACATTTTATGCGGTAAGTGAAAGTAAGTGGTCTGTATCGCGAGTGCCAACCGAAGTACAGTCAAGTGTAATAATATGTATCTAGTCAAAGTTTCAAAAATAAGTACCATACACTCTTACACCGGCGTAATAAGGTCGTGGGACATATTTTTGAGAAGTTCGTATCGATACTTATTTTTGCACTTGACCGTACCTACTCAAAATACAAAATAAAAAAGAGAAGAAATAATTAGAAAGTGTGTTGTGTGTGTATGCGCGCGTGTGTGTGTGTGTGTGTGTGTGTGTGTGTGTGTGTGTGTGTGCGTGTGTCTATAATATTACGTACAATTATTAAATGTTTTGAGACGTGCGTGAAAGCGTACCCTAAGCAGATAAGTGGCCCTTCCGTTTAGATTTATATAGATAGTCAGTGTGAGACCAACCGTCGGTCAAGGTCGCCCGATCAGAGCGTCTATTCCCGACGTCAAAGTGATATCACAGCGCAGAGTAAACGATGACGTTGACTTTACATTTTGATTGATGAGGCTATAATTATCCCAAAAATTTAATTGACTTCACTTTTGGGGTGCGAGTCGGGTTACCTCCACGTGTGATCAAGAGCTGCGGTTCGTTTTTGGATCCGTCCGAGGGGAAGTGCAGTGCTTGTTCCGGTGCACCCTGGGCACCGGTTAATGATTTCCTGGTGGTTTCCGAGGGATATCATTATCCGTTGGCTAAGAGCCCAACAGGGGCGGGGAGGGGTCTTATGACCATGTTCTACCGTACAACGTTGCCGACATTTTTGTCACAAGATTTTTGAATACTGTATTTATTATTACCTTGACATTGGCGAAATCATCGCATGGTTCGATCGGGCCATGTTCGAACGCCGTATGCATCGATACGAATGAAACGATGGTTGCTTAGGGAATGACAATTTATTCACAATAAACAGCCTATTTATACGGTCACAGAAAAATCTTAATAGCGCCATTCAGGATTGCTATGGACATATGACAGCGACATCTATGGGTTTTTAAACTAACTAAATATGACACAAATTATTTACATAGAAATATACTGAACCTATAAAACACGGTTGAACATACCGCCCACCATGGACAACCTTGTCCATAACTAACTGGATAACATTCCTGATGTGCTAATATAGTTGATATTTACATTAACATATTTTACTGAAAATGACTTGACCAAAAACATATAATTACACTTAACCTTTCATGACTTACAACACAACTACTTACTGAAAGGTTATCTTCATTTAAAACCTAGATAGGAACTCTACTAATAAACCGTTTGCTTCTTAATTTATTTCTTACAATAACACCATTAATTATTTACAAAATGTAACTTTACAAAATGTAAATTTTGCAATTAACTTTAACGCAAATGCATACAACTAAGTACCAAAAAACATATTAAGACACAGGCAGGCAATCTTGCTCAGACCAGTGACTACTGACACCCTGAAAACTGGCAGAAGCAAAACTATTATTATAAGCAATGTAATGAAATAAATGATGAAATGCAATTATGAAACACCCATGCAGGTACTGAATAAAAAATACACTTGTCACGTATTTTATTAAACATTTCATTTATTCACACACTGTAAACACAAAACTGAATTCACCGCACCGCACTAAAAATGACAACAAAATAACACAAATAACTTAACACCAACATTACTATAAAATTGAAACAAATCTTCAGCCACTTCGACCTTACATATCTACTGGCTTTAAACTTATCTTTGAAGCGACTGCGCCGTTTCTTTGTTGCCAATCGATGAAAACAATTATAATAGTTCCTTAATTCTTGCTCTATGATAAAGCCTCAACTTGCCTCTTAAATCTGTATTTTGTTCTCTTGTTTCATAAATCCTAGTTTTTGCTATTTGAGCACTATTTGCAGACGTAACTACAGACTTGCACAGAATTTGGTTTGACTCTGCGATTTTAGTTGCTTCGACTCTTTGTGGACTGTATCTTGGACTGATAATCAACCAAATTTCTTCGCACCTGGACTTCATACCGCTGTCAGTAGCGCCATCCTTTGACAGAATAAAGAAACACAACTTCCCGCCCACCATGCGCAAACTTTGGTGGTTCGTTTGCTCTTTATTCGGTCTCAACGTATCGCACAGAATTTTTCTTTTACATTCAGGATCACCGATTACGTCAAACTTTGTTTCTTCACCAGCCGCGCCTTTGCAAACAGATGACATACAGCTGGTTGTTAGTAGTGGTTCTTGTGAAGATATTAGTGAAGCCATATCCGACCTTTGGACTCCTACTTCCGCTTCTAAAGACATGCCAACTTTGTCAGATATGCCGCTTGACATGTCGCACTTCACATCCTCATCATTTAGTGGTAATTTACATAGTACAACGACCTTATTTTTTTGAAGTATTGTGGAATCTACCTTACTGGAACCAGATTTCGACTG
Source organism: Pandemis cinnamomeana (assembly GCA_932294345.1). Classification (NCBI taxonomy): domain Eukaryota; kingdom Metazoa; phylum Arthropoda; class Insecta; order Lepidoptera; family Tortricidae; genus Pandemis; species Pandemis cinnamomeana. Next base: position 4,374,850 of record OW028724.1, on the reverse strand, counting down.
AGCTTGAACCAAAGCCGATGCCAACGGTAATTGACACTGGCTGGTCGAAATACAGGCTTGGGGCGACTCATCGTTAGATGAAGTAGCTGAAGTTGCTTTCTTAACTACACCTATGCCAACCGAGTGACTTGCCTTAACTATAATCTCGGTTGAGCTGGTGACTTCTAGCTGTGATTTCCTCAGTACAACGACCTTCTCTGTTGGGAGAAGTATTGTGTTGGTCACTTGTTGTTCCCTCGTCGATGCGTGTTCAACGACATTTTTGTCAACCAATGGATTCTTGACTTCACTGTTATGATTGGTTGACTGTATCATTTTGGGATGAAGCAACATGTGATGCTTCATTGGACATAAACGGCATCTGAAAGAATGACGACATGAGTGAGCTGAATGACTAGAACCTAAACAGTTATAACACAGGTTGCGGGTCTGAACAAAGTGCCGAAGTGTGTCAATATCATGTGCTGCGAACTGAATACAATTTTCTAACTTATGACTATAACTATTGCAGTATGTACAAGGTGACAGTTGACTTTCATACACACTATTTACAGGATTGTGGTAAACGTTGACATTTCCTATCTTACAGATGAAATCTCCCGACTGCCAACTATTCAGATCATCAGGATCTACGATTGAGGTTTTGGATGAGTCTTCTTTTGACTGGAAGCTTAAAATCACATCTTGAAGTTGGTTTCTATATCTAACATAAAGCTCTTCTGCTTGCTCGAACTCCGTTTTGTAAGAAGAAGCTTTGACTTCTACCGAAGTGATTGAATCCAAAATGGATTTGTGCGTTTCCACGAACGACTTCCAAATGCAATCCAAGTTCTCTAATCTCGTTTCAATGTAGCATTGATTAATAATGTATTCATTTGGCAATTTCATAAAATTCATTCTTGCTTTGTCAATTCGTGAAATTATGTCTCTTTGACATCTGCCAATTTTCTCCATTTTCAATAGATTTTCAAAGACAAAGTTCGAACTTAAAACAGTTTCAATATTTTTCTTAGCAGTTTTCTAAGTGTTTTGACATCTGAGTGAAAACCTGCGTGGATTCCCCGTCAGTTCACTTTTTCTTAAATTATTCTAAGTCCGAACTACAACCGAAATTCTTCTAAGTCTAAACTCATCAAATCTTCTAAGTTACAATTTTTTCTTCAATTTTGAACTCTACTGCGAAATGTCAGAGTACTCACTGTTGTTCACCACATTACTGTAACCTGTCACTCCTTGTATGGCAGCAGTTCCGCTTCTGCAGCAGCTCAGCTGTTCAGCTCACATCCACTTGCAGCAGCTCCTCTCTCGCAGTAGGTAGCTCCAGCGTCAACAAGCCAGCAGCAGCACCGTCATGCCGCTCCGGTGACTGCAGTGGACCCGTCATCAGTTCCAGACCGTTATCCGGTTCGAAGGACCATGTTCGAACGCCGTATGCATCGATACGAATGAAACGATGGTTGCTTAGGGAATGACAATTTATTCACAATAAACAGCCTATTTATACGGTCACAGAAAAATCTTAATAGCGCCATTCAGGATTGCTATGGACATATGACAGCGACATCTATGGGTTTTTAAACTAACTAAATATGACACAAATTATTTACATAGAAATATACTGAACCTATAAAACACGGTTGAACATATGGTCCTTCGAGCCGGATGCGGGTTCGAGGATTGGACCGGCACGAGTGTCCGACGCAGTAGCGGCCCACTGCTGGAGGTGCAGCGGGAGAATCTACGTCATCGTGGACAGTGACGTCAACGGAATGCTGGATGACGTCATCTACGCGTCAGGACATCGTTAAGTGGTTAAGTGTTAACGATTAACTGTGAGTACTCTTTAATTGTTCATTAGGGACTTAGAAAAGTTCAAGAAAGTTGTAAATTAGGACTTAGAATAATTCTCCTAAAAACGCAACTACGGGGAATCCACGCCCGATTGGCGCCAGAGTTGTGAATAAAAACACTTAGAAAAATCACTGTTGCTGGACTTAGAAAATTTATTGGAAATTTCTAACACTTAGTTTAAAAATAAAAAATGGAACGCAAAGCGCAACTTCAAGTAAACTTGTTAGACCGTATAGAAAAGGCTAAAGATAATTTCAAAAAATCGCCTAAAGAGCGTCTCAAGTCTAATGATTATATTAGCGCTAGATTAGAGGTGTTAGAACAACTATGGGCTGAGTTTAGCAAGATTCATAATGAAATAGTAATGGGCGTAGATCGAGAAACCTTACATGAGAGTGCATATATTAAGGAAGACGTATACACTGACACACAGGAGTTGTACGTGATATACAAGTGCGAACTAACATCTGCACTCAGCAAATTGAAGCCCACTACTGTTCAAGCTGTCAGTGCCAACGAATCCGCAACAGGAACAATCAGATCGAGAATAAGACTGCCTGAAATTAGTATTCCTAAATTTTCCGGGAAGTACTCTGAATGGACGACGTTTCGCGATTTGTTTGTAGCCCTTGTGCACAAAAATGAGTCTTTGGATGACGTGCAACGTTTACACTACCTCAAGGGTCATCTATCTGGTGAAGCAGAACAACTCTTAAGACATGTGGATATAACTCAGGAGAATTATTTGAAGTGTTGGGAACAATTAGAAAAGAGATACAATAAAAAAAATACCTAGCCAACAACATACTGAAACGACTGATGAGCCAAAAGAACTTGGTTACAGAATCTGCGAGTGGTATAAAAGAGCTGCTAGACACGACGAACGAGTGCTTGAACGCCCTGAAGAATATTGGCGTTGATGTGTCTAACTGGGATACTATTATTATATACCTAGCTTGCTTAAAGTTGGATTCCGAAACCAGAAAGCAATGGGAACTGAAAGCCAGTAACGATTCAGATGATCTGCCTAACTTGAAAGCATTTGATGATTTTTTGGAAAAACGGTTTAGAGCATTGGAGTTTGCAGAGCCTAGATCTTCAAAACCTGGTATTTTTGTCAATAGAAATGCCATTGTTCATCCAAACAAAAGCTCGAATGCTCCTACCAATCCAAAAGTTCATCATGCAACTGCCTTGTCATGTTCCTATTGCTCGGAAGACCACAGAATTAGTAATTGTAAGAGTTTCGCGAAAAGTGATATTGACGCTCGTCGTAGTTTCGTTCAGTCCAATCAGTTATGTTTTAATTGTCTAGGTCCAAACCATACTGTTTTTGTTTGCCGCCAATCTTCGAGATGCCGCATATGCAGGAAAAAACATCATTCGCTTCTACATCCCAAGAATACAAATTCACAGACTGATTCGGAAGGATCAAATCAGTCAGCCGAGTCGACCGTAGCTGTGCACGCAGCTGCTACGAGTTCATCTTCGCAAGATGAGCCCATTAGTACCGAGGTGAAAAGCCATTTTTCGACAAGTCGTAATCAGGTGTTGTTAGCCACGGCTTTAGTCAAGGCACAATCGAAAATTGGAACTGGTACTACTCTCAGGTGTTTAGTGGATCAAGGGTCACAGGCTTCCTTGATCACAGAGTCGGCAGTCCAGCTGTTAGGACTAAAGAAAATTCAACACAAGAGCACAATTTCGGGTTTGGGAACCGACGAAGGAGCCACATTAGCTTCCAAGGGAATGACAATTTATTCACAATAAACAGCCTATTTATACGGTCACAGAAAAATCTTAATAGCGCCATTCAGGATTGCTATGGACATATGACAGCGACATCTATGGGTTTTTAAACTAACTAAATATGACACAAATTATTTACATAGAAATATACTGAACCTATAAAACACGGTTGAACAGGCCATATTAGAAAAGAAGAAGAAGGCTTCAATTTAATATGAAACTTTTACGGAGGGTAGAACCTTGTGCAAGGTATGTCAGGATCGATAGCACACAAACTCAAATCCTGTTCAACTCAAACTCAAATTCTGCTGCCATGCAGCCTGGTTCTGTGTAGGTACCGGAGTGAAGAGTACGGACGGCTGGGGATATTAGTGACACATGAGGGATTTAGCTACCTATGCTGGTGGTGTTTACTTACCATCAAGTGATCCACGTGCTCATAAACCTACTTCACAAATTAAAGAACTTTGATAGCGAAAATATTGATGGTACTCGTATTTATTCAAGAATTTGACATTCTAGTTAATTAATAAAATCACTCTTTCTGATTGGATTAAAACCATTACACATTTTAAAATCCTTGATTTATCTCTTTCTCTCCTCATCCCATACCATACGACCGATAGAAATGGTGAATGCGATTGCGGTTCTATGTGCGTGCATGCATGCTTCTGCCTGGAAATATCGGGAATTCGTTAAAGGGTGCTTTCAAGCTTGTCTGGGAGCAAAGAAAAAACATAGAATGTACCAATAGCTTTTCTTCCGCGCATACATGCCATATATATGGCAAAAGCACGATGGAATGGGCGTAAATCTTAGGAATCATGTTATAGGCGATGCGGCTCGCAACCCATCACTATTTTGATTCCCTCTTTCCACCTATACGCCCACGATCATACTAAACGTGGCCTTCAGGTCTTGTTACCTTAAGCTCTGCCTACCCCGTAAGGGATAAAGACGTGATTTATGTATGTATGTTATGTTACACACTATTGATAATATGTCCGTGAGCGTTAGACAATATGGCCTCTGGTTTTCACGACGCTATCTGGTCACTTTACTGGCGTCGAATAGAGCCGGCGGGGCGTCAAATGCGGTATCGAGATTGCAATACGATCCTGCTGTTGACTGCTCGGTTACCGTCTCACAGGCTCGAATCCAATTTAAATAAACAGGACGGAAATAGAAACAACTTTGTATAGATAAGACACAGGGGCCCAATTTTTGAAAGCACATCACTCGAAAGCGATATAGATCTGTTACATCTTCAAAACTACAGCTCGAATCAAATTTGTAAGTAGTTCACATGATTAATGCACCCTGTAATTTTCTAAGCTTTATATTTCAAATTCAGCACGATTTTTACCATTTTCGAGTTGTATTTTCATAAATGTGCTGTCAAAAATCGGGCCCCAGCATTCCCTAGGAGTCTATTACTTTTATTCAATACCTACTTGGTAAATACAGCCTTGACTTTCGAATTTATAATATTAATAATAGGAATTTTGAGCCATCGTTTCGACTGCACTAAAACAGTTCCGAGCGGACTTGCAAACTTACTGACCGACAAAAAGAAGTTCAAACTCAAACTCAAACTATTTATTGCATAAAAATGTTGTGACAAAGATGTTATTATGTATAACATCCTCAATTCAAACATTCTCAATTCAATTGTAGTTTTTTATTTGATAAAATACGAATGTCCCAAACTTGGTCGTTCCTAACTTTTCGGAAAAACCATCATCGCGTACTTCTAAACTTCAAAAAGTTTTTTTCTCTAAATGAAACTCATGTAAACCACAACCCAGCGTTCTGAGGGATCAGTGACCTAAAGAATGTGATGTTTTGAATCCACTGCCGTTTGTGAAGGATCTCGGCAAACAGAGAATAATTAACTTCGCACAATTAAAAAGCGGTTTTCATGTTCCTGGTTTAGTCAGGATTAAAATTAACTATGCGGATTTGCATAAGAGGCTTAGGTTTGGAGCAAAAATGTGGCTTCAATTTCGTTTAACGTGGACGCCCAATTTATTAAATATTCACTTTCTGTAACAAAGAATAATCCTGTATACAAAGATTTTTGGAATTATTTTTTAAGTATTTACACAATTTTGTTTATTTTCTCGTAGAAACTTCATAAACAACTTATTCCTTTCTAAGTCGTTTTCCACCTTAGTGATACCTATTCAAACGCACAACATTCTGCTTGTTATTCGGATACGTCAGCACACTAGACCAATCAACCTAATATAATAAATAACATTCTCACAGTAGCAGCTGTATTTCAAATTATTAAAATCCAAAATTTACTTTTAATTAATTTTTCCCCACCCAGGGGATTCGAACGCTCAACCGTCTGCTTGATAGGCAATATATCAACCCACTAGGCCACCACGACCACTCCCTCACTCGGCAAATAAGCAATATGTTTCAACTTGTCCACAGGCTCCAAAATGTACGGCCTTCTTCTCGAGAACATGGCGGAGTACATCCGCCAGACGTACGGCGAGGAGCGTTGGGAGGACATCAGGAGGCAGGCTGGCGTGGAACAACCCTCGTTCTCGGTGCACCAGGTGTACCCCGAGAACCTCATCACACGACTCGCGAAGAAGGCTCAAGAGGTATTTAAAAGCTACAAAATTTTGAGATGGTGAAAACGTAAGGGATAAGACTTTTTTTTTTTTTTTTACGAACTGACCAGTGATTGACCTCTATTTCACTTGGTGGAAGGTGCGGATGAGGCCAAAGGTGTAACTCACTGGTTCAGTAATAGCCTATTCACTCTAGCCTTGAAGAGCCCTAGATTGTATCTCTCCGGAAATACAGACGATGGATTACATACGTGATTTGTGTACTAAAAGAAAATAAAACTAGTTGCTTCTCAATATGGACCTCGCAAAGTAACGCCTTTCATTTTAGTAGGTATTTTGCACTATACTATCGTTCTTGAGGGGTAATTAATCCCCCTCTCAAGTATAAACTACATTTACATACAATAACGTAGGTCAGTATTCCCGCATTTGCATCTCCTTGAATTAGTAAAGTTTTCGCAACTAGGTACGTAGGATATTTCATTTCATGTTTTACATAAACAAGGCGTAAATCATAAGTCCCTTTCTGATTTCGGTTACAACTTTGAAGTTGAATTCATAATAAACCTCCAGGTACGGGCCCCTGAAATTAACATTGAAACTTTCCTTTATTCCTCACAAGTAAGGGTCTAAAGAGTAAGTACTCGTAGATACCTAAATGTTATTGCTCCAATGAAACCATATTGCATTTTAGGCAGGTAGGTAACTAATTATATGAATTTTTTTTAACCGGTTATTAATTAAGTCTTAAATCTTTGAATAAATTTTCATAAACACCAGATTATTAGCTACATCATCATGAACATGATGAACAAATCTGCTCCGACCGGGGATCAAACCCGGGACCTCTAACTTCGTAGTCAGACTAACCAGTATTTAATTCTCTACTCCATCGGACAATTACCCCCTTATTCATAAACCCTCTAGGCTTCTGCTAACTTAGCTATCGTTTGTCCTTGTCACTTTGACATTTACCGTCACAGATAAGGACAAACGATTGCTAAGTTAGCAGAAGACTATAGAGCGTTTATGAATAAGGGGGTAAGTGTATATCCTAGTAAAACAAACCGCCTTAAAAACAAAAGCTTATCTCCTCGTCATTTCTCTAAAACGGAAGTTTCTTTATTAAAATTTACCGCACCTTTGAAAAAGTAATTTTCAAGTTGTCTCAACATTCCCGTTTTCTCAATCCGCTATTGTTATTGGCCGTAAAATTCTTTTAAACGAATTGTCGCGGTGGCTTTGTTAACTTCGTGACAGCTCTGAAACTTTATAAAGACTGATACTAAACGCTGATTAAGTAACTAATAGTTGCTTCTCTTCCTGCACGAATGGTAAAAGCCCATCGAGGGAAAATCATAGGAATCATGTTAGTGTTGTACTTTATTGAAATGGACATCCGCAAAGTCCTCCGCATTCAATACAATAATTATGTTATAGGCAATGCGGCTAGCTACTTTTATTTGATTCCCCTTTCCACTTATACGCCCACAAATTTACCATTGATTGGGCCACGTTGTGTGCGAATGTGGGACCACGTTTAGCATGATTGTGGGCGTATAGGTGGAAAGGGGAATCAAAATAATGATGGGTTGCTAGCCACCAGTGGCGTGGCGTCAAGTATGCCAGAAGGCAAGCCGAAGGGAATTTTACTAGCCTAAATTCTGCACAATAAAGTGCCCAACTGCCTTAAAATAGTCAAGCCAGTGGGAATCGAGTTCTATGGACGCCACGCCACTACTAGCCACATCGCCTATAACTTGATTCCTAAGATTTTCGCCCATTCTCTCGATGGACTTTTACCATCTCCGCGGGAAAAGAAGCAACTGGTACATGCTATGTTTTTCTTTGCACTCAGACCAGCATGTTATGTATGTATTGTAGAGTTGCTAAGTGCAAAGTATTAAAAACGGGACAGTGTAGCTATTTAAAGCTAGTGAAAGAAAATGTAATTTAGATTGATACTTTGTTATAATATTTTCAAGTTTTTCAAACAATACATCCGCTTCCAGTGGAAGCCCTAAGTGGACTTTAACATAATCCAAAACTCTACCTGCACACAGGTATATGGGAGACTAGCTGTTGCCCGCAACTTAGTCTGCATAGAATTCGTTTAACGCTATCTAAAAGTAGCCTATGTGTTATTCCAGGCTATAATCTATCTATGTTCCAAATTTCATCCAGATCTGTCCACCCGTTCTGGCGTGAAAGAGTAACAAACATCCATACTCACAAACTTTCACATTTATAATATTAGTAGGATTAGAGACGTGCCAAACGTTTATCACCATTTTATCACTATTAATAATTGTCCGGTAGATTAACTATTTTTAACTTGTAGATATTCCTGAAATAAAATAGATTACATTTTATAATAGCTTAATGTTGCTAGATGACGGATTTTGTATAAAATATTTATATTAAGATCAACTAAGGTGTGACGCGAGCGACGAAATGTTTATCGTTCGAATTCTATTTCACTTTGATGTGTCGTCACTTTCCCACATGCGATACGTATACATAAGTATAATGTAGTAGCAAAACGTATATCTACACTGGATTGGCATAACCATGGAGGAATTACATAATAATAGAGAGAATCGAGCTAGAGATACATACCTACATACAATATATATCCTACTATCCTACTTAATATTATAAACGCGAAAGTTTGTAAGTATGGATGGATGGATGTCTGTTACTCTTTCACGTAATAACTACGAATGGATTTGGATAAAATTTGGAACGGAGATAGCTGATACCCTAGACACATAGGTTATTTTTTATCCCGGAAAATTGCAGTTCCCGCGGGATAGCGATAAACTAATTTGTTGCAGACGAAGTAAATAGAAGTAAAAACAAATCTTTATCTTTTGATTCCCCTTTCCACCTGTAAGTAGGTATGCCCACAATCATGATAACCATGACTTTTAGTTCTTGTTTGCTTTGTCAGCTAAGGATTGTGATCAAGATTGTAAAAATACACAATATGCTCAAATTAAAAATCCCGTAGATATTTAATTGTTGCTTGCCGTTTCGTATTTTGAGAAAGGATTTACTATACCAATACTGTATACTCCTATAATATATATCAATATAATACATAAAATAAACAAAGAAATATTTACACTTAACTTAAAAAGATCATGGTTAAAGTTATGGTTAAAGTAATTTGGTGGAACTCACACAAAACTTAAGCTACAGGATGATGATACTGAATACTGAGTTACTTTACGAGAGAGCCTTTTAAAAGCATCATCGATACAATCAATCATCGATGTTAGGGAAGTGCAAACACACCAAAACGTCCTCGAAAAAGGATTGCACTGCTAGCAATACGTACTTTGTAAAGTACATGGGTAAAACAGCTCACCGAAAATATTGGTGATATATTGAAGGGTTCTGAAGATTTCCCCTGAGAGTGCTTCGATGGGGGTTCTACGGGGTCGGGGTATAAATAGTTAATAAACTGTTAATAACTACACTCTGTATAAATTGCTTGGTGATATTGTGTAGAATAAAGTGCCATAAAAATATGGAGAATAATAAAACTAAATAAATGTCGTCATATCTTTTCTTGAGTATTGCTTCTTTAAAAGTAATTTTAGCTCTCGAGGGGATGGAGATTTTGATGTGGTTTTTTCTTGCTAAAGCCTTTCCTTGCTGTGGTTCTTGGCCAAGGTCCAGTAGTTTGAACAGTGTCAGCTTTTTTCCAAAATTATGTAAGGCATTTTTGGCATGAAATTGAATTATTTTTCTATTCCAAAAATTCAAAATTCAAAATTTATTTTTGCAAATTGCCCGCCATGGGTTCTTGTACATGTCCATGTGACCATCATTGCCAAGAAGACTGCGCCGCAAGAAACTTGGCTATTTACTTATGAATCTTATGATATGAAAATGATGTCTGATTACCTTGCTGCATTTTTATTGGTATCTTGCTTACCTATTAGGAGACCTCTAACCTTCTCACATGTACTCCTGAATCCTACTAATATTATAAATCTGAAAGTTTGTGTGTATGGATGTTTGGATGTTTGTTACACTTTCACGCCAGAACGGCTGGACAGATCTGGATGAAATTTGGAACATAGATAGATTATAGTCTGGAATAACACATAGGCTACTTTTTATCCCGGAAAATTGCGTAATTCCTGCGGGAAAGCGATAAACGAATTCTATACAGACGAAGTTGCGGGCAACAGCTAGTGTTCAATACATTTTAATTTTTTTCGTTTTTCTTCACTTATAATTGATTACTCGATTAACATGTGGGGGGTTTCTAAAATTTTTGATTTAATTTATCAAGAACACACTTAATCAGTTTTTTAATCACATTAATATACAGTTTCAGTTTGTGTGTCGGGTGACCTTTTGATATGAGCTCCTATAATTATAAACAACAAACAACTTAGTCGTTCGTGGCACCTCTTTCAACCTTGACCCATTTCGTACATAGTGGGACCAATTACGCGACTAGAAATGTAAATGGTTATCAATTTACAGGTATTGTTGAGACGCTGCAATTAAGGGTGCCATAGAAATTGCTGTTTGACCTCGAAACGAAATTGTTTCGTTTACTTGAACGATAATCTTGTTTGGCCTTTGTAATTAAGCCATTTTGTTTTGTTTACAATTCAATTAAAGATCCCTTTTTGTTCTTGAGGGAAGAGTTGTGATGGATTAGGATTGTAATACTGTATTTCAACTGATGCAGCATCGGCCCATTAGCTCAGTTGGTTAGAGCGTCGTGCTAATAACGCGAAGGTCGCGGGTTCGATCCCCTCATGGGCCACAACTCTTTTGGCTTTTTTTTTAATTTAGGCCACGTTTAGCGTGATTGTGGGCGCATAATAGGTGGAAAGGGAAATCAAAATAGTGATGGGTTGCTAGCCGCATCGCCTGTAACATGATTCCTAAGATTGTCGCCCATTCCCTCCATCGACTTTTGCGCGGGAAGAGAAGCAACTAGTACATTCTGTTTTTTCTTTACCCCAGACCAGCATGCAATAATTTAAATAAGTTTAAATTTAATTAAAAGTATTATTGATAAATTATTAAAAGACCGCCCTGCCCTAATAATCTAATCGTATAAATCTAAAAATAAAAAAGATAAAAAACCAGGTTTGGAGGTGCTGGGATTTGAACCCAGGACTTTCAGCATGCGAAGCAGACACTCTACCACTGAGTTACACCCCCGATATTCTATAGTGTGAAATTACTGTAGATATTAGGAGAAGTATTTTAGTCAAAACTTGAAAATAACATTCACAAAGATTACACACTTCTAAGATAGTTCACTACTACGAAATAAATTGTTATGACATTTTTTATTATAACCGTGTTTTTTGTTGCAGGTTTTAGGCATAACAGAACGCGAATTTATGGATCAAATGGGAGTTTACTTCGTAGGTTTCGTCTCTCAATACGGTTATGACAGAGTTCTATCAGTCCTCGGACGCCACATGCGAGATTTTTTGAATGGACTAGATAACCTTCACGAATATTTAAAATTTAGTTATCCTAGAATGAGGGCGCCTAGTTTTATTTGTGAAAATGAGACGCGACAGGGCCTGACACTGCACTACCGGTCAAAGAGAAGAGGATTTGTCTACTACGCTATGGGACAAATCAGAGAGGTCGGTATTTAACATAGTTTTCGAATTAAATGTACTACCTACCGTAAAGATTGGTGATGCAAAATAAAGAGCGATATATATGTGTAATACGCGTAGGTATGCCCGGACGTGAAATATAGAAAAGAGCATTTTTCTAAAACGATGAAGACACTGTTATTAAAAAGTAACAAAGTTTATTTTCAAATATTCTTATTGAATTTAAATTGTAAAATGAAAGCTAAAATTATTCTTAACACTAAACTAAACCTCTTTAAAATAATTTAATTCTCCTCATCCCTTTGCCTACGTAAATTGATAAAATAAAACACTGATTTATAGGATTAACTGAAGGATTACCGTCGGCGTCTGTTTATTAATTAATTGGCTTTGCTCAACACCCATTTTGATGTCTAGACGAGTAAAAACTGTGATTTTTGTCGTTTCCTACAGTACGTAGATAACAGCATAAATTAATTGATACCTACATACTTGAGTTTTATTATTCAACCGTAAACAAAAAAAAAGTACAAACTAAACAGACGTGTATTTGAAATTATCCCATCTTCACCGCAGTCGGATAGAACATAAAATTAATGATCGTAAAAAAAAAAACAAAAAGATAATCCCAGCTTTGGAGGTGCGGGGTATCGATCCCCGTACTTCTCGCATGCTAAGCGAGCGCTCTACCATCTGAGCTACACCCCCGGATGATATCACGGATGAAAATAACATTCACTTTACGTAGCTGTTATGTTGTGACTCATAAATATCAAGCTCACTGTTTAATAGCAAAATATGAAACTAGATGGCGCTGTAAACAATGCAATGTTAGTAGTGATGCTTTTTACGGTACGGTAAAAAAATTAAATAAAACTTAGTACAATAAACCACAGTACCGATGTCAAGCTATAACAAGAGGCATCTTCATCCAATTGTAATTTTATTATAATATTTTTTTGAATGACCTGTTTTTAGCGCTAGTAAATTAGTGCGCGACAAATACTCGTTATTGGATGGTGGCGCCACCGTCTAAGCAGAGTTCTTTCTGCCTGACAATACCTGGCTATTAAAGATTAAGGAAGCGCTTTGGTAGAAGTGAAGCTGCTTGATCAAAACCCAAGGAAAAGCAATCGCAAAAATTTGGAGTGTTTATTGGTAACCCAGACATAATAAATTATCAAAATGTTCGTCTACGCCCATCTACATTTAGTTCACATTCCTGTTGCAAGATGGCGCTGCATGCTACAAAATGAAGGTTTATATACTTGATATTACTGAATAACTAGACTAGTCTTACACTAGATATCGAGTAAAACGGTAGATTTTAACTTCTCTCCTCATAAAGGGTGGTAGAACGTCATGCACGTCCGGGTCGCTATTATAACTGACGTTTAGCAGAATAAGATGAACATTTAAAAAAAAAAAACTAACATTTTTTCCTTCTATAAATTACTTAAATTTTCCATATAGTGTCAATTTTGTGACGACCCGTTATAAATCGTATGAAAAAATTCTACAAAGCTGTCAAAAAATAGAAAAAGTAAAGAGTATAACATTTTTTTTTGAAAATGCTCAACAAACCATTCTATTTGGTTATCTCTTCTAAGGGTACAGATGATCTATGGTTTCAACTGGTGCAGTCTGCACATCACCTTCTATGACCCCCTATTTTCCAGGTAGCCCGCCACTTCTACCACAAAGAGATGCGAATAGAACTCCTCAGGGAAGAGCTGCTGTTCGACACAGTCCACGTCACCTTCCAGCTGACGTTCGACAACAGGGCGTTTACACTGGCCTCTCTGGCCATGACCAGGGAAGAGAAACATCTGCCGATCAGCGCGTCAGTGCTCTTCGAGATATTCCCCTTCTGCATTGTCTTCGGGTAAGTTTTTCAAAATGTAACAAGGGGTCTTACTGTCTCAGAGTTGTTCTGGAATATTGCAGCTAAGAATGTTCATCCAAAGTAGCCTAAGCACCTACCTATTCGAACTTAATTTTATTGCGTGTATGTGTTGAGAAAAATCGCTCGTTTTTAGGAAACTATCACTTTAAGATGATTAGATAAAGTGCAAAGTTCCCACGGGATTATTATTGCTGATATTGTTGTGCACAGATGCACAACAACCTCTCATCTTCAGATTAAACCAGATAGAAATGCAAAGTACCTACTCTGCATTATTGAACTTGGCAATATTCACACAGGCTAAGCTAAGCTCCAGACTAGGTACAGGGGCCTGATTTTTGGAAAGCACATGTGTGAAAACACCACTCGAAAGTGGTGAAAAATTGTGCTGAATTTGAGATACGAGTAGCTTAGAAAATACTTAGGGCTCTCATTAATCTTGTGACCTAGTCAAAAATTTGATTAGAGCTGTAGTTTTGAAGATGTAAACAGATTTATACCACTTTCGAGTGGTATTTTCATACATGTGCTTTCCAAAAATCAGGCCCCAGACGGCTTTGTGGAGTAATTCTCGCAGCTAATTGCACTTTAATGATAGCTGGAGAAAAAAAAACATATTTTTTTAATTTGGTCTAACAGTTTGATTTACAAACTAACTCGGCAAGTTAAATAAAGCTTATGTGGGTGTATGGTTCTTGTGGTGTTTTAGATATAATCTAATAAAATCCTATCCTATCCTACTAATATTATAAATGTGAAAGTTTGTGAGTAGGTATGGATGTTTGGATGTTTGTTACTCTTTCACTCCAGAACAGCTAGATAGATCTGGATGAAATTTGTAACATAGATAGATTATAGTCTGGAATAACACATAGGTTACTTTTTATCCCGGGAAATTGCGTAATTCCTGCGCCAGGATAGCGATAAACGAATTCTATGCAGACGAAGTTGCGGGCAACAGCTAGTAGGACAATAAATCCACGTCCACAGTAAAATAACTATCTCCGACCCTGCGTTCTCCATTAAATTAGACTTAGACATGGCGACATAAATCCTAGCACGTCGTTAAAGTCGGATTTGCACTGCGTACATTCAGACAAAGTACAAGTAAAGATAGAACCACAAAAACAGATAAGTGAGACGGTAAAACTACCTGCTCCTTTGACTAGCAATACCTTAGTCCTTACTTCAGTAGAAACCAGATAATTTAAAAATGGTTTCCCACATTATTACCGGATTCACCGAACTCCAGGAATTTCGCAACAAATTTCATTCCCAACTTCAGCGCAATATGTCACCGTCAAGGTACACCCCGCCCCCAATACGACACCAAATCTTGAAGTTCTTGGTACGGAGTGGCTGTTCAGCTTGAGTCGCTTGTGGTACGCTTTTGTTTGCTCTACCGAATTAAACGGAGTTTTAATGTACACTTAATTTGCATACGTTTGAGACGATCCCATTTAGAGTAGGTAACTAAATTCTATATTCCGTGTAAGTTTGACATTGATTGCTTCAAATCGATTGACAAAAAGCTTGCCAGCTGTGAACAGTGGAGTATAAATTGAATTATAAAAAGGAAATTAAAAAGAATCAACTAACTTTGATCAGGATATCTCGAGCAGTTAAAATCGGTTTTTTTTCGTTTAAACGTTCGTTTTTCACGAAACATTGGGGTGGATAGGAGGTGGCGTTTGAAGAATCTAGCCAAAGAATATACTAAGTACACATTTTACAATTAGGTATATCTATTGATCAATTATTTCGCAAAATACCAAACTTTCTCGATATAATAAAATCGGTACCCGAACTAAATTATAAACGAGGGTATTTTCGGAAAACAGCGGCATCAGAATTTCCTGAAATTAATCCCTAGACAGAGGCCGTTCACGATGGAAAGAATTTTCCAGTTTATCCTTAAGAAGATATAAATTAATTATTTAAAGTTTTCTTACAGATCGGACATGGTGGTGCGCAGCATTGGGAACTCGTTGATGGTCATACTACCAGATTTAGTGGGCAAAAAGATCACCAACTGGTTCGATTTGGTGCGGCCACTGATCGCGTTTAAATTCCAAACGGTAAGTAATTTAATTTTAAAAACTATTTCATTTTCCGTGCCGTGCACTAATTTGAAATGGGAAGAACCTTCTTCACGTGGTTGCAGCAAAAGCGCGCTAAGGGTGGTGGCCGATTTTTAAAAGCACATCATTCGAAAGTACCTACATTCTTACACAAGAAGCGAGACCTTTTGCAGCGTCTGAAATTACAGCTCCGACTTAAGTACAGGAGCCCGAATTTTGAAAGCACATGTATGAAAATACCACTCGAAAGTGGTGAAAAATTGTGCTGAATTTGAAATACGAGTAGCTTAGAAGATACTTACGGCTCTCATTAATCTTGCGAACTAGTCAAACATTTGACTAGAGCTGTAGTTTTGAAGATATAAACAGATCTAACCACTTTCGAGTGGTACTTTCGAATGATGTGCTTTCAAAAATCTTAGAATGCCTTCCGATTTGTCTCGTAGTCTCACTTACTCTTGGGTTTAATACTTGATTCGGCACTCTAAACTTAGGCTTGATGGTACCTACTCTAAACCCGATTGGCATTCTAAGGCAACGTACTGATAGACTACAAGCCCATGGACAAAAAAAAACATGTGAAATGAACCAGCGTGAATGAAGCTTAGAAGGCCGTTACTATATCATAAAATAACTCTGAGCGCTACGCCGTCATTTCTGAGCGGTAGATTTTTTCTCATACATTGAAAAAAAAATTGCACTAACTTCCGGCACCACCACTTTAAAGCGGCACTAGCTTTTTCGACATTTATTTTTAATCATCTATAAGCTATAAAAACGCCGTAAATTAATAATTAGTCGTAATTCCTCACTTGTACCTCAGAAATTCCATAAATGTACCGATCAGAAATGACGGCATAGCGCTCAGAGTTATTTTATGATATAGTAACAGCCTACAAAGCTTCATTCACGCTGGTTCATTGCACATGGTTTTTTTTCATGGACTTGCAGTCTATGTGTTTATTTTAAGATCGCGCCAAGTTCCCGAACTCTAGATAATAAGGGGGTCAAATGCGTAAAAATAACGTATGAAGTATTAATCTCTGTGCCACAATTTCCGTGTCCCGTCCAAGGCCTCGTCCCTAAATTGCCCAATTTACGCACACATCCGAAGCCCGCCAAGGGCAACCAAATTACACAGCTGCTTTATTAACTTAAGAGTACCTATATAACAATGTCATTGGGCCTTTTGCGGAAACTCGAAGGATTAAGAATAATGATCTGCGGAAAAAATGGTATATTTTATGCTAACTTTTGGCTGATTGTCTTTTTTCTTCTGCGCTGCTTTTGTTATCTAGCATACACATTGTAAACTTTTCAAATTGCAAGTCAATTCGACCTATGCGACTATTTTAACACGGCAAGTTAAACAATACTTCCATGCTGGTCTGGGAGCAAAGAAAAAACATAGAATGTACCAGTCGCTTCTCTTCCAGCGCAGATGGTAAAAGCCCATCGAGGGAATGGGCGAAATTCATAGGAGTCAGTTATAGGCGATGCGGATAGCAACCCATCACTATTTTGATTCCGTTTTCCACCTATACGCACACAATCTTACTAAACGTGGCCTGTATGTCTTGTTACTGTGTTAGCCCCTGTCTACCCCGTAAGGGATAAAGACGTGATTTGTGTATGTGCATGTAGGTTAAATAAGTTTGTGTTAATAAAAATTATAAAAAGCTTTATTGCCGACTTTCACTTTTTCCTGACTGTACTTGCATTGTCATCTATCCTACATAACAGGTGTACCAAATTTAAGGTCTTCCATCCACTAAAAGCGAGTCTGTTTTGCAAAAGTACCAGTTGAAACCTTTTTAACGTTTGGAAAATGCGCCTTATGCATCTCCGCGCTCGGGGCAGCACGAACGGAGGTATGACGGGCTCTCCAGCTCGCCGCTGCCTTCCCTATGGAAGGAGGGGAGAGGCCTACCGTCTAAAAACACACACGTTCCCTCCTGGCCTTGAACTGCGGGCGTTGCGGGCGCACTACGGTGACTACCGCAACGTCCACTGGCCGCCCCGGGATACCAGTTGAAACCTAGCTTGTAAACGTTTAGGTACCAACCTAACTTACGCTTGGCTGCTTTATCAATGGCAAGCAAATTCTACCACAATGTGAAGTTACCGAAGTTGTCCTTTCTAGATCCTCAATCGCACGAACAACATCTTCGAGCTGGTGACCGTGGAAGCGGTGATCCACGAAAAGACGCCGGATAAGAGGAGTGAGATCTTGAAACTGTCTGACGAGTCAGATGGGACCACTGAGAAGAACTTGAGGCTGAAAGGTTGGTGACATTAAATATCTGGCACGAGAATAACAAAAACAAGAAAAAAAACAATTTTAACTATAATTAAATTAAAATAGGTAGTATCAAATTGTCAGGTTGTTCTACGTACAAAACTATTCTACATTACCAGGACATTCTAAGGTAAAATAAAGGCTATTTCTAAATTAGAACAAAAATGTTCGCGGTTTAGTAATAAGGTCACGTGATAGCTTGGTACAGATAGAAAAATTCGAAGCTGCTGTGAGTGGTGTAGCGGTAGGTATAGCATGCATCACGGAATGATGAGGATCCGGATTCAATTCCCGGCCATAGCTTTACTTTTCGGATCTTTCTGTTTTCAAATTTTCAGTGTCGTTTAGAAATTTAATTTAAAATTCTAAACGATACTTAAAATAAAACTATTACAGTGAGTTACACCAACTTTAACGATAAATATTACCTATGATTTTGACTTACATTTAACTGAAAATCTATGAAATATGTCAAAATCTCTGGTTATGGTTATAGTTATCGCTAGAGTAGCTTGGTGCAACTCACATCACACTTATAACAGGAGTGACCCCCGCGGCATAGTACCTACCGCAGATACTGGCAGCATTAAATTTCCCTTTTAGACAGTGATCTAATACGTTGTCCAAGCACCGTAGCATCCATTAGCCTTCGAAATATCTTAATGAATAATTATAAATGCTTAAGAGCTTGCAGTTTAAACTTCACTTTGATGTTCTCAGAAATCTTTCTTGACTTTCTATTTGGTCTGATGTTCAATAACTTTTGCAAAGTGACTCCGCCACCCAATAAACTTGTAATCGCATTCGAAACCCAAATTTTCCCGTAGGTATGACGGACGGACGGACCCATATCAACTCCTAATTGAATCTGTCATCATGCTCCGATGGCGGCCAATTGATAGCCAATATTCAATAACTTAAATTATGTGGGTAGGAAGGAATTGTCGAAAAAAGGAAGTTGAAAGATGAGGTTTTTATGATAGGGTAGTTCCGTTTAGTTACGGTGAGGTCTGTTCTGTTCTGTAATCATGATATCTTAATAAACTTAAACGCTTTTGTAAATTAACAAGTCGCTCAAGTTCATATAAAATTTCAATATGACAATCATAGTATACTTAATTATACTAGCTTCTACACGCGACTTCTTCCGCGTAGAACTAGCAATTTACAATAAAAAAAGGAACAGTCGACGTCGATCGATACTATCGATAGTTCTAGACTAACGCTAGGTCTTGTCGATGTCGATCGATTGGTTTCCGTCGACCAGCCAAAGCTACCACACTAAGCGATCGTAATCGATCGATGTTGGTGAATGACATCGATCGATGGTCGATCGATTGGGTGTGCTAGCACCCTTAAGCTGGGGACTGACCAACGTTACGAGGTGTGATGTAACATGTTAGACAGCGAGCATTCATGCTGTCAATACGTAGTTGCTCGCTGGTTTCCCCGTAACAACTACGTACTGACAGCATGAATGCTCGCTGTGTAACATGTTACATTACACCTCGTAACGTTGTACAGTCCCCAGCTTTAGGCGGGTCGCTTAGTTACCTTGTCTAGAGGGCCGAGATACCTGACTCTTAGTAGTTATTATGTTAGAAGCGGACTGACTGAGCAACGAGTGATAAAACTTCATCGTTTACATTAGTTTATTTAATTCGCTTTATTTACATACTCCAAAATTCGATTTTCTAAGTTCGTTATGTTGCCGTTCCGCTCACAATAATAGTAATTAATTCGAGATTGAGAGGGATGATACGATACGAACTTAAAAAAAAAAAATCCAAATCAGTCCGGTGACGAAGTTAGTTAAAAAAAAGAAAATACAACCGAATTGAGAACCTCCTCCTTACTTTGAAGTCCATTGGATTCTTACGGAAACCTGTGTTCTTACAAAACCACACTCCACTGGTATTTCAAGTTCAACAAAAATATTGTATTATCGAGTGATATTTTCACTGATGTCCGTTCAAAAATTGACCCTGGTGATAATTTTATTACATTGATGTGACACCTTTGCATTCGTACACATTTCGTTATACTTTGTATAATTCCAAGTTCTATCTGTCAGATTAACAAGAATTTACGCCTCAGAGTTAAATGATGACTTATGAAACAAGCGAAAGTAATAGGTACACGAAAAGTTACTTATCCCAAGAGACAGGCCGCTGTCCGGGATAAAATTGACAAATGGAGTAGCAAATTCCCAGGTGGTAAACAATGATAAAGAATTTTAACTGGCCATTAAAAAATTCGAATCCCGGGCTCACGCCTTTTCGTTTTTCGGAATTTATGTGCGATATCTCTTTTGAAATTTACGATAAGCTTTTCGGTGAAGGAAAACATCGTGGGGAAACCTGCACACAACTGCGAAGCAATTCAAGGGTGTGTGAAGTTCCCAATCCGCACTGGGCCCGCGTGAGAACTATAGCCCAAGCTCTCTCATTCTGAGAGGAGGTCTGTGTCCAGGAGAGCGACGTATATAGGCTGGAGATGATGGTTAAAATATTGTTCTTAAAAAATCTACGGCTGGAAAATTGATGTCCGATCATTTAACTGACAAACCTGAGGCCTGTTGATCGTCGTAGGTACCTACTTGGAATCACAATTTCATTTACCGTTCCTTTCTATCAATTGGTAAAGATTAAGGGTAGAAAGAGATGGTGAATGGTCGCAAGCTGGTTAAATTACTGGCACATGATCATCTGCAATCAGCAATCCACGCATCTGCATCTGCGATGTCTTAGGTGGTGATGCTCACTTACCATCAGGTGACCCACTTGCTTGTTTTCCTTGTAATAAAAAAGAGAAATGGGGTATTTCTAAGCCAATTGATTTTTCAGGGATGCCTCCAAAGAAGCGTTTTGCATATGACGGCCGACGATTGCCTGATGTTATTAATTTGCATCTGAAAGGTAGTCAGTCTATGTTGGAAATGTAATCACTTGCATATAGTCGCACTATTAACAATATTCTCATTTAACGAGAACTATTTATGTTAAAAAAGCCAGATTGTGAAGGGATCTGACACGAAAGTTGACTTGCGGTCAGTTCCCAAACCTAAACCTAACCTAAGTATCCAATTTTCATTTTTACAGCGTACAAAACTGGATAACTAGCTTAGAAAACTGACTGTACCTATCTTGTATATTAGTTCGCTGAACACTTTTGAGTAATACCAAAAACTTCCAATATAGATATATTTTAGTTTGATGAAAATTTGAAATGACGCCCAAAATCAACAATTATGACGTGATTTGGCGTTTGTACGTGACACCGTTATACACTTAACCTCTCATTCATAAACGCTCTATCTCTATAGGCTTCTTCTAACTTAGCAATCGTTTGTCATTATGCCACTTTGACATTTACCTTTCACAGATAAGAACAAACGATTGCTAAGTTAGCAGAAGCCTATAGAGCGTTTATGAATAAGGGGGTTTATTTATTAAATACTTGCACATAGCTTAGCATAAGAAAAAATACTACACTCGTATTTAAATTGAAAGACCTGTGTAAATATAAGTATAATGTGTACATATACATTTTTTCAGCACTCAATGAAGTTAATGTAAAAGTGTATTTAAAATTCGCACGAAATGCACTGAACAGATGCCAAACACAAAACTTAGCGTATTTCCAGGTTGAAAATATGTTTTATTTTATAAAATGATACTTTGACTAGACCTAATTAATCATTAATAATAATTAATGAACTTGGTGTTTTAAGTACTTGATTCAAATACAAGTTACCGGAAATATCCTTCTCAGAAATGGGTCCCAAGGAGATTGTTTTTAATGAATATTTCGCTAAAGCCGATCGTAACAATGAATCACGTCGCAAATAGATCCCCTCGTTCTCTGATGTGATACAATGGCATTGACATTGAGACTTGGGTTGAAGCAAATTCTTAGTTTAGTACGTACATAATACAACGTTCTCTATACATTTTATTCAAAGCCAGCCATCCCTTTATTCTGAAAGTTTTGTTGTGTTCCGAGCATTATTTCGTTTTATTTAATTAAAGTAATAGTCCTTGTAACTTGAAATGGTGTAGGTAATGTGGTTTTCAATATGGCGTCCATTTGACGCCGACTATTGATTTGATCTTGCTGCTCTTTTTGTAAAAAATCAATTTATGTAAGACGTATGACAAAAAACCTATGTCAAAACCGTCAGTTACAGTTAACGTTATTACGTTATACTCACACTTAGAATAGCACAAATATGTAGAGATGGAGACACATAAATTCTCCTACTCGTTTGAAAATTAAATTGCGCGACTTCAATCTGGGCATTTCTCATTGTTGTGTATACTATTACTTCCATGGATGCCATTAGTGGATGTAATTACCCTGTCTATTACTTACTTCAATAAAAGTTATCCTTCATATGAGCCACATAATATCATGATTTTTTAATCCGTCATAACATATTTTCTCAAAATATTTTAAAGAGTAATTACATCTACGGTAGGGACATTCATGGAAGTGACAGTGTGCACCAAAATGAGAATGAACCATCTAAAACTGTCCTGTCATCCAGGTCAAATGATCTACATGGACAACTGGCGCATGATGATGTATCTGGGAACGCCGGTGATGCCGGACCTCTCAGCGCTGGTCTCCACGGGACTCTACATCAACGACTTGTCTATGCATGACTTCAGCAGGTATGATACAGTTGTCAATGCCTCGATCACAACTAACAAGCTTGTGGATTAATTTTACTCTGAGGGCAGCTGAACAAACTCTGCCTCGAAAGTATTATATTAGAGAAGATACCGAATCGGGAACGGAACCACAAATTTTCGAGTTTTCATTCCACGAACTTCCACAGCCACACAAACGGAAGCAGAGTTCCTTCATATCGTTAGCATTAATAATGGATCTACATTAAGAATACCAGCGGATAAAGTTCCAAATGTAAAGGACATACGGAACTGTATAATTATGTTTTTTATCTAAATTATTACTGAGAAATTTCCGCTCAATGTTAGGTCAACATTGAATGTAGCTTACGCGTTTAAGACACTTGAATCTACAGTTACAGTAATGGCAACAAGTAGATGATATTATTGGGAATAAATAGGATTGACGTTGATTTTACAGATTGTCATTTGACTTCCGCCACAACCGAGTCCGTGGCGGGCACCGGAGCTCGTTCTGAAGCGGCATTCGTATCTGGCTCTTACATGCTCGTAGGAGGGACGTATCTCATTTGTGCTAGTTTATTAGAATGTGCTTTTTCCATATTAATTATACCAAAGTACCATCGTTGTTAGCAGTTAATTATTTAATTAAATAAGATTAGTTGTTGAGACTTTGTTTATTTTATTATTCCTACAAAAGCTGTGATAACGTAAATATCTTAACAACAGTAATTTTAACTATAGTCCGTTTACAAAGGCGTTGAAATGGATTCGAATGGAGAATATTGATTTGAATTTGTTTTTCACTCAGAAGTTTATACAAGAAAGTCATTTGGTATATGAAATACGAGAGGATGTCAGACCGAGCCTCTGACTGTTTGGGGACAAAATAATTTGGACTGGAGGTCATTTGTCAAAATAAACTCGACTTTCTCCTTAATGTCAAATCAAATCTCTGTTTGGGACATTGTCTATTGGGACAAACAGTTTCAAGGTAGAGTTGTTTACAAGAAACCAACGGGACATTCCAACTTTGATCGTTTGATAATATTTGATGTTGAAAGAAACATTAAAAGTGAGTTGTTAAGTACCTAATTCTCGGAAGGCTATCGACATTATTCTGAAGCTGAAAAGCTTCTTAAATTATTTTCGGTCTATTAATTGTAAATGTACACTTGGAGACGTCCCTTTATACAACAACAAAGTACTTAATCTATCATTAATAATGTGTAGGAGGAATAATTTTATAGAGAAAATATTTTAATCGTTTTTTGTAACGAATAAACTCAGAAACTATTTGTTGGACTGATTGTAAAAGTTCTTTCAGTAACATTAATTCTGCGCGGACGGAGTCGCGAGCAAGAGCTAGTTTTAACATAATAGAAAAGTCCTGGCTTTCTGACTGACCCACATCAACGCCCAAACCAAACTCTTCAATCTAGAACCTTTAAATGATGCTTAGAAAGAAAGTAAGAAAAGTTCATATTCTTAAGAAAATGAAAACGAAAAATATAAATCATAGTTAGGTAATTATTATTGTAGATTAATTAGAGACTCTCGTTACAATGTATAAACAAGAAACACGGAAGAATTTGCGCGGCCTTAAGCTTGTTAGGTATAAGTTAGAATTTTTGTTTTAACAGGTCTAAGCTCTTAGTACTTATGATGGTCCTAAAATATGAATTCTTGATAGCTAAGTACCTACCGAGTAATAATTAATTATGAGACTAGAAGAAATCTAGTAAGTATTTAGAAATAGTAACTTAAGAGGCACAACCAAAAAATATTAGAAGGCGATTGATACTTACTCAAATAAGCCAATTCAGAAAGTAAATTTCTTCAGATGCCAATAACGCGCATGTGCGTTCGCATGCCTGTAAAGTTATGACGGCATTTGGAGAAAGGCTAGAATATGATAATGGTATGGGTATAGTATGCGAAAGCAAAATTTTTCGCTTTCCTTAGAAGGTTTCGAACTGTAGGTAGGTACTAAGTAGGCATCTTAGGCATCTCTTGAGTTAAATAAATTTAGAATTATCTAAAACCTTAACTTATTGCAGAGACCTAATGCTAGCGGGAACTCAACAGTCAGTAGAGCTGAAACTAGCCCTAGATCAAGAGCAGCAGAAGAGCAAGAAGCTGGAAGAGTCGATGAGGAAACTGGATGAAGAGATGAAGAGGACAGACGAACTGCTGTACCAGATGATACCGAAACAAGTGGCCGATAGGCTGAGGAAGGGAGAGAACCCGATCGACACTTGCGAGGTAAGATTAGAGATATACCTAATGACTGATGACTGTCATAGAATGTTACGGTATCAATCCTCAGTTGTTTTTAGTAATTAGTTTAATGGTAACATCTCTTATGTGATCAGACGATGGATTGTATTTTAATGATCGCGAGTCAGGCCCGCACTAAAGATATAGACTTAAAGTTTCTTTGCAAATTGGAACTAGACTTCAACGGTAATTTTTATTGCCTTCTTTAGCATTTTAGTATCTACTATTTAATACTAAACTAAAGAGCGTGGAGCTTTGAGATCTGACCAAGCCATAAAACTTTATTTTCGCCAACGCAGTTTATGCTGAGACTCGCAGAGATCAAAATGAAGACCATAAAGTATACCAAGAGGATTATGCATGAATTATCAAAGCGGTTAAAGTTAACATCAGACAAAGTAATCTCCTGAATGGGTTATTATGATTTTTGGTTGAAGTTTCCTTTCTGACTTTAAATCAATGTACTTAGCACAAAGAAAATTTGGAATGTTGTTCTTTCGTGGAGAATTTATTTAATTCTAAATATTATCAAAAAGTTACTTTGCCACACATTTAAGTTCAACTCTCGAAATCAAAGATAAGTATGTTTAATAATGTTTTAACGATGTCGTGCAGTTGTTGGAAAAGTCAAGTCAAGAGCACTCGCTTCAACAATGTGATATTCCGCGAATTCACTTCCTCATTGTTATTTTTACTAGTTAAGTAACGTTTTATGTTTAAATCCCGTCATCTCGCAGTTCCAGGCTCGTCTAACGATCCCACAGCAGCCATTGCGGCGACAAATTTTCCTAATAACTTATAATTACTCGAGGCCACGAAAGCGAGAATTGTGGGGCTCCAATACGAGAGAGATATACTTGAAAATTATTAAAATCTTCTTAATTATACATACATACATATATTCTTACCGTTACGCCTCTTTCCCGTAGGCTACTGTCAAAAAGTCCTTCTTAACTATTTATGTAGAAAACCTTTACCTAAGAAACATAAAGGTAACAGATCGCATATAAAATCAAAGGCGTAACCTGTCCACGCGAACATGTGCTTATAACGACACAATAGCTTATATCTCAGCCTAATAAGGACTATTACAAAGTCACAAATTTCTAAAACAAAATCTTACTTTGCGATCTTTCGTCATGGAACAACTGAAACATGAAAAAAAATTGAAGAGTCAAAAACTAACTAGCAAAGCAAGTTATTATTGCCGAGACGACTTTGAGTGGCAATCCGTCATTTTGAGTTATTGTCAATTTAAGGATGTTAAGACAAGTGACAATACGATTTGAAGCGCTTACATTTCTATATACGCTAGCGCTTTGGTGTCATCGACTGTCAAGATAATTAAAGTCACATAGCAATGTACTTCTAACTTATAGTATATTACTTATACTTATGTATTTAAGTATCTATCTATTTTTGCAGCAATGTGTTCACTTCCCGTATGTTGTTCAATTAAATGCAGCAAACCATGGGTAAAATAAAAATGAAGAGTGAAATTGTTACGAACGATCTGATATAGGAAAAAATAAGTTTATGACAGCTTAGCAACCGCTAACACTCCACCCCAACCCAAATCCTTCCTGCAAACAGCAGTCCGTGTCTCAACGCACTGCGATCAGCTCAACAATGCCAAATGCCAACGACACACTTCGGAGCCAGTTCGCTATACTAATCCCCAACTATGGTATTATGAATTATGCGGCTTTACTCAGCAACTAAACGCGCTGGCGACGCGATAAACGAATTTTCTTTCCATTGCGCGGCCGGGACGCTCACTGCAAAACAGGCAATTGGTTACACACGCAACGTATTCTAAAACTGCGTGTCGTTCAGCCAGCCGTACGTGATCATGGTCGAGTCTGTACGTTGATGATGAGGTATTATCTAACTCAATCCAGTTCCGTAAGCGCTGAATTATGTCAGCCGTATTAACAAGGATTTGCGCGCAAGCAATTGTGAAAGGAAACACTATTGTGTAAATTTATAGGTTAGATCTAAGATCGTTGTAATCTGATGATCTCCTGTTAGCATAAGTAGTTTATAATCTGGCCGTCTTCAAATCAAGGGTGAATGGCCATTTACTAGGCAAACGTGTTCCACCCTAGATCACATATAGATGTGAGTAAAAAAGTCCCTTCGTGTAAGATTGTATAATTTCCCGGGACGATTAGAAGGCCGCAGCAGCCTTTGTGAGCAGTGAGAAGGTGTCGAAGAAGGCGCGTCTGGCTGTCCACAGAGGGGTGCTCGTTCCAACATGAATGTACGGTAGCGAAACTTGGGTATGGCAAAAGAAGCATGAAAGTAGAATAAATGCAGTAGAAATGAGAGCGTTAAGGAGTATGGAAGGTGAATCACTGAAAGATAGAATAAGGAACAGTGTGATAAGGGAACGTGCTGGTGTGAAAGAGGATATAGTGACTAGGACAGAAAAAAGTATGCTTAGTTGGTTTGGGCATGTAGAGCGGATGGATGAAAGTAGACTAACTAAACAGATCTATATGGGGAGTGTGAATGGTTACGTTGGGAGGGGAAGGCCTAGACGGACGTTCCGAGACCAAATAGGAGACGTTTTGGAAAAAGGTCAGGTCAGGAGTACCCGAAACCGACTAGCGTGTATGAAGATACTGATGACTGTGGATGAAGCGAAAGAAATATGTCAGGATCGTAGCAAGTGGAATAAAGTAGTATCTGCCTACCCCTGTGGGAAAGAGGCGTGACGATATGTATGTATGTATGTATAAGGCCTCATTTTAAAGCAAAATGTATTTTTATCTGCATTGCTTCTGACTTTGAGACTTTTTTACAACAAGAAAGGCAAACGAGCATGCTCTGTGAGTATGTGTGTGTCTATGGCATCGTAAATAGCTCTCAAGCGGATGGACCGATTTCGATGCAGCTTTTTTCATTCGAAAGTCAGTTTCCTAGCATCGGTTCTTAGCATCAGCTCTTTTCCAAAATGATGTGAGGCATTTTTGGCATACATGCATACATGCATATATCACATCTTTATCCCTTACTGGGTAGACAGAGCCTAAGGTAACAAAACCTTAAGGTCACGTTTAGCATGATTAAGGGCGTATAGGTGGAAAGGGAAATCAAAATAGTGATGGGTTGCTAGCCGCATCGCCTATAACATGATTCCTAAGACTCGCCCATTCCCTCGATGGGCTTTTACCTATCATCTGCGCGGGAAGAGAAGCAACTGGTATAAATTCTATGTTTTTTCTATACTCCCAAACCAGCATGGAAGAATTTTTGACATAAAATTGAATAATTCAGGGTTGTTTCTTAAATTGTCAGTATTTTTCGCATAAGGAGTTTTACGTTTTTAATTTACATTTTACTTGTACATTCACCATCTTCTGCCATACCTATAAGTCAATTGACCCTTGAAATCATAAGTGTCCCCTAATGGGATCCATTCTACGACATAATAGGCCTTTCTGAGGGCACGTTCAATTAGGATCCGTGGAAATCAATCCCATTTAAATCCCCTAGGGTAATGTTACACTCAGAAAGGTCAATAGAGTGGTAGTTGATAAACTAGATTTCGTGCTTACTCTTTCCAATTTGCTGACCAGTGATCCACATGACATGAGTATAAATTAATAGGTTTTACTTGTAACTTTAAGTGGCTTAGAACAAGTTGTTACTTACGACTTCTCGTCCTGTCCAGGCTATATTGTATCCCACACAAAGTGAAGCACAGGCCTTTTCTGAGAACAAGATGGGGTGATCTGTACCATGCGAGCCCAAGTGCAGTCTCAGATTTTTACAAACACCATTGAACTGCTCGAAAATATCTTAAGAAATTTTCGCATACTTAAAAACTACGGAACTCTAAGGCCTAGGCTGCGAATCCGAAGGCTACCACAACTTTTACAATTTTATCTTCCTACATAGCAAAAACTAATACTATCGGGAAAGCTGGACGCCCTGACAATTCTATCTCTCTACTCTTCAACATACAGTTCTTATGTGTAGGAGTGAAGGAGTGAGATGAAATTTGGCCATTTGTCTTTAAACACTGCCCAGACAACGCCAGTTTATGATCCGGAACTAGGCTGAAAATGTTAAACTATTCTTTCAGATGTTCAACAGCGTCTCAATCCTCTTCTCGGATGTGGTGACCTTCACGGAGATCTGCTCTCGCATCACTCCTATGGAGGTCGTCTCCATGCTTAACGCCATGTATTCCATCTTCGACACGCTGACAGAACGCAACCGTGTCTACAAAGTGAGTAGTTTTTTGAACACTACTCAAAATAAAATAGAAAAGCCTACTAGAACAAAATGAGCAGTTGCTTTTTATTAAATTCTGTTCATCAGTAGTCGAGGATTTTGTGTCATTAGACATTGAAATCAACTTTTATAAATTATACCTACATCATTTTTTTTCGCTTCACGACAAATATTATTTTAAGGTGGAAACAATCGGAGATGCTTACATGGTGGTGTCAGGAGCCCCAGAAAAGGAAGATAACCATGCAGAGAAAGTATGTGATATGGCACTTGACATGGTGGACGCTATTACTGACCTCAAGGATCCTAGTACAGGTGAGTAATATATATATTAGAGCAATATCTCTCTTTCTAGTTCAGCCACCGACTTTTTGGTAAAATTCAGACAGCAAAACTAAAAGCGAAATTTTGTGAGAATCCAGCTGCGAGTTGAAGTTGTCCTACTTACGAAATAAAAAAATTTCAGTTTGTTATCTATTGTCTATCTGTTGTCTATTGTTGCTATATTGTGTTCTAGGATCTCATCTCTCAATAAGAGTTGGAGTTCACTCCGGGGCGGTGGTAGCTGGTATAGTCGGCCTCAAAATGCCTCGTTACTGCCTCTTCGGAGATTCAGTCAACACTGCTTCCCGTATGGAATCGACGTCTGAAGCCATGAGAATCCACATATCACAGACGACTCAAGAGCTGCTGTCAACATCTTACATGGTTACGGAGAGAGGGGAGATACAGGTGAAAGGGAAAGGTGAGATTTTTGTAAATTCAACAGTAAAATTTTCGAAAGAAAGTATTATAACACTTAAAGAACTTATAATAAGTATTTTTGGTCTCTAGTCAACCTGGGAACCAATTTTTTGAATAACATCCGTGCAATATAATAATACATTTTTAAATATTATTTTGACGTGTGTGTGTTTTCGTAAATCGGTCTCCAGATCGAGCCGCAATTAATTGATGACTACTAACTACTATGAAATATAAAACTCAAAATTCAAAAAGTTTATT
Source organism: Pandemis cinnamomeana (assembly GCA_932294345.1). Taxonomy (NCBI): domain Eukaryota; kingdom Metazoa; phylum Arthropoda; class Insecta; order Lepidoptera; family Tortricidae; genus Pandemis; species Pandemis cinnamomeana. The sequence continues at coordinate 4,344,573 of OW028724.1, read as the reverse complement.
TAGCAAATAAACCGCCGACAAACATGTCTTTTTTTAAACTACCAGCGCATTAGGAAAGGCCATCATTGCTAAGAAGAATGCGCCGCAAGAAACTTGGCAGAATGCAATTTTTTCAGAATAAAATAAATTTACAACAATACTTAAATTCTACTTAACTTATAATAATTACATTTATAAAAGGGATGATTACCTCGAAATACGTGTTTATGAAGTACAGCATAATTTTAAAACTTCAGGGTCAATGAAAACCTACTGGCTAGAAGGCAGAGAATCCAGACCTTCCCTCACCAAGGTGATATCGCCACAACTCCAGCCCGGCACAGAACCAGAGTGGGAGAGAGCTGCCGACGTAAGAGACAGCATCGCCGAATACTCCGCTCAACAGTTCATGAGCAAAGAAAACGGGACTTTGCAAAGCCTTCCGAATGCTGTGCATTCAGAACCAAATTCGCTGGTTAGCATTTCAGGTTAGTAGTACAAAATTCTGGGAGTGCTAGGAGCTAAGCTAAGTAGGTGTATTCGTTTTAATGTTAGTAGTAGTGTAGTGGATGTGGTTTGCGTATAATTAACGGTGTCACAAAAGGTTGTGCCTCAAGGCTGCATTTTAGGTAAGTATGTTTTGCAGGAACACCTGAAAAACTTTTTTTAAGCTTAAGTGTTTTGTTCAAAATAAGAGTTTAGTAGGATATTAAACGGGTGACTTAAAGATTTTCCAAAAACAAAGCAAATCTAAGCACGTTTAAATCAAATACAAGCATACGGATAGATATTTTAAAACTTATCGAAAAAATATGACCAACACGAATTTAGCGTAGTAACAGCTCGTCAACACTCTAAATCAATTCAATATAGCCTCAGTAATTCAATAAACGAGACCAAAATCCAATTATGTTGATAAGACCCGAGGAAATAACGCACCTAAAGTAACCTCTACTGAATTACGAGACTCCAGTGCAAAAGTTCAAGTATTACCAGTAACTACCGCTTATTAATTTAGATTTATTTATTTTCAGGCAACTTGGCCCATTGCTAACCTAGCTATGTACGTATACTAATGTACCTGTTCTTGACGTCAATGTACGTCTCGTCGTGACCAAATCGGGAAGCAATCCAATGGTAACCAATGGTATACAGTTTGGTATTGCAGCTCCAAAATTGATCGGAGTTTTTTTCAATGTGGGGTCGTGCCACCCAAGGGGGCGCAGAGGGCTGCTAAGGGGGACGGGGATTACTATTACAGTCAAGGACCTTGTTTACCCGTGTTTACGCTCTACATTAGGGCCTACGGCTTTACATAAATACTTGGTAACATAGGCTTAAATTTTTAACCCAAATGTTAAATTAAAAGTTATTCAAATTCTGTCTTAATGTTTTGATAGCAACCTAAAATTAACTATCTACTTATCTAGGGGGGGGGGGGGGGGGGAGATTTCTTTTCTTTTTACAAAAGGGGCGCGTAATGAATAAGTTCGGGAAACCCTGATCTACGTGTACGTGTTATTGCCAAAATTTTTTGAGTGAAAAATGTGAATGGTCATACGCAGTAATGAGTGTGGTATGACAAAGTCGCTCAAGAGCCAGAGAAGCAACAATTGTGTCCACACAATTGTTGTTTCTATGGCTCTTGAGCGACTTTGTCATACCATTCATATCATCCATGATATGAAATAAACGGCTTATAAATTCAAAAAACGATCTGATGTGGCAGTAAAAAGCATCTCAAGTAAATTCAGTGACATAATATACCAATGTTTATCAATTCTAGATACCTTTATCTTCTGTTCTTACCCCTTATTCTTACACATTTCCACTTTCGTCTGCACTGCACAAAATAAGTAAGTATACCAAGCTAAATGTATCTGTTTCTTTATATTTGTACAATAAAGCATTTACTTACTTACTTACTTACTTACTTAAATTTGCAACTGCATCAGTACTAATATTAAAAGTGTAGTAGCCTATTGGTTTAACTTATTAGTTATTTCCTCTAAACTGAACTAGAAGATTGTGGGTTCGAACTCGGGCTTGCATCTCTGAATTACCTACTCGGATTTTTTTTTTCGGAATTTTCCTGCACTTTGTAATTTCTGTATCAGCACTGGGTCTACGTGAGAACTATAGCCCAAACCCTCTCAATGTGAATGCAATGCCTGTGCTCAACAGTAGTATGTATATAAAGGCTGGAGATGATGATGATTACACAGAACTAAGAAATACAATTAAGAGCGTGTCTATACCGGGTCATACAAAGGTACAAACGTCATGTCAGTTACCATATGTCCTGGAGTTCCTTGAGGGATTCCTAATCTAACAGTTACTACTCCACAAACGACATTCTACCCCTCTATTTCTCGCTGACATTAGACCTGATTTTCGAAATCACCCCCATGAATATCGATACCATTCTTAAATAGTAGCAATATATATTTTATAACGTAGCCCTCCTTTTGAGCTTGATCGCAGTCGGGTAGAAATAATTGCTTGAATTCAATTCTTAAATAACTAGTTTTTTCTACTACTCTACTTTTTCATTTTTTGAAAGGCACGTGATGTCACTTCACGTGGCGACTAGCATTGAAGTTACTAGGTTGGTCTGCATGTCCTGATATCTATCAGTTAGTCCCTAATTCCATGTTTCCAGGAAACCAACTAGGCAGATCTCCAACGCCTTCGCTGCGGACTCCACAGAGCCCGGTCACGCCGATTGTCATGTCTCCAACAGAGGAACGACGCATATATTCCCCTGTCACCTTCCAAGATGTCGCTAGGAGGAGCATAGCCAACTCACCCAATAGGAATGAGAAGGCCCGAGGTAAATATACCTCACTTTACGAGTGACCCAAGTAGAACTTGAGTTTATGATACCAAGAAGTTACCAAACAAGTCATTGAAATCTTGACATGGTGCCTTCATGAGAACTCTGGAAAAGTGCAGTGATTTTGATCAAAAAGTGACTAAGATTTTAAAATTGTACTAGAAGACAAAATAACTTAAGTATTGGCTTAGATCCTATTGTTATACTAGCGACTTAGTTAGGTTTGCTTACAATTATTTCTGCTTATGAACCTTGATACCTAGTGGTGTTCCTCTTTAATATTCAATGTGATTGATAAATATATAATGCGAACCTAACTTGGTAAAGAAGTTCCAAGTTTGACTTCGATTTTTCTAAAGAGCTGATAATTTCAAAAGAAAAGCATACATGAAGGAGATCTTTGCATACATGTTGGCCAACATTTTGGCAAAGAATTAACCTTACGATTCAACGTGGTAGTTAGGTACCTAATACTGCTAGGCCACAGCTCTCTAGACACAAAAAAATAGCTACAGTAGTCCGAGTACAACAACCCTCTTGTTACAATACATAGTCCTTTTGGTAACTAGAGTTTAGTCGTTTTAAGTAAAACTATTTAGCTTGTCCGTATCGTTCTGATGATACAGATTCGAGATCTAACTCAACGAGCGCCGGTGGCGGGTGGGCTGACGCTGAATCGCTGGCCACCAACACGGCTCCCACTAACGACAGCCTCAACTCTATCTGGTGAATATACATTTGCATCTGCATCTTCATTATTGTTATCAACTCAAGCGGTGAAATATACATTTGCATCTTCATCGTTATCATCGTCATCAATTCAATCGGTGAAATATACATTTGCATCTGCATCTTCATCATCATCATCGTCATCAACTCAATCGGTGAAATATACATTTGCATCTGCATCTTCATCAGCGTCATCAACTCAATCGGTGAAATATACATTTGCATCTGCATCTTCATCATCGTCATCAACTCGATCGCTGAAATATACATTTGCATCTGCATCTTTATCATCATCATCATCAACCTCAACACAATCTGGTGGATATACATTTGCATCTATATCATCATCATTATCGTCAGCTGGAAGACGTCCACTGTTAAACAAAGACCTCCCTCTCATGACATGACACAATGAACAACAGCACGAACAGATACCTCAAGAAGGATAAAGGTTTCACAGTAGAGGCGGCGGGATGATCTAGATGACTTTAATGGACGACTGGAGGGAAAGGAACCTTTGTCCATCATTAGGACACTTCTACAAGCTAACATGAGAGCTGGCTCCATGCTATCTCCATTGATATGGAATTTTATTTCTAAAAATTCATCCGTATCGTTACCACATCACGTTTCTGTTTGCACTGCACTTTGGCATCTTTTTAAATCAATTTCAACATACTGTGATGAGGCCATACTATGAGTAATCGTATCAGTTTGTCGTATAATGTTGTCGGTCTGTAGTTACAGTGCGACGTCCCCTTGCAGAAACGGGACCGCACCACCCTCCAAGGAAAGGGAGGATGACGGTTTCGTCGAAGTCGCGGTAAGTTTAAAAATACGCCGGTAAATTCAGTGCCCGTTTTGTAAAAAATCCTGTAAACTGTCATGCAAGACGACAGTCATTTAACCTTAAGTGGATCCTACATTTAAGAACCAGGGGCCCGATTTTTGAAAGCACATCACTCGAAAGTACCACTTGAAAGTGGTATAAATCTGTTTATATCTTCAAAACTACAGCTCCAATCAAATTTTTGACTAGTTCACAAGATTAATGAGAGCCGTAAGCCGTAAGTATCTTCTATGCTACTCGTATTTCAAATTCAGCACAATTTTTCACCACTTTCGAGTGGTATTTTCACACATGTGCTTTCAAAAATCGGGCCCCTGGTCGTAAGTATTAAATACAAATACAAAATATTAAATAAAAAAGATGAATAATCTGTTGGAATAGGTGAATAGTTGACCTGTTCTTCAAATGTACAAGGATAGACAGTAAGCCAAATATTAGACCATCTTCAGCCACATTTCCGAAGAGTGGCCTGCATTTTTTTTTAAATAGGCTACCTTGAAAGGTCAACTTCAACTGGGAACCGTATCTTGTATTTTTCGCTTCGACGATCTCCAATCTGCTGCAACTGACCAAGTCTCCGTCCGATGGTCTGTTATGACCGCTGTACACATTGGGTCAAGATAGTGAACCATTACAATAGTTCTAATTTGGCTTAGTTTTCAATAAATTCTAACACCCCATTTACTTGCCCACGCCATTGTAACTTGGGAACTACATTACCAACTTTGATGACGAACGTGCGAACTTTTTCGTGTGCACATAAAACCGACAATTTAGTTGGCCAGCCAGTGTTGGCCCCAACTACAGGATACAGCCAAGTAGATCTCTAATGATGGCCCAGCTGGCCCAATACCTTGGTTCAATGTGCCCTCTATCTTGGCCCAAAATGTGCAGCGGCCACTACAGTCGTGCCAATGCGTTACAGTGCGTGGCTCGCATGTCCCCAGCACACTCCGCGCCCGCCGCCTGCCTCGCAGGACCAGATATCGCCGGCCAGCGGACCAATGCCGACGAAATAGGTAAGCTAAAGTAATACCTGCCATTTCCAATTAGTCAAAGCTTCAGTGAACTAATTTTTGTGATGACGACTATTGTGGCCATTCTCATACATCCATTGATTGTTTAAAAACTGGTCTGACTCGAAACTGCCATTCAAAAGTGAGCTCTTCTACTGAATCTACAGCATTCGTATTACAAATTCAGCACAATTATCAACTACTTTCGAATGGTGTTTTCGAGTGATATGCTTACAGAAACATCTTCTTTACCTTGGTTACCTACTACTAGCTATCAGGTTTAAGTCTTCGTTTATTTAATGAGTTCTGAATGAGATTTACAATAACCTTCAATAATCTTTCAGAAACAGATACCGAATACCAAGACGCACACGAACTAAGCCACACGCACATCTGTACCGTATCAGAAGCCATCATCGAAAACCCAAAACCCGGCAAAGTGGGGCGATTCAAGGCGCGGATAGCGCCCCACAAGACGTGCATCAACCAAAAACCCCACAAGGAATCTCTGAAAGACAAAAACCCCGTCGTACAACCCCACGGCCACCACCACACCAAGAACGCGAATCACCACCAATGCTGTGGGGCATTTGGGAACCCGCACGTGAGGCACAAAAACAATTCCAGTTGTCAACTTATATAGGCAACTTAGGTTTAGATAAACACAATGGTTGAGAGAGTATTTCGAGTAGGCGACTTCAATTCAGCTGAACGAAATTGTTCTTATTTTGTGTTGTGCCATATCCGTATCGATAATTAAAATAGTTTAGAAACATGATTTGATAGCGTCGCAGTTTCATCACTCACAGCGCAAACACCTTGTAGAGTTTGGTCCTTTATTTGTTATTTCGAAAACTGAAGGTTAACTGTGTTCGAATTATGAGCCTATGTAAAGTAACGCCTGATTCAATCAAAAAGTTATGTAGAGGTATTTTTTTTGGCATGGTGCCTAAAATAGTCAAAGTTATTCGTAATGGTGAACAGATTCAAGATAATTACAATATCAAAGCATAGAAACGATGTTGGACATTTTGTAACCGGGGTATCGAATAAAATAATCAAGCTAAACTAGAATCGATTTTTTGGCAAAACGCCAAGGCAAGGCGCTACATTACCATAGGAATGCAGGATCTGGAATGGACGACCTATTAATTCATGTACTGTAAAGGAATCAAATGGGAGCTGCGAATCATCAGGTCGCACATTGTTTGTATCCAAACAGTTAATACTCTACTTAAATCCTTAACTGGTTGCGTTAAACTAGGGTATAATTAAAGCTCATTAGACACAATCAGGTTCCTTACCATGACGTATTAATGCGATTCAATTCCGACTCAGTTCAGGTTTTAAATGTCATTTTTAGTATGGATCTGACAGCGAGCGAACCTAAACTGGATCGGAATTGCATCGCATTAAGATGTCATGGCAAGGCCCCAGTATTTGTGACGCACGGGTTTAAATGATATTACACTATAGGTACTGAAAGGGTGCGATTCTTATGACGCTCTGCTGCAATGAAGGCGCACTCTTATACATATTTATTTTTCACGTTATTCTTGCTATGGCGATACAATATGTGGATTTTTTGTGCAATGGAATTCATCCCTGCTGTGCTTATAAATAGGTATATTTGTATACAACAATGAAAACAAATCGCTTGCTTATTATTAAGGGGTAAAACAACTTTATCTTAATCCAAAATTGAATAAGTTATATTTTTGCAATTTATCATTTAACTCACGATGTATGTTTGTTCGGGTGAAATCTTATAAGACAAATTAGATCCACTTTTAACAGTTGGATTCCTTTGAATTTAACAGAACAGTATTAGGATGGATGTTAGTTCAATTACTTAAAGTCAGTGAAATACAGTAACAAAAAATATTGTTTATTATTAACCAAAAAAAGGTGGAAAGTTTCTGTACTACTTGTAATTTTTTTAGAAGATACGTAGTTACTCGATTGGCCTAAATGTTGCAACGGGTTATGGTATTAATTCAAAGCTAAAGTAACTCTGATAATTATGCAAAGAGTGGGAAACAAAAATATTTGTATGTATTACTCTTATATATGTATAACTCTTTATTGTACATAAAACACAAGAAACAAGATACTTGTAGAACTAATCAAACTGGGGCAATACCAACTAACAGGGGAAAGTAGATGGTTTTACCCCGGTTGATAATCTTTCTCCGACTAAATTATGATGCACGCGTATTTTTTGAAAAAAGAAAAGTGCTTCAAATAACTCTATTGCAACACAATAATTATTTTAAGGTTTTCATTATTTAAATAAAAGCTGTCTTTTTATTAAATATAGATCTCGGTTAGAAGTCTCAATGCATCCCAAAGATAATTCCAAAGATAAAATATCCATTTTAAATAAATAATGAGCTTTACACTATGACAATAGCAAATATAATGTTACCAAAACTAATATCATGTTAAATATTGACACTGTGTAACAGTGGATTCTATAGAATTAGTATAGATTGATGTATACCTGGTAATAAATATTAGGTAAATTTTATAGGAATTTGAGCTGCAATAGGCTATGGGTAAGAATTAAGAACATGGGTGAGACTGTCTCACTCTCTAGTCTCCGATGACCTCTTTGATTTGATTGCATCGATATCTATATTTTCATTCTTCTATATTATAATGTAGAGGTAAAACTTGATTAAATTATGGGTAACATTCGTTAAGAATATGACGGAGTATAATTTCATTATAAACTGTGTGATCGTTCTTATTTCAAATGGTTTATAGTTTTAGTACGAAGTAAAGATGTAGGTATCTTCAAATTCAGCATTCCATGCAACGAAATGATAACAATTTTAGATAGGTATTTTTGACATTTTTTAGTAATTAATCAGTTTTCTTACTTATAGTCTAAGTGCAGATATAGTATAAGTGTAGCAACCGAAATGAGATTATTTTTACAAATGAAACAGAAAGGTATTGTATATTTTTTGGTATGATAGTAAAGTAAGTTGTTAGACAATGTTCGATTCTTGAATGTTCCTCATGTGTCAAACACGATAAAGTTTTAGGCGTTGAAATACTATACTGAATTTATGTCTCAAATCTGGAACACACAGGTGTGTTTTACAAAAAAACAAAATGTTGTTTTTTGTTTGAAGACTTTCATAACTGTTTGTGTTTTGATTATTTTTTTACAAATATCGTAAATGGGGGTGATCTTGAACCACCGGAGTGGCATCAAGAAGTAATTTGACGATTTTTTTGTTTACTTTTGCTGCTGGCAGTAGGTCGACTTCATCGATTTTCTTTTCGTCTTCATTTTGAAAACCCACCTCATATGGACAATATTATCGATTTTAATACATGTTCATATGTACTTATAGTTATACTACCCAAGCAGCATCTTTTAGCTTTTTGATGTAGCTTGCACTAATAAAAGAAGCATTGGATTCACTGAATAGGTAGGTACTAAGCTAAACATTCGAAAACAAAGGCTTTTGCAAAATAATCCACTGGGTATAAGTAAATAAAAATAATATATCAGGGGCAAATGTATCAATGGGGCAAGTGTGCCAAAAAAAACTCCATAGCTAAGGAGCGAGATGGGATACCCAAAATACATATATTAATATATACTAATATTTGCATTTAACTTGTTTTCTACGGGATATGGGGTCCGATTTTTTAAAGCACATGTGTGAAAATACCACTCGAAAGTGGTGAAATATTGTACTGAATTTGAAATACGAGTAGCATAGACGACAATCACAGCTCTCATTAACCTTGTAAACTAGTCAAAACTTTGATTAGAGCTGTAGTTTTGGAGATTATAAGCTGATTTATACCAGTTTCGAGTGGTACTTTCGAGTGATGTGCTTTCAAAAATCGAGCCCATGGTGTTATAGACCACGATTACCTACCTATCTTCGACCTCTCGGGTTATTTTAGTCGAATCTTCTCGTGATCGTGATGCAAAATATTAGGCGCTCATCAAAGTTATACCCCATAGAAAACATGTCCAATTGGATCACTCGAAAACTGTTATTAAAGTTTGCATTTGCATGATCTTCTTCTTTCATTGTTTAGAACGTTTCATATTTTAGCTACACTTGCCCCATAGCTACATTATGTTCCTCTGACGTTTACCTACAACCTGTGAATGTTATTTATTAGTATTATGACGTATTGTTATTAAAATAAAGTTAAATTTATGTACATTCTGAGAGCATTGTAAATGCAATTCACATATTTATGTAATTAGGTAAATTGCATTTTATGAATCACTGTATGAATGTCGTTAGCTTAAGTCAATTAAGAATTATATTTTTATCTAGTCTTTTAGATATTACTGTTGTACTTAATTTTTCTTTATCAATTATACTCATTGTTCGACATAGCACAAGCCGCAACACGTTTTGTCGCTATTAAGCTTTTTGTCTAAGGCGTTACGAAAGCGATACGCTACGCCTATTCTACAACGAAAAATGGCATAATGTAGCCAAGCATAAGTGACTACTACTTCAAAGCCACTTTTTTAACACCCTCCTTCTTAACAAAAAACAAGTGAAAATAAAAATAAAACGTTCTGATCAGATAGTGAATTCAACGCTGCATTCGATTGACAATCGTAGATGATCTGATCGTTCATAAGTATTATATGGAGTCTGTAGGTACTCTTATTGTCTAACTCGCTCGCAATCGCCATCGTGTTCATTTTGACAGTTCTTGTATGAATGTGACAGCTAGCTGCTTCCGATGCCCATTGTCAGCCCCTACATGAACGGTCAAAATAGACACGGTGGCGATTGCGAGATAATAAGCCTATTGGTTGTCTCGATATTGGTCTTCACCTGATTTTGTTTAATACCTATGAGCTCTGTTATGGTTACCGTCTAAGTGAAAATATTGTGCATATTTTTGTGACACACCCAGTGAAGAAAACATTTTTGTGTGAATTTTCTTTTGTACTTGCAATGTTAGGTACCTAAAGAAATTGACAGTTAAATAGAAAGAGACACATAGAGCGACAAAACGTGTAGCGGCGACTTATGCTAGTTTCGCTCGTGTACTTACAATTTAGGTAGAGTTCCTTATTGGGAATGAAAAGTTTACACACTGTTTGACTATTATTTATTACAATTTGTCTAATAAATTTCAGAATAAACGTTTAGGGTGCTCAAAAAAAATTAATTAAAAAATATAAACAACTTTGAAAATTAAATAAGAAGAAACGACGGGCTTAACACAGACAGCATAGCTGACTGACAGTTTTTTTTTTGTTCACTACCGTGCCTCCAGATAAGTATTTTTTATTTTCAGTAGATTTCAGTAGTGCTGTACACTGTTCAATAATAGAAGCCGTATAATCCAAGGTGTATGAGCTAAAACGATCGTTTTGTGATAATTTTTAAGATATAAAACCAAAGAGAGAAAAGTTAATTATTGTAGCACAGTGATTAAAAAGCTTCAAGAACCTATGTTATGTACTTACCTAGATATATATTTCTGTATTTCTGATCAGGGCCATGCTTTATGTTATTAAATTGGTAAATCTGTTTCTATTTTAGTTTCGTATAATGTTAGCACCAAGTTGTTGCTTCTGTAACACATTTTGATCTTAAAACGTCAATAAAACGTCATATCATTGCAAATTATTTTATCGCGGAACTTGTGACTCACTTTTGTGGAAATAAATGCATCAAAAGTGTTTTGTTTTATTTTTTAACCTCTAATAATTCAGATATAGCTTCAGCAACGTATAACTAATCATAATGCCATCTAGTATCAAAGAGCAGAACTAACACAGTCAACGCATGAATTTAACTAAAAAAAAACTAGTTTCCCAATACAATCCATCAGCCATCTCCTCTAAAATTAATCAGATAGGCATACATTTTTGATTTCGGATTTTATGTCAAAATTTAAGCTGGTACCTACCTAAAATATCTAGATTTTTTTACGTTAAATTTATTACGTTTTTAATGTATAAATACAAAATAGCAATAATATACGAATAGTTGAATAGTAGGTACCTACTGGGATTCCGATTTAGTTTCAAGTTCGCTCGCTGTCAGATCCATACTAAAAACGACAGCTGAAACCTGAAATTAATCTGAATTGAATCTCATTAATTTAAGACGTAATGGTAAGGCTTCTAGTGCTATCAGCAAAATATGACGGTCTGCCACGTTAAAAATCCTTTGCACGTCAGAAAACAATGTCGGTAAGATGTGGCCTTCAACCAGAAAGTTTGTAGAAAGTTGGATGAAAAACGATAGATCACTTATTTGGCCGACAGTACTTAAAAATGCAAAACAAAAATGTACAACAGAATTTTATTATTAACCAAGAAAAATAACACAAAATAATGAACATGCACGATATAATTTTTAAAATCTATTAAAGGTATACAAAACCAAACCCTTTTGTCACCCAACATCTAAAGACGGGTACTCATCTGTAAGTTGAGGCTTACCATGACGTCTTAATCCGATTCAGTTTAGGTTCGCTCGCTGTCAGATCCATACTAAAAATGACAGCTACAACCTGAACTGAGTCGGAATTGAATCGCATTAACCTTTTCAACGCCAACGACACATAAATCAGCACCGCAGGTTCAACGCCAACGACCTATATATAGGTCCATTACTTCAATGCAAAAGCAACCTTCGTTCAATTCCGTTTAGGTTCAACTTAAGGCATCACATAAAGAAGTCTGGCGTATGAGTGACGTCTCTTGTATTTGACGTGGTGACGAAAAGGTTAAAACGTGCCTCTGTAAACCGTAACTATAACGTGCAACCGCTCACAGATGAGTGCCTGGCTTCAGAGTTATCGTTTGATAACACGATATCGACCAGTCTCTCGTAAAACACTGCTACAAGTTGTATCAATTGTCGAGTTAATAGGTATAATTAAACCACATGTAAACTACCCATAAGATAACTAGCCATCACGGCTCATGAGATACTGGTGATAGACGGACGGACGGACGGAGAGCGAAGTCTTAAGTACTAGGGTCCCTTTTTTGCCCTTTGAGTACGGAACCCTAAAAACGATGATCGCCGAGAGACATTAAGAAAATATGAGCACTATTCGTATGTATGTCTATCTGTCACTTACATTTGCCTTTGCTAGACGAAACTTGTAACTTTTTATGTATAAGGTGAAGTACATGTTTTCAAAAACCGGGCGCCTGAGCGGCCAAAACACCAAAACGCTCAAAAATTTACCCACTGACTTATTACATTTGAAACATTCACCATGTACCCTTCAAGACTGATCATTCAAACTTCAAACCAGTGCCCCTCAAATGCTGCTCGCTCCACTCATCGAACCTCCTCGATAGATCATCAGACATATAGTTCTTCCAGTCACCAATCTCCCCTTTCCTTATAAACCTTAGCTGAGTTTGCTCCAAATAGGTCTTCCCAAACGACTTCTCGAGTATAGCATCCAGGTTCACAGCTCTGTTGCTCTTCATGCTTCTAAAGGACAGATGGTCGCAGAGGGTGTCGACTTGCTCGTCTGTCATGGTCTTGTTGAGGAACTCGGCAGTTCTCCTGACGATGCCCGGGAGGTCGTGTTTCATCTCCTCGAATTTGATGAAGAGAACGTTGGGATCGTTGCGTCTGTTCCAGAAACCTGCAAGAGGTAATCAAGAATCAAAACAAAGTAAGCCTAACCTAACCTTCCTGCTTCAGCTTCGCCACCGAAGGTGCAAGATAGCTCCGTCTGTGTGACTAACCACATGTGTGTGACATTACAGTGAAATAATAAATAAATAAATAATATGTGGCGGGTTCGCAGTCGCACACGCAGGGCGACGTTGCGTAAACCCAACTTTAAACTTCAATTTAAGAAACAGGTAATAATGAGTGACCGAAGCACGTCGCGCCCGCGCGGCCGATACAGGCTTAACCTTTTCGCCGTCACGTCAAATACAAGAGACGTCACCCATACGCCAGACTTCTTTATTGCGATGCCTTAAGTTGAACCTAAACTCAATTGAACGAAGGTTGCTTTTGCATTGAAGCACGTATATATAGGTCGTTGGCGTTGAACCTGCGGTGCTGATATATGTGTCGTTGGCGTCGAAAAGGTTAAAGTAGTTATAAAACGAATACATACTAAATGAAAGTTCTACACTTTCTGCCAACGAACTGCAATGCAGTAATAAGTATTGTACTCTGTTTGTTTAACTAAATAAATAATAACATTTTCTAATGATTCATAACATCTAAGGGCCCTTACATACTAGCGATTTGTCCGGCGATTTCTCAGCCATGCTTGCCGCGTGCACGCCTCGAGCAAATCACTGAAAAATCGCCGGAAAAATCGCTAGCGTATAAGAAAAAAAACTTTGATTTCTAACCAAGGATGTGATTCCACACGGGTCCGAAAGGCGCGCGGTCCTTCATGAAGAGGTCACAGAACTCCTCAAAGGTCCCTTTCAGACCATGCACTAGCGTGGTATAGTGGTAATACGATACCACCAAATCCTTAGGGTTGCGGGACGTGTAGATCACCTGCGGATAAGTATAAATTAGGTAAGGTGCATTGGGGTAAATTCAAAATTTGGGGAATTTCGATACTCGTGGATATCCACTAAACGGGGAACAATTACATAATCTAGCAACGCTAACAGCAGCAGCGGCGTTAGGGCCACTGACACCCCGGGCAGTAATATTTAGGCGCCCACTTAAGGACAGTATTGAGGGTACACAGCCGGTGAGCCAGGAGGCCGAGGCCCCAGACCTCAGCGCCCCCCAAATTTGGCGCCCCGGGCCGTCGCCCCATCGCGCCCCCCCCTAACGCCGGCACTGGCTAACAGTGGCGTAACTATAACGTCTGGGGCCCGTGGCAAATTCGTCAGATGGGGCTCCTTCCTCAATATAAAGAAGTGCAGCAGCGTCCGTTCTGTGCTCTAAACCAAGCCAAACCTAACGGGCCAAAGCTAGCGGGCCCCTGGCATTTTGCCACCCCTGCCACCCTATAGTTACGCCACTGAACGCTAACCTAGAAGTTCCAATGTCTTTGGCTTCTAGATAAGCGTTGCCAGATTATGTAATTGTTCCCCCGTTTAGTGGATAGGTATCTACCCACGAGTTTCGAAATTCCCCAATTCCGAATTTACCCCAATGCACTATATGTATAGTGAAGCGAATTAAGAGAAAAGTGATTAATTGTTCAAATTATCGAGTACGTTTTACTGTAAAATCAGTAATTATGCGACGCGTCGATTATGAAAATGGATACGAGCTAAGCGCTTAGTAGGTATAAGTTTTTTGTTGCCGCAAAGTATAATGAGCATAGTTTTTTTATGGATAGGTATTGCCACTAGTGACTTTACTAATTTTCCTCTAGTAACGAACGCGTTTTTATAAAAAGAATGAACATTAGATTCAAAATCAATCAATCGCATTAGTCGAAATCCACGTCACATTTTCGCAATACGAGGAGCGAAGGGACTTTAACGATTAATCCAATTCTACACGTGTCGTCTTCTCTACACTTCTGTTCATTGAAAGCACACCTTAAGGATGTTACGCAAGAATGGGTTACACAGTTTAACATTCGTTTCACAAACAATACAGCTAACATTAGGAAGAGGAAGGCACGCTTCGTGATTCGGACAATACGTGCGGTTGCATGGCAGAATGTAACTAATGCAGCGGTTGAGGTCATTAACATACAACTTTAATGGATCACAACAATCCAATCATTAAATTGACATAGTGTCGAATCTTTTTACGAAATTAGAACATTAACTTACTTCAAATGTAAATTTTGAAAGGAGAGATTCATTGAAACGGTATAGTTAAAGTACGGAGACATAGGCGATGTGGCCTAGCAACCCATCACTGTTCTGATTCCCCTTTCCATCCATACGCCCACAATCATGCTAAACGTGGTCTTTAGGTCTTGTCACCTTAGGCTCTGTCTACCCCGTAAGGGATAAAGACGTGATTTATGTATGTATGTATGTACGGAGACATAATAAACATGCAGTTGAATTAAGAACCTCCACATTTTTGGAATCAGTCAAATTTGTATTGACATCGTATCGCTTGATATGGAATACATTACGATATACCTAATTCTGTACTGGAGCCCAATTTTTGAAAGCACATCAAATGAAAGTAGGTACTATTTGAAAGTGGTGGCAAATTGTGTTGAATTTAAAACATGAGTGAGTACTTCAGTAAAAAAAAATTGAACACCATCTAGTCAAAAATCCTTACTAATATTATAAATGCGAAAATAACTCTGTCTGTCTGTTACCTTTTCACGCTTAAACCGCTGGACCGATTAAGTTGAAATTTGGTATACAAATAGTTTGAGTCCCGGGAAAGGACATAGGATAGTTTTTATCCCGGAAAATTGCAAAGTTCCCGCGGGATAGCGACTCTGCGCTGACGGAGTCGCGGGCATCAGCTAGTTAGCTATAAATTTTGCGCGAAAACACGTCAACACCCATTAAGTACCTAGGTACCTATAGAATAGTTAATATTTTCATGATGTCGTAAGCGCATTTAAAATTATTTTTCCTCAGGACTCTGTACCACGATAATGCCTTGGCACATCTGGCATTCATTAATATAAGGATTGTAAAACAATTTAGAGGATAACTTGAAAAACAAGAATGTGATTGATTGCTTTATAATTCTCTACATGCGGGATTCGCGTAACATTTATCATCATGACTACAGCCATAAGCATTGGCAGTAGTAGACATAGACAGGCCCTTAACAATCTGTAAGCCTACCAGTACACACTATGTTCTCTCGTGGCATACATTACTTCTAGTTAGGGAGCTGGCGAGCATTTTCGTATATGATTTGCACACGTTTCACGTCGAGGTGGAGTGCAGTATAAATCATTACCAATCGATTTGGTTCAATCAATTAAGGTCCTATTCGTAATGCTTTATGCAAGAGAGAAAACATTTTAGATGTCCAAAGAGCAAAAATAATCAACAGAGTACCTACTTGTGCGATAAATTCGTGCCTTTATTTTTTTAGACTAGCAATAATCAGATCTTTTGAGAGGATACTCGTGATTTTTATGGCGTAGGTACCTCAACCGCTTCTAAAGTGATAAATTACCTTGCTTTTAGCGCTGCCGTCGTCGAGTTGTATGTCAACTGGCAGAAGATCCCAGGGTAGGTGGCTCCGGATGTAGCGAGGTCTGGCCAGACGGTACTTCACCAGATCCACGGATGTACCCTTTACGGATTCGTTGTGCCACTCGTTGTGCTTGTCCACCATGATGCTAGAAAGCTCCACAAGGGGGCAGCGAATCTGTGCAGATACTCACGCATAAACTTTAAACACCTTCACCCACACAATACACAACAGAACAGTGTTTCTTAAACTTTTTGCGGTTACAAATCACTTTCGGACTTCAAAAAAGTGCATAGACACATTATATGAAACACCTGTCCTGTATGCTGTACTAATATAAAAAAACACTAAGTAAATAATATTAGGGGTTAACTGAGATGCTACTGACCCCTGGCATGTTACGGACACCTAAGGGGTCCATGAACCCCACTTTAAGAAAACCTGCAAAAGATGGCCCATATCCACACAATTGGTCGATAAAATGCCCTCAGCTTCTTCGAAAACATTACGAGTACGTAGTCTTCAACTGTTTTGAGAAGCAGATTATCTTAGGTAAAATACTTGGCAGACGTGCTCGGGGCACGGCACCTATAGGGTGCTCTGACGCGATAAAGAAAGCGGTGGATAGCAGTAGCCAGCACCGAGCAGTTCCGCAATATCAGGACGCTGATCGTGGTCGTGATCGTCCTCAATGAGGGAACGAGGAAGCAGAACCCATCATTCATGGACCAAGGATTCTTTAAGCACTCTTGTGAAGTAATCGCTACGTTGGACAGACAATCTTAACCTGACCCGTTCGCTCGGAGACATTACACGGAGACAGATGTCTTCCGAGTTTTGCCGTCGGTAGTACGGATCCTAAATGGCAAGCCGGCCTGATTCCGTGTCATATATGAGTGCAGTGGCGTAGCTACCAAGGGACTAGGCGGGGCAGTGCCCCGGGGCCCTAAAGCTCAGAGGGCCCTCGAATCCTTACCAGAAAATCTCGATCGAACTATTATTATTAAAACGTAACCAGTTTAGATAGTAGTGGGGCCCCATTTTGTTATTTGCACCAGGGCCCTTGGTTACCTAGCTACGCCACTGTATGAGTGTCTCCCAAATCCGATCACACCCCAGTCGGGGGTTTTACAGAGGAAAGAGACCAGCATCTTAATTAGAGCCCCTAAGGATACACTCCGACTCATTCGCGGATCTTTTGTGTAAAGAGACCTGAAAGTTTTATTACATTGCCAGGCCGTGATGCGAACAGTTTAGAAGTCGTCGACCCAGCGCCGCAATGTAACGCAACTTGAGGATTTTTCTTGTAAGTTATTTGGTAAAGCAGGTATAATACATACTTGTTGCAGAGATTTTGCCCCTTCGTAGTCCAGGTCGTGGCCTATAAGCCATACCATTTCTTGGCACCATGTGGACCCTTAAAAATAAAATTCTTTAGAATAAAGTGTCAACAAAAAGTCTATTATAGGAGTGCGACCAATATAATGGCCTGGAATGCAACGACCCGTAATTCGTGTCCTCCGTTTAACTTGTCTACAGTACACGAATTATCTGGGATTGTATTGGAGGGTAGCTTTATTCCGGGACATGCGTTACTCGCACCCCTAATGAAGCACTTCGCTGTAGAATAAATAAATGAATATCGTGAACCTGGAACCTCTAGTTTTGTCTATAGCTATGTAATTCGCATTTGCTTTCCAGTCCTTTACCTACTAAGTAGTATTTACAATTTACAACAATCACTCACGTAACAAACGACAGTAAGTTATCTTGGAAATATCCTCAAAAAAAAATAGGTACGCATCAGGAGTAGATAGCTACTTTAAGCGTAGTACTGTAACCTATCCAACAAGTCCACTCCTATGCTGTTTTTGCAATTTTTACGCATACTTTTGGACGCTATCGCTTCGTAATGAAAACAAAATACGAACGAAAAAAAGAAATAAAACTCACCAGTCCTCGGATATGAGCACATCCAGACATCGGTATCCAGAACTTCCATATTCAAAATATCTTCGCCTATGGTCATGTAGTCGGCAGGCAAAACCACGCGGCCAGGATTAATCTCCACCATGCAATCCTTCTTGTTGAACATTCTATCTAACTGGCCACCTGTCTCTTCATCCAATTTCGAAAAGGTCAAATCCGGCTTGACCCTCATTTTTACTTTTTTATTTTAAACGGTTTTTTAATCAACGTTCGTACTGCACGTCTGTTACGAACGTTTTACGGAAGTGTTGTGGCGTGCGCGCCGATGTTTCCACTCTCACTACAAACTTTCCAGTCTGCATAATACCTAAGGTAATACTGGTAAAGGCTTGGTTTTACTAGACTTAAAGGAAACTAATTTGAATAATTACTGATGCCTTCAGCCGAGACGTAAGTTCGCCTTTGTGCATATATTTAAGATCTTTTTTTGTGATTTGTCTCTGCTTCTCTATATTTGTACAATAAAACATTTACTTACTCACTTACTTATTTCGCTGTAATAGTCTAGGCATGGATTACACGGTTAATAGTATCATTGTGATCCAAGGATATCTCGATCCAGATCACGAAATAATGATGCGTATTGCAACAACCATCCACTGACAAGAGCTGTAGACTTACCTATTGTCTAACTCGCTCGCAATCGCCATCGTGTTAATTTTGACAGTTCTTGTATGAATGTGACAGCTAGCTGATTCCGAAGCCAATTTTCAACTCATACATGAACTGTCAAAATTAACACGATGGCGATTGCGAGCTAGTTACTAATAAGCCTACGGGCTCTTAATTTTAAGAAGAGAAGAGAGATTGCAGTAAAGTTTAGTACCTACCTAGTTTCAATAGTTATTTGTGTCACAAGGGAATGTAAATCCATAATGTAGCGAAGGATTCTACAAATCCTGAGGGTAGCGAGGTATTCTAAAGTAGAATCCTGAGCGTAACGAAGGATTCAAGTGTTAACGCCCAAGATGAAAATAATTTTGCTCCCGAATGGCTCATTCAACTTTTCACACCGAACATTAAAAACTTGAAAAAACAATCTAAATGTAGTAATTAAATAGCTACCAGCATAGAATATGGTGTGGTTTTACAATTATACATTTCGAAAAATTGCGTTTCCAAAAAAAACACTTAAAAAGCCTTGAACAGAAAAGTTGCACTTTGATCCCTCTCGACAGGGAGCAAAGCTTACTTTTCTGAATGAGAGGTGTGAAAAATGTATTATGTATCGAAAGTAACTCTGACTGTGTGTCTGTTATCTGTACTGAACCGAAATAGCTGGAATTTTGTATACAGGGGCCCGATTTTTGAATAATTGTGCTGAATTTTAAATACGAGTAGCTTAGAAGATACTTACTTAAACGGCTCTCAATAATCTTGTGACCTAGTCAAAAATTTTATTAGAGCTGTAGTTTTGAAGATATAAACAGATTTATACCACTTTCGAGTGGTATTTTCGAGTGAAATGCTTTCAAAGATCGGGCCCCAAAGTACTTTTTATTGCAGATACTTTCTGTCCCGGGGATGGACATAGGGATGTTACCCCGAAAAATAGCATAGTTCCTGCGGGATAGCGATAAGTGAATTCTGCGCAGACGGAGTCGTGGGCAACAGCTACAGCTAGTATAGACTAAGTACCGTTGAAATTATTAATGTACAATTCTCAAAATGTATTATTTTAATTATTTGTTGACTAAACCACTAGCGCCATCTGGTAGCATTATACGGACTAAAAGCTGCTTTAAATTAAATTCTTAGAACACTATTGCTTCCGGTTAAGACCTCTAACCCTAGCATTATGTTTAACCAACCAGGCTCGTAATTACCAGCCAACGATTCCGCAATGCTAAGAGCTACTTTCTTCCTGCTGCCACTTTCGGATTCTAGTTAGTGAGGTTGGCCGCACTATGAGCGATTCACAAATAACATCGCCTGGTGCCCGATTTTTGAAAGCACTTCGCTCGAAAGTACCGCTCGAAAGTGGTATAAATCAGCTTATATCTTCAAAACTACAGCTCTAATCAAAGTTTTGACTAGTTCACACGATTAATGAGAGCTGTGATTGTCGTCTACGCTACTCGTATTTCAAATTCAGCACAATTTTTCACCACTTTCGAGTGGTATTTTTACACGTGCTTTCAAAAATCGGGCCCCTGGATTAGAAAACTATTTTTAACATGAAACTCGATCATAATTACCCAAACGGATCTCACGTATAAAAGTCAAGTGATGCTCGATATGTTTCGGATTACTTCGTAGTCCTTCCTCTTGGAGCGCTCGCCCCGACGGCAGCGAAACGAAATGCGCTAGCCCTCTGCTCGCGCGGCTACTCGACGCAACTAACAGGCGGCGCACAACTACCCTCGTTTTCATCGTCATTTTTATTATTGAGTTGCTGTTATTTTTTAGCGCTCCAAGAGGAAGGACTACGAACTAGCCCGAAACATGTCGAGCATCACTCGACTTTTATACATAAGTTATGCGTTTGTTTATTTAGTAAAACTATAGATACATAGTTGCATTCCATTAAAATTACCTTAGTAAATGTGTAATGTGTGCGTAGGTATATACATCAGTTGTTATAGTTATTGGTTAGCCCTCTAGGCTGGCAACGCATCTGCAATCCTCTAGTGTTGCGAGAGTCCATGGTTGTTGGTCCATCCTTGACGTATAAAAAAACGCGTTTGATTTAGAGCAATGGAAAGCAACCACTATGCTGCCGAGTGTGAATGAAATCAACAAAGACGACAGCATCTATTCTGTCTGCGTTGGCTTACGATAAATGAAATTAATTTAAAATTATTTATTATCCTCAGTGTAGCGATGTCCCGTTTATCTTCTGATTTAGTTGCCCTTCTTAGCCCGCTTAAATTGGCTCTGATTTTATTTGTTAGCTCTTCTGTTGAACAATATTGTTATACATGGATTCTTACAACACTAAAAATACATTATACATACATACCTACATACCGTCACGGCTCTTTCCCACAGGGGTAGGCAGAGACCACTTTGTTCCACTTGCTACGATCGACATTATTTCTTTCGCTTCATCTCCATTCAACATCCGTTATAATACAAAATCCGTTATATAAGGCAGAAATTTCAACTTTTATTACCAACTAGCCATTGCCTGTGGATCACTGGCGCTCCACCCGCGTGCATCACAGGTGCAAACGTTATGCCATAATTGTGGCTCAGTGCATCTCTGTGCATGCACCGTGACGCAGCGGAATGCGATAAACGAATTGCGATGAGTTAGACACATTTTCTACGGGACTAGACTGCGATTATTTTACGAGCCGATATTTCAACCCAAAAACTTAATGTACCTACCAGCTGTTTCTCTTCCCGCGCAAATGATAGGTAAAGGAATGGAATGGGATGGGTGACAATGACAATCTTAAGAATCATGTTTTTTTTTTATGTTAGAGAGACCAGACAAACGAACTAGTGGGTCACCTGATGGTAAATGATCACCACTGTCCATAGACACCCGCAGCGCTTTACGCGATGCCAGTGCGTTGTCGGCCCTGCAGAAAATAAAAATGTTATTTGGCGAGGCGGCTAACAACCCATCACTATTTTGATTCCCCTTTCCATCTATAGCCCACAATCATGCTAAAGGTCTTGATTATACGATTAGGTCTTGATAGGGCAACACCGGAGTGGTTTTAGTGTATGCGCTCCCCCGGCCGCTTTCCGTGCGGAAAGAGGCCGGAGGAGAAAGTCCAACTTAACTGTCCCGGGCCTCCCGGGTAAGGGATATAGACGTGATTTGTGTATGTAGGTATCACTCCAAATACTCCAATGCGCAATTTTCCCGGCAGCTCGTAATGCTTATTTATTATATATCTACATTGCTTGTGAAACGACTGGAAAGCTGGCTAAGTCAATATTACGTTTAGTAATACCCCTTCTGAGAAATTAATTTCTCTAATCAATAACACACAAAGTCACATGCAACAAGTTACAAACTATTAAACTTGCTCGATTCTCATTAAAAAGCAGAAATTAAATGCTCTTTATCTGCCTATAACTTTACAAATGTTGTATTGTCTCTTTTTCTATATTCTTCCAAAACAAAAAGAATCATTAAATATTTTATTAAGACCTAAAGTAATCTACAAAAAGTCAATTAAGAATTACATTCTTGTCGAATTTGACGAGTAGGTAGGTACCCTGCAAATGAATAATTAGTGCTTCAAATTCAAAATCCACAAAACATTGCTTTAACTTAAACCATTACCGATATGTGTGATTGTGATACGTGAAAACAAGCTAAACGCACGTATGGGGGCGTATTGAATAATTGACCTCGACTATGACACGACAAATTTGTAAATGCCGCTCAAAGCGGCGCTGTTTGTCGTGGCAGCCTACAATTTAGTATGCCTCAATCTTTAGTTCCTGTTTTAGCCACTGATTGAGAAAAAATTTGCAATTCTTGTCACCCTCTCTCGCCCCTATTCGTCCGTTTTCGTTCACTCGTCCGTCGAACGGAACCAAACCACGTTGAACGAACAAAAACAAATGTCACAATATTTAATTTATAAATAAACATTAGCATTAAAAAATAGTAAAAATGTCAAAAATGACGAACGTGAACTCTAGTTTGGCGTACGAAATACTATTGTATTTGAACAATTTTTATTTAGGCATGTTTTTCGTGTGTGAAGTGGCTATCGGCATATTGAAGGCGATAAACGTTTCCTACCCAGAAAATGCCCTGCTTACGGAGACAGGGATATTCAGCGCTTTATGCCTGATAGAAGCATTCCGCATATTTTTGGGACAGACAGGAAACTTGTCTAGTAAAAGTGAGTAGGCGCTTTTTTATTTTGATTGTAAGTTAAAGATAAGCCGATAAGCTTTTTTTTATTTAAGGCTTTCAATTAAAGGCTAAGTACATTTTTTTTCACCATGTAAAGTTCGCATGCAAATTTAATGCTGGCTGGCAGATCCAATGATAATCTAATAGGTAAACTTGATACATACATACTATTATTCCCTTGAATACAATTTTGAAGAGATAATTTTTAGTTTTATTGAACCACCGATTTTTTTTTTTGCTTAAAAAATCGTAATTTTTTTAATTATTTTACCAAATTAAAAATTACCTTACAAAGTAGGTACACCAATGGCTCAATAGAGCAAGCTTGGGGTAATGATTGGAATGGTAGCACTTACCAGTAGCGTAGCTAGGTAACCAAGGGCCCTGGTGCAAATAAAAAAATGGGGCCCCACTACTATCTCAACTGGTTACGTTTTAATAATAATAGTTCGATCGAGATTTTCTGGTAAGGATTCGAGGGCCCTCTGAGCTTGAGGGCCCCGGGGCACTGCCCCGCCTAGTCCTTAGGTAGCTACGCCACTGGCACTTACAAACCCTTTTTCTTTTCAGAAGTTCCTGTCTTTTTCTCAGTGCTCCTGACAATACCGTCAGCGGTGGGAGTCTGCTACTTCCTCATTTACCAGACCTACATTATCAGACTGGAGTACATTTGGTGCGCTGTCATGCTGATGTTCCATGCACTCGAAATGGCATTTGCCATCCTTTTCATTTTCACCGTGTGTAAGAACCAGCAGTATGACTAGAATAAGTTTAAAAGCGTATCTGTGCCAAAGAGATACTGATGCCAAACGATAACTAAATTTACATGCATTTTCTGTTCAAAGACATTCCATATTTTTTTATACTAGTTGTTTTTAAAATTCATTCTGCAAGGGAATAGGCGAAGGTTTTGCACCATACAGCCAATTATTATTATATCTCTTTTATGGTAGTTTTTTGTAAGGCCGAGGCCATCTCTTAAGTCAGTGAATTCTTTAAAATTGAAGTTGTAAAGGCCTTTTTGTACTAGATACACATTGACATTTAAAAAGTTCCTTTTTAATTTAATGTTGTAAAGAGGTTTATTAAAAAGTCAGCATGTCAATGGGAACGACTGAATAATTGCGTAAGTAATTAAGTTTACTGTATGGAATATTCAGGTACACTAAGTTAGGTGCTACTTAGAGCATTACTATTAAAATAAAAGCCTAAGTATTGAATAGTTCATATTATACTCTAGTGATTGTTGTTTGATACATAGACTTAGCATACTTTAATAAGCTGAAAATGTACTTCTTCTTTTTTAATATGGCCCCATTGATTGATGCGACGATTTCGCCAATGTCAAAGTAATAAGTACAGTATTCAAAAATCTTGTGACAAAAATGTCGGCAACGTTGTACAGTAGAACACTGTCAAAAGACCCCGGACTCACAACCCGAAAATGTACTTATGTAGACTAAATACTTATGCCAAATTTATACTAGACCTGTGTGTTTGAGGCACTGTTTTCTAGCTGAGTATAGTGCGTAAATGTATTTAAGTGTTAAATAGCAGAAGCTTTTTATACCATAAATTTGGCATTAAACATTTTTACAAAAAGCTAATCTCATTGTAGCTTGAAGGAAGTAAAAGAGGGTTGTGGTTGATTGACAACTCTGTACTATTTTTAAGTTAGTGTTGGTACAGATGGGTTCTTCAACATCTATTCAAAAATATCTACAACTACCTGTTGCCTGGGGCATTGCCCCGCTGCAATTTTCTTCAAAATTTTATTTCTTTAAAACCTTATCCGAACAGTAACAAACACAGCTAAAAAAGAATTATCCAATTTGGTGCAGTTGTTTGGAAGTTATACATACATTTCGACAATTCATTTTTATTTATCTATATTAGACCTTATTTTTAGGTGCATGTTTAGATGTTTTTGAACACTTGACTGTACAGTTGAAGGCATAAATATTAATACAGCCATCATATTAAATAATATGTGTCACCAACCTTATTGTTTGTGGCATAAAGGTGTATATGTTTTTAACATTTTGGTTAAATACATTTATTTGTACCAAAAATAAATATATGGATTGTTGGGAGCTAAAGATAACTGCTATTAAGTCATCTTGCTAGAGGCTTTTAATTACCCAACTTCTTTGAATGATATTCTGAATTGCCTAAATATAAATAAAGCAAATTATATTTAAAAACATTTATTTACTTTCTACAACTCTACATTTACAACGACTATTCTGTGGGTGGTGTGATGTGTTCCGGTAAGCTCTGGCATTCGACCTTAGTTACTTTCAATGCACAACCTTCTGGAAGGTTCCGTTCTATGTATTCGAGGTATGTGTCGCAAGTGGATCCAGTGAGCCTTTGGAGATGCACAAATCTGAAGTAGGTACGGATCTCGTATTGGACCTTGTGCTTTTTGTAGATGTGAACACATCGAAGGAGTGTATGCCTCTCTTTATCAGCTTTACGGGATGCGAAACTGGAATTTTAAAAGGTCAGCTTAGGATTAAGAAAAACCAATTGCATTTCTTTCGACTTGAGAATAGTTTCTAATAAGAACAAACCTTCTGGTAACTTCTATCCCTAAATGCGAAGCGGCTGCTATACAGAACCAGGAATAACTGAGCAGCACAGCAGGATCAATGCCTCTCATTTCCAATTCAACCTTTTTGAACAACTTGTCTAGTTCTACACTTGAGCTGGGGACATCTTGGATTGTCTTTGGTATTGATACGGGATTGATTGTGGAAAGAGGCCGGAATGCTGCATAGTTTGTAGCTATGGTACTGCGAATCAGAGGCGAAGACTTCCAAATACCCTAGAAAATATCGTTTAGGGTTATAAATTTGACCATAGGTTAACTCTGGATGCATATTGGTAGATGCTTTAAATGAAAAGATAACGAACCAGTATATTAACAGATGAGGCTAGATGAGAAAAGTATAATTATTTTAAAATAAATTATATAAAACCATTTGGAGGTTGTATATGTTTTACCTTTATAACATTCATCTTTTGATTATAATATTAGATGAAATTATAACGCCACTAGTTTCTGTGCTTTATCTGACTAATAGAGCTGTCTTGTTATTTCTAAAATAAACATAAATCGTAAAAATCCTGTTGTTGGTGTCGGGACTTAAATGCCTTTTTCGGAATATTGACATTTGATTTTGACAGCTGTCATGTAAAGGTACACGTTCAGAAGCTTATTATTTGCGCATACTCTCAAAGGGTAGTGTTCGTAACGAGTTTTACAAAAAAAAACAGTTTTTGAACATATCCCTCACTGTCAGTTTCAAGTGTTAAAAAGCCACCTTACCTACTACCTTGTACCTCACCCTTTCGTCCATAACGTCTTTTTTGTCACTTGTGACTATTCTATCACTTTAAGCAGATCAGAATAGGACCCCTCCAACTCTATATAATAGTAGCTGTAAAACTAAAAGTAAACTAAACTGTCAGTGTCAAACGGAATAAACAAATAGTTGATTTTGATTTGAAGAATGTTCATATTTTTGTGCTGAAAATCCAATTTATGTGATTACAAACTGAAACTGAAAAAGCAGTTGAATCGTGATCTCCTTCATACAATCGCTCTGCCAACAAACTATTTAAAATGGTTGGACCTTTGGTTCTTTTGAAGCTTTTGCATTGCAGGCGTTTACGCCACCCTAAGCCGTGTAAAGGAGATTCGAAAAATTCTCACGACATCAAGGTGAAGACTGAACTTACCAATGAAGACTACACTTGCAGGGTATGCCTCAAAACGGGCTACATTCCGATCTTTGACTTAGACTCTCACATAGACATTTCAGAAGACTTGCACTTGTTTGGTGGCATCGAGGTTAGAATGGAAGATAGTTATTCGAAATACCTATGTAAATCATGTCATTCTCTATTACAAGGTGCGATTTTGTTGCGGAAAACCGCTCAGCAGTCTGAACAGACTCTTCAGTCGAATGGAAGTAATTTGAGCTACGACAATGGTGGTGCCAGTGATGATAATTTTGACTATGTGGAACAAATACTCAAAATGCCGCCCAGCTATCATTGCCAGCGATGTAACATGGAATTTGATACATTTAGCGCCTACAGTGAACACCGAGCTTCCCCAGAGCATGAGAACATGAAAGTTAAATGTCAAGTATGCAACAAATTGTACTCGGAATCGTATTTAAAGAAACATTTGTTGTTGCATAATCCCGATGTCCCGTTTGTATGTGACATTTGCGGCAAAAAGTTTATTATTCAAGGGCAATTTGCTAGGCATCGGTTGACTCATTTCTACAATTTACCATTCCAATGTTCACTGTGTCCGTACCGAGGGAGATTTACGGAGTCACTGAAGATGCACATGCGTAGTCACACTGGAGATAAACCGTACCAATGCTCGGAATGTGCTAAATGCTTTATTAACAAAAGCAATCTTAATAAACACATGCTTACGCATAAACCAGACCATGATTTTAAGTGTGAGACATGCGGACGGGGGTTCAATACGAAACGTAACTTAGATTTGCATTTCAAAGTCGATCATACTGGTATAAAGGATCATGTTTGTAATGTTTGCGGTAAGGCATTTGGATATCGGAAACAAATGATGAAGCACCAGTTGAAAGTGCATAAAAGAGAAAAGCTACGGAGTGGAAGGTTGCCGTTGTACTTACAAGTGGAATCTAAACAGAAGAGTGGTCAGGAAGTATTGATATCTGACGCTGTTACGTTGAACAAGACTGATTAAATTGTATACCTTCACTTCTGTTTAAGTACTTGCAAAAGTTTATTTTGTTGACTAGCTGAATGGTAATGTTGTCAGTGTCATATGGAGTTTTTCGTGATTTTATTCTTTGGTTGAATTTTGTCATTATTACAACTTGGGCCACTTAAAAAACGCTAGACGTAACTGCGCAGTGCGCGATTAACCAAAGAAATTGACAGTATAAGGGCGCATGGAATACAAAATGACACAAGGCCCTACAGACCACGAGGCCCACATTGTCTTCTCTTGCCACTACAAACATCAGCTACATGCAACAGCTACATATCGCTTGGAAGGGCCTTTACACGCTAGCAATTTGTTGCAAGATCCGCCGGACAAATCGCTAGTGTGTAAGTTCCCTAAGAATCAGGATGATGAGCGATATGTAGCCTGCAGCATGTTGGTACTTGGCAATTATGTATTGAGCATGTTGATAATAATTCAGTTTAGTTTGTACAGGCCCAGAACCTGGAATCAATGTTTTTTGTTACATTCTGAATGTTAACCTTTGTAATTTTGATTTCATAGAAATGTACTTTTAGTTAGGGTCTGTTAATTAAACCAAGATGAGCCAAATCAGTTTTATTATTTTTCCAAGTACTAAAATAATTTCTTAACTGGCATACGGGTCACCTGATGGAAAGCAATCACCGCCGCCCGTAGCAGTAGCGTAGCGTGGGTCTCGGCCACCCGGGGCGGATGAAAGTTTTGCCGCCCCATTGCTTACGTACTTCAAATATTTATACGATATTATTGTTACTTATTCTGAAATTTTGCCGCCCGGGGCGGGCCGCCTCCCTCGCCCCCACTACGCTACGCCACTGGCCCGTAGAATCTCATAACAAAGGCCGTTAAGGGTGTGTTTCCTGCCCTTTAAGAAAAGAATAGGCGGTTGGTGTTGCCATAATACTTATTAACTAAACCTGCTCAGTCATAAACTCCCATCCGCTTTAATTACTGGCCATTTACAATGTACAGAAAATTAAAAATAAACTAATTTAGAATAAAAGCAATGTCAAGCACTTTCACAAACAATTCACAACAAATTTTGACCCAAAAGCGGGTTTTATTTAATTTTCTAGAACAATGGCGAACGAGGCAGAAGAGATCATTCGCAAGCTTTCTTCGCACAAGGGAGTAGCTGGAGTTATTGTAGTTAATGGAGAAGGGATACCTATAAAGTCAACTTTGGACAACCATGTATCTGTACAATACGCGGGTCTGATGGGTTCCTTGATCGATAAAGCAAAGGTATGTAATTATAATGCATTCCATTAGGCCAGGAGTCGGCCACCTTTTGAGTCGGAAGAGCCAAAAATTACTATTTACAAAATTTCAAGTTTTTAAAGAGCCACAATTTTTTTTCTCGCGGGTCGCGAGTGAGGGGTGCTGCGGTGAAAAGCGAGTATAAGTAGCTGAGAGATAGAAATAATGCCTAAACCTCGTTAATCGTTTCAGAACATTTTTTTTTTATAAAATAAATAAAATAATATTTGCGAATGGAACTAAAGAGCCGCATGTGGCTCGCGAGCCGCAGGTTGCCGACCCCTGCATTAGGCACATTAGAAAGAGTAGACAGTAAATGCCACGTAATTATTTTGATGCACGTTTCTCGGCGGAATTATCCTAAACCTGTGAAATCTTTAGTAGAACTTACGTTTATCCGTTGCTTTCATAGCACCCACACACAAGCTTTGCTTTGCTAGTTAAAGCTGTTGGTTTGCAATTTTTTTAATTATTGTTTATGCTGAATGCAGGTAAAACTTTGGTTCCCAAAAATAGGTGCCATGGGAATTGAATCTCGAACTCGTGTAATGAGCAGACTTAATTTTGCGTTATTCTTTTCTTTACAGGCAGTAGTGAGAGACTTAGACCCCACCAACGACCTAACTTTCCTGAGAATTAGAAGCAAGAAAAGTGAAATCATGGTTGCTCCTGACAAGGAGTTTATATTGATAGTCGTACAAAACCCAGTCGACTGACGAAGGCTGTGGCTTTTTGGCCACTTTCTTCGCATTTTAATTGATTTAGCAACTTAATCATGATTACTTTTAGCATTTTATGTGAATACATCTTCTGTGATTATTTTGGTACTACGCTGTGAAACGTACACTAATTATGAATTAAATTCCATTATTTTAAGTAATTTTCTTTTAAAACCTATCAATGGGTAAGGTCAGTTTTGCATAGGAGGATAATATATGTAGAATAATAGAACTCTTTCGTAGTCAACATTTCTTTATTAGGTCATCTTAAATTACGTTCAAATTACAATAAAACTAAATGGTAACACTACCATTGGCCTCTTCCCCTAAATCCGCCACGGAAGCCCCCCCTGAAGCCCCTATTTCCGAAACCACCACGGTTTCCAAATCCGCCTCTGAAACCACCACCTTGGTTACCAAATCCACCTTGGTTACCAAATCCACCTTGGTTACCAAAGCCGCCCTGGTTGCCAAAGCCGCCTCGGTGGCCGAACCCGCCCCTGCCGCCGTCGCCCCCGAAGCCCCCCCTGGGCCCGCTAGTGCCCCAGCCCCGGGCCCGCTTGGCGCCGTCCGGCCTGTATATCGGGGTCGCTACATCACGCTGTATGTTGTAATCGCCTGCGTCGATGACGCACAGCGCTTTTATGCAGTTTACGAGCTGAAAAGAAAATATTGGTAAATAAAGAGGCCATTTTAGGAATCTCTAACCTCTTAACCGCCCTAGTCATCCAGTCGTGACAGCCAATGACATGCTCTCATGCCAATGTCATTTATACGTACTCGAAATTAATCCTACTGCAATGGAATTGAAAATCAAGGTAGTACGTCGTGTTTTTCCCGTGGCGTACAGAGCCCGTCACTACATTTGCAGTGTAATGGCGAAGGTTATAGGCCCGTAACTTGGGACTTATCGTTTTCAAATGATCTAGACGCTGCGATCGTGATGCGGTCGATACCTCGCATTGCAGCCTACTCGTGACCACGGCCGCTAGGTCGAGGTAATTTTACATTAATCAATTACGTGGTTAAGTCGCAAGTGGTGTTTTTTTGAATGGCTACCACGTGACGATTACAATTACTAGTACAGGGCCCGATTATGGAAAGCACATAGTAATTATATATGTGAAAATAACACTCGAGTGGTGAAATTCCGTACTGAATTAAAAATACGAGTAGCTACAGACAAAAGAGATATAGTAGAAGTGCGATAAGTCACTTTTGGCTAAGGAAACCGGTGTCTAAATAATACTTCTGCCATTCCACAACAGATGTCGTTGAAATAACTGCGTTATTAAATTAACTCTGCCGAATGGGATTTAGGTTTGCATGATTGAAAATCTAACTGATGACAGCGGAACACTCGAGAAAATTTGATCCTGGCAGAATCATACTGCTACTCGAACCGTCAAATTGAATTTGACGTTTAAACGTGCAATTTTTCGCGTATAGGTGGCACGCGTGTCTCGTTCACATGCCACTCATACTATATCTCTTTCTATGCGAGTAGCATAGAAGCCAAATACATCTTTCATCTTCAACTGGTTTAATTTTTTTTACATCTGCAGTTTTGATTAAAAAAATTGTAATGTTTTCACGTTTGTGGGGCTGTTTAGTTGAGTTAACCCAACCATCTGGCTCCCGTTTCACCAATTCGACAACTGTCGATGACAAGTGACAATTCGAATTGCAATGCGTTCTCGTCGAGTTTTTAATGTAAACAGAATTGTCACATGTCACTGTCGCTTTGGCGGAATAGGGGCCCAGCTGTAATTCTCCGGATAAGTTGTGCGAGGGCATAAGGTACCTTCTGTTCGTGGGGGGAGAACTGCAGCGCGGCGTCGGGCTCGGCGGCGGCGCGCTCCACCAGGCGCTCCACGGCGGGCCGCAGCGCCGTCACCAGCGCGGCCGCGCGCGGCGACATGTCGAAGTTCAGCCAGTTGTCCAGGCGGACCATGTTGTCGATCTGGAATCAGAATAACAGACCGTTAAATTGCACCCTTCGTGGAAGAAAGACGTAAGTCCTATTTAGGCTTAATGGGACTTACGTCTTTCTTCCACGAAGGGTGCGAATGCGCGTTTAAGCCTTTTCCTCAAAATTCGGAGCAAGTGTACTTTAGATCAGTGGTTCCTAACCTGGGGGTAATTACCCCCGCAGGGGTAAAACGGAGATTCTAGGGGGGTAACACGGAATGGCACGAATATAATAATAAACATATTTTCGTTCGAATTTGTGTGGTTTTAATTATTTTAAATTAGCTAGGGGTAAACTCAATTCCCATACGTCTTGTTCACAGGGGTAGTGACATTGAAAAGGTTAGGAACCACTGCATTAGATTCTTGTAAAGTTAAACAAAAATAATAATAAAAAAAAGATCTTAAAGTACCTATGTTGATTATAATGAACACTGCGAAGAACAAAGTTTAAGTAAAATAAATTTGAGAAAAAAAAAATCCGCTGACTGCACTTTTTGTTGACTATCGCGTGTGAATTTGCCACTAGAGACGCTAGTGTCGCGTGAGGTCCAATACGCGAGCAGTGACGTAACTATAGGGTGGAAGGGGTGGCAAAATGCCAGGGGCCCCTAGCTCTACGGGGCCCCGAACTGGCTTGGTTTAGAGCACAGAAGGGACGCTGATGCACTTCTTTATATTGAGGAAGGAGCGATCTGACGAATTTGCCACGGGCCCCAGACGTTATAGTTACGTGTACGCGAGACTAGCACAAAATGAGGTTATCCGTTTAGTTTGATTAAGGTCTTCGCACATTAGACCAACTCCACGCCAATCCGACACCAACTCAACTCACACTCTCGATGAGTAGTCAACTAGTTGATCCACCGTATGGTCACTAGTGGGCAATGCGTTGTCAACGAGTGGACAACGCGGTGTCAACGAGTGGACGAACGCAGTCAACGAACAGTCAACGCAGTCAACGAACGCATAGTCGTTGCGTGGACAACGTGTGGTCGTTGCGTGGACGACGTGTGGTCGTTGCGCGACAAACGTGTCGGGGTTGACCTTTAGTGTACGATGCGTAGGATACTCGTTGTACACTACTTTATAATCATTTTTTGAAATTAAACCTAGAACATATGACACAGGGCTTAAATTTCAATGTCTAGCATAGAGTCGAGTCGCCGTTGAGTTGTTTTAATGTGCGAAGACCTTTATGTGACTCACCCACTCGACCTTCCGGCTGGCGAACAACAGCAGGTGCAGCGGCGCCACCATGGTGGTCTGCTTGCAGCTGATGGCGCGCGTGCGCACCTTCTCGCCGAACACGAACAGCGGCGACGGGAACTTCTGCTCGAAGTTGCTGCAGTTCACCGAAGTCTTGTGGATCAGCGCCGGCTTGCCCTCAGTTGTTAGCACCTGAGGATACAAAGTTATTCCTCAAAAATCTCATATCACTATCACTACATAGTATAAAACAAAGTCGCTTTCTCTGTCCCTATATCCCTATGTATGCTTATTTCTTCAAAACTACACAACGGATTTTGATGCGGTTTTTTTTAATAGATAGAGTGATTGATTCAAGAGCAAGGTTTTTATGTATAACTAGCTGACCCGGCGAACTTTGTTCCGCCTTAAATTTGAAAAATTCCAGTGGTTTGGGCTGTGCTATCCCGCGGGAACTATGCAATTTTCCGGGATAAAAACTATCTTATGTCCTTTCCCGGGACTCAAACTATCTGTATACCAAATTTCAACTAAATCGGCCCAGCGGTTTAAGCGTGAAAAGGTAACAGACAGACAGACAGACAGAGTTACTTTCGCATTTATAATATTAGTAAGGATTCTATGCAGACGAAGTCGCGGGCAGAAGCTACTAATATTATAAAGGCGAAAGTTTGTAAGTTTGGATGTTTGTTTCGCTTTCATGGCAAAACGGCTAAACCGATTTTATGAAATTTAGTATAGCGATAGTTACAGTCCCGGGAAAGGACATAGGATAGTTTTTATCCCGGAATATCGCATAGAATTCTATCGCTAGTCGCTATTTACATGAGTCGCGCGATGTCGCCAGATACGTCAGGCGAAGTCGGCCGACTTCGCTCGACATGTAGCCGACACAAACATAGCTAGCTAGCTCCTAGCTTCTGATCAAATCCTTTTCTGTTATATGGCCTTCTTATTTTTCATTGTTACATTCTCACATTCATTTTATCTTAAATATTATACAGTAATGTTATGTGTGTATGTATGTATTATTTTATTTATTTAGCTGTCTTATATTTATGTTGGTATTGTTGTTTTTATTATCCCTGCGTTTTTCCTGCCTATTTGTTTCCGCCACCTACTTAAACTGTCTCCAACTTATTTCTCTGTTTTGTTGGTTGTCTGGTAGAGATCGCTATTAAGCGATAAGACCGCCTGTTGTCTACTTTGTTCTTTGATTCTGTATTGTTTTGCACTGATTTGTGGTGTTCAATAAAGAGTGTTTGTATTGTATTGTATTGTAATAGACAAATCCCGTACCTTCCGTTTCCCTTGGTGCAGACACACGTTGGGGTACAAGCCCATGCACATGAGCGCTATGACGCAGTCCAGCGTTGGGTCGGCTCCCGTGGGGTTCCATCGCTGGGGCACGCAACACTCTTCCGAGAAACCGATCGCCGTAGTCAAAATATCTAAAAAAAGATTTTGTTACATTTTTCATTCTTACATACATACACAAATCACGTCTATATTCCTTTGCGGGAGAGACTGAGCCTATGGTAACAAAGACCTTTAGGCCACGTTTAGCATGATTATGGGCGCATATTAGGGTGAAAGGGGAATCAAAATAGTGATGGGTTGTCGTATCGTGTATTTATTTAAAATTAGATGATTCCTAAGATTTTCGATCATTCCCTCGATGAGCTTTTACTATCTGCGCGGGAAGAGAAGAAACTGGTACATTCTACGTTTTATTCTTTACTCCCAGTCCAGCATGGAAGTAAGTTTTAAGTAAGTTTTTCATTTTTAAAAACTTTGTTTGTGGACTACGATTTTTGCTAACTTTACTTGCTTTCATAATTTAGTTATTTATTTATATAAGGTTTTCACCAACAATTGTTAACACTTATACATCGAACTTGCTGCTTGCGTATACATGTTGAAGAGATTATCACAATCAGCATGCGAAATAAAAGTAAAACTTAAAAACTAAGTTTATTAACTGATTACTTAAACTAAAAGCTAGGCAAGCACAAGTGTACGTGAGAGCTGTGTCGCACACGAGGTACAAGGTTTCAAGAAAACAATAGAACATCAATATAATACTATGTACATACTGATGAGCTGGTACTTGGCTTCGGAGGTGACGCGCAGAGTGGTCTGCTGCAGCCCCTTCCACTCGCACCACGATATCTCTGCGTCCTCGCCCTTGGCGTGCTCTCGCTCCCACATCTGCGACAAATAATAAATTAATAAGTTAATTTCCTCAAACATACAAAAGACACCAAGTGAAACGTTCCTGTACGACTCTATGACATCTAGTTCTTTGCCTTGGCCAGCAATGTAAGTATACAAATCCATTCTTAGCCGTACGTTAACTTTTTTAAATCAAAATATAAAAAGTATGTATAGCCTGCCGGTTCGTGGTTTAAGTCTTGTCAAAATTAAAAAAATAATTAAGAAAAGCTTCTTTTCAAAAATAAAAAGGTTTATTAAGCAAATAGTTTTCGGAAAGACAATCTTTGTCAAGAGCCGCAAGAAACTTGGCAGAAAAGCAATAAATAAAATCCGGCCGGTACTGCGATCGCTACTCGTATATTACACGGTCTCGCTGGCGCTCGGCCATCTAAAGCTACTCGACCGGCGATCGTCTCCACGTTACCTGGAAGGCGTTGAGCATGGCCACGTGGTCGGAGGCGCGGTCGCCGGCCAGCGCGCGCTGGTGCGGCGCGAGGCGGCGCCGGCCCTCCACGGCGAACACCTCGGGGAACGTGGTGCTGTTGGCCGCCATGGTGGTCAGCGCGTCGCCCACGCCCAGCACGAAGCCCAGCACCATCATCTTGCCCAGGCGCGGCTCTGCCCGAGAAATGTCGCACGTTACGAACGATACAGTCGAAGTCTGGACGTAGGAGTCGTCCAATAAAATTACACGAAATTATTTTGGTGACCATTCTACCCTAGTGCCACATAATAAATACAATAATTTACTTTCAACATGAAACTACCGTGAGACTCAATCATAATTACACATAAACGGATAACTCACGTATAAAAGTCGAGTGATGCTCGACATGTTTCGGACTATTTCGAAGTCCTTTTTCCAAGAGCGCTCGCCCCGGCGGCAGCGACACGAACACTGCGCGCCAGCGCTCTGCTCGCGCGGCTGTTCGACGCAACTGACAGCGGCGCACAACTACCCTCGTACTCGACACTCGACTTTTATACGTGAGTTATCCGGTTATGTGTAATTACAATAATTTAGATGATTATTTGCACGAACAAGTAAGAATGTAAATGCTATGCGGTCAGATGACGCGAGCTATGAGCGCCCTGCCTCGGCTGCTCTGCCGAGCGCCTGTCACTTTACCCCCACTCCACAGACGGCTGTAATGCGACTTACGATTGACCAAAAAATTTAAGCCGATGGAAAAAAACACTTTGAAATAATGAATGATGAAAAAATAACACCAAGAAGTCACCTGATATTTCTAATCTAGCGTTTAGGTCGTTACAGTTAGTGCCATGACCAGGATAACTCACCAATAGGCAGCTTGGCTAAGATGGTGCCGCAAGGAGTGAGCGCGTCGTTCTGATCCAGACAGCCGAGCTCTCTCAACATGGCTTCCGCTTCGATCACCGCGTCCAGCGGCGGAGGCTCTGGAGCCTTCGACAAGAAGTGCCCAATACTACCCAGACGGAGTAGCTTTATGCTGAAAAGGTTATGAAAGGTTAGCTTCAATCCTTAGTCTTCTATTAGCGTCTTTACTATAGCTACTGCCACGGACTATATGCGAAATTTTGACAGTAAGGTCGCCGTTCTTAGTGACCCAAATTAAGATGAGAAGGAACACATTGTCATTAAGGTGACATAAAGAGCACAAACGGCTAGTAATGCGAGTTAAGGGCTAGTGCACTTTTAATTCTAATTATAGTTCGTTCTAGAGGGCTTCTTGGCTATTATACATCCCTACTTTTCTAATCTCAGAATGAGAATACTTGGGGCTATCTACTAAGAATTGGAATACAGCTAAATTTCAAATCTACTTTCGCGCATAAATTCCGAAAGAGATAAGAAACCGGATACATCTTGCGCATGCTTAAATAAAATTGTTTTACTTAATACACGCAACAGTTTACAAAGCAAAGCCTAAAGTTACAACGTTACAAGCTATGTACCGTAACGTTACAGCGTGTGTACCTTAGCGCGAGTTCGTGCAACGGCGTCCTGAACATTTCCGCGGTGAGGTGCTCCTCCAAACGGTCGTAACGCGCCTTGCAACACAGCGTGAAACACACGCCCGGCCGCACTCGACCCGCTCTGCCTTTACGCTGTAAAAAAACATAGTTCAGCTAGTGTTCTTAGCGATATTAAAAAAATAAAGAATAAAAACTTAAAAAATCGGCTAGATGTCTTTCTGTCACCAAGCTGTAACTCAGGAACCGTGATAGCTAGACAGTTGAAATTTTCACAGATATCATCTGTATTTCTGTTGCAGCTGTAACAATAAATACTAAAAATCTAACTTTTTTATGTCACACTGCCTACAATTTGCTTAAGAGTAAGGCTCTGCTAACACCGGATTTCATATTTACTTGGCAAATTTGCACGGTACCCGCGGTGCGCGCGAGTCTGAATCGCACTTGGCCGGTTTTTATTGTCCCGTTTGGAGACGTCTACGTATGGTCAAGTGCAAAAATAAGTATCGCTAGGAACTTCTCAAAAATATGTCCCACGACCTTATTACGCTGGCGTAAGAGCGTATGGTACTTATTTTTTCTCAAAAATGTCCCTTAAAGTCGTCATTGTTAACTACATATCAGAACAGGAAGTTAATTGTTTGCTGGTCAGTCCAAAAAAAAAAAAAAAAACATTACTGTCGCGCTAAACTCGACAGTGATGTTGCATACAAATTCCATTACTGTCTAGTTATTAACTTTTTAAAAATGCAAATCACCATTATAAAATAAAGGCACAAGACTTAAAACATCAAATTAAAAAAAAAGAAAGCTAGTACGACAACGTGTTTATCTGTGTCTGAAATAGCTTTAGGTGTTCTGGGTAGAAAAATGCACTCTTCAAATGCCATTGATAGAAAAAGGCGGCAAAGCAAAATAATTTTCATTATTTTATTTTCATTTATCTTTGTTGTTGTTTTATTTTCGATTTTTGAGAAAAGCACTATACTTGCCTCGGCCAGAATAGCATTGCTGGCTTCGTATTATTAAACGGACTCGCAAGCTCGTCCGTTCAAAACCAATACTCAGCCAGCAATTGCCTACTTCCTGGCCTAGACAGTAATGTACTATTGAAACTTTGTCTAGATACATATTATTACACTTGACTGTACATGTGTCAAAATAGTTCCCAGAGTATAGTAAATTATAAAATCCCACTATTCTATCTTCCCTTAAAAATTGCGTAATATTCCACCCTTTAATTCTACCTTTTTTCACCTATACGCCCATAATCATGCTAAACGTAGCCTTTAGCTCGTCTTCTTGCGACGAATTCCTCTTGGCAATGACGGTCTTTACGATTGCGCTGATAGTTTGCGCGGCCAATATGCAAAATAAACTTTTGAATTTTCAATTTTGTTACCATAGGCTCTGTCTACCCCGTTCATTCTAACTCTCTCGTCGTTTCCACCTCTCACCTGCTCCAAGTTGGTGCGGCTGGCCCATACGGTGGCGTACGAGGTCATGTTGTTGTGTGACGTAAACAGCTTCATCTTGGCTTTGCAGGAGTCTATCACGTACACCACGTCGTTGATGGTGATCGATGTCTCGGCTATATTCGTTGACAGGATCACCTGTGGGAAGAAACGAGTCGCTACAGTGTGGAATGGAACGTAAGAGAAGATGAATATTCGATTTGAAGATGATGACGTATGTAAGATGTTTAGGATTTATTTATTATCAGTAAAGACCGGATTATATGCATTTGCATATTCGCATATGCATTTGCACATTTCAGCCATTCTCAGCGGTATAAGCATATTTTACCTAAGATCTAGTAATGAAGCATATTATCGGTACATTTACAATATTTTTCACTCACACTGCTTTCCGAAATGCGACCAAATTTAATAACAGTCACAAAATATAAGGGCTATTGAGTAATAATTGTGACTTTTTCCTGCATTTCGGAACGCAGTCAGTAGCCGCGCGCGTCTTTTGTTTTGACAGTTACAATAATAAAATGAAAGAGACAGAAGAACGTCGCGCTCGCCTACTACAAAGCAGTTCCACCTATTACGCGTATAAATTGTTATATGTATACGCATATAAATCCTAAAATTTATCATTTAATTTCGCATATTCTGCTTATTTTCGTGCATATTTCAAGCATTTTTCATGCATATTTGCATGCATATAACAAGATTTTTATGTTGCATATAATCCGGTCTCTAATTTTCAGTCTGCGGTACGATTTCGATATGTAAATATTAAATAAATATAATTCGGAGGCTAAATTAACTTTTATTAGTAATTTAGTCCCACAATAGTATAAAACAAAGTCGGTTTCCGCTGTCTGTCTCTATGTACATAGATCTTTAAGGCTACGCAACGGATTTTGATGCGGTTTTCTTTTAATAGATAGAGTGATTCGAGAGGAAGGTTTATATGTATAATATGCAGACCAAGTCGCGGGCAGAACCCAGTTTTTTTTTATATGATACTAGCTTCTGCCCGCGACTTCGTCTGCGTATAATTATACACAAAAACCTTCCTCTTGAATCACTCTATCTATTAAAAACAAACCGCATCAAAATCCGTTGTGTAGTTTTGAAGATAAGCATACAGAGACATAGGGACACAAAAAGCGACTTTATTTTATACTATGTAGTGATAGTGATATGGGTCGTCACGTCACTCATGAAGAATGGATGTCGTAAAAAATAATGGACACTTAAATCTCTTCACAAAAACGAGTGCGCTGATTCTGAATCAGAAAAAACCCATTTTTTTTTATTTTGGTTGAAAAATAAAGGGTTTTTCAAACAGTCTTTTGACACTTACCTTAATAATACCAGGGGGCGGCGTAACGAAGACTTTCTTCTGATCGTCCCTCGGTATCTGGCTGTGCAGCGGCAGTATCACATACTTGGACTGGTCCCCGAAGAGTCGGTGCTGCATCAGGTGCTTCATCAGCGCGAAGATCAGGTTCCAGCCTGGAAGGAACACCAGCACCGCCCCGTCGCTTTGCAAGGAGCCTATGTAGACTAGCAGAGCTTCTATCAGCTCGAAGCTTAGCTGTAAAAGGTCATCGACTCACGTTAATCTACATACGTACATACATACATACCGTCACGCCTCTTTCCCATAGGGGTAGGCAGAGACTACTTTGTTCCACTGGCTACGATCCTGACATATTTCTTTCGCTTCATCCACAGTCATCAATCTCTTCATACATGCTCGTCGGTTTCGGGTACTCCTGACCTGACCTTTTTCCAAAACGTCTCCTATTTGGTCTCGGAACTCACTGGTTCCCCTCCCAACGTAACCATTCACACTCCCCATATAGATATCTTTAGTTAGTCTACTTTCATCCATCCGCTCTACATGCCCAAACCAACTAAGCATACTTTTTTCTATCCTAGTCACTATATCCATATATATATAAACATGTTAATCTACAACTAGTTAAAAAATTCCATGCTGGTCTGGGAGCAAAGAAAACACATAGAATGTGCCAGCTGCTTCTCTTCCCACGCAGATGGTAAAAACCCATCAAGGGAATGGGCGAAAGTCTTAAGAATCACGTTATAGGCGATGCGGCTGGCAACTCATCACTATTTCGATTACCCTTTTCACCTATACGCCCAGTCATGCTAAACGTATCCTTCCCTTCCCTTGGGCTCTGTCAACCCCGTAAGGTATAAAGACGTGCTAGCCGCATCGCCTGTAACATGATTCCTAATATATTCGCCCATTCCTTCGTTGGGTTTTACCATTTTTTCTTTACTCCCAAAAGGAGCTTGAAGAGAGTTGTCGGAATAGTTCGAAGCAGGGATGTTACGGAACTTCGACTCCGGTTCCGTTAAGTCGGAACTTCCGATTATTATTACACCTTCGGTTCCGACTTCGGCTACGACACTTTTAAATCGAAGGTTTTAATCGGAGGTCGAAGCATAACATAGTGGCGGC
Source organism: Pandemis cinnamomeana (assembly GCA_932294345.1). Taxonomy (NCBI): domain Eukaryota; kingdom Metazoa; phylum Arthropoda; class Insecta; order Lepidoptera; family Tortricidae; genus Pandemis; species Pandemis cinnamomeana. Next base: position 4,303,166 of record OW028724.1, on the reverse strand, counting down.
GGCGGCAGTGTCGACTGTCATGAAACAAAATTTGACTAAATAATGTTTTATTTGTTCTTAAATAAAAAATCTCTCTCATGCCACCACTTCTGACCCTGCCTCCGACTCCGATTCCGACTCCGATAAAGCAAATTTAAAAACTCCGACTCCGCCTTCGGTTCCGATAAAACTACCTCCGTTAAATCCCTGGTTCGAAGGTATTAAAAGAAGAGGATTTGTTTGTTCTCACGTCTTTCTCGGAGAGCTTGGCCATGGACTGCGCCGTCTGCGGCGAGTAATCCTGACCGAGCTGACAGGACTGGTTCAAGTCTTCCTCTTGCTCGTCCACGCCAACTCCTGTGAAAACAAATGCCTATTTCACTCTCCATTCCAGTGGCGTAACTATAGGGTGGCAGGGGTGGCAAAATGCCAGGGGCCCCTAGCTCTACGGGGCCCCGAACTGAGTTGGTTTAGAGCACAGAAGGGACACTGATGCACTTCTGTATATTGAGGAAGGAGCCCCATCTGACGAATTTGCCGCGGGCCCCAGACGTTATAGTTATGCCACTGCTCCATTCCAATCTATTTTAACGCATTATTACTAATAACTCGCGTATAAAAGTCGAGTGGTGCTCTACATGGTTCGGTCTAGTTCGTTTCGCTGCCGCCGGGGCGAGCGCTCCAAGAGGAAAGACTAGGAACTAGTCCGAAACATGTCGAGCACCACTCGACTTTTATAAGCAAGTTATCCTTTTGCACACACACACACACACACACAAATCACGTCTTCATCCCTTACGGGGTTGACAGAGCCTAAGGTAACAGGTACCTACAGGCCACATTTAGCAAGAATATGGGGTATAGGTGGAAAATGGAATCAAAATAGTGATGGGTTGCTAGCCTCATCGCCTATAACATGATTCCTATTATGATCACCCATTCCCTCGATGGGCTTTTACCATCTGCGCGGGTAGAGAAGCAACTGGTAAATTCTATGTTTTTTCTTTGCTCCCAGACCAGCATCCTTTTGCGTAGGTAATTATTGTTGAGTCTCACGGTGGTTTCATGTTGAAAGCTATTTTAACGCATTTACAAATATACTCTTACCCTCATCGTCGTCTTCTTCGTCGTCTTTGCTAGCCTTCTTGCCGGAAGACTTCCTCTTCCTCATGTCGGGCGGTGGTATGAACTTGGTGAGTTCGATACAGTCCTCCAGGAAGTACTGGCGCACCGGGAACGTTCGACCGGGGACCTGTGTCCAATTTGGAATGCGCATTAAAAAAAATAACACTTCCTGATAAAAGCAGTGACGATCCCTAGCGGAGAATTAATTTAATTTAATTGTATCTAATTGTTTTATTATTATTGTTTTTGATTTTAAAATTTTTGTAATATTCAATTGATTTGTATTATTTATATTTACTCTTGACGATTTCAATCTAAATTCTAACTTGACAATGTACAATTTATTATGTAATTTTCATTGAATGAATAAATAATATAATCTAATCTATAAATAATAATAAATAATAAATATTTTCGGACAAATTACACCAATTGACCCAGCCCCAAACTAAGCAAAGCTTGTACTATGGGTACCAGGCAACGGATAAACATACTTATATAATGTAGATAAATACATACTTAAATACATACAACATCCATGACTCGGGCACAAACTTTTCTATTCATCATACAACTGTCTGCCCCTACCGGGATTCGAACCCAGAACCTCTAGCTTCATAGTCAGGGTCACTAACCACTAGGCTATCCGGTCGTCAATCATATCGCCTTTTTTTTTGTTTTGTGCAGAAGCCCTTACCTCGATTACGGGACAGTTGCCGAAATAGGTGGTGAAGAGTGTGGTGTCCACCGTGGCCGACATAAGTATGATCCGTAGATCAGGGTACGTGTGCGCCATGTCACGCAGCAGAATGAGAGCGAAGTCGGTGTCGGCGTCTCGCTCATGCACCTTGAGAGGGAAGAAGACGTAAATATACTTAACCGCCCAAAATTTGGCCCGGTTTATATACAAAATTTATCTATATTGCATACATAAGAGGGCCATATTTTTTGCCGCTAAGTTAATTTAATTCAAAATTAATTAAATTTCTAAAATGTCAGTGATAACTAGAACACATAGACGACACCACCCATAGCTATATTCTGCTATGGGCGGTGTAGGGGTATAGCACGCGTCACGAAATGACGAGGATCCGGGTTCGATTCCCGGCCATAGCTTTACTTTCGGATTTTTCTATGTGTTCTAATTTTCACTGACATTAAGAAATTTAATTTCTAACGATAAAACCGAAAAAGTAAAACATTAAAATCAAGAAATAAAAATTCTTGATTCATTTGATAGTACTTATCAAAAATTATTTTTGCAAATTGGCTGCCAAGGGCTCTTTTGCGTGTCTTTTTTTAAACTACCAGCGCATTCGGTAAGACCATCATTGCCAAGACGAATGCGCCGCAAGAAACTTGGCAGAAGGTCATTATATCAAAATAAAATACGTTAACCTACTACAATACTCAAATTAAATACATTAATAAAAGGGAGTTAGTTATTAAAGCAAACCTACATATGGTTTAAGAATGCCATTTTGTACATTTTACTAAAATGGATTTTTTAAGCTAGACTTCCGAGCAAAGCGTCTCTGGCGACAGTATCGGCACATTACTGTCGCCAGAGCCGCTTTGCTCGGAAGTCTAGCTTTAGGGTTTCAAAGTTACAAATGTGATTACAATGTGGAATGTGGTTTAACAATATTCTTAAACATATTCGAGAATGTTCCGAAGACAAAACGGTTATCAGAATGGTCTCATTAGAAAACGGCCACGATTTTTAGTCTACTATAAATGCCTGAAAGAGTTGCTAAAGTTAAAAAAATACCGGTAACTGCAAAAATACTCTACCTCATCAACCAAAACGTGGCTAACTCCTCTCAAGCCGCCTTCGAGCTTCCTCAACAACACGCCTATAGTGCAGAACATCACCGACCCGTAGGGCCGAGGCAAGATAGACTCGAATCGGACCGAGTATCTGTAAATAAAGGCAACTTATAGTCAATCCATTGTCGCCTCTTAAGTGGGTGACAGACGGCCGAGTAAGTTCGCGTACTTACGGCTCGACGACTTTACTCGCCTGTGTGTCAGTAGGAATAAGTAAAGTACAGGCAGGTTAAGTCGTCGAGCCGTAAATACGCGAACTTACTAGCCGTCATTTTTACGGTATTGCCCGTGGTTCTACTAATTTGTCCAAAATTTCTAAATGTCACTGAAAATAAAAACACAGAAAAATCCGAAATGTAAAGCTATAGCCGGGAATCGAACCCGGATCCTCGTCATTCCGTGACGCGTGCTATACCCCTACACCACCCATAGCAGGTGAGTAGTCTTCTAATTTTTCTAACTGTTACTAGCTGTCACGTGACCTTGATACTATGCCAATTTTTGTCGCTAAGCGTCATCTGTTGGAATGATGTGTCTGTACGACACAATCACAAACTCCCGTGGAACATCTACTGCTCACCAGGGACGAGAGAAGGCACTGTTTTTCAAATTATACGTACTATCAAATGAATCAAGAATTTTTATTTCTTGATTTGGATGTTTACTTTTACGGTTTTACCATTAGAAATTAAACATTAATTATGTTATTTTAATTTCTAACGGTAAAACCGTAAAAATAAACATAAAAATCAAGAAATAAAAATTATTGATTTATTTGATAGTAATTTGTCCTACTCGGAAGAAAATGCTGCCATTATCCTTACTTCCTTACTAATATTATAAATGCGAAAGTAACTCTGTCTGTCTGTCTGTTACCTTTTCACGCATAAACCGCTGGGCCGATTTAGTTGAAATTTGGTATACAGATAGTTTGAGTCCCGGGAAAGGACATAGGATAGTTTTTATCCCGGAAAATTGCATAGTTCCCGCGGGATAGCACAGCCCAAACCACTGGAATTTTTCAAATTTAAGGCGGAACAAAGTTCGCCGGGTCAGCTAGTTTATAATAATTCAATAATATTCTAATACGAAAATAGGTAGGTTAGGTTAGCTAGGTCTCTACAGTTGCCCGAAGATCAAAATACCTAGAGAAAGAGGCTCCGCGGCGGAGCTCCGTCGAAATCCACTTGGACAAACTGTAGTTGGGATGTAAAGACTATAGCAGATGACAAACATTTGTCACCAACATACCCCACGCTGTTGCCGAGATCCTCGCAGCGCTCGGACGCCACGCGCTCGGCCACGCTGACCGCGGATATCCTACGCGGCTGTGTGACGCAAATGTTGGCCCAAGCGCCTTGCCCGCTCGCTACGTAGTCATCCAATATGAACTGGCACACCTGTTTGGACAAATGTTTGTGTAGTAATACGAATAAAGTAAGCCGTACGTACACACAGCAAAGCTATTCGGTAAGCAGGATAGATACGGCGCGAGCGTGCGTAGGTGCTTACCTGATTATATTGCCGTGTGTACACCGATCAATGTTTGAACATATTAAAAAAAATCTTGAATATCGTTTATAGTCAAACTACCAACCATCTGGTGAAATACTCCGAATTAATTTTAAGACATACATACATACACGTTTGTATCCCTTACGGGGTAGACAGAGCCTAAGGTGACAAGACCTGAAGACCACGTTTAGCATGATTGTGGGCGTACGGATGGAAAGGGGAATCAAAACAGTGAAGGATTGCTAGCCACATCGCCTATATAACATGATCCCTAAGATTTTCACCCAATCCCTCGATGGGCTTATACCATCTGCACGGGAAGAGAAGCAACTGGTACATTCTATGTTTTTTCTTTGCTCCCAGACCAGCATGGAAGAAGTCCTAGATTTTACTATGGATTTTTTCCTGTTCGTCACGTTTCATACATACCTATATTGAGAAAAGTGACAAACTGGAATGGAAATTGTGGGCACATTTTTTCTGAGCAAGAAAAACCCAAAATTGTTAAATTCAGGAAAAAAAACCATGCAGACTTCTTTTTTGCAAAACGCTCTTGCAATCTAAACAGACTTGTCACTCATCACCGACACTAAAATTGTCACCTTTATGAAATAAGTCAGACATACCTGCGTCGTTTTCCCGCACCCAGTGTTCCCCCTGATTATAATAACGGAGTTCTCATTGATGGCCTCCATGATGGCGGACCGCATGTTGTGAACCGGCAGTTGGCTCCTCTCCCTCATGCTCTCCTGGTACAGCGTGCTGTTCTGGCAGAGATCCCGGTGGCTCTTCTCCAGGTCTGCGCTTATGTCGTCCAGGGATGTTGTGGCTAACGGGCCTTCGTCTGTTAAGAGATTTAAGTGTCAGTGACAAATGTCATTGTGTACCACAGATTCAAGCAGCCATTTTTTTTGTGTTGTTATGGACGTGCCTCATATCAGCCGTTATGGGGCCGGCAAAAGAGACTGAGTAAAATGTTTTTATTTTTATAAAATATATGCTCAATGGAAAAATCTATAACTTTTCTCTGTAGCTAAGGACGGTTATTCCTATCAATAAAAAATCATCAAGCACACACACACACACACACACACACACACACACATAAATCACGTCTTTATCCCTCACGGGGTAGACAGAGCCTAAGGAAAAAAGACCTAAAGGGCACGTTTAGCATGGTCGTGGGCGTATAAGTGGAAAGGGGAATCAAAATAGTGATTGTGGCTTTTAGGGCCGACAAGGCACTGGCATCGCGTAAAGCGCTGCGGGTGTCTATGGACAGTGGTGATCATTTAACATCAGGTGACCCTATAGTTCGTTTGTCTGGCCTCCCTAACAAAAAACAAAAACATCTGCGCGGGAGAAGTAACTGGTACATTCTATGTTTTTTGTTTACTGCCAGACCAGGCACCATCAAGCACTTTTGGACGACCGCATAGCCTAGTGGTTAGTGACCCTGACTATGAAGCTAGAGGTCCTGGGTTCGAATCCCGGTAGGGGCAGATAGTTGTATGATGAATACGAATGTTTGTGCCCGAGTCATGGATGTTGTATGTATTTAGGTATGTATTTATCTACATTATATAAGTATGTTTATCCGTTGCCTGGTACCCATAGTACAAGCTTTGCTTAGTTTGGGGCTGGGTCAATTGGTGTAATATGTCCCAAGATACTTATTTATTTATTTAGATACTAGCTGACCCGGCGAACTTTGTTCCGCCTTAAATTTGAAAAATTCCAGTGGTTTGGGCTGTGGTATCCCGCGGGAACTATGCAATTTCCCGGGATAAAATTTATTCTATGTCCTTTCCCGGGACTCAAACTATCTGTATACCAAATTTCAACTAAATCGGTTTAAGCGTGAAAAGGTAACAGACAGACAGACAGACAGACAGACAGAGTTACTTTCGCATTTATAATATTAGTAAGGATTAGTAAGGATAGTAAGGATTTATTTTTAAAATAATCATCCATTCCCAATTATGTGTCGCATCGACGTAGTAGATTTACACGTGTAAGGTAGTTCTGGTAGTTACCGATATTGCAAGCCGTCCAAGCGTTCCAATTGGCTTGCGGCGGCGACCAAGAGACCACGCCTCCAGTGGTGACCCGCGCCTCCCGCATGGCCCTGGCGCGGTCTATCTGCAGTATAGATACGCTGGTCTGACCCTCGGTACCAGTGGATTCTTGGTCAGCCGTCTCCACGTTCACTGGCTCTATGCCCAGATCTGAAAAGGTTTGGATCATGAAGTTATCTTTATCCTTATTAGTATTATAATTGGCCAAGTGCGAGTCGGATTCGCAGGGTCCGTGCAAATTCGGCAAGTGAGTATATTATTCAGCTCTACCTCCTAAGCAAAATATAGGAAATGTGAGGTAATTTTATACTGATTAAACACAGACAGAGAGACATAAAAATATTCTGTTTTATAAATAAAATAAAAATAAATTTCCACTGCCAGTGCCGGCGTTACGACCGCTGACACCCCGGGCAACAATATTGTGGCGCCCACTTAAGGAAACCAAACTCGAGTACCAGTTTGGCGGGTGAAGCGTCCACCCCCACCGATCGCCCCCTGAAATTTGGCGCCCTGAGCCGTCGCCCCATAGCGACCCCCCCTAACGCCGGTACTGTCCACTGCCTAGCTATCACGGTTGCTGAGATACTGTGATAGACAGGAAGACGGACAGTAGAGTCTTAGTGATAGGGTCCCGATTTTACAAGCTTTTATTTAATCTAAATTACCTCGTAAAGTGCTCTCCAACTGCTGTTCCAGTTCTGGGCTAATTGCCACCGGGAGCGGTTTCATTTTCCCCTCCGAAGACCTGCGATACAAAATGAATACAATTTTATTTAGTCATATCGGATCTCTCTTTCTCTCTCGCTGACTAATTAGTAGTCTAAAAATATTATAAATTAATTTTAGCATATTTAAAGTTCTTTTTTCATCTAGCAATTGTATTCCGCATAGTACATTCGGCAGTTATTGCATGTGTGTGAAAGTTTGTAATGCTATCCCTACAGATATAACGGAACTCCCATTTAACCAATTTAGAATGAAAATGTACAAGTGGCTGCATGAGAAACTGTTCTACTCAGTGAGCGCATTATTTTTAATTTAAATAAATTTAAAATCATACATATACGTTTTTAACGTTGCATGCTAATATTTAGCAAAAAATTATGCTCAATTTCCAAATGTAACACCTTACCATATCATTTTTAATGCAAATAAAGATGATTATGATTATTCTGACTATTAGTTTGTACTTCAGGAAGTACGCGAGGACTCACTCACATTATTAGAAAATGTGATATCACTACATAGTATAAAACAAAGTCGCTTTCTCTGTCCTCATGTTCCTATGTCCCTATGTATGCTTATATCTTCAAAACCACACAACGGATTTTGACGCGGTTTTTTTTAATAGATAGAGTGATTCAAGAGGAAGGTTTATATGTATAATACATGCATAATATACCGTGCGAAGCCGGGGCGGGTCGCTAGTATTTTTTTTTAATACATATTCCTTATTGCGGGCATTCTAATAGTGAGAAAAAAGTGATTTGACACTCACCTGTCCTTCTTCAGAGTGCCACTGAACGACTCAATGACCCCGAGATGGTAGAGCTGACGCACTAGAGAGAGAGCGCATGATTTGCTGGCCGTTTGCTTGTTCGATGCTGTCTCACGTCCCGTCACGTTGCGTCCGAGCTGGCGGACGTATATTGTCATCTCGCAGCAGAAACTCCTGGTGATGCAGAACTTAAACTATTAGAAAAATCAGCAATTTTTTTTGACGTCTACAGTGGCTACTTTTATGAATGCACGCAGTTAAATCTTTACAATATATGCGCTGGGTATACGACCTCTGACGCTTAGCCCATGGCAGGGGTGACAAACCTTTTTTTTAATCAAATAAATTTAAATGAAGTTTTTATTAAATATTCTTTTTAATACAATCTTTTTTAACTGACTATGGTTGCAATGTAGTCCATCTTTCATGTTTACCAAATTCCAACGCACTCAATCGGGTAAGACTTAACACAGCAAGTTAAACAAAAGCCTGTATTAGAGATGAAAAAACCAGTGTCAATAATAATATTATTTCACTTATATTTATCTTTTATTAAGTTAATAAAGCTTCACACAAAATATGCATGTATGTATGCGTTTTTCACCGGCTGCCTTACTCCCCACGCCGGAACACATCAGCAAGCTACTTACTGCAGTGCGACAGTATATAGACCTTTGGGTCTGTCTTGTTGTATCAAGTGAAATCAGCCTTATGGATTTGACACTGGAATCTGCCAAACATACCCGAAAAACGGATATCGTTCTAGGAGTTCATGGACTGTACTTGCCAACATGAGTTTTTTATTTTATTCACACATATTTTTTGTAACATTAAAGTTTATCTCTTTCCATGTACACTGCAATTTTCGCCTATTGATAGTAATAATGATGAATATTATTCACACAACTTACCAGTCACAACGTTTCAATATCTAGAACAGCATGGAAGCCTGGTCAGGCAACACATCAGTTTAAACTCTCACCTGTATTGAAAACAAATCTTAAACAATCAATTTGAATATTGCATCAGTCATTCTAAATTTCTGCACACTTTATTACCCCCTCACATTAACAAATCATCATAGGAATGTAGTCAAAAGTTATGGCCTACAGTATTGTTTCTTAACCTATGGTCCCCAGGCTCCTCTTTGGACTACTTGACAACAATAAACAAATACCACCAAGCCTCGTAACAGCTACGCGCCGATTTATTTTTTAATTAGGGGTTCCTTAAAATTGTGCTACTTTTCCTAGAGGTCCGTGGGTGAAAAAGGTTAAGAAACACTGGCCTAGGGTGTGCGGTGGGGAGTCGCCAGGGTACCTACCCCTGCCTACCCAGGGGACCCCCCCCCCTCGCACACCACTGGTTATGGTAGTAGTGTGCAGATATTCATAATGTTGACTGTATGCTATGGTGAAACTAGACATGTTTGAGTGTCGCTTCAGTTGTAAAGCCATGGACACACGGGCATGCCATAAGCACGACATGCATGTGTGCTTATGGTTTAATAAAGGCACATGTAACAATTTCACTTTTTCGCCGTCAAGCAGCTCTAGTTACGCTCGCAACTTTTAACTTTATCTTATCAATTGAAGGTGCATTTTACACTGCACATAGTACTGACTTCATATGAAGTCAATCAATGGCGGCAAAAACGTTAAATCTGCATATCACCCCTCAATTATTTATTTCACATAATAATTTCCATCAAACATGTAAAAGTTTCACCAGTAGATATTATTTCTGATTGTCTTAGATTTGCCTCAAGGCAATTGAGCTCCTTGGTATATTATTAAACTGTGAAGCAAATTTTGCCAAAACAATGCAAAATCTGCTTCATATAGTAGTCTGAATTAAATCTGAAGGAGTTCACCCATCTATCGCTTACAGCATGCCTGCCATAGATTGTATACAAGATAACATAGCAAAGGAATGAAATTTGCAATATCTAGACTACAATATAAAAGAGTAACTAAATGTATGCTGTAACTGGCACATTTTAGACTTTTTTTTTAAGATGACACCAGTTTCGTGTTTTTTTTTAATTTCTTGAAATATTTTCACAAGAGGTCCTACTCTAGGCCTAACACAAACTGTAAAGAGTATGTAGGTCCCAAAGTTCTGTTTGTAATTAACAATATTATATTTAAATTAAAGGTTTTCTTTAAGGCATGGCAATACTGAAGTGACAAATGGGAGAACTCCTTCAATCATACCTGACCAGTTCCAGGTTGTAAAAATATGAAGCCTTTGATTTTTCAATCAATTTTGAATAACCAATGGCTTAAAAGCTTTCATAATAAATATTTGTGATGGAACAGAAGAAACAAGTGAGATGAACAAATAAGTTTAAGCTACTTGGAAACATTTTTATCAACTAGTAAATTTTATATGTCTGTATTCATTTAGTAAACCATGTGAAAAGGTTGTGACTCCCTGACCCCTGGTTGTGGTGATTTCAAAAAAATCAGAAATAAGTGCGGTAAAGCTGATTGCTGCAAATGTTTGATTCGGAAATTACGGTCAGTAACAGACAACCTATTAATTTTCAACCTGTTAATTTGTCATTTGTTTGATCCATATTCAATCCACAAATTATTAGGTCATACAATAATATGTTGTCTGTCGCAGACAGTGGATTCCAAGCCAATACACTTGCCGCTCCTAGACGGATACTCTCACACAAACCTTGTATGATCAGGCCCGACAGCTTTGTATGCATAATCTGCATTTATTTTATTAGTCTGCATGAACTGATGCAGCTTAGACTTGGCATTCTCCATGGTCCAGTTGCCATGGAGACTGGCGTTGACATCCAAATCCTCAGCATCCTCCACATTCTTCTGTTGTTGGAGACGGTCCATGTATGTGAAGTTCTGGCTTGGGCCACCATATGCCTGGTAGGCTTGGCCCATGCTCTCAGGGCCCATACCTTCCTGTTTAGAGAGGGTAATATGGATTATTTTACGTCAGCATTATACCCATGTTGAAGACAAGTACCTAACAGTTAGTGAGACTGATCAGAACATTTATTCGGATAGAACATTTAATCGGATAGAATTTTTATGTATGATCCATTGCAAAAAACCTTCAAATAGTATGTACCTATGTATGTATGTAAACTCTTTATTGTATAGACAAATACAATTCATCTAACAATATAGTCATCTTGTGACTGATATTCAACCTTAAGTAGATCGTAAATTTAATTTACAGAATGTGCCTGTACATTGTTGTATGTGTTCCTAGAGGTGAAGAAGCAAAACACAAACAAACGTACCTGAAAAACGGGCCTAATCTGCGGCATTTGGCCCTGATAGCTTGCACCGTTTCCAATATTTGCATTATTCCCATTATTGCCGCCTCCAAAGTCAGTAGTATCCGTACCATCCTCTATCTTCACTTTGATAGCATCGGGCACCTCGGAAGCGTTAACCTGGTTTGATCGGACTAAGTAATTGACAAAGTCTCTTGCCGCATTCATCTGCGCATCCTTCTTGGATGTGGAGTTTCCGGCTCCAACATATGATATTCCATCAACGCGCACCTCACAGAGGAATCGCTGGCGATGCTTCGGACCTTGGTAGATGGAGAAAAACGTTTTACAGAATATTTTTCTAACACTATAAAATTACATCATTGAAGGATACATTAGTTTAGATTAAGTGCTAATTAAGCAATAAAAGGTAGTTAATTACTTAATTAGTAAGGTTTTTAAATAGAAACACGTTCATTAAGTAGATAATGAGCGTTCATAATGATCAAATAACTAATTTTTGCACGTAAAACGATTAAGCGACGACTCTGAATGCGGCAAATTGTAACATCGGGTTTCATTACGTGGAAACAATAATTTTATACAACATGGCAGCTGAAAAGGTTCAAACTAATGACTTGCATGTACTATATGCAAGCGTAATAAGGTTATAATCCTGATAAAATCAAAGCACTTTGACTACTAAGTTCTCAGATATAAGGTATGAAATGGAAAGTAATTAACTGTAAAAAAGACCACTAAATTCATAGATCAATACCTGTGGCTCGAACATCGAAAGTCGGGTTTAAACTCTTCTTGGCGCAATAAGAATGTAGGAACGACTTCACGTCCATGGTGAAGATTAACCGCCGATCGCGGTAGCACACACACTATTCACGAAAATTGAAAAGTTCTAGCCGGTCTAGTGGAAAATTTTGCCGCATCGACGGCAAGGCTAGGCTATAATGAATGACAACGGACGCCAACGCCAATGCCCAATACACAACTGACATCTGCCTCTCACGTGCAACTGACTGACAGTGAAAGACTGACTTTTTTTGTAGAATATGGCTTGGTAACTGGACCTTTAAGCCAAGTCTTTAATTGAATCAACTGTTTCACATTTACACATCACTATATTTTACCACCAGTATTTTTAAATATACTCAGTATATACTAAAGACTGAATTGACAGTAGTGTTGCCACTCGATAGTCGATATCGATAGTTTGACCAAAGACAATTGAATCGATAGTATATATATTTTTGGTAGATTACAAAATTATCGATAATATTGATCCTTGACTTCGAATAAACATTTCAATGAGAGGAAACTACATAAGTATTTCCGAACAAATTTTTTGCCATACTTATTTATATGAAACAAAAATGTTGTTAGTTATGTAGAAAGTGGCGCCATTATTAAAACGTGTATTCTTATAAGTGGGATTTTACTAATTACGTCCATTCCCATTTTATTACTTTTGACACTTATTGGCACCCAGTTTAAAGATAATCGATTAATACATATCTTAGGCTCTGTCTACTCCTACTACTAAGGGATAAAAACGTGATTTGTGTATGTATGTATGATTAATACTAGATGCCTGGTCTGGTGCCTAAATGTCTCTCATTCTGAGGCCTGAGAGACATTTAGGCTGGAGACGAGACGTCGACTTGACTTTGCATATCATGGAATAGAACTTGTCCATTTTCTATTCTTCCACAGGGACGAAGTTGCTAGTGAAGTGTTAGATAGGAAATAGAATGAATAATTATAGGGAAGGTGCACCCTACCCCTAGCTCTGGGAATTGTTTACACAATAAAACATAACATAGAAAACTTATAAATGATTTATTGAAAACACACAATACATACACTCGCACTTCGGACAAACGATTCATGTGAATTGCGAATCAAAAAAGAACCATCACTATAGTCGCTTCGACCAGTTTTATTCAATTACATACAATTTTATTGCTACGGCTACGTTATACAGACAAGGTGCAAAAATATTGTTTCTATAATAAATTTGTTTTTTTTAGCACAAGCCTTGACAAAAGCTTCTGTGAGCCGCAAATGATTATAAACAAAGATAATGTGTGACTGCTTTTGGCATTACAGTCCTTTTTAACATTATATTCGAGCCCTCAGTTGTCTTTAAAAGTTAAATATACAATAAACTATTATAAAAAATGTGATGATCAAGTTAAGACCAAATTTATGTTATTTTATGTCCTTTAGCAACGGCAGTGATGTTCTTTCTCGTGGCCATCCAAATAAGAAAACAGCTTAGCAGTGAAAACGGAGAAAAGAGGTTTCAAACATCCCCATAAAAAAAATTGCCATATTTTAACTCTATTACAAGTATTTGGCAGTTATGTAGAACGTGGCGCCCACAATATCTAATTTTAGTACCACACATGGAATACATTTTTTACACTTTTAAAGTGGCAACATTAAAATTTTAAAACTTCATTTGTCAGTCATTGTTGAGTTTTTCTTCATTTGGATGGTCACTGTTAATCTTAAAGTAGGTAATCTAATGACTAAGTCAAGATTTTCACACGGGAAGTTTGACGTTTCTTTAAATACTAGAACAAGTAAAATAAATTAATATGCATACATACAAATTATGATTACGTTTATGTACTCAAAATGTTGATGAAAATCAAGGTGGAGTGTAATGTATCTGTCAGTTCATAGTAAAATTGTGGGTTTATTCAAGTTTATAAAAGGAGGAACTAGGACTTTATATAAATTTTCTTGTTTTTTTTCCTCCCGACATACATTATTCAGTCGATAAAGTATCAAGGTAGAATTGATAGATACATCAAATAATATAATAAACAAAACTAATAAATAATGATGAAAGTTACCTTAGTAGTTTATCGTTCAAAAGTATATTTTCATTTAGGTAAATAATTTATACTCGTATATTGAGAGCTGCTTTATAATAACTAAGAAATCAATGTAATTAAGATATGTTTGTATTGCTATATTGCTTACGAAAACGTACCTAAACCAGTGACGCCATTTTGAATTTACTGTCAAATCTGTTGCCAGCCGTAAAAGTAAACATTCGTACACTCAAGTATTTTGTATCTGTGAAAAATGTAACCCATTATCCTAGAAGACCCCAGACAAAAGTAAAACTTACAAAGTAAATTTTAATTTCGTATTGTTGTAAAATGTAACAAATCATCTTTGTAACTTGGATGTGGGTTACTGTTTCAATATATATATATTTTTTAACAATTATGTACTAACGGCATCACTGTAATAACGCACCATAATAATAAATAAGAACAATATTTAAATTTCTAGTTCAAACACGGAATGTCTACACCAGATCATTTCAATTTTCGAATACGGCGGCGACCAATCCGCGTGCGAGCCAACGATCCAAGGGACTCTTTCATTGGTTAGTTAGTTGGCTCTATGGGATTCATTAGCCAATTACTTCCTCTACAAAAAAAAGGTGCTTAATAAATAAGTGCCATTTTATTCAACGTACCTACTTAACGTTACCACTGTTAAATCATAGTTATCGCCATTTGTAAGCATGGTCGGTCAAGTACTTATAATTTTTACGTCATCATGGGTCGTAAGTAGCAATTTACCGCCCGCTGCGCGAGCGGAAACTTCCACTTCCTGGCCAGGGTAAGACGTAAACTTGTGTACACACCTCGGGCGGTGATAAAGAAAGCCTCAGGTCTCATGTTTATCGCCCTCGGAGCCATGGGCGTACGCAGGGTGGGGCAGGGGGGGGCAGCTGCCCCCCCCTGGATAATGTTGACGTCCCTACTAATTATGTATCTTATCTAGTACTTTTATTTTTTTTTAAGCACCTAGCTTATAAAAAATCTGATTAGCCCCCCCCTGGCCCAGAACCTGGGTACGCCCATGCTCGGAGCCAATGCGATTTGAGACATTTTTTATTTCACCGACCTCGGAATGTAATAAAAATATAAAACAAGGCATATTGTCAGATCATTACTAGATTATTTCTCAATGACAACTTATCGACGTTGACTCTTGTGAATAAAATGCGATAGATTGTACCAAAAGATCTTACAATAATTTAATTTCAATATGTTATATCAGCTCTCAAACGTGGACTGGCAAAACAGCTCTCAAAATCACTTTAAGAGCTGGCCTCTGTTTCATAGTCGTGCCGGGCGACAACTGACAGTGACATTTCGGCATACACGTCGTGGCCAATACAAAACCCATTTCAAATCGGAACTTTTCAAGCCAGCAATGTATTCCGAATTGTCATAGTCACTTCTATGAATTAGGGGCCAGATTTTGCGCAGTCACACGTTGACCATTGGTGCGAAACGTCTCAAAAAAATTTACAAGTAATGTTTCTATTATAAGAACCCACCCCCATAGTCAAAGACAACTTAAACTCACCATTCAAGACAGAACAAAGGGCTCTTTGAAAAGATCTATGCTCAAAAGAGTAACTTTTCGACTATCACTTTCCCTGATTTCCATGTTTAATGGTCAGTTATAATCCGCACCAAATAAGTTTGCAATCAAGTTCCAAATTCGAAGTTCGTGTCATCCCTCTCACTCTCCTATAAAACACTTAGTGCAAGCGGGATGACACGATACCAAATCAAAATTTCTAAGCTTGTAGTGTGTATCGTAGGGGGCGACTAAAGACCGACCGCTTACATGAGTCCTTGCTCGCGCGGGGCAAGGGCGCGGGGTAGGCGACAAAGGGGACCTCTCCTGGCCCCCGCGGTCGTCCCGTGTCCGTGCACCGTGCAGGCGAGGACTCATCTAAGCGGTCGGTCTATAAAACCCAGCGTCTATTTGCCTAGAGCAGTGGTTCTTAACCTTTCAGACATGAGGGACCATTTAACAAAATTTTTGTCTTGCCATGGACCACCTAAGCAACTGCAAAAAATCTAACGTATGGCTTCGATCGGCCCCAATAGATGGAATTGCACATTCACGCGTTGTGTCCGGTTGTCACTTATCTAATTAATAATTAGATTGGGCCCGCGGACCACTTTGGATGCTTCCAGGGACCACCAGTGGTCCGCGGACCACCGGTTAAGAACCACTGGCCTAGAGACTTGTCTGTGAGACACAGGCATAATAATACGCTGAATTGTTTACCTTCTTGATAGTTTATTACGTTTTGTAATTTTGTTCATATTTTAACCATAAAAACTATTTTTACTGCGACACCATTTCTTCCTAACCTCACAAATGCATAATTATTTGGAGCAAACAATTCTTTGACTTCACAATCCAAATTTGAAAAAAAGATTATCACCCTCCATTTCACATCAATATAGCCTCTTTCTCGAGTGTTCCTGTCGCTTCTGGTACCACATGATGCCGAGGACCACCAGGACTATAATGACTATAGCGACGCACATCATCCAGAGGAAGGTCTTGACTCCAGACATGGCTGGCTTGGCGTCCTCGATTCGCTCCCTGGGAGCTTCGAAGGACTGCGCCGAGGGGATTATGTGGGAGCGGTCCTCGTCTTTATCTTGCTGTAAAATAATAATAACAATAATAAAAATGATTCATTGTACACATTGACTTACAATAAACAACTAGACTCTCAGTCGCTAACAAAGGTTCCTCAAGAAACGTCCGAGTTGCTTTGTCTATGTGTTGTGTGTGTCAACACATCGACTTAGACAGATAACATTAACATATTTGTTCAAATTTACACCTTATTACGTGGCAGTAATGTTTAATATCAATGGCATAGGATCGTGAGAAGTAATGACACGACGCCACGCGCTGGAAACCTGCCTGTCTCTTTTGTTCTCAATAGTAAGATTACGGTGCGAAAGAGACATATACATTGTTATCAAAGCGCGGTCGAAACACAACTGAACAATAGACGCGTGTTCAGACTTTTGCTTCGGACAGTTTTTGAGCGTGATTGGGAGTCTAGTTGTTTATTTTACGTCAATGATTGTACAACCAAACACAGCAAGTTACAGTACTAGACTATCAAAATGTACCGAGTTGTCACATGAAGTGTCAAAAATTCCAACCCCCAAACTGTTGTGTAAAGTAGGTAAAGTTATATCTTGTGAAGAATGGTTTTCACTGTTTGCATTAAAATTGTTTGATTTATAAAATAATATCGTCGGGTGAGAATACGTTTGTGCCATACGCCTCATACCTTGGTTTACAGGAGAGCGAAATTAAACAAAAACTTTAATTTTAGGTTAAGTTATATTTTATCGTAAATTTAAACTTAATGGTGAAAAAGGTACAATAATGTGCTATTCCTAGTACAATATACATACACTTTGGGTTATGTTCTTAATGAGATTTTTGCAGTTTTATGATTGCTATATCCATTTTTGATGAATGGTTGTTTATCGCATGATGTATGATATGACACAAAAACTTCGATATGGCACAAGATGTTTCAATACTTGTGATTAAATTGATACCACATCCATAATAAATAAATGGTTTTTACTAATTTTTGTTTTAATATTGTAGAATCTTGTGTAATTTTCTATTTTAACATGATTTCATAATAAGATTTATCGTCTTTAGGCATGAATTTCAACATAGAATGTCCGATTTTTTTTGTTTGTAATTTTGTTAACGTTATTTTCATTCGGAATTGGTTGTAACACTAAGACTTCATCATTCAAAATGTTTATTTTTGACCCGAAAGGATTGTCAGAACTGTAAATTATATCTTTTATTTTCAAATAGTGTACATGTGTAAAAGTTTTGGCAATGATGCCTAACTGAGAACTAGTTTTTTTTTAATATTTATTCACGTTGTAGAAAATTGTTTTAATAACATACAAAAACAAAGTTTGAACGTACCTGTATTCATTATCTGTTATTATAAGCGGCGAACTAAATTCTCCATCAGACGATTAAATAACAATAATTTACTAGTTAGCTATAGTATGACTCAACCACGCAAACTACATGGTAAGGTGCATATTTTTTGTATACTACCACTTGAAATGCCACTCACTAATATAAATAATCAATACGAATAAAGTGGGTTTTTGAAATTATATAAAATAAAATGTAGGTAATTGGGTAGACTGGAAGTGCATATGGCACAAAATCGTAAAAGATCCTGTCGTTTGGCACACTGTTTACTGGAGTTTAAGCATACTTTTGTGTCATATCCGGATATAGCACATTTTTGTGATCACTATTTATCTCGAAAGATGGATATGGTATAAATTACATGCTATTACCTCAGTAAAAAATGAGAATTTTGATACAACGATTCGTGCAAAAGATTACTCGTGATCTGAAATATTAAGCTTTACTCCAAATCCATTTTGGTCAAAAATGGATATGGCACAAACGTATTCTCACCCGACGATATACCTATAAGATGATTGATGATGATGAAGACAAAATCATTCCAGAACATTCACCAGATGATCAGGTTTGGTTTGCTGAATATTAAGCCGTAAATGCGTATGGTTCGCGAAAAAATTAAAAAAAATAAACTTAGTGTTCTTTTTTAGCCAAACTACGTTACCGATTAACTTGTCCTTCGGATATTTTGTAGGTACATAATATTTAAGAAACATTTATGTAAAAAAAATCCTAGCGTTTTTTGAAGTAGACAATTTTGGCTGTCACAGTTTTCTTTTTTTTTACTTGCAAATTAGTGACACCTACCATATTTTGATATAATATACACAAATATACATTCTATTACATATATTTTTTTTTCAAAATTATTCGTATGGATCAAAAAAGTGAAAAAAAATATTATAATAAACCTATGAAACATATCGAATTTGCCGGATATCGGCCAAGTAACTTGCTACAACTCACGCTAAGTATACAGGGTGTCCCAAAACTGTCAAGTTAGTGACACCGGAGGCAGATCAACTTAAGAGCTCGAACCAAGCTAACATGACCTCAGTAAAAGTTTCATGGTTTTCAAGTTACAGCCAAATTTGTTTTTAGCGAATTTTCACTTGTTAGATGTAATTCCATAGCTCAAAGAATTAGCAAGCTGAAGTGGCAGTGGGCCGGCCATATCTCGCGAAGAACCGACAACCGCTGGGGGAAACGTGTTCTTGAGTGGAGACCGCGACTTGGCAAACGTAGTGTAGGACGCCCTCCGGCCAAGTGGGATGACGATCTGCGAAAGACTGCAGGCAGATGCTGGATGCTTCAAGCTAAAGACAGGGCGCTGTGGCGCTCATTAGGGAAGGCCTATGTCCAGCAGTGGACTAACATAGGCTGACGATGATGATGATGATGGTGATGATGATGATGATGATGATGATGATGATGATGAGATGTAATTCCAACTCACCGTCTCCAGCAGATCCAGCTCGTACATCTTGATGGCGAGGATGTCGTGGTTGTCGCTGAGGTCGCCGGTGGTCGCCGACGCGCCGAAGAAGTACCCGGTGGGCAGCAGCACGTTCTCCACGCGGAGGCATTCCTTCCACGCGTTCTTGCCTTCCAGGTCTACTTGCACTGTAGACAGACAGATAGAAACTTTAGGGCCCGTTCCACTCTCAGTAAACTTCCTGGTATCTTAGGTGTCAGATATCCATCAATACCGCTAAGTAGCAGTGCTTGCTCTGCTGGTGTGTAAGTAAGTAAGTAAGTAAGTTATTTATTTGTGATACACAGGTAAATTACATAGGATCTACAATAAATACAATTAGGCTGCTCTGTGATCTACCATAAAGGCGTACAAATATTAAACTTAAAAACTAAAACAATATCAAACACAAAAGCAAAGAGAATGTGTCACACAATAGTATTTATAATAGCAATAGATACAATACATCACGATTAATTATTATTATTATTATTCATCATTATATTATCATAGTTAAATTATTATTTTTGTCCTTCATAATTAAATTAGAAAATAAATAAATACAGAGAATCAATTTTAATAAAACAATTGCTAGATTTTCCAAGAATTATCTGCGAAAAAATCGTCGAGGGTATAGTATGCTCCGACTATGAGCCTTTCCTTTAATTGCTTTTTAAAGACAGGCAGATCCACTTCTTTAAGGGCTTCGGGCATGAAATTGTATACTTTAGATGCCATGCCGAGGATACCCTTTCTCAATAAGGCAGTTCTGCCTTTTACTACTTGCAATCTATGTTTATGGCGAACACTTCTAGAGTTATTGTTACTTCTCATGTGGAGAGTAAGACAGCCGGGGAAATTACGGGCACAAGAGGCATTTCATCTTAGTCCTCTAGGTTGGCAACGCATCTGCAATCCCTCCGGGGTTGCTGGTGTCTATGGGCAGTGGTGATCACTTACCATCAGGTGACCCTCTTGCTCGTTTGCCTTCCTATTCATATAAAAAAAAAAAACCGACAAGAGTGAGGCTCTTAAGTAGAGTGTGAGAGAGAAAGAGAAAGAGAGAGAGATGAGGATGACTTAGCTTGATGCTTGATCATGTTATAGGCGATGCGGCTAGCAACCCATCACTATTTTGATTTCCCTTTCCCCCTATAGGTACGCCCTTAATCACACTAAACGTGGCCTTAAGGTTTTGTTACCTTACCCCGTATGGGATAAAGACGTGATATACGTATGTTACCTTGACTCCAAACTTTTAACATCCCTTTATGGCTTAGACCGCATTGTAATGTACCTAAAGAAGGAAGATTCGAGAAGAGTTGCTGTGTGGGAGCGCTGCTGGGACAGTAACCGACGGCTCCAACCAAGGGGAACTGGGCTGAATTATCGCCACAGCGGATCGACAGCCCACCAGACCCAGCTAGGCGTCCCCACAACAACATCAATATCAACATCAATGTACACACAGCAAAGCTTTTCGGTAAGCAGGATAGATACGGCGCGAGCGTGCGTAGGTGCTTACCTGATTATATTGCCGTGTGATTATATTACCTAAGAGTCAGCTAGGAGGCTGAATTACTCAAATGTGCTATGTCAAATGTGAACACTGTTTTGTCAATGATATAAACTCTTTGTGATTTGTTTATGAGCCATGTATGACTGTTTGTGTTCCTATAAATCCTTACTATATATAATATTATATATATCCTTACTTCCTTACTAATATTATAAATGCGAAAGTAACTCTGTCTGTCTGTCTGTCTGTTACCTTTTCACGCTTAAACCGCTGGGCCGATTTAGTTGAAATTTGGTATACATATAGTTTGAGTCCCGGGAAAGGACATAGAATAGTTTTTATCCCGGAAAATTGCATAGTTCCCGCGGGATAGCACAGCCCAAACCACTGGAATTTTTCAAATTTAAGGCGGAACAAAGTTCGCCGGGTCAGCTAGTCCCAACTAATATTATAAATGTAAGTAACTCTGTCTGTCTGTCTGTTACCTTTTCACGCTTAAACCGTTCGACCGATTTAGTTGAAATTTGGTATATAGATAGTTTGAGTCCCGAGGAAGGACATAGGATAGTTTCTGTCCCGAAAAATTGCATAGTTCCCGCGGGATAGCGATAAGCGAATTCTGCGCAGACGAAGTCGCGGGCAACAGCTAGTAAATAAATAAATAAACACTCACCAATAAGCGTGTCGTCCTTGTAGACGATGCTCAGATGCGTGTCGTGGTTAAAGTTGCGGAACTTGGCCTCGCAGCCGGCGAGCTGCGTGTGAGTGCCGTCCCGATCGTGGTCGTAGTGCAGAGTGCCGTTGTTGATCGTCGCCGAGATGTACGGGTGTTGATGCTGGAAAAACAAATAAATAAATGTCTTGGGACAACTTACAACAACCTAGGGCTCTTCAAGACTAGAGTGAATAGGCTATTACTGAACCAGTGAGTTACACCTTTGGCCTCATCTGCACCTTCCACCAAGTGAGATAGAGGTCAATCACTGGTCAGCTCGTAGTAAAAAAAACAACAGTTGACCCAGCCCCAAACTAAGCAAAGCTTGTACTATGGGTACCAGGCAACTGTAGATAAATACATGTATACAACATCCATGACTCGGGCACAAACATTCGTATTCATCACACAACTGTCTGCCCGTACCGGGATTCGAACCCTCTAGCTTCATAGTCAGGGTCACTAACCACTAGGCTATCCGGTCGTCAAACAGTGGAAACAAAAACAGTGGAATATTGGAGTTGTATTTTAATGTTTCTGTCAAAAACTTTATTTGAATGCAAGCTCTTTATGCTTCTTCCGCGCTGGTCTGGGAGTAAAGAAAAAACATAGAATGTACCAGTTGCTTCTCATCCCGCGTAGACTGTAAAAGCCCATCGATGGAATGGGCGAAAATCTTCGGAATCATGTTACAGGCGATGCTTCTAGCAACACGTCACTATTTTGATTCCCCTTTCCACCTATACGCCCGCAATCATGCTGGACGTGGCCTTTAGGTCTTGTAGCCTTGGACTCCGTCTACCCCGTAAGGGATAAAGACGCTTGCTAACTGTAGGTACCTACTTGCATTAATTGTCATTGTCAACCGTCCTAGATATGTGTACCAAATTTCAAGTCTATCGGACCAACCGTAGAAGAGTTCCCTCCAGCGGAGACGATTGTCGCTGGGTAACCAGAACTCCACTACCAGCTTATCGTATTGTCATCCGACTTACATAAGCATGCAAACTTTTAGCTCAATCGGTTGCAGATATCTGCTTCAAAATAGAGTCGCAAGATTCCACCTGGAGAAACATACATACATATGGTGCAAATTACATAAACGCTTCAATTGGCATTGTTCATTTTTTTTAGTATGCTCCAATTCGAAAACCATTTCGAGGAAAACCATCATTTATCCGATTTATCTTGTCCGATTTCAAAAATACTTCATGATTGCAGATATTTTTGTAAAAGTACTTTGAACCTTTGTTTGACCGAATGACCTGGTTTTTAGACAGAATCCAGCATCGAATGTTTGCCACAAAAATGAAAAAAAAAGTTTAGCTAAGGCAACTGTCACGTGTCACTGTCAAATCGAAAAAAACATAGACAAAGCCGTTTTTTTTTATAGCCAGCCGAACGAAGGCGATTGGGATTCTGTCTAAATTCACGAATTATCAAACAGCGAAAAAATATTTATTATTAATTAACAAAGCTACGTAAAAGCATAATATTCAAATTAGTTGCTTGAAATAGTCCATTTTATCAAATACAGGTGTTAAAAGCACAGCTTAAAAAAAATGAACAATGCCAATTTATAACAATAAAATTACTCACATTATGAGCCCCATTATGATTGCTGTACGTGTCCAGTATGATAGCCAGGCCCTGGTAATAGTCCTTGCTGCCGAACACTGGGCCGTACTGCATCCGATCCTTCACATACCATATAGCGAAGCCGTCTCCGTACAGATCCTTGCCTCGACCGTGGACTTTGAACTGAACTTGCACTTCCCAGTTTCTCGTGTAGCATGGCTGAAACAACAAGTGAAAATGAAAATTAAAATGAAAAATATTTTATTCAGTAACTTAAATTAGAACAGCAGTATCTGTGCTGGCGCCTCTGTTTGAGTATACGACAGGGGTGGGGTGGCCAACGGGTCGATCGCGATCGACCGGTCGATCGCGAATGTTAGTGCAGTCGATCGCGGCAAGGCAAAAAATATAAATATGTGGACCAGACTGCGCAACGTAATCACCAACTGCTGATTTAAGGTTTCATGAAGTATGTAATTGGTAGATCGCACAGGGTTTCGTTAGTAAACAGGAGATCTTGGGTGTAATCAAGTTGGCCACCCCTGGTATACGAGATACTCGCGCTAAGAGAACAGCGCTCTTCCAAGTATTGTATCTTACGATTTAAATTGTGTGCAACATACAATATGATAGCTAAAAGTTTTAAAGTAATATTAATATGTAGATAGGGATAAAAAAGAGCCCTCTGATATTGCCGTACCCTTGCAAGGTGTCACAGGTAGACCTAATTAAAATATTCCATCTTATGCCTGTTATGTGATTTGCAATAAATTATTTTGATTTGATTTGATTTTGATTTGATATATTATTACACACACACACATATGCATACACTTATTTAATGCTATAATTATTTTTATCAGATTTTCGATCTGTTTATTATTTCCGATTGCATGGCATGATTTATTTTTAGTGTTGTTATTTTGTTTCATTAGGTAGGCCAACATAGTGTATAATATAATAGATATGTGGTCTAAAATGTTTGAATATAACTGGGTCAGCTAAATTATTTCCTGTAAACACCATCCATTTGTATAAAGTAGGGAACTGTTCAATGGATGGTCAGATTGACTAGAAATTAGCTTCACATGTAGGCCGGGCGACAATGCAAGTAAAGTCCGAGAAAAAGCTTGTATTCAAGCTGGAATTTTTAAACTTATTGAGACAATGTCTCAGCGATCGATCCTTCTTTTGATGTCTCAGTTTCATTAAAAATAGATTCTTTGTCGCGGAATCAGAAGTGCTCAGTCCGAAGCGGAATAATAACAATGATCCGTTTCTATTCTTATCAAATAAATGATTACTCAGTGTACAATTGATGAACAAAGACAACAAAAGGATGATTCAATAACTAATTATATTTAGTTTAATCATAGGTTTAGCCTACATAGGTGTGCCTCAAACAAAGACCAAAGATACATCATTTCACATAAACGGATAACTCACATATAAAAAGTCGAGTGATGCTCGACATGTTTCAGACTATTTCGTTAGTTTCATGTTGAAAGTACCAAAGATACATAATCAACACATTATCTAAACATACCCTTAATATAATTTAATATTCTGTATACCTTTTTTCTGTTTTGGTTGTTATATGTGGTGTTCAATAAAGAGTTATTGTATTGTATTGTATTGTACCCTTATTCACAATTTAACAAGGAAGGCGAATACTAGAGGATTGCCAGATGCGTTCCCAGCCCAGGGCACAAGAATACCTCTTGTGCCAGTAATTTCACCGGCTGTCTTACTCTCCACGCCGGAACACAGCTGTGCAAGCACTGCTGCTTGGCGGCAGGGCGAGTAAGACTGTGGTAGCGATCCGGAAGGACCATACACGAGGTCCTACCAGCGATGCTTGTTAAGTTTCTGACTAGATTTTTTTTAATAAGATATAGGGAGCAAGTGGGTTATTTGATGGTAAGAAGAGCACCACCGGTCTGGTTTATCACTATTTATGATGGCTACACCAATGGATCGCAGATGCGCCGCCAGCTTAGAGGGCTAAGATGGGATACAGGTGACCCACTTGCTCGTTTGCCTTCCTATTCATATAAAAAAAAAAAAAAAAAAAAAAAAAAAATACTCAGTAATTTTACATACATACGCACAAATCACATCTTTATCCCTTAGGTACGGGGTAGACAGAGCAGAAATCAAAATATAGTGATGGGTTTCATGGGTTGCTAGCCGCATCGCCTATAACATGATTCCTATGATAGTAATTTTACTAGGTAATTGTACTAGGTAAGGTAAGATGGTGGTAGATATCTGGATGGGCCTTGCTTTCTTTCCACCCGAAAAACAACAACTATCATTTTACGAATACCTAATACCATATTTCGTTGACAACCATTATAGCAAATTAGTTACATTCAAGAAAATGTTAATGAACAACGAACTTCCATGTTTCATACAGAAGGCTTATTTTGCTTTAAGTGATAAAACTATTAGCATTGAAAGGTTTAACCTTGACCGAGGTGTCGTATGAAACTCACTTTAACAGATCACGGTTAATGGAATAATGAATAAAAAACGTTACACAAAAAGGTATACAGATCGTGGTCTTGTGTGAGCAGTGTAATATTTGCTATCTCTTTTCACCTTTACATTGTACAGAACGAAGTTTAGGTGAAAAACTTAATTAAATAACCTGTTGTATGTAGTGTACGGAAGAGATATGGGACTTAAGTCATTTTTCTAATTTGGAACATCAATTTCTATTCGCACACATTACTCACACATACAACAGGTCATTTACTTATGTTTTTCACCTATAGTTCCACACCTTCCATATACACAAACACACATATACTTTCACTAATATCTTTGACAAATCATGAACACAAGACACAGTTGTTTTATATATTGTTCTACCCAAATAACTTGCATTTACTTCGTAATTGTCAACCTTTAAACGATGAATCTTGGAAACGGCTCCTACGATTTTCATGAAATTTGGTATGCAGGGGGCAAAAAAACATACGGAGTGCTCTCGTCATCCGGGGTACTGATTATGGTTTGACACCAATAAAAATAAATTATAATGACTGGAATAGGTTTATTTTACATTACACTTAAGTCCGTAATTTTAGATAAACTATGCAGAGATTTTATCTCCCATGGCCTTGGATGGCTTAATGATGATTTTTATAGTGATTGATGATCATCAACATGGCCTTTAATGAGATAGTAAATAATGTATGAATTTACGTTGCTGACAATATGTGCCATTGGGACTGTAATTCTAAAAAACATGCAATATTTTCCTTTTGACTATATGATAAAAAACCTAATCCCATTGTGACTAAAAAAGGTATTTTTACGACTCTCCCTCCCGCACACACACACACACACATAATTATGGGTACAGGATAGTAAATTACAAATATAAGAAAACAACTAGAGGAAGAAGATTAATAGCTGGGAAAATCACTGTTACAAAAATTGCTACATAGTATAAAACAAAGTCGCTTTCTGTCTGTCCCTATGTACGCAACGGATTATGAGGCGTTTTTTTTTATAGAGTGATTCAAGCGGATGGATTATAATGTATAATTCTATGCAGATGAAATCGCGGGCAGAAGCCTCAAATTGTCCTCTTAGTCTTGCTTTAGATATTTCAATGATTTCGAAACGTTTGATAATGTTGCATTACAACTATCAAAAGCAAATCATTGCCAAATTATTTGTGAACGCTGCCAAATCATACAATGATAAAACATTTTTTAATGAAATAAAAACACTCTTTACACAGGTGTTTTTATAGATCTCTTGCTCCATTATGAAAAAAGACATTCAAAGTATATGAAACAACGATTACTTTCAAAAACCCATTACATATATTTAATTACAAACGATAAACTAAGCGCACTCACAAGCCAAACTAGCCCTTAGCACCACTACATAAAGTGCTCATGAAATACCACATTTTGAGGCCTAGTACTCGATTTAATGCATACAACGATTAATGTTCCTATTCCTCGTTATCGTAGTATGCATATTTATGTCCGCGATAGCACAAATAACTTACCACAGTGTTCCAAATAGCTCCAGACTTAGACTGCAAATCGGATGTTAAACGAACGTAATTTGTAGTAACTATCGTGCTACCTAAGAAGTCCCAGTAAGGCACCGACATTCCACTTCCTGGAATTAACCAATAAACATTTTTATACATATTTATTTCATTATATTTACAGCAAGAGCTAAGTCAATAGAGTCACAGGTCACTCACCCTGGTATGGTTTGGTCAGAGAGTGCTCCCGCCTCACGTAGTCCCGAGTGTTCCATTCTGCTAGGATAGGAGTAAAAAATAGGGCTACTAACACGTATTGCGTTAGTTGAAATTTTATTTGTTGCATTTTTCTAGACTATACTGGTAAATTCGGCTAACTCACGGACTCAACTCAACTCATGTCCTGTCAAAATTGCGAACTGACGTGACGGGACGGCTGGCAGCCGCTACGCAGTGTTGCAAAGATTAAAGTAATGTAATCTCCCATTTTGGATTCCCAGTTTCAGCGACTGCTGTAATAAAATGATCGGCCCGGATTTCCGAAAATAATTGCAATTCTTGAATTTGATCTCAAATAAATAGCCTACTTGCTCAGTTGTCTTTCCTGTTGAAGATAAAACGAAATTGAAGTATTTGAGAGAAAATATTTATATACAACTGCAATGAGAACCAGCGCATTATTAGTGATTGATTAGAGTTATTTGCATGTTTTTCTTTTTAGCAGAGTTAACTACCAAATATCATTTTATCATTAGTATAGCAGCATTATCGTTGACGTCAAACGTCAAATGTTGTCAGTTGTCAATGCTTGTCGATAAAACAGTTAGGTAAACGCCCTCTATAAAGTTTACTTGCAAACGCTTACAAACCATAACTTTCAATCGCTTAAGTAGTACCATGTCGCTGCGTTAGATGTCACTATTATAAAAATAAAAATGTGTAGTCATAATATTATTATTTCTGTATATTTATTTTTATCTATATATTATTATTATTATTATAGACTACAGGCCCACGTACAAAAATGTGGGTCATATGAACCACCAGGGGACGTATATAGGACGATATAAGGGCATAAAATAATAAGATTCAGCACTATGCCGTCACTTGTAAGCTGTCCAACTGGGTGCTGGTGAGAATTCAAAAGTGCAGGTAGAGTGAGTACATTTTGGTCATATGTTTTTGTACGGCATTTTTACCATCGATAGATCCATGAAAAATAATAAGAAAGCGCGCAGTGCCGTAAAAAAATGGTGCGCCACAAAGTCGGTATTTTTTTTGACTCGGAAAGCTTTCGAGCGCGGAAAGATAAGCTACTGGTATATTACAATACAATAACTCTTTATTGAACACCACATAATAACAATCAAAACAGAAAAAGGTATACAGAATATTACAAGGTAACAATAGGTGGCCTTATCGCTACAGAGTGATCTTGTGTGTATGAATTTCACAGTGCCTTAGATTGTCTGTAATGCTGTGTAATTATTTAAATAAATAAATAAATCTCTTTACTTTATTTCTTTCTTTTTCTTTTTTCTTTTTTCTCTTTTTGATTCTTTTTTCTTTTTTATTATCTACTGTTATTCTTTGTTCCCAGACCAGCATGGAGGGTGACACAAAACGTTCTTCGGAGATTGAACTTCAGAGTGTACTCATGTAAGGTGGACTCTTGGTTTTACTAGGGCTAGGGTTAGGGGGCGAAAATAACCGTTCAATATCGCATCAATCACCATAAGCCGAATTAGCATGACAGGTAAGGGCAGACTTTCTCCACATCTCATGATGGATGCGCCACTTTCTCCACAGTGGGCTTGGGAAGGTCAAAGCCGTGGCCGGAGTCAATGCACTCTTAATTTGGCAACTTTTACCGCGTCTGGGGTACAAGTGGTTCATGGTTTTTATTCTATTCTATTCTCCCTTAATCGCGGCAGTAAGGCTTGGGCCAATGTCAGTTTAAATGACAAGTGTGCGGTAACAATTCATGGTTTCTATCAAACCTATATATAACAAACAACGGTCACCAACAAATGGACTGCATCCAGACCGCCGACCTATCCTATTATGGGCGGACTATAAATTCTACCTCATTGTCTAAAGTTTAAAAAAGGTGTGTTCATTTCGTTTTCGCTGTAGGTGGTAAGATCTCGTGCAAGGTCTGTTCGGATCGCTTCCATCGTCTTACTCGCTAATCCTGCCGCAAAGCAGCAATGCTTGCGCTGTTATGTTCCGGCGTGGAGAGTAAGGCATAGGTACATACATACATACATATTATCACGTCTTTATCCCTTACAGGGTAGACAGAGCCTAAGGTAACAAAACCTTAAGGCCACGTTTTGCATGATTGTAGGCGTATAGCTGGAAAGGGAAAACAAAATAGTGATGGGTTGCTAGCCCGATCGCCTATAACATGATTCCTAAGACTTTCGCCCATTCCCTCGATGGGCTTTTACCATCTGCGCGGGAAGAGAAGCAACTGGTGAATTCTATGTTTTTTCTTTACTCCCAAACCAGCATGGAAGAGGACTTTAACTTTTTTTCTAATTCTGTAACAATAACACAACTGCCTTCAAATAGGCAAGCCAGTAGGAATCGAGTTCTATGGACGTCACGCCACTGTGTCATACATACATACGCACATAAATCACGACTTTATCCATTACCTACTGGGTAGACAGAATGTATAAATGTCAACATTAGATCCACACCAAAAACTGTCAGGAAATCATTAGCCGATGCTTAGGGTGCACCCGACCAAGCACTGCTCTCTCTCCTGGACAGATCCAAAAACGAATCGCAGCTTTTGACCACACGTGGAGGAAGCCTGACTCGCACCCCCGTTACAAAAACCTCTCTGCTAACAAGCCGTAATAATATTGGTTGTTCCGTTTGACAGATACACACGCTGTTTTTCTATAAGGTAAGTACTGTAGGGCTGCCCTGATGAGGCACTTCAAACTGTACGGGAATCGAGATATAAAGTTATCAACCAAACTGTTGTAGCAGAAGGCCGAGCTATCTCAAGTTAAAACGCAAACTTATTAATTCTTGTTTTTATTGCAATATTAAATTATCATTACAAAATATTAATGCTTTCCGCCTATGCGGCTTTCGGTTCGAGCTGTTCTCAGAGCCGTCCCAAGTTCCAAAACAAAACACTTAAAATATCGAACGGGTGTTCGATATTCGGAACTTGAACTATTTCAGACCAGCCAGCACCCAAAACCTGCCAGCATAAACTGGCCGATCCTATTCCTACAGTACTTACTACCTAAGTGGGTGGACCTAAATGCGTGTGAAACAGCGTTCTTCGTACAGTCCGCGTCCGCAAACGACAACTCAAATGTCATGCTCAAACTCGAATAGAGAAAATACCAAACACAGAACTTTCGCGAGGTTCAACGTCCTCTCATTCACCATAACCATTCCATCGATAAAAAACCCTTCACACTTTTACCTTAACTGCCCTAAACACTTTCTATTTTTTAGTAGAAACGAGAGTGAAAATTAAGAGTTATCTACCCTGAAGGTCGGACCGACCTAACACAACAAATGTATGAACATTTAGGTCAACGGAGAAAGCAGGGAAAGTAACTATTTGACCATGATCTACAACGAGCATGCAGACACACTCTCCCTACTATTTTTATCGTGTTGATTACCAGTTACTTTTGAAAAACAAGGCACTACCAACCTTAACTTAAGAGTTTAAGTTCGTTGTTAAGTTGTACTCCGCGAAAAGAATCTAGGTCACAAGACAATACCATGTTCTAATTTTTCCGTTGACGATTCGTTGCATTGATGATGATTTCTTTTTAATTTGGACTCTCGCTTTCTAAGAAAAGGAAATGATTGTACGAAATATCATAGTTTCATTATCTCACGCTTGGGTTAGAAAACTGATATTTTGTGTGACGGAAGGAGAAACATACATTATTTTCCTTTGTAAAAATTTTAAAACAATGTTTAGGCTTATCTATTGCTTTCGGAGACAATGTGGGAACTTGTCAATCTGCATCACATTTCTTAAATAGGTACCTATCGTTAGACACAAAAATGTTTTAAATATAACCAAAATATTACCTATATGAAAAAAAGACCGTCACGACTTTTTACAAACCCTGATAATAATGGTCACATGGTACCTACAACACAATACAATACAAATACTACTTTTTGATCGACACGAACCAGTGCTACATTACAAAAGTAATAAGAAGAAGTTCAGTTGTATAATCTGTGGTGTAGTTTGAAAACTTTTTTTTTAAATTTAGAATATGCCAACCAAAATAGAAGGCCTCATGCAAGTTTTACACACCTTCCCTCGGTCTACTAAAGCACCATTAAGCTGTAGACGTATTAGCGTAGTAAGTAGTAGTCATAGCAGTTCCCAAACATCCATTTGATAACACTGCGTTTTTTATTTGAAAGCTGGGAGTCAAGACATAGATCAAACCAAAGATAACCAAACTTTTCAGTCATCGTGAGCTAACAGCTTGATTGTTGTCTAGCCATTCATGGTTCAGCATCCGAAAACTATTCCAAGAATTCTCTCATTACCTTTCTAAACACGTCTAGGAGGAAAACAACCTGCAAACAGTATGACCCCAATACTCTGAAAAACAATAGTCATAAGCCTCCACAGCTTTTACAATAACCAAGTTACCTGTGCAGACGGTGGGAGCGCTGCTGTCGTGTTTTAGCGCTGAAGTATGTAGGTTTAATTTCAATTACTGCCACTGCTAGCATGTTTGTTGGTGGTGGCGCTACTATCGCGTAGGATTATGAAGGATTAGAATATTTTCGTTCCAATTTCAGCTTCCTATAACTGATATAACTTGATACCTTTAAAGAGCAACATTTTAGCGTTTCCAATTGCCAAATTAACTGCGGCGCTGATGGCGCTGCTATCGCATTTTGGTATTCTGCGAATTAGGCATAAGAATAATTTTAGTTCCAATTAAAGCCAACGCCGACCAATCATAGTCTAGTTATCTAGTTATTGTGTGTGTGTAGCACTCATGAGCATTGTCTCATTTTAACATTTTAGATACTTTAGATCAGGGGTTCCCAAACTTATTCATTACGCGCCCCCTCTCTAAAAAGATAAAACTCTGTGCCCCCCCTATTTCAGCCGTAGGCTGTTAGGCATAAACACAAGGATTTTGTTAATAAGGTTCTATAAGGTCCTGTATCGTAGCCCATGCCCCCCTTTGCAGGTCACTGCGCCCCCCTAGAATACTTTGAAAATAGCCTTTTTCTGAAACACTAAGTTAGGTACGTGTGCACTAGCCGCCGCTAATGTATTAGGTATACTTGGTGTATCCGAGATTTTAGTTCAAACTTCTGCCACCTCCACGAAACTTGAAGCTTCGAGTCATCTAGACCTTTAGAATTACCAAGTTAACTTCGTACCTGCGAGTGTCGCTGCTGTCGCGTCTAGTACTCAAAGTTAGTAACGTTTTAGTACCGATTTCAGCAACCGCCAGATAACTTGGTGCCGTGGAACCATCGAGATCGTTTCTCAAACTTTCTATCTTACACTTTCACTTGAACAAAACGAGAACTATGTGCGAGTGAGTCAGAGTTGTTTACAAACTTGTAGCAAAACAATGTCATGTACTATGTTCGCTTTCTTTTAGTAATGCGTGTCATTGAACTTGGTCTTAGAATTTGACTAGTTTGCGCCCGCAGTGCCGTCCCCTTTACAGACAAGTGGGAATTTTGCAATCCGTTCTTATTCCTTGACTACACCATAAAGTGAACGTCTATGCGACCATATCTATCTATGTCTTGGCGACGAAAATTCGCTTAGTAAAAAATCACACCAAAAACATTTTGTAAAAATTTAGCCAAGTCTCGATGGAGCTGCTTGTTTATCTCTAAAAAGTAATGCAATCTAGACAAAGTCGTGCCAAGTATAAGGTTCCTTACTGCGATTTCTTTATTATTATAGTTAATGTTGTGTGACTTGGCCGTTGAAGGGTACACAAGGGTACAAAACCAGGTGCTCCATGACACCATTGCACCAATCTGTCGCCAGAACCGCTACCCATTGACGATGGAATATGCCTATACATAGGTATATTTGAAATACGCAGCTTTATCAAGCCTACAATTGACTGGTTATTGAATCAACGTTTTCCAAGTGGCAATGATGTGTAGAGACCATTGATTATATACATCGACAAGTATACCGTATACCTACAACAGATGTGGTATTTAGGAGTCATTGTTGTAAATACACAGAATAACAAGAACTGGATGCATAATTAAGTTATTAGCTTAGAGGTGTTATTGACGTCGATTACAAATTGACGTTAATGTTTGCACATGCACAAATGATGCATAAGGCAGTGTATTGATCCGTATACCCTGTAGTTCCCAAAATGCAGTGACTCAATTCACGCGGATTTTCCTTAAGATTATACGACTTTCTCTCAAAATGTTCTCGATATTTTGATACATTAAAATAATTATTAACATAAAGCTCAACTTCATTATCCATTTCATTACAATACTATCTTTGTATCACGAATTTTGTTTCACCCAGTAGATATAACTTCACGAGGCGAAGTCAACTAAATAAATAAGACTAGAAAATGTGTGAAAGAAGAAATAATAAAACCTTAATGTAAAATATTGCATCCATAATCAAACTCAAGCATTTAATGGCGTATCATTTTACAAAATCGGTTGAGTTGATTACCTAATCACAAGCAATAATAGAAACGGACATACATACATACATACTGTAAAGACTCCTTCTTTACTGTTTGTCGAATTCTTATCTTAAATATCACTATCACTACATAGTCATCATCACTATCACTACGTCCCTACATCCCTATGTATGCTTAAATCTTTAAAACTACGCAACGGATTTTGATGCGGTTTTTTTAATAGATAGAGTGATTCAAGAGGAAGGTTTATACGTAAAAACATGCATAATATACCGAGCGAAGCCGGGGCGGGTCGCTAGTATACAATAAAATCGCTTTCTCTGTCCCTATGTCCCTATGTATGCTTATATCTTCAAAACTACACAACGGATTTTGATGCGGTTTTTTTAATAGATAGAGTGATTCAAGACGAATGTATAATTCTACGCAGACGAAGTCGCGGGCAGAAGCTAGTCTTAAATATAAAAAATAGAAATAAAATGAAATTCGAAACAAGAAGAAAGTCAGAATCTGCTTAGGGCCACTGGAAGCAGATGTATTATTTAATAAGTTAAAAAGATTAATAAAATACTGATCTTATATTCAAGAAAATGCAGTTTAATTGATTAAATAGTACCACAACATTGCTAAACGTGACCTGTAAGTCTCACCTTAGGCTCTGTCTACGTAAGGAATATAGACGTGATTTGTGTGTGTGTGTGTTAAATAGTATATTGTGCCATCTGAGCTACATCATCCCGACGTAGAGTGAGTGCCTCAAGGGAGCTCCACAATACATATAACATATCTACAGGCCAATTCTGGGGTCCTAGTGAAAAGGGGGATAAGTCTGATATAAATAAAAAACCATTTTCTATTCTATTGTAAACGGGGTTAAGTCTAAAATAGCTACGTAGAACATACAGAATTATACCCCTTTTCACTAGGACCCCAGAATTATTTTTCCTGCATCAGCTGTTTCTCTTCCCACGCAGATAGTAAAAGCCGCAATGGGCAAAAATCATAGGAATCATGTTATAGGCGATGCAGCTAGTAAACCATCACTATTTTGATTCCCCATGATAAATAGTATATGCAGCAGCGGCGTTAGGGCCACTGACACCCCGGGCAGTAATATTTAGGCGCCCACTTAAGGACAGTATTGAGGGTACACAGCCGGTGAGCCAGGAGGCCGAGGCCCCAGACCTCAGCGCCCCCCAAATTTGGCGCCCCGGGCCGTCGCCCCATCGCGCCCCCCCTAACGCCGACACTGAATATATGGGATTAAAACGTGATTGGTATGTATGTATACAGGTCAAGCTCGTAACCCTTTTTTTGGGTGTCGCGCAGTCAGGTAAAAGGAAAAAAGCGCAAGTCACTTAATTGACACAATTGCCTTAAACGAGGGGCGGAGTGGGTGGCGCGATAAATTACCAACATCAATCTAACCTTCACTTTTCGAAGTCGGTTAAATCTCTCGCATTCGCGCGGGGTCGGTGACCGACACCATTTTGCTTGGACTTGACTTTAAGCCTTCTTTAAACTGATGATTGTATTTTGCCGGTTGAATTTCATCTCTCGGGTTGACTTGGCCGAGTACCCTCGTAAAATATTTTTAAAGATTTTTTTTCTAAAAATGAAAACTTGTTTGCTATCTCAAAATGTACAATGTTCTTCCATGCTGGTCTGGGAGTAAAGAAAAACATAGAATTTACCAGTTGCTTCTCTTCCCGCGCAGATGGTAAAAGCCCATCGAGGGAATGGGCGAGTCTTAGGAATCATGTTATAGGCGATGCGGCTAGCAACCCATCATTATTTTGATTTCCCTTTCCACCTATACGCCCTTAATCATGCAAAACGTGGCCTTAAGGTTTTGTTACCTTAGACTCTGTCTACCTCGTAAGGGATATAACGTGATATATGTAATATGTAATCTGTGTACATGACACCTAGTACAGTAAATGCTGCTATAGTCGAACTTTTAGAACTTTTTAATACACACCAATAGATAAATTCTTCAAAAGCAAACGGACGCATTCAAATTCAAAAATCTCTTTCCAAATCCATCCGTCAGTGCGTTCATGCCTAGAATAGAAATGTCCATAGTCCATCGACCCCACCAATTCGCGAATTCCCATGCAATTAATACAATGTTTAATGGCACAGGTTTCCGCGCCCAGCAAAGTAGGAGCGCAGTGTTAAATTTTATGCTGATTTATGATCATACACGAATTAACCAATAGAGTTAGATAGAGATTAAGCCAAGAAAAAACATAGAATGTACCAGTTGCTTTTCCCGCGCAGATGATAAAAGCCTATCGAGGGACTGGACATAGGAATCATGACTTTTATAGGCGATGCGGCTAGCAACCCATCACTATATTGATTCCCCTTTCCATCTATACGCCCACAATCATGCTAAGCGTGGCCTTTAGGTCCTTTTACCTTAGGCTCTGTCTACCCCGTAAGTGATAAAGACGTGATTTGTGTGTGTGTGTGTGTGTGTGTGTGTGTGTGTGTGTGGTAGTATTAGGGAGCATAGTGGTGTATATGACTATGTATCATTCAACGTGTCACGGAATGACGAGGATCTAGATTCGATTCGTGGCCATAGCTTTACTTTTCGGATTTTTGTATGTGTTCTAATTATCAGTGTCTTTTAGAAATGTTATACTTATTATTATAAAAAATAGATCCAAACTATTTAAGTCACTTGCCACGTAACTACTACGTAACAATAATTGTTTATTTACTATATAACATATATCTATAAAATCGTCTGCTTGCCCAACTCTAACGTCATGCTTGACTAGGGGTCGGTCGATGAGAATGGAAGGATGGCATTGTTTTATCATTCCCTTTGTCAAACAGATTACTTGATATTTCCACTCTCTTGGTTATATTCTCGATGCTTACGGCACTAACTCTTGCTATTGATAGAGACATCGGCTTTTTATTTGGATTGTTAATTTTGTTACAGTTTTGCCGCTCTTGCAAAACCTTGGTCGTCTGATGGTTTGACCTCACGTCTTTAGGCTTTATTAATTGATTAATTGATTTTGCAATTAATATCCCTTGGTGCTTTTAGAGCAGTCTATCTATTTTTCTTTGTGGTACCGATAATCCTAGTAACATTTTTTTGTTAGTAAAAAAAAAACAAGTCAACAATAGCCAATTTTGAATGGCATCGTTAGGGGGTGTTCTAATTTCAAAAATCTACCACCACGTCACATGCGAGAATCCTCATTTTATCAAGTCGGCATTTGAAATTCCAAAAAAAATGTTTCATTAATAAATTGGAAACACAACCGGCTTTGAAACTCTATTGACTTGTTATAAATTCGCATGTAACCACACACATAGAAGAACCAAAAAATAGTTTTGCCGCACCAAATGTTACTTAATCTTTTACAGCAAAGAACTCCTAATATCTTAGTTTAACATTACATTTAAATATTTGTAAACGTATGTAGATGTTACCTGGCTTTTCGCGAACTTTTGACTAGAATTTTATGAGTCCATGCCAGTACGTTTACCTTTTGGGTAACTTAGAACCGAAAAGTCATATGGCACCTTGGTAGATTGAGACTTACGATCTGTTGATGTTAAGTTGGAACACTTGGAACTGTGGGGCCAACAACTCCGCAGCATATAGGTAATGGGTTATAATTCAGATAATGCTTAAAGAATTTGATGTATATTACATAATTTTTTTTTTTTTCTCTTCGACATTGGAGGTATCTCCAATTAATTTATTTGACGGTAGAGGCGTTTTACATCTCCACTGAACTTAAATAATTTTTATTGTTTGTTTTTCTCTTTCTTTCTTCGCATACTTTGTTTTACTACGACTAGTAAAGACTTTATACATCTCTACTATAGACTAATATAATTTAAGGCTCGGTGATCTTATACATCCCTTTTATAAATGTATTTAATATAAGTAGAATTTAAGTATTGTAGTAGCTTAATGTATCTTATTTTGAATAAATGACTTTCTGCCAAGTTTGCTGAGATGAATGCTGGAGATGGTTCAATAAATTTGTCGACTAATACAGATTTTTACCGCTTTCGAATGATATTTTCACACGCGTGATTTCTAAAATCGGCCCCTAGGCGTGAAAGCGAAGTAATGTATCAAAATTTGTAGTAACTTTATTAGTTCTGTTGATCAACTATTTCTTGTACTTATACTGTCCCATAAACGAGGGGACAAAAGTAGGTACAGTTTGTTAAACGAAATGTTGTGTCATTATAGTAACTGGTAGAAAACAATTATAACAGACGTTTAATACCACCACAAAAATACATGATTGGCAAATTTTAAATTAAAAATTCTTCCACTCTGGTCTGAGAGTAAAGAAAAAACATATAATGCGCCAGTTGCTTCTCTTCCCGCGCAGATAGTAAAAGCACGTCGAGGGAATGGGCGAAAATATTAGGAATCATGTTATAGGCGATGCGGCTAGCAACCCATCCCTATTTTGATTCCTTTCCACTTATACACCCACAATCATGTTAGACGTGGCCTTTAGGTCTCGTTACCTTAAGCACCGTCTACCCAGTGAGGGATAAAGACGTGATATATGTATGTATTAAAGAGTGACTAAGGAGACCGTAACCATAGCAACCAGTGGCTATCATGCTATAATTGCAATTAAGTCAAAAAATTATTGTTATTAAGTTCACTAGACTGTTAAGGCTGAGAGAATTTCAGGACAACACCCTTTTAAAAAAAAACTTGTAAGCTCACATATTTGAGGGCTGACAATTCGCTTCTCCAGGGTTTTTGAACTGTGTTTAAATTTTACAAAATAGAGCTTAAATGCTTTGACATGGTATGCATGCGATTTCTATTTAATTATGTGGGACAAATTGCTTATTATTCTTTAAACCCAACCGTCGACCTCTAACCTATCTTAAATAATTATCACTAACTACATAGCATTTTAGACAATATATTTTCCTTAAAAAAACATCAGTGTTTGTCAATTGTTTTTGTTTTATGTTTATTATGCACAACAAAGAGTTAACATACATACAAACCAATCCATCACCACAAATTGGAAAACAGCCCGTGACTGGCCTTTATTGCCTTATAGAATTGTAAGTTTATATAAACATGCAGTTTATGTATACATTCCGCGCATAGACATAAATAAATGAGCCCAAGACAGGTGGTTCTGGTCGTATGAACTCACTGCCTGAGTGTGACCGCGAAATTATTTTCAAGACTACCAACCTGACACAAACACACTCAACCCCTGTACACACGAGCCTCACTACCAAACTGCGCGTGTGGTAGTACTCGTGAGAAACTCGCTTGATAATTTAAAAAGGACGCATAAACTAAGCGAAGGCGGGTGAATTTCAACTTTATTAATTGAGCCGCGTTATTAAATTGCGGCTTTTTCTGAAGGTGTTTACGCCGTTATGGTTGTAAGTTGCGAGTAAAGTTGCTATCTTGTTCGTAATGTCCGCGAACAGAGGTACATTCAACTTTTAGCCCAGTAAACTCTCAGAGTTCATTCACCCACTACTTATTGTCAACTGACGGGGAAAGAGAGGCGCGATGGCGCGCATAGCGGCGTCCCTCTCTTAACTTTTAGCCTATTCGGTGGTCGAAATAGTTGACTTTTGTTGGTTATGCTTCCCTGGTACTTTTGACGGTTTACGTTGTTTAGATCGATAGATGATAACGTAACTATGGTTTGGGCTGATAGTTAGGGAGCTGGCGAGCATTTTGGTATATGATTTGCACACGTTTCACGTTGAGGTGGAGTGCAGTTTAAATCATTACGAATCGATTTGGTTCAATCAATTAAGGTCCTATGTCGCTGCGTTTTCGCGTTACAGCGGATTGAAGTTGCTTAAAAAAATGGGGGTATTAAGTCATTTGCACATGTCTGCCTCTGGAGTTCATTGGTCACAATCATCTTGAAAACGAAGAAAATCGAAGAGGCAGACATTCAGGACTCTGCATTATCATGGGACGGAGTCTTAAAAGTGTAAAAAAAAAAGCTCTACTAAGTCATTTGCACACGGTTCTCATTGCGCCCATTCGATTCACTATGACTCCGTGGATTCGAAAAAAAATGTGGCAGACACT
Organism: Pandemis cinnamomeana; assembly: GCA_932294345.1. NCBI lineage: Eukaryota > Metazoa > Arthropoda > Insecta > Lepidoptera > Tortricidae > Pandemis > Pandemis cinnamomeana. The sequence goes on along the minus strand of OW028724.1, from coordinate 4,262,952 downwards.
TTGCTCGCTGATTTTCACCTGTGTAACTGTTTGAAATTCACGGAATTAAGGGACAGCAGGCATACAGCAAAGCTATTCGGTAAGCAGGATAGATACGGCGCGAGCGTGCGTAGGTGCTTACCTGATAATATTGCCGTGTGTACCTATTGCATGGGATTATTGTTATTTTTTAGTTTTATTTATACAATTTTGTTTAATTATTATTCTCTAAAAGCACGGCAACGACTAAACTTCTGGAGCTGAAATCTATGCAATCATATTTTTTCTCAATGCCAACCAGAAAAAATCAATTCAATTCAGAAAAAAAAATCAAATGGTCTGCCTTTGGAATATCAGAGGCCTAAACGTCTGCCTCATCGATTTTCTTTGTTTTCATAAGGAATTCAAACATCAGTCCAAGAGGCAGACGTGTGCGCATAATATAGCACACCTTTTTTTTTTAACACTTTTGAAACGCTGTAAATTTACAACGCAGCACCACCATGATGGCAGACTATTTTTCCGTGGTTCTTCTCATTGTTTTTGATCGAACAATTCAAGTCTGCCAAGTGTGCATTTCATATACATTTTTTTAAATCATAACAATAAATTAAAAAATTTAATACTACAAAAGTCAGAGCCATGGATGTCTGCCTTTTCGATTTTTTGTGTTTCTAGGATGACTGTAATCATCAGGCCCAGAGGCAGACGTGTGCACATAATATAGCACACTTTTTTTTTTACATTTTTGAAACGCTGTAAATTTACAACGCAGCGCCACCATGGTGGCAGACCGGGTCCTTGATGTTCCTTAGGGCATAAATATTACTATTAATAACGTCTGCCTTGTGTGCTAATCATATAGAAATTTTGCTCGCCAGCTCCCTAGCTATGAGTGACGTAGTCGATTTGTCGATAATTCACGTTCTGAGTTCCACCAAATTACTTTGACAGCTACATTAACGATAACCGAAGATTTTGTCATATTTCATCGATTTTCTGCGTTTTCGTCAAAATCGCTGGTTATGTTTAAAGTTATTGTTACAGTAACTTCGTATAATTCACACTAATGTTTTGAAGTCTGAGTATAATAATTAAGACATAAGTTACGCGTTAATCAATACGCGATAATCGTAGTAAAAGCGATGTATGGATAACAACTCAATATAATCCAGCACGGCTAATGAGATCTGGATGAAACTTGGCACATAGATTTAAATCTGGAATAGCTTAAGATTGCGTTTTCCTCGGTATAGCGATAAATGAATTGTTACCTATTAAATAAACACTAGCTGTTGCTAAGTGATAACTATAAGTACTAAATCTAAAAAATAAAAAAGTAAAGATTTTGATTTAAACGTACAATCGAATAGAAGCCTTTTTTACTTACGAAGTTGGTTAATAAGACAAAAGAACGGACAATATAGTTCTGCCGCTGGATTGTTATTAAAGTATGTAAAGATTATGCCTAGTAATCTATGGCTAGCTATTGCCCGTGACTTCCGCTGCGTAGAATTAATATAGCCTATGCTCACAAATAATGTCGCTTACTAATTGAAAAAACAATTTTCAAAATCGGTTCAGTACATTCAGAGATTACCCGCTACAACTCACAAATTCACAAACTTCACCTCTACATGCATACATACATAAATCACGTCTCGGTCCCTTACGGGGTAGACAGAATCAGGTAACAAGACCTAAAGGCCACGTTTAGCATGATTGTGGGCGTATAGGTGGAAAGGGGAATCAAAATAGTGATGGGTTGCTAGGCGCATCGCCTATAACATGACTGCGCGGGAAGAGAAGCAATTGGTAAATTCTGTGATTTTTCTTTACTCCCAGACCAACATGGAAGAACCTCTGTATAATATTAAAATACAGATTATTCAAGAAACCTACATAGTTATTTGCTTCTTAACATTTGAATATGTAATTTAGCGTGGGATAAATAAATGTAAGTTGACTCCATATAGAGCGTGTTTGCATTTGTTACATTGTGGCTGGTTTAGAGTATACATTATGTTATTTTATATAACAACTAAAACTCTCTCCCATAGTAAAGTATTTCTAAGTATATTGTATTTCTTCCTATTATAATTCTACGTGTATCGAATGTGTGTAAATAAATGTTTCTCTCTCTCTCTCTCTCTAAAGTATGGACTTTTACCTGTGCTGGAGGGAAAATCGAGTGAGCAAAAATCTTAGGAATCATGTTATATAGGCGATGCGGCTGGCAACCTATCACTGTTTTGATTCCCTTTTCCACCTATACGCCCAGAATCATGCTAAACGTGGCCTTTAGGTCTTGTTACCTTAGGCTCTGTCTACCCCGTAAGGGATAAAGACGTGATTCATGTATATGTATGTGTGTATATAATAACTAGCTGTTGCCCGCGGCTTTGCCTGCGAATTAAAATTTGTATCTCAGATAGCTTGACTTTTCCCGACACTTTCAACAATTGTCGTTATATTCCAACCAATTTACACAAAACCTTGACAGGTTATAAACATATTCCTTCCTCCTAAAGTAATCTATCAGTTCCGTTCCGAAATCCATTCAGCTGTTTTTGAGTATATAGAAAACAGACAGACAGACGTGGCGGAGGGCTTTGTTTTATAATGTGATGATGCGATATGATACTAAACTATGGCTACTTGCTGAAAAAAAATCTTGGTTTAGTGCCAAAATGTACCTATGGATCTGTCAAGCTTAAACCAGGACTACCTAAACTTAGATTTATTTTTCTCCAGCCAGTAACAATTGGCTAAGAAACTTAAAATAAAAATGAGTTTTTTTTAAAACAATGACTTACAACAGACCCCGCAAAATTTTACATCCTGGCCATAAATGAAGAAGAAATTCGAAAAAAAAATCGAAAGACGGAAAAAAGATTTTATCAAGCCTCTTTTTGATCGTATCTTTCGAATTTCGAATTCACGTAGACTTACGTAATGTTTACGCTGCACGCATATAAAGTCAAGGGTACGGAGATTACCGCAGCTAAACACCTACATCTTATAAAAAGTAATACAACTTGTTGAATTTAAAGCTGTTTCATGTTCAATTATTGGGTTTACTGTATTAAGCTGAGGTTCACACGTTTAGTACTGAATTGTGAAATGGCGGTCACGTGATTTAGTTTTTTTTTAATTCAATTAAATTAGTAGAAATATTCATTATTTCTCCAGTATTATAAGTGTTTACAAGTATTTGGTTAGCGTATATTAATTTAGGTAATTTAATTTCGTTTATTCTATTTATTTCATGCCCTTTTTAATCCCCGATGCAAAAAAGAGTGTTATAATTATAAGTTTGACTTATAATTACACATAAACGGATAACTCACGTATAAAAGTCGAGTGAGTGAGAGGAAGGACTACGAACTAGTCCGAAACATGCAGAGCATCACTCGACTTTTATACGTGAGTCATCCGTTTATGTGTAATTATGATTAAGTCTCACGGTAGTTTCATGTTGAAAGCTTGACTTGTGTGCGTTTGTGTGACACCGTAGCTCTAAAGCGTTATTTTATTTGAAAGCAGGGATATTCTAGTGGTGGTTATCAAACACGTTTTGTCAAAATCGGTTCAGCCGTTTCAAAGTGACCAGTTTTCTAAGAGTGAGTTGCACCAAGATTATCAATATCTAACCATTCAGTCGAAATCCTGATTATGGTTACTGTTATCGTTAACTAGCGACCCGCCCCGGCTTTGCGCGGGTGAAATCACTGTATCTCTATTATTATTATGCATGTATTATACATATAAACATTCCTCTTGAATCACTATATCTATTAAAAAATACCGCATCAAAATCTGTTGCGTAGTTTTAAAGACCTAAGCATAGACAGACAGACTTTTTTTTTCATATAATGTAGTAAAGTTTAAAGTAACTTAATGGAAGTCGCACTAATTAATGTTCGCATTTATTTAAATATATTTATATTTATATATATTTAAATAAACACTTTCAGAAATTATTTGTTTCTTTTTTTTTGGCCGCCGATTCGAATGAGCGAACAAAGAATTACGTGGATCACTCACGTCCCAACATGACTGTACCACAGTTCATCCGTCCTTGCTTTATAGTTGCGATCAAGTGACGCGGTCGTTCAACTTGTAACCTAGTGTGCGCAGACGCAGCGAGGAACGTGTTTAGTCTGTGGTAGGGTTGTCTATGCGAAGGCGGAAGTACAGAGCGTCTATTTTCTTAATGAACCTCGGCAAAATTAATGGTCGAAAATCTTAGGAATCATGTTATAGGCGATGCGGCTTGCAGCCCGTCACTATTTTGATTCCCCCTTCCACCTATATGCCCACAATCAAGCTAAACGTGGCCTTTTGTGGTTACCTTAGGCTCTGTCTATAGTAATATTGTGCGCGTATAGGTGGAAAGGGGAATGCAATTAGTGATGGGTTGCTAGCCGCATCGCCTATAAGACTTTTGTCCGTTCCCTGTAAATGTAGGTAAGTAATTAAGTAGTACCTTGATGACTGAGCTTTATTCGCTACTAGCTTTTGCCCGTGACTTCGTCTGCGTAGAATCCTACTAATATTATAAATGTGAAAGTTTGTGAGTATGTTTGGATGTTTGTTACTCTTTCACGCCAGAACGGCTGGATAGATCTGGATGAAATTTGGAACATAAATAGATTATAGCCTGGAATAACACATAGGCTACTTTTTATCCCGGAAAATTGCGTAATTCTTGCGGGATAGCGATAAACGAATTCTATGCAGACGAATCTGCGGGCAACAGCTAGTTATACATAAAAACCTTTCTCTTGAATCACTCTATCTATGAAAAAACACCGCATCAAAATCCATTGCGTAGTTTTAAACATTTAAGCATACATAGGGATGTAGGGACGGAGAAAGCGACTTTGTTTTATACTATGTAGTGATTATTTAGTACGTTTTATAAAAATGAATCTTGTGACAAAATGTCGGCAGCGTTGTACGGTAATGGTCAAAGAACCCCCTCTCCCCCTGTCGGCCTCTTAGCCAACGGTCAATGATATCCCTCAGAAACTGCCAGTAAATCATTAGCCGATGCCCAGGGTGCACCGGATCAAGCACTGCTCTTCCCCCCGGACGGATCCAAAAAGGAACCGCAGCTGTTGACCACACGTGGAGGTAGCCCGACTCGCACCCCCATCTTGTGGCTTAGGTTAAGGTTAGGCCAATTATACTGGTGTCAATTGTCTTAAATTTATTTAGTAATTATTTAATTGCAAACCGGTTTTCCCTCCTGTGGCATCCCTGGGTTTTCCCGGGAGTATCGAACGCGCAATCATACTAAGCGAAGCGAGTATTTATACTAGATCCGCGGTCGTCAAATATACTTGTCTCGACTCGCACATTGTAGACACAATGTTGGTTCCTCCTTGCATAAACCACGTCTTTATCCTTTACGGGGTAGACAGAGCCTAAGGTAACAAGAACTTGGCCACGTTTAGCATGATTGTGAGCGTATAGGTGGAAGGAGGATTAAAATAGTGATGGGTTGCTAGCCGCATCGCCTATAACATAACCACCATACTATGACAGTAACTGACACCCAGTACGGCTTGCCTTGTCTCATTAGTACGATTAGATAAAGCTCGCTATGTTTTTACTTTGCCCCCAGACCAGCTTGGAAGGGAACCATCTTACTACTCCTCTACTCTTTGGTAGTATTTTGTCTCTGGTAGCGGAAGCAAGATAAATGTTCTTTGTTCATTAATTTTTGATTGCACTAATTCCACTATCATTTTTAAATGTGTACATTCGTCCACGTTTGATAGTGGAATTAGTACGAAGTCTTCAGTGCGCGAGTAAGTAAGTACCTAAGTATGTAAATGCTTTATGGTACAAATATATAGAAGTAAACACAAATCACATAAAAAAACATTAGATACATGCACAAAGCAAACTTATTCCTATAAGGGAAGGTAGACCATTTAACCTTTGAGTAGATGAGAGGAGCATTAAACGAGGGGCCGACAAAGAGTGAGTTAAAATTCCAGATAGTGAAAGCCACAATAGAGCATCTCTAAATAAAACAAACAATTCGTAAAATAAACTACTAAATATCATTACAGACATGTTTACATACAATAAGGGTTCACATATAGTCTCAACGGAAGACCAGCGCTGGCTGGTCAGAAAATGCTGAGTTGGGACCATTTTGTGGCAATTTATTTATCTGTTCTTTTTAACACGTGTTTATCTATTTCTTATTTTGTGATAGTCATAAATAAACTTTGTTCTTTCTTTCTTTCATATACAATATTTAAGGAGATGGTGTGAGCAAATCGCACTTGGCTTTCTACCCCACAACGAAGCCAAAAGGATGGTTATTTTATTAAAACATCAGCGAGTACTTCCATGCTGGTCTGGGAGCAAAGAAAAAACACAGAATGTACCAGTTGCTTTTCTTCCTGCGCAGATGGTTACAACCCATCGATGGAAAGGGCGAAAATCTTAGAAATCATGTTATAGGCGATGTGGCTAGCAACCCATCACTATTTTGATTTCTCTTTCCATCCATACAACTACAATAATGCTGAAAATGGTCTTTAGGTCTAGTTGCCTCAGGCTCTGTCTACCCCGTAAGGAATAAACACGTGATTTATGTATGTATGTATGTACACACTCCATCATGCTCCCGCCTGGCGATGGCTGCTCATAATCTTATTTACTATCACCGAGCCAGCATGACGCGACAAACGACGCGCGCAGTCTCGTAAACGAATTCCGGGAAATAAATCGCGACCTTATACCATCCAACCATACGGAGGCGGCATGCGCACCTTTACTTGGATTGATTAACTTCTTCCTATCACTCGGCCAGTCCTTTTTTATGATGTGGAAAATGTGCCTAATGCATCCGCACGGTACGGGGTTACCGGGAGTATATGAGGCTCTCCTGCGACGGCAGGCATACCCACTAAAAATCACACGGATTCCCTATTCGGTCGTATGTGAGACTTAACGGGAGCACTCGGTGTCACCGCGACGCCCCAGGACCACCCCGGGATGGGGTTCCCTCTTCGCGGCACCTGTGTAATGCAGATCCTCATCATTCCGTGATGCGTGCTATTACCGCTACACCACCCATAGCAGAACGTTGTCTAAAGTTGAGTAAAATACAGTTTTGAGACATGGAGACCATTGTTTGGTCATTGTCCAGTAAAAGTCTAACCTAACCTCTCAGTCACATAATAATAACCTACCCTAACCAACTCTCGCTGACAGATGCATAGCAACCCAAGACTGTAAAAAAGGCCCCTCGATCTCCGCAACAGTGGCCAGGAGGCTGTTAGGGCTGCGCACCCGCCGGAGCAAAGACGCAACGCGCTTACGCACGAGAGCCAGAAATCCATCAGTCCGCGTCTCCGCGAACATCCCCAACGCACTGCAATGCCGCGGCAGCCCCAATAACATCATGAAGGCATTGTTATACTGGACCCGTAAGGCGCTGTAAGCTTTTCGTGTATAACTGATCAATAGGCTGCAAGTGTAAAACGACTGACAGAATACTCTAAAAAGGACAATTTTACGTTGTCTGTACATTTTGCAAAACTACGAAAATTAATTATTAATGTTGCTGGCTCTGCTGCGGCCTCAGCGGAGGACTTCAAACGCCGAAAGTATAGCTCGCTTGGCAGCTATATATTTGAGGCGTTTGGAGTCGAAACTCTGAGGCCATGGGGGCCAAGCGCGCGCCGTGTGTATAAAGATATCTCGGCGCGCCTTATAGAGGTCACCCGTGACCAGAAGGCTGGTCAATATTTCGCTCAGCGAATAACCATTGCCATACAACGTGGCAATGCTGCTAGCCTTCTGAGCACCCTCCCCATTGGCGGCGATTTGGGAGATTTGTTATCTTTAATTTAATAATAGTTTTAGATAGGTTTAAGTTATTTTTAAATTTTTACTGTTTGTTATTGTTTTCTTTTTTTTCAATAAACGTTTTATTAAGATAAAAAAAAATAAAAAAAACATTAGGGATCTTACCTTAATCTAGGGGTCCGTACGGTAAGGATACACTTCGACCCGTTCGTGGATCTTTTGTGTAATTACCCCTTCTAAAAGGATAGTGATCGCGTAGTTATCAACTCCGGTAGATTAAGTTGTTTAATATCGCAACAAAACTGGCTGACACTTATTATCTCCTGGTCCTGTCGCGTATAGCTTATAGTTAAAATCAGACAGTTGGCGGTGTTTTAACCGCGTGTTTAACTGGCTAAGTTTTGTTGTGTAATAACTGCAATGTAGTGACACTAGAACCATTGAACCGACGTCGACTTTGTCATCAGAATATCTATACTTATAATATCGCTTGTATGTCTTAACTGATCTGTCAAGACACAGCCTACTAACTAACATTAGCCACTATTCTCCATTCCAATAAATTTGCACGTCTTCGTAAACGAGCGTTTTCCAAAAAAAAAGTCCAAATGAACATTTTTTCCAGAATTTAAATATTGTCTTGCTACCTTAGGCTCTGTTTACCCCGTAAGAGATAAAGACCGTCATTTGTGTGTGTCCAACACAATCGCTCATTTCTACTGAATTAGTATTACATCCGCTGGAATGTTGAAAGCATACTTGATATCTCACGATATTTTATAACGAATATACTATGATTTTTATATTAAACTAGCTGTTGCCCGCGGCTTCGCCTCCGTTTCAGTTTTGCAAACCTTGTACTGACGATAACGAACCAAAATCAAAAATAATAACTATTTGGTGCAGTCATTCGGAAGTTATGCGCGTATACGTGGACGATTCATTACTATACATATCGACAGATTTTATATCAACTTGGACGGCTTGTTTACAAGAGCGTCAAAATGGATTCGAATGGGCTATAGCTGAGAATTGGACAGAAGGTCCCTTTTGTAGCATAAACGCATAATTAAGACGGCCATTTTAGTTAAATGGCTGCAGATTGTGCATCCCATCTTATTAACGCGTCACAATACTTTCCAGTTGAGCGAAACGTTAATTAGACATTATTATGCGGAGCGAACAAATGAGGGCTATCGTATTTGTGCTCACCAGTTGGCGCCACTGTAGAGTAAAGCCACTTTAGCTATTTTTATAAACCCACGAAAAAGAGGGCTGTTGTTATAAGTTTAACGTCGATCTCTCTCTCTCTCTCTCTGTACCACATTAAAAAACGGTTCAGTGGTTTAGGCGTGAAAGCTTAACAGACAAACAGGCAGAGTTACTTTCGCATTAAAATATTAGTAGGGATAATAATCTATGTATTTATAACGATACGAGCTTCCATACTGGTATGGGAGCAAAGAAATACCATAAAATGCACCAGCTGCTTCCCTGATGGTAAAATATCATCGAAAAAATGGATGAAAATCTTAAAAATCATGTTAAAAAGTATCACGCTAAATGTGGCCTTTTGGTCTTGTTACCTTAGGCTCTGTACCCCGTAAGAGATAAAAACGTGATTAGAGCTGTCCTTCTATTCTATTTTCGAATGATACTTTTCAGTTTTGTGCTTTCGAAATTGGCCCCCCTGTATCGTAAGCCCATACTCGATATACTAGGTGAAATAACAAGAAGTAATTCTCATCCCATAGTTCTATGGGGTGAACGACTGCCGATGCAAATGCACGGAACCCGTCTCGCAATTAATGCGATCACAGACTCCGTGCGACACTGTCTAGCTGCCGTACTCAGAGTCGCCTACTAACTTTAAGGGATTTTACACGCGTTTCATTTTCAAATTGTCGACTAATAGCTTATGGGCGGGTGCGACAGTTAATGCAGATTAATGATTCCTAAGATTTTCAGTTTCACCCATTCCCTGGGCTTTTACCATTCTGTGTTTTTCTTCAAACTTCCATGCTGGTTTGGTGGCAAAGAAAAAACATTAATGTACCAGTTGCTTCATAGGAACCATGTTATAGGCGATGCTGCTAGCAGCCCATCACTGTTTTGATTCCATTTTCCATATATACGCCCACAATCATGCTTAACGTGGCCTGTAGTCTTGTCACCTTAGGCTCTGTCTACCCCGTAAGGGATAAAGACGAGATTTTGTGTATGTGTATTAATTATTTATACCCCTTTTTCCGCCTGCGTCAGAACGTCAGAAGGAACTATTTTATCAGGTTGGTTTCAAGAATTGCGAATGTAGTAGAAAAGAATCCTTGCTACGATTTGCAAAATTCGTAGCGCTACGAAGCGTAGACCTTACTACGAATGTAATTCTTAATGTATTTTTAATATAATGATATTTTGGAATTCAAATTAACTCGTTTTCTCACACTCTATTCTTATTCTTGAGTTTAACTCAACATTGACATTAAACTATGCACGTTTTACCATAAAACCAACATCTTAATCACGTTAAACATATTTTGAATACAAATGAAACACCGAAGAAATTTGGGCGCGAATGACCTTTTTACTTTTTTAACGTGGAAATGCAAAGATAATTTCAAGAAATGGCCCCGTCGAGCCGGTTGTGTATTTTAAACTGTTTGTAAAAAAAAACTTGTACTAAAATGTATGCGCAATCGAGATTCGAAGTACCAAGGCAACATAGCCCGATGGAGTTTGCTCGGCCAGTCATACGAGTTCCACCACTACAGTCAAGCCTCATTAACTACGTATCGCCTACGCGCCACGCACACTCCCATACGTAACATTAATTACGTACCTATCTCTCTCTAATGCTTCAGTTAATAGGAACTAAATAGGGATGGTAGTATTTGATAAAGCGTGCTCAATTAATAGATATTAATTGCTTTAACAATTATTCATTTGTTCGTATACTCGCGAATATTATATTGCTCGCGTACTGGCAGTCTCTTTTATTTTTCTTCACGCACACATTTAAAGGCAGAAGCCGAAAAGAATTTCGAATACATTTCAACATGAAGTGATTCCAAATTCAAACTCGGAAGTGACGATAGGAGCTCACTAACGCAAGTGAGTTATCAACATTTCTCACGCTTCGTTTATGCTAGTGTGTGTGGTTGTCCATCTTTGTTTCGTTGTCAGTGTGTGATTGTGTGGGTGTTGCGGTTGTGTGGGTGAGTTGAGAGCAAGAGGCGCAACTTCCTAGGTTCGTTCAACTTTTAGCCCAGTAAACTCTGTGGATGACTGACTATACATAGAATGTCGGCGGTAAAATTAGTTTATAGGGTAGTCTAGTCTAAGCGACGTGTAGAACGGACCGTCACTAGTATGTACCCATGAAATTCTTTTGTTTTTGACACTTTGTAGCCTCTCGTCTAATTTTAAGAAATATTGACTGCTATTATTGTCATTTCTACCGGCAGCCAGTGTTTTATTTAATAGATTCGTGCCAAAAAAAGTACGCGAAAAAGTAGGTATTTTTAGATATACTGAAACATTCGAATAAGCCCTTTATGATCATAATTCGCATTTGCTACAGCTGTACTGTTATTTTTTTTCTATGTAGGTTAGGTACTTACTTACAATGAAGATATATACATACAAACTAAAATCCTAAATATAAAGTTCAAAACAGACGTAAACCACCTCATTACTAGTCAAAGTGTAAAGAAAGAAGGAACAAATTTGCATCTCTCTCCCAAATCGGTTCTTATCCTGTCTTTTATTATCATTTAGCGAGTCAATGCCTCAGAAACATGCGCGTGACCCGATTTTTAATGCTTCCTAAATTGGTGCTAAAATGGTTTCGACTCGCTCTGATCTTGAATGTGCGAGAGAGATGCAAACATGTGTACAAGTTCACGGACTAGGTTCATTTTCAATGGGACATTTCGTTTGGATTTCTTAGAAATAAGTTTTTGTTATATTACGTATTTGGTGTTTAATGTAATTTTTTTATGAATACGTCATAGAATCTAGGCACATAGTGACCAACAGTAAATAATGGAAAACGGATGAAACAGGTAGCAAAGAAAACTGCAAAATATTTTTTATACTGTCCAGGGGGTTACCGTGACCTCTTAATGCCCTTCAATTCCGATTCAGTTTAGGTTCGCTCGCTGTCAGATCCATACTAAAATTGACAGCTAAAACTTGAACTGAGTCGGGATGGAATCGCATTAACACGTCATGGCCACGGACCGAAAGACGCAGTGTTGGCTGGCCTCCCACTAGGTGGACCGACGACATCGTGAAACTTGCGGGAACCCGGTGGATGCAGGTGGCGAGTTGTCGTTCATTATGGTGCGCTAAGGGGGAGGCCTTTGTTCAACAGTGGACGTCTTCAGTCTGATGATGATGATGATGAAGACGTCGTGGTAAGGCCCCTGAGGTTTCTCTCAAATTTATATATGGGACCACCTTAGCGTTATGCAATTTGGGACAAAATTAATATTTCCGTATCCCTAATTGATGAAGTTATCGATGAACTAATTGAAGTCGATTAAGATGAAGCTTCAACTAAATGTTTTTTGGAGGAATTATGCATTCAGAGAGACATCTTAAGTCGTGCAAAATCCGCTGAGTATAATCCTTCTAATATTATAAACGCGAAAGTTTGTAAGTATGGATGGATGGATGTTTGTTACACTTTCACGCCAGAACGGTAGGACTGATCTGGATGCAATTTGGAACATAGGTAGATTATAGTCTGGAATAACTCATGGGCTACTTTTTATCCCGCAAAATTGCGTAATTCCTGCGGATAGCGACAAACGAATTCTATGCAGACAAAGTTGCGGGCAACAGCTAACTATAAAAACAATAATAAATCACTTAATGGTTTCCGGTAGTCCTCGAGGTGAGAGCCGCGCAAATTAGACAAAATATTCATTTAAATACTTTGACACTTTTTTAACTTCCTGTACATTAGCTGGGGATTTATGTGGCCCCCGCAAAATAATATTTTATGGGCTCCTTAAAAATATTTACTAACTTAGATTCCTTGTGATTCGGAAGCTATTCGATTAGTATGTAGGTAACCAATTATTAATCATGATCATCATCACATCACTAATGAAACAAAGACAGAGCGAAAGCAATGCGATTTTCCATGCGTATAAAACATTTTTACATTTATACATGACTTGTAATAAAAAGTCGAGAGCGATCTATTTTATCCCTAATTTAATAAAGAAGTAAACCTTTTTTGTTTCTTTGTACACCTATATGTAATTTTAGCATTAGAAAAAAGGTAAACACTCTTGACAGGTATTTTTATTGAAAAACAGTTTAAAAAAACAGCAAAGTTACAGTTTAAAATCTCTGGAATATTGTGAATTCTTTCGTTATGGTTTTATATTTTCCAGTTACTGATTTTTAAATACGGAATATAACTTGGTTATGTAAGAAGAATAGTACGAAGTATAGAGCTATAATAGAAAGCCATCAGATTAATACAGGCAACATTTTGTTTAAGGGAAGTTCAAAGTACATATTTTGGAGACGTTGACAAACTTGGTGCATTTACGACTTGATAATTCGTGTTCCGTATAATGAATAGAACGTGGGAATTAATTGTCAGCATGCATTCCGAGGCCCTACATTTGTCACACCTTAAAATATCTGGATCCATGTGGAAGAGTCCTTTTTATCGGGAATTTTAATAACCATGTATGACGCGAGGGCAGTCACGTAGGCATTTTGGCAGTTTAGGCGTCCTGGCCATTTATGCCAGCCTGGTACTCGCATGTAAGTGACAACCCAACGTTATGATGTTTTTATGTCCAAAATCCATTTGTCCGAAACGAAATTGTTGTTTAAAAATGAATTTCCAGTACGATTACCTTAGTTATTCTGGTATTTTGACATGTTTTTTACACCTGCGATTTTGTAAGTCTCTTGTATTCCATTTAATAAATTTACTCTTTTTAGTAGTATGCATTAAAAAGAGTAAATTAATATCATATTAAAGTTTATTATTGTACACTATTTAGAGGAAAAAAAAAACATATAACCAATCACTATATTTTTCGGAAATATTATTTGCGCGTGAAAGTTAAAAAAAATTAATGTCTGATACAGCGACATCTATCGGCGAGTAGTTCTTAACGCAGATCACTTCGCCATTGAATAACTAAAGCAATAAAGCAATTAATTTTGGACAAGTTCGTCGATTTTATTGGTTTAGCGGCACTCACTAAGCTCCTTATTCTTTTAATTAAACTAGAGATGGATATAATGAACGAGAAACACTTTGACGTATTCATAATAGAAAAAAGAATTGATGCGTTTTCTATAATATATGGATGGAATGACCATTTCACTATTCTTGGCTAATTCTACTTTTTTTAAATCTTTGACACTAAAAGAGGTTTGTTAAAAGTTTAATTAGTGTGTTTATGTTTGTGACGTCGCTCCCAAAATTACGAATCCATTGGGACGCATTTTTTTAATAATTTCATACGATGCTTCTTAGCTAAGTATCAAAATCAAATGTACTAATCCGTTTCTCTATCCCAATGAGTGGTCTAACCTAACCTTACTTATTTGTAAGTCTGACAAATTTGTTTTCAAGAGTGCTTGCGCTGCTGTGTTCCGGCGTGGAGAGTAACCCCCTTATTCATAAACGCTCTGTATGTTCTGCTAACTTAGCAATCGTTTGTCTTTATCTGTCACTTTGACATTTACCTTTCACAGATAAGGACAAACGATTGCTAAGTTCGCAGAAGCCTATAGAGCGTTTATGAATAAGGGGGTAAGGTAGCTGGTGAAATTACTGGCACAAGAGGTGTTCTATCCTAGCCCTCTAGGCTGGGAACGCATTTGCAGTCTTCTAGAGTTGTGCGTGTCCCTGGGTGGTAATGCTTACTCAGCAGATGACCCACTTGCGCGTTTGTCCTTGTCATATAAAAAAAACTTAGGGTGTGTTTTATTGGGACAGAGCAGGGGCCCGATTTTTGAAAGCACACTCGAAAGTGCCACTCGAAAATAGTATAAATCAGCTTGTCTCCAAAACTACAGCTCTAATCAACGTTTTCACTAGTTCACAAGATTAATGAGAGTTCAAATTCGGCACAATTTTTAACCACTTTCGAGTGATTTTCACACGTGTGCTTTGAAAACTCGGGCCCCAGAGAGTTAAAATGCAGAGTCGACCAATATATTAGTAGAAACCTTTGGTCATTGCTGTAGGCGACACCGACCCATCAAAGGAAGGACAGTCAGTGTATCGTACCAGGTGTAGGTGGTGACAGAATAAGGACTTAGAATGATGAAAATACTGGACATACTCAATGTTTAGTTTACTGATTAAATGGACTCAATGAATTTGACAAAAACTTACTTTTAACGACAAGTTAAACTAATCACAACGCAATTTATAATATTACATGTTTTTTTTTTCATTTTAATACAAGCTCTTATTAATTGCTTCCATGCTGGTCTGGAAGTAAATAAAAACATAGAATGTACCAGTTGCTTCGCTTCCCGCGCAGATGGTAAAGGCCCATCTAGGGAATGGTCATGGGATCACTATTTTGATTCTCCTTTCCATACGCCCGCAATCATGCTTAGGCTCTGTCTACCCCGTAAGGGATAAAGACGTGATTTGTGCCTGTGTGTCTGTGTGTGTGTGTGTTTTTTTAGTGACTGTTTTTTGCTGACTATACTTGCGTTGTCTTCCAATATCTATACCAAAGTTATAGACAATCCGACCACCGGATGAAAAATTGTTTGCAAACTTACATTAAACATAGGAACAGTCCAAAATAACTTAAAGCATACCTATTTATACGCAAAATGATAGAGTATAATATAAACATTGCAGACAGAACCTCATCCATATAAGTCTGCTATTGCGTTCGAAAAATCGCAAACGCAATTTCGCAATCGATTTCGTTTACGTGACTCGGAATAGGGGTGCGGGGGTCAACGGCCGCGTTCGGCTGCGGTACGACAATAGAATCGATAATCGATACGTCTAGACGACGTGGAGACGATTCCGATTGCACGACGCTACAATCGAGCTTTCTAGCCAGAGATGCGCAAAGGTTATCTTAAGAAGCCTCATCAATCAATGCGCTCCTGGCAACAGCATCCGAGACCTGAGGGGCTACTCCGAAATTCGGCTTTCGAAGTTCGTATCGTACCGTTCTTTTATCGATAATCGAATACAGAGTTTACCTTAAGACTTTTTTTTGGAGTTTATTACTTGGCAAGGCCTTTAAGCCAAGTCTTTGCGTTTAGGAAATCCACTGTTAGTATATTTTTTTACTTGAAGAGTGCGTCTTAATATGTGGTCCGCGGCTCCTTTGAAGTCCACAAGAATATGTATAGGTGTCTTCAGTCTCATACCTTTACTTATCATCATCATCAACAGCTAAAAGACATCCACTGCTGAACATAGGCCTCCTCCAAAGAGCGCCATAAAGACCGGTCGAAAGCGACCCTTATCCACCGGACTCATTCGACCATCGCCAGTCAGTCCATCTTGAGGGAATCTTCCTACGCTGCGTCTTCCGTAGTCGCCACTAGAGATCCTTTCAGCTCCATCAGTCTTTGGTCCTTCGAATTATTAAAGATAATACAAAAATGCCATCAAAAGCCTCAATACATGGGCTGCTCGGAGCAGTCAGCGCCAGCTTCTAGCTGTCGTGTTGGGGTGATCTGCAGTTTCACTCCAAAACTCGGAGCAGTCGGGTTGAAGTGGACTCCAAACGAAACACGACTGATTCATGCCGTTGGTCTCGACTGTTCCAAGCAGTCCGTCTATGGAGGCCCTAACTTAACACAACCGACGTTTTTTTTGTTAAGGGATCCTTGAAAATTGAATTTGACTTCTGAGGGTCCGTAGGAGTTCCTGTTTGACAGTTTCGCGATTTTTAATAGAGTCTAAACAACCTTACTTCTTTGTGGTAAATACAATATTATATTTTTTTAAATACCAATTAGGATAGTGTCGTTCTAGCCACAGTGTTCCCTTTATGCCAATAGTAAATCGCTAATAACCATTGCAAAACTATAGTCCATAAACCAACTTAACCCTAGCTACGTGATATTAACAATAATTGTAGTTTTTTCTCCGTTAAATTATAACCGAATGGTTAAAATGACTTGCCTTATGACTGCTAACGCGTTGATGTCATTTATATCAAAATTTGACAAAGTCACACAAAGGTCATCGTTTGAACTTGGGCCCATTAGTAAATGTGACTGTTAATATTGTTTAGAAAGTTTTAAAATGATTCACACTTTAAAACACGCAAAAAATGTATAACCTGGACATGAAATTTGCCAAAATATTTTAGTCATAAGTAAAATGTCGCTTTGAAAACTCTTCTGTCTCTTTTGTTCAATACAACCCACACAAGAGCGCGCAGTCACAATTTTTCTAGACTATCGCGTAACCAAGAAAAACGCCTAGACATTTCAAAGCGCCGGAGAAATCGCGGAAACTCCTATAAAGCCTTAATCATTTCCACAGACTTTATAATTGGCGATTTTTTATTACTAATTACCAAAAGCAGTTTCTGCCGGTTGGCAGGTGCCTTAAGGAGAGGGGGGGGGGGGGGCTAGGACGGCCGTTGACCCTCGCGAGCTCGACTTTACACCCGCGGTTCCAAAACACCCTAACCACCACAGTTCACAACACTCCAAAACGATCCTTACCACTTTTAAATAAATCATCATATCTCCTAACACCGGAAGCGGGATCATTGAGCTTGCGAGCAATTTACCGCCATGTATCAAAAGGTCCTAACTGTCGTTTGTAATGTTTTTGGATAATGCGTTTTACGCTTTGTTGGTAAGGTTGGGAGTTTGGTGGGGTGGGTGAACATGGTTACTGATCATGGATGTAGCTTCCTGGTCGGTCTCATATCAATTAAGTGTTGCTAATTTATCACGGAACCAGGGCAGCTAGCTCACGCGCTCCTTAATGACTCATTGCTTATGATATATACTTATCTGGATGTTATTAAAAGGAAAAGTAAGTGCGTTATATCTTTAACCATAACCGAAAAAATTTGATGGGAAACCTTTGAAATCATATTATGTCAAAATCGTTGGTAATGATTAAAGTTATATTAAAAACACAACTCAAGCTAAGTCGCGTTGGCATGCGTAACAGATATTTCTAGCATTGTTTTTAAAGGATTAAATCTTGTTTCTGAATTTTCTCCATTCATCTGTTTTTTTTCAGCTAAGTCGCTGTATTGTATATTATGGCGGCTTTGTACGCGCTGAATTAAAAAGTTATGGAATGCTGTATAGGTGAAAAACTTAAGTAAATGACCTGTTGTATGTGTGAGTAATGTGTGCGAATAGACAAATTGACGTTCCAAAGTAGAAAAATGACTTAATTCCCATATCAGTTCTGTACACTACTACATACAGGTTTACTTAAGTTTTTCGCCTATAGAATTCTGATGGTGAAAGAATTTCTGAAATCGGTCGAGTAGTTTTGAGTTTATTCGTTAAAAACATACCTACTAAAATACAGATATTTCCTCTTTAATATGGACTTCCGCAAAGTAACGCCTGATTCAATAAAATATCTTTGTAATTTTTTTTAAGGAGTTCTTAATTTTAATTGACAAATGTTTCCCTACCTTGGTCAATATTCAAAGTATACGCCATCAAAGGGCTGACTTAATTTTGATCTAAAAGTCTTATATAAGTCTTATAGTTTATATGGATATTTTAAACTCGCTCTTTGTCGCCTCTCATTAACTCATAGGTTAACTGGTAGAGATCCCTTATAGGGATAAGTTTGCTTTTGTGCATGTATTTAAGGTATTTTTTTGTGATTTGTCTTTGTTTCTTTATAATTGTACAATAAAGCATTTACTTACTTACTTATTTATCAGGCATGATTTTGATTCCTCTTTCCACCTATACGCCCACAATCATGCTAAACGTGGCCTTTAGGTCTTGTTACCTTAGGCTCTGTCTACACTGTAGGGGATAAACACGTTATAAATAAGTGTGTACACTAAAGTGTATATGTATGTATACAAGATCTCAAAAAATAATTTAGGTTCGCTCACTGTCCCGTACTAAAAATGACAGCTAAAACCTGAGGAGTTACTAAACGTCTTAATGCGGTTCAATTCCAACTCAGTTTAGGTTCGCTCGCTGTCGGATGCGTACTAAAAATGACAGCTAATACCTGAACTGAGTCGGAATTGAATTGCATTGCATTAAGTAAGACGTCATGGTAAGAGCCCTTGTTTCTCAAACTGACCCAACCACCTGCTAAAATATTACGGTACAATTTTAAGACACCCTGTATCTTTTCTTGACGTCTGAAATACCTGTATTTACTTGCAAGTTTGTTCTCAACTGACTTTTATGGGCGAAAGTGTAAGAAACTTAACTGTATAATAATAGACGTTTATCTTAGAAAGGATAATGCACTGATTCGAATTTCAAAAAGCGTCTGCAAATTTTAATAGAACGTTTCATGTCACGTTGTTTGGCTGAACGTCAGTGACGGGCATCAACCTATTTATTTTCATAAAAACATAAAAAAAGAAAAAGAAAAAACATAGAATGTACCAGTTGCCTTTCTTTCCGCCCAGATGGTAAAAGTCCATCGAGGGAAAATCGAGTTAGAGAAAATCTTAGGAATCATGTTACAGGCGATGCTAGCAACCCATCACTATTTTGATTCCCCTTTCCACCTATACGCCCGCAATCATGCTAAACGTGGCCTTTAGGTCTTGTTACCTTAGGATCTGTCCACCCCGTAAGGGATATACGCGTTATTTATGTATGTACCTATGTACGTACAGCCAGTTCCAAATATGACGCTATTTATTCACCATTTTCTCTTGCATGACCGCATGCATCTCTCACTTACCGAACTAGTTAGAAGAAGACGCAAATAACGAATAATAAATTAGGAATATCTAGACTTATCTACTCAGATTCGAGCTGTCACGTTGCGCACCACGTTGCTAACGTCGAATATAAGACAAATGCAACGGAAAATTATAATATCCATTCGAAGATACTCTCTTGCACTATTTTCTTATGCATACAATGCGTTGAGGCTAATCTGAATATATTTGCTGGAACATCGTTTAATGTACTATTATGTAATGTTTTATTTCGTACGCACTTGGATTTCCATGATATTATTCAGTAAGCCTACGTGATCTAGAACCAGGAGCTTTGACATTTGTTTTGTTGAAGTATTCTAGACCAGTTTGAAGATAGAGCATATTAAAAAAATCGAAGAAAGGAAGATGTTGGAACGCGTAATTTTCTTTTACATTTGATTTTATACAAAACTTTTGTTTCGTTCACACGGCGACAAATTACGCGACTCACAACTCGAAAAATTACGGTCGTCTAACTTCTTCTTCTTCTTCTTCTTCTTGATTGTGGCGTTACAAGTCGTTATAGCGACGACAACTTCGCCAATGTCGGTAAAAACATTTAATTATAAAATCTTGTGACAAAATGTCGGCAACGTTGTACGGTAACACGGTCAAAGACCCCCCTACCCCCCCTGTCGGGCTCTTAGCCAACGGTCAATGATATCCCTCAGATACTGCCAGGAAATCATTAGCCGTTGCCCAGGGTGCAGGGGGTGCACCGGACCAAGCACTGCTCTTCCCCCCGGACGGATCCGAAAACGAACCGCAGCTCTTGTTCACACGTAGAGGTAACCCGACTCGCACCCTGCCGTCTAACTTTGGCTGTATTCTGTATTCGAACAGTTCTCCGGGCTTGCGGCGACAGTGGCGCCACAGTTTGAGCTGTCAAATGCATTTCCATACATAATGCAAGCTAGAGGTTTTCGTACGCTCCGTTTGACGTAGAGAATATTTTGCAGGATGTTGACCGGTTTATATTTTATTTACAAGTTCTAGAGCCCGTGTTAAATGAATTGATTTGCAGCTAAAGTATGTTTTTGAATAATTGAATCGAATTTGTTTAGCGGTACGGGATTGGTCGGGATGGTAAGTTAACTCATGCGCGGCGCGGACTGTAGTTGAGAAAAGTGAAACGTTATTTTGGTATGAAACTGGGGGACTACTCAGAAATTCGAAATGCGAAGTTCGTGTCATTCCATCCCTCTTACTCATCTGGCACTGGCAATTATTATGAGTGAAACGGCACGAAACAAACATCAAATCTGTCAGTTGGGAGTAGCACGAAGGGGTTTGGCTCATCTCTCATTATGCGGACGGCTAAGGAGTGGAACTCACTGCCGAGGTCAGTTTTCCCGGAACGCTATAATCTGGACATCTTCAAGGCCAGAGTGAACAGACACCTTCCAGCTGTACCGTCTTAGGCCTCATCTTCGCCTTCCATCAAACGAGGTCGAAGTCAAACGTAAGCCTATTTTGTATTTAAAAAAGGTAAAACACATCTTTCACTTTTATGTATACACAAATCATAAAAAAGCGACTCGATCAGCGTTACCTAAATACACTTACCAGTGGCTTTTTGAAATCAGATCCGTTAAACTATCATTCGAAACTGCAGGTCAAATGATATTTTAAACTATACATACACATACGAGTACATAATACATACACAAATCATGTCTTCATCCCTTACGGTGTAGTCAATGCCTAAAATAGCAAGTAGGTCAAAAGACACGTTTAGCAAGATTGTGAGCGTATGATTTATTTATTTATTTATTTATTTATTTAGTCAATAAAATATTACAGCATTACAGTCGAAACCAATGCGCTATAAAATTCAAAAAACATAATAAATTTTATTTAGGCGACGAAACATGATGAGCAAAGAATAGAATCAAAATAGTGATGGATTGCTAGCCGCATTGCCTAACACGATTCCTATGATTTATTTTTTGTCCATTCCCTTGATGGGCTTTTGCTTTTACCATTTGCGCGGGAAGAGAAGCAACTGGTAAGTACAACCTATGTTTTTTCATTGCTCCCAGACCAGCATGGAAGTAAGAAGAAGTAAGTTTAAACTATACTGTAGAGCAATAACAATGGGTCGCTTTTCATACAACTTTATATGGAAAATATGACCCTTTATTTTTGCTCGTCAGAGTAGTTTAAACGGCTCTTAAACTGAACCTGAAATAGTGTAGGTAAGTAATCTCATGGTTCTTAGCTTCAGAAAAATCAGCGAAACCGTTTAATGATATTAACTTTTTAAACTAAAGTATTGCTATTTCTCTAAGTTGTTGTTATTTTAAGTGTCTGTAAGTAGGTAAAAAAAACATAGACTGTACCAGTTGCTTTTCTTCCGGCGAAAATCTTAGCAATCATTTTGTAGGCCATGCGGCTAGCAACCCATCACTATTTTGATTCCCCTTTCCACCTGACACCCACAATCACCCTATACGTGGCCTTTAGGTTTTGTTACTTTTATCTACGCCGTAAGGGATAATTAGTTTGACTAAACAGTCCTGGGGCCTTACCATGATGCCTTAATGCGATTCAATTACGACTCAGTTCAGGTTTTAGCTGTCATTTTTAGTATGGATCTGACAGCGAGCGAACAAACTGAATCGGAGTTGAATCGCATTAAGACGTCATGGTAACCCCCCTGTAAATGACTTTAGGACTTTCGACTCATGGTTGACAAGTGTTTCCAAACCTTGGTTGATGTTCAAAGAGAGTTCTCAGTGGCGGTAATAAATTTTGAATCAAAAATAATGATGATAAATCTTTGTAAGGTTATCCAATAAACTAACTCTGCCACCCGCTGAAATATTGCGGAATAATTCTAAGACAGCTTGTAAATAGCCAGCTTGGAAATTGCCAGCTTGTGAATGGCCAGCTTGTAAATTGTCAGCTTGTAAATTGCCAGCTTGTAAATTGTCACCTTGTAAATTGCCAGCTTGTAAATGGCCAGCTTGTAAATTGCCAGCTTGCAATTCTAAGGAAGCTTGTAAATGACCAGCTTGTAAATTGCCAGCTTGTATATGGCCAGCTTGTATATGGCCAGCTTGTATTTCCTAACGTTCGTCTCTACGTTCTAATTCTAAATGCTGAGGTAGACATGCAAAAATATACAACTTAACTCTAATATTATGTATTCTGACGTGTTTGATATTTCATAAAACTTTCGATATACCCATATCAAACGTAAAACGCCATTTTGCTTTAATTACAATAATTTACTTTGTTATAAATTTTGTCAATGAAATGGTCACGTGTAACCATTAGAAAAGCGTGCCAGAATCCAGGAAATTTTGTGTTTATCTAAAGTAACGTGAGTCTTAAGCCGAGGGAATACAGAGCAAGATACAGTGGCCGGGATAATGAAATCAATAAAAATGCTTCAACACATCACGTGTTTTGAGACATGGGAAGGTCGAGTTCTAAAAATAATTCTGTTAGAAGGATATTATTACGGTTGAAAGTTAAAGTTATTTCTACATCCACAATGCACTGCTTCTTTATGCATAATAGGCATGTGGTCTACGGTATAGTGGTATGTGAAAATACCACACAAAAGTGGTGAAAAGTTGTGCTGGATTTGAAATACGAGTAGCTTAGAAGACACACTTACAGCTCTCACTAATCTTGTGAACTAGTCAAAACTTCGATAAGAGCTGTAGTTTAGAAGATACAAGCTGATTTATACCACTTAATTTAACATTAAATCTTGCCCCCTCATTGTTAATATTTGCCCCATTTGGGCAAGTATTAATCGCTGACTTTAAAAAAAAAAGCTTCGTTCTACTAATCCACGCTCACCAAGCGGTATTTTGCATTTAAATATCAAAAATGAATAAATTTCCGTTATGTAGATACTTCAATAGTAACATTAGGTTCATTATTTAAAAAGATATGTGCAAAAGTTTGAATTTTGTTAATACAAGCCCCCCGCTCCCCTATACATTCCTCGACGGCAACATGAATTGCCTGACTTAATTTGTCTTTTCACGAGCTTCGCGTTGATCGGCTTGCAAACCACCTCATCGGGCAATTCTTTACTTTTACATATAAAAGTTTTGGATACGTTTCCAAACTCTTGGACGACTACAATACAACATATTCTCATGTAAAAGCAAAAAACACTTCAAGACTCACTAACGCGCAATAGCATTGCTGCTTATTCGACTGCATCTCATAGAAAGGGGTCAGCGAATATTAAATATTGAATATCTAAATAAATCACTGCACGCCTAGTGACGAAATGCGCCTTCAGTGCTTGTATACCATTGGAGTTATTCAATTTCAAATCCTGGCTCTGTACAGCGAACTTTGATAATGGGGTCAAGTGGGAAATGTTTACACGGAGTTTTACATACTGTAGTGCTTACATTGTGTTGGCTCTTCGTCTACTATATAAAAATAAGTCGGGTTTTCCTTCCTGACGCTATAACTTCAGAACGCACGAACCGATTTCCACGGTTTTGCATTCGTTGGAAAGGTCTCGGGCTCCGTGAGGTTTATAGCAAAGAAAATTCAGGAAAATTTTCAACAGAAAACACACGCGGACGAAGTCGCGGGCAACAGCTAAGTTGTTTATACAAATGGCGATAACGATCCCAACCCTGGAATCAGTTGGCAGCAGTTTTCCGGAGAGGTCCCATTTAGGGGAATTCGAAAAACGAGTCTACTCTTTTATTAAAGAAAGAAAGAAAGAAGACATTTATTCCTTTTTGCAAGACACACAAATATAAGAGAATATACACAATTTTAAATAGAAAATAATCACATACATACATACATACATAAATCACGTCTTTATCCTTTACGGGGTAGACAGAGCCTAAGGTGACAAGACCTAAAGACCACGTTTAGCATGATTGTGGGCGTATGGTTGGAAAGGGGAATCAAAACAGTGATGGGTTGCTAGCCACATCGCCTATATAACATGATTCCTAAGATTTTCACCCAATCCCTCGATGGGCTTAAAATGGGAAAATAATCACGACATATAAAAATAGATCATCAGCGTTGTGTGTGTCTTCGCAAAAGTGAAACCTGGCTCAGCATTACGCTGAAGTGTTAAACACCTGCAACACTGATTTTCAGCCACGATACGATACACAGATAAAATATACTATAATATACTATATCACTACATAGTATAAAACAAAGTCGCTTTCTCTGTCCCTATGTCCCTATGTAAGCTTATATCTTCAAAACTACGCAACGGATTTTGATGCGTTTTTTTTTAATAGATAGAGTGATTCAAGAGGAAGGTTTTTATGTATAATTGTACGCAGACGAAGTCGCGGGCAGAAGCTAGTACTATAATATAATAGCGCTGGCAACGCGCTTGTAACCCCACTGTTGGGTGTCCACGAGTAGCGGTTATAGCTTTCCATCGACCGATGCTCATTTGCCTCCTATTTTAAAAAGAGAACCCGTGAACCCGTGTACCTTTCATGCTGGCCTGGGAGTAAAGAAAAAACATAGAATGTACCATTTGCTTCTCTGCTCGTGCTGGTAAAAGCCCATCAAGGGAATTGAGCGAAAATCTTAAGAATCAGGCAGGTTACAAGCGATGCGGCTAGCCCATCACTATTATGATTCCCCTTTCCACCTTTATGCTCACAATTATGCTCACCGTGGCATTAAGATCTTGTTACCATGGACTCTGTCTACCCCGTAAAAAATAAAGACGTAATGTATATATGTACACAGTGATATTAAAGCAATGAATAAAAAACTTCATGTAGTCGCGTGAATGTCGAAGTTTTTCATCGCGTGTTTCATATTTCTACATATATACATACATACATACATAAATCACATCTTTATCTCTTACTGGGTAGACAGTGCCTAAGGTAACCCTAAGGCCACGTTTAGCATAGTTGTAGGCGTATAGGTGGAAAGGGGAATCAAAATAGTGATGGGCTAGCCGCAACGCCTATAAAATGTTTCCTAACATTTTTGCCCGTTCCCTCGATGGGTTTTTACCATCTGCGCGGGAAGAGAAGCAACTAAAACATTCTATGTTTTTTCTTTGCTCCCAGATCAGCATGGAAGGTTTCATATTTCTGTCGCTATAAAATACGCCAGTCACTGATTAACTTTATATTCATAAAACATGGTATGACATAGATAATTTTTAGAGTTCCGTAGTCCACGATTTTAGCGTCTGTTTGAGTTCAAGTCTCAATGCTACCTACTGTGTAGTTACATACATACATAAATCCCGTCTTTATCCCTTACGGGGTAGACAGAGCCCAAGGCAACAAGATCTAAAGGCCACGCTTAGCATGATTGTGGGCGTATAGGCGGAAAGGGGAATCAAAATAGTGATGGGTTGCTAGCCGCTTTGCTCAGTTCCAAACTTAATCCAATCCATTCAGTAGTTTTTACGTGAAAAAGTAACAAGCATCCATCCATTCTTACAAACTTTCGCGTTTATAATATTAGTAGGATGAAGTACCTAACTTAAAATACCGTTTTTGCCTGTGGTATAATAGTTTATTCTTCCATCCTGGTCTGGGAGCAAAAAAAAAACATAGAATGTACCAGTTGCTTCTCTTCCCGCGTAGATGGTATAAGCCCATCGAGGGATTGAGCGAAATCTTAGGGATCATGTTATGTAGACGATGTCGTAGCCATCACTGTTTTGATTCCCTTTTCCATCCATACGCCCCCAATCATGCTAAACGTGGCCATTAGGTCTTGTCACCTTAGGCTCTGTCTACCCCGTAAGGGATAAAGACGTGATTTATGTATGTATAAAAGTTTATTAGTACGGAACCCTCAGTTCGCGAATTCAAGTTGCATGTGACCAGTATTTTTGCATGATTCTTTGACCGTATAACAATATGGGCACGTGAGATGTCGATGTAAGTAATTCTACACATAAAAAGCACTTTAAAACAGCTGACGACAATTCTTGATTTGTAAAACAGAATCATTTATATCAGTATTGGAAAAACTAGGAAAGATTTTAAATAAGCTTTGAATATTTTTTTAAATTGCTAGCTACTTACTTACACATGGGTATAATACATAATTAATATTTTATTGAATCAGGCGTTACTTTGCGGAAGTCCATTTTAACGAACAAAAAATTTACTTAATGCAACCCTCCCTCCACTACTGCCAATAAAACACATATAAATCCCACAGACTTAATTATCCCTTACACCACACAAACACTGACGCGTTTCGATCCCTCTACGGGATCATTATCAAAGTTTAATGAGCACAGGTGTTACACATGCAAACCCCGTGTTTGCATTCACCCATAACAGGTGGATAAGTCTTCGAATTTTTCTATCTGATTTTTGTCGCCAAGCGTCATCTGTTTGAACGATGTGTCTGTATGACACAATTAAAAACTCCCACTCAATTGATTTATTTTATTAGAGCAAGTTTAAATTTACCACGATTTCTTACCACTTTCGAGTAGTATTTTTATACGCCCACAATCTTGCTAAACTTGGCCTGTAGGTCTTGTACCTTAGACTCTTTCTACCCCGTAAGGGATAAAGACGTGATTTGTGTATGTATGTATGTGTTTTACCCCCGTGCATTCAAGAATCCGCCCTCAGACTCTCAACAACAAGTCAATGCGTAGCGACTTGGAAGATCTCGTTTCATTGCTTTAATACGACAATTTTATTCGCCAACAAGCCTTCTACAGTCATCGGAACACGTCCAGCACAATATAGGCGTGTATTTCTAACAAATACAAATGTTTTTGCGTTACATAGCTACTTTCTTATGTTAATACGAACATACTCGTCAGACCGTAGACAATTGTACTCAATAGCTTCCTGTCAAGCTCGCACGCACAATGGGCCCATTCAAGAATCAATTGGGCAAAAAATTAAAAAAATCTGACCAAGCTGCATTCGAAGGGTTGCAATCCCTTAGGGATTATGATTCCCTTGCAGGACATAGCGCCGCTTTTTTTTTAAACATACAAATTTTTGCCACACAATTGTTGCAATTTACGACATAAATCTTCATTTATGAGATTTCGGCAAACAATTGGCGTCTCATATTTTATGCGTTTGGTTGACAATTTCTTTTGAATGTCACGAGTACAATGACATTTTTGTTGCTGTTTAAGGTGGATGTGTTCCTTTAAGCAATCTCAAAGTACTTCTCAAACTCGACTGACACTGTAAAAAAATCGCCTGTAAAATGAGAAACAACAAAATTTTAATTATCATTTGCTAATTTTCTAAATTTTTATGCAACTAATGAGTAATTACACATAAACGGATAACTCGCGTATAAAAAGTCGAGTGGTGCTCGACATGTTTCGGACTATTTCGTAGTCCTTCTTCCCGGAGCTAAATAGTCCGAAACATGAGTAATATATAGTGTAATTATGATTAAGTCTCACGGTAGTTTCATGTTGAAAGTGGCAAATAATGAGTGATTAAATTCTTTGAATGCGGCGTATAAAGATCCTCTAATGATTTCGCCTGCAATATTGCCCCACGACACGTGACGCTAAGAGCATACAATGACACTGACGACGTTTTAAGATAATAATATACATCGTATCCAGCATAATCACGAACGAAATGTATTCAAATGGAAACCCCTGATACTTTGAATTTGTCCGCACTTAAAATACGTCAAAATTCATGTTCGAAAGGAAATGAAAACGGCGAGAGAGCCTCTTAACATTCTTAACAAAACACGTTTAACAAAGCACGCGCACACCCACGTGAACTAAACGGTTGTAATCTGCATAATCTGCTAAACAAATACTGCAAAGGAGCACTCGAGATCTTATTGAGCCCCAATCCCACCCAAGAAAGGAGTCAAATCTTAGGGATTTCGTCCAATTTTGCACCACTATTGAACTCAATGAGATGACAATTGTGGACGTATTTTAACAAAGCCCTCAATGCCACTGCAATCTATACTCAAATGTTACTCAGAAACCTTAAAAACATGAACCAAATTTGAACGCAGTCAAATTTAATGTAGGCTTCTGTTAGGCTCAGCTGTTTTACTTGTCTAATTCTCCAGAAGTAATGGAGTTTAAATTTTGGGTGGTATTGATTGTGTTTTTGTCCGCGTTGGGCCCACTGTGCGGTAGGAACGTATGAGCGATTGGTAATAACTACTAATTCGGAATTCCAGCGAAATTAGTGGATTACATGAACATATTGAATCGTTGAAATATAATGCATATAATTCATTATACATAACATTAAATTAATTTTTTTCAAAATGCGTGGGGACGCATTAATCGAGTAATCATCATCACTACATAGTATAAAACAAAGTCGCTTTCTCTGTCCCTTTGTCCCTATGTCCCTATGTATGCTTATATCTTCAAAACCACACAACGGATTTTGATGCGGTTTTTTCTAATAGATAGAGTGATTCAAGAGGAAGGTTTATATGTATAATACATGCATAATATACCGTGCGAAGCCGGGGTGGGTCGCTAGTTCGTAAATAAAATTCAAATTAAAATTTTATGCCAACAGCCTTACATCGTTTTTGAAGAGCTGATAATCTTTAAGCTACTGGATCGGAACTAACATTAACTTCAGTCAAATTAACTTGCTATATAAGAAACCTTATCACATTAAATCAAAGCGCGTTTAGCAACTACCTAATAAAATAGCATTATTAATACTGAAAATTATAACTTTACCAATAAAATATCTGTCGAAAACATTACCTCGTATAAACCACAGTGCAATAATTTAACAGTATTTCTAAACTGCACAGCTGTTGCCCGTGACGTCTACCGCAGAGCTTCGCAATTTTCTGATATAAAAATAGCCTGTATGTTATTCCAGACTATAATCTATCTTTTCGCCTGTCTACGCGCCTAGATAGGCGAAAAGATATGCATAGATGCGTCTGGTGACCAGCGGGCTGGCAGCTATTTTGGGCAAAGAATTAGCCTCGCGATTCAACGCGGCAATGCTGCCAGCCTTCTGGGTACAATGAGCAGTGACAGTGACATGGGAGGGGTGTTTTATTTGTAGTTTAATTTAGGCTAGGCTTAGGTTAATTTTGTACATAGTAGTTAGCTGATTTTTTAATTTTAGTACAGTTTTAATGCAATTTTTGTTTACTACAATAAAATTTTCTCTTTTTGCCTGATTTCATTCATGTCGTGAAATATCCTGGCATGAAAACGTAACAAACGTCCATACTTTGTTTTATAATAATAATATTAAAACTTAGTTGTATAGTAGCAACCCATCACTATTTTGATTCCAGTTTCCGACTACACACCCAGAATTATGCTAAACGTGTTTAGTTCTTGTTACCCTGCTCTGTCTATCCCGTGAGGGATGAAGAAGACAAGTGTTTCATGTATGTATGTATAATATGTAGTGATTAGAACATAAGTCGGCTCCCGCGCTTCTCTTCATACGCCACCGAGCGATCCATCAAAGCAGCGCGGGCGCATGCTAGCCGCTTTTTGCGGCTGGCCAAGATCGCGTGGACGACTAATCCCTTTTTGACACTAGTGATGTCATTGTCGATGGTTTAGGTATCGATAAAAAATTGTAAAATTGAGTTTTGAAGGATGGGCAGCTTTTGTGTGTAAACATATGAATTTAATATAGTTATGCATCATACGATGTGGTTGCGGTGATTTTGTTGATTTCGTAACATTTTAAACGTTTTCTGTGGGTTGTGTTTGGCTGGAATTAGTAATAAAATAAACTTATTGTTGGTAATAAAATTATGTTTAAATGTTTCTTGGTGGGTGGGTTAGAATATTATTTGATAATTAGCAATATGTTTGATTATAATTTTCATACAAAAATTTGCAAATTACAGTAATCTAGCTAATAAAATTAATTGGTCATTTATGTCATGATATACTTGTGACAAAAACACTAATCACGTGGAAACGAAAATTGATCGACCACTTCCTGTGTAACCTCAAGTTTATCGATACAAATTTATATTCTTGGAACATCCCTAGCGGAACAATGACGTGAGCCCACTTATTCATAACTAATTTTTGTAAAAAAAAAACATGTTCACGGCAACTGTAGAATGGGATGAAAGGCTTAATCCTTCGGGAAGTGGACAATGACTTGACCACATGGACGATGATGGATGGACATCTGGACGGGGGAAAGAAAGTACTGTACGTACAGTCGAGTTCTCCAATATCTAAGCAGCCAACTGTTCAAAAATATCTACTGCTTATGTTACTGAAAATTGGGGCTACTTATAGATATTTTTGAACGGTCGGCTGTACATACCATTATAGTCTACAATATCATTTAAAAGTTATTATGTAAAAATTTAGGGGGGTGTAGGGGGTGTCGGGTTGTAATGTCACATCAGTGCCAAAAGTAATATATTAAGAATATTAACACAAAACATATGAAGCAAAAGTACCCTAGATGTATGTCATATTTCATTATAAAAAGCCACGTTATAGTGGCGCTTGCTTTGAAATTCTGTGTTCCTAGAGAGGTCTTAGCGACATACTTTTTCATACAGATTCCAAAATCACTTTACCTACTGTTTTTAAGGTGTAGGGCCGTGTAGGGTGTTATACGATTTTCTGTCAAGTTTCTTTAACTTAAGTGTCCGTGTGTTTTGACGACCGGATAGCCTAGTGGTTAGTGACCCTGACTATGAAGCTAGAGGTCCTGGGTTCGAATCCCGGTAGGGGCAGACAGTTGTATGATGAATACGAATGTTTGTGCCCGAGTCACGGATGTTGTGTGTATTTAAGTATGTATTTATCTACATTATATAAGTATGTTTATCCGTTGCCTGGTGCCCATAGCACAAGCTTTGCTTAGTTTGGGGCTGGGTCAATTGGTGTAATTTGTCCCAAGATATTTATTTATTTATTTATTTTATTTAGATATCTATGGTGCCGTCTCATTTATTACTACAAAACAGACGGAATCGGCATCACTGGTATCTGACTTTTGAGATTCCAGTAACTTGAACAAAATACATTTATCAAGCTACTCCGCTACTCACGTGCAATATAGCTAAGCTGAATCAAAATAGTTGAAATTCAGTCCCGGGGAAGGATGTAGGATAGATTTTATCCCGGAAAACAGCATAGTTCCCGCGCGGGTGCCAGCTTGTAAATAAACATACATACATAAATCACGTCTTTATCCCTTACGGGGTAGACAGAGCCTAAGGTAACAAGACCTAAAGGCCACGTTTAGCATAGTTGTAGGCGTATAGGTGGAAAGGGGATTCAAAATAGTGATGGGTTGCTAGCCGCATCGCCTATAAAATGATTCCTAAAATTTGTGCCCATTCCCTCGATGGGTTTTTACCATCTGCGCGGGAAGAGAAGCAACTGAAACATGCTATGTTTTTTCTTTGCTCCCAGACCAGCATGGAAGAAAAAAAAAAATAACATTGGTAGTAGGCACTTTCTCGGGCCTGTGCGCTGGCACCTCGTGCGGGCCATGCCTGCGCCTGCGCGCGCCAGCTTGACCAGCCTTCGCAACGCCTTGCCAGTGTTGCCACACAAATTTACCATGTACAGGGGGTATAAATTAAAAATAAAAATAAAATTATTTATGTTAAAGTAACTGTGTTCGGGCTTGGTGAGAAAGACAGACGGTGAAATTACTGGCACATTAGGTATTATATCTAGTCCTCTAGGCTGGCAACCAAATCAAAATAGTGATGGGTTGGTAGCCGCATCGCCTATAACAAATACAAGACGAGTAAATGTCTTATGGGAGATGGCAGGTACATGCACAGCATTGACATCATTTAATGATTTCATTTATTCATTTGTCATCCATGTTGAATATGAAAAAGCAACCTTGAATTATGTAAACCAATAATATACAACGCTTATATAATTTGCTTATAAACCGAAGCGTGATTTTGAAATGCTTGTGCCGTTTTAAGGAATAACAAAGTTTGACACATTTTGAATTTTAAACTAAACCCGAGTGTTGTTAGAAGTCATGATCTGAGCCTCAAATTTAAGTTCTCACAACAAATTCTCTATTACTATAGAAAGATTGACAGCGCCACTTGCGAGTAAAAACGGCAACAAACTAATCTCAGTATTTGACACTTCTACGCGAAGGCAAAACTAGGCTCTCTTATCTGAACACCCTGTGGTTACGCTAATTCCGTTTTTTCTGTCTTGTAAACCGGTGCGATCGACAACACGCATTATTGACCCCGTACAATGGCACAATGGCACAAATGCCACAATGCCAAGACCAACGTGGACACTCGTTTAAAACCGTATTAATCGTACTTATAATGTGACGCTGTAATACTGTCGGGCCACACTGTCGGTGGTAATGATCTGATGAAAAATTACAGGCGACTAGAGTTGTAAAGGGTTTCAGTCTCTAGTGTAATGTGCGGTGCACACAAAAAAAATCGCGTTCACGTATTTACGTGACATTTGTCTCAATTACCTTTTCTTATATAAGAGGGGGCAAACTGACGGGTCAACTGATGAAAGTAATCACCATCGCCCAGGGACACCAGCAAGACTTGGGGAAACACAGGTGCGTTGCCGGCCCTTTCAATGGAGGGGGGGAGGGGAGGAGAAGGCCTCCGGCGCTCACACTCAACGGGCGGAACACAACAGCAACGACTACTGCTATTTCACGCCGATATTCTGTGAGGGTGGTATTACACCGGGTGAGCCGGCCCAGTTCGTACTGCTAAGCAACATGAGCATGGCTCTACCATTCGTAAGACTACTATGGAAGTTACTATGGAAAGCTGGCAGCGCCACGTGCGGATCTAAGCGGCAACAAACTGCTCTCGTAGTATTTGACTTTGTAACGCAAACGCGTTCTTGAGTTATTCTGGAACCGAAAACGTACACTAAGGATACAGGGGAGTTACCATGACTTCTTAAAGCGATTCAGTTTAGGCTCGCTGTCAAATCCATACTAAAACAGCTAAACCCTAAAATGAGTCTGAATTGAATCACATTAAGGAGCGTTTTCCAAAATAAAGTCCACATGTTTTTTTTACCAGAATTTGACTACAATACATAAATGAAATATACTACATAATATATAAATATAAAAATCCCCGTGCCCGTCTTTACACGACTCGTGGCAAACGTCAGAAGGCATTATGAATGTGCCCAAAGTTCACGCGTACATCGACACAGTTCCTCGTGATTTTCCTGATTGGACAAATAAGTGCTAATCTGTATGTATTTTCGTCTTTTGTCATGCTACAACAATAGATGACTGGTAAATAGTTAAGTTTTTTTTGGCGAGGACTGCGATTCGTACCCAATGAAACAAATGCAAGCTATGTCTCGGGTACCATCGGCCCATTCAAGTTCAAACGCATAAGAGCGAGTGGAACTGCAAAACAAACACGAATAGCATTCTAATAGCTCGCGGACTGTAGTTACTAGAAAACACCACGCGAAATACTGACGTCTTTAAGTAGGTATACATAGACTAGCTACAATAGCCCAAACAAAAGAACGCCGTGTCAGTCGTTTCAGAATGGTGTCAGCGGATGCTAAACAACGAAGGTCATTGTCTGAGGATCTTGTTATTTCGATATCCTCATAAGTGGGCTACGGCGGTTTTACGGGGGTCAATGACTGTCCCAAATGAGTTGTCGAAAAGTTGATAGCTTTTGGAATTATTCGCGGTGGTTCCAAGGGCGTCGCCAAAGGGGGGCAGGGAGGGGCAGCTGCCCCCCCCCTAGAGATTCTAAAAAAGTTGCCAAATATAATGCAACCAAAGTCCTAAGTCTTTATATCGTAAAAGTATAAGTCGAGAAAAGTATGAATTGTAGTAGGTAAAGTCAACTTGCCCCCCCCCTGCGCCATCGGCTGGCGACGCCCTTGAGTGGTTCCTTGGGGTTTGTTTTGTAGTCGAGTATGAAAATAATCGCAGTAGCCCCCTCAAACCTCCTCCGTGGCAGCGCAGCTAGAACTGCAATGAGTATGATAGTACCTATGTACGGTTAGTATGTTAGTATACATGTAGGACAAATCTTGTAATTGAGATCTAACCGACTTTCAGTGTTCGGATTGACTTGAAACTTGGTTTAAGCCATGATAACGGTGTAGGTTTAGTGCTTTTATGTAAGTATGCGTCATGTTATATTACTTTATAGTTGATTTTCCGTCGTTATCGTCACTCAAAAGTGTTGCAGCAGAAAACCAGCGTTGCGACTCCCGTCGCAGCATTATGCTGAGCCGCAACCTTTTTGACGCTGGACAGCGACACACTAATTGTTATTTTTCCTTTTTTTGTTTTGTTTATTTTTAGTTGGGACTGTTGTTGTCCTATGCGTCAAATAAATGTATTTTCTTTCTTTCTTTTCTTTCTTCTTTCAAAGGAAGAAGCCAAAGGAAATACCGCGAATAGTCCAGGTAGGACCTTGTGTTGATCGGTAGGATCGCTGTCACCATCTCGCTCGCGATACCTGCCCCCAAGCAGTAGGTGTGTTCGGTAGAAAGTCGGACAACCTGTGACATTAATAACGACATTAGGTATTTTATGTTACATCTCTAGGCTAGCGTTACATAGGAAACTGCTGGTGAAATTTCTGGCACAAGAGGTATCCTACCTTAGCCCTCTGGCAAAGTATCTGTAACCCTCTTGTGTTGCAGGTGTCCATGAGTGCTGTAAACTCACTATCAGGCGACCCACTTACTCCTTCCTTGTATAAAAAAAGATGATAACCAAAGAGGAAAGTTTTGATTAAAATACTACCTCTTAATTTTCAAGCGTTGTAGTATAATCGTATTTAGGCCTACGAAAATGGGATAATTTAAACATACATACACAAATCACGTCTTTATCCCTTACGGGGTAGACAGAGCCTGAGGTAACAGGTACCTACAGGCCACATTTAGCAAGATTGTGGGCTTATAGGTGGAAAATGGAATCAAAATAGTGATGGGTTGCTAGCCTCATCGCCTATAACATGATTCCTAATATTTTCGCCCATTCCCTCCATGGGCTTTTACCATTTGCGCGGGTAAAGCAACTGGTACATTCTATGTTTTTTCTTTGCTCCCAGACCAGCATGGAAGGATAATTTAAAACTTAAATTAAACATTGTTCCTTGCTGTAGTCTTAATAAAATAGCGCTAGTCTTTGGATATTTATCTCTCATATACATAGCATCATAGCATAGATGTAGCTTTCCCGGCGAGCTGCGCAAGAGTTCAGCGACGGGGAAAACGGCGCCGGCGCCGGGTTATTCTCCTCGCTTCCGCTTCCGGTTTCGGTGCCTTCCGGGAGTTTATGTTTCAGTTACGACTTGGCTTCGATATTCCTCTATCTATGGTTAAAAGACATCGCTTAGGACTACATAGGTTTCTGTTTGTTTTATCTGAAGTTAGTAATTAGTTTGCCTGTAAGTTGTTTTATTTATTTTCGTATTATCAGAGATCGGACCGATTTGCGTCATCGTTCGCAATAAAGTGGACATGACTCAAAAATTCATCAAATAATTAATCATTTAATTAATTTCTCGAAATAAAATTTGAACTCCCGGAGATAAAAATTTACACACGCATAAAATTGTTAGCAAAATGTTAATTAAAGTGGCAGTTGTCGTTCTCGTAAATATTTTTATATAATAAAGAAATCACGATCCTGCTAGATATGATTATTATTTCTGACATAAAAGTTTTCTAGTTCTACAGGTATGAAACCTCCGTGGATATACTTATTCTTAATATATTATGTATTTTGACATATTTGATTGATTTTGGAGTCATGTCCACATTATTGCGAGCAATGACGCAAATTTGTCCGATCTCTGGTTATTATAAGAAGGTATAGGTGAAAAACTTAAGCAAACGACCTGTTGTATGTGTGAGTAATGTGTGCGAATAGACAAATTGACGTTCCAAACAGATTTACTTAGTTTTTCACTATAGAGCATGTTATTTATAACTACACGGTGTCTAAAAAATAATCATCTGATGTGAACACACACACACATAAATCACGTCTTTATCCCTTACAGGGTAGACAGAACCTAAGGTAACAAGGCCTAAAGGCCACGTTTAGATGTGAACATAGGTACTGAGATTTTGAGATTGGGCTCCATTTTTTATTTTAAACTTTACCAATTTTCAAGGGTCTCTGTCCACTGTTTTTCGTGTTTTTGGTTAATAATTATAGCTCTATGGTCCCTTAGCTATAGCTGTAGATGGACCTACGGGGAACCTACATATTTTTCAATCGCATTACGCAGCTCAATCTATCTAAGCTATCTTCCATGCTGGTATGGGAGTAAAGAAAAAACATAGAATATACCAGTTGCTTTTCTTCCCGGGCAGATGGTAAAAGCCCATCGAGGGAATGGGCGAAAATCTTAGAAATCATGTTATACGCCCACAATCATGCTAAACGTGGCCTTTAGATCTTGTTACCTTAGGCTCTAAATATTTTATTGAATCAGGCGTTACTTTGCGGAGGTCCATTTCAACGAGCAAAAAATTTACCTTGCTACTCCGCTACTCGCGTTCAAGATAACCAAGCCTGTGTGAAATAAATAATGTTTTTCAAATTTTTTGTTCGTTTACCTTAGGCTCTGTCTATCCCGTAAGGGATAAAGACGTGATTTGTGTGTGTGTGTGTACGCGGCTGCATGTTTTCGACTTTGTGTACATCGAACTGAAATAACTTACTAGCAATGCGGAAAACGTAATAAAATTATACAAGAACTGGGAAATGTGGAAATTACGGGTTTAGAGGTGCGCGGAAACGAAAGCGACCGGAAGCCCTGCTGATTGCTGTGGTGAGGCAGGCTGCTGAGATGACCTCAGAGCACCAAACGAACCGGAGACTCCTTAATTTTTACATACATGCGGGTGGTAGGGCCTTGTGCAAGGTCCGTCCGGATCGCTACCACCATCTTACTCGCTAATCCTGCCGCTAAGTAGCAGTGCTTGCACTGCTGTGTTCCGGTGTGTAGAGTAAGACAGCCGGGGAAATTACGGGCACAAGAGGCATTTCATCTTAGTCCTCTAGGTTGACAACGCATCTGCAATCCCTCCGGGGTTGCGGGTGTCTTTGGGCAGTGGTGATCACTTACCATCAGGTGACCCACTTGCTCATTTGCCTACCTATTCATATAAAAAAAAAAAAAATACTATACCTACATCCGAGGGCTGCCTGGTCAAACTCGATAAGTCGACTTAACATTCCATATGAATTTTGGAATTATAGATACGTTACCATAGTGTTCTTTTTTCAACTGTCAATTATTTCGACTTGTTGGGTTTGACCACTCAGCCCTCGCATACCTCCATCAGGCAGTCTCCCTCCATAGTGTCGTTCATGGAAGGTTTGAAGAAGATGTGGCTCGCACCATCTTCTTCAGTTAATGGTAAATATTCCTTTGTTTATTGTGGTCTTTATTTATTTTATGTAGTATATTTTATCGATATATATTATAGGTAGTATAAAGTGGTTTATTGACTGATAGGTTTTGGTAGTTTATGTATTATATTCGTTAAAGTTATGTATTGTGGCTCTCAGTGTTTGCAATTTTTAAACTCACTCGTCCATCTCTAATACATATAATATTCCTTTCATCCACTCAAAGGTTGACTGGAAGAGATCCCTTAAAGGGATAAGGCCGCCTTTCTGCATGTATCTCAGTGTTTGTCAATTGTATTTGTCTTGTTTATTTTGCACAATAAAGAGTTTACAGACATACTGTCACGCGTATTTGCCGTAGCGGTAGGCAGAGACTGCTTTGTTCCACTTGTTACGATCCTGACATACCTCTTTCGCTTCATACATAGTCATCAATCTTTTCATACGTTCTCGTCAGTTAATTTTTTTTATCACTCATTTATTTCATTTTTAGCTACCATAAAATCGGATAACTGTTTGGTCTAATGTAATGTTTGGTCGAATGATATTTTGGTCTGAGCTAAATTTATACTGAGACCATTGATAAATTATGCAATCCAACGTAACCTAACCTATTCTACTTAGCCTATGTAAAATATTTTCCGAATTTTTTTCTGTTACCGCTGGAGATTTTTTTTATTATATTTGGTAGATAAATAAGTAAACTACTGGGTAATGTCAATAAAAATGTTCTATTTCCTGGCATCTTCACCAAAAGATGAGTTTAAGGCCAAATGTTTATTAGACAAGTTTTATCCTAAACAATAATCCTAAAGATTGGTATACTACACTAAAACAGGAGTGTTAATTATTAACATTTTTAGTTGTTCGATTTCCAGTGAGACAAGCGAATTTCATAAGATCTTTGAACGCAGTTTTGTTTCTTGTTCACCGACGGCAAAGCCAAATCTAATCAAATCAAATCAAATTTATTCACAAAGAACATGGTAGACAGTAAGATTTTATGACATGAATGTATGTATCACGTATACCGTTATTACGGCGTGTAAATATTCTAGCTAGAATATATTGTAGCATAATAAAACATTCAAGCACAATTAGGTGTTCCTTGAGAAAAATGTAAATATGTCGATGACACGTCTCTCACAACAAATCAATCCAAGTGTCTTCAAAAACTCATCTCAGAGCACAGAAACACAATTTGAAAATTTGAAATACCTATTCTAAACACCTTGAATAAATACGAATTAGAAGTTAAGAAAAATCAGCCAGTGACGCCGAAACGAAAAAAGGTACGTAATTACTAGTATCTATGCGGCATGATAATGCTGCAATATATATAAAAAAACAATAATCCATAAGCACAATAAAATAAAATCCACAAATACTAATCATAATCGGTCACAAGTCCTTAAATATCTTCTCAAATTAATTTTATGTCATATATATTTTTTAATTAACTATGTACTTTGGCATGTCAACAGATTAAAATAACAATACAGGAGGGTTATGATTTTGACAGGCTATGTATGTATGTATGTTTACCTGTTCCCTCATAGCTCCTAAACTACTTATCAGGACTGGACAAATGAGGCATCATTAGAAGCGTCTTGATCGTCCGCTGGTTATAAGCTATAATGACAGTCACTAACTCTAATCTGGCGCACTCTAGCGTCTTTTTTTTGTCGTAGTTGGGTTTTAATTATCAACTTTTTTTAAATGAAGAAATGTTTCCTCTCAGCAAAATGAGCTAACTAAAGGATATGAAAAAATGTAACCTTCTCATGTACCTATGCAATATCTAGATAATTTTGTTCGGTCTACTTTGATTCCCTTTTCCACCTATACGCCCACAATCATGCTAAAGGTGGCCTTTAGGTCTGTCTTTAGGCTCTGTCTTCCCGTAAGGGCTAAAAACGTGATTTATGTATGTATTGTATGAAGACTGGTCGACATTTTGTGCCGCTGAGTATATTTTAACAGAGGGTAGGCCGATTGTCGTCTCCGGTTGGTTTAGTGCTCTAAGGTAGCCTGTCTAGCAGAACCAGTAATAGCCTCATCATGGTTGTTTTGATTGAAGAGCTGATTGCTGAATTAAATCATATTTCATAGCGATTCTTAATAAATATGTTGTG
This sequence comes from Pandemis cinnamomeana, assembly GCA_932294345.1. NCBI lineage: Eukaryota > Metazoa > Arthropoda > Insecta > Lepidoptera > Tortricidae > Pandemis > Pandemis cinnamomeana. Next base: position 4,222,746 of record OW028724.1, on the reverse strand, counting down.
ACATGTTAGTGTTGATTACATGTACCTAATCATAGCTATATTTAATCTATACTAATATTATAACGAGGAAAGATTTGTACCTATTTTTGTATGTTTGTTTTATGAAATTTGGAACATAGATAGATTATAGTCTAGAATAACACATAGGCTACTTTTTATCCCGGAAAATTGCGTGATTCCCGCGGGATAGCGATAAACGAATTCTACGCAGACGAAGTTGCGGGCAACTGCTAGTGATATATATTTACCTGGGTACAGAATACATGCAAACTTACTTACATTACTTACATAAATCACGTCTTTTTCCCTTATGGAGTAGACAGAGCCTAAGGTAACAACACCTAAAGACCACGTTTAGCATGATTGTGGGCGTATGGATGGAAAGGGGAATCAAAACAGTGATGGGTTGCTAGCCACATCGCCTATACAACATGGTCCCTAAGATTTTCGCCCAATCCCTCGATGGGCTTTTACCATCTGCGCGGGAAGAGAAGCAACTGGTACATTCTATGTTTTTTCTTTGCTCCCCAACCAGCATGGAAGTATTTCTAATTTAATAATACATCCAAATGGTAGATAATAATATTTTATGTATAGTGAAAATCGGAAAAAAAATCTGGCCATTTTCTTCTATGCGGTGACTAGCAACTTGTGCATTTGGCAACTGCATAACAGTCAAAACACCAAGTTCAACTACATTAAGAAAATAGACAGGCTAAAGACTCAATTAATTCAATTTTTAGGACATATGGTCTCATCGATCGATACGATGATTTAGCCAATGTCAAAGTATTAAAAATATATTCAAAAATCTTGTGACAAAATGTCGGCAACGTTGTACGGTAGAACACGGTCAAAAGACCCCCTCCCGGTCGGGCTCTTAGCCAACGGATAATGATATCCCTCAGAATGTAGGCTCATTAAAGCTAACAGCAATTGACAGTACCAGCTGCTTATCTGTGCTTTGACAGAGTTACAGACATAGATACAGCCGCTGTATCCTATAGCTAGTTATCCCGGGTGGATACTTCCTGGACTAAGCCTCAACTTAGAGCAGGTAAATCATAATCGGAGACATAATCGAGGAAAGCAATCCGTCCATTTATCGACTTATTTTATTGAGCACTCGGGTCTAGTCTGTAAATTATGGCAGTTAGAAAGTTTATAAGATCACTGACTCATGGTAACCTGAGCTAGTTAAGAACACTAATGTCGGTTACACGGTCTTCAATGCGGTCTGGGAGCAAAGGAAAAACATAGAATGTAACAGTTGCTCTTCCCGCGCAGATGGTAAAAGCGCATCGAGGGAATGAACGAAAATAGGAATCATCATAGGTGATGCGGCTAGCAACCCATCACATATTTCAGATAGGTACTTGTATTTAATATAAGTCACATCTGTGATGTATTTTATTAATACGAACACATTTGTCGTATTTGTCTAGGTATTGTCTTTACGAACTTTTTTATTAACCTAAGATTACTAATCTCAAGGAAGAAAGTCATAAACAAAGTTTAAAAAACAGTAGCTAGATAATTGCCTCAATAAAACGCTGTCAATTACAACATAGCAACACTGTTTATTTATTCCCGTGGATGACGGCATAGCGTCGCATTTTCAAGGTCTATTGTTGTTCCCAGAACGCAAGGAAAGCGCATGCACTGCGCGTGCGTCGCATCCGCTCCCCTCCCCACTGGGCTGGGGAAAGTGTGTCACTAGACAAAACTACTAGCTTAAGCTATTATTGCTATGCGAAAGTTAGTGTGCTAACTTTACTAAGGGCTGAACTTGAAAAAAGGGTTTTTTAAAGCTTTTATTCGGCTTAACTTGACCTTTTTGTTTTTTGTTTCGGTCAGGTCTTGTCAAATAAGACCCATTTCTAGTGGATGGATTACCTTGAAATTCGGTATATTTATATAAAACTAGCTTTTGCCTGCGACTTCGTCCGCGCAGATAACGTCAGAGTGACGACATAAAAAATATTTTTTTTTAATAAGAAGTATTCCATGTTACTTCCAATACCTCCAAGAACATGTGTACAAAATTTCATGATGATCGGTTGAGTAGTGAAACCGTAACAAACAAACTTACATTCGCATTTACAATATTAGTAGGATGACAGACAGTGTAAGTACAATCATTAATAAACAAAGCTTGTATTTGAAACAAAACTTTTAGCAAAAACTAATTTCTGAATTAGGTTGTTTTTGAGCGAGTTCAATGCGGAGAAAGTCAGCATTTGTTTCAGTTACGTTTTGTTTTTTCTTCAAACATTATATTTGTATTAAATTTGATTTTGATGTTTTCATCCTCCACCAATTTAAAGCTAGAAGTCTACGAATCTGAGTTACACAAAAACATGCACTAAGTGTACTGAAAACATGGGCACATACACGCATGTCAGAATACTGTCCACATACGAGTAGTGCGTATAACTATATATGTGCCTATTCCTTCTTTTAATGCAAGTAGTTACAAGTATAAAAGTATACACCAAAGTTACGTAGCCGTAAGACAGTCACACACGCATATTACCATAATCAAGATTATGTCATGGGATTACTGGAACTTGAATAATAGCATTTCACTTGAGGTCAGCGCTGGTCGCATTTAGCACGCGTTGCGCGCAGTGCAGTCTCCAACGACCAATCAGGTGTTAGCAGGCTTAGCACGTTCGGGATTCATTCCCTATGCTGCGCAGTGCCTAGTGCCGGCACGGACATGGCCTAGCCTAGAGACGTTGTGTAGGTGAACTATGATTGCCCTGATATGACCATGATGTCCTTGTTTCCTATATTAGATAATTCTTACGGAGAGAGCACGCGAGTAGACTTAGCATTAGACTGAAATAGTGGCAGCGAAAGTATAGGTCAGGTTCGTTTTCAATAAGTTGCATTGTTTTGAAAGTGTTCTAAGCATTAAGCGACATAATAAAGTCTAAAAATACTTGCTTCTCTTGAGATAAAGTTTCCTCACGGAGGCCATTGCATCTTTAATGAACGTTAAGTTACTTTTTATACAACCCTATCTAATTTTGGAAGTTGTTTTGCGTTAATAGTTGTTTAAGTTAAAGTTTTTGATGTTTCCTATGGTCCCGAACCTCTAAAGGAAAAACAGAACACTTATTCGTTGACATGAAAAGGCTGGTAGACAACTTCTGGCACTGATTCTTTGTGCACTTTATAGGAAATTCCGCTTCCTAAATTGTCAATGAAATTCCTCCGTTTTCCAGGCCAGTTCGGTTCGACTAGAGAACTTTCTACAGCATCATAGCCACCCTACGAGGCAGGTCAATGGTGCAGTGGACTAAGGCGTCGGCGGAGCGTCCGTTCGCGGGCACCACGCCAACTGCTAATGCGTGATGAAGGGTAGGTGAGGGTTTCAGAGGGAACCTAGCTAATGCTGGACTTTGTAAAAAAAAATAGTGACCCTGCAGGTCGGGAGAGGATTATACATCGGCCCATTCACTCGCAGGCCCTCATCTTTTCCAGCCTGTATACGTTTCACTGCTAGGCACAGGCCTCCTCCCAGAATGAGAGTAGGCAGTGGTAGAAACTGGGAAGGAGACGCAACACAATTTGTACTCGTTGCCTACCCTGGCGACCTTGCTCGTCATATATGAGAGGTTTGGGCCATATACTCCTACGGGGTCTCAATGCGGATTAAGAACTTCACGCACACCATTGAAAATGCGAAGAAGCAGTTTCTGTGTGGGTTGTCTTAAGACATTTTCCTTCACTGAAAAGCTCATGTCTAATTTGAAATGTAATTTCGCACAGCATATTTTGTTATTAGTCTCTTTCGGTGCGATGCTGTGGCGGTCCGACACAATGTCAGGCCATTCGTCCATATACGTCTCCAATCGTCCCGCCATCGCCTTCTTGGTCTGCCCCGTCGTCGTTCGTTCGTTTCGCACATAAATTCCGAAAAACTTGGAGGTGCGAGAACGGATGCAAACCCTCGAACGTCTGCTGAGAGTCCCTTACAAAGCACACTCTCTGGCATCACACGGTATCACTGACGTGAAGTTCTATACGACCGATGACAAAGCGCGGAAGACACTTGACTCCGTTTACTGACTCCGAGTGAAGTTCTAGCAATAATTGTCCGCGGCGATTTTTCACGGAAGAGTTTTTCGTACAATCTTGAAGACGTTTGCGTTAACGTCTTGGGATAATTAGAGCAACAGGCACGCGCATTTTTAATGCGGATGTTAGTTTGATAGGATATTTTTTTGCTAAAAATAGGGTTACCTTCCGAGTGATCCCTTACAGATGTAATAAGAATCAATTCAGCAAATTCACCTAAATTAGCAGTGCTTGCACTGCTGTGTTCCGGTGTGGAGAGTAAGACAGCCGGGAAAATTACGGGCACAAGAGGCATGTCATCTTAATCCTCTAGGTTGGCAACGCATCTGCAAGCCCTCCGGGGTTGCGGGTGTCTATGGGCAGTGGTGATCACTTACCATCAGGTGACCCACTTGCTCGTTTGCCTTCCTATTAATATAGAAAAAAAAATGCTCATTAAGTCTTAGTATAGTTATGTTTTTATTGCAATTTCCATCTGTCTTTAACATAATCTGTGCACTATGATACCCTGATCACGCGTTCTCGCATAGTAAAAGTACTTTCGTTCGGGGTCGGGCCGTCATTCACTATGCTTTATGGTTGCTGTCAAGTGTATTCTGTCACTGTAAAGTTTACTTAATATTGCTATTGGCTACTCCAACTGCTTGTACGCAGCTTTAGACCAAGAGCTGGTACATATTTTAAAGGAAGTATTCGAAGAGGCGTGAAAACTTCCTTTAATCATAAAGGATAAGAATGGATTTACATTTTAATAAATAAATAAAAACTTAACACACAAAAGTAGTCATAATGGAATAATTACATATATCACGCCTTTATCGCTTTTGCACGCCTTTATCGCTTTTGTTGACAATTTTTGTATACTTTATTATACAAACTTAACATACTAGCATCTGCCCGCGATTTCGTCCGCGTTGAATTAGATTGAAGAACTGATGTTGATAGTTATATTCTGCAAAATTTTATAAATTTATTTATATTTTATTTATATTTTTATACATTTTTCGTTGCGACTCTAAGCAGCTACGACCTTTGACATGTCAATCGCTATTCCGCAGGAACTATGCAATTTCTCGATAAAAAAGCCTATGTGTTAGTCTAGGATACCAGCTACATCCCTTCCAAATTTTATCCAAATCCGTTCATCGTTTCAATGTGAAGAAGGAACAAACATATACACATCGTCACATCCATCCATCCACCGTCACTCACAAATTTTCGCATTCATAATATAAGTAAGATTATTTTTGTATATTTACTTCACATTTACTATTAGGCCATTGAATTATTTAGATTATATAACTTTTTCTGTATTTTATGATTTTACACCTTTTGACGAATTATATTAATTATAGTCATAAATTCAAGGTGTGAAAGTTACGCAGCTGATATTGACAGCTTGACCACGGTAACATATAATTTAAATGTCAATTTATTTATTTTTAATTGTGCCTCATAATTAGGCAAAGGTCAACAACCAGAGAGTTCAATATTTATTAAATATTTTTACGAGATAGAAAATAAAATTTAAATTACTCTTAACTGTCTCTAAGATAATATTTTATTTACGTCCGATTCTAATAATATGGAAAATAAATTCGGATGAATGGATCTTTGTAAATTATAATTATTTCAATGAGTTAACGTCTCGCCGGTTCAATGACAGAAATATTTGCATTTAGAGCCAGCTGCATAGAAGGCTTGAAAAGAAAGATACGTAAATAGGTAAACTGACGAGCAATAAAAGAAACAGGTCACTTTACTTACAACTTGCCCCCATACGAAGTCGTGAGTAGCAGCCACACACGCACACACACACACACACTTTCTAATTATTTTGAGTACTTCACTTGGCACTCGCGATACAGACCCAGAGTCTAGTGCGAAGGCCGCTGTTTTACTTACCGCATAAAATGTCATCTAGTACCTGTTTCTATATGTAACAAGGACTTGTTATGCACTTTGTAACTTCTACTAAAAAAAAGATGGTGTGAAATATTGCTATTCTTTATCCAAAAACAATGGACCTACCTAAGTAGCTATTTGAGTAACAAAGTTTATAGTAGTAGTAGTCTTTCTGTCACGAGATAAAAAAAGTTGCCTTAAAAACAGTAGGAAATTGCAAAAATGAACACTTTTTATAGCCCCATGCTGTTGTCTTATTAAATCAAAAAATAATACATGCGTTGTCTCAAGTACAAGAAAACCTTACTGGAACATGCTTTCTGATCCTAGGTCATGCAGAAAAATAACGTTTTTCTGTTCCAGCCACAGAGCTCCAGTGAATAAATTTTTTATACCTAAGACATCAATGGAACATGAAAAAAAACTCTGCACGAGCTTATTTTATTTAAACATCAATATAAATTGGTATTAACTAACACTTAGGATAATATGTTAACGGCTCCTTTTTCACTCTACTAAATTAATTAACTTATTATTATGCAAGCTTTTAGCTGACTGTACTTTTATTCATTCCACTGGCATTCAGATCAAGGAAGTGTGCCAATAAAAAAAATATATAAAAAAAAATCATGGGTTCAAGCCTCATCGTCATTTTAGAGTCCTAAAAATTCTATGTTAATAATATTTAAATACAAAAAGATATTCTTAGACCATGTTCACTGTAGAAAGAAAGAAAGAAAGAGAAAGAAGACATTTATTCCTTTTTGCAGTGCAGTACTTTTTTGTACTGCACATTGTCAAATTAAGGGATTATTAAACACAAGCTATCAACACATCCATGTAGTGTAGAGTGTCTCTTCTGCTTTATTCTGCTTTTACTGGCCAACGGTCTTTTACCCGAATGCCGTCAGAAGCGGGGGTTATTGACTTAAAAATGCAGGATCAATATTCTTCCTAATCCGTGCGGCTGTGTAAGATAATTTGCCTATTCGGTTTAATTTTAAATGATAATGATTTGAATTAGAACTAACGCAATGACGCCATTTCCTCTAGATTACCATGTCGCTGATTATATAAAGCTAGAATGGGATGAATTACAATTCCCGGGATTTGCATCCAAGAGGTTTTTTATTAATTTTTAATGACGCTATAGCTTGGGTGGTGTGTGCAAAAAAGTAATGGCGAATGGACGATTTATTATTTGTAAATCTAATCCTACTAATAATATAAATGCGAAAGTTTGTGAGTGTGTATGTTTGATCCTTTTTCACGCTAATACGGCTGGATGGGTTTTGATAAAATTTGGTACGTAGATTGTACTACATAGACTACTTTTTATCCCGATTCCCCCACGGGATGGGTAAATCCCGAAATGTACCAGTAAATCTACATACTTTAAATTTGGCAGACTTCCTTGAGTGGTATAAAGGTGCACTACGAACAAATTTTTCAAGTTTCCCATGGGATAAAAGGTCGAGGTAAAAAAATATTACTATGTTTAGTAGACAATATTCCTCATCACATATAGGTGCTCTAAGAAGGAATTTTCCGAATTTCCCACGGGATAGTGTAGGTATTATACAGGGATATCGATGCTTTTACACGCCAACACTGACTTAGCAAATTACGCTTCTGTTTATGGAAATAAATAAGTTCCTGTCAATAATTTAATTTTTATACAAGCTTTTTTGCTAACTGTACTTGCATCTTCCGTTCTAACTAATGTTTTTTTTTTGTTGACTAAATTTCGAGTACATCGGACCAACAGTTGAAGAGTTCCCTCCTCGGAGACGATCCTGGCTGGGTCACCAGACTTCTACTACCAGATTATAGTATTGTCATCGTCATCCAACTTACTCATGTATGCAAAATTTCATTTTCAAAGATACAATTACCCTTGGTCCGTGGGATCCTAGTGCTATTAGCCTCTTCAAAGACATTTCAAAGAGGCTAATAGATGCTACGGGTGACCGCAGAGCTGGCAGCTTCCTTGGACAGCGTATTAGTATCGCTGTTCAAAGGGGGAATGCTGCCAGCGTCTGCGGTACTATACCACGGGGATGTCTCCTTTTTTTAATTATTTTATTTTAGGATTGTTTTAGTTGATTCCACGCTGGTCTAGGAGCAAAGAAAAAACATAAAATGTACCTACCAGTTGCATCTCTTCCCGCGCAGATGGTAAAAGCCCATCGAGGGAATTGGCGACATAGGAATCATGTTATGCCATGAGGCTAGAAACCCATCACTATTTTGATTCCTTTTCCATCTATACGCCCACAATCTTGCTAAACGTGGTCTTGTCACCTTAGGCTCTGTCTACCCCGTAAGGGATAAAGACGTGATTTGTGTATGTGTATGTGTATGTAGTTTAGTTTTATAATTTGTTTTTAATTTAATCATAGTTTAATTTGTTTTTAATTCTATGATCTGATTGTCTGCCGCATAGCGCCGGTAAGAATGTTGTCCTCTTCTCTCTACCCGTGGGCGCCGTAGAAACCGACTGAGGGATAATACCAAGAGATGGGCAGCAGCCATCTTGGCTTCTTTAACCTCCTGTACTGCGCTCGCCAACCGGCTTGTCAAGCGTGGCGGGTATTGGCAACCCCCACCAGGCTAGTCTATGGTGGAGGCGTAAACCCAACAGCCATCCTACGACTGATATGATGATGATTTCAATGTTTTTTGCGTTATTCTTGTAATTCTAGCACAGTGGTTCTTAACCTTTCAGACATGAGGGACCATTTATCAATATTTCTGTCTTGCCATGGACCACCTAGTAACTACATGATATCTAACGTATGGCTTCGATCGGTCCCAATGGACGGAATTGCACCTTCGCGCGCTGTGTCTGGTTGTCACTTATCTAATTAATTTATTAGATTGGCCCCGCGGACCACTTTGGATGCTTCCAGGGACCACCAGTGGTCCGCGGACCACCGGTTAAGAACCACTGTTCTAGCACAATAGCCACGTAATGATTATGTAACAGAACAATGTTAACGCTGGCATCCAGTAAGTAACTTATTTTGCGGTTTTCTTGGATTATCATTGGCAAATAGACGATTAACATCACAAACCCCATATCTCAACAATATGCAGAATTGTAAAACACCCTGTTCATAATTTAAGTAAGGTTTTCTAAAACGTTGAAATTTCATTTTATAAAGAAAAGTAAGAAAAAAAATCGAAGAAACATTTCTGTGGCAAAAGGGACCGACTCAACATAAGCCATACATAATATCATACATAAATACCGCCTTTATCCGTTACGGGGTAGACAGAGCCTAGGTTAACAAGACCTAAAAGCCATTTAGCAAGAAGGTAGAATTGCTACTCGCATCGCCTATATTTCTTCAGATTTTCGACCGGAATGGTTAGCTGGGGCTGGCTGTGGGCTTTTACCATCTGCACGGGAAGAGCAGCAACTGGTACACTCTATTTTTTCTTTTGCTTCCAGACCAGCATGCACTTAGGGTGTTAATGTGTCAGTAAGTAAAGGCTTTATCACGCTATGTTATTTTAATAGTCACCTTCATCGAACCCTTCCTTTTGGTTGAGCCGAAGTGGAGTAACTATAGAAACTTGAGTGATATTTTCACCAATATGATTTAAAGAATCGACCCCCATATGTCTGATTGTCGTACCACAGATTAGTCGAATCATTACGATACGACAGCATTCCTCATTCCTCGGGATTTACACAAACGCGTAAACATGACCGCGAGCATCACAGAAAGTCCGTCACCTCTTTGTTCTATTCAAAAGAGCACTAATTCATAGAGTAAGTTGCCAATAGCGTTGAAATGTCATATGCGTACAATTTATATGAGACAAGCGATTCTCTCGGCGTCGCTTGGGTGCAATGTAGGTAGACATAACACGACGCTCCCACAATTACCATCATATAACAACCAATTTATAAAATACCTTGACAAATTATGGACGTAAATCGCTCGATCTATTGGCGAAAACTGCATGAAAATCCGTTCCGTAGTTCTTGAGTTTATCGCGAACAAACAGACAGACAGACGCAGCGGAGGATTTCGTTTTATAATACCTATGTACTAGTTACTACTCGGAAACTAGTCTTGAACTAATATTATAAAAATGAATTTCTTCCATGCTGGTCTGCGAGTAAAGAAAAAATCATAGAATGTACCAGTTGCTTCTCTTCCCGCGCAGATGGCGACCATGGTGGATGGATCATGTATAGGCGATGCGGCTAGCAAACCATCACTATTTGGTTTCCCTTTCCACCTATACGCCCACAATCATGATAAACGTGGCCGTGGTCTTGTTACCGCAGGCTCTATCTGTCCATTACGGTCTATACGTGATTTGTGCACACACTCTTGGTTAATTCCTCTATGCAGTCAGTACATCGATTCAGTATAGTTTCCCAGTTTTTTGCTGAGGGTGTTCGCACTACACCACGTGGTAGAGGGCGATGAACCGAGCGGCAAAGGAAGATGCGTCGCGTAGGGTATCGACTGCCCCGCCATAATTGTAAAATTTACGGAAATTAGCTACTTGTTTACTGAGGGGAAAGATACTATTAGATTCTAGGTTATTTCTAGGTTTATTCTAGGTTAGAGCTTAGGTACGTATTCTTGGACTAAATACCAAATAGTATTTTTGCTGTTCGGTTATTTTAAACCTCTTACATGAATGTGATGTGTTTTGTAACTTGTGTGTGTATGTATATATTTATATATTATGTAGTATATTTTATTTATTGTGTATTAGTTTATCGTATTTATCTATTATGTGTAGTTTATTATTATACCTAACTTACATTATTTAAAATTTAGACATTTAGGATTATTTTAGGCTTCGATCGGTTCTTTTACTTTTTCTGTGTGTCTACTTTTGCTTAATACTAATGTCCTGTCAATCGTTCAAAGGTTAACTGGAATGTATGTCTGGCCTCTCTAACATAAAAAAAAACCTTCGCGTTCGTGCATGTGTGTTGTCCTGTATTCAACTTTTTCTTGTGTTTTATGTACAATAAAGAGTTATACACATATACAGTATACATTTTCATAAGTAAACACTTACATCAAGTTATTTAATGAAATAGTTAATGTGAGTTTCGTCAAGTTACCTCAGCAATAACTTGAACCATAACCGACGATTTTAACGTGTGAAGCTCCCAATCTGCACTGGGTCCCGCGTGGGAACTACAAAGCCACGAAAAAACACGAACTTTCTACTGATTTATTATATGTATAGATAGTGACGTACCTACTGATAATTTTGCTAAACATCTTTTGCTATGTTGTATGACGTATGTGATTCGTTTCATCTAACACCAAAAGCACGACTTGGACAAATTACATTATGTATAGCTTATTGACCTCAAGTCAAACATAAGGATGTTTCTAGAAATTGATGAACAATCTCATCATCCGCGCATTTCCAAGCCGAGACAAGTTTGAACTTGTTGAGCATTGCCTGGCAATTGCTTGAGCATTTATTCTGGTAATGCTCGAGCATAAGGAATTTAATGCTTATATACTTTGTAAAGCTAATATCTAAGAATTGTTATGAGAACCTTATTGAAATAAAGTTATTCTTCGACTGTGAATACCTTTTTTGATACGGACGGCACCTTATTTAGTTACCAACTGGTTATAATATACGCATGTTTGTAGGAACTGCTCAAGCCCTCTCAATCAGCGAGGAGGCCTATCCCAAACTAGTAGGACGTACATAGGCTGAAGAAGATGATGAATGTGATGATAATTGTTAAACAAATGTAGAACAGGAAAATAAATACAAGTGATTGTTCAGTTAGCAAATCTTAAGAACAAAACACAGTCGGTCAATAAAATTCTTCTACAGAAATACAAAACCTACCTTTATTCTCAAAGCAGTTACATTAACATGTAAGTACCAATTCAAAAACCAGTCAAAACCACCTACCATACCAGTAAAATAAAATAATCCTTTTCCATGCAATCGGCTAAATAAAACGCAGCTCACAAGAAAGTGGCGGTAATGTGCAGAATATTTCCCGTCGACCTGCGCACGGGCAATTAATAGCGCGTTTGTAAATAGATCGATCACCCATATTCATCGCTGTGATAGCTCGCTCCTGATATGGGGGTAAGGCCAGGCTTTGCATGCAGCGATTGGCGTTTCTGTATTAAATGACTGAAAAACATTATATCTATTGCCTTTTTAATAAACGTACAGTTTTTTTGTGATTTAATTCTCGTAAGAGACGGTGTTTTTACTGCAATGAAATGCTTATTTTTATTAGTATTTTTTTGGTCATTCAATAAATGATTTTATAGTTGAGGTTGAGGTTGAGGACAAATTCCAATGGATGCATCTATTTTAGCAAAATTTTACATGTGAATCAGAAAGATATATATGTAGTTGTGTCACCTGTTGAGGCAGACCGCAAATGGCCTTGACTCGTGATTTGTCTGCCTACATATATTTTGATGACAACGTGCAAAGGTTAATGTCTTGTATGCATACACCACAGTGCACTGATAAATAGATCAAAATTGACGATCTGGAACAGAACTAGTAAAAGTAACACCATACAAAATTTAACTGAAATAAATACTTACTGTATTAGACTAGCATTAGATGTCCAAATAAACTTTAAATTATAATAAAGTGTAGAACGAAGTTAGCTCAGAATGAATACCAGTAGCTGTGGTTTAATTTTTTGCATCTGTTACAGACCCTGTATTAGTTTAATACGCACTTTATTATACTTCATTTGTACGTCCTATTCCTATGTCGCCGTTGCGGGCGATAGTGAGAACATTTAGCATCGCCCGCGCAGCGTCCCCCGAAACGTGGCCTTAATTAAAAGCGCGGGCGTCGAACTCGCGTGTAAAAAGTTCGCTGGCCTTGTCTGACCACGTGGCGAGGCATGTTTGTTTATGTACAGCCACTGATAAACTAATGCATGTGGATGGCTATTAAATATAAGTAATGGGTCGTCACAGTTGGTGTTGTAATTAGGATCCGTCGTACAGTTGGTTCTTTAAGGGGGCGCCGAGGTAATTTTGAAATTGCGTTGGTTTGATTCCATGCTGTGTCGATTACTGAAGATTTAGTTATACAATCAATACGTATGCTTTAGAAACATGATTAGGTACTTGTTGTTTCTTCCTTAAAAAACAAAATAAACCCTTTGTATGTCGTAAACACTGCACGGAAAGTCATCAGTTTTTTAATAGTAACATATCGAGATGTTGTCTAAAACGTAAACATCTTACATTATCAAAATCTGTATTGTTTTAATTATACGAAGGAAATACTTTAATTCGCGTGCGCTCCGCCCACTCTAACTAGAGCCGCCACGCGTCCCTCCTGTCTGCTTTGATTCTCCTCCGGCCATTGGACAGTGAGCTTAATAGCTGGAGTTTACGATTTACTTCAAAACGTAGCAAAGAATTTTCACACGCACATAAACGTAGAGCATAACCAAAAACTCGGCGCCCCCTTAACATAAGTATCATTTCATACTGACTGCTTAGAGAGGATACGGCAGTAAGTGAACCGAATGTACCTTTACCTTCATAATCATAGGGAAGGCCAGGATACGTCTTAAACGCCGTACCTTTATCCCTTGTGTCACGAACATTGCCGAATGTGTCCTGAACAGAGCAGTGCACGTGTGTAGAGTAGCTTTTGTTATGGGCTTTGTTCCATGGACATATTATTCGTAACACACAGGACAACGCGGTTGAGATGCCGGGTAAGGACCTATTAAGCTTTCAGTTAAATTTGATACGCATGGTTCTAATCGCCATGGTAGCTATGGTACCGATACCAAGTCTTAAGACATGTACGATCATTCATTATGACGCTGCCAAGGGATGTTTCAACTTGTCCGATTGTGCATAGTTATTTGCTACTGTGGTTACAGAGCTGGCAGCTTCCTTGGACAGGATATTAGCATCGCTGTCCAAAGGGGGAATGCTGCCAGCGTCTGTGGTACTATGCCACGGGGGCCCCTCCTTTTTTATTTATTTTCTTTTAAGAGTTCCTTTAGTTTCGTTTTTAATTTGTTTTTAATTCCTTTTTTTATTTTTTCATCAATAAAAGAAAGTATTTACTCAGAAATAATCATTTTAAACTGTAGATGCGCCTGGCGTAGGGTAAGTACTTATTTGGCTTATTTTTAAAATCCCCATTGTAACATCTATGTATAGGTAAGGTGTGCTTCTGCGAAATACAGATCTCTTATTCTTATTCTTAAATTTTCTTAAAATATGTTTAGCCGTTTTAGCGTGAGAAAGGAACACACCGGCTGGTCACATAATTCATTGTATTCGCATTAATTATCCGTCCTCAGACGTGATGCCATTTTGTATGGGAAAATTCTGTGCCAAACAATACAATACAATACAAATACTCTTTATTGAACACCACAAATCAGTACAAAACAATACAGAAACAAAGAACAAAGTAGACAATAGGCGGTCTTATCGCTTAATAGCGATCTCTACCAGACAACCAGTAAGAAAAGTAAGTTGGAGACAGTTTAAGTAGGTGGCGGAAACAAATAGACAGGATAAACGCAGGGATAATAAAAACAACAATAACCAAACCTCAAATTGTTGGAAATGGTCTTGTGTATCCGTGAACTTAATTGAGTTTTATCTTCAAATGAGCTTATATTTAAATTAGAGCAATTTATAGCAGCAGATGTCCTTGATTAGCAAGCGAATACATAAATTCACCTTCTCCTTCTTTTACTTCTTATTCTTCTTCTTCTACCTCTTTAGAGTAGCCGAGGATCACATATAGTTGTAAAGGTTTACGCCCAGCAGTTAAGTAGTATAGGCTGAAGATTATGACATAATTTCCTGAGCACTCAAAGCTATCTGCTCTTTTAAAATATTGCAAATTCCTTCCTTCTTCCGAGTATTGCCTTCGATCAGATTTAATAACAGGGTCATGTAATCGATCACAATTACAGGATGCTCCCTGAGCTGATTCGGGGCTACGTGACAGCAGTCAGGGCAGTGCCCGGTTGGAAACTGGATACGTAATGACAATTTAGTTACATACATAACATCACGCCTCTTTCCCATAGGGGTAGAGACTTTGTTCCACTTGCTACGCAACTGACCGCTTCAACCACATTCATCAATCTCTACATACGTCATGATCGTCGGTTTTGTGTAGGTACTCCTGACCTGGCTTATTTTGGATAAGTAATAATCAGAATTAAATTTGGTAAAGAGATAGATTTTTTTATTAATTTATTGAAAACAAATTAATAATATATAATTTAAAAGCTTTATGACAGCGGGCGAAAACTCGGCAGAGTTTATCTGCCGCTGCTAGTTACTCAAATTAAATCCTTAAACTAAACAGATGACTCACGAAACGATACACAGATAAAATATACATAATCCATAAACTTTTACGTAAACAAAGCAATAAATAGATAGAACCCGACTTATGTGTAACTAAAAAAAAATACATAAATTAATTAAATAGTTTACAGTAAACAAAAAACAAAAAGGAGGGAAAACTAAATTAAAGCTAAGGGAAAGCGATAAATATATATGTCAATTGCTTATTAAGAAGCTAGTAAATTGTATTAGCTATTGATATCCTAACCTAACCTAACGCGCCATGCCATCCGCATCCATAGACACAACGTGCTATTAGTCAACCCACCATAGAGTTACACCAGTAAATCATAGACATTAGACCATACGGGGGGAATGATCGGCAAATTGGAGCAGTGCTATTAGCCTCGAGCAGTGCCGAAACAAGTTTGAACTCGTTCTGATATGATTTATTATTTTAAAGTGAAAAAGATGCAGTAAATCTGTTTAAAAAATCGCTGATCGTAACCTAGCCTAACTTAATCTAACATGACAGTTTATCTAAGCCAGTTGCGAATACCTTATTGTAAGAATAAAAAAAAACAATTCATAGCAAACATTATGAGATAGTAAACGATCTTTTTGCTAAAGGTGTTAAGAAACCTTTGTGATTGTTTTTGAATCAATTCCTCAACAGTTGGCAGTTGGTAGAACTTCATACCATTACCACGCACGGTTAAACTCTGGAATCAGCTAGCGACACCAATTTTTCCTGATCGGTACAACTTAGAGATCTTAGATCTTGAATGTAACCGTTCCAGTTTCTCAGTTTCTTTTTTCAAATTATCCTTCTCCTGACTGTAACAAACCAACAAAACAATTAACAAATTGGTTCAAACCGTTTACGCTTGATGCCCTAACCAAGGTAACAGGGAGTCATCCCTGCTATAAAATGCGAAAGTAACTCTGTCTGTTTGTCTGTCTGTCTGTAACGCTTTCACGCATAAACCGATTTTAACGAAAATTTGGTACAGAGGTAGTTTCAGTCTCGGGGAAAGACATAGGATAGTTTTTATCCCGGAAAATTCAATAGCTCCCGCGGGATAGCGACAAGCGAATTTCGCGCAGACGGAGTCGTGGGCAACCGCTAATATTGACGTAGATTATTAAGAACTAGCTTCTGCCCGCGACTTCGTCTGCGTAGAATTATACATAAAAACCTTCCTCTTGAATCACTCTATCTATTAAAAACCGCATCAAAATCCGTTGTGTAGTTTTGAAGATATAAGCATACATAGGGACATAGGGACAGAGAAAGCGACTTTGTTTTATATTATGTAGTGATAGTGAAGTGATGATGCCCGCAATTTGAAATCTATTCGAGCCAAATTAAACATGTGTCATAGCCAAGCTGGATTCGTTGGCAGAGGGGAACGTTCGACCAATTGGACTGGAGTGAACCCAGAAGCAATGGAGTTGACTGACTGCATCAACCGATAAAAGTTTATTGAACGGCTCATGTGACATAGGTATCACACATCGATGAACTGCTATCAGTGTAAACAAATACGTTGTTTGGCTGGATTGACTATAAATATTTGAATTATCATTGCTCTTGCAATAGTGTACAATAACTTGTAATGTATGCTTAAATTATTATACCCTGACTATAATACCTACGTCCCATTGCTGGGCACAAGCCTCTCAGATTGAGAGTACATGGGCTGTAGTTCCCACGCGGGCCCTGTGCGGATTGGGAACTTGATACACACCATTGAATTGCTT
The DNA here is from genome assembly GCA_932294345.1 of Pandemis cinnamomeana. NCBI lineage: Eukaryota > Metazoa > Arthropoda > Insecta > Lepidoptera > Tortricidae > Pandemis > Pandemis cinnamomeana. Next base: position 4,205,653 of record OW028724.1, on the reverse strand, counting down.
TGTAGATGTGTGCAGGTTTTGCTCCAGGTGTTTTCCTTCATCGAAAAGCTCATGGTAAAATTTCAAAATGTAAATTTCGCACATAAATTCCGAAACGATCAATGACTGAAAAACTCTCACTGACTGAGAGACTCACATAGTATCCAACTATTGTCCATGTCCAGTAATAAGCCAAAACATTTTTGCTTAGCGTCTCTAAAGCTGGGGGTCTAGTCTAGCTCATATAAGTCTCATATAAACTATGACACTGAAAAAAGAACTCTATCCAGCAGAGAGACATAAAGATTGAATTGATGACGAGAATGGAGAAGCTTATTCCAACTCAAATATACTTTACAACGAGGAAAAGATTGTTACAAACGAAATTATTTCGCATTGTCACTATAAAATCATTTTCTATTGGCCTGAAGTGGCCATGTGGTCGTGTAATAACTTTGAATTGTTGTTTAATAAGGCCGAAGGGTCAATAATCTCAGTTTATGAGTCAGACGTTATGATTGCAATATGTTATAAAATGAAATCTTCCATGCAGTCACAGCTTTATTTGAAGTATGACATTACTATATATGCCAATGGAGTAGTAGAATTGGCGTGTTATAAAAATTAAGACGAGATTTCCCTTGATGATGATATCGTGAAGCTATCATCACCACCATCTCCCGCCGCCAAGTAGCTGCGCTTGTGCTGCTGTGTTCCGGCGTCGAGAGTTAGACAACCGGTGAAATTCTAGCACGTGAGGTATTCTATCTTTGCCCTCTAGGCTAGCAACGCATCTTCCCTGCTTCGGTCAATAAACTAGGAAGGTTTACGACGTCGCACGCCAACTCCTCAAGGACCCCTGGGGGTCACCACCGGTACAGAACCAATACGCTCAGATTCTGAATGATCCAAGTACGAGTTGACTACCGAACATTTTCCAGGAATGTGTCGGAAAAATTGTTCTAAAATAAAACTTGTGACGTCAGAACCTTCAACTCAGGAAAACGCGAAAAATGTTACGTCACGTGTGAATGGACTGGCCGCGTCACGTGAACTGGTCAGGGTCGAGATTCGGCAAGCCTCCGAGGTCGACGACCGGTCAAACATTTCAACACAAATATATAGAAAGGAAGACACATGTATAAATAAAATCGCCTATTATGATGTCACAGTGATTGGCAAGTTTTATGGGCTTGATTTTCGTGTGATTTTTTTTAATTGCTTTTAGGACGTTGATTGCAGGAAGGTTATTGCACTCCGTGTTACAGGCCATTGGTGCTTTAATTGGAAGTTTATTTCGCATTCAGTCGACATAGGCTAGCTCTTAAGGAGTTTTATGTTTCGGCTGCTGATACGATTTTTTATTATAAAACCGGCTAAGAGAAACGAAAGCCATGTGCTGAGGGGTTCATTACACCCTAAATTATGAATGTGTTCATTCAGGCATTTATTTTCGTTCTATATTTTGTCACTTGGTAGGTACGGTTATAGGTCCTTAATTTGGAAACAAACAGCATTTTCACACCTATTTATCATTTAAGACAATAGGTAGGTAATGTTAAGTGGGTTCTAAATTAAAAATCGTCTGTATCTATCCCAAATGATAATTTGATCTTTCTGAACTTGAATCAGTTCATTAGGTACTTCATTTTCAATAGCTAATAAAATATCACTCGCCATATTTAACCAACAACTTTTTGTAACAATAAAAGTAGATGGTTAACGGTAACAACGTTCTTGAATTCTTTGTTCTATTTAAAGATTCCTCGTAAATGATCAATACGATCGCAAAAACCGACAATTTGAAAGATAACCTCGATGTGGTACTTACGTAACCCAAGAATACCTCCAGAAGCTATTGTTCATCGATTAACAACTACATTAAACAGACCATAAATTAAACGCAATCACACTGAAGAATCGAATTTTAATTTAATTATACCTAATTAAACCAAATTACCGGAGATAACAATGCGAATTAACATAAAACATTAATCAGTACGAAAGACAATACTCAAAATGGCGGTCGAAATTCGTTGGCGCCATCTTACCCCGAAATGCAGTTCTTGCCACCATATCCCCATGAATTTAAAGTTCGTTTTCGTTGGTTCGCGTGCGATCGTGTGTGGTAGCGCGGTGCGCGCCAAAATACAGCCGCGGTCGTTCGTTGAACCTGTGACGTCACAGCCTTACGTCAGATGACGTCACGCGAGGCGTGTAATGATGATTTCAGTCAATGCTCAAGTCAAGGTTCCTTTTTGTTGGGATTGTGTTGGTATGGGTGCATGGTCCATCGTGTTTTAAGTAAAATAAATGGGAAGTTCGAGTGAGAAAGGAAAGCTTTTGTAATTTAAAGCGTTGAGTTTATAGATGTAGTATAATGATAAATTGGGATATATAACTCCATAGAAGTCCAGCTTAGATAAAAGATCTACATAATTTAAGTACCTCTGCAAGTAGAAACAAGAGAATGATTAAGGAGACGAGTCTCTAAACATTTCAATCGCCATTATTTCCCCCGGATCAATATCAAGATTGCTAATTAATCCATGACATAGTTTAAGGATATATTCGACCATTTTTGTGACTTAGCTTCATTTGGTTTCTTACCCAAAGAGGACCTTATGAACAATACTTAGAGACTTACGGAACGGTAGGTAGGTGGCAATGCTTATCTAGAAGCTAAAGACAATGGAGCTTCTAGGTAAGCGTTGGTAGATTATGTAATTGTTCCCCGTTTAGTGGATATCCACGAGTTCCGAAATTGCCCCATTTTCAAATGAACCCCAATGCACTATGCTAAAAACGTTCATCAACCATATTTATTATTATACTGCTTGTCATATATATTCTAATGACTTACTAGTGTTTATTTATAGCATTCGTCGGACTAGCGTTAGTCAAAGAAAATCGTAGGTACATAAGTCCGTCATACATTACATACATAAATCACGTCTTTATCCTTTGCGTGATAGACAGAGCCCGGGGTACCGAGACCCAAAGGCCACGCGTACCATTGCGAGCGTACAGGTGGATAGGGTATTCAAAATAGTGATAGGTTGCCAGCTGCATCGCCTATATTCCTAAAATTTTCGCCCGCACCCTCGATGGGCTTTTACCATCTGCGCGGGAAGAGATGCAACTGGTACATTCTGTTTTTCTTAGCTCCCAGATCAGCATTGAAGTGTCCGCCATGATTTACTGTGATTTGTTTTTCCAGGGCTACTGTCAATACCCAGTCGATTATCTTGTGGTTTTCTGGTACATTTCACTTACTCACGTTGGTTTGTGCTATTTAGAGCGATGGAGCCTCGGTCATCGAATTACCCCTGTCGACGTAACCTACAGGTTGAAGGAAAGAACATACTGATTACAGACCAACATGACACATTAATACTAAACTTCCCACGAGTTATTTATTATAAATGATGCATTTCTACAAATGAGTGAGTCACCAGATGATATGAGCACTTGTGTCGCCTGAGGATTGCAGATGCGATGCCAGGGTAAAGGCTAAGATGGTGCTGGTAATTCAACTAGTTCTTACTCTCCACGTCACATACATCTCACAGCAACGCAACAGTTGTTTTGTGTCAGGATTAGCGAGTGGTAATATTGTGGACGGACCCTGCAGAAGACCTTATTTTTGATTATAAGTTGCTTTGGCAAAAAGTTTTTCGACTATGATCATATAAATTGCCCATGAAATGTTTGTTTGTAGAATATGGATGTAAACTATAGCCCAGATAATGGAAAAATTATCGTGTCCTTTCAGGAGGTGAACCAACTCCCTGGCTCATAGGAAAAGTGAGCGAAAGTTAGTCCACCAACAAGGGTGATAAGCGTATTTTTGATGATGACGATGAACATCATTCAAGATGCTACTGATTTCGACTATTTGCAACTAGAAATCAATGTGATAACCAACTGCATGTACACACAGCAAAGCGAATCGGTGAGCACCCTAGTTATCCAAGTGTGTCATTCTATACACACATCCGCACTTATCCGCTGCCTTATTACGCACACAACAAAATGCCACACACAAACACAACTATCTGTGCTAACTGTGTTTTCTGACTACCTTCACGCATAGTTATTCAAACCTGCTGGTATTTTGTTCAATGGAAGCATAATTTTGCCACCAGTATTATAAGCGTGGTGGCTCAGGTGTATTGACCTAGGGTTATGAAACCTAAAGAACCGGGTTCGAATCCTGCACAAGTGTATCTTTTTTGTTTTCAATTTTAAATTACTAATCTCAAAATAAACTCATGTTTACCTAAAACAAGAAAAAAAGGACGTAAAAGAATAAAACAATAAAATGCAATTATTGGTTCAAATTGTTTATTGCAACATTTAATTTTTATTGTATTAGCCTCTATTTATGTTATTATTATTATTACCAAAAGTAATTAAATTAGCTAAATAAAACTGCACACTTTTCCTTATAGAATAATATTCATAAAATAACACACACTTTAGAGGCCAGTATGATTTTATGTTTACTAAAAAGTCTTATGTCACTAACATAATAATTATCTTGCAAATTGAATACACAACCATAATAGGGCTATTTTTAAGATGACACATAATTAATATCTTAAATTCTGGTTTATTAGGTTTAAGTCTGATAAAGATGAACGAAACGTTTTATTTGCGGACGTGTAAGTCAGTGGTGAAATGAATAGACATGTTAAATGACAGCCATTAACAATAACATCATTTCACACTGGGTTATAATCTCCACTTTGAAGCGACTAAGCTACCTATCTCGATTTGGTTTGGATTTGGACACCAGGGCCCATCGATGAGATCCAACCCCATAGCCTAAAGTAACACTGCCACTCGTTCTGCACTGTAAAACATTACTGTGTTTATATATTTACTTAAGTTAATATATTTCGTCTTCATCACTAAAAATCACTACATTTGACTTTGATTGATGTAATAATCAAAGTCAAGATATTCACGAGCAAAGGTTTCTTGTATGCTGGTCCGTTAAAGCATGTTTTTTGCTGGTCTACGGCAATGCAATCCTGCAGCATGCAGATGGTTTCGCACAGGTTGCAACGTAGCATTGTGTCTTGTTGCTGTGAAATGGGTCACTAGCGGGTGCGGCAACTACATAATGTCCAAATCAAATGGCAGGAGATGAGGCTTCAGGTTTAGGCCCAGAACGAATATTTTTATCGTGCCCGAAGTCTGCGTAAGGGTGAATCCATAATGGCACAGTCTTCCGCTGCAAAATAAATGAAGTTTAAATAAAAACATTTTTCGTCAAAGAAAGTTGTTTAAAACATTACCGATAAAATAATAAGTCATTGTTTTTAACACCGTTTGTCTACTTACCCATATCAAAAAACGCCTAGCGATTCCTTATATAAATAGTTATATTGTTTTGCTCTTTTCAACAAAGATAAATGAAAATCCATGTTTTGCAAATCACAAGGTATTCGAAAGGCAAAATTAAACAGTTCGTAAGTATAACACACGGTTCATCCCGCAGCTAATAATGGCTGCCAGCGGTGACAGTTGTTTTGTTCACAAAATCATATTATTAGAAATTTGAGGGTAGAAAACACTTTATATTGTTTAAGACGATAACGACCAAAATAGCCATCAGCTAGCAACTTTTAAACTCCAGTAAAAAGAGTCATACCTATTAATAATTATATTAAAAGAAACCACAATGCGTTTGCGTTTTTAACATATTATATAAGAGTAAAATTAAACATACAATAGACTGCAACCACCATAAAATTAAATAGTTACGGAAAAAAAAAAATATAATTTCAACCTTATTTCAAAGCTCATAAAACAGCTATTTACACAAATTGCAATACAGTAGTCGCAGATTGAACATAATTCATACATTCACCATGTAACTTGCATACCTCGGTGGCCTAGCGGTCAAAGACAGGTCGAAGATTTGACTTCTGCTTTAGTGAACCGGGTTCGTATCCGAAGAAAACGGAATATAAAATAGTAATAATAAAATGACATTTTTGGATGTTATTTCGATGGCCGTGCTGGTTGTGAGGAATATTGCTTTGGAATTGGAATCTCAGACTTGTTGAGAAATAATAATATAACATCGTCGCATCAGTGAGATGGTAACTACTATTCGCTAGTAATAATAGTTCAATGCGTGGGATTGCATAAATTTGAAGATTCAAGGTCGAAGGAAGCTTCGATTCGGTTCTCTCGCTTACACTGGGGATGACAATATCCAATGTAAGATTAGGTAAAATATTTTTAGGACAGTCTAAATAAAAAAAATACTTTTACATTATTTTTGTAGAAGTAACTGAAACCGGAGATATTGCATTTTCAGCCTTTGAGTGTGACACGATACCGGCGGGGATTATTTTAATTTAATTTGTAATTATTTTTTACTTAATTTATTATAAACTAACTTAAATAGTTGTAACTTTCTTCATTGTTATTTTATAGTTAGTTGTTGTTTATTCAATAAACAGGTAATTTACAGTGACATTGCTCATTCATCTTGTTGCTAAAAAATCTGTACTTAGGGGGTAGATTTTATGATCGAACTCACTCACACATTCACATGTCATAGATTCTACTTAACGTTCATGTCGATACTCAACACGCATAGACGTGTGCGTGGCTGTGCTAACCGCATTATTTTGCTGTGTGTACCTACGGATAAAGTCTTCTATCTTTATGGTGAAAAGTGACATAAGAATGGGTTTGCTAAAGAGTAAATAGCTTTCTTTCACGCAATTTATCTTCCAAAAATACCTCGGGCCATTCGGGCCATTATGTGTATGCAAATTTCGTCCCCATTACGGACAAAAAAAGTCAATTATGCCAAAACTCAACCTAACCGTGACAAACTAGGTATCATTTATTCATACACAAAACATCATTTTGTGTCCGAAACTCTTTGTTTGCTTCACCTACTTCCATAATGGCAGGATTTAACACTCCAAAGTTCAAGGACCTTTGAATAGGAAATGAAATTCGACCTGAATTTTCGACTGTGAGTCGAATAGACTTCTTTGAATAGTTCAAAGTGGTATGCAAATAGTGAGTTGCCATTTCGCTCTAATGATTCGCGGCGGGTGTATTCCGAGCGTCATGGTGAAGGTATGTCGATGTGGTTGTGAAATTCCAATCTTTGTCGTCAAACTGTGTATTGTGAAGGTAGGTTAGTTCTTAGACTTGTGCCGAGTGGTGGCAAGAGCTATCGTTACTATTCAACTATTGTTTTACGAAGGGTTGTTAACAAGATAATTGGAGAACCTTCTAATTTGTTTAAAATTCCGAGTCTCTAGCTCCGGCTAAAAATTAAAAAGGGCATGACTTTCGTAGAAAAGCAGCTTGATCATTTAAATCGATGACTAGGTCAAGTTCTTCAAAGAAATCACCGAGACATTGTTTTCAAAAAATGCAAAATCGTAAAGCGCGTTCTAAATTATTCATTGAAACAGACTTTACCTTGCGGAGGTCCATATAATGCACGAAAATTTTGCTACCGTGCTATCACACCTTGTAATAAGCGGAGTATCTTTATTCAGATGTAAGACAACTGCTAGACAGTGGAGAAGGGATTTACAAGCTCAAGTACTTGAGTTTTCTTATGGTTTTCGTATGTCATATCCTGAAGTATAAGGTAAGTTTAGACAGAATAAGGCATTGGGCGGAGGCGGTGCTAGCAACGGTCGACCCACATACCGGTGACCTCTACAAGTTTACTGCCAATACTGTTTAGCTATGTTAGTGTAACCACTTAGAGGTCTTAGTCAATGAAGGATGAGACGGAACTTTCTAGGATGTTACTAAGTTAATGTTAACGTTTGAAATAAATCCGGGATACAATGATTTTGATCAACTAGTGTTAGAAGATATTATTACATCATTTCGTTATCGTTTTGCTCTTCCATGCTGGTCGGGGACCAAAGAAAAAACATAGAATGTTCCAGTTGCTTGTCTTCCCGCGCAGATGGTAAAAGCCCATCGAGGCATTGGACGAAAATCTTAGGGATCGTGTTATATAGGCGATGTGGCTAGTAACTCATCACTGTTTTGATTCTCCTTTCCACCTATACGCTCACAATCATGCTAAGCGTGGTCTTTAGGTCTTGTTACCCCTAACCCGTAAGGGATAAAATCCCTCGATCCTAAATCTAACCTACTCATAATCCGTCAATGACACACAAGACAATTTGACACTATTTTTCTCAGTTCCAGACTAAGGAACGCAATAGCTAAACATACTTTTTATAGACAAATTTATACTTAAATGTATGTATAAAAATATTAACTATCCAAGACTCCATAACAAAAAAAATGTACTCATCATACGTATCTGCCTCGACAGGGGATCGAATCCGGGACCTCAAGCTTCATAATCAGGTTGTCTAACCGCTAACCTCTCCAGTCGTAATATAATGTGTCTAACACTCGTAAATACATCTAAGACCTCTAAAATGTTATTGTTTCGAAACACCTTCGAAACCTTTCTCAACGCTGTCTGAAAAATGACTCACAATGTCGCAACCAATACGTCTGGTTTTCCGATGCCATTCTATGCTCGGTCCGTGAGCTGACGGATGTAGTGAGTCATGATTTCTGACGTATGAGATTTGCATGCGGAAGAAAGAGGCTGCAGAGGTCTTATTATCAACATCAAATACTGTTGCAGTTTGATCAATCCAGCGAGGGAACTCCATCCGGGTAATTTGAGTGTTCCATCCGCTCTTATTCCCCTGTCGCATACCTTTATTAAAGAAATGAACGACTGTTGGACAAATAAATCTATCTATTAAAGTCGGTTTAGAAATTATTTAGTCACATTTGAAGTGGGCTAATGTAATGAAAATGGGGTGCCTACAAGATTTTTTTAAATTTTTAAGTTAGATTTTAGAGAGCGGCTATAAAGTAGCGATCTCAGTATGTGTATGTGGATATGACTAGTGGAATTTGTTCATTGTGGAAGCGAATTATTCCCTTTTTTTATTTCTTTGAGTCGTAATACTTTTGTACTGTGCATTGTGCAGAAGAAATATTAAAGAAGAACTTAAAATAAACCATTTCAAAAATTAACAAACGATGTTTTTATTTATTATCATCCTAATCTTTGTCCAAAATTTACAAAAGCTTTCAAAAAGGTATTTTTTTGTTTCGATAAGTTACATTATTTTTGTGTTTTACATTAATATTGAGAGTGCAACATGAGGTAGTTTTTGGGGTATAGTGGAGTAGAAAATGTGGATACAGACATAATAAAGTAGGTATCTTGTCATTTAAGTTTCAAACAAAGTTTTATACTAGTCGGTAAATATATATATTCAAGAGACTGATGTTCATGTTCATGTAATGTGAAAATTTTGCAGTAAATACATTAACTGTTTTAAGGGACAACATTCAATTTGCCTTGTCTTGCTTTCTGGATAATTATGAATTACCTAATATTGGGAACTCCTAGATTCCCCGGTGTAGTAAACTTTCTTGAATGACGACCGATAAACAGTGATACATATTAGTTACGTCATATTTCATGGCGTGTGATAGAGTTGTTAACCAATAGAGTGTAACACGGGTCATTTGATTATGAAACCCATTAATGCTATCTTGTCACTAATACCGTACTAATACTAGTTTTTTCACAATTTTTCCTTTTTTTTCCATGTATTATGGAATAAAATCATTTCAGATACCGAGTCAGTGAACGACATTACTTCACTGCATCTGTAATACGACAATACGCCACGCAACTATAGGCCTTGTTGCCTTAGGTTCTGTCTACCCCGTAAGAGATAAAGACGTGATCCATGTATGAATGTAACTAAACATTTACAATTCCCTTCAGCCTTCAGTGAACAGTTTTAAAAATAGACTAGACATTCATTTAAAAAGTCAGAGAACACAAGTGCAGTGATAGATATACACGTATCAGCTCAAAGAGCTGCTAGTGTACTATTTTAAATATCAATTCGGTCAATAGGGATACCCTGCTAAACGAAATTAAAATTCATGTTCCTGAAATTTACAATTTTCTACTTCAGTGTTATCACTCACCTTCTAAATTAATGCACAAAAATAACGAGATCCTCTCAGCCGTAGGTTGTCAGCAGGGTGATCCCCTCGGTCCAGCTATTTTTAGTTTGGCCATCAATTCGATAATACACGGTTTAAATTCAAAATTAAACGTGTGGTATCTCGATGATGGCACCCTAGGAGGTGACTCGCAGACTGTTCTGGCAGACCTTTCAGAGATTAAAAACAAATTTTCGGATATCGGCTTAGATTTAAATTACAACAAATGTGAATTGTATATTTCTGAAAAAGTAGACACTCCTTCTAAATTACAAATCATTCAAAATTTTGACCAAATCGCCCCGAACATTAAGATTCTAAATAAAGACAGTCTTCATCTCCTTGGGTCACCCATTTTCGATGAGGCAATTCCTCCACTTCTGAGTAAATCAATTACTAAATTTAAAAATTATTCGGACCGCCTCATTAAAATTAGCAGTCACTCTGCTTTGTTTGTTTTGAAGTTCTGCCTACTTGTTCCTAAATTTACTTACCTGCTCCGCTGCTGTCCCGTTTGGAAATTCCCCCATCTGATAAAACCTATTGATCTAATTTTAAAATCCCAAATTGAATCGATTTTAAATATCCGTTTTAGCGAGCAGGCATGGACTCAAGCCACCCTACCAATAAGATATGGTGGTTTGGGAACACGCAAAATTTCCAGTATTTCTCTGCCGGCGTTTTTGGCGTCAATCCATAGCACCTCTGATCTCGCAGGAAAAATCCTTAAAGCCTCACCAGCTACAAACTGTGAGATTGCGTGCTTGGTTGAAGCCTCAAATGCCTGGCTGGCTGGACCGAGCCCAAATTTTCCATCTCGACCCAAAATTCAACGGGCCTGGGATTCCATAGCTTCACAAAACACCTTACATTCACTCATTGACACCGCGACAGGTGGAGACCGCGCCAGACTTTTGGCGGTCTCCAGAGTAGAATCAGGCCACTGGCTCCATGCCTATCCCTCACCGAATACCGGCACCCACATAGACCCAATTACCCTCCGCATAGCCGTCGGTCTCCGACTGGGTGCTGAGGTTTGCGTGGACCACAATTGTGCCTCTTGTGGGGCCCCCGTAAATCGCCTCGGCCACCACGGGCTCGCCTGCTCCTCGGGTGCCGGCCGCCTCTCCCGTCATGCCGCTTTGAATGACATCCTCAGAAGGGCGCTCGTCAGTGCCAACGTTCCTGCTGCTCTGGAGCCCCAGATCGCACGGAGCGATGGCAAGCGCCCTGATGGGATGTCATTGATTCCATGGAGGTACGGACGTGCGCTGGTGTGGGACGCTACCTGCGCCGACACCATGGCTGCGTCCTACCTTCCAATGACGTGCAGGCATGCCGGCGCGGCGGCGGACACCCGGGAGCGGGTAAAAATGACAAAATACCAGTGTCTCGGCGCCCAATACGAATTTGTCGCATTTGGCGTCGAGACACTTGGTCCGTGGGGCAAGGGCGCACGTGGGCTCTACAAAGACCTCAGCAAACGCCTGAGGGAGGCAACAGACGACCCTCGCGCGGGCAGCTTTCTCGCACAAAGACTCGCAATTGCGATACAACGCGGGAATGCTGCCTGCGTGATGGGGACCCTACCTAAGGGTCCAAATTTATTTTAATTTTTAGCATAAGTTTTATTTTTCTAAGTTATTTTAAGGTAGCTTAAGTTTATATTTTAATTATGTTGGATTTATCAATAAAGTTAACTATTTTAAATAATAATAATAATAATAATTGTTTCGGCAAACGGTTTAATAGCGAAGACCCTTGACCATCACCTTAAAAGGCTCTCGCTAGGTGGTTGGGTCAAGGGCCAGATACAGAAGGCGGTACTCCTTGGACACGGCTCGGATAGTCAGGAGGTTCCTGTCTCTGTCGCCCTGACCACCGGTAGCTTAGGCCTCGCCTCGCTGCCGGCGGCACCCTAGGTTAGGATTTTATAATGTTTTTATATTTTGTATTATTATTTTTTATATTGTTTTATTACTTTTTATATGAATATTGTAAAAACCTAACTTGAGATAAAAATAAATATACAGGATAATAATTGTTTTCGATTTCAATAAAATTATTTCTGCTTGCCCATCTCCAGTGCCATTCTCAAACTTGAGCCAGCCCATCTTTGATAACTGCATTGTTTCTTTTTTGCTTTTTTTTTCAAACATAAATGACATTGCCATGACATTGCATTGACATGATTTTCTCACATTTATTTTATCTTAAGTATTATGTTATGTGTATATGTATGTATTATTTTATTTATTTATTTAGCTAAGTATTATATTTATGTTGATATTGTTGTTTTTATTATCCCTGCGTTTATCCTGTCTATTTGTTTCCGCCACCTACTTAAACTGTCTCCAACTTATTTCTTGTATTGGTTGTCTGGAAGAGATCGCTATTAAGCGATAAGACCGCCTATTGTCTACTTTGTTCTTTGTTTCTGTATTGATTTGTACTGATTTGTGGTGTTCAATAAAGAGTATTTGTATTGTATTGTATTGTATTGCCACTCTATTTGAGTCATGCTCGATGCGTAAGTGTACTAATTAGTAACAAATCACAGATTGGTTAATCCAAAATAGGGAAAATTGTAGAGCTTTACCACAATATCATTCGAGGGACAGCGAAACCATGTAGGTGATTTCCGAAAGGTCGTCAAATCAGGCAGTACAAATGACTAATGATGACTAACAATTATAATATGATATAATATTATATGATGTCACAGTTTAAGGGACTTTAAAATGTAAAGTTGCATCATGACGTAAGTAAGTAAGTAGGTAAGTAAGTAAATGCTTTATTTTAGATACACAAAAAACTAAAAAAACATTAATATATGCACAACCGCGAACTTATCCCTATAAGGGATCTCTACCAGAACCTTTGAGTAGATGAGAGCATTAAACGAGGGACCGACCAAATGAGTGAAGTTGGTAAACTGAAAAAAAAATCGAATGAAATGCAAAATGAAAGAGGCGTGTCCAACAGGCTCCACAATTTGGATAACCCATTGCAAAAATTACAAGGGGATCCAAATAATAGAGAATAATGTAATCTATACATATAATAAAATCGTTGAGACCAAAAAATCTGAACATTGAAGATTAAAAAAAAAAACCGACCAGGATGACTTAAAATCGGTAACTGAACATATTAAAACCATTTTTAAAAATTTTGTTTGTTTGTTTGTTTGTTTGTTTGACTGAGCATCACGTAAAAACTACTGAACGGATTTTGATGAAATGTTCACACATCGATTTCAATAAATTCAGAATAGGATATAGGCTACAGACATTTTGGAAAATTTTGGAAAAAGGGGGTGAAAAGGGGGGTTAAAGTTTGTATGAAAAAAGAAAATTAGATTATTCTAGAATCATGAAACTCAGAATAAATACTTATTAATAAAAATAAAGAAATACCTGTTTTAGCATTTTTTTTTCTCATCCAGAGACGCAAAAAAGAGGGTTTTGTGTTTAAAATTAATTAACTTCATATACCTATATAATAAAAACCAATGAAGTGTAACCTTTTAAAGTTGCTATATAATACTTCCAATTTAACACAGGTAAATATAATTTCTCAGTTTTCTTGAAATTTGATTTTTGAGGTGATTACGCACAAAATAGCGGAACTCAATAAAATCAGCTTTCCTCGGTATAAGTAGTTGGTAATAATTACAAACAAAATAATACTACGAAGAAAATAGATAGATACTAATGTACATAAGACATATAAGCGGAAAAGTGTGTCAATTGTGAAAAAACATAAATAAAATATTTACATGCTGTACAGGTATTTTTTCAAGGAAGACATTTTTGTCAAACCTAAATCAACCTAAATTGGCGTCCTAAATTGTGTTCTTTACCTAACACCTAAAGTTCAATATGCAATACCGTTACTTTGTTTTTATTTATTGCGCCATTATTCACAACGCGTTCGGTTTTCGAACGCACTCTTATTTGAAAACCTGATAGTATTATGAGGGCGGCGTGAAACGCTTGGCTGTATGTTCTTCGTACCTTTGCCTAAAAAAGGCAAAATCAAAAGGCACGTTTACGCCTGCGGTACGAACATGTCAGAATTTTATTGTGAAACCAGCTTCTGCCCGCGACTTCGTCTGCGTAGAATTATACATAAAAAACCTTCCTCTTAAATGACTATCTATTAAAAAAACTGCATCAGAATCCGTTGTGTAGTTTTGAAGATATAAGCATACATAGGGGCATAGGGACATAGGGACAGAGAAAGCGACTTTATTTTATACTATGTACCTAGTGATAGCAGTGATAGTGATGATAGTGAAGTTGGTGCTTTTAGTAATTTTATTTTAGTATGAATCTGACAGCGATCGAACCTAAACTGAATTGCATTAAGACTTCATGGTAAGGCCCCTGTAGGTAATTAATTTGTAGAAAGATAATAAGTGTTAATAATCTGCAACTACTTACATAAACCAAGAAAATAAATTAAAAAAACTTCTGTTAGAAAAAAAATAGTCGCAAAATATTAACTAAAACGGATTAGTAAATGAATTGTTAGTCGTAAGGTAAACATTTATGTATTATTTGATTAGAATAGATTTAATTTTATCGTTAAAGTGAGCGCAGTATTCGGCAATAAGCGTCATAGTTTGGCGAAATTAATAGTGATGTAACTAGAACTGTACTTAGCTTTTTTTGAATAAAGAAACTATAAACAAAACTATAAATAAAACTATAAATAAAACTATTTGTAAAATAAGGTATAAATAAATGTGATGAGGCATTAACCAGTTTACCCCTTTTTTTTTTCAAGATTCCGTGTCACAAATTATTATTTTCATGACGTAATTCTAAAAGTATACTTTCTTACACACTTTCAGTGGTTCACGTGACGAAGTTAATAGTTATAATAATAATAATTTTGATACGAGAAAAGCCGTAAACTATCACAGAAACACACGCGGACGAAGTCGCGGGCAACAGCTAGTGTAAAATAATAATAGAGGGGAATGTAGGAGGCAGGCTTACCTTACTTCTGCACGGAGAGAAATGAATTAGCCGTGATAGCTAAGCTCCCTTTGCTGAAATTTTCTTTGCTGTGGCATACAATTTGTTTGCAACTGTAACAAGGCCATGTCTATAGCAACTAAAACCAGTTAGCTACCACTGATAACGATATTTAGCTAAACGAATTTCAAATAATTTGCTAACAGTACTAATTGATTAGCAACTATAGCTAATTTATCAACAAAATAATTTAGTAATTGCTGTTAGTTGTAACCGTTAATAATTCTTAGTTATAGTGGATAAAAATTTCGTTACTATTACTAATTTTACATGTGTTAGACAGCAGATAATATCTTTGATACGTTTGATAAATACATTTTGCAATCACTAATAACATTTTTGCAACGGCTGCTAATTTTTTTCTGATTCATCTACTAATATATCCTTCGCTAATGTTGCTAAGAATCTTAGTCGCACCAACAAATTTACTTTGCAATGAACAGCAATATTATATTAGCAGTCGTAGCAAATCAGACTTATGTGTGGCAGCCAAGAACTTTTTGCAGCTTTGACTAACTTATTCACAAACTGTAGCTAATATTATTTGCTGCAACTGCTAAATATTTTTTGCTAATGTTGCTAAGAATCTTAGTCGCACCAACAAATTTACTTTGCAATGAGCAGCAATATTATATTAGCAGTCGTAGCAAATCAGACTTAAGTGTGGCAGCCAAGAACTTTTTGCAGCTTTGACTAACTTATTCACAAACTGTAGCTAATATTCTTTGCTGCATCTGCTAAATAATTTTTTGCTAATGTTGCTAAGAATCTTAGCCGCACCAACAAATTTACTTTGCAATGAACAGCAATATTATATTAGCAGTCGTAGCAAATCAGACTTAAGTGTTGCAGCCAAGAACTTTTTGCAGCTTTGACTAACTTATTCACAAACTGTAGCTAATATTATTTGCTGCAACTGCTAAATATTTTTTTGCTAATGTTGCTAAGAATCTTAGTCGCACCAACAAATTTACTTTGCAATGAACAGCAATATTATATTAGCAGTCGTAGCAAATCAGACTTAAGTGTGGCAGTCAAGAACTTTTTGCAGCTTTGACTAACTTATTCACAAACTGTAGCTAATATTATTTGCTGCAACTGCTAAATATTTTTTTGCTAATGTTGCTAAGAATCTTAGTCGCACCAACAAATTTACTTTGCAATGAACAGCAATATTATATTAGCAGTCGTAGCAAATCAGACTTAAGTGTGGCAGCCAAGAACTTTTTGCAGCTTTGACTATAAGTAACGATAAGTATTAAGGCCAACAGCAACTGAGCTTACGAAATACGCTAACAGATGGCGCTGCGCGCAAGTTACATCGCGCTATCGTTTGGTTGACCGAGCGTCCATATATACCCGAGATGATTTTGAATGATTATCTTGTAACAGACACAGGAAGCGAGTCTGAGTAGCCTAGTGTGCACGTTACTGCTTCTAATTCGTTAGGACGTTAACGGGCCCGGTCTATCAGACTTTGCAGGAGTGTGCACGGGTTGCCGTATCGCAGTGGCGGTCGCTTCCTCGGGCCACAAATTGATTACATCCCACAACTAAGACTCTTGGTAACTGTAACAAACTTAATTAGCAGCTCCAGCTAACCTGATTACATCTCACAACTAAGACTCTTAGTTACAGTAACAAACCCAATTAGCACTTAGATATAGCTAAACAGATTACATCCCACAACTAAGACTCTTAGTTAAAGTAACAAACCCAATTAGAGGCTACAGCTAAATTGATTACATCCCACAACTATGACTCTTGGTTACAGTAACAAACCCAATTAGTACTTACAGCCAAACTGATTACATCCCACAACTAAGACTCTTAGTAACTGTAACAAACTTAATTAGCAGCTACAACTAACTTGATTACATCTCACAACTAAGTCTTTCTTATAGTAACAAACCCTTTTAGCAGCTGCAGCTAAACTCGTTGTCGAATACCGCTAAAGAAATGCGATAGAGTATCAAACTAACTTAGTTGCTACAGCCAACACTTTCGCCGATGCAACGAATTATTTTGATTGTCACATCTAAAGTAATTAGCAGCTACGGCAAATTTGTTTGCAGCTACCGCTAAATATTGCTAATTAAATTAGCTGTCACTGCTAAATATAGCTAATATACTTAGCAGCCACAACTAATTTTAGCTAATATGATTAGCAGTCACTGCTAAGTTTCCCAAACTTCAAAGTGATCACAACTAAGAATATTTGCTATCACAGCCAAGTTTCGGTAGCGAAAAACTCTTTGCAACGATAGCTAAATACTTCGATGTCCCTATAGTTTCGAAGGAATTTAGCTGCGCCAACTAATTCCTAGTTACCACAGCTAAGTTTTTTTTTCCGTGTGGTAAAATAAATTCTTACACCTATTTAAATCGTAAGATACAATACGAGGAAGAGCGGTGTTCTCTAGCACGAGTATCTCGTATACTCAAAAAGAGGCGCCAGCACAGATACTGCTGTTTTAACTTAAGTTACTGAATAAAAAAAAAATCATTTCATTTTTTTTCATCGTTGCGGCTTGCCGCAACATTATGCTGAGTGGGGCCCATTTTACACCATATCGGTACTATTCCTAAATATTTCTTCCTATTATATATCTACGTGTATCGAATGTGTGTAAATTCTCTCTCTCTCTCTCTCTCTCTCTCTCTCTCTCTCTCTCTCGTTTTCATTTCATTTTATTTTTTCGCCGCCGTCCTGCCCAACTGACCACGGGTCTGCTGCGGATGGTGTGATTTTCTGTCGCACGTTGCTCGCTTTATCTTTGTGCATATAATTAACTACCTTAGCTTCTGCCCGCGACTTCGTCTGCGTAGAATTATACATTAAAACCTTCCTCTTGAATCACTCTATATATTAAAAAAAAAACCGCATCAATACCCGTTGTGTAGTTTTGAACATATAAGCATACATAGGGACATAGAGACATAGAGACATAGGGACAGAGAAAGCGACTTTATTTTATAAGCTTCTGCCCGCGACTTCGTCTGCATAGAATCATACATAAAAACCTTCCTCTTGAATCACTCTATCTATTTAAAAAAACCGCATCAAAACCCGTTGTGTAGTTTTGAAGATATAAGCATACATAGGGACATAGGGACCGAGAAAGCGACTTTATTTTATACTATGTAGTGATTAGTGATGCGAAGATTAAGGAAGAAGCTGGTTATCTCAGGAGCATGTTTTACGTCACTTTTGACACAGGCGATTTTTTTATATACATAACAAAGCTTGTTACTATGTGCCGCGGCCGCAAGCGCAAACCACGTGGCATCAGGAGGAATTCGATCTGCATCAAAATGTATTGTCATGACATAAACGTCTTATTCCAGTCATCAGGTGGTTGCAGTTACGCTATCCCATTATATAAGCGACATACATCAGTTTGTCATAGGCTAACTGTTAGCCCTCGTTAGTGAGATCAGACGTTACTGGGTCGACCGTTACGTCCTACAGCTTGATCGTAATGTATAGCGCGAACCATAGAGGAAGTAACAAATAGAATGGAAATTTCTTACAATTTAAGACATACATACATACATACATAAATAACGTCTTTATCCCTTAGCAAGACCTAAAGGCCACGTTTAGCATGATTGTAGGCGTATAAGTGGAAAGGGGAATCAAAATAGTGATTGGTGGCTAGCCATATCGCCTATATAACATGATCCCTAAGATTTTTGCCAAATCCCTCGATGGGCTTTTACCATCTGCGCGGGATGAGAAGCAACTGGTATATTCTATGTTTTTTCTTTGTTCCCAGACCAGTATGGAGTTGCTATGTAACTGAATAATTAATTTGTAGCAGAATTGGTTTGCCCGTCCACTCTATTTAGTTATATCCTCTATGTCGAGTGTACCAACGTAACAAGAGTAACTGTATACCAATGGCTCCTTTTGGAGCTGGTTTTGTATGTGACGGGGCAAAAAGGGCAAGGAGATTGAAATACTTGAATTTACATATCAGTTGCAAAGAAATGTGGCCCTCGTATTATTATTATTATTTAACCTTTTCGCCGCCACGTCAAATACAAGAGACGTCACCCATACGCCAGACTTCTTTATTGCGGTGCTTTAAGTTGAACCTAAACTCAATTGAACGAAGGTTGCTTTTGTATTGAAGCAATGGACGTATATATAAGTCGTTGGCGTTGAACCTGCAGTGCTGATATGTGTCGTTGGCATCAAAAAGGTTAAAATAATACTCTTTGAGCTGATATGTGTATATCAGTCACTGCATTTATGTTCTTTGACTTTTATGTATGCAATTTAGATTGTGTGGAGACTGAACCGAATAAAATAGTGTAGCAAGTGGGTCTTCTGATGGTAAGTGATTATCACCATCAACACCATCATAGACACCAGCAACACCAAAGCCCAGCCTAGAGGGCTAAGATCGAATAGGTACCTCATGTGCCAGTAATTTCACCGACTGTCGCATTGTCCTCGCCGGAAACAGAAGCTTGGCGCAGGATTAGCCAGTAAGACGGTGGTAGCAACCCGGACGGACCTTGGACGAGGTCCAACCACCCGACGCAAGCTATTAATAATAAAAAAAAAATTTTTTTGCCGACGTTCGACGCTTCCGCGCCGGAGTACAACAGCACAAGCGCTGCTGCTCGACGGCAGGATAAGTACTTAAGATGTCAGCGATCTGGAAAGTTACACAAGTTCCTAACTGCCATCCGCAAAACGTAAAGCTTACACTCGCGTTTGGTTCCATCTAAACCATTATGACGGAAAATATCCATAATAAGTTAGAAGCAGCCAGTATTGGTAACGGTTGACCCACAAACTAACGAGTTAACCAACGGTTCCACCTGACATCCTGATATGGTGGCTCTAGGAACTTGGATGCGAGCTAACGGCGGTCTGCACACGGCCTTAGGCCACGGAGTTAGAGCGCTGGAAGCCAGTTCATTTGCAAGCCAGTTCGATTGCCGATGCTTCCGAGTTCATCATCTGCAGCCCTCATACGTTCCACTGCTGCTCACAGACTCCTCAGAATGAGAGGGCTAGGGGTATTGTCCCCAGGCATGACCATTCCCGCTTGGGCTTTTTTAACAGATTTTCCTTCATCAGTAAGCTCATGGATATTTTTAAATTTTCACGCGTCAATTCCATAAAAACTTAGAGGCGCGTGCGGGCTCTCTGCTGGGGCCAGATTTTTGAAAGCACATCACTTGAAAGTAGTATAAATCTGTTTATATCTTCAAAACTACAGGTTTAATCAAATTTTTGACTAGTTCACCAGATTAATTAGAGCCGTATCTTCTAAGCTACTCGTATTTCAAATCAGCACAATTTTTCACCACTTCCGAGTGGTATTTTCACACATGTGCTTTCAAAAATGGGGCCCCTGAAGAGGTTATAGGTCAAACCACTAGGCTAGGCTACCACGGCATTATTTGCCAACTTAGAGGGTTAATTGAATGCCTTATGTGGCCGTAGGTTTTCTGGCTATTTTATTATCTGTACCGGAGCACAACAGCTCTGCTGTTTAGCGAGAGGATAAGCAATAAACTACCTTGTGGGTGCACACAAGGCAGTGCAAAAGATCTTACCACCTACTTAGTCACGTTTTGACGATATTGAAGGCAGCAAAAATAGCTAATAAAAACTGTTTTTTACTGAAAGTTTCTTTGATAAAACAGTTCAGCATTATTTTCCTTGTACAACTGTCTCTTCCATTTAATCTTTATCCCTTCTCATCCCATTATCAAGTTTGCTGGAAGTGTTTGCGGATCTTTACACCTACTTGGCGATATATCTACCTCATCCTTTCCCAAGCTCGCATCTCACTGCCATTTTAACTAGAAACATCAACTCTATCCTGTAGATCAGTGAGTATTTTTCTAAATGAGTGTTTTTTGTGATACGAGTATGTGAAAGTAATGGGATATGTTTCTTTAGCGGCCATTATAGGGCTGTCATTACGGATAATAAGTGGTCGGAATGCAATGGGAATCATATCCACGTTTGAGGTTTGTCATGTAATAATGTCATCCCTTATTTAGCGGGAGCCAAGCTTTAAGAACTGTTAAGCGGTCGTCACATTCTCGACAAAACACGAGACTTGTCGAAAGTGAGATTGTAGAGTGAGTATTCGTCTATGTTCGTTTGGTGTCAGTAAAATTTTGGTTTCGTGTCAGACGTCTCGTGAAGTTTTGTGTTAGTGCGAAACTATTCCGCTACACTCTTTACCAACACGAAATAGAGACAACACGAACATACGCGAGACAACACGAGCCAATAGAGTAAGAAAGCCGGTGAAGTTACTGGCAGAAGAGGTATTCTATCCTAGCCCTCTACCCTGGCAACGCATCTGGTATTTGGAGTTACGGGTGTCCATGGGTGGTGATGCTCGCTTATCAGGTGACCCACTTGCTCGTTTGCCTTTCTTGTTGTAGGTATAAAAAAATTAACTCCGTCGTAACTTTTTATTTGTTCTGAGGACTTTCCCATAACATTCAGTCATCCTGGAAACTAGTATGCAATGCGACTAGGTCATGTAAAAGGACTATAATTAATGAATTTCGATGAAATTTTATGAATGTACAGAGTATATTGTTGTCACTAACCTATTTAGTATGGTGAGTACATTTTACCGATTTACAATTAATTCAACAGTAATTTGAGTCATAATGTAGAAAGTATAATTCTATTACGATATAATTACATGACAAATTGTATTTCCCGTTGGAATTTATATTATTTCAATTACGTTTTCACTATGGTGCCATAATAAGTATTAATTATTACTCACACACACTCATAGATACACATACGAACTTATACACACACACAAGTTCTTAAAGCTGTTTTTTGTTTTTGTGTTTCGCTCCTTTTTATTTTTATTAATTTTATTTTTATTTTTAGTTTGAAATTACCTTAACTTCTAACTGACGTCTACTAACCACTGTAAGCTAATTTGTCTTGTGTAGTGCACTCCAAAGTCCCAAGATACAGGCTCTGCCTAGTTTGGGGTCTGCCAGATAATCGTTTTTGTATACTGCTGATGTATTTTTTACGAAATAAATTTTTTCTTATTCTTATTCTTATATCTCCTGAATCTAGGTAAGAGGAGCTTAAGAAATATAACTGGCTTCATCACAGGCCCCAACAGGCTAATTAGGCACTTAAGCATAATAGGCATAAAGAACGACCCCTCCTGCCCACATTGTAGGAAGGAGGAGACGAGCAAACATGTCCTCACCGAGTGCGTCAAGCATTCGGAAGTGGCGAACTGGAGGAGGGCGAGCTTAAAGACGTCCTTATGATCGGCAGAAGAATAAGAAGATTCGAGGAGAGTTGCTGTGTGGGAGCGCTGCTGGGACAGTAATCGGCGGCTCCAACCAAGGGGAACTGGGCTGAATGATCTCCTAAAAGGATCGACAGCCCGGATGACCCAGCTAGGCTTCCCCACCCAACATCAACATCACATCATCATTATATGCAGTTTCCGCAAACCGCGATAAACCATAAAAGTTTCTTTCAGGAATTTCCTTTTTATATGGAGCGAGGAAAGTAGACCAACTGATTATAGTATACCATTCATCACCTTTATTTGTCATAAATTGTCATCATTTTAATTGATAATGGTCTGCTATTGAAAAGCCAGTCGATTATGCAAACCGATAAATATACCAAATATGACTATGCCAAATGATAATTCGACTAAAAATGGTTCTGCGATACACATTTATGTGAAATGAGTCTTGGTGCTCTGACAAAGTATCTAGGTCATGCGTCAACTGCTTGAGTATAGGTCCGTGTTGGATCCGAAAGCACCCTGCTCGGTATTTTGAGAGGACACACTTCTGTCTCTTTTTATGTCGTTACACTTGACCACGACTCTGGTGGTCGGTTAAGGATCAGAAAATTCATGACAGCTTTCTTGGGAAAATAGTGATGGCGCTCGGAGTTTGCAGTTGGCAATCACTTGGCAATGGAGAGCGCCGCTGTCTACTCTCACGTCAAGGGTCCACATTTTAAAAGCATACATACATACATAAATCACGTCTTTTATCCCTTACGGGCTAGACAGAGCCTGAGGTAACAAGACCTAAAGGCCACGTTTAGCATGATTGTGGGCGTTTAGGTGGAAATGGAAAGGGGAATCAAAATAGTGATGGGTTGTTTGCCGCATCGCCTATAACATGATTCCTAAGATTTTCGCGCGTTCCCTCGACGGGCTTTTACTATCTGCGCGGGAAGATAAGCATCTGGTACATTTTATGTTTTTTCTTTTCTCTCAGACCAGCATGGAAGATACCACTCGAAAATATCAGTTGAATGCGGAGAAACAAATTTAAAAATGGATTTGGCATGATTCAACATTCACACATTCAAGGAATTTATCACTTAACAACTTTAACACACGTTTCTTTCAAAAAGGATGCAAGTGTGCACGCATTATTATGCAAACTTGTCTTTTTGTCCCGTAATCTCAGCTGGATACTGCCGCCCACTGGGCCAAACTCCGCCTAACGGGACAAAATTCGTATACATCCTGCACGACCTAAATTTAGATGCAGTTATTTTGATTATGGTCGTTAAAATTAGTATTATCTGCACAGTGGGTCGAGTAACGGCGCGGACGAAACATGTCGAGTTACAAATGGAGGTGTTTTGTTCGGGCCTCGCTTTGTTTTGTTTTTGTGTCAAAATGCGGAGTTATGAGGTGTTCCGTCAATTAGGTACGTACGTCGTATAACAATTGCTGTACGACATTGTACGATTATTTTTTAAGCGTTATTGTTAAGAGTGATGCGTTTAAGGCTGATTATCTTTCCATATTGACCGTGTTTGGCTTACTGGGCTACTTTTGCGAGTTCAAAGACCCTAAATGCGAAATGAGGGTTTTGGCCGTAGATTTAGGGGCAGTGAACTTCGAACCCATGCTAATAATGATCAGTACTGATAGAAGCAATAATATGCTGGATTCTTCCTGGTACTTAAGTAACTTTGCGGTCTGCGATGAACGCAGCAATGCAGTTAATTCTGATAGGAGTCTATATCGCCGCTAATACAGCACGACAAGTTTTAGAGGATAATTCGAGTGATCTGATCTGGTGCAATAGAGCCCTTTTGATTATTCTTTTCGCTTAAGCAAATTTGAGCGTTTATTTTCCTCTGCACTTATTTTATTCCCTTTTTAAGCCCTCGAATGTATGCATATTAAAGCGCCTGTATCGAAAGTCTAGATTAATTACTCTCTAAGGAGACAATTGTAAAAAGTACCTTATTGATCTTTTTCCACAAGACCTTAATAAATCCTCATCATTATCATCAACTCAATCCATATACGTCTAACTGCTGGGCACCTCAATGAAAATTATGTACAAATTGGAAGTGAAGTTTTTATTTATATCCTGCATATCTTTGTGTAAATTTGTGCTGAGATTTTTTTATAAGTATCGCGCTTATGTAACACATATAATCTATTGCGAATTAATAAAATGAACTGCTCCTTGCAAGCCTCATATTTTGTTACCACCGTAGCTGATGTATTATGGAATTTTATATAAATAAATGCGGCTCAAAACGAATGATAACGATGATTTTGACATCTCACGCCACTTGTTACTTTGCACGCGCGATACAACTTGTATGTCTTTTTTCTACTCCGGCGCAGGTAGGTAATCAATATTACGTCTCCGTGTCACGGGTTCGATGCCCGTAACGGAACATTAACTGGGTCAGAAGGTTTCGCTAATATCATCGTACCGTTAGCGATTATGTGGCGAGATCTTACGAGTAAATTCTGTACGTTGCACTTTGCACCAATCTTTTTGTTTATGAACGAGATTTAAAAAAAAAACTACCCTGGAACATCCCTAGAGTATGCCAACTGTAATAATTAAATGAAGCTCTAGTCTTCACCCGCCATCTCTCTTAAGTTTTTTCTAATCTTAACAGACAGTACTCGTATTGTATTTCGCGGATAAAAAGCATTTTGTTATGTTCAAACTTTAGAAAAGTGACAGCACATATTTAGAATTGACAGCTAATTTGGGTAAAATTATACAATACAACAATACAAATACTCTTTATTGAAAAAAAAATTAAAAAATAAAACAAAATTAATAATTAAAATTATGTATATTTTTTCAGTATTAACAACAAGTACCCAGATAAAAAATATCTTACGTAGGTAAATTACGTATTAAAATAAAAGAGCAAAATAAAAAGTACCTATTACTTAATTAGAAAAATAAAGTTTGACCGTAAAAGTCATAGGTTGTGACCCTACGTGCAGCGAAATTATTTGAAAATAGAACAAGCATTATAAATAACATTTTTATTACTGGCCGTTAAGATCCAAGTGCAACCAAACCGCCTACTTACTTTTATAAACTCCTATCTTGCTTTTATATCAACTCGAAATTTAAACTCTATACTCGGCGTTCAAAGTTGCTTTTACACAAACTGGATTTATTAAGAGATGAGATTTACGGGCACACTATCAAACGTACTACGTACATCACCAAAGTAACTTGAGCTTCAAAAGCACCTGCGATGACTTTAACGTAAGGCGCGTCTGTATGAACTATAGAGCCCTAGAGGTCAAGTGAAGCTGGGGGTACAGGTATGTAATTCAAGAAGGTGTGTTGAATGAGGTTGCATAACTGTCGTTCACGTGCGACGTTATTCAAGAAAAGCATGTCTTAATTCAGCAAATATGAAAAATTACCATAAAAAAAAGCCCTGGTAGCCTAGTGGTTTGGGCGTTGGTGGAAAGGGGAATCAACGTAGTGATGGGTTGCTAGCCGCATCGCCTATAACATGGTTCCTAAGATTTTCGCCCATTCGATGTGCTTTTACCATCTGCGCGGGAAGAGAAGCAACTGGTACGTTCTGTGTTTTTTCTTCCCAGACCAGCATGGAAGAAATCAATACCACATTAGGATTTAATCTAATAACGTCTCTGATAATAGAACAAACAATTATCTACGTATTTAATCGACCCTTTATCTGAGATAAAAAATATAAGTCAGTTTTAATTTCCATCCTAATTCAGATCAGACACATCTTTCACTATCTTATCGTGATCGTATAATCGTTGGAGCAATTAATTCTGAACCAAACAACGTCATTTGTTTTCTCTATGCTCTGGTTTCTGTCCTGTCATTCGTTCGAAGGTTAACTGGAAGAAATCCCTTTAAGGGATAAGTTCGGCTCTGTATATCTGCTGATCTTGTTGCTGAAAGTTATCGTGTTTTTTGTTTAATAAAGGTTATACTTACATACGCCCACAATCATGCTAAACGTGGCCTTAGGTTAGTAACAAGTTACTCTAAGCTCAGTCTACACCGTAAGGGATAAAAACGTGATTTATGTATGTATATAGCAGTGGCGTGGCGTCAATTATATTAGAAGGCAAGCCGCAGGGCATTTAACTAGCCTTTTCCTCTAATTATGCACAATAAAAGTGCCCAACTGCCTTAAAATAGGCAAGCCGGTGGGAATCGAGTTCTATGGACGCCACGCCACTGGTGTGTAGGCAGAGACTACTTTGTTCCACTTGCTACGACATCGTCATTTAAGTATGAAATGAGCATACAGTACGATGGCGTGTCTCCCGATTGATATATGTTATGTTTCTGTGCCATACGGATGTTCGCGCTCCGCAGCGCCTGCGCAGCTTTACGCATCAATAGACAGGGCTGCGTCCACTACAAGCTAAGAATAGCGAGCTATAATTCGTTTCTTTTAAATATCATCCCCACTTTATATATTGGATTACCATAAACGGGGTGAGAAGTTCAAACCTCGATAAAAAATGTTTTCATATTCGACAAGTGGATTTTTATACATAAAAAATGTTCCGCCGATGAATAAGTAGGTAAGTAAGTAAGTAAATGCTTTATTGTACAAATATAAAGAAACTATAAATAATGATCACCTGTCGTTTAGTTTCACAGTTTAAACAATAAACATTAAAATATAGGCAAAGCCCAGCTCACCCCGTAGTGGGGTTAGACGGGATAGGAAAAAACAAAATAATGACAATAACAAATTACCAGAAAAAAGGAGTGTCTAAAAATATAACTGAACTATTTTTTGAGCAACCTGAGCCAGAAATTTTAATTAGTAAGTAAAACACAAAATATTAGTTCTATCCATTTTCTAAAAACATCTTTTGAAGAACGGATAATCTTTTTTTTTTTGCGGTGGGGACGGCACGGAAGTTATGTGGGACTCTCCTTCCCGGCCCCCCTCCCGAGTGGAAGGAGGCGGGGGAGGCCTACCCACTAAAAACCCACCGGTATTCCCTCTCTGCCATTTGGGGGGCGCCGCGGGAGCATAAGGGTGTCACCGCGTAACGAACGGATAATCTAGTGCAGCGGTTCTTAACCTTTTGGCGTGGCAACCCAAAATATAATATATCTGAAGCCGGCGACCCTAACATTTTATTTATCTTCCAGTGACAATAATAGAATTGGGTCAACTATAAGGTTGTGTTTTGCTAAAATTGATGGCATTATAAAATATATGGAGAATTCCCGCGACCCATCCCTATACCACCCGCGACTTGAATTTGGGTCGCGACCCGAGGTCAAGAATCGGTGGCCTCGTGGTTAGTGACCCTGACTATGAAGTTGTTTTTAATATATGATAAGGGGAAAGAGCAAGAGGATCACCTGATGGAACGTAATCAACGCTGCCCTCATAACATAGGGCGTTAAGAGCGTATTGCCGGCCCTTTAAGAAAGGAATTGGCTTTTTTGAAGAGTCCTAAGTCTCACCAGTCCAGGAAAATTGCGCGTGAAAAGAAGTTCCGCGAAAAACGAACGGTCGTGGACGGCCAACTGTTGAGGTGAGGGTGAAATGAGTTAGGTCTCGGCTTCAAATCCCGCTATTGGCTGATACGTGTATGAAGATCATGAGTATTTGTACCCAAGTCATGGATGTCATATCTTCTATACATATAAAAGAAAGTCGTGTTAGTTACACTATTTATAACTCGAGAATGGCTGACGTTCATTTAGCTGAAAATTGGTAGGAAGGTAGCTTAGGACCAGGAGACGGACATAGGATACTTTTTATCCCGATTTTCTCGCGGGATTGGAGAATTCCGAAATGTTGTACTAATAAAGCTACAGACATTAAATTTAGCATGCCTACACATGATTCCTTGATTAGTATAAAGATGCACTTGCAAAGGAATTTTTCAAATTTAAGGCGGAACAAAGTTCGCCGGGTCAGCTAGTTATTTATAATTATGTTTATCCGTTGCTTACTTAGGACCCAAAGTGTGTAAGTACAAGCTTCGTTTAGTTCGAGACTAAGTCAATTGGTGCACCTAAACTGTACCGTGCTTTTTTTTAATTAAAAGGTTTGGCCAGGGCACCGATTAACCAGTCAGGTAGTTCGTCGTATATTAAAGTGGTATATCTTCCCATAGAGTGTTAACTTTATAGTTTACTACTGCCATTGATAACATCACTCCGCAAAGAAGCTGACCCAGCTACTTATCATGCCGGAATAATCATCAATAATGCTAAACAATTAACTTTATGCAAGGAACTGACGCCAAGCAACAGTGCTTGCGCTGCTGTGTTCCGGCGTGGAGAGTAAGACAGCCGGTGAAATTAGGGTACTCTTGACCTGACCTTTTGTCTAATCGTTTGTTTGTTTGTGTGTTTTGTTAAAGATGTGTAGAAAATCTAATGGATATGGATGGAATATAATCACTATTGCCAGGTTTCTACTTACTTGAAACACGCAGTTATTATAACAGCTTAGTAACGTTTTTGGCTGTATAAGCCGCATCGCCTATGACATGATTCCTAAGAATTTCTGGGCTTTTACCATCTGTGCGGGAGGAGAAGCAACTGGTACATTCTATGTTTAGATAAATCACGACAATTTTCGGATAACACAAAAAATAAACCTAGTTTACAATGAACGAGTGATTAAATATATAGAAAAGTGATTTCAGAATTCAAAGATAAGATGATAATTTATTATATAGGTGCATTTTAGATGTCGAAGGTTAGATGTTACTTAGCTACTATCACTTTGTTTCTTGAACAACTACTTTGGTTTTCCTTGAGTTATTTCTTTAGCCATTCCAAAGATCAAAAATTATCTTCAATGACTTTAAGACTTGACTTAATTTGCATGTCTCAAATCAATTTAAGAATTGGTTGTGATTTTACGAAAAGTCCGCAATTTGTCAACTTTCCGAATTCCTAACTACCTAATGGATTGAATGGAGCTGAATGGCACATAAGTGACACGTTGACGGATCCTTCTCCCTCTATCATATAGCAGTGTCTTGTGCCGTAGGTTAGGACATCAGAACTTACTTGAAGATGTCCGCTACGTCACACCGCCCTACCATCACGATAGCCAAAATTCGCCTTTCACTTGCGCGTGTGTGCGTGCCTTTCTACGAACACCAGCGACCTTCTCTTACTCCTTCACCCCTGGTACTACAGATCGAAGTTTTTTTTTTTGTCGCTCGAAGCCAAAGTTCGGTCATCGTCCCACTTTTGGGGTTCATTGTCTGCACCGTTTGCCGACCTACCTTCACATTTTGCCGGTATTTTGACCGCACAGTTAGGTTTTATGCGGTATTAAAATGCCGAGATGAGATCGCCGATAAACTCGTATCGGTACGTGATGACTCGAAGGATTGAATGGGTTGTATTTTGGGAAAGGAGTGGGAAGTCGTTAGCCACCGCTGCCGGCCCACCATGGATGCGAATTGAAACATGACATGGGTGATTCATCGAGGTTTTATGCACGGCGAGTTTATATAACCGACAATAAAATGTGGTATAAAACGGACGTCTGTTACAAGATATTTTGGCAAACGAGCAAGTGCGTTCACCTGATGGTAA
The DNA here is from genome assembly GCA_932294345.1 of Pandemis cinnamomeana. Taxonomy (NCBI): domain Eukaryota; kingdom Metazoa; phylum Arthropoda; class Insecta; order Lepidoptera; family Tortricidae; genus Pandemis; species Pandemis cinnamomeana. Next base: position 4,175,690 of record OW028724.1, on the reverse strand, counting down.
GTGAGCACCATGGACACCTGCAACGCCAGAGGGCTGCAGATGCATTGACAGCTTTGGGTGGAATACTTCAAGTGCTAGTAATTTCACAAGTTGTCTTACTCTCTTCGTCGGGACACAGCTTCGCAAGCACTGCTGCTTGGCGGCTGGATTGCCCAGTATGATGCTACCTAGCATGCTAGCACTAGAGCGTTTTGCAAAAAACTCTTCACAATCAATTTTTTCAGAATTTACCTAACTATTTTGGGTTTTCTACAATAAAAAATGTCTCCCAAAACTTCCATTCCAGTGCGTCACTTTTTTGTTCGTTGTTTTTTTATATGTATGGAACGTGACGTGCCTACAGGAGAAAAAATTCCATAGTAAAATCTGGAACTCATATGTTTTATTATATGAGAATCGACATGGTAAATGCCTCTGAGTAGGAAAAACCCAAAATAGTTTTATTAATAGTTAATAAAAAAACAAATATATTTACAAGATCTAAAAGTTAACTAAACATACAATACTTAAAACTAACTAAATATACCTAACTATAAAAAGAAAACTCCGTCTAAAAGGCCCTCCTGCGGCATAGACCCCAACACACTGGCATGTACACATGTATATTAGACAAATGAATACGTTCCGTATATGTATTATTATAATCCTGGACCTATGTAAAGAAAGTAGTCAATTTTATATTCCGACTTGATAAGACTTAGACATTTGTATACTTTGAAAGTAGTCATTTTTATATTCCGTCTGGACAAGACTTAGACATTTGTATACTCTGAAAGTAGTCATTTTTATATTCCGACTTGATAAGACTTAAACGTTCTGAAGTATTGGCTTTCTAATACTCAGACAAATTTATGTTTTACAGGTAGACATTTTTATATATCGCCATGTTTCCTTAGAGTCCATCCACGCATAAATCCGGTTAACGCGATATTTTTGAATTTTCTGTATTATTTTACTGAAACCTTTTGGCTCTGACCGGTACAAGACAGAAACAAGGGCTATACTTATAAGGTAACATAATAGAGGATGTCAGAGTGTTGTTCATGAATATTGCAGCGTGCATGCGATTTGCCACTAGAGGCGCTAGTGTCGCGTCAGGTCCAATGACATTCACTTTTCACTGGTTTTGGCGGGCTTCGTGACATAAATTATGATTTCTTTCATTTACCTGTTGAAAAATAATCTCCTTCGTGAAATTATCGCAAATATGAATTACTTGGCGATGAATGTGAACGCTTTGAAAGCGGAATTTTTTTCCAAACAAAACGGAACTGCACAACATTGCGAACAGCTACTTTTATGATAGTTATTAATAATTAATAAAGTTAATGAGATTCAAGATTTAAAACTTTGTTTCGGCGTCGATCTTATAAAGTCGCCTTTGACAGCTGTACCTCTGGACCTTAGTCAACAGTGGCGCCAACTGGTGAGCAAAGAAACGATAGTCCCCAAATATTTCGGAATAATTTTTAGACTTTGTATAGGATAACTTTATCACGAGAAAGTGAGAAACAAAATTTACTGTTTTTGTGTATCAATAAGTCCGTAAAATATGACCAGAACTGTCATTGAGTCGTCAAAAGGACAACGTGTATCTTGATAATGACATGAATTTAATATAAACGACGTTGTCATACTTTATAGCTAGCTCTTAAGCAAATTAGGTGAAAGGTGAACGACCATTTCTCCGGCCAACGAACTCTGATTACGGAGATAGCGTTTGGCGATTTTCGAATGTTCCACTTTTGATTATCATATTGGACATTTGAAAGTTCGATGGACGTTGGTGCCGTATTTATAATTTGAAATTTAAAAAGGCTTGATTGAAATTTAAAATACGACGGCATGCGTATGCGAATTACGTAAGAGGTCAGGATACAAAAGTCTTTCCTGTAGCCAAAAGTTAACTCGGGACCTACATAAAGTACTTTGGCCTCATCTGCACCTTCCACCAAGTGAGATAGAGGTCAATCACTGGTCAGTTCGAAGTAAAAAAAAAAAGTCCGTGATCGAATTCGAATTTTAGTTTGCATTTTTGATCTCGCAGCTGTTTTTTTTATTTATTCGAATTCATTTAGTTCGCCATTTTCGTTTCTCTTTTAAGAAACCGGCCAGTAGTTTAAGGAGTATCAGGGGCCCTGCCATGACTTCTTAATGCGATTCAATTCCGACTGAGTTCAAGTTTTAGCTGTAAATTATAGTATGGATCTGAGAACTAGCGAACTTATACTGAATCGGAATGAAATCACATTAAGACGACATGGTAAGCCCCCAGCTCTTTTATAAAATCACTAGCCTTCCGTCCGCAGCTTCGCCGGCGATAAATTAATTTTCCCGTAGGAAAAGGTATTTTCCCGTGGTAAAAAGTAGCCTATGTCACTCAGTGATAAAGTAGCTTCCTAACGGCAAAATAATTTTTGAAATCGGTCCAGTAGTTTCGGAGCCTATTCAATGCAAACAAACAAACAAACAATCAAATTTTTCCTCTTTATAATATTATATAGTATAGACGTAAGGCATTTTTGGCATAAAATCGAAGTATTTTTTATTAATGCGTGGGAGATTTCTAAAATTTTTAATTTAATGTTGTAGGTACATTGATCAATGTTCAAAGTATGCGACGACAAAGTGTCGACTTACTTTTTAATAAAAAATAGGGGTGCGAGTCGGGCTGCCTCCGCGTGTGGTCAAGAGCTGCGATTCGTTCTGGATCCGTCCGAGGGGAAGAGCAGTGCTTAGTCGCACCTTGGGCATCAGTTCATGATTTCCTGGCAGATCACTATCCACTGGCTAAGTGCCCGACAGACGGGAGGGGTATTTTGACCGTGTTCTACCGTACAACGTTGCCGACATCTTTGTCAATACTGTATTTATTACTTTGACACTGGCGAAATCATCGCATCGATCTATGGGGCCATATTTAAAAAAAAGAAGAAGTAATAAAAAATTACGTCGGAAAATCTTTACAAGGTGTTTCAATTAACCCAACCACCTGGAGAATAATTCCATTATACCTACTCTGAGACATCTTGTATGCACAAAGTGTTTTAAAATGTTCTCGAACATTCTTTTATTATTGGAATAATTTTTGATTCGAAATTAATTCGCCGCTTAGGCGCCGCACGCTTTGGACGCCGACCGACGTGTGCAAACATTTCGTCGACCACAATTAAAACGTTCTGAAAAACATTTACAACGGTGTTCAACCAAAACTAAATTAACAACCTGTTGAAGTATTCTCGAATTGTGTTTATTATCTTATATTTGTGTGTCTTGCAAAAAGGAATAAATTTCTTCTTTCTTTCTTTTTCTTTTCTTTCTCGATTTTTTTTTAAAGATTTTATGGCCTGGATGCTAGGTCCTTTAAGCCACTCGATTAATTTTAAGTCACATGCAGTAGGCAGGTTAAGTAGGTGTGTATCTAGCAGGTCGGGTCATAGAACCGCAGTTGCTGACGTCACGCATGTAGAAAGTTAGGAAGGCAACGGCGAAAGTCTCCTTGTTGCTTTGTCTACGCACGCTGGCTATAAAAATAACGTGATTCTCAGATGTACGCGGTTATGGAGGTTTCGCAAGGCGTTGTCTTCAGCTTACCCAGTGTCGGACACAGGTCTTTAAGGGGTCTATGCTATGAAGTGAAGTTATAAAAATAACGCGATTCTCAGGTACGCGGTTACGGAGGTTTCGCTAGGTGTCGTTGTCTCCAGCTTACCCAGTGTCGGACACAGGTCTTCAAGAGGTCTACTTTATTTGGCATAAAATTTAAAGTACGAAACTTACAGTACGCGTGCTAAGCCTCTAGTGTAAGTTTTCGCATATAAAGACATCTCGAACGCGTTCACGTAAACGTCACTATGGTATTGGCAGCGCCACTTGCGGATCGAAACGGCAACAAACAGTTCTCAAAGTATTTGGCACGCAATGTCGTATTTTGTGACCGAAAACTTGCACTAAGCATACTGCTTCTTCAAGTTTAAGGAAAACGCATTTCTCTATGTGTCAGTATGCCGGTTACGACAACAGGTGATTTAGTTTGTTTACGTCGAGTTACGCCACGCTGACTCACTGCCCCGTCCATTCATAACGCAGAGAAAATTATGCTTACAACGTATCAATGACGATTGCGGTAGCTGATAAATACGCGGAAAGCCGTCGAGATCAATCTCGATTGCAAGAAATTAGAGATACGTCGAGCATTGGGTGCATTCGATTTTCAATCTCGATTGAGTACTAGAAAATTCGGTAATTATGTGTTTGGGATACTTGTCGATTCGATTGCCTAATACTTAGTTAACGAACAATGAATTTGTATCAATTTTAGGAAAGTTTGTGTGGACACATTATTTTTTTTTTATTTAAATTGGAAGGCAAACGAGCAAGTGGGTCACCTGATGGTAAGTGACATAGGACAATATTCATAATGGGGGCCTTTACAGATCACTTCGAAACTAAATACCTTTTAGCAAAAATGGGACTACAGGACCATAACGACAATGATTTTATAATATGCGGCGAAGAGGTTGAAACAGTGGAACACATTATGTGCGAATGTGATGCCCTCGCCAGACTAAGAATGAAACTCCTTGGCGTCGGATACACTGAACCAGGAGATTTCAAGGCACTACCACTGCGCCCAATCACCCAAATTCATGAATGAGGGGGTAAAAGCGATGGAGTAGTGCGAAGGAGGGGTAATTACACAATGGGTCGAATTATTGAAATAGCTTAGGGACCTAGTCTTTCTCATAAACAAGTGTGAATCGGGGTGATATGGACATTTCCGTCTAAACATAGTATCTGATATGAAGTCAGCAATTGACAGACGCCTGACAAATTAGTGAAATGCGGTGCAAGTACAACTAATTAATTACTAATTGTCGTATAATGATATAATGTACGATTTCTATTAGTCGACAATTATAAACGTTTCACGCAAAATTAGCAACGGTGTTAAAATATTTTAGTTAATTTATAATGGTGGATTTATTAGGTAGACATTATCTCCTAATTAGATGGCTGCATACCACGTATAAAATGACATTTTCGAGCCAACTTTCTTGGCCGAGTTCATAATTTTAGAGTACCGCTGGTAATTGGATAGAAATGCGAAATTAAAATTATGATCGACACAGTCACCGTTTAAAGCGGTAATTGTTTGAATTTGTTTTAACTTATTTTTATTAATTAGCTGTGCAATTACGAGTGCTATCATCACTGTTCAGTATGCGATGTTTATAAAAAGTAGAGGATTGATTTGGTTTAGATTCCCTTTTCCACCTGTCTTATAAATTAGAGGTTTTATGAAATAGAGTCCAAATATATTATAATACGAAAATGCGGCTCATGCCTTGCCAAATAGTAAGTAAATGGTTTATTGTACAAATATAATCAAACAGATATAATATCAAAATATGCACAAAGGCGAACTTATCCCTATAAGGAATCTCTACTAGTCAATCTTTGAGTAGATGAGAGGAGCATTAAACGAGAGACCGACAAAGTGAGTGTGAATAGTCGAGCGAGTCCCAGGAAAAAAACAAAAGCCAATCGTAAACTTAGAATGAATTTAGTTTTTATTTGTAAGTGGCCAGTGCGCGCTTGGCGCGTCGCGGAGGCATACCGTGTTATAACCTATACGCCTACAATCATGCTAAACGTGGCCTTTAGGTCTTGTTGCCTTAGGCTCTGTCTACCCCGAAAGGGATAAACACGTGATTTATGTATGCATAAGTCATAAGTCATTTATTTGCAGAAAATAGTGTACAATGTATGTATGTCCATATGTAAATAAACAGGTCTATATCTTAATTACGCATAAATGGATAACTCACGTATAAAAAGTCGAGGGATGCTCGACATGTTTCGGACTATTTACATGTCGAGCATCACTCGACTTTTTATACGTGAGTTATCCGTTTATGCGTAATTATGATTAAGTCTCACGGTAGTTTCATGTTGAAAGGTCTATATCTTCCCGTAAGTGTCATTCATAATCATAAAAGGCGAAAAAACAGAGGGTGCGTTTTTAAAGAATACCATTGGAAAGTGGTTAAAAAACTGTGGTGAATTTAAAAACGAATAGAGTAGGAGCAAAATAGAGCTCTAATTAATCTCGCCAACAATAATTTGGAATTTTGCTTTTTTTCTTAGACAAAACCTTACTTTGCTACTCCGCTACTCAGAGCTTGAGCGAGCGTAAAACTTTTGTTTTTGGTTCTTTGTAATGGACCTCCGCAAAGTAACGCCTGATTTAATCATTTTTTCATAGACACTATACCTCAGCCAGTCTGCCTCCGTGGCGTCGTTCAGGGAGGGCTTGAGGAAGATGTGACAAACACCATCTCCTTAGATATTGTATATGTGTAACTACTCTTATTGCATTTTGTATGAATGCATGTGTGTTAGTAGTTTAATTTATTATTTGTTTGTTGTATTTAAATATGTACGCTCCATTGTGGCTTTCACTATCTGGAATTTTAAACTCACACGTTATCGGTCTCTCGTTTAATGCTCCTCTCATCTACTCAACGGTTAACTGGTAAAGATCCCTTATAGGGATAAGTAAGCCTTTGGTTATTAATGTTATTTTTATTTTTTTGTGAATTATATTTGTACAAAAAATCATTTACTTACTTACATACCTACGATTTCAAAATTACGCTATTTTGCATCTATATATAATAATCATTCAACACACTACAACAACGAATACAAATCTAAATAAATATCTACAGAACCCCCATTCTAAAAGCGCCTCGCGCTATTCAAACAGGAAAGCAATTAAAGATGTTTGCATAAAATATATAAAAAAAAAACTATTTCTAATTATTCCAAGTCGACTTTCAAGATAGACTGAAAGCGGTCTCATGCGCCGGTGCCAATAACCTGCGCATGAACCGATTGGCCATCATCGCAGAGGTGGTCAACTTTGGGTGCCTCTATATTTTAGGGTTTCTGAGTTCAGGGTCCGATTTTTGAAGAGACTTCACTCGATAGTACCACTCGAAAACGGTATAAATCAGTATATTCTAGCAAAACTACAATTAAAATTAAATTTTAATTGGAGCTGTGATTTTATTGTAGTCTAAGTGGGTAGGTGCTTCTCGTACTTCCATCCTGGTCTGGAAGCAAAGAAAAAACAGAATGTACCAACTGTTTCTCTTCCCGCGCAAATGGTAAAAGCCTATCGAAGGAATGGGCGAAAATCTTAAGAATCATTCTATAGGCGATGCGGCTAGCAAATCATCACTATTTTGATTCCTCTTTATGCTAAGCGTGACCTTTGGGTCTGTCTGTAACGGATAAAGACGTGATTTATGTATGTAAGTATGTACTCGTATGTACTCGAATCTTAAATTTACCACCAAATTTGTTTTTATCTTTCAGAAATTGAGCCCTAATGATGAAAATCTATTTTGTAAATTATTACAAAAGTATTGATACAAATATAATCTAACACACACACACAAAAATCACGTCTTTATCCCTTACGGGGTAGACAGAGCCTAAGGTAACAAGACCTAAAGGCCACGTTTAACATGATTGTGTGCGTATAGGTGGAAAGGGGAATCTTAATAGTGATGGGTTGCTAGCCGCATCGCCTATAACATGATTCCTATACCCATTCCCTCGACGGGCTTTTACCATTAGCTCGGGAAGAGAAGTAACTGGTACATTTTATGTTTTTTCTTTACTCCCAGACCAGCATGGAAGAATATAAACTAAAGTTACCTTATAAACTAGTCCGGGGTCCAAATTTGACACTTTCAAAGTCACCCATAGCCAACCTTCGGGGCACTAAGCGCCTGAGTGGCATGGCAATTTAGTGTACATAGTTCGATTGTTTTGATTTACAAAACAATCAAAATATTTTTACATAATAAAGCAAAAATTACCGGGTCTTTCCAAATGAAAAGGTTCAAGTGAAGAAATTTATAAAGAATTCGCATTGACGTTCATTTGTATAAGTAATTGTTCGATTAGCTGCGCTATGACTAGTTGCAATAGAATGTGGTTAAATAATCCATAAATTAAAAGGTTTGTTACATTAATTGTTATATCGTAATTTAATATTTGTTTGGAGAAATTGTCGTTAGTTGAAGAAAAAGAAAGAAAGTAGTGGCTGGTGGGATTGGTTGTGTTGCTCGTGGTTTTAGGTAGGTAATTCTTTTTAAAAATTGTTATTGTTTTACTTATATATTTTTGAGCTTGTCTGGAAAATTTAAATGTCAAAATGACGGTTAGTTATAAGTAATCTTAACTAGCGTTTATAAATAAGTAGTACTATTAATTATTACGTGTTACATTTACTTATTGCCGTGCTGGTCTGGGAATAAAGAAAAAAACAGAGAATGTACCAGTTGCATCTCTTCCCGCGCAGATTGTACAAGCCCATCTGTAAAAGACTGGGCAAAAGACTTTTTCCACTTTTTTATAATTTGAACTTCATTTAAAATCTGTGATTAAATTCATTTTAAAATACTAAAGTTCCCCTGTTAAAATTAGTTTAGTTAGAATAGTGGAATAAAAGTCGCTTGAAGTCTGTTAAAAATAGGCACAAAGTGTCAAGCGTCATAAAATGTCAGTGACCAGTAATTTATAAATCAACGAACCTTTACGCGTCCGATTAAAAATAAATCGAACCCCAAACGCCGCTGCCAAAAGTTGGCGATCACTTAAAAATATGTACATCGATCTCCAACATTTGCCAAATATTGGCGCTTGCTTGCTTTAAAAACCCAGTAAATCGTAAACCAAATGTTGGTGATGGCTACGAAATAAATAAAACTCAACTGAAACATTTGCCAAACATTGGCGATCACTGAGGTCAGTGACGTTTCACCTATTTCTATTTGGGCGGGCGGTCTTTCACAACGTCAAAACATAATAACATAACATACTTTATGACAGTAAGATCAAGGTTTAAAATGCTGTGCTAGTATGTTAGAGATCGTGCTAATGCTTTATACTCACTAGCGAATATTGACCTAGAACACGTCTAAGTATTTATTTTCTAGTTAAATCTCGTTTCATGTTTAGAGAAATTACTATTCTCTTTTCAAAGTGGCTGCCTACACTCTTAGCGTGCGTACCAAGTTATTTTAAAGATAACTTTAACCACAACAGACGATTTAGACGTAATATTTCGTAGGTTTCGTAGGAAAAACATAGAATGTACCAGTTGCTTCTCTTCTTGCGCATATGGTAAAATCCCATCGAGGGAATGGGCAAAAATCATAGCATAGCATTATAGGCGACACGGCATCCCATCACTATTTTCGCTCAAATCTTGATAAACGTATGGCTTTTAGGTCTTGTTACCTTGTGCTCTGGCATATAGGCGGAACGGGGAATCGAAATAGTGACGGGCGATTATAAATTTATATAAATAAAAATCAACGTTGCTAAGCGCAAAACTCGAGAACGGCTGGACCAATTCGGCTATTTCGTTTCATATGCTTACGCACGGAGTGTTATGATGGAGAAAAAAACATAAAAAATACTAAAGAAAATGGAACGAGGGCGAAGCCACGGGGAATAGCCAGTAAATAAATAAATTTCAGGGTAAAGTTCACACAGTGCAGTCCCAAGGTAAGCTTTGTGTCTAGTGTCTAGGTTGGAGATGGATCCGTTGCAATCTAAAATCGAGCGCAGGTATCTTATCTCTACGGCACGAGATGATTTTTATACTCTGACCTGAAAGATTAACGAAAATATACTGGATGTAAGCTTCGAATTTTCAATTTTCCGTAACCGTCTTCTATTTGATCTTTTTATTTCTTTATTTTTATTTTTTATGTAACCTTTTCACTGCAAATGGCATAATGAATTACCTTGTACCTTCACCAGATCATCAGTCTATCTCGAGGGGGCCTTCCTTCGCTGTGTCTTCCAGTAGGTAGGTACGTGGTCGCCAGTAGAGCGATAATTAGTAGAGAATTATTAACTGAGCTAGAAAGTACAAAAAAAGAAAAAGTGAGGGTGTTTCACTTAAATATGATGATACTATCAAATGAATCAAGAATTTGGACTTCTTGATTTTTTATGTTTACTTTTACGGAAATTAAATTTCAAAACGACACTGAATATTAGGACACAGAAAAATCCGAAAAGTAAAGCTATGGCTGGAAATCGAACCCGTATCCTCGTCATTCAGTGACGTGTGCTATACCCCTACACCACCCATAGCGGGTACTTTACCTCGCGGCCATATCTTACTTTTCGGATTTTTCTGTGTTCTAATTTTCAGTGTCGTTTAAAAATTTAAATATGATAGTAAAATCCGTCATCATCTACTGTGTGTGGGTTGGTCCTGCTCACGTATCACGCTAGTGTTGCGGATGTCCATGGGTGGTGCTCGTTCACCATCAGGTGACCCACTTGCTCGTTTAGCTTCCTTGTCGTATAAAAAAGTCATGCAATAGTTATAATCTTTGTACCAGGATCACAGGACACAGCTAGAGGTATTAATCTCTGTGTCCGTCAAGTAAATCCCAGTCACATCATACAAGTTCGGAAATCGGCATGCATTTAGGTTCATCAACCGCCGCTAGCGCATCATTTTGGCTAGCTCTTGTACATTACGTGACGGAATTTTTTAATTGCCTCCCGCTCCCTCGCGTCGCGGTTGACGCGAGTGCGAGCGAGAGGCACACCTCGCAGATTCGTGCCCGTGTGTTTGGGAATAGGGTCCTTGACATGAGAGTGTTAAAATAATTAATTAGATATGGTTTGAGGTATTACTAACTTGGAGTTGTCTGAAAAATAATTCTATTCTACTTCATTCAACGAGGTTTAGAATTTATTAGGTATTTTTATGAAATAGGATGTAAAACGAGCGAGGTTAACCTGATGGGAAACGATCCATATATACAAACATAAATCAGGTGTTTTTCCCTTACGGGGTTTACGGAGCCTAAGGTAATAAAACCTCAAAGCCACGTTTAGCATGATTGTGGGCGTATCATCACTACATAGTATAAATATGTCGCTTTCCACTGTCTCTCTCTGTCCCTATGTATGCTTAGATCTTTAAAACTACGCAACGAATTTTCATGCGGTTTTTTAATAGATAGAGTGATTCAAGTTTTCTTTACAGATTAATTTGCGGGCAACAGATACACATTCAACGTCAAAATCGGTGATCATTTTAGAGCCTTGTCGCTGTAACGACTGTGACACATTCAACAGTCGGTGTTACTACGTACCTTAATGCGACAAAGCACTAAAGCGATGAGCCACTTTTAGCGTTGACTTACAAATAAAGGATACTCGTAATAATTGAATTATATTGGAATGCAATTCATATTAATCAAAAGGAAAACCATCTGGGAATTCCATAAAAGATTAATTAGTTGCAACCGTATTAGGGAAATATTTAACGTGCAATTATCGGAGGATAAGGAATAATTAAATTAAATTACTAATTAAATTAATTCGTGGAATACGTGCGATTTTATCTTCTTAATTTTATATTTAAATGCCGTTGCTTAGGGAAACAGAAAATAGGAACCCCTTTATAACGTAACGAGTCTGCTTGAATGGAAATTCAGAATCCTTTGATCGTAAGTGTACTCTGGATACACCATTGCTTTATAATTTTAATCATCATCATCATCATCAAAAGACGTCCACTACTGGACATAGGCCTCCCAAAAAGCGCCATAAACGGATTCTTGCTTGGCTAATTGCCGAACTCGCTCGCAATAGCCATCGTGTTTATTTGACAGTTCATGTATGGGCTGACAGTTGGCATCGGAATCAGCTAGCTGTCACATTCATACAAGAACTGTCAAAATGAACACGATGGCGATTGCGAGCGAGTTAGGTAATAAGCCTACAGGTCGTCGGTCCATTATGTGGGGGACCTTCCAGCACGCCACTCGAGAACCTTCTGGCTCCATCGTAATAATTATAATTTTATTACTTTAAAGTATTTTCAGACATCGTTTTCGTATCAGTGGTCCACGCGCAGCTAAAAACAGCTCTCAAAGCGACTTTGACAATTGTTATACCGACACACTTTCATGCGGCTATGTTCTTGAGTATAAATGATTGCCGATATCGGTCAAAAGCTATCACGATATGATAAAAAGAGAGGGAGTTGATGTGTGGGCCTGCGTGGAAGCTGTCCAAGCCCTCTCACTCTGAGAGGGAGCCTATGGCCAGCAGTGGGACGCATATGGACAGTGGCGTAACTATAGGGTGGCAGGGGTGGCAAAATGCCAGGGGCCCCTAGCTCTACGGGGCCCCGAACTGGCTTGGTTTAGAGCACAGAAGAGACGCTGATGCACTTCTTTATATTGAGGAAGGAGCATCTGACGAATTTGCCGCGGGCCCCAGACGTTATAGTTACGCCACTGCATATGGGCTGGGTAAAATTAAAGAAGTCGTTACTTTTAAATGATTATCCACACATTTTCGACCGCCTTTTATCGTTGCATGTATTAATTTAATGCACGAGTACCTAGACATCAAATTAATAATGTAGAAAATAATGTTACTTATTTTTATTCCGTGGTCGCATACTATTTAATTATACGTTTTTTCATATTTTGACGGTTATTCCGTTGCGCATTATTTTTCAAATGCTATCAAACTAGAACATAAAGAAAACAATTCAAATACGAGTACAACGTTGGAAATGGAAATCTCTCGATTTAGTGTGTTATTAAAAACACGTCTCGGATTGATGAGGACCTGGCTTCGATTACCAGCTCCAGCTCTATACTTTTCTATAATTTTCTTTGTGTAATCTGTTCAATAATTGTTAAAGCCAAAAACACGCAAACATAAAGCAATCAGGCTTCTGCCGCACAACGGAGCCGCATATTCCCAGCTACCTTAAATAAAGGATAAATTATATTCATAACCTTTCAATAGAGTTTTCAGAAACAGAATTTGTGCGGCAATAAACATTCCAAAAAGCAATGTTTTACGAAAAAATAAACAAAAGATTTTGTCCGCGCGAGAGAGCCGGCCGCACCACCGGTCAATAGCGGTGTTTGTTTGAAATACCGTTTGCACAGTAGGCCCGTAGCATCATAAATTAGACAATATTATAATGAACGGGAATAGTTGTAAAACTGTACTTTATTTTTTTCATTTTGAGACGGTCTGTGACGTAGCAATGGCCCATCCCTTAGGTTCGCGATTTTCGACTCAACATTCAAAAGAATAAGATTTATTTTTCTTTTTTGTTTATCAGAAGACTATTTATCATTTGAAGTCTCAACAGTACGTCCCGTTAACCTTTGTATGTATGACAACGTCACAAATTTCCAAACACAGTGGGGTGTCTGCTACTGAATGAAAAATCATTTTAATGTCGTTTTTGAAGTGTTTATTTAAAAAATTTAACGTGAATTGCACAGTCGATTCTTTGCACCACAAAATGACTTAGCTTGATTGCATATTCATTTCACATAATTACTATGCACATGCACCAAATAATTATATTTGGGCTTAAACGCGAGAAATTAGTTGCGACGAAAAACTACTTACTTAACACTCAGAACAGAGTTGAGTTAAAAATTTTCCTGGCATAAAATTATTCACTATCTTTACAATTAAAACTTATCATTCCTTCACAAAACACAAAATCGTCCTAACAAAGTCAAACAATACTTCAACCAGTAGCCTCTTTTGACCAACCTGCGAAACCATTCCATTATTATTTGGTAAAGGTACGAAACAAAACACTACTAAACAAAAGCATATCTCCGGTAGCTCATGAATATATTAGGTTTAAACCTAACGGTCTTCAAAGGGTTGCCAGCAATAAATCAAAATGGCGGAAAGAAAGGGGTAAATGGTGTACCGCGAAGTTATTTAGTGATGCGGTGTAACTTCTAGATTGTAAGTTGTAAAGATAGTCTGTAATTTTTGGGATCATAATTTATGATAGTTTCTTTTTCTAAGCCTAAGGCCTAATTGTAATTTTACATATATACCAACACGCCTCGTTCCCATAGGGGTAGGCAGAGATCGTGACATTGGTACTATTTCCGTTTCATCCACATATATTATACTGGTCGGTTTAGGTTACTCTTGATCCTGACCTTTTGTCAAAACGTCCCCAATTTGGTTGGTTGGAATTCTTTGAGTTGTAAGTCACGTCATTAATCCATTCTGGTGTATTTACTAAGCTAAGGTTTTGAAATCACATCAGTGAAAATAAACATAATATTATTATACAATACGACTAAAACGAAACTGAAGCTCTTTAAATTATTGTATCAACAACAGATCGAAAATTTTAACTGAGCAGAAGTTTTACAAAAATATTTAAAATTTTAACTTAGTATTTTCACGAATGTGATTTCATATATTGGCCTTCTGGACTTTTGCGTGACACCGAATTATATTACTCATTATACGTCACTCACAATTAAAAAAATCACGTCGTTTGCAGAGATAACCACATGCTGTAAATGAAATTAGTAAAAGAGGATTTTATTTACGACAGCTTATTGTTAAATTAAAACTACAAACAACATGAATTATGACTACATTATTTAATTAAATAAATTAACTAAGCTAAAACTTCGCTTAAAACAATACGAAACTTTCGTAATTTCCGAAATTCCAGAAGATTCCTTTTTGCAATTTCAGAGAGAAAGATGTTCCTGTTTCGGATAAAACCAAAGTTCTAAATTTTACTGATCATTCGATAATTATAGTCCATTAATCATTTATATTTTAAATACTGAAGTCACCATCTGTAGTTTGAGGATTTTTAATTGTATCTCATTCAGATATATAAAAAAGTGTCGCCTATTCCTTTGAACTTATAAACACACAATTAGTCTGAAGTTGACAAAACCATTGAAAACAAACAAACATTATAATGCACCGCAATAATGCTGGTGCAATACCTGCGTTCTCTGCGACAAAGTATTTTTTATTCCCAACCTTAAAAATAGTGGGACACACATTTTTTACCAATTTGTAATTTGGCTTGTTTGCATAAGTCCAAAAATATGTAATATTGTGTGTCAAACTATTCGTTCAGTGCACTTTTTAAACCGACTTGAATTCCGTAGCACGGCTTGCTTAACGTAAGAAAGAGTATGCCGTGAGGAAGATGGAATAATAAAATGATTAACAGGGTAAAACACTTTACTGTTGAAACTGTAAGTCACGACAAAAAGATGAGAGCCATTATCAATGACAGTGAAATATTATTACAAAGAAACCATAAACATTGGACAACTAAAAATTATAAAAATGCTAAGGAGTTTGCAAACACCTCAACAACTGCACAATGATAACATTAAAGCTCAGTACGTTAGTTGGCTTGTCGTTTACAAACGCTTTGTTTCTGTGCGCACATTTGGCCAAGGAAATAGCGATAGACCAAGACGGCCAAAGATAACGATGCACCCTTTTAGAGCCGCCAATTTAAAAAATAAAAACTATTTTCACAAAATGCTTTCTAATCGTAAAAAAAGGTTGCAATTTTTTGCGAACGCCCGTTTTGTTGAATCGTAAAAACGTTAAAAACTAAATTTTAATTGTTATACGTTTTGCGCAATGCTTTTCGGGTTATAAAACGATTAAAGTCCAGAAAAATGTTGCGTTGCTATGACAGAGTTAGAATTTGCCGCTCCGAAACAATAGCGAAGCGTGAATAACGGTTCTCAAAACACTTGGGACTTTCTTTACTGAGAACAGAGATCTATGGGCGGGAAATTGAATAATTAACAGAGAGTCAACTCAAAGAGACAATTGGCCAACCCTTACTACAATGGCAAAGGAGAAGGTGTCTAAAAAGCTTAGTATGAATGCTTTGGAATAAATCTGCACATCATTTCAATGACATTTATGTGTTACTACTTACTAGTGCATTCGGGTTTTCCAATGCAACTGTGTCGGGAAACTCTACTGTACTTATAAAATTTTTTTGAGCCACATCGGAAACGCCGCTAAATATAAGGTAATATTCTCAAGCAAATCAAAGAAAGGGATAGAGACGGGATATATGTAGAAGTATGTACAGTCAAGGGTACACATTTTACCCTTTACATTACCAAAACGTAAAAACATCTATTCATTATATTCATTTAGTACAGTGTTTTTCAAACTGTGGGTCGCGACCCCTTGGAGGGGTCGTCAAGCCTCGACAAGGGGGTCGCGAGAGGTCGCGGAAACGGATCAAAAAAAAAAATGCATCAAATAAAATACCTACATGAAAAAAAGTAAGGGGGGGATCGCGAAATATTTTTTTCATACTAGGGGGTCGTATTGTGAAAAAGTTTGAAAAACACTGATTTAGTACACATAGAATGTCCTAAAAAACTTTTAAAACACACACACTTAACATAAACATTAAAAGTGCTTCTTCAATTCTTAGTAGGTACCACTACACAACGGTTTAGTTTAATTAGTTATTACATAAAGCAAATTCCATATTGACTAATTACCTTGCACTTGTGCCAAATTATTTGGCGTTGGCACATAATTTAATTTGTAAACGTAACGTAAAGCTATTGGGAGTCGAACCCAGATCCTCATTATTCCGTGATGCATGCTTGCACCCCTACGCCACCCGTTAGCCTTCGAATTTTCCTAGCGAGCGAACCTAAACTGAATCGGAATTGAATCGCATTATGACGTCATGGCAAGGCCCCTGCTGAAATCTTCGGGAACCATTCTCAGACATCTTGTACTATCAAAAAAAAAAAAAAAAAAAAATCAAAAATGTTTATTTGGTTTTTTACATTTATGGTTTACAGTAATACTATCGAACAATTTGATTCCTGACCCACCGTAGAACGGTTTCACAGTAAACGACACAGTGATTTTCCTTGTCAATTCAATGTAACGTCACCACATTTACTGTGACAAGGATCCACAATGGGTCAGGATTCAGTTGATTCGATAGTAGTTATATATCTGTTTTCCATGCAAAATGTTGACTACGCATCGATGACTGTATCGGTCTATCGCTCACAATTTAACTGTGAGAGATTCCATAAAGGAAAAATAACATTTATAGTTACTTGGTTTGTCTTGTAACCAGCTTATTTTCTGTGTCTTCAGCGCTAGGTAATTTTTACCAGCGACTTCGGCGTTTAAAGTTGTGTGAACTCACTCTAGCTTTCCGGGACATCTAAAGATAACTGGCTTTAGGTATTTCTTTTTATTTAATGCTGACCTATGTTTACAAGAAAAATAGTAAAAGCAACAAACAGAATACCATAGAATTTACCAGTAGCTTCTCTTCCCGTGCAGATGGTATAAGCCCATCGAGGGAACGGGCGAAAATCATAGGAATCATGTTATAGGCGATGCGACTAGCAACCCATCACTATTTTGATTTCCCTTTCCAGCTATACACCCTTAAACATGCTAAACGTGGCCTTAAGGGTTTGTCAACTTAGGCTCTGTACCCCGTAAGGGATAGAGACGTGATTTGTGTATTGTATTGTAACAAACAGAAAGAAATGGAAAAGTTAACCGCAAAATTCAGTCATAACTGTAACACCAATTATAATTCTGAATATTATTAAACTGTTTAACACTAATTAAACTGTCCCATTAGTCATTGGCTCCGACACGCCGCCGGTGCCACATATACTATACGAAATAATTTGACTGACAATTTGTCGGCGACTTTTGGTAGTCTGTGTAATTGATAGTTTTATAATTGACCTTTTTCTCGACTGATCTCATTTGAAAGTGATTTTATCTGGTTAATATAGGTCGTTAGAAGGAAAGTGGCGCCAAACGTGATGAGAGTCAGGTGACGCCAAGTATAATAGGTGGTATCATAAGTCGGGTGCATTTTACTCTACAATTAAAATTAACACATTAATGAATGACGTCAGGAAATATTTTTGTAATTACTTCTTCAATGCTTGCGTCACTCCAAACTAGGGTTGCCAACTATACTGTTTTAAACAGTATTCTACTGTTTTTCACTAAATTATACTTTTTACTGTTTAACAAAAAAAAAGTATACAAAATACTGTTTTCAGCATCAAAATGTAGACACATTATTATGTGTTACATTTAGACGCTCACAATTTTTTTTATTTAGTCAGAGGGCGCACATTACACTGCTCAGTGCAGCGCAGCCACAAACATATCGCACTGAGTTTCTGAACGAATCTGTAGTGTCAAATATTCAAGGCTGTCAGCTGTCACTCACTGACAGACATGCGAGTGTGTGTGTACGTACGTTCTCAGAATCTATCCGTTTTTTTGCGTGGACCTTGTTTGTTTTTGTAATAAATCTTTAATTAAATTATTTATTTTTTAAATCTTTATTAAAGTAATTAAATATAAGTAATACAGTGATAAGTTTAGTGTACAAAAGATGGAAAGTGACAACGAATTATCTACTTCTACAACGCCAAGAAAGAAAGCCAAACTGTCGAAGGTACAACAAAAATATAAGCACGAATGGGAATGCCAATATGACTGGTTAACTAATGATCCTCTGTGCGAATTTAATGCTAAATGCAAAATATGCGCTTTAACATTTACTATTTCTCACGCAGGTGTTGGACAGGTTTGGTACTTTCGTTTGCATTTGCTTGATTTCCACTTATCTATTTTTTGACATGCTTAAATTATTAGACATTAAGGTAACTATTTTACATAATATATATATATTTCGTTTCTGTTTTTTAAGGTTAAACAACACTTGACCAGCAAAAAACATAAAGCAAAAATGGAAATGAGAAAATCTAGTGGATTGTTACAAAAGTTTTTTCCTAAAACTTCTGCTTCTACATCAGGCTTGTCTTCCCCTTCTAATGAAGATACCAAGTTAACAGCGGCCGAGTTAGCGATGACATACCATACTGTCAAGCATAATTTATCGTACAGTAGCCAGGACTGTGGTATCAAATTAAATAAGATTATCTTTGTCGATTCAAAAACAGCCACTAACTTACGATTGGCTAGGACAAAAATGGAGGCATTAGTGACCGAAGTTCTTGGCCCACATTCCTTGCAGTCTGTTATTGACCAGTTAAATAAAGACAATGTATTTTACTGTCTACAAACTGATGCCTCCAATAAAAAAAATATAAAATTGTTTCCTCTGGTAGTTCAATATTTTACTCCTAAAAATGGAATACAACAAAAATTAATTGATTTCTATGAAAATCCAGATGAATCAGCCAATGGGATGTTTTCAGCCATTAAAAACTCTTTAGAGTTTTATCAACTTCCTTTCAATCAATTATCTGGTTTTAGCGCAGACAATACAAATGCAAATTTTGGACATAATCA
This sequence comes from Pandemis cinnamomeana, assembly GCA_932294345.1. Lineage (NCBI taxonomy): Eukaryota > Metazoa > Arthropoda > Insecta > Lepidoptera > Tortricidae > Pandemis > Pandemis cinnamomeana. The sequence goes on along the minus strand of OW028724.1, from coordinate 4,156,445 downwards.
TTCATTATATACAAACATCTTAGAAGTTGTGCCAGACTTAATAAAAGGAAATTGTCATGCCCATATTGTGCATAATTCAGTAAAAAATTCTATGAATTGTTTAAATTATGATATTGAAAACATTATATTAAAAATCTATAGTCATTTTTCTGTTTCTGCATGCAGAAGGGAAGAATTAAAAAGATTTGTAGCGGTTGCTGAAGGAGAATTCCATGAAATAAAAAGACACATAGGAACTCGTTGGCTATCTCTTCTACCAGCAATTGATACAATTTTACTTAATTGGACACCAATTTGTAATTATTTTGTTAGTTTGGATGTTGACTGTCCAATGGTTATACAAAATTTATTAATGTTAGATGATAATGGTAAAAATAATGTGATTTATAGTTACCTTCTTTATGCTAGTCACATACTAAATGTTTTCAATAAAACAATTAAAAAATTAGAAGGAAATAATGTAACTATCTTAGATGTTTATAACATTATGACTGGTTTAAAGACTGAGCTAATTCAAAGAAAAAATGATAAGTATTTTGGCCATGAAACAAAAAAAGTTTTAAATATTATTAGAGAGTCATCCCAAGAAGTTTTTGATAGAACTATAAATAACTTCATACTTTTTATTGAAAAGGCTAATTTGTACTTAGAAAAATGGTTTGATTTCAGTCAGACTAACTGGCTTTCTTTAATTAGCTGTTTGTCATTAAAGTCTGCAGTCACGTTTGATCATTTTGAAAAAATTATAGAGAATCTAAATTTGTATAGACTTAATATTGGAATGGACGATTTATATTCTGAAATAACAAATTTTAAAGTAATTTATGAAAAAGTATCTGAAGATAAAGATTTTCTTGAAATGAGTACTAGCCAAAAGTGGAGCCATTTATTAGTAAACACTTCAGAAGAATTTAAAAATATAATTAAAATTGTCTCATATCTACTTTCTGTTCCCGCCACCTCAGCATTTACTGAAAGAGTTTTTTCAGTAATGAATGCTAAGTGGCGAGATGATAGAAATAAAGCATCTATCAATTTAATAAAAAATGAGCTCCTCATTTATTTTAATTTCAATTTTGATTGTAATGAGGCATATGATGTTTTTAAAAACGATTGTAAATTAGTAAGTTGTGCGAGAAGCTCCAAAAAATATGTATTTAAAAATAATAAATAAATACTGTTTGTTTTGCTAAAATACTGTTTAATAATCTTCATAGACCTGAATATACTTTATTTCTTGTAAAAAAAGTTGGCAACCCTACTCCAAACCCTGACCCTTATAAACATATGCACATATTACGAAATATGTTTGATACTTAAATCGGCAGGACTGTATCTACATAATATTATGATTTTTGGTACGGATACATTTTTAATTTTATTGCACTTTTATCACTTCTCTCTTGGCAATTCTCACTCACAGTGAAATTAACTTATATAGCCTCTTTTTAAGTTTCCTCTTTCGAATCAGGTTACTAGGAAGAGATCCCTTTTAGGAATAATTTCGCCCTGTACTATACTTACTTTCTATCTTTACCTTTTTTGTGTTACGAGCAATAAAAAAATTACTTAATCGAATCAAACGTAAGCGGAGTCCTTCCACGAACCACAAACAATTACTTTGTTACTCATCAAAGTAGCAATATAATTAGTAATTAATTCATAATTATACCAGCTTGTGACTTCGGCTTCGCCCCGTTACAAAAGTCACTACATGCATACATAAATCACGTCTTTATCCCTTACAAAGTAGACAGAGCCTGTGGTAACAAGACCTAAAAGCCGATAGATGGAAAAGAAGGGTAATCAAAATAGTGATGGGTTGCTAGCTGCATCACCTATAACATGATTCCTGAGAATTTCGCTTATTCCCTCGATGGGCTTTTATTATCTGCGCGGGACGAGAAGCAACTGGTACATTCTATGTTTTTCCTTTGCTCCCAGACCAGCAGGCTTATTATATTACCTAACACGCTCGCAATCGCCAACTTTCCTCTTGAATCACTCTATATATTTAAAAAAACTTCAGCAAAATCCGTTGCGTACTTTTGAAGATCTAAGATCTCTGCTCGCATACATAGGGACAGACAGCGGAAAGCGACTTTAATATTCTATTGATTGATTTAAGAATAGAATCATTACCATTTTCACCATTTCATCAAATCCAATGGAGTCATTTTTTCAAGGCAACCGACTCCTTATACTAACACTAGTAAAAGTAACTTCAAACGTACACGCCCAACTACCTGTCCGCCAAAAAACCAAACCTAAACTCGCCTCTAACAAAGACCACACCTAATGCAAAAGCGTTTTATTGCTACCCGCATATTCGCCGGCTAAGCTCAACAATATTATATTACTACGTTTACTACTGTCGGCATCCAAACATTGTCGCAAAATCAAAGCCATCGTTGTCTTTTAAGCAGATTAACAAACCCTAACCTACCCTTTCACAGCTTCAAGCCGAGTAAAAGCGATTGTCTATTGTTTTGCTACCGAGAACAAATGACGGTGAGTTTGCTTTGCGGATTACGCTTTCTAGGGTTCTGTTACCAAAGGGTATGAACTATTACCAGAGCTCCGTTGTCTTTAAACATTTTCTATGGGATGTAGACCGCGATTATCTTTGACAAGCTCGCGGTATTTCGACGCAGTTGCATGTATCATGATCACGGGTAGACTGAAGAAGTTCCGGGTAGATATTAAAGTTACCCGATATCTTGTCGATGATCTTTCAAAGGACTATATCTTATGAACGGTAAGTAGTAGAAGCTCAAAACGTGCACTCGACGTGTGTTATTATCAGCGCTATAACAACAAATAATGAAATGAGTTGGAAATAAATGTTTCCTTCATCAACCTTAATATTTCCGGCATGTTTATTACGGAACCATTCACGCTCGAGTTTAGACGCACTTGCCTTATTTTTAGTAGTATACAGAAGCAGATAATTAATGGTAAATGGGACATGTTTTTACCTGTTTTCTGTTAATCTTGCTTCTTTGAATGGAAGTTTATTAATGCCTTTTGCTAAGCTCATTTGTGAATCAGTTTTTGTATTGTACGAAATACGGGCTTCCCAATAAACAGTCCTATTAAATTTTGTTTGTTATAGCGGTAAGATAAATCACTTAAAAATGTTGTTTTCTTAAGCAATGTTAAGTAAGTTTAGAAAATTTGTATTTAACATTTTTCGGAGTCATACTTAACTTACATACCGTCACGCCTCTTTCCCGTAGGTTTAAGAGAGACAACTTTACTTGCTACGATCCTGACATATGAGTACCTCTTCTGCTCCATTCACATTCCTCAATCTCTTCATACATACACGTCGGTTTCAGGTACTCTTCAGCTGACCTTTTTTTAAAACGTCCCCAATTTGATCTCAGAACGTCCGTTTAGGCCTTCTCCTAAAATTTTCTTTTAGCTTTGCCTTTTCTGAGTCGGACTAAAATAAACTGCACGTACGCTTGCCAGTAGTATCTGTATCGCTAGATCACGTAGTTTTTCGTAAGCTAATGTCACTCCCATACAATTTTGATCCATTTTCTTAGCGTTATCGACAGTAGGAAGTGACTATGTTCAGCTACAGTAATATGTGAATTGAAGTCAATACTAACGCCGTTATTATAAAATGGGTTAAGTAATGCAGCATTAAAGTAATAAAGAGGAAGTCGACAATCATTAAATAATAGTTATTAAATTTCGAAGAACTGCAGTTTAATTAAATCACCCTCAATATTACGAAATCAAGGAGACTCCGAATTCCAGGAAAATAGCTGGAGCTAAAATAACTGAAATTAATTCGATTGACATATTACGTGACTCTGGTGTGACTAATTTTGGTTATACAATCATCCTCATCGATTCCAGCCTATATACGTCTCACTGCTGGGCATAGGCCTCCTCTCACAATAAGAGAGCTTGGGTTATAGATCCCACACGGGTCTGGTGCGTGTTGGGAGCTTCACACACACCATTGTACAAGCGGCTGCAAAAGTGCATGGACAGTTCAGTAAAATAATGCTTGCAGGCGACCATACACGTAGGATTATAATTTTTAAAAAGAAGTTATGGTTTAGTCTATGGGAGTAGCGGGGAGAGGGGATTTGCAAGGATGGCGGACAGCTTGAAAATAATTAAAAGCAGTCGGTGTTAATTCTGGGGTTTTATTTTAAATACTACATACATGTGATACAAAAGTCCCTAAAAAAAAATCCATCAAGCTTAATACAGTCTGAAGTCATTTAACTTAATTGGTAGGTTACCTATAGAATATTTTAACAGAGGGATGCAATGTAGATGGTCTCTGTGCTGTTCAATCTTAAATTTTACGAAAATAGGTTTCTTTTTAAAGATATTTTTATCGTTTATTTTTGTCCGGTAAACCATGGGTATTGCCGTCGTACTAAGTACTATTACGGACTTTTTAACTCTCTTTTGTTTCCTGAAATGTTTGTAACACCTGAAAATATTACGTGACTTTGACATGAGTAATGGAGTAATTTTCGTTGCACTATGCGTTTTGCGGCTGATTAAATTTGTATATACTTACCTATACACTTACGTTTTCCGGAATTGTGGTTGCGACATAACCCCGTTGCCGGGTGCTTATCAACGACAATTAAGCGCACATTTTGGCGTCACGGTGACGCAAAATCAATCCGTTAAACCATTGCTATAAGGTAAGATATGGAAAGCGTACGTCACTAGCAATTAACCCCCTGAAATTACAGGAGTAGGGGATAAAGTTCCATGACATTTCGTTCAAACTATATTAGCATAAGAAATAGCGGTCTACGTCCCGTAGAAAATGTGTCTAGCGTCTTATATATATATTTATCGGTGTATCGTTCCGTGAGTCACAGAGGGTTCTGGCAGAAAATCAGTTCTGCAGGTGTTTAACGCCTCAGCATAATGCTGAGCCAGCGACCGTTCCACTTTTGCGAAGCCTTTGTTTTATGTTTCATTTTTGTACAATTGCGTCTATGCTCTATTTGTGTGTCTTTCAAAAGAAAATGACTGTCTTTCTTTCTTATAAGTCCTAAATCAGATCATAACTTAAGGTAACTTAGCGTAGTTATCTGGTTTATTTTAACACAAGCAGTGGTGAATTGTGCGAATCTGAGTAATTTCTGTAGGCCCTGGCAGAATGCTGAGATGTTCGACTGAAATGAGGAGATGACGTATTCAAAAATTTACACGTTTGGCTCTCATACATTTCTCCGTACTTGTGTCATGCACTTAGGACCGTGAGTAAGACCAAAGTTTACATGCGTGTAGAAAAAGAACAAAAGTCCCTTATACTTAAAAGATGATTTGTGCAAAAAGCCCGAAAGGAAAAGTTGAGACTATACTCGTAAATCGATGAAAGGTTGGAACTTATTTTTAGAAGTGAAGAAGGAATATTTTATGGCATGAATAATATTCCAAAGTAAAGTAAAGTCAAAAAAACAAAATTGTCACTGAGTTAATAATTTTGTACAGATTTTTCAACATTTTCCGATTATCAAATTATAACTTTATGAACCTGTTTCGCCACTCTCAGTTAAGACCATGATATTTTAAGTGTCAGTTATCTATGATGTCGTCTCTGTCTGTTTCATAGTAACAAATTGAGAGGTAATCATAGATAACTGACACTTAAGATATCAGGAACATGACAGAGTGGAGGAACTGGCCTTAATTTTTTTTTTAATAGACACTCATGCTGCCGAAATTTAAAGTCCATGGTACGGTTTAATAGATAAACGCCTTTCAACAGACAGAAATAGAATCTCTTGTTCAATGTACCTCCTTATATCGCTTATTGGACGAAACCCGTCCAGTACTAGGTTTATTCAGTATCTGAAAAAAAATCTAGACATAAGCATTAGGATGCAAATACCTACGTATTTGGCATCGTAAATATTTACAATGTTTTTAGCACTAGGCGTGACGCCTTTTCTTGATGTTTCATTCAAAACTAAGTAGACAGATCTATCCCATTATTCATAAACGTTAAGTTTCTCTTAACATATCTGTCCCCATCTGTCACTTTGGCGTTAGTTTCTGCCAGACAAGGACAAAACATGTTGAAGTTTCGATTTAATTATTTCGATTTAAATATTTCCAATGATGACCTAGGGCAGGGGTGGCGAACCTTTTTCGGTGGACGTGCCATTTTTTCACAAATAAAGTAATATTTGGCTCTGACCTATCATCAGACCTTGTGGTCTTAAGAGTGTGTTGTTGCTGACCATATTGACATTATTGACGTGCCGGGATTATTTTGAAGCGTGCCCCAACACTGGCACGCGTGCCATTGGTTCGCCATCCCTGACCTAGGGCGTTTTGAAGGTTCCGTACCCAAAATAGCGAAAAGAGAACCCTACTAGTTTCGCCCTGTCCGTCTATCAGTCTGTCCGTGTCTTGCTGACGGGCGTACGGAACACCAAATAACAAGACACCTGATTCCGTGTAATTTCTGCGAGTGAATAGGTCACGTTATGAATGTCTCTTGATCTTCCCAAACGAGATTCTTATAGAGAATCACACTAAACGAACCTTGTCCGTGAACCTATCAGTGCGCTTGGCTGACAATCATATCTTGGCCTGTTCTCTGGCAGGCGTTATACGGAGGCAGGTATCACCTTAAAGTTGGTCAATGTCAACTCACGACCAACGTCATTGAGACACCTGACTCTGATAATGCTCGCTGCAAACAGGTCAAGTTATGATGGTCTGGATGAGGTTCATTCAGAGAATCACATGTATAGTTTGCGATGACGATCGCCAACCTCCGCTAGGAGAGGCCACAGAATATTATAACAATCCTGCCGCTAAGCAGCAGAGCAGGCGCTGCCGTGTTCCGACGTGGGTTTGACAGCCGGTGAAATTACAATCACATGAGGTATTTTACCTAATCCCTCTAGGCTGGCAACTATGGGCAGTGGTTATTGGTTACCATCAGGTAATACACTTGCTTTTTTGTCTTAATTGCTCTACAAAAAACTAAGATGCGTTAACAGACCACCAGCAGTGTTAAACTATTGCACAGAGGGCACAGTGCGCAAAAATCTGGGTTAAAAATTGCAGGCTGATTTGTGGTGTTCAATAAAGAGTATTTGTATTGTATTGTATTGTGATGGAAATAAAATTAAAACTATGTAAAGATTTTTCGTTTTTTTAATGGAACTTAATATTGCTCATGAAGTAATCAGTCGTTAAACACTAAAGTGATAATAAGTAATTTATTTCGGCAATAACACGCACTTAATTACAATGAATCAGTAATTCCACATTCCTCGGTTACTGTTACGAAACATCGTAGAGAGCACTGCATTAAACTACATAACACTAATATGACGAATGATTACCAAAGGACGGCCTAGCAACCTAATTAATAAAAACCCTAGAATATAATAATAATATATTGTCTTCCATGCTGGTCTGGGAGCAAAGGAAAAACATACAATGTACCAGTCTTTGCTTCACTTCCCGCACGGGTAAAAGCCCATCGAGATGGGCTAGCAACCCATCACTATTTTGATCCCCCTTTCCACCTATACGAACGTGGCCTTTAGGTCTTTTTACCTTGGGCTCCGTCTACCCCGTAAGGGATAAAGACGTGATTTATGTATGTATGTATTGTACGTATGTTTGTATGCTGGAATACAACTAGTCTAATGCAAATATTTTCACACAATTATAGCCTTGGCCAATAGCAGTTATTATAACGCTCAAAAACCTGTGACTATTATTAAGGAATTTGATTATTTTTTGCGATAAAATTGGCGCAAGAACGCGTTAAAAAAAAAGTATAGGCCAATGGGCGAAAATCTTAGGAATCATGTTATAGGCGAAGCGGCTAGCCACCCAGCACTATTTTGATTTCGCTTTCCACCTTGTTACCCAAGGCTCAGTCTACCCCGTACCAAAAGGGTAAAGAACTTATTAAAATGTATCTCTGTATTATGTATAGGCCAATTATCTACTTCGACATGTAAATGCATAGTTGTGATGTTATGAGATACACTTTGACAACGCGCTCATCTAAAATGGTTTATTATTTAAACACACGTTTCAGATAATTTCACGTTTTGCTTTCTTAGCGAATTCTTTAGTGATGTATTGTTTATTATTACATAGTAGTACTGTTGGAGGTTAAATTACATAGAACCGCGGATTTTGCGAACTTACGTAATTTTCCCCTTTAAATGTGCGATGATTGATTTTGGGATTTTTGCAGTACTAACTTTCTTTTGAATTACGCGAATCTTTGGTTATTCCCGATATATCACTAAGAAATGTCACGTCGCGCAACTGGTATGTCAAATTTCTTACCTCAAATTTCACTAGTAGTTCTGAATCATTTTTACCACATACATTTGACAAAACATAAATATTTTTTTAAATTTGCTTTAATTCAAGCGTCTAATCAAACAAAAATCCCACACGTCTAACTAACGGAAAAAAAGAATTTATTATGTCAAAAAACGTGCCTATTACGATCAACTAATTACTTGTCTGAAGCAACCTATCAACCTAATTTACATTAAAAATAGTATCAAGTATACGCGCCAATATCAAAATCTGTTCACCAAAAAAAAAACCATTTTATTTCGTAGATATACCGTGTGGCATAATGGGCAATATGCTCATTTTTTACAAAAAAAAGCAAGGGCGGTCTCGCCACCCGGCTGAAAGCTTCCAAATTCAAATAGCGAAAAAAAAACGCGAATGTGACAGCCGCTTTGCCTATAAAAGCGCGCGCACGTGTCGCTAAGGCATCAGTCGTCAGACGCTTACCGCATTGAACGCACGTCGTTCGCACCCACGCGCGCCAACGTAAAAAAGATCGATCGCATTTCAAAGTTCAAAAATCTCATCATGGACATCAAGGTTTTGGATCCCACCGGCATCTACTAATTTTGTGAAGAAAATCAAATTCTTCGTGAAGTCCGAAGAGAAATCGAAGATTTTTATATTTTGAAGATTTATTTTATACCTAATTCAAGATGTTTGTCCTGGATCCCACCGGCGTCTACTGAGTTGGATACTCTGCTATCTGCAAATTTTTCAACATTTCAACATATAACCAGAGAAAAAAAGTCAATCAATCAAGATGTTCGTGCTAGACCCCACCGGAGTCTACTAACTTCGTGTTCTTCAGCTATTTCATCGAGATTCAGAAATCCCTCAAAATGTTCGTGCTGGACCCCACTGGAGTGTATTGAAGTATTAAGTGCAAAAACTAAGTGCATCAAGATGTTTGTTCTCGACCCGACTGGTGTGTACTGAGATAAAGACTCTTTTTAAAAAGTGTAAGTTAAAAAAAATCAAAATGATCGTCCTCGATCCCACTAATGTGTATTAGGCTAGTTCCCCCTAGTAGGTTAGGATTTTTGCCTTACTAGTTAGGTCCGAAGTATTTTTTTAGTATTCCAAGTTTTTCTTAGTCAGCAACATGTCACTTTCTATTTTAGATCCCACTGGTACTTATTAGTGCACAAAATTCTCTTGTGTCTTAATTTTTCAAATATTTATCATGTCGTGCATTTGCTGCGACTCAGTAAGACACAAGCTGATATCTATAAGCAGACAGAGAGTCACTTATAACAGGCGGAGAAGGAAATATTTTTAAAAATGTTCGCCTATTTTTTAATTTATGTAAATATAGAACCAAAGACTGCAACTGCCTGCCCGAAGTAATCACCTTTGAGTCTGATGTCAAGACAATGTTCATTTTAATTTATTGAAGTTACCTTAACGTAAGTGATTATTTATTGACTAACATCATCTTTACTGTGTAACACCATCTAGTTCTTAAGTTTTTATTATCCCGGAATGTTAATGTTTACGACAAAGTTAAGTTTCGGTCGGACGGTGCGTCTGCACACCGTCGAACGTTGATGTTACTCGCATTTCCTGTACCCAATTGCATTTTTTCACTGTCGGCAGTGATTTTATACTCTTATAAAATAATAAGACTGTTAGTTAAATACTCTAGCTGAATGTTGCTGCATAAACATTTAATTGTTGAATAAATGTAATGTAAAAATATTTCCAAACTTTATTTTGGCACCTTACCCTTAGATTTAAGATAGTAATTTAATGTAAGTCATACAACTCTGCGATGCCATTGCATCAGCCGATTGCAAAATGGTGCATGCTGCTTTGGAAGGCTACAACTAAATGAACTTGAGCGAAGTAGTAAACAACAAGCAGACAAGCTCCTAAGTAAGTACGACTTTATTAACTAAATAATACATTTTCATTAATAACAGTACTTTTTTGTTTTGTCTTAAAATTTTGAAATTGCACCACTGTGCTTTAATTTTCCTAACAAAATATTTCTACGTTTTTGTTTAAAGAAAGTAAGTGAGCGCAAAAAACATATTTTTCTCAATTTACATCATCAATGATTGAAATTTCACAAAATTTCAATGATTCAATGGACAGGCTCCTGGTTTTATAGCTTCGTGTATTTGAGACAAAAAGCTGGTTAACATCTGTTCAGAGGATTTAAAATAATTAGATTACAAGCAGGGAGGTATAGAACGAATGACACCTTGTCCAACTAAACGATTACGTAGAATTGAGTAAGTCTTTTCTAGTTTTACTGAGACATGTTTCCTGCCAGACGTATGAAAATCAGACAATCTGAATTACTTCCGTCAAATTGAAATACAAGTAAGTTAACTAACAAAAACTCGCACAAATACAGTGTAAAAACATAATTCTTCATTGATTTGCAAAAGTGTAAATTACAGATACACATCAATAGGCACGTGCTATTTTTATCGAGATTTTTTTTCTTGATTAATGTGTGTATTGATTACCCACTATCCTTACTAATATTATAAATGCGAAAGTAACTCTGTCTGTCTGTCTGTTACCTTTCACGCTTAAACCGCTGGGCCGATTTAGTTGAAATTTGGTATACAGATAGTTTGAGTCCCGGGAAAGGACATAGGATAGTTTTTATCCCGGAAAATTGCATAGTTCCTGCGGGATAGCACAGCCCAAACCACTGGAATTTTTCAAATTTAAGGCGGAACAAAGTTCGCCGGGTCAGCTAGTTGTATATAAAACGCATGAATTTAGGGGATTACAGCTCAAAACAGAAGTACAAAGTCAAAGATAAATAGATTAGTTCTACTGAACACCCCAGCAAATGTTTTTAAAGTGGGTTACAGACGGGCGAGTAAGTCGGAACTTACTCGCCCGTCTGTCACCCACTTAAGATTTTTTTAATTATTTTTGATAAATGTTACCATTTTGTCGATGTTCAAAGTATACGGCGTTAAAGCGATGACTTAATTATGAATTCAATACTGCGATGAAAAATCTGTACAAAATTGTTAAGTCACTATCACTACATAGTATAAAACAAAGTCGCTTTCTCTGTCCCTATATCCCTATGTATGCTTAAATATTTAAAACTACGCAACGGATCTGGTTTTTTTAATAGATAGAGTGATTCAAGAGGAAGGTTTATATGTATAATACATGCATAATATACCGTGCGAAGCCGGGGCAGGTCGCTGGTTACCTATATAAGGATAATTAATATGATGATAAAAGTAATAAAAAAGAGATAAAAATGATTCGCGCGACTTTTTATTTATTTATGAAAAACATTTCACTACCATTACAGGAAACCCAACGCAATAGTGTAACAACTTCATTAAATTATATCCGCTTACTGATATTCACTGTAGTGTCGCTCAGCATTTGTTTCAGAAGTCCTACCTAACAAGGGCTTGAGCGAAAGTAACAAAGTAAGTTTAAATATTGTTGATCTAAATCGACCAGGCTTAGTTCACACAATAATTATTATGATATTTGCATGCATTTCCGTTCGCGAAATGATATCTGGTAAGGATCCGGTCACACCTGAGTTTTTACAACATCAATTGGAATCCTTGTGACTTATCGATATTAATAGGTGCGTGCGTCACATAGCTATTTTTAGAAAGTTTTATTTTAGGTTACGATAAACATTCGTTTCGCTATTCTTAAGAAGTTTTATATTGAGTAAAAGTATAGTAAAGGTACTATTCAAAGTACATTACATAATGAAATTGGTACCAATAACTTCACGCTAAACTGTGTGTTACATATGACTATAATCAGTACTGGTTGCAAGTTTTATTTGTGATTTAGAAGAAAGAAAACAGACTTGCGCCCACGACTTCGCTTTCGTTTTAGAGCCTCAGTCCCATCAATGTTCAAAAACTCAATCATGGTACGCCTATGTGCACTAAAAACTAAAAAAAAAACTGCTTTCTAGACATCTAGTATTAATTTTGTCTATGCATTGAATCAGCGGAACAATATATTTTATGTAAGACTAAATAGTCTAGCTCCCTGGCCTGCGGGAATTCAGAAATATCCCTTCTTAGTGCACCCGATGGTCCTCAAACAATATGTCTGCAATGATCAAGTGTCTAGCTCGAGTGATTAAGGCTCTGCGTTGTGTGTCAGACACTACTCAATTAGTCAACCAATACTAAATTAATCAATCAATACTCAATCAATCATCAGTCAATCCCGATCCAATGGTTCAGTACTACTCAGTCAGTCACTACTGAGTCAGTCAGTCACTTACTCAGTTACTCATTCACTACTCATTTAGTTGCCACGTATTCTTTTATAGGTGTTGTAAGACGTAGTCGTCATTTGTTACTCGCTCTATGTGACTGACGCCTTAGTCCGACTGCATCCTAGACAGTCTAGGCTAGGCACCAAATTGAATACATTAGTATTCTCAGAATCAGCTCTCAAGTGAACCCGGTATCAGGATACGCTCAACTATTTTGATAAGAAACCCTTGAACCTTGATAGCAGGATCTCAAAAAAGCGGGAAAACCCTTGTAACAATAATGCGGTTGTGGTTAATTTAATTGTAGTGGGATGTATGTGCATAAATTGTATGTACAGCCAAAGAAACGGAATCGCGTACCACGGTTGAACCTTGTCATCGCAATTGTCTCATTGACATACCATACTGGCCCTCACATACAGACCTTTAATTACCGTTATTTTTGCGTAACGCTATTTTTCATAACGTTAGATTATCGAATATCATTTTTCAATAAAACGTTTTTAGGTAGCGCTATTTTTCAGTACGTTATATTACCGAATAGCGTTTTTTAATAAAACATTATTTATTCTGTAGCGGTATTCATTATAACGTTATTAATAGCGATATATATCGATACTTCGGCAAGTGATATAATAACGTTATAGGCCATCTCTTTCTTACACTCTATAACACCCGCTCTATATAACGTGCGACAAACATATGCAATGACAAATCTGTACTGTTTTCGTGAATTGTCAAAACATACTTTACAAATTTGTTTCGTGGGACTAGGCCGTAAAGTTGATATCATAGTAGTAGTTCATAATCAGTTTCATAGCGTTATTATACCTAACGCTATTTCATAACGTTATGGTTTTCTTTAAACACAAACGACATATACCGGTATTATATCGTTTTTTTCATAACGTTTTAAAGGTCTATAACGCTATTTCGTAAAGTTACGGTTTTCTTTTCGTTATGATATGATATAACGTTATGAAGGAATATAGAATTTGTTTGAACGAAATTTTAAACACAAACGATATATACCGCTATTATATCGTTTTTTTTTATAACGTTATAAAGGTCTGCTCACATACCAAAGAAATTATTGTGATTATTGTCTATGAAAAGGTTCCACAGAGGTACGCGATTCAGTTTTTCGACCGTAGGTACTTGAGTTAATGAAATGTTAAAAATGTTGATTGCTTTTCATGGTCGGAGAGTTTCATTTGTTTCTGTTCAAATGTTAAATTATGTGAGTGGTCTCAAACCGCACTAGGACCACAGGAACTATAGACCATGGCCAAGCCCTCTCATTCTGGGAGTAAGCCTGCCCCAGAGAGACGGCTATGTTTACTGGTATTATGATATGTTTGCTATTATTTTTCGTACCCCTAGTCGAGCCAGTATGGTCTACCAAGTAATGTCACCATTTTTATGGCAGTTCTTACATGCTATGAGAATATTCCTTAATGTTTTAAGCTATACAAACGCCTTGGACATGATCAAACACGCCTGGTCATCGCTGCGACCATTGCTGACGTGCTAGCCGTATCCCCAAACGCCTGGAGTATAGTTTTCCTTAGAGAGAGAGAGAGAGAGAGAGAGAGAGAGAGAGAGAGAGAAACATTTATTTACACACATTCGATACACGTAGATATATAACAGGAAGAAATACAATATACTTAGGAATAGTACCGATATGGTGTAAAATGGGCCCCACTCAGCATAATGTACCTAACGCTGTTTTTCAGTAGGACCCAGATAAAATTAAAAACTAAACGTATAAAATACACATATACTGTGGCGACACGAACGCCAGTGGAAAACACTATACAAACAAGCTGACAAATATACGGAAGGATGTATGGCAACACTCGATCAGTTCAAATCGCATTAAACCAATTAAACCGAAACAAGTTAAGCCAAACGTTGATTTGGCTATTCCTTAACATGTAACATCAAAATAAAATTAGTTCAGTTATCATCTAGTCCTCAAGTAGTTGTTTTATTAAGAATGGCTGCTCAGGACTTCCCATATCAATTATCATTATCATACGCACAGGTCACTCTTAAAGAATCTTAGGTTAAAAGCATACCTTGGTCGCCAGTTTAAAGGCGCGGCCTAGCATTTTCTCTATTCACGACTTAACTCACATATCGATACATTGTCCGGAGTTTTCATCCGGAAAGTCGATTTCTCAACCTTTCACTCGTTCGGTCGCGAAAACCCTAGCAGCGCAGGTCGTTGACTTTGACATTTCTAATTTAGGCTGTACGCCACACGGCGGAATTCAGAAGTCCGCCCGCGCATAGAAATGAAGTGCTCCGGGTGGTTTTTTAATTTGGCAACGCTCGCTCGCGAAAGATCGCCCGCGCAGAGTTCACGACCACTTTCTTTTATTCAAACTTGTTCACAGTGAAACCAATTGTTTGTTTAAATATTTAATTTCCGCTTAATTTATGGGTTTTGGGAGACGTGTTAATTGCTTAAGTGGTGTAATAGTTACGATTATTTGCTATTGGAAAATCTGTGTAAACTCGGATGATTTACTAATTGCTCGAATTCACACTAGTTTTGTGAAAGCATGAATATGACAAAACGAAATGTTCTTTATTATGGTCGGAGGCTATAATTGACAAAAGAAAATTTGTTTAAATTATTTATTTCCTTAAAACAGTGAAATATTCACAGAGTATAATTATAATGGCGTCAATAACAATTATTAATAAAAAAAAATCTCCATGCAATTTTCATCTTATTTCTTCATCTTTATTTCCCCTTCAGCCTTAATAGACTCACAGGAGTAGCAATATTCCTAATTCCCACTCGGACCAAGTTGATCTTATTAATGAATAATTTTAGTGGTTTGAAACTATTCGTGTGCGAGTCTCAGACCAAACAAAAAGTCAAGACGAAATCCTGCGAAGTCTTCGATTCACTCGTAGTTTAATCCTAGAATCATTCGTTTTCGGGTTTCAATACAAGCACTGGCGCCAAAAAACTTTGCAACATTACATTATAATTTACTAGCCTCTGCCCGCGACTTCGTCTGCGTAGAATTATACATAAAAACCTTCCTCTTGAAGCACTCTATCTATTTAAAAAAGCCGCATCAAAATCCGTTGTGTAGTTTTGAAGATATAAGCATATATAGGGACAGAGAAAGCGACTTTATTTTATACTATGTAGTGATTGAATCAGGCGCAGGCGTTACTCTGCGGAGGTCTATTTCAATGAACAAATCATTTACCTTGCTACTCCTCTACCAGAATATAGTAGCGGAGTAGCAAGGTAATTGTGTTATGTACCTACCTTGCGTAATAAGTAATTATTTTTCAATTAGATAAAGTGACATTACATACCTACATACATAAATCACGTTTTTATCCCTTACGTACTGGGTAGACACAGCCTAAGGTAACAGGACCTAAAGGCCAAAAGGACAAGTAAAGTTAGTAATTTGATATTTGTAAATACACATACATTCACATTCACATACACAAATCACGTCTTTATCCCTTACGGGATAGACAGAGCCTTAGGTAACAAAACCTTAAGGCCACGTTTAGCATGATGAAGGGCGTATAGCTGGAAAGGGAAATCAAAATAGTAATGGGTTGCTAGCCGCATCGCCTATAACGTGATTCCTAAGACTTTAGCTCAATCCTTCAATGGGCTTTTACCATCTGCGCGGGTAGAGAAGCAACTGGTAAATTCTATGTTTTCTGTTTACTCCCAGACCAGCATGGAAGATGGCATTATTTGTAAATGTAGGTTAGGTACTAGCTTTTGCCCGCGACTTCGCGCAGATAATTTTTTCAATTTTTTTTAAATAAAAAGTATCCTATGTTACTTCTAATACCTCCAAGAACATGTGTACAAAATTTCATGATGATCGGTTGAGTAGTTTTTGCGTGAAACCGTAACAAACAAACTTACATTCGCATTTATAATATTAGTAGGATTATTACTATTTATTATAAAAACTTGTATACTTACCCTCTTAAGTTAGCTAATCTTACTCTTTAGATAAATACAAATACTTAACTGTAGCGTAGCGGTTGTTTTTAAATATTTTACTACCCTTAAATTGACATAATTAAAAAAAAGTCACGGTTCAAGCCTCACCGTATTTTTTTTTGTTGTATGTATGTATGTAAACTCTTTATTGCACATAAAAAAATTAAAATACAGAAATACAGAGAAAAAAGTACAAAGGCGAACTTATCCCTAAGAAGGGATCTCTTCCAGCTAACCTAATTTTACCGTAATTTTATGTATTTTATAGTTTTTAACCGTAATTTTAGAGACCAAAAAGTGTTAAAAAAAAATACAAAAAGGTATTCTTTGAACTCGTATAATGTAGTAGGTATACATTGCCAATGCCAAATTAAGGGTTAGATCAAATTTGCTCTCAATTTATGAAGCAAATTAAGTCATGTCCCGCTCTGCTCGAATGTTGCTCTCGGCTGAAACATGGCTAATGATGCTCATTACACCCGTCGCAGACGAAGTCGTCCAATGCCGACACGAATACGTCGGCAAGGGCTACACACCTGCGCGTGAGTCGAGCGACGTTGAAAATGTCGCTCGAAATTTACATTCTTTCATTACACGCTCCCATATCCTTATTTTAAGAGGCTACGTGCGGGTTCGCTTCTTAAACCAAATAAAAAGTATGTATTATGTATGTATGTAAACTCTTTATTGCACATAAAAATTAAAAAATAATAATACAGAAATACACAGAAAATAGTACAAAGGCGAACTTATCCCTAAGAAGGGATTTCTTCCAGTTAACCTGACACAGAAAGGAATAATAATACCATCAGGTGACCCACTTGCTCGTTTGCCTTCCTATTCACATAAAAAAAAAAAAAAAAAAACAAAGAAAGGCAGGCAGTCATTGTTATGCGCAAGTACGTAGTCTTAGTACCTACTTAATAAATTAACAACTAAAGTACATTATTAATTAAAGTCAATGCAGAGTTTAGAGACAAAGTGCGGTCGGCTTAAACTACGCCTCGGCTGCGTGTGTGAAGACGATTTGTTTGACGACCGGATGGCCAAGTGGTTAGAGAACCTGATTATGAAGCTTGAGGTCCCGGGTTCGATCCCCGGTCGGGGAAGATATTTGTATGGAAAATACGAATGTTTGTTCTCGAGTCTTGGATGTTTAATTTGTATTTAAGTATGTATTTATCTATATAAGTATGTTTATCCGTTGTCTAGTGCCCATATTACAAGCTTTGCTTAGTTTGGGGCTAGGTCAATTGGTGTCAATTGTCCCAAGATATTATTATATAGTACTAGCTGTTGCCCGCAACTTCGTCTGCATAGAATTCGTTTATCGCTATCCCGCAGGAATTAAGCAATTTTCCGGGATAAAAAGTAGCATATGTGTTATTCCAGACTATAATCTATCTATGCTCCAAATTTCATCCAGATCTGTCCACCCGTTCTGGCGTGAAAGAGTAACAAACATCCAAACATACTCACAAACTTTCACATTTATAATATTAGTAGGATTATTATAAGTTTTATTGCACTTGTGTGCGTGCAAATGTACGTTCGCCGTTCGCAGGACTCAGTCTGGACTTTTTATTTGGTTCAGACAGCCTCTTAAGTAGTGACTATACTGTAAGTGTAAGTGTAGGTTTTCGAAATAATACAAGTTTTGCGTGAAACGATGTCTCAGCAGCTGATAACTTGGAAATGAGTGGAACGGGTTAAAAATAACTCGAAAGTGGTATACATACATAAATGACGTCTTTATCCCTTACGGGGTAGACAGAGCTTAAGGTAACAAGACCTAAAGGCCACGTCTAGCATGATTGTGGGCGTGTAGGTGGAAAGGGGAATCAGAATAGTGATGGGTTGCAAGCCGCATCGCATAGCATGATTCCTAAGATTTTCGCCTATTCCCTCGATGGGCTTTTACCATCTGCGCGGGACGAGAGGCAACTAGCACATTCTATGTTTTTCTTTCTCTCCCAGACCAATACTCCATCCATATTTTATTTGGTACACAAAACCTTTATTTTCTTACTCTGTGGTACTTATTGTACTACAGAGTCGCGGGAATATGCTAGAAGTAAATGTATGCGATTGAATGGGAAGTGCGCGGAATAGCAACGAAGCGATGCGCGTGCGACGCAAACTTAGCAGCTAGATAATTGCTGTGTTATCTAAGTTTCGGTGATTTCTTATACTCCGAAGTTAGAAATTGGAAATAAGAAACGTTTCACTACATACTATAAAACAAAATCGCTTTTCTCTGTCCCTATGTCCCTATGTCCCCATGTATGCTTATATCTTCAAAACTACACAACAGATTTTGATGCGGTTTAATAGATAGAGTGATTCATGAGGCAGGTTTTTATGTATAATTCTACGCAGACGAAGTCGCGGGCAGAAGCTAGTATTGTATAAAACCGTGTACGATTGTGATAACATGATTTTTATAAGTTTCAACAGTTTATCCATCGGACGTACAATATTTAGGTACATATTTATTATTATAAATTACTAGCTGTTGCCCGCAACTTCGTCTGCATAGAATTCGCTTATCGCTATCCCGGAGGAATTACGCAATTTTCCGGGATAAAAATGGCCTATGTGTTATTCCAGACTATAATTTATCTATGTTCCAAATTTCGTCCAGATATGTCCAGCCGTTCCGGCGTGAAATAGTGACAAACATCCAAACATACTCACAAACCTTCACATTTATAATGTTAGTAGGATTTTAATAATAGAGGTTCACCTCGTGCCGTGCCGCTCATACTGATGGTGTTTGATGGGAGAATGAGAGAGACGGCATGATCCGAAGACCAAAGACTTTACAATACAATACAATAACCCTTTATTGAACACCACATATAACAACATTCTTCCATGCTGGTCTGGGAGCAAAGAAAAAACATAGAATGTACCAGTTACTTCTCTTCCCGCGCACATGGTAAAAGCCCATCGAGGGAATGGGCAATCTTAGGAATCATGCTATAGACGATGTGGCTAGCAACCCACTGTTTTGATTCCCCTTCCATACGCCCGCAATCATGCTAAATGTGGCCTTTAAGTCTTGTCAGCTTAGGCTCTGTCTACCCCGTAAGGGATAAAGACGTGATTTTATAAATATAATGCTGACGAACGCGTTGATGTCTTTTATATCAAAATCAGCAATGACAAATGAAGGTTATTACACGAACTTGATATTTTACAAGAGAAACAGTATGACATAATGTTACTTGAGTGGTTTTTTATATAAAAAAGGTAGCAAACGTGATGATAAGGGACCACAACCACTCATGGACACCCGCAACACCAAAGGATTGCTGCATTGCCATCCTAGAGGGCTAAGATGGAATACCTCATGTATTGAAATTGGCCTTCTTATATATATATTTTTTTTCGTTATTACATTCTCATATTTTATCTTAAGTTTTATACAATAATGTTATGTGTGTATTATATTTATGTTAGTATTATTGTTTTTATTATCCTTGCGTTTCTCCAGTCTATTTGTTTCCGCCACCTACTTAAACTGCCTCCTTGGGCTCTGTCTACCCCGTAAGTGATAAAGACGTGATTTATGTTTGTATGAAATATTTCGGTTTTTTTTTGAGAGCTACTTGTACATAGTCAAAATGTTGTTTTCAATGTTTTTTTTTCATAAAATCAGTGCAAATGAATTACAAACTGCAATTAAGAGTAAGCTGGCATGATAACTTAACATAATGGGTTATAACTTAACCAAGAAGTCGGACATGCATCCACTTAACTAAGTGCATAGGAAAACCAGAAATTAAGTGCGTAGCGACTCCCTTCCCACGCAGACTTAAGGTTGGTTGTCGCGCGTACCGTCGGTATGCGGCATGGTTGCGTGGTTTGCATCTGTGTGTGTGTGGAAAGCAGTTTTCGCTTGACAGGGAAAAGGAAGTGGCTGGTTGAATGTGGATGCTCGGGGGGGGGTGGGGGGGGGGGGGGGGTACGGTTTGTGGAACTATGCAGTTTATCTTTACCTATACTAATAGATAGATTCCCCTTTCCACCTATACGCCCACAATCATGCTAAGCGGCCTTTTTTTATTGCCTTAGACTCTGTCTACCCCGTAAGGGATAATGACGTGATTTATGTATGTATGTACTAGCTGTTGCCCGCAACTTCGTCTGCATAGAATTCGTTTATCGCTATCCCGCAGAAATTACGCAATTTTCCGGGATAAAAAGTAGCCTATGTGTTTATTCCAGACTATAATCTATGTTCCAAATTTCACCCAGATCTGTCAAGCCGTACTGGCGTGAAAGAGTAACAGACATCCAAACATCCATACTCACAAACTTTCACATTTATAATAGTAGGATTTGCAGTTATTTGCAGTTAATTCTCTGAGTGCGCCGATTGAAGTCATAAGCATCACGACCAAATATCCACTCCTGCGCATGCTTGCGCGTTGAACTCTTTGCTATGATCACGTACGGAGGCTTGCGTGCCTATTAACATACTAGCGGTTGCCCACAACTCCGTCTGCGCCGAATCCGCTTATCGCTATCCCGCGGGAACTATGCGATCTATGCGATTTATGCGATTTTCTGGGATAAAAACTATCCTATGTCCTTTCACGGGACTGTACCAATTTTTTTTTTTATACAAATAAGAGGGGGCAAACGAGCAGACGGGTCACCTGATAGAAAGTAATCACCATCGCCCAGGGACACCTGCAAGACTTGGGGAATCACAGGTGCGTACTTTGTTCCACTTGCTACGATTCTGACATACTTAATTCGCTTCATCCACATTCATCGATCTCTTCATACATGCTCGTCGGTTTCGGGTACTCCTGACCTGACCTTTTTCCAAAACGTCTCCTATTTGCTCTCTGAACTCTCAAAGTAACCAGCCTTCCAGCAGGGCCTTCCCCTCTCAACGTAACCATTCACACTCCCCATATAGATATGATATGAGACTCAAACTATAATGACATGTCACCTTATTGCGATGGGGTTCTACGGTGGCGCATGAATGTCATATCTCTCTTACTGTACGCGACCCTCGTACCATGCAGGTCTTCTATTTGGCTTACGCCTCTCATTCTTACGTAACTTATCCAAAACCAAAATGTACTCTGAAATTAAAACTAGATTTTGTATCGATCAATTAGCATCGCTTTCGCTAAGTGTTAAGTTATTAATTAATGACAGAATTAAAAGCTTTTGAAGAGCTCATTAGAACCACTCCGACCGTAATACTAAATAGTTTTAATGTAAGCAATATGTTTAAAATGACATTCTGATATATTTAATTCTGCATTTTGTTATTCTCTAACTAGTCGAAAATTTCTATCGAGCAGTAGTTTCGTAGCTGTACACACACAATTCACGTCTTTATCCTTTACGAGGTAGACAAAGCCTAAGGTAACAAGACCTACAGGCCACGTTAAGCAAGACTGGTCGTATAGGTGGATAGGAATCCAAATAGTGATGGGTTGCTAGCCGCATCGCCTATAACATGATTCCTAAGACTCGCCCATTCCCTCGATGGATTTTTACCATCTGCGCAGGAAGAGAAGCAACTAGTTCATTCTGTTTTTTCTTTGCTCCCAGACCATGGAAGCAGTTGTAGCTGTACACAGATTGATATATGGGTATGGTGGAGAAGGGTTCGATTTCTACCATTGTCCATACCATAGACCAGGGATGGCGAACCAATGGCACGCGTGCCATTGATGGCACGCGACACAATATTTTGGGCACGTCGCCGATCATAAAACATGTGTAAAAAATGTGTTAAGTAGGTATTTTACAACAACCCTAACATAAATTATTTATCGACTAACCTGCAGCAACAGAAGTCACTCTAATTTTACAGTAATTTAATTTATGCGTGTAATAAAAACATTCCAAAATGTACCTCTTTTGTTAACGTTATTTCATAAAGAGCTTTGATAGCATTTATTATTATTTTTTTCCAAATAATCAGAAAGTCAAAATTATTTGATGGCAGGTCGATGGCCCCATTAAACATTTTTTAGAAAAAATGGCACGTTGGTGCATAAAGGTTCGCCTACCCTGCCATAGATTAGGTACCCTCGATGTTGCAGCTCCACACGTCCCATGATATAATACATTATATTGAGCATACAAATAAACAGAGTTTACTTTATACTACGAGTTCCGGTTGCAGTGGTAGGTATATTTTTTACTACTCGTCTATTGTATTAGACATTGGAACTATGACGATTTTGAGGTTTGACTCATGCAAGGAAGTCCGGGGGAACTCTTAGCGTGCGGTATTTTAACCAACGCAGCTCAAGTAGCAGTGATTCAAAAACTTCCTGGGAAACTAGCTATTATAAAATCATACCTGCGTATGCGCGAGATGACATTGTGTTTTTTAAAACCTACAATAATGATTTATGTTAATTAGGTATACAGAATTAATAAAATAAATAACAAATAGTATAATCCTAAAAACCGGCCGTGGTAGCCTAGTGGTTTGACCTGTGCCCTCTCATCTCAAGCAGAGGGTCGTGGGTTCGAATCCTGGGTTCGCACCTCTGAGTTTTTCGGAATTTATGTGCGAAATTACATTTGAAATTTGCCATGAGCTTTTCGGTGAAGGAAAACATCGTGAGAAAACCTCCACACATCTGCGAAGCAATTCAATGGTGTGTGTGAAGTTCCCAATCCGCAAGCCCGCGTGGGAACTATAGCCTAACTAAACCCTCCAATAAATGGAGGAGGCCTGTGCCATGAGGCACGCCGAATTACGCGATATTTAAAAAAAAAAACTACACAATGTACTGAAATTGTAGGAAAACGGAATAAAAAAGGCTATATTATTATATTACATTATTATGATCCTAAAAACGTATTATATCTATACTTAAGCATACATACATATATCACGTCTTTATCCCTTACGGGGTAGACAAAGCCTAAGGTAACAAAACCTTAAGGCCACGTTTAGCATGATTAAGGGCGTATAGGTGGAAAGGGAAATCAGGATAGTGGTGGGTTGCTAGCCGCATCGCCTATAACACTATCCCTAAGACTTTCGCCCAGTCCCTCGACGGGCTTTTACCATCTGCGCGGGAAGAGAAGCAACTGGTAAACTCTATGTTTTTTCTTTACTCCCAGACCAGCATGGAAGAAATCTATATTTAGACTAACTATAAAAACCTTTACTTACAAACCTCTAACTCTATGGCTGCGGCAGGGTCCCCATGACGCTGCCGTTGGCAGCATTACCCCTTTGGACCGCAATTGCAATCCGCTGGGATAAGTACACGCCAGGTCTGATAATTATTGTAAAGGGTACGAGTCCAAATACATACACTTTGAAATGCTTTGGTTCAAACTATATAATGTAATTTTCGGTGAGACAAACAAACGCATATAATAAGCGCGATTCTGAAGTTTCCATCACTATAATAACACCCTTCATTCTATCCACGCCATTCATTAAAACATCTGGCTACAAACGTTCGCACCAGTCAATATGAAAACGAGCCGCCGAAGCACTATCGATGGAATGTCAAACTGCAGCTTCGAAAAGCCTAATCGCATAAGCAATAAACTGGCAGGTCTAGGAAAACGTGTCCGGAAAACTCCGCTCGCGCCTCCATCCACCGCTAGATGGCGGTAGCTCTCGCCAGTCATATAAGCAGCCGTCTGCGCAGCTCGCCACTGCCCGCCCGGCTCTCGCGCGATCTACGCGTCTACCGCGACATACTTGCACGCGCGTGATTGTGACATGGATATACTTACTTTGGATCCTACTGGACTTTATTAGACACAAAAACAAAAATGGCAGTACTCGATCCCACTGGCCAGTACTAAAAAACAAAAATGGTCGGCTTAGATCCCACTGAAATATACTGAAGTCGCAATGTGCTGCGGACAGCGGAGGATTTGGACTGGATCGAGTCCGGAAGAAACCTCGTCGTGTAGAAAAAGGAGGTTTAAATGTATCTGAGCAAGGTTCGGACACGGAAGTCAAGTCGGCATTCCTGCCACCCGCGGAAGAATGCAATGTAAGTAACTTTACATAATTTTATTACCATATGTCACCGTTTTTACCCAGTCAATTTTTTCTTTGATCACCCATGTGTGTTTTACATTGCGACTTGGTAATCTATTTTTTGGTTTCTTATTGGAATCCGTTATGAAACTTACCCCCTTTTGAGCTATTGTTTAAACTAGTTGCGCTTGACCGTTTTTTTGTCTCCTGACCTGAAGGTAATTTACTAAATGTGATTTCCGTGTCGGAGCGGGGCGTAGCGTAATGTCTTAGTATCAACGCTTTTTGGATACTGCTGGCATTGACATAATTGTGTACTGTATTATTTTAAACTGTGACATTACACGACTGTTTAGATTTAGGAAATTTGGCTCCTTGGTAAAACCTGCTGCAACAAAGATTTCGAGGAAATCGACTAGTTTGACCACTGTAACGAAATGCAATGTTTCTTACACAACTAAAGGTCACCTGTAGTGACAACTTAATACTTAATACCACGCTGTCAATATTTTCTTTTAATAAGTATACGTGGAACCTTTTCGCAATAAAAATCGTAACGACATACCAATACCCGCCAAGGTTATTATGTAATTTGCTGTGAAAAGATTCCACAGTGGTAACTATTGTGCGTATGTTCAATTAGGAGCAATCCAGAGGTCATTGTTACTGACTGTCTACCTCACATGGCTGCTAGCCGTAAGGATACAGGGTCAATGGTCAGCCCAGCTGTTCGCAGCCTTCGCAGACGATGCACCGAAATGTGGACCGAGTAGAATTCTGATTAGGCATCAAAAACTGCAGCCGTTGCCATACGCCACGCGCGACAAAAAAAAAGTACTCTAGTTTGTCTATGCAAGCTGTTTTATGTAGACCGCCTTTTGATAAGTTTATATAATTCCCAGCCCAAATTTCGGACAGTATCGCAATTTTTACGGCACGGCGGGTTCGTTGACCGGACATATTTTATTTCATCGCTACACAGGCGCGGCGCACACACGCCAACGACGCACACAGACGCGCCTGATCTTCGCATGCTTCGCGTAAACACTACATCACGTATCATGAATCGTAATCATTTAATTTGATTTAATTTTACGACAATAGACGTGACTTTAGAAAAATGTTTCATATCAAAATTATGTATGCGACAAAAAAACGTGGCTACCTTGTTAGGTATTTTATAAGCGGCACGCGAGGCTCGTATGATATCGTTAAGATTAACAAGCGAGGCAATGCGGTGTTTGCCGAATTCAGTTCAACAACCGGGGGAACGGCCGATCGCGTTCAAAATAGACGTCGTATCGCATCAAATATGTTTGTCATCCGAATGCGCACCTTTGAACAACCTGCCATATATTTTCAATTGTTGGCTTGGTAAATGAAGTTCGAAACTCGAACTATTTAAAATTTGACTTTCGCTAAATATTCTACTTTCACCTCAGATTATCGTTAGTAGTTAAGGCTGTCACTAGGCATTGCATCAAATTAAGCTTGTCATTGAAAGGCGCAACTGTAAACAACCTAGAACATTCATTTGTTTTTCGAACGCGATAACTGACGTCAGATAAATTTAAAAGCTAAAGGTGGAATTCTGGAATGGTTTTAAATTTCGATGGCTATTGTTTTCCGTTAAAGTACCTACAGTAAATTCAGATGACATAAAGAATTGGAGTTTGATAATTGTAATGCGAGTGTAAACTGTGCCTTCGCATGCAACATGCATATCAGCAATTAGAACAAAACTATGGTCAGTCAATAAAAAGAAAAAACAGATGAGCGCGCCATTTTGTAATTGTCATATTTTTGACGATGGCAACAATTTTGTATGAAAGCGTTAGTCCCTTTTTCACTCTCTATTAACTGACTTTAAAAGCAGGTTCTCAATACGTGGGAATATGACTTCACAAAAAGGGTCACCGATACAAAATTGCCCAAATCCTTATTCAATTTAGACTCGTTACACCCATTATGTCAATAGCATCAAGTTAGTATGATTCACACCCAATGTTGCCAGCAAAATAAAACTAAAATATCAGAATATGCTATTAACCATAAAAATTAGAAACTGCGTATTTTCCAAATTTTTCGTAAAAAATTATGCCAATTTCTTACATTATGTTTTTATCTGTCCCGCATATAAAATGAAGCTATTTAAAATAAAGCTGGAATTAAGTAGGTACATACAAAAATAAACTTAGACGAACACCCAAGATTTTTTATTTAAATATCTGAATAAAAATTTACTTAATCCCGCCACTCCCTTCACGCGGTTTCCTTACTTCGATCAATGTATAGAACAACTACAACTTGAATTGAGTCTGAATTGAGTCGCATTAAGACTTCATGGTAAGGCCCCATGGTTGTTTAGTCACCTGCTAAAAACATTCCTGAACAATTTTACGAGACCCTGTAGAAGGTCAAAGTAAAAGCAGCGAATCCGCTGGTAAAATAGCGTTGGCAACACTGTCCGCAGCACGCGGGGCAAGCGCACATGTCCGATGCCACTGATGATTCGCGATGAACCTCCTTGACCCTAGCTGGCTGCACTGTGGCCTGTTTTCGGGATTGCGTCATCATAGGTCAAAAATCCCTGGTCCGCCATATTTTTTTTGCTCAAGAATGCTTAGCACGTCGCCTTCTTCCTTTGTTTGACCATTTAAAATACCAGCTCCGTCAGTTTCGTAACTTTAATGTGTTGTAATTTGATTATGAAAATAGTGAGGTTTTAGCGGTTGGCGTCATTTGTAGATAATGTTTAACATTGTTATGAGATGGCAGACATACTTAGTTATTTCATACACCACCATACCTAACTGGGAAGATACGGACCTGTTTCTTTTCATTCACCCTATTTCTCACTGACTACCACATTAGTCTACGGAATCTTGGTTTCTCGACTTAGTTAGGTTATTGTAGAAGCCTAATCTAACCAGTTAGTTGTCTGCAAACCTATTCCCATGACATCACCTTTGTTCTTCCGTCCCCTCCCGCAGCGTCGTCTGCTGTTCCCAACTTCTTGGCCTCGATGTCTTACAGCATCGTATACGTACAGCATTGATCTTATTAAAATGTCAATACCGTCTGTCCGACAATACCCTTTTTTTGCGTGCAAAAAGCATGCACAAAATGTGAATTTTTTGCGATGCAAAATACTGCATGTCGCATTACAAAGGTGCAGCGCAAGGTCGACAGCTGGTTGGTCTAATTAAAGGTTTTATGCTTAAATAATTAAGTGGGCAGCACTAGTGCAGGTGCCGTATTATTTATGCAAGAATAAAATCATTATTTACGAACGCATCGCGCCAAATTGCGTACATAGTCGCGTGTTTATGCATTTCTGCTGGTGCCTCAATAATTTAAGCGCGATCAGCTCGCTTCGGGTGCAACATAAATTCCTAATTTGAATGCGCTGTCCATCCGTCTTCGAGATATCATCTCAGCTGCGTCTCTAGTGTTACCTTACCGTGTAACAACTACGCCATTCTCAAAAACAACGTAATTTACGATTATACCACCAATCAAATTTAAATAAAGATAATCCTACGATGGAAGTATTAGGAGTCAATAAACCTCGGCCACGAAACAGGTTCTTTTTTGTTTGGACACAAAAATATTTCATATGACCAACCGCACTAAACATAACATCGTCCACAAATAGCTCTGGTTCTTTATGGGTGTTTGAAGTTATGCGCAGATAAAAAGCTAGCCGAAATCTAAATAAACG
Source organism: Pandemis cinnamomeana (assembly GCA_932294345.1). Taxonomy (NCBI): domain Eukaryota; kingdom Metazoa; phylum Arthropoda; class Insecta; order Lepidoptera; family Tortricidae; genus Pandemis; species Pandemis cinnamomeana. The sequence goes on along the minus strand of OW028724.1, from coordinate 4,128,118 downwards.
GGCCGTGTTTTCTAGATGAGAAATTGCGATGACAGAGCCTACGTGTGGCCCTTATAAAGTATCCCGCACCTGCCGCTGTTAATGTTCGGAGCCAATTCATTGCAAATATAAAATAACAACTAAATAATTTGTTCGCGAGCGCCCACAATAAAACATGATGGCAGGACCTTTTTATATGAGACGCGGATCTTTCTTAATAGTGGACAGTGCGTCAAAAGTCGCAGTTAGTGGGTCAAATATCGGGGAGCGTTACATGCTACCTTGCTCGCACCGATTCAGAGGTTGCATCACGGCTTGCATAACGTATCTTGCCGTAATGTCTGTGACTTGATGTTTCTTGTTAATACTCGCTGATAGATTCCTTTTGTCATTATTAAATTGATGCTTTTGTTTAGCGATTGTTCAATGATTGGCTTAAGGACTAAGTTTACGGGTATATGTATATGAGGAAATAATGGCGGTAAGTTAATATTGAAATTAATTACAAAGTTTGCTGTATCAATGTATCTATGGATACCTATCCAAAGATATTCATTGATTTAGAATGTGGCAGATTATTCAACAGAAACATCAGTGATTTATGTAGGTAATTAATAATTAATAATTGCCTTTATGAACATGAACAGAATACGCAAAGTTATTATTATAAACAAAGGACTAAAGTGGGCTTATTGAACTAGAAGACTAAGCTAATAAAATAAGCTTTTAGCACAAAATTAAACATAAGAATGTTACAAAAACTAGACACTGCAATTGGATTTAGTATTTTTTATATTAGATTCGTCATCCATCAAGTCATTGACACCGCTGCATGGGACGTCGATATACTAGGAGATGATGAGATCGCAGGCGTTCAATCAACTTTCTCAGTGCATCCACCTTATCAAAGAAACACCCGCAACTTTGCGGAAATAACGCTTGTAATAAGTTGGGAACTTTACTACTTACTTCTAAACACTTTGTTTGATAAAGGCTCGCCATGACCTCGATATTTTAGCAGTTTCGGTAGCAAATTACTTCTGTAAAACATTTCCGTAGCAACAGCAATACAGCTCAATCTAACAAATGCAGCGTATTTGGCATATTACGTGTCCAGGAAAAGATAAGAATTCAAACTCTATGACGAAAGAGAGGTCATACGCACGCATCGCAATGCAGCCGTCTTTGAACTATGCTATCCTAGTAGCCAAAACATAACAGCTGCTCACGAACAAATCCGAAAATACACATTGGCAAGTTTCGACTATGGAAAATCGTATACAAACCGCATAGCTACTACACACACTGCTCTGGTTTCGACTAACGTCTGTATTCTAGTAGTTGCTTGTGTGAAGAGAAAATGCTTTCTACTTGTACATACACGGTTATGCACATACATAAGTGGCAGTATCTCATTGCGGAGGAACGCGTGTTAATAGCGAAGCTGTGTTTCCGCATAGGTAGTTCAGCCAACGAGCGCGAGGCGGGCCCGTGAGAACTCGGGAGCGTCAACCTTGCTTATCTTTTAGAACTGACGACAACTTTTCGACTTCGGAAATGAACCTTGAAATTCATTATCAACATAAATGTCATTCTAAAACGCATCTAATGGTTTTTTTAAACGGAGCACTTGTCTTGTTGCTCTTATTGGTTTAAATGTTTTAAGGAAAACCGAATTTGCGGGTGCGTCAAAAATGTCGTCAGACGCTGTGACTGTGACGCTCACGCGCTACGCACACTCGCCCACGTTTACCCACACAGGTGGCGCGGTGAGGCGACGTCATAAGTCGGTCTCTTGCAATCTATGCACGCCTGGTCCGCTGTCTCCCCGTAATAAGCTGAAGATAACTCGCTTTTCTTGATCTTACATTATAGGAAAGGAAAGCTTTTATTTATTAACTTCCGTGTCTTCGGATAGTATTAACATTTATGTTGCTATTTTAGAATAGCACTGCAACTCTGTACAAGAGCGGTAACTACGATTAAATTTACTAACAAAGAAAGAAACTACATGATTTATTTTCTGTATTATCTATAAAATTTGCTGTGTTTAACCTAATGTCTGTCAAACAAAATATCGTTTCATTGTGGTGCCCAATCAGCACAATAATCCGCCGGTTAAAAAATGCTGCTATTCTTGCGTTCGGCAACCACTGAACTCTGCTTGGTCACGGCTGAACTTACAACAAACAACTCCTACACGCTTCTGCTGCCCTGGTACTGAGTGTTCTAGTTGACGATCCGAGCAATCCCGAGATGACGATGAGACAATTCGAAACCTCAATTCGACTTCTAATCGACATTAAACTATCGTAATTACCCGTGATTTTAATGTAATTAAATTAAATAAATAATAATGAACCTGTTACTATGGTAGCGTTCAGCGCCATCTCTCGTCGGATAGCGTAATCGCTTGCACAATGGCCTCGTATTCGCGTTGGCAACTTGGCATTCGCAAGCAATGGCGTTTTATTTGAGGAATTATTTGAGGCAATGTGTCGTTGGTTTAATTGAACAATGACAGGTGCGGAGCTAGTCGTGGCCAAGGATGACCAGTGGGCCGGTGCTAGGCACATGGCAGCACATATTGGTTAGTTTTTTGCCCCGGGACATCCGCGGGATCCACTGTGCACTTCTATTATAATTAGTGTCTTTATCAGTATATGGTAATTGGACTTGTATTTTAAACAAGATCCCTTGTCCATTGTTTTAAACGTTTAATAGCAGAATAAATGACTTACGGAGTGTGCAGAATTCTAATGTATTGTAATTGAAAGGATGTTATACTTTTTTATTCCAAAAAAAATAATGAATTAAAGTAATTTGTCTTTAATAATATGTAATGTGATACGTATGTATTACATGTGATTGAAGTTTAAATGGCCCAAGGGCCCGATTTTTGAAAACACATTGTGTGACACGAAAGTGGTGAAATATTGTGCTGAATTTGAAATAGTACTTGGTTAGAGCTTTAGTTTTGAAGATAATTATGAACAGGTTTATACCACTTTCGAGGGGTACTTTCAAGTGATGTGCTTTCAAAAATCGGGCCCCTGGTGTTCAATATTTCATTTTTGTGTATGTTATATTGTTATTCACTTATTTATTACATTTTTGTTACTTACAGATCAAACGCATGCATAGTTCATAGCATGGCTCTTAGTTAATTCGATATTAATAAAACCTAAGTGTCGCTATTACCAATAAATACCAAGTAAAAAAAATCGGATATCAATAAAGTCTCCTAATAAATAACGCGTACTTCTTACCAAAAAAAGGAACAAAAATACTTGCACAACTTCAAAAGGTTCCATTAACAATGGCACCGAAATTCATAACAATTATTGCGCAAACAATAACTTTACAATTGGTACTTTTTGCAATTTTTTAAAAAACACTCGCAAAAACAAACTGTTATGTCCTTGTAATAAAACAATGTGGTTAATGGTTTTGGGGCATGGGGTTGGTGGTCTTGTAAATGGGAAACTATTATTGAACAATCTTTTGACGGGAACCGACATCCGAACCAGGCTTAAATTGAACTAAGTCTGGGGGGTTACTTCGAAATGCTATCTCTCTCGCTCTCATATTAATGACTATTAGCAAGCGGAAAGGCACGATACGAAATTAGAATTTTCAATTTTGAAACGTGGGATCTGAAAATTTGAAAACCACCTTCGATAAAATGTTTAAATGAATCACTTCGCTACAACATAACTCTAACTTATTAAGAAACAAATTTAAATTATAATTCAAAATAAAACCACTTCTTAAAGCTAATTCATGTCTAAAAAAGCCCTCCGTGGCACGGTGCCCAAAAGGCTGGCAGCTGACTTGAATTTGAATATTAATTCGAATATTTTTCTACAAAAATATTAATACCTACAAATAAAAAAATCCCAAGTTTAAAATATCAAATTTAAAAAAATGTTAATGTTATACTTGACTTGAATGAAGTAATTTAAACGAAAGGGTATTTTTTATATTTTAAACCGCTCAGTGGTGGGTTTTTTCGACGATAAAATACCAGCGTTATACTTAGAGACTCGATAAACTCAAAACGAGTAGGTGCCGATCTTTTTCTGTCTTGGTATATACATAATATTTATAGTACAGATTTTAAAAATACACCATATTATAAAGTTAAAATTAAGTTTTTCTGACATTGTCAAATCAACTGTCGTCTACAGAATTACGCGAAATTATGCTGCTATTACGTATTTTAAACTACATAACAATGATTGTTCACCTATTGCGAGTTTTATGCACCGAAAGACTATAAAATAATCCTTAAAAGGACGAACGCGCTATTTATACGTCATTATTAAATTTTCGTATTCTTTTTTTGAACTAGAGCAGTCGGGTTAAAAAAAGAATAAGTGTGTGTAAGTGTGCCAGTACCGCCAGCTGACTGCGGGCGGTGGACTCTATACAGGGTTGTCGATTAAAGAATACATTAAGTTCCACTTTTTGACTTTACATTGTCGACTAGAAGCCATTACAAACGAACTGCATTCTGACTGCAACGTAATTGCAACTGCCGTCTGCAGCCCACAAAATTCCACAAAAACACACAAGATGCCTATGTCCTGTCAATCGTCCAAATGGAAGAAATCCCTTTTAGGAATAAGTTCGCCTTTGTGTTGTCCTGTATTCATCTTTCTCATGTGTTTTGTGTACAGTAAAGAATTACACATACATACAAGATTTAAGTAGTATTCTTGACTTCTTAAATTAAATTCCATAATACCGCGCTTGATCAGACGATATGCTAAAATTAGGTTAATTCGGTTCGTAGTTATTTAAAATACTTAATAAGGTGTTTTTTCTCAAGTACCTATTAAGAGTTTCAATGAACATCAGTCATCGCTTACCATCAGCCAACCTACTTATTCGTTTTACTCATTTGTTTCTCTCAACTCAAATTAAACGTTAGCAACCCTAACTGGGTCTTGTACCATATTATCTTACGTGTTTATAGCAATAATATGTTCGCCAAACTAGTTGGTTTAACGTGTCAAAGATATTTTTAACTCGTTTGATTTTTTTAAACCACAATAGCGCACAGTTGCTCAAACTATTTTATACCTCTTTTCACCTGCCTGCCTCCTTATGCAAAGTTAATTTAAAAAAAGTTACGTAGGCACAGACTTATTTATTAGACAGATATCTGAAATTATAGTAGGTAGCTGGTTACTGCAGTATTGGTGCATTAATCAATTATGACATTAAAATAGGTACCTATTGAGAATTTTTAGAAAAATCTCATTTCCTGCTTACCTAGTTTTCACTGTGTGAATATTTATTTATTAGTAAATACGGGTAACTAATTACCATATACAGCATGTTTTTAAAAAAAAATGAAAAAAACATTTTTGCAACTCCTGCAGTTTCGATTTTCTTTCATAGCAATTAGCTATGGTATGCAAAAATGGTGTTTACGAAAAATACCCCTTGTTTTCTACGACAATTTAAGTTTAACTGCTTTAGTTTCGAATTTCTTCGTACTACATTTTACTATTTAACTAAATGGGGTCTTAATCGTACGAATTGGGTAGGTACGATTAAGACAAGTTTATATTGTAGTAAAATGAGTGTTAATTCTGAAAGTTTAAAGCAGTTCCACAAATATCCACTGTATGTAATATAAAAACGTCAAAATTTTTACATCAATATTAATGTTTTTTTTTCTTTATTTTCAGATCACCGCGAGTCTGCGCCGTGCTTCAACCCCTCATCCTGTATAATACTCACTATATTTAGATATACGACTGATTATTAAGTATAGTTCATTATATTCTTCAAAATTTTGTATTTTCATATAAATTATTGTGTATTTAAAAATGTAATTGCTGACTGAATTATTTCTTTTTCTTTGTAAACTTTTTAAATAATAAGCTGGATATTTTTTTTATACATTTCCTCTTCTAATTATAGTTTGTTTTCGAGAACATGTTTATTTTCGTAGTTGTTAAGCAAAGTTACATGAGGTTAAGTTAAGTTAAATCAGAGACAAGCAAAAAGAGGCAAAAGGTTATTTTGAACGGTTTTCTTCATCCCCCTGTACATTATTTGAGAGACCTTCAAAAAATCCGTTTTATGTACAGATTCTTAATTTTAAGCTTTTTTTGAGTTTTTGGCCCCGATACGTAATCCTGCATTTTTTAAGTTACCAGTCTATGCCGCTTAGTGTATATAAAATTATCTTTACATTAATTTCATCTTTAAAATATAAAACTACCGCATTAACGAAAGTACGTAAGTTTTTGAACATCCACTAAGTTGTTTCGTTAGTTTTTATCTACAGGGAGTGTTTTAACTTCTCGAGAAAAAAATAATTGGTTGGCTTCTAAATATTAACAAACGGGGTACTATGAGACACAGTTTATACTAGAACAGGAACTAGTTTAGGTCTGAACTCTATTTTATATGCACATGTCTCATTCCTATGTTAAATAACGATCTGAAACGACTAATGATAATTTTCTCGATCGGTTCAAACGCTTGTGCGCCCGTCTACATCCCTTCATTTCATAATATCATTATTTAAATAAATTTTGAACGATATTTTACGTGATAGGATATATTAATACGATGTTTAGATAAATATTGTGACTGAAACTTCTAGTTATAAGTAAGAGTATGTCATATTTAAATATTCTTAACTGCCAAGCCCTGGTTCTGAGCACCTACACTTTGTATGAAAAATTCTTTTAAAATATTAGTTCATAATTAAACCTTACAATTATCAAATTGTGGTAAGTTCTATTTTACAGCTAACGTTTTGTTGTTAGTATTCCTTTAGTTCATATGAGCTGAATATACAGTACGTCATATCCGCTGCTGTAAAATTATCATGTTTTTTTACCGTACTCCATCGTTTATTCAAACGACACGACGGCGATACGACATGAACACGACACAAAGCCATCCTTCTGTTTGGTTTTGTTTTGTTTCCATGCCCCGTCTCCGTCGTCTTGCTCTTCACAATTGACGATAATGCCTTAACATATGTAATCATCTAATTCGTCGGATTGTCATTTGTCCGCTGAGGCTACCCCAACATTCGATTTTCGAAGTTCATATCCGTCTTTCTCACTCTTTAATTGATGACCATGCATAAGTGTGAGCGTAACGACACGAAGCGAACTTCCGGAAATCGAATTGCGGAGTATGAGGCCTGATTATCATTTCATACATCATTTAAGAGAAGACTGCGTTAGTATAAGTGGTACCACTGTCGGTTTTAAGACTGATGAAAATTTGAATTGCTAGCGACTATTTCTTTTTTTATGGCCCAGAAAGTATCCCACCCTAGCGTATCGGAAGTGTATTAAGTTACTTATCTTGTAATCTAGTGATTAATAAAGATGATTTATATTATTTTCTAAATAAATGTGGTTTTATTTGTAGTTCCATGCTGTATTTCCGTGCTGGCCTAGGTCTCTTCCCGCGCCGATGGTATAAGCCCATCGAGGGAATAGCCGAAAATCATAGGAATCATGTTATAGATAGGCGATGCGGCTAACAATAACAACCCATCTCTATTTTGACACCATTTTGTAGGCGCGAGGGATAAAAAAGTGATTTGTGTGTGTGTGTGTTTATTTGCATGATCCCCTCATTAATTGAGTTACATTCAATGTGTTGAGGGTAAATCTCATTTATAACAGAGGTAGTCTAGTGTAATTTTTCACTCAAAAAGTCTCGAGCGCGTCACGTGAATGTGAAATAGGTGAAGGCGCCACTTGCGGATCAAAACAACAACAAAATGAGCCTCTAGTGTAAGTTATAGGCACGACAAACGGTTCGAACACGTTCGCATCTGGGGGCACGGTAGTGCCCCCGCCAAGTCGAGCAAAAAAAGCGGCACATATCCTTTTCTCGAAGCAGTTCAGGCCATTTTCAACCCCCCTTTAACTTCGTTGCGGATTTACTTTTCAATTACTATGAGAAAATGAACAGCGCCACAAGCGGAACGAAACGACAACTAAAATTTCTCATAGTATTTGATATTTTAACGCTAACGCGGTCGACACGTATTTTATGACCAAAAATACTCCACCTCGGAGCCGAACACTTACACTGAGCATTTTGATGATTAATTATAAGCAAATGACTATTTGCGTAAAAGCATTAATATTCAGCGTTGTCATTATCCCATCAAATATTGTTCCAAAATTGCTGCTCAGAGTTTGAGAATACGAAAGACCATACCAATGCCGAGTAGCTTGTTCAAAATTGGTACCTACTTGTTTTTCCGTTATGGTAATATTCGTGGGAGGATAATGTTGTTTGCCCGAGCAGTCAAAATGCTAGAATATTCAATCCAAAATAACGATGAATCATCATCATCGTCATCTCCGGCATATTTTATTGTAATAATTTAAAAGTTTTTCATACAGCATAGTACTGGGCCCAGGTGTCCTCCCAGAGGGAGAGTGGGTTACAGTTCCCACGTGGACCCAGGATGCTGACTGCAATTTTTGGTTAAGACCCATCGACATGTTGTGACGGCTTTGTATCCATCAAAAGATGCACTAAAGTATATGAAGGTGCATGTGTTCTTTTTCTTCTTTTTCTAATATGGCCCCATCGATCGATGCGACGATTTCGCCAACGTCAAAGTAATAAATACAGTATTCAAAAATATTGTGACAAAAATGTCGGCAACGTTGTACGGTAGAACACGGTCAAAAGACCCCTCCCTGCTGTCGGGCTCTTAGCCAACGGATAATGATATCCCTCAGAATCTGTCAGGAAATTATTAACCGATGCCCAGGGTGCACCGGAGCAAGCACTGCTCTTCCCCACGGACGGATACAAAAACGAACCGCAGCTCTCGACACGCGGAGGTAACCCAACTCGCACCCCGTGCATGTGTCCATGACTTTAAAAAGGTTTTGACATCCATTACAATAATGTCGTTTGATAAATTATGTAGTATCCAATCAAACTTCTGGTCTCAGTTTTATTTCCGGCTTTTCCAAAATCTGCCGAAACTAGAAGCGAAAATATAATTTAAAAGTGGTTAAAATATAATTTAGATGTATTGCTATAAACCTACAGCATAAATTGAATTTTCGACTGTTCGACAAGAATTAGATATGGAAATTTATTTTACTATACTCGTAGGTATATGTTTTAAATTCAGCACAAATTTTAACCACTTTCGAGGAATGTGCTTTTAAAAATTGGGCGTATCTGTGGTTCTGTGAGTATCCGTGCAGCGCTCGAGAACATTCCGCTACCAGGTGTGCCCCGTTCTCAATCAAATAGAAGAAAATACTCGCTTTTTAGAGCTAATATACTATAAGAAAATAATAACTTCTATGAAAAAAATCAGATTTACAAGGCCTAGGTAATCTACATGTAAACGCGAGTTAAGCAATGTACACAAGAATGGCCGTCGAATTAAGGGTTGGGTTATGTTTTATTATTCAAATTAACTCTTATTTTACGGTTTACAGTCGTAAGGACTAGGTTTAAGAATGACTACATCCGCAAAACGCCGTAATTGTATGATACCTCAGCACTTAATCATAGCATTTTTATGTTATTGACTTCTAAATAAACCCTGATAGAATAAACAAATGAGAAACTATGATGTCAAGTAGAAACAATTTAATGTGACACTTGTGACAGCTAAATTATTGAGTGCTATTTCACTATCACTATCATCATCATCATCACTACATAGTATAAAATAAAGTCGGTTTCTCTGTCCCTATGTCCCTATGTATGATTATATCTTCAAAACTACACAACGGATTTTGATGCGGTTTTTTTAATAGATAGTGATTCAAGAGGAAGGTTTTCATGTATAATTCTACGCAGACGAAGTCGCGGGCAGAAGCTAGTTTTCAATATAATAAATAGTAGGTACTTGCAAGTACAATTAAAGGACTATATTTGTATGAAACATAATGTTAGGCTGCTTAGCTAAGGACGTGTGGATCTATCTCCCAGACTATACTAAGTTCTCGCCCACGCCTCGAACGCCTTTTCGTTAAAATGTCAAATACCTTCTATGAGAAAAAATTGTCGTCATTTCCACAGGCCGTTTTGCATAAGTGGCGCTGCCAATTTTTCCATAGTAATTGAGACGTTTACGCGAACGCGTTCGATACGTTCTTATGTATAAATACTCACACTCTATTAGAGTAGGGTCTGCTCAACCAAAAATTATAGTAGTTGAATACCTACTTCGATTAGAGCTAAAATTTTTTCTGGGACCTACTTAAATTCAGCACAATTTTTCACCACTTTCGAGTGCGATGTTCACATTTCATTTCAAAACTTGTGCTTTTGTACAGTATTTTCAAAATAGATATCACTATCACTATCATCACTATCGCTTCACTATCACTGTCACTATCATCACTATCACTTCACTATCACTTCATCATCACTATCATCACTATCACTTCACTATCACTTCACTATCATCACTACTAACTATCACTATCACTACATATTATAAAACAAAGTCACTTTTTCTGTCCCCATGTCCCGATGTATGCTTATATCTTCAAAACTACACAACGGATTTTGATGCGGTTTTTTTTAATAGATAGAGTGATTCAAGAGGAAGGTTTATATGTATAGTACATGCACAATATACCGTGCGAAGCCGGGGCGGGTCGCTAGTTAATAATATGTTAGTGTTGCCAAAAAATCAGGTAGAAATTTAACGCGAAGTTCATGGTGGCTCATGGTTAAAAGTAATCATGCAGCCATCATAGACACAAGAAAACAACTAAATAAAATTACAACCTCCAATCTCTCCAACAATGATTATCTCATTGTCATACAAACCATTTATTAAACTTAATGCCCCCAATCTACCAGGGTCCCATGAACGCAAGGGTCCGTTACCTAAATTCCTGAGTGACGGTATAATCGCAACCACTTACAGATAATGTTTAAGCTATTACAGTAAATATTAAGCACTAATGTGATGTATCGGTTAGCGGTACCTATGTTATGTTATGTTACCCGGGTATGTAGGGATGGCCCGTTAAACAGTACTATAGGGATGTAGAATGTATCGATAGTTTGTAGGGTCAAAGGATTACTATAAAATAAAAGTCGATATTTTACACCATAATATAAATTATGACTAGGTAAATTCCATGAAGAAGTAGACCTCGTAGGTCAATTACAGGCCGAGTGGGTATTTTTTATATATCGCCGAAGTTTTGTAAATGCAATAAATGTAATGATATTGACTGGTGTTGTACTGCCTGTAGTCATGCCGAGGCACCATTCTTGTACTGGCATTAAGCTAGCGGTACTCTGTGGCCTATGTAGGGCTAGGGCCCGTTAGCGAAGTACTCGGACTAAGGATGTCACGATTCATCGATAGTACCTGCGCAAGTTTTCTGTCACGCCATGTGACAAGTTAAAAAACCGCTTCTCGATACGCGTTCCACGCATTACTACGATAACCTCACTGAACCTTTATCTGAATCAAAATGCAAATTTTATTTTGCGAAGTGTACTAAAAAAAATGACACTAAAAACTCTGCAGATTTTCAATTTTCAAAACAATATTGTCATAGAACATTCTATTTAATAATTAATACAAATAAAAAAAACAAATAAAATAAAGAAAATACTAGTTAAATGGTTCTCTACCACATCCACTATTTAAGGCATGTAGGGTTATCGATATCGATACTTTTATCGATATCGTGAGCTCCTCCCGCGGCAGGATCAGGGATACGCGGCCACTGGCGCAGTGGGTCGACGCTCGCGAGGAATGCGGAAGATGCGCACGCGCGTAGTGCTAGGATTTATCTTCGGACTCGCCGCAGCGTTAGAAATTAAAAACTTTCCACGGACCCACATTGAAGAAGATGACGTAAGTACGGTAAACTATAAGAAAATTGATCATGTTAATCTTCATGCTGTTATAAATGCAAAAGTTAGGATGGATGTTTGTTATTCAATCATGCCCGAACGGCTGAATCTAGATGTGACTTTGAGATTATATCAGGCTGCTTTTTATCCCGGAAAATTGTGCAGTTCCCACGGGATCGCTTATTGAATCATTGGTACATTTTTGTCGAAAATATGACATTCTGTCGGTCTCTAGTGCTTTCGTACCTACAACGAAACGTCTCGAACGCGTTGACATGAACGACTCATTATCTGTGGAAAAATTGGCAGCGCCACTAGCGGCAAGAGACGGCAACAAGCTCATCACATGTTATTTGACACTACAGCGCGAACGCGTTCAAGACGGTTTCTGAGGCTAAAAACGTATACTAAGCGCTGTTAATCGTACCTGCCGCGTAGCAACATGCGAAATCGGGTGTTTTAGGTAAGCTGTGACAAAAAAACTAAGTCAGGACGTTTTATGGCACGCATGATAAGTTCCCTTGCGTCTTCCATTTAAATACAGGTGCGTGCATACTGCGACACTTGATATTGATTTATTTGTCTTTTTTATGAAATACTAGCTTTTGCCCGCGACTCCGTCCGCACAGAATTCGGTTATCGCTATCCCGCGAGAACTATCCTTTTTCTGGGATAAAAACTATCTTATGTATCCTAGGGACTGAAACAATATCTGTACCAAATTTCAAGTAATTCGGTTCAGTGGTTTAAGCGTTACAAAGTAACAGACAGACAAACGGACACAGTTACTCTCATTTATAATAGTAAAGATAGTTGCGAGCAAGTTGGTCACGTGATTGCAAATGACACCACTACCTTTTGATACCAACAACATCAAAGGATTTCAAATGCATTGTTAGAGGGCTAAAATGGATGCTAATTCCATCGGTTTCTTACTCTCCACGCCGAAACACAACGAGTAAGATGATATAGGTGAAAAACTTAAGTAAATGACCTGATGTATGTGTGAGTAATGTGTGCGAATAGACGTTCCAAATTAAAAAAAATTACAAATCCCATATCAGTTCTGTACACTACTAGATACAACAGGTCGTTTACTTAAGTTTTCCACGTATACAGCCCTATGGATGTGTCCTGTAAGTTTTAGAATGAGACAACACAAGTATGAATTATTTGACTATACCTATGTAACATTAACTCGAACATTTGTTACGTAGTTTTATGTTTTATACCTATTGATCGCTTGACACGGAATGTTGGTAAATCTCACGCAATTACGGCGGTAATTAATAAAAGAACAGTTAATGAGACAGGTACCTATTTAACTTAATTCCAGGAAAGACAACGTAGTTAGTCATTTGCGACATCACTCGGGGCAACCCAGTCAGTGACCCAGATGCGGTTGTTGGAGGACTTTACTCCATAACTTTGCTTTGCTGCATGGTCTACTGACCTAAACAGTCTGTGGAGTCATGAGTGACGTATCAGATCGTAAGGTGACTTGCATCAAAAAACTGACCTGGCTGGTGATTTATTTTATAGACATACATACATACATATATCACGTCTTTACCCCTTACGGGATAGACAGAGCCTAAGATAACAAAACCTTCAGGCCACGTTTAGCATGATTAAGGGCGTATAGCGTGAAGGGAAATCAAAATAGTGATTGGTTGCTAGCCGTATCGCCTATAACATGATTCCTAAGACTTTCGCCCGTTTTTATAGACATACATACATACATACCGTCACGCCTCTTTCCCACGGGGGAAGGCAGAGACTACTTTGTTTAATACTTTATAGAATAGGGGTTAAATCTCTAAACGACACTGAAAACTATAACAGATAAATCCAAGAAGTAAAGCTATGGCCGGGAATCGAACCCGGATCCTCATCATTATGTGATGCCTACTATTGCCCCTACACCACTCATAGCAAGTTAATCAGAATAGGGGTTGATCAGATGCGTTGCCTAGACGTCCATGAAATACTTGTTGTCATTTATTTGACCTGTTGCACTCTCACAGCTGCGCAAGCACTGCTGCTTAGCGGCAAGAACAGCTAATAAGATGGTGGTAATGATCCAGATGGGCCTTGCACACGTGTCCTACCACCCAAAACATAACATAACTAAGAAATTGAAAAGTTTTTGAAAAAAACGTCAAGATTCTGTGGCAATCACTGCCCGAGGTTAGGCCAAGCGGTAATTATTATCGATATCGAAAATAAATGTCGAATGAAAAAAGTCGCGATAAGTTTTTTTTTTTATTTTTTTTTTTTTTTTATATGAATATGAAGGCAAACGAGCAAGTGGGTCACCTGATGGTAAGTGATCAACACTGCCCATAGACACCCGCAACCCCGGAGGGATTGCAGATGCGTTGCCAACCTAGAGGACTAAGATGAAATGCCTCTTGTGCCCGTAATTTCCCCGGCTGTCTTACTCTCCACACCGGAACACAGCAGTGCCAGCACTGCTACTTAGCGGCGGCTTAGTTCCTTTCAAAGTGCGCCGCAACATCTAAAAAAAAACCAAACAGGTCACGAACTTTTTCCTATGCACACCCATTTTTTTGAACCATAAATCTTGCGACCCGTCTCAACCTCCAATACCGTGCGTTCAAAACTCATCCTATAGACCAAAATCCCATGTATATCTCATTTAACGGTACCTATATACTTAAGTCCGGGCGCTAGGCTCGATGAAAAATGGGCCTTCGCCCAAAAAAACTTCGAATCCTGTTAGGGGTACTGACCCTTAGGGATGAACGACCTATTTAGACTGAATGAGGTCAGTCGTTTTTTCTCTATGGTAAAAGATAATAGGGTGTATTAGCTTGTCTATGGAATGATTAAACGCGTCAAGGGAATTTGGAAGCGGGATCGATTAATTCGTCGGTGTTTTGTTTTGGGGTGTCGTAATAATTTGAGTTTTAGGTTGACTTTTTATTGAAAAATACTTAATTAGAGTTTGCTGCCATTTTATAAACTTATACTGAGTGAGTACCTTCTTAAAAGTTAAAAGAAATGTTGAAAACAGGAATCAACAGTATGTTTTTTACTTATCATACAATAAATTGCCGAATGACTTGAGATTTAATATAACCAAGCTATTTACAAGGTCGGAAATAGCAAATCGTCCCCTAAAGAGAGCTTTTTCATTTTTGACAGCAATTTTTAGTATTATAAACATAATATGTAAAAGAACTATTTTATTCGGGAAAAATGACATGTATTAGAGCTTTATATGGAGCGAAGCCGAGTATCGTGCTCATTGTAAACCAATTTTTCAGGAACAACATTCTGCCACTACCGTGTCTTTACATATTGAAAATTAAAAAAATACTAACAAGTACTCTCAGTTATTTTATTCCCACTGCATGATAGGGTCATTAATAAGACTAACAGACCAGCAGAAGACCGCTCAAATTGTATCAGCCTAGACAAAAATTTAAATTGTGTTTGGCATGAATGTATATTGTATGGCTACAAAATTGTACTACAGTGTACCAGAAGATTTCAAAAACCTACAAACACATCAATTCGAGAAGAATATGTTCACATGGTTGCTTGAAAGATGCTTCTATTCTGTTACTGATTTTTTAAATAATACTTAGTTTAGGCAAAATGCAGTATGATGTCAATGATGACGACATATAATGAATTGTAATATAATGACATTAATGGTTGAATTAGTTTTTAAAGCTATTGAATTATTTGAATTATTTAACATAGTTTGTTATATTTAAGGCTCTATGGAAAATTGATGATTCATTTTGACGTTACATATAATTATTAAAGTGTACCTATTTTATGCATACATACATATATCAGGTCTTTACGTCACGTAACAAAACCTTAAGGCCAAGTTTAGCATGTTTGTAGGCGTATGGATGGAAAGGGGACTCAAAATAGTGATGGGTTGCTAGCCAGATCGCTTATAACATGATTCCTAAGGCTTTCGCCCATTTTCCTATTTTATAGTTGTTAATAATAATGTCCAAGATGATACTATTGTAAGACTGAAATATTTCTACGCCGTTGCTGGCAGAATACGTTAAACCACTTTTACTAACCTATCTATATTGTACCATATGCTCAGAAATAAATAAATGATTGATTGATTGAATCGAACACGGTATCCTCAAATAACGCCATATTTTATGATGCAAATATCGTCTAAAATGAAAGAAAAAACATGAAACTAATAATTTAAAAAGCATTAAATTTCTCATTCAAACAAAATCATCCAGCCTTTCCAAACGGATACTGAAATAGACCAAACATCATTGTATATTCAATGAGGTTCACATATATGGCAAATATAGTATAGTGCGATCTGTTTTGAGACATCGACACCGAATAGGCATTATTATACGTTGACAACTGCATTACTGGACGAATTGAATACTGCATAACCAAATTAGTTATTATCAAGCACAGATTAGTTAGGCAATAGAGTAGTAATACCGATTCTACAGCACATTAGTCATTCGTCACTTTTTTACGCAAAATAGGCATGCGTTTAATCACGATCACGCCTGATGGTTAAGCATCTGATCTGGATGAAACACGCTTGCTTAGTAAATACCCATTCACCCTTGGTTTGAAGACGGCCAGTAGGTACTTATAGATTTTTGCATGCATGTTTGCCTTTGTGCATGTATCTCAGTGTTTGTCAATTGTATTTGTCTTGTTTATTTTGCACAATAAAGAGTTTACATACATACATACATACATTTTTCCGTCAACTGTCGTTTGCGTCGGTTGCATTGCGAAACAGCACAATTAGGCATGGTTCGAATGAAATTTGACGAATCTTATGCCACCGCTCTGCTATGAGATCGCATGAAGACTGACGCTTATACGCACATCTGACGTTTGTACTTGCAATTTGCGCTTTAAGGTGACACGCGTGTCTCATTGACATGTCACTTCTACTTTTTTCTGTGATACTAGCGACCCGCTCCGATGTCGCACGGGTGCAATAAAAATTGTATGCCTTAACCTTTTTCATGAAACACTATCTACTGGTGGAAACCGCATGAAAATCCGTTCAGTAGTTTTTGAATTTATCACGAACTAAAAGACAGGCAATAATATGTAGTGATAGCACTTGTTCTTTTGCATTCGATTTTTCTATTTTAATTTCAATTAGAATTATGATTGTATATTTAACTTCCTTTCCATAAAAAAACATGTAAATTTAGTTCACTATGCCTCGCAATGACTAAACATTTATTGTCGATCATAATTTCTGCTTGTCCAACTGTAGTGTCCCTCATGGGTGTGTAGTGTGCCTTTGGGCTGGTCAGATTGCAGCATTATGCGTTTTTTAAATATTATATCATATTTTCACTCTACTGGTTAATTTCTCTGTTTTTAAGGATAGGACTGCTACTGCTCTATATTCCGAAGAAATTTACAATAGTTATTTATAGTTCGCACCAGGAGACGCGACGTATCGGTACCTTAAGCACAGATAGGAACAGGCTTTATTGGCAGAGTGCAAAGCGGGTGGAGGGGGTAGCCTAAACGATCACAGCGCTCGCTACGGCTAAAATTGTCATTTTTGTCGCTGACTTGAGCTGTCAAATCCATATTGCAGTAAACATTTTCTAATCGTTTTTGAGATAAAAATATGGTCCTGGTAAGATGTGTTGTTATGAATTGTAATAACACCAAGAAGAATAGCGACTGTAAATTTTACCAATTTCCAAGACCATGGTGGAAACGAGACCAAAGAAATAAGTGGATATTTACCGTAAGAAAAAAAAAGTAAGTTACCTAACCTCTAAAATTTCACTGAAAACAACAATTTTAATATTATTGGCGATAATGTTACTGACTACCATTGTCCAAAATTGTGTAATATAGTAAAATAACACAAGATTTCATTAATATTTTTCACAATATTTACTTACTTCTTGTTTGACAGCGGTGACAATATTGTCCATAATGGCCGCCTATCACGTGGCGCTGTCGTCGCGCTCGGTCCCAATACCTTGATGATACAAAATCGAAGTTCACATAGCGCCGTTCCGCTCACGCCAATAGCCATTGATAAGAGAGTAAGAGGGACGGTATAGTAAGACACGAAATTTGATTTTCGATTTTTGGAGTTCCCCAGATAAAGGGCGCTTTAACCTCTTTAAAAGTTTACTGGCACACGAGGTAACCGGGGTGACGATTTACGTTGTGACTTTAAAAAGTATTTTTAATGACGAAATCATTAATTTTTATTTGCGTTTATTGCTTCCGAACGATGTCTTCATCGATCACCTTTGCGTCTACATGCCAAACGTTCACCGCGTATGGACAATATCGATTTTATAGCAATTTCAAAACGATTTTCCATGCTGGTGTGGGAGTAAGGAAAAATCACAGAATTTACCAGTTGCTTCTTTTCCCGCGCAGATGGGACGCCATCGAGGGAATGGGCGAGTCTTAGGAATCACGTTACAGGCGATGCGGTTAGCAACCCATCACTATTTTGATTTCCCTTTCCACCAATATACCCTTAATCATTCTAAACGTGTCCTTAAGGTTTTGTTACCTTAGGCTCTGTCTACCCCGTAAGGGATAAAGACGTGATACATGTATGTATGTATGTTTAAAACGATCAAAGTGGCCCCAAAAATATCAAAGACACGCCGGTTAACGGTGCCTATTTATTTCATCTGCAATACCTATTCTGCAATCGACAGGCCGCCGGCAGTCAAACTCGAGTGATGTCTCCTTATTGCGACAGGGTTCTAAACTATAGTTGTTAGTTCATGCTAAATCGCGTTGTGAAGTATACACACATGTAAAACGGTGACAGACAGACCGGCGCTTCAAAACAACACGTATGTATGCATAATTATCAGGCTACGGCTCTTTGTTTGTTTTTGTTATTCACTTCTATATCGAAAAAAAAGCATTTTAGGGGCAGGAATCAGAATCAGAATCCGAACATTTATTGTTTAACTGTGTAGGATAGGTATCTACCTACCTACCTAAGGGTGAACAGATTGGTATCAACAGTGGCCTGAACAGTCATACAATTTTAGGCAATCATGCTAAAGACTAACAGGATTCCATTAAACCAATTTTTAGGAGGTAAAAGGTTTCCCATCGAGGGAATGGGCGAAAATCTTAGGAACCATGTTATTTATAGGCGATGTGGGTAGCAACCAGTGGCGTCCATAGAACTCGATTCCCACTGGCTTGCCTATTTTAAGACAGTTGGGCACTTTATGGTGCAGAATTAGAGGAAAAGGCTAGTAAAAAATATCCTTCGGCTTGTATGCATGTAATATATGTAAACTCTTTATTGCACATAAAAATTTTAAAAATACAGAAATACAGAGAAAATAGTACAAAGGCGAACTTATCCCTAAGAAGGGATCTCTTCCAGCTAACCTGAGCTAACCTGACCTAAGCTTGTCTTCTAGTATACTTGACGCCACGCCACTGCTAGCAACCCAACACCATTTTGTATCACCATCATTATTTAAAATTTATAACAAATGGCTGACTTCTGTTAGTCTTCGAAAAACCTTTTATCACAAATCGCAAATTACGTCATTATCCGTTACTGGGTTGAAAAAGTCTGAAGTAACAAGGCCTAAAGGCCGCGGTTAGCATGATTGTGGGCGTAATAGGTGGAAAGGGGAATCAAAATGGTGATGGGTGGCTAGCCTATAACATGATTCTTACGATTTTCGCCGCATCCCTCGATGGGCTTTTACATTCTATGTTTTTTCTTTGCTCTCAGACCAGTAGGCTTATTACCAATCTCGTTTGCAATCGCCATCGTGTTCATTTTGACAGTTCTTGTATGAATGTGACAGCTAGCCGATTCCAATGCCAATTGTCAGCTCATACGTACTGTCAAAATGAACACGATGGTGATTGCGAGCTAGTTAGGTAATAAGCCTACCGCATGGAAGTGGAGGAGGTTTTATATACATTTATTTTAGTGACCCGCACACTTTAGTAACTAAGTAAAAATTTGTAATATTTTCTTTAAAATTTATTGTTGTAAAGTGTATATATAACCATAAATTGCTGTCTTTTTCTTTAATATAGCTGTGCAGAATAAAACGTGCAGATACATTAATTAAATTAAACTTTAAGAATTCGATGAGCGTGTTTTACGAGTTCAAAATTATTAATACGCCTAATTATCATATTACAAAAATAATTATGAGTCATAAATTGCATAATTAAAAGTGGTTCTTTTAAATACTTACTTATCGTTGATCTAAGGGGATAAATGGCCAGCTTGGTGAATGTTCGGAAAGTAACCGAAAGTGACTTATTTCTTTCTGAATGTTATTGTAAATTAGATGTCGCTGCGGTAAGCTTAGAGATGAATTTAAAGAAATATTCTAAGTGAACATAAGCTCTTTTGTAAGTGTGCTATGTATTCTCTTTTATATTTACTGTGTGTACTTTAAGCTAGGGTGTAAATTGTTTGTTAATACCTTTTACCTATTCATACCGAAACTTACCTACTATGGAAAAGCATCTTCCAGCATTTTCGGCTGCTTGCAATTTGTGTCTTAATATGACTCGATTATAGTTGATTTTCCTTCTGGAACTTGAGAGCTGTTGAAACTATTTTACGACTGTTGCTGGTTAAGCATTGGTATAAAATAAAACACCTGCTTTTAATATTCTTAAATGCAAGCATGCAAATACGGATAAATAAAAGTTGCCGTAGGTACTTCCCGAAGATAGTAGTGACACAACCACTTTTTTTTAAATGAAATGTTGCAGTCATTGTCTCAATTTCAAATTGCGATGGTTTTCTCTTAAGCCCTAACTTTTTTTTGCATTGTTGCTCATAGGAAAGGTAACGGGAGTTAAGGCCATACAGCTAAATCTGATGTAGAATTGGTTATTTCTTATTAAAAGTATTGTCACAGTCACAATAGTCTAAAGTGGCCTAGTGGCACCTACTTAAAAGTAGCAAAATTTTAGTTCTAACCGCTATTTCATCTAAAATAGACCCCCAACACAAACACAAGATTAATATGGATTATTCAATAAATTTTCACTATTCAGCGCCATTTTTTTTTGTTAATGTCCTTAAAATATTCGAAATATTTTCTGACGGTCGTTATAACTTTTTTTTTTCTCGAATGCCGTTGTCGTGTGCAGGTGGTATAACTTTAAGCCATCGTCGTTGTGCAGTTTACCCCTCAGTGCCAGAGTACTGGCTCAGCTGTGACCCTGAACCCTCACCTTTATCTCACGGTATAGTTACTCGAATACTGTCAGTATCAACAATTCCTGTTCTACACTTCAACTACGCATTTCCAAAACATCGCTGGCTGCAATCAAGCGGTTTTAGTCCTTTACCGGTCCAATAAAAACTATTAATTACGTAAGAGTATGTAATAAAGTTTCGGGATTGGTTAAAAATAACCACCGCACCAATGCTCCGGGTATAAATTCTTAAAAAACATAAACTTCATTCATTCTAACAGTTTTATAAAGTCTTTCGTACGCGTTCGAAAATTTTAATTTAGAACGCAGCGCGGGAAGTTAGGAGTCGGATTGCTTTTGGCGGGAAAAATTACGTATGACTTTTTTTAACTGGCAACACTAGACAAGTATATGATTAGAACTGTATTCTAATGGGTAAAAGATAGGGTTTATTATTGTTTTGGTGTAGAAGGATAGTTGTTACGTTTTTTTGTGTGAGTGTCCGGCTAGGATATAGGTCATTGCTCCCCTAAACCTGTGGAGTCGTCAGGGCAGTTTACAAGTACTGCTGTGTTTAAATTGTCCGTATGTACTCTCTGTACTCTGTACTGGCGTCCTGTTCACGTTCTCAGGACTCGGCGTTCGACATACAGCCTAATATTTGAACGAGCGTCTTTTGTTATAGATCTTTAAATAAATACAGGGAATTACCATTGAAATGACATATTTGTTTTGGTTAATTTGTGATTTGGGACGCTATATTATCATATGAATATGAATGATGGTTTGTTTTGTGTAGTTGGTTACTTACCATTGTTACCAACATCAGTTTTTCTATCAACTCTAGTGAGTACACTCTAAAGCGATTCAAACACTTTTTCGCAGAAAGGGAGAAGTTAGAATATAAATTGGATTTAAAATATAAATGTGCTTGTTTAAAATTGCAAAACTTGATGGATCATCGCGGTATTTGTTAAGGAACTATCAGAATTGGTTAACTGTATCGACTTTATACAATTTCAAAAGGGAAAATTACAAAGCTTTAACGTAATTTCAGTTCACAAACGGAAAAAATATACATACTGATCACGAAATAACCAAATTTTATTAGCTCTTGAAAAAAAAAACTTCCTTGGTATAATATTATTATAGTTGGCTGGCATAAAACAATCACAAATCAAGCCTTTAAAAAAAACTTCTGTATTCGAAAATTGAATCTTGAAAGGCATCTCAGACTTGCTGGCAGTAAACATTGCCACAGACTGGCAAAAAAAGTTTAGATGCGATACGTTTCCGGGTGTGAAATGTGTTCGGCCCATTTGTTTAATATAGTTTTACAAACTTATCTTTAACAGTCGCAGTGGCGCTAGTGTCGTCTCAACTTTATTCCGTATTGAGGTGAAATTTAGTTTCACATTCGTCCGTAACTTAGGTTATTTTTGTAACGCTTTTGGTGACAAAAAAAGTTTTTTAAGAGTATCTCACCGCATTTCCGTGTATTATAACGGTGTTTTTTTGCGTTTCACGTGTATCATAGAGGGATCCGTGAGAATTGCATCTTGTTTTCTAATTAGGTTTTTGCGTAGCGCAGCGACGCAGGCACCTATAATAATTAACAGTTTCATTATTACAGCTAGGCCATGCGAGTCTCGAAGCGTCTCTGATTTAGGTAGGTATTATTCAATTATCATTATTTTTATACGACAAAGAAGGAACTCGTCCACGACATTATTTGGAGCTGTATAGTTTTCTTTACTCAAGGTGCTCGTACCTTTTTCAAATTTAGCACAATTTTTTGCCACTTTCATATGAGTGATACGATACGAAAGTGGAAAAAATTATCTATGTATTGCTACAGAACTACAGCTCAAATAAATTTTACGACTAGTTGACAGATTAATAAGGGCATGGGTGAAAATCTTAAGAATCATGTTATAGGCGATACGGCCAGCAACCCATCACTATTTTCATTCCTATGCCCACCTATACGCCCTTAATCATGCTAAACGTGGCCTCTGGGTCTCGTTGCCTAGGGCCCTGTCTATGATATACCTATATGTATGTATGTGTGACAGATTAATTTAATTTCACGTTCTGGTAAATAACCTGTACCTGTTGCATGTGTGAGTAATGTGTGCGAAGAGACAAATTGACGTTCAAAATTAGAAAAATGACTTAATTCCCATATTATTATCACTTCTGTACACTACACTAAATACAACAGGTCATTTACTTTAGTTTTTCTCCTATAACGTGCAAAAGTTACGGTTACAGTTCGCAGATGAGTACCCAGCTTTAGAATCCTACAAATAGAGTACAAATTAAATGAGGGCGCCACTATCTATGTAGCTGGCACATTTTGGCGTAAAATGTTTCAACATAGAGGGTCCAATTTTGTATAGAAATATCTAGTTCCTACTTACTTACTTGTTTTCTACTCTTTTTATTTAAGACTAAGTCTATCATTTAACGTTTACACAATTTATTACTATCATTACTACTTTCTGATAGTATTTTTTACAAGTTCTTACAAGCTTTATAATTAACTTGCTATGTATCTAGGTTTGTCCGGGTGGAATTTTGCTACTCAATTTTGAAGCAGATATCTTCATCCGATTGAGCTGAAATTTTGCATACTTGTGTAAGTCAGATAGCAATGCAATAATCTGGTAGTAGAATTCTGGTGGTCCAGCCAGGACCGACTCCGCAGGAGGGAACTCTTCAACGGTTGGTCCAAAGGACTTGAAATTTGGTTCACATGTGTAGGACGGATGACAATGCAAGTACAGTCAACAAAAAGTAAAGACAGCGAAAAGCTTGTATCTAAAATGCTTTTTTTTAGGTTAGGTTATTTAACGTCACTTTTTCATTCAGCTCATTGGAATAACCTTTTTAAATAAGTAATTGTTTTTTCTTTCTTTTTGGCCACACCTTGATCATCTATAAATCATTTATAACGGTTAGTTTGTTAATAATTTCGCGCAGATCTCGAGGACCGAGATCTGATGATTATCATCGCACGCGTCGAATGATTAACGACTTTTACGCGGCAGATGATTTTTTGGACCGACTATAGTTTTTTAGGTTAAAAAGGACGTGACTAGAAACGTTTAATTTGGGCAAAAGAAATATAAATTTAATAGGTTATTTCCGGGAGTAAGAAAAATTGAAAAGAAGCCGTTAAGAGCGAGTTGGATTACTTTTAAATTTGTTCTTTCTTACACAAGCAAAAAATAACGTTGAACTTTTCAACGAAGTGCGTAATAAATTCCACCTCGTCTAAATAATACTTGGACTTACTATCAGAAAACAAAAAAAAACATTATGTATTTTATTTTATAATAATGGTCGCGGTAAGAAAATAAAACTGAACGAACGAAATGAACAATTGTATTCAACGGTGGCGCCACTATCACGTTGTCGTAATTTAACGAAACTACTTCTTCAACGCCATCTATGCGGCGCGCTCAGAACTCCTACGCCGTTCTGCTGCCCTAGTACCGCTGACTTACGTTAAGTCTGGCTTTAATCCGCGTCTAGCGACGCCACTCCACACGGCAGCCAGTACAGATTACACACAATCAAAATTAATCCGTAATTACTACAGATAAGAGACATAATAGTTTGCACATCCGCAATACACCACTTAAGCTGTGGTTAACTTTTAAACAAGCTATTATACACTTTATAAATATAAAAATAAGGTTCAAAATAGAATCAATGCAAATTTAACACACCTCGTCGAATTTCTGCTGTCCTAGTACTTTTGAGCGAAGCGTTTCGTTTGTTCGTGGAAAAAAGACGCTTTTGCAAGTCGCGGCGCGACTTGGATGAGAAGCGACATAGAGATTGCGCGGAAACGTTTGTGTGTTTTGATTTTTGATAGGCCAGTAGTTTGTAGAACTGCGATAGTAATGTCACCTTGTCATATTATGACAGGACAGCTTGCTGCGATTTTCGTTTATCAATATGATTTTTATTTTATCATGTAGGTACTATATACATTGTTAATACCTATACCACTATGATATGTATGTATTTCACTAAGTATCTTTATCGTAAGTATGACATCTTCCAATAGCCACAGCAGTAATAGTTTAAACCAAATTAATTAGAAAACGTCAATTTAATTAGAAAGCGCTTGTTTCCAAATCGGCCACTAGATGGCGTCGTTGTTACGATTGCAGCAAATCCTATTTGTTCCAGTTGCAAATCATATATTTATCACATATACATAACTAGCTTCT
This sequence comes from Pandemis cinnamomeana, assembly GCA_932294345.1. Taxonomy (NCBI): domain Eukaryota; kingdom Metazoa; phylum Arthropoda; class Insecta; order Lepidoptera; family Tortricidae; genus Pandemis; species Pandemis cinnamomeana. The sequence continues at coordinate 4,102,829 of OW028724.1, read as the reverse complement.
TCCCGCGACTTCGTCTACATAGAATTATACTTACATAAAAACCTTCCTCTTGAATCTCCACGCCGGTACAGAAAGCTGAAATTTTACATACATGATGTAGATAAAGAATAAGAGCGGATTTTTGAAATTCCCACGGGCTTAGGAATAAAGGGAATTTACACTAACTGGTATAGAGAAAGGATATTTGGCAGATGAGCTAAGCGAGTATTTTTTGAAATTTCCACAAGATAAGGTAAAAAAGAGCATTGAATGAAACCATTAATGATGATGGGATGCTTGGACGATTTTTTTAAAGTAAAAAAAAAAAAAATAGAACCGCCATCAAATGTAGCCTAAATCCGCCATAGATTTCATAATACATTGTATTATTGAGACCGGATTATATGCATTTGCATATTTGCATATGCATTTGCATATTTAAGGCATTCTCAGCGGTAATTGCATATTTTACCCAAAATCTAGTTATGATGCATATTATCGGTACATTTACAATATTTTTCCGAGTGCGAGCACTCACCCTGCGTTTCAAAATGCGATAAAAGTGATAATATCGTGAATTCGACCAAATTTAATCATCACAAAACATATAAGGGCTATTGAGTAACTTTTTCCACATACAAAAATATTCTGAATGATCGACGACACAATCTTACCACTGAAAATTTGGAAAAATATTTGATTGTTTACGTTTATAAAAATTTAAATAATTTTAGTGACATGTAATGTTACTGTAGGTATCTACCTATTGTCGTCTATAAAAAATAACTTACTAATTGTATGCTAATTTTAAATTAAAAAAATTAAAGCTTACTTTTCTCTTTTTTTTGGGTTCCTAAAATTTATCATTTCATTTTGCATATTTTGCATATTTTGCCAATTTTCGTGCATATTTCAAGCATTTTTCATGCATATTTGCATGCATATAACGAGCTTTTTATGTTGCATATAATCCGGTCTCTAATTATGCTACTTATGTTTGAAGCCGGTGCCTCAGCCCGCGCCACCACCCACGCTCCCATCATAACATGGTTATGATTCTTGGCATGCGTGGCAGAAGTGGTCACAACGAACACTTACTAAAATAGATTGAAGTACATATGTGAAAACAATGCATTTTATTAATTTTAGACATCATGTTTCATAGAGCCATTTACTGCTTAAGACCTACACAATCGATATTTAAATAGAAATAGTGTAAGTTTATTTTTTTCAAAACAACCAGGTTCGATTCAAGAGCTGAGTACAGGTTTTTTTAAATATATGAATGCAGTTTTTCTTGTTATTAAAATCGATGACATGGTTCCTAAGAACAGGTCTTCGTATGTCTTATAGTTTCAGACTTTCCCATACTGATCGATTTCAATGAGATACCCTGTATACCTATACCTACGTTAGGTATATACTTTACCTACATACATACACTATAATATAACTCCATTGAATTTAATTTCAAACAGCAGTCAACTAAGCATTAAAAGCAGTTGCGCAAAACATTGATAGACGATCGGATGTTCGAAGTGTATCATTATTCTCGATTAAATATTATACAAAGGCAATTGGCAGCGTTCTGAAAAATGCGCGCTACAGGTGAACGTACTAGGCATACAGGTGTCAGACTGATTTTGACTGGACATCTAAGAACAGGGACGTGTGTGGAGTAGACATGCGTTTGAATAAATTTTAAAGTAATTGTTGGCCGTAGCTTTGTAGTGTCGAACTTTGCTATAGCTGTCCCGCGAGAACTACGAACTTTTCCGGGATATCAAGTGTCATATGTCACAATGCAATGTTCCATGGTTTAGTTTTGACGTTACACTACAATAAATGGGTTGAAATTGCCACTCGAGAGTGGTTACAAGAAGTGCCGAATTTGAAATAGGATAGGTACAAGTAGAGTAAAGTAATTGTCAAGTCATCTAAAGTTTTATATGAGCTATAATTTTTTAGGTAATACTACATTTGAATGCTATTTTTGGGTGAGGCTGCTTTGTGTTTTCTAAAATCGGACCCCCATTTACTTATTACCAACATTATTAGCTTTATAGCAGAAAAGTCCGCGTTGTAATATTAAGTACCGTGAAATTTGGTAAAAACCTAGATACCTATGTCTAACAATGACCACATATTTACTCAAAAAAGTGAAATCTCGATTTCAAAACTTTGATTTGGTAGAGTCAAAATGTGTGGGACTGTCAAGCTATGCACCAGATTTAGCGATTCATTTCTTATTGTTCCTACAATAAAAGACGGTATTTTATCCCCTCCAAAAAAATTGCATTACAAAATGTTTTTTAACCATAACTATATTTTGAGCTACTCCATTCCCTTGTTCTAGGCAAGACGCGTGCCACAAAACATGTTCCCAAGTAATTGCAACGCTTCGGACTCGCCTACTGTGCTGGCATGTGCTATACGAACACCCTTATTCCCCCACTCAACTTACACCCTACTGCAACCGCATAAGTATAATTCTGGCTTGAACGTAACGCAAAGTTAACTATGTAAAGCGTTTAAGTAACTATTAGACGGTCACCTGTGCCAGTTATAGTTGTTACAATTACCTGTACAATCAACAGTCTAATTATAATGATTTGTGGTTGTCAGTGACAAGTTTTTACCCACTTTAGGGGCAGTAAACATAAATAACTACACACACCGTCCTTGTGCGTTGAGGATAGGCCCGTAGAGGGTTCGAAACGCGTCAGCGGGTTTTGTGTGATGTCTGATGAAGGGTAGATAGGTTTGAGGGATCTATGTCTTACTACTGTTGTTCGTGACTCCGTCTCCGCGGAATCTGTTTATCGCTTTTCCTCGGGAACTTTGCAATTTTCCGGGATAAAAGTTGTCCTTTCCGGGACTAAAACTATCTATTCCAAATTCGGTCCAGTGGTTTAGCTTTAGTCTTGCAGGTGTCCCTGGGCGATGATGATTACTTTCCATCAGATGACCTGTCTGCTCGTTTGCGCCCTCTTATATAAAAAAAAACCGCTGGACCGATTTTGCTGAAATTTGGAATACAGATAGTTTTAGTAGTTGGGTTAGTGTCTCTGAACACCCCTACAAAGATTTTGCATTTAAATTCTTGATTCAATTTAGTCCTGTCCTTCATCGATCAATGTATGAAAATATTCGTCAACTATGATTAAAAAAAAACGAAGAACATTTACAGGACTAGCCAAACTAACCCAACTACCCGCTAAAATATAACAGTTTTTAGAGACCTTTTAGATTTCGCTTGTAGGCTTCTGAGCCTCTAGTGCAGGGGTGGCGAACCTTTTTTGATGGTCGTGCCATTTTTTCACCAATAAAGTAATATTTGGCTCTGACCTTTCATCAAAGACCTTGTTGTCTTAAGTGTGTTGTTATTTTACCATCATATGACCACATTGCCCGTTTTCCGCCCTATTTCATAATAGAAGAATCTTAAGTCGGTGATTTAATGGACAAAAATAAACCTTTTTTATTATTGGCGTGCCCAAATTATTTTCAAGCGTGCTAACTGTGGCACGCGTGCCATTGGTTCGCCATCCCTGCTCTAGTGTAAATTTTCGCATGTAGGTAAAAACGTCTCGAACGCGTTCACGTAAACGTCTCAATTACTATGTAAAAATTGGCATGCAACGTTTTCATAGTAGGTATTTGACATTTTAACGCAAACGCGTTCAAGACGTATTTTGTGACCCATGCTGTCTTGCACGCACTGTGCGTGTGGTAGTGTAGCAAAATACAGAGCCGTCTTTACTTATGGCGCAGCGGTCTTACGGGGCGCCGAGCGCGACTCGCTATGGAGCCCCACTCGGCTCGCGCTTAAGGCGCTTATAGGGCGCTAAGGAAATGCTTATTTACTAGCTTCTTCCCGCAACTTCGTCTGCGTAGAATTATACATAAAAACCTTCCTCTTGAAGTTTACATAGACAATTTAAAATGTTAATACAAAACTAAAACTACTATTAAATTAGAATAACTAAATAACTAAATAAACTTAAAAATTAATTATATAAGAGAGGTGGGCCTCTTGGCAGGGTGCCCATCACGCAAGCAGCATTCCCGCGCTGAACTGCGATTGCGATTCTTTGCGCGAGAAGGCTGCCAGCGCGAGGGTCGCCTGTTGCCTCTCTCAACCTCTTGCTGAGCTCTTTGTGTAGCTCCAGCGCACCCTTACCCCAAGGACCTAGAGTCTCGACACCGAAAGCAAAGAAATGATATTGGGTGCCGAGACAGCTGTATTTTGAGACCTTGAGGCGTTCCCGGGCGTCCGCCGCCGCCCCCGCACGTTTGGTAGTTGCGGGTAGGTAAGACGCCGCCACGGTGTCAGTACAAGTGGCGTCCCACACCAGCGCACGGCCCGTCTTCCAGGGTATCAAAGACATTCCGTCCGGGCGCTTGCCGTCGCTCCGCACAATCTGGGGCTCCATGGCAGCGGGCACGTTGGCACTGACGAGCGCCCTTCGAAGAATGTCGTTGAGAGCGGCATGGCGGGACAGGCGGCCGGCGCCCGAGGAGCAGGAAAGGCCATGGTGGCCGAGTTGGTCCACTGAAGCCCCACAAGAAACACAGTTGTGTCCTGTGCAGATCCCAGCTCCCAGCCGGAGACCGGCAGCTATGCGTAGAGTGTTGGGGTCTATAAAGGTTCCAGTGTTGGGCGAGGGATATGCATGTAGCCAGTGACCAGATTCTGGCTTGGACACAGCTAACAGCCTGGCCCGGTCTCTGCCTGTAGAAGGCTGTATTAAGGAATGTAAGGTGGCGACGGAGGCTATTGTATCCCAAGCCCTTTGTCTGTGTGGTTTCGACGGGAGATTTGGGCTCGGTCCAGCTAGCCAGGCATCCGTGGCCTCGTTCAAGCATGCAATCTCACAGTTAATGCCCGCTGAGGCTTTTAGTATTTTACCTGTGAGATCTAGCGTGCTGTGAATCGAAGACAGGAATGCCGGCAGAGCCACGCTTGAAATTTTGCGGGTTCCCAAGCCGCCGTTCCTTATCGGTAAAGCGGCTTGGGTCCATGCCTGCTCGCTGAGGTGAATGTTCAAAATGTTTTCAATTTGGGATTTCATGATACTGTCAATAGGTGTGATCAAAAGGGGGAATCCTCTTGAATCACTCTATCTATTTAAAAAAACCGCATCAAAATCCGTTGAGTAGTTTTGAAGATATAAGCATACATAGGGACATAGGGACAGAGAAAACGACTTCATTTTATACTATGTAGTGATAGTGATAACGCATCTATAGACGGAAACCGCTTAAAACTCATTTGCGACTAGTTTAAAGTATCTAAGCCTCTACAGACGGCGTGGAACGACTCTGTTTTATGCTGTCAAGATAATCTTATCTCCAGCTATACATGTCCCAGTCCCACTGTCACTGTCTCCTCTCAAAACAACAACGAGCAATTTAATATTAATAAACGTTGCTTACGATACGCAGCGCGGCAACTTTAATTGTTGAATACGAGATACAATTCAACATTTTTGAGAGTATAAAAGCAAGACACTTTTACACCTGCAGTTTTATTCGTACTTAGAGAATTAAATCAACCGGAGACGTCAAGATCAAAGTCATATTGTCTCGTGCACTCGGGGAGTCGGAATCGCATTCACCATTTCTTAAAAGCTTACGGTATATGATGAAGGTAGAAATCAAGGATAACGCGATTGCAAGTACATAGATACGAGTATTGCCTAATAGAGATACTTTGCCAGAAATAATAACCTTTGTGATAAGTGGCAAATATTGTAAATGCGAAAGTTTTTAAAGATGATTATTATGTTTGGAAGTTTGTTACAGATTATAGTCTGAAATAACACATTAAAAGTAGCCTATAACCCGGCCGGTGATTTTCTGGACCGATAAGTAAAGTTTGCATCAAAATCCGTTCAGCCCTTTTCACGTGAAGCGCTCGCAAATATACAGACAAACAGACAAAAATTCTAAAAACTGTTGGAACGTGTTCTGTTATTGATTCTAAGTATGCCCAGCCAATTTTTTTTAATATCTTCCATGTACAGACTTTCGACCCTCTTCAGCTTTATTAAATGTATAGATTTATCTCTAAGCGGCCATTGTTTTTAAAATAACGTTTTTTTTTACAATTTTTTACAATCTGTATTTACTCCATTCGGCTTACTGTTCCAAGCACCCGTATGATTAAGCGCAAGTAAAATGGCTGGAAATCTTAATAACGATCATTATCTGCTCGTAAAACATACATTTTACTGATTCCGGCCGTGACATTTTGAATTCATTCAGTTAGGACAGGCGGTCGTGAATCAAACAAGTGTACAATTACATACAGTAATTTATTAAGTCATTAACAAGGAAAAGTATTTATCAAACCTGTGTTCACCGTGGTGGTGATGGCTGTCAGTGTGCCAAGAATAGTACTAGTTTATCCCACCTTTGAGTACAACAAGCCGTCGAAGCAAGGGCGTCGCCAAGGAGGGGCAGGGAGGGGCAGCTGCCCCCCCCCCCCCCCCTAGAGATTCTAAAAGAGTTGCCAAATATAATGCAACCAAAGTCCTAGATTAGTCATAGAGAATGAGAAAAGTATGAATTGTAGTAGGTAAAGTCAACTTGCCCCCCCGCGCCATCGGCTGGCGACGCCCTTGCGTCGAAGGTGGACAGTGTCTGAAGGAAAGTACCATTTATCCCGCTTCTGTGTACAGCATAACAGCGAAGGTGGTCATTATGAAAAAAACAGTTTATCAGTCAGGTTATCAATTTACCAGTTGTACAGCTCGGTGGCGACGGCTGTCAGTGTCTGAAGAAAAGTAACCAAAATTTCCCGTTTCTGTGTGCAGCAAGCTAGTGAAGGTCGTCAAGAATGTTAACTATAGGTTGTTAGTTTCAGTGGGACACAGATGATTTTGTTATATCGTAGGAATATGTTTATTTTTTGTCATCAAACTTGTTTATTCCGCAAAAAATGACGGCGATCTGACGTGCGACTTCAAAATTCGACCGTATAACAACAAATCATAATCCACATCAATAATGGAATATACAGTGTAAGTGTATGTATGTAAATTGTTGAAAAACTTCCTAACGCATGAAATAATGAATATTTGGTGACAACGCCACGCAATAAATATACCTGGGGATCGTTTAAACAGACATTTTGAGGTTACGAAGGTTCAATTTGTTTAGGAAAGACTACTTTCTTTTGTTTGCCCCTTTATCGATAAACACTTATTAAACTTCTGTTGTTTCTGTTACTTTGTAATTTTCTTTAACAAATACAAACACCACGTCAATTTTCTTGCTGCGGCAAGTTCTATAAGTTTAATCATAGGTTCCTAAGTCCTACTAAGTAAATTAACAAATATTACATATTATTATTATTATATATTATGGCAACGCATCTGCAATCCCTCCGGGGTTGCGGGTGTCTATGGGCAGTGGTGATCACTTACCATCTGATGACCCACTTGCTCGTTTGCCTTCCTATTCATATAAAAAAAAAAAAAAAATATTACAAACACCATTCTGTCAACACAGACTGCAGTGGTCGGTTTCTCAAGTTCCAATTTTACAAATCTAAACTGGCAACATTAGTCCAATCAACCAATCAAAGGTTGAGTTTTTGTCCAATGTAGATAATTTGTATTGTTAATTGTAACGCGTAGCTTTGAGTGGAGGGCCTGAGTCGGGTTGGAAAGGAGTGTGAACTGATGCAGACCATCAAAAGAAGAAAGGCTTATCTAGGACATGTGCTTAGACACACAAGATACGAGCTTTTACAGCTTATAACCATGGGCAAAGTGGCTGGAAAAAGAGCTGTTGGGCGGAAGAAATCCTGGCTGCGAAATATCCAGGGACTGGAATCACAAGTGCAACGGAGCTTTTCAACCTGGCCAGGGACCGTGTGAAGTATGCGGAGCTGACTGCCAACCTTCACTAGTTGAAGAGGCGCCATAAGAAGAGAGCTTCGAGAAATGGCCTAAAGGTATCAATCACTTTAATAGCAAAGTAGCAACCCTCAAATCGACGACGTGGAATGGAATCTTAATACGTGCTAAGAAAGATACAAGCCAGAATGCGGCGCAGGTATCGCCTACTACTTTTGAACAAACTAAAGCCTTGTTAAGTACCGCGCGATGACGAGTCAGCCGCGGTAGCTTGCGGAGTATAAGGTTTTGGGTCATGGATATATCTAGGCATAGACTACACCTACATCGAGAAACACTGCGTTCTATAAAAGTAGCTAGGTAGTTGATTGAATCAAGCGTTACTTTGCGGAGGTCCTTAGGTGCTACTCCGCTACCAATCAACAAAGGTTGAGTTTGGAAAAAATATTGTTTTTTTTTAATCTTGTTTTTTTTGCGACTGTACATTTGGGAATGAGGAACTGATCTCGGACACGTCAATGGTAACTGTCAAATTGTGACGTCAGGCCCGATTACGGTTAAGTTTATTGTTATGATCAAAATAATATGAAATAAAGCTGAGTTTACGTGTGCCGGTATTTGGCTTTGCGAAAAAGAACTATGTATGTATATTTAACAAGTACCTATGGCTTATAGGGGTCAGACCGCTAAGAGAAAATACCTTCTTTTGGGCTTCCCCGAAGTCGGGTAAAAAGGGAATCGTCTGTTTGCCTTTCTGTCGGTCTGTCACACCCAATGTGATCCAAATCTACTGAACCGATTAGACTTGTATCTAGTTGTACACTCCACACATAACACCTACATTATCACTAGGTATATTTATAAGGAGTGCGAGCCATATTTATGTGGTGGCCAGAGCAGACAGCTTTTGGCCGGTGCATCCTGGGACGACTTAATAATTTCACAGAAATCCTTGGCCTTTAGGTTTTGTTACCTCAGGCTCTGTCTACCCCATAAGAGATATTGTGATTTGTGTATGAATGACAGTTAAGTTAGATTTTTAACCGCACAATGACTGTTTAAAATGACGATTTAAAACTGCGTCTTTTACTTGGCATTGGCAATACATACATACATAAATATATCAGGTCTTTATCCCTTACGGGGTAGACAGAGCCCTACGGTAAAAAAACCTTAAAGCCACGTTTAGCATGATTAAGTGCGTATAGGTGGAAAGGGAAATCAAAATAGTGATGGTTTGCTAGCTGCATCGCCTATACCTATAACATGATTCCTAAGACTTTCGCCCATTCCCTCGATGGGCTTTTACCATCTTTTTTTTATGTTAGATAGGCAATACAAACGAACTAGTGGGTCACCTGATGGTAATAGATAGGCAATACAAACGAACTAGTGGGTCACCTGATGGTAATTGATCTGGTACAGTCTGGTAAATTCTATGTTTTTTCTTTTCTTCCAGACCAGCATGGAAGAAGGCATTGGCAATATTGTGCTAAATGGACCGTGTAGCCTAAAAAAGGACGACTCGTGAATTCTCTTAAGGCGTTACCCTACCGTCCCATTCGACCTAAGCCCTCTATATAAGGCATCCAGTGGGATGCCACAATCCACACACACATTTTTGGACGGTCCCCTGATCCGATCACTCCGAATTTTCTACCCGTAATGATTTAAAACAATAGGTTAATATAATACTGCTGTCACTTAAAAAAACCGGCCAAGCGTGTGCCTGACTTGCACACAAAGGGTTCCGTTTATAAAACTAACTAGCCTTCCGTCCGCAGCTTCGCCCGCGGTAAATTAATTTTCCCGTAGGAAAAGGTATTTTCCCGCGGTAGAAAGTAGCCTATGTCACTCAGTGATAAAGTAGCTTTCAAACGGCAAAAGAATTTTTGAAATCGGTCCAGTAGTTTCGGAGCCTATTCAATGCAAACAAACAAATAAACAATCAAATTTTTCCTTTTTATAATATTAGTAAAGATATAGATAATCAGAGGAATGTTACACGTTCATTTACAGTAAATGTTGTTGGAATCGATGTCGCCACTTGTTTGGACCTGAAACCAAATTTAGTTAACTCACCAGTGAAATTTTTGAACCATGATCTCTGCAATTAGAGCCCTGTCTCACCGACGGCATGACGACGTTGCCAGCTACGTATCCTAATACAAATCAAACGTCGCGAAAGCGTCGCCAAGTATGAATTGTTTGGCTACGGTAGCTGGCGACGTCGCCACGACGTCTTGGTGAGGCACGGCTCTTATCGGGAAAATATACGTCTTTTCTTTCTAGCTCGTGTGACATTTCTGTTCCTCTTATTACTAGTTCTGGAGTTCCGTATTGACATGAATTCTGTGCCATTTATGCCCATCCCTTATAGTTTTTCTTTTATTTGTTAACTGAAACACTATGTAAAAAATTCAAGTGAAGAATCTGGCTAAACGTGGCCTGTGTCTTTTTACCTTAGACTATGTCTACCTTGTAAGGGATAAAGACGTGATTTGTGTATGTATGTATGTATAAAAAATTTAGCAACAGGTTCCCTCTAGACAAACTTAGAGTACGGAACCCTAAAAAAGGTTTTGTTTTCGGCGGAGCAAAAACTTAGTTTTTTGATGGTAAAAAATTATGCGACGAAATGCAGCGGACTTCGGATGTTTTTTGTCATAATAATATTTTCTGAAGTTCTGTGCAGCGATTCAAGCCCGGCCTTATTTTATATGCTCTATTAACACGTTTACAGCGGTGCCATTTTTAAGGAACTCTCAGCCAGTGTGTTTAATACTTATAAGAACTCATCCAAGATGTTATCAGTGTGTATGATACCTAAGCAGCCTTGGTTGGAATCGGTTTTGAATGTAATATATCCATACATCGCTCGAAAACTTAAGATTGGATTAGATTCGCTATGTATTTATTCTCACTCGTGAGAACGTTTTACGATGGGTCACGGATCAATTTGTATGCTTTAAATTTGGCCTAATTTATTTATTTATGAAAAGGATAGACTAATATCCAAGTAGGTTGCCTGATACATAGTATAAAACAAAGTCGCTTTCCGCTGTCTGCTTGTCCATATGTATGCTTAGGAAACGGATTTTGATACGGTTTTTTTAATAGACAGAGTGATTCAAGAGGAAGGTTTATATGTACAAAAAAATACATCCATAATAATATTAGAGAAACACTGACTACACCCGTGCGAATCCGGGGCGGGTCGCTAGTGGTAAATAAACGATCATCGTCTATAGAAGCAACATCAGGTGATTACAGATGCGTTGCCTAGAGTAGTAAGATAGAATACCTCATGCCAAATTTTCATGTTCTTTTTAACACTGCTATTTTATATACCGAAAACAACTTAAACGCTGATGACACATAACATATCTGACTTATAAAAATACGAGTTTTCTGGATCGTCCGCAGCGACCATAAATCTGTAGATCTTTGATCATTTATACATAGAGATTCTCTTGATACAACATTGCCTACAAATTTATTATTTTTAAATATTATGTTCGAGGCTTCGAGGGCCCATGTGCTACGGGACTGAATATACCAAATAGGTAGGTACCAAAGTTACTTCGGAAATTGTTTTGCCAGCACACTTTTTAGCGGCTGAGTTTATAATAATACTAGCTTCTGCCCGCGACTTCGTCTGCGTAGAATTATACATAAAAACCTTCCTCTTGAATCACTCTATTAAAAAACCGCATCAAAATTCATTGTGTAGTTTTGAAGATATAGGTAAGCATACCTAGGGACATAGGGACAGAGAAAGCGACTTTATTTTATACTATGTAGTGTAGTGATAGTGATGATTGAGTATAATTAACGATTAATAAACTACTATGTACCTATATCTTTGTACAAACTTTGCTATATGGCACAAATGATACGAAAAACTTTCATCCTGGAAATCTGGGGCTTCCCTTTCATCTCCATAGAAGGAAAGATTATCTGTACAACGCATACCGTAGTACGGGGCGACCAAAAATTGTTAAGCCCTCAAAACACTTACAAATACTTAATGTGTCTTGAGACTTGGTTGGGAGTTGTTGAAGCGGAGGTCTAAGATTTCTGGACGGGAATGACCGAACGTACAAAGTTTTTGATCACTTTTGTATTTATGAAGGACACGTCTTCGGGGCTGGTGGAACAATGGCTTGGTTAGTATTTAGTTTAATTAACTGGATCTAAATCTGATGCAGCTACTGTCAGTAAATTACTTGCTTCTCATAAATGCTTTTTTTAATGTTAGAGAGGCCAGACAAACGAACTAGTGGGTCACCTGATGTTAAATGATCACCACTTGATGATCACTTGTTAAGTTTATGTTAACTTGACGTTCGTTGGTCTGTATCTGTCATTTTGAAATTGCCTTTTACAGATACAGCCAAAACATTTATTTATTTGTTTTTTTCATACAACACAATTATCACTACAGGCAATCGCCAATACGATAAAGTAGTAACAAAAAATACAGTATACGCATAACCTAACTAATTAGGATAGCAAATTTTGTACAATGCTAGACTTGCGACTTCGTTCAGAGCATAACAAAATATGTCTAAGTCCTCTGTAATAAGGTTGAGTGTGGAGGGCGAGTGAGAGCGGCGCCTCGCGCAGCAAGTTAGTGCGCGCGCGCAGCACGGCCAGCAGCCGCGGCCGGCGGCGGCGTCTCACCATTTGGAACTCGAAGGCTCACCTCCTATACATCCGCGTTATATCTTTCAACTTATTAATTTAAAAACATAGGTAACTATAGCGATATCTCTGTTCCTATAACAAAATTGTAACTCTACGAATAAGGGGGTTAATTGCTAGGTTAGATTGTCGCACTTTGGTTCGTGATTATTCTTGCCGCCTAGTTTATGTTATCGAACCCTTATCTTAGGATTTCAGTATCATTAATATGCCTTAAATTTTACGGCATTCTATTAGGCCGTGTTGCAGGAAAATATCGATTTAATGACAAATCTGTTATAAACTTTGTTAGTTCCACACATTTTGACATTAATGGTTTGCCTTGCCATTCTCAGTTAAAACCCTGATATTTTAAGTATCGGTTATCTATCGTCTCTGTCTGTTTTTGACACTTAAGATATCAGGAACATTACAGAGTGGTGAGGCAGGCCACTTGCTGGAAAATGTTAAATCTCGATTAATCGTTAAACTCGACTTAGTAGTGGCAAAACTATCAAACTGTAAGGAACTGTCGAGCTTTAAACCAGATTTAGCGATTAAGTTGCGATTTAACTTTTTTCCAGCAAGACTGCCTGAGACAGCTGAAGCGTTTAACTAACGTCAGAAGAAAACAGTTCCACCGGCCGTGTTTAGGTCTAAAATGTTAATTAAATCAAGGGAGCATCGGGCACAGGCCGAATAGCAATGGGCCGGCGGCGACGGCCCATTTTAGGCTTAAACCTGCGCCGTATACTCCTAAAAAACACTGCCATACGCAATGTATGGATAGCTTAAAACTAACCCGCTCATCGTTATATTCAGCACAAACTGAAGAAGTATCTCATTAACTGGAAATTAATTTTAGTACAAAATAGCGATATATCGGTTAATATTAACACTTAAAAAAACTGTGGTAGCGTAGTGGTGTGGCCTGTGGCTTCACAAGCAGAGGATCGGGCTCGCACCTAGTTTTTCAGAATTTACGTGCGAAATTACATTTGAAATTTACCATGAGCTTTTCGGAGAAGGAAAACCGCTTGAGGAAAACTGCACACATCTGCGAAGCAATTCAATGGTGTGTGTGAAGTTACCAATCCGCACTGGGCCCGCGTGGGAACTATAGCCCAAGCCCTCTCATTCTGAAAGGAAGCCTGTACCCAGCTGTGGGACGTATATAGTTTGAAGAAGAAGATGAAGATTAATATTTAGGTACTTAAAACTTGAGTATTGCGTAATATTACGAATCGAACCGGAGCAGGTCGGGTCGGCCGCCATTTTGGGTAATTTGACAATCGACAAGCTCGGTTAACATGCCAAGGGTCATCATGCTCCTGTCATGCCTTATTTTTTTATAAAAATGTCAAAGTCAAATTTGCAAACATAATAGAAACTTGGTACAGTGGTGATCAAAAATATAGGGTATGTTACGCTATGTTTTATACATACAATATATTATATTATTAACTTCTATTGATGGTCTAAATCATCTGAGAGCGGCCTTCGCGATTCGACAACCGGATGAAGATTTTGTTTCTATTGCAAATGGCTTGCCTAAAAATAACAATATGGTAATTCCTGTAAAAAACAACTTTTTAGATTCTGACTATATTAAGCAGAGCATGTTTTAATCATACGGAGAACATCTAAGTAGGTATGCCAAGTGTCAGCTGTCTATGTAGATCTAAAAGTTTAGGCGGGGCGTCGATGAGTCAGTCGGAGTTTCCTCTTAATAGGTCCGAGTACGACAAGACTTATTGGCAACTGCTGCACCAACAGCATTTATTATGCCTTAATTACTGATTTGCACCTTTCCGTGTTGTTTTTTTCACGTCTCGATAAGGAGTTATTCATAAAGCGATAAGCCATAAGAATGCAATTTCCCAACGCCACGTGCACCGTGCATCCTCTTCCGCTAGCATTTAAAAAACTTACAAAATTAACAAAAAAAGACCATTTAACGCTCCAAATTAATGATCCCGTAAAAATAACTCTTACAAAATAATAGCAAATTTGACAGCCAATCCATAACGGACCGTTGTTTACAGATGCCTTCGCCATTTTTTATTTAAAACTATTAAACCCTTTCACAGCGCGGAGTCGTGGACATCTGCCAAAATGAAATGGCTAAAAAAGCGCGGGTGCAGAAACGCGCGTCTACTTTTTTTCGGCAATGTTTGGCAAATGGCAACCCTTTGATCAAATATGGCGTAATCAGATTTCGGCATGTGCTGTCTTTTTTGTCAAGAAACTCGATACCTCCTTGAGTGTGGAGTGTGCCTTTTGTTAACTGACAACATTGATATGGTGTAAGAACGGCACAACTCGACAAAATTGCAATAAAACTGTCGACTTTATTGGTAAGTGCTTTCGATTTAAAATGGACAAATTTTCCGTTTGGACCTGTGTATTTTTTCTGTAGCTGCAAAGCATATTTGCTTTCGCCTGTCTTCCGCATTTAAAAAAATGGCACGAGCCGAAGGCACTTAGGTATTGTGCTTGATGCGATAAAAACCTTTTTATTTGAGCATGTGGTCTTAAAATCCCTGAAGGGGTGACTCTGCTTTTACAGTGTCTCTTAAAACTCTAATTGCTCAGTTTCGCTTTTGACAATGATTCAAAGGACAGGACACCTTTACGACTTTTTAGAGTTTGATTCGAAATAGAAACTTTTGATCATTCAAGATCAGGGGTCCGATTTTTCAAAGGAGAATTCGAAATTACCATTCGAAAATGGGAAATTCTGTGTATTGCTATAGAACTCTACAAAGCTACAGCTCAAATAAAATTTTCGAATAGTTGACTATAATATCTTAGTCGTATTTCTTATTCGGCACAATTTTTTCACCAATTACTTGTGGCATTTTCAGTATTTTCACATATTATGACCGAAGCTGTATCAGGCAGATGGACCAAATCGGAAAACTAAATGCTTCACTTTCTTTTTGCGGATATTTACACAACTATCAGTTCTGTCCTAACATTAAGTAGGTACTATCTGTAATATGGTATTTTGCCTGATGGGGCTAGACTAGATATATGATTATTTCATCTATTTTTATTCATTTACCTAGGTACGACCAAAGACAAGATCAGACGTTATAGCAAAGTAAAGCAACATCAGCTGGTAAAAACGAGTCAGAAGAAGTAAAGTATGTTTCCCTATTTATACGGGTACCCATTTCCACCCTTTCCATCTAGTTTATCCGCTTTGGTTTATTGTCAACGGCCACAATCCGTTTATGCTGTAGGGTGCATAACACACAATATAAATCGCAACGCGATCCCACTTCCCTTTATAGCAAAGTACCACTGATTAAATACTATAATGCGTTTACAAAAAAAGACATTGCATTGGAACCGAAATCCTTTTGTAAATAAAAATCTAAACAAAAGCAAAAGCAAAAGTTTTAAAGTAATATTAATATGTCGATAGGTACCAAAAAAAAGCCCTCTGATATTGCCGTGCCCTTGCAAGGTATCACATGTAGACCTAATTGAAATATTCCATCTTATGCCTGTAATATGATTTGCAATACTTTCGCAAGGAGCTCGGTCTCTCTGTCTGTTAGTTGCTTCTTTGCAACTAACTCGCTCAATCGATTGTACTTAATAATATATGGCAAAGAACATAACATTTAACACCTAGGATAACAGATAGCACAAAGTGTAGAAAGTAGTGTAATTGGTTTAAGTAGAAGGCACAAGAACCACTGATGATTCCTGATGACCTTTACCTTACAGAAAGCCAAGGCGAAGTATTTACTAAGGCAGCGGTTGGGAATTCAGGACATCACTCCACTGTTTTCACAGCCGTCTGAATTGTCGTTCCGTTTCGGAATTAAACCTGTATGATTGAAGAAACGGAATAGAAAAGGCAATTTGTGACGCTATCGGGATGGTTTACCGTCATTTGCTAAACAACTGCAACATTTAACAAACACTTCATTTGACAACACTTTATTTTCTACTAAAATATTGACTTTTTGGGAAATTTGTATAACAAACTTAACCTAACCTAGTGTGAGACACGCCTAAAGGTTTTCCGATTAAAAAAAAAATGTTTATTTAATGAAATATTTGTCAAACGACACATTTGAGAAATGTTTTTTAGCAAAAAAAAAACAAAATCCCAAAGGAGTGTGACTCTATACTACAAATTAAAATGGGTACCCTGCTACACGTGTTAGGTAAGGTTAGACAAAGACGGGGATTGCTTATTATTAGTGTTCTCATTATGAAATAGGTTCATTGTTAATAATGGCGCTGCGGCGGTGGCGGTCAGATGGTCAGGTGGTCAGGTGCGGTGTCACCTGTGCAGGACTTGTTTTGACAGGTGACAATATTGTCACGGGATTGTTTGCATTGCAAGTGGGACATGCATTTTGTTTAAATAGATCTTATGGATTAAAGGGACTAAGGAGTTCTGGGAATATTTTCTTGCTTGTAGCAACGTCATTTGTGTAGTTATTGGGTTTGGCGGTGAGCTGTATTTTTTTTAAGAAAGGAGGCAAACGAGCAAGCGGGTCACTACAACCAGCAACCCCAGGTTAATTGCTTTAATTACGGGAGTTAAGATTTCGAATTTCAATGCTCGAGGTTATTTACTACCGTGGGATGTCACTCAAGACACATTATAATTATGTTATATATGTTATAGGATATTAATAGGATTTTATCATCTGCTTCTCTTCCCCCGCAGGAATCTTGGGAATCATGTTATAGGCGATGCTAGCAACCCATCACCATTTTGATTTCCCTTTCCACCAATACGCCCTTAATCATGCTACACGTGGCCTTAAGGTTTTGTTACCATAGGCTCTGTCTACCCCGGGATAAAGACGTGATATATGTATGTAGTAGGATTTAGATTACAGCACTCCGTCGCTTCAGCCCGCCGCATACCGCGCTACAAAAGGCAGACTCCAAGGAATTCCTTCAAAATCTGGTGCTCTCATCAATATCCCGGCAAAAACTTCAACAAAAAGGGTTCCTCCCGATTTTTATTTGATGGAATCCATTGGGCTAAGTATGAGGCGCGGCGTCAAACGAACCGCGACGGCAAAAATGTGCATAATTGGAGTCGATCTACAGAAAAAACTCTTCAAAAAGTCGACCTCTAAAATGCTACGAAAAAGTGCAGAATACAGGGTGGAGACTTGGAGAGACAGTTGTGAAACGTAATACTTTCTACAAACATTTAATACGGCGTCTTTATCGATTATTATAAAGTTACATACACACAAATCACGTCTTTATCCCTTACGGGGTAGACAGAGCCTAAACTAACATGATCTACAGGCCACGTTTAGCAAGATTGTGAGCGTATAGGTGGAAAATGGAATCAAAGTAGTGATGGGTTGCTAGCCGCATCGCCTATAACATGATTCCTGTGATTTTCGCCCGTGGGGTTTTACCATCTGCGCGGGAAGAGAAGCAACTGGTAAATTCTATGTTTTTTCTTTGCTCCCAGACCGGCATGGAAGTAAAGTTGTTCTCTAAATAATATTTTTAAATGAATCCCGGTACAACATTACACATATTTTCTACGGGATGTATAGTCGTAACGTTCTCACAGTAAACGTCACGTCACGTCCAGTTATCTATGATGGCGTCCCTGTCTGTTTCGTAGTAATAAATAGAGACGGAATCATAGAAAACTAACACTTGAGATAGCTGGAACTTAAGAGAGTGGTGAGACGGGGCAGGTGTCGGGCTTAGGTCGGCAACGATTCTGCAGTGGGCAGTAGTTGGTTACTTGCCATCAGGCATAGAGCAAAAAAATCTAATAGAGTGAAAACCTACATACATACATGTATCCTTAACCCTTACGGGGCAGACAGAGCCTAAGGCAACTAAACCTTAAGGCCACGTTTAGCATGATTAAGGGCGTATAGCTGGAAAGGGAAATCAAAATACTGATGGGTTGCTAGCCGCATCGCCCATAACATAAAACCTAAGACTTTCGCCTATTCCCTCGACGGCCTTTTACCATCTGCGCGGGAAGAGAAGCAGCAGGTAAATTCTATGTTTTTTCTTTACTCCCACCAGCATGGAAGAATACGTGAAAACGTCATACAATTTATATTGACTTAAGTGTAAGTCGAAAAAGACTAATGTGTTGCCACAATTAGTCGGCTTATTACCACTCTAATTTGTTATTTCCACTGTCATCAGAACCTCTTTGGCTCGTTTGCCTTAATAGTGGAGTCATTGAAGCATTATTGCTCCGAATTTTTTTACTGTGGACCGAATTGCATACAATTTTGGAATTAGGTTCATCTTACCCTTAACTTCAAAAGTGAAAATGATTTGAACTCCGCAACCACCCTGGGGGTGGTTGCCACCCCTTCTCGGGGGTGAATTATTTTTTTTTCAAAATAACCTCGGATATCGATATAAAGCCTAATTTTAAGCAAAAATCATCTATAAAGTTTTTCAAAAAATCCAATACTTTTCAAGTTATTGGCAATTGAAAATTCGCAATTTTTTCACGTTTTTCATCGGTTTTTTGCAAATATCTCCAAAAATATACGTTTTATCGAAAATTTTATAAAAAACAAAATTGTAGCAGGTAAAATAATGAACAATTTGGTTTTTTATAAAGTTTTCTAAGTGCAATATTAAGCTAGATATTAAAGATCAAAGCCGTTTTTTATTGTGTCTGAAATTTAATCGATGTGGTCAATGCCATCTAGCGGCGAGCAGATGCATTTTATGCATTCTAATACAAAAGGGTTTTGTAGTGCTTGAAATAAGCTTTAAAATGAGCACTATTAAAATAACTTTTGCACGTAAAATAAGTGAGCTGTATTGCAAATAAGGGGAGCATCTAATGTTTTTTCTTTTAAACCAATGGGTTTCATAAGTGCCATTACCACCAAAATTAAAACTAATCGTATTCCGCCTAGAATTAACTTTATCATGAAGAGTTTGATAGATAGTATCAGTTTGGCTGCTTCAGGACACATATTTTTCATAAAAGTTACGATTAAAAAAAAAAACAAAATTTCAAATTTTAAAAAAACCCACTTTCTTTTCATAATATCTCAGAAATGACGACAGATACGTATAAAAGTGTATGAATTAAAAATTTAGGTATTTTTCTGACAAACAATTTAGTGTTTTTGTTTTTTCTGTCAAACAAAAATTGACGGAGATATGATTGTTTAAAGAGCGTACGGCAGCGCAATCACAGCCTCTCTTAAGCCCTTTAACCCTTCACCGTTTTAGAAAAAGGTTTTTTACTATATATTGCAATGAAGTATGTTGTAGCTCTCTTAATTACCTTTACAGTGGTTTTTTATAAATTGTGATAGCATGAAAATTGAAGGAGTTATGGTCCAAAAACTTATCATATTTTTTTCTACTTAGTAACTGAAAATTTCGGAGTGTGAATATTTGGAGCAATGTGAAAGTACGCAGTATAATAGAGACCCACAACTATTGTAATGTGTATATATATACATAATATGGCTCATATATTTTGGAAACGTAGGCATGAATACATACCAACGTTCTTATATGTATATTATAATGTGACCAGTATATTTCCGTCTGCAAAGGAATGAGCACGTGTTTAATATAATATTTTTCAACACACTTGCTCGTAAATTGAGTCTTATTGCACCGCATTTAAGCTATATTTAGTCATATATATTTACTGTTTTAATTTAGGGGTACTTTTAAGGGTAGAAAAGCTTAAGAATATGATAATCATTTTCGAGAGTGTGGATATTTAAATCCTTTTCATTTTATCAAAAAAAAAATTTTTAACAATTTTTTATCAAGGGGTAGTTTTCAAAGGTTGAAAGGGGGTTAAAAATTTGATAATTATTATAGAGAATATAAAATATTACTTACTCTATACTTACATCTTTTTATGTCATACCAAAGTATTTTTTGTGATTTTTTCAATTTAGGGGTTGTTTGCAAGGGTTGTAAGATTTTCAAGGGGTTGAAAATGATTTTAATATGAGGTAATTATGTTAGAAAATACTTTATAATTTCACCACTTACTATTAGACATGTTTTCTAGCGATAAAATGGCTCAATATCAATTTTTCCATTAAGGGGTTGTTTACACCCCTTAAAAATAATAGGCGGAGTTCAAATCATTTTCACTTTTGAAGTTAAGGGTAAGATGAGCCTAATTCCAAAATTTCATGCAAATCGGTTCACAGTAAAAAAATTCGGAGGTAAGACCGTATTTTTCGCTTCAATGACTGCACTATAAAAAAAGAAATTACTTATAAGCCCACTCCTGTCAAAGCCAACCTGTCCTGTATAAGGATGCATTTCTATAAGGATTGATTTATTCAAATCGAAAACCTTTTGATTGTGCCCTTCGCCGCGGGCTCGTGAATTATTTGTTTTTGAATAGCAATTATATTTTATTTTATTAAACGCATGATACCGTCCAACTAATGTTTCCGCGAAATCCGTCTGATTGGTCGGAACTAAACGGCTGGTTAAGTTAAATGGGGATTAGTGCGGCGATTGGCTGCTATAATAGCAGGTTACGTGATGCGGCGCACGCGACTTGTGCACCAGGTGATCTAGTGCAGTGGTTCCGAACCTACTAATTACCCATAACGAAGTACATACAAAAAAATCGAAACGATACTGAAAATTAGAACACAGAAAAATTCGAAAAGTAAAGCTATGGTCGGGAATCGAACCCGGGTCCTCGTCATTCCGTGACGCGTGCTATACCCCTACACTACCCGTAGTAGGTGGGTAAGCCTTCGATTTTTTCTCTGTTTCTAGCTGTCACGTGACCTTGAGACTATGCGAATTTTGGTCGCCAAGCGTCATCTGTTTGAATGATGTGTGTGTACGACACAATTACAAACTCTCGTGGAACATCTACTGCCCACCAGGGACGAGAGAAGGCGCTGTTTTTCAAATGATATACTATCAAATGAATCAAGAAATTTTTACTTCTTGATTTTTTATGTTCACTTTTACGGTTTAGCCATTATAAATTAAATTTCTAAACGACACTGAAAATTAGAACACAGGAAAATCCGAGAAGGAAAGCTATGGCCGGTACATACATACATACATAAATCACGTATTGATCCCTTACGGGGTAGACAGAGCCTAAGGTAACGGTAAAGGCCACGTTAAGCATGATTGTGGGAGTGTAGGAAAGGGGAATCAAAATAGTGATGGGTTGTTAGCATCGCCTATAACGTGATTCCTAAGATTTTCGCCCATTCCCTTGGGCTTTTACCATCTGTGCGGGAAGTGAAGCAACTGGTACATTCCATGTCTTTGCCAGCATGGAAGGATAACGAAGTAGTCGAAGTAGGTACAACCGTGGATATAGACTCCTTTGCAAAAAAACGGGCACTTTTGTTTTAATTTGATTTTTATTTTTACCAAAAATGGTAACTTCAATTTACTTTCTCCTTTATTTAGTTAAGGCACAAACAATAAAATGCAAAAATAATATCAATATCGAGTGCGGCCTCCTAGCTGAAATTAACTGTTGCATTTTTCCAGCCATAAAACTTTTGAGTGCCAGTTTTATTTTCGAAAGAACTATGAATTTTAATGTACTTTTTAAATGAATAATGTAAGTTTTATGTCAATAATGATTTCTTTGTTTCTTTCTTTTTAGTATTTGATTAATTGATTGAGGAGGATTGATAAGCGATTAAATCTATTACGCTTGGCGTATAAAGTTATAATTCAATTAAAATTATAACGTCATTAATTAAGTACTTTATAGCAGGCACGGTTCACTTGTTTTTGATAACTATAAACGTTTTAAAACCACAATTGAGAATGTTACTAGGTATGCCAAATCGCTTGAAACGTTGTCTCAGTAAAGCCTGTATGTATACAAATACACTAGTTTTTGTTGTAGTCAAAAATACCTAGTAGTTTTGATTTTATAGGCATTTAAAGTTTCAAAAAATATCGAGTCCCGCTAACAGTCACGTGACCGCTTGTGACGTCACAGTATAACACGCCGCGCGGGCCGCGGGCCGCTTAGTATCAATTTGTTGTATTTTGTTGTGTTTTCTTCCGCGTATTAAGTTAATTGTCTAATACTACTACTACTTTTGTAAATATTACTCGATTAATAAAATGGATGAAGGATTCGAAAAAGGGCAATCGGATAATCTACCTAAAATAGATGGATTAATGGTTGCGAGGAATAAAAATGCAAAGGTGATTGAACTTTCCGTGCTACTAATGTAACTCAAATAGTAGAAGTACCTAGTTACCTACCATTAAATTTTTACGTTAAAGACAACAAATATGTACTATTATAGTTTTGTAGCTATTGGTAGGTACGTATGTATATATAGGTAAGTACCGCTCTTGTTAATAAATTTAAATGAATACATACATTGACTTATTGCAAACTAGCTTCCGCCAGCAGCTTCGCCCCCGTTTCCCTTGGGAACTGTACATTTTCCGAGGGTTAAAAGTAGCCTATGTGTTATTCCAGTCCAGACTTCGTCCAGATCCGTTTAGTAGTTTTTTCGTGAAAGATAACAAACACACACACACTCACAAACTTTCGCATTTATAATATTAGTAGGAAGTAGGATAGGTTAGGTACTTAGGATGTAGATGTAGTGGGTTGAACGTTACAGATGTAGGTACTAAACCTTGTTTTTATTTGTATTTTTTTGACTTACAAAATACGTAAGGCCATTTTACTTAATTTAATTTTTATTGCAAATATAGACGTTTGAACAGATGTACTAAGCCTATTTTGTTTATTTGTATTTTTTTTACTAACAAAATACGTAAGGCCATTTATTTTTATTTGAAACTTATTTCAGATCGGTCTTCACAACAATAAACTATACTTTTATCTCCAAATGGATCTGACCTCTTCATAACTTTTATCCATTTTTTTCGCATTTTAACGTCTTTTGGAACAATAAAAAACAACTTTTCCGACGAATTGGTAGTTGTATTTTTACATTTAGGCACAACACATGATTTCCTAGTATTTGGCTTGGACATTTTTAAAAGTATCATCACTACATAGTCATCATCATCACTACATAGTATAAAACAAAGTCGCTTTCTCTGTCCTCATGTCCCTGTGTCCCTATGTATGCTTATATCTTCAAAACTACACAACGGATTTTGATGCAGTTTTTTTTAATAGATAGAGTGATTCAAGAGGAAGGTTTATATGTATAATAACATAGTGGAGAAGTACTGCTATTTTTGAGGTTTCTAATGTGATGTCGTAAATAATTACATTTTTTCCGCTTACATAGCAAACGCAGGCTGAACCCTACGAGATTTATCAAAACAATGTACTAAGTATTGTACACATTGAAAAGGTCTACAGAAAACTCCGCGATGGTATATGTGTATCTCTTATGGATATCCCACAATAAAACATTTTTGTCATTTACTTTTTACGACAAATAATGGCTAATTTTCGAAGCGATTTTAACCAATACAGCATTAATCCTTATCCAATTGAATACCTTAAATAAATTGTTGATTTAATATAGATCTATATAGCCCTTTACAGCATATGATTTAAATGAATATTTTCGAAGATATTACAAGAAATTGCGGGACGTAGCGTTTGCGGCGGTACCGGCCGGTAATGTCCCTATGTATGCTTATATCTTCAAAACTACACAACGAATTTTGATGCGGTGTTTTTTAATAGATAGAGTGATTCAAGAGGAAGGTTTTTATGTATAATTCTATGCAGACGAAGTCGCGGGCAGAAGCTAGTTTAGGTATAATTTCGATGGCACGGGCGCGCGGCTGCGAGCGGACTTAGTGAGCCAGACTGAGCGTGTTAAACAATGACGTCACACCGTAACCGGCGGCCCGCGTCGTACGGTTCAACTTGTTTTACTTCTAAATCGGAAACTAATTGACGTATCGAAGTAATTCTTTCACTAGTATTTTTTATTTTTCACAGAGAATATGGAGTGCTAATAATCAAAATTAGGTAACATTATTCATTAGAGCTCGCCAGTTAACATCTGCCTTCAAAAAAGTTGAGACAAACTACTAAAAATCGCACTACGTACAAAAAATGTCATATGCATACGCCATCTGGTCACTATAAAAACAAGGTATATGCAGATCGTGCAAAAAATCGCTAAAAAGTGCACGGACAAAAAATGGCTGAATAAACCTATGGTTTGCCATCGACAATTTTATCTTTTTTTTCATCCACGGCATGTGCCACGCTTCCGCTGCGATCATTGGGCGTTAGTCAGTTGTTTTAGTGCAATTTTAGCTTTATTCACATTGTGATTCACATTAAGTAATGGAACTCTATTTGACTGTTTAAATGTTATAAGTAGAAACTATGCATCTCCTGTAGTTTAGCATAACGTTTAACATTTTACTTTGAGATACTAAGATGACAGGCGTAACATTTCTTTGTCTTAATTTTACTATTTTTTTTTTATTTCTAAACACTTTCTCGAAAAGCCAAAGTGGCCAGCATCTGCACACATCTATCAACCACATGCTGCGCAAAATTAATTACACATCTACACAAAAACTGTAAAAAATTCAAAACCTTTCTAATGGTACATTTCCGTAAAAAACGAGAGTTGAGCACGCGTCGTTTTTTTAAAATTTCCCTTTTTCTAAAAGAGGCATTATGGCCAAACAATTGCTGATCAAATTAAGAAAAAAGGTGGTCCTTGCTCTATTGCTTGGTAAGAATATGGAGGATATGCCATAAATTGTATCATGTTATTAATGCATTTTATGGCCGTTCAAGGCTAAGAGAGGAAAGTATTTGATATGGTTTCTACCTGAATAAGCTAAGACAATAAAGATGGCTATATAAAACATCCTGCTTATGGATGTTTCAGGTGTTTATTTAGTGAGTAGAGTGCACCATGCATCGCACAACCGTCAAACAGATAAAGGTGGTGGTAGTGGTGGTCGTTGCTTTATGATTGCTTTTTTAATCGACGCCAAAAAAGGCGCAGGTCCTCAATTTGACTATTTTTTCGATATCTGCGATATCAAG
This sequence comes from Pandemis cinnamomeana, assembly GCA_932294345.1. NCBI lineage: Eukaryota > Metazoa > Arthropoda > Insecta > Lepidoptera > Tortricidae > Pandemis > Pandemis cinnamomeana. The sequence continues at coordinate 4,077,299 of OW028724.1, read as the reverse complement.
CATAATTATTTATAAATATGTTTTTTAAATAACGAGTGCTTAATGACTCATTAAATGAACTTTATCGCCAAGCCGTAACCTGTGGGGCTACTCCCAAGATCGAAATTCGAACTGCGTATCACACCAACTCTCTCACTTTCGTATTAAACACTATAAGTGTAAACGAGACGGCACGAAACGAAGTTCTAATTTCGAGTTTCGTATTTCGCAGTAGGGGAGGTGTCCAGGGATAGCGTTAGCTGTTAAATTGATCTAATGACTAATTATTTAAAATAGTATAAATAAAATCTACCTACAATTTCAATTATATAAAAAAAGAAATAATTTAGTTTACAAAGTAATTTTAATTTCTTTAGTCTAACCGTCATCCGCGACCACGTCGTCCACTGGATGCAGTTTTCATATTTAAATTACAGCATTATCCACACTAAAACCATCGCGACACGGAAACCGCGGAAGTGGCCGCAGCGCGCCTCTTCCTGTCTTTTTACCTTCCTTGCCAAATTCACTTTTTATCCCGCGTTTTTTAAATTTTTTCGACATGGCAACAATTAAGACGGATGCGTATGGCTCGTGCGAGCGCTCGTGCCAGTCAGCTGCGGTGACGATTTGAAAAAAGAACATTGTTTTTGATCTTGAAAACCGCGAATGGTGTTGCCAATGCGTGATAACTAAAAAATTGAAACATAGCTAGCCGTAAGTAATGTTGTTCACAATTTTGCATGCATCTCACGGCAACTTAGTGCTTTCTTCTATCTTCTGTATTTTGTCCACAAGACCAGAGTTACAGACGTTAAAATAGTGATGAATTTGACGAGTAGATTAGAAGAAAATTAAAGTTCTCGACTATAAATCTTTGTTTTGCAACAAAACTCGAGTGAGCTTTCAAAAATCGGGCCCCTGGTCTAAGTGGACACAGGGAGCACAAAACATAGGAATGATTGTCAAAGGCTAAGAAGTAGGCATGTATTATAATCATTATATACTCTTAATATTTTACGGCGAAGAACCTTTCGCGGGCAAATTGTATTCGTTTTAATATGTGGTTTTTGTTTTTCGCTATAATTTCGATGTTTATAGATAAGGCCGGAGACTCCAAACAGGCTGGTTTAATTCGTTGCACGTTTCGGATTCTATTTAAAGTTTTTCCAACTCAATATTACACATAAAATAGTAAAAAAAAGTCAAAGAAATTTAAGGAAAAAATGGTCTCAAAGTGGTTTTTAAAATTTCTGTCTGACTATTTGGTCGGTGATTGTCTTGGAAATCACTGTTCAGAATTTTATGACGTTTGCAGGTAGATTAAACTTAAATCTGTAGCAACATCTAAATGTTTATCTACATATAGGTTTCCTTTATCAAAATGGGATGTCGGGAAAAAAGATCGCAATTTAAAGTTAATTAATTACATCTATATTATATTTGATACTGGTTTAACAATAATATTCAGATTGCGATTTATCAACCTATATTTAATTTCGGTACCTAGATTAATATCCTATATTTTTGATTTATTGCCCCATATCGGTAGTCATTCTATGTTTTCACACGTGGATTGATACGTCAATGGTATTTTGTATAATGTATATCGATCTCAGAAGCGGGAGAAGTCAAGATAGCTATTATAATAAACTAAACGTCGACTCTTCCCTTTACAGACATTACCCGTTATTTATCGCCTGGTAAAATAATACAATATTCGGCCAAATGGCGCGGAAGGGCGAATAACTAAAAAACTGCGATCTCGTACCAGATAATTAAGGAATCGTTTGTAGAAAAAATTTGGCCTTACCTGCGATTCGATATCAAAATTGTGTATACAGGTGGAGTTTAACACGCGAATAATTCGATAATCGAAAACTGACATGGCTTATTTGCATTCTCGTGACACATTAAACTTTGACTCTGTTTACGACCGTGTTAGGTCCAACTTTGAGGTCACGGCGAAACATATAAGTCCTTTTAATACACGTGGCTCTTTTGTTTCCAAGACATTGAAAAAGCCTTGTATTGTTTCAGCTGGTGATTTAATTTGACATTGGCTTTTTTATAATAAAATCAAGTGCAGTAATTCAATGCTACGTACTCTTTGCGTGCTACACGCTTAAGATCATCTGTTAAGATGTCTGTCACCTTTTCACGCTCAAACCACGAAAGTATTTAGCCAGAATTTGGTATACTTGGTATATTTGGCTTGGTTCCCGCGGGATAGCGATAAGCGAATTTAGCGCAGACGGAGTCGCGGGCAACAGCTAGTCGATTACAATTTATGAGCGTTTTTTTTTTATAACTGGCTGGGACCGCCTTGTTACTTAAGTTTTAGGAGAGTAGACCTTTGCAGATCACTAACCATAATCAATACTAAGGTCAATAAAAACCCGGCATACTTCATTTGCTACTGTAAAACGGGGTGAGTAGGGTCAAAACTGAAGATTAAACCTCAATAAAAAATATTTCCATACCTATGTGACAAGTTGATTTTTATAATGTTCCGACGGTATGAGTTGTAGTTTAAGAAAAACCTATCGTTTAGTGTCATAGTTTAAACAATAAACACTAAAATATAGCCAACAACGAACAAAATAAAAAAATGACAAATCGGTCGTTAGTCAAATTTGTGACTCCCATAAAAACTTAAGCTGTATGTTTTCGTTTATACATACACCAGCTTCTGCCCGCGACTTCGTCTGCGTAGAATTATACATAAAAACCTTCCTCTTGAATCACTCTATCTATTAAAAAAAATCGCATCAAAATCCGTTGTGTAGTTTTGAAGATATAAGCATACATATGGACATAGGGACAGAGAAAGCGACTTTATTTTATACTATGTAGTGATAGTGATGATACATAGGTACCGTCACGCCCCTTTCCCACAGGCGTAGGCAGAGACTACTTTGTTCCACTTGCTAAAATCCTGACACACCTCTTTCGTTTCATCCACATTCATCAATCTCTTCAAACATGCACGGTGGGTACTCTTGACCTTCTTGACCTCTTGGTCTTGCAAAGAGCACCTAACTCGTGATCTCAAACAGATGCTTGATGTCACCGATTCGTTCTAAGTTTCCAACTTTATAAAAACCCAGTGTTATTGAACTATATCAGGCCAAGTTCACGTGAGTTTTTCTACGTGCGATTTTTTTCTCCACGCGTAACCTGTGATCTTCGCGAAGGTCATATTTAAATGTTTTTGCGATTAGCGTTCTTGAGTGGTGGTCTTGAATCAAACCGTTGTCAAGCAAACATGTCAAAGTCCCAGAATATGTAAACACAACTGATTTTGGCGTTAAATGGGTAAGGTCTCGGCCGTGCTCTCCCGCGACCCGAGACGGGCAGCGGCCTGTCGCCTGTGGCGTCTGTATACTGTGTTCTTAAATGTTCGGAAGCGATGGTTCTCGCCCGCCATGCGCAACGCCACAAGCGTGGCGGGCGAGAACGATCGCTCCCAAACATTTACGACCACAGCATAGACTCCGCCAAAAATGGCAGGCGGGTGAGAAGGACTGAGGGCTAAGTTAGGAAACGTCTTTACCTTGTACCTTCTTACCTTCATTCTGCGTTAGCAAAATTGACGAACACGTAGACCAATTTGTGAAAGCAAATCATTTAATACACAAAAAAATGTATATATACCATTTGAAAATCTGAAAAGTCTGTGTAATGCTATGAAAACTCGCTACTCGTGCTACTCGTTAAAATTCATTTTTTTTAGTTGGTAAGATTAGAGTTGTAAATTTCTTCTACACTATTCGTATTTTAAATTTAGCATAATTTTTACCATCTTCGAGTGATGTGTTTTAAATAAATAAATAAATAATCGACACGATACACGGACATTAGTATTATTACCTACTTCAATTTTTATGAATGAATAGCTTTCGAATACGTAGAATAGTATATCTGTATATAACCTATGTATATAAGTGCAATGATAGAGTAGATATATCAAGGACCAAATCAGTTATTTATAGCTAATTAGCTATGTATTTGGACGAAAATATTCGTAAAGTAAACTTAGGCGCTTTTAGTGGAAAATACACAGCATTCCCCCAGACATGATGCCTAATTAATAACCACTTGCTGTAAAAAATAACTCTGTTTAATTCTGACCTCGTTTATAGTAGCACCAAAGTAAATGAAACTGTGAAGCTTAAGCCAGGTTTAACGACAGTCAATCTAGATTATTTTTTCCAGGTAGTAGCCATGAGAGTATGGTTTGAACTTTGAATCTTGTATCATCATAACCACGGACATAGCATAATAAAAACGAACAACCGAGTAGACGATCTCGCATCAAAAAACACCCGCTGTATAAATCAAACGTCGCGAACGAAAACCATCCGATATGTGTATTGTAAAAAACGCAAGGGCCTCGGTTTTTTATAGGCGTATCAAAAGAAATTCTCATAAAAAGTCTGATTTCGCAGATGTTGGTTTTATAAATTTCTTGCACGTGTTTTGAAGTTTTTTCTCCCTGTGCTGTGAGGTCTCGCCTAAAACTTTTGAAATGGTCTTAATTAGAATTAAATTGCTGTTAAAAATGTACCGCGAATATGGCAGCTGCAGCTATGAGGTCTTCTTTGGTATTTCTGCTGAAGTTAGCTATAATTCATTAAAGCATTTCTTATCCAAATGAGCCTACCTGTATGTAAGTGTTTTTTAAATATTTTTTAAGATCTAGTGTAAAAGCCAGCCTGGTACATATTTAAAAAACACGGTAATAAAGGTACAGTAGGTGGTACAGGCCTTTGCCTTTGGCTGTAGCCTAATGGGTGAAGTTAAAAAAGTTGTACATTGTTGTCATGTTCGCAATAGTTTAGTTGTGTTATATTTATTTACTACAATCTTTAATTTGTGCAGGAATTTTATTGTTAACAACCGGTCAGTATGGTTTTAAACTCCGCTAAGTATTGGTGTCAGTACCTAGGTACAGCCACCCTTTGGAAATTGAGTTAAAGTGGAAATTTTTAGGGATTCCCAGATACTGACATGCAAATTTCGTTACATTTTTAAAGAATATAATTTGTGATAATTTTGGTCCTCATAATCGCCAGCAAGGATATTGTATTTTTATTATCTCATGTTGCGACATCTAGTTGCGATTCTATGAACGAACTAAAATCCCGCGCAATCAAAACAAAGTCCAAGCCATTCTACCGCCTATTAGTTTTCGTCGATCGCGCAAGATGGCGTGCTCTTCAAAATCATTTAAAATGAAACTTGTTAGATGTTCTAAGTCATTAATTTATCTTGATGATTCATCTCGAAAACTATTTTTCTTCAAATGTTTTATGCGATAGTTAAACATTCTATACCTAGTGATATCATTTTAAAGCGCTCGCTATTAGTGTTAATAGTTTTTCTTATTAATTTTACTTATATGTATAGCTTTGAAGATGTATGTTCAAAACCTCAGTAGAGCATCTCTTTCACTCAAACAAATAAGTATATAGTGCATTGGGGTAAATTCTAAATGGAGAAATTTCGAAACTCGTGGATATCCACTACACGGGGAACATTTACACAATCTAGCAACGCTTACCTAGAAGCTCCAATGACTTTGGCGTCTAGATAAGAGTTGCCAGATTATGGAATTGTTCCCCGTTTAGTGGATATCCACGATTTTCGAAATGCCCCCAATTTCGAATTTACCCCAATGCACCTTACAAATAAAACTCGAAACGAAACGCCACCAGTAAATCATCCACATAGGTACGTGAACATCAAGTTTAATTATCTATCAGTTATCACCGATGTAGAGTATACATTAATGATGATTAATCGATTAATAATGATCATGACTTCAATGGGAATAACTCCAATTGACAGTCAACGGTTGTTATCGTAAACTATGAATGGAATTGGTAGTAAACATCCTACTACAACGCCTACTTACATTCCTGATTGAATGGCCGCTAAACAGGTGTGTTGCCTTGACAAAGTATCTTATTAAGCTATTGCCTAAGTATTACAGAGATGAAAACTGATAGAATTAACGTAGAATCAGACCCATTTTTATTTTTATAGAGTGTACTATTTTCTTTTTTAGCTTCTTTGTCAAGGAATATCACACAACTACTACTTCGACTCTTAGAGAGAGCAAGTAATATTTAGTGGAAGTTAGGTAAGAAATATACACATTTTTTAAATAAGTATCTACAGTTTTATATACTGACTGACGAGCAAAAATAACGGGTCGCTTTTCATACAACTTTATATGGAAGTGTCCCGTTCTTTTCGCACGGTAGTGTATTTTTATGATTATAAAAGCGAAGTAGATTCCATTTGATTCCACTTTCCTACTATACGCTCACAATATTGCTAAACTTGGCCATTAGGTCTTGTTACCTTAGGCTCTGTCTACCACGTAAAGGATAAAGACGTGATTTATGTTCTCGTATGTATGTATATATAAAGCGGCTAGAAAAGACTCAAGGTTTTGTAAATAAAACAATATTGCGTTGAGATTTTTATTAATATATTCTGTAATTTACATATTTACATTTGGCTGTGCATCATCATTCTTGACTTCTAACTCGCATTGATCTTCTACAGTGTCATCACTAATTTTATCTTTGATCTGTTCCCCTACTGTGTTGAACTCAACTGATGATAAACCTCCATTTGAACCTGCACTACTGATTTTCTCTTCCACGTTCTGTGAAATATTCCTAGAAATATCTATTTCACTTTTCAGCCGCTGTATCGCTTGAACAACTTCATTCTGAAAATTCATATTCAATTTGTACAGTTGTTCCGAATGTTCCTTTTCCCTTCTAATCTCATTTTTCATGTGCGTGTCTTTAAACTTCTCTAGGTCCGCCATTATTCTTACTTTTGACTCAAACACATGCTGTACCATTGAAACTAAAGTAAACAGCTTCTCGATAACTTTATCCTTTGTTTCTTTTGAAATGTTTGCATCAGCTTCAAGGTCAGATTTTGCGTCGAGAGCTAAATCATTAGCTGAAGATGGAAATCCTAGAAGAGACTTAGCGCCATTCGATCCATTACCATTCTTGGGCGGTGATGCTCTTGCGTCAGTCTTAGCTGCTTCCTTCGTCGCATTCTTTGAAGTAAAGGCACCAGAGGTTGTAACTTCCGTAAACACTCCCGAACTCGGTTTGCTTGATTGATATTCAGCTGTTTTCTTATTTACCTTCTGCATCAGCTCACTTTGTTTCTCTTTCTGTTTATCGTAATGCGTCTTCTGAATTTCTTCTTGTTTCACATCATTTGGGGTATTTTTGATTGGGCTAGGACGTTTTAAACTTGTAACGGTCAGTTTAGACATATTTTCATATGTTTTGGATATAGGTCACGGATTGTGTTGTTTCGTTGCACTGACTGTCCACTCGGGGCGGGGACGATATGACGACTAAGTAGTGGTATGAAATATCGAATGTCTGGCCTCTGAGTGCCAAGTGTGGGCGCTCCATAGTTTCGGTTCGGCAGCGCTTCCTTAGCGTGGCAATGAATGAATTATTAAGTCGAGTAGTCAGTGTGGGCTTGCAGTTTGCATTGGTGGACAATGACGCCGTTATGTCGTTTAGTATATGATTAATTTTAGGTGAACTCTTTTATTTGAAGGCGTGATGCAATGTTTAATTAGCTCTAATGGTATTAACATACTGACGCAGAATGTGTGCTCAGCAGATAGTGAGACGATGATTGGATTATGTGTGCAACGTTAAGATGTCCTTGGTACCTCGTCTTTGCGAAAATTTACGCATAAAACTACATACGTACATACCGTCACGCCTCTTTCCCACAGGGGTAGGCAGAGACTACTTTGTTCCAGTTGCTACGATCCTGACATACTTCTTTCGCTTCATCCACAGTCCTCAATCTCTTCATACATGCACGTCGGTTTCGGGTACTCTTGACCTGATCTTTTTCCAAAACGTCTCCTATTTGGTCTCGAAACGTCCTTCTAGGCCTTCCCCTCCCAACGTTACCATTCACACTCCCCATATAGATCTGTTTAGTTATAACTACATTTGAAGGAAACTTACAGATGGTACAGTACCTGGCCATAGAGATTGCACTTAGGTCTTTGGAAAGAGACGTATGTTAGAGCGAGACAACGCTCTACGAAGCCGAAATTAACCGAGCAGAGTGAAGTGCAATCTTTATGGCCAGGTACTTTATTATGTTTTATGTAGTTAATTATATTCTTGTTATTAGAGAATTTGCTTGGAAATGATCTGATTTTTTTTACGTAAGTCGTTTATACTAAGACAATTTTTTATCCCGTGAAAATGCTAATAATACATTAATAAAATTAAAGCACTAAGCTTAGAAACGTGCGAAGTATTTTCTCCCATTTTTTTGCGCAGTACACATTGACTTACAATAAACAACTAGAATCTCAGTCGCTAACAAAGGTTCCCCAAGAAACGTCCGAGTTGCTTTGTCTATGTGTTGTGTGTGTCAACACATCGACTTAGACAGATAACATTAATTGCGCCGGTGAAGCTTGGAGTACCACAGGGTTCAATATTGGGCCCTTTTCTCTTTCTAGTATATATCAATGACCTGCCCCGCCTACTAGAAAACAAATGTGACATAGTTCTGTTTGCTGATGATACCTCTCTGATTTTTAAGGTCGACAGGCAACAGGAAGATCAAAGTCACATCAATGAGACTCTAACAGAAGTGCTTCAATGGTTTACTGCGAACAATCTACTACTAAACGCAGCTAAAACGAAATGCATAAAATTTTCGTTACCAAATGTACGACAGGTTGAAACAGCTATTTCCATAAACGGAGAGAAGCTGAACCTCGTTGATGACACCGTTTTTCTTGGTCTTACCCTGGATCGAAACTTACAGTGGAGCCCACATATCTCTGCTCTTGCTGGTAGATTGAGTTCTGCCGCCTATGCTGTACGAAGAATTAGACAATTCACCAACGTGGAAACTGCTCGACTGGTTTATTTCAGCTATTTTCATAGCATTTTGTCTTACGGCATTCTGATTTGGGGAAGAGCAGCTGACATTCAGAGTATCTTCATTTTACAGAAGAGGGCAGTTCGGTCCATCTACAATCTGAACTCCCGAGAGTCATTAAAAGAGCGCTTTAAAGAGATAGAAATTCTCACAGTAGCTTCGCAGTACATACACGATGTGATTATGTACACACACAGGAATTTCAATTCCTTTAAGAAAGTGTCGGACATCCATGATATCAACACTCGTAATAAACACAAGCTTCTCGTTCCTAAATTTCGTCTACGGAAAGTAAGTAAATCTTTCCTGGGAAATTGTGTCAGGTTCTACAACAAAGTGCCTGTAGATGCGTGGAAATTGTCATATGTGTTATTCAAGAAATACATAAAGAACACGCTCTTAAAGAAAGCATATTACACAGTCGATGAGTACATGTGTGATAATAACATGACATGGCCATCTTTGGAAAAATTACCGTAAGCATCCAGTGTTTTGTGAGTGATCCTGTAGTGCGTGTGTATGTGTGCGTGTGTGTGTGTGTATGAGTGTATGCGTGTAGTGTCGACTAGATACGGTCTCTGGCCCTGTTGCTACCGTCTGCTGTTGAGGTTAGCTGATCTTGATTAATTAAGATTCCAAATTGTATAGCTGTATTAATTAAAATTATTAATTAAGATAGGTATTATCAATATAAATATTGTACCTATTGTAATTGTTTATTTAAATATTTATTCTATTTTTCATAATGATTAATTTTTACAATGACATAAATATTGCTATGTCGTATGTGTATTAAACTAGGTATTAGGTAGGTATATTGTTAAGCTTATGGATTTCCGGTTTATTTCTTTTACTTTTTTTCTTTTACTGTTTAGTTGCAGGCTAGCGACGTCGAAGTTCCTAAAACGTTCCCATAGTGTGCCTGTGGGGACGGAAGCGAGACATGCCCTCGGTACCGCTCTGCTTTCAGAGCAGGACATGAGTGCGTGAAAGCCAACATTAGGGGCGGCAGACGTAAGCTTGCCTTCGGAATCCAAAAGCTTATTGGTTACTTACTTGACATGAAATGTATATTTCATAATTTTGTTTTATATATAATTTTTTTTTTCCTGCGACATTGGAGACATCTCCAATTAGTTTATCTGACGGTGGAGGCGTTTTACACCTCCACTGAACTTACTATTATTATTATTTTTTTTGTTTTTTATTTTTTTTTGACCAGTAGAGACTTTATACATCTCTACTATAATTATAGATTAATATAATTTAAGGCTCGGGGACCTTATACATCCCTTATATAAATGTATTTAATGTAAGTAGAATTTAAGTATTCTTAGTTACTGTATTTTTATTTGAAAAAATGACTTTCTGCCAAGTTTCTTGCGGCGCATTCTTCTTGGCAATGATGGTCTTTCCGAATGTGCTGGTAGTTTCAAAAGACATGTAAAAGAGCCCTTAGCGGCCAATTTGCAAAATAAATTATCTTATCTTATCTTATCTTATCTTAACATATTCGTTCAAATTGACACCTTATTTCGTGGCAGTAATGTTTAATATCAATGGCGTAGGATCGTGAGAAGTAATGACACGACGCCACGCGCTGGAAACCTGCCTGTCTCTTTTGTTCTCAATAGTAAGATTACGGTGCGAAAGAGACATATACATTGTTATCAAAGCGCGGTCGAAACACAACTGAACAAAAACTCTGAACAATAGACGCGTGTTCAGACTTTTGCTTCGGACGTTTTTGAGCGTGATTGGGAGTCTAGTTGTTTATTGTACGTCAATGGCAGTACAGCATTAAAACTGTTCACGCGAGCTTCGGCATACATGGCAGAAACGCGGCAGCCCCAACAGCGCTCTGAAAGCGTTGTTATATTTTGGTCCTTGGCTAATATCTTTTATGATAGTCTTTTTGCGTAGTAAAATTGTAGTTAAAAACCAGGTTGATAAGTTTGTTAAGGGTCGGCAACGTATATTGGGTTATGCCCCCACCAGTGTAATAATGTATGTACTTTGCTGTGCCCCCATCTTAAGAAAGAAAGAAGAAATTTATTCCTTTTTGCAAGACACACAAATATAAGATAATATACACAATTTTATAGAAAATAAACAAGGTAAAACAAAAAAAAAACATACGACATAAAAAATAGATCATCAGCGCTGTGTGTCTTCGCAAAAGTGAAACGGTCGCTGGCTCAGCATTATGCTGAGGTGTAAGACACCTGCAGCACTGATTTTCAGCCAGAACCGTCTTACGATTATTGTATGTGTTGTGTGTATGTAATTGTAACTAACCCCTTAGTGTAAGTAGTACTAACAACATATGTGTCACTTAGTTACACGAAATAAATGAATTTTATTATTTATTTATATGAATGTTCATGGGTGGCGGTGATAGTCTTCCCTCAGGCGATACGCTTGCTACTTTTCCATCTATTTACAGTAAAATTATTCGCTTCGTATTTATTTGTTTATTTCAGACTGAATATCACGAATGCAATGCCAACTAAAGACATATTAGAAGGCTGACATTTTAAAAGTTTATATGTTGCCTTTATGATGTACATACGAGTAAAAAGGATGGATTTACCGAAATTCCCACGAGAAAAGGAAAAAAATATTCAGGTAGTCATAGGTGTGTGTGTTTGTAATTATTTAATTGGTGAAATAGGTATCACTTTCTCCGATGGCGGATCCATACGAATATGGTCATCTATTGTTATTCTAACCGCGAACGATAGAGGATAGGCACCGTTACAGTAATACTCAAGTATTTCATTACGATCAGATATGTTTTACAGCTGTAAACACAAGAAAAAGAATATATAACACATGCAGATACTAAAACTACTACTAATTATAAAACAAATTGACATAAAACTATAAATAAAAAAGTTGCCCTAAATCACTGCCCGGTGGCATGGTGCCCAGAAGGCTGGCAACATTGCCGCGTTGTATGGCAATGCTAAAGAGAAACCAGCCCTCTGGTCACCCGATGCTTCATTTAATTTGGTCGACAACAACCCATATAGCTCGTGCGCACTTGGCCCCCACGGACCCATGGTTTCTACCCCAAACGGCACAAACATGTAGGCACTGCTAATGCCTGCATATTTGCTGCTAACTCTACAAGTACATGAGCAGGAAAAACGCCAAGTTACAGCTTCTTTAGGGAGCTATAAGGCAGTTACTTTCACTACCTACTACTAAAGAACTAACGATCAAAAGTATTGTAACTAATTGGTAATTAACGAGTATTAACAGAAGGCTAAGAGTCACTTCCATTTCATCATATTATGTACTTCTTTCATACTACAAATACGTATTAATACACATAGTACAGTATCAAAACCAACACATGACACTACTCCAGTGACCCCACATTTCTGCACAGTATTTAGGCTAATAAATCGGTTGTTCAGAGATATTATCTCCTCAGTGACAAGTTCAATGATAGCCATCAGACACAATTACGTATGCAAACAGCGCGTACGCACGCCTGCTCTTCCATATCAAACACTTGGCAACCTCACACTATTACCTCCTGCTCGCACCAGCAGAATTCACCACCCGCGCAAAAGGGACACACTAACTGGATCACTACCTCTCCAAATCAGGGTACGGTGTCACAAACAACAGAAAAGGCGCTCACAACTGCCCATAATAAAACATCCGATGAGCGAATACCTGTGGTTACACATACGCCCTTTCGGACTGCGTTTGCCGAGGAGGATTCATATCAAATAGCTTTCCCTTACACTTAGATCCTTTCCCCTCCAAAAGATCGTAAGGCACCATTTGGCTCGTTGAATGAAAGACAATGCGTACCGGAACTATAAACAACGTGCTGAATTTGAAATGGCTGTATAAAAAGCGGAGGGTCCCTGACGAAATCATCACACACTCACTTGCCTTCGTCCCGTCAACACCAGGAGCACAGAAGAACAGAATGGTGTCCCACAGAGCGATGTTCCTTGTTGCCTTGGCGCTTTTTGGAGGCGCGCTGGCCCAGCCTGCCAAGGAAGGCTTCTGGAAAGGAACTCCCATGGACGGTCTTGTGGAAGACATGAGATCTGGTTGCGCTGAAGGATCCGACCCGACCGCCTGCATCAAGTTCAAGGTCATGTCTCTGTTGGATACCATCTTCAAGAAGGACGTCTTCCAGGTAACTTTAACGCCAAGCAACTTCAATTAGGCACAGTGTCATTTAAGGTTTTTTTTAACCATTTATTTCGTTTAGATCTCAGAGACCGTGGAGGTGACTAAGAACGGAGCCGGCAACGATGTGACAGGCCGTGCTAATGGAGACTTCTTCGACAACATTGAAAACTTCATCCAATCCCATGACGTGACCTTCCAGCTGCCCATTGCTGACACCAAGATCACTGTGAGCCCCAGAAATCTGGACCAGGATGAGATGAGCCTGAACATCAAATTCAACAAGGAAGGCGCTCGCTCCGTTGGAGAAGCTCGCAAAGCTAAGCTGAAGAAGATCATTGTCCCGATCTTGGTGTTCGTGCTCCTCAAGGCTATGACCCTGATCCCTCTGGCCATCGGTGTACTCGGTCTGAAGGCCTGGAACGCCCTGCAGCTGTCTTTCTTCTCTTTCGTGGTGTCCGTCGCTCTGGCTATCTTCCAGCTCTGCAAGAAGGTGAGTTGATATAAAACAAGTAAATTAAAAAGTAAAAAAAGTTTGGTAGTTCATGTTGATGGCCAGTAAGTATTATTTTAATCGAATTGCACTAATATTTTATGAAATAAACTGCACCAAATTCTATAGCACTTTCGCTGTCTGTGTCTACCAACTGTTCTGAATATTTAGATTTCGGTACGATGTAGCGTTGTGCAGTCATCACTATTAATGCGTTTTTTCATCGTCTGCAACAACAAATCAAACTTTTTGTCATCCGTCTCCGAATACCAATGAGGTCCCTACATTGTTTATTCACTTATTTTGCACGCAATACTCCTTCTAAACCACGCACATTTTCACAAACGCACTTTTCGTCTAACATTTACTCACTTACTCTTGAGCCTAAAATTGTAGTTTACACAGATTGCTGCGGACAACACACACCCCCAGATCGCCTCTCACGGTCCCTGGGATGCTGCCTACGCTGCCACTCGCCACAGGAGGGAAGCTGAACCCCAAGAAGTCGCCCAAGAGCTCGCTTACAACGCTTACCACTAAACGCGCCTACTCGAACTCGGACTGAACGAAAAACGACCCAAACCTCCCCGAAAAATACACCGTTCAAAATGGCCGCTGTTCCAATTTTGAAGAGGCCGAACGGACATAGACCAAATAATAGTTTCCGCTGAAACTGAGTGTGTAAATACTATGTAGTGCAATTTATTTATTGTGTGATAGGAGCATGAATGTGATGAGTGATTGTTTTTTAATTTTTAAATAAATCGTTGATTAAATTAATGAATTTTATTTTTTATACCTTTGCCAACTTTAGTTAAATAACTCTAACGTTTACATGTAAAATGATAAAACTGGTTTATTCGGCACACCGACATAAAATTACAAATAAAATATTAAGATTTAGCACATTTAATTTGTAAAACCTTAATAAACACACCTATTTACTCCTTTATGAAACTGTATTCAAATAAATAGCCCTAATACCTAAATGAATAAAAGGTGTAAATTATGAGTTTATAATTGCATGAGATTCTAATCAAATCTGAATCATTAGAATGTAAAACACTGATTATTCCTCTGCAAAGAATTAATTTGTGGTTATCCCAATGGAACTAAGTAATTTTCCGGGATAAAAGTTTCAAAATGCCAAATACAATCCATACAGACACCCTGACGAATTTTTACATTTATTATAACGCAAAGAAAGGTTACAAGAAAAATAAAAATAAGCAAATATAAACCTAAAACCTATAGCAACAGCAGTCTAAACTTTCATCTTTTTTCTCATTCTTCTTCGGTAGGTAAATGAAGAAAAAATGTAATTATATTCACTTAGCTGAATGTTCTTAAATAAGTAGGTACAAATGCCCAATTATGAGGTGAAGTGAAATGGCAGCGAAAATAGTACACCTTAGCGCCAAACCTCCAAGTCGTACGTGTCCCTAATACAATCAGTTTCTTTAACGCTCAATAGATATAAATTGACTTTCTAACGCATTTGCTTTCCGGTCAAATCCTTACATCCTTAACTTTCCTTTCTGAAGACCACCGTCGGAATGCGATCTAAGGTACAAACAATTTGCATGCGAAGCGTGTCATGGGGACGATTTTGTGTCATAAAATTTTATATTCATTTATTTTATGAAAATTTAATAATGTTTTTGATAAAGACATAGGTTAGGTGTCTACTGGGTTACATAAAGTTTTATTTTATTTTGTAAATGATTTCAAAAGTATTAATTAAAATATAAACTAAGGCTACCTTAAAATTAACTTAGTAAAATAAAACTTAGGTTAAAAATTAAAATAAATTTGGACCCTTGGGTAGCATTCAGCAGGTAAGGCAGCATTCCCGCGTTGTATCGTAATTGCATATAGTTTATAAATGTTACATACAGTTGGTTAGTAGTAACTGCATTCTTGTAATTCTAGATGTACTCATTAAAACTCCTGAATCTGGGGCCCGATTTTTGAAAGCACGTATGTAAAAATACCACTCGAAAGTGGTGAAAAATTGTGCTGAATTGAAAATACAAGATGCGGAGAAAACAATCACAGCTCTCATTAATCTTGTTAACTAGTCGAAACTTTGATTAGAGCTATAGTTTTGAAGATATAAACGGATTTTACCACTTTCGAGTGATGCGCTTTCAAAAATCGGGCACCGGACTTTTCTAACACATGTACCCAAAGGTTCCATTCATATGTAGAGATATTTGGTGCATAAGTACCTAGTACATACGGCAGTTAGTTATACTATTGGTTTTACCTTTATAAAGTACGTAAGGAATGCATTGACTTACTTAGCCTAGTTATACGTAAATACTTAAAAGTTCAGTAAACAAAATCATGCGTAAGAATCTAAAAGAAAGAATGGGACCTTGGTCGGCGGACACAAAAAAAAATCTAAGAGCTTTCGATGCGTTTAGTGCTGGCCACAGGTGACCTCTCTCAAAGGCTAGAAATAGCAGTTCAGAGAGGCAATGCGGCGAGCGTCTTGGGTCAAAGCCTGTGCCGGAATATTTTGACGACATATTTACTTTATAGTTTTATAATTAGTAGTAGTTTTAGCATTAGTCTGTTTTTAAATCGTTATCTTTATTTATTTTACACTAAATTAAAAAGAAAGAAAAAAAATCTGATTTTAATTCTAGTAGTTTAAGATGTAGGTACTCATGAAGTTTGTAGAGAAGACAGACGTATGTAGGGACCTATACTTCCAAAACATTTGGTGCGCAGAAGTGGGCAAGGGCCATGCAGGTCTGGGAGCCAAGAAAAAATATAGAAAGCACAAAAATCTTGTGACAAGAATGTCGGCAACGTTGTATGGTAGATCACGGTCAAAAGACCCCTCCCCCCTGTCGGGCTCTTAGCCAACAGGTAATGATATCCCTCAGAATCTGCCAGGAAATCATTAACCGATACCCAGGGTGCACCAGACCAAGCACTGCTATTCCCCTCGGACGGATCCAAAAACGAACCGCAGCTCTTGACAACACGCGGAGGTAAACCGACTCGCACCCCTTTAAGACATTTTTTTCCATATTAAATTCTACTTAACCAAGTAACACAAGCTAAATAAAAGAAAGAGTTGACTAAGAATTTAAGAAATTAGGTAGGTACTGTCTCCAACTTATCTTTCTCTTATTGGTTGTCTGGTAGAGATTGCTATTAAGCGATAAGACCGCCTATTGTCTACCTTGTTTTTTGTATCTGTAGGTATTGTATTGTATTGTTTGTAATTAAAAAAATACTAATTGAATGATTGTACTTTCTACAATACCTAGCTAAATATTTTATGGGATGCATAAGTTAGGTACCTAATACAAATTTCTCAAAGATGGTAAATTATCTCTAAATTATTAATTAATTGAAACAATACACCTCAGTTGCACAAGACACTGGACGGAAGGGAGTTCAAAAAGTGTCACAGATACAACAAATTTCTTACAGCTAATGTCAAGTCTTAATACTGCCTACTTGGAGATAAATGAAAAAGTGTACCAGTAAAACTAAAATACAGTATTAAACACAAGTCTCTACTAGTCAAACTATTACCTACACCCAGTTCACCAATAATTATAAATTTACGTGTATCGAATGTGTAAATAAATGTTTCTCTCTCTCTCTCTCAAACCCGCCCAAACCTTTTACGGAGCAGGCCAAAATACTAAACTATTTCGCACCCTTCGTGGAAGAAAGACGTAAGTCCTATTGACTTACAATGGGACTTACGTCTTTCTTCCACGAAGGGTGCGATTTATGAATCAATGCCAAGCCATCCACTAAGCCATAATGCAGATCATTGTGATTCCGGCGGCGGAAGGATGGCATTCCAACCCTCCTGACCCACAAGGGACCATAACGCTTATGGTAGGAAAGCGAACCATAAACAACGGCTACGAACAACCTAGATTCAAAGGAGCCAAAATATGAGCGTAAATTGTTGGCTTAATAAGGCGGGTCCTAAGCTAAATATATAGCAGCGTCCTTACAAATACAAATACTCTTTATTGAATACCACAAATCAGTACAAAATAATACAGAATCAAAGAACAAAGTAGACAATAGGCGGTCTTATCGCTTAATAGCGATCTCTACCAGACAACCAACGAAACAGAGAAATAAGTTGGAGACAGTTTAAGTAGGTGGCGGAAAGAAATAGACAGGAATTCCTTCCTCGTCCTTAATTAAGTAGAAAGGCAAATCTTTGAACCTTCGCGATTTTATAGTGAGTACTCTATCATTAACAACGACTTACATAATCCGTCTTTCCACCTTTCGTACCTTTTGTTTGGTCAAAAATGTCGTGTGCATTTATTTTCAATTTAAATCCAAATGTTAAAAAATATTGGCTACACACACACACACACACACACACCCACACACACACAAATGACGTCTATATCCCGTACGGGGTAGACAGAGCCTGAGGCTACATTTAGCATGATTGTAGGCGTATAGGTGGAAAGAGGAATCACAATAGTGATGGGTTCCTAGCCGCTTCGCCTATAACATGACTCCTAAGACTCGCCCATTTCCTCGATGGGCTTTTACCATCTGCGCGGGACGAGAGGCAACTGGTACATTCTATGTTTTTCTTTCTCTCCCAGACCAATATATAATAATGTGGAATATTGGCTACGTGCGCATTAAAAGCTAGTTCATCTCCAGCCTAGATACGTCCCACTGCAATGAGACTTCGGCTTATAGTTCCCACGCGGACCCAATTCGGATTGGGAACTCCACACACACCATTGAATTGCTTCGCAGATATGTGCAGGTTTCCTCGCGTTTTTCTTTCACTGAAAAGCTCATGGTAAATTTCGTCGAAAAAATGTAAATGTCGTCGCACGTGAATTGCGTAAAACTCAGAGGAGGCCTGGGATTCGAACCCACGACCATCTGCTTGAGAGGCGACAGGTCAAAACACTACGTAACCATGGCTCACTATATACTATTTTTAAAAGCTAGTTATGTACTTTTTTATGAATTCGGGTTGTAAACTAGCAAGTGGGTCAGCCGATGGTAAATAGGCACCACCAGAGAAGACCCTTAACATCAGAGGATTGCCTATGCGTTGCCAGCCTTGACGGCTAAGAAAGACTAACTCATTTGCTAATAATTTCACTATCTGTCCTACTCTCCACATCAAAACACAGCAGCGCAAGCACTGCTACTTGGTTGCAGGATTAGCAAGTCCTACCTCTGACCCTCAATTAGATATTAAAGTCGTTCCGAAACCGTCTCAACGTGCGACAGTTAAATCTTCTTCTTCTTCTTCTTCTTTTCTGATATGGCCCCATCGAACCATGCGATGATTTCGCCAATGTCAAGATAATAAATACAGTATTCAAAAATCTTGTGACAAAAATGTCGGCAACGTTGTACGGTAGAACATGGTCATAAGACCCTAAGACCTGTCGGGCTCTTAGCCAACGGATAATGATATCCCTCGGAGACCGCCAGGAAATCATTAACCGGTGCCCAGGGTGCACCGGAACAAGCACTGCACTTCCCCTCGGACGGATCCAAAAAGGAAACGCAGCTCTTGACCACACGCGGAGGTAACCCGACTCGCACCACTACCCGTTACTTATATCCATTAAAATTATTTATGACGTTCAATGTTAATAAAGAAGGCTAATGTCTAAAGAGGTTAAACGCACAATTTGTAGTGTACAAAAGCCTGTGCGCTAGTGTCTTGGTATGACCATGGCGGACATGACCGGGTTTACAAATAGTGTTATTTAACTTCAAAGGCTGAAAGTAAACAAGAATACAACAAGATGTAATAAGGAGTCATGAGTATGGCTACATGCTGTGGCTGCGGTTTTGTTTAAATGTTTACAGAACTCAGGAGAACCAACCTTCAACATGAAACATAATCATCATTACACATAAACGGATAACTCACGTATAAAAAGTCGAGTGATGCTCGACATGTTTCGGACTATTTCGTAGTCCTTTTTCCAAGAGCGCTCGCCCCGGCGGCAGCGACACGAACACTCAATAAATAGTCCGAAACATGTCGAGCATCACTCGACTTTTTATACGTGAGTTATCCGTTTATGTGTAATGGAGAACCAACCTTAATTAAGAATTGTACATTCCAATCGATTTTAACGCGTTTGTAAGCACACCAATTTCATCTAAAATCCCACACAATCCCTCATTGTATGCAATAAGCATCATGTAAACCGAAATATTGGAGCATCAAACTTGATATCTCACCACATTTTGTAAAAAATATTTAAATTTTGCACGGACTTGAGGGACTTGTTCCTCGTTTGATACTCCTCTCATCTACTCAAAGGTTAACTGGTAGAGATCCCTTATAGGGATAAGTTCGCCTTTGTGCATATATTCATGTTATTTTTATTTTTTTATGAATTGTATCTGTTTCTTTATATTTTTACAATAAAGCATTTACTTACTTACTTAATTACTTGTTTATTTGCAAAAACGTTAAAATTGATTAGAATAGGCTATACCTACTTGCCATCATGGTGGGGATTGACCGTGTACCTAATTATTTGTAGGTAGAAATAAAAAATCAGACAAGAAAAGTGTGCTTATTTCAGAACCACCCTTAATTAACTACTAGTCTCATACTCAGCAAGAGCATCGCCTATTTAATACCATACCTAAAACCAAAATAGCATCTAAATTAGCTTCAGTAAACTCCAGTAAAGCACTTGCTCTTCGCTAATGCAACGCCAAATCCATTTAAACGACCTGACACTAAACCAAGCGTCTTAATTAAGCACTAATCAACTGTTAGCACGCACAATAAAGTGTGACACGGCACTAACCGGCAAACGGAAGAGAAACAACAATTTCACAATCCGGACATGGCGGCAAATGCAAATGGCGGTGCGCGGTGCATACAAAATGTCCGCCACCCCATATTGCATAATGGAGATTGGGTAAGTAGATAGAACACGAGCTTTTTGTTAAATAAGAGCAAGTTTCACTTTTTAGAATTTACGTAATGTATTTGTGTCATTGAATAATAGAACCTAACTAAATATTTCAGATATCTATGTAGATTCTCAGTTTGTTTCGCATTTTTATAGTATCTAAGTATACCTCTACTGAAACAAACAAATCCCTGGACTATAAACCGAAGGTATATTTGCCACTGTATATACGTACGTATATACGTGCATGCTTGTTGGTAGGTAGAGAATAAGTCATCACGTCCAAACACCCTTAACTAAGCCGGACTAAGTTTTAGGTATTTTTTGCATTCCGTTACATTACAGTCAAACAATTTGATCCCTGGGTCCATAGAACCATATCATAGTAAATTTTGTCTATGACAACGCGTATCCCATTACACACCTAAATGCCGTAATGGCAATGGTGGCCTAAAAATAAAATAGGTTGCTTGATTGGTTTTGCCAAAATACCTACTGTTTTGCACTGAATCTCTGACTTAAAGCCAAACCAGAGTGAATACCGACCTTATGACTTTGAGACTAGGTGTTCGCAAACTCGTAATGATGATCGATTGGTAAGAGCGCATGGATGGTGAGAGCCGCACTCCTGCGCATACCAATGATCACCAGCCATCAGGTTAACAATGCTGTACCGTAAGGCATGTCTAGATTTGCATAAATAGTACTTTAAACATAGATCAAATACCAAATAGAGCGGCAATAAGGGCCATAAATAGCAACACATCAGTTTATTTTCACTAACACCATACGAACACTAATAATTTTTTGCTATCGTTTTTCCTCTATCTCCTTCATGGAACAAAGCAATTTAAGTAATTATAATTTAGATTTTATATTAAATCCTTTTTGTTTTTAAAATAAGCGAATTTCTAAACATTAACTATCCATAAAGTTCATTATTAGCTGCTGGATCTACTCTTGTGACCTGCTTAACCTTCAGGCCAATCAGAATGCAGCAATCGCCAATTTCAGCTTGGCTTCATTTTATTTCATACGAATTTTATAACATTTCCACTCTATTGGATTGTTTGCTCTATGACTTTAATTTCCAGTTTCGCTTTATCATTATTATAAAGAATGAGCACAAAATCCTTGATTTCAAACGTTTAATTACCTCACTAATGTCTTGTATTGTTAAGACGCGGCGCTAAATTTAATGTCATCTCAATAATCTGCCCACAACCACCCACTGGCTGGGTAAAGGGCTCTTTATTTACGCGCTACTTTGCCCGGTCCTGTGCCAGTCTGATCACAGCTTTTCAGCCGACTGTCAGATGTCATCTGACCAACGGACTGGTGGTCTGTTTTCTCACCTTCGACCAAATCTGTCCCACCCAAAGCAATCTTACTGTAAGTATTTTTATTTTAATCTGTAAAATTGGTATTTCAACAAACAAGACTAAGTAACGAAAACTAAGTAAAGAAACCCAATGCCAATTTTACTTCCCTCTTACGACGGGTTCCTTGGGCTTACGATCACTGAAATCTGTTCGTGTTCTTACAAAAATAAATGGGAAGTTCGCCCAGGTTCGTTAGGCTTCGATTTTCCTTGCAAAAACAATGTACCTATTCTTGGTAAGATTTACGCACATGTTATTACTTTAAACTGTCACAATCCAGTCAACTTCTTGCTCCTGTTAGCACTGTCAATAAATAATATTTATTATACTCATACCCAACCAAATCGCAGTCACTCTCACCACCAGGACTTTCTTAAATGCTTCGCCAACAGCGCTTGTAATGCGCCGCACGCGCTCCATACGCGTGCCTTGCCGCCCTAAGGATCCCGTATAAAAACCAAGCCCATTGAAAAATTGAATCATTGTTGCACCATTAACCAACCGGGCAGCACGTCTAATTAAATAGTCTAATGAATCAGTGAAAGCTCGAAAAATGAAGTGTGTTTGCCTTATCTTGGCTTGTGCGGCTTTAGTGAGCGGTTACAGCATTGGAGAGAATGAAGTTGAAACGCCAAGGCTGAGAACAAGTGACGATCTGTTGGACAGTGTGATCAGTGATTGTTTTGAGACCAGCGAACCGTCTTCCTGTCTCAAAGTGAAGGTGCTCTCTTATTTAGACACGCAGCTCGGCGTGACCAAGGAGTCTTCCCGGTCCTTCGACGACACGAATATTGACAAAGTGATCTTCGACCGCGTGGGCAGGATTCTGAATGCTAATGAGTTCAGGTTCAGGCTGCCTGAGTTCATCTTCCAGAATGCTGAGGTGTCGTACCGAGCTGACAGGGGTTTCGACGTTGACTTCCCTGAGGAGGCTGAAAATGGTGAAGGTAAATCGTTGATTTAAAGATTCTAAAGCTAATTAAATTTCTAAACACGACGAAACAAAAGTCAAACAGATATTTGTGATCTCCTGTTTTAGAACAGTGTCTATCAAAATTATAACATATCGTATTACAAACCTTGATAACTCTAAAGTTCAGTCTGCTATGACAAAAGTCGTTGGCTTTGATGACGTGCTGAAACAAATGTACTATTTTACAGCACGAGGTATCTTGAAGAAGAAGCTGCTTCTACCAGTTCTGCTGCTGCTTAAGCTTAAGATGAAGGCTCTCATGCCGATCCTCGTCGCCATCATCGGCATCAAGGCTGTGAAGGCTCTGATCCTGAGCAAGCTTGCCATCACCCTCGTCGTTGGTTTCCTGGTCTACAACCTCATTATGAAGAAGGGAGGTCAGTATGGAAAAACATGGCTTCTGTTAACGCAATAAACTAAAAAAAACTCCAGCCTTTCGCTTTTACATATTAAATCAATACTGGCCCATCATTATAGAACAACAATCACCATTGGACATTATAAATTGACTGATTGCTACGCTATTTTAAAAACATTATGTATGTGGATTTTGAGCTCAAAACAACATACTTACTAATATTCTTAACACCCCTTTTTATCCCCAGCCATGCCCATGATGATGGCCCCAACGGACGCGCCGCCTGCACCGCAGTACGGTCCCCCAGCCTCTCAGTACGGAACCCCCGGGTCCACGCCCGCCGCCCCTCAGGACTCCTACGCCCCGCAGTGGGAGCCCTCAGGGTCAGGACCCTACTCTCGCGTCTGGGACCCTTCTCAGCTCGCATACAGTTCTTACTACCCTGGTGACTCCAGCTCATCGTCGAGCTCGAATCAGTCTCCGAGCTACTCTAGCGTGGCTTCCGTCTCCTCGGTTTCATCATCATCATCACCCACCTACTGAGCTACCTCTAAAGCATCATGTTGTACATAGTAAGCGCACGAACGAACGGATAGAGTTTAAGATCTAATTTATCGATATTTAAATTATTTATTGAACACAATAAAGAACTGATGTTTTAATTTTGTAATATTGTTTGGAGCCTGTTGTCTTGTTTCCTGAATGTTATTATTTATTTCTTTTCGTATGTCATGTTTTCCCCTATTTCTTCCTATGCTACGAGAGAACTAACCAAGAAAAATCTAATTATCAAACTTAAACCATCTATAAATAGGGTACCTACCTACACATCTTACATAGGTATGAATCCATAGGCAGCGAGTAGCACAAAACCGATCGTAGTGAAGATCCTTGGGAAAAGCCTATGCTCATGTTCAGCAGCGGACGTCTTCCGGCTGATACCAACGGTATTGATAAGCTATTAGTAGGCTTAATATGTTGGTAGTATAAGAGAACTGTCAAGGCCTCGCCTCATAGTCGGGTTTGACTGCTGCCCATAGAAATTCCCAACACCACAGAGATGAGAGAGGTTTCTATTATACGGGAAATACTTAATAATCATAAGTACCTACCTTCTTTCTACCTTCACGAAGGACCAAAAATAAAGCTAGCTTGATGAAGTGGGGGAGAGCTATTCCGAGTCTGAATTCAGGCCTCAAAAATATGTTAAACACGCTCTTACGCGGTCGACAGTGCGGTCGTGGAGATATTATTGAGTATTTAGACAGTTTCCCTATACCGACGGTTCTAGTAATAAAATATCGTGTGGTGTAGAGGATAGAAATAAAAAGCATGACTTTAAATTCAATTCACGTAGGTAAGTACTTATTTTTATTGTTTGACTCGAGTAGCATCATTTATTAGTGAAAATGTTGGATATTTCAATTTATAGATAAGGTACACAATATGGAAAAGTGGAAAAATACAAATTGTAGGTAGGTACCTAAATATTCTAAACACAGGGTTAGAGGTTATTAATTGGTCTAAATGTTCGTAGACATCAAAATGCGTAAATATCTATGTATGTCTCAATCTGAGAACAGAACATCCCAATTAATTTCCCGGTACACGTAATATCGAAACATCAAGTAAGTAAAAATTCGAAAAAATAAACTCAAAAATATAAATTTATCGTTGAAAGTAACCCGTAACAAAATTAGGTAACCACATTACATACGTTCTTTGGTTCATAAATGGTATGTTAAAACTACGAACTTTTAGATCAATGATGTAGTCAGTCGGCGTCATATACAGTTCAAAGCATAAGTCGATGAAATAGTATGGTATGCCGAACTTTTTGGTCACTCAGGATTAATTATTATGACGCCGACTGTACTTCAAACTTTTTAAAACAGTAAATCATATTTTAGTCGTGCGAGTAGAAACATCTCACCACACACATCACAACACATCAACTCTACACACATTGAAATTGTGCACAAATGTAAATTGACAACAAACCATTTAGCAGTCAGCTGACACTTCTCCATTGACTCTATTAAATACATGTAATTTTTATTCATTCATAAACTAAACCACATTCTAAAACGAAACTGTAAAATATATGTTTACGTACTTATTAAATTAGTTTACATAGTACACAATTTCTATCTATGTAGAAATTAGTTGGATCGTATAACCAGTCCCTAGAGGGGATGGGCAATCAGTTTATATTATAAGCGATGCGACTAGCAACCCATCACTATTTTGATTCCCCTTTCCACCATTAGGTACGCCCACAATTATGCTAAACGTGGCCTTTAGGTCTTGTTACCTTAGGCGAAGTCTACCCCGTAAGGGATAAAGACGTGATTTATGTATGTGTGTATGTATAAACCAATGCGGTACCTTTTCACACTAAACGTAACGGTAGCGTTAATTGTGGTGTCCATAATTAATTATTAAATACTGTTTTAAAAGTTTTCCATTTTTAAACCCCGTTGGTGTCATACAAATGGATTTCTATTATTGTCACAAGTGTATATGGGTTTTTTTATTAATTCTTGTCTTAATTTATTTATTTGTTATATATATAAACTTTTTATTAATATTATAATGTATTATTAATAGAGCGAGAATCCGAAGGATACCTGAACACGTTTTGAAAAGTCACATTCAATTATCTTCTTTTTTTTAATTTAATTGCTCTGTGTTGCCTGATTTGATGCGACACAAAAATAAAAAAAACTTCGCATTTCTTTTGACAATCCAAATAGCTTAATCATAACAAGGTTATAAATAATTTTAGAAAATAACGTTAATTTCAGTTACACTTTTATAAACAGAGTTTCAACAAAAAAGTAAATCAACAATCGAAGAACTTCAAACCCAATGGAAGTAGGTACCCAAAAGTCGGTAACCTTTGGGTTCCCGCAGGGTCATAGATAGCTATTGTTTTTCTCAAGACTTCATAAAACATGTTCAGGAGACAGTTTAAACCGTTAAATTAAGTAGGTATAGATAAAATACAATTTTTATAGCAAGTCGATTACATTTTGAAGACAATTTTAAGGGTGAACATTAAGTGGTCGTGCAAAGTTAGATTTACAACCTAAGGCTAATTAGATTTAATAATACTGTACACTAGGGAAGGTACAAAATGTGACCTAAAACTATATGGAGGCGGGAAATGAAATTTGTACTTGTAAGGTGTAATATAAGTAGGGATGTATAGCGCTGTCCAAATGTAAGATTTTAAATTGCAAGTTTACCGGCCTACCTAGGTAGCAACAATGTAGTAAAAGCTACAAAACAATACGCGTTGTAAGGGAAATAAGTCACCTATAATAAGTCATTTAAAAATACAGGTGTAACTCACCTAAGTTTTAAAAAATTATGCAGTTATAGTCTGTTTTATTTAAAATGACGAAAAGTACTTAAAACCGACATCTATTGTTCAATTGTTAACTTCAAGTGGGGTTGTAAAACCATTAGTGTTAACTAAAAGTATACCGTGAACAAACAATCTTGATAGTTTTGATGTTGTTGGTCGGTGTTACACTAGATGACGTGCGTTTCTAAAATAATAATTATATACTATATCAAAATCACTTAGCACAATTGTTTAATAGTAGGTATAAGAAATTTTTACCTGAGTGTTAGCCGCACTGTAATTGTTTATGGAAAACAATACACCTATTATACTTAAAAGGGTCCAATTCAGGTAATAAACAATAATCAATAGGAGGGGATACTTTCCAGGCTTAAGTGCAATATTTTTTTAGTGTCTAACGGGTGTATTAATAATCATATTTTAAATAAAAATTAAAATCTTTCATTTCAAAGATCAAGAAGGGTTGAGCTACTCCAATACTGCGGTCAGTTTTTTTATGTCTCTTTGTTATTTTTTCCTTTCATATTCAGCAACAAAAGAAGTTGTAAAATCCCGCGTTAATTGCATTTTCGTCATTTAAAATGAAACAGACCATACCTACGTATTTATGTTACTAGTCCACTTTTTTAAAGCCTTTATAATGTTTTCAGTCGTAAGTTAAAATGCATGGCTGTGGTTACGTTACAGGACTAACAGGTAATTGATTCGAGGACTTTTGCAAATAAACGCCATTCTAGTATTCTAAATAATATAATGGTAGGTACATTTTCTAATTTGAATCTTACATTTGAAACAGCCACAAATATAGGGATGTTTGGGAATGGTATGATATCTACAATGGGAGGTTAAAGCTATTATTTCACAGCCTTCGACTCTAAGGAGTGCGTTTTATAAGGTACAAATAGTTAGCATTAATTGGAAGTAATCTACGTAGTAGTGCGAAGTGGGTCATATCAGGTTTCTGTAGTTGTAATTCTCTATAAAAACCTCACCTAGGATCAATCGTAACTCGACCCATTTGGCCGCATGTTTTTCACGGACAAAGATGTCTTGCTATTCTGGTTCCGCATGACCAATGACAAAAACGGAAGACCCCTGACTCCGTGTAGGTCTCCGAGAGATCGGATCAAGTTATGATTTTCTGCCAATGGAAGAGTTTTATATAAAGAATCACACGCCTGGTTAAAAAGTAACATTTAGCGTAGTGAGAGTGGGACCTGACTTTTAAAAGCACATAACTCGAAAATACCATTCGAAAGTAGTGAAAAATTGTACATTCGACTGATGAGTTTTCAATAATCGGGCTCCATGTGAATATGTCAATGAATTTTTTATCACAACGCCTGAAGCGATTTAAGTAATTTTTTCACAATAATGACAGTGCAGATGGTATAGGGGTAGGTACGTTAGTCACAGGCAGTAGCAGATATCGAAAATTAAAGCTTAAAAACCGTTATTATTAATTAATTTCCTAATTTAAATATATCTGCTACAGCCTTCAAATAGATTTCGGATTACAGAAATTTTGTTTAAAAATGGATAAAAGAGCAAAAGTGGGGTTTTAGAATTTTCCAAGCATTGGCACTAGCAAAAGCGATAATACATCCATGATTTCGAGTGCCAATGATTGGATGATATAAATCCTACATGACGGTAAGTATTATAGTTGTGATATTTTATGTAAGTAGATACTATAATGGCTTATCTGTATTAAATTTCGGATTACATCCATTTCATTACCAAAACTCCCTTTATTGTCATCGGTTATATTTTCATAATTTCGCACGTTATGCTAATTTAAGTTATACGATTGTCAAGGCTCGAAAATAAAAACGCCCGTCATTTCATTTGTTACTGAATAAAGGAGCGACCACACCGCCGCGTATACGCTGACGTATCGTAGGCGTCACGTTTTTTCGCACCGTCAACATCTTTTAGGCACCGGTGGGATCGGACCTTAATTGAGTTGAAAATATTCATTCTCAGTCAAGTTAGCGTATATAGTAACATTATTCAATTCAACTACTTACTCAAAAAGAGGTCCAACTTTACAATGACGTGCGTTTTTCCGAGCTATGACGACTTCTACATGCGGATATTAGAAAATGACTTGCACATGCAGACCGCGTGCGATCTCCGAGCAATATTAAGCTAATGAAATGGTTTAAAATTTAAAGATTGATAGGCGTGGTCTCGCGTCAAGCCCTCTCGCCGCAGAGTACGTACTAGTGATGTTACGGAGCTTCGACTCCGGTTCCGTTAAGTCGGAACTTCCGATTATCATTACACCTTCGGTTCCGACTTCGGCTCCGACACTTTTAAATCGAAGGTTTTAATCGGAGGTCGAATCATAACATAGCGGCGGCGGCGGCCTGTGTCGATTGTTATGAAACAAAATAATGTTTTATTTGTCATGCCACCACTTCTGACATTGCCTCCGACTCCGATTCCGACTCCGATAAAGCAAATTTAAAAACTCCGACTCCGCGTTCAGTTCCGATAAAACTACCTCCGTTACATCCCTGGTACGTACATACTCCATTCGCTGTGGACGAATGCGGGGTTTGAAGCGACGTGCAAGCGCGGCGCACACTCCCGGCTTCCCCAAAGCTCGCACGCGAACTGCGTATACATCGGCCGTTTTCTTTTTACGTTACTGAATTATCTAAACCCTGAGTAAATAAAGAACTTTCTGGTTTTCTGCTACATACATTTATGGACTGTTTTTATATTATTCCTTATTTCTATAATATATTCCTAATTTATTATTAATCGGCTAAATCGGCGTACTTACACTCCCGAAGTGTGTGGTTATGCAAAATTTCAACGAGTCACAGAATTCTCAGATACAGTTGTTCAAATGTTTTACTGAAGACTTGACAGATGCGTTCAGATTATTCGTTCCTTTGATGATAATTTATGTTTTACTTTATAAGAGATTCCCATAACCCCATTGTGGGCAATTGCAGGTTATGGGCCTCAATCAGTGCTCGATGTAATTCAGCATACATTATGCATTGCAAGAAAATACTAACATACTATCTAAAGTGATGAATAAAAATGTAAGATGGGTAAGGCACCAGTGTCTCTCAAATACTAAACTCATCTTCACATCCGTCTTCTAGGAAGAATAAAAAATAGGATTTTCGGTATGGGGGAGTAAATAAAATAAAAAATAAATAAAAAAACGTTTACTATCACATAACTCACAACTAAAATGTTGAAACGCTAATTGCCGTCCGGCAAAAAAAATCGCGGATTAGATAGGTAAAACGAACAAAAAATGACTACAAATATCCATAAGACACTGCGTTTTGTACATTTCTAGCCAAGTTCGCTGAAAATTATATTTGGTCTCAAACATACTGAACACTATAAGTTAAGGGCACCCGTGCTCAGACCTGTCTTATTCTATTCTATTTGATACCACATTTACTTAAAAAGTAACATTAGTAATTCAGTCTATAAAACATACCCAAAATTATATAATAATTTATAAAGAATTCTGTTGAAAAAGGCACTACAATCAAACTGTTGTACCCTTAGTTAACTAACATAGCCTCTACAAGGACCAACATTGGTAAAAATATTGTGACCAATCATCATATAGTCGACCAAGACCTTCACCACCGTGGTCTATCGTTTGAAGAGGTTAAAACGTAAGAGATTATTTTCGCTTACAAGTCAATGTCACAATCAGCCTTATTGTTATTTTTTAACACAAAATGGTAAATGCACTTGAGTCGACAATACTCAGGGAAAATGTCTTGTTTAATTGAAGTGCCCTTTTTAAGATACTATTTTAGTAAAACTTAGAAACGTATAAATGATATATGTGACAACCGCAAGCTACCAGTGTTTGTTGCGCACTAGCCTTTATCGCTTTAAAAAGGATCCTTCTCTTTCTGGTACTAGTAAGACAGAAAGGGACACCAAAGTTTGGTTGTCAGCGACAAATACTAGCACGCTAGAACGTCCGTTAGCGTACCGAATTTTAATTTGGTTATGTTAGTGGATTAATCATTTTAAATACAAATTATGCGTCCTTCAAAGTTCGCCCGGAGATTATGTAAACATTCATTTATATAGATTGCACCATCTTTGTCATATATAAAAAAAGCTAGATGTGTAACTGCGCTACGCCTCGTAATTGATCGCGCTAACTCAGTTCACTGCGCCGGATATTGTAACTAACTTATTCAAAATGCGCTGGCGCAGCGAAGGACCGGGACGGGAATGAAAACGAATACAATCAAGTGTCAACACGCTCGATCTCATTCTCCCACTTACTCGCAGAGTCACAGAGCGAACAATGGTCAACACAGTTTACGCGCTGTGTGGTGCCTGTGAATGCAGCGTGCAAATGGCACGCGTTTCACGGCCCACTCAACGCGAACCATTTTGTTGCGCCATGGCGCAATTTTGTGTCAGCGCCATGAGCCAGTGTAGCAACCTGTGCCCGAGTTACTGAGTTAACGCAAGGAATTTCGCCGAGTTACCCCATGTCTAATAAAACATGATTTTGCACTTGCGATATGTATAACAATATTCTAAATGATGTACTAAGCATTGCAATAAATAAAGAGCATAAATGCAAATTTTAACATCTTAACATCTTTCGTGTCGTTTAATTTCGAACAACGAATCAACGGCTTTGTACTAGCTATAATTATAAAATTTCTTATAAACTTACAAACTTAACATTATGTATACCATATACATAAACGTGTTATACAAGGCGACACGACTATCTAATCAAATAACCCTCGTCTTAGTCATTAGAAGCACAAGCAAGACATAACATATTTTTTCAGTGGCAGTTGGCAAGACGTTCATCTGATTTAGTCCATTCATAAATGCCAATCTCTATATTTACATATTTTTTTAATATAATTAGTTTCCATGATATTCCACTATATACATCTAACCTAAATTTTGAGTATGAATAGGTTAGTTTTAATAATAAGTTATCTCACCTCTTTTGATATCAGTTTCGTTATCCATCTATTAGTAAACCCCATAGGAATGGATTTAAAAAATAGATTGTTCAAACCTCATGCTGTTTCATTTTTTTTTAACAACAATCATTACCAGTGTCTGGACATAATCCAGCATAAATTTGAATTACCTTGACAATTCAGCCATATTACAGCATATCCTAGTTGTGACCATCAGTTTATGTTATGCGTGATTTAATCCCAGGAGTGACAATCATTGCCCGTTAATGAGGATGTTAAATAACCCTCTTACAATTACTAAGATTGTGCAGCTGTTAAATATTTGAACTATTAGATCAGTCCAGTCAAATTTGTAATATGATACCCAGGACTTCTGGCTAGAGAGCACACCACTCGTATATAAGAGTAACTCCATACTAATTTAAGTCCAAATACTCTGGAGTTATTCTCACATCTTATCTTGTACCACCAAATCGATAACAAACTCTTCAAACAGATAACTAAATAAGGCAGCACAAGGGTTAGCATTCAGACCTGAATATTTGACAGCTTATGTCAACAAAACATGGCCGCTTCATAGGAAACTTGCGGCCACCATTCCGAGCAACTTGAAAGTGGCATTCGAATGCAGTATGCATTGATACTATAGCACAGACTGGGCGCTTCTATAATTCGCCGTTAAGGCAAAATAAATGAGATTGCATAAAAACGCTTTTATAATCTGCCGTCAGCCATAAAAATTTTTTACAGTAGTTTCCCGTCGACACTGGGGCCCGTTTCTCGAATCTACAAGTACAATATACAAGTAACTGGCAACATTGGTCAAATCCTAACCCCTAATTGGTTGATTCGGCCAATGTTGGTTTAGTCTTGTAAAATTGTAACTATGTAGTATTATAGACTTCTTACTGTTCACTGCACCCATCTAAAAGGCCTTTTTGTGCCTATCTCATAACATCATGTTGCAATCATCTCCGATGACGTTCTCACGTATTTCGCTTCACAACTTGTAACTTCAAGAAACGGGTCACTATTTTGAACGACGAATGTTAAAAGCGCCGCATCTCTTCACTCGTAACCGCAACACGCACTCGGCACTTGTCCACCATGTTTATCACTTATACTACACCAATCACTGGCCGGAGCGTCTCACGAGAAGGTTCCAGAACGCCGCGGCGTAGGAGGCGAGCCGCTAGGCGGAGGTCCAGAAGGGCGCCACCACAATGCTCGGTGCCAAGAAGGAGAACGCGATGCCACTCATGATCCCTGTTATGAGGGTCGCGCCGCCGATCATGCCGGCTGTCGCTGCGTTCTCCGGAGCCACCGTTCTGAAATGTTAAGATTCTTGCTTGAGAAAAGGCGAGTACAAACAAGTAGTGTGCGAAAGCATGTGCTGAGGCCTCTGGTGGTCGTTGGAATAGTACATTTAACACGTTAATTAGTGACAGGACAGTTGTAACACCTGTGGTACTATGAAATACTATTCTTTTCACTTTTGTTATCCCACAGAAGTTGTGAATTTTGACCTAATGTGAATGTGAACCTAACCTAACCAAGATCGATTTATTGGTTTAATCAAATAAACAGCCAGAAATACCGAAGTATTAAACTTAGATATACATATTTTCGGCTTCATCCACACTACAATATTCCACCACACGATTTTTATCTACATATATTCTTTAAAACACATCTATATTAATAATTTCGTCGCGGGGTACGGTAGACTCGATCGAAACCTCACCTGAATAATAAAACATAAAAAAATAATGATTTCGAGTCGACAACATATATCCGCAAAATTCGGATTGTCGAGTATTCTGTTAAATTAAATTAAATTCTAATGGTACTGACATGACAGACAAATCGCAGTTGTCATCTTGAGTAGTTACTAAACGTTCCGTTTCATACCAGCGCACAGAATACGCCTCGCCACTCAATACGTCGCGCCAAAGAACTGTGACTCATGTGACTGTGTAAAACGAAACGTCTTGCCGTAAACCTTCTTTTAATTATCTTTGAAAACTTTTTCATAGGATATACTCTGCTGTATCATGTGTTTTTTCTTTAAACCTGAGATTGGCCGATTGCTATAACAACAAACCTTAAAAGTTCAAGTTGAGGTTCTTTTATTTTCCCATATAAACTGTTACCTGTCAAATATTTGGCCGTCAATTCGGTATTTTGAAATAATGACACTTGGTTATTGAGTTGGGTGCATTCAGAACTAAACTTTTAAAGATTTAAGCTCACTTTACACGATCTGAATCCATTATCGATTATATGTTTAAAGTCGGCGCTTTTTTAAATTTGTGTAGGTACCTATCCTTTTTTTGGTTAATAAAATTATCGGTCCGAATAGAAAATAATGTATTGTTGAGTTTAAAGATTACACCAGAGCTCGACTAGGGGGCGGCAAATCGTCTCGGGATGTCGGGGAATCGGGCTAAATTTAATAAAAAATGTGTCATCCTATGTCATTCGACCGCTTTTTTATTTACCTAAACCTTGATTTGTCATTCTTTCACCATTGTAGTTACCATTGTTTTATTAGTGCACGAAAACATTATTATCTGATACTGTTTACAATACGGAGGAGCAAACGACCTAACATAGGTCGTCGAAGTCGATCAAATGTGCGACGAGCTACCTCACGCTCTAACCGCACTGATGATCAGCGAGACTGATAATGACAACAGTCGTAGTGGTATGGCAAATGAAATTCGGAAAATATTCCCTCAGATGAACTCAGATAGTGATGATGGATTTGTTGAGACGAACTTCGGTTTTAACAACAGTTGTTTCACTCGATTTTTTTGTTCCTTAGCCTTATTAATTCGTATTATTCGACTCAGATTTAGATATTACAAGTAACAATAGGCGGTCTTATCGCTACAGAGCGATCTCTACCAGACAACCATAATAGACTGGAGAACAGAACAGATCTGAGCAGGTGGTGCAATTTAGAATATATGTGGGACTAAATAACTAATAAAAGCTTATTTAGTCTCCGAAATAAACTTTATTTAATGTTCTTTACATTTGGAAATCCTACTGCAGACTAATTGTAACTCTCATACGTCAGTTCATTCTTCAAATCCGATATTCACTCTCTCACTCTTATATCATCCGTCTCATTCACACCCTCTTACGTTCCATTCCACATTCGGCCGTCCTGATTCAACAACTGTCCTCAGGCAACTTCCACGTCTTAAAATTCTGAAACTGAATATAAACAAAAGCAAGTCCAACACCTTAAACTAGTAAACACCTTAACAAACTTATAATGAAATCTTTAAACATGTAAAAAATAGGCATTTCACATTGATACAGACATCTTTAAGCAATTACTTAACATCATTTAAGTTGAAAACAAATCGTACCTAAGTAAAAGAAAACTCATATAACATACATAACAGATAATTAAAACTCGTTAAGATAATGAATGCGGTCACATAGAACTGAGAAACTAAAAATTAAATTAAAACGAACCCTTTGCATACTTCACTTGCATTCATTATTCTGAAATAAAATGATTAGGTACTACTCACCAAGACTATCATTGCTCAGGCCGCCCTGTGGCCACCGTTTCATGTGGTCGGCGCAGGTTGAAGTCTTGTTTGGCCCTTCAGTAGAGCTGTCTAGTTTCTCTACATCGTAGCGATCGTTCCGCTTTATTTTTACCACTTGGTAAGGTCCCAAATACTTAGGTCGCAACTTGAGACCTGGTCCAAACTGAGTCCTCTTTATGGCTACCAAGTCGCCTAAATCATACTTGGTACTTTCTTTTCTCTTGCTATCATAATACTTTTTGTTCTCTGCCTGAATTTTCAAAATCTGTTCTTTAGCCTCTTTTCTACTTGCTTCTCTAATTTCATTAAAATGCTTTATTTCCTCTTTTTCAAGCATTGTTATAATTTCCATATCTACTTTGTTCCGCATCTTAGTGCCAATTAACAGCTCAAATGGCGTAGTCTGTATGCTGCGTTGAAAAGTACTATTCAAAGCTCTCTGTACACGACTTATGTGTTTATACCACGAACTTTGGTCTTCTATACACAGCTTCGTCAATGCTGGAATGATGACCCGGTGGATTCTCTCAACTTGACCGTTACTCCTGGGTACTCCTGTAGTGATTTTGATGTGCTGTATGTTTTCCTCTTTACAATACTCTTCGAAATCGTTACTGGTAAATGCTGTGCCTCTGTCAGTTACGAACCTCTTCGGGTTTCCAAAGATTTGCTGGTGTATACTCAGCTTATTCAGTGTTTCTCTAGTAGATGTAGTTTTTGTTGGAAACAACCATACGAATTTTGTGAACCCATCTATAACTGTTAGAATGTAGTTGTACATCTTCTTTGTTTCTGTCAATGGTCCAACATGGTCTAAATGAATAGTATCCAACGGAATACTCTCTTTCTCGATTGGGTTCAGAAATCCTTCTTGTCGACCTTCCTTTCTAGTAGCTAGCAAGCATGGTATACAGCTCAATATAAAGTCTTCTATTTTCTTGTCAACATTTCTTATGTGGTAGTCTCGTTCAATCAGTTCCTTCATTTTAGTTTTAGAAAAGTGTCCATTGCTATGGGTTCTTTGAATTACTTCTTTCTCCATTGTCCTTGGTATAACTAATTTCTTTTTTTCACCTTTAAATAAAATTTCATTTTCCAGCCAGTAGTCTAGATAACCTTTCTCCTGAAGGATATCTTTTATTGCTTTCAGCCCATCGTCTTGGTCTTGAGCTATTCTTATTTGATCGTGCAGGTTACTAGCCACAATAGCCACACAAGGGTTCCTGCTCAGCGCATCAGTATGCCTCATCTTAGTTCCACTTCTATGCTCTATCTCATAGTCGTACTCATCAAGGAATAAAACCCATCGCGCCACCTTAGCAGTCAAATCTTTCTTATTTAGGGTCATCTTGAATGCTTCACAGTCTGTTACTATTTTGAAGTGAATGCCATACAAATAGTGTCGAAACTTCTTCACTCCTTCAATGACAGCCAGTGCCTCTAGTTCATAGCTGGAGTATCGACATTGTGCTTCATTGGTCTTTCTGCTCATGTAATGGACAGGGTGTATGCCCGTGCCTGGATGAATTTGCATTAGTATAGCAGCCAGCGCTGTGCTAGATGCATCCGTGTGCAACTCGGTCTTCAAATTGGGATCAAATATCTTTAATACTGGGTCTTTTGCCATCGTCTCCTTTAGCACTTGAAATGCAATTCTTTGCTCGTCATTAAAAAAAAAGTTTTTGTCTTTTTTCAGTAACTCTGTTAACGGCTTAGCGATCGCTGCAAAATTCATAACATATTTCCTAAAATATGATGCCAAACCTACAAAACTGTGCAATTGCTTGATAGTACGTGGTTCTGGATATCTCAGCACTGCATCTGTCTTCTCTGGACTAGGTCGCACCTCACCATCTCGTATAATATGACCAAGGTATTCAATTTCATGCTGTATCAACTTTGCCTTCTTCCAGTTTATTCGTAATCCATTTTCTGATGCCACCTCCAGTACCCTCTTCAGTCGTTCTACAGCATGTCGTTCGTCTTGAGCTGGAATAAGAATATCGTCAATAAAAATTGTCATAACTCCTTCTGCAATCAGGTCTCTAAAAATGATAGTAACAAATCTCATAAACATTTTTGGACAAGTGGACAACCCAAAGGGTGCCCTTAAAAATTCAAACTGCCCATGGTGTGTCACAAACGAAGTATATTTGACTGACTCCTCACTGACTTTTAAATGGAAAAAACCGTTCTTTAAATCCAACACACTGAATATTTTTGCATCACCCATCTTGTCAATCAAATCTTCGATAACTGGTAAAGGAAATTCGTCTTTAACTATCTTCTTGTTTATCAATCGGTAATCTACACATACTCGGGTCGATCCGTCTTTCTTTTTTACTAAAACTATGGGACTTGAGTATTCAGAATAGCTCACCCGTATAATTCCGTCTGCCAACCATTCTTCAACCTGGCACTCCGCCGACGAATGGTTTAGCTCCCCGCAGCTATAACATCGCGCCTTCCCGTTGTTACTGTTTCGCTTGTCGTTCTGTTTCTGCCTGTTTTGAAACGTTGACGAATTTGCTGTAATTTTTTCTTTTAGCTCTTCATATATTTTAAGTTTTTCTTTTAGTTCGTTGTAAGTAGTTACGCCGTAAAGTAGAATTTTGTTAATTTCGTTGTCCTGGATGCCTTCAACTATATACTTAATCGCTACGTAGTCGGGCATTTTCCCCCTTTTCCCAAGCTCTTTCATTACAAGCATATAGTCGAAGCAAGTTTCGTCGTGTTTTTTTTTTCTTGCACTCATCATCTCATGGATCGCTTTCGCGTCTATTGAATCGGAAAACTCTTTGGTTAGAGCCGCTTTCAGGTCCGCCCATGTTCTATGCGGCCGCTCCGCGCGTAGCCACAAAGCCGCCGTACCTGTTAGCGCACGTCGCGCTACCAAAAGTTGCTGCAGCGGGGTCCAGCCGAAGATTTCCGCATTGTCTTCCACTCCTTCGACCCATCTAGAAATGGACTGCGCTTTGTCGCGCCCGCTGAATGCTGGTACAAGGTCCGCCGTCATGTGCAACATTCCACGGCCGCCGGCTTCGCTGAAGTATTCCTCGTCGTCTTCGTTCGTCTTTTCGCTGCCTTTTTTCATTTTCTTAGTTTATTCGTTATTTTCGCCGTCTTTCAAATATCGTCGTTCGTCTTTTTTTTATCGTCTTCTGTCAAGTTTTTCCTGTCGTCGTCGTCGTGTCAAGTATAATTTTTTCTTCTTAATTCTTCACTTCATA
Source organism: Pandemis cinnamomeana (assembly GCA_932294345.1). NCBI lineage: Eukaryota > Metazoa > Arthropoda > Insecta > Lepidoptera > Tortricidae > Pandemis > Pandemis cinnamomeana. The sequence continues at coordinate 4,038,921 of OW028724.1, read as the reverse complement.
ATTTATTGTTTAATATCCCGGACGAGCCCCCATTTGTGGGACTAAATAACTAATAAAAGCTTATTTAGTCTCCGAAATAAACTTTATTTAATGTTCTTTACATTTGGAAATCTTACTGCAGACTAATTGTAACTCTCATACGTCAGTTCATTCTTCAAATCCGATATTCACTCTCTCACTCTTATATCATCCGTCTCATTCACACCCTCTTACGTTCCATTCCACATATATATTAATATACCAAGTACTGAAATACATAATATATTATACATGAAACACACATTTATAATAAATGGAGATATAAATAGACACACACACATACTCACATACCTAAAAAAGCCAGCTACAAGATTCATGCACAAGATGACAGATAGTGCTCCTTCAACATAGATTTAAATATGGGTAAAGATTTAGCGCGCCTTATGATTATAGGCAGGGAACTCCACAACCATATAAAGCCTAAACAGTATAAGAAAGAATATACATAGCATAGATAAGTGTCTATAGTCTAATATAATGTGTCATGCAACATGGTAATGTGTGCGTGATTTGCCCACTTTTTCCACCCCTAAAGGAGCCGATACTTAGACTATCTGATGATGCCTTTATAAAGTTACCGGCTCTAAAATACATATTGTTTATATCAAGAAGTAAGTGATACGAAGTTCACCGGGTCATCTGTGTCATGTGTTTTTTCTTTAAACCTGAGATTGGCCGATTGCCATAACAACCAACATTAAAAGTGCCCAGCATGCTTAAAATTTACGAGAGTTCTGAAGCTGTGGTTGAGGACGATCATAATGATGTTTTAAACTATCCTGTAGAATTCCTAAATTCTATAACGCCAGCAGGACTACCACCACACATTCTAAAATTAAAAGTTGGTTGTATAGTAATGCTTTTAAGAAATTTAAACCCGACTGTTGGGTTGTGCAATGGAACCCGCCTTATTATTAGAGCGTTAGCTAACGCCACCTAACAGTCAACTGCCTTTTAAATTTAGTAGGCTTCAGTTTCCCATTCGCATAGCATTCGCAATGACAATAAATAAAAGCCAGGGACAAAGAAAGACCGAGTGCTTAAAACAGAGATGTTTACAGAAAATTAACCTTAAATTTTGAAAGTTGATTTAAAATTAAAATAAAATTAATGTAAAAACTTTTGCAGTTTTTATTTACTATATTTATTAATCACAATTAACGATGCTAAAAAAAACTATGCCTTGCTTTGCTTTTTATATTCCTTGAGAACCGATAACTACAGAAATATGTACCTACATTTTGTACCTAGATATGTATTGAGTCACATTTCACCCGAGCAGAGCCGGGTTTTCATCTAGTTGAATCTTATAAAGTAGCCATAGTGATTAAAACTACAAGCAAAAAAGAATTCTGTGATATAACACAAGAGTTAAAAATCGCGCAGTGAAATCTTATTAATACTAGAGTGAATAGGCTATTACTGAACCAGTGAGTTACACCTTTGGCCTCATCTGCACCTTCCACCAAGTGAGATAGAGGTCAATCACTGGTCAGTTTGTAGTAAAAAAAAAAAATACGCTATTATTTGACTTACCCGCTGACATACATCATCCCTAGCGAGCTGCCATGCCCCGAGCTCCATCCCAGCAGCACAGCACCAATCCAATACGCAATATCATTGTCAATGAGCACCGGCATCGTCCGGTCCAGGAACACGCCCTTGTCAGTCGGCCTGTAGTTGCAGAGGAAGAAGAACGGGATGAAGAGCAACCGGAGGGTCGTGAACAGCGACAACCAGCGACGACTTGGCTGGAAAGAAATATTTAAGGTTAGGATTAAGAAGATATTGATTTAAGTCGTGAACCCAGTTACACGGACACGGACCCGTCTCGACTAGTAGAAGTAAACTAAATGACTTTGTAAAATTGGGCAGAAGCTCAGCTTATTATCGTTATCAGCTCATGTCAGTCCACTGCTGGACATAGGCCTAAGCACATCACTGGGTTCGGTCTTCAAGTGTTCAATCCCTGCCCACTGTCTAAGGCAGGGGTTCCCAATTTTTTTGTGTCAAGGAACCCTAATTGATTACATTTTTCCTAGCGGAACCCTTCTTTGATAACACCTTAAAATAGGTATAAATGAAAAACAACACAGGTCAGTGCGCGCGAACAACGTTGCTCACCGCACATGAAAATATTTTTTACGGAACCCTTATTGCCCTTCCACGGAACCCCAGGGTTCCGCGGACCACCTTTCGGGAACCGCTGGTCTAAGGAATATCCTCGCCCCAGGTTTAGATATAGTGCCATAAAATTGAAGTTCTGAATGTACGGTAAGCCATAATTTTCGTTACTAATAAAGAGAAATTTCTGAAACAGTAAATATTTTTTCTAGAATCGATAGCAAAGTTATGCGTGACGGACGGTCTATACATTCTGATGACATTTACAAAATTTCATTCGTTATGATCAAAAAATGATGACTAATGATTAATTATTATGACCAATTAAAATTATGGGACAAAAAAAGGGCCCGCCTCGCCCTCCTAGCTATAGGACGCCTAACACTACGATTGCCGACGCGCAGTCTCCACTTAAGATCCAACGCCCATCAAGTACAACGATCATCAGTAGTAGACAACATATCCCATTATGTGACCTACCTGTTGTCAACTACGAACTCTAGACTTCAGGTGCATTTGCGGTTGGAAAGCAAGGGGTAAACTCCACACTATTTTCCTCAGAAACTAGTCATAAATCAAATACTCAGCACTACCAGTCAAGAAGGTAACCCCTAATTAATAATTTTTTTTTGTCTGTGTCTAGTAAAAAGTAATGTCAGTGTTTCTCGGTGTGTAGCTAAACTTAGGTGCACACAAATTTATTGATGAAATCTGCGTGTGTTTTAGTAGAGCGTGTACTCTGCCCACTGTGAGAGATGTGGCAACACCTTGTGTCAGTGAGGCCACTGCGTTGGAAGTGGGCATGAAGAAGAAATAAACACAGTTTTTTTGTTAAAAAGTCTAATAAAATGGCTCTATTTTTGTCTACTTCATAGTCTCTATGCCAGATTTGTGTTTTTTACGTCCAAGGATTTAAAAGCTGAGTGCTGATACTGCTGATGTATAATACATATAGATACTTACATAAGGGAATAAGCTGGCGGTGATGTTTCCAATCATAGCTGTCAGATTGAAGGTTAGGAAGCAGGTGATCCTGGTGAAGTTGTCACCGAGGAAACCTTTGGTCACGGCACGGATATCTAAAAAAAAAAAAACAAAGTTGCACAAAAGAGGTCTAGGTATCTCTTCTTGATCTTAAAATTATTCTGGAATATTTTAGCAGTGTTAGGTTCTAATCTAATCTAATCCTAATCTAGGGGTCCTTGCGGATACACTTCGACCCATTCGTGGATCTTTTGTGTAATTACCCCTCCTTCGCACTATTCCATCGCTTTTACCACCTCATTTATGAATTGGGTGATTGGGCGTAGTGTTAGGTTAGATTCACTCCTGTAAATGTTATCATAATTTGTAAACCAAATTGAAATCGCCCCTTTAACGCCATACACTTTCAACATTAACAATAGCATTGAAAAAAACTTGAAATACATTCACATTCGGGTTCCATCCAACTTTCTCAACCACCCGCTAATACTCAAGTTAATACCTAAGGAACACTACATACCGGAATGTACAGCTGGGAAGACCGCCAGCGACACAAAGAAGACCAGCCAGATGTTGTACAACTGGACCCAGGATTGGCGGAAGATGGTTCCGTATGGGGTCTTCTTGGCTGTTTCCTCGTTCGTGCCCAGAGCTGCCAGCGCGGGATTGACGCGCAGAGTCCGCTGTTGCAATGTGTCGTGGTAGCGATAGAACCTCTGAAAAGTAATACCAGCGTAAAGTATAAAGTTCGTTTACAACTGGACGATTCATAGAACGCATAATTTAGGAAGTAACTGCAACATTTTTTTAGCGTTGAACTACAGATATAACCACACGACAAAATTATTAAATAATAAATAAAATACAAGATTAATGCATTTTTAGTCGAAGTATGTCAGACATAGACGCTCGCACCCCAAAAATTTGTCAGTTTCTCATATATTTATTTAAAAAATTACAGACTACATAAGCGACCAAATAACAACTGCAATATACATATACGCGCTATGTCTAACTAAAGTACTGTAGCTAAACTTAGGTGCACACAAATTATAAAACATGCGTGTTTACTAACTAAGTGAAGCGTTGTTTTACCCACTTTAAAAACAGAAACAAAAATAATGGAACAATGAAACTGCATTGCGAAGTGGGTACTAATACTGCCTATTTTTACAACTAAGGTTCAGTCTTATTACAGAGAGCTAGGTATGGCACATGCAGTGGCGTAACAATGACATAATAGGATAGTTTTTTGTGTCCGCGATATAGTTAAGTCAAGTCGTGGAAAACAGATACACTTACTCCTGGTATTTTTTTTCTGCAAAATAAACTCATTTCATTTCATTTGTACCTTAAAAGAAGAAAACGAACCACCTTTGACGTTCATCCGTCTGTAGTCTCTTTTATCAAGAATGCGAGGAATTATCAAGTTGAAATTAATTTAAAATACTATACAAATAAATATTTTACTAATTACTGCTATGGTTCCTTGCAAACTTCTAAGTTACCCGTAACTCTCGCGATAAAAACTCGGGTTTTATGTACAGTCGATCAAATAAAGTGGTCTTTCACTTTTCATCCATAATTGGTATACCACTGCATATATATGCTACCGAGCTCTCACTACTGCATCCACACTGCAACTAAGTTATACTTTTATTATTAAATGGCACTCACATTCAACGGCAACGCGAAGTACGTGTCAAAGCATATGAGCAGCACGAACATTCCGTTTATAAAGTAGTATATAGCGGAGGTTCGTTTGCTCCCGCCAGCGGTGTCCGACACCCATCCTAGGAGTACCACTAGGGTTCCACACACGTTGGACCCCAGGACTACCGCTCCGGTGTATTTGGGGGGCAGGCGAGCTGCCACGCCGAACACAGAGTTCTGGAAGATTGCGTTGCAACCTGGAAAGAGTTTGAAATACAGCTTTGGTTTAATTAATTCACTGCCAGCAACGCATATATGCGTTTTCGCGACTTCCAGTGTCACGGTCACGACTCAGCAGTCATTCGGACGCACATGTGCGTTTTCAGCACTAAATTCTCCATAATTATAAGTCGTTACTTTGTAGTGCTATATAAAATAATAAAAAAAAAACAACGAGTCTGCTGATGTTTATATGAAAAAATTGTGTAGCTTATTTGTCAATTTTGATTCAACTAGTCCCAAGTGTCCAATGGAATTGAATAATGTCATCTCAATTGTTTAGTTCAGTGTTGATGACAGATTACATCCTGCCAATAACGTTATTTATTTTGCATATGGTTGGTTATCCTGTGTCACAGCCCATTTATATAAATTTTTAGCCTACAGATTAAAAACCTGACCACAACGCATTCACTGCTGGCAACGCGTATTTGCGTTTACGTGACTTTTCCCACAACCCGTTGTCACAACACACCGTGGGTTATAATATAAACAATAGAATTTCGGCAACCCCAGTGAAAGTAACGTCTAACGTGATGCACGTGTCAAGGCCTAAGAGGCCTTTTATCTTAAGCGCTGCAAATTTTCGCTAGTCTCATTTAACGTAGTTAGCTCAATATTTCTATGATGTAAACGCACATGTGCATTTCCCACAGCTGAAGAAGTGAGAAAGAATGCCAAACCAAATATTTAAAGAATCTGAGACTATTTCTTTGTCGTTGGTAGTGTAGCTAAACTTAGGTGCACACAAATTTATTGATGAAATCTGCGTGTGTTTTAGTAGAGCGTGTACTCTGCCCACTGTGAGAGATGTGGCAACACCTTGTGTCAGTGAGGCCACTGCGTTGGAAGTGGGCAAATAAATAGATAGGCAAACACTTTCGTAAATACTTAATTATGTACTTAGGAAAACGGCGAGTCCTGACTGAGAGAGCCGCCTCGCGAGGCATCTGGATGAGGTATGCTTTCGTTTGACACAAGGCTCAAAATCGAACCCAAAATGGTTGCCTCAGCGAGGCAACTCGCTCATTCAGAAGTTTAGTTCCTTCTAATTAGGTCGAACTAAGGAAATAAGAAATATTGCGATTGGTTCCGTTTATACACGTCACCAATGCTAATAATTTGCTATCCTTTGTTGATAAACAAAAAGAAAGTTATTAAAAAATAATTACTACACAGTGTTACTATAGTGTGACAAAACTAAAGCACCTAGGTACTGCTAATATTTCAGAATGTTTTTCAAAACATATTTCTTTCTTATTAGTAGTTTGGCGACCTCTGAAGACGCAGCGGCAGCAGGCCCTAGGTGAACCAACGACATAGCGAGTTCCAGAAATCCGGCGAACGCAGATGGCAAGTTGTCGTTTATTGTGGCGTTCATGCTTTTTTTCAACAGTGAACGTCTTCCAGCCGATGATGGGTAGAGTGCTTACCATTTAACAAGAAGACGGATATCATGGTGAGCCAGAAGAAGGCGCCGGGCCACTGCGTGCTGTCCAGCATGGCGAGGACTATGGTGAACACGAAGATCAGGACCTCTATGCTGAGCGACCACACGATCCTTGTCGTCAGGTCGCCACTGGAAGAGAAGAGTTGAGTTAAGCGACGCACACATTTGTCTGACGTGATGCTACAGAACTACCTCCTTATTCATAAACAAGTTACAACTAGAGCAGTTGAGTTTTTGCTGAGGTTGTGTATCAATGGCATAAACACGCGTATTGTAAAGTATTTTGTACAGGATGTCCTGTAAGTAGAACGAAAAACTTAAGAGAGAGACAGGTGGCCAGATGATTTATCAAATATACAAAAAATTCTTCAGTAAAAGTGTGACCAAATTTTGCTCTCCAAAAGAGTTCAAAGTTTTTTTTTTAAACCAAAACATCTCGAATATGGTGAGACTTTCACTAAGATCATTTTTGTATACTTGGTAGGTGACCTGCCCACCTCTCGGGACACCCTGTATTTATGATTTTTATTTGTTTATTTTTGTATATTATCTTAAACTCACTGTACTGTTTTGTAGTTTTGCACAAAGAGTACATATTTGTACCGTATTGTTTTGTCTATATGACAGATAAATAAAGATAATAGAATAAACTCAAGTCTCTTTAGACTACTTGTTACGGTTTGGGCTACTTTCGGAGTCCAACCGGAGTTTCAGTTCTGCCGAAACTAGGGCAGATAGCGACTCAAACTACGTTAGGTTCCGTGAGGTTGGTCTATACAACGAGTATAAGAACTGTCGCAATACTTAGGTGCACACAGATTTATTAATAAAACCTGCGTGTGTTTTAGTAAAGCGATTATCTACCCATTTTAAAAATGTGAGTGTGCGATTTTTTCGCACAACCACTGCGTTGGGAATGGGTTAAAGTTAATTAGGTGGTTTTGCAAATGTCCGAAAATGTGGGACAGTGTTTTGCATTATTTTATGTCCGAGTATAACTGTAACATATTCGTCTTCTTTTCTTATCCTATTCATCTTTAAAACATCATTACGAACTTCAGTGTCCCTAACTACAAGCCAATTTTCAATGAAATCCAGTTTTTAAATCTTAAAGAAATCACCCCGGTTAAAAAATACTCACCCCATCTTAACAAACACGTTGAACCAGCTGAACAATAGATTGGGCAGCTGTGCCGCCAGCCCGACGTACGCCAGATAGTTGCCAGCATACTCCGTACCCTTAAGCTTGTAGTCCACGAAGTAATCCTTGGCCGTTATGAACATGTTCCACGCGGTCAGGGTCCCAAGGCCGTGGATAACGAGGGTGATGAATATGAGGTGCCATTTGTCCTTCGGTGGGGTTAGGTCCATGGCAATACCTGGAAGGTTAATGTTTTTAGATAACTAGCAGGCGCGGCGTAGGTACGGTCGCTAAAACTTAATTACTTACCTCTGGAATCTTTTTTCATACAATTTCGCAATAATTTCTTTGGTAATATGGTAAGTCATTTTATTATGACATTTTCAGTGAAAAGGTTCAACAGTGGTACGCGATTCAATTTCTTTCACTGGTATGGCTTGTGTCGGCCAGGAAACTCATTAACGATTTTAAGTTTCATTTGTAGATCTTACTCGTAAACCATCAAAGCCTACTTTCTCTTACAAGTCAATGTGTAGGAGCTGTCATAAAAATGTTTTTAAAACATTATTTGGTCAACTATACCTAGGTAGGTACTTGTGATCAGAGCCTTTGGTGTAGGTTTTTGGTCGCAACAAACGTCTAGATCGCGTCAGTGTTTTAAATTTCAAATACTATGAGAATAGTTTTGCTGTCGATATGTGCCGCTAGTAGCGCTAACAATTTGGCCTAACTCAGATGTTAACGCGGACGCTTCGAGACATTGGGTGTGTAAAAACCTATACTAGAAGCTTAGAACGACTAGCACACGCGGCAATTTTTCGATTGTCTCCTCGATTAATCTCTTTACGAGAGAACAACCTATAAAGAGGGAGAAATAGTTACAGACTCATGAATGAAATAAGTATTTCTTCATTCAGCCAGTCGCCAAAAAAAAATGTTTCCAAGTTTTGCCGCGGTATACAATCTTGTTTTTACTATAAAATGTGTGAAAAATCTTGCAAAATTTAAGACAATCTGCTTTCATTTTAGCTTCCAACTTGGCTATTATGCATGCCGGCCTACTTTGACGTGACCTAGTTCGCGATTCGCGCTTCTGCAGTAATTATGTCAAATTTTGTCACGATACTTAGGTGCACACAGGTTTACTGAGGAAACCTGCGTGTGTTTTAGTAAAGTATTTATATACCCACTTTGTGAATGTGTGACAGAAACCATTGGTGTGGTTAGAGGCACTGCGTTGGGTAGTGGGACTAGTAATCACGGACCTTACGAATTAGGTACAAGACGATAAAAAAAAAATAACTTTGTTCTAACCCATACTGACGCCAGTACGATCCCTATTTAAAATTCCCTAGGGGCCTATCTGGAATATCACATCTATTGGCTACTTTTTACCACGCAAATCCCGCATTATAGCGATAAACTAATATTTCTCAGAAGACGCAGCCAACAGCTAAGCTATGTAATAAAATCGGACATGGTAATGAAATGCCAACAGTCCGAGACACACGGTAACCCTAAACACACGTGCCAACAAGTGGCACCGCTTTTCAACGGGACGGAAGCGTCCCTAATTGCGTCATCGGCCGGCGTGCAGTGGACGGTTGATTACCTTTCAAGTTGAGCGTGTCATTGGGCAGGTTGGAGCCCTCCCACGCAGGAGTCAGCTTCACGGGCTCGTTGCGGAGGAACGGCGCCTTCTCCTCCGTCTCCCAGCCTGGTGACAAACAACAAACATGTTTAATTATAACCCAGGGTTTTCATAGGGGCGCAGAGACTTGTAAATGACGGCATGGACCTTATAGACTACAGGCCCACGTACAAAAAATGTGGGTCATATGAACCACCAGGTGACGTATATAGGACGATATAAGAGCATAAAATAATAAGATTCAACACTATGCCGTCACTTGTAAGCTGTCCAACTGGGTGCTGGTGAGAATTCAAAAGTGCAGGTAGAGTGAGTACATTTTGGTCATATGATCATGTACGGCATTTTTACCATCGATAGATCCATGAAAAACAATAAGAAAGCGCGCAGTGCCGTAAAAAAATGGTGAGCCACAAAGTCGATATTTTCTTTTGATTTTCTGACAATTTCGAGGGTAAATTTGGTCATTTGATTCTGTACGGCATCAGTTTCATACTGTTTCAATACAGCTTCTAATCCATTATTCCGCAACGCCGTACAAAAATTGTGCGACAAGGGGACAAAATCGAGGGTTGCAACCCCCTCTTTTTCCGTGGTCCGGGGGGTGATTTGAAACAGTACGGCTTCGGTTCCAAAACATTATCTAGCACTCAAAAGTACTATTACAAATAATGCCGTCAAAAAATTATTGTTCATTTGAATGATTATCTTAATTTCATGGTATACTTGATTTATAAAGCTGTAAAATCATTTGACTCTGTACGGCAACTTTTTTTTTAACATGATATTGTAAAATACAACTGTTATATAGTAGTGCGGTTCAAAAGAAACTGTTCTAAAAAAAATTATAGAGAAATACAAAAACTGAATTTGCAAAAGTTTAAATATTCATAGATTAATAGAACATAGCAATTTTCTAAATTTTTCCCTTGTTTTATATAGTATTAAGATAAATAAATTAGGAAAAAATTATGCCGTACATTTTAATGCAGACCATTTTTTTCATACATTTCGTTCTATGGGTTCGTTCCTTGAGTGTTTTTTCCCTACAAACCTTTGGACCAACGAAAATGTACGGCATGTAAAAAAATATTATCTATGCATAAAATAGTTCTAAAATAAATTAATTTCATGTTGTGTCAAATCACCCCCCGGACCACGGAAAAAGAGGGGGTTGCAACCCTCGATTTTGTCCCCTTGTCGCACAATTTTTGTACGGCGTTGCGGAATAATGGATTAGAAGCTGTATTGAAACAGTATGAAACTGATGCCGTACAGTCTCAAATGACCAAATTTACCCTCGAAATTGTCAGAAAATCAAAAGAAAATATCGACTTTGTGGCTCACCATTTTTTTACGGCACTGCGCGCTTTCTTATTATTTTTCATGGATCTATCGATGGTAAAAATGCCGTACATGATCATATGACCAAAATGTACTCACTCTACCTGCACTTTTGAATTCTCACCAGCACCCAGTTGGACAGCTTACAAGTGACGGCATAGTGTTGAATCTTATTATTTTATGCTCTTATATCGTCCTATATACGTCACCTGGTGGTTCATATGACCCACATTTTTTGTACGTGGGCCTGTAGTCTATTATTAACAGGTCATTTTAGTACAAATGTCGAAACACAATGGTTCAAAATGCCTCATTATCAAATTGTACCTACTGCGGTCAAAAAGTAGGTAAATGTAAACACGATATATTGAACAATTGACAAATCAATTATTGTACATGCTACAAAAACAGAGCCTAATTATATCATTAAAAAAACGAACAGAAGATCAAGATCCCAAATTAATGGGTTCGAAAATTCTGTAATGAAAATGTACAAAAATCAAAAATAATATATTAATGTCAACATGCTTGTCAGGCTGAACGACAAAATTAGTCAAATAGCATTTTGAACATTTTGAATCCAGAGTATTCTGTCCTGAAAACTTCCAGACACAAGGATATTAGACCATAGTGAAAGCTGCCTTTTGGACAGATACACGTTGGCCATAGCATATTTTGCCCCTAAAATATTCAGAAAAATCGAGCTGGTGGCAAAAACATTTTGTACCTTTTGACAGTGTTGCATTTTAACATACTATGCATTTTAGCATTTGTACCAAAATGTGTTACCCTTATTTACACATTCCACGAGTTTAACGCCATACGCTGGACCTACTACTTTGATGGCCAAGCAGTATCTTAATATTGTAATAGTAACGTATTTTTTTTCTTTTTAGAAACGGGGTGCATAGGTAACATTTCTCCCGACTTCGTGACTAACAAATCATGTCCTATTTTATAATTTCTCATCAACTCCGTGCTCGCCACACAGCAGCCCCCCATTTTGGTCAGTGACCACAGATGGTACTCACGCCCATACGGAAATCGATTAAATGCAAGTTCACGCACATTTAACTACGGCTTCGTTTACGTTCTACACCGTACATTCCTCAATTAGGGTTAGAATTAGGGCCTTACCCACCGTGCCTACAACGGTGGATCTATGTGACCAAGATAGCGAGCGAGACTAGAGACGACGATACGAGATGGAATGGAAGAGAGATAGAGAGAGCAGGATGCGTAGGAGTTGTGTGTTACTGGTTTTTAGTTTATCTTTATAGTTGTTATTATCATTTAAATAGATTAAGTAATTAATTTGTTTGGTATTTTACATTTTATCTCCCTTTTTGTTTGCTGTCGAATTCCAGCTTATTTTATTACTCGTTAGAAATATCAGTTTGCATACAACAGACATAACTATATTGAAACGCGACTGATTAGAACAAAAGATAGACAGGCGGTAATATATACGCAATACTGTGTCCTACTGCCACGTGGCCCGATCAAGTTTTATCACAATTACTTGACCCACAATAGCATATTGTTAATATTTACCACAATTAACGGCTTAGAAATTGTATCATATTATATTGTCACAGCTATTTTGTGTTTAACTAGTATACACTTACTGTAACAAATTTCCTCACTCAAAACTCTAAATATGGGTCAAAAAGTGGAAAATATATAACTAAGTATTGTATAAGCAACAATAGCTGTAACGCTGACTTTTGAGCGCGGTTTAATCGCTATAACTAATTTAGAAGTTTATAATTGCCAGTACATTGCCGTAGAAATTGCTTTAGAAAATAAATATTTAATCGGGTAAATAAATACGTTTAAAAATTGTTACACATTTACCATTAACTAATGACCTAAACCTAACAGCAATTAAGATAAGGCCTCGACAAAGAGAAAAGTTATTCAACTCAAACTCAAATTTTACGTTGATATAGAATCAGACCCTGTACGGGTTTTGAACAAGTTTTGCCAGTTCCACTCTATTGGCAATTCCTGTATGAAAATACACTAACAACGTTTGGTTGTCAAAATAAGCGTTATTCAATGAATGCGTATGCGTATGTATCTATTCTATCATCATTCAAACATCTTGCCAGAATATAATAAACAATCAAAAGAAGCCACTGAACATTTGCAATCAGAAACCTCAGCAATGAGGGATCAATTTAACTTGATCACACATTATACAACCGCACGCGGGTTAACCTTGACTGTACCGCAAATAGGTTTTATATACACATGTTACGCACATCAGTACCTGGCTATAAATACTCTAATATTTTATCCTATAAAAACAAGTAAAAAAAAAACTACGGAATTAAGAACCTTCTCCTTTTTTTGAAGTCGTTTAAAAATATAATCAATTGTTAAGTATATTAATATCTTTCCAAGCTAGATGAGATCTCTATTTAGGGATAATTTGGCTTTGTACACAAAATATTAAAAACGAGAACAAAATCCAACAAGTTTCTGGAAAACAATCTCATCAGGCGCACGTGGACAACGCAATCACAAATAATTAAACACAAAACACAGGCAGGTAAAAAGTAACGACAACACCACAACGTTTCCAAAAATGTGACTTACTGTCATTTTCACTAAACGTTCCGTATTTTAAGTCACTCGCCATTTTAGCACATTAACACCAACACGCGAAACGTGCAGACCTGCCCGTGATCCGGTAAGCAATGTGGTAACTTGACACTTATCGATTGCCTCGACGGGTACAAGTTTTCAATGTTATTTTAATTTACACATGACACTAAAGCACTTAACCAAACGGAGGACTCTTAAACGCATTCACCAGCATGTTAGCTGCCAAACCCGAGATTTCTTCAGGTGCCACCGATGCACATGTGCGTTCGAGTGCCTGTAAAATTATGACAGCATCGGTGGCAGTTAATGCGCTAAAGCAACTTAATTTAATGTTTAGTCTTAATTAGGATACATCGGAAACCGGCGCTGCGGCAGTAGCAGTATGCTGGAAACTCAGAGTAAATAAGTCAAGACTGATTCCAGCAAACGGCGAAGTGAGGCACATTTATTTAAAACTAGCTTAGCGTGTGCGTACACTTGCACACACACAAGTGCAACCAAACTTCGCCGAGCAAACTTGTTTGTAGTTTATACACCGTCCTCAGCTTGCCGTTCGTCAAACTCCGTGTTGACTTTTCGCTTGGTCTGAAGCTCAAAGTGACTCCTTCGCATTTTAACACGTTTATGTTTGTGAGTGTGTATGGCTCTACCGACATGTAGTTATTAATTCTTTCTTTCAACTTTCATTTCTATAATAAAATATGTCACTTTCGATGCATAATTTGAAATGACAGTGTTTTTTTCCATCACGTCGCTCCGCTCTATATGTACGCAGTTAATTGCCACAAAGTAAGGGTCACGCTCATGTTTACAACACGCATATATAATTGATATGACCAATTGACCACTGGTCATATACTTTTGGCGGAGTCCCGTCGTTGACCTCTCCGGTTGGCTTAATGCTCTGAGCATAGCACGCTATATTTGGAATTTGGGTGATTAGGTATAAACCGGTTTGCGTTCATCCGAGTCTGAGATTGGGTTCGGGGAGCCAGATCGAAGGCGACGGCCCCAAATGTTTAGTGTAGACATGAATGAGTTTGTGATTTAAACTTACGCTTGGGTTTAAATTTACGACGACATATTCATTTTCTGTCTATACATATACTTCCACTGCAATACCAGCATGGGGATTGGTCTTTATTTCCAACGCGGGTCTATTGAGAAAGCAAATTACGTAATAATCCGACTAGTCCTACCAACATTATAATTGCGAAAGTATGCGAGGACGTATCTTTCATGACAGAACGGCTGAACATATCTGAACGAAATTTGGCACAGAGACAGATTATAGTTTGAACGAATTGCGTAGTTCCATGCAACAACAAGTCGTGGGCAAGAGCTAGTTTAGTAAATAATATTAAGAAATACGGTAAAAAAACCGGTCGAAACAATAGTTTTTAAATTTGCTGTAGCTTTTGTAGCTCATGTGCTCTTAGACAAGGTGACCCGAAGACTGAAGGTTATCCAAGTGGACCACATGTAATGTAATGGTAAACATTTTTTTTTTTATCTAAAAGTTTACGTAGATTATCTCGAAAACGTTCCAGGTTTAGACTAAAGCAAATTTGCTTTGAAATGATTGACACGATACGGACATCCGCGATTAACAATTACCGTCGTTTTCAGATATTTTAGAGCACGCAAACATTTCTTATGCATGTAAACTTTAAAAAAAAGTGTATTTACTTTTTTAAAACAAAGAAAAGTTTAGTTTTTCTGAATCAGAATATCCAGTAGGTACACACATTTTTGAAAATAAAACTGAACTGTTTCCAAAAAAGAATAGTGCTGGCTATTCTGATTCAGAAATGCCCGAAAACGGTCATCTATTCTAATGGATACGTCCATTACGTTGACTAAAATAGAATTTCAGGCTTTTTAACCACTGGAAAATCAGTCTTTGCTAATGCAGTGACAAAGACGCCAGTCGACAGAAGGCCTTGGACAAACAATACCCTATTATAACTGTCGTCAAAACCCCTGGTTTTCTAGGTCTCCTAGGAAGCCGAGGTATCTTCAGCACGTTAAATTAAAGCATAAGTGGGCCATTGCGTCGAAACATCATATTATTGGCAAGTTTATAACGTAAAAAACCAATACAATATCCTCTCCCGTGTTTTGAAAAACTTTGTTGGCATTAGTTAAGTTGAGGCTCATCGAGGGACGCACTGGGCGTATATCTTCGGAATCATGTTATAGGCGATGCGGCTAGCAACCCATCATTATTTTGATTTCCCTTTCCACCTATACGCCCTTAATCATGCAAAACGTGGCCTTAAGGTTTCGTTACCTTAGGCTCTGTCTACCTCGTAATGGATAAAGACGTGATATATGTATATAATATTAATTTCGTGACTCTCGCTCAGTGCCGCTGTCTTAATTTTATAGGCAATTGAACGCAAATGTGCGTCAGTGGCGCCTGAAGTCTCTCTCGGGTTTGGCAGGTGGCAGCGGATGCGTTAAAACGTTAGGATTAAAATCCAGTAAAATGCAGTGCCTCAAAAACCAGCTAAGGGGAATAATTCGCGAAACTAGGGGAGCTACTCCGAAATACGATTTTCGAAGTTCGTATCATACCGTCCCTTTCACTCTCAAATTAATGACTATTAGTGCGAGCGGAACGGAACGAAACGAATGTCTAAAATCAAATTTCGGCGTATAAGGCCTCTTTTGAAAACTTCAATAAAATTTTAAATGTCCACGTCTGACGTCTAACAACTGTACTAATAAACAACAACTGTACAAACTTGAATCAAGAAACTTTTGCTACAAACTAAACTGTATAACCCTAGTCAAAGAAATTAGGTTAATATTCCCTCCACTAAGACCTTAAGACGTAAGAACCACTATTTTCTATTGTGCGAATACTCTTAATTTTATTTGAACGTGTCGCGCATATATGTACGGCAAGCAATAAACCGACAGGGATTACGAGCGATAAAAAATAAATATAAAAAGGTATTAATAGAAGGCGAATGCGGGTGATCGGCAGATGTCGCTACATGTGTTACGTTTTATAGTTCTTTCCTTATATCTATAGGTTGGTGTTGGTACATAAAATAAAACGGTAGAAGGCAATGATCAAATAGTAGGTGAAGATTTTTGGGAAAAGCTACTGAGTAGCTGCTACTCTATCTTATCTAATTTACTTCCCCGCGGCTTCGCTCATTTTCCAATTTTTTTTAATTTAATTATTTTTCTCCATAAAAACATTCCTGGGCCTTTAGTAACAAAAAAACTGATAGATGAAAAATTTAAAAATATTTAAAAAGACTTTCGGGGGATGTCTTGCTGTCTCACTCTTATGGGTTTGATATTTGAATCGGCCGATGGAACCCGAAACTAGAATGTTGTTACAAGAGCTCCCGGACTGAGCCAATCTCCCAGCATACATGTGATACAACATTGAAATCCGTGCACTAAAGATATTTGAGAAATATATCTACACTAGAAAGGATAATTGACGAAGAAAGTTATTCTTTTATTACAAGAATCATAATGCCCAGGGGCGCGCAGTGGGTTCTGACAGAGGGTAGGCATATTGACAACAAAACCCGTATTGGTACGAAGCTTGTCGGGCACATTTACGTATGCTTACAAGCACTGCTTATATGCCTGTAAGCACAGTATATATATAAGCTAAAGCAGTAAGGAACCTACGAACAAGTCGGTTGAAACGAAACACGCACACAGGCGCGCGCTTTACACGGTCCCTAAGCGGACCTGAGCCTGAGCGGAGTGGACGAGGTCCCCTTAGGGGCCGTGTAAAGCACGCGCCTGTGTGCGTGTTTCGTTTCAACCGACTTGTTCGTAGGTTCCTTACTGCTTTAGCTTATATATATATACTGTGCTGTAAGGGATGAACGCGTCTAATAATGCCATATCACTCTTGACTTTCAAAACTAACTCATTTATAAAATGATTCACTCAGTACAACTTAACCCGATTTCCAAAATACCTATACATTCAATTACAATTCCCGAATTATTATTAAGACTGAAGATGAGAATGGTTTTATAATGACAATGATCAAAGTCCGAAATACCTATGCCTAATATGTTGATCGAGTACACAAAATACGTGAGCAGCTTGTTCCAAACCCAAACACTTAATAAACACAACACAAAAACAAATCGCACTCGCACATCATTGCTTCGTTTAGACATTATGACAAATAGTCATTTCAAAATGTATACTCACTAACTTATATTATTTTGAAGTGATTTTTAGTTACTTTATTAGCAATTCAAGATTTTAAACTTCAGACAGGTGGTTTAAAGCTAATTTGGGTTTTACACGTGCTGGGGCAAAGTTGAAAAGATAAGTATTCAATGTTTTCGGTAGAGGAGTAGCAAGGTAAATGTTTTTTGTTCAAAATATTTGCCATTGTATATTTCTGGTCTTGATTTTTCGGTACATGTTTTGGTAAATAATTTTAGCCACGTTTTACACTTACATATTGTTTTGCTTGTATTCGTTATTATCGCTCCGGATAGGTACACAACGCATTAAACAAACGGCTTGGAACTTCCAATCGACCGGCAAGTTCGCCGCATAAAGTATCTTCGGCACCATTTATTTCAAAAGGGTGGAAATAACTCTCAACTCTCAACCCCGAAACAATAAACTTACAAGTAAATGTCAACGGCAAAGTAGACAAAACTGAGACTTACTCCAGTGCCATATCCCGCTAAGACGGCTGGTTACAGAAGTGTTCTATTTTTCATTCAAGAATTGTGTTTTTAGTTCTCTTTAGCTTTATTATTTGCTACGAAGCTTGGAAAACAGAACTCTTATTTATTTATGTTGCAAGTCATATTTAGTGACATCGTCATTCATGAAATGTCATTTTCATAAACAAACTTATCCATCATCTCAAATGTCAGCGATTATTTACCACAGAAAAGAACTTTGATTTGTTTCTAGCCTAAAGTCGGACATACAGTACCCGGCCATAAAGATTGCACTTCGGTCTTTGGAAAAAGACAATTGGCGTCACGTCAGTTAGAGCGATAGATGAAGCCGAAATTAGTCGAGAAGACCGATGAGCAATCCTTATAGCCGGGTACATGTACACTGAACAACTACCACACTCGAGACAATCACGTAACAATATATTTTTAATTACCTCGAAGTTTTGGGCACGAGCAACGGCTGTGGTCGCGAGCAGTCTACTCATGACTTCAACCGCTCCATTGTGGCCGACACGTAAGGTAATTAAAAAATAAGTAATTAAGTAAGTGATCAAGTCCCGACTACAGTAGTAGTTAGGTACATTAGTGAAAATCATGGAAGTAACATTGTACACAAAATAATCATGATTTATGACAAGAAATAATTGCAACGCGCGCTTTTACCCCTGCCAATAAGTAAGAACAACAATAGCCGTATTGGTCACACTCACACAGGTAATATAATTTAGTGTAGGTATGCATAGGTACCTTCGCGTTTCGCGTGACGGTTTTGTTTGATGCATGGGTATGATGGATATCTAGGAACACAACGACGTGGCAGTGTCCCGTCCAATGAAGCGAATGAACCGTTCGCAATGAAGGGCCTATGTTTACAGCAAGATTGCAGGCAGAACGCGTTTCGGGTCTGTTCTCATCCCAGCATACGTTCTTAATTTAAGCTTCTTATAAGCGTCTAACAGGATAAATATTCGAGCATTTTGTCCGCACCTGTCCCACTATTATTATCACAACAGAAGAATAAGCCGCAACTATTTTGATCAGAAAAAACTCAGCATAGGACCGTTTTTATAAAAAAGTTAACTCTGATCTCTCTCTTTTAACAATATTTGTCGATGACGAAAAAACGCCGTTTACGCTTAATATTGACCCAACTATGGATTGCAGCGAGGAAAGCACAATATAAAACTATCAGAAACCTTGTATCACAAACAGCCAGACTTAGATCAATTTACAAACTACATACAGAACTCATGTTCTAAAGATCTATTAAAAAAGCATAATTGAAATATGTATTAAGGAATATAAAAGAGTTAGACCCGTTCCTCAACGGTGCTATTATATCAATGAACCACAGACGCTGTAGGTAGCACTAGAGGCTCTATAACTGCGGTATAAGGAGAACTTTTGAACGGCTAGGTCATTTTGATACAATTTGCTTAGACAAACGGAGTTAATGGGCGTAACTGAGTTAGTTAATTGAACGATGTCGTAGCTGTTATATGATTTGATTTGTACGAGGATCTGAATTAATATTGTGACAACATACTGAATACTGACCGCAAATCATTAGTCAGCTCTTACTACGTTAGGTACGTAGTAAGAGCTATCGTAATATTAAATACAAGCTTAAATTGTGCTTTAAAACAGTAAATTTGGTTTGAATAAACGTCAGACATAATATCAACGGGATATATGTTGACCACAATTAATGGGACCGAGATATTTCGACGCAGTTGTATGCCTCATGATCAAGGGTAGACAGAAGACATTGCAGGTGGGTGTACAAAGGTGAACTTATGAAGTTAAAGGATCTCAACCTGTAAGCCTAGTGGCGTAAGAGAGCATTGTGTTGAAGTTAAGGTGTTTACTGCCGAGCCTTCCGCCGCTACGAGAAAGGAAGAAAAGCCGCGGGCGGAAGCAATATTATATATTATATGTGGTAGGTATATGTGGAAGGCATCCCCATTTAGAAGCACTTCAAAAGGCAATGCCGTCAGTGATGACCTTTACACGAGGAAAAATTCTTGAAAAATTCCACTGCCGGGCACAGGCCTCGTCTCAGAAAGAGAGGGCTTGAGCTATAGTTCCCACGCGGGTCCAGTGCGGCTTGGGAACAAAGTGCTGTTCGTAGTAAAACAAGGAAACGTAATGGAATTTCGGAAAGTAACTGAAGTAAATATGTATACGGAGAGATTCAACGAAGTTTTGCGCAATTCCAAAGAAAACTTGAATAAGATTCTGGCCAATTTAATCCTGCCGCTTATTTCTGGCGAACAAGCTACGAGTATATTTTTATCCTGCGTAGTTATTAGCAAAGATCGACTTATTTGAAACACTAAACACTATTATTTAAAATGCCAAGTACGAAAAACAAAATATCCATTTCCATTTTGTACATTTAAGGAACTCTTTGGACTTTTTTTTATTTGCAAAATGCAAAACAAGTTAACATTAGAAGAATACACATCAATGGTTTAACATTTTTTGTTTCTATATATTTGTTGACGCCAAGTTTAAAAAACCCTGAATTGATTCTCACGGCATTAGCATACATAGAATTATCTGTTTCTCTTCATCAAAAAAAAAAAGATATTGTCGTCATAATTTTAAAAACGTTTTATAATTCTTTACTCTCCTAAACCTAAAAGCTGCGGCGTCAGAATATTTTTGTATAGCCAGCCAATACATACTTACATGCACGATTGCACATTCCTGATGTACTACCAAGAGACGGAAGATGAAATTCGAACCCCACACACTACATATCTTCATGTCTCTTTTCCCCTTGTCTGTCAAAGTGATGAGTGAAAGAAACAGTGGATTAAGGTTCGAATTGTGAGCGTTTGCACGTGTGGGTGTAATATGCCATTGTTTTAACTTAGGACTTTGTTGAATAATGTCGCGCATAACATAAGCTTTGTTAGTGTCGTCTTTGTTTGGTTATCTAAACGGGAATGCAAACGACGGAGTCATGCGGTGATTACGTGGCATGTTATTTTAGTTCTTTTATCACTTTTATACATTGGAGTCTTACTAAGCTGTACATTATTAAAGTTCTGCGATCCAGAAACCAGGCCTCAGACTACCATAGGTGTTGTTCCGCTCTTACTAATAATTATTAATTTGAAAGTGAAAGGGACGGTACGACACGAACTTCGAAAATCTAATTTCGGAGTAGCCCTCCAGAACAAGCATGCTTCGTTCATGGTTAGAGGAATGGAAAGCTACCTGGGATTGTTCTTTACCTCTGAGTCGAGGTTTCTTGCATCGGCCAACCGGCATTTGGAGTCAATAGTGACACCGAGCTCAATAAATGTATAACATAAATATTTAGTTTATAAGTTCTATGTATTCATTCTCTTTTCTTGTTATATAATTAGCCTGTGTGGCTTGTCTGTAAGTGTTAATTATGAGATTAAATAAATAAATAAATTGTTTGAGCTTGATGCTGGGGCCTGGCCAGAGTGTTTTGAGGAGACTCGACGGGCTCGGTGCCTGCTAAACTGAATTAGGAAAGGAGTTGGAAATTGCGCCTCTCTATGGTACAAATGGGTATGGTGCGAGTCAAGTCTTAATGCCAGTTTGGTTCCTCAGATTAGACGGTACACCAATAGATGTAATTTCACCAAATTAAGCCCGAAAACGGCGGATCTTGCAACTGTTGCGTGCGTTACATCAATTAGTTTAAAAAAACAAGTAAAAAACTATGCAAGCCCTATCATAAAAAAATAAGCTGAGTTTAATGAGAGCTACACCCAGTTATCATCATCCCCTTTCTTTACGCCTCGCTCGTTAGAAAAGGAAAGGTATTGTACATTCAAGGACCTTGTCGCAAAATGTCAACGTCAATATATTTTTGATATAGCGTTACTTACTTCACTATATAAGCTTTCTATGTATGCAGCATACAGTATGATCAACAATTAAAGTCCTGTAATGTAAATAGACAGTATTCTATCCGCGCAATCCGTACTATCCTCGACGGAAGAGTACGATCAGTACTATCAGCTTAGGGCGGGGGCGGATAGGTCAGACAGTGCGAATTTTGTAGATATTGGCTTTATGAACACAGCCAATGGAGTTGATAAGGCCTTCTGACCAGTGTACCTACTCCAAAATTCGGAATCCGAAGTTCGTTTCATACCGTCCCTTTTATTCACGTTTAGTGTGAGCGAGAGGCAGGATTCGAACTTTTGGTTAGGGAGTAAGCCACTTACATCCGTGAGGGCTGCATTTAACTCATTTAGTAAAGAAAACGTGACTTTCTTTAACTAACTTTTTAAAGACGTTCGTAGTCAAACTGCAATTAAGATAGTGAAATACTTAGTAGCAATAGCATTGCTAAATGACTTTGGTAGCAGGAGGTACGTATTTCCAAGGTTTAGTATAATTAGCATAGATAAGCGAAACGCGTAGTTATAACAACGCTATCTGTGTATCGATGGCCTTATCACGATCTGGATAACACTATCATGCTGTAATGCCTAAATTATGGTTAGTTTGTTGGCAAGTGCAAATTTTTTCGAAGGTTATCACCATAATGCATTTAGAAGTTTTTTTTTATTAAAGCAAAATAATTTTCAGTCCCAAAGAACCGGTACATTTTTAGTCCTTAGAGCCGGATATTTTTTGGTCCTTAGAACCGGAGGTCGTGGGGCGTCGCGGTGATACCGCGTGCTTCTGTAACGACTCGCATCACATACGACCGCATAGGGAATCCGTGTGGTTTTTAGTGGGTAGGTATGCCTGCAGTCGCGGGAGTCCCACATACCCCCGGTAACCCCGTACTGGGTGGACGCATAAAGCGCATGTTCCACAACATAAAAAAAAAACTATGACAGTCTCATACAAAAAGAAACCTTACCTCTGGCTCCTTGAGGCATGACTACCGCGTTCCTCTGATCTGGCCGCAGAAGGCTCTCAGCCTCCGCACCGCCTTGGTACGACATCTCCATTGCCTAAGCTGGCTCCAATATCATAACATGAACAAGTGCATCTGTGCTCCAACAACCTTGATGCAAAGTTATCTGAAACAAAGAGGTTTGATCAATACAAGTTAGTCAATGGTGGTGTAAATCTATGCAGAGAAGAATCATGGTCAAAGTAAACGAAATAGAATGGTTGTTTTAACACTGCTATAGATGGTCCCGTCACGAAAACACGTGGATTTACAAAAAATCACCTTTAACAAAACAGTGATAAGAATTCACGGTAGGGCGGACGAAGGCGCGGCCAACAGCTAGTTAGGTGTAAGATATTCATTGGTTTTTCTAAACTTTTTTAAATAGGTACTATTATTGTTATAATTCAGTACCTAACCAGTAATTATTTTTATACATCTCAACAAGTCAAGGTCACAATTTAGATAAGGATTTTCTGATAATGTTAGATGGTAGGTAAGTACAAATATTGTCTGCAGTAACATAAAATTGAATATCAATGTTTTCTCATGTCTTAGTAATAGAAGTTATCAGCAGAATTTTTAATGGTGCTAACAAGTTCTAATTACAGTAGTGTAAACATTGTCAACTGAGTCATTAAAAAACAATACCTAACTGTGTTTAAGTACTGGCAACAAAGAACTTTCAATTTATTACTTATTAGCGCAAATAATAAAGAATCTTGTAACTTGGAATGAAATACTATACCGAATTAGTTATTCATTTAAAAATGATATGTACCCAACTATCTTAAAGAACTTTAGACTAGATATGGACACAATTCTCACAAATCTTAAAATAAATGTTATTTACATCTTAAATCTTAAAGAAATGTACGTGAAAAAGTTGAGCTTAACAAAACTTTTATTATTAAAAAATATTTTATTTTATACATATGCACATATAAGTACCTATAAACTTACTATTTTGCATAGTAGATATTCATTAGTGTTCCTTTGTATTGTTTTAAAGTTACAATTTAATGCCTACAAAATAAACAACAGCCCGACTTGTATTCAATTCATACAATAAAACAAAAGAACTAAAGAGGCACAGTAAGCTTGGAGTCATTGACTCACCTAAAAAAACAATAGGCAGGAAGTGATTTCTCAAGAATGTTGTGGATTAAAAGAATAAATTTACTTTTTTAATTGCCCCTTTTATTCAAGTTTGGAACATTTTAAGAGTAGTTGGCTGTTTGTTAATTTTCGTATAATTAACAGGACTATGAAAATTAGAATCACATTACATGATACCTACTTAAATTCAAAACAAAAATTTGTCCATTATATGACCTATTCTGTCGAGGTAACTACTATGTAAAAATGTACTCTAAGTGGATTCGTTTTTTGGCGATCTCGTTTAATGTCGTGGTTTTTTTTTTCGATATAAATGAAGTTTCACGACCAAACTATTTCCGTTCGTCCATTCTTTTCTCCTATTACATGCAGAGTAATGAGGTCAGAAACGCGTCTACTGAAAAAACTGTTGATACGAATAGGTACCTCGAAACGATTTCTAATCAGATAGTGACGAAAAAAACGGACTTTCTGTAACAACTTACACAGTTCACTGACCAGGCAGTTATCAAAAGAAAAGAACCCTTCACTTGGGACAAGTTAACTAATGATACGGGTCGGTAAGTACCTACAACATTCCGAAATCAACTTCTATTATGATAAGACAACGTGGGCCGAATGAATGCACGAACCAAGATCTCGATGTCTAACCAAATTTACATACTGGCCTAGCAACCAAACCAAACCACTTCTTTTGATTACTGAGAGCGCTACTCGAACAATACTGATTAATTAAAAAAACAACCTTTTATAAGATTTAATTTTAATTATGGAATAAATAAAAAAACCGCAATGCAAATGGAGCGAAAAAGAAACGTGCTCGACCGACAAGCTCGTGGCAGTTTTATTACAGAAAACACGTAAATCACAGATATTGAAGGACTTACCAGATCATAGTCAGGGTATGGGGGCTTATCTTCATTAATATTCTCTTCCTTAAAATATTTAGGTTAACAGAACTGTTCATGTTAAAATTAAAATAGTGATAGACACGTGCAATACGACCGCATCCGCCCGCGTCGTTCAACTCGTTCATTGCACTTAATTTCGGGTTGCCAGTGTGTAAATATATGAACAAGTAACGATTTTTTTTTCTAGTTGCATTTTAAATCATCCACAAATATTTTTTAATTAATTGACGTTCGATCGTTGAAAAAGTTAATTGTATGTATTTACAAAGAAGACCATTGTCCATTAAGTTTAACGCAATCGCTATAATATTTACGTTTGTTATACGTTTCTATTGACAATGTTAATTAGGTATTTATCGATTTTCTACTCTGGCAAGCCCGATTACAAGTCATTTCCTTGTGTTTCCGAGTTCTATTTTTAAATTAATTAAATCGAAAGATTTCTTTCCCAGTAACTAAATTAAATACAACTTTGTTTCCCCTACTTCGGTTTTAAAACAGTGCAGTGATTAACCCTACATAAAATTCCTACAATATGGTTAACCCAAGTTTGGCGTATGAGATTCTTTTGTACATTAATTCGTTTTATTTTGGTCTCTTCGCAGGCTGTGAACTGGGCACGCTCGTTATGAAATCTACTGTGATTTTATCTAAATACGGAACTGGTTACTTCTTTATAGGACGGGATTATGGCGTGTTGTTGGGTTTATTTCTTGTAGAAGGTGCCAGGTTGATCCTTGGAAGAAAAGGAAGTCTTAGTGAAAGAGGTAAGCATGATAAAACCTCCCGATCCAGCCTATGGTAACCAACCATTCGGTATCTGTACACTGTGTTTTGTTTTTAGAAAGACACAATTTTTCTTTATTATTTCAATAGAAATTATAAAGGCTATAAGTTTCGTTACTTATTATGTTCTTTGGTATTTTTCAACACTTTAACAAATACATTATATCAAAAATTAATACCGAGATTTCGTGCTGTGCAATGTCCATCCAATGTCTCACTCATCCTGCTACCAAGTAGCAGTGTTAGCACTGTTGTTTTAGCTTGGCTAGTAGGAGTAGGACAGCCAGTGAAAGAAATTACAGATTACTCACTTGTTTACCCATTAAATTACTCATTTTTCTTCAGTCTATCCTCTGGTACTGATGTCCATAGGCAGTGGTGCTCACTTATCACCAGCTGACCCAATTCCCTCCAAATGCAATAAAATATCCAATTTCTGTCAACAGATGTGCCTGTGATGTTTTCGGTGGTCCTAACGCTACCCTCCATAGCCGGGGTGTTATTCTTGCTCATGTGGCAGAAAGTCATACTCAGAATAGAGTACATTTGGTGCACCCTGATGCTGTGTCTACAGTTACTGGAATTCATATTTGCGTCCATGTTTATAGTTACCATGTGTAAGGCACCTTCGTATGACTGAACACATTTTGACCACACTGGATAGCAAAGTACTAGTCTAATCCTGAAATTAGAGCTATGTTTATTACCATTTAAAAGAAACCCAAGCAACAAAAGAAAAATGTTCTGCCAAGCTAGAACTTGGATAACCCAGATGGGTTATTAAGTATGTGTTTGAGTTTACAAGTATTAACTTATTAAATTTATTATAATAATTCTCTTTTACCTGACTAAATGTTGTCTTTTCAAGCCAACAATAATGCAATAAAATTGAATTTAATAGAATGTGCAGAAAGGATTGAGGAATTGAAATGCTACAAGTTCCACTAAATAATTTCAGTTCTGTAAACTATCTAAAAGGGTAAAAAAATTGAACTATATTTATAGGATTTTAATGTAAAAGAAAACGTTATAGTAACATGTAGCAGAGTAGCAGGGTAAATATTTTTTGTTCAGTAAAAGAAAACAATCAACTCTGATGAATCTAAAACATTCTGAATTTTACTATATCTGTTACAAACTTGGACATAACATACAACCCACAATACTACTAAGGTAGTGGTTATGTACAATCTTTTATTAACTACTAGCTAGCTACCTAGCCTGTGCTAGTTCATCCTAGTCCAGTACAGAAAGGATAGCATGGCCTGCTAACCATCCAGAGGCCATCTCATCACTATTGCTAACTGTCAAACAATGTAGGATGAGGGTAGAATACAATATAGTGAATGTGTTTGTGGATTCATTAGACAACATTGCCTCTGTTCTTGGCTTAGCACTTGGTTTTTTAATATTTTTGGTATGGCTACATTTCCGAAAAAGCTTTCCAAGTTTTATTTCTTAAACAAATTAATAGAATTATGCCAAGTGTGGAATTTTCTACAAGCATGTTAATTACATTACATTGAAAAATTTAAGGCCAATTTTATAAACACTAACTTAGAATTTACAGCTACTATTTGTACTACTTATGTATTCTTCTCATATGTAATTATGGGTATTATGTCTCATATACAATTATATCCACTATAAAATTTCTACTCTCATTTTAAATCAATTTTAATGTGTGTTTGGTGTTGATGTACTTAAATATTACGCATTTTATAGTGTGAAAAGAATATTTTAAAGAACAGCTTTATTGCCTTATGAAGTTTCAATGTTCCTGTAACAAAACTCGCTTGTGTATTTAAAGGTAAATATTTGTGCCACTAGATAATGCCAGTCACATTTTGATTGGAAGATTAGGTGGGTGTTTTGACCCCAAAGATTGGCAAATACTGGGCTGGGCTATGGGCCCTTAGAATCTTATAGATATTGTCACTTATTTTTAATATCTAGTCTGTGACACTGGCCGTATTTCATGTTCCAGCCCATAACTAATAATGGAAGTGATAATGTGGCCTTTTGGTAGAATTTATTATAAGAATTGTTATTTATCAAAAAAACTTCCATTGTGCCATATATTTTATTGAACCAAAGATTTGAACACTTGGGTTTACCCACTTAGTTAAAGATGTGTGTTTTTGATTAAGTACTTACCTACCATAAAATAGTCTAGTCACTTAGCACTTGTGAGCCTTAGCTGAACTGAATAGTGGAATTTTCCACTTAAAATTGTCTAAGTATTCCTAAGTATTTTTCCTACTTTTCTTTAAATATTTTGGTATGTTTTTATGAAATTTATTTTTATACAAATGTCTAGTCCAACTATGTGCGAAATATTACAATGGAGTACATTGTTATATGTATACAACTATTTATTTATTTTAATCAACCAAAGTAAGAACTATGTAACCATTGAAAGTAATAAATATGATTAAAGTGTGAATTGTCTTTGTAAAAAAAACATTCCTTATTATTTTGCGTTCCTTGTGCTCTAATGCTAAATCTGCATTCCAACATTGCATTGCCTCCTGTATTCACTCTGTAAATACAATGGCACCCTACCCTTAGCCATTTTGTCTCTCTTATGGACCCTCAACTCATGGCGCATTAAAGCTTTCCTAGTCCCATATTTACTACCACACATCCTACACCCAAAATCTTTTATTCCCACATGATCAGACTTGATATGGACATCCATATCACACTTAGTATAAAACCCTCTTCCACATTCATTACATTTATATGGGCGCTCCTTTTTGTGAGTCAATAAATGCCTGTTGAGATTGCTCCGAGTCAAGAAGCGCAGTTGACACTCGTCACATGAAAATGGTTTGTCTCCCGTATGTGTTCTCATGTGGATCCTAAGAGACTCCATAAACCTGCCTCTGTATGGGCATAACTGACACTGGAATGGTAAATCAAAGCTATGTAACTGTAAATGACGGACTAAATTATCTTTCCTATACAACTTGCCGCAAACCTCGCAAATTAAATGTGAAGCTGTCTGGTGCCTTATTAGATGTCTTTTATACAACTGTGCGGTAAGCAACCGGTTGCAAATGGAACATTGTATTCTCACATTCTTGTGTTCCCTTGAACTCCGATGCCTCATGTATTCTTCATTTGTTTTGAAATTCTTTTTACACAACTTGCAGGTATAAAGTCGTATTGGTTCAATTTGCGAATCATTTTCATCGTTTCGAAATGTTTCTTCAATGCTGAGTGGTTCATCGTGATCTTCATCGTCGCAAGATGGTTCTATGTTTAATGCCATGCTTTGAAGAAGCGATGTTTCTGATTCTTGGGCAGACTTTCGGAAAAGAATAGCGCCTTCAAGCCTAACATAGCAAGCATCGCACAAATGTTTAGGATACGCATCATCTTTCCTTATTTCAATACCACCAAATGAACTTGTTTCTTCGGAAACATCTTCATGCTGTTCATCTCCGAAAATGGGAATTCTAGCTGCCTTTAAACATACTCTACACCTTAAAGAAATGTTTGTAGCGGCACTGGTATCAATTTCTACATTATTTACCGCTTGTGTATGTTGCAGTTTGCGGGCAATGCGCTTTTTTTTACGCATTTTTAGTATAAAATATGTTGTTGCCATTATTGCAATGTTCACGGACCTATCGTGATTTTATGTAAAATTATAAAAACCAATTGGACAAGGCCGCCCCGCCTGCCTAACATCAATCAAATCAATCTACTATTTCTCTCTCTCTGAGTCTCTCTCTAATCTGTGAAATTAATCAAAACAAAAGAAAGTCTCAAGTAAAACTGACACTGACATTAGAAAGAAGTATTTCCGTGAAATCTGTCGTTTTATACTCAGGGTAGTAGTTTAAAATGTATCTGGAACATTATGGAGTTCATCGACATGACATCGCCAAGGGTAGGACAGTATCTTGAATTTATCAGATGAAATTTGCATTCACGCCATCTATTATTCAGTCGTGAAGTTACTAACGCATCGGTGTTTTAGAAATTATTAACGTTCAAGTTTTTTTAAGGAAATAGTTAATAGTAGTTTTGTTGTGAACAACATCAAATCGATATTGTCAAACAGTGATTATATAGTTTAGCATTATATCGAGTTAACTTAGTCACCAGTCGATAAAAAAATGGTTTCTATAGTCCTTATTAATCTCTTAATTTATTTCTTCTTTTATATTTCCTCAACATCACATCAACCAGTTACTGTTTTATAAGTATAAAAGTAAAATGTTTGTACTATTTTACAAACAAATAAAAGAACATTTTATGAAATAGATGGCGTACGTACTAAAATTCTTACCTGTCAAAATTGTCAAATTAAATTCAAGTAACATTTCTCTTCCCTTTCTTCCCTATGTAATGTAATTTAAGCTCAATAATCTGTGTGTTACCAAACGAAATATTTTGTGTTCAGTGCTGCCACGTTGAGGGCTTTTAGTCGATTTGGACACTTCAAATAACACAACAAAAATGTTCTGTTCAATTATTCTATCACACACCAATCAAATAAAGTAGCTTTTTTTTTTTTTTTTTTATATATGAATAGGAAGGCAAACGAGCAAGTGGGTCACCTGATGGTAAGTGATCACCACTGCCCATAGACACCCGCAACCCCGGAGGGATTGCAGATGCGTTGCCAACCTAGAGGACTAAGATGAAATGCCTCTTGTGCCCGTAATTTCCCCGGCTGTCCTACTCTCCACACCGGAACACAGCAGTGCAAGCACTGCTACTTAGCGGCAGGATTAGCGAGTAAGATGGTGGTAGCGATCCGGACGGACCTTGCACAAGGCCCTACCACCCGTACCACCAGCTTTTTTAATTTATATTAATTTTACGTTACAGGATATGAAAATCATTTGTTTATTTTATTATTTACACACGTAGATACAAAACAAGGGGAAATACAATAATAAATGACTATTGATAAATATAAATGTACAAGACAAATTAATTAAACTAAAACTGAAAATGAAAATATGAAAATGTATTTTTTCTGATAATATATTTCTCATTGACTTGGCCCGGAATAGTAGTGTTTATTGTTCTCTTTGATATGGTATCACTGCTTTTGACAGTACTAGTGATGGGCCAACTCGGAAAAAACAAAACTCGATTTAACCCGAGTTAAAATCCACAGAACTCGGGTTGAACTCGAATTAAGTAACTCGAGTTAACTGGATGGACAAGTGAATGCTTTTTTTTGAATTTTTACCAGTTTATTCCCTCAGCTTTGCATTAATAGTTTAAAAAATTGGAACAGACAAATTATATTTTTATCTGTTTCAATTCTTTCATTTTTCGTATTATTTATTTATTTATAACTAGCAGTTGCCCGCAACTTCGTCTGCGTAGAATTCGTTTGTCGCTGTCCCGCGGGAATCACGCAATTTTCCGGGATAAAAAGTAGCCTATGTGTTATTCCAGACTATAATCTATCTATGTTCCAAATTTCATCCAGATCGGCCCAGTACTTTTTGAGCCTATTCATTACAAACATACAAAAATAGGTACAAATCTTTCCTCTTTATAATATTAGTATAGATGTATTGGGAGAGTTATACTGACTAAAGTAAGAAAGAAAATTATTGTTTGAAATAGAATCATTTATTTATGTATTTTTGGCTTTAAAAGAACTCGAGTCAGAGAGAATTCAACTCGAGTGGGTTCGAGTTACGCCCAACTCGAGTTAACTCGAGTTAGTTACTCGAGTCGCTCATCACTATACTCAACGCCGTATATAGATTCCAAAAAAACTACCCGTGTGTTGCCAATAAAATAAAAAAGTTTTGCATCGGTAAGTTTTAACTTTTGTAAATATAATACATAAGTAATTTATTTATATGTAATTGTAAAGTTAAAATTAAATGCAACCACATAAATAAATTATTTCATATCAATATTAATTTCACCTACAGAAATTTGGTTGAAACTGTTTTGTAGAAGAAAAGTTCATATTACAGTGGTAATACTTCAGGTTTAAACAACATTTGGATACTATTAATGTTATAATTTGCGTACCTATATCTATTTATAAAGTATTTTTGATATGCACGTAGAAATATTCACAACTAATCACGTATGGCAAACTTTATGGTAAACATGGCGGCCACAGGGCCACCCACCATGACATCTCCAATTGTCACTTCATTTCATTCGGCATCTGACGTTTGGATTGATCGAATGCTTTCTGTTTTTATTACTAATTAATAGTTCCTAACTCCTTAGTCGCAGGGTAAAAACTTAGTTTGTATGTTTGTCAGTCAAACTCGTAAAAATGATATATTTTGACACATGGATAGTTCAAAACCAAGGTATTCATGTGCAACACACATTGTATGCAATAGGCCCTATTAAATAGGGTATGCATAGGTAGGATCAAGTGCAAAAATAAGTATCTATTCGAACCACTCAAAAATATGTTACTACAGCCTTATTGCATCGGAATAAGAGTCTGTGGTACTTATTTTTGAAACTTTGATTAAGTACATAATTTTTACACTGTGTATAGGAAACATAAAAAACTTGGGATAATCTTAAATAAAATTATTAAAATTAAATAACAACAAAATATTATTATGACTATTTTTTATTAATGTGCATCGGTTGGTTACATCTGGAATGTCATAATGAAAATGACACTTGTGACGTGACGGTCGGCCATCTTTGGTAACTTTTTTGGAATCTATATACGGCGTTGAGTTTAGACAGTACGTACTCTGACTGCTTTCTTCGTCGGTTGCTTTCGGATTCTTTCAAGTTTATAAGTGGATTTTCAAAGTAATTTTGACCACTGGTTTTATCTTGGACACCGATTACCTGCGAAAAAGACGATTCTAGGCTTTGAACATTGGACCGATCACCAATCTTCGACACTACACTTTATGAATAAAGACGTGATTTGTGTATATATATTTGTGTATTTTTTTCGCTTGTACATCTAATGACAATTAAGAAATAATAATATAATAACAAAAAAGATCTGGATAGGGTACTATCGTAGTAACGCATAGCTAACTGTACCTATCCATATGTATTAGAGGTTAATAGTTCAAACACAACGATAAAGATGGCGCTGCCTATTCAAGGAGAGTGACAACTCTATTCTCAGTATGTATAATGTACTCTGTGTGTAATTTTTTGAAAGAGAGAAAATTCTAAATCTTGGAATTAATCATAACAATAACAAAAAAAGTGCCGTAATTTGATTAAAGTTCTTCAGAGCGGCGTCTAAATAAAATTGAGCTGTTTGCGAGTTCGAAATAAAATTTTCGAACAAAAATGGTCACATCATATTACATTTCGCAATTGTCAAAGAAGATTAATAAATTCGAAATTGAAGATTATTACCAAGAGTTACTTCAAAATTTCGTCTGTTTGAAAACTTCAGATAACGTTGTAAGTTCTAAATGCAGGATTTGCTTGCAGCCGTGCAGCGTCTCAATATTCGGCAGCAAACATTCGTCCGACATTGTAGAAGCTTTGAAAACTTTCGCCGACATTGCAATCGATGATGATGATGACTATCCAAAAAGCTTGTGCATGAAATGCGTTATGTTTTTGAAAACTGCTGTAGTATTTAAGAGGAAAGCTAAACAAACTGACGCAGCATTAAAACAGCACAAGTACTTTAAAACTGAGACTAACTCCGAGAGCACAGTCCCATGCCAGGATGTTATCAACGACGACAATGATGACGATGACGATGATGGAGCAGAAGCTGACGATAGCTGGCCCGCTGAAACAGAACCAGTCCACATAGAAGTTAAAATAGAAAAACTTGAACAGGAAAAGGCAAAACTCTCACCAAAAGTCAATTGTCGAATATGCGGAAAAATTGTGAACAGGTCATATTACAGAGAACATTTGACGATGCATGACCCCAACCCCCACCAATGGGTCTGCGAAGTCTGTGGAAAATCATTCAGATTACGATGCGCATACCACAACCACAGTCTACGGCACAGGAATGACTTCCCGCACAAATGTCCATTGTGTCCGTATAGAGGAAGATATAAAGAGCTACTGAAGACTCATATGCGTACACACTCGGGGGATTACCGGTATATGTGCACGGAATGCCCAGCAAGATTCTTATTTAAGAGTAATCTGAACACGCACATGCTTAAGCATAAAGAACCACAATTTAAGTGTGACTCGTGCAAGAGAGCTTTTCATTCTAAACTGTTCCTGCAGAGACACTTTGAAGCTGATCACTTGGGGATCAGGAACCATGTGTGTAATATTTGCGGGAAAGCCTTTGGGTACAGAAATGCTATGATGAAACACCAGAGGCATGTGCACAAGAGAGAGAAATCTATGTTTGGCAGAATGCCTTCATATTTAGCTGAGAAAAACCAGCAAGAAAACAATGATAATCATCTAAATATGTAAGCACATGGAGGAATTCAAGGAGTAATTCAATTAATCAAACATCTAATAATGAAATGATAAATCTGGTTATGAGTGTGTTAGAAGAATATACATTGTATACCTTAGAAAATGAATAATATTGTAGATGTAGGTTCCTATTAAATATAAAATGCTAACATCTCTGTTTCTTCAATAAAATGCGGAATTTATTCGTGTTTATTTATCTGGTGGTTTAGCTGACGAGCATGTATGAAGAGATTGATGAATGGGGATGAATGAAGCGAAAGAGGAAATGTCAGGATCATAGCAAGCGGAACAAAGTAATCTCTGCCTACCCCTGTGGGAAAGAGGCGTGACGGTATGTACGTGTATGTATGTATCTATTTTATAGACTACTAAGAGATACTACGTATTTATCTGGTTAGATTTTTTTTTACTGATAAGTACCTTGTCTCATTTAGGTCCCGTACGGGTTGCTGTATATAAAAAATACATCCAATGTGTGCCGAAACTTGAAGGCAGATTAAGATTGCTTCATATTATCGGAAAGTTCTATCAATAATATGATTCTAAGTTCTAACACGCGTTAAGAGGCTATTCATCAGGTCTTCATCCGCATCAATAATTTATTTAATTTTTGAAAACTATTATGCACCTTCCATTTTGTTTCTTGTACGAAGAGGGTGGATTCGTCAGTAAAATTAAAAAAAGAAATAGCACGTTCTGGTAGAATTTTCTGATAATGTGCAGCTGCATTATAGATTTGACAGCTGAGTTGCTTGACGTTTATTTGTGTACTTGTACCATACTTATACGAACAAAAATCGATTATTGCATTGCACTTCCTAGTTATAGTAGTTGTAGTTGCAAATTGATGGAAATACAATATATTACAGCTATCTAATTTGTTTAAATCTTCCTTAGTGAACATGGTTTCAACCTACTATCTCGTAAAACTGTTTCAAAAAGCAACTTACGAAAGAATTAAGCGAAACCTTGATGGGTTTGGACAAGGCTCGTCAGGCACCACGAACACTGGTAACGTAGCCCCACATTCGAAGAACATCAGTATTAACATCAAAAGTTGCCGCGTATGCTTAAAAGAAGAAGGGACCAAACCAATTTTCGGGGATGAGTCTCATTCTGACATGTCAGTGGCAATTCGCGTTTTTGGAGACATCGATGTTAAAGAAGAAGATGATTACCCCAAATATTTGTGTGACGCGTGCCACACCTTACTAGATGCCGCTATTTTATTCAGAAAGACTGCAAAGCAGTCTCATCTGGTGCTGCGAAAACGGCATGTCAAACAGGAAATCCAACCTGACGCTCAAGACTGGGATTATCACCAAGACTCTAAAGAACAAAAGCCAAAACGAAGCCATTCCAGCATTCTTGAAAATTTCTTTTCGCCTGTTGACAACTCTGAGGAAGGTAAAGATTTACAAAATCGCAAGAAAATCAGAGTTCAGTGTCGTATTTGCTGTAAAATTATAACAAAAGCTTACTACAAGGAACATTTCGCGCTACATGACGCAACCATAGTTAAATACATGTGTGATGTCTGCGGGAAATCATTTCGTCAGCGTTGCGCATACAGGAATCATTACTTCACACACAGTTCAGAGTTTCCTCATAAATGTACAATGTGTCCATACAGAGGACGGAATTCAGGGCTGCTGAATACGCACATGCGCACACACACCGGTGACTACAGGTACATGTGTTCGGAGTGCCCGGCAAGGTTTCTAACTAAGAGCAATTTAAACAAACATACTTACAGACACAAAGAGCCCATGTTCAAATGTGATACTTGCAAAAGAGCTTTCCATTCCAAGTTGATATTAGAGAGACATTTTGAAGCTGAACACTTAGGAATAAAGAACCATGTTTGCAATTTGTGTGGAAAAGCATTTGGATACAGGAAAGCCATGATGCGGCATCAGCTTGATGTTCATAAAAGAGAGAAGAAAGTAAACGGTCGGACCCCGTCTTACTTAGAAGCAGAGTACAAGAAACAGCAACAGCTAATGTAGAGAATGTTCCTTGTTTGAAGTGGACCAGATTTTATTTAAATGTAAATATTTATTAGTAAATATTAGCGCCACTCTGGACAGTAAGACGAGTGATGACGAGTACTGTAAAGCGCAAGTGTAAGTGTTCTTTTTTCCAGAATTAGATAATCTTGGATTCGTTTTACTCAGAATTAGGCATACTACTTTCCATATGATTTTTGGGACAATTTTTTTACTAGCCCTTTATTGTATATAAAATTTACTACATAAATTTGAAGACACTGATTCTGAGCAAGGTAACCCCAAAATTGTGTAATAAAAAAAGGAAAATTTACACTTGAATGCTCAGGTATGATTTTTCTAGGATAGAGTGCTTCCATGATCTCTTTTGTAAATAGTCTTAACTAAATACTTAACAACTTTTGGTCAATACAACTCTTATTTATTTTGTGTCTCATGTTTTGTTTTTAAAATAATTGAGTATTTATTAGTTTATAACCCAAAAGCCACCAGCAGTGGCGGATTTAAATTTTCAAGGTATAGGCTGAATAGTGTTTTTGCCGCCCTTGCAAAATTAGTTGCAGACTTCTAAGATTTTTTTCTTTGTTTCTATGAGGTAAAAAAAAAAACTTGTTCCCCAAATTTGCCGCTCTAGGCTCGAGCCTACTCAGCCTTCTGGTAAATCCGCCACTGGCCACCAGAGAGGAGTGTTGTGTAAAATATTAACTCTGGTGTACTGTGTACTTACCAAGATGTCATTGAGGCAACAAAAAGTAGGCAGGACATGCATACATAAAGTGTATAGAAATGCCAGCATAATTCCAATGTGAATAGAATAATTTTAGTTAATCTAGAAACAATGTAAACATAATTTAAATGCTCCCATTAATCATATTAAAACAAAACTTAAGGAACAAATCTGTATTTAATTAAAAAATATAATCTTATTGCAAATCCTGTCTGTTGAATCAAGCATCAATTGCTGCTTAATCGGCTGTTGCTAACACCAACGTTGAGTGAGTAGATGCCCAGCATTTAATTTTGACTCTTTCTTTCTGCTTCCAGATACAAGGGCAGTCTTCCTTTGCCATTTGTTAGTTTCTCTCTCTTATGGACCTTTAACTGGTGGCTCATCATAGCATTTCTATATCCAAAAGCTTTGCCGCAAACATTGCAAACATGATTTTTAACACCTAGATGATCTGCCTCAAAATGCCTGTCCAATTCCAGTTTGGAGTAGAATCCTCTCTTGCATGTCTCGCACTTGAAATCAATGGGACCTTTGTGTCTTTGTAAATGTTTATTCAAATTGCTTTTAGTTAAAAATCGAGCTGGACACTCCATGCATCGGTGCTGGTAATCCCTTGTGTGTGTTTGCATGTGTGTCTTCACTAAACCCGGATGCCGGCCACGGTACGGACAAAGAGAGCATTTATATGCTAATTCGGTACTGTGAACTAAACTGTGACGCTTGAAAGCACTTTGCTGTATGAAGGACTTGCCGCATGTGTCACAGACATATTTGGATGAAGCCTCGTCATGAATGGCTACATGGAATTTATAATACTGCTTTTCATATGACTTGTTGCATACAGGGCATTGAATACGATCAGGTTGCATCTTTTTTTGTTTGTTGTTGTGTGAGTGAGTAATATGATAGTTGAAGTATGTTTTGCTGTATGACTTGTTGCAAATAGGGCATTGAAGCTTGTCATCTTTGCTCTCACTTGAATGCATTTCCA
This sequence comes from Pandemis cinnamomeana, assembly GCA_932294345.1. Lineage (NCBI taxonomy): Eukaryota > Metazoa > Arthropoda > Insecta > Lepidoptera > Tortricidae > Pandemis > Pandemis cinnamomeana. The sequence goes on along the minus strand of OW028724.1, from coordinate 4,001,097 downwards.
TGTGGCGGTTGTAATGTGTCCTGTTTATTTCTTTAGAACATACTTGGCATTCAGTCTTGTTAGAATATTTGGCTTTTTTGTGCAGTGCAGATTTTTTGTGATTAGAATATTCTTTTGAAGATGGAAAGTTTACATCACATGTTTTACAATTATATTTGTCATGAACACTGTTTATTTCGGTTGTGTTCTCAATATTTTTCAGATCTTGACTTGAAATATTTCCAGTGGCTTTAATAAATCTGGAAGTAGAATCTTCAATACTTAAATTATGATTATTTCCTACTGAGGAGTCAGCAGTAAGTTCGCCCTTTATAATAATTGTGCTTTCAGCTTCAAAAGCGCCACTGCTTTCATAATGAGGGTCAGTATTCATTTCTGATTTTATATGTTGCAGAGGTTCATTCAAAATGTCCTCATTCCCAGAACATTGTTGATTGCTTCTTAAGCATTCGTCAGACTGCTTGGCGGTCTTTCTGAACATAATGGCGGCGTCCAACAATTTTGCGCAAGAACCACAAATATATTTTGGGAAAAAATCGTCAAATTTCAATTCAATGCCTGCAAACTCGCTGACATCAGCGGACATGTCTGGTGATGCTCCATTACCGAAAATTGGGGTATTTCCTGGGCCTAAGCACACTCTGCAAGTCTTACTGAACATATTTTTTTCGTTTTCATTTTGTTTTGTGTTATCAAAATCGCACGAAACATACCCACTGCTTAGCGTTTCGTGCACCCGTATTTCGAAGGTTTCATTACACTCCATGTTGATTTTTTTTAATTTATATGCTTTCTTTACTCATTGAGAATTATTTCGGAGTACACGTACAATATAGATCGATTTATATTTGTATTTGTACAATAAGTTTTTTGTTCACCTTATTTTGACTTACTGACAGACAAATCTGAATCTGACAGTTGTAACTTAAATGAGTTTGAATGAGACTGTTCGACCTACAGTTAAAACTTCCACTTCAAGTAATTGTTTAATGTGTATTTTCATCTCAATGCTCATCATCAAACTTGCCTTAAATATTCAAAACTACTGGATTTTGAGCTTTACTTACATATTTAAAAAACACACGCTGCTTATCTTTTTGCATGGCTTTTGTGACTTCGGTAAGATTATAATGCTTGTCGGCGTTACAGTCAGCATCATAAACTTTTCATTTGGGTATTTTGGGTACTTGTTACGCCTGAGGAATATAATAATATTTGAAAATTGTATATTTTTATAATGCTGACCGTACTAACTCTTCATGAATTTAGCCACTCATAGTTTTTGAGCCTCTGCATGGCACAAACTACTCCAAAATTAAAATTATTGTTATTTATTTAACCTTTTTGACGCCAACGACTTAGTCCATTACTTCAATGCAAAAGCAATCTTCATTCAATTGACTTTAGGTTCAACTTAAGGCATCTCAATAAAGAAGTCTGGCGTATGGGTGACGTCTCTTGTATTTGACGTGGCGGGGAAAAGGTTAATTACTCATGTATGAGTATAGATCGGGAAGTTTAAAATCATTGAATGCCTACAATTTTGTTTCCTATTTCACTAGAAGGCTTGAAACGATGGAAATAGACGCCACGCAGTGTTTTCTGGGTATTTAATAAAATAAAATACCACATTCGTGAAAGCAATATTATTTTAAATATTTTTGTCATGATAAAATTAAAATAAATATTAATAGCAATCAATTGTACATAAATCACAGGCAACACTATTTTTGATGTCACAGCTAAAATAATAAATAAATAAATAAAATATTTTACACATTTCAAAATTAAACTTAACATTAAGGATGTTTTTCAAATAAATTACAACTATTTTTTTTATATTAATCAATTCCAAAATGTTAAAGCAGTGAACCTGAACAAACAAAATAAACTTTGAAGCTATTCAAAAAACAAACCTTGATTTGCTATAGGAAATTTGAACAATATTCAACAGTCATATCAAACTAAAATACCATTTGAAAATAACGACCAGTAACTTTGTGGGTATAATTAGTCAATAAATCCACTATTCGATACCCAAGCAATATGACCAGTTCTTGTATCAAATGGCTTTACACTACAAAATTCGCGTCTTCCCGGTCACCTTACTCGCCGCAGCAGAACACAACAGTGCAAACTCTGCTGTTTAGCGGCACGATTACTGAGTAAGATAGTGGCAGCGATCCGGACGCATTGAGTCTAGTCCTAAGAACAAAATTTTAAACTAAAACAACTTTTTTTCTGCAAAACAGCCTTCGACGGTTGGAGCTGGTTCCGTATAGCAGTCTGTCTCTATCCATGACTTGCCTTTTTAACCTGACCGAACTAAACTAGAATAGCCGATTCCTGATCGCCTAATACAAAGCTATTACAAATTCTACGCGTTCTAATCACTAACTTAACTAATTTAGCTATAAGGTATGTTTTGCAGTAACATTGAACTGACGCGATCTGCCATCTCAGTATCCATCTTTGTCACACGTGCTAAGTTGGAAAAGGACAGCAAGCTAACTGTTAAAAGCATACTTTTGTAACAGGGGCCGATCTTTGAAATTACATGTGTTAAAATACTATTCCGAAGCGTTTTATTTAATTATACAAATATTACCCGCTGTTATTTTATTACATTGTTACTTGCTGTTATGTATTTTGTAAATGGATTTATAAAAAGAAAGACACTAATATTTTCGTTTATCCTTACGCTGAAATAAGAGAAAGGGCAATCAATTTCTACACAAATCGCGTCAGTTTGCACCAGCTTTTTGCTAACATTCTAATTTACATAACAATCTCAATTCTTTATAAATAGGTACATTAGTTACATTGTTATACAGAACGAAACGATTCTAGCATAAAGGAGCGACCACACCGCTGAGTACACGCAGTGACGTGTCGCATGCGTCACGTTCTCTGACCGGTTCTTCATACATTTTGTTGACGCACAGTCGACGTCTTTTACGCACTGGTGTGGCCGGACCTTAAAAGTGTAAATCTTGCATTCTTGAGGCGCAAAGAAACTAGTTCGTCATATACACATACAAATTGCCCCCCCCCCCCCCCCCCCATCCCTAGGGTTGACACAACAAATTTCTAAATACTATCAACCTGCTAAAGTCAAGGTACTGAGTACTCACATAAAGTGCTAAAAACAAGTTCAGAACAGGGGTTACTAAAAGAAAAATTGGAATAAAAATGCGCTGACAACCCTAGCTGTCCCAGACACAGTGGCATAACTATAGGGTGGCAGGGATGGCAAAATGCCAGGCGCCCCTACCTCTACAGGGCCCCGAACTGAGTTGGCTTAGAGCACAGAAGGGACGCTGATGCACTTCTTTATATTGAGGAAGGAGCCCCGCCCCATCTGACGAATTTGCCACGGGCCCCAGACGTTATAGCTACGCCACTGCCCAGACATGTTATGAACTGGACAAATATTTTTAGAAAGCTAAAAGTTAACCTATCGCCCATATTTTATTAAAAGACAAAAAAGCTTTAGGACATCATTGGGGACCGAAGTGCTGGCAGCTTCATCGCACAACGTCGCATACATACAAAAATCACGTCTATGTCCCTTATAGGGTAGACAGATCCAAAGCCAAGACCTAAAGGCCACGTTTAGCATGTTGGCGTATAGATGGGAAGGGGAATCAAAATAGTAATGGGTTGCTAGCCGCATCGCCTATAACATGATTCCTAAGATACAGCGAGGTAACATGATAACTAAAACGAACTACACAACCAACGAACTAGCTTCTATGCCCAATATACATCGGTGATAGTAAAATTTAAACATTATTCCAAGGTATTATAAATTCGTTTCGCATTATTGCTTTAAGTGGCACTCTTTAGAATTATCTAGTTCTCAACGAAGCATTTTTAGTCAAATTTTATTCTAAGTAGGTATTGACTAAATTGCGCTAATCAATAATTGGTGCATTTTAACTATGATCTAAAGGAAAAGGGGTTTAACATTAACAAATTAATCCAAATCTAATTGATTAGGTGCTTACACATAAGTAACTATTGATGTATAGACTCGGCCTTATTTTGATAAATAGACTTTATAGCGGCCATTTAAGAATTTTTGAGCTTGACTTTACACAAAAAATGCGTCGTCAAATGTTAGGAAACAAAACTTTTACAAAGTGTAAGAAAAAGTGTAACAATTTAGACCTAATTTAATTACTAATTCAATTGTCATGTAATCAATAATATTTTCAAGAAATTAGCCTCCATATTGACATATAGTATTCGTAAATCCGGCAATAAGCTTCAGAATAGCAAGGGTATTAGTTTGTAGGTTATTTGTATGTATGTATAACTCTTTATTGTACATAAAACACATTAATTTTACAGGTAATGAGATAAACAGATGTACGAAAGCGAACTTATCCCTTAAAACCCCTTGTGCTTTTATTTTATTTGGTTATATTATGTTTACAAAATTATCTTGTTTTAGTTTATTTTCTCAATATGTTTTTTTTTGCAATGAGTTTAAACGAAGAGACAAAACCATTTAAATTCTCTAAATTAGTGTTTTTGTGTTTTAATTTTCTTTGTAAGCATTTGTATATTTTTTTGTCATTTAATACTCTAACGTACGACACGGACTTTAGTATATTGTACTTCTGTACAATTTATCTAAATACTGCTATACCATAGAACAGGGGTTCCCAAAGTTGTCTGGGCTACGACCCATCTAATACAAGTTTACAAACTTGGGACCCACCTCTAAGAAATTCAACCGTTACCAATATGGAGAAAGGACTTTTCAAATAACAAACGAAGTGTTAATAAAAAAAATGTTGGTGTGTCCTTCTACAAGCAGTGCCACTTAATATTCGGGTTGCGACCCATGGTTTGGGAAACCCTGCCATAGATCATAGGACACAAGGTTATGACTTCTAAAATTGGATACTCCATATACAGCCAACCTCTGTACGCAGGCTTCATCTCAGAGTGAGAGCGTTTGATAGTTCCCACGCGGATCCAGTGCGGATTGTGAACATCACACACACAGTCGCACTGCTCCGTAGGAGTGTGCAGAGTTCCTCAAGTTTTCCTTCACCAAAAACTCATGGTAAATTTTAAATGCACGTAACACTAAACTGAACATTTTGTAAAAAATACTTTCTGACAAGTGTCTTGCGGCGCATTCTTCTTGGCAATGATGGTATTTCCAAATGCGCTGGTAGTTTAAAAAAAGACGTGACGGCCAATTTGCAAAAATAAGTTTTGAGTTTTTGTTTATTTTGAACTTCCTAACTTTTTTATAAAATAGGGTTGCCAATGAGCAAGTGGGCTACCTCATGACAAGTAATCACAACCCGCAAGAAAGCAGTTGCAGTAGAAAGATAATTGGTAACAGACCATTTCTTGGCATGGAGAACTTGCTATGGAAAACTAAGTATACTATGATAGAGATCTAAAAACAACAACTTTATAATGTATCGATTAATACTGGAATATTAAGGTTAGGACACACATCAAGCCAGGGATAACATTTTTCTATACATAGCCTAATCGGACATTTTGAAATTGTATAAAATCAACTGTCCACATGTAGATTTTCTATTAAATATAATCATTATTACAATTTGATTAGTCGACGAAGCTTCAATTTGCATCTCAAGTTTTGCCAGAACATACGAGTTACAATTACATCATACACTCATCTCTCCCGAGATGCCTACTGACACTCGTCTAGACTTGCAATACATTGGAAGCGCCTAAATTGAATTAATACTGTTCACAGTACAGCGAGGTATTAATAATACGGACATATTATCATTAGGATACTAATTGCGACATTTGTGACGGAGATAAAGGAATGTATATTTTCTCAGCCTAAAAAAAACTATTTGTCTATGTGCAAAATAATTATACTAGTAGGGCGACCCTTCGTGTTATAAACTATTAAACAACATGGACACACCACGTGAACGTGGCAATGTCATAGTGCAACGTGTAAGTGGCAACACGGTCGCGATGTCAACGTGGCAACCAGGACGCGGTATGGCGTATGTACCATGATAGCACTAACGTGACTAAGTGGTAAAGGGAGCACAGTTAGCAAGATCATGATAAGTGAGTACCATAATTTCTTCTGTATTTGTCATGTCTTTCACGCAGTGCTTGAAAGTGGCGACAACTCAACTCAACAATTTTCTATCTCTTGACACCGCGAACGTGTTAACACGGTCGTACCGCGAACGTGACAATCCAGTCGTGGGGCCACGAACGTGGCAACTTACAAGGCGACGAGGCGAGTGTTGCAGTCGCGCCATTTCTCTTGCAACTTCTTGTGCTCCTCGTACTGTTGATCCGTTATGTTCTTCACCGTTGCGCCCGCGCCCTACAAATATTAATTTAATATAATTAATAATACTTCAAGTAAAATTTATCTCCGTATAAAAAGAAAAGTCCCTATTGTTTGCGAACACCCAGTTGAAAAGCTAGGGCCTAGAACGTTGAACTTGGTAATGAACGAGGTACAAAGACGGATATTCTAAATTCTCACGGGACAGGATATTCTCAAAACTTTTCTCTAAAATGTCATCAGAGTGTACCTAGAATCAGTTCTGTGAGCAATGGGAAGCAATCTACCTCGCCAATTTGCTGAGCCTATTTCGGTAACTTTAGTTCTATTATTATTATTATTATTTAAAATTATACACTAGCAGCTCTTTGAGCTGATACGTGTATATCACTGCACGAGTGTGTGTGTGTGTATGTGTAATTCTTCTATATAATTTTTTTACATGTTATGTGTATACATACATACATAAATCACGTCTTTATCCCTTACAGGTTAGACGGAGCCTAGGGTAATAAGGCCAAAAGGCCACGTTTAGCGTGGTTGTGGGCGTATAAGTTGAAAGATACTTTATATAACTCTTCATCAACTTACCTTGATTTTCCTGGGGTCCAAATTTGCCCCCAGACTCTGCACCCCCTTTGCCAATTTAGACAGAGGAGACAGAACCATGTCTTTAGTAGCGCTCGAGACAGGGCTCGCTATATTCTTGAATTGCCTCAAGGCAGACTCGCTATGCGACTGTGCGATATTCAACGTAATCTCATGCTGCGAATTCGAGCGATGATAATTCGCCCCCGCAGTCTGCAAATTCTGATTATCCTCATAAGTTATATCGCTAGAACTGTGCGATAACTTCTGGGACAGAATAAGAGAGCTCGGCGGCACAGGTTTTGAGAATACACCTGCGTTATCTATTTGTATTTCGGGCGTTCGCGAGTTGCTTAAAGCATCCGATTCTAAATCGAAGGGGTTACGTTTGCTGATGTTGCTAGGTGTCTTAATCGATTGTTTTTCGACAGTGCTAGCGATGACTGTAGAGGGATCGAAAGTCGTTTCGTTCGGTTCTATCTTGCTGGAGTACAACGGATTCTGTATGAGTTCACAGTCGTTTTCTCTGTCTTTCTGTTGCGTACTCTCTCCAATGTAATGTTGTGCGTTTTCAAAGTTATCGAGGGTGGGTTCGAATATGTTAGTCCTGTGTTCATCGTCTGACGAGTAATCTGAAGACATTCCGTCAGAGAGGCTGCCTTTCTTCTTGGTGTCCGCTTTTCCTCCAAGGGTGAACATTTTCTTGGTTCGCGAAGAGCCCTGGTCGAATTTGAGCTGAAGGCTAGGCCGAGCGCGAGCGTTGAGGGTGTGACTCAACTTGTTGAGCTTGCTGAACTGCTCGGACATGTTCGTCAGGGCTTTGGATCCTGGAATGGAATGCTAAGGAATTAATACTATACTATTACTATTCATACTCGTAAGGGTCATCATATTGGACTAAACAGTTAAAATGAACTTGCTGGAAGAATTCTTCCACGGTTCGCACGGGTACAATAAGTGTTTCTCTACTATATTATGCGTATATTATACATATACACCTTCCTCTTGAATCACTCTATCTATTATAAAAAATCCAAAATCCGTTGCGTTGTTTCAAATATCTAAGCATACATAGAGACAGACAGACAGATGAATCGCAACAATTCAACCGTACATAGTTTTATAATGAAAGAGGACGAGGCGCCACCACGCGGCCAGATATGACCACTCAAAGATTACAGCAATGCGTAAACTTTAAAGTTTATATTCCAACACATTATTATCAGCCGTAAGACGTCTAGTTGTTGAACGAAGGCCTACGACAACTTGCTTCCTAGATTCACCGACTTCCCGGAACTCTTATCTCATCAAAACAAAATGTTTGCCATTTTTAGATAACTTGTTACATCACTAGTTATTATTACACCATGCTTTAAAAATTCAGAATTCACATAATTGCGGGTAGTACCTTGTACAAAGTCTTTCCGGATAGCTACTACCATTTTAATCACTAATCCTGCTAGGCAGCAGTGTTTCCACAGCTGTGTTCGAGCGTGAAGAGTAAGACAACCTTTAAAACTACTGGCACCTAATATCTCTCTAAGCTGGCATCGTGTACCGCCGTATTTAATAAAAAAAAAGAAAAGAACCTCAGCTGTATCTCTGGTCTGGGTTTGTGTGCAACCGTCACTCCGCCGGCGGGGGGCGGGTATGAGCCGGAACTGTGCCGGCAGCGAGCCGGCGCATCGGACAATTTGCTCCAGGACCGCGTCTGTTGGCGACGCCCGGGGCTCTGGCAGGGACGGGAGGGGGTGAGGAGTGGGTAGGTTACCATCACAAAAGCGGGTCTACTCGCAAATTTCAATCTCGTATCTTGCTATCCCTCTCAATTTCCCATTAAACCACCATAAAACACTATTAATGTGAGCGAGAATTTCGGATTTGCTGACTCAAGTGAGTTAAAATTCATGTAACTCGATACGAACTTGAGTTAGCAGGATGAAGCCAGCATACCTACACAGTATATTTACTTAATCTGACATTCTACCAATTTGGCATTCATTTGCTAATATGAGATTTTCCGGATCTGGTATTATGCCAACTTGGTATATTGATAATCTATCATTCTCCGGATCAGCCATTCTGAAAATCTGGCATTTTGCTAATTTGTCATTTCACATGTCTGGCACATAGTGTAAAAAATAACCCCAACTCAGTGTATCAAGCCTGCTCACCCAAGAACATTTATATAAGGAAGTAAGGAAGGAACTTTGCGAACCGCCTCAAACTGGATCTTTATCGATTGCCAGTTGCACTAGCCTTATTCATTAAAAAAAAAACAAGCGGTCCACGTACCGACGCTCCTTATATCGGCAACTAGTTGCGTCTCGCTCACGTTGCGCGTGATTGTCGGCAGACGCGACAAATCGAGATAGAGCGACGACCTCGCGCCGCCTGACGCAGCCTGGGTCGGGTGCACCTGCACAACATAACTCACATTAAGTGCAACTTAAGATATGGTTAAAAAACATTTTTGATACAAGCTTTTCCTGCCGATTGTACTTTTTGCTGGCCATGCTTACATTCATTTATTCTACATTATGAATACAATAGGCTTATTACCTAACTCGCTCGCAATCGCCATCGTGTTCATTTTGACAGTTCTTGTATGAATGTGACAGCTAGCTGACTCCGACGCCAATTGTCAGCCCATACAAGAACTGTCAAAGTGAACACGATGGCGATTGCGAGCCAGTTAGGTAATAAGCCCACTGAATTTGGAACCAAAGCGACCACTATATAAGGGTCTTTGACCTGCACAATTTGACATGAAGAAACATGTCTACATAAAAGGGAGATAGTATTTGCGAGTGACAGGTTCTTGTGAAAGGTCCGTCCAAATCGATACTAACCATGGATATAGAAAATAGAAAAAAATTGGCACAAGAGAAAGAGCGTCGTAATACAAGTATGTGAGGGCTAGTTAAATATAAGAGACCATTTTTCCATGCCGTGAGTCTAAGTGCCCCATCTGGGAAAACACTGGTTTAGAGAATCACACAGCTGGCTGATCTATTATTAAAAAAAATAAAGTAAAAAGTTATACGTACAGCATAAGTACACATAATTATTATTTTCAGTACACGCCCATAGGCGTTTTGTTCTTTATCAATCGGCGTCAAATTGTAATTCGACTGCTAAAAACACTCCGCTTCGTAAATTCAGTCATCAATTTCTTAGAATGACGATTTCAAAGTTTAAAATGACGGCTCTTGAAATGGCATCCTCTGAAAAGACGACGAATTCTCGAAATAACGATTGTTCATTACAACGACCACTTTTTGAAAGGACGACTTCTTAAAATTTCGACTAGTAATACAACGTCTTATGTCTAAACTATACTGCGTCCAAGTTACCGAGTTAATATAGCATTCTCTCTGTTGCACTTTTGTATGCAAGCGAAAGGGACAAAGGAAGGTCGGTGGGCGTATACAATTGCACCTAAATGCTAGGGCAGGCTTACATGACAATAAGTAAATATGTTCGTTTATTCATGACGCAGGCATGTCAAGAGTCAACATTAAAAAATATAAAGCAAATGTAGGAGGGCGGCGCAAGGAGTCTGTAGCAGAAATTATAACGCGTCCGCACCGTGAAAAAGACAGATCTGATGGTGACTGAACTTTGGCCGCCATGTAAACCTATCCGACACGTATTTGTGACTCATATCGCTGACCAATCGCGTGCCTTCTGAGTTTTCTTGGACGCAGTATAGTTTTTTGGAAAGTCGTCAATTCAATGTCGATGTCACTTTAAGAGGGTCATCTAAAGTCGTCATTTTAAGAAGTCGTCTGTGACCACCGATTACAATTTAATGGGTATTCTTTAAAAATAAAGCGTTATGCTTTACTCTACAGTGGCGCCAACTGGTGAGCACAAACGGTAGCCCTCATTCCTTGGTCGGAGGGTTGTCGAAAATAATATTTAATTTCTTCAGGTTAAAGAACAAGATCAAAATAACTCAAATACCACCACCACCACCACCTCCGTAACTCTGTAACTGGCTGTATTATCCTGGATATTATCGTGGCACATAGCTGAGTGGCGGCCATTTGGCTGGTTAGAATAAGTATCCATATGTAATATTCTGTGTGTATCTGTATCAGTCAATAAAGTTTTCTTATTCTTATTCTTAAATAATAACGAGTTCGAGGGGCATTTCAGTCATTCCCTATCATCATAATACCTTAGATTTCCTCCTCTCAAGTTTGATCCCGTTGTGGAAAGGGATGGGCGGTAACTTCGCCACGTCTCGCGCCACCACTAGAGACTCGCAGATATAATGCAGAGATTCTAAAACAAAACAAGTGTACGGTCAAGTGCAAAAATAAGTATCGATATGAACTTCTCAGGGTGGTAGGGCCTTGTGCAAGGTCCGTACGGATCACTACCACCATCTTACTCGCTAATCCTGCCGCTAAGTAGCAGTGCTTCCACTGCTGTGTTCCGGTGTGGAGAGTAAGACAGCCGGGGAAATTACGGGCACAAGAGGCATTTCATCTTAGTCCTCTAGGTTGGCAACGCATCTGCCATTCCTTACGGGGTTGCGGGTGTCTATGGGCAGAGGTGATCACTTACCATCAAGGTGACCCTCTTGTTCGTTTGCCTTCCTATTCATATAAAAAAAAATAAAAAATATGTCCCACAACCTTATTACGCCGGTGTAAGAGCGTATGGTACTTATTATTGAAACTTTGACTACATACATATTATTACACTTGACTGTACAACACTCAAGGACAAGTGTAAAAGTAGATCTGTCTATCTGTCTGTTACGCAGACAGTTTCAGTTCGTCCAGGAAGGACATAGGATAGTTTTTATCCCGTTATTAATGAAATAGTTCCCATGGGATAACATTAACCGAATCAGCGACTGCGAGCGACAGGGGCGCTGGCAGCAACACGTTATCTATACATATGATAAAGCTGAAGAGGGTCGAAAGTAATTATAACTAAACGGATAACTCACGTATAATGAGACAATGTTTCGGACTAGTTCGTAGTCCTTCCTCTTGGAGCGCTCGCCCCGGGGGCAGCGAAACGAAGAGGAAGGACTACGAAATAGTCCGAAACATGTCGAGCATCACTCGACTTTTTATACGTGAGTTATCCGTTTATGTGTAATGAAAAAAACCTTCCTCTTGAATCACTCTATCTATCAAAACCGCATCAAAATCCGTTATGTAGTTTTGAAGATATAAGCATACATAGGGACATAGGGACAGAGAAAGCGACTTTATTTTATACTATGTAGTGATAGTGAAACAGCGCTCACCAATCATCTCGTCCTTGGTGTTGATGACGACGGCCATGTTGTTGAAGAACCTGAGCGTCGTGGAGCGGAACATGTGGAAGTAGCCGCCCTCGTTGTTGTACGTGTAGTTGACGCGAATGCATATTATGGGCTCCGACGCGGTTTTACGGCCTACGCCGAAGATCTAAAACAAACAATACAACAATACAATACAAATACTCTTTATTGAACACCACAAATCAGTACAAAACAATACAGAAACAAAGAACAAAGTAGACAATAGGCGGTCTTATCGCATTGCATTTGGTCTTATTGCATTACAAACATTGGTAGCATTTGAAATTCTATCGGCTGGCTAAAGACAGTGGCGTAGCTAGGTAACCAAGGGCCCTGGTGCAAATAAAAAAAATGGCGCCCCACTACTATCTAAACTGGTTACGTTTTAATAATAATAGTTCGATCGAGATTTTCTGGCAAGGATTCGAGGGCCCTCTGAGCTTGAGGGGCACTGCCCCGCCTAGTCCCTAGGTAGCTACGCCACTGCTAAAGAAGATGTCAGCGCAAAAAAAAATTGGGCGCCAAGGGCTCTCTTACATGCCTTTTTGAGTCTACTAACGTTGTCAAAAAGACCATCAATGCCAAGAAGAATGCGCAATAAAAAACTCCCAAGAAAGTTATTTTTCGTTATGTTATAACAAAACTTTATTAAAACAAAAAATGAATAAAAAACTGAGATTGAACACTCCTGCAAAAGTTTTTTTTTAAATATATTATATAAGAGGGGGCAAACGTGCAGACGGGTCACCTGATGGAAAGTAATCACCATCGCCCAGGGACATGCAAGACTATCAAATAATAAAAATTAATCATATATTTTTAATCATATTCCGCAGTACACTTTGAACATTTGACCAACATATGGAATCAGTTGTCAATCGCAATAAAAAAATCCTGAATACATTTACAGTATTCCTTCAAACTAACCTAAGTGCTGAAGTATTCCAGTTCAATTAAGACTCAAGTGAAGTCGGCATGGCAGGTCGCTAGTCAGCAGCGCTGTACATACCGTGCTGGAGCTCTCCACGGCGCCGAGCTCGACGCTGGCGACGTCGCGCAGCGGCACCCGCTGCACAGACAGCACCCGGTCCGAGGTCTCGTCGTAGTCAGCCACGTGGCACGCGTCGCTAGTCAGCAGCGCTGTACATACCGTGCTGGAGCTCTCCACGGCGCCGAGCTCGACGCTGGCGACGTCGCGCAGCGGCACCCGCTGCACAGACAGCACCCGGTCCGAGGTCTCGTCGTAGTCAGCCACGTGGCACGCGTCGCTAGTCAGCAGCGCTGTGCATACCGTGCTGGAGCTCTCCACGGCGCCGAGCTCGACGCTGGCGACGTCGCGCAGCGGCACCCGCTGCACAGACAGCACCCGGTCCGAGGTCTCGTCGTAGTCAGCCACGTGGCACGCGTCGCTAGTCAGCAGCGCTGTACATACCGTGCTGGAGCTCTCCACGGCGCCGAGCTCGACGCTGGCGACGTCGCGCAGCGGCACCCGCTGCACAGACAGCACCCGGTCCGAGGTCTCGTCGTAGTCAGCCACGTGGCACGCGTCGCTAGTCAGCAGCGCTGTGCATACCGTGCTGGAGCTCTCCACGGCGCCGAGCTCGACGCTGGCGACGTCGCGCAGCGGCACCCGCTGCACAGACAGCACCCGGTCCGACGTCTCGTCGTAGTCAGCCACGTGGCACGCGTCGCTAGTCAGCAGCGCTGTGCATACCGTGCTGGAGCTCTCCACGGCGCCGAGCTCGACGCTGGCGACGTCGCGCAGCGGCACCCGCTGCACAGACAGCACCCGGTCCGAGGTCTCGTCGTAGTCAGCCACGTGGCACGCGTCGCTAGTCAGCAGCGCTGTGCATACCGTGCTGGAGCTCTCCACGGCGCCGAGCTCGACGCTGGCGACGTCGCGCAGCGGCACCCGCTGCACAGACAGCACCCGGTCCGACGTCTCGTCGTAGTCAGCCACGTGGTACGCGTCGCTAGTCAGCAGCAGCACGCTGTCCATCTCCGTTTCCGACGGGTCGCCGGTACTGTCATTTTTAAAATAAATTTTTTCACTCAAAACCACTTTACTCTTATTGTATTTTGTATGTATGCATGTTTATAATGATACTAGCTGTTGCCCGCAACTTCGTCTGCATATAATTCGTTTATCGCCATCCCGCGGGAATTACGCAATTTTCCGGGATAAAAAATAGCCTTTGTGTTATTCCCCACTATAATCTCTCTATGTTCCAAATTTCATACATATCTGTCCAGCCGTTCTGGCGTGAAAGAGTAACAAACATCCCAGCATACTCACAAACTTTCACATTTATAATATTAGTAGGATAGGATTTAGTAGGTAGTTTATTTTATGTTTTGTTTATTGTCCTTAGATATGTACGCTCTATTAAGGCTTTTACTATCTGGAATTTTAAACTTACACTTTGTCGGTCACTCGTTTAATGCTCCTCTCATCTACTCAAAGGTTAACTGGTAGAGATCCCTTATAGGGATAAGTTCGCCTTTGTGCATATATTCATGTTTTTTTTTTTGTGTGAATTATATCTGGTCCTTCACATTTGTACAATAAAACATTTACTTACTTACTTAGTTACTTTTCCACGGTTTTTTTAGTTATTTTCAGCAATCCACAATCTTGCTAAATGTGGCCTGTAGGTACCTGTTACCATAGGCTCTGTCTATCCCATAAGGGATAAAGACGTGATTTGTGCATGCATTTCAGCAATTACACTTACTTGGGATCGGCGTCAATGAGCCCCCACGCCCCTAGAACGGGTTCCGTGTCCACGATAAGCTTCTTGCAGTCATCAATCAACGACTTGACGTGCTGCGCCATCGCCGTCGTGTCGGGCACGTTTTGGTCCTGCGAAAAAAATCCATGTATTGTATATAAACCCTTTAATGTGCAAAATAAACATAAGACAAATACAATTGACAAACACTGAGATACATGCAAGGCGGACTTATCCCTTTAAAGGGGTAGACAGAGCCTAAGGCAACAAGACCCAAAGCCAAGTTTGCGTTGTGTGCGTATAGGTGGAAAAGGGGAAACAAAATAGTGATGGGTTGCTAGCCGCATCGCCTATAACATTCCTAAGATTTTTGCCCATTCCCTGGGCTTTTACCATCTGCGCGGGAAGAGAAGCAACTGGTACATTCTATGTTTTTTCTTTACTCTCAGACTAGTATGGAAGATCTTCCGGTTCTTCGTTTGGGGTCTTCGTGTTAGTTAATAATTGTCTACTCTAGTTTAACCGAGGCAAACCACTTAGAAGATAAAGTGACGAAACAGAGAGTTTCGCAGGTAGAGGATGGAAAACAAAGGTATAAAATAGAGAGTTGTGGGAGGAGACGCTACATAGTTTTACTTCAAATATTTGCATCAAACTGTAAACGACGAAGTCGCGGGCAGAAGCTAGTAACCAATATTATAAATGCGAATGCGACTTTGTTTGTTACGTTACGCTAACTCTAATCTCAAAGGTGCTCGAGGTTCGTAACCCCGTGACACCGAGTGGCAAAATTTGGTATCTTCCTCGAAGCAAAGTCCGTTATTCAATATTTAAGTTGGTTACCTTAGCGGGCAGACTGTCCCGCACGATCAGCTGGTCCGGGACGCTGCGGGACTCCCCGGTCATCACGTCGATGGCCACTTGCCGGAGCGCGTCTTTGAACGTCGACAAGTAGTATCTGGAACAACGGAGATTGCTCACACTGGGAGTTTCACGACAAAGTTCATTCACAAATTGAGAGCAGTTTGACCACACACCTATACTAAAGTGGATGACGTAAGTACCGAGAAATGTATTAGGTAGAATCACAATAAATTTTTAAATAGAAGACTTTGACTGACATCATTTAGTTATACGAAGCTGAAGTTTTATTCCATTTACTGAATTTAATTTTATTTCTTCCATGCTGGTCTGGGAGTAAAGAAAAAAACATAGAATTTACCAGATGCTTCTCTTCCCGCGCATGGTAAAAGCCTATCGAGGGAATGGGCGAAAGTCTTAGGAATCATGTTATAGGCGATGCGGCTACCACCCCATCACTATTTTGATTTTCCTTTCCACCTATACGCCCTTAATCATGCTAAACGTAGCCTTAAGGTTTTGTTACCTTAGGCTCTGTCTACCCCGTAAGGGATAACGAAGTGATATATGTATGTATGTATATTATTTATTTTTATAGCAGTGTGCTTGCTTATCGACAGCCAGACAGAACGCAACTCTCTTAACAACATCTGACATATATGATGTTATTTTGACAGTTAGTAAACACTTCTGACAGTTAAGAAGTTACATAGAAGAATGCAGACGCTTAAACACACGACACAAGGTAAAAGAGACATGACAACATCGGCATCGTCGCATTATTTAAAGATTATAAGCAAAGTGAGTACAGCATCTGTTTTATCCACTATAAACTGACCTCCCTAATCCATACGCAATCTCAGCAGACAAGAGCTCTTGCGTCAACGGATGCCCGAAATAACTCGGCACCAATTCTAGCTTCGGCCTTTCAGTGTCCATATTCTCGAATATCATCAAAGATGCAGTTTTAATATCCCGCCAGACGCTGTCGAACTCGTCTACGATCGCATAGTCTATGGTCTGTCCTAGAGCGAGGTCTATGGCGCATTGCGTCATAGCGTCGTTAAAATGGCGGATCACGAATCTGGCGGGAGAAAACACCAGTTACGTTGTTCGAATTTTGAAATTATATTTTTTAATTGTGACAGCTTTACCTGTTGGCCGAGGCGACGCCATCTTTCATCATGCCAGTAAATTTTCTTTCGCCAGTTCTTGTGTAGTCGCCCTGAAAAATAAAAAAGCAGTGAATAATATTTTATTTTCGATATAATCTCCAACAAAAGTAAAAATCATAAGTGACATAATTTTTATTGTCAACTAACTGTTGCCCGCGGCTTCGCCCCGTTCCTGTTTTTTGTCCGTGAGCTCTTAAAATGGCATTCGGGTTTGTCTTGCTATCCCACTCATTCTTATGGTTTTGATACTTGAATGGAAAGATGGTACCCGAAAGCTTGTACCTTGAGCGCTTTGGTGCCGGCGTACTGTCGCGACAGCACGTCGCCGTTGTCCGCCCACTGCGTCAGGAACGCGTTACGGAGCGCCGGGGGCAGGCCGGAGCCCGGGGCTCCCAGCCCTAGCCGGCACAGCTGGAGCTCCAACACGTACTTTGCTATGGCCGTCTGTAACAATAAATATGAGTATTTATTATAGGTGTAGCAATGATGGAATCCTATTACTATAGACATTGATTACTTATGACCTGATGGAATCACATTACTGTAGATTATGATTACATTTTCAATTTGCCATGAGCTTTTCGGTGAAGGAAAACATCGTGAGGAAACCTGCACACATCTGCGAAGAAATTCAATGGTGTGTGTTAAGTTCCCAATTCGCACTGGGCGCGCGTGGGAACTATAGCCCAAACCCTCCAATACACGGAGGAGGCCTATGCCATGAGGCACGCCGAATTACGCGACAATTTAATAATAATTAAAAAAAAAACAAAAAAAACAATAGCAACATACTGAAATTGTAGCGAATTCGGAATAAAAAAGGCTATAATAAAATAAAAAAATAGAGATTATGATCAATAATGACTATGACGGATCCTGATGGAATCACATTACTGCACATTATGATCAACAATGACTATGACGGATCCTGATGAAATCACATTACTGCACGTTATGATCAATAATGACTATGACGGATCCTGATGGAATCACACAACTGCACATTATGTTCAATAATGACTATGACGGATCCTGATGAAATCACATTACTGCACGTTATGATCAATAATGACTATGACGGATCCTGATAAAATCACATTACTGCACATTATGATCAATAATGACTATGACGGATCCTGATGAAATCACATTACTGCACATTATGATCAATAATGACCATGACGGATCCTGGTGAAATCACATTATTGCACATTATGATCAATAATGACTATGACGGATCCTGATGAAATCACATTACTGCACATTATGATCAATAATGACCATGACGGATCCTGAAGAAATCACGTTACTGCACATTATGATCAATAATGACTGACGGATCTTGATGAAATCCTATTATTGTAGATTATGATCAATTATGATAGTGATCACAATACCTGTACGACGTTGGTCCGGTCGAGGCAGTCGATGCAGTTGACGCGGAACACGCCGCCCTGCGCGCAGATGAGGCCGCGCGCGTCGCGCCAGCAGAAACGCATCTCGTTGATCACATCCACTAGAGCGTTTATAAGTATGCTCACGTTCTCGTAGTGCATGCCGCGACTGAAAATGATTATGATCTATGTATGTTCACTGATCATAATTATACATAACTAAAAAACTACAAACATTAAAAAAAAAATGACAAATTGTATGTCTCATAATTATTGTTTAATTATTCTTTGACCATAAATGGGACACAAGTTTAGGCTAATATAATCTTTATTTGCCTGTCTTATGATTGACTTAAAAGTCAAATGTTGCTCTCACGTATCTCGAAAACATAGCACACATGTCATTGCATGTTTGTGTCAGGTTTATTATTCCTTACTTTCATTTACCTTTAATTTTTATTTAGTCTAGGGTCTAATGTAATGATGATCTTGTCAACTCACCAATACTCATGGAAATCAAACGTGGCATAGACTATATCAGGGCTATTATACTTCAGTACATGGTTGCCATACGTCTCCCATATGATGCGCTCCCTTCCTTGCTGTTCTACTAGATTCACTATGCACACTTGCTTGTACGTCTCCAGTTCTGACTCGAAGTGTTTCTTGAAAGCTTCGTGGGTTTCTTCTTCACCTAAAAAATTAAAAATAATTCGTCGCACACACAAAAACCGAGTCATTTTAATATTAAAAACGAGAAAGTTTGCGAGGACGTTTGTCACGATTTCGCGCAAAAATTACTGAACGCGTCTTAAGGAAATTTGACCGGGATTGACACTGAATATTTTTTCGTTCTTATAAAGGATTAAAAGATTCAAATTAAATAATTCTACACTACTTTAATCTACACATGGGGAGTATGTATATGCTCCCCTATCAAAACCGTCAGAGCCGTTTTCAAGATCTCAAAACTCATACATATTTATATGCATAATATCAACGCTCGTTGATAACACAGATTTTAATCAAGCTTGTTCTTCTACAGTGTAGAATCTACACTAATATTATAAAGAGCAAAGATTTGATTGTTAGTTTGTTTGCGTTGAACAGGCTCCGAAACTACTGGACCGATTTGAAAAAATGTTACACCAATAAAATCCTACATTATCCCTATAAGCTATATTTGATTCTGCGCGGACGAAGTCGCGGGCAATATCTAGTAACACCATAGTTACCTTTATCCAGTCGAGGGGGCGGTCTGAATTTGTAGTCAGGCTGGCTCCAGAAAATGGGGACCGATCCTCGAACCTGCAGTGCAATTGACATCAGTCACGTAAGAGTTTACATTTTTTTTTTTTTTTTTTTACATGAATAGGAAGGCAATACATACATACATATATATCACGCCGTTATCCCTTACGAGGTAGACAGAGCCTAAGGTAACAAAACCTTAAGGCCACGTTTAGCTTGATTAAGTGGAAAGGGAAATCACAATAGTGATGGGTTGGTAGCCGCATCGCCTACTCGCCTTTTCTTATAATTCCAAAAATGTTTATTGAGCAAAATAAGTTAGAACATTACAGATATAAATATTAGTAGGTATCAGTGGCGTGGCGTCAAGTATATCAGAAGGCAAGCCGATATTTAACTAGTTTTTTCCCCTAATTCTGCGCAATAAAAGTGCAAAACTGCCTTAAAATAGGCAAGCCGGTGGGAATCGAGTACTATAGACGCCACGCCACTGGCACGTAGGTACATTGAGGATTAGTATGGGGTTTGTTGCGTGCAGGGTTTTGACGCACCGTTGCTGGAGTCGAAGAGTTGTCTTAGTGACTTGATTAATGAATTTGTGTCGTGAGCCGCGGATGCACATGCTTGTAGCTCGGATTATGGATATAATTATTCTTCATCTTAGCCAACTCATAACGACGCTAAGTGATCTGTCCCCGCGGTCAGCGAGGGCTTCGCCGCGGTGTTTGACAAAGGCAGATGTTTGTGATGCAAGTCCATCATTGCTTTTTCTTATAATTAAAAACGGAACATTTTGCACGTAGTTACAAAAGAGTGATGGGAAGTCAGCAGAGCGAGACAGCCTGCGTTAATTTTGGGTTTATTTATGCGCCACGATTTCAGACTAACTTTCACTCGTACCGTCACTTTCGATCAATGAAAGTGAAATATGACTTGTGAGTAAAGTAATAAACTAAGCTTAACTTTAAAGTGTGAACAGAAATCGTGAAGTATGTTAACAAAATCTTAATAAAACATCCATATTTTAGTTCATCTAAGTTCCCAATCCGCACTGGGCCGGAGTGGGAACTATAGCCCAAACCCTCCAATAAATGGAGGAAGCCCATGGCACGCCGAATTGGGCGATGATTTATTTAAAAAAATATACTATACAATGTACTGAAATTGTAGAGAAACGGATTTAAAGGGGCTATATAACGCTAAACGTGGCATTCAAGTCCCTAAGCCAGGGATGGCGAACCAATGGCACGCGTCCCACTGTTGGCACGCTTCAAAATAATTTTGGCACGCCAATAATAAAAAAGGTTTATTTTTGTCTATTTAATCACCAACTTAAGATTCTTTTATTATGAAATAGGGCGGAAAACGGGCAATGTGGTGGACAACACACTCTTAAGACAACAGGGTCTTTGATGGCGGTCAGAGCCAAATATTACTTTATTTGTGAAAAAATGGCACGTCCACCAAAAAAGGTTCGCCGCCCCTGCCCTAAGCTGTCTACCTCGTAAAGGATAAAGACATGATTAAAATGTACGTATGTGTATAGAACTGTGAAGTTATAAACAATATTTAGCGGCTAAATCGAGATTTATTTATTCCTGCAAAACTGCCTTAGTCTTTTGCTGTAGTAGTAAACAGCAGTAGTTACTTATTTGTATTAATAATATGTGGTTAAGGATAACAAATGAATAAATATCATAATGTATTCAGCGGTGGTGTAGCGTCAGGCATAACTTTAGGCAAACGGGATCTAATGTGGCGAATTTTTGTCAATAAATGTGGGAAGAGACGCTCAATTGGTCTGGTGAGCAGTAGATGTTCCACGGGAGTTTGTAATTGTGTCGTACAGACATATCATTCAAACAAATGACGCTTAGCGACAAAACTTCGCATAGTAACAAGGTCACGTGACAACTAGTAACAGATGGAAAAATTCGAAGGCTTACCCACCTGCTGTGGGTGGTGTAGAGGTAGTACGCGTCACGGAATGACGAGGATACGGGTTTGATTCCCGGCCATAGCTTTACTTTTCGGATTTTTCTGTGTGTTCTAATTTTCAGTGTCGTTTAGAAATTTGGTCTGGTTTAGGCAAATCGGAGGGAATCGAGTTTTATGGATGCGAAAAATAAAATAGTTACAATTCTGAAAAACCTAATAGTACTAATATTCAAAATTTTCCTTCCGTTTCCAGTCTACAATTATAAAGAGGAAAAATTTGATAGTTTGTTTATTGAATAGACTCAAAAACTACATGACCGATTTGAAAAATTCTTTCACCATTAGAATCCTATATAATCCCTGATGAACATAGGCTATATTTAATTCGGCCCGGACGAAGTCGCGGGCAACAACTAGCCCATTATATGAGTTGGCTTTTTAGAGCAATGATTGTGACTGCACTGGTGGAAATACTGAGGCGAAACTTGAACTTTTACAGAAATGCTGATAAGCAGCAAGTGCGTGAATAGACCTTTAAACTAAAGACTTCCCCCTTGACCCCATTTTTGAATGCACATCACTCTAAAGCACGAATGTAAATAGCCGAAATCCGTTAAAATCCATGCAAAACGACTAACTAGTAGGTAAAATTAGTACCTACCATCAAAAACATTACAAGTAAAAAATGCAAGTCTCCCAACGCAGTTCTTTTATAATGTCAGTTAAGGACACTTCAGTCAGTTTAATCAGAACCCACCCTCTGGTCCATAGAATTCAATTTCCATCGAATCCAAATTCAGAACAATACTTTCGAGTGATGTTCTTTAAAAATCGGACCCCAGATCAGCCTTTAGCGGTTACTTAAGTATACTACTAGTGTCATTCCACAAACCTGTACAAAGGAAGCTCTATGGATGCTGTCAGAGCACATGATGGAGACGATCTGTTCTGTTTCCACGTAGTTGGCAACCTTTCCGCTGGGCTCGATGCCGCGCCGGTTGTACCTGAACAATCACACTGTTAGCTTCATCACCACCATCAACAGTCGAAAGACATCCCCGGCCTGTCCCTTAGAGCGTCACAATGAACGACAACTTGCCACCGGTTTTCCGCAACTCCCTAGATGTGATCGGTCCACCTAGTGGGAGGCCAAACTACGCAGCGCCTTCCGGTTCGTGGTCGCTACTCCAAAACCTTTCTCCTCCATTATAGTTGTTCCAATCATTTATTTTCTCGATGACAGACGTAGTTTGATAGTTATAGTGTTGTGACCTAATAAGTGATCAGTAGATACGATATCGATCCTATTTTATATATACGAGTAGTTGAGAAGTATTCAGCTATGGAGCGAACAAAATAACCGACTTACTTGAATGCTAATTTATTACTAAGCGTGCAAAATGGCCGAATGACATTATGTTTGTAATTAATAAACTAAAAACTACTGGACAAGCAAAAAATATTTCACCATTAGAATGCTACATTATTCCTGAGTAACATAGGCTATTTTTTCATCCCGGTAAAAAATTACAACGCGTACAAAGTCGCGGGACCACATCTAGTTCAATATATACAATATAGATATTTAAATCATAACATCACTATTTGTGTTCCCATAGAATGTAACTTTATTAAAACGTTTATTGTTTATCGTACTTTAAAAAGATATTACTGCATACATAGACTCAATTTGTCTTAGATGAATATTATATGGGATCAAGGAACAAAATTAGGCAGTTGTCATATTTTTTATACCTCGCATTTAAAAGTTAATTTTTGCGTAAAAAGCGCAGTTACATTCTACGGGAGCTGTCATCGAGAAAATAAATGATTGGAAATACTATAGCTATATGTTCAGCGACGGGTATTTATCAGATTTGGACACTTGCCTGGTCCCCGCCTGGTACCGCGACCGGCGCGACACAACGCCCAGCGTGAAGGACTCGTCGCATGCGCTGCCGGTGGACAGGGACTCTGTGTTCAGAGGGTTCACGTCGGCCGGTTCCACGGCTATTTGGGACAAGTAGACGAAGCCCTGGATTATGGGGAGCACCCATTCGTCGCAGTGCGGACTCTGTGGGAAGAGGCATGAGCTAGTAAACGTTCAAGCTTCGATTAAAGGCGTTTGACTTGCAACCATAGAAGTAAGTAAGTAAGTAAATGCTTTATTGTACAAATATAAAGAAACAGATACAATTCACAAAAAAAAAATAAAAAACATTAATATATGCACAAAGGCGAACTTATCCCTATAAGGGATCTCTATCAGTTAACCTTTGAGTAGATGAGAGGAGCATTAAACGAGGGACCGACAAAGTGAAGGTTTAAGAAGTCAATGTCTATAGTGAGTTTTTATGGTAAATTGAATCTACTAACTGAATGACTGTGTAAGGTATACTACATTAAGAGCCGATTTTTCAATCCTCAGATAAGCACTTAACTGACAGATACCCATAGAGTTGTCCGTCGAATAAGGCTTATCCGACGATTGAAAAATCGGCCCTTATTCATATATTAGAGATCCGGCTATATGTATGATTGTTGCATACCAACTTAGCATTTTATTAATCACTAGCTGCTGCCCGCGATTTTTTCGCTATCCCGCGGGAACTATGCAATTTTCCGGGACAAAAAATATCCTATGTGTTAATCTAGGGTATCAGCTATCTCCGTTCCAAATTTTATACAAATCCATTCAGTATTTTTTACGTGAAAGAGTAACAAACATCCATGCATCCATAGTTACAAGCTCTGCTGTGCTTCAAATTTAAAGTACTTATTCAGTGTGCATATCAGAGTTATTACGTATGATACTGATACATTAGATTTCGCCGCGTACCCTTGACTCGAGCTCGGCGGTTTCCTGCCCTCGTTGCAACCGAGCAATCTGAGCGAACGAAACAATGTCATTCTTACTAATTTGATGCGCTACTGACTCGAATATAGGTTTGACCTTGGATAAATCAGTTATTATATTATTAATATCGAGTTTGTCTTGTTCTAACTAAACTACTTAACAACCGGCCACAATGTACGGTCAAGTGCAAAAATAAGTATCGATAGGAACTTGTCAAAAATATGTCCCACAACCTTATTACGCTGGCGTAAGAGTGTACGGTACCTACTTATTTTTGAAACTTTGTCTAGATACATATTATTACACTTGACTGTACAGTCACCAACCAATATTTACTTAAAACTATTGCTAGAGAAGGATATGTATAGAATCAAGTCCATGTATTGTATAAACGAGTCGCATTGTGGCAGTGAGTTGTAGAACGGAGTAAACTGGTAATCTGGGGGCACAGCAGTGCCCCCGCCAAGACTAGCCAAGTGAATCGCAGAGGCACTACTTACCTACCCTTACTCGAAGCGCTTTCGTAATCTACACTATTTGTAACATACAGTTCGTAAGCTCATAGAAGGGTATGCGGGTCTGTCTAACAGTCACTCGTTCTTATGGGTTTGATACTTGAATCGGCTGAGTGAGGGAGACAGCAAGTCAAATCTGAATAACATTCTATGTAAACGGAAAAAATGACTTTATGACAAGTTTCTTGCGGCGCATTCTTCTTGGCGATGATGGTCTTTCCAAATGCGCTGGTAGTTTCAAAAAGAGACATGTAAAAGAGCCCTTGACGGCCTACTTGGAAAACAAAGCTTTGGATTTTTTTTAAGACCTCACGGTGTATAACTTCATTTTATAAAGGTTCAAGGACTTATAATAAAAAAAATAACGATTTCAAATAACTAACTAAGCTAATAAGCTCTAAGATAAGCCTTCATCATTTCAAATCCTGTGACACTGATAAGCTAATGTTGGCGGTGTGTCATGATTTACGTTCGGATCGTCGAATATTGACAGCATTAAGGTCCGGCCACACCAGTGCGTAAAAGACGTCAACGGTGCGTTTACGCAACAAAATGTATGAAGAAACGGTGAGAGAACGTGACGCATGCGACACGTCACTGCGTATACGCGGCGGTGTGGTCGCTCTTTATACAGTCGGCGTGCCGATAAAAAAACAAATGAGGGTAGTAAATCGAGCGTAGCTTAGTAGGTAGTATCGTACGTCAAACTTCAGTCAACTCGTGACCATAGTCCTCATCGACAGTATCGATGGCGCTATTTCTTTTTAAAAATTGAATTGAATTGACCATAGTCCGGTTGAAGGGCTTTGAACCTGTTGCTTAAAATAATACGTCGCCACGGCTATTGCAATACCGCCAAAACGTTGAGATTAAACGCGATTAAGCCACAGAAGCTTAATAAAAAGAGATAAATTCGCGATGGTCTAAGTTTAAGAGTCTTACATAACATCAGAATATCTTCTTCTTCTTATTTGTGCCGTATCAAGTCGTTATAGCGGCGACAACTTCGCCAATGTCAAAGTAATAAAAATATAGTTCAAAGATCTTTTGACAAGTTGGCAACGTTGTACGGTAATACGGTCAATGATATCACTCAGAAAGCACAGGGTGCACCGGACCAAGCACTGCTCTTTCCCCCGGACGTATCCAAAAACGAACCGGAGTTCTTGACCACATGCGGAGGTAACCCGACTCGCACCCCCATAATATCTTCCGTCTACCCGTTATCATATATATGCCCACTGTTGGACATAGGCCTCTCATACACCTCCAGGCGCCTCGGTTAGAAGCGGCTTGCATCCACCGTGAACCCGTGACTTTAACCAGATCATCCGTCCGCCTTGGTGGACGTCCTACGCTGCGCTTGCCGATCCGCGGTCTCCACTAGACTCGATTCGATAGTGGACTACTTCCCATAGAAAATATGTATATCATATCATGAAGGTTTACATCCACTGGAATGCAGTTAATAGTTTCAGCAGGCATGACTCATATCTTAGATGACGTAAAACATGAACTGCACGTTAATAAGAACAGTTAGGCAGCTACTAGCTACTTAGGATTCTAGTGAGTCACAATCTATACATATAATAAATCAGTAGAAAGTTCGTGTCTTTACATTAAATAAATTCATCAAAAATAGAGTGCTAACGATCAGGGAAGAGTAATAAAACGCAAAAAAGTAGATTTTTAAATTTTTCTCTGTTTTTATGTATGTTTGTATGTATGGATGTGTTCATTTACCTATGTCTGCGTTTGCTAATCTCCATAATTGTTTTGATTGTGTGGTGGTACCTTATATCCCTGAATAGATTCAGGAAAATTAAAGAGTTCCCGTGGGATATTTAAAAAACTATAATAACATAATGCAGCTTAGTACACAACTTCAGCATCTAATTAAGTAAAATTGGCGAGCTGACACCTTATATTGCTGCGGTTACATTAAACATACATAGATAATTAGTTGAAATTTGGTATACAGTTAGTTTCAGTCCCAGGGATGGACATAGGATAGTTTTTATCCCAGAAAACCGCATAGTTCCCGTGGGATAGCGATAAACGAATTGTGCGCGTACCTGCAACTATATAGTCGCATATTGAAACAAAGGCTTAAAGGACTTAGGACTTAAATTAAAAACTTACCTCTAAAGCAATAATATCCTTGAGCATATGTTTATTCCAGAAAAATCTATCATCCACATATTTCCACCATCTTGTGATATCCGATACCGGTTTTCCTGTGCCTTCTTCAGTTTCCAGAACTTTCTCAATTTCATATTGCCGTTGGAGCGAGTTGGTTAAGTCTAATGTCCGGGAGTAATAGAAACTGTCCGAGTCATCAAAGATTTTGTGCAGTTCATCAGTGAGGCGTTTTTCAAAGCGTTCTGCGATTTTTGGGTCTCTTTGCTTTTTTACTGTCTGCTTCACCTGCATGCAAATACGCCAATTTATTATAAAACATAATGTATTTTTTTTAGCTAAAATTTTCATGAGGTTTAAGTGATATTTGTGTGGCTATGCCAGCCTCATTGGATGTCTCATGGAAAGTAAAATTTAAAACTGTGGAAGCTGCCAGTAATAGTTCATAGGTTTTATATTACATTTGCCACTTCTCAACACCAATTCAAGGTATATAGCTATTTTCCTGAATCACAACTTCTGACGTGAGTCATAATTTTAACTTATTTAATCTTATCAGTTATTAAGTATGAAAGTACCTTCCATACACACTTTTACTTCCACTACATACACACACACACACATACTTTTTTTTGCATTAACACAGGAGCCAAAAAATCAACAAATAACTAGGATAAACTTACTTATACATGCATATAACATAAATACTTAAATCACGTCTTTATCCATTATGGGGTAGACAGAGCCCAGGGCAATAGGACCTCAAGGCCACTTCACCAAATTAAAATTGTGCATGAATGAAAAATGATTTTTTTAAAAGTTAGAATAAGATATAGATTTACCTGAGTAGCTGCTTGCTGTGTTGTCGACTTTATAGTGTTACTGACATTCTTCACCGCGCCTACAGTTTTGTTGAGGAAAGCCGAGTTCTCAAACAGACGCCCCCCGAGTTTCTTACTAGACATTTTATTCAACATAGAATTGGAAGAGCCATGTTTTGTACACGCACACAACTCTACCTCTTGGTTCGCAGTTCCCATGTTCAGAAAACAAATAGATTTGATTTTATAAACTGTGTGGTGGAAATATATTTGGCCAACAGGAATACTCTCCTTTATAATCATCAGTCGCGGTTCGTATATGTTGGTGTGCTCCACGACGCCTATAATCCCTTCTGTTATGCCGAGGCATTCGATATCTTCGATATCTGAGAGGTCCCATGCTAAAATACAGACGTAAAATTAAAACCCTTTACAAAGTGTCAGAAACTTATTTATAAACAAAAAACTTAATACAATAATAAATATTCAGTTATCGACAATACCACTTCAATCATTATTAAATGTTTAGGATAAGGAAATAAGCAAAAATAATGTAATTAAAATACGTACCTGATCTGACTGAGAATGCCCCAGTTAAACGATTCCACCATAAACTTGACTCGTTTCTAACAAATATATAATACGTCTCTGATCTAAACAATTCCATTTTTGTTCAATTTAATTCACGTCGACGTCGTTTCTAATAAATTTCATTGTGTTTATTATTGTTGTAATTTGTAAGGAATTGACGTTCAGAAAAGGGGAGGGGGCATGCCATTCGAAAACTTATGTTGGTAGCATTGATAAAGGTTTGTTCGGATTCCAACCGGAAGCTACTTCAAATTACGTTCCGTTTCAGATGAAATGTTTATTGTGTAACAATTTTTAATTAAATTATGTCTCAAAATAATTCAACTATTTAAGAGAACTTAAAAAAGTTGCCTATTTGAAATTATTTCAAACAAAGTTATTTCACAGAGAAATATCTAAACATATGAATGGAAATAAAGATGTTGAATTTAATATTTTACATTCGATACTTATTTTGATTAAATTGTTTTATTTCCAATATACTTTCTTTCGGTTAATCAAATCACACGAACATAACTTTACCCCGTCTTAACGGATGGGATGAACCCAGCGTTAAAACGAGACTGCGTAAATTGAAACGAACATATCGACGCTGGCTTGCTGCCGCCATTTGCCAATGACGCTTCCGGTTATCAAATTATGCAGGAATTCGTAGTATTATAGCGTGGATTTTGTGGTTTTCTGCAGTTTTACAATAAAATGGATTGGCAACTAACATGTCGAGTATGTCTGGAAAGTGGAGACATGGTATCCCTTTTCGATTGGGATGAAAATAATGAACAACTCGGTGACAAGTACACTTACTGCTGTGGCGTGGAGGTACGTAAAAATTACCACACAAAATGGTTGCGATGGCCACCCCATATATTTTTTCAAGCAATAATGTTGCTATTATTGTTTTATTTGTATATATTGGATGATTTCGCTGACATCCCTAAATTGTAAACCTTCAAAATTAGAATAAATTTAAGTTGGATGATGAAGGATTTTATGTTTCCAGGTGTCGAAAAATGATTCTTTGCCGACGCTTATCTGCCTGAACTGCGTGGATCGCCTAACATTCGCTTTTCAGTTCAAGCAGCAATGTCTGACTTCGAACGACACTCTAAAAGAATGTCTCGAAGAATTTACGAGGAGTTCTGCTGCAGTTACGGCTTCCTCTTCAAAGAACGGTAAGTATTATATGATAATACGTATCAAAATCCTACATAATCTTTTTTCTATCATTCTGATAAATAAACATGCTGCTATGATCAAGCAATATCATCAAACTATACCGTTTTCTCGACAGTAACCGAAACGGAAACAATAAGCATAAAGCAAGAAAATGGACTTCTGCTTCAGTATGAGCTGCCAGTTGAACATGACCCTCAAATCCAGTGGACACGGACACTGACTAAGACACAGAACAATGCTGTTGTGACCAAAGCACCCAAGCCTCGAGCAAGGGGACGTCCCAGGAAATATCCTAATAAACAGGGACAGATAGGTAAGCAATTAATATATATTTAATTTTAATCTTATATCTGTTTTGTCCCTTATAGTTGAAATTCGAAATGTATAATTATGTATCCACCTTTTTATTTCTGAATCTGAAATAATCTACTGACACTACTGATACTTGTATAAAAGAAAGAAAGAAAGAAGACATTTATTCCTTTTTTTTTTTGTATAGATAAATATTTTTCATACAAATGTCCACTCTGACCAGGGTTCAAATCCTGGACCTCCAGACATGTCTCAATGGACCATAATTTCCACAGGAGAAGAAACCTAATATTCAATAGTACATAATACATCAAGGAAATGTAAGGAATTCTAAAACAATATTGACTTGAAATTAATCCAATCCTCAGATGTGTCACCGTATCAGCGAAAGAAGCAGAAATCGCCTCAAAAGGAACAGGAGTCGCTTACGTCACTTCTGGCATCAGGCTCCTTGGACCTGAAAGAAGAACCGGCAGATGATGAGCCATTTGAACATCATGAAGGTATAATAATATATTACACTAAAGTTACAAGTGTTTGTTGCCACCTTATTGTTAACTAGTTTGTTAAAAACAACATCTTACAAAGTTTGAATGTTTTCATTCTGTAATATCTGGATTTAAAATCTACCGTTATGATATAGCAGGTGGAGGCCATCCATGATAATTTTTTTTACTCTTTCATGATACTTTGTGAGCTTTATCGCTGGTAATTTCACTGCTATCTCTTTGTTTTGCACAGTTTTGCATAACTTAATTTTTTTTTGTGGCTTTCACCCTTGCTTTATATTAGCACGGCGTATTTCGCCAATGTCGACGTAGTGACATTACATACGAGAGGAGATTGTTCGGTTTAATGTAACCCTAAAACAAATAACATGTGTTATGGGTACAGACAGCACAGGACGTTTGACAACCTTTTTTTTATGACTTAAGTTATCGTGTAGATATAACTACATTTTAATGGACAAGCAGTCTGTTGTCAGAAGTTGACTTGTTGTAAGTGTAAATTGCATATTTGATTTGTTTTCAGATTTTGGTGGTGGTGATGATCCCGATTTCGAGCCTGAAGAAGAAGCAGAATCTGACGGTGCCATTAAAAAAGAGGTGGGTGCAATGAATATGAATTTGTGGTCATTTGGTTTCAATTGTGTGTGCAACATTAACTGTTATTATTATTTATTTAGTCCATTTTATTATTTTATTTAGTTTTATATAGTTACCTTTTTACATGTTTTTTGTTTTTTAACTATTTTTGTGATTGTCATAAATAAACTTTTTCTTTCCTTTTTTTCATTTCACGTACCTAGACATACTCTGTGCGCTCGGACCTAACGCTAAACCCTTTCAGACCCAGACTGTCAAGAAGCGCGGCCGTCCGCGCAAGGTGGAGAAAGCGGAAACGGAAGACGGCGAAGACATGCTGCTGAAGGAAACCATCATGGCTTTCTCCGAGCCCATCCCTGATCACATTCTGAATCCCAAGCCGCGGCAGAAGTACACGCATAAGAAGAGATACGTTTATGAGAAGACGTGAGTATAGAGCTTCTATGGTAATTTTTCTCACAAAAAAACATCGCTAACGCGTTCAAGTAAACGTCTTAATTACTATGGAAAAAGGCGCTCGAGACGTATTTTGTAGACGTGCTGGCTATGAATAATGAAAGAATGGAAGAAAATTCCGATGTTTTGCCAACCCTGGCAATGGTATACTATAAATCTGCTATCTTACTTCAGTAGTAGACTGTGGTTCAAGCATAATATAGCTTCCATAGCGAGATTACTTTATTGTCCTTGCATTAACTACTTGTAAACGTCAGAATAGAATAGTATAGAATAGAAAAACTTTATTGTATAATCTGTGTAGGTACAAAGATGGTGAAAATGTTTTACAAAGTTTCAACAGTTACCCTTCCGGGCATACAATGTTTTATGTTCTTAAAATCTAATTCACAATTTACAAGCATAAAATTCTTTTAAATCATAAAAAGCCTTCTCTATTAGCCATTTTTTAAGTGTTCGTTTAAAAGTGCTATCATCTATACTTTTTATATCATTGGGAAGATTATTAAATACACGAATAGTGATATTAAAGCACTTTTTTTAAATATTGAGTTGTTGATCTTGGGAAGTTTAAGATCATATTTATATTGAGATCGAACATTAAATTTGCAGGATCTCATTGGAAAATATTCTGGCTGATTTCTAACAAATAGACATAATTCTAGGATGTAAATGCATGTCAGAGTTAGGAAGTGTTTATTTCGAAAAACGTTTCGAAGAGACTCATCGGCGCGCATGCTATATATTGTCCTTAAACATCTTTTCTGCAATACAAATATCTTTTGTACACCAATGGAATTTCCCCAATAGATGACGCCGTAGATTAGTAATGGATAGACGTTTCCGTAGTATGCATTTACAGTTATGGCTTCAGAACATGTTTCGGACAGAACTGATAAAGCATAGCATCTGCTGGAAACCCGACTCCCATTGAAAGTCTGCCGAACTTGGGCCCGCGAATTAGCGTTGGGCCTGTCCTGACCAGCATCGTATCTCGTAATTGCCCAGTCTAGCTGGTCGAGTTACCTCACTAATTATAATTACACTGTGAGATATTAAATTAATGTTTATTGTAGACACACGTGTGAAACATGTGGTGCATCGTTCACGTCCAACGCGTCGCTGCAAGCTCACATAC
This sequence comes from Pandemis cinnamomeana, assembly GCA_932294345.1. Classification (NCBI taxonomy): domain Eukaryota; kingdom Metazoa; phylum Arthropoda; class Insecta; order Lepidoptera; family Tortricidae; genus Pandemis; species Pandemis cinnamomeana. Next base: position 3,968,417 of record OW028724.1, on the reverse strand, counting down.
GACGACACTTGGGAATTAAACCTTTTGTATGCAGGTAAGTCATAACATAAGGGATTAAAATTGTTTGACGCTATTTGCGTCTCTTTCTGATTAACGCATTAGGATAGAGACAAGCTAAATGAGTCCATCCATGCGCTAGAACGCTGGCTGGTTCGTAGTAGTCTACAAAACTTGTAAATTCATTTCAAACGGTTATTGTCTCTAATTAGCTAGAACATTTGGTAACTGGTGAAGTTGTTCTCATAAACTATTTCCGTACATTCGCCAACTAACTTACTTAACTTTTTAATATATCTATTTCATCAATAGCTACCACCTTAGGCTCTCTACCCCATAAGGGATGAGGACGTGATTTATGTATGTATGTATGTATGTCTGCTTAAAAAACGAACTAGATACTTAAGTTAGGGAATTGTCTGTTCTCCGTTCCAGTCCATTTTAACGCTTTTGTAAACAAACCAATTTCATCTAAATTCCCACACAATCACTCATATGCCATTAGCATCACATCCGCCGGAACGTTGAAGGATTTTTTATAACAATTATACTATGATTATATGTAAATTTTATATAAGTAAACTTGATTGAGGGGACTTGTTTATTTACGAAAGCGTTAACGCATTCGCTGCCAGCTGTCAATCCCTAGACTTCTTCAGGTACCACTGACGCAAATGTGCGTTCAATCGAATGCCTGTAAAATTATGACAGCGGCACTGGGCGAAAGTCACGAAAACGCATTTTTTTATTTTTTATTTGAATAGGAAGGCAAACGAGCAAGTGGGTCACCTGATGGTAAGTGATCACCACTGCCCATAGACACCCGCAACCCCGGAGGGATTGCAGATGCGTTGCCAACCTAGAGGACTAAGATGAAATGCCTCTTGTGCCCGTAATTTCCCCGGATGTCTTACTCTCCACACCGGAACACAGCAGTGCAAGCACTGCTACTTAGCGGCAGGATTAGCGAGTAAGATGGTGGTAGCGATCCGGACGGACCATGCACAAGGTCCTACCACCCGCAAAAAATAAAAAAAATAAAAAATATATAGGCGTCGGTGGCAGTGAATGCGTTAAAATGGAATTGAGTGAACTATACAAGTATACATTCATAGTCGGTTAATAGTTGGGTGCGGGTGGGGTTATCAACATAGCTGAATCAACTTACGTATTCTTTTGGATCTACTTACACACCCGCGCCCAATCGTTCCCTCGCACGCTGTTGAATTATATCTTTGTAACAATATGTTGAGAACGCACCCGCACCCATGGACAAAATGAAATGTTTTAAGTAAAAACAATAGGATATAATAATGTGGACAGGACGAAAACAAAAAATTGGTGATGTGATTCAGTACTCAATTATAGGTGAAAACCTCAAGTAAATGACATGTTGTATGTAGTAGTGTACAGAACTGATATGGGACTTGAGTCATTTTTCTAATTTTGAACGTCGATTTGTCTCTTCGCACACATTACTCACACATGCAACAGGTACAGGTTATTTACCAGAACGTGAAATTAAATTAATCTTATAAGCATTAAACGCATTACTCACACATACAACAGGTCATTTGCTTAAGTATTTTACCTATATTAAAATTAAGAACACGCGTCATGCTCTTTTATTCGAGATACGTATGTCCGACATGTTTCGCAACAACCCATGGTTCTTTGACAATTTGAGATGTAACGGATAGCTAAATGAGCGGCGTCGTGCTTTAAATTTTAATATTTATGTCTCACTATAGTTTTATATCAAAGATTCGAACATTTCCGTTTGTATGGGCACTAATGGTTCATGGTTATTTAGTTTTCTTTGTCATTTTTAGACAGACATTTTTCTTTAAACTTTGTCAAATTGATAAAGAAACTGTTATGGTTTTGAAAGCAGTTTGAAAAATGTTTATCTCCAAATAACCTGGCCATACAAAGTCTTTGAAATTACTTATTCAAATAAATGCTGACAAGAAAGCCCGGTCTCAATAAGTAAAACTTGCGTCAACCAGGTAGGTATGAATACAAGCAAAACTACTATCCAACTTCTTACGAATCAGCTTGTTTTACTCTTTTCTTACTCATATAATTGTCCGCTTGTCGCTCTCTTTTACGATACTTGCTTAATAAGTACCGACGTTTCGTGTCTTGTCCACATTACCTATGTCCGTTTCAAAGCCAGGTTTAAATGTAAACCAAAACTTTGTTAGTGTGTGCGGATACGCGTGCGTTCTCAACATGGAGCTGCGGCGGCACATGATGCGGCACACGGGCCAGCGGCCGTACAAGTGCCGCGTCTGCGACCGCCGTTTCGGGGACTTCGGCTCCCGCCAGAAGCATGAAAGGCCAGTTGATGACTTGACGGGATTTGATGCGATAGTCGAGGGTTGTGATGAAACTTTTTTTTTAATAGCATCAGGAAAGTTTTTGAAACCGTGGGTCGTTTTTTTGTAACCGCACTTTCGGTGGATAGTGGGCTGGTAATATGTATTTTGTAGATACGGTTTCCCTCTGGTATAAGACTTTAAGAGGGGAAGTTGTTTGAACCGGTGCACCCTGGGCAACGGCGGTTAACTAATTTACCTATAGATTAGACTAGTTATCAAACAATCGCTAAATAAATGATGTAAAGATGTTGTTACGTAGAAAAATATCTGTCGGACAAGGTTTTAAGAGCTTCAATACACAATTGGTTCATTTGTACGTTCATTTTTTCTTCTGTGAAAAAGAAACCGCTACTACTTTATTAAAGAAACGGATCCCAACGTTAGTAAATAATCAACCAATTCAAATAACACCAACACTCTGCTATCGTACTCGAGTCCCGAAGCCTTAAACATTTGACAGCGTGCGTGGTACCAGTTGGCGTAGGCGTCTATGACAGTAAAGGTGATGCTACGGAGGCGGTTGGTATGATTAATAGGCATTGCTATGTTGACAGATGAGTTTTAACAATGAACTTTGGTTGTGGTCGTGGTCACCTTACACCTTAAAGTATGGATATGTGAACTGTAAACATTTATTTCCGCGACTATACATTTGCACAATGATTAATAGCGAAGTTCAATGTTAAACATTATCCAAGAAAAAACATTGGATATTATCTGATATCGCGCCATTCGCGTACCTCCCAACGAACGGTATCCATGCCTATTTCATCACAACCGTTCTCCACCCAACCCTCCCTGGCAGCGTCTGTGGATACTCCTGCGTGATGAAGGAGGCTCTGAAGCGTCACATGCTGCGTCATACGGGAGAGCGACCCTACAAGTGCAGGATCTGCGACCGACGGTTCGGGGACTTTGGTACGCGACAGAAACACGAAAGGTACGTGACGTAAAAACTAATATGCGACATATTAGCTTTGACGGTACTGCTGTAAGTCAAAGGCTCGCTACTCCTGCTGTGTCATACGGGAGAGCGCCCCTACAAGTGCAGGATCTGCGACCGACGGTTCGGGGACTTTGGTACGCGACAGAAACACGAAAGGTACGTGACGTAAATACTAATATGTGACATATTAGCTTTGACGGTACTGCTGTAAGTCAAAGGCTCGCTACTCCTGCTGTGTCATACGGGAGAGCGCCCCTACAAGTGCAGGATCTGCGACCGACGGTTCGGGGACTTTGGTACGCGACAGAAACACGAAAGGTACGTGACGTAAAAACTAATATGCGACATATTAGCTTTGACGGTACTGCTGTAAGTCAAAGGCTCGCTACTCCTGCTGTGTCATACGGGAGAGCGCCCCTACAAGTGCAGGATCTGCGACCGACGGTTCGGGGACTTTGGTACGCGACAGAAACACGAAAGGTACGTGACGTAAATACTAATATGCGACATATTAGCTTTGACGGTACTGGTGTAAGTCAAAGGCTCGCTACTCCTGCGTGAGGAAGGAGGCTCTAAAGCGTCACATGCTGCGTCATACGGGAGAGCGCCCCTACAAGTGCAGGATCTGCGACCGACGGTTCGGGGACTTTGGTACGCGACAGAAACACGAAATGTACGTGACGTAAATACTAATATGCGACATATTAGCTTTGACGGCACTGCTGTAAGTCAAAGGCTCGCTACTCCTGTGTGAAGAAGGAGGCTCTGAAGCGTCACATGCTGCGTCATACGGGAAAGCGCCCCTACAAGTGCAGGATCTGCGACCGACGGTTCGGGGACTTTGGTACGCGACAGAAACACGAAAGGTACGTGACGTAAATACTAATATGCGACATATTAGTTTTGACGGTACTGCTGTTAGTCAAAGGCTCGCTACTCCTGCGTGATGAAGGAGGCTCTGAAGCGTCACATGCTGTGTCATACGGGAGAGCGCCCCTACAAGTGCAGGATCTGCGACCGACGGTTCGGGGACTTTGGTACGCGACTGAAACACGAGAGGTACGTGACGTAAATAGTAATATGCGACATATTAGCTTTGACGGTACTGCTGTAAGTCAAAGGGTCGCTACTCCTGCGTGAAGGAGGCTCTGAAGCGTTACATGCTGTGTCATACGGGAGAGCGCCCCTACAAGTGCAGGATCTGCGACCGACGGTTCGGGGACTTTGGTACGCGACTGAAACACGAGAGGTACGTGACGTAAATAGTAATATGCGACATATTAGCTTTGACGGTACTGCTGTAAGTCAAAGGGTCGCTACTCCTGCGTGAAGGAGGCTCTGAAGCGTTACATGCTGTGTCATACGGGAGAGCGCCCCTACAAGTACAGGATCTGCGACCGACGGTTCGGGGACTTAGGTACGCGACAGAAACACGAAAGGTACGTGACGTAAATACTAATATGCGACGGTACTGCTGTAAGTTAAAGGCTCGCTACTCCTGCGTGAAGAAGGAGGCCCTGAAGCGTCGTATGATGCGTTACACGGGACTCTGCGATTGACGGTTCAGGGACTTTGGTACGCGAAAGAAACACGAGAGGTACGTGGCGAAAATAGTGCTATGTAAGATATTACTTTTGAGAGTACTGCTGTAAGTTAAAGATACGGTTCTGCTGCGCGATGAAGAAGGCTCGAAGCGAGAAATACCATTGAATTTTTTATGATGGTGTGGATTCCCGAGCGACATCATAAGCTTAGTGATGTCTACTGCGACGAAGGTATGATCATCCCAATTATGTATCTGGAACTTGAAACAAAACCCGTCTTTTAAAGCCCTCTTAAATGGAAACCAGTAATGAGAAAAATAATGAAAATGGATTGATATCAATCAGTATCCAATAATAATAAATGTATTTTTTAAATATTGTTAAAGGTGTCAATACTAAATAAGATTTATCAATAATTGTGTTACTATCTTCCTTGACCCTGTGTTCAAGAGTGTTCTTTTTAATAGCATTATCTCATCTCTATCTCGGCTAATAAAACTGTTATTGACGTATGTGTTTGTACAGGTTGCATATGGGAGTCCGGCCGTACCAGTGCTCTCTCTGCGGCAAGGCCTTCACGTATTCCTACGTGCTGGCCAATCACATGCTCACACATACGGGAGAAAAGAAATACTCGTAAGTTCTGTAAATTAACTTTAACCATTAATTAATAGGAGTGTTCATACGAGCTTACCCAACCACCTGCCAAAATGTTCCAGAACATTTTTAAGACTCGTAATCAAATTTTACAAGGATTTTTTTATAACTTTCAATGTATGTGTGTCCATCTTGCAACTCAATCTTGAAACAGATATCTTGAACCGATTGAGCTGAAATTTTGCATAGTTGTGGAAGTCGGATGACAATACAACAATCTGGTAGTGGAGTTTTGGTGGCGCTTTCAGGGCCGTCTCAGCAGTAGATAACTCTTTAACGTTGGGTCAGTTTGACTTCAAGTTTGGTATACGCAACGGTACGCAAGTACAGTTAACAAAACAGTCGATACAGTTAGCAAAAAGCTTGTATTATGTTCCGCATAGTTGGGAAAGTCGGATGACAATGACAATACAACAATCTGGTAGTGGAATTTTGGTGGCGCTGTCAGGACCGTCTCCGCAGTAGAGAACTCTTTAACGGTGGGTCCGTTTGACTTCAAATTTGGTATGCGCAACGGTACGCAAGTACAGTTAACAAAACAGTCGATACAGTTAGCAGAAAAAGATTGTATTAATAAAAATATATAAAAATGAATCGCAAAATGTGTTCCTAAGCGCAAATCTCGAGAGCAGATGAACCGATTTCGCTAATTCTTTTCTTAGAATATTCCTTGAAGTATGGGGATGGTTCTTACGGAGAGAAAAATTGCCGGGAAAACCCTAAAAACAGCCCTTTTCTTTTTCCTATACAAATGTTTTCTAACTAAAATGTAGAGTAAATTGGAACTTTATTGCTTTTTAATAAGGTTCATATTAAATTACAAGCACTCACTGTTGTCTAAGCAATGCAGGTGTGTTCCTAACGTCAAAGAGTCAATTTGCACTGTACTACCGCTGCACAAAGTTCAAATTCAAAGTTCAAGTTCAAACAGTATGCGTGCCACATTCCAAATCTTTTTGACAGAACGAAGTCTGTCGGGTCCGCTTGTTAAAAATAAAATTTTTGACAAACATGTTTGTTATTTGTTTGTACAGCTGCGAGCCTTGCAACAAGAAGTTCACGAAAGCCCACCACCTCAAGTACCACAACAAGGTGCACCACCAGGAGCTGTACATCCAGCAGCAGATGGAGCTGGACGCGAAGAAGATCCGGCAGCAGATCAACGTGTCCGGGCTGTCCGGCGTGCTGTCCGGGCAGATCGTCGACGGGGCGCTGCAACTCATACAGGCGCCCAGCGAGGGTATGTAAAGTAAAAGTAAAAAAGTCTTTATTTATAATATGCAAAAGGTTACAACATGTTTGTTCAGCAGCCTCCGCACTAAACTCAGGGCCTGTGTCGCGGAGACTAGAGACAGTTATAACAATAAGGGCTTAACATAAAAATCAAAAATAATTTGTGTGCGTGTGTATGTGTGTGTGTGTGCGTGTGTGTGTGTGTGTGTGTGTGTGTGTGTGTGTGTGTGTGTGTGTGTGTGTGTGTGTGTGTGTGTGTGTGTGTGTGTGTGTGTGTGTGTGTGTGTGTATGACTAATATTATAAAGAGGAAAGATTTGTACCTATTTTTGTATGTTTGTATGTTTGTAATGCATAGGCTCAAAAAGTACTGGGCCGATCTGGATGAAATTTAGAACATAGATAGATTATAGTCTGGAATAACACATAGGCTACTTTTTATCCCGGAAAATTGCGTGATTCCCGCGGGATAGCGATAAACGAATTCTATGCAAACGAAGTTGCGGGCAACGGCTAGTGTATGATATAACCTTTTTTGCTCTAACTCTGGTCTGGGAGCACAGAAAAAAACATAGAATGTACCTCTCTTCCCGCGCAGATGGTTAAATCCCATCGAATGAAGGGGCGAAAATCTTAGGAATATTGTTATAGGCGATGCGGCTAGCAACCCATCACTATTTTGATTCTCCTTTCTACCTACACGCCCCTAATCAAACTAAACGTGGCCTTTAGGTCTTGTTACCTTAGGCTCTGTCTACCCCATAAGGGATGAAGACGTGATTTATGTATGTACTAGCGACCCGCCCCGGCTTCGCACGGTATATTATGCATGTATTATACATATAAACCTTCCTCTTGAATCACTCTATCTATTAAAAAAATCCGCATCAAAATCCGTTGTGTAGTTTTAAAGATATAAGCATACATCGGGACATGAGGACAGAAAAAGTGACTTTGTTTTATACTATGTAGTGATTTTGCTCTTACTCTTGTCTGGGAGCACATAAAAAACATAGAATGTACCTCTTCCCGCGCAGATGGTAAAAACACATCGAGTGAATGGGCGAAAATCTTAGGAATATTGTTATAGGCGATGCGGATAGCAACCCATCACTATTTTGATTCCCCTTTCCACCTACACGCCCACAATCAAACTAAACGTGGCCTTTAGGTATTGTTACCTTAGGCTCTGTCTACCCCATAAGGGATGAAGACGTGATTTATGTATGTATGTACAATATCGCCTACATTCATAAACTATTGATTAATTCATTGATGCTCCGTCGCTTTCACATATTAAGGAACAAATATCGGTGGAGAATAATAAATAACAGAGTTATTTACGCATTTGTAATATCTTGTCATACATACTCTACTTTAATTAATATTGTTAGTGGTTCTAATAGATTTTTCACCTACTACCATATTAGTAGACTATATGTTCCCCGCGACTTCGTCCGCACAGAATTAAAGGTATAATGTAGCATTCTAATGGAGAAAGATTTTTTATAATCGGTCCAGTAGTTTTTACGTTTATTATTCTTTACAGAAATACAAATCTTTTCTCTTTATCAAAACCATTAAACTATTTTGATTCCCCTTTCCACCCATACGCCCACAATCATGATAAACGTGGCCTTTAGGTTTTGTTACCTTAGGCTCTGTCCACCCTGTAAATTATGAAGACGTGATATATGCGTGTGTGTTCTCTTTATAATAATAGTGTAGACTAGTGTAGTTATAAATTAGCTATTGTCACGTTTCTAACAGAATATGTGTTGGCAGACGGCGAGCAAGAGCTGCAGATGCACGTGGTGGAAGAAGCGGAAAACGAGGACAGCGAATCCAAGGAGACGGACCAGGCGGTCGCCAACATGCAGGGGGTAATACTAGATGACATATATGACTAGATATAACCCACAGCGCCGTTCGAGTGGCCTGTTAGATCTGGCGTCTATTTCACCAACATGACAATAGTCGGAGGCAAGCGACAATTCTGTTTGGATTAGGGGCCTTCCATAAATTACGTCACACGAATTTTAGGATTTTTGAACTCCCTCCTTGTCACAGTTATTATTACAATCAAAAGCGGGCACTCGCCGACGACTTAAACCTATTTAAACCCTTTACTATTTAGATTTAGAACTTTTGTAAAACTTGTATTTCACTTGCATGTTAAATTTTGTTGCATGAGATAATCTCATAGCAAGAGTACTAAATTATTAATAAATAGTAGATCAGTCGTAAATTCGTAAAAAAAAAAAATTACGTATAAAATGTTCGTGCTTTAGTACCTATTTTAAATTTTAACAAGTTACATACATTCTATGTTTTTTCTTTGCTCCCAGACCAGCATGGAAAAACCATGGAATGGAGTTGAAATACCCCTAGATTTCACGGTTCTAGAATAAGCGGTCGAAATTCCGGAATTTATACGTGTCATGGTCTTCATTTACGTGATCTTCTCGGTTCTAGAACCAAGAAAGAACAGAAAAGTCTAGACTTAAATAAATTCCCAAAATAGAAATCACTGTTAATTTAAAGGTTTTTTTTTATAAATACAGGACTTAACGCAATAGAGTAAGAATTAATAGTAGAAATTTATATTTTTTTTATGCGCGTCGATTCACTTTTGGCCGGTGTTTTTCTCAAGGCGACCTATCAAACTTAATGCTGAACTGTTTTCTCAAAGACAATACAATACAATACACAGATCACGTCTTTATCTCTTACGGGGTAGACAGAGCCTAAGGTAACAAGACCTAAATACCACTTTTAGCATGACTGGTGCGTATGGATGGAAGGGGAATCAAAACAGTGATGGGTTGCTAGCCTCAAAGACTAATGAGCAATAATGTTTGTTTCCACAGGTAGTGTTAGACAGCGAGTTTATGGAAGACGACGACAAAGGACAGTAAATAGACTTTGTTTTTAATTAATGACACTGTAATAATATCCTAATGATCTTCAATTGAATATATTTTACAAGGGTTAGTCGACCCCAGAACTTTATAGTATAACATAGAGGAATTAATCAATAGAGTGGTCATACGGGCAATATTATATTTTGCAAAGTGTTGTGTAATTTGTCACTGCATACCATTTATTATCTTACGCAATAGATTTTCCATTATCCTCTACATGGGACAAAGACATTTCAGAATCATGGTTATTACATACATACACATACACAAATCACGTCTTTATCCCTTACTGAAATCCACGGTTAAGGGGTAGACAGAGCCTAAGGTAACAAGACCTACAGGCCTCGTTTAGCAAGACACTGGGCGTATAGGTGGAAAGTAGAATCAAAATAGTAATTGGTTGCTAGCCGCATCGCCTACAACATGATTCCTATGATTTTCGCCCACTCCCTCGATGGGCTTTTACCATATGCGCGGGAAGAGAAGCAACTGGTATATTCTATGTTTATTGGCATATATATCCTACTAATATTATAAATGTGAAAGTTTGTGAGTATGTTTGTATGTTTGTTACTCTTTCACGCCAGAACGGCTGGACAGATCTGGATGAAATTTGGAACATAGATAGATTATAGTCGGGATTAACACATAGGCTACTTTTTATCCCGGAAAATTGCGTAATTCCCGCGGGATAGCGATAAACGAATTATATGCAGACGAAGTTGCGGGCAACAGCTAGTAATATATATAAATATACACAAAACAGGTGTTTTTCGTAAAAACAAGCGAGATTGTTTCACTAACCTATGCTACTAAACGATTTATTAAACGCTTACTATAGAAACTGATCATAATCCACCCACACGCCCAATTGCATACCCATACGCATACAATAAAGTTTTTCTATTCTATTCTATTCTAATATTTGAGCATGTGCTCAGCTGTGTGTCTTTGGCCCGACCAATTGCAGTGCAGCAGTGGCCGCAATGGGTTGCCTCATTTTTTCTCTCAAAACTATCACAGTTTCGCTCTATTGGTCAATTAATTTATGCAGTTTAATGATTTTAACTCGCGCGGATGGAATGTAACGTATCTGGCTCTTTATTTTTAACTTGTCTCCTTATGGGACGTTTCTCATACTGCAAGCGTCGTGATACCTAGAAAACCGTTAGCATGAAAGATCACAAATAGCTCTCGTTAAAAATGCACAGCGCAATCTCTATCCCGCTCTTACCCGTAAGCATTGCATGTCGAAATGGGACAGGATATTGCTTGTATCGTGCAGTGAATTTGCTTGTAAGTACAAATGTTGACACCAATGGGGGCGTTCAAGTATTACGTAAGCGCTTGAGGGGGGGGGGTTTGCTTTGCTTATTTTTGATGACAGGGTTTCGATCTGGTGATTACGTCAGCAGTTTCGATTCGAACTGCTGCTCACGAATCAATAAAAAACAGAATCCATTAAAAGAGAAATGCATATAGGTACCAATGATTACGTAAGCATGGGAGGGCGTGGGGTAAGAGGTTTGCTGACAAGGGGAGGGGGGGGGGGGGAGGGTAAATAATTGTAAAAAATCTGCTTACGTAATACCTGAATGGCCCCTATGATGAAAAAAAAATAAGGAGTGACAATCGCCATACAAAAACGCGACCTCAGCATGGCATTGTGCCATGTTTCCAATATTTTGTTTATTTTTAATTTATTGAGTGACCAGAGACGTCAGCGCATTCTATTGCATCTATTACTTTACAGCTACTATGACTAAGTCGAATTGAAGCTCGATTTACACACCATGGCCTTATAAAATGATGATCTTCGCGTGGTCATTTCTGCCTCATTTTGTCTATGGTCTCTATTCTATTCTCCCTTAATGGCGGCCCTAAGGCTTGGGCCAATGTCAGTTTAAATGACAGGTGTGCGGTTGACTATGGTCTCTAATCCTAATAGGTTAGAATTTAAAATAGAAACGAAAAGGCGTGTGACAGCGTGATTCAGTCACTTTGTCAACCTTACCGTGAAGGTATGTTATTATGGACATAATTTTACCTACTATATTAGGTATATGTTATTTTATTATAAGTGAGGTTGTAACAGCGGAAGTGGCCGGTCTTTGAGAACCTATAATAATAACATTTTAATGAAATTTCATTTTAAAGCCAAAAAAGTAAAGGTTGGTTCGTTTATGCTGTTACTGCTTTACATAATTGTTAGTTGGATAGTTATTGTAAATGTCGTTTAATGTTGTCGTAAGATACACCCCTGTAAGTTTTAACTTAACTTAAATAATACAATCATGGAGTTAAATTGTGTTTGCTTTTCATCCCTTTATTCATTGTTCATCCTGAATTCAAAAAATCAACTGTTTTAGCAAGCATTAGAATTTGTCTCTGTTTTTATGCAAATTGTGGCAAACTAGCTACTGGGTCACCTGATGGTATGTGAGCACCAGTGGCGTGGCGTCAAGTATATCAGCAGGCAAGCCGAACGGAATTTGACTAGCCTTTTCCTCTAATTATGCACAATAAATGTGCCCAACTGCCTTAAAATAGGCAAGCCGGTGGGAATAGTTCTATGGACGCCACGCCACTGAGCACCATCATTCACGGACACCTGCAGTATCCAAAGATTGTTGTTGCGGTGCCAGTTTAAATGGCTAAGTTAAATACTTCATGTGAAGAAGATAATGTCACCCTTTTTGTATTCGACACTTACAAATTTAAAAATAGGTAACACGGGAAAAATAGCAAGAGCAAAACACTCCCTCAGCTCCAGACATCGCCATGGGTTCTTAAATTCGCTAAACACTACACACTATACACTGCCTGTAATAAAATGCACCAAAGTAGCAATAACAGAGCCAACATCCAAAATTCCACTTTAAAACCGAGCCGTAGAGTTGGTGCGAGATATTTGGGGGCGGATAGGTATGTCTGGATGATATTAAAACTTTGAGCCACCCTTCTAAGTAGGATCTCCTTTTTCTTTTTGTCCTTAATGTAAAAAGAAAACGCGCAAAGTTTCGGGCGGCGAGTTTAAATTTTTCCAGGCTTAATGCGCTTATTACGAGTGGGGGAAGGAAATTGGGCGGTTCTCAAAGTTTTTTAATGAAGTAGCCGAATACTTGTTGTTTATGGCTCGGAGTAGGGCGACAACAAAGTGGTATTACTTAGGCTCTGGTGCCGTGGCGGCTTTTTACTGACGACGAAGCTTCTGTAACTAAGATATCTTTTGGTACTGTGAACTGTAGCTGAATGGGTGGTCGCGTGATGCCGTTCGGTCCGAAGTAGAAATTAGAAATCGGCTGCCAAATTAGGTTGGTAGTTAAGCCACTGGCTAAGATTACTGAAACTATTTTTATTTTATCCTGATATGAATCAAAGGGGTCTATATCGGATGGACGAATAATTGTTTGCTCTAAAATCTAATGTTTGGTCGAATGATCGTTTGGTCGAAACTGAATTTATACTGAAACCATCGACTTTTCAGCAAAATCATAAAATAAACCTAAACTAACACAACCTATTCTACAAAACCCATGTAAAATAATTTCTGAAATATTTTTAGTGTCAGCTGGAGAAATTTTAGACCAAATGATCATTCGACCAAACATTACGTTAGACCAAACAATTGTTCGACCAAACGACGGGCGGATCAGAGATGACTAGCATAGACGGTGGCGTATCCACATACGTGCTACCACTGGGTAGGTACTGTGGGAGAGGGGTTTGCTCAGTGGAAGCTTAGTACTACACGACAATCCTCGCGGCGAAGAGGCCTCCTTTCAGAATGAGAGGACTTAGGTTGTAATTACTACGCGGCCGGCGCGGATTGGAAACTTCACACACTACGTAAGTATGTGCAGGTTAATTTCAAATTTATTATATAACTCTAAGAAGTCTACGAGGTGCTAGTCCGGATTCCTAACCCAATGACCGACGCTAGAGACGCTGAATAGGCAATAAAAATTAGATTTTAGGAGATTTGAAATATCTCAGAAATCACAAAACTTTTAGATCTTTAGTTAGATCAACGAACAAAAAATTTACCTTGCTACTCCGCTACTCACGTGCAAGATGGTTATCTTGCACGTGAGTAGCACCAACATCGTACTGATTCGAAATCGAATTCGGGTTTTGGTTTGCATGTGTAACAGTTGTGTTCATTAAACTTTGAGAATGATCCCGTAGAGGGATCGAAACGCGTCAGTGTTTGTGTGGTGTAAGGGATTATTAAGTTTGTGGCATTTATATGTGTTTTATTGGCAGCAGTGGAGGGAGGGATTGCATGAAAAACATATATATTTCACCCAGGCTTGGTTATCTTGCACGTGAGTAGCGGAGTAGCAAGGTAAATTTTTTGTTCGTTGAAATGGACCTCCGCAAAGTAACACGTGATTCAATAAAATACTTTAGTTAGATACTTGTACCAAACCGGTACCTACGAAAAGGTCTATATTATGTATGCATGCATACTTCCTTAAAGTATCGCGATACTTCGTCAACTGTCCGTCCGTCATGTATAATTCAAGGCTTCAAATGTTTGGGATCCGCTGGCGCCCAGTGGGGCCGATTTCCATTTTTATTTTATTTACATTTCACGTCTAGTGGACTTATTTAGTAGATTGCATTGCGTTTAATGTGAATGTTTCATGAAAACTGTGTAGGGGCGCGATCGGTGGATGTAGTACTGATAAGTCACGACATTTATAAAAAACAAGCTTTTAAAGCACCATATAAGAATAATTGTAACTAAAGAAAGAAAGAAAACATTTATTCCTTTTTGCAAGACACAATTATAAGAGAATATAAACAATTTCAGACAGCAGATACTGGCAGACAGTAGCTAATATTAGTTTTCAGGGGCCTGATTTTTGGAAAGCACATGTGTGAAAACACCACTCGAAAGTGGTGAAAAATTGTGCTGAATTTGAGATAAGAGTAGCTTAGAAAATACTTAGGGCTCTCATTAATCTTGTGACCTAGTCAAAAATTTGATTAGAGCTGTAGTTTTGAAGATATAAACAGATTTATACCACTTTCGAGTGGTATTTTCATACATGTGCTTTCCAAGATTTTTGGAAAGCACATGTGTGAAAACACCACTCGAAAGTGGTGAAAAATTGTGCTGAATTTGAGATAAGAGTAGCTTAGAAAATACTTAGGGCTCTCATTAATCTTGTGACCTAGTCAAAAATTTGATTAGAGCTGTAGTTTTGAAGATATAAACAGATTTATACCACTTTCGAGTGGTATTTTCATACATGTGCTTTCCAAAAATCAGGCCCCAGGTGTTACTTTGCGTCTTGTCCTCACTTATTTCGCGCAGTAGGAAAGTATAAAGGCATCCATTTTGTATATTCCTGGCATAATGGGAAGATGCCTTGATCACACATTACCGAGTACAGTGGTGAGACAGCAAGTACTCGGCCGAGAGAGTAGAGTAGGTGAGTGGGCGCTCGGGCCTAGTAAGCAAAACAAGGTCCAAGTGACGGCTCCATTTTGCTGGGCAGAGTACTCGTCACAAAGTACACACGAACCGAGCACTCGGCCGAGGGCACTGTCTCGCCACACTCGGTACGTGTAATCAAGGCATAAGGGAACACTTAAGTAAAATATTTGAGTGACGTAACCAAACCAAACGGTAATTCCCCTACTTCGTAAAAGTTCGTCTATTCAATACTAGATGGCGCTAGAGTTGTGGTTTAGCTTACAGACGCTATACCTGTCACTCACTTGTTGCTGACCCTACCGAACTAATGTAAGTCTTGTACTGCCTACAAATTCATTCAGTAGTTCCAAGAACATTTAGCACTGCCTTGAGTAGGGCACTTTATACACATTGATGTACCACACCACAGCTAGGCAAAGGGTGGCAAAGGCTTCCTCCATCTTCTGCATTCGCTCTGATCTTGAGTCTACCAGTTTATTATTTAGCATTTTTCTGGTAAAAAAGACCCTTGAAGTAGACGTACCGGCAAGGCTCTACCACAAACTATAATAACACTCAAACATGCAAACATTATTTGACATACACTTGCACTTTTAGGCCGGCGTAAAAAATAGCGTAACATAGACAAAACACTCCCCGCTGGCGCGGCGTGTCGGGGGCATTAAGAGGGTAGGTGACAACTTTTTACGCCGCTCTCTGCATTTTATTTATCTGTGCAAACTTTTCTTATATTTCTTCTTGTTTTTGCAAAGGGTCTTAGGATTAAGCGCAGTGGTACTGGAAATATATTTTTATATTTTACTAAGTAAATGAACACAAGTTCTAATGAAGCATTGTATGTTTGTGTACCTATTGTATTAATTTATTAGACACACACACACACACACACACACACGCACACAAATCACGTCTTTATCCCTTAAGGGGTAGACAGAGCCTAAGGTAACAAGACCTAAAGGCCACGTTTAACATGATTGTGGGCGTATAGGTGGAAAGGGGAATCAACATAGTGATGGGTTGCTAGCCGCATCGCCTATAAAACTCTTGATTAGTATGCCCATTCCCTCGATTAGAATTGCTATTTATTATAACAGGCAGCAGTAAAGACATTAAAAGATACAAAAAAATACAACCTTATTAAGGGACCCCGTTTTTGGGAACTTGGTTAAAATTTGGCCAAGTTTGATTCGGATTCGCATACGATGAGTTCCGCAGGCCGTCGCACGATTGTCATTTGTATTTTTAATTTAAAAAGAATGGCAAACAAGCAAGTGGGTTGCCTGGTGGCAAGTGGGCACTTCCTATGGACCTAGAGGGCTAAAAAGGAATAAAAAATAATAATAATAATGTGGACATATACTACTCGTTTGTAGTCAAGTCAAGGTACGGTAAGTGGTTAAGGTTGGTTTCGAGAAACGCTCATCTAAATGACCTCTTGCTCTATGCACCCTCCAAAAAACAAAACTATTCGTAATTATCCATTCAAGCCCGCCCAAATCCAATTCCAACACTTGACGAACAGAACAAACATAAGTAATCGGCCCTAAGGACCGATCGTCTCACAGGACAAGCTATTACTTATAGCTTCTTCATAACAAACTCAAAATAACGGCGAACACGAGAACTATTTTTACGACACACTAAAACCTCATCTCACGTTGACACTAGCGACACTGTTGCTGGTTACGATAAGTTTGTCATACACCACTAAATCGACAACAGAACGTTCTAAGTACCACGCCGTCTATGCAAATGAACTCTAGTGTCGCCCCCAAGGGTTGCTTTCCTGCAGTACACATGGACTTGCGATACTTTTGTAGAGCTGAATGGTGCCGTTACGGCGATAGGGTGGCAAGCAGAGCGGCAAATGAGGCGCGTGACAAAAGAGCTGATGCTAAGACGATGTTTGGACGAATTGATGGAATCCATTCATAAATTGCATGGGGATTATGCTATTGTTGGAGAATGGAGAAATAACTACCCCTGAAGCTTTTACATTATCCGATATCGCTGTCGGATGACGATAGCCGATATTATAGTGCTGTTTTCTCTACCAGTTCTCTCTAACAGTTCACGGGCGGTGACGGCGCCATATCGGTGTCGGATCCGATAGCCGACGGAGCGAACAATGTAAAGGCGGTACATATATTTCATACATTTCACTTGCCCTGATATCATTTAAGATACATACCAATATCGGATCGGATAATGTGAAAACGCTCTGAAAATATACTAATATATCTACTAATTAATGTTGGTATTATGTAAACTCTAGTAATGACAAGAGTGGACAGAATTATCCCCCTTCCCAGATAGTGAAACAAAACTGCACAAATGTTCATATGGTTCATCTGTGGGTATAGGACCTCGTGCAAGGTCCGGATCACTACCACGGTCTCGCTAATTCTGCCGCCAAGCAGCAGCGCTTGCACTGATATGTTCCATAAAGATAGATAGAGACAGAGTTTTCTAAGTAAAAGAGTGTCTTTGGAACCCAGATTATTAAACCATTAAATCGTTAACTCTGTGTTATACCCTAGAGTTAACTACGAATGTGAAAAAACATTTTTTTTACTTTACGTTTCCTAAGCCACAAAGTCAACCAGAATTTATTAATAACAATCGTTCTAACCTTAAAAAAGGAGGTAATAAAATAATCTCTTTAGCGTCAAGGGGTGAAAATCAACAAGCCATCAAAATTCCAGCGGGGCAGTACTAATTGAAAAACGCTTTGCTGCCTAAATTAACTGGCCCTGTCTGAAATTTAAATCGCCCATTACTGCAAAAGATGGAAATTACCTACACAGAGCGAGACACTAACTATTTGAACTCTTAGTCTCTCTACTCTATTCTTTTTGGTCTTTTACGAACGTGATAATCTTATAGCCGTATTAAAATCTAATTGGAGTGAATACTACTAATTGTATGGAGAAATGAAATGAAATGAAATGAAATGAAATGAAATGAAAAGTGTTTATTCCAAACAAATTTTAGGTTAGTTACAACTGAGGGCCCTGTGCTAGGATACCCTGTGTTACAGGACCCTTCCATTCAGATACAATGTTAAATGCTACAAGTCGTACAGAGAAGAATAAAAATAAAAATATCATCACGCGTATAACGAGTAAAGAAGTAGGTCAAGAGACCTACTCATTAGATCAGGCATAGGCACCATTGCTGCGAAATAATGTGCGCGTGTGCATGCTTATGTAAGTTATGTAAGTGATGTGTATGGGTGAGTGTGTGTGGGTATGTGAATGTGTGTGGAATATAATTTGAGTAGATATAATCTGAATATATAGATAGAATTGATGTATACTTAGATACATGACTTATTGAGTTACTTGCAGTAGAAGCTCTGTTTCGAGATAGTCAAAACTCATGAGCCACCTAGTCAGCATGAGCTTACTAGGGGGCCTGGGCTCCCTGTAGGATTGACAAAATGTTTTCAAAACCAAGGGGGCAATAAATGGGCCGAATTTGTGGGCAAACTTAGTACTGCATTTCGGGACTTTCCAGCGCTGACGACGCCTCGTGTCGGCGGTAAAGTTCTGGTCGTTTTTTCTACAGTAGGCAAGGACTATCTTCCTGAGAAATAATTGACGTACCGTCAATACGCTGGCCTCCCCGTAAAGATCACTGGTGCTGTAGCGATATGGCTTTCGAAAAGCAACTTTCAGCAGTGACCGTTGCGCCCTCTCCAGCCCGATCAAGTGTGTTTTAGCCGCTCCTCCCCAGACCGAGATGCAATAGCCTATCACCGATTCACACAAGGCAAAGTACACACTTTTAAGCAGCTCAGGGTACGCAATGCCCCTCAGCGTTCGGAATACGAACATAAGTTTATGGACGCGATTCTTTAAAGACTCAATGTGCTGGCGCCAAGAGAGGTGCCTGTCAAGCGTGATGCCCAAATACTTGAACGTGACGACGCGTTCGAGAATGTCGGCGTTGCTGATGGAAGGGTTTGAAGGGAGGTCACTTTGGGATGTAATTTTTATGCTGAAGTCACTGTGTGGCTGGCCTTTGGCATTAATAGAAAAACACAAATATTTAGTTTTTTTGATATTAAGTGTTAATCGGTTTGCCGCAAGCCAATCACCTACTGTCCGCACACTCATCTCCGCGCTCGTTTCCACTTCAGACCAGTTCTTGCCCTGAACTAAGATAACCGTATCGTCAGCAAAAGATATTATGGTACAGTTAGGTACCACCAGGTTGCTGAGTCCATTGATGAAAACCAGAAACAGAGTCGGCCCCAACACACTTCCCTGCGGTACTCCAAATTGCACGTCAGAAAAGTTACTTATTAGGTCTCGCAGCATTATCATGCCGCTTTATCATTACGTACCTTTTTTTGGTTTCGGCGTTACTGGCTGATTTTTCGTAACGTTTTAATTCATATGATTCAAGGTGTTTAGAATAAGTATTTCAAATTTTAAAATTACATTCCTGCGCTTTGAGATGAGTTTCGAGAGACGTTTGGATTGATTTGTTGTGAGAGACGTGTCACCGGCATATTTATATTATTTTCTCATGGTATAATTTTAATTGGTTGGTGAAATAATTTGGTGCCCATTGTTACGACACGAGAGCAGAGTGCTTCATAAACCCGGTGGGTTTTCCAGTGTTGAGTCGCCCTTATTCGGGTGTGAATTCTATTTGGCCGATTTTCTTTATCGGGTAAGTTCTTGTGCTTCTGTCGTTGTGGCGTGGATAAGGTTTATGTTTCATGTGGGTTTTTAATGTTAGAATTTATTTACAGCCCTACCGTTACCCCAACTATTTCCGGGATTTGGGCCCAGTGATACCGTTGCAGTACCTACGGTGTACGAAGAAAAGGAGTTATTCCTGTTAAGACTTCAAGCCGTCTGATTTTATCGGGTTCTTCAGGAAATCTCAGTTGGATACCAACACCAAGAAGACGATCCGCTCGTGACAATATTCTTATATTTAATTCCCCATATATGCGTTCTTTTTTACCCGGTGCTATGCGAATTGTAGTTAGTCGTTAAATTATGTGTCTATCTATTTTATAAGGCCAACTTTGCTAGCGAATGTTCAATAGCTTCAACTCATAACAATCGTTCTCTTCCCTTATAATGTATGTACAAGGTAGATATATATAGCGACTCTGCAGAGTAGTTAGATTGCCTACTTTTCTGGGTACGTTTTAACTTACGACTTGCTTTTTGCGAACAATTGTTATACGTTATTTTCTAACTCTCTAAATTCTAAAAAAGGGTTCATCATGTTCCTACTATACGTTTGGTTCTCGATTAATTTACAGGAACTGTACTTTTCTTAGGACTCGCGCGACTCCTTACTTATTTTAAATCGTTGTGATAACCTACCCATTACCTGAATAAAATGTTTGTGTTCTAAATTCTACGTTTAATTTGTTAGTGTCATAGGACATTCAAGTGCACCTGAGTGTGCTTTAATGTTTTATTATGCTACAAAAGTGGCGCCCGAATTAAAAAGGTAAGTTATTATCGATATATTTACGAATTGATTGTAATTTTTTTTTCTTGCCGTAGTGGATGGTAGTCGTGTTCGACTACGCTTCCGCTTATTAATTCTGCTTATTTTACAGTACATAAAGTAGCAGTGTACAAGTCAGTTATACTGCAAGTCCTGTCTCGATGTTGGAACAATTTCTCGCTCAACTACGTTCGAAGATCGAAGCTATGCGCACAATTTAATGAAATATTTATGATTTGTGTTTGTATCAAATGTAAATAATATTTTATAACTGTTCTCATTTATGCCTTTTATTCAGTCCTCAATTTTAAAACCCGTGTCGTTTATTTAGTAGTTTACTATTCCTTACTTAGAACCTGTAGCTGCATAGTATTCTCCAACATAGTTTTTTACGTTTGTCGGTCTGTTACTGAATTTCGTCTGATTATTAATTATGGAAGGAGATAGTGCAGCGGGTCACATATACGATACACCTAACCAGGCCTCTCAAATTCTTCAGCCTAATAGGCGCATTTTTAATCCTGAAGCTGGTGATTTATTTCACGACTCCATTATGGGAGAACCTACTCCTCCACGGGTGGTCTCACATACTGTGGTGAAAGAAGAGTCTTTGACTAAATGGGGTATTAAGTTTTCAGGTAATTCTTGTGTCCGTGATTTTTTCTTTCGTATTGAAGAAGAGTCTGAGGCTCGCTGTGTACCTTCTTCGTACATCGTGCGTCGTTTTCACGAATTATTGAGTGATACTGCTCTAAAATATTTCCGCTCTATCAAGCATCCAGAATTGAATTATGAAAGCCTTAAGGCAGCTTTTTTGAAGACGTTCGACGTTGTTGACTTTGATTTCAAGGTGGAGCGTGATCTACGTAGTTTGAAGCAGAGGGGAAATCAGTCAATGCGTGATTTTGTCATTCAGGCGAGAGATCTGAATTCAAAGCTATTTTCACCAATTAGTGAAGAAGGACTTTTTCTTATCGTAAAGTACGGGTTGCATCCTCGCTATTTTCCTTGTCTAGCAACAAATTTGATAAACGATATAGATTCTTTGTTACTGATTGCCGGGAACTTTGAAACGTTTCAGTCTCAACCTTGTTCATCAAAACACATTGCACCTGTTCAGTTCCAAGAATCATCTCCTTTGTGCTTGAAATGCAATGAAGCCGGACATCAGTACCGTGCTTGTCCGAAGTATCCCGGACCCGTTTGTTTCCGTTGTAAGCGTGAGGGAGTGATCACACGTGACTGTGCTGCTTGTAACCCAACTCCTCAAAAAAACTAATAACTGGTGTGCGGTCTAGCCCAACCGTATCACCCGTTGTTATTACTGATTCTGTAGATAATCGTTTGTTTGTCGAGATTTATATAGCAGGCGTACGTGTGAAAGCATTGTTAGACTCAGGTGCCCAAACTTCTTTGGTTGATGTTTCGCTTTTGACTGATTTAGGTATCACTTTTTGCACCAAGATTCGGCCGACGGTGGTTTCGGCGGATAACTCTCCGATTGAGATACTAGGGGGAGCTGACCTTCCCATACATTTTAATGGTTCGATTGTGTTCCATTCTTGCTTGGTCGGTAGGAATTTACCTACTCAATTTATTCTGGGAATCGAGTTTTGGAATAAATTCGGTTTTACGTCCGTATTAAGTAGAGCTTTTGATCAGGAATTTTCTGGTGTCCTTTTCATTCCGCGTCCTGTAACTGTCAGCCCATCCCAGTCCGTTGGTGAAGTACGTTTTGTTCAACCACGTTGGGCTTTGACATCTCTACAAGAATCTCAGTTGCGTACCGTGATCGATGAGTTCAAGGAGATATCTTCTGATGTGAAGGGATTAGGGTGTACAACTTGGCTTTCTCATAAAATAGAAACCGTTGGATTACCGATACGTCAACGTCCATACCCTTCGTCACCCGTTAAACTTAAGTTACTCAATGATGAGATTGATAAAATGTTAAAGATGGGCGTTATTCGACCTTCCCATTCGCCGTGGGCTAGTCCCGTGGTGATGGTAACCAAAAAGGATGGTTCCGTGAGATTTTGTGTAGACAGTAGAAAGTTGAACGCTGTTACTGTACGTGACTCGTATCCTTTACCCCGCATTCAGGATATTCTTGATAATTTACGCGGCGCGAAATACTTGACTTCTTTAGACTTCCGTAGCGCGTTTTGGCAGATTCCTCTGGCCGACCGTTCCAGTTGCGAAAAGACGGCTTTTATAGTGCCGCAACGCGGATTATTTGAGTTCGTGCGTATGCCTTTTGGGTTGACCAACGCCGCTTCTGAAATGCAAAGGCTGACAGATAGAATCGTTAATTTTGAATTTACCCCAGAATCCGAGGACTTTGTTTTCGGCTATGTTGACGATTTGATTTTGGTTTCTCGTGACTTTCAAAGTCATCTTCGCTTGTTACGTAAAGTTTGTGATAGACTTTCTCAGGCTGGTCTCACAGTTAACTTGAAAAAATGTGAATTTTGTAAACCCGAACTCAGATATCTTGGTTATGTGGTAAATGAAAGTGGTTTACAAACTGACCCCAAGAAGCTGGAGTCTATCAGTGATTATCCGACCCCTACTTCTGCTAAATCACTGCGTGCTTTTATAGGAATGTGCTCCTATTATAGGCGTTTCGTCAATAATTTTTCATCGATCATCGCACCTATGACCGCTCTTTTAGGGAAGAAAAAAGGTCGTGATATTATTGACTGGAATGAGGCTGCTACTGCTGCTTTCAACGACCTCAAAAAGGCCTTGATGAATTCGCCAGTTATGGCATGTCCCGATTTCACTAAGCCATTTATTCTTCAATGCGACGCTTCGTCAGTGGGTCTAGGTTCTGTACTGGCACAGTCTATTGATGGCGTTGAACATCCAATAGCGTATTATTCGCGTCTATTTACAAAGGCTGAGCGCAATTATAGCACTACTGAGCGCGAACTTCTCGCAGTATTAGAATCTATTAATCATTTCCGCGGATATCTTGACGGTATGAAATTCACCATTGTCACTGACCATATAGCGTTGAAGTGGTTACTTACGCTTGATAACCCTACTGGGCGTTTAGCACGGTGGGCTACCATTATATCTCAATATAACTTCGAAGTTCAACATAAACCGGGTTGTTTGAATGTCGTTCCGGACGCTTTGTCTCGTCTGCACATTAATCTTATTACGTTTGATCAAGGGCCGAATTCTACTTCAGATCAATGGTATAGGAAAATTTACCGCGGGGTTTTAGAAACTCCTCAAATGTTCCAAGCGTATAGTATAAATGATGGTGTTCTTTTACGCAAGATGCCTGTCAATAATCCTTTAACTCCTAATCAGTGGCGTATTGTTTTGCCTTCCGAGAAGTCAGCAATGGCAATCAACGAGTTACACGATTCGTTTCCCAATATCCATCCGGGAGTGATGAAAACCTATCTCAAGGCTAGGGAGATATATTACTGGCCTAATATGTTTCGTGATATCTCTTCGGTGCTTTCAGGTTGTGCTACTTGTAAAGCTTACAAGATCGCGAATACCCAGCCGCGTGGTCAGATGTTATATCCAAGACAAGTTTCCGCTCCTATGGATTTACTGTCGATCGATCTTATTGGCCCGCTTCCTGCTGCATTCTATGGCTATCGCTATATCCTTTCTATGGTCGATGTATTTACCAAGTTTGTTTGGCTAGTCCCTTTAAAAAGATTCGACGCTAATTCAATTTCTACGGCCTTAGAATCAGAGGTTTTCCTGCGTTACGGCAGGCCGGCTCATGTTTTATGTGATAATGCTAGTGTTTTTCGGAGCGTTGCGTTCAGTAGATTTTTGGCATCATACGGTATACCCGAGCCTTGCTTTACACCTTATTACAGTCCAAACGCCAGTGTTGTTGAGCGCTACAATCAGTCTGTCGTAGTAGCGTTAAGCATTTTAGTCGATAACGATCGCCGTTCTTGGGCAAGATGTCTTCCTAAGGTTGCGTTATATCTCAATTCATGTATCAATTTAGCAACAGGTTACACGCCTAATTTTTTGGTATACGGTCGTGAAGTCGATATGGTTAATCCACGTTCAATTGTTCAGACTCGAGACGCGAGTTTAGTCGACAGTCGGGACGAACGTGCAACTAATCTACTGACTCTACGTGAGATTTACGCTAAGGTTGAAGACGCTCTCGTTTTCGGGTTTCAGCGCAATGCCAGACGTTACAATTCTCGTAGAAATTCTATTAGATTAAATGTTGGTGATATTGTATGGCGCAGAAATTTTGCACGTACTAATCCTGATACCCATGGTGGTGGTAAATTTGCTCCACGATTTATATGTTGTCGTGTCTCTAACGTTGTGTCGCCACAGGTTTACGAATTAACAGATATGGATTCGCCCTGTACTGGGAGGTACCACATCAAAGATATTTTGAAATAATCTTAACTACTGCTGCGGTTTAGTTCTTTAGGTTGAGACTAGTCAATGTTGGACTATCATAGTTCTTTGGTTAGCTTAGTAATATAAGTTTTTTTTTCTAAATTCTAATTTGGCATTCTATCTGCTCTGTTGTTTTTGGTTGATTCAATTTGGTTATTTTCACGCTCATATACATTTTTTTTTGGTGGTTATTCATTTTATCACTCTTAAAATTTGGTTGGTGTGTTTTGTTACTATTTCTCAGGTTTTTTTTTTTCATCCCTTAGTTTTGTGAACACCCTTTATACGTTCTAGTGTACCTTTATATCAATTATATCAACTTCACATTTTTTATATGTATGTGTGTTCATTTGTTTTGTCTAATATAGGTAACTGTCGTTTCCGTAAAAATACAAACCCAATTTCGGCCCTGCTTAGTTCTACGCCGTTGGGCTGGCGTAGTTCTTTTGTTTGTGTGGTCGAAGCGAATTGTATTTGTTTTTTAAATTTCGTACGCAGCTTCCGTGATTCCTTATCATTTTAACTAGGTGTCTGGATCCTAGGTGTGTGGGTGTAGATAGTAATAGCGTTCTTATTCTATCGCTGTTTGACTTTTCAGCGAGTATCAGTGATTCTAGTGTTAATCGTTTTATGGCTTGTTACTTAATTGATTCTATCTGA
The DNA here is from genome assembly GCA_932294345.1 of Pandemis cinnamomeana. Taxonomy (NCBI): domain Eukaryota; kingdom Metazoa; phylum Arthropoda; class Insecta; order Lepidoptera; family Tortricidae; genus Pandemis; species Pandemis cinnamomeana. The sequence goes on along the minus strand of OW028724.1, from coordinate 3,942,733 downwards.
TAGTTATTGTTAGTGTTTTGTTTGTTCTCTTGTAAGTTAGGTTTTAGTGTTGTAAAAAGGTTTTTTTAGCTTGGGGTGTATAGTTGTGGGAACAATCAACGGTTAGGCAGTGTCGTAAAGCTGTTCTAATCAGTGGTTAGTTTTACACTGGCGTATAGGTATTTAGTTAGGTTTCTGTTAGTTTTAGTCTTGGTTTCTAGAAGACTCCAAATAGGGTTAGGTTAGTTTAATGGATTGTCTTGTTATTTTTCATTTTAGGGTTGTCACTTAGTCATGTTTTGGTATAGTTGTTCTTGGCTTAGGGTTTATTATCCTTTGAATGTTTTTTTTAGGGTTGTTGTTGTTTATATGGTTGTGTCGTGTTTGCAACCTTTGGTTTAGTTTTTATTTAAGGCTTCAAACTTTAACTTATGGTTTGAGTTGAGTTGTTGTCCAATTCTGTTCGGTTTTTCATTGGGATTCTTATTATACAGGCTGTTTCTTTGGGTTGGACAAAAGTTTTTTTTTGTATTGGTAGGGGGATATTCGCAGCATTATCATGCCGCTTTATCATTACGTACCTTTTTTTGGTTTCGGCGTTACTGGCTGATTTTTCGTAACGTTTTAATTCATATGATTCAAGGTGTTTAGAATAAGTATTTCAAATTTTAAAATTACATTCCTGCGCTTTGAGATGAGTTTCGAGAGACGTTTGGATTGATTTGTTGTGAGAGACGTGTCACCGGCATATTTATATTATTTTCTCATGGTATAATTTTAATTGGTTGGTGAAATAATTTGGTGCCCATTGTTACGACACGAGAGCAGAGTGCTTCATAAACCCGGTGGGTTTTCCAGTGTTGAGTCGCCCTTATTCGGGTGTGAATTCTATTTGGCCGATTTTCTTTATCGGGTAAGTTCTTGTGCTTCTGTCGTTGTGGCGTGGATAAGGTTTATGTTTCATGTGGGTTTTTAATGTTAGAATTTATTTACAGCCCTACCGTTACCCCAACTATTTCCGGGATTTGGGCCCAGTGATACCGTTGCAGTACCTACGGTGTACGAAGAAAAGGAGTTATTCCTGTTAAGACTTCAAGCCGTCTGATTTTATCGGGTTCTTCAGGAAATCTCAGTTGGATACCAACACCAAGAAGACGATCCGCTCGTGACAATATTCTTATATTTAATTCCCCATATATGCGTTCTTTTTTACCCGGTGCTATGCGAATTGTAGTTAGTCGTTAAATTATGTGTCTATCTATTTTATAAGGCCAACTTTGCTAGCGAATGTTCAATAGCTTCAACTCATAACAATCGTTCTCTTCCCTTATAATGTATGTACAAGGTAGATATATATAGCGACTCTGCAGAGTAGTTAGATTGCCTACTTTTCTGGGTACGTTTTAACTTACGACTTGCTTTTTGCGAACAATTGTTATACGTTATTTTCTAACTCTCTAAATTCTAAAAAAGGGTTCATCATGTTCCTACTATACGTTTGGTTCTCGATTAATTTACAGGAACTGTACTTTTCTTAGGACTCGCGCGACTCCTTACTTATTTTAAATCGTTGTGATAACCTACCCATTACCTGAATAAAATGTTTGTGTTCTAAATTCTACGTTTAATTTGTTAGTGTCATAGGACATTCAAGTGCACCTGAGTGTGCTTTAATGTTTTATTATGCTACAGTCTCCAATACGCACGCATTGTTTCCGTCCTTGTAGGTAAGTCCTGAACCAGTTGAGGACCAGTCCTCTTATTCCAATTCCCTCCAACCTGTGGAGTAGGATTGGTACAGATACGGTATCGAAGGCTTTAGCGAGGTCTAAAAATATGCCAGCACATTTTTCGCCATCGTCCAAACACTTAACGATCTTGCTGACAAGCACATTGACCGCTTGTTCGGTAGAGCGGTTTTGTCTAAAACCGAACTGGTTAGGAGACAGCAGGTCATGCCTCTCAAGATATAAGAGAAGCCTACGATTGACGATTTTCTCAATAAGCTTACCTATGACACTTAACAGTGAGATGGGTCTATAGTTAGTGACTTCCTTTCTATTCCCACCTTTGAAGATTGGAGTGACTAGTGCAATCTTTAAGACATCCGGGAATGTACCAGTTTGCATGCTCAGATTACACAAGTATGCTATAGGTTCCGAAACACTGTTTGCCACCATTTTCAGTATGTCAGGTGTTATACCGTCAATGCCAGGGGCGCTTCCGGTTTTCAACTGGCCTATAAACATGGCAACCTCCTGTGCATCCGTAGGTGTCAGGAAGAATGAGGAAGCCGTGTGCGGCACCACATGGTTCCTTGAGACGCGAGTTTGATCATTTGCGTTCACGTTCTTCTGCCGAACAGTTGCGTCGGCTAGCTTTTTGCCAATTGAACTGAAAAATGTGTTTACTGAGTTAAGTGACTTGAGGGGATCATCCTCCAGGGAGAGAAGATCACTTACATGGCTTTGTGAAGACGACAAACCACATACCGACTTCACAGTCTTCCATGTCTTCCTAGGATCAAGTCGGCTCGAGGCAAGTTCGTTCTGGTAAAATTTTTCCTTGACCGATTTAATTAAGTTCGAGCAAATATTTCTATACTTTTTGTACTGGTTTTGTAGTAGTTCATCGTTCGGACTTTTCATTGCTTGCCGATGCAATTTACTTCTTCGACGAACACTCCTTAGGAGACCAGCAGTCATCCATTTTTTAATGGCAGTTCCGGAGTTAGAGATGGTGACGGTTTTTTTATGTGACTTAATGATGGTAGACAGTGCCGTACAGAGTAAGTCGCACGCCGAGTTGACTTCGTTGATTTCATACAACTCAGACCAATTAATCCTTTCAATATCCTGAGAAACAGCCTGCAGATCAATTTTAGTTAAAGTTTTACAATTATCTTTACGCAAATTAGTGTCGATAAGTGTCACTACAAGGGCGTGATCGGTGATATCCTCGTTGCAAACAACTACGGCTGTTTTAAGTTTAGATTTCATCATGACATGATCTAGGCAACTCTCCCCACGCGTGGGCAACATATTACCTGTGAAGAACCCGTGTTCCGAACATAAGTTCAAATAGTCGTCAGAGGCGGCACTACTCGTATTAGACAGGATGTTAATATTTATGTCGCCTGTTATAATAATGTTATTGCTATCTTTATGTTTGCATAAAAAGGAATTAAGGGTATTTAAAAAATCTGTCAGATTGTGATAGCTAGGGGATCTGTAGATACCCAATAAACAAATGCAGCTATTTATAGTTAAGAAAAGAGCGTTTGCCTCTTTGATGTTAACTGTGTCCAACTTTACGTTGTAGTGGTTCCTTACAAAAATCAATACTCCGTCATTCTGCAAGCTGTGCTTGTCAGACGCAAAGCACTGGTAGCCGTCCAGGGACGGCAGCGTTGGCCAAACAGGCAACCAGCACTCGGTCAAAACTATGGCGTCCGGAGTAAGGTTGGCCCGCCTCAATACACATCTGAAATAGTCCAGATTACACTGGTGGCTGCGAATGTTTTGGGTCAATACAAGAAAAGGTTTTTTAAAGTCTGTTATTATATTAGTGCAATCCTCCAAGCGAGAAACCAGTTTGTTATCGCACAACTGTGCCGCATCCATATCATCAGCTACAGTGTTTAGGCCGCCCGCATACTGCCCATCCTATCTAAGCAACAGTTAGCGTGAGTGTGATCAGTCTGAACACGATCACTTTGTAATAAAAATGGTATTAAACTGCAATTGACATAAAGTAGGATAATTGAATATGAACTTTGATTAAATATTATTAAGTAACATGCGGCGCTATGCGTAATTAAAATACCTAAATATTCGTAGAACCGCTGAATATTTATACTATTGTTAAATAAATAATAAAATGTAGTGCGAGATGTTCTGCATAAAATATAAATAACGGGAATATTTATACTATTGTTAAATAAATAATAAAATGTAATGCGCGATGTTCTGCATAAAAAATAAATAACGGGAGGGTTATAATAACCAGTATCTGGCACATGAGTCATGCTCGCTGTGGGTGAAACGTGTACGAAGTGTTCGGCGCGCCTTATGAACTTATTCAACAATTCAGCAATGCAACAATGAAGGGCACCGGCGCTCAGCTGAGCCAGAGCGCTACCCGCACACGCAAACATAAACACAACAAAAGTACCATTGCTGTACCAGGGTAATGGGACAAAAACAAAAACACAATAGCAATATAACATTACTGATAGCGCATTACCATATGACTGAGTACATTTAGTGGTCAACGTTTGATTTAACAGGGTAAAATACACTATTAATAGATTGTTTATTCTAATACTGATATTAATATTATACTGGTGCAAGTACAAGGTACCCAAGTAGCCATCGTAATGAATATATGTGTGTAGAAAGTGTAGGTATTTAAATCTAGTGTATTTGGAAGCGAAAGTAATCTTATAAAATAAAAAATAGTATACACAATGAAAAAGTAAATGGTAGGTGGTATTTAAAATTATTTTAAGCTGCTCAACATTTCTGTGTTCTTCACCCAGTAGTGCTGTGCTTTGTCGGCCTTCCTAATGTACACACGGCCATGCTTAATCCAGACGATTTCGTAACCGATCTCCTTCGCTCGCAGTCGAGCAGCAGTGTGCAGGGCTTTAACCTCCTTAGAGAGGTGCTCGACCACGTAAATTGGGGATTTTGTTGGCCCCTCAATACCCAGGTGGCGCGAGTTCAGCTTATCGTCGGCATTTTCTTTATTGAACTTGCGTGTTGCTGCCAGGAAGCCATCGCGGAGGCGAGGTGATGCAAACTTCACGAGTACCGAACGCGGCCTCGGACTGGTAGAATTCTGTTTCGCCAAGCGAGTACACTGAACAATTTCGTGGTCCTGCACCGGGTATGCCACCGTAGTGCCCAGTTTCTGCACGATCTCAGCAAGACTCTCACCGTCGAATTCAGGAACACATTGGATTTCAGCGTTGCTTGCACGCGACAACTGCTCCAACTGGGTTAGGCGGCTGGACAACTCGGCCACGGTCGATTTCAGCTGGAGATTTTCTTCTTTTAGAAGACTTACTTATTTTGCTTACAATACAATTTATCTTTTTTTTAGTGACTAAACACCATTGCAGTGAATTTAAATGTACATACAGTCAGCAATTTATTTGTCTGTGACAATGCTTATCGACCGACGTAAATTTTAGTATGCCGAGGTTTTGCGGTAACATAGAAATCAAATTAGACTGTACATACATATACAAGGTAAAACTGCTGGTGGTTGGGTTAGTCTGAACATTTCTGGTAAGGATTTTCATCGTAATTTTTAAATTCAAAATTATGTCACCCCTTTACTTAATGTCGAACACTTTGATCATCGACCAATGTGTAAACACATGTTGACAATCACGATTAAAAATCTTGAAATACAATTGAAAGGTGGTGTTCTGTCGAATAACTACCCACTTCAGTACCTATTCTTACACTCTATTAAAAGACAGAATGTACAATAATCAAGCACTCTCTGAGATATACGTTTATCATGTTTTTCCAGTTTCAGTTGTTTTTCAATAAAGACTTGTTAAGGTTGTTTGACTTCCAATTGTTTTTCAATAAAATACCTGTCAAGATTGTTTGGCTTTTTTTTAATGTTAATAAAAGAAGTATGTATAAATGACGCTGACTGTACATGAGTTGGTGACTGTACAAAACAAACAGACACACTGTCGTCGCACGCGCAGATGTGGTGGCGCTAATTAAAAACGTTTGGTCAAACAAGCTCATGTTACGACTGCGTTTTGTTCATTTTAAGTGACTCAATTTTAAAAGGATTACTTCGTAATAGCGCTTGTTTTAGAGTTCCGTAATTAAAGGTTTCAAAAGATCATAGGTATTACTACGACATTGCTGCTTGTCCATCCGTTTGCCATATTTCTGTACCTTTTGAACCTTGTATTAAATGCTGTGGCCGGTGCAATAAATAAGTAATGAAAATTAAATAATTAAAAATCAAGGCACGTTCCAATACAAGAAACATATTTTTAGCATCATACTCTTCGCGTGACACTTCGATTGCCATTTTGGATAATCATATTACTTATCAATTTCCGACCACCCAAGCCGAATGTTAAAACTCCTCCGGGTATGCTTATATACATATATCTTATATTCTCATCGGGAATGTTCATATATCACCAACATCAATGGCTTTCTGCCAAGTTTCTTGGCAATGATGGTCTTTCCGAATGCGCTGGTAGTTTCAAAAATACATCTATAAGAGCCCTTGGCGGCCAATTTGCAAAAATAAATTTTTATTTTAATTTCATTTTCATTAATCGGTAAGTACCTATAGTTTACACTCTCACAAGCAGCTAACTAAGGTAATATTCAAAGTTAACCCCTCATACTTCTCAATCAAACTGCAAAACTTCTTTAACCAAACGCAAACAATTATGAAATTCTAAAATTATCCAAATCCGATCCAAACGAGAGCAGATTGCCGCGAAATTATTCACAAAGCAACCCTCACGGACTTGATGATATTGTATTAGGTGATCACATACGAATGCGATTTTAATGGGTACGTGGGACGCACCCCTCATAAAACATCTCGCGACCCAAGCGCGCACGGTAAAAGACCCATTTCTCGTGCCATTTTCCGTCGACGCTTATGACATTTCGCGCGCGATGGCCGCCAGCCCCAATCTAAATTAAAATCTAAAACCTTGTAAACAAGGCAAGTGCTCACTTTTTCGGGGATTTTAACCCTCCGAATTAACGAGAGTTATAAAGGGTCGGGACGGTGCAGTGGTTTTTGTCTCTGTTGCGCTGGATACGTACACAGTAGCATTGTAAACTACCCTTTTATGCCGTATTTTTATTGTTTGGTTTATAACAAAATAAAACAAAAACAGTTCAAAAAAAAATGTATAATAAACAATAAATTAATGAATTTTAAAAATTCAAATAAAATCACAAAGAAAAAAAACAACACAGTAAATTTTGACGTTCTATTACGGTTTGTCAGTTGCACTTCGTACTGGAGAGACGATAGCGGAGCGCGGGGGCGACGACTTGATGACAACCGAGCCGACGGGGGTCGCTCGTGGCAGCTGGGGCTCCTTGCGGTGCCGCAGGCCACGCTCGCTATGGTTATGGGGCTTCTCGGTGACCCGAGACTCCACTCTGCCTTTTTGGAGTTCAGTCAGGTTGGTGGCAAGTTCAGCTGCTGCTTCGCCGTAAATTTTGTGCCCCCGACGCACCTGTTGCAAGCGTGGCGTTGATCATAATATTACAGTCGAGTGGATCTAACATAACTATGATTATAGTCACATTGAACTAAGGCTATGGGATTTGGGTGCTGAAACTAGGCTAGCGAACATATCTTCGTTCAAATTTGATTCAGCTGTCTGAAGAAGGGTACCCAGGCATTAGCCAAAGAACAAATATTTTTTACTAAATAGTATATCCTGATCTGCAGGATAGACGAAGCGTGCACGATATTTCTCGTCTATTGCAAATGCCATGCAAGGTCCGTCCGGATTGCTACCACCATCTTACTCGCTAATCCTGCCGCTAAGTAGCAGTCCTTGCACTGCTGTGTTCCGGTGTGGAGGTAAGACAGCCGGGGAAATTACGGGCACAAGAGGCATTGCATCTTAGTCCTCTAGGTTGGCAACGCATCTGCAATCCCTCCGGGGTTGCGGGTGTCTATGGGCAGTGGTGATCACTTACCATCAGGTGACCCACTTGCTCGTTGGCCTTCCTATTCATATAAAAAAAAAGCCATCTGATAAGTTTAAAACCAACCTCGTCCTTCAACTCGGCGCGGCGCTGCGACACCCACTCGATCTGCTCCTGTAGCCGTTTGCACTCTTTATCGTTGCACAGCAGGTCAGTCCGCAGCGACTCCATTATCTCGTGATACTTCTGCCTCACGTCCTGGTCAATGGCGTGTAGGTTCTCAATCTCGTTTTGAGTCTCTCGGATCTTGGATTTTGATAGACGAAGACGGCCTTCCTGTTGATTGAAAGGTATATCTGATATGTGTGGTCACGTCATACACGTGGGTGTGTAATGATCGATATAAAAATATTTAATATGTTTTCTATCGATATATCAACATTTGATATAATTTCAAAGGGTATAATCACTCATTGTGTATAATAAACGTTTGGTATAATTTTAAAATATATACATTTATTTCGTATATTTATCGTTCGGTATAACGCTTATTTCTTATAACGCTAACCTAACCTAACCAACTTTTTTAAAGCAGTTCGTTTTTGTTGGGGGACGCAGTTCAAACCTAACCTAACCTACTTTTTGATAGCAGTTCGTTTTGTGATTATGTATCTAATAGGAAATAAGCATTATACTTAAAGAATGTTATATTAAATGATATTATATCAAATGATCATTATAAGAAATGATAATTATGTCATATGTAAATATATTAAGTGTTGTTATATGATTTAATAATTATATCAAATGAGCGTTACTGCTACTAATATTATACCAAAAATTTTTATAGCCATCGTTGCGCACCCCATACACGTCACAATTGAGACGGCATTCAAAAACCCTTGAACAACAGCTGTTATCACCTTCTCAGCTAGCTTGCGCGTGAGAACGTCCAGATGGTCGTCGAGGCTGTCCTTTTGCTCCAGCTCCACGGCTTGCACGACGTTGCTGTGCGGGCACAGCCGGTGCATCAGGTGCAGCGGGCCCGACGACTCCTCCTGAGAACACAGCATTAACTAAGCCACCAATTTAGGACATTACGACTAAAGGTCTTCGCACATTAAAACAACTCAACGGCGACTCGACTCTATGCTAGACATTGAAATTTAAGCCCTGTGTCATATGTTCTAGGTTTAATTTCAAAAAATGATTATAAAGTAGTGTACAACGAGTGGCCTACGCATCGTACACTAAAGGTCAACCCCGACACTTTTGTCACGCAATGACCACACGTCGTCCACGCAACGACCACACGTCGTCCACCCAACGACCACACGTTGTTCACGCAACGACTATGCGTTTGCGACTGACGTGTGACGGGCAACCATTTGCCAAATGAGTTGCGTTGTCCACTCGTTGACACCGCGTTGTCCACTCGTTGACAACGCATTGCCCACTAGTGACCATTGGGTGGATCAACTAGTTGACTACTCATCGAGAGTGTGAGTTGAGTTGGTGTCGGATAGGCGTGGAGTTGTTTTAATGTGCGAAGACCTTAACCGAGCTAAGTTCGCACCTCGCTGGAATGCGGCGTCCCGCCCGCTTCCCCGCTCACCTTCCCGCGGTCGTCATGTCGTGTCAGTATGGCTAGCATCTTTGCCGTTGACATGCGTCTTCCGAATTATCGTCTCCTATTTGTTGAATTTCAGATTTTTGAACTGTTCTCGTTAAGACGCGAGGTGCAAACTTAGCTCGATCGAAGTGTCAGGCCAGGCTATTTTGAACCAACGAAGGATAACTTTCACCCATACGAAAACCATATTACGGAAATGTTTGACAAAAACATGGGTGATTAAATATTTTTAATCAAATGGGCTTCTTCTTTGACATTCTGATACGACACGATTTCTACCATTATCATTGCCATTATTACTATCGACGACTATTTTTCCAGTAGGTTCCAACAGTAAATGCAAAGGGTTCCCTTTCGTGAATAAAATACTCGTAGCTAATAAAACAAGCTACCTGTTAATTTGTATGTCAACAGAACCCTGTGGCATGTGGATTAACTCTTCATTGTAACAACACAACAGTAGGTATAGCAATCGTAAAATTATTCAAGTAGGTACCTTCCGAGTACGTTCGTAGTGTTGCGTCATCCATAGTTCCTTTCGTAGTTTCATTACATCGACCTACAACCAACGACATGGATGGTTTTTGACACACTTATAGCCGCAAAGAAAATTCAAAGAAAAGCTAAGGACCTACATGAATCTGTTAATACGAATCATTGGTATGCGTGTGTTGAGGCGTGGATTACACTGCCAATTTTGTTCAATTCTTCACAGACTACATATACAAAGTCTACTTAAGTAGGTAGGTAGTTCGAAATTTAAAGTTTGTATCATACCTTCCTCACTCTCCTATTATTAATAGCTATTATTGTGAGCGGAATAGCATGGTACGAACTTGTAATTTCTAACTTCGGACTGTAAGGTATCTAAATAAATCACTTCAGCTTTGCGGTATTTGTACTATTTAGAAGCCTTGAGTGTTATCGTTCGCAGCCAATGTTAGTGATTATGGCCACGTGAGCTTAGACAAAATAAAAAGTCAAGACGGTATTCAGCGAACGGCAAAGTGAGACTAAACCGCGAGCAGCGAGCGCGTGTGCTGTGAGTGGTTCTAACAGTTCTATTACGCTTGTGTGCGTGCAAGGGTAGTTTGAACCTCACTTTGCCGTTCGGAGGATTCCGTCTTGGCTTTTCATTAGGTCTGAGTAAATGTCACTTACCTTCGCCGGGGACCTCCATTTCCACCTAATGATGAGAGCTAGTAGGATCATAAGGACCCCCAGGCCAGCAGCCAACGATGTGTTTGTCTCCATTATGCACTACCATTGTACCACCAATTTACAAAAGCGGAAACTTTCGAGACCACGTTTTATACATTTTGTTGTTGTAAAAATATATGAAATTGACAGTGACACACGTCAGAGTTTGCATTTGGAATGTTTGTTTTTAGCGTATAGGATGAGGTTGAAGCAAAGAGTTCAGACTAAGGAATAGAGGGATGGTTAAAGTCATAGATATCTATACTAACATTATAAAGAGGAAAGACTTGACTGTTTGTTTCTTTGTTTGCATGCATTGAATAGGTTCCGAACCTACTGGACCGATTTGAATTTTTTTTTCACCGTTAGAATCCTACATTTTCCCTGACGAACATAGGCTATACATATTTGATTTAACGCGAACGAAGTCGCGAGCAACAGCTAGTATAGAATAATAGTCATACATCGTGTACGGATAGATCCTGAACTAATGAGCTTTTTTCGTCCAATCAAATGTGTGAAAGTGACGGTGATTTGTGTCATGCCATTTGCGAGTTGGCTCTTGTTCTCTCTCCCTTTTCCATTTTTTATATGTATATTTTTAATAATTACAAGCACTTTTTTGTTATCCTCTGGCGTTATAAACATCTTGTTTAATTTATTGCACCCTATCATCTTCTGGCTTATAATATCAAACATTCAAAGCAGCTGAATCAAGCCGCTACACATCGGTAACGCAAGAGACAGAGCGATATGATACCTACGGATGTCAGGGCGAGAAAGGTAGAAGAGACTTGTTTTCTTACACGGCTGTGGGTCTGAGAGGCCCCGCTGTAACTAGTAAAGTTTATTATATAAAGTGTTTACACACATACCCCCTTATTCATAAACGCTCTATAGGCTTCTGCTAACTTAGCAATCGTTTGTCCTTATCTGTGAAAGGTAAATGTCAAAGTGATAGATAAGGACAAGCGATTGCTAAGTTAGCAGAGGCCTACAGAGCGTTTATGAATAAGGGGGTAAATAGATAAGAGAGTTTATCTATTGAAAGTATTGAAATGTTAAGCGTGACGTAAGGTAGTGTGGACAGGGTGGAACGTGCGAATAATCTAAATATAATTAGCGGCACGGTGGTGGCAGCGGTCATCCGTCACCGGCTCAGGTGCGCAGCTTACTGCGTGTGCTCATCGCTATGATAACGTTTACGAAGGCTGCTAGTATTAAGCTAGACTTCCGAGCAAAGCGGCTCTGGCGCCACTGTCGCCGGGGTACGTTTAGCATGATTGTGGGCGTATCGGAAAGGGGAATCAAAACAGTGATGGTTTGCTAGCTGCATCGCCTATAACATGATTCCTTAGATTTGCGGCCATTCCCTCGATGGGCTGTCTGTCTTACCAGCTTGGAAGGAAACGTCGGCGCTGAAATAACTTCCGTCTTCGTTGATTAATATAAAAGGAGTTTGTCCATCAATCACCTGATTGTAATGAACGCCCAACGACCCATTTACTACAAGCCGAGGTGACACTGATTCTGCAAAGGGGTGCGTATCATTTTTATTTCATTTGTTAACTATACGAGTATGTCAACTGTATTATTCTAACCTGTCTGTAGAAACGTGACGGATGTGACACTGACGATGATGAGGTGGTGAATGGGGTACCTATATGTATGTATAATAGGGCACCGCACACCTGTCATTTAAACTGACATTGGCCCAAGAGAATAGAATAGAATACCTAATAGGGCGTTTGTCATTGTCATTGACGACTAAGTTGATGTATCATTTTGCTTGTGGTTAAAACAGCAACGGCAAAAGCTGGGACTGTGCTTCTCAAATATAATGATAAATGTCCTACTATTTAGGTACGACTGTGTAGTTTTGGCTAACATTGGCTTTTAGGTTATCTCATTAATAAGTCCGTGGAACTCTTAACGGTATGTTATAGCACAAAAATTAAGGTCAGTGTACTTTACGTAATAGGTGTGATTGAGCAAAAACTTTGATTGCATTTTTCTCAAATCGTTGTTTTTGGAGATACGTTAGATACGAGTGACACGGCAGAAAACGGGTCGACTAACCTCATTTTTATGAAAAGAAAAGAAGAAAAGAAAAGAAAATTTATTTTGCAAATTGGCCGCTAACGGCTCTTTTACATGTCTTTTTGAAACTACCAGCACATTCGGAAAGACCATCATTGCCAAGAAGAATGCGCCGCAAGAAACTTGGCAGAAAGTCATTTTTTCAAATAAAAATACAGTAACTAAGAATGAGTACGTAGAATCAGGATTTGCATGACATCCATAGAAATCTGGTGCACAGTTGTCATTGTTTGTTTAGGAAGCCGAATTCCTATGTCACGTAATAAGGTCGGCTGATCCCCCCGACGAGGCAATCACGCCGATACGTGGGTAATTGAAAGGGGCGCGGCCCTAATTGATCGCTTCCGGAGCGATATGATACGCCGATTACCGGCCCAGCTAATTTTTATGCGAGATTTGGATAACTTCTGTGCCATTTGTAACATTTTTTGGGTCTAATGATCATTTTGGTCGCTCAACTCAGTATGCTAGCACTGTACGCGAGTGCTTTATCGCGCGCGAGATAAACAGTTTTTTCTAGAAAGTTCCTGACTTATCATCTGACTGGCTACAACGTTGCCTAGTGATTTACAGATTGTTACGTACATAATCCTAAGCCAATTTAGGAAATCTGGGGTCAGGTGGCAAAGTTGCAGGTGGTAAATTAATCTGGGAATAGTTCAAGGGGTAAAATCAGTGCGTAAAATTTAAATTGTCAAATTTCTGCATTTTGCTAGGGTGGGGGTTAAAAAGGTTAACAGTCGTAGTAGATGCTACGTTAGCGCAAAATAATTATGAGGAATAATTCTAAAAAAAGTCGCCGGATTCGTTTATCACGCATTCTTGTCTCCACAATCAATCAAAATTAACGATCCTAACCTTAAAAGTCGGCATTCCCGCTGCATTTGACATAAACGTCGCGTTCAGAAACCGTTCACTCGTTCGCGGCGCGTTCCGTTTCACTTGCCGCGTGATCAAAGCGGGAAGTCGTTGTGTTAAGATTTACAGCTTCAGGAAGCTAATTAGGATGCGTGCAACGGACTGTATGGAGGTGCGAAGTTCACTTTTCAAGAAGAAAAAGTTCCGTTTCATTGATAATGCGTGGAGGCGATGTTTTATATTTGACTCAGTACTTTTCCATTTTTATTTGTTTCAATAATCATGACTTAGCTACTTAAACTCGTCAAAAGCTCTTCAAAGATATTTAGAGTAGTGTTGTGCCTAAACTAAACTCCGATTTTTTCGATGATACTATTATTATAATACATCTTAATTGGCAACTTATTTAAATAACTTACCGACAGGTTCATTTCTTCGATACTTCCTAAAATAATATCTTTAAGGCATACCCAAGTTAAAGTTAATTTAAAAAGACTCACTCAATTTAAAACGCCAGAAGCTAACAGCATTCACATTTCAGTCATAATTAATGATCTCAAAATATCTCAAATTAAAGCTTAACACATTTTCAAATTGCCGCGGCGGCTCACACGCTATGGATGCGTTCCGCGAGACTTCGCGTGACAACGACGCTAAAAAAACTCGCCAAGTGCGAGTCGGGCATACCTAAATTTAGATCTTGTATTGACGCCTGTAAAAGAATACCACGTTAGAATATTTATTTTTATAGAGTTTAGATTAGTTTGCCACAAAGTATTTTTAAACGTAGGAAAGTGATTAGCATAATAATGCTACAGTATTTGTTTTCGTAAAATTTAGTTTGTTTTGTGAAGGTACTTGTTTAGCGCGTTTTTATACACATGGGTCACGTTTCTTATGGTTTCCATAGCAAATATCTTCTCACATATTCTTAACCCGAGAGTTTATATGCGCAAACGTTTTATATATATCGCACAGGCATAGCTGTCTTGCACGTATGGTAGGAGATAGTAGCTAAGTAAGATTCATAATAATGGATCTGTACGAAGTAACGCTTGATTCAATCAATTACCAAAGTCACTTAAATACCTAAACAAGTAGAGCAGCTATGATTAAACTACGGGTTCTATTCTAATTCCTTAAACTACGGAACTCTATAACTATACTATAGTCTATGGTTGGATGCCTCCCCCGCTACTGTTCACAATAAATTCTAAGTCAATGACGCGTCTTGTCACTTTCTAACCACCGAATTAAGATAAGGACGTACAGATTTTTTACAAGCCGGCATTCTAGAGCACGTTTTTGTGACGTAATTTGTAACTAATTAAGGGGCAAAAAGTAACGGTTTCTTTGATCTGACGCTTAATGAGGAGCGAAGCTAAGCGGTGCCTTAGTGTCCCGATGGTAGCGGTACATACCGAACCTATTCGAGGAGTAAAAAATGTATTGGACACTATTTGACACCAATTGACTTGCCTACTGTGAGTTGCACTAAGATACTTTTACAATAACAATAGACAAAACCGACGTTTTTATTACATATTTCAAAGAAAACCTGAAATTACCAAATCTATGGTTTAGTGTAGTTTAGAATTAATTCCCGACGATGTTTCGTAGGTACTCATTATTTTATAAAAACTGCTGCTTCGTAAATTAAAAAAAAACAATCCAATAAAATATTCGCGTAGCTTACGCTAGGTTAGGCTAGGTTAGATTTTTTTGCAAAAGTTAATACATAGGTACTTGCCTACTTATACATATAAGCAGATAATGATTTTTTGTCAAATGACGAGTTTGTGAAATGATGCATTTGTGAAAACTTAAAATGATTGCAACACAAGCCCAAAAATTAAATATAGTTATTGATAACAAAGATATTGAACAAGTGACTAGTACAAATTTTCTAGGTATTTCAATAGACGGTAACTTTAACTGGAAGTCCCATATTGAGAAAGTCAATAAAACACTGTTACAAAGCTGTTATGTAATTTCAATCTTGACTAATACAACATCAATGGAGGTAGCAAAGACAGCATACTATGGTATCTAATGTTTATCCTTTTCTTACATTGGTGTAATATTTTGGGGCAATTCAGTAAATGTTCAATCTATATTTATACTACAAAATAAATGTCTGCGTATTACATATAAATATATGGATTCTGTAAGAAGCATTTTTATAAATAATAATGTATTAACGCTGACATGCATAATATATACATCAAATTGGCTTGTTTGTTAAAGAACATAATGAGTATTTTACAAAGAAAAGCGACTTAAAGAAAATTACCTTTACGAATTACCTTACGATCGCAATATAAATATGATATGTGTATCTTTAGTCCGACCTTCTAGCTATATTCTTAAAAAAGAGCGCCTAAATAAACGGTATAAAGATTTATAATCATTTGCCCGAGTACCTATATAAAATCTTAAGATGGTAATAAATTTAAAAATAAACTTAAGGATTTTTTACTTTGTATGTGCTTTTATAACTTAAATGAATACTTTATAATTATAAATAATTTATAATAATAAATAGGTACCCACCTAAATATTGTACGTCCGAAATGGTTAAACTGTTGAAACTTATAAAAATCATGTTATCACAATTGTACACGGTTTAATACAATAAAGGTTTCTTATTTCTTAATGATATTTGCGAAACAAGTAAAATGCGATTGCTAACTCAACAGGAAGTAACAAACAACTAGCAAGATTCCAATTAATGTAAACAAACACTCATCCTGCCACTACATTATTTACGCTAAGCACCTATATACACACGGCCAAATTCAAAATGGCGTCGGAGCATCGATGCGGTTTCTTAGAGTATTACCAACATTACCATACTTCAGGCGGCGAAGCTTATTTAAATGCTCCACCGACTCCATTTAGAGCTTGGAAAAATAAAACCGTGGAACGGATCCCGCGATCTCGCGTTGAGCCGCTTTTGTGGTAAATATGTATAAAGCAACACACTTACTCTCACAATCAAAAAATCTCGAGCCAAGACACTCTCAACCTTAATTCCCCCCCTCAAAACACATTGGAGGATTAGTCATACGCAAATAAACTTGGTCGATCTATACGCTTTGTCGCCAGCGTCTTTTTATTTTACCGCGTTATTTGGAAGCCTCAGCTGCCAGTCGCGTTGTTTGCGACTACGAAGTATCTTTTTTATGTTAAAATGTCTTAGATAGCTTCCTTATTATGCGTAGGTGACTTGTGTGTGGACAAATGTACTCTGTGAAGTACTTTACGTAAATACATTTCGATGTAGGTAGAATTATACAATCGACTACATGAAAGTGAGTTTTATATTCCTCTTCAAACGAAACCGTCGTCCATTGTATCTACCGTAAATAAAGTCTTTTGTTAGGTACTGAAGTTAATTAAACAAATCACACATAGGTATATACTTAAGTAGGTACAAATTGACGTTTCTTCTTTACTTGTAAGTAAGTAAGTACGTCACGAATACATTTTACAAGTAACCCAAACCGCGCTACTTATGATTTACTAACTCAGAAAACACGACGTGACTTAAGTTAAACGATTAGACGAGTCCCGGGAGCACTTTAATGTTTGAACAATGTTTCCATTATCTCCCGCCTACACAGCCATAAAAGATAAAACTGACTCGGCAATTTTCCTCCATAACTCTAGAGCGGCAGAATACATACCCGTAAAACGGAACGCAAACAAAGTGAGCGTCGTTCTCCCGCCAACGATAACTTAATTTCAGTCCGCCATAAGTACGTAATTAGCGAGCCGGTACCTTATCGGCCGGTGGGTAATTAACCTCTCCGGGGGTGCCTTCCTGCTCCCTGCGGCCCCGTCCTCCCGCACCTTGAATACCTCATACCTCCCTGGTAATATTTCCGCCATATTATCCGAAGCCCGCCTACCTCCTCGGCCAATGGCGGCGCTTCCCGCGCTTTTGTTTTGCGCCCTTCCGATGCGTTCCGAAACGTTGTAACTTGGTCTGTTTTCTTTGGCGAATTTGGCCGTTTCGTGTAGGGAGTGCGGTTTGTTTTCGTTGACGCGCGTTTATTACGGTAGTTGTTTCTTGGTTCGTGAAACGTCTTAAGTGTTGGTTTGGTTTTTCCCCATTCCGACCTTAACAGAAAACCATAAGTTTTGCTTTTGTGTGTTGATGGTAGTTTTAAACAAGGGGGTCTACGGGTTCATATTTCATGTGTTATCATCTTTTATTGAGTGCGAGCGGGCATTGTTGTCGGTTTACGGCGGTATCTCCGGCGGTGTTTAGCGGCGCGCTGATGAATGCGTCGGGCGTCGCGTTACACCCACCGCCACCGCGCTGACAGCTTTTATAATAGTTCCTGCTGTTTTACGATCGTGTCCGAATTTTTAATGACTTTGATGTTTTAAATTAAAACCTTTTAAAAGAGGTTTGTTAATATCCGTTCACATTGTACAATACAACTTATTTTTGTTAATAGAAAAATATATTCACAGCAGGCATACACATAGTAGTCAATAAGTAGGTACCTACATTTACACACAATTAATAATATCTTATGTGAGAAGACAGATAAAACACAGGTTCTAAAACCAAACCTAACCAAAGCGAACGTAGAGACAGCAAAAGTTGCCATGCCAAAATTAAAAATAACGCCCCAGACACTGGTGTTCTAGTTGTGCTTATTGTATGCCGTAAATTATTCAATACTTTACGAAGCGAACAATTAATACATTCGTCACTTCTATTTTTCATCAAACAATACTGGCTGTAAATAAAAACACAATCACCGAATACCAACCAGCCAGCAGCGAGCGTTCCAAATATCAATTTTCAACGAAAACACCCTAATCGATCGTTCGGATTTCGAGCGGTCATTTGTCAAAATTACGCGAAGCCGTTAAGCCGCATAATTTTTGGCGCGAACGCGCTTTAATTGGCGCCGGCGAATAAAGCCCGGTTTACATTTACACAGCGTTTTAATTAATAGGTCGTGGTAGCGATATTTAGTGTGTGCTGGCCTTACATTGGACGCGATAGTTGTGTTGTTTTATTGGTTGGATACGAGGGTAGATAATCGTGTGTACGAGTATATTGTAATGGTTATATTTTAACAACTTACGATTGTTCACATTCCTTCAGCTTTCATCATCATTACAAGCCACAGTTGCGTGCCTCCAGTGCTCCTCGGAAGGAAATTGGTGGCGGAAGCTGATAATTAGCATACTTTCACATTTAAATTCACAGTTTTCACTCCCTGGAGACATTGTTTACAAGAAATCTAACCATCAACTGTCAAGCGAATGTAGGTTAACACCTCTTGTCTTGTCATCGTTTGAAACGTCAAAATTAAACGCTCCTCATTATGTTGCCGAGCCTGTTTGTTCATTCAGAATCGTATAGTATGCAGCAGGTTGTTTATGGTTTTCCTTTCAGATTCTTTACGAGTCTTGCTACAACCCAATGCCCCGGTGTATTCCAGGAGGTGTTTGGTCCCGGCTGTTTGATCACGGCTGTTTGGTCACGGCTGTTTGATCACGGCTGTTGGATCACGGCCGTTCGATCACGGTGTTCGATTCCGGTTGTGCCACCGGCGGTTTAGTCCCGGCTGCTTCGGCCGACCTACCCGAGCCGATTCCGCATCGGTTGCCCGCGGATTTGCCCGACCGGGCTGCAGCTAAGATATTCTTTACCATTAATCATAAAAGAACGTAGATCAGCCAAACCACGCTTAACCATACCCTGTGTTGTATACTGGTACTTAGGATACCCTAAAGTAGCCTAAGAGAACTAATTAAACTACCCACATATCAAATTGTGAGACTTAATCGGTTACCTGTAATACGTAAAAATAAGTCGTTTACGTTTAAAATAAGTATATTACTTTTTAAATAAGTGTTGTGTTATGACAATCTGTTCGGTCTGCTCAAAATAAAGTGGATTGAAATTAATAACCTTTTTAATTTATCTCCAAGCTACTACCAAAAATTTTAAACATTTCATGGCGCCCGAACAGATTGTTAGCGTGTAGGGTAATCCGCTCAGTGAACGGAAGGGATTACTTTGGCTGATCACGTATTTTATTAATTTTTTTTTTGTGTTAGCACTGACACTGTTATACTTTAACAGTACTACGGTTTACTGTTTTTACTGTTTTTACTGTTTTTTTTACAGTTTTTTCACTGTTTTTAACTGTTACTGTTATACTTTAACAGTACTACTGTTTACTGTTTTTACTGTTTTTACTGTTTTTACTGTTTTTTTACTGTTTGAACAGTTTATACTGTTATTACTCGTTATATCGTACTGTGTGTCAGGTACATTTGTAATTGGCTGATCTCCGGTTTTTTCGAATATTACCTTAACTTACCTATCGCCTAATTAACGCTGCGCTATTACGTTCTTATCCTTGCGGGTGGTAGGACCTTTATGCACGGTCCGTCCGGATCGCTACCACCGTCTCGCCTGCTAATCCCACCGCTAAGCAGCATTACATACATTGTTGTGTTTCGGTGTGGAGGGCGGGATATACCGGTCATATATTGCATACGAGGCCGAACATCTGGTCCTCTTGGGTTTTTTTGACCCTTCCGGTTTTTTTTACCCAACTTTTTTTGAAATCTTTTTTTTTGAAAAATTTTTTTTTTTGAAATTTTTTTTTTTGAATTTATTTTAAATCAAATTTCTTTCCACATACAATTGACTATCATTATCATACAACTAGTATTCATTAACAACCATAACCTGTGAGCACGCCATTCGTTGTCACTATATTGATTATTCTCCGGTACACACAATTAATACAATGTCACATTCTAACGCGGAAGAGCGACCCATCGCTTTCAACCTTTTAAAAATGAATTCCAGCCAATTAATTGCAATTCATTTTGAATGCAATTCATTCTGGAAGATGACAATGGAAAGCAGCTGGGAAGATGGCATGTTAAAGATTTTAAGCCAGTCTCACCCAATGCGACTTAACGACAAATACATATGCTTTTACTATTTTACTTCACAACTAATACCATAATAATTTCTTTAAAACCCCGGACCGTAAGGAATTTTAATGGATCGATAAGAACTGTCCTGGGAGTTGGCTTACACATGGAATGATTTCTGAATGGATAGATTGTACGAGTTTGGTACTCGCGAAATTTGCGGGCACGTTTTTTTTTTACTTCTAGAACTTCCTTCCAGCTTATTTCTTCTACCTGGACCCCATCCAGCTAGAATAAGCCTACACCGGTGCGGATCGTGACACCTTAAGGAAGCCTACACTTTCCTTTCCTAGAGCGGGTGGTGACTCTACAATAGCTGCGAGATGGGACGCAACTCTACTCTTCTACATCACTTCCAAACTCTTTCCCTGTTCAGACTCCGTCAAAGGTACAGTTACACCTGGAACGGTACAACTGACTGGGGAATAGTTGGAAATCTTTTCTTTCCTTTTTTTTTTTTCTCCTCCTTGTCACGTTTCGGTTTTCTTTTCAGGTTACGTCTTAGGTCTAAATAAGCCTTTTTCACTGATGCGGTTCGTGACATCTACCTAAAGCCTACACGTTCCGATACTGAGCGGGTAGTGACTCAGATACCTGGACAATACCTCGATCTAAATTTAAGTCATTAGCGTTAACGTGTATCCAATGGTTTACTGCAAATTCTCCGAGTTCCACTCTGTTAATTTTAAGTTTTAGTTTGTAAGGTTACTCTGGTTATTGCGTACTATTTCACTTTGCTACCTTAGGACCCTTTGGTCTCAAATACATATTTTTTTTTTATTATACATATCTGGTATATACACCAGCTCTTACCCGTAGTAGGGTTGGGACTGGACAACCACGTTTAACGCTAGTGGCCCAGTCCTGAACCTATGATTCATTGCATCTTCCCCAGACAGGCGAAGACTGCCAATCCCACTCTAGAGGCTATCTACCCCAGCCCTCTAGTGTTTTTGAATAGTATAGACAGGCATACGTTTGTTTCCTTAGTTTTAAGCTGTAGTAGGTTTGGTCCTGGATAACCACGTTTCTCGTTAGTGGCCCAGCTCCGGACTTACGACTTTATTCGTTGACCCCACGGGCATCAACATTTATTCCACGTGTGGATAATTTTTCCCCTGTTTACCCACAGGAGCAGGAGCCTTACCGTATCACTTTTCATACGTTGCAATTTAGTTTTTTTTTTTTTTCTTTTTTCTTTATAGTAGTTTGGATTTCTGCTTGGGTCTTCTTAGATTCCGTCGGAGGTTTAAGCAAAAATAAGCCTAACACTGATGCGGGTCGTGACATCAGAATAAGCCTACACGTTCCCGTCACTGAGCGGATGGTGACTCAGAACACCTACGACGGTTCCTTAGGGATTCAGATAGTTGCTCCGGCTTGTAATTTAAATTCTCATTTTCGTTTTACATCTTCAACCAGGTCACTTCCGTCACTGTTGCAGGTCAAGATCGAAGACTCGTAGCTTTTGTCGCTAGCGTTTTCTTGAGTTCTAGTGCGTCCTGTCGTAATTTTCTTGCGTTGCACGGCGTCGCTCATGACTATCGCTCGCGTTAGCTGCAAACTGCCTCGCTAGCTTAACACGCGTTTTGCGTCGCTCATGACTACCGCTCGCGTTAGCTACAAACTTCCTCGCTAGCTTAACACGCGTTTTGCGTCGCTCATGACTACCGCTCGCGTTAGCTACTAACTTCCCCGCTAGCTTATCACGCGTTTTGGCGTGTCAGGTTTCACGTGTGGGCTGCGAGTTTGAAGCAAGCGTGGCTATTAGGCGATCCAGTACAGAGATTGCACCTGTCATATAAAATTGCAGTACTACCTGTAGGTTCTGGGTAAGCTGACTCATTTGTAGCATTTCTAAATTCGACGCAGAGCATAGAGTTTTTTGAGGTGAGAGATTCTGGTTGCGGTTTCCGATGATGCGTTACCTGAGCTGGGATACAGCTCGGGGGCGAGCTTGAATTTTACTCCTTCAGCTTGCTTCCGTAGTAAAATTCTCCTGGTTGAGGGGGTGTGTAATGGTTATATTTTAACAACTTACGATTGTTCACATTCCTTCAGCTTTCATCATCATTACAAGCCGCAGTTGCGTGTCTCCAGTGCTCCTCGGAAGGAAATTGGTGGCGGAAGCTGATAATTAGCATACTTTCACATTTAAATTCACAGTTTTCACTCCCTGGAGACATTGTTTACAAGAAATCTAACCATCAACTGTCAAGCGAATGTAGGTTAACACCTCTTGTCTTGTCATCGTTTGAAACGTCAAAATTAAACGCTCCTCATTATGTTGCCGAGCCTGTTTGTTCATTCAGAATCGTATAGTATGCAGCAGGTTGTTTATGGTTTTCCTTTCAGATTCTTTACGACAGACAGCCCATCCATCATGTCCATTCATCAAGTTCATTCAGGTTCCATCGATGCATATTCTGTGGTAGCGCTCTAGCGTAATGTTACCAGTTTCTAAATTTTTACCCCGGAAATAACGACAGCTGAATGGTTGTTTGTGTGAATATTAGCCTCAAAGTTGTTGTTTATTCATCCCACATTTTTCCTGGTTGTTGTGTTATCGTTTCAGAGATCCGGAATATTTTATCTCCGATTAATCATGTCAGATTACCCTTGTTGGAACTACACCTGTCCTAAATAGATTTACCCACCTTTCGAGGTTAGGAACTACCTTCGACTACGGCAACACATTCATGATTGCATTCACTCAGTTTGTGAATGTATCGATTCTCATTCGATCGAGGGGATAAATTTGTCTGTCCGAAGATGACGAGCACTTTTATATTAATAATCTCCAGCGGAAAGTCTCCTCCTAATTGTTACCCTCAGTGCTAATTTAAATCCTCGTTCTACTCAGGTGAGTTCTTGCAAATTGTACCTTTGGCTTGCTAGTGTTTGTAAAGTATTTCGTGATACTATTCTCTGGTTTTTTTATTACAGCGCCACGTTCCGCGCTGGCCTAGAATTTATACCATTTAACTGATAATCTTTGCTCCGATCTGGCCTGCTGCGTGGCAAGACTGAAGCCTACCCCCAATTTGTAAGTACAGCGAATTACGCGTTCGAGGTTAGGGATCTGGTTGGAACATTCAATTAATCTTGGTTACCATATTTCAGCATTAAAACACCTGCGCCGCGTTCCGCCGAGCTGTCGCAGAAGCGGCCCCAGCGTCCACGTCCCGCAGATACCCGGATTCCGCCTCTGACAAGTAAGTTCGCTTTGCATTTCCTTGCTACTTCGGGGGTAGATTGCCCAAAGTGTCTTGTGGGCAATTTCGGGCCCAGATCGTTTCCTAGTGCCGAATTTTCATCTTCTTTTATTCTCCTGAGCTTGGCCTAGCCAATTCCGGAGGAATTGGATGTTTTTCTATAATTTTACCAAATTAAATTAACCATTAATCTGCGCCCTGACGGTGCATATTTTCATTCTTGTGATCTGTTACCACTGGGTAACCGTAACCGTAACCTACCTACTTATTTACTTTTACCTTGTCAATAATAACTTCATTAAAACTATTCACTAAATTTCTTACTCCGCCCCGAGCGGAATGCTTCTGGAAAATACCCGGGACGAAGTCCCTTGTGTGTAGCGCGCTGCTGGACCATCTAGAGCCATTCCACTTACCACTTTTCAACTTTCTAAGCCTACCCACCTTTGCTTTTGCACAATGGAAGTGGAATTTAGAGTCACTATGCTCGCCTGCATAACCGCTTGCTACAACCCAATGCCCCGGTGTATTCCAGGAGGTGTTTGGTCCCGGCTGTTTGATCACGGCTGTTTGGTCACGGCTGTTTGATCACGGCTGTTGGATCACGGCCGTTCGATCACGGTGTTCGATTCCGGTTGTGCCACCGGCGGTTTAGTCCCGGCTGCTTCGGCCGACCTACCCGAGCCGATTCCGCATCGGTTGCCCGCGGATTTGCCCGACCGGGCTGCAGCTAAGATATTCTTTACCATTAATCATAAAAGAACGTAGATCAGCCAAACCACGCTTAACCATACCCTGTGTTGTATACTGGTACTTAGGATACCCTAAAGTAGCCTAAGAGAACTAATTAAACTACCCACATATCAAATTGTGAGACTTAATCGGTTACCTGTAATACGTAAAAATAAGTCGTTTACGTTTAAAATAAGTATATTACTTTTTAAATAAGTGTTGTGTTATGACAATCTGTTCGGTCTGCTCAAAATAAAGTGGATTGAAATTAATAACCTTTTTAATTTATCTCCAAGCTACTACCAAAAATTTTAAACATTTCAATATGTAAAAGTTTTGCTATTGATTTACTTACATTAAGCCGGCTTCGTTGGTAGGTAATACTAGTAACGCGGAATGTTTATTACATTATAAACTAAGCATACCTACCTACTTGCATATAATATTTCTAAAACTAGAACTAATTTTCAAAGTTAGCCAACACACACTAGCCAGTGTGGATCATTTTACATTGGCGTCATAAAAATTGCCGGTAGGTACCGTAGGTAGAGTCCGTGTAGAGTTGTGCGAAACGAAAAATCATAGAGATTTGAAGGTGTTGCAGCTCTTTATGTATGTATTGTGAAGGGAAGCAGAGGCAGGCCAAAAATAAGATGGCGGTATGACTTAAGAGTTTTAGCCGGACACTTTGTTAAAAGTAGATAGGTACTTACTGGATAGAGAAAGGAGAGGCCTGTGCCGAGCAGTGAAATAAAAAGTGCCTATAGATATTTGAAAAAAATACTATCTGGTAGGTACCATTTATAAATATGTAACATATTTTTAACGAATGACTGATTTTATCTCAATTACCAAAAAGGTTGCTAGTGAAACGCGTTAAATCCAGCTACTTTTGAACCTGACTGAGTGATCGTACTTACCTAATTGCGTTCTAACAGCAATCAAAGTAATGTGGATTACAGTAATTTTGTTAGACATATCATTAGTAACACCCGGCAAAACAAAGCTCCTAGTAAATAAGCAACAATTTATAATTAATTTTGTCAGCAGCACTTAATTAATAACAACAATGTCAATCGTGCACAGCCCGCTCTACTCTTTGCTGCGAGCGACACGAATTAACTTTTGGTCGCGAACGCAAGGACGTGCCGCTCACGGTTCATTTCACGCTCAATTCGGCGCCCTGTAATAGCACTGTAAAATACACAACTTTAACAATTGATTTAGCACTCTAACATCAACGTTGAAGTTTGTTATTTAAGCGTGAGTACTTGAGCTTTACAATAAATGAACGATCTAGTTTTTAAATATCGTGGACATTAGTTGCTCGTAGACCAGTTAATTTAAACATTTAAACTAATAAAATATATTACATACAGAGTGTGCATTTAATCTTGTATTTGTTTCTTTATATTTGTATAATAAAGCATTTACCTACTTACCTAACAACATGTAAACTTACGACACAAAAATGACGTTTAAAAAATACTTGAAAATGTATACGAATAAAACCTCTTACCCTATTTCTGAACGCAGCGTCCCGGTTCCACCCGCGCGCTGTCAAACTGCAACTTTTGGCGGGAACGCGACGCGGTCGCAATAAAAACCTTATAAAATTTCTAATAGGAAAACGTACGAGGAGTTTTCTGTGTGAATTATGAATGATAACGAGCGCGCGCCCCTTTGTATCGCACCGCGAGTCGACTGCACCAAGTTTCAACTTGTTTCTTTTGTAGATTGCGGTGGCGGTACGCGAAAAATAACATTGTTACGGTCCTGCCAATTTTGAAGTTGGAACCCGCGTGGCTCAAGTTCGTAGTATGTTTTTAATTGCGTTCGCTCTTGCGAAATGTGGATAACGAGATTTCTGCTCGTGTCTGGATACTTCCGTGTATTGATGGATGCTGGATGATTTTTGATCAATGATTCTACTGGAACACAGGTGTCATCATTTTCCTGAACTGAAAATATGAAGACTTAAATATTTATGAATGGTCAACGTGTAGGATTTGAATAAGGAAGCGAGCGGGTTTAATAGTATTTTAATAGCGGTAGTAATTTTCAGAAACGCTCGGGTTGAAGATTCAATTCGATTCCCTACGCTTCAAATCTAACTTTAAATGTATGACGCAAATTAATGTTAACAAAAGAAAGAATTAGTAAATGTCGCAAACGTTCATAACTCGTGGACACACTTAACGCACACCGCTAATCACTTAACAACGCGAGCAAGCTTTTAATTTGGGCTCAAATACATTTAAAAATCCATTATGAAGGTCTTAAAATCCATCCCAAATCATTTTATAAAGCGACACATCACATGAGCCGCGTTAAAACGGAGCTGTTTCAAGCGCTCTCTCTCATTCGTTCAGCAGGTCAGTGAATGAAAGAACGATAGTTGATGGAGGTGGGAATTTCCATTTGTAATTGGAGGGAGAGCGTGTGAAAACGTGCAGTTTTTCGAGACTTAACAGTCCCTTTTTTCGCCTCCGGCTGAGTGGGGGCGGGTATTAAAACTTGTATATCGGATTAGACGAAATTACTAAGTGCTAGGTAGAGTTAAGAGGGTATGTTGAAATGTACGGACGGCTCGCTGGATCCAATCGCTGCTTAGCAGAATCTCTTTTTAATTTCACGTTTTGTTGTTTGATTTGTATCGGATTTATTTATCACATACCTTTATTTTGTGTATCAGCTGATGAGGTGTAGGTTGACCGAGGAATTGCTTTCCCGGGTGGTACAAAGTCATCTGTGCAGCTTAACATAATAATAATCATGATCTGTCTACCCCGTAAGGGATAAAGACGTGATTTATGTATGTATGTAATCATGATCAATATTTACAAACCCACTGAGAATCATACATACATACATACATACATACATAAATCTCGTATTTATCTCTTACGAGGTAGACAGAGCCTAAGGTAACGAGACCTAAAGGCCACGTTTAGCATGATTGTGAACGTATAGGTGGAAAGGGGAATCAAAATAGGAATGGTTTGCTAGCCCCATCGCCTATAACATGATTCCTAAGATTTTCGACTATTCGTTGGGCTTTTACCATCGGCGCGAGAACAGAAGCAGCTGATACATTCAATGTTATTTCTTTACCCCCAGACCAGCACGGAAGAACTAAAATATCTAACCTCAAAAATACGTACACACATTCTAGAATATTCTTCGCATCCACTACTCGTAATCCCGCGAATCGCTGCCACGTTCAGAAACCTCTCGCTGAATAAAACATGCCCGACACGTGTCTAATGCACTCATCAATTATTACTGCCGGTTTCAGAACGCTCCGGCTCCTTTACGGCTGCGTTCGGGCGTCACCCGCCAACTCGAAAATCGTGGAGTTTTGATCGCAACCATTTTATTTATGTGTTGGTTTGGTTTGGAAATTTGTTGTTGGAGCTGATGTTATCGTTTGAAGATTTGGCTGTGTTCGTTTATATTTTGCCGAGGTATTTTAGCAAGCCTCTGTATTTTATTCCCTTGGCTAGAGTCTTACTACCCAACCCACAATGTTTTCGAAAAAGGAAACATATTTAAATAAACATAGTTATATGAAGCCTTGAATCAAATTAATTATTTGCAGGACGTTGTGCACGGTCCGCCCAGATCGCTTCCACCATCACACTCGCTGCCGTCAAGCAGCAGTACCTGTGCTGTTATGTCCGACGAGAAAAGTAGAGCCTGTAAAATTACTAGCACATGTCCCTGAATATCTCCATGTCCTATGCCTAAGGAAGTATTTCCCCTGCAATCCTCCGGTGTTCTAGCGATCAATTTTTCATCGGATCGGAATGAGACTGCAATAAAGTACACAATTCATAAAAATACTTTCGAGTAAATCTCTACTTTTAATCACATCGTTTCCGAGAAAGAGAGAACAGTTTTTCCAGTAAACTCAAGAAACCTATTCAAACAAGCAGTCCGAGTTTACCTCATCGCATTCTTGCGACCAACACGACTTACGTAAATTGATTGAGTCCTCAATACCACGATAACTTCACCATTACGATCCGACCAAACTTAAAACCGCAATACCTTAACAACTTAGCCACCGTTTCGCATTTTCCTAATCCATTGCGTGTGATGACGGTAAACTCCTATTTGGCAACAGTCTCGGCCAAGCAGTGAACAGAATCGTCGATCGCCGAGTCGCCGTTATCGCGTGGCTTTTAAGGTTTAGAAAATACGGTCATAGGTATGTTTGTCGGACTACAGAACCCCTGTAATTCCCTGCGGATATAGGGTATCGCATTCAAATCGAAGCTGCACGTTTATTTGCCCTTTTAAATGGAACGTATGAGATTTCGTAGTGGTTTTTTAGACAGCGATTTAGAGTTGAGCTTAGCTGTACACAATCTGTCTACGCCTACGATAAAACAGTTCACAGGGAAAATGATATAGGTAAAATTCCTGGAACATAAGATATTTTATGATAGTCCTTTAGGCTAGCAACGTGTTGTGGATGTCGATGGGTGGTGGACGGTATTGCTCCCTTACCCTACTTGCCTGTATGCCTTCTTCGATGTGTCGTTGTTTTTTGTTTGTCTCCAGCCTATAACTTTACACATCCCACTGGAAAGTGAGTACAGTTTTCTACAGGATGTTTTTCGCCACTGAAAAGTGCATCATAATTCAGAGCGACCTCGGGTTCGAACCCATGACCCCCTGCTTGAGATGCCATAGGTCAAGCCCCACGGCTTTAATGTATAAAAATGTATGGGAAAAATTATGGATAAAACAAGCTCGGCTTGATGCAATCTAATATGCTTTGTTTGATCAAAATCTAAAATATAAAAGACATCAGCCTTTTAGTGGTTGACCAAATGAAACGCAATCGTAATCCCGTTACTCCCAAAATCTTAAACTTCCATACCCCTACCCCCCCCATCAGTCGGCGTGAGGGTCCTCATTAGGCGACCTCTCCGCGACCATTGTCCTCGACTAAATTATGCACGTGCTGACACTAGCTAATGTGTGTGTGTTGTGTCCGCGCAACGTTGTTGTACCCTTGTACAGGGTGAGGTATCAGATGGTAACGGACCTAATAATTACGTTGAATGGTTATACTACATAGGTTGGTTGGTTATATTTTGCGGGTGGTAGGGCCTTGTGCAAGGTCCGTCCGGATCGCTACCACCATCTTACTCGCTAATCCTGCCGCTAAGTAGCAGTGCTTGCACTGCTGTGTTCCGGTGTGGAGAGTATAAGACAGCCGGGGAAATTACGGGCACAAGAGGCATTTCATCTTAGTCCTCTAGGTTGGCAACGCATCTGCAATGCCTCCGGGGTTGCGGGTGTCTATGGGCAGTGGTCATAACTAACTTACCATCAGGTGACCCACTTGCTCGCTTGCCTTCCTATTCATATAAAAAAAAAAAATAGGTGGATGGCGATGACAATGTGAACATTAAGATCGAGGGTACGGGGTAAAATAAATAAAGATTAAAACGCATAGTGGGCTATACATAATAGGTCAAAATATACAACGGTATTTTCTCAGAAAATGGAAACTTAACAATAATTATTATACCTAAACTAATCACTAGATTAAAAAATGTCAACAAGCTTTCGGCGAAAATATGATTATAATATTTTGAACTTGTGTATTTTGACCCAGCAATTCAAACTATATGTATTTTGCCCTGCACCTATCATGCTTCAGGAATAAAGGGAACCTATCGCGAGAAACTATGGACGGTACTTGGTTACCATCAGTTGATCCAGATGCTGATTTCCAACCCTATGACATAAAAAAAACTATTGCTAAGTAGAATGGTGTAAGTGTCGTTGAATAGTACAGTCAGTAGTTACCACTCCCTTGCATAATTCCAAGGAAAAATATGTCTATCAAAACTGAGTCTAAAACCATCTGACATATTTAGCCTTTTACATTGATATCTACGTTAGCTAACACATTTGGCGGCGGGTCGACAAGTACTAATTGGTATATGATATAACACGAAACTAGTGAAGTCAGTCATCATGGCATCCTAGTGGATTGGAGTGTATGATTTTGCATGACCAAGGGTAATTTTGAACGCATAAAAATGTCACCGTCCTCACATATGGTACAAATCTTTACATGTTGAGTAGTTACGATATGAAAACAGAGTGCTACAGCTAAGTACTAATCCAAATGCAAGTGATGACTGATTGAACGCAATGCAAGTCAAATAAAGCATTTAAAACCGTGATTGACACAGCAAACATTAAAATAAAAAAGTCAAAGGAACGCAGTCCTTGCGTCAACAATCGGCCAGGGGCGGCGCGAGGGCTGTGGGGAGTCTTATTTGTTTCGTTTGTACAACTGTTTGTTTCTGTGCCAACCCTATTAATATTGACATTCGACAAATTAGCTAATTCAACTTGTGGACGAGGTCTTTTGGAAATCGGGTGCCGTGTGGCGGTGATTGAGAGTGGTACGGAGGAACGTTTGGCGGGGAAGGAAACAGCAAATACGATTCACAATGGTTAAGATAAGATATGGAAAGACAAATCTACGTATAAAGAGAAGTCTTGTTTGACTGAGCTGAATTTTTGCAAAGAGGTCTCCTTTATGTCCCATTTTAGGCGGGTTTTGCGAAATTCCAGCTGGAAGTTGTGAAACGGCGGCAGAGCCGCGGGTGTAAGGTGATGTTCAGAAAAAAACAACCTAAAACAATTAAAAAAATGGTACAGTCGTTCTCAAGTTATGGCGTGACTAAGGAAAATATGGATACATTTTTATGTAAAGTAGATTTAGTTTTATGATTCACATTTATATTTTATCACGTAACAACAAAGTCGTTTAGTAGAACAAGTACTACCCATACAAGAAAATATATATTATTTTGTAAATTGAATAACTAAAATCTGAAATAAAACTAGTTTCGTAAAGCAAGATTAGTTTAAGTCTAAAAAAGGCCCCCGTGGCATGGTGCCCAAAAGGCTAGTAGCCTTCCATCGTTGAATAGCTGTGATAATTCGTTGGGAAAGATAGCTGCCAGCCCTACGTCACCAGTTATGTCAACCAGGCGCTTGTGCGCTTTCATATGACACTGACTTAACTTTCGCCACAAGGAAGCGGTCTAACCCTAAAACATGTAATCTAACTTCGTTACGGATAAAATGGATGACAGTAGTTACGAGCAACAAGCTGCAAACAACAGAGCTTATAGGATGAATAAACGTAATCAAACCCTGAATTAGGTGTCAAACACATGGCTGGCTAGCAAACTAATTTAATATAACACGTTTTGTTCAGCAGCAAGCACTATAATATCAAAACAGAAACTGAAAACACAGCCCATTAACATTAATTACTAAAACCCAGGTAATTAACTAAATAAAAGACAGGCTGGCAACATTAATGTGCGCGGAGCACTAGCATTTACAACGCATTACCACCTTGTAAAATATAGAGGTGGTAACCCCGCCTGGCTGAGATTGGCTCATTAATTTAACAGCGTGCAACACTTAAGCCAGGCATGCCAACATTTTCGCAAATGAAGTGGCGGGACCGCCTTGCCAACTAACAAATACAAAGTCAAACTGTAACGTGGTTCTAAAAGCATTGCTTTAAGGTTTGAAGTGAGTTCGGTGTTTAGTTTCTAAAGTGCAAATGTAAAGTTGGTTTTCGTGTAGGTAAATCTGAGTTAAGTTTGTAACGTTGCCACCCCTGCGATGGGGTAGAACTAAATTTGCTGGGAGGTTCATTCTGCCGAATATTAATTGTTGTTAATTTAGATACGGAATTATTGTGACTGTGAACAAGCGCGTTTAATTATAGAGATTGGGAGTTACTGTCGAACGTTAAGATTTCCCCGTGAAATGTTAAACGGTTACTTGGTGGAAATAATGTAAGTCTTCTGGAAGGGAATAGTATTTGTTTTGGTCGTTCTGACAGTAAATATTTAATACCTACAATTAATTAATTTACATCTATGTAAATACAGGATGATCGATCCAAATGGGTCAATAGGGAGAAGTCAAAAACTATAAGAGACAGGGGAATCGGTTCTTAGGAACCATGGCATCGATTTTAGATTTAATAAAAATGGCATTACATTTTCTCCTTCATACAATTTGAAACATAAGAGCAACGATATCGCTCTTTCATATAGCAATACTTACAGCCCGTGAGATTCTAGAACGACAATCGGGTTTCGGGACTTTCGGATGAAACGGCCAAGTTAAGTACCTATCCAACCCGAGAGTGAGAGAGACAGCAAGACGGACCCGAATGTTTTCATAAACACTATCGCACTGTAGGTAGGTAGCTCGCGTCGAGAAGTCAAACTTGCAAGTAACTCCAGTTTCAAGCGGCCGGGTGCAGACTAATAGTAATAAATTGCATGAATGTTTGTCTGTTGGTTGCGAACAAACACAGCACCCCACTTTACGGCCTCGGGGGAGCTTAACCGCACCAGGCATTCGATTTGCCTTTAATTTTTTGGGAAAACTCAATCATGATTTAATAACAAAGGGCAATAAAATAATAATGACATGTATGTACTTACATAGTTACGAGTATTTGCATTTTAGGAACAGGGGCATGATGGGTGCTCTAAAATGTCAAGCGTTTTGCGATTGTAATAGGAGTTAATTATTAGTAGTTTTACATACATACATAAATCACGTCTTTATCCCTTACGGGGTAGACAGGGCCTAAGTTGACAAAACCTGAGACCACGTTTAGCATGATTGTGGGCGTATGGATGAAAAGGGGAATCAAAACAGTGATGGGTTGCTAGCCACATCGCCTATAACATGATTCCTAAGATTTTCACCCAATCCCTCGACGGGCTTTTACCATCTCCACGGGAAGAGAAGCAACTGGTATATTCTATGTTTTTTCTTTGCTCCCAGACCAGCATACTTTACTTTTATATTTATAAAAAAAATGGTTCTAGCAAAATTTATGACTCGTCTGTGTGTTCGTAAAAACAAATATGATAAGACAAATTAATGATAAGTTAATATAAGCGTTCTTGTTTATGGAGGGGTAAGTTTTTGTTGTAGTGTTTATTAAAGTCATAATTCTATTGATTATTGTAAGTATTCAATCTTGCAACAATTTGTTAGACTTTAGTGAAAATAAACAGTCACTACAATTAATAAAGATTTAAAATTGTTCCAGTATTTCTTTAACATTAATTCGTTTCATTAATATGGATTACATGTAATATTACCGTTAGACCCGAGGGTTGAGTCGACTTAAAGGTCAAAAGCTAAATAGGTAATACATTTAATTTAAAACATGAAGTTAATAGCCAACATCTATACGTATAAAAAGAACTGACTGACTGACAATACATAGCCTAAACCTAGACAACAATGTCTACAATACAAGATAAAAAATACAAGACTTTCTTGGCGTTATGTAAACGGTACAAATTAGTGTTGGTAGCACAAGCTTTTTTGCTTTTTTGACGACCTTTTTGAAATCAAAATCTACACGAACCAAAATTTACAAATAAAACAATGTGGCTACTTATACATCAGATTTGGTACGATCCCATTGCTTACCCCACTTTAGAGAGAAAAAAAATTAAAAAATGGTACGGGCTACTGTATGGGCTATGTTCCCTTTGCCTATCCACGGCCGTTGATTGTCAAACTCTTTCCGCGTAACGTCACATGTTACTTCTCCCTGCTCGCGTTAATCATAAACGATATTATCAAGTGGCATGTACACACATTACTCTGGCATTTAGAACAAATCTAGTCCTCGGAGACCGTTAATGTCGGGCTCAGAATAACCCCATATGGCCACATTGTCACTGGCCATAAAGATCTGATGCTTTGTTAGAAAAAAACCGGTCGAGCGCAAATCTGACACGTACACCAAGGGTTCCTTATTCCATATGAAATTTCCAGTGTACCCAGTACTTATAACTATTTGAAAAATGACAGATGACCGGGTCTTGTAATACCTACTTTTATACTTCTTTCTCAACAAAAATCAAAATTTTAATTGGGTTACTACAAAAGATTCGTAACAAATTTAGGCAGTGTTTTGGCTGGTTATTTACCAGTAATATAAGTTCCGTATGTTTTGATTAATTATACCGTCCTTTTTTTTTATATGAATAGGAAGGCAAACGAGCAAGTGGGTCACCTGGTGGTAAGTGATCACCACTGCCCATAGACACCCGCAACCCCGGAGGGATTGCAGATGCGTTGCCAACCTGGAGGACTAAGATGAAATGCCTCTTATGCCCGTAATTTCCCCGGCTGTCTTACTCTCCACACCGGAACACAGCAGTGCAAGCATTGCTACTTAGCGGCAGGATTAGCGAGTAAGATGGTAGTAGCGATCCGGACGGACCTTGCACAAGGTCCTACCACCCGCCTTCTCACTATCCTAGTGTGAGCGGAACGGAAGGAAATGAACCTCGATTTCTTCACTTTGAGAGAGAGAGAGAGAGAAATATTTATTTACACATTTTATCGAATATACACACGGATACACAATAGAAGAAGATACAATACATTTATGCTTTGATGCACATGCAGAAGCAACCAATTTGTTATAAACGACTGGGGAACCCTAAAATATAATTGAACTCGCAATTGGGGGCCTATTGTTGGTTTGTTTGCAGAAACCAAGTTAATTGTGTGATAATGTGACACCATTTGTGTTGGCAATAAATAATATTTGTATGAGACGAATTAAAATCTATTTCACTTGCGAGAAAAGGATAACATAAAACTCTATTTGTCGACCTGTTCTCAACTCTTTATGTTAATCGGTAGGTATGTCAATTTTACATAAATCAACACGACGAAGCGCAAAAGGGGGTTATGTATCTTAGTTTGACAATAAAAAAATATAGGTTATAAATCAAATGAGGACGTTATGTGTTTAAAAATATACGTAAAAGATGTTCTAAAAGCCCATAAGCATGTTTTGAACCTCACATACAACTTTAACGCTACTACGCGCACCGGCGTAGCGGAAGCTACGCGCTACGTTTAGTTTTCGTAGCACCCTGTAGTCCCTTCATACAAAATACCTTGCTGTACCTACTATACCAGGGGTGGCCAACTTGATTAGACCCAAGATCTCCTGTTTACTAACGAAACCTTGTGCGATCTACCAATTACATACTTCATGAAACCTTAAATCAGCAGTTGGTGATTACGTTGCGCAGTCTGGTCCACATATTTAAATTTTTGCCTTGCCACGATCGACTGGACTAACAGGCGCGATCGACCGGTCGATCGCGATCGACCTGTTGGCCACCCCTGTACTATACAATACCTGTCTGAGATATATCATTTTTTTTTAATGTAGTAAAAAAAGACTGGCCGAATCATCAAGCTCTTAAGTACAGTCAAACGGTGTAATGAAAATGTGTTTTTTAAAACCTTCTCATTGCGCTGTCGTTTTTATAAATTATGTGTAGAATCATGAAAATCACTAATAGTCAAGATTATTATTATTAGTCGGTTTCATTGCGAGTAGCAGACTTTCATAAATATAACTTCTCACAGTCCTAAATAGGTTAATTTGAAGATGCGCAAACAGCCGAATTATCATCATCACTATCACTATCACTACATAGTATAAAATAAAGTCGTTTTCTCTGTCCCTATGTCCCTATGTATGCTTATATCTTCAAAACTACACGACAGATTTTGATGCGGTTTTTTTTAATAGATAGAGTGATTCAAGAGGAACGTTTGTATGTATAAAATACA
This sequence comes from Pandemis cinnamomeana, assembly GCA_932294345.1. Classification (NCBI taxonomy): domain Eukaryota; kingdom Metazoa; phylum Arthropoda; class Insecta; order Lepidoptera; family Tortricidae; genus Pandemis; species Pandemis cinnamomeana. The sequence continues at coordinate 3,906,653 of OW028724.1, read as the reverse complement.
TGCATAATATACCGTGCGAAGCCGGGGCGGGTCGCTAGTTTTTAATAAAAATGAATCGCGTAAATAAATTTACGCTCAAAACTGCCGAACGACTACACCAAATTGAACAGTATTTTTTCGTCGTGTTCGTTATAGTCAGAACAAGGTTTGTATGACACAAAATATTGAAAAAAACAGCCAGTTTTTTAAGTAACTGGGTCGGAAGCAAATATAATTGAATATGAAATCAAACCAGGCCTGATCGCTGTATTGCAACGGCCGGAGGGAACAACAACATGAATGCTGAGAGACGGTATCAATTTCACGAAAATTGGATTATCAAATAATCTCCAAACATTGATTTTCTAAATAAGAAGCAAAGAAGGGATTTTATATCTCAACTTTCTCAGTTTTCACCCATAATTAGTATAAATCTCGGAATTAAATCCAACTTAAATATCTTCCATGCTGGTGATGCTGGTCTGGGAGGAAAGAAAAAACATAGAATGTACCAGTTTCTTCTCTACCCGTGCAGATGGTAAAAGGATGGTAACAATTAATCACATTATTAGGTTAAGTATGTTGCAGTGCCGTGCTACAGGGTTTCATGTTGGGAAATTTATTAGCTAGTAAGATCCAATGTACACAAGAAAGCGACGAATAAATGACTTATGACTTAAAGCCCATCGAGGGAATAGGCGAAAATAATAGGAATCATGTTATAGGCGATGAGGCTGGCAACCTATTTTGATTCCATTTTCCACCTATACGCCCACAATCTTGCTAAAAATGTGGCCTGTAGGTACCTGTTACCTTAGGCTCTGTCTACCTCGTAAGGGGTAAAGACGTGATTTGTGTATGTATGTATGTAAATATCTTCACAATTACCACGAAGTTTTGTCCACATTGCAATATTGCAGTAATCACGAGGAGACTGCTGAATGGCTCCTTGGTTCTTGACTACTCTTAAATTCAAAATTCTAAGTTTGTCTCATACCGCCGTGTCACTCACTCTAGTAATAAACACTATAAGTGTGAGCGAAACGGCACTATACGAAGCTAGAATTTTGTACTCCATTATAATTCAATTTAACGCTTTTATAAACAAACCAATTTCATATAAATTCCCACACGTTGTATGCAATTAGTATCACATCCAGCGTAATCTTGAAGGATCATATTTTATTAGCTTCTGCCCGCGACTTCGTCTGCATAGAATCCTTCCTCTTGAATCACTCTATCTATTAAAAAAAACCGCATCACAATCCGTTGTGTAGTTTTGAAGATATAACCATACATAGAGACATAGGGACAGAGAAAGCGACTTTATTTTATACTATGTAGTGACAGTGATAGTGATAGTGACGATGATGATATAATTATTACGACATTTGATAACAATCTTAGGTCTATGATTGCTAAAATAATTCTTTTTTAGATAAACTAAGGAGGACTTGTTTCTTTACAAAAGCATTAAAATGTAGCCGAAACGTCGAGGGGATTTAAAAATAAGTTATCACTGCATAAGTCAATAAGACCTTGTTCTTCATGAGACGAGCCAATTTTCGTTTGTCTTGAAAGACAGCTGCTAATTACAATAACAAAGTCGAAAGATAATTATAATAGCAGGGTCAACTGTACAAATAATGTAATGACCCCCTACACTTTTGTTTTAACTCTTGTTATATTACATTTACATTTGTTTAATACATCTTAGTCCTCTAGGTTGGCAACGCATCTGCAATCCCTCCGAGGTTGCGGGTGTCTATGGGCAGTGGTGATCATTTACCATCAGGTGACTCACTTGCTCGTTTGCCTTCCTATTCATATAAAAAAAACAGACATATACATAAATCACGTCTGTATCCCTTACGGGGTAGACAAAGGCTAAGGTAACAAAACCTAAAGGCTACGTTTAGTATTATTATTACATTTGTTATTATTTAATAGCGGCCATTTATAGTGCCATGTAAAAACAACATGCAATGGCATGTTTATTTAGTACGTATTTTTGCTGTCGACTTCTTCATACTAACATAGACGCGTTTTTGCTACTTCTAAAATGTATACAATTGTCCTTGAATCGTCAATAAGTTCTAAACGTCAAACTCATCAAGTACCTAGAGTATTCGTGAGCGTTAAATCACGCGGTTGTAATAAACTTATAGTGTTCTGCATTTCTGCAGCCCATCGAGGGAATGGGCGTAATTCTTAGGAATTATGTTATAGGCGATGCCGCTAGCAACCCATCACTATTTTGATTCCTTTTTCCACCTATGCGCCCACAATCTTGCTAAACGTGGCCTGTAGGTCTTGTTATCTTAGGCTCTGTCTACCCCGTAAGTGATAAAGACGTGATTTATGTATGTATGTATGTATGTATGTTCTGCATTTTTATAGTTTCATAAAATTTCTCACTACCTAAATGCCAGCGTAGTCATTGCCGACCAAGTCTAACCGCGGGTGGACGAGTGTGGAGGGCACATTATATTTTTATTAAGATTGTATTTTATTAAAATACATATGTATATCCGACTACCATTAATAAGTGCATATTTTCATTGTAATTTTGACACAAGTACACTCATACGGTGACAGACGCAATTTAATTTAATTACTATATAAATAGTAATAATATAGAATGGTTGTAAAGCCGGAATGGAAACAGGTAACAATGTATTACTTTACTATTATAAAAAAAAATATAAACTAAAAGTTTTATAGGCGAAAATCATACGAATTATGTTATAGGCGATGCGACTAGCAACCCATGGCCTGTAGGTCTTGTTACCTTGAACTCTGTCTACCCCGTAAGGGTTAGAGACGTGATTTGTGTATGTGTATAAGTTAAAAGGTATTTTTATGTAAGTGTGTTTTTAGTGCGCCTGTTTGTCATCTAGTATTTGAGTTCTAGAAACAGACGGGTAGTTTGGGTGTGTAATGATCGATATAAAAATATTTAATATATTTTCTATCGATATATCAACATTTGATATAATTTCAAAGGGTATAATCACTCATTGTGTATAATAAACGTTTGGTATAATTTTAAAATATATACATTTATTTCGTATATTTATCGTTCGGTATAACGCTTATTTCTTATAACGATTATATGGTATAACGCTCATTTTATATACAAATCATAATATATAACTTTTTTATATCAGTTCGTTTTTGTTGGGGGACGCAGTTCAAACCTAACCTAACCTACTTTTTGATAGCAGTTCGTTTTGTGATTATGTCTCTAATTTGTATTTTATATAAAAATAACGTTATACCATAAGTTCATTATAGGAAATAAGCATTATACGTAAATAATGTTATATTAAATGATATTATATCAAATGATCATTATAAGAAATGATAATTATGTCATATGTAAATATATTAAGTGTTGTTATATGATTTAATAATTATATCAAATGAGCGTTATTGCTACTAATATTATACCAAAATTTTTTATAGCCATCGTTACGCACCCGGGTAGTTTATCACGCGCGTGACACAACTGTCGCGTGCTCTTGTGCTAGCCAGGGGAATTCGTTTTTTTACTATAGGGTGGCGAGCAAGTCGGTCACCTGATGGTGTAAGCACCACCACCCATGGACTCACAACACCGCATTACAGTATGCCTAGCACGAAAGCATACGAAAGTCGCGTCGCGCGCGAGATAGTTTACCCATCTCTTTCGAAAACGAATAGTAAGAAAAAGACGGGCAATCTGACTCGCGCGCGACGCGACTTTTGGACGCTTTCGTGCTAGACGTACAGATGAGAGATTAGCGAGCGTGATGGGGTAGCAATCCAGACCTTACATGAGGTTTTACCTCGCGCAAAACATCTCTAGTTAGTTTAGTTTCGTTAAACTCTGTTTTAACCGTTTTACATACATACATCAATCACGTCTTTATCCCTTACGGGGTAGACAGAGCCCAAAGTAAGAAGACCCAAAGACCACGCTCAGCATGTTTGTGGGCGTATGCATGGATTAACCGTTTTGTTTTTGTTAAATACTTTACTTATCACTACATAGTATAAAATAAAGTCGCTTTTTCTGTCCCCGTGTCCGTATGTATGCTTATATCTTCAAAACCAGTCAACGGATTTTGATGCGGTTTTTTTAATAGATAGTGATTCAAGAGGAAGGTTTATATGTATAATATCTACATGCATAATATACCGTGCGAAGCCGGGGCGGGTCGCTAGTAATTAAGAATTGCAATGTGTGCTCTAATTGAATGTTTGCCACTAAAAATAGCCTACCCAAAATGCTAATTCCACGCAGACGAAGTCACGGGCAAAAGCTAATTAATAATTATGTTTATGCTTGTAATGTCGTATTACCTGTGACTTGTATTTTGCTATGGCAGGCATTTTACGTGCTGGGAGTCCACCTGAACATGATGTCCAAGGGTACCGCGGTGGCGTTCCCCGCGACCCTGATTCCCGCTCTCATGGAGCCCAGCAGTGGGTTCAAAATAGACCTCGCGATGACATCTTGGCTTGGTAAGTAACTTAACATAATTATGTACATATGTATTGTGTACTCGTTTATCATCGTTAATGTTTGTAAAATAACTTTTTACACCCGCGGTCTTGTTATCGTTAGAGAACACTCCATGGGGCCGTCCATTAATCATGCTATGTTTTTTTAGCACTTTTAAGCCCCCCCCCCCCTTTGGTGATACGTGGTGAGGTTTAAAACTACCCCCCCCTCCCAATCTAAAATCACGTGTATTTTTAGTACCTACAAAGATTTTTTTTTAATATTGTCTTTAAATACAGGTCAGGTATAAAAGGCGCGGGGACTTCGTTCGTTGCCTGGCAACGGCGAGTCAAGGTCACACTACACGCCGCTTTTCGGTTTAAAAATCGCGCGTTTGACGAATAAATAAATACACGTGATATCTTACTACACCCCCCTCTTGTGATATTTCGTGATTTTTGCGCGAACCCCTCCCCCCCCTTTCGGAGCCTCACGTGATTCATGGACGGCCCCCATCCCTTAGGAATTTCTGAAAATCCAATCATATTTTTCATATTTATCGCATCAAAGCAAAAAAATGTTTTCCGGGTCGGGCGGAGAACTCAAACAGTCACTAAGGACTTTCTTTTTTATCTACGTCCATACCTACGTGTTATAAGATGACAAAGACCAATTTTCTATACTTTACCTAGATTATTCTTTCTTTTTTAGTCTCCATCTCTGGACTATCAGGCTTAGTCCCAGTGATCTTGCTCGGACCCATCATGCACTACGGGGGTCGAAAGGTCGCCAACCTGTGCGTCAGCGTGCCCATCCTTACTGGCTGGATTTTAACCTACTTTGCTGCGAACTACAACTCAATAGCCATGCTGTTGGCTGGAAGATTCCTCCAAGGACTACCTATCGGAGCAGCCTACTTCATGAGTGTGTGTATAGGAGAGTTCTCTTCCCCAAAAATGAGGAGTATCCTCTTAGGTGTCAAGGTTATAACAGGAGTTGTTGGCGTCGCTCTCATGCATCTGATGGCTTTCTTCGTACACTGGAAGAACTTAGCTTTAATAGGCGCAGTACCACCAGCTTTGGCAATTGTTGTGACCTTATTCTGGCCCGAGACACCCGAATGGCTGGTTTCCAGGGGACGATACAAAGAAGCCGAAGAAAATTTTTATTCACTCAGAGGTTTCAGCGCAGAAGGAGAGAGGGAGTTAAAACAGCTCATAGAAACTGAAAAGACGAGACGTCGAGACAATGCTGACAGCACAAGAATGCACGATTTTCGGAGGAAGATGAAATCGCCTGTGCTGTGGAGGCCTGTTCTGGTGCTGTTCTTTACGATGCTCATACCTGCGATGGGTGGGCGACACTTCTTCGCATCCTACTCTGTCCATTTGGCAGAGCAACTAAGCGGCGATAAGTCGAAAGGTTACTTTTATACCGTCATTGGAAACGCCATTTCCGTGCCTGCAAGCTTTCTCAACCTCTACTTTCTTAGAGTATTTAGTAGAAGGCGTCTGATGTTAGGCTTTGGTTTCCTAGGCGTCGCGCTGCTCGTTGGCGTTTGTACAGTGCTTTACATTAGGACAAAATACCCAAGTGTGGTTTTATCATGGGTGATACTGTCTCTAATAGCGGTGTACTACTTCTTTGCGAATGTTGCATTTTATCCTGTATCCTATATTTTGATGGGGGAGATTTTCCCGTTGGAGTATAGGGCGGCAGGGTCTGTTTTGGATGGGATATTGGGATCCCTTGGAATGGCTGGTGTCGTGGCGGTGATACCATGGTTAGAAATCAGTATAGGAACCCATGGGATGCTACTTGTATTCGTATCAGTGATGTTTCTTAGTTTAGTGTACTTGTACTATGAATTGCCGGAAACTAAGAATCGTACTCTGCATGACGTTGGAGATTACTTTAGAGGGAAGAGTCCGAAAATTAGACGAGCAAATGATGTTTCTAATGTTGAAGAGAATGTGTCTATTTTGAAATGAGGGATTGGAAAGTTTCTCTATAATCCGCACTGTCACCACGCTTTTACACCGCCATCAATTGCGGAAATATTAAAAAGAAGAAATTGTTTAGGACTAAGATACAGTGTATTTGCTGTGTGCACTTAACATAACGGTACCTAATATAAACGGCACTAGGACTCGTTACAGTGCCTATAGTTTATGTGTCAGTGCTGTTCACAAAGTTCCTAAAGTATGAGTCCCATGAAGAACAAAATGAGCGCCTACTTGCGCGCACTAAAAACCGAAAATTTAATTTTTGCTCAAGACTGAAGGTCTTATCACATTCCGGTGCTCACCAAGCTGTAAAACTGTATAACAGGCTGCCTACTGAACTAAAAATTATTACGAATACACTCATTGTTTCAGAGGAAACCATTTTTTTTTTGTTAAGGGGTTGATTTTACAATGTAGATCAAATATTTAACAATGAATTAGGTCTAGCTTAGGTATTATGTATCTCTCGTTATTACTTTGATAATCGTAGTTCTGTTGTAGTGTTTTTAATATACAGGGTGTTTGGTAGCTAGATACAAAGCTTTAAGGGGATGATAGCCGAGGTATTTTTGAACATTTTTAGCTATATATGTCTTAGCCGAAATTTGATATTTTTTTTTAATTGAAGATTTAGAAATTTTAGGAAAATACCCAGAATTTGATAGTCACGAGTCAATATTGCCCCAATGAGCGTTAATTTGGAAACAAAATCTTTTATTTCGGATAGTTTAATGTGTATTGGACCAAATTAAATAATTTTTAAGTGTCTTTCTTGCCAGAAAAACAAAATGGAAGCATTCGAAATTACTAAAAATGTCTTAGGTTGGAACAGAGTAATTTTTCTGTGCTATAAAAAAAATTAAAAAAAAATCCTTGAAATGTTCAAACATTTTTAGAAACATGCCTGTTTATTGTCCTTTCTTTTAAGGTATCACTCATTCACATTGCTTGCTAAATCTGAGATAAAAAGTAAAAACCAAACTCAGGGAGCACTCGCTAAGAATGCACTAGTCTTGAAATTTTACTAGTAAACATAAACAAAGATAAAATTAATGTAATTTTTTTTTTTTTAATTAATTAATTTAATATTCAAATCACAACAAACCGAAGATTAATGATTTAAGTTTAATCTTTTTTTCATGTAATTTACTAGTTAAGTACCTTTAACGTGAAATTCCAAGACTAGTACATTCTCTTAGCGAGTGCTCCCTGAGTTTGGTTTTTACTTTTTATCTCAGATTTAGCAGGCAATGTGAATGAGTGATACTTTAAAAGAAAGAACAATAAACAGGCATGTTTCTAAAAATGTTTGAACATTTCAAGGATTTTTTTTTAAATTTTTTTATAGCACAGAAAAATGACTTTGTTCCAACCTAAGACATTTTTAGTAATTTCGAATGCCTCCATTTTGTTTTTGTGGCAAGAAAGACACTTAAAAATTATTTAATTTGGTCCAATACACATTAAACTATCCGAAATAAAAGATTTTGTTTCTAAATTAACGCTCATTGGGGCAATATTGACTAGTGACTATCAAATTCTGGGTATTTTCCTAAAATTTCTAAATCTTCAATTTAAAAAAAAATATCAAATTTCGGCTAAGACATATATGGCTAAAAATGTTCAAAAATACCACGGCTATCATCCCCTTAAAGCTTTGTATCTAGCTACCAAACACCCTGTATAGTTTAATATTTTTTCTTCGATAAGTTAATTAATTAATATTACAACATGAAACTACCGTGAGACTCAATCATAATTACACATAAACGGATAACTCACGTATAAAAGTCGAGTGATGCTCGACATGTTTCGGACTATTTCGAAGTCCTTTTTCCAAGAGCGCTCGCCCCGGCGGCAGCGACACGAACACTGCGCGCCAGCGCTCTGCTCGCGCGGCTGTTCGACGCAACTGACAGCGGCGCACAACTACCCTCGTTTTCATCGTCATTTTTATTATTGTCAAATGTCGGGCAGCACACAACACTGATCACGTCACTCCGTAAAGGTTCGCTCACACTCACCGTTTGGTCAATATTTGTATGATTAAACGAACTTACCTGAAGTGAAGTTCTATCATAATTATACGTAGCTCCTTGTCCGAGACGATTTACATGTAGTAACGCTGATTGTACAGCGCTTCAGGTCACTATCTTTAAAGCTAAAAAAAAAAACAAAATAACCTGTCTTTTTGACAGATGTGACAATGTCATTACGTTTGAAGATGTATGGTATGAACAACCCTATAATTGGGATAATGCTTTAGTATTAGTGGGAAGGGTTGGGACCGTCGTCTCGGACAAGGAGCTACGTATAATTATGATAGAACTTCACTTCAGGTAAGTTCGTTTAATCATACAATTATACTCTTCTCCTTGTCCGAGACGATTTACATGTAGATGTTTAAAGGCAGGGTTGTGAATAATAATAATATGGGTTTCAAATAAACATGATTTATTACAACCTCAGGTTAGACAGAAAGTAACCTTATCGATGGAAATGGAAAATATCTCTTTTTACAGCTTAGCCCTCCTTCCAACAATATTAATAAAAACAATAATAGTGATGTACTAAACATCATAGTATACTAGATTACCATAAACTATCGTTACTTAAGTGATGATAAATTACTGCACTAAGGCATGTGATGTGCCATCACCGAAGTTGATGTATCTCTGATAACAGCTTTTTATATTGTCGAACAAATGTCGTAAACCACGAAGGAGAAAAGGGGGGCGTGGGGGGCAGAGCCCCCCACATGGGGGGCTCGGGGGCGCAGCCCCCGCCATAACAAAACACCACACAGACATTAAAAGAACTGGATTCTTAGGTTATAGGTTAGGTTAGGTTATCTTGTAATCCTAACTCGAAAATAGGGGCCCCGTGAAACGGGGCTCCGTCGACTCCTTCTTGATTACTATGGTATGTTAGGTATAAATGCTATACCTAATCCTCTTTATTTCTCATTATATCATCATCAACCACTTCCACTTTAAGATTTTAAATGTTCGATCAAGATATTATAAAAGATGATAATTTTATCTTGTTTACATCATATAATTTTTTTTATAAAGTAAAGGGCAAATATCTGTTAAGTACAGCAATAGAGGTTTATCACCTGAATATAAATCCCTTAAGAATCATATAATTGAACTCTACTCAAAAAATATTGATTAGAAACTTCTTTAGAATTCGTTATCGACAGACGTTACTTTGCTGACGTCCACTTCCTTGATAAAACCGAGTAACAACCCTTTAGTCTTTACTTTTAGAATACTTATTGATTCCTGATATGGGTCAACGTAAGGGCATACAGAAAATCTTAAATAATGTTAATAATCAACCAGTTCCCGGTAGACTACTGTGGTAACTGAGTTTGTGGTAACATTACATCGACTGCTGATAATAGGCTATCTCGCCCCAAATAAGTCATGCTGACAAAAGCCTTGCTGCAGCCCAGTTTAAGCTGGTGGGATATTCACTTTCCCTGCCTGGGGAATACTAATAGGAATATTTCAACAAATGTTAGTGATAACGACCAGAAACTCAGAACGGTAAGAGAAAAAAATAAAGTAATAACCCTGAAACCAGATTCCTTAAGGTTATATTTACTGCCACAGAGAATGATAGGTATCAGTAAAAATAAAAAACAAGTTAGCCCAGTGAAGTATGAAGGCATTAATCTTCCGGCCCAATCCTTAATTTCAATTAGATTTAGAAGCAAACAGATCCCGAGTGAGAACACCGTTCAAAATTTTTATACGAGCCTAATGAGTGCTCCCATTCAATGATGGTTATTTCATATCATAATGGTTTTTTGCATTGAAGTTGATCTTCAATTTTGTACAACTGAGCTATGTTTAGTATAGTTTGCGTCTTTATATATGTTCTATGTTCTCCAATAATGAAATAATATTTCTGGGGAAACGATTGGGTTAATTAGGATCACATGAAAGGACGTTCAATCGAAGCCTTCGTTCAATTGTTAGCAGTCGCTGTAACAGAAATGGACCAGTATGTAATGTATTATATTAATATTTTATTATATGAAGCAATTGTTAAATGATTATTTTTTGTGTCCTATCCTTAACTAAATCTTAGCTCTTCCATCTCCACTTCTCCGGGATGAATAATTTTGTTCAACAGTTGTGCACAGGCCTCCCTTCAGTACGGGAGGGCCTGGACAATGTGTCATGCGCAACTATATTTAGCTCAACTATGTACGAAACGGCCGTCTACCCGCAACTTGTGGTAGCTCTAAGCCTTGTCTACAAATAAATTCTTGAGTGTTATTTTCTTGGTCCTTTTGATCTGTGGGTCATATTTTATAAATTACCTGTCCAATCGCTATGTGATGGGCTAAGGCCTGTATTACCCAAAAATGGTTGATTGATAATTTTTCGGACCTGCAGTGATGGGTCATATATAACGTTACCTGTCCAGCCTCTCTGTGCTCGCTCTAAGGTATGTTTATGTATGTCTGTCCATCCACTATGTGATGGCGCTAATAATAATAATAATAATAAATTTCTTTATGATAATTTTTCGGACCTGCAGTGATGGGTCATATATAACGTTACCTGTCCAGCCTCTCGGTGCTGGCTCTAAGGTATGTTTATGTATGCCTGTCCATCCACTATGTGATGGCGCTAATAATAATAATAATAATAAATTTCTTTATTCGGATAACTGGGACCCAAAATTTGTAAGTAACATAATTGCTTATTGCTAATGTTAATAAAAAAGACAGGCTAAGGCATGTGCACTCGAAAATAGATTATTGATAACTTTTGAATCATGGTCTATTTGCTGTCATAGCTCAACTCTTGTATCAATAACAGGCCACTGTCTATCCTCAGTGTGATAGCTCTAAACCCTGTATATGTATATCAACCAAGTGTTGGTTCATAATTCTTTGTCTATTCTCAGAGTAATAGCTCTTAATCGATTCTGATTTATATAACTAATCAAATCTCAGCTTAAAAACGAATATCTATGCCACTCCTGCCTGTCTTTGAATGGCCTTATTTGTTCCCTTTTTAATATTGCTGATATCGATTACTCGAATGACTTTCCTTGAGGTCCATTAATATCACACACACACACAATTCACGTCTTTATCCCCAACGGGGTAGACAGAGCCTAAGGTACCAAGACCTACCGGCCCTGTTTATCGAGATTGTGATTGTATAGGTGGAAAATGGAATCAAAATAGTGATGGGTTGCTAGCCGCATCGCCTATAACATTATTCCTATTTTCGCCCATTCCCTGATGGGCTTTTACCATCTGCGCGGGAAGAGAAGCAACTGGTACATTCTATGTATTTTCTTTGCTCCCAGACCAGCATGGAAGTATAGAAAAAATATGCATATTTAGTGAGTTCCCTTGAAGTCCATTAAAATCAATAATATTTAAATAAGCAGAGTATTTTTGTAAGATACTAGCAATTAATGTTTTCAGTTGACACCATTGTCAAAATTCCTCTTTGGCTAATCTATTCTTAATATCAGTCTACACCTCCTTCAACATGTATAGAACAAGTATATGCAGCTTTCAAATGTTATAAATATATGCCCAATAGTGTTCCATCTTAAGGTTTCTATCAAAAATTACCTCTTTAATACTTATAACCTTTTTGTTGACTGTATCAACTTTCTTGTTACTGTCTTACACAACAATGCAAAATTTCATCTCAAATGGTTGAAGATATGTGCTCAAAATTGAGTTGCAAGAATCCAGCCATACAATCCTACACTGCAAATTAAGAAGGATATAACTCTCTATGTTTATATGTTATATTTTCTGCTGCCTAGAAATGTATTCCTTAACAAAATACTCTGGATTTGTCTAAAACCTGTCAAAATGTACTTGTCAATTGTTTTGCACCACCAAACAATATCAAATGTATTTCTTGTGGCAGGATCATTTTACATCAAAATTGTTATTATCTTACAATAATGCTAAATATTTTTCTCTTCCCGGTGACTTGTGATAAAATTTTCTTAGTAGTATGGTGATCTTATTTTCTTTTTTATAATGGTAACTACGAGACACCAATGATATAGCCTCCTGTTCTCTCGGAAAGTTACTACCCAAATATTGTATATGTTCTTGTAAAAGACAAGGAAATAACATTCATAAGAAAGCACAGATCTGAAAAAAAAAAGTTTAGTCGGATACAAGTTTCACTATGACTTGATGTCCGGGTAGACCCATTTTAAGGTACCCGGCTAAGATGCCAGTAATCTGAACAGGTTAACCACTTCCAAAGAATATGGATGTGTATACCCAAATCGAGGGTATTATGTATGTGTATGTGGCTCAGTACAAGCTTTGCTAAATTTGGGGCATGTGGTCAATTTTATTGACCTGTATTGTGCCCTGATATTAATTTTATTATTTATTCAATTATTTCATACCTGTGGGTAAATAATAATTATGTAGGAGTTTATTTTGCACAGTAAAGAGTTTGTTTTACTTACTGTTCAAGTTAATTTTTTACTTATTGATCTCTAGAAATTCACTTACAGTTCTGATTATTTATTTCTTTATTTATCAATAAAATGTTACACATTACTGTCTGAAACAGTGCTCTGTATGTATCTCCGGATTCATTAGGAGTACCGTAGCATTGATGACATCTTTTAAGGATTGAATATTATATTTACTTATTTTAGTTCAACTGGTTATACTTAGGAACATATCTAACTTCTCCAGTATGTCTTCTCTCTCTCTCATAGTGCCTCTCCAACTAGTGGAGGTTGGCAGTCAGCTCCGCAGTATGTCTTCATCCTGTGTTATTGCATCTTTTCTGAATCTTCATCCAAGTGCCCACAATGAGGGCTGAGTTGAATGTCTTTATTCTTGATTGTATCTTCCTAATTCTTCTTAAATTCACATTAACACGAGTTGATCTACGACCGCGAAATCAGAACGTCGGTCACGGAACGAATAAAATATACAAGTTTTCCGCACCAGATTGTATATTTTAACCGCATATATGTAAACTACAGAACGTAGACGTTGAATTTGAACCTACCTTTCTGTAGTCAGTGATAAGATAATAATAAAATAATAAATTGCGACGCAATTTCGTACCGCCTATTAACGAAAGCACATTACCTCAATACCTGTTCAATGTGAATTCTCTAGGCTCTAGGCACTTGTACTTATTCTATTTGAATAATATTGCCGCATACATACCTTACGAATTATCCAAACAAACCTTAGGTAGGTATTCGAAAAAATCTACAGGAATGTATGAAGTTTTCAACCATCCTCAATTCCGCTGATTTAACACCAAACATCACTGTAAACCCGTAATTATGTTGAATATAGTTAATATAGTGAACAATCAATAAAACTGCTGTATTTTTATTATTAATGAGAGATTATAAAGCGACCTTGGCGCGCACTCAAAGCGTAATGACATTGTCACATCTGTCAAAAAGACAGGTTATTTTGTTTTTTTTTTTTAGCTTTAAAGATAGTGACCTGAAGCGCTGTACAATCAGCGTTACTACATGTAAATCGTCTCGGACAAGGAGAAGAGTATAATTAAAACAGCAAGCGCTCTTGGAAAAAGGACTTCAAAATAGTCCGAAACATGTCGAGCATCACTCGACTTTTATACGTGAGTTATCCGTTTATGTGTAATTATAATTAATATTAATTTACATATAACCTGTATTTCAAACACAATTCTTTTTTTGAATAAATACTGTAGGTATATGTCTATGTATGTAAAGCGTATAAATATGGCACCACGGCGGGTTACAAAAAGTGTATGTTTTTTTTTTTTTTACATGAATAGGAAGGCAAACGAGCAAGTGGGCCACCTGATGGTGAGTGATCACCACTGCCCATAGACACCCGCAACCCCAGAGGGATTGCAGATGCGTTGCCAACCTAGAGGACTAAGATGATATTTGTATATGTATGCGTAGTTTGTATCCGATTTTTGCCAGGTGGCTGAAAGGCAGAGGTTTAACGAACCTCTTCAGATGCCGCGGACGCATATGTTCAAATACCCGCAACGTTACAGGGCTAAAGACGCTATGCTAGCACTTACATAATAATCCGGTAACAACAATGGCCAGGTTTATCGCCGCTAATTAAGGCCGGGCAATTATTAACCGGCATTGTCGCCGCGCCATTACGGCCGCCATCAATTGGGCTGCGAATATTTAATAATAATTGGCTTGGCTTTGTTTAACCGGGCGGGACACGCCCCGGGCGGGAGCGACAGCAGCAATGCCCGGCTGTTAAGCTCCGACGCAAAAAGGGGCTGCTATGAGTTAGACGTCGATGCTGTGTTGGTCTGTCTGTTGCATTGTAGCTCTCAAACGGACGGACCGATTTTGATGCGGATTTGACCGTCGACGTTAACAATAAATAAAATAAATAGTAAAATTTTAATGTCAAGTGCAAAAATAAGTATCGATACGAACTTCTCAAAAATATGTCCCACGACCTTATTACGCCGGTGTAAGAGCGTCTGGTACTTATTTTTGAAACCGTTACTAGATACATATTATCACACTTGACTGTACGTATTGGTTATTTCTTTTGTTTTGAGTAGATTATGAGGTTATATTTTATGCCACGATGTTACTAAAGATCAAAGGTATATACCGTTTGAGCTGAGACAAGACCGATGTTATTCTGTGTTTGATCTTTGTAAATATCACCACATAAAACATAATGGCATTATAAAATACTAGACTTGTCTTCTTTAGGATGATTGTTTATGTGCAAATATAAAAAAAGGAATTAAAGGAGCACTATCTGTCATCTTGTGCATGACTCTTGTAGCTGACTTTTTTAGGTATGTGGGGTCTATTTATATCTCGATTTATTATAAATGTGTGTTTCATGTATAATATATTATGTATTTTCAGTACTTAGTATATTAATATATTCTAAATTGCACCACCTGCTCAGATCTTTTCTGTTCTCCAGTCCATTATGGTTGCCTGGTAGAGATCGCTCTGTAGCGATAAGGCCGCCTATTCTTACCTTGTAATAATCTGTATACCTTTTTTTGTTTTGATGTTCAATAAACAATTATTGTATTGTATTGTATTGTATTATGGTTTTGAACCCGAATGTCGCACCTTTGAGTGATTCGAAAGAAAGTTGGTAGCCACATCGCCTATAACATGATTCCTAAGATTTTCGTCCATTCCCTTGATTGTCTTCATATTTAGGCAAGCATTAGACAGTCAATATTAGCTTGCGATCCACGCATATCGCGATAAATATCGAGAAATATTTATGCGTATCGCAGCGAAATTGTTTCGAAATCCATGATCCTATATTGACATACCTTGCAGCTTAAAGCTAGGAATCCCTACGGATATACTTCGACCCGCGTGGATCTTTGGTTTAGATACATTATATACATATATTGACATACCAGTATCACGATAATATTGACCGTCAAATCCGTGCCATGGGTTTATGTACCATTATGGTATAGGTGAAAAACGTAAATGACCTGTTGTATGTGTGCGAATAGACAAATTGACGTTCCAAATTAGAAAAATGACTTGAATCCCAGGGTGCGAGTTGGGTTACCTCCGCGTGTGGTCAAGAGCTGCGGTTCGTTTTTGGATCCGTCCGAAGGGAAGAGCAGTGCTTGTTCCGGTACACGCTGGGCATCGGTTAATGACTTCCTGGCAGATCCTGAGGGATATCACTATCCGTTGGCTAAGAGCCCGACAGGGGGGGAGGGGTCTTTTGACCGTGTTCTACCGTACAACGTTGCCGATATTTTTGTCACAAGATTTTTTAATTAACGTATTGACGTCGGTATGGCGGGCTGTAAGTCACACCGGAGAAGTATGGCATGACACTACCGCCTACTTCTTTTTTATGGACTATCGGAAAATACTAAAATTTTTGTTGAACAAATCGTTTGACACTCGTAATTTATCCGACGAGTTCGACTAACGCCCACGCGATTGGGCCGCCGGTACCAGCGCTATGACCATCATTTTTCTTTTTGTCATTGCGTCCTAAGACCCCTGAAGAATCGCCATACTGGTACAAATGACCCAATAATTTGTGTCACTATCTCCCGGTCTATTACTTTGACATTGGCGAAATCATCGCATCGATCGATGGTGCCATATTAAAAAAAGAAGAAGACTTGAGTCCCATATCAGTTTTGTACACTACTATATACCTACCTACTCGTATATACACACACAAGAGGTCATTGACTTAAGTTTTTCACGTATGCCCGAGTGGCGCTGGCGCTGCGGACGCTTCCGGCCGCGCTAAGCCGGTTACGCCGGCCAGTAATGGCGGCGTCATTTGCGCGTATTATAATTGGCGATAACGCGCCACCGTAATAGACAACTCAATTTACGGGGACGGCCACGGGTTGTATGTAAATAAGTAAATAAATAAATATAATCTATTTATTTTATGTTTCCAAATAGAATAATCACTATCACTACATAGTATAAAACAAAGTCGCTTTCTCTGTCCCTATATCCCTGTGTATGCTTAAATCTTTAAAACTACGCAACGGATTTTGATGCGGTTTTTTTAATAGATAGAGTGATTCAAGAGGAAGGTTTATATGTATAATAGGTACATGCATAATATACCGTGCGAAGCCGGGGCGGGTCGCTAGTTAAGAATAATTTATTTTCAAATTCTCCAGACTTATAGGTACATGATTTGTACATACATTGGTGCGTTACAAAGAGAGAAACATTATTTTGTACAATAGGTCAGATAAAATTGTGGTCGAAGCTTTACCCCTAAACTAGGTGTAAATGTTGTTAGTATTTCTATCGTAAGCCACTTCACTCTTTTATAATAATAACTTAGCTGTTGCCCGCGAATTTGTCTGCAGAGAATTCGTTTATCGCGCACCTGCGGGAACTTTACCATTTTTCGGGATGAAAACCATCCTGTCCTTCCCAGGGTTTCAAACTATCTACATACCAAATCTTATCGCGAAAGGTTAACTAGTTTACGCGTAAAAGCTGTGCAAATTCGACACTTAATGGCTTTTTTAAATTAAGTAGTTTTTTAAATTAAGTAACTAGACAAAACATCTCAACGTTTCCAGATTCTTTATGCTACAAAACAATATTTTTTTAATACAAGCTTTTTTACTGACTGTACCTACTTGCATTGTCACACCAAATTTCAAGTCAATCGGACCAACAGTTGAAGAGTTCCCTCCTGTGGAGACGATCCTTGTCAGAACTCCACTACCAGATTATTGTATTATCTTGTCATCCGACTTACACAAGTATGCAAAATTTCAGCTAAATCGGTTAAATACCTACATATATCTGCTTCAAAATTGAGTCGCAAGATTTGATCTGGACAAACATACTTATATACATTGCAAGTTAATAAAAAGCTTTTACTTCCACGCTGGTCTGGGAGCAAAGGAAAAACATAGTATGTACCAGTTGCCTCTCGTCCCGCGCAGAAGGTAAAAGCCCATCGAGGGAATGGGCGAAATTCTTAGGAATCATGTTGTAGGCGATGCGGCTAGCAGCCCATCACTATTTTGATTCCTTTTTTTTTTATATTAAAACCGACAAACGGGCCGCGGTGCACCTGATGGTAAGTGATCACCGCCGCCCATGGACAACTGCAGCACCAATGGGACTGCTAGCGCGTTGCCGGCCTTGCAAGAAATGGTACACTCGCCTCTTGAAGGTACCCATATCGTAGCCAATTGGAAAAACCCCAGCCGTCAGCCCATTCCAAATTTTGCACGTACGGGGCAAGAAAGACCAAACGATTCCTTTTCCACCTATACGCCTACAATCATGCTAAACGTGGTCTTTAGGTTTTATTCTATTAGGGATATAGACGTGATTTGTGTATGTGTATGTATGTATTGTAAAAAATAAAGACCCCTATCAAAAATAATTTTCAAACAGCCTTTTCAAAAGCGCAACTGTAAATCCAATTACGTTTTAAACCCACTGACTGCTTGTAATCCTGCGCAGGTGTCCCTTACAACCGTTTGACACCCTTTTGGTGTTGCCCCGCCACGAGTATACCAGCCCACGGGCCGCCGGCGGCGCGACGATCGATTCCTAATACATTGCGTGTGTCGTTAATAGACGGTTGTTAGGTGAGCGTATTAGCCATGCAATGTATAGAGAACACGCTTGCAGTGTCGCCGCTGGCGCGTTTCCGTGGTAAGCCCGTAAGGGACACCTGTAATAATCTTTAGTCATTTTGTGCGCGATTTGTGCACGTGTAGTGTGTTAATTGGGGTTTGATTTGGATCGCGTTTTAATTATGAACTAGGTACGTAGGAACAAGATTATTTTCCTCGAGGTCAGTCAATCGAAATGGGCGAAAATCATAGGAATCATGTTTAGGCGATGAGGCTAGCAACCGATCACTATTTTGATTCCATTTTCCACCTATGCGACCACAATCTTGCTAAATGTGGCCTGTAGTTAACCGTTACATTAGGCTCTGTCTACCCCGTAAGGGATAAAGACGTGATCTGTGTATTAATAATAAATAAATAATAATGTACCTATGTAGGTCAGTCAAAATTGTGGTATGAAAAATCCTCAATTTAAGAATACGTTTATTAATTACGTCGCGATAAGTATTACAGTATGTATGTATGTATGTAAACTCTTTATTGTGCAAAATAAACAAGACAAATGTATTCCGTAGGTACATTCCAAGGGTGGTGAAATAAACAATGTCTCAGATCGCAGGAACTTGCCGCACGAGCGAGAAAGGCGAGGGCTATAAACATGCGACTTGAGGCTTAATCGCCGCCCGAGGTGTGCACACAATTTTACGTTTTTCCGAAAGTAAAAATTTCTGTTCCCGTAGCGGGCGGTAAATTGCTACTTACGGCCCTGGGCGACGTAAAATAATTTCACCATTGGCCATATTTCACAACAGGACCTTATTGGGACAGTAAATAAAGAGCGCAAAATGTAGGAAGTAAGTACCAATGTACACATGAAAGCGACGAATAAATGACTTATGACTTAACTTATGTTTAGAAATAAACATTGAAATGAATTGCTGCTCAAGATAATAAAGCGATAATATAGACTTATTCTTTCCATTATGAGTTTTAACGGATTTCCGTTTCAACATCTTAGACTCATTTCCTTTATCTGTGCGTTGGCGCCAACTTTTATTAAAAGAAATAAAGTAAATTGGTATATATCTGATTTCAAAGGAGGTAAATAAAGAGTACCTACGGACGTACAAACAACTACTATATTTTATAGGTATATTTATAATGGTGGGTCTGTAGTAAACATTGTGTAAAAGACTATTTTAGCATAGGTACTCTGTTGGTGTTATAGGTTACAGAGAACGCCTACAACGACGATAATCATCACTACATAGTATAAAGTCGCTTTCTCTGTCCCTTTGTTCCTATGTATGCTTATATCTTCAAAACTACACAACGGATTTTGATGCGGTTTTTTTTAATAGATAGTGATTCAAGAGGAAGGTTTATATGTATAATGCATGCATAATATACCGTGCGAAGCCGGGGCGGGTCGCTAGTACAATATAGACTACAATACTCTAATTTACAACCAAACGCGGTTGGCGACCCTGCTGTGCCCTCAACAACGTAAGTACGTAGTAGTTTCCGATTTGTGAAAGCACATCATTTGTAAGAGGTGAAAAATTATGCTAAGTAAAATACGAGAAGAGAGTACTTACACGAAAAAATTATACATACATACATACATACATAAATCACGTCTTTATCCCTTGCGGGCCAGACAAAGCCTTAGGTGACAAGACCTAAAGACCACGTTTAGCATGATTGTGGGCGTATGGATGAAAAGGGGAATCAAAACAGTGATGGGTCGCTAGCCACATCGCCTATTATAACATGATCCCTAAGATTTTCGCCCAATCCCTCGACGGGCTTTTACCACCTGCGCGGGAAGAGAAGCAACTGGTACATTCTATGTTTTTTCTTTGCTCCCAGACCAGCATGGAAGAAAAAATTATAGTTCAAATTAATCTCAATTCTACTATTTGGTCGATATTTTGTTCTAACATGTACCAGTAGAGCTCACGGACTGTAGCAGTGCCTACTTACATAGAAAAATACTGTTTTTTGAAAAACAAGAATTAAATAAACAAAATAATGGCATAAAGCAGAATACCGTCTCGGATGTCCCGTCCATCGCGTCACCCGACGCTGCCAATTAGCGGTTGCCTGGCGACCGGCGTTGCCGGATTATACCGGTTCGTACCGGCTTATATCGGTTATAGCGGCACTATTCCGAGGGTCGCGTGAAACTATTACCTACCAATATTAAAAAAAACTGGGTAAATTTCCCTTCGGATTTTATGGGCAAGTTTGTCACTTTGTTACAGTTGTTTCAAAAATTTGGGAAGAAAATCTCACCTACCACCGTGAAAAATACTACTTTGGAGTGAGCGTGAGGAGGTCGAAATCAAGTGTAGGTTTTTCCGCTTACTCTGAATCAAAATAGTAAGTTTACGAAAATAGGTACCTACAATTAAAAAAATACGAATTAAGAATGCAATAACATGCCATTAAATGGTGGGATGTCAGCTGTCGGAAGTAGTGCTTCTTAAACTGGAGAGAGGTTCAGTAGAGGTGCCTGTGAGCACTTGATTTTCTTAAGAAAATATAGTACAACCTACCTACGCACAGGATCTGACATGGAGAAAGTTTAAGAAAGGCTGGGCCAGAACATGACGGGACTTGTTTTCTAAAACCAAAAAGACTGGCCAGCATAAACAGCACAAGAGCAAAAAAGCGGCAGATTTGGAATAGGAACTATTTGGAACGCAATCGCCTTTTCGCGGCACATAACCCATACGTCTGAAGTCACGTTTTTCTTTTAGTCAAAATTGAATCTAGTCACTAAACATTTTAGGTTTCAATTTATTTATTTTAAAAAGGAAACATAGAAGCATGTAAAAATGGCGCCTAGTTGTGTTAATAGTTTAATCCGCAGCGGTGATCGGCGGCCGTCCGCATGGAATAACTACACGTGAATATTTTACTATTGGGAGAGTGCAAAGCGGGTGGAGGGGGTAGCCTAAACGATCACAGCGCTGGCTATGGCTAAAATTGTCATTTTTGTCGCTGATTTGAGCTGTCAAATCCATATTGCAGTAAACATTTTCTAATCGTTTTTGAGATAAAAATATGGTCCTGGTAAGATGTGTTGTTGTGAATTGTAATAACACCAAGAAGAATAGGAACTGTAAATTTTACCAATTTCCAAGACCATGGTGGAAACGAGACCAAAGAAATAAGTGGATATTTGCCGTAAGAAAAAAAAAAGTAAGTTACCTAACCTCTAAAATTTTCACTGAAAACAACAATTTTAAATAATGTTACTGACTACCATTGTTCAAAATTGTGTAATATAGTAAAATAACACAAGATTTCATTAATATTTTTCACATTATTTACTTATTTCTTGTTTGGCAGCGGTGACAATAATGTCCATAATGGCCGCCTGTGACGTGGCGCTGTCGTCGCGCTCGGTCCCAATTGCCGTCCTCTACTATAATGCACTGTACCGGCCTTCCGGCCTAGGTTATACTTCGTGTTCGAGTTTACGTCACGCATTTTTATTTTATCGTTTATTTATTTATTAATTTTTGTTTCGTTTTATATTATTCTGGAACATTTCAGTACGTTGGGATAGTTCGATTAAAATATTAACGTCGTAATATTTAACCCCCGAATGGCCCCGACGCAAATGAAGGCGTCATAAGGTTGTTTGTCAGAATGTCTACCTCTCTTTCTCTCTCTCTCTCTCTCTCTCTCTGTGTGTGTGTGTGTGTCAGTCTGTTTATGTCGCCGTATCTCCAAAGCGCATGGACCGATTTCGATGCTGTTTATTTCATTCGAAAGCCAGCCTTGGGGTGGAGGTTGACTTTGAGCATCGGCCAGTGCACTTATGGAATTTGTCAATAACAATTGAGTCCTGAAAACCAGCTGATATTTCCCATTAAAAAAACATCGATAAAAAAACTTTAACACTTAGCTATGTATTGTTAATAATTAAAAAGATGATTTGGAGATCTTCGTTGGTTTATTTAAGTAAAATAATCTTAATAATCTATTACAATTCTTTGAGGTGCGATATATCGCCTTCGGGGTTCGCAGGTAAGGCCGCTGTCAAAGTGACAGCTCATAGACCGTCAATTGGCTGTGTTTTGATACTATAATACATCATCCCCTTTTAAAAGAAAATTTTAAAGTTATACAGATTTACATTTTACATTTAAAGAAATTTTAAGTTATACGGATTTACATTTTACATTGTCTTAAGTACAGCAAGTTGGTTCTAGATAGATTAATTTTAAAGTTAGTTTCTCAAGTTATAATAATATATAATTAATTCTTAGTTATTATATGACATGTTCCTCATCCCCCTTTTAAAGAGGTTTTAACAATACTTAGTTAAGAAATAATACTGCACATCACAATCATCTCAACACTTATAACTAAACAATAAAAAAAAAACTACACATTCGACCCTGGTGCTGAACCCAAACACTGCATCTGATGAAGCACTAAGCCCAGCTAAGGAGATCTGATATGCAAAGAGGTTCTGTTATAAATTACATTATTCTTATCAGCCACCTTATATGCCCTATTACCATTATGACTGATAATTTTGCCCTCCAACCATACACCTTTATTAGGTTCTTTTTTAAACCAAATGCTCTGACCTACATGAAATGGTTTTTTCACTCTACTATTTTTATCATAGTTCCTTATATTTCTAGTTTTTATTTTATTAAACTGCTGATTTACATTAATATTAATCTTGGGCTGGAGGTACTGGCTATTGACAATTAATTTAGTTCTTACATTTCTATTAAACATCAGTTCACATGGTGAGAAGTTAGTACCTGACACAGGTGAGGCCCTGTAATTTAATAGTGCTAATCTGTAATCTGTGTTGTCTTCGTGACACTTTCTCAGTATTTTCCTGGCAATACATACTCCTTTCTCTGCCATACCGTTAGATTGCGGGTACCTGGGACTTGTGTAGGTAAATATGAATCCATTTTCATGAGCAAAGTCTTTACATTCTTTAGAGTCAAACGGTACGTGATCGGAGACTATTTCTCTTGGAAAGCCAAAATTAGAAAAAATATCTGTTAAAGCCTCAATAATGGATTTGGCACTTTTATTGCGTATATATTTAATATCTAACCATTTAGAAAAGTAGTCATATATTATGAGGTAACTTTTTGTTTTGAAATCCATGATGTCTGTTGCTATTTTTGTAAATGGCAAATTTGGCACTTTGTGTGGCATTAATGGCTCTTTGACATTATTGTTTTGGTATGTCTGGCAAGGAAAACATCGCTTGACAAAATCTTCAATATGCGAGTCTATGTGAGGCCAGTAGTATAATTTTCTAGCCAACTGTTTCATCTTTGTCATACCAATATGGCCTTCATGCAAGGTTTTAATAAATGTCAGTCTTAAATTTTTTGGAACAATTAATCTATCATTAAAAAATACTAAACTGTTATCAAATGAAAGTTCACCTCTTAATTTATGATAGTCATGTAAACCATTAGGAATTTCTTTATTATTAGAAGGCCATCCATTTTTTATGTAATTTCTTAATAGTTGTAACTCGTTGTCTACTGAGCTTTCTGTTATCAGCATAGTTTTTTGTTCCTCAGTACACTCCAAGTTCTGTGCAAGGCCCAAGCAATGTATCACCTCATACATGTATGACTCATCTACTTCATTACAAGTCTGATAAGAACGTGACAACAAATCCGCTATGAACATTAATTTGCCTTGTAAGTATTTGAACTCTAACTCATATCTTAAAAGTTTCAACTTCAGTCTTTGTAATCTGGGTGATGGAACTTCATGAAGATGTTTTTTTAATAGGCTCTCCAAAGGTTTGTGATCATTTAAAACTGTTACTTTTCGCCCATAGATGTAATAATGAAATTTACGAGTTGACCAGACCACACTCAAAAGTTCTTTCTCAATTTGTGAAAAATTACGTTCTGCTGGTGTAAGGCTTCGTGAAGCGAAGCATACCGGCTTTCCTTCTTGAAGTAAGCAACATCCAAGGCCGTCTTTGGACGCGTCACACTGGATGATTATGGGCAATTTATTGTCAAAATTCTGTAAAACTGGAGCTGTACTTATTTTATTTTTAATATTAATATAGACATTTTCATGAATTTCCGTCCAAAGCCACCCTACATCTTTTTTTAACAATAACTGAAGTGGTGATGCAATATCAGCCATGTGAGGTATGAACTTCCTTAGGTAATTGACCATTCCAAGGAAAATTTGCAACTCTTTTTTATTATTGGGGCTTTTCATATTAACAATGGCATTCACTCTCTCTGGGTCAATTTTCATGCCTTTTTCCGAAAAAATATGTCCAAAATATTTTACCTCCCTTAGCTTGAATTGAAATTTATTTTTGTTAAACCGAACATTGTGTTTTTTAGCCCGTTCAAAAACTTGGTTTAATATTGCATCATGTTCTTCTTCTGTGTCACCACATATTAATAAATCGTCACAGTACACAATGACGCCCGGAATGTCTCCAAAGGCAGATTCACTGTACCTTTGGAACACTTCCGGGGCGACCGAGATCCCAAAGGGACATCTAAGAAATTTATAGCACCCAAGTGGGCTATTGAATGTGCACAAATTACTAGAATTTTCAGTCAATCTAATATTGTAAAAACCATCTGATAAGTCAAGCACTGAGAAAATTTTTTTATTACACAGTTTTGGAATGATTTCGTCTAAGGTTGGGATTAAGTAATGTTCTCTAATTAAGACTTTGTTCAAATCTTTGGGGTCTAGGCAAATTCTGAGTGAACCATCTTTTTTTTCAATTATTACTAAATTACTAACAAAACTATCCGGGTGATCTACCTTAGCTATGACTTCGTGCTTCACTAGAGCTTCCAGCTTGTCCGCGAGGCGTGTCAGGAGTGCATGGGGCACTCTGCGCGGGGGTCTCACCACAGGCTCCACACCAGGTCGAATGCGTAGCTGCAGCGGTTTATGGAACTCCCCAACACCCTGGAATAGTTCAATGTTCTTATTAATAATACAGTCTTTGCTTTTAATATTATTTTTATTAGTGTTTTTCATTACAGGTTCAGTTTTTAAGGTGTCAATATTAGTATTATTTAACAATTTAAGTTTTATCAATGAAGCCAACCCCAAAATTGGTTTGACCTTTTCGTTAATAATTAAAAACTCAGTGTTAATACCTTCATTGCTTTTCATATTATTATTAAAAATCTTTAAAGTGGCCATGCCCACTGGTTTTAATTTCCCACCTCCGAAGACCTCTATTATGGTTCTTGTCTCAGACATTTTAATATTTGAATCATCATCGACAATCTTCTTTAGAGTGCTTAAGCTAATCACATTGATTTGGGCCCCTGTGTCACATTTGAAATTTACCCTTTTATTTTCTACCTGTAGCGACTCTGTCCACTCATTATCTAAAAAGAATCTTTCTTTCTTTTAGAAGGACCTTTCTAAAAAGAATAACTATCGTCCTATTTCACTGGCGACTATTACCGCCAAGATACTCGATGGTGTGCTTGATTTACAGTTAGAAAAGTATCTTGAAATTCGCGACGCTCAGTTCGGATTCAGATCTGGGCTGTCCACGGAAAGTGCTATACTGTGTCTAAAGCACACTGTCGGGTACTATACTGAGAGGAAGACACCGATATATGCTTGTTTCCTAGATTTGTCAAAGGCATTTGATCGTGTTAATTACGATATCCTTTGGCAAAAGCTGGGTAATACGGGTATACCAAATGAATGTGTCAGGATCCTTCAGTACTGGTACCAGAACCAGAGAAATCAGGTGAGGTGGGCGGAAGCCATGTCTGATGAGTATCAGCTAGAATGTGGAGTTAGGCAAGGGGGATTAACATCCCCGAAGCTGTTTAACTTGTATGTTAACGACCTGATAGGCGAACTCAGCAGCATGCATACGGGCTGCCATATTGGTGGACATTGCGTCAATAACATCAGCTATGCCGATGATATGGTGTTGCTGAGTCCGTCTGTAAATGCGTTGAATAAGCTGCTGGCTACTTGTGAGGATTATGCGAGAAATCATGGTTTGGAGTACAACTCGAGTAAGAGTGAGCTTTTAATTTTTAAAACTAGTACATTTAAACCGAAATTAATACCTCGAGTTGTACTAAATGGTACTGCACTGAAAGTAGTAAGTAATGTAAAGTATCTGGGTCACATCATATCGTGTGACCTTAGTGATGATCTAGATATAGAAAGGGAGCGTAGAGCGTTGGCGGTGAGGTCAAATATGCTTGCTCGCAGGTTTGCTCGATGTTCATCTGAAGTCAAAATAACGCTATTCAAAGCTTACTGTCAATCCTTTTACTCGAGCAGCCTGTGGGTTCGGTATACGAAGCGAGCCTACAACGCCCTCCGCGTGCAGTATAGCAACGCTTTTAGAATGTTGTTGGGGCTACCTAGCCGGTGCAGCGCCTCTGGCATGTTCGCTGAAGCCCGGACGGACGGTTTCCATGCCATAATGCGGAAAAAGATTGTCTCGCTGCTGGGACGAGCAAGGTCAAGTCACAGCAGCATTCTACAAGTGATAGCCGGCGGATTTGATTGCCCGATCCTTAAATATTGGAATGGGATGATAAGAAGTGCGGCTCAGTTTGCTGTCAAATAGTATTTAAGTTATCATAATGTTGTCTTTTATTTGCTAACCTTACATTTATAAGTTTAATGTAAATTACTAACAATGTCTATGGATAATTATTGGTCCGAAATAAAGATTTATTATTATTATTATTATTATTATTATTATTACCCAAATCAATAGAATAGACTAGTCACAAGTCCTGTACATCATTGCAGGCCTCATCACTGTCTGTGTTGTTCATGCAACGAACCCGACTTTTCATAAAAGTACATCCCACACTAAAATGATTCATACGGTTGCACTTAGAGCATGTTTTGCCATAGGCTGGACATTGCCTAGGTCCATGCTCGGTGTTACATTTTTTGCAGTGATAAAAAGATCTATTATATTGTACACCCTGGCTATTTTTATTACCTAAGGAGTGAGACTGACCAGTTTTATAGTTTCTATTAAAATACTTAGCTTTAGTAGTCTGTTGCCCGCTCTGCAGCACCCTCTCTGTCTGCACGGCCTGCACCTCCGGGTTGTTTAATGTCTTCACAAACTCTCTGGAGAGCTCCGCAGACCTGCAGATGTCAACCGCCTTTTCTAACTTCAAGTCCTTCACCTCCAGGAGCTTCTGCTGCATCCTTTGATCCCGAACACCAATGACAATCTTGTCCCTAATCATCCTGTCCTTCTGCTCTCCAAAGTTGCAGTTCTCCGCTAGCTTCCTTATGGCTGTGTAAAATGCATCAAAGGATTCCCCATCTTCCTGGTTTCGTTTATTCATATGGTAAGTATTGATGACTTCATTTTGTTTTGGCTTGAAGTAATCGTCAAAGATCTTGATTACATCTTCTAACTTGTCCTTCTCGCCGTCTTCTGTCCGGAGCACATTGTAATATAATTCCTGTGCTTGCTGTCCAATGCAATTTATTAAAATTGCAGCTTTTCTGGCTTCTGTTAACTTCTCCAAGCCGGCCGCCAGCACAAAATTCTTAAATGAAAGTTTAAATCGCTGCCATCGCGGCCAGCAATTTTCTATGTCATCCAAGTTGAGACCATGCGGCATTTTGTACTCGACTGCACACATATTGTTTACTTTCAGGTCAGAATTACTGTCAACTTGGTCTTCAGTCATAATTATTAATCAAGTTCTTCATAAATTAGTAGGTTTTCTTCTTATTTGTAATGGCCGGAACCGTGAAAACAATGTGGCTTTTAGGTTACCTTCTTAATCCGACTTAATCTTCTTAGGTTCTTCATCCTACCGGCTGCGCCATGTATTGTTAATAATTAAAAAGATGATTTGGAGATCTTCGTTGGTTTATTTAAGTAAAATAATCTTAATAATCTATTACAATTCTTTGAGGTGCGATATATCGCCTTCGGGGTTCGCAGGTAAGGCCGCTGTCAAAGTGACAGCTCATAGACCGTCAATTGGCTGCGTTTTGATACTATAATACAAGCTACAGGGTGTTTCTTTCGTTCTAACGCCTGCTGTATTCCTGATCACTTTTAAGACAGTGTAAAGATGTCCTCTGCCTCCGAAATAGCTGTTTTATTAAGCTGCGTTTGCGCAGCAACGTCTTGATTTACATTCGTTACATCCTTACAATGTAGCGATTACATTGTTGTGTTTATAGCCAGAGACACTCGCGTGGCGTGCTAATAATTAAAGGAAATTACGGAAACATTTTGACGTGTATCAGACAGATCTGATAACCTGTGAAAGATATGACAAAATCATCTGTTATGGTTAGTATCATTGTTAAAGTAAATTGGTACAACAGTTAGAATCCAGATCATACATTCGATTTTCGAAGTTCGTATCTCATACCATCTCCCTCTCACTCTACAACTTCAAAAATTGAATTTCGGAGTATAAATGCCTCGACTTTGATACATGAGCATCAATGACCCCTTTATTTCATTATACAAGGTGTTTTAATATTGGTCTGGAATATACCAGAATATATAAACACATACACAAATCATGTCTTTATCCCTTGCGTGTAGACAGAGCCACGTTTAGCATGATTGTGGGCGTAAAGGTGGAAAGTGGAATCAAAATAGTGTTGGCCTACCCGCATCGCCTATATCATGATTCCTAAGATTTTCGCCCATTCCCTCGATGGGCATTTACCGTCTGCGCGACTGGTCCATTCTATGTTCTTTCTTTACTCCCAGACCAGCAAGAAGGATGTATAATGGATAAGTTAGACGTTTGTTAGTCTGTGTCCATAGTAAGAGACGCTGTGTCGATAGCAAACAATCAAATGCGAATGGGCCTAATTCTTTATTTTACCGGCGGCCGGCAAAATACACTTTTTGCGATTGCAGCAGATTACTGGAAACACGGTGTCCATTGGAATGTTGAAAAGAGAGATAGAGAAAGAGAGAGATATATTTATTTACACGCATATATTCGATACACAGAGGAAAGAAGCAGCGCATTTGGAAAAAAAAAGCAACCCGGCATAAGAGCGTACGAGAGTTGTGTCGCGCACGAGATAGACTACCCGTCTCTTTCTAGAACGAACAGTAAGAAAAAGACGTCGTTTCGGACCGTTCTGTCCGTTGCCGTCCGGTCCCGTCACTACCTATTCTTAAACTATACGAGACTTGTCGAATGCGAGAGTGTAGCGTGAGTGTTCGTCTATGTTCGTATTGTCTCGCGTATATTCGTATTGTCTCCGTTTCGTGTCGGTAAAAATGGCCAACATCAAAGAGGTCTCGTGAAGTTTTGTGTTACGCTAACTATAACTAGGAACTATTCCTCGACACTGTAGGCGCGCTCCCGTCACTTTACCGACACGAAACAGAGACAACACCGCCGGGGCGAGCGCTCCAGGAAGAAGGACTACGAAATAGTCCGAAACATGTCGAGCTCCACTCGACTTTTTATACGCGAGTTATCCGTTTATGTGTAATTATAATCCGTTTCCCGATATGTTACCAAAAATGTGCTTTTCCCAAAAGATACGTGTGGCTTGATGACTCGGAATGACCGTTCCCGACCATCCAAGAGCATCACCTTTAAACAGAAGTTTAGGGCCGAGAACGCACTGGCATCGCGTAAAGCGCTGCGGGTGTCTATGGACAGTGGTGATCATTTTCCATCAGGTGACCCACTAGTTCGTCTGTCTGGCCTCTCTAACATAAAAAAAAGTCTTTTGGAGACTTTCTTTTGTATTAGACTTGACTTTACGCAAATAAACCTTAAAAATCCGTGACTCATGTTTATTACAAACAAAGTGCAAAGATATACATTCGAGCATAAAAGTAAAACATAATAGAGTAAGTAAAGTCTATATACAGCGTGATTAAAAATTCAATTAAACCAACTTAATTTAACATGACCATTTCTAGGACTGGAGCAAAAAAGTTCGTTCCCCGTTCGCAAAACCTCCGTTTGGCGACGTCTTTATTCTAATTTGTCCGCATGCGACCGCTCCCACATACATTACGCTCCACACACAAACGGAGCTTGGAAAAAGTGGTTTAGTATACAGGGTGATGCCGGCTAGAAATGTATTAGTTTTTCTCGAAAATACTAAAATTATGTTGTCTTACGTACCTACTTACTGCTTACTTATAGTTTAGTTGTTTAAGCCGAGTTAGTGCAATAATAATAATAACATAACCGTAGCCGTAAACGCCGGTAGCTTGAGCCCTGCCTAACCTAGGTTAGGTTAGGTTTTTTTTTTTTTTTTTTTTTTTAAATAATACTCTGAAAACCTAGCTTACGCATCTAAATAAATATACATAATAACATTTTTTATTCAGACAACAAAGATCCAGCAATGTCGAAAAGTGATGAGACTCTAGAAATGCATTTACTAACCTTAAATTTATAAGTAAAGTAACTAGGAGCATTACATACAGACAACTTTACTTACATACTTTTTAAACAAAGTCGCGGGCAACAGCTAGTCTTTAATTAAATAATTAACACGCATAAATCAGCTGTATTACACGTGAACTAGCGGAGTAGCATGGCAATCTTTGCTCATTAATATAAACCTCCGTAAAGTACAGTCAGGTATAATAATATGTATCTAGTCAAAGTCTCAAAAACAAGTACCACACGCTCTTACACCAGCGTAATAAGGTCGTGGGACATAATTTTGAGATGTTCCTATCGATACTTATTTTTGCAATTGACCGTACGCCTGATTCAATAAATTAGAACGTTATTGACCAATTCAAACTCAAATTAAATATCATCCACGCAATAAAATAATCACCGCATTAAACCCCAACGAAACACCCCGTGCTGCATTTAAATTGATATAAA
The DNA here is from genome assembly GCA_932294345.1 of Pandemis cinnamomeana. Lineage (NCBI taxonomy): Eukaryota > Metazoa > Arthropoda > Insecta > Lepidoptera > Tortricidae > Pandemis > Pandemis cinnamomeana. The sequence continues at coordinate 3,875,203 of OW028724.1, read as the reverse complement.
TTAATCCTTTGGCCTCCCCTCAAGAAAGAAATCCCATTAGTCCAGATTCGATTAACGCTCTAACTGGGAAGGGTCGCCGTCTTCACGCTCCGCAAATAAAAGGTCCATGTGACACGGTCTGCGAGATATGGACCTACTCAGACTACGTTTTAGCGAGTATAGTCTCCAGTGGTTAGCAAATCTATGAAACTTTTCGATCCTCCTCTAGGCAGATGAAAAATACGAATGTGTGTTCTCTAGTTTTGAATGTCTAATATACGTACATACATACATAAATCACGTCTATCCCTTACGGGGTAGACAGCGCCTAAGGTAACAAGATCTAAAGGCCACGTTATCATGAGCATTAAGTATTGTATTCATCTATTATATATTTTATTTTACTTTCTGTTAAGTTTCTCGCGGCTCATCATTCTTACTTGGAAAATGATGGTCTTTCCGAACGCGAAAGGTAGTGTAGTGTCAAAAAAAGATATGTAAAAGAGCTCTTGGTGGCCCATTTGCAAAATAAACTTTTGAATTTTGAATAGGTAATGGCTACTTGTGTAAATTGAAGAAATAGTTATATGGGGTTAATCAAGTTTCTTAAATGTATACCTAGCTATTGATTTGTATGTTGCCTTGTAGCCTAAGTAATGCTATAGTCTGACACAGACAGAATTTCCTGCGTGGACTGCTCCAGCGATGGTCGTATTAGAAAGAGTATTATATTAATGTCTTGGAATTATTATATTCTTAAATAGTGATCAGTGTTTTTATTTGTCCATCACTAGTGGCGAATTGGTTGACCAAATTTCGTGAATTTGTATTGTAGAGGTGGACCCCTTAAGAGAGGTGTAAGTAAGTTTCTTAATTATAATTTATGTTCATAAGTTACCACTACAAAGATGTACGGTCAACAACTTTAATTGTGGAATCTCTATGGAACGCTGTCATATTGACATTGCCAAACTTTAGCAACGTTCCATGTATTCTCAGCAATTAAAGTTGTTCACCGTATTTACCTATATTTTCTCTAATAGGTACTTATGTATTATTATTTATCGTTAATGTGTTATGCGCAATTTATATAAATTCTGGTGCTCTACAGTACACGGCCCGCTGTTTAATATAATTTTTATTACCCCGTATATTTTACCTATCCATTTTATTGACTCGATTTTCCTTCTTCAACAAACATTTCGCCTATTTACATAATCAAACCTGCACTACCCTTCACCGTGGTCAAACACTCGACTCGGATTGCTTCGGACGCCGAGCGCGCCCGACAAGTACCCGAAGTTTCCCGAAGCTGGGGCAATCGAATCGGTCATGATTCCATTATGGCTGCGGTCAAACGGAGTAAGGAGCCGGGAGCGCACTGCGATCTGTCAACATTTGCGTTATTAGGTGCTTTATTTTTTATTTTTATAAAATACTTTTCGAATTAAGTAAGTAGGTACGTTGTTTTAGTGAAAGAAACAAATATAACAGTGTCACAGCGGATAGAATATAACTGATCGCCACTTCTGATTGGCGTGTTGCCTTGCCAACCTAGAAAGTCAAATTGGAACGCGTCTCATACCAGTTATTTCCCCAGGTCTCTTACTTTTTTTTAAACAAGAAAGGCAAAGAATAATATATCAGATACATACGTATCTGACGGTGAGCAATCACCACATGAACATCTGCAGCACCGGGACATTGTACGTTGCCTGCCTAGAGGGCGACGATGAAATACCTCATATTGCCAGTAATTTTACCCTCCAAACCGGAACACAGTAGCGCAAGCACTGCCGCTTGGCGGTAGGATTAGCAAATAAGACTGTGTAGCAATACAGATGAACTCTGCACAAGGTCCTTCCATCTGCAAACATAGTGTTAGCACGCTGTCAGTGAGAGAGCCGAACTAAAAGCAATCTATAGACTCCTTTGTGCTCTATGTTCTAAGGAATCATGTCATAGGCGATGCCGTCTATCAACCCATCACTATTTTGATTCCCCTTTTCACCTTACCTTTACGTCCACAATCATGCCAAACGTGACCTTTAGGTCTAGTTACCCTAGGCTCTGTACACCCCCTAAGGGATGAAGACGTGATTAATATGTATGTATGTTTAAAAACATTGCATCTTGCAGTGGAACAACACTAAGCAATTTTATGTCGCCAAACACCAGTTGAATCCAGTTAGGGGAGCGATCGAATGACAACTGGCAACACCGATCTCATTGATTCCGCTAATCCTGCGGGAGTCTAAATGGGATGCTCAATGCGCGGGAAAATTCGACACGTGCGGGGTTGCTGTAGGAATTAATTATAAAAAAGTTTAGCTTGCATTATGTCAGTAGCTTGCGTTGTAGTTTGCGTAATTTGGTTTTGATTTGTTGTGAGTGATGTTCCGCTTTTAAATTAAGTTCTTGCCTTCACAACGAATATTTTTGTTAAATCTGAATCTTGTGGGTAAACTTAACGCATAGCAGGTTGTAGGTTTAGCTATCTATTGCAAATTGAAACACAATGTGCGAAAATTTTCCTTTAACTAATCATTATTTTTCTTTCTTTTTTCTTTGACAGCTAAAATTCGAAGGCTTACTCACATGCTCAGCTTTACTTTTCGGATTTTTCTGTTATAATTTTCAGTGTCGTTTAACTAATCAAATCAAGTTAATGGCTCTCCATGAATCAAAACAAAAAAACCCTTCAATTAAAATTCCGTAATTTAAATTTCGAACATGAACAGTGTAAACAGAATCGTCTCCAATAATCGTAGGTGTTTTTCGGCACACTCAAAAACTACAATGGCCCGCTCGTTTGCGATAAAAGACCCTATTATGTCGCGCGACAGTTGGTAGCCCCCGCGGGAGCATTATTTCACCGGTTTGATTTATCGCTGGTTTGGGATCGGGGCCGGTGATAATTAGAGGTTATGGAAGATTCGGGAGGTTATGTTTTCGGTGTCGTGTGCCAATTATTTTTTGAGGGTAGCTAGGCGACAAAGATCTGTCTTACGTAAGTTTACAGACCAGCGTTTTTCAGTTTTCTGAATGTTTATGTACTTTTAAAGGGATTGTAAACACTGAAGAATCTAAAAATACTTTACTTTTTTTACTTTACTTAAAAAAAAGCTGGAATCCTTCGCCAGGTTAGTTTGTCTGAACACCACTGAGATTTTCTTTTGAAATACACTAACTCAACGAAAGCTTACTGTGGCCAAAAACAAAATACCTACGCGTTTCCTCAATATTTATCTCACTTTTATTTTTCAATTTCGCCGTGTATAAGTTCAACATATTCAAGTCATCAAAGCGTGACTAAATGACGTCTAATTAATCACAACCTTTCATACAATTAATTCCCGGGGTCGTCACAAAACAAAATAGAACCATTTGCAACCGGTTTTAAATATGAAAGCAGTCACTGGCGCGTTGAGAATGTTCCATTATTCAAATAACAAATTTCGAATAAAGATGTCTAAACCGCGACAGAAATTCAAATTAGGAAGCATTAGCGACAAATCGTTTATTTAAATTTAACACGCAGTTGACTTCGAATAGAAATTGACACTGGACATGTAGAAAAAGCACGAAATTAAATCTCAAAAATAACGTAAATGTTAACTTTATTCGTTTGGGATAAGAACTTGACTGTGTCCCTTATTTAAAGTTGTCCCTATTTGTGTACACAAAAGGATCGGATTTTTACACGCTATTTAACAATAAAGTTTACTTTAATTTCAACACGTGCTTTGTCAATCTTATTTGCATAATTCCTTTTATTGATGGCATTATAAGTAACGCATAATTCGTTCGTAATTTGTCAGGCGTGCAAAATGTATGTTCGCGAATTTAAATAAGGAAAAGGTTTGCGTAGAATCTGCTTTTGGTAATATAATATTTATAATATACTTAACTTAGTTATTGACGATAATTTTACCGTGAAATATGATATTTGTTGATACCCCATAAAACATATTTTGCACAAATTCCATGTTATGTCGTGGGCGAGTTAAGTTATATTTCGTTAAAGAAATATCTCTTTTCGGTACCCTTGCGCAATGCAAGTTATGCTATACATACATACAATACATACATACATAAATCACGTCTTTTGTTATATCTGACAATTATTGTGTAAAATAATGCTATTTTCTTTGCATCGGAGATATAAGACCTCGGCCGGCCCATTACTCCTTAGAAGGATTCTTTTGGAGCAAAGAAACAACTCTCCACGCGAAATGTCTCTTCAATTCACTGACTGACCTTCTCTACCGAGGTGTGACAGACCTTTGCTTTTAAAATGCACCCCATTTGTCATTATTGTTATCAAACGGTTCTTCCCACTCGTCTTATTACAACTTTGGCCATCCCAGCATCATTTTAACCACATCATTCATTGTTTGACAACAAAACCGCAATATAGCTAAAAAGTTTCCCATACGAACGGAATGAGCAAAAGCGAGTATCTAATGGCGAAAAAATTGCCATCCGACGCCTCCCGCCGTCATCCTTGCCAATTAGTCGATCAATCATGGCCGCCGGGACGGTTTCCCGCCGAAATAATAGCACCGCCAAGTAAACTGCTACAGCGGCAAAAAAAGGAACTAACGTCTCTACGTACTTCTTTCACGATTCTCAATAGCCGACAGCGCCACTATTACATACTCAAATAAATTTGTCATTTGTAGCACTGTTAACAACTTAGCGATTTTGGACTCTGTGTTGCCAGCTCCAAGCCAGTCGCAAAATTGCGTGGCGAAATATGTAGTTATTACGCTGCAAAAATTCACATCGCCCAGGGGACTTTATTAGCGTCGGCGACTACCCATTATACATTTTTAAACCGTATCCATATAAATTAATGTCAATATCACCCCAGTGTAATATCAATCTCGTAGTTGTTCGCGGATTACGTTACAAATAATATCATTTTGTACGGTGATTCGTTCTGAATGGTGCTACCTACGGGCTTTTCCGTGCGCGGCGATTGTTGGGTCTTGATCAGAGGTTTTATATTCGGATGCGTATTTTTTCCTGAAATGTTACAAATTTAATGGATGCTGGAACAAATTATGTGCGTTGTTTTCCATATTTTGATACAACGCGCTTATTTTCTTTTGATAGCGTAGATATTTTGTAATCCCTCACGAGCAATTGTCCATTTTGATTACAATTTAATGTCCGGATATCGTAATCCAATTAATATCAATCTTGATTTTTAACAGAAGTTATTACGAGTTGCACGTGGATCCAATCGAAAAAAAAAACAATTTCTCTGAACTTATTAATACTATGGCTAATTGTTGTAATAAACAACTTTCTTAATTAAAACTTGCGCCTTTTACCTAAGTACCAGGAATGTTTTTGTTATTCTTACCTAAGTTTTTAAACAAGCTTCGATAGAAGCAGAATATTCGAGAATTTCTTGCATGCCATTGCGAAGAATTATCACATCGCTATGCCGTGGGACCTATTTAATATCTGTAGTAAAAATATCCTATACAAGACCATTAACGTTTAGTTAAAAGGTTTAATTAGGTACTCATCAGTATTGCCATTGCAAAAAAAACATAATAAAACGATCAACACCACGTAATCCCACTACATCCTATAACGAAGAGTTCCCCTCGCAGTATTGCCAGTATACAGTTTCTTTATTCCATTATATTTTAAACAAACTGCCAGCTATCGGCATGTCCACACAGACACCGAAAAGTTGAACAATGACAATTACAATTTCGAATGATCTTAATTACTATAAATTGGAGGTGTGACGTTTGCTTTATACGTTCGTCGGCCAGGCGTTTCAAATAATAATTTATTCTGAAATATAAGTTGAAGCTATTAATTAGGTAACGGTTTATGATTAAGTTAATTAGTAAGTTTTCAGATTGAACTATTAGTTAAGTTAACATCGTGATCCTATTATTGCTAGCTGTTTAAATAAGAAATTAGTACCTATAGTTACTTAACTAAATACAAAAAGTACTTAACCTAATTAGTGCGTGTCAGAATTTTATCACTTCTAAACAAAGTGATCATTTTAGAGTTTTACTGTTAGTATTAAAATAGTTTATTTACACAAATTAACATGACACTTAAAAAACTATTGAAGTAAAACTAAATTAAGTCTAAAAAAGTACCTACTCCCCCATACTGCATTAGTTCTGTTACAAAAAAAAAACGAATGATTTGGTTACATATCCAAATGAATGATGATATCAAAAAAGTTTAGTGATTTTCACTAATTAAATAAAAAAAATGCTTGTCTAAATCGTAAAGACAAAGCAAACGCTACAAGTTCGTAGATTTCTATTATTAAAAAGCAATTCTGAGCGTCGAGTAGAGTTCAAGATAACTATCGGCCGCACGAATAAATTGATTCGCAAACACATTAAACAGATATCACCGAGGGGAGAAATTCAAACAGGGGATGCCCAGCGACCGTCGCACAAGGTATCTATTCACTCTAACATCATTAATGAGACACCACAGCAACTTATAAGATAGTTACAGTGACAGGAGCTTAGACTCTAACCCCCTTATACATAAACACTCTGTAGGCTTCTGCTAACTTAGCAATCGTTTGTCGTAATCTGTCACTTTGACATTTACCTTTCACAGATAAGGACTAAAGATTGCTAAGTTAGCAGAAGCCTTTAGAGCGTTTATGTATGAGGGGGTAAGAGTTTAGTACTTGAATTTAGTTTATGGTTTATGAACCGGAGTGTTCAATCAATGTAACCCAAGCACTTGCTGAAGCATGCCGAAACAATGTTTAGGACACCATATATAAGTATCTAAAACATCTAAAAACAAAGTTATGTCGTAATATTCTAATGACCCCTCTCCCTTGTTGAGGTTAATGCGAGATGTTATCGAGATATGACGCAATCTCGATGATGGCGATTTGATACGTCCCGCGGTGTTGCCAGCGTGGGGTGAGTTATGAATTAAAGATAAGTGTTGCTAGGATATCTGTTGACAATGTGGTTATATGATAATTAGGCTGATTAAAACGAAAACTTTGGTTTTGATTATTTTTTGGTTATGCTAATCATTGTTTCAAATATGTTTAGCAGCGCGACATTAATAATGATTAACGACTAAGCAAAAGAAAGTTAGAATTCGAATAAATTACATTTTTATCTGTATATAATGTGTATAATGTTCGTACTATACATAGTACAGTATACATACATACTATCTACAAAAAAACAAGAGAGCAATAGATTCCCACATAGTCGTACATACTTAGAAAAAATCTCTCAAAATTATACTGGGAGAAAGTAACAAATTAAAACATAACAATGTGTAACAACAGAGAACTCAATTAGATAAATTCTTGTCCAAACCTACTTGAATGGCCGATTGTTTCTTTATCCCTTGGCTGTACACAAGTCGCCGTGGTCTCATCAGATTAAAACGTTACACCATAGTACGCCACGTGGCGCGCGTGCGCGAGTTTGACAGCTATACAAACATGGCGGCCGATAGCGGAATCAAATCGTTATTAATATTATATCAGCAAATACATTTTTAGAAGGGCAAATATAATTTTGGTAATTTGGGGTTAGCGCTGATTTAATTTGGGGGAGATTTCTTAAGTCAACTTCGGAGGTTGCGTATTATTAAAAATATGTTTCGTCTGTTTATGTGCGTCAAATATTTTATTAGCATGTAGGTTTGTGCAAAAAGGGAGTGAACAAAATATGATCGTTTTTGCTTAGGTGAGACATGGGTTACAGATATACATATTGTAACTAGGTGCTTTCGCATAATTATAATTCATACCACATTGCTTAAGTAATGAATAAGTATTTACCTACCTAGTAATAAAGCTAAGAAGATAATATCTAAGGTTTAAGTAATTAAGTAGGTACCTAAGCACCTTGCCTTTCTTTTTTTTAATAAATCTAATTAAAATTAGACAGCATAAAGTCTATCGCATCGCAAGCCATTCAGCTTAACTAACACAATAGACATGACATTTATTTTGTTTTAGCCGTATATTCCCTTGTAATCTATAAATAGTCCGAAAATTCAATTAGTAATAAGTACCTACCGTCTTAATCCATATTTGAACGATTTCCTCAATAGCCCTCAATTAGTTTTAATCAACCTTGTTGGCATATTCCTGGGTACCTAACAAACGAAGTAGCTCTTCATTGCCGCTTTGTTCGGAACAGGAACTTCGAGATTATGCGAAGCCAGCAATGTACGGCTGTCAATTTACATAGTAATTCATCCAGTAATTAAATACGCGAATTGCTATCTCAGCCCTTGATAATCCTTTCGCGCTGTTGCTTGTGACCGACGGTCTTAGTGAGGATATGACTTATAACAATTAAAAAATGCAAAGTATTACGTTAAGTATATTTAATTTAATTTTTAATAATGTCTTAATAACAGGTGTAAGCAGTTCTCGTAATCGTAGAAAATGATCCAAATAAAATCCAAACGTAATTTCATATAAAAAGTTTCAAATTTCAGAGGCAATGCATTGCAACAATTTCAGGATCCAAATGTTTATTTATACGCGATTATACTAATTATAGGTACGCCTAGCAATACGTAAGCAAAACCGTGCTTCAAGTTTCTATTATCTGGTCCTGTGTCAGACTCTACCACTATGACATTTTATTAAAAGGTTACTTTATTACTATTAGGTACTAATGCATAATACCTACCTGCGTATATAATACAATGCACAATACATCATCACTACATATTATAAAACAAAGTCGCTTTTTCTGTCCTCAAATCCGTATGTATGCTTATATCTTCAAAACTACACAACGGATTCTGATGCGGTTTTTTTTAATAGATAGAGTGATTCAAGAGGAAGGTTTATAATGTATAATACATGCATAATATACCGTGCGAAGCCGGGGCGGGTTGCTAGTTAACAGTAAAAAATAAAACGCAAAAAAGCGAAAAATGTTTATAACTTTATATGCGTAATATCTACCTAAAATACAATAAAAAATAATATAATAAAATACGGCAGTGCTTTAATTCTTTGAAGGTAGGTCCACGCGAATCGACGCGGCGCGACTGCTGTTGACACGTGCCCGACAGACACGGATTACGATCTGCATCACAAAGCTGCGCCGGCGCTGCGGTCGCGGCTAACGAGCGCTCGTTGAGTGACACAAGGTCCTATGGCGTACCTACAGGCTCCACAGACCCCTGTCTAGTCATAGTGGCCATATGCACAATAATAAGTGTAATTTTAGAGGAAGAGGGGGAAATATAAAGAAACGCCAATGGAAATATTAAATAATGATGGAAATAATGTGTTTGACCGCGTATAAAGGTATAGTTTAAGTATTTAGGCACTGATAAAATAGGTACTGTACTTAAATTCGATCAGGGGCCCGATTTTTGAAAGCACATGTGTGAAAATACCACTCGAAAGTGGTGAAAAATTGCGCTTAATTTTAAATATGAGTAGCTTAGAAGATACTTCCGGCTCTCATTAATCTTGTGACCTAGTCAAAAATTTTATTAGAGCTGTAGTTTCGAAGATATAAACAGATTTATACCACTTTCGAGTGGTATTTTCACACATGTGCTTTCAAAAATCGGGTCCCTGGGCGTAATTGGCTGTGGCGCGTGTCTAAGTAAAACTATTCCGTTTATCAGCGGGGGCTCACTGCATGTTAGAATAGAACCTTCTCCTTTTTTGAAGTCGGTTACAAAAAGATCTCGGCGATGCCCTGACCTGACCTTAGTATATAAATATCGCTCTTTTCCGCTTTTATGTTGTCTTTTAGTTAGGTACTATATAATGTGTGTTAGACTATTTCCACGAACTTATTTCTTCGTTGTACATAGTTTTCGTTACCATTTTTTCCTAATGCTTAAGAACTTTGTATTATTTATTAGTTTTACTTCTCGAATATCTTGATGTCTCTCAATGTTTGCCTAAGCCTACTTTAGCCCTAAAATCGCTCTTAAGTAGGTAATCAAAACCATAAACAATTAATAAATTTCTGTTGTTATCTTGTCGACAACGCTAAAGCAAAATCTCAAAGCACAAATGCAAATTCCAAATTTTCCCGATAAATCTTGTATTATTATCCAAATAAGTTTTCATCGAGGAAGCTTCAAAATTTAGACCTATTCGAGACACGCTTAAGCGATACGGTGACAACATTGCGTTAAATGCTGCAAATAATTTGTTCATTTCATTATTATTGAGACATTAACGTGTCCAAAGTACATTTTGTAAATGCCCGTGAGTGTTCTTTGACATTACTCTTATTTAAAACGACCGCCGCTTTTGGAAAGACCATAGTTACCGAGAAAAGTGCGCGGTAAGAAACTTAGCTCAGTAGGTACATTCTACTTAACTACTAAATCAAGGAAAACAAACACTATATTTATATTAAGTGTGAATAAAAAGATATAAGTTACGTTTTTAAAAAGTTATTTGTCACAAAACTTATCACATGCTCTGCCCAGGCGGTTAAAGCACGGGGCGAACAAGCCAGAAGAGCACGGGGCTAGAGAGAGACGCAACATCAAATCGTTAGCATATCGCTCCAGAATGTCTCGGATAAGTCTCTTGTCTCTTGCCCCCGGCTGCTCTATTGTTTCGCGACAGCTGCCGCCTCACTTCTGCTTAATTGGGTCGTTCAAACAGGCCCCGACTTCAAACTTAGTCATCTTCCGAGTTAAACGTCAATCAGAAGAGTAAATGAGAGTTTCTGATCAAGAGTTTCTTGGACTGTGAATTTTCGATAAATTATGCTCTTCGATAGAACTTCCACGCTGGTCTGGGAGTAAAGAAAAAACATAGAATGTACCGCTTCTCTTTGATACCCTTTTCCATCTAGATACGCCCACGATCACGCCAGTCTTGTTACTTTACCTAGGCTCTTCGATTCTGGGCTCTGAAAAATTTAGAAAAGTCGATCATTATTAAAGCAGAGCGAACGCGTGCATAATCTAACTAATCACGTGTATTAACCACATCTAGACCATGATGAAGGTGATGGGTCTTCATCCGGTTCTTCATCCTTCTATCTAGGCACTTATTTGGAAGCATCATCATCATTGCATGTAGGTAATCCCTGATCAAGGATATAGGGCGCTCAGAATATGTTTTCGCTTGGAACGATACTGCGCTGCGACTTCCATCTCTTGTCAGCTCTTGCCTAGCGGATTGTAATTCTTTTTCAAGAAAGCGCTGCCCTTTGTTTTGGGACGACCTCTTTTTCTAACTCCAGGCGGTACGGTGAGGTCGTATTGTTTAAGGTAATTGGAATCACAATCGTATTCACCGTTTCTTTCTGTTAAACGGTAAAGGTTAAGGATAGAAAGACTCCCGTGCGTTACATACCCAAAAAGCCTCTGGTCTCCTCGATAATACTTAGTGTTGTATGCCCTATCCGAGCGCCATTTCCCTTGGCATATTTGCAACACAAAAAATAAATCAAGTCTCCCTTACGGGTAGACAGAGCCAAAGGTAACAAGACCTAAAGGCCACGTTCAGTATAATTTAGGGCGTATAGGTGGAAAGGAGAATCAAAATAGTGGTGGGTTGAACATGAACATGATTCCTAAGATCTTCGCCCATTCCCTCAACTGCTACATTCTGTGTTTTCTCTTAATCCCACACGCTGCATATTTACAAGCATGAAAAATATAAATGTTTGCAATACGGCGTATAGCGGTGCGGGTAGGCCATTAATTCGTCGGCCGGTAAAGAGGCTATTTCACGGCAGAGCGCGGCGCGATTACCGGCCTCGTTGGCCGTGCCGCGGGTCACGATCAATTTGTCCATCGCTCATATTAGCTGGGCGTCGCTCAGCTGTTTTAAAACGTTTTGCCGTCTTGCAGCAAATTATCCGCATTTACCCACACTTTGTAGCCACATTACCTAATTGTGGGACGTAACAGGGCGTCATTACGCACTAAATTTGTTCAGTCCGTGAGCTCTTCTCTTCTTCCATGCTGGTCTGGGAGTTAAAAAAACATATGTACCAGTTGTTTCTCTTCTCGCGCAGATGGTAAAAGCCCATCGAGGGCTGAAATCTTAGGAAACATGTTATAGGCGATGCGGCAACCCATCACTATTTTGATTCCCCTTTCCCCCTATATGCCCACAAACAGTGGCCTTTAGTTTGTAGCCTTAGGCTCTGTCTACCCCGTAAGGGATAACGACGTGATTTATGTATGTGTATAGGTATGTGAGCTCTTAGAAAGCCGTTCGGGTTCGTCTTGCTGTCTCACTCACTCGCCCGATTCAAGTATAAACATCAGAGTAATATCGTATCACAACATAAATTTTTCGTTTTCGATTGAGTATTAAAAATGTACGCTAGTGCTCCGACGTAATTCCGTTCATGGGGTATTAACAGGGCGTATTTTATGATGTGTCAGCCATTTGCTTGAACCTTCTGGAATTTTGTTGAAAACAATTGACAACCGCAACGCCCCCGCGCGGTCGTTTTAAAAAGCTTTAAAAGTAATAAAGGTGGCCACGCGCCGACCACGCGACCGCACGGCGCGGGTAACATGTTACTGAATGGCAAGAATTAGGGGTAATTTTTGCTGCTGTATGCAGTTATGATAATACTAGCCTTCCGTCCGCAGCTTCGCCCGCGATAAATTAATTTTCTCGTAGGAAAAGGTATTTTCCTGCGGTAAAAAGTAGCCTATGTCACTCAGTGATAATGTCGCTTTCTAACGGCAAAAGAATTTTTGAAATCGGTCCAGTAGTTTCGGGGCCTATTCAATTCAAACAAACAAACGAACAATCAAATCTTTCCTCTTTATAATATTATTATTGAGTATAAATTAATGTATACTTCTTCGTATTTACTATTTAATGGGGCATACATTGAAACTGTTAAGTATTAGAACATGACAAAAGTTTAACCAATTTTTATTCACCTTGCTTTATGAGCGTGATGAACTTCAAGCTAGACAGTTAAAATTGACAACAAATACTAAAAACATAATAAAATTCATATTTAAGAGGGGCTCCCATACAACAGACATGATTTTTTTGCCGTTTTTACACATGATGGTATGGAGCCCTTTGTACGCGAGTCCGACTCACATTTGACCGGTTGTAATTTCATAAATGAGTATGAAAAAAATTATAATCGTGTGAAAAGACTGGCAACACTGGCCGAGCTGTTCGAGTCATCGGCGCGTTCTGGTCGCGATTAAAAACGCCGCGCGAGCTAACAGCCCCCGTTCTACGGTATTAGCTGCTTACTCAGTCGCATGATTAAAAATTATGCAGCGTGCTTCTGCGCTGGGGGGCGACGGGGATGAGAACTTAATAAAAAATATTTTATATGTATCTATCGAATACTAAAAGCCCTTTAATGACTTTAAAAAAACCGGCCTAGTGAGAAACAATAACACATTTTGTCCGTTCGCATAATTTAATTGGTTGGTAATAAAAGCGGCAAAACATCACTTTTGTTGTAGGTATGGGAGCCCCCTTAAATATATTTTTTTTGGCAACAGAAATACCATCATCTGTGAAAATGTCAACTGTCTAGCTGTCACGGCTCATGAGATACAGCCTGGTGACAGACGGACGGACAGCGAAGTCTTAGTAATATTAGTAATAGGGTTCCGTTTATACCCTTTGGGTACGAAACCCTAAAAATTAGCTTAGATTCCTCCGTTTTATAATATGTACCTAATACTCATAAACCCTTTATGTAAAAAACTTAAAAATAAGCTGAGGTTCCATCGTTTTATTTAGCATTTTGGGTATTTAAGTGGCAAACATTCAATAAGAGCACAACATATTACCCTTCGAGTACCGCATCTTCGTAGTTGATTTCACCCGCCTTTCCACATCCTTAAAGGTGATTCCTGCAATCCAAAACTATTTTATGGCCTTCCCGTGTACATAATTATAATATGTGCATAATGCTGATAAACCCTTTAATAACTTCAAAATAAGCTTAGGCTCCATCAATTATCGTTTGGCTTTTTTCTTCTTGGTCGACAAAGAGCACAGACAAAATTATGGACATAGCTCTCCTAGCAAGCGAAGCTATTCCAGGGTATACTTTCGTATTTACTAATTCAGCACCATGGCAACACAAACCTATATCGTTAATTCTCCATGATGGCAACACAAGCCTCTGGCACAGCGCAGTAGCTCTATAAGAACAATCTTGAGTGAAAATTGTTCTTCTTGGACTTAGTCTACCTAGATTGGTTACATCAATAAGAATTTGCCCCGCGATTCAACGCGGCAATGTTGCCAGCCTTCTGGGTACAATGAGCAGTGACAGTGACCTGGGAGGGGTGTTTTATTTGTAGTTTAAGTTAGGCTAGGTTTAGGTTAATTTTGTACATAGTATTTAGTTATTTTTTTAATTTTTAATGTACAGTTTTTGTTTACTACATTAATAAGTCGCTTAGCTCATAACAATAATGACGATAGTGGAATTTAAGCTGTTGATATGCTCCCTGATTGACTTATCGCGCTCCAAATACCTCTAAAGGATCTTTTTAATTGAAATGTTACAAAAATTGAGCACAATCTTATGCAATCTCCCCTCAGCCATCGACGCGTGTGATTGAAACAGCGACACAAGAGCGACACAATGGCTACATAAGAGCTACATAAGAGCTACAGAATAGCGATAGCATTAGGGATACGCTCGGTGTGACGGATCTGACGATTATGCCTTTACTAAAGCCCGTCCCAGGCGCGATGTGAAGAAGTGTGCACATGTTTCAACAAAATGTTTTTGAAAATAGTGACCTCTCGTACGCTTTCGCTAATATTTGAAATCATCGTCACAAATAAATACTTCTGGGATTGCCATTTACTTACGCTTTGCTTACTTGTAGTTGACGCTCTGCAATGCACGCCCGAAAAACCGACTACTCGATATAAAAAACGAAATATGTTCGAACATAATATGCACACATTTAAGTACAAGTAAGTAATCAATTAAAATAAAAAGATAAAGTTAAATATAAAAAAAATACAACCATAATTTTAAATTACCTATCAATCAACTACCTTACATTACCAACCTAACTAACTAAACAATCTTTTAAACAACAACAATTATTTCAACATTATCAAACAAGATTTGTATTTAATTATGTGTTTATGTCAGTGTTTGCAACTCCTGTACTAAAACTAGAGCTATATGTTTAACCTGCTGCCGCACGTTTAGCCATTACAATACAATACAAATACTCTTTATTGAACTCCACAAATCAGTACAAAACAATACAGAAACAAAGAACAAAGTAGACAATAGGAATTAGTAAAAATACTAAAGCTCATTCCCTCTTATTCTAAGAGGAGGATTGTGCCCAGCAGGGAGACGTAAATAAGACAGATTGTTATTAGATCTCCAACCTATACTAGTCTTCAAGTCAGAACGAGAGGGCTTGGGCTATAGTTGCCATGTATTAACTGTACATTGTTATTATTATTATGTAACAGCGACTCCAACTGGCAGTATGTACAGACTTTATGAAAATGTCAAGCGTGTATCTATTACGGTTCAAAAATACAGTGTAGTAGACGGACGAACAGACAGCGAAACTGTAATAACTATTCAAGCATAAAACTAAGAGCTTACACTATCGATTCCAAGCTCTAAGTAATCCTTACCGCATTGCTAAACTAACTAAATGGAATCCTCCTCATTTTCCCGTTCTTTCTCATCGGTTGGACAAAATTTAAATGCCATTCGTTTTTATACCGATCTTTATCCCTCGATCCCGTTTGAAGGCGCCGTCGATTTATCCCTCAATTAAAACATAAAAATCCCGCGGAGGCGCCTTAAGACCAGCGGCTTAGAACGCGCTTGAGCCCGCTACCCCACACAAATGCCAAAAAGTTATACGGCCAGGGCCCTATTCTACTTCTTCTTCTTTTTTAATATGGCCCCATCGATCGATGGGATGATTTCGCTAATGTCAAAGTAATAAAATAAATACAGTATTCAAAAATCTTGTGACAAAAATGTCGGCAACGTTTAACGGTAGAACACGATCAAAAGACCCCTCCCTCAGAATCTGCCAGTAAATCATTGACCGATGCTCAGGGTGCACCGTACCAAGCACTCGAACCGCAGCTCTTGACCACACGCGGAGGTAAGCCGACTCGCACCCCACCCCTATTCTATAAGCTGACAGGTAACAACTTACAGTGACCTTTCGGTATACATTTCGTAGCCGATGTGAAACCCGTTATAACACGGTATGTATCCGGCAATGTATTCCTAAATTGTCACAGTCACTTGCCACCTTTATGACACTGGTACCAGAGCCAGACTTCCGAAACGGCGTCAGTAACGTGACGACGGTGACGCCCGACATAACGGTAGATTAATGTAGTACTTGGGTAGATGTAGCTATGGAACGTCTTCCGAACGCAGCGAGACTGACGCCGCGTCAATTTTAACATCTGCCGCGTTATTGTGATAGTAATAGTGGTTAGCTTCAAACTCGTGATTGATTCCCCTTTCCACCATGCTAAATGTGGCCTTTTAGATCTTTTTAACTTAGGCCCTGTCCCCGTAAGGGATATGGTCGATGTGTGTATGTATTCAAACTCGTGTGGTGGCGGAGTATCGAGGTGGAGGTCTTTTGTTTTTCCAACTCAAGTGTAAGAGAAATGTTTTTGCTTAAAGTAAGGGTATGAAGAACTGTGTGGGAGCCGGCGCGGCCAGGCCTCCGCGGACGACGGCGCGGCGTCAGGAGCCAGTAATTGAGTACCATTCACTTCTTTTATAAATGGCCTCGCGCGCCCGCGCCGCTTACCGCACTGTCTCCATTATGCGCCGACACGGTACGTAAAATAGCAGAGTTCTATACAAAATTGTTGCCAATCGATCTTTTATGCCAAAAATATAACAGTTACTTTACGTGTGTGCCTGTATTATTTGCTTAACTAAATATTTTTCTGGAGTGTACATTTTTGCGATAAAGATTCTCATAATGTGACCCAGAGTGATTTCGGTGAGGCACCATAGAGGCGGTTTTCAATAGACTTCAGAGAATTAAACGGACCTTATTTTCAATATTAGTGTTGGGTAATAAATTTTTGAAACAAATCGAAAGTAGTCGTTCTGGATTTATGTCATGAGTAGAGCCGTTTAAGTTATTGATCTTGCTTCCGTTGGCATTTAATTTTTAATACATTTTAATGTAAATCTAACTTAACCCCACGTAAACCACGCGAGTAGTTATAATTTTTGATTAATGATGAGTTTGTGGAATGATACATTTATGACAAGTTGTTTGGCAAATGATGAGCTCCAAGTTTTTGCACATGCGTAATCGAAGTATGAGCCCGATTAGCTCGAGGAGAAGTTTATTCATCTGTCAAGTCTCAGACGTCGATAACGGTGGACAAACCGTGTAGCAATGGAAACGAGTCCCATGTAAGACTTCATTTAAATGCTGCATATTTAGGCGAATCCAGGACGCGCTTTTAGCTTTTAAAAAGGATCATAGCCACGGTGCTGTACAAACGAAACGTTGGTTCATAATGGCATCGCTTATTCTGTAAGCAGGTTTCTACCATTTTTTATAGAGCGCGGAAAAGTTAATTGACTAATACTTATCGGTCTGATTTTTTTACCAGATTTATGTATGTATACAAAAGACACAAGAAGATTTGGTGTAGTCTTACTCGCTAATCCTGCCGCTAAATAGCAGTGCTTGCACTGCTGTGTTCCGGCGTGGAGAGTAAGACAGCCGGGGAAATTACGGGCACAAGAGGCATTTCACCTTAGTCCTCTAGGTTGGCAACGCATTTGCAATCCCTCCGGGGTTGCGGGTGTCTATGGGCAGTGGTGATCACTTACCATCAGGTGACCCACTTGCTCGTTTGCCTTCCTATTCATATAAAAAAAAAAAGCTGTCAGCTGTCAATAACTAATTTTTCATTTATTTTTTGTTTAAAGTGTACGGCGTCAAAGGGTTGACTTAACTTTTGAATCCAAAGGGAGCAGGTCAGAATACATAAAATTTAAAATGTATAATGGGTTAAAATACATAATGGGTTAAAATAAAATGTTATTTTCTGTGGAACTAAGCTAGATGAACTTTAAAGATAGCGTAATTTATAGATTGGTTTACGTTTGGTTAGGTTTACTTTACAACAATCCTGTTAATTTGCCATTTTGTGAGAAAATCGCATTATACATTTTGAACCATTATACATTTTAAGCTTTATTTATTTTAATACGTACCCGAATCCAAAACTACAATGCAAATTTGGACAGGAGTCAATCACACTATTTAACCCAAATTGCTGAAATATGGTGGAACTAGCTGCATAGAATTCGTTTACCGCTATCCCGCAGGAATCACGCAATTTTCCGGGATAAAAAGTAGCCTATGTGTTATTCCAGACTATAATCTATGTTTGTTCCAAATTTTATCCAAATCCATCCAGTAGTTTTCGCGTGAAAGAGTAACAAACATCCAAACATACTCACAAACTTTCACATTTATAATATTAGTAGGATAATTTTGAATGATCTTGTATACCATACCTGTCTATCAACCGATTTAGAATTACGCTATACTCAGTTCAGGTTTTAGCTGTCATTTTTAGCATGGAACATAAACCAAATCGGAATTGAAATTGAAGAAGTCATAGTAACCCCCAGTACCTATTTGTTGGAACAAGTAAGAATAACTGTTACATACACACATACATACACATATCACGTCTTTATCCCTTACGGGGTAGACAGAGCCTAAGGTAACAAGACCTATAGGCCACGTTTAACAAGACACTGAGGGCGTAGAGGTGGAAAGTGGAATCAAAATAGTGATGGGTTGCTAGCCGCATATCGCCTATAACATGATTCCTATGATTTTCGCTCATTCCCTCAATGGGTTTTTACCATTTGCGCGGGAAGAGAAGCAACTGGTACTTTCTATGTTTTTTCTTTGCTCCCAGACCAGCATGGAAGTAAGTATAGGTGGAAAGGGAAATCAAAATAGTGATGATGAATTGTTGAAGTTGTTTATTCGCCAACAAATTGACCAAAAGCCAATCTTCTTATAATTGATCACAATCTTTATTCCAGTTTAAAATTTATGAACGCCCACAAATACGTAAACGAGATATTTTGTAACCGTCAATTTTATGCGCCATTTCGTTGAACTGCCGACATCCAAAAAAAAACTTTGCTAGAAGTGTGTAAGGTGTCATTTTGCGTGGAAATTTTGAAGTGGAGTGAGCAATTTGTTGCTGAGAGTGTACATAAAGGTTTTATTAAGCATTTTATCTGAAGATTGAGGGAATTTGTTGCAGAAATGCAATAAATGGGAGCAGATGCAGAGGCGGTGACATCAGTGCCCAATGTTAGTAGTCTACTCAAATAGAAATTGTAGACAATCTATGTACATAGGCCAGGGTCGATACCTTTGAAAATGGTAAAAATAAAAAAAAACATCGTAGGATGAAACCCATTAGAAAAGTGTAATAATATGTATCTAGTCAAAGTTTCAAAATAAGTATCATACGCTCTTACAGCAG
Organism: Pandemis cinnamomeana; assembly: GCA_932294345.1. Lineage (NCBI taxonomy): Eukaryota > Metazoa > Arthropoda > Insecta > Lepidoptera > Tortricidae > Pandemis > Pandemis cinnamomeana. The sequence continues at coordinate 3,855,711 of OW028724.1, read as the reverse complement.
CGTAATAAGGTCGTGGGACATATTTTTGACAAGTTCATATCGATACTTATTTTAGCACTTGACCGTACTAATGTATGTAATTTATTGAACAAAAATAAAAAACTAACACAATTAACAAACATTACCATAATGTAAACCGTTAGCCGAAATTTCTACACTAAATTACAGGGATTAGTTCGCCTTTGTGCATATTAATGTTATTTTTTTTTGTGAATTGTATCTGTTTCTTTATATTTGTACAATAAAGCATTTACTTACTTACTTAAATTATACATCTTTGTTGGTAAATACTTCCATGCTGATCTGGGAGCAAAGGAAAAACATAGAATGTACCAGTTGCTTCTCGTCCCGCTCAGATGGTAAAAGCCCATCGAGAGAATGGGCGTAATTCTTAGGAATTATGTTATAGGCGATGCGGCTAGCAACCCATCACTATTTTGATTCCTTTCTCCACCTATACGCCCACAATCTTGCTAAACGTGGCCTGTAGGTCTTGTTACCTTAGGCTCTAACTACCCCGTAAGGGATAAAGACGTGATTTGTGTCTGTGTGTCTGTGTGTGCCTTGTTGGTAAATGAACCCATGGGCACCAGCAACATCAGAGGAGTGCGGATACATTGCCAGCCTAGAGACCTAAGTATATCTCATTTTCAAATAATTTATCCGAATTTGTTACTTACCACATATATAGTAGGTATATTGAAAGTGAGTAAGATAGTGATAGCCAAGTGAACCGTGGTAGCCTAGTGGTTTGACCTGTGGCCTCTCAACCAGAGGGTCGTAGGTTCGAATCCTAGGTACCCCTGATTTTTTCGGAATTTATGAGCGAAATTACATTTGAAATTTACCATGAGCTTTTTGGTGAAGGATAACATCGCGAGGAAACCTGCACACATCTGCGCAGCGTTGATATAAATGAGTGAATTAATGTAATAAATAAGCTTCTCTTCCCGCGCAGATGGTAAAAGCCCATCGAGGGAATGGGCGAAAATCACAGGAATCATGTTATAGGCGATGAGGCTAGAAACCCATCACTATTTTGATTCCATTTTCCACCTATTACGCCCAAAAGCTAGCTAAATGTTTCCTGTGGGCACCTGTATTACCTTAGGCTCTGTCTACCCCGTAAGGGATAAAGACGTGATATATGTATGTCACATTATTGTAATTAGGAAAACTAACATAATAAAGCTCATAATAACCTTTCTTATATCTCGCTTCAATCGAGATAAACCACTACATTGATTTAAAAAACTGTGCCAATTTGAACTTTATTGCAACGCGATTAGATGTGCATTATTTTACGATTTGTTTCTCGCTAACATTTAGCACGGTTAGGGTGCAGTTTGTTTGATACCTACTTTTTGTCATCTCGTTCACTTCTTCTCGTAGTCACGTAGCCGATTTTTCGTAGCACTATCGTAGAGCCTGCGTAGCAATGCCGTAGAGCCTTCGTAGCAAACACTATTTTTTTTGATAATAGGATGAAAATATTAGGCGTAGCAGTTGAAAAAGGAGAACAACAGGCATATCCACCCTAATTAAAAGCAGCAAATTGTACCGAATAGTGTAAAATGTACTCAGCAAACTATTGCGCTGTTTTTCGTTGGGACGCGTTTAAAATTAAGAAATATATTTGCCTTTAGCCCAGGCTGTTTTCCGTGTTGACAAAGCACTAAAGTATCTTTGTTTTATGAATTTCATTCAACCACTAAATTCCATTTTATTATAGGCGCTGATGCAATGGCGATAATTTTTCCTTGAAACAACTTTTTTCTGTACGTACACTTTCCTTATAATATCTGTTTCAGCGAAACCCCGGCCTAGCAGACAGTGTAACATTGATGCCGCGCTCTAAACTAACGTGTTATGTTTAATTAAATGTAAATTTCCCGCCATTACCGCGCTTTGATCGCGATACGCTATCCGCCATCTTGGAAATAGGTGCCTTAATCACTTTGCGAATATAGATTTAGCGAACTAGGCCAAGAAAACGAACGTTTTTGGTTTAATTAGTGTCGTCAAATGTTGTCTGTCATTTTAAGGTCTTAAGTTGTAACCAGTAATTTGATCAACCAAGATCAATATTTGCAACTTTTAGCGATAAACATTCAACACTAACAAGCAAAATGTATTTCGGACGCGATATTAATATTTTACGAAATATCACCGGCTATAAGACTCCAGTATTCATATTTCATGAGAACATTTTATCGCTTTTTAATGTACTAGACGACAAGACATTTCGCCATACAGCCGACCGTCACGGGCTGTAAGCGCACAAAACACTCGCTTTTATCTTTTTTTTAAATGTAACATCCGTCAAAAAGTAACGACTGGCAGGACGCACTTTATGGCCACAATAAATTTACGCGGCAAATTCTTAACCTCAAAATCTTTTGTGTCGCGATTTAGGGTTTGATTTGCTATAAAGCTTTGTTGTTTCGCGTTAAAGTAATGTTGTGTCCGTCAGTTCGGGAAAGAAGTGAACGGTGTAAAGATCAGAGAGGGTTTGAGCGGTTGTCAGTGGGACACAGCGGAACGAGGTGGTGTCGACACACGACACATATAACTCATACCATTTGTCACTTTTAATTGCCACTTGTTGGTTGTCGAAAACGTCCAAGGGATGGCGATATATTTAGTTTATTGTGAAATAAACGCGGGAAAGTGGCCGCGGCCCGATCGTTTGCGGTGAATGAAGACATTACAGGAGCGGATCTTGTTTTTCGTTCAAAGGACTTATTTATACGTCGTCGCTGATAGTAGCTTTGATGTATTCGTGTAAGAATGCTATAAAATAAATTGTATCTATTTCGGCGCCGGGCTTGATCAGGGAATCGGAAATTAAATCGTTCTATTTGCATGGCTTGGAGACGAGACGAATGTCGAGCGAGTCAGAGCTATTATTTTTTTATTCGCCGTCTCCAGCCTTTACGTTCACTGCTGGGTACAAGCCTCCTCTAAGGATGATAGAGTTTCCATGGGGAACTGCTTCGCAATTATTACTTACTCTTTATTTATTGTTGATACCTTCCATTTTTTTGTTTAAATTAAACCACTATGTGACAGTTAAAATTAAATCCTAAAAAATCGTCAGTCAGCAGCAAAACAATTGAAAATCATAAAATATCTAAATCCTTTAATTTGTTAACTTTTAGCAATAGAGTCGTGTGTAGACCATTTTAAGCTCTGCATTATCTTTATGGTACAAGATTTATTTTATAAAAATCCATCATTTGGCGAAACTTTATAATCTGCCAAATATATAAATACCTATATAAAAAAATCCTGACCTAACGTTAGCCACCTAAGTTTATATTTTTTTTAAGTTTGCGAATAGTGGATAATATTTTGCCAAATAATGCGTTTGTGAAACGACATATTTGTCGAACGTGGCTTGGTGAACTGATTGGATTACCTACTAGCTAGTAAGTCAGCGCGTCCCGCCCGTAATTCGCCGCGCTATTCCCGTCCCTGTCAGCCCACCACGCTCATTAAACACAACTTAAAGACAAACTTATCAAGCCTAACTAGCGTTTTTTCCGTCGCCTTTCTGATTACGCCGACATTCCGCGGCGCGGTGCCTTTGCTCTCAAAATGGCGTCATCTGTCATTTATAATTGTGTGTCAAACCGCCGCGTCACGCGCCGCCGCGAATATGTTTAGTTTATCGCGATATAAACGGTGCTATTATTATAATATCTCGGGAAAAGCGCCTAATTATATTTTACAGTTATTTCGAAACTGTTTATAGAACTTTCTGGATATAAAATTAAATGTGATTTAGTTAGCTCTTCGTCGCTTTTTACGCGCTATAGAAATCCGTTCAACCTAAACTAACGAACTCTTTTTGTTAATTTTATGGTGCTCTTTCCGGTAATTATGAAGAGAGCTTTATTTGAACACATTTTAGTAATATTTATTAAATACCCATAATGTTTCTATAGATGGTTGGATATCTGGCGGTTAGAGAACTTGGGTAGGGCTCGAGATCTCGAGCTCGATCGCTGGTCGGGGCAAATGTTTTGTATGAAAACTACAAATACTATTTTTTTTGTCGGGTTTGAAGTTTTATGTTGATTTGAATAATAATAATTATCCGTATATGATGATTTATCCGTTACTTACCTTAAATTGTTCTGTATACCTTTTTTTTCTGTTTTGGTTGTTATACCTATGTGGTGTTCAATAAAGAGTTATTGTATTGTATTGTATTGTATTGTACCCATAGTAAGCACAAGTTTTGCTTAGTTTGGGACTAGATGTATTGCTTTTGTTTTGATTCTTTCAGAGGAATAAAAAATATTACAGTTTAGTTTTTCCTTTGAAGTTATTGCAAGTTGTGAGAATGAAGATACGTTCTTATTCATATTAATTTCTGTTAAAATTATAAATATTTTCAGAGTGAACGGTAACGTTCAAAATCAAAGCAGTAAAAAAATGGCAAATGTTGAAGCTTTGCGCAGGGTTAATTGGCCAAAACATCTATAAATCATCTGAGTAACTAACGGAGGAGTGACGTATATAATGTATCCTCTTCGGTTGGATATTGGAGATCAATTAATTTAATTTAATTTCGTTCAGTGTTACCTACTCTGAGATTCCTGCAGCCTATACTTATGGCAGGATGGATCTTTAAAAATCCACTGACAGCACCCCTAAACCCTAGCAGAGCGTACTGTGCGACTTCTACTTCTTACATACATACACAAATTACGTCTTTATCCCTTACGGGGTAGACAGAGCCTAAGGTAACATATACCTGCAGGCTATACTATAAACTTCTTGCTATACTTTATGTATTGTTTACCACATATTCTGAGTCTATAATGTACCCAATTTTTGGTCGCATCAAATGTCTCTGACGGTTCCCGATCATTTGGCCAAACGTTTTGACAAATGTATTGTTTGACAAACAGTTTATTTAAAGCCCTTTATCTGCTAAACCGTAAACTTTTTTTAAAATCTAAAAATGTAAAACCTTTTTGCGTGGCACACATTAGTTTAGGTTAGTTTTATAATTTTCCCAAAAGTTTAATATGTTAGCAGAAAATAAAAGATTGTCCAATAAATTGTTTGTCAAACGATGTATTCCATAAAATGTATCTCGGTGAAAAAACACTGAAATTAACCATCTCGTATTAAAAAAACAGTTAGTTGTCGTGACGTGCCGCCGGTGGCGCTGCCAATTTTCAAAGTAGGTAATTGAAACGTTTACGCCGACGCGGCCTACACTAGATAATATGCTATATTCGGTGCTCGTACAATGCGCTATCGCCAGTGCAACACACCTTGTTCGGGTTCTATACCACATGAGCAGCATTGCCATTTTTAAAGCTTTTCGAGGAGGATAACTCGACTAAAAAGACGAACTATCTAACGATAGGGTAAATCTGATTTTAAATCATATTTTTATTGAAATAGGTACATTCTATGACTATTTTTTACTATCTGTCGTCACGTTAACGTAATTTAAAACTCAAACAAAAATATACATATTTAAAAACTTCTGATTATCTATACGAGTTTTTTTACTATGTCCCACTTTCGACGAAAGAAGCCCGCATTTTTTCACTCAGAAAGTTTCAAAATGGCGACTTGGCAAAAAATAATAAATATCCTGAGTGATATTGTGCATCATTATGTATCGTGCTCCTTACAAAGTGACCTTTATTTTTCCTCGCCAATGTATTGCACTACACATGTGTGTATTTATTTATGAGATCAACGCAGATGCGTTGCAGAAATTTTATCCTTTACCGACGCTATCTTTAAGTTAATACCCATTATTACTACATTTTATTCGGATTTGTAGGTTATGCTGCATCTTAACAAGGAGGGGGTGGGGTGTTAACGAAATGAAACAACTGTAAAAAATAACTTGAAACTATTTATGTCAACATCAAGTTCGAGTAGGCGTTTACCCAGCTACTTATATTTACAGCATTGAGCATCGTTCTTGCGAATGAACAATTCCACTTTACAATATTTTTATTATGTACACAAACAAAAAAATTCGTTGTGGTTCTGTTGAATGTAAAATTAAATTACACGCAAATAAAAATAGCAAACATCTGCATGTAGCAAACATTAGTGTTAGTTGGACCAAGTTACTTTAAAAATAAACATTAGCCAACGATTTTTGACAGATAACCTATGAAATATTATGTCAAAGTCGTCGGTTATCGAACATCTTCGCTGCGGCATAGGGTCGATCGACCCCCACATGAGTATTACATGTTAACTTAATTGCCGCAGCGAAGGTGTTAAAAGTAACTCGGTGCAACTCACGCTTAGTGTAAGTTTTCGATCACAAAATGCGTCTCTATCGCGTTTGCGTTACAACGTCAAACATTATGATTCAATTCAATTTTTAAAAAAGAAATAGCGCCATCGATACTGTCGATGATTCCGCCAATGTCGAGGTTGAAGAAGACAGTGTCGTTATTTATTTAACCGTTGTTCGGTGGCTTTGTTGTACGGTAACATTATGATTACTGGGGCCTTATCATGACGTCTTAATGCTATTCAATTCCGATTCCTTAACTGTCATTTTTGACACTTCTAGTATGGATCTGACAGCGATCGATCCAACTTTGATTCGAAATTGAATACAATTAAGACGTCATGGTAAGGCCCCTGTGTGTTGCGGTTTCGTTCCGATAAATCCAAGTCAATATATCCACAGTAATTGATACATTTACGCGAAGAGTTTTTCGTGTCAAAAACTTACACCAGAGGATCTGAATGCTTAAGTAAGTTTTTTGCGCACAAGCGTCTCAAATTTAAAAAAGTGACAAATACTATGGGATAGTTTGTTGCCGTTGCGTGCTGCAAATGTCGCTGCCAATTTTCCCATAGTATTTGGCATGTTTACGCAAACACATTCGAGATTTTTTTCAATAAGCGGTAATAAATAAAGTATTCTCGTGAATCCTTGTTTACAGCAAAAAGAACAAATCAAGAGTAAGATTAACTGCCGAATGTACAATCCAGGGCATAAATATCATTACACATTATGCCAAAAATGTGTGTCACCGACCTTATTGTTTGTGGCATAAAGGTGTATAGATGTTTTTGACGTCTTGGTAACGTTCATATAGTTATGCCCTTGACTGTACAATCTGAAGTAAACAAAAAATTAAGAATTTTGTAAATGTTGAATTAATTTCAAGTTAACAATACTAGTGAAAAAATGTAGGCTCGAATATAGAAAAGTAATGTAATATAATTGATTCTCTCTAGGTCTGTTACTATTGGATTCCAGTTGAGATTCCAGTAAACTTGGTAGATTTCATCACTATTCTATTTCGAAACGCGATTTTAATAAAATACTTCATGTCCGTTTACATTGTCTTGTTTCCTTTTCCATTGTATAAAAGAGTATTTTAATAAAACTTATAACATAATTATGTAGATGCAATTTGTTTTAGGCTTATTTTATTATAATTTTGGCACATAGCAAGTAGGTATAAATAAAATTAAACTTAACACTAGTTACAAGATTATTTATGTTATGTATAGTATATACTTTACATTATTTACAAGCGAATGTTTCTTTCAGTAGTTTTAGTTTTATTTACGTCTCCATTTTTTAATTTGATCAGTCGATTTTTTGAGATTCAATAAGAATAATGTTTTTAAGATCATGAAAAAAGCTGTAAGTAACATTTACAAATAAGTATAGTGTCCGTTTGAAATGTAACATTTTTTTTAAGTTCACAGACTAAAGACAAAGGCAAAGCCAATCGATGCAGCCAGGTGGATGCCCTTTTCTCTTACTATCTTGTTTTAATTGTATGCAATAGTTAATAAGTAGATATCGCAGAGAAAATGGTTTTGCTTAGTCGGAGTTGAGGGCAATTATTCCCGGTTTCCTAACCGCACGCGCGATGAGCACTTAAATACCGAGCTACGTAAAATGCTCGTATATTGCAATTTAACTGAATCAATTGGCTATGCCCAAGTGTCACAAAAAGCACAGTTAACGATGTTTGATATTATGTATCCGTTAGAATAGTCAGTTTAAAAACCTTTGCAATGTTTCCTATCATGAGTTTAATTATTGACTTTCTAGTTAAAGCGTCGTGTGCTACGTGAAACTACGGCGGGCGATAATGAACACTCCCAACCCAAATGTTTACGAACGCAGCATAGGTACCTACAGACGCCACGAGCGACGGGCCGCTTTTTTAAAGTTAGTATCTTCTCAGGAGTGTTCATACCGACTAACCTCATGACTTTGCGAAATATCGTTGGTGCTGTTTGCGACCAGTGAATAGGTAGGTACTTTATAAAAAAAAACAATAAAAAAAGTTGGGACAAACACCTCAAAGCGTTGAAATTAACCTATCTTAAACAATACGTATCACAATGGAGTCATTATTCACCTTAAACACAATTGCACTAAATTCCATAGCTACACTAAAAGTCAAAAACTAGTTGGGGAGTCCGTTGCTGTTCTCGTCTTTGTCGACCCTAAGGTCCTGAGACCCTGGCCGCTGCCATAATCACGTATGGGAATGGCCTAAGCTTCCGTGGGTATGATGGTGGTTGGCTGCCAGGTGATGGAAGTATGGGGCGTAGGGTCCAGGGCCTGTAAAGGGGTATGGCACCCCGTGGGAATAGAGAAGGCCCCCTGGGTATGCCCCAGAGGCGAATGCCCCCCCTGGAGGCGGTGGTACAGTGGGACTGTTCACGTCTAGACCGGGATTCTGCTTTTTCCATTTCGTGCGGCGATTTTGGAACCAGATTTTTACCTGGGGAAAAAAAAGTTTGGTTATGACACGGTTCAATTGTTTATCTTTGTTACTCTATCTTAGGGTAGTAGGTAATAAATAGGCACATACCTATACTCGTAAAGTATCAAAGGGTTAGTCAAGTATGTACCAGCTGCTTTTACGACAGTTGTTATACCATACCTGAGTCTCGGTGAGGCTGAGGCTGAGCGCAAGATTGAGTCGCTCGCACACGGACAGGTACCGGGTTGTCTTGAACTTGTTCTCCAGCGACACCAGTTGCTCGTACGTGAAGGCAGTGCGCGCGCGCCGCGGCTTCGTACCACCCTTGCTGTCTCTGCAACAAAGTACCATCATGAGACAAGGAACAAAAAGAACAATAAGGTCTCTTTTCCATTGGACACTCTAGCCAAGAGGCCTGAGCTGCACGTAAAGAATAAATCGACACACCCTAAGAAAAAGTGTGTATCTACAAAAACCAAATTTTACAGGAGAGCGTTTTAAAGTTTCTATAAATTTAAAATCGCAATTGCGTGGTAACTATGTATACCAGAGAATTGAAATTTGGCATGGAGTACAATATTGTGACAATATGTATTCGTGATTTTTTATATATTTTTAAATACGGTAGTTTCTTAATAATTGCAGTTATTCACTTATACGTGATAATATTTCGTCAACTGTGACGTGCAAGTAGCAGATACATACCTTGTTCTACGTATATTTAACTTTGATGAAACAGTATCTGCCAGATATACATATATATGTAGTTCATATTCATATTCATATTATATATATATATATTATCATAGTTCCAAATTTTACACTAGATTAATCAAGTGACAGATATTGTACAGCCTTTTTCAAGATAAAGACTGGTAGTGGTTGATACACATTTATCTTTATTGACTGCCTTATTAAGTCATCTGTATATGGCAGATGCACACTTGTTCATAGTGAATTACTTTTAAAATAAAAGTATAATTGGTATTTACACATACTTTTTATTCCACCCGCTCAATGGGTTCCCGCGTAATATTGAATAAGAGGCCAATATTAAGTTTTGCTCTGGAGTTTTTTTAGCAATTAATGTAGATAGTTCTACGTTTGGGAAAAAATATGTTCGGACCACTTTTTTCTTGTTTTTCTTAATGTAAATGATAAAGTCGATACCGTAGACTACGAAAATGCAATAGTCGCATAACTAAGTATCAGGCAGATACACACTTTTTCTTAGGGCGTGTCGAAATAATGAATAAACAATTGAATAAATCTGGATTTATCTATCGTTTCCATAGTTTCCCTGGGGTCTCTTGTATTACTCGAATGATTTACCTCGTAGAAGTTTTCTATCGCACCCCGCCTGATCCTCACTGTAGTAATACCTACTCTCGTTGATAGAATGTCTAGACTATGCTAATAATGAATAGTCTAGGTATGCGCTTTTAAAGTTTGCGTGGAACCCAGACCAGATGTGTCCCACAGCCATACACAAGGTGAATTAACCACTTGTAATGTTAAAGCTAGAGACCAAAAACAGACGCTACGTTTCCTCATCTGTTGTGTAAAAGCTTGACGTGTAATGTAACTTGACACTCACCTACTAGAAGACCCGGTCTTCCCTTTCTTGGAGCTTGGACTCTTCGGATCTCCGTTCTCGTCCAAATCGGACTGTGTGAGGATGTCGTCATCCATATTGGATGTTTGGTCATCCGTTTCCACGTCATCGGTCTCCAGGTCCGAATGCTGGAGGTGGTCTTTGACTGGAACAAATAGGGTTTAGTTAGGACTCGCTGGTCGTAGGGAGAAGCAGTTTTAGGACGTTCTAGAATGAACGCGGACGTCAACAATGTCGTTTTATTTTTTACTAGCTCTTGCCTGCGAGCCCATTCGCGAAGAATTCGCTATCCCGCGGGGGAAGGGCCATTTTTCAGGATAAAAGCCCTATGTCCTTCCCCGGACTGAAACTATATCGTTACCAAATTACGAGTAAATCAATTTAGCGTTTTAAGCGCAAAGAGGTAATAGTCAGACAGGGAGGCAGACACACTTTCACATTTATAATAATAGTATGGACTAGTATAGTGTGGATAAATAGTTATTATGTACAGTCGAGCTCATAAATATAAATGTACGTTACCAAGAAATCAAAAACATATATATATACACCCGTATGCCTCAAAAAATAATGTCGATGATACATATATTTGACATGATAGCTTTATCGATATTTATGCCCTTGACTTTATTCAGGTACACACTTATTTTAGATATGTTCGTACAATTCAACTGCTAATTTTATTCTGACTATAATAACGCTCTATTCTTGTTGTACCACATATCTGTTTCAACACGCAAATCCCAGAAATAAAAAGCAAATTATTTTATTTACACAATATTTTGTCAGCGCCATAAAGATATTTCACAAATAGATTTATTATCATTTCAATAATGAATAAGCTAATACGTCGCGCGCTCGAAAACAAATATATCATAAAACTTTATAGTTTCCTCATAATCCAATTTTCATAAAGATTCCATGTTTTTCAGATGATATAATAGACGTTTCCGTTTCCTGCTCCGTCGGCGCGCGGTGTTGCCAGTGCGAAATAGTTTTAAAACCGCTATTAATTTTTGATGTGGCAACATTGGCAGCAAATTTTCTACGTCCGGAAACATTAAAATATAATTTATGCCAGTCGTGTTTAACGGAATAATAAAATTAGTGGATCGTGTCCGGCTCTTATGGAGAGCGGGCTTTATATTAGTAAATTGGCGGGGCGTTTAAGCGGTTTGTTCATGTGTCTCTATTAATATTGGTTCCAGAGTGAGATTGTCCGGTTATTCCTTCCACACATCGCTAAATATTAAGTGGGATGTACTTACATGTTCACTCTGCAATCAACGGTTTTTTGTGCTAATATTTCTTACATAGGTGCACATTGGTGGAATGAGAGGCGGGCGGTGATCAGCAGGGAGACTTATATAGGCTGGAGAGGGTGTAAGGACTAATGTTATAATGCAAACGGTACTCTTTCTGTTGGTCAGTCTGTTAGTTCTTCGCTCTCAAATCACAGCACCGAGCATAAATTATGTTTATATCCCTTAAGGGGTAGACAGAGCCTAAGGTAACAAGACCTAAAGGCCACGTTTGGCACGATTGTAGGCGTATAGGTGGAAAGAGGAAAGGAAAGAAAGTAATATTCTGTTTTATTTTATGAGTAGGTTTCAAGTAACAATTATTTAGGTACACAACAATGGTAGAATTATTTAGTAACAGTTACTGATTGATGAATGATGATGATGAAGCAAATAGGAAATCAACAAGTATCATCTTCATCAAATTGTATAAAGGAGACAATAAATCAAACAACCACCTTAATTATGTGTCCGTAAAAGCATTCAACTTCTCACTTCATCACCCTATTTCAATCCTACAATATTAGAAGCTATTTTATTACTTCAGTAACAAATGAATACAGATCGGAAAACACTTCATTATAGCTCCAAACTATTAAGCTTAACTACCAATACTGATATACTAAATGTATACTTTAATGAGTCACAATAAAGTAAGGATTACATTGTACGGCGTTGATTTACGTTCTTTTAAAATTGCCGCAAATAGGTCGCGTTATGAACCATAGGCAATGACTGATTTTATACCTAAATTGTTAACAGTCACAGTTGAAAATCAAATGTGTTACGTCGTTACATTAGTCGTTTTAACACACAGTTAGACGTCTAAAGTCATCCGACACGAATTAGCGCGATAAAATTACGAGCAGATGTCTTTTGGCTTCAAACTAAAATCGTAACTCTGAGCGGAACTCCACTGCAATAACAACTGTGATACCAAGCAATTAAGTCTGAAAGAGAATGAGATGATTTTCGCCTTGATACTGTTTACTTTTGACGTCGAAGAATGGTCGGTTGACAGATTTAATGCGCACACGCCTGCTGCTTAAGGCCGGCGCCCTTTAAAATGCTATTAATGGTGATATGTTTAAAGCTTCTGAAAACAAACAGTTGTCCAAGGTTTATGAAAATACGTTAACACCCGATAATTAGGTTGATAGGTATACTGTGATCATACAGATTTACTTATAGTCACTTTACGGAAATTTGTAACCAGTAAGTAACGTGTCCAAAGGTGGTGGTGCAATGGATGCTTTTGTCCGCAATGGGTAGGTACTTTATCCTACTAATATTATAAACGCGAAAGTTTGTAAGTATGGATGGATGGATGTTTGTTACTCTTTCACGCCAGAACGGCTGGACAGATCTGGATGAAATTTGGAACATAGAGATCACTACCGCTCAGAAATGACGGCATAGCGCTCAGAGTTATTTTATGATATATTAACAGCCTTCTAAGCTTCATTCACGCTGGTTCATTTCACATGTTTTTTTCCATGGGCTTGTAGTCTATACGGTTTCGGTTTGCGCCGTTCCGCTCACACTTATCGTCAATAATTCGAGAAAAGGAGGGTCCGAAAAGAGGGGATGATAACTTCGAAAATCGAATTTCGGAGTGGCCCTCCAGCTTTAGTAGCCAATGAAAAGAGACCACGCAAGCTGGCTATTCGTCTGTCGCCAGCATTCTGCGCGAGCGCAAGTAATTGAATCGCGCCAAATGCCAAACGGAGACGGGCGATAACGACAAGCTAGTTCAATTGCGTACGCTAAGGCGTTGGAGTTTTTTTTTCAGGTGTCGTATTTATCAGAGCAATGTGATAGACAACAATACCACTCTCTTCTGAGATTTCAACTATATATTAAACTAGACTAGATGTTGCCCGCGACTTTATCTGTAGGGAATTTGTTATCTTATTGTTTGTGTTGTTAATGTTGTTTGTGTCTCTTCCATGCTGGTCTGGGAGTAAACAAAAAGCATAGAATATACCAGTTGCTTCTCTACCCGCGCAAATGCTAAAAGCCCATCGAGGGAATGGGCGAAAATCTTAGGAATCATATTATAGGCGATGCAGCCAGTAACCCATTACTATTTTGATGCCCCTTTCTACCTATACGTTCACAATCATGCTTAACATGGCTTTTAGGTATGTTACCTTAGGCTCTGTCTACCCCGTATCGGATAAAGACGTGATTTATGTGTGTATGGAAGTAGAATTTGTTAATCGCTCGCCCCCAGAATCTGCAATTTCGGGATGAAAACTACCAAGTTACCTTGTGCAAGATCGATCCAAGGCGCTACCAGCTACCACCACCTTGCTTAAGAGACTTTACATCTATTTGCACCACTAGCGGTTCATAATGACAACAAACTTGACTTCAACGAGAACGCGTTCGAGACGAAATCGCAACTTAAAACTGACACTAAAGACCCTAGCCTTGTACTCTAAAATTCGATTTATAAAGTCCGTTGCGTGCTGTTCCACTCACACTAACAGTTATTAACTTGAGAATGAGAGCGACAGAAGAACTTCGAAAATCGAAATTCGGAGTAGCCCCTCCAGTTTTTCTCGTATTTATAGTACGCACAGAACATGGAATAAAACTACGTGAAACCCCAAAGCTAGGCCTCCGCGAGACACGTGTAAACAAGCAACAACGCATTTGTAGGCTTTGAGGCAAAGCCGGGGTCCCCGCGTCGACGGGTTCACCGAGGCCGAATGCCGAGGGAGAGGCCGAGTGTTGGCAGGTGGATTGAAACGGGAGTGCTGAGCTGTTTGATTTGTGGCCTCATAAAGAGCTGTTGGTAGGTAAAAGCTGGAGACAGAGTGTGGCCGCCGAACAAGGTACATTTTCAGACAACTGCGATCTTTTCCTTTTCGTGGAAGTGTATTTTAATAGTGTATTTTAACATTTTCAAGTAGGTATACAGCATGTTTAAACGTGTCCATAGAAGTTGAAAATATTGAGATAATGTAATAGGTAGAAACATATTCTAAATACGTTACAAAAATATACCTGTATGATGTTACAAGTCTAAATTCACTAGATGTTGATGAACTAAAATTCGAGTAGGTATGTTTAAAGGCTTAAAGCATGGTCATTGTCGGTTGTCTTCAGACATATAATGTGTTAAAAGTAAGCGTTCCTAAATGATTTATAATTAAGTTTGTTTTGCAGAAAATCAAAAAAATGTGCAATTTTTCATTCTGAAAATGAATTATTTTCACTCAAGCGAACTAGCTTGTAATCATGCCAACCGAGCTGAAAATATTAATTTCGTAAGCTCAAACGGACGTAATGGGCATGTCTTCAATTCTGTCTAAGTGCTTCAGAATTTAACAGAACAGAGCCCCAAAACTTAACAAACTTGTAGCTAATCTTTTCCTCTCAAATTAGCCAAACGACCGTCAAGGGAACATCCAACTTAAACTAAATGGATCCATTAAACTGCATGTGGGGCAATACGTCTCAGCAGTAAAATCGAAGTGTACCTTCATTCATATCCTAACCGCACTCGCGGAGGCTCAGTAATCGAGAGGGGTTTATTAATTACAAACTTGGACCGCAACCCCCTACACCCCCACCCTTCAAGCCAGGAGAACTTAACCCTGAGCGGTAAGGTTAGAAATCCTTTGGAACCCCCGCCGACAAAACCCAACCTTATCTTTTGGGCGTTCTCGACAATACGGCCGGCTTTAGCAACTGTCTCGCCCATTTTGGACTGTGTGTGCGGGTTTTAAAGTCGATTTTGTGCAAGTGGAAAGTTAGCAAACAAGAACGATCAATTTGTTAAATGAAGAAAATGGCGAAGTGTAATTTGGGCCCGGCTCGTCGGCTCTGTAGCGACGCCGTATGAAACGCTTTTGTGTTAATTTGCGCGAACATGGGGCATCGATTTGCTAGACACCACCGGAAGGCGAATAAACGTTATACGGGCTATAATCTTACAGTGGCAAGGATGGCTGGACCTTAAACATTGTAAACCATTTCAGACTTTTTGCAGTGGACCGTAACCGTAGTTGGCACGTGTTAAACGAAATGTTTTTTAAACTATGTACAACTTCAGCAAAACGTACAAAATAATTATTTTTACATCGATAATAGGCAAAAACTTTTAGCGGTAGATTTTCACGGTTCAAACCGTTGCACTGAAACAAGTTGTACTGGTTCCAAAATCATTATGTTTGACGTTTTAGTGCAGTCGGTTTTACTTCTAGTTCAAAGAAGTAAAATAAAGAGTTGTCATCGAAAAACGAATTGATTGAATAATCAATTGAAACCATTTCAGATGCGTTTTTTGCCGTGTAGTAGGAAAATATCCCAATACCTAAATAGGTTTGTCAAGCGCAGTATAACATCCTATACATTTTGTTAACATAATCCAACCTAACCTAACCCGTTGTAAAAACAGAACGCGCCCATAATCGCGCCACAAATTAGTATTCGCGGCGGACGAACATTTTCACGTAATTTCCCGCGTAATTAAAAAGTCACCGGAAGTACCGTAAGCCGTTCGTTAACTTCCGGCTTACGTAATAAATACTTTGACGCTTCCACTTCCGAGTTCGGGTGTAATCGAGAATTTGTTCCCCTTTGGAATAACAAATAAATAAGTTTGTGTTAAGTTCGGTCCTTCGGGATGCCGATGGTTTTGGTTGTATTTTACAGTAATTTTCATTTTTTTAATTACTTTGAATTGAGTTATAGGTACATTATACATATATTACTAATAATAAATCACTACTTATATACTCTGTCTTAAAATTAATCCGAAATACTTCAGAAGGTAATGGTTACTAATTAAGCAAGACAAATAAATATAGGGGTCTCAGCACCAAATATAACTTTGTCCCTTCCGGTGTTGAGACCCTTGGTCTGTGGGGTCCTAGCGCTATTGGCCTCTTCAAAGATATTTCAAAGAGGGTAATAGACGCTACGTGTGACCGCAGAGCTGGCAGCTTCCTTGGACAGCGTGTTAGTATCGCTGTCCAAAGGTGGAATGCTGCCAGCGTCTGTGGAACTATGCCACAGGGCCTTCCTTAATCCTTTTTTAATTTTATTATTCTAAGATTAGTTTTAGTTTATTTTTTTATTTATTCATAGTTTAATTTGTTTTCAATACCCATTTGTATTCTTTCATTAATAAATTATATAAAATTTTAGAAACTATACCTACTAAAATGAAATGGTTATACTATAGAAATAATAAACATGACCCTACAGTTTTTTTTAAGATTTATTTTACATCGTGACGTAGTAGGTACGGCGTGAAAAGAGTGACTTAATTTTTTTTCATCAAAAATTACGACGTAAAATCTAAATAGGAAGAAAATTCGCGAAGCAATTCAGTAGTGTGGGCGAAGTTCCCAATCGGCACCAAGCGCTTTCAAACTGAGAGGAGGCCTATGCCCAGCAGTGGGACGTTGGGAGCAGCAGCTGGAGATGATGATGGTCAAGAAGCTGATCAATAATCTGCTGAAATATTCCAGCCAGAATAATTTTAAGACCTATCTAGCCTTTTCGTGGGGAACAAATGAAACACACTGGATCTGTGTTATTAGATACACAGATGCTTTGGACAATTAATAAAACACCAAGATTCCACCACGAACGTGACATTACATAGGCAATGGCAAAGTACCTTGCAGCAAAACCAAATTGACCAAAACGTATATGAATACCAAATTCCATAGCACCCTAAAAACGACGCGGGCACAAAATTCGCATCCCAAGGCACCCCAAAACCCATAACGTAGCATCGCCAACTCGGCGTTCGGCGCTCAACGCTCGGCCATTCGTCCAAAGCTAAAAGCCCGAGAAATAAGCCGATCTCAGCCTAAACGCCAAAATTTATACTCGCTTGACCCTCCACGCCTTACTCACCTTTATTTTTATTTGACTGAACAAGGAACAAATCTTAGCGCAAAAAGGATAATAAAATAATCGTTAGATTCGTTTAGACGAGTCTAATTTCACGGATTGGTGCTCAAAGGGTCGAAGGCAGTGTAGGGTTGGATTCGTCTCTTTCTAGCTTCAGGAAAGTAGTGTTGTCGTCTCGCTCCTGCGTCGACCAATCGTCGGGGTGACTCGGAAAGTTGCGAAACGCTGTTTCTTCTTATTTTCTGTATTTGCGGGTTGGAGTTTTTAAGTTGCATGGAGGGGCGTTGCATTTTGTATAAGCTGGTGGTCGATGGAATTCAAATTGTATTTCTTTTTAGAATAATGTAGTAGCAGGGATAATAAGGAATTGTTTGTGTACGGTTTGGTGGTGGTAGATTAGATCGATAGCGTTTTATTTGAAGGAAGCAGAGAGAACAACTACTTATTATTTTAGCTTTATCATCTTTCATAGTTACATTACACTGCTTGTGATGTGACGTACATAAACGACATCCAAATATAAGCAATGCACCTAATTGTAGGTAATTTTTATTTTTCGATACGACCAGAGTCGATTCCCGCACTGAGTTACAGGTTTCTTTAACTATGTATGCAGTTTTTCTTGTCACTAACATCGAAGACACGGTTCCTAAGAACAGATCTTTGTATGTTTTATAGTTACCGACCTGCCCATACTGACTGATAACTGTGCCACCTTCTAGACAGATATATTATAATAGATATCTTTTTACTACTCATCCTGTCTATATTATCTTCGAATAACACCCAAGAAATTACCTTAAACAATCCTTAATCAATACGAAATCTATTGTGAAAAATACCGGAAAGTATGGTTAATAGCCTCCTGATAAGGCGAGGGACATCGAACAGAGCCAGGCTATTTCCGTCTTATCAAATCGGATCTTAATCGATCGAGCAGCATCGCTTGAGATGTGAAAATATACGGAAGCAATTTATACGACGACTCATGACGACGGATAAGTTATATTTTAAAATAGCTAATATTAAAGGGTTGTCAAACGATATATTAGTCTAAACCATAATATCTGCCCGACCGGAAATCGAATCCGGTAAGCTTATTGTCTAACTCGCTCGCAATCGCCATCGTGTTCATTTTGACAGTTCTTGTATGAATGTGACAGCTAGCTGATCCCGATGCCAATTGTCAGCCCATACATGAACTGTCAAAATTAACACCATAGCGATTGCGAGCGAGTTAGATAATAAGCCTACGGGACCTTTCTAGCCAGCTCCTTTAACCAATGGCTAGAGGTAGTTTTGAGGTGTAAAAGAGTACAGGTAGACCCGACGTTTTAGGTTATGTAGTCTTAAAACTTTATTTTACTAGTCATACTGGCTAAATTATGTCCTTATAATGGACAGAAGCCGCGTTATTAAAATAAATAGACACAATTATAAAGCCTCTAGCATGACAGGCAATTTTTTCACTATTTAATATCGCTTTTTCATGCGTTAGTGTTCCTAGAGCCGAAAACAGCTCCGAAAGCGACTTTGACAATTGTTTTGCCGGCACAATTTCGAGCGGCGAATGGAACCAAATTCTTAATTTTCTTAGTATAAAACAAAGTCGCTTTCTCTATCCCTATGTCCCTATGTATGCTTATATCTTCAAAACTACACAACGGATTTTGATGCGGTTTTTTTTAATAGATAGAGTGATTCAAGAGGAAGGTTTTATGTATAACTAGCTGACACGACGAACTTTGTTCCGCCTTAAATTTGAAAAATTCCCGTGGTTTGGGCTGTGCTATCCCGCGGGAACTATGCAATTTTCCGTGATAAAAACTATCCTATGTCCTTTCCCGGGACTCAAACTATCTGTATACCAAATTTCAACTAAATCGGCCCAGCGGTTTAAGCGTGAAAAGGTAACAGACAGACAGACAGACAGACAGAGTTACTTTCGCGTTTATAATATTAGTAAGGATTCTACGCAGACGAAGTGGCGGGCAGAAGCTAGTTAACTATTAATGATCGTGAAAGAGAAGATTCGAGACACACTAGTCGTAGTTAATCTAATTAAATCGGTCAGCAATCTTGAACGAATTGACTATGTTGCCATCGATGACATAACCTCTAAAAGTATTAATCTAATTACCTTTTTGCATTAATTTCACGCTACTCAGCAGCTTGCCGGCCATTAGCGGCCTGCCGGCCGAGACAAACTATCACTAACCAATTACGAAAACAATAAGTATTTTTAGTTAGTTTTATTATTATTTCTTCAACTTTTACGAAACAGATTAAAAGCACGTAAGAGTAGAAATTAAAAATGACTACTTCACGTGAAAGGCTTGAGTGTGGCAATATATTTTGTGAAAACTTTATTAGGTATACACTGACGAGAAAAAGTACTTCCATGCTGGTCTGGGAGTAAAGAAAAATAGAATGTACCAGTTGCTTTTCTTCCCGCGCAGATGGTAAAAGCCCATCGAGGGAATGGACGAAATTCTTAGGAATCACGTTCTAGGCGAAGCGGCTAGCAACCCATCACAATTTTGATTCCCCTTTTCACCTATACGCCCACAAAAATGCTTAACGTGGCCTTTAAGGGATAAAGACTTAAATTTAATTTTATACAACACATTCCTTACATTCCTTACGGGGTACATAGAGCCTTTTTTTTAACGTGTGGAAAATGCTTATGAATTCCCGCGCTCGGGGCAGCAACAGGGGTATGACGGGCTCTCCAGCTCGCCGCTGCCTTCCCTGACGGAAGGAGGGGAGAGGCCTACCGTCTAAAAACCGACACGTTCCCTCCTCGGGGTAGACAGAGCGAGATGATGATAGGTAATTTTATCTTTACAATTTCTTAAAAATGTACGTTACCTACATCATTTAGAAAAGTGAAAATTTACTGTTGTAAAACTTCATATTATGACAACACATTGGTAGTTGTTTTGGAATATAACTAGTGTACTACTTGACCTTGAACAGGCCAATCAGAATACAGTATCTAATTGTAAGTAAAGTAAGTAAGTAAATGCTTTATTGTACAAAAAAATAAAAATTACATTAATATATGCACAAAGGCGAGCTTATTCCTATTAGGGATCTCTACCAGTTAACCTTCGAGTAGACGAGAGGAGCACTAACCGAGGGCCCGACAAAGCGCGAGTTTAAAATGTTAATTTAAGTGTAAATTGTCGCAGTACCTAGTGATTTAATTTTATTTCATGCCCACAGAGAATAGAACCGTTTCATTAGTCAATTCCTCCATTATTATTTGTGTTTATTATTATAATCGCGTTGACCGGTCAGCGCTAGTTCCGGAAGCTGTATAGACGTCGTCGGCAGCTGCGGACAAAGGCGCGCGCGCAGGAACGCCGCTAATTGATTTATACCTCGATACACTATTTAGCTACTGTGTTTACTTTGCTTTTTGAAACAATATTAACAGATATTTATTATTTTACTAGCGACCCGCCCCGGCTTCGCACGGTATATCATGCATGTATTATACATTATAAACCTTCCTCTTGAATCACTCTATCTATAAAAAAACCGCATCAAAATCCGTTGTGTAGTTTTGAAGATATAAGCATACATACGGATTTGGGGACAGAAAAAGCGACTTTGTTTTATACTATGTAGTGATGTAGTGATTATTGTATATGGCTATGAGACGTTAAAAGAAGTTAAAAGGATTATGGCCATGCTATGTTGCCCGCAACTTCGTCTGAATCGAATTCGTTTATGGCTATCCCGCAGGAATTACGCAATTTTCCGAGATAAATACATGTTATTCTAGACTAATCTATCTATGTTCCAAATTTCATCGAGATCTGTCCGGTTGTTCTGGCGTGAAGGAGTGACATCCATCCATCGATACTTACATACTTTCGCGTTTATAATATTTTAGTAGGATTGATGTAGGTACCTACTTAAATAAAAATATAAAAAAAAAATATGATTAGTTGGACTTGAACCAGCAATTTTGGTCTGACGCGATAGCGATAGCGAAGGTGATTCCATATTTTCTGTTTACAACCATATTCTCCCGAAATGTTTAAAATCAATAATTAAGTTTGAACCGAACTAACACAAGATGCTATAGCGGTATACTTATGTATGATGACTGTATCCCATCGTAGTACACTGAAGAGCTAAAATAAAGGGTCACTTCCCATACAAAATTGTGTGATAAGTGATCCGTTGCTTTTGCACGTCAGTATAGTTGTAATGTAAGTGTGGAAAAGCATTACTAACGTACATTTGCATTTGTACTTTTTTAAATAATAACTCAAGTTTGTTTCATCATCGTCATCATCTTTGTGTACCGACGGCGAAAATTCGCGGCGTAGCGGCTCCGTACACTGAAGGTACGCCTTCAGTTCAAAAACAAGTCTCTCGAGAAAATTGTTGCGCTTAAAATATTTTATTCCAAATATTCTTGGGTTTTATTTTTAGGACTAGATTTTTTTAGATGTACCTACGACTTTTATCTCCAATGCTGTAGAATTTACTTTTAAAACAATGCTCTCGTCTCTTTCCGAGAATATTATTAACTTCATTTCATATATTGAGAACATACGTATAGGTATGTATGTAACGTGACGAACAGGAAAATCCATAGTAAAATCTGGGACACATTTTTTCTTGTATAAGAATCGTTAGAGTAAACGATTCTAAGTAAGAAAAACCCAAAATATTTAAATTCTGAAAAAAAGTACATGTGTACTTTTTTTGGTAAACACTCATTTACTAGTTAAACAAGGTCTTCTTATGTCAAGTATGCATTGCAAATAGCGTATATTTAGTTTTAATTACGAATCATAAATTAATTCGTAAAGTAAACACGTATATTGTTGAGCATTGCTTATTTATTTATACTCTGCTAACAAGACAGCTATTACCAGCTTTGATATTAATATTTAGAGAGAGTCGTTACTTTTTTAACCGGCAGTTAATGTAACAGTTAACTAACTCCATTGTCCCGTTGATGGACTACGTGACAACGTTCGAACTATTTAGTTAGTAGCAAAAAACATAACGCACCCGCGAAATAGGATACCGGCAATTTGAACTTTAAACCTATAACGATAAGCGATAATATATTAGAATTTCAGGTTTTTAAGTGTATATTTGATGTGGTTTTGTGTCAAAATTTGACGTCTCAATTAAGTACGTGATTACATTTGGAATTGTTACGAAATGTTTGGTTTATTTTGGGATTTTTGTAGATTTTTCATGAACACATAAACATTTCCGTTATTGAAATCAGAATTGAATATAATAAAGGAACTTTAAGTAGGTATTTTTAAAGATAATTGGGTATTATTGTACATACTTACTGTCTTTATTAAATTGTAGGTACTTTTGAAGTCATGCAGAGAGTTCAAAAAAGTAAACTGTCAAAAATACAGTGCAAATGGAAAAGCGGTTAAATATTTTTTTACCGTCGGCTGATATCCTTAGAAATGAACTTAACTTAAGGAAGAATAAATCGAAGGAATTTATAAAATACTCAACCCGTGATTACTGTGATAATAAATCTTTTGTGTTTATCTCTACGAGTATAGGTAGGTACCTATATGAGTAGGTACTCATATGATACAAATTTTACTACATAATTCGACTTGTTAAAAAACTATTTGGCACTGAATATTACCTACCAATTAAGCCTGTAGTGGATTTTGCGGTAGAGAGAGAGGCCTGTTTTGGAGTTTAACTGATTTAAAAACAAAAACACATCACCCTAAGATAAATAAATTTTATTTCTTATTTCTATTGATCAACAGAGGTGTTACCTACACCATTTCCCATTATATTCCTCACAAATCCAGAAAGGAAAGGCACAATTACGAGTATTATTGACAACGTCCAACTAATAACATATCTATTAGATATATTAACTACGTAGGTGATCTGTTTATCTCATTACGCGTAATTTAAATAGGCTACGTAAAATATGATAAACAAACAATCAAACTACCTACATGTAGCAATACAATACAATACAATTTATTTATTTGTTAAACATAGGTGTACAGAAAAGGTGTTACAATAAGTATAGGTCGTCCATGTTTTGCCTGATAGGGCATGCAAATAGTTAGTACTTACTCGTATTTTACTTAAATTAAGTACCTACCTAGATTTAAACAATATAAAATATATAAAACATTCAGTCGTTTAATTATCGTTTAGAAAGTGATGAATTGAATAATATCATTTTGTCGAGTAGAAATAATTTTAACATATTTTTGAATGGATTTAAATTTAAACATTTTATATGGTTCGGAATTTTATTAAATATCTTAGGTGCAATTCCTATGATGCTTTTTTCACCAATGCTGTCTCACTATTTTTTATCAACAGAGTAGGTATATTGGTGTTGAGAGCGTATTGGGAATCTGCGATCTTGTGATGGCTTTTCAAATAGATAGTCCTGGGTAGCTTTAGAGATATATTTTTTACTCTATCCTTTTTTATTTGTCTGTCTTTTTATAAACTGACCCTACCAGCCCGTATACCGCATTGTGTAAAATAGCTTTGTAAACTTTAATAGCTCTATTAAAGTTCAAACATCAACTAACAAATTATGCAGATAACAAAATAAGTCACGCTTTGTTAAAATAATAGTACCTAGTATTTAAATCTGCCATTTAAACAAATAAATACCTACTAAGGCAAATTTTTACAGCAAGCCCATGGAAATAATATTCGTTATTCTTGTACACTCAAGAAATTAGCCCCCGATAGGAAATTCTCGACTGATTGTAAAAATAATTTAAGTAGAGCTGCAATTTCCTATTAAATTAATATGTACCTGTACTAAACTTGTATTTTTAATTCAATATTTTTTTGCGAAATCGGTAATTATATTGGTTGCAGGTTGTACTTACCTATATTGTAGGTACGAATAATGTCGAAAGAATAGTTAGAGCTTTATTTGTGTATTATGTGTGTTAATACTTGACATTATTTTTAAAAACATACAAAAGGGGTTAAAATAAACGAGTATCTATGCGCCAAGTTGTGACAACTTTTTTCTTCACAATCCATAGTATTAAAGACACGCAGCGCACACGCCCCAAAACGTAAAACTTTTTAAAACATTGTCTAAAATAAAGACGAAAGAACGAGGAATTGTATATTGTATCTTATACGTAGATGAAAGTCTAGTTAACCTGGAAGTCAGATCTATCCCAGATTGTCTGGCCTTTACTTACCGGAGTCGCTGTCATCCCGGTCATAGTGCGGCCGCCAATACTGCTCATCAAACCTCAACGGCACCTCCGACCGCCCCGTGAACTTATTAGGATCCAGGATGTTCTCCACAGAGAACGCGATGGCCGGTCTTTCTGGCGGTCTCGTGAGACCAAGTCGCCTCGTCAGGTCGACGGGAGCGGCTTCCTCGACCCCCACCACGTCGACCTCCCCGCCGGCTTCGATCTCAGCGTCGGTCTCGTCATCTCGCCGATCCTCCGAGCCTCGCGCCATCGCCAGCATCGTCATAGCAAGGCCTAGGTGAGACAGCGCGGGGTGAGACACATCTGGCGTTAGACGGAGAATTTTTAAATTAAAACTAAGTCAGATTTTTGAGTCTGTTGCGGCTCGTTTTAACAAGTTAAGTGGTTAAGTAAGTCACTTTCACATGGCACTAAAGTTTTCTTTCAGGTGTGTGTGGTAAGATAGTTATCAGTGTTTAAAAGTCAGCGTCTCGCACTGAAATCCGTCGCGTCGGTTCATAGCCCGTCCAACGGGAGAGCGCGGTATCAACTGAGACGGGACTCTCGCGAGGCGGGGACTCTGAAAGTCCCGAGTGGAGGGGGTTCGGGGGACGTCTCCCATTGGCGGCGGGCAACGAGGCGTGCCCGGGGTGGGGAGACGTAATCGAGCAATAAGGTTTAAACAATTTCGTTTAATACGTTGAATTATGTAAGAGAGCGGCGGGCAAGTAATCGCGCGCAAGCGATAAGGCCATTTGCGCGCCTTCGTTACGTATTAATGGGGCAGGAAATTGACTTATGAATATTAGAGGTCGCGGCTCCGAGAGCCAAAGCGGCCCCAGCGGCCCGGCCTGAGAACAACGATGTTTGCCGAGCCGCGTGATGGCGGACGATTAAACTGTTTGCGTCCACGCAGCTCCGACACAATGCGCTCATTACCGCAGGCGGCACTCCATCGCGACAGATGCCATTACATTTGGACCTGTCTATAATTTTCGTGTTGGAAAATTTTACATACATACAAAAATCACGTCTTCCCTTACGGGATAGTCGGGGCCTAAGGTGACAAGACCTACAGCCCATGTTGAGCAAGATTGTGGCCGTATAGACGGAAAATGGAATCTAAATAGTGATGGGTTGCTAGCAGCATCGCCTATGACTTGTTTCCTATCATATTCGACCATTCCCTCGGGCTTTTACCATCTGCCCGGGAAGAAAAGCGATTGGTACATTCTATGTTTTTTCTTTGCTCCCAGACCGCAGCGTGGAAGTAACACTATATACTTAGTATAATTGTCTGTTTTGTTAAATCGTTGAGAAAGGTAGGTACGAAATCCTTCGTGCTAAAGTACGGCTCGCTTTTGGCTGCTTTTTGTACATTATCCATGGGAAAGAGGAAGAAGTTTTAGCGCCAGTTTTGATAATACGCGGACGAAGGCGCGGGCAAAATCTAGTAGGTATCGAATATATGTAAATACCTACATGTTTTCTTTGTGAGCCAAATATCTGCACCTAAATATATGCCAACAGCAATATTGGGTCCTAACCCATACCCATTATACACAAAGAAAATGACAAACCTTGAAAATGAATCAGAATAAGTAAGTAAATAGGGTCCTTAAAGTTTAATGCTCTGCCTAAAAGAAACTGTTAACATACTTCAGTTAATACGTTTCTATCCCGTTTTAAGAGTGCAATAACAAAAACCAGAAGTCGTAACAATGGTAGTTATTTTTTTAACATTAATTTCCTTTACTTTTGGCGCCATATTATATTCAAGTTACTTTAAAAAAGTCCTAATTCCACTGAGATTAATTTTAAATTCAAACTCTACAGCCCTGTACACACAGCCTATCAAACTTACGTACCTACTTGTTTTTTTTTAATGAACTGACTTCAGGGCGATTACGGACTCAGCGTGAGCTGTCAGAGCGCCGCGAGGGGCCATAGACAACCGACCCGCGACCAAACCACAGATACGAGGAAGAATTCGGAGCTTTTTTAATGAAGATTCTTGTGTACAGGCTGTTTGTACATTTTGGAGCCTTATTTTATAGTACTGGTACAGGGAGACAATGTGTTTCATGTGCTCAAGCGTCGTTTCTCCTCTGGCAGAGAGCCTTATGGTGAAAAGTACTGTTGAGGCCTGTAACTTAACTAGCCATCGGGTAAGTATCTGGCAAAGGTGTCACAATTGGAAGGTGGAACAATACATGTTCTAATAGCTATCTTTCTCTTGTACTAAATATTGGCAAAGTTCTGCTAAAAAAAGGCGAAAACCATATAATACAATGCACATCACATTAATCAAGTTTTTTTATGTATTCTATTATTTTTATTACATTTGCAATTTGCCATGAGCTTTTCGGTGAAGGAAAACATCGTGAGGAAACCTGCACACATCTGCGAAGAAATTCAATGGTGTGTGTTAAGTTCCCAATCCGCACTGGGCGCGCGTGGGAACTATAGCCCAAACCCTCCAATACACGGAGGAGGCCTATGCCATGAGGCACGCCGAATTACGCGACAATTTAATAATAATGATAATAAAAAAAAACATACTTACTAAAATTGTAGCGAATTCGGAATAAAAAGGCTATAATAATAAATTATTTACCAGCTGGCATATAATAATTAAAAACTTTGATCGACTACGAAAAATTGTAGGACGATTACCTTTTCAGTACCAAAGTCAATAAAAACAAACATCAAAAATAGTACCAAATAATTAATAATAAACTTGGTAGGTATTAAAAACTCAAGTTCAGCCTTATGAAAAAGACCTTTTTCTTTCCTGTCGCGTTGTATTGTAACGCAATAACTCCCAATAACATCTTATAATAACGCCACAAACTCTTTCCTCTACATTATCACTACATAGTATAAAACAAAACAAAGTCGCTTTCCGCTGTCTGTATCTTTAAAACTATGCAACAGATTCTTTGATGCGGTTTTTTTAATAGATAGAGTGATTCAAGAGGAAGGTTTATAATAATATGTATAATTCTACGCAGACGAAGTCGCGGGCAGAAGCTAGTAACATAACAGTTTGTTTCATAGAGCATCCCAAACCTTTTCCTAAGAAGCCCACGTCACAGTGAAATCGTGCGTGTCATTGGTGGCTCTAATCGATGGAACTTAAACTCCGATTAGTCCAGCAAACAAAAAACTTACCGTGGACAGCAGCCTCTCGATTAGTAGTTAGGTGTGTTAGGTAAAGAGTTGGATATTGATGGAGTGGACGGTGGTTAAGTGACGGTGATGAGAGAAATTTCATTAGTCATCATTATAGTCAGCTAGAAACTGTAAGACAGAATAATAAGACGCGGATATTAAGATTTTTATTTTTAATTTAAAATGTACATCCTGACTTGCCCAAAACTAAAGAGCAAAATGTTGATTTTTTTTGTGAAACAGTGCAATTTTTTTTTCTAAAATAATGCCGGACAAACTTGCAACGCATTTATTTGTGAAATTAGTCACAGTAAAGACAAAACTCGAGACTATAAAATTAAAGAAAATTACTTGACTACTAACTGCCCTTTATTGAGTTTCAAAAGCTAACCAATTTTCTGGTGCGTTAGTTTAAATTATAAACGTGTGCGATATTATTTCTAAATTCCTAAATTTCTCATCATGAAAACGAGAGGTATAAACAGACTGTCTAGAATAAATCTCTGAAAAGTCCAAAACAATAAAACTCCTCTCATTAATAAACAAGTCTGGCTGAAATGCCATCCGTCCGTGCCTCGGATTAATTAAAAAAGTTCGCAGAAGATGGCGCCGTTGAACCAATTAAAATTCTATCTGGATTCATTATGACACTTTATTTTTAAGTGATCATTAAGGAATCCGAAATGGAGAAGTTGTCTCGTATTATTGATGATATTTGCTAATAAATCTGTGTTAGCAAATATATTATCTGGCCTGTGGAATTGGTTCAGTAGTTAGTTAGTCGTGATGAGCAGTCGGGCAGACCTATTTTATTTTAAATTGTCTATTTATTAAAATTAAACACGTGTAACTAATCGAAAGGTAAAGGCGAAAGAAATATCATTAAAAAAAACTATGTTGCAACTCTAATGACACAGATTAAAATAAGTAGGTAAGTTCAACACAGCATAAGTAGGATTCGAATATTATTAGGGGCCTATTGAAAATATTTCTAAACGGAATTTACTTAATTTCCTTTTTTTATATTAAAAAAATACTAGGTGGATTGAAAAGGACTGAGAGACTATCGGACGTGACTACATTTACATTCTATTTTTATTTCGTCCTTAAACATTTTGTTTTCGAAGGATAGTTGTCACACGTACTTTTTCCAATCCACCGCATTCAAGTGCCACCAGAGGGCGCCGCAAAAATTATTGTTACTCTCTCACCGCATACGGGAAAATTCAGGAACTCATAAAGAACCCTGCTGAAGGCATTCCTTGCTCCAAATCGGCGCAGACGCAGGACGAGCCAACAATTTTAATAACCAATTAGTATTTAACAAATCTACTGTGACACGACGTCTTTAGGGTTCCTTCGAGACTTTTGACTTGAAACGACGCTTTTGTGGTATTTTTCGATCGAAAAAATATACTCAGTGAATGTTTAAACAATAATTGGGCACTTATGGGTATATTTGATGGTTTTCTAGTTAGCTCCAAAAAATACAGCGGTGTATGTAAATGTTGGTAAACAGACCAGATCCCCCATATTGTTTAAAAAAAAAAAAATTAATCCCCATTCAAGTTCACTAGTTCTGTGCTTTTATCGAATGCCGTTGCTAGAAAGTAGCTTCATTTCTAAGAAAAAAAGGGAAACGAGCTTTTTAGAATAGCAACCCAGGGTATTATATTTTGTGGCATAACGTGGAATATTTTTAAAACACAATTAGTACTACTTAGTAGTACTTTATGCAGAACCCAAACGCGTTAAAAACTTAAAAAAATAAAAAATAAATGAACAACACCTAATTGAACGTGTTTTAATAAATCACAACGAATATTCTTCAGATTAGATTGTTATTGCCCTGTTAGTCTGCCTTATGTTAGAACGACGTATGCGCATCACATTTAACAGCACTTACGCCCTTTTTGTTGCGCAGGAGTGGCTTTGATGTGCGCTGGCGTTCATATATCGTCGGTTGGTAGCAAATTGTTCCATTTATAAATGAGTTATGAAGCTACAGTCAGAAGTCGATTCAAAATTGCTAGTGTTTTGTTTTGGAGGGGTTTCAATGAATAATTAGAAGAGTATGTACTGAAAATATAAAGTTCGGGAGCGTGTATAATGTGATGTATGGTAAGGAAATGTTTACTTGCCTTTTCATCCGTTTTTAACTTTGTTTTATGGAGACATGCACCTTCATGGATTTTAAAGTAATTCTGATTTGTGTACCTATTCTGATAGTTATGAAATAAAGAACTACCAATCTGAAGTTCAGTCAGGATTCCCAAAGCGATAATACCACACATTTAAAGAATTCCATAACACTTCTAATTATAAAATTGACATTTAGGTAGGCCTACGCATTACGCGGTAATTACGCAAACAAACGGGCAAGCTTATGCAAGATAGCGATTACCGCCCAAAATAGTGCCCCCTCCTCCCGCTAGGTGGCGCGAGTAATTTGTCACACATCGCGACAGTTTGATTTATCGCCGTCCAACAAAGACTTCAAATAGACCCCTCGTAACCAAACACCCAATTTGGGAGTCATTACGGGAATATAACCTCTAAAAGCGGGTGCGACTGTGTTACCAAGTAAGTACAAGTACAATTTTTGGATAAATTTGACATGCTTAATATTATAAAAATTTAATAATAAACTGTTTTAAAGCATTTGAGTTTTGTTCTAAATTTAAATGAACCTTTTTGTTATGGAAGTAAAATTTACAAAATCTAATCAGGAATTTAAAAAACTAACTTAATTGAAAACGACGACACAGAAGACGATGAGCCTAAATATAGAGTCTCATTTAAACAATATTCTTCGATTTTCACAATCACAACCTGGCAACACTGTATCCCGTTAAAAATCGCCCATCTTTCCCCCCCATTTTGCCGCGCTGCCATTTAGGATGCGTTCACATTCCTCGCCTAATTGTATGTATCGCTCCGTACGAAACACATTTGTCAATTGTCGCTAAGCTCCCCCGCTCATAATTAGTTAGTTAACTATTCCTGGCGCGCTTTGACGGCTTATTAGGATTTCAAATTGAACACAAATTAGATGTCACGCCTAACTGATTTCTTAACCGGCGATCGGGATGTGTTTTCCTGTTGAAAAATCTGTCTCTCGATGTGAGGACAGGTTCGTTTTCCGGACGTCAAAAAGCTATCTATTAAACGTGAACGCATCTGTGCCGCATATTGTTTAATTTGGCTGTCGTGTGTTCTATTGCTTTTTGACACCTAAGATTAGTCAAAGCACAAAGATAACAGGCTTTTATATAGTTAATCTGCGTAACAGATGTATTTTGGAATAAGTAATTGTGGAAAAAAAATCAAGAACATTATGTGAAAAAGTTCAACTTAGCTACTTTAAAATTAACCTATTTGGATACCTAACCAACAAAATTTATTATTCAATAAATGATGGTTCTGTTCTGAGATATTTAGGGCCCGTTTTACCACTCTCTGTTAATTTCCAGTCACCTATCTTTCCGTCTCTATTTATTACTACGATACAGACAGAGTTTTCATCATAGATACCTGACACTTAAAGATAACTGAAACTTAATAGAGTGGTAAGATAGACCCTTACACTCGTTTTAAAACAACCCTAAGTATTATTATTCCCATTTAGACTGGTCCCATACCTATTAAATATTCCAGCCACAAAAGTTCAAGTATATACAAAAATCACTAACCGAGACTACCGATCGCTCAAATATTCTTCCATAAATGCTACTGAATAAAATGTGTAAGTTGTATCTCTCTTGTCATTAGTAATATACACTCCTGCAACGTCATCTTGAAACATTCAACATTCAAACCTAATTAAAATACAATGATACATACAAATTACAACACATGGTTGTATCACCAACTAATTTCGACGTCAATTGATACCCACTGCCATCTGTGACATCCCAACAGATTTCGTGTCGACAGGCGTCCCAACCGATTCGATACATCGACTTTTTTATCGATACCTTAACACGAACGCACCGCAACGAATCTGGCCGAACCATCAATTAGTGGATGCTCTCACAACATCGTTCCTTTTTCAAAAACATACGGCTTTGGAATCGATGAGTAAAAAGAAGATTGTTGCTGGCTGGAGGTGGCGGGAAAAAAAGGTTCGATTCCGTTTTGTTAGGTACGCTTGTAATTTGTACGGTTGCGATTGATTGATAAATGTAATCCCACTTCTCTTCTGCTATTTGTTTTTCTGAAATATTTGAGCGCATTTCGTTTTTTGTTGGTCAATATTGATGTTAGAAAAAGTTAAGTAATTAGTTAAGTAACTGCTGCAACAAATTGCTGTAAATTATTGTACAACAAGCTGTTGACTGTGGCATCCAAAATTAAACAATACAATACAATGACTCTATATTGAACACAATACCGTTTAAACGTATATTTTACACTAAGTACGTAATAATAATAACATATTTTTAATTATTGAGTTACTATGTTCTATTTTTCTTTTTGAAAAACATGGATTCCCCGGTTAAAGGTTAATAGTAGAGGAGACTGCGTTCGTATATAATTTCCAGTTGTCTGTTATCATTGTACCTATGTCTTGTGCTGCATTAATTTTCTAGTATGAATGTTTTATTTCAATACAGCTAACACTACATTTAACATTGCCTAATTTCATATATTTAAATTAAAGAAATGAGAGGTTATTTAAACAATATAAGTTTCTTACTCTTAACGCCATCTATGAATAGGACGGTGCACTAACAAACGTTGATCAACTCAAAGCAAACAAAACTAGAAAGGAAACGACCTTCCTAAGCAATTCATAAGTTAGTATCTAAGTATTGCAAGTAAGTGAGCTGTTACTTCTTCTATTAATAATGCAACCCGTAAACAGATGCCGCTGCGACTCGAACGTTGCGACCACAATAATAACAGAATTAATGAGTTCAACAAGAGATCCTATAGTTAAACACAACCTTCCTACATGTTCAATGACTTACTTAGTATGTACGAGTTAAGAGAAATCTAATGTTATTATCGCTATGAGGTGAGTAAAGTGATACAGTGAATTACTGGCACACATGACATGATCAACATGAGGTTCTATCTTAGCACAGGTTGGCTATGCTCGCGGTGACACCGAGTGCTCCCGTAACGCCTCACATACGACTGAATAGGGAATCCGTGTGGTTTTTAGTGGGTATGCCTGCCGTCTCGGGAGAGCCCCACATAGGTACCCCCCGGTAAACCCGTACAAAAAAGGTTGGCTATGCTGTGCAATCCTATGGTGCTGCGGGGGTCCGCGGGTGGGGCACCCTCTTTCCAACAGTAGCCGCAATTGCTCACTTGTTTTAGGTTTAAGATATCCACAACTAGGTACTTAATCATGACGAATAGTAGTTATAATTATGCATGTAGAATGAGGAGAAAGGAAGAGAAACATCGTAAAAATGTTGACTATCGATCCAGATATTATCATAGGGCTAGCTAGCAATTAATACACTGATCAAAATCAAAACTAACCAGCATTTGTTCGTAGTCTATATGTTCATACCTGCTAAATCACGATACAATTTTAAATTATTTTAATACATACGTACATGACTCATATTCTAAAAAACAACTACCGAAAAAAAATTAAAACAAAATTATCTGAATTGTAAAGCTGCCCTATTATGTATTATATTAATTATTGAGATGTTGCCAATGTTGCCATGTCGCAGAATTTCGTTAGAATCTATTGGAACTCATTTCTAAGACAATTTTACGGCTGTCATGTCAATTGTCATCGAGCATATGTTTACATGTCGTACCTACATTATTAACAGGAAATATTACTTTATTACCTACCTAGAATACCTTAATATAGAGCTAAAATATGTACAAGTAAAAAAATATATTTAACGATTTTTAATTTAACTAGGTATCAGGGGCGTCGATTTTCGCAGTCTTGCAGTAAATCAATTAAGCCTGTGAAATATGATAAATCGAGATTATTCAACTTGCATGGCATCAGGGTTACCATATCAATCTCAAAAATTATTACATTACAGCCCGGCTATACTTACTGTCGTAAACACCACAACATCCCTGGCTGAAAATAAAAACCAGTGTTGCGTTGTTTAAAAAATAAAAATCAATAGGTACCTGTGACATCGAGGCGGGAAAATCTCGCGCCACAATATTTTTAACGCGGGACTTGGGGACTAATTGGATTCCAGTTACAATAAACGCGGCAAAAACCGTGCCAGGGATATATTTACCTATGTCGAAGCCTATAAAAAATAAGGTAAGTTATTTACACACATACACATACACAAATCACGTCTTTATCCCTTACGAGGTAGACAGAGCCTAAGGTAATAAGACCTACAGGCCACGTTCAGCATGACACTGAGGGCGTAGAGGTGGAAATTGGAATCAAATTAGTGATGGGTTGCTAGCCGCATCGCCTATAACATGATTCCTATGATTTTCGCCCATACCCTCAATGGGGTAAGTTATTTGACGCAACTATAAATAATTTTCTACATTATTATGTACTAGCTGACCCGGCGAACTTTGTTCCGCCTTAAATTTGAAAAATTCCAGTGGTTTGGGCTGTG
Source organism: Pandemis cinnamomeana (assembly GCA_932294345.1). Lineage (NCBI taxonomy): Eukaryota > Metazoa > Arthropoda > Insecta > Lepidoptera > Tortricidae > Pandemis > Pandemis cinnamomeana. Next base: position 3,821,205 of record OW028724.1, on the reverse strand, counting down.
CTATCCCGCGGGAACTATGCAATTTTCCGGGATAAAAACTATCCTATGTCCTTTCCCGGGACTCAAACTATCTGTATACCAAATTTCAACTAAATCGGCCCAGCGGTTTAAGCGTGAAAAGGTAACAGACAGACAGACAGACAGAGTTACTATCGCATTTATAATATTAGTAAGGATAAGGATAGGTAAGTCAGAAAGTTATTTTATTCACACTACATTAAACACGCAAGTACTAAATGAGCCTTAAAATAAAATAAACAACAAAAAGCCTATCAACCACTTTCGATTCGCAATTATCCTCCCCCCCCCCCCCCTTCTGCACAAAAACAAAAGACAAATTAACTTTTTTACTGCCTAGCTTAGTACATTATGAAACCTTATTTATAAAGCAATACGGCTTAAAACATCTGTTACTTGATTACATTCTAACTGCAGTTCAATATCAAGGACTTTTCGTAATTATTCTGTCATTGATCGTGATTGTCGCCGCTTTTAGAAGAAGATAACGTTGTGGTTCCTTGGCCACGTATTTTCCATATTAAGTATATTCATTTTTCCCGCTTCACAATTTCGGTCAATGACATTAAAATGCTATTGAAATGATAATGTCAATCAAATAGCCATTAATATCATACGTTATATCCTCAATCTACACTGATGAGCCAAATTAAGTCGTATGAAAAGTGACCCGTTATTTTTGCTCCTTGTCATAAGATTTACTAACTGGCATAATACTTAATAGTACCTACTTGAAGGTGCAACTAAAACAAAACCTGTATGTACATAGGTACGTCATAAAAAAAGTTTAAAATGTGCTCACTAGTTGCTGCACTTTACTTAACTTTACTTTTTTTAAGTGAAGGCAACTCAATCTATATGCCCATTTTGGTCATGAGCAGGTACAGTCAAGGGCATAAATAAATGTACGTTACCAAGACATCAAAAACATCTACACCTTTATTCCATAAACAACAAGCCCGATGGCACATACCTAATTGCTAAGATGACTGTATCGATATTTACGCCCTCTACTGTAACTAGTAGGAACAGGTTGGTAACAACTCAACATAATTAAAGTAAAAACAAAACAATATGTTAATAAGACGCTCTATTCATAACAGAGCTTTGTTTCGACATAACATTGAAAATAAATTTATAAATAATTTTAAACAAGAGACAATGACTTCGTTCCTTTAAAACACAAAAAACGTTACGCCACGGAACCTCAAACCTTTTTCTATGAATCTCCACTCTCTCCATACGACCTTCAATCAAGCTCACGTTGTCTCAATCGAAAACAATTAATTTTTTACGTCGAACAAACTAAAACAAAAACTAATAGTGAAGGGGTCGGCCCTACAATGTGAACACAAAGCCAGTGCTGGCCACAAATTAAAAGCTATGGCTGATAGTGCACGCGTCTCTATGCCTAGTTACAACAATTAAAAAAAACTCGATTCATAATATTGTAACTTTTTTATTCGCCTCTATGGCATAAACACAAACCGCGGGAGCCATCAATTTTATATTCAGTAAATTGAATTTAGTTGTTCGTGTTTTTGTAAGTGATGTTCGATACGTTTAAAGCGCAATTTAAATTACAATGGAGGCAATATTTAGCGGCATCGTTAGGTAAGTATTGGTTATTGTTTTACTTATTTCTATTAGTGTAGGTTCTTTCAGGATGAACGACGCAGTGTTCTTCGGTAACTGTTTAAACTTCACAACCAGGTAGCCTGGAAGTGATTACTTGAAGTCGATAAGCCTGTCGTCGCACTATAAAATAATAAAAAATGTTTTAAGGGTGTAAATGGCAAATTACTTGCTAGCCAGCAAGTTTCTCAATACCTATAAATAATTAAAATTTCGTGGCCTTCGTTTATCTTTTTTTGTGTTAAAAGTGGATTTTTACTAGTTACAAATGACATGTACCTACGCTGTCAATGCGGCAATCGTTCATACAGGTACAGTCGAAGCCATCATTTCTAAAATATGTATCACTGACCTTATTGTTTGTGGTATAAAAGTGTATAGGTAGATGTTTTTGACGTCTTGGTAGACTTAGCCCTTGATTGTAGAGGTACCTATGGTGCCCTTAAACGCTAGATACACTTACTGACTTAAGACACTTAGCTTCCTTCTCAAAACATTATCTGCGGGGAACGAGATTTTGAATTAATTATGGTAATATGGTATATAATTCAACTAAGTTACGGAAGAAGTCAACACTTATGATAAAAGGGCCTAAGCGGCGTGCAGACAGCTAAGCACTTAAAGCGCTTCCGCATGGATTAGACAGTAATATTATCGTCCACGCATTAGATCCATATCAAGAAGTTTTGAGGCGTATTGCAGCAAATCGGGTTGTTTTGAAATCCAAGATCCCATATTAACATACCAGTATCACGATCATATTGACCGTTTAATCTATGCCTTTGTCAAGCACTAGTTCTTGTACTTACATACATATAGCACGTCTTTATCCCTTACGGGGTAGACAGAGCCTAATGTAACAAAACCTTAAGGCCACGTTTAGCATGATTAAGTCCGTATAGGTGAAAAGGAAATCAAAATAGTAATGGGTTGCTAGCCGCATCGCCTATAGCATGATTCCTAAGACTTTCGCCCATTCCCTCGATGGGCTTTTACCATCTGCGCGGGAAGAGAAGCAACTGGTAAATAGTATGTTTTTTCTTTACTCCCAGACAAGCATGGAAGAAACTTGTACTTTATTTTATCAATATGAAATCTCGAGCGGCAAAGTTAGTATAAATACTATAAATATTATATTAATGATTGTTGTTTAATCACAAGGTATTTACCTATCAAGTCACGATTTATTTACTTAATTGCTATGTGCATTTCCGATACTACAATAGATATAATGTTGTGACTATGAATAAACATCGAGTAAACTCGGAAAGCTGGTGACTTACGAACCACCGTATTTAAATTGTCGATGTGTTTCTTATGACAATTTGTATGAACCTTTATCTTATACAAGTGAACAGCACAAGTCAATTCTTACAAGTTCAATGAGAATATCGACCTTGTTACTAAAGTCACTGGGTGCTCGTCAAACTGCTAAACAATTAAAATGAAATTTCTAAACGACACTGAAGATTAGAACACAGAAAAATCCGAAAAGTAAAGCTATGGCCGGGAAAGGAACCCGGATCCTCGTCGTTCCGTGACGCGTGCCCCTACACCGCCCACAGGAGGTGGGTAAGCCTTTGAATTTTTCTATCTGTTACTAGCTGTCACGACCTTGTTACTATGTGATTATTTGTCGCCAAGCGGCGACTGTGATTAAAATGATTCAATTAATTGAAACTGATGTTACTGTCGCTATTTATGAATACTGAATTTTGTCTTTTCTTGTAAAGACAAGATTTGAGAATTACCTGATTGACACTTCGTGAGTATCGGTAGTATCCTCGTTTATCCGATGGCAAATTATTATTCCTGCCTACCATTAATACCTGCGTAAATTGTTATACCAACATTATAAATAATGTTGAAGGGTATTTTGAACTACACGCTCAGTTCCTGCTCTGATTATGCGCGCCTGTATTTATTAGCAAAGCTTTTAGAGCAGTATAACAGCATTTATTAATAGAATTAATTGAAGTATTTACATTATAGTCTGTTCACTATATTGCTTGCTGGCTAACCAACATATAGAAAACAGCGTTTAAGTGGAGTTAAATTAGTATTAAAACGTTTAACGATTCGTATCTATATTTATACAATTAAGTATGTAAACGTAGTCCTGAGTGACTGACTAAAATGAATGCCCAGCCCTAACCTAGACTTAGGAAGCAGAATTTTTCACAATAATCTATTTATACATATACACGGCCTTTAGGTCTTGTTACCTTAGGCTCTGTTAACCCACCGAATAGGGAATCCATGTGGTTTTTAGTGAGTATGCCTGCCGTTGCGGGTGAGCCCCACATACCCCGGTAACCCCGTACCGGATGCATAAGGCGCATTTTCCACACCATAAAAAGGCTCTGTCTACCCCGTAAGGGATAAAGACGTAATTTATGTACGTATGTATGTATTCATACATTATAATGTAAGCAACCTCCAAGAAAGTATATTCAGAAATTCAATTATTACGGGGAAAGCACAACAGCAAGTGGTTTTAGTGGTTACATGAGTATGATGTTTATACTACCTCTACCTATGCCTTCCTCCTGTCAAATATTAAGCTGTAACTGCATTCCCTCGCGTGTTTTGTTCGGCAGCAAGCTACGGAAGCCTGTGCACGGGCATGTCGATGGGCTGGACGTCGCCGGTGCTGCCGGCGCTGCGCGGGCCCGGCAGCCCGCTGCCCGCGCCGCCCACGCTGGCGCAGGAGTCCTGGGTGGGCTCGCTGCTCGTATTGGGAGGGCTGCTCGGTAAGTCCGCGTCATCAATTGATTTACCAAGCCCTAAGCTCTGTGTGACGACTAGGTTCAAATAGATGAAACAAGTCTTCAAATAGATGAACAGCTACGAAGAATAGCATGGATTACACGGTCATATTATTATGTGATCAAGTGAGTGAGTGCTCATCTGATCATATATCTTGATCCATATCAGGAAATATTGAAGCGTGTCATAAGGAATCCGGTGGTTTTGATTTCCACGATCCTATATTGACATACCAGTGTCACGATAATATTGACCGCCTAATCCATGCCAATGCTAGCGCTGGTTACGTCATTTTGTCACGCACTATTCTACATGGCACTATCGAAGTCACTAAGCTCAGATGCATAAATACAACTTCCAACTTATTATCAGCTCGAGAGATCACTCTATTGTCGTCGCCCTTTTGCTTTGCAAAACTTAGAAATACCTACCCTGGTCTACTTGCTGCCTACTAGTTGGTATAAATCAACATTCAGTGAATAAAAACTTCCCTGGCCAGCCTCGCCAAGTTCTATAGTGACGAGCAAAAATATCGGCTCCCTTTTCATACAACTTTGTATGGTCCTAAGTCATCCGTTCTTTATGCTCGTTAGTGTATATACCTAGAGACTCACAGTTGGATAATTCTCCTTAGTTCTCCTTCAATATGGCTAATGTTGCTTCAATTTCATAGATTTAACTCCTGCTTCCCACAGGCCCCCTAATCACGGTGCCTCTGTCGAAGTACGTCGGCCGGCGATGGATCATCATCGGCACTAACCTGCCTCTTTTGCTGGGCTGGTTGCTCGCTGGAGTCGCCACGTCGCTGCCGACGCTCTACGCGGCGAGGATAATGTGGGGATGTGCGACTGGCATGATGTTTGCTACTGTGCCAATTTATATTGGAGAGATAGCTGAGGTAATTAAATAATTGTGTATTTGAATGGTATCAATGTTAAATGTAACTGTACTGTATTTAAGTAGATTGGTTTTATAGAGAAATCGAAAATCATAGGAATCATGTTATAGGCGATGTGGCTAGCAACCCATCACTATTTTGATTCCACTTTCCACCTCTACGCCCTCAGTGTCTTGCTAAACGTGGCCTGTAGGTCTTGTTACCTTAGGCTCTGTCTACCCCGTAAGGGATAAAGACGTGATTTGTGTATGTGTATGTATGTATATTTCTTATTAAATTTACGTAAATAGATCTACGCTTTCGAAAAAAAAAACGGACTTCAAGATTAGAAGTTTTCGGTATGAACATCCTTAATAAAACGTACTATTACCTAGTTGACTTTGTAGTCGTATAGGTAGGTACTATACTGGTTTTGTCCTGCAACCTGTTACTTTTATAAATTTTATGTTCAACAAAGAATTGGTCATACATACGCGCATACTTCCGCATTCAGATACACCAATCAACTACAATAATTTTTTAACTTATTTCATAAAAAAAATGTAAAATGGTCGCTAACATACTGTCGAATATTTATAGCCGTTTCTGAGTGTAGCAGTTACCAATGCGCCTACAGAATCGTGTGCCCGCTTTTGCACCTTATTAATACGGTGATAAAGAATGTTATGTACGTAATTTTTTGTAGTCTATTGATCTGTCGACAACATTATAAATTATATAAAATACGCCAATATTTTCCACTAGTTTCTAATAAAACTTCCGTTTCCAGGACAAAATCCGTGGCGCCCTCAGCGCCCTATTCCTGCTTTTCATTAACGTGGGATTCCTCCTTGCGTATGCCATCGGACCCTTCACTTCATACTGGGGTCTGACGGCGGCCGGGGGGATCCTCTCGCTGTTCTACTTGCCCTGCACATGGTTCATACCTGAGACGCCATTCTACTTAGTTTGGAAGGGTAAGTACTGATCTACCTATACCTTACATGTACCTTATATGTACCTTGTAGTTAGCAATAAAGATTTTTATTATTATTATTATTATTATTATTATTATCTTCATCGAGAAGACTGCATCATAGGTACACACGGCAATATAATCAGGTAAGCACCTACGCACGCTCGCGCCGTATCTATCCTGCTTACCGAATAGCTTTGCTGTGTGTACTACACTACGATCGTTACCGTCCCGGTACAGATACATCCATTAGGGACAGTTCATAGGCGTTTGAATAAAGCCAGTGCAAACGAAGTTATGCTATCTTAAAAGTATCCCTAGGGATACTCTTAGGGACTAGTCCCTAGTAATCAAAAGCGACTAATAAAGTATTAGGATGATCTTTTTGTGGAGCAAGGACGGATCCAGCTTTGGTGCCAGGAGGGGGTCAATCCAGCTTTGGCGCCAGGAGGGGGTCACATAGTCGTGGTCAAGTCAAGAACTAATAATTTAATTTTGATAACAATAGTCCTGGAACTAGATAACTAGTCCTGGAACCAGCTCAGGGTGGGTCATGACCCCCATGACCCCCCCCTGGATCCGCCCTTGTTGTGGAGTAAATGATTGAATGTATGTTATTGGTGTATGTATCTGAAGTACCGGCTCAAACTTGGACATTGTGTTATTTCTGGACGTTTACCTCCAATGTTCCTCCATTGCATATTACGTAGTACGCTTTTAGGTTTTACCAGTATATTACTTAAACAATACCATGACTTTTTGTGATCAAACTACACGCCACGTTGCGAGTTGCAAGTCATTTTTAATCAGTCATTAAGTAGGTCTCCGGTCGCAAGGTCAGTATTAAGATCAAACGATGAAGTGCGACCAGTTATTTGGCAGCACGTGGACTATAGGCCTTTTTTGTCTCGTCACTATGCCCTTGATAGTTGTACTAGCTTCTGCTAACATGACAAGGTAGGCTTACAGCAAACTCATGTTTTTAATCGGTTGAGCGCTACATTGTCATCATACAAAAAAATTACACGTATTTTTTCAGGCCTCTTTTTTTTGAGCTTCGCTTTAGTGTACTATTCTGCCAAATAGGCCAGGTTTTGTCGCGGATAAGGAACAAATGTCGTTTACAAACGAACAAGCGTGTAGAGTAAATAGCATGACTTTTACGTCCGTGTGAAACGCCTGTCAGGTTAGGGCTGCAACTGGTTATATGAACAGGCCAGTTTAATCCCAACAATCGCTGTTGTGAACAACAGACAGGCAAAATCCAAGGGTTGTGCGTGTATAATGTACTAGGGTGTCAGGGCGAGGTTGCTCCGGCAGGCTGACCATCAATGGAGACCAGGACGTAAAAATAGTACATTACTGCAGAGGCCGTGAAGTAAGGGATTGCTGGACGAGTTTGGGGTAGGTGGCCGAGTCGAAGACGAGGCCAGATAGAACGAGTCCTGCAATCCCTGTTCCGGCCAAAACTTGTATAGTGCTTTTCTCAAACAATGTGAGGAAATATTAAAATTAATATAACTACTAGACAATCAAGTAAATCATAGTTTATTATAGGGAAAAATCTCTTTACTTTTTCCGGTAGCATATTTTGCATAGCTAAATTTGCCTCCTCTTTTAAATGAGGCGGAGTACAGTTCATAAGTTCCCCGTCACTTTCATCACTAGAAGTCATTTTTATTTCTGTTAAATTATAATAACAATCACTACGAAATACGCATAAGCAGAAAAAAAGATTTCCGATTTGCCACCTTTTTTATTTTTTAAATGTACTAATTTGATCCAGCTATTTGAGCACCATGTTTAACCGCACATAAATATAGTACCATAGATTTTTTTTTTATGTCGCAATTATGCTTAGGTACAGATTGTGGTGGTGGTTGGCTGTATGTAATTTTTTCCTTTGCCAATTTAATTTTAGTATAGAAATTTAAAAAATTAGAGCAGCGGACAAAAATGGATTTTCATACTAACTTTTGTGGCCTAAGCCAAGAAGTAATGTAGGGAGCCATAAACGAGAAACTTCATGTCCTCATATCGGGACATTAACGCATAAATTTCCGAGCATGTTTGAGAAAAGGACAGTTTCGCTTTTATTTAAAGAGCATCCTTTGAAATTATTCTAATAAAATTCCCCAGGACACAATGACGAAGCTCTGGAAGTTCTCCACCAACTCCGTGGCAAGTCTAATGAGGCAGTTCAGCCCGAGCTGGACGGGCTCAAGGCCATGGTGGCTCGGGAGTTCAAGGTTGAGCCCAGGATCCAGGACCTCTGGGCTACCCGTGGAAACGTCAAAGCTCTTGGTGAGTAGAAAAGGTGTATAAATGGTAATTCTAAGAAAATCCTGTCCTAATTTAATGTGAAACAGTTTCGTTATTTACGAAATTGTACTTCTTAAATTAATATGTAACATACCTAACCTTTAAACATTTAATATTGTGTTTGTAACGTACTAGCCGTTGCCCGCAACTTCGTTTGCATAGAATTCGTTTATCGCTATCCCGCGGGAATCACGCAATTTTCCGGGATAAAAAGTAGTCTATGTGTTATTCCAGACTATAATCTATCTATGTTCCAAATTTCATCCAGATCGGCCCAGTACTTTTTGAGCCTATTCATTACAAACATACAAAAATAGGTACAAATCTTTCCTCTTTATAATATTAGTATAGATATAGATATGGATAACTTAATTCATTTGTGGTTTGATCTTCTACGAAAAAATATTTTGTGTCAGTGATTTCAAACCCATAAAATGCACCTGCAGACATTAGAACTGAAAAAATATAATATATGCATTCATTTTGAGAAGTCAGAGGATCGAACCCGCGTCACTGCTTGAGATGCCATAGGTCAAACCAACAAGGCTATAAAAAAAATTTGAGCCATAAGTATACCAACTTTGGTATTGTCTCCAGGTATCTGCGTGTTCTTGGCCATGTTGCTACAACTGTCTGGAATCGACGTACTGCTGTTCTACATGGAGGAACTGCTGGTGAAGGTCGGCTCCAGCATGTCAGCCTCAGACGGGACCATACTCATGGGCTGCGTACAGGTACCCTTCAAATCATAAGCTTGTTAACTCTTTAGTTTCTGAATGGGAAGATGTAACACGACCTTATAGTTCCATCTCCGTTTCGCCAACGGACATCCAGGCGGGGGGAGCGTTTTCACCCATTTGTTGTCAACATACCATTGACCCGCACGAGGCGGTTTGCTTCATCCTTCCTAATGCGAACTGCTAGGGAATGGAATTCGCTCCCATCGTCTGTATTTCCGGACAGATACAATCTAGGGCTTTTCAAGGCTAGAGTGAATAGGCTATTACTGAACCAGTGAGTTACACCTTTGGCCTCATCTGCACCTTCCACCAAGTGAGATAGAGGTCTATCACTGGTCAGTACGTAATAAAAAAAAAACCCTATCAAAGAAACTACATCGACTTTCATTGTTTTCGTGCAATTTCCCATCCCGTCGCCCATGCTTGTGTCAAGTGGATAGATCGCTCGGACACAGTTGCCAGCTATGACCCGTGACACAATCCTTGACAAAGGATCTCGAATAGATTCCCTTGAAATTGAGCCATAGCCTCCCCTCGCCCGCTATGGAGGCTCTGCGTCTGAGGCATAGATACCTCCCTAAAAACGGGGTGACCATAAAACTAGTTTTAAGATGAAGTTTTAAGTTTTCTTCGCGTTTGCAACGCCCGCTCAACGTCGCGTCGTATTGCATTGTGAAAACTATCAAAAGAGACCCTGACATTATCAAAGTCTCCACGTTTTTCTTGTATGATGATCATTGACTTACAATAAACAACTAGACTCTCAGTCGCTAACAAAGGTTCCTCAAGAAACGTCCGAGTTGCTTTGTCTATGTGTTGTGTGTGTCAACACATCGACTTAGACAGATAACATTAACATATTCGTTCAAATTAACACCTTATTTCGCGGCAGTAATGTTTAATATCAATGGCGTAGGATCGTGAGAAGTAATGACACGACGCCACGCGCTGGAAACCTGCCTGTCTCTTTTGTTCTCAATAGTAAGATTACGGTGCGAAAGAGACATATACATTGTTATCAAAGCGCGGTCGAAACACAACTGAACAAAAACTTTGCACAATAGGCGCGTCGTTCAGACTTTTGCTTCGGACAGTTTTTGAGCGTGATTGGGAGTCTAGTTGTTTATTGTACGTCAATGATGATGATCTATGAAAAGTGTACTAAGATGATATGACATGTTCTATCAGGTGATTACCAGCTGCATCACACCGCTGGTCGTGGACCGGCTCGGCAGGAAGCTGCTCATGTGGACCACTTCACTTGGGCTTACCATCTTCCTGGTAAGTAAACCGACTGACTGACACATCAGCGCCCAGCCTTTGGGACTGGAATGATGAAATTTAGAAGGAGCAATGATGGAGTTCGCTGAATTTCCACGGTGTAAGGAGCCTGTATTGTGAGCGAAGAGTAAGCTAGTGAAATAATACTTATGTTTTTGGTTGGGTACAGTAAAGAAAGTGCGATTTGTGTTTGCTTCGAGGGGAATTAGAAATATTAATTGTTGCTAATTTACCTTAATTATGGCACATAGTTCATACCGGATCCCAAATGTTTATAGGTGTTTCAATATTAATCCACATCTCAGAATGCGGTACTGATTTAGCATCTCTATTTACTTTACCAATCAATGAGCGAAAGGATGTTGGGAGGGAACATTACTAGCGCCATCTAGTTATTAACGTTAAGATTAACAACAATAACACATTTGTTATAGTTCTAGCTGTTGTCCGTAGATCACACTAGGTGGCGTAACATTGGTGTATAACAGCTGGCATGGGGATCATGTCAAAATGATACGAATACGTAATAGATTTTCTTAGGTAGGTATGTTTGTTTTCGGCTAGGTAGGTATTTAAATTTTTTGGGTCAGTTCATTAAAATTTCTACATTTCTTTAATGCTATAATACTTAAACACTGGTATTGTTTTTGTGCACTATTATAACTACTTAGGAATAAATAAATACTTTAACTTATAAAATAGCATTGTCATACATTTCTAAATATAAATCATTAAACACAATTTGCCTTTTACAGCTGAATTCGTTCGTCACGCACACAGGTCGCTGACCTTTATATTTGTCATCGCGATATGAAACGCCATACTTCTTGGCTTCTACCAAAATGTCGTTTAAACAAGAACATTGCCATGGATTGTCGTCAAAGAAGAACTGCGATAATCTAACCCCAGAATTCCATAGCTCCAAGTTAAAGTTGTCTGGCAAATAAGTAAAACGATTCCCAGCCAAATTCAATTGCTTCAAATTCGTACCTCGAAACGCGTTCACCGGCACTAACTCTATGCGGTTGTTTGACAAATCAATATTATTTAGATGTTGTAAATTGTGAAACAGCGAATCAGGAATTACTTTGATTCTATTACTATTCAAAAATATCAGCTGTATTTTCGTCAGAGGTTTAAAGACGTCCCCGTGGATTTCTTCAATGAAATTCGAAACGAAATTCAGCTTTTCTAGGTTGACTAAATGCTTGAAGAGTCCAGGCTTGGAGAGTGCAGTTATTTTGTTGGCGGACAGAAGAAGATGTTTCATGGTTTGTAAGTTTGACCGCGTGGCGAAACGAGGCACTTGCTTCAGCGAGCATCTGTCCAGATTTAAAAAATCAATAGCCTCAAATGCTGCCAGCATTATATCCGGGGTATCGTTCATGTCATTTCTCGAAAAGTCTATAAACTGTATATGTATACTTTGATCGAAGATAAACGGATTTAAATTCTTACCCAGTATTGCGTTACTGGATAGATCTACATGTTTTAATTTCTTTAGAGGGTCAAAAATGCCTAGTTCAAACTCTACGAACCTATTCCCTTTCAAATCTAGCACCCTCAATTCGAGTTTCTGATCAAAGAGGCCAAGCGGAAACGTGCTCAGCTTGTTATAAGATAGGTTCAAGCCTTGGAGCTTCTTAAACCCATCGAAGACTCCGAGTTTCAGTGATTGTATCTCATTGTGGCTTAAGTCTATGTATTCTAAAGCTGGCAAGTGGTGGAATGCTTCATAATCAACGTCAGTGATTCTACAGGAACGTAGGGTGATGCCGGTTGTTTTTTTGTTTTCTGAGACCAGACCGCGAACGAGAACATAGTCGGTTGGGCCTGCAGTGCAGACCACGTCAGTCTCTTGATGGGTGACACAAACCGGGTTTGCTTTGGTAGCAGCAATGGACAGCAAAATGATCCAAATTGTATGAGCCATACCTGAAACTTCACGCCAGTTTTAAACATCAAATTGTACCTACCCCGGAAACGAAGGGAAAATAAACATGCAATAAATACCTATCCTACTAATATTATAAACGCGAAAGTTTATAAGTATTGGATGGATGGATGTTTGTTACTATTTTACGCCAGAACGGCTGGACAAATCTGGATGAAATTTGGAACATAGATAGATTATAGTCTGGAATAACACATAGACTACTTTTTATTCCGGAAAATTGCGTAATTCCTGCGGGATAGCGATAAATGAATTCTATGCAGAATAGTTGCGGGCAACAGCTAGTTACTAATACTTCTAATTATGTAAATTTTGGAGATAATATAAATAATGATGAAGCAACAGCGGTCACAAACATATTTTTTCCAATAAAACATTTACTTACTTTTTAAGTGCTTGTTAGGCATGCTTCTATCTACGTATTATTTTAATATTGCTATTTACAAAACTTACATTTCGCTAAAATAATCCCAACTGTACCGAAATATTGGCCGTATACATGTTTAATGTCATCTAAAATGACAACATTAACTTAAACCTTAACATACAAAACAAACACTTACCACGAATCGTCACTTTTGTTTATAAGATGGCGTAACAAAAATTGCAATGTAAACAAGGAAAACCTTCCTAAAATATTGTCAACATTCATCACCCGTAACTTAAACCAGAACTTGCTTGTCCAACTGCGGACGACCGACCAGGCCGGTTGACCCGGTACTAATGACATTAAGACAACTGGGTAGACTTGTTCAGTGGTATTATGTTGTCCTTCTCGTTATTCTAAACTGATAAAGTTTCAACGCGGGACATTGACATTATTAAATAAATAAATTAAATTAAATTCCGGAGTCCGTTCTTTGCGTTGATTGTTTCATCATCATCATCATCATCTCAGCCATTACAAGTCCACTGCTGGACATAGGCCTCTCCTTTAGATCTCCAATAAGACCGGTTGGAGCGGCTTGCATCCAGCGCGATCCTCCGACCTTAATGAGGTCATCGGTCCACCTTGTGGGTGGATGTCCCACGCTGCGCTTGCCGGTGCGTGGTCTCCACTCGAGGACCTTTCGACCCCATCGGTCATCCGTCCTCCGTGCTATGCGCCCTGTCCACTGCCATTTCAACTTGCTAATCCGCTGGGCTATGTCGGCAACCTTGGTTCTTCTACGGATCTCCTCATTTCTGATTCGATCTCGCAGAGAGACGGAGTTGATTGTTTACGATCACGTAACTTGATTCATTAAATAAGTTAATGGCAGCCGCTAAATGTGGTACGATACGGATTCGTTGTAATCTCATCTGCGCCGGGACTGCCCAGTCACTTTCCGTGTGTGTCAGTTTTGATATTATTAGTGATAGTAGATGACCTTTATTTATCACTACATAGTATAAAACAAAGTCGCTTTCCGCTGTCTGTCTGTCTGTCCCTATGTATCCTTAGAACTTTAAAACTACGCAACGGATTTTGATTCGTTTTTTTAATGGTTCATTATGTATAATTCTACGCAGACGAAGTCGCGGGCAGAAGCTAGTACCTACTCTATAAAATTGACTACGAGAATGCATCATTCACCTACGTATTTTTTGCTTTTTATGTCGTCTCCAAGTTCTTAAAAAACAATCAAATGTCAAATCGAACGTATGTTCGATTTATGAACTTCGAGAGTAGCCTCTTACCAGCCAGCTCGAAGACCTATGCTACCTAATCCTACAGCAGTCTCGTTCGCACCTTAACTAGGCCCTCATTCGGTGTAACAATACATTTTTAGAATGAATTATTTTTCCATGTTTGAGAACAGTGACGGTCTGACGGTCCAGTACGTCTAGCACGAAAGCGCATAAAAGTCGCGTCGCGCGCGAGATAGATTGCCTGTCCTTTTCTTACTATTCGTTCTAAACAGAGACGGGTAATCGATCTCGCGCGCGACGCGACTTTCGTATGCTTTCGTGCTAGGCATACAACCTACAGGCTTACAATTATTGCAGAATATTTGGGCAAGTGGTTGGGTTTCCTTATAAAATACTGCTGTAAAGAATTTTTGTCGTAATTTTAGATTCAAACGCCAACAAACTAACCCAACCTTTTGAAGTATTCCGGACTAATTTTAAGACAATATAAATATGATATAAAGTATGATGCCACCTCTAGCTGGTGGAAATCTTGAATCAACCACTCTATATAGTTACACTACGGTGCTTCTTGTTTCTTAATGTCTCTTGCCAAAATTCGTGTTCTTTCATTTAAGACATCAGCTATTATGAAAAACAAAGATTGCCAAGATACATTAAGAAAAGAAAAGCAAATAGGCTACCTCATTTTGCTTTTGTGCAACAGTTCCTGATCGGAGTGTACGCCGTGCTGGACACTCACTTCAAGGTGGACGTCACGTCGGTCACCTTCATACCGCTGGTCTGTCTGGTCTTCTACATGATCCTGTTCACCTTGGGTACGTCCTGCGATAGCTTGCTGACCTAGATTCATTATGGTTAGGTAGATATTGGAGCCTCAAAGGGTCTGGTTGTAGCACAGACATAGGTGCAAGATACACCCCAACATGTCCAGAAACTCGAAAATAACTGATATTAAGAATTTAAACGGTCGATCCTGTACGATTAGGACGACAGCGCGCGAGATAGTGCCTATCTCTTTCTAGAACGAACAGTACGAAAAAGACGGGTATCTAGTGGGTAAGTCTATCTTGCGCACGACACAGCTGTCGCGTGCTCTTGTGTTAGCTTAGCCGTGCTGCAGTTAATGAAGTGATTTATTTAGCTGTCGCACTGTAGAACAAAAGGTCAGCCATTTGGTTTGTAGAATGTACTTTGTAATGGAAGTTCTCATACATAGGGAACGAAAGGAATACCCCAAGGTCAAACCAAAATGACGTGAGTGCATGTATGTGTGTGTGTTATGTATTGGGAATTGCAGCAAATATCCGCTTTCGAACAATACAATCCGGCTCGAAGGACCATTGAATAATGCACTGTTTAGTTGCAATTATTTAACTGTAGGGCGATGTAAACAGGAGAAAAATAATAAAAATTGATTGAGGTAATCGCAGTCATGTAATCAGTGGTACGCACACACAGGAAGAGGGGAGAAATAGATATACAGTGTTGCAATAGTATTAAAACGGATTGGTGTTGCTCTTATCATTAGCATAATTAGTTTCGATTATTGGTATCGATTTTTGTGTTGTGTATCCAACACTAGGGTTCTTTTTTCCACTGTCTATGATATGAAGTTTCAATGATTTGACGTTTGTCTCCAGGCGTGGGCCCTGTGCCGTGGATTCTGGTGGCAGAGATGTTCCCGGTGCGAAGCAAGTGCCTCGCCAGCGGTATCTGTTCTTTCATGTGCTGGCTTGCTGGGTTTATTTGGACCAGGTGAGTTGTTAGCAGTGTTGCCAGAAGGTTACTTTTGTAACCTTTTAGGTGATTTTTTAACTGCATTGGTTACTTACATTAATAAAAAGGTTACTTTTCGGAATTTTTAGGTCCCGGCAAAAGATAATTTTTTCCTGTTATTAACAAAAAAAAAAAAGCTCGTTCCCGAAGATTTAAATGAAAATGGAACTTTTCTACCAAAAAAATAGGAAAGGTTATTATTTTTTTTTATATGTCAGGTAACTTCTGACAAGACCCGACTGGCAACACTGGTTGTTAGTTGACCCTAGAGTATAGCGAAGCAGGGTACTGCGAAGCAGCCGCTTCAGGTACCAAGTGGCAAGAGGCGCCGAAATCCAGTAGCTATAGACGCAGAAAACAAAAGTTTGACGGTAGTTTGATGCCGTGAAGGTGCGCTGGGGTAAGGGTAGAAACAGGGCCTTGTGCAAGGTCCGTCCGGATCGCTACCACCATCTCGCTAATCCTGCCGCTAAGTAGCAGTGCTTGCACTGCTGTGTTCCGGTGTGGAGAGTAAGACAGCCGTGGAAATTACGGGCACAAGAGACATTTCATCTTAGTCCTCTAGGTTGGCAACGCATCTGCAATCCCTCTGGGGTTGCGGGTGTCCATGGGCAGTGGTGATCACTTACCATCAAGTGACCCACTTGCTCGTTTGTCTTCCTATTTATATATATAAAAAAAAGCCCAACTTCGGGTTCCTTAAAGCAACTTCGTTCTACGACCATAAAGGGTTGGGGGTATCGCCTTAGCAACGCTGATTTTATATACATACATACATAAATCACGTCTTTATCCCTTACGGGGTAGACAGAGCCTAAGGTAACAAGACCTTAAGGCCACGTTAAGCATAGTTGATGATTTTATATTACATTTCATTTTTAATTTCTTAACTACGTAATGACTAATGATTGACTTATAGCTATTCGACGACACTAATTCATATTTGTAACTCCTCGGGGTGGACTAGATTAGACAGTCAATGATACTGGTATGTTAATATAGTATCTCCACGAATGTTCCAGATTTATGTTGACTGATTTGTGGTCTTCAATAAAGAGTATTTGTATTGTATTGTTCCAGATTTTTCCGCGACGTGGCGGCTTCGTACGGCATCTACACGGCGTTCTGGATCCTGGCGGTGTGCTGCGGCATCGGGTTCGTGTTCTCTGCCACGCTGCTGCCGGAGACCAAGGGCAAGACCTTCGACGAGATACAAGAGATGCTCAACAAGTACGTAACACTATTTAAATTGTTGAAATGAAGTGGAAATTTACGTTTGAAAAAAATCGCCGCCACTGCGCGATTAAATGATTTACTATCATCATCATCATCAGCCTATGTTAGTCCACTGCTAGACATAGGCCTCCCCTAATGAGCGCCATAGCGCCCTGTCTTTAGCTTGACGCATCCAGCATCTGCCTGCAGTCTTTCGCAGATCGTCATCCCACCTGGCCGGAGGGCGTCCTACACTACGTTTGCCAAGTCGCGGTCTCCACTCAAGAACACGTTTACCCCAGCGGTTGTCGGTTCTTCGCGAGATATGGCCGGCCCACTGCCACTTCAGCTTGCTATCATGATTGATTTACTATCATTCGGTGCGAATGGAAAATAGTCCAAAAATGAAATGAAATTTCAAAAATATTTTACAACCAAATTTATTTTCGTTGTAAATAAATTAAGCCAGAATGGAATATTGTAAATTAGGAACAAAATGAAATAAGTACAAAGTAAATATAGTCCAAGAAGGAATTAGGGCTAAATTAAAGATTTTCCTCGGGCCTGTTTGGTCCATTGAATCAGGGGCTCTACTTTGAAATCCGAACTTAGTCTATTGCTATCCCTTTTGCTCTTGGTGCGTAACTAATTTGCAACTCCACTTGCTTGTCAAGCTGCCTAGGTTATATATACATTTTAATTCTGCACGAACAAAGTCGCGGGCAACAGCTAGTTTCATATAAGCACAATGTCGCATTAACGAAAGATATCACATAACATGTGCTATTTTTTTTCACAGAACCAAGGAGCCAAAGCCAGTGCCCGTCTAACACGCTGAACACAAACAAAATGTTATTTTATTTAGTCACTAGTGTAACAAATAAAAACCAAATTCAATATAATAATACTTTATTCTATACTCTTACAATAATTACATAATGCAAACGAATATTCGGATATACATATTACCTAGTGAATTGCAACGGACAGATCCTGAGTCCTAGAACATCTTTACCGATTTCAGCGACACCACAGACTGGGCACAGCTTTCCTTTATGCTCAGGGAGGAAAGACGCAGCGCATAGGGAACACTTCTCCTCAGGTTTGCCTCTATAGATTGGCTTGTAGCTGATACCACAGATGGTGAAAGGATTATGTTCATCGTACAACAGCTGGTGTTCGTCCGTGGGTGTCTTTTCGCAAGCTTGGAGGATCTTTCTGGCTTGCTGCGCTACTTCGGGCCTGGGGCCTAGTTCGAGCAGTCTCCTGGCGAAGGAGGCAGCCGTCCGGTAGTTCTTCAGTTTGTAGAACATGTTGAGGGCTGTCCTGAGGGTTAGGATCTGGTGAACTGGCTGCAGCTTGCAGTGTGTGAAGTATGCCGCCATTTCGCACGTACGTTTCTGCTCGTCGAGGGTGTTTTTCGGCATAGCTGGAAAAAAAGGATTGAAATAATTTTAAGGCAATGTTGCCTTCGCAAACGCTTCTCGGAAGGTCTGGTAGCATTCATTCGGATGTTAATCCGGTTCGCCAAACTACCTTATGTTAATTTTCAGTGGCAAGTCCATTTACTAAAGAGCACAAACAAATTTTGACGACTTATTCCATTACTTAAGTTAGATTACTTAGGGTTTTATATGCAAACTGCTAAGAACTAGGAGCCCCGCGCTGCGGAGCTCCGTCGGAATCAACGTTTACTTGAATCAATTCTACTACTAATGCCAATCTGAGTCAAACAAACAACCGAGTTCCTGCTTTTGAAAGGTTCCAGAGTTAAAGAATCATTCAGAAAACAAATGTGGTGGCCCTGGCTTCCGCCAGGACTGCGCCAAGTAGGGGAGTACGCTGGGTCCGAATTCCCTTAGACGATGAGACCGTGGAATGCAGGTAGGTAATGTAATGTGAGAGGAAGGCATAGACGGTCGTTCCGCAAGCAACTTGAGGACGTTTTAACCTTTTCAACGCCAACGACACATATATCAGCACCGTACTTCAATGCAAAAGCAGCCTTCGGTCAATTGGGTTTAGGTTCAATTTAAGGCATCGCAATAAAGACGTCTGGCGTATGGGTGACGTCTCTTGTATTTGACGTGGCGCCGAAAAGGTTAACAAAAGATCAAGTTAAGAGTACCCTAAACCTAGAGATCGATGAAGTGAAAAAAGTATGTCAGGATCGTAGGGAGTGAAACAAAGCCTCTGCCTACCCCTATAGGAAGAGACGTGATGGTATGCATATTGTAAACTGGCTGACCTTTCCTGGCAGTCTCCATCTGCAGCCCGAGCAGGTACTCGCGGCAGATGCCGAGCAGCTGCTGTGCCTCGCTTAGCTCGGCCTTCGCGTCCACGTGCAGCAGCGGCACCGACTGCACCACGCGCTGCAACTTCTCCACCGCCTCCGTGAACTTGCCAGAGGTCGTCAGCTGGTAGCACTGCTGGAGTTGGTTGACCAGATCGTTGAGTTTTGCAGCTGGAATATAATGAATTACTATGAATATAAGCAAAAAATTTGGTGCGAGTCAAGTAACTTCCGCGTGTGGTCAAAAGCTGCGGTTCGTCCGGGGGAAAGTGTTTGGTCCGGTGCACCCTGGGCATCGGTTCGTAATACCTTGGCAGATTCTGAATGATATTATTGACCGTTGGCTAAAAGCCCGACAAGTGATAGGGGGGACTTTTGACCGCGTTGTCGTACAATGGTCGCCATGTATTAAAACTGTCTTTTACTTTGACACCGGCGAAATTTGTTTTAAAGAAGCATTAATATTTACGCTTTTCTTGCGCGTAGTAGGACCAAGGTCCGCCCGTCTCGCAACCATCGTTTTACTAGCTAACCCCCTTATTCATAAACGCTCTATAGGCTTCTGCTAACTTAGCAATCGTTTGTCCTTATCTGCGAAAGGTAAATGTCAAAGTGGCAGATAAGGACAAACGATTGCTAACTTAGCAGAAGCCTACAGAGCGTTTATGAATAAGGGGGTAAAACTGCAAGCAGCTGCGCTTGCATTGCTGTGTTCCGGCGTCCAGTGTACAGCCGGTGAAAAGACTACCGCTAGTCTCCAGGCAGCCACGCTGGTTTGTACTCACTGACGACGGGCAGCAGGTCCTTGCCGCTGGCCTCCTGCCAGTTCCGGTGCAGGCGCGCGGGGAGCGGCGGCGTGGCCGGCAGCGCGCCGAACGTCAGCCCCGCGCCGCTGTACATCGTCAGGAACGTGTCCAGGTACGGCTCGAAGTTCACGATGCCCACCTGCTCGTTCAGCAACCTGACAACAGAATACAATTATTCAATACTCGGATACTTCCACGCTGGTCTGGGAGCAAAGGAAAAACATAGAATATACCAGTTACTTCTCGTCCCGCGCAGATGGTAATGGGCGTAATTCTTAGGAATCCATCACTATTTTGATTCCTTTTTCCACCTATACGCCCACAATCTTGCTAAACGTGGCCTGTAGGTCTTGTTACCTTAGGCTCTGTCTACCCCGTAAGGGATAAAGACGTGATTTGTGTATGTGTATGTATACTCGGAACACATTTTTAATCCAGAATACTTCACTATCTCATCCATCATCATCCATTTCAACGCTTTTGTAAACAAACAAATCCTCCCGAGTTCATATAAAATTTAAATACATAATATTAATCATGTATGAAACTTCAATGTTCCGGTGGATGTGATGCTAATGATTGTGGGAATAACCAACTATTATGTTGTATTCGTTGCTATCAGGGCGAGATTTTCATAAAACAATATTTAAAAATAAAAAAAGAACTGGAACAGGGCTGATACCGCGAGCATGAGGTAGTGACCAATATAATACCTGTTGGGTTGGAGCCTCCTTTTAGTACATAGTTTGCATATTACTCAAGTTCCAGTTTTAAAATACCTTTATTTTATGCTGACATCAACTTTCAAGGCAGCTGTTCTGTGTTGCTAGCATAAACAGCTGTTCCATAGACTCCCAGTTACTTTATATTTGTGTTAGAGGAAACGTTTTTAAACTCCACCGTCAACAATACCTGAAAGCGACCTCGAACTGTCCGGTGGCGACGTGGTCGTGCGCGGTGCGCAGCTTGGCAGCGAGCGCCGCGGGCGCGCCGCGCGAGGGCGCCACGAAGTACGCCGGCGCCTCCTCGCCGTCGATGTCCGCTGCACACAAATAACACGCTCCATACACAGAATACTAGCTCACTTCAAATTGTTCGAAACCATTTCAGCAGGTGGTTGGGCTGTCCTAACCCACGACCCGCGCACTCATTACCCGCTTTGACTCCTAGCGGCACAAATTTGTGCCCAAAATGGCGATACGCGCAGTACCCGGCCAATGCGCGACAGCTGAACTCCGTGTTGCCCGCAGATTTTGATGGCGAACGAGCGAAAGTAAGTCCAATTGAATATAAACCTTATGCGCTCAGTAATAACGTTGCAAACCGAGGAAGGAATTTGGACACAAATTTGTGCCGGTGGGAATTGACGGAACTAAAAGAGCTCAATGTCGTGGGAGCTTCGGAAATTTTTTTTTGGGCACAAACTTGAGTCCGTGGGTTAGGACAGGACTTAATTTTGTATACGAAACAACAATGAGAAGTTTTTACGAAAGTGATAACTTAGAACCTGCTAAAATAGTCTGGAACAATTTTAAGACACCTTGTTTGTATATATTGTGTATGATGTTCCACGGGAGTTTGTAATTGTGTCGTATAGACACATCATTCAAACAGATGACGCTTAGTGCCAAAAATGCGCATAGTAACAAGGTCACGTGACAGCTAGTAAGAAAAATTCGAAAGCTTACCCACCTGCTATGGGTGGTGTAGAGGTATATATAGCACACGTCACGGAATGACGAGGATCCGGATTCCCAGCCATAGCTTTACTTTTCGTATTTTTCTAAGTGTTCTAATTTTCAAGTGTCGTTTAGAAATTTCACCTTGTATATGTTTGACTCGTTCAGTGTGTGATTCAAGTATCATCTAGTTCAGGGGTCGGCAACCTTTTGAGTAGGAAGAGCCAAAAATGACTATTTACAAAATTTCAAGTTTTTAAAGAGCCACAAAAAAAATTCTCGCCAACAATAAATAGCCTCAATACTTTCATAAAGTTTGTTGATAAAAAAAAGTAATCTATTTATTCATAAGAAAAATATCTATTTATTTTTTTATAAAATAAATAATATTTGCGAATGGAACTAAAGAGCCGCAGCCTCACATCCAAAGAGCCGCATGTGGCTCGCGAGCCGCAGGTTGCGGACCCCTGATCTAGTTTCAAACGAGTGTTGGACATACCGGAGACGGGCGCGAGCTCCTCCGGCAGGTCGAGGTCCTCGTCGCCGACGTCCCAGCCGCCGTCGTCGCACGCATCCTCAATCGGCTCGTTGTCTCCTTCCTCCTCCTGCAACAACCAGCTAAACCCTGCAGCTTGCGTGGACCAGAGGCCATACATTACCATAGTATCACAGTCACATTCGCCTTTCCTCTCTGTCATACGATAAAGATCGAGGGTAGAAAGAGATGGTAAATCGCTACCGTCCGCGCGTTAGACAATAACGTTAGACAGTAAGGTACCGTAATTTGAGTGCAAGTTTTTTAAACTGACTACAACCAGCTAAACCCTGCAGCTTGCGTGGACCAGAGACCATACATAGGCACTTAGTATCACAGTCGCATTCGCCTTTCCTCTGTCATACGATAAAGATCGAGGGTAGAAAGAGATGGTAAATGCGATGGCTGCCGTCCGCGCGTTAGACAATAACGTTAGACAGTAAGGTACCGTAATTTGAGTGTAAGTTTTTTAAACTGACTAAATACATATATTATAACATTCGACTTTACATGAGTGCTAGACAACTGACAAACATACTTTTATAGTCATATGAACATGAATAATTCAAGACATTTTCATGCATAATATCTGCCTGATATACACAATCAACAGTTTTATGATTATGATATGATATGATTTGTGTGTGTGTGTGCGTGTGTGTGTGTGCGCGTGTGCGTGCGCGTGTGCGTGTGTGTGTGGTTTTTAATATCAAATTATTATATCCTCAATGTTGCGCAGTCCCTTTTGTCCTTTGATTAAGCTACCCTTATTACTGTATATCTGACATAATAATCGGAAACAATCTATACAACACTAAAAATTCGCGATATCAATCCGGAAAATGCAACTTCTACCACTAATTTGCCGTTTCTACTTCACGCTACACTAGCGCCTCTAACGGCGAACATCCTCCTAGCCCTCATTGGGACCGCAGTGGACTGGCGCAGGCTGATGAGCATCGGGGGGGCCAAGTATCCCCGGCCCCCCTCTCTTGGCGCGGGAGCCCCGGCGTATAGGCTGGGGCGGCCGGCGGGGCGTGCGTGGTGACACCATTATGCTCCCACGGCGCCCCTCCAATGGCAGAGAGGGAATACCGGCGGTTTTTTACAATACAATAACTCTTTATTGAACACCACATATAACAACCAAAACAGAAAAAAAGTATACAGAATATTACAAGGTAACAATAGGCGGCCTTATCGCTACAGAGCGATCTCTTCCAGGCAACTATAATGGACTGGAGAACAGAACAGATCTGAGCAGGTGGTGCAATTTAGAATATATATTAATATACTAAGTATTGAAATACATAATATATTATACATGAAACACACATTTATAATAAATGGAAATATAAATAGACACATACACACATACCTAAAAAAAGCCAGCTATAAGATTTATGCACAAGATGACAGATAGTGCTCCTTCAACATAGATTATTAGATAGATTTTTTAGTGGGTAGGCCTCCTCCGCTTCCCCCAGCTCGGGGGGGGGGGCGGCAGGAGAGTCCCACATAACCTCCGCGCCGTCCCCACGGCGCGGTCGTATGCGTAACGCATTTTTCCGCCGCAAAAAAAAAAAAAAAAAAAGGCTGATGAGCATCAGCAGAGGTGGCGTGTACCTTGTCCGGCAGCACGTCGTCGTCGTCCCCCCAGGCGCCCGCGGCCTCCAGCGGCTCGGCGCCGGCCTCCGCCGCGCCCGGCGCCAGCCCGCCCGCGCGCGCCGCAGAAGCCACCTCGAACAGGCTCCTGGGCACACGGGAAATATCCTATTACACTAGTAATATGGGCTACAAAATTATGGCAACACATCTGTCTTTTTCGACGCCATTTAAATGATTACTTTTAAGATAATACAACACTGATTGATAGTACAGTCAAGTGTAATAATATGTATGTAGTCTAAGTTTCAAAAATAAGTACCACATACGCTCTTACACCGGCGTAATAAGGTCGTGGGACATATTTTTGAGAAGTTCATATCGATACTTATTTTTGCACTTGACCGTACAATAGATAGTTTTGTCATAAATACGGCGACCTCAGACATCTTTCGGACGAAATATTTAATCTAATACACACAACGACGCCTAGAATGGAGATATTAAAATTTGTATAATAATTTAATCAAATAAAAATGTTTTGAAACCCTGGACGTGTGCTTAAATTATTTGTCTTGTATCCTTGTTTTTCTTCAGACTATCCGATATCACGACGCGTGCAACTGCTTTCGAAATATAAGTAAATTTCTTACACGGCTATGAGTCTGAGTGGCCCCGCAGACACTCCTAAACGAAAGGAATAAAGTTTATTTTCCTTTGGCACGCTCAAAAATTTTCTAGTCTCATATATTTGAACGCCGATCTAAATCTAACGGTAATTATTATCTATGATGTAAATAGACTATCTGTGATGTTCAAGAGCGTCGCTAAAGGGGGGGGGGGGGGGGCTGCTGCCCCTTCCTAGAGTAACAAAAAAATGTAGCCTTTATTCTTTGTCAACGTTGACATTCCAGAGCCACCATTCTGTTTGACCTTCCGATAGACGCTTTGCCCCCCTCCCTCCTGATCATCGGCTGATTTCGCCCTTGGTGCTGTTTACTAAATAAGAATAAGGGACCGAGCGCGACGACAGCGCCACGTGACAGGCGGCCATTATGGACAATATTGTCACCGCTGTCAAACAAGAAGTAAGTAAATATTGTGAAAAATATTAATGAAATCTTGTGTTATTTTACTATATTACACAATTTTGGACAATGGTAGTCAGTAACATTGTATCAAATTATAACGTACTTTAAGTAAAATTTTAGAGGTTAGGTAACTTACTTTTTTTTTCTTACGGCAAATATCCACTTATTTCTTTGGTCTCGTTTCCACCATGGTCTTGGAAATTGGTAAAATTTACAGTCGCTATTCTTCTTGGTGTTATTACAATTCACAACAACACATCTTACCAGAACCATATTTTTATCTCAAAAACGATTAGAAAATGTTTACTGCAATATGGATTTGACAGCTCAAGTCAGCGACAAAAATGACAATTTTAGCCGTAGCGAGCGCTGTGATCGTTTAGGCTACCCCCTCCACCCGCTTTGCACTCTGCGAATAATGTGCGTGGTACTGACTTGGAGACAGCGAGCAACGGCCAGTTGTTCTGCGCGGAGAGCACGGGCAGCGGCGGGCGGAGCACCTTGGCCCGCGGCGTGACCGCGGGCAGCGTCGCGCCGGCCTCCTCCAGCTGCGCCTTCAGGGCGGCCGCCTCGTCCTCCAGGTTGTGGTTGGCGGCGGTCAGGTAGGCCAGGGACAGCTGGGAGGGCAGAGCGCATTGTAGACTTACTTGTAACCGCTTATTAAATTAGATTACATTTTCATCACCTAAGCTCTGAAAGTAGGTTGCATTCAACTTGAAATCCGAGTTGTAAATTCGATTTACATCCTTAGGGATGTAAGTAAATTTAAAAATCGAATGGTGCTCCTTTGTATTCACGAACTGGTAAACAAGGAGATTGTATTGCGTAATACTTACCTCCATGCTGAATGTGCCAAAGGCAAAGAACGCGAGGCCATTAAAAAAAAAACAAAAGACGGTTTGGCGCGATAAATTTTCTTCCGCTCTATTACAAATTGCGTATTTTTTTAACTATAATGACGAGTTCAAGTGACGATTTGGATTTTCCTCGCATTTGTGATGAAAAGTAGAGTGTTCAACTCGAGTGTAAATGATCAATTACACCCGCGAACTATAAGCACCCTCGCTCGCTATGCTCGCTCATGCGCCTAAATATCTTGGATGTAATTGATCACTTACAACCCTTGTTTATCAATCTACTATTACTTACTCATCATCTCCAGCCTGTATACATCCCACTGCTGGGCACAGGCCTATTCTCCGAATTATTTACTACATTGCTTTTATAGTTATTTGAAAAATGTTTTTTTTATTGTAAGGGTTTAAAAAAAGGTGTAAAGGTTTCGATACCAAATAGGAGACGTTTTGGAAAAAGGTCAGGTCAGGAGTACCCAAAACCGACGAGCATGTATAAATAAATAAATAAAATAAATAAATATCTTGGGACAAATTACACCAATTGACCTAGCCCCAAACTAAGGAAAGCTTGTACTATATTGTACTTGTATGAAGAGATTGATGAATGTGGATGAAGCGAAAGAAGTATGTCAGGATCGTAGCAAGGGGAATAAAGTAGTCTCTGCCTACCCCTGTGGGAAAGAGGCGTGACGGTATGTATGTTAAATAAAAACATGAATATTCCGTATTCTTACCTGTCCAGCGTTCTTCAGCAGCCTGACCCTCTCGGCGGCGTCGCCAAGCAGCAGCGCACCCTGGAACTGCGCGGAGGTGTCCTTGCGTATCTCCGCTATCTTCATCATCTTACGTAGCTTGTCCAGGTTGCCCGTGATGAGGTACAGGAACGAGAGCTTGTCGAAGTTCTTCGTGCGTTGATAGCACATCTCCACTATCTGTTGACAAAAATATAGATGAGTATAGCTGGTTCACTAGTATGTATGTATGTATGTATAACTCTTTATTGTACATAAAACACAAGAAAAAGATGAATACAGGATAACACACATGCACAAAGGCGAACTTATCCCTAAAAGGGATCTCTAGGGGGGAAGGGTAGTATTCGAGCGGCGAACGTTTGACATATGTTCCGGCCGTTTGACAAATATTAAGTTTGACAAATGTTACGTTTGACAAATGTTACGTTTGACAAATGTTATGTTTGATAATGTTACGTTTGACAAATGTGCCGTTTGACAAATATTAAGTTTGACAAATGTGCCGTTTGACAAATATTAAGTTTTACAAATGTGCCGTTTGACAAACGTTCCGTTTGACAAATATTAAGTTTGACAAATGTGCCGTTTGACAAATGTTACGTTTGACAACACTTTATTTTCTGCTAACATATTAACTTCTTGGACAAGTTAGAGCCCGCCATCATCAGAAAAAGGGGTGCATCAGCATTAGACCGCCTCCGCGGCAGCACTGGCGGCATCCTGCGAGTGTTCTCGAGCTGAAGGGACTTTTCACATCAGCGAAGGTGGGTGCAGCTTCCCAACGCGTTCTAATTTGTCTTTTGTTTTCATTTATTTTATTATGTCACTAATACCACAATCTCTGGATCGAATGTGTGTAAATAAATGTTTCTCTCTCTCTCTCTCCCTCTCTCTCTCTCCCTCTCTCTCTCTAATACCGCGGATCGGCAAGCGCAGCGAACGTAGGACTTCCACCGAGTTCGACGGATGACCTGGTTAAACTCGCGGGTTCACGGTGGACGCAAGCTTCCAACCGAGGCAACTGGAGGTCTATGGCGCGGCCTATGTCCACCAGTGGACATACTACGGCTGATATGATGACTAATACTAGTGCCTGAGAACTCTGTTACTAACCTAAGGACATTATAGTTCTTTTAATCATTTATTTTCTCGATGACAGATGTAGTTTGATAGTTATAGTGTTGTGACCTAATAAGTGATCAGTAGATACGATATCGATCCAATTTTATATATACGAGTAGTTGAGAAGTATTCAGCTATGGAGCGAATAAAACAACCGACTTACTTGAATGTTAATTTATTACTAAGCGTGCAAAATGGCCGAATGACAGTTGCGCGCGTTTGTTTTGGTATTCGAAACAAATACACATCATTTCTCCACCGTTAATTTTAAGACCTGACACGAAAAAAACAAAATAAACATCTCACAGCATATTTAATAATTACAGTATAATGTAACTTTATGAAAACGTTTATTGTTTATCGTACTTTAAAAAGATATTACTGCATATATGGACTCAATTTGTCTTAGATGAATATTATTTGAGATCAAGGAACAAAATTAGGCAGTTGTCATATTTTTTATAAAAAGCGCAGTTACATTCTACGGGAGCTGCCATCGAGAAAATAAATGGTTGGAAGAACTATAGGCGTGGCCTTACCTGATGGTTGCCGGTCTGCAGCGCGGCTTCAGCCAGCTTGTCCCAGGCGGCGCGCTCGTCGAGGCTCTTGGCCGCCTCCAGGGCCACGTCGATGTTGCCGCACTGCAGCGCCAGCGACAGCCTGGTGCGGGCGTCTTTCACGAAATGGAGCGCCACTTCTGGGTAACCTGAGTTAGATATAATGCTATGTAGTTGTTTTGTAGTAGTGTATATGGTTTTTTACGTAGAATTGACCAGCAATTGACCCCATCTAACGAATCTCCAATCTTTTGGTGTTACGGATGCCCACGAGCGGTTCTAATCATGTGCTTGCTCCTTTGGACCTCTAACCCCATTTCGTCCCATAACTTTTATTGATCATAAAATTTATGGCTCATTTTTTTCATAACACATGAAATCACACCTACATTTTTTTCAAGAATTTTGGGTATGTCATCAGGTTAGTCTATACTATCTATACTAATAATATTATAAAGAGGAAAAATTTGATTGTTTGTTTGTTTGTTTGCATTGAATAGGCTCCGAAACTACTGGACCGATTTCAAAAATTCTTTTGCCGTTAGAAAGCTACATTATCACTGAGTGACATAGGCTACTTTTTACCGCGGGAAAATACCTTTTCCTACGGGAAAATTAATTTATCGCGGGCGAAGCTGCGGACGGAAGGCTAGTTTAATATAAATGAAAAAAAAATACTGTTTCAGAAATAGAACGCTTTATGACATGACTAATGAAAATTTAAAACTGTATCGCATTCGGAACCTAAATTTTTTTGGACAAAATAAATTTTGTTACTAATTCAATTTAAAAAGGCGGTTTTGTTTAAAAATCCTTTCCAGTTGTCACTTTATCACGAATCAAGAATGAAATAAATAAAAATGGATGAGTTTTTTTTAAACATGAAGTCTTATTAAGGTTCTTAAAAAAATCTTGGAAAACATCAAATAAACAACTTCTGTCAAGTCACCCGGCCACGATTAAATGTGTTACCTTTCTCCTGCAAGTATGCGATGATGCTCTGCCCCACGAGCTTGGCGGTTCGCACCATGTGCAGCACTTGGTCGTACTGGCGCGTCACCAGGGCCAACTTGAATCTGCAACAATCATTAATAATGCTAGCTAAAGTTAGAATGGCGACAATCCGTGTCGTCTTTTTCTTCACTACATAGTATAAAATAAGTAGTCGCTTTCTCTGTCCCTGTGTCCCTATGTCCCTATGTATGCTTATATCTTCAAAACCACACAACGGATTTTGATGCAGTTTCTTTTAATAGATAGAGTGATTCAAGAGGAAGGTTTATATGTATAATACATGCATAATATACCGTGCGAAGCCGGGGCGGGTCGCTAATTTTTCAATATATCGATAGGTCCAACATATGGGCCAATTTAAATCGTTCTAGATAGCGTAGTCTAAATTCTTTTTTATTATATTAGAGGTAGCATTTACTTGGTAATTTTTTCATCGACTGGCCCTTATACATAGTACCAATCGATATGCTGGCTGGTTTAAAAAAAATCGAGGAAGTTTTCAGCTTTTATTTTTATTTTATTTAACCTTTATAACTCTTAGTTCATGAAGTAGTCATAGATTTTTTATATAATCTGAGGTCGAACCATTTTTCAATCTTTTAATCCAAATAGAACCAATGGCAAATATTTTTCAAATTGTGATATTTTCTACTAACTTTATGCAGTCCCTACTTAGAATCCCAAGCTCTTTCGTTCCTAATACGACTAAAAATAGTAAAAATCAACCAAAGATTTTCTTATTTTTCTACAATTTTTCATACGCTTTGTGAGTTATCGCAGTTTTTGATTGTGAAAGGAAGTGGCAAAAATTTTGCTAAAATAAAAAATGGTGTATTTTTTCTTCCATGCTGGTCTGGGAGCAAAGAAAAAACATGGAATGTTTCAGTTGCTTCTCTTCCCGCGCAGATGGTAAAAGCCCATCGAGGGAATGGGCACAAATTTTAGGAATCATTTTATAGGCGAAGCGGCTAGCAACCCATCACTATTTTGATTCCCCTTTCCACCTATACGCCTACAACTATGCTAAACGTGGCCTTAAGGTCTTGTTACTTTAGGCTCTGTCTACCCCGTAAGGGATAAAGACGTGATGTATGTATATATTTTTTTTTATTACCATGCGAGCCGTGTTGAGCACCTTGGACCATGGAGCCTATAGCCTACTCTAGTGGCATGTACGGACCTGTACTCGGTGGGGTCTATGTTGAGCACCTTGGGGCGGCACTCGCGGTCGAGGCACACGACGCGCGCGCCCGCGTCGCTCGCCAGCACCTTCACCGCGTACACCGGCACGTCCAGCGTGCGGATGATGCCGTAGTCGCTGCGGACAAACATCATCATCATCGCGTCTTTTATTCCCGATCAGGGGCATACGGTTTAATGTACTTGCAAAGAAACATAAATAAATATATACATATAAAAACTAAACTAAAAAGGATAATGGAAAATGAAAAATGTTTTTTATAATTTTAGTGGCTGGAACCTCCGTTAAAGCTTAAAACGCCTGTTGTCACATAACATGTACTTTACTGTCCACAAATAAATGATTAGACTTTTTAACTTTAAAAAATCCCTAAATAGTTACAGTGATGTTTTTTAATTTTATTTTAATCCTTGGATTTGTTTTTCTTAAATTTTTTTTACTTCTTGTTTGTTTTTGTAATGTTTGTTTCTTATTAAGTGCTTAAGTGCTTTAATGTAAACAGTTATGCTGAATAAGTTTTTATTAATAAAACCAACTAATATTAAAAGTGCGAAAGTTAGTAAGTATGGATGTTTCTTACTCTTTCACGCCACAACGGCTCGACAGATCTGATTCACATTTGGCACAGAGTGAGATTATAGTCTGTTATAACACATAGGCTTCTTTTTATCCCGAAAAATTGCCTAGTTCCTGGATAACAGCTAGTAAATATATGAATAAACTCACCCGTCCTTACAGCAGTACTTGATATGGTTGGCGGTGGTGTATATGAACACGGGCTGCGGCGTGGAGTCGTCGAAGGCCCCCGACTTGACGCGGGCGCCCTCCGTGACCGAGCACAGCTGCTCGAGCTTCTTGGTGCAAATGGTCACCGTGTGCTTGCCGAGGAGGGCCACCAGGGTCATGTCCGCGTTCCAGATGGCGTAGCGGCACTTGCTCACTTTCACCTGAGAAATAATAGGGCATACTTCTATTCACGGCTCTCTTTAAGCGATATAAAAATATATTTTTCAATTAACTTTAACAATAATCGAGGTATAAGCTTTTCGTAAGGGGGCGTTCAAGTATTACGTAAGCGCTTGAGGGGGGCGGGGGGGTCTTTGCTTTGCTTATTTTTGATGACATGGGGGGAGGGGGGGTCGATATGGTGATTACGTCAGCAGCTTCGATTCGAACTGCTGCTCACAAATCAATAAAAAACAGAATCCATTAAAAGAAAAATGCATATAGGTACCAATGATTACGTAAGCATGGGAGGGGGGGTAAGAGGTTTGCTTACTTTTGCTGACCAGGGGTAGGGGGGGGTAAATAATTGTAAAAAATCTGCTTACGTAATACTTGAATGGCCCCTAAGTAGGTACTTGAGTCGTTTTCAAAACACATGTACATAGTTAAGGGCCTTAATTAAAACAAAAGTTAATTGATTCCTTTGTGTTACGACATTTTCACACTTATTGCAATGGAATAAGGGTGAAACTGTAGTAACACAAAGGAATCAATTAACTTTTGTTGTAACTAACCCCTTAACTATGTACATTTTTTTTAAAACGACTCACTTATTTGTATCTTTAAATGAAATTTATAATTTGATCAGACTATTGTTGGTAATATTGGTCATAAACTTTTAAAAAGTTTTTATAAAAAAAAAGTTGAATTTTCATCTAAATTTGACCCAAACACCATAAAAGCTTTGAAAACACCTAGATAAACATATCATTTTAATAATACTGAATCAGTTGAATCGCACCGCACATCAAAATTTCTTCCTCTGCGATAAATATAAACTTGCAGTGGCGTAACTATAACGTCTGGGGCCCGTGGCAAATTCGTCAGATGGGGCTCCTTCCTCAATATAAAGAAGTGCATCAGCGTCCCTTCTGTGCTCTATACCAAGCCAGTTCGGGGACCCGTAGAGCTAGGGGCCCCTGGCATTTAGCCATCCCTGCCACCCTATAGTTACGCCACTGTAAACTTGGTAGCACCACTGGTGTCATAACAAAGTACAGCCAAAGAAACTGAATAGCGTACCACTATGGAAACTTGTCATTGCAAGATTTGCAAGCGTCATATTGACGTATCCATAACATAGCACTCACATGTGTCAAATTAATAACTGTGATACAATGATATTCTGCATGAAAAAGTTACACAGAGGTACGCAATTGGCATTGTTCATTTTTTTTAGTATGCTCCAATTCGAAAACCATTTCGAGGAAAACCACCATTATCCGCTTTATCTTGTCCGATTTCAAAAATACTTTATGATTGCAGATATTTTTGTAAAAGTACTTTGAACCTGTGTTTGACCGAACGATCCGGTTTTTAGACAGAATCCAGCATCGAATGTTTGCCACAAAAATGAAAAAAAAAAGTTTAGCTATGGCAACTGTCACGTGTCACTGTCAAATCGACAAAACCATAGACAAATGCGTTTTTTTATAGCCAGCCGAACGAAGGCGATTGGGATTCTGTCTAAATTCACGAATTATCAAACAGCGAAAAAATTTTTATTATTAATTAACAAAGCTACGTAAAAGCATAATATTCAAATTAGTTGCTTGAAATAGTCCATTTTATCAAATAAAGGTGTTAAAAGCACAGCTTAAAAAAAATGAACAATGCCAATTCATCTTCGACCTCACAACTCTAGTGGAATATCTCCTCACCGTGGCAATGGTCCTCTTCTGCTGCACATCCAGCAGTTGAACGCAGTCTGGCTCTCGCAGCAGCAGCATGCCCGTGCCGGCGTACATGATCTCCTCGCAGGTCGGCGTCGAGATCTTCTTCGACACCTCATTCTTCAGGTTTTTGATGACGAGCTGCGGGGTTAGATCAGATGAGAAACACCGTCTGGCTGGTTATCATTGTCAAATGATGACAAAGTTCGCGATTTCGAAGAGTAGCGTTTAGTTACGCGATGAATTAAAAACTAGCCAGCCTAATGTCATTCGCTACCAGTATTTTAACGGTGTGTTCACGTGCATTCAATGTGCGCGAGGTTCACCGCTATAATAATATAGCCTTTTTATTCCGAATTCGCTACAATTTCAGTAAGTATGTTGTTGTTGTTGTTGTTTTTTATTATTATTAAATTGTCGCGCCTCCTCCGTGTATTGGAGGGTTTGGGCTACAGTTCCCACGCGCGCCCAGTGCGGATTGGGAACTTAACACACACCATTGAATTTCGTCGCAGATGTGTGCAGGTTTCTTCACGATGTTTTCCTTCACCGAAAAGCTCATGGCAAATTTCAAATGTAATTTTCGCACATAAATTCCGAAAACTCAGATGTGCGCGCCCGGGATTTGAACCCACGACGCTCTGCTTGAGAGGCCACAGGTCAAACCACTAGGCTACCACGGCTTTTTCACCGCTAAGATCGGCTAAATAAGCCATCTTCGGGCGCATCAGCGTCATACTAACTAGGAGTCGAAGTGATCGCTACGCGAAATCGGTTGTAAGGACCATCAACATCGATCCCCGTCAGCGATACCACTGACGTTCCGCAGTGGCACCGACCTGGTTGTGCTTGTCGAGCGCGGCGAAACGGTTCCTGGCGACCCAGACAGCGTGCGTGGCGGGCGCGCGCAGCGGCTCCGCGGTCTCGCCGCCCTCCTTGCCGGCGTACAGCTCGTACGAGTGCGTGTCGCCGACGCGCCAGTTCACCAGCACGCACCACTCCGCGTGGTTCAGGGACATGCTGCCGGCCAAACGGTTTACTATCATTCGGTGCAGATGCAAAATCGTCCGTTTGAATTGACCAGTTTGAATTTTAACCAAAAGTGAATTTTGTCATAATGTAATTGTGCTGAAAAATATTTTACAAACAAATTAATTTTCGTTGTAAATTAATTGAGCCAGAATGGAATATTGTCCATTTTAAGGAATAAAATGAAATAAGTACAAAGTGAATAATAATAGTCTAAAATGAATTAGTACTAAATCCCTAATTCGAACTTCGTCTATTGCTATCCCTTTTGCTCTTGGTGTGTAACTAATTTGCAAAAAAATTAAAAACAAAAAAAGCAAAAGAACTTATCTCGAAATTATCGTTCCCAACACAACAGTTTCCTAAAATGTGAATGTGAACTTTCCTAAAGACATGTCTGTCTTGATATCCGTTTCCCAAAACACTGGTTCGGGACAAAAGACAGTACCACCAATTATCAAGCAAACAAAATAAATTTAAACAATATTCCAAAACGACGTCTAGGACTAAAGATGGAGAATATAAATTGACACTAACACAAAAATGGCACCTGTCGTTTTCAGGTAATTCGGTTTAAAAATTATAATACCTGTAAGGCTGATGCCTGCCGCTTCCTCTGATCTGCATCACAGGAGAGTCGCGATTCGTCTGCATATCCAACTTGCGGATTTGCCTGTGGACACAACGTAAAATATTTAAATATGATATAGAGACATTCACACAACGCAACAAGCTATTATATAAAATAAAATCATTTTATTTCAGATTGAGATCCATATAAAATTATTAGTTACAATTGTCAATTTAGTATTTAGCATGAAAAAATAGACTTTAGCTGTAATGACACTTCTAGTATGGATCTGACAGCGAGCGATCGGAGTTGAATCGCATTAAGACGTCATGCTGAGACCCCTGTACATTTTGTGATTAGGTATTGGCCTGAAACTGTTGGCGATTCATCATTTTTTTTTTTTTTTTTTTATATTAAAACCGACAAACGGGCATGCGGTGCACCTGATGGTAAGTGATCACCGCCGCCCATGGACAACTGCAGCACCAATGGGACTGCTAGCGCGTTGCCGGCCTTGCAAGAAATGGTACACTCGCCTCTTGAAGGTACCCATATCGTATCCAGTTGGAAAAACCCCAGCCGTTAGCCCATTCCAAATTTTGCACGTACGGGGCAAGAAAGACCGCTTAAATCGCACGGTGTTGGAGCACCAACTATCGAGGTGATGTTGGTGGAAACTACTTTTGCGTCGAGTAGTACGGTGATGGAACTTGGCAGCTGGGATAAGGTTTAAAAGTTCAACGGAGCACTCCCCATTATAAATCCTGTAGAACACGCAAAGAGAACTTACGTCTCTGCGAAGAGGAAAAGGAATTATAGTGTTAAAATACCTGTCCTTGATGTAGAACAGCGTGTTGTTATGCACGGCGTACGCCGGCCGCTCCCTCTGCAGCTTGAAGAGTATCATGCCCGCGTCGTGCCCCGCGGCGAACAGGTTCAAGGTCGGGTGCGAAGCCAGCACCCAGTACCTGCATACGAAGATGGTAATGATGGTAATAGGTTATTACGATACCTATATCGGATCATATGTGGAAATGCCCTAAATGCACGCTTACACACGTAACGCACGCTAACTATACTTCATTTATTTTAGGATGAGAAACCACAACAACATTAAATTGCGTCTGGTCAACTATTTCTTACCTAGCAAATACAATACAATACAATACAATAACTCTTTATTGAACACCACATAATAACAACCAAAACAGAAAAAAGGTATACAGAATATTACAAGGTAACAATATCCGGCCTTATCGCTACAGAGCGATCTCTTCCAGGCAACCATAATGGACTGGAGAACAGAACAGATCTGAGCAGGTGGTGCAATTTAGAATATATATTAATATACTAAGTACTGAAATACATAATATATTATACATGAAACACACATTTATAATAAATGGAGATATAAATAGACACATACACGACACATACCTAAAAAAGCCAGCTACAAGATTCATGCACAAGATGACAGATAGTGCTCCTTTAACATAGATTTAAATATGGGTAAGGATTTAGCGCGCCTTATGATTATAGGAAGGAGGCGTAACGCACGCTAACTATACTTCATTTATTTTAGTATGAGAAACCACAACAACATTAAATTGCGTCTGGTCAACTATTTCTTACCTAGCAAATAGTACAGTGCAATAATCTGGGAGCCGCAAAATAAAATTGTTTTAATGCCACTTTATTTTCGTGTCGTTTACAATTACTCTAGCACAAATTGCACTTCACGAGCGGCAATATAATGTTGTTGTGGTTTCTCATCCTAAATTAAGTTAAGTATAGCACGTAACGCACGCTAACGCATCGGCACTCACCGCTCGTGCTCGCGCCGGAACGAGTGCAGGCACGTGCGCTTGGTCATGTCCCAGACGCGTATGAACTTGTCCTCGCTGTTGGACAGGATGAGCTCGTGCCGCGCGTGGAACAGCACGCACGACACGTTGTTGTAGTGCCCGCGGCACGTGTCCACTTCCCACGCCTGGAGATGAATAATCAGTTTAAAAAAAAAAGATTTTTCAATTTGTGAGATTGCACCAAGCTTTTAGTTATGCGCTCTATTTATGTGTGCAAGAGCTAGAGCTAGAAGAAGAGCATTCTTTCTTGATCTTTTAGTGTAAACGAAAACTAAGAACCAAGAACTAGAATTAAATAAATAATAAATAAATAAATATCTTTGGACAAATTACACCAATTGACCCAGCCCCAAACTAAGCAAAGCTTGTACTATGGGCACCAGGCAACGGATAAACATACTTATATAATGTAGATAAATACATACTTAAATACATACAACATCCAAGACTCAGGCACAAACATTCATACTCATCATACAACTGTCTGCCCCTACCGGGATTCGTACCCAGGACCTCTAGCTTCATAGTCAGGGTCACTAACCACTAGGCTATCCGGTCGTCATTCTTGCACAACACAATAGATATTTCGACCATCCGAAGAATGCTCATTGCTATATCAATTCTGAGGTCTGTGCAACTGTTCGCACGCCCTAGCGAGCTACCCAGAATCTTTGTGAACCTACATGGAACAACGAAAGAATGCTCTACGTCTGTTTACACTAAACTAATTTGATACAATACAGATAGAATGAGCAAAACCCATTGACGTACAATAAACAACTAGACTCCCAATCACGCTCAAAAACTGTCCGAAGCAAAAGTCTGAACACGCGTCTATTGTTCAGAGTTTTGGTTCAGTTGTGTTTCGACCGCGCTTTGATAACAATGTATGTCTCTTTCGCACCGTAATCTTACTATTGAGAACAAAAGAGACAGGCAGGTTTCCAGCGCGTGACGTCGTGTCATTACTTCTCACGATCCTACGCCATTGATATTAAACATTACTGCCACGAAATAAGGTGTCAATTTGGACGAATATGTTAATGTTATCTGTCTAAGTCGATGTGTTGACACACACAACACATAGACAAAGCAACTCGGACGTTTCTTGAGGAACCTTTGTTAGCAACTGAGAGTCTAGTTGTTTATTGTAAGTCAATGGCAAAACCCCATACTTTTTCGGGAATGCAAACGTAACTATTCGCTTCCCCGTATCATTTCTCTACGCCCCCCTGTTTTAAACCATGGTGTTGTAGCGACGCTCACCTTAGCGTCGTTCATGCGCCACAGCTTGACCAGCCGGTCGTCGGCGGCCGACACGATGAGCGGCAGCGTCGGGTGGAACGCGGCCCAGTTCACGCCGCGGTCGTGGCCCTCTAGCACGTGCTTCACCACCGCATCCGCCTAAAACAATAACATTGGTGGATATAAATTCCAGTGTCAGCCGAGCTCTGCTCTTCAGCAATATGCAGGCAGTGTGAGGTCATTTTACACTGGTCACTTATACCAAATTTCAAATTTCAAGGACAACTTCAAGTATCCCCTATTTTTAAGAGCATGGCAATTTGTATGGAAACAACTTTTCTAATGGCTATTATCTTTTGATTAAGTTGAGTTAGGGTTTATTTTTTACAACTCCAAGCTACCATAAAAATGATATTCAACTTTAGCGTGGTAAAATACTTTCTTGGCTGACTATACTGTACCTGCCCAAACAAATCTGTAGCCTGTGGATTCCTCAAATGTTCAGCCAACCCTGCAGGCCCTGGAGCCACATTCTTCTTCCTCAGGCCACTAAAGTCCCACACCCTGACGGACTGGTCGAGCGAGGCTGACACGATCAGGTCCTCTGTTGGATGGAACTGAGCACACATCACATAGTGGTTGTGTCCGGTGAGCACGCTGATGCATTGACGAGACTGCCAGTTCCATATTCTGATGGTCTGTGGAGAAAATACAGATGTCACTTTTTTTTTTATTCACGGCCAGTGTCTACTAGTGATATGACACACATGAGATTTTGGCAGAACACAATATGAGACAAGTTTAATTTTTTTTTCATTAAATAGGGTAAAAGAGCAAGTGAGCCATGAGTCTTTATTTAATTTAATTGGTAAGTCATCAAAACTACAAACTACCCATGGACACTTGTGATACTAGGTACTAGAGGATTGCAAATGGTTTCCAGCTCAGAGGGCTAAGATAAAATACCTGTTCGTAGGAATACCAGACTCATGTGAAAGCTCCTATAAAATATCATAATTGTACAAGTTCCTGATAATTCTGACCTGGTCATCGGAGGCACTGAGGATCCAAGGATACTCATGGTGGAAGCAAGTGGTGCGGATGTAGTCCAAATGGCCCAACAATGTGAAGAGACACCTGCGCTGCTTGTAGTTCCACACCTGTTACATACAACATAATTCATTCAACATTTTTGTGTGTGGCAATTAAGTCACAACAATCCACAGTTACAGGTTTTCAAAGCCACAATTTTGTTCATGTGTTACTACAAAATTACAGTTGCAATGCAAGAAATCAGTTTAGAAACTTGTTATCAGTTTTATATTCATTTGGGGCTGTTTTTGAATTATTTCACAACAATTATCATGATTGCCAGATGAAAAATTTATTCAG
The DNA here is from genome assembly GCA_932294345.1 of Pandemis cinnamomeana. Taxonomy (NCBI): domain Eukaryota; kingdom Metazoa; phylum Arthropoda; class Insecta; order Lepidoptera; family Tortricidae; genus Pandemis; species Pandemis cinnamomeana. The sequence goes on along the minus strand of OW028724.1, from coordinate 3,781,712 downwards.
AAAAGTATGCACATTATGAATTTTTATTTCCGTCAGTCTTACTCCAGCTGAGTATTTTAAAACTTACTACTTTTTTTATAAAAAAATATTGGCTCGGTCCATTGGATAATTTTCAGTGTCAAACTAAGAAAAGAGGTAGCTCAAGATGGTAGGTACAAACCTATGGACGTAAAATATATTTTTTTGTTTGAAAGTGGTTAAAATGGTGAAAATGGTTTGGTTCTACATATCACTTATTTACGTAAAATCCAGGCGACACTGTAAACCCATAAACTTGTCAAACTTTCAGGACATTCTTATCTGAATCTGATTCAATAATTCGTACAATTACCCATATCTAAAATGCCTTTAATTCAATCAATTTTATGCATACAGTAAATACATGCGTCTAGATAATAGTGAAAACATTCGCTACGCGAAATACATCGAAACATGTTGTACATCAAAGTCCTCCCGAGACAGCACCATTAACCGTCTGTATCACACCTTACCTTGATCTTGTAGTCATCTCCTCCGGACACAAATAAGGGCTGTTGAATGTGGAAACAGATGCCACGAACAGGACCATCATGCTCATCAAATTTCTCCAGCAATGTACACATCCGATAGTCCCACAGCTGAATCACCCCATTGTGCAAACTCGCCAGTACCCAGGGCCTTTTGGCGTGGAACGATATCCCTTTAACCCTGGCCGACTTCGTCTCAAATTTTGTAAGCATTTTGATACGAATAAATAGAGATATTTAATTAAAACCAGCTATCAATGTAAGATACAAACGATCGACATGTCAAACCGGCTGACGTGACACGTCCAACCAAACAGAGCTGGGCGAATCGGTACAAATTACCGGTCATTGAATCAGATTTCTGCTAAAAAGCTGGAAGGCGAACAAGAAAATGTGCAGTAGATGCTAATAACGCTAAAATACAAAGCTACAAATACCGAATTTGGAAAAATAGTGACAATTAGACAAATTATACGCAACGTGAATGTTGCGAAATTAAAAAAAAAAGTTGTCAACAAAGGCACTTGTGTTTGTTCAGTGTTTTTTTATTCAAAAAGTAAGATAAAGCTTTAACATCATTGCAATTTATGAACTCTACCTTAATAGTGCTAGTTAGCTACTATATTATTATTAACGCGAATCCTAACTTTATGACATTGATCACGTTGAACACCAAAACATAACCTCTTCACAACATGACTACAGAAGAAGAGTTGCAAGAAATAGGGAAAATATGCATTCCCGGTATGAGACTAAGCATATCCGACAAAGAGCACACTGCAGGCCCGGGAACTCATGAACTTAAAGGTTATATTTACGCCACATTGACCGGAGTTTTAAAAATTTTGGAAGATGAAAAGTTGAAGGTAAATTAAACTTTTTACATTCTATTTTATTATTCTCAGTTGTGTCCGGAATAATTTAGAATTAAAGCTTTTTTTTTTCAGACAAAAATGGTGACTGTAGAAAGTCTAAGAACTCCGAGCATACTGCCGAAAGCCGGTGACATTGTCACAGCTAAAGTGACAGTAGTAAATTCTCGTATGGTACAATGCATTATCCTGTGTGTAGGACCGTCTGTTCTTGTGCGGCCGTATCGAGGTATACTGAAGAAGGAAGACATTAAATCTACAGATAAAGACAGGATTGACCCTTACAAGTGCTTTAGGCCAGGAGACATTGTCCTAGCAAGAGTTGTATCCTTTTATAATTTGGTTTGGTATGTGGTGTTTGTTTGTATAAATTTAAATATTTATTTTTATTTATTGCTACATAATTTTATAGAGTTTCTGGGTTTAATAACTAAACACAAAACTAACAAACAAATCAAGTCTTACAGGGTAGACAGCCCGAGGTAACAAGACCCCAAAGGTTTAATAAGGTTAATAAGATTTAGGTTAAACATTTATGATTATTATAATTACAATGTATACATTAAACCCTTATTATGCAAAGTTTAAAGAAATACATAATTTCTATGAAATAACTAAAGTTGATGGTTAAGTTATTTCAATCAATTCATTGACAGTCAGGTTGATCAACAACTTCCTGCCACCCTGTTTAATAATAAGTAGTACAACATGTCTACTTTCTTCAATAACTTCAGAATCACCTAACCAGTAGTATTTCCTTGACCTTCCAAACAGTTACCAATGACAGAGATCCACTGGTATCATATATCAACAGCAGAGAATGAACTGGGTGTAGCCATCGCGACAGCTGAAGGCTCCCCGCAAGGAGTGAGCATGGTCCCCACCAGCTGGTCAGAGATGCAGTGCCCTAAAACCTTAGTAAAAGAACCCAGGAAAGTAGCCAGGATCATTCCAGAAAATATCAATAAAGCCTTGTTCCCTGTTGGAGATAAGAATGAAGAAAAGACAGATATAAAATAAAAGCCATTTTTTTAACATGTAGTTTAATTTTTATGTATGTTACATACAATTTAAAGGTAAATCAATTATATATACTGTTTCGGAATTTCGCTGAAAAGTCTAGACTGGATCTTTGATACACTATGCTGAAACGATCCTTACCTCTGACAGTAATTCTAGAGTAGAGCAGTCAGAAACATAAACTGCTGAACAGGGAATCACAATATGTTAGTTGTTTCGCGTTCTTTGCAGAACATTTGAAGATTGTATAATATACAAGCTTCAATCGTTAACTTCCCCCATGGAGCCGTTACTTCCGAACGAAATTCATTTACTGTTTCAGAACGAAGCTGTCAATCAATCACATGTTTGATGTTCAAAAACCAAAAATACTCGTCGGATCATTTTTCAGTGTCGTCGAAAATATTAACATTTCAATACCACAATTTATATATAAGTTAATTTTCTAAAACACATACAATGGAGAGAAATATTTTTCGGGTATAAGTATATGGCAAACCCGTAATGCGCACATTTTATAAGTTTAAAGTGATAAAAAAACAACTGTTTACGCTGGACACGTGTTTTTGAACGCGCTGTACTTGTGCATGTCAAATTCTCCGAAAATATTTGTAGTTTTTGCTCGCAAAATTTACCTTGAAAATGTAATGTTACACAAAAATCGAGCAAGATTATAAATTTAAGATAAATCTGTAATCATTCCAGTGTTTTGTTACGAATTAGCTTTAGTATAATGAGGTCACCGTTGTCCAGTTATCATTATCATTAAACAAACTAGCGTTTTACCGTGCCTAAAGGTATCGGTTAGAGCAGTTTTTAGCCATCTCGAAAGCCTGGTAGACGCGCAAAGATGAAGTTCGCCGAGCATTTAAGTGCCCATATAACGCCTGAGTGGCGTAAACAATATATCAACTATGAGGTACTTATTTATTTATGTTTACAGTAGTTAGTTCTAGCTATAACTAGAATTCTGCTGGCGTATTTGATTGATGGGCGTTTAGAAGTATAAGCTCATTAATATACCCGTGACTAATATTATATTACATGCATATATGTGCAGACAGTACAATGTAATTTACAAATTTAATTTGGAAACTGGCTTTTCAACTAGGAACAAATATTTTGAGCATCGTTCTGCAAAGGCTAGCTGATTATTTATGTGACACATTAAAAAGAAAGCCTTTAAAAATTCGCTATATCTATTTCTTGTTAAATTTTAAATTTGGTACTAACTTTACCCTCAATATGTATTCATTGAACTAGTCCAGTAACTATTAAAATCTCTTTATACAGGAAATGAAAGCTATGCTCTACACCGCGGTGGAAGAAGCCCCTTCCGCTGAGAATGTGGAGCCTGAAGTATTATCCAGACACTTTGCAAACTTTGATGAAACTTTCTTCCACTACTGCGACCAGGAGTTGAAAAAAATCAACACATTCTATTCAGGTATCTAATAAACTTGTGACATTAAAAAGGTGCTACTAAAATGGTTGTGTGCAATATTTTAATAATGTCAATGAGAAAAATATTGTTCTGTTTGATTTATACCAATTCAATTTCTGATATCAAGTAATATTAAATTACTATTAGTAATAAGAAAGTTCTGTATCAGGTGGAAATTAATTAAGTTTCCGTAAGATAGATGTTAGATGAAAAATGTATTGATATAGCCAGGCAAGTGCTCAAGATCTTTAGGGCTTCATTTGAACTCTATATATCACTAATTAAGCTAGCATGCTCTCCCAGATGCAATCGACTCTCATGAAAAAATGAGAATTAAAAATAAGACCATTTTAACATGGAACCCTAGGAAAGAGCACTGTTGCCTGCAGAATCTGTTCTTACTAAAATTCTGTCTAGTTACTGCTTATGAACTATCTTTTTTTGTGTCATATTTATTTCGCTTGAATTTATTTATTTCACTGTTACTATACATACTCCAAATTTGCAGAAAAACTTGCCGAGGCTACAAGAAAATTTGCCACATTACAGAGTGAGCTAAAATCCCAGTTTGACATGTTGAAGCCAAAAGCCGGAGGTGATGGCAGGAAGGCCCCAATACCTCGCAGGAAAGTGCAGGAACTCAAGCTGGCGTTCAGCGAATTCTACCTCAGTTTGATACTACTGCAGAATTATCAAAATCTAAATTATACAGGCTTTAGGAAGATATTGAAGAAGCATGATAAGGTATGATTTTACTTGAAGCTGCTATGTTAAGTCTCAAATTCTTAATCCAAGGTATCAGATATGTCTAAAATAATCAACTTTTCTTGTGACTGTTTCTATGGTTATATTGTCTATCTATAGTAATTCTTTAAACAGTAGGTTAATAGGATTAAAATTGGTCACATGCATTTTACTGGTAGTTTTAACCCTCTTTTATAATTGGTCATCTACTAAGCATACTAGTATAATGTGACACTACATTTCTTCTAATAAACTGCATTATTTTCACACATTAACCTTAGCTTACACTGCCTGACCACACAGTTAAACTGACTGGATAATTTTAATGTGGGTAGTTTAAACATTTCATACAACCCACATATCTAACTAAGTGTTGAATTCTGATGTCACTCCCAAACTATGCATGGTTACTGACAAATCATTTTCCCTTCTTCCTTCTCACCTTTCTATAAACATTTAACCCTACAAATACATTGGTATTGACTCTAGTTCCAGTGAATTAAGTGGTAATAAGTTTACTTGTGTCTTGTTGTAATGTGTATTACAGTTTTTTTGACAATAACCAGATTAAACATTCACACTGTCAGTGAACAAACTGGATTGAACAAGGCAGCCATTTTGGTTCCATTTCAACGCCTGTGTCAAACAAATACAACATCCTCATACCCGGGTGTAGCTAATCCTTGTGAGAATATGACTATTGTCTTTCAAAAACTGTCACAACAATACTCATTCGTTATCCGTCAATGTAGATTCATCACCTAACAGAATCTATAATCTATCTATTGACTATTCATCAATTCCATTGCTTCCATGCTGGTCTGGGAGTAAAGAAAAAACATTGAATGTACCAGTTGCTTCTCTTCCCGCGCAGCTGGTAAAAGCCTATCGAGGGAATGGGCATAGGAATCATATTATAGGCGATGCGGCTAGCAACCCATCACTATTTTGATTCCCCTTTCTACATATACGCCCACAATCATGCTGAGCGTGGCCTTTAGGTCTTGTTGCCTTAGGCTCTGTCTACCCCGTAAGGGATGAAGATGTGTATGTGTGTGTGTGTATGTGTTGACTATTCATCCTTTTTACCCATTTTTTTCAGTTATTAAACGGCAGTAACGGTGCACAATGGCGGGCAGAACATGTGGAAACGTCCCACTTTTACACTAACAAAGATATTGACAGACTGATCAGCGACACAGAAGCCACAGTGACCAATGAGCTGGAAGGTGGGGACCGGCAGAAGGCCATGAAGAAGCTAAGAGTGCCACCATTGGGCGAGCAGCAGAGCCCGTGGACCACGTTCAAAGTGGGACTGTTCTCAGGGTCATTTATAGTGCTGTTCATAACTGTTGTGCTATCTGGTAAGTTGGCTGTTGTCTGGAATTTGTTTTTTTTTTTGAGTAAAATGTGGTGCAAGGTCCTATCAGACTTCTATCACTATGATTCGCTTATTGTACTGGTAAAAGTGGAATTCCGTGTGATGGCGGCAACTGACGCCATGGCTATAATCAAAAAAATATTCCATGACGATCAAGACTTAATCTTATTCACAAAGCTGAGCGTTGTTGTAACATACAGTACAGATGTTTTGAACAAGGAAAATAAATAATGACGAATCACATTTGACTGCCTACCAATGCTCCATTGTAAAATGTGGGCCAATAAATTGATGCCAGTGACATAATATGCGATAAATTTGCGTAAAAGCCGCAAGAGTAATCGACTTCCTCGTCAACTCAATAAACGCGATAACTCTTTATCAAATTTGTAATAGCTGACCAACTATTATGTAAAATTTTAAGTGTTCAGGTGTCTATTCTTGGTTTTTTGATGACATCATTATTTTTTTCGTATGTTTATTGTATAGGTAACTTGTTACACAATAAAACCCAATTTATATACCTAAGTAAGTTGGTAGTAAAATAATATACTTGGTAGGTGTCTGTCCAATATTATGGGTATATTTCTGCTATGGCTAATATAATTCCCATACTCTAATAATAAACCATTATTATCTCAGTAACAACAAGCATTAAGTGATATTTACTGCCATAATACTATCTATAAATCGCCAAAGTCAACATAGCAAAGTAAATTTACCACTCGCCTTATCTCTGTATTAGCGTTAAATACGGCGATATCTCCGTAACACTGACTATTTAAAAATGAATTTTAACTCAAGTGCGGTAAGGTTGGGTAAGGATAGTGGTGTTAGAGATCAAATAAGAGATGTAACCAAGACGCTATGGTAGTAATGTGGCTATCTTTGACCTCTGCTTACTGATATTGAGATAAAGGTAAATCTCAGATTGGTTGTTAAAAAGAAAATACTGTGGCTTCTTGTATTGATTGTTGCTATGTAACTTTTATGCTGTTTGGAAAATGATGTCATCTGTACCTACTGGGCTGTACTGGGTGGTAATTCTTATGGTGCTCCCACATGGTGTTCTGTAATGTTATAAAACAAGATAAGATTCATTAAAACTTCAAAACAATTTGTTACAATTTATGCTTATAATAAAATAAAAGAAAAAACTCAATTGACAAACGATTGTTATTAGTTAGTAGGTAATTTGTTATAAAATGTTGTAAAACAATGTTTTGTAACGTTATACAACTCTTTATAATGTTATGATGATATATTATTTAAATCAACTTTTTTTCCAGCACTATTCCACGAAGGAGGCACAGACAACTTCAAAACAGCCTTCAGACTGTACCGCGGACCATTTCTTCTAGTAGAATTCATATTCTTAATAGGCATCAACGTTTACGGATGGCGGTCGTCGGGCGTCAACCACGTATTGATATTCGAACTGGATCCGCGCAATCACTTATCTGAACAACATTTGATGGAGCTAGCGGCCATATTTGGGGTGGTATGGGCGCTGAGTATATTGAGTTTTATATACAGTGCGAGCTTGAGTATACCCCCGTTTGTGAATCCTTTGGCTCTAGTGATAATTATGTTGGTGTTCCTGGTCAATCCTTTGAAGATGTTCCGACACGAAGCCAGGTTTTGGTTTCTGAGGATATGTGTGAGTATATTTTTCAATATAGAGTAATGATTAATTGAATCAGGCGGTAGCAGTTTTTTTTTCAAATGCACTGTTTATTTTAATAATGTGGCAATAGAGCAAATGGGTCACCTGATGAGTACCACCGCCGATAGACACCTGCAAAAGTAAAGGATTGTATATACCTACATTGCCTGCCTAAGCTAAGATGGATTCACAGGATCTCTTTCTCGGAAACAGCAGGAAGATGTCACTTTCTCTCCCTCTTTCGTTTTGTGGCCGGGAAAGATATGTGTATAAAAAAAATAAAAGTATAATAGGAAATCATAGGTGTCAGCTCCTTTTTCTTTTAAAACAATTTGAAATTAAACATTTATATGCTAAATCGTGTGTTAAATCACATGAAGAAACTCTACTTTCAAGCGTATTAATGCATGTTCATATTATTTTTAAACACCCTTAAACCACTCTCATGGCGTCTGGTGTTATGGCTATGGTATAACGTTATTATAAAACACGATAAAATTCATAAACGTATCGTAACAGGAAATTTGTGATAAAAATGTTACTAAACAAATGTTTTATAACGTTATAAAACACTTTATAACTCCGGCGTGGGAGCACCACTATGTGATAAATCACCAATACGACGGTACTGTGACTCAACCTCGTTTATCAACTTTGATAACATTGAAATAACAACCTTAAGTGCACGGTTTAAAGTGATTATTCCATTTTCATAAAATTTCATATGCGAGGTTGAGTCAGAGTACCGGCGAATAGTGACTACACTGCCTACGAACGCTGGCATGATAAAAAAAAAAACTTTATATTTTTTTTTTCAGGGCCGTATTCTAGCAGCGCCTTTCATGCCAGTGTTATTCGCGGATTTCTGGCTGGCCGACCAGTGGAACTCTTTTGTGACGGCCTTTCTGGACTTCCATTATTTAATAGCTTTTTACGTGGCGGGCGGTGATTGGTTCAAAGTCAACGGTAAGTAGGAAGAGTGATAAAGTTTAAGTACAAAAGTTTATTTTTAGGGTAGGCGAAAGGCTTAATTTATGACAAATTATTTTATTATGGATTGGAAGGATAGGATTCGTTTTTCAAAACGTAAAATACAAAGCAACTTTATAATTCGTTAAGCAACTACCCATTATTCAACATTTACCTAACTAAACTTAATATTTATTATGGATTTTTCAGAAATCATTCTCTACATATGTGAGTGGTTTTAAAATACGTTGTATTTAAACTCATGTTATCTTGTTATTAGACTATGTATTTGTATTTCTCTTTACTTAGAGCCTTCTAAACACTAAAGTCGATATTGATAGTAGAAATTGGCCTAATTACCGATATTTTTTTGCATTAAATGTTACATACCCATTGTGGACTAGTTTATGTAAATTGAGACAAAGATCCATTTAAAATTAAACATTTAAAAGAACTATTATCATCCCCATACATCATAATAGTTTCGAATAATTCGAATATCACAAAAACAGGTAAGATTTGAACCACCTAGTACATTGACGTACAATAAACAACTAGACTCCCAGTCGCTAACCAAAGTTCCTCAAGAAAACGTCCGAGTTGCTTTATCTATGTGTTGTGAGTGTCAACCATGTATCGGTCCCTCGTTTAATGCTCCTCTCATCTACTCAAAGGTTAACTGGTAGAGATCCCTTATAGGGATAAGTTCGCCTTTGTGCATATATTAATGTTATTTTTATTTTTTTGTGAATTGTACAATTGGGTTTAATGTCAATTGCATACGATCGTGAGAAGTAATGACATGGCGCCACGCGCAGGAAACCTGTCTGTCTCATTTGTTCGCAAGAGTAAGATTACGGTGCGAAAGAGAAAGAGATGAAATGAAATGAAAAGTGTTTATTCCAAACAAATTTTAGGTTAGTTACAACTGAGGGCCCTGTGCTAGGATACCCTGTGTTACAGGACCCTTCCATTCAGATACAATGTTAAATGCTACAAGTCGTACAGAGAAGAATAAAAATAAAAATATCATCACGCGTATAACGAGTAAAGAAGTAGGTCAGGAGACCTACTCATTAAATTAGGCATAGGCACCATTGCTGCGAAATAATGTGCGCGTGTGCATGCTTTTGTAAGTTATGTAAGTGATGTGTATGTGTGAGTGTGTGTGGGTATGTGAATGTGTGTGATATATATATATTGTTATCAAAGCGCCGTCGAAATACTGTAGCTCGTGCAGACTTTTGCTTCCGACAGTTTTTGAGCGTGATTAAGAGTCTAGTTGTTTATTGTACGTCAATGACCTATTACTTATTCCAATCTCAAATAGTCGTAGCGTAGCGCAGAAAACCGATAACTTTGTTTATTATCCTACGGATAGCAAATGTTTGACATTGCCATTTCGAATTCTCAATTTTTTAGCTCCCATATCGCGTAGTTTTTTCTGATTTCCATGTTCTACAAGGTTTCTTAAAATTGTTCGGGATGTTCCAAATTTCATCCAGATCTGTCGTGCCGTTCTGGCGCGAAAGAGTAATAAACATCCATCCATACTTTCATCCATACTTTCGCGTTTATAATATTATTGGTTTAGTAGGATATAAGTAGGATACACTAGCGTAGAGACCACGTATCTTTCAAGTTAGCTTTAAGTGTCGGCGTAAGCGTTAAGATTTGCTTATATTAGTGCAATGTTGCTGTTTCCATTGCTGTGACCCATATCAAAAGTAGAGCCCGAGTAAAGGAAAATTACTGTACGCTATTGGCCCGTACATCGTCAAGGGGGAACTAAATTTGGAATCAAACATTTTAATGACATTTTTTTAAAGAGGTCTTCAGTCACGCCAATCCAACCACCTGCAGAAATGTATCTTTTCCCAACTTTATTAAAAAACGTTCGATACACGCGCGGAAATGTCATTCTTCACTCGTCCCGAGTATTGCCACTCGCCTTCGGCTTGTGGCAAGATATCTCGGGACTCGTGAAGTAATGTAATTCCGCACTAGCATCGAAATGTACTAAAGTCATGGCACAATTTTTGTGACACATTTTTGCTACATAGAATGTACTAGTTGCTTCTCTGCCCGCGCAAATGGTAAAAACCCATCGAGGGAATGGGCGAAAATCATAGGAATCATGTTATAGACGATGCGGCTAACCCATCACTATTTTGATTCCACTTTCCACCTCTACGCCCTCAGTGTCTTGCTAAACGTGGCCTGTAGGTCTTGTTACCTTACGCTTTGTCTACCCCGTAAGCAGACGCGTTCATCCCTTACAGGCATATAAGCAGTGCTTGTAAGCATACGTAAATGTGCCCGCTACGCTACGTACCAATACTGGTTTTGTTGTCAATATGCCTACCCTCTGTCAGAACCCACTCCACGCCCCTGCCCGTAAGGGATAAAGACGTGATTTGTGTATGTATTTTTTCTTAACACAGTCTTCTATTCCAGACGCTTTCGAGTCGACAAAGTGGTTCGTGATAACCCGCGCCATAGTCAGCATAGTGCCGGCTTGGACGCGCTTCTGCCAGTGCCTGCGGCGCTACCGGGACAGCAGGGAGGCCTTCCCCCATCTGCTGAACGCGGGCAAATACTCCACAACGTTCTTTGTGGCGCTGTTCACCACGCTCAGGATATTGTATGGTGGTAAGTTGGTCCTGGCTTTTTTAACGTGTGGAAAATGCACCTTATGCATTCCCGCTCGGGGCAGCAACGGGAGTCTGACGGGCTCTCCAACTCGCCGCTGCCTTCCCTATGGAAGGAGGGGAGAGGCCTACCGTCTAAAAACCGACACGTTCCCTCCTGGCCATGGACTGTGAGGGTTACGGGGGCACTAGGTGTCACCGCGACGCCCACTGGCATAGTTGGTCCTGCCTGGGTCCTGCTGAGTGTAAGGCCTGAGTGGACGCTTGAAGCGGAGCGTTCGGCGGGGCTGCAGCGGCGGCGGGCTCTATGCGGCGTGCAATCAGGACACAAAAAAAAAGTCTAAACGACACTGAAAATTAGAACACAGAAAAATCCGAAAAGTAAAGCTATACCCGGACCCTCATCATTCCGTGATGCCTGTATCGCTACATCAGCCATAGCAGTGACCTGCTATGGGTGGTGTAGCGGTATCACGCATCAAGGAATGATAAGGATCCGGGTTCGATTCCCGGCCATAGCTTTACTTTTTGGGTTTTTCTATATGTGTGTTCTAATTTTCAAGTGTTGTTTAGAAATTTAATTTCTATCGGGTAAAACCGTAAAAATAAGTAGAAGAAATCAAGAAGTAAAATTCTTGACTCATTTGATAGTGCTCAGGACATCAGTATGAGTTACATTTGTTTAACATGCACGCCGCACGGCGCCCCTTGCCCAACTCGAGCGTCCACTCAGGTCTTACCCTGATAGTGGTTCTATGAGCTTGCGAGTTTTTAAAAGTTTGGAAAGCCTATGGCTGCATTTTGAACTTTCTAAATAGTGAATCGACTAAAAATCTCACGCCACTGGTGTCAAGTAAACAAAAGAAACCCCCTTATTCATAAACGCTCTGTAGGCCTGCTAACTTAGCAATCGTTTGTCCTTATCTGTCACTTAAACATTTACCTTTCACAGATAAGGACAAACGATTGCTAAGTTAGCAGAAGCCTATAGAGCCTAAGGGGTAAGCATTTATGAATAAAGGTCTTCGCACATTAGACCAACTCCACGCCAATCCGACACCAACTCAACTCACACTCTCGATGAGTAGTCAACTAGTTGATCCACCCAATGGTCACTAGTGGGCAATGCGTTGTCAACGAGTGGGCAACGCGGTGTCAACGAGTGGACGAACGCAGTCAACGAACGCATAGTCGTTGCGTGGACAACGTGTGGTCGTTACGTGGACGACGTGTGGTCATTGCGTGACAAACGTGTCGGGGTTGACCTTTAGTGTACGATGCGTAGGCCACTCGTTGTACACTACTTTATAATCATTTTTTGAAATTAAACCTAGAACATATGACACAGGGCTTAAATTTCAATGTCTAGCATAGAGTCGAGTCGCCGTTGAGTTGTTTTAATGTGCGAAGACCTTAAGGGTGTGACCTAACCTTCACTTTCAGGCAACTACACGGACCCGTACGACAATCCGTTCCTGTACGCGTGGTTCGCGTGCCAGCTCGTATCCTCGCTGTACACGTACACGTGGGACGTGAAGATGGACTGGGGGCTGTTCAGCTTCGCGCCCAACATTGAGAACCGGCTGCTGCGGGAGGAGATCGTGTACAACCCTGGGGTAAGACTAGCATTGACTATAGCTACTTCGATTATCACTATCACTATCACTACATAGTATAAAATAAAGTCGCTTTCTCTGTCCCTATGTATGCTTATATCTTCAAAACTACGCAACGGATTTTGATGCGGTTTTTTTTAATAGATAGAATGATTCAAGGGGAAGGTTTTTATGTATAATACATGCATAATATACCGTGCGAAGCCGGGGCGGGTCGCTAGTTTTAAATAAAATAAATTAATATCTTGGGACAAATTACACCAATTGACTCAGCCCCAAACTAAGCAAAGCATGTACTTTGGGTACCAGGCAACGGATAAACATACTTATACATATAGTGTAGATAAATACATACAACATCCATGACTCTGGCACAAACATTCGTATGCATCATACTACTGTCTGACCCTACCGTGATCCGAACCCAGGGCCTCTAGCTTTAGTCAGGGTCACTGACCACTAGGCTATCCGGTCGTCAATTTTAGAATTAGAAAGAAGGTAAAAAAAAATTAGGTACATGTCTGTTTTATCAAAAAACACTTTAAAAATTAGCAGCCGGAAAATATTAACAAACACGATAACAAAACAAATCACGTTATTACAGGGATTTGAAATTGTAATTTGCATTTATTTATATTTTAAAACTGTTTTTCAATATAGACATGTCAATATTGTTTGCTTTTTTCTAATGCTAATAAAACTGTTCCAGTTCTACTACTTTGCTATCATTGAAGACTTTGTGCTCCGCTTCGTGTGGATAGTGTCGTTCCTGCTGACAGAGAACCGCGTGGTCGCTCCTGACACCATGCTGTCTCTGCTCGCGCCGCTGGAAGTGTTCAGGTCAGGCATTCTTGCTTTAAACTGGCGTTACTTTGAGCAGTAGGCTTATCACCTAACTCGCTCGCAATCGCCATCGTGTGCATTTTGACAGTTCTTGTATGAATGTGACAGCTAGCTGATTCCGATGCCAATCGTCAGCCCATACATGAACTGTCAAAATGAACACGATGGCGATTGCGTGCGAGTTAGGTAATAAGCCTACAGGCCCCATACCGATGAACTAAAGGCAAAATATCTCGCCGCTCACCACGTGCATAACGTGCATGAGAGCTAGGTCTATACGACAGATACTATATGCTTCGTCAGAAATGAACGAGTGTGTAAAATTTCGAAAACTTGAGAGGCGGTGGTCCAAGTTATTTGCAAGGAAGAAACAAAAATAAGAGTTCTTAATAGCGTGAGAATTAGATTTAATTTGGATTGCGTGTATTGTCGGGTTTGGACGTGAAATGAAAATAATTCGTAGTACCTATAGCTGACCAAGTGCTTTATAATTTTTATGACATTTCCTCGATCATAATAGAATTATAAGAAGAATAATAAGGCTGATTGTCACATTAACTCATGAGTGAAAATAGAAATAGTTCCTGATGTTTTAAGTCCTAATTACAGTGAACCTTAGGGTGTTAAAGAATTTTCTTGATCGATTGTCACTACATAGTATAACATAAAGTCACTTTCCGCTCTGTCCTTATGTATGCTTAGATCTTTAAAACTGTGCAACAGATTTTTGTGCGGTTTTTTTTAAATAAATCGAGTGATTCAAGAGGAAGGTTTATATTATAATACGCAGACGGAGTCGCAGGCAGAAACTAGTAATATTAAAATTTAAAACGGCAGACACAATTTTTTTTATCCTAAATACCTGCTAAACCTTTGCGCCGCCAAGCACTTTTTGTCACTCGCAGCGGTCAACTTTATGTTGTCAAATGAAGGTATATCTTACACAGCATGCGTCTTCATATCAAGTCAATGACAGCGATAAGATAGAAGTATAACCCTTTCTGCAGACGTTTCATCTGGAACTTCTTCCGGCTCGAGAACGAGCACCTGAACAACTGCGGCAAGTTCCGCGCCGTGCGGGACATCTCCGTGGCGCCGCTCGACTCCTCCGACCAGGGGGACATCATACGGATGATGGACCATCCGGACGGCGTTGTTAATAGGTAAAGTCCAAATATAATATAAAAATATAAAATATAATATCTTGGGACAAATTACACCAATTGACCTAGCCCCAAACTAAGCCAAGCTTGTACTATGGGTATCAGGCAACGGATAAACATACTTATATAATGTAGATAAATACATACAACATCCATGACTCGGACACAAACATTCGTATTCATCATACAACTGTCTGCCCCTACCGGGATTCGAACCCGGGACCTCTAGCTTCATAGTCAGGGTCACTAACCACTGGGCTATCCGGTCGTCTAAATAATAAGCACTGCATTAGAACGGGAGGAACCAATACACGGTGACTCGGAATTAGTATTACAGGAACGTTTTTCTTACTCAGTAATCGTTGCCAATTACATTTTAATTAGAAGTTCGTAAAGTAAACTTGCTATTAAGAAATAAGAATCCTTTTTTAAATAGGATTACATTTTGAACCGAAATTATTGTCACTCTTTGCCTGGTTACTACGTTCTTTGTCATAACTGACAGTCTGACGTATGCATTTCAAGAAAATGTAGGGTGACCATACAATTAGTGAACAATGTTTTATCACTTTATTATTTATTAAATAATTCAGGAATGCATTAATAACGCACGCATAGTTAGATTTAATTTTGTCCAGATAGTAAGATAAATTGGTATACTAATACAAAAAAGCAGTTCCTTATGGGACTAAATCTAAGGAGAGTACATCTCTGTCTAGACGGCCAATCATAAACTTGTTTAAAAGAGACACAGCGACTATTAAGACCATAATGCCGGACGCAATAGTGCCTTATAACTCATAACCTAAATTGAAGTGTTTTTTTTTCTTTTGGGTTTGTGTAATTTTCACTTCTGCCAGCACTCCCGGAGTGCAACCCGTCCGTTTTTTTATTCTTTGGCTAACAATTAGAATCGAATCGGTGATGTTTTTCTACTATTTTCGATTAGCCTCTAACGAATTTCAAATTTTCAGGTTAACAAAGAAGAAAAATATAAAGAAAGCAAAAGACATAGATAGGAAGCCGCTCATCAAAAAGGAGTCCATCCAGGACTTGCAACTCGAGTTAGACTTGTCCTCCAAGATGCTGTAACCAACTGTGATATACATACTTACTTATAAATGTTATAGTATTATTCCAAATCATGATTATATTTATAGAAATTATTGAAAATGCTGTTTTATTTACATCATTGAACATTTTCTGAGCCAAAGGCCATATTCACCGTTCCTTTCCGTCAAATGATAGGTATAGGATGAGGGTAGAAAGAGATGCTGAACGCGATCTTGCCAGTCCGCGCGTTAGAACTCTTTGCACTCTTAGCAGTTGTTCCTAGACTTGGGCACTAGGCGGGCAGTCACTATAATAATAGATCAGTTTTTAACTGAAATGGGTTCGAGAGGAATATGTATGGGAGTCAACCTAAAAGCTTATTCCCCGTACATAACCAAGTTACATAACCGGCACTGGTAAAACCAATGTAAGATGATTAATTTAGGTTTAGGTGCGGCGGGGTAAGCCGCGAACATGTTTGTTTTAATTTAGAAATAGTCTTTATTTTAGGTACCTTAGAATGTCCTGGCTATGTAAAATAGTTATGTACGGCGAACAAGCCATATAATAATAGTGTATTACAAACAAAACTGTAATATTAGTGCATTAATTTATTTCAATCGTATAAACTTCACTTTCAAGCTACAACATGTAATAGCAAGTACTTTACTTAATGCGAATTAATTAAATTACACATAAAATTTAAGTTAATCTGTAACTTAAGTAAAATCGCTTTGTACCTTCAGTATACAATTTTTTTTTTTAATTTGTAATTTTTCCACTGTTATTATAAAACGTTGTACAACATTCATAACAAAACCGAATATAAATTCGTCGCCAGGTTTAAAATGTAAACAAACCAACAAAAATTAAGACCACCAATAAGTATGAAGACAAATACTTTGTACAGTTGGACATTTCAAGGGTCCAACTCAGGTAATGTTCGTTTCAAGTGATCACAAACCATCCCGGCCAACAAATTATATATCTATGTGTAAATAATGTAAATATTCAAAAATGCTGTCAACGATTAAGCGATTCAAATCTCTAAGAACTTAATTACAAGAATTATGTACAAAATACAATAAGGCATTTCTAGCAGACTCCATGCCATCTCGAATCCAGATCCTTACAAGATATTGCTTCCTGTAAAAAAAATAGGTTAGATGATGACAAAACGGTTCGAGAAAAGGTAGTGTATTAATAAGACTTTATTTATATAGGTATTCATTTATTGGTTTTGAGACAAAAATTTTAATACTTGTATTGTCGCCATCTTGACGCATAGAGAGAGAGAGAGAGTGTTGCCATGACAGATAATAATCATACAACAGGTAGGTAGTGGCCCTCTTTCTTTTTATTCGTATCGTAACATCTCTCGTTAGTTTTCAACATGAAACTACCGTGAGACTTAATCATAATTACACATAAACGGATAACTCACGTATAAAAAGTCGAGTGAAGCTCGACATGTTTCGGACTATTTCGTAGTCCTTCCTCTCGGAGCGCTCGCCCCGGCCGGCCGGTATTCGTTTCGCTGCCGCCGGGGTGAGCGCTCCGAGAGGAAGAACTACGAAATAGTCCGAAACATGTCGAGCTTCACTCGACTTTGTATGTGTGAGTTATCCGTTTATGTGTAATTATTTCTCGTTGGTAAGTGAAAATCGAAAATAGTTCTACAACTACAAACAACATTGGGCCTAAGGCAAAGTTCTTGCATGTACTTTAGTACACAAAGAGTTAATTATTCAAGTTTGGTCACTGTATCTTTAGTCGACTATATTTAGTAACTCACCACTAAGACCGCAGCGCCTCGAGTCGCGACTGCATCTCATCGAGCTCGCTCTCGTCGGGCTCCGGAGCTTCCTCGGCGGGCTCTTTGCTGGTCGACGGAGCGCCCACGGCGGTCGGCGGCGCCGGCGCCTCGCCCAGCTTGCCCTGCGTCAGCTCCCATAACACCTGGCGAGGTAACGTTGTAATTGAATTTATCTGTATGCCTAGCACGAAAGTATACGAAAGTCGCGTCGCGCGCGAGATAGATTACCCGTCTCTTTCTTGAACGAATAGTAAGAAAAAGACGGGCAATCTACCTCGCGAGCGATGCGACTTTTGTACGCTTTCGTGCTAGACGTACTGAGCTGTGACGTTCCCAATCCGCACTGGGCCCCCGTGGGAACTATAGCCCCAACCCTGTCGTTATGAGAGGAGGCCTGTGCCTGTGGGATAGGCTGGAGATGATGATGATGATGATGAATAAATAAATAAATAATAAATATCTTGGGACAAATTACACCAATTGACCTAGCCCCAAACTAAGCAAAGCTTGTACTATGGGTACCAGGCAACGGATAAACATACTTATATAATGTAGATAAATACATAATTAAATACATACAACATCCATTAACTGATGTCGTTAACTGATGTCCAGCAAAACTATAAAAATCTGTCTTCATGACAAGTAATAATGCTAAACAAAGCTGAGGAGAAAATATGTAGTTGACCACAGTGGCGTAACTATAGGGTGGCAGGGGTGGCAAAATGCCACGGGCCGCTAGCTCTACGGGGCCCCCAACTGGCTTGGTTTAGAGCACAGAAGAGACGCTGCACTTCTTTATATTGAGGAAGGAGCCCCATCTGACGAATTTGCCACGGGCCCCAGACGGTATAGTTACGCCACTGGTTGAACAATCGCTCTTAGACGTGTTGTCTAATCAGCGAATACCTTCATAGATAGAGTAAAATAATTAATTATGGTGATGATCATTTCCTGCAAGGCTAGCACGAGCGAGCGAGAGAGACTACCCATCTTTTTCTTACTTTTTGTTCAAGAAAGAGACGGGTATATCTCGCGCGCTCTCGTGTCTTACCCTAGAGACAGTTAAAAAGGTCATACATATATTTAATGTCCAAACATCAATCAGACAGACCTTGCAATCGCAGCACGTAAATCTCAAATGGCAGAAGCACGCAACCTTGCGGATGTGACCAATTCGTTGTTCTTCGTAATTGACCTCCACAACACAGTGTCAATTAGTTGGTCACTTTCCCCGTAATGGTCACGCGATACGACGGTGAAGAATACAAGTTCATCACATCACTCACATGTCAAAGTTGACTACTGCTCGACATGTTTCAGACTAATCAGTAGGTCTTTGTAATACTACGATTACACGCACGGCAACGGCAGTGAAACTAAATAGTGAGTGATCCAATCTCACGGTTTCATGTCAAAAGTATACAAGATCGTCAATGAGCGTTGCCTCATATGAATTCGCCGCTAGAGGCGCTTGTGGCTTTATATCACGAATTTGTAGTATTGTAAAGATTTTTCTCGACTATATTGACTGACATTTATTCGATAGATTAATTAAAAGATTAAATGAAGAGCTAAGAAAAATGGGTGCCAAATTACGCAGGCATAAAAGTGCAGCTAAAACTTTTAAAACAGCTGAAGTGTTATACCTTACTCGATAGAGGCACCAACTGGTGACTACACATACAATAGCTCCTTAGTCTTCTTAATTAAAGACGGGTTATACCAGGGGTGGCGAACCTTTTTCGGTTGACGTGCCATTTTTTCACAAATAAAGTAATATTTGGCTCTGACCAATCATCAGACCTTGTTGTCTTAAGAGTGTGTTGTTATATTACCATCATATGACCATATTGACATTATTGGCGTGCCCGAATTATTTTGAAGCGTGCCAACACTGGCACGCGTGCCATTGGTGCGCCATCCCTGGCTTATACTGTCACTAGGTGTTACCTTGTCAACCTCGCTCTGCGCAGCCTCCTCCATTTCCTCCTCATCCTCCACACTGGACATGGTCTCATCCAGCATCTCCTCGATGATGCCAGCCTTCATCATCTCCTTGCTCATCTCCTGCATGATGTTAGCAATCTCCGGGAGGCGGATCAACGCCTGCATCGCTTGCATCACCTGTAAGGAAAATTGTTTAATGGGTAAGGACCAAACAGTTAGACCACTGTTAGTTGCAGTTAACCATACAAACGCATGTCTGGAAAAATTTCCGTTGTGACACGAAAATTACCCATACAATGTTTATGGTACACACAGCAATATAATCAGGTAAGCACCTACGCACGCTCGCGCCGTATCTATCCTGCTTACCGAATAGCTTTGCTGTGTGTACAATTTCGTGTAACAGCGGAAAACTTTCATAGCAATTTTAATTGGTGGTGTTGAGGTGGATAATGTTTTGGTCCTTACCCTAACACTTCCATGCTGGTCTGGGAGCAAAGCAAAAACATAGAATGTACCAGTGGCTTCGCTTCCCGCGCAGATGGTAAAAGCCCATCAAGGGAATGGGCGAAAATCTTAAGAATCATGTTATGGCAATTTGGGTAGCAATCCATCACTATTATGATTCCCCTTTCCACACATACACCCACAATAAAGCAACATGGTCTTTAGGTCTCGTTACTTTAGGCCCTGTCTACCCCGTAAAAGATAAAGACGTGATTTATGTATGTATGTATGTCTATGTAATTGTGAGTTAGCAGTTTCACTAATTTCACCTCTGTCTGTTAAATGTGGCCGGCGTAAGGCAACAAGCGAAACTGAGTGGCTTAATTACTGTAAAGGTTTGTGTATTTTATAGTAATAAATTACAATAAAGTTGAAAACCAACTTCTCAAGACTTATAATTAGGTAAATATTTTTGCGAGTTCAATAATTATAATATGTAAAGCTCTAGCTAATATTTTTTGGAAATATATTAGTAGCAATATTATTTGGTTAAAGCTACAATGACTAAGATAAAAGTCTTGTCCAAGGATTATTTAAATTTCTGGTTGTGTTCTTTGGTTTGGCAAGTTTGAACAAGTGAGACAGACAACATCCATTTAAATTTAGATCTGTGACTTACATTTTTTATTTAAGTTGGTTAATAAACAAAAAAGTTTTTCGAGTGCCGAAAGGAATTTGAACCTATGCTTCAGTTAGGTTTTGCTATAATAAATAAATAATAGGGATACCTACTTTAATCTGTTATATTACTTACCTCTGTGGATTTTGCCAATGATCCAGCAACTCTTAAAGTAGCTGAAACCAAATGTTATGTTAGGTAATTGTATCAACTACAAATGATAATTTATCAGCGACAAATACATCTGTTTATTCCAAACATATACTGAAGGTATAGTAATATTTATACATATTATCTAAAAAAAAACACAACTCACGCAGCAATATTACGGTTACTTCTATACTCAATCAGACATAAAAAGTGGTGTAAATGGATCATTAAACAATTTAAAAAATGGTGCATGGAGGAGTTTAATGAACAATTATTTAATATTAAGTAAGATCCCTGAGTGCAGCAGTATATTATGTTTATTTTGCAGTTACCTAATTGGTTCTTCATTTGCATTTGTACCGAATTTAAGTGTGCTTTACTGGTGTATATTTTACTGATCGCCTTCCGTGACCTTATGATTTCTTTCGCTAGGATTGTGCACACTTGTTTGTCGCCCTTTGTTGCAGCTTCTTTCAAGGATCGCTTGATTTTTTCCTCCTCACGTTGAATTGCTAAAAAACTTAAATACAATTAGTACCTACTTCGACAATTTACCCCTAACCTAAGATATGACCTAAGATATGTTAATGCGTTAATTAGAGACAGCGACAGCGTTTGTTTTGTAATAATTAGTCATACCTCGGATTTGTCTATCTAAATTGTATCCTTCTTTGCGTAGTTTGTGTGACCACTCGTTTACCTAAAATAGAAACGAAAACGTTATGTTTCACTCCTTTAACACTTGCAGCAAGTTTTATTAAAATAAATTGTACCATTTCTTTTGGATTTCGCTCAGGGGATTTGCCGAAAAGACCCATTTTGGTAATAAAATTGGGGTCCAGAACTTCGAGAACAGAGTTTTGACCAATTTGTTTTGACAGATTGAATTTGACATTTGGTGATGACCTCATCTGTCTGCATTTGATTGATAGCTATAAAACATAGTATAGTATTTGTGAAACGAAACGTAAACAGATGTTCACGTTTTTTCTGAAAATAATCAAACTGCACAAAGAATAAAAAAAATAAAATAAAGCAAAATACGAATTCCTCGATTGCTAGTGACAAGGGCAAGTTATAATTAAACAAAGACGGGTACGGTGAGACGGGGTATTCTTTTTATGACTTTTTTATTTGTAAATATAGGTTTTTATAGTTATTTTTAGCATAGATTATGTAGGTTTTTAGGATTAGTGTTTAATTCCTCGATTAGTTTAATCTATCGAACATAAGCAATTAATCAATAAATTTTAAGTACTTTGTAAAAGCTGCGTCAAAAGAGACGTAAAATCTGGCGTTTGACAGATTTTTAGCAAAACATTGCCAGCCACATTATTTTACATATTTAAAATTGTGATAAATTGCAATAAATGCACATAAAATTGCACAGAAGATTTTAAATACATTAATAATGTTCAGAATATTATAAGTAATATTTATGGTTTATAATTCTCATTAAGTCGGGTCCTTGGCCAAAACTGTCATTCAAGCACTGTTACGAATTCTTTCAGAAGCTGGTATCATTATTTTTTGATTTTGCGGCATTTTCTTTTCTGTCTGAAAATTCCGTAAATTTTGAAGCAATTTACAATACAAAACCAAGTTTTGAAAGCAAATGAACGACGATTTTACTGTAATTGCATCCTGTGATCATATCACCTGGCCGGGGAAGTTTAATTGTGAGTATTTGTTTATAATCTTTGCTCCAAACTTGATTGTTGCATCTTTCCGCTTGTAAGACAAGACACCGCTCGTATGTAACGTATGTTGCAAGCCTTGCAAGGGTCTTTTTATAGACATTCTATATTTATGAAAACACCTCGAACCTCACATTATGTGTTCTTTTAATTCGACAAGCGGTTTTGGTCGTTCAGGTTATATTGAATTAAATTTATTAGAAACAAAGTGCATCGGAATATTATATTTTATCTAAAACATTATTCCGTGCATTCAAGTCTAATTAAATCTTTCTATAAACCACAGTGTACATAACGTCTTTATACATTGTGTCAAAATGCATTGTTTACTTAATAACCATAATTAAAATACCAACATAATCATTGTCAATTCAGAGATCTGCACATTGCACTCGTGTTTGTAATCTTAGTAATTATGTTGAAACA
Organism: Pandemis cinnamomeana; assembly: GCA_932294345.1. Taxonomy (NCBI): domain Eukaryota; kingdom Metazoa; phylum Arthropoda; class Insecta; order Lepidoptera; family Tortricidae; genus Pandemis; species Pandemis cinnamomeana. Next base: position 3,758,619 of record OW028724.1, on the reverse strand, counting down.
GTACTTGCGAAACTTTTATAAAAGTTTACCAAACTCGGATGTAATACAGTCCAGTCCAGTAGCCAACAACTTTATCTGCATCCTGCAGGAACTTTGTACTTTCGCAGAGTAAAATGTTTATGACTATCAGGGATAGTGTAGAAAGTTATTAAGTTAAGTATTGGAATAATTTTTAGAATAGGTCCCATAGTTTCGGAGATTAGCCTCCACTTACGAACACAAAAGGACTGTCCCTGACTGAATAATTTCAGGCCTAGCTTTAATTTGTGGTTTTTATATAAATGAAATGATGATTTCCCCTGGACGCAGATATAAATCAGTCTATTTCCTTTTTATGATCAATTCATAACAATTGTTTTGATATGACAAAAATAAAAACCAACAGCTGCCTTGCATGTGGGCTCAGAACACATAAAACTTTTGATCACCTAGGTAAATTTGATTACCGCATAAATCTATTATCCGTGGCATTCTGGCACTATTCTTATAGTTATTGCACAAAGCAAGTAATATTGTGGGGGGAAACATAAAAAACTTTTGCTATGGCATCTTGCTTGTTAATTCTTAAGAAACGGAGATTTACACCCAGATTCGGTCCTAAAATTTATTGTCGGAAAAAAGACTAAACAGAAGCTGTTTTCCATGGCTGAATAAATATTCCAAAATCTTTAGCTGTTCTAAGAATGTTTTTGTGTTGAATCTTCAATCAAAATTTGTTTATCTTGTCTACCCTGTCTCAAGTTTCCGCCCTGTTTAATTTAGCCTGCACAAATGCACACATTTATTTAATTATGTTGTATCAATCTAGAATCAACTTCATCTAGCTCTGAAGTTCTATGATCCTAACATTTACACAACTGAGTGTATTGTTATTCTGCGCAACTTCCGTATATTGTTGAATTTTCCAATAGCATAACAAAGTGACACATGTCAGTTGAATTCAATTCATACTACGAAATGTTCTAGCCCATTCTTACATATTTATTCCAATTTTTTGGTAGCGGGAGAAAAGATCCGACAAGATGAACTGACTATTTTGTTTATGTTTAAAGGAAGGATTATACTCACATACAATACATTTTTAAATACGACAATAAAGAGTGAGACCTGTCCGCACTGCGATTTTCTCTTAGTTCTGTAACACATTCATCTTATTGCAATAGCCGCACTGGCGGTTAAAAATGTACGCAGAAAAATCTGTGATTTGATGCGAATGGAACGCGATGCATTGCGTATTTAGGCACTGCGACATACGCGGGAACAGTAGCCCGTTAATAAGCAAGTAATAAATGAAATTAACAATGCCATCAGATCAAATTATTTAAAATTTTGCAGACCCGATGACAACGCATTGCAAGAAAATAGGGAAAATTAGGAACTAGTGCGTATGCAATATCGTGCGTATCAATTTCGTATCTACCACAGAACTTCACGGAAAGACTAGATATTCACGGAAAAGTCGTATTTATAAAGTTCATGGTCTAAAGGTTAGTCCAACTGTAAAAACGTCTAAAGCTAACAAATCCTGGTACGCTTGTAGGTACTTCTTGTTTTTTTAATATGGCCAAGTATGATTTCGCCAATAGCAATCTTGTGACCGAAATGTCGGCAACGTTGTACGGTAGAACACGGTCAAAAGACCCCTCCACCCACTGTCGGGTTCTTAGCCAACGGATAATGATATCCCTCAGAATCTGCCAGGAAATCATTAACCGATGCCCAGGGTGCACCGGACCAAGCACTGCTCTTCCCCTCGGACGGATCCAAAAACGAACCGCAGCTCTTGACCACACGCGGAGGTAACCCGACTCGCACCCTTTGTAGGTATTAGGTACCTACTTAATAAACAATTTGTAAAGTAAACTGATTAATGGATCTGATAACTTATAATTATCTACGTATATCTAAAGGAATCAAAGTGCATTTCCGGTCAATGTCACTAAGTAACCAAAGTCCTTGAGGTGATCTTCGTTGACCTCGCGTGACATGGAAATATAAAGTAAAAAGGTAATGTCGAGAAAGCGTGATGAGATGTAAAACAAACGGTTCACTCGCTTGTCTAATTCGAGTATTGCTAGACACGTTTCGGACCAATCCGTAGTCTCAGCTCTGCTAGCATAAGAGTGCGCGAGAGCTATGTCGCAAGATAAACTACCCGTCTTTTTCGCACTGTTCGGTCTAGACAGAGATGGGTAGTCTATCTCGCACGCTCTCGTGTTAGCTGTGCTGAGCGTTTGCCTCGGCAGTACCAGCAGCGACAGGAACACTGGTTTGTCCGAAACAAGTCAAGCATCGACTTTTATAGATCACTTACCCTTTTCCCTGTCGTACCTACCTACGGTAGCTTTTGTCAAAAGTTTGTTGCTATTTAATAATTTTTAGGTACAGAGGAAGGTGATTAGCGTGATTCATTACAAATTAGTGCAACTGAGTGCTCACGCACTTTTTACGTCAGTAGATAATACGATTAGGTGTTGGTTCGTTCTCTAGGCAACTCTTATCCGTGGATTCAATGCTCCGCGAGGTAACAACCACAACTTGGCTCATTTGCACGCAGGCCTTAGACGGAGTTAGGTGTCTCGACATAGGTCTATACACACGCCTGCGACCGGGTGTGTTATGGTTAACGTTAACGTAAGGTGTCATTCCTATGCGGGGTTTCTGTTTAACGTTGTTCTGTTGTCTTCGTTCTGTTTGTCTGGATTGCATACGGAGAGGCAGATCTTAGTAGGTACTCTAGCTATACAATATAGCTTAAGAGTCTTATTTCGCTCTCCTTGGACTATTTGGACTTCTGTCCAATGTTAACTAGTAATGATCAGATTATACAAGCTAGGATAAGATAAGTAACAAAACTCAAACTCGGCTACAAAAAAAAAATAGGCTACGAAAGGCAGGAAAGTTACGATCATTGACTCAAACTTGATGCTTTTGAAACCTCAACACCGACATCCGCAGGAAAATAAGAATAATCACATAAGCAGGTATTTTAGTTGGTTGTAAAGTCCGTTGTAGATATGGTTTTTGTTAGCCTAAGTCGTATACATACAGCGAGAGACTGAGACTGCTCGAATCATGACCCATCAAAAAAAACGAAGGTAAAAAGTGGAAACAAACAGCAAACAAATTTTGACTTTTCCCCGATTTCGGAACAATTAGTATCAAACAATCATATCTTTGATTAAAAATAAAAATATAGGTACACACCTATCGGTAATCCTCTAATTAGCATGTTTTTCGGAGATTGCGACGCCCTGACATGGCTTAAATAGATCCGTGTACATATCAGATATTATAAAGTCCATAGCTAATAATATTAACCTGTCACATGCTAAGTTTTGATGGATAAGAAAGTAAGTAATCCATATTTTCTTCGATAGGTATTGATTCTGCTAATCCCCTTGTTTTGAGAATTTAAGGGTTAAAGAAAGGTGAAAAGAAAAAAGAATGATGTTTTTTAGATGTTGCCAATTTCAGCGGTTGTCATTTTTTGAGATTTTATATGAGTGAGATCCCGTGGCAAAATCTAAATTAAGAACTCTATTTTTTTACATACTTACACTTTACTTTGTAATCCTTTTTCCCTTTTTCTTGTCATATGAGTCATGTTTTGTTTTGTAAAGAATAAAGTTTTTATCTATCTATCTATCTATCTATCTACTTACTTTACTTACTTTTTTAGCATTTACTTACTTACTTACTTACTTACTTACTTACTTACTTTTTATTCCATTGATAGTGTTGAACTTTTTATAAATCTACTAGGCCCCCAGCGAGCCTCTCCCCTTGTTGAATTATCCTGTTAGCGACATTGAATCTGGCATGAGAGCTTAGCTAATTCAAAGTACTACGTTGCCTGTTTATAAGTACCAGATAGTAGGAGCACGCGTACGACCTTTTTCGCAAGTTCACGTTTAGTTTCCTTTTATTTCTGGGCACTAGCCTTTTTTATTAACCGTATTTAATCCGTTATCCATCCTATTTACGTACTTTCATCAAATTCCTAGTCAATCCAACCACTATAAATGACAAAGACTTGCAACATTTTACCCACGCAATGACTTAAAAAAAGATAGTAATGTTAGGAATATTTCGTTGGAACACTGTCACTTGAGTGTTGAAAATTTCTTTACAAAACATTTGCCAACGGGTCCCTATTACTAAGGTTCCGTTGTCCGTCCATCCTTCGATAACTGGGTCGTATTTTTTCTTTTCGTGATATAGATTTCGTATCGTGACAGAGACTTGATAGTAGCGCCCGTCTTCACTCTCCAGCGTTTGAGATAGATTAAAAAAATACTCAAATTATCTTGGCGCACCCTGAAACTGCCGCTGCTATAATCATCTAATAAAGAATGTAATTTTTTTTAAATTAGAGCATTTTAACTTTTCGGTCGCGCCTTATGTCTAGTACGGTTTCTACTACTAAACTAGTTATTTTTCTGTAGATACACAACTTATTTATAAAGGGGTGTCGCTACGCGATACTAATCAGGTAATCTATTACCTAACGTTTTAACATGTTTTAAAACGTGCTTCAAGATTAAAAGTATAGGTTAGTTACCTACAGAACAAGAAAATGCTTACGATTACAATTCACGTGTTCCCTCTATCTTTAAATTTAAATAATATTGCGAAAATTGGCATGATAATTGTTGTGAAATTTATACATTTTGGTTGTTGTTGATTTCTCTAAAACAATTATAGTTTTCAAAGTGTAATTTAAAAAATCGAGTTACCTTAAATAGAACTCCAGGATAGTGTTTTTTCATGAGTATAACTTAATATAATTAATTCGATCAAGTCAAGTAGTAGGTACATATACCTATTAACTTGCCTCTAAATTCATCGCCCTTTTGGTTGCCTCTTAGTACCAGTACCTAATGTGGAACATGTACGAAGGTTAACCAGCCTAGCAAAATTAAATACATACTTCGAACAAATATATAGGTATATTTGTTCGAAGCTCGGCTCATATTCCAATTTTTAGTGTCTTATCCATTAGAAAACTATATATTATTATAAAATTGGCGTTGGCGGGCACAATTTAAATGGGGCTAATATTGAAGTTATACCCTATTTTTTAAATTAAGAAAAGAATCATCATAACCCTTCCTTGGGCTTTGCTGGAGTCGGGTAAAAAATTGGACGAGTCTGGGAAAACTTATGCGTATATTATGTGTACAATGAAACAAAAAAAATAATCCAGCGTGTCAAATTTCAATAACTTAACCTAAAAATTTCATTTTAGATAAAAGCTTTTTTGCCGACTGTACGTTTTGTTGACTGTACTTGCATTATCATCTGTCTTACATATAGGTAATTATGTGAACCAAATTTCAAGTCAATCTGACCAACCGTTGAAGAGTTCCCTCCTGCGGAGACGTTCTTGGCTGCACCACCAGAATTCTACTACCAGATTATTGTATTGTCATCTGACTTACGCAAGTATGCAACATTTCAGCTCAATCGGATGAAGATATCTGCTTCAAAATTGAGTTTCAACATTTCACCCGGACAAAAATACTTACATACATACCAGTAGCGTGGCGTCAAGTAGGTATATCAGAAGGCAAGGCGAAGGGCATTTAACTAGCATTTTCCTCTAATTCTGCGCAATAAAAGTGCCCAACTGCCTTAAAATAGGCAAGCCGGTGGGAATCGAGTTCTATGGACGCCATGCCGCTGATACATACATACGTTGCAAGTTAATGTAAAGCTTGTATAAAAAAGGTTGTCTTTAGCAATTTAGAACTTCCTTCTTTTGTTTGTCTGTCAAAAAGATCTTAGATACGCGAGTGACTGCATCTTTTAGCTCCTAAATTCGCAAAATACCTTGACTTGTTTGTAAGCGTTTTCCCTATCGCGATTAATTGGCTTCAATTCGATCAAAATGTCTACTTATGCCTTGGGCGGTTTTCCTTGAGCGCAAATGTTCTGTGCGTGTCGCAACATTTTCCAAAGATATTTTCCAAGGGATTTGTACATTTGCGGTGCCTTTGATTTAGGATACCTACTCATATTTGACCAATAACCAGACATTTTCGAGTTATGGATCGACATACCGAAATACCAGTAACTTTTCACATGGGTGATACTGATAAGTTTAATTTGTATCAATTGTCGAAGGCAACGGCTACGATTGCGATGACATGTGAAGTAAATAAATGTTTCTCTCTCTCTCTCTCTCTCTATTATGATTGTTTATCTTTTACAGCGGGTCTCTGTTTGTCGCTAAAATTAGTGGTTCTGTCTCTGTTACGCATCACTCATTAATAATTGAAAGACTCGAGATTGCAGCAATTTTTAATATGCTGCTTTGCTGCACTTAGTGAGCCAAAGGAATCTGTTATGAGACAAAAGACATCAAATCGGTTTATCAAAAGCATTTATTTTTTCATATATCTTTACTTCTGCTTTACATTATATACCCTTTTTATAGTCCAGTGGACCCGGGGTTTGAGTACATTCTAATTTCATGATTCATGATTGTCTTTTTCAACTTCATCTTTGGAGGTATTATCGACGATAAATATCTTTAGTTAAACCTTTAATGATGCGCAGTATCAGTGCAGTTTTCTGTTCATTACTATCTGTTATTTATTTAATTCAAACCTTCCGAAAAGTGATTATTTTTGTTGCTGGCTGCATAGAAAAAATTACAGCTTAAAACAGTTTATCGAAATCTTACAGGAATGGTTTCACTAATAAGTTAATTTAGTCTTTCTGTTTTAAGAAAAGTTTCGTCAGCCTACCCTGAGCAGAACTGAGAACACGTCATCACATAAGTATCGAATATCAAATGAAAGCCTTCCGAGTGTAGTTGATTCGTTATGATAAGTACAATTGGATGTGCTCAAATTATAGGTTGACACTTAACCGGTTCTTAAATGACCAGGTTCAGTAATTTACGGATCACCGAGCAAACCGCTAACGATTATCTGCCCGCAGATAGTTAGGTATAATGACCGCAGGGTTTACTAAATTTATATTTCATCAGATCGTCACCAGCCTATATACGTCCCATTGCTGGGCACAGGACTCTCAGAATGAGAGGGCTTCGGCTATGGTTCTCACGCGGGCCCAGTGCGGATTGGGAACTTACACATCATTGAATTGCTTCGCGGATGTGTGCAGGTTTCCTCATAATGTTTTCCTTCACCGAAGCTCATGGTACATTTCAAATGTAATTTCGCACATAAATTTCAATAAACTCAGAGGTGCGAGCCCGGTATTCGAACCCACGATCCTCTGCTTAAGAGCTCACAGGCCACTAGGCTACCACGGCATTTAAAAAATTAAAATTTGTGCACAAAAAAGCAATTTGAAAAATGAGCTAACATCTGTACCACATCTATGATCTTAAAGCTACTTAACAAGTATTTGTGGTTAATAAGGCAAGACGGCATTCCGAAAAGTTGGCGGTTTACAGCCAACATGTGTGGATAAACGATCCTTTTACGAAAACAACGAAAATTCGACAATTTAGCTCACTAACCCAGCGGTATCCACGAATTTTATTATGAAGAAGATTTGGGACAAAGATGTATACTATAGAATATAACATGAAAGCTAGCCAGCTAATGCATTGAGAATACTGATGTGCTGATAAAAAATTTCCAATATTGCAATTTCCGAGAACTTTTCTAACTTCTTGGAAACTCCCCATATTGCGAATCTGCATTTGAGAATCGCCTTTATTTTTAGAATACCGTTGACATAAACGTTGAACGCAACGATACCCAACAAAGGACAAACCAGCCCGTCGACACACTTCGACGATGAGAGACCTATCAATGGCAGTGTTAAGCAATTGCCAGGCAATTGCCATCCATTCACAACCACTTGTATCCAGGAAACCGCAGTACCTATGTACTTAAGATGCTGTTGGGATAGGTGTTTCTTTGTTTGGCACATGGGACAGAGGATCCGAAGTTTTTATGTATTTTCATAAAATACTTACGATGTTTATTTATATTGCTTGCTACCGAGTATGAAGGCCGCAGCGATTTTCTGCAGGAATTGTATTGGTTTCATAATTGTCATTGTGTAATTATTGTATGTTCTTCAGTAGCTATTTCGCGATTTAAATAACTTCAATTAGTTCACGATCAGGATTTCCACGACCCTGACACACCTCATGTTCACTAGATTAATTATTGAAATCATTTTTTTTATTAGTTATCTAAGTTATCTTTTTATTCACTACTATCATTTTTGTGTAATCATTCGGCGGCCATCAATCAAAACCTTTATTTTTTTATCGTACTTACGTTATTTTTACTGGCGACATAATTTTATTTAAATCGTGTTACAGCATTTACAGCTCTGACCTTAAACTAAAACCAATGCTACAGAAAATAGGTTATCTAATATTGTAAATGTATTATGTTATGTATGATTCTGATACCATCGTTTCATTTAAATTGGTATTTTTTTCAATTAGGTACTGCGTTCTTTATTGTCTCCTATTATTTCACATCAATTCAGGTAATCGCCTCATTCAAAATTGAAATCCGAAATTGTATCTCCGTATGCGTAAATTGTACGGTTTTGTACTTACATAAACGTCCAATTTCCTATAAGGGTCATATTTGAAAAAGGATCACACCTACAAATATTTTTATTGGAGTTTTAGCTTGGTGTCTTATAGAAGATTGTCATAAAACGTTTATTAAACGGGCTACTGTTTCTGAATGTAAAAAGAAAAAGAGTGTTAAGCGAAAACATTTCGACTCCGGCGCAGCACGTAAATAGCGGGTTATTCGTTCTGTCTACGTCTGACTCAGTTTCCCGAGAGAAGCGCGCGGGGACGGTCGCGTCGCGGCGCTCTTGTCAACCACGATCGAGCATCGGCATTACATAAATAACATTTTTTTTCAACGCCGTGTTAAAACCGTCCTGTTCTTCTGTTTATTTAATAAAAGAGCTAAAATTCGCGTCGTTTACCAAAGTGGAGCATCCGTATTGCTCGTGGTCAGTTTTGCAAAGGTAACTAGGTAGTTGCTTAAAAATAAAACTGTATCTTTCAACGAAGTGTGATGTAAAATTTCCCGATCGTGAATGAAAATATGTTGGCATCGGTTGGCTGTCGATTTCACTTTCCGTACGAGCGCCGGTGGAGGTTTGATTAGTAAAGTTGATGGATTCATTCCTGCGGAAAGATCGCTTGCGTTCACATTCCTGGCTTCATACAACAACGTGGCCCACTACGTGTCGAACCCGTCCCCGTAATCAAACTTTCTGTGAATTAGTCACGACCTGATTGCCGCTATTCTTTAATTCATGAAAGCAGAATTCTGACCAATATCGGCTCTTGGTGAATAACCGTGTTGTATGCTCTTTTTCGCCTTGTGCCGTATATAGATGCATTAACATGCACATCAGTACACTTCACATGCTTGACTAGTAAGAGTGTGCAAATTATGAGTGCACCTGCACCTAGCGAAGAAATTACATGGTATCGTATTTACCCCGACGTAGAACTTGAATTGAATGGTCCGTAATAGCATTGCATGCGTTCATGGTTCACTAGTGGCTATTAAAAAGGGATCATATAAGAATCATCGATTTCTTCATCTAATTTATGCACTAGCTTATTTGTATTTACTGTTCTATTAATTACGATTTTAATTTCATTTTCATCATCATCATCATCAGCCTATATTAGTCCACTGCTGGACTGTCACGCGGTAGACGGTGACACTTGTAAAAAGTCGAATCAAAGATCGATAATCGACGACTTGCCGTAAGACCCTAGGTGGCACATCACTAGTCGCGCTTAATTAAGTATAGTTATACATACGGAACCGCGGCCTCCTATAAAAGCTCGCGCGCGCCGTAGGGATCCACACTCTATTTCAAATCTTCAGAATAAAAGCTACGAGTACGGAATCCCCAGTTATATGGTGAGTAAATTAATTATCATTGTCTAAGTGCTCAAGGTGTCTTATTGTATTTTATTGCTTTTTATTCTAAGTGTAATTTCAAATGTAAATCATGTTAATAAATTAGGTCTAAGTGTTTCGTCGGGGCGCGTTGACCGTAGGGCCAACGGCCTCCAATTTGAATTATAACGTAGCTTCATTTTGAATTTAACGGCGAACACAGACTGTTCAACCTTATTCAAATTCGCCTATTTGTTCCTAAGTCTTACTCGAGGACCTAGCCGACTCTTTGACGCACTACCCCTGGTGGACGTCGAAGAGCTGCCTGGGCCCTCGTCGTAGAAGACCGCCTCTGACACCGAGAAAATTACAGGGACCCAGATCGGGGCTAAATTAAAGCCTGAAACTGCTGAGCTGCATAACGCACATCTCCACTACCCTACCGGAAGACACGCTTCTGCCTGAGGACGACATCCTGACCCAAGGCTCGCCTCTACTGCGACCCTCGCCTTCGGCCCCTTCTGCGCTGGCAGCGTCGTCCTCACCTTCGTGTCCGTCCAGGGGAGTACTAGTGCTCCTTGGGCGTGTGTGTGTGAAAAGAATAAGTCAATAGTGCCGTTCTGCCCTGAACTCTCTTAAAAAGCTCACGTTATCCCTGAGACTACGTTGTTCTTTGGATATTGTAAACAATAAACCTCTGTAAAGTTCCATTTGTTTCACTGAATAGCCAAGGAGCGACCCTACACTAAAAAATATTCACGAAAGGTGATAGTCGGCGCCCAACTTGGTTAGTTCAGTTCAGTTCTTAGCACTTTTTCTATACGCGCACTAGCGGCACCCATTAGTTCAGTTCAGGTCTTAGCACTTCTTCCGCACACGCACTCAAAGAGTTGGCTTCGGTCATTTCTAAATACTTTTATACTTATTTTATTGTAAAATCCGACTATTGCAGTAACAATTCGTTCGCTGTCTGAGCTCGGCTTAAGAATAGGCTCAGCCGTTTTCTCGTTCGGTTACGTAGAAGTCGTAAAAAACGTTGTTCCTGTCGGTAACAAGTGGTTATTTTCTAAATTTTTAATTTAAATTAACGTAAACAAACATTAAATTCACTAGCAGTAATTTGAAATCAACGGTTCCTAACGTATGTACTTAAATTAAAAATATTAACGGTCAAATATTTTAAATACTGAACCGTTAATTTAAAATCCACTCGCGCTTGGCACATCCGCTCGCGCCCTAATTATTCGAATCAACGGTTCCTTCCGCACCGCTCCGTTGTGTTAGCAACGACCGCGCGCTCTCTTTCGCACCCGTGTGCCTAGGACACTTAGCAGATTCAAATACGCAAGCGTTAACGGCTCGATCGCGACCAGTGTCAATTTAAAATACACATTAACTACATAATAACTACCACAGTTGGCATTTCAAATTTATAACGAACCACTCAATTATCTAACAACAACCTTAATTAGTTGTACCGACAAGAACATTAATTTAATCAAATTTAGCATCACTTCTCGAAAACTTTAAACTTAACTTCAAACAACTCGCGATTTTTAACACTTTACTGCAATAATCGAATTATTTTAGCACCTTACCTATACCTGCGCATACTTTGAGCATTTAGACAACTAACTACAACGCGCTACGTGTTTCAATAGCAGGCTAGCCATTACAACTGAGTTAACTACTTAACGTTCAATTCTACCAACGTTTAATACGACTCGCAGCCATACGTTGCGGCACTTAGGGTAATACGCGTAAGTCGCACTTTCCTTCAACACTTACTTATCGATCTACGGTTCGTCTTGTAACTACATTTCAATATTTTAAAATTATAAACGCACCTTAACGCGCACACTTCGGAGAACAGGTTGAATAAATTCTAATATCGCGGGTAACTTACAGCTTTTAGTGTACTAAAAATGGCACATCGCAATATTAAGTATTTATCGCTACAAAAAACAGAGTTATCTTATGAGGTGGCTATTCGCGGAACTACACCGGCACTTACAGTACAAGAATTACGCGGTCAAATAGTGAAACTAGCACCCGGTTTACCGGCCCAAGATATATTAGAATCGGGACTAGACCCCGTCGACGACCTAAAAGGCGTAGCAGAAAGTTTAGCAAAAGCGCAGTCAAATTTAACCCTAATCAAATCAAAGTTTGACGATAATTTATTCGTGCGTACAGACAATTTGTGCAGTCATATCTACCATCGTCTTAGGAGAATAATTACTACTACACCCGAATCGGAGGCAGTATTGAAATCATGCTTAACTAGCTTTCAAAATGTATCAAAGGAACTAGCTACTATACGTGCTAAGTTTGATCAAGATAGTGAGGAAACCTTTTTGGAAAGTGAGGACAACCTAGAACAATTGAACACTTCTTCTCATAGTTTCGCGCAACCACCACCAAATATATCAGTAACATGTGACCGCGGCATAACCTCTGATTTTGCAAAACTTCGCTACAGTGGAAAAACTTGTGTCCGCGCTTTCGTCATTCGTGTAAACGAATTTCTCTCAGCTAGGAAGATTAAACCAGACAAATTCCTTTCTTTCGCGACTGAGATATTTGAGAGCGAGGCCTTGTGTTGGTATAGATCGGTTAAAGATAAGATTACCACTTGGAACGAATTGTCTAAACAACTCGTATCCGTATTCTCACAGCCAGACTACGATTATAAATTAAAGGCGGAAATTCGCGCCCGGACTCAAGACGACTCCGAAAACATAACAATTTATTTAGCTATTATGCACGCAATGTTTTCACGACTAACTGTACCTATGACTGAAGATGATCAGTTAGAGATTTTGTTGCATAATATTAGGCCCTGTTTCGCGGCAGTATTAGCTACAGCTACTTCAGTGACCACTATAGATGAACTCCGTACCGTCTGTCACAAATTCGAACTAGTTCAAGCTCGAATGTCTAGCTATAAAGAGCCACCGCGCCCTACGGCAGGTACACTAATCCCTGAGCTAGCTATAAATAAACAATCACAAACCTTTTCACATCAAAATAGGCATTTTGATAGGTATCAGCATCCATCCTCGGGTAACAGCGCTAATAAACATAATTACACTAACACTAAACACCGATACCCGGTGAATATTTTGTCACAAGCACCACACACTAACAATAATAAATTTTGTCCTAGGTGTAAATCTAATACACACACATTAAGAACTTGTCAAGCACCACGGACCTTGTTGTGCTTCAAGTGTGGCAAGGTGGGGGTGAAGTTCCCAGATTGCACTACATGTAATAAACACATACCTAGACCCACTTCGCAAACAAAAAACTAAGTTCGTGGCGAGGACGTCGTTACATTAGGAGGGCTAATAAATGGTCACAATGGCTGCATTTCGTTAACACTTTTTTTAATTCTTATAAGGTAACGACGATCTCGCCCCACTCACATAAACAAAACAATTCGCAGCAGGACTTAGGGCCGCGCGACGCGCGACCGTTCATAACTATCTATATAAACAAACTGAGAATTCCACACTGCTTATTGGACTCGGGGGCGGCCGTAACGGTGCTTGGCAAAGATTATCATAACACATTACTTACCTATGGGCATACCATGCGTTTTGATGATTACATTAACATAGAGGCGGCTGCTGGCCGGCGCTTGCGTAGTATAGGATACTTTGACCTCGACATAACTTTTGAGAATCAAACTCACTCTATAAGGGCATACGTAGTGCCCGAGGTCAATAATTCTGTCATACTAGGGATAAACTTTTGGCGGTCTTTCAAAGTTTGTCCTAAATACGTAAGTGCTTTAGCGGCAAGCGAGACCGTCACTAAGCATCCAGACAGAATTATTCGACCTCAGGCACTGCATTCCTACACTAACCTCACAGAGGCTCAGCGCGTGCAGGCAGATAATATTATAGGACAGTTTCGCGACATCTCTTACGAACAAATTGGTCTCGGCCGTACTAACTTAGTTGTACATAACATTGACACGGGCACTACCGAACCAATTAGACAACGTTCCTACAGAATGTCACCGGAGAAACTCAACATAATAAACGAACAGGTCGACGAAATGTTGCGTCTGGATGTTATTGAACCATGCGAGAGCGCGTGGTCCTCGCCAGTACTAGTAGTAGGGAAGAAGGACGGCAAACCTAGGTTCTGTCTCGACAGCCGTAAATTGAACGCGGTAACTAAAAAGGACGCGTACAGTCTTCCTTACATATCTGAGATATTAGACAATCTTAGGGACGCGAAATTCTTAACTAGCATTGACTTGTCGAAGGCGTTCTGGCAGATACCTATAAATGAAAAAGATAAGTGTAAGACAGCTTTCTTTGTACCATCACGTGGTACCTTCTCGTTCAAAGTGATGCCCTTTGGTTTGACGAACGCACCAGCTTTACAACAGAGACTAGTAGATAGCCTATTTGGACCTGAATTCGACAACAAAGTATTCTGTTATCTCGATGATATAGTCTGTGTCAGCGACTCCTATGACAATCATGTAACTTTGCTCCTAAAAGTCCTAGCGAAGCTAAAACACGCAGGTCTCACTATAAATTATGAAAAGACACAATTCTTTAGGAACTCATTAAAGTACTTAGGCTACGTGGTAGACGAGCAAGGCTTACGCACGGACCCAGATAAAGTAGCCGCGATTCTAGATTACCCCAGACCAACAAACACAAAGGAGGTGAAAAGATTTCTAGGCACCGCGTCTTGGTACCGTAGATTTGTTCCTAATTTTAGCACATTAGCAGGCCCACTAAATTCCTTGACTTCACTTAAAAAAAATGCACCACTATTTGCATGGACAAACGAAGCTGAACAATCGTTTGTACAACTCAAGTCTTGTCTAATTAGTTCTCCGGTCCTCTCTTGCCCGGACTATACGCAACCATTCGAGGTACACTCAGACGCAAGTAATTTAGGCGTAGGATCAATGCTCTGCCAAACTATTAACGGTCAAGAACATCCAGTCGCATACATGAGTCGTTCCTTGTCAAAGGCGGAACGAAACTACAGTGTTACAGAACGCGAAACCTTAGCCGTCCTAGTCGCACTCGAGCATTGGCGCTGTTATCTCGAGAATGGTCGCACATTTAAAGTCTACACTGACCATTCATCTCTAAAATGGTTTTTATCTCTAAGTAATCCTACAGGCCGTTTAGCTAGGTGGGGAGTACGACTATCATCCTTTAATTTTGAGATCTTACATCGACGCGGCAAAGACAACGTCGTTCCTGACGCCTTATCTAGAGCCGTGCCAGTGTCAGCGTTAACACTTGCAAACGCGCATCTCACGACAAAGGACAAGTGGTACTTAGATCTTTACAACAGCTGTACTAACGCGCCACAGGGTTTTCCTAACTATAAAATAGTAAACAACTCCCTCTACAGATTAACGAAGTCTGACACTAGATTTGCTAACGAGTTCACATGGAAGGAAGTAGTACCAGAGGAACTACGTCACCAAATAATTAGCGAAAATCACGATGTACCTACTGCGGGACATCTAGGCGCGTTCAAAACCTACCATCGTTTGGCTCTCAATTATTTCTGGAAAGGAATGTACAAGGACGTGTCTAAATACATTGCGTCATGCGACACTTGTATAGCTTATAAACACCCAACTCACGCTACGCTAGGTGAGATGGGTCGTCCTAAACACTGCTCACGTCCATTCCAGGTTATCTCCTTGGATTTCATGGGCCCACTAACTACTACACGAAAGCAAAATAACTACTTATTTGTGGTGACATGCGTATTTTCAAAATATTGCCTTTTGTTTCCTGTACGTAACGCGTCCTCAGCTATAGTCATTAAGCACCTGGAAGACTCAGTTTTCCTCACTCATGGTGTCCCTCAAACCATATATATGGATAATGCTACTTATTTTACCAGCCGCGAGCTGAAATCCTTCCTCGATAAATATAAGGTACCTAATCAGTTTCTTATAGCACGCTATTCACCTCATATTAATTTGACAGAACGTTATAACAAAACGATAATGACTTGTGTATCTACCTTTGTACAAAACGACCACAGGTCATGGGACATTAATCTGCCAAAAATACAATTCGCTATAAACAACTCCATAAACGAGGCGACGGGTTACACTCCCGCTTTCTTAGTACACGGCAGAGAATTGGTAACGTGCGGTTCACACTACGTCGATAATGAATTGGGTAATGAACTACTATTCTTACCGCGCGACGCCTATGCGCAAAACGTAGGATTCCTAGCAGAAACATTCGACAAAGTCCAGCACGCGCTATACAATGCACATCAGAATAGTATTAAGAGGTATAACTCACGCCGTAAACCAGCGCACTTTAATGAAGGCGATTTAGTATGGAAGCGTACATATTTCCTCAGCGATAAGTCCGCTAACTTTTGTAAGAAATTAGCACCGAAATTTGTAAAGTGTAAGATCATTAAAAAACGTTCACCATTAGTATTTGAACTACAGGACTTATCTGGAAAGAATTTAGGCGCGTGGCATATTAAAGACATCAAATTAAAACCAACAGGTTAATTACTCGTAGATAGCGTTCGGCCCGTGGCGGAGCCGCAGCGCGCAATGACCTCATTGGTCGGCGTCCGCGATCACTCCTCCCCCTTGCGCCGTCGCAATTATCTCGCATTCCGCTAGTAGCAGCGCAAGAGCAACACGTTCCGGCCGCTTAAACTAAAATCTAATCACTCGTAGCGACCTCGTAACGATGTTTACATTCCGCGCGCTGCTACGCAACCATGATACTTGCGCTAACTTAGAGGCAAGAAACCGTCGTGAAACCCGCGAATGGTCATCTCACATGTATGAATCGTCTGTTTTAAACTAAGCCTAATACCAGTACTACTGACTTCTGTAAAGTCCCCTACCTAAGCTGTATTCAGGAACCGAGCGGTGTTGGAAACTCGAAATCATAAGCCTTATTCCACCTGTTTACAATAGTACTACGGGCGGCCGGTAACCCGAGGACAGTCGTTATCTATATGTGTAGTTAGATCTCCTTTCCATTACAACCTTTACCTAGGGGTCGGAGTAGGCATATACTATTGTTCTATCTCTTTTAACTTGTAGAAGTATGAATGATGAGCGTGAGCGTGAGGTATGATAGATAACTCCTAAGTTTTAATAGCCGAAAATCAACTTAGGTTGATTTTCTCACCGGGAAAGAGGGGAATGTCACGCGGTAGACGGTGACACTTGTAAAAAGTCGAATCAAAGATCGATAATCGACGACTTGCCGTAAGACCCTAGGTGGCACATCACTAGTCGCGCTTAATTAAGTATAGTTATACATACGGAACCGCGGCCTCCTATAAAAGCTCGCGCGCGCCGTAGGGATCCACACTCTATTTCAAATCTTCAGAATAAAAGCTACGAGTACGGAATCCCCAGTTATATGGTGAGTAAATTAATTATCATTGTCTAAGTGCTCAAGGTGTCTTATTGTATTTTATTGCTTTTTATTCTAAGTGTAATTTCAAATGTAAATCATGTTAATAAATTAGGTCTAAGTGTTTCGTCGGGGCGCGTTGACCGTAGGGCCAACGGCCTCCAATTTGAATTATAACGTAGCTTCATTTTGAATTTAACGGCGAACACAGACTGTTCAACCTTATTCAAATTCGCCTATTTGTTCCTAAGTCTTACTCGAGGACCTAGCCGACTCTTTGACGCACTACCCCTGGTGGACGTCGAAGAGCTGCCTGGGCCCTCGTCGTAGAAGACCGCCTCTGACACCGAGAAAATTACAGGGACCCAGATCGGGGCTAAATTAAAGCCTGAAACTGCTGAGCTGCATAACGCACATCTCCACTACCCTACCGGAAGACACGCTTCTGCCTGAGGACGACATCCTGACCCAAGGCTCGCCTCTACTGCGACCCTCGCCTTCGGCCCCTTCTGCGCTGGCAGCGTCGTCCTCACCTTCGTGTCCGTCCAGGGGAGTACTAGTGCTCCTTGGGCGTGTGTGTGTGAAAAGAATAAGTCAATAGTGCCGTTCTGCCCTGAACTCTCTTAAAAAGCTCACGTTATCCCTGAGACTACGTTGTTCTTTGGATATTGTAAACAATAAACCTCTGTAAAGTTCCATTTGTTTCACTGAATAGCCAAGGAGCGACCCTACACTAAAAAATATTCACGAAAGGTGATAGGACATAGGCCTCCCCTAATGAGCGCCATAGCGCCCTGTTTTTCATTTCATTTTGGAGATCTGTAACTACGTAAATGACTTCATTAATTGATACCACTTGTATATTACGAGTAAAGAAGGCTTCTACTTCACAACACCTTCACTTATAAAATACTGTCTTGTGTAGTTTAATTGTCTACAGTTGTACCATACCCATTGATTTTTATTATATAATTAGTATGTATTGCTATGTGAATTCTGTTAGTTTATCATCATCATCATCATATCAGCCGTGAAACGTCCACTGTTGGACATAGGCCAGTGGCGTAGCTAGGTAACAAAGGGCCCTGGTGCAAATAAAAAATTGGGGCTCCATTACTATCTAAACTGGTTAGGGTTTTTAAGTAAAATTATTAAATACTAGCTGTTGCCCGCAACTTCGTCTGCATAGGATTCGTTTATCGCTATCCCGCAGGAATTACGCAATTTTCCGGGATAAAAAGTAGCCTATGTGTTATTCCAGACGCTAACCTATGTATGTTCCAAATTTGATCCAGATCTGTCCAGCCGTTCTGGCGTGAAATAGTAACAAACATCCAAACTCACAAACTTTCACATTTATAATATTAGTAGGATTACTTCTGGCAAGGATTCGAGGGCCCCTGCTGCACCGCCTAGCCCCTTGGTAGCTACGCCACTGACATAGGCTTCCCCTGTCAACATCCAGCTGCCTACTGGAAACGGCTTGCATCCACCGTGAACCCGCAGTTTTAACCAAGTCATGCTTCCACCTCGTTGATGGACGTTCTACTCGAGAATTTTCGGCCCCTCCGACCGACCTTGGCTATATCAGTGACCCTTGTTCTTCTACATATCTCCTAATTTCTAATTCGACCCCGTAGAGAAACCCCAAGCATAGGTCTCTCCATACCAGGCTGAACAACTCTGAGCCTATTTATAAGGCCCATAGTGAAGAGAGAGTGACTGTTGGTTCATGATGGGTTATTTTCACAATAGACTTGAATTTTTTGTTTTTCAAAAGTTTTGAAACGATTAATAGACGGCACAGTACATTAATTAGGTATGCATTCCTTGACGGATTGCGTGAAATTTCGAAACCGAACTATCAAAGCCATTATCACCTGATGCTCATAGTGTATAAGCCAGTCTGTATAAAGTCTATTTTACCCACTACATACATTAATTTGAATATTGAATAAATATGCATGCCTGCAATTGGGATTGTCTAAAAAAAAATACCTATCCTTTTTATATTTTTTTTGTGTAGAATAGTCAATTATAAGAAACTAATTTCAATATTTTCTCATATAACTCGGTATTTTTTTCACTATTAATTATTGAAAGTATTTTGGTTGATGACGTCAGAGTTTCCATTGCCGGTATCACACATCTGCTTATTGGATAAATTGGTCATAAAACGTATGTGAAGCGCCGCCATTAACGTCTTTTCTATCTGTGGTGAAGTTGGCAAACTGTCATCAGTATCAATGTCAACATGATTCAACAATAACACAGGAACATTCACGCGATCTTCTCCTATGAATTTTATATTTTCACAACCGTTACACATACCATAACATTCTGCGCGAAGCAGAAAGGTCCATAAACACATACCAGGTATGATCGAGACAAAACAGGACCCGGAAATAAGTCAGTAAACTCAGTAGGCGAAAGTAAACTGAAAACGTAATATTTTCGCTCTTCATTAAAATATTTAGCGGAAAATCTTTCATGTGAGCGAAGCACATCGCTGTGTGGTTACACTCTTGCCTAATTATCTACCGAAAGTGCTTCTAGATCTAAACTATAATACAACAATATGAAAGTAAACGGTGGAAAAAACAAGAATGACAGTAACAAGATTGCCCATTTGCTTGTCATCTGTCATAAGATGAATGAAATGTCAGATTGCGGGTCCAAATTGAACTCCGTAGTATAATCCACGCGTAAATAGCATAGAATTTGTAACCTTTGCAAATAAAGTACATTTTGGACCGTCTACATCATGTCTGGGAATGTCAAATGAAGGTCATTGCTTATTTTTCATGTAATAAATTCATTATAGTAAAATAAAATAAAGTAAATACAGAAAACGATTTAAAAAGCATTTATCTCGAAATGGTTTTCGATTTACTATACATTGTAAAAAAATAGACAATCCCAATTTCGATAAGTCATTTGCTTACAATGGCTAGTTTGAGTCACCCGTTGCGAAATGAACCTACATATCAAAGTGTGGGCACCAAGTGGACTACTTTCCACATACTGCATACCTTTTATTCCAGAAACTTTGCCTTTGCGTTGTTGCTTGACTCATGGCATGAGTTTCATAAACATTAGCTTTGTAGATGATGTATCAATTATATCCACTACAATCATCACGACTGTATTCGTAAATCCTTTGATGGTTTTCGTCTCAGTTATGGCAAGAATTGACAATTGCAACAATCAACTGAGGGTTCACGGTCAAAAATATAATGGAATTTTCTAATCATAACAGTTTTGTAATCTATAATAATAAATAGTACAGCTTAGGATACATCCGTACTTATTTCAAGCGGTTCTTCTTCAAATTCTATTTGACGTTAGTCTTGGAGTATTTATCTCAATTCATATGCCGGTTTTATAATTCATAACCGACGCCGGTCGTATCTATCGGCTTTTCCTTCTAGTAATTAATAGTAATTACGTCATTCTCATCTCCATCTGATAAAGCATTTTTGTACACATCTGTGTGGTTTATAATATTTGCCATGTGGTTCGTTTGATTGTTCAGGTGTAGAGGTGTAGACACGCCCCAAGTTTTACTGTAAATGTATGTGCCATCATTAGTGAAAATGTGTACAGACGTTAGGTTATATTATAATTCAGACCAAATTTGTTACCGACGGAAATGTGGTTACTAATTTATTTATTTTTTATCTAATATTTTTACGAGGGTTACGTGCACTTGTGTGACTATGCCAGCAAATCTGGTTACTAAATTGACTCGTCTGTATTTTTACTTTTCATCTACTATCAAACTGTAATGTGCAAGCGTCATCTAATATGCGGTGACTTCCTGTTTTCATAATTCTTCGTGTCTTCGTATTTTTCTTCTTTGTTGCCGTATTTGGTGGCAAATGCAACGTTGTCAGGTCATCTTTCAATCACGCGTTCATTTTCTGTTCAAAGTTCATAACATTTAATGCAGCCAGATAACACAGTGATCACCACGTGAATATGTATGTCTTATCATGAGGTGCGACCTCCTCACCTTACGTGCTCCGAGGCGTGCTAATTTAATGGACACACCCATTGATATGAGATGTTGGTGGTATGACTTTCAACTTTTGTTTTTGGTTAATTTGGTTTAGCTCTCTTTCATGCATGATTATCAGCATGCTCATAAATGGGTAAAGTAAGTGGATCATCTATATAGATGACCGAGACATTGTTGCATCCCAGCACAAAACATTTTTTATAAATATCTATTGTCTATTTCACAGTTTTATTCATTTTACACACATTTGTTTTTATTTCTAACGTTTGTAGATTAAGTAGGAATATAATGTAGATGTGACACTGACGCCTGACAGTTACAGCAGCTAAACTTTTTTTTTTTTAATTTTGTGACAAACATTTAATGATTCATTTAATGACGAAAGGTTACCTTTTACCAAAATATCTGGAAACGTAAAGTATTTTTGAAATCGGACAAGATAAATGGGATAATTGCTTGTTTTCCTCCAAATGGTTTTCAAATTGGAGCATGCTAAAAAAAATTAACAATGCCAGTAGGTGTTATTTTCTTCTTTTTATCTTGACTATCACGTTTTCCGATTGTTGTTTCTCGTAATCTATAATTAAACATTTTTATTATTCCTGTACGCATGTTTACATTTTATACAGGTTATCTTACGAATGGGAGTGATTTAACCGGTCTCCTCATTTTGTTGCCCCAATCGTAATTATGTACATCGATGACATCATATATCGCGTGTCAGATTTTTTAAAGTTAGTGAGCCATTATCTATGTTTTTCCTGAGGTAGGTGCCAATACAATTTTTCTATACTTCCGAACCGACTTAAAGAAATGCAAATCAATCTCGCATCATTTACCTACTACATTGAAGTAGTGCTCTATGTCAATTTCGATACACAAGTTTTCTATAACCTTTTTAGTGACAAAGGAAAGATCATAAAAAAGACTAGAACAACGAAATGTAGTAGATATATTAAGAATACTATTCCAAAAATATTTAGGTAGGTACCTACGATTCGTATGCTTGTACCTATTTCTTTATTTACTATCTCTGAATGTTGTCTAATCAAACGCATGTACTCGATGTTCTATTACGTCTAATTTCTCTAAATTGAAAACATGTTTGCTATCAGGTTTTAGTTTTCCTTTGATAGTGATTTGTCTATCTTCTACTTTAATCCTTTCAAACACTGTGAAGTTTCTCGTTTTTGTTTTATATTCTCAATCCTTTTCCTGACTAAATTAAATATGATATTATTTGCTTTAGATAAGTCTTCGTTATTTAACTAATGACGCACTATAAAACAGAAGTTTTGCCGTTCAAATTCCATCCTAGTAAATAATAATCTATAGTTTATCATCGGGCAATTAGGTCGCGTTCCTACGTAGGCTCTTATTTCTTGTGTTCCCTATTACATCTGTATCATTCAATTTCTTATCTGTCACCAACTCGGCATGCGATATATCATTAGTTGACAGGTCAAGCGAGTTTACTTCGTGAAGACGCCGCCTCGGCGGATTAGTACTAGCCACTTCACCAGTGAGCTACAACGTCTTGCGAAAAATAATTCGCAATTCGAAATTGAAATCGACAGCCACCTAACTTTTTTTAACATCGACAGTGATTCGTTGTTTGTATTTCGCGGGTGTTCAAAATTAACCGCTTGAGTGTTTATGACTGGCGGGTGGATTGGAGTGGGAATGTGACGGGGGGCTGTGATTGGTCGACGATGGAAACCATGGTGAACGTGTGGGCGGTGGTGGAACATGTGAGGGTGGCCAGCGGAGCCGCTGAGTTGGCCATCTTCACCGCCATACTCTACTGGTTCTTTACTTCGAGGTGCGTTTTTTATTATAACTTATAGTAATAAAGGTGTGTTTAAATTGTAAAAAATATCTACTTTGACTTTTTGAACTGTTTTGAGAAAAACCAAATTTCATTCGTTACCTAAAATTTTGTTAATTTTTATATTAAGTAGGTACCTACTCAAATCTACTATTGCTTTTTTAATTTGTAAAAATTTTCGTTAACTACACAAATTCCTTCAACACAGTCATACCGTTTATAATAAACTAGCTTTTGCCCGCGGCTTCGCACGCGTGAACCATGAGCATTTCAAAGAAGCTAGCAATCAAGCAAGCGAACAACCAAACCTGCAAGCTTTCAAGCATGCAAGCAAGCGTGCAAGCAAGCATGCATGCAAGTAAGCACGCAAGCATGCATGCATGCAAGCAAGCATGCAAGCATGCATGAAAGCAAGTATGCAATCAAGCATGCAAAGCAAGGACTCAAGCAAGCATGCAAGCAAGCCCCCGCATTGCCCCGCTACCTTGATTTTTCTGAAACTGTAAATATTGCAGGATTTTTATAAAACAAACCTAACCTAACCTATAGGGCTGTCCTAAAATATACCCTATATAGCTTTTGCCCGCGACTTCGTACGCGCTAAGATGTAAAACGAAAAAATAAGTTTTTTCCCGTTCCCGTGGAAATTTTGGGGAGTGCTTTCGGAGTACCTACACTTAAAGCCTTTAAAGAAACACACGCCATAAATGCTAAGTCTCTTTCTTCCGCTGTTTCGTCTGGAAACGTAAAATCCCGTTTTTTCCCGTCCCTGTGAGCGTTTCGGAAAATCCTTTCTTAGTGTTCCCCTACACTCCCGAATAAACCTACGTGACAAATTTCAACTTTCCCCCTCTTCCCGTTTTGCCCGTTCCTGTAAGAATTTCGCCAAATAGAGCATTTCCCGAAATTCTTACGGGAACAAAGAAGAATTTTGGGAAATTATCTCATAATGCTCCCCTACACTCCCCAAGGAACCCACTTGCAAAATTTCAGCTTTCTGCAACCAGTAAAACGAAAAGTCCCGTTTTTCCCGTTCCCGTGGGAATTTTGGGAGATCCTTTTGTAGTGCTCCCCTACACTCAACAAAGGAACCCACTTGCCAAATTTCAGCTTTCTACGACCAGTAAAACGAAAAATCCTGTTTTTTCCCGTTCCCGTGGGAATTTTGGAAAGTACTCTCTTAATGCTCCACTACACTCCCGAAGCAACCTACATGCCGAATTTCAGCTTTCTGCAACCAGTAAAACGAAAAGTCCCGGTGTTTCCGTTCCCGTGGGAATTTCGGGAAATCCTTTTGTAGTGCTCCCCTACACTCCCCAAGGGAACTTGAAGGCCAAATTTCAGTTTTATACGACCAGTAAAACGAAAAATCGATCCCGTAGAACTAAATATATAAATCCCGTTTTTTTCCTTATCCCGTGGAAATTTCCAAAAATCCTGAAATTAGTTTCTTAGTTATGTAATCACCTACTTTTGTATCAAATTTGAAGAGTCTAGTTATTATAGTTACTGAGATAGCGTCACTCGGAATATCGACTATATAATTCCCGTTTTTCCTTATCCCGTGGGAGTTTCCAAAAATCCTTCCTTAGTGGATGCCTACATTGTATAAGGTATATATATGCAAAATTTCAAGTCTCTAAGTCCAGTGGTTTGGGCTGTGCGTTGATATATAGTTAAGTCAGTCAGTCAGGACTTTGAATTTTATATGTATAGATGGTACATAATGGCGGTTTGAGTGCACTATCAGCTCTACTCCGCCTCGATCGAAGAGCACATTCTTGCGAAAGAAGCCAGTATTTAATTAATTTAAATTAGCGCGGTAAACTCATTATTCTAATAGACAAGTACGACTAAATATTTTTGGTAGAAGTTTACTCCTTTGCCCATAGTTTCCAACTCTTCGAATATGTCTATAGGGTAAATCGAAGCGTCTGACATCGGAAAAATCTCATTACATTAGCATTGTAATCTCTTTCAATTGTCTTGTTTCTAATTACATTTCCAATCATCGTCTAGCCGCGAAATGATCGCCTATGCAATTATGAGAACATGCAAATTTAAGTGTGGATAATATAGATTTTTCACGCTTTTATTGGCTATTAAGTTCGTAAGGAACAGTACTAATATTGCGGCCGTATATTGCGCAGTCCACAACTAGATATAGGTATACTTTATTAACCTAGTTTATGAGCGTTTTCTGTACAACATTGTTAAGAGTCTAACCCCTCTCTATTCTTAAACACTTTTAAACTTATCTTACTTTTTTATGGCATTTACCCTTGCTGTATTTTACCAAATCCTACTATATTATATGTTATCACAGGATATTCTTTCTATGAACTAGAATAATGGGGTAAAAGTTTACATACGTTATTCACATTCTTATCTCTATAGGAACAGGTAATGCTTTAGAAGGTTTTAATTTGTACACTTCTTTATTGTGATGTCATCGCCCTTATACGGTCCTACATTGTACCTAGTTGGTGAACTTACATTGACCTCTTGCATTTATTGTTTGTCGGTTTAAGATATCGTAAAACAAAGAATGGTAGCGATAACATTTTCAACATTACTCACAATAATACGCCGCGAAAACCTTTTGTTTATCAGCTGTCGACTGCGGTTCGTTACACCTTGAAGGACTTTGTACGAATACATGCGATGTACAATGATGATATCAAGGATTGTTTTGATGCCAAATGCATTCACGATAAATCTGACAACTTGGTTGAAACAGAAATTAAAATAGATGTAGAAAGTAGAAAAATCTACTAGGTTGTCTGGAAGTGATCGTTCTGTAGCGATAAGACCCCCTATTGCTTACCTAGTAATTTTCTCTGTGTATCTGTTTTCTATACTGACGAGCAAAAATAACCGTTCACTTTCCATACAATGTTGTGTGAAATGCGACCCTTTATTATTGTTCGTTAGTGTATGTTGTTTAATATATGTGGTGTTCAAAAGAGTAATTGTATCGTTAGTATTGTATTGAACACGTACATTATCCTTTTTCATAAGTAGGTATGGATTAGTGTTTCGGATCTTGAATGTTGTAAGATCTTTCGTTGTTATCTGAGTAATCCGTAACTAATAAATGCCGTAATAACGCTGAATGTGTACTGGGTCAATTCAGCGTTTTTACGGCATTTAGTTTGTCATCTTCATCAAATATTTTCAGAAGAGATGACACCCAAAGCTATTTTTTGATAAGAACCAAAGAGAGTACCGAGGCCGAGTCTAGTTTGCTCAAATTTGTTGAGACTTGACAAACAGTTGTGATAGGCATTCTTCTAATACTTAATTCAAATTGAGAAGAATTTCTTAGGTGGCTATGACTAGAATAGGCCATTTCCAATAGAATAGTATTCATACAGAAAATAACGTACAGAACAATGCCAATATTAATATACCTTTGACTCTTTGACCACCATTAATTAGTCACTTCACTGAGGTCACGCATCCCCTTATTTAGGAAAAAAAATACAAACCTGTAGGTATAGCAAAAGACTGTTTTGTCTACGTCGGACGAAGGTAAATGTCAAAATGATAAATAAAAACAAACGAATGATAAGTTGCATTTATCATATAAGCTTAACAAGCGAATATGAATAAAAAAGATAATCCTAATTTACAATACTTGCACTCTTTCTGAGCTCTGATTACTTTATATATTTGACTGATATAAAAGTCGATATCCAGAATTTTAATTTTTTGTTTTTTATGATTATAGTGTCATCTATTAACACGTGAAATGTCATATATAATAATAATAACGTACCTATGTATATGTATTTGTAAGCTATAGGACAGACAGATAAGGCCTTTGTCAATAGAGAACGCTGTGTGGGAAAAATAAACGGTGAAAGAATTAAGTGTTGGATGCAAGTAATGCAGCCACGGCCACAGTGCAATGTCACTGGCCACTTTCACCTATACTGCGCTGAAGTACCGGACTTCCCGTAATAACATGCGATACTTTTTCTGTTAAAGAGCCGTTAATTAATATACGTGTAGGCAGTAACTGCTGCAAAGCGATTGAGTTTGTACATTTGAGGATTTAGTGTACTTAACTGGATTGGTTTTTGTTCGGCCCGCCTGATATCAGATCAGTGATATAAATGGTTATCTAAACAGAATCATGGATATTCAGTTCAAAAATATTTTTAATATTTTGAGCTCTTCACATACACATACTAACATAAATCAGGTCTTTATCCCTTACGGCCCTTAGGGGGCAGATAGTCTCACTTGCCCGATAAGAGATTGAACGCAAACTACGTAGATATTTTTGTACGACTTCATCATCATCTCCAGCCTTTATACGTCCCACTGTTGGCCACAGGCCATCTCTCACAATTGGAGGGCTTGGGCTATAGCCCGCGTGGGACATATAGTTTGGGAACTTCACTTGGCAAAGTAAAATATATTTTTCATAAATGTTGGACATCCTGTTACAACAAATATCCCACGCGTCATTGGTCTGCGAAAACAAATACGAAAAATTTTAGCGAAGGACAGATCTACGCAAATAGCGCATGGAGTCAAAAATAAACCGACGATAAAATTAAATAGAACAGTTTTGTAAGTTTGTACGGAACACACTTCTTTGTGCAAAGTAGAAGATTAACAAAGAACTTTGAAGCTATTCGTACACTTATAGGTATACTAGACATCATGTTGATCCTAGAATTTATATTGGAGCTTCCCGCAACACCGAGATCCTGATAGCCCAGAACCCCGCGATTAGCAATTTGTTTTGATACTTTACAGATTGGTAAAGGTTGATTTGCTGTTTTCTAGTGGTTTTCTCGACGTGATTTGGTATTCATATACTAGGTATCTTCGAACTGTTCTGGAATATTGGAGCAGGGGGTTGGATTAAATTAATTGAATTGAACTGTGTTCAGCTAACTAACCCAACCAACATAAGTATTCTTAATTTGATAATGATAAGACAGTGTAGGTATAGGATGGATGACACTACACAAAATATTGAAATTAACCGGATACTGCGTCCAGGGTTGTCTCCTCACAAGGAAGATTTTCAACTATTAGAAGCACTTTGACTGATATCGTTAAATACTTTCAACTAAAAAAGTTACTTACTTAAATAATGAATATGACTTGTGTTATAATATAATATTTTTGTTGTTCGTAGCCGCGTAGCGGACATGTTGGAGGTGGTCGGCGAACGGGTGGGTGGTTGGTGCGGCCGCGACTCCAACTCGCTGCGGCAGGCGGTGCGCGCGCGCCGCCGGCATAACAACGACATCTATACCAAGCTAGACGCGGAGCGGACGGTGAGTGTGACCCCGACCCCGTAACCTTCGTGACATCCACTAGACTCTACTATTTGGATAATTTTTGTAACTGGAAATACCAGTTTAGAGATGAAAAAGAATAAAGATAAAGATAATTTATTCATAAATGTTTTACAAAAATTATAACAAAAAGAATACAAAACGATAGTTTTTAATTTTGTCTTGGATCCGTCACTACTTAGTCTAACCATAAGTCTGTTACAAATTAAAATATACATATTTTTAATATAATTACACGTTTATTTACAATAATTACACGTTTATTTACAATGATTACACGTTTAAGCTAATATAGTTTTTGAACAATATATTTGTTATTCGAAATAACGACCTTTGGCTTTAATTTAATACACGCCTTCAAACGATCTGGCCACTCGTCTATTGATTTACGTACTGTCTCCATTGGGAAATTGGCTACTGCTGCCCTCAAAGATTTTATTGAGAATCGATATTGCTATGGCGTTTAGAGCAGGTCATATCCTCTAACACTGACCACAATTTATAGTCCAGTGGATTTAAGTCTTGACTGGAAGAGGGCCAATCATCTGACCTGATGAAGTCGGGAACATTCCTTTCCAGCCAAGTCTGGGTGGTGCGAGCTTTATGACCTGGGGCCGAATCCTGCTCAAATGTCCAGTGTATATTTTTGAACATTGTGTCGTTCAGTGGCTTAACTACCGTTTCTAAAACCGTATCTTGATACACTGGCCGAAATGTTTACTCCTTATTCGCAAAAATGGATTTCAGAGACCCCTTCATACGGCACACCCCACCAAACCATGACGTATGCTGGATGAAGACCTCTCTGAACCCTCCTAACTATCTCTTTGGCTTCTCGAGAGTTGTGTGCGTACACTTTATCGTTTCGTTTATTGTAGTGCTGCTCGATAGTAACGTCCGTGAATAGAATATTTTTATATTTTTCATGGGCGTATCGAGATAACAGGCATTCAACTCTCTTCTCCTTCAGTGATTGATTTAAGGTAGGTATGTAATTTATATCTTCGGTAAGCTCCAAGCCCCAAGTCTTCTTTGATAATACGCGAAAGGGTCCTAGGTGGTATTTTCATTTATCTGGAAAGGATTTTCTGTTTTCTTATGGGGTTTCGGCGAATTCTGGCCCTTACAGCATTAACAGCTTGCCGTGTCCTAATCCTAACAGATCGTGGTCGCCCGGATCTCTTACTGTCGTCGACAGAGGTCGTTTTGGTGTAACCTTACCTACACAATATGTAACACAAACATTCGACTAATTCTAACTTTTTCAAAGTCTCAAAAATGTGAGATGGCTCCATTCCTACCTTATGCAGAGCAATCACAGCAATTCTATTTTCTTTGACACCCCACTCCGTTATTATTTTATTTACTTTTATGATAATTTACACGTAAATAGCACCAGAAACGTCGAAACAATTGCGTCGAAACACTACATTCGAAATTCAAATGCGTATTTTTCTGTAAGTCATTGTTGATTGCCAGTAACAGAACTTAAGTCTAGACTAGGTAGGCATAAGGAACAGTATAGTTTGCGACTAGTTAGTCTAATGACGTAAATGCCTCACATTTATTTTTGTAGGTACATGTTTATTAATGTTTTAATTTGACAGATGTGCATGAACTTCGATCGAAGCACAATTGACTGTATTATTGTTTAAACTAAAGCTCAAAAGTTCAAATCATTAAATAAAAAACCGTTTCCATTGTGAATTATTATATCAGTGAAAACAATAACAATACCATATTAATATGTCGAAGTAAAACCGTCATTTTTCCCGAAAAATATATATTTTTTTAATACATCCTCTTAAGCTTTAGGTATTGCATTAAAATGTCCACATTATTTCGTTAAATGAATGTCAAAATACAAACCATCGCGCGGTCGTCAGCAGCGAAAATGTTTTATATTCTTTACCCTTTTCCAAAAATGATTGACTAATTACAATAAATAGCTAATGAAATAAATAACGAACCAGAACAGCTTTTTTCTGTCTAAACGTTTATGTGTTGTATGACATTTTGGCGTTACGTTTGGTTGTACTCAGTTCCGGGGTTGGCAATCGTCAATGCTGTCCGCACATACTCGTACTAAATAGCGACGAGTGCACCGTGCCACTTATGTGTGTGTGCAGGTGATATGTGTGATAGTTTTTTGTTAAATTTGTTTCATACATACTTCACAGACGAAATTTAAATGGGATAAGTTTTAAATTATATCCCTAAGAAAAATTATTGCTTTTGTACCTAATAGATTTTCTGATTAAAACTTAACAGTGCAGATACGTAAAAAAACTTTTCACTAAAAATATCATGATCAAAAACACAGTGAATGCTGCTAACAAAGTAAACTCTTGTCACTCTACCTACAAAAACTCACTTGGTAGGTATATTTTAGCGCTATAGTCTGTTTCGAAGTTTTAGTTGCGCTTAAAATGTAAATCGAGGGAATGGGCGATTATAATAGGAGTCATGTTATACCTATTATGCGATGAGGCTAGCAACCCATCACTATTTTAATTCCATTTTCCACCTAGGTATACGCCCACTATCTTGCTAAATGTGGCCTGTAGGTACCTGTTACCTTAGGCTCTGTCTACCCGTAAAGGATGAAGACGTGATTTGTGTGTGTGTTTTGTGTGTGTAAAATGTAAATAAAACAATTTGAAACGTTATTACAAATAAATGTAACTTTGCAATTTGTACGGATTATTACTTGATTAGATTGCAAAATATGAAAATAATCCGTCGTGTGATTACATCAAAACTACGCGGAAGATCGTATTTCGCTTCCTTTCGTGCCGAAAATAGAACGACAATTACGAGTAGGTATGATCACTTACGCAATTTTTACGTCACAATTTTGAGGCTCCCAGGCTTTTTTGAAACGTGACGCTTTAGACTGTCGCGATGATTCTCTCGGTCCGTTATTACCTTTTAAGATTTTAGAGAATACTAGGTGGTTCAGCGGAGCTACTCCGAAATTAGAAGATAGTATCGACCCGGGCGATAGAGCAAAGCTCGGTGTTCGCAAACCTCTAAAAAACACGAAATCTAGCTAAGTATATACATTTTAGATTATTGTGAGATGACCGGCACGAAATGATGGTGAGTAGGCCTGATGGGTAAGATTAGGATTTTCTGTGCAATTCGATAAAATGCAATGACAACTGTCGGTCTACTAAGAGAAAAACCTTGATGTCCAGCAAGTGAATACAAGCAAATGACTGTGCTCTCAAATGATGGATGAGAATGTCGCCTTTGTTTACCGGGGTTCTGCATTTAAACAGAGTAAAACTAGGTCAAAACAATCCTATGTCCTAAAATTTTTAAGCTATCAGCTCGCCATCAATCTTCATCAAAATTATTTGATTACTTTAACCGTATAAACCGTTACAGTTACGTAGACGTAAACGTCAATGTGATTCCAGTATCGTAATCGTATGCAAGCTGCTATTAGAATTACTCAATTAATTTGTCGCTGCCCGTACGCATATGGAACACAATACTTGCCACATAACGCAAAACGTCATTGAGAGCGGTGTCGGTTGCACTTGCACTAACCGCTGGTGGTGTCGTAAGAAAACGGACACACGCCATAGTAATTTGTCGCCAAATTATACACTAAAGCTTAGAAAAATGACGTGATTGCACAGTCTCATCGTCTAAGGGAAGACGGCCCTAGCATTTAACTCCCCTTGGCGCGGTCCTGGCGGACCACAGGTACACACAGCAAAGCTATTCGGTAAGCAGGATAGATACGGCGCGAGCGTGCGTAGGTGCTTACCTGATTATATTGCCGTGTGTACACACAGCAAAGCTATTCGGTAAGCAGGATAGATACGGCGCGAGCGTGCGTAGGTGCTTACCTGATTATATTGCCGTATGTACACAGGGAGGACGTTCGTGGTGATAGCCCTGTGGCATTCACACATGCACACATTTCACATGTGTGCACTTCAGTTCCTTTGTGGTGCGCGTTCCGCGGCCGCTGCAGGAGACCATCGCGTGCGCTGACTTCTGGCCGAAGGGTGTCGTATTTCGTCGGTTCCGGGGCATACTACCGAATCCAACACCGGAGATGACGACGCAGCGGAGCCACAACGTTTCGTCGCCTAAATAATATTTATTATATTCTTTGAATTTTATAGCGCATTGGTTTCGACTGTAATGCTGTAATTTTTTATTGACTAAATAAATAAATAATAAATAAATAAATCTCATCGTCTCCATCACACTGGATTGAGGGCAACGCCGGAGAGGTTACAACTTAGCTATATCCCTTCGAGGTGGAGTCCCACGTATCCCCATACAACTCCATTCCTAGAGCATCCAACAGTCCTCTTCGTTACAAAAAAAGGCAAGACGCCACATCGCGATTTATCTTTTTATTGATAGCGATCAAAATAGGAAGTACTGTTTTATAAAAATCGCACAACATTGCATCACCCTGGACTGAGTAATCATCTACTTCACGAGTAGAATACGTCGCGTGACTTGGAATAAATGTAGAGGTTTGCCTAAATTAATAGATAATCGAAAACACGCGGTAAGTTTGATATCATTTTTATTCTGCAGTCACATAAAATCATGACTATACCGCTGTTTCTCTTGCGTTGCCGATACAAATATCTCGGTACCTGCTGCGATATCGATATAACAAGTGGAAATCGGTCCATACTTTGCGAACGTGCGAAAGTTATCGCTGTACATAAGTGCGCCGTAGCCTTTATAGTATAAGGTTTTGTGGTAATAAACGTCTCGAACGCGTTCGCATTAAATTATCGATATGACAACGGTCGGTTGTTGACGCGCCGGTAGAGCAACTGCCAATTCGCTCATAGTAACGAAGGCCAAGGGATCGATTTATTAAAACACATATTGTGTGAAAATACCACTCGAAAGTGGTGAAAAATTGGGCTGAATTTGAAATACGAGTAGCTTAGAAGATACTTACGGCTCGCATTCATTTTGTGAACTAGATAAAAATTTGATTAGAGCTGTAGTTTTGAAGATATAAACAGATTTATACCACTTTCGAGTGGCATTTTCACACATGTGCTTTCAAAAATCGGGCCCCAGGCCTTAACGCGGGGCACGCGTTAGATACTTAAAGGCTATGCAATAATGAGTGGCACACTGTGACGTGTGATACCCACAGTAAATTTAACGTCAGAGTGGCATTCCTACTTGATAAGAAAAAGTGTTGCGACATTTACTGTAAGAACGTTACTTTAGTCCACCTGCACAACTATTTTTCAAACTAGTTAAGAATAAACACTTTTTATTCCTTATTAGATAACTAGTTATTAAAATGGAATAAAAAGTGGCTTTTCTTAACTTTCATTCCAAATGGTGTATTCCAAGTACATAACCAAGTTTTACAACCTGCACCGGTAAAAATAATGTAGGATGATTAATTTGGATCAATTTAGGTTTAGGTGCGGCGGGGGTAGTCCCTAAGCTTTGTTTTAATTTAGGAAGTCTTTATTTTACGTTCATATTTCTTCTTTCTAAACTAATTTCGAATGACAGTTAAGAAATGCCACTTTTTATTTCATTTTAATAACCTAGTTATCAATCAAATAAGGAATAAAAAGTGTTAATTCTTAACTATTTGTGAAAAATAGTTCTAGGTGGACTAAAGGAGAACGTTCTACCTACTTACACGTCAAGATTCATATAGTTCGATTGAATACCTATAAAAACACACGCAGTGAGGCACAGTTATAAAATTACGTAGAAATTTACTCTTATATATAACAAAACGTTCTCCATCAATCAATTACCTATTACGTATGTTTTATCTCTACTCTACATACATTATAGTGTCGTGCTAGGAGGCTTTTAATTTTAAATATCAACGTGAAGCGAACAATACAAACCGATGGCAGGACTGTAAAATCAGTTTAACTGCTGCCAAGGCAATAATCAGCTGGATTTCAAAGTTACAAAGATAAAACGTTGTCAATCTTATCATTCTTCTCTAATTAATGTTGAATTGTTGTTTCTTATCTAATGTTATATAAATGATAGTTACCTATTAGTTTTGGCTTAAATAGATTGAACTTTATGCCGTTGATTATTTCAATGATATTTTGGAGTGTCGTGTGGCGTGATATTGTTTTTCGCATTGTTTATTTTACGAATATGTTGCGCAAATAATGTTAGAGTTGTATAAATTTAATATGATACCTGGCGCTGATCCACCTTAATTAAAAGATCGACAGAGTTGACTCCAGGGTAGAGCGAGTGTAGGTAGCGCTCTAGACGCCAGGTACTAGGTGTACGTGGTGCGAAGATTGTCAATATGTCGTGAAGTGGTTAAAACAATGGAACACATTATGTGTGTATACCCTGAACTAGGAGATTTCAAGGCACTAGCACATTAATTTAATTTAATTCAATCAGTTATCCCGCATAAATGTCTCATCAATACTGTAAAAGCACCCTCTGATCAAAATAGCGCTCAACTTTCTACGAAAAACCCTATAATTGGAAATGATTTTTAGTTTTACAAGGCAGTTTGTTCAAATTGATGTTTTGCGCTGGACTGCGCTAATTTCGGTATCGGGAAAAAACGTTGCTTTATGTTCTTAGATGACGAAATAAGTTACTATATACTTAAATGCCAGAATATTTTCCTCTAGCTCGTCATCGCTACGTCACAATGTCGTTCTACCAATAGATAATTAACAACAACACATCTGCCACGCCATCCACTAATTGGTATGCTACTTGCCGGTTTTTGTCTCTCTCAATATCGTCCAGCAACCTTTCCCGAATTCAGTTATACTCTGTCCTATACGTTATGTTATACGTTAGCCACATATTCACTTACACATTTTTGACGTCGCGCGAAGACTTTTTTACATATTTATGTGGATAGTTTATACGTTTTTACTTGCACACTGGTTTTGGGAGCAAATATTTTGCTTCCTCTTTCCACCTATACGCCCACAATCATGCTAAACGTGGCCTTTAGGTCTTATTACCATAGGCTCTGTCTACCCAGTAAGGGATATAGACGTGATTTATGTATGTATGTACATCGAGAAAGCATTGCCAAAAAGTTTACAAAACTATGTACGCTGTTGTCTGCACAGTGCGTCTATTTTCTTAATCTCGGCATCATCGGACTTTCAAATGTTTTAAATTGTATTTGAATCCGAATGGTACATAGTGACAATCGGACAATTGTATGGCCTGTACAACTGATAGCAACTAGACAACAGTTGAAACACAAAGTTTGACGAGGGACATTAAAATATTAGCACTGAACTACGCCTCAAACCGCTCGTGTGTCGAGGCCTCTCATTATAAAATGTAAACTACAATTTCTTTCTTATTCTAACTCTAGAATCTCTCCACAGAGCCGTGCATCGTCCTTATACCGCGTGAAAGAAGGCCCAGTCATCCCAGCACCGCAGCCAACGACGAGGCCGCCGGCTGGTCTCGCCTGCCCAAGATGTGCACCAGTGTCCAGGGTAAGTCATATGTCGCTTAGTCATCTTATCAGTGTGGTCATGGTTACATTGACAAGCCACACCGGAGAGATGCATAGTGGGTCATCGATTTCCCGAAGACTGCTCTCCGAGCGATGCGCTTCCATTTCTGCCGGCGTTACGAGAATGAAACCTCGAATGAGTAACCTTCTTGATTAATGTCAGTCCAGAGAGTTAGTCGGCCACGTGCTCTCTTGCCTTCCAGTTTTAGTTCAAGTCATATGTCTATTAAACTTAAACATTACACACTCGATTCCAATTCTTGTCGACGACGAGATTTATTTAGATTTCGCAATTTACGGCCTCAGCTATGCGCTACCGGCGCCGCGGCAAATGTTTTTGTAATACATAAGTACATTGCGTGTGTTGCCAGGTATAATGAGAAAAATGTAACCGCTCCGCGAAGAGCGTTTCGACCGTGCTTTAATTAATTATATTTAATGGTCGACTTGACATGAAACTGTGCGTAAGTTTCCGATGGCAATTTAATGAATTAATTACTAATTGCTATACTTAGCCGTCTACGGAAAAAAATGTCTATGAAATTATATTTGGCCAAAATCTTATTTTTTATCAGTTGAGGACTCAATGGCTACTTGCAATGCCTGGAATTAGATATGTTGTGATTTAATATGTGTCAACTTGTCAAGTAGAACATAAAATGTAAGCAAATGTAGAGTAGCAGTTATTTAAACAATGACAACACAAAACACTCATATCGTTTGATAACGTGAAACGGGAATATATAAACTTTTTTATTATTTTGAATTTTGTTTAGGGTCACCGCACTGATGACTAGTTAAACCAGTTCGGGACTCGCTTTGCTTTGCTTGTATTATCAGTGTTATGTTTTCCAAGTTTACATGAGTGGTTTTAAAAGGCGAGTATACCACTTTGCAAGGCCCCACACCAACAGTCCAGGCAAGTCAGCTGCCCGTTTCTCTCTACGCTCTAGCATTCAAAAAAGTGTTTTTTCTCTTAGTGTACGCTTGCTATGTATCATTTCCCTTTCAAAGCTGCATTGAAGGACCTGACACAACCGTCAACACTAAATGACTATTAGTGGACTCCTTGATTGAAGACTTCGAATGCGTAGGAGCAAAACGACACTTAAGTATAAAAATTCACCCTTACTTAACCCCTTAGACGCAGCAAAAGAAATAGAACGATATATACTTAATCCTATGCGATGGTTGGAAAGCACAGCAAAAGCGTTTCATTCTGTGAGGAGGTCTGTACTGTACCCAGGATGTAAAGTAGCAGAAGTAAGCTATCAAATGCCACTAAATAATAACTAAACAAAGTGGCTCATCTTTGACTACTTGGGTAGGTATAACCTCCAACGTCCGCGCTCCTACTACTACTTTAAGATTCTATTGTCAAAAATCACGTTTGGGAGGTGACGAAGGAGGTAAGATAGGTGGGGGTTACACTGATAGTGGAGGAGAGCCGTTAAAGTTGTAACCCCATAAACTTGGTTGCCTTGCGATGCTCCGGCGCAATTTTCACGAGTTTATCGGACAGCTGCGTAGTTATGATCAGGCGCGGAACGCGTGGTAGGCCTTTGTACTGTGCAAATACTGCGCGAATCATAATCAACGGTCACCTCGTGGCAACGCTCTTTGTTCTTGTGAGACGCTCACGTCGGATTAAAAGTATTAGAATAAACAAATAGTGTAGATCAGGTAGATACTCAAAAAGAGACAGCACATACCCTGTTGTTGTAATTTAAGTTACTGAATATTTTATTTTCATTTTTTTTTCTAATAGAGTTCCTAATGCGGGCTATCCAATTCTGCAAAACGTTAGTGATTTATTATTCACACCATGCTGGCGCTAATTTTTAACTAAAGTACATGAAAGAAATGAATTAAGCGAATGATTGTAGACCGACCGCTTAGACAAAACACGCTATTGTGAAAAAAAGTGGTAAAATATGCGAATATGTTTAATCGTCACTCTAGACTGTAGAAACTAATAAATAAAACAATTTAAATTTATAGTAAAAATTCAACACGCAGCGCTGACCAGAGCAATGTCACGACTGTCTTTTGTTTTAGTTTTCTTTTAGCGCTGCGTGCAATTAACTTTATTTGTGGCCAGTGCCAAAATATAATAGTTCGATAAAAAGGTAATAGGTGCGTCGCCTACAGTCACTAGGAAAAAACGATCCTTGGAATATACATCGCAAGTTAGCACTAGGTATTATACTTTTCGGCTTGTCTAATGCTTTAGAACTTTTAAATACGAGTACGTCATATTTTTCATTATGTCACTTATGCTTGCTGGAACACGTAAGTTAATAAAAATGTAGAAGCCGTTCTACCGACTCGCACTGGGAGCTATTTATTGTTATGAAAACAGTAGGTACAGCTGGTATCATAACACTGTCATAACATAATCTAATTAGCGTCGTGGTCTTATTAAAAAATAATAACATGGCACAAATATAACTAATAAAAGGCGTAGAACATAGATAAGCATGCATAACAAGGAAAGTGGTGTCAAATTCTGCAAAACTGTTTTAAAGATAGGAAGATACTATAAGATCTATTGAGGTCGGCAGTAACCTCTTTGTTGAGGTTTCATATGAATTTGACTTTTTTACTTATTAGATTTTGTGGTTAGTGTGACACGTATACGTATGTCAGCAGAAAACGGTATAATAAAGAACTTATGTCTCTACAACAGCGCATTTAATTCGAATGTTTTACCAGACAGCAGAAGATGATGACACTATAATGGCACACGGCTTTGGAGCGTGATATGCCGCAGTTCTTGAAATAAGTTGGTAACAACCCTTAACCTTTAGTACCACTGTCAATTCGGTCCAAATTTCGTTGCTAATATGAAGCCTTGGACTGCTTGGGTTTACTTTAACTGGAACTTTCTTAAGGGCAGTACAGACGGACTGAGTTACATCGCAGTCGGTACAACTGTACGCTAACCGCGATCGAAATGTATAGGCAATTACCATGCAGCCCGTCTGTACGGGCCCTAACCCAAGGCGCAATCGGCTCTAGAATTAATATGACATTATGGCTATTGTCAAAATCCAGTAGAAAATGAAAGACTCAGATGACATTATCGTCCATCTCATTAACGCTTAATATCACATCAATTTCGGCGCGTTCGAATCAGTGCTATAAGTTTACAATTTAGTGTAATGTAAAGTAAACCGGTTTGAGAAGGTCGCGTGGTCAATCTTCCTGTTCCAAACTACATGTTTAGCTAAGAATTGAGAGGCTTTTGTTAAATATTAAAAACTACGTGCAAAATTGAATTGGCATTTAAAGCCTGGAGCTCGATTCTTAAAGCGCATGTGATAGTACCACTCGGGAGTGGTGAAATATCGTGCTGAATTTGAAATACGAGCAGCTTAGAAGAAAATTACAGCTCTACGTTGATCTTGTAAACTGTTTAAAACATCTATTTGATGATATGAATAGATTTTTACCAATTTCGAGTGATGTGCTTTCAAAAATCGGGCTCTTGACAGCGTCTCAAACCGAATTTTTAATAGTTTCAAAAGTATTTATTTTAAACTTTAAGTTTAAGACACCTAGTGTTAGCCTCTGTAAGCTTGTGTAATCGCATGTTCCATCTCTTTATTCTGTTTAGCGGCAAGAAATAGTGAAAACAGGGACTAATTTTTAAAAATTCGCTCGGGATTAGGAATACTTGGGGTGAAGCCGCGAGCCTAAATTAGTAATTGTAGGTATCTATACTAATATTATAAAGAGGAAAAATTTGATTGTTTGTTTGTTTGTTTGCATTGGATAGGCTCCGAAACTACTGGACAGATTTCAAAAATTCTTTTGCCGTTAGGTAGCTACATTATCACTGAGTGACATAGCCTACTTTTTACCGCGGGAAAATACCTTTTCCTACGGGAAAATTATTTTACCGCGGGCGAAGCTGCGGACGGAAGGCTAGTGTATTATAAAAAGCCAAGCCATCTCGGAAGGAGGGTAAGAAGGAAGCCGGTGAAATTACTGGCACCTGAGGTATTCTAGCTCACTTCGCTGGCAACGCATCTGTAATTCTCTAGTATCCCACATGATCGTTTACCACCCCATGACCACACTTCAAAAAAAAAATGTTGCAGTAAGTTCACGAAATCAGGCATTCTATGAATAGTCCAATTTATGTGTGTCAAAATAATGCAAACGCAAGTCACGGCAATTCATGTCGCTATCAGCGCCCGCATTATGTTTAAATTGAATAAGCACTTGTCAATTTGTATTTTATTGTGATAAGTGCACACGCACGTGCACAGTGTTGACAATTTTATTTATAAATTGATAACGGAATTGATCTGACCCGAATAAGCACATTGTTATCAATATCTAAATATGTTTCCGATCAACTTGTATGCGTTTTAGGGGTTATCTGTTAGTCGCCTGTTCGGACTCGAGTTATCTCGTCTTGTTTATATTTGTGCAGAAATTATGTTGCATCGTTGAAATTTTCCGTTCCTCTTATTAAATAATAATCAAGTTGATATATATTTATATGTATAGTACGAGTATTTCTATAAATAGTGGATATTATGGTACTCGGATCTTCCCGTATACCGACTAACATAATTTTATGTTTCTGAGATGTTGATCGGTGTTATAATTATAATATACTAGCAGGGCCAGTATTTTCTTATCTGACAGTAAATGATGATCAAATAAGCGCAAGAAAATCAGTCACTAACTATAATATCTATAAACATAAGGTGAGTTATTGTAACAAAAACGCAATAACCAAATAAATGCTACTAATTTTAAAGCATCCATCTTCACTCAAATCACTAATTACTTCCAACATTACACGCTAATTCGAGTTTCCGTATCGTTCCCTTGTTCTTAACCCTTTGTCTGAGTCTTCTATTGTTAGGTTTTCTTTGTGAATAAACGCCTGTGTTATTTTATATGTCTCGGTACAAAACCTAAGGAGATCTCTTCAAGAGCTTGACCCGGTGACCATGAAATCATGAATAGTCCGTTGA
Source organism: Pandemis cinnamomeana (assembly GCA_932294345.1). Lineage (NCBI taxonomy): Eukaryota > Metazoa > Arthropoda > Insecta > Lepidoptera > Tortricidae > Pandemis > Pandemis cinnamomeana. The sequence goes on along the minus strand of OW028724.1, from coordinate 3,717,655 downwards.
AAACCGGTAACTGGTATTTCTGAATAATTAGTATTTTCATAATGACTTTTTCACAGCTGAGTTTTTTATGCAGTTAAGTAGATATATAGGTATGTATTCCGCTATTAATCAAATAAACCTGGTTTTATCTTATAGATGGCAACGAAAATCGAAGCTCGTCCCTATTGAAATATTATTATCGTTTATGAATAAACGAGAAATATCAGTGTCACCTGTCGTCTGTAGCATTAGTCAAATAGTGGTCAGTCTAAAATGTTGATTTTTCATTTCCACGCTTTTTCGTACGTTAAAGACTTACAAAACTTTTTATGTTTGTTTTCTAATTATTTCATTTATTAAGATAAAAATTTACTTATGCTTGCGCGAACTAACGGTATAATCTAGCGAGATACAATTTTTACTCACAGTATATGGAAGTCAAGAAACTATCGTTATGCATAATGTATGAGCTTTTTTTTTTCTTCAGCATTTCGAGACCATGAGTCTATAATTATAGCTCGTTTCGACATACTAGTGCGCCGCTTAACGTCGAAACCTGGAAACAAGTATGTTTGCTGTGAATAATTTGTAAACAAGTAAATAAATGTGTTTAAGTTAAAACAATACACTAAAGTGTGCCAAATATCCTCTGTAACATAATAGTTACAGTATACGTACAGTTTCACGAGCTCTGTTGCTGGACAACTAAACTCCAACGGTCTTTCCCTCCAGCAATCGACTATCAAAGTTGCCATCCATGGCGACCATGTCAAGTGGAGGTAGCAAAGTTAGAACGTTGCATTCGTAATTCAACTCACAAGAGACACAAAGACAAATTCACCTTCTGAGAAATTGAGACTGAAAATAAGTATCATAAATCGATTTTGAATCTGTTGTGGAATGTCTTTGCATTTCTATCGAATGTCTGCGAGTAACCGTTGTTGGACCCTGACGCCTACAGCCGCGCAATTTCGTACATTGACCTCTCGTCCCAGGTAGCACAACATCAGTCGTTTTTTAAGGATTGCTATGTAATCTTTTACCGTTATATAGCTCCAGCATTTCTTAATATGGCGAGATAATGATGTTTCATTGTTTTTAATAATTGTGAGGCTGTTTTAGAATAAAATGAATGCGTTAGAGATGTGACTAAATGCCTATAAAATTCCTTGCCGTACCTGGAAATTGACCGACTGATACTCAAAAGTGACTGAGACGCGCTTATGACTTTGCCTTGTCCGCATTAGCATATTTGGTAATATTTACAATGTAAAGTGCTTTGTTTGAACGTTGCCTTTTATTAGTTGATTCATTACCTACTATCACAATGATCAAAACAACTAATTTAGTTTCAACCTGTAATTGTCTAACACGCTCGCAATCGCCATCGTGTTCATTTTGACAGTTCATGTATGGATGGACTGACAATTGCCATAGGAATCGGCTAGCTGTCACATTCGTGTAAAAACTGTCAAAATGAACACGATGGCGATTGCGAGCGAGTTACATAATAAGCCTACTGGTTCAATTGGTAAGCTTTTAATTAGTACGTCTCTCGAGTTGGGCCTAAAACATGCTCACTGATCTATTTATCAAGTCAGTGCAAAACAATTACAATATTAATTTGCTTATGAAAAAGACAAGTACTTTTTCATAACATGTAATGACTGACAGGCTCCAAACTAATCTTAGCCTGTATCTGGCTTGACTGTGTGTTATGTGCGTTTAGTTTCTTTGATATATTTTTCAAAAAGTTAAATTGTTTGTCTGCTTTGTTTTGAATATTTGCACGAATAATTGTATAAACGAGATATCCTGTTATTTTTTCTTTCCAGGAGCCCATTTTATTTTGATATATACATGGTTTATTTTAGAAATTCTAATGCAATCTGTTTGTGGTTCTTATCTGTTATAAAAATATGGCAGGTGCCAAAAGTAAATAGTTAACGCAAAATTATGTAAGCGAGGACAAACTTTGGTGCCAATGCCAAATAACAAGCGTAAATACAGTTGTAGAAGCCTATCTATGTGCGCATTAGTATTTCCTGTGAATTGATTTCTGGAATACAGAAATAAATACTAAAATTAAAATATATAGGTATAGTCCAATCCACATTTAAAATTCTACTGTTCATTGTTGCACTATACAATTATCTATTTTTAATTCCATTGTGACGGAAGTACATGGCTGCAAACTTCAAAGCGACCCAACACAAAAGTTACTTTGATACCATTTACTGTACCAATCCACCACCGGAAAGACTTTCTTAAAATACTGTCGCTTGAGTTACCAACACTAGCACGCTCCGCTTATCATCGATAAGGTATTGCCAAGCGGGCAATTGACTTAAGCCCTGCTATAAAACGCCAGTATGCTAGCATTGACGTTAACTCATCACACTATGTCTTAGTCACTGCTTATCGTTGCAATGTCAATCGACAAGCAAGGTTGTGTCACGGTCGGGACTCTGTATGCAAAGTGCATAGCTAGAATTGACCACCTTGAAATGTCCTTAATTGATACGTGCGAAGATCTATCACTTGATGCTTTTCCTTGATACTTCCTTGAGACCGGAATTTGGTCCAATGTCTTGTTCTCTATGCTACTCTGTTGGATTTAGTTTAGTAGGTACGCTTAACGACATCGTGAAAACTCTTCGACGTGAAAGCAGCTGCTATCTATCTTCTTGCTGGTCATAAGGCCAAATATATTAACTTTTTAAAGATAGAACAGTCTTATTAGTCTTTGATACTACAAGCGCTAGTGAGTGACTTCATATTTCGCACTTAGATAAAGTGTATCATTTAGCATATTGATGTTATCTCCGATGATGTCAGTGAAATTAAGAGTTGATAAGGAATAAATATTTGCATTCATAATTCGACTGTACTATAGTGATACCTACTGAAAAGAAACTGTATTAGCAATACGTGTTTTTATTGCATTAGATACTAGGACGGTAAAATAAAATATTATCATAGAATGCAGGTTACGCAGGTTTGCAGCTAGAGTTTGTAATAGTGTGTAACAGTTGTGCTCACTAAACTTTGAGAATGATCCCGTAGAGGGATCGAAACGCGTCAGTGTTTGTGTGAGATAAGGGATAATTAAGTTTGTGGGATTTATGTGTTTTATGTGGCAGTAATGGAGAAAGGGATTGCATGAAAAACATATATTTTGCACAGGTTTGTTTATCTTCCATGTGAGTATCTTGCGGAGTAGCAAGGTAAATATTTTTTGTTCATTAGCTAGAGCTAGCTCACATTGGAGTTTGAGGAAGATACGATCTGAAGTTTACCCTAGTATGTTTAATGTTTATTCTGGTATACACCAAGAATTGATTCGTAGTTGTCGAATCGTAAGAAATCGTATTTTTTTTCTTCTTCATTGTTTTCTGACAATTTATAACTAATGTCAAGCGTTAAGGCATACAATAAACCGTAGTAGCCGTTTATTGTTGCTAATGTTCCTAATAACGTGCAGAATTACCCGAAATAACAACGATTTCACTCGCCACATTGAAAACTAAGTTGTCAACAAACGTGATACATACATTCATTCATCCATAGAACGGTGGCAGCGTTATTCCAAATTTAAACCGGCAGACGCGCGGTGGCGTGACTCTAACCGACCAACCGGCGCGCGCGCAGTGCGACGACCGCGCATCAACACAATCGATTGTGGATATAACTCGATTCATTGTATTAACTATAATTTTGTCACCTTTGATCTGACGTTGCGTAAAACAAGAACAGTGGATTATGCTTTCCTAAGAGGGCACGGCTGTTTATTCATTTATAGTATTTAAATTACTTTGAATGTATTGTCATAGTCACATTACATTTCTTTTTATGTTTTATATTTTTATTTGCTATTCAAGTAAAAAAACTTTTTTTTTTTTTATGTTAGAGAGGCCAGACAAACGAACTAGTGGGAAAAGCTTAGTGCTTAGCTTGGTGTTAAAGCTTTGGTTACAATGTGCATCAAAAAATCGTTAAGCTACTAGACAATTGGTCAAAGGTCTGGATTCTTTCATTAATACAACGTTCATAATTATAAAGTAGGTACAATAGTCTTGTAAAGAGGTCAGCAGCAAAGCAAATGATTTATTTTTGAAGAATTTGCATCAGATTCTCATGCAATCAAAAAATACTCGCTTCACCCTGTCTGTTATCGCCTTCGCCTGGTCACGACATGTCATTACTTACTATCAGGTAATAAAACGCTTCTAAAACTTGTTATAATAAACCAAACGTCCAAATAAAAACCTTTTTTGAAAGTAGGTTGCGAGATTTTTCTTCTGTTTTCTATTTGCCATTAAAATATTTTCAACTGCTAAAAGAATTTCTTATGTCCACAAGGTGAGCAAGTTTTATAAAATAAACATTTAGTTTCTGAACAGCTAATTAATCAATTTTTTTATATTATATGTATTATTGTAGAGGATTTTCTTACCAAACTGAATGACATAATAATTCGGCGCTATGGAAAAAAAGTGGTGTGGTAAATGGTATTATTTGTCTTAATAAATTATCACATTATATTGCGCATAATTCCTTATTTTTTTTTAAATTAACATACCTACTACATTTTTTTAGAAACCTGTATATGACATTTTAATTTGGCGCTATCGAAAAAGTTACAACCTCATGCCATGTCATGCTAAACATACCTACTCGCTGTAAATGCTGCTTATTCTTTGATAAATTATCGAATTAAACTGTCGAGGATTTCTCAATAATGTATTGTAATCTTTAAGCTAGCTTTTTTGTTTTTTTGTGCCTAGATATTTGACTATTAGACATGTCCGTATACGTGTTATATAACTGGTTTAGTTTTTTTTTAACTTAAAAATATGATGGGTGTACAAAAGGGATGGACGTAAAGCATCCATCCCTTTTGCACACGCCTACTAGTTAGAAAGAGATGTGCTTTACGTCTGTGGCAAAAGATAGCCTTCTCGTGATTCGATTACTCAACAATCGATAAAAATAACTAACCTCGTGTTATCGTCATTGTCCCTAAATAATTTAAATTCTTCCATAGATCTAAATAACCCTGTCAGCTGTGTATTATCAGACACACCTCCACGTAACACCTTTCTACGACCGTGACGCCGTCTTCAAACACATTTCACCAACACCGTAGAACATATTATAAGGAGTTAACTGTACCATCGGATACGGCCGCTGCTCATTGAATATAAATAAGTGGCAATTTAGAACGCACGCTGTCCCTTTCTAACCTTATGAAATGTGTTTATGTCTCTATCGTCCAAGTTTCCCATATTAATTTTAATCATGATTCGGAACCTTGGCCTTGGCTTTGTAGTTAGACGTCTTGTTCTGTTTTAGTAATGTATAGGTACATTAACTATCAATCACTCATTACAACAGAACAATGGCTTAGGTAAGATGCTCATAATGAATTATATCGTACCTGTCGTATACCTGAGGTAAAAAAATGCGTTCCAGTCTCAAACATTCAAAACTTATATTGAGAATCATCGCGGAAATTTGAAACATTATATTGAAGTGCTGTGGTGGGTTAGTAAAGTAAACATTTATTTATAACTAGCTTCTGCCCGCGACTTCGTCTGCGTAGAATTATACATAAAAACCTTCCTCTCGGATCACTATCTATTAAAAAAAACCGCATCAAAATCCGTTGTGTAGTTTTGAAGATATAAGCATACATAGGGACATAGGGACAGAGAAAGCGACTTTATTTTATACTATGTAGTGATAGCGATAGTGATATACAGGCTATACTCCAAAATCAGAAATTCGAATTTAGAGTCGTGTTGTTCCGCTCACATTAATAACGTTTAAGGGGAGAGTGTTAAGGACGGTAGAGTAGACCCCATAAGGGATTAGCACACTGGGTTTAACCCTTAGCTCACAGGTAGTTATTTGAAAAAATATTACTTTTTAACCCAAAAGCTAAGCTCAGACCAAAATCTAAATGGAATTCTGTAAACAAAGTGAGGCCGGATAAAAGTGCGCCTTTCGCGAAAGGATCTATTGGTTTGCTTTCTAATTTAAAGTACTGCAATGTTGACTGCTTCACCTAAAAATGGGTTTAGTTTCTCTCATCACGCTCTTTGGTGATGTTAATTTGCTATCATAATTATACATTAGCCGCGGTTTCATGTTAACTATGGAACAGTTCTATCCACCATTTCGGATTTGATGCCATTTACTCTGCTGACCGCAACGACACAGAGAGACGTTAACTAATTGTATTGGACTCGTTCCTTTTTCATTAATTGGGTTGACAAAGATGCTTCTTTCTTTGTTTTAGTACCTAAGTAAATAACGTTTGTATTTATTACACAATCACGACAGTGGTCACTGTGTTGATATTATTTGCTTGCCTTGAATGATTCGCGGTTTCATCGCTACATAGTATAATATGAAGTCGCTTTCTCTGTCCCTATGTATGCTTATATCTTCAAAACTACACAACGGATTTTGATGCGGTTTTTTTAATAGATAAAGTGATTCGAAAGGAAGGTTTTTATGTATAATTCTACGCAGACGAAGTCGCGGGCAGAAGCTAGTTAGTTATATTTTACACGCGCTGGAAACCGCAATTATCTTTGACGGGCTCCCGATTTTCGATGCAGTTTCATGCATCGTGATCCTTATCCCATAGAAAATATCTCTAATTAAACGAACTGAAGTTTGAGAATACTTATTAATGCAAAACTTACTCACGTTCCATAAACTCCGAATCATTTCTATGTGAAACGAAATCAAAATCAATTATAGCATCAGTTTTATGCCAAATCGTTCCAGTTTTCATACTCATACGTATTGATGTGTTCCCGGAAAGTCCCGCATCTGGTGAAAAAGGTCACCTCGTAATGAGTCATTTGGCAAAACAACGCTAATTTAGACAAGAAGGTTTTCTGATGAAAATCTCTGAAAAACATTTCGTTCTACTTTCCTGTTGACTCTTATTATTTTTAATCCTGATAAATACTAACAGAATTGAGATGAATAATTCTCGTATAAATATACTTATGTACCTATGTAATCTTTAATATTTGCATATAAAAGCACAGATCTATAGGGGGAATGTGAATGGTTATGCAGCCAGTTTACAACTTGTGTATTATATTATGCCTATAGTGCCTATTTACTCGTACTTAGAAGGCCTAGGTGGCTAGCCTTGACATTGAGATGTGTTCGAGGATCTTGATAAGGGCCATCAGTAAGTTAAGGAGAAGAAATACAGCACATACGCGACAAGAATATACCCGTTTTTGTTACGCCGATTCGTCTGTTGTTGTTTCTACCTGTATTGTTACCAATTTTGATGAACGGCTATCTTAGTCGCGTGGTGTTGCTACATATGTTATGTCACACGTGTGCAAGTATGCTGCGCACGCGCTTTCTATACGTATGCCGAATTTAACCGATCGTTGCTTCAATAAACGCATAAACGAACAAGCCTACTTTCGATTGGATGAGTCTGTTTAAGCGAAGAAAGGATTGTGCTGTGCAGCAGACAATAACGATATAGAATACATAATATATATGTGGAGTATGGCGGTAGCCTTTGTTGTGATAGTATATATAAATCATTTTGGTTTACTAACATACATAATATGTAATCATGCAGGTGTTGATGTTGCGAAACAATAATACTACGTAGGCACGTACTTACATTATTTATTACTTTTTATGTATTGTTTATTTTTATTCTGACTATCACACAATGCAACTTTCAATTTGTCGTCAAATAGAGCACGTTTTTAGAAGCTTTTGTTTACCTTTCAATGTAGGTATCTTTGTTTGCTTGTCTGCTCGTTTGAGTCAAATTTGGCATGTTAAATTTCGCCAACTTCCGACATTAGAAATTACTTGAAATTTGATATATGTGTCAACAAAAAAAAACATTTCGCTGTTTTCGTACTGTTCCAATCAAACGCAAATACCCATATATCTTTACTTGGATCGTTCGTAGTAGCCTACATTGTAGCGTAAATAAAAATAGGCGGTAGTCTAGTAAAATACTGATGATCTGACAAAAATAAACGGCGCCGCACGTGGCGGCCGCGATCATTGGCACATTTACTCGTTCATGACAGACTTTAAAATAAAGCGGATTATTTACTAACACCATTTAATTGAAGAACTTTAATGCCACGTTCAGGGACGTCAATTGACTATTTTCCTTGTTACAATTTGAATAATTGCGATGGGAAATCGCTGCTATTCGTATTTGAGATTAAGCAGGCTAACGTTACCTGTGTGGCGTTGATACATGTACAAGATTTGTAACACTAGCCAATATAATCAAGCTAGTAACGACAGGTCATTAGCATTATGGCAAATAATCCCCTGATTAGGTACAGTCTAGGATTATGATAACGTTGTTTTTAACCTCCAAGTAATTTATGACATCTTAACTCCACTCATTAGCATTAGCGTCATAACAAGATACACCCATTTTGATAGTTATATGTATTAAAGAAAACCTGTCAAACCATCAAAGACGGCTCCGAAATGACGATAGCGCTTGACGAAATTGTGAACTATGTGAACAAACCGCCACAGATACTATCTATGATTTGATTGATGACTTACATAACGTTAAAAATCTTTCGTAGTGCTCAAGTATATTACGGAATGTGTTTTAGAATACAAAAATAAGTAATGAATAAAAATGTATAAAGTAAAAATAGTACAAAAACAGTGATAGAACAATTTAAACTTCACGTGACTTTTCGTAGACGATATTCTATTCAGCTAACTAGGGCCTAGCTGCTACGCCATGCAGATTCGATGATTCTTTACGCATTCGCGTTTAGTATTCTTATCTTTAATGAGGTTCTGTACCTGTACTTAAAGCGATAGTTCAATGTATTTATATCGAGAAACACCGTAACTTATATTTATTTCCTTTGTCCCCAGGAATCATGGCAGGACACGAAGACTCCGGACACGGGCGCTGTGATAAACATCCTAGACATAGGACAACAAAACTTCGCCAACGGTGGCGTGGTCTCGCGGTACCTCTGCGACTTGGCGCAGTGCTGCCATCTGCACAAATACGACTACAGGGATATCGTACCTGATGTACGTATTATTATTATTTTCTCAGAGCATTAACTGCCAGTCTCGACTGCCTTAGCTATGCCTTCTTATTAATTGCCAATGTAGCGTTCAGGTCATCCCATCTTTGGCAATTTATTGCCATATGATTGGTTGTAGCTAATCGCCCACGTTTTTATGGTTTTTGTTAAACTATATAGTGCATTGGGGAAAATTCGAAATTGAGGGAATTTCGAAACTCGTGGATATCCCCGAACAGGAAACAATTACATAATCTACCAACGCTTACCTAGAAGCTCCTATGTTTTTGGCTTCTAGATAAGCGTTGCCAGATAGTGGAATTGTTCCGCGTTTAGTGGGTATTCTCGATTTTCAAAATTCCCCCAATTTCGAATATACCCCCATGCACCTTATGTGGTTTTCATATAGGCTAAAGCAGAATTACCCTCCGTTTGGTCAAAGTAACTCGACATTACGGAATATTTTATCAAGTGGTTGAGCCTGATTGAATTCTACATACACATACATACACAAATCACGTCTTTATCCCTTACGGGGTAGACAGAGCCTAAGGTAACAAGACCTAAAGGCCACGTTTAGCATGATTGTAGGCGTATAGGTGGAAAAAGGAATCAAATTGAATTGAATTGAATTCTACGGTGAAGGTAATTCTATGTTTTTTCTTTGGAAGAACTCCTTTTGGTTGATGTTATGAAATTCTTCGATGGGACTGCCCATAGCATTATTTCTTTGATGTTCCAGGTAGTGCAAGACCCGAGCTTCCAGCAGGCGATAGAGGAGTCCGCGGCGGCGGCGGCGCGCGAGCAGGGCGCCGGCGACGGCTCCGTCACGCGCGACCTCAGGAAGAAGGTCGAGGCGCGCGCCATGAAGGTGCTGCGCGACATCAGCTCGGCCATGTCCAATAAAGTGCTCAAGTGAGTCATACCGATACACAATAGGAAAGTCTTGAAACGCCAACTGATTCGACGTTGGAATGAATAGAGTAGTCATAGGTTTCCCTTGTGATGTCGATAAAGAAATGATTATTATTATATTTTGGTCCCGCTGCTGAGCAAAAGCCTCCCCTTTCAACCTCAAACAAAATGTATAAAAAGAAAAAAAGGTAAAAATGGCGATCTATGCACGTGTGTTCCTTTTTATTAAATGCTAACGTTACTGCTTTGATAACGGCAATGCTTGATTTTATACTTTTCTGCCCATTATTAAGACGGGAATTTAGCCATTGTAGACATTGTTGAGTCAAAGGGCCATGATTTATAAAAGAATTAGTTAAACGTTGCCCAGGATGCACCTGCCCAAACGCTGTCCCTTAAAGTTACATGCTACAAAATACAGCACCACGCGTTTGTCTAGTCATCTGTAGAAGGAACTCTAATCACAAATAATAACCCCTGCTCTCTATCGTTTTCCAGTTTACAATGTCGGTTTGTTTTCAGACTGGTAGCGTGGCTGTGCCACAAGGCGGTGCGGCGGATCGCGGGCGGCGGCTGCGGCACGCGCGCCGCATGCGTCGAACGACTGCGGCGCGCCAAGGCCGCGGGCCTGCCGCTCATCTTCGTGCCTCTACACAGGTACCTAACAAAACAGTTAACGCCATGGATTACACGTCAATATTTTTATGATACTAGTATGGTCAATATAGGATCTAGCGATGCGCATCAGTATTTCGTGATTTGTATCGCGATATGCGTTAGTCACACGATAATTTTGACCTTCTAATTCATGACAATAAAGTACAGTGAATTATAGATACTGTGGGTTTCCTAACAATATGTAAGCGTGAGTTAATTTGACAATAACCGTACTCAAATTTTTTGACGTATATTTGACAGACAGTCGGTTAAAGTTAACCCTTAATTTGGCAATGTAGTATATTGTACAAGTTCTAAGAATATCTTTTTGTATTGTTTTTAACACAGATTTTTTTAGGGTTTTTTTTTTCTTATTCTTCAGATCTCACCTGGACTATATTCTAGTAACGTTCACGCTCTACCTGACGGGGTTGCGGCCGCCTCTAGTGGCCGCTGGCGACAACATGAGGATACCGTTCTTTGGGTGAGTTGATTCTCACAGCTAATTTCATCCGAAGCTGTGCAGCCTATGCGTGATCCTACGAGAAACAAAATCAACATTATTTTAAGCAGTATTGAGTCTCAACATGTTGTGTTTGAATACATACATAAATCACCTCTATCCCTCACGTGGTAGACAGAGCCTAGGGTAACAAGACCCAAAGACCACGCTTAGCATGTTTGTGGGCGTGGTGGAAAGGGGAATCAGAATAGTGATGGGCTGCTAAACGCCTATAACATTATTCCTAAGATTTTCGCCCATTCCCTCGATAGGCATCCGCGCGGGAAGAGAAGTAACTCTTTTTTTTTCATTCTATGTTTATTTTCTTTACTGTCAGACCAGCATGTTTGAATGTTTGTTATGTTAAAGTGACCTTGTAAACTACAATAATTAAATATATCGTACTCGCTTATTTCAAGTGAAAACAAACCTTGATACAACTATTGACTTGATGCGTAAATAATTATTTATTAACTTACATTAAATTGCACCAAGTTTAACGATAACTATTACCGATGATTTTGATGTACATTTGACAGAAAATCTCTGGTTATGGTTATAGTTATTGTTACTTACGCTTAATGTAACTTCATTAGCAACTGCCTAGACACCGCTCTGGATCCAGGCCACTGATGATCATGGGATTGGGACCTTTGTCCGGCAGTGGGGCGCCTATCCCAGGCCTATGATAATGATGAATCTTAGTTACACAAACGGATCACTCACATATAAAAGTCGAGTAATGTTCGACGTGTTTCGGTGTTCGTTCGCTGCCGGGGCGCTCGGAGCTCGGAGCGCTCGCCCCGCGCTCCAGGAGGCAGGAGTACGAATTAGTCCGAAACGTGTCGAGCATTACTCGACTTTTATACGTGACTTATCCGTTTCGGTAATTATGATTGAGTCTCACGGTGGTTTCATGATGAATATTCATTATTGTTGTTTCTGTTGTGCCAGTTGGTTCCTCCGGGGTTGCGGCGCCTTCTATATCAGGCGGAGAGTGGATGGATCCGAGTATCACGGAGACCCGGTGTACAAAACTGCTCTCAGGTAAATAAAGCATATTTTAACATAATTTTGATGTTGGTACAGTCAACGAGTTTCATACCTGAGCCACTATAGAACCTTGTCATAGTGAGACTCCTTTCTGGGCGCTCTGCACGTCTAGAGCCGCGTCGCGCGCGAGATAGATTGCCTGTCTCTTTCTTACTGTTCGTTCTTAAATGAAACGGGTAGTTTATCTCGCGCGCGACGCGACTCGCGCGTTCTCGTGCTAGCCCCGAATGACTATAAAAAATAATTGAATAAATGTACATACATACATACATACATATATCACGTCTTTATCTTTTACGTGGTAGACAGTGCCTAAGGTAACAAAACCTTAAGGTTACGTTTAGCATGATTAAGGGCGTATAGGTGGAAAGGGACATCAAAATAATGATGGGTTGCTAGCCGCATCGCCTATAACATGATTCCTAAGACTTTCGCCTAATAATTGTCGACTTTGATTTATCTGCCTCTACTTCATTCTTCAGTTACATTCTTGAAGTGAATAGTCTATGCTAAAGTCCCTGGTGCCCGGTGAATTAGCTAAGGACTCTGATCATAGTCAATTTATTTGTCTTGTGCAAATGGGGTTCGAATGACGTACGGTCAAGTGCAAAAATAAGTATCGATAGGAACCTGTCAAAAATATGTCCCACGACCTTATTACGCTGGCGTAAGAGCGTATGGTACTTATTTTTGAAACTTTGTCTAGATACATATTATTACACTTGACTGTACATATACCTAATGTCATTGTGACAAAGTACTGTGGTGGCCTATTTTTTTTTAGCAAAATCAATATAGTGATTTCATTATGTTCTTTCTTTGTTTTCAGAACTTACATATTAAATAGTTTAGCTGCTAAAAACAATCTAGAATTCTTCATCGAAGGTGGACGGACGAGGACAGGGAAACCGCAACCACCCAAAGGTAGGATCTTGATATTTTATACAGTAAACAATTTAATTAATCCATTATAACTTAGTAAGTATGCTATTGTGACTCCAAGTGCGGTTTTACAAGATTCTATAATATCAATAACGTTTACATGCTGCGCTTTGTAGAGGAAGTGTTATCGGGTAAGTAATAAAGGTTCATGTGAATGGGGAAGTCAATAAAGATAGCAATGTGTCACGCAACACAGTCGCATAACATTTTATTGTTATTGCTTGTAAGCGGCATTAGTTTTGATTTTATAATGTCACTATAGTACATTAGTGTTTAGTAAGTGAAAGGGTGAATAAGATATTGATTAAATATTGCAGTAAACAAATGATGAAATTTAATAATATATTGATCATTTTCTTGTGTAGTTGGGTTAAAGAAGAGAAAAAAATTAAGATCTCGTCAATTTATTTTGTGTACAATGTTGATGCGAGCATTTTTTTTTTGGTGAAAAATACCCTTTTATAATTTCAAATTAGTTTTACTTTGTTAAATTTTTGTTTTATATTTATCTGTAATTATTTATTTTGAATAAAGTAGTGACATCTCATAAAAAGCCAAGCCGATGAATAACATAATATATGTAGAAGAAGAAGAACTTTATCCCTTACGCACACACATTTTATCCCTTACGGGATTGACAGAGCCTAAGGTAACAAGACCTAAAGGCCACGTTTAGCATGATTGTGGGCGAATAGGCGGAAAGGGAAATCAAAAATAGTGATGGGTTTCTAGCCGCATCGCCTATAACATGGTTCATAATATTTTCGCCCATTCTACGGGCTTTTATCATCCGCGCGGGAAGAAAAGCAACTGGTACATTCTATGTTTTTTTCTTTACTCCCAGACCAGCATGGGCGATTCTTTATAGATCCTGCTAATCCTGCCGCTAAGTAGCAGTGCTAGTGCAGTGCCAGTGTAAGACAGCCGGGGAAATTACGGGCACAAGAGGCATTTCATCTTAGTCCTCTAGGTTGGCAACGCATCTGCAATCCCTCCGGGGTTGCGGGTGTCTATGGGCAGTGGTGATCACTTAGCATCAGGTGACCCACTTGCTCGTTTGCCTTCCTATTCACATAAAAAAAAAAGTTATTAAATGTATGTTAATTCGTCAGCGGGCATCCTCTCTGTGATAATGGACGCGTACCTGGACGGCACCATCGACGACGCGCTGCTGGTGCCGGTGACGGTGAACTACGACCGGCTTGTGGACGGCAACTTCGTGCGCGAGCAGCTCGGCATGCCCAAGCAGATGGAGACCTTCTGGACGGCGCTGCGAGGCATCTGGCGCACGCTCAACACCAACCACGGCAGCATACGGGTGGACTTCAACCAGCCCATATCGCTCAAGGTCAGGCAGGCAGTTCAACAGTCACCACTCAGCGGGACCCATTTCATGACACTAGTCATCACTTCTCATCAGTTGTTTTTAATGAGATTTGCAATACAATACAATACAAATACTCTTTATTGAACACCACAAATCAGTACAAAACAATACAGAAACAAAGAACAAAGTAGACAATATCGCTCACTTTGTCGGTCCCTCGTTTAATGCTCCTCTCGTTTACTCAAAGGTTAACTGGTAGAGATCCCTATAAGGGATAAGTTCGCCTTTGTGCATATATTAATGTTTTTTATTTTTTTGTGAATTGTATCTGTTTCTTTATATTTGTACAATAAAGCATTTACTTACTTACTTACCTGCTATGGGTATGGGTATGGGTATAGCACGCGTAACGGAATGACGAGGATCCGGATTCGATTCCCGGCCATAGCTTTACTTTTCGGATTTTTCTGTGTTCTTATACATATTCAGTGTTGTTTAAAAATTTAACTTAAAATACTTTGTTTATAGGAGCTGGCAACATCGTTCAAAAACTACAACTACCTGTCAGCGCCCATAGAGCGCGCGCTGACGCCGCCCAACAACAACCTGGCGGCCGACCTGGACCGCCAGCTGCTCTACAACCACAGCCACAGCAGCATGTTCGGCGCCGACGTCAGCGTGGACCACAAGATGATGGTCGAGGCCATCGGCAGGCATCTCGTCTATGGTCAGTACTAGCTGTCGCTAGTGGTTCATTTGAGAGTGCGAGCGATGGTATAAAAGGAATTTGCAAAACTATTTTTTTTTTTTATCAAAGCTCATTTATGTAACAGATTCATTTAAATAAAAATAAATATTTTTCAAATATATATAAAACTAGCTTTTGCCCGCGGCTTCGCTCGCGTTAAGAAGTATAGTGCATGCAAAGTCTCAGCCCGATCGGTTTAAAATTGACAAACTTTCATACAAACTTTCATCCCCTATTTTATCCCCTTGGGGGTAGAATTGATCAAAATCCTTTCTTAGCGGATGCCTACGTCATAACATCTACCTGCATGCCAAATTTCAGCCCAATCCGTCCAGTGGTTTGGGCGGTGCGTTGATAGAGCACTATGTCAGTCACCTATAAGTTATATATATTTAGAAATACCCGAGATATAAGCTATCAAAGATTTATCTCTCTCTTTTCTAGAAAAACAGAATTTTAACAAAGCGCCTGTATGGGTGTAGTGTTTTATGACGTCACAAGTGATGTCGGATACCTCTTTTTGATTGTTATGTAATTAGTAGTTTAAAACTTACATTTCATGCATTTTTTGACCAATATTATTTTAATTTAGATTTTGCCATCTCTTGCGATATTTTCATATTCTGCTAACACATTCGCTGCCAGCTGCCAAACTCGATACTTTATCTTGTATAATAATAATATAGCCTTTTTGTCCCGAATTCGCTACAATTTCAGTAAGTATGTTGTTGTTTTTTTTATTGTTAAAGTGTCGCGTAATTCGGCGTGCCTCATGGCATAGGCCTCCTCCGTGTATTTATCTTGTATATGGGCGTATAAATGCCTATTAACTTATGACAGCTGCTCTGGGCAAGTCGCGAAAACTCATGTATGCGTTGGTGGCAATGAATGCGTTAAGAAATGTGACAATTTTCTTTACGTCGCCCCGGGCCGTAAGTAGCAGGTTATGGCCCACTACGCGAGCGGAAATCTCCACTTCCTGGCCAGGGGAAGACGTAAAATTGTGTACACACCTCGAGCGGTGACAAAGAAAGCCTCGGGTCGCATGTTCATTGCCCTCGCCTTTGGCTCGTGCGACAAGCTCCTGCGATCTGCATATTCCTTATTGTGTCGTACAGACGCGGCGCAAGCCACGGCGCTGATGTGCACCAACGTGGTATCGTACGTGCTGCTGACGGAGCGCCGCCGCGGCTGCAGCCTCAAGGAGCTCAGCCTGTGCGTGGCCGCGCGGGGCGCCGCGCTCGCCGCGCAGGGCCGCGACCTCGGCTACACCGGGGAGCCCGCCGCGCTCGTCAGACACGCCGTGAGTCTCTGTTAGCCGCGGACCCCTGCTGGCCAGTGGCGAAAGGGAAATGAGAGCCACTTGGCTTTCACAGCTCCCGGTCTGGGGCAACTTCCAAAGTGCCATCTACTTGGTCCGCCTCGTCGCTGGCCATTCTTCGGCACCCGCCGTTTTTAATAGGTACTACAGTCAAAGGCATAAATGTATGGACGTTACCAGGACGTCAAAACATCTATACATCTTTACCTATGCCATAAACAAAGACCGATGACACATATATTTGACATGATGGCTGTATCGATATTTATGCCTTTGACTGTACAAGCCTTTTGAACTGAATTTTTTGATGATTCTATTTGCGTAGTGATCCATCCTACACATGCATACATACACCACGTCTTTATCCCTTACAGGGTAGCCTAAGGTAACAAAAACCTTAAGGCCACGTTTAGCATGATTAAGGGCGTATAACTGGAAAGGGAAATCAAAATAGTGATGGGTTGCTAGCCGCATCGCCTATAACATGATTCCTAAGACTTTCACCCATTCCCTAGATGGGCTTTTACCATCGCCGCGGGAAGAGAAGCAACTGGTAAATTCTATGTTTTTCCTTTACTTCCAAACCAGCATGGAAAAATATTTAACAAGTTGTTGTCATTTAGGGATCTTTAAAAAGCGAGCCTTCCTGTTCCTCAAAGGGCCGGCAACGCACTTGTGATTCCCCAGGTCTTGCAGGTGTCCCTGGGCGACGGTGATTGCTTTCCATGAGGTGACCCGTCTGCTCGTTTTCCCCCTCTTATATTATATTATATTCCAGTTGGACATGCTGGGGCGCGGGCTGGTGCGCCGCGAGGGCTCCGGCGACAAGCAGCGCGTGCGCCCGCAGCGCTCCATCGCCGCCTCGCTCGAGCTGGCCTACTACAGCAACACCGTCGTCGCGCACTACGCCGCGCACGCCATCGTCGGTGAGTGCAGATGCCGCAGCGTAACAATAACTACTGATAGTGAGGCAACTCGGTGCGGTTATGCTGATTCACACGCGTGCTGCCCGCCCGATCTTGAGTGTACCGAAACTTTAGCTGTGGACACCTAATGGTTTCTCGTCGTAATTCCAGCCTGTCCTATAAAAGATAAACGACTTAAAAAATCACAAAAAAAAACAACGGGTCCACACGCGCACACTCGCGTAAGCGCCCAGCGCCGCAGCCCGGCAGCAACTCACTCTCCCTCCGTCCTACGCATTTTCGATCAGGCCCACGTGACTTGACGCGAGTTTAACATCTTTTAACCATACCAAAATGCTAAAGAAGTTTTCACTTTAAAAAAGTTACCGAACTATTGTAGTAATAGAAAAATCGTGCAAGTATTAACATTAATTAGTAAACAGCCTTAATATCACGTAGATGAAACACATAATATGTTATGCTGCCTTCACGTTTTTGCAAAGTATGTTACGTTACTGGACAGCTTCTGTGACCCCTATTTTTCTTGAGGCCCTCACCGCCCTCATACCTTCAGGCCTCTGTGGTTCAGACCTTGGAAACCTACAGCGTAACGTTAATATTTGCAGCCACGGCGCTAGAGAGCATCATCCGGCAGCCGGACGCGGACCAAGAGCTGGTCCGTCACAGCGAGCTGATGGAGGCGGCGCTCCAGCTGTGCTCGGTGCTCAGCCAGGAGTTCATCCTGTGCGCGCCGTGCCACCGCGTGGAGGAGACCGTGCTGCACGCGCTCGACGCGCTCGTGCAGCAGGGCATCATGCAGCAACAACAGGTGGGGACCCTGGCAGTGCCCCTAACTATAACCTCTTTAAACCACGGATACACTATAGGGCTCAAATAACCCACGACATGTCAAGCGAATCCGAAAGAGTAACAAACATCCATCAGCGCATTGGCAGTCAAGCACCGTGCGTTTTAAACGCAATTTCCTTCCTCGCACGGTAAAGATCTGGAACCAACTTCCTGCTGCAGCATTCCCTGAGCGGTACAATTTAGGGATCTTTAAAAAGCGAGCCTTCCTGTTCCTCAAAGGGCCGGCAACGCACTTGTGATCCCCCGGGTCTTGCAGGTGTCCCTGGGCGACGGTGATTGCTTTCCATCAGGTTACCCGTCTGCTCGTTTGCCCCCTCTTATATAAAAAAAAAAAAAACCATCAATCGATCCATTGAATCATTGAATTGAATCGATCGATTGGTTGACTGGAAGAGATCCCTTAAAGGGATAAGTCCGCCTTTGTGCATGTATCTCAGTGTTTGTCAATTGTATTTGTCTTGTTTATTTTGCACAATAAAGAGTTTACATACATACATACATACTTACTGTGCAAGACTGCACAACCTTTTTAGTTAGTTTTTTAACTTTTTTAATTGTTTATGGTTTTTTAAGATGATTTTGATAGATTAGACTTTTGTTCCTACTGAAAACCAGTGCCTTTTTATTTAGCTCCCAAATACTTACAAACTTTCGCGTTTATAATATTAGTAGGATACTGCGTTGTCAGTCTTATCTTATATCCATGGTATAGATATAGATGTGTGTTTGTCCCTAGACTGACGCGGCTCTCGACGAGCAGCGCTGGTCGCAGCGGTTCGCGCGCACGCTGGAGGAGGACGACGAGGAAGAGCGGCCCGACCCCGCCAGGAACATCAAGTACCGGCTCTGCACAAGGCCCGAGGCGCTCGCTGAACGGTGAGACTGAAATCTCGCTTTTAATTGGTACCACTTGACCTAGTAGCAAATTAAGTTTGGTACCTAGTCTTATTGTTTAATGCTCAGCTCAGGATGCAACTTGAAATTAGGTATTGGATAAGTAGAATGGGCCTCCATCAAAGAAATATGATTAATTGGATTGCGGATAAGTTGGACAAAGATATTGTATAGATGAGAGGGGAGTATCATGCATAGACAAAATGGCACCGGGTTCTCTAACCACTATGCTCCATTCAGGATAGAATTAGAAGACGGAAAAATGGTTGTTTATAGAACAATTTTTAAAATGTAATTTTGATAGCAACATTTCCGAGCTTGAGTCTCCAAATCCGGTGCAAAATAAAACATTGAATATTAAATTAATTTCACCCAATTTATCAATCAATCATTTTAGCGACTTTCGTGTCATAATTTGTATACATATAACACAAAAACCTAGTCGTAGTTTACGTTAACTAAAGAAAGTTTCCGTATAAAATATTAATTTGTAATAAAAGTGTCATTACTGTCACTGTGTATAATTTTCTTGTGTATTCGTTCAGGTTGTGTCGAATTACATTATAACTTCATGAAAAAAGGTTTACATACACATATTCTAGGTCAGTGGTTCTTAACCTTTCAGACATGAGGGACCATTTGAAAAAAAATATGTCTTGCCATGGACCACCTAACATGGGTAGTAACCACCTAATGTCTAACTAACGTATGGCTACGATCGGCCCCAATAGACGGAATGGCACCTTCATGCGTTGTGTCTGGTTGTCACATCTAATTATTTGTTAGATTGGCCCTATGGACCACTTTGGGTGTCTCCAGGGACCACCGGTTAAGAACCACTGTTCTAGGTGGTAATGTTATCTTGAATGGAACCTGTTTAAGTTGTGTGGTGTGTTCAGGGCGCGGCTGGTGCGCAGCCTGCGGCCGCTGCTGGAGGGCTACGCGGCGGCGTGCCGCGCCGTGCGCAGCGCCGCGCAGAAGGACCTCGTGCGGGACACGCTCGAGCGCCTCACCGAGGACTACTCGCAGAACAGGATGCCATACGGTCAGTACTGTAGCACATACCAGCAGCGGCGTTAGGGCCACTGACACCCCGGGCAGTAATGTTTAGGCGCCCACTTAAGGACAGTATTGAGGGTACACAGCCGGTGAGCCAGGAGGCCGAGGCCCCAGACCTCAGCGCCCCCCCAAATTTGGCGCCCCCCCCCCCCCCCCCAACGCCTTTGGTTGTGTGCCCGTGACCGTAAAATAAGTAACACTGTTCTAGATTCATCAGTCAGTGGGGAAAAACCAATTTGTGGGTGTGAAAAAATCCATTGATACCAAAATCCGGCTTGTAATTTTGGGTTTAATCACAGACTTAAAACATTAGAAGTGCCTATTTTTGACGATTTTCACTCATTTTATTATCTCAACTATACGATTCTTTTTATTATTTACTTCGACGTTTCGGACACGCTATGATGTCCATGGTAGCGAAGGGACTGAAGACAAGTTTTTCAAACTACCCGCACATTGAGTTTTTTATTATTTCGCTCACTAGGGTTGTCACTCATCCAAGAGTGTTGTGTCGGATGAAAACCCTAGTAACGTCGGAGTAAATAATAAAAACGGTGTACACTATTAATAGTATAGTTGAGATAATATGCCTATTTTCTGTTAAAAAAAAACTATTGTAATGAATCGTGTCGTCTTCCAGGAGAAGCAATATCAACGGACGCCATTCAGAACTGCTGGCGGCTCCTGAAGCAATGGGGCGTGGTCGAGCTGTACACGGAGCAGCGCGTGCGCCGGATACGGCTGCTGCCGCCGTACGACGCGCCGGCGCACCGCGACGCCGTCTGCGCCACCATATACAAGTTCAATATGGACACGCCTCTGCTCAACTAGGCACTGTGCAGTTATAGTTAGTGAACGGGAATTTGTTACGAAAGTTTGGCGATAAGCGACTTGTAAGCTAGTACGTGAGGTTTTTTGTTTGTCGTATGACGTCTCTAGCTGCTGGCCTAGTCTGAAGTTAAAATGGAAGTTCGTTTCGTGTCATTCCTCACTAATAGTCAGAGAGAGAGGGAGGTATGATACGATATTCTGACAAGCGAGTGCTAGCCGTCTAATTGGTCGAATATACATATCGCTTTATCACTATAGAGTATCAGACGTTAAGAGTCAGTAATTTAACTGGGCATTCGTGAAGTGTATTACAATGTGGTGACAGCGTAATAATTAATAACTAGAGAGGTAACTGCGGTTTGAACAGACGAGTGCTCTACGGGCTGAGACAGTGCCGCGATAAAGAAGTTAGCCTACTATTAGATATTATTACGCTATAATTACTAGTACAAATGGCGAGTTAAAGTTGTACTACTCGCACACCGAAATTCTACTAAAATTATCTTCATAGCCTTTGAGTGCTATGAATAAAATGTTTAAATCCTAGCGCTCATTTGCTATTCGCTATTTGGGTTATAGCTATGAAAAATGTGTGACAAGATACTTTAAACCGCGAAGAGTCGCAGAATGCGTTAGCCGTGAGCTGACCAAAAAGGATTTTTCAACACTAAAAAAAATCAAGACCAAAATGTACCTCTAAAATGGTACTGCATTTCGTTCTGTGACGAGTCAAGTGTAATAATATATATCTAGGCATAGTTTCAATAATAAGTACCATGCGCTCTTACACCTGTGTAATAAGGTCGTGGGATATATTTTTGAGAAGTTCGTATGGATACTTATTTTTGCACTTGACCGTACATGAAATAAGTCTTAATTTTGTGCGAACTCCCGTTCTGTATCGTGAAATTGCAAAAGTGTAAGACAATGTAGTGACATGTGATAATAATAGAAATCCTACGTCCCACTGTTGGGCAAGGGGCCCGGCGTTGGTCGTGAGACCCCAGCAAGGAGCTTTGATATAGACCAGTGTCACTCTATACGAATTGTGGAGGACAATGTGACTTGAATCGGGGTTCAAGCTCGTTGCTGTCTTTTTCATATTGTATTTGTTATAAAAGTACGCACGGAGTGACAAAACGAGTTGCGAATACGTATGCTAGCTGCTCAGATGGTTGTATAGAACGTGAAGAAATGTAAAACCATGGAACTATAATATTGCATGCTGGTGTCTTCCAGGCATGTGCCGATGTGGTGTATTTAACCTTCTGACGTGCTGCCTTAGTTTGATCTGTCGAGCCAGCAAGCTTTAAGGTTTTTTTATATCTTATTTATTTATAATACTTTTTTATTTATATTCTGACAGCAAATTGACAAATTAAAAAGTACTAGTTTGGATATGTCGATTTATTTGTTTAGATTTCAGTTGTTTATTTATGTTCAATTGGGATTTTATGCCAACACATATTGTTTAGAACTCTTCAGTTATAAGTTCTCTTTATATTGTTCTGTTAGGCTATTATACTTCGTGAAACCGCGTTTGGTTCCTCAGTGTGAATATTTAGAACAAAGTGTTGAGGCAACTAAAATGTCAACTCGGAAAACAAAAACATTGATTTGTTGATTTTTTTTTACAGTACAACGTATACGCGAGAACGAACTTTATTTTGTATGTGTAAATTTTGGCTGTAGAATTAGTACTAGAAAGATTTGAAATCTGATTTCAGAGTCATTGCATTGACTGTGACCCCAATCATTAAAATATGATACACAGGTCACTCACGTATGTTAGGATTGGTTGAAAGACATTGTGACTTGCAATGTTAATGTTACATCTATTACAAACCAAGCTTAGTGTAGAAGAGGTAATCCTGGTTAGAGAAAGATGTAAAAAGTACAACAAATCAACCAACTTATTGAAGACTGCAGAGATTAAAATTTGTTTCTTTGTTTTTGATTACGTAATACGTAAGCGGTCCTTTTATGTTATTTTAATGATGACCGATTTGGGTTAGTAATGTAGAAACAGTCACTGCAATGGCATTGAAAATTGTGTGTCCAGTAGATGTGGCCTTATGGAATATTTTAGTTTAAATAAGTGGTTCATTTTGTTAAATTTTCACACATTGTTGTATGAAAGTATGTTATGTATGTATTGACTGAGATTGCTCAAAGATTGGAGCCAAAAAATATGTCTAATATTTATCTGTGATGTTATTATTGTTGGCTAGTAGACCAGAAGTGTCACAGTGATGTTGTATGCATTTTTAAAACGCTAGGGATAAGTTTTGTATAGTCTGTCCCGGTATGAGCCGCGCCGCATCCCTGCGACATTTATAATACACGTCCGTTTCAAATAATTTCATATCTGAAGCCATGGGCGCAGAGGCGGAGCAATTTGCTATTCTAATTTTGTAACTACCCTTGCAGTTATGTTAAAAATTTAAAGTGTCGCCTCTACGCGTTTGCAGCTCAAATACAACGATGTGATCTCAAGATTGGTATGTTGGCGTATCTGATTTTTGTAGCATTTGTCTTGTAAAGATATCATGGCTGGCCATTGAAACTTGAGTCTGAGAATGTTTGAATACCTTTTGTATTAAGACTATTAAAATACTCTAAGTAAATAGATAATGGAAGTTAGCTGTTAATGGTAGCTGGTACTTTGTTTCTGTGTAAAAAGACAAGGGAAGCAAAGGAACAAAAGATGAAATAAACGAATCTTTTACATATATCTGTTGTCTTATTGAATCCTAATTTAGGATTCCTAAATAAAAGTGTAGTAATTTACTTAAACCTGAACCTTTAAAACTTATTGATGTGATCGTTTAGTGACCAGATTTCCTTACATGGAAAATGAACACTAAAAGTCAACATTGACAATATCAGATATACATACTATAGCGGCATGCTGCATTAGTGTAAGAATATAAGATCACGACTTTTGAGTGTTGTATTTGGCTCCTATATTCACTACATCTGATAGTCCACTCATCTTATACATTACCTAAGAATAAAAGCAACTTGATCCTTTTTACACTGTCATGCATGCATACCCTCAGTATATATGATCTTCAGTTAAAACATTATTCGGGCAATAAGAAAAACAACATTGTATATTTTATACCTTATATTGACCGTACATATAAAATTATAACCTAATGCGTTCATTACCAAAGGACCTTATAGAAACTGATTCAGATAAAATCTTGAGAGGACTGGACAAATACTTCAAGACAGTATTCAAACAACTACCCTCAGCAAGACATTTCCAATACATCCATTAACACATTTGCTGACAGCTGTCAGACTACAGGCTTCAGTTGCAGAAAATTGTGCTCAAATGACTATCATGACAGTGACACTGGGCAAGTCACAAAAAGGCCCTTATTAGTGTATGCATTAACTATGTAGAACAAGTCCTCTGGACAATGAAAGACTTTGGTGTCTTAAAGTAGTTTACTTTCCTGCAGCAGTAGCGAGGGGATTTCGTACGACTAAAATGACAGAGTCGCCACGGAGGAACATCTTAGAAATGAACTTGTCCTTGTTTACAGCTTTACCCTGAAACAAATAAAAATAATTTTATGTAGAATTTTTAATAGCAACTAATTAAGTGGACACACGTCCAGTGTAAGTTTTCATCTTCTTTCAGATGATATATTCGAGAATCAATATTAAATATGCAACAGTAAGTGCTGGCCACACAGAGCAAAAACAAAGAGGAGCTGGCCTAAGCAACTGTGCACTGTGATTTTCAACTAGGTCCTGACGTCATCATTGTGGGCGGGGCTTAGTCAGTATGTTGTCAGCGTTCGTCAGGTGCACATGGTATCGAGACTCGCATTATCGGTGTGTTTTCGCGGTTTTAAGAAGAAAAGGATGAAGTGTTGTGTTTTACCGTATCAAAGTTATTCAGACAGACGTTCTGATGCTATGAATGGTATCACATTTCATTTGTAAGTAATTTTATACGTAATTATTACAATAGTTCTAGAAAATTTTCGGCTTTCAAGTATAAATTATACTTCTCGACACTAGATGGAGTAACTTTTGTGAATTAAAAATATAAGTACGTAAAGTTCCGCATTAGTATATTGTAATAATCATACGTGTATACTGAAAACTAAAGTATACATTTAGTCCTAAATACTTTTTAGTCGCCAAAACAGTACTTTAGTAGTTTTATAAATGTATTATGAACAGGCCGCCATCTATCGTCAATTAGAACAACTATTTTCAACGTCAAAAATATCCAGAGCCGTAATTAGAATCAAATAATTTTACCGAATAACGCACGGCTATGGTCAGTAATGAAATAACAATACATTTTAATAGCAAATATTTTGAAGTAACAAAGTTCTGAGTTGTATACATAATATTATTCTCCGTGACTGTTCATGAATTGAAAGAACTTCGAATATTAAATAAACATTTTATCCATATAAACATAATTTACCACTTAGTTAATTTCATTTCTAGGTACTATCAAATGAATCAAGAAATTTTATTTCTTGATTTTTATGTTTTACTTTTCGGTTTTACCGTTAGAAATTAAATTTCTAAATGTCAGTGAAAATTAGAACACAGAAAAATCCGAAAAGTAAAGCTATGGCCGGGAATCGAACCCGGATCCTCGTCATTCCGTGACGCGACATCTAAATCAGTAAAAATGGTTACCCTTATTTTATTCATTTATTACACAAACTTTTTGAAGGTCGAAGTTCTGAGTACGTCCCATTACTTTTACACTAATTGACATCTAGTGTGAGATAGCTGAACTACGTAGTGACGTCAATGTATCGATGTTAACTTGCTAGGCGAGTGGTTTTGCTACTAACCGACGGATGGAAAATTGAAAAGTGGGCGGAGTTCCACAACCCCTCACCCCGCAAAATGTCACGCGATGTTTCATAGGGAAATCTTATTACCACACCTCCTCTTTGTTTTTGCTCTATGGCTGGCCATTAATGTCATGGAAAAGTTGAATGTATTTTTGCCAGAGGCTCATTTATCAGTACCTATTGATTTCAAAAGCTACATATCACTACGAAGTATAAAACATCGCTGCCAGTCTGTTCCATTGTATGCTTAGATCTTTAAAACTATGAAACGGATTTTGATGCAGTTTTTTTAATAAATAGTGACACAAGAGGAAGGTTTATAATATGTATGACATATGCATAATATAGTAGAGAATAATAGCCAAGATATTATGATAGCTGAGAGGCAAAATATTCAAGAGAGCAGTATCTCACAAAACACCTAACCTCAAAACTAATAAACATTGGTTTACAACAAACTAACGCCTAGTAAAATTCTATATTACTGTTACCTTCTTTCCTTTGCCAGTCCTTGGTACTTCTGTCCACATTTCCTTTACGTTTTCAAGGACCATGTTACAATGCCGGTCGAAAGCTTTCACACGACCCAACAACTTTTTGTTGTTCCGGCAGTTGATCAATACTTGAGTATTGTTCTTTACGGACTGTGTGAGCACGGAAAGGGGCCCAGTACTGAATTCTTCCTCCTCAATTTTAGCTAATTCCTCCAGAGTCATCTCCGAGCGTGGCTTAGCTGTGGTTGCCCTAAAACCAAGATATTATTTGCTGTAATGGCCGTATTTTACAAGCAGAGTTAATATTCACTTTCACAGAGAATTAATACTTACATGTTGATAGTATTTGCTGAAAATTTGCTTGATTACACAAAGAAAATGCAAAAATTTACTAAATTAGCAGCAGCAACAACGCTCCACAATGTTTAACCACAGAGTATGAAAAAAATGGATGACGGCACAGACTCACTAAACTGTGGCTCTAAACTAAGATTTTTCTGCTATTGGTATTACGTTAAATTCACCCCATTTCTTGAAAATATTTTTTCCTGTTTATTTAATTTTTACTTCAACATTAAAAAATATATTTCTTTTTTAATTAAAGGTAGTTTTATTTCGGGCCTCTCTTCGCTAGCTGTTTTTTATTCTTGTGTCACGTTTGATTGTTTATTGCAATGTTACACGCTTACCTAGTATGGTTATGGGCCTCTAACAGGCTGCCTCTTTAAAGATAAGTTAGTATAGTATAGTAGTCTCGCAGTATTCGGTCAACATTAACAGAAAATTTTGATTAGAACCTTGAGCTGTTTCGAGCTAACAACGAAATATTTGCTGGGAGCACCGGGGTTGAAGCACGAATTGTAGGTATAACAGTAACAAGTATTTCCACCGAACCAGTTTCCAGTCGTGAAGGATACCCACACTTTATTTTCAAACTGAACTAAATATGAGAAACTAAAACATGGCTTTTTTTGTAGGGACGAAGAAAAATACGAACTTTACTGGCATTTTAACTCGCCTCTACTTAAAGCTTCTTTATATTACGATCGTTGAAATGGGCGGCCGCTAGCAAGAGACGCGCTCGTTATCTGATAGTACAGGACAGGGCTCTACTTCCAAATTACAAGTTGTAGTGATAGATACAGCAGGAGGTAAAGACAAAGCTTGTTAAAAATAAAACAAAAAATATATAATCATTTTTAATTTGGTGTATTTTATTTTTTTAAATAACATCCAGCCACTTATCTCAAAATAAGAATGAAGGAATGATCAGATCTTCAAAGTTCTTAGGAAACCTCAGTAACCGTTACATTATGCAACATTCTACGTGCGACTTTGTGGCTTAAGCTCAAATTAATTTAAGTGCACTAAAAAAAAATGTCAATGTTACACAGTCTTGAATAAAAAATAATCAACTGAAACATCGCAGTACTAGCTGCCTTATACTGTGAAACGCACTTACGTATTCTTTGGTTGCATTTACAACTATTTATGTACTTCTTGGACTCACTAAATACATAGTCGATGGATAATCAGAGCCCTCTAGTGTAAGTGTTTGACACTAAAAAAGTCTAAGAACGCGTTCACGTCACTGTCTCAATTACTATGAGAAAATTGACAGCGCCACAAGCGGAACCAAACGGAAACAAATTATTCTCATAGTATTTGAAATTTAAAAGCAAACGCGTTCGATACATTTCGTTGTTTGCGACAAAAACTTACACTAAAAGATCAAAAGTGACTCTGCCTTAAACATAAAAATCATTTTTGTTTCACCAAAGACTTGCACGTTTACAAAAAAACACAGGTCAATTACACAAAACAAAATTCAAGAATTCTATACTTTAGTTTTTTTTCTTCTTCAAATCAATGCAACAGAAATTCAAAAACATCAGAAGGATAAGTCTCAAACTTATTTACTTCACCCGAGAGCATTATTTTTTTGTCACGATAAACTAATTGTTTACAATAAATATCACATTGAAAAGCTCAAAACTCACTTAAATAATTTTTATATGAGGAGAGCCAAGTTAATTTTTTTTTCAGCAAGTTCAAAATTATACTTCTGACGTCAAGGGTGTCCTAGTTAAGGATTATTTAGATAGAGCGAGATATATCATGCGAGTTACGATACATTGCTGTCCATGATCGGTGGCTTATAAATTCATAGCCACACAACCTCGCAATGTACCGCAACATGCCTTTAGACTTCTTGTAGACATTCGATTTTACCACAACCAATTTTTTTACCCAATCCGCCAGCTAAAGGTCTGTACCGCTATGATAGCGCTCAATCAATGGGTCATACAAAACATACAATTTTAGAAATACATCGCGGGCGGACTTCTACAGGAGAGCTAAGGCATCAACCAAAATCATACGTCGCACAAATTAAATCAAATAAATGCGAACCTTTATATTCCTTTTAAACATTCAGTGTAAATAGTAAATACTTATGTCAAGTAAATCTATAAGCAGCTAAAAGCATCACTTTAATTTCAAACGACAGTATCAGTCTTTATAAGATATCGCCATATAAGCCGTAGCCAAAATAATTATTTCTAACATTTTTAAGTAATTTACACACTCACTCATTATTTTATAATGTTGTCTATGCTTCCATAAACTTTATACTTTTTTATAAAAATGGCGACTTTCTTTTCAGTTCTCTGATAAACGGTATTCCATAAACTAAATATTTTGATCTATTGCATTTACTAATCATAAAGTATTTTCGATGTGGGGTGATGTACACATAAATATGATTAATTTGAAAATTTGTGACTTATAATCAGCACCATCTATTTTTGTACACAACAAATTGGCAGTGGATTACATTTTACATGTCAATGACATCTAATGCTGCACTCACAGCCAGTTAAATGATCATTAAACTTACCTTTAATTTATTATCAGAATTCTACGGAATTTTAACATTGTATTACGATTCAGTTCACTAAAAGATACTGTGTCTATTTTAACTGAATGACTGTCGTAACGTACATCAAATGTATTCCGATATAAAAATATTTTACAGTCATATGGAATCTACAACTGTTATATAGAAATAATGGTTTATTGCTAGCACCAGCTCGAAAACAAAATGTAATTTATGGAAACATAATATTCATATCACTTTAAACTTCCAAGGTTCGTTTCAACAAACACACATCTTTTACTTTAAATCTATAACTCTCAAACATTACTTAAAGTCTTTATAAAAATACAAATAAACCATTTATTGTATGTACGATTATTTAAGACACTTCACGTTTGATTGAATTGAATCACAAACTCTAAAGGAAAATGTACAAAATTACAGCTAAATTATTTACAGAGATCTCTTAATTACAATCTACAATCGTATGAATTTTCCTGTCGACATAAAAACCTTTTTTATAAAAGGTACACTTATCAGGTAAAATTCATACAAATCTTAAAGCGAAATATATTAAAAACTTTATACAACTAATCATAATCATTTACCTATTCGTCAAAATGTTTTTCTATTATCAAAATATGAACACTGAGTTATTTCAATAGGCTATTATACTAATGACAAATATGATTGAAATTACAAAAATATTCCTTAAATATAACATAACACTCCTACATAAAAGAGTGGAAATTCAATAACCACTTTCTATGCAACTGCCATGCTTTTGACGTAAAATAATCGAACATGGCAACGATTTTGTGTGGAAATATTAAGAACTTCTTCGATGCATTCTCCACTCTTTTCTGTGGGAGTCTAGTCGAGTCGTTCGTTCTCGCAGTGCAAAGCTCTGTCTTTAATTTCTATCAGACTAGATGTACTTGTTCATTTAATAGTAAACACTTTCTAGCAACACTCTTAAATAAAGCGTGCCGACGAGGCTGCACAAAAAGTTTAATTTTGTTTTAAATTTATTTTTTCGCGTTCGCAGGCTCTTTGCCTAAAGATTTTCTATTTTCAAATTTTTGCTGTAGACTAGCTACATTCGATGGTTTCGACGTCAGTTTGGTCGCAGTCGGCTTGACGTTGGAGTCGGTTCTCTGTACGCCTATCGCGGTCGGTTTTGGGACTACTTTTGGTTTGTTTTTGTTACTATCCGCTACATTAGAATCTACTTTGGAGTTGGTGCGGTTCAAAACGCTTTGCGGTTTGGTTACATTTGAAACAGTGACGGGTTTTGGGGCAGGTTTGATCGTTGGCTTTTTGTCGACGGTTGGCGCCGGTCTTAAAGGTGGTCTATTGTCGTTTGGTTTAGCAGTGATGCTAGGTTTAGCTGCTAGTTTAGGAGTATCACTAGGTTTGTTATTGTTTATCACATCGGGCGCTTTCACAGCCTTGTCTGCCACGGCGCAGCTCGATACTACGTCGGGGCTATTCGCAATCGTCTTCGGTGTATTTTTACTAGCTTTAGGCGACTGAGGTACGGCTTTAAATGTCGACGTTCGTAAATTCGGAGGAGTGACTTGCCGCGAGAACTGCGGTATTTTGGTGTTGGCTTTTAAAGTAGGAGAAGGTGGAGCCTTGTCTTCCTGCTTATCTTTGTCCTTGTTGAGATATGTGGGTACATTGACAGCTGAAGGGTGCAAATAACCACTGCTGGTAGTGGATGCTACGCTCTTTGATCCCGAATTACTATACACACTTTCGGGGGTTTTATACCCCGTATTCATGTATGTGCTGTCTCTGTTACTCTCGGGCGTTTCCGCCTTCGCTCTCCCTTTCTTCTTTCTAGAGAGAGTCGCCCCGGAGTATATGGAATCGAAATTTCTGTTTTGGATTTCATTGACTATCTCTCCTAGCAGACCCATGCTCTCGGTGCTTCCGGAGTTTGAGGTTATCGGTTTGGGGGTGTTGTAGCCCACGGGTGGGGGTTGGGGTATAGTCTTGACGGGCGGCGGGACGCCGGGCAGGGGTTTCGAATGCTTCTCGGGGCTCTCTTCGATGATGGCGTAAATATTGTCTCCGGATTCTTCGTCTATGTGCGCTAGAGGGGCCTGTTTTTCCTCGATACAGTCCACGTAGTCGGTAGATTTTAGGTCTATGATCGGTTTAGGGTTTTGGTACACCGGCGTCTCTTCGTTTTTAGGTTGGTTGGGTAAAGGGGGAGGAGGGGCAGTGGGGCGGCCCACGCCGGAGACGGGTCTGGGCGCTCCCGACGGCTGCCTCATGGAGCCAAAGCTGGCCAGGGCTGCTTTAGGGGCTGCCGGCGCTCGCATGCTTTGTGCTCTATTCACGAATGCTTTTGGATCCTCGGCGTCTTCCGAATCAGACACGACCGGCACCGTGTTCACGGGTAACTCTATTCCCTTCTGCAGTATAGGGTTTGATATCTGTAGATTGCGCAGCGCACCTTTATCACCAGATTTCGGCATTTTAATCTGGTGTATCGGATTCTTTGGTAAAGAATGGCTCCGTTCTACCGGATTGCGTTCTTTCTCTTTCGGTTTCTCCTGTTTTAGGAAGGACGCTATCCTGTTTAGGGATATCCCTTCTTTGACCTTCTTTGGTTCTTCTGGTAATGGTTTTTGTGGGGCGGTGCTGGCGTGCATGCTCAGAGGTCTCTTTGGTAGGTCTGGAGAGGCGACGGGGATGTTGGGAGCTTGTCTGATCGGGCCTAGAGTTTTTGAGCCCTGGAGTGGCGAGATCAATTCTTTCGCAGTACACGTGGAAGCTTCTAGGATAGGGCTGGATATGACCGGCCTGGGGGGAGGGTTGGCCATCACGGGGGTCATTTCTTCCTTATCGTGAGTCATGAGGGCTTTTATTCTGTTCTGGACGGAGCTGTTCGTCCGTTTGATGGACGGACTGGTCTTCGGGCTGGTGGAAGCGGCAGGCACCACGGGGAGCGGCGGCGCGCTCCTCAGCACCGGTTTTAAGACACCTTGGTTGGCCAGATTCTGGCTGTTGCTGCTGCTTCTATGCACTGGAGTTATCTTGGCGCTTTTCGGATTTTTTGCAACTTCTTTGACCTCGGCTTCTTCTGGTTTGTCGATGGGCGCGAGGGAGAAACCCTTGAAGTTTCCGAAGAAGTTAACGGAAGGGTTGACGTTGCCGCTGGGGCTCCTGTCGGAGTCGCTGCGGAGGAGGCTAGAGCTCATATCGTCTGGGTTGGAGAGGGTGTGGACCACGGGCTGGGGCACGGCTTGGGAGTGGTTCTGGAAGTTGGCTGCAAACTTACTGGCGCTTCGGGAAATGCGGTGCTGAAGGCTTGTTTTCTTTGGTGACTGGACCCTGTGAGAAACAAATAAATAACGTTGATGTGTTATTTTAGGTCACGATAAATTTACCACAGCATTATTTTTGAAAGATGATATCAGGCGTTAATTTTGCACCATGACTACTGAACCAAAACGCATGCAAGCCAACTTGACACAATAAAACATGCAACTACTAGTATCACGCACAAAACTACTCACCAAAATGCAGACAAAGCCAACCACAGACAGAAGATACTAAATGAAGAAAGCAAAATGTTACCAGTTCATAAATAATGAGAGGATAAAATGTTGTTTCTGTGCTAACGTCAAAGTCAACAGTGGTGACGTTAATGCCATTAATGTTCTGATGAAGACGAAATTGACTATTCTTTTAAAGATCTTTCAAGAACATAAATTGGTAGTGTTTTCGTCAATTGAAATCACCGGTCGAGGAAGCCAATAAAAAAACGATAAAAAAAACAACTAGAACTGGTAACATTATTAAGAAAATAAAGAGCTGAGAGAAAAAGGAAAATAAGTGAAGAAGAAAATTTAGAAATCATTTAATTCTCAAACCATACCATTATTATTGGTTAAATAAAATCTAAGTTAATTAGAACTACTATAATTATACAGCTTACACAAACTCAATTTACAAAGAAACCAATATAATTACAATAATAATCCCTAATAATGGACATATGTTATGCAAATAAAGAATTTCATTTCATTTCATTTCATTTCTAAAAAGAAACAAAATTCGAGATGATATTTTAATATACAATTAAAAATAATATTTTTGTTCGAGCACAGTAAACAGTATAGCTACAGTAAACTCCGTTATTGGAACTTGACTTGTACATTTATCGATATTATTTGTTATTAACAACTTAAAACATAATCTCGACTACAAAAAAAAAGAACACAAATGGTGCCACCACCGACATTAAAAGCATGAAACAAATACAATGAAAAACCCAATGTATCTTTACAGTCTGATATACAATGTAAGATAATACATGCATACATAAATCATATCTTTATCCCTTACGGGATAGACAGAGCCTAAGGTAACGGTAAAGGATGATTAAACAAAGATAAATAAAGACAAATATGAAAAATGCAAACTATTATTCTACTACTACATACTAACATACTAGTACTATTATGGCACTCGTATTGTGATGATATCTATCACAATTGCAATGATAGCTCGATGGTATCAAAAAGGCGTTTTTTTTGACAAAGATTTACATCCTGTCACTGTACCACAGTTATAGACAAATTTGTCAAGAACCACCAAGGTTAGGCTTTTGTCGCTTTGAGAGGGTGTGATTTACTCAGTCTGCTGTGACACACCTCTAATGTGTAAATATTAAATTTATAATAAAACATACTCTTGTCAAATTTGCTTATTATTATTTGGAATTAAAACACAATACCAGAAATACTCTCGTATTGAAGATTTGACTTTTCACTGTCCTTTTCGTTATTGTCGGACTCTTTGGAAACCTTTTTTTATAGACTAGGTATATTTCTAATTACTTTTTTAAGGTAACATTATTAGTTTTCCTCAATTTAGACCTTTGGTTGACAATTTCGTTGGTTGTTGAGGCTAAACCGGTGCTCGCGATATTCGGTTTTGGTTTTTCACTTGCCAACGTAATGTTAGGTCTCGGTTTTAAATTAGGTTTCGGACTGACGTTAGGCTTTGGAGCACTTTCGGGAACCTTAAGACAACTAGGCCCCTCGCCATCTTTAGGCGCTTCAAAATTGTTTTTAATTATTTTATCGATCTTTTTAATTTCGATTGCGTCTGCATTATTAAAATTAATACCAGAAGCTGTAGTACTAAAATTATTAGGATAATTCTCGGCAATAACAATATCGTCTTTATTAATTTTACGATTAAAGCGTACAGGCTCTTTAACGTTACTCTTGTTTAAATTAACTAATTTATTTGACACATCGTTTTCCGAACTGGCAACACTCTTCGGAGCGCCACTAGGTTTTATCACAATGGCAATATTAGCATACGTCGGCGTATCATCTATAACCAAGTGGCTTTTCATAACATTATCACTGGTATCACTTTTTTTGAAACTGTTCCTTAATCTTTGGATGGAATCTTTATTGAAAGTGGAAAATTTGTTGAACAGGTTAGGGTTAGCTTTAGGGTTAGGGTTGCTGGGTGCACCTTTTCCTGAACAGAGCAATTTGTGTACGTACGATTTTCGGGGTTTCTTCCACCAGTGCAGTACGTTGTGGCGGGAGTAGTAGATGAGGAATAGCAGCAGCAAGGTCGAGGGTATGATGCCCAGGAATATCACGTACATCACAACCATGAAGTTCCTTTGGACTGTGGACAAGATGGTATACATCAGGTATCGACATTACATTATTTGAATATGGTTGCAATGGGATTTTATTACCACATACCCAATAAAGAAACTGTACTTACTATATGACGATATAGCCTAGTGGTAGTGACCCTGACTATGAAGCTAGAGGTTCCGGGTTCGAATCCCGGTAGGGGCAGACAGTTGTATGATGAATACGAATGTTTCTGCCTGAGTCATGGATGTTGTATGTACTTAATTATGTATTTATCTACATTACATAAGTATGTTTATCCGTTGCCTGGTACCCATAAGTGTTTTAAACATATTCCGCAATATTTCAAGAGGGTAATTAGGTACAGTCGAGGGCATCAATATCGATACAGCCATCGTGTCGCCACCTTATTGTTTGTGGCTGTACGTAACATACATATATTTATACCCTTGACTGTACTTTGAATGAAGACTTCTGTAATTCGACGTGCCTCGTGGCATAGGCCTCCTCCATTTATTGGAGGGTTTGCGCTATAATTCCCACGCGGGCCCAGCGCAGATTTGAAGATTCACACACACCATTGAATTGCTACGCAGACGTGTGCAGGTTTCCTCACGATGTGTCACCAAAAAGCTCATAGCGAATTTCAAATGTAATTTCGCACATAAATTCCGAAAAATTCGAACCCACCCGCTGCTTGAGAGGCCACAGGTCAAACCACTAGGCTACCACGGTTTTTTTCTGATGAAATCTCCCGGCTAGCTGTTTCGTCGCCCGCGTGCAATACCGATTGGTATCCTACGCGCGCCCTCTGCGTAGGAGTCGACCAGCCAAGTACAATGACTTGAATTAGGTATGAGTAGCTCGATTTGCCGCCCCCTCGTGCCGCCCGTGTGCTGTCTTCCGGAGCAATTAAGATAACGTATAGTTGTCTTGTATAGTTACCGCTAGGATCCGTGGCGGGGCCGGAGTCGTAGGAGCCGCCGGGGCCCGGCAGCGCGCACAGCGGGGGCCCGAAGCCCGCCAAGCAGTGGCAGTTACCTAAGAACAAATAACGGATTTTTTTGACATCTTTCGATAAAAAATGGATGATGGCAGACCGCAAAAGCCGAGAATCTTAGGAATCATGTTACACGCGATTCAGCTAGCAAAGCATCACTATTTTGATTCCTCTTTCACCCTATAAGTTCACGATCTAAGCAGTCTACCCCGTAAGGGATAAAGACGTGATTTGTGCATGTATGTTTGTTCCATGCTGGTCTGAAGGAAAAACATAGAATGTACCAGTTGCTTCTCGTCCCGCGCATACGGTAAAAGCCCAACGAGGGAATGGGCGAAATTCTTAGGAATCATGTCAAAGGCGATGCGGCTAGCAACCCATCACTATTTTGATTCCCCTTTCCAATACGCCTACAATCATGCTAACCGTGGCTTTTAGGTCTTGTTACCTCAGGCTCTGTCTACCCCGTAAGGGATATAGACGTGATTTGTGTATGTATGTTTGTATGTATGTTCGATAAAAAAAGGCCGGGAAATAATTTAATTTTGTCAGTACACACATACACAAATCACGTCTTTATCCCTTACGGGGTAGACTAAGCCTGAGGTAACAAGACCTACAGGCCCCGTTTAGCAAGACACTGAGTGCGTAGAGGTGGAAAGTGGAATCAAAAAAAAAGTTAAAGCTAAGTTAAAGTTAGTATGTATGCATATTTTAAATTAATTTAATTATTTACCTTCCGAATTGCACACGCCGTTTCCAGAGCAGTTGGAAGGACAGACCGCGCCCTCCCTGGCGGCGACGAGTGCCTTCACAGACTCCACGGACACGCAGCGCTGTTTCATACACATCTGCGAAATAAACCAAATACCGTCCAAACGTTACAATGAAAGAGTAACAAAACAAAAAGAAAGAAAGAAAACATTTATTCGTGACATATCATAGTTAAATTACAAAAACAAGAAAAGAAGTAAAAAAACATGAGGACATACATCACGAAATGGTCCCATCTCAGCATAATGCTGACAACACAACGACACTAACAATCACACAGACACATAGACATACAAATTAGGCTGTTCTTTAACATAATTATTATATACTAGCCTTCCGTCCGCAGCTTCGCCCGCGATAAATTAATTTTCCCGTAGGAAAAGGTATTTTCCCGCGGTAAAAAGTAGCCTATGTGATAATGTAGCTTTCTAACGGCAAAAGAATTTTTGAAATCGGTCCAGTAGTTTCGGAGCCTATTCAATGCAAACAATCAAATTTTTCCTCTTTATAATATTAGTATAGACAAGGTGTTTGGTAACTAGGTGCAAAACTTTAGGGGTTGAATGACTGAAATTACTCTGTTCCAACCTAAAACATTTTTAGTAATTTTGAATGCCTCCATTTTGATTGTGTGGCAAGAAAGACATTGAACTATCCGAAATAAAAGATTATATGTATTTACAAATTAACGCTCATTGTGGCAATATTGACTCGTGACTATCAAATTCTGGGTATTATCTAAATTAAAATTTTTAAAATTAAAATATAAAATTTCGGCTAAGACATATGTGGCTAATAATGTTAAAAAACACCTCGGCTATCACCCCCTTAAAGCTTTGCACCTAGCTACCAAATACCCTGTATAACATATACATATATTATACCTTATCGACGCCACACTTGGCACCGTCGGGCACCAAACCGGGATCCACGTCGCTCAAACCCAAGTCTATGATGGCCGTGCGACACGGTATAATGGTACCTGCGTAAATACAGACAAGTTTTTGTTAAAAAAAATACAAGCTAATCTCTGTCCACGAAGACGCCTGTATTAAAATTATCTTATAGTAGACGCATTATTACTATTTTATTACAATTGACGATCCTTTTGTGAATTACTTATGTTTGACATTTAATTGTATTTTTAAAAGGGTGATAAATAAATCTATCTATTTATCTATCATCGGCAAAAAATTGGCCCAATCTCCATACAAAATTTCCTATTTTTGTATACATGCGAACGTGACTTATCGTATTTTGACATGCTAACGTCTTATAAATCGATAAACGCCGGCTGCACTCACGAAAAAGCATGACACATTACGTAACGTTCCGCGTGACGTCAGAGTGCGCATGCGAGAGCGCGGAACATGCGATAGAGAGGCACGATAAACGCTACGCACGTAAAACTATATCACGTAAATCGACTTTATAAACAACCGGTTTTGTTCTTCGTTCTGTCTCTATGGTTATATACTCGTGACTAGCACGGGGTGTCAGTCTCAGTTGGCACCTAGCCCGTTACCGTTGTTGTTGATGAAGGTGGCGGAGAGCACGGCGGCGCTCTCCATGCCGAACTCGAGGCGCTCGTTGAGGTGCCGGCACTGCAGCACGCCGCACAGCGCGTCCGCCGCCCGGCACTTGCGGTACTGCTGCTGCACGCGCTCGTAGCCGCAGTTGCCGTGCCTGCACACAACAACAGGCGTGGAAATATACACATCCTTATCCTTACTTATACTTATATACTTATAATCCTTACTAAACACTACATAGTATAAAATAAAGTCGCTTTTTCTGTTCTCATGTCCCGATGTATGCTTATATCTTCAAAACTACACAACGGATTTTGATGCGGTTTTTTTTAGTAGATAGAGTGATTCAAGAGGAAGGTTTATATGTATAATACATGCATAATATACCGTACGAAGCCGGGGCGGGTCGCTAGTAATATTATAAATGCGAAAGTAACTCTGTTTGTCTGTTACCTTTTCACGCTTAAACCGCTGGGCCGATTTAGTTGAAATATGGTATACAGATAGTTTGAGTCCCGGGAAAGGACATAGGATAGTTTTTATCCCGGAAAATTGCATAGTTCCCGCGGGATAGCACAGCCCAAACCACTGGAATTTTTCAAATTTAAGGCGGAACAAAGTTCGCTGGGTCAGTTAGTACATACATAAATCACGTCTTTATCCCTTACGGGGTAGACAGAGCCTAAGGTGACAAGACCTAAAGACCACGTTTAGCATGATTGTGGGCGTATGGAAAAGGGAATCAAAACAGTGATGGGTTGCTAGCCACGTCGCCTAATAAATAAATTTGATAAGGGCATATTTTATCCAAATGTAGTTAACGATTATACAAAATTATGTAAGAATGATATTTTATTAGTATTTTTTTCATTTTGCCATTGGCTTTCAAAGGTTCATTTATGTAAAAGAAACAATAAAAAAATCGTTTTCAAATAACTACAAAAATAACCGACATATAAGCTATCAAAAATTTGTCTCTTTCTAGAAAAACGGAATTTTAATATGGAATTTATATCGGCGTTGCGAACGTCACATGTCGTATCGGATCACTTTTTGATTGCACGCGGTGACACCCTCATGCTCCCCCGGCGCCCCCGAAATGGCAGAGAGGGAATACTGGTGGGGTTTTAGTGGGTAGGCTTCCCCCGCCTCCTTCCACTCGGGAGGGGGGCCGGGGAGGAGTCCCACATAACTTCCGCGCCGTCCGACACGGCGCGGTCGTATGCGCAGCGCATATCGGATCTCTTTTTGATAGCTGACTAATTAGTAATTTAAAACTTTTATAATTTCCATATTTCTCGACCAATTTTATTTTTAATATCACTTTTAGACATAATTTTTTTACGATATTTTCATACTTTATTAAGAAATGTGATATCTTTTTTAATTCATACTCCCTATAGGGGTCTTGGTACTCACTCGTCGCCCTTGGGGTTGGAGCTGTGGTAGCATTTGTGGTCGGAGCTCTCGCCCGTGGTGCCCCACAGCAGCCGGCACTGGTCGTCGCGGCCGCGGCACGAGCCCCCCGCGCAGAACGCCTGACGCACAATGTCGTCATTAATTACAAAACATATTATGCCGATTTTCCAACCCACCTTTGGTGAGATGTCGAAAGAATCTGCTTTACCAGAAATCTCAAGAGAGATTTTAATAAAATTGGATTAAGTCCTCGATTGCATTGGATTTCTTATTCAAACAGCTGAGGAATGGAATGCTCCACTCTAAACACATCTTCGCTAATCATCAGGCGTGATTATGACTAAACGCATGCCTATTAAGTATTAAAAAAACAACTGTGCTAGAATTCGAGATATTTTCGTAATAAAAAGTTACTAAAAAGCTCAGTAAGGCCTAATGCCAAGGCAAAGCGCATTCGTCAATTTGCAGCCGCACACACTTGCACAGTTTCCGCTGTGTGCTTATACCTATGTATATGTGTAAGCGTGTGTGTACCTGTCCGTCCCCGCAGGGCGTGGCGTCCATCTTGTACACGTCCCTTGGACAGAACTGCGAGTGTCCGCTGCAGTACTCCGGCAGGTCGCACTCGCGCTCCGCC
Source organism: Pandemis cinnamomeana (assembly GCA_932294345.1). NCBI lineage: Eukaryota > Metazoa > Arthropoda > Insecta > Lepidoptera > Tortricidae > Pandemis > Pandemis cinnamomeana. Next base: position 3,677,340 of record OW028724.1, on the reverse strand, counting down.
ACGCGGCACTCCGTGCCAGCCGCCTTGGGACGGCACGTCTGTGGAGGACACATACATACATACACATTATCTCTTACGGGGTAGACAGAGCCTAAGGTAAGTAGACCTACAGGCCACGTTTAGCAAGACACTGAGGGCGTAGAGGTGGAAAGTGGAATAAAATAGTGATGGGTTGCTAGCCGCATCGCCTATAACATGATTCTTATGATTTTCGTCCATTCCCTCGATGGGTTTTTACCATTTGCGCGAGAAGAGAAGCAACTGGTACATTCTATGTTTTTTCTTGGAGGACACATTTGGATTAAAAACATCCCTTGTGTAAATTCACATCATCATATCAGCCGTAGGATGTCCACTGTCGGACATAAGCCTCCTCAAATATCTCGCCGCGTTTCCCCCCTAGTGGCGCTGGTTTTTAGGGGCTTTTGGGGTCCCATAGCAGCCTTAAAGGCCCACAGTGTTAGAGGGGTCATGTATTCCCGATCCCCCCCCCGGAGAGGAGGTATAGATTGGTTGTGTTCACACTATGCTCCCATAGCACCCGCTGTCTGGCAGTTCAGGGCATACCGGAGGTTTTTTTTTTTTTTTTTTATATGAATAGGAAGGCAAACGACCAAGTGGATCACCTGATGTTAAGTGATCACCACTGCCCATAGACACCCGCAACCCCAGAGGAATTGCAGATGCGTTGCCAACCTAGAGGACTAAGATGAAATGCCTCTTGTGCCCGTAATTTCCCCGGCTGTCTTACTCTCCACACCGAAACACAGCAGTGCAAGCACTGCTACTTAGCGGCAAGATTACTGAGTAAGATGGTGGTAGCGATCCGGACGGACCTTGCACAAGGCCCTACCACCCGCATTTTTAATGCGTATGCCTTCGACATTCCTTCGCTCCCGAATAGGAGGAGAGCTCCATACACCCCGCCACGTCGTCCCAACGGCGCGGTGGATAGTGTGTAATACATTTTCCCTCCGACAAAAAAAAAGGTAACACACTTCATCATTGACTTACAATAAACAACTAGACTCTCAGTCGCTAACAAAGGTTCCTCAAGAAGCATCCGAGTTGCTTTGTCTATGTGTTGTGTGTGTCAACACATCGACTTAGACAGATAACATTAACATATTCGTTCAAATTGACACCTTATTTCGTGGCAGTAATGTTTAATATCAATGGCGTAGGATCGTGAGAAGTAATGATACGACGCCACGCGCTGGAAACCTGTCTGTCTCTTTTGTTCTCAATAGTAAGATTACGGTGCGAAAGAGACATATACATTGTTATCAAAGCGCGGTCGAAACACAACTGAACCAAAACTCTGAACAATAGACGCGTCGTTCAGACTTTTGCTTCGGACAGTTTTTGAGCGTGATTGGGAGTCTAGTTGTTTATTGTACGTCAATGCACTTCATACAATTTATTTGGCCCGATATGATATCGGGTCGGATGTGGATAGTGTTACCGCGAGGTCGCAGCACTGTCCGTGGCCGCACGTGGCGTTGGCCCGCAGCGTGCAGTCGGGCCGGCAGCAGGCGTGGCACGCGCCGCCGCCATCTTGCGGCGCGAACTCCCCCGGCGCCGTCCCGCAGTCGCACTGCTCGCCCTCTTCCAGGAAGCCGTTGCCGCACGTCGGCGAGTTGAACAGCGACTTCGGTTTGTTGCTGTAACAATGTTACGGGTAAAGGAATAGAAGACAGACGTCACATGTCATCTCACTTTATTCGCAGAGTGCAAAGCGTGTGGAGGGGGTAGCCTAAACGATCACAGCGCTCGCTACGGCTAAAATTGTCATTTTCGTCGCTGACTTGAGCTGTCAAATCCATATTGCAGTAAACATTTTCTAATTGTTTTTGAGATAAAAATATGGTCCTGGTAAGATATTGTGTTGTTGTGAATTGTAATAACACCAAGAATAATAGCGACTGTAAATTTTACCAATTTCCAAGACCATGGTGGAAACGAGACCAAAGAAATAAGTGGATATTTGCCGTAAGAAAAAAAAGTAAGTTACCTAACCTCTAAAATTTTACTTAACGTACGTTATCATTTGATACATGTAGTCAGTAACTACCATTGTCCAAAATTTGTGTGATTATAGTAAAATAACACAAGATTTCATTAATATTTTTCACAATATTTACTTACTTCTTGTTTGACAGTGGTGACAATGTTGTCCATAATGGCCGCCTCTCACGTGGCGCTGTCGTCGCGCTCTGTCCCAATACGGAACAGGAGCCGTAACAATAGAGTGGCAGTACCAGGATGGGCCCCGAACTTTGCGGATGCTTTGATGCAATTCTATTCAAGGACCCCCACTACAGGAGATCTCTCGCATCATTAACAAGGGTTTACTCAAACTAACCAAATCAGAACGACACAGTGTAAGTGTCTGCGCTGATGACTCCAGCTGTTCTAGCGCTTACCGCAGACAGTAGTCCATGCCGCGTTCGAAGGAGAGCGCCAGCGATTTGAGGCTGCAAGAAGACCAGTGGACGGGCGTGACGGACGTGCTGGAGGGGGACATGATGCACTTCTGGTCCGGGCACGCGCAGTCCGCGTCCGTGTCGTGCTCCATGCCGAAGTTGTGGCCCATCTCGTGGGCTATCGTCATGGCAACCAGACCCAGCACCTGACAAACGCAACACCTGGTATCTTAGAATTGGCATTGTTCATTTTTTTTAAGCTGTGCTTTTAACACCTTTATTTGATAAAATGGACTATTTCAAGCAACTAATTTGAATATTATGCTTTTACGTAGCTTTGTTAATTAATAATAAATATTTTTTCGCTGTTTGATAATTCGTGAATTTAGACAGAATCCCAATCGCCTTCGTTCGGCTGGCTATAAAAAAACGGCTTTGTCTATGGTTTTGTTAGATTTGACAGTGACACGTGACAGTTGCCGTAGCCAAACTTTTTTTTTCATTTTTGTGGCAAACATTCGATGCTGGATTCTGTCTAAAAACCCGGTCGTTCGGTCAAACAAAGGTTCAAAGTACTTTTACAAAAATATCTGCAATCATAAAGTATTTTTGAAATCGGACAAGATAAATCGGATAATTGATGGTTTTCCTCGAAATGGTTTTCGAATTGGAGCATACTAAAAAAAATTAACAATGCCAATTGTTCTGGAATATTCCAGCAGGTCGGGTTCGACTGAACACCCCTGTAAAGCTGTACAGTACGGGACAAATGTCCCACGCCATGCGTTGGCGTCATGTCAGCTGAAGCTGGCCGATTTCGCCTGACTTATCAGGCGATATCGCGAGACTTATGTAAAAAGCGACACACGTGCCGCGCGATGTTGCCAGACATGTGGAGCGAAGTCCGGCAACGTCGCGCCACTACACCCGACGTCTTTGGTGTCGCAGGACATTTGTCCCCTAGTGTAACCCTGGCTTGATTGTTTTTCCTGACCTGTAGGCTTATTACCTAACTCGCTCGCAATCGCCATCGTGTTCATTTTGACAGTTCATGTATGGGCTGACAATTGGCATCGGATTCAGCTAGCTGTCACATTCATACAACATACATACACAAATCACGTCTTTATCATACAAGAACTGTCAAAATGAACACGATGGCGATTGCGAGGGAGTTAGGTAATAAGCCTTCAGTGTTCTATGAACTGTTGTTGGCGAAGTTTCCATACATTAGGTCGATATTTAAAGTAAACGAACCCAAGCACCTGCAGAAATGTTCCACAACATTTTTAGAACACCTAGTATATGTATAACACAGTCAAAAACAGTTACCCATAGTTAACTATAGTGAAATGACGTAAAGATATAATCGAAAACTTACTTGCGAGTGGTTGGAGGCGAGTCCGGCGGAGTAGTCATACGAGCAGATGAAACCCTTCAGCGCTTTACCGACTACACCGTCCTTGAAGTTTTGCCGACTGGAAGGAATACATAAATGTTTCATCGCAAACAGTGCACTTAGAAACTCAGAAAGGTTTTTATTAACTTGTATGACATTACAATAATCTGGTAGTGGAGTTCTGTTGACCCAGTCAGGATCGTCTCCGCAGGAAGGACCTCTTTAAAGTTTGGTCCGATTGACTTGAAATTTGGTACACATATGTAGGACGGATAACAATGCAAGCACGTCAGCAAAAAAAGCTTGTATTAAAAAGTAAATTTATGACAGTCCGTAAATTATTATTGCGTGTCATGAAAAATTAAACCTTATCTAGTGGAAGCTATTTGAATCCGTCACACTCCTAAACAATTGAAGACACCTCCAAAGAGTAAAAGATATTCTTAACTCACGTGAGCAACTGCGCGTTGTCGTTGGGAATCATCCGTACAAGCTCAGTCTTGCGGTAGTGCAGGAACTTTGTCAGCGTCGCGTCGCCGTTCTCTTCCAAGTCAATGGCATCCCGTTCTGTCCACACCACCACGCCCACTAAGGCTATGAAGATGTTGAGAGGCGCGTACACCTGGGGAGAGGCTAGCTTGTAACTTGATTCTCGAGAATATTGTTGCTATGGAGGAGACGCATCAGAGCTATCGTATCTGGAACAGTAACTAGTAATGGTGGGATTGCTTTGCCATCCATAAATTTCATCATCATCATCATATCAGCCGTAGGACGTCGCTGTTAGACATAGGCCTCTCATAGACCTCCAGTTGCCTCGGTTGGAAGCGGCTTGCATCCACCGTGAACCCGCGACTTTAACCAGGTCATCCGTCCACCTCGTTGGTGGACGTCCTACGTTGCACTTGCCGATCCACGATCTCCCTCGAGAACTTAACGAGAAACCAAAATGTTTCATCATCACCGTAGCGTTTCCATCCCTAAAGCACCGCAGTCTTAAACCCCTATTCATAAACGCTCTGCAGGCTTCTGCTAACTTAGCAATCGTCTGTCTTTTTCTGTCACTTTGACCTTTACCTTTCACAGATAAGGACAAACGATTGCTAAGTTAACAGAAGCCTATTGGCAGAGTGCAAAGCGGGTGGAGGGGGTAGCCTAAACGATCACAGCGCTCGCTACGGCTAAAATTGTCATTTTTGTCGCTGACTTGAGCTGTCAAATCCATATTGCAGTAAACATTTTCTAATCGTTTTTGAGATAAAAATATGGTCCTGGTAAGATGTGTTGTTGTGAATAAAATTTTAATAACACCAAGAAGAATAGCGACTGTAAATTTTACCAATTTCCAAGACCATGGTGGAAACGAGACCAAAGAAATAAGTGGATATTTGCCGTAAGAAAAAAAAGGAAGTTACCTAACCTCTAAAATTTCACTGAAAACAACAATTTTAATATTATTGGCAATAATGTTACTGACTACCATTGTCCAAAATTGTGTAATATAGTAAAATAACACAAGATTTCATTAATATTTTTCACAATATTTACTTACTTCTTGTTTGACAGCGGTGACAATATTGTCCATAATGGCCGCCTATCACGTGGCGCTGTCGTCGCGCTCGGTCCCAATAGAGCGTTTATGAATAAGGGGTTTAGTCTCACCGAGTTGATGATGTTGGCGACGTCAGTGAGCTGCCGCTGCACGGCGCGCAGGTCCTCGCCGCTGGCGCGGTACTCCCCCTGGTCCGCCACCAGCACCAGCTCCACGTAGCGAGACTTCTGGTTGGCATTGTACGGCATACGGACGCGGATGTCCTCGTGCGTTTCACGTTTGTACTGGAATGAGGTTATACTTTCAAAGGTTTTTTTACCTTACATACTTCTGTAATACCGGACCGGGATTAGTTGAAAACGGTACAAATCCAACTTCATAGTCGAAAGCGAGGAGCATTGGGAGTAGTGCCCCTAGGAAATGGTTATTACTCGTATGATCTGCATGTCGTGCAGTGTGGTGCAGGGTCGCCAGGGCAGGCAGTGGAAGGGTCATCATCATCTCAGCCATTACAAGTCCACTGCTGGACATAGGCCTCTCCTTTAGACCTCCAATAAGACCGGTTGGAAGCGGCTTGCAGGTTGGAAGCGGCTTGCAGTTGGAAGCGGCTTGCAAGCGGCGTGGAAGGGTGACGCAACACAATTTGTACTCGTTACCTATCCTGGGTACACCCCACTGCACGCCTTAGGTGATCAGTTAATTCAGTAGGTATCATTAGAAGAGGTTACAATGGAAGATACGATCATTGTGAGAACTAGACATCAAAAACAAAAAGATTATTAAGTTATTCACGATAAATGAGAGCCACATGACATGACATGATACAAAGTAAAGTAAGTCCTTACCCGACTAACCCTGGACCTTCTTCGGGCCTGCTCCTGGCTTTTCTGCTGGAACAGCAAAGGATCGTAACTGGAGTTGAGGGTGGCACCTCCCTCGTAGCCACATTTGTACTCTTTGGCCAGATGCTCATGGGAGTAGACGAAGTGGTCCGCGTTTATGTCGTTATCTGGAACATTTGAGATAAAGCCGTTAGAGCGTATCAACGCTGAAACAACTTTTGCGGATGGTAGGACCGTCTGGATCGTTACAACCGTCTTACTCGCTTATTCCGCCAAGCAATAGAGCTTCCACTGCTGTATTTCGACCACTAAAGTATGACCACCGGTGAAATTACTGGCACAAGGAATTCCAAATCAGCCCTCTAATCTGGCAACTCTGCTGTTCCGAATGTCCACGGGTGGTGGTGCTAAATTACCATCAGATGACCCATTTACTCTTTAGTCACCACATCCCATAAGAAAAAACACTACATTCAAAAAGTATAAAAAAAATTAATTGATGTCAGACTATTTCAGACATAAATATAGAGGTTCAATTCGCTGATCCTAATAAGGATACCTTATAGCGCTTCGATCACATACTGGTGCAGTCTGATTACGGGGTCCACGTACCTTGCACGGGCTGGATATATCGCATCTGCTGGCCATCATAGATAACCCCCTTGACTCCGTGGCAGGTCGAAACAGCAGCCCACGAGCCGCGCCGCCCGCGCACGCGTCCCGAATACTGGCATATATCCAAGTCCTGGGAAATACGCCAAGTAAATCACCAGTGAGTGGAAATCCTCGAGGCAACGTCCACTGGGACATACCATTATTTAATATTTATTCGTTAAAACGTATGCCGCAATAAACCATGGTGTACAATGCCGTGTGAATACAGCCTAGCCAGTGTACAGCTAAGCCTCTCCCCTACTGATAGCAACTGCAACGCAATGAGCGCGAACAGAAGCCCAAATATTGAAAGAACATAATGGGAAAATGCCACTCAATAATGGCGAAAAATTGAGCTAAATTTGAAATACGAGGCGAAAGAAAATTACAGCCGTAATTAATGCAGTCAACTATTCAAAAAAATAGCTTTCGAGCGATGCGCTTTCAAACATCGAGCCCGAGAACTTCTTCCTGGGTACTCTTGCAACGGGTAGTGGAGTTACCTCTCTCGTGGGTGTGTGTAGCTTCGTCTCCCCTTTCTCCTGGTAGCTGAGCATGTGTCCACTCGGCACCAGGTCCTCGTTGAGCCGCAGCTCAAGCACGTACTGTTCGCCATCGATGCTCACGGTCAGCGTCACCTCTGGATGGTGGTTGCCGTTCTGAAAGAGACCGCGGGTTTTGATGCTTCAAGCAGGGTTGAGGGGAATGCTAGTGGCAATAAGCCAAACTAGAGCCAATGGATGGTCATAGCCCAGCCTCGTTCCAGCCAGCCAGCTAAGGCTCGTCCTCGTTGGCAACAAGCTGTTCGTTTAAATCCGTCCCTATTCCTTGTCTAGATCACAAACATTATCGAAAGGTAATCTCTATGCAGTTCTAGTTTTTTAGGTACTACGGTTTAAGCTTGGCTTTGATGACTCAACTTCGCTCAGTCACTTTTCTTTTTAAACAGATTACTAAATATTTTCATATTCTCAAGTATTTTAAATGATTGTTGTTTTTAAATGGTCGTATCACCGACGGAGTTATCAGCATAATGGCTATCATCATTTTAAACGCAATATGATATAGCCGTGGTTTGCATTTAGCTTTAAAATACCCCTCGAACTAAGCTTCGTTAAATCTGACATTCTGCTAATCTGAAAATTCGCATTTCTGGGATTCTGCCTTTTGGTCTTTCGACAACCTCAATTCTTCGCAAATCTTGCGGTTGAGATAGAGATGGGATCTTTACGCGTGGCGACATAAGCATTGCGGGGCACAAAACTATAGATTTGTAAGCAATCGATCGTCTACGGCAATGTATATCAACCGGCACGATAATCTCACTTCTCACATCGAGTTAATAAGGCTTTGGGTATCAACGGGACTTTAAGTGCGAAGCGACTATTTCCTGCAATTTACTCGTGGCTTGAGGCTGTCTTACTTTCAAGTTTGAAATGCCACTGCCGCCCGCTAACCTTTTCAATTACGTACAGCAAAAACTGGACGTTATACTTCTATAACGTCCGCCATTTTTTAACTAACCATAAACCTTATTAAGGCTAGGTAGGCCAACAGATGCCGCGTTTTAGAGTTTTTAAAAACCATCTCAGACGTAGAAAATAGGGTTTAAAAATCGGAAAAAAATATATGTATTACTTAAGGATCTAGTATAGGGAAAGTCGTATTCCGTTACACGATCTAATGAACTTCGCTCGATAGAAAAAAATCCCAAAGTTACCTCTTTTCGTAAAGCATTTTCAATACTATGACTAAACTATTGACATTTTAAATTAAAAATTTGTACTAAACTAAAGCCATTAAATATTTGTAGGGAAATTCGCAGAGTTTGAATAGATAAAATGATTATCTTAATTACTATGTTTAAATACCTACAAAATGCGCTAGCGCGGAGGCTCGGCAGGCCCGATCAGTCGCGCGCTGGCGCTTACGGACGACGGACCTGTGTCAGTTTTATCCGCGACAGACATATTAATTAGGTAGTTACTAAAGATTGATCATAATAAATGCGTTACTAAAGTCAAAATAAAGTTTTATTTCTACACTGTGACGCTCAGGGGTCACGATCGCGGCGCCCGCGCGATGTATTTGACGAGTGGCCGGGCTAGCGCTAAATGCCTACTTTCGCAGGAATACCCGGCCTTAAGTCAAGATTAAGATATACCAAAGACCCTTATGAGTCTAGATGTTTGGAATGTCTACATTGCAACAAAACACACTTATAAGTTACTAGCTTATGCCCGCGACTTCGTCCGCGTAGAATCAGCAATTGCCATGTGAAACTCGATCCCGTAGAACTGAATCCTCCTAAATCCCGTTTTTTTCCTTATCCCGTGGGAATTTCCAAAAATCCTGAAATTAGTTTCTTAGTTTTGTAATCACCTACTTTTGTATCAAATTTGAAGAGTCTAGTTATTATAGTTACTGAGATAACGTCACTCGGAATCGAATATATAATTCCCGTTTTTTCCTTATCCCGTGGGAATTTCCAAAAATCCTTTCTTAGCGGATGTCTACGTCATAACATTAACCTGCATGCCAAATTTCAGCCCGATCCGTCCAGTGGTTTGGGCTGTGCCTTGATAGATCACTATGTCAGTCAGTCAGTCAGTCAGTCACCTTTGGGTTATATATATTTATAGAAGAAAGAAGAAGAAGATTGTGTTTTCAGCTTACCGATTCTTTCGTAGTCGTAATCTCTCTTTTCGTCCTGCCATGGTGAAATGTGGGCCTTACTATCCTATGTGTGGTGAAGTCTGACGACGGTGCTGAAACAAGAGACAATTTTATTAATTAACACACAATTCCCATGTTTAAACTACTCTCCGCCATTCTGGGCGTAATCGTCTTTCTTGTCTTCTTCATTCTGACAACCAAATAACAACGGGCAACGAGCTGTTATTTTTGTTCTTCATTACGACTATTTTAACGATAATAGCAACATTGACAGGCAAAGCGACGGGTAATTGGTTTTAGTTAATGAATATTGGACCTCCACTAATGGCTGATTCGATCAAGAGCTCTTCTCTCGTTCCCTAATTATAGATGAGCCTCGCATTCAAAAAGTTTCATCCATTTGAGCATATAATGTCAAGCAATAGATAAGTCATTCAACATGGACAGAAAGGTATAAAACTAAGACATTACCCAAAGTAACATCTATGTATTAAGTACTTTTTAATCTTATTTGTTCATGTACCGTTTGTTTTGCCTTAGTCAGTGCTTTAGTGTAAACTGTTACGCTGAGTAAGTTTTTTTCAAGCCTATTATAGTGTGCTGGGCAAGGGCCTCTCATTCTTTCTGCCACTCGTCCCTGTCAAAACCATGCTCCTGCCACATTTTCGATATGTAACCAAGTCGTCCCGCCATCTCCTCTTTGGTCTGCCTCTACTCTACTTTGATAGCCATCTCGCGAGATCCAATGGTTTTTATAAATAAATGTCATGGATATAACTTGGCAAGACTAGGTACTACATTTCATATCATGTTATTTTTGCTATTTTTGTTTTGTGGGCAAAAATCATAGGAATCATGTTATAGGCGATGCGGCTAGCAACCCATCACTATTTTGATTCCATTTTCCACCTTACGCCCACAATCTTGCTAAACGTGGCCTGTAGGTCTCGTTTCCATCTGTCTACCCAGTAAGGGATAAAGACGTGTTTTTTGTATGTATTGTATGTATGTATGTTATAATATTTTTGCTGAGCGCCAAGCTACCGTAGTTCAATGGCAATTTAATGATAATGCAATATCCAGTAGGAAATGGCAGTCGGTGCCAACAGAATAAAATGAATCATACGGAAAAATAAAATTATTATCCAATTTGCTCAATGAAGATCTTTGTATGCGTTAAAAACAAAAAAGCTTTCAAAAAAATTGTAATATTGTTGAAAGGTTCTATTTAAAGCTTTACCTACTAAAAAACTTAGTATAAATTATTTTCCCTTTATGTTAAATTGCAATTAAATTGATATAATTCATCAGAAGAGGATAATAAAACAAGAAACATAATTATAATTAAAATATTGTAGGACTAACGATGAGCCGTCACTCAGGGAAATTTTACTATGTTGATGACATCACGAATATAAGTATTATTTACACAGAACCGTTTCAGTATATAAATCCTAATAATATACGTATACGTTTGTCCTGACTGACTGATCATCAACGCACAGTCAAAGCTACCTGTCTAGAAGCTGAAGTTCAATTGTAAGGTGTTTTTTTATTCCACTTGATACTAAGAATCCAGGAACGGGGGAAAGCCGCAGGCCGTATGCTAGTGCTCTATATTTGTCTTCGTAGACCCGTTAGAATAAGACTAGAGTAGATTCCAGGTCATTGATCGAACTCTAGCACAGAGGCATAGCGATGATGATCTAACCTGTTGTGGTGTATTACAGTCGCGAGCGCAATCGAACCACAATGCCGAGTTCTGACATAACGTGAATATAACAGTTTAATGGCCAATTGTACTTAGCTCACTCAGATAGAACAGCGACCACGCGTGTGTGTTTCTAAGCTACAAAACAGCATGCTTAGATTCAGCATTGTAAAGCGTGATAGAAACTCACAAAATTTACCAACAACACATTTAAAAGATTCACGGTAAATAACATCAGCCTCTAACATCAGCCTCCTAAGTCACCAACGCGACAATCGTCGGCGCGAATTACAAACTCGACTAGAACCTACGCCGGTTGAAATACACATTGCATTTCGAATTGTCAAAGGTCACCGACAATTCCCCGAATTGACTCTACCCGCAACTGCGCGTCAAAATATCGGGAGCTCAAAGGGAATCCCGTTGACAATATTTCCGAAGTTTACCAAAGACTGAGCAATCCCCGGTTTTAGGATAGGACGGAGGCATCTCTTCCCTTGAGCATCGTAAAAGGCGACTAAGTGAACTGACGTGAGAATAACCAGTAATGCTAACTGCGAACTCCGGATTTCAGCAAGGCCAGGGGAAACCACCATTTCACCAAGAAAGTCATCTGGTCGGTTCAAATCCTTATTGGATAACCACGACCACTATTACTTTATCAACAGTAGCGACTTAGAAGAATTAACACACAAAATTGTGCATAAACATTGACCCGTTTGACCGCTTGATACGATCGCCAAAATAGGATGCTTTCTGTCTGTCACTACATCTAAAGTATCTTCTCTTAAAAAGGTAAGTACAAATATGATGAAAAAGACGTGTGATAGAGGCGTTCGAATCTCTAGCTAATACAAGGACCGGCCGATACATGGTTAAGCTAGGTAGGTACCGGAAGCAATATTTAGTTCAATGACAAGTCATTGGTCGTGAAAATGTCACGGTAATGACAGACTTTGGGAGTCAACGGACCATACCAGGATATCCTCTGCGTCGAGCTCTGGCTCACACTATTTCCAAGCTTTATTACCGGTATGTTGCGAAAAGGATGCGCTGACCGACAAATCGAGTCACGGCATGTCTTCCAAGCACTCCAAAGCACTTAGTGCAATATTTTTGTAGCAACAAACGTCCTTAAAACGTACGCTTCGAAGTGTCGAACTCTGTAAGATTAGTTTGTTGGCGTTACATGCCGCTAGTGGAAGGAATTTCTCGAATATCAAGCGGGATAGGGAACTGGAATAATTCTTTTATTCTTGGCAAAACCACGGGAATAAGCCAGTTCCATTTGTAGAAGTTTTAATACTCATGCTTGCAAAACCTTTTAAGTTGATCGCCCACCGACCACATTCAATCTACATTGTGATCGTAATGGAAAATGCAGTAATGCAGTGATTGCTACTTGCAAACTGTTGCAGTCTACTCTGTAGGTACTCGATTGATTTTGTGTGTCCAACAAAATACTTCGCGCTAGTTTGCGCTATGCGTCATAATACAATACTAGCTCGTTGGGTTTCAAGATTTTTAACTATACCTAGATATTACGATGTTCAACACGATATGCCAGCTACCATACGCGGGACGTCTTCAAGTACCGGAAACGCCCATGTGCGTTAGAATAACTGCAAAATTATGATATGACAATGGCACTGGACGGCGTCGGAAGTGAATATTATTATGTAAAATGTGCATTTTTATTTGTGGCGGGAACAAAAATTGGCGGCGACGACGTAGGGCGCGGAACTATAAAAAAAACATGAAATGACACATCAGAGAATAACGGCTTTAGTCAAATCTTGCAAGTCAAATTTTACCCACTTCTAGTGGTCGGATAGATTTGAGATTTACCCCCTTCCTTATTCACAAAGAATCTTTTGGATTCTGCAAACTTAGCAACGTTTGTCCTTATCTGTAAAAGGTAAATGTCAAAGTGACAGTTTATGAATAAGGGGGTCAGTATACACTCGGTATAGTAGGTATAGCAATATAGTATGTTCATGAAAATGCGAGTACCACACGCGACGCGGGTAGTCCAATTTCGGCGTGGCCCCGTTCGGTTATATTTACACCCAGTTTACCAGTTAACTATTACGTCACTACCGTTAACGAAGTTATGCCAATTTTAACCGACTTGAAAAGGAACTTCCATGCTAGTCTGGGAGCAAAGAAAAAACATAGAATGTATCTACCAGTTGCTTCTCTTCCCGGGCTGATGGACTGATGGTAGAAGCCCATCGAGGGAATGGTCGAAAATCATAGGAATCATGTTATAGGCGATGCGGCTAGCAACCCATTACTATTTTGATTCAATTTTCCATCTACACCTAGGCCCACAATCTTGCTAAACGTGGCCTGTAGGTCTTGTCACCTTAGGCTCTGTTTACCCCGTAAGGGATAAAGACGTGATTTGTGTATTGTGTGTGTATTGTATTGAAAAAGAAGTTGGTTCTCAAGTCGACTTTTTTGTTTGTACGTTCGTCGATCCTTGTGAGTGAAGCGATGAGGATTATTTTTGTTGGATATTATACGTCTCAAAGGTGGTCTCGTATTAATTTTATCGGAATAGGTTCCGAGATTATAATTTGATGTCGGTAAATAAATATTGTCAAGTCAAGTTTAAAGGTAGGTGTACTTATTTAAATGGTCAATACAACATATATTAATAGAAAGATAAAGAGACTTCGGTGTAAGTTTTTCGACGCAACAAACGTCTGGAAAGCGTTCGCATTGAGCTGTCAAATACTATGTGAACAGTTTGTTGCCGTTACGTGCCGCTAGTGGCGCTGCCAATTCACCCATAGTAACTGAGACGTTTACGCGAGCACGTTCGAAAACTTCACTAAACTAAACACCCCACGACTATTCAAACTCAGATCAACAATTACTCAATTCAAAAGCAGCTAAGAGCGAGTCGGAATCGCCCACGAAGGCTTCGTATAACCGAACAAATTGAAAATTGGATATCGAGCAAAAACGTCGACAAAAAACAAGCCAAATTTTTTTTTCTTGTAATAGTTGTAAGTAGGTCGGGTGGAAGGTTTGTCCTAATCGCTCCCACCAATCCAGAATAAGACAGCCGGTGAAATTACTAGCACATGAAGTATTTATTCTATCTTAGCCCTCTAGACTGCCAACGCATCTGCAATCCTGGGCGTTGCCGTCGTCCCTGTATTCACTTAAGTCCCCGGATCAGGTGACTTCGTGGACATCGTGCTCGTTTACCTTCCTTGTCATTAAAAAAACAGCTTAATAAGCATTTGACCGTTTCAAGAACACGGCCCGTTTCAAGCTACATTGATAACGGTACTAAAACAACCGTATTGCGAGTCCTGCGATAATGTGGAAAGCACTCCCGCGTCGAGATTGCGATAGCCGATGATTTACCGACATCAGCGAACCCTGATTTATAAAAACAGGGACTAAGGACGCTCTCGAAGATAACGCTTCTTAGTTCACTTTAACTACTTTTTGCACTGTTTCGTAATCGGAGCAAATAAAAAGTCAACGACTCCCCTGTGAACAGCCAAGTACTTAACAGCCGGGACTCATCTGCGAGCTAGACGGCTAGCACGAGAGCGCGCGAGAGCCGTGTCGCGCGCGAGATAGACTACCCGTCTCTTTCTAGAGCGGACAGTAGCAAAAATGGACTGATAGTCAAGCGCTACCAAGGATTACACAAACAACTGGCTAAGACTTACACACGTGCACGCGGCTAGGCGTAGGCGTAGTTTAAACTTTAAACCGGCCTCTTTTTGCCATTCGCAGAATCCAGTTTTGACTTTTTTTGTAGCAAAAAACGAGCCATAAAAAGGAACTTTCAAAATAAAGTGAATGGAATATAGGATTTGGTTTAGGGCTACAGAAAAGTATTTTAAAAGTTTCGTGGGCGGGTCGGAGTCCTAAAAAATTGTTCCTCCCTTTAAGCAGACTTAAGCCATAAATCCAGCTTATGGCACCACTGAGGCGGAGACGAGCGAAGCGGAGAGGAGACGTGTGGGGATCGACCAATCATATTACATGAAATCCACATCTCGTCTCCGCTCTGTAATATGATTGGTCGATCCCCACACGTCTCCTCTCCGCTCCGCTCGTCTCCGCCTCAGTGGAGCCGCAGCCTATGGTTGTAATTGCTACTTGAAATTAGAGCTTTAACTGTAGCTTTTATAAGCCCAATTACAACAGAAACGGAGACGTAACAAGTCTTCGTGTTTCCTATACAGCCAATCCAGTTTAACTTTCTATATAAGCGCCTGCCGGATGGGCGGCTTAGTGCTTAATAGTTCTTGAGAACTTGCAATTTATTCAGGGTTATTCATACCGTTAAATCACATACATCTAACTGAGTTAAACATTTTTATTATTATTTGAGTATTGGAGAATGAATCAAATCAATTTCTAGCAATAGCTCGGCCAGGCATTTAAAACAAACAAAACAATACCTACAAAAGAAATAAAGTTTAGGAACAAAAAGCGTTTCATAAAAATCGTAGCCAAGTTTCGCAAACTACTTTCCAAAAGTCATAAGATCAAGTCAACTTCGATGTTTCAGTTAAAACAACTTTGTATTGAGAAACTTGACTTTTTAGGCTATTATTGACTGCTATATTAAAAAAATCCATGCTATAAACAGTATACTCTCGTTTCCCACCCCATTCTAATGAAGAAGCTACTTATTTATAAAACAAATCAGCATCTGCTACTTTCAACCGAGAACAGTAGGTAAGTCCTGAAACAAAAGGAACATTGTCCTCAATGGTTGGTAAGATAGATTGGCAAGATACCGCCTACTTTGATTAGGGCTCAAACAACAGTCACAGATACACTTGGGGTTCGCTACTTTATAGCAGTCCCTTTCTATTCAAATCATAATGAAGGGGATAATGAGAGCTGATAAACAATGGCGTGAAATCCACTGTTCTTTCAATTGGAACGAAATAATTGAATAGTTTTCTTTTGTTTCTTATTTTGTAGTTGATATGTCACACGTGTAATAATGATTGAATCAGTATTATTTCTTACGTAAATATCTCGACTTGTTTTGAAGGTTAATTGCAATTGGAAGTACGACATCTGCTCTCATAATAATTATTAATTATTTTTGTTAATTGTAATTTTTCCTTGTTTTTGTATTGTTTATTTTTAGTTTGTGCTGTTGTTGTCCTATGCGTCAAATAAATGTATTTTCCTTCTTTTATTTCTTTCTTTCATAGTATTTGACATTTTAATGCAATCGCGTTCGAGATACATATTTTAACTGGAAACTTACATTCAGCTTACTGAGTAACGCATTATGATATAAATGACTTTCGCATTTTCCATTCTTTTCTGTCAAACGGTAAACAATGAGGATAGAATGAGATAGTGAAGACAATCAATCGGTAGCATAAGGTTTTAAGATTGCTAATCCTTTCTCTTGTGTTTATGCCTATATCTAGGCTAGACTGTTGTGACTAACTTTGTGAACGAATTTCTAACATTCCCGAGCCTTTAGTCGCGGAATTTGTTTGATTAAATTACTTTGCAGAGTTTGAAAGTTAGAAGTTTCTTTTAAATTGAATTCAGCATTCTTCGATGCTTTTAGCCTTTTTTAATGATTAAGGGGTCAATAAATCACGTGATTTTTTTACTGACCTTTTTTATACCCAGCCCTCGCCTCTGGTATAATTAGTAGGATTAGGCAATTAACCCCTCTCGAGCCAAAAATTACGTGAGTTTTTTTGTTTTTGAAAACAGAAACTGCTAACGTACCGCGTAGTAACATTTCCTGTTTCATTTGAAATTTACAAAAAATGCCCAAAAATAAGCACACGAGAGATTTCAAAACTTCATCGCTCATGATGTTTCGTAATTTCAGGATGTTTTTTTTTCTGTATGGTGCATTGGGGTAAATTCGAAAATCGTGGATATCCACTAAACGGGGAACAATTCCATAATCCAACGCTTATCTAGACGCCAAAGACATTGGAGCTTCTAGGTAAGCGTTGCTAGATTGTGTAATAGGTTCCCGTTTAGGGGATATCCACGAGTTTCGAAATTCCCCCAATTTCGAATTTACCCCAATGTACCATAACAAACAATAAAATCTAGTCTGCCTTTGTGCATGTATTTCAGTGTTTGTCAATTTGTTTTATGTTTATTATGCATAAAGAGTTTACATACCTACCTACATACATAAAACCTTTATAATAGTAATTTTCCTTCTAAAATAAAAAATAACTATATGCGGAAATTAATTAATTTAAAATAACAACACGTAACTGGTTATTCCATGGGACTGTATATTGTATGTGACTAACACCATGTGCATAATGCATCGCATAATAAAGACACGCATCGACCCATGACCCCTCTATGTAAACCCACCAAGCAACCATGACTTCTCAAACCATGTTCAACTCTACAGGGTTGCAGCTCTTACGTTTCTGGTTAATTTAAATACCCAAATACGCATGACCTTTCGATTACATTCAGCTGTTTACACATGAGAGGTCACTGTGTCTGGTTGCATTGTATGTTCGGACTGCTAGCCAACCTTGACCAAAGTTTGAATGGTATTTGCATGTGAATTGTACGGATGTTTCTAATGACAACTAACACAAATATATATTTAGCAGGAAACTAAATTAGGTCTGTTAAATACAAATAAATGTGAGTTTCCGCCTTTCCAAATATATGTATATTGTATATTACCCGATTGTAATTTTTTGTGACATCGGTAAAAACCGTAGACAGCGAACGTACGACGCGGGTCGGATGAACCTAAGTTAAAATTAAAAAATATTGTAGATGTGAAATTAAAATTAAAATTCTTGAAAATTAAATTAAATCATGTTGAAATTCATTCATTCAATAATTCCATCTAGTGGGAGGCCTGCCAACACTTGCGAAACCGGGAAACCGGTGGACGCTGGTGGCGAGTTGTTGTTCAACAGTGGACGTCTTCAGGCTGATGGTGATGATGATGTTAAAATTGATTGGTTTTTTCTGTATATGTACCTACATATCCGTTAAGCCTCAATGCAAGAGCATCCACACTTTACGACCTAAGCTATGACCTCCATTAGTATCTGTTGTATTACTATTGCGATATCCACTATTTGCGCTTGTATTATTATTCTAAACTCTATAATAATAATTATAATAGTCATTGATGTGATGTATTACTACTATTATGACATCCACTTGTCACTTTTGTATTATTATTCTAAACCCTACTAGTCATTGATTTGATGTATGACTATTATGACATCCACTAGTCACTTTTGTATTATTATTCTAAACCCTACTAGTCATTGATGTTATGTATTACTATTATGACATTCACTAGTCACTTTTGTATTATTATTCTAAACCCTAATACTAGTCATTGATGTGATGTATTATTATTATGACATCCAATAGTCACTTTTGTATTATTATTCTAAACCCTATTAGTCATTGACGTGATGTATCTATTACTATCATGACCTACTCTAGTCACTGGTCTATTACTATTACGATCTCATTGTTGAATTACTATTCGCCGGCTCTTATTACCACACCTCTTTAGTTATCCACGCATAATCAAGTTCTTTTGAAGGGAAAATGCAGACACCCTAATTACCCAACTCTGAAACACATTTAGCACACCAAGACACAATATTTGTCCCAGCGGCCATCGAACCCCATTGTGTGAATAACACCGAGAATCATGGCGCCAGATATGCATCAAGCACATAACATATAAATATAAGTAACGAGTGTATCTGTTATTCAATTAGAATTGTAATTTGCATTTAAAAGTATATTTACTAAGCGGTTTATTTACGATCATTTACTGTCGAAGACACTGATGCCGTATTCTTCAGAAAACTTTTGAAGTTTTAATAGCGGCAGAAAATTAGACTCATTATTATGTCATTTCCAGAAAACCATACATTTAGTAATGAGTTGATAGTTCATTAGTTCACTCTGAGGACCTTATTATTGAATCTATAGGGATTTATGTGGACAAATTATCGCTCCACGTCTCAAAAACTCCTGCCTCGATAAGAATTTAAAAAGATCTTAAAGAGTCCGACCTCAATGATCTTTGTTTCTAAAAATAAAAAGTCTCGTTCATTTTGCTGGAAGACAAATGACCCTGTCAACTTAATTTATCAAACCCGCACAAACTGTCAGACAAATTAAACTTATTTTTTTATGATCACATGGGTACAGAAATCCCATTCTATGTATCCTTAGATAAAAAGATCTTAACTTAGTAAATTTAAAATTATCTAGACAGGCTGGATTGAGAACACTAACCAAGGTCACCGTATGTAACCGTGTTTAAAAACAAAACCGGACCACAGATAATAAAATAATGCACAACCACGCTGGTGTGCAGTCTGTGAATACAAACAAAATGCAAATAATGTATGCTGGTAGCATGTCGAACTGAATCCAGATAACTTTGTGGAATACAAATTTTTGAATGCAAGATTGTAATGTGAACGGTTGTGTTCTTTTCTTAACCATGTAGAGCAAGAGGAGTGGCATCAAAAGTGGTCCGAGAAATGCTTCGTACGTACCTATTATATATAAGCAGAGTTTAGAACAGCACGATCAAAGCTAGTCTATGGTTTTCTTACTTTGCCAGTAACAGGCCGACTACCTGTCCATTTTGAAGGTCATCCACAGAGATTTAATCATAGAGTAGTTTTAACCCTTCCTGATCTTATCGTCTCCTTTTTACCAAATTCCGATCCTTTCGCATTTTCCGTTCTTAATTCCGTTTGCCCGTTTGGCTAAATGCGGCAAGAGCGCGAAGATAGATCAAAAATAAACAGTTGTTTATACTCAAGCTATGCTCCGATTAAGCAAAGACATTTTTAAACGTCGGAATTACCGTGTGGTGTGGCAGACTTGCGATTATTCAACGCAATAGATATAGATAGACAATCATAGGTGGGTGAGGACCAAAGTTACACTGCGTTAAAGTTGCGTTAGTAGGTAGTTAAAATCAGTTCGTAATAAAAAAATAAATAAAAATAAATCTCCACTAACGTTTTCCATTCTGACACGAAAATTAGTCATAGATCCATTTGTATGGATAACTTTCGTGTCACAATGGAAAAAGTTTGTAGAAATTATAACGCAGCTTTAACGGTGTGTAACTTTTTGGTCCTTGCCCATGTGTGCGTCGAAACGGAATAACCTCAAATGTGAAGTCTTAAAAATTAATATCTATGATGGGAGCGGACTATTGGCAGTACTTCATTCAGCCGTTAAATAAGAGATGTGCTTGACGCTTGACACAGGGAATTAGGGTGCCCAATATAGATATAGACCAACTCCGATCGAAAATAGAATGGCCCCGACCTTTGATGGTAGATTAAGGATAAGCAAGACACAAATGGAAGTGATTACTTCAATATTAGTTCCATGTTGAGGTTGACTCAGGTACATATTGGGTTTGTAAACTTTGTGACTTAAATTCAATAAGAAATAGTCGATGATTAAGTTACATTTTTTATTGTGAATTGCTAGCTCATGCGAAATAATTTCTTAAGACTGAAATTAAAAAATGTACTTTTACCACTGGCTGGTGAACTCAATGACTGTTTCTTCATAATTTAGGTCACTTTGAAGTTAAAAGAAAAAAAACAAAGTGCATAGTCTTTTGTATCACTTAGCCGATGACGCACGGTCTGTGAACTTCCTCCCATTGTGAGGTCTCAAAACACATTCAACCTCCTTTCGACCCCTATTTCCCTGGTAGGTGTTTAGTAATAAAAAGTTGTTAACAATCTTTTTTTAGGAGGTTACTTTGTGTTATCGTTATTGTGATGTTTCTTTGACTTTATTTGTATCATAATAGTACATTACAGACCTAGGGTGGTGAATTCGTAATTGTCCCAGATCGCAGGTGTTTGTGGCCCGAACCGAAGGTGAGGGCCATAAATATGCGATCAGGGACTTTACAAATTACCGCCCGTGGTTTGTATAAAGTTTTACGTTTTGTCTTGGCCAGGAAGTGAGATTTTCTGTCAGATCCATGATTCCGTCTCTATTTATTACTACGAAACAGACAGAGACGACATCACAGATAACTGACACTTAACATAACTGGAACTTAACAGAGTGGCAAAACAGGTCATATCTTGATAATTTCAAAACAAATCGATACAACCTGTGTTCGATTGCAGAGCAGAATCGACGGATAACCAAAGTAATTTAAGATAGCTATCAATGAAGTTGAATTGCAACACCAAGTAACAGTCTGAAAGCTCTCAAGCTCCATTAATGTGTAAAAAAAACTACAAAAAAATATATATCACTACATAGTATAAAATAAAGTCGCTTTCTCTGTCCCTATGTCCCTATGTATGCTTATATCTTCAAAACTACACAACGGATTTTGATGCGATTTTTTTAATAGATAGAGTGATTCAAGAGGAAGGTTTTTATGTATAATTCTACGCAGACGAAGTCGCGGGCAGAAGCTAGTTTACTATATACAACACAATTATCATTACAGTTAATATGCGACGCATATCGCTGCCGCTCATGATATCTGATTACCCCGACTCTTGAAGCCCTACTTGACCTTGGGCCAATCAGCTACAGAGGACTGGCGAAGTCTACTCTATTACTTAATTCCTCTATGAGATGCAGTTCCAGTTTTATTGTGTCAAAAAACTTCACTAAGCGCTTTACACGCCGGTGCCACACTGCATACAACATTCGACCATTTTGTTCTGAACGCACTGCTACTCTTAATAGAAATATTAACACTCATTTCCATTATCAAGTCGTGATAAAGTATAAATTAAAACACGTGTAAACGAGAATTATTATGCGACGTGATAAATTAATTCGATACAGTGCAAATGCAAACATAGCAAACGTGCGCACGAGTCTCGCGCGTAATCTTTTATTATCCGAACTAGTAGTGTAAGTAAGTTATATTGTGACACAACATAATTTCTCGAATTAGCTTTATTATTTGAGAAGCAATAAAAGATTCTGTATTATAATCATAACAGGAGGTGATAACAACGAAAACAGCCTTAAACTATGACGCACGGTCCAGTCGATGACTCAAGTATTTTCCGTTGATTCTTGTGATTTTTCTCGATATTTGAGATGACTCTTTGCCAATTGGCTTTGTATTGTATGTGTATGGAGTGTGAATTAGATGATAGTGCTTTGTATAAACAAACACTAGCTTTTACCCGCGGCTTCGCTCGCGTGACACATCAGAGGCGGTAGAAATTACGAGATTTTACTGAATTCCCACGGGCGTTGACAAAAAAATGGAAGCATCCTAAAAAAAATTACCTGTCTTCATTCAAGTTGCAAAAAGAACGTTTGTGCAAAATTTCATGTCTAGACTTTAGATGTTGAGATTACGAGATTTTACACGTGCAAACTGGGTATATATCAAATTTCATCCAAACCCGTCCAGCCCAGTCCAAATCATAAGTCAGAATCGATTCGTATAACTTTTAAAGTTTATTTTTATTTTTAGTTATTATTAGACTATCATTAGTAGGTACTATGTTTATTTGACACATCATTAAAATGTCTTTAGTATTGTTTATACTCAACCATATCAGTTTAATAAAATTGTTTGGCCCTATTAAAATTCAATCGCAAAATAAACAAACTTCTTCTTTATAAAAACTTTTTCTAAATAAATCAGTTCACTTTGGAACGTCACTCCGTCTTCTACTTCCCACCACGCGTCATAGCCGTATCCCGCAGTCGGTAGAGACAATCGTGGTTAGAGTGAGAGTGAGAACTAGTCAGAAGACAAGCTCAACGCCTAAATGAAAGAGCCATCTTAATTTAAAATAAAAATCTACTTGGTCTAAGTAATTAGTTTGTCACAATCTTATTTTTTAACATGTCATTAACTACTAACTAGCTACTAACATTGGGGTATTTGATTTGGTTTGGTATTGTTTTAATTCCTTTCTCAGGAATAGCAACTGACTCTATTCGCCCTCGCTGATTTTCTAAAGATAAATCGAAATGACGCTGGCTCAATTAAAAGGCATAGTCATATAAAAAAAAAAGAAAAAAAAAGAGAGCCATCACCATACCCGGAAAGTTTCAAGTGCTTCAACTCAGCTCACCGAAGATAATGCATATGGCGAGTCGTCCTGTTCCTAGGGTAAGTGGTCTTAATTATGTATTCTGTTT
The DNA here is from genome assembly GCA_932294345.1 of Pandemis cinnamomeana. NCBI lineage: Eukaryota > Metazoa > Arthropoda > Insecta > Lepidoptera > Tortricidae > Pandemis > Pandemis cinnamomeana. The sequence goes on along the minus strand of OW028724.1, from coordinate 3,653,909 downwards.
CATTCTCATACTCGCTTTGCTTTCTAAATCAATTTTATCTTACATCTTTATTCGTGCGACGCCACACAAAAAGAAATACTAACAGCAATGCCTCAACAATGTTTATCTACGTTAAATATATTAAAAAGTTAATTTTATCCAAATATTTTAGATAAGTTCTTTCTGAAACATACATATTTCGATATTTTACTCTGCATCATATAACATATGTTTATTAAATTTAAATTAATTAATAACGTTGTTAATTAAAAAGAAAATAATAGCCAACATGATAACTAAAACGAGTCGTCGGATTTATACGTGTTTTTTCCTAAACTTATATTTTATGTCGATTTTGCATTCCCTTGAACTCGGTTCCCTCGGTTTTGGACTTTGAACATCAGGGAGTCTATGATGATAATTATTTTTGAAAAGCACCCTTAGTCCCAAAGCATGACGTCACCCGTTGACCTGACCTGGCCTGACCTCTATTGCCTCATAAATAGCTGATCTAATTTACCATAATTTACGTCTCGACGCATTAATAACCATAGTGCCTGTTTTACGGAGGTTTTCCGTTAATTTCTGTTCGTTTTCGAATTGAAGTGGGAATAAGTCACATCATTTGATTTAGTGATGCGGGTCACGATATAGAATTAAATAATAGGGTCTTACCTGTTCCGAGTGAAATATTAGTTAAGAAATTAAAGGAAAGCCCTTAGGCCAAGGAAAATGGCAGGAATTGTGAAGTTCGTTACTATATAGAAAGAAATCCAGATATCACATAGACCTAAACTCCAAATCCGGTGAAATAGATTCCTGTCAGCATACTCTTAACTTTTATGGTCTCTTATACTTATATATTACATTCGAAAGTCACAGGCAATTCCACCAAATCACTCCACGTACTTTCGTCACAAACATTCATCGAATAGTTAACTTTTTTTAAATACGTGTTTTGTTTTAGTACGAGTTTGAAGGAACGTAACGAATTTCGACAAAATTGAGGTCTCGAATACCTCGCCCCCCCGCAAAAAGTATCAGATGTAATGTAGTGCAAAGCATAAAAACGTCAACTACGAGTATTTATACACATAAATAAGTATACTGTTGTATGCTTACTTATAGTTGTTGTTATACGTGATTGACGGCCTGACACGTTACTATGAGTATTTAGCAATTACTATCACTACACTAGGCAGGTACTTACGAGCCACCTGCAAGAGTCATGAATGAGCGAACAGCTGGCGTTGACTCAGGCGCGTGGGAGGCAGTTGCTAAAGCGCAAAGTAGACAGGAACGCGTAGATGTATACATATAATATAGTGAGATACATATACAGGTTGTCCCGTACGCAGTAAGACAAACTTAAGGGGGAGTAAGTGGGCAGATCATCTACCAAATGTAGATAAATTACTGAAATAAAAGTCTCACCGTTTTTGAGATATTCCGATTTTTTCATTTAAAATTTTCCCCGTTTATACTCGAGAGCAAAAAACCAGGTCACTTTTACTTAAGTAATTTTCCTATACTTGAGACTCGAGTTTGTCGTAGGTACTGCTTACGGGACATCCTGTTTGTGTATGTTGAATTGTCTAAAGATTAGCCAACTTGTTCTTTTAGAACATTTCTGTTCAGTTTGTCACCGTTTAAAAAAATACTCGGCCACTAAAAAGCATCACTTTTTTTATGACTCGTTAAATTGAGTAACTAAAATGTTTTCATAGATTGGTCGATATACGCCGTTAACTTCACTTTTAATCAATAATTAAGATGAAAAACCTATAAAGGAGAGTCCAATCAAACCAACCCGACCACCTGCGGGAATATTCCAGAATAATTTTAAAACACCTTGTATGTATATCAATTGAACACCCTTTAAACCTGCAGGCTTATTATCTAACTCGCTCGCAATCGCCAGTGTTAATTTTGACAGTTCATGTAAGGGCTGACAATTGGCATCGGAATCAGCTAGCTGTCACATTCATACAAGAAACGTCAAAGTGAACACGGTGGCGATTGCGAGCGAGTTAGACAATAAGCTTACTGGTCTTAACGTAACAACCAATAAGACTAGGAAATTCACGTATTGCAAGTTGCACTAATACCGACTAACCACCAGACCGTGCCATAACCGACTCTATAACAACGGAACAAAGCACAATTTCGAAACACTTCAGCTCGTTACATTCTGTATTCTCGTATATTATGAGTCAGTGACTAGACAGCTCTTGACCTCTTGTTATTGTCGTCGTAATCAGTCGAGACAAGTACACGTAATTAGTTCAGCGTGTAATGCAATTGTTTGTTTAAAAACGCGGTCCAATGCGGTTTAGGTAGCGAGTGTTTTTTCCGTGTTCGGAGGTTTTCGAATCTTGGAAAACCCTTTTAAGTCATAGCACAGGCGGTGTGGTTAATACATTCTGACTCGAATTTCTTCGTTTTCTTTTATTTCGTATAAACAATTAGTCATTTTACATTTACATGATATACTGCTAGTAAAAAGCCCAATAATGCGACTGTGACTCTTTTCTATAGAAAAAAGGACTAAAACAAGCACATTCATATTTGAAAAACTAATATTAATGTTAAGACGCACACACCAGACCAACTAACATGTATATTTGTATAATTTTGTAGATTTGAACGATTGGTTTTGGAAGTTACGGAGATAAGACCAACTGTCATAATTCAAATGAAAGAGCGGTACATACGTTGAGTTTATACGGATAGGTGCTTTTACTTTAAAATCAGCAACGTAGGACAAAATTCTCATAACGAAGCTCATCAGTGTACTCGCTGCGCTCGGATCACAATCACAACTCGGCCCGTTCGCTAACGGGTGTTATACGGAGCCAGGTGTATTGACGTTTACAACAAGACACCAGACTGCGTGTAATGTCTACGAGCGAAAGGGTCAAGTTACGATTGTCTCCCGAGAGCAGTGACCATTTCAAAATCACACTGGGTCCATGGTCTGCCTCAGACCAGTTTCACTTGATAATTGTAGTGTAGACGCTCACTTTCCACGGCTTGCTTTCATGCTAATGAGAGAGCGAATTATTGTAATTGGCGTATGCGATGGCAATTTGAGATTGAATAGCAGTGTAAAAAATAGTGTAATTGCCATGCCAGAGGCTACTGGCATCGGAAGAAACAACTAGGTATGGTATAGCAATCGCCACTAGCCACATGTGAGATCAGCACGTCTAGCACGAGAGCGCACAAGAGTCGCGTCGCGCGCGAGATAGATTGCCCGTCCTTTTCTTACTGTACCAACAAGAAAGAGACGGGTAGTCCAACTCGCGCGCGACGCGACTCTTGTGCGCTCTCGTGCTAGCGGTGCTGGGAGTGACCATTTTTAAGATTTGTTGTAGAGTACCTGCGATAGACAGTTAAAGCATGTTTTGAGGACGTGACAGAAGACGAAAGCTCCTTATTTTTCTACGGCACCCTATAAAAACAGCCATCAACCAATTGTCCAAACAAATCACATTCGAGACAAACAAACCAATAGACGAGGCGCCGAGTGCGAAGACAATTTGTCGCTCATTGTTGTCGCGAGCCGTGGGGCGGGTGTGTGTGTAGGTATGTGTGTAATAGACGGACGGTAGAGTAGATTTATTGTTATAATAATTGATGTCTGGCTGTAACTTTTATATGCTTACATGCCCAACTTTATTAGTCAAAATCAATGAATACTATCCGTTGACTGCATGCAAGTGCCGGAATTTCGGGATCCCGATCCAGGTTTTCAATACAATACAATACAATACATTAACTCTTTATTGAACACCACATATAACGACCAAAACAGAAAAAAGGTATACAGAATATTACAAGGTAACAATAGGCGGCCTTATCGCTACAGAGCGATCTCTACCAGGCAACCAATTTCCAAACCAACCAAAGGCAGGCAATTTGATTGTATGTATGTTTATTTTTTGTTTGTAAGTTCGATTTTGATGATTGTTTTTTCATTCGATAGAACTACTCAATGTTGGTCCCATGGATTATGATTCTATTTTTACAGTTTTTCTGTCCTACATTAATGTCTCTGTTTAAGATCTTAGATCTAGAAAAATTTTAATATACACTTTTGTGACGATTTTTTTTTAAGTTTCTATGTAGTTTACCAAAACTATTTCTATATTGGTTTGTTTTAAAAAAACTACGACCTCATAAATATGTAACGGCTAGCAAGTTTAAATAGTGCCATATTTTATTTATTTCAACCATAACTAGGAATTAGCATAGTCAGTATTTTAGTTTCCTAACGTTCGAAGTTTCCTTGTTTACTTTTGGAATCTGTGCTTCCCCCATTTTGACCTTGGCTTCTTATTAATTAACTAAATGGTTAAACATTCCTTAATCAATTCACTTAGCCATCGCCGCGTTTTCGTCGATATTCATTTCTTGTAGGGGAGCCAAGAAATTAGGAATTTACGTATTACCCGCTGTTATCTTTTGGTATACGAAAATCCAACCGATCATAGTTTTTTGGTGGATCCTTATCTTGATAATAACAAAGTGATTGCACCTTGTATTGAGAATTTTGAGGTTACTTTATCTTTTTTCTGCAAGGGTGGATACCTATCAGCGAGGGGATATAAAAGTGGTGCCGTTTATTAGAAGATGTTCTGTCACCAACCACCTTTTAGGACAGAATCTCAAAGGCGATTATCAATTTGGCAATGCAATTATAGGTAGGTACCTATACTTATGTCTACTTGTCTACTGCGACACTCCCCACAATTGAATAACTTTACTGTAGGCAGTCAGAAAAAAACCTTGTATAAAAACGACATTATTGACAAAATGTAATTAAAAATAACAACAAATTCAATTCATGTAATCAATGTTAAAAGATTAAAAGCTTAAAGTAATCAGGTATTTTTATGCGATACCTACTTTCTTTATTTTACTTGCAACGCTGCAAAATGCAAATTTACATAGTTAATTATAACTGGGTACCTCACTCGGTCAATTTCAGACACTTTCCTATAAAATCCACAAGCGTTTCATTCAAGTGCAATAGAAAGCCAGATCATTCAGCCAACAAAGTAAAAAAAAACAAAACAAATAGGCACTTCGCAATTCCACCGTTACCGGTTTTTGCAACCAAACGTTGAGGTCTTGCTCTTGACCTTAATTTTATTTGCGGCGAAACGAGTTGTTATTTAATTGCATTATCAAAATTATTCAATTAATCAACAATCAAAGAGTTCAAAGAGCTTATTTTTTAGCATTAACAAAACAAATCAAAAACTCTGTTCTTTTTACCACTTAACAACAAATATCTGTTAGTATAGTCGAATTACGGAAAAGTATGGAAGTAATTCGTGTAGTCGTGTTTTTTTGTGGAATCGTTAGAGGGCACGACTAGATGATTTCCCTCGGTTTGCACCTTTCTATCATGTACGGAACACTTTAAAATATTAGGTATAAACTTCAAATGCCGTTATTTTGGAGTATGATAAAAGGTATTAGGCGCAAGTTTAGCCACGTGAAGGGTCATTTCATTTCATTTCATAATGTATGTTAATTAAAAAGGTGTACGATGTATAGAATCTTAGTAAAATATTTTTTTCTGATTGCGGCTCGAGGATAATTCAGATGGTTGGTGCAAACTTAGATTAAGCTTTTCAAAGTATTATAAACACCCAGGTAACTTTGCACCCCCGTGCAAAGTATGGAACATGTTTTTTTTCACTCTTTTGTAGATTGTACTTCGGGGGAAATTAAGATAGTCGTGAAAATTTATAAATAACACATATTTAAAAGATACTACATTCGCACTCAATAAAAAAAAGAAAATTTTAACCGGAAGTTTGGTAAACATAGTTCTATCTAAACGCAAGGAATAGCAGCGAACGCTAGGTAGCGGGTAGTATTACAGAACCGCATGTTCCGTGTAGAAATGTCAATTTTTTATGGGGTGCGAATGTAAATCAAACCAAGTTAAGACGATTGTGACGATTTTTATTAATTCCAAAATTTCCCCCGAAGTACAAAGACAGTAAAACATAGAAAACTACTTTCCGGGTGTCGCACCCTGGTGCAAATTTGGTATTGTGTTTTGATATATATTCTCATCATTTCCTCAATTTGCACCGCGTTCTGTATTTTTCCCGGGGCCGCAATGCCAAAAAGTATATTTTTAGTTATATGATTTTTTTTTTGTATGTTCCGTAGCTTGAATTGAGCTAAATAACGGGTGCAAATATAGATTAAGATGTAATAAAACGTATGGCAAATTGCACAGACTACACCTATTTTTTCTTCTTAGTTATTACTATTACACCATTTTCAACCAATTCCACCCCTTTCCGGGGGGGTGAATATATCAAGTGATGTATTAAATTCCATTTCTAACCCATACAAATCAAAAACAATTGTTTTTATCAGTTCTTAGAATTATTTCCTGACTTAAGGGAAATTTCACGTATTTTGCCTCCACTATGTACTTAATTATATTATCTGAATTACCAATCCAGAAAAAAGCAAGTAGGTACTTAATAACTTGCTACCACCGACCGGGCCCGGCAGTGGTAGCGTCAGATTTTATTGCAGATATTTCAAAATTTGTATCTGGTAACCCTATGTCTATACGGAACATATTTGACTTAACATACGTTCCTATGTAGGTTAGTATATTGTATACATTATGTAAGATGGATGACAATGCAAGTACAGTTGAAAAGAAAAAGCTTGCACTAAAACCGAAATTTTAACAAAATATTTTTAATGTATTTAGGTTGCTGAAGTCTTTATCATTCCGATCATTATTCCAAGAACAAGTTCCACTTTCTCCCCAAATCTGACTCACTTACGACACTGCTTGCAGCCTGCAGTAGTAGCAGTCGACCTTTGATAAACTTAATACTCATAACAGATTTCTGTGGCGCTGCCACGACAAATTTGGAGGTATAGGCGTGGCTTTATAACGTTAGCAAGTAAAAACTATACGTATTTTCATCTCACTCTAGCATGTAATCGCGTCTCTCAGTTAGTGAATATATTAGCCAACGTGCAAAGCTGGCCTTAAATACATATTTCTCATTTCACGTCAAAACAAGATTTTCTCGATTATGAAGTATGGTAAATAAAAGTTGATAAAAAAAGTAGCTAATATATATGTTTAAAATTAAATAACATGTCTAATACAGTATAATCTCGCGCCATCATTTGGTCGAATCAAGTATTTTGGATCATAGCATACAAATGTATCACAATCATAGTGAAAAGCAAACTAATAAAACAGGACACACCTACAAACAGCTCAAACGAGATAATGTGTCGTCTACGAGTAGTCACTAGCTAAGTCCGTATTGATGCGATTCAGATCTATAAATACACTGGAATGGGTGCCCGTGCGCATTGTGAACCGGTAGGCTCTAAAGTTACTGGCCGGATAGAATTGAAGATGCGATTTAAAAATTCTCAAACCACAGAGTAAAAAAAATACAGCACGATTTAAGTTAGGATCGATCTGGCTAAAGTAAGGCCAATGAGACCAGATAAAATACGTAAGCATGGCCGCTACTGAGTTACATTGCGATAAAGAGCGATTATTATCTGTGCTTAACTCTCGTACGCAATAATGGCGGCAGTCGGTCGATGACAGCTGTCGTTGCAAGATTCGTGGTACAGAAAAGCAGTCAGTACCGCAGTTGTCAAAGTTTCAATCCTTGAACGTATGTTTACATTAATTATCTTGTATCCTTGGCCTTTTTTGTTTCGAATACCTTACAAAGATCTTCTTGAGGGTTGAGCGTTTACGACGGAGGTGCAAACCGCCCTCTAAGACCGCCCGTTAATGGTAATGTTGGTACATTGGTACAGGCTTTCTTCGACCCGGAAGCAATGTTGTTAGATATTCAACCAACCTATACTTGAGGGCCGTTATTCGGGTTCACACGGTGACACACACGCAATGGCACCCATGCACGAAGCACCGAAAGCCGATGAGGCGTAAAGCTTTCAAGGTTCCCAGTTCATGAACTTCCCGCCATCAGAACCACGGGAGCCCCGATAGATCCAGATTTTGTTTTGGCTTATGAACGTTATAGTTCATTGACCAGATTGACTCTTGTTAAAACTGACTTAATTTTAATTGCCAAAAATAATATTAGCAGCCTTATTTTTAAAACATCTGTTTGCAGCATATCGCTTCGATAAAGTATGGCAAAATGTTCTGTTAAGTTCAGGTCATTGATCCCACAAAGGACCAAGATTACTTGCTATAATTAATAACATATAAACAATACTATTAAAGGGACTCAAAGAAAAAACAAGTTGTTAATTCGTCTGTATATTTCTAAGCTATTCAGCGACAATTTCGTGCAATAGGAATCGCATGCGATACGTTCTCACAACAATGTTCTTTTAAGAAACCTGAACTACACTAGACACGCTAGATACAGCCAAAGACAATAATAGATTCGCTAAGTATCTCCCTCCCACACGATCTTTATGTGGCTTCACAAACACAACACTAGTTTCTTGTTTATCTTCGAACTTATCTCTCGTATTGACTTTATGTTTTATTAAACGAGAGAGAGCCATAAAATTTAATAGAATGAACAAAACTCCGACTGTGCGAGTTCCGTCCCCTTCAGATTGATTTTGTGTTAGGTATATCCTAGAGCAGCACTGCCCAATTCTATTTCAACAATAATTTATCTATAGCCAATCTTCAGGTTAGATTAGCAATGTTTTTGCTTTTTAAGCAGACCAGACTAAATCCACCGAGTTGAAATAGAAAAAAATGTTATTTGCCAACATATATTATACAAGTGGCCAACTCGAAAAAAAAAGAGATTTTGCCGATCAACGTTCCTTCAATCATTCCATTCACGCCAATAATGACCACTTCGGTCAACGTCTATCCTAGATTGACTGTTTAAACGTTTGAATTTCGAATTCGGTCGCAATGTTCCGTTTCACGGTATCAGAAAATCGACAAAGACTGGAAGTCCCATCTACAAAATCGTTAACACAGGTAGTTAAGTTCGTTAACCCAAAGATCAGTTAATTTTTAACGTTCATTTAACAACGGATGCTCGTGCCAAATATCATTTATACGCCGCTGGTGACCGTCCGTTTACGTTGCATGTTGTGTTATCTGTGTTCGTAGAATTGTCGAAAAATAGCATAAAAAAGTTAGCACGCCATTACGTGGAGAATGGAGTCATAAATAATTCACAAGAAAATGAGACCTAAACAAACTTATGTTTGTTAAATATTATCATGTCAACTAGAAGTAGATACTAAGGACTTCAAAAAAAACTAAAGGACCGAAATCTGTATTCTACTAAAAAAATCGAAAGAAGTATTGAGAATATATGAATAACACATGGCTGATGAAAATATGACTGGCCACTTTTAATTTAAAAACGATACAGGAAATTGAATTTGACAGAAGACACTCGAAGCAAATTCGAAATTGGAACCAGCATGCTAAGCTCTCGACTCGAGCCATACGGAAGAACGAAGGAAGTCGGTTCTATTATCGTGTTACGATAAATTGAGACTTCCCCTGCCCTAGTCTTGGTAACTAAGGGCCGTGTCGGCTTACCGACGAGACACCTTTGAATACCCCGAGACTCTATGATCAAGACATTAAGGATGTTAACCGTACGTTATTGTAATCTCTCGTAATCACCAGCCATAATTCCTTTTACGAAATTTCTCCGCACACTGTTTACTTTCTCAACATATAAAATCGTCAAAATATAACGCCTTTGTGACTCACAAACGCCATTGAAAAATGTTGTTTATTTTCGAGAGCGCAAGTCTGCGTTCCGTTTTCTGTCTACAGATGCACCTGCTGTTACTAAAATAACAGAGGTACAAAGAAATTATTATTTAGAATGAAGAAATTATGAAAACAAATGAAAAGTACGATGACAGCGTTTATAAACATGTCTCTTCCACACGTAAGTAGGACGAAAGGGATGTAGAATCGTATAGTGGTAATAATTTCTAAATTGGTAAACGGAAATGTACTACACCATAAGTCATGGAAAGTGACAGTTGCACAAACATCTGTCATCTGAGGTTTACTAGCGAATTGGTACAGCCTGAAAACGCTCTTATACGCCTCTGTATATGTAATGAAACCCCAGCGCACGTGTGGGATTGAAACCAAAGTTAAAACTTAGGGCATTTTATTCAGTCATACAAAACTAGACACATTTTATTCGTTAGAAAATCCACTGCGTCTGGAATAGCTTTCATGTGAGAATTTATTTTGAAATATAGAATATAGTTTGTCCCGAATATAAACTACCGTTAGTCAGTTACATATTTTCATTCAGATTACCAAATGTTAAAACTAAATCAAACTAATAAAATAACACTCAATTTACAGCACGACCGGCACGAGTCAAAGTTAAAAAAACACTAATGGCCATAAAAAGTTTATTCCAAATTCAAAAGCTAACGGCACATTTAGTGATGCAACACGCACGGGCCAAGCATAATTATGTTTTGGTAAATTTAGCCAAAATCGAGAACAGATGACAACCCGCGGCAATTTTGCGGTTTGAGGCATGTTTTTTTTTAATGGCCTTTTTTCACCACCTTGAGGTAACCACACGCTGACGTGCAATATTGCTGTAGGATGCAGTGTACGTCATTTATCTTTGAAATATAATAAAGTGATATTTCAATAATCGTTCTCGTTTTACAATCGTGAGTTCAATCGTTTATTTTGTAGTTTTAGTGTTATTTTATTTTATAGCTGAAAACTGGGCCAAACGAACCATTAAAATATTAAACTGTAACATAAAACCGGTGCTAAATTAATTTCGGTCCCGTTTCATTCAATCATTACCTGTTTATTTTAAACCATTAAATATAAAATGAAACAATGCAAGTGTCTCAGATGTCGTTGTTTGCGTAGACTTTTTGTGGTGCAGTTGGCAACACAGCGTGCTCAGACGCACTACGCAATTTTAAATATAGAACGCTTTCGAGTTCTGACAGCTTGACGGCTTCAAATTTGGAACACACAATGGATCTGCTTTGAACTATTTATGCCAGCGTTTGTGTAACTGGCCATAAATGTATGCTCATAAAATACGTAACTGCCCAATTGTATTTTGTCTCCGCAACTTCTATGGAAACAAGAAGAAATAAATCGTTATGCTCGCTCTGTGCCCTGAATCCAAAACAGGTTGCTATATTATGCCGTCAGTCTTCGCAATGGATACGTTAAAAGCAAATTGGCAAATCGATAAAAGCAATAAGCTACTATCGCACGGACAATTTAACATGGTTGACCTTTTCAATCAGCGGAATAGCAACACCACACACTTGTTGGTCTAGCTTGCTGCTATTAAGGACTTGTAAATTGAGAGAACAAGAACCAAGTGAGTCTTATTTGTTTTACAATTTGGAATATTCCCGGCATTTTAAAACATACTACGTTCAACGCAATGATAACAGCACAACTAACACAACATCAACGTATAAAATCACATCACTGAGAGCGTAAAAAGTCCCCAAGTAACATAAGTACATATATTATATTTCGCTTTTCTTTTCAGCATTACAAAGAAGATTAAGATCTTGACGTGTTTTTTAAAACGGTGTTTTTAAAAATCAGCATAAGGTTTCTTTTTAAACTACTAGCGCCCCGCCCCGGCTTCGCGAGGGTGCAATGAGTGTTTCTTTACTATATTATGCATGTATTATATATAATAAACCTTCCTCTTGAATCACTCTACCTATTAAAAAAACCCGCATCAAAATCCGTCGCGTAATTTAATATAATAATCTAAGCATACATAGAGACAGAAGACAGGCAGCGGAAAGCGACTGTTTTATACTATGTATGTAGTGATAACAGTATTATAGTGCTTTTACTTTCTTAAGTGTCTCTCGACAAACTACGTGTTCTATATGACCGACGTCTGAACTGTAAATGATTATATCCCATTGTTATTAAACTCTTGCTGTTACTAGTAATGTGAAAGGATGTCTCAATAAAAGACAGGTCCGTTACCATCTTTCCAATTCTGAATAATAAGAAATAGGAGTAAATACCTAGTAATGTAATAAACATAGCCTACAAAAAGTTCAAGCCATTTGCGTCATACAATGTTACACTGTCATTGATATCCGTTAATGGTGGTGTTCAGTAAAAAATAGTAAAAGATAAAACTATTCTGCGAAATATTCGACAAAACACTTCAATTGACCCACATCAATTCCAGGATTTCCAGGGACCCATCGGCAATTTCACAGTTCGTTCACGAAATGGCAGAACAGTAGTGATATACTGGACATATATTTACTAAACCTATCAACTTTACGATTGGTATTAATTAGCTTAGTAACAGTTTGGTCCAAATTGCAGTACTCATATCCAAGGCCAGACGGATAACGATCTACATAGCCTGCCATTCACTGCTAATGACTAATAACTAGCGGTAAGCCTTTCAGCTAACATTACTATACAATTTTGCATAAGTTACCGCTTAAACGTGTCGTTAAGGAAATGGTTCAAGTTAAAAGGTGTTTTTCTAACCGATTAGTAATGCCACAACAACACCTTTACTCTATTTTTTATCGCTCTCTCACCAGAATGGTGCGGAATCTATTCACGCCACTTTAACGTGACCATACATTTTCAAGAATTTCATGTGATTAAAGCTACCAAATAGTAGAAGTATAGTTTGCTTACACGATGCCTTTGTCAAGATGTAGGTACTTAACGACCTCCATTTCCGTAAAACGCCTCTTCGATTCTCGTACATTGTTTTTTTGCAAGATGCGTGGAGGTCTCCATACATGATTACAATTAATCTATCCATTGCTTTAGCAATTTATTATTCTTGGTAGATTTATATTGTATTGTCAAACAATACCAGTTCGTCAAGGTCACGTTTGCGTCGCTAATTTGAATGGAACTTAACGGATTTCGTTAACTGTGCGTTCCACTTCCGATTTAGATTAGTTTAAGGTTAGTTTTCGGTAACTAGTTCTTCCCACCTATGGTACTTTTTTAAGGTCTCTAAACTTTAAGTTTCTCCACATTATTAAAAATTAGAGGAACTTTATCAATATACGCCACACCAGCCGACATTTTGCATTAAAAACAGCAATAGAAATCTATAATCATCCGGCAAAATTCTATAAATGCCCATGAGTCACTGGCGGAGGGAATTCCACAAGCCAACTTCAATATCTACTACAACATTCGCCCAACGGCAATAATGTCGTCTACATAAAATTCCAATCGTGTCTTCGCAACATCCGTTGTCAGGAATTGTAAGCATTTTCAGATGCGAGAAATGTAATATACTTAGGCATTCTCGTAGGTACAAAAAAGCAAAAGCTTCTGCTTTCTAGCCACTTTTAGGCAATTTTTTTCATAACCAGATCTGCTAATGCCAAGAAAACAAACTATCCTAGTTGGTAGACATCGTAGCGTAGACACCTTTTAGCTTCAGCATCTCAGCACGCAGGTTGTAAGAACGAGAGTTGAAGAAGAATGCTTCCCAGGTCCTAGGCATTCTATATCGAAGATAGTAAGTACATATAATTCCATCGGATACTTCGATAGTTGCTCGCAGCTCTTACTCCGAGCAGTTCCATTCCAATTCATCAATCACCAACTTCCGAAGCGTGCCTGCATGCTTGATGATTTCACAAATTGACACCATTGGCATGACTCCAGCATTGTTGACCAATCGCACGGGTCGATGATCTTCACGCTGTTTGCGGACCAATTTTCCTACTTTAAAACTGTTATGTCGAATCCAAATCTTCCCAGATAAGCTATTCACCAACAATTGCAATACTTGTTTCGTGTTTGTCCCGCTCTATGACCGAAAGCGAGAAGAAAATACTAATTGCTATGTTAATTATTTTTTATTGTAGTTCTTGTATCGTGTTTCTGAGAAGATAAAGTTCCATTATGGACAGTTAGCGAACGAAGGTTGGGGTACTCGTTTTTTATGGTATCGGTAGACAAAGTTTTATTTATACCTACAACTAATCAACACGGTAAAAACAAGTTCTTCGATTATTGCGATTTTTGTATCACCTAATAAAGCAAAAAGCAGTACAATATGTAATCAAAAGAATATAAGTCTACCCAATGTATGTATATGAAGTAAAAGGAATGCATATATGCAATATATTTTTAGACTCGTTTACCTTATTCCTAAAGAAAATTGACTTAAATAGGCTTTCATTGCTCCGGATCAATGCCAAATTACATCGTCATCGCTTCCTTCCGCGGTGAATCAATATGGTAATGGTAATCGAGACCAGGGTCGGTCGCGATGATGATGCAAATTACAGTGGAACCAGTTTTTTCATTAGATAATCTTAGGAATTCCATCTGCCTACACATTAGCAGGTGAGTTGTTACGGCGAGAGTTATAGCGGCTAAATCTATCAATAGAATATAATAAACAAAGAACTATTTCCTCGCTCGATGCACTTTCATCAAAGGTGTTTTAATTAGTGTTAGCGCTGGTTTATGCGCACTTCGAGAAACAACGTAAAGACGCAAACTATGTAATACCAATAAAATTTGAGGAACTTATTAAATACTGCTTGCTACTAAAGACATTCGCATTCATCTTCACGTATCAAAACGTGTACGTTCCTCATAATATTTCAATGTCTCTTAATCATTGCTTTTTAAACTTTCCAGCTACATGTTTTATGACATTTTAGTGTCGTAGATATGCCACTTATACACTTATCTTCATTGTTCACAACTGTAACACCAGTTGCTAATTAATTAGTTATTGAATCAATATGTATATTATGGAGCTTTGCTGGTCAGATTTGTGGGAACATGTGCTTAGCATTAGATTCGAACAAAATGGCGTCCTCATGAAGGGTCCTTTGTCCAGTATTAGATAGTGTATTATTTGATAGACCATAGGTTTTACTTTCTTTCGCCGCTGTCACTGAGGACTCGCGCCTCACGCGTGCCAATATGATAACTGGCAGACATCGTAGGCGTGTGTTTACGTTTTTTGCAAGCAGTTAGCACAGTTTAGTACCACTGGAGGTGAAAAACATTAGCGTTTTAATTGCTCTTGAGACGCGTTGCGCAGGATTCGCGTGCTTGTAGACAATTAAGACGTAATATTTGGTTTATTTTTATTTACTTAACAATTACTAAACATAACATTTGTTTTTTTAACTCTATGTTTAGCACGATAGTAATGCTCTTTAGATTAACATGCATTACAATGTTTTCTCCATTATATAGGGCAGCGGTTCCCGAAAGGTGGTCCGCGGAACCCTGGGGTTCCGTGGAAGGGCAATAAGGGTTCCGTAAAAAATATTTTCATGTGCGGTGAGCAGAGTTCATGAATAAAAACAATTTCATAAAAATTTAATTGTTTTTCATTTATACCTATTTTAAGGTGTTATCAAAGAAGGGTTCCGCTAGGAAAAATGTAATCAATTAGGGTTCCTTGACACAAAAAAATTGGGAACCCCTGATATAGGGTCATTGGCTTTTTAGACAAGTTATTTTAAGTAAGTTGTTGTACATTTATGAATAAAATTATTAAGCATTAACAACGCGAGAGCCGTATGTGATTAAAAAACATAGCTGGGAAGCCATTGTCACCATCAAGGACTAAAAATAATAATTGAAAATTGCCAACAGCAACTACATATTTTGGCCTTAGTTAAGGTTTAAGTTACATTGGACCAACGGATATACCGCAAACTGGTGGTAAATGAGGACTTTCATGTCCTTATCTACAACTAGCTGACCCGGCGAACTTTGTGCCGCCTTAAATTTGAAAAATTCCAGTGGTTTGGGCTGTGCTATCCCGCGGGAACTATGCAATTTTCCGGGATAAAAACTATCCTATGTCCTTTCCCGGGACTCAAACTATCTGTATACCAAATTTCAACTAAATCGGTCCAGCGGTTTAAGCGTGAAAAGGTAACAGAAGACAGTTACTTTCGCATTTATAATATTATAGTAAGGAAAGGATTATGAAGTGTAATATCAACGAAAGAGTGGACCACCACAGTCCATCACACAAAGACAGCCAGCTATCTTCAACGGAAGCTTCGATAACCTCAATCACAGCATGATGTAAGAATCGCGTACACTGCAAGTGTTAATTACAATATACATGCGAACAGTCTACATTAGTCACTGCCTTGGTTCATAGAACAAGGGTTTATTTTGGAGTCTAAAGTTGTTAACATTTTCAGACCGCACTTAGTGATTTAATGATTATGAAAGATAACTGCAAAACATGGTGCATATAGAACCATTACAGAACAGAGAAGATAGAAATAAGTTAAGAGGTTTCACAGATGTGGATGGGTCACAGGGCGATAGAAATGAAGCAATCTACTGAACGTACTCAACAATTATAATTTTCACTACCAGCCTATTTACAATGAACACAGAATGTAGAATGGCACAAGTGGTGATGTTTAATTTACGTAGCAAGTGCTGCATACGCCAACCATGCTAATTCTTATGGTTATTATTATGTTAATAGCCTCATATGCATAAGAGGTTTTGCGGAAAACATTCTCCTGCCTGGCGCCTTTAACAATCCCCCTGTTTGTGGAGACTTGTGGTAATGGGTGGGATCAACTTTTTCTCAAATTTCTAAACGACACTGAAAATTAGAACACAGAAAAATCCGAAAGTAAATAGTAAATAAATCGAATCCGGATTCTCATCATTCCGTGATGCGTGCTACGCCTCTACACCACCCATAACAGTTGAGTAAGCCTTCGAATTTTCCTAACTTCAACTTTAACTTTTTTTTCAACTTTTTCTTGTCACCCTAATATGCATATATTTTATATTAAACTGATGAGTGATCGACCTATCCTACCTTACTTGACATTCAGTCTAAGTTAGGCCTAAAAAGTAAGTTCATGATCTAAATCCAACTAACATACATACATACATGCATATATCCCCTCTTTTTCCCTTACGTGGTAGACATCCAAGTAACATCTCATTGGATAAACAATTGCATTCGACATTTGATATTTTATCTCATATTAAGGGCCCTTCGAAATTGATTTTATCGATTATTTAGTGGCAACCCATAAACTTGATACTATTATCCTCTATTTAAAATGTTTGGGCGCCATCAGAAGTGAGATCATCGCACTTTTATTTCTGTAACAATGTATTATGGCCTTTGTTTACCTCTAACCGTTGTTTACTGGCGCACTGCCAGTAGTATCGGCTTTTAGTCAAATCATAGCTAATAAGGAAGGAAAACATTGCGTTCACCGCTATTGACATTAAAGTGATTTTCCATCTAACGTGTTTCTAAATAAAATCTGTTAGCTGAGTTGAACAAATCTCCCTGTTCATAACAAACAATAGTATACTTAGGTAATGACAAAAGCGTGAAATATTTAAAGATATTCAGTCACACAGAAGCTTACTTTAAAAGAAGACTTTGATTAGGGCTGATTTTTCAATCTTGTTACACTTATCTGAAAGATACCCTTGGGTAGTTATTCGTACAATGGGGTCCATAAATTTGACGATTGGAAAATCGACCCATAAGATTTGAAAAGTTAACTGAAACACTACAACTACCTGTTGAAGAGCCACAATCTTTTTGAATGACATTGTCCAAACGAAGACGAAATTTAAATTTTTTCTTTTTTATTTGCTAAAAACGTTACCGGCCAGTATCTAAAAGGAATTAAAATGACAGCACCGACACGCCTGTAAATAACAAACCGTGTCTCGTGTAACGAACGGCTAATAAGGACCTAGCTCGCTGGCGGTTACTGCATCCGTAAACCAAATATAAAAGAAAAAACCTGTACAAACCGCAAGCATGTTACAGCCATCCAAACTACCAATAAATCTCCATTTTTGTCCATTAGCAAAAACATTTGAGCTTTTTACTTAACACTGTTTGAGTCCAATTACCTAATGGACAACACCTAGTATTACGCGTGTCTGGCTGTTTGCGAATTCTTTTGTCTTTTTATTTACGGGTGTGGCATTATGGCGAATTTCTGATACTTAGGCGTGTCTACTGTTTTTTTATGCTAATTAAATGTAATTGGGCGGTTTATAGAAGTTTCGATTGCCTTTAAGTACCTACCATTCGGTTTATGATCGTCATAAAACACGAATTACATTGTGTTCAAATTACATGTCTACATTATTTTGCAACTTCAATACAACTGTGTAATATCATGAATGGTCATAACTCAAGTCTCATAACAGCTGAAAAGCACTCATTCTTTTCTAATACGAATATAATACAAAAAGGCTCTTATCACAGATCTAATCTTTGCTATTGTAGAGCGATTGCATGGCACAGTTGCGATAATGCGCAAGCGCAGCGCACGTGCGCCTTGGTTCCACTAGATCATTATACTTTATAGGGGTTGCCAGCATCGAAAAATACCAGTTGTGTTAAGTTGCCACCATGACTATACTATACTCCCTTGCAAAAAAACAGGCACCTATGGTTTTTGTATTTTATGTGCATAAAATCTTACTTTAATGCCTAAAAATCTGAAACCTATATCCCTTACGGGGTGGACAGAGCCCAAGGTAACAAGACCTAAAGGCCACATGTGTTACAACTGGCGTAAAACTTATTTAAGAAGGAGCCAGGTTAAAGTGAGTGGGGGAAGTCACACACGTTCGTGTGCTGTCACCTTTGCTTCCCCCCGCGCCTCATGCGTACCTCAGCTCCCATTAGGTTGTACACCCATAACCCACACTTTGACCAGAAGTCTGTGCAACCCTACCTCGTCCAGGGTTTGAACTAAAGCAGCTGTGCAAACTAGAATTGACAGCACGTGACGCTATTTAAAATTTGAATCAACGCCTTTAGCTGATTCTGAAATGATTGTGTTTTGTTTTTACTGGCTACATCACTCAGTAGTATCACTACACTATTATTACTTCAAGAAGCCACGGTATTAAAATGTTTTAATGCGAATGCGAATGATACAGAGTAGCGGTACTCCACTGCACCCAAATATAAATTACGTTAGGGCAGGTCACTTTTCATTCAAGCGTTTGGAGATAGAGTTACAAATATAACCCGTTTATTAATTGCAAAATTAAGAGTAACATTTAATAAAGGCATCTATTCAGTCCCGATTATTTTGTTATGCATGTCAAGTGTCCAATAATGAACACATGTCCTACAATGCATGGGAATGACGCATTTGTGGGGCAATGTCAGCGTCGTGGGAATGAGGAAACAAATGCACACGTAACGATACTGCTACCATAATAATTGTGGTCTAGTCAACATCTAGGTATACAAGCCCATAATACAAGAGTTGCTTAGTTTGGGACTAGGTCAACTGGTGTCAATTGTCCCAAGATATTTATTTATTTATACTTTACAGACCTACAGCGTACTATATCTAAACACGCGACAACCTGTCAACTCGAAATTTAAGCCAAGGAATCGTGTAATTTATAGGCGATAGGGCTAGCAACCAATCACTATGTCGATTCCCCTTTCCACCGATATCAAAAACCTCTTAAATTCCAGTAGTTATTACGGTAGTGAAGTCTAAATTTAAGATTTTTATCAATGGCTGACGTCTGACGTGTAGAAAAAAACTAGGCCGCTTTCCAGTGACCTAGACAGGTAAAAAATTGCGTCTACTGGGTAATTGTGAGTAAACATTAGAAAAAAATCAGAACACTGAATTTTTCCGATTTGAAGTGCATAATACTCGAGCATTTATTTTCTAACAATAGAACTTGTATTTACGCAAATATTATACCGGACCGAATTCAGTATAACTGGTAAACATTATCTAAAAACCTAGACTTGAAAAGTCAATAAAAAAAACCGGTCAAGTGCGAGTCGGACTCGCGCACCGAGGGTTCCGTATCATTATCTATAAATATCTAAAACCAGTGTAAGCAGAGCCCTGTTCCAAAGCAAAATGTACGCAGTGTGGGGTTACTTTATATTGGTCACTGCTATATACAGACATACATACACATTTACGGTTTTCGCAATTATTCTTTAATCTGTGCTATAAGACCTACCTTCATACCAAATTTCAAGATTCTGCGTTCACGGGAACTACCTTGTAGGTTTTGATTCCCTTGGAGAGTTGAAAATTTGCGGAAATTTGCGGCATAAACGGCTGTATCTTTTGATTGCGTTGGCTTAGAAGTTTGATTTTTTCACAGCTTCAAGGGACAGTAGACCTGAGTAATTGATATAAATTTCAGCTTCATACCTCCACGCGTTACTGAGAAAAAGGGTCTTGACAGACGGACGGACGGACAGACGGACAACAAAGTGATCCTATAAGGGTTCCGTTTTTTCCTTTTGAGGTACGGAACCCTAAAAACCAATCAAAGTCAAGTTTGCAGTAGCTCAAGGTAATGTCGAAACCCGTACAATAACCAAGTTCAGAAAATCATGAATTTGGATTAAATAAGCTATAAAACTAATGCCGCCAAATCGGAAACAGGAGCTCATAATTTATTTCCATGACCTAGTCCGCCATCCGTTAGAATTAGAGAGTACAACATCGCCTACATTGTACTGTACGTAACACATACACGTCTACATAATGAAAATTTTATGCCCATCGCCATTAACTCGTCGTTACTAGGTCCAAGTTGAACGACCTTAGATTACTAGACAGTAAAGCGGAATATTCGTGGGCGAGAACTACTATTCGCACACTGAACTCTAGACAAACACGAAATGGGTCGTTTCCCGACGTTGAATAATCATCATTACCGACTCACCCCCTTATTCATAAACGCTCTATAGGCTTCTGCTAACTTAGCAGACGTTTGTCCTTATCTGTGAAAATAAATGTCAAAGTGACAGATAAGGCCAAACGATTGCTAAGTTAGCAGAAGCCTACAGAGCGTTTATGAGCATGATGAGATGACCAAAGTTGAATAACGTCCTCTCCCGTGACATTCACTAGGGTCCACTATTTGGATCCCTCGGGTACCAAAATTATAAGGATTGATCCAAATAGCAGAGCCTAGAGGAAGTCACGGCCTCTCCCAATGATATTCACGACTAGTATAGTAACTCGATGACATTCTGCAAAGTGCTACAACCTCCAGCGAAACCTGGCGATACTTAGCAATTTCAATTTCGCACAGATTATTAAACTATACGGTAAACCTTCCTTTTGAATGTTGCGTAGTTATTTAAATACAGACGGCAGGAAACTTTTTTAATACTATGTAAGGATGACAAGTATGAAAACGAGTCAGATTCATTGTATACTTAGTTAGAAACAAAAGAGCACGCTAATAGACGCTTCAATGGAACAAAGAAGTGTTCAAATATTCCGCTTCAGACTTCTAGATTTTAGGTTGCATTTAAATTCCACTTATGTGGGTAAATGCAATACGTGTGTTATAAATAGCCCAGTCTCATCATCATAACTCATGTTTTTCTCATAAAAAGGAACTCGTTCGTTGCCTTATTTGGAGAGATCCCACTTCTGATCCGGACTATTCCAGACTCGTGTGGAGCATTGGCTGAACCAATAAAACAAAAGCGAATCGCATATGGCCGAGCAACGTTTTGCATACAAAACCGGTAAATTAATCCTTTCATACTTCTTAGTATTTGCTAGCAGAGCGGCCCACGCCTTTCCCCATTTCTGAACGAATTTACTATTGTGACTATTGGCAGTAATATCAACAAATAGAGTCATACCCATTACATTGGCTAAAGTATTATACTGTGTGCCATTTCTACTGCACTTGCAACCGGATATTAAAAATATAAAAATTTCAAGCTAATGGGTACTAAAACTTTAGATAAGCAACTATTAGTTGTGTTCAATTAATCGTACACATTACATTTGGTGGCAATCGGACGTGACGTGGCGGAGGAAACGCACCGTGTCTCTGTGGGGAAGTCATCATTCCCATACTGGTCCGGCATCCAGAAATAACCAGAATAGCCACCAGTTATCCATGGTCCTTCCATGCAAGACTCATCCATACATGATGAGGTTGTAAGTGGAAACGCGACGGCTCTTTGAACTCTGGACAGTTCTATAAACAGCTGTTGACGAAGTGGGTGCGTTGCCTTCAAATGTTTTTCTTTCTTTAGTGATTCTTTAATTAACGCAACTATCCTATGTCCACTTGCAGAAAGCTTACGCAAATATAATCCTTCAATACAATGTAATGAGAATATACATTGTTTAGGTCAGACTGCGATTTATTTGGACTTGCAACTGACAGTTTTATTAATAATCTAAAGAAACGCATGGGAAACAATAACAGCCAAATTGACCGTAATTTTGTTTCGGGGAAACAAAAGAATCGCCGGCAGCTGCAAGCGACAGGGTCTAAGATATAAAATAAGAAACATTCGCTTAGACTGCCCGGAGCAACGCAACTTAGCTCGTAACATAAAACACAGCTTTCAGAGAATAATATGCTTACAGTAGTTTCCTCGTACGCCACGAATGGCGTTTTATGACACGGCTAGAGTGCATCAGTCACCGTGCTACGCCCATAAAAGTTCCTGGCGACTAATAAATATAAAGCTATGTTAAAAAATAAACAAAAGAATACATTACATGCGCTCGCACGCACATGTTGTGACGTAGAAGCACCCCAAACGGATGTCGAGCGCATTTTGTTTTTAGAATTCTTTATTGCATTCGAAAAAGGTTCGAGTCGCGGCTACCGTTTTCTGTGGACGGTTTAGGTTTAAACTAGCTTGTCTGTTGTTCCATCTTCCATTCCATACACCTACGCAAACAATGATAAAGCTATGAACTCTATTTTTTTAGTTTCTGTACATGACAACCGCGTTTCTAATCCTTTCATTAAGAACTCCCATGATGCTGCCGCAGATTTGCGTAAGAGAATGTGCATAGAGCACTAAACTACTACCTAACCTATTAAATGCATCAATGAATCAGCTACTCGAAAAGCCTTGGTTGGCAAATCGGAAGTCATTCATGATTCACAGGGGAAACAAATGATTGTATGCTAAACTAACAATTACGACATCCGTGGCATTTAGCTTGCATTGGTCCATGCCTCGTTCTGAAAGATATACTCAGATGTCCTGGATTTCGAAGCAATATTTAATTTATTTCTGTATTTTTATGACCTTCTTCCGGGACTAATTTGGCAAAAGCATGATGCTTCTCCTGCTTCCATAATTTCACCAGTGACGTTTATTTTTCCAAAATTAGGACTGACTGAGGACCCAACTGAAGTTTTTTTTTTTTTACTACGAACTGACCAGTGATTGACCTCTATCTCACTTGGTGGAAGGTGCAGATGAGGCCAAAGGTGTAACTCACTGGTTCAGTAATAGCCTATTCACTCTAGCCTTGAAGAGCCCTAGGTTCTATCTGTCCGGAAATACAGACGATGGGAGCGAATTCCATAAGTAAGTATGTGTGGGGAATGACACTTATGTACCTATATGCTGCATAATATTTAATTTATTTGCACTGCAATCCTCGATTTTTTTTTTAATCTAAAAGAAAAAGGTCATAAATATATGAACGTTATCAAAACGTTAAAAGCATCTGTACACCTTTATGCCACAAACAATAAGGTCGGTTATAGGTACTTATATTTGACGTGTATGCCAGTATCGATATTTATTGTTATATCTAACGCTGGCCATCAAGACATTTCATAATATTATTTTTTATGACAATAGCCGTTACTGTTTCTTCTGATTTTCTACATAAATACTATTTTAATAAACAATTTAAACATTTAAAAATAAAATTTTTTAATAGGTTATGGGCCCAGCACGCTTCTACCTGTCACTCTCTTCTGAGTTTACATAAATACGATTTTATTAAATCATTTACATTTTGAACACAATATTTTCGACGTTACTCATAATGTACGTCTTAAGTCAAATTCCATAATCAACTAAGTAAATAAACACATACTCTCGGTTTACAGTGTAAACGTTGTGTCATAGTCTGTTAGAGACTTAATCGACTTAATACAACTAATATCCGTTGCATATTACCATTTACCCACCAGTGTCCGAGTCATAATAACCTCTTAAGGCTAATCAATTTCTACTAAAACTATTATTCTTTTTACCTTTAGTACCTCACCATTCCAAGATCTCCCTTAAAATGAATGACATGAAATCCATGGGTGGAGCAAAACAGTCATTAAAATTCTAAACACGAGACGCACGTTAGCGATTCTGTGTCCCGTTCATGACAACATTACTTGCCTACGGCCGCTATATTTGACAACGACTTCCTACAATGCCTGGGACATATGCGAAGACTATTTTAGGTTACTGAACTGCGGCTGAATATTTTTACTACTTAATCTGCTATATTAAACGTATACATTAGTTTAATAGCGAAATAATACATTAAATCACTTAAACTACCAACCATAAATAAAAACAAAGTAATTTCACGAGTAATCATAATTATCTACATACATACATCACGTCTTGATCCCTTACGGGGTAGACAGAGCCCAAGGCAATAAAACCTTAACGCCACGTTTAGCACGATTAAGAAAGGGAAATCAAAATAGTAATGGGTTTCTAGCCGCACCGCCTTTAACGTGACTCCTGAGACTTTCGCCCATTCCTTCGATGGGCTTTTACCATCTGCGCGGGAAGAGAAGCAACTGGTCAATTCTATATTTTTTCTTTACTCCCAGACCAGAATGATCTACCAAAATAATTTATAGTTTACCAACTTAATTAAGGAAGTCCAACCGTTATTGACCGAAATGGTAGCTTATACCTTAGTCTTTAAACGCGTGTTTTATTGTGTTCCCTATGAACACGTAAACAGCTACAATTTTCGAAGACATCGAACAGCGAAGCTTTACAAAGACACATTGACACCTCCGCCGGAGCGTCGAAAACATGCTGCCTGTAAGCACTAGGTATCCTACTTAGCTAGATGTACGACAAAACTTTATTCTTCCGCTGCCAAAGCACCTCTATAAAACTTGACGACACTTCTTAGATAAGAGTACGTGTATTCTTATCTAACTATAACACCAGGCTTTATAGGAATAGGAAAGCTGTCGTTAACACTGTCAAGCGTCAAGACGACTTTTACGGACGCGCACGCGTAATCGGATAAGAGCTTCCTAGAGATGCGCAAAACAACTCACTGAAGTGAAAAGATTGATTCATGTCTTTCGCTCTTAAAGATATATATCACTCTTTTCGTTCATTTCGTTCAGTTCGCTCAGTAGATCTATTGACTCAAACTGCTCCTTTATATCTTATCACTCATTTCGCTCAGTGGATCTGTTGACTCAAACTGCTCTTTCATATCATTATATCAGTACGATGTATTCAGTATACATACAAAATGGGATTCTAATGATGGAGATATGTTTATACACTATAAAGTTTCACTGAAAATGGTCAGATAATCATCATACTTTATCAATGTTTATTTTTTGTTTTGAAAGTGTCGTTCAAAGAGGACATGAAACGGAACGCAGCAAAGGAATCGTCCACTCACACCAGCTCAAATGAACGAAAAGAGCGACTCACACATTCATATCTGCTCCTGTCTACTGTAAGCTAGTGTAAGAGGGACAGGTTTATACGATAGATTTGTAGGTGCGAAAAGTGCAACCATGCATGCAACGGCTGACCGCATCAGTTCAGTACGAAATCCGAACGAAAGATATACTGATATAGTGAGTTGCTTTATCCTTCAGTGAACGACTGAGCGAGTGAACGAAACGAAAAGATATAGTTCATTTGAATCTTTCACTCGCGATTGACACATCTCTAGAGCTTCCCCTTTAATTTAAGGCTGTCCTGTGGCTGTATGCAAACGATTTCCTTTGCATCGAACATATTTATGAGCGGTCGCGATCTTGTATGGTTTCTCGAAGGTCAGTAAACTCAACTTCATACCGCAATAAGTACGTGTCGGAAGGTGGTTGCGGGTATTATACGCGTCGTATCTCGTATCACTGTCAGCCAATTAGCGGAGTTATGGTGTCAACTGAACGTACCATGAAATATATGAATAATTCACTGGCTGCTTATTTTATTCGTCTAGCTAGGGTGTTAAATATCTTATAAAAACACCGAAGTAGTTTCGACGAGGCGAATAATATTTGGATAATTTTTGTATAATTCATGATTCCCAGCATTACTTTACATTAGGTACTTACTGGCGAACAGTTTTTTTTAAATTGTATCTGGTTATTGGCACAAAAACATCGATGTACATAACATAATATTACGAAAAAATGAATTAAAGCTGTAATTTTCAACAACCATGATTCGTATTAAAATTCAGCATTAAACTACCATTTTCGAACGGTATTTACACAGGTGTGGTTTTAAATATCGACCGCCAGATTTTAGTGTCGGTACTCGATAATGCTGACTCCTAGAAGCAGTGAAAGAAAACAAACAAAGAAAGAAGACACACAAATATAAGCAGTGTTTGCGCTGCTCTATGTTCCTCCAGACATTGTCTTGCAGACGTTTGTACACGGAGTGCCCTAAGGCTCTGTCTACCCCGTAAGTGATGAAGACGTGATTTATGTATGTATTGTACAGAGGTTGAAATGAAAGTAAGTCACATAACTGACAAGCTGTGTCATTATCATTATTGTGGGGTCATCGGCGCAGCGGAGCTTCGCAAGAACGGAAACTGTTCCACATCCTGTGATACTGAACTTTTACTCATACTGACTATGAATAGTAGGTATAACTAATGGCGTAGCTACCTAGGGACTAGGCGGGGCAGTGCCCCGGGGCCCTCAAGCTCAGAGGGCCCTCGAATCCTTACCAGAAAATCTCGATCGAGCTATTATTAATTAATTATTAAAACATAACCAGTTTAGAAAGTAGTGGGGCCCCATTTTTTTATTTGCACCAGGGCCCTTGGTTACCTAGCTACGCCACTGCAACTAATACTGTAAATTTTTTACAGGATGGTGTCCAAAATTAGTAATTTAATTTTCTATGTTACTCAACTCTCAATAAAAACAATATTTTTTTAATTATTTATACAATGAACTATACACATACACTCAATCTTTGTCGATCCCTTGTTTAATGCTCTCATCAACTCAAAGGTTAACTAGTAGAGATCCCTTGTGGGGATAAGTTCGCCTTTGTGCATATATTAATGTTAAATTATTTTTTTTGTTAATTGTACCTGTTTCTTTATATTTGTACAATAAAGCATTTACTTAATACTACTTTACATTACCTAAAATCAGGATATTTAATCAAAAGTTTTTGACTACATGAGGTGTCTTCGAATCATTCTCTAATATTTCAACAATTATTTTGCCTGTGTGTCACTAATTTCCAGATAACAGTGACATACTTTATTTATGGATATTTTTTTTTTATGGCTCCATGCATTGATGCAATGATTTTCCAATATTAAAGTAATAAGGTTTAAAATGTAAGGATAAAATTATTTTGTTACAGAGCTGTGGATACCGTAATTTCATTAGTTATTTATAAATATTTTACATTGATTTTATCTATATTTTTATTTATGATAGCGAAGTGTCAAAGAAAAATATTGATTGTTACTGATTGTGGCCATCACTATTTCAATAGTGACAACACTTTTTCTTCTTATCTCAATTGCCAGGTAAATAATCTTCAGCTGTCACATCCCCAACATTACTATCGTGGATTTAAATTATTTATTTTTACATTGACTATAGTTCTGTTGTACAAGTTGTGTGATCAAGAAAATATTATACAGCAATAATGTTAGAACTACTTGAAAATGGAACTGATTAAGCAATGAACCATTTATTGACCTATGATTAAGGTACTAATATTAAAACAAAATTGGAACTCTGGGATTGCTATTGGAATACATTTGTAGAAAATCTTTTGTTGGGTAAGTGTCAACCAAAATATTCTACAGAATAATTATGTAGCTTCATTTTTACTCTTTACATCAAGAAATAGAAAGAAATAAATCTTAGGAATTATGTTATAGGCTAGCAACCCATCACTATTTTGATTCCCCTTTCCACCCTATACACCCATAATCATGTTAAACATGGCCTTTAGCTTTTGTTACCTTAGGCTCTGTCTACTCCATAAAGGATAGTTTTTTTTTTTTTTTTTAATCTTTATTTACAAAGGATAAAGATGTGATTTATGTATGTACATCAAGAAAGGATTGCCAGAAAGTTTACAAAACTATGTCAACCCATGTTATAGAAGAGCCTGAATGGGCTGACCAAAATCATATTGATGGGCAACCAGGTAGCCCAGTGGTTAGAGACTCTGACTACGAAGGGTTCTGGGTTAGGTCCCAGGTTGGGACAGATCATAACATGAAGAAAACCAATAGTTGGTTCTCAAGTTTTGTATGATTAATATGTAATTGAGTTTGACCCTATGTTGTCCTATGGCCTGGTATGCATGCAGTGGCATAACTAAAAAGTCTGGGGTCCGTGGCAAATTCTTTAGATGGGGCTCCTTCCTCAATGTAAAGAAGTGCATCCCCCCCGTGCTCTAAGCCAAGCAAGTTCGAAGCCCCGTAGAGCTAGGGGCCCATGGCATTTTGCCACTCCTGCCACCCTATAGTTACACCACTATATGTATGTAAACTCTATTGTGCAAAATAAACATAAAACAAATACAATTGACAAACACTGAGATACATCCACAAAGGCAGACTTATCCCTTTAAGGGAACTCTTCCAGTCAACCTGGAACACAATACAAGCTTTACTTAGATGAGACTATTGAAATTGAACACAATGAGTGTAAATTGTCCCATGATAGCTATAATTAATTTATTTTTACACACACACATAAATCACATCTTTATCCCTTAGGGGGTAGACAGAGCCTTAGGTAACAAAATATAAAGGCTATGATTAGCATGATTGTGAGTGAGGTGGAAAAACTATTTATTTTTATATTTAAACAAATAGTTTCAGGTTGATTCTAACTCATTATAACATAACTTCTTTATACTTCCCAAAGCTGTGCACAGGCCTCTTCCCAAAATTAGAAGAGTTGGGCTGCAGTTGGGGTTGGGATGAATTTGCAACTTCGCATATCCTATAGAACTGCCTGTGTAGGCAAGGTTCCTCACAATGTTTTCCTCTACCAAAAGCTCATCATAAATTTTAAATGAAATATCACATGTAATTCAGACAAACTTGAGAGGTGCCATAGTAAAACCACTGGTCTACCAGTTTCTAAGCCTTTTAACTTAACCCTTTACTGCATGGCATAGGTAAAAATCATAAAAAAGCAAATTGGTTTCAAGAACATATATTTATTTAATGAGCAAATTCCAAAATCATGAAAAAAAAAATTTTTTTTTACGTAGTTTTCAAAATTCATATATGGCTTCGTATGCATTTCAAAAATAAAGAAAACAATCCAAATGTGGCTTGGTATGCAATGCAATACAAATAGAAAGTTATTGCCACGTAATTGTTGGTAGGTAGTCCTTTTAAAATTTGTAGGTAAAATAAATGATAATCTTTGCAACAGTACCTTTTTTCATTGTAACACAAATAAACTTGACATTTTTCACACATTTTTCACAACGAAACTTGCACTGCTTTTGATTTTTCGTCCATTTTGGACAGTGACCTATACCATATGGAGGCATTTTTATTTTTTCTCGAGTAACTTTTTCCTTTTTTTTTCTTTGAATCTGCTTTTTACGTGTATTTTGTTTGTGTGCTTTAGAAATATTTATGTATTCTTCTTCATTTTCCGAAGTATTACTATCAGGGATTTTTTCTTTAATTGCATACGAATCCAGATATGTATATTAAAATATTATCGCTAATTGCACACGAAGCCAAATATGTATACTTCACTAATATCGCTGATTGCATACGAAGCCAAATATGGTTCCTACAAAAAACATGCCAAAATGGTGCTAATAACCATTTTTTTTTCATGCTATCATTAACATAAACTGAATTAGACCTATAGCTAATAATAAAATGAGTCGAAATACTGTTACTCACCTTTATTATTCCTGATTACACCGAAAAACAAAGTGTTTTTGTCAAGCACCGATTTAAGAAGTCAAACAGAATCAAGTGTCAATAAAATTGCTAAGTACCCTCCAAATGAAAAATAAAAAATACCTTCTGTTTTACTTGCAGGTTGACAATAATATTTGGTCATTTACTCGTATAAATAACATTAATTTATTATTTAAAAAAATATAATTATATGAGACCATATATGGTTTCCCATGCGGTAAAGGGTTAAGAATTACTCACACATTCCTATTCTACTTGAGAAAGGCAGATTAAAAACAAATGAGTACATAATATGTTTGTATGAGTTAGTATGAGTGCTAATGAATAGTTTTGGAAACCATACTTTTTATACGTTCCATAGCACTATTTTAACCGCAAATCATCAACAATAAATAAAGAAATTGCTTTGTTTATAATTCCTATAAATATCAAACCAATCATCAATTATATTAACAAAACAAAGCAAAATAACTCGAATGCCCTGTTCATTTAACGTCCTTGCGTATTTAATACTTGAATAAAACTGACTTACTTCCTTGGGCTTGTGCGGTAAGCGTCGTAAGGTCCAGTAATATCAGGAAATACACAAGATACAAGCACCAGACACATGAACCATCACTTCTAAACATTTTAGCACTTCTTATAGTATTTTGTGACATAATTTACAACAAAACCCGATTAAGTCAGTTAAATACTATTTTCGCCATAAAAGCGGAATAAATCTTTACATTTTGTTACAAAAAACAAAGTTTTAATCCTAACAAAGCACTGCACCGTTGACGATTCTCAAACACAACGCAACGACTCACTCGTTCGCTTCGACGCGCAATCAGCGCGAGACAACCGAGCCGAGTCGAGAGAAGTCAGTTCGGTTTGACAGCAGTCAGCTCACTTCACGTCACTTATGTCAAAATACTGTAATACTATTTCGTTAAGTTGGTTCTCCTATTGCTTATCGCATATTTGCATACTTCTACAAAGCTGCAGTAGTTCAACATCTAGTATTATCTGTTACGATGAAACGGTGTTGCAAGTATATGAAAGTTAGTAGAAAATGTAGAAAATAAAACTAAAACTATTTACTACAAACCAAATAAATAAGTATATAATGCTCACAAAACCTCCAAAACATTTATCATTGTTTATTTAACGAAATACAAAATCGAAAATTGGCTCATGGGTAATGGGTAAAACTCGGTTTCGTGATAGCCAGCACTGCCACATGCCACTGGAATTTATCATAATAATTCTACCATTTACATTCCAACTTTGGCAACTTTCTTTGTTCCTGATTACAAAAAAAAAAAAATTACGTTCATAAATCTGCGTTAATTCAAAAAATATTATTATTCGGCTACCCCGCAAATGAATGTGAAAAGAATTCTGACAAAGGTGGCTACTCGAGAACTTGCCAACGGGGATTCCTGCGATCGCCCTTCCCACATCGAATACGCCGTGGCAAATGTAATTTGAAATAGTTCATACGTTTCTAATAACTTGCCGAGTGTGCAAGTTCCTTACCGAGATTACGACGTAGACGAAATAAATTTATTAAAGTGTTTTGTTGGATGGCGAAGCCGGACGTATAAAGTGAGTTATCTCTTTCCTGTAAATGTGTCTGTAATCGTAATTGATCATCAAAACTGTTTACCTACTATTTATTTTCGTCATATTTTTCAAATGTTTTTGTCGTAATTATGCTGTTTCAATAATACTGTTTTCCGGTTATGGAGTATATTATTGATATGCGAACATTACTTCATTTACTATTTACTAGAGTCAGTACTGAAACTGAATTTATTTTTAAAATGTTAAATTTACCTATTTGTGTAGGTCCTTGTGACTCTTCACTTTGTTTACTTAAAACTTAATTGTCTTGGCCTGCTAGGCTTTTGTCCGTTATGTTATGACATCTTAATGACATGCCTATGTAGAAGTACTCTGGGGAAAGTACAGTCAGTTCTTCAAAATAGTGGTGTCAACTTTCTAATTCATGCTAGCAAGCGCCTTACCACTTATTTGAAGTGTAGTCTGCAGTAACAATACAATACAGAATTCTAGCATCATTCAAATTGGCTTAATTTTTTTTTGGGAGCATACCCTTCGAGCAAAAAAATAATTTTACATATCAAACCACAACTAGCAAAGTTATTGTCGAATGTTAAAGAAGTACATACAGTCTAATATACACTTAATTAATGTTACTCTTTACGGAACTCGAAAAAAAATATTTAAAAAGCCACCGAAATGTGCCAAACATCTTGCTAAACTGTTGCAGCATGTTAAGCTGTTGGAGATGTCTGGCATGTCTAATGCTTGTGTTTTGTGTGTTTTTATTTCGTACTAGCTGTTGCCCACGACTTCGTCTGCGCAGAATTCGCTTATCGCTATCCCGCAGGAACCTATATACCAAATTTCAACTAAATCAGTCGAACGGTTTAAGCGTGAAAAGGTAACAGACAGACAGACAGAGTTACTTTCACATTTATAATATTATAGTAGGGATTAGTAGGGATATTAGTAAGGATAAGGCTATGATCCACCAGGTATATGCACAGAGGCAGAATGGTTTGCGAGGAAACAATCCACCAATTCTTATTTATCTCTACAATACAATACAATACAATAACTCTTTATTGAACACCACATATAACAACCAAACAGAAAAAAGGTATACAGAATATTACAAGGTAACAATAGGCGGCCTTATCGCTACAGAGCGATCTCTACCAACCATAATGGACTGGAGAACAGAATAGATCTGAGCAGGTGGTGCAATTTAGAATATACATATATTAATATACTAACTCTAACTCTAACTTTAACTCTAAATTTCTTGTTAAAATTTGATAGTTGACCTAATGGTTGGTGACCCTGATTATGGTTTCAAACCCAGTAGAGGCTGACACTACTTGAATGATAAATATTTAAATATGAGCACTTGTACAGTCAGCGTCAAATAGTTCGTGACACCCAAAGTGGCCAAAAAGTTAGCAACACGTCTTTATTTCAACTGTAACAAAGACGTGTTGCGAACTATTTGGCTACTTTGGGTGTCACGAACTATTTGACGCTGACTGTACCAGAGTCATGGATATTATTTCTATTTAAGGATATACCTTTTGCCTAATACCCATTGTACAGTCAGTGTCATATAATATTAAACATCCAAAGTGACCAAAAAGCAAGGCACACCATACTATTTCTATGGTGTGCCAAATCTGTTTGACCGACATAGATGCTTCAAACTATATGAAGGTGACTGTACCTACAAGCTTCGCTTAGTTTAGGTCTATGTCAATAAGTGTAAATTGTCCCATTACATTAATTAATTAAAAATTAAGCCATATTGTTCTGCGACAATGGTACTGGTTGAAAAATGGGTTCCTGGCAGTGAGAAAAGGAAGTAATATTTTACATCCAGTAAATAAAGTTGCCATTTGTCAGCTGATAAGGAATGCAACCAAACATCCTGACACATTCAGATAACATTGTTAGAATATAAAACATTGGCTCAGTCTTAAAAACATTCATATAAGCATTTGGTTTGATATGATGTGTTTCAATATTAGGCACATCCTGTATAATCAATGTGAATACAGCACAATTATTTACATAATAATATGTTGAGTTTGCACAGACATGTCCCAGCAATATGTTTAGCTAAATAATTGTTACATTTAATACTTGCAACTAATAATCACATTGTAAATTCCTGGATTTGTACCTAACATAATGTAGCATTCAAATGTTTGCTGACTAAAGCAGTGGTTTGCAACCTTTTATCAACCAAGGACCACAATGGTTATTTTATTATACTATGTAGTGAGAGGGATTTGATTTGTGATGTGTATGTATGTAGGGATCACAATATTAAAGAATAATGGCATTGCATTGAAAATTACCATTTTATTCAACCTTTTTATGTGAAGCTAACAGGGCCCTAATATGGTTCACTCACCAGTCTCTTCCGGACCAAGGGTTGGCAACTACTGCACTAAAAGTTTATAAATAAGCTGGTCACTGTAGTCATTGTTTTATTTATTTGGTAAAAATCCAATGGAGAGTTGATTCTTACGTTCTGGAGAGTTGTTCTATGAAGTTTCAATTTGTTTCTTTGTTGAATTGCAGATGAAAATGACATTGATATTAAACAAAAACGCTATACTAACGGGCCATGTGGACTCTGTCTGCCTGGCTTGCGAGGCCCATCTCCGTGGGGACGAGGATGCTGTGCTGCACATCATCAAACCTGTACACAAGAAGAACCTTGAGGCCACTAGCTTCTTGGACAAGTACAAAGACGACCATGTCAGGAAGGTGAGTTCAACTGAATTTGTGATGCTATTGGCCTTATTACAAGTTTTGATTTAAATTGAATTGGTTACAAATTATTTTTTAATTACAAATTGGCATTGTTCATTTTTTTTAGTATGCTCCAATTCGAAAACCATTTCGAGGAAAACCATCAATTATCCGATTTATCTTGTCCGATTTCAAAAATACTTTATGATTGCAGATATTTTTGTAAAAGTACTTTGAACCTTTGTTTGACCGAACGACCCGGTTTTTAGACAGAATCCAGCATCGAATGTTTGCCACAAAAATTAAAAAAAAAAGTTTAGCTAGGGCAACTGTCATGTGTCACTGTCAAATCGACAAAACCATAGACAAAGCCGTTTTTTTTATAGCCAGCCGAACGAAGGCGATTGGGATTCTGTCTAAATTCACGAATTATCAAACACCGAAAAAATATTTATTATTAATTAACAAAGCTAAGTAAAAGCATAATATTCAAATTAGTTGCTTGAAATAGTCCATTTTATCGAATAAAGGCGTTAAAAGCACAGCTTGAAAAAAATGAACAATGCCAATTACAACATACTATTCTATTGTGTTGTATTCTCTGCTCAACATTTTCATGGGGCGACTGTACGTCCACTTAATTTGCACCTAGTAATTCATGTCTCCTATTTGTCATCAGGGTGTGTATTGTTGGTTTGTGCATTCCAAGCCAGTTCACTAAATGTTTTTTTTTACATACAGGTCAAGAAAGGCTACTATTGTGAGTACTGCAACGTCTTCATGAAAACTGCAGCGAAAGTGGGACCCCACGTAGTCGAGACGAAGCACTGCGAAAGGAAGGCCCTGCAACCTTTTAAAAGAGAGGGTAGGTATCGATAACCTTTTATATACTGCCTAAAAATATATAGGGATCAAATGAGTATGTGAATTCATACGGGATTGATCCCTGGAGACAGTGTGTAATTTCAGACTGATTTACCTAGGCGACTGAGCAAAGCTAGGTATTTGCAAAACTTAGAAAAACAGATTATGTGTGTCATTATAGCTAGATTGGTTGCTAGTCGCCAAAAATTTTAACAAAACTCGTAGGAGCTTGGTAACTTTTCTCTCTTTCTAATATAGATATTTTCTGCTTGTAGGTAATGGCGTCCTAGCCTTTGACAAAGTCTTTATATCGGAGAACGCGTGGCACGGACTCACTGAAGACACTTGCTCAGTCTGCGACGCAGAGTTCGACAATGCTCTCTTACATAAGACAGAGAAAGCACACATCCTCAACCTGGTGCTAGCTGAGATAGAGATAGCTGATGGGAACATCTATAGGAAGGTACGTAAAGATCGCAATCGGCAATGCTGAAATGATTTAGGTAACAGTACTGAATGTTCATTTTCTTAATCTGAATATTTGATTGAGTATCATTACTCCCGTGGATCTTTTTTCTTTGTGGGATAGTCGGGAAACTACTTAGGAGTTTTAAACTGAAGATAGCTATTACATTTACTTTAATTTAACATAAGATTTTTTTATAATTTCTAGGTTGACGATTCAACTTTCCAATGTTTGACTTGCAATCTGGTTTGGGCCCTAAATGACATGACGGCGCATTTCGACGGACCAGACCACAAAGCACTATACCAAGAATGCTGCGATGCTACCAAAAATCTGAGTAATGAACCCAAAAAAGAAACACAAGAAGCGGTAAAGGAAGATAATCTAAATACAAAGTCTGAAAATGGGGCTCCAAAAGATGATTCAATAAAAAAAAACCCTGAGAATGAAATTTCAAAGGAAGAGACAAAAAAAGCACCAGAACCAGCGAACGTGAATGCAAATGAGAGTAAGAAAAAACCCGAGACTGATAAGAAACCAGACACGAAAAAGGAAAAGAAGGCTGCAGCAAAACATGATAAAATGGGTAAAATTGACAAAAAAATATGCGAGGCTCTTGGCGCTGAGGATTACATTGCTTTAAACGCGAATGGTGGGTCATGGTGCATTCTTTGCGACTGGGCGATGGATCGGACATCGGTTCAGAGCCACCTTAACAGCAAACACCATCTAAGTCTCCTCAAGATGCACAGAGAACGAGCAGAAAAATTAAATTCGCAAAACGACGAAGAACCTAAAGCAAATGATGAGCCGAAAATCAACGAAAAATCTGAAGCAACTTCAAAAGTGAATCAGAAATCGGAGAGCAACAGCACGATAGTAGATGCAGCTGCAGAATTTCAAAAGAACGATATCAAGCTAGATCTCGTCAACGGATCAGCATATTGCAGAGTCTGTTCAAAAGGTCTCGACTACGATTTTGATATAATCAAAAATCACATTGACCAGCACAAAAACTCTACAAAGCCGGAAAAAGCTAAAAAGAGCGAAACCCTGAAATCATTCCCTAACAGTGCTGAGAAAACATCGATTTCACTGGTGACCAGCCCTGTCCGTATGAACGGGAAAGTCGACAAACCAAAACAAGATAAAGAGATAGAACCCAAGGAGAACGGGAAGGAACCTAAACAAGAGAAAGAGAAGGAACCCAAACAGGTTAATGATAAAGAACCTAAACAAGATAAAGAGGGAGAACCCAAACAAAACGGGACAGAATCAAAACAAGATAAAGAGAATGACCTCAAACAAGAGAATGATTCAAAGCAAGAGAATGGCCAGGAACTCTACCTCGATTCTGAAGCAGAAACAAAAAACTACGCGAAAGAACACAACTTAGTTTACAACAAAGAGAGAAACACCTCTTTTTGCCCCGTTTGCGTTACGAAAGTGCCGCCTGCTTTGAAAAATATGAAGGAACACATCACTGGAGCCAGTCACAAGAACAAAGTAGCCCAATTGAACGCCAAGAGTGTCAAGACAGACCAGATCAAGAACGTATTGACCAAAGTGCCCTCTCATACGTTCATAAACAATGTCATTACAGTAGAGAACATGTTCTACCAGGACATTGTTGTCAATGAGAAGTATTGCGTGAATATTTTCAGCTTTTTAATGATTACCAAGAATGGTATGAAGTTGCGATGCCAAGCGTGCGAGGTGAATTTGACGCAGGCTCAGCTAGATGCTCACAAAAGAACCGTACGTCATGAAAGAGTTATGAATGAAGCTCCCGTTGTGTCTTCTGAGGAATCGGAGTTCATAAGAGAGGTAAATGTTTTTTCATATTTCTTTTTAAGGTTCCGTAACTCAAAAGGGAAAAAACGGGGCCCATTATAGACTTTGTTGTCTGTCAGATCTGCTGAAATAATTCTCATTTTGTGGCCTGCAACGCTTTAAGCAACTGTTCGCACGCTCTAGTGCCCTTTACATCAAGCGACCAAGCATTCTTAGAATATTCCTAAAATCTTTGTGATTGTCTAAATTCTAAACTCAAAGTGTCTAAACCCATCTGGTTAAGACTGGGGGTTGTTATCATACCATCAGGGATGGCCTACGAAAATTCTGCTATTCAACGTGTTGACAAAGTTAACAAATGAAAGATCATAAAATTCATGAAAATCGGTGTTGCCGATCTTGAGTTATAAATGGTATCAATATCAATATCCTGACTTTGTTTTATTTATATATACATAGTTATTGATCTATAAACTACAGACATATACAGATTTCTACAGTAGCAATACTCAAACACATTACATACACAAATCACGTCTTGATCCCTTATGGAGTAGACAGACCCTGAGGTAACAGGTACCTACAGGCCACATTTAGCAAGATTGTGAACGTATAGGTGGAAAATGGAATCAAAATAGTGATGGGTTGCTAGGCTCATCGCCAATAACATGATTCCTATGATTTTCGCCCATACCCTCGATGGGCTTTTACCATATGTGCGGGTAGAGAAGCAACTGGTACATTCTATCTCCCAGACCAGCATGGAAGAACAACAAATGCACTCCACATTTGCTCAGGGCCCCGATTTTTGAAAGCACATATGTGAAAATACCACTCGAAAGTGGTATAAATCTGTTTATATCTCCAAAACTACAGCTCTAATCAAATTTTAGACTAGTTCACAAGATTAATGAGAGCTTTAAGTATCTTCTAAGCTACTCGTATTTCAAATTTAGCACAATTTTTCACCACTATCGAGTGGTATTTTCACACATGTGCTTTCAAAAATCGGGCCACTGAATGTGAATTTTGTACTCTTAGAGCCGCCCTGATGTCTACCATTGCGGCTTCTGCAACCAGCTGGAGTCTCCGTGGTCCTCGATGGAGTCCCATCTCAAGTCCACAGCTCATCGCGAAGCTAAGACCGGCGCCAACTGGCGTTTGCAGGATCATATGCCAGACATAAGAGCTTTCAATGCCAGGCGGTCCATGCAATATATGATGTTCAGTCGCATGCTGCTAGGCCATATGTTTGGAGGCGAGTAGATACTAACATCCTTCTAAGAAGTAGGTCTTAACTGTATAACTGTTTTTGCATAACTCTGTCCAATTAGTATAGTCGACCTCCTATACCAACTTAAGGTTCGATGTCTTTTGCACGGCTTAAAACACCAAAGCCTTATTCACTCACAAGTTAATGTGCTTTGTTTTTTTTTTGATGGAGGAACTGCGACTGTACTACTGTTATTTAATGGCACCACAATATCTATGAGCTGTATTTTAAATACAGTTGGACTACTGAAGAATGCTGTAATGTTCGAGACATTAAACAAGCTAGTATAGCGACAGTACTTAAAAAGGAAGGGCGGGAGAGGGTGTCTATGTAACGTATTATCCATTGCAATCCATTGCCTTTATAAATAAACCTATTTCATCTAAATTCCCAACATTCACTAATTTACGCAATGCTAATCACTTCCACCAAAATGTACAAGGATCATACTTGATCTCGCGAAACAATCGTACTATGATTTGATTGATATATTTAATTTTTATATGTACCTGGGAGGAGCGTTAAAATGGATTGTATTGGAGTCTATAGTATATTATAGACAATTTTTTACCCTCCCCCCCTCGGTGATATTTTGTTATATTCTATTAAATATTTTAATTAACCGAAATCGAGAATGTTCGTGTATTGGCTCGCGCTAGTTATAGTTACTAAAACTGGCGTTAATTGCATTAACTGCATGCTGAAAGGGAAACTGCTAGAAACACGAAGATTGTCGATGATAAGAGAATTATTGTAAAGTAAGCTACTCGACGTATAAAGCGTGATTTATGACTAGGGTGAAAATTAATTGACAGGATATTTCTTGAGATAATTACTCCCATGTGAGATTAAGTGAAGGCTGTGTCGTTTGCAGTATTTTAAAATGTTAATCATTTACTTTTTAATTTTAATTCAGGTGCTTCAGCCTAGTTTAATTTAAGTGGAACTGTAAGAAAACTTGATTTGAGTTAATTGATAATGTAAAAAGTAACACTGGATGAGTGTCATTTTTAAATCTAAGTCAAAAGGTTTCTAGATTATGAAACTGCATTAAGTCAAAAATTTAAAAGATCGTGTAGTTTTAAGTCCAACATGATCCAAATTTTATATAAAAAAATAGTATTAAGCAAAGAAAAACATGTCAATCACTATGATTATGACAGTCAGGGTAGTTTTATACAACAATGTAGAATAAGAGTTAATTTAGTTATAAGTATAATTCTGATAATAATATGTTTAAACTTGTATTTTGAATGTGACATACATTTTTTTAAACTTTTAAGTACAACTTTATGTTAAAATTGAGTTTGAGCCGAAACTGAGACTTGTCTCGATCTTAAATACTGCCTGTTGTCAAAATCTAAGACTATATTTTTGTTAAGACTTATTTAATTAGTATCTATTTAGTGTGCTAGATTTTCTTTGTTGATTTGTTTTGTGATATTATTCAAATATTACTGAAAGTATTAATTTGTCTCTTTCAAATCCTTTTATTGTCAAGCCAATATTAAAGCTAATTTGAATCTTATACCATACCATATTTTTTGACGGATATAATATTTTGTCGTTGTGTTGAGAATGTTAACTGATTTTAGAAACTTGAGGTACTTTTTTCTAATTACATATTTCTCCTTCGGGCCTCCACCGTTCTAGATTAATCTCTATCGTGACATTGATGAATCGAATGCAGTTGTAAGGAATCTCTGTCCCACTATTCTACATTCTAGCTTTTCTACAATCGCAGTCGAATTGACATCGAACCTCCCTACAGGTAACGAGCTATGATGTACTATCGCCATAAAATACACCAGAGTCTAGGCGCTCAAAAACGGTTGATCCGTATTGTGAATCGCGTAAGTTCGGATATTTTTGAGCACCTAGACGGCTCTTATGTCGATGACGATGTGAAATTTATCAAACTGACTGACTGATTTACTACGCTACTATAGACCGACGGGTAGGCCGACAAAGGGGACCGGGAGAGGTGCGGGCGGGTAGTTCGAATACCGCCCACACCTCGGCCACCGCATTCGTCCCACCCCGCGCCCCGGTACCTCTGGCGAGGACTCACTTAAGCGGTCGGTCTATAACTGCCCGAGTGATTATTTTTCAAAGTAACGGTTTTCTGTATTTTCCAAGTTTTAAAACGGTGTGAGGACATAAAGTACAATTTGTTTCATCAGCGAAAGTAAATTATTTATTTTGTTCAGATTTCAGTTGTTGGCTGTTAATTAATGTGAGTGTAACATTTTAATCATATCTACCTAATGTTATTTGTTACGATTGTGATATTGTGTGAAGTCATTAGTGCTATACCAATTGCTTGTTATTATAGTCTATATATTAATTAATAAGTGTTTTATTTAAAGTCTGTGCATTTATTACTTCATCATCGACAGTTGGATCACGTCCACTGTTGAACAATCAAGCAGTGTTGCCAACCAACTTTTACAATAGTCGCTAGCACGTTTAAAATAAGTCGCTAGATTGTAGAAAATATTTAAATATCTGTAACACCAGCTGGAAGCAGTCACTAGATCTAACGACGAAGTCGCTTAGTTGGCAACACTACAATCAAGAACACCACAATAAGCTGATAGGTACTGGTGTCAAGGACCGTGGATTTCAAAACGAGGCGGTTTGCTTCATCCTTCCTAATGCGAACTGCTAGGGAATGGAATTCGCTCCCATCGTCTGTATTTCCGGACAGATACAATCTAGGGCTCTTCAAGGCTAGAGTGAATAGGCTATTACTGAACCAGTGAGTTACACCTTTGGCCTCATCTGCACCTTCCACCAAGTGAGATAGAGGTCAATCACTGGTCAGTTGGCAGTAAAAAAAAAAAAAAAACAACCGGATTCGCTGGGATACGCATCAATATTTGGTGCTATGGATCGCGGTATGGATGGATCACGCGATAATATTGATCGTCTAATGTATGCCAATGAACGGCAACTTGCCGCCTGCATTTACGGGTTACTTGAGAAAGGAGGCTGGGAAGCCTTCCAACGCCGCATCTTCCGGTCGTTAATAGTATATACATTACCTACCGAGGGTGATGAAATAGAGAATGTATCAGATCGCAGGAACTTGTAGCACGAGCCAGAGGCGAG
Organism: Pandemis cinnamomeana; assembly: GCA_932294345.1. Lineage (NCBI taxonomy): Eukaryota > Metazoa > Arthropoda > Insecta > Lepidoptera > Tortricidae > Pandemis > Pandemis cinnamomeana. The sequence goes on along the minus strand of OW028724.1, from coordinate 3,612,135 downwards.
GGCGATAAACATGCGAGCTGAGGCTTTCTTTATCACCGGCCGAGGTGTGTACACGATTTTACGTCTTCCCCTGACCAGGAAGTGGAAATTGCCGCTCGCGTAGCGGTCGGTAAATTGCTACTTACGGGCATGTTTCATCATTGTTTCCAGTTACCTTAAGTGTTAGTTATCTATGATGACGTCTCTGTCTGTTTCATAGTAATAAATAGAGACGGAATCATAGATAACTGACACTTAACTAGAAATTAACAGAGAGTGGTGAAATAGGTCCTAAGTCTTTCTTGTTTATATTTTTTAAATGGATATGCTATCACAATTGATAGCAAAATATGGCCTTTAAATTAAAACTAGGTTTCAGGGCTACAGTAGCGCCGGCCCCAGCTTACGTTTACCTGAAACGCTCACGATCACGACACCATGAAAAGTCAGTGGCTCTTTGATTTACATACATTTCAGCGCCATCTATTCATAATTCGCAGTACTAGCTGAACTGCCCTTGCTTCGTCAACTAGTTAGATTTAGTTTACATTCCACTCAATAGATAGCGCTACCAGTGGTATCGTTCAATAGCCCCCGATGTAAATAAACTCACTTCGCGCCATCGAGTAGTAAACGCAAGATGTTTACGTACGGTATTTAATAACGCATTGTCGATTCGTTTTTCGCGCCGACAACACGCGGGCGTTAAAAATTGTATTCTTGATAATTTATATAAAATTTAGAATAACAATTAAAAGTTGAACAATAGTTTCAGTTGAAGTGATAGTGAAGTGTTATCATTTTTGAATTTCGAACATTGACGAAACATTTTTCCACGATTTTTTTTAATTTTCGTGAACTTTGGTACAGGACACTGAAAAAATAATTAACATCCTAGACTTATTAAATACAAGAGAGTAATAAGTCTTCGTCATAATTTTTAACAAAGAATTTGTATAATTTAATGACATTTATGGTGAAACTTGCAATACTTACCATTGAGATAGTTTAAAAAGGTAAGATTTTTAATTTCTTCTATTATGACTATGATTATGATATTTCCACTTTTTTTAATACGTTAATAATTATTTATGGTAGACTTACACCGTTTCTCCGTGTTATCTGTCGCACCCTCAGAGGACTCTATCTTTTGAATCTGAGATACACTAAATCACTATTAAGTGAATGAAGGAGATGTAAATAGGCACACATATTATATGTCGACTAAAAGCTTTTACATGCTTTTGTCGCCTGCTGGTATTAGGTTTCCTATTACCCGAGGAAACCTTTGCGGTGGATTAAGAATTCATATATGAAACTAAGTACCTACTAGTGAACCGCATCGATTTTCCGTGACGATCAATGAGTAGGCAAGTCTTTAGCCTTTTTAAGTATTAATACCTAAGTATGTCCACTGTTGGAGGCTTTCTCACTGACTAACATAGAATTAGAGAGCTTGGGGCTCACAAATATGTTTGACCGACATTAACGTTTAACAAATTTGTTCGTCTCTCTAGCGTAACTTAAAAATATCAGAAATTAAGTTTTTGGTGCACGGAAATCTCACGGAAATCTCACGGAAAACGGAGGTCTCACAAAATAGTAATAGTCAGGGGTTATCACACTAGGCCAAGTCTTTTGACCAAAGTCTGAGCTCAGCACGGGTAGAAACTGCGAAAACCAATCTTAGTATTTCTTAAAGCGGAATTTTAATAAGATCGGGCAGTTAATTCAAGTGAAATAATAATCTACAGAGTGAGTGCTCTCTCCTTAGGTATTTAATTTATCTATACTACCTACGTCTAGATGGGCAACAATGTAACGAGATTGACAATTACAACTTAAATAACATTGCAAAATTGCAACTCGGTACACGCCTTCAGAGACCGCAGCTTCTTTGAACTTCGCACACTATTTCAAAGAAATATTCACATCTTTGCATGACAACGAATTTTTGTCGCCGAACGCATTTGCGCGTCTTTTCATAATTTTGAGCAACTACGTCGCTCCAATTTTAATTAATTAATACTTGCATACGTAAATCACGTCTTTATCCCTTACGGGGTAGAAAGAGCCCAAAGTAACAAGACTCGAAGGTCTGTTTAGCATGATTGTGGGCGTGTGTAGGTGGAAAGAGGAATAGAGGAAAGAGGCCTGTTTTGTAAAATTTTCGTCCATTCCACCTCGATGGGCTTTTACTATCTGCTGTGGAAGACAAGCAACTGGTGCATTCAATGTCTTTTCTTTGCTCCCAGACCAGCAAGGACTAAACTAACTAATTTAGCACACACGAAATTAAGTCTATAAAAGCAATGGTGCTCCAAGATTGTTTTGTCATCATTTATCAACATGTAGACATTGTAGACAGGTAGGTATACAAACAATCATGAAAGAGGAGCAGCATGTAAACAACTTTAGGTCATCAAAATAACACAGTCATCCATCAAACGAGTCAATATCAATACTGCCATGCCGGACCTGCCTGTTTCCGGTGTTAGGTTTCAAACAGATAATTTGGATTAAGTAGGCATTAGATTTACAACGAGCCTCGTCGCTCCAAGCCTCTTGAATAAGTTTTCGACACAATTTTGACATAGTTTGGGTCGACAAACCATCTAGTAGAAATCAAAGAGAATATACTAAGTCATTAAAGTAAAATTCAACTGCGGTCTCATTTCTATGCGCAAAATGGGAGCACCCCAAACTGCGTGGATAAGTAGGTACCTAACAAACTAAGATTTTAGTGTAAGATTTCAGTCACAACAAACGTCTTGAACTCTTTAGCTTCTAGCTTTTAGAATTTGTAACAGAAAAAAATATTACTCTTAGCGAAAGTTGAGTACCTGTGGCAAAAGAAGGCATGAAAGTAGAATAAATGCAGTAGAATAAGCAGTGGGGTAACTATAAGGTGGCAGGACTGGCAAAATGTCACGGGCCCCTAGCTCTACGGGACTCCGAACTGGCGTGGTTTAAAGCACAGAAAGGACGCTGATGCATTTCTTTATATTGAGGAAGGAGCCCCATCTGACGAATTTGCCACAGGCCCCAGACGTTATAGTTAGTATAGTTACGCCACTGAGAATGAGGAATAGTGTTATAATAATAAGGGAACGTGCTGGTGGGAAAAAAGGTATAGTGACTAAGATAGAAAAAAGTATGCTTAGTTGGGTTTGGTCACGTAGAGAAAATTGATGAAATTAGATTACTTAACTAAACAGATATATAAGAGGAGTTGGGAGGGGATGGCCTAGAAGGACGTTCCGGGACCAAATAGGAGACGTTTTGAAAATAAGTCAGGTCAGAGTACCTGAAACCGACGAGCTTGTATGAAGAGATTGATGAATGTGGATGAAGCGAAAGACGTATGTCAGGATCGTAGCAAGTGAACAAAGAAGTCTCTGCCTACCCCTGTGGAAGAGAGGCATGACGGTATGAATGTAGATTACACTACGTTGAACACACCCCTCCTATCGTTTACTGTATGTGTACCTACCTGTGAACGCGTCCTTGTATTGTGCAATAAGAACATACCTCTTTAGATATGTAATAGAGAACGCACACATTCTCTGTCATCATAGGGGGCGCATTTTCTTTATTGCTTCTCATCTTCGCTAATAAATATGTGTACGTGTACGGTCAAGTGCAAAAATAAGTATCGATACGAACTTCTCAAAAATATGTCCCAAGACCTTATTACGCCGGTGTAAGAGCGTATGGTACTATTATTGAAACTTTGACTAGATACATATTATTACACTTGACTGTACACAATCTAGAGGATAAATATCGATACAGACATCATCTTCTTGTTTGTGGCATTTTTGAAGTTTTGGTAATGTACAGATATATATGCGTTTGACTATACGCTTTTTTGTGCTAAGACCGTGAGCGTAGTGGTTTGACCTATAGCCTGGGTTTTCTGAATTTATGTGAGTCTGACTTAAAATTTACTATGGGTTTTCCGATGAAGGAATACCTTTGAATAATTTGTGTTGTACAGTCAAGGATATCAAGGATATAATACATGTAGGTACGTTACGACGATGTCAAAAACATATATGCAGGTACCTTTATGCCACAAACACTAAGGTCGGCGACACATGACATTTGACATGATGACTCGACTGTACATTCGGCAGTTATGAATAGGGTATTGATTTGTTCTTTTAAAGTACTAGCTTCCGCCCGCGACTTCGCCTGCGTAGAATTACACATATAAACCTTCCTCTTGAATCACTATCTGCTGCGTAGTTTTAAAGATCTAAGCATACATAGGGACAGACAGCGGGAAGCGACTTTGTTTTATACTATGTAGTGATGTAGTCGAGGACTCACGAATACAGTCGCTATAATAAAATGGCGCGGCTTTGCTCGCACTAGTCTTCAATATTAGAGTGAGACGCACGGTATGACACGAACTTCACTGAATAAGAGTACACCCCCGTCTGTAAGCTTCATCCAGGGATTACGGCCTAGGCCATGTCCGTTGTAAAGTCGAGTTTACGGGAGGTCACGCCTTTACGATTCGTTATCACAGCTGTCGTATCGCCGAGGTCGGTAAAGTATTGTTTACCGCCCTTGACATAGAAAATGTTTGGCGTGGTGAATTGTATTGACATTGGCTTGAGATTGGGACTAATTGTTTGACGATTGCGTACGAGATAAACATACGGCGGTGCTGATGGCATCAAATGATGTACTTGTTCCGTCGGCCTCAGTGCTAGCGAATAATTTAGTACTTTGTCGCTGTAACCAACTGTGTTGTTAAGTTTGAAATGTGACGGAGTATTGAAAATAACAAGGGACTAAAGTGTTCAGCTAATTAAGCTCAGTATGCCTAGCACGAAAGCATACGAAAGTCGCGTCGCGCGCGAGATAGATTACCCATCTCTTTCTAAAACGAATAGTAAGAAAAAGACGAGCAATCTCACTCGCGCGCGACGCGACTTTTGTACGCTTTCGTGCTAGACGTACAGCTGCACAAAATTTGACCCAGTGTCCCTACAATGTAAGGGCCAGATTTTTTTCCATTGAGTATATTAGAAGCTTGTAATAAAGTCATGTTTAAAATCCGAGGTAGCCTAGTGGTTTGACGAATGGCCTCTCAAGCAGAGAATGTGGGTTCGATCCTGATTCGCACCTCTGAGTTTTTGGAATATATTTGCGAAATCTCATTCGAAATGAGTTTTTCGTTGAAGGAACACATCGTAAGGAATCCTGCATCTGGCGACAATTCAATGGTGTGTGTAAACTCCCTGTTACTGGGCCTGCATGGACATTATAATAGGTACAGCTACAGGTAATAGGTAGTAAGATTTTGTACAGTGCAAATGCTTATCTATAACAACTTAGCTACCTTTACCTATATTCGTTGTGGTTGACCATCAAAACTGTTTACATGCAGCCAACAAATAATCCATTCGTTACTAACAACTTGTCAGTAACAGCGGGTAGCCATATACAAACAAATACATAGTTACAATGATAATTGACCAGTTAGCGCCAAGGTCTTCCAAGTTTAAATCGTAGTTCAAAACTACAATAGTACTTTGTACAATCAATGCCTAAAAGGGGTTCTCAATTTGAGCGCCGTGATTTAAGTATTAGCATCATCATTATTTCTAGCCTAGTTACGTCCCATAGCTGGGCATAGGCTTCCTCTCAGAACGAGAGGGCCAGGGATGTGGTTCCCACGCACCCCCAGTGCGAATTGGAAACTTCACTCACACTAAGTATTGAATGGTTGCGTAAGTGTAGTTACCTAATAAAGTAATTCAAAAACAAACCTGTCTACAAATATATTTAACTGCAAAGATAAAGCTCTGAAATTTCGGCAACAGATTTTCCTTTGAAATAAATACAACAGGCGGGGATATTTGTTTTTGTGTGACATGTAATTTAGGCTTGTCCCTCACCTGTTGTATCTACCTATTTAATTCAAAGAAAAATTTGTTGCCAGTTTCAGGGCTTGTTTTTCTTTTTAATTCTGTTTTAGTTTTTTTTTAATAGCGGGCCACAGGGATAGTAAAATTAAATAACAACATACTTCAACCATTTCGAAAAATGTTCAAAAACAGTCTTGCTATTATATAAATCCTATTACTCGTAATATTATAAATGTGGGACTAAATTAACAAAAAATATTTACCTTGCTACTCCGCTACTCGCGTGCAAGATAACCAAGCCTGTGTGAAATATATAATTATGTTTTTCATGCAATCCCTCCATCCCAATATAACTGTTACACATGCAAACCATGGGTTGTGCTCATTAAACTTTGATAATGATCCCGTAGAGGGATCGAAACGCATCAGTGTTGTGTGGTGTAAGGGATAATTAAGTTTGTGGGATTTATGTGTGTTTTATTGGTAGTAGTGGAGGGAGGGATTGCTTGAAAAACATATATATTTCACACAGCCTTGGTTATCTTGCACGTGAATAGCGGAGTAGCAAGGTAAATATTTTTTGTTAATTGAAATGGACCTCCGCAAAGTAACGCCTTATTCAATAAAATAGTGGGACTAAATTACTTGAACAAACTAATTTAGTCTATATATTTATTTAATTTTCTTTAGATATTTACATTTTGAAATCGTACCGCAGCCTGAATCAAAACTAAATGCTAAACATCTTACATACGTAATCTCATTCATCAAATCGAATATTCATCGTCTCACTCATAATATCGTCCGTCACCTTCACACCCTCTGACCTGACGTTCCATTCCACATAAATGCGAAAGTCTGAGGATGTATGGATGTATGAATAGATGTTAGTTATACTTTCACGCCAGAAAGGCACAGAGATAAATTACAGTCTGGAATAACGCATAGGCTACTTTTATCCCGAAAAATTGCGTAGTTCCCGGGGGACGGCTATAAAAGAATTATTCCATATACAGAAAACACTTTTACCTACAACGACTTTCACGCACTCAGACTGTAGATAGTAGAAACGAATAAAATAAAACAATTTAAATTATATTGAAAATTCAACACGCAGCGCTGACAAGAGCAATGACACGACTACTTTCTTTTGTTTTTTCTTTCAGCGCTGCGTGCAATCAAATTTATTTGCGGCCAGGGCGAAAATAGGAAAATTTGATAAAAAGGTTGTAACACTTCCTAAATAGGTGCGTCGCCTACACAGACATTTCTATTTCCATCCTTAACGATACAGAATCTCATACATAATTCAATTAGCCTACTAGACTCGTACCTAGGTACTTGCTAGCTATGCCTAGTTGCCTTGACTCACTGTGTACGCGGAATTTATGGGTCCCTAGGGTAGTACCTACCCTTATCAACCTATTTATTGAAGGAGCTCTAAATGCCTAAAAGGCGCTTAAGACGTTAGAGACGTTAAAGTTATGATTAAAGTAGTGTCTTGGCATTAGGTACGTACCTACATATAGTCAAGGGCATAAATATCTATACAGCCATCCTGTCAAATACAATACATGTCGCCGACTTTATTGTTTGTGACATAAAGGCGTACTTCTATGGTGGTCTGGGAGCAAAGAAAAAACATAGAATGTACCAGTTGCTTCGCTTCCCGCGCAGATGGTAAAAGCCCATCGAGGGAATGGGCGAAAATCAAAGGAATCATGTTATAGGCGATGCGGCTAGCAACCCATCACTAATTTTATTCCATTTTTTGCCCACAATATTGCTAATCGTGACCTAGGTCTTGCCACCTTAAGCTCTGTATACCATGTAAGGGCTAAAGACGTGATTTGTGTATGTATGTATGTAATAAGGATGTATAAATGTTTTTGGCGTCTTGATAACGTTGTATTAATGCCCATGATTGTACTTTTTTATACAAGGTTTCTCTATAAAACTTTTAGGAATGTTAGTTTGACGGTAGGTATAGTTATGAGTAGGTTAGTCGTCTTACGTCTGCACGTGAGATGCATTATTGGTCACCGTTCCGTAATTGTGGTAATTATACCTAACCACCAGTAATCATAGTCAGTCGCCAGATAAATAGTTCGAATGACGTCATCAACATCTTACACCTGAATTTTAAAACGACATAGAAAACTTTGGTTTAAGTAGGTAATTTATTTTATTACGAGCAGCGATCGTAAAGTAAAAGGCGAGCAAAATTCATTGAAGTAGGGTACTGAGTTTCGGATTCTGTTCAATTTCATCAGTAAAATAATATTTATTGGTATTATTTTAGTACCAGTTTAGTATCTTAGATTTTAGTTCATCAATTTAGAGACATCGGCATCGCCAACTATAACTGGTTGTCATACATCATTTCAATGGATTTGGATCTTTGAATTTACGAGGCGGTTTTTGGAAATCACGTCCCCGAATACTAGGTAGCTATTTTGATAAAAAAACAGAGCGATATTACAGTTTAAATAAATTTAATTTTCGACTAGTTGACAAATGAATCATCTTGTATAGCCGTGATTTTTTTGTACTAACTAGCTATTTTATCTGCTTACTCCAATTTCAAATTCATCACGAGTGTTCTGTTAACCATTTTCGAATAATACCCATTTCTGGTGTATTTTTAGGTACCTAATTTTCAAAGTTGCCCACCAATCGTCATTGTTATTTGAAGAAATAATTTTACGACAGCTAAATGACGCATGAAAAAAAAACGTTACGCATCCCAAAAAATTGAAACTACTTACCTAATGATGCCTCGTTCAGAAACGAAACGTGGTTGGGGGTTTTATCATCGTCCGTTGGTGTGCTCCACTTTTAACCGACTTCGAAAAGAAAGATTGGTCTGTCGATTGTAGTGATCAATTGTAATCAAGACAATTGCGTCCGAATTTTACCCTTTTACACTGTTACCCTAAGACCTTACGATGTAGCTAATTTTACACGAGTCAGCTTGACAATGGGTCACAAACAAGCAAGGTAATTGCTCCAATTTTTCAATTATAACTATTTACCGGTTTGCGGCGGTTAAAAGCGGTTTGATCCGTTCCTAACGTAAATAAGGTACTAATTGGTATGGGCATGATGGTATCTTGTTGAAAGTTGACTTTGAGCTTCATTGTTGCAGATTGTTTGAGTGGAACGGAAATAATAGACTTATAGCACACTATGCACCAAGAGTGGTAAGAAGGGGATTACTAACGAGTCTATTAAAAGCCTTTGCATGTCAGTTCAGTTAATATGAAGTGGCTTAGAATTTTCTGGTTCGTTCACCCGCTACAGCAATGAAAACATAACATGCCGTGGATTAACTTGAGACCTTTTCCTCAAGCGCCCGTATATTTTAACGTTCAATGGAGGAGCAATCAGTCTTCAATATCTTTCCTCAGAGTTAACCTTCATTAATTCCTTCGTACAATGATAATATTTTCATATAATTGCTACTGTTGTATGCCGTGTTATTGCTCGGCATGTCAGGTTTCTCCGAGGATAATTATCACAATAAAATACGTCACCATGCGACGCTCTGAAATGTCTCACGGTTTTTCCGGGAGGCATCACATTTTATGCATATAGTATGTTTGTTTACTTATAACTGTTTTTAACCCCAGACGCTAAAAGGGGGATATTATACGTCGACGTCTATGTGTGTGTGTCGTGCGGTTTTTTCATTCAAAAACCAGTTTCCTTGTGGTGTTTCTTATTTCGCTATGAGTACGTTTGAACAGTATCAGCATATTGTCAGACAGTTTTCGTGAACGCATAATTTGCACGTAGCAATGTTTCGCGTCTCATTATTAATCGAGGGTTTATTTTATTAGTCGCGTAATACTGTTTCTGTATACACTCTTTCTGTGTCGACGGAGCTCCGCTAAAGCCGCTAATGCGGAGCTCCTATTTCTGCGTACTTTTGGCCCTTTAGGCCGATGAAAGCCTAACATAACCTAAACCTACCAAACATTCTAAAGTTTATGCTAAGAAAAACACGCCGACCGCTGAAACTTGCTTGATCTGTAAATATGATTAAAATAAAACATTCTACCAAGAATGAAACAAATCGCGGAAAAACGCGACTAGTAAATTTGGCGCCTAAAGTATCGATTAAAGTCGATCGTAAAATTAGCGATGGGTGAAAAATGAGACCCGAAACATTGCTACGTGTAAAGTATGCGTTCGCGAAAACTGTCTAAAATAAAAACCGCTCTACCTAGAGCGAGATTGTCTGTCGATGGCCTTCGGTCGTCCGCCACCCCAATTTATATACGTATGTCTTCCGTATCGTGCTAAGTGCTTTTATTCTTCCTTAACAAGCACCCTCATGCCTAAAAGCTCTAAGCCCTCGATCCGCTCGATATCATTGCTGAATCGACCTAAATTCATTGTAAACCGTCTTAAATCAATTAGCATCACAAATGGACTCTTAACTTCGTTGATTGATACTCGTTTGATTCGACGAAATGGTTCGAACAAAAGAACAATGCCTGGGAGTGGTTATTGCGTCCCTTTGTGCTCCTTGTAGCTTGACAGATCCAGATGTGCGTTATACTCCGCAGTTAGGAATTCGAAGTCCGTTTCGTGTTGTTTCACTCACACTCGTCATCACCATCATATCAGTTATAGGACGAGCTGTTGGACGTAAGCCTCACCCATAGACCTCCAGTTGCCTCGATTGGAAGCGGCTTGCATCCACCGTGAACCCGCGACTTTAACCAGTAGGCTTATTACCTAACTCGCTCGCAATCGCCATGTGACAGCTAGCTGATTCCGATGCCAATTGTCAACCCATACATGAACTGTCAAAATGAACAAGATAGCGATTGCGAGCGACTTAGGTAATAAGCCTACAGGTCATCCGTCCGCCTTGTTGGTGGATGTCCGCGGTCTCCACTCACAGTGCGCACACTATAGGTGAAAAACTGAAGTAAAATGGCCTGTTCTATGTAGTAGTGTACAGAACTGATATGGTACTTAAGTCACTGTAATTTGTGACGTCAATTTGTCTATTCGCACATTATTCACACATACAACAGGTCGTTTACTTAAGTTTTTCACCTATAATAGTCGCTAATAGGAGAGTGAGAGACGAACGAATTTAGAAGCAGACTCCCTTGAACATAAAGTGGGAGATGTGCGAGCCCAGTCGAACCCACGACCCTCTTGAGAGGCCATAGGTCAAACCGCTATCCGACCATCCTCAAGTTCTTTAACTACTGGACTGGTGGTCCTACTTATTGTAACTATAGGTTGTACTGCCACGTGACACAGGAAATCTATGCGCACACGATGCCATTACCGCCCCCCACTCCCCCAGTTCTCACGGTCAATTAAGTACATTATGTGACATTTGAGAGCTAATTGGATTGATGAAGTGATCTTTACCTGTATTGGCGATGTAGTAAATATACTACTTAAAAGAAAATAGGGGCCGACGGAGTTTCATCGGTAAAGTGAAATAAGTAATGAATGTGTCTACTATTTCTTATTTAAACTAGGGCTTGAAAACGACTGTTTAATTTATTTTCTTTTGAGTAGTATTCGTTACTAGCATGAAACCTTTTTAATCCTCGACGCGAATCGAAGCGTTCCGCCCAACCAACGACCTTGCAAATTGGGATTGTCTAAAAAAAAATACCTATCCTTTTTATATTTTTTTTGTGCAGAATAGTCAATTATAAGAAACCAATTTCAATATTTTCTCATATAACTCGGTATTTTTTTTACTATTAATTATTGAAAGTATTTTGGTTGATGACGTCAGAGTTTCCACTGCCGGTGCCCCACATCTGCTTATTGGATAAATTGGTCATAAAACGTATGTGAAGCGCCGCCATTAACGTCTTTTCTATCTGTGGTGAAGTTGGCAAACTGTCATCAGTATCAATGTCAACATGATTCAACAATAACATAGGAACATTCACGCGATCTTCTCCTATGAATTTTATATTTTCACAACCGTTACACATACCATAACATTCTGCGCGAAGCAGAAAGGTCCATAAACACATACCAGGTATGATCGAGACAAAACAGGACCCGGAAATAAGTCAGTAAACTCAGTAGGCGAAAGTAAACTGAAAACGTAATATTTTCGCTCTTCATTAAAATATTTAGCGGAAAATCTTTCATGTGAGCGAAGCACATCGCTGTGTGGTTACACTTTTGCCTAATTATCTACCGAAAGTGCTTCTAAATCTAAACTATAATACAACAATATGAAAGTAAACAGTGGAAAAAACAAGAATGACAGTAACAAGATTGCCCATTTGCTTGTCATCTGTCATAAGATGAATGAAATGTCAGATTGCGGGTCCAAATTGAACTCCGTAGTATAATCCACGCGTAAATAGCATAGAATTTGTAACCTTTGCAAATAAAGTACATTTTGGACCGTCTACATCATGTCTGGGAATGTCAAATGAAGGTCATTGCTTATTTTTCATGTAATAAATTCATTATAGTAAAATAAAATAAAGTAAATACAGAAAACGATTTAAAAAGCATTTATCTCGAAATGGTTTACGATTTACTATACATTGTAAAAAAATAGACAATCCCAATTGTGAACTGCGAACTCTAGAATTGTTCGACATATTTCGGACTATTGGCTTTCACTATCTGGAATTTTAAACTCAAACTATTTCGGTCCCTCGCTTGCTCCTCTCATCTACTCAAAGGTTAACTGGTAGAAATTCCTTATAGGGATAAATTCCCCTTTGTGCATTTTTGTACAATAAAGCGTTTACTTACTTACTTACTTACTTCGTCAAATGAAGTGTTTGTCAAACGATGCATTTGAGAAATGTTGTTTAGCAAATGATGGTAAACCAGCGCCAGCGACCTAGGGATCTACTGTCCCTCTCACTATAAAAGAAAATGAAAATGAAATTATTTATTTCAGACAAGACAATCAATTGAGATCACTCAATAATCAAGGATCATCCTTATCCGTCTATCCTTATCTTATCTATGAGCGAAACGGCAACTAACGAACATCGAAAACCGAATTTCCACAGTTTTTGGCTAATGCGGAATTAATGGGTCCCTAGGGAAGTACCTACCCTTATCAGCCTATTTATTGAAGGAGCTCTAAATGCCTAAAAGGCGCTTAAGGCGAAAGTTATGATTAAAGTAGTCTCTTGGCATTAGGTACGTACATACAGTCGAGGGCATAAATATCTATACAGCCACCCTGTCAAATATATTATGTCGCCGACTTTATTGTTTGTGGCATAAAGGCGTACTTCCATGGTGGTCTGGGAGCAAAGAAAACCAAAGAATGTACCAGTTGCTTCGCTTCCCGCGCAGATGGTAAAAGCCCATCGAGGGAATGGGCGAAAATAATAGGAATCATATTATAGGCGATGCGGCTAGCAACACATCACTATTTTGATTCTCCTTTCCACCTATACGCCCACAACCATGCTAAACGTGGCCTTTATAGGTCTTGTTACCTCAGGCTCGGCCCCGTAAGGGATACAGACGTGATTTATGTATGTATAGTCATTAATTTAAGAGTGACAGGGACAGTAGGTACGTTACAAACTTTGAAAATGGAATTTCGGCAGCGGCACACAACTACCCTCGTTTGCAACATTCGGGTTTGAAGTTTCGTAGCTTTTAATACGACGCTGTAGTCGCTGTACAAGTGTTAGTTATGCTAATGCTAAAGAATGTTAAATTAAATTAAATTGATAATTAAGTATCAAACGCATTAACACGAAACATCTTATTAGGTACGTGTCCAGCCCTGTTTTAACGAGGGAACCAATTAATTTAATGATTGTCATAAGACGGCAGGTCACGTAGGCACAAGACAAAATGTAGATATAATGGGTACATTAACGGATGCATGACCTTTGAATTATTAGGTCACTGAGTCAAACGTTTAATCTAGCTTTTATAGTGAAAAGAGAGAGAGAGAGAGAGAGAGAGAGAAAGAGAGAGAGAGAGAGAGAGAGAGAGAGAAACATTTACTTACACACATTCGATACAAGTAGACATAAAACAAGGAGAAATACAATATACTAAGGAATAGTACCGATATGGTGTAAAGTGGACCCCACTCAGCATAATGTCCCCAGCAGTCTATAAACAATGCATCGGATTTTTGCTAGTCAAGCACTACACAGGACTAGAGCCCCGATTTTTGAGAGCACATACATGTTAGTGCTCCGGGAGAGCTACTCCGAAATTCGATTGTGTTGTTTCGCTCACACTAATAATCATTAATTTGAGAGCGAAAGGGACAGTAACGACTTTGAAAATCTAATTTCGGAATAGTCCCCGTGGACTCGTCTTAAGGCTTTCGGGTGCTTTCGGATAGTGACTATAGACCAACCGCTTAAGTGAGTCCGCGGTGGCCGAGAGGTGCGGGCAGGCGCACTACCCGCCCGCACCTCTCTCGGTCCCCTTTGTCGTCCTACCCCGCGCCCCTGTGCCGCGCGGGCGAGGACTCATATAAGCGGTCAGTCTATAAATAACCATAGAAATAGATATGTTGATTTAATCAAAAGTTCAGACATAATAAACTTTAACTTCTCGCACTCTGTCAAAGCGCCATTTATTACCTTATTACCTAAACAAATAATTAATTATTACCTACTAGCTACTTTAGGAAGGTTTATCATCATTACTATCACTACATAGTCACTACATAGTATAAAATAAAGTCGCTTTCTCTGTCCCTATGTATGCTTATATCTTCAAAACTACACAACGGATTTTGATGCGGTTTTTTTAATAGATGGAGTGATTCAAGAGGAAGGTTTTTATGTATAATTCTACGCAGACGAAGTCGCGGGCAGAAGCTAGTACATAATAAAACCGGCATAATGTTGAAAAAAATGAGACTCGTTTTTAACGTCATGCCAAAACCTTAATCAAAACTTTACAAATGAAGCGACAAAAACAGAATTGTTAATTTTTCAGCAGCAGAAAACACAGGACAAAAAGTTAATTACAGTAAGGTAGTCAACACATAGAAAGCAGCGGCGCGGAGACAAATCTGTGAGGAGGAAACAAAAAACAACCTAATAGTTGGTCTTTCCATGAACGCTTCAATACACCGTATCATCCTACGTCCTACGACACACACACACACACACACGTACATAAATCACGTCTTTAACCCTCTCGGAGTAGACAGAGCCTAAGGTAACAAGACATAAAGGCCACGTTTAGCGTGATTGTGGGGATACCTATACAGCTATACAGGTGGAAAGGGGAATCGACATAGTGATGGCTTGCTCGCCGCATCGCCTATAACACGATTCCTATGCCCATTCCCTCGATGGGCTTTTCACATGTGCGCGGGAAGAGAAGCAACTGGTACATTCTATGTTTTTTTTACTCCCAGACTAGCATGGAAGCAACATTGCTTGCATGTAGGGTTGCCATCCGTCCGGGTTTCCCCGGATTTGTCCTAGTTTAGAGGGCATCCGGGGAGTGTCCGGGGAAGGTTTAATTTGTAGACCGGGTTTTAAAAAATAAATAAATAAAAAAATTTGGGCCGCCCGCGAGACACGCACTATGCTCGCACACCACGATCAACCGACGAACCAAGTATATTCACCGTTCCCCCACCCCTCCCGTCACGATCTTGTTGACATGTCCGGCTTTCGGACTCTAAAATCCGGGGTTTTCACGCGTCTTGTCCTGTTTTCCAAATTTTAGAGATGGCAACCCTACTTGCATGGCATGGCAGCATGGTCCTACGACTGTTTACATACAAAAATAATCACGTCTTTATTTGGTAGACTAGCCTAAGGTAGCAATGACCTAAAGACTTTAACGTGACTGTGAGTATAGTATATATATGAAGTTGGAAAGTAGTGACAAAGTACCCTCATTTGCATCCATCAGGTGAGTTGTGAATCGTTGGTAAATTTACAATAAAAAAAGCTGACAGCTTTCACAGAGCTCAAGCTTTCTTATCAATCATAGGCCGCCTGGAGCTCTCGCCTTAACTTCTGAAAATTTACAATTTACTATTCAACAGCTGCTCCATAATTTATCAGACGCGCGTCAAAAGGCCGTTGCCCTTCCGTTGCTCTCTAAGTTGGTAACAAACGATCTAATTTGTCTAGATTTCTGAATATTACATATTTGATTGCGCCCAGTAGAAGTTCATAAATATCTGATACATATATTTTTGGTTGTTTAATATGTTCAGATATTTATGTACCGTTCTATGTACCTATAATTTTGAAACCTTGGATATGCTCATAATATGACTTGACTGTACTAAAGCGATATAGACCGTGGTTGCTTTTAACCAGCTCTCCGTATATCGACGCAGTCGTTAAAAGTATCTTTTCGTTCCTTTCTTTCTATTTGTTGTGTTATTTATTTTTGATTATTTGTGCAATAAAGTGTTTACATATTTACATACAAACTTTCACCTAATTATCTTTAACCTTTTCGCCGCCACGTCAAATACAAGAGACATCACTTATACGCCAGACTTCTTTATTACGATGCCTTAAGTTGAACCTAAACCCAGTTGAACGAAGGTTGCTTTTGCCGTTTGTTTTTCGTTGTTGGCGTCTAAAAGGTTAACATATTTTGCCTTAGACAGTCAGCGTCAAATAGTTAGGGACATCCAAAGTGGCCAAAAAGTTAGCAACACGACCTTATTTCAACTGTAACAATGACGTGTTGCGAACTATTTGGCTACTTTGGGTGTCACGAACTATTTGACGCTGACTGTACGTGTCCAGATATAACATATTTTTTATTTAACAAGGAAGGAAACCAAACGAGCCAGTGGATCACCTGATGGCTAACAACTATCGTTACCGATGGAAATCTGCACTCCGGGCATTACAGGCGCGTTGCCAGATTAGGGAACTACGACAAAATAACCAATGTGCTGATCTTACTCAACATGCCGAAGCCAAAACACGACAGCGCAAGCACTGCTGCTTGACGCCAGGACTAACAAGTAAGATGGTGTAGTACATTGGTTTGCATGGTTAACAGTTGTGCCCGCACTCTCACTTTGAGAATTCCCGTAGAGGGATCGAAACGCGTCGGTGTTTAGTGTGTTGTAGGGGGGCATTTTCAAAAAGACGTGTACCTAACCTTTTTCCAACAAGATTACCTTAATTTCCCATACAACTTTTTCGTGTCAGTTTTGTGACGCCCCATATATGTATAAATCGTATGAAAATAGTGTCACAAAACTGTCAAAAAAAACTTTTTCTTTACAAAAATAAATAGTGCTAATATAGGTGTTATAGGTTTTTCTGAATCAGAATTAGGATTCTGATTCAGAAAAACCCAAAATGTCATCATTTTGGAAAAAATTCAAGAGTACCTACACGTTTTTTTGAAAATGCCCAGGGCCTAAATTCTCTAAGGATGTAGGGGATAGTTAAGTTTGTGGGATTTATGTTTGTTTTATGTGGCAAGTAGTCTTCTACTGGGAGGGATTGCATGTAGAAACATATATGTTTTGCATAGGCTTCTTGCACGTAAGTAGCGGAGTAACAAGGTAAATGTTTTTGTTTAACCTAGGTACAGTCAAGTGTAATAATATGTATCTAGTCAAAGTTTCAAAAATAAGTATCATTCGCTCTTACACCGGCGTAATAAGGTCGTGGGAGATATTTTTGAGAAGTTCATATCGATACTTATTTTTGCTCTTGACCGTACCTACTTAGCGTGGTGGTTGTGGATATATATACTCTGTATATCTAAGTTTAAGTCTCAGCTTTCAGTGATTACGAGTGTAGGGTCTCGTAATAATGAGCTTTGTACTTCACACCGTCACGGCCTTGTAAAGTAAACAAACACACGGAATTCCGGTTGTAGTCCGAGTTCAAAGTCTTGTTTCCTAGATCGCATGCCAAGAATTCCTTTTAATGTAAAACTCATAGTGATAAATAAATTAATTATAATTAAATCACGAAGACGAGCGATGACGAATGTGGGCTGCGTTGGGAGGGGATGGCTTTTTTTATGGTGTGGAAAATACGCCTTATGCATCCGCCCGGTACGGTACCGGGGGTATGTGGGGCTCTCCCGCGACAGCAGGCATACCAACTAAAAACCACACGGATTCCATATTCGGTCGTATGTGAGGCGTTACGGAAGCACTCGGTGCCAACGCGACGCCCCATGACCACCCTGGGGTGGGGTTCCTTTTCGTGGCACCTGTGCTATGCAGGTTTGGGAATTCAAGAGCACCTACCCTAAACCAGCGAGCATGTATGAAGAGATTGATGAATGCGGGCGAAGGGAAAAAGGTATGTCGGGATCGTAGCAAGTAGAACAAAGCAGTTTCTTCCTACCCCGAAAGAGTGATGGCGTTTACGTTTACCTACGCATGTAGTCGAGGGTATAATATTGATACAGCCATCATGTCAAATATATGTGGCATAAAGGTTTACCTACCTATTACTAAGGTTTACCGACAACCGTGCTCGAAACGTGTTCTTGAGTGGAGACCGCGACTCGGCAAACGTAGTGTAGGACGCCCTCCGGCCAGGTGGGATGACGATCTGCGAAAGGCTGCAGGCAGATGCTGGATGCGTCAAGCTGAAGACAGGGCGCTATGGCGCTCATTCAGTGGCGGATTTACAAATTTTCAAGGTATAGGCTGAAATTTTGCCGCCCCTGCAAATTGTGTTGCAGACTTCTTAAAATTTTTATTTTATTTCTATGAGGTAAAAAAAAAAAGGTCGTGCCTCAAAATTTGCCAAAATCCCAAAATCCCAAAATCCCAAATTTGCCGCCCCTAAAATCTGCCGCCCTAGGCTGGAGCCTCCTCAGCCTTATGGTAAATCCGCCACTGCGCTCATTAGGGGAGGCCTATGTCCAGCAGTGGGCTAATATAGGCTGATGATGATGAAAGGTTTACCTATAGATTTTTGACGTCTTGGTTACGTACATATATTAATGCCCTTGACTGTATGGGTATGTAAATCACGTTTATGTACTCGGACGGAACAGGCTCTGCTGATACTGTTATAATGGAAACATTCGGTCATTTTCCTCATGGCAATCTAATCGGGCAAATAAGGTGGTCCATCACATTTCATTGCATCACGCTACACACACAGACACAGACATGACGTCAAACTTTTGCGTCATACATACATACATACACAAATCACGTCCTTATCCCTAATGGGGTAGACAGAGGCTAAGGTAACAAGACCTAAAGGCCACGCTCAGCATGACTGTGGGGTGTGGGCATTTAGAAAAGGGGGAATCACAATAGTGATGGGTTGCTAACCGCATCGCCTGCAACATGATTGCTAAGATGAGAACAAAGAGAATATAACCAGTACTTTTTAGATGAGACCTTTCGTGTGTACCAAATGAGCATTCGGCGTCGAATATTCGAGTGGTGCAGACGTTGACCCGAGCGTCACAAAGTTCAAATTGATTGCTCGTTTACAAATGCAAATTTAAGAATTGGCATTGTTCATTTTTTTTAAGCTGTGCTTTTAACACCTTTATTTGATAAAATGGACTACTTCAAGCAACTAATTTGAATATTATGCTTTTACGTAGCTTTGTTAATTAATAATAAATATTTTTTCGCTGTTTGATAATTCGTGAATTTAGACAGAATCCCAATAGCCTTCGTTCGGCTGGCTATAAAAAAAACGGCTTTGTCTATGGTTTTGTCGATTTGACAGTGACACATGACAGTTGCCATAGCTAAACTTTTTTTTTCATTTTTGTGGCAAACATTCGATGCTGGATTCTGTTTAAAACCCGGGTCGTTCGGTCAAACAAAGGTTCAAAGTACTTTTACAAAAATATCTGCAATCATAAAGTATTTTTGAAATCGGACAAGATAAATCGGATAAATGATGGTTTTCCTCGAAATGGTTTTCGAATTGGAGCATACTAAAAAAAATGAACAATGCCAATTCTCTCAGTGGGGACGCTCCTTATAAACTCTACCAAATATGAGTTACGAGTACCTACTTGAGCTTCATAACAACTAGAGTTGCCTCGGATAGTTTTTGTTGCAAAGCAACACTAACAGTGGCGTAACTATACCGTCTGGGGCCCGCGGCAAATTCGTCAGATGGGGCTCCTTCCTCAATATAAAGAAGTGCATCAGCGTCCCTTCTGTGCTCTAAACCAAGCCAGTTCGGGGCCCCGTAGAGCTAGGGGCCCCTGGTATTTTGCCACCCCTGCCACCCTATAGTTACACCACTGCTAATAGGTAAACGAGCCACTCTATATTGTTTCTATTTAATACTTAGCACAAACAGTTTGTATGCCAACAACGACCACGGTAAAAAGTTAAAAACGCATTTTTCATTCCGTTTGTGTCATCATCATAAACATTTAACAATCCGCGCATGCTAGGTAAACTTGAAATTGAAGGCCACCTTCATATGACGTTTGTGTGACGTAAATCTCTTGCATATATCTAACAAGTTATTTTATGCTAATATTCAATTAATGCCAAAATATTAAGCGAGACGCGGAACCAGTTTTGATGAGCTTCATTTTACGTACAAGTATCATACTCGATGTAAGCTATCGCAAAAATTACAGTACCTATGTAAATTTAGGTCGCCATCAGATATATCGGAGCTGTCTTGGTGCTCAAAAATATCCGATTTTCTAATAGTGTAAGTTTTAGACACGAAAAATGTCTCGAATGCCTTATAATTAATTACTACGGGAAAACCAGAAGCGCCACGCCTGCAATTGAGATGTTTATGGGAAAACGTTCGAAAAGTTTTACTGAGTCAAAAACTTACACTAGAGGCTCTGAACACGCACGATTGTAGTGTAGCTATCGCGTAAGTGCGTGATCAGATATTTTTGAGCATCTAGCTCCGATGTACAGTCAAGAGCATAAATATATGTACGTTACCAAGACGTCAAAAATATCTATACACCTTTATGCCAAGAACAATAAGGTCGGCCGAGTACATTGCGAGGCTATGGGGCTTATGAATTGTAACTGACTAATCAAGCGCCGCAATGGAACGCTACTCGTTCGATCTTCCTCTCATCGATCGAGCTACGTGGTTACAGAACTTCTACTTTATGCCACGCAACCAGATATGCGCGATGTACCGTAGCGGCATGCAAGGAAATATCCACCAATAAGAAAGCAGTGCCGAGTGAGGCAAGGAAAATGATGTAATCGGATTGGCGGATTTTTCCTCGCTCACCGTTCCTGTTCGCACAGCTTTGGTATTTGGTATCCACTATTAAGTTCCAAATTCAACGTTTGCACCACACTGTTCTTCTGTTTCTCCTCTACTCCTACACTTTATTTGAGCGAGACGATGCGATACGAACTTCGTATTTCTGATTTCGGAGTAAGGTATAAGATGTGGGCTAAGGCTGACCTACGCAGCATAGTCTGTGTCTACGAACATCATCAGCATCCCCAGCCTATATGCGTCCTACTGCTGAGCACAGGCCTCTCAGAACAAGAGTGCTTGGGCTATTAGTTCCCACGCCAGCCCAGTGCCGATTGGGAACTTCACACACACTATTGAATTGCTTCGCAGATGTGTGCAGGTTTCACTATGTTTTCATTCGTCGAAAAACTCAGAGGTGCGAGCCCGGGATTTGAACCGACGACTCTCTGCTTGAGAGGCCACAGGTCAAACCACTAGGCTACCACGGCTTACAACGAACATAGTTTTACTTTAATCAAGATAACTGAAGTCAAAAGTGTAACAAAAACCAATTTCAAGTTGCGTAAACTTCATCTTCTAATTAATTGAGGGCTTCGCCGAACAAAATCGTGACCTTATGTACATAGTCGATCTCCTTTGCTAAAACATTTCATCCTTTTGATATTCGCTACAAATTTCAACTTGAACGTAAGGAAACAAGGCTCATTTGGCGTAACTTTGCCGTTCTAAGTCTACGTGTTTGTATTCCGCCCGGGTCACACAGCGCCAGTTAGCGTGCGAGTCGACGCAGTCAGTTACTGGAATAAAGTCACTCGAAACTCGAACTGCGTTAGTTTCAGTCGGTTAGCCAGCTCACCGGCCTGCTTATTATTGATTTCATTCGCCACCGTCACCCTTCGGGAAGAACTAGCAGCTGTCATGTCCCGATGTAGTTATCGGTCAAAATGGCAGGTAAAAAGGTCTAATCGAATACATACTTACCGAAACGAACTATATCTAATATTAAGCATACTTCCGTTAATTATTCCGTTATTTCCGGGTTTTTCGATGTGTTTTAATTTTCAGTGCCGTTTAAAAATTTAATTTCTAACGGCAAAACCGTAAAAGTAAACATAAAAAATCAAGAAGTAAAGATTCTTGATTCATTTGATTGAAAAATAGCGCCTTCTCTCATCCCTGGTGAGCAGTAGATGTTCCACCAGTGTTTGTATAATTGTGTCGTACAGACACATCATTCAAACAGATGACGCTTGACAATAATTCGCATAGTAACAAGGTCACGTGACAGTAACAGATAGAAAAATTCGACAGGCATACCCACCTGCTATGGGTGGTGTAGGGGTATAGCACGCATCACGGAATGACGAGGATCCGGGTTCAATTCCCGGCCATAGCTTTACTATTCGGATTTTTCTGTGTACTAATTTTCAGTGTCATTTAGACTGTTGTTGTTTTTTTTTTCCGTTAATTACATCTAATCCGAAACAGTTGCGACGAAACCACTTAATTTTTTTTTCTTTCATTTAAAAGAGTAACTTAAGTTCATCATTATCATACAGGCTTATAACTGGTACCTAACCGTTTACCCTTCTCAACCTCGCATACGTATATTTTACTGTTCCTTTTAGGTATGTATCGCCATTCACGGTACCCAGAAGGTACAATTCTAAATCTATGTACTGAACCGACTGAGATGATACGAGCTACTGTCATGCGAGTGAACATGGCAGTAGCTGTACCACGGCTTGCCTTGTGTACACGAACCATAAGTAACTATCCGATAAACTTTATAGGGACATCAGAAAGTGGGTCGTACGCGACGCCTCTCCAAGGATGCGGGGGTAGACAGGAATGTCATTCGCAGACATAAATTCCGGCAGGGGTGAGGATGACGTTTTATGAGCTTTAGGTAACTGCTTGACTTCAAGCGCCGCCAGTAGATACGCTTGCTCGCTCTTAAATACGAAAGTAAAAAGAGAGAGTAGGATATCAGACCAGCCAAGGCTTGTGAAACTTGAGCACAGGACCGCCAGTCCCTGCTGCGAGCCCGTAGGCCCTGTTGAGGGACCACCGGATATCTCCATTATTACCAAAAGCCGCATACATATATCACGTCTTTATCCCTTACGGGGTCGACAGAGCCTAAGGTAACACATTAAGGCCACGTTTAACATGATTAAAGGCGTAGCTGGAAAGGGAAATCAAAATAGTGATGGGTTGCTAGCCGCATCGCCTATAACATGATTCAAAAGACTTTCGCTCATTTCCTCGATGGGCTTTTACCATCTGCGCGGGAAGAGAAGCAACTGGTCAATTCCATGTTTTTTCTTTACTCCCAGACCAGTATGGAAGACCGTAGACGTAATGAAAACAGCAGCGTGCTTTGCTTACCTTTTTTTTTATTCGTGTTTTTTTCACAAAAAAAAAAATTGGCAAATTCTACCGCACAACAAAACCAAAAAGCTCCTGTTTACTTCTGTCATTATTTATCTATGAAAAAGTGGTTGCTACCTAGCAAATACGGGTATAGTAATTAAGATAATGGCCTCCAGTATTGACCTACAGGGAAATTACATATAGTTCACATTTATACCTCATAACATAAAGGATAGCGAGCGTCTCATAGAGGTAGTAATATTTCTAATACCGTCGTGACGTTTCTTAGACGTATGATATCCCCTGTGAGGAGTTAAGTATGACAAACGACGATCCCAAAAAGGTGCAGTCGAGAGATAGGTACAGAATTTCCTACATATGTCGAAAGGATACCGAACAATCATAAATTTAGATAGATACTAGCTTTTGCCCGCGACTTCGTCCGCGCAGATAACGTCAGAGTGACGACATACCCCATACATCCACTAATGTCTCCAAGTATAAGGTTTTTATTTCCTATCCCGTGGGAAATTCAGGAAATCCCTTAGAGCATCTACGTGATCCTCTAGGAATATTTACTACTAATTATAGTCTTAATTATTTACCTCGTGGTTTTATCCCGTGGGAAATTTGAAAAAATCCTTTGTAGTGCGCCTTTATACTAATCAAGGAATAATATGTAGGTATGCCAAATGTATTGTAGCTGTATTGGTACAACATTTCGGGATTTTCCAACCCCGCGGGAAAATCGGGATAAAAAGTATCCTTTGTCCGTCTCCTGGTTCTAAGCTATCTCCCTACCAATTTTCAGCCAAATCGATTCAGCCGTTCTCGAGTTATAAATAGTTTAACTAACACGACTTTCTTTTATAAATATAGAAGATATAGGTTACATGTTGCCCACGGCTTCATATAATTTCCATTAGGACGGATAGCCTAGTGTAGAGGTTCCCAATTTTTTTTCTCGTAGACCATATTCAAAGTTAAAAACATACACAGTCTCGTGTTATAGGCGATGCGGGGAGCAACCCCCTTCAGACCCACAATCCCCCTGGCACTACCCCCGGAGGTATGGTGGGTAACCCTTAGCAACACGAAAAAAATCCACGTAGGACAAATTAGTAGGACCACGGCCAATACATTTGATTGTCAAAAAGTTTAAATTAATGCACATTGGCTCGCGGTTATCGTAAGCTAATCGCTCACGTTCTTATGGTTTGTCAAACCCTTCTGAATGCGGTATTAATATGGGCTAAAGTTATTCTTCGTTATGCCGCCGCTTTTTTTTTTTTGCGGCGGGAAAATGCGGGAAAACGCATACGTCAAAATGATTTGGTTGAATCGAGGCAGGCGGGGCTGAGTTTTTGACACTTGCAACTTGAAGTACCTAGTGAAGGAGCGGCATTAGGTCAGTCCGCTTTTACTTTATAAAGAAACAAAGTATATACATAGTAATCATTTTTATTACTATTTTAAAGCATCGAAAGCCTTGTGACCCACGCAGTGGTCGACGGCCATCACGAGGTCTATAATCTCTTGCTGGCACGTCTCGGCGGTATACGGTTTGGCTTGAACACGCTTTGTACACTCTTCAAGTTCTTTGATAACTTTACGGACATCGCAGTCCTCTGTAAACAAAAATTACACCACAAATGAGATCACTAAAATATAAGACATAGTATTTGTCCAAAGTTAAAGGTAGTTAAGCATTGCGCGAGGTTCCAGGCTGTCCGTTTGTTCAACCAACTGCCCACTGAGCTGAAAACCATTACAAGCCCTCCGCTGTTTAAAAATAAATTAAAAGTATTTTTGTTGAGAGGGTGCTTTTATACTGTGGACGAGATGTTTGATGAGGGTTGTTGATTTAGTTTTGTATGTTAATATTTTTAGTTTTTAGTAGTTTTTATGTTTAATCTGATATCTGTATTTCAAACCCGATACCTTGTATTGTTTACTTACTTACTTACTTACTAGATCAATCAGTTTCCACACATTGGTCGATGAACAAAGTAGGAGTCGTCAAAAGTTGATTTACATTTAGACTAATAAAAAACAATATTATAAACAATATTGTTATTAAATTATGTATTATAAAGAGGTAGAGTTTGTGACGTTGTAGGTAAAGGTAAGTAATCTCTGGATCAACTGAACCCACACTGAACCGATCGAGTGTTTCCCGTTCGTCCGATAAATTGACCGATCAATCGGTCCAACGGCATTTATTTTTCTCGTTGGTCATACTAATCGAACCTATGGGAAATCGATGTACCGTTTATCCGATCCTTATAAAAAGATGTACAGTCTTGAACTGTACAATATTTTGAAAGAGGGCGTCTATGTTAAAGATTAAACTTACTGAACATACAGACTCCGCGCGCTCGAATTAGTGGGTCATCCGAGTTCTGAAAAAACAAAGAATTTTAGACGGATACAGGACTAATCCTTAGCAATTTAAAAACGTTAAAGATCATAATTCTGCGCGGATAACACGTAGTCAATTCTTAAAAAGTATACAGAAGTTTGGTTTCAAATTTTAATTTAAATCCACACGGATCGCTTTCGAGTTTTTATTATATCTGCCGTCTCATTCGTTTCATGTTTTGTCAGAAGAATCAACACGAATCGCGTGTGTAACTTAGTAGGGCATTTCTAATTGATACTGCAGCGATTCACATCGAATCGGTTGTAGTCGGTTCTCATTGAGAACGGCCAAACTTATTAACCGCAATTAAATCGAATGTCACTGACTTGTAGGTACTCCATACTTCATTGCAATGTTCATGACCCCCTATTACCTTTTAATTCTTCTCGAGAATATAAACCTTTGCAATTTGCAACGTCCAAGTACAGTTCAAGTAAAGTCCAATACCTAAAAGCGAACACAGTAGTGCATAGATAAATTGATATTTACGTCGCTTTGTACGGCTACCACTAGTACTCAAAAACATCTGGAGGTTTGGATGTCTCTGGATCTTTAATTCTGTCCGATATTATTGCCTACACCCTACACAAATGCCTACAATGCGGCTACGTTCACTCGGCGAAATTGTTCCCGTATACCGTACACGAGATTTTATCGAATGTCGCAGTGACAACAAAATTTGTATGGCAACTTTGAAAATCGTTCACACGGCATCTATACGGGAAATCTCGTACTCAAAACATATTTTTTACCGTATACCATAGGGTCTTGCCACCTAGTACAAAGTATCTGATGGCGGCTCTACCAACGCCAACTTCCGAGCAGCAAGCTTGACAAGAGAATGTTTAACATAACATTTTTTGAGCATCGGCTAACCCAAAATAACGAAGAAGGCTCTACAAGTGACCGACTTTAAATCCAAGTGAACTTGTCCCACATATTTAATTAAGTAGCAATATCGATTAACGAAACCATAAGACGAGGGTTTAATTAACTAAGGCTCCAGGCAACACTTTATTAATGTTATTATAATACCACTTCTGATTTATGAGCCATGACGGAAACTACAGGTTATAGCTATATTACAATACTTAAGATCATCATAAATGTTCCACTGTAGGAAGTCTTCCGACACAAGCATTTGGGTTTTTTTTATACCAAACTCTTACATAGGTACTATACTTAGGGCCTTTCTCACCACTCTCTGTAAACACCCACGATAATCGAATTTGCTGCGAATCATCGTACCTTTAATTTGTTTTTAAACCTAACGAGTTGTAAGTGACCAGTATTTAGTAGGTCATGCACGTTGTTTCTCTAAAGAGGTTTCAATCATTTCTTTTTATATTATAGGGGTTTTAGGAAATGTATGTAAAGTATTTTATGTAAAGATATCTTGCTATAATTTCGAATAAAATATATATTATAGGTCGTTGGTGGATGTATTATTGATTAAATCGTATTGATATTTCGTTTTTTTTTCAATCAAAAAAACTATAAAGCTTAGGGTGCTCAAACTTTGCACATTAATTACTAATGTAGAGCCACACCATCCATAAAAATTACAAGCCGCAACTCGAGGCAGAATCACTTAGCTACCTACTATACGTACCTTTATACCTACTGGTACGGCCTTAACTTCTAACGGGTAAAACCATAAAAATAAGATACCTACCTATAGAATAACAAGAAGTAAAATTCTTGATTCATTTGATAGTCACTAAATAAATAAATAATAGTTACTTATAATGCTATAAAAACAAGCAAGCATTAAACTACTACTATAACTTTTTCTTTCTTTTTTCATAACAAGCGGGTTTTTGAAGTATAATTATTATTAATTTGTTGCACCTATTTTTGTAGATTGTCCTAAAATAAGCTGGAGGAGTCCTTTATTTTGGGAGCAGTTCGCGTTTGTGCTACTTTCTGTTATTACCGTGTAATTGTTTTTAATTTTTGTGTGCAATAAGTTCACATACATACAAAAATCCAACAAGCAAGGTAAAACCTATAGCAGCTCAAATTGGTTCAAACAACACGGTAATAAGGCGATGATGGATGCGTCAATGTTAAACAATACACTAACAAGTCTCGACCATATAATTATTGCCGTACGAGCAACAATATTTGGATTGGAACCATAGAGGAAATATCTCGTAGAGTGGGAAATGTCATAGAGTTTACATGATAACAAAATTCGCAAAGCTAGTGTGGCGATTGTTCAGTCGGATTGGTCGCCGATGGTCATGCAGGCCCCTAAGCCCCGTAAGGGACGGGATCGCGGAGCGGCGTGGCTTCGGCCACTGTCGGTCAACACGTAACCCCGGCTGGCGTAAGCGTCGGGAACGTGGGCCGCTGTCTTTTTCAAGTCGGGGGCCACGAGGTGACAACCTCTATAAAAAATCCAAGCGGCACCAGCGGGGGAGGGCGGGATTTCCCAAACCTGAATTGTACAGGTGCCGCGAAGAGGGAACCCCATCCAGGGGTGGTCGTGGGGCGTCGCGGTGACACCGAGTGCTCCCGTAACGCCTCACATACGACTGAATAGGGAATCCGTGTGGTTTTTAGTGGGTATGCCTGCCGTCGCGGGAGAGCCCCACGTACCCCCGGTAAACCCGTACCGGGCGGATGCATAAGGCGCATTTTCCACACCATAAAAAAGGGGCCTACTTCACCAAGTCGACAATTGCCGGTGACCTTTGGCACTTCAAAATGCAATGCGTATTCAATATGAAGCCAACTGACGTAGAATCTTGTCGACTTTGTAATGTAAACAGAATTGTCACTTGTCGCAGACAATTGTCGCGTTGGTGAATAAGGGCCAGGTCACGTAGAGTTAGGCAAGCAGCTATTATAATCGATATGAATAGTTACTGTTAATATTTAGTTGTTACGTGGCATAGTTTCTCATTTAAGCAGTCAGTCTTTCATGTGTTCCATTTGGTAGGTAGCCCGTGTTACTACTCTATTTATTACTATTTACTCCATGTTTGTGGTGCTTGCAAAGACTGGCTGTGGACTTAGCTGTACGGGAAATCGTGTCGAGTATGTTTGTATGGGAATTAGATGCGCACGATTGTAAAAATGTTGTAAAGTTTTTTATCGCTTTATTTTTCCGGTTGAGATATTCTAGATAGGGATTGCAAACCGGTTAACTTTTTTGGTTAAGGCAAAAAACCGGTTTTCGGGACGTAAAAACCGGTTAAAAACCGAAAGTTATAAAAACTATAATTAGTTGATTATTTAATCCTATATACTACAGTGAGTCTAAAACTATTTTGTTCAATGTTCCGGCTAGTTATATATTATTACTATCTATATTTTACAACATTTAAAACGCATTTTATTAATATTCTTGATAATGCCGCAAAGATTGGCATCTCAAAACACCTAAAGCCGACTAGCAGAGACGGCATAACTCGACTTTGGATGACGGGGGTAAATACACCGCCTACTATCCCGCGGTGTGCTCACGCTATGCAGAACATTCGGTTCTTGCATAAGACCGTTCGCAAAACCCTCCTTGCTCTAGACATTCATAAGTCGAGTGGACCAGATGGAATCCCGCCAATTGTGCTCAAGACGTGTGCTCCTGAGTTGGCGCCGGTCCTTACGCGTCTTTTCCGGCTTTCCTACTCTACTGGCGTTGTCCCATGCGCGTGGAAGACAGCTCTTGTGCATCCGATCCCTAAAAAAGGCGATCGCTCGGACCCGTCCAACTACAGACCGATTGCTATCACCTCTTTGCTCTCCAAGGTAATGGAGTCCGTTATCAACAGCCAGCTCTTAGGGTATCTAGAGGAGCACCAGCTGATTAGTGACCGCCAATACGGTTTTCGCCGTGGTCGCTCAGCTAGTGATCTTTTAGTATATCTTACGCACCGATGGGCTATGGCAATTGAGAGTAAAGGGGAAGCCTTGGCAGTTAGTTTGGACATAGCGAAAGCCTTTGATCGGGGTTGGCATAGAGCTCTGCTCTCCAAGCTTCCTGCGTACGGAATACCTGGGAAGTTGTGCTATTGGGTGGCCAGTTTTCTTTCAGATCGAAGCATCAAAGTTGTAGTTGACAGCTCATGCTCCGACTTAAAGCCTGTGAATTCTGGTGTCCCACAAGGTTGTGTGCTGTCCCCCACATTATTTCTTCTGCATATCAATGACATGTTGGATGACACCAATATTCATTGCTATGCGGATGACAGTACTGGGGATGCGCTTTATACCGGTAGCGCTAACGTACCCAGGAAGCATGTCACTGAAAGCCGGAACATACTTGTATCTCAAATTTAGATCATGCTGAAGCAGGTCTCGGATTGGGGTGGACTCAACCTGGTTCAGTTTAATCCCCAAAAGACACAGGTATGCGCGTTCTCCACTAAAAAGGATCCTTTTATTGTTTCGCCTTGTTTCGAAGGTACCCCCCCTTGATGCCAAGTTGTCTATCGGGGTCCTGGGTGTCGACATTTCGAGTGATGTTCAGTTCCGTGGTCATTTGGAAGGCAAAGCTAAATTAGCTTCTAAAAAATTGGGCGTGCTCAATAGAGCGGGACAGTACTTCTCGTCAGCCCATCGCCTTCAACTCTATAAGGCGCAGGTTAGGCCGCATATGGAGTACTGTTCTCATCTCTGGGCTGGGGCGCCTGGGGCACCCAAGTACCAAATCCTTCCATTTGACCGCATCCAACGCAGAGCTGCTCGATTTGTCGATAACCAGGCACTTTATGGTCGGCTCGATTCTCTGGCTCTGCATACTGTACCGTATTTATCATGGGGGAGTCCTCCGATGAACTCTTCGGATTGCTGCCTGCGGCTAAATTCCACTACCGTATCAAAACAAACTCGTTTTATTTTCTGCTTAACTAATGCTGACTTGCTTAGTTTATAAACTAAGCAATACTTTATTCCATGATGCAAGAACGTCGAGATATTAAATGATGATTTCAGTAAAAGTGAAGCAAATAATGAAAACCGGTTAAAAACCGGTTACCGGGTTTTTGATTCTGTGATGCGGTTAAAAACCGGTTTTTTAATTTGTACGGTTTTTGCAATCCCTAATTCTAGTCCTTTGTCTTTTGTGCATTGCTTGAGGTCATAGGTATCATCGTTCCCAATGTTTAGTGCTATGCGACGATACAACTCAGCTATAAACTGTCTTAAGGTGCTTTTCTACCTCAACGCTGCCTCAACGTCTTACCCCCTTATTCATAAACGCTCTGTAGGCTTCTGCTAAGTTAGCAATCGTTTGTCCTTATCTGCCACTTTGACATTTACCTTTCACAGATAAGGACAAACGATTGCTAAGTTAGCAGAAGCCTATAGAGCGTTTATGAATAAGGGGGTTAGGCAGCGTCTCCACTTGCGGGGCCTGTACGTCTAGCACGAAAGCGTACAAAAGTCGCGTCGCACGCGAGTGAGATTGTCCGTCTTTTTCTTTACTACTACTATTCGTTTTAGAAAGAGATGGGTAATCTATCTCGCGCGCGACGCGACTTTCGTATGCTTTCGTGCTAGGCATACTGGGAGCGAGGCAGCCGCTCTACCCGAGGCTGCCTCTAGTGCAGGGGTGGCCAACTTGATTAGACCCAAGATCTCCTGTTTACTAACGAAACCTTGTGCGATCTACCAATTACATACTTCATGAAACCTTAAATCAGCAGTTGGTGATTACGTTGCGCAGTCTGGTCCACATATTTAAATTTTTGCCTTGCCACGATCGACTGGACTAACAGGCGCGATCGACCGGTCGATCGCGATCGACCTGTTGGCCACCCCTGCTCTAGTGGATAAGCGACTACGCATTTACTCAAAGCTATAACTATAAAGCAGGGTCTTCAAAGCTGGTCTGGGAGCAAAGAAAAAACATACGATGCACCAGTTGCATCCCTTCCCGCGCAGATGGTAAAAGCCCATCGAAGGAATGGGTGAAATCTTAAGAATCATGTTATAGGCGATGCGGCTAGTAACCCATCACTATTTTGATTCTCCTTTCTACCTGCCCACAATCATGCTAAACGTGGCCTTTGGGTCTTGTTGCCTTGGGATATGTCTACCCCGTAAGGGATAAAGACCTGATTTATATGTATGCATGTATGTATAAAGTAGGGTAACATAATAGAACACTCTGTAAAGAATGTTTTCATAAATTACATGCTTTGGTATAACAAAACGTGTGTTTTGTCTTGTTGATATCGATCAACATCGCGACACCTCTCACCGTACAATGGTTACGAGCGAAAGGGTCAAGTTGATCGTCTGCCAATCGCAGAAATGACTTCATGGACGGTTATTGTTTTGAGAATCGAACCCTCGTGGTGTCGTGGTCGATACTCGCCGCTAGCTAGACGCGTTGCTGAGTTTTATTTTGACATCCATGTATCACTACATTGTATGAAACAAAGTCGCTTTCCGCTATTAGTTTGTCCCTATATACTCGTATGCTTAGATCTTTAGTTCGTCTGTGCCTATATATGTTTAGATGTTTTAAACTACGCAACGGATTGTAACGCGATTATTTTTAATAGATAGAGTGATTGAAAAGGAACGTTTATATGCATAACAAGTGCATAATATAGTAAAGAAACACTGATTGCACCAGTGCGAAGCCGGGGCGGGTCGGTAGTAATTTTTACTTTTGTATGAGTCGTAGGAGGTCGAGGGTCGAGGACGAGTTTAAGAGTCTATACGCACTGTCGACTGATCGCCGGCAACTGTGACTTTCTATAGTTTACATTAGTGTTTACGCCACAGTGCGTAACGGCTCTAATGTACCTACGCCTGCGACGCGACCTCGCCCCGTCCAAGGTGTCTCAGAATTATTGTGGAATATTTCACCAGAAGGTTGGGTTTGTCTAACTGAACACAAACAACAACAACAAACAAGAATTTCTCATTAACCTAATTCAAAAATTAACCCCGCCCTTGCCAACTAACACTACCTATGATTTAAAAATCCTGAAAAAAAATTACAGGGCTTTAGTCAAACTACCACGTCTATATCCCTTACGGGGTAGACAGTAACAAGACCTAAAGGCCACGGTTAGCATAATTGTGGGCATACAGGTGGAAAGGGGAATCATAATGTGATGGGTTGCTACCGGCATCGCCTATAACATGATTCCTAAGATTTTCGCCCTATTCCCTCGATGGGCTTTTACCATCTGCGCGGTAAGAGAAGCAACTGGCAGACTGGTAAATTCTATGTTATTTCTTTGCTCCCAAACCAGCAGCGTTGAAATAGACCGAAACCATTTTAGTAGACCCTGTATTTTGCAAGATTTATCAAAATGGCGCCGCGACTTCGTCTTCGTCCTATCGCATCTGTGTTAAGCTATAGACGAGGGGTTGCGAACCTTTTTCGGTGGACGTGCCATTTTTTCACAAATAATGTAATATTTGGCTCTGACATATCATCAGACTTTGTTGTCTTAAGAGTGCGTTGTTATATTACCATCATATGACCACATTGTCATTATTGGCGTGCCCGAATTATTTTGAAGCGTGCCAGCACTGGCACGCGTGCCATTAGTTCGCCATCGCTGCTATAGACTGTCTGCTTGAATAAGATGTGTCCTCGTCCGCGCGGTGCAGTGGCGCGGGGCGGGACGACCGCGGGGGTCGAGAGAGGTGCGGGCGGCAGGCGCACTACCCACCCGCACCTCTCTCGGCCCCCTTGGCCATCCTAGCCCGCACCCCTGTGCAGCACGGACGAGGACTCATTGGGCGGTCGGTCTATTCTATACACGGCTGAGTGATCCATTTATTTTATGATAAATGTCCTTGTTACAGTGTTCCCGTGTCATGGTGCAGGCATGGCCACCACGACTATGGTAGTGTCGCCGCTCGCCACGCAGTCCTCGCCCAAAAACAAGAGACGCCTCTTCGCCGAGGCACGTCAGAACAGTCTTCAAAAGCTCAGCATCATTTTTGACCACGGTCATAAAAACGGTAAGATGCATGCTTAGCTGGAATCCTTGTAAATCACCGCAATAGAACAAAGAACCGAGAGATGGAGAGCATGGGCACGATGAGTGACGTAGTCACACTAGCTTTGTCTACTTTCCTCATCAAAATTTTAAAATGAATATGTACGAGTAAGCGCAATTTAAAGCTACACATAAGGTTAGTTCTTTGATTCGAAATAGATGGCGCTGATGGTTGCTACTAAACAAAAGGAATCACGACCAATGACATCGGTTTTACTGTACTGTTTCAGGGTCTTAGTACAGCATAATCAGCGGCCAATTACCTATATTGCATACATAGGGCCACATTTTATGCCACTGAGTAGGTATATTTTTACTAGAAAAGGTCCGCTAATAAGTTACTATTCCATCACACATATACATAACCATTTCATATTGAGCCAAAAAACGCTCCGATAAAGCCTAATTAATATAAAAAACGAACCAATTCATTAGCATCTCTCAGACAAAATTAAAAGTTTTAGCGGGCAAAATTGGAACTAACGTGAATTCATATTAACTAAACTGTAATCTCAAGACAGTGGCGCCTTCTTAACTCGTATTAGTAAGTCTGGTGGCGCTGTACCCTTTTCGTCGCGTGCTAGTTTTCCGGAAATCAAGTTTAGTTTAAGGTTTTCTTTTCTTACATAATCCGGTTGGATTGGCCTTGGTTTTGGTCACGAGATTACTTCTCCGTGCAGCTCGTACCAGCTATCCGCGGGTTTTTAAACGATTAGAATGTAATGACGTCGTAAATTAGGTCTTTTAGTTTTATCGTTCAAAATTCTAAAGACGTTTTTTAACTTGGAAGTAGTTGGAAGTCAATGTTTTTTTAGTAAAGTGTAGTTTTCTTTGAAAGCTTACCAAATCCCACATCTCCTTTTCATCACCTTTACCGTCCTCGTCACCCATCTTTAATTTGATAAATAAACCCTCAAAATATAAATCCTTCGACCGACACTAAACTTTAAATAAACGAACATCTGCTAATGCCATTGTGACGTTCTTTCAATCCCAAGCTATAGTCTCAAACTCAAGTACACATAAAAGCTGACAGACGGCAGAAAAAAATAAAATACGAGACCAGTAGTTTTAGTAAACAATTGTCTTAATTTTAAGAGTAGTTAACTGCATAAATTAATTTTAAGTCCAGTATGTAAATTTACATCATCACAAGGTTGCAAACTAGTTCTAATTCGCAAGAGTATTACAAGATGGCAGCACCGTGTCGAGAATGATCCGCGCGCATCCAACGACTGCTTTCAACACAAATATTCCGTTTTGACGTTTGATTTCGCAGTATTGCCAGCATAAAAGAGAATCTACTAAACGATAAAAAAAAAAATCCTGAAGTTAAGTTTAAAACCTCGCATAAAATAAAAAAAAAAACCGGTTATTTTTACTTGCCATACATAAAATTGAACTGCCACATTATTTTTTCATTTTGATGTCTTCTCCGGGCCCTGGGCCCCAGAAACGATTTGGAACAGTATATAAAAACTAGGTAAATTAAAACTATTTGATAATCAGTTTGATATAAACTAGCTGTTGCCCGTAACTAACAAATAGGCAGACAAACAAACACACTTTCTGATTTATAATATTAGTATTTCCAAATTTAGTATCACAAGTTAGTATTCACTAATTTTAAAGAAAAAGTCTCAAAATCAAAGTTGAAATAGAAACGCCAGTACCGCAGTATTTATTTGTTACCTTGTGTATGGTGTGAGAGACCAAAATTTTTATAGCTTGCACCTTTGATGTATATCAAAATAAAAGGATACAGTTTTTACTTGAACATACTGCAAGTAGCCTACATGACACAACTTTGTCCACTACTTTAATTCGTGTCTGAAACAGGAGCTACCTAAACTTCTCGTGTTA
Source organism: Pandemis cinnamomeana (assembly GCA_932294345.1). Taxonomy (NCBI): domain Eukaryota; kingdom Metazoa; phylum Arthropoda; class Insecta; order Lepidoptera; family Tortricidae; genus Pandemis; species Pandemis cinnamomeana. Next base: position 3,576,479 of record OW028724.1, on the reverse strand, counting down.
GTGTTACTAAAACGTTTTCCTTGTTCAATAAAATCAGAACAAACAACTTCTTTGGTAGAAATGGTAGAAAATGTAACTTTTAGTGTGGTAACTCAGAACTCTGCAGTAGCAATTTGTTGTATTTCTGAGCGCCATTGCTTTTTACCGATGTAATGTTGAAATGATTTTAATCTGTTTTCATCTGCAATTATATGTGATGTTTTAGCAAAACACTGAAGTGATTGTGTACTAAAACTATCGAACTTCTTAAAGTTTTTGTGCTGGGCTTTGTCATGGCCGGTAAGTGGTGACTTTTAGCGCCCGCTAGTCAAGGGCGAAATCGGATTCGGGAATCGCAATAAGTCGAAGATGTTTTATCGTTCGAACTCCGACGGTAAATGCAATGTTCTTGTAATTGGTGTGATTTTCGTATTTAGTGTTTTGATAACAGTGTCGATAGCATAGTGGAAGTGTTTGGTTATTTTTCTTAACATACAAAGCCGATCGTTTTTTAACCTTTACGTCTTGTATTTCGTTGTTACACTGGAGTTTGAGCACGGGGAAGGTTCTCGCAACGGTATTTACGGTACATTTCGCCTGATTAACGCGTTATTTATCTGTATAACGCTGTAACAAAAAGTTGTTTGCATTGTAACAGATGATAGGAATAATTGTTGATCGTGAAGGTCAGACAGGCACTGAGAGTTTGACGTCGCTTCTCTACATTTGATTAACAAGTAAGCCTTTCTATGCGCCCGTTTTTACTCGCTAAAAACTGAGCAAACACTAGAAAGTGAAGATTACAGTGTAAGGGGAACATTGATGTATTTTTTTGTTTAGTGACCAGATGTTAGTGTTAGGTAACAAAAATGATGATTGCCTTGATTAACAGGTCTGAGTACATGTGTTAGCAATCATTTGACATAGGGCAGTCGTAATAAACATGTACCTTAAGGTTAGTAGAAAAGGGACTTGTTTGTTTTGGCTAATAAAGATGTTTTAGTCCTCTAATTTGAATAAATAACTGGCTTAGTGAGTTGCTAAGCGCGTAGTTCGAAAACGGCTGAAGCTATTTTTTTTTAATATTCATTAACAACCATGAAGTTTATTACTCAGCGCAATTTTATTCTTTTGTGGGAGACAAGCCATAGGAATGAGCTAATAATGTTTTGATTCGCATCTACCCTTTGAAAAAGTATTGAGGTTTTGATGAATGACTGCAATATTCATTATCATGTGATAAAGTTATGAAGAACTGCATTAAGTTATTGAGTTATTATCAGTGAAAACTGTAGCATTTTTAGAAGTGTATATCATTAGGAGTTTCTTTTGATACATCTTTCATGAACTGCACCAGTTGAAACACATTTTAAAAACCTCTACTTATGTTGTATTTAACACAATGTATGGGGTGGAAAGTTAACCTTTTGTATGCCTAGTTCTGGATTCGAGCCAATCTTTTTGTATTTATTTTTTGTCTGAAGTGGGTTTTATTTGAGGCACACAAGACTAGAATGCAGTTTTTTTTTATACTTAAAAGGTGCAATATAAAACCCTACCTTTTGAATAATTGGTAAACATTGATATAACTTGATTAATATCTTGAATAGATAAATATTAAGAAACCACATGAAATATCTCAAGTGACCTTTAAACTGATATTAACATAGGAAACACATTAAATCACGAACATAATTTATAATGACTAATGATAATTTAAAGTATTGACCAAAAATCTTGACATTTTTTTTCAACTTAATTTATGGTAATTCAGGATTTTCTCAAATCGTCTTTAGTACAAGGATTTTAATTCCTAATACACTATGTTACATTTTTATAGTAAACATTGTTACAATCTTCCTTGTTAAGTAATGCAATGTCACTATGAGGTTTTATGTGAATTGAATTATTTGACTGAACAGTGCAATAGTATTTAAAAAGACATTCGGGTATATCTTGCTGTCTTGACTTACCCAATGGGTGTAATACTAGAATCTGTAATGGTACCTGATATCCAAATGTAGTGCTAGGAGCTCACGGACTATTGTCAATTTCGCCCTAAACTAAAATTGATTTATTTAATCCAGTTGAAAGTAATTTTATGCTGATGTAACATCGGAGTGTTTTAAGTCATTAATTTATTACTTAGATATGGCTATTTATACATATTTATGCAGCAACATTCATGTTTACTATTTGCTAGATTTAGTAATCAAGGGCTTGGACTCGTCTTTACATATGTGATGTGTAATCCAACTATTACATTTGGTTGGGTGCCAAAATATTCTATGATATATTTTATTTCCTTGTGACCTCTATGTATGTCTCAAAGCTTGTGATGTCATTTAATTCTCATTATGATTAATACATTTTTTTAGTCAAAATGTTGTAGTAGGCCCTTATATTTAAATTACTTATATACATGCATACATAAATCACGTCTTTATCCCTTATGGGGTAGACAAAGCCTAAGGTAACAAGACCTAAAGACCATGTTTAGCATGATCGTGGGCATATGGATTGAAAGGGGAATCAAATTACTCACTATTCGTTTAAATAAAGCAGTAAGTGAATCAACAATTTTTTTTATTTAAAACATGGTTAAAATTACCAACTTGATCTAGGTATACCCTGGCCTGCCAAATATTAAATTCACACAGAGAGAGCTTACATGGCTAAATATTGCCCAGAACTGCTGGTAACCATAGTGTACTCTCCTATTTATAACTTTTACAAGGGCCTTCATTATCTCCACTAAGCACAGTTCATAATTTCATATAGGTATATACAATTTCCCCTTTATCCCTGTTTATCGTCCTGGAAACCTTTTCATTGTTTCCTCTACAATAGGGCATAGGAAGTCTTACATTTCTCATTCACAACCTGATGTATATGGTTACAGTACCTCAAACAGGTTTGGTGTTCTTGCTACTGTAGCCATTCTTCACTTGGACTTGTTTGTGAGTTCATGTCTACACTTTAGGATGTGCTTTTTATAAAAAAAGGTTCATTTGGTTCTTGTTGGTTAAGTTTATATGTAGGATGCTTAAAAAGAAAGAAGTGCCGTGGTTCTCTAATCATCGTATCCGGGTACACAATAATTTTGCCAATTGGCGGAATCACTCGTGCAGACTCCATTGGAACACAGTATGCGATTGTACGTAAAATTTATACAATTTTTGTGATCAATTTCTCTTACATCCATTTAGGAAACGCTTTAAATTTGGATAAAGTGAATTTGTTCAATCTAAATTTAAAGTGAAAATGACTGAAATGGAAGGAAGACAATCTGTTACCTGAACTTTTAACTTATGACCGTTGTGAGAATGTTCTTTTACTTAATTTTTTAACTTTTAATCTTTAACACAGCATCAGATTTAACATAACTTGTTTTTTTACATTTTCCGGCTATTTACTGTAAATAATTTGTAAAGCAGAGTCTTAAATGTCAGTAAAATGGCTGGATATTGTACAGAACAGAATCTATTCAAAATTAAATTAATTAAACATGATAGGTACTTGTTTTGGTTTTGTTAATTTGAATGCTGTGGTTTTTTTAGAGTTCATTGCATTTACAGGTTAATTAATTAGATAACTTAGATAATGGAGATGTTGAGATAATCAAAATATAAGCTACCTATTCAACACTAGAAAAAGAATTTGGGTAGTGTTTTTGTATCTGCTTTTTGTCTGAACATCTTCAATATCTCTTTTAAATTTGATTACTAAATTGGGTTATTTTAATTGGGTTTTTACATTCTAGTTTCTAACACAGTTTCATGAACCTTTTAACTACCTATTTTTCCTAAAATTAATTTATTGAGCTTTTGCCTGTGGCTTTAAATTCTTTTTGATATTTTTCTTGTGATAATACATACTCTGAGTCAATAATGGACCATCCTTTCTTATTTCTAATACTTAATATGATAATTTTTATAAAATTAAGAATACTAACTATGAGAAAATGTCCATAAGTTGATTCAGTGTGGCACTTGAATAATAAATATAAAATAATAATTTAATTAATCAGACATGAAAGAAGAGAAAATTATACTATATTCTATTTGAATTCTATGGAAACATGACATATAAGGGGCCGTCCATAAAGTATGGCACACCAATTTCACGTTTTCTAGAGCCCCCCTCCCCCCTGTCACACGGTTTACTATGAAGACTGCAATTATTTTGTTCTTGTGTCACAATTTACTTTATGGATGACCACTATGTGTTTATCGGAATTCAGATACACTTTATTGGACCAAAGTGGTGATGACTGAAGCCCATTAAATTAGTTTAAAAGAACAGTCATATTCGCACCTAATGGATTCTCCAATCAGATATTTAATTGCTGAGTCAATACAATAGAATCATACTGCCAAATATATTATATGGAAATGCAAGTGATGTTTCATGAATATTTTCAGGCCCTTACTATATAAACAGGATGAGTATGATCCACAACATTTAAATACAAATAAGTGGGTTGTCAGGCGTAATTCACTTGTCGGAAGTCAATTATGGTTTTACAAAGTCCATTTGCTATTCATCAATCAAACATAGTGAAGATCAAGTGAATTGGCCATCAATAATCTTTCAATTGCAGGCAATACTGTAATTATTATATACGATGTATAATGATCTTACATCTTGCAGTTTTTCACTAACAATGTCCAGTGTTGTAGAGTATATTAAAAAATGTCCTTTTTGAGACGCGACAGCTTAACGAAAAACCGTATTAAGTAAATTACAATATATACAATGTTCCCACTAGTAAATTTTAAAGGAAGCTACGAATAAAACAAGGGGTCAGTAGGTATATATGCTGGAGATAATTATTGAGAAGGCACAATTGTAATAATAATAATAAGCGACTAATGGTGTCCAATCTTCCCAAATCCAAAAATTAGCCAGTGTTGTTTTGACTTTGACTGTTATGGATGTGTTCCAGGCAATGGTGGGGAGACAACATGGTGTTTCAGCCAGGTGAAGGGCACTTTGGAGGACGATGTGACGGAGGCTGACCTGATCTCCTGTGTGGAGTTCAACCACGATGGGGAGCTGCTGGCTACAGGAGACAAGGGTGGCAGGGTTGTTATATTTCAGGTAATACAGTCAATGTATACATACAAATACAGTCTAAAAGAGTATGCATTGGAAGGGGATAGCCTAGACCGACGCTTCATGACCAAGTTGGGTATGTTTTGGATAAAAGGTCAGTTGAAGAGTACCCTAAACCAATGAGTTTGTATGAAGAGATTGATGATGTTGAAGATCTTAACAGATGGAACGAAGTAGTCTCTGCCTATTCCTGTCTGGGGAGAGAGGCGTACGGTATGTTCGTATGTATAAAAGAGTATTCTTCACTTCAACTGCATTACTTTCAGTTCTGTGGAGGATGGGTCTACCTTATTTGCTATAAAATCAAAAGCTATAAATTTAAAATCTATAAGTTCATATGCTATAAAATCACTTGCTATAAACATTCATTTGCTATAAAAGTCACATGCTATAACATTCAAAATCTATAATTTCAAAATCTATAACATTCATAATCTATAACATTCAAAATCTATAATTTCATAATCTATAACATTCAAAATCTATAAAATTGTTTTCTATAATGATTATTTTCTATAACATTCATAATCTATAACATTCAAAATCTATAACATTCACATTCTATAAGCATCAAAATCTATAAAACAGAGCCAATTACCACAGCCCGGTGAACGAATATAACTATGGAAGCAGTCTCTTCATACAACCTACCGTTCATTATTAGCCCCAAAACTCACACAGATAGGTTTGAGGTACAAACACACAAGCAACGTAAATAAAAATTATCAATGCATTTAAGAAAATAGGTTAATGCTAATTAATTTAGGTCGGTATTAGAATGTGCTTCGCTAGTTGCGACTTTTTGAAAATAAGTACGTAAAAGCTCAACGATTTGAGAAGCGTCGGGTTACATGTCCGGCGATTGGTTCTCGGCGTGACAGATTTACGCTAATTGGTTCGCGGCTTCGATGCAATGTCAGCAGATTGTCAGTGTGTCTTTGAAGCACGGACGATGTTATGCAGAAGGGGACCAGTCAGATTCAAAGCAGCCCAATGCACAAAGGTATGAAATCAGTAAGCCAAATTTTTACTCGGTTTCGCCTACTTCGTCAGCGCGCTTGACTCCTAGTTCGATAAGTGTAGTATTGGTAGTTTACATATTTATTTATTTTTGTATTACAAGGAAGGCAAGCGAGCAAGTGGGTTACCTGATGGTAAGTAATCACCGCCGCTCATGGACATCCGCAACACAGAAGTATTGTAGATGCGTTGCCGACTTAGAGTACTAAGATAGTATACCTATGTGCCAGTAATTCCACCGGCTGTTTTACTCTCCACTTCGAAACACAGTAGCCTAAAATGTTGGTAGCGATTCGGACGGACCCTGCTCGTGGTTCTACCACCCGCAACGAATGATATTACGTAGATACGGTTTCTAAACGCATTATATAGGTGGGTGTAGATAAAAATAATAAAAGAAATATCAGTAGATAATTTATTATAATGACAATTTGGACGTTTTTGAGGACTTTCATGTGAAGTTTCCGGAATATTTTCTTTGTTTTTAATTTTTATTAATACTGGTTTTTCACTCGAAAACACCATCTGAAAATACATGTCTATTAAACAATCATACAAAGTAGCACTACATTAACTAAAACGTGATCATTCAAACCAAATAAATACGCGGAGTACAAATTGGTACTGCGCTTTTAGAAGGCATTATGTGTCCCTTCTTCGCTACATAAAAATCTTCATCTTTAAAATAAATTGAACATATTTTTGAATTCTTGCACGGTGTCCAGTCATTTTCCTGTCTCTCCAATTGAACAGATTTTTTCCATCGATTTCTACGACTCGGGTGTTGTGGGAATCTAAATTAAAATTAAAATTAAGCGAAATGAGAAACGACTTCGACTTGTTAATCCGATGAAAAACCGAAATTAAAACCCAAATCTGTATGCAACTTAATAATAAATATTATGTCCTTTAAAAATAGCTATATTAAAATGTACTAGGTACTACATTATGCATAATGACATCCCTCTAGTAAAAAGGCAATTTTGGATTTTTTGAGTAAACAGTGTACTTACACGTGAAAGGTGATTCCAGTACTCTTGGGACAATGTTCCTGTTGATTCCTGCACCACCTCACCACACATGAAGGCATTTTTTAATGGATAAGTTGATTTTATATAATAAAAAACCCGTGTGACACGACTGACAGGCGCGCGCCCTGCGCACTGATCGCGTTGCCGCACTAGTTTTCAAGCCCCGCCCACCGCGAACTAGTTTACGTTGGGTCATTTTGGAGCGTCAGAAATGCTTCCATAGTTATATTCGTTCACTGCCACAGCCCCTTAGATTTTCTCAGAGCCTTAGCATCAAATTTAAAATTAAAGTAAATAAGATTCATAAATATATTCTTTATTGTTATATTTGTTTTTTATTTCCTCTACTGATTCCTTAAATTCAGCCAGGCATCCTAATGCGAGGTCGAAAGAGCCCCGCTGCGCGGGGCTCCTATTTTCTGCTCTGAAGGACACAAGGTAACTAACAAACCTATCTGTCTTAAATTGGATGTTGGTAACGTGTTTTTCTAATGGCGGGGGCTGCGCCCCCGAGCCCCCCATGTGGGGGCCCTGCCCCCCACGCCCCCCTTTTCCGCGACTTTTCAGTTGTAGTACCGCTGCCTAAGTAAAGTTTAGAGATTTCAATAGTTATAGAAAACAAATGTTATACTATCTAATCCTTATAGCAAATGAGTGTTATAGCAAATGAATATTATAGCAAATGAATGTTATAGCAAATGAATATTATAGCAAATGAATGTTATAGATTTTGAATTTATAGAAAGTAACTTTAGAGAATTTAAGTGTTATAGCAAGTGAGCATTATAGCAAGCAATGATTATAGCATCTGAATTTATAGAAAGTGAATCATTATAGCAAATGGTTTTATAGAATGTGATTTTATAGCCATTGATTTTATAGCAAATAAGGGGATACCGTGGAGGATACCATTCGGGAATAGGATTTTTGTTGAATTCGAAATAAGAGCGAGAGGAGTAGTAGAAGAAAAGTATAGCGCATTCGATTTGAATTTTAGTGTAAGGAACAAATTTATACCAGTTGTATCTTTTTTAATGGTGTGATTGAAAAACTCGATCCCCCCAAAGCTGGTTGCGTGAATCGGATCGTTATTTATATTACGTACGTGCTTTATATTGTGCTAAGATGGACTATCACTCACTACTATCAGTCAGTATCATTCATGTTAAAACGTGTAGACTAGTGCCATCCACTATAATTCTAGTCCGAGCTTTAGATACACTCGGAAAATTAAACACAATGAAAGGAACGACATTGTACAATTCAACAAAGGAGCAGGTGTGCTGTGTGGCAGGTAAAAAGGACCGAGTTGGGCTCAGGGGTTCTGCCAATAACCAATAATATTGTGAACGAAACGAAACTGGTATTCGGAAACAGCATTACTAGGGATCCACAGAAATAATGAAAGAAATGAAGAAATAATTTTGTATCATGTCTACTGATCATTCAATTTAAAGTACTAATGCGCGAGCTCTGTGAATACAAAATCGGAAAAACGCTTTCCCAGAGCCAGATTGGTAAATGATTTTTTGCCCCAAAAACTTTAGGACATTTCATATAAATCGTCAGCCTTTTACGAGATCTCCGAACGAAACGTACCGCTAATTATAAAATGTGAAAGTTCATGGCGAGGTTTAAAACTTGGATTTTAATAAAATTGGACAAACAGTAGGTTTAAAAAGCTGGATTAACATACAAGATAGTTTCTATCCCGAAAAATTGTATTTCCCGCGGGACGGCGATCAAAGAATTCCTTGCCGTCGAAGTTGAGAGCAACAGATATTTACATAAAAGTACTTATTACTACTTCCATGCTGGTCTGGGAGCAAAGAAAAGACATAGAATATACCAGTTGCTTTTCTTCCCGCGCAGATGGTAAAATCCCATGGAGAAGCTGGGAATGGCGAAAATCTTAGGAATCTGTTATAGGCGATGCGGCTAGCGACCCATCACTATTTTGATTCCTCCTTCCACCTATAGGTATCTATAGCCCACAACCCACATATGCTAAACTTGGCCTTTAGGTCTTGTTACCTTAGGCTCGGTCTACCACGTAAGGGATAAAGACGTGATTTATGTATGTATGTATGTATGTAGTACTTATTGTTTGCTTAATATTATACTTTGATCTGGGCGAGCAGCGTGCGGGTCGCCAGGGTAACCGCAGCGCATTTAAATTGTGGCGCACCTACCTAGGGCTGCCATCCGCCCGGGTTTCCTCGGATTTGTTTTAGTTCAAAGAGCGTCCGGGCGAGGTTTCGTTTGTAGTCCGGGTTCGAATTTTTCAATTTAAAAAGTTAACTAAAAAAATCCTCAGTATGCGTCTACATAATTTTGTTGTGAAAAGATTTCTTACACTGAATTAAAAAATGTAGACGTATCCGGGTTCCGAGCTCCAAAATCCGGGAATTTTCCGCTTTTGTCCTGGTTGTCTAATTTTTGAGATGACAGCCCTCCGACCTCCCGTTGCCTACCCTGGTGACCCCCCACTGCACGACACTGTACATAGGGTACTTTGTATTTTTATGTGTACTGTTTACGTGAAACTGTTTTAAAAGGAGCCTAAATAAAACATGTACTTGATAGTTTGACAATCTGTATTAAAATAGGATTTGTTTACGTTACGGATGATGATGACGAACCGTTAATCTTGACGTGACGCGATGACGAATTAATTTGTGCCGTCAGTTAAGATAAGGAAGCAAAGATAAGATAATTATTTACAACTTACTAGTGTATTTGACCAGATCGAACTAGTCTATTGAAAAACATTATTTGTTTACTTGATTTTTACCCGACTGCGCCAGAGGGAGGGTTATGTTTTTCGAGTGTATGTATGAATTTCTTTGGCACGCTCTAGATCCTCATTTTTGAGCTTGAGAGGTATCATTAGATTCGTCTAATTCGTGAGTAACATTGAGTACATCAAAATTATAAAAGTTGACGCAGTCGGGGGTTTTTTAAGTAATTAATTTACTTCTTACTGACTTTTATAGTTGTGAATGGTTGAGTTTTATTTAGGGTCTGTACAGTAACTGCCAACTTAAGAGTGCCCATACATTTTCTTTAGTCGGTACAACTGCACGCTAACTGCGATTGAAATGTATGGGAAGACTGCATTTGCTGTTTCGTTGCAGTCTGAACGCAGTCGGTCTGTAATCCCTGTTAAGAAAACGCTTTGCGGTGTTCAGCATTTATTAAGAATTGGGTACGTTTTAAATGTTACAAAATCGTCCTAACTTTGACTTTTTTCCGAACTCATGTTTAAACCAGTAAAGTAAATTTGTAAGTGTTTTGATAGCGCTCGACAAATCGATATGTAGCGTTCTAGTCTATATGAAACGTATAGCAATATCTTAAAAAAGACTAACAATCGGCTTTATACGGTCTTAACTACTTAATTGTTAATTACCTCGACGTTTCGTTTATACGGCCTATTCGGACGGATGGCAGCGCTAAATATACCTATGCAATATAGGTTTGGTATGTCTATCTATCTACCTGAACGGCGCAGTCTCAGGTCCTCGACACTCGTGACCCATAAAACGGCATCGGAATTCATGACGCGCTTCACAATCGTTCATTGTTTTTGAATTACGATTTAGATTCGTATCTAACTTCAGTACGATTCGGATGCATTATGTTTTTGCTGGCTTCATGACTCGTCGTGTTTATGACGATTTCATTACGGTTTCATTCGATGAGGTGCGTAGTATATTGCAAATGCGATTACGTAGATATCGCGTTCGCATTTCGCATAATCGGTGAAGGAGATGGATGCCGTTTGTTTGTGGGTAGGATTATTTGTTTCCGTGGACTAAGACTAATTACCGTGCCCCTTGACACGTGTGGACGAATAGTAGGTAAGCTTTTATGCGTTGACATATCGTCCATTTTAGGTCAGCTTATACTAGTATTATACCAGTATACCTACAATACAATTTTTTTTTTATTTGAACACCACAATTCAGTTCAAATAATATTACAGAAGTAAGGACAAAAATTGGGCGGTCTTGTCCAGTATGTGATATAAACAATGATGAAAGTTACCTGTAGTTTTCTACTGCTCATCTCGTTTATCAAATTTAATACAAACTTTCCTAATTTTCGACTGGTATTGTTATATGTACACATGAATAAGTCAACTATGTAGTTGACTGGTATCAAATAAATCAAGAAAGAGTGCAGGCGTATAGGTGAGAAGGGGAATCAAAATAGTGATGGGTTGCTGGCCGCATCGCCTATAACATGATTCCTAATATTCGCACATTTCCAGCTGGTACATTCTACGTTTTTTGTTTGCTCCCGCAGAATGAAGAATATAAATGATGAAATTAATGCGCCTTGTTAATTATTTATTTTCCTTCCAGAGGGACCCGGCGTCGAAACAGTGCGTGCCCAAAAAAGGAGAATATAACGTGTACTCGACATTCCAGTCTCATGAACCAGAATTCGACTACCTCAAGTCATTAGAGATCGAGGAGAAGATCAACAAGATACGGTGGCTCAAGCGCAAGAATCAGGCGCATTTCCTCCTCTCCACCAACGATAAGACTATAAAATTATGGAAGGTGAGATTTCTTACGCTGTAAAAGACGTTGACGGTGCTTTTACGCAACAAAATGTATGGAAAAACGGTGAGAAAACGTGACGCCTAGACGCCTACGACACGTCACTGCCGAATACGTGGCGGTGTGGTCGCTCCTTAAATTGGGGAATCTATAGGTCTGCTACAGATTTACTGTGGGAAATCGAATTTAAGGTACAAGACCAAGGAAGTTTGTCATAAGATTATTCCAGCCAAGACAGTGGGCGAGAAAGTTCTTTGTTCTAACCGCAGCTGATAATCGATCATGCTGGAGCTCAATGAACCAAATGACAATTTTTATTTAATGTCTGTCTATCACTGTGCACCAGGTAGCACACCTTGTGTTAGTTGCTGCTTAAATCATTGATCCCTTCTACGTTTAGATTTTCGTGATTGTGAGGTTAAGGTGTCGCACCCGCCATTGGCTAAGAATCTTCCCCTTGTACCATCTCACAATAATGGCACGTGGGCGAGTGGTAGGACCTCGTGTAAGGTCCGTCCGGACCACTACCACCGAGTTACTCGCTAATCCTGTCGACAAGTAGACTGATGCTTGGCGCAAGTGCTGGATTGCGCTGCTGTGTTCCGGCGTGGAGACTGGAGAGTAAGACAGCTGGTGAAAGTACTGGCATAAGAGGTATTCTATCTTCTCCAAGCTGGCTACCACGCAACTGCAATTCTCTAGTATACGTCGTATAAAAAAAGCTGGTGGTCGGGTTTGTCTTGCTGTGTCCGTCATTCGGCCGATTCAAGTAAACCCATACATACATACATAAATCACGTCTTTATCCCTTACGGGGTAGACAGAGCCTAGAGTAACAAGACCTAAAGGCCACGTTTAGCATGATTGTGGGCGTATAGGTGGAAAGGGGAATCAAAATAGTGATGGATTGCTTTCCGCATCGCCTATAACACGATTCCTAATTCCTATTTCCGTCCATTCCCTCGATGGGCTTTGTACATTCTATGTTTTTCCTTTGCTCCCAGACCAGCATGGAAGCCCAATATAACATGTATCAAACTCATATGAGAGTGAAACAGCAAGACACCCGAATACCATTCTAAGAGCTTACAGACTGTATGTGATATGTTTGTCGTTGTAGGTGTCGGAACGCGATAAGCGCGTGACCGGCTACAACACGCGCGAGGAGAGCGGGCGAGTGCGCGACCCGGCGCGCATCACGGCGCTGCGCGTGCCCACGTGGCGCCCCGCGGAGCCCATGGTCGAGGCTTCGTCCAGGTCAGACTCGCACACACCCATTAGATACTACTTACACCGGTCAACAACTTTTGTTGAGCCACTGTGTAATGCTATCATATTGACATTGCTAAACTTTAACGTGTTTTAAACAGTAGCAGTCATATCACTATTACAACGTTCCATGTACAGTCAAGTGTAATAATATGTATTTAGACAATGATTCAAAAATAAGTACCATACACTCTTACACCGCCGTTTGCACTTGACCGTACATGCTTAACAATTGGGAATGGATGATTATTTTAAAAGTGCTTAGTGATTTTTCTATTGATAGGAATAACCATCCTGAGTTCAGAAAATACTTACAATTTTTTCCGTAGAGCCATATATTTTATAAAAATAAAAACATTTTACCTACTCACGTCTCTCGGCGGCCCCATGTCAGATGATAAGCAGTGCGTCCATAACAAATTTAAAAAAAATGGCTGCTTGAATCTGTGGTACAATGACATTTGTCACTGACGTTGATAGCGCAGGACTCGGAAGCTAAAAGAAGCAACGGCTAAATGGCGTTGTCTGTAAATTGTTGGTGTTGCTTCTTCTCATTTAGGAATCAGTAGTGTTGTTGATTCTGAGTAGAAATAATTCAAAATTTCCAAAATCTGGGAAACAATTCCTCATAGATGATAGGTAGTAGTAACACCGACAATAAAAATTAGAGACGGCGCCACTTAGCCTTTGCTTCTTTTAGCTACAAATGTTATTGTGTACCACATATTCAATCAGCCATTTTTTTTGTCTTATATAAAAAACATGTCTTATGTAAATATCATTAGCATCAGCATGTTTCATATTTAAGAAAGTAAGTAAGTAAATGCTTTATTGTACAAATATAAAGAAACAGACACAATTCACAAAAAAATGAAAATAACATAAATATATGCACAAAGGCGAACTTATCACTGTAAGGGATCTCTACCAGTTAACCTAGTAGATGAGAGGAGCATTAAACGTGGTACCGACAAAGTGACAAAGACTTACTACTGTCTTACGAAATATAATATGCAAAATACGATTTCCATCACTCCACAATAAAAAAGTTAATCTAAGATCGGATTAGAATCACAGCACCCAATTGTCCCCTATCAATTTAAGAGAGGGTATTCCTATCCGTTTCAACACGCCCAGCTTATTCGCCTTATCAGTTTTTTTATTACTTATTTAATAAACAATTCGAGTGCTGATAAAGAAATAACTTTTATTAAATTATGTATATCAGTTATTTATCTGCAATGCTAATAACGCGGAGAGGTTTATTGAACGGAGTTTGTTTGTATATGATTATGAAATGGTGTTGCGTCATTAATTATTTTTTATCACCGTGGTAAGCGGGCGTTCAAGTATTACGTAACCGCTAGAAGGGGGGGGGGGGGGTGTCTTTGCGTTGCTTATTTTTGATGACATGGTGGTTGGAGGGGTCGATATGGTGATTACGTCAGCAGTTTCGATTCGAACTGCTGCTCACGAATCAATAAAAAATAGAATTTAAATAAAAATGCATATAGGTACCAATGATTACGTAAGCATGACAGGGGGGGGGTAAGAGGTTTGCTTACTTTTGCTGACAAAGGGAAGGGGGTAAATAATTGTAAAAAAATTGCTTACGTAATACTTGAATGGCCCCTAAGAGTGATGTTTTGACCATCACCGGTGGGATCAGTAAATTTCTATGGGGCGTGGGAGCAATACTTTACGTGTAGTTATGGTGGGCAGCCAATGTGTTTTAAAAGAATGTTTATTTACTGTTATTGTTTATCCCCAGACGGATATTTGCCAACGCTCACACGTACCACATAAACTCCATCTCGCTGAACTCGGATCAGGAGACGTACCTGTCTGCGGACGACCTGCGCATCAACTTGTGGCATCTAGAGATCACCGACCAGAGCTTTAACATTGTTGACATCAAGCCAGCCAACATGGAAGAGCTCACAGAGGTATGATATGCTGCAACGTCTTAGCTCATCTAGAACTAGTATTTGTCCGAACACGATGTCTTTGGAGCTGTTCAAAAGGGTTTTACTTAAAAAAAATTAGGGTTCCGCGTCCAAAGGGTGCTTACGGCTCTAACTTCTGAACTCCCGCTGTCTGTCTGTCTTACCGTCCTTCCGTCCGTCCTTGACTTGTTGCAACACTTCCAAAGTGGAAAAAAAGAAAAAATAAATTCTTTCGGATATTTTCAATGCTAACTCGAGTGTCCCGACTTGTAAGCGACAGGAGAAATTAATCAAACATGTCCCGCCTTAGCCCTCTAGTTATACATATAGTACAACAATTAATTATCTCCCTTACCTGTAATCCCTGAATGATATGAAGGAAATTGATAAAAGTAAAATTAATTTGTTTTTGTTTCAGGTGATAACCGCTGCAGAGTTTCACCCCACTGAATGCAATCTCTTTGTATATTCTAGTAGTAAGGGTAAGTAACTAATCATTATTTTGAAAAATATATTTACTTGCATTGTCATCCGTTTTACATTAAGTAAATCAAATTTCAAGTCAATCAGACCAACCGTTGAAAAGTTCCCTCCTGCGGAGACGGTCCTGGCTGGACCACCAGAATTCTACTACCAGATTATTGTATTGTCATCTGACTAACACAAGTATACAAAATCTCAGTTCAATCAGATGATGATATCTGCTTCAAAATTGAGTTGCAAGATTCCACCTGGAGACATACTTACATACGTAAAGTGTCAATCTATGGAACTTGCTAACTATGTAATCAATCAATTTTTAAAAAAGAAATAGCGCCATCGATACTGTCGATGATTCCGACAATGTCGAGGTTGAAGAAGACAGTGTCGTTATTTATTTAACCGTTGTTCGGTGTAACTATGTAAACAAACCGCCATTGTCTCTCAATGATGAACAGCATCTCAATGTCCATAGAATGACATTTTATATACATATGTTGCAAGACTTGCAAGCTATTATAATGCCGGCTGTACACACTCGCCGAGACACCCCGAAACTGTCCGAGAACGAGTGTGTACATGATGCTCTCGCCTTGTCTCGCCCGCTCAGCTCTCGCCTCGGTACGTCTCGGCTGCGTGTCGGTTTTTTGCGCCCGAGTCAAAGGGTCTCGTCCGCTCTCGCGAGGCAAACGAGACTGAACATGTACATACTCGTTCATTTAGTTACCCGCTAACTGTGTTTGTGTAAAGCAGCGATTCTTAACCTTTTTGGCTGGCGACCCAAATTATAAATATTTTTGAAGTCCGCGACCCAATTTTTTTTTAAATGCGCGCGTAAATTTAAAATTTCGGGAGAATTTCGATTATTTAAAACTCCTTCCGGGAGCCGGGAGATTCCAGGAGAGTGTGGAACCGTACCCGCGACCCATCCCAAAACCGCCCGCGACCCAAATTTGGGTCGCGACCCGAGGTTAAGAACCGCTGGTGTAAAGACGTGTTCGCGGTCGGTTAAAAATGTGGTCCAACGAACGTGAATTAGAATTTTTTGAATTTGTAATTTTTTTTAATGAAATATGTCTAAATAATTGTAATAACTAACAGCACAAAGGCAAACGGCCGCAGCAGATTCTAGGTCCATCGTTGTCGATATCCGCTGTTTAAATGACGCCCCGAGTGTGTACACGGTGCCCTCTCGTCGAGAGCTTCTCGCCCGAGACTCTCGCAAAGAGCCTCTCGGCGAGTGTGTACAGCCGGCATTAAGCTTGTAGAAATGGCGAAGGCTCCAATGTTGTGTGTGCGGCAGGTACGATCCGGTTGTGCGACATGCGGGCGGCGGCGCTGTGCGACCGGCACGCGAAGCTGTTCGAGGAGCCCGAGGACCCGCACGCGCGCTCCTTCTTCTCGGAGATCATCTCCTCCATCTCGGACGTCAAGCTCAGCAACTCGGGACGGTCAGTGACTGCTGCCTATAGAGGATACTTCGTAATTATAGACGGACCGCTTAAATGAGTGATGAATTTTAGTGACGGGAAAACAAAATCGATTCAAATCACCTGCTCTTCCGCCTTGCTACGATTGAACTGGAGCCGTTCAAAATGTCTTCCTAATATATATTACTAGCTGACCCGGCGAACTTTGTTCCGCCTTAAATTTGAAAAATTCCAGTGGTTTGGGCTGTGCTATCCCGCGGGAACTAAGCAAATTTCCGGGATAAAAACTATCCTATGTCCTTTCCCGGGACTCAAACTATCTGTATACCAAATTTCAACTAAATCGGCCCAGCGGTTTAAGCGTGAAAAGGTAACAGACAGACAGACAGACAGACAGACAGACAGACAGACAGAGTTACTTTCGCATTTATAATATTAGTAAGGATATTCCCTTTAAGGGATAAGTTCGCCTTTGTACATTTGTTTTTGTCATTACCTGTAAAATTGAATGTGTTTTATCTACAATAAAGAGTTATATAATGTTTACATATATTTGCTAAATCTAAACGAATGCGTGTCTTTGTTTCAGATATATGATGTCAAGAGATTATTTAGGTTTAAAAGTATGGGATCTAAGAATGGAAACGAAACCTGTAGAAACATATCCAGTGAGTACAAAATACTTGAAAATTTTATATTTTTTAAATGTAGCCATAAATGATATATCTGATCTGACAAGAGTGAAATTCTGGATATTTTCGTAAAATTTCCAAATTTTCAATAAAAAAACATGTCTAAAAATGTTCACGCGTAGCTACCAAACACCCTGTATATGTATCTATGTAGGTATGTATAATTATGATGTCCGCTTTGTCAGGTGCACGAGTACCTGCGGTCGAAGCTGTGCTCGCTGTACGAGAACGACTGCATCTTCGACAAGTTCGAGTGCTGCTGGAGCGGGGACGACCAGCGGCTCATGACCGGCTCCTACAACGGCTTCTTCAGGTAACAGACAGAACAGACAGGCTTAGGTGGAAATCGGATGGCTAACGGGTGGCCACTTCTCTACACAAACGTCTGTTTCCTGCCTAGATTATCACATTAGAAGAAATGTTTTTTAGAACAGGAATTATACCTACCCTAGATGCATATCTGTTTTACCTTTTTTTTTACAATTTTGATTATTTAAAAAAGTAGAGGCCGAATAAAAATCGATTTAGTTGTGAAAGAGGAAACAGGTGGCTAGGTAGATAGCTATAGGTGGTCATTTCATAATTTTTATGAAGGTATGATACCATATCGTACCTTCATAAAAAGAAAAGGCTTCATAAAGAGGAAATTATTTATTAATTTGACGTCATGTGTATTAAAGCGTTGACGTATTAAAGCGTTCAAAATCACATTTAAACTGACGCACATGTGCGTTCAAATGCATGTAAAATTATGACAGCGGCACTGCGCGAAAGCTACGAAAACGCATATACGCGTCGGTGGCAGTGAATGCGTTACACATCCAAGACTCGTAACATTCATGCTCACACTTACGATCTGCCTCTGATCGAATCGGGAATATCAAGCTATAGTCAAGTTCTCTAACAGCTGGTCTGTGATAGTATGAAGTCAGTTTTCATTTGTACAGGGTGTTCGAATAAAGTTGATTAAATTCGCATTGACGTGTACAGGGTGTTCGAGCGCGGCACTGGCGGCGCGCGGCGCGGCGAGCTGACGCTGGAGGCGTCGCGCGACGCCGCCTCGCGCCCGCGGCAGCCGCTGCGCCCGCGCCGCGTCGCCACCACCGCCAAGAGGAAGAAGGTTAGCATACACCACGGCATTGTTTCTTAAACTATTTGCGGTCACGGACCATGGACCACTTGCACAATTTCAAGAAGCCCATGAACCCCTGAGTTTATTTTGAAAAGAAAATAATGTTGAGGCTTTACTGTGACACGCATGTTACGGACCCTGCTTTACGGCCCACCCGCTAACCCAGTGGTTCCTAAACTGTTCAGTTCCGTTACCCTTGTGACCTAACCGGGGTCAAAGATTTTACCCCCCCCTTTTACAATGATGAACTCAAACTGTATACAAAAGTATAGTGTGATTAGTGAATGAATACAAAAGCAAATTATACACTTAGTAATGACATTGTTATCAACGGAGTCAACGTTCCGTTTCGTACATTATGTCATTTACCTATGCCTCATTTTATATGGGAACTTTCTTTAGTTTTTGTATTATATACAAATTATGATGTAAGTCGCTAAAAAAAGAACTTTTTTCCTTCCGTAACTCATTCCTCTTTCAAAAATCTCTGATGTAGTAGGTCGTGTAACAAGGCACGTACAGTCAGCAAAAAAGCTTGTATTAAAAATATATTTCTCTCACAGGATGAAATCAGCGTAGATTGTTTGGATTTCAACAAAAAGATCCTCCACACGGCGTGGCATCCCCACGAGAGTATCATCGCCGTCGCTGCCACCAACAATCTCTTCATCTTCCAGGATAAGTTCTAGCCCGGGCACGAACCCGCACTGAGTCTTGCCGGCGACGGAACTGGTGTGCTGTTTATTGACCTACACGACAGTTGAGGAACCAACATCTGTTTATCGAAACTGACCTAAACAAACATGTCAACGGACGAAGAATTTTACTGTGCTTCAAGAATGTGGTGATGATACTGATGATAGATCTGTAAGCTTAGATTAGCAGTTGCTAAAGAGAACGGGTCGCTTATTAAGTGAGTTGTATCAAGTTAAGTTACTTTAATAACTTAACCCTAACCATGACTTTGTCGTATGATTGACAGAAAACGTATGATATGTAATGTCAGAATCTTCGGTCATAGTTAACGTTATTTATTGTTAACTTATTTGGTGCAACGCAGGCTAAATCAAAGTTAATTGTTCGCGTGATCATGCCTACATAACGACATAAATGTCTGTAATAGCTCAATCGAATCGTCTAGTACAGGGATGGCGAACCAATGGCACGCGTGCCGCTGTTGGCACGCTTCAAAATAATTTGGGCACGCCAATAATAAAAAAGGTTTATTTTTGTCCATTAAATCACCAACTTAAGATTCCTTTATTGTGAAATAGGGCGGAAAACGGGCAATGTGCTTATTTATGATGGTAAAATAACAACACTCTTAAGACAACAGGGTCTTTGATGAAAGGTCAGAGCCAAATATTACTTTATTTGTGAAAAAATGGCACATCCACCAAAAAAGGTTCGCCACCCCTGGTCTAGTAAGTCTGTCAGGGACTATTCAAAATAGACCTCGCCCCGCAAGTAAGGCGTTATTTTCTGGGACGACTTCAAGCGACAACTCGTCATCTTGAGTTATTGTTAATCTAAGCCTGTAAGTTAGAACGGCTGATCCTGCAATGTGTCATTTATATTATCAAAGGAATTGCATTCATAGTATAAAAATGCAATATAGCGTAATGGCGTGTGTTCGAATTTGACGTGGGATTTCGGCCAATGCTTCGTGTCTCACGTAAAAGTGTTAAAGCTGCTGATAAAAAAATATAAATTAAAACTAACATAATGACTATGTCCTTCGAAATGTTGCTAAAATTCAGACCATAGGCAGTATTAAAATATCAAAGGTTTCATGTGGTCGTGTAAGTGATCTGAAGTTGAATACTTGGGCAACACAGCCGTTCGAATGATTCCAATCATTCAGAAAAGGTGATAATTTACCAAGCAATATCTATGACTCCGAAAGAGTTGGATGTTGGGTCATTTTATCTATATGTTTGGTGAATTGCGATCGCGTCTTACAATACACGTACTGGCCTTGTATAATCGTCTAGTTTAGGATAGGCATGTTCATTCAACATCTTAAAAAGTTGAAGCAATTAACGTCAACAAAGTAGCGTCCATTTTTTTTATCATATCAACATACAGTCAGTTTTCTTGAAGCTGCAGAGAAGTGAAATTCAAAGTCTAAAGAGACGATGCGAGCGAAATTGTATCCGAATGTAACTTTGCATTTGATGCATTGCTTGTGTTGCGAGGTAACCGCTGTGCGGTGAACAACATGACCACGCAATGAACATTGAATTAACTGGGTAGCGTTGTACGTGCCTATCGTATCGTATTTATGCTCGGGTCATGCAATCCCCTGGTATCAGTACGATTCTTTGTAGCTACTGAGACGATGAAGTCTCATTAAGCTGATCATTGTGTTACGCTAATTAACGTATTTAAATGGTATTTTTTTTATGCTACATTATCGCATTAGGCATCGCCTGTAAAGATAATTGTAAGTGTGAAAATAAATAAATAAATCGTTGAAATAGAAAATCGGACTACTAATACTGGGGGCATGCAAGAGGTATCGGATATAATTTTGCGATGGCAACATACACTGTTTTAGAATTAATCCGGCATGTTTTAGCACATGGTTTGGTTGGTTTGACTGAACGCCATTGTAAATGATTTTCAGGATTTTGTGAGTGGTTAACAAATGTTTTCACTATGTGTAAAGTGTGCGCCGTCAAATGGGTGCCTTAATTTCGAAACTAAAACTACGTATAGCTGAAATAGGTGTCTAGCCAACCTTGACCATCTGTTGGAATGTTCTAGAATAATTTTGAGACATTTTGCCTTTAGTGTCACGTCTTGGGCGTCTGGCAATGGTAGTTTTGTGAATAGACGCTGATGTACTCGCCACACTGTCTGATTCCGGTTACTGAGTAAGGTATACCCTCCGTCACCACGCGGCACTTTATCATAGAGCGTTGTAAGCAGTGGTCGCTGTCAAATTACAAGCATTTAACTTGATTTTAAAACAGTAAAAATTTGTACTGAAAAGCTTGTAAATGTAAAAAGGTTCTTTTATGGTAGCGGTAATTTATCGACGAATTCATAATTTTTCAAAGTGAATTAGTTTGTCTTAAGACATGAAGTTACTGGCTGTGTCCAGGTTTTTTGTGTTTTACATTGCACCAGCTCTTTTGCTTTGAAAAATGTTGTGAAAGTTGTATTAATACCTGTCTAGGTCTGGTTGGTCCCTGTTTTTGTTTCTGTATGAATTTCTGAATTTAGCTAGTCACTGCTTACTGCATTTGCTTCTATGAAGTTTCATATTGACAGCTACCACTGCAGTATTGTTAAAAAAAGTCCTGACATGTTGCATAGTTTACATGAAAACTTCATTGAACAGTTACTATTTTCATGAAGTAAATATGTCCAGTTTTAAGCGATGATCATTTGACCGCATTTTAGTCCGTGAAAGATTATTATATCGGTCTCGCTCTAACTTATCGCTGCATCCTTTTCTGACCAGCTTACAGGCTAAGTAAGAACCGTGTGTTTTATAACGTTCAATGAAGTTTTTCTTGTATCTATACAACATGACAGAATTAGTTAGTTAGAATCTAAGTCCGTTAGTTAACCTCTGATATAATTTATACGCTTGTCATAACTTAAGGTTCTAAGCGATAATTAAGTATTTATTGTTTAATGAGAATACCAAGAAAGGCGTTTGACCTTAACAATGTGAATGAGATTAGTTAGGATAATCAAATAACGAAACTTATGGACTTGGAATGTATGGAAACTAAACACGCTACCCACCTCGGTCGAGTCGGCCCGAGCTCGGCCGCCCAGCCTGACACAGTCGGGAGAATAGTCGGGAGAATAATAACTTACCATGTGATAAGGAATATATAATGGTCAATAAAAAATAATCAAAGACTGCTAATCATATTTCATAGCCTGGTTTGTCCTAATCATATATTTTATATACTTGCCACATAAAACTTTATAAAAAAAACCGACGAATTGAAAACTTCCTTCTTATTTTTGAAGTCTGTTAATATGCTGTCTCTCTAAAGGGTTATCATTGTTGCAGAATCTGAGACTGTCCTGTTCACAGCTATAATCAAAACAATGGGTTACTAAGTGTTAAGGCTAGAATAGAGGGGGTTAACAAATTGGAAGTATTCCCTTTCCAACAAATAAATAATTGACAAACACACGCATACGGGTCAAACTGAGAACCTCCTTTTTGAAGTTTGTTAAAATACCAAAAGTTTCTTCTAAATGTAACGAATAGTTCTGAAAACCACATCAAAATCGGACAAACGCACATAAAAATAATTTATTCCCGTAGGTTGTTACTACGTTAAAATAGTGTGATACTCGTTACTGAGGTAAAATAATTGAACTGGTAGTGGGGACCTGCAAATGGGAGAAATATACCCTACTACCTTTAACTCGCTGTTACCAAGCTAAGATAGAGCAGATAAATCTGATATCGTGCTGTTGCTGCTTCGATCGTCCCAGTGTTGTAGTCTAAACTAAACCAAACCAAGGGCTAAACTGACCAAATGTTTCTCTTGGATGTCACAAACGTGTGAGAATGGTACTAATATAGCATCCAATACATTTAATAGGCGTCTGTTAAAGCGGCGGTAAGTAGAGCATAATAAGTTATTATTCTCCTAACAAAAGTTAATAACAAAATGATAATCCCAAATTGATCTCCAAAAGTGTTTGTATACATTTCAAGAACTAAGTACTGCAGTTTTGATCCGATTTGGCAGTGCAAGGAAATATGCCTTAACATAGATATAGTGTAAACTGTAGTAGTTGTATAAAATGATTTGTTCCGTTCGACTAAATATCGTATATTATGAAACCTGGGCAGAGATAATGACTTATACTTATTTGCATTGCTATGTCGTATTATATTTTCTACGGAATTTATTCTAAATTGTGAAGTGATTAAAAAGTGGTTTGGTAACAATTATGTGATGAATACACATATTTTTCTCTGTAAATGCTTCCATTACAAAAGTATCACAGTTAATATTATCCATTTAGTAGGTTAACTTATTGTTTTCAAAAGATCTGATGCTACACATTGTCTATCCGACGTTCGTTGGTAACAGAAGTTTGAATTTATTCCACTGAGCCATAGCGTAGTAATAACTAGTGAGGTAACGTCGTCCTCACCGAGTCAACTAAGCTGTACAGTGCGGCCAGCGCCCCTTCAGTTAGTTCACTTCGGGATTCTGTTGATCGTTGGCAGTTGACGCCGTAACAATAAAAGTGGGCCCACTATTACAAAATTAATACGCTATGGCATTGTTAAGCTTAAATAGTGCATAAAGTTGAACAAATTTGATTATTTTGATAGTTAGCAGGGCAGACTTGGAATGGTGGAATTCGTTGTCATAGTTACGACAAAGTTCATGTAGATATCGGAAATATCTGTCCATCTGGGTTCTTTGCCTTTTCGCAGAAAAAACATAGCCCATTATGATTAATTTTCCAACTGTTGGACTACTGATTTCTTCTCTGAGAAGTGTTTCAGGATCGTTCTGAAATGCAGTCGTCCTTACGAAACAGTGGGAAGTGATATTTCTGCGATAAGGCAGGACACCGTCGCATCTGACTATATTTGACATCATAGAAAGTGGAGGGTGCCACGAATAAATAACATAATATTATTGATATCACAGTTCGTCTGCACTTGCACTGCTGCTGTACGTACTAGTACACGGGGGGAGAGTGGGGGTACCCGATGAATAGCGACCAAGGTGCACAGATGTTTCCGATGACTCGTATCAATCTATCATTAGCATCCATATAGGGAGTCTATAGCGGCACAGCTAGCACGAATAGTCCCGACTATATTGATTGCCACGTTCGTAGAGTTATAAAAAGATGGCTCTAGTGCTGATTTTGATTTTGGCTGACTCTTTCTGAAGATCTTGGAGAGTGCAGTCTTAATTAGATAATAATAATATGGGAGTTGCCTCTGCGCTCAAAAGTATCGGAACGCGCTTTTACGCGACAAAATGGTGGAGTTATTTTTGGCAATCTAGACGGCTCTTATGTATCTGATGTGCTAAAGCTACTCGCTAACGTATGATTACCTATTTTATAACACTATACAGAGTGCAGACGGGGCGTGAGGTGCTCGACCGCCTCATACCCCAAATGCACTCTGAACTCGCGCTTACTGTGGTCTGTACGTAGCAAAGTCGGGGCCATTTGTATTAGTATTTGTCGGTGTCGACAAACTGTGATTGGATATCAGCTTTTACTTTTTTGACACGCGAAATTTGTAGCGAAAATGCAGCTGTCAAGTGTCAGTTTGAGATTAAATTGCTGTGCAACTTTTACCCTACCCACTTACCTAAATATACGTAAAGCTTGTTTGGCTGCCGGTCCTTCCTTCGTAGGCTCGTGCCTTAGTGTGCGTAAACATTTTGTTAGTCGTTTTTTTATTTATTAATGTACTTTTTTAAAATATTTGTGATCGTTTTACGTATGTATTCGCTTTGGCATTTTGTTGAAAGCGACGCGACGGGCTAGTGGGCTTGATGAAATATAACATGATGCCACTTTTTTAATGTGTCACAGTAAAGAATAGTGTCCAGTTTCTGTGCCCACTCAGCCTTTCGATATTCGTACATAAGTTATGCGAACGGAATTTCCCTTGCTTACGGGAAAGCTTAAACATTTTCTATAATGTAAATATAGCGAACGAATGGAGGCCTGAATAATATAAATATAGTATATTTTGTCACAACACGTATGTTAATGTACAGAGTTATATATATTTGTACTTAAATTGTGTAAAGCTTCATGGTAAAATTATGTTTTAAAGTATTTGTAATGAATAGATTTTCTTTTGTACGACGATTTCTCGGTCCGACGCCGGCGCAGGGCAAGCCTGTCTGTCCTTTACATTTTCCTTGCATAAGTTTGTTTGTTTCCGTACCGTTTTCAGGCACTTCCATAGCTTGGGGTCGTTATAAAAATCTCCATAACATTTTTTTATGTTGATCGATTGTACAGGATGTGTTAAGTTTTAGTTTTTTTTTCTGTAATGTGAGGGACTCGGTCAATTCCTAATGTAATGAAGCTAGATTTAATTTTAGTCTCACGACGCTGTTCGCTGCATAGCCACGGCCCGATAGATTTAAGTACCTAATAAAAAAAAAACAATGTGTGATAATTATAAAAAAAAAGCTAAATGCAGCTAAGTTTAAATATTGCTTGTGACGGCAAAAGGAATTGACTTAATCCCGAGATATCAATGTAATATACTGTGAGTTGTAGTGTACAAGCAAAGACATCGTGTATAGTTGAGCGAGTGAGCGAGTGAGAGGATGCGTGCGCTAATATAAGTCTAGTTTTTAGTTAGGTGAAAACTGTGAAAGCGTAGACAGATAAAAAAAAATCAGTTTTTTTTCCTGCACCGAGGGATCAACAGAGGTTTGCTTGGTAAATGTGATAAAATCGCAATAAGCGGTGTTTAGTGATTAGAAGAGTGCGGTGGACCTCGCGTGCGGTGTCACAACGAATATTGGTTAAGGCGGCGCCCGCGCCTTTCCACTCTGTCGCCAATGTTGGGCGACACTAAGCAAAATCGTTTGAACAAATGTTTGACACATTATGTCCACGATTGGCCAATGTCACTGTTAAATCAACAACAAAATGTTTGACGCATCCAAGATTCCTCGGATATTTGGTCGGTATATAGCTAGATCTAAATTTTAAATCAATCTTCAGCTGTTAACTGTGTGATATGAAAAGGCGGTCTGTCCCTTTGCTTATACACAATGTTTGCTCAAATAAACCAACACGCTACCATAATTAATTGTAAAAGCTTACCGCGAAATTAACTAAACTGTATGTCTATTGGAAATTGGAGACTAACATGCCGTTCATTTGTATGTGTACAGGAGCGCGAAAGAGATAAATGCAGTTTTCTCAATCTCGTATCTTACAGAATAATTTAGTGTACCTATGCCAAAAGAGTGGAAATGAAATGGGGCGCCATTGTCTTTTTGAATACCATGTTCATTCGTTCTAGACTTTATTGTTGTGTTTAATAGTAACTAAAAAACTTTTGTTAAAATTTGCAGTGTTTTGTAACTATACTATTCAGGTACATACGAGATTAAGAAAGTAAGCTGTTAAAGAAAAAGTCTGCTTTAGAAAAAGTAAATTTCCAATAAATGTATTGAATTTGTTGATATGTCTGTATGTGCCATGTGCGAGAGGCGCGGGCGCGTCCACCGGAAGTGTTGTTGTTGAATCCAAAATATTTCCTATAGTATAAATTTTTATATCTGACTTTTGTGTTTTAATTATTTTATTAAGAAAAAGACCCGTTATTGGCTACGGACACTCGTACCTCCCATTTCGTATAATTTCAGTGTCAAAATGTCTTCCGCGTTTATAGAATTCCTCTCGGTTACCTTGGATAAAGCTGCGCACGGTGAGGAACCTTTTTGGCGGTTTGCCTTAGGGCTTTGGAAGCCTAGCTTGTTACCTAATGTGTTGTCCAATTATTTAGTAGACGGAAAGGATTGTACGAATGCAGAGCACTTGTAAAAAGTAGCAATCTGGATTGCAGAAAAACGGAGATATTAAAGCGTCAGGAGCTCTCTGATCAAAGACAAACTTAGACAGTAAAAATAATAGACATCAGTTAAATGTTTGCTCGAATTGGTCTTGGTAGTACAGTCGGCGTCAAATAGTTCGTGACACCCCCAAGAAGCCAAATAGTTTGCAACACGTCATTGTTACAGTTGAAATAAGGTCGTGTTGCTAACTTTTTGGCAGAGATGGGCATTTCGTAATCGATTCCTGATTACACGATTACCTGATTTTACTTTGTAATCCACTACTAGCTGTCAGATTACTTGTAATGTAATCAAACGAAACGGTGAATTACGATTACATATTAAGGAATCAGTAGTCATCTATACAAATATTATAATTACTAGTAATCGGGAATCAATGTCGATTCCAAATTATTGGAATTGTTCACTTGATTACTTCTAGATTCCTTCTGTATATTAAGTAGGTATATAAATAAACTTAATATATAAAAGTAGTCTGGTGGTAAGAATCAAGTCAAAAATAGAGTTGGACGGGAGTTGGAATGGTCGGTCCGTCAGTCCTTCCCTCACAGTGGCGTCTCTAGCCCATTTTGCGCCCGTGTGCAAACTGCCCTGGCACTGGTAATGGCACTTCCTAGCTAGCAAGGGTCAAAACAACGACAAATAAAAAAAATTAAAAATCGACCTGAACGTGGAAACTGACTTGACACAATATGGGGCGGCTCTTCGCGATGACTTGACCTATCGAGTTTGCCCGAAACAAAAGTCGCTCAGAACAGCCAGCCAATTGGTGAACCGGTAATTTTTTTTCAAAATTGCAAAAACAAAATGGCTGCCATATAAATTTGAAAAATATAATATTAACCCCTTATCTCTACGGATTCAACACCAAAATTTGATGTAAAAGTGTAATGATGATGATGATGAATGAATGATGTAAACCAAAAACAATTTTATTTGAGTGACATTAACAAAATTATAAAATAAGGTTTGCCAATGAAGTAATCTAGTGTGGAACTGAAGTTAAGTAATCCAGATTACTTAAGTACTTGATTACCAAGGAATCAAGATTACAGTAGTGGTTTACAATACTGATTCCAAAGGAATGGATTACAAAATGTAATCTTAGCACAGTATTACAGTAATTTTGATTATCTAGGTAATCGATTACTGAAGAATCACGATTACTGTAATGTAATCGTGTAATTAATTCCAAAAGTAATTGATTACGCCCAACTCTGCTTTTTGGCCACTGCGTGTCACGAACTATTTGATGCTGATTGTACATAGGTGTCATAAAATGATGAGTATCTAAGATGTCCCTCGGAGGAATAAGATTTCCAAAATATTTGAGTTGCAATGAATGATAAACTCCATTTATGTTGTATATTTTATTCATAAATAACCACACAAATCACATTATTTGTATCACGAAACTATAATTACGGCAACAATACATGTCAGTTTAAATTGTTTATCTACATTAAATCCCTTAATTACTACTACTATTAACCTAAATCTTACATTCTTAGTATCTATTATTGCCTTTTAAGTACCTACGACCTTCTACGAAGCTTAAACTAGCGGCTACAGTAGTTTTTTTAATGAGGAACAGGTAAAGTGCTCAAATTGACTTTCTTTTGACAAATTGGAATGAGCCAATCAGAAGTGCCGACGGAACCGGCAGGAAGGGGGTATTTCTGACAAACTTGATAATTGGCCCAAAATATGACTGAATCGACGGTTACGCCATCTAGGCAGTTTAGAAAGAATCCTAACCAAAACTAGAAAAAAAAGATTCGAAACACCATCAAAATTTATAAGTGAAAATTATCCTTCTGGAAGTACTGGAACTATTAAG
This sequence comes from Pandemis cinnamomeana, assembly GCA_932294345.1. Taxonomy (NCBI): domain Eukaryota; kingdom Metazoa; phylum Arthropoda; class Insecta; order Lepidoptera; family Tortricidae; genus Pandemis; species Pandemis cinnamomeana. Next base: position 3,547,395 of record OW028724.1, on the reverse strand, counting down.
TTTTGTAGTAAAAATGGTGGAAGTATTTAAGTAACATAATAAATAGGTAGGTAGTAAGATGTAAAGATCCTGTGAGGGGTTAAGATTTTAAAATGCTCTGCTTTTTGTTTGAAATGATGACAGTTAATATTAGATGAGATTTCGAAAAACTGCTCATTGCGTTCACCTATGCGCTGTGTTCCTCATTAAAGTTATAAAAACCCTTTTTAATTGTCATATAAGTACGTACATTAATAATGCTACGCTAGCAGTAATATACTGCCAGTGCTATAAATTTGTGCCACGACTCCTTTACTAATACAAATCTTATTTTATAAATTATATACAAAATACCCGAATGAGCAAAATGAACCCTATAATTAACCATTTGTCCACACAGTCAACAATACTTAACCTAACTCTTAGGAAAATTGTCTATGATCAGAAGGCCAATTTCATAATTTTCCTAAGTCAATTTGTCAGTTCCCTACTTCTTCAATGTCCAGTTAAGTCTTTGACTGTACCTAGTGCACTCGGAGACCGTGATAAACATGATATTGACGTTTTTGGGTGAGGACGTTACCAATACTTGAATCTGAGTGTATTATTACCCATGGCACTACTACGTGGCACTACTGACCAAAATAAATGTCATAAATGGGAGGTAGGTTTAGGTTATGTTAGATCTTCAGCAGGCCCGAAGGGCCAAAAATACCCAGAAATAGGAGCTCCGTCGACTTTGTTAAACTTGATTTTGAGATAGAAATCTTTGGACAGTATTGACACTCGGTAGGGCCACGGGAAATAAAGGTGTATCTGGTTTGTTGGTTGCTTAAACTTGTAACCCAGAATAAATCTATCACGAGAAAGCTGGCACAGAAATCATGTCTATCGGACAGTCCGTACTGGGGCCTTACCATGACGTCTTAATGCGATTCGATTCCGACTCAGTTCAGGTTTTAGCTGTCATTTTTAGTATGGATCTGACAGCGAGCGAAATTAAACTGAATCGGTGTAATCGCATTAAGACGTCATGGTAACTCCCAGGGCAGCACAAAATATAATATTATAGGTACTTTTCATGGAAGATGGGCCTTATTGTGGCAGTTCTAAATGTCATACCTAGGTAATTAATCTTTATTTCAATGGAGTTAAGACATAAGCATAGTTGATTGAATTATGGAAACATAATAATAGACCAGTCTTACACGAAAAATACCATAGTATGTACAGTCAGCGTCATATTGTATGAAACACCCAAGGTGCCAAATAGTTTGTCACACCATAGGTACTACCGAACTATTTGGCTGACTTGGGTGCTTCAAACTATGTGTTGCTGACTGTACTAGATGTTCTCAAAACGAAACTCTATCCACAAAATTAAAAAAATGACAATCCAACCTAAAAATTGAATACCTACCTACACATTGTTGGTGAACGAACGTCCTTAAACCAAAGCAAAATAGCGCATTGAGCAACTAATAGCGACTTAAATTGCCTTTCGATCTTCATCTAGTTACTCCACAAACCATCCGTTCACAATCAAAACAGTTAAAAACGGTCTAAAAATGCGGTACAATGTTTAATCGAGGCACAATTCCGTGACCACGCAGAGAGCCGAGCTCTTAAACTAAATAACTCAAATATTTGGATAGTTTACGAACTACGATTTCCTATACCTCAACCTAAGGAAACATAGTGCTAGGGTGCCGATTATCCACGCTATGGTAATCAGGTAGCCGGAATAGACGGAGGTATTACTTATGGAATACCCCTTCTCCATGATGTCTCGGAGCGCCTGGCCTGGGACGGTGAAGGGCAGCATGAGAGCAAAGTAGGAGAGTCCCTTTGACATGCCTTCGAGAGGCCAGACGATACCTGCGGAAAAGGTAAAAGGTAAGTACCTAGAGTAGAAGAGTAACCTGATGAATGCTTGCTTAGTGCTGAGCTCACGAAAGTTCAAGAAACTGATATATGAACGCTTATATGAGTTTTCGTGACTTTCGTCCGTCTGTCATAATTTTACAGCCATTTATTTGAACGGACATGTGCGTCTCAGGTACTTGAAGATGTATCGGGTTTGGCAGCTGGCAGCGAATGTGTTAATATGCGTGATACAGAAGACTACTAAGTATAAGCGAATGCTCAAAATTAACATAAAATTGTGCGTAAAATAAAGATGCATTCGCCACATTGGACAATATGAACGTTAAAACACGACCAAAGTTGAGACACCTGACTCTGTAAAATGCATACGAACGAACGGGTCAAGTTAAGTCTGTCTGATCAGCGCATTACGGAACCGGCACACAATGTTTGCTTAAATTTAAACATACACACATACACAAATCACGTCTTTATCCCTTACGGGGCAGACAGAGCCTAAGGTAGCAGGTACCTAGAGGCCACATTTAGCAAGATTGTGGGCGTATAGGTGGAAAATGGAATCAAATAAAAAAAAATAGTGATGGGTTGTTAGCCTCATCGCCTATAACATGATTCCAAATATTTTCGCCCATTCTCTCGATGGGATTTTACCATCTGCGCGAGTAGAGAAGCAACTGGTACATTCTATGTTTTTTCTTTGCTCCCAGACCAGCATGGAAGGTAAATTTAAAGCCAGCTAAAAAAATTTTTACTCACCACAGAGCAATATCATCGGGTAAAAACTACCAGTGGCTATAAAGAATGACATAGTATAGCTGGAGCAGCAGACAGACAGTAGGAACCCGTAGAACATCCCGCTGAGCCCCTGCAGGAAGAGCAGGGATCCGCAGGCAAAGAGCGAACCGTTGCTCGTGAGGCCATAGCAGGCGTAGGCGAGAATCATCATTTCAATGGTCTGGAAGAAACACTCACTGTCACAACAATTGGCGGTAAAACATTTTTAGCACATTATTTCTTGCGGACGGTACTTGACTATTGCCTCGTCATCAGTACTTCAGTACCTACTCTAAGTAAATAGTATCAAACTTCAAGTCAATCCAACTACTAGAAATTCTAATCTCCTGCAAGATTTGATTATGTAAAGACACTAACATCAGGGCAGGTGCAACTAAATAGTGCGTGGTGACACCATTATGCTCCCACGGCGCCCCTCCAATGGCAGAGAGGTTTTTTAGTGGGTAGGCCTCCTCCGCTTCCCCCCACTCGTGAGGAGTCCCACATAACCTCCGCGCCGTCCCCACGGCGCGGTCGTATGCGTAACGCATTTTTCCGCCGCAAAAAAAAAAAGGTGCAACTAAATACCGGGTGGGGGGGGGGGGGGGGGGGCGTTAGTGGTGAAACCCTAGTGGCATCCCACTGCGTCCCCGTCACACCGGATTGAGGCAATGCCGGAGAGTTTTTAGTTCGGGTATACCCCTTCGGGGGGGGGGAGTCCCACATAACCCTAGGCATCCCCGTTCCTAGAGCATACACAAAGATTTCCTCTCCGTTAAAAATAGAGGTGCAACTAAATAAAACCTTATAACATCTTATCAAGCTCTTAAAACGTGATTCAATTTGAGCACTAGATCTCTGTTCCGGGCAGCTGAGTTTGAGATAAGGATAGCCCTAAATATGGCTAGAGGCGTCTCTAGCCCATGTAGCGCCCGGCTGCAAACATTACCATAGCGCCTTAAGAGCCCAGTAAGCGCGCGCCGTGTTAGGGCCGCTGCGCCCGGGTGCACCTTAGGTAAAGACACCTCTGAATATAGCCGACAGTGGCGTAACTATAACATTTAGGGCCCGAGCCAAATTCATCAGATTCTTCCTCAATGTAAAGAAGTGTGCTAAGTAGCAGTGCAACTCTGCCTCGATAACGGATCACTGACTTTCCGAGAAGGAGGGTTAGGGTCCGGTATGGAGCCGGTCACAAGCCCGGGTAAAAGAGGAGTGCACGGGTCGCGCTGACATACCGGTATTATACCGGTATTGCAGCGCGCCCCCAAAACCCCCAGGGTCAGAGGTGGGAGGACGTGCCGGAGACCCTCACAGCCGGCTGTGGGCAGCGGGGGGTGGGTGCGGATTGGGCTCGCGAGCGGTCGAGGGGTGGAGGAGTAGGGCCTGTGTGGCATCCGTAGGTGAGGGAAGCTTTGGGGCGTCAGTGATGATGCACTCGGGCGGAACCACGGACGGAGCGATGGGAGGGGGAGGTGTGTAGGAAACGCAACCCCGGGACCTCAGGAGCGAGGCACCTGGGGGGACACGCAATGCCACCAGACCCCGACTGACGCCACAAGCTGCACAGGAGCTACTCATTCTATGCTCGCGAGCCCACTCGGCACAATCGCTGCTAGGAACGACTGCCCGCAGGAGAGGTGGCGCTCACTGCGGAGACAAAATATATAGCCGGGGGTGGTAAGGGAGCACTGCCACCTTCATTAACGATTCTCTTCCCACACAGCATTCATAAATAAAAATGAATAACAATAAGAGTTCGATGAAAAGTAACACACCTGCGATGGCAGGGGGAGAGAGGAGGAAGAAGCCGACCCCAGGATCCAGCAAGGGACCCCCCCCAGATGTCCACCTTCAACTGGGAGGGCTTAAGATCGGCGAGGAGGAGCTTCTGCGATCGCCTACGCCTATGCAGGAAGCGAGAGAGCCGACCTCATTCCAGCCCTACAGGACGAAGGCGGAGAAGAAGAGAGCCTGGAGGGCGAGGAGGGCAGAGAAGGTAGCGCAGGAAGGGGTAGGGGGTAGCGACCCAACCGCCGGTAGGAAGACAAAGAGGCAGAGTACGGATGAGGGGCAGTCGGGGAAACCTCCACCGAAGCGCCGGGATCTGGGAGAGGAAGCTGTGGACGGCGGTCGGAGGGAGGCGAGAGCCAACCGAGACCTCGCTGTGGCTGTCTACCGGGTGGACGGCGTTTCGGTGGATGAGGACCTGGCCAAACTCATACGGCGGAGACTCACACAGCTGATTGAAGTGGAAGTCATGTCCATCTGGGAGGGGAGGACTGGAGCAAGGGCTCCCCAGTTCGCGACGTCGGGGCTTGTGACAGAAGGATTCTTCCTTGTGTCACCGGTCTCGGCGGAGTCGAGGGAGTGGCTCTTGAACCAGTCCTTCGATGAGATTGGCGGACACAAGATTGGCGTGCGAAAGTACGAGCAGACGAGGGTGCAGGTGTGGGTTCCAGGAGAGCCAGACACCGACAGATTCCAGGAGATGCTGGCAATCCAGAATTGGGACAAGCCGGAGCTCCTTATGAGGGACTGGTGCGTGGTGGGCCGGAAAAAGCTGGAGAAGGGCACTCTGTTGCGCTTCTCGGTGCCGGCCTCGGTGGAGGAGTACTGGGGGGAGTCCAATTACCGGATTCTCTTCTTCTCGGCCACCAAGGTCCGGGCCAGGATCACCAGGTCCCAGTCCTCAAAGGAGAGGAGACAGACAGAGCAGGGTGACGAGGAACAAACCCACGGAGAACCTACACAGGAACAAGGAGAGGCAGACCTAGGCACTCACTCAGGAGAAGAAGGAGGAGTGAGTGGAGATGGGGATGACCTCTTCGAGTAACTGCGTGGGTACATGTACACTACACAATAAAACATCATGACACAAACACACAACACACTAAACATAAACACAAACACAAACACAAAGACACAAACAAAGATTTGCCAAGTAAACCTCCAGCACTGCAAAGATGCAATGTCCGAGCTGGGACTACATGTTGCGAGGAATAGAGTTGAAATAGCACTGCTACAAGAACCTTATGCATGGAGAAATCAGGTGGCAGGCCTGGGACATCTGGGGGGAGCTCTCTACTACGAGAGGAATGGTGAGCGACCACCCAGAACATGCATATACGTAAGTAATAATGTGAGGAACATGGGTTGTCTAATGACCATATGTTACAGAGATCTCGTGGCAGTGGAGACATTCTTCACCGACGCGGAGGGGAGGAAACACAGGATAGCGCTGGCGTCCTGTTACATTCCAAGTGAGGGCGAGGCACCCTCCAAGGAACTGGAAGAGCTGGTAGTGTGCTACAAAGGTAAGGGCATACCTCTAGTTGTTGGTTGCGATGCTAATGCCCACCATGAAGTGTGGGGGAGCACTGACACCAACAGCAGGGGGGAGTCTTTGTTAGAACTAATAATAAGTAATGACCTAGATATAATGAATGTGGGCAATACGCCAACTTTTGTAACTAGGGCTAGAAGAGAGGTGCTAGATATCACGTTAGCATCAAAGGGCGCGAGTGAGAAGATTAGTAGCTGGAGAGTGGACATGGAAGACAGCATGTCAGACCATAGGAGGATACTCTTCAGCATAGAATACAAGGTGGAGATAGCGAAGATAAGAAACCCAAGGAAAACGGATTGGGCGAAGTATGAAGAAGAATTGAGTAAAATTGCAGCCACGACAGGGAGATACGGGAGTATCCTAGACCTGGAAAGGGGCGCGACAAAACTCAAGACAGACTTAATGGAAGCATTCCACAAAGCATGCCCGGAAAGGGAGGTGAGATCCGGAAGAGGGCAGCCATGGTGGAATAAAGAGCTGCAAAAACTCAGGAAAGAAACAAGAAGGGCAATGAGAGTTGCAGTTAAGAAAAACGATTCCCAAAGCTGGGACGCGTACAGGAGTAAGAGGAATAGATACAGCAGAATGACGACTCAGTCGAGCCGCAAATGCTGGAGAGACTATACGGCAGAGATACAGGGGTACTCGGAAGGTGCACGTATAATGAGAATGCTAGCGGGCGAACGGACATGCCAATTAGGAAGTCTAAGAGTGGGTGAGGACATGATTACGGAGCCGGAAAAAGTTCTGGAGACCATGTTCAACACGCATTTCCCGGACTGCAGTGAAGTAACGATAGAGGAAGAAGAAGGAGAGGGAGGCCTGCAGGAGTGGGGGCCGGCCGGGGAGGTGGTAAGAGAGGAGAGAATGGAGTGGGCGGTAAAATCCTTTGCCCCCTTCAAAGCGGCTGGCCCGGATGGCATAATCCCGGTGTTACTCCAAAAAGGATACAAGTATGTAAAGAGCAATATGATAGCACTATACGAGGGAAGTATAGCTTTGGGATACATCCCCAAGGAATGGAGAGAGGTAAGGGCGATTTTCTTGCCTAAGCCAGGCAGGATAACATACCAGGACGCTAAGTCGTTCAGAAGCATCAGTCTTTCATCGTTCGTGTTGAAAACACTGGAAAAGATGATAGATATGCACCTGAGGAGCAAGATAGTAAGCAGCGACAGACCGCTACATGGCAATCAGCATGCCTATGTGGCAGGGAAATCGACGGAGACGGCACTGCACAATCTCACAGTGAGGGTGGAGAGAGCCCTGGGAGAAAAACAATACATGTTAGGATGCTTCTTCGACATAGAGGGGGCATTCGACAAAGCGACATACTCCGCGGTAGAGGAGAGTCTGGAGAGAGAAGGAATAAGTCCGACGATAGGGAGGTGGATCTCCAAGATGCTCAGAGGCAGGGATATATCAGCCAAACTGGGAGAATTTACGAAAAGAATCAGGCCTCGCAGGGGCTTCCCGCAAGGAGGGTGTCTTTCCCCCCTGATGTGGTGTCTACTGCTAGACTCGCTGATAAGGAAGCTCAATAGAGAGGGTCTATACATGCAAGCATACTCTGATGATGGGGCTATACTGGTACAAGGCCCAGTTCTCAACATCGTCAGGGATATTATGGCGAGAGGACTATCGCAGACGATAGAGTGGTGCAGGGAAAGAGGGCTAGGCCTAAATCCCGCAAAGACGAAGCTAATGCTGTTCACTAACAGAAGGAAGATAGGAGCCATGAGGCCAATAAGGCTGCAAGGGGTAGATCTGGAAACAGTGAGAGAAATAAGGTATCTGGGAGTGACAATTGACACAAATCTCAGGTACAAGAGGCATATCAAAGAGCAAACCGCGAAGGTAATAAGAACACTGTGCCAGTGCAGAAGGGCAGTGGGAAGGAAGTGGGGACTTAAACCACGTATGATACACTGGATGTATAAGGCAGTCATACTACCAAGGCTACTGTACGGAGCGGTGGTATGGTGGCACAGAGCTCGCATCAAGGAGCATCAGAAGGAACTTAACAAGGTACAAAGACTGGCATGCCTTATGATAACAGGGGCCATGAGAACCACCCCAACACAGGCAATGGAGGTAATGCTGGGTCTGAAAGCACTCCATCTGGAGATAGAAAAGAGAGCCATGGAACAGTGGCACAGAATGAGGGCATGCAAAGAGTGGAGAGGGAACTTCACAGACAAAGGACATGCACTCATGGAGAAGGAGGCGGTACTGAAGCTAGGTATGCTAGCGCAGAATAACGACCTCATCAAGAAGGAGAAAATCTTTGACAAAAAATACAGAATCCACATTGGAGACAGAGACAGCTGGAAAGTAGATCTGGAACATCCGACAACGATCTGCTTCACGGATGGCTCAAGGAGGGAAGCGACCAAACTCGCGGGAGCGGGCGTCATAATACCCAAGATGAACGTTCGAGAGGCCATACCGCTAGGCAGATATGCCAGCGTGTTTCAGGCGGAAGTATGTGCAATAATGAAATGCGCTCAGATCATATGCGAGAACCGGTTTAACGATCGAGATGTAGGAACAGTTGTAATCTACTCTGATAGCCAAGCAGCGTTAAAAGCACTAAACAAGCCAACAGTCAATTCCTCACTAGTAAGGGAGTGCAGAATAGCACTCAACAGACTAGGAGAGAACACGAAGATAACGGTAGCCTGGGTCCCAGGACATCAAGGGGTGATGGGCAACGAAAGAGCAGATGAACTAGCAAGGAAGGGAGCGGGTACAGAATTTATCGGTCCTGAACCGGTACTCCCAATCTCGGGAGATGTAACAAAAGGGACAATCGACAGATTAAAGGAGCAAGAAGCGAACGCAGAATGGAGCCAAGCTTCGGGGTGCAGACAGTCGAAGATGATGCTGAAAGGCATTAACCGTAGAAGAACTAGGTATCTCCTGAATCTAGGTAAGAGTAGCTTAAGAATATTAACTGGCATCATCACAGGCCATAATACTCTAAATAGGCACTTGAGCATTATAGGTATAACAAGCGACCCCTCCTGCCCGCACTGCGGGAAGGAGGAGACGAGCAAGCACGTCCTCACGGAGTGCGTCATGTACGCGGCAGCGCGGCGCGAAGCATTCGGGAGCGACGTACTGGAGGAGGACGAACTTAGTGACATCCAATTAAAAGATGTCCTTATGTTCGGCAGGAAGACACGGAGATTCGGGGAGAGTTGCGGTGTGGGAGCGCTGCTGGGACAGTAACCGGCGGCCTCAGCCAAGGGGAACTGGGCTGAATGATCACCATAGAGGATCGACAGCCCGCCTGATCCAGCCAGGCGTCCCCACATCATCATCATCATCATCAAGTAGCAGTGCTTGCACTGCTGTGTTCCGGTGTGGAGAGTAAGACAGCCGGGGAAATTACGGGCACAAGAGGCATTGCATCTTAGTCCTCTAGGTTGGCAACGCATCTGCAATCCCTCCGGGGTTGCGGGTGTCTATGGGCACTGGTGATCACTTACCATCAGGTGACCCACTTGCTCGTTTGCCTTCCTATTCATATAAAAAAAAAAAAAAAAAGTGTATCATCGTCCCTTCTGTGCTGTATGCCTTGCCAGTTCGGGGCTCCGTAGAATTAGGGGTCCGTGGCATTTTCTAGTCCTAACATTACGTTACGCTATAGTTGGCTTAAGTTACGCTACTGATAGCCGACCTCTGGTAGGAGATGGTACCGGACGAAGATAGGCCTCTGTTTCGACTCATATACGTAAAACATTCATGCGGGCGAAGGACCAATAGCTTTAAGATGTCTACTCATGGTGTACGGAATCTAATCCTGCCGCTAAGTAGCAGTGCTTGCACTGCTGTGTTCCGGTGTGGAGAGTAAGACAGCCGGGGAAATTACGGGCACAAGAGGCATTTCGTCTTAGTCCTCTAGGTTGGCAACGCATCTGAAATCCCTCCGGGGTTGCGGGTGTCTATGGGCAGTGGTGATCACTTACCATCAGGTGACCCACTTGTTCGTTTGCCTTCCTATTCATATAAAAAAAAAAAAAAAACAAAAGTGCGTACCTGTACCAAGATGACCGTGGACTGTATCACGATGTGGACCTGCAGCATCTCCTTGGGCTTGACCCCGGCCACGGCGCTCCGCTCCCACACGCCCTCCAGCCTGTCGCTGATCATCAGCGTCGACGTCACCACCGCCGCCAGGAAGTACAGGATCCTGGAAGGTGCCACGTAGCGACTTTAGAGTTTACAATTAACAGGATCAGAAGGTAAATATTTTAATACTCTTTAATTTTATGGTCAAAACTCATTTTAGAATTCTGAAAATTCTGTCATAAAAAAATACAAAAAAGCTGACAGTAACACATGTTAAAAAACCGGTCAAGTGCGAGTCGGACTCGCGCACCGAGGGTTCCGTATCATTATCTATAAATATCTAAAACCAGTGTAAGCAGAGCCCTGTTCCAAAGCAAAATGTACGCAGTGTGGGGTTACTTTATATTGGTCACTGCTATATACAGACATACATACACATTTACGGTTTTCGCAATTATTCTTTAATCTGTGCTATAAGACCTACCTTCATACCAAATTTCAAGATTCTGCGTTCACGGGAACTACCTTGTAGGTTTTGATTCCCTTGAGAGTTGAAAATTTGCGGAAATTTGCGGCATAAACGGCTGTATCTTTTGATTGCGTTGGCTTAGAAGTTTGATTTTTTCACAGCTTCAAGGGACAGTAGACCTGAGTAATTGATATAAATTTCAGCTTCATACCTCCACGCGTTCCTGAGAAAAAGGGTCTTGACAGACGGACGGACGGACGGACAACAAAGTGATCCTATAAGGGTTCCGTTTTTTCCTTTTGAGGTACGGAACCCTAAAAACACAAAAAGGTATCCCTAGGTCACGCGAAGCTACTCACGACTCAACCACTTGCTTTATAAGTCGTCTGTGACTGTAGTGCACACTGCCAATTTTAAGAGTAACTAGATACATGATTGTGCAAAGAGCATTCATCGGGTCGGAGAAGTATTTTCTACGGAATATAGACTGCGATTACCTTTCTAGGGTTCCGTAGCTAAATTGGCAAAACCCTTATATCATCCTGTCCATCTGTCTGTCAGCCCGTATGCCTCAAGTATCTAACACGGATACATTTTAATCGGCTATGTAACGATGATTTTAAAAGAAGCCGTGGTAGCCTAGAAGCTGTACCGGCTTCTCAAGTCGTAAAAAAGTGTGGCAAACGAGCAAAGGTCACCTGATGGTAAATGATCATCACGACTCATGAGATACCGGCAACACCAAAGTATTGTAGATGCGCGCCAGCCTAGGGACTAAGATTGAATACATCATGTGTCAGCAATGTTTTTCTTTTTCTTTAAGTACATTTATATTGTAATGGACTTACGTGAGCATAACTCCGGGTGCCATAAACGAGGAAAACTGGGCATTGTCCTTTCCGTACACTGGCTCTTGGAAGTTGACTGGAACCTGGACAGTTCACGGGGTTACTTTTCATGTTTTATTTAGGTTTTGACTCATCGCCACAGTGTAAAATACCTTTATATCTAAATTTATTAAGCTAAGTAATCAAACAGCAGAGGAAAATTTTGTACTTTATACATCAAAACTAAATACACTAAGGGAAATTAGGAGTGTTTTCACGTTGATTTGGGAATGAAAAAGTATCGACATTAAAAGTTTATAAACAATTTGAAACTCTTAACTCTTGTAAGAGTGAATTCCACGCAGACGATATCACGGGATGGCTGGCTAGTAAATAATGAAATTGCACAATATTAGGATATCATAATTATACATACTGATGAGTTGATGATGATGACAATATTAGGGTAAAGTATTAAGGAACTTTCTTTGCCTCTCCAAAAAGATCCGTGACATCAAGTCATTTCAAAATGAAAGTACCTATCAAATATCAATAAGTTAAAGTAATTAGCAGTAATAGAGTAAGTCGCAGCGAACTATCGGTTTCGGACAGTAATACACATGCACGATACTTTCTTTGCGCCGAAAATCAATGTTTGGTAAATATACGATATTGAACGAAACAGTTGAAGAAGCTGTTTGGTCATTTCCTACAAAATAAATATACATGTCTTGAAACATCCAAACGGATTTTCAAGATTTTTTCACAACTAATAGAAATACTGATAGGTATCTATTTAGGGTAGTTTCAAGTGTTTACTTTGTGTATTTACATATTATTAAATTCGTTACCTCTGTGCAGTTAAACATGTCATACAGCGTGCGTGCTGAAACTTTACATAAATACATATGAAATACATATAATGTGTTAATGGTTTATATGTGGGATAAATTTGGAACATGATCGCATTGAATTAGGTAGAATCATCAAATGACGTTATGTAAAAGATAGGCATAAGTGATGGACAATGAGATTTCTACAAAATGTACTGCAATGTGCAGGCAAATTGTGATGTTGTCAAGTCTTGTACCATTGAAAAAAATTACTCCTGACCCACTGTAGAACGTTATCAGAGTAAATGTCACAATGATTTCTTTTGTCAATTCAATGTAACATCAACACGACATTACAGTCAAAAGGTTCCTCAGTTGATCAGGAATCAATTTGTACGATACGAAATTACCTAGATTACCCAACTTCCTGGAACCTTTTAAATATTAGACAAAACAGTATTACTGAGTTTTGGAAATGAAATGAAATGAAATTAAAATACGTTAACTCAAATAATAATAAATGTACATTAACAAAATTGAAAATGACGTTAAATTATACGAACTGCTTGCGCCATCTGGTAGGTGATTTTTAAAAAAAACATTTGAATGAAATGAAACCTAACATTATCCTCACCTTAATGTGGATAAAATAAATATTATCTAAAACTAAAAAAAACATTGATATGTGGTCGAGGCCTTAGAGTGCAGCGAGATCAGTTAATTTAAACAAAGAAGATTTTATACGGCTAGTTACTTATGCTTTTTAATAAATCTGAATAAAATAAATCGAAGAACGAAGTTTTACCACACGTATGAAATAGTGTATAAATATGAATAGTAAACATGTCCGTCTGTGTACGAACCTCAGCCAGCCGCTCCGGCCGTCCGCAGGCCTTCATGATCCGCTGAGAGAACAGCTTGTATGTTGTCATCAGCCTACTCTTCAAAAAATACGATATCTGATGATCTGAAATTATAAAAAATCTATTGAGCGTTTATCCATTGCGTTGAAATTGCAGCCGAGAAACGCCAGTCCGAGAATCTGGTGAGACTTTGACAAAAAACGTCTTCGGACGCTTTCACGATAAATTATCAATTGGTAGGTATATTTGGCAGCGCTACTAGTGGCATGTAATGGCACTAAGGAGTCACTCAGTGTGCACAACAGGCACAGGTGACCGATCTCAAGAGACTGCGCCTAAAACATGACAGAGTTTTACTATCTTGACCTCCTTGAGAAGATAGATCAATCATACAGTAAGGGAAATGTATTCTACGGTAAGGGTTTTGCCATGTGAGTATTTCCCTCACTATACTTATCTGATTTCTACCTTTGGTAACCTTAAAGAATACCTTAGATTTGTTGTTATAGGTTTGTTGCGCAGATGGTAAAATCCCATCGAGGGAATTTGCCATGTTGTAGGCGATGCGGCTAGCAACCCAACACTATTTTGATTCCCCTTTCCACCTATACGCCCACAAACATCTTGTCTTGTTACCTTAGGCTCTGTCTATCCCACAAAGGATAAAGACGTGATTTATATGTGTGTGTTGTTATACCTGTCATGTCAAGCCACACGCTAATGGTGCTGTCGTCAACGGTGTCATTACTAACGTCGCCCTCACGGAACCTTTCTTCTAACGCGATGCTGAAGTTCCTTGGTATGTAGATGGCCCCATACAAGTTGCCCTTACGCACCTGCTCCTTTGCTTCCTCCACTGAATCGTACCTTTTCTGGAACCGAAGCAACACTAATTAATTTTATTAAAATTTTTAACTGACTTCAAAAAAGACCGTATACTATTTTAAGGGTATATCAAGAGGGTGGTCCCATATACATTTGAAAAAAAAAAACAATCCTAAGGGTTAGAAAACAGGGGATATGGTCGATTGCTTGCTCACAGATTTTAATGCTGTGTTGTGTATTACAAACAAGACGATTCACTGTAATTTTTTTTTAATAAAAATTAAAAGCCTCTGGAAAATGGAAGCGGGCGGGCCATATTTGCCGTAAGTCTGATGGAAGATGGGGCAAAATGTTGTTCGAGTAGAGACCACGAAGGGATGTGGGGAGACAGCCGGCAAGATGGATCGACGATTTGGTGCGAGCGGCTGGGAAGGAATGGATGCGGAAAACTTGGGAGCGCACAGAATGGTCTAAAATGGAAGAGACCTTTACTAAGCGCTGGGTAGACCAAGGTTGAAGAAGAAAAAATATTTCACTTTTTAGCGGTTATTTTGAAGGCGGTTTTTAATTTTTAGTAAAATAAACATTTTTACACCCATGACAGCCACGACGATCGTAGGAATCATGTATCTTATTGTGATCTAGAATTATGCTAAACGTGGCCTTTTACTATGCTCTGTCTACTCCGTAAGGCATAAGGACGTGATTTATGTATGTATGTCGCAGATCGAAGGCAGCAGACAGCTGTGCTTTTGAGGCTCCTATGTTCGTCAGTTCGGAGCAAAACGGCTCTAGAAGAGACACGTAATAAAATTGGTTCTACTTGACTTACCTGTTTCATCATCATCATCATCTCAGCCATTACAAGTCCACTGCTGAACATAGGCCTCTCCTTTAGACCTCCAATAAGACCGGTTGGAAGCGGCTTGCATCCAGCGCGATCCTCCGATCTTAATGAGGTCATCGGTCCACCTTGTGGGTGGACGTCCCACGCTGCGCTTGCCGGTACGTGGTCTCCACTCGAGGACTTACCTGTTTAACCTTCTGTTTCTCCATTTCGTCGATGAGCCAGCAGCTCAGCATATACGAGCCGCACGTGTCGTTGTCGTAGTGTATGACATGCTGGAGACTGCTGTTGGAACATATGCCGTAACCCACTGGAAATAAGGAAGAAACTTGTATGAACAGTTACTCAAGGTGACGGGGGCCATCTCGGCAACGCTTCATTTGAGAGGTGAGGTCTTGTTTTGAGTAGCTCTTAGCAGTTGACAGAATATTCCGTGATAAAGTAAGTGGGCATCTAAGATTATATTTTGGAAATTTGCGAGTCTCCTTTTTTATGTCAGGGGGAAAACCAGCAAGCGGATCACCTGATGCAAAGTAAACACTGTTGCCTGAAAGAGTGTTGCAGGCACTTAAAGAAGAGAACAAGCTCGTTTCTTGAAGATCCCTAAGTCGTACAGCTCTGGGAATATTGGTTGGCTGATTCTGAGTACACGTGCGTGGAAAGAAGTTCCGCGAAAAATGCACGGTCTTGGAGTGCCAACTGTTGAGGTGATGAAGGATATTAAAGAGTTAAGAGTGGTACGATACAAAAATTTTGCAGCAGATAAACCGAACACTTCTTCGGAGCACTCCCCGATAAATGCGGTACAAGACGCATAGACGCATTACGCTTTTTTGTGGGGTTGAAGCAATTTATTGTGTTGTCCTATTGTCGTTGTGGGTTATCCCATATAGCCGGGTGCTGCACGCCGCGAGCGGAACCCCTCGTCCACACTAGGGTTTTAGGTTGCTGTAATGTACAACAGCTGCGGTTACAGTTCCCAAAAGAGTACCTGGCTTTAGAAGCTGCTGGAAGGCTGGTCTTCTATCAAGTAGACTTGGGCTGACTGCTGTTTCACGTTACATTAATCTAAATGAATAATTCGCACCCTTCGTGGAAGAAAGACGTAAGTCCCATGGTAAGTCAATAGGACTTACGTCTTTCTTCCACGAAGGGTGCGAATAGTCACTCACACTAACACACACACACACACACATACACACACACACACATACACACACACACACACACACACACACACACACACACACACACACACACACACACACACACACACAAACCACATACATACACACACACACATTTTTTTTTTTCCTTTCCAGATTTTTCTTTTTTTGTTTTGTATTCACGCAGGCCAGGGGCTGCGATGTACCACATCAATATGTACATTGTCTCTAGCAATAAATATTTTTTATTTTTATTTTTAAAACCCTAGTGCGGCGATGCCGGGAGTGGAACGCCATGTCCACACTAGGGTTTTAGGTTACTGTGCAACGTACGGTTATAGCTCGCTGATGAGTACCCAGCCTTATTTTGGTTCTCATTTGTACACTTATGTCTCACTTAAAGGTAGGCTATACCCTGGATTTATTGTAGTTTAGTGACGTGACTTACATGTTGAGAAGCGAGTTTCGTCGTTGACCACGGCCAGGCTGAGGTCTCGGGGGTCGTGGCCGACTGCGGAGAAGAATGCCACCACCTGGATGATGGGGAACAGGACGGAGAAGACCAGGCCCCTGGAGACAGACACATCAGATGAAGTTTAGTGGTATGTCGTAGTAAACAGAAGCATTTAGGTACGACTGAGGGCGGAGGTCATGAGAACTATGTCATCTTAACCTTCGAACCACGCCTTGATCATATAAATTTCTAAACGACACTGAACATTAGAACACAGAAAAATCCGAAAAGTAAAGCTATGGCCGTATAGTGGTTCAATAGGAAGGTTTATATGGATAATTGAGTCATAGACGGTTCTGGCTGAAAATCAGTGCTGCAGGTGTCTAACACCTCAGCGTATTGCTGAGCCAGCGACCGTTTCACTTTTGCGAAGACACACAACGCTGATGATATATTTTTTATGTGTATGTTTTTTTTGTTTTACCTTGTTTATTTTCTATAAAATTGTGTATATTATCTTATATTTGTGTGTCTTGCAAAAAGGAATAAATTTCTTCTTTCTTTCTTTCTTAATTCTACGCAAACGAAATCACGGGCAGAAGCTAGTGAGTATTTAATACAAAACAACTAACTTAAGCACCTGCTGATGTATTTCGGTTTAGTTTTAAGACCAAGCGATTCCAAAAACATTAATAAAGGTTCGACCACACTGACGCGTAAAATGGTGGACAAATGTGACGCCTGCGACACGTCACTGCGTATACGCGGCGGTGTGCTCGCTCCTTAAGTCCTGCTGGTGTCGAGCTGTGCGCTTAGCAACACAATTAGCGATTCAATTTAATTTATACGCTTTGGACAACGCACCCAGGATGCCTGGAGAACTGCTGCAGATTCTTGATGAGCACTGCCCGGTACCGCGCCTTGGACAGACCTCTGACGTCTATTTCCTTCTCCTTCTTTGTCAACACCTGGAAAAGACAAATTCCAAATTTAATGCAATAATGTTAATATTACCTGTACATTAATCACGTCTTGCAGGGTCACCCTTGCAGGGTAGAGAGAGCCTAAGGTAAGAGGACCTAAAGGCACCGTTTAGCTTGATTGTGGGTGTGTAGGTGGAAAGGTGTGTAGGTGATATTATGACCCCTAAGATCTTCGCATATTAACTCAATGGGCTTTTAACATCTGCGCGGGAAGAGAAGCAACTAGTACATTCTATGTTTTCCATTGCTCCCAGAGCAGCATGAAAGATACTATAAAGCAAAGATGTTGAAATAGAATAAAATCTCAACGTTTAAGAAATTGAAATAAGAATAAGAAAGGACAAATTGCCAATATTGCCTGCGTGACTAACGACCTGGGGCCTTACCATGACGTCTTAACGCGATTCAATTCCGACTCAGTTTAGGTTTAAGCTGTCATTTTCAATAAGGATCCGACAGCGAGCGAACCAAAACTAACCATCCTCGTCGCCACTGAAGAATCTGGTACTTGGGGTCTACAGTATTAATCCAGCTGAATAAAACACGTCTTGATGATGATTCGTTTAATCTGAGACTGACAATATTATAATCTACCCTCATGTTCTAAGATGCACTTTTAATTATAACTACCCACATATATTACACTGAACTGAATCGCATTAAGACGTCATGGTAAGGCCCCTGGTTTGCTGTCACTGTTTTTGTTTTAATTGTAGATGCGCCTCCTGAGGCTCCGTAGAATGACAACACGTACAGGATAGGGCACACCAACGTTTAATAAAGGAATAACAAAAGGAATAGAAATATTTACAATAAAGGAATTTAAGAAACTGTAAAGCAAGGAATGATATTAAGGATCGACTGCAGCAGCAAGGGCTAGAACGTGAGGCGTCTGTTACGCTGGTTCGAAGGCGAATGAGGTCCTCGGCATTTTGAACGGCCGCGCAGTTCCACGCGCCGGTTGGCAGATGTTCGCACACTAGCCTGCCAGCACGCTTAACCGACTGCGTCCAGGGGGGTAATGAATGTATCTGGCCGCTTCATAATGAGTATACTCACATCAGTGCTGCTGGTGACCACACTGAAGTCCTCGCGGGAGCTGAACCGGCTGTCTGCCGGACTGACGGCGCCGTCCGGGATCACGTCCGGCGATGCGGTCAGAGCTGAGACAAGTGAAATGTAAATTAAAAATTGAAAAAACCAGACGTATAGTAGGTACGGTCAACTCAATGGCATCTTGGGCCACTTGACCTTATCGCAATAAGTAATCGGCTTGTTATTCGTGTCTGTCAGTGTCGAAGTACTCCGACTTTGATTGTGAAAAGGTTCTACAGTGGCATATGGTACTGTACAGTCAACGAACTGAGGAAAAATGGAAGTGTTTCTAGCACTCAATCATCACTACATAGTATAAAATAAAGTCGCTTTCTCTGTCCCTATGTCCCTATGTATGCTTATATCTTCAAAACCACACAACGGATTTTGATGCGGTTTTTTTTAATAGATAGAGTGATTCAAGAGGAAGGTTTTTATGTATAATTCTACGCAGACGAAGTCGCGGGCAGAAGCTAGTAACCTATATCTAAAAAAACATTTGTAATCTGTGTAACGGGATTTACGCATACAGAAGACGCAGTGGCGTAACTATAGGGTGGCAGGGGTGGCAAAATGCCAGGGGCCCGTAGATCCTGGTAAGGGCATATATTTGTGTGATGAGCATGAATATTTGTTCCTGAGTCATGGATGTATCTATTTAAGTATGTATTTCTCTGTACATCGTTGTCTATTACCCATAATACAAGCCTTACTAGCGCTTACTTTCGGACTAGATCAATTTGTGTGAATTATTCCCCAGTATTTATATTTTATTTATATTTATATAAAACTAGCTGTTGCCCGCAACTTTGTCTGCCTAGAATTCGTTTATTGCTATCCCGCAGGAATCACGCAATTTTCCGGGATAAAAAGTAGCCTATGTGTTATTCCAGACTATAATCTATTTATGTTCCAAATTTCATCCATATCTGTCCAGCCGTTCTGGCATGAAAGAGTAACAAACATCCATACTCACAAACTTTCACATTTATAATATTAGTAGGATTCCAAAATCTCAACCACTAGATCTAGAGACATGACATTTTGCAAGGTTGTTCTTCATACAATTTTAATCTAGAACGACGATGTAATTTTTTGGAATTTCCATGTTTTTTTTTGTAAAATAGTATTTATTTGTAGCAGCTGGTAAAGACCAGTTCTGTATAAAAAACCTACTGGATCTCCTGGGTGACGCATGGTGTCGCATTGCGAGCTGCAAGAACGCCTCCTCCAAGGTGTCGCAATCCATCTTCCGCATGAGATCGACCGGTGATTCTTCGGCTAGGAGCTGCCCGTCTCGCAGGAGGCCGATCTGTAAACAAAAACATAAAAACATAAGTATAATTATAAACAAACGGGTAAAGCTAGGATGTGTTACAAAATTAGGTAAGTACGTATATTATACATCTAATAAAAGAGTACAAAATTTGAAAAATACAATCTTACTCTTGCCATCTTTCGTCACGAAACAATATTAAAATCAAATAAGACCCCACCCCGCGATTGCGACGTTATTTGTGGAGACGATTTTTGAATAACAACCCGTCATCTTGACTCAAATGATTGTTCTAAGCATAAGTGCATGTCGTACAACACACATAAATCACGTTTTTCCCACGGGGTAAACAGAGTCTAAGGTAACAAGATCAAAGGCCATATAGTAGCATGATTGTGTGGTGGAAAGTGAAATCCAACAAAATAGTGATGGATTGCTGGCTCATAGCTTATAACAAGATTCCTAAGATTTTCACCCATGCGGGAAAGGAAACAACTGGTACAGTGGCGTAACTATAGGGTGGCAGGGATGGCAAAATGCCAGGGGCCCCTAGCTCTACGGGGCCCTGAACTGAGTTAGTTTAGAGCACAGAAGGGACGCTGATGCACTTCTTTATATTGAGGAAGGAGCCCCATCTAACGAATTTGCCACGGGCCCCAGACGTTGTAGTTACGCCACTGAACTGGTACATTCTAAGTTATTTCTTTGCTCCCAGACCACGGAAAAAATGTACTATATTACCTATCAGTATCTAACAACTACAGGGTCCATCAACTTTAGCATGATCCGAGATAGTTGAATCACGCAACAGTCGCCTTGAAACCGTAGGACTGTTTTATTACCCAATAATTCGTAGTCCATTTGATTTAATTCTTGGTCAACACAGTTTAGAAAGTCATGTTCTTGCACTGGTTTAGGTAATTGTTGGAATACCAGCAAATTATATAGTTATACTAAATACGTCCCTAGCGTGTTTCATGGAAATTAATACCGTCTTTCCCAGGGTTTCCAAGATAAACAATAGAAGATAAAACTACTGTACCGGACCCTGTTTTTTGTTTACTTATTATTTTTATTGTGTGACTTTTCCACAATTTGTGATACTTTATTGTCAATTCCTATTTGTAATTATTACTTAATTTGATAACTTCGATTGCATTTTATTGTGTAATTTTATTATATCATAATTCGACTGCAACGGAGACCAAAGAGCTGGCAGCTTCCTCGCACAGCGAATTAGTACTTTTTAGATTTATTTTAGTTTTAGTTTAATTGGTTTATCTTGTAATAAATTTATTTTTTTACATTTAAGTAATTACACATTAAGTTTATATAAGTGTTTTGTAATTAAAAAAAAAGTCATTGTTGCAATTTTTTTTTGTTTGTCATTGAATTTTGACTATTATTTATTCATTATTGTAATGCAACCATGATACTTGTTTCTTTACGATTATGACAGAGTCACATTTTATTGCACCTCATTACGTTTCTCTTTCATTTCTAATTGACGATCTTTTCGTTACTTTTATATCTCTCAACATAAAAATTATTAGATAACTTCCATGCTGGTTTGGGAGCAAAGAAAAAACCTAGAACGTACCAGTTGCTTCTCTTCCCGCGCAGATGGCAAAGCCCATCGACGGAATGAGCGAAAATAATAGGAATCATGTATAGGCGATGCGGCTAGCAACCCATCACTATTTTGATTCTATTTTCCATCTATACGCCCACAATCTTGCTAAACGTGGCCTGTAGATCTTGCCACCCTAGGCTCTGTCTGGATAAAGACGTGATTTATGACGACCGGATGGCCCAGTGGTTAGAGAACCTGACTATGAAGCTTGAGGTCCCGGGTTCGATCCCCGGTCGGGGCAGATATTTGTATGAAAAATACGAATGTTTGTTCTCGAGTCTTGGATGTTTAATATGTATTTAAGTATGTATCTATCTATAAAAGTATGTTTATCCGTTGTCTAGTACCCATATTACAAGCTTTGCTTAGTTTGGGGCTAGGTCAATTGGTGTCAATTGTCCCAAGATATTATTATTATTATGTATGTGTAACTCACCTTGTGTGCTTGTCGGGTTTCGTCGATGTAGTGTGTCGTGATGATGACGGAGGTGCCTCCGCGGGCCACTTCCGTCAGGAAGTCCCATATCCTGGAAACAAGGAGACCAGCTCAATAAATAGGTACAAAAAACATTTTTTGTTTACCAAACAAGATCAAAAGCGGTCTGGCACTGTCTTCTCGAACTATGACTTTGGTGGAATCATCACACCATCGGGGTTATAATTATTCCAAAAATTGTATTGAATTGAGGTTGCTTTAGCAAAGTAAAAATTATTTTCCAAAAAAGTACATTACAACGACAGATGATTCAATGCAGTGGCGTAACTATAACGACGGGCCCGCGGCAAATTCGTCCTTCCTCAATATGAAGAAGTGCATCAGCGTCCCTTCTGTGCTCTAAACCAAGCCAGTTCGGGGCCCCGTAGAGCTAGGGGCCCCTGGCATTTTTCCACCCCTGCCTCCCTATAGTTACGCCACTGATTCAATGACTACACTAGGCTCAGCATCATGCCACGAAAAAGAGACAAAATAAGAGTTAACATGAAATATAACCATGAGGTCGCAAGACGGCGAGTGATTTACACGTGTAAATTTGCGTATTGTTGTATGGAATTCAGTATAGATGTTTAAGATTCCACTAAGTGACCATAAGCTATTAGTAATTGCGTGCGCATCGCGTGCATGAACCGACATGGCTTGCCTGATTATACTGTACAGTTCAATGAGAAAAAATACGTAAATGATCAGCTAAAATATCTAAAACTTAAATGCATCCTTTGATACGGTACTTAAAAATACTCATTTTGCGTAAGATAGAAACCTATTGAGGAAACGGGCAAAAATCTTAGGACACATGTTAAAGACAGGCGGCGGCTCACAAATCACTATTGATTCCCCTTTCCACCTATACGCCCACAATCATGCTATACGTGGCCTTTAGGTAGGTTACCTTGGGGTCTGTCTACCCTGTAGGGATATAGACGTGATGTATGTATGTATGTGTGTGTGTTTAGAATAATTACAATTTAGTTAGCCTTGCTTGTTAATATGCTGGGATGAGATCTTCTAAGCCGTTTTTATAGTAGTTAGATTGGATATTAAATTATTAAATTAAATACCTACATAAATTACGGTCTTTATCCCCTACGCGATAGGCAGACCCTAGAACAAGACCAAAACATGATTCCTAATATTTTCGCTCATTCCTTCAATACGCTTTTGGAATCTACGCGGGAACAAAAGCAGCTGGTATATTCTATGTTTTTCATTGCTCCCAGACCATGGAAGTAACAAAAAAACTTACTATTACATATATTAGGTACGCCAATTTTGTGTATATGTAATAATGTTTTTAATGTTTTTAATGTTTTTTTTTTCTCTCTTTGTTTTTCGTTGCTATGTATAAGATAAGTTTCTGTAAAATTCGCATGCTATTTTTGAGTAAAGTTATTTTGGTTTGGATTAGGTACCATGTTGCTGCCCATTTTTTCCGATCCGTTGCCACATCTACCACAAACTCTTGGTGGGAATTGGTTTAGGGTGCTGGCTATGCCTACTGCACTACGTCCTAATTATTTGTTTTAAATTGTGTCTGTATCTGTTTTTTTCCCCAATAAAGAAAATAAAAATAAAATTTTTAGTTGGAGCTGACTATACCCCGTTTCAAAGTCTCGGCCAACTCTGCTATTGTTACAAACGCCATGTTTCGCAACTATAATTAATTGTAAGCATCATCGCAATAGCATGACGCGAGTACACCTAATTAACGGATAATAATTAACTATAACACGACATAGGAGTTAGGCCCGTCCTTCTCAAGGAGCGTCCTCAGAGCATTCTTACCCGAGCATTTGTAAACGAGAATCAACGCAAGCTTCTCTCAACCCCACGAAATTCGAATATTCGACGCCGAATGCTCATTACAAGCAAATGCTCTCTGAGGACCTTTTAGCACAGCCCGATTTTTGAAAGCACATGTGTGAAAATACCACTCGAAAGTGGTGAAAAATTGTGCTGAATTTGAAATACGAGTAGCATAAAACAACCACAGCTCTCATTAATCTTGTGAACTTATCGAAACTTTTAACAAAATATAAGCTGATTTATATCACTTTCGAGTGATGTGTTTTTAAAAATCGGGCCCCAGTTTAAAGTGCAAGAAAAACCATGCCAGTCGTATTACATTGCGGCCCCGGGTCAACGACTTCTAACCCTTTCGCATCGCGGCCTGGCAATGAACTTGCTGAATTTTTTGCAAGTCTAAGGGACTCGATTACCCGAAGTAGGTACCATTTGAAAGTAGAAAAATCTGTGTGCTGCCAAACTAAAGTGTATGCGTAGCTCACACGATTTGATTTATCTCAATATTTGCAATTCTAAATCACTAAATTGGAATCTTTCAATGTAGAACTGTCAAGCGGGAAGATTTTCGGCTTTAAAATAATAATGTATTTAATAATATGTAGTAATACCTACCGGTCATTAGATATCGTTCCAATTTCACGTCTTTGAATTTTGGATAATTTTCTGATACTTAATAAATTAAATTTGAATTTACAAAAATATGATTTTTGATATCGGATCAGAAATATCGGCTCAAATTATCGATACTTATATATTACTAGCTACTGCCCGCGACTTCGTCTGCGTAGAATTATACCTACATAAAAATTTAAAAACCTTCCTCTTGAATCACTCTATCTATTAAAAAAAACCGCATCAAAAAGCATACATAGGGACATAGGGACAGAGAAAGCGACTTTATTTTATACTATGTAGTGATTACCGATAGTTCTTCAACAAGCCTTCCCAAAGATAAACGGTAAATGATTCATTGTTGCCGGATTGCCGCAGGTTTCTCAACGGCCGAGATTGCCGAAATGTGGCAACGCCTCGGATGCATCAATGAACACTTGGGCAACTGTCGGAGCGGCGAGCTGGTTTATGACTTGACCGATGTTGTCAATGGACTTTTGAGGAAAATGGCCGTTTACGATGTTTTATCTAATATTGTGATTTTCGCAGGTGTCTAGTTTATCAATAACTAGCTACAGTTGCCCGCGACTTCGTCTGCGCAGTTTAAATTAAATTAAAAATTAGATTCCGAGCAGGGTCCCGATTTTTGAAAGCACATGTGTGAAAATCCCACTCGAAAGTAGTATAAATCTGTTTAAATCTTCAAAATTACAGCTCTAATAAAATTTTTGACTAGGTCACAAGATTAATGAGAGCCCATCTTCTAAGCTACTCGTGTTTAAAATTCAGCACAATTTTTCACAAGTGTTTTCAAAAATCGCCCCCTGGTATCTTCTGCGTATGTTACGCCCTATGCAAATGTCCGGGGGTGTATTAGCTATCATATTGAAATGTCCTCCTACCACAGCGCAGCGAGATCGAAGAACAATGCCAAGTAAACAAATTAAATGACTTCATTTGTTTTGTGCTTCAAGACTTGTGACATTGGTGAAGAACTAAGGCTGTACCATTGACCAAGGTTTAACTTGAATACATATTATTTTTAAAGTGGAAGCGTTTATGGGCTGGATGTGTGTCATGCATGAGCCTCGAGCCACTTATATCAGCTGCAAAAAAAGGACGACAACATGTACTTAAAAATAAAAGGACTATTATTTTCTATTATTAGGACTAGTATTTGATAGTACCTATCATTTGAAAAACAGCGCCTTCTCTCGTCCCTGGTGAGCAGTAAGATGTTCCACGGGAGTTTGTAATTGTGTCGTACAGACACATCATTCAAACAGATGACGCTTAGCGACAAAAAATTCGCATAGTAACAAAGGTCACGTGACAGTTAGTAACAGGTAGAAAAATTCGGAGACTACCCACCTGCTATGGGTGGTGTAGGGGTATAGCACGCGTCATGGAATGACGAGGATCCGGGTTCGATTCCCGGCCATAGCTTTACTTTTCGGATTTTTCTGAGTTCTAATTTTCATAGACATTTAGAAATTACTATTATTTTCTGTCTATCTCTTTTTGCCTAAAGTTAGGTTTTACAAAATTTGTATAAAAAGTTAATACAAAATATAAAAACATAAAAACCTAACCTAGGGTGCCGCTGGCAGCGAGGCGAGGCCTAAGCTACCGGTGGTCAGGGCGACAGAGAGAGGAACCTCCTGACTATCCGAGCCGTGTCCAGGAGTACCGCCTTCTGTATCTGGCCCTTGACCCAACGACCTAGCGAGAGCCTTTTAAGGTGATGGTCAAGGCTCTTCGCTATTAGACCGTTCGCTGAAACGACTATCGGGACAGTGATCGTGGAATCAACAGGCCACATGGCAATAACCTCTTGAGCCAAGTCAAGGTACTTGCTGACTGTCCTTCTGGGCCTTCACGACGTTCACGTCATGGGGGATCGTGATGTCTACGAGCACTGTCTGGCGCTTCGATCGATCTATCAGCACGATATCAGGTTTATTGGCGACAATAGTCCTGTCCGTGATGATAGATCGATCCCAATAGAGCGTGACACTATTATTATTATTGTTTGTTGCAGTTGTCTCTGTGACTTGTCTAGATAGGCAGGCCGAGCGACTCTGACTCTGACTCTGACTCCGAAAAGTAAAGCTATGGTCCCGGCCATAGCTTTACTTTTCGGATTTTTCTATGTGTTCTAATTTTCATAGACATTTAGAAAATGTATACGCAGGTTATCGGCGAACATCTTTTCTCTCTTCCGTTTATATAATATAATCTCGCCTCCCTTTCTACATCTATCCGTCCCCCTCACCTCTCTTCTACTTCCTTAAACCTTAAATCGTTTGCATACTTTAAAAGCCGGTCAAGCCACGTATCTTACGGACCAACCAATTTGATTTGTGGTACCATTCCACAGTGAGCTAAATAATGTCTTATTTCATAAATACAGCAAAGCCTGGTGAGACACGGTTCTACGTGGCGGATAAATTAAACTGGTCGACCTGTATCTGTTGTTTAATTATTTACATTTAAAGAACTGAGTAAACTTTCAAAGACGGAAACTCATTGGTGTGGCCAGTATCCTTAAATATTGTGCAATGCAACAAGGCCAATGTTAAATAAATAAATAATAACTTGGGATAAGTGACACCAATTGACTTAAGTTCCCAACTAAGCAAAGCTATTGTAGGTATTTGATACAACAAAAATTCTGGATTGCGTTCTTGTGAACATAAAAAATCAAGAAGTAAAAATTCTTGATTCATTTGATACATACCTACATCACTATTTTGATTTCCCTTTCCACTTATTCGCCCTTAATTATGCTAAACGTAGCTTTAAGGTTTTGTTACCTTAGGCTTTGTTTCCCCCTTTAGGGATAAAGACGTGACATATGTATGTATGTTATAGTTAAGCTATATTTAAATCTGCGCAGACGAAGACGCGAACAGCAGCTAGTATTATAAAGAAGTAGGTAAAGTTTGTAAGCTTGTGAGGTGGTCGTTGGTAAGCTCCAGAGAGAGACAGAGACACACAGACCCAGATCTAAGATCTACTGAATCGATTTTTTTTTACCAAATAGAAGCCACATTATGTTTAAGTATAGGCTATATTTCAATCTGCGCAGCTAACAACACAACTAGTTCTTTATATTAGTTTTAAAACAACAAAACGTCTCGAAAACGTCCGTGTAAGCGCAATCACTATGGGCAAAGGCAGCGCCACTAGCGGCACGAAAGAGCAACAGCTGTCAAAGTATTTGACACTTGAACGCTAACGTAGAAGACGTTTTTTGTGACAAAAAACTTACACTAAGCACTCTGATGACATCTTATTTACTCCCTTCAACATACAGCAAACATTT
The DNA here is from genome assembly GCA_932294345.1 of Pandemis cinnamomeana. Classification (NCBI taxonomy): domain Eukaryota; kingdom Metazoa; phylum Arthropoda; class Insecta; order Lepidoptera; family Tortricidae; genus Pandemis; species Pandemis cinnamomeana. The sequence goes on along the minus strand of OW028724.1, from coordinate 3,519,816 downwards.
GAAAGACACGCAATTCGTATGTTGACGATCTTCTTGAAAATAGACAAATTAAGTGTTACTCAAACAACATAAGACACTAAAGTGCGTCAACGTAGCACGACACTATAGTTCATTCCTGATAACAGACCAATTTGACTGGAGCATGCTACGCTAAATAAATAAAGACATACGTTTTTTTTCTGCCATCCGTCTAATTTCTCTTAGCGTACGTTATTTGCAAGGGGGCTTTTATACACACATACATACATTCATAAATCAGTTTTATCCCGTACGGGGTAGACAGAGCCTAGGATAACAAGATCCAAAGGCCACGCTTAGCGTGTGGGCGCCAGGTGGAAGTGGACAGGGGAATCAAAATAGTGATGGGAAGTCGCATCGCCTAAAACATGATTCCTAAGATTTTCGCCCATTCCCTCGATGGGCTTTGCCATCTGTGCGAGAAGAGAAGAAGCTGGTACATTCTATGTTTTTTCTTTGCTCACAGACCAGCATGTCATTCACAGTCATCAATCTCTTCATACATGCTCGTCGGTTTCAGGTACTCCTGACCTGACCTTTTTCCAAAACGTCTCCTATTTGGTTTCGGAACGTCCGTCTAGGCCTTCCCCTCCCAACGTAACCATTCACACTCCCCATATAGATCTGTTTAGTTAGTCTACTTTCATCCATCCGCTCTAAATGCCCAAACCAACTAAGCATACTTTTTTCTATCCTAGTCACTAAATCCTCTTTCACACCAGCACGTTCTCTTATCACACTGTTCCTTATTCTATCTTTCAGCGATACACCTTCCATACTCCTTAACGCTCTCATTTCTACTGCATTTATTCTACTTTCATGCTTCTTTTGCGATACCCAAGTTTCGCTGCCGTACATCAATGTTGGAACAAGCACCCCTCTGTGGACAGCCAGACGCGCCTTCTTCGACACCTTCGATATTAGCATGCTCTTGTCGAATTTGTCTATCGCTATATGGAATGTACTATAAAGTACGTCAAAAGTTCTGAGACACTAGCTGTGTCAATTGATTAAGTAAAGAATCATGTTCCTCTAAAACAGTGTTTGTTTGAGAGTTAGACCACTTGTTAATTAAATTAACGCGGAGACAAAGATCCGTTTTAAATTATTTCTAAGGAAATATAACGCATATTGGAAACTTTGACGACCGGTTGGCCTGTGGTTAGGGACCCAGACTATGAAGCTAGAGGTCCTGGATTCGAGTCCCGACAGGAGCAGCCACTTCGTAGGATGAATGTTATAATGGATGTTATAAGTATTTAAGTATGTATTTTGAACCATAAAACATACCTGTATATTTATCTATGTAGCTACAAACAAATATTGCTTGTTTTATAGCGAGATATATGACAATTTATAGGTAATTGGTACATGGCTTTATTGTAAAGCCATCCAATTTTATGGGTGTTTTGAGTAATGTTATTAGCGAACAATAAATTCCGATTATGTCAACTATACACAGAAAAATAAAACTTTATCGCTTTGTCAGTGTTGAAGATGTTAATTATTTTACAATTAACAAATAACTGACTAAATAAATTAATATCTTCGGAAAATAAACATTTCGCAGAGATTCAATTAAGTCTACTTCTGACTGTCAAGTTCTCCGATATATGCGGGATGGCGTTTTGGTTTCAGTTTCTTCGAAAAATCATGTTTCGGTGGCACACTAAAAATAAGACACGGCACATCAACCACCTAGGTTCATCATCATCATAAAAGTGGCCAGCATACATATACGCCCGACTGCTGGGCACAGACCTGTAGGCTTATTACCTAACTCGCTCGCAATCGCCATCGTGTTCATTTTGACAGTTCATGATGAGCTGGCAATTGGCATCGGAATCAGATAGCTGTCACATTCATACAAGAACTCTCAAAATGAACACGATGGCGATTGCGAGCGAGTTAGCTAATAAGCCTACTGCTCTAGGTCTAGATCTGGTTCTTCACACACCATCGAACTGCGAAGCATTCGGGAGCGACGAACTGGAGGAGGACGAGCTTAAAGATATCGAAGTAAAAGATATCCTTATGTTCGGCAGGAAGATAAGAAGATTCGAAGAGAGTTCCTCTGTGGGAGTGCTGCTGGGACAGTAACCGGCGGCTCCAACCAAGGGCAACCGGCAAGGGCGTCGCCAGCCGATGGCGCAGGGGGGGGGGGGGGCAAGTTGACTTTACCTACTACAATTCATACTTTTCTCATTCTCTATGACTAGTCTAGGACTTTGGTTGCATTATATTTGGCAACTTTTTTAGAATCTCTAGAGGGGGCAGCTGCCCCTCCCTGCCCCCCTTGGCGACGCCCTTGGCAACCGGGCTGAATGATCGCCACAGCGGATTGACAGCCCGCCTGACCCAGCTAGTCCCCACAACATCATCATCGTCATCACCATCGAACTGCTCTGAAGATTTCTGCGACTTTCCTCACTACCTACCTATCTTTAGATTACAAAAAAGAATTACGAAACGCTTCTAGAAAAGGTAGGTAGTGCCCCGCCTTCTTTTTTTTTCGTCTTGGCAGTGGCACTGCCTTGAACCCAGATCAAAATCGGACTACTCTGTCAGGGCCGGACCGTGAGTTTAGGGGGCCCTGGGCTAATACTACTTAGGGGCCCACCTAATCACTCAAAGTATAAAAAAAAAATTGACTTTGACTTGACTTAGCTGGGCCCTTGAGCCGGGCTGAAGCCCAAAAAGCCATATGGTAGATCCAGCCCTGTACTCTGTAAAACAATATGCGCGTCGAATTGAGAACCTCCCCCATTTTCATTCGTCGCTTAAAAACTACATTTAAAACACATCTGGTGGAGTGTGAATGAAGGTCTTCGCACATTAGACCAACTCCACGCCAATCCGACACCAACTCAACTCACACTCTCGATGAGTAGTCAACTAGTTGATCCACCCAATGGTCACTAGTGGGCAATGCGTTGTCAACGAGTGGACAACGCGGTGTCAACGAGTGGACGAACGCAGTCAACGAACAGTCAACGCAGTCAACGAACGCATAGTCGTTGCGTGGACAACGTGTGGTCGTTGCGTGGACGACGTGTGGTCATTGCGTGACAAACGTGTCGGGGTTGACCTTTAGTGTACGATGCGTACGCCACTCGTTGTACACTACTTTATGATCATTTTTTGAAATTAAACCTAGAACATATGACACAGGGCTTAAATTTCAATGTCTAGCATAGAGTCGAGTCGCCGTTGAGTTGTTTTAATGTGCGAAGACCTTGAGTGACTCACCTTTCCCGCAGCACAGGGTCCAGCCCAACAGTGGGTTCGTCCAATATCAGCAACTCTGGCTCATGCACCAGCGCGGCCGCCAGCGACACCCGCCGCTGCTGCCCCCCCGACATGGACTTGATGAGTCTGTTCGCTTCAGGGAGCTCCAGGAGGTTGGTGAGGAACTCGAACCGTTCGTTGAGCTTCTTCATCTCCATACCGTAGATGCGGCCGAAGTAGTACACTGCGTCACGTACTGTGAACTCGCCTACGAGTGCTATGTCCTGTAACAGATAGTGGTAATCATAAAATCTCTGGCTTTTACTATTCTGACCAGCAAAAGCGGTTCGCTTTTCACACAGCTTCGTATGGAAAGTGACCCGTTATTTTAGCTCGATAGTGTATATATACGTCTTAAACTTGATCCGGAAATCCGGAATACTTCAATGGTATACTTTATTGAATCAGCTGTTACTCTGCGGAGGTCCACTACAAAGAACAAATAGCACATTACACCTTCAAGGATGGTGAAATAAAGAATGTCTCAGATCGCAGAAATTGGTCGTTGTCGCAAGAGCCAAAGGCCTGAGGTGTGTACAAAATGTTACGTCTTCTCCTGGCCAGGAAGTGGTCCGCTCGCGAAGCTTTAGTGATTAGCGAGGACATTGTGCTTGCACTTTATTAATAAATTTTAGAATTTTAATAAATACCTAAGCCGCTCGTCGCGCCCCCCGTTGGATTACCCTACGCCCCCCAAGTGGGGCGCGCCCCACTGGCTGGGAACTCCTGCTATACGCTATTGTATAAATGTCAGGCTGGGACCAGAATCGAGTTCAATTTGAATGATTCAAAAGAAGGTTTATACGTATAGTAGTTTGACAACCCGTGCGAAGCAACGGCGAGACGTCAGTTTAGAATAACAAAGGAAGCATTTCATAAATAAATACATAGATTTTGAGTTGTATTTACTGTCTATTTTAATTGCGGAATTGAAAACAATAGATGCACAGGTTCAGGGAGAATCTGATTTCTCATAATTATGGTGTGATACGTGCTCATTCTAATGCTTTAATTACGCTCTTAACGATCAATTAAGTATTATTCTATACAATAAAAATACGAGAAGAAAAATAAATACGAGATATCAACAGAATTTTATTAGCTTCATCAACAATTTCATCATCCTGTTAAATTCCTATAGCTAGGCGTAGGTCTTTTAGAATAGAAGGTCTTGGTTTGTAGTCTGTACAAGGCCCATTGAACTGCTTCGCAGGTGATTTATCGGAGCCAATGGATTAGTGAGCAGTATTCTAAATACGGAAGGTTCTCGGGTGGCGATCACGTGCCGGATAACGCAGCGTAATAGGCCCCCTCACAATATGGACTGATGAACTGGTGAAGGCTCCAGAGTCCGCTGGATGAGGGTCGCGTAAGACCGGTCTTTATGGCGGTCGTTGGGCGAGGCCTGTGTTCAACAGTGGACATCTTTTAGATGATGATGATGATTACGTATTTTAAATCTATGGTTCAACTAATATTATTTACTTGTGGCACACCCCACCCTAGGACCTGGTGCTCCGCTTCTCATCTACCAAGCATTCAAATTTCCAAGCCAATCTTTTGGTCTCTCAGCTCAGAGACGATCTTATATTACCGTAATGCTCCCGAGTTCTGTGTGTATCTAATTTTAATTACGTGAGCAATGTAGGTACTGTATCCCACCCTAGGATCCCAGAACCCCACCCTCCTTCTCCCCAGGCTACCCTCGCAGCACCCAGACTTCCCTGCCGTTGAGTTTTCGTCTCCCCAAGCCGTCTAATCTTTTGGTCTCGTCTCAGTTAGTTCAGAGCTGATCAAATCCGGTATCGTTAGTTTGTCCGAACTCTATGGTCATCATCGTCATCATCATCATCATCAGCCTATACTAGTCCACTGCTGGACGTAGGCCTCTCAAACTATACACCACTGTGCCAGCCACTTTACGGAGAAGCTCCACCAATTATAAGGGTGTCCTACGCTACGCTTACCGAACCGCGATCTCCACTCGAGAACTCGTTTGCCCCAGCGAATGTCGTCTATGGTCGTCTAATCTTATTTACCTGTGGCATGTACCCCACCCTGGGTCCTGGTACCCCGCTCCCCTTCTCCCCAGGCCGCCCTCCCAGAACCCAGATTTCCCCGCTGTTGAGTTGTCGTCTCCCCACGATACTGGAGAGGAGTGTGGTCTTGCCGCATCCCGAAGGACCGAGGAGGCCGTATCTGTGAAGGAAGATGTGGTAATTAGGTACTAATTGCATACAGTATAGTGGTTCCAAGAATGTCTCACCTGGTTAGGGGTTTTTTATCAGCTTTGCAACGTTGGGATTCAGTAATTGAAAAATTGGTGCCATCTATTGGAAAATTCAGTAACTAATAAAAGGTTACTTTCACCTTACGTTAACAAAGGGAAAAACGCTTTCTGCCCTGCGCAGGGGCATTATGTTACGACAACGGTCATGTTCAAGTCTGACCTAAACGCGGAACGAATGTGAGCCATTTTGGAATGATATTGACCTTTTAAATTGCCCTTTGCCAATAGATTGGAAATGGTTTCGTGAATGGAAATTATTGGATATAAAAGACAAGTATTTATATAATACTGTACGTACAAACGTAATCCCCTCCTATCATGAACACACGATACTTCCGAATGACGCCGACGTATCCCATGTCTCTGACTGAAGTAGCATGAGAAATACCATACAAATACGAACATCTCCGTATTAAAATACATAAAGTTTAAAATGTATAATGGGTTAAATACATAATGGTTCAAAATATATTACGCAATTTTCTGTAAAACTATTAGCTAAATGAACTTTTTTGATATCGTAATCTATAGATTGGTTTAGGTTGGGTTAGATTTGTTTTATAACAATCCTGTTATAATAATAATATTATAATATCTTGGGACAATTGACACCAATTGCCCTAGCCCCAAACTAAGCAAAGCTTGTAATATGGGCACTAGACAACGGATAAACATACTTATATAGATAAATACATACTTAAATACATATTAAACATCCAAGACTTGATAACAAACATTCGTATTTTTCATACAAATATCTGCCCCTACCGGGGATCGAACCCGGGACCTCAAGCTTCATAGTCAGGTTCTCTAACCACTGGGCCATCCGGTCGTCTGTTAATTTGTAATTTTCTGAGAAAATCGCAATATATATTATAAACCATTATGTATTTTAACCCATTATACATTTTAAACTTTATGTATTTTAATACGTACCCGTATTTACTCTACTGATTTAAGACAATAGTGTACTCACATGGTGCCCCTCTCCACGGTCATGCTGAAGTTGCTGAGGACACATTTGTAGTCGGGTTTCCCCTCGGTCCCGTAGTATTTGTAGGCGTGCGACACCTTCACCGCTAGCTCCCGACCCGCCATTTTGCAGTGAACTCACTGACGCATTCTAGTTGTACCTGCAGATAGAAAATACTAATTAATAAAATAAAATTTGAGAAATATTTTTAATACACGCTATTTCAGCTGATTGTGTTTGCATTGTCCATTTTACAATATTATGAAGTGGGTCAATTTGGACTTGCAGGACGCAAAAATTATAATAATGCTTGTACGTACAACATGGGTAACCGGAATTCCCTTTTCCCACCTGTGGGACTCGTTATTTTTGCTCAACAATATACCTACTCATATTTTATACTTAAATAATATTGATTCATGGAGCGGCTGTCTTGCCCATGTTATTACTATGGCCATTCCAGAGGCTTCCTAGAAAAGACAAGTGACTAAACTTCAAATGAATATACTATATAGACTCTAACTGCATGGATCATTGGTTTTTCTGCGGCAGAGAGCAAATATAAACAGTCATACAAATTATTTGCTCGTTATATTAGCATTATCAAGCAACGTCAGGCAAGTTGGATCTCTTCATCTAAGTAACTTTTTAGATGATGACTGATGCCATTCTCACTACGCAACAAAATTTCCCGGTTATTATAAATTTTCTTGAAAAAGGGGCCACAATAAACCCGCGTTTACCAACATCGTGATGTCTGAGTGCTCAAAAATATCTACTAAAAATATCACTCGCGATTGGCAATAAGGTCGTGTTCAGATATTTTTGAGCACCGAGAAAGCTCCGATGTATCTGACAGCGATTGTATAAAATTGGGTGCGGATCAGAATATATAAAGTTAGTAATAAATCATGGGTTAAAATACATAATGGTTAAAAATATATAATGCTATTTTCAGTGAAGGTATAAGCTAGATGAACTTTTTTGATAGCGTAATATATAGATTGGTTTAAGATAGGTTAGATTTAGTTTATAATAATTCTGTTAGTTTGCAATTTTCTGAGAAAATCGCAGTATATATTTTGAACCATTATGTATTTAAACCCATTATACATTTTAAAATTTATGTATTTTAATACGTATCCTATAAAATTACATACGAGAAAAAGATGCAAAGTCACACCGGCGTTTTTAATGGCTAACCATTTAACGAGTACCTACGTACAAAATGAACTCAAGTTCGAACGTACAAGTATTTATGTTGGAGGGTAATTAATTTTGTCTGTAATTTGCCGAGGATCCGACGTCTTAAGTTGATATTTAACAAAATTTACGCTACAACATCAAAAATAACTCATTTGTTCAACAAATTTATGGCCCCCGGCGAATTAGTGTCAATTTTCAATTATCTCATGATACTTATTATTTAATCCACGCCTACAAAACGCATTTTATGGCGCCGTAAATGGCCAAAAATGTGTACAGTGCGTCTACATGCGTGTATTTACTTAATGTCAAACTTCGTTTTTCGACTGTTTGTTGCCAGGCCCCTATTTGACCATTGGACAATTTATTGTCAGTGGCGAGTGACAATTTTGTTTACATTATAAACTCGACAAGAATATACGCCGGTTGGTTTCATATTAACTACGCCTTGCGTGTCGAATTGTCTCATATCTCCGACATTTGTCAAATTGGTGAAGTAGGGGCCAGGTTGCTAGTGACCGCATAATAGAAGAACGTAACGATACAATTTTCCAGTTGCCACTGGTACATGTGGATTCAAATTATGAATGTATTATTGAATGAGTTATAATAAAAAATGACACCTGGTAGTCAGTAAGACTTCGTAAATTATTGAGGTTTTTTTATATTGTTTAGGCTTAGGGACTAACCGCTAAACATTAGCCAACCCAAGCTAAAGTCGAATACCTCTTGTGTCAGATCTCCTCGCTTGCCTTGCCCTCTATGCCGGAACGGTTTTGGAATAAAAGTAGGACAATGATATCAGATATTATAGGAGTTGTCTAGGTGCTCAAAAATATCTGAACACGCACATGCGATTGAGAACACCGTTGTGTTCAGATATTTTTGAACATAAAGACAGCACCAGCCAGCGGTATCTGATAGCGGTACAATTTAATAAACATTGCGTTGAGTTAATCAAGAACAATGGACTAGGTTTCTTTGAGATAATTACGTTAATTATATTTAAAACAATAGGACGATCGTTTTTATTTTTTATTATGATAATAATCATAAATGAATGTTTTGTTTATTTATTGAATTCATTTCATAAATATATATTTTAAACTTCCGGGATGCAAGTCCGGAACCTTTAGTTCGTTTTATGGAAAACCTACAGACAAGATAGCTGATGATGTCGTCTTGACTTTCAGGTGAAACAGAGCTTTAAAAGCAATTTGAAAAGCCAGGGAAAATATCCTAACCCATCCTGAAAATATCTCTCCAATAAAGTTTTTTTTTTTTTTTTTTTATATGAATAGGAAGGCAAACGAGCAAGTGGGTCACCTGATGGTAAGTGATCACCACTGCCCATAGACACCCGCAACCCCGGAGGGATTGCAGATACGTTGCCAACCTAGAGGACTAAGATGCAATGCCTCTTGTGCCCGTAATTTCCCCGGCTGTGTTACTCTCCACACCGGAACACAGCAGTGCAAGCACTGTTACTTAGCGGCAGGATTAGCGAGTAAGATGGTGGTAGCGATCCGGATGGACCTTGCAGAAGGCCCTACCACCCGCCAGCCCGTTGCGAAAATAAATGTCTAAGAAAGTATTCCAAGCCATTGCGAAAATTTTCCAAGAAAGTCTCAATCCATTGCGAAAATCGCCACATAATGTATTAAATAATGTTTATTTACATTTTTTACGGCAACGAGGCCGAGGGCCGTGGCATTAGGTGCAAACCAGTTTGGCTGCAAGCCGCCTGGCTCGCGGGGCGACCGCGTTGCCTGCTGACCCACTCATCTAGACACTACGAGCAGTGGCGGACTAAGCCCGTCAGAGGCCCGGGGCGACAAAACGAAATGAGGCCCCTTTATGTAGGTACTAGCTTCAAGCACATTTTTAAAGTCTTGTTTAGGATTTGATCAGGAGAACGCGGGGGCATTTGGGGCCCCCCAAAGACTGGGGGCCCGGGGCGGGCTGCCCCTTCCGCCCCCCTGTTAGTCCGCCACTGACTACGAGTAGTTAAGTTTTTGACTGCAAAAAACGTCTATTGTTAACTGCTAAAGTAATTTGAAGTTGGATTTGGGTTTATGTTTAGAAAAGAATTAAAATTTTGTAAATTTTGTAAAATAAGTCATGATCAAAAGTTGATAAACTAATGAAGAACTCAAAATGAACTACACGTGGATCTAACGCCGAAGTAATGAGAGTGTGTGTAGATCATTTTGAGCCCTTCGGTTGTTAATTTCTGACGTTATGCTACCTATATGATGGGAAGAAAAATTCATAATCAAATAATTTCCATAATCCAACCCGAGGCAGGTTGAAAGATGGCAGTGTGAGTTCCCAATATTCAACCTGGGTTGGATAGCTAGGTTGGAAGCCATGAAAAAAGAAACTTACCACATGAGATACCTAGTTTTTATCCTGGAAAAGCTCAATTTCGCGCAGGTCGCAATTATAAAAGTTATAAGATTTGCTATCTTAGTCTAAAAAATTCTGAGTTTTTTTTTTTTTGTTGAATCACCTTTCATTTTTAAAATTTTATACGAGGGCCTCGATTGTTGAAACCACATCACTAGAAACTGGTATAAATCAGCTTATATCTCCAAAACTACAGCTCTAATAAAAGTGTTGACTAGTTCACAAGATTAATGCGAGCTGCGATTGTCTTCTATGCTACTCGTATTTCAAATTCTGTACAATTTTTCACCATATTCGAGTGGTATTTTCACACATGTACTTTCAAAAATCGGGCCCCTGGTTACTAATTAATTGTTGAATAATTTTTAGCCCGGATAAAGCTATTATTTAGTTATTGAGTAAATATTATTTAGTTATTAAGTAAATGTTATTTAGTCATTAAGTAGGTATTGTGAGTAAATAAGTCCAGTAAATCGGTCGTGGTTCCATTATAGTCTACTCGTAAGATCAATAGTTGTTTATCTGGTATGTACTTGAATGTGCTTTTCCACAGGGGCACGGAAAAAATGTATGTTACTCTTAACTATAGATGTATTATAAACAAAGACATTTGTATTTTCGTATTTTGGTTTATCACTACACAGTATAAATCAAAGTCGCTTTCCGATGTCTGTCTGTCCCCTTGCTTAGATCTTTAAAACTACGTACGCAACGGATTTTGATGCGTTTTTTTAATAGATAGAGTTATTCAAGAGAAAGGTTTATATGTAGAATACATGAATAATATACCGTGCGAAGCCGGGGCGGATCGCTAGTAACGAATAAATTAAAAACTACTGGAGCGATTTAAAATAATATTTCAAGGTTAGAATGCTACATTATCCTTGAGCGGAGAAACATTTATATATTCGACATCTCTAGAAAGGAGACAGTTACCGTAAAATTTGAAGTTCAAACCTCGATAAATGTGTGGCAAGTTCATTTTTATAGATAAAAAATATTCCGGCTTTACGAATTTTAGTTTAATAGTTTAAACAATAAACACTAATGTATAGGCAAATCCCGGCTCACCCATTGAGGTCAGAAGGGATAGGAACATTTATAAAACAAAAATTACGATAACAAATTACCAGAAAAAAGGAGATATAATTTGTCTACAATATTTTATAAACGCTAGTATAACTAACTTTATGCTTTATGACTAACTAAAATTATGGCAAACCGCACACTCGGAACTTCAGTTTTATGAAACGCTAAAAATGTTCTTAAATTGACGCTTAAATGTCATACCCTGTCACCAACGTCAAATAGTAAGTAAGTGTCAAAATATCACCGGCAACAGTGGACTTTGGCGGCCTCTCGCAACCAGGTGTGGTTTGGACAGACGTGTCGGCGGCATTGGTAAAGGCTATAACTGACGCAACGTGCATTACGTGTCGGATGACCGGAACCGTGGGCCAACGTCAATTATGTCACCGACCTCAGCCGGCGCAAGTGGGTAACAACCTTGCTTGACACACTTTGCGGGGAAATGGGCTGAGCTTTAAAAAGCTCGTTACTCTGAACAAGTAAAAAGTTCAAGATGGAGTCCTCCGAACGGCAAAGTGACGTGGGTTTCACGTACACCTTTAGCTGTTCGTACAGTCAAGGAATTTAATTCCTAACCCACCATGAATACTATTTATAGTAAGCGTCGCAACGTTCCTTGTTAAGAAATACATACATAAATCACGTCTTTACCTTCCCTACCTTTTCCCTTACGAGGTAAACAGAGGCATAGGGTAACAAAACCTAAAGACCACGTTTTGCGTGATTGTGGGCGTATAGATGGTAAGGGAAATCAAAATAGTGATGGGTTGCTAGCCGGTCTGGGAGCAAAGAAATAACATAGACTGTACCAGCTGCTTCTCTTCCCGCGCAGGTAGTAAAAGCCCACCGAGGGAATAGTTGATAATCTTAGGAATCGTGTTATAGGCGATGCGACTAGCAACCCATCACCACTTATTCGCCTACAATGTTCAACGTGGCTTTTAGGTCTTGTTAGCCTATGCCTCTGTTTACCTCGTAAGGGATAAAGACGTGATTAATATGTCTCTATGTATGCATTTCCATTGAAGGTAATGTAAGTTTGGTATAGCACACCATTTGATTCAATAGGTCAACAACCCCATCACATAAGAACAACGATCTACTTTAAACCGTCTTTATTAGCATTTCGCGTCATAGCCTGACGTTGACATCTGTCACCTGTCAATGTCACCGTTCTGACCAACGAGAGTGCGCTACGCTCTTGCTGAACCAGTCTTTTTACAAGCTATGTATGTAACTATATGTATGTACCTATGTTGGTTTTTAAGGCGAAGTTCCCACAATGTCTTAAAACCAAAGTGTTTAACCAAAATGTTCTGCCTGTCCTATCTTACGGAGCAGAAACATGGACGCTCATGAAGGAAAACATGCACCAAATTAAAGTCGCACAAAGAGCCATGGAGCGAGCTATGCTGGGCATCTCACTTCTAGACCGCATCCCCAATTCCGAAATTCGGAAACGGACTAGAGTTGTGGATGTCGGAACTAGGATAACAGCTGAAGTGACGATGGACGGGGCACTTGGCAAGACGGAACGACGACAGAGTGGTGGTCAAGATTGGGTCGAAGGTCAGTGGGCAGACCGCCAGCACGTTGGTCAGATGACATCTGGCATTCGGCTGGAAAACTGTGCATGAGACTGGAATAGGACCGGGCAAAGCGGCGTGAAAATGAAGAGGCCTTTACTCAGTTGTGAGTGGATGTGGGTTGATTAGATAGATGTATGTTTGTCCGGGTGGAATCTTGGAACTCAACTTTGAAGCAGATATCTGTATATTTGCATATTTATGTAAGTCAGGTGACAATAGAATAATCTGTTAGTGGGATTCTGGTGGTGTGGACAGGACCGTCTCCGAAGGAAGGAACTCTTCATCGGTTGGTCCGATTGTCTTGAAATTTGATGCACATGTAGGTCGGATAGCAATGCAAGTATAGTCAGCAAAAAAACTCGTATTCAAAATGCAATTTTTGAAATATTTTTTTTATCCTAATCATCTAATACTATACATACAGTGCATGCATTGAGAAGAACTGATGACACAACAGGCTTTTCAATGTCATGCGCCAGGAGTTAGAGAAAAAGAGGTTGTCCTAAAACAACACGGCAGCGCTCTGTGGCCAGGTGGAAACATATTAAAGAATGCAATGGTGATGAATGATAAAGAAAGGTCGGCTTTAAATTCTCGAAACATTTCTAGGTTGTAAATGTCTGGAAATATAGACACCTAGTTGTTGCCCGCAACTTCGTCTGCATAAAATTTGTTTATCGCTATCCCGCAGGAATTTCGCAATTTTCCGGGATAAAAGTAGCCTATGTGTTATTCCAGACGATAATCTATGTGTGTTCCAAATTTCATCCAGATCTTTCCAGCCGTTCTGGCGTGAAAGAGTAACAAACATCCAAATATCCATACTCACAAACTTTCACATTTATAATATTAGTAGGATGGAATCAAATTCCATCCATTCCATCATCTGATTCATTCATCAGAGGAAATAATGCTTCAAACGACTACCAAGTTTTTCCGTCGTTGATAAACGATTCCATGCCTATTTGCATCGGCATTGTTGCGATTTGCCGCACAAAGAGCGGCAGATGTCGAAAGGTGACCCTTCGTCATAATCTACTATTAAGTTACAGTTAATACAGCCCAGAACACAAGTGCTCTGTCTACACCGTGTGAGATTTATTTAGCTGTTGCCCGTGTCTTCGTCTGCAAATAATTTTTTATCGCTATCCCGCAGAAACTATGCAATGTTCAGGGATAAAAAGTAGCCTATGTTTTAATCTAGGTACCAGCTATCTTCGTTCCAAATCTTATCTAAATCCGTCCAGTCGTTTTAGCGTTTCGTTGTAGCGTGAAGAAGGAACAAACATACTCACATCGTCACATCCATCCATCCAGGATTAAAAAGACAGCTGACAGGCTATCATCGAGTTTTGTCATCATCAACAACATCATCATTTCAGCCATTACAAGTCCACTGCTGGACATAGGCCTCGAGGCCTTCGAGTTTTGTACTTAGTCCGAAAACCACCTACAAATAAGTTTTAAGATTAACACATAGGCTATGTTTTATCCCGGAAAATTGCATAGTTCCCGCGGGAAAGCGTTAAACATGGCAGAAGTCGTAGCTGCCTAGAATCGCGACGTAAACAATTATCTCAGAATACATGATCAACGTCAGTTTCTAAGTTTAAATAATAATAAAAAAAATTGTTGTCTCACTCACTCTTAAGGGTTTGATACTTGAATAGGCCGAGTGAGGGAAGAAACACGCCAAACCTAAGAGCTTACGGACTTACATAAGTAAAGGTAAAGAAATAAAGGTTTTTGTGGAAGAAAGCGACAGATGTCTTAAAATTTTAGTAGGTACGAGCTACATCATAGACTTACTATGTGACTATGCGTAGGAGTTGTCTCTCCGGCATTACAAGTCACGTTTGATTGGTCGTTGCATCACAGACGTACGGACTGTCATCCGATATGTTGCATAACGATGATTACTTATAGGAAGGACTAATGAGTCTGTCGGTTTGACTTTTGTGGTACGATCACAGCACGGAAATGTTAGGTTTCTTTGATAACAAAATCATCATATTCATATTCCTGATCTACTTATAAAAGTAGATCAGGAATATGACTAGGGTTCCAACCAAATAAAAAGTTAAGACGGGGTCCTTCGAGCGAAGTGAGGCCAGTTTAACCTATAGACCGACCGTTTAATGAGTCCTCGCCCGCGCGGGACAGGGGCGCGGGGTAGGGCGACAAAGGGGACCGAGAAAGGCGCGGGCGGGTAGTGCTGCCGCCCGCACCTCTCTCGGCCCCCATGGACCTTATAAATATACATCCCTTTTATAAATGTATTTAATTCAAGTGGAATTTAAGTATTGTAGTAGCTTAAATACGTTAAGCGTTTGGAAAAATGACTGTCTGCCAAGTTTCTTGCGGCGCATTCTTCTTGGCAATGATGGTCTTTCCGAATGCGCTGGTAGTTTCAAAAAAGACATGTTATAGAGCCATTGGCGGCCAATTCACAAAAATAAATTTTGGATTTGCAATTAAAATCTGCTTAAGGTCATTGGCGGTTGTCACCTTAATGTTGCCAGTCGAGAGTACAGCTGGTCTTCTCGTGAGACAGGAAACGCGTGCCACGGGAATGAGGAAGACAACGACAATGCTCTTGATGTTTTCCCGGAACATAATTTGGACATCACTATTTCGTTAGCCAGGGGCAGCACCTCGTTTTCCTCATCCAAAAATAAACCACGCGCATCGAAGTTCTCTCGATTAGCACTCCGAATAGCCAATTATCATTCATTGCATTGTCATCGCAGCTGTAAATTTTAGCGTCGCTGCACAGCAAAGTAACCTTAGAAATCAAGGGGGCTACGCCAAAATCCCTAAAAGCCCTAGTCATGCCATCTCTCTCACTTGTCTATTAATGACTATTAGTATGAAAGGAATGGCACGAATCTAACTAATTCCAATTGCGGAGGAGTACATAAGGCTATTGGGGACCTCGTACTGGAAAGCGAAACGCTGTTAGGCCTCTCGGAAGTTTGACGGATGGATATAATATTATACGAGATTATCTGCCATGTCTGAGATTGTCTGATGAGACTGTCTGTCGGGCAGGTATAATGATGATGATGATGATTATATTCTTAATCGCACGTGTGTAAATTTGGAGGACGAGCAGTGTCCAGCGGAATTGTAATCGCTTATTGTTATTCTCTCAAGCGTAGGGAGGACTTAAATAAATGCGGCGATGTGACTTACATGCAATATTGCAAATTAGATTGTGGTTTTAGTGCTGGTGCACTTGGAGCTTAAAATAGATTTGTGTAACTGTCCATTGTGAAGAAGCTTGAGTCATTGGTAATTTAGAGATATTGTTAGCAGCCAGATGTCCAATAGTCCATTGGACAGTTTTCCGGTTCCCAATAATGGTTGGTCGAGGGAATGGGCATAGGAATCATGTTATAGGCGATGCGGCTAGCGACCCATCACTTTTGATTCCCCTTTCTACATATACGCCCACAATCATGCTAAACGTGGCCTTTAGGTCTTGTTGCCTTAGGCTCTGTCTACCCCGTAAGGAATAAAGACGTGACTTATGTATGTATATATGTATGTATGTATGCAACAATTGTGTCCCTCGCAACGTTCTCCATTCTGTTGTAGTTACTCTAGCCCTGCGGGAGGTAGGACCATGCAGCAGGTCAGGTCTTGACTAGCCATCTGCTTAGTCGCTAATCCTGTCACAGAAAAGTAGTGCTTACGTTGGTATGTGCCGACACTGAGAATTAGAACACAGAAAAATCCGAAAAACCCTTATCAACCATTATCTGCTATGGGTGGTGTAGGGGTATAGCACGCGTCACGGAATGAAGAGGATCCGGGTTCGATTCCCGGCCGTAGCTTTACTTTTCGGATTTTTCTGTGTTTTAATTTTCAGTGTCGTTTAGAAAGGTAAGGAACAAAATAAAATTTACCTTCCTACTCCGCTGCTTCGCTAGTAGCGGAGTAGCACGGTAAATGTTTTTTTGTTCGCAAAAGGTTAGACCGTTCAACTCGCGCGGAAGCACTTGAAGAATATAGATACGTCAACGTTCAGGGAATGGCTTAAAAATAATGGAAGTGCATCTAGAATAGTTTGAAAATATGTTACTTACTCTAGTTTAACGGCAACAGGCATACCTATTAGACAAAATATAGTACTAAATTTGAAAGGTAAACACTATAATATACCGGCCGAGGACGTCCGGTGACTAACTAGGCTTATTCAACCACATTCGCTTGTTTTTAACTATTAGCTGTCCTTTTAGGGTCCTCTAAATACAATATTGAATCCTTATGGTGTCACTCTGGTGTGCCTCAAAACTCCGTCTTGGCTTTTATTTTGGTCTGAGGTAGGAAAAAAGTGTGCTTATCCTGATACTCATCTGTGTGTTGTAACCGTAACTGTTGCAGTAACCAAAAACCCTAGTGTGGCGTGGCACGCGAGCCTGCCGCCAGCGGCCCACCAAGGCCACACTAGGGTTTTTGGGGTTTTAAATATTGACCTTATTAACCTTTATGCCGCCACGTCAAATACAAGAGACCCATACGCCAGACTTCTTAATTACGAAACCTGAACCCAATCGAATAAAGGTTGCCTTTGCATTGAAGTAATGGACGTAGGTACCTATACACAGACGCGTTCATCCCTTACAGGTATATAAGCAGTGCTTGTAAGCAGCTTTTAAGCATGGTTTTCTGCCAAGTTTCTTGCGGCGCATTCTTCTTGGCAATGATGGTCTTTCCGAATGTGCTGGTAGTTTCAAAAAGACATGTAAAAGAGCCCTTGGCGGCCAATTTGCAAAAATAAATTTTCATTTTCATTTTCATTTTCATTTTCATGCGTAAATGTGCCCGCCACGCTTCGTACCAATACGGGTTTTATTGTCAATATGCCTACCCTCTGTCAGATCAGAACCCACTGCACGCCTCTGCCTATATATAGGTCGTTGGCGTTGAACCTGCGGTGCTGATATGTCTCGTTGGCGTCGAAAACTTAATAATGAATAATTAATGCATCGAGATCTGAAGCGCATGTGTGGCCGGTAGGGCTACAAAAATATTTAAAAATAAAGCGATACCAGAGTTTTGGTCACTGTTACTTAACTGACGGTTACCGCTCTCAGATGAGTAGGTACCTGCTTTAGACGGTGCCGGCCGGTTATTTAATCGAGACGAGCGTCGAACTACGGATTTCGCGGTAACTCAGTCAAGGCTACCAACTATCATAACCCTTTGGACGTACACACAGCAAAGCTATTCGGTAAGCAGGATAGATACGGCGCGAGCGTGCGTAGGTGCTTACCTGATTATATTGCCGTGTGTACAAACTGTATTTACAATTACATAAATACAGGATTTAATAGATTACGTACAACCGACGGAGCTTTACATACACACATACACAAATCACGTCTTTATCTCTTACGGGGTAGACAAAGCCTAAGGTAGCAGGTACCTACAGGCCACATTTAGCAAGATTGTAGGCGTATATGTGTAAAATCGAATCAAAATAGTGATGGGTTGCTAGCCTCATCGCCTATAACATGATTCCTATTATAATCGCCCATTCCCTCGATGAGCTTTTACCGTCTGCGCGGGTAGAGAAGCAACTGGTACATTCTATGTTTTTTTTTTGCTCCCAGACCAGCATGGAAGTACGGAGCTTTACCTCCTAATAAAAGTAAGTACCTAATTAAAGGCTTTATTGTACAAATATAAAGAAACAGAGACAAATCACGAAAAAAGACATTAAATATATGCACAAAGGCGAATTTGTCGCTATAAGGGATTAACTTTTAAGTAAATAAGAGAAAAAAAAAGTTAGAAAAGTTTTAGTAAAAGTGACAGGCTGGTTGAATTTTTTTACAAAATTAGGTAGGTATTGATTTATGAACAGCGTCACCACAGTTACGATGATCTAGCATCATGGTGAGGAAACTACTAATTCAAGTAATTGGTTCATAAAACGAACAAGGTCTAGATTGAAGTGATTGATTCATAAAACAAACAATGGTGACCCCATTACTGTAAACGTTAAAAAATACTATAAAAGCAACAAAGTCAGCTATAAAACCGTATTTAATAGTAGATTAATGCCGAGGCCTGGGAAGTATACAATTGCTGGATGAGTAACTTGTTTAAAAACACGAACCGCAGGTAAGTGTTTTTTAAAGTTACGAATCCAGCAATTGCTCTTCCAGCTGAGGCAGATATAAAGTTTTTCTCAAACATTGAGAGACAATGAAAGTAAATTTTGCATTAAACTTTCTCGCAACCTAGGTGGTTTTCACGTTCCCGCCTTTTTCTTAAGTTTTTTTATATCATCTGTCACCGTAAGCTATTTGAGAAATTGATAAAAACGTTAGACTGAAACAAAACGCGCATTCTTCGGCCATCGACTTAGATGTATGACATTGTTGTTCATTATTCCATAGTCTCTTCGACTTTATAAATAGTTAAAAACAAATGGAAAACAGTCCAGCAAACCGATTTATGGTCAGAAAATCGCGCCTGTAATGTAATTCGGCCGTCAACAAGGCCCTTCGTGTTCTGTTACTTAGAATACAATGACGACATTTACGACAATGATTGAGAAAAAGCAATTTCCTATATTTCTCAGCTGCCTCTTTGATCAAATATATCGGAACCTGTAACGGGTACACTAAAAACAGCCACTGTCAATATGGTAATTGTTAAATGATTCATGTCTTATTATTTACTAGGTGTTGCCCGTGACTCTGTCCGCGCAGATTCCCTTATGCGGCTAGCAACCAATTATCACTATTTTGATTCCCCTTTTCATTAGGTCTTGTTACCTTAGTTTGTCTACCCCGTAAGTGATAAATACGTGATTCATGTATGTAGTCAAGTGTAATAATATATATATCTAGACAACGTTTCAAAATTAAGTATCATACACTCTTTCACCAGCGTAATAAGGTCGTGGGACATATTTTTGAGAAGTTCCTATCGATACTTATTTTTGCACTCGACCGCATCTTGTAAACATGTCTCGAAAAATATAATAAACAAAATTTTCTAAGCTTAAAGTTATGTGCGAAGGTAAGTATCAAAACGTCATTCCCCTGTCCACTTGTTCACCACATAGGTATACATGTACCTATATCATACTTTGCTTGCGGACGTTGAAATGTAAGCAGCGAGTACGGATAATTTTATCATTATATTTGAGTGGGAACGTGGAAAAACACAATTGTAGTTGTCAAATAATAATTTGACCGCGTCACGACATATCTTTCGTCATTATTCAAGCTCTTATTTAAGTGTCATGGTTCTATGTAACGATATCGCTTTCATCTCATTATATCATGGTAAAAATTTAACACGGGTCAACATAACTATATATGTATAAATGGATTTATCTATATTAATATTAATTATGTTAAGAATTTGCATGCCAAATTTGGCAGAGCATACATGATGAACCTTTCTCTGACGTATGTGTAATTTTTTTTATAAAATAACACCATGTTCTTGCGAATTAAATAATTCCATTTCATTTCATGTCATTTAGGTATAGTGGGCAATGATCGTTCATCGTTACCCCTCTTAATCATGATGATATTGAGTTGACGTCACCATGTTTCCCAAAGCCAAAGTGCTTGGGTTCTCGAGAAGAATTCTTGGATTGCTTCTTTTTTTATTTCCTTATTTTTTTGGTTTAACGACAATGACTAAATAAACAAATATCTTAAGCCATGAATCAACCGGGATTCTTCCTTAGCATTATTATAATGAAAAGAAGACAAAAAGTAAACATAAAAAATCAAGAAGTAAAAATTCTTGATTCATTTGATTAAAAACAGCGCCTTCTCTCGTCCCTGGTGGGCAGTAGATGTTCCACGGGAGTTTGTAATTGTGTCGTACAGACATATCATTCAAACAGATGACGCTTAGCGACAAACTTAGCATAACAAGGTCACGTGACCGCTAGAGATAGAAAAAATCGAAGGCTTACCCACCTGCTATGGGTGGTGTAGGGGCACGCGTCACAGAATGACGAGAATCCGAGTTCGATTCCCGTGCCATAGCTTTACTTTTTGGATTTTTCTGTGTTCTAATTTTCAGTGTCGTTCAGAAAAGAAAAGAAATGTCAACCGAGCACAGCGATTTATTTTCCCACCTCAGTCTGTAACGAAGACAGACAGATATACAGCTAGATGATCTTAGATGGATACCTTTTTCCTCTTGAGGTTCAGAATCTTAGAATTAACCCTGAACTACGACAAAAATGAAGCTGCAATTATATAAAATTCACACACACACACCCATAGACTTGAGTCGTAATTTTGTAGTACATACATAGACACAGATTATTACCGCTTTCGAATGCTATCTTCGAGCGAATTGATTACGAAAATCGCTCCCAAACCGTTCGAACGAATCGTTTGTTCGTTGTTTTACATGTAACTTCACTTACTTTAATAACGGGAGTGTTTTTACGTCGCTTAGGCGTCTCGGAATACGGACAGACGGGCACACTTTCGCCGTCCCGTCACGCATGCGCGTTTACCGCTATGTGTGCATCTTTCGTTGTGATTCATGCGCCTGCGACGACATTGGTCTCAGTGACACAGAAGTTGAGCGACTCATTAACTAGGCACTAATTAATTATGAATGAGAATGAGAATAAATTTATTCATTCATTTATTCATCGCATAAAGATACAGATTTAGAACTAGATTCAATGTCGTACCTAATAGTGTATTCGTATTTACGGTTAAAATAATCTAATAAAATTGGTCAAGTGCGAATTGGAATCGCGCACCGAGGTTTCCGTACCAATTTGTTAAGTTAATATATAATCCAGTGGTAGCCCTGCTCCTAAGCAAAGTGTACAGTGTTAGGTCATTTTATATTGGTTATTTACGTATACAGACTAAATATTCTGTACAGAAACACATCAACTGTGAAAATTTCAACTGTCTAGCAATCACGGTTCATGAGATACAGCCTGGGACAGACGGACAGACAGACTGACGGACAGCGAAGTCTTAGAATAGGGTCCCGTTTTTACCCTTGGGGTACGGAATCCTAGAAATTACAATTAAAATTTGGCATTTTTACTATTCAGTAGGTACCTACCAAAAATATAATCACCATTGTGAACAATTTTATCAGACATAGTAGGTATAGTGGCTATTCTTCGTCCACACCAAAGCATGTCAAAGTGAACGTGAGCACGGCACGCATAAAATCCTTTCACCTGTTTCCGAGGAAAGTGCTCACTGACAACGGCCTTGGCAAAGCCACTACAGAAAACAAAGTTATCCGCGGCGTCTGTCTGTCTGTTCGCTGGAACCTCAAAAACTACTCATTGATTGATTCACGGGGAAGGCTTAGGCACATCATTTGTCAAGGTATTGGTTGAAATTGTAACGATAATTTTAAGATGCAAATTTTAATTCTACGCGAACGAAGTCGCGGGCAACAGCTAGCATACATACAGTCACGCCTCTTTCCCATAGGGGTAGGCAGAGACTTATTTGTGCCACTTGCTACAATCCTGACACTCTTTTGCTTCATCCACATTCACCAATCTCTTCATACACTCGCCGGTTTCGGGTACTGACCTGACCTTTTTTCTAAACGTCTCCTATTTGGTCCCGGAACGTCCTTCTAGGCCTTCCCCTCCCAACGCATACATTCACATTCCCCATATAGATCTGTTTATTTAGTCTTCTTTCATCCATCCTCTACGTGACCAAACCAATTAAGCATAGGTACTTTTTTCTATCCTAGCCACTATATCTTTTTTCACACCAGCACATTCCTTCAGCACACTATTCCTTTTTCTGTCTTTCAATGTCACCCCTTC
Organism: Pandemis cinnamomeana; assembly: GCA_932294345.1. Lineage (NCBI taxonomy): Eukaryota > Metazoa > Arthropoda > Insecta > Lepidoptera > Tortricidae > Pandemis > Pandemis cinnamomeana. The sequence continues at coordinate 3,497,137 of OW028724.1, read as the reverse complement.
CATATTTCTTAATGCTCTCATTTCTACTGCATTTATTTATTTTTTGCTAGCACATAGTATACTAAATTGACAAATAATAATAACGGGTCGCTTTCCATACAACTCTATAGCACATCGCTACATTGGCGTAACTATACCATCTGGGGCCCGTGGCAAATTCTTTTGATGGAGCCCTATCAGTAAAAATCGTCACGTTGTACTCAGTTTAATTTTAATATTTTTGAGCTCGCGGCCTCTTGGGCCCGGGCCCTCTTGGGTCGGGGGCCCCTGGCATTTTGCCAGTCCTGCCAGCCTATTGTTACGCCACTGCATCGCTATGTTATTGTCACTCGAGTCTGTTAGAGCCAATAGCTTTAGGTCTTCCAGGTTCCAGGTGCCTGCCAAGCAGCAGCAGTTCCCGCGCTCTGCTTCTGGCGGGAGGGTGTGCTGTTCCATCGCTTTGGAGAAGTGAAAACGGTTAAAAAACCCTAAATAGTTACAGCAGGGTTTCTTATTAGGGTTCTTGGTTAACATTTATTTAAAGTGTTTTTTATCAGGTTTTGTTCTATTCACAGGGGTCCATGTACCATTTGAAAATCCGGAAAGTGGTCCGTGTGCGCTAGAAGTTTAAAAAACACTGAGTTACAATGTTTTTAGTGTGTCTTGTATTCATTTTTAAAATTGTATTTAGAAGTTTTTTTTTTATTAATCGAATATCATGTTTTAGTTATTAATGTATTGTGTAGTACTTGAATCCTACAGCGCTTAGATTTTTCTGGACTTAATGTTGTAGTTTTATTAAAAATGTAACTAGTGTGTGTAGGTAATTGTCTTGTTTAATTACAATGTGTGCAATAAACCTACACGAATAATTAAAACGAGTATTTGTATAAAAATATTATAATTTGTAATGTACAATGAATTTATAATTTACAATGTATAGGTACGTAATGTTTGACAGGAGAAACTAATGGAACTTCTAAAATGCTAAATGCTAATTTCTTACATTTTGCTGCTGTCAATGCGATAGAATACAAAATAAAAATGTCACATCTATTATGTATGTAACTTTTTTGATTAATAGTATTATGAGGAAAAAGTTTAGTATTATAAGGTGTATTCGGGAAATTCCAGAAATCGGACAATTCCGAAAATCAATAAAATAATATTCCGTTATAATAAGAGTCCCATTTTGAAGGTAATCGATTACCGATTTTAATAATATTCGGAATTATCCGATTTTCGAAATCACCCGAATACACCTTACCTTTATTTACTTGTGTGCCAGTGTCCGCAATCCCCAAATTGCCGTTCTTAATTTAAACATCCAAATTAACGCCGAATCGGGCAAAGACAACAGCGATCGCCACCACTTTTTATCTAAATATCTGAGGCAACGGCTGACAACGTAATGCCACGTAACGTCGGGTCAGCAGAACCGGTCCGAATCGGGGCCACAGCCGATCGGTGAAAGACGGTTTAGGGTCAAAATCCTATGTTAATGGGGTCTTAACTGTAGTAGGGCACAATTCGGACACTAAAAATAGAACTGGCTGGAATTACGAAGGACTGTAAGGATTCGATGTTTGAAGTTGGTTGGATGCTTGGATGCGTTACTAAAGGCGGAATAACGTGAGGGTCTGCAAAAGCTGGCATGTCGCGTACGATGCGTAATGTCAGGTTGCGGATTTAATTAGTATGTTGGTGTTAATTTTCATATTACATATTATTCAAATAGTTCTCAAAACAAAGTATTAATAATTCAAGGAAAAAAACAAAAAACCAGCCAAGTGCGAGTTGGACTTGCACATCAAGAGCAACGTACAAATTCGGCAGTGAATATAAAATCCAGTGTTACCTTCTTAGCAAAATGTAGGCAGTGCAAAGCGACAGACAGACAGTCAGACAGATATTCTGATGGATACCATTTTTACCGTTACGTTCGGAATTGGTACAGAATGCTACAGTTTTGTGTACCGCGGTCAACCTGACCACGGTCCAGCTGAATACCAGTTTACTGATATTTAAATAGCACTTGTTAGTAATGTTAATGTCAAGATCCTTAAGTAATTAGCTGCAAGATCTTCCGGCGTTCTTATCAACTGACATTATTTTCGGAACCTCTGGCCTTGGGCGGTACTACGAAATTCGATTTTCGAAGCTCGTATACCGTCTCTCTCACTCGCAAATTAAACACTTTTAGCGTAAGCGGAATGACACAATACGAACTTCTTCGTTATTAAAATCGAGTGGGGTTGACGAGCGCTTTCCAAAAAAAGTCAACATGTTTTTTTTCCAGAATTTCAATATTTTGGGTTGTTCTAAACTCCATCGAGGGAATGGGCGAGAATTATAGGAATCATGTTATAGGCGATGTAGCTAGCAACCCATCACTATTTTGATTCCACTTTTTGCCACCCACAATCTTGCTAATCGTGGCCTAGGTCTTGCCACCTTAGGCCCCGTAAGGGATAAAGGCGTGATTTGTGTATGTATGTGTATGTATGTTCTAACTCGGAATCGTTTACCCTATCGATTCTCAAACAAGTAAAAATGTGTTTACTAGTTTACTACAGATTTTTTCCTGTTTGTCACCTTCCATACATAGGTACCTAAAGTTATAAAAAAGTGACGAACTGGAATGGACATTTTGGGACACATTTTTTCTTATATAAGGATCGATAGGGTAAACGATTCTAAGTAAGAAAAACCCAAAACAGTTAATGGAAAAAATATTCATTTGGACTTTTTTTAGAAAACGCTCTGGCATGTTTTAAATTGATAGTTTTGATCTTTTTTCAATACCCGTAATCAAAAGACGGCGTGGAGAAACAAACTCCGGCGCTCAACACACGACAAAATGCTGCAGTGTAATGTCGCAAAATATTAAAAAGTATTACGTACTTGCCGTATAAACCTGTATATAATGTGCAGCATAAGTGGAAGTATGTAGATGATAGATGTAACACTGACATGTAACTCGTGACATCACACAATCTATATCAAGTGCAGGCAAATTGCTTGCGTTTCCTTCTCCCGAGCCATTTTGTGACGCTTCCGCCATTTTGTGGTCGCTGTTAAGTAACGGTTCAATGGTTTATGGGAAAACTTTTTTTTAAAAACGAAGCCCATGTGTCTAAAGCCAATTTTCTCGGAATCTACTGATAAAAACTCGAGAACGGCTAGACCAATTCGGCTAATTGAAAAAAAAACAATAAAATAAGTGGAACGGGGGCGAAGCCGCGGGGAACAGCTAGTCGAGTATAAAAATTGATTATTAAATTAAAGTTATCATTGAAGTACTTACAATTTCGTAGTATTCAACGATTTATTGCGACAAAAAGTCACACTAAGCGCTTAAAACAAAATGTACCTACTTAAATAGCGAAGATATTACTAACTATCACTTTGTTTTATAGAGAGTGGGAGTTCACACTTAAAATGCCGCGATGCGTTTCCTCAAAACATTCCGTTGCTCTTTATACCAATGCGATAAAATCAGTTGTACTGTGAAGTTACATTTCATGGTGTAATTCCTCTTGGTATTTAGCCAAGCCAATTCACGGTTACATAGTCTAGTTACATAAGCGGTTCACATGGAGTCTACATTGTTTAAAATTGCGCAGATCAGCTAATTGCAATGTACGCATTTCCTAAGCTATATAGGTGGCTTCGTTAGCAAATATGTACCTGTATTCGAAGCGGCTATTTAGCTAGTGCAAGTTTTCGGTTTTCGTAAGCGTCTCAGATATAACTAAATAAATACGGACAAAGCATAATGACAACTGGTGCCTTACCACGACGTCTTAATGCGATTCAATGCGATGGGGGTGCGAGTCGGGTTACCTCCACGTGTGGTCAAGAGCTGCGGTTCCTTTTTGGATCCGTCCGGGGGGAAGAGCAGTGCTTGATCCGGTGCACCCTGGGCATCGGCTAATGATTTCCTGGCAGTTTCTGAGGGATATCATTGACCGTTGGCTAAGAGCCCGACAAGGGGGAGGGGGGTCTTTGACCATTACCGTACAACGTTGCCGACATTTTGTCACAAGATTTTTTAATTATATTTTTGTTACTTTGACATTGGCGAAGTTGTCGTCGCTATAACGACTTGAAACCCCACAAATAAGAAGAAGAAGAAGATTCAATTCCGACTTAGTTCAGGTTTTAGCTGTCACTTTTAGTATGGATCTACGGATCATTAAGACGTCATGGTAAGGCGCCTGATCACTGTCAACATTAGTTTTTTTAAACATCCTGCCTGCGTAAATTCACAGGGTACTATGGCAAAGGGAAAATGGGTAGCATGGCGTCTCCCACCTAAGTACATTACTGTCTAGGCCAGGAAGTAGGCAATTGCTGGCTGAGTATTGGTTTGAACGGACGAGCTTGCGAGTCCGTTTAATAATACAAAGCCAGCAATGCTATTCTGGCCGAGGCAAGTGTAGTGCTTTTCTCAAAAATCGAAAATAAAACAACAACAAAAATAAATGAAAATAAAGTAGTGAAAATTGTTTTGCTTTGCCGCCTTTTTCTATCAATGGCATTTAAAGAGTGTATTTTTCTACCCAGAACACCTAAATCTATTTCAGACACAGATAAACACGTTGTCGTACTAGCTTTTTTTTTAATTTGATGTTTTAAGTCTTGTGCCTTTATTTTATAATGGTGATTTGTATTTTTAAAAAGTTAATAACTAGACAGAAATGGAATTTTCACGCCACTGCTCGGAAATGTGGCAAAAGATGGTCAGTAATGGGGCCCCAAAACAAAGTATAGTTGTAGGTTGAATGAACAGGCCAACTATGAATTCAAACAGGCCAACAATAACATTGTTGGACAGTTTCAAAGACCAAGTTGTCCAATCACATCGGCATGCTGATCCCTGATCCCACCAATCAGAACACAATTTGTGATGCTATTACACAAAATCGACCAATCGGAACACGTCGTGTGCTTCATATTACATTTTTTCAAGGTTTATTTCATCAGGGACAGGCAAAGGAAACTAGGTCCATACAGCCACGCCTGATGTAAATTGTTTCGTCTTTAATGTTTAAGTCCTGTCTTAAAGTCAGAGTCGTCAGTCCGGCCTTGTCACGTCATATTAAAACTATAAGCGATTATGGGTGTGTTTAATAAGCACTTCGAAGCGCTTTTTTGCTTAATAAAATAACATAACAAAAAAAGGCTTTGCGTGACTGGCCACTAGAGCGCTCTCGTTTTTTTTTTCTTTAAAGTAAAATTTGGCGGGAGAGTGAAACTTTACTGTTGTATTTACGTTCATGTTTTTTATTTCCTCGCAGTAGTCGTGAAAAGCACTATGTAATGTCTCGCCCAAAAGTGCAATAGATGGACTCGTCTCTCTTCGAGGGCCTCACCTGCGGCTCGGCCCTCGAACTCCCTCGTCCATCTATTGCTCACTTTCCAGCCTCTACAACAATGTACTATTGTATGCAACATTACTGTCGAGTTTTGCGCAACAGTAATGTTTTTTTTTTTTTTTGGACTGACCGGCAACAATTAACTTCCTGTTCTGATATGTAGTTAACAATGACGACTTTAACGGACATTTTTGAGAAAAATTCTTTAAGCATTTGGCAGACATGCCCGGCCTAGTTTTACTATTAATTGGCAACAGCTAATCTCGTAGTGTTTGAACTTTACGCGTTGGTTGCGGACTTGTGGTCCCACTGTTCTTTAACACAGTTAAAAATGACGATTTACACTCTAATTTCTAATCGGCTTGCCCTTCGAGCATTCGAAGATTCCTAACGAACCCTGATTATATTATCTCTGGTGAGGATTTTTATAACAGTGGGACCATGAGAGTTTTTTGTGTCAGTTAACACTAGAGGCTCATATGCAAAATTAATGAAATGTGAGAATCTGAGTTAATTGAAAATTAGGCAGACTAGAATGCATTCTGAACTGATATACTTTGTTTGGACTGAAATATGGCCATGACGTATTTAAAGACTGTCTCTGGTCTCTCACGTATTTACTTATGTTTTTCACTTCAATAAATATATCCATGCCTCAATGTGCGTGTGTGTGTGTGTGTTTGATAACCATTCAATGAAGAGTAGATATATTCTCGTTCGTAAGTGTGACTCCAAGCAAATAAAGGCATCATTCAACATGAGAAAAGCTTGGTTCTAATAACAGATGATTTCCTCATTATTTACCTCTCAACTTAAGTACTTTGTATTGGCTGCAATTACAGTGCCTTTGTCAATAATAGTATTACCGTGCATTTTTTATTTAATTTCTGTAGTTTCTTACGTACTGGTTACTGCCAAAGGGGTTATTAATAAACTACACAAGTCTGTACCTAATGGAATGATATTCCGACCCTTATCCAAGGATCGTCAAGTAGTTACACCTTCAAGCGCAAGCTGAAGGATCACTTATTGACGCTCCAAAAATCCTTACAATAGTCCTCCAGCTCTTTGCACATTGATATGACAGCCTGTTGTTTTTGGAAAAATAATTAAAATCAACGGTGGTTAGGTGACGTATTCAAATGACTAAGGGAGTTTCCAGAAACCACGGCAGTTAAATATTTACATTTAGGAATCATTAACGGTCATTTTTTAATTGCCTTCGTGATTTGCGGTCAACCTCTGGCAACATTAGTTAGAAAATACGTCAACACGGGCTCGGAATGGAGACGGAATCAGAATGAGCGTCAAAACAACATTATGCTTCAAACGAAATCTGATGAATGGAAACTTTGCGGTTTTCTAATTTTATATATCATGATCTTGATTTGATTCGTAACGTATCAGGGGATTTTTGAAAGCACATGTGAAAATACCACTCAAAAGTGGTGAAAAATTGCGCTGAATTTGAAATACGAGTAGCTTAGAAGATAATTACGGCTTTCATTAATCTTGTGAACTGGTCAAAAATTTGATTAGATAGAGCTGTAGTTTGGAAGATATAAATAAAATAAATAAATAAATATCTTGGGACAAATTACACCAATTGACCCAGCCCCAAACTAAGCAAAGCTTGTACTATGGGTACTAGGCAACGGATAAACATACTTATATAATGTAGATAAAATACATACAACATCCATGACTCGGGCACAAGCATTCGTATTCATCATACAACTGTCTGCCCCTACCGGGATTCGAACCCAGGACCTCTAGCTTCATAGTCAGGGTCACTAACCACTAGGCTATCCGGTCGTCAAAACAATATAAACAGATACACACATATATAAACAGATTTATACCAATTTCGAGTGGTATTTTCACACATGTGCTTTCAAAAATCGCCCCCTGAGAAGTTTTCGATTCGACTGTTGGTTTATAAGGGATCCGTGTCTAAAAGCATATCTTGGTTCCCCGTTTGATACGCCCACAATCATGCTAAACGTGGCCTTAAGGTTTTGTTACCTTAGGCTCTGTCTACCTCGTAAGGGATAAAGACGTGATATATATAAATTTCTAAATGTCAGTGATAATTAGAACACAGAAAAATCCGAAAAGTAAAGCTATGGCCGGGAATCGAACCCGTATCCTCGTCATTCGTGATATCTGTTTTTGCGTAAGAGTAGGGTTGTGCTAACACTGGATTTTATATTCACTTGCCGAATTTTTAGGGAACACTCGGTGCGCGAGTCTGACTGGCGCTTGGCTGTTTTTTTGTACGTGTGTCCGACTATTATAAATTTTCGTCACCGGTGAACAGATTTCAAGGACTCTTTTTTTTTTTACGACAGTGTCTGTCTGTCTCACAGGCGGGCCTATGCAAATTTTATCACTCCGTTTATAAATTATAGTTTTATTCCCTCTTAAAATATAGAAGAGCGTTTTAAAAAAAAATATCATGATTTTTTTTCTACAATTTAACTATTTTGGGTTTTTGTAACTCAGAATCCTTTACCCCATTTCTTCTAAAAATAAAACATACCTCAAATTAAAACAAGAACGCCATCTATTGGTGTCTATGGACTTAGCTGACAGCGACGAACCACCTTAAGATTCTTCAGCCGAGCAAAATACTAATCGCTGTTATAAATTAAAATCTATGACGTGCGACGTCGTGAAAATGCAAATTATTGTATTGGTATATTATTATGGTGAAGTGAGAGCCATTCCATTGTTAGGTGTGTTATACAATTTTGATCAGTTGGCATAAGTTAAGAATTCTTGGACATAGTTCGCATTTAAATAAGGCTGTTCGTTCGGACAGCCAATCAGTTTTTTACACTTATAAATGTCCTAGTGACAGGCAAAGGAAACAAGATCCATGCAGCCATGTCTGTCAGATTACCTGGTTGTCTAAATGGTCGCACTGCGGTTTCGGAGAAATTTTCTCCGGCTAACTCTCCGGGTGTGGAATGAACTCCCACCCAGACTATAGTAGGTAGTAGGTAGGTATGGGATTCTTAAAGGAGTGATTTTTTTAAGGGTCGGCTACACGCATGCCAATTCCTCGGACTTGTAAGCGTCCATAGGCTACGGTAGTCGCTTACCGCTAGGCGGACCGCGCTTGTTTGCCACCGACATGGTATAAAAAAACCACCAATTCAAATTGATTTTTAGTTGTGTCATAACCCCTTATTCATAAACGCTCTATAGGCTTCTGCTAACTTAGCAATCGTTTGTCCTTATCTCTGAAAGGTAAATGTCAAAGTGATAGATAAGGACAAACGATTGCTAAGTTAGCAGAAGCCTACAGAACGTTTATGAATAAGAGGGTTAGTCATCGATCGAGACCTGCTGTAAAACCTTTATACAGAAAATGTCTAACAAAGAAAATAGCACGACACTTACCGTGAGGACGTTCTACAGCTGAGATACTACGAAACTCGATTCTCAAAGTTCGTATCACACCATCCCTTTTAATCTCAAATTAATGACTATTAGTGCGAGCGAGACGGCACGAAACGAACATCGGAAATCGAATCGCTAGTGTGTAAGGGCCCTTAAACACTAGCGTTTACATACATACATACATACCGTCACACCTCTTTCCCACAGGGGTAGGCAGATACTACTTTATTCCACTTGCTACGATCCTGACATATTTCTTTCGCTTCATCCACAGTCATCAATCTCTTCATACATGCTCGTCGGTTTCGGGTACTTCTGACCTGACCTTTTTCCAACACGTCTCCTATGTGGTCTCGGAACGTCCGTCTAGGCCTTCCCCTCCCAACGTTACCATTCACACTCCTCATATAGATCTGTTAAGTGTGAACACAAGCGTTTGGTTCCCGTAAACCAAAAATCGAATTTCGGAGTGTAAGGGCCCTTATAGGTCACGTCATGTAAAAAGAACGCTGGAATAATGTAGAGGAGCCCTTCTGCTCATGGTGTACCCACGCCCAAGCACCCCCTCTCCACTTTCTTCCAGCGTTCTTTTTACATGACGCGAGCTGTACACACTAGCGATTTGTCCGGCGATTTGTTCAGCGACTTGCTCGCCGCGCGCACGCCGCCTTTGAGAAATCGCTGAGAAATCACCGGAAAAATCGCTGGTTTGTAACCTTAAGGCCTGGTCAGACATCGACTGTACTTGGCTTTGAATGGGACTGAAGACTCTAGGGATAGCAGTTGACACACATGTTGTCTTAAGTGCTCTAAATTATTCAGTCGCCATACGCTCAATCAATAAAATGTCAGACGTGTCCTAACAATAGCATTTCTCAATATAGCGGCGATATTGCAAGGTAAGGCTGGAGTTTGGGCGACAGCAGGCAGCGGCAATCCTTAGCTTTGGTAAATCAATAGCCTGTTGGATGTTTTTGACTTTAGAGCTCCAATTTTCGTTCCAGTTATAAGGAACATGCAGCAGTGATCGGACCGGTGCAACACGGGGTGACGTCTCTTGTATTTGACGTGGCGGGGAAAAGGTTAAAGGTATGTTTGATTACTCTGGTTTGAAGCGGACCTACCAAATAGTCTTTGGATATGAATACACATAAATAAAAGATCAGAATATGTTGATCATATGCATATTAAGTTTTCTACTTGGTATCCCAAGGTGTTGCTACATCCGATCATTGGCATACATATAGATCCAGAGCCCACGACCAAAACCATGTCTCATAGCAATACGGCAAAAACCCTATAAAATCGTTAGATTGTATGATTCTGAACCCGACTAGGTGTGTAGTAACGGTCGAAAGTGTAGCAACAGCGTGGGAGGCCATTTCTGGTGTGTCAAAAAAAAAAGGCAGTCGGTATTATAGCAATACGTCTGATAGTGAAAATGTACATAGATTTTATAATTGTATTACGAAAAAGTTTGTTTTCAGACATTTTGCGCGTAGCATATAGCCTGAGCGCATTTTTGAAAATGTCAACAAATTTAGCCGACCTGTATCATAGCAATACGGATAAAAAAAAATTTTAACTTTTCGTATTGCTGCCAGGATTACCAAAAACCTGTTTTCAGACACTTTAAGTGTAGCATATACTCCCAAAAACGAAAATAACGTTTCGGAGTCGCCTGGCCGACGCCTCTGTTAAATGTTACGGTTTCGGGTAAATTCTTTGTTAATTATCATCTAATAAATTCAGGGTCGCAACGTATTCATTGGTTTGTAACAGAGAATTCAAGATGCCTCAATACGATTTTTAAATGATATCTGAGTATCGAAAAGTTGTCTGATAGAGAAGGTGCTACACTTAATTTGTCTGATATAAATTTTTTGCACATGTGGACAACTTATTTTATCATGTCCAACAATTTTCAGACATATTGCTATGATACCGATCGGTAAAATTTGTTAACATTTTCAAAACGGTCTCAAAATTTAATGCGTTCACATTTCCGTCTGAAAATTGTTTTGTTCGCATCAAATAACCAAAATTTACTAATAAAAAAGATTTTCAGACGTATTGCTATGAGACATTTTTTTTGTCTCATTTTTAATTTTTTTAAGTGATTTTACGGGTTTGCGCTACACCACTAACGTCTGAAAAATATGTTTCCGGTATCTCAGAACTATCATTCAACTACAGTCTGCAAATCAGACATATTGCTATGATGCAGTTCGGTAAAATTCTTTGACAATTTTGAAAATTCGGTCAGATCAAACGCTACGCGGAAAATGTCTGATATTGGTATTTTCGAGTTCAGGATAATCGTATCTATCGATTTGATGCGGTTTTGGCCGTATTGCTTTGAGACAAAAATTTTGGTCGTGGGCTCTCGTACTAATACATAAATCACGTCTTTATCCCTTACGGGGTTGACAGAGCCTAAGTTAACAAGAGCTTTAGCTCCTTGACCTTTAGGCCACGATTAGCATGATTGCGGGCGTTTAGGTGGAAATAGGATTCAAAATAGCTAGCCGCATTCCGTCGATGGGCTTTTACCATCAGTGCGAGAAGAGAAGGAAGTAGTTCATTATGTGATTTTTCTTTGGTCCCAGACCATCATGGAAAATTACGCAGTCATAATATGTATTATATAATATACTCAGCTTTAAAAAACGTGGCCCACACATTTATCTAACATAGATTCACCTAGATGTGCCTTAAATTAGTACACTGGGTCGGTATAATAAATGTCGTAAAAATATTTTGTGCCTTACGACGATACATACATATATCACGTCTTTATCCCTTACGGGGTAGACAGAGCCTAAGGTAACAAAACCTTATGGCCACGTTTAGCATGATTGCGGGCGTATAGGTGGAACGGGGAATCAGAATAGTGATGGGCTAGCCGCATCGCCTATAACATGTTTTTTTTTTTTTAATATGAATAGGAAGGCTAACGAGCAAGTGGGTCACCTGATGGTAAGTGATCACCACTGCCCATAGACACCCGCAACCCCGGAGGGATTGCAGATGCGTTGCCAACCTAGAGGACTAAGATGCAATGCCTCTTGTGCCCGTAATTTCCCCGGCTGTCTTACTGTCCACACCGGAACTCAGCAGTGCAAGCACTGCTACTTAGCGGCAGGATTTAGCGATTCCTGAAATTTTCGCCATTTACGAGGATATATATTACATAATGAACCTCTCCGCTCATTCCAAAGCATCGCTTGCGCAGCCACTGATGCTAGCCGGTGAAATTAACCTTGGAGTCCTGTCACGCGCGCCATTACCCTTGGAGAATGCGTAACAAGCGCTACTAGCGTCCAAACAGTACTCCGACGCTTAGGACTATAAAGTGGCTTCTTATAGCTTACGTCAGTGGTTCTTAACCTTTCAGACATGAGGGACCATTTATCAAAATTTCTGTCTTACCATGGACCACCTAGTAACTACATAATATCTAACGTATGGCTTCGATCGGTCCCAATGGATGGAATTGCACCTTCACGCGCTGAGTCTGGTTGTCACTTATCTAATTAATTTACCACTTTTGATGCTTCCAGGGACCACCATTGGTCCGCGGACCACCGGTTAAGAACCCCTGGCTTACGTGGACCAAATCAAATGTTAAGATGGTGTTCTGGTTTTTAGGGTTCCGCACCCAACAGGTAAAAACCGGACCCTACTAAGACTTCACTGTCCGACCGTCTGTCCGTCTGGCAACAGGCTGTATCTCATGAACCGTAATAGTAGACAGTTATTTTTAAATGATGTATTTCTGTTGCCGCTATAACAACAAAATACTAAATTTCTAAGCGACAGTGAAAATTAGAACACACAGAAAAATCCGAAAAGTAAAGCTATGGCCGGGAAACGAAGCCGGATATCCGTCATTCCGTGACGCGTGCTGTACTGCTACACCACCCATAGCAGGTGGGTAAGCCTTCGAATTTTTCTATCTACTAGCTGTCACGTGTCCTTGTTACTATGCGAATACAAATACTAAAAACAGAATATTTATATGTCTGTCTTAAGTAACCAATATAAAATGATTTTACACTGCCTACATTTTGTTGGTTTAGTTCTCGTGAACCCACTGTTATGTTCCCACTGTTATAAAAAAGTCGAATTACTCTCCACCATAAGGTCGACGGAACCCCGCTTTCGCGGGGCTCCTATTTCTATTCCGTTTGCCCTTCTAGTGAGGATTTTTACAACAGTGGGGCAAAAACAGTGGGACCACGAGAACTAACCTATTTTATTTTATTTTGGTTACTTAGTCACTGCCTACATTTTGCTTAAGAGCAGGGTTCTGCTAACACTGGATTTTATAATAACGTGGCGAATTTGTACGGAACCCTCGGTGCACGAGTCCGACTCGAACTCACGACGGCAAGGAAGGCAAACAAACCAGTCACCTGATGGAAAGCGAGATGCGTAGTCTGTCTAGAGAGCTAAGACAGAATACCTCTTGTGCCAGTAATTTCAGCTGTCTTTCTCCACGCCGAAACACGCGCAATCACCGCTGCTTGGCGGCAGCATTAGCGAGTAAAATGTTAAACAGTTAAGTAGGTTAAGTAAGTTAAGCAGTACGACCGGATAGCCTAGTGGTTAGTGACCCTGACTATGAAGCTAGAGGTCCTGGGTTCGAATCCCGGTAGGGGCAGACAGTTGTATGATACGAATGTTTGTGCCCGAGTCTTGGATGTTGTATGTATTTAAGTATGTATTTATCTACATTATATAAGTAGGTATGTTTATCCGTTGCCTGGTGCCCATAGTAGGTACAAGCTTTGCTTAGTTTGGGGCTGGGTCAATTGGTGTAATTTGTCCGAAGATATTTATTTATTATTTATTTATAGTTCATGGGCGTTCATGACGTCTTAATTCGATTCAATTTCGACTCAGTTCAGGTTTTAGCCGTCATTTTCAGTATGGATCTGACAGCGAGCGAACCTAAGCTGAATCGGATTTGAAACGCATTAAGACGTCATAGTAAGGCTCCTGGCAATGATTGTCTTCTGGTACAGATTCTCGCCATTCTACTAAAGTATGTTTAGATGCATATACGACCTTAACCAAACATCCAAACACTGGACTGTCTCACTAAATGAATACAGCATGGTCATTGTGCGTTACGTACTTAATTCTTTGAAAATCGAGTCCTTCCTTCGGCATTGTCCATTGTCTTAAGTATAAACAGCTGCGACCATAGAGGAAACATTCAGTTAGAGAGGTAATAAGGGCTATCCAATTGTGGCAACACATCTGTCTTTTTCGACATATACTAAGGCAACTATTTCGCGATGGCTTATCCTTTATCTTCTGCATGGAACAAACCCTAATGTAATTAAGATTTTGACTGCATAATATATTAACTTTTTGGTTTTTATTAAAATTATTCGTTTTTTTCACTATGCCGCCCAACGACCAAACATTAACTGTCCATGTCGATAATAATGGCCGCTTGCTCAACTTTATTAACCCTTTAGACCTTCGGCTAACCAATCAGAGTGCAATAATCGCCAATTTCAGCTTGAAAGAAAGAAAGAAAAAAAAAAAGTTACCACTAACAACCATAAAAAAACATCAAAACACAAAAACAAAAATAAAAGGATTAATTAGTTAGTGGTAAATGGTTCGGCGTCAGCAAATGCTGCCAGTGCCAGCTCACACGAGCGACACTTGGCTTGGCGTAATTTTATTTCATAATATGATTGTTTATTATGTACATACATAAGAAGATGTTAACATTGTTCTAAGGCAGTCCATGACGCCCTGTAAGGCCACACAATAGTAATTTATAACTTGATCTAGGATTGTAATGTGATGTCAAACATGCCATGAAATTAATTAAGTAGATTAAACTATACATTGATATTATTAAATTCATTGATGTTATTCTATTCTAGTTAATTCTTAACCAAACGTTTGACGTTTCCACTCTAAAAAGTTGTTTGCTCTATGGCCACGCTTCATCGTCGTAAACCTCGCGTTCCCCTGAACCAGCTGGACAATAACCGATAAAACGTGGTAAATGGTAAACATTGGTAATGATTTTCTGGAACTGTGTACAGAACCGTAGAAGCTCAGTGGTTTGAAGAGGGGGGTTCGATTCCGGGCTAGTACCTTTTTATTACGTTATAAATTCTGCGATGTCTCAAAATTATTCCAGAATATTTTAGAAAGATGTGTAGTTTGACTTATAGCCTTATTTTTTAAGGGATTTTAGTCGTAGTCGACAAGTACTTCTATGCTGGTCTGGGAGCAAAGAAAAAACATAGAAGGTACTAGTAGCTTCTCTTCCCGCGCAGATGGTAAAAGCCAATCGATGGCCGAAAATCTTAGGAATCATGTTATAAGCGATGCGGCTTGCATCCCATCACTATTTTGATTCCATTTCCACCTGTACGCCCACAATCATGCTAAACGTGGCCTGTAGCTGTTACCTTAGGCTCTGTCTACCCCGTAAAGGATAAAGACGTGATTTGTGTATGTAGTCGACAAATGTTTCCATACATTTAAAAATATCTGAGTCAGAGACAGGACTAAATTTGACTAAGACTAAATTTAACGTTGGTAATGCGCTGCTATACATTATTAAGAAATGAAATTAAGAAAGAATTCAGCGCACATCCGCTAACCGTGACCTTAATCTACTCTTCCATTACTTTGTGGTGAAATATGTTTTAAAAAGTTACTTTGACCGCCTCTCAAGTAGGCGCAAAGTTCACGCCACGTTTATTCTATCACTATACTTCATTTATTTTAGGATGAGAAACCACAACAACATTATATTGCGTCTGGTCAACTATTTCTTACCTAGCTATTAGTACAGTGCAATAGTCTGGGAGCCGCAAAATAAAATTGTTTTAATACCACTTTATTTTCGTGTCGTTTACAATTACTCTAGTACAAACTGCAAAGAGAGTACACTTCACGAGCCGCAATATAATGTTGTTGTGGTTTCTCATCCTAAAATAAATGAAGTATAGCTGTTGCTAAGGACTTCGTTTTTGAACAAATTGCCTATCGCTTTATCGCTGTAACTTTCATTGACACGACCATCAGCAATGATGAATGTAAGAATAGAAGATGAGCGTTTTAAAAAAAAAAGTCCACATGATCATTTTACTCACAATTGCTTACCCTATCGATCCTTATACAAGTAAAAATCTGTCTCAAAATTTCCATTCCAGTTCGTCACTTTTTTCATATAGGTATGTATTATGGAATGTGACTAATAGGAAAAAAATCCATAGTAAAATCTGAGATACATTTTCTCTTGTAAGAGTAATCGATTCTGAGTAAGAAAAACCCAAAATATTTAAATTCTGGAAAAAAATTACATGTGGAATTTTTTGACGTGACAACGTCTTATAAATCGATGAATACCGGCTGCACGCACGAAAAAGTGTCTCGTCACGTTCCACGTGACGTCAGAGCTGGCAGTTTTCATCAATGTTCAGTAAACCGACTTTAGAATCTACAGGTTTTTGTTGGATAACGCTCGATACCGCCCGCCGAAAAGATAGTAGTTCCCGAACTACTATCCTTTGTTCTGTTCCAGTCTGTAGTCTATCTTTGTGCCTCTCAACTAGATCTACTCAACCGTTCTGGCGTGAAAGAGCAACAAACCACGCCCCAAACATAAACAACCATAGATCCTTGTAAGATAAAGCATTCCCTCCTCCATTTTATCCTGCATCTACGGTGTAGACAGAGCCCAATGTAACAAAACTTTCGGTCACGTTTAGATTGTGGTCGCGTCGTCTATAAAGTAGGTAATTCCTAAAATATTCGCGCATTCCCTCGATGGGCTTTTAGTATATGCTCGGAAAGAGAAACAGCCGGTACATTCTATGTTTTTTCTTTGCTCCCAGACCAGCATGGAAGTGATTGTGCAGAAGTTTTATGTGGTGACGGTTTAAAACGTAAAAAATATCGGATTTCCAGCCTACAGAACCTCTAGTAAACATGCACAATTTTCAATAAAAAACTCAAATACCAATTGATATAATTGTACAAGCTAACCTAACATTACTTTAGCAATTATTTGCTAAGAGTTTTCCTTGTAACGGACCGGACAAATACAATAGGAACTAGCACATCTTTGCGAAGCAATTCAACTGTGACTGAATCGTGGTGTGTGGTACGATTTAGAAACACGTGGCACCTTGACAGGTCCATATTCATCCCAGTTATTACATCCTCATCGACTATTATCACTTCAATTGATGTTCCGCAATCGCAAACCTTTATAAGTTTTTCGCAACAAACGTTTCTTACGTTCGCATTAAATATTATGAGATTCATTTATTTGATTGTACAATACAATCACAGGGTGAAAAAACAGATACATAAAATGTAAATACAAAACTAAAACTACTATTAAATTAAAATAACTAAGTAAACTTTAAAATTAATTGTAAAAGAGAGGTGGGCCTCTTGGGCTCTTGGCAGGGTGCCTCACGCAGGCAGCATTCCCGCGCTGAACTGCGATTGCGATTCTTTGCGCGAGAAGGCTGCCAGCGCGAGGGTCCCCTGTTGCCTCTCTCAATCTCTTGCTGAGCTCTTTGTATATCTCCAGCGCACCCTTACCCCCAAGGACCTAGAGTCTCGACACCGAAAGCAAAGAAATGATATTGGGCGCCGAGACAGCTGTATTTATGAGATTAGTTTTCTTATACGTCTAGGCTGGTAGTGAGCACTGCTACTCATGGTTTGTAAATGCATTGCCAGCAGGTTTAACATTTATCTAGTGCTTGTAATGTCCGCAGCGGTCAGTAATGGATATTCGTACCTACTTATATTGCGGGCCTAGACCGGTAGTGAACTAGTCGCTGGAGTCGTCCCCCAACTTTGTGTATACTTTTTTGAAAGTAGTGTGAATTTTACCGAGAGTATGTTTGAGAAAAAAATTATGTTTAACGGAAACTTGTAGCTAGCCAAACTGGAACGAACGGTCTTTTCGAATCAAGTTCATCGGCCAACAAATTAACTGGCAATTATGTTGTCTGGGTTATTTATAAAATACTATTTCTATTTGAGTAAGCCGTATGGTCACGTTTATCCAATCACGTGTTCAGAGCGAATGTCCGGCGATAGCGATATTATGCGATACTAACATCAACGCCATTCTTATTATGTTATTTTAAGTCAAATTCTTGAATTTACAATATATTATATTATTGCCTTGCTTTCGATGCTGGTCTGGGAGCAAAGAAAAAACATAGAATGTATCCGTTGTTTCTCTACCCGGCGAAACTCAGGAATCATGTTATAGGCGATGTGGGTAGCAATAGCAACCCGTCACTATTTTGAGTCCATTTTCCACCTATACGCCCTCAATCTTGCTAATTGTGGCTATGTCTACCCTGTAAGGGATAAAGACGTGATTTGTGTATGTGTGTGTGTGTGTGTGTGTGTGCCTAAGGTAACAGGTACCTACAGGTCACATAAGGAGGTATAACCTTGCAAATTACGAGTATCTATCAAATACTTTTGAATAGGTTAATTTTGCATCCTAAAAAATAAGATTCTAAGATGATGCGATCAAAAGATACACAACTTTTTGTAAGTGTATTTTCATACAACAACAATACAATACAATACAAATACTCTTTATTGAACACCACAAAACAGTACAAAACAATACAGAAACAAAGTAGACAATAGGCGGTCTTATCGCTTAATAGCGATCTCTTCCAGACAACCAATACTAGAAATAAGTTGGAGACAGTTTAAGTAGGTGGCGGAAACAAATAGACAGGATAAACGCAGGGATAATAAAAACAACAATATCAACATAAATATAATACATAGCTAAATAAATAAAATAAAACCTTGACAATCAAAACATATAAGGTGGGTGGCTGGACGAGGTATCATTATTTTAGGCCACAAATGTATTATTATGCCAATTGCGTTGTTTGGGTATTATTTTGGCTAAAAATAACTTTTATTACCTCCTTAACATAATGAAACTTACGAGACGCGAATTCGTAACCGGTCAACCGATGATATCGGAGTTTCATAGCAATAATTTTAAGCCGAATTCAAAAAAGGTTTCAGTTTGTCGGCATCGTTTGTTTTATTTATGTCCGCTGATTCTTCGAAGACCAGTAGGCTTATTGTCTAACTCGCTCGCAATCGCCATCGTGTTCACTTTGACAGTTATTGTATGAATGTGACAGCTAGCTGATTCCGATGCCAATTGTCAGCCCATACATGAGCTGTCAAAATGAACACGATGGCGATTGCGAGCAAGTTAGACAATTTACCACAGAAGCTGAAAAAGCTGAAGCCAAGGGCAATCCAGCACTGGATAATATAAGCCTACTGAACGAAATTGTGTTTTTTTTCAAAAGGACACTACCAAGGTGGAATGACCCTATTTAAATTAAATTAATATACATAATATTTACCTATTGTTTTTTTAAGTTTGAGTTTAAATGCTGAGGGCTTAATGTTTTTTTTTGAAGCAACAAGCGTCTCGACTTCAGTGTCAAACATTCTAAGATTGATATGTTTCCGTTACGTGCCGCTAGTGGCGCTGTCAACTTATCCATAGTTGCGGTTCTGTGGAGCTGCGGTTCGTTTTCGGATCCGTCCGGGGGGAAGAGCAGTGCTTGGTCCGGTGCACCCTGGGCAACGGCTAATGATTTCCTGGCAGTATCTGAGGGATATCATTGACCGTTGGATAAGAGTCCGACAGGGGGGGTAGGGGGGTCTTTGACCGTGTTACCGTACAACGTTGCCGACATTTTGTCACAAGATTTTATGATTTAAATTTTTTACCGACATTGGCGAAGTTGTCGTCGCTATAACGACTTATAACGCCACAATCAAAAAGAAGAAGAAGAAGAAGAATTGACGTTTGTTACACAAACGCTTTGATACGTTTTTAGTGTAAAAAACTTACGTTAAGAACACAGATGAAAACTTTAGTTTTCAACAAAAATCTTCAGTCCGACAGTTCTTAGAATGTTATTCAGTTTTCGGGTACCATCGGCCGATTTAAGTATCAAACCGTGAGTGTGTGTCAAAGGTGAGTGAGACAGCGAGATAAACGCGAATAGAACCTCAATTTTAAGACCACACGGATTGTGCAACATTTACTCGACATTTTATTTAAAAAAAGATTTTAATGTTATCACCAAGGGATAATTTTTTGTCTTCATCTTCAACTTAGGTTATGAAGGCACACCGGTCCGGCACTATGATCTTAAAAGTAGCCGTGTCTCTTTCACACATGTTTATGGTCGCTTTTCTAGAAAGAGACTCTTCTTCCATTAGGACCGAGTTTTTTGTAATATTGGTTCTTCTCTTCCCGTTGTACTGTATAGTACAGTCAGCGTCAAAAATCGGTGATCATTTTAGAGCCTTTGTCGCTGTGACTGTGATGCATTCAACTGTCGGTATATAGGTACTTATTACTTCTATGTCCATGAGTCCTTTGCCTTTATGTTTATGATCTTGTATGTAATTTTACGACGGACATTAAATATCAAATGGGTTGAGGCTAAGTAATTGCTATCTGCTTATTAATAAATTAATTGCTGTACGCAATAATCTCAACGACATAAAAAGGGAGTCATCGACAAATGGCAGTTTTTTTTTCATCTTTTTTATATAGGACTAGCTGACCCGGCGAACTTCGTACCGCCTAACAGTCGTTTTTTTTTTAATTTTTCTCTATGTAAGAACCACCCCCATACTTTAAGGAATATTCTAAAAAAAGAAAAAGCGAAATCGGTTCTGCTGTTCTCGAGATTTGCGCTTAGCAACACATTTTGCAATTCATTTTTATATTATAGATATACCTAACTACTAAAAAAATTTAAAACCTACGCAAAAAGGCTTGTAGCTAGTTAAAGTAACCACCCTTATAAAGTAAAATAATTAATTAGGTATGCCGCAAACAGACTCACACGCAGGCAATGACGTCATACATCGAACTTCGTCAAGGGTTAAAACAAAGTTGCTCCACGCCGTCGGTTTGTAAGTAGTTTCCATAAATGGATAGAATTATTCAAAAATAATGTTAATTATGCATACGTGTATTTTAACATTTTTAACAGTGGGGCGGGTCGCTAGTATTGAAATAAATAATAAATAATGTTAAAGCAATTTTAAATTATTTGATTTGTCAATTATGTCAACCTAGCGTTCGAAAGGACCAAAAAATAAAAGTGGGGTAAATACGGCCACTTGGGTAATTTCGTCTTTATTTTGTTTAAATAATTGCAAGTATCCAAGTACCTTAAAACACTATGATATGATCTAATAAATTTCTTAGCAGTTTGTCCTAAAAAGTATGTTAACAAAGCTTCTAATCTGCATAATTGTGCGATTTGAAAGTTAACTCAACCTTGTGAAACATGTTGGGCAAATGTAGGTAATTGGCCCACTGAGCTGAACTGATTTTGATGAGATTCGTCATAGCAGTCGTGTTACTCGTTATTGTTTTTGATAAAATATCCATGAATATAATACCTACTGCGCGGTTCTTTTCGAAGTTCTTGGTTCTCGTCTGGCCATTCACTCGAGCGTACCACGGATTGTTTAGAAACATGTCGGACCTAGGCTAAAAATAAGGCAGTGATTAGTTTTTTCAATTTTAATGATTAGTACCTCGGTGAGCGAGTTTTATTTTAATGTTCGCAAAATAAAAAAAAATAGCTAGGTCGATTTATACACACCCAAAAGCTCAAAAACGAAACATGAATTTATCAAATAAATAGCTTTACTTTTCGGATATTTCTGTGTTCTAATTTTCAGTGTCGTTTAGAAATTTGAAACTTGAATTTATCAGAACTGTTTTTGAGATCCCAAAAAAATATTGCTCATTTATTAAATTTTAGACAGATAGGCCCTATTCCATGAATAACTCTGTGGACATCTGACAGGTAAGTGGATATCTGAGGATCTTACTATTAATTATAGGTATATTAATGCACGTTGCCTATACTTTCATTATGACGTCACCAAAGGCAAAATAGCTGTCAGATTTTGACAGCTCCATTGGTCTAAAGAGGAAGGCTGCAAAAACGTCAATGTCAAAACAATTGTATTCATTCAGAGTTTTCACACCCATTGACATCAAATAAAATTTGAATTAAAATGGGTGGGAATATTAACAATTCCATTCAAAAATCATAATCTTAAATATTATTGTTCAAACCGTCGGGTGCGACCAAAGTCCGACCGCAGCTCGTCCTAACAATAGTACCTAAGTAATTCGTGTCCCAGTACACAATTTATCAGAACATGTATGCTGGGTCGTTCATTCCAGGCCGTACATAAGGTCGCAGATTCGTCAAGCGCAATTTTACGAATAATAGGTTCATGCAATGCCGTCTTGACCATAGGGCACACGGAACCCTTGCCCAGGGCCCCCATGCTCGGGGGCCCCGAGGAACAGATAATTTCTCTTACATTTTCAATAATAAATATAAGATAACAGTAGAAAAACATAATTCGTTTTCTTTACTTTCCCAAGGGGCCCCAAATTCTTGTGGGCCCAAGGGCCTCAACACAGTTTAACAGACTTGTATTCATGACTTGAATTTCACATTTTTTAAAATAAAAATTTGGCCATATAAAAATGTATTTTGGCCAAAAAAAAAATTGGAAATACCTATTACGCGCTGTTCTCATGGCTAAGCGGAAATAAATATAGAGATTTTATAATGACTATAAGACGTAAATTACACAATGACTTGTCTTGTCTTTAAATGTGCAATAGCAATCAAACGGTTCTATAAACACAATTAAATACGTATTAGCTATTATTATAATAACTATGCTTATTTATTGAAAACAGCTCATTAAAGTTATTTATGAGTTATGTTAAAGATCTGTTAACTCGTTGAAATCTAGTCAGTGAGAAAAGTACCTAGTTCTTATTTATTATTTAAAAATCGAATTGCCTGTTTTAGGCTGCTTACTAATTAATAATTTATAAACTTACTAGCTGACTCGGCGAACTTTGTTCCGTCTCAAATTTGAAAAATTACAGTGGTTTGGGCTGTGCTATCCCGCGGGAACTATGCAATTTTCCGGGATAAAAACTAACCTATGTCCTTTCCCGGGACTCAAACTAGGGATATAGTAAGGATTATGTTACTCGCGAAGTTTTTAGAGTAAAAAGGAATAAAAAAATACGTCAATTTGAAAAAAAAGGCCACCACATTGAACCAAGTTTGATCAGTTGAGTCAGTTAACACTTTGACACAATAAATTATTATACAATTCAATCCTGACTAATATTACAAATGCGAGTGTGAATTTGTTTATTTGTTTGTTACGCTTTCACGGATAAACTCAATCGATATTAAATTTGGTTTGGAGATAGTTTGAGACCCAGGGAGGGACATTAGTATTTTATGAAGCCGTTGCATAATGAGGGTCCTTAAAACACAAGTGTATTAAGGCCGAATTAAGTACAGTTGCATATGTAAACTTTATCTACACACATGTCATAAGTACTCTAAGATAGGTTCAGAAGCAGTAGGGAAATGGCCAGCATTATTACAACCAATTAAACTAGGTTCTGTCTATCCCGTAAGGGATAAAGACGTGATTTATGTAAGTACTTTCTTATCTGTGCTGTGGTAGTAAGTAAAATCTGTAACTTTAATATATTATTAAAGAATAGATTTTTGGAAGGTTATGGTAGAATTTGTACTGTAATAACATTAAAGTACAAATTTTTGTACTATAATATTATTACAGTATAGATTTTTAAGGGTGTTATGATGCTGGTCATTTCCTACGGTTTCTGAACGGATTTTAGAGTATTAATGATATGTGCGTAGATAAAGATTGTTTTCAACCCAGAAAATTGTATAGTTTCGGCGGTAAAAGAATTCTCCGCGGGAAAAATTGCGGCCAACAGGTAGGACTGGTTAGTACCGGTATTGGATTACCGTAACATTTGGATCCATTGGCGTCATTGATGCAGAATCATCAGAAAGTAGTGAAGGTGGTAGTTTCTTTGAACGAAAGTAAAATTTTAAACTGACGGCATACTTTTGCACAAAGCAGACGCGGTGTTATATCGGATATTACTCGTGCGATATCTTCGTCTTGAAAGCGAATGTTTACAAAAATAAAGAAATAAACACACACATACATACACAAATCACGTCTTTATCCCTTACGGGGTAGACAGAGCCTAAGGTAACAGGTACCTACAGGCCACATTTGGCAAGATTGTGGGCGAATAGGTGGAAAATAGAATCAAAATAGTGATGGGTTGCTAGCCTCATCGCCTATAACATGATTTATATTATTTTCGCCCATTCCCTCGATGGGCTTTTACCATCTGCGCGGGTAGAGAAGCAAACTGGTACATTCTATGCTTTTTGTTTGCTCCCAGACCAGCATGGAAGACATAAACACAATAAAATTTAAAAATATCAAGACACCATACAAAGGCTCTTTGCCAGTATTCCATAGATAATATTTTAACCACTAGCGTGCAGTATTACTTTACCACCCAAGAGATTCTCCAAAGTCCGCATCATGACATTTTTTAGGGTCCATATAGAACCAAAATAAAGACAATCTCTTGTGCGAAGACACACACAACGCTCATGATCTATTTTTCATGTCTTGATTATTTTCTATAAAATTGTGTATATTCTCTTAATAATTGTGTGTCTGCAAAAAGGAATAAATGTTTTCTTTTTTTCTTTCTTTTAATATTGTTTTATTTTTATTTTTTTATTAGCCTATTATGGTGTTTGTGTCCCACTACTGGCCAAAACCCTCCCCTTGTCTCTGCCACTCGTCCCTATCAATTAATTAACCTAATTAATTACCTACACCTATTTCAGACATTTAGAGAGGATGGTAGCCAAAATCCCTCCCAATCTCATGTAAAATGTCCATTGCATTCAAGTCTAGATTAACTTCTGCGCTAAAACTTTCAAGACCCCCCCAAGGGGTTGCAACCCACAGTTTGAACAGCACTGTCTTATAATCTTTATATGATTTGTCTTGATTGGAAAAAACATTTTACTGGTTAAGTATCCAATGAGTATTACGACCAGAGATCTAAAAGTGGCCATTAGTGAAACCGCATTTAAATTAATGATACATTGACCCCTGATTCACATATTTTTACATATTCATTTTATTTGGGGGTTTTAGTGAGTCACGATAAAACAAACGTTTAGGTAAAGATAGATTCATTCACGATAAATCACGCATCTATTACTTACGGGGTTGGCAGAGCCTTCAGCCTAGGGTAACAAGGCCTAAATGCCACGTTCAGCGTGATTAAGCATGGTTTAGGTAAAGATAAAACACAACTGTGAAAGACTAGCTGTTGCTCGCGACTCCGTCTGTACAGAATTCGCTTATTAGAAGTTGGAAATAATTTTGCTCCCGAGTGGCTCATACAACTTTTCACACCGAACATTAAAAAACTTGAAAAAAGAATTCTAAATATAATTAAAGAGCTGCCAGCATAGAAAATGGTGTGGTTTTATAACTGTCAACTTCAAAAAAATGCATTTGCAAAAAAAAACACTGAAAAGTCTTGAACAGAAAAGTATCACTTTGATCCCTCTCGACAGGGAGCAAAGCTTACTTTTCTGTATGAGAGGTACGAAATGATTATTAGATCCCCATTTTAAGATTTTCTATGTATTTTGTTGATTAACAATACCTTAAAAACTGTTCCTAACCGGATATAGTTTAGAGGATGGAAATCTTTATCACCGTTTGCTTGAAAAGGCTAGTTTTTGCTACTATGTACCTACTTCACAATGATCTTTAGCATTTTTTATAATTAAAAAACGAATATATGCAGAATACTGTTTGCTAAACATTGCTTATAGTGGACTTATAAACTTAATATACTTAACATATTCTTGAGTAAGAAAGCATCTGACGAAATTGCAATACATTAAAGAATTTCGTTCTTTAATTCATAAAAGAACATCTATAAAATTTGTAAATCCTAAGAAATATTCGCCCGCAAAAATAGAAACTGGCATACTTACATTACTTACCCTACATTCAATATTTACTCAAGTCTCTACATGTATTCTAAGCAACGTTTTAAGTACTATGTAAATATTTAACACAAGTTTATGGATTCTGAGGGTACTTCAAAATTGCGTGGCAGAAATTCCCGAACCATTGCCTCATATTTAAAAAAAAACAAAAAGAGCTCACCACTTGAGAAAAAGAATCACCTCCTTTTACTTTTCAACTGCAACTCTGTTCACACACACTTATTACGACAAGTCAAAAATATTGCAACAATAATATCTAAACAATAAAACAAAAGGCACAAATTAATTCCGAAATGTTAATCAAAAAAAAGTACTTCACGTATCGATTGCTGTCAAAATTGCCGCGCAAAATTGAAAGCGGTTAGAAATTGGGGCGCGTTTTTTTTTAATGGCGTTGGATACGCACCGCGGTCGGCTCTGTACTGATTGTTGGCTACAGAGCTCTCTCTCCGCAGACCTAAGAAACCTTGAGACCGGGCAGTTTCTTTACTTTGCTCTGCACCAAGGATTAGCTTGTTGAATATTAGCAATGTAATCATCGTAAAGATCATTACGGTGGGTGTAATTATCTAGCAAATTATGTAACGTTGTGTTTTTAAAAATTCCACTCGTTAGAATACCTAGTACTTTTGCCATAAACTTTAACTATAAACGTTAGTGTATATATAAGTATAGGTCTAGAATGCTAGCTAATGTGGTGCGTGATGTCCTATTGTATTGTAACATAGCATCGTTTTAAAAGGATTAAATGTCGTGTTTATAAAAAATAAATGTCATTTATTACGTTAAAATATAGAGGCTGTGAATAAAAATGTGAAAATGACTACCCTCATTTTATATGACTCATTTATGCGCTGTTTGTAATTTGTAGTACTTCGATGAAATGTTTTTTTGGCAAGGAAATAAAACTTACAGTAGCCTGCGCAGGAAGGAAACACAAATTATGTATTATTTTCTCGAGGGAATGGGCGAAATTCTTAGGACATGGCGATGCGACTAACAGCCCATCACTATATTAATTATTTTTTCCACGTATACGCCTACAATATCATGCTAAACGTGGCCTTTGGTCTTATTACTTCAGGCTCTGTCTACCCCGTAAGGGATATAGACGTGATTTGTGTATGTATGTGTATGTTTCTGTTATACGGTATGAGCGTTTCGTACTGGCTGTATCATTGTCGATAATGACACGTTTCGAAGAGAAAAAAATGGTTAGGATTATTTTAATGGGACCATAATTTTAATATAACTAATGCAAATTGTTTTAAGAGAATGAGAAGTGTCTAATAAATTACCTGTTGGCAGGAAAACGCAATGTCTCACGGAAACAATCAGCTTTATTGTGAATACTATTTACTATTTAGTTCACGTTCGTATTATTTCCCGGTAACTTAATTTATATGCCCCTTGATTAATGATCAGGAGGGACATCCTAAGAATAATCGACGCACAGTCATCACTTGGTCGTGTTATATTGGAAAACTAGCTTCTGCCCGCGACTTCGTCTGCGTAGAATTATACATAAAAACCTTCCTCTTGAATCACTCTATCTATTAAAAAAAACCGCATCAAAATCCGTTGTGTTTTTGAAGATATAAGCATACATAGGGACACAGAAAGCGACTTTACTTTTTGACTTTTTTTTTTGACTTTTTTTTATACTATGTAGTGATAGTGATAGTGATGATAGTGATAGTGAAGTGACTATGTAGTGATGATAAATAAAACAAGTTTTTTTTATCGTTGCGAAATTTACCTGGTTATTGAAGACGCTAACAGTTATCAAAACGCGTCTTGGAATGAGTCATCTTATCTGACTTATATATTCGTAGATATAAAGTCTACAGGATATTAATAAAATTCTGTTTTTCAAAGGAATAACACTTAAAAATGCATTTTGAGGAAATGAATAAGAAACCAAAGGTGTCAGTTAACTTATTTTACTAGTTTCAATCAAATAAAATAAAATTGAAAGTATGACACATAATTTCAAATTAGAAAAACACCAAATAAATTTTAACGCAATCATTTATTCGTGTAAGAAGGTACAAATAAAACACCCCCTTGCAAAAAAATCGGGCACCTGTAGTTTTCCAGATTTTTTGGCATTAAAGATTAGAAAGTAAGCTTTTATGAACATAAAATACAAAAAACATGGGTGCCCGTTTTTTTTGCAAGGGTGTGTAGTATCTGAAATGAAATAAATTAAATTACACAAAAATATAAAAAAAAATCTAAATTCTAAATAAAGCAACTTCCCCAAATATTATAAAATTGTAATAAACTGTGTAATAATAAAATAACTTACTAAGATCACATATTTTATTAACATGTGGCGTCTAATAGATTCGTAGCGCTATAAAGTTGCGTTCATAGTGACGCGAGCAATAAGCCTTTCTCTATGCTCGGAATGCACCCGTTCGGGATTTAAAAATAGTTCAAATAGGTTTTGAATGCGACCTACTTGTTCGACGCCTTTGTTATGTTTTTGACATTTTGTTTTTTTTTGCGATTTCAAAAATATTGAGTCAAAGTAATCTAGTTTTCCGTTTTCCCGTCAGGGTCGTTTTGGAGTATGCAGATGAAGAGTTCATGAATGCTAGATTTTTTTTAATGTTATTTTTTACTTTACTTTGCAACACTGTTATCCCTTCAGTTTTTATGATGGTATCACATTGCACGCGGCGGGGGAGAACGACCGCTCCCGAACATTTACGAACACAAGCATAAGACGCTGCGGGCATCGACGGGGGCTATGAAAGGTGACAACGACCGGGCCTTAGGCGGACTATGGGGTGGTAATATATTTATGTGAAAGAGCTCCAAAGAGGCTTGACACCCAACACTTAAGTGTGTGACAGACGATCGAGTGTGACTTTATTCGCCTGTACTTTACTGTAAAAGTAGTACCTACGCGTATAGGTCACGTCATGTAAAAAGAACGCTGGAAGACTGTTGTAGAGGAGCCCCTCTGCTCATGGTGTACTCACGCGCAAGCACCCCCTCTCCACTTTCTTCCAGCGTTCTTTTTACATGACGCGAGCTGTAATTAGACTGACACACAGGCGAGTAAAGTCGTCGAGCCGTAAGTACGCGAAGGAACTTAGTCGCCCGTCTGTCACCTACTTTACCTAATAGGTACGGTCAAGTGCAAAAATATCGATAGGAACTTCTCAAAACTATGTCCCACAACCTTATTAAGCTGACGTAAGAGCGTATGGTACTTATTTTTGAAACTTTGTCTATCTAGACATATCTACATCTATAATATCTACATATTATTAGACTTGACTGTACTTTGTGTCATATGACTGAGGGAATTGAGTACCTCCCTAAAACCAGAAAATGTTAAAATCATAGTTATAATGAATACTGTAAGAATCATGACATTTAATGTGGTAGGGATACGAGATTCAGATTTTTAACTGTATACAGATACACAATAATTTATTCATAGGTCATACATCTTAATTTTGCAGCTGATAGTTCTGTTTATACTGCCATCTAGAACCATTATTATGAAACAACGAGCTATCAAGTCAAAGTATTTTCTCACCGCTTCTTCTTGACATGGCGCTCCGTAAAGCCTTCGAGTTCTGTAAACTTCCGCTAGATGACACTAAAAGTCAGTAACTTGAGATAAGTTTATTAAAATTAATTCTATTGCCATTTTGTTTCAAACAATGAAAAAGCAAGTTAGGCATACTTTTCAGACCGTATACACAATGTATAGACATGTTACTTCGAAATAAATAAAATTATTCTGTTGTCGTAGGGCATGTTAAATTTCGTCTATGTGAAAATTTGCTACGATTTTTTTGTCAGGCATTCTTAAACTTTTATTCTACATGTATAGTTACTTGTGTTAGTTGAAAGTATGCAAGTACAGTCAACAAAAACAACAGTCAGCAAAACATCTTGCATTAAAAGTAATTGTGTTGACAAAACTTCTTAATTACAAGGCTATGTTGAACTTACAATGTGGGTTTTTTAGGTCAAATCTTAAAGGACTAATTTGATCCATTTTTAGTGGTCGGATCGCTTTGAAATTTGGTATATACTTAATTGTAATCAATTACTATGTCAATACACTCAACAAAAGTAGTCAGCAAAAAACATTTTTTTTTAATCATCTCCAGCCTATATACGTCCCACTGCTGGGCACAGGCCTCCTCTCAGAACGAGAGGGCTTGGGCTATAGTTCCCACGCGGGCAGTGCGGATTAGGAACGTCAGACACACCATTGAATTGCTTCTTAGATGTATACAGTGTGTGTTCTTTTATCGAAAAGCTCATGGTAAATTTGAAATGTAATTTCGCACATAAATTCCAAAAAACTCAGAGGTGCGAGCCCGGGCTTGAACCCACGACCCCCTGCTTGAGAGGGCACAGTCAAACCACTAGGCTATCATGGGTTTTTACTGTAAGTTTTTTTGTAACATACTTACATACAGTCTTTATCGCTTACGGGGTAGGTAAGGCAATAAAACCTTAAGGCTACGTTTAGCATGATTAAGGGCGTATAGCTGGAAAGGGAAATCAAAATAGAGATGGGTTGCTTAGCCGCATCGCCTATAACATGATTCCTAAGACACGCCCATTCCCTCAATAGGCTATCTGCGCGGGTAGAGAAGCAACTAGTAACTTCTATGTTTTTTCTTTACTCCCAGACCAGCATGGAAGAAATAGTAAAACGTTCTTTTATTCAGATTTTGAAATAATCAATTGCACATGGGAAGTGTTTTCGTTCCCGGTTCAAGCTGGTCTGAGGCCCGTCTTCGAGTTCTTTAAAAACAAACAATGTCAAATCAAACGAATGTTCGATTTATGAATTCTATGTTTTTCCTTTACTCCCAGACCAGCATGGAAGATGCAGCATGGACTTTTTTGTATGTTAAAAACGCTAATACAGTGTTGCCAAGCTACACGAGTTACTTCCATGCTGGTCTGGGAGCAAAGAAAAAACATGGAATGTACCAGTTGCTTCTCTTCCCGCGCAAATGGTAAAAACCCATCGAGGAAATGGGCGAAAATCATAGGAATCATGTTATAGGCGATGCGGCTAGCAACCCATCACTATTTTGATTCCACTTTCCACCTTCGCCCTCAGTGTCTGGCTAACCGTGGCCTGTAGGTATTGTTACCTAAGGCTCTGTCTACCCCGTAAGGGATAAAGACGTGATTTGTGTATGTATGTGTGTATGCAAGCTACACGAGTCAAGCTGAATAAAATTACATAATATCGGATAAGCGTAACCTTTACTGCGAATTACTAACCATGACTTAATTATTCATTAAATACAAACTGGTATTTTGCAGGCATGTGGACTAACTGGACCGAAACTTGTGTTCTTGACATCATTCTAACGTTGATTATGGCAAAGTTTAAATTTGAAATTTCAATTCACGAAACATAGAATAAGTTCGCCTTGTATTTAATACTAGCGTCTGCGTAGAATTATACATAAAAACCTTCCTCTTGAATCACTCTATCTATTAAAAAAAACCCCATCAAAATCCGTTGTGTAGTTTTGAAGATATAAGCATACATAGGGACATAGGGACGTAGGGACAGAGAAAGCGACTTTATTTTATACTATGTAGTGATAGTGATTTTACCCCGTAAGGGATAAAGAGGTGATTCATGTATGTATTTAATATATTGTACTTGTATTGTACCTACCTATTGTGTTTGCTTCTTCATATTTGCACAATAAATCATTTACTTACTTACTTAGGTAGGTACCTACTTACATTTATTAAAATTTTGGTATTAGTCGTCGCCTATTGTCTTACGTTGTTCTTTGTTAATGCATTGTTTATTACTGATTTGTGGTGTTCAATAAAGAATGTATAGTATTGTTATTTTAAAAGTTTGTGAGGATGAACTGATATTTGTTATTAAATCACGCGAAAACGAGTAGAGATCTGGGGCCCGAATTTTGAAAGCAATGTGAAAATACCACTTGAAAGTGGTGAAAAATTGTGCTGAATTTGAAATACGAGTAGCCTAGAAGACAATCACAACTCTCATTAATCTTGTGAACTAGTCAAAACTTTGATTAGAGCTGTAGTTTTGGAGTGGTACTTTCGAAAAGTGCTTTCAAAAATCGGGCCGCTGGACGAGATTTTGGCAAGGATTTTAAATAGGCTACTTTATATCCCGGAAAAGCGATAAACAAATTCTTCGCAGACGAAGCCGCGGACAACAGCTAGTCGAAGAATAAACTTATTCTTCCGAGAGAATAAACCAATTGATTATCTAGTTTAAGTCTACCGTGTCGAGCTAGGTTTTAGACCGGGACCAATTTCTTGTTTCTCTTTCAAGGTCTCATCACAAACTCTGTAAGGCTGAAAAAGGGTTAGGATAAGCCTTTTAAGGATTAAAAGACGGTGGACTGTTGTAGCTCCGTCTAGCGTGAATCCGACAAGATTATGGGATAATGAAGCTAACGACGACACCGTGAAAGTTATTATTATGGTGTGCTAGTGGACGTCTTAAGGCTGATGATGATGATGAAGCTAAAGTGGCTAACGTCGATAGGGACGACGCCTCGCCTTGAGGCCTAGGATACAACCTGTGAGATATGTGGGTAGGCTAAGAACATTCATATTTTTGTATTAGGGTAGTCTTACGTTTCATCTTTGTCATCATTAAATCAGCTGAGTCGATGGGCGCGTTTCTCTGCATTTGACCTAGTTATTTTAATACCCTGGACCTCCGGAACAGTATCTCTCAGTGGCGACGAGGACAATCGAACCGCAACGCGAGTGCAGGTTATTTAGTGCAGACAGTGACGGATTAATTTGTGCTGCGAAGTACGATGTCGGTGGGCAAGATAGCCGAGTTTAACGTGGCAACGGATAACTGGCAGTTATACATAGAACGTTTAGGACAATATTTTATTGTGAATAAAGTTACGAGTGATATGTATGTACCGACATTGATAACCGTGATGGGCGCGGAATGTTACGAGTTGCTTGTAAATTTGTGCACACCCGACAAACCTACGACAAAGACGTTCGCGGAGGTCACGACAATTATGGAAAAATATTTGCAACCGAAGCCGAGTGAACTCGCCGAGCGATTCAAGTTTCGGCACAGGAAGCAAAAGGTTGGCGAGACAATTTCAGAGTACGTAACAGTTTTGAAGAAAATGTCGAAGACGTGCGAGTTTGGCTCCTGGTTGCAAGAGAGTTTACGCGATCAGCTAATTTGTGGCATACATAGTGAGACAATTCGTCAAAGATTGTTCACAGAAAGTAAACTAGATTTTACCAAAGCCTATAGTCTGGCTATAAGCATGGAGGCGGCAGAGAAGGACGCGGCGGTGGTCGAAGGCCGAGGGAGGCCGATGCAGGAGGCAGGTGCGGTCGACTGTCAAGCCATGGCGAGGTTCGCAGCGCGCCAGGCCAGGGGGCCGTGGGCGAGCGAGCCGGCGGCGAGCGGCCGGCCGGCGGCACGAGCGTGGCGCACGCAGGCTCCGGCAGACGCGCGTGGCGGGCGCGCGGGCTCCCGGGGCCAAGGACCGGCGCAAGCGCTGGCGGCGGCTTCAGGGCGAGGCGCGCAGCAGTGCGTGGCATGTGGCGGGGCGCACGACGCGGCGCTGTGTCGCTTTGTACGTTACATTTGCAAAGTGTGCAATAAACAAGGTCACCTGCGGCGCATGTGTCCGTACATGACGGGCCAGCACAGCGTGGACGTGGTCGAGGACGGCTCGGCGATCCACCGAGGCCGCGGAATGGACGCCGAGGGGGAACAGGAATTATCGAGTGATAGTGATTGTAGTGACGAGGTAATTATTACGAACCTTAATCGAGTTTCTGTAGCAGACTGTAGTCCTATTTTTATAGAGGTAAATGTACATAATAAATATATTAGTATGGAATGTGATACCGGCAGTGCCGTGTCGTGCATCAGCCTCGATTTATATCAAAAATTGTTCAGGGATTTAGAGCTACAAAAATGCAAATTGCGGTTGCGTTACTACACAGGCGAACTAATCAGTCCCGTGGGAGTAGTGAAACCGCTAGTCAAGTACAAAGACAAGCAAAAACATTTAGAATTATATATCGTAGATCAGGGGAAAACATCACTATTGGGACGGCAGTGGCTGATCGAACTCGGTATTCAGGTACCTGCACCCCAATGTGACAACCTAAATAATGTGACCGAAACTAATTTCAATTTAAAACATTTCAGGTCCCGGTATTGTGATGTGTTCGCGGAAGGGCTGGGCCGTTTCACCGGCGGCCGCGTCGGCATCCACCTGCGCGACGGCGTCCGGCCGCTATTCCTGCGCGCGCGCCCGCTGGCGTACGCGCTGCGCGAGCCGGTGGAGCGCGCGCTGGAGCAGCTGGTGCGCGACGGCGTGCTCACCCCCGTCGACCGCTCCGACTGGGCCACGCCCATCGTGCCCGTTGTTAAGAAGGACGGTAACATACGAATCTGTGCTGATTACAAACTAACGCTTAACAAGGTACTAGAGGTTGACCGGTATCCGCTACCTAGAATGGAAGATTTATTAGCGCGTCTAGATGGAGGGAAACGTTTTAGTAAAATTGACCTGTCACAAGCGTACGCGCAGTTCGAGCTCGACGATTCACGAATATACACCGTAATCAATACCCATAAGGGTTTATTTAGATATAATCGCTTAGTGTATGGGTTAGCGTCGAGTCCAGGAATATTCCAAAGGCGATTAGAACAATTATTCGCGGATCTGCCTCATGTTGGGGTATTCCTGGATGATGTCATAATTACCGGAAGAGATACACGATCGCACATCGAAAATTTAAATAAGGTTTTTGAAAGGTTGCAAGCGTACGGCCTTCGCGTAAAGGCAGAAAAATGCGAGTTTTTCGAAGAGTCAGTAAGGTATTTGGGGCACGTGATCAGCAAATCCGGTGTTCATACGTGCCCCGACAAGGTTAAGGCGATAGTGAAAACCCCCGCGCCACGAAACGTATCGGAGTTGAGAGCTTTCATAGGTCTAGTCATGTATTATGCCAAGTTTGTAAAAAATGTTAGTACTATTTTGACACCTCTATATAATTTGTTGAAGGCGGGTGTAAGTTTCGTTTGGAGCAAATCATGTCAGGCCGCTTTTGACAGGATCAAAACTGCACTGAGTTCGAGCGAGGTGCTGGTGCACTACTCGGGGGCGCTGCCGCTGGTGCTGACGGCGGACGCGTCGGCCGTGGGCGTGGGCTGCGTGCTGTCGCACCCGACGCCGGCGGGCGAGCGGCCGGTGGCGTACGCGTCGCGCACGCTAACGCCCGCCGAGAAGGCTTACGCGCAAATAGATAGAGAGGCTCTCGCGATCATTTATGGTATTCGGAAATTCCACCAGTACCTTTACGGACGAAAATTCACGCTAAGAACGGACCATAAACCGCTCACGCATATATTCGGAGATAAAGTGGGCATACCCGTGATGGCAGCATCGCGTCTACAGCGATGGGCCGTGCTGTTGTCCGGGTATAACTACAACATAGAATATGTAGCTTCAGGCAAGAATTGTGCGGACGCTTTATCGCGACTGCCTCAGGCGAGAGGCAGACAGGGGGACGACGACGACGTCACTTACATTAAATTCGTAGAAAGCTTTTTACCGATCACCAATAGTGACGTCAAACAGACGACATCTATGGATCCGTTATTATGTAGAACGTTAGCGTACGTGCAATCGGGATGGCCGACGACGTGCCCTGACGAGGCGCTCAAGCCATATTTTTTAAGGCGAAACGAATTATATATAGATAGAGGCTGCCTGATGTGGGGCTATCGTATTATAGTGCCGCCAAAATTGCAGGCATCAATATTGAAACAGCTGCACATCAGTCACATGGGCATTGTAAAAACTAAATCCATAGCCCGCAGTTACGTGTGGTGGCCCAATATTGACGCTGATGTTGAGGCGCTATGCAGTCAGTGTGTGACGTGTGCAGCAGAAGCGCCAGCGCCGCCGCGGGCGCCGCCGACCCCCTGGCCTTACGCAAGCCAGCCGTGGAGTAGGCTGCATATCGATTTTCTAGGACCCCTAAAGGGCAAAACCTTTCTAGTAATTATTGACTCGAGTACAAAGTGGCTAGAAGTATTTGAAATGGCTCGCACGAACGCCGACGCAGTAATTAAAATTCTGAGGGCTACTTTCGCTCGGTTCGGGTTACCGTCAGAATTAGTTTCGGATCAGGGACCGCCGTTTACAAGTTCACAATTTAAAGATTTTTTGGTGCATTGTGGTGTGAGACAGTTGTTCTCACCGGTATATCATCCTGCTTCTAATGGAGCCGCAGAGGGGGCAGTGAAACTTTGTAAACGCGCTATTAAAAAGGCATTTAGAGAGGGGATCAATGTAGACGTAGCCCTACAAACGTACTTATTGGCTTATAGGAATGCGGTACACAGTACGACAGGGGAAAGCCCGGCGATGCTACTACAGCGGCGAACGTTGCGTACCCGACTAGACTTATTGCGAAGTGACAGAGCGCTACACGAGCGCGTGCGCGCGTCTCAGGACCGCCAAGTGGCTGCCGCGGGCGGCACGCCGCGGTCATTCGACCCGGGCGAAGAAGTGTGGGCGCGGAGTTATGCCGTCGGGGACAAATGGGTAAAGGGAACCGTTGTGGCTCGCGAGGGCACCCGTAGGTATATCCTGGATAGCGGAATCGGTCAACCTATGGTAAGACATGTAGATCAAGTAAGGCGCAGATCGCGAATGTCTACCGTTCCTTGTCCGGAGTCTAGTATAGAAAAGCGGGAAGATGAGTGTGAGAACGCAGTCGCGCCGCCGGGGGCCGCCGCGGAGGAGGTGGGTAGGGGCAGGAGCTCGTCAAACCAAGTCGTGGGAGAGGAGGTGGTTGATGAAGTTGAGACTATCAGCGGCGCAGGCCCAGATCAGTCACGCTGCTCCTCCCCGCCACTGTTGCCTCCGCCTCGGTCGCCGTTGAAGCTCAGACCCTTACCGCATCGTGTGACTAAACCCCGTAGGTTAGAGATAGATTAAGGGCTATGTATAAGAGCAAGGCCTTGCGGCATTTGTTTGTTGTTATAGTGTTATGTGTAGGTTAGACATTAAGGGTGGAGGTGTGAGATATGTGGGTAGGCTAAGAACATTCATATTTTTGTATTAGGGTAGTCTTACGTTTCATCTTTGTCATCATTAAATCAGCTGAGTCGATGGGCGCGTTTCTCTGCATTTGACCTAGTTATTTTAATACCCTGGACCTCCGGAACAGTATCTCTCACAACCTATTCCAGAAAATACGTCTCTTGGTGCAGGATTTGCGGCAGCGATCCGAGCGGACCTGGCATTTGGTTCTACCGTGCCTTAGCCCAGCAGTGGATCACCATTGGCCCAACTTCCTGCTGCAACATTCCCTGAGCGGTAAAATTTAGGGATCTTTAAAAAGCGAGCGTTCCTGTTCTTGAAAGGGCCGGCAACGCACCTGTGATTCCCCAAGTCTTGCAAGTGTCGCTGGGCGATGGTGATTACTTTCCATCAGGTGACCCGTCTGCTCGTTTGCCCCCTCTTTTATAAAAATAAACTTTAAAAATAACCTCATAGACAATAGACGCGTGCGACAAAGTTGGTATTATTATACATCGCGTGTTCAAGGAAATTTCCTTTATAATGTCTCCATGCAATTTAGCAATACCAACAGAGTCCATGATGTATTTTGTAGATATAATGAAATGCCACTTAAAAACCGGTCAAGTGTGAGTCGGACTCGCGCACCGAGGGTCCCTCGATGGGCTTATACCATCAGCGAGGGAAGAGAAGCAACTGGTAATATTCTATGTTTTCTTTGCTCCCAGACCAGCGTGGAAGAACTACATACTAACACTAACCCCTTTATTCATAAACGCTCTATAGGCTTTTGCTAACTTAGCAATCGTTTGTCCTTATCTGTGAAAGGTAAATGTCACAATGACAGATAAGGACAAACGATTGCTAAGTTAGCAGAAGCCTACAGAGCGTTTATGAATAACTAGCTGACCCGGCGAACTTTGTTCCGCCTTAAATTTGAAAAATTCCAGTTTTTTTTTTTTTTTTTATTTATTTATTCAAATCAATTACAAAGGGATAACATTATGTGTGAACAGCGAGCGAAAACCGCGATCGGGTCAGTGGTTTGGGCTGTGCTATCCCGCGGGAACTATGCAATTTTCCGGGATAAAAACTCTCCTATGTCCTTTCCCGGGACTCAAACTATCTGTATACCAAATTTCAACTAAATCGGCCCAGCGGTTTAAGCGTGAAAGGTAACAGACAGACAGACAGAGTTACTTTCGCATTTATAATATTAGTAAGGATATGGTTAGTATGTATGTAGTATTGGTAGTGTTTACGTCTTGGGGCATTCTTACGGCTTTTGTACGTCATAGAAATTTCGACAGAGTTATAAAGTAGGTGTTATTTAATTGTACCCATATAATGTAATAATTTCAACTAAATCGGCCCAGCGGTTTAAGCGTGAAAGGTAACAGACAGACAGACAGAGTTACTTTCGCATTTATAATATTAGTAAGGATATGGTTAGTATGTATGTAGTATTGGTAGTGTTTACGTCTTGGGGCATTCTTACGGCTTTTGTACGTCATAGAAATTTCGACAGAGTTATAAAGTAGGTGTTATTTAATTGTACCCATATAATGTAACTAGTGTTTTTGAACTTGTGAAACCGAATAAGCACGTGTAGGGTTACCATCCTTCTGAATTTTTCTGTATAATTAATTTTGTACACAAAATACTTTAATAAATATCATGGACATAGAAACATGCATACATAAATCACGTCTTTCTCCCTTACGGGGTAGACAGAGCCTAAGGTGACAAGACCCAAAAGCCACGCTTAGCATGATTGTGGGCTCATAGGTGTAAAAGGGAATCAAAATAGTGATGGGTAGCTAGCCGCTTCGCCTATATGATTTCGCCTATGCCCATTCCCTCGATGGGCTTTAACCGTCTGCGCGGGAGGAGAAGCAACTGGTACATTCTATGTTTTTTCTTTACTCCCAGACCAGCATGGAAGCAATATCATAAATAACATGGAACAATTGACAAATTGACTTAGTCCCAATGTAAGCAAAGTTATGTAATCTAGTTAGTTCTATCAGGTACATTGTCAGGTCACTATTGAAAAACATACTTAATTGTATAAATACACACTCAATTAAACATTAAACATCCAATATTCGAGAGCAAACATTCGTATTTTTAATACAAAACATATACGTCCCGGTTGGGGACCGAATCCTTGGCTATTCGGCCCCGTCGACATCGATATTCTTAAATCTAATAAAAAGCAAGAAAAAAATTCTGTAATCAAAAGAAAAAAAATTTTAAACCTCAAACTCCTTTATTATAGACTACAGGCCCACGTACAAAAAATGTGGGTCATATGAACCACCAGGTGACGTATATAGGACGATATAAGAGCATAAAATAATAAGATTCAGCACTATGCCGTCACTTGTAAGCTGTCCAACTGGGTGCTGGTGAGAATTCAAAAGTGCAACCCTCGATTTTTTCCCCTTGTCGCATGATTTTTGTACGGCGTTGCGGAATAATGGATTAGAAGCTGTATTGAAACAGTATGAAACTGATGCCGTACAGAATCAAATGACCAAATTTACCCTGGAAATGGTCAGAAAATCAAAAAAAATTACCGACTTTGTGGCGCACCATTTTGTACGGCATCAGTTTCATACTGTTTCAATACAGCTTCTAATCCATTATTCCGCAACGCCGTACAAAAATCATGCGACAAGGGGGAAAAATCGAGGGTTGCACTTTTGAATTCTCACCAGCACCCAGTTGGACAGCTTACAAGTGACGGCATAGTGCTGAATTTTATTATTTTATGCTCTTATATCGTCCTATATACGTCACCTGGTGGTTCATATGACCCACATTTTTTGTATGTGGGCCTGTAGTCTATTACCCTAGGTACTCTATCACCCAAACGCCTTTATGAAATTTGACTATAGGTAGGGCAACGACAATATTCACTAGTTTCCATTTATAATGGGAACAAAATGTCATTATACTTTTTTAATTTTTGTCTCTGGAAAAATGTTTAAATGCACAATTCGTAATTTTTTAAGTAGACTCTCACTTTTGCGTAATTTTTACCGATTTTTTCAAATTCTATTTTCAGTACTTTTATAGTTTTAAAACGACAACCCTAAACACGTGTATCATTCATGCAAACGTAAAACAACCTTGCAGCGTAACATTCAAAGTCTATTTTGCAATAGCAATCAATACGAAGTCGGATTTTCGTTGCCAGAATTGGAAACTTTAGCATAAAGAAATACTTTTATATGTTCTCACCTTTGCTTCTTAAGTTTTTCGCCAGTTACTTACGCGATCGGCAGCAATTTGTGCAACACGGCTGCTTTGTCTCGGAGACTTACCACACCAGATCTGGGGTCAGCCAGGGTTCGATACTGGGCCCGTTACTTTTTGGAGTCATGGTAAACGACTTGGCTGAGGTTCCTAGGTGCGCTAAATGCCTGCTGTATGCCGACGATCTCAAACTCGTCTACGGTGTTCAGCAGGAGTCCGACTGTGCGGCGCTACAGGAGGACATTGACCGAGTGCTTCAATGGAGTGTTGACAACAAACTTCTCTTCAACACAACAAAATGCTTCGTCATGACATTTAGCCGTGCTCAGAGTCCCTTTCTTGCCACGTATGTCCTTGGTGCCGTGCCTATTGAGCGCGTGGATTCGGTTAGGGATTTGGGTGTAATTTTCGATCCGCGCCTCAACTTTCATGTCCATATGAAGTCACTCGCTGCCAATTGCTACCAGAGGCTGGGTTTTGTGGTTCGTAACGCGCGTGATTTTTCTGATCCTGGAGTTATTAAGTTGCTATACACTGCTCTGGTGAGGAGTAAGCTGGAAGCGGCGTCCGTGGTCTGGAGCCCGCACGAGTCTACTTACGCCTTACTTCTAGAGAAGATTCAAAAAGCGTTCCTCAGGTTTTTATATAAAAAAATCTGCGGCTACTATCCGTTCTTGTACCCTACTAAATTCCTGCTTGGTGCACTGGGTTTTAACTCTCTAGAGGTAAGGCGTAACAACGCGCTCTTGATTATGGCTTGTGGTGTCCTCCGCGGGGAATCCGACTGTGTCGACCTGGGGGCACAACTGGTCCGCCTGAACGCTCCCCTCCCGTCTAAATTTAATTTAAGGCCACGTCACCGTCATCTCCTGGCGGTGCCTCCGGCCCGCACCGTGGCTCGCAGGCAGTCGCCGCTGGTTCGCGCGCTGCACCATATCAACGCGCTCCTCGCATCAGCACCAGAGTGTGACTTGTTTGCCGATAACTGGAGAAGAGTGTGCGTTGAATGTCTGCGTTTCTGTGAGGCGATGGATGTACGCGTGTCGTCATGTATTTAATTAATTAGTTATTATTGTAAATTTTTATGTTTTTTAGTTTTTATCTCTCTTTTCTTGTCTGTCTTACTCAATGCCTTAGTGCCACACTGTAATATTGTGTAAGATATTTTATAAATAAATAAATAAAATGTTTACTTACGAACTAAGGATATATATTTACCCGTTGTAATAGGTACGTTTATAGAAAGGGATGACTGGCTCGTATGCTAAAGTTACGCCTCAACACGTGTTGAAACTTGAGACGTTAAAATATTTTCTGATCAAAAACACCTTAATAGGTAAGGTGTCACTTAGCTGCAATCTATAGACGCAACTTTACTTTTTTTTGTAGGTACTATAGAGCTGCCTTGATATGGCACTTTTATTTGTACGGGGTTCGTTGTAGATTTCCTAACCAAACTTGTGGTGGCTGAGAACCGATCATTAAATCATGAAACAGTACATATAGGGGGGAAGGGGGGGGGGGGTCTTACGACCGTGTTCTACCGTACAACGTTGCCGACATTTTTGTCACGAGAGTTTTGAATGCTGTATTTATTACTTTGACATAAGCGAAATCGTCGCATCGATCGATGGGGCCATATTAAAAAAAGAAGAAGTATATGGATTTTATGCCTTCATAAACCCCTAAGTATACTTAAAACAAATATACAAGGCCTCTCTGTATTATTTCAGAATTTACACGTGGCTGGGTTACTGAAGGGTTTCTCAAAGTAGGGTACGGTAACCCCTAGGGGTTCGCTATTCAACGGTAGCGGGTTCCTGACAAGATTTGCGTAATTGTGCCTTGATGACTGGCAGGCGCGTGTGGGACACCATGGTCTTCTTTTTCTTCGCGACACATCTATGGGTACGGTCGGCCAAATACGTAGTCTACCGCTTTTTATACATACATACATCAAAAATCAAAAATCAAAATCAAAAATGTTTATTTGTTTTTTACAGTTATAGTTTACAGTCATACAGGTTGGAACCTTCCTTTAAGCATGAGAAATGCTTGTATCGGAATGTTCCGCTCTTTCTTAACTTGACGGTTAACAAAAACCAAACAGAACCTAAACCAATTCTATCACTAACTTAACTACTTACCTAGTGTGCAACGCGCGCGGGTGTGTGTGTGTGTCACGTCTTTCTCCCTTACGGAGTAGACAGAGCCTAAGTTGACAAGACCCAAAGGCCACGCTTAGCATGATTGTGGGCGTATAGGTAGAAAGGGGAATCAAAATAGTGATGGGTAGCTAGCCGCATCGCCTATATGATTCCTATGCCCATTCCCCATTCTTTTTATTCAATTTCCTATTAACCTTTTCGACGTCAGTGACACATATCAGCACCGCAGGTTCAACGCCAACGACATAATACGTCCTTTACTTCAATGCAAAAGCAGCCTTTGTGCAATCGGATTTAGGTGCAACTTAAGGAATCGCAATAAAGGAGTCTGGCGTTTGGGTGGCGTCGCTTGTATTTGACGTGGCGGCGAAATGGTTAAATGAAAATGTCGTTAAAGTCGATCTTTCGAGTTGACAGCTACGTCTTATCGACGTTATATTTTGTGACGTGCAAAGGATTAACCTTGGGTGGCAGACCACATATTTGGCTGATGATGGTAATAGATGAAAAACAAGTAAATGACCTGTTGCATGTAGTAGTGTACAGAACTGGTATGAGACTTAGGTTATTTTTCTAATTTGGAACGTCAATTTGTCTATTCGCACACATTAGATTACTCACACATACAACACAGGCCATTTAAGTTTTTCACCTATACGTACTTGCTGGTCCCGCGTAGGAACTATAGCCGAAGTAGAATGAAAGGTCATTCTGAGAGACGCTCTGTGCCCAGCACACGGACAGATGTAAGCTGGAGACGAGACGAGTCGAGGTACTTATAGAAAACTAGATTCTGCCCGCGACTTTGCCTGCGTAGAATTATGCATATAAACCTTCCACTTCAAAATCCGTTGCGTAGTTTAAAAAATCTAAGCATACATAGGGACAGACACAGACAGTGGAAAGCGACTTTGTTTTGTACTATGTAGTGACGTGATCTCAAGGTCAAAAATATAGAGTACCCAGCCATAAACATTGCACA
Source organism: Pandemis cinnamomeana (assembly GCA_932294345.1). Taxonomy (NCBI): domain Eukaryota; kingdom Metazoa; phylum Arthropoda; class Insecta; order Lepidoptera; family Tortricidae; genus Pandemis; species Pandemis cinnamomeana. The sequence goes on along the minus strand of OW028724.1, from coordinate 3,453,826 downwards.
TCGGTCCTCTCGGCTAATTTCGGCGTTGTCTTGCTCTAACGTACCTACGTGACGCCCATCTTCTCTTTCCAAAGACCGAAGTGAAACCTTTATGGCCGGGTACGTAACTATAATCCGAATTGGCACTTGGATCTTGTTCATGTCATTAGAAGATCTCTGCTCAATATATCCATACAGCACGATTGTATAACCTTTTCGACGCCAACGACATATATCAGCACCGTAGGCACGCCAACGACGTCTCTTGTATTTGAATGGCGGCGAAATGGTTAAAAAGACCTTCAGGTCTGTTTTGCTGTCTCACTCACTCTTATGGATTTGATACTTGAATCGGCCGATGGCATCCGAAACCCAAATGTCCTAGAATCTTACGGACTTTACCTAAATCGTAAAAGCTTTCATTTGTGTTAGTAATAAGACAAACAAAAACATAATTCAATGTTAACTATCCGCATCTTTTGCTTGATTCGCTGAGATTTAATCGTACACAAAGGCATAAAACATAGCAAATTCGTGGAAACAAGTTTGAAACCAGTTCCGCTTGGCATTGAACAAATTGATGAAATAGCGTCGAAGGGCGAATTTAATTAAGTGTTGATCAAGTTGTATTTGTTAGTATTTAACACATACACAAATCACGTCTTTATCCCTTACGGGGTAGACAGAGTCTAAGGTAACAAGACCTACAGGCCACGTTTAGCAAGATTGTGGGCGTATAGATGGAAAAAGGAAACGAAAATAGTGATGGGTTGCTAGCCGCATCGCCTATCACATAATTCCTAAGAATTACGCCCATTCCATCGATGGGCTTTTACCATCTGCTCGGGACGTGAAGCAACTGGTATATTCTGTTTTTCCTTTGCTCCCAGACCAGCATGGAAGTATTTAACGCTTTTTATTATGATGTACTAGCTGACCCGGCGAACTTTGTTCCGCCTTAAATTTGAAAAATTCCAGTGGTTTGGGCTGTGCTATCCCGCGGGAACTATGCAATTTTCCGGGATAAAAACTATCCTATGTCCTTTCCCGGGACTCAAACTATCTGTATACCAAATTTCAACTAAATCGGCCCAGCGGTTTAAGCGTGAAAAGGTAAGAGACAGACAGAGTTACTTTCGCATTTATAATATTAGTAAGGATGTTAGCTTATTGAAGTGTCCCACTACTGGGCAGAGGTCTCTTTGTTCCGCCACTCGTACCAGTCGAGGGCGTGCTCCTGCCACTACTTGGTTATTCGTTCAAGTTGTCCCGCCGTCTTCTTTTCGGTCTGCCTATTTTTCGATGGCCATCCTGCGTTAATGTACGCTCAGTGGCACAACATTTGGTCCAGTTTCCATACAAAATTACTCATATTCAGAGATCGGACAAATTTGCGTCATTGCTCGCAATAATGTGGACATGACTCCAAAATTAATCAAATGTGTCAAAATACATAATAATTTATATTAAGAATAAGTATATCCACGGAGTTTTTATACCTGTAGAACTAGAAAACTTTTTTGTCAGAAATAATAATCATATCTAGCAGGATCGTGATTTCTTTATTATATAAAAATATTTACGAGAACGACAACTGCCACTTTAATTAACATTTTGCTAATAATTTTATGCATGTGTAAATTTTTATCTCCGGGAGTTCAAATTTTATATCGAGAAATTAATTAAATGTTTAATTATTTGATTAATTTTTGAGTCATATCCACTTTATTGCGAACGATGACGCAAATCTGTCCGATCTCTGCTCATATTGCACACATTTGAGGGCCACACAAAAATAATTATCCGAATCGGCCCACGTCCACTCGTTTTCGAGTTTTGCGCTTAGCAACACATTTTAGCGATTCTTTTTAATTTAAACAGGTACACTATATTGTAGACGTATTTTCATAGAATTTTGTTTCACAGAAATTGTTTCTCATATTCTCATTTCATAGAATGATCACTTCATGAGAAACTCATTTTGCATAATCTCAGTTCATTGATTTTTAAGAACATTTTTTAAAATACTTACATGGTAGAATGACCAATGACATAGTATTCATTCTTATATTATTTACTTAATATAATAGTCAACTGTTGCTTCTCGTCAAGCGCAGATCAAGGGAATGCCTGGGCGGAATTCTTAGGAATCATGTTATAGGCGATGCGGCTAGCAACCCATTACTATTTTGATTCCCCTTTCCACGTATACGCCTACAATAATACTGAACGTGGCTTTTACGTTTTACATAACTAAGGCTCTGTCTACCCCGTGATTTGTGTATGTGTACGTAATACTGAAGAACATTTGCAGGGCTGTTCAGTCAAACTACCACCAGCAGAAGTGCATACATACATTCATACATACACAGGGCCGACAACGCACTGGCATCGCGTAAAGCGCTGCGGGTGTCTATGGACAGTGATGATCATTTAACATCAGGTGACCCACTAGTTCGTTTGTCTGGCCTCTCTAACATAAAAAAATACATAAATCACGTCTTTGTCCCTTACGGGGCAGACAGAGCCCAAGGTAACAAGACCTAAAAGGCACGTTTGGCATGATTGTAGGCGTATAGGTAGAAAGGGGAATCAGAAGTATTTCGGATTAATTATAATAGACAGAGTATTCGATTTTATCTGGAGCCTACTCTACACTTTTTTTATTTTCTTATTTTTATATGAATAAGAAGGCAAACGAGCAAGTGGGTCACCTGATGGTAAGTGATCACCACTGCCCATAGACACCCGCAACCCCGGAGGGATTGCAGATGCGTTGCAAACCTAGAGGACTAAGATGAAATGCCTCTTGTGCCCATAATTTCCCCGGCTGTCTTACTCTCCACACCGGAACACAGCAGTGCAAGCACTGCTACTTAGCGGCAGGATTAGCGAGTAAAATGGTGGTAGCGATCCGGACGGACCTTGCACAAGGCCCTACCACCCGCACCACTACCACACTCGGGAGCAAAGAAACTAGGTCACTTTACATAAGGGAAAGTGTGTTCTCGTTTATAAATTAGTACCTCGCCCTTGACACAAGAGGGCGCAAGCGCATCAACCAGTTATTTCATAAATCCCATTTACCCTCGCTTTTGCTGCATCGTTTTAAAATTATACACAAAAGCAGGTTACAATAAATATTCAAGGTCGATTCAGTTTGCATAATATTGCATGTACACACAGCAATATAATCAGGTAAGCACCTACGCACGCTCGCGCCGTATCTATCCTGCTTACCGAATAGCTTTGCTGTGTGTACATTATTTTATCGCCAGCCTCAGATTGTATGATTCATTGTTATGTAAGAGCGGATGCAACGAACGTTATATCATAGACAATTATGTGTATCTAGGCGATTTCGGTGCTGCAAATTAAATGTCGCAATCAGCATGGCTGGCACAAGAGAGCGCGAGAGCTGTGTCAGCGCGACATAGTCTACTCGTCTCTTTCTAGAACGAATAGTGAGAAAAAGATGGGTAATCTATCTCGCGCGCACGTTGAACATTGGATTCTAATTAGCCCTCTTACTGTAAAACGGATCAGTTAATAACTGATGTACACTTTGGTTTAGTCTCTGTAGGTACTTCTCTTGTCAGTAAATTTTTGAGTACCCATTGTCCTAATTTGCCTAGGGTCCCCACAGGGCCGTCTTAAACTAGGTTGGGGCCCTTGGGGCCCTTTTGGAAAGTGAAAAAAGCGAATTATATTAAATTTTTTACTAAGTATGACCATATATATATATATTTAGTGCAGTGCTTGCACTGCGCTGTGTTCCGGTGTGGAGAGTAAGACAGCCGGGGAAATTACGAGCACAAGAGGCATTGCATCTTAGTCCTCTAGGTTGGCAACGCATCTGCAATCCCTCCGGGGTTGCGGGTGTCTATGGGCAGTGGTGATCACTTACCATCAGGTGACCCACTTGCTCGTTTGCCTTCCTATTCATATAAAAAAAAAAAAAATTATAGAAATTGTCGGTCCTTCGGGGGGCCCTAAGAATGGGGGCCCTGGGCACGGGCCCCGTGTGTCCTTATGGTGAAGATGGTATTGGGTCCCCAAATGTCTTTTAACAGCAATAAGTATGTAAATATATACAGATGCACAAAAATAACGAGTCGCTTTTCGTATAACTTTGTATGGAAAGTGGCCCGTTTTTATTGTAATTATGTATGTATAACTCTTTATTGTACATAAACTCATTCAATTTTATAGGTATTAGTATTGCTCGGCAGTGTATATTTAATGGATTGAATCAAGAGTTACTTTAAGTGTATGTGTCTTATAAGCTATGAATGGCGTTGAAATTGTTGAATTTCGTGACATTTTCTAAATTTTATGATGGACAGTTTCATAATAACTTGCAAAACGTGATTTTATTGAACGTCTGCTATCTATTGCATCTATACGAGAATGTCATAGTGCCTATTGCAAATTATTTCGTGCATATTAAAAACTCAAACACATTTGCTGGTTAAACTTTTATAATGATCCCGTGGAGGGTTCGAAACGCGTCAATGTTTGTGTGGTATAGGGGATAATTAGGTTTGTGGGATGTACGTGTTTTATGTGGCAGTAGTGGAGAGAGGCATTGCATGAAAAATATATATATATTTCACACTGGCTTGGTTATCTTGCACGTGAGTAGCCGAGTAGCAATGTAAACATTTTTTGTTAATTGAAATAAGCCTCCGCAAAGTAACGCCTGATTCAATTAAAAAATTGCTGGTTGTCCAAAACATAATTTTAGCTTGTACGTTTGGTGATTAATAGATGTTCTACGGGAGTTTGTAATTGTGTCGTACAGACACATAATAATAAAATAAATAAATAAATATCTTGGGACAAATAACACCAATTGACCCAGCCCCAAACTAAGCAAAGCTTGTACTATGGGTACCAGGCAACGGATAAACATACTTATATAATGTAGATAAATACATACTTAAATACATACAACATCCATGACTCGGATACAAACATTCGTATTCATCATACAACTGTCTGCCTCTACCGGGATTCGAACCCAGAACCTCTAGCTTCATAGTCAGGGTCACTAACCACTAGGCTATCCGGTCGTCGAATCATTCAAATAGATGACGCTTAGCGATAACGACAAACATTCGCATAGTAACAAGGTCACGTGACAGCTAGTAACAGGTAGAAAAATTCGGAGACACCTGCTATGGGTGGTGTAGGGGTATAGCACGCGTCACGGAATGACGAGGATCCGTGTTCGATTTCCGGCCATAGCTTTACTTTTCGTATTTTTTTATGTGTTCTAATTTTCAGTGACTAACAGTGATAAAATAACTAGCTTCTGCCCGCGACTTCGTCTGCGTAGAATTATACATAAAAACCTTCCTCTTGAATCACTCTATCCATTAAAAAAACCGCATCAAAATCCGTTGTGTAGTTTTGAAGATATAAGCATACATAGGGACATAGGGACATAGGGACAGAGAAAGCGACTTTATTTTGTACTATGTAGTGATGATGATGATTTCGAAAATCGACCCCCAACAAGCGTAGAAGCTCCCAAATTCCGCATATATTTTAAAACAGGAACAACAGACGTAAATACGGGTGCAAACGAGCCGTATTTTTCTTGGGCAAACGCTGGCATCCAGATTTCGGTCATTTTTCTTGGCAAGCCGAACGTACCGGGAAATACCGGGGATTCTAACACAGTATACCCGATTCCCGGGAGCCGATTTCCCGGAACACAGCTTTGCCGAATGCAATTTATATCCGTTCCCTCGGCCTTATTTATTGATGCAGTTTTATACGGTGTAGAATAAAATACGCGTGTAAATTGGTATGAAAGCGTACATGTTTTATGAAGATTTTTTCCCCTTATTTCGCTTGGAATTTGAGTCGGAGTATTTGCCTTATGGTTGTGGCTAGAAGGCACGGATTTGCGACATATAGGAATTATAGTTCGTGTGGTTGTAAGTTCTGTGCCATACCGGGTTTTAAGATACGGACCTTTCTCTTCCCGTGGGTGTCTTACGAGGAAATCGGGTAGCCAATGGGTCCCATGTTTACCTTCCTGGGTAATCAAATTAGCAGGAATATACTCGGGAGCAAAGAAACCAGGTCACTTCCCGTAGAAAGTGGTATGAAAAGTGACCCGGTTTCTTTGCTCCTGAGTATATACTACACAATTTACCTGCCGCTGTTTTACTTTTTCCAATTTTTTATATAAAAAACTAGAGACCACAGTCCAGCGGTTTAAGCGTGAACAGCTAACAGACAGACAAACAAACTTGTAACATTAACAGTGGCGTAATTAAAATATCTGGGGCCCGTGGCGAATTCGTCAGATGGGGCTCCTTCCTCAATATAAAGAAATGCATCAGCGTCCCTTCTGTGCTGTGAACCAGGCCAGTTCGAAATGAGATTATGTGGAAATGAGCAGCCAGATTTAACAGTAAATATGTATATTAAAGGAAAACTATAAAAAACAGGCCCTGACGTGTGTACGCACGTCAGTCTCTCAATCACAATACAATATTATTGTTGTCATGTCTAAGCAAAACATTCGGTGTTGCTTAGACAACCGTTTAAACTCTAATGTACTTGTAAATAGATTACAGCCAGTATATAATCAGGCGCTATACAGCCTCTAATACGCCCCCTTAATCTATTACATGTTAGAGACATACACACATACAGACAAGTTATGAAACACACAGTGCTTGCCTGTACTCTTGACATTATTTTACAAATAAAACAAAACATACAAAACCTAAACCTAACAAATGAATAACCGCATAACCATCAAGAAAAATAAATTAATCTAATACCTACACAAAACAATTCAAACATAAAACAATTATAACAACAACTATACGTCCGCCCCCTTATTAGAATAATTTATCAAAGATAACTGTCCTAAAAACTCTTTCAGTTTCGGGCTGTGCACGGACTTAGTTAAAATGTCAGCTATCATTTTATCGGTTGCCATGTACCTGATCTCGACTTGATTTTTCAGAACACATTCCCGTATAAAATGATACTTTATGTCAATATGCTTTGTTCTGTTATGCATCATTTTGTTAGTTGCAATTTTGTGCGCAGACTGGTTGTCGTTGTAGATTACAACCGCCTTTTTACTATCCACAGTTAAAAGAAGACTGTCCAGTAAACTACGCAGGTAAAGCGCTTCCTTTGAAGCCTGACTAAGTCCTACGTATTCTGCTTCTGTGGAGGACAAAGATACAGTAGCTTGCTTCCTACTCTCCCATGTCACGACATTTTTACCTAATTTAAAAATTAGACCAGTGAAAGATTTTCTATCTAGCGCTCCACCCCAATCTGCGTCTACATAGCCTCGTAAGTCTAGATCCCCCGTCTTCTTAAAGGTAAGACAGAGGTTAGACGTACCCTTCAAATACCTAAGGACTCGCTTTGCGCATTTAAAGTGTGTTTCATCGTAACACGAATTAAACTGCGAAAGTGCACTTACTGCATGCGCTATGTCCGGCCGCGTATTACAGGCTAAATAGTTAAGACATCCTATCAAGCTTTGATATGGCAGATTACAGTGCGAATCAGCTGACTTTTCCAGCTTGATTCCCACCTCCATTGGAGTACTAACCGGCTTCGCATCAGTCATGTTAAAATCGTTCAATATATTTAAGATGAACTGCTCCTGATCAAGATGAATAACATCTTTATCCCGCCTCAGTCGCATTCCTAAAACATGTCTAGCCGCGCCTAGATCTTTCACTTTGAACTTTTCAAGCAAACCAGTTTTTAATTTTTGCTTTTCGCGTTCACAATTCCCAAATACGAAAATGTCATCAACATAAATTACTACCACTAGCCTCTTGTTATTTTTAAGGCGTTTCTGGTACAAACATGGTTCTTGTATTGACTGAATAAAACCTAACGCTAGCATCTCTTTGTCTAATTCGTTGAACCAGGCATTCGATGCTTGTTTCAACCCATACAATGATCGCTGAAGCTTGCATACTTTGGTTTCTTGACCTTTGGCTACTGCTCCTTTAGGCTGGAGCATATAAATGTCTTCTTTAATCTTTCCGTATAAGAAAGCAGTAGTAACGTCCCATTGATCAATAAACCAATCGTATTCAACCGCTAGTGAAAATAACATTCGCAATGTAGAGCTTCTAACTACAGGAGAATAAGTTTCACCATAGTCAACGCCACGTACCTGCGTAAAACCTTTGGCTACCAATCTAGCTTTGTACTTGGTTACCTTGCCATCGCTGTCTCTCTTGACTTTGAATACCCATTTGCATTGTATTGGCTTCTTATCAACTGGACGGTCGACTAACTTCCAGGTTTGATTCTCCTTCAGTGATTGTAGCTCGTCGTCCATCGCCTTCTGCCACAAACCACTATCAGGCCTCGCCAACGCTTCTTCTACAGTTAATGGATCGTCATCTATCACGCTTTCCATCGCGCACATGACGTTACAGCCATAACGATCGACTGGCTTACGCTCCCTTTGAGGATACCTCCTTTCAATAGGTTGAGGTAACGTTACTTCCTCTTCAGCAACTTCCTCTTCAGGTACTCTCTGCTCTGGTGTATTCGGTACACTCTCCTGATCAACAACGTCACTTGACGAACTGTTGTCATGCGCCTCCGAAGTTCCAGCTCCACTGTTGCTGTCATTGCGTACACTAGACTGAACAATCGACTCTGAATCCAGGCTTAAGCGTACGACAGAATCGTCACTTTTCACATCTTGAAGAAAAACATTTTCTAAAAATTGAACATTTCTCGCTGTAGTGATTTGCCTCGTCTTCGGATTCATTAAACGATATCCTTTCTGATTATCTGGATATCCAATAAATATCGTCGGTTCCGTTTTCATGTCTAGTTTGCGTCGCTTCTGTTTTGGTTTTAAACTAAAAGCCAAACAACCAAAGATTTTCAGATGACTCACATCTACATCTTTTCCAGTCCAAAGCTTCTCAGGTACAGCATCGCTCAAAGCTTTCGTTGGACTTCTGTTCTTCAAGTATACAACTGTATTAACAGCCTCTGCCCAATACTTTTTGCTCAATTTTGCTTCCGATAACAATGTCCTCGCCTTCTCAATAATGGTACGATTCGCCCTTTCCGCAACAGAATTTTGCTCTGGTGTATAGGGCACGGTCTTCTGGTGTTTAATTCCTGCAGACTTCAAAAGTTTATTAAATGGACCATTACAATACTCTGTTCCACAGTCAGATCTAAGGCATTTTATTGACCTACTCGTCTCTTTCTCAACCTCCGCCTTGTATTCACGGAACTTAAACTGAACTGGAAGAGATCCCTTTTAGGGATAAGTTCGCCTTTGTGCATGTGTGTTATCCTGTATTCATCTTTTTCTTGTGTTTTATGTACAATAAAGAGTTATACATACATACATACATACATACTTATCGAAAGTTTGACTTTTATTTTTCAAAAAATAAACATGCGTCTTCCGAGTATAATCGTCAATAAATAGTAGGACATACCTCGAACCTCCGAACGATGGTTCTTCCATCGGTCCACAAAGATCAGAGTGCACGAGCTGTAAAATCTCGTCCGCTCTCGTACCTTTGTTTTTGAAGGGAAACTTGCATGTCTTTCCTTCAATACACGCAATACATGGTTCAGTCAAATCACAACTTCTAAATTCCATTCCCGTAACAAGGCTTTTCAATTTATTCATGTATTTTTCGTTTAAATGCGCCAGTCGTTTATGCCAAATGTTCGAAATATTTTCATTTTGTTTTGAGAATGTCAAATTGACGACGTTGTTTTTGTTTTCCTCCAACTCGTAAATTCCGTCAACTTCATGACATCTTGCAATAGGTCGATTCTGTCTTTGAATCGTGCAACCTCCTTTGTCAAAATTAATGCAATAATTCTTCTTGGTCAAATCGCTAACTGAGATTAAGTTCATGGATAAATCGGGAACATGTAAAACATTATTCAAAGATAATTTCTGTTCGTCGCTGACTTTTGGTTCAGCGTTCCCTCGTCCTTGTACGCGTAGCTTTTCACCGTTCGCTACCGAAATTTTCATGTTGCCGTTCTCGGGTTTATAAGACAACAACCTGCTCTTATCATGAGTCATGTGATTTGAACATCCACTGTCGAGATACCATTTGTCTTTGTTAATCGCCTCCTTTGCATTCAGGCAGACATTCGCGGTTCTCTTCCGCTCTTCGCATTCGGACGCCTTGTGTCCCTGCTTATGGCATTTATAGCACTTGTAAACAAACTTCTGCTTACGATCATCGGGTTTAGTGCGAGATCTGGCATCGTTCTGTGCTCTTCTTGTAACTAGGGCTTGTTCGTGGTTTATGTTCATCTTGCTTTGTCTACTTCCTTCTTGCAGCAATTTCGTTTTTATTTGCTCCAACGTGATCTCGGTCCCGCTGTTGTCTACAGCCATGATGAGGGGGCTGTACTCAGGGGTCAGGCCACCGAGCAAAATCGATATGATCCAGTCCTCTTGAATCGGTGAATCAATATCCGACAGTTGCTGTGCAAGAAACGTAACTCTTGCAATGTAGCTTTCAATGCAGTTAAAATTTTCTAACCTGCTACTGAACAGCTCTCGTTGAATGCAGATTCGTCTTCCCCAACCCTTGTCTTCGTAAGCTCTCTGCAGATTACTCCAGACATCTTTGGCAGATTTGGCATTGTAGACGTGAGTAAAGCACTCCGGTTCCAACAATAAACAAATCGTTGTTCGTGCTTTCCTGTCGACATCTTCGTCTACCACATCTTTTGAAATTACTTCCCACCAGTTTTTATTTTCCAAGTAATTCCTCACCAAGAATTTCCAGTTCGGGTAATCAGACGAACCCTTCAATTTTCTTATTCCGTTCATGCCAATCGAACAGCTGTTTTCATCTGACATTATGTCACGGAGAAAATTTTCACGAGCTTCAAACCACTTTTATTTCCACTTTAATAACTTTCCACGTTATTTCTGGACTGCTGAGGTCCTGGGCCCATAACCAAATGAGATTATGTGGAAATGAGCAGCCAGATTTAACAGTAAATATGTATATTAAAGGAAAACTATAAAAAACAGGCCCTGACGTGTGTACGCACGTCAGTCTCTCAATCACAATACAATATTATTGTTGTCATGTCTAAGCAAAACATTCGGTGTTGCTTAGACAACCGTTTAAACTCTAATGTACTTGTAAATAGATTACAGCCAGTATATAATCAGGCGCTATACAGCCTCTAATAGTTCGGGGCCCCGAAGAGTTAAGGGGCCTGTGACATTTTGCCTCTCCTGCCACCCTATAGTTACGCCACTTAGCATTAAGTAGGGATAGAATTAAAATAAAACATGAAACAAAAGAAAACGCTTAACAACTGAAATTTAATATCCGACGAGCCAGGTCGCGAGCTCGCTGCTCGGTTTTATAAAATTGAATCTTAGGATTTTGTGCGCAGGATTAAATTTAGACTGACCTTAGAATAGACCTAGAACTTTGACTAAAACAACAATGTAAGTAGATACAATTTTGTTTGGTCAGTTGTTTCAGTTTGTTAGTTTGTTGGGTTAGGTCAGGGTTGTAACGACAAAATGTTAATCTGGGGCCTAAGAGATAATTTTCTGTACAGTTAGAAGTTTAATCTAAAACTAAGCACAGTCTAGAGCAAAAGTGATCACCTTTCGCCTTGTCAAAATGGAATAAGGTCTAGAATGGAATAAAAATATCAATTACTTTTGCTGTGGACTGTACCTACTACTGTGCGGTTATAATGCTCTACCAAAGTGGTATTCAATATTGTCGTGTGATCCACGAATATCGCGGTCCATAACACGAAATATTGATGCATAGGTATCGAAGCGAATCCGGTTGATTTGAAATCCATGATCCTATATTGACACTAGTATCATGATAATATTGATCGTCTAATTCATTGCCAGTACGCCCATACAAAGCTGGGTAACTTTTGTACGTTACAGCAAACAAACAAGTGGCGTGGCTTGCGATATTGTCGCCAGCGGAACTCCACGCCACGCCAGGGTTTTTCGTTATTCGGTAACAGAGTCAGAACATTTATTGTTTAACTGTGTAGGTTAGGTACATAAGGGTAACAGATTGGTATTAACAGTGGCCTGAACAGGCGTACAATTTTAGGTAATCATACTAAATACTAACATAGTTACAAATACATAATGTGTTAGTACTGTTTACATCACATTGCATTTTTATAATTAAAAAAAAACCTTTAAATTGTCTTCCATGCTGGTCTGGGAGCAAAGAAAGAACATAGAATGTACCAGTTGCTTCTCTACACGCGCAGATGGTAAAAGCCCATCGAGAGAATGGGGGAAAATAATAGGAATCATGTTAAGGCGATGAGGCTAGCAACCCATCACTATTTTGATTCCTTTTTCCACCTACACGCCCACAATCTTGCTAAATGTGGCCAGATGCGATTTGTGTATGTATGTGTATTTAAATTGTAGAAAACTATATCAATGAGCCAATTATGCAACTTTACATTAAATTTAGGTAGACAATCGTAACTTGACCTGTTCGCTCGTAGGCATTGTACGGTGTCAGGTATCTTGATGTCGACGTCAACGCAAAGTATAAAACGTAATGCGGACTTTTATCGCATTATACTGTGACGTCAACAACAACTCTGCTATGACGCCCTTATACATAACCACCTCCATGTTCAATGTGGCAAAGCAGTTCTCACATACGGGAATGTTTTAGGAAACAATACATTGCAGCGTTAAAACAGTCACTGGTACAATCAGTGAAGTGTCAGTGGGTTATTTTCGGCCGTTTTCGGTCATTTAGACGTTGGTCGAAAGTTGGTTAACTTCTGGATGATTTAGATCCTTAGTCGTTTTTCGTCACAATAACAAACAACTCAGGCGCAATCGCGTTAAATTGACAAATATTAATAACGTTTTTATCCCTTACGGGGTAGACAGAGCCTAAGGTGACAAGACCTACAAGCCACGTTTAGCAAGATTGTGGGGCTAGGTATAGATGGAAAATGGAACCAAAATAGTAATGGGTTGCTAGCCGCATCGCCTATAACATGATTCCTATATGATTTTCGCCCATTCCCTCGATGGGTTTTTACCATCTGCCCGGGAAGAGAAGCAACTGGTACATTCTATGTTTTTTCTTTGATCCCAGACCAGCATGGTAGTAAGAGAAAATAAACAAACAGAATATACCAGTTGCTCTTCCCGCGCCCATCGAGGGATCGGGCGAAAATCTTAGGAACCTACGAATAATAATAACAGTGTGAGTGACAGGTGTCACGTTTGCATTGCTGTTAGTTTGTGTGCGTAAGTGGAATGACAATCGAAGCGGCAACTGTTAGGGAATTACGCTTCTTGACTTATTATTATTCGTAGTTAGGAACACTATCTTGATTCCTCTTTGGGTCTTGGTTGCCCTGTCTAATTATTAGTTCGGTTTTAGCCAAAACTAAAAGAGAAGCCGAAGCCTATTTATTTATTACAAGCTTTTTATTAACTTGCAATGATGTAGATTAGAATAGATTATTTATTCATTCAATTAAAATTATATCATAAATTGTACATTGTCAAGTTAGAAGAATTTAGATTGAAAACGCCAAGAGTAATTAAAGTTATTATTATTTGTATGGACTCAATTTTAAAGCAGATATCTTCAACAGATTGAGCTGAAATTTTGCATACATGAGTAAGTCGGATGACAATACAATCTGGCAGTAGAGTTCTGGTGACCCAGCCAGGATCGTTGCAGGAGGGATATCTTCAACGGTTGGTCCGAGACTTGATCTATCAATAAAAATATTTGAATTTGAATTTGAATTTGAAATTTGGAACACCTTGTAGGACTACTACAGTCTACCTACAGTCAGCAAAAAAAGCTTGTCAAAATGAAATTTTTGACAGAAACCTTTTTTCCGTTTTTATCTCGGCTAAAAATCTAATTTCAGTTGTAATTTATTGATTAGGTTATTACTCATTGAATCCATGGCCCCGTATTGAATCACTACTGGCAGGATTATTGTCGGACGTGTCAATACTAAAACCATGTTTTACAGTATGAGTAAAAAGGTTTAGATTGCGCGGCGATCGAAGCGGGTACGATATGAGGCTTAGTGAAACTCCGCAATGTATTGCAAGTGGGTTATTTATATCGCTCAATAGCTCTGTGGTATCGAGGCTTTGGAAGGCAAGCAAGATCGGCGCGCGCGCCTCAAGTTCAGTGTTAGCGAATCGCACGCCGCCGCAGGACGCGCGGCTAAATTGAATCTCGAATTGTGTTTGTTTTTCGGTGTTGTGTGATTGTGTTTTGTTTTGGATTGGAATTTTTTTTTGAGTGCGCAGCGTCGGCTAGTTTCTGTAAGTTGTTTTTGTTAATTTTCTTATTTGTATACATTAAAAAAAAAAAGCGCTGACTACTTTTAGCAGTGGTTAGTTGTTTTAGGGGTGATACTCACAGATTTAGTAAAAGCGAGAAAATAAAAAAATATAAAACTTTCAAAATATTTTTTAAAACTTTTTAGTTACCTACGTAACAAGTCGTAAGGTAGTTGAACATTTTTCGTTATGTTATCAATGAAAAAAGCTAATTAGTAAAATAGTGTGGGTGGATTTCTTAATCGCGGCCTTTGCATGTAAATTAAGTTTACCACAGTCTTATTAACTTTGAAATAGTGGTCGTAACAATACACGAAACTATTTCATGCAAAATGTTACGTATGAATTTTTAAGTTGCTAATTTGCCAACACAAACTAGGGTTCGTTATACAAGTAGAACGTCATTGTTTCTTCATAATTGCACAAAAAAGCGGAATGTCTTATCAGCGATTGCCTTAAGACTTGGCTGTATGGTTTTATACCTTTGCCTTTTGTGTAGCAGAAAAAAACAATAAACATGTCATCAAATCCACCTATTTAGCGACCGAAAAATTACTTAGGTTGGTAAAGTACCGACTTACCCTCAACATCGCAAAAAGTAATTGAATCAAATTTTGCGACAAAAACACACATCTGAGGCTTTAGGGATCAAAACAATGTCGCAAAAAAAGTCCCTGTAACATTATAAACAGGCAGTTCCACCTGTTTACATAACACCTAATAAATTTTACAAAAAAAAAACCAGAAATATCCTAAGGTCTGCCTGAAACTAAGCTAAGCGCAAGGTAGATCTCGAAATTTGAAGAATGTGACAATTTAACTAATAACTTCTTTACTGTGTGCACCGAGTAGTATCTACCTGAACAATCAAGCTTTGCTCAGACTTTGCAAAATTGGAAAAAATACTTTTCCCCAGAGATGTGATTTATCTTGATCGATTTTTCGCTCCAAAAAACCTCTATGTGGAAAATTCTATCCAGATCATTGAGTCGTGTTCAAGATCTACATGTACAATACAATGTATAATATAAGTAATTAAACAAACATTGCTCATTTTAATAGTATATTAAAGAGTGTTCAGCTGTAGAATATACTCTACTAGCTGCTGCGAGCGACTTCGTCTGCAAAAAAATTGTTTTTCGCTATCCCGCGGGAACTATGCAATTTTCCGGGATAAAAAACCACCTATGTGTTAATCTAGGGCATCAGCTATCTCCGTTCCAAATTTGATCAAAATCCATTCAGTAGTTTTTACGTGAAAGAGTAACAAACATCCATCCATCCAGACTTACAAGCTTTCGCGTTTATAATTATTAGACTACATTATTTACATGTTGGCAGCAAAATTGGCAGGTAAATTAGATTAACTCCAAAACTATATTTCATTGGGAAGCAATAAAAACTTTAATTAAAATAATTCATTAGTAGTCTGAAGTTTTCAATGAAAACTAATGGAATAAGAAATGCAATTAAGTTTAGTTAAGTCAATATTCGAAGTATTCAAGGTGTTTTAGTTTTGAATAAATGTCTGCCCAATTTGTGTTTAAAAGGTGGTAAATAAAATATAATATTTATTTCACGGCTCTTTACGCGAATGATGCAAGGATGGTAAAATAATGAGAGAACCGAGATTGTACATATCTGAGCACGTCGTCGACAGAATCGTGGACTGGTGCATTCTATGTTTTTCTTTGCTCCCAGACCTGTAGGCTTATTACCAAACTCGCTCGCAATTGCCATCGTGTTCATTTAGACAGTTCACGTATGGGCTGACAATTGGCATCGGAATCAGCTAGCTGTCACATTCATAAAAGAACTGTCAATATGAACACGATGGCGATTGCGAGCGAGTTAGTTAATAAGCTTACCTACTGCTTGGAGGGATGTACATACCTAAACCTGGGGGAAAAACGCATGAAATTCTGGACGTATTTTTAAATTTTGAGTTTAATGCGAATGGACAGACGCGGTGGAGGACTGGGTTTTATAACATGTAGCACACACACACACACATAATCACGTCTATATCCCTTACGGGATAGACAGAGCCTATGGTAACATGACCTAAAGGCCACAGTTAGCATAATTGTGAGCATATAGGTGGAAAGGGGAATCTAATGGGGGAAGGGGGTGGAAGGGGGGCATCGCCTATAACATGATTCCTAAGATTTTAGAAACATGTAGTGATATGCGTAATAAGGCTAACTTTAACTGATAGCGACATGCACCAGTTCATGTGGGGGAGAACTTGGACATATAGGTAATAAAATCAGTAGGGAAGTCTCTACTATCTCTGTTTTAGTTTAACTCGCTCACATACCAGTTGCTTCTCTTCCTGCGGAGATGGTAAAAGCCCATCGAGGGAATGGGCGAAAATCTTAGGAACCATGCTATAGGCGATGTGGCTACACCCCATCACTATTGATTCCCCTTTCCACCTATAGACACAATCATGCTAAACGTGGCCTTTAGGTCTTGTTACCCCACTCTGTTTGTGTAAGGGATAAAGACGTGATGTGTGTGTGTGTGTGTGTAACAAAGAGTGGTGAAACAGGCCCTACCTAAATGGATTAGAGTGGATTGTCCCATTGTTAATTTTTTATTATCACGTTTCTTAATCAAGTATGAAGATTACAATAACTTAAATGTCTAAGTTGACTAATGATGTCAACCGTACTTGGCGGTAAGGTCGGCAGACCTAAGACCCGAGCCTTGTAACGTAAATCGTAAATTACACTTTTATGCTAATATCAGTCTCCCATGTAAGTCATTTTACCTTGATCTCTGCAAGTGACGACTTTAGTGCTGATGTAAAATAACAAACTGCCTCTAAATCTGGATACAAGATAATTTCCTGCATTTTATTGCCAGACCGTATGAAGAGTAAAGATGGGGTTCTGCGAACGACAGTGCAGTGGTCTCTATCTCTACTCTCTCTCTCTCTAGTTGAGACGTATTTATTACATACACATACACAAATCACGTCTTTATCCCTTACGTAACAGATACCTACAGGCCATATTTAGCAAGATTGTGGGCGTATAGGTGAAAAATGAAATCAAAATGGCGATGGGTTGTTAGCCTCATCGCCCATAACATGATTCCCATGATCTTCGCCCATGGGCTTTTACCATCTGCGCGGGTAGAGAAGCAACTGGTACATTCTATGTTTTTTATTTGCTCCCGGACTAGCATGGAAATTTTTTATTGGAATTTATTGGAATAGGTTTTATTTACGCGTCCGCGTCCGGGCGTCTTTTAGCGTACGAGTATTTAGTAGTACGGCGCGACTAGGCGACTCAGAGCGTTACAATATCATACACGAACGCGCCACTTTATACGATACTCGCAAGACGTTTACGTACGGAACGTAAGTATTTTACTCATTGTTTCGCGTACGTAAATACTCGTGGACCTAGTCTTTGGATGTAGCCTTTTAGAGGAACACTTGGGTACGCATTTTTGCCTAGTACGTCTCACCTGTAGATACGACTCGCCTGCTAAAGAAAAACGTCGCTAAGTAAAAAGGGGCCTTACTATGACGTCTTAATGCGATTCAATTCCGTCTCAGTTCAGGTTTTAGCTGTCATTTTAGTATGGATCAGACAGCGAGCGAACCTAAACTGAATCGGAATTGAGTCGCATTTTTTTTTTTACTACGGACTGACCAGTGATTGACCTATCTCACTTGGTGGAAGGTGCAAATGAGGCCAAAGGTGTAAATCACTGGTTCAGTAATAGCCTATTCACTCTAGCCTTGAAGAGCCCTAGGTTGTATCTGTCCGGAAATACAAACGATGGGAGCGAATTACATTCCCTAGCAGTTCGCATTAGGAAGCATTAAGACGTCATGGTACCCCCTGAGCTTTAAGCGTTAGTTTTTGTTGCAAAAAACGTTTAAACGCGTTTGCATTGAAGTCTCTTTTTCTATGGAAAAATTGGAACACGTTTCTAACTAAAATAACTGGCCTATCCAAGGACAGTGACTTCTAGAGCTAATTACAAGCTTCTGTTTAGTTTTACCTGTCCCATCGTCTGTAATCAAATTTTGCAAGCAAATTTTGATCCACTTCCAGTGGTCGGATAAACTGTGATTAATCTGTCAAAATGTCAACTGTCTAGCTTTCACGGTTCGTGAGGTACAGCCTGGTGACAGACAGACAGTGGTGTCCCGGTGTACGGAACCCTAAAAATACGCAGTGTGAGGCTCTAAGAAAATTACTGTTCGTGTCTTTGACAAAATGGTTGTTCCATACTTAACGCCGTGACCTTTGACAGTTGACAAACACGACAACAGCTAGCCACGTCAAAGCTAGAGTTAATAACACGTGGGAATAATACCACCTTTGTTACATTCCGAATGAGTGCTTTGCTTGCTAAACTCGATAATTATCTAACAATAAGATAATCATCGTTTATCAGGTGAAATAAACTTAATATACACTAGCTTCTGCCCGCGACTTCGTCTGCGTAGAATTATACATAAAAACCTTCCTCTTGAATCACTCTATCTATTAAAAAAAACCGCATCAAAATCCGTTGTATAGTTTTGAAGATATAAGCATACATAGGGACATAGGGACAGAGAAAGCGACTTTATTTTATACTATGTAGTGATGATACATACCCTTACCGGGTAGATAGAGCCTAAGGAAAAAAGAGCGAGGGGAATCAAAATATTGGTGGGTTGCCAGCCGCATCGCCTATAACACGATTCCAACGATTTCCGCCCATTCCTTACATACATACATTCATACACAAATCACGTCTTTATCCCTTACGGGGTAGACAGAGCCTAAGGTAACAAAACCTACAGGCCACGTTTAGCAAGATTGTGAGCGTATAGGTGGAAAATGGAATCAAAATAGTGATGGGTTGCCAGCCGCATCTATACCTAACACGATTTCTACTATTATCGCCAATTCCTTCGACGGGCTTTTTCCATCTGCGCGGGGAGAGAAGCAACTTGTACATTCTATGTTTTTTCTTTGCTCCCACACCAGGATGGAAGGAAATATAATTATTGACGACCCAGGGGTTGTCACCCATCTATAGCAATCTGTACCTACTATCTATACTAATATTACAAAGTGCATAGTTTGGGATCGCTTTGACATAAGGTCAGGTTAAGAGTACCCTAAGGGTCCACATGGGCCACAAAAGAACATCGCGACCGGCATATTTCCTGTAGTTTTCATACATTTTATATGGACTCGCCGCACACGGATGACGCCGGTGGCTCCCACACTCTAGCGTCTCGTGCGGCGTCTGTGGCTGTCGCCAGTGTGGCAACTCTCCGACGAGCATGTATGAAAACATTCATGTATATGGATGAAGCGAAGGCGTGTCAGGATGGTAGCAAGTGAACCAAAGTAGTGTCTCCTGCCCCGGCAAGACTGTATATAATGATGGACTGTATCTACGTGTATCGAATATGTGTAAATAAACGTTTCTCTCTCTCTAATGTAAGTGTATTTATGTATAGTTTCCGCGGGATATCGTTAAGGGTTAAAGTCGCGGGTTCACGGTGGATGCAAGCGGCTTCCAACCGAGGTAACGGAGGTGCATGGGGGAGGCCTATGTCCAACAGTGGACGTTGTGCAGATGATATGATGATGATGATCGACAGGGGAGTGCAGTGGGTTCTGACAAAGGGTAGCCATATTGACAACAAAACCCGTATTGGTACAGTGTCGGGCACATTTACGTATATACAAACAAGCACTGCTTATATGCCTGTAATGGATGAACGCGTCTGATGATCGATAAGTAAATTCTGGGCAGACGGAGTCGCAGGGAACAGCTAGTATTCTATCTATGATTCCAGAGTCCTACAAAATTAACTCGGGGACAACATAAATAAAGTTTTTCTTCGAATATTTCCAGATTCATAGTGTATTCTGATCAAATATAGTAATTTTCCGTCCGCAACCTAGCCGACGGTTTCCGTTCTACCCCTGGGAACTTATAATTTCCCGAAGGATGCCGCGTGTGTGACAGGAAAATCGTGTTTTTTCCAGTTATTTCCGGTTTATTTTTGTGGGCAAACATATTGTGGAGGGTCTTGTTATGACAAGGTAGTTGGGTATGACCTTTGTTCCGTTGATTGATTTGTGAGTCAGGTAAAAATGAAAAATATTTGCATAAAATTGTATATGTATATAAAAAATAGACAAAATATTGTACCTACTTAGAACTTTTCTGAATTATTTTAGCAGATTATATTTTAATGAACACTAGATTTTTCATCGTAATTTTTGATTCAAAATGAAGTTACCCCTTTAACGCCGCTTTTTGAATTAAATCAGGTAAAGCGTAAAAATTAACTGTCTTTGTCATAAACAAAGACTGTAGAATTAATTATTTGTATAAAAAACAAGAGAGTAACCCCCTTATTCATAAACGCTCTGTAGGCTTCTGCTAACTTAGCAATCGTTTATCCTTATCTGTGAAAGGTAAATGTCAGAGTCATTCGCATTTATAATATTAGTAGGGATGAGATTGCTGCCGTTAGAGGTATAGCCAATTTATTCATACTAAGTAATTGAGATGTTTACGCGAACTTGATCTAGACGTATGCATAGGTACATACTTTACTGTGTACAAAGATATCTCGGCGCGCCTTATAGAGGCCTCCCGTGACCAGAGGGCTGGCCAATATTTCGCTCAGCAAATAAGCATTGCCATACAACGTGGCAATGCTGCCAGCCTTCTGGGCACCCTCCCCATTGGCGGCGATTAGGGAGATTTTTTTATCTTTAATTTAATAATAGTTTGAGCTAGGTTCAAGTTATTTTTAAGTTTTGACTGTTTCTTATTATATGTTTTTCTTTTCCAGTAAACATCAAAAATAACACTTTACTGGTTGGAAAAAAATGTGTAAAGGAAGCGTACCAATAGAACGACCTAAGTCTAAACCCAGTTAACGGTTCCGTTTTCATGGCGTTGTTACAGTCAAATCAACATTCAGTACGGCACTAAAAATGTTTAACCGCGCCTTTCAAAGCAATCGGTGAATTGAAAAATCGACCCAATACAAAACGGGCGTTATTATTATGGTTTACTCCTGTGGTCATTTATCATCGCCACAATGGATTTTGTTTCATAGCTTTCTGTTCAGTTCAGACTGCGGATTAAAGCGGATTTATTTATGATGCAGTGATTGCGAACAATGAAAAGACAGATTAAGGGTCTGTTTCAACTCTCTGTTAAGTTCCAGTTATTTTAAGAGTCAGTTATCTATGATTACGTCTCTATTTAGTACTACGAAACAGACAGAGACGTCATCATAGACAACTGAGCCTCTAGTGTAGTATTCCCCTTTTAATTTTTTTAACTGAATGTGGCTTTATTATTACTTGGAATTAAAAGAAATCAAACTATTAAATTAAAAACGAATTAAAAACTAAAATAAAATAATTAAAAAAGGAGGGGCCCCGTGGCATAGTTGCGCAGACTGGCAGCATTCCCCCTTTGGACAGCGATACTAAATACGCTGTCCAAGCTCCAAGGAAGCTGCCAGGTCTGCGGTCACCCGTAGCGTCTATTAGCCTCTTCGAAATATCTTTGAAGAGGCTAATAGCGCTAGGACCCCACGGACCAAGGGTTCCGGATCGAAACAGCAACAAACTGTTCTTATAGTATATGACATTTTAACTCACGAGCACAATTACTTCCATGCTGGTCTGGGAGCAAAAGAAAAACATAGAATGTACCAGTTGCTTCTCGTCCCGCGCAGATGGTAAAAGCCCATCCAGAGAATGGGCGAGTCTTAAGAATCATGTTATAGGCGATGCGGCTAGCAACCCATCACTATTTTGATTCCCCTTTCCACCTATACGCCTAAAAGCATGCTAAACGTGGCACTCTTATTACTTCATTTTATTCAAATAATTATTGGGTAAGGCGAAGTAACAATATTTTATTTTTTACCGCATCGCCATCATAATAATTATCATAAGTTTTTTCATCATGCGACATACAATTATGGCATTTATACAAAGTTCATCAAGAAATAATTGCTTTCGTTGAGAAGATTACAGCAATTTTATAACAAAGGCGATAAAAATAATTAGACCAAAATAGCGTTGCTAGGATCCCTATTTTGCTAAGATCGACTGTACCGATAAGTTAGTCATTAATTTTCTTCGGACTATCCTTTTTATCAGTTTTCGGTCAATGATTTATTACTTTCTGTCCTATTGAATCATTATCGCCATCAATTTCTTTGAGAACGAACCGATATCGGAACATAACAACATCGTATTCCAGCTTGATAAACTTTTGGGTTTGTGCTTTCAGGCTTTGCTGCAAGTTGATATATTTAGGGTTCCGTACCCAAAGGGTAAAAACGGGAACCCTGTTACTAAGAGTCCACTGTCTGTCTGTCTGTCATCAGGCTGTAGGTATCTCAAGAACCGTGCTAGTTAGACAGTAGAGATTGTTCGAGATGTTGTATTTCCGTTGCCGCTATAAACAACAAATGCTAAAAACAGAATATTTTTAAGTCAGCTGTCTAAGTAACCAATATAAAATAACCTCATACAGCCTACATTTTGCTTAGGAGGCAAAGCTCAGCTAACACTGGATTATATATTCACTTCATACTTTGTCGGTCCTTCGTTTAATGCTCTCATCTACTCAAAGGTTAACTGGTAGAGATCCCTTATAGGGATAACTTTGCCTTTGTGCATGTATTAATGTTACTTTTTTGTGAATTGTATCTGTTTCTTTATATTTGTACAATAAAGCATTTACTTACTTACTTTCTTACTTGCTGAATTTGTACAGAACCCTCGATGCGGGAGTCCAACTCGCACTTGCCCGTTTTTTTTTTACATTCATTCATCGTCCTACGTTTGCGTTAGTCTTAGCTGCGTTGGCGTACGTGACTTGGCGCACACCATTAATTAGTTTTATTAGTTTCATTGATTTGGTTTCCATAATGGATCAGGCCATTAATACTAATTTAAAATTGTCGCCCCGGTTAAGCAGATATGGTACTTATGAATACAAGGATAATTGTATTAATTATCATTAGTTGGATATCCGTAATACGTCTGATTAGTTTAGAAGTGCGGAGAGATAAGAGAAAATATTAATTACAAAGTGGGAATTGATAGAAAGATATTCGCAAATTCTCTGATAGCGTTGTAACTTTGACATTTATTCAAAAAGGTGCAATAGAATGCACAAGTTGTGACAAAGGCACTGGATGAAAGTCACGAAAACAAGTTTCACAGAAAGACCAGTTAAATAATTAAACACCGTTTCTATTACATTACAACAAAATTCCGATAGCATCGAATTCACCAAACGCAGAATTTAATTTTAAGACTTATTTTCGTTATCATATCCCTCATCGTCGCTATCGATTCTGCCTTTGATTTCTTCGCCCATGGCTTCCCAGTAAGAAGGAGGGTTATCTGTAGGAGGTTCAGGTACAGTCAAACTGGCATTAACTGTCTGAGATGTCTCTTTGCCGATAATTTGAACAGGTATCACAAGTTTCAAGTTGCTATGCGGCATCGGAAGTATAACTATAGCAAGTACGACGTAATCTCTGGATATCATCTTGGAATGATTTATCGAACCACAATGATCAGGAACCGGTATATCACACAAGAAATTAATAGTGTCCCCTGCTTTGATAACTTCATATTTGTAGTAAGTTCCATCAACTGAAGTCCTATTTACCACATCATAATGCCCTCTCGGCATATACTTGTCCACTTCAACTAGTTTGACTTTGACAATCTTTATTTCATCGCTTGTGCTGTTTTCAATTAAAAATTCAACTTTGATTGTTTCACCAGGTTTCACAACAGAGGTGGTTATAGTCCCTTTTATGTTTACCGTTTCTTTTTTACTTGAGAACAGTGATTTCAATTTCAGCAAACTTTTATCAACGCTGTATTGTAAGGGCTCAGTTGCAAGCCGCGGTGTTCTACCAGACGTGACCGTTATCACTTTTTTGAAGTCCTTACTTAAGCTTAGGCCAGATCTTTCAAACTTCATGCAGATGTAATACATTATGTTACACCTTAACTTATATCTCGAAGTATTCTTGATTAATGTTAGAGATGGTGGCACATTTTGTGGAAGTTGAAAATTGAATGGCGTTTCATACTGTCCTATTATAAACGGTTCTTCTCTGTCGTTGTTGTACACAACAATATCATCATCTACATAATCTTCGTCTCTGCTGTAACGGAACTTCTTCTTTTTGTTTCTTCGTCTTGTTTTGTCAAGCAGTTTCAGTTGACCACGACCTTTTAGTGATACTGTTAAAGTTTTAAACGTGGCATTTGTGTCTACGAAGTATTTTATAGCACCAGAGACAACGCTGCCCGGTGCGTATTCATATTTACCGTTAGGTGATGGAAACAGACAAACTTCACAAAATATACCCATTTGCACTACACTGCAGTCTTTAATTGCGAATTGATTTTTACTAAACCGATGTGACTCACTTCTAAGCCAATGAACAGAAACACGTCCTACTTCACTAAGTATAAATTATTGTTTGTTATGATAACGTTCTTTTAATCTATTTACAAGCGTAGATTATAGGATATTATCATGATTTAGGTCGAATTCTGCAACTACGGCAAATTATTTGTATATTTAGTATTTTGATTTCAGATGACGTAGACATAATTAGTCGAGCCTTGTCAGTGACCCTGTCTATAAGGCTCGAGTTTGCGCGTTCTATTGTGCTAGCGGCAAATATTGAATAATACATAGCTTTCCTTACTTTGGTTTTTAAGTGACTAAGCCACCGCTCTCTGTCAAGTTCCAGTTATCTTAAGTGTCAGTTATCTATGATTCCGTCTCTATTTAGTACTACGAAACAGACAGAGACGTCATCATAACTGACACTGGCATTGACTGATTTAATGATACTTATTCTTAAATAGCAGTAGAAGGCATAGAAATAGCGGCATAATAATATTTTAGTGCCATTTTTTTTGTTAGAGAGGCCAGACAAACGAACTAGTGGGTCATCTGATGGTAGATGATCACCACTGTCCATAGACACCCGCAGCGCTTTACGCGATGCCAGTGCGTTGTCGGCCCTATTTGTGACTTCTTACGTAAATGTTTTTAATTTTTTCAGTAGATTCATTCCTATTTGTGCTAATTTCGTGTAATTAATAATCTTACATGTTATTAATTACTTGTAATTAGCGTAAGCAGTAAATAGTAGAAAGAAAGAAAGAAAGAAAGAAAGAAAGAAGACATTTATTCCTTTTTGCAAGACACACAAATATAAGATAATACACACAGTTTTATAGAAAATAAACAAGGTATAACAAAAAAAGAAAACATAGACATGAAAAATAGATCATCACCGTTGCACCGTAGCAGGAAAATCTATTGCATTGATTAGCTAAAGCCAAGTCCGGTCATAGTTCTCTGTATGTCACACATACGTCATTTCGAAGAGCACATATTGACACAGCTTTAAAAATGGTAGCCTTCAATCATACAACGTATTTCCCTGGAGACCACCGCAAGTAAACAAAACAGATCATCTAATCGTATTATTGAGTATGTAAATATTGGGTCTACCGCGAATTTGACGTGTAAACTTCAATTGACATCGAAAATAGTGCCAATGTCAATTCATAGCCATGAGTGGGCAATCATTATGTAGTCTTTTTAAGGCTTGCCAAAGCGAGATGGAGCTATAGTATCGAGGCGTGTGAGCAGGACAGTTAAGTAATTGCCGCTGGTATCAAGTTTGACTTGATTTCATACTTCACGGTATTAGACTATTTAAGATAATTCGTGCTAGTAATATTGTGAACTACCTATGCTATTAATTGTATAGTCTGGCATACGAAATAGAGAACTGACAACGCGGAGTGTTTTATTTTTTTTTATTCATTTCATGTCCTTTGGATGCGAAGTCCTTCAGTCGGAGTCTATTTAGAATTTTAATTGTTTTTAAGATTAATTTAAATAGGGGTATATAAACAATCTTCAAGTGATGTTACCAACCACAGCAAGTAAAAAATAACCTGAGTACGTACTTAGTCTCAGTTCCAATTAAATTAATATGCATGCTTCAGAAAATCTAACATTCAACAATGCTTCACAGACACATTGAATATCTCCAAGATTATCTGAAAACGAAAAGAGGTATCTGCATCATATATTATATCTATTCAGCCAAAAAGATCAAGATTATTTGACGTTTATTTGACGGCTTCACAATGTTGCCATATCATACGTTTTAAGAAAAAGAGACTCAAAAGTGTTACTAGATTCTATATCGGTATGCCAATAACCAGAGGCAGACTGAAAAGTTTTTACTTGCTAACACAAATATACAGGCTCTATTTATTTTACTTATTTTTAAAAACAAACTTCCATGCTGGTCTGGGAGCAAAGAAAAAACATAGAATGTACCAGTTGCTTCTCTTCCCGCGCAGATGGCTAGGCTGGCTTAGGCTGGCAACCCATGAAAGAAGAAAGAAAGAAAGAAAGAAGACATTTATTCCTTTTTGCAAGACACACAAATATAAGATAATACACACAGTTTTATAGAAAATAAACAAGGTATAACAAAAAAAGAAAACATAGACATGAAAAATAGATCATCAGCGTTGTGTGTCTTCGCAAAAGTGAAACGGTCGCTGGCCTGGCTCAGCATTACGCTGAGGTGTTAGACACCTGCAGCACTGATTTTCAGCCAGAACCGTCTATGACTCACGAAACGATACACAGATAAACTATACTACATAATTCATAAACCTTTACGTAAACAATGCAATACTTAGATAGAACCCGACTTATGTGTAACTAAAGAAATACATAAATTAATTAAATAGTTTACAATAAACAAAAATAAAAAGGAGGGAAAACTAAATTGTTCAAAAACAACAGGTTGGCATATCAAAGTGCAAAGTGCTGGAGGATTATTGGAAGGATTTTTGGAGCGTCAATAAGTGATCCTTCAGCTTGCGCTTGAAGGTGTAACTACTTGACGATCCTTGGATAGGGGGAGGAATATCATTCCAGCACTTGGACGCCGCAAACTTGAAACTGCCTCGAAATGCCGCAGTCCGATGCTTAGGTATGAGAACCATTGCGCTCCTGCGCTCACTCCTTGACCAAACCATCTTGTTAAAGAGGTATGATGGGGTCTCGTGACGTCTCACACCGAACAGCAAAGTGGCTAGGTGCATGCGCCTGCGCGCAGGCATGTTCAGCAAGTTGGCGGCGTTCAGGTATGGGGTGATATGGGAGCGGGGAGGGACGCGGAAACAGAAACGAGCACCCATCGCTGTTTTGATTCCATTTTCCATCTATACGCCCTCAATCTTGCTAAATGTGGCTCGTAGGTACCTGTTGCCTTAGGCTCTGTCTACCCCTTAAGGGATAAAGACGTGATTTGTGTATGTATGTATTTATTTTAGCGTAGCCATAACATTGACTATGATTTGGCGTTCACAATGTGTCGTTTGATCGAATTTCGATTTACATTTTCAATCAAGAGTGATACACAATTTTCTTAACAGCATAGTGGATGAGTCGCTAAGTTTGCCCAAACTTTTGCTTTATTATATAAATGGTAAACATATTTTGACATTCATAAAAGATAATCAGTCATGTTTACTTGGCGGTCACGTCCCACTATGTGACTGGAATAAAAGAAATATAATAATGCGACTTCGTGTGTCCTACACGTAGATAATTCTGTCACATAATATCGTGATCTTTATGAATTAGTAATGGAGACATAATTTTGTTTACATTGATATTGACAATGACATTGGAGTATAAAATGCTGAATTGCGAATAACGTTACTCACCTACGCAGAAAAACAACTTAGGAAAGTTAAAAAACTTTTGACATTTTTATCCACACAGTTTCGCCCCCGTTCCAGTATTGTCGCTTTTTTACGGTTCCGTACCTTAAAAGAAAAACGAAACTCTAAAATCACTTTGTTGTTGTATGGGCGAATATCTTGAGAATCATGATGTTATAGTGGATGCGGCTAGCCACCTGTCACTATTTTGCTTCCAATGTCCACCTGCACGCCCACAATCATACTAAAGATGGCATTTAGGTCTTGTTACTCGTATGGGAGAAATACATGATTTATCTATGCATGTTTATTATCTGTCCGTCCAGTGGCGTAGCTAGGAAACCAAGGGCCCTGGTGCAAGTAAAAAAATGGGGCCCCACTACTAAAGAAACTGGTAACATTTTAGTACCTAATAATAGTTCGATCGAGATTTTCTGGTAAGGATTCGAGGGCCCTCTGAGCTTGAGGGCCCCGGGGCACAGCCCCGCCTAGTCCCTAGGTAGCTACGCCACTGTGTCCGTCTGTCCGGCAATACCCTTTTTCCGAAGAACGCGATCGAGATGGCGACAGGACTATCTATATAGCGAGTACGATGATGGTAGCACTCCGGACGGACCTTAGTCCACGTTCTAATACATTGTCTACAAGCAAAGACCTCGCTTGTCCCTTGCTGCTCCCCGCGATAAAGGCTATGCGTCCATTCTGACCTCCATTAAACCTAATTGGGAAGAACCCTAACGGCTATATGATTATGTGACGCAGATTAGTCTGTGTACTGTGACATTTATACACAGACAAAATCTACACAGATCGAAATGGAAATATAAAGGCACTTGCCCTCCTTTTATAACCGACTTCAAAAGAGGAGGTTCTCAATTCGTTGAGGTGTTTTTTAATAACAGAAAACGGTAACTACTGGTTAACATTGGATATTATTACGCGTACGAATCATAATACCCCGTAAGGGATAAAGACGTGATATATGTATGTATGTATCATCACTACATAGTATAAAATAAAGTCGCTTTCTCTGTCCCCGTGTCCAGATGTATGCTTATATCTTTAAAACTATACAACGGATTTTAATGCGGTTTTTATTAATAGATAGAGTGATTCAAGAGGAAGGTTTGTATGTATAATACATGCATAATATACCGTGCGAAGCCGGGGCGGGTCGCTAGTTATAATATAAAAAAATCCAGACTGCTGTGATTTGGGATCATCTGCTCTATTTCTTGTAGTTATTTCTGTTCCGTTGGGTTCCGCGTGATGGCCATCGAAGCGTTGGCAGAGCCAGAGGAAGATGGGGGGGATGACTTGGACGATTATGGTAGGATGAGTGGTGGAAAAAAGGGAAAGCCTGTGCCCAGCAGTGGGACACTCAATTGGGCTAATATAATTTCTGTCCCGTCAGCAAGGGGACAAACGTACTGTAGGTTATTAGAAGAAAAAATGTGTCAAATTATATTAGCATGTGGATAACTACGGAAGTGGCTTAAGACTAACACAAATCATGTTAGGCAAGTTGTAATCTTATGAACCTACAGATCCAGGAGATTGAAACCATAGCAACGAGAAGGAAAAAGTGAATCGACTCATTCACAAAGTCGGAATGAAGTCCGAATTTCGGATTAATCTGTCGTATTCAAACATGTCCATGGCTCGAAATCGCCAGATCCTGCCCGATAAATCTGTAACATAATTTATGGATGACCCATTTCAAAAACGACTTGTGCTAAAGTATGCTTACTCTAAAGTAAAACAAACGATCAGATAATCAGAACCATAATTATGTCTTAGGCACGTGCGGGCGACCCACGTAGGGAACTAAGTATCACTTTCTGGAGGGAAGTTAAGCGTATACGTTACACGTTTACGCTGGGAAGGGTTCTGTCAAGGAAAATAGCAAATGGTAAATGGGGCGCTGCGCGACTTTGTCAGCAGTGAGGTGTCGAAGAAGCGTTTGGCTGTACACAGAGGAGTGCTTGTTCCAACATTAATGTGGATGAAGCGAAAGAAGTATGTCAGGATCTTATCAAGTGGAACAAATTAGTCTCTGCCTACCCGTGTGGGAAAGAGGCGTGACGGTATGTATGTATGTGAAAAATAACAGTTTTCGTTCCCAATACAAGCTTTTTTCATCAGACCAGCGTCTGGGAGTAAATAAAACACAGAATGCACCAGTTGCTCCTTCCGCGGGGATGGTACAAGCTTAGGAATCATGTTATATTAACTATTTTGATCCCTTTTCTACCTAAATATTTAATTTATTTTACAAATTAGTCTGACATATCATCATTACATAGTATAAAACAAAGTCACTTTCCGCTGTCTATCCCTGTGTATGCTTAGATCTTTAAAACTACGCAGCGGATTTTGATGAGGTTTTTTGTAATAGAAACAGTGATTCAAGAGAAAGGTTTATAAATTCTACGCAAACGAAGTCGCGGGCAGAAGCTAGTGCTACTCACGTTATGCTTTTTTAAATAGCCGGTAATAGGTTATGTCATTAGAATAGGCTATTAAGCTACTACCTTTTACTTGTCACGTACGTCTCGAAGCAAATGCTGCCTTTACTACAGCGCGTGCCTAAATATAATATTAATATGTGCCGATATATATTATTTATTAAACTCGTGACAGCCACGAGTAGGTACTTGTTTGCGGTCTGAGTATGGCTTCTAGAGTAAGTGGTGATTATTCATATTGATTTGGATGCTGCGCTGTCCAAAGCTCTTAACCGATAAGAGCAAATCGGGCCAAAGAATGGCCTCTTTTCCATACAAACGAAATCCCCTGTTTCCTGCCTAGACAATCACATTGGAACTAATATTTTTTACTACACGATTTCTACCTGCCTTTGCCATGCCTCTCTATTCTAGTTTTAATTATTTAAAAAACTAGAGACCTGAAAATAATTTGAATTGACGAATTTTGATGCCATAATTCAGATGTTCACGTCTTTGTCCCTTGCAGGGTAGACAGAGCCTAAGTAACAATACTTAAAGGCCGCGTTTAGCACGTTTGTGGGCGTATTGGTGGATTTAATAAATATCTTATAATGCATGGCATTCAATTTTATTGTATTTTGACCTTGTTGATTAATAATGTTAGACTTTTAGTGATAAATTATTATTGCATGCCCTTGCAGGGCGTCATATACTTACCTACTAATCTCGTATAACATTTTTTACCATTTACTTGACTTTACAATGAATAAATGAAATGAAATGATGTGATGGGTTGCTAGCCGCATCGCCTGTAACACCTCGATTGGCTTTTACCATCTGCGTGGGAAGAGAAGTAACTGGTACACTCCATGTTTTTCCTTTGCTCCCAGACGAGCACGGCAGGAAAATTTTTAAGGAATAAAATAAACAAAAATAAATCATGGAGACGGGTCCAGTTCATGATGGTCAGGCGAGTGCAACACCGAATCGAGATAATGTTTAAACTTCGACTGACCAACATAACTGACTGGACATGATTTATTTTTGCTTATTTTCTGGATAGCAGTTTCTCTGTGCAAGAACCATTGCTCCTATTTCCGATGCAAGATACATTTTTATCAAAACCCAAACATTTTCTCATTCTTATTAAAATGCATTTCCGTAGATCCATTACCGCATTAGTACATTGTTTTAAAATTCTGAAGCTTAATGCATTTCGACGCTTGAAAGGCAAAATGTCATAAGCGACAAAATGGTAATTTTACAGGAGAGTCAAAACCTCGACGCAGAAAAATCTGCTGATTTCAATGATCTCTACTAATAACTCAATATCACAAAAAGTGTCGCTTATCCCATTTCGCCTTTCAAGCTTCGATTTGCATATATTTTCTAGCAGGAGATGGAAATATAATACCGAATAATCTGTCTTTAAAACCACGAACGTCAATTAAAACCTGTATAAAAATACCTGTCGGCTACAAAGACTGCAATTATCTTTTTATTGCATAAATTATAAATGAACAAGAAATAAACCTTTTACGGACGGATACAGGTTTCTCGGTTTATGGTTTTGCGTCACTCTGACGACGTTGTGACGTCAAAAATGGTGTCAACTATATAAACGGTCATAAATTGCTGGCTTTGGAATGTATATTAGGAAATTTGGAAATCCCAGGATAACCGCACCACCATCCGTACTATCCCGGGAATGTGCGAAAATCATAGGAATCATGTTATCATCACTATTTTGATTTTCCTTTCCACCTACACGCCCTTAATCATGCTAAACGTGGCCTTAAGGTTTTGTTACCTTAGACCCTGTCTATCCCGTAAGGGATAAAGACGTGATATATGTATGTATGTATCCGTTCGGTGGCTTTGAAGTTTATTTCTAACATACAGACAGACGCGGCGGAGGATTTCGTTTTAGGTACGGTCAAGTGCAAAAATAAGTATCGATAGAAACTTCTCAAAAATATGTCCCACGACCTTAATACGCTGGCGTAAGAGCGTATGGTACTTATTTTGAAACTTTGTCTAGATACATATTACACTTGACTGTACATATTTTGTAATATGTACTTACCTAGTAATTGGATTGATCTATTTCAATGAACAGAAGACATTTACCTTTCTACTCCGCTACTCAGTAGTTGTGAGTAGCGGAGTAGCAAAGTTTTTTTTTTAATTTAATGGTAAACAATGGTTCACCTGGCTCACTGTACCCTAGCAAAACGCAATGGTGCCAGGAATACGTTACGACGACGGACTGCGATCGTTAAGGAACATGTCGTTTGGATCGCATTAGAGATTTTATGGCGACGTTTAGCGAAAAATAGTTTACATAACGTAATTTAAGTTTTTTCAAACGAAAACAGTATTTCGAGTGCCGGAGTTAGATTATTACTTCTGCCCGCGACTTCATCTGCGTAGACTTATGGATGCGTAGTTTTAAAGATAAAGCATACATAGGGACAGACAGACAGATAGCGGAAAGTAGTGATGTAGGTAAACTGTTAAAGCGCGGGTTCGAATTCCGTCCGGCGCTCGATATACTTTTCCGTTTATTTAGCTACCGCATTTTAAGCTGAATTCATATATATAGATCGTATACATCGTGTTTTCATAAGGGTTGCTTACGATAAACAATTTTGACGTGTTTTTTAATTGAAAATACAGTCTTAGAAAGTGGTAACTAGAACTTAATACTTCGACCACTAAAAAACAAATCACTGTATTCCATAGGTTTTAAATTAAAACTTGCTGTTATTTATTTACAAAAATTGTTTATCAATAGCAGCTTCCATGCTGGTCTGGGAAAAAAAAAACATAGAATGTACCAGTTGTATCTCTTCCCGCGCAGTGGTAAAAGCCCATCGAGGGAATGGGCGAAAGCCTTTGGAATCATGTTATAGACGATGCGACTAGCAACCCATCACTATTTTAATTTCCCTTTTAATACGCCGTTAATCATAATAAACGTGGCCTTAAGGTTTTGTTACCTTAGGTTCTGAACTTACACTTTGTCGGTCCCTCGTATGCTCCTCTAATCTACTCAAAGGTAAACTGGTAGAGATCCCTTATAGGGATAAGTGCTTTGTGCATATATTAATGTTTTCTTTATTTTTTTGTGAATTGTATATGTTTCTTTATATTTGTACAATAAAGCATTTACTTACTTACTTACTCTGTATACCCCGTAAGGGATAAGGACGTGATTTATGTATGTATGTATGTGTAATCTAAGACATATGTTATAACATAACATTATTAAGTTACTTACGGAAGGCATCACGCAATTCTTCCGAAGGTTGCTTGTTGTTTTCCTTCGTGATTATTCTAACGAAAATAAGCTTTATTGTACAGGAATAGAGTGTTATAATATGTTTGTTGCTTAGCAGAGGTTAAGGTTGTAAACAACTTAAGGTTGAATTAAAAAGTATGTGTTCACTCTCAAGGGCATAATGTCACTATTAATAATAGTATAGGTGAAATACTTAAATAAATGATCTGTTGTATGTGTGAGTAAAATGTGTGTGAATAAACAAATTGACGTTCCAAATTAGAAAAATGACTTAAGTCCCATGATGACCTCTTGTATGTAGTAGGTAGTGTACAGAACTGATATATGGGAGTTGAGTCATTTTTCAAATTTGCAACGTCAACTTGTCTATTCGCACACATACAACAGGTCATCTACTGAAAGGTTTATTATAACTATGGTTTTTAAGTTTCTACTTGGAAATGAATACTTAGAGATTAAAAAAGGTCTCACTGTTTTCTTAATCGGCCGGCAATGCACCCGTAACTCCTCCGTTATGGGTGTCCGTGGGTGGTGGTGATTGCTTACCAACAAGAAAGCCCCATGCTTGTTTGCCGCTAGTTTCCCCATATCATATTTAAAACTGCTTGTTGATTAGTAACTTAGTTTACGATTTTTTTACGTATTATTGAATAGGTATGTATGTATGTTTGTTTGTAAAAGTGTACTTTTATGCTAAAACGGCGGGACGGATTTGAATGAAATTTCGTAGGTACACAGCGGGATTTCTGGAATAGCACATAAGCTACTTTTTATTCAGATATATCCCCACTGGACAAGCACAATTCTGAAATCTCAACGAATACATTTGATCTAATATGAATTTTCGAAACTTAATGATCCAGGCAGGAGCGCGGGTAGAAACTATGCAAAATATAAATTAATATTTACTATCGTTTTTCAGTAATAAGGTTGAATTTATTTTACAGTGACGTAGCGATCTCGGTGCAAGGTCAGTAGATGCATCGTCATCAAACGCATTAAGTCATTAACACATATAGATACAGCGGAATGATCTCTGAATTAGTTCTCCCGATGAATATTTGACCTCAAAACGTTAGCCACGTGCCGTCAATTATAACGCTCTTAATGATGTCGTTGATTAAATACAAAAGCGACACATTTCAAAATCATTTGCCATTGCATCTAAAAACAAAGGTCGGTCGTTATAAGGTTTCAATTGCAACAGTGTCTGATTTTGAAATGTGTCGCTTTTGTATTTAATCAGCGATGTGCGTTTAACGTTCTCCATGCCGATCTGCAAGCAAAGAAAAACATAGAATGTACCAAGTGCTTCTCTTCCCACGCTGATGGTAATTGCCCGTTGAGGGAACAGTGGAAAATCACAGGAAACCATCACTATTTTGATTCCCCTTTCCACGTATACGCACAATCATGCTAAACGTGGCCTTTAGGTGGTCTATCTTGGGCCCTGTCTACCCCGTAAAGGATAAAGACGTGATTTTTGTATTTATGCTTTAAAGTATTTAACAACGATGCATATAAATCGGTCCTCAAAATATCTGCATCTGATTTTCTAGCACCTGTTATAGAGCAACACTGATTGCACCTAGTATACAGGGTAGATCAAACGAAGACCAAATATAGGGGACTTCAGAAGCTACCGAACCGACCCCCATGTTTATTGAGCGATTTTCATTTGTTTCAGAGTTATGAGCATTTTATGTTGCACTAGCTGACCCGGCGAACTTTGTTCCGCCTTAAATTTGAAAAATTCCGGGAACTATGCAATTTTCCGGGATAAAAACTATCCTGTGTCCTTTCCCGGGACTCAAACTATCTGTATACCAAATTTCAACTAAATCGGCCCAGCGGTTTAAGCGTGAAAAGGTAACAGGCAGACAGACAGACAGAGTTACTTTCGCATTTATAATATTACTAGCTGACCCGGCGAACTTTGTTCCGCCTTAAATTTGAAAAATTCCAGTGGTTGGGCTGTGCTATCCCGCGGGAACTATGCAATTTTCCGGGATAAAAACTATACTGTGTCCTTTCCCGGGACTCAAACTATCTGTATACCAAATTTCAACTAAATCGGCCCAGCGGTTTAAGCGTGAAAAGGTAACAGACAGACAGAGTTACTTTCGCATTTATAATATTAATATAGTAAGGATAGTAAGGATTACGTAAGTACTAAAATAATATTTATAAAGCTAATATGCCAAAGAGACGCGCCATAAAATTGTAAAAACATTGCTAAAAGGCAACACAATTTTAAAAATGCATCCTCACAATTTTACAATGAAATATAGTGTTGCAACTCTTCGTGAATCATTAGTCTGTTGCAAGCAGAGTGTCGACTTTGAAAAGGCTTAATTTCATCACAATTGGATTCACAATGGACTTTATTTTTTCGTTGTTAAGGTTTCAATTTAATAGCTAGAGATGTGAACATAAGTCCTTCGATGGAACTGTGAAATGGTAATCGCGTGCACAAAATCGTTGAATGGATCAAACAAAGAAATAGCGCAGTTTTGATTGAAACTGAAATCAATTGTATTGTTTACAATGCACAGCGCTTAGTATTTACTTGAAGTCAAGTCATTCCTTACTCTAAAACTATGGCGGACATATTGAATACCACAAAACAGTACAGAAACAAAGAACAAGGTACATACATACATAAATCACGTCTTTATCCCTTACGGGGTAGATAGAGCTTAAGGTAACGCCACCTAAAGGTCACGTTTAGCTTGATTGTGGGCGTATAGGTGGAAAAGGGAATCAAAAATCAATCAATGGCGTTTATTTCTTTTATCTTAAGTTAGGTTCTAGCGTTAGCGCTATTAGCCTCTTCAAAGATATTTCGAAGCAGAGCTGGCAGCTTCCTTGGACAGCTTATTAGTATCGCCGTCCAAAGGGGGAATGCTGCCAGCGTCTGCGGAACTATGCCGCGGGGGCCCCTCCTTTTTTAATTATTTTATTTTAAGATTAGTCTTTAATTCGTTTTAATTTAATAGTTTAATTTGTTTTAATTTCATTTTGTATCCTATTAAATAAACCATTCATTTTGTTGATATTATAAGTTAAGTTCTTACAATATTGATATAAAAAGTATTGTAACAATATTAATACAAAATAAAAAACATTATAAAAACCTAACCTAGGGTGCCACCGGCAGCGAGGCGAGGCCTAAGCTACTGGTGGTCAGCGCGACAGAGAGAGGAACCTCCTGACTATACGAGCCGTGTCCAGGAGTACCGCCTTCTGTATCTGGCCCTTGACCCAACCACCTAGCGCGAGCCTTTTAAGGTGATGGCCAAGGCTCTTCGCTATTAGACCGTTCGCCGAAACGACTATCGGGACAGTGATCATATAATCAATTATACATACATATATACATATATCACGTCTTTATCCCTTACGGGGTAGACAATTATTATTTTTATTATAATGAATTTACTTAGGGGCAACTCAGCTATGTTCTTAAGGTTGGTAAATATCCGTATTGCCATTGGACAAGTTTCTGCGATACATTGTCTTTTAAATTACGCATAACCGGATAACTTTACTACCGGGTGTAAAGTAATTAATTACTCTTCATCAATTAAAACAGTGTTAATTACCTGTCATTATTATATCTGTCACGTCCACACAATCAAATTCTATGTAAGCTTTTATTGTTTTAGAATTACATTGCCCTAGTCAGTTAACATAGTTACCTATATGTTTTAAACCTGTATCAATAGGTAATTAATGCAGCTATAAAGTATAATTATAATTATAATAGTGTTGCATTTTGTATTATTATATGCTATTCGGGATTGTCTTGCTGTCTCCTTCACTCAGCCTAACTCAGAAATTTTGCTTATTAAATGACGTAAAAATGTATCTTTAAACATATTTTTTCTGTCTTATTCTATCCTGAATGGAGCATAGTGGCGTTTTGGTGTTAATTTACTGGCAACACCAAATTTATCAAAGCGACGCCCGTCATCAATGAATTTGTGGGACCGTAGACAATTTTGCTTGATCAGGTATTTTGCAATGTGTATCTAGAAAGTTGTTCAGCCTTAAAGCCACTTTTCCAATGTCAAATCGTAGGAAAAAAACTAAATGATTACGACGTGGGGTCGGGAATCCCTGAGTGACCAGACAGTGACAGGTTCCAACTTGTCGATTGTCAAGGCAATTGTAGTGTGTAATTATAGCGTATGTCTCAATAGAAGAAAGAGGTTTTCCAGCCTTCGTGCCAGACTTATTAAAACCGGTGTCGCCGCGGGAGTAGAATGACTTGATAGACTTCTTTATTTCCATCCGTGGAACAAACGCATAAGTCTAACTCTTTCGCAATCGCCATCGTGTTCATTCTGACAGTTATTGTATGAATGTGACAGCTGGCTGACTCCGATGCCAATTGTCAGCCCATACATGAACTGTCAAAATGAACAAGATGGCGATTGCGAGCGAGTTAGGTAATAAGCCTACTGGTAAGGCCTCGGTGCACTGAGTACCGTCGAAGGCTGCAAACATGGAAAAACCGTACATTAAAATATGCATGAGCTAAGTTAACAGGATGTTGTTAAATATTTGACAGGACGCAAGCAAAGATAACGCTGGCAATACTTGTAACTAGTTATTTGTTTGTTATACAAAACAGTGGTTGCAGGCGGACACACTATAATGAATGCATGTTATTACTAACTGCGTGAGCGCAATGATGCCCTGATCACAGGTAACGAGTATAGTGGAACGTTTTAAAAAAAAAGGCCACATGACCATTTTTTCCAGAATTTAACTATTTTGGATTTTTCTAACTCAGAATCGTTTACCCTATCGATTCTTGTACAAGCAAAACTGTGTACCTACCAAAATTTCCATTCCAGTTCGTCACTTTTTTTATATAATAAAGGTAAGTACGGAACGTGATGAACAGGAAAAAAAAACATAGTAAAATTAGGGACATATTTTTTCTTGTATGAAAATCGATAGGGTAAACGATTCTGATTACGAAAAACCTAAAATATTTAAATTTTGGAAAAAATGTACATTTGGACTTTTTTTGGAAAACGCCCAGTGGCAAGAGAGTGCCCTTAGCCGAGTGCTTGGTTCGTGTGTTCTTTGTTTTTGCTCCAAAAGTATTGCTCGTCAGTATACAACATATAAAAAGATATCCACTTCTTTATTACGAGATACACAGAGCCTAAGGTATCAAGGTTAGGTAAGTATATCATACTAATATTATAAATGCGATAGTTTATGAGTGAGGACGTGAGTGAGTGTGTATGTTTGTTACTTCTTCACGCTGAAACGACTGGAGGGATTTGGACCAAATTTGGAATAAAGATAGCTGCATGGTACTCTAGATAAAAACATAGGCTTTTTTATCCCGGAAAATTGCATAGTTCCCGCGGGATAACGATAAACACATCAAAGGTCGTAGCTGCCTAGAGTCGCAACGTAAATAATTAAGTCTAATTCTATGCGGACGAAGTCGCGGGCAGAAGTTAGTAGTTAAACAAAATTGTATTGCTAACGTCACTGTGTAGTATGTGGAAATAAACGTAAGAACATACAAATTACCGAGAAAGATGACGCGGAAGTTGCCTATTAGAGAATAATAGTGTTTCCAGCTTATTTCTCGAATATACGTAGAATTTAATGGCATGGCATATTTTGTTACATACACACAACATAGGCTGTCGATAGTATTCTATTACATACGACGGTTTTTAATCTGTTGTCAGGAACCAACTGTTCATGGAACAAAGCATTTTTTTGTTTTAATTTAGTCGCATGCCATCTCGTGGTTCATTAGTTTGAACCATACATTGAAAAATAAAGTCATCAAATTAAAAATCATCATAAAAGTAAGGTTTTAAACAGATTTTTTTGAAATGTGCTTCCCTTCTAAACTCAGTAGACTGACTGAAGGATACTTTAATCAAAAGATCAATTTGTACGTACAGTCTTCTTCTTCTTCTTTATCTTTTTCTTGTGTCAAAAATGTCGGCAACGTTGTACGGTAGAACACGGTCAAAAAAGAATCGTTAGCCAACGGATAACGATATCCCTCAGAATCTGCCAGGAAATCATTAGCCGGTGCCCAGGGTGCACCGGACCAAGCACTGCTCTTCCCCTCGGACGGGTCCAAAAACGAACCGCAGCTCTTGACCACACGCGGAGGTAACCTGACTCGCACCCGTACGTTCGAAGTTATAATTATGATTAACGCCAAACCAATATGTTATTTTTTTAGAATATTTAGGTCCATAGAGTACCTAGAAATATGAAGTCATTATGAGTAGAAAAACAATCTCAGTACCGAATATAACTTTGTCCCTTTCGGTGTTGAGACCCTTGGTCCTTGGGGTCCTAGCGCTAACGGATCTTGCACTAGGTCAACCGCTTTTTAGCATTTTGATTATTGCCTCAACTTCAGAAGTTCTGTCGACCAAAATCGTAATTTTTCAGTACCAAACAGTTCTTACAAACACATCTTTGAACATGTTAATACCAACTCAGCATCAATATAAATAAAATTCAATATTGAATGACCGCCGCTCATCACAGTACGTTAACTTCCGTACGTCAACACCGTTCAATTGATTTGCAACCAGCAAAAACCGTGTGCGGAGGATTCTTACTGCGTCATCGTGACTGTGGATTTATTGCGAACGGAAAGTTTTAGCCAACTCAAGCATTCAGTGCTTGCAGTTTCCAGCAATTACATTAATCAGAAAAGTTTTGTAAAGCAATAAATTTGTTAAGAAAATAAAAGCACGGGAAAACTGTCGTCTGCACCGCGTTCGAACCACGGATATTACCTACTTTTTATGCTTTTTATTCCAAAAATTTGTAAACGAAACGAAAAAGTAAGTTAACTTTGTTTGCTTTAAAGTTTTACGATTTCGTATAATGCTTAAAATTACTCAGTTTGTTTATAAAAAATACTATCTTCATATCATAATTTCAAAAGTTTCTGAGGATTTACGTGTTATGGATGTTTATTAATCTTTTATCTCGGAAAATTGCATATTTCTCATGGGGTAGTTTTTCATAGACGAAGTCGCGGGCAGTAGCTAGTAT
The DNA here is from genome assembly GCA_932294345.1 of Pandemis cinnamomeana. Classification (NCBI taxonomy): domain Eukaryota; kingdom Metazoa; phylum Arthropoda; class Insecta; order Lepidoptera; family Tortricidae; genus Pandemis; species Pandemis cinnamomeana. The sequence goes on along the minus strand of OW028724.1, from coordinate 3,412,840 downwards.
AACAATACAAGTTTCATTTTGTTGACTGTATGTATTATCATCTAATCTACAATACATGTTTAAAAAATGCCAAGTCAATCCGATCACTTAGTGGCCTAAAAATAGTTTACAAAATACGGTTGGAAGTTCACTTAAGTCTAGTAATATGTCTGTAGTGTGTACAGGCAACGTCTTTGTGTTACAATACCAACAGTGAAACAAAAGCGCAGAGTAAATCAAGTTTCCCGCAAAAACCGAGTCAAGTTCACGACCACGACAAAAAGTTGGAAAAAGTGTACCACAACTCGACGGTTCTTGAAGAGAGTAAATTGGAGTGATCAAAACGATCTTGTAGCCCTCAACGAGATCAAGATTCGAGGCAGCTGGATCATACGAATACCGGGAGATTGCACGAACAGATAGCCAAGTGGTTAGAGAACCAGACTATGAAGCTTGAGTATGAAAAAATTCGAATATTTGTTCTCGAGTCTTGAATTCTTTATATGTATTTCTCTCTATAATTAATTTGGTCAGTTTGGGGCTCTATTGTCCCAAGATATGTATTTTATTAACTTACTAGCTTTTGCCCGCGACTTCGTTTGCGTAGATTTATACATATAAACCTTCCTCTTGTATCACTCTATTAAAAAAATAGCATCAAAATCCGTTGCTTAGTTTTAAAGATCTAAGCATGCCTAGGGACAGACAGAAACATTATGTTTCGAATGTGTGTGTAAGTGTATCGAATGTGTGTAAATAAATGTTTCTCTTTTTCTCCCTCTCCCTCTTTCTCTCTCTCTCTCTCTCTTAACATTAACTGAGTATGTCGGGGTATTCCTGCTCACGTCTCCGGAATCACTATCACACAGGAGATCCACAGATTACCCCTACAATCACACAAACTTTACCTCTTTGTATTAGTATCTAGATAAATATTTAATATCTTCTGTATAGAATATTTTTGTGCGGCAGCCGGGTTTGCTCAAACCCCTCAAGGATACTTAACCATCGTCTCAGGAGTGCGATCTTCTATAAAAAGAAATGACCTACATAAGATTTTGTGTGAAAATAACGAGGGCAGTATCCGATGTAGGGAATAAAATAACACTGGCCCTTCTCGCCCTCAATTGCACCGGACATTAGGCTGAAATCTGTTATTTTTTATATCAATGAAGACTAACGAGTAACTTGGGTCTCCTGATGGTACTTTTAAGAAATTGAGCACTAAGCTACATACTATTATGTATTAGAATCCATGTATTCTATTTAATATTCCACATTATAAGGAAACGCAGCGTGCTATCAAAAGGTTTATTCAAGAAGACAAAACGGTTGCTAAGATACACAACTACACATATACATGACACATACATACATATATCACGTCTTTATACCTTACGGGGTAGACAGAGCCTAAGTTAACGTTAAGGCTACGTTTAGCATGATTAAGACTGAAATTCCTAAGACTTTCGCCTATTACCTTGAAGGGTTTTTACCATCTGCGCGGGAAGAGAAGCAATTGGTAAATTCCATGTTTTTTCTTAATCCCAGACCAGCATGGAAGATTAGCATTAAGTTAGGTAGTTTATAATCTGGATTTAACGCACCGGATTCATATATTCTGTAATTAAGTTTCCAGAAGAATAAACATTGTCAAATTTTCTAAAAATGCTCGAATTTTTGAATCGCAGTTGAAACTTTCCTTCATATCTTGCGAAATTTTTCAAAAGTTTCCGGGAACTTTTACAACTTTCAGCAACCTGTAAATTTTGTGTTTTACAATCGAATTGTGGGAAAAAACTTGGCGGTGTGACCTCACAGGTTCGAAGTTCACGCTCCCTGCTTTATAGTCAGTCAGTCAGTCATCTTGGGTTAAAATGGCACGAGAAAAAACTCAAGTTACCTCTACAGCCTGCCAAGTTCTTATGAATAGGTCCGTAAGTAATCAACTAATGCCTTAACCCCTTGAGCCAGTTAGATGAAATATTGATTTACTTGGCTGTTTGTTGAACACTGCCTTTACAAAGGTAAAGTTACCATCCTTTTGGATTTATCCGGAAAGTTCTGGAATCCCCAGCCCCACCAAAACTATTCGCGTTACCGATTTTTTTTTTGGGAGTATGTGTTGTTAGACAAATACGGCAAATAAAATGAATAAAACTCACGATTTCGAAGAATGGTACTTTTTTTGAAATAATTAAATTTTAGCCGAAATTGCATCAGACTGACTGTTATGAAGGTCGAAGGAAGTTTTACTCTGCAGAGAGACCGCTTTAAAACCGTTTTTTTTAGCTTGTATAGGTACCTATTAGTTGTTATTTACGACTTTGTTTGCATAGAATTTGTCAATCCCAATTGTCGGATTTTGTGTTCCATAATAATATAATTTACTAGCTTCTGCCCGCGATTTCGTCTGCGTCGAATTATACATATATGTAATTAGGTACAATAATAGTGGTTCAATAATTAACGATCAGGTCGCCTTTATTGCGTGCCCATTTTGATGAATAGAAAACGTGAGTAGCGGAGTAGCAAGGTAAATATTTTTTGTTCAATGGACCTCCGTAAAGCAGCGCCTGATTCAATAAAATATATAACCATTCCTCTTGAATCTCTTTAATTATTTAAAAAACCGCATCAATATCCGTTGCGTAGTTCTAAGATCTAAGCATACATAGGGGCAGGCAGAGAGACAGCGGAAAGCGACTTTGTTTTATACTATGTAGTGATGTATTGATATAATTTTAAACTTTTATTGTTCCTACCCGCCCTTTATTAATGTTATCCGAACATTATAGTTGCAGTAGGTACTTATAAAACTAAGACGAATCTAATTAGTGTAACATATAAAGTCAGGTAGGTAATTAACTAATCTGTCGCCATGTCATAAATACAATCATTTATTTAATTTATTTTATTTATTTCCACTCTTACAACTACTCTTACCATAACGGGACACACGAATTTCCGCATTTTTAAATTGTTGCCAGGCCTCTGACATACAATTTTCTAGACTTATTTTTGCGCTGCCTGTAATACAAGATAACGCTTCGACTGGCAACACCGACTGAAGGCAAGTCAGAACTTTGTTATAATGCGAAGGCTAATGTCGGCTTTTCCAAGTAATCTAGGCAGTTATTATGGCAACTGTACTTTATTGGCTTCACTATAACTTTGGGAGTTTGATATTAATTTTGATTTCTACGATTAAAGTTAATGTTAAGTTTTCTGGAAGTTTGGTTAGCCTTAGGTGAGGCATAATGAATATTGATTTTCTTTTGGTGTTTTAGTGTGTAACGTAAAATCCTACAGGTTATATTGGCGACTTGACGCGCTCAAATACATCTTTAACCTTTTCGATGCCAACGACATTATATATCACCACCGCAGGTTCAACGCCAACGACCTATATATACGTCTATTAATGCGAAAGCAACCTTCGTTCAATTGGGTTTAGGTTTAATTTAAGGCATCGCAATAAAGAAGTCTGGCGTATGGGCGACGTCTCTTGTATTTGACGTGGCAGCGAAAAGGTTAAATATCTACATGAATAAATAGATAAGTGGAACGGTAAGTGTGGACCAATTTACCTGATCCCAAGTAACTATACAGGGTGTCCCAGAAAGTAGAGTCAAGCGAAAGTCCTGACGTAGAGCAACTCAAGGGGCATCCGAATCACCCCCATGTATGTTCCGCGATTTTTCGTAGTTTAGAAGTTATGGCCTTTTTTCACATTTTCTATTAATCTACGACCACGGAGACAGTTTTGCTCACTCTGACTGCAATAATTGAGATAATTGGCTGTTTGTTTTTTTAACGAGTAGCTAAATAGTACGTGCATGTATTTCATTTAAAAACAAAACAACATCGTTGACCGTTTTGGCAAAAAAAAATATCGAATCACAAAAAGAGACTAAATTTTGACTGTAGTTCAGACTTTGAAGGCCGATTACAAAAAAAAAACTAGCATCACCTTTTTTTTTCAAACCATGTTTAAAAACTGCCTTATTTTATTGACTTTCTACCCTATTTATTTTAATGATCTATCATTAAGGGATCATGCCAAAAAAAATTTATCAAAACGTACTTCATCCGTATTTTTCACTTTTTCTAGTAAGGCCAAGTACAAATCTGAAATATTTTTTAATTTTCATTTAATAGCCTCAGAAAATCAGTGGCCAGTATTATTGTTTTGCACCAAGAAGTTTTTCATGCTAAATCCGGAGCACAAACCTAATTTCAGATTTGTACTTGGCCTTACTAGAAAAAGTGAAAATTACGGATGAAGTACGTTTTGATATTTTTTTTTGGCATGATCCCTTAATGATAGATCAATAAAATGAATAGGGTAGAAAGTCAATAAAATAAGGCAGTTTTTAAACACGGTTTGAAAAAAAAGTCATGTTAGTTTTTTTCGTAATCGGCCTTCAAAATCTGAACTACAGTCAAAATTTAGTCTCTTTTTGTGATTCGATATTTTTTTTTGCCAAAACGGTCAACGATGTTGTTTTGTTTTTAAATGAAATACATGCACGTACTATTCAGCTACTCGTTAAAAAAACAAACAGCCAATTATCTCAATTATTGCAGTCAGAGTGAGCAAAACTGTCTCCGTGGTAGTAGATTAATTAAAATGTGAAAAAAGGCCATAACTCCTAAACTACGAAAAATCGCGGAACATACATGGGGGTGATTCGGATGCCCCTTGAGTTGTTCTACGTCAGGACTTTCGCTTGACTCTACTTTCTGGGACACCCTGTATACTTCTAACTAAGAAAGCCTTGTTAGTACAATTTTCGGTTATATTTTGGATGAGGAAATCCTCAAGAGTCGGACCTCGAATTTCATGATTTATTCTCTACCAGTTGTTACCCGCGTTTTTGTCACGCAGAATTAAATATAGACTATGTTACTCAGGGTTAAATACTTTTTAAAATCGGTCCCATAGATTTTGAGTTACAAACAAAAATGGAAATGTTTTCTCTTTGTAGTATAAGTAAACTATTAATATTATTAGTCTATTGTGTCCCATTGCTCAGCAAAGGCCTCCCCCCAACGCTTCCACTGCTCTCGGTCTGCTGCGGTACGTGTCCAGTCCCTTAAGAAGGCGTCCAACTCGTCCCGCCATCGCCGTCTAGGTCTGCCGGGCCGCCGCTTTGACTTAGTGGGACTCCAATTAGTGGTTGTCTTGACCCATAACCCATCTGGCATAAAGCAAACACAACCAGCCAGCGTGGTTATTCATATCTAAGTAAACTATAGATATGAATAACCACGGAGGCCGCGGTTGTCTTGCTCGCACATCAGAAAGGCTGGGGCACACAATGAATAAGCAATATAGTTCAAATATCTACTTCTAAAATGTATCGCAGTTATCGCCCTTTAGGAATGCATTGACTAATATTCTAGCTCCGTGATGGGCCAAAAACTAAACCGCAGGATTACAGATTAAGCACAAGTACAGACAAAACTGGTTTACGCCGGTTGTGGTTTCCGGCAAAGTTAGGGTGACCATTTGTCTAAAAGTTTCCCGGACATGCCCAGTTTTCTAATTAGTCCGGTTTATGAAGGGAGTGAAACGAGTAAGGTAATTCGTTAGTGATTTTCGCTCTCACTTATTTAATGTCAGAGAATTGCGTTTAAATTTTGTATGCTTACACAAAAAACACACAGGACAATTGCGCCTACGGAAACGGCTGGATGCGATCGTTCCTATGTGCATACAGCTTTTATTAAACAATCATCACTGTCTATGGACAGTCGCAATACCAGAGCATAGCTGATGCGTTGCAGTCTATAGAGCTAAGGTAGTATCCTCATGTGCAACTTCACTAGCATGCTTAGTTTTCGGTTACAAAATACATCTTGAACGCGTTCACATTAAACTTTCAAAAACTATGAGAACTGCTTGTTGCCGTTTCGTTCCGCTAGTGGCGCTGCTGACTTTCCCGTCAGTACCCGGTCATAAAGATTGCACTTCGGTCTTTAGAAAGAGACAATTGGCGACATGTAAGTTAAAGCAAGACAACGATCTACGAAGCCGAAATTATCTGAGAAGACCGATGCAGGCAGATCTTTCAGTGCAATCTTTCAGTGTGCAGTGCTGGAGACGTTTTTCACGTCTAAAACTTACATTAGAAACACAGTTTGTTGCTGTGTTGATCCGCAATTGGCACTGCCAATTTGACCAAAGCAATTCAGGCTTTCACGTGATCGTATTCAAGACGTTTATTTGTATAAAAATGAATTATCGAACAAATTGATTCCTGACTCTCTGTGGAACACTCTTACAGTAAATGTCGCAGTGACGTTACATTTAATTGACGAGGAAAATCTTGTCTGTGTTTACTCTCCACGACGGAATACAGCAGCGCAAGTGAGACTCTTTGAAGACTTTAGAATAGTAGGTTACTCTAGTCGCTGTTTATTCAAAGGGCGCCTAGTGCTTACGCACAGTCTAGATTACCTACTGAAGGCCGTCTGATCTAGGACATAACTCTACCTTGACTAATAACGTACTACAGTAGTTTCATCGTTTAACCGACTTCGGAAAAGGGCGAAGTTCTGTTATGTTTAGACCTGGCTGAATATAATGCAGATGGTGAAAGCATCCAGGGAGTGGGCGAAAATGTTAGGGATCATGGTAGAGGCGATGCGGCTAGCAACCCATCACTATTATGACTTCCCTTTCCACCTATACGCCTACAATAATGCTAAACGAGGCCTTTAGATCTTGTTAGGCTCTGTCTACCCCGTAAGGGAAATAGACGTTTTGTATGTGTATACACAAACGTCTGTGTGTCGTGTGTGTGTGTATATTTGTATTTCCTCTCCCTTGTTGCTTTGAAGACTTCAAATAGTGGTTTTAGTTAATTTAATGAGCATCAAACATAGCAATATCGTGAGCAAAGAGTAAATGCAATTATTTGCTTAGTATTAGGTACAGAACGAACTGTACAGAGCTATTTATGTAAATTTAGAAGCCCCAGTGGAACTGAGTCAAAACGGATCCTGTAATATAGCATATATGAAATATGGTAAATTCCATGCTGGTCTGGGAGCAAAGAAAAAACATAGCATGTACCAGTTGGTTCTCCTCCCGCGCAGATAGTAAAAGCCTATCGAGGGAATGGGCGAAAGTCACAGGAATCATGTTATAGGCGATGCTGCTATAGCAACCCATCACTATTTTGATTCCATTTTTTTGCCGGCCAAATAATTGGCATATCACTCTTCATCGATGTCGATATGCCACTTAAGTCAAATTTTCATGTCAACCATACGTTTTATTGATATAATACATACATAAATTACGTCTTTATCCCTTACGGGGTAAACTGAGCCTGAGGTAACCAAACCTAAAGACGTTTAGCATGACAGTAGGTGTATAGGTGGAAAAAGGAATCAAAATAGTGATGGGTCGCTAGCCGCATCGCCTACACAAGATTCCTAAGATTTGCGCCCATTCCCAACTGGTACATTTCATGTTTTTCCTTTGCTCCCAGACCAGCATGGAAGTACACACTACAGCTAAGGTTCACGGTATATTTGGTGTGTATCTGAGGTGTATTTGTTACACTTTCCATTGATGACTTAACAGCTAGGGTCTAGCTGCTAGACCAGCATTTAAACCAGCTGGGTTATCAATCATCGCCAATTCCAAAGCATAATCTGAACGTACCTCAGCAATGCTACGTTCTTTAATTAGTAAAATACAGAGAGTAATTACTAGTTGACGAATTAATTGAAGTAGGGAAGGCCGAATTTCATTAAAGGGTGGCTTAAAGGCTCGAACACAAACAAAATGGCGACGTAGTAATTTCATCTCAGCAAATCTTATTACCGGAGAGTAGCTGAGGATCGTGCACTGGCCTGAAGATGGAGAAGTAGTCCAACGGTGGACTAGTAAAGACTGATGATGATGATGACTTGCTTTCATGCTCATTTCATGTCATGATGGATTGCTTTCATGCTGGTCTGGGAGCAATGGAAAAACATAGAATGTATCAGATGCTTCTCTTCCCGCGCAAATGGTAAAAGCCCGTCGAGGGAATGGGCGAAAATTTCAGGAATCATGTTATAGGCGATGCAACCCATCACTATTTTGATTCCCCTTTCCACCTATACGCCCACAATCATGCTAAACGCGGCCTTAAGGTTTTGTTACCTTAGGCTCTGTCTAACCCATAAGGGATAAAAAAGTAATATATGTATGTATGTATGATGATGACTTATCTCCGCAATGATTATAAGCAGTCCAGCAGTGGACTGCGTTGTTTGCTAGCCGCATCGCCTATAGAATGATTCATAAGATTTTCGTCTGAAAAAAGTTCGTGTGGATAAAAAATCTGTTTTCGGTACAAATGAGGAATCTGTATAGCTATGAGATCACTATTCGTAAATAAGTATATCTCCATATTCTTCATCCACCACTTAGTATGCCGCTGTGAATAAAAAACTAATATAAATTTTGAGCATAACATCTAGTAAAATATTACGACAGTAAAGCGACACTGTAAACTGTAATATTGTCAAGTTGTAACGTGATTTATGGTTTACAATAAAAATAAAAATGACTGACATCTTCCATTATTTAAAGAGAATAATGTCTTTCCCCTTATTCATAAACTTCTTCTTCCTTTTCTTATTTGTGGCGTATCAAGTCGTTATAGCGACGATAACTTCGTCAATGTCAAAGTAACAAAAATATATTTAAAAAATCTTGTGACAAAATGTCGGCAACGTTGTAGATACGTTAATGCACAGAAACTGCAAGGAAATCATTAGCCGATGCCCAGGGTGCACCGGACCAAGCACTGCTCTTCCCCCCGGACGGATCCAAAAACGAACCGCACCTCTTGACCGCACGTGGAGGTAGCCCGACTCGCACCCCTTATTCATAAACGCTCTGTAGGCTTCCGCTAACTTAGCAATCGTTTGTCCTTATCTGTCACTTTTACAATTACCTTTCACAGATACGACAAACAATTGCTAAGTTAGCAGAAGCCTACAGAGCGTTTATGAAAAAGGGGGTTTATTATTTGTGGCGCTATATTCCAGCATTTACCGTCGCTACATGAATGATGAGTCATAGGTCCACAGATGGCAGTGATCACTTTACCACCTCTAATTGTCCGTTTGCCAACCAAAAAAACGACTTTATACTATTAGGACCAAATATAAGTATTAAATCTTCATTCGATAGTTTGCAAAGATTAGAAAGATTGCCCTAAACTCACCTCAAAATCCGTATTGTCGGCACAAAGACTTTAAATAGTTTGTCAATTAAATTTTAATAATTTCACACGCGGCGGCCGGCATAACCTCGAATCGAGACTTCACTTTTTCTTCTAAATTCAAAATTCCTTCTTCTAAATTCTAAATTTCTTACGCGTTGCCAGTTTGAAAGCAACCGCGCTGCGTGTATAAAAAGTTTGTGGCTCATATTTTTCTGAGGTATAACTAAATACTAGCATTATCACAATAATAATATTGTGCCAAACGTGCCTTATTGGCAAGTCAAAAGACAATTGGCATGCCTTCAAAGGAATACTTCAAGGGCGACGCAGTTAAGAAACTCCTTTGTATTAGGCACACGCTTTATACATAATACATAATAGTACTTTTTATTAGATAACAGAGTACTACGAAGAGAGGAATGTGAAAACAAATGAACCGTGGCCTATTCTTTAAGGAAAGTTGACTTTTTTCTTTAGCTTATTCCTTAATATTTAAACAGAGGCGAGTTAGTTCCACTTGTCTATGGCTTAAAGAAATATCATAGATTCGTAACTAACGCATACATAGATTACCAAAAATATCACCAAATTTAATCACGTATTTATCCCTAATGGGGTAGACAGAGACTAGCGTGATTCCAAATGTATAGTATTAGTTCATCTCCAGCCTAAATATTGATTTGAGACAGACATAAATCACGTCTTTATCCCCTACGTAACAAGACCCAAAGGCCACGCTTAGCATGATTGTAGGCGTATAGGTGGAAGTGGAAGGGGGAATCAAAATAGTGATGGGTTGCTAGCCGCAATACCGTCTTCACTATAAGGGCACATGGGGCCCGTGCCCAGGGCCCCCATACTCAAGGGGCCCCGAAGGACCGACAATTTCTCTCACACATTTATTCTCAATTATTATAATTTGCTTTTTTTACTTTCCAAAAGGGCCCCAAATTCTTGTGTGCCCAAGGGCCCCAGCCTAGTTTAAGACGGCCCTGGCTAGCCGCATCGCCTATAACATGATTCCTAAGAAGATTTTCGCCCATTCCCTCGATGGGCTTTTACCATCGGCGCGGGAAGAGAAGCAGGGTGGTACATTCTATGTTTTTTCATTGCATCGGAATTGAATCACATTAAGACGTCATAGTACATAAGGCCCCAGGTTCAAACACGCGACCCTCTGTTTGAGAGGCCACAGGTCAAACCAGTTATCACAGCTTGGTTGGTGCTATCCCGCTCACACTAATACATTTTAACAGAAGAACGAGAAGGACGATACGATTCCAAATTCGAATTCGACCAGTCGCCCGTAATACCGGCCGGGTTTTTGGTGTTCAAGCACTCAGAATTGATTTGTTTTGAATACTCCGTAGTGAACAAATATTTGGAATTGATGAAAACATTCCCTAACAAATAATGAAGTATCCACGCGACAGAATCGGGTCAAAATGTCGGAACTAATAAGTCACAATGAGCGACGTTATCCGTTCAGATTTGTTACATTTCATTGAATAACCAATATAGAATCTGTGGTCTTTTTAAATTTAAACAAATGACGTGTAGGAGACGTCGAACATTTAATATTTCAGTGCCAAGCTTTTGCTTTTGATAGACTAGTACTTGCAAGTGATTTAAGTGAAGTTTTTAAAAATGATGTCCCCCGCCGCCTTATTGACATTCTTCAAAATACTGACAGTTACGTTGCATTATATAAATACATCAAAAGTACCATGATTAAAATTTGAATGAAAATGAGTGAAGCCAAATTAAGTACTGGCTTAGAGGACTAGTATCCAGGCCATAATCTTTAAAAAAAAAAAAAACAAATGACAATGGTTTATAGTTTCTTCGTTCACCAGTTGGCGCCACTGTTGACTAAGGTCCGGAGGTATAGCTGTCAAAGGCGACTTTATAAGATCGGCGCCGAAACAAAGTTTTAAATCTTGAATCTCATTAAGTTTATTAATCACTACATAGTATAAAACAAAGTCGATTCCGCTGTCCGTCCATCTGTATGCTTAGATCTTTAATAATACGCAACGGATTTTGATGCGATTTTTTTAATAGATAGAGTGGTTCAAGAGAAAGGTACACAGACAAAGTCGCGGGCAGAAGCTAGTTATAAATAAAAATCATCGTATCGAGTAGCTATGCCGTAATGTTGTCGCCAAATAATCCATATTTGCGATAATTTCACGAAGAAGATCACTTTTCAACAGGTAAATGAATAAATTATAGTTTACGTCATGAAGCCCGCCAAAGCCAGTGAAACGTGAATGTTATTACCTCACGCGACACTAGCGCCTCTAGTGGCAAATTCACACGCGATAGCCGCCATTGTGTGATGATAGACGAAGAAGACCTAAAAGAAGGAAACAAAAACACACAGACATGAAAAATAGATCATCAGTGTCGAGTGTCTTCGCAAAAGTGTCAGTCGCTCACACCTCAAAAATGACATCACACGGCCTACATTTTGCTTAGTAGCAGAGCTCTACTATCGCTGGATTTTATATCCTCTTGCCAAATTTGTACGGAGACCTCGGTGCGCGAGTCCGACTCGCGCTTGGCCGGTTTTTCTCTTTCAATGCTAACAAAGTATTGGCCATTCAATATTGACACACGTATAAGGAAGACGCTGTGTTATTTTGCCCGTGAACTTAATGACTTATGTCTCTGTGTGGTGTCGGGGTTCACTTAGAGCGACAAAGTACCACGGTCTTAAAGTATAAAACTAAATGTTGACGACGGAATTTAAAAACGTTTCCGCTATGGTTTAAATGGTAAACAAAGTAACTAAGATCCAAATACGGAACAGCTGTTTATGTTAGCTACATGACAGAGCAACCTTTCTTAGAAGTTGATGTCAGCACAAAAAAAATGTATTTTGAAATTGGAACTTAAGTAGATAATATACAAACTAGATACTAAAAACAGGGTCCAACCCAGCCAGTCGCCAACACTAAATTTATGTATGTTTACAACATTTGAGCATTTATCTCCTTAAACCTTACGCTGAATCAATTGATCGTACTTTGGAGTGGATTTATAATATTTTTCCACCACTAATGAGCACCAGGGCTTCCCAAACTGTGCGTCGCAAGGCCCTGAGGCGTCGCGACATTGTCTTAGAGGCTTCGCGTGTCGATTTGATAATGTTTTTCTGATAACCTGTTAGACTAGCCTATCGAGGGAATGGGCGTTTATAATAGGAATCATGTTATAGGCGATGAAGCTAGCAACCCATCACCATCTCGCTAAATGTGGCCTGTAGGTACCTGTTACCTTAGGCTCTGTCTACTCCGTAAGGGATAAATACGTGACTAGGCTAATACTAAAATTGGTAAGTATTTTTGGGGGCTAGGTGGGCATCGCAAAAAAATGGCAAAGTCCCAAGGGCACTGTACAACTAAGTTTGGGAAGCCCTGGTATATGCAGTAAAATTACATACACATATTACTAGCTTCTGCCCGTGACTTCGTCTGCGTAGATAGACATATAAACCTTCCTCTTGAATCACTATCTATTAAAAAAACCGCATCAAAATGCGTTGCGTAGTTTTAAAGATCTAAGATAGGGGCGGAAAGCGACTTTGTTTTATACTATGTAGTGATACCCGCTCTCACTGGGCCGCGTCTCATGTTATGACGGCCCATCTTCGCCTTGACACCTTTCCTCGTTACGCAATTGGTATCGGCCGCCGCTAATTACTCGCAGTTAGCTTCTTTAGGATAGAGCGAGAGGTCGATTAATGTCTCTTAGGCTGTTTGTCCACCGCCGCCGTCACCGGGCCGTCGCCGAGAACGAGATTATTTCGGGCCGAGTTTAATATGACGGGACGGCGATCGTTTGTCCACCGCGACCGATGGTTTAGTTTGTTCCAACTGTCATGGCTAACACGAGAGTGCGAGAGCTGTGACGCGTCTCTTTCTAGCCCTAACTACTTGTCTCTTTCTAGAACGAACAACAAGATAAAGACGGGTAGTTTATCACGCGCGCGACTTAGCTCTGGTTTTCGAGCTAGCTTTGCTGATGTCTCAAAAATAGTTCTTCTAGTTGTCCTAGAAATTTGAAAATTGGTAGCAAAATTAATGAAATGAGCCTAAAATCTAACTTTTTTGTCTATGTAAGTAACTAATATAATATAAAATGACCTCGCTTTGCATTAATTTTGCTTAAGATCAAGGCTCTACTAACACTGGATATTATTTTCACTAGTCGAATTTGCTGCCATGCTGGTCTGGGTGTAAAGAAAAAACAGAATTTACCGGTTGCTTCTCTTCCCGCGCAGATGGTAAAAGTCCATCGAAGGAAGGCGAAAATCTTAAGAATCATGTTATAGGCGATGCGGCTAGCAACCCATCACTATTTTGACTCCCCATTTCCACCTATACGCCCTTAATCATTCTAAACGTGGCCTTAAGGTTTTGTTACCTTAGGCTCTGTCTACCCCGTAAGGGATAAATACGTGATATTATGTATGTATGTATGTAATTATTGCTTTAGAGCAGGGCTCTGCTAACATTGGAATTATTTTCACTTGTCGAATTAGCACGGAACCCTCCGTGCGCGAATCGGACTCGCACTTGGCCAGTTTTTTATCTGTTAGTTATTATACCTACAGGTACGCAACTAAATGAAAAATCGTTATGAGCAACAAAATTATATTGTTTCTTAAAATCGTCGATACCTGAACTTTGAAACCAGTTCCCAAGTGAATATTTAACTTATTTAAATATTTCGCATTTGCTAAAACGAGTTTTTTGTGTGGTGACGCATTTCACACGTCAGTTTTACGTAAAAAATGTATTCGAGTTAAATTATTTGTACGTCAATGAATTCCTTCTTTAATAACTGCTAAGTTAGTATTAAGTCCTGGGGGGTTACCACAGTCGCTTAATGCGTGCCACAATACAATACAAATACTCTTTATTGAACACCACAAAACAATACAGAAACAAAGAACAAAGTAGACAATAGGCGGTTCAATTCAGCATAAGAGACTTTTTTCTGAAGTTTTTTTTTATTGAATAATAAACTAACCTTTTTTCTTGTTGCCCGAAGGAAATCTGCTGTAACAGACAGATACCGATACCCCATCACCAGGGGGAGGCAATGGGGTTATGTGGGGTTTTTACCCACTAAAACCCCCGGGATGTTCCTTCCTCGCCACTTTTCTGGCGACGCAACAGTTCAACGGTTTAAAGGAGCGACCACACCGCCGCGTAACGCAGTGTCACGTTTTCTCACCGTTTTTTCATACATTTTGTTGCGTAAACGCACCGTCAACGCCTTTTAAGCACCGGTGTAGTCGCACCTTTATCCGTTACATAGTAAACTAATCTAACCTAACTTACTATATACAAGACGACTTTTCCAAAATTCCTAAAAATGCTCGATTTTATGTGTATTATAATGATTATGACAAACGAAACTAATGAGACAATTGTAAAAAAAACAGTTTTTTATTATGTATATCTGATAACATCATTATAGAGGGAATGGGCGAAAATCATAGGAATTATGTTATCGGCGATGCGGCTAACAACCCATCACTATTTTGATTCCATTTTCCACCTGTACCCTCACAATCTTGCTAAACGTGGCCTGTAGGTCTTGCTACCTTAGGCTCTGTCTACCGTAAGGGATAAAGACGTGATTTATGTATGTATGTATGTATGACCAAAAAAATATGACTAACGATTATAACCAACGAAACTAATGAGACAATTAAAAAAAACAGTTTTTTATTATGCATATCTAATAACATCATCATCGAGGGAATGGACGAAAATCTTACTCATCACTATTTTGATTCCATTTTCCACCTATACCCCCACAATCTTGCTAAACGTGGCCTGTAGGTCTTGCTACCTTAGGCTCTGTCTAACGTAAGGGATAAAGACTTGATTTGTGTATGTGTATCTAATAACCATTTCGTTGAAGGTGACACAATTGCATTAAAAAAAAATCGAATAGAATCGAGTTTAACCAATTTAAGTAAACGTTAGCCAATTTAAAAGTAACTTTACAACTTTAAGTACAAGCAAAGTTGTTGTCAATTGTTAATAGTTCCTAAAGTAATTAGGCTCGTTTGTTGGACGTTTCATTGTTCAACAATAAAACTAACACTGAGTGACGGGAGTAATAAAATTAGTTCTTGGAATCATGTTAAGGCGATGCGGCTAGCAGCCCATCACTATTTGGATTTCCCTTACCACCTATACGCCCTTAATCATGGTGACAAAACCTTAAGGCCACGTTTAGCATGATTAAGGGCGAATAGCTGGATAGGGAAATCACAATAGTGATGGGTTGCTAGCCGCATCACCTATAACGCTACAGGATATCATTATTACATGTTCCAACTAATCTAATGAAAATCAGATTAAATAGCATTAATAAATAAGAAGTTTTTTGTAAATTCTGATAACTTTAGAGCTAATTACGAAAAATAAACGGAGCAAATTTTGGTTTGATGTTTCTATATTGAAGGTTTACCACAGACAAAAATAAAAGAGTACAAAAACAGAAGTATAGGAGTTGACAAATTCCCATTGGAAACTTACTATAAATTCTCGTGAACGTTTCTGGAACTTTCTGAGTTCTTGATATTTTGAGAATGTACTGCGTTTGTGGCTAGAACAAGTTGCAAGCACCGACGGTAATCACTGTCTACATTTCGTAGAAAACATGTCCCAACAAGACACGCCAATGCGGTGCTTCGAACCACGCTACAATAGCCTGTACTAACATCACCCTTCTTCTCCAGAACCATGCCAGCCTATACAATGAAGCCTGTACTAATACTTTCCTTCTTCCCCAGAACCATGCCAGCCTATGACAATGCTGGGGCCACTATATCCCTCGAGGATGAAGCCCCGCCGGAACAAGTAACTATAGTCACAGAAAACTTTGACTTGAACCAAAGAAGGCATCAGTTCCAGTCGCAGAAGTCCACGGTTACTTCTAGAAGACAGCAGGCGGTTTGCGTCAGGAGGGCCTACAAGCGATATGGATCGAAAAGCAACCCTAACGTCATTCTAGATGGTCTCAATATGACTGTGCCTAAGGGATCCATGTGAGTAAACATCACTACATGTTACAAACTTTTATTAACGTGCAATGGAAGTGTATGCATGTGTGTGTCTTGCAAGTGTGTGTCTTGCAAGACTCACACAAATCACGTCTTCATAGACAGAATCTAAGGTGACATTTAGACACATTTAGGATTATTTTAGGTTTCGATTGGTTCTTTTACTTTTTCTGTGTATCTACTCTTGCTTAATACTTATGTCCTGTCAATCGTTCAAAGGTTAACTGGAAGATATCACTTTTAGGGATAAGTTGGCCTTTGTGCATGTGTGTTGTCCTGTATTCATTTTTTTCTTGTGTTTTATGTACAATAAAGAGTTATACATACATACTTACTTACATACAAGACCTACAGGCCACGTTTAGCAAAATTATGGGGTATAGATGGAAAATGGAATCAAAATAGTGATGAGTCGCTAGCCGCTTCGCCTATAACGTGACTCCTATGATTTTCGCTCATTCCCTCGATGGGCTTTTACCATATATTATGCGCGGGAAGACAGCCACTGGTACATTCTATGTTATTTCTTTGCTCCCAGACCAGCATGGAAGAACTGCAAGATAACTTTGTATGATGTAAGCATCGCAAAAATTTAAATTTAGTATGATAAAATTTTACAAATAGCAGAATAAGCAACCTATTGTCTCTGTGCCACCCAATGATATTGTAATCCCTACTTATTCTTTATATTTATATTCGTATGTATGAATAGAACTATGTTGCGGGTGGAATCTTGCGACTCGATTTTAAAGCAGATTGACTTGAAATTTGGTACACATTTATGTTGGACGGATAACAATGCAACTACAGTAAGCAAATCTTGTATTAAGTGATATTTTTGGCAGAAACTTACTGCAAAAGGAAGTCCTCCGCCGCGACTGTCTGTCTGTCTGTTCGCGATGAACTCAAAAACTTCTGAACAAATTTCAAGCAATTTTCAACAATCGATAGAGTGATTAACGACGAAGATTTTACTTGTAAAACTTGTCAAGGTTTTGTGTGAATTGATTGAAATATAACGTTAATTGTTGGGAGGGTCGAGAAAAGTCTAGCTGCTTGGAACACTAATTTTAATTCCACGCAGAAAAAGTCACGGGAAACGGCTAGTTATATTAGAAAGTCGTCGACAATATTCCGAAATTTCTTCAATGGATTAAGTACAGGCAAATGGATAATACGATGATAGATGTTGAAGAAAAGCGTTAAAATTCCGACCCCTGTCTGTTGAAATATCCGGGTTTTGAAGAAGGAAGCTCTTAATTTTATTGGGGTACTTAACGCCATTTTCCCATTACAGTGGTCCGCGAAAAATATAATTTTAACTCGACATTCGGATGATAAATTGTCGCAGACTTCTTGTTATTAAATGGAATGGAAATATACTTAGGTTTGACGTGAATAAATTTTAAATTACGACTTAAATGTGGACTGAGTTGTGTACATTTTCTGCCTCTCGAATTTGGGGTCACAAATATTTTTTATAAAACTGGAAATTGCTGTTGGACTTAGTCATTTAGTCGAGGTATGCTTAATTATGTATCGGCTCTTGTTTTTGCCGGGATATCCATTAGAACTCATGCTGACAAATAACCACAGATTGGTTAAGGTTCGGAACAAGCGAGTATTACGTGTATCCAATATTCTTTAGTAAAAAATATAATGTGGAAACAATGAGATGCCGAAATAACTTTGCAAATCGTCGGAAACATCTGTGCATCTGAATAATTGACGATGTAAAACATAAGAAAGAGTATGAATATGAATAAACAAATATCAAGGGACGATTGACTTAGCCTCCGCGAATTATTTAGCGATTGAGTTCGCCTTTGTGCATGTGTGTTGTCCTATATTGATCTTTTTCTTGTGTTTTATGTACAATAAAGAGTTATACATACATACTTAGCGTTATACTAAGAAAAGCTTGTTATATTCTGTCGAAACTCGAAAACTCATGCTGTATTTGTCTTACATGCTGGTCGGGGAGCAAAGAAAAAACATTCGTTGCGCCAGCTCCTTATCTTCTCGCGCAGATGGTAAAAACCCATCGAGGGAATTGGCGAAAATCATAGGAGTCATGTTATAGGCGAAGCGACTAGCGATCCATTACTATTTTGATTCCTTATTCCACCTATACTCCACCACAATTATGCTAAACGTGGTCTTTAAGTCTTGCTACCCCAGGCTATTCTTAATGATGTGATTAATATTGAATACAGGACTTTAGGCTTCATAGATTAACTGACCATTACGTAACATCCGCATTATTTCCGTCTCTTTCTTGCAGCTACGGTCTTCTCGGCGCCTCAGGATGTGGCAAGACCACCCTTCTGTCTTGCATCGTGGGCAGGCGCAGGCTGAACTCCGGGGAGATATGGGTGCTGGGCGGAAGACCTGGAAGCCCTGGGAGCGGGGTACCGGGACCACGGGTTGGATACATGCCGCAGGTAAGACCAGGGATGTCGCCAGCCTCTTACCATCAGGTGAACCAGTTGCTGGTATGCCTTCACTATCACTGCAACATAGTATAAAATAAAGTCGCTTTCTCTGTCCCTGTGTCCATGTATGCTTATATCTTCAAAACCACACATCGGATTTTGATGCGGTTTTTTTTAATAGATAGAGTGATTCAAGAGGAAGGTTTATATGTATAATACATGCATAATATGCTGTGCGAAGCCGGGGCGGGTCGCTAGTGTCGTATAAAAAAAACCTTAGGAGCCAAACCCGATAGTTGGAATAAAGTTTATTTTTAGACCGTCCATTGAAAAACCTACTTTTAAAAGCCTCTACTTTGCCTTGCAAATGCAATGCCAGTAAACGATAAACTATTTCGCAAATTGTATGGTTTTTACTGACCGAACGACCGAGTTATCAAACAATAGCTCGCTGAATCCACAAGGGGATAAAAACGGTAACGAGCGGATTCAAAATCCAATCAATTTCATCCGCCACTCCAACAAACTTCCTGCCTTAGAGTTGGCTATAGATTTTAATTGTAACCATATTCAAATTAAGACCATAACTCATCGGTACCACTTTAATGGGCCAAATAGCTGCCATTAATAATTTTGGACGTAATCTGATAAGTTGAAGGGACAGATACTAATAACAATGCGATGTGTGTCGCGATTTTGAGAACCTTACCAGGACAGCTTAATGCGATTCGATTCCGACTCAGTTCAGGTTTTAACTGTCATTTTTAGAATCGATATGACAACGAGCAAACCTCAAAGAGAGTTGGGATTGAATCGCATTAAGACGTCATGCTAACCCCCCTGTCGAAGGCTACATTAATTTCACCTTTTTTTTGTTTTCGTTGTTGTGCTAAGGTTCTTGGGTTAAATTGGTGGATGGGAGTAGACTATGAAGTGACATTTTTATAGGTGGAAAGGGGAATCAAAATAGTGATGGGTTGCTAGTCGCATCGCCTATAACATTGTTCCTATGCCCATTCCCTCGAGGGCCTTTTACCATCTGCGCGGGAAGAGAAGCAACTGGTACATTCTATGTTTTTTCTTTACTCCCAGACAAGCATGGAAGATTAACGTCGTAAAAATTTACGACCCGTGGTAATGAAGACATCAGTTAAAAGTATGTATTAAGTGGTTTCTGAGGCTATTTTACCAGAAGCAACCTCTTCAAAACATTTAACCACGTTTTTTTTAATGATACACTGTTAGAATTCAAATATCGAACCCATAAGATGAGTGAGATAGCAAGACGACCCCGTATGGCATTCCAAGAGCGCATGGACTGTAATTTTATTCTAAACTAGCGACCCGCCCCGGCTTCGCACGGTATATTATGCATGTATTATACATATAAACCTTTCTCTTGAATCACTGTATCTATTAAAAAAAACCGCATCAAAATCCATTGTGTGGTTTTGAAGATATAAGCATACATAGGGACACAGTAGTGATAGTGATGATGATAGTGACTAGCAAAAATATGAATACAAATTTTATTGGATCAGTGAGCATTGGAGGTTTGGAGTGAAATTATGCACATTGCCAATAATTTTACACATAAAACCTGCTTTGCAATTTTGTCGAAACCGATACGTACCGATCCATTAAAGCGGGATGCTCACGGTCAATCCATTCACTGTCCATCATACGAAAACCACGGGCTGTCAGTTGTGGTCATGACTAAATTACCGCTCTCATACACATAATTATATCAAACCTTTGTTTAGTTTAAAATTTACGCATTTTTTCGTTGTTGTGCTGCAACTTTATTAATTTTTTAATTAGAAAATTTGTAAATTAAAAGCGGTTGACGCCTCAACTCTCTCAAGATGAGCAACCATGTTGAACATCGGCTTTTGACGTTTTGTCGTTTAAAATTATTTTTTCAAGTTCCCGGTGTTTATTGAAATTTCATATAGTCAAAAAATCAAAGTTTGCAGACAGTGGCTCGTCGCCGCTCCGTTGTAGATTTTGTTCTTGTAGATTAATTACATTTTTATCAATTAATGTTTTTTTACTTTTTATTTATTTATTGAAAACAAATTAATAATATACAATTTAAAAGGTTTATATCAGCGGGCGAAAACTCGGCTGAGTTTATCTGTCGCTGCTGGTTACTTAAATTAAATCCTTAAACTAAACAGATGAGTTATTGTTGTGCTGCGTTACAGTTTAGGTAAAATGCTTTGACAATTCTCTTGCATCTATTGGGGTTGGCACACACTTCATTGTAAATGAATATACTAAGTTTTAATAAAAGTAGAGTATTATTAAACAATAATACCCTACTTTTATTAAAACTTTATTTCCGTTTATATTTTTTTCGTGCGTACAATGTGCAATAAAGGATACCCCGTTAGCACTGTCTATTGACATTGCAAAGATCCAACAGAATACAATTCAATTGTGCCTCTCGTACGGACAAACGAGAGAACTTTGCCCTTTCAACCTTGTTTTATATATTATTAGATTTTTCATTTCAAATTGTCCTTGTCCCGCATACCGATTTCGTTTTTAGATTTTCCGACATTTCACTAATTCACAATATTTTTATACATACGTCACAAATCACTTAGACAGAGCAAGGTAACAAGACCTAGGCCACGTTTAGCATGTTGTTTGATTGAATAAAAATCACGTCACACATAAATCACGTCTTTATCCCTTACGAGGTAAACAGGGCCTAAGGTAACAAGACCTAAAAGCCAGGTTTAGTATGGTTGTGGGCGTATAGGTGGAAAGGGAAATCAAAATAGTGATGGGTTGCTAGCCGCATCGCCTATTTTTTAGCGCGTGTTTTTCATTAATTCAAATATTATTTAAATTCCACTTAGATATAGGTATATTGTATTTCTTCCTGTTATATATCTACGTGTATCGAATGTGTGTAAATAAATGTTTCTCTCTCTCTCTCTCTCTCTCTCTCATATAGTGCGTCTTTCAAACATTTCAGCTTTCGTAGTGTTCAAGTTTAAAAACTGCGTTCCGCCAAGCCATCCAGCGTGTCGGACAGTGAATGGCCAAATTCTAATTCCCAACATAAAAAAGCGGTCAGCTTTCCGAATTTACAGGGAAATGTTAAAATTATTGCCGAATTTTATGGATTAATGTGAATGAATTAACTTTGTGGCCTTCCGAGTTGTTTTATGATCGCGCTTTTCATCGCAAAACAATGCGCAGGAAAATTGGGAATTTCGCTTTGCGAGTACGTTTCGGAGTGTACCTATGTGGTGTAGACTTTTTAAAAGGTTTTGTTTATTGTTCTGCCCGTTTCTATGTTTTAATTTGGCAATAGCCGCGGGATCACGAGTTAATTAATTTTCGAATCTATTACGATAATCTGAATTGTCAGTACTACATACCATAAATCACGTCTTTATTCCTTACGGGGTAGACAGAACCTAAGGTAACAAGAGCAGGCCACGTTAAGCATAATTTCTCAGTACCTAGTGGTGTAAAATTATGTTTGATTAAGGTTTTAGCTGTAATTTTTAGTATGGATCTGACAGCGAGCGAACTTAAACTGAATCGGAATTGAATCGCATTAAGACTTCATGGTAATCTCCTGTGTATTTGCTACTCAATCTGAGAGGTTTGTGCCCAATTAAGCAGGCATTAGCTACTATTTGCAAATATTACGTACTAGCTTCTGCCCGCGACTTCATCTGCGTAGAATTATACAAAAAACCTTCCTTTTGAATCACTCTATCTATTTAAAAAAATCGCATCAAAATCCGTTGTGTAGTTTTGAAGATATAAGCATACATAGGGGCATAGGGACATAGGGACAGAGAAAGCGACTTTGTTTTATACTATGTAGTGATAGTGATAGTGATTAAATAGAGAAGAGTAATCTATTTTTCTAAGCACAACATTCAGTGTTACAAATTAACAGCTAGAACAAACATGGCCGACATGCAATTGTGACACAGTGAGCGCATCACTGCGCTTATAATCTGTTATTTGTGAGGCCAGAAATGTCGACACAGACGTTGTACAGACGGCCCTTGTCCCCTGCATTGCGTAGAAACTAGTGATGTGCCAAATCCAGTTTGTTAGTTGATGACAATGTCGCTGAGATCGTTGCCAATGTTGTCTTAAAAAAAACATGGCAACTTCACTACAGTAGGTATACGAGCGTTATCCAAAAATAAGTCCACATGATTTTATTTCCAGAATTTAGCTATTTGTGGGTTTTCTTACTCAAAATCGTTTACCCTATCGATCCTTAAAGAAGAAAAAAAGTGACAAAACATTCTTGAAATATTCTTAATAAAAATTCAATAGGTACCTACTCGTAGTTAGAAAACATTTGTTTCTTAACTCGGAATGCGAAACAATGTGCTTGATTATTGACATTGTCTATTTACGAGTAATCATGGATCTCAGCAGCAAAGAATGTTTTTCTTAACTGGTAGCTGCTTCTAAGTAATTATGCACGTAACTCGCTAATTGTTTCCTGCAAAACAAGCAGTGTATTACTATGCCTTATGCAGGTGTATATTTGAATCCTTATACGCTATTTGTGACGTTGCACCAAATGTCTTCTGCTTTTATTCTCTGGTCTTATCAATCTATCTATATCATTACACATAAACGGATAACTCACGTATAAAAAGTCGAGTAATGCTCGACTTGTTTCGGACTATTTCGTAGTCCTTCTTCCTGGAGCGCTCGCCCTGGCGGCAGCGAAACGAACACTGGGCGCCAGCGCTCTGCTCGCGCGGCTGTTCGACGCAACTGACAGCGGCGCACAACTACCCTCGTTTTCATGTGTGTGTTTTATGTGTAATGATGATTAAGTCTCACGGTAGTTTCATGTTGAAAATCTATCTATATCTTTGAAATTCCCACGGGATAGGGAATTTAATTAATTTAATATGGACCGTGTGCCATCAAATCCCGAAATGGCACTGAGTTTTTCTGAATTTATGTGCGAACATTTGAAATTTACCATGAGCTTTTCCTGCACACATCTGTGAAGCAATTCAAAGGTGTGTGTGAAGTTCCCAATCCGCACTGGGCCCGCGTAGGTACTATAGCCCAAGCTCTCTCATTTGAGAGGAGTCCTGTGCCCAGAAGTGGGACGTATATAGACTAGAGATGAGATGTGTCTCCATAACTATAATCGAAGACATGAGCGGACGAAGAGTTGTCACTCTGACGTTATCGGCGTGGATGAAGTCGCGGGAAATAGCTACATAGTATAAAACAAAGTCGCTTTCTCTATCCCTATTATCCCTATGTATGCTTATATCTTGAAAACTACACAACGGATTTTGATGCGGTTTTTTTAATAGATAGAGTGATTCAAGAGGAACGTTTTTATGTATAATTCTACGCAGAAGAAGTCGCGGGCAGAAGCTAGTAATAAATGTAGTGATCAAGTTAGAGTAAGCTGTTTGTTCATTCATGTGTGACTAGCCATAACATGATTGGGGTATTATTACCGTGAATATTAATCATACAAGTCAGTTATCTGTACAAATTGGTTTGCACCTAAGCCATGTCTGATTGCTTTAGGTTTACAATACATAGATTAGTATTAAAGAAAGTCGCTTTCCGCTGTCTGTTTTAAATCTTTAAAAGTATGCAAAGGATTATGATGTGGTTTTTTAATAGATATGAGTACAGTGATTCAAGAGGAAGGTATAATTCTGCGCAGATAAAGTTGCGGGCAGTAGCTATCACTATCACTACATAGTATAAAATAAAGTCGCTTTCTCTGTCCCCATGTCCTTATATCTTCAAAACTACACAACGGATTTTGATGCGGTTTTTTTTCAATAGATAGAGTGATTCAAGAGGAAGGTTTATATGTATAATACATGCATAATATACCGTGCGAAGCCGGGGCGGGTCGCTAGTAAGATTATAAACTTCAACGATGATTACTGTGTCGGTTATTTAGTATTTAAATAAAACCTAACCTATTGAGAACTAGAAAAAAGAAGTATTTGTTTACGAATAACTCCGTTATTTCAGTAGATGTGATAAAAAAATGAAAACTGATATAATTAAGTCTCTACTATATATTATTGATACCTCTTATATGTGTAACTAGTTGTGTTTTTCCTCGGGACTCCAACTTTCTGTATACCAAATTTCAACCAAATCGGTCCAGCGGTTTAAGTGTAAAAAGTTAACAGACGCCAGATAGACAGACAGTCAGACAGAGTTAATTTCACATTTATAATATTAGTAGGGATTAGCTAAGTAAGTTAATTTTTAATATTGGCATTATCTTTTTAAATAGGTGCATACCACATATAAGTAAGTAAATTAACGCTTTTTTCGACTAGAATAGCTCTTGCAGTTAACGATGGCGAGAGAGCTTTGTTTGTGGTAAACACATATCTGCATAAGTACGTGTCAAAGTGCGTGTGAGAGCGAAAGCGGGTAAGGTACGAGTACCTAAGCATAAAAAATACAGAGAAATGAAGCTTGAATATCGCTTCGTAAGACACGCACACATACTTTTTATAAGAAGCAATAATGTCTAGAAGTTGTGATGATTTCTATGGAGACATTGTCATGTTTAATCCTAAAAATCTTTTCAAATCTTGTTTTTTTTAGGGAATGGTAATTACTCAGTAACATTACTCATTAGTACATAGAATGTACCAGTTGCTTCTGCCGCGCAGATGGTAAAATCCCATCGAGGGAATAGGCATAGGAATCATATAGATAGGCGATGCGGCTAGCTACCCATCACTATTTTGATTCCCCTTTCCACCTATACGCCCACAATCATGCTAAGCGTGGCCTTTGGGTCTTGTCACCTCAGGCGTTGTCTACCCCGTAAGGGAGAAAGACGTGATTTATGTATGTATTACTCATTCGGAGAAAATTGTTTTAGGAAGTGGCGCTGTTTGGGGAGTTCTCGATCAGGGAAACGATGATATACTTCGGCTGGATCGCCGGCATGACGACCAGTGAAGTCGACGAGAGGGTCGACTTTCTACTGACGCTTCTGAACCTGCCGCATCCTACCAAGTCAGTATTATTTACATCTATTCTCTATACAGGTATAGTATACAGGGTGTCTCATTGAAATCGGTCAGTATGGGGAAGTCTGAAACTATAAGACATACGAAGATCTGTTCTTAGGTACCATGTCATCGATTTTAATAACAAGAAAAACTGCATTCATACATTAAAAAACCTGTACTCAGCTCGGGAATCGAACCCGGTTGTTTTGAAAAAAAATTAACTTACACTATTTCTATTTAAATATCGATTGTGTAGGTCTTAAGCAGTAAATGGCTCTAATGAAACATGATGTCTAAAATGAATAAAATGCATTGTTTTCACATACTTAGATCTTTAAAACTACGCAACGGATTTCGGTGCGTTTTTTTAATAGAGTGATTCATGAGGAATGTTTATATGTATAATACATGCATAATATAGTAGAGAAACACTGATTGCACCCGTGCGAAACCGGGGCAGGTCGCTAGTTCCCGATTAAAATTCATTTTAACGCCTTTGTGAATACTGACGCGTTTCGATCCCTCTACGGGATCATTATCAAAGTTTAATGAGCACAACTGTTACATGTCTTTTTATTAAAACACTTGAAAGTTGAAAAAAAATAGAAAGGACAATCTTATTCTTATTATTATTGTGTACCAGGCAAGTGAAGACACTGTCAGGCGGCCAGCAGCGGCGGGTGTCGCTGGCTGCTGCTCTGATCCATCAACCAGAGCTCGTGATCTTGGATGAACCCACCGCGGGAGTCGACCCTGTGCTGCGGCAAAGGTAATAAATTAAATTAAATAAAAAAACGTAACGCTAACGTAACGTAACGTAGCGTAACGTTTGGTTAAATAGTAAATGTGTAGAAGATTCCGAGATTTAACATTAGATTAAACCTTTTTTATGTTATGTTGGATTGCCTATCATTATGTATTGTTTTGTTTGTTATACCTACTTAGCTTTTTGTTTGAACTGATTATTATAAAACTAACCTAATCTAACCAATAAAGTTCTACAGGATGGCCATTGCAAAGCCTGTGAAAAAATACGGTTTCAGAGAAAAAAGAGTTATGACAAACATGGCATAATATGCAATGTACCTACCTAAACTCTTTATTGTGCCAAATAAACATGAAACAAATACAATTGACAAACACTGAGACACATGCACAAAGGCCGACTTATCCCTCTCAGGGCTCTCTTCTAGTCAACCTTTGAGTGGACGAGAAATTCGGCCAGTATAATGTTTCGTAGTTCTTGCTTTGTGTTTTGAAGGCTTATTCAGCGATAGGTATTTCCAAATAAACAGAACAGTCGGGGGCATTATAGTCTGGAATAACACATAGGCTACTTTTTATCCCGGACAATTGCGTAATTCCTGCGGGATAGCGATAAACGAATTCTATGCAGACGAAATTGCGGGCAACAGCTAGTCTAATATATTCTCGCAAACTACGCAAGAGCCTAAGATACTGAGTCTAATCAGCACCTTCAGAATGGAACTAACTCAATTCAAATGTTGACGGTCCAAAAATGAACTTTGTACTAAAAGTTTTCAGATTTTGTTTCAAAATGACACGCACCTTCATAATTGAAATGACTCAATTCAAAACATAGACGTTCTAAAAATAAACTTTGTGTTAAAGTTTCGAGCTCTGTTTAAATGATACTTTGTTTCACATTGAATTACTTCAATTCTGAAAATGTGATGTCCTACAATATCTAAGACAATTGACACCAATTGACCTAGCCCCAAACTAAGCAAAGCTTGTAATATGGGCACTAGACAACGGATAAACATACTTATATAGATAAATACATACTTAAATACATATTAAACATCCAAGACTCGAGAACAAACATTCGTATTTTTCATACAAATATCTGCCCCGAACGGGGATCGAACCCGGGACTTCAAGCTTCATAGTCAGGTTCTCTAACCACTGGGCCATCCGGTCGCCCTGGTCGTCCTATTTCTCTATGACAGTATCCAACCATAAAATTTTGGTACTACAGGCTATGAAGTTGTAATTTCACAAACCATTTTTTCGCAGTATCTGGGACCACTTGGTGGAAATCTCGAAAGGTGGTAAGACCACTGTGATCATCACCACTCATTACATTGATGAGACTAAACAAGCCGATATCGTAAGTTACCTTTAACATCAGTTAAACTGATACTATTTTCAATAAATGAATTAAGCCTAAGACGGTTAAATGCAATTTGATTTTTCGTAATAGATATCCCTCGAATTAAAGTTATGAGTTTCTTCTCCCAGAGTAAAGAAAAAACATAGAATTTACCAGTTGCTTCTCTGCCCGCGCAGATGGTAAAACCCATCGAGGGAATGAGCGAAAGTCTTAGGAATCATGTTATAGGCGATGCAGCTAGCAACCCATCACTATTTTGATTTCCCTTTCCAGCTGTACGCCCTTACACTAAACGTGGCCTTAAGGTTTTGTTACCTTAGACTCTGTCTACCCCGAAAGGGATAAATACGTGATATATGTATGTATGTATGTATGTAAAGTTATGATGATGAAAAGCTTTTGCCCAAGACTTTCTGGGATTTGGCCATCATTATAAATAAGTTGGCCACATTTGGAGGTACTTTTTTTAAATGACTTGCACATTACTGCATTTATTATATCAACAAATAAAAATAAAAGTTCTGATCTTTGTTTGGATGGACCCTGATCCTATGAAGTTCTAGAACCTTGAAATTTTGCATAGGTCGGTAGAGAATCTTTTAATGAAGTGAATTTAAAAAAGGACAGGTTTTTTGACGGAGACAAAACCGTGCCAGCAGTAATATGACAATGACAAAAACCAACTGATTAACAATTGCTTTACTGACGATGACAATAAAGTGACTGTGTCTATTTCAGATCGGTCTCATGCGCGGAGGCAAATTCCTCGCCGAAGAATCCCCAGGCGTGTTGATGAGACGCTACCAAGCTGAGAACCTCGAGGATGTGTTCCTGAAGTTAGCAGTCCTTCAGAACATGGGGAAGCGGCGCCGGTCCAGTATCCTTGCTGATATTGTGGAGAAAGTGGAACTGCCGACTATACCGGTTAGTAAGATATTGAGGCTTAGCCCCCTATTTATGATTTTTTTTTTTTTTTTTTTTTTGTTTTTTTTTTTTTTATTTTATTTATGGCATCCATCTGGAGTAAGAAAAAGAGCGCGTCCTAAAACAACATGGCAGTGCTCTGTTGAAAGGGAATTACAATCCCTGGGCATGAGCTGGCAAGAGCTGGAAGTCGCAGCGCAGGGTCGTTCCAATTAAGGATTACAGAATGAATGATGATAATGTATAAGTTTAAAAAGAACACGTTTACTAAGCATTAAATTTACGCTTAGTTTATAAACATCAGTTCGACATTTGCCTTAAGATACTGACAAAAATCCTTTAGTTAAAGTTTGTATTTTTGTGAATCTATGATTATCGTAGATCTTTGTTAAATCACTACATAGTATAAAATAAAGTGGCTTTCTCTGTCCCTGTGTCCCTATGACACTATGTATGCTTATATCTTCAAAACCACACAACGGATTTTGATGCGGTTTTTTTAATAGATAGAGTGAGTCAAGAGGAAGGTTTATGTGTATAATACATGCATAATATACCGTGCGAAGCCGGGGCGGGTCGCTAGTATGAAATAAATTAAAATGTGCCATCTTTGTAGTATTTTTCCGCTTGACGTCAAATTTTACTTTTTGATTTAGTAATGAAAAACTACAAACCTGTTGAAGCACAACATGTTTTGTCTTTATCTGACAAAGGTGTAGGTCAAGGTGACAGGCAAAATACAAACGAATGTCATATCTAAAAGAAGCTATAGGTATAAAAATTAAAAATAAAGCGATTCAACTAGTACCTGTTATTGTTTATGGTTGATATGTAGTCAAGGCAACAAGAACGTTGTTTACACTGTCACAATAAAAGCAAAAAAACTAAAGTTTGGAAACGCATATCTGTTCGTTCATTTTTAATCACTATTCTATAATAGGTTATGGGTTTTAAGTGTGATTAGAAATGGAATCCGTAAGTGCACGAATCGTAGTCGGCGCGCTAGAAGGAAAGCACAATTGGGAAACATGGCGATACAAAATTTCCATCATGTTACGAGGCACACCGGGTGCAATGGAAGTAACAGTGGGAGCCTATAGTAAGCCCGTATTGCAAGAGGGTGCAGGTGACGCTCAAGTTTCTGCATATGATTTAGCGCTAGCAAAATATATGAAGGCAGAAAGCTGCGCTCTGCTCATCCTCACCACGAACATGTGCGATGAAGTCCTAAAGAAAATAATGCGATTCGATACCGCTCGTAAAGTATGGGAAGAACTGCATAGATTATTTGATGGTCAGTCAGAAGATAGAGCATATAATTTATGTGCCGATTTCTTTGGTTTTAAACATATGAAAGAAGATGACGTGTCAACCCATATGTCAAAATTGAAAAATATATGTAACGACTTGAACATAGAACTCATGAAGAAAGATGAAACCACGAAACTTCCGGACCTATTCCTAATTTGCAAAATCCTAGATACATTAGATGAACGATTTTTTGCTTTTAAGTCAAGCTGGCTACTACTGAGTCAAAACGAGAGAACAGTTGAAAACTTAACGAGCCACCTTTGTGCCTTCGAGCGGGCACTGCTGAGTAATGACGTCGTACAACAGCAACAAGAAGCTCTAGTGACAAACCGAAGTTCAACGTCTTTTGACAAGAGGAGAGATAAAAAGATGAAGTGCAATTACTGTCAAGCTATCGGTCATCGCGTAAGAAATTGTCAGAAATGGATTCGAGATGACAAGCCTCCGAAAAGCAGCAATGCAACGCCTTCTACTTCAAAGACAGCGAATATGGTTTTAATGTCAATTGAAAACAGTGAAGTTTTCGCGCTTGAACGAGACACTGAGAGTTGGTATGTGGATAATGGCGCGACGAGCCACGTCACCAACCGAGCTGATCTATTTCAAAATTTCGAACACTTTGACCAAATCCGAACTGTAACAACGGCTAATGGCAATGCGATCAGTGCTAAAGGCAAAGGTTCAGTTATGATTGAAGCAAACGTGGATGGGAAACGACAACGCGTTACCCTGCAAGATGTCTGGTACGTACCTGCTATCAGCAAGAATTTATTCTCTGTGCTTGCGCTTCATGATAAAGTTCAGAATAGCTTGTTCTCATCAACGACGAAAGAATGCACCGTCTTCGTCAACGGAGGAAAATGCTTAGTTGGAAAACGTCGATATCAAGGAGGTCTATATAGACTCGACGTCATAAACTTATATCCTGAAAAAGCACCTGAAGTCTATGCGACGACAGCGACTATGCAACTCTATCACGAGAGACTCGCTCACCAGAACAAGAGGCATGTTAAAGCGACAGTTAAACGCGAACTGGACCTAGATCTTCCTCTTGACAAGGAGACATGTGAGGGCTGCATATATGGGAAAGCTCATAGACTGAAATTTGGCACGCGTACTCGAGCTTCAGCACCAGGCGAACTCGTACACACAGATGTTTGTGGACCATTCCAACCCAGTTTTACAAAACTCCAGTATTACGTTTTGTTCAAAGACGATTACACAGGATATCGTATGGTATACTTCCTGCGACGCAAGTCCGAGGTCAAAGATAAACTCGCTTTGATGCTTGCTCAGACAAAAGCAGCGGGGTACACCGTAAAATGCCTCCTGAGTGATGGCGGTGGCGAATTCGACAATAAGTCCGTTCGAAACATTTTAAACTCGCATGGAATTCAACAGAGACTTGTCGCACCGTATACACCGGAACAAAATGGCTCAAGTGAGAGAGAAAATAGAACGCTAGTGGAAACAGCGAGATCCATGATGTATGCACACGAAGCTATGCCTCAAGAAATTTGGGCTGAACTTATAAACACAGCTGCATACATTCTTAACAGAACGGGTCCCACAAACTCCGACAAATCCCCGTATGAACTTTGGCATGGAAAAACGCAAGGAATAAAGCACCTCAGAATCATAGGTTGCACTGCGTACGTCCATATACCGAAGCAAAAGCGGAAGAAGTTTGATAAGAAAGCTATCAAAGGCAGACTCGTTGGTTATGACGAAGATTGCTATCGGATCTGGATTACAGACGGAAAGAGAAACTCGCTCATCCGTTCACGGGATGTGATCTTTGATGAAAAGCCACTCGCTATCAACGATAGTGTTCCTACATCTGAAAAAACCGTCACAAACACGAGGGAGCACATTTTGCAAATACCGTTGCAAAATAACGAGCCGGCTACATCAGAAATATGCGAAGATCCTGTCACGACCGAAACCGCAATTCATGATGAACATTCCAACGATGTTGAACAAAGTCTCGAGGGAGAATTACCAGAACAAGTTCAAGTGGAAGACAATGTCCAACCTCAAGAATATCACGACGATCTTGATGAGGAAGAATTTCATGACGCTGACCAGTCATTGCCTCAGCCACTATCACCTCGTTACAATTTGCGCGACCGTAGCCAAATTAAACGTCCAGAAAGATTTGATGATTATGTTTATGTTACCGAAACTTACCCTTCAAACTTTTCAGATGCGATGAAGCGAGACGATTGTGAAGCATGGCATAAAGCAATGAACAGTGAAATGAATTCCCTAAAAGAATTGAAAGTCTTCACGCCTTGTACCTTACCAGAAGGGAGGAAAGCTCTCCCTTGCAAATGGGTTCTACGTATCAAAAGGAATCCAGATGGCTCCGTCGACAAGTATAAAGCTCGTCTTGTCGTTAAAGGCTTCAAGCAAAGAAAAGGTCTAGACTTTGACCAAACTTTCAGCCCGGTTGCCCGCCTTGCAACAATAAGAGCTGTATTGAGTGTCAGCGCACAAGAAAACCTACATCTTGTTCAGTTTGATGTTTGTACTGCTTTCCTAAACGGAAATTTAAAAGAGGAAATTTATGTACAACAGCCTGAAGGATACAGTGACGGATCATCGAATGTATGGAAGCTTAATCGAAGCCTATATGGATTAAAGCAAGCTCCAAGATGTTGGAATTCGTGCTTTGAACGAATTCTACTGGATATGGACTTCAAACAGTGTGAAGCTGACTGTTGTCTATATACTAAGCACGTCAATGGCAAGAAGCTACTCATC
Organism: Pandemis cinnamomeana; assembly: GCA_932294345.1. Classification (NCBI taxonomy): domain Eukaryota; kingdom Metazoa; phylum Arthropoda; class Insecta; order Lepidoptera; family Tortricidae; genus Pandemis; species Pandemis cinnamomeana. The sequence continues at coordinate 3,379,928 of OW028724.1, read as the reverse complement.
ACGCTGTATGTCGATGACGGATTGGTAGCTGCCACTGATGAGGACCTCGCCAATACCTTCCTTAGTGACTTACAGCATAGACTGCAGATTACAACGAAGCCTGCATCTAATTACTTAGGATTACAAATAGTAAGAGAAGAAGACGGCTCAATAGTAATAAACCAAGAAGCCTACGCTAAAAGAATTTTGGAACGTTTTGGAATGGCCAACTGTAACCCTGTTACAACACCAATAGAAAAAGAACCTTCACATTCAGGGAAAGCTGAAACCGAAGACATGGTAGACTTTCCATATCGAGAAGCTGTTGGCGCTCTAGCTTACCTCATGGTCGGAACACGTCCAGACATAGCTTATGCTGTAGGAGTTGCGTCTAGAAAATTAGAATCCCCATCCAAGGAGGATTGGCTTAGAGTGAAACGTATTCTACGTTATGTCAAGGGCACATTTTCTCTTGGAATAAAATATAAACCAAGATACTTACCTGGAGTACTCGAAGGTTTTAGCGATGCAGACCATGGTGGAGATCAAGACACCGCTCGATCCACTACTGGAGTAGTCTGTCGTTATTCCGGTGGTATTATTTCTTGGATCAGTCAGCGACAATCGACGGTTGCGATTTCTACGACTGAAGCTGAACTCGTAGCAGCAAGCGAAGCAGCTAGAGAGCTCGTTTGGCTTACGAGGATTATGCAAGACTTAACCACGCTTACAGAAACACCGACGCTTAATGTGGACAACGAAGCAGCCGTGCGACTTGCTCACAACCCAGAGTTTCATAAGCGAACTAAGCATATCCGTATTCGACACTTCTATGTAAGAGAGCTAGTTGCTGAAGGCACAATAGAAGTAGAGAGAATCGGTACTGCGTTCCAAGTGGCAGATATTCTTACAAAGGCGCTGCCTCGTCCGACATTCTCCCCCTTATGTCATGCACTGGGACTAGTGTCTACTAAGTAGTTCTAATGAGTGTAACTATTTTTTGTGAACATTTAACAGTGTGTGAAACCTTTTTTATTTTTCCTATTGTGAGGGAAAGTGTTATTGTTTATGGTTGATATGTAGTCAAGGCAACAAGAACGTTGTTTACACTGTCACAATAAAAGCAAAAAAACTAAAGTTTGGAAACGCATATCTGTTCGTTCATTTTTAATCACTATTCTATAATAGTACCAGCCTTTTGGAGGACCTTCTTCAAGGGTAGGTGTTAGCGTTAAGAGAGCCTTAACAATATGTAAAGAAGCTTGACAAGCGTTTATAAATAAGGAAATGAATCCTTAATTCAAACCAGATCAAATATCATTCGTCGAACACGGTGCGTTAAAACCATAAATTCTAGAATAGCCTTTTTTAAATTAAAGTTGTTGAGTCCATGGTTGGCTGTCGGTTCGCACTCACCGTGAGTAGAAACCACGGATTGGTCCGAAACATGTCGATCCTAACGTTGACTATAAAAACGTGAGTGACCCGTGTATTTCGTGTAATAATTGTGGCCATGCCCCACGGGAGTTGAATTTCAAAGATAGCCCTCGAAATGATTTCTTACTGAACTTATTTTTGTAGGATCCAGCAGCTATAGACATAGAAGACGATCTCGGAGAGATATCTGGCGAATTTGGCGACAACGTCTCCATGAGCAGCAAAGGTCGCGTGGTGGTGACTCCAGACATTGCTTCTCCCATGGAAGCCTTGCCGCCTGAAGACAAACCTCCGACCACCTGCTTTGAAAGAATTAAACCGATGCAATGGAGGCACATGAAGTCACTCATGTGGAAAAATTTCCTGAGCTTGTTCCGGAATTACAGGTAAGTTTATTCTCTATTACTATCGCCTCTACACTGCGCGGGCAAGGACTCATTTAAGCGGTCGGTCTATAAGCGGAAAATGTTTTTTGTTTGGGTTAAACCTGCTGAGTCAAATTTGACCCAGTTCTAGTGGTTGGATTGCCTTTAAATTTGGTCCACCTATGTAGAATAGATGACAGTGCAAGTACACTCAATAAAAGGCTAAAAAAACCTTCTTTTTAACTAACGTAATTATTTTCCTAAATTTGTTTCAGCCTTCTAGCCTTCATTGTCGTCCTCCCGCTCTCCCAAATGGTACTCTTCTGCATTGCTATCGGCCATGACCCTGTGGGGCTCCCCATCGGTATAGTGAACCATGAGCTTGGCGAGAACAACACCAACGTACCCTGCAACTACGATAAGACTTGTCCCCTCGATCCGCAGACCTACGAGTGGAATTTGAAGATGTTCAGCTGCCAGTACTTGGACTTCTTGTCTAAGAAACAATCCAATTTGGTGAGTTTGGATATTTGTCAAGAACTAGTGATATTTTAACGCTTGTTCCCGGTATATAACTATTTTACATAACTAGGACATTCTAAGGTAAAATTAAGACTATTTCTAAATTAAAATAAACATGTTCGCGGCTGGGGGGGACCCAAGGGATCCGCCGTACCTTAACCTAAATTTATCCAAATCTTACATTGGTTTTATTAGTGACGGTTATGTAACTTGGTTATGTATGGGGCAAGCTTATTTTTAGAGCCCTGCCTTACTGGGAAGCTATGACAGTGTCGCCAGTTACAAGTAAATGTTGCCCGCGTCTTTGTCTGCAAAGAATTTGTTATCGCTATCCCGCGGGAACTATGCAATTTTCCGAGATAAAAAGTAGCCTATGTTTTAATTTAGGGTACAAGCTATCTCCGTTCCAGATTTCATCCAAATCTGTCCACTCGTTTTAGCGTGAAGAAGGAATAATCGTCACTCTCTCACTTCTGATAAAATGAAGTTCAATTCTGATAGAACTTTAAGCCCCCTTTTATATCCAATATTCCAAATATTTATCACCTTTGTGAGTGTATCACGAAAGGTCACGCTACAATTCACCCGAGTGCAATTCTTGACTTACATCCCTTGGTAAACAACGTACAAATAATTTGTTTGCGATGCAAAAACAAACTGATAATTTCTCCTTAACAAAGGCCACATTGTTTTATTGTCCGCGATATCTGAATGGACAAAAGGAACCAAACCAAACAAATAACATTACAGAAAAGCAAAACCATCATTAACTACCTTACAGGACTAATGGTCCGTGAAACCCCCCACGAAAGAAGAGGGGTGTTAGTTTCGTTCAGCAATTTCTTGTGCGTTTGTACCTATTTCCGTATTTACTGATTTGGAAGTAAAACAGCCCAAAAAATCAATATATCCTAAGTGTGAGAGCATAGAAAATACATAGAATGTACCATCGAGGAAATGGGCGAAAATCATAGCAATCATGTTATAGGTGATGCGGCAGGAACCCATCACAAAATTTCGATACCCTTTTCCACCAATACGCCTGCAATGGGGGCTATCGCGTGTGAATTTGCCACTAGAGGCGCTAGTGTCGCGTGAGGTCCAATGACATTCAATTTTTACTGGTTTTGGCGGACTTCGTGACGTAAATTATAATTTCTTTCATTTACCTGTTGAAAAGTGATCTCCTTTGTGAAATTATCGCAAATATGGACTATTTGGCGATGAATGTGAACGCTTTGAAAGCGGATTTTTGCGAACAAAACAGAGCTGCACAACATTGCGGCATAGCTATCGATATGATGATAGTTATTTATAATGAATAAACTTAATGAGATTCAAGATTTAAAACTTTGTTTCGGCGCCGATCTTACAAAGTTTCATCATGTCACAATAATGGGGAATATGTGTGTTTTTATTTCTTTATAAAAGCTCTTTTGTGTAACAACAACCAATTTCAAAAATCTTTGTCTCTAGCTCTTTGTAGAAAAAGAGAATTTTAATATAGTGACCTTTAGGTCTTGTTACCTTAGGCTCTGACTACCCCGTAAGGGATAAAGACGTGATATATTTATTGTGTGTGTGTGATTATTGTGGGCGAAGTGTTTTATGACATCACATGTCATATCGGATCTTTTTTTCTAATTGCTGTCTAATTAGTAGTTTAAAATGCTTGTATTTCCAGATTTCTTGACCGATATTATTTTTAATTTCAATTTTTACTATTATTTTCATTATTTCCACCCCTCCATCCACTCCCTATCTTTAGTACCTCATATATTCTCTTTGCTTCTGATCAAATCCTTTTCTGTTGTATGGCCTTCTTATTTTTCATTGCTTCTCACATTTATTTTATCTTAAGTATTATGTTATGTGTATATGTATGTATTATTTTATTTTATTTATTTAGCTATGTATTATATTTATGTTGATATTGTTGTTATTATTATCCCTGCGTTTATCCTGTCTATTTGTTTCCGCCACCTACTTAAACTGTCTCCAACTTATTTCTTGTACTGGTTGTCTGGAAGAGATCGCTATTAAGCGATAAGACCGCCTATTGTCTACTTTGTTCTTTGTTTCTGTATTGTTTTGTACTGATTTGTGGTGTTCAATAAAGAGTATTTGTATTGTATTGTATTGTATTTCGTTAAGAAATGTGATATTTTTTTAATGCATATTCCATCGCAGGTATACTACCCCACGAAGGAAGCGGCGATATCGGCGGCATACCACGGCCAGTGCCGCGTGGTGCTGATCTTCCAAGCCAACTTCTCCGCGAGCCTGATGGACCGCATGGGAGACCCTCGGCACGCCTCTGAGCTGGACATCAAGAACTCCGAAATCGAAGTCCATTTGGATGACACAGGTACAGAAAAGAATACTATCGCACTAGTACTTATTTTCAAAATAACTATGTTTTTTTAAGTTTTAGTTACTGGTCTGGGAGCAAAGATCCCATCGAGGGAATTTGCGAAAGTCATAAGAATCATACAGGCGGTGCGGCTAGCTACCCATGACTATTTTGATTCCATTATCCATCTATACCTATTATACCTAGCCCCACAATCTTGCTAAACGTGGTCTGTAGGTCTTGTCACCTTAGGCTCTGTCTACGAAAGGGATAAAGACGTGATTTGTGTATTATATTGTATTGTATTAAGTTTTATATTTTTCGTATAACGAGAAAATTTTCGGACTGCCCGATGGAATTTGAACCCGCGCTTTTAGGCTATACGCGCCCAGCATCCTACTACTCTTAAGAAAAATTCTTCACAATTAGATACCTATTCAATTTCCACTCCCGACCAACTCGCCGAAAAACTTAATCGCTTCTATACGCCATTTTTAGTGGCATTAACAAAACTTGGTTTCTCTAAGCAGCATAAACAAGCAATTTTTTTTAAGTTTCCAGCCCCCGTGGCTCGGCCATTTAAAAAAAATCCAAAAATGGAACCGGCAAATGAATTTCTTATCATCGGATCTGCTCTTTTGACACAATGAATTACGAGTTTACATTTCAGAAACGATTACTTATCCTAGCTAATCGAAAATAGCACGCTATCCTATCCTTAAAGATTTTTTTATTGCCAACTAGCTTCTGCCCGCGACTTTGTCTGCGTAGAATTATACATAAAAACCTTCCTCTTGAATCACTCTATCTATTAAAAAAACCGCATCAAAATCCGTTGTGTAGTTGAAGATAATAAGCATACATAGGGACATAGGGACAGAGAAAGCGACTTTATTTTATACTATGTAGTGATGTGAAAACCAGTAAATTGGCTTTAACTTTGACAACGGTTTGTGTTCTTAGTGCGCGTTTTTTTATTTTACTCTTTCAATATAGATTTAAATTAAATGGCTATCTTAAAAAACCTAAATCAATTCACGCTGACCGTTTCCAGTTCATTGGCGAAAAAACCTCTTTCAACTTAATTGCATTTCCAATATTTCACGTCGTCCCCAGGCAATTATGAATCCAATTGGCTAAGCAATAAAACTGATATTGATGTTAATTTCCGTCGACGTCCCGTCTCTAAATGAAGCTTCGGATATCTTGTTTGTTGTATTTCGACGGAATTTGCTGAAATAAATGAAATAGGTACCTACTCTGTACAGTCATCCAGATATAGTTTTAAAAGTTTGGGCAAAGTTGGAACTAGGCAGCTTTAAAGGGCCTTTATCACTTTTAAGGGGACAACGTTTGACGGACATTGATGCTAATAATAATTACGACGTATAGCAGGACGTATACCTAACTAAAAATTTGATTATTTTAGAGTAACTTTAAACACTCATTATAGTGTCGAATAGTTAAGACAACGCCTGTAATAACTATTAATGCAGTTTTTTCGGAGCACGTAATAGGGGTTTAATATTTTAGTCACAATATATTTGAATAACTAATTTTGCAATAGGTAAACGACATACAGGAGGATGTTTGATTGACAATCGTTACTTTTGGAGATAGGAGAGTCATCTGGAACATTTTTGACCGTGTTTACTGTAATTATTACAATTGCCATAAGTATCTAAAAAAGTTCTAATTAATTTACATTTCATCATACAAAACGAAATCAACTTTATTCAACAGTTTTTGTAACTTTACGCGTATTATCAAAAATAATACTCTTTGAGGGTGTTCAAATTGTCTATGACTGAGCCTCTATGTATTGCGCTCCTATACAATTTTAAGTTTTAATTTTAAGGGAGGTAAGAAAGGGGGTGAGGACAGGTGGGGGTGAATTTTTGACACCTAAAAATGACAGTGGAGTAAAAGCGCCGTTAGCAATGTTATTAGGAGCCAGTTGTTACTCTTTAGGTTTAGAACATTCACGCCTCTTTCCCATAGGGGTAGGTTTGTTCCACTTGCAATAATTCTGATATACCTTTTACGCTTCATCCACATTCAATCTCTTCATAAATGATCGTCAGTGTAGGGTACACACTAAATTGCGGTGGTCACCGTAGTGCGCCCGCAACGCCCGCAGTTCAAGGCCAGGAGGGAACGTGTGTGTTTTTAGACGGTACCTCCTTCCATAGGGAAGGCAGCGGCGAGCTGGAGAGACCGTCATACCTCCGTTCATGCTGCCCGAGCGCGGAGATGCATAAGGCGCATTTTCCACACGTAAAAAAAAAAAAGGGTACCTACACACTAAAACACTTACATTTTCTGAAATTGAGTCCAACTGTACTGGACCGGAGATACAAAGGAAATTCTCTAAACTATCACAACGAAAATGACATTTACATAATAGTACATAGATACTCGTATTCTCGAGATAAAACTAACGTTTCATTTCAGCTGGCAAATACTTGAGTTACAATTTTGAAGCTGAAATAATAATGGTCTAGCTGAAACTGGGGGACTAGGTACATAATCCTATCCTACTAATATTATAAATGTGAAAGTTTGTGAGTATGGATGTTTGGATGTTTGTTACTCTTTCACGCCGGAACGGCTGGACAGATCTGGATGAAATTTGAAACATAGATAGATTATAGTCTGGAATATCGCATAGGCTACTTTTTATCCCGGAAAATTGCGTAATTCCTCCGGGATAGCGATAAACGAATTCTATGCGGACGAAGTTGCGGGCAACAGCTAGTATAGGTTATAAACATAATGCAGGGTCGAATAATATATAACAATCTTGCTAAATGTGGCCTGTAGGTACCTGTTACCGTAGGCTCTGTCTACCTCATAAGGGATAAAGATGAGATATATGTATGTATTATAAATTAATAATAGTAATTTAAAAAATATACTCACTTACCTAATACCAGGCACCTAAGTTACTAGTTTAAATGAAATTGAAACCAAATACCTATATCACAAACAAATGAAAACAAAATCAAATCAATTACCATTAAAAACAAATAAGTTAATATCAAATCAAATAAATCAAATAAGTAAGGCCAAAAAATTAAAAATAGACATTTTGTCTTCATGCAAAAGCCCACACTCCTTCCAGATAAAATTTTGTAGTTTCTGTTATTATTGGGTTATTAAATTAAGTTTTTTTTTTCAGACAAACAGGTCCAGTGGATGTTGGCCCGAGACATACAAGTGGCTTTCATGGATGCTACGCAGAACCTCGCTAAATCCTGCAATCTACCTACACGTCTGCTCTCCATCCCTGTTTTCGTAAGTTTACACTACATTATCAGTTTTAAATTATTTACTATACCACTTATAACATTTATTTTGTAAATAATTACAAAAATAGTAACAAAAATATAGACCAAAGTTACCTTTAGACGATATTTTTTACGCTCTCAGAACAGATACAGAAAAGAATTGAAAGTAGCCTTTTCTAAGTATAGGGCCGATGAAAAAGTATTTTTTCTTCCAAAAAATATTGTTAAGCAATTCTGAATTTGTTTGAAATGGGTACCTAAATAATGTAAAAACGTGTGGTGCGGTAGGTAAGAATAATTAAGCAGATGAAAAAGAAAATACAATTCTAAGCACTATATAGTTTATTGATGTAACAGCAAATTTTTGCCGTGTTATCTCTGAGATCGCAGAGTATTTTACAATAATAAAATTAAATTGCCTTTGTCATGGAAATATAGTTATGCTTATAAAGAGACTTGCTTATAAACCGCGTTCGGGTCCTAACTCCTTTGAAACTTTCAGGGAAAAAGGAAGCAAGCAATACGTGTTTTGTGTCCAAAGTTTCCACTTGTCACAAACTATTTGTGACATGTTGCCAATAAATCAATACGGTCGGACGTCGAACTCTATACGATCATAATTTTCGTCGTAGCTCAAGTAATTAAGTGAACAGAGATTATTGGTTATTAGGAGTTATTTCTCCGAATTAATTGGATATTTTCACGTGGCCGTGCGATAGTGAATTTATTTTACGATTGAATGGCCTAGAGGTTAGTGACTTTGGCAATGACTTGTTAAGGGCTGGTTCCGGCAGGTATTCGTAGTATTAAACATTGTGGGGCACAGATTTATTCAACCAGATGCTCCAGCTATACGCCCTTAATCATGCTAAACGTGGCCTTAAGGTTCCTTACCTTAGGGATAAAGACGTGATATATGTGTGTATGTATGTATGTGACAAAAAATCAAAATTTATAGTTTTTGAAAATTAATATTTTTAGGGCTGAAAGTTGTTGAGTTAAATCGTTGTTAAACATTTGGTGTTACTATTATTCTGTTTTATGCGCAACTAGGCCTTTAAACTGTTCCCCATGATTTCGTCTCTTAAAAATCCATTTTTTATACGACGATACGACACCTGGTGGTAAGCAAGCATCACCCACCAGAGGATTTCAAACGCGTTGCCAGCCAAGAGGGCTAAGATAGAATACTTCTTGTGCCATTCACATCATTTGTGATTGTTTCATTTCTTATGATACGTTTTTGTTTTAGTTCCACGACCCGCCGATCTACGGTCTCTCTATCCCCATCTTGACTGACTTTGCAGGACCTGGAGTTATTTTGACGTAAGTACTCAAGCGCTTTAGTTGGAGAAATAGGGGCTTGCCCATTGCCACTCTACCTCAAGCTACACACTCACGTTCATCGACGAATTTCTGTATTAAGGATTTTATCGGATAAAGATATTGCATAGCTCCCCATTGCTCCCTGATTCTGAGCTTCTGAAGCCGGCAGTCTCGGAAAGAAGGATTTCTTTACTGACAAACTCCATGCAGCCTTTTAAGGCAAACATGAAGGCTGCCAGTTGCCGTGTAAATAATTAATTGGCCGTAAGCAACGAAAATAAGCAGTATCCTAAATAAATAGTGTGCGTGGGTTGTTTTAGAAATATCAAGCCCTCGAGACTCGTACCGAATTGAATTAATTGCAATAGAAATAGAAATGGAAGTTTTGCGAGTTTCGTAATTTTGCGGTCGGAGTTTGTTTTTGAAGTGACAGCTGAGTAGTTTAATATTGTGACGGTTTTGTATCGTCAGCTACGTCGTTTTACTTTATTAAATTTACTAACTTCAATATTTTTCATCTATTTTTGAGTTAGTGATACATACTAGGTACTATAAATGATAAATGATACTTGATTGAGTTTGAAATTGAAATAGTACATTTCTATGCTAGTGCGGAAAGTATGTCATTACTTCACGAGTCTCGGGACGAGTGAAAAATGATATTTCCGCGCGTGTACCGAACGACGTTTTTTAATACGGTTGCGAAAATAAAATACAACACAGGATTAAGTTCTAACTTTAGCAGTGAACATTTTTGACAAATTAAAGGCGTTTCGGTTAGCTTTCATATTTCATAAAGCATAGGCTTTTTTTATTCAGAGGAAGAAAGAAACAATTTCATGAATAATATATAACACCTTACCTTATAACACCTTAGTATCATTACATTAGTGTTCAATTATTTGTGTATCGAAATATTACAAATATTTCAATTGTATAAACACAAAAACTACTGTTGCCTTTAGAACCTTAAAAACCATGTTTGCAGTTGGAAAAACGCCTCCAATTTGACAGGCGTTTCGGCAGCTATTCCCACGCTATTCCGTTCCATTCAGACAACTTAATGAGAACTGTTTGTAGGAATTCAATTTTTATTTAAAAATAACAACTTTATGTTTCCAGAATCGTGTTCTTCTTGGCTGTAGCTCTGACGTCTAGTTCCATGTTGGCTGAACGTAACGAGGGTATCTTGGAAAGATCCTTGGTATCTGGAATTACAGGTAATTTTTGTTTTTGAGCTGTATGAAATTTCACCTAAAAAGAATTATACAGAATTACGTTTTAACATATGAACAATTGAATACCATACTGTGTCAAATTGAAGCTATCTTGAATTCTAGACCTCTATTACCGGTAACAGCTGATGATGTCAATAGTTTCACTTACCTTACTCCAGGACATTTTTTGATAGGAACTGCAATGACTTCATTTCCTGAAAAAGATAATGTAGATATACCTGTAAATAGAATTAAATTCTGGGAAACCTGTAACAAGGTAAAAAGTAATTTCTGGAAAATATGGCATAAGTACTATCTAAATGTTTTACAATGCCGTCCTAAGTGGCGCGATACCATGCCTAATGTTAAAGTTGGTGCCTTGGTCATAATGAAGGAGCCTAATGCCCCGCCCTTGTCATGGCCCATGGCCAGAATTGTGAAGACCTACCCAGGTCAGGATGGCTTGGTTAGAGTAGTTGATCTCATCACTCCCTGTAAAAAAATATACAAACGTTCTTTGAGCGGTTTTGCCTTGCTGCCATTAGAATAAGAATTTATTTGAAGTTATGCTAATTGTGTTCCTTTAAAACCTCTCTGTGTCATAGTCTATAAGGATAAGTTCTTAGAATAAGTAATAAAAAAAAAAAAAAAATGTAGAACATACTTACCTCCTCTGCTACAGTAGATAAGTATAAATAGTTACATTGGTTTATAATAAGCAGATGTTATTATAAATTTTATTTTGAGTTATAAAAATTGTAAAACGAGTGTTTATTTGTTTGGTTTCACTAAACATTATATAGAGTAACATATACTTAGTAATGGTTTTTATAAAAGACAGTGTTCCTTTAATATTAAACTTTATTAATAATTACAAGTTCTTACTTAAGCTTACTTGTGTAAACATAAACAAATTTTAATTTTATATTGTAAAGTTAAAATAATGGTAAAACAACATACTGGATAATGGTTGTAATCCTTTTAATCTCTTTGTTATAAGTAAAATTTTGATTTTAATGGTGCTGCTACATGCCCCTGCCCCCCAGCATGTTGGCAACACCAACAAAACATAAGAGTGGCAACACTAGCGCCCTCTTCCTTCTTCTTACCCTTACCGTGCTATTGCTTTGTACACGTTCCCATTAAAAGTATTTTTTATGTCTAAAAAGGCCTTTTCATTAATATAAAAATAATCAGTGCAATAACCCTAGAGTCTGAGCTACAGGGGCCATCCATAAACTACGTCTCACAGTTAGGGGAAATTTGTGACACACGAACAAAATGGCCCTCCGGCCAGGTGGGATGACGATCTGCGAAAGGCTGCAGGCAGATGCTGGATGCGTCAAGCTAAAGACAGGACGCTATGACGCTCATTAGGGGAGGCCTATGTCCAGCAGTGGACTAACATAGGCTGATGATGATGATGATGATGATGAACAGTAGTCTTCATAGTAAACCCTGTGACAAGGGGCGCTTAGCCCTGTGGGAAAGAGGAGTGTAGGTAGGTATGTATGTAGTTACTCCAGAGACATTGTTGTAAAGAAATCAAGTTAGTAAATGTCTGTGTCTGAACATAACTTCTAGGATAATGTCACAGCAACCATAACTTGTAAGAAGTCGGTGTATCATAAATCAGGGTTTTTCTTTTAAAAGCTTCATAAACTACAGCCTCTTGAGAGGCCAGACGGTGATCTGCAGCAAAACACCCATGACCGGAGTTGTCTTTAGTTAACACTACATTTATCCGATAGCGCCACCGTACGGCTACATTCATGCCAAAATATTGTTACGTCCAACAAACTCTCCTGGCATATTCAATTTAATGTGTGTTTAACCATATGCATTTGTCTAAGAAATTACCTTCATTTTGTATAAGAGTGTTAGTGACGTGCCTTATGACAAAAAAAAATACCGAATTGATAACACCTTTTTTGAAGTCGGTTAAAAACGGCCAGTTGCATGCAAGTGCAAAACGATTACACAAAGAAATGCTTCTCATTTTTGTCCGAGGGGATATTTTTTTATTATGGAATCTGGTGGCAAACGAGCAAGTGGGCCACAAGATTGCTAGCGAAGAGGGCAAAGGTGAACCTACCTCATGTGCCAGTAATTTCACCGGCTGTCTTGCTCCCCACGTCGGCACTGCTGCTTGGCGGTAGAATAAGCCTAAGATGGTGGTAGCGATTCGGACGGACCTTGTACAACGTTCGCTATCCACAAAGTATCTCCTGTCATAGGTGTTGTGCAGATATATGGAACAACACACAACTAAGTTTGGAAGAGTTTCGCTAAGCGTCATGTTTTCGGGACACAGTGTTATGTAGAATTATGGACTAGCTTTGTTTCATTTCGTGTATTTATTATAATGTACTTTTTGTTTTGACTTATATACACAGCGGCATAACATTTGGCTCGGTCTCTGTAAAAAAATACCTATCACTATCACTACAGTATAAAACAAAGTCGCTTTTTCTGTCCCTATATCCCTATGTTATGCTTAAATCTTTAAAACTACGCAACGGATTTTGATGCGGCGATTCAAGAGGAAAGTTTATATGTATAATACATGCATAATTATAACGTGCGAAACCGGGGCGGGTCGCTAGTAATTGCATTTAGTGCATGGGGGTAAATTCAAAATTGGGGGAATGTCGAAACTCGTAGTTATCCACTAAACGGGGAACAATTACACAATCTAGCAACGCTTACCTAGAAGCTCCAATGTCTTTACATACATACATATAATTATCACGTCTTTATCCCTTACCGGGTAGACAGAGCCTAAGGTAAGAAAACCTTAAGGCCACGTTTAGCATGATTTAAGGGCGTATAGCTGGAAAGGGAAATCGAAATAGTGATGGGTTGCCATTTCTTCCATGCTGGTTTGGGAGTAAAGAAAAAACATGGAATTTACCAGTTGCTTCTCTTCCCGCGCAGATGGTAAAACTCCATCGAGGGAAAGGGCGAAAATCTTAGGAATCATGTTATACGACGCGGCTAGCAACTCATCACTATTTTCGTCCCCCTTTCCACCTTATGCCCACAATTATGCTGAACGTGGCCTTCATGTCTTGTTACCTTACCCCGTAAGGGATGTAGTGATTTATGTACACACAGCAAAGTTATTCGGTAAGCAGGATAGATACGGCGCGAGCGTGCGTAGGTGCTTACCTGATTATATTGCCGTGTGTACGTATGTATGTTACTTAATCTGTCCTTTTTTGCAGGAACCGAGATCCTCTTCTCTCACGTGAGCGTGCAGATGTTCATGATGATGGTCCAAGCAGCTGTTGTGCTCTTCATCGGCTTCATATTCTTCGACCTGACCAACAATGGCCCCCTCGGGTGGGTCATACTCTTGACCATCCTTAACGGCTTCTGTGGGATGACCTTCGGTAAGTACAAAAACATCATCGTAGTTTCCACCAACATCACCTCGATAGTTGGTGCTCCAACACCGTGCGATTCAAGCGGTTTTTCTTGCCGTGCAAAATTTGGAATGGGCTGGCGGCTGGGGTTTTTCCAACCGGTTATGACATGGCTACCTTTAAGAGGCGAGTGTACCATTTTCTTGCAAGGCCGGCAACGCGCTAGCAGTCCCATTGGTGCTGTAGTTGTCCATGGGCGGCGGTGATCACTTACCGTCAGGTGAACCGCATGCCCGTTTGTCGGTTTTAATATTAAAAAAAAAAGTCATCATAATAAAAATCTTCAGTCGCAACAGTGCTTCTGATTTCTTAATGAAAAGGTATATTGTTGGAGATGAGAGCGAGTAAAACATAGAATGTACTAGTTGCTTCTCTACCCGCGCAGATGGTAAAAGCCCATCGAGGGAATGGGCGAAAATCATAGGAATCATGTTATAGGCGATGAGGCTAGCAACCCATCACTATTTTGATTCCATTTTCCACCTATACGTCCACAATCTTGCTAAATGTGGCCTGTAGGTACCTGTTACCTCAGGCTCTGTCTACCCCGTAAGGTAAGATGTGATTTGTGTATGTGTATGTATGAGAGCGAGTAGTTAGGACAGTGATGCTCGATGCAGCTGTTGCACTTGCTCTCTTGCGCAACATTATTTTTCATTCATGTTTATTCAGAACACGGCAACTGTCAAACACATTAAGAAAGTAGAAGCGCTGAACATTCTTAGCAGAGATGTGGTCATTGTTAATGAAAATGAAAATTTATTTTTGCAAATTGGCCGCCAAGGGCTTTTTTTTTACATGTCTTTTTGAAACTACCAGCGCATTCGGAAAGACCATCATTGCCAAGAAGAATGCGCCGCAAGAAACTTGGCAGAAAGTCATTCTTTCAAAATCAAATACGATAAGAATACTTAAATTCTAATCCTTATCCTTACTAATATTATAAATGCGAAAGTAACTCTGTCTGTCTGTCTGTCTGTCTGTCTGTTACCTTTTCACGCTTAAACCGCTGTGCCGATTTAGTTGAAATTTGGTATACAGATAGTTTGAGTCCCGGGAAAGGACATAGGATAGTTTTTATCCCGGAAAATTGCATAGTTCCCGCGGGATAGCACAGCCCAAACCACTGGAATATTTCAAATTTAAGGCGGAACAAAGTTCGCCGGGTCAGCTAGTACATTTATAAAAGGGATGTATAAGAAACTTTTGTCGAGTTTCTATCGACTTCGTTACCTATTTCAAACCGTGAGGGTTGTCTTATGTTCATATTTAAATGGAACTTATCCAATAAAATAATCTGTGTGGTTACATTATTATAAAAAAAAAACACCGTCAACTATACAACCTCTTTTTGTTTTCGTCGGTTGAAATTAGACTCTCTTACTGCCAGTATTGCCAGCTAGAAAAAGCTTTAAAATTGAGCATCACATTTCACACGTTTTACATTCCCGCTCTTTTGACACCTTCAATTAAGCCCCGCTTGCCTTTTTACAATAAAGAACGTTTTCATGGCGAGATCTGTTCTGTGGAACAAAAACTAACAGAGGGCAAGAAAGTTCACTCTAGCAAGACAACGCTGTAAAATTCATCACTAAGCCTCCTAATTATAGGCCTTACGAACCAGTTACCGACATAGCTCAAAGAATTAGCAAGCTGAAGTGGCAGTGGGCCGGCCATATCTCGCGAAGAACCGACAACCGCTGGGAGAAACGTGTTCTTGAGTGGAGACCGCGACTTGGCAAACGTGGTGTAGGACGCCCTCCGGCCAGGTGGGATGACGATCTGCGAAAGGCTGCAGGCAGATGCTGGATGCGTCAAGCTGAAGACAGGGCGCTATGGCGCTCATTAGGGGAGGCCTATGTCCAGCAGTGGACTAATATAGGCTGATGATGATGATGATGATGATGAAGCCAGTTACTAATTTAATCTTAACTTCCATGCTGCTCTGGGAGCAAAGAAAAAACATAGAATGCACCAGCTGCTTCCACCCCATCTACACTTGACGCATCACTATTTTGATTCCCCTTTCCACTTCCACCTATGCGCCTACAATCATGCTAAGCGTGGCCTTAAGGTCCTATTACCTTAGGCTCTGTCTGCCCCGGGATTCGCCAAACCTGCTTTGCACAGGTGCTGCGAAGAGGGAACCCCATCCCGGAGTGGTCGTGGGGCGTCGCGGTGACACCGAGTGCTCCTCACAGACGACCGAATAGATAATCCGTGTAGTTTTTAGTGGGTATGCCTGCCGTCGCGGGCGAGCCCCACATACCCCCGGTAACCCCGTACCGGGCGGATGCATAAGGCGCGTTTTCCACACCATAAAAAAAGGCTCTGTCTGCCCCGTGAGACGTGATTTATGTATGTATGTATGTAACATACTTTACTGTCACTTTGATAGTCGGCTGCACGAACGTTTGCTGCTTTAGAGATATTATCGACTACTTCTATCCGACATTATTGCCAGTGACCGTACTCAAACGTTAATTCGGACTTCTGCTATACCAACTATTAAGTTTCAATGACCAATGATTAATTGTTAAAGCACCCATTCAAATGAATCCCTAAAACTATTCGTATAATGGCAATCCGAAGTTGCAAACTAAACTATTGTTTCAAAAAGGCACTTAACTCTCGTTCGCGGGAAATGGCAGAAGGGTGTATACCTGTAGGTACATACTCACAATTTAAACACACTTCTTTTGTTTACGTCTACCGTAATTGAAATTCAATAATTCGAGATTGTACACAAGTTTTTTGGTGTTAAGAAAGTTGACAGTAACAAGCAGAACTGTTTGCTGTAATTTCGATTTTTGAACAAAGACAGTGACAAGTATAAGTCAAAAATATACTTTTTGCTTAGCGAGTGAAGTCAGCAGACTTAGAGCCCTGTTTCACCGGGACACTATGGCGAGGTCGTCAGCTACGAGTCCTACACAAATCAGACGTCACCAAAGCGTCGCCAAGTGCACTTGTGAGCCGATACATTTACATGGATTGTTTGGTTGGATACGGCTGCTGACGACGTCGCCATGGCGTCCCGGTGAGGCAAGGCTTTTACCCTGTCTCCTCAATGCTGTCCTATCCTGTGTCAAGGGTTTTATCCTGTCCGATTGGCAGCGTTTATTCGGAGGAATGCTTAATCTGTTTCGAATTTAATCTTTGCAAGTGGAAAAAGGTATCATTTACCGCCTGTTCCTCGCAGTTTTTTACTCGTCGTTTATCTGCCGGCTTTACCTGGGTTTTTGCAGGCATAATCAGGAGAGGCTTTCTTTAGAAATGCTGGAACTTTGCGAAAATGTACGGGAATAACCAAAGTTTATGCCTGAGATGTAGTTTTTTGCCTGACAAAGGCTATGATAAAAGAGATGAAGAATTTTTGAGCCTGAGTATAATAAAAACTGTGCTTAGTTTATTTTTAGCTACGGTAGGTATTTTTAATGTTTAGGTTGGCAGTTGTTTAAATTTATTGCAGTTTCTAAGTCTATGGTGGTTACCGAAAAAGATTCATCATCTTCTTCTTAAATTTAAGAGCTAGGCTTTTGTCGCTGGAGCAATTTTCACGTAGTCCTTTCCAAAGCCTTTTCATTGACTTCCTGATGCGACACGACTTCTACTCTCTCTTTCACCTGGCCCTTTCCTTCAATTATGATCTTAATGTATTCATAGTGTCGTATCAGGTGTCCCAACATCTTTCCAATACTGTTCTCGATGGTCAACTTGGTGGACAAGATGAGTTGTATCGTTATACACTGTGTCTAAAATCTATCCAAAATACTTTACAAGAAGATTGAGTTAATTTAACTGAACACCCCAATCATTTGTTGTATTGTGATTGATATCACGTTTTTTTATTCTGTTTGTAAGGTTGCTTGATTAGTGATCACTGTGAAGCGACAAGATCGCCTATTGCTTACGTAGTAATTTTCTCTATGGACCTGTTTCCTGGGGCCTTACCACGACGTCTTAACGCGATTCAGTTTAGGTTCGCTCGCTGTCCGATCGATACTAAAAATGGCAGCTAAAACCTGAACTGAGTCGAAGTTGAATTGCATTACAACGTACCAATGTTAAGACCCTGTATTTATTATATGGCGTTCGACAAAGAGTCATTGTATTGTTTTGTTAACAGGTTTCTTCGTGTCCTGTCTGTGTGACACAGAAAGGACAGCCACATTCATCGCCCTTGGGTCATTCTTACCCATGATGTTGCTGTGCGGCATCATCTGGCCGATTGAAGGTAAATTCTTAACGTAACGAACGTAAATTCACAAAAATTAGGGTACTATGTACCGCGGAAGTACGAAGGTGGCCGACATAGACCGAAGAACTGCTTCAAGCAAGTGGTAGTGGGCATACGTGGCTTGCAGGACCGACGGCCGATGGAGCTGGAAGGTTCTCGAGTGGCGACCACGTACCAGATAATACAATGTGGGAAGGCCTCCACAAGATGTACTGATCACCTGGTGAAGGTCGCGGGAGTCAGCTGGATGAGGGGTTTTTCAGAGGCCTATGATCAGCAGTGGACCCTTAAAAAGCCTGATTAGAATCCGACACCCTTTACATAAAGTGGTACCTACTACTGTCGTTTGAGCCGCTATGTCAGCTTTAAAAAAATAGTAAAAACAAAATTTACATTAAACTTATTTGAATCGCACTCGTCCGGATTTTAAAAGAGTTGTTATAGAAAGAAAGATTGAAAGGCAGACTTAAACTTAATCCGTACGGACAAAGGTGCTTATTTTACTCTAGTGAACATTGGCTCGTAAGATGATGTCACTGTCACATGTCACCGTCACTGGCAGAAGAGGCGCAAAAAGAGTTGTTGCTGGGGTGCGAGTCGGGTTGCCTACGCGTGTGGTCAAGAGCTGCGGTACAACGTTGCCGACATTTTTGTCACAAGATTTTTGAATACTGTGGTTATTACTTTGACATTCGCTGGAGCCATTTTAAAAAAAGAAGAAGAGTTGTTGCTGGACGGATCGCCGAAAACTAAATATAATACAGAAGTGCTCTGTATAATTCCACAGTCGTAATTTAAATAGAGGCAGAAGGCATTAGTCAAAGTGCATTCAAACAGACGCCATATTCGCGAGTGCCCACTGCCGCTTTCAATCAGTTATATTGACCGCTGTCAAATGCAATTGCAGTTTATTGATATTGAATTGAAATTGGTTGCCTGATTGAAACAAGAGATCGCGCTCGGCTTTCGCTCTGTCTCACTTGCAGCCGAAGTCGAAAAGTGTTGTATCTCATCAGTCATTCTTAGGAAAAGGTGTACTCGGCCTTATAAAATACCCGGCAACGCTCCAGCATTCCTACAATGGTACTGCAGGTGTATGATAAGCGGCGATGATGCCCGTTTGTCGGCTTTGACATAAAGAAACTTAAAATTAGCTACCTATAATACGCCCAAAAAACCCTATGATGTTTGCTCGGACATACAAATCGCTTTTTCTGAAAATAGGCCATAGTAGATGTTTGCTAACACAGTTTGAGTATCTCCGAAAAGTGTCCGCTTATCTATTTGGAGTTACAAGCTTTGCGTACAAATTGTTTAATTTTTAACAACGCTTCCGTAATTATGTTTATTTACGTATAGGTTATTTAATAAATTTATTTGTGTGTCGTTCCGTGAGTCACAAACGGTTCTGGCAGAAAATCAGTGCTGCAGGCGTCTAACGCCTCAGCATAATGCTGAGCCAGCAACCGTTTCACTTTTGCGAAGACACTCATTAAATACATTGATGATCTACTTTTCATGTCCGTGCTATGTTTTATTATCATTCATTTATGTAAAATTGTGTGTATTCTCTATTGGTCTGTCTTCTTTCTTCCTTTTCTTGTATAATATAATTTCGCAAGTCATCAACATAAAATATACTTATCTTATTGCAGCTCTTCACGAGTTTCTCCAATGGATCAGCTACGTGCTCCCTTTGACCAAGTCTACTGAATCTTTGAGGTCCATGCTGCAACGTGGGTGGACCATCAACAGCCCAACGGTGTACTACGGCTTTGTCTCCACCGGTATCTGGATAGCGTTGTACTTAATAGCCAGTATTCTTCTCATCAAGTTCAAGAAGGGTTAGATCATGATCTTTGAACAAATTGATCCCTGACCCACAGTGAAACCCTCTCTCAGTAAATGTTATAGTGCCGTTACATTGACAAGGATTATCATGTGACGTCTGTGAGAACGTTCTACGGTGTGTCAGGAAGAAATGGTTCGATTCTACATCATTAGGTTATTTATATTACATTAGTTTCTGTTTCTGAATTAATAAGATTAGCTATTTCACTTTCGTTTGTGTTTTTATCTTGCTTCGGTTTGGAGGGATTAACTAATGCACTTACTGGTGCATTAGTTATTTTTATTTTAGTCCTCTAGGCTGGCACTGCGTCCGCAAATCTTCGGTTTTGCGCATGCGTGGGGTGATTGCTTACTGGGTGCTTTTCTCATTTGCCGTCCTTGTAGTATACTAAACGAGTTTTTGAAATTAAGAGATTACATTCTTCAAAATGCATTAATAGCTGGACTAGAAAGAAAATAAGGAATATGAATTTAACTTTTTAACTATCTTCCAATTGTTTTAGACGGATTTTCTATGGGTTATAGACCGTTATTACTTTGACTATTATGTCAAAGTATCCTGAGCTCAATTGAGCATAATCTAATGTAAGTAATCGCTGTCTACAATCTCGTAGAAAATTTGACCATAGGTCGTATAGTTAGTGGTAAATTTCTTCGTTATTTTTTCTATGTAAATGGAAATTTTGTAATTGTGCATAAAAAATTACGTTGCTAATAAATTTATGTTTTTGAAAAATGACTTTAAGAAACTAATGGGATAGTTAAGCTATCGAGTGTAGTGTAGAGGGGTTTTATCAAACCGTGACAATTTCTTTAGTAGTTAATGAATATTTAAGTTAAGTTCAGATTATCGGTTAATTTAAAACGGTGTATTATTTAAGTTCTAAATTAGCAAGGGGGCGTCTATTAATTACGTGAGGTATTTTTGAGGGTTTTTGACCCCCCCTCTCCCCTTGGTGAGATGTTGTAAGATTTTTCTCGACCCCCTCTCCTCATCCCCAATTTCATGTGAGATTTTTCAAAATTTGTTGGTATTTAGGAAATTAAAGTTTTGGATTTATTAAAAAAAAAAACACAATTTGGTTAAATTATTTTTATTTAATTTAACGTAACTTCCACGCAGCTTAGCACCGTTTTCAGCTACAAAAAAATTACATGATATTCGCCGAAGCGGTCTCCAAGTGAGATTTAGTAAGATTCGGCTCGACCCCCCGCCCTTCCCCCCTCAACACTTCACATAATTAATTGTTGCCCCCAAACAAAACTTGCAATGTGCCATTTCTGAATAAATTTTAAATATCATTTTGAAAACAATTATATAAATGGATGAGTTTTGAAGCTTGATTAATTAGTATAAAATTATTTGTCGATTCAATTTATGCATTGCCTAATTAAAATGGCGGGAGCCCTTCGTTTGGTCGAAAAATTGTTTGGTCTAACGTAATGTTTGGTCGAATGATCGTTTGGTCTAAAATTTCTCTAGCTGAAACTGAAAATATTTCAGAAATTATTTTACATAGGTTTTGTAAAATCTAACCCAGCATGTTAGGTTAGGTTTATTTTATGATTTTGCTGAAAAGTCGATGGTTTCAGTATAAATTCAGTTTAGACCAAATGATCATTCAACCAAACATTACATTAGACCAAAGAAATTAACCAACCATTCGATATAGACCCGAAAATGGCTTCATTCTTATGCTTTTCTACAGTAAATGTCATATCCAAGCTCAAATATATGTTGTAAATAGTACTTTAATGCTTTAAGACAAAGTGGGTTTTAGAAATAGATCTAGATGGCTCAATAGACGTTGTTGACATTGTGATAGTAAAATTAAGGTTCATGTAAATAAAAGTGGTTTTAAAACGAACTGGCTTGTATTATTCCAATTACATCGATAACATAATAAAAAACTGACAACAAAATAATAATAACAAAAGTTGCAATATGCAGATGAGTCCATGGCTTAACTTGCCATTCTGCCCTAGGGCCTTTCTAAAGTACATCCGTAGACCGTGGCGTAAGTACCAGTGATCCTGAGTGTGCATTTGGCAGCGTTGTTGTGGAACTGCTGCTCAGCGATCCGCGCGTGAGGGTTCACTGACACCTGGTGAGAAATACATTGAGTTAGCAAACTGCAGAGCAGCCTCTAGTGTAAGTTTTCGCATATAAAAACGTCCCGAACGCGTTCAGGTAAACGTCTCAATTACCATGAAATGGCGGCGCCACTTGCGGATCGAAACGGCAACAAACTGAGCCTTTAGTGTAAGTTTTTGCACATAAAAACGTCCCGAACGCGTTCACGTAAACGTTTCAATTACTATGGAATGGCAGCGCCACTTGCGGATCGAAACGGCAACAAACTGAGCCTCTAGTGTAAGTTTTCGCATATAAAAACGTCTCGAACGCGTTCACGTAAACGTTTCAATAACTATGAAAAAATTGGCAGCGCCACTTGCGGATCGAAACGGCAACAAACTGTTCTCATAGTATTTGACATTTGAATGCAAACGCGTTCGAGACGTATTTTGTGACCGAAAACTTACTCTAACTAAACATATACCCCCTTATTCATAAACGCTCTGTAGGCTTCTGCTAACTTAGCAATCGTTTGTCCTTATCTGTCACTTTGACATTTACCTTTCACAGATAAGGACAAACGATTGTTAAGTTAGCAGAAAAATACAGAGCGTTTATGAATAAGGGGGCAAGGCTGTGTTGCGGCCACGCAGTGGATACAGAAATAGCTCAAAGCGTCGATGTGGTTGTGGTGTTTGTGGTATGATATTATGAGTCAAAAAGACTGCGATACCTACTACATGACTATACATTAGAGCAGTGGTTCCTAACCTTTTCAATGTCACTACCCCTGTGAACAAGTGTGGGAATTGAGTTTACGCCTAGCTAATTTAAAATAATTAAAACCACACAAGTTCGAACGAAAATAATAATATGTTTATTATGTAAGAATTTGCACGTTTAGGTAACTAGTAAGTAAAGTAAGAAAAGCCGCGCGCATGAGAGCGCCGTGCTACCGTTTACCGTACTATTATTTTGTTTATGTCTATTTTAATACTATTTCGTGCCATCCCGTGTTACCCCCTTAGAATCTCCGTTTTACCCCTGCGGGGGTAATTACCCCCAGGTTAGGAACCACTGTATTAGAGTATCTGCTTAAAAGTCTATGGATAGACTGTCTAATATTATAAACGCAAAAGATTGTAAGTATGGATGGATGTTTGTTACTCTTTCACGTAAAAACTACAAAATGGATTTGAATAAAATTTGGATCGGAGATAGGCGGTGCTCTAGATTAACACATAGGCTACTTTTTATCCCGAAAAATTGCATAGTTCCTGCAGGATTTTAAAAGGTAAATTTCTAAACGACACTGAAATTTAGGACAAGAGAAAAATTCGAAAAGTAAAGCTATGGCCGGGAATCGAACCCGGATCATTTCGTGATGCTGATGCGTCCTTTCCCGTCCTATACCCATACCAGGTTACAGGGTTGACTTTCAGGTTAACTTTTTTTTAAAACGCTCAGATGACAGATGTCAAATAAAAACAAAACATGTTTTTGGCATATTTAGCAAATATTATTTCGTTTACGAGCGACAAAACCGCCGTATTGTTATCCGCATCCGTTCCAAAGTCGTATAATTGTGTTTCCACAATTTGTATCCCCGTGTTACTTGGGAAAAGTTCCAAATTGCCTCCGACTTTGGCCTTTGGGGTCCTGAATATGCAAAGTGCTAAAATGAGTGTCTACAGTTATGAATACTATAGTTGTTCTTCGTCTGCATAGAATTCGTTTATCGCTATCCCGCAGGAATTACGCAATTTTCTAGGATAAAAAGTAGCCTATTTCCTCCGACAGCATTGTCCCGATTTCTTTTAGTTTATTTTACAGTTTGTTCAAAACCGGAAACCGAATCTTCGGCCTCGGTCAGAGTTTCGCCGAAACCAAAACCGAAATCGGAACTTATAGACAAATGAATTTACGATACAGATGAGCAAATTTGCTGCAAATTATAATTCTCGTCCTTTAATTATTTTGTTTTAACAAACCTTTATTTGCAATGTATAGTTAAAATCAAGTAGTCGGCTGCCACTCGTTTCCAGTTATTGGATGTAAATTGAGTGATAATGCAAGTGCAACCAACAAATAACTTCAGCCAAAAACGTAATTGTATTACATTACCCGCACTAAAAACACTTTTTTCATAATGAATACTAATATTTCAAACCATAAAATGACCCTAAGTATGATTAATCAAATGACGTACAACTCACACTTCGCTGTAACCAGTTTAGGCCGAAACCAGATTTAGCCGAAACTGGTTTCGGCTAAAACCGAATCTGTCTCTACTCGTTCAATTTTCTTACCTTAAACGTACAACTCACACTTCGCTGTAACCAGTTTAGGCCGAAACCAGATTAAGCCGAAACTGGTTTCGGCTAAAACCGAATCTGTCTCTACTCGTTCAATTTTCTTACCTTAAACGTGTAATCCCCTGGATTAACGTCGGTGACATCGACCCACTGGCAGTCAAGATTGTACTGGTAGACGTCAGAGCAGTTCACAGAGATACCTAAAGGAATGCAATAAAACATCAAACACATGCCGGCTTTGTCGCGTAAGTAATGCCGCGGGAAATACCTTGATTTAACGTGGATTGTAGGGTTGGGGACGGAACTGGTTGGCAAAGAGCATAAAACGGATGAAAGGAAGTAAAATTCTTCGTTCACATTTAGTTGCTGTTAAAACGCCACGTGTCGAATGTGATTGTGAGGGTCCCAGTGTTGAACACTTTAAGGCTGACGAGGACCAGTACTGGACACTTTATTCTTAATTTAATGATAATGGTTATAAAATTACTACTTCCATGCTGGTCTGGGAGCAAAGGAAAAACATAGAATGTACCAGTTGCTTCTCGTCCCGCGCAGATGGTAAAAGCCCATCGAGGGAATGGGCGTAATTCTTAGGAATTCATCACTATTTTAATTCCTTTTTTCACCTATACGTCCACAATCTTGCTAAACGTGGCCTGCAGGTCTTGTTACCTTAGGCTCTGTCTACCCCGTACGGGATAAAGACGTGATTTGTGAATGTGTATGTGTATGTTATAAAATTACTGTTGGATATTGTTAAGTACAGTTTAAATTGCAATTAATTTCATGGACCTAGAGTTCATTGCGGCGTTTTATTGATCACTTTTAAAGCATAATCTCATCGGCCGAGCAATGTATTGCTGGTTGCACGAAATTACTTGTATGAACATTAAAAAAAAAATTGCAAATTGGTTGCCAAGGGCTCTTTTACATGTCTTTTCTTAAACTAGACCATCATTGCCAATAAGAATGCGCCGCAAGAAATTTGGCAGAAAGTAATTTTTTACATTAAGTTACTATAATACTTAAATTAAATACATTTTATAAAAGGGATGTATAAGGCGTCCCCAAGCCTTAAGTTATGTTAGTCTATAGTAGAGATGTATAAAGTCTCTACTAGTCAATGATGTAAACTTATAGTTATGTCCACCATAACATACTGCTAATTTTTCCACAGCAATTGAGACAGTAATAACTTACACAAGAGGAGGCCTGGCCCAGCTGTGGGACATATTAAGGCTGGGGACGACGAGGACGAGGCGACTAGGCTCAGTACAACTTTGACGGAAAATAACTTAAACTCTAAAAAATAAATGTCGAATAACGGCAAAAGGGCCACTTTAGCATTGCGCTGTGGCAAGCCCAACGTTGTGGTTACCAAAGTGACCCTTTTCAAATTAAGCTTAAAACTTATTTTATGTCGCGATAAAATGAAATCTGTGCAAAAAATATTTAACACCAAACAAACTTCTCCTTTTTGAAGCCATTTAAAAATACTAGTCGTTCATTGCTCCGTCAGAGTAATCATTTTTTTGTGTTTAATCTTGTAGAAAACCGATTTTTATTTTACGAGTTCGACGAGAAAATAATATCATTCGAAATTGTCCGTATATGCGAAATGACGGAAAGCATTATTTTAATGCAGAATACTTTAGGTCTTGTCACCTTAGGCTCTGTCTACCCCGTAAGGGATAAAGACGTAATTTGTGCGTGTGTGTGTGTGTGTGTGACAAATATTTCCATGACCAAAGTGGACGGCGTCAAAGAGGTAAATTAATTTTTAATCAGAAAGGAGTGTTCAATCGAGACATCTTGTATATTTATATAACCACGGTGACAAATTAGCGGGGGTTATCACAATCGCTTAATGCGTGCCAAGTTCTATTCAGCGTAAGGGACAGAGCTATGGCTGCATGCACTGTGCTCCTTACGCTGAATAGAAGCATAGTAAAAAGATGGATGAAAGATTTAAGCCTAGTTCAAAGTCAAATCTAATTAGCGCCATACCGCTAATAGGCCATAGCTTTACTTTTCAGATTTTTCTGTGTTTTAATTTGCAGTGAAGTTAAGAAATTTAATAAGGGCAAGTCGGATCCCTTACAGAATTACGTAGGAAACGACGCACCCTTATTTTCTCTTGCCTTCAGTAATCAGGGTTCAGCGACCTTCGAAATTTCTCGTAGTTCTCATTGCCGTAACTTCCAAATCATCCAATGAGCGATTACTTAGTTGCCAACTGTTATTACAATCCAGGATCGCCGGCCCTACGGGAATGGGTAGTTGCAACTTCGAGGTTGTTCGTGGTGTCCTCGTAATGGGTAGTTGAGACAATACTACTTAACTATGACCGATGTAAATGATTCACGGATTAAGTAAGTAAATAAGTAAGTAAATGCTTTATTGTACAAATATAAAGAAACAGATATCCCAGACCAGTATGGAAGAACGAAAAACAAACAAACGATAAAATAATAATAATTATCAAGAAAGGGTCAATATTATAGGAAGCCAAAATACTAGGTTACCATGGGATTTTAACATAGACAGAGGCAGAATTATTTGCGGTAGTCTTCAAATTGTTTGATAACAGACTGGCGTTGATTGTACTAATCATGAGTTTGTCTTGAAAATTGTATCATGCATGCGAATAATTTTAGTCAGTGATAGTTGAATAGGTACTGGGTAACCAGCAACTTGAAGAGCCATGTATAATATTATATTTCTAGACTTCAATTCAAAGTTTCTAAACTGCTTAAAGTTGAAATAAAATGTCTCTCTCATCTAAGGAGCGATAAATTACTGAATCCACAGACCACAAATAATAAAATATGCTTTAAGATTAAGTGCAGAGACATAAATTATTAGGTCTGAATTGAGACGAAAATACTGAAATTCTAAAAACAGGGGGAGAAAGTTGCGAGGTTTAAAATTAAACTGGCTTTTATTTGTTTGAATTTGAAAGTCTATTCGAGTCTAATCAAGTTTATAAGGATTCTGTTAAATTCTACTCTTAAATGAAGTATTGAAGAATTTTATGAAAACATTTACAAGACATCGTTGAGTAGGTACATACAAAACGGATGCAATTAAGAGGTAAAATTCTTGATGCCCTTGATATCTTAAATTAAATTAAACAGAACGTACCTTGATCCCCATAATTCTTGCAGGAGTACTTCTTCTCCACGCCGGGCATGCAGGTGTTGTCCTCCAAGCAGAATGACGCCTTGTGACCCTCAGCCACTCTGTGTCCTGTCGTGATGCTCAGCACGTCGAATGTGGCGAACACCTCCATACTATGGTAATGCCTGTGGAAAACACATAATGCGATTTTATTGAATCAGGCGTTACTTTGCGGAGGTCCATTTCAATGAAAAAAAATACCTTGCTACTCCGCTACGTTAGTGAGACAGTCTGTACGAGCTACGCACGTTCATATAAAGCTAACTCATCAAATTCACGCCATCGGCTTATTAATTGCACTAAGGTCGTTAGTCCGCGTTCGGTAATCAAGGCAGCAGTATCATTTGACCATAAGTTCATCAAATTTAAAGTGACTTTTATCAAATCTCCCATCAAATCGACATCGAATCCGAACATTGGTCCTTCGACCCGGATGAAAATGCAGGTTTATGAATCAATAACTGCTTAAGACACATTTATCACATTTTATATTCTAGACAAGCTTAGGAGTTTGAATAAAGGTGCGAAATATCATGTTTGTAGGTTAAATAGGTTTCGAGTGGTGAAGGGGTCAAAATTATCTCCAAATGGTTTTGTAAATATACTTAAACGTAGCTGCTACGGTTGCTACGTCGGCAGTTCCTTAGCTGAGGCCGTAAGGCAGAACTTAGGTGAGGCCGTAAGGTTAGCTGTCATTTCTAGTATAGATCTGACAGCGGGCGAACCTAAACTGAATCGGAATTGAATCGCACTAAGACGCCATGGTAACGCCCCTGGTCACGCCCCGATAGATAAGCGTGGTTCCCAATTTCCAAAGCTTTTTGGGGACCCCTAAAACCGATTAAGCGTCTACCGAACCCGCTAGTCATGGCTCGAATTAAGTTTCCATAATAAACGAACGATTACAATAAAAACTCGCTTCAAAAGAACTGCCTACTTAAGCGTTAGGGGAATCGCGATTGTCCCAGTTCTGAAATCAGTCCTCATTGTCTGTTAGAATTGCCAGATTATGCCGCAGTTCGAGATTTTTAGGGTTCCGTATGTTCTGATCTATGCTGGCCTGGGAGCGAAGAAAAACGTAGAATGTTCCAGCTTCTCTTCCCGCCAGTGGCGTAACTATAACGTCTGGGGCCCGCGGCAAATTCGTCAGATGGGCTCCTTCCTCAATATAAAGAAGTGCATCAGCGTCCCTTCTGTGCTCTAAACCAAGCCAGTTCAGGGCCCCGTAAAGCTAGGGCCCCCTGGCATTTTGCCACCTCTGCCACCCTATAGTTACGCCACTGCTTCCCGCGCAAAAGGCCATCGAGGGAATGAGCGAAAATCTTTAGAATCATGTTATAGTCGACGTGGCTAGCAACTACGCCCACCAATCATGCTAAGCGTTGCCTTTAGGTCTAGTTACCTTAGGCTCTATGTGCCCCGTAATAAAGACGTGATTTATGTTATGTATGTTCTGACAAAAAGCCATGGTAACCTGTGGCTTCTCAAGTCTCTGAGCCTCTAGAGCAGTGGTTCCTAACCTTTTCAATGTCACTACCCCTGTGAACAAGTATGGGAATTGAGTTTACCCCTAGCTAATTTAAAATAATTAAAAACACACCAATTCGAACGAAAATATGTTTATTATGTAAGAAATTGCACGTTTAGGTATCTAGTAAGTAAAGTAATATATAAATCTCGGAGTTAAATAATGTGATGGTTGAGAATATTATTTTGTTTATTGCTATTTTAATACTATTTCGTGCCATCCCGTTTTACCCCCCTAGAATCTCCGTTTTACCCCTGCACCCCCGCAGGTTACCCCAGGTTAGGAACCACTGCTCTAGAGTGAGTTTTCACGCAAATAAATTTCTGTCAAAAATTTAAGTCCCTCTGAGCTGCAGGCCACAGATCAAATCACTAGGCCATTTTATTTTATTTATGCTGCCATGTAAAGGATAAAGACGTTAAAGAATATTTCTAAACGACACTGAAAATTAGAACACAGAAAAATCCGAAAAATAAAACCTTAGCAGGTAGGTACCTGGGGCCTGGTGGGTCTGCTGAGTGGTGTAGGGGTATAGCACGCGTCACGGAATGACGAGGATCCAGGTTCGATTTCCAGCCATAGCTTTACTTTCACCTGCTATGGATGGTGGTTTTATGTATGTATCTATGTATGTAATATGCTGCTGACAAATTAATTGGGTACATTCGAAATTGTATACCGAACTCCCAGTACTTGATTTCTTTGTAACTCTTCCAATTTTTCCTAAATGACACAAGCGCGTTTCTCAGACTCCGCTTCACCTTTGATTTTAACGGTTTTTCCTCAACGGGACTTATTTTAAGTGTCTCTTGCTTCGTATCTCATTACTGTAATATGATGACGCGACAATGCAGTCTTGTCATTTTGAAAATTGAATTGGAAACGTTTGCTCTTTTATTTGTGCGTTGAAATAATTTTATATCTTGTAGCTGACTTTTTTTGGTATGTGTGTATGTGTCTATTTATACCTCCATTTGTTATAATTGTGTGTTTCATGTATAATATATTTTGTATTTCAGTACTTAGTATATTAATATATATTCAAATTGCACCACCTGCTCAGATCTGTTCTGTTCTCTAGTCCATTATGGTTGCCTGGTAGAGATCGCTCTGTAGCGATAAGGCCGCCTATTGTTACCTTGTAATATTCTGTATACATTTTTTCTGTTTTGGTTGTTATATGTGGTGTTCAATAAAGAGTTATTGTATTGCATTTGTATTGTATATGCGAGCTGTTACAGTAACAGTTGCACGTAACCAAGAACCCTAGTGCAAACGTAGAGCGTTACGCTCGCGGAAGGCTTGCGAGCCAAGTCCTCACTAGGCTTTTAGGTACATCACCATCAGGTGACCCACTTGCTCGTTTGCCTTCCTATTCATATAAAAAAAAAAAAAAAAAAACATACGTACTTACACATATCAATTCTATATCCCTTATGGAGTAGACAGATCCTAAGATAACAAGGCCTAAAGACGACGTTTAGTATGATTGTGGCGTATGGGTGGAAAGGGGAATCAAAATCTATACCTATTTATTCTCTATTCCGTGGGAAAACTTACATTATGTACTATGAAATTAATCAAGAATTTTTACTTCTTGATTTTTTCTGTTTACTTTTACGGTTTTACCTCAGCGCCTTTCGCCCCTGGTGAGCAGTAGATGTTCCACGGGAGTTTGTAATTGTGTCGTACAGACACATCATTCAAACAGATGACCCTTGGCGACCAAAATCGCATAGTAACCAGGTCACGTGACAGCTAGTAGCAGATAGAAAAATTCGAAGGCTTACCCACCTGCTATGGGTGGTGCAAGGTGGACCGATGACCTCATTAAGATCGGAGGATCGCGCTGGATGCAAGCAGCTTCCAACCGGTCTTATTGGAGATCTAAAGGAGACTCCTATGTCCAGCAGTGGACTTGTAATGGCCGAAAAGATGATGATGATGATGATGGGTGGTGCAGGGGTAGCACAGCGTCACGGAATGACGAGGATCCGGCTTCGATTTCCGGCCATAGCTTTGCTGTTCTAATTTTCAGTGTCGTGTGTGTAAACTTACATATGGCAGAGATGCCACTGCCACAGATGCTTGGGCAGATAGGGCCGGAATTCCTCGTTGCCGATGTTCAGAGAAGATGCCGTGAAACGCAGCAGCCGGCGGGTTTCGTACTGCCACTCGGAGTTGGTCTTTTGGATCTGAAAAATAGGAGTTTATTAGGGACAAAAGGCAGCTGGCAGCTGGCAGTGGCTGGATGAGGGAAGCCCAGAATCGCGAAAGCTGGCGCAATATGAAGGAGGCCTACGTCCAGCAGTGGACGGACAATGGCTGTAGATAGATAGATAGATAGGGACAAAAGGGTGCCTGTGGGCATGTTTCCCCCCTCTTTGCTAAGTTCCTGCACAGCTAGAACAAGAGCGCGGGAGAGCTGTGTCGCGTCGCGCGCGAGATTTCCCGTCTCTTTCTAGTAAGAACAGTAAGAAAAAGACGGGTACTCTATGCTTATATATTTTATTTTGACGACCG
This sequence comes from Pandemis cinnamomeana, assembly GCA_932294345.1. Classification (NCBI taxonomy): domain Eukaryota; kingdom Metazoa; phylum Arthropoda; class Insecta; order Lepidoptera; family Tortricidae; genus Pandemis; species Pandemis cinnamomeana. The sequence goes on along the minus strand of OW028724.1, from coordinate 3,348,297 downwards.
GATAGCCTAGTGGTTAGTGACCCTGACTATGAAGCTGGAGGTCCTGGGTTCGAATCCCGGTAGGGGCAAACAGTTGTATGATGAATACTAGTGTTTGTGCCCGAGTCATGGTTGTTGTGTGCATTTAAGTATGTATTTATCTACAATATATAAGTATGTTTATCCGTTGCCTGGTACCCATAGTAGGTAACTTTGCTTAGTTTGGGGCTGGGTCAATTGGTGTAATTTGTCCCAAGATATTTATATTTATTTATTTATATTAGGGACAAAAGGGTGCCTGTGGGCCGGTTTCCCCCCTCTCTGCCAAGTTCCTGCTCGGCTACAACAAGAGCGCGGGAGAGTTGTGTCGCGTCGCGCGCGAGATTTCCCGTCTCTTTCTAGTACGAACAGTAAGAAAAAGATGGGTAGACTATGCTTATATATTTTATTTATCCATGTTTTAATGCGTCAATGATAAATGGAATTCCAAGTTATTTTACGTCGCCCGGGCCGTAATTAACAAATTACCACCCGCTACGTGATTAGAAATTTTCACTTCCTGGCCAGGGGAAGATGTAAAATTGAGTACACACCTGGGGTGGTGATAAAAAATCTCAGGTCGCATGCTTATCGTCCTCGCCCTTGCTTGTGCGATCCTGTAACCTGAGATATTCTTTTATATCACCACCCTCGTGCGTGTAATATACTATTATTCAATACAAGCAATCGGATTGCATTTTAATTGAAACATACATACATTACATATCACGTCTTTATCCCTTACGGGGTAGACAGAGCCTAACAAAACCTTAAGGCCACGTTTAGTGTCGCGAACTCCTTAGTTTTGATACTTTTTATATTTTATCTAATAATTTTGTTTTTTGAAGTCTTATTGTCAGTTGTTACATATCAAAGTCACTTGCCATCAATTATCCTTAATTTTCCTCACATTATCATACAATCCACACACCGTACGCTTCATTTAGCATGATTAAGGGCGTTTAGGTGCAAAGGGAAATCAAAATAGTGATGGGTTGCTAGCCGCATCGCCGATACCATCCCAACTAACATTAGGCGCTAATATAAGAGTTATAATAGAAATATAAAAGAGCTCAAAATATCCTTAGGTCATTAGATAGTGCTATAACATAGGAGTTATAGCACGCTATAACTCCTCTATACCCCTGGATTGGGCACAAGTTCTTATGCTCTTAGGGTCCACTATGGCGATGTAGTGGAGTTACAGAGTGAATTTAAGAGATATAGGAGATCAATTGTGGAGGTACAGTAGCGCAAACTGAGACTTAAAGCGCTGTATGAGTAGTATTTAAGCGACTAGTGACTCCTCAAGCTGTATTGTAGAGCCACATGCTGCTTACTGACACTTTGAGCGCTATAAAGGGAGTAAATGTAGGAATATAAACTCCGTAAGGGGTATAGTAGATCTATGATGCGCCTTACTTACTGTTTGAGCGGTTAGAGGGTGGCAGTAAGGTAAATTGTAACACCTTGAGTTGCAAAATAAATCTACAATAGCAAATTTTAGCGCCTAAGGATATAATTTTTTCCTTTTTTTGTGCATAACCGGCTATGCGGTAGTTTTTTTATAACGTTGTTTCATGAATCATGAATGATATTTCCCCTGTCAAAAACACATTGTGTTTACGAAAATAAATGGCGGAGGTGAAATGCTAAAATTGTAATGCATTGTAAGTGGAAGCTAAAGCGTAATTTTCATTGCGAAGGAAAGTAAACTGTGAATATGTGTATATATTAGTAGCAAATAATTGAAGCGCCCACTCAATGTTGTGTATTTATCAAAAAAAATGTTTTACTTCACATGGAGCCAATCATTTTTTTACTAAATATTTAATAAAAATTTGCCTTTTGACTTGAAAGTGACGTGACATTGGTATTAGACCGCTAGAAAATAAATACCTTCGCTGTATTAAGTTTTCGTTTCGTATGTTTTACTGTTTTTAATAAACTTCATAACCTAAAAATGGTGGGCGCGTGAATTTGGGGATCCGTAGTCATTTCCCAAAACCACTACCTAGCCCGCACAACTAATAGCTACAAGTATCTCCTAGCTGAACGAGTGCTAAATTGTTTTTATTGTTTGATTTGCCAAATTGAAAAGATTTGTAACTTGAATACCTACACGTTACTGTCTGTCTAATTTACTTAAATACTGTAAAATGCTGAAATTTTTCTCAATCGCCCATGCCCTCAATTTTTCATTTAAATGAAGATTTAAAAGAATATATTCACTCGGATTATCCCCATCATCACTACTCCATGAGTAATAACATCGGTCCTCTTCGGAAATATCATAACTTGCAGTTGCGATATCACTTCTATTACATACGGAATCCTCATTTTCACGACGCGACTTGCGAGTTGCGACGCCATTTTATGCTTACATGACCGCAGAGTTACTAAAGTGGTAACGAACTCAATAATTCAACCTTAAATAACATGGAGGCTATATTTGACACTATAGGTTCTATTAATAGGGAGAAATATCCCTTCTATTCCGCCCTAAGTTATACAAGGGAGTTTTGTATCCCTTTAGGAATTCGGTGCTGTAAAAGATTTAATGAACACCATTTTAGAGCTAGTAGCGATAATTGCTCCTTTTGTGCAACTATCAGTGCTCCGAAAGAGTTTGTGGTAGCTTGCTTAGAACTTTAGAAGTTAATAGTAAATGTTAATTTCTTATATGGATCTTATAGTAATAAGATTCGCTCAAAGCTATAACACAGAAGCTTTGGTCTGTATTATAGAGATAATAATCGCTACTCTACGCGTTTAACCTCCATACATTGCTCTTATAAACTTGCTTTGTCGCTATAAGGGTTATATTTTATTACTAACACTCTTATGTCGTCACAAACTATAATTGTCGCCACTACTCTACCTTCACAACACTTTAGGTTCTAAAGTAAGGTCTATTTGCAGCCATAATGTTTGTTGGGGCATGATTCCTAAGACTTTCGCCCATTGAAACTAGGTGACTGAAAACCATTACACGCCGATATTTAACTGAACTAACTTAATTCGAGTTGGTTGATTATTAACGTGTAATTTTAGAGAATTCCACTCAAAAATAATAGCGAAGAATCGCTGGAGTGTAAAAATAAAAAGTTTCAGCCGACTGAACAGTTGCTACGTATTGCTGACAACTGAAAAAACAGTATAAAAAAATCAGTGGCCTTTTTCGTATTTGCAGCCCGTTTTTGCTCGAGAGAAAAAATGGCACTTCGTAAAAAAACTTTGGTCTTTTCGCGACTTTCATTTTTATATAACTTCTCTTAGTAGGTCACTTAAATTATTATAGAAAAACTCGTTCTGTGGCATTTTTTATATAATGAACTGATTTTTTTAAAGAATTAGATTTTAACGATTGATCCCATTAAATAGGTAAGAAGCTACTTAATTAATGAAGTTGTCGTACATGATAACTTTTCTCCTGTTCCTTGAGTGTTAAATGTAAAATATTGATCGTAAGTATTTTTAATGAAGAACATCGCTACGAATATATTTTTTACAAGCCATAAGAAGATCAGCAAAATAGTATTTTTTGTCCGTCAATGCCAGAGCAATGAACCCTGAAGGTTTGCAGTTGATTTGATTTGACACGACAGATGTGTGAAATTTAATAACAAATAAGTAGCCAAAATAATAGATTACACAACAAGTGCGTAAAACGCTCCACACTTACTAGCCAATGTTTTTGTACGCCAACCGGCAAAACACTAAAATATGTAATCTCTGTATCTATGCAGCCATCATCTATGTTTCACAAATAAAACACTTTTGACTTTGACTTTGACTACCAGGGCATTTATTTCCGTCCGAGCTAAGCGAGGGCGGATAGATAAGTCGATAGTCAAATAGGTTTTATCAACGAGTGATACGTTCTACTTTTCACTATGATTGCGAAGAAATGAAAAACATTTATACATTTCAATAATACCAAAAATACGATTTTGACATAAAATATTATGTACTTTTCATACAACTTTCCATGGGAAATACTGCCATTTGCATGCTGGTTTGGGAGCAAAGAAAAAAACAAAGAATGTACCAGGTGCTTCTATTCCAGCGTAGATAGTAAAAGCCCATCGAGGGAATGGGCGAAAATCATAGTAATCATGTTATAGGCGATGCGGCTAGCAACCGATCACTATTTTGATTCCATTTTCCACTTATACGCCCACAATCTTACTATACGTGGCCTGTACGTCTTTTTATCTTAGGCTCTGTCTACCCTAAGGGGACATGATTTGTAAGTCAAAATCGTCGGTTATGATTAATTATTGCTAAAGTAACTTGGTGCAACTAATACTGAGTCGATATGTACCTAATAATAGGTTTACCTAAGTATAGTAAAATCGAATCACCATAAAACCTATTTCAAGCCGTTATAACAAGTTAACAACGGTTAAAAGCGAAAACATCCGGTTAAAACCAGATTTCACTGGTTTGTGTCATGCCAGTTACCTCGTAAGCGCTTTTGCTGAGGCAATTCTCCTCCATAGCACACTGCAGAAGGTACATTGGGACGTCTTGCAGATGGGCTGTCCTTTCTATGACTGTTGGGTCCAGAGCTAAGTCAGCCAGGCGGTCTGTGCAGGCTACTGCTGCTACGTGACCTGTAACAGACTAGCCCAATTAAAAAAATCATAAAAAAGGAATTTTCCTAAAAATTAATCATAAGTCATCAAAGCCGTTGAGATTGCGGATTTGGCTTGAATAATATAGACCGACCGCGGGGGCGAGAGAGGTGCGGGCGGCAGGCGCACTACCCCCGCACCTCTCTCGGTCCCCTTTGTCATCCCACCCCGTGCCCCTGTGCCTCGGGGGCGAGGACTCATTTAAGTGGTCGGTCTATCATTTTTGACATTTTCATTAATTAATCTACTATATAAAAATAAGTCGGGTTTTCCTTCCTGACGCTATAACTCCAGAACGCACGAACCGATTTCCACGGTTTTGCATTCGTTGGAAAGGTCTCGGGCTCCGTGAAGTTTACAGCAAAGAAAATTCAGGAAAACAGCATAGTTCCCGCGGGATGGCGATAAGCGAATTCTGCGCGGACGGACTCGCGGGCAACAGCTAGTTGTTAATAATTTTATAGTTTATCTAGTATATACTATCCCTCGGGAATTATGCGATTTTCTGGGATAAAAACTATCCTATGTCCCGTAAACGGTAAAACCGTATGCGAGAAAATATCGAATGGAATAGTCGCCGTTTGGCTAGCCTAAGACGTCATGGTAATGGCCATAGTGTCACAGCCACAAGAAGTGGTCAAACCCTTCCCTTTCCCTTTTATGAATGTATTAATTTAAGTAGAATTTAAGTATTCTTAGTGTATTTTATTTTGAAAAAATGACTTTCTGCCAAGTTTGTTGCGGCGCATTCTTCTTGGCAATGATGGTCTTTCCGAATGTGCTGGTAGTTTCAAAAAGACATGTAAAAGAGCCCTTGGCGGCCAATTTGAAAAAAAAAAATCATTTTCATTTTCATTTTCATTTTCAAACGTGCCCCCTTTTTCTGGGTCAGGGGTTAAAACTAGGTTACGCAGGTGGATATTAGGTAAGCTTCATTTGCCGCTTTTAACTGGAATCTGAGTCCCTTTGATCGCGTGTTTACTTGTAAAGGTATTGTGGCACTTGTAACGCGTGCTTGCGGTTTTACAAAGGGATTGTTGTTATTTGCTAATTTTAAGTCTTTATTGGTTAATGTGGGCGTACCTATGTTACGTTCGCCCACGTTAAAACAAAGATGGCGGAAGGTGGTCTGCGTTATTATTAAAAAAATACGATTACTGCGTAATAATAAAAAAAATAACGTTGCTTTGCCAAGGTTTGCGCGTTTACCTCTTACTTTGAAAATGGACCCGTAAAGGGGCCGAAATGCGTGAGCGTTTTTTGTGGTGGGGTTAGTTGGCTTTGTGGGATTTATGTATGTTTTATGTGGTAGCAGAGAATACAAATATTTTTCGCACAAGGTTGGCTGTCTTGCACGTGAATAGCGTTAAAAAAAATGAAAAAATATATAGGTAAATAAATTTTATTTGCCGATGATACTTATTGTCATCAAAAGTTCACAGACGTACATACATTCCGAGGCTGGTGAAATAAAGAATGTCAGATCACAGAACTAGTCGCACGAGCCTAAGCCGAGGACGAGAAACATTTTTTGATCGGTGAAATGATAACATTCCAAAATATTTGCCAATGTTTCTCACTTCATCCACTAACTCTCTCCCTCACACCATACATCAAATCACAAAACCCATCAGTGGTAACGATCGCGACACATTCCCTCGAAACATGTGTCTTTTACCCCAGCCTTAGCTTCGCACTCGATTTTAAGTAGTGACCGGAAGGAAATTTGGTTTCGGTTTCCGCTGGTTTCGGCCAAAAATGCCGAACTTGGACTAACATTTGCAATTTCGGTAATCCACCCGTTATAATGATGCATGCAACTACGTCGAAATATCGGGAGCAGAAAAGATAATCTAAAGTAACGATGAACCATTTAAAACTACTTTTGCTAATGTGTCTCACTTCACCCACTACCTCTCTCCCTCACATCACATATCAAGTCAGGAAACCCATCAGTGGTAAGGATCGCGACACATTCCCTCGAAACATTTGTCTTTTACGCCAGCCGTAGGCTTCACACTCGATTTTAAGTAGTGACCGACTGAAAATACGGTTTCGGCGAAAAATCAACCGAAATTTCGAACGCGTAAACTCGGTGTTTACAAAATTTTCCACGTCATTCGAGATTTCGTCATTTCTAGGTGTTTTTTTAACTAGAGTTGTCTTGGAATTTCGCTCTGGAATTGTTAATTTAGCCAAAAAAGTAGTTCTTTATTTCATTGAAAAATTTATAAAATTTATAATTATGTAAAAAAGCCTATTAAGTTTACTATAACACTTTAATAATTTAACTGAGTAAAGGAGATGGCAGTACGATTGGGAGTTTTATGAGCCAAATTGTTGAAACCTTGCAAAAGCTTTGATAACAGTGTGATGCCAAACGGCATACAAAAAAAATGGTTTCGGCCAAAACTCAGACAGAAGCCGAAAATTCAGTTTTGGTTTCGGGTAAAAATTCTGTTTCGGCTAGATTCTAAGTTTAAGTGTAGATGTACGGTGTGGTTAATAGAGGACAGGAACATGAGTACATAAATGAGTTTAATGTAATTACGGTATTACAGCGCTTTACTTCCTAGAGTTTGATTGCGACTTTGTCACTCACTAATATCCGTTTTTTCGTGATTATAATTATTATATACCTTAATACGGTGATAAATAAAACCGGCCAAGTGCGAGTCGGACTAGCGCAGCAAGGCAAATTCGGCAAGTTAATATGAAATCCAGTGTTAGCAGAGTCCTGTTCTTAAGCAAAATGTATGCAATGTGAGGTCATTTTATGTTGGTTACTGACATAGACTTAAAAAAAATGTTTTAGACTCATCTGTGAAAATTTCAACTGCTACACTATGACGGTTCATGAGATACAGCCTTGTGGCAGACGGACAGACAGACAGAGACGGACGGATAGCAAAGTCTAAGGACAGCAAAGTAATAGGGTGCCGTTTCTACCCTTTAGGTACTGTTTTAAGAAAACTTACGACACTGTAATGGGCGGTGTTCGAGTAGGGGTAGCGCGAAAATTGTTTATTACGAAAGCCTAGATTCATTAGATACCCGGTTTGGGATTGGATTATGTCAATTATGACGATGAAAATCGAATTAGGTTCCGCCAAGTATTTCGCACGTAAAATTTTAAAGGCCATAACCACGGGTTAGGCATTAGCGCTTCCACGCGGCGTGGCTTGGACGACTAAACCTAGCGGAGGTGCCATTTCATACTAATTATCATTCGAAAAAAAGGATATATATTTATGACGGCGAGCGCGGTCGTGGGGCGTTGCGGTGACACCGAGTGCTCCCGTAACGACACATACGACCGAATAGGGAAATCGTGTGGTTTTTAGTGGGTATGCCTGCCGTCGCGGGAGAGCCCCACATACCCCCGGTAACCCCGTACCGGGCGAATGCATAAGGCGCATTATCCACACCATAAAAAAGGGCTCCTCTCATGAGATATTTTTTTTTACCGAATGCATAATGAAACGTCACGTAATACCCTTTCTACCTGATTGTTATGCTAAAACAATTAAATTTGCAATGACTTACTGACCGTCGATTAGGCATAAAACAAACGACGGGTTCGACAAACTAATTATTCGACAAACTATTACTACTTGCTGGGATGAATCTCAACAATGGGGGCTATCGCGTGTGAATTTAGGGGTTAATTCAGGGGTTTATTTGTTTACTTTACAAACTTATTTTTTGGCAAAAGTATGCTTCTTTGCCGAGGTAACAGCTATGTTTTTTCTAGCTCTACCTCTAGACCTTAGTCAACAGTGGCGCCAACTGGTGAGCAAAGAAACGACAGTCCCCATTCAAAAATATCAAGGTCACGGTACAGCGACATCTAGTGATATATAAAATAAACTAAATCAGAAAAACACCATTGTACTGTGAGAGGCCTGTGCCAAGCAGAGGGACATTATATAAGCATAATATGATGATAGCAATAGCTTTGGAATGTGTATTACTTAGCACACCTTACGGTTTGAAGATCTGGGGTCTATCCCTAGCTACAGTGCTTCAAGCAACACACCAACAACGTGTGTGTCTCACTACTGGTCATTGACCCCTCCGTTGGGCTAGATTCTCTAAGCCTTGCGGCCGTTACGTAGATTTTAAGGTTTTAGAACAGCTGGAATTACGGTGCTAAAGTGCTAAAAGAAAGCTGACAATGCATTAAAACCAGCAGTTTAGACCGTAATGTGAATGAGGGGCGTTTATAGCGCTTGCCATTTATTTGTAACTGCTATAAGGTGGTACGGTAGCATTCCTGTATAATGAGCAATCTAGCGAATGCTATGAAACATAACCACAAGTCATGGCTTTCTCTTTATCAAAATATTGATGGGTTGCCAGGCGCATTGCCAAAATTAACAAATGTGTTGTAGGGACACAACTAGCTGACACAGCTAACACAGTACTTCACCCCGGGGAACGAGCCCCGCGACAGCCAGTCGCCGTCCCGCATTGTTACGCGTCACGTGTGCATTGTGATCAATTAATATATAAGGTTATGCTTTCATTCTCGTAGTCACCCAACATAGATACCCGTTAAAGTGTCCATAAATACACCAAATTACCTTGCTACTAGCAACCATACCACAATACACTCGCTCTAGGAGTAGATATGTTATTTGGACATATTTAAATGTAACGTTTACAAATCATTACTATCATAATCAGCCATAGGACGTCCACTGGTGACCCCATAGAGTAGCCTCAATTGGAAGCTCCTTGCATCCACCGTGAACCCGCGACTTACCAGGTCATCTTTCCACCTCGTCCTAGATCCTACGCTGCGCTTGCCGATCCGCGGTCTCCACTCGAGAACCTTTCGGCCCCAACGACCAGTTCTCCGTGATATATGGCCTGCCCATTGCCACTTCAACGAGCTAATCCACTTGGCTATGTCAGTGACCCTTGTTCTTCTACGTATCTCCTCATTTTTGATTCGATCCCGCAGAGAAACCCCAAGCACAGCTCTCTCCATAGCTCGCTGTCAACGTTTACATACATATAACTTACCAACATCTCCAGGGCACGTAACATCCCCTATATCCTGATGATCACACATAAAGAGATTGGTCTCGTTTCCCTGGCATTGGACCCCGCTGAGTATGACCTTCGAGCTGCCATAAGCATTCGTCTGCAAGGCTTCTGCTGCATACCCTAAAGCCAGGTGGCGGCAGACAGCAATGGCTTCATAGAGAGTCCAACCATCAGGGCATATACTGCCCCAGATGCCGTTGTGAAATATCTAAAATAAAAGTTGCTTCTTTATAAAGTTTTAAATAAAATATAAAGGGCATAGGAGCAAGTTACCTGACGTTAAGAAATCACCAATGTCTATGGAGATCAGTAACACCGGAGTATTGATGATGCACTTCCAATTAATGTAGAAGCTCAATGTATTTAATTTTGAAAAAATGACTTTCTGCCTAGTTTCTTGCGGCGAATTTTCTTGGAAATGATGGTCTTTCAAAAAATACATGTAAAAGAGCCCTTGGCGGCCAATTAGCAAAATTAATTTTGTTTTTTTTATTTGAATTTTTGAAACCAAGAAGTTACCAAATTTGCCAAATTTTCTAGTGGAATGTTCTAAGAAATTTCAATTTAATCATTATTAATATCAAATGTTAAGTCTCCACAGGATATTATTATCACTTGTTTTGACTCATTATTTAATGAACGTCCCACGAAAATAACATTAATAAGAAGTAAAAAAAAATACTATTGGAAACTTGTTATGGCAACTTACCATAAATTTTCGTGAAAGTTTCTTGAAATTTCTGAGAATATTCGGCAACTGGCTCATTGGTACTCATGCGCCAGTAATTTTAGTAGTTCTATGTCAATTTCAATTCTACTACGGCTTAATAACATCAACTAATGTAGGTATAGAAACATTATATTTTCCTCGCGACTTTATCTGCGCGGATTTAATATTTTGGGTAGTATATTATTAACACCAGGAAAGTTAGTAGCAAGCATTTAATTAGAGGACGAATTGTATTAAGTAGTACTCCTCTCATGGAGTATCGTATCTTTGTAGTAAATTTCTCCCCCTTTTACCTCTACGAAGGTTGATTTCCGTAATAAGAACTATTCTGCCTTTCTCCGGGACCATGACTACATAATTATCTATCTGTACCAAATTTCATGTTAGGTAGTTCAGTGGTGTAGAAACATGAAAAGGTAAGAACAGGCAGATTTTATCTTTGAATTTATAATTTTAGTATGAATTTTGTCAAATACAGTCAAAAATCTTGACAAACATTTCGGTGTTTTCAGTTAAGTTACTGAAGTACTCAAATATTCTTGCTTAATTTTAAGACAGAGCGCTAACAACTCACGTAACCTGTCTAAAATTTCTACATAACAATATAGCGAAGTTATCCATGATTCATAATATCAAATATCACATTAAACAAAGACTACTAGTATCATGAACATCTTACTCAATGAATAGAACTATATAAGAATACTAAGAAACAAAGCCAAACGAAGACGCAACATAATGGAAGATTTCGTAGAAACTGTTGCGTGATTATCGTGGACGTAATTTATTCGCAAAACATATTATTCTGGTAGATAGTGAACTCTGTTGGATACAGTGTCGTAGGTAAAGGGTAAAGATGGACCCTATACAAAGGGAAAATACCAGCATGAGTTCAGAATCAATTTACTTTATATTATTACAAAATTTAAATCTTGAAATTTTTAAGTCATATTATCCGGTGGGTAAAAACTAGGGCTAAAAAGTGCAATCGGTAACATGCCCTTTTTCACGATATCCAGAGTTACGGGTGACTCAGTAGCCGAAAGAACAGCCCAATTGTCGCTTGCTGAGCAGTATGCTTTCAAATACCGCCTATTTGTTTATTTATTTACACAATGCAAGTTACAGAATGAATCTAAAGCACCTACACGATAAAATATGGCAAATATTAATGTAAAACAAAACATGCCAATAAGGAAAATCAACAAATTGAGTCTTCAAAATTAACGTTCAAAAAGTGACACGGTCTACGGTGGGACGGACCAACGGATGGACAACAAACGAGGACTGGCAGCGTAGCTTTCAGGTTATCGCATACATAACCGCTCGGCACCAGATCGGCGCCGCCACCCCTCATCAGCTCGCCGTCAACCATACGCTCGTAACGGAAGTGGCTCGGGGCTTTTGAGGCGTCCGTGCGGCTACAGCGCGCTTACCGCGAGCCGGCGACTAGTTGACGGCTAGCGGCCCGCCTTTGGTGGAACAGCCGAGGTCCGCGCGCCGTCCCCGCGGCGGTGACGCGACGTAAGCGCGATGACGGCTAGTTGCCCACGCACTGCTAGCTTATGCCGAGGCAAGGCGTTGCCGTTCCGAAGACGATGAAGTGTGGGTTGCAGTTTGGAGTTCCATGCCAAGAATACTGAGCGGGTGCCGTGACGGCGAGGAGCGGTTACGTATGCGTCAACCATTATTAATAGGGTCTTGTTGGCATATTTTTTTTTTATTTTTTTTTAATAGGAAGGCAAACGAGCAAGTGGGTCACCTGATGGTAAGTGATCACCACTGCCCATAGACACCCGCAACCCCGGAGGGATTGCAGATGCGTTGCCAACCTAGAGGACTAAGATGAAATGCCTCTTGTGCCCGTAATTTCCCCGGCTGTCTTACTCTCCACACCGGAACACAGCAGTGCAAGCACTGCTACTTAGCGGCAGGATTAGCGAGTAAGATGGTGGTAGCGATCCGGACGGACCTTGCACAAGGCCCTACCACCCGCATCATTTGAATACGCTATGAACATCTAAAAATATAGCTGGATGCCAGTGATAAACTTCAAGCAAAAAAAGTACCTCCACTCTCCCCTCCCGATTACTCTTCCCTCCGATCAGCCTCAAGCTTGCACCGCCATCTAGTGCGCTAAGCAGGGAAGTCTTAGCTGGCTTTGCCAAGCTGAGAGCGTCTGCGCCGTACCGACAGGCGACACCAGCAGCTTCCGACGGCTCGCAGTCGGAGGTGCCCCACCCGCTGAAGATGCACTGCGATAAGGAGGTCTCAGTACCTTCGCAGACTACGTCGTCCATCCAGAATTTCCCTGCATAAAGATTCATAAAGTTATGCTCGTACCACTTTGTTGGAATTGCTTTAAGGGATGGTGTTGGCTACTGGCTGGTTTGCGGCCTACCTACTTTTTACCCTTTTTTGATACATGCCAATATTTAAGAATGTCAGTCTGCCTTGTGCCATCTTATGTACATGTTGTGTTACTGCTTAAGTAATTAAATACTGATACATTCTAAGGTGTTTCCATCATCCTCATTAACTCTTTATACAGTCCACTCCAGTAGCTATCAGGATGGTGAAAGGTAAAGGTTTAAAGTCGTCAGTTCTCTGACATTATTTTGTCGATGTGGTCATAATGTTGAGTATGGATGAATGGAGTGGAAGGGTAAGGCCTAGATACTTTTTGTTATCTTTATCTCCCTTTACTTCCATGCTGGTCTGGGAGTAAAGAAAAAACATAGAATTTACCAGTTGCTTCTCGCCCCGCGCAGATGGCCCATTCCCTTGATGGGATCATTAGGAATCATGTTGTAGGCGATGCGGCTAGCAACCCATCACAATTTTGAGTCCTTTTTCCATCTATACGCCTATAATCATGCTAAACGTGGCCTTTAGGTTTTGTTACCTCAGGCTCTGTCTACCCCGTAAGGGATATAGACGTGATTTGTGTATCTCCCTTTCATGCATCGGTCTTTACTGAGGATCGTGGCCATTCCTTCAGAACGGTATATCTAAAAAGATGAACCGTCGCCTTATTAATCCCCGACGCAAAGACGTCATAAGTTTGACGTGTGTGTGTGTGTGTTTGTGGCATCGTAGCACTCAAACGGATGGACCTATTTCGATGCGGCTTAGCTATGTTTGGTGAAAATCGGTCCAGCAGTTTGGAGGATATCAGCTCTTTTACAAAATAATGTAACGCATTTTCGGAATTAATTTGAATTCTTTGTATAGACTGTAGAAACTAGTAAAATTAAACAATTTAAATTATAGTAAAAATTCAACACGCAGCGCTGACAAGAGCAATGACACGACTTTCTTTTGTTTTTGTTTTCTTTTAGCGCTGCGTGCAATTAACTTTATTTGTGGCCAGTGCCAAAATATAATAGTTTGACAAAAAGATAGCTACCTAAATAGGTGCGTCGCCTACAATTTGTTTGCTTAGTTCTGTTGTAGTATTTTTAATGTATAGTTTTATATTTCTTCTGCGTTAAGTTACTTAATAATATTAATTTACACAACTGTATTTCAAACACAATACATGTATTGTTTTTTTGAACAAATACTGTCTACTATCTACTCGATCAACACAATTTTATAGCAAAAAAAACAAGAAAAAAAACACAGACATTAAAAATAGATCATCAGCGTTGTGTGTCTTCGCAAAAGTGAAACGGTCGCTGGCTCAGCATTACGCTGAGGTGTTAGACTGCAGCACTGATTTTCAGCCAGAACCTACTAGTAGCTAGTAGAACCTAGTAGTAGTACTTACTAGTAGCTTCCCCATACTTGGAGCCTTGGGTGGCCACGCCGCTCCTGTGCCAAGTGCTGCAGACCACCTGGGCAGCTGCATCGTCCCAGGAGTCGTCGCAGACTGCCCCCCACCGGCCTCCGTGGAAGATGTAGACGTTACCTTGAGGGAGAAGAGGCAATTCAATTGTTTTAGTGAGGTAACCCATGTTCGACATGTGGGCATTTCTTGGCTACATTTCTGATCTCGTTCTCTTGACATATTTCAGCGCCAATCTAGATACAGGTAGTTGCATTATATCTAGCAACCGTAAGTTTTTTTTATTAAAAACTAATTAGGTACTATCAAATGAATCACGAATTTTTACTTCGTGATTTTTATGTTTACTTCTACGGTTCGAAATTAAATGTACACTGAAAATTAGAACACAGAAAAATCCGATAAGTAGCAATGGCCGGGAATCGAACGCGGATCCTAGTCATTCCGTGACGTGTGCTATATATAGCTCTACACCATAGCAGGTGGATAAGCCTTCGAATTTTTCTTTCTGTTACTAGCTGTCACGTGACCTTGTTACTATGTGAATTTTTGTCGCCAAGCATCATGTTTGATTGATGTGTCTGTACGACACAATTACAAACTCCCGTGGAACCCATAATCTACCTAAGTACCTATAATTTCAAAAACAGCGCCTCAATATCGTATCAAAATCCGTTGCGTAGTTTTAAAGTTCTAAGCATACAAAGGGGCAGACTGACAGACAGCGGAAAGCGACTTTGTTTTATACTATGTAGTAATAAAAATTAAAATTACCGGCAACGTAAAACAAAATTTCAAAACTATCGTACCTAATAACCTTAAATTTAATGTACGATTAACCACGGAGTATTAATTAGTTGTTTTTTTTTTAATTAGGAAAATAAAAAGCATTTAATGTAAACAAGTTTACAGGTGAATTAACAATACAAAATCAGACACGCACAAAACGTACGTTATAAATCAATGGAACCACAATTTCCCCTCACGTTTTCGTAGACTATGATCCCATCGTAAAATTAGTTATTTTCTAAAATATATTTTGGTTAATATAAAAGGTTGGGTGATTCATGCATAGAAGTTGAGCGAGAAATTTTGAAAATCGGACGTAAACTGATTGTGATATTACATTATTTAGAACCATCTTCATTTAACTTTCTTAGGAACCGTATTTGAATCTTTTAACACCTTTTGATGGGTTTCCTGACAGTTATTATTATGGAAAATGAAACGAGGTTGCCTTAAAGCGTCCTTCGTTCAGCGGTTTCTACTCCGCCCTCCCCATCAAGTTGCTTTTCGAGCTCATGCCGTTTTATTTTTGTGCCACAATGAACTAAAATGATTAATTAAAGTCAAACCAATTAATAGTTGCGGTCAATATTATTTAAGTTGTGAAAAATGTGCAAAAACTTTTTATAAAATATTCAGATATTAAATAAGTTAAGGTGTTCGTTGTTTAGAATTTTTCAGGACAATTAATATCAATAATCGACATCGTCTGTTTCAATAATCGATGGAGAAATAAATATTGGCTAGCAGTAAGAAGGATATCACTTTCTCCACAATTTTGCAGATTTTACTAAGGTGCACAATTTTACCGTGGGATCTCACACTACTGCATACCCAAACCGTTAATCAGTGTTTCAACTTTTTGCCAAAGGTCAGATTAAAAAGGTTTACCTTCGAATTTGTTCGGACCACCGACCAATCTCAATCGGCCTTCGAATGGCGTGTGTTTATTCAAAAGTCTTTGAACAAACGAAGCCCTTGCAGCCCTTTCTGTTTCATTCACGTCTCTACTGAACACTTCCACTAAAACTAAGACTAATAATATAAATTTCACATCCACACCCATTTTTTCAACGGTTTTTACAGCATTCTTTTGTTTCGATTACGCGGCAATTCGGAACAGTTATTTGAACTTTTTGATGACGTTTGTTTCGTTTTTCATTTCAGCCAGTAACAATTTTTGAAATTGGAACGGATTCCTTAACGGATTTAAGATTCGAATGGGTGCTACTCAAACGTGTTTTAATAAGATTTGATATGCTAATGAGTGGCGGAAAGAAAAACACGACTACAGTGAAACTAGACGAGCACTGGACTAATTTTATTGCGTCGGGAATGTCTGGCCACGTTTGTTGATCTTAATTATTAATTGTATCTACGACGAGCTAGTTCAATGTTAAATATTATGAGTTCCTGGTGAATTGTTTTTATTGTTTAAGAGGCAGTACTAGCCTTAAAATATCGGAGCGGTTGAAACGCTCAAAAAATGCAAACGATATTGTGAAACGCGTGCATTCTTCCCTCTTTGTTTTTTTCTGACATGGTCACGTTAAAGTGTTTAATGTTGCCAGTGTGTCGCCGGTAGCTGCCGATAGAGACTAAGGGCTTGTTTCACCACTCTCTGTTAAGTTCCAGTTATCTTAAGTGTCAGTTATCTCTGTCTGTTTCGTGGTAATAAATAGAGACGGAATCATAAATAACTGAGACTTAAGGCTGGAACTTAAAAGAGAGTGGTGACATTCATAAAACAGACTTATTTAAAAACTTTGAAAATCACTGCATTATTATAAAACGAAGTCCTCCGTCACATTGTCATCCGTCTATCCGTCTGTCAATTTCAAATACTACTGAACAGATTTTAATGCGGTTTTCACCAATAAATGGAGTGATTCACGAGAAAAGTTTTAAGGCATCATCATCATCATCATCTCCAGCCTATTTATTTATTTATTTATTTATCTTTTGATATATAACATGACAGTTGACACCATAGCGTTACATAAGATACTTAATATTAGATAATTATACGCTAACCTAAACCTAAACTAAAGACCAGCAATATACGTCGGCTACCTATATACGTCCCACTGCTGTGCACAGGCCTCCTCTCAGAATGCGAGGGCTTGGGCTATAGTTTCCACGCGGGCTCAGTGTACTAGATTCTTCGTCGATTCGACAATTGTCGCTTTGAATTAGGGTCCTAGGATACAAACTTTCAACATCTAGTAATAAATAAAAACATTAACCTATGCCTTAACGGCCATACGTTTTGCTCTGAATAGACTACTCATAATTAGTGACCTAGATATGGCCGCCGCCAGCCAGATGGAATTGTTTGGTTAGCTTCTAACATAGAGGATGTAACCAAATAGAGCGGCAATTATCATCTATGACAGATTCAAGCGCCAGCGGCACCTTTGGTGGCTGAACAAGCTTATACATTGTCCGACTCGACGGACATGCGAAAGCAATCGAGTTCTAGGGCTTTACCATAACGTCTTCATCATCATCATCATCATCTCAGCCATTACAAGTCCACTGCTGGACAGGCCTCTCCTTTAGACCTCCAATAAGACCGGTTGGAAGCGGCTTGCTTCCAGCGCGATCCTCCGATCTTACGTCTCCACTCGAGGACCTTTCGACCCCATCGGTCATCCGTCCTCCGTGCTATGTGCCCTGCCCACTGCCATTTCAACTTGCTAATCCGCTGGGCTATGTCGATAACCTTGGTTCTTCTACGGATCTCCTCATTTCTTCTCGACGTCTTAATACGATTCAATTCCGATTTCGTTTAGGTTCGCTCGCTGTCAGATCCATACTGAAAATGACAGCTAAAACCTGAATTGAGTCGGTTGAATCGCATTAAGACATGGCAAGGCTCCTGGTATTTTTGCACGTTAAAGCCCTCAACCAGGCTTGGTCGTGCGCTTGTAGCATCAGTTAGACGCCTCCGCCACCAGGTTTGTTTAGTCGTCAACGAAAGTGCCGCTGGCAATGCTTCAATCATGTGTCATAGTTGTAATGTAATGAAATGAAATGAAATTTATTCTTGGTAACAGACATTACAGGTCACTAAAGCTTATTTCTATTTATTCTGCGAGTGGCAAATCAAAAAATTCACCGTAATCATAAAAAATGTTATCAAGAAGCCTAGATAGATGTACACATTACGGGCACAAGAGGCATTTCATCTTAGACCTCTAGGTTGGCAACGCATCTGCAATCCCTCCGGGGTTGCGGGTGTCTATGGGCAGTGGTGATCACTTACCATCAGGTGACCCACTTGCTCGTTTGCCTTCCTATTCATATAAAAAAAAATGTAAGTATGTATACCTAACTAAAAAGATGAATACAGGACCACACAAATGCACAAAGGCGAAATTATCCCTAAAAGGGATTATAAAGGGACTCTTAAAACTGTTCCGAAATATTACAGCAGGCAGGGTTAGTCTGAGTAAATATCTCTGTAAATATTTTTGGAATTTTTTTAATCACAGTTGTCAAATGTTTCCATAATATGATCGATGTTCAGCCAAACTAACCTAATCACCTGCTGAAACATTCCAGAAAAACTGAGAGACCTTGTATGACAATTCCACTCTATTAGATGCTTGCTCTATGGCTGTAACGTTGCTGAAGCGACGTCCGGACCTCGGACAGTGGGAAACGGATTGGTACGTAATGGAATAAGTAAGTTAAGGACGTGCGTTATGGATGACTGTTGATGAGACAGCCTTTATTTTGGGTATGTCCATGTGAACAGGGTACAGCCAGGGAAGTTGGCGTTGGGAAGTGACGAGCTCATTGACCGTTGGACATCCAGTGCCAGTCAACCGAATAAATCAATCCATTCATTCGCATATAATGGAAGTAAATGATCTCTCCGGGTGGGCAGCAGCGTCGCCGTGATAAAACTACCACTTCTAAACTGCGGCCGCTCGCTGCCAAATGTGGATACTTTTTTTTTTGTATATTGTATCTGTTTCTTTATATTTGTACAATAAAGCATTTACTTACTTACTTACTTACTTTCTGCATAGCATCCGACAAAGTATAAATATAATATGTATAGAACGTGATGAACAGGAAAATCCATAGTAAAATCTTGTACACATTTTTTCTTGTATGAGAATCGATAGGGTAAATGATTCTGATTAACATAAACCCAAAATATTTAAATTCTGGAAAAAATGTATGTGTGTATAACTCTTTATTATACATAAAACACAGGAAAAAGATGAAAACAGGACATCACACATCCACAAAGGCGAACTTATCCCTAAAAGGGATATCTTTACTATCTGATTAGTCACGTTAACACCTCAAATAACACACAGTTCAGTTAACTCTAAGATTCACATGCGGACCTTTTTTTGGAAAACGCTCAAGTCCCGAATATAGAGACAGACTCACTAAATTCAACCTCCAATCTCTGTCCTATCGACGGGAATAATCAGATAATATTTAATGTCATAATTAACTTACTTAGTATCTATCACAATGTTATTAGTGTAGCACTTATAAGCAAGGTAATTGATTTAGTTCATGAATAATGGATCTCTCCAAAGTAGAGGTAACGCCCGATTCAATTAAGTATTTAGAAGTCTAAACACATTGATAGTTGCACACAATGTGCATTTTGAAAAAAAAACTCGTAACTTACAGAAACATCATCACCACTCACAAAAAAATGACCCACTTCCCCGATGCCCACTTCCCACTTTTCCTTAAGCGGGCAAAGTTGCCCTTATTGTGACGTCACAAGCGTTTATATCCTATTACAACAAAGTCAAGCAATTTGGAGAAGGCATGCGTGTGTGCGTGGCAAGGTAAATTGTGCGCTGTAAATCATTCCCCCTGTAGAGGTTGAGACGGCATGCGTTCGCAGATGTAGTTTACTAGATGCACCCGTCAGTTCGCTTGCAAATGTCTATTGCAATTTTGCCATCTGATACCAACTTTGCCTAAAAATAAAGACGACTGGATAAATTACCTGAAAAAAAATGTAATCTTTTATTTTTATTTATTAGTTTTTACTAATATTAAAAAAAAAATAGTTTGTGAGTTTATTAGGTTGTAGGGGGCAAATCTTTGGATCTACTAAACCAATTTTGAAAACTTTTTTACCAATAGAAAATCACATTATTTGTGAATATAGGCATAGGCTAGACGAAGTCGTGGGAAACAGCTAGTTTAAAATAAAGCAACAAAGGTCCAAAATTGGTTATTGCCATAATGCTTAACTTAAAGAAAGCTGATCAAACCAGTTCAGGCAATGTTGCACTCCGATGGCAAAGATGCAGCATTTATTCTTAGACAGTGCCTACGGAAAGCTTCAAATTTGGTCCACTTCTAGTGGCACCCATTGAATTTGGTACAAGTAGGTACTATATTGATTGGTTACTAGCTGTTCCCCGAGGTTTTGCCCCAGTTACTTTCTTTAATTTTATATTTTTTTCGCCATAAAAACATTCCATGTGCCATAAGAAACTTAGAAAATTAGCCGAATTGGTCAAACCTCGAGTTTGGCGCTTAACAAAATTCATTTTTATGTACATAGAAAAATGGAGGACAATATATGTACTGGGGCCTTACTATGAGGTCTTAATGCGATTCAGTTTGGGTTCGCTCGCTGTCAGATCTATACTAAGCTAGAATCCGCATCAAAATCCGTTGTGTAGTTTTGAAGATATAAGCATACATAGGGACATAGGGACAGAGAAAGCGACTTTATTTTATACTATGTAGTGATGATAGTGATGAATACTTACAAAACGCTACGAACTACAAAGAAGTAGTGACCTTTTACTGTGAAGTTGATATTTCTATTTAATTTTATTATGCAAACGAGAAAGAAAAGTGTAAATTTAGAAATTCTTAATTAAACGGAAACGGCGAAAGATGTTCGTGTCATTGTTCGATTAATTTAATATCGGGCTGTTTCTTTTATTCTCTAATTAAAGATGAAAATAAAGCTAGATGTCCACTAGCGAGCTAAAACTGTAACTCGTAAAGCCCCTAAAGTAAGTAAGTAGTAGTAAAAATAATATCGATTCAAGGGAATGGGCGAAAATCATAAGAATCGTGTTATAGGCGATGAGGCTAGCAACCCATCACTATTTTCATTCCATTTTCCATCTATACGCCTTTAATCTTGCTAAATGTGGCCTGTATGTACCTGTTACCTTAGGCTCTGTCTACCCCGTAAGGGATAAAGACGTGATTTGTGTGGGTCTTATCTCTTAATCTTTACGTTGGTCGCATTTTACGGAAAGTTCCGAGTCCGCTTTTGAGTACTCGGCTTTAGGTTGGAGTAACGTAGTCCGCACCTGGCCAATTTATTTGCTTCTCTCTCACTCATTGGTTACGAATATCTCTGTCACCCTCAGTGTATTGCCGATATCGAGCAATTAAAAAAAACCCGCCATGCTCCATGAGAAATTATGTTTCATCCTGTATTATTGTCTAACCCGCTCGCAATCGGCATCGTGTTCATTTGACAGTTCTTGTATGAATGTGACAGCTAGCTGATTCCGATGCCAATAGTCAGCCCATACATGAACACTATCAAAATGAACACGATGGCGATTGCGAGCGAGTTCGATAATAAGCATACTGGACTACACTTTATAAAAATGGAGATAATCTTGATTAATTTTTAACAAAACGTTCTCTCTCTCTTTCTCTCTCGCTCTCTCTCTCTCTCTCACTCTCTCTCTCTCTCTCTCTCTGTGTGTTAGTTGTTAATGCACTCTTTATGAAGAAGCCCTAAGTGATTTTAAATGGAATAAGGATCATCACTACCGCCTTAACAATAGTTTTATCTTTCCGCCAGATGTTACCAAAACCAATAACTTTGACTCTTGTAAGACGTCGCATTATGATTCAGTAAATCTTCAATATTAAACTGCGAGCAACTATATTGGAGACACAATAACATGACACGATAACTACTTACTAGACATGAAGTGCATGTTTAAATTCAATCTCAAATTCAAAATTTATTTTAGCCAATTGGCCGCCTACGGCTCTTTTAAGTCTTTTTTGAAACTCTAGTAGTTTTCGGAAAGACAAGAAACTTGGCAGAAAGTATTTTTTTAAATAAATGAAATACATTTATAAAAAAGATGTATAAGGTCCCCGAGCCTTGAATTATTATTAGTCTATAGTAAAGATGTATAAAGTTACTAGTCAAATTCTAAAATAAATAAAATTAGGTAAGTGTATCTTGGAACAATTGGCACAAATTGACCTAGTCCCAAACTAAGTAAAGCTAATACATAGGTACGTGCATAAATATATCACATCCTTATCCCTTACGGGGTAGACAGAGCCTAAGGCAACAATACCTAAAGGCCACGCTTAGCATGATTGTGGGTGCATAGGAAAAGGGATTCGAAATAGCGATGGTTCGGTAGGCCATACCATGACTCCTGAAATTTTCGCCCATTCCCTCGATGGGCTTTTTATTGTCACATCCAGTCCCCTAATGCCACCTAACCAAGATAGTGACGTAGTTAAATAGTCGTATGGGCCCTTAGTGTCACGCAAAATGGGGTGTAGGGTTCATTCCTGGCACAGACTAATGGGGGGCGGTCCCACCCCTTACGGGGTCAATTTGGGAACACGGAGTTTAAAGTTAATTAGTATACTTACACCGTTGTCTTGATTGAATAGGTTTCATTTTTTGTTTGGTGTTAAGCGGGTAGGACCTCCTTGAAGGTCCATTAGGATCCTGTCGCCAAGCAGCAGTGCTTGCGCGGCGTGGAGAGTAAGAGAGACGGTGAAATTTTTCACTGGTACATGATATATATTCTAGCCCTCTATCTAAGCTGGCTACGTATGTTCAATCCTCTGGTGTTGCGCTGTCCGTGGGTAGTATAGTGGTGGTCACTTGCCACCAGATGACCCACTTGCTCGTTTTCCGTCCTCGTTGTATTTAATAAAGTGCTTAAAGTGTCTATTTGAGCTAGAACATCATTGGGATCCAGATGGGAAACAGATGGCGCTTGGCGACTAAAATTCGCTTAGTAAAAAAGGCATTTGACAGCTAGTACAGATAGAAAAGTTCGTCTAACTCATCTGCTGTGGGTGGTGTAGGGGTTATAGCATGCATCACAGGACTGTTCTAGTTGCCATACAAAATGAAATATATTGAAGATGAAAATGAAAATGACAATTGGCCGCCACGGGCTCTTTTACATGTTTTTTTGAAACTACCAATGCATAGGTGCTTCATCATATCCACGATCCAACGTCCACTTGCCTGTTGGATGTAGGCCTCCCCCATAGACCTCTAGTTGCTTCGGTTGGTAGCGGCTTGCATGCACCGTGAACCCGCGACTTTAACCAGGTCATCCGTCCACCTCGTTGGTGGACGTCCTGCACCGCGCTTGACGTTCCGCGGTCTCCACTCGAGAACCTTTCGGCCCCAACTACCATCTGTTCTCCATGCTATAGGTACTGGTGTGAGGCTTACAGGTTTATAGGTACTTATGAGGGCCACATTGCCAGCAGGTACTAAATACTTTTGCTACTTGAAGTTTCCCTTCACATATTTTCGAATAAGAACTGCTGAGACCAGAGTCGAACTCATGCTCCGTCTTTGATCAAACCACTCAGCCACCAGGGAGACACCATAACGTCTTAGTGCGATTCAATTCCGATTCAGTTTACCTATCGCTCGCTGTCAGATCCATACTAAAAATGGCAGCTAAAATCTGAACTGAGTCGGAATCGAATTGCTTTTGGACGTCAAATCCCCTGCCCTCTGAAATTCGGATTTCGAAGTTTTTGTGTCGTTCCGCTCTCGCTGACAGACCTAAACCTTTTCGACGCCAACGACACATATATCAGCACCGCAGGTTCAACGACCTATATATACGTCCATTACTTCAATGCAAAAGCAACCTTCGTCGAATTGGGTTTAGGTTCAACTTAAGGCATCGCAATAAAGAAGTCTGGCGTATGGGTGACGTCTCTTGTATTTGACGTGGCGGCGAAAAGGTTAATTTGAGAGCGAGGGAGATGGTACGATACGAACTTCGAAATTCGAATTTTGGAGTAGCCCTTCAGTTGACTCTTTAAAGTTATGAAGCAAACTGCTTAAGTCTTTAATTAATACGTAAGCAGCGTTTGAGCCTCCCGAATCCTCCACAGTCGAAACATCGAATTCGACACCTATTCACGAATTCGCAAGTTCGACTAGAAGTTTCTGTAATTAGACCAGCTTTCGCTTCGTCCAGTAATTCTCGGGTAATTAACGATAGTCTAACAAAGACTTCAGGTCACTCGGGTGACATACAGTGTTTAACTGGGCATAGTTAAGTAAGCATGATGTTATCGAAGTCATCCCAAAACTATTGCAAAACGGTGATACAACCAGAATTATGACAGAAATGCAACCAAAAAGGTCAAACGTAAATTTTGAAAATATCCTCGAATATATATTAAACATAATAATTAATATTTTTATATAATTTATATATTAAACAGTTTTGAATTATAATATTATAGTGTTTTATAAAAGTTTTTGAATAGTAAAATACAAAGGCGGCGTCTTAAGTAGCAACCGCTACTTTGGTTAAATATTTAAGTATTAAAAATAGGTCCTATAAATTCATCGTATCTATTTCTCGTTTTGAATCTAAATTCCTATTTATTTTGCTTAAGCGTTGGCTTAGAACATCAAAGCCAAGAACTGTAATGTTGGAAATTCCAGTCTATCCCTGATCTGCCTAAAACTCTCGGTAAAACTAAGGCGATTCAATCGTCGAATGATCTGATGAAAAAAGATCAACCCAGAACCATTAATTTTTAGGGTTCTGTAAAGAAAAAGGAAGTTACCTTACTAGCTGTTACCCGCAAAATCGTCTACATAGAATTCGTTTATCGCTATCACACAGGAATCACGCAATTTTCCGGAATAAAAAGTAGCCTATGTGTTATTCCAGACTATAATCTATGTTGCAAATTTCGTCCAGATCTGTCCAGCCGTTCTGGCGTGAAAGAGTAACAAACATCCATCCATCCATACATACAAACTTTCGCGTTTACAATATTAGTAGGATAAGTACACTTCGTTATCCGTCTGTCTGTCTATCCGTCACGAAGAAGTGGTATAAAGTTGAAATTAACAACAGATACTGAGGTTAGCAGTCTCTTGGAGCTGTGAAAAAAAATCAACCCTCTAAGGGCCTGTTTCACCACTCTCTGTTAAGTTCCAGTTATCTTAAGTGTCAGTTATCTATGATTCAGTCTCCGTATAACTACGAAACAGACAGAGCGTCATCATAAATAACTGACACTTAAGTATCTGGAACTTAACAGAGAATGATGAAACAGGCCCTAAGTCTACGCTAAAAAATATGGTATTCTATTTCGTATTTCCCATACCTAATAGAATCAAACCTGTGAGGCACTTTCAGTTATCCTAGTAATTTGAAATTTGGCACGAAAGTAGCTCTCATAATCATAACACAAATAATGAAATAAAAAACCTCATTTTTCAACAGAACAATGGCAACCCTTTGAACCAGCCACGAACCACAGTGATAGGGGCTGCGATCCCCGCTCTGGTTCGTGGCTGGTTCAAAGGGTTGCCAAGCATAATGGGAACCTTTGAACTAGCCACGAAACAGGGGGACATTTTTTAGGTTAATTTTTAATCATTTTTAACATAATTTACTTTAAATCAACTTTCCTAGTTTTAGTGTTCCTTATTGTTTATTTAGTTTTTAATAATTTGTATATTAATAAATTACTGTACAATTATCGGTGACATGTGACAATTCTGTTTACATTACAAACTCGACCAGAATCTACGCCATGCATGTCGAATTGTCACATAACGCCGACATTTGTCAATTTTAAGAGACCCACTAGATTGTACGAGTACCAATAGTTATGTACTTTGCTCGACCTTACTTTCTCACCCGAACTTTTTCAAATTGATTAGATACGGAATGTTCCGGGCCCTCGTGAATGATCGAGGATTCCTGGCCGAAGTTCCATGGACACAAGCTGGAACTAAAAGTGGCGTGACCATCCGAAACGTCTGTCAAACTTCAGGAACTAAAGATGGAGCAAATGAAAGATCTGGCATGTTGAGTCACGCCAGGGGCCGAATTGAAAATACCATTATAAAGTAGTAGTTCTAGTGGTTTGACCTGTGGCCTCTCAAGCAGAGGGTCGTGGGTTCGAATCCTGGGTTTGCACCTCTGAGTTTTTCGGAATTTATCTGCGAAATTACATTTGAAATTTCAAAGTGATGAGAAATTGTGTTCAATTCGGCCTCTTCTTTTTTAATTACTGTATTTTAAGATAAGTTTTAGTTTAGTTTTTAATTCGATTTTATTTTCTATTCCTACTTTCATTCTGGTTTGGGAGCAAAGGAAAAACATATAATGTATCAGTTGCTCGTCCCGCGCAGATGGTAAAAGCCCATCGAGGGAATGAGCGAAATTATTGGGAATCATGTTATAAGCGATGCGGCTAGCAACCCATCACTGTTTTGATTCCTTTCCATCCATACGCCTAATCATACTAAACGTGTTAGGTCTTGTTACCTCTGGCTTTGTCTACCCCTGTCCCACGCTGCCCGAATAGTTATTTCTCTTTCAGTAACAGGCACGCGGACCGTACGTGTGAAGAGTACCGCTGCTTAAAGCTCAGCTACCAAGTTTGAGCTAACAAATAAAATAAATAAATAAATATCTTTGGACAAATTACACCAATTGACGCAGCCCCAAACTAAGCACCTTGTACTATGGGTACCAGGCTACGGATAAACATACTTATGCATACACACACACATACACAAATCACGTCTTTATCCCCTACGGGGCAGACAGAGCCTAAGGTAACAGGTACCTACAGGCCACATTTAGCAAGAGAGAGAGAACATACTTATATAATGTAGATAAATACATACAACATCCATGACTAGGGCACAAACATTCATATTCATCATACAACTGTCTGTCCCTACCGGGATTCGAACCCAGGACCTCTAGCTTCATAGTCAGGGTCACTAACCACTGCTATCCGGTCGTCAACAATCGCGAATCTTCATTTATTTCCATCTAATCTTCGCTTATATCTCTTGGAAATGTATTAAAACTTCCAATGGGATCGGACGGCGTTGAGAAATCTAAAAAGCGAATAAAGAATCTCACTTTTTCAATAAAACTAAAGCGGCACTGCTTCGGGCGGGCAATATCACCAAATTGGGGCTCTGAGAAACTTTTTGTCGCCCAAACACTACCTTTGCGTAGTGGTGCGGCACACAGTGGGCTAGCTGAAACCAATTAATAATAATATAATGCAATGCTTATTTATTTATATAGAATTAAATATTAAATCTTAAATTAATAAATTAATTATCTTAAATACCTTACCACCTCCTAAGCAATAGCGTTGTTGGGACTTGGAACGCTCTACCCGAAAGTGTTGTTACTGCTCCGTCATTAAATACCTTCAAAAATAGGCTTGACGCCTGGCTTGCTACACAAAATCAAGGACTTTTTAATGAGTGAAGTGTTAACGAACTTTTAGATATTTATACTGGACTGATTTAAACTTAAACTTGGACTTTGAGATAGGCACATCAGCAACTCTGCTGCTCGCCTATAATTCAATAATAATAATAATAATAAATTGTATTCAAATCAAATTCATGATCTTAACATAAATTACCGTGACATGGTACTAAGAATAATTGAATTACGTGTGGATTATTCGTAATAATTATTATGTGTATGTTGTGTTTTGTGTTGTGTTATGGTTCGGGTAATACTGGATTAGTTTATAGATTAGGTTTAAGTTTAAGTTTTATTATTTATTTATTTTTGCAATTCCCTCCCAGGGCTACTCATATTGTATTTTTTAGAATGTAACTTGATATAAATGAAATGAAATGAATTTTGCAAATATTTTTGACTATCAACCCAGCCGTACGCCCGGGTGCACTGTAGATGTAGATACTACCACAACGCTGTCACAATTATAGTTATATTTTAATAGAATTTATCAATATATACAAACTATTAAAAACTAAATAAAAATCGGTTCTTTTACTTTTTCTGTGTGTGCTTAATACTCATGTCCTGTCAATCGTTCAAAGGTTAACTGGAAGAGATCCCTTTTAGGGATAAGTTCGCCTTTGTGCATGTGTGTTGTCCTGTATTCATCTTTTGCTTGTGTTTTATGTACAATAAAGAGTTATACATACAATAAAGAACACTGAAACTAGGAAAGTTGATTTAAAGTAAAGTATTTTAATCGTTACAATAAACTCTGACAAATTATGTACCTTAACCTTCCTCATGAATAATCTATCTAATCTATGAGAATCCGTTCGGTACTTTTTGGTAGTTTGGTAGTGCCTAAACAGTGCGGGCCTTATAGTCCGAAAATCGATAGTCATTAATTTAAGACATAATCATTGACCCAGACGGACCCTACATCACAGGGTATTACCACTCGCAAGAGAACGCGTTTGACTGCGATCCCACCTGGTGGTAAGCGATGGGTAAATAAAAAACAGTGGCCTACTGGAAAGTCATATCCACTGCGGGGTTTCTTTGCGCTTAATAAGACCCTTACGCTTCACGCGACGCAATGTTTTAGAATGTTGGAGTATTTCGGTATCATTGGATGTTTGACAACAGTTTTGGTGGTTGAAAATAGATAAAATCTGTACAGTCAGTGTAATAATAAATATGTATGTATGTATGTAAACTCTTTATTGTGCAAAATAAACAAAAGAAATACAATTGACAAACACTGAGATACATGCACGAAGGCGGACTTATCCCTTTAAGGGATCTTTTCCAGTCAACCTTTGAGTGGATGAAAGGAGTATTATAGTAGTAATTGTATTAGTATGTAGTCAAAGTTTCAAAAATAAGTACCATACGCTCTTACACCGGCGTAATAAGGTCGTGGGACATATTTTTAAAAAGTTCATATCGATACTTATTTTTGCACTTGACCGTACATCACTCAATAGGGGACCGCTTTTTTTAACATACTCATCACTTCATAATTAAGTCGTTTGACGACGTGGTTGGCTTAGTTGCTAGTGACCCGGCCTGCGAAGCAAGCGTCCCGGGTTCGAATCCCGGTAAAGGCATATATTTGTGTGATGAGCACGAATATTTGTTCCTGAGTCATGGATGTTTTTATCTATTTAAGTATGTGTTTCTCTATACAAGTATATATCGTTGTCTAGTACCCTAACACAAGTCTTACTAGCGCTTACTTTGGGACTAGGTCAATATTTGTGTGAATTGTTCGATATGTTTGAAAAAAAAAGTCATTTCGTATAATTTTATTTCGTTTTTCATAACACATGGATAACAAGAGGATGGTTTAAAAATGTAATTCTGTCAAATTTTTTTTCTGTAAATTTTGTTGAAATATGAAGGTAATTAGCATTAGTTTAGCAACCCATCACTATTGATTCCACTACTGATTCCATTTTCCACCTACACGCCCACAATCTTGCTAAATGTGGCCTGTAGGCACCTGCTACCTTAGGCCCTGTCTACCCCGTAAGGGATAAAGTCGTGATTTGTATAATTTAGTGGCAGCGCCGCGTCAGTATTTACAACGATACAATCTTAAGTCTTGGCCAAGGATCCCGAAAAAACCGCACAAAATCGATCACGACATACAAAACTTTACTGAAAAGAACCAAATATCTCTTCCCAAATGAATTCCAAATGACACAAATCTATCCTTTCCCACCACATTTGTTAGCCCCAAACCCTTTTATTCACAACTACATAAGAAAAGGGTCTATGAACAAAAAAACGCCTCAATCGCTCGACTGTTTCTTGCCTCTTAACATAGTATCAGTCCAGTAAGTTATCTACATAATTATACAGACTTTATTGCGCGTTACATAATAATAAAACATAGTTGTTTATTTAGTTCATAATTTTAAGTTTTGTTGGCAAATAAGACATAAATTGCCATTAATTGTTGCTTGCCGCAACATTATGCTGAGTGGGGTCCACTTTACACCATATCGGAACTAGTCCTTAGTATATATTGTATTTCTCCTTGTTTTATGTCTACGTGTATCAAATGTGTGTAAATAAATGTTTGTCTCTCTCTCTCTCTCTCAAATTCTCTATTATTGTGGTCAAGCTCTACAAACGTAAGTAAGTATGTAAGTAAATGCTTTATTGTACAAATATAAAGAAACAGATACAATTCACTATCTCTAATCCCTATAAGGGATCTCTACCAGTTAACCTTTGAGTAGATGAGAGGAGCATTAAACGAGGGACCGACAAAGTGTAAGTTGTAACGGGAGTTGATACGGGGGTTGAAATGTAATGGGAGTGTACCTGTTTTCCACGACTTGACTTCACTATATCTCGGAGACAGTAAAGTAAAGATATTAAATTGTCCATTACATTTGTGGAGTTTGATCACAATAGAGAAATCTTAAGGTGACAAAAATAATATAATACTTACAACATAGTAGAAAGTAGTACAAAGGAGAATTTTAAATATAAAAAAGTTTCCAGTTCATGAGCTAGTAACGAAAGGGAATCTTTCAAAATATAATCACTTAGACCATTACGTGCGGAGAAAGAAGAAAACGATTAAAAATTATACAAACAAAAAACATTTACCTTGCTTTATTCTACATTGAAATAGACCTCCGCAAAGTTACGCATGATTCAATAAAATTATTAAAAATTATAAACAGCAATAAAAAATAATAATTTTCCAAATCGGTTGACAACTGACGGAGTTCTGAGGTATCAAACACAAAAAAATACAATCGAATTGAGAACCTCCTTAATTTTTTGAAGTCGGTTAAAACAATAGACATTTACGAGCACATTTAAAATTAAAGAAGCAACTTGAAACGCAAACAGCTTTCTTGAAAGAGTTGTTCGTAGATAGCTTACTGGGCTTAGACTGCGATCCTTTCTTTTACTTTTTGCCACATTTTCCGCCTAAATTCTGCCCTACTTAAGGTTACGTCAGAATTTGAACCTTAAGACGCTTCCTTTAAGACTATCAATGGTTCTTAGATACTTGAAATTTACTAAGGCACTTGAGGATGGTACGTGCGACGTCGGTAGCTACACAACGTATTTCCGATTAAATTTAGACCAAAGTTAGGAATCCTTACTAACCCTAATACGTACATCCATAAATCACGTCTTTACCCTTTACGGGGTAGACGGCCAAAGTAACAATACCTAACGGCAACGTTTAGCATGATTATGGGCGTAGAGGTGAAAAGTATCTAGATGAACTGGTTTTTTTTTGGTAGATCGATTTATCGCCCCGAAACCCCCTGCATGCTAAATTTCATGAAATTCGTTGGAGCCGTTTCCGAGATTCAGATTATTCACTACATAGTCATCTAACATAGTATAAAATAAAGTCGCTTTCTCTGTCCCTATGCCCCTATGTCCCTATGTATGCGTATATCTCCAAAACTACACAACGGATTTTGATGCGGTTTTTTTAAATAGATGGAGTGATTCAAGAGGATGGTTTTTATGTATAATTCTACGCAGACGAAGTCGCGGGCAGAAGCTATTACTAATAAAAAAAGTTAATTCCAAATACACTTTGTTGGCCAACCGCTGCAGCAATCAACTCCTAATTGCTCCAGCTGTAAAAAATACTGCGTTCAACTTCCGAACAATGAACATAAAAATTTACGCCACCGCTTAACTAAATTTACGACATGTTTTATGTTTCATCTGAACTTTGTGGTCTAAGTAAGTGCTCTACGTTCCGAGGTTATGAAAATAAGGTTTAATTAAAAGGTTTCGGGTTAATTTAAAACAAAAACATGCCAAGGGCGAGTCCGAGTTGGGCTCAACATCGTATTGCAGTGTGTACACACGGCAATATAATCAGGTAAGCACCTACGCACGCTCGCGCCGTATCTATCATGCTTACCGAATAGCTTTGCTGTGTGTACACTTGTACAGGTGTCTTCCCTAAGTAAGTAAGCAAATTGAATAGGGAGATAAGAGGACAAGGTCAAATAATTACTTAATATTTCTTTTGGGTATGGATAAGCCTTTGATCACTACCTTCTATAGGTACCTATAAAACAGTACCGTGACTGACTGACTGACAGACAAGGCACAGCCTAAACCACTAGACCTAGGAACTAGGAACTTGAAATTTGGCAGACGCATATCTTAAGTATCCCAGAGGAGCACTAAGAAGGGATTTTTTGAAATTCCCACGGGATAGGGAATAAATGAGGCTTATATATTTCTCAGTAACTGTTTTATATATGTCTCAATAACTTAGTAACTATTAAGCCATGTACATAACATTTAAAGATATTTAATATACAATATGTACCTACATTCAGATCGGTCCATGACGCCCTGTAAATGATACATAAGATTAGATTAAAATTAACTTATGTTTACAATTAAAATATGATAAAAATTACATGAAAATAACAGCCATCCAATGATAGTATTTGCTGTTAGACAAATTTCGTATAACTTCTGTAATTTTTAACATGAAACTACCGTGAGACTTAATCATCATTACACATAAACGGATAACTCACGTATAAAAAGCCGAGTGATGCTCGACATGTTTCGGACTATTTCGTAGTCCTTTTTCCAAGAGCGCTCGCTCCGGCGGCAGCGACACGAACACTGCGCGCCACTACGAAACAGTCCGAAACATGTCGAGCATCACTCGGCTTTTTATACGTGAGTTATTCGTTTATGTGTAATAACTTCTGTAATCTTTACATAGCATTGCATAATATTCTGTTTCACTAAAAGCTGAATCTGGAAGCTGAGTATGGAAGGTGTATCACTGAAAGATAGAATAAGGAATAGTGTGATAAGGGAACGTGCTGGTGTGAAAGAGGATATAGTGACCAGGATAGAAAAAAGTATGCTTAGTTGGTTTGGTCACGTAGAGCGGATGGATGAAAGTAGACTAACTAAACAGTATCTATATGGGGAGTGTGAATGGTAAAGTTGGGAGGGGAAGGCCTAGACCAGGGGTGGCCAACGGGTCGATCGCGATCGACCGGTCGATCGCGCCTGTTAGTCCAGTCGATCGCGGCAAGGCAAAAAAAAAATATGTGGACCAGACTGCGCAACGTAATCACCAACTGCTGATTTAAGGTTTCATGAAGTATGTAATTGGTAGATCGCACAGGGTTTCGTTAGTAAACAGGAGATCTTGGGTGTAATCAAGTTGGCCACCCCTGGCCTAGACGGACGTTTCGAGACCAAATAGGAGACGTTTTGGAAAAAGGTCAGGTCAGGAGTACCCGAAACCGACGAGCATGTATGAAGAGATTGATGAATGTGGATGAAGCAAAAGAAGTATGTCAGGATCGTGGCAAGTGGAACAAAGTAGTCTCTGCCTACCCCTGTGGGAAAGCGGCGTGACGGCATGTATGTATGTATGTATGAATCTGGACCAGGAAAGAACTGGTAAATAAATGTAGCCCATAAATTTTCTTAAATGACTTGAAAACTAATTTTACATTGAAATTCCAAAACGAATATAGTCAATTTGCGAATTATACTTGGACCAAGTGAGATTGTGGACGAGTTAGGAATGTGGACAGAATGGGAAACATGGACGAAATTAACCTAAAGCCAATTGACGCCCGTGACTATTACAGAGTACAGCTGAAAATTCCAATTAATCTTTTCAATCTAAACGAACGATATTTTAACAGAAGTTGCTTTTCAATTCAAAACGATCGTTAACTTTCGAATATCCATCTATCGTTTGAAGAGATAGGTATATTCTGTCTCGATTAATCTAAATTGGAATTTTAATGTAACCGTGGCTTGGGAAATCCAATCGATATGAAAACTTAAAGCAAATAAACGCTACCGTCGTGGAGTCCAAAGTTTTTTCATTTGCCAATGATTCTAACTTTGCGTTCAGATCAGGGGTCGGCAGGTTATCTCAATATTGATTACTCAGATCTCTTACCCCTTGAAGGCTGAGTTTTTTCTTATCAACGTTTAATAATGATAATATCTATATAATAATATCTTGGGACAATTGACACCAATTGACCTAGCCCCAAACTAAGCAAAGCTTGTAATATGGACACTAGACAACGGATAAACATACTTATATAGATAAATACATAGGTACTTAAATACATATTAAACATCCAAGACTCGAGAACAAACACTCGTATTTTTCATACAAATATCTGCCCCGACCGAGGATCGAACCCGAGACCTCAAGCTTCATAGTCAGGTTCTCTAACCACTGGGCCATCCGATCGTCTCTATAGTTTCTATATGAAAAGAATAATCATCAATTATCATATCAAATAATCTTGCTAAATGTGGCCTGTAGGTACCTGTTACCTTAGGCTCTGTCTACCCCGTTAGGGATAAAGACGTGATTTGTGTATGTATGTATGTATGTATGTATCATATCAAATTATGGTATCACTAACGCGCCAGTTGCCGACTCCTAATAACGAGGACAGTAAAACAGTCAAAAACCGTTTAACTTCATACATACACAACACGTCTTTATCTCTTACGGGTTAGACAGTGCCTAAGGTAACAAAACTAAATCTAAAATTATTGAAAAAAAGGGCGTATAGGTGGAAAGGGAAATCAAAATAGTGATGGGTTGCTAGCCGCATCGCCTATAACATGATACCTAAGACTTTCGCCTATTCCCTCGATGGGCTTTTAACATCTGCGCGGGAAGAGAAGCAACCGGTAAATTCTATGTTTTTTTTTACTCCCAGACCAGCATGGAAGAAACAACACATCAAATTTAGGAATATACATTTTCTCGTCAAAAATATCCTTAGCGCATTGCAAGTCATTCCGTAAGCCAGATAATTTGAATTTCCAATCATTTCCTTCGAATACAACCGAAGTCCGACGGAATATATACATCTCATTAGCCTTGACAAATGAAGACTATGCTAAAACGCATGACTGTTGTCGTTTTGTTTGCAAAAAGAACATAATACATTTGCTATTGCGATACTACAAACCAAAAACGTGGGGTGCGAGTCGGGTTACCTCCGCGTGTGGTCAAGAAGAGCTGCGGTTCCTTTTTGGATCCGTCCGAGGGGAAGAGCAGTGATTGGTCCGGTGCATCCTGGGCATCGGCTAATGATTTCTTGGCGGTCTCCGAGGGATATCAATGACCGTTGGCTAAGAGCCCGACAGGGGGGGGGGGGGTCTTTTGACCGTGTTCTACCGTACAACGTTGCCGACATATTTGTCACAATATTTTTGGCTGCTGTATTTATTACTTTTGCTGTAAATTTTTGTTTATAATTTTAAATTTTTAGCCTAAGTTTTATTTTTACTCAGTTATTTTTAAGGTAGCCTTAGTTTATATTTTAATCAATACTTTTGTAATCATTTACAAAATAAATTTGTTATTTATAATGTATGAACAATTACTGCCATATTGACATTTATTCAATTCTGGGGTCTGATAAAGTAAATCAATCAAAAAACCCCACAAAGTCCACACCATGTTTAACGAAAACTATCTTGATTGCAGTATTCATTTGACCTAAACCCCCAGAGTATATGCGAGACTCCCTATGTTTTTTATATAACACTACTAGCTATCGCCCGCGGCTACGCATCCGTTCCAGATTTTTTTTCTAAAAACAGTAACAAACACAACTGAAAAAGAATTATCTAATTCGGTGCAGTCGTTTGGAAGTTATGCGCGTACATAAATTTCGAAGATTTACTTTTATTCAAAGAAAGGTGATGCACGTCACAATGTTTTCTTTTCTTTCTTCTCTGTCCTTCTTCTTCCGCAGCATCAATCACTAGCACCTCACACTACTCTCTCGTTTCCCCGATTGCATCATACTTTGTATCTCCATCAAACTCATCCCCTTCGTCTCAGGCACCATGAACAAGGTAAAGAAGAACCCAAACACGTTGACCGCTGCGTAGATCCACATAGGCGTGTAGTACCCGAAAGCGTCAGCCAGTGGGGCAAAAGTCGAGATTGATAACAAACCGACGAAGGCAGTACAGGTCATTATTGTTGCTGGCCCTATACTCCTCACGTTTGGTCTGAACATCTCACTCATTAATGTCACAGGAACCACGTTGACACCTGAAAACAATGATGATAAGTGAGTACTACCTATGGACATCCGCAAGACTAGAGAATTACAGCGTTGCAGTGGCGTGCAGAGGACGCCAGAGTAAGCAACAGTAGAGTGACGGTAGGCAGCAGAAGCTTGGCCGTAAGCAGCAGGAGAGTGATGGAATACAATTTGTACGCGCTGCTTACCCTGAAGATCCACTGCACACCCTAGAGCGTTGCCAACATAAAGGGTTAAGATGGAATACCGCCAGACAGTCATTTTGTCGGTTGTCTTACTCTTCGCGCCGGAACACAACAGCGCTAGTACCTACTGCTATTTGGCGACAAGATTAGCAAGTAAGACAGACCTGTACAAGTTCTTACCGCCCGCTAAAAATACCAATCATTACTTCACCCTGTCCTTCATAAAGGTTCCAATGATATACGTGATTGATGAATTACTAAACATATGCGATGGACGCAACTGTGATGGCAATGGCACGTAACAGACATCCTTGAAGAGTACGAGTATGCGTGTTGGTATATAAAATACTATGTAGTACACACTTATGTCGCGACGCGTCGACGGCGCCAAGGTCTTGGATCGAAATAAACAACTAATTGAATTACTTCCAACATTTCTTAAAAATGCCAAACAAGTTGAGAAATGCATCATGTTGATGAATGGCAGTCTTCGACGGTGCGGTTTAATCGGTGTTTTTGGCCATTAACTTGCAAAATCTGGAACGAGCTTCCCGCTGGGGTCTTCCCATCGAGTTACGACCTGGGTGCCTTTAAGAGGCGAGTGTACATTTTTCTGCAGGGCCGACAACGCACTGGCATCGCGTAAAGAGCGGGTGTCTATAGACAGTGGTGATCATTTAACATCAGGTGACCCACTAGTTCGTTTGTCTGGCCTCTCTAACATAAAAAAAAGAAATTTAAAACTGTATCCCATTGCTTGTGTTAAAAATTCAACTAAGTTGGTCTTCGTGCAAGGATCCGGATTGCTACCACCGTACGGATTGGTGGTATTTATGCTCACTTACCATCAGGTGACCCATGACATTTTGTTTATTTGCTGTCCTTATAGAATATTAAAAAAAAACTTACCGACACTAAAGCTGAGTAGGAACAAGATGAGAGCGACGAGTGGCATCCACCGTATATGTGGAATAGATGGATGATCGATCGATTCCAGATAAAAATATGCCCCAAACACCGCCTGAAACAAATCAAACTAAGCACAAAAAACATTCGCCAACATTTACATACCTTAATCTATCTATTCCCACATCTAAGTACACAAATGAATCCCTGTCTCCCCTAGTCATGGTATTACGTGTGAACCGCTAGACCGATTTTTCTAATTACTTTTGTGTCGTTATCTTTGTCAGAATGTTCTTAATAACATACACACACATTTACAAATCACGTCGTTATCCCTTACGGGGTAGTGTGAAGAGATCGTATATCGTGTTGCTATATCAACGCTCTTTACTGTTTACACCTTGACTTTGTCACTGCTTGTTAAAACATAATTGTTCCTATGAAGTTGTTCTATTTATTAAAACTGAATAATATTGCTTTATAAACTGTTATATTATTAAAATACATTGCAAAAACTTAAAATGGTAGCAGAGAAGAAAATAGATCCATAAAAACTCTTAAATATTTGAAGTGAAGTGTTAAACTCGTGCAACATACTTACGACAATGCCGAAAACAACATATCACATTGAACCTTTGGATAAAGACAACTATGATACATGGGCGATACAAGCTGAAGCAGTGTTAGTAAGAAACAAACTGTGGAAGTATGTTGTAGATCAATTATCTCCAACTCCAAACGCCGCTGAACTTGACGGCGACAGAGAAGCAAAATCCGAGCTCATTCTGCTGATTGCACCATCTCAACTAAAAGACTTAAAAAAGTGCACGTCCGCAAAAGCTCTATGGGATAAATTAAAGGAAATACATGCGAGTAAAGGTCCCGCGCGAAAAGCGACTCTTCTTAAGCGGTTGATACTGACAAAACTAGAAAACAACAACGTTCGTGAACACCTAAACAAATTCATGGACACCGTAGACAAGTTGTCAGAAATGGACGTAGAAATAAATGAGGATTTACTAACAATCCTAATGCTCTACAGTCTCTCCTCTGAATACGAAAACTTTCGTGTAGCTATGGAGTCACGCGATGTTCTACCAAAGCCAGAGGAACTCAAGATTAAAATAATTGAAGAGAGCGACGCTCGACACCGTGACGTCGAGGTCAGCCCGCAGCAACTAACTGAAGATGAAAACGCACTCTATGTATCTTGCAAAATTTGTAAGAAATCGGGACGAAAAATCTTTCAGAAGAAGAATCACAAAATTTGTTCTAACTGCTGGAAGAAAAATAAAGACTCAAATTTTAAAAGCTCCCTCTACGCTGAAGAGTGTTTCCTCGCTTCAAACCAAAACAACCAGAATGACTGGGTACTTGACAGCGGCTGTACCTCCCATATGACTTATCAGCAAGAGTATTTTGAAAACATAACGAGTGTTTCAAGAAAACTTAAATTTGCTTCAGAACAGCATTCTACTGAAATTAAAGGTGAAGGCAGAGTAACATTAAAAAACGAACATGGGATAATTAATCTCGAAAACACTCTGTACGTTCCCTCACTTTGCAAAAATCTACTATCAGTGTCGAAAATGACTGAACATGGAGCTTCTGTTACTTTCGATAAAGACAAAGCGTTCGTACGCAATAAGACAGGAGATTTGCTTATGACTGCAGAAAAGTCTAGAAACAGTGGTCTCTACTATGTCAAATCGCAAAACGTCGAACTAAATTACGCAGCTACGAGTACGTCTGAAACAATATCAAACAATACGAAGAAAGACTCCTTACTAGACTGGCACAAGAAGCTTGGACATATGAACGACAAAGACCTCCATCTAGCGCTCAAAAACGAGACTTTGCTTGGACTAAACTTTGATAAAGAAGAGTCTCTGTCAGATTGCGACGCATGCATTCAGTCAAAAATGACTCGTGTGCCAAGCCCTCCACAAAGAACAACTCCTCGTACTACTGAACGCTTGGAGATTGTCCACAGTGACGTGTGTGGTCCTGTCACACCTTCATACGGAAAAAACCGGTACTTTGTCACTTTCATTGACGATTACAGTAGATATGGACGTGTCTACTTCATGAAAAAGAAATCTGAAACACTAGATCATTTCAAAGTCTACAAACAAGAAATGGAAACTTTTACTGGAAATAAGATTAAGCACTTGCAAACAGACAACGGCACAGAATATGTCAACGGCAGATTTCAAGCCTATCTACAGGAACAAGGGATTGCAAGACGTTTATCTGCACCCTATACTCCACACCAAAACGGTATTGCTGAACGGAAAAATCGCACATTACTGGAAAAAGCGAGAGCGATGCTTATTGACGCAAAAGCACCAATGCATCTGTGGGCAGAAGCCATCAACACGGCGAACTATCTATCCAATAGAAGCGTAAATAGTGCTATAGAAAACAGAACGCCATTTGAGAAATGGGTCCTAAGAAAACCATGCGTCAATCATCTCCACACTTTTGGAACTAAAGCATTTGTACTATTGAAAGGTCGTGCTAAGGGTTCCAAGTTTGCACCTAAGGCAATTCCAGGAGTTTTCGTCGGATATTCTGACACCAGCAAGGCGTACAGAATATATGTTCCTACCAAACGCAAGTCATATATTTCCAAAGATGTAAGAATTGTCCAGACAAATTTTTATTCAAATTCTGTTGACAATATAGACAGTCTTACTCATTCTGTTTCGATTTCAAATCCAAAAATCGAATTGACTGTTGAAGATGCTCAAGATGAACTGATTTCAATTCCAAACGGTCCAGATTCCACTCAGCAAAACGGTACTTTTGATCAAGAATATAACACGGATGATGAA
Source organism: Pandemis cinnamomeana (assembly GCA_932294345.1). Classification (NCBI taxonomy): domain Eukaryota; kingdom Metazoa; phylum Arthropoda; class Insecta; order Lepidoptera; family Tortricidae; genus Pandemis; species Pandemis cinnamomeana. The sequence goes on along the minus strand of OW028724.1, from coordinate 3,308,241 downwards.
CAGCAAGAATTTTACGATACTCCTGATCATGAATATCATGATGTTGTAGTAGAACAACCTGAACCCGAATTGAATCAACATGAAAATGAAGCCGAAGCTCAACCTGAACCTGACCAGAGGCATTATAATCTGAGAAACAGATCAGCGATACAGCAACCACAACGGTATGATGACTTTGTACTGGCAGCTGTTGCTGGAGTAGAGAATCTACCTAAGGATCCAGAAACTTACAAACAAGCCCTGGATTCTCCTTATAAAGAAAAATGGCTCGAAGCCATGTTAAGCGAGATAAATTCACTACATGAAAATCAAACCTGGGACTTAGTGAATTTGCCTAAAGGAAGGAAAGCACTACCATGCAAATGGATTTACAAATTGAAAATGAATCCAGATGGCTCAATCGACAAATTTAAAGCGAGGGTAGTTGTTAAAGGTTACTCCCAACAACAAGGCGTGGACTACGATAAGACATTTAGTCCAGTGGCTCGCCTTAGCACCATACGAGCAATCATAGCAATTGCAGCCAAAGAAAATTTAAACTTACGACAATTTGATGTGGCAACAGCCTTTCTTAATGGATCAGTTAAAGAAGAAATTTATGTCAAACAGCCTGAAGGCTTCCATGACGGAACCAAACGGGTTTGTAAACTCAAGCGCAGCTTATATGGACTGAAACAGGCACCGCGCTGCTGGAATTCGTGCATAGCCGAATTTTTAGAAAAAGTTGGTTTTCAACAAAGCGAAGCAGATCCTTGCCTTTATGTTAGAATGAGAGGACAGGTTAAAGTCTTAATTGGATTATACGTTGATGATGGACTTGTAGCGTCAAGCACGACTGCTGCAGCTGACGAGTTTATCGAGGAACTTAAAACAAAATTCAAGATAACTTTTAAACCTGCCTCCTATTTTCTGGGCATGGAGATTACAACTGAAAACAATGAAATAACACTTGGTCAACAAAACTACACAAAAAAGGTTCTTGGAAAGTTCGGTATGCTGAATAGCAAATCAACGCCGACTCCCATAATCAAAGATAGTATCACCGATGTAAGAAAGTTAATAGAAGGTTTCTGGAGGCCTGGAATAATGCAATATCTGACTCACCAAAATCGACGAGCTGATGGTTTCCTGGGGGCCCCCGTCTGTATCTCCATAGGTCACTGGCTGAACTAGTCAGGGATTTTAACACTGTGGTGCTAATGAAAGTTTTCAGGTGAAAATAGATTGAAAGAAAGGGATCGTTTTGTGCGTGCGTGCCGCCATTCGAAGTTGCTAATAAGAGCCTGTGAAGACTGTCGCAGGGGGGCAGCACTGTCGCGTCGCTTCGTTCGGAAATCAGATATACACCATTCCAGTAATAATTTTGAAAAATGACGTTTAGAAATGGGAACTAAAATTGTATGTGCTAAACGATGCGAACGGTATAAAAATAAAAATAAACTAATTTAAATGTAGGAAAGTACGGAACATGCCGCCGGCCTTAAAATAAGTGAATTATTTTAACTAATATTAAACCTAAGTAGTATACTAATAGATACCTAAGACTCTTAGTCTATAGGCAATGGACAAATTTTTACGATAGGTCTTTTCGTGTAAAAATTACCCATGCGTAACGTAACTACACGGGTAACACCATCGGCACCCGGGTGCAGCTCGTGCACACGCGCGAGGCGCCACTGCAGGGGCGGCAGGCCGTCGTCGCGCACCACCACCACAGTGCCCTCCGACACCGGGGACTCGCCTTCATCGCGGAACCATCGGCCCCGCTGTTGTAATTGGGAAAGATATTCGGTGCTCCACCGCTTCCAGAAATGACGAACAGCCTGCTGTATGACCTGCCAGCGTTGAAGACGGCTGGGTCGTTCATCACTGAAGTCATACTCGGGCAACGCGGTCAATGGCTCCCCGACGAGGAAATGCGCGGGTGTGAGCGGCAACGGATCACTTGGATCACTGCTTAAGACGCAAAGTGGTCGAGAGTTGAGCACTGACTCAATCTGACACAGGATAGTGTTGAACTCGTCATAAGTAAGGGTTTGTGTTCCTATCACACGATAAAGATGTGTTTTAAAACTTTTTACGCAAGATTCCCAAATCCCACCAAAGTGACTTGCGTAAGCTGGATTGAAATGCCAGGTAATTCCGGAATCCATTAATTTTTTATTAAGTTCGAGCTGAGTAGAATCTGTCTTTAAAAAATCAAAAAGTTCCTTAAGATATCTATCACACCCAACAAAGTTACGACCGCAGTCCGAATATATGTCTGAACAAAGTCCCCGTCGGGACACGAAACGCCTTAATGTGTTTAGAAAAGCTTCGGTGGATAAATCTGGCACTAACTCCAAGTGACACGCCTTTGTGGACATGCAAACCATAACAGCGACGTAGGCTTTGAAAAGTTTTGAGTTACGAAAATTGCTCGACCTTAATTGGAAATAACCAGCGAAATCTACCCCGACGTGTAAGAAGGGGCGCAACGATCTTACCCGCGCTGCGGGAAGAGCCGCCATCTGGGGTTGTGGAGCGGGGCGAGGCCGCGCTCGGAAACACTGTACGCAGCGGCGGGTGCGCATGCGTACCGCGTCGCGCGCGGACAGAATCCAATACTCTTGGGAAAGAATGAATTGCAATGTCTGCGGCCCTACGTGTAGATTGACCCTATGATAGTGATCAATTATTAAGCTCGTTAAATGATGTCCTTTCGGGAGTAAAATTTGATGCTTCGCGTTGTATGACGTATGAGCTCGATCAATCCTGCCGCCGACCCTGAGAAGACCCCCACTGTCGACGAAGGGTTTCAGTTTTTGTAAACGATCTGAACAATTTTTATTAGATTTTATTTTTGAAAGGTCATCCGAAAATTGCTCACTTTGAACAAGAGAGATTAGACGCGAAAGTGCGCGCTTAGATTCGTGGACTGTTATATGTTTAGAATAATTTTTAAGTTTGCGACATTTTTCTATGAAGCGGAAAGTGTAGGAAACCACACGTACAAGTTTAGAAAGTGATGAAAATCTAGAAATAAATTCTGTATCAGTCTTATCCGTACTGTCCACTGTCGACACGAGAACGTTACTTCGTTTTTCTTCGTCTGTAATGAAATCAAGGTTAGATACGGGCCACTCGGCCTCAGGACGTTTAAGCCAAGAAGGGCCGTAGAACCAAAGCTCCTGGTCGAGTTCAGACGGTAAGACTCCGCGCGATGCTGGGTCTGCAGGATTATCTGCTGACCGTACATGGCGCCACCGAGATGCCGGGACGCGACTTGTTACTTCCGTAATCCGATTTGACACAAACGTACGCCATTCGTGCGACGAAGATCGTAACCAGGCCAAAGTGATCGATGAATCACTCCAGGCATAGACATCGTTATTTGAAATCAAACCCGAAAAGGTACTCAGTACGGTCTCAATCAATTTTGAGAGAAATACAGCCCCACACAGCTCCAAGCGAGGTATTGAAATGCGTTTTAAAGGCGCTACCTTCGTTTTTGCCAAAACGAGATGGACATGAATATTGTCGTGTATGTCTGTGACGCGTACGTATACTGTCCCCGAGAACCCCTTTTCAGAGGCGTCCGAAAAGCCGTGGACTTGTATATACCTGCTCTCAGGAAAGGCATGACGCGGAATAGAAATTGATTCAAGCAGGGGCAGCTCAGAAATGAAATTAAACCAATCGTCAGAGATTGATTTCGGTGGGGTTTCGTCCCACGATATTCCCGAGATCCAAAGCCGTTGAATTAAGTGTTTCGCAAACAGTGTTATTGGAGAAAGAAGACCAAGCGGGTCAAAAATTTTAGAAATCTCCGCCAGTATGATCCTTTTTGAACAAGTCGCAGGACTTGGTTTGACCTCATAACTGAAAGTATCTGATTTCGGAAACCACTTAAGGCCTAATACTTTGACCGAAGTGTCACCATCCAGGTTGGAAATCGCTAACGCTTCGTTGGGCTCCGCATTAGAAGTCACAGAAGACATTAACTCTGGACGGTTACTTGTCCATTTTCTGAGGTCGAAAGACCCCGTCTGGCACAAAGAAATAAGCTCTTGTTGAAGAAGCAACGCTTCATCAAGCGAACTCGTACCTGAAATGACGTCATCGACGAAGACATCCGAAAGTAAAATCTTAGAAGCCTTAGGAAAAGAAGCACTTTCGTCAATAGCGAGTTGACGAAGGGTTCGTAAGGCAAGAAACGGAGAAGACGCGACTCCGAACGTCACTGTGCATAATCGAAATTCCTGAACAGGCATGTCAGAACTGGTGCGCCAGAGGATACGCTGATAATCACGGTCTTCTGATCGCAGGGAAATGAAACGGTACATCATCTTGATATCTGCAGTAAATACCACTTTGTGCAAACGAAATTTAAGAAGAACCTGCACGATGTCTTGGTGTAATTTTGGTCCAATGAGAAGATTATCGTTTAGGGAACGACCGTTTGTGGTTTTGCATGAGGCATCAAATACCACACGGACCTTGGTTGTGGTACTAGAAGATTTAACCACACAGTGGTGAGGAATATAGTAGGGCGTCGAAGAGGGTGCCAAAGACTCATCAACGAGCTCCATATGACCGAGGTCAATGTACTCTTGGAGACATTTAACATAGTCTGACTTCAAATCAGGATTGCGTTCAAGCCTCTGTTCCAGCTTGATTAAACGCGAAAGAGCAATGTCACGTGATTCACCCAGGGGAGGGGCGTCTGGCTTGAAAGGAAGAGCAACGATAAATTTGCCGGTTTCATCTCTCGAATGAGTTTGGACGAAAATGGATTCGCACCTAGCCTCGTCTGGCGTAAGCGGTTTCACTTCCGGTACGGATTCTAATTCCCAGAACTTTTGAAGGTCGATATCACTTTGACAGGAATTGAAACTGGCATGTAACTGAAATTTCGTGTCCCTAGCAGGAACCCGACCATTCAGTAAATAGCCGAAAATGCTATTCATAGCGACTGGAGTCCCAGGAGGTCCGACTACGTTGTCCTGAAGCAACACACTGCCCGTGTAATCCGATCCTAACAACAGTTCTACTGGACGCGAGGAGCGGAGCTCGGGGTCCGCGAGGGTCAGATTCTGCAAATGCGGAAGTTTTTCGACCGAAAAGTTGACATTGGGCACGTAGCTTGTAATTTTAGGCAAAATATGCGCTTCGATTAACAGCTTGGGCTCGACTTTACCACGAGGCGTCACCTCGACCACGACGTAACCACGGGATTTTTCGTCCTTGTCACCTATTCCTGTAACGGTTAAGTCACACGCAGCATGAAAACGACGTAAATTCAGACGCTGAACACATGACTCTGCAATAAGAGTAGCCTGAGAACCCTGGTCTACCAGAACCCGCACGGGGACAGGCGCGCAGGGCGGAGGCGCGGGCGCCGCCGAGCGGACGTCCACGACCGCCGTGGTGAGTAAAACGTTGCACGGCGTGCGAGCGCGCGTGCCGCAGTGCGTCATGCTAGGCGGCGCAGCGGCGGCGGCGGCGGCCGCAGCGACCGGGGGCGCCGGGAGTGAACCCGAGCGCGCCGCTTGCCCGTTTTCATGTAACGAGGAATGATGACGTTGCGAACAAACTTTACACGTAAATCTCGAAAAACAATTTTTAGTGTCGTGTCCGACGTGAAGACAGTTGATACACACGTTGTTTTCACTGATGAAAGTCTTACGATCATTAATTGATTGTTTAAGAAAATCTTCACATTTATTTAAAATGTGTGAAGCCGATTTGCAATAAATGCATACTTTGTTCGACTTCGGCGAACCATTATTAGTCGAAGACTCGACGTTAAATTGCACCGACCGCATCGGGCTATGTTTCGTAGAAACATTAGAAAATGTGCGAGTACGCGCGGGCGAGTGTACATATTCCGACTGCGCGCGCGCGAAAGATTGCCGCGGCGACGGCGGCGAGCGGCGCGCCGGCGCGGGCGCGGCGGCGGCCGGGCGCGGGCAGCCGGGCGCGCCGCCGGCCGTGCCCAGCATCACCTCGTGAGCGGCCAGCTCGCGCCTTAGGAACTCGAGTAGTTCCTTATAATCGGGCATCTCCGAAGAAGACGACAAAGAGAGTTCAAAGCGTCGACGAATGTTGGGAGACATTTTTCGTAACAAAATATTCAGAAGAATAAAACTCCATTCCGAAATAGGCAGACTTAAGGCACTGAGTGCCGTCAAGTTTTCTTGAAAAACATTTAAAAGATTACGTAAACCAACGTAGGTATTTTTATCAGTAAGAGGTTCCAGGTCTAGAATATTGTCTAAATGTTTCGTAGCAATGATCCGTTTATTCTCGTATCTATTGCTCAATATCGTTAAAGCGATGTTATAATTCGCGTCTGTAATGGGAAGAGACTTTATCAGGTTGTATGGTTCGCCTTTTAACGTTAGCAACAAGTACCTAAACTTCTGCACATCTGAAAGGTCAACATTGTCATGAACAAGCGATTTGAACAAGTCGTAGTACGCTGCCCACTCAGTGGGCTGCCCACTAAATGACGGTAACGGTAGCGGAGGTAAGTTCAACCCGCGGGAACTGTGCGACACGACGTTGTCTTTAATATCATTGCCGACCTGACTACTGCGACGCTGCAGAATCTTGTAGGTGTCGGCAGCCACTTGAACCTGATAGTATAAATCATCAAACTTATTGCGGAAAGACAGCTGCTCCTCTTTAGAAAAGCTATTATTTTTAGCTAAAGATTTTTCAATCTTAACCTGTACCTTAAGAAACTCTTTTTTAATTGAGCATAATTCTTTAATTCTACAACGAAATTGCATTTCATCGGATTCGGAACATTCTGCCATTTTTTGTAACGTGTTCAATTGAATGTCTCGCTCGAAATATAATTGTTCGATCTCCATCGTGTGGGAAATCTAATAAGAAAACGTGAACAAAATGTGTTTGTTTGTTGAAAATATTATTACGCAGTAATACGTAATTATTTATAACTGGTACGGTCGCAATGTGTACCTATACCTAATAATTTTAGTGACGAAATAATTGCATCACAAAATTGAAAGAAAAGAAATTTGAAACTCGAACAGAACTAATATTATAATAAAATTATTTACCACGTAGTGCGTAAATAGAAGTAATACTGAAAAGAACACTTATTCTTATTATTATAATATTGATATTTATGGTATTAAACACGAAAATGCAACAATACCGAAATACGCAAGTAAAGTCAGGCGTCGCGCTTATACGCTAGACTTGGCGCCGTGGTGGCGGGCGACGCGCGGCGAGCGACTTATGCCTACCGCACGGTTATTGAAATAAAAAGTGCAAAATGAGAATTACGATGTAAAACTCGGAAATACAAATTTAATCGGTTACCTCACCACTTATTATAAGCGTAAGGTGGAATCACAGTAACTAAATCGGCACTTTTTCCTTAGTAAATCACACACTTGAAGACGGTAGCACGTCGGTACTTTCCAGAAAATGTTATCGTACTTGTAAATTAACTATGTAATGTAATTTAAACTATTAGCACACACAATATATCGAGCCAATCCGGTTCGTAGGAACAACTATTTATGTAAGAAAGTTAATAGAAGGTTTCTGGAGGCCTGGAATAATGCAATATCTGACTCACCAAAATCGACGAGCTGATGGTTTCCTGGGGGCCCCCGTCTGTATCTCCATAGGTCACTGGCTGAACTAGTCAGGGATTTTAACACTGTGGTGCTAATGAAAGTTTTCAGGTGAAAATAGATTGAAAGAAAGGGATCGTTTTGTGCGTGCGTGCCGCCATTCGAAGTTGCTAATAAGAGCCTGTGAAGACTGTCGCAGGGGGGCAGCACTGTCGCGTCGCTTCGTTCGGAAATCAGATATACACCATTCCAGTAATAATTTTGAAAAATGACGTTTAGAAATGGGAACTAAAATTGTATGTGCTAAACGATGCGAACGGTATAAAAATAAAAATAAACTAATTTAAATGTAGGAAAGTACGGAACAACCGATACAGAAGTAAGTGAAGAAAACACTAAAGTGTTTCCTTACCGATAGGCCGTTGGAGCCCTAACATACTTGGCAGTGGGTACAAGACCCGATATCGCATACGCTGTGAGCAAAGCATCAAGAAACCTGGAGACACCCACAGAAAATGACGTTATGCTAGTGAAACGGATCTTCCGTTATTTGAAAGGAACCGCCGACAAAGGCCTGGTTTATCGTCACACAAAGGAATCACCCAGAAACTTAATATGTTTTTCTGACTCTGACTTTGCAGGAGATCCACCGACTGGACGATCAACATCTGGATTGGTCTGTTTGCTATCAGGAGCTGCTATCAGCTGGAGAAGCCAAAGACAAACGATCGTATCGATTTCATCCACCGAAGCAGAGATTATCGCTGCCAGCGAAGCTGCACAAGAAATATTGTGGTTAAATGGCCTATTAAAAGATTTAGTCGTCTTAGAGAAACCTATACTCCACTTGGACAACGAATCGGCTGTAAAGCTATCCCACAATCCGAAATATGAGTACCACAAACGTACTAAGCACATCAAGCTCAAACATCTCTTTGTACGTGAGTGTGTCACCAATGGAGAACTGCTCGTGAAGCAAGTTCCATCCAAGATACAATTGGCAGATATGCTTACTAAGCCGCTTTTTGGTCCAAGATTGGAAGAATTGAGTGGAAAAATTGGATTGAGAAGAATTTCCAAATAGAATTTCCAAATTCTTAAAAGTTCAGAGGGTGTGAAGAGATCGTATATCGTGTTGCTATATCAACGCTCTTTACTGTTTACACCTTGACTTTGTCACTGCTTGTTAAAACATAATTGTTCCTATGAAGTTGTTCTATTTATTAAAACTGAATAATATTGCTTTATAAACTGTTATATTATTAAAATACATTGCAAAAACTTAAAAGGTAGACAGAGCCTATGGTAACAGGTACCTACAGGCCACATTTATCAAGATCGCGGGCGTATAAGTGGAAAATGGAATCAAAATAGTGATGGGTTGCTAGCCTCATCGCCTATAACATGACTCCTATTATTTTCGCCCATTCCCTCGATGGGCTTTTACCATCTGCGCGGGTAGAGAAGCAACTGGTACATTCTATGTTTTTAGGGTTCCGTACCTCAAAAGGAAAAAACGGAACCCTTATAGGATCACTTTGTTGTCCGTCCGTCCGTCTGTCAAGACCCTTTTTCTCAGGAACGCGTGGAGGTATGAAGCTGAAATTTATATCAATTACTCAGGTCTACTGTCCCTTGAAGCTGTGAAAAAATCAAACTTCTAAGCCAACGCAATCAAAAGATACAGCCGTTTATGCCGCAAATTTCCGCAAATTTTCAACTCTCAAGGGAATCAAAACCTACAAGGTAGTTCCCGTGAACGCAGAATCTTGAAATTTGGTATGAAGGTAGGTCTTATAGCACAGATTAAAGAATAATTGCGAAAACCGTAAATGTGTATGTATGTCTGTATATAGCAGTGACCAATATAAAGTAACCCCACACTGCGTACATTTTGCTTTGGAACAGGGCTCTGCTTACACTGGTTTTAGATATTTATAGATAATGATACGGAACCCTCGGTGCGCGAGTCCGACTCGCACTTGACCGGTTTTTTTTCTTTGCTCCCAGACCAGCATGGAGGATTCTTAATAACGTGTTTGAAAAAAAACTGGAACAGCTATTTAAAATTACTCAGAAAGTGTTTGGTGCCCTCGAAAAAGAAATTAAAGAATTTTTTTCATACCAAAATCAAACTGCAGCTAGCAGTAGACACTAACATCAAGGTCTTCCTTCCACGTCTGTTTATAAAGAATGGTGTAATTATCGACCCAGCAAACTGTGCCACTCCAAGTATAATTGTTGCCACGTCAGGCTCGATAGACGACGCAGCACTCTTGAATATAGTAGATGCAAAATACAGTACGCTCATGCAACCACCTGCTTGATTTACGGTAAATAATACAACAGCGATCAATAAAGCCGTTCTATTACTTCTGATAGTAAATAGCTGCGACCATTTTTGTCCAGCGACGTCTTCTTTGTGTGTTTCTATCATTGCTTTTAGTTCTGTATCTATGTCTTTGATTCTACCTAGTTCTTGTAGGATACGTTTGGCTTTGTCTTCTTTTCCTGAAACATTGACAATTCTCAGTTTTTCTTTAAATCATAATTTGAAAGAGACATCAAGATGGATTCGGTTAAGTTTGAACCCTAATTTGAGACAATTTAATACACCTGTATTTTGGAATTGAGTTTTTCTACAACAAGTTATATTTATTTTACTGAAATTATAATAACGGGGGATAGTAACATTTAGTTTATATGGTATAATAATAATGTCAGTTGTAATAGAAATCACAAAAAAAAAGATTTATTTCAGGCCAGTCAGCCCAAAGCGAAGAACATTGAAAACTAAACTAAAGTACCCAGATGACCGAGCTTGGGTCGGTATTTTATTTTTGGTACGTTTGACGGCGTTTCCGAGATTCAAAACCAAAATTAAAATAACAATTGGCATTGTTCATTTTTTTTAGTATGCTCTAATTCGAAAACCATTTCGAGGAAAACCATCCATTATCCGATTTATCTTGTCCGATTTCAAAAATACTTTATGATTGCAGATATTTTTGTAAAAGTACTTTGAACCTTTGTTTGACCGAACGACCCGGTTTTTAGACAGAATCCAGCATCGAATGTTTGCCACAAAAATGAAAAAAAAAGTTTACCTATGGCAACTGTCACGTGTCACTGTCAAATCGACAAAACCATAGACAAAGCCGTTTTTTTATAGCCAGCCGAGCGAAGGCGATTGGGATTCTGTCTAAATTCACGAATTATCAAACAGCGAAAAAATATTTATTATTAATTAACACAGCTACGTAAAAGCATAATATTCAAATTAGTTGCTTGAAATAGTCCATTTTATCAAATAAAGGTGTTAAAAGCACAGCTTAAAAAAAAAGAACAATGCGAATTGAGATTAAAATAAAATGATAAGGTTTCTGACTTACCTTTAATTACGTAAAATACCGGAGATTCCGGTACGAAGTATCCACAAGCTGACAGATGGATTACACCGATTCCAATGTAAATGTAAGAGACCTGTTTGAATGTCACGAATGGACCGGCAGCGTACGCCAACAATATGCCGAGAGTGTGGAAGACACATGTTAGTGCACAAAATGTGCCCCGTAAATTTGGTGACCTGAAAGCAAAATTTGAAACTGAAGCCCTCCTATTTTAAATTTAAAACTGAACCAAATGACGAAACATTTGAGCGTCGACTGAAAGTCCTGTTGTTAAAAAATACATTTTCTTCTGTGAACGAGTTTCTGGATGTTATTTTCATTTATTTATTTAATTGCATTGTTTATTTTAATTAATTAACCCTTTATTATATTTCATTATTTACCTATAAGCAGTGACGATCCCTAGCGGAGAATTAATTTAATTGTACCTAATTGTTTTATTGTTACTGTTTTTGATTTTGTAATTTTTGTAATATTCAATTGATTTGTATTATTTAATTTAATTTAATTTACTCTTGACGATTTCAATCTAAATTCTCCTAGCTTGACAATGTACAATTTATGATGCAAGTTTCATTGAATGAATAAATTTAATAATCAGAAGTAAATTTATACTACAGTACACACAATCACGTCTTTATCCCTTACGGGCGACAAGACCTGGCCACGTTTAGCAAGATTATAGTTGGAAAGTGGAATCAAAATAGTGATGGGTTGCTAGCCGTATCGCTTAGACTAGATCATGATTCCTATGATTTTCGCCCGTTCCCTCAATGGGCTTTTACCATCTGCGCGGGAAGAGAAGCAACTAGCACATTATATGTTTTTTCTTTATTATGCTGAGATGGGACCATTTCGTGATGTATGTACTGATTTTTTTGTTTTTTTTTTCACTCTTTTTGTTTTTGTAACCCAGTATACATATATCGCGAATAAATGTTTTCTTTCTTTCTTTCTTTCTTTCTTTTCTTTCCTCATATGAAGACGTGATTTATGTATGTATGTATGTATTAGGTACAAGAAACGCCAGCAGGGTTTTCCAAATTTTTAATTTAATTTTGTTCTGTTGGTACGGAACTCAAAAATTCAATAAAAAAGCTACTTACGCGAATTCTCCAATGTACATTGAGTTCAACAGTAGGATTCCTATTCCTCCGCATCCTTTCACGGCCCTTCCAACATACACCCATGTCACATTAATAGCCACAGCAAGTATAGCAAAGCCTAAAAGCGCTGTCAACGCCATGACTATTATTGTTGGCTTTCTTCCTATCATATTGGCCAGGTAACCACACACAACCAGACCTGAAAGAAGAGGACCGCCAGCTTTAAACCTAACCAAAAACCATTAAGAAAATTTCTAAATGTCAGTGAAAATTAGAACACATAGAAAAATCCGAAAAGTAAAGCTATAGCCGGATCCTCGTCATTCCGTGACTTGTGCTATACCCCTACACCACCCATAGCAGGTGGGTAGTCTCCGAATTTTTCTACCCGATACTAACAGTCACGTGACCTTTTTGTTACTATGCAAATTTTTGTCGCTAAGCGTCATCTGTTTTGAATGATGTTGTCTGTACGACACAATTACAAACTCCCGTGGAACATCTACTGCTCACCAGGGACGAGAGAAGGCGCTGTTTTTCAAATGATAGGTACTATCAAATGAATCAAGAATTTTTATTTCTTGATTTTTATGTTTTACTTTTTCGGTTTTACCGTTAGAAATTAAATTTCTAAATGTCAGTGAAAATTAGAACACATAGAAAAATCCGAAAAGTAAAGCTATTAACCATTAAGACCTTTTTCTTCTGCTTATTTTTTTCCAAATAGATAGCAGAACGTTTATCACATTAAACATCACACATTTTTAGTCAATTCAATGTATCTTCGCTATTCCACAATCGGCGTTCGATACTACATCCTCACAAATTTTCGCATTTATAATATTGGTAGAAAATGGGATAAAAGCCAGGATCAAGAGAGAGTACGCGGTGACACCCTTATGCTTCCGCGCCCCCCCCCCCCCCCCCCATTGGCAGAGAAGGAATACCGGCGGGTTTTTAGTGGGTCCACTTCCACTCGGGAGGGGGGCCGAAAAGGAGAGTCCCACATAACTTCCGCGCCGTCCCCACGGCGCGGTCGTATGCGCAACGCATTTTCCCGCCGCAAAAAAAAAGGACCAAGAAAGAGAGAGATAATATTAGTAGGATTGTGTACCAATTACCACTCCAATCATTTGCGAAGACGCCACCCAGGATGCTTCAAAGTCCGTGATGACATCGTCTAAAGGTGTCTGGTTCTTATCTAGAAGTTTGCCTATAACTGGCGAGGACCAACCCACGGTGTAACCGACCAGTATGTTGCCTATGAGCACTGGAAAATAAAGAAGATTATATATATCAGAAACCTCTTTCCTTGTCTAATACATACATAAGTCACGTCTTTAGCCATTATGGGAGAGAATGCGTTGGGAGGGGAAGGGCTAGACGGACGTTCCGGGACCAAATGGGAGATGTTTTAAAAAAAGGTCAGGTCAGTATCCGAAATCGGCGAGCATGTCTGAAGATATTGATGAATGTGGATGCAGTGAAAGTGGTTATGTCAGGATCGTAGCAAGTGGAACAAAGTAGTCTCTGCCTACACCTATGGGGAAGACGTGACGGTATGTATTGTACGGCTCGGAGGGATGTAGCCAGTACTACAACAAACTGATTGGACACGACTGGATTTATTCGAGTTGTACGGGATCTTGGCGCTCTGATCTGAAAATACCATATAGGCTCATAACCGTATTTTGTTTCAAACTTTTTGTCTTTTAATGTTCTAAGTTACAGCAGTAATGTTTTCGGAGGCAGCTGTACAGGTAATATCACAAAGAAACACTTGTTTCTTTCGATTAATCTTAAATTCTAAAATCAAATTGTTACTCGTAATATTTGCTTTACCTGCCAGCAAGTTACATACCTATACAAACTCAAGTGCCTACAGTAGGTATGTAAGAATATTTACCGCAAGCCGCGATCAAAATTTGCTTCTTCACATAAAGATCCAACGTTGGATAAATCATTTTACAGTCCCAAGTTACACTCAGTTTTCGCACACCTCTGTTCTCACTGATATAACGTAGCGTATTATTTTACTTAACGATCTTGTACCAGTGCTAATATCTACACAGATGTTCGAGAGGGGATATGCAGATGTGTGAAAACGTGGCAAGTCTAGGCGATATTTACGATGGTTTTTGTAATTGAAAACCGGCCAAGTTCGAGTCTGTTTCGTACGAGTGTTCTGTAAGGTCGGCCAAATAAGTGTTTTATTTATTTTTATCCATCGACTTTTCAATGCAAATGTCGCTGAAATATAAGTTTAAAGTTTATGAATGTTAAAGATTTTCAACCAGAGTAAGGGTGGCAGAACACATTTGGTTGATTATAATTAATCTTTTCAATTTGTGGCTTTTTGTCTTTACCTAAGTCACCTTGATATTGATTATTAAAATAAAATTATTTGTTGATTCAGTCGCCATCTCTATTAACATACATACCGTCACGCCTCTTTCCCGCAGGGGTAGGCAGAGACTACTTTATTCCACTTGCTACGGTCCTGACATATTTCTTTCGCTTCATCCACAGTCATCAATCTCTTCATATATGCTCGTCGGTTTTGGGTACTCCTGACCTGACCGTTTTCCAAAACGTCTCCTATTTTGTCTCGGAACGTCCGTCTGGGCCTTCCCCTCCCAACGTAACCATTCACACTCCCCATATAGATCTGTTTAGTTAGTCTACTTTCATCCATCCGCTCTACATGCCCAAACCAACTAAGCATACTTAGTTACATCTATTAACATCAATACTAAACTAAGTGTTTGCTTTAGCGCTCTCTGTTAAATTCCTGATATCTCATAATTAATGTCAGATATACTACCTATCCAGAAAAAGCCGTGGTAGCCTAGTGGTTTGACCTGTGGCCTCTCAAGCAGAGCGTCGTGGGTTCAAATCCCAGGCGCGCACCTCTGAGTTTTTCGGAATTTACGTGCGCAAATTACATTTGCAATTTGCCATGAGCTTTTCGGTGAAGGAAAACATCGTGAGGAAACCTGCACACATCTGCGAAGAAATTCAATGGTGTGTGTTAAGTTCCCAATCCGCACTGGGCACGCGTGGGAACTATAGCCCAAACCCTCCAATACACGGAGGAGGCCTATGCCATGAGTATCCATATTTGGTTTGAAGGAATAAACAAAGACGTCATCACTAATATCAATGGTTCGGAAAAAGTTGTTTAGGGTAAGCAGAGCCTTAATTATGTTACAATGTGCCCTAATGAAAGCCGTTGACTGTAAGAACATTTTCAACTCTTGATTAGATCCTAAATTGTGATAATTATTTAGTTAGTGAAATAACCGGAGTTTATTCGAGCCCTGCAGATATATAACACTTAAGGTATCAGGAACTTAGCACAATGTCAGGACAGGCACTAAATAATTTAATGTATTTTTCAAATCTTGGCTTGCGCACTACCACGCCTACAATTAACTATTTGTTTTCCGACAGAATTATAATAATCCGATAACGTGTAATGCATATCTTGGTAATATTACAGCAAACGAATGTTTACCACCTATCGTAAATAGTCTTTATAAACCAATAATTAAATTATGTACTCGTAATTACAAAACAAACTGAAGATGCACTAAGTTTTGTCAATATGAATTAGGTATAATAATACAATTAGCATTTCTGTAACAATTAATGCCTCAACAAAACACTCATACAACGCTTTTTCTTCTTCTTCTTCTTATTTGTGGCGTATCAAGTCGTTATAGCGACGACAACTTCGCCAATGTCAAAGTAACAAAAATATTGTTATAAACTCTTGTGACAAAATGTCGGCAACGTTGTACGGTAATGGTCAAAGACCCCCTACCCCCTGTCGGGCTCTTAACGATCAATGATATCCCTCAGAAACTGCCAGGAAATCATTAGCCGATGCCTAGGGTGCACCGGACCAAGCACTGCTCTTCCCCCCGGACGGATCCAAAAACGAACCGCAGCTCTTGACCACACGTGGAGGTAACCCAACTCGCACCTCCATACAATGCTTCTAGTTTCTTAATATATTTGACAGTTGCCGTTTTTCAAATAAACATGAATGAAAAAGTATACTGGGGATGAGAGCAAGTTGGGTGACAGAGAGGCTCGATGCAGCTGTTGCACTTGCCCTCGGTCTTATCAACATCATTTTTCATTCATGTTTATTCAGAACACGGCAACTGTCACATACATTAAGAAACTAGAAGAAAAAAAACTTTGTTTCACCACAGAAGTTGCAAAGTGCATAACAAGGACATTGTTAGATAAAGATAGGTAGATGACATTTATGCGGTAAGTGAAACAGCGGCCTCCGCACTAGACTGGGTCTGTATCGCGAGTGCCAAGTGAAGTACTCGAAACACAAGAATAATAAGAAAGTGTGTGTGTGTGTGAAACTACAAGCACTGTATAGATATTTTAAGCATACATCACTAAATTTCCAAAATATGTAATCAAATCAATTTTTTCCTCTTTATAATATTAAAGATAGATTGCGATTTTTTCTAAGGCCGGAAACAATTGACTACTTATTTCCAGGCTCAAACTGATGTGAACTAAAATTATATTGAAATCCTAAAAGGGAGGGTACTGAGGCTTAATACCAAACCAGCAGTCTTATAATTTAGGTGGCCCAATTCATCGCCCAGTGAAGCCTGCAGTCCCTTCCCGACCTATAATAAGGCTTATACAATCAACTCGACGAATCCAATAAACTGAAGTGTGTCCAAAATCGGATCAGCGAAAACCTTCCCACTTTGAAGCTCTTTTTTGCCATTAAGTGCACTTCGCTAAGATCTTAATCTTATTTAACTTGAATAATTTGAGGATCGGTTTGCGGTTTCTCTGGTAAACCAGGCTTTAGCTTCTGTCTTGGGCTCAAACCAAAAAACACGAAGTGAGGCCGGCGGAACTACGCCTCGCCTTGTGCATGCGGTCCAATCCAAGCTATTTAAACGCTTTTATCAACAATAAGTCCCATACATACACAAATCGACTATACCTGACAAACTAGCTAGTTACCGAACAAAGGCTAAATATATATTTCCTTGGCCACTCTGGACTGTATTAATGGAGGCATAATAATCTATTGAAAAACATTACAATTACGTCTTGTATTTTGTGTCCTTTGGTCATGGCTCATGGAATGTCTGCCTTGGAAATCTTTGGTTATTTCAGAGTGCGTATAATAAGTTAGTAGGTATATAACAATACATTAATTTTAATAAATTACAGATAATGTTCACAGTTGTTATGCTAATAGCCTTTCCGTAAATTAATAATGTAGTAAACAACTCGCGGATACTATTTTCTCTCGTGATCGCTTTATGGCATGCTATTTTGTGCCGTTGCTATGCATCTTATCTTCGTATACTTGTATCTTACAATACATATATAAATCACGTCTTTTTCCTTTAAGTGGTAGACAGAGCCTAAGGTAACAAGACCTAAAGGCCACGTTTAGCATGATTGTGGGCGTGTAGGTGGAAAGGGGGAATCAAATTAGAGATTTGTTGCTATCCGCATCGCCCATAGCATGATT
Source organism: Pandemis cinnamomeana (assembly GCA_932294345.1). Lineage (NCBI taxonomy): Eukaryota > Metazoa > Arthropoda > Insecta > Lepidoptera > Tortricidae > Pandemis > Pandemis cinnamomeana. The sequence continues at coordinate 3,290,597 of OW028724.1, read as the reverse complement.
CCTAAGATTCTTACTGTGATTAATATATTTAATTTTTATCTGAACTTGGGCATGCTAAAACGTGGCCTTAAGGTTTTGTTATCTTAGACTCTGTCTAGCCCGTAAGGGATAAAGCCGGGATATATGTAAGTATATATGTCTTCTTCAAAAGTCTGAATTGAAAGATGACCTCGATAAATGTGATAATATTAAAAAAGGAGTCCGCGCTGAAAAAATATTTATAGATCAGTGCCCTGTGAAAAATAACCCTCGAAATTTCATACCGTTGATGCGTGAAATTTGTAATTAGCGATAGATATTCGATTTGGCCGTTGTCAAAAATGAACGTATATCGCAGGAGCGGGGTTTTCGGGTATCGTTAAATACGTTATTTGATGCGGGTATCCCTGGAAAATCATTTTAAAATTCGCTTTGCGCTAATTGTTTTGCCGAATCAGGCGTTACTTCGGAGGTCCGTTTTAATGAACAAAAAATGTTTACCTCGCTACTCCGCTACTTACGTGCAAAATAACCAAGCCTGAGCGAAATATATGTTTTTCATGCAATCCCTCCCTCCACTACTGCCACATAAAACAGACATAAATCCAATAAACTTAACTGTCCCTGTATTCACCACACAAACACTCACGCGTTTCGATCCCTCTACGGGATCGTTCTCAAAGTGAGCACAAGTGGTAACCATACAAACCAACGTCATGCTAAACATACATTTTTGTTCATTTTGTTCATTCGATAAGTTTTTGTGAAATTGAAACATCAAAACTACATTTGAAATTTACCACGCGCTTTTCGGTGAAGGAAAAACATCGTGAGGAAACCTGCACACATCTGCGAAGCAATTTAATTGTGTGTGTGAAGTTCCCAATCCGCAATCCGTCCGCATGAGAACTAAAGCCCAAGCCCTCTTATTCTAAGAAGCCTCTGCCCAGCAGTGGGACGTATAGGCTGGAGATGAATCAACATACATGTAGTTTCGCTATGTCCTTAGCTCAGAAATTTTTAGTACTAGGAAGCTGTAATTTTTTTTTCTCTACTTTATTATTACTTGGAATCAAAAGAAATTAAATTAAAAACGAATTAAAAACTAAACTAAAACTAATCTTAAAATAAAATAATTGAAAAGGCCCCCGTGGCATAGTTCCGCAGACGCTGGCAGCGTTCCCCCTTTGGACAGCGATACTAATACGCTGTCCAAGGAAGCTGCCAGCTCTGCGGTCACCCGTAGCGTCTATTAGCCTCTTCGAAATATCTTTGAACAGGCTAATAATAGCGCTAGGACCCCAAGGACCAAGCTTCTCAACACCGAAAGGGACAAAGATATATTCGGTAGCTGTAATTTGGCAAATCTTGTTTTAACTTTTGTTATTACAAAGAAGGCAAACGAGCTCGAGAAACGAGTCAAATAGGGTTGCCAGGATGGTCGGGATTTGGCGGGATTCTCCCGAATTTTTGTATGTGCTCCCGACTCCCGACAAACTAAAAAATCACCAGAAAAACCACTTCATATTAATACCATAATTATAAGTTCCAAATTTTTATTTTTGTTTCTCCCAACCGAGAATTCCATTTGTTAAGATTTTGTTAACAGCAGATATCTCTGCGTACACTATATTCATTTGAAAAATAGCGCCTTCTCTCGTCTCTAGTGAGCAGTAGATGTTAGACATAAATCATTCAAAAAGATGACGCTTGGCGACAAAAATCCGCATAGTAACAGGGTCACGTGACAGCTAGTAGATAGAAAAATTCGAAGCCTTACCCACCTGCTATGGGTGGTGTAGGGGGCACGCGTCACGGAATGACGAGGCTCCGGGTTCCATTCCCGGCCATAGCTTTACTTTTCGGAGTTTTCTGTGTTCTAATTTTCACTGTCGTTTAGAATTCTATATTCACTTGTTGAATTTTTACGGAAACGCGCTTAGCCGTTTTTTTTTTGGAATTGCTGGGTTCATTGACACCGGTTGCTCGCCGTTCGTTGATCGCGAACTGTTCTAAGGGTTTCTCCCTAGAATCATCCGACACCTTTGACGTCATTTCTTAAGAAACGGTAGGTGTAATAGGCGGTAATACACCGTTACGATTATAAGTGTGAAAGGAAATGAACAGAAGAATAAGGTGCGTTGACCTGTTGCCGTTGCTATGTATTATGTTCTTTTCTTTGTCGCTCCGTTCCGACAATTTACTTAGAAATCTGATATATCAACTTGTAATCTGAATTTTTCTCTCCTCAACACATAATAATAAGGTAAAGTACCTAAGTAAGTAAGTAAGTAAATGCTTTATTGTACAAAAAAATAAAAAATAACATTAATAAATGCACAAAGGTGAACTTATCCCTATAAGGGATCTCTACCAGTTAATCTTTGAGTAGATGAGAGGAGCATTAAACGAGGGACCGACAAAGTGTAAGTTTAAAATTCCAAAGTGTAAGTTTAAAGTCGTATCCCTTTCTGAAAAAATGATTTAGAATTGCACATTTTGTAACGGATGAAATTATAATAGGTAGGTACCTATTTTATAAGTTTTCAACCACTCTCCATCTTCAAATTTTTCAAAAAACTGAACAGTCGAAAAAATTTACACAAGATTGTCAATCCTGCTCACAAAATAATTATCACCACCCACTTGGGTAGGCAGGTTTCATACACCAAAAGGTTTATGAGTTATGATCCAATGATGTATCGCACAAAATTTCAAAATACCTACTCAGAGGTACGAGCCTGTGTGCGTACCCACGACGTTCTGCCTGAGAGGCCATACAATACAATACAATACAATACAATAACTCTTTATTTAACACCACATATAACAACCAAAACAGAAAAAGGTATACAGAATATTACAAGTTAACAATAGGCAGCTACCAGGCAACCATAATGGACTGGAGAACAGAACAGATCTGAGCAGGTGGTGCAATTTAGAATATATATTAATATACTAAGTACCTACTGTAATACATAATATATTATATATGATACACACATTTATAAAAAATGGAGATATAAATAGACACATACACACATACCTAAAAAAGCCGGCTACAAGATTCATGCACAAGATGACAGATAGTGCTCCTTCAACATAGATTTAAATATGGGTAAAGATTTACCGCGCCTTATGATTGTCCCTTGGTTTGCCTTCTCAAGTTAAGGAATTGTTCTGCAATGTCGCACGAGGATGTTTACAAGGTCGTACTTAGCTTCCTACAAGTTTGAGTGACACTTATGTCTTATCACGTATATCGCTATCAGGTTCTCGAGGATCGACACTTGTCAGATTTACTCGAAGCTGATTTCAGATTGAAATGATAACGCCGTCACATTCTTCACACGTTTTAGGAAACTATTAGAAAGCGCTTTCATTATCACCGTTAGTTACAATCTCAAAACACTTTGTACGGTACGATCAAAGGAACCCCCCATGACGGGCTCTTAGCCAACAGATAACGGTATCCCTCAAAATCTGCCAGGAAATCATTGACGGATGCCAAGGGTGCGCCGGGCCAAGCACTGCTCTTCCCCTCGGACGGATTCAAAAACGAACCGCAGCTCTTGACCACACGCGAAGGTAACCCGACTCGCCCTCAAAAACCACTTATTTAGGAGAAAAATAACAGGCACTGGTTTTCGGTGGAAACAAAAGTATATCAAAGTCATCTTAAAAACCATAAACAATAACGAAAAGGTAAAAAACTATCTAAAAATGTTGTGTAGTCTTGCACACCACTGTACTGAATAGTGATTCACGAAGATGGTTTAGGTATACAATAATTGGCATTGTTCATTTTTTTTAGTATGTTCCAATTCGAAAACCATTTCGAGGAAAACCATCATTTATCCGATTTATCTTGTCCGATTTCAAAAATACTTTATGATTGCAGATATTTTTGTAAAAGTACTTTGAACCTTTGTTTGACCGAACGACCCGGTTTTAGACAGAATCCAGCATCGAATGTTTGCCACAAAAATGAAAAAAAAAAGTTTAGATATGGCAACTGTCACGTTTCACTGTCAAATTTAATCGACAAAACCATAGACAAACCCGTTTTTTTATAGCCAGCCGAACGAAGGCGATTGGGATTCTGTCTAAACTCACGAATTATCAAACAGCGAAAAAATATTTATTATTAATTAACAAAGCTACGTAAAAGCATAATATTCAGATTAGTTGCTTGAAATAGTCCATTTTATCAAATAAAGGTGTTAAAAGCACAGCTTAAAAAAAAATTAACAATGCCAATTTGGCAAGGTTTTGTATAACTGCCCGCCCGGCCGACTTATACCAAACATAGCTAAAACCACAAAAAAACTGGCTTTCGAATTAAATTAACCACATCGAAATCGGTCTATCCGATTGAGAGCTATGATGCCACACACACACACACTCAGGGGTTAGTAAACAAACTATATACTCAAATAATGAAAGAGATGAAGCGAGAATAAGTTAATTTAGCCTTAGAATGTCACGCGTACGCTTTACTGACGCATAACTAATGTCATGTAGGTACTTTACAGGTGATGTTACACACAGGCACGAAGAGCAACACACATACATTAATAAGAAAATGAGACATTCTTCTCTTCTTTATGTGCCTCTCTATTAGTGAAAGTTGGCAGTCAGACTCTTAAGCTTTTCCCTATACATAGCCAGCGCAAACAGTTGCTTTTCGGTTTTTTTTATATTAAAACCGACAAACGGGCATGCGGTGCACCTGATAATAAGTGATCACCGCCGCCCATGGAGAACTACAGCACCAATGGGACTGCTAGCGCGTTGCCGGCCTTAAAATGGTACACTCGCCTCTTAAAGGTACCCATATCGTAGCCAGTTGGAAAAACCCCAGCCGCCAGCCCATTCCAAATTTTGCACGTACGGGGCAAGAAAGACCGCTTAAATCGCACGGTGTTGGAGCACGGTTTTTTGAAAATGAAAAAAAAAAATGAAACCTACATAGCTCAAAGAGTATGTACGTTGAAGTGGCAATGGGCAGGCCAAATCGCTCGTAGAACAGACAACCTTTGGGGGAGAATAGTTCTCGAGTGGTGACCACGAACCGGAAGACGCAGTGTTGGCAGGCCTCCCACTAGGTGGACCGCCGACATGGTGAAAGTTGCGGGAAACCGGTGAATGCAGGTGGCGAGTTGTCGTTCATTATGGTGTGATAGGGAGGCCTTTGTTCAACAGTGGACGTCTTCACGGATGATGAAGACTAGAGAGACGGAGGACGAAGCGATCGTAATGCGAAAACGTATTTTTTTTTAGACATGGAACCCTAAAACAACTTATTTCAAAAGGAACAAAAAGACTGTACCTGTTAAGTACTGTAAGAATAGGTTCGGCTAGTTTATGCTGGCAGGTTTTGGGTGCTGGCTGGTCTGAAATAGTTCAAGTTCCGAATATCGAACACCCGTTCGATATTTTAAGTGTTTTTGTTTTGGAACTTGGGATGGCTCTCAGAACAGCTCGAACCGAAAGCCGCATAGGCGGAATGCAATAATATTTTGTAATGATAATTTAAAATTGAAATAAAAACAAGAATTAATAAGTATGTGTTTTAATTTGAAATAGCTTGGTCTTCTGCTACAACAGTTTGGTTAGGAACTTTATATCTCGATACCCGTACAGTTTGCAGTGCCTCATCAGGGCAGCTCTGCTCTACAGTACCTAAGTAAATAAACACGAAATACTTAGACTTAGCAGTAATTTGCCCCCATAAATAATCAACCCTGAATACTTCAATGTTTCACAGCAACAATCAAAAACCCCAGTCAAAAGTAAGCCTTACGTCCTACCAGTGAAAGTGTATATTTCTTTTGGGGTGTGAAATAGGTTTTTTTGCGGAAGTCTTCATTTCATTACCAAATGCAAAGCGTGGACGTGCTTGCTTTTGATTCTTTTTTAATTAAATAAAGATCCGATGTTAGTCTTGCTGGTCTGAGATGCATGGAGGAAAACTAGTGAATATAAAAGAATAAAATTGTACAGTAAGGAAAATGTATTCTCGTACCGCCGTAGAACCCTGTCGCAATTGACAGGCTGCCGTCGCTCAAACTCGGTTGGTACATACATACATACATACCGTCACTTCTGTTATCAGACCCGTCGTATGTTAGAATTGGACTTATCGTGCCCTGGTTATGACCCTTGTCACAATAACTTTTGAAATGTCACTGAGTCGTAGATAAATGATAAATCAGAACTAACATCTGGCGCCTATTTCTCCAACATGACAATTGTCGGTGACAAGTGACAATTCTGTTAACATTACGAACTCGACCAAAATTAACGCCGGTTGGCATCCATAATCATTTCCTCTCCGTTAAAAAAAGAGGCCTTGTCTACCCCGTAAGGGATTAAGACGTGAACTTTGTCCACAAATTATTCGCTTGTCGCTATCCGAGAGGAACTACGCGATTTTCTTTGATAAAAGTAGCCTATATGTTATTTCAGGATATAATTTATCTATGTTGCAAATTTCTACCAAATCTGAGCCTCTAGTGTAAGTTTTCGCATATAAAAACGTCTCGAACGCGTTCACGTAAACGTCTCAATTACTATGGACAAATTGGCAGCGCCACTCGCGGATCAAAACGGTAACAAACGAAAACCCGTTCGAGGCGTCTGTGACCGAAAACTTACACTAAGCATACTGTGTATAAAATTTTCTGTATCAATCGGGAATTTCTTAATTTTTAACCAGATACCAGAAGGATGTATGCAAAGAATAACGAGTGCAAACTATTCTACGGCCCCGTATGTATTCACGTTAAATTCACGTTTACCGCGAGCCACTCAGAGCGTGTCACGGAATTAATTATTCGGCGTAGCCACCGAAACATGTCGATATTGAATTAACATATTAAGCGAGGCAAAAATAGTTCATAAGCTTCGCGATACAATTCAATGGGGGCTATCGTTTCTTCGCTCACCAGTTGGCGCCACTGTTGACTAGGGCCCAGAGGTATAGCTGTCAAAGGCGACTTTATAAGATCGGCGCCGAAACAAAGTTTTAAATTCAATAAGGGTCGCGTGTGAATTTGCCACTAGAGGCGCTAGTGTCGCGTGAGGTCCAACAACATTCACATTTCATTGGTTTTGGCGGGCTTTGTGACATAAATAATAATTTATTCATTTGACTGTTGAATAGTGATCTTCTTAGTGAAATTATCGCAAATAATTGGGTTATTTGGCGATGAATGTGAACGCTTTGAAAGCGGCTTTTTTAATCCGAACAAAACGGCACTGCATAACATTGCGGCATAGCTACTCAATATGATAGTTATTTATATAATTAATAAACTTATTGAGATTTTAGATTTAAAACTTTGTTACAGCGTCGATCTTATAAAGTCGCCTTTGACTGCTATACCTCTGGACCTTAGTCAACAGTGGCACAAACTGGTGAGCAAAGAAACCATAGTCCCCATTATGACTCTATCACGTTTAAAGACGGATATCTCAGTAGCGTGTCGTTGCGGGCATTGATGGGTGTTTTATAAAAGGTTGGCAACGAAGCCCGCATTGTATAGCTACTTGAATAAGTGTTCTGCAACTGTTATAGCCGTATTTAAATTTAAGGTTTAAACTCTTTAAATTACTATGTAGAGTTTTCGGGGGCGGAAAACCGATCTAGATAGGATTTCATACATACATACATACATAAATCACGTCTTTATCCCTTAAGGGTTAGACAGAGTCAAAGGTAACAAGTCTTTACACGTTTAGCATGATAGTGGGCGTATAGGAGGAAAGGGAAATCAAAATAGTGGTGGGTTTCTAACTTTACATTCTGCGTGGGAAGAGAAGTAACTGGTACATTCTAGTATGTTTTCCTTTGGTCCCAGGCGGTTGTGAGCGATGCGGCTACCACCCATCACTATTTGACGACCGTATGGCCCAGTGGTTAGAGAACCTGACTATGAAGCTTGAGGTCCCGGGTTCGATCCCCGGTCGGGGCAGATTTTTGTATGAAAAATACGAATGTTTGTTCTCGAGTCTTGGATGTTAAATATGTATTTATTTAAGTATGTATTTATCTATATAAGTATGTTTATCCGTTGTCTAGTGCCCATATTACAAGCTTTGCTTAGTTTGGGGCTAGGTCAATTGGTGTCAATTGTCCCAAGATATTATTATTATTTCTGTGTATTTATTTTTATCTCAAGTTAGGTTTATTATTATTATTATTTTGATTCCTCTTTCCACCTTTACGCCCACAATCATGCTAAACGTGGCTTTAGGTTACATTTATCGGTGAAACCATATCGAACCAATTTTAATAAACCGAAGTAATAAGCTTCCCAAAGCCTTGATGACATTTCTTTGGCAATGTCGAAGGTAAAATAAACGCTTTAGGGGTATTAAAAGAGATCTCGTTGAGCCAGAGGATTACGTGAAGAAAAAACTCATGGAAAGTTACTTTTGGAGGTTTGTTGAGTAAGTACAAAGAGTTCTTGTCACAAAGGGAAGAAAGGGCGTCATATGTGATACGATAATATATCGTATATGTGAGAGGGATTATGTTAAAGTGTCATTTGTTACGCTCAAGCGTCCTTTTAAATAATTCTACGTTCTTTCAGTTTTTTAAGGTTATCTGATTATTACGTGAAATTTAATTCGGACATCATTTTAATCTTTATTTTATGGGTTAAGTTAAGATAGGGAGTCCCTATCCACCCATGCTAAACGTGACTTTAGGTCTTGTTACCTTAAGTTCTGTCTACCCCGTAAGGAATATAAACGTGATTTGTGTACGAGTGTGTTATTTTAATCCTAATTCTAAATAATATTATAAGGTCCCCCGTACCTAAGAGACATTGTTTGTTTGTTACGCCGTCTCGCGTAAACTACGAATCGATCGTGATAAAATTTGGTATAGAGATATTTTGAGACCCTTAGAAGGATATAGGATAAAGAGTTATACATACATACATACATAAGATAGTTTTTCATCCCGAAAAATTCAGCACTAAAAGAATTCTCCGCGGACAAAGCCGGAGGCAACAGCTAGTAGTAGAATATTTAGATTTGGCATGCTAGTAGGTAATTATGATATCTAAAGATTTCTGGATTTTGCGAAATTCCAGTGGGATAAGAAAAAAAGAGTAACTGACTTGCTAATTAGTTTATTGGTATTTGACAGACGTAATCCTTGATGATCAGAGAGGTGCACTACAAAGGGATTTTCCAATTTTCCCACGGGACAAAAGAACTGTATAGAATATATACATACACATATCACCCTTACGGGGTAGACAGAGTTGAAGTTGGTAAGACCTAGGTCACGATTAGCAAGATTGTGAGCGTATAGAAATGGCAAAAAATGGAGTCAAAATAGTGATGGGATGCTAGCCGCATCGCCTATAACATGATTCCTAAGACTTTAGCCCATTCCCTGGATGGGCTTTTACCATCTGCGCGGGAAGAGAAGCAACTGGTACATTCTATGTTTTTTGTTTACTCCCAGACCAGCATGGAAGGTTGAAGAATATATTGACCTTGTATTTAATATACATGTTCTTTGAAGATCACGTAGTCATCATAAGAAGGGATTTTCCGATTTTTTTTATAGAAGTGGGTGTCCATGCAACAAATGGGTCTATTTAATTGAGCTAGTTAGGTAGCAGTGGCGTGGCGTCCATAGAATTCTATTCTCACCGGCTTGCCTATTTTAAGGCAGTTGAGCACTTTATTGCGAAGAATTAGAGGAAAAGGCTAGTTAAATTCCCTTCGACTTGCCTTCTGATATACTTGACGCCACGCCACTGGTAGGTAGTACGAAATCCTTCGTGCTCAAGTACAACTCGCATTTGGCTGGTTTTTGTACATTTTCGATGGGAGAGCGGACAAAGAGCTATATAGAATAAACTAGCTTATGCCCGCGACTTCGTCTGCGTATTATACATATAAACCTTCCTCTCGAATCACTTATTTATTAAAAAACCGCATCAAAATCCGTTGCGTTTTAATGATGTAAGCATACATAGGGGCAGACAGAGGAAACCGCTTGTTTTATACTACGTATGTATAGATATAGATTGCGATGTGGATTGCTTGTCATATGACATTTTGGGTGTCACTGACCTTGACATTATTATAAGTAGGTACCTTTGGAGGAAAACTGTTAAATCCTTCTTACCATTTACTCGTAACGTCAGTCTATCTTGCCCATCCCCTCATTTTCCCATAAAGGTCACTCGGATTTGCTGATATGAAAGGACAGCAGTCATATAGGTGTGAAGAGAATAATGTTACATACATACACATACACAAATCACGTCTATATCTCTTACGGGGTAGACAGAGCCTGAGGTAAGAATACTTAAAGGCCACGCTTAGCATGATCGGAGGCGTATACGTGGAAAGGGGAATCAAAATAGTGATGGATTGCTAGTCGCATCGCGTATAACGTGATTCCTAAGGATTTCGCCCATTCCCTCGATGGGCTTTTACCATCTGCGCGGGAAGAAATTTGTGGGTGAGTAGAGTTTAACTAACGAAGCGTAACTGAGTGCGTCAATAAATACGTATCCACGAATCACGTATAACGAAGGCGATGCGGTTAGCAACCCATCACTGTTTTGATTCCCCTTTCCATCCATATGCCCACAATCATGCTAAACGTGGACTTTAGGTCTTGTTAACTTACGCTCTGTCTACCCCGTAAGGAATAAAGACGTGATTTATGTATGGATCTTTTTGCTATCTCCATACATACCGCGAACCTGTGAAAAGTTACAAAATTAACTAAAGTGATTTACCTATGTACGAATCACCTTTCCAGCCGATTTTCCAGAAAAAAGTATTCGATACACTTTAAACACACTGGTTCTATGTGACTGTCCGGGCATTTTGGCCATTTACAGCGAATTTTCCTTGTCAAAATAATAATGCATTTTAAAAGTTATTTTTTTTTAATTTGCGTTATCCTACATCCAAGACCTTCCCGTGCTATTTTTGCTGCAGTGAGGCATACATCCGAGCGTAGTAAAGAAAAACAATCTATTACTATTGTTTTAGCAAATTATCTAATTAGTGGTAGGTCTACCACAAACTAGAACACAGATAATTTAATATTTTCATCATTAACATTGCTTTCATCTGCATAATAAGCAAGTTTGTCTTAACATCTCTCTATAAAATCGCCTCAGAATTTAAGTAGGTACATCTAAGTTTTTACAACCACGTTTTGATTCGTTACAATACGAAGTTATGTAAAGCAGCCAGTTTGATTTCATGGTTCGTGAATCCTTCTGTTAGACAAACAAAATCATTACGCGGAATTATAATTAGCCATTTCGAAGCGTTAACGTATTCTCACTAAAATTTGAAGAAACAATACTAAAATGTAGTTGCTTTTGCTTGTGAAAATTTCGCACGACAGATAATAAAGAAATGTTAGCGAGACCAAAGTGATATCTTAGGCTAAAGCAAATTTAGCAATTATTATAAATTTTCAAAGATAGGGTCACGTAATTTTAATGCCTTTCCTGTTTTCCGCTCCAGGAAGTTTCCCTTTTTCAGGAAATTGCCTTTTCCCGGAACACGGATTGTTATTGTCCCCTGACTTTTAATTGAAGAATGCTGCGGTTGTTTTTGTGCCGTTCGATATCGGTTTTTTATTGCACCGTAAAAAGTGGATTTTGGGGGGCGAATTTAATAGTAAGATAGACCTACCTCTGCGAACACTGCGCCTACCTAACTACACTATTGTATTGATAATCTCCAGCTTAAATACGTTCCACTGCTAAGTACGGGCCTCCTCTCAAAAATTAGAGAGCTTGGACTATCTTTAGTTCCCACGCCAAGTAGTTACACCTTCAAGCGCAAGCTGAAGGATCACTTATTGACGCTCCAAAAATCCTTACAATAGTCCTCCAGCACTTTGTACTTTCATATACCAACCTGTTGTTTTTGAACAATTTAGTTTTCCCTCCTTTTTTATTTTTTGTTTATTGTAAACTATTTAATTAACTTATGTATTTTTTAGTTACACATAAGTCGGGTTCTATCTATGTATTGCATTGTTTACGTAAAAGTTTAAGGATTATGCAGTATATTGTATCTGTGTATCGTTTCGTGAGTCATAGACGGTTCTGGCTGAAAATCAGTGCTGCAGGTGTCTAATGCCTCAGCGTAATGCTGAGCCAGCGACCGTTTCACTTTTGCGAAGACACACAACGCTGATGATCTATTTTTCATCTCTATGTTTTTTATTGTTATACCTTGTTTATTTTCTATAAAATTGTGTATATTATCTTATATTTGTGTGTCTTGCAAAAAGGAATAAATGTCTTCTTTCTTTCTTCTTTCTTTCTTTCCACGCGAGCCCAGTGCGGATTGGGAACTTCAAACACCGTTGAATTACTTCGCAGTGAAGTGTTTTATTTGTGTATTAATTCTAGAATATTTGTTTAATTTTCTAAATGTCACTGTAAATTAGAACACATAGAAAAATCCAAAAAGTATCCCATAACAACATGGCATGTTGTATATATGTAGCATGGGTGGTGTAGGGGTAGCACGCGTCACGGAATGACGAGGATCCGGGTTCGATTCCCGACCATAGCTTTACTTTTCGGATTTTTCTGTTCTAATTTTCAGTCACATTTCGAAATTTAATTTGTAACGGTAAAACCGTAATAGTAAAACATAAAAATCAAGAAATAAAAATTCTTGATTCATTTGATAATGTATATTAAATAAAACTTCGAAACGACTATGATTAATAATTTATTTTTATCACAATATTCGTAGTCCTAATCAACCACATTAATTTAGTATGTATACATTTTTGATTTTCTTAAATTATTACTTGAATATCAAACATCCTTATGTCCAAACTTAATATTACAAATCTCGTAGTAAAATTTCGTTTCCGTTTCCCATTTACTGTTTTCACATATCCACAAAAAATTATACTATTAATGAGTCTTTCTTCATAACTATCCACATAAATCACGAAACAAAACACATTCCAAATTTAAACTTAACAATAAGTGCATTTTATAAACTCTTAAGATTTTTTATTTATTCAAAATTGTTTACGGAATTTTAAAAAAGTTACCATGTTTTTTTTCTCTCAAATTTTGCAAATTCTGTTTTATTTCTACACAGAATCAACAACAACTTTACTCTACTGATTCTTATATAAGAAAAAAATAAATGTGTCCTTAAGTCAATTTTGTAACTTTTCATAGGTACAGTCAAGTGTAATAATATGTATGTAGTGAAAGTTTCAAAAATAAGTACCATACGCTCTTACACCGGCCTCGCGTTAGGTCGTGGGACGTATTTTTGACAAGTTCATATCGATACTTATTTTTGCACTTGACCGTACATGGTATGTATGGAGGTAGCAAAAACATACATAAATCACGTATTTATCCCTTACGGGGTAGACAAGCCTAAGGCAACAAAACCTAAAGGCCACGTTTAGCATGATTGTGGGCGCATACGTGGAAAGGACAAAAACGACAGCGAAATTTACTATTGTACGTGTGCAAAATTGGAGCCAATTTTTCGTATGTGAGAAGAGATTGTTTTATTGACTCTGGTAGAAATAAACTTCAAAACTGTGAGAAAAAAAAATATTTTGACTTTTTTAATTTCCGTTTATTAAAATCTATTAAGGTCAAAGCACATTTTAGTCGTTGTATAGAAATTAAGCGATTCCGACGCAATTTAGACAGTAGAAAAAATATAATACCACCTCACTATTATGTATTAGAATCCGCTAGGTTTTGAGCTATGATACCTAAAAATGGTTTGAATATTACAGTTTTTTAGTTATAAGGAGTCCATAAGTTTTTGGGTCTGGCCAATACCGAAAACCAAAAATAGGCGGAAATTTATTTAAAAACACATCTTGATTCGCTATAAATTAGGTTATAGTCCAGTCGCCATACAAAATCACCTATAATTGCATACATGTGTGTTGCCAACCGACCAACCATTTATATGTATTTACTTCTTTGTTTCTATTTTTAAATATAAAAAAAAGAATGTTTGTTGTCTATTGTCTTAAAAAACGCCATACGGCATAACGGTACTGGCTGAAAATCAGTGCTGCAGGTGTCTAACCTCAGCGTAATGCTGATGATCTATTTTTCATGTCTGTGTTTTTTTTTTTGGAGAATGTACATTTATGTTAAGCATTTAAATACGGTAAATAAGATAGTCTTCCGTGCATGTTTTAGATAGATTTTACTTCTTTTTTTTTATACTTAGGTACATTTTTTAAAATAATTTGAGAAACAGGTATCGGTATCGCCGCGCAAATCATCCCTAATTTTTGCCGCATCGAAAATCTGACCTTGTCGCAAAAGCATAAAGTAAATGTTTGTCTACTTTAAAAATTAAACATAAAACCTTAGTAGTAAATTGAGATCGTCAAAACTAAACAAGTCTACTGCCATAATTATTATTAATTTCTTATTTTCAATTGATTTGAGTTCGTTTTAAAATAGTAATGTTTATTTACAATTTACAATAAAATATCTTCACTAACTTAATTATGCTATTATTTTAATGAATACTGAGCGTTTTATAAAATTTATCACATCATATCTATTTAAATAAAATATATCCCCGAAAAGTTTACAAAAACATTTCAATATCAAATTAAAACTTGCAATATAAACTGATTATCATTTTTCGACAAGCCTTCTAATAAATAAATCACGATAGTAAAATCCAAAGAAAGTTCGTCATGTATTTGTTGTAAATAAGTTTTACATAGGAAAATAAAAATTTTTAATTTTTGTTTTTATTTTCACAGTTTTTTCTTTTTTTTCTACTGAAACTAGAAGCAAAAATAAAAATCAGAAAGTAAAACAGCTTCTGGAAATCAAACCCAGTTCTTCATTATTCCATGATATTTGCTTCACCACTAACTTTTTTGTTACTATATTGTTATTATAATAGCTTTCATTAAAATAGTTTCATTTCTGTATACAACCATCGCGAAAATTTCAGAACGTAATATTCATAGACCGACCGCTTCAATGAGTCCTCGCCCGCGCGGCACAGGGCTCGGGGTAGGACTACAAGGGGACCGAGTGGTGCGGGGGGTAGTGCGCCTGCCGCCCCCACCTCTCCCGGCCTCCTATGTCGTCCCCCCACGCCCCTCTGCACCGGGCGGCCGAGGACTCATAAGCGGTCGGTCTATAATTCCAGAAATAATGACCCGCATATATTTTCTATACTTCATTTAATTTAGGATGAGAAACCACAACAACATTATATTGCGCCTCGTGAAGTGTACTCTCTTTTCAATTTGTACTAGAGTAATTGTAAACGACACGAAAATAAAGTGGCATTAAAACAATTTTATTTTGCGGCTCCCAGACTATTGCACTGTACTAATAGCTAGGTAAGAAATAGTTGACCAGACGCAATATAATGTTGTTGTGGTTTCTCATCCTAAAATAAATGAAGTATTACAACTTAAATTATCACTAGTACCTATTTACAAAAATGAGCAGGTCAACGTTTGCTACTCTTACACTTTTTAATAGTCAAACGCCAGAACGCTAACCTAAAATCTGGAGAATAAAACGCATAAATAAACGGATTAATCGCCGAATTAAACCACCCTAACCATGTCAAAATGTACATTAGAACCGGATTGACGTACTCCGAAGGAATGAAGGGAGTTAAGAGGTAATAGAGGAAAAATGGAAGCCAGCAAGCGACAAAACCTCCCACGACCAAACTCAGCGTTTGAGCCGTTTTCGTTTCCCTCCTCAATGAAGACACTCTATTATTCTCCGAATGCTCTTTAACTGAGTGCGTTCTGTGTCTCGTATTCTTGTATTTATAGTTGGCTTTAAAAGTGACTTCGTTGTTGAACTTCGATTCTTTTTCTTTACGGTTCTTCCGCTTTTTCTCGGCGTGGAAGCAACACGGGCATTTGTCGGTTTGGGAAGAGCAGTCGCTCTGTTGCGTGGACTTAGAGGTTTGTTTGGAAGCAGTTTGTCGGAGCGACAGCTTGTCGGAGCCGGAATCGGACTCGGTCCGGATGCAGGATAGTTTGCCTTTCTGAAACAAAAGAGATTTACGATTAGCGTGCCTTTTGTTTTATTGAATCAGGCGTTACTTTGCGGAGGTCCATTTCAATGAACAATAAATATTTACCTTGCTACTCGGCTACTCAAGTGCAAGATAATGCCTGTGTGAAATATATTATGTGTTGTATGCAATCCCTCCCTCCTATAACGTGGTTCCTAAGAGCCCATTCCCTCGATGGGTTTACCATCTGCGCGGGACGAGAAGCAACTGGTACTCTGTTTTTCCTTTGCTCCCAGACCAGCATGGAAGTTTTCGATATTCAAAATGCTACTTTAGTTTTCTTCGGGTGTACGTGACTGAAACTGACTAGGAGTTGAAGTGGTCGCCATGGCCTAAAACTGTAGGTTACCTAACTCGCTCGCAATCGCCATCGTGATCATCGCCATGGGCTGACAGTTGGCATCGGAATCAGCTAGCTGTCACATTCATACAAGAACTGTCAAAATGAACACGATCGCGATTGCGAGCGAGTAAGACAATAAGCCTACTGGTCGGAAAGATCATCATCATCATCAGCTTTGTAAATTGACGGGTAGTGAATTAATTGGGACACAAAGGCTGTCGTTGCATTCTGATAATTCGGGTTCAACGTGCTTACTATGTAAATTTTATCTCTTCGGATCACGAAAGGTAAGATGTTCTCGACTTGATGATCGTTTCTCGAGATTAGGAAAGGCACGGCCTGAAATTTCCACAAATTAAAGCATTTGAATAGAAGTGCTGCAAAGTTTTGCTACATTATTTAGTAAAATTTTATATTTATTTCATGCTGGTCTGGGAGTAAAGAAAAAACAAAATTTACCAGTTGCTTCTCTTCCCGCGCAAATGGTAAAAAACCATTGTGGGAATGGGCGAAAGTCTTAGGAATCATGTTATAGGCGATGCGGCTGGCAACCCATCACTATTTTGATTTCCCTTTCCAGCTATACGCCTTCAGTGTCTTGCTTAACGTGGCCCGTAGGTCTTGTTACCTTAGGCTCTGTCTACCCCATAAGGCACAAAGACGTGATTTGTGTGTGTTTAAGTTACTTATGGCTCTCATTGCAGCATTTATAATTTTTAAGCTTACTTTTTCGTCCCTAATTTAATACTCCTCTCACCCACTCAAAGATTGTCAGGAAGATATCTCTTACAGGGACAAAAATCTGCCTTTGTGCGTGTATCTCAGGTGTTTGTCAATTGTACGTGTTTTATGTTTTTTGTGCATAATAAAGAGTTTACATACATACATACGCATTATGTACCTACCATAGAACCATCAATATTACGCCCGTGCATTGGTTAAACTTTACTGAAAGCGACCATCGTGTAAACAATTATGAATGTGTTTGTGTACACACACTAAAGAACAACACGAATGTGTAAACATCAATACGCCTTTGTATAATCAACCAGATGTTAAACTAATATAGGGTTCGTCAAACAAAAGTACAAATACCTAACTGCAAATAAAATTTACAAGTAATCTAACCAAAAAAACATTTTAAATACAAACTTTTTTGCTGACTGTACTTGCATTGTCATACGTCCTACCATGTGAACCATTTCGAGTCAATCGTACCAACCGTTGAAAAGTTCCACCCTGGGGCCCGATTTTCGAAAGCACATCACTCAAAAGTAACACTCGAAAGTGGTATTTTTATAAATACGCTAGCTGATGTCCGCGACTTCATCAAGTGGCCTAAACGTGGCCTTTAGGTCTTGTTACCTTAGGTGTGTGTTTGCGTGTGTGTTTGTGCGTGTGTGTGAGTGAGTGTGCGTGCGTGCGTGCGCGTGTGTGTGTGTGTGTGTGTGTGTGCGTGCGTGCGTTGGTGCGTGCGTGCGTTGATGCGTGCGTGCGTTGGTGCGTGCGTGTGAGTGTGTGTATGTGTGTGTGTGTGTGTGTGTGTGTGTGTGTGTGTGTGTATGTGTGTGTGTGTGTGTGTGTGTTTCATTCAAATTCAAGACCTAAAGGCCACAGTTGCAATAAAGTAATCTTGTTTAGATTCCAGTTTATTCTAACTTTATCGTATGGCATGAACTTTGCCTTCGAAGGATTACGTAGAGCCTTCAAATCTTGAGTTATGCCGCAAACTGTCAAAAGTTTGATTGGATGAAGGACGTAAACAAAACCTTGAGGGAACTTTAAAAACATATTTTTAAGTCTCGGATGTTTTGAAGCGTTCTGTATGAAAACAACAACTTACAGCTTATACTAACATGAAGTCTATTTTTACCTGGTCGCACTCTATACAATGGTCTTTTTACAGCACAAGATGCTTACCTCTTTGATCATACATACATACATACATACACATAAATACATACATACATCACGTCTTTATCCTATACGGGGTAGACAGAGCCTAAGATAACAAGACCTTAAGGTTACGTTTAGCATAAGTTGTAGGCGTATAGGTGGAAAGGGGAATCAAAATAGTGATGGGTTGCTAGCCGCATCGCCTATAAAAATGATTCCTAAGATTTTTGCCCATTCCCTCGATGGGCTTTTACCATCTGGGCGGGAAGAGAAGCAACTGAAACATTCTATGTTTCTTCTTTGCTAGAGATATAAACCGCTACATACCTACATAATAAAGTGTTTGTGTGTTTGTCAAAGAAAAATGTTAAATTTAAAAAAAACGAATAAGTGTAAATGGCAGCATAGAGTCTTATAGGTCCATAAATGTCTTGAATTCCATCACCTCTGAAGTTTTTGTTGTGCTATTATAGATTTTATGTGCAATTAAGAGTTTACATACATTCTCTTGTGTAGGTATGACGAATTACATAATAATATCACAACTTTCAAATAAGTCTTCTGAGAAACATTTTACACATTACACGGAATAGGATTTTGGGAAAAATTTACAGTTTTTTTTGTCTGCAAAAATCGCAGTTCAAAACGTTTTCAATTAGACCAACATTTTGAAGGCGTGTATGTTAGCAACCGTAAAAATGTATGACCATTTAAAATGATCTAAGCCCGACAGCAGTCTGAACATAAGATTTGACGTAAACCTGTGCACATCTGCGAACTATAGTCCAAACATACACAAATTACACCTTTGTCCCTTACGGGATAGACAGAGCCTAAGGTAACAGGTACCTACAGGCCACGCACTATAGTCAAAACCCTCCAATAAATAGATGAGGCCTATTCCATGAGGCAAGGCGAATTACGCGATAATTTCAAAAAAAAGACTACACAATGTACTGAAATTGTAGCGAAACGGAATAAAAGTGGCTACATATTAGGTAATTGAAGCACTGCTTTATAAAATACTTAAACAAAACTGGGTTAAGGAAATGCTATATCTTATCTCAAACAGTCATAATAATTATACAATCTGAAGTTACGAACGTTTGTCAAGAGTTATAATCGGGTATGAACTCCTTTATTGCCTCCTGTCGGAGTAACGTCATTTGCGGTTGCCAACTTATTAATGCCGCCAAGAGCGGCGTCACTGTCACCTGTTTGTCACGAACTTGGTGTGCGGTTACTTTAGTTTTATATTTCACCACCGGCAAAGTTAATTTGGCGAAAGTTGTTTGGTCGTTACAGATGTTTAAAATTGCTTGGTGAATGCGGTAATAATGCTGTTTAGATGTTCTGATGTCTGGCTAGGAGGAAGGATTATTAGTTTGCGAAATTTTAACAAGTGAGTCTTTGCTGTAACTGTCGCGAACTCCTTTGAATAGAATATATAATAGAATAACATATAAAAATGTCATTGGGTGGCACAGAGATAGGTTGCTTATCACTATCACTACATAGTATAAAACAAAGTCGCTTTCTCTATCCCTATGTCCCTATGTATGCTTATTCAAAACTACACAACGGATTTTGATGCGGTTTTTTTAATAGATAGAGTGATTCAAGAGGAAGGTTTTTATGTATAATTCTACGCAAATGAAATACGAAGAAATACGAAAATACGAAGAACTCGTACTATACCACTCGTACCAGACCACATTTTAAACTTTCATTCAATTTCTGTGAAATAATCGTAAAAAAAACACCAAAAATGCGACGTTGCCAGCTCAGTTGTCATTAATTTGACATAGGGGAGGGGTTTTGACCATTACCGTACAACGTTGCCGACATTTTGTCACAAGGTTTTTTAATTATATTTTTGATAGTTTGACATTGGCGACGTTGTCGTCGCTATAACAACTTGATACGCCACAAATAATAAGAAGAAGAAGACGGGATAAAGACGTTACGGCATACAGACCAGGGATGTTGCGGATCCACTTTTTTCCACATCCGCGGATGCGGATGCGGACTCGGATTTTAAGAGACTCACATCCGCGGATGCGGATGCGGATCTGTATAAAAAACTTAAGTGTTGGGTTGGTAGAGTTAAAAAAACACAGTAGCGCGAGTCAGATCTTGTCAGTTGTCATGTCACAACAAAACAGTAGCGAGGCGCGTCACCGTCACCGATTCACCGAAGTCCGAAACAAAATTACCGCTTTCCTATTGGTCAAACAGCACGCGCGGTCGACACGTGCCACTCGCCGGGCCCTCCCCTTTCTTTCATGTCGCGACCTGCTACACATCCGCATCCGCATCAATTTATACGGATGCGGATGCAGATGCGGATGTCGAAATTGATGCGGATGTTCCGCATGTGCGGATGAGGATGCGAATATTCGCAACATCCCTGAAGGTCGATTTACATCAAACGAGCGAATGCTCATTCTATCAAATTTATTGTGTACAGCAAACATAACTGGTCACTCTCCATACAAATTTGTATGAAAAGCGACCCGTTATTTTTGCTCGATACAGCAAATTTGGCAGAGTGGGGATAGAATGAGCATTCGCTTGTTTGATGTAAATCGACCTTCATACAGACCAAGGCATATAGACCAAGGCAGCATACAGACCTGGCTGCTGTTCACCGCGGTTGGCGTGTGAGAACACAGATCTAAAATAGTGGTAGTGGCCCTGACGGACTTTGCACAATGTTCTACCACCCGTGAATAACGAATTCCTTTATGGTTTCGCCAATGGCGGCCAAAACAGTCTTATACCATCAATATTTCTCATGAGACTGACTTTATTACCTAATGAACATTATTTTTAAGTCATTGAACGCGTTAAGGTCACATTTGATAGAATTTATATGGTGATAGTTTATATTTTCCATTTCAGGAGGCTTTAGGGCCTGTTTCACCACTCTCTGTAAAGTTCCGGTCACTTTAAGTGTCAGTTATCTACGACGTTGTCTCTGTCCGTTTCGTAGTAATAAATAGAGAGGGAATCATAGATAACTGGGTCTTTACAGAGAGTGGTGAGACAGGCTCTTAGTTTGCTGTTTTAGTGCATTGGGGTAAATTCAATATTGGGATAATTTCGGAACTTGTGGATATCCACTAAACATAATCTAGCTTACCTAGGAGCTCCAATGTCTTTGGCTTCTGGAATTGTTCCCCGTTTAGTAGATATCTACGATTTTCGAAATTCCCCCATTTCGAATTTACCCCAATGCACCTTATACATCAACTTTATCTCCTACGATGCCTATGCACGGGTGCATTTCCTTGGTTCTTTGTAAAGGTGTTAAGGGGAATCAAAATAGTGATGGTTTGGTAGCCGCATTGCCTACAACATGATTCCTATGATTTTTACCCGTTAATTCGTTACTTTTACCATTTGCGTGGGTAAAGCGACTGGTACATTCTATGTTTTTTTTACTCCCAGATCAGCATGGAAGAACGCAATTTCAGGCATTACATTAAGTTATTACCGCAATAATAGTTATGATGTGACTTGTGTAGACATGTCCTAAACGTCTACTTTAAATTCAAAACAACGTCGAGACTGTTGTAATGGGATTTGACTTTGTCCCGGGATCGGACGTGTTACATAAACCTTTGTTATGAGTTTAATGCTAATGTGTATTATGTTAGTATCCCACTGAAATTTCGATTTCGGTTTCAATCTGAAAATCATAATTTCGGACATTCATTCCTTTCTAGTTGAGCACTGAGATCGGACGGGAACTCGTAAAAAAACGAATTCGATATCCGGAAAAAAATATACATACGTACATAAATCACGTCTATATCCCTTACGGGGTAGACATAGCTTAAGGTAACCAGATCTAAAGATCACGTTTAGTATGATTGTGGGCGTATGGATGGAAAGGGGAATCAAAACAGTGATGGGTTGTTAGCCACATCGCTTATATCATTGTTAAATGATCCCTAAGATTTTCGCCCAATCCCTCAATTGGTTTTTACCATCTGCGCGAGAAGAGAAGCAACTGGTACATTCTATGTATTTTCTTTGCTCCCAGACCAGCATGCAAAAAATATCGATTATCAATATATGGAAATTAAAAATTATCGATTGTTTTTTGATAAAGAATCGATATTTTGATATAATTTATCTCACCTTACTGCACTTGGTGCTCGTGGCTAGCTGATGGTGCCGTCTCGCCACCACGCAGGATATCCTGGCGTAGACGTACACCATAACAGCCATGGGGAGGAAGAACGATCCCATCGCCGAGAAGACAACGTAGCCTGGGTTCTGGTTGTACCGGCAAATACCGCCTTGGTTGTGGTCTGGTTCGTACCTGGTGAGAACAAAGTCGTTAAAAGGACCATGTGTGCATTCAGTCTTACGACAGCTCAAAAGAATATTGGTACAAAAACACCTCAGCTATATTATTTACTTGAGAGGTGACCTCGGACTTGGATCATGACGAAGTATTGTCTCGGGGTGCGGGTTACCTCCACGTGTGGTCAGCTGCGGTTCGTTTTTGGATCCGTCCGGGGGGAAGAGCAGTGCTTGGTCCGGTGCACCCTATCGGCTAATGATTTCCTGGCAGTTTCTGAGGGATATCATTGACCGTTGGCTAAGAGCCCGACAGGGGGGTAGGGGGTCTTTGACCATTACCGTACAACGTTGCCGACATTTTGCCATAGGATTTTTTAATTATATTCTTTTTGTTTGACATTGGCGAAGTTGTCGTCGCTTTAACGACTTGAGACGCCACAAATAAGAAGAAGAAGAAGAAGTATTGACTCACCATCCAAACATAGGCGGGCAAGTGATGGCCATCGCGGCAATCCAGACGAAGAAGATCATGGTCAGCGCCAGCTTCTTGGACCTTCGTCTTCTGGAGTACGACAAGGGCCTTGTCACAGCCAGATACCGGTCCACGCTGATGGCGCAGAGGGATAGGATGGAAGCTGTGCAGAGCAGGATGTCCAGGCTTATCCAGATGTCGCAGAGGATCCAGCCGAGCTCCCATTTGCCTGCGAAAGGAGGGGCATGAAATAGTTTCAAGGTGTCAATCAGAAATTTAAGGAAAAATTTAAGCATAAAAGTTTAAGGATTATGTAGTATATTTTATCTGTGTATCGTTTCGTGAGTCATAGGCGGTTCTGGCTGAAAATCAGTGCTGCAGTCTAACACCTCAGCGTAATGCTGAGCCAGCGACCGTTTCACTTTTGCGAAGACACACAACGCTCATGATCTATTTTTCATGTCTTGATTAGTTTCTATAAAATTGTGTATATTCTCTTATATTTGTGTGTCTTGCAAAAAGGAATAAATGTCTTCTTTCTTTCTTTAAATTTAAAAATACTTAGGACTACTATTCTTTTGAGCAGTAAAAACAAAAACTTTGAGCCAACGCTATCAAAAGATAATCATCAGAAATTTGCTTCTACAGAAATTGCCGTGGTATCAAAACCGATGGGGTTCTATCAGTTGTTCTAGTAATTTAATATTTAGTATGAAGGTAGCTCCTATAGCACGACTATGAAAAATATAGATAAATATGATCATCACTACATAGTATAAAACAAAGTCGCTTTCTCTGTCCCTATGTCCCTATGTATGCTTATATCTTCAAGTTTACACAACGGATTTTGTTGCGGGTTTTTTTTAATAGATAGAGTGATTCAAGAGGAAGGTTTTTATGTATAACTCTACGCAGACGAAGTCGCGGGCAGAAGCTTGTCCAATATAAAATGACCTCACACTGCCGACATTTTGCTTTGGAGCAGGGCTCTGATAAATCTAGATGGGTAAATATTTTTTTATATTCACTGGCCGAATTAGTACGATCCGTCCGCATCCTATCCGTTTTCTCCGATTTGGTTTGTAAACATTATGTATATCTATCTACGTAGCATATCTCTTTCTATACAAATACAAGGGAAAATATATTACTAAGGCGGAAACCCTCGGACCTGCCTCATAAAATACAAGACTTAAATAACTTGCTTCGCATAAAAATGGATAAAGGAAGAGAAATAAAAGTTGACCTTGTCTGCTTTAGGTTTTATTAGCGAAATAAGTCCCCTAAAAGCTTTCAAGCACTCGATAAAATCAGAACGTTATCAAAATTCGTTTATAGAAAGGGCTCTCTTGAGGGTTTTAGAATAATTTTAGATAAAATGGCGTCGGCTGCTAAGACTTTGTCATATTGATTTTGGTGGACATTAGTGAAGTACTGAAGGCTCAGGAAGTATTGACGTTTGAAGCAAAAAAAGTTCGAAATATCTTTGAAGAGGCTAATAGCGCTAGGACCCCACGGAGCAAGGGTCTCAACACCGAAAGGGACAAAGTTATATTCGGTTCGGTGCTGAGACCCCTATTGTGCCCTGTTCTGCCTCTCTCTCTCTCGTTTTGAATTTAATCATAGTTTTTTTTTAATTCCCCGTCTGTTTATTTATATATGTACTTTAGTATTTGAACCTTAAAATGTATGTAAAGTTAGAGACAGTTTATAGTAGAGGTGCTGAGCGTTAATATCGATAAAATAAATTTTAGCAAAATAGTTGCAGACTGAACAACTAGAACAATAGCTTCAAAGGCGCTCGAGTTTCTCATTTTAGCTGATAACTTATAAAACTGACGTGAAATTGATTTTCTAAAGAAGCTCTAAAAGCTGGAACAACACAAAATAACGAACACTTTCAGACCTCTCAGTGATGAACAATGTATCGTTGAGTATTTGAAAGTAATGAAGTCTGTATAGCCGTTACACTGGCTGCAATAATAATAATAATAATAATATCTTGGGACAATTGACACCTGATAAACATACTTATATAGATAAATACATACTTAAATACATATTAAACATCCAAGACTCGAGAACACACATTCGTATTTTTCATACAAATATCTGCCCCGACTGGGGATCGAACCCGGGACCTCAAGCTTCATAGTCAGGTTCTCTAACCATTGTGCCATCCAGTCGTCTAAAGTAAAAAAATGTAACTTAGTTGCACGTAGATTCAATACATATACACATACAAAAGTCACGTGTTTATCCTTTACGGGGTAGACAGAGGGTGATAGTTTAAGATCCCACTATAAAACAACCTTCACCGACATGTAGCCTTATTGCATAACTCTAATGTCGATGTCCAAAGTGTACGCCGTCATTGCAAATTTATTTTAAATCAAAAATTACCACAAATCTTTTACAGAAGTGTTCAATGGCGATGGCACCAGAAGAAGAAGAATTGACCCACTGCTGAAATTTTTGCAACAACTTACGTAGAATTAAACGAAGTATTCGCAGACTTAATACTACTTATTTGCGCATAATAATGACTGCTTGCCTTTTTTTGTAAACTATTCCTTTCTGTATCAGGTTAGCTGGAAGAGATCCCTTCCTAGGGAAAAGTTCGCCTTTGTACTATTTTCTGTGTATTTCTGTATTTTTAAATTTTTATGTGCAATAAAGGGTTTACATACATACATACATACTTTCGCTTGTTCGGATGAAAAATACAAATATAGTACAAGGCAATAACAAACATTGAAGGGTAAAGAATCGTTCCATCACTGTGTTGGATAACATGTCATGACACAATAGAACTTGTAAACAGGCTTTGCTTTACTTTTCCCAGAAAAAAAAGTTAAAAACACATTTTTCAAATAACAGTTCAGAGAGGCAATGCGGCCGGCGTTTTGGGGTCGATGCCGGTGCCGGAATATATTGATTTGACATTTTCCCGCCGATAAAAAAAAACAATGCCCATTTGCTCTTTATTTTAAAACTAGCTTTTGCCCGCGGCTTCGCTCGCGTTAAGAAGTATAGTATGCATGCAAAATCTCAGCCCGATCGGTTTAAAATTGACAAAGTTTCATACAAACTTTCATCCCCTATTTTATCCCCTTGGGGGTAGAATTGATCAAAATCCTTTCTTAGCGGATGCCTACGCCATAACATCTACCTGCATGCCAAATTTCAGCCCGATCCGTCCAGTGGTTTGGGCAGTGCGTTGATAGATCACTATGTCAGTCAGTCAGTCAGTCAGTCACCTTCACTATCACTACATAGTATAAAATAAAGTCGCTTTCTCTGTCCCTGTGTCCCTATGTATGATTATATCTTCAAAACCACACAACGGATTTTGATGCGGTTTCTTTTAATAGATAGAGTGATTCAAGAGGAAGGTTTATTAGGTTTAGGGTTATAATACATGCATTATATACCGTGCGAAGCCGGGGCGGGTCGCTAGTTGAGTTATATATATTTAGATGGCCAAATGCAGCGTTCAGTGAGCCCCCAGACACAGAAGGAATAT
The DNA here is from genome assembly GCA_932294345.1 of Pandemis cinnamomeana. Classification (NCBI taxonomy): domain Eukaryota; kingdom Metazoa; phylum Arthropoda; class Insecta; order Lepidoptera; family Tortricidae; genus Pandemis; species Pandemis cinnamomeana. The sequence continues at coordinate 3,263,972 of OW028724.1, read as the reverse complement.
AAAACTTGAAACGGGGCGACCCACATAGCGTCTGCAACTTGTTTGCAATTTTAAATTCGTGCCTTTAAAAAAGGTTGAATAAATTACATTTTCGTGCTAGTTTCTCGTTTAGAAGTGCTGCAATTCCCTGGCCACTTTAATGAAAGCATTTAGAAGCTTTAATTAACTTTGTTGGCCGATTAAAACTTTGTTTCTTTAATTTTGACTTAGATCTAACCGTGTAAACGGTTCGAAAAGTACTTTCAACAGATTGGGGCCATTTATGTATTGTAACCTTTTTTTCCATGCTGGTCTGGTAAAGAAAAAACATAGATTGTACCAGTTGCTTCTCTTCCCGCGCAGATGGTAAAACCATCGAGGGAATGGACGAAAATAGGAATCGTGTTATAGGCGATGCGGCTAGCAACCCATCACTATTTTGATTTCCCTTTCCATTTATACGCCCACAATCATGCTAAACGTGGCCTTTAGGTTGATTCCCGGCCATAGCTTTCCTTTTCGGATTTTTCTGTGTTCTAATTTTCAGTGTCGTTTAGAAATTCGATTTGTAACGGTAAAACCGTAAAAGTAACCAAAAAATTCAAGAAGTAAAATTCTTGATTAATTTGATAGTAGCAAGTACTTATTATTTTTATTGTTATAAACAGACTTTTACTGAAAATAACCGTGTCCGGAATCAAGTCAGATCAGAACTCCTTTTCACTTTGAGGCAAAACAACGACCAACAAAGTAGGTACTTAGCGGGACCTGAGAGATCGCCTTTTATATGCAAATGCCCCCTCAATGCGTGTGGTAAATCTGTGACACAGTCCACATTTTACTAACAGTATGGGCACCCAAAGATAAGGCCACTTGCACTGTGTTACCGACTGGAAAACAAGCGACCTTACATTTACAACAGAAGACCACCTATGACTGAAAGATCTGTTTCTTAATAGTAAACATGAAAGACTTTATACATCTCTACTATAGAGGTCAAGGTCAAAAGTTATTTGCAAAATAAAGCTATTTAGAAAATATAGCAGAAATTGTTAGTGGTTTAGCGACAATATTATGACTAGCACTGAACTCAGAAGAACGAAGAAGTGTGAACTATCTAGAGCTTAGAAAAATTGTAGACTTATCGCTTCGCTTTTAACGCCTCGTGCAATCAAGGAACGTTTTTTTTCGAGTTTTAACTGTTTTTGTCGTCATGCCGTTGCATGGCCATTGGCAGACCTGTCTTATTTTATCCAAGGTCCTACCACCCGTAAGTACTGTATCAAAATCTCCGTACTGTGCTAAGACGTCTGACTTGCGATACAAAGAGCATGGGAGACTCAAGCGAGCAAGGCCTTATTTACTATTGAGTGTCCTCAACTCAAAGAGGATAAAGAAATTTCAAAGAACAAAGTTCAACGCGGCCTTGCAAAAGGTTTTTTGAAATAGACGCTTCTATATTGCCGTGGTCGGGTACGCTTCACGGATCAATGGGGGAGCAAAATGTATGAGTTTCAAATACGTTTTCATGTCCGTCCTTTGTTAATTGTAGTTCATCTCAATGAAGCTTCCGTGCTGGTCTGGGAGTAAAGAAAAAAACATAGAATGTACCAGTTGTTTCTTAAAATTCCGTCGAGGGTGTGGGCGAAAATTTTAGGAATCATGTTATAGGCGATGCGGCGAGCTACCCGTCACTATTTTGATTCCCCTTTCCACACGCCCACAATCGTGCTAAACGTGGCCTTTAGGTCTTGTTACCTTAGGCTTTGCATAAAGACGTGATTTATGTATGTAAGTATGTTGCTGTAAAACATAGTAATAAGTCTAAGAAGCTTAAAGTAAAATTGCGTTTACTTTTGAGTGTAAATGTAACATTGATGACGTATAAAAATTAAGTACAAAAAACGGAAAAAAGTGGAATGTGGACTTCAACATAGATACATACATAAATCACGTCTTTCTCCCGTACGGGGTAGACAGAGCCTAAGGTGAAACCCAAAGACCACGCTTAGCATGATTGTGGGCGTATAGTTGGAAAGGGGAATCAAAGTAGTGATGGGTAGTTAGCCGCATCGCCTATATGATTCCTATGCCCATCCCCTCGATGGGCTTTTACTATGCGCGGGAGGAGAAGCAACTGGTACATTCTATGTTTTTTCTCTACTCCCAGACCAGCATGGAAGCAACTTCAACGGAATGTTAATTAATTGTTTGTTTAAGACAGAAACTAGAATAAGGAAACATATAGACGCATATAGGCTGGAGATGGCATTCATTTATCAGATAATTGATCGACAGGTTCCCATCTAATTAATTATGGAAGTCGTCGCGTGTCAGTTTCTCTATGAATGATGAAACTATGCAATCATCTACAGAGGTAGTAAATAATCCTTTCCCATCGTGAATATACGGTTACCTCCGAATAGTACCGGCGTGTCTACGAGTCTGACATTTCCGAGATTCAATTAAAATTTTTACTTTTGAATTTTTAAAATTCTTGATTAATTTGATAGCACCGCACCTATCTTTCAACAAGAAACTACCGTGAGACTTAATCATACTCACACATAAACGGATAACTCACGTAAAAAGTCGAGTGATGCTCGACATGTTTCGGACTATTTCGTGGTCCTTCTTCCTGGAGCGCTAAAGGAATATTATTTCTTTCTTTCTTTCTAGTACAGCAGAATAAATATACATGTGAAACACTAAAAACAACAAAACAGTTCCGTTAAAGTAGTTCCAAATTAAGCGAGCTCCGGATACCAATTAGATTTTATTGCCCACAGAATAGCGGTACAAAAACATCCCATTACGACAGTAATTATGTTAAAAGTTCGTTATGTGAACCGTAATTATGTATAAAGGTAGATTACTTCGTACGCCATGGGCTTAATAGGTAAAGTTTAAAACTAAGCTGGCTCAATTACACTTACATTAAGTGAGGTGTAAATACGATCATTGTTTTCATTAGTCCATAACCAGCCTACTTATCACGACATATTACATACATCTATTATATTATATCTATATCTATCTATATCTTTCCATCTAAATGCCCACAGTCATGCTATGCGTGGCCTTTAGGTCTTGTTACCTTAGGCACTGTCTACCCCATTAGGGATAAAGACGTAATTTGTGTACGTGTACGTATCTATATCTATCTTCTATATATCTATGTATATATAAAAGAAAGTCGTGTTAGTTACACTATTTATAACTCGAGAACGGCTGAACCGATTTGGCTGAAAATTGGTAGGGAGGTAGCTTAGAACCAGGAGACGGACATAGGATATCTACTTTTTATCCCGATTTTCTCACGGGATTGGAAAATTCCGAAATGTTGTACTAATGAAGCTACAGACATTAAATTTAACATGCCTACACATTATTCCTTGATTAGTATAAAGATGCACTTACAAAGGAATTTATCAAATTTAAGGCGGAACAAAGTTCGCCGGGTCAGCTAGTCACTACATAGTCACTACATAGTATAAAATAAAGTCGCTTTCTCTGTCCCTATGTCTCTATGTATGCTTATATCTTCAAAACTACACAAACGGATTTTGATGCAATTTTTTCAATAGATAGAGTGATTCAAGAGGAAAGTTTTCATGTATAATTCTACGCAGACGAAGTCGCGGGCAGAAGCTAGTTATTAATATAAAGAAGAATATCACTAGAGTAGACGCAATAGCTGGTACGTAATATTTTTCCATTAAGAACCGTTCCGTATCAGTGCTATGTTAAAAATCATAGTAGGTATTAATCATTTTTTTGGCTAATCTTCGTCGTCGAGAATCCTTGAAAAAGATCTTCGGATTAGACCGAAGCTAATCGGATCGTCCTCAATTTATAATCTTGTTAAACCATTTATCTCGTGGTTTAAAAAATGCTGCATTAAAATGACTTTAATTAAAATAGTAAGGCGTTACCCGATAACTAAAGACGGCCAAGCGCAAGTGAAGCTGGATATTTGAGGCTGGCAACCCCTTTTCCCCCCGAGTTATGAATAGTGTTTTTTTTAAACATGCATGAAATAAATTGTATGAAATCCCATTAAAGACTTCATACAACATTAGTCTAGTCGCACCTGTAACGTAACACTTCTCAGCCTAATATAAGGAACAGTGCCTGGACGAAACTTTTTTTTTGGGACGTTTTCAAAAAATGAAACCTGGCTCGATCGATTTATTATCACCTCCGAAACCTCATACTAAATTTCGTGAAAATCGTTGCTGCCGTTTCCGAGATTCAAATTATATATAACGTTTAAATACACTTATATCAGAGGTAATTAAATCATAGGAATCATGTTATAGGCGATGAGGCTAGCAACCCATCACTATTTTGATTTCATTTTTCACACGCCCGCAATCTTGCTAAATGTGCCCTGTAATCTGTTACCTTAGGCTCTGTCTACCCCGTAAGGGATAAAGTCGTGATTTGTGTATGTGTACCTATGTATATCAGAGGCCAGTCTCCATAAGCCACGTAATTGATAAAAATGGCTGCCCTGGCCAGACAAGCCCAGTAAAGTAGCTAACTATGGCCGGGATGTTTTCAGACACTTAAGACAATTGCAGATCTAATTCTCCGTTTCAATTAGACGGGATGACTTTTGTTTTCGGAGACGCCGCTAAATACTCCAGTTGTTTATTCCTCTCAGCGTTCCATTATATTCCTACAACTTGGCTAACAAACAAGTGGGCAGCATCACTAGAGTATTGCTGATGCGTAAAGGCTATGATAAACCTCATGTGCCAGTCATTTCGCCGGCTAACTGCATGCCGGAACACAGCAGAGCAAGCACTGCTTGGCGATGGATTAACGAGACGGTGGTAGCGATGGAAGCGAGCGAAGAAAAGGCCCTGTAAAGGACCACATGGAAATTGCCCTACCGACAAGAGCCTAGCACATGTTTTTTTTTCCATGGGCTTGTAGTCTATTAGGGCATAAAGTGGTATAGATGTTTTTGACGTCTTTGTAACGTATATTTATGCCATTGACTGTACTAATTACTTCCATGCTGGTCTGGGAGCAAAGGAAAAACATAGAATATACCAGTTGCTTCTCGTCCCATCGAGGGAACAGTCGAAATTCTTAGGAATCAAGTTATAGGAGATGCGGCTAGCAACCCATCACTAGTTTGACTCCTTTTTCCACCTATACGCCTACAATCACGCTAAACGTGGCCTTGTGTTACCTCAGGCTCTGTCTACCCCGTAAGGGATAGACGTGATTTGTGTATGTGTAAGTATACTGTACTAATTGCTTAAGATTTCCAATTACTTTAAATCTTATGCATATTAAGTTTCGGCTTCAACTTTACGGTGTTGCCAACTTACACAAATCTCGTTAGATACTAGCGAGACATGTTTAACTAAAGGCTTACTTGTATCTCAATTAAGTCAACGGTAAACTTAGGTCGTTCAAATTTGATTATACAATTGTGTTAACATTTCGAGTAAGTTTTGTGTTCAGTTCGTTGCTTTAGAGACGAAGTTGCTTTACATACGCGTAGACAGAGCCTAAGGTATATTTTGAGGAAAATTGAAAATTTATTTTTGCAAATTAGCCGCCAAGGGCTCTTTTACGTCTTTTTTGAAAATACCAGCGCATTTGGAAAGACCATCATTGACAAAAAGAATGCGCCGCAAGAAACTTCGCATTAAGTGATTTTTTCAATATAAAATACATTAAGCTACTACAATACTTAAATTCTACTTAAATTAAATACATTAAAAAAAAAATATTAGTCTATAGTTAAGTAGAGATGCATAAACTCTCTACTAGTCAAAGTAAAACAAAGTAGTTATGCAAAAAAAGAAACAGAAATGAAAGTTCGTATCGGTACTTATTTCTGCATTTGACTGTATCAATAGTGCATGCAATGACTCCTGACATTAATAATGGCATATAATTAAACTCACCAGTAATATGAACAGCAATAGCTGGTGGCATCACGAAAATGCCCACCAGAAGGTCGGCCACCGCTAAGCTGGTCACGAAGCAGTTGGTCACAGTCCTCAACCGTTTGGTGGTCACCACAGCCGATATGATCAAAGTATTACCAATCACAGTAACCACTATCAAAATCAACAGTAGCACAACGACACTGTATTCAAACGTGTCGTACACAGTGGAACCGCACTCAGTATGGTTACTGTTCGCGCACACGTTCTGAACTATTTGGTATGTTGATTGAGTGGCGTTTTCTTCTCCGCTTTCTATAAGAATGCTGATTTCTGTGTTGTTCCATTGTACGAGGTTTTCTATGATTTCCAGATCGGTGAGTGATATCATGAGGCTCAGGTGTTATGGCTTGAGAGCATCTTCTGAAAAAGAAACCAGTCGTTACCCAAGGCCAAAGAAACAAAGACCAGTTATAATCTAACTCGCTCGCAATCGCCATCGTGTTTTGACAGTTCATGTATGGGCTGACAATTGGCATCGGAATCAGCTCGCTGTCACCATACAAGAACTGTCGAAATGAAAACGATGGCGATTGCGAGCGAGTTAGGTAATAAGCCTACAGTTATAATCTAACTCGCTCGCAATCGCCATCGTGTTCATTTTGACAGATCAAGTATGGGCTGACAATTGGCATCAGAATCAGCTCGCTGTCACCATACAAGAACTGTGAAAATGAACACGATGGCGATGGCGAGCGAGGTAGACAATAAGTCTACTGGAGGCGACTTTGAAATTCTGTCTTTGAATCTCGCATCATATCGTCCCTCTAACTCTTAAATACGACTACTAGCCCTGTACTATGAAGGGCAAAATTCGAACTTCGTATCTTGCCGTCTCGCTGGCGCTAATACTATACAATACGAGCGTGAGAGAGACGGTACTATACGAACATCGATTTTCCGGCCGTTACTATCTCTCCCTCAATGGACAGTCAACGCCAGAAAATAGTTGTTATTTACCTTCTATTTACACACATACACACACAAATCACGTCTATATCCCTTGCAATGCACATTTTAATAATCCGAGTTTTGAGACGTTAGATATTTTTACATCGAGGGATCGAGGCATCGAGGGAATGGGAGTCTTAGGAATCATGTTATAGGCGATGTGGCTACAACCCATCACTATTTCGATTTCCCATTCCAACTATACGCCCTTAATCATGCTAAACGTGGCCTTAAGGTTTTGTTACCTCGGTCTACCCCGTAAGGGATAAAGACGTGATATATGTATGTATGTAGGTAATAAACACAGCGGCTTCTAAAGGGCACACGGAATCGCAATTGCGGAAAAACACTAATTATATTCAAATGTATTAAAATGTTGTTAACCTAAATATTTGTTTGTCACACGAAATCACCATCAGTTCAAATTATCATTTTAATGTAACAACATCGAAAACAACACAATCTCATTTAAATAATTTGCTACCTCACTTCGCTTCTGATAGACTGATGTCCTCCTTATTTGTGTATGTAATTCCATGTAAACAAACGCAAAATTAGTTTCACTCGCCTCCAAAGAAGTTACGGATTCAATATTTGTAATAAAACAAATGCTATGCGCTTTACTCGCCTACCCTCAGTTGATATTGCAAAATGAAATAAAAGGGACGGTAGTTTGAGGTTATAGTGATGGGACGAATCGGTGCGCGCCGTAAAAAATAAATTTACACACACACACACATCAGGTCTATATCCATTACGGAGTAGACAGAGCCTGTATCAAGACCTAAAGATCACGTTTAGCATGATTGTAGGCGTAGCGAAAAGAAAATACCTGGCCCACTGTCTTGCTAAACGTGGCCTGTAGGTCTTGTTACCTTAGGCTCTGTCTACCCCGTAAGGGATAAAGACCTGATTTGTGTGTGTGCTAAAATAACGAATAGTAATAACAATAGGAAATGAGCACTATACCTATAGTATACTAGCTGTTGCCCGCGACTTCGTCTGCAAAGAATTTGTTTATCTATCTCGTGAGAACTACGCAATTTTCCGAGATAAAAAGTAGCATATGTGTTATTCTAGACTATAATTTATCTCTGTCTCGAGTTTCATCGAGATCTGTCCAGCCGTTCTGGCGTGAAAGAGTAACAAACATCAATCTACACTCATAAACTTTCGCATATAATATTAGTGGGATTAAATCTTTCAAACTCATCCAGTCTGTCGTCAATATTATTATTGCTGTTATTATAATAATAAGTTTTAGTTTTAAGATTATTTTATAATAAATTGCCGTGCCCTTACTGGGTAAATGTTTGAAACTGTATACAAAATAAGGCAATAAATAGTTTGAGTTTGAGTCTTACATAAAAGAAAACATACTTTGACTAGCTGTTGCCCGCAACTTCGTCTGCATATAATTAGTTTATCGCTATACTGCGGGAATTACGCAATTTTCCGGGATAAAAAGTAGCCTATGTGTTATTCCCGACTATAATCTATCTAGGTTCCAAATTGAATCCAGATCTGTTCAGCCGTTCTGGCGTGAAAGAGTAACAAACATCCAAACATACTCACAAACTTTTACATTTATAATATTAGTTGGATTTAAGAGCTTCTAAATAGGCAGTATAGGAAATTATTTTAAATATTACTGTACGTAAATATTATACATACGTAATATATTATATATATAAATATTATATATAATAATTATATATACGTAAATATTACAAAAGTTATTTGTCTTCCTTTCAACTGGACATTAACGTCCAACTAATGGAATCCTACTAATATTATAAACTAGCTGTTGCCCGCAACTCCGTCTGCATAGAATTCGTTTATCGCTATCCCGCAGGAATTACACAATTTTCCGGGATAAAAAGTTGCCTATGTGTTATTTCAGACTATAATCTATCTATGTTCCAAATTTCATCCAGATCTGTCCAGCCGTTCTGGCGTGAAAGAGTAACAAACATCCAAACTCACAAACTTTCACATTTATAATATTAGTAGGATGTGAAAGTTTGTAAGTATTGACGGATGGATGGATGCATGGATGGATGTTTGTTACTCTTTCACGCCAGAACGGCTGGACATAGGTAAATGAAATTTGGAACATAAATAGATTATAGTCCGAAATAACACATTGGCTACTTTTTATCCCGGAAAACTGCGTAATTCCTGCGGGATAGCGACAAACGAATTCTATGCAGACGAAGTTGCGGGCAACAGCTAGCCTTCTATGAACTTCTATGGCATTCTCATTACCTACACAAGGAGAACGTTGTAGCAGACATTGAGAGCAGAAAACTTGGAAGACACCAAGGGATATACCATCTGAGATTACTAACAGGTACAGTATCTTATAACCGCCTTATTCATAAACGCTCTGTAGGCCTCTGCTAACTTTTCAATCGTTTGTCCTTATCTGTGATAGGTAAATGTCAAAGTGACAGATAAGGACAAACGATTGAAAAGTTAGCAGAGGCCTACAGAGCGTTTATGAATAAGGGAGTAAGTCTCTACGGCTAGAACGAGAGAGATAAACTAGCCTCTTTCTAGAACTATTTGGAGGCTTCAGAACGTTGACTTCGTATATAAAAGCATCTCGGCATCTCCAGAAAATCCCGATACCCAATCACATGTAGGTACCCGGTTTACGAACTGCCTCAGAAGTACGGGAATTTATTATACTGCTGTTGTAAAAGAGGGGAATAAGGAGGCCGTGGAATAAGACTTCTAAGCACCACGAAGGTACTGATAAAGTTAATAAAGTAAAGTAAAATTCAAAACTCAACACTCAAAATTATAACAGAAAAATCATTCCGAAAAATCCGAAAAGTAAAGTTATGGCCGGGAATCGTGCTATACCCCTATACCACCCATAGCAGGTGGGTAAGCCTTCGAATTTTTCTATCTGTTACTAGCTGTCACGTAATCTTGTCACTATGCGAATTTTTGTCGCCAAGCGTCAGCTGTTAGTATGATGTGTCTGTACGACACAATTACAAAAACAACAAGACAATTACAATTATTAAAGTAAAGTAATGTGAAGAATTTGTTTTCCAAGAGAGAAAATACTTACATCACGCTACGGGTGACCGCAGAGCTGGCAGCTTCCTTGGACAACGTATTTGTATCGCTGTCCAAAGGGGGAATGCTGCCAGCGTCTGCGGAACTATGCCACGGGGACCCCTCCTTTTTTAATTGACGACCGGATAGCCTAGTGGTTAGTGACCCTGACTATGAAGCTAGAGGTCCTGGGTTCGAATCCCGGTAGGGGCAGACAGTTATTGTATGATGAATACGAATGTTTGTGCCCGAGTCATGGATGTTGTATGTATTTAAGTATGTATTTATCTACATTATATAAGTATGTTTATCCGTTGCCTGGTACCCATAGCATAAGCTTTGCTTAGTTTGGGGCTGGGTCAATTGGTGTAATTTGTCCGAAGATATTTATTTATTTAATTATTTTATGTCCAGCAGTGGACGTTGTTCGGCTGACATGATGACGATGATTATATAATTACGATTATATTTTATTTAGCTAATGTTTACGTGTTGCCAAAAATGTCAAAGTAAGTGTTAAAATACAGATATTATGTAGGTATTTCAACTGTTACGAAGAAATATACCGCTCGAGTTCTGCCTTTTGGGAACCTTTCCAATATCACATTACTTATCTTTCTTACCTTTTTATCGAAATATATTCAGTAACAATTGCACCTTTGTTTTTTACGTCGCTTTGCTTTCCCTAAATTGCGTAACAAGAAATTATTCGACTTTTGGAAATGGCTGCCAGCTTAGGCTCTGTCTACTCCATTAGGGTAGACAGTAGAGGGCATATCGATGCTGTTGGCCAGACACATCATCTGACGCCTTCTCCAGTCGGGTACGTATTAAAATAAGATGAAATAAATGACGATTTGATTTACCCCGATTTCTCCAACCAAACAACGCTTACTCAAGTTGCTTATTTATGAAATGTCAAATCTAGAAACACAGGATTTCGCGTTACAGTATTTAGGATAATATTTTACTCACGATTCCGTGCGCCACATTTTTCATGTTAATGCTAGGTTAACGACTTTGTTTTATCTAACACGCCTTTAAAAATACATTATGTAACATTATTTATTACCTAAGTATGATTTCAGAGTAAATAATAAATAAGGAACTGGTACATTGTTTGTTTTTCCTTTACTCCCAAACCAGAACGGTTTGTATGTTTTTGTTCACAAATATGGACTTCCGCAAATTACGAGTAAATGTAGATTCAACATGTATCTAAAACATACATACATACACATACACAAATCATGTATTTATCCCTTACGGGGTCGACAGAGCCTAAGGTAATAGGTACCTAAAGGCCACAATTAGCAAGATTGAGGGTGTATAGGTGGAAAATGGAATCAAAATATTGATGGGTTACTAGCCTCATCGCCTATAAACGATTGCAATAAGTTTCGCCTATTCCCTCGATGGTCTTTTACCATCTGCGCGGGTAGAGAAGTAACTGGTACATTCTATGTTTTTTCTTTGCTCCCAGGTCCGTTGGCTAAGAGCCCGACAGGGGAGGGGTCTTTTGACCGTGTTCTACCGTACAACGTTGCCGACATTTTCGTCACAAGATTTTTTAATAGGTACTGTATCTATTACTATGACAATGGCGAAATCATCGCGTCGATTGATGGGGCATTATTAAAAAAGAAGAAAAAGAACCTTCCTACTGAGTCACTATCTATTACAAAAACTGCATCAAAATCCGTTGCTTAGTTTTAAAGATCTAAGCATACATAGGGACTGACAGACAGCGGAAAGCGACTTGCTTTTATACTATGTAGTGATGATTTTGAAGACGTAATTTCCTCTTTGTGATTAGAATTCTTATAAATACGTAAGTATATTATGCCTTTTGCTGTTGTTGTACATTTTAAGGCGATTTCGTGGCATTTGCTTTGTTTTGCGTAAGCCTCTTTACTTTAAGCAAAGGGTTAATTTCAATTAATTTCTTTGTACCAAAATGTAAGGGTTCTTCCATGCTGGTCTGGATGTACCAGTTGCTTAGCTTCCCGCGTAGATGGTAAAAACCCATCGAGGCAATGGGCGATCATTAGGAATCATGTTATAGGCGATGCGGCTAGCAACCCATCACTTTTGGTACTATCAAATTAATCAAGAAATTTTTATATCTTGATTTTTATGTTTACTTTTACGGTTTTACCGTTAGAAATTTAATTTCTAAATGTCTGTGAAAATTAGACCACATGGAAAAATCCGAAAAGTAAAGCTATGGCCGGGAATCGAACCCGGATCCTCGTCATTCCGTGACGCGTGCTATACCCCTACACCACATAGCAGAAAGTATATGCTGCTATGGGTGGTGTAGGGGTATCGCACGTCTTCATCCCTAACACAACACAACTTCACACTGACACTGTCTTGGGGTAGACAGAGCCCAAGGTAACAAGACCCAAAGGCCACGCAGGTAGCATGACTGTGGGCATTTAGATGGATCGGGGCAATCAGAATAGTGATGGGTTGCAAGCCGCATCGCCTATAGCTGATTCCTAAGATTTTCGCCTATTGGCTTTTACCATCGGCTCGGAAAGGGAAGCAACTGGTACATTCTATGTTTTTTCTTTCCCAGACCAGCATGAAATTAAGGTAGATTTGGGATATGTATAATTAGATAATAATTTCAATTTTCTCCGAACACCACACGGTATTTAATTAAGTTCTGAAACTAATTTCATACAAGGAAATTACGTCACATATCAAATAACCCTTTGTTCTAGATAAATATAACGAGGCAAGAGTTCTTAATTACGGCTTAATAATCGTGTGATGACATCTTAACATTTGCCAAGAGCCAACTGCCTCGTAGGGATGTCACGGAGCCTCGTAACCGAAACCATAACTATTAGATACCCGAAAGCTATTTGTCCACCTTGTCTTTATATCTATGTTATTATACCGATTTGTAAATTTGATTTTAAAGTATAATAAAAATGTAACATCCATGATTGAAACTATCCGATACTAACGTATGATCCGAAATAATGGTATAGTAACAATGACAATGCTTTAAAGCAATCAGTGCTGCAGGTGTCTAACGCCTCAGCGTAATGCTGAGCCAGCGACCGTTTCACTTTTGCGAAGACACACACAACGGTGATGATCTATTTTACGTCTCTATGTTTTTTATTGTTATACCTTGTTTATTATTTTCTATAAAATTGTGTATATTGTCTTATATTTGTGTGTCTTGCAAAAAGGAATAAATGTCTTCTTTCTTCTTTCTTTCTTTCTTTCTTTATGGATTTAAATTGTGTTGCTACAACGGTTAACTTTGAGGCCTCCTAGTAGGTTCTTTAAGGCATCTGTGTCTAGAGACCGCGCTCTTCCAAAACAAAATATTTCACTTAGAGCTTGTCTTCTTCTTCTTCTTATTTGTGGCGTTTCAAGTCGTTATAGCGACGACAACTTCGCCAAAGTCAAAGTAACAAAAATATGATTTAAAAATCTTGTGACAAAATGTCGGCAACGTTGTACGGTAATGGTCAGAGACTCCCCCCCTGTCGGGCTCTTAGCCAACGGTCAATGATATCCCTCAGAAACTGCCAGGAAATCATTAGCCGAAGCCCAGGGTGCACCGGATCAAGCACTACTCTTCCACCCGGACGGATCCAAAAAGGAACCGCAGCTCTTGACCACACGTGGAGGTAACCCGACTCGCACCCCCACTTAGAGCTTGTTTCACCAAACTGTTATGTTCCTGTTATATTAAGTGTTAGTTACCTATGATGTCGTCTCAGTCCGTTTCGTAGTAATAAATAGAGAGGGAATCATAGATAACTGACACTTACGATAACCGAAACTTTACAGAGAGTGGTGAAACAGGCCTTTAAAGTATATTTAGCATTAATTAACTGAAATTAACTTATTCTAATACTGTATAGTAACAAAGCTAGTAACATACCAACTAAGACTAAAGGGTAAGTATATTGTTTGGTGTGCGTGTGTCTGTGTGTGTTATATAATGTATAGTTAGGTATTTCCAATACCATTTCCGAAACCGGTATTCTGATACTCTTATATCCGTTATCAAAACCAGTTTCGAAAGTTCGCATCCATAACATCTCTAGTGCCTAGTGGAGAGCTATATATAGCTATTATGTCAATATATAGACATAATAGAGTTCAAGTGACTAGAACCAGTAAAAGGGGTGGGAAATTTAAAGGTATGTGCTTAATTTGAATTGTACACGGCGTTAAATGGATCAGGGTGAATTAAAACAGTGCTAAGGAGAGAATAGTCCTTGAGAAAATGTATAGGATTTTCTGATTGGAATTGTAAATTTATTGTAATGACGACCGGATAGCCTAGTGGTTAGTGACCCTGACTATGAAGCTAGAGGTCCTGGGTTCGAATCCCGGTAGGGCCAAACAGTTGTATGATGAATACTAATGTTTGTGCCCGAGTCATGGTTGTTGTATGTATTTGTCTACATTATATAAGTATGTTTATCCGTTGCCTGGTACCCATAGCACAAGCTTTGCTTAGTTTGGGGCTGGGTCAATTGGTGTAATTTGTCCCAAGATATTTATTTATTTATTTGTAATAACTTTAAGTTGACTTCACTACATAGTGTAAAACAAAGTCGCTTTCCGCTGTCTGTCTTAGATCTTTAAAACTACGCAACAGGTTTTGATGCGGTTTTTTTGCAGACGAAGTCGCGGGCAGAAAATAAAGAATAAAAAATAATGATCAAAAAAAACTTTTTGTTGACTGTAATTATATTTTAAGTAGCTTCTGCCCGCGATTTAGTCTTCGTAGAATTATAGGTAGGTAGAATTAAACCTTCCTCTTGAATCACTATCTATTAAAAAAATAGTTTTAAAGATTTAAGCGTACATAGGAACAGACAGTGGAAAGCGAGTTTGTTTTATACTATGTAGTGATTCAATTGACATTATGTATACTTATACTAAATTTCAAGTCAATCGGACTACTATAAATGAAATACTTGCTAGATTTGACCATAAAAGCAGACAGACAGACGGTCAGATGTCCGAGGGGTCTTAGCGCTACTTGCCTCTCCAAAGTTATTTTTAAGAGGCTAATAGACGCTAACCTCCTTATTCATAAACGCTCTATAGGCTTCTGCTAAGTTAGCAATCGTTTGTCCTTATCTGTCACTGTGACATTTACCTTTCACGGATAAGGACAAACGATTGCTAAGTTAGCAGCAGCCTATAGAGCGTTTATGAATAAGGGGGCACGTGTCTACAGAGCTGGCTTCCTCGGACAACGTGTTAGTTCGCTGTCCAAGAGGGAAATGCTGCCAGCATCTGTGGTACTTTGTTGTTTTACTTTAAGGTTTTTAAATTAGTTATAGCTTAACTTGTTTCTTAATTTGTTATCTTATGTTAATTACTGGAATTACATAGTTTCGTATTTATAATATTGGTAGGAATTCTCTCATTTCTTTTGGAATTGTAAGGAACTAGATTCTGCCCGCGACTTCATCCGCGTAGAAGAAGTGATGTTGATAGTTATATATTCTGCAATAATTATTTACGTTGCGACTCTAGGCAGCTACGGCCTTTGGCATGTTTATCATCCCGCGGGAACTATGTAATTTTCCGGGATAAAAAGTAGCTTATGTGTTAATCCAGGGTACTAGCTATCGCCGTTTCAAATTCTATTCATATTCGTACAGACGTTTGCGCGTGAAGAAGTAACAAACATACACACAATCACTCACAAACTTTCGCCTTTATAATATTAGTGTGATTGATAAAAAAAATCTTCCATGCTGGTCTGGGAGTTAAGAAAAAACATGGAATATACGGAATATACCAGTTGCTTCTCTTCCTGCGCGGATGGTACCTAGAAGCCCATCGAGGGAATGGGCGAAAGTCTTAAGGATCATGTTATAAGCGATGCGGCGAGCAACCCATCACTGTTTTTATTTCCCTTTCCACCTATAATATATTTTTTATTTTCTGTCCTTAATCATGATAAATTTATACGTGATATATGTACGTATGTATGTTTTGATAAAAAAAATTTGGTCGCGCCTCCGAGCACAATGAACTAGTCCGAAAAGCAAGAATATTTTATGTTACGGTGGTAGGTCTTAATTCGTGTGTGGTTCTGTAACTGTTTACAGTGACGTGGTTTAGGGTACAGTCTGCCATAAATAACACTGACACTTAATTATTTATTTTAAAGATCCATAACTAACATTTTTCCATGCTGGTCTGGGAGTAAAGAAAAAACAGAATTTACCAGTTGCTTCTCTTCCCGCGCAGATGGCAAAAGCCCATCGAGGGAATGGGCAAAAGTCTTAGGAATCTTGTTATAGGCGATGCGGCTAAGCAACCCATCACTGTTTTGATTTCCCTTTCCAGCTACTACTTACGTTTAGCAAGCCACTGTGGGCGTTTAGGTGGAAGGGTTTTACATACATACATAAATAAATCACTTCTTTTACCCTTATACGAAGTATACGAAGTAGAGAATCGCCTGTCCGTTCGATTCCGGCGATGCGCTTTTACCGTCTGCGTGATACGAGAAACAACTTGTACTTTCTATGTTTCCTTTGCTCCCAGACCAGCATGGAAGTACAATATCCACAGACGTAATTATCTCAAATCTGCTTTAAAGTATACTTAACGCGGCCGACTGTACTCGGCTAAGGCGTAAAGTTTTAAGCCGTGGCATTAATCTTGCCACACGCCGCCGACATTACGCCACGTCTGAGAAATTCACAATGTCTTTGCCACGTTCCATTTAATTTAAGTTGTAGACTACAGGCCCATGTCAAAAAAATGTGGGTCATATGAACCACCAGGTGACGTATTAGGACGATATAAGAGCGTAAAATAATAAGATTCAGCACTATGCCGTCACTTGTAAGCTGTCCAACTGAGTGCTGGTGAGAATTCAAAAGTGCAACCCTCGATTTTTCCCCGATGAATGTAACTATGTATGTATGTATGTATATGTATATGTATAACTCTTTATTGTACATAAAACACAAGAAAAAGATGAATACAGGACAACACACATGCACAAAGGCGATGATGACGATGATGATGATGGCGATGGGGGATGTACCTATGTATGTAAACCTTTATTGTGCAAAATAAACATTAAAAAAATGTCAAACTGAGATACATGCACACAGGTGGACTTATCCCTTTAAGGGATCTCTTCGGGTCAACCTTTGAATGGATGAGAAGAAAGAAAGAAAGAAAGAAGAAATTTATTCCTTTTTGCAAGACACACAAATATAAGATAATATACACAATTTTATAGAAAATAAACAAGGTAAAACAAAAAAAACATAGACTAATATATTATTATTATTATTTATTATTTATTGAATATTAGGGACTAACTATGCCGTGGTAGTCTAACTTACGCTGCCTTTTACCTTTCTTAAGATCAATAATTGCTCTAAAAGCAAATACCTTTTCATTTAACAAGGTGATTAAATTTATCAGCGGATTAATAATGATTAATGGTGGATTGCATCGTAAATCATGGTTAACATGATTTACTGAATTCGTTTTGGCACGCTTTCTTAGTTAACTTTAATTTATATACTTTGGCGTGTCTACGGTGTTACGTAACTTCAAAATGCGTACCTACCAAATTATGTAGGTACTAGCTGTTGCTCGCAACTTCGTCTGGGTAGAATTCGTTTATCGCTATCCCGCAGGAATTATGCAATTTTCCGGGATAAAAAGTAGCCTATTTGTTATTCCAGACTATAATCTGTCTATGTTCCAAATTTCATTCAGATCTGTCCAGCCGTTTTGGCGCGAAAGAGTAACAAACATCCATCCATCCATACTGACAAACTTTCGCGTTTATAATAATTAGTAGGTTTTTTTATACCTGCCATTAAATTGCAGATAGCAAAGAACCACTGAATTGAAGTGCGAATTTACATTTTTTATTTACCATGACAGTTTTGGCGAAAGAAAACATCGTTAGGGGCACACTAAAACAAAGTAGTTCAACGATGTGTGTAAAGTTTGCAGCCAGCAGTTAACCCAAATAGAAAGCCAGGGCTCTCTCAATGTGAGACGAGGCCTGTGTCCATCTGTCATCTACAAAAATTATGAAATTCTAAGGAAACGGCTTGTCCAAAACCCTTTAATGCCAATGATCAATTCTACATGTCTCCACTTCGCTCTGTCTTGCTTCGCTCGTCTTTGTCCCGTTTCGATTGCTTCGCTCTGCTTTGCCCTGCTTCGCTTTGACCCATTTCAACAGAGTCTAGTTCCAACACTATACAAAGTAAGCATAAATCGGACCTTGTGTGTTTGACAGAGACCATTTAACAATATCGCAACCTGTCTCACTGTCACTGTGTAGACATTTCAAAGGGCTACTTTCCAATAAATTCGCCGTAAGACCCGTATGAGTTTCTTTCTAGACAGCGGTTGTTAAACTGTGTCCTAAATACACACTAATCTATTAGTAGAGTCAAGTATGCCATTCATTGTGATCTCCAGACAGGAACGTTTCTTTTATGGTTCCGTAGCTAACAACGGGACCCTCAAGTCGGGTATTCATCTGTGAGCTGTTACACGTTACATACATACATAATCTACACAGAGAGCTCAGCGAGAGATTGAGAGAGGAAACAGGCGACCCTCGCGCTGGCAGCCTTCTCGCGCAAAGAATCGCAATCGCAGTTCAGCGCGGGAATGCTGCCTGCGTGATGGGCACCCTGCCGAAAGGCCCATCTCTCTTTAACAATTAATTTTGAAGTTTATTTAGTCATTTTAATTTAATAGTAGTTTTAGTTTTGTATTCACATTTTAAGTATCTGTTTTTTCATACTTACATGATGATGATGATGATGATGATGATACTTACATACAATAAAGTTAAATACATACGTATACATAAATCACGTCCTTATCCCTTACTCTTTCACACACCACCAAGACACCTCCTTAAGGGACTGGACACGTACCGCAGCAGACCGAGAGCAGTGGAAACGTTGGGGGGAGACCTTTGCTCAGCAGTGGGACACAATAGGCTTATAATAATAACTAGCGACCCGCCCCGGCTTCGCACGGTATATCATGCATGTATTATACATTATAAACCTTCCTCTTGAATCACTCTATCTATTAAAAAAACCGCATCAAAATCCGTTGTGTAGTTTTGAAGATATAAGCATACATACGGACTTGAGGACAGAAAAAGCGACTTTGTTTTATACTATGTAGTGATAACGCACTACCCCCCCCCCGCACCACTCGGTCCCCTTTTGTAGTCCTACCCCGAACCCCTGTGCCGCGCGGGCGAGGGCCCCTTTAACCGGTCAGTCTATAGTACACAGTGGTAGCTTTGTGCTTGCAGTTTACACATGTTATGACAGTTTAAGAGTGCCGCCATTTTTATATAGTAAACGCAACCGCCATGTTTGTTTCAAGATACCAACATTTGTTTTTAGGGGCTCAGCGAACCGTTTTAACTTTCTTCGGAACCCTTCTAATTCGAGACCCGAGACGGAATAGACAGCTTTTTTTAGAACAAATCAACTTGCTCCTTCGTCCAGAACGCGAGGAGGGTGAAATTTATACAATTTACTCAGCCAGGTGCGAGACTTACGTTTTGGCACCTTATTCCATTGCTATGTGGAAAAACGCCTTAATACGGAATTCTTTAACCAATGTGTGCTGCCAGTTATGACATTTGGATCCGAGACGAGTTGCTTTACTACAAGCCTTGTACACTATTATTATTAACTAGCTTCTGCCCGCGACTTCATCTGCGTAGAATTATAAAATTATAATTATACATACATACACAGATCACGTCTTTATCCCTTACGGGGTAGACAGAGCCTAAGGTAACAGGTTAGGCCACATTTAGAAAGATTGTGGGCGCATAGGTGAAAAATGGAACCAAAACAGTGATGGGTTGCTAGCCTCATCGCCTATAACATGATTCCTATTATTTTCGCCCGTTCCCTCGATGGGCTACTGTTACATTCTATGTTTTTTCTTTGCTCCCAGACCCTCCCATTCCCTGAGTGGTACAATTGAGAATCTTTAAAAAGCGAGCCTTCCTGTTCTTGAAAGGGCCGGCAACGTACCTGTGATTCCCCAAGTCTTGCAGGTGTCCCTGGGCGATGGTGATTACTTTCTATCAGGTCGTCTGCATGTTTGCCCCCTCTTATATACCTACATATAAAAAAAAGAATAGCATTTGTCTTATTCGGTAAAAATCTTGCCTTTATTTTGAATCATTCAATAATATTTTAGTACAAAAATAGGTAGGTTAGGTTAGTTAGGTATCTTCTGTTGCCCTTAGGAAAAACTACCCAGAAAAAGGAGCAGGGGGGGGGGGGGAGCTGTAGTAAGACCACGGGCAAAAGAGGCCGGAACCGCTTTGCTCTGAGGTCTAGACTTAACAAAAGCGCCCTGCGATCCTACTCCAACATTCGAAGTTTGCGGTATACCGTCCCCCTCGCTCTCCTATTAATGACCATTAGTGTGAGCAGATTAGCACTATGCGAACAGCAGAATAGTAGTATACGAACTTGAAATTTGTAATTTCAGAGGCCTGATGTTTGGACTCGTGTTGTGTTTCTGACGTGGTGTTAATTAGATGGGCGGAAGATTAGATTGATCGGAGTCGGCTGAGGCCGCGTTGTGCCATTAATGTATTTTGATTTTGAAGCGGCTGATAAAATTGATTTCAAGAACAGCCAAGTTCTAATATACGGAAAAAAAGTTGATGTACACATACACAAATCACGTCTTTATCCCTTACGCGGTAAACAGAGCCTAAGGTGGCAAGAGCTAGGCCACGATTAGCAAGATTTTGGGCGTACAGGTGGCAAAAATGGAATCATAAAGTGATGGGTTGCTAGCCGCAGCGCCTATAACTTCCTATGATTTTCGCTTTTACTATCTGCATTCCATGTTTTTTACGCAATAACAACAATAAATTAAATAAAAAAAAATTAAATTTTATGTCAGAAATGTCTTACCTACATCGTTTTGGAAAATCTTCTGATACTCTTCAAACTACTGGACCTATTTTTACTAAACATAGCTAAGAACCTCCGCTATGAAACTCTCTCTCTCTCTCTCTCACACACACACACACACACGTCGGGGGTAAAAGATAAAAACGCATAACGTGAGAGCTATCTGCAAAACTGGTAACCATGTTATAAAGGTCTTCAAAATGTGGTTTGTTGCAGCAAGTTACTCTAACAATTACACTAACCATAACAGACGACTTTGACATAACATTTCATAGGTTTTCTGACGGACGTTCCGAGACCAAATAGGAGAATGGAAAAAGGTCAGGAGTACCCGAAACCGGCGAGCATGTATTTAGAGATTGATGAATGTGGATAAAGCGAAAGAGGTATGTCAGGATCGTGGCAAGTGGAACAAAGTAGTCGCTGCCTACCCCTTTGGGAAAAAGGCGTGATGGTATGTATGTGTTTTTGTGAAACATATGTCGAAATCTTCGGTAACGGTTAAAGTTGCCGTTAAAATAACTTAGAGCAACGCACACTTAAAACAAATCTTAAAAGGACATCATAACCATTAAAATAAATAAATAAATAAATATCTTGGGACAAATTACACCAATTGACCCAGCTTCAAACTAAGCAAAGCTTGTGCTATGGGTATCAGGCAACGGATAATGATACTTATATGTATATAATGTAGATAAATCCATACTTAAATACATACAACATCCGTGACTCGGGCACAAACATTCGTATTCATCATACAACTGTCTGCCCCTACCGGGATTCGAACCCAGGACCTCTAGCTTCATAGTCAGGGTCACTAACCACTAGGCTATCCGGTCGTCTAATAATTACTCTTCTAAAGCAACCCCACTAGCACAGTTATTTATTTCGTCACATGTAAATTTATAAACACATTGAAATAAATTTGGCGAAAAAGGGACGTCGTTACGCGTGAAAAATGATTTAAAAATGGCGCCGTTCACGCGTCATTTAACTGTAATATTTACATACCCGGATACAGTAAACAGAATATAAACAAGAGACTATCTTGATCCGGGATTACCCGGATTGTTCATGGCTTATTTATTTACATAACGTCACAGCGGAACCTCACGTTGCCATAAGTGAAGTGCTTTGTAGAATCGGTCGAACGATCGCCTCATTTTTTTTATTTACCTAGTAGATAAAAATCGTTTGTTTTTGCCCGAATTAAAAATAAATAAATCACGTCTTTATCCATAATGAGGTAGACAAAGCCCAAGGTAACAAGACCCAAAGGCCACGCTCAGCATGACTGTGGGCATTTAGATGGAAAGGGGGAATCAAAATAGTGATGGGATGCAAGCCGCATCGCCTATAGCATGATTCCTAAGATTTTCGCCTATTCCCTCGATAGGCTTTTACCATCTGCGCGGGAAGAGAAGCAACTGGTACATTCTATGTTTTTCTTTAATCCCAGGCCAGCATGAAAGCAACACAGTTAATAATAATAAAAATAAGAACGAGATAGATAGTCATTCACAGAAGAAAGAGAAAGTATGTAGTCATTTATATTGCTATCGCTTATAATCGTTATCTGAACTAATATTACGAAGTGGTAAAGTCTGTGAGTGTATGATGCTGTAGGGGGTTATATCTAGAGCTACTGAACCGATTTTGAAAATACTTTTACCAGTAGAAAGTCACATTATGTTGGTGCCAAAGGCTATATTTTAATCCGGCATAGACATAGTCGCGGGCAATAGCTAGTGGTTTTATAAATTTGTTGCTCATGTCTTTTTAAATACAGTTCAAGAATAACATGCTTTTATAACAGAAAAAAAAACATAGTTTAACTCGGATAACAAAACAACAATGGCTTGACACTTTGACACTGTTTGCAAACATGGCGTATTTACATTATGATATTATTACTTTCGCCCCACCTCAGCCTCATAAAAAATGAGATTATGATTGCGGCGACAGTAAAGTTGAATTTATTGATTATCTATTCAAGGTTATGCTTGTGGTTGATAAAGCTGAATTTAATCCGAGATAGAGGACGCAAATGCTTAATCTACATACATAAAAGCTAGTTGTTGCCTGCCACTTCGTCTGTATAGAATTCATTTGTCGCTATCCCGCAGGACTTAAAGAATTTTCCGGGATAAAAAGTAGCCTATGTCTTCATCACCACATAGTATAAAACAAAGTCACTTTTTCTGTCCCTATATCCTTATGTATGCTTAAATCTTTTAAACTACGCAACGGATTTTGATGCGGTTTTTTTTAATAGATAGAGTGATTCAAGAGGAAGGTTTATATGCATAATACATGCATAATATACCGTGCGAAGCCGGGGCGGGTCGCTAGTTCTAGACTATATCTATGTTCCAAATTAGATCTGTCCAGCCGTTCTGGCGCTAAAGAGTAACAAACATTCATCCATCTATACTTGCAAACTTTCGCTTTTATAATATTAGTAGGATGAATTGCCTGTTCGATTGTCTCGTTAAAACTCTGGCTGAACGGATTTGGCTAATTTTGGTTTAGAAATAGTAGCAGTCCAGGGAAGGTTTAAACGGTGAGAAATCATTGATATTTGAAAAGAAACTGGAACGGAGGCAAAGCCGCGGCCAACAGCTAGTTGAATATAAAATGATGTATATTAGTTCGAAGCCACTTGTTTTAATGTATTTTAATATTATAATGTTGGTGAAACTAATCTACTTACAAGTTATTTAACTAACCTGTCCAGAGCTGGCTTAGAGAGTGACCAAATACAATATTTATACAATGGTTCGATTCCCTTCGATACTTTCAGATTTTTCCATTGGTTTTTAGTATAGTTTGGAAAAAATATATTACATATATTATATTATAGCCTTTTTTATTCCGAATTCGCTACAATTTCAGTATGTTTTTTTTTTTTCTTTTTTATTATTATTATTATTAAATTGTCGCGTAATTCGGCGTGCCTCATGGCATAGGCCTCCCCCGTGTATTGGAGGGTTGGAAAAAATAAACCTCAAATAAAATACGCGTTTTAGACATTATTGCTCGATTGCCTGCATGCGATTACTGATAATCTTCTATATACTGCGTCCAAGCTGCACATGGTTAAGGAAAAGAAAAACAATTTGGTTCATGTATTATTTATTTTATTTATGAGAGTTCCCAGCGACCTTTGGGGCCCACAGCGGGGTCACGGGTTTATTGCGTCGCTTATCCGGCGCGTTATGGTACAAATTGACCCGGTTCGTTGTTTATTGGGGGTTCCGTGAAAGAACCCTTCAAATAGCGCCATATTTTTATTGTGTGCGGTGAGAATGCGGGTCCCTAAAACGGATGGTTGACTTTTTACACTTGCATTAAATTTTTGGTTTTAGAAAGCTATGTTTATGAAAGAAAAATATGAGTCGTGTCGCATGATTTCGGTTTTTTAATTCAACATGGAAGGCGAATGTTTCTTTTGCATTAATTGTAGGCTTTATTTTATGGGCTTTATTGGAATACCAGCTACTTCTCTTCCCGTAGAAAAAAGCACATAGAAGGAATGGTGAAAATCTTAGGAATCACATTTTAGGCGATGTGGCTAGCTACCCATCACTATTTCGATTCCCTTTTCCACCTGTACGCCCACAATCATGCTAAACGTGGCCTTTAGGTCTTGTTATTGTTTTGTCTATCCCGTAAGGGATAAAGACGCGATTTGTGTGTGTGTGTGTGTGTGTGTAAGTAATTACCATCAGCCTTGGATATACGTTGCCAGCCCAAAGGGGCTAATATAAAATACCTCTCGTGTGTCAGTGACTTTACCGACTGTTCTAACCTTCGTGCCGAAATATAGGAGCGCAAGCAATACTTTTTGGCGTAGGAGATGTAGGCTATTCCAAATTCTATCTCACCTTCCTTTTTTTTAATCCCGTCTGAGTTGAGCAAAGGATTTCTCCTATTCCATAAATATGAATTGCTGCTTACAAAATGATATATGCTAATTTTATTGCCATTTCAAAGTGTGGAAAAGATTAAAATTATTTAACTAGATTTGTGGTAATATTACACCCGTAATATTATCCTCTCGGGCTATATTTTATGTTAAAATTACTCTTACGACAGACATCATTTATTACGACATTGAAATGAACATATTTTTCAAGGAAAATTACTTGGTAATTTTTGAGCTAGACTCGGTTGTCGTTCGTTGGATTCAGATGTTTAATGGGTTAGAGATTTAGTGTGATAGTAATCTGAGCGAGTAATCATTCTTATTCAACTTTATGGAAATTCTGAAAAATGACGTGTTCAATTGATGAACACCTGAAATTGATAGATAAGTATCATATAATTAGATAAATCCCGATTTTATTTGACAGGGCCTAAAGCAACAAGGCCTAAATGATTGTGGGCATATAGGTGGAAAGGGGAATCAAAATAGTGATGGGTGGCTAGCCACATCGCCTAAAATATGATTCCTAAGATTTTCACCCCATCCTATGGGCTTTTTTCTACGGGAAGAGAAGTAGCTGGTATTCCATGTTTTACCTTTACTCCCAGACCAGCGTGGAATTAATAAAGCCTATACAATTAATGCAAAGGAAACATTTGCCTTCCTTGTTGAATTGAAAAAACGAAATCATGATACTCATATTTTTCTTTCATAAACAATGCTTTCTATATAATTCAATCCCTACTAATATTATAAATGCGAAAGTAACTCTGTCTGTCTGTTACCTTTTCACGCTTAAACCGCTGGACCGATTTAGTTGAAATTTGGTATACAAATAGTTTGAGTCCCGGGAAAGGACATAGGATAGTTTTTATCCCGGAAAATTGCAAAGTTCCCGCGGGATAGCGACTCTGCGCAGACGGAGTCGCGGGCATCAGCTAGTAATAAATAAAGCCTACAATTTATGCATCGTATTGTATTGGTGATAACTTACCGTCTCATTATCCAAAGTAGTGTGTATTTTTACGAGCAAGCAAAGAAATTGGCTCAGACTGGAATAAAACAAGGCCCACCTCACCGATAAGGCCTACGATTTATCCAAATAAAACCTTCTCCAGTATAAATCTCTCCCGAGCCCACCGTAATTAATTGTGCCAAAACTATTTTCTTGTTACTAATCGGTCTCCTCTGAGCACACATTAATTCTATTCGCCAAGTAACCATGATTAGGGATGGTTCAGGAAATGGAGATGTTGATTTTTTTAAAGTCGATTTTTATTTGCATGGCTAGGACGAGAGCGCACGAGAGCTGCAGTATGTCGCGCACGAGATACACTGCCCGTCTGTTTCTAGAACGAACTGTAAGCGAAAGATGGGTAGTCTGTCTCGTGCTACACAGCTCTGGTGTGCACTACGACATTCTGGGAATCTTTGAAAAACGAATGGCACTCCTTTGTCAGAGCCGTTGATGTTATTCTTCACCAATGTTTTTACACAGCCAGAGACAAAAACTTCTTTGTTCAAACGCTGAGTTACTTAATTCGATTAAGTAGAAACCTTTCGTCATAAAGCTTTTTGGGTCCAGTTTTGTTTTTAATCTGTCTTTTTAATTTTCAGCCAGCCCGTAAAACCCATTCGAAACAAAATCGAATCGAGTTTTAAGTTTCATAAAATTGCATGTTGATTCCGCGTTCGATTTTCAAATCGATCTTCCTCAAGTGTTGCCACCCCTAACCCAGATTCTAGCGTGACGTAAAAAGGTTCTAGCCTCATTTAGGCAACTATTTAAGTCAGCGTTATTTAATGTAACGTCACGTTGGGTAAAGGTTAAAGCTTCTACCTTTACAAAATGTCTGAGCACATCGATCAAGTGAAAAGACGTTACTTTTTACACTTTTTTTGTTGGATATTAATTTGAATCAATGTCAACGGTTAAAGGAGTTCTGTAGACAAAATAGCAAACCCTTTTTTATATTAAAGCCGATAAACGGGCATGCGGTCCACCTGATGTTAACAGATCATAGACACCTACAGTACCATTAGGACTGCTGCGCGTTGCCACAATTGGATAAGCGTTATTACCACTCTAATTGGCTATTTCCTCTATATTAACAAATGACAACCACAATGACAAAGGGTGACAACCCTTGTGACGTAAGTACATTAGTGTTGCCAATTTCTGTTCACTGTTGCCTTTCAAATTCTGGGTCTAGATTAATTTACAGTGAAACAAAGGAATGATTGCATAGTCCATTTACACGGAAATGTGTTTTAACAAAGGATCGCTCAGTCTCATAATGTATGAACACACCTCTCATGATTACTTGAAAATGGAATCTTGAATTTCCTCATAAGACTCAGCAAAGGACACATTTGAAATAACAGAGAGCACTCGTTAATAAAAGATAATGGTGTTATATGGATGACATAATCGTTGTACTAAGCATATGACACATTAGAAGTATGACAATCTGTTGGTGAATATTTGTTTTATTCTTTGACGCTGAAACGGGGGTGCGAGTCGGGTAACCCCCGCGTGTGGCCAAGAGCTCGTTTTTGGATCCATCTGAGTTCAGTGCTTGGTCCGGTGCACCCTGGGCATCGGTTAATGATTTCCTGGCAGATTCTCAGGGATATCGTTATCCGTTGGCTAAGAGTCCGGCAGCGGGTAGGGGTCTTTTGACCGTGTTCTACCGTACAACGTTGCCGACACTTTTGCCACAAGATTTTTGAATACTGTATTTATTACTTTGACATTGGAGATCGATGGGACCATATTTATTAAAAAAGAAGAAGAAGACGCTGAAACGGATTGAGATAAAATTTAGCACCCAAGTAGTTTACAACCTGGAAAATCAATTAATGTACACGGGAATGAAATGAGAAATGATGAAAAGAAGATCGCATGGATTTGATATTAAAAACACATACATACATATATCACGTCTCCCTTACGGGGTAGACATAGCTCAAGGTAACAAAACCTTAAGGCCACGTTTAGCATTATTAAGGGCGTATAAGTGGAAAAAATGGAATCAAAATAGTGATGGGTTACTAGCCGTATAAGTTTTAGGTACTATCAAATAATACCTGCTAGCTATGGGTGGTGTAGCGGTATGATGAGGATCCGTTTTCAATTCCCGGCTCTCGTTTTACTTTTCGGATTTTTCTGTGTTCTAATTTTCAGTGTAGTTTAGATTCTTTTTTTAATATAGGCCTTGTTATCCTAGGCTCTATAGATCTACAAAGACGTGATTTATGTATGTATGCCTTCCTAACCTACTGATTAACAACATACAAACAAATATTCAATTCGTATCTTGTCCATATTTCAATGATAGTCTGCCAATACGAATGGCGTGTTCTGTCGAATTTATTTTGGTGTAGTTCAACATCACAGTCACGTAGCGCCCTCTTGCGGGGAACGTAACTTGAAAAGGGTTTTGCCGTAAAAGTAAAAGGGACATGTGAGCGCGGTTCAATAAACCAAGTTACTCAGTGACGACGTTATTGAATTCTAATTCTACAAGAAAAAGAGAACTTGTACAAATACAAACAAATACAAATACTCTTTATTGAACACCACAAATCAGTACAAAACAATACAGAAACAAAGTAGACAATAGGCGGTCTTATCGCTTAATAGCGATCTCTTCCAGATAACCAATACTTGAAATAAGTTGGAGACAGTTTAAGTAGGTGGCGGAAACAAATAGACAGGATAAACGCAGGGATAATAAAAACAACAATATCAACATAAATATAATACATAGCTAAATAAATAAAATAAAATACATACATATACACATAACATAATACTTAAGATAGTACTAATACTAATACTTGTACTAGCAATGCTCAAAAGAGATCTTCCCAAGCTGCGAAATTGTCTATTTGTAATGGAATGTTCTCAGGCCCAAAGCCCATCGAGTGAATGGGCAAAAACTTAGGATTCATGTTATAGGCGATGTGGCTAGCAACCCATCACTACTTTGATTCCCGTTTCCATCCTTACGCCCACAATCATTGTTTGCCTTCCTTATCATCATATAAAAAATTATATATCAGATGATGATCACCTTCACGGCTTCTCACGTATTCACGTGCCAGCTTAGTACCCTGTCGCAATTGACATGCCGCCGTCACTCAAACTCGATTGATGTCACCTTATTGCGACATAGTTCTACAGTGAGACGTGAATGCATTTCCCTTACTGTACGCACGATTAACTCATTAGGCTATGTAATAAGAAAACAGAGTCGACTGCGCGCGGCGAATAGGCGAGTTGGCTAAACGGGAGTAGACTCAGTAATCCTTAGATCAATGGTTCTCAAAGTCAGTCTTCGGCGTGGCTAGACAATCTCGAAAAATGTGTTGCCGAATATTAAAAAATCTCGAAAACTTCACGTACATACATCGATGAACAAGACGTAAAGGGGTGAATTTCAAAACCGAGTTTTCTGACTGTCCCACGCTACCAAAAAAAAAACTATGACATATATGTACCAAAAAAAAAAATGATCGTATTCTTTGCAATCATTTATGACGAGGCAAAGCCTTGAATAAATGATGATGAGCTACCAATCCCTGAAAAAAAATATTGAAAGTTCGAAAATCCACGATTAGCATAGCTGTGAGGTATGTCACACGCCAAGTTTAGCTCAGAAAAATGAATACAACTTCGTCTATAATTGTCGTAATTTATTTCTGTAAAAAGCATTTTAAAGAGCTCTTCCTGGTCTATATTATAAAACAAAAAACAATGCAAAAATCTCGTAATTTAAAAATACAGGGATAGGAATGTGTTTGTCCCGCGCGAGAGCGTCTTTCGATGACTCGCAAATACCTGCTGGTTACTGATTGCTTGAGCTATGTAACGCCATTTTTAAGTTATTACGTCGAAGACATGCTAGTTCGCGTTCGATTACCGAGCAAAGCGTCTAGTCTAGTCTGCGCTGTGATTTTTAAAAATAGGTTAGTTTGTGACACGATACTTTTGGTCAGCCTATAAGGTAATTTGTGTGGCTAGTAAATATTGCATGTTCAACTACTTTATCGATATGTCTATTTAAGTGTTTTATAGTTTAGAACATCGAGAATGAACAGTCCTATTGTCATTTACCTAAAGCTTATACTTTCGACAGAAAAAAAAAATACACTTTTGCCGTAATTTGTGTGGCGTAATTTGTGTGTCACTTTTGCCCACGCAAATTACAAACGCGCCACAAAAATTACATTTTATGTCTTATTTCAATAAAATGAGCATTTTATGATGGTTAATAACACTTGCTATCTTTAAAAAAACAACGTAAATACAATTACAATACTTTCTACTATTTTACGTTGCATTTTTTTATTTTTTATTTTTGAACAACTTACGTATCTATGATACTGAAAACTGTGTGTATTATCTTATATCTGTGTGTCTTGCAAAAAGGAATAAATGTCTTCTTTCTTTCTTTCTTTCTTTCTTTATACTGTTTAATTTTGTAATTAACGTTTAGTTTAATTACAACTTGCTTTTAGTTTCTGATTTATACCTTTTCTGTTTAAGTTATTTCAAAATGCGTCAAAAAAAAGAGGATAGACTCGAGAAAAAGAAATTGGCGGAGAGAAAAAGGAGGCAGAAAATTAAAAACGATGCAGAAAATTATGAAAAATATAAAAGAGAAAAAAGAGAGAAATATCATCAAATGAAAAGAGAGAGAAAAATTCTTCCGATGTGTGAGCAGTCCCAGAATACTAAGCGTATATTGAGGGAAAGAAATAGAATCAACGTCAGGAACTACAGGCAAAGACAGAAAATTTAATTTTTTTTTTTATTAACGACCTTAAGACTGATTTGTTTAGAAAGTGTCATTTTCTGTTTTTATGAATAAATCGGAAAATCAAAAAGTTTAGTTTTATTTAGCAAATTGATAGTAAAAAATTAAAAATTGAATTTGCGTGGCAACAATGTAATTTGTGTGGCATGAATTTTTTCGCCATCGAATTTTAGCTAAACTATTCAACACAGAAGAGTGCCTCTTTTTGCGTTTTGTTCATCATTCTAATCTCTACCATAATCTATTATCAAAATATAAAATAAAAGAAAAAAAAAAACGCGCCACGAAAATTACCAAAAAACGTCCCGTTCAGAAATTCACCCAAAGGCTACGTTAATTATGATTGTGGGTGTATAGATAGAAAGGGAATTCAAAATAGTGACGGGTTGCTAGCCGAATCGTCTATGTGAACGCTTTGAAAGCGTATTTATTTTCCGAACAAAACGGAACTGCACAACATTGCGCCATAGCTACTCGATATGATAAGAGTTATTTATAACTAACTAGCCGTTGCCCGCAACTTCGTTTGCATAGAATTCGTTTATCGCTATCCCGCGGGAATCACGCAATTTTCCGGGATAAAAAGTAGCCTATGTGTTATTCCAGACTATAATCTATCTATGTTCCAAATTTCATCCAGATCGGCCCAGTACTTTTTGAGCCTATTCATTACAAACATACAAACATACAAAAATAGGTACAAATCTTTCCTCTTTATAATATTAGTATAGACTAGCGACCCGCCCCGGCTTCGCACGGTATATTATGCATGTATTATACATAAAACCTTCCTCTTAAATCACTCTATCTATTAAAAAAAAACCACATCAAAATCCGTTGTGTAGTTTTGAAGATATAAGCATACATAGGGACATTAGGGGCATAGGGACAGAGAATGCGACTTTATTTTATACTATGTAGTGATAGTGATAAACTTAATGAGATTCAATATTTAACACTTTGTTTCGGCGCCGATCTTATAAAGTCGCATTTGACAGCTATACTTCTGGACCTTAGTCAACAGTGGCGCCAACTGGTGAGCAAAGAAACGAATGTCCCCAGCATTGTAGCGTTCAAGCGATAATCGTTATTAAAAAGAGAGAGGGACAGTACGATACGAACTTCAAATTTTGAATTTCAGAAGCCCCATCTCGCTCCACGGGCGTTTACGAGCGAATGCAAACATATCAAGTTTGCAGATTGCCTACCCTCTTATTGGTACTGTGATGCACGGTTTGGGAACCCCTGCACCAGATTAAACACGTATCTATCAAGTTCGTAAGTCGGGAGATTACCGCAGTCTCACTTGAATGATGCATTAAGGAAACGGTTAATGTAATAGAAGTGGTTGTTATGATTATTCTGTGCAGAGAAAGTCAAATCAGAATTATCTCTGTATGTTTCAGAATTGACTAGTAGATACTTTATACATCTCTGCTATAGACTAATATAATTTAAGGCGCGGGGATCTTATACATCCATTTTGTAAATGTAATTAATTTAAGCAGAATTTCGTGTATGGTAGAAGCTTAAAGTACCTATTTTATTTTGAAAAAATGACGTTCTACCAATTTTCTTGCGGCGCATTCTTCTTTTCGAATGCGCTGGTAGTTTCATAAAAGACATGTTTAACTTAGGGCGAAACTTATAGGAATTATGATATAGGCGATGAGGCTAGCAACCCATCACTATTTTCATTCCATTTTCCACCTATACACCCTCAATCTTGCTAATTGTGGCCTCTAGGTACCTGTTACCTTAGGATCTGTCTACCCCGTAAGGGATAAAGACGTGATTTGTGTATGTGTAGTATGTATAAGAGCCCTTGGCGGCTCTGTTTACCCCGTAAGTATGTATGTATGCTGAATCTTTGTTCATTGCTAGAGACGTCAACCAATTTCTTGCGTTTCGGTTATGCAAACCGTTATTTCCCCGGTTATTGTGTAGGAAATATCTCCGTTTTCGCAGCCGTTCTGCAAAGGTCGCGTTGCGCCATATTTTGCTATAATTTATGGCGTTCTGTCCGAACTAGGAAGTTGCTGTGTGTTGGAAACGTAAATATCCACACTGATGTCCTGAAAGTTTTGGCTATTTATGCAGAGTATTGTATTTGTATTCTCTTGTAACGTGTTAAGTGGAAATCTATCTGGTTTTTGTGTATAACTCAACGGAAAAAATTTGGTCCAGTTTCCATACCCTATATATTTCGTACATTAAATGAGGGCCAATTTTGTTTCCGCTGTGTATTTGTATATAATTATTTACCATAAAATTACATATTCACATTCATTAGTTGAAATTGAATATCATAAAATATTATAAATTGAAATCGAATCCTCCTGACACAAGTTTAGTCTTATATGGGTCTAAACAAGGTTGATTCATAAAGGTTGTCACACACGTAACCGCTCGGCACCGAATCGGCGCCGCCTCACCTCATCGGCTCGCAGTTAACCAGACGTCAACTATGTGCAAGCACGTACCGGAAACGGCTCAGCACCTCCGAGGTGTCCGCGTGGCTGCTGCTAGATGGCATCGCGCTTACGGCTGGGCGACAGCGCACTTAAAGCGAGGCGGCGGCTAGATGGCATCGCGCTTATGGCTGGGCGACAGCGCACTTAAAGCGAGGCGGCGGCTAGATGGCATCGCGCTTATGGCTGGGCGACAGCGCACTTAAAGCGAGGCGGCGGCTAGATGGCATCGCGCTTACGGCTGGGCGACAGCGCACTTAAAGCGAGGCGGCGGCTAGATGGCATCGCGCTTACGGCTGGGCGACAGCGCACTTAAAGCGAGGCGGCGGCTAGATGGCATCGCGCTTATGGCTGGGCGACAGCGCACTTAAAGCGAGGCGGCGGCTAGATGGCATCGCGCTTACGGCTGGGCGACAGCGCACTTAAAGCGAGGCGGCGGCTAGATGGCATCGCGCTTATGGCTGGGCGACAGCGCACTTAAAGCGAGGCGGCGGCTAGATGGCATCGCGCTTATGGCTGGGCGACAGCGCACTTAAAGCGAGGCGGCGGCTAGAGCTGGTAGTCGATGATGGTCATTCCCCGCGGGGGGATCGATGGCGGTCGGCGTGCCGGCCCGGTTTCGGCGGCGAGACGCAAGCGCGGCGGTCCGACGTAAACTCGATGATGGCGATGACGAGGCGATGCTGTTCCGATGCGTTACAGTAAGGAATTTCTTACAAAGAATACTGGATGGCTCGAGTTGACGCGGCGCTGATCCGGTGCCGAGAGGTTATGTGTGCGGCCTTAACGGCGTGAAACGTGAAAATTGTTGATGACCCAAAACAACAGATAACTTCCCTTTCCCTATCTCGGGCATTAACCTTTACTCAGATTTTACTGGTTTCCAATAAGACATACTTTTCGTACAGTATTGTTATTCGATTACAGGCAGCAGCTCGTTTCGGAGGTACTTAGAATGCGCGACCGAGCAATGCATAACCTGATAATTGGTGTAACAGGGACTCGTAAAATTGTATCGGATTATTTCAGTATGCCTAGCACGAAAGCATACGAAAGTCGTGTCGCGCGCGAGATAGATTACCCATCTCTTTCTAAATCGAATAGTAAGAAAAAGACGGGCAATCTGACTCGCGTGCGACGCGACTTTTGTACGCTTTCGTGCTAGACGTATAGCCAGTTAGTTTAGTTAGGTTAAGTTAGTTTGAGTAAATAACCCTGTAAATGTTTCTCAGGATTCTTGAATCATAGTTGACAAAAAATATCTTCATACATACAAATGTTTCGTGAGTTACATACGGTTCTGGCTGAAAATGAGTGCTGCAGTCTAACCCCTCCGCATAATGCTGAGCCAGCGACTTTTTCACTTTTGCGAAGACACACAACGCTGATGATCTATTTTTCATGTCTGTGATTTCTTTCTTGTTTTTTTTTTCTATAAAATTGTGTACATTCTCTTATGTGTGTGTCTTTCAAAAAGGAATAAATGCCTTCTTTCTTTCTTTCATTATAATTTAAACCAATAGTAACTTTAAGCTTTATCGCGAACAAGCTCTATAAACCGGAACAGTAATTATAATTTATATCGGGTTTCAAAATGTTGACACAACTAAATTATTAATGTTGCCATTTAAGCTGGCTTAAATCCGGTGCCTAATAGTCTGAAATAGGTTGGAAACATCGAGTTTATAACCGAAAGAGTTAGAATGTTATTTTGAAAGTTAAAAACACACCATAATACAGCGGCGAACTCGCTCCGATAAGCTAATAACTAGCTTTTGCCCGTAACTTCATCTGCGTAGAATTATATACCTTCCTCTTGAATCACTCTATTTATAAAAAAACGCATCAAAATCCGTTGCATTTTAAAGATCTAAGCATACATAGGGACAGACAGACAGAGAGTGGCAAACGACTTTGTTTTATACTATGTAGTGATTATAATAGTATACACACGAAATTTATTTATAACAAACACATACAAGACTCAACTCAAGAGGAACAAAGCTCAAATTTAAAAGAAGAAAAAACACAAAAAATAATTACTTATGGCAGTTTACTCGTCAGGCTGAATTTATCTACCTACTTACTTTTCAGTTCATTTTATATTAAGAAAAATAAAAGTAAATGCATAAACAACACCGCCATTTTAGTTTTGAGTACCTAGGTACTCAAAACTAAAATGGTTTCGTTCCATAAAGTGGATAAAACAACGTTTATCGGAAATACTAATGCTATAGCCCGACCGCGTAAATGAGACCTCACGCGGCACAGGGGCGCGGGGTGCGACGACAAAGGGGGCGGAGAGAGGTGCGGGCGGCAGGCGCACTACCCGCCCGCACCGATAGAGGTCGTCGAGGTGCCGCGCGGGCGAGGACACATTTATGCGGTCGGTCTATAGTTCGTTACATTAATACCTAACTCTTGGAAAAAACATAATAATGTATACCAGTTGCTTCCCTTCCCTTGCAGATGGTAATGGAAATAGGAAATGGAAATGGGTAAATATCTTAGAAACCATGCTATTTTCGATGTGTCTAGCAATCGATCACTATTTTTATTCCCCTTTCCTATACGCCCACAATCATGCTAAACGTGGCCTTTAGGTCTTGTTACCTTAGGCTTTGTAGGTATGTGTAACTTTTGGAATAGGAGCATTATTATTAGCCTCTAAAAGTTTTAGTTTACTTTATTTCTATTCTAGTCTATTGCTGACCTGGAGCTACGACTCTGAGCAAGTTTTAAGTGTTGTGAGTTAGCGCACTTTCACACACACTTACACACACACACACACACAAACACACACACACACACACACACACACACACACACACACACACACACACACACACACACACACACACACACTTATACATTTGCAGCTATATATTTACATTATTACTAGTACGTTTAAATTTTTAGTTAGTATTTGGTTCCCATCTGCAGACTATTGTTAGAATTTTATTTTTATTTTGTTTATTTTTGTTCTGCTTTACCTTTTTTTTTGTTATTCTGACCGCCTCATAAATGATGGTAATCGTCTTTTATTTTGATATTTCTTGGCTGCCACGATACAGGCTGTGCCTAGTGTGGAGTCATTGAACTTTCTATTACTGACATTACTGTATATTTCGTTACTATTTTGGAAAATAAATTTTGCCTTACCTTACCTTAGTACCTAATATTTTTACTTAGCTTATTAGGTACTAGGTACCTACTCTATTGGTACAATGCTCGATGGTTCGAAACAACAATTAATTCACAGCGGAGGACGCTTTTCTGATTAATAAAACTAGCGATAAGGTGCTTTAACTGATTCAAAGAACGTGGTCGGAATTGAGAAGACTGCAAAACATTTTTGATGTTAATTGAGGCTGTTTGTGCTTTCATCTCAGGCCTCGAAAGTCTAGACATTCAGATCTAAGATAGATCTTAATTATTATTTTAAGACACAGATTATCTTGATTTCTAATCAATTTACATCCCCACATTACTAGGTATTTTCCATTCCGAGCCATTTATTAAAACACATAATTACTCGCTTTATTGGCTCTGTGGACTACAGTGGCGCCATCTAGTAAACGCAACGTTAGGGACATTTGTCAAATAAATGACAAGTGCTTATTATTTTATATCATCATCATTCTTCCATGCTGGTCTGGGAACAAAAGAAAAACATAGAATGTACCAGTTGCTTCTCGTCTCGCGCAGACGGTAAAAGCCCATCGAGGGAATGGGCGAAATTCCTAGGAATCATGTTATAGGCGATGCGGCTAGCTACCCATCACTATTTTGATTTCCCTTTCCACCTATACGCCCTTAATCATGCTAAATGTGGCCTTAAGGTTTTGTTACCTTAGGCTCTGTCTACCCCGTTAGACATATATAAAATAAATTTCCAGCCCCAAACTATAAGAAATAAACTGGTTTTAGCAGAACATGTAGAATAGTTATTTAATACGAGCCAACATAATTCGCTAAACATCAATGACCTGAACTCCTTATAAAACAAGTTTAATAATGAGCCATTTTCAAAGCAACACACAAGTTTCACGAAGCTCCTATTGTTGCAAATTTCTGCCACGGCATGCGCTGTGATCGTTTTCTATACCCCCATACACTTCGCACGTCACCGGAATGTAGAAGGACCATACTTGATGACGTCACATTTTATAATAATTGCTCTGAACTTGGGGGACTTGTTTGTTTACGAAAGCGATAATAGGTACATACAAATCACGTCCATATCCCTTACGGGGTAGACAGAGCCTGAGGTAACAAGAACTAAGGGCTACATTTAGCATGATTGTAGGCGTATAGGCGGAAAGAGGAATCAAAATAGTGATGGGTTGCTAGCCGCATCGCCTATAACATGACTCCTAAGACTCTGGCTTTTACCATCTGCGCGGGACGAGAGGCAACTGGTATATTCTATGTTTTTCTTTCTCTCCCAGACCAATATGCAAGTAAAGCGATAATATTACATAACATTCCGAGCGTGGTGAAATAATGTCTCAAAGCGCAGGAACTTGTCGCACGAGCCAACGTTGAGGGCTATAAATATGCGACCGGAGGCTTTCTTTATGACCGCCTTTAAATTGCTATTTACTGCCCGGAATGGAGTATAAAGGGCTCTTCATTTTCACAACATTTTGCCTAGGGAATTAGCTCGTTGAAGTGGCAATAACCAGTGCCCTTATAGCACAATTTTTTGACAGTCACTTATTCCTTTTGAGGCACGGAATCCTATTTTATTGTACGATTATAAGGATTCCTGCTGTATTTGCAGTGTGCCGAGCACATTTCAGAAAATACGGATTACGTGGGAATAACATCGGAATTTTTCAGGTAATTTTTCATGTCGCAGTTGACACCAACTGAATTACAATACGCTGGAACGAGATGTGAGATGCATCACAATTACGTTAACGTAACCGAAGCTATCGTTTGAGGAAAAATGTTTAGGTAAATTGTGTTTTTGTGGAATTATTAACAAACACCGGTATTTATTTACTTTACCAGCTTTTCTTAACTGGCAATGCATGTAAAATTATGTTTGTCCGGGTGGAATTGCGACTCAATTTTGATACAGATATATTCAACCGATTGAGCTGAAGTTCTGCATACTTGAGTAAGTTAACTATGTAGTATGTTCGTCTATTTGTCACGTTCGTATTTTTGCTGGAAGCTTCTAAATATTCAAGGCCGACTTGGCTATCTAGGACGTGAGTAGCGAAGTAGCAAGGTACAACCAGTAGGCTTATTACCTAACTCGCTCGCAATCGCCATCGTGTTCATTTTGACAGTTCTTGTATGAATGTGACAGCTGGGTTATTGCGATGCCAATTGTCAGCCCATACATGAACTGTCAAAATGAACACGATGGCGATTGCGAGCGAGTTAGATAATAAGCCTACCGGCCATAAAAATTACACATCGGTCTTCACGGCTAGCTTCGGCTTCGTAGAGCGTTGTCTCGCTCTAACTTACATGTCGCTAATTGTCTCTTTTCAAACACCGATGGCCGGGTATTATAAATTTTAGTCATTGACTAAATAAAGCCAAAAAAATTACCGAAGCCGTATAATCCATTGTTGATACATAAAAATAAGTTATTCTCGATATCTCGTCATTTATTTGACTGCCAGGGTCGCCTGGTACACTGAACCTTGAAATATACAAAAAAAACCTCTGCGCAAACATATTTCATGTAAAGTACCTCAATTTGCTGAATTGAATATTTTTAGCCCAGCTCTAGGGTCAACATAGGGGTTGCTAGACTACGAATGATTATAATTACACATAAACGGATAACTCACGTATAAAAGTCGAGTGATGCTCGACATGTTTCGGACTATTTCGAAGTCCTTTTTCCAAGAGCGCTCGCCCCGGCGGCAGCGACACGAACACTGCGCGCCAGCGCTCTGCTCGCGCGGCTGTTCGACGCAACTGACAGCGGCGCACAACTACCCTCCGAATGATTACATAGATTTCAGCAAATTTCGGCCTTGCAACGATTTATTTATGTTGACGATTTTGTTCAAATGGGTGCGTCGGTTGGCATCGGCTTGCATCCACCGTGAACCCGCGACTTTAACCAGGTCATCCGTCCACCTCGTTGGTAGACGTCCTATGCTGCGCTTACCGCGCGGTCTTCACTCGAGAACCTTTCGGCCCCAACTACCAGCCTGTTTCCGTGTTTAAGCAGGCAACAGGTCTAGATAAGCAGATTATATTTTCTATAGATATAGATGATGATGATGATGATTCAAACAGATGACGCTTAGCGACAAAAATTCGCATAGTATCAAAGGTCACGTGACATCTAGTAACAGGTAGAAAAATTCGAAGACTACCCACCTGCTATGGTGGTGTAGGGGCACGCGTCACGGAATGACGAGGATCCGGGTTCGATTCCCGGCCATAGCTTTACTTTTCGGATTTTTCTATGTGTTCTAATTTTCACTGATGTAGAAATCTATAGATACAGTCTACCCTATTTTAGTATAGGTTGTTTTATTTTAGCATGCCTTCTATCAACACAGTCCAGCGTTACAATTTGCGCTATATTTCCAATATGGCATCTCCTCTATCGGCGCTGACAGACGTGCCCATGCCGTGAATATTTAAAAAGTTTCAGCAAATACGAACGTGACAAATAGACGAACATATTTTCACTATCTGTATGTATGAAACGTATTTACAGTGCTTCTAGTTACTTAATGTATTTGACAGTTGCCGTGTTCTGAATAAACATCAATGGAAATTTCAAATGAAAAATGTTTAGCGGACTTTTTGGTAACCAGAACAAATAAAGAAAAAACCTTATTGCCTTAATGTCACTGAGGTGCGGAATCCATCGAGTCCGAACACCTTCGCTTTTTTTATTGATTCGCGGAGGAAAAGCCAAGGGCTTGAGCTTGTTCTACCCTATATTATCACTACATAGCATAAAATAAAGTCGCTTTCTCTATCCCTATGTCCCTATGTCCCTATGTATGCTTATGTCTTCAAAACTACACAACGGATTTTGATAGGGTTTTTTTAAATAGATAAAGTGATTCAAGAGGAAGATTTTTATGTATAATTCTACGCAGACGAAGTCGCGGGCAGAAGCTAGTATATTATTGGGACCGTGCGCGACGACAGCGCCACGTACAGGCGGCCATTACGGACAATATTGTCACCGCTGTCAAACAAGAAGTAAGTAAATATTGTGAAAAATATTAATGAAATCTTGTATTATTTTACTATATTACACAATTTTGGACAATGGTAGTCAGTAACATTATTGCCAATAATATTAAAACTGTTGTTTTCAGTGAAATTTTAGAGGTTAGGTAACTTACTTTTTTTTTCTTACGGCTAATATCCACTTATTTCTTTGGTCTCTTTTCCACCATGGTCTTGGAAATTGGTAAAATTTACAGTCGCTATTCTTCTTGTTAGTTACTAGCCATCGAGAGAGCGCAGAGAGCTATTCTTAAGGTGTCTACCTATCGCCCTTTCCTTTTTCCTACTAACCTGCTTTATAAGTCGTGTAATGTATTAACAGTTCGACAGTTATTTATAATTAGTATAGTACTTAAACAGCACGCAGCCCTACCCTATACCACCGAACTAATAGCTAAGAGACGAAAGGACATAGTCTGCTATCAGAAAATAAGACCCAAATTTGCTTTTACACACAAATTCTTTGTTTTCCTAGGACCATTCCTTTATAATAAGTTAAATGCAATTTCGTCGATTTATCCCCACAAGTACAATAAATGCAAGAAAATTCTCCTGGAATCACTTCAAACTATGTCATACGAGGATACAGAGAATTTATTATTAGTTGTGAATTAGATTATCTTTGTAACTTTTATTTTTATTGGATTTAAATTTTTAAGATTTTATAAGATAGTACCTAATCATAGTTTTAATTTAATCATTTCTTTATATTTTTGTCATGTTCATTTATTTTTCCCTGGTGATTGTTTAATTATTTAATAGCTATTTTGCTTAAGTTCTTATAGCCTGAAACACAGGATTTCCTAGTTCAGGCATATGAGTTGTTAACTTAGATTTATAAGGAAACTTTGTTCTTAGTTATAATTTTGTAAAACATTTATGAATAAATTATCTTTATCTTTATCTTTATCTTCTTGGTGTTATTACAATTCACAACAACACATATTACCAGGACCATATTTTATCTCAAAAACGATTAGAAAATGTTTACTGCAATATGGATTTGACAGCTCAAGTCAGCGACAAAATAGTCAATTTTAGCCGTAGCGAGCGCTGTGATCGTTTAGGCTACCCCCTCCACCCGCTTTGCACTCTGCCAATAAATGCGAGAGGTTTGTGAATATGGATGGATTTTTGCACTCTTTCACGTCAGAACGACTGAACAGATCTAGACCCAAATTTGACACAAGGATAGTCTTAAGACTGAAAAATTGCGTAGTTCCCGGGGAATAGCGATAACTTATTTGCAGACGAAGTCGCGGGCAATAGTAGTGTAAATATATATTTGCATTCCTGCGCAATGTCGCCGTCACGTATCCAATTTGCCCAGACGTGTCATGCTACGAATTTAAACAACTAACGGCCGCGAAACTCCGATTTTATTTGAAACAAATAAACCAAATGAAAGAAAGTACAGTCCTTGAGTTCTTTGATTGCTATTTGGGGTTGTCTTGCCGTCTTCCTCATTCGGCCAATTTAAGAATCAAACCCATAAAAGAGTGTGACAGCAAGACATTCTAAAAGCTCACGGTTTGTAACATGTTTGACGACCGGACAGCTTAGTGTTTAGAGAGTCTAACTCTGAACCTTGAGACCCCGGGTTCTAGTATAATTATGTACATAGTACGGTCAACCACATTATTAGTTCAATACAATTCAATTTTTCGGATAATATGGCCCCATCGATGCGATGATTTCGCCAGTGTCGAAGTATTAAAAAATCTCGTGACAAAATGTCGGCAACTTTGTACGGTAGAACTTGGTCAAAAGACCCCCCCAAAAACGAATCGCAGTTCTTGACGACACGCGGAGGTAACCCGACTCGAACCCCACACATTGATAGTTGAGCCATTATGGAACGCTGTCATATTGACATTGCCAAACTTTAGCATACAAAACATACATAAAAATCACGTCTTTATCCCTTACGGGGTAGACAGAGCCCAAGGTAACAAGACCTAAAAACCCGTTTAGCATGATTGTGGGCGTATAGATGGAATAAGGGGAATCAAAACAGTGTTGGGTTAGCCGCATCGTTTATAACATGATTCCTATTGTCGTTCATTCCCTCGATGGGCTTTTACCATCTACGCGGTAAGAGAAGCAACTGGTACAAACTTCAGCAACGTGTTTTAAACACTACCAAGCAATCATATTACTATAACAACGTTTCATGTATCCAGAACAATTAAAGTTGTTGACCTTACCAAACAAGTCGATCCGAACAATGAAAGTGACCAAAAGATGGTTCAAAAAGTGAATACGTTAACGTACTGCATTTTTTGTTTTAAAGTCAGTGAAACACCTTTAAATGAGGGCTTGTAAGCGTACTTTGCAACCTGTATCCAAAATAGTGGTCATAAAAACGTCATAAAGGGCGAGTGGCCGTTTGAGTGGCTGTAAAAGGATGTTATAAGGTTTTGTTACTCCCATATTATTAGGGTACGACAACATCAGTACCTTTTTATGCGGGTCAGCTCTTTGTATTTTAATATAGTAATATTTATTTATAACAACATAAAATTACGCCTGGCCTATCGAAAATTTAATTAAAAAATGTTTTGCGAGAACAGAGTATTTTGCGTGCGGTAGTCGGACCCTATGCGAGGAGGTCCGTCCGGAACGGCTAACCTTGCAGTGTCTGTGCTGTTCCAGCGTGAGAGCAAAATAGCCAGTAAAACTGGAGCTGATGAGAAATATACTCTTAAGGCCCATACAAGAATTTCATTCTTCTTCTTTTTTAATATGGCCCCCATAGACCTCCAGTTGCCTCGGTTGGAAGCGGCTTGCATCTGTCGTGAACCCGCGACTTTAACCAGGTCACCCTCCACCTCGTTGGTGGACGTCCTGCTACGCTTTCCGATCCTCGGTCTCCACTTGAGAACCTTTCAGCCCCAACGACCATCTGTTCATAATAAGTACATACCGCTATTTCTCTTAGAAATATTAAGTTATCACCTAATGGCTTAGTAAATCTTGTGAAAATTGAGATATGAAAAATATTCTTAGGGGTTTTTTGTCACGTTGTAGATAAGATACGGCCAATTCACTAAATTCATCTGATGCAGAATTTTGTAAGCTACACGATGGTGTGAAAAACTCAAAAGTGTACCGCCTATTGCCTTATGAGGGCAGTATAATTATGGCATGCCCATTGTCACTTCAATTAGCTAATTCGCTTGGCTATGTTGGTGACCCTTGTTCTTTTACTTATATATTCATTTCTGATTCGATCCCGTAAAGAAACCCCAAGCAATAGCTCTCTCCATAGCTTGCTGATCAACTCTGAGCCTATTTATAACGCCTTTGGTGAAGCACCACGTCTCGACTCCATATGTCACCACTGGCAGCACACATTGGTCACTCACAAAACACAATAAACTCTCTAACAACTCTCTTAATAACCGGGTTATTACCTGCTACCCTACCGTAGGCCTCGCCGTGTATTCAGAGTTCTTCTTTCTTCTTATCTTAGTCCAGGGGTCCTTACGGATACACTTCGACCCATTCGTGGATCTTTTGTGTAATTACCCCTCCTTCGCACTATTCCATCGCTTTTACCACCTCATTCATGAATTGGGTGATTGGGCGTAGTGGTAGTGCCTTGAAATCTCCTGGTTCAGGGTATCCGATGCCGAAGAGTTTCATTCTTAGTCTGGCGAGGGCATCACAGTCGCACATAATGTGTTCCATTGTTTCAACCTCTTCGCCGCATATTCTACAATCATTGTCGTTATTGTCATGTAGTCATCTTTGCTAATAGGTATTTAGTTCCGAAGTGACCTGTAAACACCCCCATTATGTATTGGAGTTGTCTTCTGCTGAGTGTCCAGAGTTGTGTATTCAGAGTTCGAATTCCCTCCACTTTTATTATATGACTGTATATAAATATAAGTATAACAGAGACAACGAAATTGGTACGATTCTCTCATAATCTCATTAAATTAAATATTTGAATGTCGTTAAATCCGCCAATTCCCTACTGATTGGCCTTTTGCTACTTTTCTTTTTCCTTGTAATAAAATGTTAAGTCTCACAAGGTCCTCGTAAAATTTTGCTTGCTATGAAATTTGGCACTGAATAAGCTCAAGTGACGATTGCGAATTTTTTAACTGATTTACAAAAAATAAGGTTCAAGGCCGACAACCCGCTGCAATGATTTTTTTATTTTATACCAGGGGGTTTTCCAAAAAAAAGTGCTTACCTATGTACGTTTTTTCCAAATTTTTTTCTAACTCAAAATCGATTACCCTATCTTATTCTCATACAAGAAAATATATGCCCCAGATTTAACTATGGATTTTTTCCTGTTCGTCACGTTCCATACATACATTACATACTTATTATGAAAAAAG
This sequence comes from Pandemis cinnamomeana, assembly GCA_932294345.1. Lineage (NCBI taxonomy): Eukaryota > Metazoa > Arthropoda > Insecta > Lepidoptera > Tortricidae > Pandemis > Pandemis cinnamomeana. The sequence goes on along the minus strand of OW028724.1, from coordinate 3,219,213 downwards.
TGACGAACTGGAATGGAAATTTGGGACACGTTTTTTCTCGTATAAGGACCGATAGGGTAAACGATTCTGAGTAAGAAACATTCAAAATAGTTAAATTCTGGAAGAAATGCTCATGTGGACTTTTTTTTGGAAAATATCCACTAGCCGTTCAATTCAAACAGACAATCTTTCACATATTTTCTCTTTAAAATACTAGTGTAGATTTAAAAGGAGGTTCTTAATTCGTAAAATTTTTGCATATGGGCTGACAAACCACTGCAATGTTTTTTTTGTTGAATAAATAATTTGGTGAAGATAATTTAAATTCGGTTTTATGATAAACAAGCTGTTGCCCGCGACTCCGTCCTCGCAGAATTCGCTTATCGCTATCCCGCTAGTCTCATGCAAAATCTCAGCCCGATCGGTTTAAAATTGACAAAGTTTCATACAAACTTTCATCCCCTATTTTATCCCCTTGGGAGTAGAATTGATCAGAATCCTTTCTTAGCGGATGCCTACGTCATAACATCTACCTGCATGCCAAATTTCAGCCCGATCCGTCCAGTGGTTTGGGCTGTGCGTTGATAGATCACTATGTCAGTCAGTCACCTTTGAGTTACATATAATTTAGAAATAACATTACGGCAACGTTTTGTTCTCATTTTAGTGGACTGTAGTTAAGGTATCTAAGGTTTTCCGGGATCCCGTAATGCCGTGACACTTGCTAAGTTGCTCGTAACCATGCGATAAGTACACTAGTGTCGACCGTACTTTCGGTTTTGGTTTCGGTTTCGGCGAGTTTCGGCGTCAAATTGGAGTTTCAATTTAGTTTCGGTCTTGACGGAAAATCTCCCGAAATGAAGAAGGAGGTTATTTACATACATAAATCACGTCTTTATCCCTTACGGGGTAGACAGAGCCTAAGGTGACAAGATCTAAAGACCACGTTTAGCATGACTGTGGGCGTATGGTTGGAAAGGGGAATCAAAACAGTGATGGGTTGCTAGCCACATCGCCTATATAACATGATTCCTAAGATTTTCACCCAATCCCTCGATGGGCTTATGCCATCTGCGCGGGAAGAGAAGCAACTAACTGGTACATTCTATGTTTTTTCTTTGCTCCCAGACCAGCATGGAAGAAGGTTATTTGGTATCAATAATATTAATTACTAAGTAATTATAAACATACTTAATAGAATAATTTTGCTTTGTCAACCGCACTCGCAGTTTGCTCCCATACCAGCATGGAAGTATCACATTAGATAGATAGATAGATTTGTAGAAGAATACAATATTGGTTCTTAGCCAAGCAATAAGCCAAATCGTCTTTTAATTTATAGATAAAACTTTTTCCACGGTACTTTGCTAATCGCATGAAAAATGGGAAGGTTCAGTTTCTTTTCTCAACGAAATGGATATATAACAGAATTGCCTTGTTTTTGCTAAAAGCTTCAGTATTTAAGGTCAGCGAAGGATATTCGCTGACATTTTGAGCTTTTGATTATCTACTTTGATTTATACGGACAAAACAGTTTTATCTTCATGAAACCTGTAATAAAAGCTCTGTCTACCCCGTTGTTCCGTCGCCACCATAGTTCCTCGTTTACTGAGGCAATCGATAAAGTACTTATTTCCTTACGCTGGCGAAATAAAGTCTGGAATCTGTGGAACTCAAGGTATTTAATTAGTATCCAAAGCAGTGTAATTAGTTAAGAATGAGTTCGACATTTGGAATCTGAATACTAAAACATTGATTGTTTTTTCAACAAAATGTTTCGAACGCTAACGCTAAAGCGTAAATTCTGTGTTAACTTTAGCTCGGTGAACGAATATAACTATGGAAGCAGTCTCTTCATACAACCTACCGTTCATTATTAGCCCAAAAACTCACACAGATAGGTTTGAGGTACACACACACAAGTAAATAAAAAAAAATTATCAATGCATTTAAGAAAATAGGTTATTGCTAATGAATCTAGGTCGGTATAAGAATGTGCTTTGCTAGTTGCGACTCTTTGAAAATAAGTACGTAAAAGCTCAACGCTTTAGCTACGTAATGAGTCACTTTAAACTGTCGATAACGCCAGGAGAATAGAATGATATGGTATGGGATTGATAAACAAAGAAGATTTTAAAACTGAAAATACTAAAATTGGACAAAACGAATTAGTGACAAAAAAACAGCAATCGCGATTTTAAAATTTCCAACAGGTCCAGTTAGTACATGTACATGTAGGTTGCTTCTCCCGCGCAGATGGTAAAAGCCCATCGAGGTAATAGGTCATATGATTCATGACCGGCGATCCTACCCCCGCACCTCTCCCGGCCCCCTTAACTGCCTATAGTGACGTATGACGTTTCGGAGAGCTCATGCGACACTAGCGCCTCTAGCGGTGAGTTTATACAACCCTCATTGGCCGGATTTAAAACCATAAATCTCATGATTAAGTAAAATCGAGATTATTACGCCGCTGGGAGGTTAGTCTTGCCTAAACTGAGCGAAACTCATCATGAATGTAAAATATTCAAACATTTCCCGCGGGAATACTGATTTTTTGATGAAAGTCTGATTTATGAGTCTGGTAAGTTTTTTTGAGGTAGTTCTAAATTAGTTTCTCGTTGTCTCGTGGAATTTGAAAATATTTTTCGTCCTGTAATTTGGTCACATAATTCACGTATTAATTTGGAAACAAAATGAGTTAACGATACCTGTCTACAGTTTTTACAACCTTTTATTTAGTTTCACCTGGCCCTATTTCACGAACTTGACATATGTCGGTGACATGTGACAATTCGAAATGCAAGGCGCAGTCAATTATGAAGCCAATCGGGGTAGATTCTGGTCGAGCTTGCTATGTAAACGACAATTGTCATAATGATGAAAAATTGCTCGTATAAAAGTATTACATACATACATACACAAATCACATCTTCATCCCTCACGGGGTAAACAGAGCCTAAGGTAACAAGACCTGCAGGCCACGTTCAGCAAGACTGAGCGTATAGGTGGAAAGTGGAATCAAAATAGTGATGTGTTGCTAGCCGCATCGTCAATAACATGATTCCTGTGATTTTCGCCATTCCCTCGATGTGCTTTACTTTTAAGAGAAGCAACTGGTACATTCTATGTTTTTTCTTTGCTCACCGATCTGCATGGAAATATTTTTTTTTAATTTAAAAATTGAGACAACATTCCTAATTAACTTTTTTATTCATAACCGTACAATCAATGAATGCATAACCCCATGAAAAATAACTTTTTCAATTATTTATCCCCCTTTTTACCCTGTGCTTGTAATTCAAGGGCTCGATTTAATTAACTCGAAGGTTGCCCAAATCATCTCCGGAAGCTGTATTTGTATGGAAATTCGGACGGACGAGATACAAGGACTATATTGCATTATTACGAAAAAAAATTGTAAAAAAAAGATCCTGCTTTGCTGTTTTTATTACCCGACTGCGGCGAAATTCTAAAGGTACAATACAATACAATACAATAACTCTTTATTGAACACCACATATAACAACCAAAACAGAAAAAAGGTATACAGAATATTACAAGGTAACAATAGGCGGCCTTATCGCTACAGAGCGATCTCTTCCAGGCAACCATAATGGACTGGAGAACAGAAAAGATCTGAGCAGGTGGTGCAATATAGAATATATATTAATATACTAAGTATTGAAATACATTATATTATACATGAAACACACATTTATAATAAATGGAAATATAAATAAACACATACACACATACCTAAAAAAAGCCAGCTATAAGATTTATGCACAAGATAAAGAAGAAGGTAGATGATGTGTTTGACGTTACTATGTATGTATGTTCATTTCCTATGTTCATTCGTAACTACTCAATACGCGGGTGGTTGGGCCTTGTGCAAGGTCCGTCCGGATCGCTACCACCATCTTACTCGCTAATTCTGCCGCTAAGTAGCAGTGCTTGCACTGCTGTGTTCCGGTGTGGAGAGTAAGACAGCCGGGGAAATTACGGGCACAAGATGCATTTCATCTTAGTCCTCTAGGTTGGCAACGCATCTGCAATCCCTCCGGGTTGCGGGTGTCTATGGGCAGTGGTGATCACTTACCATCAAGTGACCCACTTGCTCGTTTGCCTTCCTTATCATACAAAAAAGCTTTTTTTTTCGATACCCGCGAGTTTGGTATCCATTGAATAGCTTTGTGAAAATTGTTTCTTTAGGTTTCTCAAGTCACTTTCCATGTTGGTAAGGAGTAAAAAAAACATAGAATGTACCTACCAGTTGATTCTCTTCCCTCGTAAATAGTCAATGAGCGAAAATCTTAGGAATCATGTAGGCGATACGGCTCTAGCAATTCATCACTGTTTTGGTTCCCCTTTCCACCTACTCGCAATTTGGGTCTTTGGGTCTTAGCTTTAAGCTCTGTCTACCCCGTAAGTGATAAAGACTGTATGTATGTATGATCACGTGTTACGCAAGTGTGACGCATAACCTTGAAATGGAACCCAGATTCCCGAACTTGAGAGGCTTTTGATCAAACTCTTTTTGATCTTACTCGCTAATCCTGCCGCTAAGTAGCAGTGCTTGCACCGCTCTGTTCCGGTGTGGAGAGTAAGACAGCCGGGGAAATTACGGGCACAAGAGGCATTTCATCTTAGTCCTCTAGGTTGGCAACGCATCTGCAATCCCTCCGGGGTTGCGGGTGTCTATGGGCAGTGGTGATCGCTTACCATCAGGTGACCAGGCTCGTTTGCCTTCCTATTCACATAAAAAAAAAACCACAAGGCTACCAAGCAGTGGTGTAACTATAGGGTGGCAGGGGTGGCAAAATGCCAGGGGTTAGCTCTTCGGGCCCCCGAACTGGCTTGGTTTAGAGCACAGAAGGAACGCTGATTCTTTATATTGAGGAAGGAGCCTGACGAATTTGCCGCGGGCCCCAGACTTGACACTTTACTGTAGAGATCCCTTCTCAGGGATAAGTTCGCCTTTGTACTATTTACTCTGTATTTTTGTATTTTTTAAAAATTTTATGTGCAATAAAGAGTTTACATACATACATACTTTGTAGTTACGCCACTGCTACCAGTAGAAATACAATATTCTTACAAAGAGAATTAACGTACTAAATAATACCTAAAGGCTATGTTGAATCTCATTTCAATAGGCAGGCTAGCACGCCGTTAAATATTTTATTAAATCAGACGCTCGTTCGGAGGTCCATTTCGTTCATGAAGTGAATGATGTTTCGTTTTTAATTTAGAAATGTAAAATAAAACCCAATTGTTTAGGGATTTATTAATTATTAATATCACTTCCATGCTGGTCTGCTAGCAAAGAAAAAACATAGAATGTACCAGTTGTTTCTCTTCCTGCGCTGATGGTAAAAGCCTATCGAGGGAATGGACGAACATCTTTTAGGAATCATGTTATAGGTGATGTAGCTAGCAAATCATAACTGTTTTGATTCCCCTTTCCATCCATACACCCACAATAATGCTAAAAGTGATCTTTAGGTCTTGTTACCTTAGGCTCTGTCTACCTTGTAAGGGATAAAGACGTGATTTATGTATGTACGTATGTGTTAATATAATTTGTAAGTCAGTATTGATTAATCCTAAAGTACGTTACGTAAGTTTCGATGAAGGTAAACATCATGAGGAAACCTGCACACATCTGCGAAGTAATTCAACAGTGTGTGTGAAGTTCCCTCTCCGCACTGGGCCCGCGTGGGAACTATAGCCCAAGCCCTCTCATGCTGAGATGAGGCCTGTGCCCAGCAGTGCCCAGTAGAATAATAACATTTAATTAAAAAATTAAAAACCCTCTTCGCATTAATCGAGCAATCATACACAATACAATACACAAATCACGTCTTAACCCTTACAGGGTAGACAGAGCCAAAGGTGAAAAGACCTACAGGCCACGTTTAGCAAGATCGGAATCGAGCAATCATGCGTAAATAAAAAAAAACAATTATATATTTATCATTTTGGAAAAGATACTTTCTGCTGGATTATGTTTTACCAAACATAGCTAAGAATCAGCGCAAGGAAACTGGCTTTCGTAAAACAACCGCATCTTAATCGGTTTACCCGTTCGAGAGCTACGATATAACGCTCTACTTTTTGCCTCGAGGGTTAAAAGTACAGGTGAATAAGTAACGTTTAACTGACAACCTGTTTACAATAAAAGAAAGTTAATAGTGACCGTAAATCATACTAACGTACACACAGCAAAGCTATTCGGTAAGCAGGATAGATACGGCGCGAGCGTGCGTAGGTGCTTACCTGATTATATTGCCGTGTGTACATAAACAAATAACTCAAAAAGACAAACGACATACGGCACATCGTGCTAGCCACGCAGGTGCGAAACATAATAAATCCTTGTTAAGATCTGGCAAATATTCCGACTCATAAATTATCACAACAGGAAAAAGAATAAAAGATTTTTCATTCAATACCGGTTGCCATACAAACTACTACAGGGCCTTATCATGACGTCTTCGAGCGATTCAATCCCGAACCAAAATTCTACTTGTTATTTGTGGCGTATCAAGTCGTTACAGCGACGACAACTTCGCCAATGTCAAAGTAACAAAAATATAATTAAAAAATCTTGTGACAAAATGTCGGTAACGTTGTACGGTAATGGTATGATATCCCTCAGAATCTGCCAGGTAATCATTAGTCAATGCCCAGGGTGCACCGGGCCAAGAACTGCTCTTCCCCGGATTCAAAAACGTACCGCAGCTCTTGACCACATGTGGAGGTAACCCGACTCGCACCCCCGAACCAAAGTTGGATCGATCGCTGTCAGATCCATACTAGAAGTGTCAAAAGTGACAGCTAAACGTAGCCAGAATCGGAATTGAATATAGGGGTGCGAGTCGGGTTACATCCGCGTGTGGTCAAGGGTCCGAGAGGAAGAACAGTGTTTGGTCCGGTGCACCCTGGGCATCGGTTAATGATTCCCTGGCAGATTCTGAGGGATATCAATATCCGTTGGCTAAGAGCCCGATAGGGGGGAGGGGTCTTTTGACCGTGTCCTACCGTACAACGTTGCAACGTCGGTTCTTTTACTTTTTCTGTGTGTCTTCTCTTGCTTAATACTCATGTCCTGTCAATCGTTTAAAGGTTAACTGGAAGAGATCCCTTTTAGTGATATGTTCGCCTTTGTGCATGTGTGTTGTCCTGTATTCACCTTTTTCTTGTGTTTTATGTACAATAAAGAGTTATACATACATACATACGTCGCCAACATTTTTGTCACAAGATTTCTGAATACTGTATTTATTACTTTGACAGAAGAAGAAACAAAGGAATTGGATAGCATTATAACGTCTTGGTAAGGCCTCAGGTTTGTCTCCAATTTTTGAAAGCACATCACTCGAAAATATCACTCAAAAGTTCCAAAGATGTGTGTTGCTACAAAAATAGAGCTCAAGATTTATTAGAGCTGTTACAATAACATGACCCCTAAGATTTTCACCCAATCCCTCGATGGGCTTATACCATCAGCGGGAAGAGAAACAACTGGTATATTCTATGATTTTTCTTTGCTCCCAGACCAGCATGCAAGAAAGCTTAAATTAAAATGTTGGTTTGGGTACACAATAATGTTTTGTCTGCCAGCCGGCACACAACTCTCTTAACTTAAATATTCTCGTCAAGTTACATTGTGAAGAACTTGGCAAAAGTTATTCGAAGGCAAAATAAGTAATCACAACGCCGGCATGTAAAATTCAGAGTCATTTACATGCATTATTATGTCGTCAAGTTGTTTGGAAACCGTGTCGCCAAGTCTCCCGTGAACGTATTCGTACCAAGTCTTTTGCGTTTTTTGGGGGTAGGACCTCATCGGTTTTATTCGCTACTAACGCGGGTTAGCAGTGCTTACGCTGCTGTGCTGTGGCGTGGAGAGTAAGACAGCCGGCGAAATTACTGGCACAAAAGTTTTTTTTTATGAATAGGAAGGAAACCAGCAAGTGGGTCACCTGATGGTAAAGTGATCACTACTGCCCATAGACACCCGCCACCCCGGAGGGATTGCAGATGCGTCGCCAACCTAGAGGACTAAGATGAAATGCCTCTTGTGCCCGTAATTTCGCCGGCTGTCTTACTCTCCACACCGGAACACAGCAGTGCAAGCACTGCTACTAGTGAGATGGTGGTAGCGATCCGGACGGACCTTGCACAAGGCCCTACCACCCGCAAAATCTGTCTTAGCCCTCCAGGCTGTCAACGCATGTACTTTAGTGTTGCGGGTGTCCATGGAGTTTACTTTACCATCAGGTGATCCACTAGTTTGCCTTCCGTTTAGTAAAAAAAAACCTTCGCAGTCAAATAAATTATTATTGCGGGCGGAATTTTCGATTTGTGATCCTGCGGTAAGTGATCCTGACTATGAAGCTAGAGGTCCCGGGTTCGAATCCTAATAGGCAGGCCAATTTTACAATCAATAAATATGAATACTTTTATCTTTATCTTGGATGTTTACGTATGTAATGTAAACACTTTATTGTACCTACCAAAATAAAAAATAAAAACACTAATGACAAATTAAGATACATGTACAAATGCGAACTTTAAGGGATCTCTTCCAGTCAACCTTTGAGTGGATGAGAGGAGAGGATATTAGGGACGGCCAACAAGTGAGTACCGATCGACTCGAATGAACTCATAAAAGGAAAACTTATTTATTACAGTACATTTTTAATATTTATCTAGATAAGTAAAATGTCAAATAATTACGACGCGTTTGGCCTAGTTGGTAGTGACCCTGGCTGCGAAGCAAGCATCTCCGGGTTCGAATCCTGGTAAGTAGCAATATTTTTTGCTGAGTCATGGATGTTTCATTTTTTAAGTATGTGTTTCTCTATATAAGTATGTATATCGCTGTCTAGTACCCATACTAAGCCTTACTAGCGCTTACATAGGGACTTAGAGTAGTTTGTGTGATTTGTTCCCTAATATTTATTTATTAATTTGTTATTATTTATTAATAACGCGGTTAAGTCTCCATTTATAATTGTAGTCACGAGTAAGAATCGCGGAATTAAAGACCATTATAATAATATAAGTAATAATCTATGCTTAATTTGGGACTAAGATTATAAAACTTTGCTGTGCATCATCCCTCACAGATCGCCAGGCCTCCTCTGTGAACGGGAGGGCTTGAGCTATAGTTCCCACTCAGTCCCAATGCGGACTGGGAACTTCACACACACCATAGAACTGCTTCTCAGATGTGTGCAGGTGGCAGGCACCGAAAAGCTCATGGTAAACTTTAAATGTAATTTTGCACATAAATTTCGATAAAGTCAGAGGTGCGAGCCCGGGACTCGAACCCACGACCCTTCAAAAGCTACAGGTCAAACCGCTACCACGGCTACAATTGTTACTTCGTAAATAAATTCTTAAGAACAAAGAAGTTTCCTATGGTTTCTGTTACGACCTTTGGCTTCTTAACCCGAGGGTCATGAGTTTGAACCTGTTAGGTTTTCACAATTTATTAACTAAATTCCATCTTAAATTTATCATGACTTCATCAGATTTTCTATTAGAGAAAACATCGCGAGGGAACCTGCACACACCTGCGAATCAATTCAACGGTGCGTGTTAAGACACAAATCCGCATTGGGCCCGCGTAGGAACTACAGCCCAAGCCCTCTCATTCTGAGAGAAGGCCTGTGCTCAGCAGTGTGTCGTATCCTTCACTACATAGTATAAAATAAAGTCGCTTTCTCTGTCCCTATGTCCCTATGTTCCTATGTCCCTATGTATGCTTATATATCTTCAAAACTACACAACGGATTTTGATGCGGTTTTTTTAAATAGATAGAGTGATTCAAGAGGAAGGTTTTTATGTATAATTCTACGCAGACGTACGCTATAAGTCGTGGGCAGAAGCTAGTAAATAATATTGACTAAATGCAGAAGAAAGTCGATTGAAGTTACTTTATTTTTTATCAGAATGAGTAATTTCCTAAAAATCTAAATGAAACAAAAGTGGCCATTATTTGCAAAAGTAAGTAATATTTAAATGAATGTGTATGTATTTATCCATATAAGTATGTTTGTCCTATGTTTAACTAACTAACTGACTAAATCAATTGGTGTCCATTGTCTGAAGATATTTATTTATTTGTTTAGGCTTAGTACTCGTATGTTCTGAATTTTCTCCATGAATAATAGTGTCTACTAAACTTTAAATTGCTAATTTTTATCATTTTATTTAAAGTTGTACTAGATTTTTTAAGCCCTGTCCCTATAAATAATAAAAGACGTAACAAAAACACCTAATTAAGTACTCACGTATTTGTCTCCCAAATTTAAAAAACCGAAACATTTCTTTAAATTTGCACTAATTAAACTAGCAGAAACATAGGTCAAAATAGCAACGACCTTAAAACCCCTTCGCTAAAAAAAGTCGCTAAGAAACTCATTAAAAAACTAAGATTTTCTTTTAACTTACTTTCTTAAACAACTACGTAATCTCAACTTTCGACCGAAGTTGCATTAACTTTCAAAAAACTCACCTTAATAGCTACAAAACTTTCATAAAATAGTCACTTTGGCACACACTCGTTGCACTACACTGCTACTAATTAATTCTGCGATATTCGTAGATATAAGGGTAGATATAAGGGTAGATATACGGGTATGTGTAAGGGTAGGAACGACCGCCCTCCGCCGCGGTAGAATTGCTACTAACGCGTAGGGTAGCCGAACCCTCTTGACTGTTCAACCTGCACCTTTGAAGTATTAAAGGTTGAGAAAAACAGTTCTTGCCAGATTATTTACCACGTTTATTTTTATTTCTATACATAGATATACACGTCTTTATCCCTTACGGCGTAGACAGCTGAGCCTAAGGTAAAACCTTAAGGCCACGTTTAGCATGATTAAGGGCGTATAGCTGGAAGGGGAAATCAAAATAGTGATGGGTTGATAGCCGCATCGCACTATCGCACATTGCCTCGATGGGCTTTTGCCATCCGCGCGGGAAGAGAAGCAACTGGAAAATTCTGTTTTTTTCTTTTACTCCCAGACTAGCATGGAAGATTATTATTTTTATTATCTTTTTTTTGTACCACGTCGGTGGCAAACTAGCGTACGGTCCGCCTGATCGTAAGCGGGTACCAGCCTATGAACGCTTACAAGTCCAAGGAACTAGCATCCGTGTTGCCGACCCTTTAAAAAAATTGAACACTCCTTTTTTATAGGACCTTGTTTTTTTTCATTTGACCAACAAACTTTTCACAAATATATCGTTTGACAAACATTTCATTTGACAACCCTATCTGATAAACCGTTTTTTTTTTAAACCGATAAACCTTTAGGCCTGGCTCACATTAGGTTAGGTTAAACTCGTCGCAAAATAAAAGGCCCGTTTTGACAGTTCACGCCTATGAAGTTCTCTATTTTCCACCGATCGAAATGTTCTGAAGGTAATTACATTTTTCATTGATGGGTACCGCCCACTCGGCTAAGTGCTGTGCATAACGATTTTTTCATATTGTCCACAGACTAATAATAATCGGTTAAAGAAAAAAATAAATTGATCAAGATATTTTTTTAAGGCCGACTCGCACTTAGCCGGTTTTATTTATTTAAATACTAGTGTTCATCAATCAATTAATTACTGAATTTCACTGAATTTCAACATCCAATTAATTACCCCACTGAACATGAAACTTACAGGACCTTTCTAGCAAGTTGACAGACTTACCATTTGAACGTTTCTAAAGAAAGGTCATGTAAACATTGTTGTAATTTTAATTAAACATGTTCATTGAAACTTTCAAAAATGTTGCGATTGATGTTATATCAACATTACATATGAAAGTTTATTACTTAACTTTCAAGCAACATTGCTGTATTAACTTATTATAATATTCAGTTATTAAATTGCTACAATGTTATTTTATAACATTGCAGATGAAACGTTGCAGCAATCTATATTTAACAACATGCCTCACGGAACATTGCTATTACGTTGCAAACTAAACTTATTGAAATGTTTCACAATATTATTGCAGCAATATACTTTTTGCAACCTATAAAATTAAAAGTACCAAAAACGTCACAGTTTCAATGTTGCTATGAAATAACATTATAGACATTGCAGTAACCTCGTAAACAGAACTTATTGTAACTTTCAATATGATTATTGCAGCAATTTACATTTTGAAATATAAGTATTTTAATGTTGCTTCAACGACACATTTTATACGTTGTTGAAACTTTCATAAAAAACATTACAGGCAATTTGCAGTCAAAGTTATCTGAAACTTATGGTGTTATTATTGCAGCAATATTCTTTTTGCAACATATAAAATTTGAGGTATCATAAACGTCACAATTTCAATGTTGCTGTGAAATAACACTATAGACATTGCAGGTACCTTGCAAACTGAACTTATTGAAACATTCAATATCATCATTGAATTAAATTACATCTTAGAATGTATATTTTCTAAACTGAAAAATGGAACTGAGAACATCATTTTCATGAAGTCTGTTAAAATACCAAAACCTTCTCCTAAATGAAACAAAGCCAGGAGTACTAAAAAACGTTTTATTGCCACAACACAATGGACTAAAATGCTTTCAAATTTGAAAGATATTTTGGAAAAAGTGTCAAAATCCAGGCGAAGATACGCAGCTGGACGGTACTTATAGATAACAATATTAATATTAGGACGGCAATTACCAACACACTAGGTACTCCGAATGAAAGCGACCCCAAGGTCACAAACTCGTCTGTTGTCAAGCGACCATTTTTCGTCAAGGTCGCGCGGGGCCTCTCAACGGGTGATAATTTACTAAATAATTATGTCGCAAAACTCGTAGGTACCTAAGGTATAGATTTGGCGCCATATCCTGCCTGATAGAGGCGTACAATATTCCTGCACACTAATTCATAACATAAAACTACTTACCTACCTACTTTCTTAAATCTAAGTTATATCTAAAAAAAAGGCCCCCGTTGCATACCTAGTGCCAAATAGGGTGGCAGCATTCTCTCGTTCAATCGCTATACCTACTTGTTCGTTGGGAGAGACGTCACGCGCTTTTGTAAATCTTTGATGAGCATAGTACCTATACTATATATCTCTAATCTGTGCATAGTATATGCGCCGGGACCCCACGGACCCAGGGTCTCAAATCTGACAGCTGTGAAATTGTACGCCGGACCGAGACCCTGATATTTCACTAACTTCTTCTTTTCGGCCACTTCCGCCACAGAATAAGAAGATTTTGATGTATTTTTTTAAAACGCTCAAAAGACAAGTCGATATTGTTTCTATATACCTACCTAGAGTAGAATCCAAAACGCAATTAAATATATTTAACAGTGTCATATTCTTATGCGTAATGATTACAAGATCATTACAAACTATTGTAATTGTTACGACATTCCTAAACATAAAAAATAGGTAGGTATTAACCGGCAAAACATTCAAGTAAAATTCCATCAATCAAAAATAAAAACGTCAAGAAACGGCCAAGTGCGAGTTGGATTCATGTACGAAAGGGTTATTACGTACTAAAAACTAAAATATTTAGTAAAAAGTATCGACGCTTGAAAGGCGAAAGGTGATAAGCGACATTTTTTGTGATATTGAGTTATAAGTATTTATATTATTGAAATCAGCAGATTTTTCTGCCTCGAGTGGGCTAGGTTTCGTGTGCCTACGACGACTTTCGTGTCGCTTATCCCATTGGTGATTTTTAGAAACACCGATATATTTTTTTACCAAACGTTTTTTTTAAATTTCTGTATATTGGAAATTAGATAAAATGTTTTTTTAGATAATGTCATTTAGACTGTTTGACTTTTTACGACTTTCCTTCCCTTTGTCGGTTATATTTTTTTACCTCATCATACAGGATGTTTGGTAGCTAGATACAAAGCTTTAAAGGGATGATAGCCGAGGTATTTTTGAACATTTTTAGCCATATATGTCTTAGCCAAAATTTTTTTTTTTTTAATTGAAGACAGAAATTTTAGGAAAATACCCAGAAGTTGATAGTCACGAGTCAATATTGCCCAAATGAACTTTAATTTGGAAACAAAATCTTTTATTTAGGATAGTTTAATGTGTATTGGACCAAATGAAATAATTTTTAAGTGTCTTTCTTGCCACAAAAACAAAATGAAGGCATTCGAAATTACTAAAAATGTCTTAGGTTGGAACAGTCATTTTTCTGTGCCATATTTTTTTTTTTTAATCCTTGAAATGTTCAAACATTTTTCGAAACATGCCTGTTTATTGTTCTTTCTTTTAATTAAGGTATCACTCTTTCACATTGCTTGCTAAATCTGAGATAAGAAGTAAAAACCAAATTCAGGGAGCACTCGCTAAGAGAATGTACTAGTCTTGGAATTTCACGTTAAAGGTACTTAGCTAGTAAATTACATGAAAAAAAGATTAAAATTAAATCATTAACCTTCGGTTTGTTGTGATTTGAATACTAAATTAATTCATTTTACAATTTTTTTTACATTAATAAATCAAATGTATAAAAATTAAAAAAAAAAACAATTTCGCATAAGACATATATGGCTAAAAATGTTCAAAAATACTTCGGCTATCATCCCCTTAAAGCTTTGTATCTAGCTACCAAACAACCTGTACAACGTAATTTTATTTACATTATATCATTTTACCTATATCCACATAAAAACAAAGCATGGCTTAGATCAAATAACCTAAAAGTCTGCACGATTATAGGTTATCACCTTTTACCTGTTATTAGTTTCGAGAGACATGTCGCTTATCCTTTTTTACTTGCAGTATTTTTTTAATACTACTGTCGCTTATTTAGTTTTTCCTGAATATAAATCTAAACTAGGCGGTTGAGTAGATCGTTTTAAAAAACACATCATTTATATTAGAGCTGGTTGTTCGATATTTTTTCCTATACATAAATGTTTCTAAAACAGAACGTATTTATATCAATAGAGCGAATTTAAAAAGTGTGTTATTACCCATCTAAAAATGTAAGTGTAGCTTACGCAACCTCCGCCGAAACATCATGCTAAAGATTTACGGTATAAATATTTGTACCAATATTTTCGTAGTGTATTAATGTAAACACTTACTTTTTGGCGAATAGTGCATAGAAAAGGGGGTATTTTGGGGCCTTGAAAAACACTGGGATACTGCATACACGATCACGATGGAAATTAAGATTAGATTTTGTGGTATTTAGTCATTATTTCATATTTCCTATCTCGTGATAAATTAGGAAAATCCCTTCTGAATGCTTGTTCTTTCTTATCAAGGAACATGTCGACCAAGGATCTAAATCATATATCATAATGGTTCTTTTCATTTCTTATCCCAGAGGATTTTTGCAAAATATAGTATAGACATCAGTTTTCAGATACCACAATTACCTATTGGTATGCTAAGTTTAAAGATTCTAGTAACAATAGTTACGGAGATGGAACCATGTCAAAGTAAGAATATAAATCCCTTTTTACTCCCTATCCCGCCGGAATTGCGGAAAGTCCTGAAATTAGTTTTTAACAGTTTTGATTTCTTAATTGTGCGCGAAATATCAAGACTAGTAATTATAGTTACGGAGATAGGGTGCCTTTGTGCATATCGCGAGGGAATTTCTAAAAATCGCATGACCTTTCTAAGGTTTTCAAACTTTCAAAATGCGGTGGATACTAATATAATACAGTGACTTTCGTTCGAGACATTCCAACTTTAAAGAGTTTTGCCTTGTACCAAACTTTTAAGTATGTTCAACCTGTTTGAATAAAATCGGATTGAATTTTCAGAATAAAATGTAATTTAAATCAAAGGCACTATATAAGCAGTATTGATATCAACTTTGAAGAATATCACCCCCAAAACAACTTTCTACCCCTTTATAACCCCGTTAGTTGAATTTCAAGAAAATTTGAAACAAGCCAAGATCAATCAAGAATCAATTCAAGAATATTTATGCAAAATTTGAAGTAGATCGGACCAAGGAATCACGCTGTGCCATACAAAGTTAGTCCCCTTTTTCTCCCCCTTAGAGGTAGAATTTCAGAACATCCTTTCTTATCAGATGCCTACGTCATACAAAGAACACACCCTCCAAGTTTCAGGTCTGTACAATCAGCGATTTAGGATGTGCATTGATCCGTCAGTCAGTTAGTCATTCAGGACAAAGCATTTTATATGTACTTAGAGATTTATTTTCGTAACAGGTGGTTAATTTGCATTTTTCATTAATGACTTGAATTGTGTTGGTGATTTATGTAGAAAATAAATAAAATGAGGGGTAAATTTAATGTAAGGTAAATTTAAAATTGATGCTCATTGCAGTTAGATTATTTGTGTTGATTTTATTTATGGCCCATTATGACTTTTGTATAATATGACCTTGCTATTAAATTTAAAATGTTTGCGGTAGGATAGTTTTCCTTAATAATCTTTTAAATCATTTTCAGGCTAGATTCTTTTACTCGATTAATTTTTTGTCACATAATTTGGTTAGCTAATTTTACCTCCCGCACTTTTTGGGATCGATTTGCTTAAGAGACACTAAATCCTGAAATAATACTTTTTTAGGTAATGTCATATAGAGAACACCACTATGATCATTTACAAAGATGATTTTTGTAAATCAGATAACAAATTAAATTGTAATGATTATTTTTCAAAAATTTGCGTGGTATTTTGGCTCTTCTGTAAAATTACCATTTTGTCGCTTATGACATTTCGTCTTTCAAGCGTCGGTATGAAGTCGTTGCGTTGCGGTCGGAATATTTTACCTACTAGCTTTTGCCCGCGACTTCGTCCGCGCAGAATTAAATTTTGCGTGTCAATACTTAACCACGAATAGCTTTTCTACGAAAACTTTACCACGAAAAGGCTATATCACGAACAGACTTTAACACGAAGTCTCAAATAGATCGGCCGGGTACCTCCCATTTGTTCTATGGAACTGTGACGTCATAGGACTGTTAACATTTTTTTTTCCCAACAGTTCCATGGTAGAACTATTGAAACAAAAAATGTGCTATTTTATTCTATAGAACTAAAAGCACCTCAAATTTGTGATGGGAAACTTTCGAGACTTGCGAGTCTGACTCGCACTTGGCCGGTTTTTTAAATAATAATAAATAAAAAAACGAATCGTTTCAATGATCGAAATCAGTACACTCATTTAGCTTACCCCTTCTATCACTGCAAAGTGGCATGCTGATTATTGCCTGTCCAAGCATGTTACTCCCTAATAGTACTAGAGCCCACGACCAAAACCATGTCTCGTTAGATTGTATGATTCTGAACCCGACTAGGTGTGTAGTAACGGTCGAAAGTGTAGCAACAGCGTGGGAGGCCATTTCTGCTGTGTCAAAAAAAAAGGCAGTCGGTATTATAGCAATACGTCTGATAGTGAAAATGTACATAGATTTTATAATTGTATTACGAAAAAGTTTGTTTTCAGACATTTTGCACGTAGCATATAGCCTGAGCGCATTTTTGAAAATGTCAACAAATTTAGCCGACCTGTATCATAGCAATACGGATATTTTTTTTTTTTAACTTTTCGTATTGCTGCCAGGATTACCAAATACCTGTTTTCAGACACTTTAAGTGTAGCATAAAGTTGTCTGATAGAGAAGGTGCTACACTTAATTTGTCTGATATAATTTTTTTGCACATGTGGACAACTTATTTTATCATGTCCAACAATTTTCAGACATATTGCTATAATACCGATCGGTAAAATTTGTTAACATTTTCAAAACGGTCTCAAAATTTAATGCGTTCACATTTCCGCCTGAAAATTGTTTTTTATACGCATCAAATAACCAAAATTTACTAATAAAAAAGATTTTCAGACGTATTGCTATGAGACATTTTTTTTGTCTCATTTTTAATTTTTTAAGTGATTTTACGGGTTTGCGCTACACCACTAACGTCTGAAAAATATGTTTCCGGCATCTCAGAACTATCATTCAACTACAGTCTGCAAATCAGACATATTGCTATGATGCAGTTCGGTAAAATTCTTTGACAATTTTAAAAATTCGGTCAGATCAAACGCTACGCGGAAAATGTCTGATATTGGTATTTTCGAGTTCAGGATAATCGTATCTATCGATTTGATGCGGTTTTGGCCGTATTGCTATGAGACAAAAATTTTGGTCGTGGGCTCTAGTACTATAATATTTAATAGTCTTTGCCTTGCGGTTGGCAACAAACGCCTGCCGCGCTCGACGAAGCGGCGAACAGCGCCGCACCATGGTGAAAACCAGAACTAACCAGTCCGCTCGGCGCGCAAACACGGCGGCATGCGCTCTCGCAATTCTTCGGCTTTTATTATTAATAAGATGTGATTTCGGAACAATGTAACACTTAAACTACGTATTTATTGTGTGTGGTATTGTGGAAAGACAAGTAGTACACTGGTGCTTGTTTTCCACTACGGCGGCGGCGGCATCAATATCACCACGCGGAGCACGCGGGCTGGCGGTTCCTCCCAAGGTATTTGGATTGTTTTGTATTGGGGTCTGACATGCTTGGACTAACATTTGGGAGTATATAATATACAGTACATGAGCTATCGAAGTGGGGTATGTTAAATCTACATTGCCTGTGTACATAAATTGACCGTTCTGGCATTTTTGTTACCTATCTTATCCACTGACATGATTTTATTTTTATAGGAACGAGACTGTGTCAACCGATGTCTGGAAATAAAAATCTCTGATTACTTGGGACAATATTGCTCATGGACAGGGGAAAAAAAACAACTTTAAATTGTGGTCTTTGAGATTAATAACCGTTGTTAAACGTAAGTGTTTTTACGAAGTAACGCTTTTATTTTTATTTATTTTTTTAAATGAAAGGGAGCAAATGAGCCAGCGGCTCACCTGGTGGAAGTGGCCGGGAAGAAAGGGGTTACCGGTCGAGTAGGTTAGATACGAGTCCGGCAACCCCTGTTCCCGTTCTCGCGCCTGTATCCTACTATAATATTACTATACTATTCCTAATCCTGCCGCTAAGCAGCAGACAATATTAAAAAACCGAGTTAATAATGTTAATATGTTGATAAGTATATTTTATAGTATATTGTAAGTCATACATGATAATTTTCTTGCAGTTTGACTTTCTTACATTCACTGGTGGCAGTAGAGAAAGAGATTGTGTGAATTGTAGCTTGGAAAAGATTTTTTCTAATTATCTGGCACAATTTTGTTCCTGGACTGGAAAGAAACAGAACTTCAAATTGTCTACTCTGCAATTAATGGCTACATTGAAACGTAAGTTTTTTGGTGTCGTTTAATTTTCGTCACCAGACCCTTCATTGAATTTTTACTCTTCCACGGGGGCCAAGTTGGGGGGTATAAGCTAGTTAGTTACATTACTATATTTTTATGTTATTTGTTTCAGTTGCAGTGAAAGAGAGTTTCCCGAATATGACTGACGAAAGTTTTGAACGGCATGGCATGAGCTGGTTCCAACACGCAACTACTACGCTTAAACACACATTAAAGAGTAGGCGTATATCTAGCAGGGGAAAACAATGTAAAAATGTATCGTTTTTCTATTTTAATTTATCGTTTTAGGCTATAATAGTAACACTATTTTAATGGCCGGTACATGTGGCAAATTCTTATCGATTCTGAATGGCAATTGAAAAGTTTGTCTAGAACTTACTGAAAGGCTGTAGCAGGATAAGGGAAGAAAAAATGCCCTTCATGATTAAGACCTGTTTTTTTTTCTATAGTTACTTACATCTAGTAATATTGTGCAAAGTTTTGTTGATAAAATCCTAGTGGTTCAGCCGGGAAAAAATAAATTCCGAAATCATGAAATATGTTTTCTCTAAAACTAATTCCATTCCATTTTTTTTATTTATAGCATATATGTTCTGAAAGAAAATTGAGCTTCCATCTTTACATTTCTGTAAAAAGCAATTCAACATTTTTTTTTCCATTTCTGGAGGACTGACGACTAAATGTCATTTCTAAAAAAGCCTTATTTCGTTCTCAGTCATATTAGTTTCATGGTTAAAATCGAAAAACAAGTCAAAATTAAAAAAAAATTTTGGTTGGATTTTGTGACACCTATTTTATAACATTCTAACACTTCCAAAAAATATTAGCATAAATCCTCAGTAAAGTTTTTTTTTACATTTACATTAATATTAACATGAAAATATACTGACTACTGTCAGTTGTCGCATGTAAAACAAAAACTTTCTTGTTCTTCTAAATAAGCCTAAGTTATCGTTTTATCAGATATAAAAAATTGTAGGCTTAAACAGACTTAAGTTAGTCAAAATTAAAACAATACCTACCTAATTGAGTTGCATTTTATTAGACTAATTACCTTATTAGAATCTTTAAGAAAACTTACCACAATAGTATTACTAGATCTAAGTAACTATAACAAAAACAGCCCATTATCATAAAAGAGCATTTCTCCTTTCCCTATCCTGCTATGGCTTTTTATTCGGTATAATCCTCGTAGCCCCACTGTTATAAAAAACCGGTCAAGTGCGAGTCGGACTCGCGCACCGAGGGTTCCGTATCATTATCTATAAATATCTAAAACCAGTGTAAGCAGAGCCCTGTTCCAAAGCAAAATGTACGCAGTGTGGGGTTACTTTATATTGGTCACTGCTATATACAGACATACATACACATTTACGGTTTTCGCAATTATTCTTTAATCTGTGCTATCTTCATACCAAATTTCAAGATTCTGCGTTCACGGGAACTACCTTGTAGGTTTTGATTCCCTTGAGAGTTGAAAATTTGCGGAAATTTGCGCCATAAACGGCTGTATCTTTTGATTGCGTTGGCTTAGAAGTTTGATTTTTTCACAGCTTCAAGGGACAGTAGACCTGAGTAATTGATATAAATTTCAGCTTCATACCTCCACGCGTTCCTGAGAAAAAGGGTCTTGACAGACGGACGGACGGACGGACAACAAAGTGATCCTATAAGGGTTCCGTTTTTTCCTTTTGAGGTACGGAACCCTAAAAAGTCTAATTACACTCCACCAGGTCGACGGAACCCCGCTTTCCATTCCGTTTGCCCTTCGGGCATTTGAAGATACCTAACAAACCTAACCTAATTTTATTATCTCGTGAGGATTTTTATAACAGTGGGGCCACAAGAACTAACTTTTTTAGTCATAGAAAAATACTTCTTAGTTTAAGGTATGTGTAACACCGATGATCTCCGCAATTTTATCTTTCTTTAAAAGTGGCCAGCATGTGCTGTCAAAATAGTATTTGCTTTAGATTTGAATACGGGCCTGTTCCATCACTGTCTGATAAGTTCCTAATAGCTTATTTGTTAGATATCTATGGTTCCGTCTATTTATTACTACGAAACGGACAGATACGGCTTCTTTGCTGTCTGAGACTTAAGAAGCTATCAGTAACTTATCAGACAGTGGTGGAAGAGATGTATCAACATAGAGTTTAAAAGATAGAAACCTCTTGTTTTGATGTCAATAATAATATTTGCTGTAATTTGAACATACTCTAACAACTAATATGTCTGTATATAGTATACTATGTGGGTGTTGCTAGCAATGTATATGGCTTAAGATTAAGTGATGTATCAGCATAGGCTGATAGGACGAAGAAAACTCTTTTACTTTTTGATGATTTTCTTAAAATACTTATTATTTAGACATGTCCTAATAAGTTTTTCTTTTTTTTTTATTAACTCCAGCTTGAACCTGCAACAGCCTATATAAATGCCTGAATCTTTTTTATCGATAGGAATAACCTTCCTTACTAAACTATATATATATTTTTAATTAATTAATGTTACTAAAAAATCGGATATTTTTTTGGTTGATAAAGAAAGTTATTGTTGTATAAAAAAAACGTTTCAAGGACTTTTTATCACTTGGTATTGTATTAACTAGTTAATGCAGTGTTAAACAATAGAAAATAAATACAATTTTTGATAAGATATATTTTAATTTCACTCACTTTTTAATATTAATAGTTAAAGGCTATAACTGTTTAAATGTGTGATTGTTTTATAAGTTTGAAAATGTAATTTGTTGTAAGTGGCTGTGTAGACCGTTAAAAAGTTTCTTAGTATACTGGCCACGGAGAGATTTTTAGCAGTGTGAGCAAAGATCAAAGGGTCTCAAATATCAGTTTATTTCTCACGTGTCATCTCGGTAGGAATTGGACTTAATGGACCTAAGAAAGTACTTTTTTAGGGTCAGTTTGTTGGTTTTCCATAAGTTCCAAATGCTTCCTAGTCGACGCGTAAGAAATAAATTGGTATTTGAGACCCGTGGAGCTTTGCCTACACAGCTATACATCTCTCTGTGGCCAGTATACTAAGACACTTTTTGGCGGTCTACAGCAACTTACAATAATGTTACATTACAAACTTGTATGTAAAGTTTGCACGCAAGTTGCCTTTACCGTTAATATGAAACATAACCGCAACCTTAACAAGTAATTTAAATGCAAGTTGGATATAAACATTACGTTAATGTTACAAATCTAACTGCCACAACTTATTGAATGAAAGTTTCCTGCAAGTTACATGTGCGTTATTATAGCAACATTAATTGCACAAGTTACCTTTATGTTACATATGTAACTGCCATAACTAATTGAATGAAAGTTTCCTGCAAGTTACATGTGCGTTGTTATAGCAACATTAATTGCACAAGTTACCTTTATGTTACAAATGTAACTGCCATAACTAATTGAATGAAAGTTTCGTACAAATTACATGTGCGTTATTATAGCAACATTAATTGCACAAGTTACCTCTATGTTACAAATGTAACTTTGCCACAACTTATTGAATGAAAGTTTCCTGCAAGTTACATGTGCGTTATTATAGCAACATTAATTGCCCAAGTTACCTCTATGTTACAAATGTAACTTTGCCACAACTTAATAAATGAAAGTTTTCTGCAAGTTGCATATGTGACGTTGTAGACATATAGAAATTATAATTTACTAAAAGTTTTCGTGAAAACTTTCTTGAAAGTTACAATTGAAACATTTGAGCAAAGTTGCATTTGAAAGTTGTGTAAAGTTCTAGTGATCAGGTCTATGAAACTTACAGGGTATATATACAGCGCGGCCGTTAGAGCTTTGCATCAATGTTTCTCAAACGTTGCTAGAACGTTGCAACCTTGCAAATGAAACTTACAAGCCCCCATATGTGAGTTTCAGCAATGTTAACGCAAGTTTTGCATGTTTAACGGGACTGAATTTCACCAACTGTGTAGTGATCTTTACTGAAAATTATGACCTTTTGTAACATTGTATCATTTCAAAATCTACAACATCAGTGTAAGTTAAATTTTCTAAACAGAACTTTAATCCAATGCACTTTACAATATATATTCAAATCGATCAAGTAGGCAAACTTGAATCGATTTACCGTGAGTATCGAGTACCGAGTCGTATGGTTACATCGCTAGTTACGTCGCAAAGACAAATGTCAAAACGGGCCTTTTATTTTGCGACGAGTTAGGTTTATTTTATAAGTTTTCCAAAAAGTCAATATTTTAGTAGAAAATAAAGGGCTGGCAAATGAAGTGTTTGTAAAACATTGCATTTTGTCAATCCGAAAATGAAAAGTTTTCTTAATTACTATCTAGGTTTTGATGCGAGGTATAATCTTGGGAAATCTCTATAGATACCTAATTTGTTAGCACCTTATTATATGCTGCTTATGATTTCCTGTGTAGAAATGTTGTTCTTAGACTTATTTGGTTAAAAACAATTGAAACGCAATTCCTGCCACGTAAAGTCCACCTGTTGTTAGAGCGAGAGCTGTTGCCTAAATGTTGTTGTTGTTGTAACTAAAATTATGTACAGTGCGTCTGTTTTCTTAACCGTCAAACTTTGTGTTTTGTCTATTATTGGGTTACGATCGGCCCAGGTAGGTAGTGACCGCATGCACCTGCGGGGGAGGGCGGGAATTCCCAATCCCGGATTGCACAGGTGTCGCAGGGAGGTAGCCCCATCCCGGGGTGGGCCCGTAGGGTGCCGCGGTTCACGCTAGTTCTCCCGTAGTGCCCTACAATAGTGCCAAATTTGGGAATCCGTTCGGTTTTTATTGGGTATGCCTGACGCCTCGGGAGAGCCCCAAATACCCCTGGTAACCCTGTACCGGGCCGGATGCATAAGGCGCATTTCCCGCACCATAAAAAAAAAGGAAGTGACCGCATTCCCAAACCTGCATTGCACAGGCGCCGCGAAGACCCCCATCCCGGGGTGGTCGTGGGGCATCGCGGTGACACCGAGTGCTCCCGTAGCGACTCACTTACGACCGAATAGGAAATCCGTGTGGTTTTAAGTATACCTGCCGTCGCGGGAGCCACAAACCCCCTTCCCCCCGGTAACCTCGTACCGGGCGGAAGCATGAGGCACATTTTCCACACCATAAAAAAAAAGTGTTTATGCCACAATTGATCCCAAGAAATAAAACTACAGCTTTAACTGAACTGATATAATGATGCTAAATCATATAGTCACAGTACGTGTAGGAAGGATAAATAAAGATGACCGCCCTCTGTCATGCCTATTAATTAAGAAAAATCTCAACAGCGCGATTCAGGATGGGGACTGAACTTGAGAGTGACATCTATCGGAAAACATTTAAACTAAAATTACATACACTAGCACTATCTGTTGAGAGATTTCAAGTAACTTAAAATAATAACAAACTGGTATAATTAATAAATGTGCGACACGGTTAAACAAAAAGTGTAATGACCACATAGTAAAAGAACATGCCATAAAATCTTACGAATGCAGTTCGGATTCAAAATACAATTTATTATATTTTGTGTTTATGTAAGTTTATTGGTTAAATTTTATTCCGTTATTTATATTGTTATTTTATTATGGTTTTATAATGTACAGCTGTTGCCCGCGACTTCGTCTGCGCAGAATTCGCTTATCGCTATCCCGCGGAAACTATGCAATTTTCCGGGACAGAAGCTATCCTATGTCCTTCCTCGGGACTCAAACTATCTATATACCAAATTTCAACTAAATCGGTCAAACGGTTTAAGCGTGAAAAGGTAACAGACAGACAGACAGAGTTACTTTCACATTTATAATATTAGTAGGGATTTTACTTTAGTTGTTAATTTATTTATTTATTAAGTATTAATACTACTTATTTGCGCATAATAGTGACTGCTTGCCTTTTTTTTGTAAGCTATTCCTTTCTGTATCAGGTTAGCTGGAAGAGTTCCCTTCTTAGGGATAAGTTCGCCTTTGTACTATTTTCTCTGTATTTCTGTATTTTTTTAAATTTTTATGTGCAATAAAGAGTTTACATACATATACATACATACATACAATTATCAACATTCAGAAGTATGATGACGTCGTGACACTTTTACAAAATGGACGCACCAATTTTGAGACTAAATAAAAAGAGTGCATGTTATGTAACTTGTTCACATATTAACTTGAATGATATAAAAATAGTTAGAGGAAAGAAAATGAATAATTCAAGTGTTAACTTTGAAACAAAAAGTAACTTCTTGTTCTTTATTCTGTGGGAATTTCAACATTATTTTTCTGGGCGGCCCACTTTTTTTCATTTGAAATATGTGTCGACTAAAGGTCAAGTATATAAGTTTAGTATACTCTTTGTCATATTATAACAATATCACTGTCATCAACTTCCAAGCACCATCGTATTACAGGCGACACGGCTAGCAATCCATCACTATTTTTATTTCCTTTTCCATCCACACCCCCACAATCATGCTAATCGTGGTAGTTAGGCCTTTTCTTTGGCTCTGTCTACCCCGTATGGGATAAAGACGTCATTTATGTATGTATCACTATCATTGTAAAAAATACGCTACCTACTACTCAGTATTTCTTGAATCTCGATCAACATAAATTATTTTTGTCTTTCTTTAAGTGTAAGAGAATAAGAAAATATTAATAAAAAAATTACGCTGAAATCCCGAACTTAACTAAAAGAGGGGAGTTCTTTAACAGTGGTAACAATTAAAACTTTCAAATGAGTACAAAATTGACTTTTGACTTTGGACTTACGGCTAATTATTTCCTTCGGACGCTCACTTTCGGCGAAAAATCTCGACGTCCAATATTGGGGCCGTACCATGACGTCTTAATGCGATTCAATTGCAACTCAGTTCTAGGTTTATTGTCAAACTCGCACTTCTTTTTTTATATGGGCTTATCGATCGATGCGATGATTTCGCCAATGTCAAAGTAATAAATACAGTATTCAAAAATCTTGTGACAAATACGTCGGGACGTTGTACGGTAGAACACGGTCAAAAGACCCCCCCCCCCCCCTGTCGGACTCTTAGCCAACGGATAATGATATCCCTAAGAATCTGCCAGGAAATCATTAACCGATGCCCAGGGTGCACCGGACCAAGCACTGCTCTTCCCCTCGGACGGATGCAAAAAGCAGCTCTTGACCACACCCTGTCTAACTCACTCGCAATCGCTTGCAGCCTCTAGTGTAAGTTTTCGCATATAAAAACGTCTCGAACGCGTTCACGTAAACGTCTCAATTACTGTAGAAAAATTGGCAGCGCCACTTGCGGATCGAAACGGCAACAAACTGTTCTCATAGTATTTGACATTTGAACGCAAACGCGTTGTGACCGAATACCTACACTAAGCATAGGTACCGGCAGAGTTGGGCGTTATCTAGATAATTTTTATCTAGATAATTATTTCAAATAAAATCATTTCAAATAAATTTATTCGAAGATAAATTCAATCACAAATAGTGCGTTGACAACTTTTTTATTTAGATGAATTATCTAAATGAAGATAACAGACCTCGTTTGTTATTGAAGTATGCTTATAATAATAAATGTATTTACAGAATGTCAAGTCGGGTTTTATTTAAAATCCCAACTAATTTATCTAGATAAAAATGAAACTGATCTAGATAAATTCAAAATAACAAATCACGGATTATTTAGTTACTTCAAATAAAAGATGATTTAGTTATCTTCCCGGTTTTTCGTAAATAGATAATTTTTGCCCAACTGCATACCGGTCATTTTAGTACGGATCTGACAGCGAGCCTACAAATTCGTTGACATATGCGAGCTAAGTTTTTAAATATGTATAACAGCCCAAATTCTGCTTGAGCTGAGAATCCGTTAATAGTTAAAGAAGCGGCTGTGGTTTTAATGCGAAATGGTATCGTTTGCTCTCAATTCGCCTTCCAAAGAAATGTTTAGAATTATTTATTATTCCGTTTTAGTATTCATTGCATGCGAAAGCCTTTCGATCTTTTGTATAGGCGTAGTGTATAATGATTTTCCACCGAATAAATTCCGGAACATCATACTTACGAAGTATAAAGTATTTTATTGAATCAAGCGTTACTTTGCGGAGGTCCATTACAATGAACAAAAAATATTTACCTTGCTACTCCGCTACTCACGTGCAAGATAACCAAGCTTGTTCCACTACTGCCACATAAAATACATATAAATCCCACAAACTTAATTATCCCTTACACCACACAAACCCTGTCGCGTTTCGATCCCTCTACGGGATCATTATCAAAGTTTAATGAGCACAACTGTTACACATGCAAACCAACGTCGTATGTACGACGATGCACGAAAAACATTTATATTTCGCACAGGCTTGGTTATCTTGCACGTGAGTAGTGGAGTAGCAAGGTAAATAATTTTTTGTTCATTGAACTATAAAGTGGAAAAAATTGGGCCGGTGCATCCTGAGCAACAACGATCAACTAATTTATACAGGACTAGCAGTTGCCCGCAACTTCGTCTGCGTAGAATTCGTTTATCGCTATCCCGCGGGAATCACGCAATTTTCCGGGATAAAAAGTAGCCTATGTGTTATTCCAGACTATAATCTATCTATGTTCCAAATTTCATCCATATCGGCCCAGTACTTTTTGAGCCTATTCATTACAAACATACAAACATACAAAAATAGGTACAAATCTTTCCTCTTTATTAATATTAGTATAGATGTATTTTAAATCTTAATTCGAAATCTAGTTTTTTGATAGTTTTATGAGCTTGACGCGGCCCATGGAGCCTTACCATGACGTCTTAGTGCGATTCAATCCCGAGTCAGTTCAGGTTTTAGCTGAACTGATTAGCATGGATCTGACAGCGGGTGAACCTAAACTAAATCAGAATTGAATGACCTGGTTTTTGCCGAGAACTTGCTACAAATTGGGGTAAAATAATAATAATGTCAAAAGAAAACAAAAATAAAGATTTCCTTTTGTCCTGTCATCCCTGTACCCAGCAGTGGCGCGTAGTTTTGACCCGCGACTTTGCTCTGTGAACCTTTGCTTAGTGGAAAATCCAGGATTCGACAGAATTCCCTTAAGAGTTATTAAAAAAAAGTGGAAATTCGTATATTCAAAATGTAATGTTCTTATGCAATGTGATAACATTGCGGCGCTCGGACGGTTTCTTGCAACTCGTTAAGTATATGAATTAGATGCATGCTACGCCGCGCGTAGCACTCCTGAGCTACGCCGTAGAACCGTAGCACTGTCTACGAATTAATATTTATGAAGCGAGGCTACATTAACGGTTTGAATTTCATTTATTTTATTCAACTGCAATAGAACAGATTAAAATGGAATTGTGTTTTGAGGTTATATTTACGTTATATTGAATTTCAACTATGTAATAATATTAAGAATTAGGTAGGTACCCTATTATCAAATGAATGAAGAATTTTTATTTTTTGATTTTATGTTTACTTTTACGATTTTATCGTTAGAAATTAAATTCAAGGTCAGGTAAATTGGAAGACTACCCACCTGCTATGGGTGGTGTGGGGGTCACGCGTCACGGAATGACGAGGATCCGGGTTCGATTCCCGGCCATAGCTTTACTTTTCGAATTTTTGTATCTGTTCTAATTTTCAGTGACATTTAGAAATGTAATAAGAGTTCGTTTTAAGATTATTTTATAATTAATTGCTGTGGTCTTATAAAGTAAATGTTTGAAACTGCATGTATAGTATACATATAAGATCTCTGAACCAACATTTATACGCAATAAGTTTGAGTTGAGTTGGAGTATGAAATACGAAAGTTTGTGAGTATAATTAAACAAGCGGATAACTCACGTATAAAAATTGAGTGATGCTCGACATGTGTCGGACTAGTTCGTGGTGGCTCTTGGAGCACTCGCAGCGAAACATGATATTTTTGTGAGTATGTTTGTTGCTCTTTCATACTATTATTTATAGTGGCTGGACGGATTTTGATGCATTTTGGTATAATCTCTAAATTAACACATGGGGTGCTTTTTATCCCGAATTTCCAACGGGGACGGGATTAACAAATATAAATCCCGGAAAGTCAACAGCTGAGTCTAGAGACATGGCATTCAGCTTGGATTTTCGTCATGGGAATTCAGTAAAGTCCCGGAATTCCAACTGCCAAGTGTTATATGTAAAGCCGCGGGTGAAATTTAGTGTAACATAATTTCAATTTTCTTCTTTCTTCTTCTACCCGCGCAGATGGTAAAAGCCCATCGAGGGAACTGGAGAAAATAAATAAGATAAATAAATGTGTGTTTCATGTATAATATTATTATGTATTTCAGTACTTAGTATATTAATATATATTCCAAATTGCACCACCTGCTCAGATCTGTTCTGTTCTCCAGTCCATTATGGTTGCTTGGTAGAGATCGCTCTGTAGCGATAAGGCCGCCTATTGCTACCTTGTAATATTCTGTATACCTTTTTTCTGTTTTGGTTGTTATATGTGGTGTTCAATAAAGAGTTATTGTATTGTATTGTATTGTATTGGCGATGAGGAGCAACCCATCAGTATTTCGATTCCATTTTCCACCTATACGCCCACAATCTTGCTGAATGTGGCCTGTAGGTACCTGTTACCTTAGGCTCTGTCTACCCCGGGATAAAGACGTGATTTGTGTATGTACCAATTATGTATAATTTCAACAAATTAATTTTCGCCTCGCATGAAATACTTAAGCTACCATAACAGAAACTTGACAAAATAACTAATTACCTAATAACCCGCGAATGAACAAACTTCAAACGCGAATTTAACCTCTTACAACCTTTAATTGAGACACGTAATTAATTCTTATAACTAACTAATAATTATAATTAATTAATAGACATAGTGTCTAGACCTTCAGTGGTGAAGTTTGGCGGTAAACAAGCATAGAGGAGGAACCGAATAGAGTGGAAATACAGAAAAAAAGCTATTACATGCATTTAGCTTCCATGCTGGTCTGGGAGCAAAGAAAAAACATAGAAAAGCCCATCGAGGGAGGCGAAAATCTTAGGAACACCCGATGCGGCTAGCAACCCATCGCTATTTTGATTTCCATTCCAATCTATCTAAATATATATAACTCAAAGGTGACTGACTGACTGACTGATTGACATAGTGATCTATCAACGCACAGCCCAAACCACTGGACGGATCGGGCTGAAATTTGGCATGCAGGTAGATGTTATGACGTAGGCATCCGCTAAGAAAGGATTTTGATCAATTCTAACCCCAAGAAGATAAAATAGGGGATGAAACTTTGTATGAAACTTTGTCAATTTTAAACCGATTGGGCTAAGACTTTGCGTGCATAAAGCTACTATGACGTAGGCATTCTCTAAGAACGGATTGCGTAATTTCTGCGGGTTAGCGATAAACGAATTCTATGCAGACGAAGTTGCGGGCAACAGCTAGTTCTACATATGCGCCCACAATCATGCTAAACGTGGCCTTTCGATCTTGTTACCCTAGGCTCTGTCTACCCCGTGCTTGATTCAATATGCTTCATTTAATTCTACGCGGACAGAGCTGCGAGTAACAACTAAGTGTTTTGATAAAATAATATTAAACAAATAGACTTATTTCCAGGTAACATCGATATTCAACATCTCGCGAGAAACTGTCTCGAAGAAAACTAGGTCGACCCTCCGAGAGTACATTTCCAGTTCTGTCGAAATGAAAAATAGGTTGTCACCAACGCTTCAATATAGGGATATAGCCTAAGTTATTGCCTGCCTCGTAGAACTCACTTTTAGGGTTCCGTACAAATCGGTTTTAAATCACCTAGGACGGAACCATCTCTTCTCTTCAAGCGGCTAAAGGCGGCTAAGGAACCCATAGATTAACCTAACCCATGGCCCATAGGTTAACTGGAAGAGATCCCTTTTAGGGATAAGTTCGCCTTTGTACACACAGCAAAGCAAATCGGTGAGCACCCTAGTTATCCACGTGTGTCATTCTATACACACATCCGCACTTATCCGCTGCCTTATTACGCACACAACAAAATGCCCTATCTGTGCTAATTGTGTTTTCTGACTACCTTCACGCATAGTTATTCAAACCTGCTGGTATTTTGTTCAATGGAAGCATAATTTTGCCACCAGTATTATAAGCGTGGTGGCTCAGGTGTATTGACCTAGGGTTATGAAACCTAAAGAACCGGGTTCGAATCCTGCACAAGTGTATCTTTTTTGTTTTCAATTTTAAGTTACTGATCTCAAAATAAACTCATGTTTACCTAAAACAAGAAAAAAAGGACGTAAAAGAATAAAACAATAAAATGCAATTATTGGTTCAAATTGTTTATTGCAACATTTAATTTTTATTGTATTAGCCTCTATTTGTGTTATTATTATTATTACCAAAAGTAATTAAATTAGCTAAATAAAACTGCACACTTTTCCTTATAGAATAATATTCATAAAATAACACACACTTTAGAGGCCAGTATGATTTTATGTTTACTAAAAAGTCTTATGTCACTAACATAATAATTATCTTGCAAATTGAATACACAACCATAATAGGGCTATTTTTAAGATGACACATAATTAATATCTTAAATTCTGGTTTATTAGGTTTAAGTCTGATAAAGATGAACGAAACGTTTTATTTGCGGACGTGTAAGTCAGTGGTGAAATGAATAGACATGTTAAATGACAGCCATTAACAATAACATCATTTCACACTGGGTTATAATCTCCACTTTGAAGCGACTAAGCTACCTATCTCGATTTGGTTTGGATTTGGACACCAGGGCCCATCGATGAGATCCAACCCCATAGCCTAAAGTAACACTGCCACTCGTTCTGCACTGTAAAACATTACTGTGTTTATATATTTAATTAAGTTAATATATTTCGTCTTCATCACTAAAAATCACTACATTTGACTTTGATTGATGTAATAATCAAAGTCAAGATATTCACGAGCAAAGGTTTCTTCTATGCTGGTCCGTTAAAGCATGTTTTTTGCTGGTCTACGGCAATGCAATCCTGCAGCATGCAGATGGTTTCGCACAGGTTGCAACGTAGCATTGTGTCTTGTTGCTGTGAAATGGGTCACTAGCGGGTGCGGCAACTACATAATGTCCAAATCAAATCGCAGGAGATGAGGCTTCAGGTTTAGGCCCAGAACGAATATTTTTATCGTGTCCGAAGTCTGCGTAAGGGTGAATCCATAATGGCACAGTCTTCCGCTGCAAAATAAATGAAGTTTAAATAAAATCATTTTTCGTCAAAGACAGTTGTTTAAAACATTACCGATAAAATAATAAGTCATTGTTTTTAACACCGTTTGTTTACTTACCCATATCAAAAAACGCCTAGCGATTCCTTATATAAATAGTTATATTGTTTTGCTCTTTTCAACAAAGATAAATTAAAATCCATGTTTTGCAAATCACAAGGTATTCGAAAGGCAAAATTAAACAGTTCGTAAGTATAACACACGGTTCATCCCGCAGCTAATAATGGCTGCCAGCGGTGACAGGTTGTTTGTTCACAAAATCATATTATTAGAAATTTGAGGGTAGAAAACACTTTATATTGTTTAAGACGATAACGACCAAAATAGCCATCAGCTAGCAACTTTTAAACTCCAGTAAAAAGAGTCATACCTATTAATAATTATATTAAAAGAAAACACAATGCGTTTGCGTTTTTAACATATTAGTTATATAAGAGTAAAATTAAACATACAACAGACTGCAACCACCATAAAATTAAATAGTTACGGAAAAAAAAAATTATAATTTCAACCTTATTTCAAAGCTCATAAAACAGCTATTTACACAAATTGCAATACAGTAGTCGCAGATTGAACATAATTCATAAATTCACCATGTAACTTGCATACCTCGGTGGCCTAGCGGTCAAAGACAGGTCGAAGATTTGACTTGTGCTATAGTGAACCGGGTTCGTATCCGAAGAAAACGGAATATAAAATAGTAATAATAAAATGACATTTTTGGATGTTATTTCGATGGCCGTGCTGGTTGTGAGGAATATTGCTTTGGAATTGGAATCTCAGACTTGTTGAGAAATAATAATATAACATCGTCGCATCAGTGAGATGGTAACTACTCTTCGCTAGTAATAATAGTTCAATGCGTGGGATTGCATAAATTTGAAGATTCAAGGTCGAAGGAAGCTTCGATTCGGTTCTCTCGCTTACACTGGGGATGACAATATCCAATGTAAGATTAGGTAAAATATTTTTAGGACAGTCTAAATAAAAAAAATACTTTTACATTATTTTTGTAGAAGTAACTGAAACCGGAGATATTGCATTTTCAGCCTTTGAGTGTGACACGATACCGGCGGGGATTATTTTCATTTAATTTGTAATTATTTTTTACTTAATTTATTATAAACTAACTTAAATAGTTGTAACTTTCTTCATTGTTATTTTATAGTTAGTTGTAAATGAGATTATGTGGAAATGAGCAGCCAGATTTAACAGTAAATATGTATATTAAAGGAAAACTATAAAAACAGGCCCTGACGTGTGTACGCACGTCAGTCTCTCAATCACAATACAATGTTATTGTTGTCATGTCTAAGCAAAACATTCGGTGTTGCTTAGACAACCATTTAAACTCTAATGTACTTGTAAATAGATTACAGCCAGTATATAATCAGGCGCTATACAGCCTCTAATACGCCCCCTTAATCTATTACATGTTAGAGACATACATACATACAGACAAGTTATGAAACACACAGTGCTTGCCTGTACTCTTGACATTATTTTACAAATAAAACAAAACATACAAAACCTAAACCTAACAAATGAATAACCGCATAACCATCAAGAAAAATAAATTAATCTAATACCTACACAAAACAATTCGAACATAAAACAATTATAACAACAACTATACGTCCGCCCCCTTATTAGAATAATTTATCAAAGAAAACTGTCCTAAAAACTCTTTCAGTTTCGGGCTGTGCACGGACTTAGTTAGAATGTCAGCTATCATTTTATCGGTTGCCATGTACCTGATCTCTACTTGATTTTTCAGAACACATTCCCGTATAAAATGATACTTTATGTCAATATGCTTTGTTCTGTTATGCATCATTTTGTTAGTTGCAATTTTGTGCGCAGACTGGTTGTCGTTGTAGATTACAACCGCCTTTTTACTATCCACAGTTAAAAGAAGACTGTCCAGTAAACTACGCAGGTAAAGCGCTTCCTTTGAAGCCTGACTAAGTCCTACGTATTCTGCTTCTGTGGAGGACAAGGATACGGTAGCCTGCTTCCTACTCTCCCATGTCACGACATTGTTCCCTAATTTAAAAATTAGACCAGTGAAAGATTTTCTATCTAGCGCTCCACCCCAATCTGCGTCTACATAGCCTCGTAAGTCTAAATCCCCCGACTTCTTAAAGGTAAGACAGAGATTAGACGTACCCTTCAAATACCTAAGGACTCGCTTTGCGCATTTAAAGTGTGTTTCATCGTAACACGAATTAAACTGCGAAAGTGCACTTACTGCATGCGCTATGTCCGGCCGCGTATTACAGGCTAAATAGTTAAGACATCCTATCAAACTTTGATATGGCAGATTACAGTGCGAAT
The DNA here is from genome assembly GCA_932294345.1 of Pandemis cinnamomeana. NCBI lineage: Eukaryota > Metazoa > Arthropoda > Insecta > Lepidoptera > Tortricidae > Pandemis > Pandemis cinnamomeana. Next base: position 3,184,340 of record OW028724.1, on the reverse strand, counting down.
CAGCTGACTTTTCGAGCTTGATTCCCACCTCCATTGGAGTACTAACCGGCTTCGCATCAGTCATGTTAAAATCGTTCAATATATTTAATATGAACTGCTCCTGATCAAGATGAATAACATCTTTATCCCGCCTCAGTCGCATTCCTAAAACATGTCTAGCCGCGCCTAGATCTTTCACTTTGAACTTTTCCAGCAAACCAGTTTTTAATTTTTGCTTTTCGCGTTCACAATTCCCAAATACGAAAATGTCATCAACATAAATTACTACCACTAGCCTCTTGTTATTTGCAAGATGCTTCTGGTACAAACACGGTTCTTGTATTGACTGAATAAAACCTAACGCTAGCATCTCTTTGTCTAATTCGTTAAACCAAGCATTCGATGCTTGTTTCAACCCGTACAATGATCGCTGAAGCTTGCATACTTTGGTTTCTTGACCTTTGGCTACTGCTCCTTTAGGCTGAAGCATGTAAATGTCTTCTTTAATCTTTCCGTATAAGAAAGCGGTAGTCACGTCCCATTGATCAATAAACCAATCGTATTCAACCGCTAGTGAAAATAACATTCGCAATGTAGAGCTTCTAACTACAGGAGAATAAGTTTCACCATAGTCTATGCCACGTACCTGCGTAAAACCTTTGGCTACCAATCTAGCTTTGTACTTGGTTACCTTGCCATCGCTGTCTCTCTTGACTTTGAATACCCATTTGCATTGTATTGGCTTCTTATCAGCTGGACGGTCGACTAACTTCCAGGTTTGATTCTCCTTCAGTGATTGTAGCTCGTCGTCCATCGCCTTCTGCCACAAATCACTATCAGGCCTCGCCAACGCTTCTTCTACAGTTAATGGATCGTCATCTATCACGCTTTCCATCGCGTACATGACGTTACAGCCATAACGATCGACTGGCTTACGCTCCCTTTGAGGATACCTCCTTTCAATAGGTTGAGGTAACGTTACTTCCTCTTCAGCAACTTCCTCTTCAAGTACTCTCTGCTCTGGTGCAATCGGTACACTCTCCTGATCGACAACATCACTTGACGAACTGTTGTCATGCGCCTCCGAAGTTCCAGCTCCACTGTTGCTGTCATTGCGTACACTAGACTGAACAATCGACTCTGAATCCAGGCTTAAGCGTACGACAGAATCGTCACTTTTCACGTCTTGAAGAAAAACATTTTCTAAAAATTGTACATTTCTCGCTGTAGTGATTTGCCTTGTCTTCGGATTCATTAAACGATATCCTTTCTGATTATCGGGATATCCAATAAATATCGTCGGTTCCGTTTTCATGTCTAGTTTGCGTCGCTTCTGTTTTGGTTTCAGACTAAAAGCCAAACAACCAAAGATTTTCAGATGACTCACATCTACATCTTTTCCAGTCCATAGCTTCTCAGGTACAGCATCGCTCAAAGCTTTCGTTGGACTTCTGTTCTTCAAGTATACAACTGTATTTACAGCCTCTGCCCAATACTTTTTGCTCAATTTTGCTTCCGATAACAATGTCCTCGCCTTCTCAATAATGGTACGGTTCGCCCTTTCCGCAACAGAATTTTGCTCTGGTGTATAGGGTACGGTCGTCTGGTGTTTAATTCCTGCAGACTTCAAAAATTTATTAAATGGACCATTACAATACTCTGTTCCACAGTCAGATCTAAGGCATTTTATTGACCTACTCGTCTCTTTCTCAACTTCCGCCTTGTATTCACGGAACTTATCGAAAGTTTGACTTTTATTTTTCAAAAAATAAACATGCGTCTTCCGAGTATAATCGTCAATAAATAGTAGGACATACCTCGAACCTCCGAACGATGGTTCTTCCATCGGTCCACAAAGATCAGAGTGCACGAGCTGTAGAATCTCGTCCGCTCTCGTACCTTTGTTTTTAAAGGGAATCTTGCATGTCTTTCCTTCAATACACGCAATACATGGTTCAGTCAAATCACAACTTCTAAATTCCATTCCCGTAACAAGGCTTTTCAATTTATTCATGTATTTCTCATTTAAATGCGCCAGTCGTTTATGCCAAATGTTCGAAATATTTTCATTTTGTTTTGACAATGTCAAATTGACGACGTTGTTTTTGTTTTCCTCCAACTCGTAAATTCCGTCAACTTCATGACATCTTGCAATAGGTCGATTCTGTCTTTGAATCGTGCAACCTCCTTTGTCAAAATTAATGCAATAATTCTTCTTGGTCAAATCGCTAACTGAGATTAAGTTCATGGATAAATCGGGAACATGTAAAACATTATTCAAGGATAATTTCTGTTCGTCGCTGACTCCAGGTTCAGCGTTCCCTCGTCCTTGCACGCGTAGCTTTTCACCATTCGCTACCGAAATTTTCATGTTGCCGTTCTCGGGTTTATAAGACAACAACCTGCTCTTATCATGAGTCATGTGATTTGAACATCCACTGTCGAGATACCATTTGTCTTTGTTAATCGCCTCCTTTGCATTCAGGCAGACATTCGCGGTTCTCTTCCGCTCTTCGCATTCGGACGCCTTGTGTCCCTGCTTATGGCATTTATAGCACTTGTATACAAACTTCTGCTTACGATCATCGGGTTTAGTGCGAGATCTGGCATCGTTCTGTGCTCTTCTTGTGATTAGGGCTTGTTCGTGGTTTATGTTCATCTTGCTCTGTCTACTTCCTTCTTGCAGCAATTTCGTTTTTATTTGCTCCAACGTGATCTCGGTACCGCTGTTGTCTACAGCCATGATGAGGGGGCTGTACTCAGGGGTCAGGCCACCGAGCAAAATCGATATGATCCAGTCCTCTTGAATCGGTGAATCAATATCCGAAAGTTGCTGTGCAAGAAACGTAACTCTTGCAATGTAGCTTTCAATGCAGTCAAAATTTTCTAACCTGCTACTGAACAGCTCTCGTTGAATGCAGATTCGTCTTCCCCAACCTTTGTCCTCGTAAGCTCTCTGCAGATTACTCCAGACATCTTTGGCAGATTTGGCATTGTAGACGTGAGTAAAGCACTCCGGTTCCAACAATAAACAAATCGTTGTTCGTGCTTTCCTGTCAACATCTTCGTCTACCACATCCTTTGAAATTACTTCCCACCAGTTTTTATTTTCCAAGTAATTCCTCACCAAGAATTTCCAGTTCGGGTAATCAGACGAACCCTTCAATTTTCTTATTCCGCTCATGCCAATCGAACAGCTGTTTTCATCTGACATTATGTCACGGAGAAAATTTTCACAAGCTTCAAACCACTTTTATTTCCACTTTAATAACTTTTCACGTTATTTCTGGACTGCTGAGGTCCTGGGCCCATAACCAAATGAGATTATGTGGAAATGAGCAGCCAGATTTAACAGTAAATATGTATATTAAAGGAAAACTATAAAAACAGGCCCTGACGTGTGTACGCACGTCAGTCTCTCAATCACAATACAATGTTATTGTTGTCATGTCTAAGCAAAACATTCGGTGTTGCTTAGACAACCATTTAAACTCTAATGTACTTGTAAATAGATTACAGCCAGTATATAATCAGGCGCTATACAGCCTCTAATAGTTGTTGTTTATTCAATAAACAGGTAATTTACAGTGACATTGCTCATTCATCTTGTTGCTAAAAAATCTGTACTTAGGGGGTAGATTTTATGATCGAACTCACTCACACATTCACATGTCATAGATTCTACTTAACGTTCATGTCGATACTCAACACGCATAGACGTGTGCGTGGCTGTGCTAACCGCATTATTTTGCTGTGTGTACATGAGTGTTGTCCTGTATTCATATTTTTCTTGTGTTTTATGTACGGTCAAGTGCAAAAATAAGTATCGATATGAACTTCTCAAAAATAATTATGTCCCACGTCCTTATTACGCCGGTGTAAGAGCGTATGATACTTATTTTTGAAACTTTGACTAGATGGTACATTTATTATTACACTAAACTTGACTGTACAATAAAGAGTTATACATACATACATACACATTATTATGGCAGAAAGTCTGCCTGTTCGTGGTAAACTAGAAAACTGTTCAACGGATTTTCATGCTATTTTCACCAATAGATTGAGGAAGGTTGAGGTAAGTATAAATTTAATTTTGTCAACGCTTTGTGTTAATTTAAGTGTTAATTTCAATAAAACTATAAATAGACGAAGTTAAATTAAAAAAAACAGAACCAAAATTGAAGTTGGTTGAAAAAAAAGGTTACTATAGTGGCGACGTACATTAAAATAAACCTCAAGGACGAAAATAGAACCCCCCGCTGCGAAGTCGGCTAAAATATTGAAAACTGTTATAACCCTCTCAACTTTTCAATGTGATTAAGCAACAATTATAGTACGTTGTTATTTGTTGGTAAACAACTCTCGGGCAATAATATTTTCGATGTTTAATAATACATTTAACCTTGGTAAACATTGGAAACGTGGAACGTGTAAATTATCCTCAACTTAGGGTAAATAAAATTGGGGGTGCGACGTCGGAAACCTCCTCGAGAGCTCTAGCGTTACAGTTCCCTTCTAACAGAGGCTCTTGGCCTCACGGGGGGGAAGGGGGTAACGCTTAGGCCGGTGCACCCTGGGCAACAACGGTAAAGTCACGCATAACTATGTAGGTTTAAAATCTAGTTGAGAGACAAAATAATTCAAAACACGCAATTGCGACGCCATTTTGGATTCTGTTTAAAGCAGCTGTCGTTGTAGCAAAAAGCAGTAGTGTGCTTTGTATTGCGTATTGCACCGGAATTCGGTATAATTAGACTACAGCCACAGATGAATTAACCAATAGACCACCGCTGTATTAGCTAACCATGTGGTCTAGTAAACCCAGCGGCGTGGAGAGTAACCTGGTGAAATAACTGGCACATGAGGTATTCCGCAATCTTCTAATTCAATTAGTTTATTTGACGGTGGGGGCGTTTTACACCTCCACTGAACTTACTATTATTATTATTTTTTGTTTTTTATTTTGACTAGTAGAGACTTTATACATCTCTACTATTTATAGATTAATATAATTTAAGGCTCGGGGACCTTATACATCCCTTTTATAAATGTATTTAATTTAAGTAGAATTTAAGTATTCTTACTGTATTTTATTTTGAAAAAATGACTTTCTGCCAAGTTTCTTGCGGCGCATATTCCTTGGCAATGATGGTCTTTCCCAATGCGCTGGTAGTTTCAAAACAGGTATTTAAAAGAGCCCTTGGCAGCCAATTTGCAAAAATAAATTTTGAATTTTTGTTATGTCCGTTCGCCTCTGTCCGTTAGCGGCTTAGCTTTGAGATTCTTTGTACAGTCGCCGTCAGATATATCGTAGCGGGCAAAGTTCTCAAATATTTAGGAGCAGCGTTAAATTTCAATAAATTGGGAGAGAGAGAGAGAGAGAGAGAGAGAGAGAGAGAGAAACATTTATTTAGACACATTCGATACACGTAGATATATAATAGGAAGAAATACAATATACTTGGCTACACTAGATAAGGTTAATAACATCATAACACGCAATTCGTCATAAATATAAGAACAGCGACTTTTCAATAAATTCAGAACGTTTAATGAGGTAGAATTATCAGGAAGCTCAGATCGTTAAGGGCATCAATGCAGTCAGACTGATCATTAAGGTCTGAACATGTAATCTATGTTATAAATTTCGTTATGGCGTGAAAGAGTAACAAACATCCATATTCACAAACTTTCGCATTTATAATATTAGCGATTTGAACAAACTCTACTGGTTATTATGCTCTTTGCATGCACCACAATCGGCACTGTGTGGTTTCAGTGTACGTGTCAAAGAGATGCTTTGTGAGTTGGTTTCAGCTTTGCAGAATCACTGGTCAATTATCCTCTTTTACTTATAGGTACGGCAAAACTTGCAGGAAGAGCACATAATAGAAAAAAGTTTTGTACCATAATCTGTTTATACCTAACAGTATAACTTCTTCTTCTTTTTTTAATATGACCCCATCGATCGATGCGATGCTTTCGCCAATGTCAAAGTAATAAATACAGTATTTCCTCTCCGTTAAAAATAAAGGCTCTGTCTACCCCGTGAGGGATATAAACGTGATTTGATTTGTGTATTGTTGATTTGCGTCTAGAAACATTAATCTAAAGCTAACTCCGCTTAGTCAAATTAATACCCCTCATTTAGTTTATCTTTCCACTTCGACGATCTCAAGCTATTCGCAAACTTGATGTAAGTAAGTAAGTTAATGCTTTATTGTACAAAATATAAACAAACAGATATAATCCATCCATGCATCTTCCATGGTGGTCTGGGAGCAAAGAAAAAACATAGAATGTACCAGTTGCTTCTCTTCCCGTGCAGATGGTAAAAGCCCATCGAGGGAATGGGCGAAAATCATAGGAATCATGTCATAGGCGATGCGGCTAGCAACCCATTACTATTTTGATTCCATTTTCCATCTATAATTAGCCACACAATCTTGCTAAACGTGGCCTGTAGGTCTTGTCACCTTAGGCTCTGTCTACCCCGTAAGGGATAAAGACGTGATTTGTGTGTGTGTGTGTGAGATATAATCGTTATGTATAAAAATGAATCCCTATTTCCCTTAGTCACGGCATCACGCGTGAACGGCTGGACCGATCTCGCTGATTCTTTTTTTGTCATGTTTGTTATAGTCAGAAGGTTCTTGTGTAACAATAATTTTGAAAAAAACTGGGACGAGGCGAAGCCACGGGTATCAGCTAGTACAAAATAAAAATAACATCTAAATATGTATATACAACGCAAAGGTGACTGACTGACTGACATAGTGATCTATCAACGCACAGCCCAAACCACTGGACGGATCGGGCTGAAATTTGGCATGCAGGTAGATGTTCTACCCCCAAAGCGATAAAATAGGGGATGAAAGTTTGTATGAAACTTTGTCAATTTTAAACCGATCGGGCTGAGACTTTGCATGAGACTAGCGGGATAGCGATAAACGAATTCTGTGCGGACGGAGTCGCGGGCAACAGCTAGTTAATATATATAATTAATTAAGATAATGAAGCTTGAACTTAATTTCTAAATGTCTATAAAAATTAGAACACATAGAAAAATCCGAAAAGTAAAGCTATGGCCGGGAATCGAACCCGGATCCTCGTCATTCCGTGACGCGTGCTATACCCCTACACCACCCATAGCAGAAGCTTGAACTTCTAAAATTGGTCTATTTATACTAAGTACCCAAAAGCATTGCTGTAACCTAGCTAGAAACCTCCTGCATATCAAATTTCATAAAATTTCCGAGCCATTTCCATATATTATATACAAAATATTAATATCCAAGGGTTGTACGTTTAAAGATAGATACTATCGCCTCTTTCTCATAGGGGTAGGCAGAGACTACTTTGTTCCGCTACGATCTTAACGTAACTTTTCCACTTCATCCACATTTATAAATCTTTTCATTCACGCGTCGGCTTAGGGTTCGCTTGACCTGACCTTTTGTCAAAACGTCCCGAATTTGGTCAAGGAACGTCCATTTATGCTATTAAGGCACCATCTACTAATATTATGTGTGTACTCTCATTGTATTTTGTATGTATGCATATGTGTAATGATATTTAGTAGTTTTTTTATGATGTTTATCGTACTTAGATATGTACCTACGCTCGCTCTATATTGTGGCTTTAACTATCTGGAATTTTAAACTTTCACTTTGTCGGTCCCTCGTTTAATGCTCCTCTCATCTACTCAAAGGTTAACTGTGCATATATTAATGTTATTTTTATTTTTTTGTGAATTGTATCTGTTTCTTTATATTTGTACAATAAAGCATTTACTTACTTACTTACTAAACTTACTTATGCTTTCCCTTCCCAACGCAATTCACTCGCGTATTTGTATTAATACCCCAAAATGACAACGAAGCTGGTAAATCCTATGTTTTTTCTTCACTCCCAGACCAGCATGGAAGAAAAAATAAATTTAATAATCATATTTTGATTTCCCTTTCCACCTATACGCCCACAATCATGCTAAACGTGGCGTTCAGGTCTTGTTACCTAGGCTTTGTCTACCCCGTAAGGGATATGTAGACGTGATTTGTGTATGTAAAAATAACGGGTCAGTTACCATATAAAGTTGTATGAAAAGCGGCCCGTTGTTTTTGCTCGTCAGTATATATGTTACTAGCTTATGCCCGCGACTTCGTCCGCGTAGAATCAGCAACTGTCATGTAAAACTCGATCCCGTAGAACTGAATATATAAATCCTGTTTTTTTCCTTATCCCGTGGGAATTTCCAAAAATCCTGAAATTAGTTTCTTAGTTTTGTAATCACCTACTTTTGTATCAAATTTGAAGAGTCTAGTTATTATAGTTACTGAGAAAGCGTCATTCGGAATCGAATATATAATTCCCGTTTTTTCCTTATCCCGTGGGAATTTCCAAAAATCCTTTCTTAGCGGATGCCTACGTCATAACATCTACCTACATGCCAAATTTCAGCCCGATCCGTCCAGTGGTTTGGGCTGTGCGTTGATAGATCACTACGTCAGTCATCTTTGAGTTTTATATATATAGATTTCAAATATTGGCTCATATAGTCGGGCTTTAGGCCGCGGTGCGGGCGTGCCTTCGGGCGCCTTACGATGGAGGTAAACTCAGGTTTTAACCCTTTAGGCGTAACAAATAAACTTCGCTGGCTACTACTTTGCCAATTCTATAACACATGTACTGTGAAAACAGTACGTCAGCTTTCATTTATCCTCATGAGACAAAACTACTGTAACTCTTTATCTAAACTTCAAATTTGACTATGAGATTGAAACGGATAGTTTTTTCTAGTTCAGCTTTAATATGAGTATTTTTATATTTAAATTAAAACAGTCGCGGCAAAGCTGTCGAGCTCGAACCCAGGACCTTTTGCTTCGTAATGAGGGTCACTAACCACTAGGCTCTGCACCTGTACATACATACATATCGACGGCCCCTACGTAAATGATCGAAAGAGGTTTTAGGCACTTTTCACTACAGTGATTTAAAGTTTGATATTTGCATAGTTCTCAAAATAAAACAATTAGATTAAGTCTGTCATATCAGTTAAATATAATAAGGTAGGCACTTTATTAGCATTACATTAGTACAACAGAATATATCTTAGTTTTCTGGGAATTTGAGTTTCGATAGTATACGACGTCATTTGAACTTAATTTGATATCGAAACTGTTAGTTTCGATTATTTACAATGGAAGTTTTTATTAATAATTTGACGAAACTGCCAGTTTCCATTTTTTACGCCGAATCAATCTATTCATTTAGAAATGGAACTACCAGGTTCGATTATTTACTTCGTTTAAATATCATTAGAATTAGAACTTTCGATGTAGAAGTATTGTGAATATTATAAAATATATCCGTATAACATAATATTTTAAAAATTCTTATTATAATTACCTTTAACTCAGTGTGAAACTACCGTGAGACTTAATCATAGTTACACATAAACGGATAACTCACGTATAAGAAGTCGAGTGATGCTCGACATGACTGTTTCGGACTATTTCGTAGTCCTTCTTGCTGGAGCGCTCGCCCCGGCGGCAGGGAATCGAACACTGCACGCCAGCGCTCTGCTTGCTCGGCTGTTCGACGCAATTGACAGCGGCGCACAACTACCCTCGTTTTCATCGTCATTTTTATTACTGTCAAATGTAGAGCAGCACACAACACTGATCACGTCACTCCGTAAAGGTTCGCTCACACTCACCGTTTGGTCAATATATAAAATAGTTTTCCAACTCGGGGGCACCGCGACCATCCGCTATCCCGGTTGAAATTGGGATACCGACTTATTTCAATGGCTTCACGTACTTTCCGCGGAATGAAAAACTTTTCTCTCGCCAGTACGGACACCTTATCAAACCTGATATAATGCGTCGAATCAGATTCCATCGAATGTTCAGCGACAGCAGACCCCTTGTCATCCTGTTTCTTCATACTGCGTATGTGCTCCGCCAATCTCGTGGATATATTACGCCCGGTCTCTCTGATATAGTTTTTCCCACAGGAACAAGGAATCATGTACACCCCAGGAACATTAAGGGGCTCTTTATCCTTTGGTGAACGCACCAGCTGCCTGAGCTGCATATGGGGACAGAAAATCGACTTAATGCTATACCTACGGCGTAACAAGTTACCGATCTTATCTGTAACCCCTTTTATGAACGCCAAGTATACCGGTACCCTCTCTACTACCGCCGGCCACTAACGGGCTGATGCATTCACCACACGATTGCCTCCAGTTATAGCCATTGCTTACCAGAACACACTTTACGTGACTTAGCTCACGATTCACATATTGCGGATCACAAATGGTCAAGGCTCGATCTATCAATGTCCTAGGCACAGAGAATAAATGACACGGATGGTGGTGTGAATCAGCCCTAAGGTATCGATCAGTATGAGTCGGCTTGCGGTACACCGTAGTCATGAGTCTCCCACAAGGTCGCCGTATGACCAACACATCCAAAAAAGGCAACTTTCCTTCATTTTCCCTCTCCACCGTGAACTTAACCTTATCAAGCAACGTGTTAAGGTAGTCTGAGAACTCCGACAAACCATCTCTAGACACAACAGCGAAAACGTCATCCGCATAACGCCACCAATACCTCGGTGCCACGGGAGCGTTCTTTAAGGCATTACCCTCAAACCACTCCATAAAAATGCACCAAGGTATAGATAGCATCAAGTCGATTTTCCACCCCTACATGCAGCTCAGGCAGCTGGTGCCTTCACCAAAAGATAAAGAGCCCCTTAATGTTCCCGGGGTGTACATGATTCCTTGTTCCTGTGGGAAAAACTATATCGGAGAGACCGGGCGTAATATATCCACGATATTGGCGGAGCACATACGCAATATGAAGAAACAGGATGACAAGGGGTCTGCTGTCGCTGAACATTCGATGGAATCTGATTCGACGCATTATATTAGGATTGATAAGGTGTCCGTACTGGCGAGAGAAAAGTTTTTCATTCCGCGAAAAGTACGTGAAATCCATTGAAATAAGTCGGTATCCCAATTTCAACCGGCATAGCGGATGGTCGGTGCCCCCGAGTTGGAAAACTTTTTTAAATATTGACCAAACGGTGAGTGTTTTCTAGGCTATCTAAAATACACAAGTCTTGATCACTAGGTGACCTGAGAAACGTATTTTCAAGTAAATTCGTCACCGGTGGATAAGCAGAGTCGGATGATAGTTCTTCGTATATTATTCCCTCTAAAGCTGCCCATTCCGAGTCTCCAAAGGTGCACGTAATTGGTAATGGTGATTCTGAAGTAATAGTGTAAATTATTGTCATAAAAACGAATTAATTATAACATTAGAGCATCGAAACTCATGCAATGTTCTAACGTGAAACATCGAAACAGCCAGTTCCGATTTGTGATTAAACTAAGTCGGCATCGAAAAAAAATGAAAGTGTTAGTATCGATATTTTCCGTTTCATAAATATCAACGTTAATAATCGAATCTACCACTTTCAATATAAATTAAAAGAAGCAGTTCGTAGTATAACATCGAATCTTGTACTTTCGATGATTTACGTTGTTACTATAGTAAAATCACTCCCCACCAATCACTGCGTATACAATCGAATCTATTGTTTCGATATAATACATCGGAAATAATTATTACCTTATTTTCGATGATTTACGTTTTGAATTTCCGTTAAAATTCATTTGTTTTAACTTTTAAAAAGCGTGTATGCATTAAAAACCCAATATTAAACCAATTACGCTAATAAAAAAAAAACGACAATTTTGACTTTCGATGACTTACGTAGGGGCCGTCGATATATACATAAATTGCGTCTTTATCTCTTACGGGCTGGACAGAGCCTAAGGTGTCAAGTAAAGGCCACGTTTAGCATGATTGTGGGCGTAAAGCTGGAAAGAGGAAAATAGTGATGGGTTGCTAGCCGCATTGACTATAACACATGATTGCTAAGATTTTCACCCAATCCTTCGATGGCCATCTAACATCTGGAAGAGAAGCAACTAACACATTCTATGTTCTTTACTCCCAGACCAACGTGAAAGTTTTTTTTTTCTAACTGAAACTTATCTTGGCTTACTGTTTACCGGTGTACTGTGCACCACAACGTCGATTTTAATGGTGGAGAAACTTTGCCCGTGGCTCTAATGAACCGGAACGAGGCTCGATATTGAGAAACATTGTAAAATACTACTTCCGCCTAATGAGTTCCTGCTAAATAGCTTGGCCGAAGGAAATCATTAATTGGTCTGTTTTAATCTGATGGTTTCTTTTCGTCATTATCGTCTCAGTATTACGAGGAACGACGAATTATTGTTACGAGGATTGTCACGGGTGTAGCCAGCGGGGGTTTGGGAGTCACCCCCCCCCCCCCGAAAACTTCAGATATTAACATTCATGGAATTAAAATAAATTTCTTATATAAAGATTATTTTATGTACTTTTTAGTCGTTTTATTTTCTTGAACCCTCCCCCGGTACTGAAAACTGGCTACGCCCGTGAGGATTGTTTTTACAGATTAAAAATCGAAAACCGTCCACACTCCGCTTGGTAGTCACGGCTACCAGAAGCAAATTAGAAGTGCACAAAGTTAGTAGCTACAGTTACCAGAAGCACGTGAGTGGCTAAAATATATCCAAGTTTGACAATTTTCAGGATTTTTCCGAGTTCTAAGTTTTGCTGTACGAAGGTGCCTTTGAAACGGATTAAGAGATTTTTCAACCAAAGTTCCATACAATCAATTTTAATCATTTTTGTTGCATTGTAGCAACTATTACTACCAAGAAGACACACAACGCTTATGATCTATTTTTCATGTCTGTGCTTATTTTGTGTACAAGTAAACGTAAAATAAGAAGAAGTAAAAAATCTTGATTCATTTGATAGTACTTTTATGTTTGTTTACTTATTTTTGCAACCTTGCGCGAGTCCATATTTTTGACCGCGAAGGCAGGGTAAATAAGTTGGAGTTAAGCATAATAATAATATATTGTTCCTATTAGCTGAGACTAAAAATTTATCAAGTAAGGTTAATGGATAAAAAAAATATTTAAGGAGTAAACTGATCTGAACTTTCTATTTAGATTATAAAAAAGAAAATGTTCGGGTAGTTCGATTTTTTTCCGAGCAATGCACCTTGTTATAGTTTCGGATATATTTTCAAAAAACTGTGCTGCTTACACAAAAGGACGTAACCACAATGGAATTCCTAGAAAAAGTTCTTTGTGGTAACCACTTTCACTACAGCTATGCAGCTCCAGTCTAACGGCATTTTTCTCACGAGACTTTGTAAAAATTTGGTATTCTCCTTAAAAACATAATTACAAGGACTTTAACAAAATCTCCCGACTTTCAGATTACCCTCAATATGGGTGCGTATTCACGCAGAATAATTCCAATCCATCGGGAAATTTATAAGGCCACGTTTTAAATATAGCGTTTTTCTTCCGTGCGAAGGTAATACAACCGAGATCATCAAATATACGACCGACCTTATTGTTAATGGCATAAAGGTTGTATATATGTTTTTGACGTCTTGGTAACGTAGTATAACGGAACGCAGCCATGTAACCCATCTCCTTCTAACAGGCCCTCTCTCTCTTCTTGATACGGGAACACGAGAGTGGACGTGGTCATCACTTCAGGCATTGGTGGCACGCTTCACAACACGCCGCCACTCTTCTCTGATGGTCGCCTTCGTGCATTCATGACTTCCTGCTGCAAAATTCCCTGAGCGGTACAATTTAGGGATCTTTAAAAAGCGAGCCTTCCTGTTCCTCAAAGGGCCGGCAACGCACTTGTGATTCCCCAGGTCTTGCAGGTGTCCCTGGGCGACGGTGATTGCTTTCCATCAGGTGACCTGTCTGCTCGTTTGCCCCCTCTTATATAAAAAAAAATCATGTAGTGATGACGAGCCATGTACTGCCGCTTTCATCTGGTCAGTCCACCTCATAGGCGATCTTCTTCGTGGCCTGGTACCCTCAACCTTTCCTTGGACCACAAGTCGCTCAATAGCCACCTCCCCTCGGCGGCATACGTGACCAAGGGATACGAGACTGTACCAAAGATGATAAACGCTGCTTGATGCCGAGTGCTTGAGACGATGATGATGGTATGTAGTATGTACATACATACATACACATACATACATACCGTCACGCCTCTTTCCCACAGGGGTAGGCAGAGACTACTTTGTTCCACTTGCTACGATCCTGACATACTTCTTACGCTTCATCCACATTCATCAATCTCTTCATACATGCACGTCGGTTTCGGGTACTCCTGACCTGACCTGATGTAGTATGTAGTGGTATGTAATTCTCAAGCCCAGTTCACACACGCGTGACATACCGTGCTCATTCGATTAGATTACAGTGCTTGATTGGACACCTGCAATTTAGGTCACGTATCTTGTCATGTGTAAACGGACATAAAGGCATATGCAGTGAAGGGGTGCTCTATGGCACATAAAGAAAAATATTTTTAACTGTCATTACTTCTTAATGTGATTGATGTGATTACGCTGCTGAATTTTCCTCCGCTCTCCTCGCCCACAAAAATCCTCACCCACCTTCCTCCGCCCCAACCACGTCTCCAGGAGAACGCCCTAAGGTGAGTGTCTCTGCACTGTTTAAATCGTACCTTTAGGCATCAGTGCATTCCTGGCATTCCGCTAAGTATAAACTTGGCTATTTACACGCCCTAACCTAACATGTAGAAACCTCAGTGAAAGAAAATGTAGAGTGAGAAAGACAGGGACAATCCCTACTAATATTATAAATGTGAAAGTAACTCTGTCTGTCTGTTACCTTTTCACGCGTAAACCGCTGAACCATATTAGTTGAAATTTGGTATACAGATAGTTTACGTCCCGAAGAAGGACATAGGATAGTTTTTATCCCGGAAAATTGCGTAATTCCTGCGGGATAGCGATAAACGTATTCTATGCAGACGAAGTTGCGGGCAACAGCTATAAAAACAAGAAAGCCTATGGAAGGGGTCTATGGCCAGCCTCTACACAAGTTTTTACTTATTGTTACTCTACCGCTCCCACCGAAACCCCAGCCTTAGAGCAATTGTGCTAGCTGGGCCATAACCCATAATCGAGTTTCAATTGCCTGCTATCTCCGAGACAAATACATTTGGTCACATTCCGGCCGAGCATTCTTGTTCTAAGTGTAGCCATTTATTTACCCACAAAAGACAATTTTATTGAACTGAAAGCAATTACCTTTGTAAAGCGATCGCACGTGCTAGACCGCTGTGGATGTGCGACACACATAAGTTGATAAACTTTTACATGTCGGTATGCTGAGTATAAGTTTTCCAGTGAACGAATATAACTAGTTTTCGGTCACAAAAAAGGTACGGCTTACCATGACGTCTCAGTGCGATTCATAAAACCTGAACTGAGTCGGAATTAAATCGCATTAAGACGTCATGGTAAGGCCCCAGTTTTTACAGTGAGAGCCAAATTAAAAAGAAAACAAAATGATTCATTACATTAATATTCACTGTATTAATAAAACAAAATGGATGCACGTGAAGTTTCGTAAGTAAATTATTGGCAAACTCCAACAATTATGAAATAAATGGCTGCCTCTGTGTTTAACAAAGTATTGTTCGAATTGAATATCTCATTAGGATACAATGTGCTTGTCTGAATTAATTTCAATGTTTGTTTTAACTTATTTCAATTTTTACATTTGAATTTATTAGTAAACTTTCGATTTAGAGTGTAATAAGTTGCTAGTTACGTGCTTTTTCTCAAACATTGTCGTAAATGTCGTCATTGTAATCTAAGTAACAGAACACAAAGGGCCTCGTTGACGGCCGAATTACATCGCAGGCGCGAATTTCCGACCATATATCGGATTGCTGGACTGCTTTTCTTTTGTTTAAACTTTTTTTTAAAGTCAAAGAGACTATGGAATAATGAACAACCATGTCATACAGCCTAGTCGACGGCCGAGGAGTGCGCGTTTTGTTCGAGTTTAACATTTATATCAATGTCTCAAATAGCTTACGCTGACAGATGACATAAAAAAAACTAAAGAAAAAAGGCGGGAACGTGAAAACTACCCAAGTTGCGAGGAAGTTTACTGCAAAATTTATTTTGATTTCCTCTCAATGTTTGAAAAAAACATTACCGATATCTGCCACAGCTGGAAGAGAAATTGCAGGATTCGTAACTTTAAAAAACACTCGCCTGCGGTTTGTGTTTTAAACAAGTTACTGACCCAGCAATTAACTACTTCCCAGGCCTCGGCATTAATCTACTATTATGAAACTTATCCATGTGTCTGGGGCTCGGTCACGTATATTTTTTTTACAACAAGGAAGGCAAAGGAAATGAATAAGTAATTACAACTGTCTACTCTCACGCCAAGCCCTTAAATCCCCTTTCACGCCACCCACGGGGAGCTATGGGTCTTTCCCAATAAAATGTGTCTATTTATAAAAGAAAATCGTGTTGGTTACACTATTTAAACCTCGAGAACAGCTGAACCGATTTAGCTGAAAATTGGTCGGGAGGTAGCTTAAAACCAGGAGACGGACATAGAATACTTTTTCGTCCGATTTTCCTGCGGGATTGGGAAATTCCTAAATTTTGTTCCAATAAAGCTATAGACATTAAATTTGGCATACCTACATAATTATTCCTTGCTTAGTATAAAAGTGGCACTACAAAAGAATTTTTCGAATTTCCCGTGGGAAAAAAAGACTAGATAATTATAACATTCCTAGAGGATCACTTAGGTGCTCTAAGAAGGAATTTTACGAATTTCCCACGGGATAGGAAATAAAAACCTTATAGGTACCTACTTGGAGACATGAGTGGATGTATGTCGCCACTCTGACGTTATCTGAGACGGCAAAGTCGCGGGCAATAGCTAGTAAATTAATATTTCTAAACTCAAAAGTGAATTCAATTCCACCTACACAGATTACAATATCGATATAAGTTAAGTTAAAATGTCAACCGTGATTCCTATCTAGTAATTAAAATTGTTTTGATTATTCCCAGCTCTTATGAACTTTATTGACCTTTTTGTTCTGAAATTCTGCAGGAAAGTTGTAATCTTTTATCTTTCGGCATGGTTCCGAAGTTTATGGTTCAAGTACTTTGCTTGGCGATTTATCTTTTGTGTAATCATTAGTGTTCCAAATGTATACTTTTATTTCGTTTAAATTGGAAAACAAACAGAGCTAAATTTCTTAACGACTGAAAATTTGAATACATACAATCCGAAAAGTAAAGCTATGAATCGAAGGCTAACCACCTGCTATGAGTGGTGTGGGTATAGCACGTCTCACGGAATGACGAGGATCCGGATTCGATTCCTGGCCATAGCTTTACTTTCGAATTTTTCAGTTTTCTAATTTCTAACGGTAAAGCCGTGAAAGTAAAAACAAAAAATCAAGAAATACAATTTTTTGATTCATTTGATAAACAGCTAAAATTTAAACAAACTAACACAGAATAATACAGTTCACACTTATGCTAAAACTGATGCCACTTATAGCTAACTAGCGACCCGCCCCGGCTTCGCACGGTATATTATGCATGTATTATACATATAAACCTTCCTCTTGAATCACTCTATCTATTAAAAAAACCGCATCAAAACCCGTTGTGTGGTTTTGAAGATATAAGCATACATCGGGACACGGGGACAGAAAAAGCGACTTTATTTTATACTATGTAGTGATAGTGATTTTCAAACATCCTGATGCTCGAAATTTTAACTTTAAATTTTAACTGTATTGTCATTCAAAATCTTTTCCGTATTTTAGTAAATCCTGTGAAATATACAAAGGGGCAAACCCATTTTTACGAAGCTTAAACTTGGCTCCTAAAGCCAACTCCAGGCACTTACCTAGATATTGTTCGGCCCCGTGAAATGACCCGTAACCTGGCTGAAAAAACAGCTATTATAAAAGGTTTTTATTCTAAACACAATACCGCTTGACGACACAATCCAAACACCAGATCCAAAAACATATAAACCATACACACTCCCTTAAAAATTCTATCTTATGCCGCGGGATACAGGGTCTCAATTCGCTACGTTTTTCAGTGGCGCTTATATGTTTTTGGGTTATGTGAAATCTAATAATCTACTTTGATTGATCACCGGCATAGCGTTGTGGAGGAACGCGGTATAATGTATATTGAAAGAGATCGTTAAGTTGTTATTGATGTTGAATGACTTGGTTAGTTAACCTTTTGTTACAGTTACAGTCGCACGCAATGTAATGTATACAAGGTCATAGCTTTACTTTCCGGATTTTTCGGTAGACAAAGCCTAATGTAACAAGACCTTAAGGCCACGTTAAGCATGATTGTGGACGTATAGATGGAAAGGGGAATCAAAATAGTGATGGCTTGCTAGCCGCATCGCCTATAATATGATTGCTAAGATTTTCGCCCATTCTCTCGATGGGCTTTTACCATCTGCGCGGGAAGAGAAGCAACTGGTACATTCTATGCTTTTTCTTTACTCCCAGACCAGCATGGAAGAACGATATATTGAAGAGTAAAAATAATTGGTTGCTTCCCATAGAAAGTTACCCGTGAAAAGTACCCCATTATTTTTGCATGTCATTGTATTACGTTTGCTTAACTTTAGTATCCCGTTTGACCCTGGGCCAACCAATCACAGTTCTATGGAACAAATCGATTCCTGACCCACTATGGAACCCTCTCACAGTAAATGTCATAGTGACGTTACATTAAATTGACAAGGAAGATCACTGTGGGGTGCGAGTTGGGTTACCTCCACGTGTGAACAAGAGCTGCGGTTCGTTTTCGGATCCGTCCGGGGGGAAGAGCAGTGCTTGGTCCGATGCACCCTGGGCAATGGCTAATGATTTCCTGGCAGTATCTGAGGGATATCATTGACCGTTGGCTAAGAGCCCGACAGGGGGGTAGGGGGGTCTTTGACCGTGTTACCGTACAACGTTGCCGACATTTTGTCAAAAGATTTTATAATTAATTTTTTTTACCGACATTGGCGAAGTTGTCGTCGCTATAACGACTTGTAACGCCACAATCAAAAGAAGAAGAAGAAGAAGAAGAAGATCACTGTGACGTTTACTGTGAGAACGTTCTACGGTGGATCAGAAACCAAATTGTCTTCACGAATATGTACCACAAACAATACAATACAAATACTCTTTATTGTACACCACAAATCAGTACAAAACAGTACAGAAACAAAGAACAAGGTAGATAGGCGAAATTATCGCTTAATAGCGATCTCTACCTCTACTCTAAATAAAAGGAAGAAATAAATCGGAACAGCTTAAGTAGGTGGCGGAAACAAATAGACAGGAGAAGCGCAGGGATAATAAAAACAACAATACTAACATAAATATAATACATACATACACATAATAACATAATATATGCAGTTTTTAAACAAAGCGTTTTGCATTTCCGCTCAGAACAGATAGTGGCAACTCTGTACACATTAATTTTATTCTTTGCCAAGACTCAGATTACCGCGAAAATAAAACGCTGTCCTTTAAAAAAGTAACAGCCTCAGCTCACTTCAGTTTTAAAGACGTTGATAAATCTTATTCTCTTCTTAATCTTCGCTAAGGCTCGTTCTAATTACTTGAACCGAAATAGGGTATTAATGTATTAACAGCCTTATGTTTTATTCAGGCTTCTATCTAGACGAGACTTAGCCGTACACACACTTTTAAGTATTATTACAATGCGTGAATTGTGAAAACAGAGTCACATTGCGCGTCTGTCCAGTTCAAAAGTTTGTAAGACTGATCAGAGACGGCAATGTAACGTAAACACACGGAATTTCTCGCGCCGTGTGGATAATGTGCAGTTTAAAAGAGGGTATAGTTTAAGTTAAGTATTCGAACACGACTTAAGAGGTAATTGCTTTGTTCTTTATTGGGGAGCTGAGGAAAAGGGGCGGTGGAAGTGTGAGTTTCGTTTAAAGTGACGTCACGGCCTTTGGTGTTACGATCGACAAAATGTGCTGAACATATATACCTACATAATATCACGTATTTAACCCTTACGGGGTAGACAGAGCCTTTTTTATGGTGTGGAAAATGCGCCTTGTGCATCCGCCCGGTACGGGGTTACCGGGGGTATGTGGGGCTCTCCCGCGACGGCAGACATACCCAATAAAAACCACACGGATTCCCTATTCGTTCGTATGTGAGGCGTTCCGGGAGCACGCGGTGTTACCGCGAGGCCCCACGACCATCCCTGGATGGGGTTCCATCATCGCGGCACCTGTGCACTGCAGGTTTGGGAAATCCCGCCCTCCCCGGTGCCACTACGGGGTAGACAGTGCCTAAGGTAACAACACCTTAAGGCCACGTTTAGCGTGATTAAGGGCGTATACGTGGAAAGGGAAATCAAAATAGTGATGGGTTGCTAGCCGCATCGCCTATAACATGATTCCTAAGACTTTCGCCCATTCCCTCGATGAGCTTTTACCATCTTGCCATTTTGTGCTGAAACATTTTTGACAAATTTCAATTAAAATCTCTGTCTCCTGTTATAATTTTATTTCATATTTTTTTTTTTTTAAGAAATGGGCGTAAATCTTAGACACCATGTTATAGGTAATGCCGCTAGCAACCCATCCCTATTTTGATTCCCCCTTCTACCTATACGGCCACAGTCATGCTAAACGAAACCTTTTAGTGTTACCTTAGGCTCTGTGTACCCCATAAGGGATAAAGGCATGATACTTTTATGTAAAGTTAGTTGCGGTCAGTGTACTCGGTGTAACTTTGAGGATGATCCCGTAGAGGGATCGAAACGCGTCAGTTTTGTGTGGTGTAGGGGATAGTTAAGTTTGTGGGATATGTATGTTTCATGTTGGAGGGATTGCATGTAAAAACATAATTATATTTCGTACAGGCTTGGCTATCTTGTGAGTAGCGGAGTAGCAGGGCAAATGATTTTTGTTTGTTTGTTGATTAATCAGTATATAAGAAAATACTCCCAATGTCCAATTACCCGTCCAAGTGTTCTAGCTTCACACATTATTTGGGTAACAATCACACATGATCCCGAGGGAAATTTGTACGTGCAAGATGTAATAATTCCTCTTGAAGGGGATTTAGTGCAGAGTGTAGATCACAGTTCAATGACCTAGCCCGGACTCGTTCAAGGTGTCATAAAATGGTTGAACATCCCTGCAAAGGTCATGCGTAACGTGACCTTTTTTTTTAAACCTAAATCAGCCAGGTGTCGAATCACTACATAGTATAAAATAAAGTCGCTTTCTCTGTCCCTGTGTCCCTATGTCCCTATGTATGCTTATATCTTCAAAACCACACAACGGATTTTGATGCGGTTTTTTTTAATAGATAGAGTGATTCAAGATTTGTATGTATAATACATGTATAACATACCGTGCGAAGCCGTGGCGGGTCGCTAGTTAATTATGAGGCACTTTTTGTTTTTGCTTTGGATGAGAAAAATCTCTTCTGTTTACTTACGCTTCCTAAAGCTTGTCCCTTGAAAAAAAAGGAAGAAAAGTAGTTCACCTAAAGGTCCATTCATGAACTTTAACCACGGGCTTTGATAAATTTGGGGCTACTTTGATAGTTTTTAAAATTGCTATAAAATCGATATTGTCCATAATGCGGTGAATGCCTGCTATGTAGACTCAAAGACGATTCCTTATAGGGATAAGTTCACCTTTGTGCATATATTTAAGGTCTTCTTTTTGTGATTTTTCTGTTTCCTTATATTTGTACAATAAAGCATTTACTTATTTACTTTTTAAAGTCGCCCCGTAAATTAAAGTTACCCCGGATTAGGTACACGAGTAGGGTGATTAGCAAAAGTAACCTTTACGTCACCCCGGGGCGCTACGCGAGCGGAAATTTCCGTGGTAAAGGAATCTTCAGGCAGCATGTTTAACGCCCTCGCTTTTGGCTCGTGCGACAAGTTCCTGCTATCTGAGGTTTCACCGCCCTCGGAACGTAATGTAGTGTTTTGTTCATTAAATTCAAGCACACCATAAATACGTTCATTCGTACTGAACAGAAAACTTGACTTCAGGGAAGACTAACAATCCCCTCAAGAAAATATGACTGGGATTTTTTATCGAAGAAATATGTCACTTGAGAGGGGTTTGGAGAGGTCTCGTAAGGAAAAGGAACAAAATAACCGACATAGCTCAAAGGATAACCGAGCTTCGAGGATTCGCTGTAATTTAATAAATTACTTCCCGGGCGGAAAACAAAAACTGCCCGTGTATTATGTGAGGTTCTGTATCCAAAGGGAGGGCATGTTTCAAAAAAACCGGCCAAGTGCGAAGCGGTCTCGCGCACCGAGGGTTAGACAGATAGATAAAAACTTTATTTTCTCACAACACACACACACACACACACAAATCACGTCTTAATCCCTTACGGGGTAGACAGATCCTAAGGTAACAGGTACCTACAGGCCACATTTAGCAACATTGTGGGCGTATAGGAGGAAAATGGAATCAAAATAGTGATGGGTTGCTAGCATCATCGCCTATAACATGATTCCTATTATTTTCGCCCAATCCCTCGATGGGCTTTTACCATCTGCGCGGGTAGAGAAGCAACTGGTACATTCTATGTTTTTTCTTTGCTCCCAGACCAGCATGGAAGTACACACAACACAGGTTACATAAAATAACATTGTATTGATACCACATACTTAGATGGAAAATATGAATACATACAACACAGCATACTATTACAACAACTCAAGAGCAAAGTAGGCATTAAAGAGGCATTAAACAACTATGTAGAAACGAATTGCGGATGCCTTGTGCTGTGAAAAAAAAGGTGCCGATTCAGCAGAAAACTGCGGTAACCGCATCACTGATATTCTGCCAGAACCGTACGAGCTAAATCTGTGGAATACGCACAAGAAGACGAAGCTTGTAGGAAAGTCGGCATGTGTTGCTTACATAACTATGGAAAGATTATAATATTATAATCCTAGATTTAGATATTAATTACTATTGTGTGCCCTTGCAGGGCGTCATGGACTGACTTAGAAAAATGTTACCATCTTCATTATGTATGCACATGACTTGTTAATTAATAAATAAATAAAGATAGAGGAATGGGCGCTTGTTCCCTGTACATAACTATTTTACATAACCAGGACATTCTAAAGTAAAATGAAGACTATTTCTAAATGAAAACAAACATGTTCGCGGCTTATGGATGGTCCGAGGGCCACCCCCGCCGCACCGAAACCTAATTTAAATCCAAATTAACCATCCTACATTGGTTTTACCAAATTAATCAAGAAGTTTCACTTCATGATAATATTTTACCAAAATTATATTTTGCATCGATGCGCGATGTTTAAAAATATCATCTCCATGCCTTTTAAGTTTAATATCTGAAAATGGCGGGAACATAATTAGCACAAAACAATAAATAACGTTCTGAAGATTGCGGTTTCGACGAAATTAAGACAAATTAACGGTTTCTCCAAAGAGGCTTAATAACAAATTGGATCCGTTGGATCGCCAACTTCTTGCTTATTAATTAAAACCATTATCCTCTTTGCTATATTGCTGGTTAAGGGATCGTTCTATGAATTTTCCGCTAATTTACAACATACATAATACTGTCAAAACTTTACACAAAATTCTAATCACACTAATATTATAAAGGCTAAAGTTTGTGAGTGTGTGTGTTGTTGGGGTCTCATCATGCTAAAAACTTTTCACAAATGCATCATTTAACAAACTCATCATTTTGACAACTCTTTAATCACTGCATAGTCATCATCACTACATAGTATTAAATAAAGTTGCTTTCTCTGTCCCTATGTCCCTGTGTCCCTATGTATGCTTATATCTTCAAAACTACACAATGAATTTTGATGCGGTTTTTTTTAATAGATAGAGTGATTCAAGAGGAAGGTTTTTATGTATAATTTTACGCAGACGAAGTCGCGGGCAGAAGCTAGTATCTGATAAACCGTAAACCTTTTTAAAAATCGAAAAACCTTTAGGCGTGGCTCACATTAGGTTAGGTTAGGTTTGTTTTATACGTTTTTTAAGTCAATAATTTAGTAGATAATAAAAAATTATCAAATGATGAGTTTGTGAAAAAAATGTTTAGCAAATGATGGTAAACCACGTTTGTTACTTCTTCACGCGCAAACTTCTGGACGGATTTGAATAAAATTTGGAATGGAGATAGCTAGTACCCTAGATTAACGTCGGACGTCCACCGACGAGGTGGACAGATGACCTGGGAAGTCGCGGGTTCACGGTGGATGCAAGCCGCTTCCAACCGAGGCAAGCAGGTCTATGGGGGAGGCCAATGTCCTACAGTGGACGTCCTACATTGATAATGATGATGATGATGACACATTTAATATCTATAACTCAGGAACAGACATTCGCATTCATAGATATTCAAGATAAGCCCACCATAGCTCCAAGCGTATTTGATTGGTCAATCGATTTGCCAATCAACGTCACCCCAACGTACGATTCATAACAAAAAGGTTGTGAAAAAACATATTTTGACGCCTTACAATATAAACAAACATAATATAACAGACAATATCTTATTACACGTCCCTATCAAAACGGGAAAATTGAAATGTCAGAAGCATTCATTGAAGTTGTTCTGTTTATCCTCATGTGTCGATATCACTATTTGACGCGGTAATCTCGTGTAATATGTCAAGTTAGGGCTCTCTTGACGCGGGGTTTTTTTTAATATAAAAGCCGATAAACCTGCATGCGGGCATGATGCTAAGTCATCACCGCCGCTAATACCCTACAGTACCATGAGGACTGCTGGTGCATTACCAGCCTTGCAAATACTGGTACACTAGCCTTTTAAAGACTTTTTATGTTATAGCGACGTCAATGTTTCTTGTAATACATACATATATACACATACACAAATCACGTAAAATCCTTACGGGGTAAACAGAGCCTGAGGTAACTACTATTGTGTGCCCTTACAGGGCGTCATGGACTGACTTAGAACAATGTTAACATCTTCATATTGTATGTACATGACTTGACAATGAATAAATAAATAAATACATCCAGCAGGCGTCTAAATTCAAGTTTTTCCGTTGTTTTATTTTTCCTGTTACTGACATTACAATACAATACAAATAGTCTTTATTGAACACCACAAATCAGTACAAAAAAATACAGAAACAAAGAACAAGGTAGACAATTAGGCGGTCTCATCGCTTAATACCATTACCTACACGTTTATTCGTGGGGGCCGTCGGAGTATAGTCAATAATCCAGTTCCAGTTTATTGTACACTAGCTTCTGCCCGCGATTTGGTCTGCGTAGAATTATATATAAAAACCTTCCTCTTGAATTTCTCTATCTATTAAAAAAACCGCATCAAAATCCGTTGTGTAGTTTTGAAGATACATAGGGACATAGGGACAGAGAAAGCGACTTTATTTTATACTATGAATGTAGTGATAGTGATAGTGATTGCGGTAAGCCTCAGCCGTTAAACTTCAAAAAAAGCTACTCAGGCGTTTATCTTCGTTCGAGCAAAATTCAATTATTAAACAAAACAAAATCGAAACGGATTCCTGGCAAATGAAGAGCACACCTTTTCTATCGACAGTTAGGAAAGCAAATTAGGAAAAGTTCGTGTTTCGGATCAAGCCCGAACTTTTATTGAGTGATATGTGATACGTGAATAATTGTGTACAGGGTACCAGGACGTCTTAATGCGATTCAATTCCGAACCAAAGTTGGATCGATCGCAGTCAGATCCATTCTAGAACTGTCAAAAATGACAGCTAAAACGTAGCTTGGATCGGAATGGAATAGCATTAAAGCTAGAGAGAGCTGCGGTTCGTTTTTGGATCCGAGGGGAAGAGCAGTGCTTGGTCCGGTGCACCCTGGGCATTGGTTAATGATTTTCTGGCAGATTCTGCGGGATACATTTTATTTTTTTACAAACTCATCATTTGACAAACTTTTATATTCTACTAAAATATTGACTTTTAAGAAAACTTATAAAACAAACCTAACCTAACCTAATGTGAGCCACGCCTAAAGATTTTTCGATTTTTAAAAAAGTTTACGTTTAGTCAGATATTAAAGAGTTGTCAAATGATGAGTTTGTTAAACGATGCATTCGTGAAAAGTTTTTTTAGCAGATGATGAGATCCCAACAACACACACACACACTCACAAACTTTCGCCCTTATAATATATTAGTGTGATTAGAATTTTGTGTAAATTTTTGTCGGTATTACGTATGTTCTAAATTAGCGGAAAGCGGTCCTTTTAGAATAGAATAGAATCGTTTATTGCAAGTCACATTACAGTATAATAAAGGTGGAAATCATAATCATAAAGTAAGTAAGTAAGTCGTTTTTTTCGCTCCCAGACCAGCGTGGAAGAAACATTGCATCATCAGGCGTAGAATACCGTCTTGTACAGAGAAGACGCGATCAAGATATTCTGGTACGACCCGGTTATATGATCGGCTGTGTCGAAGGTTTGTTAGCATCACAGTTTCAATGGTTTTCATACGCCGTAACCTGACACAGGTTGCGCAATATCCGCCCTAGAGGCCATATTGTCCGGCGAGTGATTAAATAACGGAAGCGACTGAGACCACTGCTCCATACAAATGGTCCTACTGATCAGTGGTGGGCAAGACTTATACGTGGCGGGTCAGCGGTAATCCGCTTTGTCTTAGAAAATTACTGCTTATTAAAACAAATTAAACAAATTGAATTAATTTAGTATATTAATATAATATATATTCGAAATTGCACTTGGTTGCCTGGTAGAGATCGCTCTGTAGCGATAAGGCCGCCTATTGTTACCTTGTAATATTCTGTATACCTTTTTTCTGTTTTGGTTGTTATATGTGATGTTCAATAAAGAGTTATTGTATTGTATTGTATTGTATTGTATTGTATTAAACTATAAAATTAAAAACGAATTAACAACTAAACTAAAACTAATCTTAAAATAAAATAATTAAAAAAGGACGCTGGCCGCATTCCCCCTTTGGACAGCGATAGATACTAATAGTATAGATGGTAAATGGAATCAAAATAGTGATGGGTTGCTAGCCTCATCGCCTATAACATGATTCCTATGATTTTCGCCCATTCCCTCGATGGGCTTTTACCATCTGCGCTGGTAGAGAAGCAACTGGTACATTCTTTGTTTTTTCTTTGCTCCCAGACCAGCATGGAAGAATTCGTTGGTTCCGAAAACTTACACTAATCATTCTGTAAAATAAAATTTCTAAATGTCATTGAAAATTAGAACACATAGAAAAATCCGAAAAGTAAAGCTATGGCCGGGAAACGAACTCGGATCCTCGTCATTCCGTGACGCGTGCTATACCCCTACACCACCCATAGCAGGTGGGTAGTCTCCGAATTTTTCTACCTGTTACCAACTGTCACGTGACCTTTGTTACTATGCGAATATTTGTCGCTAAGCGTTATCTGTTTGAATGATGTGTCTGTACGACACAATTACAAACTCCCGTGGAACATCTACTGCTCACCAGGGACGAAAGAAGGCGCTGTTTTTCAAATAATAAGTACTATCAAATGAATCAAGAAATCTTATATCTTGATTTTTATGTTTTACTTTTTCGATTTTACCGTTAGAAATTAAATTTCTAAATGTCATTGAAAATTAGAACACATAGAAAAATCCGAAAAGTACAGCTATGGCCGGGCCGAAAAAGTAAAACAAAAAAATCAAGAAATACAATTTCTTGATTCATTTGATAGTATTCTGTAAAATGCTGATAAATTTTATTCGTCTGTGGTCACTTAAATTTATGTGGCAGCCTGGACCAATGAGGATGCTTACCAGAAAATTCATTGCGATCTTGGGGATAGCCGTACCGTGATTTAGGGTACCCCGTTCAATATATTACCGTTTTATTTTGGGTACGGAAAGGGTAACCATTTAAGGTGTAATATCTTTTTTTAGAAGTGGCCAATCTTGAGATCAGGGTTCGGTAATTTTGGTGCCTGAAGGTTTAAGATGTCTTTGCTTTGTTATAAGGTTAAATTTTGCATTCATAAAAAAAATCTTCCATGCTGGTCTGGGAGTAAAGAAAAAACATAGAATTTACCAGTTGTTTCTCTTCCCGCGCAGAAGGTAAAAGCCCATCGAGGGAATGGGTGAAAGTCTTAGGAATCATGTCATAATAGGCGATGCGGCTAGCAACCCATCACTATGTTGATTTCCCTTTCCACCTATACGCCCTTAATCATCCTAAACGTGACCTTGTCCGTGGTCAAAAAAACATAAACACAAACCAAAGGGCTGGATCATTCTTAGCACAAAGAATGAAACATTCCTAAATATATTTTATCTCAAGACATTTTAACATTACTATTTATGAAGTTATAAAAATGTCCAAAATATGTTTCTCAGCCATTAAATCCCAGTTATTATTAGCAATAAGAACAAATGTTTCGGTAACCCATTCAGGGACCAATAATAGCCAATTCGAAACTAAATGGAAATAGCTCTTGTCCGACGTTTGCTGACGCAAGAACCTAAAATAAAGCTGAATCGACCGACCTGCCTCTTGTATCAACCAGTTTAGTACTGGGAGCTGAAAAGATTAACTATATTAGGTACATACATTAATCATTTCGGCCGCCATGGCATCTAAGTTTCACAACCTCTGGGTGTTTTATAAGTTCTACAATGGGGAATGCTCTGAGGAACTCTTTGACCTCATTCCAGCTACGGGGTTCCATTACAAATCCACCCGTCGTAAGCGCTCATTCCATCGACATCATGTTGATGAACGGCAGTCTTCGACGGTGCGGTTTAATCGGTCTTTTTTGCCACGTACTTGCAAAATCTGGAACGAACTTCCCGCTGAGGTCTTCCCATCGAGTTACGACCTGGGTGCCTTTAAGAGGCGAGTGTACAATTTTCTGCAGGGCCGACAACGCACTGGCATGTCTATGGACAGTGGTGATCATTTACCATCAGGTGACCCACTAGTTCGTTTGTCTGGCCTCTCTAACATAAAAAAAAACCAGTTGTGATGCAGATTAGGGAGACCGAGGACAGTTGAGACAGAGGTGAGTTGATACAAAGCCAATTTGTCTAAACTGACACAGTTTATCGGGCTGGTAACTTCACTAATTCGTTGCTGTTTCGACACTCCACAGTTTCTGTGAAGTTGTGACCTCGCTAACTCTCATAGGTGCAGAGAAATCGGCTTTGTATCAACTCACCTCTGTCTCAACTCTCCTCGGTCTCCCTACCTTATTCTTTGTCCGCAACTACGAACCAACGAATTTTGATTAATTACGAATGTTGCATACCATCCTACATGCATGTTACATCGAGGGAATGGGCGAAATTCTTAAAAATCATAATATTATAGCAGATGCGTCTAGCAACCCATCACTATTTTGATTCCCCTTTCCACGTACACGCCTACAATCATACTTAACGTGGCCTTTATGTCTTGTTACCTCAGGTTCTGTCTACCCCGTAAGGGATATAGACGTGATTTGTGTATGTGCATGTATGCATACCAAGAATAATAATACCTCCCCGCAAGTGGTTGCGGAACTCAATTGCCATGGCGGCCGAAATGATTAATGTATGTATAGCTAACCTTTTCAGCTTTTTGCTTCTAGTTAACCTAAAACAATAGTGTCATAAAAATAGTGATAATCCCAGGAAAGCGCATTGGATAGTTTTCGATAGGATAACCTGATTTGATTCGGATTGCCGACCGGATAGCCTAGTGGTTAGTGACCCTGACTATGAAGCTAGAGGTCCCGGGTTCGAATCCCGGTAGGGGCAGACAGTTGTATGATGAATGCGAATGTTTGTGCCCGAGTCATAGATGTTGTATGTATTTATCTACATTATATAAGTATGTTTATTCGTTGCCTGGTACCCATTGTACAAGCTTTGCTTAGTTTGGGGCTGGGTCGATTGGTGTAATTTGTCCTAAGATATTTATAAATTTATTTATTATTTATTGTAAGATAGTTTTTATCCAGGAAAATTGCAAATTTCCCGCGGAATAGCGATAAGCGAATTCTGCGCAGGTGAAATAGCGAGAAGTGGAAATAGCTAGTCTGGTCCAATGTTTGATGACGCAAGCACCAAAAATAAAGCCGATTCGACTAACCTGCCCGGCTCCCGGATTAACCGGTTTAGACCGGGAGCTGAAACGATAACTGGCGCCTTACCATGACGTGTTAATGCGATTAAATTCCGTACCAAAGTTGGATCGCTAGCTGTCAGATCCATGGTAGAAGTGTAAAAAATGACAGCTAAAACGAAAATTGAATCGGGGCTGAATCGCATTAACTCGTCATGGTAAGGCCCCTGATTTTGACTAGTTTTTATTTATTTATTTAATTGAGGTGTTTTAGTTTACAATGCGAGTCTTACGGCCAATAACAGATCTCAATAAGTGGTACAATCATATGCCGGGCCGGGAAAATATAATTTGAAACAACGAACGTTTTTAGCCACGCGAGCCCTTTAAGTACTAAGTCTCCGCTATTTGTCCGTCTGCCTGTCCGTCAATCCGATATCATCACTGTCTTTTTACAAAGTAAAACTAGGGGTGCGAGTCGGGTTACCTCCGCGTGTGGTCAACACGTTTGTTGCCGACATTTTTGTCACAATATTTTTGGATGCTGTATTTATTACTTTGACATTGGCGAAATCATCGCATCGATCGATGGGGCCATATTAAAAAAGAAGAAGAAGAAAGTAAACCTATTACTACAGTCGGTACCTCATGTCTGAGGATCGTAGTCATCACTTTCTGGAGTGCATCTCCAACGGATGATCTGCCTCTTGGGCACTTTTATTATGCAGAAGTAGAGGAAAAGGCTAGTTAAATGCCCTTCGGCTTGCCTTCTGATATACTTGACGCCACGCCACTAAATATACATACAATTAGTAAAATTAACATACAAAATCAAACCCACGCTCCCGGTTTCACCGACTTCTTAAATGGCATGGCCGATAATAGAAATTGGTCGGAACCCTGACAAGTACTATATTTGAAAAGGCAATCATATGCTCGTGTAAGAATAAACATATAAATGTTTAAATGTCTCTTCCATGCTGGTCTGAGAGTAAAGCAAAAACATAGAATGTACCAGTTGCTTGTCTACCCGCGCAGATGGTAAAAGCCCATCGCCTATAACATGATTTCTATAATTTTCCCCCATCATTAGCGACATCGTTTTATCAGGTGACGGATGAAAATATATGTACAGGTAAGTATACAAATACATATTTAATTAATGAAGCGAAAGACGTATGTTAGTCACATTCATTCACATTCACAAATCACGTCTTTATCCTTTATGGGGTAGACAGAGCCTAAGGTAACAAGACCTACAGGCCACGTTTAGCAAGACACTGAGGGCGTAGAGGTGGAAAGTGGAATCAAAATAGTGATGGGTTGCTAGCCGCATCGCCTATAACATGATTCCTATGACTTTCGCCAATCCCTCGATGGGTTTTTACCATCTGCGTGGGTAGAGAAGCAACTGGTACATTGTATGATTTTTCTTTGCTCTCAGACCAGCATGGAAGTAGGTTAGGAACCTTGCAAATAGAACAAAGTAGTGTCTCTCTACCCCTACGGGAAAGAGGCGTAACAGTATGTATGTACTTAAATAAATGTTAAATATGCAAAAAAAACTAAATTTAGGTTAAGAACAGTTAGGTTCTCAATTTACTAGCTTACCTACCTAGTAGACTTTTGTTTCGGTTTAAAAAATGACTACAATTCTTGTATCGCGTTTTACGTTTTACTCCATTCCAACATTCTTTTTATCTGACAAGTTAAACAAGAATAAAGTTACAAAGGATAAGCAAAAGATAGTAAGTCCTATTTAAACCTCTTGGAAAGCTATCTTGTGGATAAATCCGGGATCCACAGGTATCCAGACCTTTTTTCTCGGCGATTTGTTTAAAGACACTTACAGAACTTTGGGAATTGTACTGGTGGGAGCTAAGCTGATGAGGGAAGTGGCCTATGTTCATCTTTGCGCAATTTTCTAACACTAAACACTAGGGTATTGGGAAAACAATTTATTAAGAAGATTAACAGATATATTTATGCCCCCCTTTTGATTCCCCTTTCCACCTCACAATCATGCTAAGCGTGGCCTTTAGGTCTTGTCACCTTAGGCGCTGTCTACCCCGTAAGGGAGAAACACGTGATTTATGTATGTATGTATTTATGGCAAGTATGAATAAGTGCGTTGGGAAGCGAGGGGCTAAAAGGACGTTTCGTGACGAAATTGGGGACGTTTTGACAAATAGGTCAAGAGCAGCCTAAACCGACGAACATTACTGTATGAACATATATACATACATATATCACGTTATTATCCCTTACGGGGTAGACAGAGCCAAAGGTAACAAAAGCTTAAGGTCACGTTTAGCATGATTAGGGGCGTATAGGTGGAAAGGGAAACCAAAATACACGTAATTCAAGGTAATTAAAGGTAATTCTTATGTTCTTGTATGTAGTAGTACGCGGCTAGCAACCCATCACTATTTTGAATTCCCTTTCCAGCTATACGCCCATAATTATTATTATTATATACGTATTTTTTTAATATGTGCTTAGTTAGCACTTGATGGTCCCATCGGAAGACCAGCGCTGGCTGCAAGGCCAGCATTATGCTGAGATGGGACCATTTCGTGATGTATGTACTGATTTTTTTGTTTTTTTTTATTTATACATTTATACATATATCACGAATAAATGTTTTCTTTCTTTCTTTCTTTATTATGCTAAACGTGGCCTTTAGATCTTGTTACCTCAGACTCTGTCCACCCCGTAAGAGATAAAGACATTATATATGTATGTCGACCAACTTTAAGCCCTCGTAAATTCATTTATACTGCAAACGAGTGTCCATTTCTGTCTGCTCCCACAATCCGAGCTTAATGGATTCTGTGATATATTGTAATATGAAGGTAGATGCGCGGCACTTGTTTTTAGTTCGGAATAAACCGTTGCACCCGCCACACCCGTCTTTTATTCTTCATTAGCGACGAGGATTAAAATAAGTAATAATAAAATAAGCGTGCGGTGATATTATAGTTGTTCTGGAAGATGTCGATTGGCAAGATATCGGAGTTTTCGGTGGGATCCGGTAATTGGACATTATATGTGGAACGGCTGGAAATGTTTTTAAAAATTAATGCCGTTAAAGAAGATATGTGGCTACCGACGTTAATTGCTAGTATGGGGGATGATGCTTACGAACTATTGAGCACTCTTACTAGCCCTTTGAAGCCGGCACAGAAAACTTATGCCGAGGTCGTAAAAATACTGCAGGATCATCTAGAACCGAAACCATCGTTTATGGCGGAGCGGTATCGTTTTCGACAGAGGCGGCAGGCGACCGGGGAAAGTATTTCACACTATATAACGGAACTTAAGAAGCTTTCAAAATATTGTCAATTCGAGGGAGATTTAGAGAACAATTTACGGGATCAACTGGTGTGCGGTTTACGGAGCGATATGATTCGGCAGCGTTTATTCGCCGAGGAGAGGTTGAGTTACGCGTTGGCGGTAAAGACGGCTTGCGCGCTGGAGGCAGCGGAGCGCGACGCGGCGGCGGTGGAGCAGCCCGGCGGCGGCGGCGGCGGCGGCGGCGGCGACAGCGCCGTGCACGCGGCCGCGGCGGTGCGCGCCCGCGGCGGCGCCCAGCACCGTCCCGCCCGGAACGGCGAGGGGACTACAGCGTGCGACGTCTGCGGGGCCCGGGACCACGGGGCCGAGGAGTGCCGTTATAAGAAGTTTGTTTGCGGCCGATGTAAACAAAGGGGACACCTGCGGCGGGTGTGTCCGCGGCGCATGAACAGACCCGGACCGGCCTGGAGACGGGGCGTGCATCATGTCGAGGCGGCCGGAGACGAGGCCCGCTCCGGGGGCGAGGAGCTGCCATCCGAGGAGAGCGAGCCGGAGTTCGAAGAGGAGTTTCATCATCTTTGTTTGAACGGTTATAAACCGGTAAGCTTAGGTATAGATATTGATAACATTAGGATTCAAATGGAAGTTGACACTGGGTCAGCGGTGTCATGCATCAGTAAGGCAATGTATATTAAAAATTTTAAGGGTAGACCGTTGCAAGACGTAGATCTTGTTCTTAAATTTTATGACGGAAGCAAAATAAAACCGTTAGGGCTCATCAAGCCGATAATTAAATATAATGGTCGGGAAAAAGAACTAGAATTATTTGTAATTGATGGGGGAACTACGTCTCTGTTGGGCCGGCAATGGCTGGCCGAGCTCGAAATTAAAATGCCGATGTTTCATAATAATAGTAGCCCCATTTTTATGTGTAAATCGGAAAATAAGGAGATGTCATTCTTGATCGACAGGTATAAAGATTTGTTCACGGGCGGACTCGGGCGGTTCACGGGCGGTCTCGCGCGGCTGCGGCTGCGCGACGGCGCAGTGCCCGTATTCTGTCGCGCGCGCGCGCTGCCGTACGCGCTGCGGGAGCAGGTCGACGCGGAGCTGGATGCCATGCTGCGGGCAGGGGTGATTGAGCCGGTGGAGTCCTCGGACTGGGCTACGCCCCTGGTGCCGGTACGTAAGGCGGACGGGGGGTTACGGCTCTGTGCAGATTACAAAGTGACTCTGAACCCAGTCTTAATGGTCGATAAGTTTCCGCTTCCGAAAATCAATGATTTACTTACAAATTTAAACGGTGCCAAAATATTTTCAAAAATTGATCTGTCGCAGGCATATAACCAGATCGAGTTGGACGATTCTAAGGAATTGACAGTGATTAATACGCACAGGGGCTTGTTTAAATATAATAGACTTGTGTTTGGTTTGTCATCGAGTCCTGGAATTTTTCAGAGAATTATGACCAACTTATTTCATAACATTCCAAACGTAGAAGTTTTTTTGGATGATGTGATTATTTATTCCCCTGACAAAAAGGAACATTTAGTTACATTAGAAAAGGTATTTAATAGGTTACATGAGCACGGAATGAAACTAAAGAAAAGTAAGTGTTTATTCATGGTAGAAGAGATTAAGTATTTAGGTTTTATAATTTCAAAAGAGGGTGTTACCGTAGATTCAGAAAAAATTGAGGCCATCACGAAAATACCGCGCCCACGGGAAGTATCGGAATTAAGGTCATTTTTAGGGTTAGTTAACTTTTACGCCAAGTTCGTACCACGTTTAAGTTCGATTTTGGCCCCATTGTATTGTTTGCTAAAAAAAAACTCTTCTTGGAAATGGGACGCTAATTGTGAACAGTCTTTTAAAAATATTAAATCGCTGCTAACGAGCGCTGAGGTGTTACGGCATTATGATCCAAACAAGCCGCTTGTTTTGACTTGCGACGCGAGCGGGCGCGGAGTGGGGGGGGTGCTGACCCAGCCGGGCGCCGCGGGCGAGGAGCGGCCGGTAGTGTATGTCTCCCGCGCATTGAACGATGCAGAAAAACATTACTCGCAGATAGATCGTGAAGCGCTCGCTATAATTTTTTGTTTACAAAAGTTACACCAATACTTATATGGCCGAAGGTTTACTCTTAGAACTGATCACAAACCTTTGGTCACCATTTTCGGCCCTAAGCAGGGCATCCCAGCAATGGCGGCTAGCCGGTTGCAGCGCTGGGCGATAAAACTGTCTGCTTATACATACGATATCGAATACATAAATACTAAGCAGAATATGGCAGACGCTTTGTCTAGGTTACCGTTGCCGTGCGACAGGCGGTCATCGTTAGCGGCGCCGGAACAGACTTACATGCATTTCGCGCAAAATTCGTTATTAATCGATTACCAAGACGTTAAGGCAGGTACTGCGAAGGATCCGATGTTAGGACGCGTCTTGCGGTACATACGGGACGGTTGGCCCGCCGAAAATGAATTTCAAGCCTTGCAACCTTTCTTTAACCGTAAAAATGAACTGTACGAGGAGCTCGGTTGCGTAATGTGGGGTCACCGCGTAGTCATACCGGACGCGTGTAGGAATAGGGTTCTTTTGGAACTTCACGAGTCCCACATGGGGATAGTGAAGACGAAGGCCATAGCGCGCAGCTATGTGTGGTGGCCCGGCGTGGACGAAGCAGTGCAGGCGCTGTGCCGCGCTTGCGAGCTGTGCGCGGCGGAGGCGGACGCGCCGCCGCGGCACGCCGCCAGCCCCTGGCCGTGGCCAACACGACCTTGGGCGCGCATACACGTTGATTTTTTAGGACCCATTTTTAATAAAACATATTTAGTGGTCATCGATGCTAGAACGAAATGGCTAGAAGTATTCGTAGTGCCGAGTACCGCGGCGAATTTCAGTATCGATAAGTTAAGCGACCTATTCGCTAGATGGGGCCTGCCAAAACAGCTTGTTTCCGATAATGGCCCCCCCTTTACCAGCAAGGAATTCGCGACCTTCCTGGCGAACCTCGGTATAGAACATACATATTCAGCACCGTATCATCCGGCGTCCAACGGGGCTGCGGAAAACGCGGTACGCACAGTGAAAATAACAATTAAAAAAGCCGTGCGGATTGGCCAGGACATTGGGTTATTTTTAAACAACTTCCTACTTCATTATCGAAATACCGAGCATAGTACTACAGGTGAAAGTCCGGCCACATTAATGTTGGGCAGACGATTGCGTACTAAGTTAGATGTTCTTAAGCCAGATAGGGAAAATAAGGTGAGAATGGCACAGGAGAGACAAAACAAAAACGTAACTGATTCTGGGAATAGGGCTCTGAACCCCGGCGAAGACATATGGTTACGCCAGTATCAGGGGAAGGATAAATGGGTAGCGGGTAAAGTGGCACAGCGTTTAGGTAATACGGATTACAAAATAATAGACACCAGTAGTGGTAGGGAATTGCATAAACATATCGACCAATTAAGACGCCGGTATAGGAGTTCCGTGGTCTGTCCAGAGTCGTGCCCGGATCCCGGTCCCTTGCTGGCCGATGCCGGAGATGTAAGTGTTCCGGTATCGGGGAAGTCCGAGGGCACAACCACCCCGAGGGTGGACACCCGATCAGATCCAATAGTTAACTCAGAGGATTCAACCAACGTTGGGTCAACACCGTCAGCGCCCGTCGCGCAGCCGCCGCCCGCTGAGCCGCCCGGCCTTCCGAGACCAGTGCGTCAGTGTCGGGTGATCAACCCGCCACAATATAAATTTTAGATTTATGTAAATGTACTTTTTGAAGGTTAGGTAGACCGGGATATAAACCTGTTAAGTATAAGCAATAGTCTTAATTTAATAGCGGTTAATTATTGTTATTGTTAGGACTTTACTTATAATTTTTTTATAAACAATGCTGTTGTAGTGTTCTGTTTAAGGTGGAGGATATTGTGATATATTGTAATATGAAGGTAGATGCGCGGCACTTGTTTTTAGTTCGGAATAAACCGTTGCACCCGCCACACCCGTCTTTTATTCTTCAGATTCCAACCACCATTCTGCGTGGGGATTGTTTCAATGTTCGGTTTTGTTCGGCCTTAAGCGGTTAGTACTCGGTTAAAACCTATAGAGCATTCCGAACTGCTGACTAGTAGAGACTTTATACCAGTGTTGTTATGGATATCCATATCCGTAACCGTAACTGAATCCGATATAAAAGTTTTGGATAGTTTCGGATTGGGTGGAGACTAACTAAATACTACTTAGTAAATATGACACGTCGTGACAAGTTTTTGTTTTTGCCCGGCCGGCAGGCCAGCCGCGCGCGCGTTTAGTCGTATTGTATTTCATTTTACAGTTCCTTAAAAATTAAATATCCGTAACCGAAACCGAAACCGATATTATATTTTACCAATATCCATATCCATATTCGGATCCGAAATTATATATCCGTAACATCCCTGCTTTATACATCTCTACTATAGACTAATGTCTGTGTGTACTCTTATTGTATTTTGTCTTTTGTATGTATTCATTGTGTATAATGATATTTAGTAGTATATTTTATGATTTTTTTATTGTATTTAGATTTGTACGCTCTATTGTGGCTTCACTATTTGGAATTTTAAACTCACATTTTGTCGTTCCCTCGTTTAATGCTCCTCTCATCTACTCTAAGGTTAACTGGTACAGCTCCCTTATAGGGATAAGTTCGCCTTTGTGCATATATTAATGTTATTTTCCAGTTATCTGAAGTGTCAGTTAATATCCTTAGCCTATCTTCATCAGGGATCATGACTGTAGCATTCTAAATGGCGAACGAATTTTTCAATTCGATCCAATACTTTCTGAGCTTATTCAATGTAAACAAACAATCAAATGTTTCCTCTATAATATTGGTGTAAATTTGTTCTGCAATAAATGTAAATGAAAAAATGCAGACTGTACGCCCTATTCTTTAACGGGGTGAATGACTTCTGTGGGTATAGTAATAATGGTTGGAGATTAGTATACTTATGAGTTGACCAAGAACTTAAGCCCCATCGACTTAGTAGTTTGGCAACAACATACTTGGACACAATCTAAGTATATTTCAGTAGACGATAACAATAAAATTACAGTTTAATGCAGTCAATGGAACTATGAAATACTGCTAAGTTGTTATTTCGTTTAAAGAAAGAGATAGAGCAGAAGTTTATCTTCCATGCTGGTCTGGGAGCAATGAAAAAACATAGAATGTACCAGTTGCTCTTCCCGCGAAGATGGTAAAAGCCCATCGAGAGATTGGGCGAAAATCTTAGGGATTATGTTATAGCCGATGCGGCTAGCAACCCATCACTGTTTTGATTCCCCTTTCCATCCATACGCCCACAATCATGCTAAACGTGTCTTTAGGTCTGGTTACCTTTGGCTCTGTTTACCCCGTAAGGGATAAAGACGTGATTTATGTATGTATGTAATGAAGCAGAAGCTTGTTATACTTAGGGGCTGTTTCACCACTCTTGTTAAGTTCCAGTTATGTTAAGCGTCAGTTGTCTATCATTCTGTCTCTATATTTTACTACAAAACACAGAGACGTCATCATAGTTAATAGATAACTGGCGCCTCAGATAACAACTTAACAGGGAGTGGTGAAACACCCCCTAAGTTTATTTAATTCTGCACGGACAAAGCCGCGAGCAACAGCTAACTAACAGAACTAATGAAATGAAGACAGACTAAAAACTATATAGATAAATAATAGAGTTAAAACTTACAACACTCTAAAAAAAAACCTAAAAGTTTGTCTGTCGCCAACACGACCTTATTTCCTCCCTAACGTCATTTTTTGACATTTAGTACTTCTTCTTTTTTTAATATAGCCCCATCGATCGATGCAATGATTTCGTCAATGTCGAAGTAATAAATACAGTACCTTTCAACATGAAACTACCGTGAGACTTAATCATCATTACGCATAAACGGATAACTCACTGGAAACTCACTCTGGGAAGAAGGACTACGAAATAGTCCGAAACATGTTGAGCATCACTCGACTTTTTATACGTGAGTTATCCGTTTATGTGTAATGAATACAGTACCTATTCAAAAATCTTGTTAGAAAATTGTCGTCAACGTTGTACGGTAGAACGCGGTCAAAAGACCCCTCCCTGTCGGGCTCTTAGCCAACGGATCCCTCAGAATCTGCCAGGAAATCATTAGCCGATGCCCAGGGTGCACCGGGCCAAGCACTGCTCTTTCACTCGGATGGATCCAAAAACGAATCGCAGCTCTTGACCACACGGTAATCCGACTCGCACCCAAATTGGTACTTGCACAGGCTTTACCATGACGTGTTAATGCGATACAATTCTGATTCAGTTTAGGTTCGCACGCTGTCAGATCCAAAATGACAGCTAAACCTAAAGTGAGTCGGAACTGAACCCCTTGATGTAGGAACGCGATAAGGACTTCTGCAAAGCAAATTTACAATCAGAGCCAATAGCTTGTAGACACATTAGTCTGTCTGTATTTGTAAGTATGTGTTGGCACGTATCTTTTAATACTAAATTCACCGGTAAAATAACAAAAAGACACTCCAACGAACACTCAGAGGAATCTCGCTAAGATCGTGTAGCGAATAAAATTGTGGTCCGTTTTCTAGAGGGCACCGTACTGCTAAGTATTGTCACAGTACACAGAAGATGACAGCTTCCGATGATTAAGATATCCCTGTGGGATAGAGGTGTGATGGTATGTATATTTGTTTTGAAAAAAAAAACTTTTGCCAAATTTCTCGCGGCGCAACTTTTTGATTTTGATTGTTATTTTGTAGTACCTTAGTTGTTAGTTTGTACCTTAATGGTTTAAGTTGAATTAGATAGATACATGAATCACGTCCCTATTCCTTACGGGGTAGACAGACCCTAAGGTAACAAGGCCTAGAGGCCACGTTTAGCATGATCGTGAACGTATAGGTGGAAAGGGGAATCAAAATGTGATGGGTTGTTAGCCGCATCGCCTATAACATGATTCCTAAGATTTTCGTCTATTCCCTCGATGGACTTTTACCATCTGAACGGGAAAAGAAGCAACTATTATTTTATGTTTTTTCTTTGCTCCCAGACTAGCACGAAACTTAAGTTAAGTGGAAGTGGTTAGTTGATTTAGAATACCTACTGATTCTCCTTTCCGCCTATATGCTCACAATCACGTTAAGCGTGGCTTTTAGGTCTTGTTGCCTTGGGCCCTGTCCACCCCGTAAAGAAAGAAAGAAAGTAAGAAGACATTTATTCCTTTTTGCAAGACACACAAATAAAAGAGAATATACACAATTTTATAGAAAATAATCAAGACAAGAAAAAATAGAACATGAGCGTTGTGCGTGTCTTCGCAAAAGTGAAACGGTCGCTGGCTCGGCATTACGCTGAGGTGTTAGACACCTGCAGCACTGATTTTCAGCCAGAACCGTGGATAAAGACGTGGTTTATGTATGTATATAGAATACTGCTGCAACTCTGTGTGCAATGATTACTTATTGCAATTTCAACGCGCACCGCGCATGCATCGTTGGGCACGAATTTCGTCCATGCCGTGTTCTGCGGTTTTTTCAGGCGGTGCTTATTCTGAATTGAAATTGTATTGTACAGTGGACGTGTAGAAATATACGTCTGTTTTCAATTTATTGCATAAAGATCTAGTCGTAGAAAGTCAACATCTATACTAATATTATAAAGAGAAAAAATTTGATTGTGTGTTTGCATTGAATAGGCTCCGAAACTACAGGACCGATTTCAAAAAATCTTTTGCCGTTAGAAAGCTACATTATCACTGAGTGACACAGGCTACTTTTACCGCGGGAAAATACCTTTTCCTACGGGAAAATTAATTTATCGCGGGTGAAGCTGCGGACGGAAGGCTAGTTTAAATATTATTTTGTGTTATTTTGTGTCTGTGTATCGTTTCGTGAGTCATAGACGGTTCTGGCTGAAAATCAGTGCTGGAGTCTAACACCTCAGCGTAAT
This sequence comes from Pandemis cinnamomeana, assembly GCA_932294345.1. NCBI lineage: Eukaryota > Metazoa > Arthropoda > Insecta > Lepidoptera > Tortricidae > Pandemis > Pandemis cinnamomeana. The sequence goes on along the minus strand of OW028724.1, from coordinate 3,142,939 downwards.
GCTGAGCCAGCGACCGTTTCAGTTTTGCGAAGACACACAACGCTGATGATCTATTTTTATGTTTTGATTATTTTCTATTTTAAATTGTGTATATTCTCTTATATTTGTGTGTCTTGCAAAAAGGAATAAATGTCTTCTTTCTTTCTTTCTTTCTTCTTTCTTTATTAGGCAGGGATTTTCGGCTAATGTGCTGTATGCTGGAGCCTACGGGTCTAAGCCGGACAGACGGCAAAAGACCCGATTGTTTGATCTTAGTGCCTTGGGAGAAAGGAAAGTGCCTACTTTGGGACGCCACCTGCGTCAGCACTTTTGCTGCCTCGCACCTCGGTCGTACCACCGAGACAGCGGGAGCGGCTGTATGAGTGGGCGGCCCACAAAAGACGGGAAAAATATTCGGCCTTAACAAATACATACATACCTACACAAATCACGTCTTTATCCCTTACGGGGTAGACAGAGCCTAAGGTACCTCACAGGTACCTACAGGCCACATTTAGCAAGATTTTGGGCGTATAGGTGGAAAATGGAATCAAAATAGTGATGGGTTGCTAGCCTCATCGCCTATAACATGATTCCTAATATTTCCGCCCATTCCCTCGATGGGCTTTAACCATCTGCGCGGGTAGAGAAGCAACTGGTACATTCTATGTTTTTTCTTTGCTCCCAGACCAGCATGGAAGGTAATAATAAATAAAGGTAGGAAATAACTTTATTTATTGGTTCCGCTGGCGGTCGAGACGACAGGGTGTTCATGCAAGGAGACAACAAACATGAATTACTACAAGTTCGTCAAAATACTTTTTAAATTTACCCGTTTCAAAGTCAAAGTTCAAAGTTCATAGTCTCGTTACTTTCAGTATAAATCTACAACTCATGGTTCAATAACACATTTAAATTTCTTTACTAGCGTTACAACTCATAAGAACTTAGGCACTTGTCCCAGAGCCTACGATGAATGGGAAGCTAACTAGCTAGCTGGTAATGCCTTGATTCGGTGCCGAGTACAGTGACGAAACAACGTTGGCATTCGGTCGAGAGAGTAGAGTGGAGTAGGAGTGGCCTAGTAAATAAAACTAAAAAATAAAACGGGATTTGCGAGTAAATAGAAAGAAAGAAAGATTTTTTTATTTTAGTTCCCAAAGTCCTTAGAATAAAATTAGGTACAATAAACTTAATACATTTGTGGTGACACAAAAGGCCACCTGAAAAAAAAAAAAAAAAAGTTAAATAAAATAGTCGATAGCTTATCTCTCGTCGGCAGTGATACAAGTGGCTTATGCCAAGCGACAAAAATATTAATAAACACACGCTCCTCGCTGCTCGCCGCACATTACCATCTATTGCACGTTTATAGCTTACTCGCTTAGCTGATCGCCGGCGGTAGGACTCGTGCCTTACCCACGATAAAGTTGATCGACGTTGCCCGATAAAAGTGATTCTGTTTTAATTCCAAGGCAGAGCTCCGTGGTTTATTACAGACGTTTGTGGTTCAATTTGTTTAACAAAGTATTTTCGGCACGCCATCTCTATGTTTCGCTGCTTAAATGCAAAACTGCTATAAATCAAAACGAATCGCTTTGAGACTGTAAGTCAGTGGTGCTCAAACTATTACGTGAGACGTGATTTAAATGTGATTAAGAAAAGACATCGTTTAATCATCATTATGCATAATGCTTATCGTTAAATTCGTGTTCATGAACTAACAATTAGTATGTAAGATTGTACTAATATTAACATTATGGTCTGAAATAAATAAATATAAAAATGAATAGCTGTCCGATTGTCTTGCTAAACTCGAGAATGGGTGTACCGATTTCCATAATTTTGGTTAAGAAACATTTGTGCTGGTCTAGGAAAGGGTAATTAGTGACAAAACAGGAACGCGGGCAAAAACGCGGGCAACAGCTAGTTTGGAATAAAAGTTGGTAGATATCAAAAATTAAAATGTACGAATCAAAGTTCGACACCACCCACAGAAAATATTTAATTATGGGAATTTTAGCCTTTCTTTCGCATGGGCAAGATGAAAATGGTGTTAGTTTTTGGGTGATTTCTCGCACTGGCCAGTAAGTAAGACTAAAAACCGGTTGTCTATAAAGTCGGTTTACGGACGATAGTTTTACGTGATAACGATAAACGTATCACAAGCCGACGTCCAATCGTGCCTCTCTATCGCTTGTTCCGCGCTCTCGCTTGCACACTCTGACGTCACGCGGAACGTGACGAGTCATGCTTTTTCGTGAGTGCAGCCGGCGTTCCGTTATTACGTCAAAAACCCAAGTTTGAGCACCACTGTTTTAAATTAAGTAGAACAGTGTTACGGCTTTTATTTGGTGTAATTTGTGTAGAAGGAAGTTCGTGTTCGAAGAGTGGTTTATTTTACATAATCATTGTATTATATCATCATCATGAAGAGTGTTTGATTAAACAGTCAATCAAAAATTCTGCCAAAAAAACGGTCAAAATCCTCTTTAAAATTGATTTTCCAGTTTCAAAATCAAAATAAAATGTACATACATACCGTCACGCCTCTTTACCACAGGGGTACGCAGAGACTACTATGTACTACTTGCTACGATCCTGACACACCTCTTTCGCTTCATCTACGTCTTTGCTTCCAGACCAGCAACACATCAATTATGTACGCTTTATCCCGAAAAATTGCGTATATCCCGTGGGAGAGACGTAGTCGCAGACCAACTAGTAATTATCATAAATATAGGCTTTTGTGTCGGAATGATGTGGGTAAAGGAATAGTAATTAAAGCAGAAGTTAATATCAGGCTTGGAACTCTCATTTGCATTTATCAATGGGATTTTATTAACCTCCCACGCCGCATATTCTTGTATGAGCCACAGTATAACACACACAGAGCCACAGTAGTCTGTCATCTTGTGCATAAATCTTGTAGCTGGCTTTTTTTAGGTATGTGTGTATGTGTCTATTTATATCTCCATTTATTATAAATGTGTGTTTAATGTATAATATATTATGTATTTCAATACTTAGTATATTAATATATATTCTAAATTGCACCACCTGCTCAGATCTGTTCTGTTCTCCAGTCCATTATGGTTGCCTGGAAGAGATCGCTCTGTAGCGATAAGGCCGCCTATTGTTACCTTGTAATATTCTGTATACCTTTTTTCTGTTTTGGTTGTTATATGTGGTGTTCAATAAAGAGTTATTGTATTGTATTGTATTGTATTGTATAATTACAGTATGTGATCTACAATGCACGAAGATTACAGTCGGAGCTGTGTTAAGATAAATTTATACTCTTACGGGGTAGACAGAGCTTCAAGGTAACAAGACCTAAATGCCACGTTTAGAATGATTCTGGGCGTATAGGTGGAAAAGGGAATCAAAATAGTGATGGGTTGCTGGCCACATCGCCTATAACATGATTCCTAAGATTTTTGCCCATTCCCTCGATTGGCTTTTCGTTAGTCATGATTTTTTTTGTCATAACACATGAAATCGATTTTTTTTCAGTAATTTTGGAAAAGTCATTAGACTAGAGTAAAAGTACCAAAGGGCTGGTTAGCAGCTTCCTCGCACAGCGAATTAGGGTGCGGCTCCACTGAGGCGGAGACGAGCGGAGCGGAGAGGAGACGTGTGGGGATCGACCAATCATATTACATGAAATCCACATCGCGTCTCCGCTCTGTAATATGATTGGTCGATCCCCACACGTCTCCTCTCCGCTCCGCTCGTCTCCGCCTCAGTGGAGCCGCAGCCTTAGCATTGCAATACAGCGGGGAAACGCTGCCAGCATCTTTGGCTCAATGCCGCGGGGAGTAGGTAAGTTTTTAGATTAATTTTAGTTTTGGTTCAATTAATTTATATTAAATTCGAGGTTAGATTACTATGAATTAAAAAAAAACTTAGGTACCTACTGTTTCAGAATAAAACGCTTTATGATTAACGAAAATTTTGGCAAACCATTCGGAACGACAATTTTATGGGACTAATATTAGACCCGTATGTGGATTTCCTACTGGTTCTTAACTGTTGAATAAGGAACTGAGAACACAAACTTTAATAAATACAGTGTTTGCTAATTCTAGATTCATAGGTTTGCTGCCTTAAGGACGCGAGACCAAAAAAAAACCCCTAGCACTGTAACAGCAAAATTTATACTCTTACGCCTTAAAGCAGAGTAGACTCGTTTTTTGAGGATCCCTAAGTTGTACCCATCCGGAAAAACTGCTGCCGCCAACTGATTCCAGAGTTTCACCGTGCGTGGTACAAAGTTAAATAAGTAAATCGCATTGAGAATTAATGAACGCCAACGGAGTTGGGAAAGCGTAGTGTGGGACGCCCTGCGACGCGTTGGACGGATGACCTTAGGAGGACAGCTGGCAGTGGCTGGACGAGGGAAGCCCAGGATCGCGAAAGTTGGCGCAATATGAAGGAGGCCTACGTCCAGCAGTGGACGGACAATGGCTGTAGACAGATAGATAAAACGGAGTGAAGCTACTTAGACGCTGGTCGTTCTTCAAACATCGCTTATTAGAGGTTCTATGACGTAAAATAACTTTTCGTCGTCCGCAGCCGTATTTGTTCTGCCATTATTCTGCGTAAACACATAAATCCACGCCACATCTGCTGGCAAAGTTAAATGTTTCATATAAATCAAGCAACGATTCACACGCGCGTCGATAGGTGCCGCGACTGAGTTATGGCAGTACACACGTCCAGAACAGGATGGATGGGTTATTTACCTTTACCTTTGCGATATTAAAAAAATCGAAGAATAGTTTATGGTTAATGTTGGGGTTGGGAACGTCTCGTGACGCGCTGGACGCACGGACGATCGCAAGGAACGGAAAAATCAAGCTGTTTGTTTTTGTTTTCTTGTGTGTTCGATCGTATTATAAGTAGTTAAGGGTACGCTTAAAGTTTCTGTCAAATTTTAGTATTAACTGTCAAAATGACAATAAAAACATGTTATAATTTGTGATCAACCGCACTGAAAGAATTGAGAATCGGCGTGCGAGTCGGGTTACCTCCGCGTGTGGTCAAGGAGCGCGGTTCGTTTTTGGATCCGTCCGAGGGGAAGAGCAGCGCGTGGTCCGGTGCAACCTGGGCAACGGCTAATGATTTCCTAGCTGTTTCTGAGGGATATCATTGACCGTTGGCTAAGAGCCCGACAGGGGGAGGGGGTCTTTTGACCGTATCACCGTACAACGTTGCCGACATTTTGTCACATGATTTTTTAATTCTATTTTTATTACTTTGACATTGGCAAAGTTGTCGTCGCTATAATGAAACGACTTGATACGCCACAAATAAAAGTAAGACGAAGAAGAAGGAGACCTGACATTCAATTTTTTTTTTTTAACATGCTTTCTTTGTCGATACTGTGCTATTAAGTGGAGTCAAGTCATGGCAAACAGGTCCATGACAGTTAATAGTGAGGAGAAAGGTTACTATAGTGAGAACTCTCTCCAGGCAGATGTCATTACCTATTTGCAGTATGTATCAACCTACATACGTACATAAGTAAGTAAGTAAGTAAGTAAGTAAATGCTTTATTGTACAAATATAGAGAAGTAGAGACAAATCACAAAAAAATACCTTAAATATATGCACAAAGGCGAACTTATCCCTATAAGGGATCTCTACCAGTTAACCTTTGAGTATGTTTGGGTTAATATTACATGGTTGTAGTTTATTTTTGTCTCTAAAACAATTCAAATTAGTCAGTATAAGATTTTGCTCGTTATATCAAATGTTTACTTAATTTAATTCACATTGCCGCCGTCAGATGGCGCTGCATATCACAAAATGATGGTAAACTTGATTTTATTAAATAAAACTGTCTTGCACTAGCTTTCAATAAGAACGGTAGTTAATTTATTTCTCCCACACCTTTAACGAACGGCACATAAAAGTGGTCCTTACCGAACGGATAATAAGAACTATTTTCGAATCAAGTGAATTAACCTACAAGAAGTTGTTTACGAGTTAAAGTTGAACGTTAAAAACGAACACTATTTACTTAATATTATAAAATATAGACTAAAACCAACGTGAAACGTGAATTTACAAGTGCAATAAACATTAGTGTGAACTGTGAACCTACCTAATTAATCATGGAAGAGTACATTGTGGATCAAGAAAACACTTATGTGTTGGTGATGACGACGATAAATAATTTTAAGAAAACACCGAAACAAAGACTAACTAAAGGCTACGTACAAGTACGGATGGAAACCCTAACTGATTATTGGTCAAAATTTCGCGATAATCATTTGGAAATGTTGAAGTTAGTACCTAAAAAAGAGCGTAGTCAGTTCGAGTATTTTACCAAGGATTATTTTACTGAGCTGGAAGAAAAGGTAGTTGAGATTAAAGCAAATATGATGGATTTTTTGATGACAACGCAGTCTACAGGAAGTGAAATGAATACCTCCAATTTATCGACGACCGTACACGATGAAGTAAAATTGCCAAAAATTAACATTCCTCAATTTTCTGGCGATTATCACGAATGGACTTCCTTTCAAGATTTATACGTTTCGCTAATACACAATAAAAACACACTGAATAAAGTACAGAAAATGCATTATTTAAAAAGTTGTTTGTCAGGTGCCGCCGAACAATTATTAAAGCATATACCTATCACTGAGAGCAATTACGACACAGCATGGGAAACTCTTAAGCAAAGATTTAACAACAAAAGGATTATTGTAAATACAATATTGAGTCGATTAATAAATCAACGAAAATTGACCTCTGGAACGACAAAGGGATTACGAGACTTACTAGACACGACGAGTGAATGTCTGAATAAATTAAAAAATTTAAATATTGCTGTTGAATCGTGGGACATACTTATAATTTATTTAATTGTTAACAAACTCGACCCAGAATCACACAAAGAGTGGGAACAAGATTTAGGAATGCTGAGTATTAGCGAATTACCGAAACTAGAAATGCTAATTACATTCTTAGAAAAAAGGTTCCGTATACTAGAAATGATTCAGCCGTCGGGGTCAACTTCTTCGAACTCAGCGGTTAAGCAGAGAACATTCCATGCTAACACAGTGGAACACAAATGTACCTTCTGTAATCAAGATCATTTATTATACACTTGTAAAGAATTTGGAAAATTATCAGTGGAGAAGAGAGTGGAATATGTGCAAGGCGCGCGGCTTTGTTTCAATTGCCTGGTGCCGGGGCATTCTGTGAAGTTCTGTAAACACAAATCTTCATGCCGCCGATGTGGGAGAAGACATCACTCTCTGCTGCACAATACGTGGAGCCCGCAGTCAGGGAACCATGCAACGGGTTCAGCGACTTCAGTACCGACTTCTGACAGCAAAGAAGATATCAAGGAAGAAAAAGAAGATAGAAATAAAAAGTATATTATTACTCACCTCACTACGGGGAGTCAATCGGTGCTGATGCCGACTGCATTAGTACAAGTAAAGGCTGAAAACGGGGAAAAACACTTGATGAGAGCGCTGCTGGACCCCTGCTCGCAAGAATCGTTTATCACCGAGGCTGCTGCTCAACGGCTGAGGTTGCGACGGGCGTCTATCAGTGGACATGTCACAGGAGTGGGCCAAATGAAGACCACGCTTAAACATTGCACCGAATTAGAATTTTCATCAAGAATCGAGCCCACTTTTAAAATGAAAATCACAGCGTACGTTGTACGTCACATCACCGACAGGGTGCCGGCAAAAAATATTTGTATTGAAGATTGGAATCATTTAGGGGATCTGTGCTTAGCCGATCCTACTTGTCACACACCAGGTCACATCGACTTGCTCTTGGGAGTCGAAATTTGTAGTGAAGTTCTTAAACCTGGCGTGATTAAAGGCCCGTCTGGTTCACCCATTGCACAAGAGACTCAACTGGGTTGGGTCGTTTCGGGTACAGCTAAGTCAGACAACACTGCTAGTAAAAACATCGTCAGCATGCATCTTAATGTCGATTTGCACAGCATGCTGAAGAAGTTCTGGGAGTTAGAAACCATTGAAGAAGATACTCACACACTAACCTCAGATGAGAAGAAAGCAGAAGAAACTTATGAGACTACACATAAACGAGACAGTGATGGCCGCTACGTGGTGAGGCTACCATTTAAAGAAGATCCACCCACCTTACCACGTGGCTCTCGAGACATCGCAGTCAGACGATGGATTGCCCTAGAGAAAAGATTAGACAAAACACCATCTCTGAAAAGCGATTATAACAACGTGTTACAAGAGTATTTAGATTTGAAACATATGGAAAAGGTTGAAGATGAGGATATTTTGGAGAAGGGTGTGTACTTACCGCACCACGCTGTCGTCAGAGATGATAAAGAAACCACCCGAGTAAGAGTCGTTTTCAACGCATCTGCTGCTGGTTCCAATGGAGTCACGTTGAACGACGGATTACTTATAGGACCGACCTTGCAGGAAGATTTAAGAGATATTTTGCTTCGCTGGCGGACACATAAAATTGCCTATGTGGCGGATATAATAAAAATGTATCGCCAGATAAGCGTACATGAAACGGATACAAATTACCAACGGATCGTCTGGCGATCGGACCCCCACAAGCCGATAGAAGACTATCGTCTCCTTACGGTAACATTCGGAACTGCCTGCGCGCCATACTTAGCTATTAAAACCTTACGTCAAGTGGCTATCGATGAAAGTGGTGATAATCTCGATGCACGGCGTATTATTATAGAAGACTTTTATATGGACGATCTTTTGTCAGGTGATAATACAGAAGCAAAAGCTATAAGGAACCTGAAAACAGTTACCGAAATTCTGAAGAAAGGTGGCTTCGAGATGCAAAAATGGAGCTCGAACAGTAAAAAGGTCTTGCAAGAAGTCGAATCTGAAAAAAGAGAAGAAAATAAACAACTAGAAATAAATAAACGCGAGAACATAAAAACTCTGGGCATTATTTGGAGGACAAAAGAAGACAAGCTTAAGATAACAAATAATTTAAAAGACTTACCTGAAACAATTGTCACGAAAAGAAATGTTTTAGCGGATATAGCTTCGCTATTTGATCCCCTTGGATGGCTGGCTCCTTCAATCGTCATTGCTAAAACGTTTATGCAAAAATTATGGACCCTGGGTGTGAGTTGGGATGAAGAACTGCCAGAAGATTTGTTTAAAGAATGGCGGTCATTTAGGAACGAAATCCCTGCGCTAACAGAAGTTGAAATAGATCGATGGATACACACTGATGAAGATACGGATTTGATTGAGATACACGGATTTTCCGACGCTTCAATCAGTGCTTACGCAGCAGTAGTCTACGTGAGAGCTACTAAACGCAATGGGCAAATCAAGGTTACTCTACTTACGGCTAAAACTAAAGTAGCTCCACTGAAACAAGTCTCAGTACCAAGGCTGGAGCTATGCGCTGCTGTTTTGTTGAATAAGCTATTAACTCATGTTGCAAAAATATTGAAGTTGAGAAAGGAGCAAGTGTTTGCATGGTCCGACTCACAAGTAACCCTAGCTTGGATACGGGGTGATCCCGGTCGGTGGAATCAATTTGTCAAGAACCGAGTGACTGAAATTAAGAAAACCGATTCAATTCAAGACTGGTACTATGTCAACACTAAACAGAATCCCGCTGATCCCGCATCACGTGGCGTGATGCCAAGCAAATTGATGTCGAATATACTTTGGTGGAATGGGCCCAGATTTTTGCTGGAACCAGTGGTTGCCCTACCCAAAGATAACATACCTGAAACAGACTTAGAATGTCGAAAAAACATTAAGACATTGGTGACGGAAGTTAATAATATAAATGAAGAAGAATTTATACTTACCTTAACGCGCAGACACTCGTCCCTCCGGAAACTAGTAAATACCGTTGCTTACTGCAGAAGATGGATGTTACACCTGAAAAATAAAAATAAAGAACACTTACCACCTTATTTGACTACGGAAGAAAGAAAAGAAGCACTTACTATATGTTTGAGAAAATCCCAGGAGCTGGTATTCACAGCAGAAATTCATGATCTGAAACATAAAAAGCTTGTTAAGAAAGGAAGCCGCTTGTTACCACTCTCCCCCTTTTTAGATTCAAAGGGTGTGCTAAGAGTGGGTGGTCGCCTACGCCATGCAGACCTAACAATCGACCAGAAGTATCCTATCATTATTTCGAAAGACAATGCTCTGTTGCCTCTTCTTGTAGCTGAAGCTCACAGCAGTACTCTTCACGGCGGCCCCCAACTGATGATGACTTACCTGCGATCAAAATATTGGCTGATTAATGTTGGAAATGAAATCAAAAAATATGTACGCAGGTGTGTTATTTGCATAAGACAAAAAGCAGAGACTAGTACACAGCTGATGGGAGACTTACCTGCTGTTAGAGTGCAGCCAGCTAAACCGTTTCTCTTCACGGGAGTAGATTTTGCAGGACCCATCAATGTGCGTATGAGCAAAGGACGCGGGGCCAAGAGTAACAAGGCATACATTTCACTTTTTGTGTGCATGGTAACCCGCGCCTTCCACATCGAATTAGTAAGTGACTTAACCTCTCAGGCATTCCTAGCTTGCCTTAAGAGATTTGTGGCGCGACGGGGGAGATGTGCAGAGATATGGAGCGACCACGGCACAAATTTTGTTGGGGCTAAAAGGGAGTTAAACACTATGAGGCGTCGGTGCACCGCTGGATTACCTGATGAGTTAGTAACCCAGCTAGAAGACCTGCATATTAAATGGAAATTTATCCCGCCTGGAGCTCCTAACTTCGGCGGTTTGTGGGAGGCTGGCGTGAAATCAATAAAGCACCATTTGAGAAGAGTCGTTGGGAATTCGACCCTCACAATCGAAGAACTGACGACTGTGCTAACTCAGATCGAAGCTTGCCTTAACTCTCGCCCGCTGTACCCCCTAAGCGATGATCCTACCAATTTTCAACCGCTGACCCCTGGCCATTTTCTGGTTGGCGAACCTCTTGTTGGTATCCCAGACGACGATTTCACAGATTGGAATATTCACTGTTTGTCCAGATGGCAACTGACGCAAAAGATGGTCCAAGATTTTTGGAAAAGGTGGCAGTCGGAGTATTTATCACGTCTTCAACAACGTCCAAAGTGGAACCGCGTCCGAAAAGATCTAGACTTAGGCGATTTAGTGCTGATTAAGGATCAACGACTGCCTCCCGGCCAATGGCTGATGGGCCGTATAGCTGCCAAATATCCCGGTTCTGATGGGTTGACCCGAGCATACGATATACGTACGAAATCTGGTGTTATGCAAAGACCTATAACCAAACTATGTGTCTTACCAATGTAAAAGGACCCTGTCCTTTTAGGGGGAGTATGTTTGGGTTAATATTACATGGTTGTAGTTTATTTTTGTCTCTAAAACAATTCAAATTAGTCAGTATAAGATTTTGCTCGTTATATCAAATGTTTACTTAATTTAATTCACATTGCCGCCGTCAGATGGCGCTGCATATCACAAAATGATGGTAAACTTGATTTTATTAAATAAAACTGTCTTGCACTAGCTTTCAATAAGAACGGTAGTTAATTTATTTCTCCCACACCTTTAACGAACGGCACAGAGTAAATGAGAGGAGCATTAAGCGAGAAACCGACAAAGAGTGAGTTTAAAATATCCATGTAGTGAAAGCCACAATAGAGCGACGTCTTTTATCCTTTACGGGGTAGACATACCAAGGTAACAAGACCCAAAAGCCACGTTTAGCATGATTGTGGGCGTACAGGTGGAAAGTGGAATCAAAACAGTGAAAGGTTGCTATAGCCGCATCGCCTATACGTAACTTGATTCCTTAGATTTTCGCCCATTTCTATACCTACCTACACCTACTTCTAATCAGCCCACATCCACCCACTGCTGAGTAAAGGCCACTTTATTTTCACGCCACTCTGCCCGGTCCCGTGCCAGTCTCAGCCACAGTTTTAACACGTACATTTCACTATCACTATCACTTCACTACATAGTCTATCTATCTATACATAGGTATAATAAAATCGTTGAGACCAAAAAATCTGTACATTGAAGATTTAAAAAAAAAACCGACCAGGGTGTCTTAAAATCGGTAACTGAACATATTAAAACCATTTTTAAAATTTTTGTTTGTTTGACTGAGCATCACGTAGAAACTACTGAACGGATATTGATGAAATGTTCACAAATCGATTTCAATAAATTCAGAATAGGATATAGGCTACAGAAATTTTGGAAAATTTTGGAAAAAGGGGGTGAAAAGGGGGGTTAAAGTTTGTATGAAAAAAGAAAATTAGATTGTTCTAGAATCATGAAACTCAAAATAAATACTTAGTAATAAAAATAAAGAAACACCTGTTTTAGCATTTTTTTTTAATCTCATCCAGAGACGCAAAAAAGAGGGTTTTGTGTTTAAAATTAATTAACTTCATACACCTATACAATAAAAACCAATGAAGTGTAACCTTTTAAAGTTGCTACATAATACTTCTAATTTAATACAGGTAAATATTATTTCTCAATTTTCTTGAAATTTGATTTTTGAGGTGATTACGCACAAAATAGCGGAACTCAAGAAAATCAGCTTTCCTCGGTATAAGTAGTTGGTAATAATTACAAACAAAGTAATACTACGAAGAAAATAGATAGATACAAATGTACATAAGACATATAGCCGGAAAAGCGTGTCAATTGTGAAAAAACATTATTAATATAATAATTACATGCTGAAGAGATTTTTGTCAAACCTAAATCAACCTAAATTGGCGTCCTAAATTGTGTTCTTTACCTAACACCTAAAGTTCAATATGCAATACCGTTACTTTTGTTTTTATTTATTGCGCCATTATTCACAACGCGTTCGGTTTTTGAACGCACTCTTATTTGAAAACCTGATATTATTATGAGGGCGGCGCGAAACGCTTGGCTGACATGCTCTTGGCACCTTTGCCTATAAAAAGCAAAATCAAAAACTCACTGATGACGAGGCGGTATGGTCTCAGACCTTAGCCTGTCCGAAAGGACAAACAAAACAAAAAAAAACGAAATCAAAAGGCGCGTTTACGCCTGCGCTACGAACATGTCAGAATATTATTGTGAAAAGTTGGTGCTTTTAGTATGAATCTGACAGCGAGCGAACCTAAACTGAATCGCATTATGACATCATGGCAAGGCCCCTGTAGGTAATTAATTGGTAGAATGATAAAAGTGTTAATAATCTGTGATTACGTACTTAAACCAAGAAAATAAATTAAAATAGCTTCTGCTAGAAAAAATTGAGTCGCAAAATATTAATTAAAACGGATTAGTAAATGAATTGTTAGTCGTAAGGTAAAAACAGGTAAACATTTATAAATGTATTATTTGGTTAGAATAGATTACATTTTTTAAATTAATCAGGGTATACATAAATATCGTTAAAGTGAGCGCAGTATTCGCCAATAAGCGTCATAGTTTGGCGAAATTAATAGTGATCTAACTAAAACCGTACTTAGCTTTTTTGAATAAAGAAACTATAAACAAAACTATAAATAAAACTATTTGTAAAATAAGGTATAAATAAATGTGATGAGTCATTAACCAGTTTACACCTGATTTTTTTTCTAGATTCCGTGTCGCAAATTATTATTTTCATGACGTAATTCTAAAATTATAGTTTCGTACACTTTCAGTGGTTCACGTGACGAAGTTAATAGTCATAATAATAATAATTTTGATATCGAGAAAAGCCGTACTAAGTATCACAAAAACACACGCGGACGAAGTCGCGGGCAACAGCTAGTATAAAATAAAGTCGCTTTCTTTGTCCCTATGTCCCTATGTATGCTTATATCTTCGAAACTACACAACGGATTTTGATGCGGTTTTTTTTAATAGATAGAGTGGTTCCAGAGGAAGGTTTTTATGTATAATTCTACGCAGACGAAGTCGCGGGCAGAAGCTAGTTACGTATAAAAGAATCTTAGTCCTATTTAAATAAATTTCTAGCTCTCCGACCGTCTTTTAAACTTATTTAGCTAACCTTAGTGATTTGCGCAAATTATACCGATATCCTCCGTTTTGCGTTTACCACGAGCAAAACATGTTTTTTTTTAATTATTTGCATAGAGGGTCTGCAAAAACGAGGGCCAAGGCAAATAGCGTGCAGAAGAAAATGTTGCTATGAATCTTACGTTCCGCAAATATTTGTTTAGCGACAATTTGCTTCAGAGACTTCGAGAAACATCGATTCGAGCGTGTTTACCACAGGTATGAAGCGACGAGAGTGGATTGTATTCGTTTTCAATTTATACAAAGTATCACCCTGAACCAGGAGATTTCAAGGCACTACCTCTACGCCCAATCACCCAATTCATGAATGAGGTGGTAAAAGCGATGGAATAGTGCGAAAGGGGTAATTACACGAAAGATCCACGAGTGGGTCGAAGTGTATCCGTAGGGACCCCTAGACTAAGATACACACATACATAAATCACGTCTTTATCCCTTACGGGGTAGACGGAGCCTAAGGTTGTCACCTAAAGACCACGTTTAGCATGATTGTGGGCGTATGGATGGAAAGGGGAATCAAACAGTGATGGGTTAGCCACATCGCCTATATAACATGATCCCTAAGATTCGCCCAGTCCCTCGATGGGCTTTTACCATCTGCGCGGGAAGAGAAGCAACTGGTACATTCTATGTTTTTTCTTTGCTCCCAGACCAGCATGGAAACTGAGATAAGATAAGATATACAAGGTATCTAAAAATTTCTAGAATATTTTGGCAGGTGATTGGGGTTCGCATGCTTAAAGCTTTTAGATCACGCTCAAAGCTGCTTCCCTATTGGTGGATTCTTTCCTCGAACACTGCTTCCTCGCACTTAGGTGTCGGTCTCGGTTGTCAATGTACATCTATAACTTTTTCATGGCAAGGTTATTTTATTTATCTCTAATGGCTGACAGGCCTTACTTGAACAATGATAAACGGGCTCAACTAAATTTTAATAAAAGCGTCCATCCGCAAAGCCACTACGGTGGAAAGCGTGCAAAAAAGCTGTCAAGTGCGAACGATCCGCCATTAGAGTTCCGTGCTGCGATCCGGGCATATCTACGAATAATAATAAGTCAAGAAGCGTAGTTCCCTAACAGTTGCCGCTTCGATTGTCATTCCACTTAAGCACACTTACGAACTACGAGTAATTCGCCGCGCGGTACATATTTTTAAGCCCCACCCCCTGCGGTCCACTTCGTGTGGAGTTTTTCGGGCTTAGTTACGCTTCTTGACTTATCATTATTCGTAGGGGCATATTATATTTTTTTGCAGTGCCGAGGAAAAATAATCACGCGTAGGCATATTATTGCATTTTTTTTACAAAATAGAAGCATTGACTTACTTCAAATTGTAAATCCAATTGAGATAGAACTTGTATGGCCTAACTTTGCGATGTATCATGTCGAAACGAAGATAAAGAATCTCTGAAATCAGTGGACAACCGGGGAAGACTTTGGACAACATACACAAATTGCAAAAATTAAATAAAAAATGAAACCGCGTTCAAAATAACCAATGAACAAAAATATTTACCTTGCTACTCCGCTACTCACGTGCAAGATAACCAAGCCTGTGTGAAATATATTACATGTTTTTCATGAAACCTTCCCTCCACTACTGCCGCATAAAACACATTATATTCCACAAACTTAATTACCCCTTACACCACACAAACACTGGCGCGTTTCGATCCCTCTACGGGATCATTGTCAAAGTTTAATGAGCACAACTGCTACACATGCAAACCAACGTCGTACTACGACATTTGTTTATGTACAGAAATGTTTCCATAGTTTTAATGAGTTTTTTTTATATAATTGTAATGTAGATGACTGTCTGACTGTTTTTTTTTTTATTTTTTTTTTATTAATTTATTGAATTTGAATTTGTATTAACTAATTAAAGACATGATAATAATGAATATTTTACGTTTTTTTTTACTAAATTCAATTTTTTTTTTTTATTTAAAATTTTATTTGTACACCTGAAAAGGTAGAGTCTTGCTTGGTGTATCCAAATGTGAAATTGTATCATTATCATCGATGTACTTCATCTCTCACAAGCAATAAAGACTGACTTTGAGGGCTAGGATAGAATACCTAAATTCACAATAATAAAAATGTTTAATTTCATTTCCTTCGCTTTTGCTATACGGAACCCTGGGAATGACATAGCCTCCAAAATATATTTAGACATTGAATAAACCCCGTCCTCTCATCCCCTTTGATTTATGTCAAAGCAAAAACGCATCATTTATTACTCGGATAAAGTACTTTTTGACACGACATGTTTCATTACACCCGCGGTTCAGTATCAATTCGTTAAAGTAACTTAGTAAATCCTACTAATATTATAAATGCGAAAGTTTGTGAGGATGTGAGTGTGTATGTTTGTTCCTTCTTCACGCTGAAACGACTGGACGGATTCGGATCAAATTCGGAGCGGAGATAGCTTGTACCCTAGATCGAAATATTGGCTACTTTTATTCCGGAAAATTGCTAATTCTACGCGGACGTAGTTGCCAGCAAAAGCACTTAATGTACTTGCTTTTTTTTCAATTATTATTGAGACTTAGGTACACACAACAACGAAAAAAGTTTTGTTATAAAAATAATGTAACTGAACTTTTTTGTAGGCATTATTATTATTAAAAAAACTGTGGTAGCCTTACGGATCGGTTCATTACCACTATCTTACACACTTATCCTGCCAAGCAGCAGTGCTCGCACTATTGTGTTCCGGCTTAGAAATTAGGACAGCCGGAGAAATTATTTGCACATGAAGTGTTCCAGCTTAACCCTTTAGGCTAGCACAGAAGGTTTTAATTTTTTATCGCGAACAGACAAAAGCGGCGGTGGACTTTGTTTGTGATAACTAAGCCGGCTTTTAATTCCTGATGCAAAAAGGGGTTTTATAAGTCTGTGTGTGTGTGTGTGTGTGTGTCATCGTAGCTCTCAAAGGGATGGACCGATTTTAGTTATGTTTGGTAAAATACGGTCTATTAGTTTGAAGATTACCTTATTTAGCTATTTTTGGGATAAAATTTAATTATTTTGTTTATTTACGTATCTCTCTGCTCGATTATTGCGTGTGGGTTGTCTGTGGTATGTTATCTATGTTGATACAAGGTTACACGTGTTTCAGTTTCACGGAAATCATGAAAATCGACCTTCCGAGCATGATAAGGAGGTAACCCTATTATCTATTGAAAATGTTGTCTCCTTTGTAAGAGCCTACTAATTTTCCAGGAAGGCCTAAGGAGACCTCGACAAGAAATTATTTGTAACACATTATTCCCTATTATTCGTTAGCGAATCCTTTTATTTTCCCGAATATTCTTTGTGTTTTATTTATTAATAAAAACTTACGAACCATGACAGAATAACAGCGCTACAGCGCTAAGTAAGACAAATTAGCAAAACAAAGCAAATACAAAAATTAAAAAGAAATTAGGTGCAAGAGGACTGACGTGCATCCATCACCTCACAGAACCTCGAACATTCCTCGTACACTCCGCCATCGACCAGCATTACGTCACATCAGAGCTGATGCGAGAAGGGCATAGATATAGCGCAACGCGTGAACCATTTTTTTTTTACGGAGAGGAAATCTTTATGGATGCCCTAGGCACGGGGATGCCTAGGGTTATGTGGGACTCCCCGAGGAAGGGGTATACCCGAACTAAAAACTCTCCGGCGTTGCCTCAATCCGGTGTGATGGGGACAGTGGGATGCCACTAGGGTTTCAACAACGCGTGAACCAGCCGCGACTGTCTGTGAGCTGTACATGCTGAGAGCACCGCCATAAGATGTTGGTAACGTGGCCTAAAACTAACTTTAATCTGAGCCTAGTGTAAGTTTTCACATAAAAAACGTCTTGAACGCGTTCACGTAAACGTCTCAATTACTACGGAATAATTGGCAGCGCCACTTGCGGATCGAAACGGCAACAAACTGTTCTCATAGTATTTGACATTTGAATGCAAACGCGTTCGAGACGTTTACGTGTGGGGTGCGAGTCGGGTTACCTCCGCGTGTGGTCAAGAGCTGCGGTTCGTTTTGGGCTCCGGTGCACCCTGGGCATCGATTAATGATTTCCTGGCAGATTCTGAGGGATATCCTTATCCGTTGGCTAAGAGCCCGACGGGGGGGGGTGGGGGGGGGTTCTATTGTACAACGTTGCCGACATTTCTGTCGCAAGATTTTTGAATACTGTGTTTATTACTTTGATATTGGCGAAATCATCCCATCGACCGATGGAGACATATTAAAAAAGAAGAAGTAGTTTTAGGCCTCTTTTTGAATTGTTCGTCCAATAAGAGTGTTTTATACAACATTTATTTTAAGAAACTGTTCTACTTTCGCTCGCTGACGGTACAGAGCAACAAGATATAGTTGATCCTACTTTCAAAAACTACGTGTTCCATTCATAACTCCAAATTCAATTTTGTGCATTCATAAATGCGTCCATGCTCAACAAGGTGTGCAATGGAAGGCACTCGTGCATTCACCATTCACTTGCATGAGTGCATAGAAAAAGTTAGCGCGGACGTTGGAATTAAATTGGAAATGTTCAGATTTAAAGGTTTGTTTAGTGGTAACTTGATGGGAGGAATTGAACGGGTAAACCCGATAAGTGGAAATATATTTTTCTCAAACATTGTCGTAAATGTCGTCATTGTATTCTAAGTAACAGAACACGAAGGGCCTTGTTGTGAGCCGAATTATGAATATTTTGTTATTGATTTTATTATTGTTGGTGCACGTTACCTACTTGATATATTTGCATGCTGTATGCATGCAGCTGAAAAAGATGGAGCGATATCTAACATAACACTTAAGACATAATGTAACTAACCCTTTTTCTGCAAATAAACATTATTATTATTATTATTATTGAATTGCCAGACGCAATTTCTGACCATAAATCGGATTGCTGGACTGTTTTTCATTTGTTTTTAACTTTTTTTAAGTCAAAGAGACTATGAAATAGTGAACAACAATGCCATACAGCCAAGTCGATGGCCGAGGAGTGCGCGTTTTGTTCGATTGTAACGTTTTTATCAATGTCTGAAATAGCTTACGGTGACAGGTGACATCAAAAAATACTTAAGAAAAAGGCGGAAACGTGAAAAGCACCTAAGTTGCAAGGAAGTTTAGTGCAAAATTTATATTCGTTTCCTCTCAATGTTTGAGAAAAACATTATATCTGCCTCAGCTGAAGAGCAATTGCTGGATTCGTAACATTAAAAAAACCTGCGGTTCGTGTTTTTAAATAACTCATCCAACAATTGGCTACTTCCTAGGCTTTTATCTACTGCTTATTCGCCTCACCAGCCGATGATCAGGTTATTGAAGGTAATATTGGGTTAAAGTAATGTACTCGCTTTGAATATCGGAATACCCGGTGGGAGTTTCTGACACTTTTTGCTGCAATTTAGCGTTTTTTACCTTTTATTTCGTTCTTTGTTAATTAATACGGTACGGCAGCCGATAGTTGGGTATGGCAAAAGAAGCATGAAAGTAGAATAAATGAAGTAGAAATTAGAGCGTTAAGAAGTATGGTAAGGGTGACACTGAAAGACAGAATAAGGAATAGTGTGATAACGGAACGTGCTGGTGTGAAAGAAAGATATAGTGACAAGGATAGAAAGAAGTATGCTTGGTTGGTTTGGTCACGTAGAGAAGATGAATGAAAGTAGACTAAATAAACAGATCTATATAGGGAGTATGAAGGGGAAGGCCTAGACGGACGTTCCTAGACCAAATAGAAGACGTTTTGAAAACAGCTCAGGAGTACCCGAAACCGACGAGCATGGATGAAGAGATTGATGAACGTGGATGAAGCGAAATGGTATGTCAGAATCGTAGCAAGTGGAACAAAGTAGTCTCTGCCTACCCCTGTGGGACAGAGGCGTGACTGTATGTATGTACATATTGCTAAATAACTCGCGTTATTAATATTGGAGTTAATATTTAATATCTTTCTTACAAGATATGATGCTCATTCATGCCAGCCTTACACTCGGGAGTTAAATAAGGGCGGCCATTCATTACAGCGTGTCGCCAGCACGTGATTATGATGTATTCGTTTGGCGTAATTTATTAAAGCAATTTTCATTAAAGGATATGAGAAGAAATGAAGAGATGTATGTTTCGTTTATATACATTTATCATTATATAATTATTTATTTTGTATTTGCTCTTGCCGGACGTAGAATGTGACCAACTCCAAAACCTTTCTAGGAGTTAATAATAATGCAGCGTCCCACTGCTGGGCAAAGGCCTCCTCTCAGGATGGAAGGTCCCACGCGGGCCGAGTAGAGATTTCTAGCAGTTAATTCAATTTTATGCGAAAAATGCCTAACATATTGGAAAACAGCTGTTACTCTTAAACCGTTGGACCGATTTTTACCAAACATAGCTAAGAACCACCGCAAGGAAACTGGCTTTCGAATAAAAAAAACCGCATATAAATCGGCTCAACCGCTTGAGAGCTACGATGTCACAAACAGACATACACACACAGACGCATACAAAGTGAGAGAGAGAGAGACATTGATGTCAAACTTATAAAACTTTTTGCGTCGGGGGTTCAAATTATACGATTCATTATAATTTATCCCTTCAACAGCGTTGGAAATTCAATTAAGTAGTTCCAATATTACGCCGTTATTCCTAATTGAAGTGTGGGAAAAATCCGACACCTAATGAGAACGTCGTTATTTTTTTCACGTCACTATCAAAAAATACTAGTAAAACAGTAAAGTATGTAAGTCGTTAGCAGAAAACGCAGACCGCTAAGTTATAAAGCTTTAAAGGTTTAGGTTAATCGTAATAAAACGCGTACCCACATAAAATCAAATTATAAAATGAGCTGGAATAGCAAACGCCATGTTTTAATAATAACGTCTTATTTCAAAAACGTGCAATTCCAGCAGTTAGAGAACAATTTTCAAACTGGCAGGTAAAAATTGCTTGCGTTCTTTTTAAAATGAAAGCGTTAACTTTTATATCCAGCCAGTGTTTTTGAGTGAATGACCTCTGAAACAAAAATACGCTCACTCAAGAGGCAGTTTAGTATTTTTTTAAGTTCTTCCCTCTGAATACAGGCAAAGGTAATAGGGCCCGGCAACTTAGCCCGTTAGTTTAATATATTAGTTACCATTTATTTTGTAAATAGCTCGTCCGTATTGTGATAGGCGTTACCAAAGTTCAAATAAAGTACTTTAAGAGCATTATTTTTAAAAGTTAACACAATTAGTGACGCTTAGCCCGACGCGCGATGCCAATTTTTTAAATTAGCAATAAAAATATGGTCATAGAAATTAAATATACTTACGAGATCCTTTCAAATAATTTTACCTCAAGCGCTTGAAAAATTTTAGTGCCCACGATAATAGCTACAATAAATCAAGAGGGATGAAGCCTTCAGCGAATCGTTTGTTCTGATAAAAAGTCGAGTATGTTCTCATTTTCAGCTTTAACGTAATACTACGATAACCACGGCAATGGCGAGAACTTTTGATATTTCCACCTACGAAATGAGTATTTGCAAAAACTTTTTGCAACATCTGGGAGTCGTCGCGAAGTCACAAAAAATTTTAGTGAATAAAAAATTAAGAGGAAACAAGACTTAGTAAAATTAATAATCTTGATCTTGGCACTAAAATGATGTTCTGAAGGCCTAGTTCAGTAATAAAATGCTTAATAACGGCGTTGGCTCCAGATTGATTACAGAATTATGTAAATTTTCATATTTTTATGCGCGTCGGAAACTTAATTTATTTTCTTAATAAAAAGTACCACGACGAAAATTTATTCTTAATCTCTTACTGAATCAGTATTCGGATATTATTTACATAAACATGACTGCGATCCTTTAAATAAAAACATAAAAATTGGTTTTATATAATATAAGATTTGCAAAAAATGGTTAAGTAAATAAAATCCTTTAATAAAAAACATTAATTTAAAAAACATATAAGTATATTAGAACAGCGGATGTGTGTGTGGAGACCGTAATATACTGCCTAACGTTAAACGTGTTTTTAGGTATTCACTCTAGATATAAAATACCTTCATAAATAATATAGGGATAAGGTTTCCATGGAGACAAAGTTTAACGAAAAACGGTACCAAAATTACATTTGTCCAGACCGACAGAAAAAGAAAAGTTTTTCAATAAAATTTCCACAATACGCCTACAACAATAAGAGAAGGAGTTAGCCCTGAAATATTGTCAGGAAAATAAGTTAGGGCGATTTTAAGGGTCGAGTAAAGATTAGTGTTGTTGTAGACGCGACATTCACTGATATTTCGTTTGTGGACATGATAATAAAAAATGTTTACTTTCTAAATCACGCCTTTAACCTAATAATTCATTTTTAATCTTAAATTGAATAACAGTTTTAGTTAGGTTTAAGTTATTTTTAAGTTTTGACTTTTTTATTACAATTTGTTCTTTTCCAATAAAACTTATTTATTAAGAAAAAAAAACGAAGAATTAAGAAATAAGAAACGTTTATTGTATTAAACCGTGTACAATTGTGATAACACGATTGTTATAAGTTTCAACAGTTTATCCATTTCGGACGTACAATATGTAGGTACCTACCTATTTATTAAGCTCACTTTCATAACCGCTTTTGAAAAAAAGAGGTTGTCATTTTGAATTTGTGTGTTTTGTACTGAATGTTTTGTACTGGTTTATGGTGTGTTGTAATAGTCAGTTCTTAATTCAAAGTGGCATGTCTACGACCTACATAATCTCAGGGGTCGCGTACCCACTACAACTTGAATAGACCCTAGCTTTTATAGACGTAATAAACCTCTACAGGATAAGTGTTTTCTTTCGTGAATAGCAAGCAGACCTCAGCCTAGGGTCTAAATTAACTAGCCTTATTTTCAACATAAATCCTGGAGCAGCCTGTTTATACATATGTAGAGAAATTACATTTCTTCTTTCTCCCGTTGAACTAAACGCGCCTCCTTTGACAGTCGGTAAAACAGGAGTAACGTGCTGGCAACTTAGAAAAGAGCGCCACCTGTCTATGGAACTACAAAACGTCAAGGTTTTGGGTTATTTCAAGATGAAGAGAATATTAAGTGAAAAGTAATAATATTATAAGAAATAGCGTATACAGGGAATCGGCAAACTAATTAAAGTACTTTAAATGTCGTTTCTTTGTCTTTTCAGGTATAGTATTGAAATATAGTGTGATTATACATACCGTAAAAATGTAAACTTAAGTCAAAATAAATCTTTGTCCTTTCAGAGCAACACATTTGTTTAACACTTGAGCAGTCGCTAATGGGTCTACAGGACCCGGTTCAGTTGATTATAATGTATAACTTTTTCGTTTTGCACTACACGACGTTCCCGTTCTTTCTACCTTCCAATTAATATCTTGCGAGTCGAGTCGTCGCCTCGCCAATCTGTCTGCGCGCCGCATTTGTGACCGCCGGACGTAAAGGTAACGTATGGGTCTACTGGACCCGGTAGCGACCATATACGAAAGCAATAATTTTGTAAATGGGTCAGCTGGGACCCAGTAGCGACTATTTATGTACTCAATTTTAATATAGTTATTTAGGACATTATATTTATGAATCTTATGTTTTTTTAAGCGGAATTTAAAAACATTATTTTTAACTTTATTGAAAATGAAAAACAAATGAAATTAAACTAAATTTAATTAAATTAAAGCAGGTTATCTATGTTTTGTTTGAATATTGGAGATGATTGAATTGCGGAGCTCATTGACGCATTTTTATATAATACAACCTGATCTGTTTTTGTGATTTTAAATATATATAAAATAGTAGTTTAAGAAAATTTATTAAAAATAAATACATTAGTTACAATAATAAAAAAAATCCCAAAAATGCCAAATGTTACCTAACATTTGGCTTTTTTTGTAATTAATCTGTTTTTGTAGAAATTCACTAAATAAAACTGTTGATTTTTACAAATACTGTTGTTGTATTACCCTTTAATAAAAAATACTTAACTTACATAAGATAATTTTGAATACTTCTTAGAGTATCCGCATATAATTTACTGGGTCCGCAGGACCCGGTAGCGACTATAAGCGTTTGAAATAAGGGTGCGACTACTTAAGTGTTAATTTGCTGGTTCTTAGTTTATCCGGACGAAATTGTCTTATACATATAGGATAAAAACCGGCCAAGTGCAAGTCGAACTTGCGCACCGAGGCTTCTGCACAAATTCGGCAAGTTAATATGATATCCAGTGTTAGCAGAGCCCTACCTCCTAAGCAAAATGTAGGTAGGCAGTGTGAGATCACTTTCAACATGAACTACCGTGAGACTTAGTCATAATTACACATAAACGGATAACTCACGTATAAAAAGTCGAGTGATGCTCGACATGTTTCGGACTATTTCGTAGTCCTTCTTCCTGGAGCGCTCGCGTGTTCGTTTCGCTGCCGCCGGGGCGAGCGCTCCAGGAAGAAGGACTACGACATAGTCCGAAACATGTCGAGCATCACTCGACTTTTTATACGTGAGTTATCCGTTTATGTGTAAGTGTGAGATCATTTTATATTGGTTACTTACATAAAACAGAGACAAAAACATATTCTGTTTTTAGTATTTGGTATAGCGGCAATAGAAATACATACAACATCTGTGATAATTTCAACTGTCTAACTATCACGGTTCATGAGATGCAGCCTGTTGACTGTCGGACAGACAGACAGACATACAGATAGACGGACAGACAGTGAAGTCTTAGAAATAAGGGCTGTTTACGAAACCCTAAAAAGCAGCGCGTGTTGCGGAAACAAAAGCGTTATTGCGCTGAAAATTTCTTGTGGAAATTTCTCGTAAACAGATTGTTACTAATTTACAAGCGCGGATGGGTTGAGGTTTTTGTATGAGATTAATTTATTTGTTGATTACGTTACGACGGTGTCCTCGAATCTGATTGTAAACGCCAATCAAATTATATACAATTTTGCAGCCACGTGGGGTTGTTTTGAAACGAAGAAAACAGTGGTTCATTTTAAAATATCTGTATTTTTTTTAGATCATCATCACTACATGGTATAAAATGAAGTCGCTTTCTCTGTCCCTGTGTCCCTATGTCCCTATGTATGCTTATATCTTCAAAACCACACAACGGATTTTGATGCGGTTTTTTTTAATAGATAGAGTGATTCAAGAGGAAGGTTTATAATGTGTAATACATTCATAATATACCGTGCGAAGCCGGAGCGGGTCGCTAGTATTGTATAAACAAAACAAACAGTGATGTTTTTCTTTCATAATTGAATAGGTGGATCAACTTTTTCTTGTCACTAGTTGCTATGGTTACGTTAACAATCACTCTTTAAACCATATGTTTATAGGTCTAAAATTTACCAAACATATACCTATTTTGCGGCAGTTTTATGCCTTTTTTATAATGAGGACTATCGTTTCTTTGCTCACCAGTTGGCGCCACTGTTGATTAAGGTCTAGAGGTATAGCTGTCAAAGGCGACTTTATAAGATCGGCGCCGAAACAAAGTTTTAAATCTTGAATCTCATTAACTTTATTAATTATAAATTACTATGATCATATCGAGTAGCTATGCCGCGATGTTGTGCAGTTCCGTTTTGTACAGAAAAAAAATCCTCTTTCAAAGTGTGTGAACATCGCCAAATAATCCATATTTGTGGTAATTTCACGAAGAAGATCACTTTTCAACAGGTAAATGATAGAAATTATAATTTATGTCACGAAGCCCGCCAAAACCAGTGAAAAGTGAATGTTATTGGACCTTACGCGACACTAGCGCCTCTAGTGGCAAATTCACTCACGATAGCCCCCATTGGTCATCTACTAAGCATGTTAGTTTAATGAGATACAATATTTCTTCTAACAAACTGTACAATTTTTATCCCTTCGCTGATGACATTGCACAGATATTATAATTCTAATCCAAATTCAAAACATCTCATGTGATTATCTAATTTTTATTGTGATGGTCTGTGCAAGTCTATTTATAAAATAAGAATCCCTTGAACTTTAACTGCTTAAAGTTTTTTCATATCTTCGTGTCTTTAAATATATCGTATTATAAACTAAACTAGACTATTTTAGATTACTTATTCTCTGAACTATTTATTTTAATTAATCAATAAATATCAAAACTTTTAACCAAAATATACAAACATATTTCTACAACTGTATCACCCAAGACCGATACTTCTGTTAACAATCTAGTGACCGTTTCCTTCAATTTTGCAACACCCTTTATAGCCTTCAACAATTTTCACTCTTTGTATTCGTGCTATCTCTTGCTCCCAACTCGGCTTGTATTTCCGCTATACTCTTCCCTTTTGTCTCTGGCACGCAGAAACAGATAAACAGACACATGAGCACGCAGTTGACGCTGAAGATGCCGTAGGTGGTGGCAGCGCCGATGGTCGTGGTGATCATGGCGAAGTACTTTACGGTGAGGAAGACGAAGACGATGGAGATGTTCATGGCGATGGTGACGCCTATGGCGCGGCCGCGGCCGTCGAAGAGTTCAGCCAGGACGCACCAGGAGAGGGAGCCGAGACCTGAAGAACAATGGAGTATGGAACAATAATAACAACAAAACAGCTACATCAATTCGTTAACGTTTGTGGTAATGACGAAATTAAAATAAACGCAGTTGATTCATATTATCAACATGATGATAAAGGAAAAGCTAATAGTATCCTCGTCATTACATAATAATTCAAAAATTAAAATAAATAAGAATAGGTCCGAAAAATAGCTTTACAATAATATGAAAATAGACAATATTTCTTGAATTATAGAAGCTCTCTAAATTAAGTGATTAAAAATCAAAAATACAGTTGAAGAAGATTAATTTGTAATATTAACCTGCACTGAAGCTATACACCACAATGATGAGCGATATAAGAGGCACATAGTTCATGAACCCTGTGATCCCTCCCGTGCCGTCCTCTTTTAATTTGAAGAACACTCCAAGACCAATCTAAAACATAAAAGATAAGCATAATAATAATTGCAATAACCACACATAATTTGTATAGTTATGTTTATCAACAGATCTATATGGGAGTGTGAATGGTTGCGTTGGGACGGAAAGGCCTAGACGGACGTTCCGAGACCAAATAAGAGACGTTTTAGAAAAAGGTCTGGTCAGGAGTACCCGAAACCTGAGTAACGACATTGAGATTATTGGTATGCCCGAGAAAGAGAATGAAAATCTTGTGCATTTGGTGTGCCTGCTTTCGAAGAAAATTGGTGCGACTCTTGATGAAACTGAAATTGTGGATGCGTATCGCGCTGGACCGAGTCGTAAGGTGGTGAGTGGCGAGGCACCGCCGCGCCCGCGTCCCGTCGTGCTGCGCTTCGCGCGGCGCGCGGTCAGGGAGCGCGTTCTCAAGGCAGCGCGCGTGCGGCGCAACGTTACTACTGCTGATATGCAGCTGCCAGGCAGACCGTCTCCGGTTTATTTCAATGAGAGACTCACTAAGGCGAACCGTGATCTATTGGGCAAGGCTAAAGAGAAAGCTAACCAGCAGGGATGGAAATATGCCTGGACTAAGAATGGAAGCATTTTGGTGCGGCAGGCTGAGGGAAGGCAGGCTCACCGACTTTACACAGAGGAAGATCTAGATCGGGTTTTTAATGCCACTCGGATTTCAAGTGATCTGTCATAACCCGGGGCCTGTTGTTCGCTTACTATTATATATTATTTGCATGAATTACCTTAATTTTGCATTGTATATGTTTAAATTTTTTGCTGTTCCGCTGAGTTTACGTGTCGGTGGTATTATTTTCGTATGTTACTGTGAAGTTTACACTATAGAGAGCTGTTATACATATGATACTTTGATGCTGGTGTTTTTTCTTTTGGTCTGTGTGATATTTTTTTTTTGGCAGAGATCGCTCTGTGGCGATAAGGCCGCCTATTGTTGCCTTGTAATATTCTGTATACCTTTTTTCTGTTTTGGTTGTTATATGTGGTGTTCAATAAAGAGTAATTGTATTGTATTGTATTGTATTTTTTGCTTTGTAATTGTACTCGTTGGTTGGTGCATGTTCAGTGACTTTGAGCCAAATACCTTTCTTGATGATATTCATTGCGTTATGATTTTTATATGGTTTAAAAGAGAAAAAAAATAAAAAAGGAAATAAATTAATTTTGGGACTATTAAACATAAGGTCTATAAA
This sequence comes from Pandemis cinnamomeana, assembly GCA_932294345.1. Classification (NCBI taxonomy): domain Eukaryota; kingdom Metazoa; phylum Arthropoda; class Insecta; order Lepidoptera; family Tortricidae; genus Pandemis; species Pandemis cinnamomeana. Next base: position 3,114,744 of record OW028724.1, on the reverse strand, counting down.
TACAGGCAAAGACGAGTTGTTGTTATCCATAGAAGAGTTGAAACCGGACATCTTAGCCCTTAATGAAACCTGGCTGAAAGATACCGAAGATAAGTGCGCGCCAGTGGTGCCGGGCTACATATTTAAGCATGTTCCGCGCGGTGGCGGGGGCCGCGGAGGCGGAGTTGGCTTCTACGTGCGGCGCGGGCTGCGCGCGCGCGTACGGCCCCATCCGCGGTCGACACTAGAGCAGATGTGGCTTGAGGTAGCTCTCCCCGGGGGACTACGAATTGCAGTCTGTTCCGCTTACAGGCCGGAGACTGTGTCGGTAGATTGCGCTATCGACGCGCTAAGCGGATCTATAAGTGCATTTGCATACTGCAATAGCACTTTTATCATGACAGACTTTAATGTAGACCTATTGCATCCGGAAAGGGCACAGGCTAACGAACTCTTAGCTTTCTTTGTGCAACAGAATATGGAGCAAATCGTGCGGGAACCTACGCGTGTTACGACCCATTCAGCGACACTATTGGATCTTATTATAACTGATTCGCCTTCGACATGCAAAAGTATTACAGTGCACCATAACCCATGCTTAAGTGACCACGCGTTGCTAATTGCAGAAATTAATATAAAAAAACCGGTAGAAGTAACACGATTTATTAATAGCCGGCTTCTACAAAAGATAAACGAGTTGGATTTTCAATCAGATCTTTGTAACCTTCCTTGGGATGATGTTTTGAATTGCCAGGATGTCAACGATATGGTTAATAACTTCAATTGTTTACTTGGGATGTTGTTTGACAAGCTCGCCCCTATAAGGAGAGTCAGAGTAGGAGCTAAACCACGTCCGTGGCTTACAGATAATGTCAAATTCATGATTTCGTTACGGAACAAAGCTTTGAAAAGAGCAATAACTTCGAAAATGTATCATCACCGGGATTATTATAGAAGCCTTCGTAATCTTGTTAGTGCAACTATAAAGAAGGAAAAATCGGCATTCTTTACATATTACGTCAACAGTAATATAAAGGAACCTGTAAAAATGTGGAGCTTTCTTAAGCGTACGTCTATACTGGGTAAAAACGATGTAGATATACCGTATCATCTAAACAACCCTGAAACTATCAACGATTCGTTTATGGATATTCCGGGAAACGGACAGATTGACTTGGACGTCTATAGTTATTTTATGACAAACAGATTTAGTAGCAATAGGTATAGCATATCAGAGTCCACCGAAGACGAGATCTCAAAGATTATTGATGGTATTAAAACGAACGCGGCTGGAGATGATGAAATCACGATACAGATGATTAAAATGACTTTGCCGTTCACGCTCCATATAATTACAGCTATAGTCAATAAATCCATTTCTTCTGGTGTTTTCCCGGATGCATGGAAGTTAGCTAAAGTGAAGCCGTTGCCGAAGGGGTCGACCATTGACTCGTGCAAAGATCTGCGACCAATTAGTATACTGCCAGTTGTATCAAAAATACTCGAACGTGTGGTTTGTACGCAGCTGACGAGGTACCTGGAGGATAACAAAATATTGCCTCACTTGCAGTCTGGTTTTCGTGGCGGTTATAGTACAACAACGGCACTTGCACATGTGACAGATGATTTGATTTCAGCGTCAGATGAGGGTAAGGCTAGTATTCTAGTGCTGCTAGACTTCTCTAGAGCATTCGACTGCATCAATAGGGAATTACTGTTGGCAAAAATGGCATACTATGGTTTCTCGCTGTCGGCTAGGAAATGGTTTTTTTCGTATCTTACGGGCCGAAAACAATTCGTTGTAACTGACAATGAGTTAGGACAAGAGGCTAAATCATCACTGAAAACCGTGAATAGAGGCACACCGCAGGGTTCTATCCTGAGTCCGGTTATATTTACTCTTTTCACGGCGGATCTTAGCACGTGCCTCAAGCACTGTACTGTCCACCTCTACGCCGACGATACCCAGTTATATTTTTCCTTTGACCAGCGGGAAACGGGTAGGGCTGTTGAACTGATAAACGAAGATCTGGATGGTATATATAGGTGGGCGAATAGTAATAATCTTGTACTGAATCCGGCTAAATCCAAATACTTGGTTCTTGGAACTAAGTATCAATGTCAGCGAGTAATTGATTGTAATCCGAATGTAAGCATTGATGGCCAGAAGATAGAGAGAGTGCAAGCGGCGAAGAATTTGGGTTTATTGATGGACGGCGAAATGAGATACAAGGAACACGTTAACTCAAAAATCAAAAACGCCTTTTACAGGCTCAAAGTTCTTTACGGTATTAGAGATTATTTAACCGAGCCTGTGAGGTTAATGCTAGTGGAATCGCTCGTTCTTTCGCTTTTTAATTATTGTGATGCAGTGTATGGACCGAGGCTTTTGGAAAAAACGTCGCAGGCAATACAGAGAGTACAAAATGCATGCGTGAGATTTTGTTATGAAATACCAAGGCGGGCCCATATTACCCCGTACCTCAACGAAAAAAGGATTTTAAAGATGTCGGCAAGAAGGGTGCTGCACTTAGCAAGTTTGGTTCATAAAACAGTGTACAAAAAAATACCTGAATATCTTTTTGGGAAAATTACATGGATGAAAGACGTACACAATTGGAATACACGTAGCAAGGAACAGTACAAGGCATCCCTTCCCAAACACAAAACGGTTGGATTTCGGGGTGGTTTTAAGTTCGCAGCAGCAAAGATCTGGAATGACCTGCCTCCACCATTACGCAAAAATATGTCCCAGACATCCTTGAAACGCAAATTGAGTACATTATTTTTAAACAAACAAGTAAGTACTTATTAAAATCACTTGCTCTGGAAGGGTATAGGGCTCGATGTCATGCCATGCACGCTTATTTATTTAATTGTACGATGGATTGTTTAATTGTTTTAATTACTTATTACTTTGGACTGCTCTTTGGCTTTAATCTGATGCATTTTGTTGGTTTTGTGTAAATTCACCCAAATTGTTTTACTTAAATTTTTCTCTTTTTTTCTTCTTTGTTCGTTCAAACTTACCCGCGTAATGAAATAAGATTTACAAAGGAATAAATAGGGTTGGGCTGAAAATCAGCGCTGTGTGAGTGCGCGCTCCCGCGGTGCGCACCCGCAGCACACGCTGAGCCCAATCCAATTGCCACGCTTAGTTTTAAGTTTGATTTACTTTATATAAATGTATGTAGACTCTATTTGTGGTAATAAAATTCTATTCTATTCTATTCTATTCTATTCTAAACCGACGAGCATGTATGAAGAGATTGATGAATGTGGATGAAGCGAAAGAAGTATGTCAGGATCGAACCAAGTGAAACAAAGTAGTCTCCACTTACCCCTGTTGGACAGAGGTGTGACGGTATGTATGTATGTAATGTTTATCATCATTCTTAATACTACAAAAACCATACATCGAAGGTCTAGTTTTTTAACTACAGTACTAATCCAGTCATCTTCTATAAGCCTTTCTATTATCTTCATCCTGTTACTTCAGATAAGACAGAGATTCCACAACTACCGACACCGACGAACTTACTAACCCACATAACACATCCATCGTTTCCACGAGCTCCGAAAAATATCCTGATCATATAAGGGACAAATGTACATCGTCAAACAGATTGCATTCAACAATCTGCCATCCCATCACCCATCAACTAAGTTAAGGAGAGGTTAAAATCTTACCATCCCCACAGCCTGCCCGACTAAAGTCGACGCCAGAATAGGTTTCCTTCCAAACCGATCCGTGATCAAAGTTGTCGAGAATGCAGCTAGCAACTGTATAGCTCCTATAACACCGGATGCGATTTCAGAGCTCACGTTGGTCTGTGTAGAATCCAAGACAGTTTGCAAATAAAAGGATACAGCGTTGTATCCAATTGCTTGGGTGCCTATACCAAATATAATAGCTATAGTAGCGCTCTTTATAAACGTCTTGTTTTTAAACAAGTCTCTGGTACTTATTTTGACATCGTTCTCTGTTAAAGCGAATTCTTTTAGTTCGTCTCTAGCTGCTGTTTCTGTGTCTCGTACAGTTAGTAGTACTTTTAGTGCTTCTTCTTCTCGATCTGTAGGTTAAAAGTCAAATTAGCTCCTTAAAATTTCATGCAGGCAATTTTATTGCAGTGTCTTCTTGCAGAGTTAAAAAAAACATATTATTATTTTGATTTGGTACGAACAAACACATGAATTTTTCGGGTGTGTAATGATTGATATAAAAATATTTAATATATTTTCTATCGATATATCAACATTTGATATAATTTCAAAGGGTATAATCACTCATTGTGTATAATAAACGTTTGGTATAATTTTAAAATATATAAATTTATTTCGTATATTTATCGTTCGGTATAACGCTTATTTCTTATAACGATTATATGGTATAACGCTCATTTTATATACAAATCATAATATATAATAGCAGTTCGTTTTTGTTGGGGGACGCAGTTCAAACCTAACCTAACCTACTTTTTATAAAAATAACGTTATACCATAAGTTCATTATAGGAAATAAGCATTATACTTAAAGAATGTTATATTAAATGATATTATATCAAATGATCATTATAAGAAATGATAATTATGTCATATGTAAATATATTAAGTGTTGTTATATGATTTAATAATTATATCAAATGAGCGTTATTGCTACTAATATTATACCAAAAAATTTTATATACATCGTTACGCACCCGAATTTTTCACGGTTGGTTATAATTGGGACTCATAGATTCTTGGGCTGTACCTACGAGTATAATGGGAAGGAAGTCGTGCAAAGAAACAGTCTCAATTCGAATGCTCACAAATGTGTCTGCATCGTATATTAAAAACAACATTGTAGAAATTATAGCAAGTATATCCTACTGCTGTTGTTTTAACCGGACACTAAAATGATTATGTAGATTTCACAGATACATCGTACAAATGGAATAATTATCAAAACTTACCTTTAGAATATAAGAAGTAAGGGCTCTCAGGCAGGAAAAACAGCGGTATCAAAGTGACGATAGAAAAACATAGGACCATGATGTTTAACGACAAGTAATGCATAAATGGTCCAGCACACAACATGATGAGGATCCCAATAGAGGCCATTATTTGAAGAATCGTGCCCAACGAACCGCGTACTTCTTTCTGTAAAGATACAAAAATGGTTGACAAATGCAATAGAGAAAGGAGCTATTGAGAAAGGGAGATGAATAGAGATAATTGTATCATCCACACGTTGTCAAGACATATTGTATGATAGTTTATATGTATACACATTAAAACAAATTAAACAATCAGATAACGTTTCTGTGACAGAGAACCCAAAATCGATTTTATTGCATACATCATTCGAGTTTCTAAGTTAAGAAGACTATGCCGTTAATCCCAGGTTGCTAATCAATGTTATCAAAGCCATCTCATTATTTTTTAAGTTGCATTATGTAGAATATTCAAGCAAAGCTAATTACTACAGTATAATAAAAAAAGAACAGTTCCTAGACAAAATACTGTAACTAGTTGCACAAGACATTTTTTCTAAGGACATCACAACTTTACATCTATACAAAGATGAGAAGGAAGGTAAACATCAAATTACGCACCTCTATTTTGAAGTTTTTTTTTTTATATGAATAGGAAGGCAAACGAGCAAGTGGGTCACCTGATGGTAAGTGATCACCACTGCCCATAGACACCCGCAACCCCGGAGGGATTGCAGATGCGTTGCCAACCTAGAGGACTAAGATGAAATGCCTCTTGTGCCCGTAATTTCCCCGGCTGTCTTAGTTGATGGAAAGTTGAATGAAACACTTACGCTGGCAATCTCAGAGGCATACATAGGCACCACAGTGAAGATGAACGCATCAGCGACGCCGCAGAGCGCCCTGCCGACCAGCACCATCCAGACTTCGGTGCCGAAGACCAGGACGATGCACATGACGAGTCGAGGGAGGTAGCTGAAGATGACGGTGTATTTACGGCCGATGTGGTCTACAAGGTAGCATGTTAGGAAGCTGGCTGGAAGTAAAGTAAAATTTATTTTCCAAAATAGAAACGAAATACAGTATTAAAAAATTCAATGACTCCACACTAGGCACAGCCAGTATCGTGGCAGCCAAGAAACATCAAAAATGGTTACCATCAGTTATGAAGCAGTCAGAATAACAAAAAAGGTAAAAACAGAAAAAATTAAAATAAAATTATAACAATAATTTACAGATGGGAACTAAAAATTAAAACATAGTAATAATGTAAATAGTATAGCTGCAAATGTGTAAAAGAGTGTGTGTGTGTGTGTGTGTGTGTGTGTAGTAAAAGAAATGAAGTAGGTACTTAAGTACGTAAGTATCTAATATACATACATATTTATACATTAAAAACCACGTCTTTATTATGGTGAAGAGCCTAAGATAACAAGACCTATAATAGGACACTTTTAGAATGTACCAGTTGCTTCTCTTCTCGCGCATATCGTAAAAGCCCATCGAGTAAAGTGGCGTGGTCTCAAAATCATGTTATAATACGTCTAGCAACCCATCTTCATTTTGGTTTCCCTTTCCACGTGTACGTTTAAGGTTTTGATACCTTAGGCTCTGTCTACCCCGTAAAGAGTAAATACGTGATATACCTATGTATGTAATATTATTCTGAACGCAGAATACCTACTGTTTGTTTTTTACGTGTGAAAATTAGTATGTGCATTATTTTCATAGTTACATTGTTTGTTAGATTCGTCACATCGTTTGAACAAAGAATTACACTTTGATAGGTAAATCTAACATCGGACACGTTTAATTCGTCGACAAACATAGTTTCTTTGTTTGTTATAAGCTTGAACAAATACAACTGTTTGTTATATAAAATGCATGTGACATCGCCCGCATTCTGTTTACTTTTAAAGTTTGTGTTACGTACACACAGCAAAGCTATTCGGTAAGCAGCATAGATACGGCGCGGGAGTGCGTAGGTGCTTACCTGATTATATTGTTGTGTGTACTTCCTATTGTATCTATTTAAATCCTTATAGATTTCGTGTTCAATTTCTTGATATTATAAGGATTGTTTACGTAATTACAAACCAGTTTATTTGCTATTCGGTAAAAGAAAACGTCGTGACGAAACCTCCACACATCTGCGAAGCAATTCAATGGTAGCCCTAGGCCTCTCATTGTGAGAGGAGGCCTGTGCCCAGCTGTGGAATGTATGTAGGCTAGAAAAAATGGTAAAATCCCATCAAGGGATGTGGCTAGCACCTCATCGCTATTTTGATTCTCCTTTCCAATACGCCCAAAATCATGCTAAATGTGGTTATAGGCCTTGTTACATTACATCGTAAGGGATAAAGACGTGATTGTATGTATGTAACATTTTACTGTAACAACGTGTGATACTATAATTTAGTCTAGGTATTTTCGAACACATTAAAAAACGCTCAATTCGTAATGACAAAAGACAAATTGATATAAAAGTGTTTTGCGATTTTATCGCGGATCATTACAAGCATGACCACGGATTTACAAAATACCTAAACTCGTCGCAAAATAAAAGGCCCGTTTTGACATTTGTCTTTGCGACGTAACTAGTGATGTAACCATACGACTCGGTACTCGATACTCACGATAAATCGATTCAAGTTTCCATGAGTACTTGATCGATTTGAATATATATTGTAAAGTGCATTGGATTAAAGTTCTGTTTAGAAAATTTAACTTACACTGATGTTGTAGATTTTGAAATGATACAATGTTACAAAAGGTCAATTTTCTTTCATTTAATATTTTTGTTACAGTAATATTCACAAAAAAATCGATTAATTGATGTTGAAATTTAGTGAAATTCAGTAATTAATTGATTGATGAACACTAGTATTTAAATAAATAAAACCAGCCAAGTGCGAGTCGGCCTCAAAAAAAATCTTGATCGATTTATTTTTTTCTTTAACCGATTATTATTAGTCTGTGGACAATATGAAAAAATCGTTATGCACAGCACTTAGCCGAGTGGGCGGTACCCATCAATGAAAAATGTTATTACCTTCAGAACATTTCGATCGGTAAAAAATAGAGAACTTCATAGGCGTGAACTGTCAAAACGGGCCTTTTATTTTGCGACGAGTTTAACTCTGAATCACAATTTTAGCGTTCCATTTTCCTGAATCCCTTTTTTATTCTTATATACGACGATACGATTTATTGACGACCGGATAGCTTAGTGCATTATATAAGTATGTTTATCCGTAGCCTGGTACCCATAGTACAAGCTTTGCTTAGTTTGGGGCTGGGTCAATTGGTGTAATTTGTCCCAAGATATTTATTTATTTATTATTTATTTATATTTACCAGTTACTCTCTTCCCGCGAAGATGGTAAAAGCAACTGGTACATTCTATGATTTTTCTTTGCTCCCACCAGCATCGAAGACATCATCTAGTAAGTACGGCCAATATTCATACGCTATAGTACTAAAAAAGTTCTCTAAATCCAGTGGCGTAGCTAGGTAACCAGGGGCCCTGGTGCAAATAAAAAAATGGGGCCTCTTTACTATCTAAACTGGTTAGGTTTACCGAGTAAAATTATTAAATATTACTTCTAGTAAGGATTCGAGGGCCCCTGAGCTTGAGGGCCCCGGGGCACTGCACCGCCTAGTCCTTAGGTAGCTACGCCACTGTCTAAATCTAAACTCAAAAGCGTTTCTTAGAATTTTGAGTAAAAATAAAAACCCCGGGTTCTTGTAATAGTTTTTACAAGTTTACTTTAGTTTTTATCACACTTCCAAAAAAAGGTGTCCGCTTTGCGGTTCGCGTGTATTTGCCCTCTGCGGTTTTCTATGACGTACTTGTGTAATGCGATTAGTGAAAACATATACACACATCGAACAAAAACCCACTTCAAGCTACACTGAACCATAAATAGGTAACTATGGCTTACAGTCGAGAACATTAATATTTAAACACCCATTGACATGATGGTCAAAATATATGTGTCGCCGGCCTTATTGTTTGTGAAATAAATGTGTATTATAGATCTTTTTCACTCCTCTCATTCAGAAAAGTAAGCTTTGCTATGTCGAGTCGAGAGGGATCAAAGTGCAACTTTACTGTCCAAGGCTTTTCTAAGTGTTTTTTTTGCAAATGCAACTTTTTGAAGTTAATTGTGAAACCACGCCATTTTCTGCTGCTAGCTCTTTAATTATAATTAGAAATCTTTTTTCGAGCACAATACAATACAATAACTCTTTATTGAACACCACATAATAATATAACAACCAAAACAGAAAAAGGTATACAGAATATTACTAGGTAACAATAGGCGGCCTTATCGCTACAGAGCGATCTCTTCCAGGCAACCATAATAGTATTTAATGATCGGTGTGAAAAGTGGCATGAGCCACTCGGGAGCAAAATTATTTTCATCATTCAATTCAATTATTGGGCGTTAACACTTGAATCCCTCATTACGCTCCAGATTCTATTGTAGAATCCTTCGCTACATTCTGGATTCAATGTAGCGCCCGCGCCGTAAATACACCATTTTGCTCCCTTGTGACACAAATAACTATTTCATCTCTCATATCTGACGTACGGGAGGATAACTATTATTTTCTTCCCAAGGGTAGAAATGAATAAAAAATAAATAAAGGCAAGGCAAGGCTCGGGTGCCAAGTTACCTCGTGTGATATTGGTTCTTTTCCTCCCTTGATGAACAATCTACTATTTGATGGCCCTTCACTGTATAACTTATCCTAAATTAGCTAAACTACTACATTATTAAACTAGACCGTCTGGCTTTTTACAAGGTTTCATTTAACGAGCAATGACGACCGGATGGCCCAGTGGTTAGAGAACCTGACTATGAAGCTTGAGGTCCCGGGTTCGATCCCCGGTCGGGGCAGATATTTGTATGAAAAATACGAATGTTTGTTCTCGAGTCTTGGATGTTTAATATGTATTTAAGTATGTATTTATCTATATAAGTATGTTTATCCGTTGTCTAGTGCCCATATTACAAGCTTTGCTTAGTTTGGGGCTAGGTCAATTGGTGTCAATTGTCCCAAGATATTTATTTATTTATTTATTATTTATTTATGTATGGATGTTTCTGTTTTGGTTGTTATATGTACATACATACATATAATCACGTCTTTATCCCTTACGGGGTAGACAGAGCCTAAGGTAACAAAACCTTAAGGCCACGTTCAGCATGATTAAGGGCGTATAGGTGGAAAGGTAAATCAAAATAGTGACGGGTTGCTAGCCGCATCGCCTGTAACATGATTCCTAAGACTCGCCCATTCCCTCGATGGGCTTTTACATTCTGCGCGGGAAGAGAAGCAACTGGTAAATTCTATGTTTTTTCTTTACTCCCAGACCAGCATGGAAGACAGAAGCATTGTTATTATGTGGTGTTCATTAAAGAGTTATTGTATTGTATTGTTCGTCCAGGTGGAATCTTGCGACTAAATTTTGAAGCAGATATGTTCAACCGACTGGGCTGACATTTTGTATACTTGAATATGTCGGATGACAATACAATAATCTGGCAGTGGAGTTCTGGTGACCCAGCCAGGATCGTCTTGGAAAGAACTCTTTTTTGGACCGACTGACTTAAAATTTGGAACATAATGCAAAAAAAAATGTTTGCACACACACACACACACACACAAATCACGTCTTTATCCCTTACGGGCTAAACAGAGCCTAAGGCAACGGGTACAAGCCACATTTAGCAAGATTGTGGGCGTACGTGGAAAATGGAATCAAAATATTGATGGGTTGCTAAGCTCATCGCCTGTAACATGATTCCTATGATTTTCGCCCATTCCGTAAATGGGCTTTTACCATCTGCGCGGGTAGAAGCAACTGGTACATTCTATGTTTTTTCTTTACTCCCGGACCAGCTTGGAAGAAAAGAATGTTTGCAGACTTGCATAAACAATGTTTTAAAACTGGTCGTTGATCGGTATTAATAATAAATACTTCTATAGCATATGGGACCGTGCGCGACGACAGCGCCACGTGATAGGCGGCCATTATGGACAATATTGTCACCGCTGTCAAACAAGAAGTAAGTAAATATTGTGAAAAATATTAATGAAATCTTGTGTTATTTTACTACTAGCTGTTGCCCGCGACTTCGTCCGCGTGTGTTTTTGTGATACTTACGGCTTTTCTCGATATCAAAATTATTATTATTATGACTATTAACTTCGTCACGTGAACCACTGAAAGTGTGTACGAAACTATACTTTTAGAATTACGTCATGAAAATAATAATTTGTGACACGGAATCTTGAAAAAAAAAAAAAGGTGTGAACTGGTTAATGACTCATCACATTTATTTATACCTTATTTTACAAAATAGTTTAATTTATAGTTTTGTTTATAGTTTCTTTATTCAAAAAAAGTTAAGTACAGTTTTAGTTACCTACATCAGTATTAATTTCGCCGAACTATGACGCTTATTGGTGAATACTGCGCTCATAACGATATTTGTACCCTGATTAATTTTAAAAAATAAATATATTCTAAGCAAATAATAGGTACATAAATGTTTACCTGTTTTTACCTTACGACTAACAATTCATTTACTAATCCGTTTTAATTAATATTTTGCGACTCAATTTTTTCTAGCAGAAGTTTTTTTATTTATTTTCTTGGTTTAAGTAGGTAGCTACAGATTATTAACACTTATTATCTTTATCTACAAATTAATTACCTACAGAGGCCTTAGGTACCATGACGTCGTAATGCGATTCAGTTTAGGTTCGCTCGCTGTCAGATTCATACTAAAAGCACAAACTTTTTTCACAATAAAATTCTGACGTAAGCGCGCCTTTTGATTTTGATGTTTTTAGGCAAAGATATTAAGAGCATACAGCCAAGCGTTTCACGCCGCCCTCATAATATATCAGGTTTTCAAATAAGCGAAAATGTCTTCGTTGAAAATACCTGTACAGCATGTAATTATTTTATTAATGTTTTTTCACAATTGACACAGTTTCCCGGGTTTATGTCTTATGTACATTCGTATCTATCTATTTTCTCCGTAGTATTATTTTGTTTGTAACTATTACCAACTACTTATACCGAGGAAAGCTGATTTTCTTGAGTTCCGCTATTTTGTGCGTAATCACCTCAAAAATTAAATTTCAAGAAAACTGAGAAATTATATTAACCTGTATTAAATTAGAAGTATTATTTAGCAATTTTAAAAGGTTACACTTCATTGGTTTTTATTGTATAGGTGTATGAAGTTAATTAATTTTAAACACAAAACCCTCTTTTTTGCGCCTCTGGGTAAGATTTTAAAAAAATGCTAAAACAGGTATTTCCTTATTTTTATTACTAAGTATTTATTCTGAGTTTCATGATTCTTGAACAATCTAATTTTATTTTTTCATACAAACTTTAACCCCCCTTTTCACCCCCTTTTTCCAAAAAATTCCAAAATTTCTGTAGCCTATATCCTATTCTGAATTTATTGAAATAGATTTGTGAACATTTCAACAATATCCGTTCAGTAGTTTTTACGTGATGCTCAGTCAAACAAACAAACAAACAAACAAAAATTTTAAAAATTGTTTTAATATGTTCATTTACCGATTTTAAGTCACCCTGGTCGGTTTTTTTTTTTTAATCTTCAATGTACAGATTTTTTGGTCTCAACGATTTTATTATATTATATATAATATATAAATATATAATATATATATTATATATTATATATTATATATTATAATATTATATTATATATTATATATTATATTATGTATAGATATTACACAATTTTGGACAATGTTAGTCAGTAACATTATTGCCAATAATATTAAAATTGTTGTTTTCAGTGAAATTTTAGAGGTTAGGTAACATACTTTTTTTTTCTTACGGCAAATATCCACTTATTTCTTTGGTCTCGTTTCCACCATGGTCTTGGAAATTGGTAAAATTTACAGTCGCTATTCTTCTTGGTGTTATTACAATTCACAACAACACATCTTACCAGGACCATATTTTTATCTCAAAAACGATTAGAAAATGTTTACTGCAATATGGGTTTGACAGCTCAAGTCAGCGACAAAAATGACAATTTTAGCCGTAGCGAGCGCTGTGATCGTTTAGGCTACCCCCTCCACCCGCTTTGCACTCTCCCAATAGCAACACTATGTAACTTTAACTTTAATAAGAACTTTATTTCACCACAGAAGTTACAAAGTGCGTAACAAAAACACATTGTTATATAGAGATAGGTAGATGACATTTTATGCGGTAAATGAAACAGCGGCCTTCGCACTAGACTCAGGGTCTGTATATGTATAGCAAACAGTATGTAACAGTATGTATATTAAACATTTTATAAGCAAATTGTTGCCGTTGTATCAAAATAGTTAACAGTGACACCATCACAGAGCCAAACAGAAATTTATCGGTACACGACTCTATCGGTTATTTTCTCCATGTTTATGTCTTACCAGCGATTCCAGTCAAGAATCCGACGGATACGATCCATGAACCCTCTTCTTCCGTGATGGGCCGCGACAGAGTACTGAGGGTCTCATTCCGGAGCTTCACCAGAACTGGTGACGGCCAGGCTATGGTCAGACCAGAGCACAGGATACTGAGGTTCACTGAAAAAAAAATAGTACTGTTCACTATGAAAATTAAAAAGATAGAGCATGAGCAGTACAAGTTCAGTTTGGACACTGGCCAAAAAATATACAATACAATACAATACAAATATTCTACACCACAAATCAGTACAAAAACAATATAGAAACAAAGAACAAAGTAGACAATAGGCGGTCTTATCGCTTAATAGCGATCTCTACCACACAACCAATAAAAGAAATAAGTTGGAGACAGTTTAAGTAGGTGGCGGAAACAAATAGGATAAACGCAGGGATAATAAAAACAACAATACCAACATAAATATAATACATAGCTAAATAAATAAAATAAAATAATACATACATACACACATAACAACATATATTGAACGTATTTATTTATTTAATTTATAATTACAAAATGTTACACGTGATTTGTCGGTCAATGACGCCCTGCAAAAGCACACAATAACAATTAATCGCAAAAACAAAGAATTATAATGTTAATTAAGGAAATATATAAGAGGCTGATTGACCGCAACGGAGACCAAAGGGCTGGCAGCTTCCTCGCACAGCGAGTTAGTATTGCAATACAGCGGGGAAATGCTGCCAGCATCTTTGGCTCAATGTCGCAGTTTTAGTTTAATTAACTAATTTATCTTGTAATACTAAAACTACTACTAATTATAAAACAAATTGTTATAAAGCTATAAATAAAAAAAGTTGCCCCAAATCACTGCCCGGTGGCATGGTGCCCAGAAGGCTGGCAGCATTGCCGCGTTGTATGGCAATGCTTACCCTTTGTGCTAAAAAGAAACCAGCCCTCTGGTCACCCGATGCTTCATTTATTTTGGTCGACAACGATCCATATAGCTCGTGCGCACTTTTAGTATCTCTGGGTTATTTTTAAGTTGTGACTGTTTTTTATTATGATTTGTTTTTCTTTTCCAATAAACCCTCTTGTAATATATTTATATTTAAGTTATTAAACATTAAGTTAATAAGAGTTTTGTAACTATAAGTATAAGTATAGTTGTTTGTAGGCCTTGTTACCTCAGACTCTACATATGTATGTTAATACGATCAAAGTAGCCAGTCAGGTAACGGTAGCAACTGGTTTTGAATTGTGGTCTTTTTGCATTCAATGAACGGAAGTTATTTTTGTGTGTATGGTCATTTTGGCATAATGCAAAGAAAGAGTATTTTGAGTGAATAGTTAGTAAGTTGATTATGGTCTAAAATCTAAATTTGCTTCCATTTTGGTTTCGGTTCCGGTCAAAACTAGGAAGTCGTAGTTGTAATTTCATTTTCGCATAATCTAAATTGCACCACCAGGTCAGATCTGTTCTGTTCTCCAGTCCATTATGGTTGCCTGGAAGAGATCGCTCTGTAGCGATAAGGTCGCCTATTGTTACCTTGTAATATTCTGTATACCTTTTTTCTGTTTTGGCTGTTATATGTGGTGTTCAATAAAGAGTCATTGTATTGTATTGTATTGTATAATCTTGTTTCATCGAACTCTACTGTCGAGGTCAAGGTGACTTATTATGTAGTGTCACGCAATCCATAAAAAGCAGCTTCGCGACACGGATATTTGCTAAGCTTTATCACTACATGTACATACATACACAGAGCAGCAGACAGAGCCTAAGGTAACAAGACCTAAAGGCCACGTTTAGCATGATTGTGGGCGTATAGGTGCAAAGGGGAATCAAAATAGTGATGGGTTACTAGCTGCATCGCCTATAACATGATTCCTATTTTCGTCCATTCGTCGTTTTACCATCTGCGCCGGAAGAGATGCAACTGCTACATTCTATGATTTTCCTTCACTCGCAGTATAAACTAAGTCGCTTCCCGCTGTCTATCTCTATGTATGCTTAGATCTTTAAAACAACGCAACTGATTTTGATGCGCGTTTTGTTACAGATAAAGTGATTCAAGAGAAAGGTTTATATGTATAATACATGCATATTATAGGTAGAAAAACGCTGATTGCACCCGTGCGAAGCCGGGGCGGGTCGCTAGTACCTATGTCAATAAAGCTGTCGTAACAAGATTTGGGTTTGGTTACAATCCATGTGGTTTTCACCATGAAACTACCGTGATACTGATCATAATTAAAAAAACACGGATAACTCAGTTACAAAAGTCGAATGTTGCTCGACATGTTTCGGACTAGTTCGTAGTCTATCCTCCCGGAGCGCTCGCACGGGGGGAAGAAGGACTACGTACTATTCTGAAACATGTCGAGCAACATTAAACTTTTGTACTTGAGTTATCCGTTTTTGTAATTATCCATGTGGTTTGTAAATTCGAAAAGATAAAATTGAAAGAATGAAAAAAATAATAGTTTTGCCGCCACAAATCTAAATAGGAATGTCCAATTGAACTCGCCCAGCCATCTGCTGAAATATTAAACTGCAGAATAATTTTACACCTGGTATTTTGTTGAAGGGGAAGACGGGCATCACCATACATTGTAAGTCTTCTTCAATTCGATCGACAAGCGCAGCGTCCACCAACGAGGTGGACGGATGACCTGGTTAAAGTCGCGTGTGCACGGTGGATGCAAGCCGCTTCCAACCGAGGCAACTGAATGTCTATGGGGGAGGTCTATGTCCAACAGCACGTTCTATGGCTGATAAGATGACGATGAAAATTAAATCGCTTCTTTGACGCCAATGGTTTCTTTACTCACCAGTTGGCGCCACTGTTGACTAAGGTCCAGAGGTATAGCTGTCAAAGACGACTTTATAAGATCGGCGCAGAAAAAAAAATTAAGTCTTGAATCTCATTAAGTTTATTAATTATAATAGTATCATCATTATCACTCGATAATGATGATACTATTATAATTAATTAACTTAATGAGCTATGCCGCAATGTATTGCAGTTCCGCTTTGTTCGGAAAAAAAATCGCTTTCAAAGCATTCACATTCATCGCCAAATAATCCATATTTGCGACAAATTCACGAGGGAGATTACTTTTCAACAGTTAAATGAAAGAAATTATATTTTATGTCACGGAGCCCGCCAAAACCAGTGAAAAGCGAATGTCGTGGGACCTCACGCGACACTAGCGCCTCTAGTGGCAAACTCACACGCGATACATAGCCCCCATTGAAAAATCCTGAGGAACTAAACAACCGCCTGCTAAAAAAACGCCGATAAACCTTCTATAAATGGTTGGACGAGTTGACTTCAGTGTATTTTTAGTTTCCATGTGAGACTATCTCAATTGTTGCCTCAATAGCAAGGAAGTCGCCAATGATGGCGTGTCTGTATAATCAGCTTAAGGCACGACGTCCATTCACGAGATTAACTGGTAAATCTTTGTGGCTCTGTCTACCCCATAAGGGATATAGACGTATCTTTGTGGCTTGTTCTGACCATGATTATCTTTAGTACGGCTTTTTTTGCGTTAACAACCATTGATCATGTAGGGTTCCGCGCCCGAAAGGTAAATGGACCCTATCACTAAGACGTCAGACCGTCTTTCACCAGGCTGTGTCTCATGAACTATAGCTAAACAGTTGCAATTTTCACAGATGATGTATTTCTGTAGCCGCTATAACAACAAATACTGAAAAAAAGGATATTGTATGTCTGTCTGTCTATGTCCTAACACAGTATACATTTTGTTTAAGAGCAGGGCGCTTCTAATACTAGATTTTATGATAACTTGCCAAATTCGCGAGTCCGACGTACACTTGGCCGGTTTTTTATATTGTAGCGACCCTAGCGCCACCTAGTTGGCCTCTACATAACTACTACGACACACGAATAGCTAGCGCCAGTTCTAATGACAGCTGTCACATCGTTCTACATGCCACTAACGAAGTTTCTCAACGCGGCTGCATAATAGTCCAAGATCCCAGAGCGATCAGGCATAACTTATTTTCTGACGAATGAAACCTTAAGTTTTCAGTAGCGTCTCGTGTGCCTTGAATACCTACGCGCTTGTGAAAACTTGCCGAGTGACACCTGGGCAGGTACACACAGCAAAGCTATTCGGTAAGCAGAATAGATACGGCGCGAGCGTGCGTAGATGCTTACCTGATTATTTTGCCGTGTGTACATGTCTGATTTTTGAATATGTTATTGAAATATTTATTTAAAACTTATATTCAATCAGTCAGACAAATCAGAGTGACCAAACATCCCCTAAGACAAAAAATATTCAGCCAGAAGTATACATAGTGCTCTCGCCCTCATACTTCTGACTGAATATTTTTTGTCTTAGGGGATGTTTGGTCACTCTGATTTGTCTGACTGATTGAATATAAGTTTTAAATAAATATTTCAATAACATATTCAAAAATCAGACATGTACACACGGCAAAATAATCAGGTAAGCACCTACGCACGCTCGCGCCGTATCTATCCTGCTTACCGAATAGCTTTGCTGTGTGTACCTGCCCAGGTGTCACTCGGCAAGTTTTCACAAGCGCGTAGGTATTCAAGGCACACGAGACGCTACTGAAAACTTAAGGTTTCATTCGTCAGAAAATAAGTTATGTCTGATCGCTCTGGGATCTTACTCTATAAATACAACTCTCAACTATCTTTCTTCGGACTTCGGTCCCCGGGCATTACTCTACCTGGAGAGATATCTCTATTGTGGCACCCTCCACAATATCTATCACGACTCAATGCATTGGAATTATTTAAAATTGATTTGTAGCAAACTTGTTGGTGGACGCTGAACCTTAGTCAATTGCGTGACGTCTATATAATGATAGCATTCACATTATGCACGTACAAGAATAATGAACTCAACTCGAAAATTCTTCGTGTCCTTTTTAAAGGCGGATCTGCTTAATTAGACAGACAACTTTTCTCAAACATTGTCGTGAATATCGTCATTTTATTCTAAGTAACAGAACACGAAGGGCCTTGTTGACGACCGAATTACATTGCAGGCGCGATTTTCTGACCATAAGTCGGATTACTTATGCTGGTCTGGGAGTAAAGAAAATAACATCCTATTTTGCAGATGATTGTTCAATAGTTATAAGTGGTGATGACACTGTACAGTACGAAGATGAAGTCAATAAGGTGTTTAATGATGTTAATAAATGGCTAGAGACAAACTACCTGAAAGTAAGCTTAGAAAATGCATGGAATTTTATTCTCCACGTGGCAAATCGTCACAAATTAAAATAGAATACTAAGGTTTTAAACTTGATAATGCTGACATGACATGCTGATGATATTTAATTTCCATGCTGGTCTGGGAGCAAAGAAAAAACATAGAATGTACCAGTTGCTTCTCGTCCCGCGCAGATCGTAAAAGCCCATCGAGACAATGGGCTAAATTCTAAGGAATCATGTTATAGGCAATGCGGCTAGCAACCCATCACTATTTTGATCCTTTCCATCTAGACGCCTACAATCGTGCTAAACGTGGCCTTTAGGTCTTATTACCTCAGGCTCTGTCTACCCCGTAAGGGATATAGACGTGATTTGTGTGATAATGTAGATTCCGTGAAATTCTTGAAAGTCACGTACCAATTGGTTTAAACATTCGGATTTATGTAATGATGAAATTGAGTAGATTTGCTTATAATGCTTTAAAACGGTTAAGAATGGTTTCTAGCGAACTTGCTGCTCTGGTAGCCTTCCACTCGTATGTCATGTCAAACCTGCGGTATGGGGTTTTTTGTGGGGAAATGTTGGTAATAAGGACCAAGTATTCAGACTGCAGAAGAGATGCCTTCGTGCGGTATATGGCCTAAATTGTACTGAAACATGTCGGCTACTATTTCGAGACAAAAAAATACGAACGTTTCCTGCTTTATACATTTATGGACTATGGATAGTGTTTTGTTACGAATAATATAAGTACCTATGTTTACACGTAGATACCCAAGATTAAGACTTCAAGCAAAATACGGTTTCGATATTATATGTGTCTTTAATCTAAATGTCCATTTTTCTTAAATAGTGTTGTAAGTATGAGTGCAAAAATGTATAATAAATTGCCGATTGAAATAAAACAATTACCTCTTGCACCTTTTATACGGAAACTTTATAACTGGTTGGTAAATGAATGTTTATACAGTTTGACTCATTTTTTATCCTTGAAATATTGTACCCAAACATCTTTTCACAATGTGTTCGATATTTATTGAATGTAATGACATAATCAAAGTCTGTGTA
The DNA here is from genome assembly GCA_932294345.1 of Pandemis cinnamomeana. NCBI lineage: Eukaryota > Metazoa > Arthropoda > Insecta > Lepidoptera > Tortricidae > Pandemis > Pandemis cinnamomeana. The sequence goes on along the minus strand of OW028724.1, from coordinate 3,095,005 downwards.
ATTGTAATCATTGTTATTATCTTTTATTAATATAATATTGACATTCAGCTTTATGTAATAGACGTAATAATTATAATTAAGATTATTTGAATATTGTACGCCTCTCTGAGGCAGGACATGACGAACTATCACTAAAATATAAAACATAGAATTGACCAGTTGCTTCTCTTTCCAAGCAGATGGTAAAAGCCCATGGAGGGAATGGGCGAAAGTCTTAGGAATCATGTTATAGGCGATGCGGCTAGCAACCGATCGTATTTTAATTTCCCTTTCCACCTATTAAGTTAATAAGCTTTGTCATTAAAGTGTACTTGTACTTAGAGTAAACGTATAAATTTCAAATCTATCCGACCGCTGGAATAACCATTTTTTTTTTGCATATTTCAAAAATAACTTAAAAGTATAACGAACTTTTAAAAATGAATTAACTATTTTACAAAATCGAATTTAAAACTGCCACCGAAAAATTTTTACTGAAGTAAATGTAACAATTATTGTGTTAAAACGATGCACTTTTTATTAATATCTTTATAATATACAACACATAATATATATTTAAAAAAAACTATCATAAACTCCGTAATTACAAAACTATACAATTTTAAAACGCAACTAATTATAAGCGAACGCACCAAAATACTACTCCATTCAATTCCACAATATCACACTAGAGTCCAAATAATTACCAAGATGCCCAACCGAAACTTGTTAATGTAAACAAACAAAACAAATAACAACAAGACAATAGCGACCAATTCAATGGAGGTCAAAACCGACGCACAGATTCCTGATAAAACTGTCCTATTCCAAAACTCTACAACTCCAAATCTTAATTAAAATCTAACCTGTTATAACAGCAGCGTATTGGCGCAGCAGAGACCCTTTTATTTCAGTCATTATCAATGATTAACTTATCATTTTCATTTCACAATTTTTAATCATTAACGCACGACCACCGCGACGGATAAAACTTGGATTCTGTGGCACTTAATCGAACGTTGTTGTAATAATGCTTGTACGATTTGGCTCTTCAAAATGCAACTCAATTACACATACATAAAGTCCATAGCACACTGTTGCATCTGCCGTTGCCACCGTCTACTAGAGTTTCAACCACCAACGCAAAGCACTGGCCCCTGTCGCGTTGTATCAAAACCATGACGCGTTCAACTTGAATAGATCATTCACCACTTCGATTCAGAGCCGGCAATGTATGTGGTAGTGTTCAAAATATACAGAAGTTGTACTTTCACTTATGTTTTATGGATACCTTGGTTGCGAAATCATCACTTGCAGTACCAATGGTATATGTTTATAGTTACTATAGCCATGATAAGGTTAGCAAATTTGTTAAATTGTCAAATGTCAGGTAATTTGTTGACAAGTCTTTTGAACTGCATTTATAAATAAGAAATGCAAAAATATATGCGAGGAAACTGAGAGCTAAAAGGAAGCTAAGTGCGAAAATAGAACGAAGAAAAAAAAGAAAAAAGAAAGATTATATTACTTCCATGCTGGTCTGGGAGTATAGAAGAAACATAGAATGTATCAGTTGCTTCTCTTCCCGCGCAGATGGTAAAAGCCCATCGAGGGAATGAGCGAAACTTTTAGGAATCATGAATGTTATAGGCGATGCGGCTAGTAACCCATCACTATTTTGATTTCCCTTTCCACCTATACGCCCACAATCATGCTAGACGTGGCCTAAAGGTTTTGTTATTTTAGGCTCTGCCTACCCCGTAAGGGATAAATACGTCATATGTGTATGTATGTGTTTACAAAATAGAGACAGAAATATTCGTGTTTTTTTGCTGACTCTATTACGACAACGGCCATGAACTACTGAGAGTATTCCGTGACTTCGCTCGGATAACTACAATGTACAAGCATTTCATTGTTAAATAATTAAGGTAACTAATACTAAAAAGAAGAATATTAGTAGTTTTGTAACTTTGTAACGAGTAAACTCAAAACTTAGCAAACTTAGTGTTTAACAAAATGTCAATATCAAGCAGCAGCTTCAAATCCAAAATGGTGATTTTTTGAAAAATGGTTATTTATATGACGAATTAAGCAAATAAAAAGAAAAATTGTTCCGATTAATACATGAAGACCATGAAATCCAGTAGCTATAAAAAAAGTGGATCCATAAATTCTATCAGCAATTGTAAAAGGAGCTTCAATATATTCATATGCTTGCAATATTGAAAAATAAATTCCTAGTATTACAGTAATAAATAAACCTTGAGTTGTTTGGGTTAAATTATTTTCTATAAGTGCATGATGGGCTCATGTAACAGTAATTCCTGATGTGATTAGAATAATTGTATTTAATAAGGGGATTTGAAATGGGTTAAAGGGGATAATTCTAATTGGGGGTCAAGTTATTCCAATTTCAATATTAGGGGAAAGTCTTCTGTGGAAAAAAGCTCAAAAAAAAGAAATAAAAAAAAAAACTTCAGAGATAATAAATAGAATTATTCCTCAACGTAATCCTTTTGAAACTAAAATTGTATGTTTACCTTGTATAGTTCCTTCACGACAAATATCTCGTCATCATTGATATATTGTTAATAAGGTAATGATATATCCTAAAATTAATAAATTTATGTTAAAATTATGAAATCATTTTACTATTCCTGTAACTATTGTTAGAACTCCAATTGCACCTGTTAAAGGTCATGGGCTGTAATCAACTAAATGGTAGGGGTGATTGTGGTGAGTTGTCATTAATAACTAATTAACTTCACTAGCATAAAGATTTCTTAAAATTGAAATTACATAAGATTGAATTACTGCTACTGCAGATTCTAAAATTATTAATAAAATTTGGATAATTACTAAGAATATAATAAAATAGGATGCTATGTTAGGTCCTGTTCTTCTTAAAAGAGTTATTAATAAATGTCCAGCAATTATATTTGCTGTTAATCGTACAGCTAAGGTTCCTGGTCGAATAATATTACTAATAGTTTCGATTAATACTATAAAAGGCATTAAAATACCAGGAGTTCCTTGGGGAATTATGTGTGCAAATATATGTTGGGAGTTATTAATTCATCCATATAATATAAATCTTAATCATAATGGTAATGAAATTGAAAGAGATAAAGTTAAATGACTAGTTCTAGTAAAAATGTAAGGAAATAGTCCTAAAAAATTATTAAATAAGATGAATGAAAATATTGAAATAAAAATAAAAGTGGATCCATTGAATCTTTTTACCCCTAATAAAATTTTAAATTCTTTATGAAGTGTATTTAAAATTATTCTTCATAATATTAAAAATCGATTAGGAATTAATCAATATGAGTAAGGTAAAAATATTAATCCTATAAATGTTCTAATTCAATTAATAGGTATATTAAATAGGTTAGTTATAGGATCAAAAATTGAGAATAAATTATTTATCATTTTCAATTTAGATTTTTATATGTAATTTTTTTATTGGGATTTGTATTGTTTAATTTTAAATTAAAAATATAATAATTTATAATATTAAATATAATAAAAATACAAATAAAAAAAAAGAAAGATAGTATTCAATTAATGGGTATTATTTGAGGGATAAAAGAATATTACTATTGTAATAATTTAAATTTGACATATTTATGTTATAAATTAACTAATTCTTTATTTAAAAAAGTATTATTTCATTAGAAGTAATTGCTAACTTACTATAAAATGGTTTAAGAGACCAGTACTTGCTTTCAGTCATCTAATGATGAATAATTGTTAATTCAATTAATGAAATTTTTAATTGAAATTCTTTCAATTACAATTGGCATAAAACTATGGTTAGCGCCACAAATTTCAGAACATTGACCATAAAAAATTCCAGGGCGATTAATAAAAAAATTAGTTTGATTTAAACGACCTGGATTAGCGTCTACTTTTACCCCTAATGAGGGAATAGTTCAAGAGTGAATTACATCAGTTGCAGTTACTATAATTCGAATTTGATTATTTATAGGTAAAATAATTCGATTATCTACATCTAGTAATCGAAAATTATTGTTTTTTATTTCATTAATAGGAATTATATAAGAATCAAATTGAATATTATTAAAATCAGAATATTCATAAGTTCAATATCATTGATGTCCAATTGATTTTAAAGTAATTAAAGGGTTATTAAGTTCATCAAGTAAGTAAAGTAGTCGTAAAGATGGTAAAGCAATAAAAATTAAAGTAATAGCTGGTAAAATTGTTCAAATTAATTCAATTATTTGTCCTTCTAATAAAAATCGATTAGTATAAGAATTAAAAAATAAGCTAATTATTAAATAGCCTACTAAAATAGTGATTATAATTAAAATAACTAAAGTATGATCATGAAAAAAGATAATTTGTTCTATTAAAGGAGAAGCTCTATTTTTGGGCGTTTAGCTGGAAAGGAAAATCAAAATAGTGATGGGTTGCTAGCCGCATCGCCTATAACATGATTCCTAAGACGTTCACCCATTCCCTCGATGGGCTTTTACCATCTGCGCGGGAAGAGAAGCAACCGGTAAATTCTATGTTTTTTCTTTACACCCAGACCAGCATGGATGAACCTTGTTTTATACTATGTAGTAATTATAATCGACACCTTTATCGATTTGTCGAAATTCCCGCGGGATAGGGAATAAAGACTTAATTTATTCGAAGTCACGAGCAAGACTTTCTTTACCTACTGATATCAATTTTTTTTTATATGAATAGGAAGGCAAACGAGCAAGTGGGTCACCTGATAGTAAGTGATCACCACTGCCCATAGACACCCGCAACCCCGGAGGGATTGCAGATGCGTTGCCAGCCTAGAGGACTAAGATGAAATGCCTCTTGTGCCCGTAATTTCCCCGGCTGTCTTACTCTCCACACCGGAACACAGCAGTGCAAGCACTGCTACTTAGCGGCAGGATTAGCGAGTAAGATGGAGGTAGCGATCCGGACGGACCTTGCACAAGGCCCTACCACCCAAAAAAATTGTGCTTGAACGAAGACGCGGCAAAAATTAGTGTTGTAATAAAACTTATACGTGTCGTCATTACATCTGACCCTATGACAGTATCTCTTTTATCCCTGTCTGATCTGACAGAGGTGACTTCATTCCTGGAATTGGCATATTTGGTATGCCACCGATAACCCTTGTCACATGCCACAAGTACAGTCCGCGAAGAATATGCGGGTGGTAGGGCCTTGTGCAAGGTTCGTCCGGATCGCTACCACCATTTTACTCGCTAATCCTGCCGCTAAGTAGCAGTGCTTGCACTGCTGTGTTCCGGTGTGGAGAGTAAGACAGCCGGGGACATTACGGGCACAAGAGGCATTGCATCTTAGTCCTCTAGGTTGGCAACGCATCTGCAATCCCTCCGGGGTTGCGGGTGTCTATGGGCAGTGGTGATCACTTACCATGAGGTGACCCACTTGCTCATTTGCCTTCCTATTCATATTAAAAAAAAAAACAAGAACAAAATAGTTTCCACCAACATCACCTCGATAGTTGGTGCTCCAACACCGTGCGATTTAAGCGGTCTTTCTTGCCCCGTACGTGCAAAATTTGGAATGGGCTGGCGGCTGGGGTTTTTCCAACTGGCTACGATATGGGTACCTTCAAGAGGCGTGTGTATCATTTCTTGCAAGGCCGGCAACGCGCTAGCAGTCCCATTGGTGCTGTAGTTGTCCATACAACCCATTACAACCCTCGATTTTGTCCCCTTGTCGCATAATTTTTGTACGGCGTTGCGGAATAATGGATTAGAAGCTGTATTGAAACAGTATGAAACTGATGCCGTACAGAATGAAATGACCAAATTTACCCTGGAAATTGTCAGAAAATAAAATAAAAAATACCGACTTTGTGGCGCACCATTTTTTTACGCTTTCTTATTATTTTTCATGGATCTATCGATGGTAAAAATGCCGTACAAAAACATATGACCAAAATGGACTCACTCTACCTTCACTTTTGAATTCTCACCAGCACTCAGTTGGACAGCTTACAAGTGACGGCATAGTGCTGAATCTTATTATTTTATGCTCTTACATCGTCCTATACACGTCACCTGGTGGTTCATATGACCCACATTTTTTGGACATGGGCCTGTGTAAATTTTAAATAATGTAAGACATAATAATAAACTACACATAATAGATAAATACGATAAACTAATACACAATAAATAAAATATACTACATAATATATAAATATATACATACACATACAAAGTTACAAAACACATCACATTCATTTAAGAGGATTTAAGAGGATGATAAGATGATGATCAATCTATAATATAAAAAAGAATCGCAAAATGTGTTGCTAAGCGCAAATCTCGAGAGCAGCTGAACCGATTTCGCTAATTCCTTTTTTGGAATAGTCCTTGAAGTACGGGGATGGTTCTTACGGAGAGAAAAAAAAAAAAAAATCGACTGTTAGGCGGTACGAAGTTCGCCGGGTCAGCTAGTTTTATTATAAAAATATGGCTCTATCCACTGAATAATTATGCCAAGCATAGACAAACCCAAATTATAAAGCACACAAAAACAACGTCTCCTGCCCCAGCTATATATTCAAAGGAAATTCCGTTGCTGGAATTTCAGGACTTGTTATTTTTCTTTTCAGACAAATGTTTTTGCAGTCAGCTTTTTGTTCCCGAACAGACTTGAAATAAAACGATTCACGCCGGTCTGGAGCAAAGAGAAAACATACATTGTACCAGTTGCATCTTTTCCCACGCAGATGGTAAAAGCTCATCGAGAGAATCGGTGCAAATCAAAATCATGTTATAGGCCATGCGACAAGCAACCCGTCACTATTTTTATTCTACTTCCCACCTATCAGCCCGCAATCCTGGGGTCCTAGTGAAAAGGGGGATAAGTCTGATATAAATGAAAACCATTTTCTATTCTATTGTAAAAGGGGTTAAGTCTAAAATAGCTACGTAGAAAATTCAGAATTATACCCCTTTTCACTAGGACCCCAGATTATCATGCTAAACATGGCCTTTAGGTCTTGTTACCTTAGGCTTTGTCTACCCTGTAAGGGATACATACACATACATACACAAATCACGTCTTTATATCCCTTACGGGGTAGACAAAGCCTAAGGTAACAGGTACCTACAGGCCACAATTAGCAAGATTCGGGGTGTATAGGTGGAAAATGGAATCGAAATAGTGATGGGTCGCTAGCCTCATCGCCTACAACATGATTCCTATTTCTAAACGTCAGTGAAAATTAGAACACAGAAAAATCCGAAAAGTAAAGCTATGGCCGGGAATCGAACCCGGATCCTCGTCATTCCGTGACGCGTGCTATACCCCTACACCACCCATAGCAGGTGGGCAGTCTTCGAATGATTCCTATGTTTCGCCCATTCCCTCGATGGTATTTTACCATCTGCGCGGGTAGAGAAGCAACTGGTCCATTCTATGTTTTTTCTTTGCTCAGACCAGCATGGAAGAAGGGAGGAGGGATCTGTACAAAACCAGAACAAAGACCAGATTTATGTACGTATGTATGTATAAAACCAATTAATTGTTTTAAAAATGGTAGCTATATTTTACGCGCACCTAATTACACTCCGAAATTCGATTTTCGAAGTTTGTTTTGTGCTCACTAATCGTCGTGAATTTGAGAGTGAAAGGGACGGACACGAACTTCGAAAGTCAAATTTCGAAACAGCCTTGATTAAACCGCGGGGGTTGATTGACCGTGTCAGAAGTCAGTTCAGTTGTTGTACACAAGTTGGCCACAACAAGGGCACGTGCCAACGTCACGCTGACACGTGCCTTCGGTGTTCCGAAATTCACTGGACATGTGGCAATTAACTTCAGATCTATAGACGCTGTTAAAGAAAGAAAGAAAGATAACACAAATATAAGATAATATACACAATTTTATAGAAAATAAACAAAAAAAACATAGACATGAAAAATAGATCATCAGCGTTGTGTGTCTTCGCAAAAGTGAAACGGTCGCTGGCTCAGCATTACGCTGAGGTGTTAGACACCTGCAGCACTGATTTAACTATCTTTGTCCATGGATGGTCCTTACCATCAGGTAACTCTGAGTGACTGACTCGCACTTGGCAGTTTTACATTTTTTTAGATCAGTCTTCTAGACTATGACCAGGGCGATGTAGAGATATGCTCCTTCTCCCATTAGTATGACAGGACATCGGTTCTTTTGAATTTATTATATTTATTATTTACTTTCTAAGTCTATATTACTCTTTTAAGTTTCTTGCGGCGCATTTTTCTTGGCAATGATGGTATTTCCGAATGCGCTGGTAGTTTCAAAAAGACATGTAAAAGAGCCATTGGCGGCCAATTTGCAAAAATAAATTTTCATTTTCATTTTCATTTTCACTTGATCTGTTTTTTATTAATACCATTAATGTTAAATTGCTGACCGTGTTTACAATTAACCATAATTAATTGCCGTTTTGACACAACAAGTGGTGCTAGAAATCCTTCAGTAAATCTGTCACTTCGTCTCGTTATTTCTTCATTATATAGCACTATATGAGTAAGTACTGTATAACAAGTAATTGATCCACAATTTATATTACTAAAATTATAGCTGGTAACTCCCATATAACTCGAGATTGATTTGTGGTGTTTAACAAAGAGTATTTGTATTATATGTATTGTAATTAAACGTTTCATTCTTCGACACACGCACACACACATTTTTTTTTTTTTTTTTTTTATATGAATAGGAAGGCAAACGAGCAAGTGCGTCACCTGATGGTAAGTGATCACCACTGCCCATAGACACCCGCAACCCCGGAGGGATTGCAGATGCGTTGCCAACCTAGAGGATTAAGATGAAATGCCTCTTGTGCCCGTAATTTCCCCGGCTGTCTTACTCTCCACACCGGAACACAGCAGTACAAGCACTGCTACTTAGCGGCAGGATTAGCGAGTAAGATGGTGGTAGCGATCCGGACGGACCTTGCACAAGGCCCTACCACCCGCATATTTGAGACACACACACACAGAGACGAAACCCATCTTTTTGCGTTGGGGGTTATAAAGGAAGAGGTTCTAAATTCTCTTGTATTTTTTTTATCCAAAATTACGTGGAAAAAGGTTAGCTCTTGTTTTATCAAACTCCAACCAGCCAAAAATTCCACATAAACATTTTTTCCAGAATTTTAATAGGAATGTTGAGTTTTTCTTAGTCATGCAGAATCGTTTACCCTATCAATTCTCATGCAAGAAAAAGTGTGTCCCAGATTTAACTTTGGAATTTATTTTCCTGTTCGTCACGTTCCATACATACCTATATTAAAAAAGTGACGTACTGGATCGACAAGGCAAACGATTCTGAGTAAGAAAAACCCAAAATCATTAAATTAAAAATTAAAAAATAAAATGTTCATGTAGGTTTTTTTTGAAAAAGCTCATCTGCATGAATAGAAAAGATTCAACGGGAGCGTTTTGTAGCCTATGAGGGTTGCCAGACGTCTACTTGAATGTTCTTCCATGCAGAACCGAATTAAATAGCGTTCTCTCCTGCTTTGACGCGTGAGTGATAGGCACCTCACCAAGGATCATGGCGTCTTGATTGTCACAGACGACGCTCGTAATCTAATCGGGTGTCTCCGGATTACGGAGCCGGTTCGGGTTCGTTAACGGAGTTTGCTGATTGGCTACTGTAGGCCGCCACAGAGTAAGAACGTAGATATGACACATCATAAAAAGATACAAGGGGCCCGATATTGAAAGATATCTTTAAAACTTCGTTTAGGTCCGTCCGGATCGCTACCACCATCTTACTCGCTAATCCTGCCGCTAAGTAGCAGTGCTTGCACTGCTGTGTTCCGGTGTGGAGAGTAAGACAGACGGAGAAATTACGGACACAAGAGGCATTTCATCTTAATCCTCTAGGTTGGCAACGCATCTGCAATCCCTCCGGGGTTGCGGGTGTCTATGGGCAGTGGTGATCACTTACCGTCAGGTGACCCACTTGCTCGTTTGCCTTCCTATTCATATAAAAAAAAAAAAAAAACTATAGATCTAATTAAAACGTTCACTAGTTCACGTTATTAACGAGTAAATTGTCTTCTATGCTACTAGTATTTCAAATTCAGTAAAAAAAATCACCTTTTTCGAGTGTTATTTTCACATATCCCAGTGGTACCTACAAAATTTGGCCCAGTCTCCAAACAAAATTACCTATATTGCATACCTACCTACGAGGGCCACATTTTTTTGCCGCTGCGTATATCTTACGTCTTTCAAAATTCATCACGTCATCATCATCATCTCCAGCCTATACACGTCCCACTGCTGGCCACAGGCCTCCTCCCAGAACTAAAGGCCTTGGGCTATAGTTGAATTGCTTCGCAGATGTGTGCAGGTTTCCTCGCGATGTTTTCCTTCACCGAAAAGCTCATGGTAAATTTCAAATGTTATATCGCACTTAAATTCCGAAAAACTCAGAGGTGTGAGCCTGGGGTAGAACCCACGGCCCTCTGCTTGAGAGGTCACTGGTCAAACCACGAGGCTACCACGGCTTTCAAAACTATCCCGGAATATTTCAGCGGGTGGTTGGTCTTCCGTAAGGGATAAAGACGTGATTTATGTATGTATGTATGTATGTATATGGTTGGGTTAGTTTTATCGAACAGCCCTGTAAACGGTTACCTCCACGTGTGGTCAAGAGCTGCGGCTCGTTTTTGGATCCGACCGAGGGGAAGAGCAGTGTTTGGTCCGGTGCACCCTAGGCATCGCTAATGATTTCCTGGCAGTTTCTGAGGGATATCATTGACCGTTGGCTAAGACCCCGACATTTTGCCACAAGATGTTTTAAATTTATTTTTTACCGCACTCTTGTCATTTAAACTGACATTGGCTCAAGCCTTACGGCCGCCATTAAGGAGAAAAAAAAGAAAAAGCCTACAAAACGTTATGAATAAGGGGGCAACTGTTTGTCCTATCTGCGTCTGTCTAATATTCTTTGCGGTACCGTTGCGGCATACGTATTCGGTTAACGAATTCTACGAACCACATATATACATATATATATACACGAGGCGAATGCAAAATTCAAATTCATTTTTGATTGCAACTTCAAACTGGGGCGGAAGTTAGTAATTGTTCTGTCGATTCGGATAGTTTTTTCGAATTGTTAGATTCACGTCGAATGTTGGATGGTTGAGTTTCAGGAGTGTTGCAAATTATATTTTTTTGTATTACCTACTACAAAACCCTTGAAGTGGAATATATTATTCTCCAAACGCCTCTGTAAACAAACCAATTTCATGTAAATTCCTACACAATTACTCATTGTATGCAATTAATATCACATCTATGGGTGGTGTAGGGGTATACTCGTATAGCATGCGTCACGGAATAACGAGGATCCGGGTTCGATTCCCGGCCATAGCCATACTTTTCGGATTTTTCAGTGTCGTTTAGAAATTTCCATCGGAATATTGAAGGATCATACTTGATATCTCACGACATTTTATAATAAAAAAAGATGAATACAGGACAACACACATGCACAAAGGCGAACTTATCCCTAAAAGGGATCTATTCCAGTTAAAAAAAAGTGAGACACATTTTGTCTTGTATAAAACATCGATAGGGTAAATGATTCTGTAAGAAAAGCCCAAAATAGTTAAATTCTGGAAAAAGTGTTTATGTGGACTTTTTTTTAAAACGCTCACTTCTAACTCATTGTCAACAGGCTAAGTTCGAGAAGATAAAACTGATGCTACGTTGTTGCTACTTTTCCACTATGTCTTTTCTTGTCTATGGTCTTGTTTGTGATACCTCCGAAAAACATGTATACATTCTGTCAATAGAAATATAAACAAGTAAATTATGACAGTAACTTCGTAAGACAAATTTTATATGAAAAATCCTTTGTAATTTAATCTAATGCGAACCAAATCTTTCGTGAAATATGAAGCTTTTCAGGCGTTTCACAGCATACCACACTGTTTTCAGTCATATCAGAAATCAGGCAAATTATTGTTTCCCGTAAGTATTGAATACTCTACCTTCTGAAGTAGAATAATATAAACGAAACCCTTTGGTAAATAGTCAATTTCTTCTAGTGAAAAACACAATTAAATCAAGAATACACATACATACCGTCACGCCTCTTTCCCACAGGGGTCGGTAGAGACTACTTTGTTCCACTTGCTACGATTCTGACATACCCTTTCGCTTCATCCACATTCATCAATCTCTTCATACATGCTCGTCGGTTTCGGGTACTCCTGACCTGACCTTTTCCAAAACGTCTCCTATTAGGTCTCCGACCGTCCGTCTAGGCCTTCCCCTCCCAACACAACCATTCACACTCCCCATATAGATCTGTTTAGTTAGTCTACTTTCATCCATCCGCTCTACTAAATGAAGAATACCCTACCTCTGATATATTATTATGAATAACAATGAAGATCTGCTTCTTTTCTGAATTATACCTTGTGTCATTCTCCGTCTTGGTCGCTATAAACCGACCGCTTATGTGAGTCTTCGCCCGCATGGTCCAGGGTCGCTGCGTAGGACGACAAAGGGGACCGAGAGAGGTGCGGAGGGGCCTGCTGCCGCCCGCACCTCTCTCGGCCCCCGCGGTGTGCCGCGTGCGAGGGCTCATTTAAGCGGTCAGTCTATACCAACACTTGCTCGATAATACTACTGTCAAGCAGCAGTGCTTGCGATGCTGTGTTCCAGCGTGGAAAGTAAGACAGTCGATGAAATTATTGTCACTTGAGATATTTTTACTTATCTTCCTAGAACTTCCGTTCATGATTACTTTACCGTTACCCAGGTGACCTTGCTCTTGGTCTTCTATGGAGCCCAGAGTTGCACGACAGCAAGCGGGAAGAAAAACCTAATAAGAACTGACGCCTTACCATGACGTCTTAATGCGATCCAATTCCGATTCACTTTAGGTTCACTGTCTGTCAAATCCACTCTAAAAATGACAGCTCAAACCTGAACTGCGTCGGAATTTAATCGCATTAAGACAGACCCTTACTCCACTGCGACTACAGACCGCTAGCTCCTAGAATGTCATTCGAATTTATATTGCGGTCTCACTCACTCATAGGGGTTTGATAATGGTTTGATACTTGATTGTGCTAGTGGTCCCCGAAACCCGAACGCCATTCTAAGAACTCACGGACTAAAAAGCTTTTCTTTCAACTCCCAGGTCATCAAAGCCACGGCATTTAATATGCTTCAAGCAGTGGACAGCAGAGATGGTGATGGGCATAATAAACAGTGCCATAAATCTCAAATGTTGTTTTCGGGACACTCATTGCAAGCGGATGGTTAGTCTGGGTTTGATTTCGTGTGTGTACTTGACTCCAGTGGCGTAACTATAGGGTGGCAGGAGTGGCAAAAGCTAGCTCTAGGAGGCCCCAAACTGGCTTGGTTTAGAGCACAGAAGGGACGCTGATGCACTTCTTTATATTGAGGAAGGAGCCCCATCTGACGAATTCGCCACGGGCCCCAGACATTATACTAACGCCACTGCTTGACTCATTGATCATATGATCACTAAAGACCAGAGGGCTTTGTCTATAAAATCTTTGGTATGTTTCAACGGGATATAGGCCGCAATAACATTAAGAAAGAAAGAGAAAGAGAAAGAGAAACATTTATTTACACACATTCGATACACGTAGATATAAAACACGGAGAAATACAATATACTAAGAAATAGTACCGATATGGTGTAAAGTGGACCCCAGTAAGCATAATGTTGCGGCAAGCCGCAACACTGTTTTTCAGTTGGACCCAGATAAAATTAAGATTACGAGCTCCTACTTTTTTTTTTTGCGGCGGGAAAATGCGTTACGCATACGACCGCGCCGTGGGGACGGCACGGAATTTATGTGGGACTCTCCTTCCCGGCCCCCCTCCCGAGTGGAAGGAGGCGGGGGAGGCCTACCCACTAAAAACCCGCCGGTATTCCCTCTTTGCCATTGGGGGGGCGCCGCGGGAGCATAAGGGTGTCACCGCGTAACGAGCTCCTAGCTACCACCTTACGGCTTACCTACTGCTGATAATGCTGATGACGATCTGTAACGAGCTCTCGATATAACGCAGTTGGAGCATCATCGCAGGTAGACTGAAGATAATGCAGGACAGACAACTGCGTCGAAATATCGGGATCTCGTTACAGGGCTTCATAATCGTAACAGCCGAAGGACGTCCACTGTTAGACATAGGCCTCCAGTTGCCTCGGTTAGATGCGGCTTGCATCCACCGTAAACTTTAACCAGGTCATCCGTCCACCTCGTTGGTGGACGTCCTACGCTGCGCTTGCCGATCCGCGGCTTCCACTCTAGAACCTTTCGGCCCCAGCGACCGATAAAGCTAATCGCAGTCCCTACCCTGTTGATAAATATGTCCGATGATCTGGCACCTATGTCACCAACATGAGAATTGTCGGTGACAAGCGACAGTTCTGTTTACATTACGAAGTCGACCAGTATCTACGCCGGTTGGCTTCATATTGTCTACCTAGACCTTGCATTTTGAATTGTCATATTGTCGCCGACAATTATTTGTCAAGTTGGTTAGGTAAATAGGGGCCTATTTTATAACGGAGAGGAAATCTTTATGGATGCCCTAGGCACTGGGATGCCTAGGGTTATGTGGGACTCCCCCCCCCCCCCCCTCCGAAGGGGTATAACCAAACTAAAAACTCTCCGGCGTTGCCTCAATCCGGTGTGATGGGGACGCAGTGGGATGCCACTAGAGTTTCACCACAAACGCCCCCCCGGTGGCCCCGGCTTCCGCCAGAACCGCGCCAAGAAGGGTAGGGCCCGTGCGCTGGGCCCGTCTTCCCTTAGACAATGAGACCGTGCAATGCAGATAGGTAATGAAGGTTAAATAGGGGCCTGAATTAACTGTGAGTATTTTTGTGTCCAGAATAAGTAAATAGAATATAGGTAGACTTTACTGGAGTAATAAATAAGGTGTCTTTAAATCGTAAACTGTGAAAATTTATAGTTCCAGTAATAAAATGTGTTCGCGAGTGCGCTACTTAAGTACTAGCGTCTATAAAACATACAGACGATATATTTCATCACTATTATATGCATTACTGAAGTATAAATGCTCGTTTTTCATCCTATTTTATTTATTTAGCTCTCCTAACTACATACATACATAATATATACTCGTAATACCTACATAGGTACATAAATCACGTCTTTATCCCTTACGGGGTAGACAAAGCGCAAGGTAACAAAACCTAAAGGCCACGTTTAGCATGTGTGGGCGTATAGGTGGAAAGAGGAATAGTAGCCTTAAGATACGCGTTATTTCGCTTTCTCTCTCTATAAATTTAAAACGGACCGGGAAACAAAATATTCTTTCATTTTCCTATCAAAATCGATAGGTACCTTATATGCAATCGAAACTGCCGGCAATAACTTTATATTAATTCATAATCGATATAGTTTTATAGTTCCAATAAATTGAGGACGCCTATGCCATGAGGAATCCCGAATTACGCGATAATTTACGTAAAAAAAAGACTGGCATATAAAAGCATATCAACCAATCGGCATCCGTTGTTGTTATTCATTACTCAAAAAGGTTTACAGAACAAAGAAATACCGTATATATCTTGAAATACGATATGTCAACGAGCTATACATCATTTCTATTCGTTACAATTTGTCAGCCTCCATTACATATGACATTTGGAAAGCATTATGTCGCGGAAACAGAATTACTAAACTACCCGCGCGGTCGGGCGCGGGGTAGGACGACAAAGGGGACCTAGAGACGTGCGGGCGGCAGGCGAATACCCGCTCGCACCTCTCCGTCCCCTTTGTCGTCACGAGCGCGCCGCCCGCACCCCTCTCGCTCCCCTTTGTCGTCCTACCCCGCGCCCCTGTACCGCGCGGGCGACTCATTTAAACCGTCGGTGTATAACGATATAACTAACTATATAACTATTACTAAGGGCGAATTTACAACAGTTGGAAGTTCTGCTACTCACTCCTGCGCCATGCTAAGCTCTTCGCTGTTTCTTGCTTTGATCGTCGCTCTACTCCCATTAATGTCAAAAATATAATGTACCTACTCACTCTAAATTGGAGAGTTTACATATTTTTGGCACTTTGTGGTAAGTATAAATTATATTGATGACTTTGACAGTATGTTGTAGCAGCTACACTGCTCTCTTTATGCTCTTCTCTGTCTCTCATACCTAGATAAAAAGTAGCTTATTCCAGACTATAGGTAATACGATACAAAATATTCTGTATTTAACACCACAAATCAGTACAATAACAAGAAAATAAAACAGGGTAGACAAAAGGCGGCCTTATCGCTTAATAGCGCTTTCTACCAGACAACCAATAAAACAAAGAAATACCTAAGTAATATGCCTAATCTCTGTACCATATTTGAAACAGATTGTTCAGCAGTTCTCCCGTGAAAGTGTAACAAACATCCATATTTCCATACATCCTCACAAACTTTTCACATTTATATCATTAGTAGGATGGCAACATTTGTGCGTCTAAGTCGCCTAATGTGTACGCGCTCTAACTTAATCAATCGATCACGTATGTATTCCTTCCGGAAAGTTCCACTACCTTCGCGGGTGAACACTCACCTAACACAGTAAATAAATAGAGCAGTATGGAAACTAGGCTTATTTTTTGAAATAAATACCTACGCTCCAATAGTGTTACGGATGTCGGTTTAATTTTTGTAAAATTGAAAAGCTTTTTATTTAGTGAGCGCTATCTCAGCTATTAAGGCCTGTTTTAAAGTAACTAGCTACACTTAATTAAGAGTATTAGGGTTGGCACCCTTAATTTCCGTAAAAGTGAAACAAATGTTTATTTCGTTTCGATTATAATTAAATAATGGAATAAATTAACTTGTTTATAAATAAAATAGGGTATTTAAATGACAACTTTAACAGTTTAAGATTTTTTTATTCGTCGGTATGTAGGTATTATACATTACTTACTGAAAAATTCTTTCGCCTACTACACGTCCAGAAAGCTCTATTATTAAATTTTATACACACACACACACACACAAATCACGTCTTTATCCCTTACGGGGTATACAGAGTCTAAGGTAACAGATACCTCCAGGCCACATTTAGCAAGATTGCGGGTGTATAGGTGGAAGATGGAATCAAAATAGTGATCGCTGATCGATGATATTTTCGCAAATTCCCTCGATGGGTTTTTACCATGTGCGCGGGTAGAGAAGCAACTAGTACATTCTATGTTTTTTCTTTGCTCCCAGACCAGCATGGAAGGTTATAGGTAAGGTATTAAATTTTGTGGTATGAAAAATTCGCATGTTTCCGCTTAGGGCCCTTGTAGAAGCGCGCATCTATGTGTGCGTTCGTTTCAACTGATTTGTTCGTAGTTTCCTTACTGCTTTAGCTTAATATATATACTGTGCCTAACACGTGGGTGGTTGTGAAGAAAGTTGCGATATTTTACTTTACCCGGGTCCAAAACTAGCTACTGTAAAGACTCCTTCTTTACTCTTTATCGAATTCGAATCTTAAATTTGAATTATTAAAAAATAAACTAGAATTCGAAACAAGAGTGTCAAGAGAGTTGCTTAGGGCTTCCTTGGAAGCAGACGTATTGTTTTAAATAATCGAAAAAGCTAAATAAAATGCTGAACCTATATTAAAAGTTTTATTAAATAGTTTCAAGAGCCATCTGAGCTACATTATCCCGTCGTAGAGTCAGTGCCTCATCAAGGCAGCTCCACACTACCTAGTTTGATAGTTGAAAATGTTCCCAGATATGAAAAAAAGTCATAATTATGTATAGACCGACCGCTTAAATGAGTCATTGCCCGCGCGGCACAGGGACGCGGGGTAGGCGACAAAGGGGACCGAGAGAGGTGCGGGGGGTAGTGCGCCTGCCGCCCGCACCTCTCTCAGACCCCTTTGTCGTCCCACCCCGCGCCCCTGTACTGCGCGGGCGTGTACTCATGTTAAGCAGTCGGTCTGTAAATACTTTTCATCCATGCCGGTCTGGAAGCCAATAAAGAACATAAAATCTACTAGTTGCTTCTCTTCCCGCGCAGATGGAAAATTTTTGAAATCATTGTTATAGGCGATGCAGCGAGCAACCCATCACTATTACTAACTACATAATTTTTATTCATCGTTTTATTCCCTCGTTACTAACTACGTATTTTTTACATCGATTTTCTTACAGAACGTTCTAGAAAACGCAAAGATAATGATCCTACAGGAGATAAACGAGCCGGTTCTGAACATGGCCGTGTCTAAAGCCGCAACCTTCCTCGGGGCCTATGACGTCAACATCATTGATCATGTCGTCTGGGACCAAGATTACGCCGGCAGGTCATTAAACTTTATTATGGATCATTGTAATCAAGGAACTTACTTACTTCCATGCTGGTCTGGGAGCAAAGAAAAAACATAGAATGTACCAGTTGCTTCTCTACCCGCGCAGATGGTAGGTAAAAGCCCATCGAGGGAAGGGGCGAAAATATTAGGAATCATGTTATAGGCGATGAGGCTAGCAAACCCATCACTATTTTGATTCGTTTTCCACTTATACGCCCACAATATTGCTAAATGTGGCCTGTAGGTACCTGTTACCTTAGGCTTTGTCTACCCCGTAAGGGATGACGACGTGATTTATGTGTGTGTGTGTGTGTGTAATCAAGGAAATCTTTCCGAAACATGTGTCATGTCCTAATGACTGTGCTCAGTTGTTTGTTACAAAAAACGTGTAGCCTAGTTGTATAATCTATAGATTGTTCCAATGTAGTTCCGCACTCACCGAGAGATGGCGCTGCCCCCGAATCCAACATGCTAAAGATTGTGTCGCTTTAGTAAAGTGAATGTCAACACAGAAATTTGAATGAATGAAAATTGTAGGCGTTGTTAATATAGTATATTTACATTTATAACCGACTTCGTCGAGTCTTCATAGGTAAAAGTTTGTACACTAGTGGTTTGACCTATGACCTCTCAGGCCTCTGCCTCTGGTCGTGAGTTCGAATTTGCTAAAAGCTTTTCAGTGGAAGAAAACATCGTGAGAACCTATACACAAATAATTACCTAATGTGTTTTATGTACAATAAAGAGTTATACCTACATACAAAAGCGAGAGAGGTTGGCAATGCATATCGCGCATGTGCAAATAATCCTCTAGTGATGAGGATGTTCATGGGTGGTGGTGCTCACTTACCATCATATAACCCACTTACTCGTTTGACTTCCCTGTCTAATAAAAAAAAACATACATACATGCATAAATCACGTCTTTAATCCCTTGCGGGATAGACAGGGCCTTAGGGAACACCAAAAAGCCGCTTAGCATGATTGTGGGCGTATAGGTGGAAAGAATCAAAAATATACTAACTTACTTAAAATTACGTTGCAGACTCTTCTCGTACATGTCGGACGCGATTTTCGTGGCTACGTCGACGCACATGTGCGTCCAGCGGTTCGCTGATCAGTCCACAGTGCCAGTCCTCTGCATGAGATCCCGGACGCACGCCAGCATACAATCCCTGGCGACTGTCATGGCTATCATTGTAAGGGCTCTGCTGATGACGTCACCAGCGCTAGGCTAGCTCGTCCGTAGTTTTATGTATTGATGACTAGATGGCGCTAGAGTCGCTACAGGCAGAGGCTACAGGATATTTAAAGGAATCATCATCAGCCTATGTTAGTCCATTGCTGGACATAGGCCTCCCCTAATGAGCGCCATAGCGCCCTGTCTTTAGCTTGACGCATCCAGCATCTGCCTGCTTTAAAGGAATACTTAGACCTATAGATGCCTCACAGGGACGCTATGGCGACGTCGCTACCTTCCGTAGCTAAACAATCCATAAAGAAAATAAATATTGTATTGACTGTTTAAAGCCAGGGATACACTTGAGGAAAAATGTCTCCGACATGTCTAGCTTGACATGTCTAGCGACATCGTGCGAATTATATAAATAGCGATACGCGACGTGTCGCGCAATGTTGCCAGACTTGTCCAGTGAAGTCCAGTAACGTCGTGCCACTTGTCGCAGGACATTTGTCCTCTAGTGTATCCCTCCGAATATGCTGTAGCGTGTGCCTGTAGCGCACATGTGCGTTCAGCGATTCGCTGATCAGTCCACAGTGCCAGTCCTCTGCATGAGATCCCGGACGCACGCCAGCATACAATCCCTGGCGACTGTCATGGCTATCATTGTAAGGGCTCTGATGACGTCACCGGCGCTAGGCTAGCTCGTCCGTAGTTCTATGTAGTGATGCCTAGATGGCGCTAGAGTCGCTACAGGCAGAGGCTACAGGATATTTAGAGGAATACTTGGACCTATAGAAGCCTCACAGGGACGCTATGGCGACGTCGCTACCTTCCGTAGCTAAACAATCCATAAAGAAATATTGTATTGACTGTATAAAGCCAGGGATACACTTGAGGAAAAATGTCTCCGACATGTCTAGCTTGACATGTCTAGCGACATCGCGCGACTTATATAAATAGCGATGGGTACACGACGTGTCGCGCAATGTTGCCAGACTTGTCCAGTGAAGTCCAGTAACGTCGTGCCACTTGTCGCAGGACATTTGTCCTCTAGTGTATCCCTCCGAATATGCTGTAGCGTGTGCCTGTAGCGCACATGTGCGTTCAGCGGTTCGCTGATCAGTCCACAGTGCCTGTCCTCTGCATGAGATCCCGGACGCACGCCAGCATACAATCCCTGGCGACTGTCATGGCTATCATTGTAAGGGCTCTGCTGATGACGTCACCAGCGCTAGGCTAGCTCGTCCGTAGTTTTATGTAGTGATGACTAGATGGCGCTAGAGTCGCCACAAGCAGAGGCTACAGGATATTTAAAGGAATCATCATCATCATCATCATCAGCCTATGTTAGTCCATTGCTGGACATAGGCCTCCCCTAATGAGCGCCATAGCGCCCTGTCTTTAGCTTGACGCATCCAGCGTCTGCCTGCTTTAAAGGAATACTTAGACCTATAGATGCCTCACAGGGACGCTATGGCGACGTCGCTACCTTCCGTAGCTAAACAATCCATAAAGAAATATTGTATTGACTGTATAAAGCCAGGGATACACTTGAGGAAAAATGTCTCCGACATGTCTAGCGACATCGCGCGACTTATATAAATAGCGATACGCGACGTGTCGCGCAATGTTGCCAGACTTGTCCAGTGAAGTCCAGTAACGTCGTGCCACTTGTCGCAGGACATTTGTCCTCTAGTGTATCCCTCCGAATATGCTGTAGCGTGTGCCTGTAGCGCACATGTGCGTTCAGCGGTTCGCTGATCAGTCCACAGTGCCAGTGCTCTGCATGAGATCCCGGACGCACGCCAGCATACAATCCCTGGCGACTGTCATGGCCATCATTGTAAGGGCTCTGCTGATGACGTCACCGGCGCTAGGCTAGCTCGTCCGTAGTTTTATGTAGTGATGACTAGATGGCGCTAGAGCCGACAACGCACTGGCATCGCGTAAAGCGCTGCGGCTGTCTATGGACAGTGGTGATCATTTACCATCAGGTGACCCACTAGTTCGTTTGTCTGGCCTATCTAACATAAAAAAAAGTCGCTACAAGCAGAGGCTACAGGATATTTAAAGGAATACTTAGAGCTATAGATGCCTCACAGGGACGCTATGGCGACGTCGCTACCTTCCGTAGCTAAACAATCCATAAATAAATATTGTATTGACTGTATAAAGCTATTAGCTGGAAGAGATCCCTTTAAGGGATAAGTTCGCCTTTGTACATCGGTTTTTCACATTACCTGTAAAATTTAATGAAATGAAATATTTATTCGCAGTAAATGTTGTACAAAAAATGAAATGTGTTTTATGTACAATAAATACGTACATACATACATATTAGTGAATAACACGACTGTAATGCACGGACAGTGAATGACTCTCCTGAGGGTAGGACTTGAGCCTGTGAATCATTCTTCGGGACGAGGCGCGGCCCCACACCACGTAGCGGCCTATCTAGACGGCCGAGTAGGGGAGACCGAGGCGAGTTGAGACAGAGGTGAGTTGATACAAAGCCTTTTTCTCTGCACCTATGACAGTTAGCGAGGTTACAACTTCACACAAACTGTGGAGTGTAGAAAGAGCAACGAATTAGCGAAGTTACCAGCCCGATAAACTGCCACAGTTCAGAGAAATCGGCTTTGTATCAACTCACCTCTGTCTCAACTCGCCTCGGTCTCCCCTAACCTCACTACTTATTGTTACGCTATATCAGCATTGTAATGTTGCCAGGAGGAGTTTGGTTCTATGAAATGCGTGAACATTGGCTGGATAGGCCCCCCGCATCCCGTTCTCAACTCGTACCTGCTGCTCTGTCCGATGCTGGGAGCCAACATCAAGTTCAAATGTTGCTGTGACGTAAGCTTAGGTTTCTTAAGTGGGTGACAGACGGGCGAGTAAGTTCGCGTTACGGCTCGACGATTGTACTCGCCTGTGTGTCAGTCTAGTACCTACGCGTACTTTTAGAGTAAAATTACAGGCGAGTAAGTTCAGCGTCATATAGTATGAAACATCCAAAGTGGCCAAAAATTTCGACACCCATACTATTTCTACGGTGTAACGAACTATTTTGGTCGACTTGGATGTTTCAAACTATTATGACGAACTGTGTGCGAACTTACTCGCCTGTATGTCTGTGTCTGACCAAATAAAAAGTAAAGACGTTGGTATGAGACGTTTAACCTCTTTACCGTTACACTACAAATGAAGTGACGAGCTCTGTACGTCACGGGAAAAACAAACGACGAACTAACTTGATTTTTAATTTAATTGCAATAGCCCATGGCAGGCTAAGACACGGATTAGGGGCCCGATTTTTTAAAGCACATTGTGTTAAAATACCACTCGAAAGTTCAGTATGACAAAAAAAAGAGTTTTTACGCAGTTTATTTTTGTAAGTTTATCCTTCGTTATCTTCGTCAAATGTCAACCAACGGTTCTTTTCTTATTCGACA
Source organism: Pandemis cinnamomeana (assembly GCA_932294345.1). Classification (NCBI taxonomy): domain Eukaryota; kingdom Metazoa; phylum Arthropoda; class Insecta; order Lepidoptera; family Tortricidae; genus Pandemis; species Pandemis cinnamomeana. The sequence continues at coordinate 3,072,030 of OW028724.1, read as the reverse complement.
GTAAAGTTGTATGTTTCGTAACAGTGCCATGTAAACTTTATCGAAATTGATTCAGCAAATAAAATTTTATTTAAGATTAATGTGAGACTTTTTATCAACTTTTTTTTTAGGAACAGATCTACATAACTACTTCTAACATAAATAAAAATCATAATTACAAAACTATTTTTTATAAAATGTACACAGTTATCTCCAAATTTAATATATCAGTATTGTATCGAATAAAAATACAATCATTGGAATCAGTCCACAGCCGGCAAAGATCGAAACGAAAGAGAAAAGAAATCGTAGAGTCGAATTACCTACCCTTTTTTGAGAGTTTAAATTCTTTTCAGATATGTCCCGTCAACCCACTTCTTCTAAAAGCGAGCGAGGACATGTGCCAATCGTCCCACACCACCACCACTCGATGCACTAAAAAGGAGGAGGTCTTAGAGCAGTCCTTCGTTCTCATAGCTGGCCCCACCACGAAAAAGAAAGAGAAGATAGAAGTCTTCGAATTCGGCGTAGACGTATGTTTTTTTTATATCCGACTAACTGCCGTCCTTCAGACTAACTGTTACCTTAGGCTCTGTCTACCCCGTAAGGGATGAAGACGTGATTTGTGTGTGTGTGTGTTGTCCTTCGACCATCTTAATCCGGCCCTGTCGCCAAATACTTCTTAGCTGATGCCCACGTCGTAATAACTACCTGCGTCAGCATTTCAGCGTCATTCGTTTAGTGGTTTAAGCTGTGCGTTGATCTATCAGTCAGTCACCGTTGTCTTTTATGTGTGGATACAGACAAAAAGGAAGCTCAAATTTAAGAGGGTCCTAAATAAATGAACGTGACTTTTGTTCCTGGGTAATTTTACCTAGATTTATGCAACTTGAAAATAAGTACTTCCATGCTGGTCTGGGAACAAATGAAAACTATAGGATGACATAGGACGAAAATAGGAATCATGTTAGAGGCGATGCGGCTAGCAACCGTCACTATTTTGATTCCGCTTTCCACCTATACGCCCAGAATCATGCTAAAAGTGGCCTTTTAGGTCTTGTTACTGGGCTCTGTCTACACCGGAAGGGATAAAGACGTGATTTATGTATGTATGAAAATAAGTTTAATTTTCCAGGAGATTCAGCGTGGCACACAATCCCATTGGATATTCTTCCACACTTGCCCGAGAGGAGAAGAAGTTCCAGATGAATTGTTTTACCACTGCAACGCTCGGACATTTAAAGTGTTTGAGAATATGCAATTCATCGCTGCTGCATTGATGGCTAATGCTATAAAAGGATATACATTTTGAGCAATGTAACTCGTACTAAATAAGTCTAACTATTGTCGTTACTAGCAGCAGTAGAACAGAACTTCCACATAATAGGTACTGTCGGCAAGGCCCGGAAATGGTTTAAAAAAGTAGTAGTGAATACGGATTTATTTCGGTTATACTCGGAACTATCAGATGAGACGGCAGGTTGGCTGACTGCAGAATTTAAGATGGCATTTGTTTATAGTGCATCAGTTTAAAGCGATTATTATAGTTCTAAACAAATTAATCTGACAAGATTTCTATGAAAACCGATTTCATGAACAAAACCGTAATAAAAGGTTTTACACCAAGTACATGATAACCGTTTGGAACTATAACTGGTATGCGAGCCTTGCTTGTCAGTTAATGAATGGATGGAGGCCGTTTGTCTGAAACCATTGTCTTGTGATCTGTGTCAGCTTGTAATAAAACGGTTATTAGTTTTTGATTGTTTTACTAAATTTAAATACAATATTCTAGATACTATCTACAAACCTTAAACTAGAAATGTCAACAGTGTTTATTATTTTCTAACAATATTGGCAAAGTTTGCTTTGTATATAATTTTCACAATTTCAAGTTTGTAAGTAAAAAATGACATTCTGTTTTCTACAATTATTCCTAAAATGAATTCACTATTTTGGTTATGAAAACAAATATATTATGTGAGTATAGGGTGATATTATTAATGCAGGGGCAACATTTAGATTCCTTAGATTTAGATTTTTTTATTTTTTTTTTACATAAAATTATAAATAAAATGTTTGAAAAGCCAAAAAAGAAGTTTAAAGAAGTATCACACAGTATCACCCTATGATAATTGTATTAAAAATTACATACTTAATTGATCTATGCGTCAAAATGCAAATGTTTTGTATGACCGTGGCATAGAAAAGTATTTGATTTTGTTTCTTAGAATAAACATCTTTTGAAAATGATGTACTAAAACCCAGCAGCTTTATAATAAACACTCTCAACAGACACTATATCAACACTAATTAGCGGGATTCTTGTACTTTCCTCTCATAAACTTTGGCAAAGGCACTACTCCGGAACAAGGCACTTGTCCATAGTTCTCGCACATGCAGGCCCTGTCGCAACCAGCACCGAAGTTCGCTGGATTATCCTTCTTCTCTGCAGCCACCGCCTCCGCCTCCAAAACCTCCTTAGATTTACCAACGGTGTTCATCAAATGCTCCAACACATCTTCCTTGGATTTATTGTCAATATCTATCAAAACTTGCCTGCCGTCTTCGAAATAACATTTGATAAAAGGCGAAGGAGTCAGGTTCTTCAGCGTAGCTACTTGAACATTCGGGTTTTTGTACTGTATTTGAGGCAAATACCAGAATACGAACTCTTTGGCGCCTGCATTATTTTGTCCGGCTATGTTGTAAGCGACTGAGAATATTTTGATTTTGTCTTTCAGTACCAGTTTCCCAGCGTTTAAGTAGTTCAAAGTGCGACGAATCGGTGCTCTTCCTTTCATGAACGGCATTTTGGTGGTGTGTTTTTGATTTTCAGTGCGGATTTTACGAGTTTTGCTAACCTCAAAATAGCACGTCAAACGTCAATGTCAGATGTCAGAATTTTGACTTTGACATTTGGACCGTTGCGTTTTGTTACGGTGTTGTCATGGTTTGGTCTGAAGTTTTATATAAACGAATAAATTACAGGAAAATGGTTAATTTTTGTATAAGTATAAACCATTGAAATAATGAAATATCACATAATACATAGAAATTTACAACACAATCCTTTTGTTCTGAATGAGGACAAAAATTTGGTATTTTTTTATCTTTTCAATAAATGTTACCAAATATTTAATCTTATCAAAGATATAAAACATGATAACTTAAGTATTCTTAAATCTTTACATCACAATCCTATTAAAGAGTAAGATTAGGTAAAATGCACATTTAGGTATTTTACCTATAATTTTGACCTTAAGCCATTAACTACCTAAGTCAATGGTTAATCCTATATTTAATACAGTCAAGTAAAGCAACTCGCTCAGTTTGATTCTTGTCATGGTTTAAATTTATAAAATAATAGCCGACGCTAATTTTATTAGCTATAAGTTTTTGTTCCAATAAACGTTTCAAACACATTCGTACTGAAGTTATACCCCAGCGCCGCTAGTGTCGCTGCAAATTTTTATGTTAATGTAATTATGATAATTGAATCGTTTTCGTGTTCGAGACGTAGTTACGTAGGCAATCTATCCCTACTAATAATTACAAATGCAAAAGTAACTTAGCGGGTCTGTCTGTTGCGCTTTAATGCCTAAACTACTGAACTGATTTTAGTGAAATTTGGTACAATGATAGTATCAATCCCGGACAACCGCATAGTTCCCGCCGGATGGCGAAAAGCGAATTCTACGCAGACGGAATTGCGGGCAACCGCAAGTAGGTAGGTACCTATAATATAGCCTACTTTTTTTGTTGTGTGTTATTGTCAGAAGAAGGTTCTTATGAAACAAAAATTAGAAAAAAAGAAGGAAGAACATGGAGCGTAGCCGTAGCCGCTAGCTAGTTTAAAAAAAAACTTACAGTGAAGATTCAATTTTAATGGATCTTATGTCAAACTTATAATTCTGCCTAATCCCCTCTAAAGCTAATAAAAATATTAAAAATTATATGTTAATTCTCGATATATATGTATGAGATAACAGATAAGACTCGTTAATGGTCCGAGAAATATTTAAAAGATATCTCCTACGTCTACGATGACGTCGAAGAATTTACAATTTACGTTTAGAAAAGTTTGTAATCTTGTTACTAACTGGCACCCTCGGAGACAACAATGAACTACACCTATACAACTAATTAGATTATTGATTCTCATCAGATAATAATTAAAAGACTTCAGTACCTACCAGGCCATAAAGATTGCACTTCGGTCTTTGGAAAGAGATAATTGACGTCACGTAAGTTAGAGCGAGACAAAGCCGAAATGAGCCGAGAATACTGCGATCTTTATGGACTTAAAGAAAGCTCATATATACAGTTACATATAAAGGTCCGGCCACACCAGTGCGTAAAAGACGCTGACGGCGCGTTTACGCAACAAAATGTATGAAGAAGCGGTGAGAGAACCTGACGCTTGTGACACTGCACTGCGTGTGCGCAGCGGTGTGGTCGCTCCTTTAAGTTACCAAAGTTTTTTTTTAATATTTAAGCTGACAAACGGACATGCGGCCTGATACTGGTTGAAAGTGGTAATGTATACAAAAACCGAGGACTTCTCGGCGATAGATACAGAAATTATAAAATTTGGCACGAACAAAGGCGAAGATGTACCTACTATCCCTAAAAGGGATCTCTTTCAATTTTGTTAACCTTCGAACGATTAACAGAACAACAGAATCCATAGTAGACATAGGTACCTATCAAGAGCAATGACCTAAATTTAGCCTAAACGAATAGATAGGTACCATTGGACAAATTTATTCATGTCCCTCTGTGGAGCCCTGTCGCTGTAAATGTCGTAATGACGGTAGGAACATTTAATTGACAAGGAAAATCATGTGACGTTTACTGTGAGAATGTTCTACGGTGGGGTGGGGCAGGTATCAGATTATTCAATAGTAGGTAGGTACCTAGTTGAATGTGATTTTCGACGAAATCGTAATCGTAACACAAATAAATATTAGGGAACAATTCACACAAATTGACCCAGTCCCAAAGTAGCAAGCGCTAGTAAGGCTTGTGTTATGGGTACTAGACAACGATATACACACTTATATAGAGAAATACATAATTTAAATAGATAGAAATATCGATGACTCAGGAACTTAATATTCGTGCTCATCACACAAACATTATGCCCTTACCAGGATTCGAACCCGGGACGCTTGTTTCGCAGGCAGGGCACTACCACAACTAGGCCACGCGTCGTCAAAACATAGTTATGGAAGTGACTAATCAAATAGTAAAACTGAATGTCCATTTACGCCAACATATATCTTACATTAAAAAATTAGCACAATGTAAATAATCGGCTTATTTGCTATATCTATGATAATGTGTTGCGCATATGTTTAGGAAATCATAATTTTGGTGCAGTATACATTGTGTGTTTATATTGATAACATATCTTTATGAAAGTGTTATGTGTGATTTTATTACAATTAAAATAATACGAGACCATGGAGTTATATTTGAGGAGGCAGATTGTTATAGCTGGGATAAGTAAGTAATATTATTTTCTTTACAATTATCATTTCCTTTTTAATTTAGGCAAGTTCATGCTGGTCTGGGAGCAAAGAAAAAACGTAGAATGTACTGTACCAGCTTCTCTTTTCGCGCAGATGGTACAAGTCGAGAATATGCGGAAATCTCCGGAACACTGTTTGGATTCCCCTTTCCACCTTTACATCCACAATCACGCTAAACGTAGCCTTTAGGTCTTGTTACTCTAGGTTCTGTCTCTCCTTTCCCAAACCTGCATTGCACAGGTGCCGCGAAGAGGGAACCCCATCCCGGGGTGGTCCTGGGGCGTCGCGGTGACACCGAGTGCTCCCGTAACGCCTCACAGATGACCGAGTAGGGAATCCGTGTGGTTTTTAGTGGGTATGCCTGCCGTCGCGGGAGAGCCTCACATACCCCCGGTAAACCCGTACCGGGCGGATGCATTAGGCGTATTTTCCACACCATAAAAAAAAGGTTCTGTCTCCCCTGTAAGGGATAAAGATGTAAATAACTATGTATGTGTATATCTAAATATTTCCAGGCAGTGGGGGTCTTCACTCATAATGTTCTTGCCATTCTTTTGGTCTGTAAAATGTAGTCGCTTCAACCTTCTAAGAGTTGCTAAGGAATAAATTCAGTTTAGGTTCGCTCGCTGTCAGATCCATACTAAAAATGTTTTAAAGGTTGCAATTGATGTGTTTAAAGGTTGCAATTGAATCACACTAAGACGTCTTAAGTAAGGCCCCATTTTTTAATGTCAAAGTTTAACACACGTATGTACATAGATACAGTGAACGAAACTGAATCTCGTAACCGCTGTGGAACCTTTTCACTGAAAATGTCTCATGACTTACCATACAGCTGCCACAGAAATTATTGCAAAATTATATGAGAAAAGGTCAAATTTATACTCAAACTGAAACATTTATGTGCTTTGATACAAGATACAAGATCCAACCCTGTAAGGGCACTGCAAATATTACATGTTGGATTAAACAAAATTGCAAATGTATGATGTTGTATTGTGGCTCCCTAGTGGTTTGACCTGTGGCTTCTCAAGCAGGGGGTCGTGGTTCGAGTTTCTCGGAATTTATGTGCGATATTTATTACATTTAAATTTATCCAAGAGAGAAAACCTCCAATCCGCAATGGGCGCGCGTGGGAACTATAGCCCAAGCCCTCTCATTCTAAGAGGAGGCCTGTGCCCAGCAGGACGTGTATAGGCTGGAGATGATAGGCTCCTGAAGGTAGTATTCCAAGTTTTTCGAAAATCACAGAGGTTCCACAGAGGGACGTGATTTAGTTTCTTCGTCCGTGCACAACACAGAAAGAGTGAGACGTAGGATGAATAATCACATTATTTTTCAGTATACATAGGCCAAATGCTGGTGGGCTATGGTATGGGATGGACAGCGCCGATCATACCAAAACTGCAGGATCCTGAGCAGTCGCCTCTGCCAGGCAGCATCTCAGAGACTGTTACGTCTTTGACTGGTTCTCTACTGTACATCGGAACTATTATCGGTGGGTACCAATTGCAATGGCGTTCTTTCCTTTATACAACACTAGTCGTATCCCGTGACTTCTTTCGCAGAATTCGCTTATCTCTATCTCGCGGGAACTATGCTGTTTTCCGGGATCAAACTATCATACCGTGGGCTGCGTGGTCAATCCCGAAAAGCCGACTTAACATTCCATAGGAATTTTGAAAATATAGATACGTTTACATAGTGTTCTTTTTTCAACTGTCAATTATTTCGACTTATCACTACATAGTATAAAATAAAGTCGCTTTCTCTGTCCCCGTGTCCCTACGAGTATAGTGCCTATGTATACTTATATCTTCAAAACTACACAACGGATTTTGATGCGGTTTTTTTTAATAGATAGAGTGATTCAAGAGGAAGGTTTATATGTATAATACAAACATGCATAATATACCGTGCAAAGCCGGGGCAGGTCGCTAGTTATTATTAAAGACGATGACGCCGTGATTGCCGCAGTTCGGGGTTTTTTAAGGGGTCATGAAGAAGATTTTTCTAGACTTTTTGAGCACTCCTAAAGTATGACTATTTCAAAAAATAGAATTAAGTTAGTTAACGTATCATTATCTGCATCCTTGCTATTCTTATTGAATAGCCCTCGTAATTTTACTTCCTCAGGACCTCACCTAACCGGTTATCTCTCAAACATCATCGGCCGGAAGCCCTGCCTCGTCATTGGCGGCGCCGTTACCGCCTTCTCCTTCCTCATCATCATCCTCACCAGGAACTTGGCTATGCTGTTCACCAGTAGGATCCTTAAGGGTTTCGGCATTGGCATCATTGCTGTCGGGAATCTAGTCTACATCGGAGAAATTGCGTAAGTAAGGATATTCAGCTTCTGATTAGCCAATGTGAAATATGACATGGATTTTTACCATCCAAATTCCATGGTGGTCTGGGAGCAAAGAAAAAACTAAGAATGTACCGATTTTTCTTTCCGCGCGATGGTAAAAGCCCATCGAGGGAATGGGCGGAAATCTTAGGTGTCGTTATAGGCGATGCGTTTAGCAACCCATCACTATTTGATTCCCATTTCCACCTATACGCCCACAATCATGCTAAATGTGATCTTTAGGTCTTATTATCTTAGGCTCTGTCTACCCCGCAAGGGATAAAGACGAGATTTATGTATGTATGGATTTTTACTAATTTCATTGATTGATTCTACACGCCCTAGCTGCTCCTCTTTAATAGCATGAAGTAATAAAAAAAGTATACGCGTAATCTAATGATATTCTATGTGAAAGTTTACTAATGGGTTGATATATCGCACTTTAAAAGATCATAGTCCACAAATGACAGCTTCATGCCTCGATAATTTAATATTGATGTTTATCCTAAGGATAAGATTATAAACTATTTTACAATGCCTATTATGCCATTGTTCGTATCTTTTAACATTTAATGACCCTAATATACTTTAGAACCGGAAAAACCCTAGAAATATAATTTAAAAGTAGGTCTCAGTCAGTGGCGTAACTATAGGGTGGCAGGGGTGACAAAATGCCAGGGGCCCCTGGCTCTACGGGGCCCCGGACTGGCTTGGTTTACAGCACAGAAGGGATGCTGGTGCACTTCTTCATATTGAGGAAGGAGCCCTATCTGACGAATTTGCCGCGGGCCCCAGACGTTATAGTTACGCCACTGGTATCAGTTGATTTGGTTCCAAATCCCAATTGTGTCATCGATTTAGTATAATTTTTGAAGACTATCGTTCAAATGAAGAGATAAAGAGAAACGTGTCGCGTCGGCTATTGAAACAGATAACATAGTAGATAGACAATACCTGTTTATTCAGGAGATTCCACAAAAAGTCGTTAAACGTTCGCATTTTGGTACAAACTAATGATAACATGGTAAAAGTAATCGGCTTAATCTATATGAATATCAGGTGCACATTGACGGAAATGCTTAAGATACTTCTACATGATAAGACCCGAAACATGGTCACAGATGTAAATAGTAAACTCGAGAACTTAATTGTTGAGCCACTGTAGAACTCTGTCGTATTATGATGCATAGAAAACTAGGGGTGATGGTGACATATTTGAGAAAGGAAATTTCTTTAGTTCTAATTTCCATCTTCTTCTTATTATTCTTCTTCTTATTTGTGGCGTATCAAGTCGTTATGGCAACGAAAACTTCGCCAATGTCAAAGTAATAAATATAATTCAAAAATCTTGTGACAAAATGTCGGCAACGTTGTACGGTAATACGGTCAAAACCCCCTCCCCCTGTCGGGCTCTTAGCCAATGATATCCCTCAGACACTGCCAGGAAATCATTAGCCAATGCCCAGGGTGCTCCGAACGGATCCTAAAACGAACCGCAGCTCTTGACAACACGCGGAGACTCTCTCCAGCTAAGACTAACAACTGATGATGACTTCAGATATTAGATTGACTGTAAATATTTTTCAGGATTTTGTGAAGTTGACAAGAATATTTCCAACGGTCAAGGTTCAAAATGTAGGACGTCAAAAGGGTGATACAATTTTGAACTAAAATTACGATCAGAAACCTTAACTGAAGTGTTTAAACAAACTAACCAAAGCATCTTCTGATATATCCCAAAACAATTTTAAGACCTTATAGAGCTCACAACAGTCATAATCGCGGCATATTTGAGGTTAGATACTCAAAAGGGTTCAAGAGATATGCTACTAATACTGATGCACTCGAGTATACTTAAAGATCCCCTCTTTACTACTGCTAAGACGAACGCTGGCCTGGGAGCAAAGAAAAAACATAGAATGTACCAATTGCTTCTCTACCCGCGCAGATGGTAAAAGTCCATCGAGGGAATGGGCGAAATAGGAATTATGTTATAGGCGATGAAGCTAGCAACCCATCTAAACCAAACTATTTTGATTACATTTTCCACCTATACGATAAAGACGATACGGATAAAGACGATATTTATGTATGTATGTATGTAAGACGAATGAATTAGTTCACTATATTGAGGAAGCGGGAACCATTTTTCGGAAGAACCTGATTACTGATGAAAAACGTTCTTTTTCCGCTATACGGCAAGGAGAAACATTGACAAAAGAGGCAAAGCAAATAGCTACATTGACGGTTGCATAAGCGCACGCACATCAATATTGATCATAATCGTTTGTCGATAGTGATATGGCGATTACAGAAAGGATTACCCTATCATTGATCACCGTTAAATGATGATAAAAATCGTTAAACGATTATAACACGTGCAATTGTTCAAGTATACCGATATACATATTAAGTAGGTACAGGGGTTATCATGGCGTCTTAATGCGATGCAATTCCGAATCAGTTGAGGGTCTTTGTTCTTTGTTTCTGTATTGTTTTGTACTGATTTGTGGTGTTCAATAAAGAGTATTTGTATTGTTGTATTGTATGGTTCGCTCGATGTCAGATCCATACTAAAAGTAACAAAACCTGAACTGGGTTGAAATTTAATCGCATTAAGACGTCATGGTGAGGCCCCTCTTAGATTTCCGGAATATTTTAAGAGGTGGTTGGGTTAACTTCACTGAACACCCTTGTAAATGTTATTCAGGATTTTTTAATTGTGCTTAAAAAACAAAGAATAAGCGCGCTTGACGAATGTTTCCATATATTTGTCGATGTCCGAAGTCTACAGGCCACATTTAGCATAATTGTGGGCGTATAGGTGGAAAATGGAATCAAATTAGTGATGGGTTGCTAGCCTCATCGCTTATAACATGATTGCTATGATTTTCGCATATTCTCGCGACGGGTTTTTACCATCTGTGCGGGTTGAGAAGCAACTAGTAAATTCTTTGTTTTTTCTTTGCTGCCAAACCAGCATGGAAGAACTTTATAACTATGCAACTTCAATACTATTTCTTCTTATCCATGCACATTTCAGCTTCTATTAACTATTAATATATTCGTTCGCTGTCTGTAATTTCGACGTTTTCCTTTGCCGGAAACAGAGGACATATTTTCTAATGCGTCAATTTAGAACATCTAATCGCTTCTTGATTCTATTTATCGATTATCAAAGTACTCGAATTACTTATCACTCACAATATGGCCAAATATCGCGTTTGGAAATCCTTGATCACCACTTCATTATTTTCATAAGAGCTATGACTCAGGGGTACTTTAGTTATAATCTTGGTTTGACATTCGATGAGTCAATGAAGTGATATAATTTAGGGAGTATCATTCGCCCGGTTATCTCGCGCATCGATTCTTGCTTAGTCAGACGCTGAGCTAGCTGCGTAGTCAGATAAAGACACTTAGCGATACGACAAGAGAAAAAGCATTTTAAGGGCATACCCTGGACATATCCAGGGGCCTCATAAGAAGGCTCAAGATCACTCAAAAAGCAATGGTCAGAGCTATGCTTGAAGCGCCTTTGCGAGATCGAATCAGAAATGATAAGAGCTCCTTAGATGAACTGCAGTAATCAATCTGAGCTACTGCTTTGCTTTGTTGAATTCTGAAGATTTCCTTTAACTTTTATTTTACAACCATAAGCTTTATCAGTTGGCCGACTCAAAAATAGAAGTCTTAACCGAAACAGTACCTATTTACTCCTTTTGTACTATGGATTGCCAGTCTCCAATAACTTGGAGTGTAGCGAATTCACGGTGATCAAAATATTGCTTGCTTAAAAGAGTTACAAATCATCCTTTGTGTTTCAGATCAACAAACATTCGAGGGATCCTACTAACGGCCACAGGAATCTCCGGTACATTAGGAACTCTGATCATCTATTCTGTGGGACCTTATGTCTCCTACGCTGGCACCGGATGGCTCGGGCTAGGTTTGACCCTGGTCTACGTAGCATCTGTTCTATTCATCCCGGAGTCACCCGTGTTTCAAGTTATGCAAGGTATGTTAAAAAAATTAAGCACAATTTTTTTTTTGTCCAAGCTGATATGGGAGCAAAGAAAAAACAGAATGTACCAGTTGCTTCTCTTCCCGTGCGTATGGTAAAAGCACACCGAGGGAATGGGCGAAAATCGTAGGAATCCTGATATAAGCAATGCGGCTAGCAACCCATCACTATTTGATTCCTTTCACCTACACGCCCCCAATCATGCTAAGCGTGGCCTTTAGTTCGGTCTACCCCATACCCGGATAAAGAAGTAGTAGAACCCCTAAAATGATGCTAAAATTATTTGTAAGATTGTAATGGAGCTCCTAGTTTAGATACTTACATTGAAATAAAATGCACTCTCAACCGTTAAATTAACCTTTTTATTTTAGGTAAAGAAGACGAAGCAAGACGCACGCTCATAACACTAGGAAGAGCCGATGAAACAGAAAACGTATTAGCCACAGCAGTACACGAAGACAAAACGAACAACATTAAATTATGGAAGGAGATATTCACAGTCAGATCAAACAGGAGAGCATTGATAATTACTCTCACTTTGGGTATTCTGCAACAAATGAGCGGTGTGGTTGTTATTATATTCTACGCAACCACTATATTTGATTTAGCTGGGTCCACGGTCTCATCTCATATAGCTACCATAGTAATAGGAGTTACTCAATTGGGATCCAGTTGTATAGCACCATTTTTCGTGGAATGGTCTGGAAGGAAGACTTTGTTAATGGTGTCGACTGGCGTTTGCTCAATGAGCCTTGTGAGTTCATTTTTATTAAATAATATCTTAACATCCGTTAATTTGAGTGTTTCCGATTGTCGTTTTTGAAATGCGTAAAAACTAAATAATTTAGTATTTTTGATGGTAAAGTCTTATCTACTTACTGGCGTTAAATTAAGTTCTTACTGCGCCTCTATAATATTATATTCAAGCCGATGTCTGCCATATTTGAAGTCTAGCTTTGAAGGTTATGCCCATGTGTCACTTACTGTTTATAAGTAGGCATATGTTGACCGTACAAATTCCACGATGTTGGCATAAATGTAGAAGTAGGTACGGATGGATATAGATAGAGCTTCCAGAAGAAAATACATGAGTATTACGTAACTAAACCATTTTTTTTCTATTTATTGACTTAAACGCTTGCTTTGTTTGAATTTCAGATGGTATTAGGAATATATTTCTACTTAGACCACATTGGGGACCCGTCAATAGACAGTATCGGATGGATGCCGCTGGTAACATTAGTTATATTTTTCCTGTTTTATGATCTAGGTGAGTTAAAGTTGTTTAGTTTCTTTATTAATGGTCTCAAATACTTTAAAGGAAAAGGGAAGTAGCGTGCTAATTTTACACCTAAGCTCCCCGACCCCACGAACCCCGATGGGTTTTTCCCACCTGCGCGGGCAGAGAAGCAACTAGTAAATTCTGTTATTTCTTTGCTCCCAGGCCACTATGGAAGCAATGCACGTTGTGTATGATACAATCTTTTTCCAGGTTTCGGCATTATCCCCGGGACTTTCACCGGTGAGATGTTCCGTGCAAACGTCCGTGGCCCCGGATCAGCACTAACGGTGACCACCGCCTGGCTGATCGGTTTCGTGGTCGCCACAGTGTTTGGCTACATGATAAACATGGTCGGTGGCCATTGGCTGTTCTGGGTATTCGCTGCCTCCTGCGCGTTGGCGTTCTTCTTTACTGCTGTCTTCGTACCAGAGACAAAGGGGAAGAGTTTGATCGAGATACAAGAGATGTTGAGTTAGTTGGTTTAGTTGCATAAGTTTTAGCTTGGAAAGGAAACACACTGGAGCAACGTAGCTAGCACGAGAGCGAGCGACATAGACTACCCGATTTTTTCTTACTGTTATTTCTAGAAAGAGACGGGTAGTCTATTTCTCGTGCGCTTTCGTGAAGGTTTAAAGCCTGTAATCACCACTCTCTCTTAAGTACCAATTATCTTAAGTGTGAGTTATCTATGATTCCGTCTCTATTTATTACTACGGAACAGACAGAGACGTCATCACAACTGACACTGAAGACAACCTGGAACTTAACAATGGGTGAAACAGGTCTTTAGGCTTTTCACTTAAGGCCTTTAAAGTAAAATGGCGCTTCGTTCGGTTTATTGTATGGCCCGTTTGGCGCAATTTTCTTTGTATATAATTAGTGATTGTTTATGTTCTTGTATAGACTCATGTGTAGGTAGTTTTCCATTGTATTTCTTTCTTTGTCCATTGACGACTTTCAGGCCTATTAGCGAAAAAGCGTGATAAATCTAATTTCTATTTCAATTAAAGGCTCGGGACAAATTCTAGACGAACAGTCAGTACAGGCACGAACCACTCAATACAAAAGTAGTTCATTCAAAGCATCATTGACTTATCCTAATATAGATTTTGATATCATAAACAACAGGAAGCAATAACAATGTAATCTACTTAAATGCTTTGATAGAAACATCAAACTAAGAAACAGAAAGGATCAAATTAATTTGGTCACATTATTAAGTAATATAATATACATAAACTGTATTTGGGTGGATTTTGTGTCAAATTGACTTGAAATGTGATAATTAGTTAGACGAAAATACCTATACATTGTTAGTGAACGGTGTATTTTTGGCATCGGAGACTTACGACCGTTCGATGCGGCGCAGGAGAGGAGGCCGGGCCCAAATAAAATGGGACTAAGCCAAAACCAAGAATAAAGGGTGGATTTTTAATTTGTGTGTGTAATTTTAGTTTGTCGCACAAATTACAACGTCAAAAACAGTGGCGTAACTACAACGTCTGGGGCCCGTGGCAAATTCGTCAGATGGGGCTCCTTCCTCAATATAAAGAAGTACATCAGCGTCCCTGCTGTGCTCTAAACCAAGCCAGTTCGGGGCCCCGTAGAGCTAGGGGCCCCTGGCATTTTGCCACCCCTGCCACCCTATAGTTACGCCACTGGTCAAAAATCCGTTTATTTATTTGCTGTGTTTCTTATCTTAAATAGATTAATTAAATACATTTCGACACGCCCTAAGAAAAAGTGTGTATCTGCCTGATACTTAGTTATGCGACTATTGCATTTTCGTAGTCTACGGTATCGACTTTATCATTTACATTAAGAAAAACAAGAAAAAAGTGGTCCGAACATATTTTTTCCCAAACGTAGAACTAACTATCTGCATTCATTGCTAAAAAAACTCCAGAGCAAAACTTAATATTTGCCTCTTATTCAATATTACGCGGGAACCCATTGAGCGGGTGGAATAAAAAGTATGTGTAATTACCAATCATACTTTTATTTTAAAAGTAAGTCACTATGAACAAGTGTGCATCTGCCATATACAGATTACTTAATAAGGCAGTCAATAAAGATAAATGTGTATCAACCACTACCAGTCTTTATCTTGAGAAAGGCTGTACAATATCTGTCACTTGATTTATCTAGTGTAAAATTTGGAACTACATAAATGTGTATATCTGGCAGATACTGTTTCGTCAAAGTGAAATATACGTAGAACAAGGTATGTATCAGCTACTTGCACGTCAGAGTTGACGAAATATTATCACGTATAAGTGAATAACTGTAATTATTAAGAAACTACCGTATTTAATAATATATAAAAAATCACGAATACATATTGTCACAATATTATACTCCATGCCAAATTTCAATCCTCTGGTATATATAGTTACCACGCAATTGCGATTTTAAATTTATAGAAACTTTAAAACGCTCTCCTGTAAAATTTGGTTTTTGTAGATACACACTTTTTCTTAGGGTGTGTCGATTTAGATAATGTTATAATAGGTTCACAAATAAACCGTCTTATTTAGTCTTAAGTCGTTTTTACACTCACCGGCAATAATATCGGACAGAGCAATGAACTCGAACAGATTTGTTACGCTCTAACGGCTATACAAATAGAGTCTTAAATGCTTTGTTCGGTATTCACGGAGGCCATACATAATATGCTAATTTTCAATAATATTGTTTTTAATACAGTTGCTCAAAAAGTGGCGTATTGCAGGGACGTATAGCGTTCGGGATGTGGGCTATTACACACTCGAGCTTTTTCTTTACCTTTTCCGCACTCGTGCGTTCTCTTTCCCAACTGTCAAAATAATGTCTATTAAAAAGAAAAAAACCAACCACGAAGTTTTTACTAAAAAAAATCATAGAAGTTTTTATGATTTATGCAAATATTTCTAAAAAGAAGCTACTAATTTGTTTCAATATCAGATTTAATGATTTGATTTAATGAGTTAGGTTAGGTTTAATTTCATTTAATTTCATTTTCATTTCATATCAAAAAAAAAACTACTGAAGACTTGGCTGTATGGGCATAGTTCCCTTTGCCTACCCAGAATGGGTGAAGAAAACAAAAAAAAAATCTCTGCTTATATATTCTTTTACGGTTGGCGCCATTTTCCACAACAGTTTGTTGCACAAAATCAGAAATTTCGACGATATTTTATTTGAATTATCACCACCGGAACTCGAAGAAAAAAGCAAATAGTTTTTCAGGAAATGTTATGTTGGCATACTTCTCCGAACTCTCAGCAAAATTAAAACCTTCTACGTTATGGTTGAGGTTTTCGATGATAATAAGTATGCTGAAAATAAGGAACAACGTGGATATAAATGAATACCCTAAACTAAATGCTTTCTTAAAACGACAATCGGGCGGTTTTATAACTAAAGTCTCAAACAGTAAATACGCAACCTAAAACTTCCCCAGTTAGTATAAAAAACTGTACCAATTTCAATGTATATGTGAATTATTTATAACTTTTGTTAGAAATAAATGATTAGTTAGTTGAGTTTATTATTTTATTAAATTGCTTCATTTTTTCGAAACTGTATTAAAAATAGTTGTTCAGTACACGTGCGGAACCGTCATTGCAACTTGTTCCGACTGTCAACCCTCACCTTCGGCTGCGCCTCGGCTCGGGTAGACATTTGTCGGAACTCTTTGCAATGACAGGCTTTCCGCACTCGTAATGAAATATACTATTTTAATACAATTTTATGGGTGTAATTTTAACGTATAGTGAATTATTCGTGTTGTTATGAACAGAATTGCATGTACGACTAGCTGTTTCCTACAATTTTGTCTCAGCAAAATTAAAAAGAAAAACGTTTATTTTTATGACAGTCACAACATAACAAATAAATAAACACATATTAAAACAACTGAAATAAATAAATTGGCACAAAATGGTCCCAACTCAGCATATGCTGGCCTTACAGCCAGCGCTGGTCTTCCGTTGGGACCATAGGGTGGTATACACTGAAAAGAGTATTTGGGTGAGGACCAAAAAGTTACACACCGTTAAAGTTGCGTTAAAATTACCACTAACTTTTTCCATTGTGACACGAAAGTTATCCATACTAATGTATGACTAATTTTCGTGTCACAATGGAAAAAGTTAGTGGAAATTTTAACGCAACTTTAACGGTGTGTAACTTTTTGGTCCTCGCTCAATTATGATTAATTACGTAATAAAAAGACTTGCAATTAAATACCAATACATACAGTGCGGGAATGCTGCCTTTGTGAAGCACAGTTGGACCCTTAAGGGTCCAAATTTAATTTAAGTTTTAGTGTTATCCTGGGCTGTCTCACCACTCTCTGTAAAGTTCTATGATTCCCTCTCTATTTTTTACTACGAAACAGAAAGAGAGATTACCGGAACTTTAAAGAGAGTGGTAAAACAGGTCCTTAGTGTTATTAGGGCCTGTCTCACCACTCTCTGTAAAGTTCCGGTTACCTCAAATATCAGTTATCTATGATTCCCTCTCTATTTCTTACTACGAAACAGACAGAGACGACATCATAGATAACCGATACTAAAGATAACAGGAACTATACAGAGGGTGATGAAACAGGCCCTTAGTTTCGTTATGTTATATTTAAATTAGTTTAAGTTTAAGGGCCTGTCCCGCCACTCTCTGTTAAGTTTCAGTTATCTTAAGTGTCAGTTATCTATGATTCCCTCTCTATTTATTACTACGAAACAGACAAACACGTCATCGTAGATAACTGACTCTTAAGATAACTGTAACTTAACAAAGAGTGGTGAAACAGGCCCAAAAATTACTTTAAGTTATACTTCTTAACTACTAAATAGTAATAGCGGATAGGAAACAAGTAATTGTTTAAAATTTGGAGACTGCATGTTTTTTGTGAATGTTTGAAAATAATCAACTGAACGATCTGTTATTATATATTAAACTTTTGTCAATAAAAATGATATTATTAATAAATTCTTTGAGGAATTCTGTGCTTCAAAATGACGCATGCGTGTTGATGTCAGTCACCGGCCTATTGGCGTAATGCCGGATTTACACGGGTTTAGTAGCTAATTATTAGTACGGTTTCCTGAAAATACACACATACACACAAACAATACAATACAATAACTCTTTATTGAACACCACATATAACAACCAAAACCGAAAAAAGGTATACAGAATATTACAAGGTAACAATAGGCGGCCTCAGGGTTGGAAAAGGTTACATACAATCACGTCTTTATCCCTTACGGGCTAGACAAAGCCTAAAGTAACAAAACCTTAAGGCCACGTTTAGCATGATTGTTTGCGTATAGGTGGAAAGGGGAATCAAAATAGTGCTAGCCGCATCGCCTATAACATTTTTATTTATGTGTGTATGTAATGTAACTTGACTTTAAAGTAACTTGGTGCATTTGACAATTACAATAATGACAAATGGGCGATTACCAAAAAGGTACCTGCACACCGTTAAAGTTTCGCTAACTTTTTCCATTGTGACACGGAAGTTATCCATACAAATGTATGACTAATTTGACATAGACATAGACATGGACATAACTTTATTCGACATCAAAAAATACACAGACTCTTAAACTAATACAAAAACATACTGAGTTGATGATGCCGAAAAGGTATTCGACTCAGCATTATGCTGCTGTAGGTGCCTACCTACTACAGCGCTGATTTTCAGCCAAACCCTTCACATCTTTGCATCAAACGCGTTGGACCGGAATCAGCACAAATAAGTTTGTGTAGGAAAAGTGTGTAAATAAATAAAATAAATAATAAAATACATAAATTTACCAAAAACTGCAATATCTTATATATTATGTAGGTACAATCTGTTTTTAAAATAAAGGTAGCCGCAACAGAGGTAAGAAGAAATAGCCCTCCCGCGTGTCACAATGGAAAAATTTAGCCAATTTGAACTATTTTACTAACGCAACTTTAACGGTGTGTAACTTTTTGGTCCTCATCCAAATACCGTGCTTATGTAAACCTAGCATAACTAATAACACGTGGTGCCATACAACGGCGCGTGATGGAATAATAACAATTAAACAAAATAATATAATATTTATGTTTTGTTTTAAACTTCCACGATTTTCACTCATAACTACTGTCATAATGTTATAAACAATAAAAATAACAAAAGTAATATTGAAAAAGCCGTTACAAAAATTTATTGTTTAAACTATAGACCAGGTACACTTATTAAGAGAGAAAAATAGTAATTCATTTATTTACGAACAACCAAGGTCTACAATTAGGTTAGGTATCTACACACAAATCTATAATGTAAAAATGAATCGCAAAATGTGTTGCTAAGCATACGCATACGCTGTGTCGCACGGATTGGCCTACAATGTTAAAAAGAGCCAAGTCGTCTTTGGGGCCGGGAGCAAACGTTACGACAAAATACCGCCTATTTTCTTAAATGGGAATGAACTACAGCGGGTATATCAATTTAAATATCTCGGTCATATGTTGGCTCCCGACCTCAAGGATGATGATGATATTGAAAGAGAACGGAGGGCGTTGTCAGTGAGAGCGAACATGCTGGCTCGCAGGTTTGCTCGCTGTTCACAACACGTTAAAATTGCACTATTTCGAGCTTTTTGTACATCATTTTACACGAGTAGCCTGTGGGCTAGATATACTCAAAAAGCTTACAATGCCCTCCGAGTGCAGTATAATAATGCTTTCAGAGTGCTGTTGGGGCTACCTCGCTACTGTAGTGCATCGGGGATGTTTGCGGAAGCACAAGTGGACTGTTTTTACGCCACTATGCGTAAGAGATGTGCGTCCCTCGTGCGCAGGGTGCGGGAGAGCTCCAACGGCATTCTGAGCATGATTGCCGGCCGACTTGACTGCTCGTATGTGAGCCGTTGCTGTGCTGTATCGGGCGGTATGGTACAGGATTGGCTTAAAATTTAAATTTATAATTTGTTACTAACCTAGTCTTAAGAATACTAACACTATTGAGTCATGGTTACTTGAATAAACGAATATTATTATTATTTTATTATTAAGCGCAAATCTCGAGAGCAGCTGAACCGATTCCGCTAATTCTTTTTTTAGAATGTTCCTTGAAGTATGGGGATGGTTCTTACGGAGAGAAAAATTAAAAAAGTGAAAAAATAAATAAACCATCGACTGTCAGGCGGTACGAAGTTCGCGGGGTCAGCTAGTGAAAAATAAAATTAAATTATAAGATACTAGAGGTCCCAAATACATAAGACTTTTACAAAAATGTCGAAGGTGTCATAGGCATAATGGTGCTTCCTTTATCTTAATGTAGAGGCATTCTTCGTTTTTCATTATGACTGACGTCTGAACTGTAGTAACACAATTTTTGGAAACCAGGAGCATTGAACAAAAGTACTTACCTGTTACTGGCAAATTCCTCCGATTTCATGTAGGAAGATCTAACAGAATTAAACTTGAATATTTAATCACATGCAAAATACAAGATAGAAAGTAATTTTAACATTTATGTTTTACACAGTATGTACCTAATTTATATTTACAATTAACTTAGAGACTACTAACATAACTACTTCATATTACTATTATTTTCTCTTTACTGTACCTCTTTCTATTTCCAAATTCTATGTCTATTCTTATACTGTTCAGGCTTTGCGGTTGTGGAATTCCTTGCCTATAATCATAAGGCGCGCTAAATCTTTACCCATATTTAAAACTATGTTGAAGAAGCACTATCTGTCATCTTGTGCAAGAATCTTGTTGGCTTTTTTAGGTATGTGTGTATGTGTCTTGTCTATCTATATCTCCATTTATTATAAATATCGTCGGTGGAAAGGAAGAACTGCTAAAGCGCCAAAATGGCATTCGTGGGAAATGAATTTCAAAGTTTTTTTTTTCGAAAAAAAAATCATATCTATTTTAATATTAATGTTACGTAGTTCAATGTAAGAAAGATAACGTTGCGTTTTTTTTTTTCTTAATTTACAGATCATTTGTAGGTACCTAGGTATTATAGAAAGGGAAATAAGTGTCGCTTTAGCAAAAGTACTCTGATTAGAAAGAGAATGTTAGTAAGGTAAAAATACTAATCTACATCAGATTGAACAATCCAATTCAACAAAATATGCTAATACATGGCCAGGACATGTTTTGAAGTAAACGAAAAACGCTAAGTTACTTTAGAATGTGTTAGTATCGTAAACGAAAAACTGCTAACAAATGATCTTTCGCTACTTGCTTCATAGAGTAAAACTGCTAAGGAATCAAAAACGCTGCCTATGCATAGAGGAAAATTTGCTTACACGTGCAAATCGAATTAAAAAAACAAGAAATAATACTAACAGTTAAGAATAATGATACTTTCTTACGTTCAAACTACTAACAAAGGAAAAGAACATAAAGTCCTTGTTCGGAAAGAATGCTTATTTACCCTAATGACATAAATAAAGGTCGACAAATGACACTAACGTGGTATCTGAGACTATAAAATCAAGGCTCTTATACAGCTAGGTACCTCTGTTATTGCGTTAACGTTATCAATGAATAAGTTTAAGTTTAGTGAGTCAGGGGATACTCATCTTAAGTGCCTGTCCGGTATGTAGAGTTTAGTATACGGGTATGCGACCCCGGCCTCCCCTAGCTACTACAGTTGCTTCATCAGTCTTCCATTGCTGTAGTATCCTTTCAAACCCTGTCCTACCTCAATTCTTCATCCCTCTCCACCTTTCTATCCTACCTCTTCCCTTTCCTTACTCTCTCCGCCAATCTAAGGTCTGCCGTGCCGAGAGATGCGTGACTAGGGGAGTGCCTAGTCTTAAGCGTGCCAATTCGCCTCGGGGACCAGGCGATTCCCTGATAATGGCTTGCCTTATCCTGGTATGCGGGGCTCTGCCAGGACCGACCTTTATCCCTTGCTACTTGTGGGAACGACCCACCATTTCATTTAGTTCAAAATGATAATCAGGATGGCGGCGACTTCGCGACTTAGATGAAGTATGTGAGATAGAAAAGGTGTGGACGCCATTTAAGGAAGGAGTTGTGAATGTTGCTACTGAGGTGTGTGGGGTGTGCAAAAGGGGAGAAGGGAGAAAGACAAAGAACTTATGGATGGATGCTGAAGTACAACAAGTGGTTGGATTGGTTAGCGGAAAAGGCTAATCGAAGAATGCAAAAGGTGACCGATGAAGAGGTAGGTAAAGCGAAAGATGAGTACAAAAGAGTGAAAGGATTAATAAAAAAGACTTGTGACAGAAAGAGGAAAGAACGTAAATAAAATTTTGATACGAGGCTTTCTTATGACTTCCGGACAAATATTAAGATGTTCTGGAAGTCAATAAAGACAGCCCGTGGCAAAAACACAGCCTCGGAGCTGAGTAAAATGAGAAGCCTGGATGGAAGTGTTAAAAAATGAGAAGAGTGTGTGTTGAAAAGATGGAAGGAGTATTTTGAAAGTTGTGGATGAAATTGTGAACGCCATGAAAAAAATGAAGTTAGGAAAGGCTGCGGTATATGATAGGGTGTCGGTCGAAATGCTGAGAGCCGGTGAAGGCGTGGTAGCTAGTCAGTTGTGCCACCTTTTCAACTTGTGTTGGATGAACAGTCGGGTACCGGAGGATTGGTGCAAGGCCGTGATTGTGCCGTTGTATAAGAAAAAGGGGTCACAACTAGACTGCAAAAACTATCGCGGAATAAGCCTTCTCAGCGTCGTCGGCAAACTGTATGCAAAGGTACTGATTGAAAGAGTTATGAAAGAGACCGATGAGAAAATATGGGATGTACAAGCGGGTTTTAGACAGGGAATGGGATGCACCAAGGATGGCCAAGGGCCAGAAAATATAAACTGCTTATTCGTTGACTTATGACAGAGTGATGAGGAATGAATTGTGGTCAGCATTATCCATGCATGGGGTGCACGGTAATCTGATACGAGCACTTAAATCTCTCTATGAGGGTTCTAGTGCTTGTGTGAGGATAAACGGGGCGTACACTGAATGGTTTAGCATTGAAAAAGGTGTTAGACAAGGATGTGTTGCGTCACCGTGGCTATTCAACCTATTCATGGATATATGCCTGAGTGATTTGAACGGGAATGACTGTGGACTAAGAATGAGTGGGTTAACCATCAAATGCTTCCTATACGCCGACGACCAAGTGTCGTTGGCATCGTCGGAGGAGGAGTTGCAGACGATGGCTAGCATTTTATGTGGTGCATTGGAAACGAAAGGGATGAATGTGAATGTAAGCAAGACGAAAGTTATGGTGTTTGAAAAAGACGATAGTATGACAGAATGTGAGATTGTGATTGCAGGTAAGAAAGTAGAACAAGTTAAAGAGTTTGTATACCTAGGGTCCGCGTTTACGAAAGATGGGAAGTGTGAAAGTGATATTGAAAGAGTGAATGCAGGAAACATGGTGTATAGGGCGCTGCGCACCTTTGTGAGCAGTGAGAAGGTGTCGAAAAAGGCGCATCTGGCTGTCCACAGAGGGTGCTTGTTCCAACATTAATGTACGGCAGTGAAACTTGGGTATGGCAAAAGAAGCATGAAAGTAGAATAAATGCAGTAGAAATGAGAGCATTAAGAACTATGTGAGGTGTATCACTGAAAGATAGAATAATGAATAGTGTTATAAGGGAACGTGCTGGTGTGAAAGAGGATATAGTGACTAGGATAGAAAAAAGTATGCTTAGTTGGTTTGGTCACGTAGAGCGGATGGATGAAAGTAGACTAACTAAACAGATCTATAGGGGGAGTGTGAATGGTTACGTTGGGAGGTGAAGGCCTAGACGGACGTTCCGAGACCAAATAGGAGACGTTTTGGAAAAAGGTCAGGTTAGGAGTATCCGAAACCGACGAGCATGTAAGTATGAAGAGATTGATGAGTGTGGATGAAGCGAAAGAAGTATGTCACGATAGTAGCAAGTGGAACAAAGTAGTCCCTGCCTACCCCTGTGAGAAAAAGGCGTGACGGTATGTATGTATGTATGTTTGTAAGTTTAGTTAGTTTAACAAATTATCAGCCTTATGGATCAATTAAAACAATCTACAAAATGAAAAAAATACTTTCACATTAAACAAATTGTGAATTTATAGTGAAAACAGTCGTAGCTTTAATCTAAACTAAAATAACTGTTTAAACCCCTAAACGTTAACCAATTTTGACCAATTTTTGATAGCTATTTATGTTGTCAGCTAAACCCAAATTATATTTTGTTGTATTGACTAACAAAATATTAAAAATTACGAGTACTTAGTTAAAATTAGTTAATGTTTCGAGGGTGGCAAAAGTTATTGTAACTTTTATGAATAGGTCTCATTTTAGTTTGTATCTTAAGTAGGTATACACGTATCTTTGGTATCAGTATTACAAAATATACTATAAAGATGCCCATTAATAAACTTATTTAAGTTAGCTTGACACCTAAAACTAAAATCCTACATCATCTACATCATTAGCACTTTTTAAATTAGTAGAACCTTTTTATTAAATGTTTTAATATCACTTTAAGAGAAACCTGCTTTAAATAATTATCTTTTATCACAACAATTTGTATGAGATCCTTATAATAATATTTACTATATTTGCTGCGGCTAAACGAAGAAACTCGACTTCTCTCGACTGGATCTGAGTGCGCCGGAGTGTGCTTAAATCGCGCGAATGTTAAATGCATGTTCGTATTTAATACTTAAACAACCATAGTCTTTCAATATGCCATGGTATAAAATTGCTAAAGTTGATTAATTGATTAGTTGATTAGTTGAAATAATTTCTAATACAGATCATAACATAAAACTTCATGATGTTATTTTAACTAAACTCTTAGAGTAATAAAACATTTAGTAAACGAGAAATTGCTTAAGTGCATTCATAATACTATTTTGAATGACGTCGTTTTGCTAAAGCGCCAACCAGTTTCAAACAACAGTAGTCAAAAATTACTAACTGACCAGTGGAACATAAAAATCGATAAGCTTAAACTACTTAAGTAGCAATTCGACTTAAATCGAAACCAAGGAAAATTGCTTAAGTAATGTTAATGTAAATAATGTATTACTAAACCGACTTGTGCTTAAAAAAGGCCGAAAACATGTTGATTTAGTAGACGTAAAAGCCGGATTTTAATCAAAATCCCCACATTTTCAGAATGCTTAAGCGCCAAAAAAGTGCTCTGATTGCTACGAAACCTACATAGATCGACGCAGAAAAAAAAATCCAATCGAACTGCATATAAAACTCATTTTGACCAAAATGGCGCTTTAGCAGTTCTTCCTTTCCACCGACGATATGTGTTTCATGGTATAATGTATTGTGTATTTTCACTACTTAGCATTTTAATATATTCTAAATTGCACCACCTGCTCAGATCTGTTCTTTTCTCCAGTCCATTATGGTTGCCTGGTAGATATCGCTCTGTAGCTATTGTAACCTTTATGTGGTGTTAAATAAAGAGTTATTGTATTGTATTATTTTAATAAATTGCTGTTAAATTTACCCTGTTGTTTCGTCCTCGATGCAGCGGCTGCGCTCACGAGTAGGCAAAAGTAGACATCTAATCGTGACCACGGCCTCTGGTGTCATACTGTGAAATTCGATTTTCGACATTCGTTTCGCCATTCTGCTCACACTAATAACCATTAATTTGTAAGTGAGAGGGACGGTACGACGCCAACTTCGGAGATCGGATTTCGGTACCCCGAAACAACTGAAACGTCTGGGAAATTAGAGCGCTACTAGATGACTAAGCAATGCGGCAGCAATAGGCAATTATGCATTAAAAACACATCACTACATAGTATAAAATATAGTCGCTTTCTCTGTCCCTATGTCCCTATGTATCAGTGGCGTAGCTACCTAGGAACTAGGCGGGGCAGTGCCCCGGGGCCCTCAAGCTCAGAGGGCCCTCGAATCCTTACCAGAAAATCTCGATCGAACTATTATTATTATAACGTAACCAGTTTAGATAGTAGTGGGGCCCAATTTTTTTATTTGCACCAGGGCTCTTGGTTACTAGCTACGCCACTACTATGTATGCTTATATCTTCAAAAGTACACAATGGATTTTGATGCGGTTTTTTTCAATAGATAGAGTGATTCAAGAGAAAGGTTTTTATGTATAATTCTACGCAGACGAAGCCGCGGGCAGAAGCTAGTTTCTTAATAAAACATGAAAATATCGTAAAAAGATGTCTAAAAGTGAAATTAAATGTAATATCGGTCAATAAATACAGAAAATATACGTTTTAAACTACCAAATAGTCAGCAATTAGAGAGATAACTTAAATACGTTTATAAAAGGGATATATAAGGTCCCCGAGCCTTAAATTATATTAGTCTATAGTAGAGATGTATAGTCTCTACCAGACACTTATAACAAAGAGCGTTAAGAGCGGGTTGCCGGCCCTTAAGGAAAAGAATAGTCTCTGTTTTGAAGATCCCTAAGCTTTACCGGTCGAATAGTACTCGTTTAAAAAAAATATTTAAAAAAAAAATAGAAACATTTTTGTCAAATTATTCAAAAATCCTGAAAATCATTTACATGGCTATTTAGTCAAGCTAACTTTCTAACCAATGCTGGAATATTCTGAAGCAATTAAAAGTGACCCTGTAGAGACACCTTTTTAACATACATACGCAAATCACGTCTTTATCCCTTACGGGGTAGAGCCTAAGGTGATAAGACACACAGGCCACGTTTAGCAAGATTGTGGGCGTACAGGTGGAAAGGGGAATCAAACCACGGGTTGCTAGCCGCATCGCCTATAACATGATTCTTAAGATTTTCGCCCATTGTCTCGATGGGCTTTTACCAGCGCGGGAAGAGAAGCAACTGGTACATTTTATGTTTTTTCTTTACTCCCAGACCAGCATGGGAGAAATCCTTTTAACCTTCACTATTATATACTTACTGAGTTAAGGATTCTTAAAAACATTTACAGGGATCTATTGGAGACATTGATAAAAACGTTAGATTCGAACAAAACGCGCACTCCTCGGTCATCGACTTGGCTGGTTGACATTGTTGTTCATTATTCCATAGTCTCTTTGACTTTTTAAATAGGTAGTCAAAAACAAATGAACAACAGTCTAGCAATCCGATTTATGGTCACAAAATCGCACCTGCAATGCAATTCGGCCGTCAACAAGGCTCTTCGTGTTCTGTTACTTAGACTTAGAATACACCCAACAAACATTATGGCTGCAAATAGACCTTACTTTAGAACCTAAAGTGTTGTGAAGGTAGAGTAGTGGCGAGAATTATAGTTTCTGACGACATAAGAGTGTTAGTAATACAATATAACCCTTATAGTGACAAAGCAAGTTTATAAGAGCAATGTATGGAGGTTAAACGCGTATAGTAGCGATTATTATCTCTATAATACAGACCAAAGCTTCTGTGTTATAGCTTTGAGCGAATCTTATTACTATAAGATCCATATAAGAAATTAACATTTACTATTAACTTCTAAAGTTCTAAGCAGGCTACCACAAACTCTTTCGGAGCACTGATAGTTGCACAAAAGGAGCAATTAACGCTACTAGCTCTAAAATGGTGTTCATTAAATCTTTTACAGCACCGAATACCTAAAGGGATACAAAACTCCCTTGTATAACTTAGGGCGGAATAGAAGGGATATTTCTGCCTATTAATAGAACTTATAGTGTCAAATATAGCCTCCATGTTATTTAAGGTTGAATTATTGAGTTCGTTACCACTTTAGTAACTCTGCGGTCACGTAAGCATAAAATGGCGTAGCAACTCGCAACTCGCGTCGTGAAGATGAGGGTTCCGTATGTAATAGAAGTGATATCGCAACTGCAAGTTATGATATTTCCGAAGAGGACCGATGTTATTACTCATTGAGTAGTGATGATGAGGATAATCCGAGTGAATATATTCTTTTAAATCTTCATTTAAATGAAAAATTGAGGGCATGGGCGATTGAGAAAAATTTCAGCATTTTACAGTATTTAAGTATGTAGACAGACAGTAACGTGTGGGTATTCAAGTTACAAATCTTTTCAATTTGGCAAATCAAACAATAAAAACAATTTAGCACTCGTTCAGCTAGGAGATACGTGTAGCTATTAGTTGTGCGGGCTAGGTAGTGGTTTTGGGAAATGACTACGGATCCCCAAATTCACGCGCCCACCATTTTTAGGTTATGAAATTTATTAAAAACAGTAAAACATATAAAACGAAAACTTAATACAGCGAAGGTATTTATTTTCTAGCGCTCTAATACCAAAGTCACGTCACTTTTAAGTCAAAAGGCAAAATTTTATTACATATTTAGTAAAAAAATGATTTGCTCCATCTGAAGTAAAACATTTTTTTTGATAAATACACAACAAACAGTGGGCGCTTCAATTATTTGCTACTAATATATACACATATTCACAGTTTACTTTCCTTCGCAATGAAAATTACGCTTTAGCTTCCACTTAAAATGCATTACAATTTTAGCATTCCACCTCCGCCATTTATTTTCGTAAACACAATGTCTTTTTGACAGGTGAAATATCATTCATGGTTCATGAAACAACGTTATAAAAAAACTACCGCATAGCCGGTTATGCACAAAAAAAGGAAAAAATTATATCCTTAGGCGCTAAAATTTGCTATTGTAGATTTACTCTGCAACTCAAGGTGTTACAATTTACCTTACTGCCACCCTCTAAGCGCTCAAACAGTAAGTAAGGCGCATTATAGATCTACTATACCCCTTACGGAGTTTATATTCATACATTTACTCCCTTCATAGCGCTCAAAGTGTTAGTAAGCAGCATGTGGCTCTACAATACCGCTTCAGGAGTCACTAGTCGCTTAAATACTACTCATATAGCGCTTTAAGTCACAGTTTGCGCTACTGTACCTCCACAATTGCTCTGCTATATCTCTTAAATTCACTCTGTAACTCCACTACATCGCCATAGTGGAACCTAAGAGCATAAGACTTGTGCCCAATCCAGGGGTATAGCAGAGTTATAGCGTGCTATAACTCCTATGTTATAGCACTATCTAATAACCTAAGGATCTTCTGAGCTCTTTTATATTTCTATTATAACTCTTATATTAGCGCCTAATGTTAGTTGGGCAATGACGACATTTACTTACGACAATGTTTAAGAAAAAGTATATTTTATGTACAGAACCTGGGTTCAGTTTCCTCTCTCACTCTTCACAAGGCATGTTTGCGAAACAAAAATAGGCGCAATAAGCCGGCTTCATTTCAGTACATATGTGCAGGCTACAATCAGCAAACGCCTTTCCAGTGCTAACAGACGTATGCATTTTTTCACGCATATTTGAATTAAGTGGCTGCTTTATTCAAGAATTAAACCATTGCATGTGAGTAAATATGCCTATTGCGCAAGTATGAAAATATAGGTAATTTTGTATGGAGGCTGGGCCAAATTTTACGTCACTGAGTAATTTATTAATGGTGGTTCAGTACAGCTTGATTTAATGCAAAATGAGACACCTACTTCAAGACAATATGATCTCCTCTGTTGTATGTCCACAGGAGAAGATGTCACTTCTGTGTACTTTTTAGAATATTATTTTTATCTCTTAAAATAGCAAATTTATGGCGAAAATATTTAAATGGGATAAATCATGTTATTGTTTTGCATTATGTAAACTCAAAATACGCTAAGTACAATATACCCTGCTACATATTTTAAAATAGATGTTTGTTATCTTCTGTGGACAATTTAAGTCTCTCCTGTGGTCGTCCAAAAACTAATTACTTCTTTTTATTCTCAAATTTAAACACTGATCTTTGTCTTTTTTATTTTTATACAGGGTGTCCCAGAAAGTACAGTCAAGCGAAAGTCCTGACGTAGAGCAACTCAAGGGGCATCCGAATCACCCCCATGTATGTTCCGCGATTTTTCGTAGTTTAGGAGTTATGGCCTTTTTTCACATTTTCTATTAATCTACGACCACGGAGACAGTTTTGCTCACTCGGACTGCAATAATTGAGATAATTGGCTGTTTGTTTTTTTAACGAGTAGCTGAATAGTACGTGCATATATTTCATTTAAAAACAAAACAACATCGTTGACCGTTTGGGTAAAAAAAAATATCGAATCACAAAAAGTGACTAAATTTTGACTGTAGTTCAGACTTTGAAGGCCGATTACAAAAAAAACTAACATAACTTTTTTTTTCAAACCATGTTTAAAAACTGCCTTATTTAATTGACTTTCTACCCTATTAATTTCATTGATCTATCATTAAGGGATCATGCCAAAAAAAAATATCAAAACGTACTTCATCCTTAATTTTCACTTTTTCTAGTAAGGCCAAGTACAAATCTGATTTTTTTTTTAATTTTCATTTAATAGCCTCAGAAAATCAGTGGCCAGTATTATTGTTTTGCATCAAGAAGTTTTTCATGCTAAATCCGGAGCACAAACCCAATTTCAGATTTGTACTTGGCCTTACTAGAAAAAGTGAAAATTACGGATAAAGTACGTTTTGATATTTTTTTTTGGCATGATCCCTTAATGATAGATCAATAAAATTAATAGGGTAGAAAGTCAATTAAATAAGGCAGTTTTTAAACATGGTTTGAAAAAAAAAAGTTATGTTAGTTTTTTTTGTAATCGGCCTTCAAAGTCTGAACTACAGTCAAAATTTAGTCACTTTTTGTGATTCGATATTTTTTTTTGCCCAAACGGTCAACGATGTTGTTTTGTTTTTAAATGAAATACATGCACGTACTATTCAGCTACTCGTTAAAAAAACAAACAGCCAATTATCTCAATTATTGCAGTCAGAGTGAGCAAAACTGTCTCCGTGGTCGTAGATTAATAGAAAATGTGAAAAAAGGCCATAACTCCTAAACTACGAAAAATCGCGGAACATACATGGGGGTGATTCGGATGCCCCTTGAGTTGCTCTACGTCAGGACTTTCGCTTGACTGTACTTTCTGGGACACCCTGTATAAGTGCTTATAACACAGTCAACCAAAAAAATAAGTTTGATTGTGATCTGTTTACTTTTTATTTTTTATAATTTCGTTTTCCTTAATTCTGTATGACCCACCTAAGTTAAAATGCAATTCAAGTTATCCGAAAATTGTTGCACTTCTTTGAACTGACTTTTTTGTGTGCTAATGGTAATTGGCAATTTTATAGTGCATTGGGGTGGGGGAATTCCGAAACTCGTGGATATCCACTAAACGGGGAACAATTACATAATCTAGCAACGCTTCCCTAGAAGCTCCAATGTCTTTGGCGTCTAGATAAGCGTTGCCAGATTATGGAATTGTTCCCCGTTTTTGTTTTTTTTTTGTATGAATAGGAAGGCAAACGAGCAAGTGGGTCACCTGATGGCAAGTGATCACCACTGCCCATAGACACCCGCAACCCCGTAGGGATTGCAGATGCGTTGCCAACCTAGAGGACCAAGATGAAATGCCTATTGTGCCCGTAATTTCCCCGGCTGTCTTCTGTGTTGTTTGTGTTTAGTGGATATTCATGATTTTCGAATTTTCCCCAATGCACTATAAAATTACCAATTACCATTAGCACACAAAAAAACAAGTCCGCGGACATTGAGCGATAATAAAAAAATGGAAAGCAAAATTTGTGTCAATTTTCTATGTCCTTGCGAAACAAATACTTTCATTTCAATATTGTGCCAAGTTGAAGTGCGAGAGTGCGACACAAATTTAATCAAACTGATCCCAAAGCTCCCACGTACCTGCAGGCAAACCACCGAACTTCGAATGTTTGCTTGTTTGTCACTCCGTACCCAACTCCGGAACTCAAATCAATATAGTTGGTGCGCGAAATTGGCCATTGTGAGCTTCGCATAGACAAGGTAGAGCCGGAATGTCCCTAAAGTTCACATTGCATAGCATTTCATGGGCAATCAAACTTCCCTTACGAGAAATAGTTGGATTGAGGCTACCCGGTAGTGGAATAATCCAATTCATAAGCATAGGTAATGGAGAAAATAAGAATAAAATAATAAATAGAGAAGAAAATGTCATACAACTTCCTTTATAGACAGATCCCTTAATAGGGATAAATATCTAATAAATAAATAAATGTATGTATGTATGTATGTAAACTCTTTATTGCACATAAAAATTAAAAAAAATACAAAAAACACAGAAAATAGTACAAAGGCGAACTTATCCCTAAGAAGGGATTTCTTCCAGTTAACCTGACACAGAAAGGAAATAGTTTACAAATAAAGGCAAGCAGTCATTTAAATATTTTGGGACAAATTACACCAATTTTACTGACCCAGCCCCAAACTAAGCAAAACTTGTACTATGGGTACCAGGCAACGGATAAACACATACTTATATAATGTAGATAAATACATACAACATCCATGACTCGGCTCAAACGTTCGTATTAATCATACAACTGTCTGCCCCTACCGGGATTAGAACCCAGGACCTCTAGCTTCATAGTCTGGGTCACTAACCACTGATAAGTTTGATAGTAAAGGATAAGTTTGATAGTAAAGGATAAGTTTGATAGTAAAGGATAAGTTTGCCTTTGCGCAAATATTATGTAGGTTATTTTTTATGTTTTTGTGAATTGTATCTGTTTCTTTATGTTTTGTACAATAAAGCATTTACTTACTTTCTTACTTACAAATTATAATTATGAAATAAAACACCAAACGATTGCTGAGTCTCAATAAAAAAAACTTTAAATTACTCACTATGTCGCGAGATTCGAGAAGTATTTACTTTTTATACACTTAATACTTAGTACTAGTAAACATCATTTAAAACCTACAGTGTGTTATATTATTTACTAGCCACCCGCCCCGGCTTCGCACGGTATATTATGCATGTATTATACACATAAACCTTCCTCTTGAATCACTCTATCTATTAAAAAAAACCGCATCAAAATCCGTTGTGTAGTTTTGAAGATATAAGCATACATTGGGACATAGGGACACGGGGACAGAGAAAGCGACTTTATTTTATACTATGTAGTGATAGTGATGATTATGTGGAAGCATCAAGAACTATAACAAAACCTCGATACTCACACATTCACAATTTGCGCACACTATAAATACTTGACACTCACTGGTCAGCGCTTAAGTTTAAAAAATATTATATCTTAACCGGAAGTTATAACTTTGTTGATTGTTTTTTTGTTAGAATGCAACACAATCATTCTTTACTATTTGCAGAGGTAATTAAAACAACGGCATGTGCTACCACGTGACCGCCACCAAGCGTGGAACAGGTACTAAAAACAAAATGATGAGTTCATCAAAAGTTTGTCGGCGAAACATTTTGTAAACAATTAATAATAAAAATTAAATAAAAAAGTTTCCATTCGACGTTCAAAATGTGAAAAAATTCGATGCAAAACGCCACAGTAATTTTAGCTTAATTAGCATTCTACTTTTGTTAGGTATGCCTCAAAGCGCCGGCCGACAGCAGCGATGTTTACCTAAACCTGTAGATATTAATACCTACCCATAAAAGAAAGAAAGAAAGAAAAACATTTATTTACACACATTCGATACACGTAGATATAAAACAACGAGAAATACAATATACTAAGGAATAGTACCGATATGCTGTAAAGTGGACCCCACTCAGCATAATGTTGCGGCAAGCCATTAAGCAAATCTTAACGCTTATTCGACATTCTGCAAACAAACGTCCAAGGTAGAAGACCTAAATAATTCAACTATACTAGTGTTAGCGTTCATCATATTAAAGGGTTAAAGTGATAGTCTTGTAAATTCTACAGATCTGATGATCATTAGCCAAAGGGCATAAACTCGTTAATCGTTAATTAACGAAGTTAACAATCTGCTCAAAGGGTTAAGTTTAAGTTAAATTCAAAAAATGTTAACGTTCTTAGTAACTTCCGTTCAATTGAATATTTGTATTTTTGGTATTTTTGGATTCTATAGCGCGTATAGAGGCCCCTTAATTTATTTTTTACTAAATATCTCCCATGTACTGACATCGACCTGATACAATTTTACTATATATATAGATACTCAACGCTGCTATTCTATCTAGTGTTGCAGTAGAACGTCTTCTTTCTAAGGGCAAAGATATTTTTTGGGCTAAACGATCATGGATATAAATTTTCTAATTTTTATGAAGGCACCTAATGCAAGTTTATGATTAATAGTAGCCTTATACCTGCTTTATTAACGAAATAAATAAACGCGTGTTTAATTCTTCTTTCTACTTGTTTTTGTTTTTTGCTTAACTTTTAACGGTTAACTCTAACTTAAGCAGGTTGTCAAAGGCGACGGTTGCCAAATTTCTTCATTTTCGATTTTAATTCAGTAAATTTTATTTTAGGGACCGTTTTCTTAATATAATGAGTGAAACGAGTATTGGGTCTTGTGACCCGGGTGAAGGTATCAGTGGTGTAACTTCTGTGGAGATTGAGTGCGGGCAGCGGGCTATGTCACCGCCCGTGGACAATGCGCCCATGTTGAGCTTGACGCAGATGGCTCGAATTGATGCCGTTTTTGATGATGATACCATGTCGGACGTGCGGGCTGCATCGGAGAAGAAGTTTGGTGGCACCAGCGATGATAGTTATGCATCGGATGCAAGTTTTATTACCGTGGGAAGGAGATCCAAACGCCTGCGAGTTTCTACGGTTGTCGATCCAGTGTCTAATGTTGGGAGGGATACTGATGATTACGTCGAGGTGTGCTTAGTTTCAAGGACGGGTCTTCCTAAGCAGATAGGTTTGGCCAAATTGTTGCAAGCAAAGGGCATTAAAGGAATTCTCAAAATTAAGTTCTTGGGCCCCTGTAAGGTGCGCATTCAACTTAGCACTAAGGAAGAAGCAGAAAAGCTTTTATCAGCAGCTGATTTTAATAATGATGATAAACAAGTATATTTGTCGGGCCAACCTAATTGCACTTTTGGAATTATTAAAAATGTGGAAGTGGAAGTGGATGAGGAAGAGTTTATGAAGAGTATGGATAATGCAGATCACATTATATCGGTAAAGAGGCTGAACCGTTTGGCTGACGATGGTCGTTGGGTGAAGTCGGAAGTCATCCGTCTGGGCTTTAAAGGCACTTGTTTACCCCCTTATGTTTTTGCGTATGGGTGTCGATTCAAGGTGAGCTTGTATAACTCTCCGGTTGTCCAGTGCTCCAAATGTTGGAAGTTTGGTCATCTGATGAGATTTTGTCCATCAGGTAAGATTATCTGTCCTAAGTGTGGAGGAGCACACGCCAATTGCGAGACATCTCATTTTAAATGTTTGAACTGTAAAGGTCCTCACATGGCTTTAAATAAGTCTTGCCCGGTATTCCTGAAGGAAAAGAAGATAAGAGCAATCATGGCTTCCGAAGGTTGTGTTTATAAGAGAGCTTTGTGGATTTATTTGCAAGAGGGTAAAAGTCATCTGGACACGTCTTCGTCATTGAATCAGCCTTTACTAGATAATTCACTTCCTGTTATTGAGAAGGTGAGTTGTGGCAAGTCATACAGGGATGCCGTTTTATCCACCCCAGTGAGCGAACGCTGTGAAGAGTCTGCGAGTGTCATCCATCAGCCCGTTTCGCAGAAACCTCGGCATCAAGGTGGAGCGGAATCTGGAAGTCAGCAGGAGGTACGAAAAAGGAAAAGGCCTAAGAGAGTTCCTGAGCTAATTGAGGTTGAAGATCCAGCAGATTCAGCAGAGCAGCCCCGATTTGCGTTTACTGAGGAGAAAAATAAGAAGAGCAAGAGGAGAATTAGTTGGTTTAAGAGTTTTATTGAAAGGGTAAAGGATATTTTATTATCAAATGTTAGCTGGCAAGAGAAATTTGGGTGTATATGTAAATTTATTGTTGATGATTGTTGGGATTTATGTAAGGGTTTTTTTAAGGAGTTTGAGTTATTTAATTTTTTTTTCAGTAGTGTAAATGGCTAGCCATAATTTGGTATCAAATTGAATATAATACAGTGGAATTCTCAAAGTATTAGGCCTAAGACATCGGAGTTTGAACTTTTTTTAAATAAAGAAAAAGTTCACATTGCTTTGATTAGTGAAACTTGGTTAGATAGTATTTGTATGTTTCGTATAAGTTCGTATAATGTTTTTAGGAAAGATAGGTCAGATTCCTATGGAGGTGTGGCTATTATTGTTCATGATTCTGTAAAGGCTCAGGTATTGCATGTTGCTTTGAACAACCTCGATATTGAAATTATTTGTGTTCAAATTTTAAATTGTGTTTCTTTGGAATATTGTGTCTTTATATTGTCCTTCTTCAGTTCGGACGTCACAATATGATTGGGATTCCATTTTTTCCTTGTTTTCGAATAAAGTTTTAGTGGCGGGCGATTTTAATGCTCATCATACCAATTGGTCTTATAAGTGTGACTCTAGAGGTAGTCAGTTATTTGATTCGTCGCTCGATCACGGATTTGTATCTCTTAATAACGGGAGGCCAACGAGGGTTAAGCTCGTGGGTGGATCGCTTCAAGAAAGTTCTCCTGATGTTAGTTTTTGTTCGTCGGATATTGCTGTTGATTTTTCTTGGGACGTATTTAATGAGCATTTGGGTAGTGATCATCTAATTATTAAATTGGGTTTAAATTATAAGGACTGTCGGCATTTCTTTGAAAAATTTAATTTTAAAAATGCAGACTGGCTTGGTTATCGCGATTCCTTGGGCGAGTTGTTTAAAGATTCTTCTTCTTTTGTGCATGACGATGTTCAGGTATCGTATGACGTTTTTGAAGTTCGTGTTAAGGAAGCCTTATCTATAAATGTTCCGATAGTTAAAATGTGTACAGATCCAGCTCGCGATTTTAAGCCCAAGAGATATTGGAGTCCTTTGCTATCCAAAGTTGTTGCTGAAAGGCGGCGTTTGCTGGGTCAGTTCAGGCGAAATCCAACTCCTGATAATTTAGTTCTAATGCAGAAAAAGGTTGCGGAGGCTCAGCGTCTAATTCGTAATGCCAAGTCTCGAAGTTGGCAGGAGTTTTGTCAAAGTATTGATGATACTACGACTGCTTCGGATATGTGGAATCGTATGAGGTGGATGAAGGGTTACTCTCGGTCTAAAGTAATTGCTTCTAACGAAAGTAAGATGGAGTTGTTGTGCTCTCTTACGCCTGATTTTGTACGTTCAAAAATTCCTATTTTTAGCTCTGTAAATCCTTATCTCGAAGTTGATTTTTCTTTGGAAGAATTAAATAGTAGTTTAAAAAAAAGTGTTCAGCGCCAGGTGTTGATGGGATAACGTATGAAGTGGTTTTTAACTTGCCTTCTGTTGCCAAGTTGTTTCTGCTAAAGTTGTATAATTTGATCTTTAAGTCCGGTGTCGTGCCTTGGCAGTGGCGGGACATTCAGGTTGTACCTATTCCGAAGTCCAGTCAAGGTCAGGATCAGGTGGCGAAGTTAAGACCCATTTCTTTAATGTCTTGTGTGTGCAAAATTTTCCATGCAATGTTAGCGAAACGTTTAGAGTGGTTTATAGAAAAGAATGAGGTTTTATCCCAGGGTACGGTAGGGTTTAGGAAAGGTCAATCTTGTATGGATTGTTTAGTTCGCCTTGTGTCTTACGTGCAAGTGGGGTTTTCAAAGAATATGTCTACCTTAGCTTGTTTCTTAGATATTGAGGGTGCATACAACAATGTTTCGGTTGGAAAAGTTGTTGATATATTAGATTGTTTAGGAGTTGGAGCAAATTTCTGTAGGTATTTATGGTCTTTCCTGAGTGAGAGACATATCATTTTACGAGATCCAATAACTAACTTTTCTGTTACACGATGGTCTGACAGAGGTTTAGCCCAAGGGGATCCGTTGTCTCCTCTATTGTTTAATATTGTTACATATCAGATTTGTCATGAGATCGATAAAGTCTTTATTTCTCAATATGCGGATGATTTTGTCCTGTATATTGGGTGCAGGTCATTGCAAGATAGTGTTTTTAGGATGCAAGATTCTTTGAGTACAATGATACATGTGTTAGATAGTTTAGGACTACAGGTGTCTGCTAGTAAGTCAAAATTTTGTGTATTTAGTAAGGGTCATAAGGTCCAACATGTTAGTCTTGATATACGTGGTCAGCAGTTGTGCTCTGACTCTACAATCAAGTATTTAGGAATGTGGTTAGATAGGTCGCTGCGTTGGGGAAAACATATTGGTTACGTTGTTGAAAAAACTCAAAGATTCCTTAGTATTTTAAAAACTTTGGCTGGTTCTTCTTGGGGTGTTCACCCTAAACATTTACGTAGATTATACATATCTTTGATTCGTAGTAGGTTGGATTACGCATGTTTTTTGTATAGTAACAGTGCCAAGTCACATGTGTATAGGCTTGAAAAAGTTCAAAATCAGGCTCTAAGGGTGGTTGGGGGTTTTATTAGATCATCACCTATTCACGTCATGGAGAGTGAACTTTGTTTAGTTCCTTTACATGTCAGAAGGCGTTATCTAGCAGTAAGGTTTTGTTTGAAAGCTTTGGCTTATTCAAATAATGTTTCTGTTGACATGATTCATGAGTTGAGCGATGTATGCCAAAGCGGTTATTGGAATGGTAGGAGGAAGCCATTGTTAGCTGATGTATTTGTGGAGGTCTCTAATGAACGTATATCTTCGTCTCGTCCGCTGCCTATGTTTGGGTTGGATGTGTGGGTTTCAGGCCTTCGGTTGTCTGAGGTTTTATTCTGCAACCTGGATTGCATTAGAGGAGCTAAACGTGGATATAACGTTCACGTTGTTCATTTAGAAGTGATCTCAGAGCTGGAACGAAGGTATCCAAGATTTCACAAAATTTTCACTGATGGTTCAAAGTGTGGTGAGAGGATAGGAGCCGCGTTTTTTGACCCTTTTAATAGTAAAAAGGCACAATTTAAAATTCCTAGTGGTCTGTCGATAATGTCTGCGGAGCTCTGTGCCATTGCTGAGGCCTTGTCATATGTGCAGGTGCAAGATTATTCTGATGTAGTAATTTTAACTGATAGCAAAAGTTCGGTTCAACATTTAGCTCGTTGTTCTTCGGGCAAGCGTTGCTTCTCTGTAGCTTATAGAATTATGGAATTAATTTTATCTTTTCAAAATTCTGGTAGATGTGTTAAGATTCAGTGGATTCCGTCGCATATTGGTTTGGCGGGTAACGAGGAGGCTGACCGGCTGGCCTCGTCTGCTGCTTTTGAAGGGAGTGAGACCATGATTGCTCCTGAATTTTCGGAGGTCATAGTGGGGTTCAAGAGCAAGTGTCACGATCTCTGGAAGGAGTATTTTGATTTTCGCTCTCGTGACAAAGGCATCTGGTATAGGACTATTCAGTCTGAACCTCCTCGTATTCCCTGGTTTGATTGTGTTAAGCTTTCTAGGGCTCAAATTGTTAGCGCGCTTAGGCTACGGTCTGGTCACGTTCCATTAAATAGATTTGCACATTTGATGAAGAAGGTTGAGTCGCCTAATTGTGATGAGTGCGGAATAGTTGAGGATGTGCAACACTTTTTAATGGAATGTGTTAAGACACGAGCCAAGAGGGAGGAGTTGTGTAGAGTTTGGGGATTTAATATTTTGGATGTGGGTGTTTTTCACACAATATTGACAAAACCTTTTTCTGAACCGGCTAAATTTGTATACAGTTTTTTTTTATAAATATTTATGTAATTCTGTCGTTTTTAAGTTACTTTGTGGTTGTTGTGTTCTTTTTTGTATAATAGGCATTTGGAGCTGACATGATCATTCTGATATGATCCAAGCTTATTAATAAAGATTTTAAAAAAACTCTAACTTGCGTTAAATTTTCGAGAATTTAAGCTCTACCGCCTATCGAAGTTAACTTTTTGAATTAACCGTTCTCATTTCCGTTTTTTCAGTTCAACCTTGAAAAACCCTATCCGGGGTTGATTAAGCTTCCTGCTTAACCAGAACCAGTCACGTGTTTGGTTACACTCATTGCTGTGACCATGCAAGACCAGAACAACGAATGCACCACCCACCTGACTAAATATCACAGTAAGTGAAACTTATCTTCTTCTCAGTGGCGTAGCTAGGTAACCAAGGGCCCTGGTGCAAATAAAAAAATGGGGCCCACTACTATCTAAACTGGTTTCGTTTTAATAATAATAGTTCGATCGAGCCTTTCTGGTAAGGATTCGAGGGCCCTCTGAGCTTGAGGGCCCCGGGGCACTGCCCCGCCTAGTCCCTAGGTAGCTACGCCACTGCTTCTTCTTCTTCTTTTGATTGTGGCGTTATAATAGTCGTTATAGCGACGACAACTTCACAATGTCGGTAAAAAAAATTAATTATAAAATCTTGTGACAAAATGTCGGCAACGTTATACGGTCACATGGTCAAAGACCCCCCTACCCCTCTGTCGGACTCTTAGCCAACGGTCAATGATACCCCTCAGATACTGCCAGGAAATCATTAGCCGTTGCCCAGGGTGCACCGGACCAAGCACTGCTCTTCTCCCCGGACGGATCCGAAAACGAACCGCAGCTCTTGTTCACACGTGGAGGTAACCCGACTCGCACCCCTAAGTGAAACTTATCAAGGCAAGGCGATATGCTGCATTTGCCATCCATTATCCATAATTATTGACTCGCACAAAATTGTTATTCATAATTAGTAGGTAATAATAATTGTCGTTCTTCATTAAGTGTTTTATTTCGCAAATACTAGGCACGTGATCTTTTAGGATTAATAACTACAACAGTCACGTTCTTTATTTATTTATTTTTTGCCTTTCTTATCACAGATTTAAGGAACGTTTTCTTGAATTACCATAGTTATTTATAACATATACTTAATTATTATAACATGTACTTAATAACTTTCAGAATATGTCACGAAATATGGCGGAGAAGACGTCAGGAGACAGATTTTTATTGCCGTATGCTGTAAGTAAATCTGTTCAATAAATGATTGACGTACAGTAAGGGAAATGTATTCACGTGCCACCGTAGACCATACATATTATACTAAAATCACGTCTATATCCTTTACGGGGTAGACGGAGTCTAAGGTAACAAGACCTAAAGGCCACGTTTAGCATGATTGTGGGCGTGTAGGTGGAAAAAGAAATCAAAATAGTGAAGGGTTGCCAGCCGCATCGCCTATAACGTGATTCCTGATTTTCACTCACCCGATTTTCCCTCGATGGACTTTTACATCTGCGCGGGAAAAGAAGCAACTGGTACATTCTGTTTTTTCTTTACTCCCAGACCAGCATGGAAAAGTGGACAAGGGACACAATAGGCTCATAATAATAATAAATAATATTATTACAGTAAACATAGGCCATATAATAATTGGTTACACCGTGTGCTGGACTGCTCCCGTGATTCCTAAGCTTCAGAACCCTAACCTCACTCCGTTAAGTCAGCCAATCACCGGTGAGAATGCTGCTTGGATCGCCGCCATCTTGAATATTGGAGTCATCACAGGTAATATTCTTCTTACTGAACTGGCGGTGGAGAGTGTGATAGTGTACAGATAGCGTTATATTAGCGGTCCCGCTCCCCCACCTACGCTTGTCTCTCTCTCTCTTAGCCAACATGGCGTCTAAAACAGTGTTCTGTAAATTGTTGTGTATAATAAAATGCCATTAATTAATTGGGAAGGTTTTATTTCAAGACATAACAGTATGCGTCTCCGCGAAGGTTGGTAGCTCAAGATACTTCACCCTAACTCTCGCTAGGCGATACGGGCACTTGCAGTGCCAGTGCACTCCTTAACATTTCGCAGTCAAGACTTTGCAGCGACCCTAGCGACACCTAGTCATCAACTACATTAACTGCTACGACGCACGAATAGCTTACGTCAGCTCACACGTGTTCTACATTGCGCTAACGAAGTTTCTTACCACTAGCATAATAACCTTGAGCTCTCTTCCTCCATATCTGCCTCGAGAGAGATCTCCATTGTGGCTTGTTTGGATGAACTACGTCCTGTCTCAACGGTCGATGACAGACGGACCGCGTTATTGTATTGTCATCCGATTTACTCAAGTACTCATGCAAAATTTCAGCTCAATCGGTTGAAGATAACTGCTTCAAAATTGTTGCGAGTCGCAAGAGTCCTGGACAAACATACATACATTGTTGTTGTTGCTCTCCTATGGTACCCCAGTGGTACAGAGGGCCTTCGTGAGACGTCTCCATCCGCTCCTATCTTGCGCCTCTCGCTCCGCGTCCCTCCAACTCAGCCCGGCTGCCCACAGCTCGGCGTCGATGGTGCGCTGCCACGTGCGTGCATACATTGCAAGTTTAAAAACTTGTAAAAATAGGTCCAATGAAAGAACTGAACTGTACTCTTTCTCAGTGCCGTAAGACAGTTGCAAGTTCACGTCAGGTTGCCAAGTGGCATGAATAAAACGGAAACGCACTGGACTCTTTTCTACTTCTAACCCCAACGCAAAAAGGGGGTGCTATAAGTTTGACGTCAATGTCTGTGTATCATCCTGTCTGTGGCATCGTAGCTCTAAAGCCGGTGGACCGATTTCGATTCGGTTTTTTTCATTCGATAGCCAGTTTCTTTGCGCTGGTTTGTTTGGTAAAATCGATCCATCAGTTTGAAGAGTATCATCTCTTTTCAATGATGTAGCGTTTTAGGCATACAATAGATTTTTTAAATTACCTATTTCAATGTTATGTATAATTAAATTTGTGTTTCCAGGATGCCAAACAGGTGCATACCTGTCCAACAAGATCGGAAGGAAGCCTACACTGATTTTGATGGCTTTCGTGATGTTTGTGAGCCATGTCACGCTGCTGTTGGCTAAAGACTTAACGACTCTACTGATAGGGAGGGTGGCCAGCGGCTACGGCGTCGGCGGGACTGCGTGTGGCAACTTGGTCTATATCGGGGAGATAGCGTAAGTTGGAGCATACTTTACCTTTACTATACCTTTTGCGGGTGGTAGGGCCTTGTGCAAGGTCCGTCCGGATCGCTACCACTATCTTACTCGCTAATCCTGCCGCTAAGTAGCAGTACTTGCACTGCTGTGTTCCGGTGTGGAGAGTAAGACAGCCGGGGAAATTACGGGCACAAGAGGCATTTCATCTTAGTCCTCTAGGTTGGCAACGCATCTGCAATCCCTCCGGGCTTGCGGGTGTCTATGGGCAGTGGTGATCACTTACCATCAGGTGATCCACTTGCTCGTTTGCCTTCCTATTCATATATATAAAAAAAAAAAACTTAATCATCGACATCTTCGTCATCATCTGCAGCCTTCATACGGCCTCCTGCTCAATATGGGCTTGGGCTATGCCCATTGGGCGGTCCCATGCCTAGTGAATTAGGAACTTCACAGACTCTATTGATTGCTTTGCAAGTGTATAATATCCTCAGGTTTTCCCTCACCGAAAAGCTTGTGGGGACTGCCACAATAGAGAGATCTCTCTCCAGGCAGATATTATGCCTGGGGACCGAAGTCCGGAGGAGGAGAGTTGAAAGTTGTATTTATGCAGCCGCATTGAGAAACTTCGTAAGCGGCATGTAGAACGATGTGACAGGAAAAAATACTGACATTATTTCGAATAATTGATTATTTCTTCCATGCTGGTCTGGGAGTAAAGAAAAAACAGAATGTACCAGTTGCTTCTCTTCCTGCGCAGATGGTAAAAGCTCATCGAGGGAAAGGGCGAAAGTTTTAGGAATCATGTTATAGGCGATGCGGCGCTACCCATCACTATTTTGATTTCCCTTTCGATCCATACAACCACAATAATGCTAAACGTAGTCTTTAGGTCTTGTTACCTTAGGCTTTGTCTACTCCGTAAGCGATAAAGATGTGATTTACATAATCAAATTCGTTGCCTTCGTTGCAGATCGCGAGAACTCAGAGGGATCATACTCACATGTACAGGATTACTACACACACTCGGGAGTCTTCTAGTGTTCTCTGTGGGTCCGTTTGTCTCCTACTCTGTAGTAGAATACATTATGATAGCAATGACAGCTATGCACGTTTTGGGACTACTATCAATACCAGAATCACCGGTTTATCAGGTTCTTAGAGGTACGTTTAACGCCTGCTGTAACGTTGCCGCAACATCGATATTTTAAACCAGTGGTTCTTAACCGGTGGTCCGCGGACCACTGGTGGTCCCTGGAAGCAT
This sequence comes from Pandemis cinnamomeana, assembly GCA_932294345.1. NCBI lineage: Eukaryota > Metazoa > Arthropoda > Insecta > Lepidoptera > Tortricidae > Pandemis > Pandemis cinnamomeana. Next base: position 3,027,808 of record OW028724.1, on the reverse strand, counting down.
CCAAAGTGGTACGCGGGGCCAATCAAATAAATAAATTAGATAAGTGACCACCAGACACAGCGCGTGAATGTGCAATTCCGTCCACTGGGACCGATCGAAGCCATTCGTTAGATATTGTGTAGTGTTCTAGGTGGTCCATAGCAAGACAGAAATTTTGATAAATGGTCCCTCGTGTCTGAAAGGTTAAGAACCACTGTTTTAAACCATAAAATGCCATAATATCGATAGGCTTATCGTACCACCGATAGCATCGGTATTTTATGTAATAAGCAATACTATCGATACTGTTAACTTTACAGGTGATAATGATGCCGCAAGCTACACCCTTCAATACTTGGGACGTAGCAAAGACATAGACACTGAACTAAAAACTATGATAGAAAACGCAAACGAAAGAAGGATAATGTACACGCAAATAGATGAAAGCAAATGTTTTGAGCCAAGATGGACATGGTTAGACATATTTAGGAGAAGAAGAAACAGGAGAGCTTTGTTTATTACCTCCACGTTGTTGGTAATACAAGAAGGTGCAGGGATAGTTTGTATAATATATTTTGCCAACACCATTTTCCAGAAAGCTGCATCATCTGTTAATCCCGACTTGGCAACCATAATACTAGGCATAGCGCAGGTTTTCGGAGTTCTGTTGGCACCAATGTTGGTTGAGAAGTTTGGAAGAAGAACGCTGCTAATTTTTTCTACTTCCACTTGTGCCTTGTGGACTGTGAGTTCAGAATTATCACCGCCTATATGTTTTTATTCAAAACTTTCATTCTTACTTTTGCATCCAAATATCGTAACTACCTACGATATTATTGTTTTGTTTGATTGACTGACTTACCTTCTTATTTACAAACGCTTGGTTAGCTTAACACTTGTTGGTCTTTTGTCATTGAAATAAATTCATCTTCACCAAACTACTTAAAACAAAACACGCATTTTGCTATATACTCCATTCCAATCCATTGTAACGCGTTTGTAAACAAACAATTTCATATAAATTCCTACAAAATCACTCATTGTATGAAATTAGCATCACATCCACCGGAATTTTGAAGAATCGTACTTGATAAGTATCTCACGTTTTATAACAATTATAGAGGTATTAAGACTATTATATTTGTTATATTTAGTAACATAGGATTTACCAGTTGCTTTTCTTCCGGCGCAGATGGTGGATGGTGGATGGGATGGTCTAGAGGATGGGTGAAAATCAAGTTTTAATTCTCGTGGTCCCACTGTTATAAAAATCCTCACTAGAGATAGTAAAATTAGGTTAGGTTCGTTAGGTATCTTCAAATGCCCGAAGGGTAAACGGAATAGAAATAGAAGCCCCGCGAAAGCAGGGTTCCGTCGACCTCATGGTGGAGTGTAATTCGACTTTTTATAACAGTGCCACGAGAACTAAACCGAAAATCATAGGAATCATGTTATAGGCGATGCGGCTAGCAACTCATCACTATTTTAATTCCACTTTGCACCTAAACGCCCAGTCTTGCTAAACCTTGTTTTTACCAATAAGGGGAGTAATTAGTAATTACTTTTAGCCATCACTATACCATGTGTACACCATGTGTGTACCGTGAGTGCTACACTTTGTGTTTTATGTATAATAAAGAGTTATACATACATACATACTATATGGTACATTTTTAACTCTTTGTTATTTTTGCAGGCCCTGCTGGGGACCCACTTTTACCTTGAGGCAATAGACCATCCGTCGCTGGAATATATCAGATGGACACCGCTTGCTATCTTGGTCTTTTTCTTATTCTGCTATAATGCTGGTAATTATATAAAGAACTCTATTTTCTTCCATGCTGGTCTGGGAGTAAAGAAAAAACATAGAATTTAACAGTTGCTTCTCTTCCCGCGCGGTAACAGCTCATCTAGGGAATGGGCGAAAGTCTTAGAGATCATGTTATAAGCGATGCGGTATGCCATCACGTGACCGTAAGGTTTTATTACCTTAGGCTATGTCTACCCCGTAAGGGATAAAGACGTGATGTATGTATGTATGTATATAAAATACACTCTATCTAAAGTTAAGGTTTAAATTTAAGACTTGCTTACTTAAGGCTAGCCCTATCTACATCTTCAACGTCTGTTTGCTCGTAACATTCTTCTTTTATAGATTTGTACATTTTTAATTTCAATCTCTCGCCGCCACACTTAATACTTTTTTAAGTTATACTTGAATGTTATCTCTCTTTCCTTCTGTAGTAGTTTAGAGTAGCAAGGTTTTTCGTTGATTCCCTTCTTACTCCCAACACTGATTCTTTTTAAATTTGTTATCTTTTCAGGCTTGGGGATAATCCCCAACGTTTTGGTCGGCGAAATGTTCAGTCCAAACGTTCGCAGCACCGGTTCCTCCATCGCCATGTGCCTCGGATACGTCGCCGGCTTCGCCTCCGGCCTCAGCTCTGGCTACATGATCATCCTCATCGGCAACCACATCATGTTCTTCACCTTCGCCATCATCAACATCGTGGGCTGCCTCTTTACCCTCAAGATTGTCCCTGAGACTAAAGGGAAGAGTTTGACTGAGATTGACGCTATGCTGGCGAGATAGCGAAGAATCTTCAACTTAAGTTTAACAGGCTTGTTTTTAAATAAAATCGTCTTACGTATTAGAAACCTTTTCTCTGTCAAAATATCCTTTATAGCTTAAGAACTTTCTATTTGGATTTTTGGTGGTAAAATAGTACCTACACCCCGAGAGCCGCGGAGAGTCGTTTTCAAAAAAAATGTGCATGTTAAGGAGTTAATTACAACAAAAATTAATTGATTCCTTTGTGTTACGGCCGTTTCACCCTCATTCCATTGCAATAAGTGTGAAAATGTCGTAACACAAAGGAATCAATTAACTTTTGTTTTAATTAAGGCCCTTAACCATGTACATGTGTTTCGAAAACGACTCATATATCTAATGGCGACTGTACATTGCACCCGTGCGGCGCCGGGTCGGGACGCTAGTATCTACACCATAAAATAGCAACCTCGTAACTTCACACATTACTGCTCCATCTTTAATTCAAATCATAGCTATATAATCATAAAATGCAACTTACTCTGCTAAGTTCAGTGCGTCTCTCTCCCACCAAATTATTAAGACAAAGACGCACATATCGACAGTTGTGACGCGGCCTATCGTGTTAGCCTTGTGAGGGAATCGTTTTCCGGTTGAAGTAGTTCTGATCAAACCCTCCTAAAGTTTAAAACTAACTTACCAAGTGTTTAGGACACCTTTGGGAATCGCATCTAAGTTGAGAGTATATACTATGTACCTTTATATTATATAACAATTATACTTACACTTTTAATTTACTAATTTAGAGAGAAGGCAATAGGGTCATTTGATCTGGTACATTCTATGTTTTTTCTTTACTCCCGGACCAGCAAGGAAGATGATTTGAAATGTAGTTATAAAGTATTGCCGCTCCTTCCATCTAATCCCTCCGGAAAGAGTATGAAAGAGACAACCTTAATTCCGTTTTTTACAATTCCGTTTTTAACCTGCAACGTACGGTCAAGTGCAAAAATAAGTATCGATATGAACTTCTCAAAAATATGTCCCACGATCTTATTGCGCCGGTGTAAGAGCGTATGATACTTATTTTTGAAACTTTGACTAGATACATATTATTACACTTGACTGTACGATGTGTGTATGTTTGTCCGGGAGATTAGGAACCTTGCAACTTTGAAGACTGAGAAGAAGATTGATCTCCGATTGAGCTGAAGTTTTGCTTGCGTAAGTCGGATAGAATATAGAATAGAATATCGAATATATTTATTTGCAAAGAATAAGTCAGTTTACCTAACAAAACTACCATGGACAAATCCCATCAAAGACCACTGTCGGAACGTCGGAGCAGTGTGGCAGCCACTTTGCATTAATTCGCCTAATTTGCAAAGTTTGGTGCGTCGTAAACTTATGACGTGCCGACCTTTAGCTGATATTGGAATATGTCGGCACTATAGGTACCTCAGACCATATAACATTAGACAAAGAAACGTTACATCCATTCATACACAGATCAGGTCTTTATCCCTTACGGGGTAGACAGAGCCTAATGTAACAGGTACCTACAGGCCACATTTTTAGCAAAATTGTGGGCATTTAGCAAAAGGTGGAAATTGGAATCAAAATAATGATCGGCTGCTAGCCTCATCGGTTAAAACATGATTCCAATGATTTTCGCCCATTCCCTGGATGGGCTTTTACCATCTGCGCGGGTAGACAAGCAACTGGTACATTCTAGGTTTTTTCCTTGCTCCCAGACCAGCATGGAAACAAAGAAACGAGTAGGTAAATAATGATAGTAATATGCTTAAGTCTATTAATACTGGAGTGGCAGTGATAGAGGGGTTAACCACTCATTTGTAAAACAAAGCTTCTACCTACCTTTGTGGTTTCAAGGAAGTGAATAGCAGATTTTGCATGAAGGTACTTGTATTCTGTGTCGTACAAATGTAACTGTTTTTCACGTGTGACATGGACTCGCAAAGTCATTTCATATTACACTGATGAGGGTTCGATCTTGTATCTTGTATCAAGGGAAGTAAATGTTTGAGTTTGAGTATGATGGGTTTTACTCGTTGAATAGTTGCTTGGTGTCAGTATTAATATTTCATCAACCTGTGCAACAGTCGTATAAAATGAAACAAAACATTAATTTCAAAATACCTTTTGTATTTCAGTAAACGGGGACGGGTACAGCATGAGTGCGCCAATGAATATTTTCGTGACAAAATCTTCAATGAATCTCTTCATGTTCAAATAGGACTTGAACTGAGCAACTGCGGACAGTGCGAATTCAGTTCCTGGGATTGTCTGGGCAATAGCATGGCTTCGGACATCTCGACCTGGGCCCTGGCTGCATGCAGGAAGCCTGCCTCGGATGAGGGAAGCAACCTGAAGCGGTTCTGGGCATAGAAACTTCTCTCATCTTGCACATCAGTTCGTTAATCTGTCTGGTCAGCTGACCGACTGTGTTACACATTTGTTCCACCGTGCTCAAAGATACCTTCCCACAGTCACCTACGTTCGATGGGCATGGGCTGCCACACTTTGGAGGCGGTGTACACGAAGGTGGGGTCCCACATGGAGGTGGCGTACTTGGAGGTGGCGTACTGCAAGAGCTCTGTGTCGGCGATATACATGATACCGTTTGTTCTGGCAGCTTCTTTTTAGGCGGGCACACATGCTTCCTGCACACCTTGCCACACTTTTCGCCAGGCCATTCCGAAATGGGAGGGTATTTCTTGCAATCTGCACCACATTTGGTGCCAGGCCAAACGCAGGACGGTACTTGGCTGATAGTGTCTTGGCAACCCCGCAAGATGTTGATGGGGCATTGGTTGTTGTCGCATTTAGGTGGTCTGTTGGCTGGACAGTCTCGGTTGGCGCAATTGGACTGCAATTTCATGGTTCGGAACTCTCTGGGCATCCGAGTACTGCAATCGGGGCACGGACAGATTACCTTTATGAGGCCACCTTTGATGTCTCTGATTTTTCCTGGAGTGTAGTTGGTGCATTCGTAGTGTATCCATGCTTGGCACGCCCCGTGGCACTGTAACCCAGTCTTTGCGTTCACTGGGCCCATGCAAATTTTGCACGGACATTTTACTTTACTACAAGGCTTGCTTTCCTTTGACATAGTGAAAACTGTTTTGGGGTTTATGGGGAATTATTCTGCATTATGAGGTTGTTTCTGCTTCCATCATTGCGATTTATTTATTTCCATTATCACATGATTATGTTACTTTTTTGAGCCATTTTTATGTGTCAAACCAGTAACAGTGTCACCCGAAGAGGTGTCATCACGTTTTTCTTGATGACGGAACTTGTTTATGCCTTCATAGTTTAGTTCGCAGCCGATCTTATCTGTACATGCTTGATATATGCCCTTCTTTACTGACCTTTTACTTTCTTAGCCGATGATAGCGTTGCACAACCAGCCCAGATTTTCTCCTGCGAAAACTGTTAATAGAAATGTTAGTGGGTGCGATAAATGATGCAAAGCAGTCCCATTTGTTATCAAGCAACTGATTCAATTGTAGCGTATTCATATCATGCTGGTAAGATGGGGCTACGAGATGGCGTAGAAACATTTTGTTATTTTTTAACCGGAACAGCTGTGTTTTGCTTTAAAACACATCTAGATCAATTGGAAGGCAGAAAATCGGTCTACAACAACTTTATTGATAGTAAAACTCTTAATAGAACTGCTCTGCGTCTTAACCACTGTTGGCCTCTATGAAAATTTAGTTTTCAAGGTCTACGGCATTCGGTTGGCGGGAGACAGTCAGCCACCGTTCTTTTCTTTTTTTAATATTATGATAACAAATAAAAGAGCAACAAAATTGTGTTTACAGGTATATTTTAATCTTACGCTGTTTAGTTGTTTTAGTTTAAACGGTAAGATCTGAAATAAAAATGATTGAAACGGATGGGTGCTAGCGACATTACATTAAGTGTCAACATGCTAGCTTACAGTTGACAATTGTCGGCGACAAGTGACAGTTCGAAATGGAAGGTGTAGTCAATATGAAGCCAACCGACGTAGATACTCGTCAAGTTTGTAATGTAATCAGAATTGTCACTTGTGACCTACAGTTGTCGAGTGTGAAATAGGGGCCTGAAAAAAGGAAGGAAAGGAATATCTTTCACTGTTGAAATAATTAGCTTTAAAAGCTAACTTAATTATTTATGCCTACACGATGGCAATTTTACTTTGAGCAGTAGAGATTTTACACATAGCTCTACTATAGATTAATATGATTTAAGGTACCTACTTAACTTGGAAACCTTAGACATCTCTTTTATGAATATATTATAAGTTAAGTAGAATTTAAGTATTGTATTAAATGTATTTTATTTTGAAGAAATAGTTCCTGGCAAGTTTCTTGCGGCGCATTCTTCTTGCCGATGATAGTCTTTCCAAATGCGCCGGTAGTTTAAAAAAAAGACACGTAAAAGAGCCCTTGGCGACCTATTTGGAAAATAAAGTTTTGAATTTTGAATTTTGAATTATTCTACTAAAATGAAGACTACTATTTATAGTAGGTATTTATGGTGAATGCAATGGTTACGGTGGGTGTTAGTTAATGTGGTAGTGACAATGATAAGGCTTCTTTTTATATGCCCCTCATCCTGCACATAAGCTCTTTGACTTGGCATGTCAGCTCGCCAACGGTAGTGCACAGGTCTTCTACCGTATTCTTCAAGCAAGTGTCCGAAGAACCTGAAATTATGTTGATTGATTAATTTATCAGCCAACTGCCGCTAAAACGGGTATTGTTTTGAGTGCGTGTCTGCACTCTGCAGTTAAGTAAGATGAACATTTCGTTGTATTCTGAGAACTGTACAAAGCCGGGTGGTATAAAGATGATAAAAATAACCTAAGCTTATTCTATGAGCATGTCGTCAACTCAAACGCCAACAAGGTTTACCATCTGAGTTATCTACGGTAGGCAAGTACAGTGCTTCTAGTGTCAGTTTCTCGGAAAACTTGGTGTTGCTTCAGTTCAGACGTCAGTCTTATTGAAAAATTGAGAAAAAATAGGAACAATGTACCTACTTACTTAGAAGTTTTATAATACCTAACTAGTTGAAATGCCGCTTTTGGCGAAAAGCAATGCATTAGAAAAGTTTTTTGATAAGTAACTACACTGCAAAAGCTTCAAGCAGCCGAGCCACTCAAAATTCCATGTTTACCTATGCCTATTATTAGTTATAGAGATCCTGTCTAAATAATTGTTTAAAAAATTGGTCGAATCCCCAATATGCTACATAAAATGGCTGATATCAGATATAGTGTCAAGTAGATACGGCAGTTTAGAAAGTGGTTAGTTGACGAAACAATAGGTACGATAGGTAGCGACTTGCCTGTTGGGCATTTCTTCCGGCAGGCCTGGGTCTTCTTATTGGACACACAAATGGACGATGACGACGAAGAAAACGAGCATGGACTTTTCTTTTTGCCACATTTATTCGGACATTTTCCTTTCGGTGGCCGAGCACTCTGGCAGGGTGGCGGCTGGCAGGGCGGCGGCTGGCAGGGTGGCGGCTGACAAGGCGGTGGTTGGCAGGGCGGAGGTGCACAGGGTGATGGCGGGCAAAGTGGGGGGAAAGGGGGCATGCAAGATGGCGGAGGTAAGCACGGGTCTGAAGAACATGATGAACTGCGCGAGTTACATTTTTTCTTTTTCTTTTTTTTCCCACAGGGCGACGGCTTGCAAGGTGGTGGCTTACAGGATGGTGGCCTTTGACAAGGTGGCTTTTGACAGGGTGGTTTTTGACAGGGTGGAGTCCTTTGACAGGATGGAGGTTGACAGGATGGAGTTCTTGGACATGATGGAGGTTTTGCACAGGATGGAGGTTTTATACAGGTTGGAGTCTTTTGACAGGGTGGTGGAGAGCACGGTGAAGGCTTTGGTGAACACGGCGGAGGCGACGAGCACGGCGGAGGCACAGGCGCAGGACAAGGCTTGGGGCACTGGGGGCATCGTGGTCCGTTGTTTGATTTACTTGGACAGGTGGGAAACGTGCACACTGGTACTGAATTAGCTGGACAGACTTCATTTGTGCAGGTAAAGGGCTCGTGAAGAACTTGCTCCTTTAATCCTTTGGTCTCACAGTCTGGACAAGGGCAATTTACTTTTATAAAACCTGCCTTTATGTCATGGATCTTGCCTGGTGTATAATTTAGGCAGCTGAAGTGTGCCCATTTTCTGCACGCGCCTTGACACTGCAGTCCAGTTTTAAGCGAAACTTCCTTAAAGCAAAATTTGCATGGACTTTTTGGTTTGTTGCATTTTTTACTCATTGTGCCATCGTTATGTTTCAGCCCCACATTATTATTTTTAAATACGGATTATTTATATTTAGTTTTGAACAGCACATTAATCTATTGTCACTGTCATGGCTAGAAAAAATACAATAAAATTGACACAAAAAAGGCATTTGCAATCATCTTCTACCAAACATAAATTTTCTTGGTTGCGTCTTGCGCACTTGCTTGCGGAAATACACCGCTGGACTGTCAATGTCACTTCAAACTACGTTCAAGTAGACGCGAATGTTCAAACTTTCCTTGCAAATGTACGTTATTAGTAGTAACAAAATAGCTTTTCTTCCTTATGCAGTAGAGTTAAAATCAGATATTTATTTATAAAAAACTTTACTAAAAATGTGTTTAACTATCAAATAACCTCACAAATATTCCAAATTTGTTATTGTTTACAATTGTTTACGTGGGTTTTGGGTTATATTTTTATATTATTTTTAAAGCAATATAACCGAAACTAACTATGGACGAAGAAGATGATTACTGGAACACAAGCGAGACCAAGGCAAGAGCGTTTAGCTTCGACGATGACGTCGTAAGTACAAATTTAACAATATTAATTAAGATTACGGTCTTGTACGGGCTATGATTCTTATATTCTAATGACGACCGTTAAAGTTTGCATGCTGCTCAGTTATTAAGCTTTTATGATCCATGGAAAATTCGTTTCAAATGCGATAAGTGACTTACCTTTTTTTCGAAAAATTCCAGTTGTCACCGCAAGAAATCCTCGCCATCGGTAAGAACCAGACTCCAGGCCAATCCGAAGACGGCCTGTTTACCAGTACAAGCATTAGCAATGTCAAAACTATCACACTGCCTCTGTCTAGCTTGGTGTCACCCAAAGTTTTGGATTTAAGTAAGTTATTTTTTTTATTACTAGCCAGTAACAGTGTCCTGCTGAGCAAAGGCCTCACCCCTAGTCTTCTTGCTTTATGTCTTGCCAGTCGTTCTAGAATGTGTCATACATACATACGTACATACGTAAATCACGTCTTAATCCCTTACGGGGTAGACAGAGCCTAAGGTAACAGGTACCTACAGGCCACATTTAGCAAGATTGTGGGCGTACACGTGGAAAATGGAATCAAAATAGTGATGGGTTGCTAGCCTCATCGCCTATAACATGATTCCTATGATTTTCGCCCATTCCCTCGATGGGCTTTTACCATCTGCGCGGGTAGAGAAGCAACTGGTACATTCTATGTTTTTTCTTTGCTCCCAGACCAGCATGGAAGAACAAAGTGAAACTAAAATAATCCAATACATACATTCACAAATCACATCTGTATCCCTTACGGGGTTAACAGAGCCTATGATAACAAGCCACAAAGGTCATGTTAAATAATAATCTGTAGTATCTTCACATTCAATATGTACCATTCTAGTACTCCTCGCTCAGTCTGGGAAGGACCCTAAAGCAGTCCAGGCTGACCCTGAACAGACGGTGGCAGTAACCATCAAACGGCTGGTCCTCGGGAGACCATGCTCGTTGAACGGTCACCGCAGTCTCAAGAGCAAGACGGAACTCTTGGATGCTGCTCTCGCTGTAGGAGACGGCAATGCTATACTAACGGTAAGCATGATACCTGCATGAAAGCTATATTGGCGTAGGCAAAATTGATCATATTTTATTGTAATAATAATAAAGACTGTAATTATAATAATTTTGTTAGTAAATTTCAACCTTGATAACAATGTTGATAAAAATAATTGATATAGCAAAATTCACTTTAGATTATAAGATAATATTTGCATGCCAATGTATTTGGTTAGATGTGTCACTGTACCTACAATCAATGCTACAAGACCACTTCTTACCATATCTAAAGCAAAATAAATTATTTCATTTCACTAATGTTTCACTGAATGCATTGATTGACGAACATTTCATTTGACAACCTAATGTAATGTGAATGTGAGCCATACCAAAAGGTTTTCGATTTTTAAAAAAGTTTACGGTTTTTCAGGGTTGTCAAATGAATTATTTGTTAAACATTTCTCGGTTAAATTATCAGATACCCCTCTAGTCACTTACCATCAGGTACTTGGCCACCTTGCTATTTGGCATTCCTTGTATTAAAACCGTTACCAATGTTATTTCTACCATACAGCCACTATATGTGCTTGACAAAATTCACTACCTTGTTTGACTTTGGGCCAGACCATTGAAGTGCAGCAATCACCTAACATTAACAGTAAACTAGTGGTCAGATTGACTTCAATTTTAGTACACATACGTAGATTGTGTGATGTTGGAAGTACGGTCAACAAAAAGTATGTCCGGTAAATAAATTTTGTATTAATTAATTTTTATTACAGGTAGTATTATTTCTCACACAAACACTGAACAAGAAATTGGTGTATGAGTTGCTGTCATCCAGACCACTGGCTTTGAACCACTACATCAGCTTCCTGCAGAATGAAGGGAAAATCTCGGAACTGACCGATTTGCTAACGTAAGTACACACGGCATTATAATCAGGTAAGCACCTACGCACGCTCGCGCCGTATCTATCCTGCTTACCGAATAGCTTTGCTGTGTACATGCCGGTCACTACCCAAATGGATTTTGATGCTCTTACCATGATTTAAGTTTAAAAGTACCACAACTATCTTTTCAGGATGCTTGGACGAAGCCCAGATGCAGCTGTGAGTAAACCCTCGATATTAAAGAATATTTTAATATTGTATTGTATCACAAGTTATTCATATTTAGTTTTTCTTGATAAATTCATAGTATTTTTGCAAAAAACTAGCTATTTCTTTTAATCTACATACATACATACATACATCACGTCTTTATCCCTTACGGGGTAGACAGAGCCTAAGGTAACAAGCCCTGAAGGCCACATTTAGCATGGTTGTGGGTATATAGGTGGAAAGGGGAATCAAAATAGTGATGGGTTGCTAGCCGCATCGCCTATAACGTTATTCCTATGCCCATTCTCTCGACGGGCTTTTACCATCTGCGCGGGAAGAGAAGCAACGGGTACATTCTATGTTTTTTCTTTACTCCCAGACCAGCATGGAAGATTCATAGAAGATATTTTAATCTACATTCTATTAATCATCCTTAATAATAACCTTGTATCTACTGAGATATTATAAAAAAGTAGGTATATATTGAGAGTTTCAGAACAGTTCCTGTTCTGAAATCTCTCAATAATGTTTTGAAACTCTCAATCGGTTTTTGGGTTTCCGTTTTCGACACTCACATTTTTCTAAAAGTAAATCTCTCAATAATGTTTTGAAACTCTCAATCAGTTTTTTTGGGTTTCCGTTTTCGACACTCACATTTTTCTAAAAGTAAATCTCAATAATGTTTTGAAACTCTCAATCGGTTTTTGGGTTTCCGTTTTCGACACTCACATTTTTTCTAAAAGTAAACTATTTTTTTTTTTGCTACGTTCTGAATGAATTTAATGTGCGAGGGTGATTTCTTTCTTTGAATGGCCCCATATTTTGAGGAAATTCGATTGGACATTCTAGATAGGTTAGCCGCACTTGGTGAGCCAGAACCGCCACAACACACTAATTATTTATTCTAAAATTGCAAAAGCTTAACACTAAGGTCTCTGAGCTCAGGAGACCGCATATCGCACCTCGTCATGGCATCTCTCGACTTGGTTTGATACGGTGTTTATTGCACAGAGCACGTCGCCGGGGTGATCAAGCCCTTTGACATGATGTGATTTGGATCATCCAAACGCCACCGACCGTATTAGCGTTCGAAATCTCCGGTTCGCCTGGTTTAACTGTCTAAGCACAACACGCCTCAAGCAGGTGATCAGGCTGCGAGATTTGCGTCGTACTAGGTCGCTCATGACTACCGGTCGTATTAGCCACAAACTTCCCGAAAGACATAACACATCAAATTTTATTTATATGAACAATGTTAAAAACTCTGTAAGTGCGATGTAGACCCGCGTGTCTGATTGGTTAATCGAAATGACGTGGAATGACGTAGTAGTAACATAAATGATATGACTCGCAATGTGCAAAATGACACCACTACATTCCCGACGCTATTTTAATTCACCTTTCTCGGGTAGTGTTCCGTATACATTAAATTATCGTGTATGAAGTTTATTACCTATGATGAATTAATAGAATGTACATAAATCTGTAATTCCTTTTGTTTAAGTTTTTTTTTTTTTTTTTTTTTACTGTGTAATAAAGCTTCAGCTTTATTGTATGTATTTAAATACATAAATAAATAAAATAAATAAATCTGTAACTCATTGTTTAAATTACTCCTTTAAAATCCTTGAGCTTATGTCCTCGTTGTCATGTATGATGATTTTATGTGTAGGAATTAAAATCATTCAGTAATAGTCAGTAGTACAATTAACTGCTCTAAGGAACCCTGGTTGAAATTAAATACTTGCACATTTAAAAGACCGAATGTACAGTCCTACGGAATATATCTCTGATTTTAATGCTGTATGATTAGCAAATATGTTTTACGTAATTTTACTATCCACCCATCCATAGTTTATTATTTTAAGTGTGAAGATGTCTATGGGCAGTGGTGATCACTTACCATCAGGTGACCCACTTGCTCGTTTGCCTTCCTATTCATATAAAAAAAAAAAAAAAAAAAAAAAAGAAAACTCAGATGAATGAAGTAAAAGACTTCATTGAAATTAAAATGTTTTAATTAAATAGCACATTACAAAATATGCATGTTACTTTCAACATACCACTTCTTAATACTAATTATTTATATTTTTATGGAAAAGGAGGTAAATGAGTATGCGCGCTACCTGATGGGAAGTGATCCATGCCACCCATGAAAACCAGCATCGAGAGAATCGCCTATCCATTGCTGGCTTTTAGGTCCCTCCCCATGAACCTCCAGATCACTCACCATACGAATTGTAAGCAAGCTAGTACTTTACATTGTATCACCTATAGTTAAGCTAATTATATACCTAATCTATGCATTGAAAATCATCGCATGCAGTATATTTAGTACCTAATTGTTAATGCTAAAATGCAAATAACTGATGGCGCAATGGCGGTATCTTTGGTCGGTGCTTGTATCATATATCAATAAGCGACAATTGTTCACACATTTAGCTGAGTTTTAAAAAGAGCAGTCATGCAAAACATTTTCCAGATATATTTTTCGTATATTGTTACCATACTAAGTTGCAATATAAGTTGTTACCAAACGTTAACGATGCCTCATAAATTTATTCGTTTACTCATCATTTAATTGCAATAAAACATTGCATTTATTTTCTTTGCTATATTGTTTCCAATACGTATCGGATCGGAAGTGTCGTGAGTGATTAGTGCTTCATTCTGCTCAAGCCATCGTCGTTGTTCTGCCCAGACCGCTCTGCTGTTCGGCTGCCCGAGGTCAACGATTACCTATCAGTTCACTCAAGTGAAAATCTATTCATCACGAAGATTCGCTGCGTAAATATAATGTTCGTAAGTTCCTAATTTAATAAGTTCATATTATTCCATTAAACTGATGTTTAATTTCTTTGTCTTTATACGTTTTAAGTTATGATAGTGATTAGTGACTATGAATCCAGAGGTTACGGGTTCGATTCCGTGAGGGTTAGACATTTGTACTATGAATACGTATGTTTATAACTACCTGAGTCGTGTATATCTGTTGTCAAGTACCTATAGTAAATGCTTTGCTTAATTTACGCTGTACCTATACTGTAAACAGTCCCAAATCTATCTAGTCCTTGTTTCACTTTATTTTAGTAAAAGTTATGAAACAAATAACGATACCTATCATCTATTTACAGGTCGGAGTCTGAATATTTTTCGAAGCATTCTAAGAAGGAAGAGAGAGCGAGCTCACTCTTCGAACTCGACAACGAGGAGGCAAGCTCAAGGTAAAAACAAACTATTTATTGACATTTAACTAAGTTTTTATTGTAGGTGTTCCTATAGTAGTTAGTACTTCTATTCATGAAATTCTCAATGAACGAGAATTTGTTTTCTAACTTGAAGATTAATAAAACATTAGTTTGATTTAAATAAAAAAATACTATAGGTACGTTTAAATGCAACCTTGACTTTATATTTCATCACATTAAGTTGTGTTATGTATTGTTCTTTCTTTACAGCTCTAAAAAACCGAAGTCCCTTAAACGGAAGCCGACGAAGGCGCGCCTGATATCGGAATCTGATGATGAAGCTGCAAGCGTAAGGTAAAACTCGGTTATGCTAATTTTCACTTAACATTAATCTATTACATTGTTTTCATAGCAGTCTATTTTTAAAAACTATGCATAGTTTCAAAGTTGTTTCAAAGTTGCTAGTTTGTTAGAAAAGTTAAATAATTTAAAAGGTTTTGAGTTCAACTCTTCACAAGAATTTAAATACATACTGTTTGGTAAGTCAGTATTGTATAGATAAATTGTGATTTGGATATTAACGTTTTGATTTTTAATCTACTAGGACCAAAAAGACTGTAACAAAAACAGTGCAGAAGAAAGCCAAGACTCCAGCTGCGAACGCCAATGCATCCGCCTGGAGTGTGCTGACCAGCGACAGCGAGGAAGAGGGTGCGACTCGGAGAGCAGCGAACTCAACTCCTCTGACTTCGGTGCTGACTCGTCGCGTGCCTGACGGAGTAGTACGTCGCTCGCAGAATTTGCGCGGTGATCACTTTATTGAATTAAGATTGTATAACGTAGAAGATATAAAAAAAGTGGCACCGCTGGATAGGTGGGAAAAGGCGATAGTCAACCTTAAATTGCAAATAGATGGCAATGCAGCGGAAGTCACTTTGATCAATAAATTTTTAAAATTATGTAAGGAGCGTTTCACCGCGGAGGGTACATTTTATTCTGATAAGAAACGTATTTTCAATAAAATGTAATGTAACACTTAATAGTTGGTAACAATAAAGCGTAAATTCACTCTATTTTTAATTATTTTAAATTACATAATTTCAGTAACGTAATATAATATTTAATAGTATATTTATCCACACCTCTTTCTGATACCACGATGCCTCAAAAGTCTATATTTTGTTCAGTGTGTGATTTATCTATTCCTAACAAAGCATTTTCAGCTCACTTACGATGTAATACGCATAAAAATAATAGTTCTATTGAAATAGCTAAGGGCATTGAGAAAATAAGCAGTGCTTTTCGTAGCAGAATTGCATCATACAGAGTGTTTGCGCCTAATAGTGAGTTGGATCAGATTCGACCTCCCACGCAGTTTCTGCTTACTCTACGTAAGCATGTTAAGCAACTTCTTAACGCGAGACTAGATGCTTTTGATACGGTAAAGGTTAACCTAGAACTGTTTGCTGAATTTACATTACCAAAAAATGAAACTTGCGAAATAAAATCATTTGCTACACGAAACATAATAGTACACAAAAATTATGATTTTAGTGAAATGTTCTCAAAATGTACACTCGATATTTGTCAAAAGATGGAAGAATTTCAAGAAAGAGATAGTGGTTGGAGTTTATTGCGAAACTTATACCTTGAAGTGAATATTAACAAATATAATCCTTTAAGAGCATCTGCATTTATCGACTTACCGAAAAATATAAAACTTAAACGCGCTTGCATTAATATTCAAAACAAAGACAATTTTTGCTTTTTGTGGTGTATAATGGCGGTATTATTTAAGGTAAAAAATAATGCACATCGAGTTTCATCATATCCGCATTTCAAAGACTTTCTTAATATAAAAAATATGACATTCCCTGTTGCTTTCTCAGATATTAAAACGTTTGAAAAAAATAATTCACGTATAAGCGTTAACGTATACGCGCTTAAAAATAAAACGGATGTAGTAGGCCCTATTTACAAAACAATGTGCAAACGAAAACATCATGTTAATTTGCTGATGTTGGAAAATGGTACTCGAAGTCATTACTGCCTTATCAAAAATTTAGCCTGTCTGCTTAAAATACAATTAACAAAACGTAATGGCAGAGTATATTTTTGTGATGAATGCATGTTATTTTTTAACACTGAAGGTAAACTAAATGCACATGTGTGTGGTGGTGTAAAAACAATTTTACCTGATCATGGTACTCAAATTCAGTTCAAACATTATGAAAGAATGCAAGATATGCCTTTCGTTATATATGCAGATTTTGAGTCTTTGTTACAGCCAAATCCGAGTGAGAATAAGCTTAATACAGATCGTATTAATACATTGCAAAAACATATACCAGCTGCATTTGCATACTATATTGTTTGTTCCTATAACTCTTCTCTCAACAAATATGTTTCATATCGAGGTCGTGACTGTGTTGAAAAGTTTATCGAATATCTGCAAGAAGACATAGCCAAAATAAATATTATTTTAAAAAATCCTTTGCCAATACTCCTCACTGAGGAAGATGAAAATCAATTTGCGAATTCTCAAAATTGCTATTTGTGTCAAAAATTATTATTAGGCGATTCTGTAAGGGACCATTGTCATCTGACGGGACGTTATAGGGGAGCAGCGCATTTTGAGTGCAACATTCGATATCGTTTACCTAAGTTTATACCTGTATTTTTTCATAATTTGTCGGGATATGATAGTCACTTGTTCATACGGCAATTGGGAGAAATGACTGGTAATATTAAAGTAATTGCAAAAAATAAAGAGAAATATATATCTTTCACTAAATTTTTTCAAATTAATAATAAGGAGTATATGCCAGTACGTTTTGTAGATTCTTTTATGTTTTTAGGTACAAGTTTAGAGAAACTTGTAAACAGTTTGAACAAGAGAGATTTCATTAATTTATATAGATTTTTCCCAATGGAGGAGCAGTTCGATCTAATGAGACGAAAAGGTGTATATCCATACGAGTATATGTCTTGCTGGAGTTCTTACGAAGAGAACAGTTTACCCGAGCGACGTTGTTTTCATAACTTAGCGACCAATGATTTTATTACATTATGTGAATATGAGCATGCGCAGCGTGTTTGGAAATCATTTAGAATAAAGAACATGGGCGAATACACAGATCTGTATCTTAAATCAGATGTATTGTTATTAGCTGATATCCGTGCATGGCGGGAAGAACTTGATAACTCCACTTACACGACTTTTTTTTTATCGTCGCAATGGCTTCCTACAGCATTGGTTTTGTAGGAAAAAAATTGACAACTCGATATCTACGATACTTTTAGAGATATTGCCTCGTGAGTATTTGAATATATCCATACGCTGGGTATTTTATTTAACGAAACGAGATATATACGCGATGAGTCACAAAAAAATATATAATATCGTAATATATCCTTACATCAACTTATGCTCAAAAACCGATCTAGCGTACGTAAATTGACAAAACAAGATATCAAAGCGACGACTAACACACTATTACGTTAACAAATAAATATATCGTTTTATCTACTTATATTCAACTACTGGTAACTTGATATGTCAATTTATACTTACACTATAAAGTTAACAATTAATATATTGACGTTATATTTCGACTTATCAAGTTACTCACGCTATGCACGGAATATGATATCTCGTGTTATCTTAGTAGTTTCTCATTTATAGACCGGGTCAAATCAAAAATATGTTCTTTATTTAATAACTTGTCACATTGTGTCATGTCTCATACTGATGTCGCATACTACTTTTCCCGAGATATATGAGAACAGGGGTGCGTTCAGTTTGATCACCCGACGACGCCCGACTACGCACTGGCCCGTTCAGTAAGTCAGTGCGATCATCGGACGATCACACCGGTCACCCCATAAAATAGATGGGTAAAAAAAGCCCAGACGTCACTTTGACAGTTGAAAAGCGGCAAAATTTATAATTCGAACGCTGGGGATATAAACTTATTATTACGAATACGAAATCGCATACCATCGACATTTAAATTTAATGTGAATTTAATTTAAAATGGGAGATTCAATGAAGACGTTAATGATTCAAGATGAAAAGGGACAGAAATATAATAATATAATATCAAAGATATCAGAAATATAATATCAAAATAAATATAAAATGAATTTCTATTCAGGTCTCGGAGCAAATATTTATTTTATATTTATTTTGAATTGACACTTTTGACAGAAGAACGTCCCAACTCGTTCGGTAAGTGTGTTCATGATCGGACGATTTTCATCCGACTTTAGTTACTGAACGTAGCCCAGAAGTCGTTCTAATTTTTCTTTTTTTTTTCAAATTAGGTAGTGCAAAAAGTGCGCTTGCATTCCCAAATTATTGAAATTTTATTACGAACATTTTTATAACATTTTTTTTATTACAAACGATTAATGTGTATTATTGATACCCAATTCTATGGTGAATAAGTTGATAAGTCATCGGTGAACATGTTGATAAGTCAATTATTATGAATAATAAGATAGTAAGAAAGATAAACATAACCATATTTGAAAACCATCTAAAATTACTCTTAAATCAATTTAGACATTTCAATTACGCTGAAAAACTGATTTTTAGGAATTAAATTAAATAATGTTTTCACTGGTTTGAGCACTAATGTATGGGTAATAAGTTGATAAGTCTCTGGGTAGTATGTTGATAAGTCTAATATCTTACAAAATAAGCAGAATTTACGAGAACACGTAACATAATTTGAAAGATTACATAAAATTATCCATAAATCAAGCTATAGAGATGAGTTCGAGATAAAAACGGATTTTGGAGAAAATGACAAACTTTAAAATCGCTGCCCTGTAAAATTGCCATTTTGGAGTTATCAAGTTCTTCCCGCCATGCACGGATATATTTGAAAACTTTCGTCAAACTTGTAAGTTGAATTATCGATTAGATCCAGCTTTTTATATGACAGCTCCGAGCTTAAGCTTTGATGCGATGTTACTTATAACCAACATAAAATTAGAGCTTATCGATGACCTTGAAATAATTCGAATGATACAGAAAGGTATACGCGGAGGTGTATGTTTATGCTCCACTAGATATGCACGCTCAAATAATAAGTATTTGCCAAACTATGACCCATCTGCTCCAGACAACTTTTTATTATACTTAGATTGCACTAATTTGTATGGTTTTGCAATGTGTGCTTACTTGCCTTACGCGGACTTTAAATTATTAAGTAATTTTGAAATTGCACAACTTAATATTCTTGAAGTGTCTAAAGATTCTGATTATGGTTATATATTGGAAGTAGATCTGCAGTATCCTGAAAACCTACACGACTTGCATAATGATATACCTTTTTGCCCACAAAAATTTACACCGCCAGGTTCAAAGAGCGCAAAACTTATACCGAATTTGTATGATAAATTTGAGTATGTTATTCACTATGAACACTTAAAAACATGTTTAAAACATGGTTTGAAATTGAAAAAGATACATAGAGTAATAAGATTTAAGCAAAGTTGTTATTTAAAACGATACATAGATTTGAATACACAGTTAAGACAGAATGCTAAATCCACATTTGAGTCAGATTTCTTTAAGTTATTGAATAATAGTATTTTTGGCAAAACTTTAGAAGATACTGAAAAAAGAGTTAATGTTATGTTAGTTAATCGATGGAATGATACTGAAAATAAGACTAAAAAGAGAAATAATGCTGAACAGTTAATAGGAAGACTAAATTTTCATAGTGCTAGCATTTTCTCTGAAAATTTTGTGGCCATTCAGATGAAGCCTGAAACCATTACTCTTGATAAACCTATTTATATAGGATTTACTGTACTAGAACTATCAAAATCACATATGTATAATTTTCACTATTCTGTTATGAAACCTTTTTACGGATCAAATTTAAGGTTATGCTATACTGATACAGACTCATTGTTGTATTTTGTGAAGACAAAAGATGTTTACAAAGATTTAAAATTTAATTTTCAATCTTACTTGGATACTAGTAATTATACAGAGAATAACAAGTATGGAATAATTTGTCAAAATAAAAAGATACCAGGTTTTTTTAAGGATGAATTAGGAGGTCAACCGATTGTTGAGTTTGTAGGACTAAGATCTAAGCTATATTGCGTTAAGACTGAAGAGACAGAGATAAAAAAGGCAAAAGGTACAAAAAAACATGTAATACATGGTTTGAATTTCGAAGACTATAAAAAAGTGCTTTTAAGCAAAGAAATGGTTAGAAAAAAGAATATCATATTCAAGTCTCTTAAGCATGAAATTTTCACACAATCTCATGATAAGGTTGCATTATCATCAAATGATGATAAACGTGTAGTATTAAAAGACAATATTTCTACATTGTCATGGGGCCATCATTCATTATTTTAGTGAATTTATTAAATTGTATTTGTAAAGTAAAAACAGAATATTTTGTATGCTTTCATATTATATCTAAATAAAATATTTTTTCCTTACTTTCTAGTTTTATTTCAATTATATACCAAAGATGATACCTTTTTATTAAACAGATAATTTGCAGTCAGCAAGTTTTGTGCGCATGTTCAATCTTGTTGAATAACATGAACATACGCTGAATTTTTAAATACGATTCCGACAAGTCGAAACAAGAAATTGCAATGCTTAATTAATGCACCCTATATCAAGTTACATGTTACTCGATATAAAACTTAACAATAATACGCATCCGACAAGTCAAACAAGTACCTAATTGCATTGCTTCATACCAGTCTATACCTATCAAGTTACATGTTACTCGCTACAAAACTTGTCAGTTAATTAATTTATAATTCACTACAAATCAAGCATTTGAACTGAGTACAAGGATAGATGACTATTAAGTTTAACAAAAATCGATTGGTAAGAGATTGTCATTATTTATTTATTTATTTTGATAGTAGCTTAACATACATTATATTCATACTTAATACATGTTATTTTCTTTCCAGATAATGATGGACTCTCAAGATTTGTTCTTTCAATGCGCGCAAGACCCACTAGAGGGATTTACACAGCACTTTGAAGAAGTGAATCGACAAGATGCATTAAAGGCTGAGGCTAGTGCAACGAGTGTCAAACAGAGTAAAGAAAATAGACTTAAGAAAAAGGGTGCAGGAATACAGATTAAGTCATGTAAAAGGAAAGTGACTGACCGTGTCAAGAAATCATATATCATAAGCAAAGAAGCTCGTTATGGACATCGTCTCATACAAATTAATATTTTCGACTTAAGCGAGTGTCGTGAAAAAAATAACGAGTTATCGTTAGATAGTGAAAACAGTAGTGTAAGTGTGCAGTACGTAGTCTTAGATCCCATCGATGAAATATTAGACTTAACGGAGAATGTTATTAATAAGATTTCGAAACAAATATGTAATCGCTAGTTTTTAAGATATATCAATAAAACTTTTTATTTTTATTTTTAGTTTCTATTTTTGTACTTTAAAAGACTGTGTTGTGAATATCTAATGTAAAATAAAGTTATGAATATTTAAAAATATTGTTTTATTAATTATTTGATTTTAATAAAGATTTATTATTTTAGGCTTGAAGGAAATGTTAAAGAAATGAAGTAAAATGCGTTTTAAATAACAATTATTTTATTCAAGTAGAAAATATATGTATATTATTTTCATAATACCACTTCTTAATACAAATTACATTACTTAGTGCACAATGCTTACTATGGCTTAAACAGTAATTATTACTTTTACCTATCAAAAAAGTATTATACAGAACTGCTAGCTTTGGACAACCCTCGTCACCTATATCAGTAACAAAACAAGTGTTACACAACTCTTTAATCCATTTTACTTTTTCTAAACCTTTAACTAATATTTTCTTTTGATCGAGATACCTAGCAATGATTCTTTTGAATTCTCTATAATCGATATGACCTTCACTCCAATAAAAGCCTAGTTTCTTTTCGATCCATGATACCAGCCTACGTTCTTTATCTGTTAAATGTGAATATGGAAATGGCGGCTTTATTGAAAACACTAGTGTAAATTCTTCAGCAGCCAAAGCCAGCTCCTTAATAATAAAATTATTCTCATCATCTTTGAAGCCCTGCACGTCAACAATGTAACAATTCGAATTCATGACAATTTTTTCACAATGCTACTTAAAGGCTTATATTCCACAATACAATCGTTAAAGATAAGACAAAAAGCTGATGTATTATCTGGGATTTCTGTATCGCTCTCAATTTCTATTCTTACATCTATCGGACCAGTCTTTAAGCGATCATTTTGTCTAGAAGTATCTAAAACGTATAGAGCACAGCTTTTAAAATCGTGTATGTTTAATAACGGTTCAGCGCGACGTCCGTGATACGACTGTTGAAACCGAGCATATTGTTCATATAATAAAGCATAATTGTTGTGCTCAAATTTCACGTTTAAACTTTCATATGGAAAGTAGGTTGAGTTTAAAAATACTCGAACCTCTCGTAGATTACAGTGATCAAAACGTGAAAAATCCATATCGGACTTGTGTTTTCTGCCTGTCGACAAAGCTAATACAACAAAACGCGGTTTTTCTAACTGAGACGACGTTTTAATTGACCATGTATGTTTAGTCGTTTTAGGTAAAAGTGGATATTCATATAAGTCCCAGTTTCTAAAAGCTATGTTTAACGGGCGGTCTTTTTCCGTTAACTTTAACATATTAATTCGCTGGCGGTCCGATACCTTGATATGCGGTACTCGCCATACAATTTTATTAATAACAATATCTTCCAAGACTTCATTAGTGTTTAATTTTACTGCATTTAAATTTGTATTGCTTCGCAGAAGAATCAATTCATGTTTACAATTGATTATTATTTTAGTGAAGTCTTCGGCAAACCCTAAAATTTTGTTGAGAGGTAATGAGACTGCGAAACGTCCACTTTGAGTATTTTTTGTTCCGTTTATGTCCCATCCCCAAGCCTTTGACATTGACGATTCATTAATATTCATAGATAATAAAGACTTCAGTGTGGTAGTAATACCTACGTTTTTCACTTTGTCAATCTCAACCCCGTTCAATTCGTAACGGATATCTTGAAATAGGAAAAGAAATGGATTGTTCGTGAATTGAATACTTTGCACCTGAGTTTTTGTTTCTCTATTATATACCTTTACAGTACCCTCCAAATACAACGTACTTGCGGAAGGTAATATGTACAGGTCTTGTTGGTTGATTGGTATTCGAATTTCATCGTTTTTATTAAACGTAGTTACATATGGTCTGTAGGAATGGATTTCAAAGCTCTCAATAGCATTGTCTTCCGAAAAAGAATGGGTAATATCGAGTATTTCACTCATTTTAATAATCCAATAAGTTTTAAAAACTTTCTGTTTTCTTTAGTTAATTTTACTTTAGGCGATGCTCTTCTCTTGAAGATGCTATTTGAACTAATTGGTTTAGGTGGATGCTGATAGTTTTTATTGAAGTCAATCATGGTTGCTTCTTTTTAAATGTAAGTACAACTGGATTTCCTCACCTCTTAAATTTACAAGTTGATTGTTTGCATCAAAAATGCGCACATTAATTGAACTAATATTATTTTGATTAACTGGGAAATATATAACGTTTCTAGGTACTTCAATAATACGATACCCCGGTGGCACATTTGGAACGAATTCGTGAAGTATATGGCTAGGTTCTCCGTTTACAAAAGATCCGCTGATAATATCACATTCGATTCTGATGATGGTTGTCGAAAGAATGTTGATAGGGGCGTGTGAGTGGTTCATTATATTGGCTTTGAATGTTTTAGATTCGAAACCCAAAATTTTACCAATAGAATTATTTTTTTCAAAATGAATATCTTTAGAGCATATAATACTAGTTCTTAACGTATTGTTATTGCAAGATAACTTTAAAGTGCAGTTTTTTACATTTTCTTTTAAATAATCGCTGATATCTTGAAGTTCATACGAACCTTCAGGTATTTCAACAATTTCATTTTCACCATAACAGAATTGATTGTTTCTGTCATCTATATTTGGTATAGAATTAAACGTAGAAAAATATAACAACCCGCACTCGTACTCTCCATCTAGTTGAAGAGGTGGAGAGTGATTTGTCGTTAAGGTTGAAGTTAACCCAGTTATTGATAGCGTGAATGACATTTTTAGAATGACAGTATCATAGGGAAGCGTTATAATTTATTGTTTTTTTCCAAAACTTTTTTAGAAATTTCAAGCATAGATGACCGCAATTCACTGTATTATTCTTTTGATACGCGTTATAATTATAAAATACATCGCTATTTTTTAAATAGTTTAACAGCTCTAAAGGAGGTTTTAAATCACCGTAACTATTAAAATATTCGCAATACATGTCTACTTTTACATAGGCTACCCAGTGAGTTCCTTCGTTTTCAGAACTATCTAAATTAACGATCGCACATTCAACGGATTTAGGTTTCTTCGGTAACTTATCACGCATGAAGACGCCTCGAAAATGTGGAATGTCTCGAGCGTATATTAATAGGTCTAAATTGGTAAGGGCTCTTCTTGGTAGCCTTCTATTTAGTTTTTTTGCGTGTTTAGAAATAAACCATTGCCTTTTTTATACGGTTTAACATACAATCCTTTTCCCAGTGCAATAGATTCCATCATTTTGTTATGTCGTTCAGATTCATTAAGGTTCTTTTGAGCTGATTTATAATCATTTACTGCTTTAGCAATGCCTGCAGCTCCACCTGCTAACGAACCAAGAGCTGACAAACCCGCAAAAATGGGAATCAATGGCAATATTCCTCCAGTCTTTGGTAACGGTATTACGCGTGGTAAACGTATTTTTGCATTTTTAGATATTAACTTTTTTGCTACATTATACGCGCATTTGATGGCTGAACCATGACTTCTAGGTTTATTTTTTTTAATGTGAGAACGAATTTTAGAAATCACTGTTTTTAACGATTTAATTCCAGCTCCGGCCTTTAACTTGCTATTCATTACTTTGCTGACGACCCAAGATGCTAATTTTTCTCCTTTACCTGCATCTTTAGATCGAATTCTTTGTTTTGCCATTTCTAGTAATTCTAAGTCAGCTTTATGACGCAGCTTCAGATCAGGATACTTCGTGTATGCAATGTCGTGCTGCATGCAAGCGTCGTCCAATCTATTAATACCTCGATCGCCCCTTAATAACCGTTTTCTTAGTTTTGTACCAGGTCCACAATAATTGTACCCTGGTAAGTGTAGCTCAAATGGTAAGTTGTTAATTAAATTATTAACGAGTCCGCTTCCTTGCATTGCTTTTAAACTAATGGTGCAAAACTAAAGATAAATTTGTATTTATTATTAAACTATAGCACTTTTATTTATCCAACTATTTTCTGCTTCACTTAATCCTAACCATTTAACGAACAACCGATTTCCTTTATCTTTAATAACTTTTTCTATCAAATACATGTGAGGTTGCTTCGTTTTCTGTAATTCTTCTTCGTAAAATGACCCTAGTATCTTATTTTTACGTGAATCTTCAATTTCATATGTTACTGGATTAGTGTTTTTAATTTTTAAAATTGTAAATAGCTCCGTAGACCAATTCGGAGTATATCCTTTTTTGAAAGCCGCTTTGTACTTGCTGATTCTAACCCAATCTCCTTTCTTAAACTTTTGTTTTTTAGAACTTGGATATTTTCGGGCGTTTGCAATATTTTCTCTTACAATATTCACATTACTATAATTGACGTCCACTGGTTTATATTTAATTGTACTATGTACAGTTTCATTATACGATTTAACAATAAGATCTAGAGGCTTTCCAACCCATGTGTAATTACCTACTAAACTGAAGTTCTTATACAATTTACCTTTTATAGTTTTTATTACCCTTTCTACAATCGATGCCTTTTTAATGGAATATGTTGAGTAGTGATTTATGTTTTTTGTTTTCATTAATCGTTGAAATTCATCATTATAAAATTCTTTACCTAAATCTGTCTGCAAATTTTTAGGAATGCGACCAGAATCCAGTATTTTTTTAAAAGCATTTGTTATTTCCGATTTCTTCTTTGTTTTTACAGCAACAGTCCATATGTACTTCGAAAAACAGTCGATTATAATTAAAATGTACTTATAACCTTTGTTGACGTGACCGTAATTTTTAATATCGATTAAATCTGCTTGCCATAAATCATCGATCCCTTTTAGTATTACCGAACAACGATTAAAATTTTTACGAGCATCTTTATGGATCTCGTCCACAATTTGTTGCTTACTCATTTAGGATTCTTGTTATTTACGTCCTCTTTTGTAAGTTTTTGTTCTTCAATTTGTTTTAAGACCAAATCTATTTTTTGTAAATGTAGTATAATGTTTGCTAAATTAGTTTGAATTACTTTACTTAATTGATCAACATACTCCTTATTTACGGCATCGTCATTTGAAACTGGAGACTTCACACCTTTTAACCTTGAAAAATGTAAGTCAAAATCACCATTTGCTGATTTTCGTAAAGTGTCATCAAAATTAATAAAGCTTTCAACAACACGGAGACGTTTATGTACGTGATGTCCAAATTTGTCAATATTCATATTCCATCCGTCTTTGAGTACGATCTCTGTCAAACTGTTGCATTTGTGAGTAAATAATAGCTTATATTTCATTTATAATAATTTTTATTTACTTTATGCTTTTTTTTTTTTAGTAATATAAACATCTTTTATAAACCCACTTTCACACAATTCCTCAATTATGGATATAATTTCATTATCTAACCCAGTGTTACCGGCTTCTCTTGATGCCACTAATAACTTTAACCGTTCCACTAATTCATTGGGATCATCCCAATACACATAATCGATGTTTGATTTTACTTTTTTTAATAATGGCAAACCATTACCAACAACAACGTTATCTGTACTTTCACAATTTCTGTACAGTTTAAATAAAGGTTTAATAATTTGCAAGTATTTAGAACCCCTATTACTTTTAATAGGTTTTTGGGAGTCAAAATCTCTTCGATGAGCATTTGTTTGATTCAAAATAAGTTTATAATTTTCTTTATCTTCCCCAGTAACTAATTCCACTTTCGGTACTTTCTTAAATAATAATTGAACAAGTCCTGGTGTTTTTTTGTAAGTACTTGCATTAATAGTTATCGTATTTTCTGAAACATAAACTCTTTGCAATCCCATCATTAGTTTACCTCTATCAAGTCTTACTCCATAAGGAACATCTTCAAATGCTTTTACAGAAAATGAAAGTGGAGATGAATAATTTCGATCTAAACTAGAAACAGAGTCAATAGTTTCGTCATCAGATGAATCATTAGGTCCTTCTTCACAATCTTCTTCATGTTCTGTTTCATTTTTTTCGCTTGTTGCTAAATCGTATTCTTTATTTGTAATATTGCTTTCGTCTGAGACATCATCACGATTTAGTTCGAAAACAGTATCATTAGATGAATAAGGTTTTGAGTCGACCAGATCAAACTTCATTTTTTTAGGTGTACTATGATAGTCAGGACTAACATCATTTTTAAGTTTTGCGCTTAATGGAGTTCTGCTTTGGTTAGCCATCTGATTAAGAGGATCAGTAATAGGCTTAAGAACTGTCTCAAGAATCTTTTCATTTTGGCATGTCATGTCACGCATCATTTTAATTTTCCGCTTAACTGCTTCTGCAGACTTAACGATTTCTTGCTTAGTTGCCATTTCCAAATTCATTGCTTAAATTATGTACTTTCCTTGAAGGCGACAGAATTTATAATGAAGGATACCATACTGGGAAGATCGTTATATTATTGTGTTCAAACTAATTTAGAATCACGAATGTGTCAAATTTTTTTCTATAGCATCCATTATTTCTTTCACAGTCTTTATTTATTACTAAATAATTGTAAGGAGTGCACCAAATGTGAGCACACATTTTTCTGAACTGTAACCATGACATGTCGGTGTTTACATGTTCATTATACACGTGACGCAAATTAGTATCGTCTTGCTTGAAGAGGATAATCAGATTCGCATTGTCTCGTATTAACTGTTTCGGAATTTTGCTGTACGTTTGGTTTATATAAAAGCAATCTATTTTACTATGTCGACCCATGGAAAAATAATCTCGTACATTGTTTTGTTTTTCACATGCTATGTCATCGAACACAATTATTGAATTTGGTTTTGCTTGATCTGGACTTAATACTTGCTCATTTTCACCGTATTTTAAAAATTTGACATTTGGTACTCTTTGAAGCACTTTTTCTAGGAATATATACTTAGGTTGGAACAATGTTTTAGAATAAACATAAACGTTTTGAAAATTTAACCCATTTTTGTGCAGAAGAAGACCAATAACTAAATTCGTTTTTCCGCAGTTAGAGGGACCGCAAACAAGACATCGAATGGTGCTTGGTAAAAGTTTTCCATGACGTAAATATATTTTCTTAGTATCTGAACAAATATTTTGTAAATTAAGTGTTTGTGCTTGTTTAACAAACTCCATAATTTTATAAAATAAGAAACGTCTAAACGTTGCAAAGACCTTCCGTGTTATGGGTTTATATAAATTTTAATGTATTTAAAACATAATAATAATAATAATTGACATCACTACTAATAATTAGTGTGTTGTGGCGGTTCTGGCTCACCAAGTGCGGCTAACCTATCTAGAATGTCCAATCGAATTTCCTCAAAATATAGGGCATTCTTCCATTCAAAGAAAGAAATCACCCTCGCACATTAAATTCATTCAGAACGTAGCAAAAAAATAGTTTACTTTTAGAAAAATGTGAGTGTCGAAAACGGAAACCCAAAAACCGATTGAGAGTTTCAAAACATTATTGAGAGATTTCAGAACAGGAACTGTTCTGAAACTCTCAATATATACCTACTTAAAAAATATCACTAGTTACATAACACCATCCTCAACGTCTACTATTTTCAGATGTACCAATTCCAACAGCAAATGAGAGCGCAAGGCGGCTCCGTGGATGGCTTGCTGCGGAAAGTAACCAACCTGGTCGCCAATCATTTTAACCAGCCAGGGATAGATGCCCACCAGGCGAAGATGCTGGCTGACTATATTAAATTACTTGGTAAGACATTATTTACGAAATTTGAGGTTACGTGCTGCAAAATAAATTTGTTTATTTTTTATTACATTTGGGTTAATTCTTGCAAGTCGAAAAAGAAATCGAAATGATACTGAAAATTAGTTACATACATACATACATACATAAATCACATCTTTATCCCTTACGGGGTAGACAGAGCCTAAGATAACAAGACCTAAAGACCACGTCTAGCATGATCGTGGGCGTACGGATGGAAAGGGGAATCAAAACAGTGATGGGTTGCTAACCACATCGCCTATATAACATGATCCTTAAGATTTCGCCCAATTCCTCGATGGACTTTTACCATCTGCGCGGGAAGAGAAGCAGCTGATATGTTCGATGTTTTTTCTTTGCTCCCAGACCAGCATGGAAGAAAGATTTACCTGTAGTGTTTTTGCAGAGTGGCAGAAATTCGCTGCGAAACCTATTTTGGAAAACAAGTCTCCGCTATTCTGTCTGGCATATTGCTGCACCCACCACTGGCATGAGGGAGCTGGCAATATGATGTCACCTCTCACTGTGTGCCAGAGACAGCAGGTTAGTGCCATGTCACAAGATTTTTGAATACTGTGTTTGATACTTTGCCATTGACAAAATCATCGCATCGATAGGGCCATATTAAAAAAAGAAGAAAGAAGATGGATATAAGGGATGTTTTCGTCTATTTGCAGATAAGTCCGCTCCAGTACGACTGGGTCGTGTTGAATGTTCACGCCAAATCTGGTAAATGGGACATCGTGGAGTCACTCTTCACCAAAAAGGTATAGAGTTCATTTTCCTTTCTAACATGCATGCGCTGTTCTAAAGCTATAGCGGTCTCCCTCCA
Organism: Pandemis cinnamomeana; assembly: GCA_932294345.1. Taxonomy (NCBI): domain Eukaryota; kingdom Metazoa; phylum Arthropoda; class Insecta; order Lepidoptera; family Tortricidae; genus Pandemis; species Pandemis cinnamomeana. The sequence goes on along the minus strand of OW028724.1, from coordinate 2,997,220 downwards.
ATGTTGACGTTGGAAAGAGGCGGCATGCAAATTACGTAAGCATAAGACGGTTCTTCTTGGCGTGTTCTTTTGTTTATAATTTATGGAAGAACACCATATACCTAGTTATATCTTCATTTAAAAGCGAAAGGTGGCACTGACTGAATAATCACAAAATTTCGAAAAGTTCTGCCTAAGATGTTGTGACAGGGAGGTACCTTATCGGTAGGAGACTTCAGCTAAATATATGTAAGTAAGTACACAAGTAAGTAAATGCAATTATTGTGCAAAAATAAAGACAGACACGATTCCCAAAAAAAACTCATCAGAGAACAAAGGCTATTTTTATTTTTATAATTCACCTTCTTTCAAATTTATGTGAAAATAGGCTCGAAAGGAGTTTTAGGGATTTTTGCTCCATTTTTTACTAATTAATAGGTAACAATACGTCTTTGTTTTCAGTCAATAAAATGGAAGAACTACGAACTTCCAAAAAAAAAACGTTAAATATATTATTATGCACAAAGGCGAACTTATCCCTGTAAGGGACCTTTGAGTAGATGAAATGTGTCTACATGTATATATTCCCCCTTCTTCAGAAACGCTCTATAGGCTTCTGGTACCTTAGCAATCGTTTGTCCTTATCTGTGAAAGGTAAATGTCAAAGTGACAGATAAGGACAAACGATTGCTAAGTTACCAGAAGCCTACAGAGGGTTTATGAATAAGGGGGTAAGACACTGGAAATTATTTTTATTTCTTTGTACACATTTTTTATCGAAAAAAAATCTTTATTTGTACAGGATTGGCTAGGTCGCACTACGGTGTCCTCCCACGTTCCGGTTGAGTCGCTACTGGCTCGGCTGAGCGAGTTGCAGGCGAGTCGACAGTTACTCGCCACCTGCGTTAATAAAGTCGCCGCGTCGCACGATCGACTCCGACTTGCACTGACGTACAAGGTAAGTAACTTGATAGTCAAACGAAGCACAATGGATTTTATAACTTACTAGCTGTTGCCCGCGACTCCGTCTGCGCAGGATTCGCTTATCGCTATCCCGCAGGCACTATGCAATTTTCCGGGATAAAAACTATTCTATGTCCTTCCCTGGCATTCAAACTATCTGTAGGTATACTAAATTTCAAATAAATCGGTTCAGCGGTTTAGGCGTAAAACGGTAACAGACAGACAGAGTTTCTTTCACATTTATAGTATTAGGGATCCGTAATGTTATGTGACGTCAAAAAACATTAAAGTCCGTGAGCTCTTAGAATACCATTCAAGGTTTATCTTGTTGTCTCACTCACTCTTACGGGGTTGAGACTTGAGTCGGTTGACTGAGGGAGACAAAACAGATGGGCAATCCAAGAGCTACGGACTGTACGTCCATGTAAACTCCGCATTAAATTCTGTTTTTATAGAAAGAGATAGAGATACAAGTACTTCAAACTGAGCTTTATTCAAACTTTCAAACAATGAAAAAATCATGAATCCTACTAATATTATAAACGCGAAAGTTTGTAAGTATGGATGGATGGATGTTTGTTACTCTTTCACGTAAAAAGTACTGAATGGATTTGGATAAAATTTGGAACGGAGATAGCTGATACCCTAGATTAACACATACATTTTTATCCCCGAAAATTGCATAGTTCCCGCGGGATAGCGACAAACTTTTGCAGACGAAGTCGCAGGCAGCAGCTAGTATTCCATATTGAGGAGAACGAGTTTGCTCACTATTGAACTGATTTTGATTACGCTATGCCTCATTGCAGATACATTCCGTGGTCATAGAAACGTATGCGAAACAGAAAGACAGACAGGCGCTCACGAATTACAAGATGGCGCTCAATCCGCAGTCCGAGGAGTATATTCTAGTCGAGAATACGCTACGAGATAACGTAAGTAAAACTAGACAATACAATACTCTTTATCGAACACCACAAATCAGTACAAAACAATACAGAAACAAAGAACAAAGTAGACAATAGGCGGTTTTATCGCTTAACCTTTTCGACACCCAACGACACAGTCATATATCAGCACCGCAGGTTCAACGCCACCGACCTATTATATACGTCCATTCTTTTTTGTTTTTTTTTTGCGCCTTAAGCATCCGCCCGGTACGGGTTTACCGGGGGTATGTGGGGCTCTCCCGCGACGGCAGGCATACAGTCTGCCTCGAAAGGAGTCTTAGGGATTTTTGCTCCATTTTTTACTAATAAATAAATAATACGTCTTTTTGTTTTCAGTCAATAAAATGGAAGAACTAAGACACATTGCAGAATAGCCCCAGCTTTAGTTAGACTCTAACTGTAGTACTGTAAGTGTATTCTGGAGTAGACTCTAACTTAGAGTACCGAGTCTACTCCAGATTATTTTGTGGTGGAGCGAGTACGAATAGGAATCGCATGTTTGTGTTAATTGAGGAATATTCGCAGTCATACAGGTATTTGAAAAAGGAAGTTTCGCAAACGCATTTTTGCGTGAAGTATTTCTCAATTTATCTACATAATTATCATGGATCATGTTTACTCAAGATACAATCAGCCGTTTGAAAATGTGCCGGCGAAACCATTCTCAAAGTCGCCTTAAGATCTCTTTTCATCGCAGTGGACCACCAATGCAAGACGATGTCTTAAAATGTGAAAAAATATATAAAATAACAGGCAATGTTGTATCTAGAGTAAAAGCGAGACTCATTGATATTCGTATTTGCAGAATAGTGGGGAGACGGCACCAGTAATAGACAAGGGTTAAAAAGAGACGAAGGGACAGTAATTTATTTCACAGCAGTCATTTTATACATATTATCTTAAATTAAGAATGAGGTGTCCATTACTAGTGCTTGCCATCATAAAGTGTCTAACACTGGTGCCAGGTGCCATCAGACAAAAACTATCCGTAATTTGTATAAAACTGAATTATAAAAACGGCTCTCTGTCATAAAGCAGGAAATATTTTGTAAGCATTATTCTTTAATTTAAATAAGATTGTTTTATATATATTTTTCATATACTCTGTAATAGAATAAATGTTGTATCAATACTCTTTGTTTTCTTTAGTTATTACTAGCTTCTGCCCGCAACTTCGTCTGCGTAGAATTATACATAAAAACCTTCCTCTTAAATCTCACTCTATCTATTAAAAAAACCGCATCAAAATCCGTTGTGTAGTTTTGAAGATATAAGCATACATAGGGACATAGGGACAGAGAAAGCGACTTTATTTTATACTATTATATTTTATTTTATACGAAGCTGGGTAATCATCTGCGAGCTTTAACCAAAACTATTGCACGTAACAGTAACTAAAGACCATAGTGTGGTGTGGCGTTCCGATCGCGGAAGACGCGCAGGCCTATACCCGGATGCGCCCTAAGCCCCAAGGAGGAACCAACGGCAGCGGCGAGTCCGTCGTTGGGCACTATTCCGCGGGAAGACTTCGTAAGAGGTTCGGGGGGTGGACTCACGTTGACCTCGTTTCAACGTGCAACCGCTCCTTGCGCAGACGAGGGGGGAAAAGGCGAACTCGGTGCTTGCACCGCTCGCCCAATCCCTTGAGGCCAGCGGAAACAGTAACGGGGCATCTACCTGCATTGCACGGTCTCATCATCTAAGGGAAGAGGGGCCCAAAATACGGGCTCTCCTTCGTGGTGCGGTCCTGGCGGAAGCTGGGGTGCGTTTGTGGTGAAACCCCTAGTGGCATCCCACTGCGTCCCCATCACACCGGACCGAGGCAACGCCGGAGAGTTTTTAATTAGGGTATACCCCTCCGGGGGGAGTACCACATGACCCTAGGCATCCCCGTGCCTAGGGCATCTATAAAGATTTCCTCCTTTAAAAAAAGGCTCATGAGCCTCGTTCACACCCTTTATTTCCCGTGGCACCACTGAGTGGCACTACTGTCCAAAGATTTCTATTTCAGAATCAAGTTCAACATAGTCGACGGAGCACCGCTTTCGCGGAGCTTCTACTTTTGTGTATTTTTGGCCCTTCGGACCTGAAGATCTAACATAATCTAAACCTACCTCCCATTTATGATATTTATTTTGGTCTGTAGTGCCACGTAGTGCCACGGGTAATACGCCGTTCACACTGGGTCGTTAGTTACTGTAACACAAGTTACAGCTCGCATGAGTAGGTACCTAGCTTAAAAGTGTCGTATTTATTTAGTAAATAAATAAATATCTTGGGACAAATTACACCAATTGACCCAGCCCCAAACTAAGCAAAGCTTGTACTATGGGTACTAGGCAACGGATAAACATACTTATATAATGTAGATAACTACATACTTAAATACATACAACATCCATGACTCGGGCACAAGCATTCGTATTCATCATACAACTGTCTGCCCCTACCGGGATTCGAACCCAGGACCTCTAGCTTCATAGTCAGGGTCACTAACCACTAGGCTATTCGGTCGTCACATTTACAGACACAATAACCCGTAGTTAAATTACTCATTGTCATACAAATGACACGGTTCCATTTAAAATAAATGCACCTTTATGGCAAATCAGTAGAGTACGATTTCGCTTGTTTATAGAATATCTATTAGCCTGCAGTATCTAATGGTTACAAGGACAAATGTAGTCTATTGGTACGAACAAGGTTTCATAAAACAGATGAATTAGGTTGTTTTTGTCGTTTCACTGTAAAATATTTTTTAGGTACATACTTTTTATCACACTTGCACGTACCTAAACAGTAGGCTTACCCACCTGCTATGGGTGGTGTAGGGGAATAACGAGGATCCGGGTTCGATTCCCTGCCATAGCTTTACTTTTCGGATTTTTCTGTTTTCGTTTAGAAATTTAAACAGTAGGTATCAAAACATTAGGTTAACTTGGCCGTAATGCCCCATATTTATACCACATACACACGGCATCGCGAACATAAAACTGATTTAAAACCGTACCTTTAATACCTACACAATGTATGTACTATTTTTGAAATGCTCATAAATCCCTCGTACTTTTTTCTTGTCATTCTAAACCACGCTAAACGTGGCCTTAAGGTTTTGTTACCTTAGGCTTTTTCTACCCCGTAAGGGATAACGACGTGATATATGTATGTATGTATGAAACCCTAGGACGGTAAGCAATACCCGCGCTCGCGACGGCCGCGATAGCGGATGGGATAAGTTATCTAATAAAAACTTGGAAAAGATAACAATCTATGAGGTAACCGTGGTGCTGATATGATAATGAAAGAAAACCATTATTTTAAACAAACATTTACTTACTTACTATAAAACTTAACTATGTCACAGTAAAATTAACCGAGAAACACCTAATTACAAGTACGAATCCAAGAAGTTTAACGGATCATAAAATGCTGGCATTAAACTACTCGCGATGAAAAGGTATATTTGGATATTCAACAGCAGGAAAGGTCGGATAGAGTTCACAGTATACCGGATGTTACAAAAAGCATCCTACTAATTACATAGTATTAATTGCGAAAGTTTCTGAGGATGATGTACATTTGTTACTACCTATTTCACGCCTTAACGCCTGAACAGATCTGGATACAATTTGACAATAGTATTTAAGGCTGACAAAGTCGTATTTGGGATACTTTCAGCTTGGAGCTACATCTTCAAATAACCATCAGCTAGGGCGTTGTCTTGAGGTAGTTCTGCTTAATGCAGGGGTGGCGAACCTTTTTCGGTGGACGTGCCATTTTTTCACAAATAAAGTAATATTTGGCTCTGACCTATCATCAGACCTTGTTGTCTTAAGAGTGTGTTGTTATATTACCATCATATGACCATATTGGCGTGCCCGAATTATTTTGAAGCGTGCCAACACTGGCGCGTGCCATTGATTCGCCATCCCTGGCTTAGTGCGTAGAGCGTTTGTGTTGACAATTGAATTCATGCCATAATATACAGAAATATAGTAAGGTAGGTTTGAAAATACAACGAAATGGTTCGAGAAAGGGTAGCTAGTGCACTCCATCTTTTCGTCTTGGCCGGGGCACTGCCGCGCCCTCAGATATTTATGATTCGTCCCCGCATTGACAGCAATCATCGTCGACTTCGACACCGCACATTTTCAGCAGGAAAACACACGCCGTTATACAAAGCAGGCACCGAAGTATCTTCCCACACGAACCGCAGTCACAACTGCAGCACACGCACATCTTGAACTCTAAACTGTTCGATTAGGTACGACTCAAATTGCGAGACACTTATTTGCCGAGCCGCAAAACGGCTTGTTGGAGACTTTCTTTGAAGTTTTCGACACTTTTCAGAAGTTTCTGGGCCTTTATTGTTTTTCGGTGTCAATATTGGAAAATGTTTCGTGACTGGCGCAAGCGCAGTGGACCGATTGACTAGACGCTATGGCATCAACTGTCCGTAAATACACAGGTGTTTAGGTATCTTTTAACTGGACTAAACGTTATCTTTTATCTACTAGTAAATAAGATAGTGGATTCTGCGAATGAAACTACGAAACAAGCTATATTTTTTGAACTCATTACTTGTTTCTATCCAGAATAATAGTAGGTACAATATAAAATAAGTTTTTGTTAATAGTAATTTCATTTTTAATACAAGCTTAGCTTAGCTTAGCTTAGAAAAACAAACAGGGACCCGATTTTTGAAAGCACATTATGTGAAAAGACCACTCGAAAGTGGTGAAAAATTGTGCTGAATTTGAAATACGAGTAGCGTAGAAGACAATCACAGCTATCATTAATCTTGTGAACTAGTCGAAACTTTGATTAGAGCTGTAGTTTTCAAACTGAAACTCAAACCAACTCAAACTTTTATTTGCTTTGATACAAGATACAATATACAAGATCAATACCTGTAGGGGCACTGCAAATATTACATTTTTAATGTAGGTACAAATAGTAGCATATTACATTATAAATTTTAACTGTACCTAAACAAGTTTTCTTAATTTCTAAAACATGTCTGCTTATCATCAAAGAATTCCCGAAGGGTGTGCCTAGTAGGATTTCTCCAGCACGTATTTATGTAGTGTATTTTTAAAAGGTTTAATGTCTTTTATGATTTGGAGATATAAGCTGATTTATACCACTTTCGAGTGGTACTTTCGAGTGATGTGCTTTCAAAAATCGGGGCTCAGGTCCAGTTAATAAGAAGAACCCCTACTCCCTACTAATGTTATAAATGTGAAAGTAACTCTGTCTGTTACGCTTTCACGCCTAAACCACTGAAAAAACTCACACGGCACTAATTGTATAAACTTGTATCTTTGAGGTCTCAATGAAAGTCGATTTAAAATGTGTATTTACTATATTATCACTATCTCTTTCTAACACACGCAACAAAAGAGCTAAGCTACCTACAATTCTCATTCATACAAATTTAAAGAAAGAAAGAAGACATTTATTCCTTTTTGCAAGACACACAAATACAAGAGAATATACACAATTTAAACAATTTTATAGCAGAAAAAAAACGAAAAAAAGAACACAGACATTAAAAATAGTGCTCAGCGTTGTGTGTGTCTTTGCAAAAGTGAAACGGTCGCTGGCTCAGCATTACGCTGAGGCGTTAGACATTCGCTTTACTGAAGCGACACATCTTTAGCATGTTGGATTCGGGGGCAGCGCCATCTCTCGGTGAGCGCGGAACTAAATTTGAACTATCTATAGATTTTAGGTACACACGGCAATATAATCAGGTAAGCACCTACGCACGCTCGCGCCGTATCTATCCTGCTTACCGAATAGCTTTGCTGTGTGTACACTAATAGTATTGTGAAACAAATCACAGGAAATATACCTAGTTCACAATGCTCTAATCCATATCCATCATCCCTGCACAACAATCATCTCCACAAAGACCAGCTAAACAACCACCTTCTCCACAATCACATAAGTCTTGACAAGATATACCGCATAATTCAAGACAGTATTGGCAAGCAGTGATGCACAAAATTAACCGTATGCATCTGCACAAAGTATCACAGCAAGCATTGCAACAGGGCGAACAGGAACCACAACAGCAGCACATGGTCACTGTTTCAATTGAACAACAATTTCAACATTAGGTATTTATAACAGTTTGTGTCACTTGAACAACATTTACAACGCTAGGTTGTTTCATTTGAACAACAATTTCAACACTGCACAGGTAACTAGTTCTTTGCTTTCGTAGCAGAATTTAAATACATAAGCTCTATAACAGGTAATAGTCATTTAAATAATGCAGTTTTTCATTTCTATTCAATTTGATAGAGGCGTGATAGAGGCGTACTAAAGGTACTTCTGATATAACAGTCGTGAGATAATATTATAAAAGGTAGGTATATTTTGTAAAGTCAATAATTATAAAGTAGTTTACCAAGATGCTGTCAAAAATCTTTTTTTAATAGCTAAGAACTTCTTGGTAAAGAGTAAAGGAATGGGTTGAAGCGTGCTATTTCAGACACTTTAATAGACTCTAGGTATGTACTTAGTCAAGATTTGTTTGAAGACTATTATTACTGTCTATAATTTTTGGAAACCAAGATCGTATTCTTCATGCCACTTTGACATACTTGTTGCTTAAACAAACATGACATAAGTTAGCCCGATACCAAAAATGTATAACTATTTTTTTACAATATAAATCGCCCCCCAACTTTCTAGTTACTTAGATAACAGAAATAAACTATAAATTAGATAACAATACGAGTGAAAATAATTAGTGAGTCACAGATATATGTATTAAAGTCGATCATATGACTACTGACTTCACGGTTTACTGGAACTGAAGAACATGTGAAGAAATTAAGAAGGAAATCGTCATCAATCGAAAAATCCATAGGAAATGTGCTACTGCAAGTACTGGGAAGCATTTAGGTGTTTATTTCCAATCAATTGCATAGACAAACTGATGAAGTGTATCGGCTTGACTTGTGTATGTAAAAGTGGGCCCTGCTTGGAGAAAGGGATTCGTGACACAGATGAAGCCCTTAAAGAAATAAATAAGGATTAAATTTCAAGCATTTCGTTAATTATTTCGTTCCAATAGTATCTTTAGTTCGTTCTCTCGTTTGGAATCAATTCCTTAAAGACTACTATCAGCAACAATATTATTATACCTATACTAGCCTTCCGTCCGCAGCTTCGCCCGCGATAAATTAATTTTCCCGTAGGAAAAGGTATTTTCCCGCAGTTAAAAAGTAGCCTATGTCACTCAGTGATAAAGTAGCTTTCTAACGGCAAAAGAAGTTTTGAAATCGGTCCAGTAGTTTCGGAGCCTATTCAATGCAAACAAACAAACAAATATAGGATATTTCAGCGGGTGGTTGGGTTAGTCGCTGAACAACTCTGTAAGTATGTATGTATAACTCTTTTTACCCTGTACATGTTTTTCAGAATTTATCAATTGTACAGTCAGCGTCGGCGTACGGTACGCCATAAAAATAGCATGGTGTATCGAACTGTTTGGATGTTTCATACTGAGTATATGACGTGAACTGTACTTGAATGTGTCCGTACATTTGTAGACATTCATAGTGTACTATGCATTAAGGAGGTGACTTAATTTAAAAAAAATACGTCAGAAAACTTGTACAGCGGCAACAAATGTGGCCCTCATGTATTTTTTTTCACAACAAAGAAGGAAAACAAGCAAGTGGATCACCTGATAGTAAATGAGCACCACCATCCATGAATACCTGCAATACTACATGTTACAAGATTTGCCAACCTAGAGTGCTAGGAATAGGTACCTACCTAGGAATTTCACCAGCTGCATGTCCACGTCGGAGCACAGCAGCGCATCCACGGCTGCCTGGCGGCAGGATTAGCTAGTAAAATGAGTGACATATTTGTGGTACGCCTGATTTTTTGAATCACTCAAAATTTTTTACTGTAAAAATAGATACATAAATCACGTCTACCCTTCACGGGGTAAACAAAGCTTAAGGTAACAAGACCTAAAGGCCACGCTTAGTATAATTGTGGGCGTATAGGTGGAAAAGGGTATCAAAATAGTGACGGATTGCTAGCCGTATCGCCTATAACATGATTTCTTATCTTTGCCTATTCCCTCGATGGGCTTTTACCATCTGCGCGGGAAAAGAAGCAACTGATACATTCTATGTGTTCCCTTTGCTTCAAGACAGAACTATAGATAGGTTAAGAAATTTGGTATCTTCAGTTGCCCGAAGGACAAAATACCCAGAAAAAGAAACTCCGCCCTTGGGTGAAGCTCCGTTGAAAACCAGATGGACAAACTGTAGTGACCAGGGTCTGTCTTCGTGAGATGCTTTAGATGGTGGCAGCGATCTGGACGAACCTTGCACATACCTACATATATAGTTCAAGAACCTTTCTCGTAATCATTTTGAATTGTCATTGTCTAAGGCGACATCTGAAGAAATCTCGCATTTGGCAGCCTGCGTTAACAGTGTGCAGATTTACTAACAAATCCTACCAATCTGGCAAGCAAATCATCAACTTACCCCAAAAATGGGCACTTAAACAATTAATCCTACTAGCTCGTTTGACTCCAATCTACATGTGCGTATGGTGCTACAAATAAAACAACATGTAAAATATATCCTTTAATGAACTACTCACTCATTAACACTGTCACAACAAGCGCAACCACAGCTGTGGCCACAAACTTCGTCGCACCCGCACACATGAATACACCACGCACACAGCGCTGTGCAATACGCACAACTCAACCAGACAGGGCACGCACACGGACATTGCGGACGTGTACACGACCAATCAGGACATGTAGGTATGCTATACCGTTTTGAATTTGGAAGACGCGGTGACGACATCACTTGAACAACAGCTTCATTTCAACAACACTTGAACAACAGTTTATATTACAGATAACTTTGAACAACAATTTGAACATTAGGTAACTAAGTACTTTATAATCATTGTTTGAACGCACTTTAGATTATAATGTAGTCGTGGTTTCATTTTACTGTTTTAAAGGACAATTTGCGTTATAATTAAACTTAAGTCTGTTAATCGCCGACATACTAAAATGCCTTATATTGTAAGTGTACAATATCTTGAAGTTGATGTTTACTGTCAACTGTCAAAGCGAGAGCTTACTCTATGGAACTTTACAATAACGTAGTAGCAAAAATAGGTCTATCGTATCCTAAAAGTCACAAGCTAAGGGTAGTTTCAGATTATGATTTTCATCTCGTACAGTCGGCATCAGAAGTTTATAAATAGTCGAACAGCTCAAAATAATCTACCCACGACTATCGCCAAGGTACCTAATAAGAGGGTGCACCTATAATCTTGTTGATCTCTCCGACCGTTCTGATGAACGTGATCAGAAGTTGATACTTCTGATGACTTTATTTATATACATAGGAAAAGCTTTTTTCGTTCGTTTATATAACCTAGAAAGTGATTTTTCGGTCACGGGAACCTTTCGCGCTTGTTAAGAGAGTCCATCTGAATAGAGTGACTTGAACGCACGAACTAAATTTTATTCCACTTTTTTGGCTAGGTATACCTATAGGTACCTCTATGACCACACTACTATGCTCGCTCCTCATGGCGTCTATGTATCTTTCCTTTCAATGCTTCATACAGATTGTAATCTCAGATTTAACAGATTTTAAAAGATTCACTGTTGACCATAATCAGACATATTATCCAAGGAATATAGACCGTGACCGTTAACGAAAAAAAACCTACGATCGCAATATAAATATGAGATATATTGTGTAGTCCGGCATCTAAACGACACTGAAATCATAACACTTCTTCTTATTTGTGGCGTATCAAGTCGTTATGGCGACGACATCATAACACTTATAAAATACCGAAAAGTAAAGCTATGGCCGGGAATCGAACGGGAAAACATCATTACGTGTTCCGTGCTATACACCCCTACACCACCCATAGCAGGTGAGTAAGCCTTCGATTTTTCTATGTGTTCTAATTTTTTAATCTATCTAATTTAATTTGTAAGTCCTGATTAATTTGATAGTACATTATAAAGACTTTTAATAATTTGCCTGAATTTATAAAATCTCTAGATTGTGTTTTTATAATTTAAATTAATATTTCTGTAAGAATTATTACTAATATTAAAATAGAGATAATTTAGTATGGCACGAGACGTTCGTATGAAGAGACTCAGAATCGTAGCAAATGAAACAAAGTAGTCTCTGCCTACCCCTATGTATAACAGGCGTGATTGTATATATGCATAATTTATTTTCATACTTTTTATATATTATACGTCCGCAATGGACGAACTGTTGAAACTCATAAACGTTATCACAATTTTATTGTACACGGTTTCAAACAATAAACGTTTCTTATTTCCAATGAGCTCTCAATTTTTCGACGCAATGCATCATGCATCCTGCTCACTGGTAGACTAGAGACGTGAAATAGAAATATGGGAAGCCCATTAAAGATAATTCCAATCGATATCCGGTTGATAATATGTCTGCGATTATAATCTGTCACCAAAGCAATGTAATCAATGCTGAAACTACCCAATACCTATTTCAGCGAAAAACTACTGACGTATGTGATATATTACGTTACAGGTCTTAGATTAAATATTGCTATAGATAACGGGTTGCATAAAAAAAACAATCAAAGCCATATGGTTACAATCCCGATCAGTTAAATATTCTTAGGGCGTGTTTCATCACTCTCTGTTTAGTTCTAGTTAAGTGTCAGTTACCCATGACGTCTCTGTCTGTTACGTAGTAATAAATAGAGACGGAATCAAAGATAACTCTGACCCTTAAGATAACAGGCCCTTAGTGTGAGTTGCATCAATTTTCAACATTCGTTAGAAAACATATGAAATATTAATATCAAAATCGTCAGTTTTTGGATCTGTTGGAAGGGAAGAGGCAGTGCTTGGTCCGGCGCACCTTAGGCGTCGGTTAAGCACTTTCTGAGGAATGTTATTAACCGACAGGGGAAAGGAGGTCTTTTACCCTGTTACCATACAATAGTCAACATTGCTTTAAAACTGTCTTTAACTTTGACACAGCCATATTTTTTTTATAAAAAAAGAAGAATGTCATTGTTAAAGTAACAGCAACTCAAACTTACGATCTTTAGTTACTGAACAACAACATCAGCTTTCATAAAAACAGAATAAGACCTCACTCCGCATGAGCCGTGCCTTTTAGAGCAATCCTTTACCTTTAATAATATTTGATCTAAGTTAAAACTAGATATTACTTAATCGCCTCGTTTACAAATGTGCTAAGGGCTGGACTTTCTCCAAGAAGGGTTGAAGCCTGTGTCCTTGAACAGCTGATCTACTACTTCCTCGTCGGTGACGAAAGCGGATTGCTAAAAAGAACAAATTAGTTTTAGTTAAAGTTTACCGTATCGTTGGTACTAGAATCGTCACGATTCCACATACCTAAAGGGAAGACGAGCACGTTCACGGACTAAAAGGAGCGACAGACAGGCGAGTAAGTTTGCTGACTAAAAGGGTTGACAGACGGGCGAGTAAGTTTGCTGACTAAAAGGGGTGATAGACGGGCGAGTAAGTTCTCCGATTAAAAGGGGTGACAGACGGGCGAGTAAGTTTGCTGACTAAAAGGGGTGATAGACGGGCGAGTAAGTTCGCCGATTAAAAGGGGTGACAGACGGGTGAGTAAGTTCGCCGATTAAAAGGGGCTACAGACGGGCGAGAAAGTTCGCGGACTTACGGCTCGGCGACCTTATTAGCCCCTGTGTTATGCTGTGTCACGCGTATGTACTTTAAAACTGCCAGACTACTTGTTTTAAAGGGATGAACGATAAATTACTTTTCAGGAGCAATTTAAGAAGAAGCCGCTGTATTTATAAGCTTTCTTACACTAATCCCCATACTGGTTTGTTGACCTTCCGTTGTCTCCTTTGATGCTTCGGCTGTTGTGGTATGAAGCAACGCCGCAGCACCAGGCCTGTTAAAAAACACATCTTACTCCTCCGACTCCGAATATTTTACAGAGCTAATTTAGACTTATCTTTCAAGTGTCATCATTAGTGCTTTGTCGTAGTAAACTAACCATACACCGACAGTTGAATATGTCACGTCACAGTTGTCACAGCGACAAGGTACTAAAGGTCACTGATTTTTGACGTTGACTGTACTTCCTCCAACATTGTTCTGTTAAAACATTCGCTATAAATACTTTGCAGGGGTGTTAACCTTTTCAACGTCAACGACCTATATATACGTCCATTACGTCAATGTAAAAGCAACCTACGTTCAATTGAGTTAAGTTCAACTTAAGGCATCGCAATAAAGAGGTCTGGCGTATGGGTAACGTCTCTCACATTCGACGAGGCTTCGAAAAGGTTAAGACGTATGATGGGTAGGTATACGAAATATCGTTAGATATCGCTTTTTGTGACACCGGATATAATGAAGTATTTGATGAAAACAAACATTACTATGATAAGATAATGAAATATCGAGTCATGAATCATGAATCATTCAAATTGTTTCTGCGAAACTGGATTTCTGATAAAAAATGTGAATAAGTCACTCAATCAGAGAAACCGAATTACGTACCTCTTATGGAACCTTGTCATCGCCATACCATACATAGCTTTCACACGAGCTAAAGAAATAATTGCGATACTAGCTGTTGCCCGTAACTTCGTCTGCATAGAATTCGTTTATAGCTATCCCGCAGGAATTATGCAATTTTCGTTAAAAAGTAGCCTATGTGTTATTCCAGACTATAATCTATCTATGTTCCAAATTCTATCTCAAAATCTATCCATCCATACTAACAAACTTTCGCGTTTATAATATTAGTAGGATTGCATATGAAAAGGTTCCAAAGAGGCATGCGAATTAGCTTCTCCAACCAGTGGCGTAGCTACCTAAGGACTAGGCGGTGCAGTGCCCCGGGGCCCCCAAGCTCAGGGGCCCTCGAATCCTTACCAGAAGTAATATTTAATATTTTTACTTGGTAAACCTAACCAGTTTACATAGTAGTGAGGCCCCATTTTTTTATTTGCACCAGGGCCCCTGGTTACCTAGCTACGCCACTGTATCCAACGGTACCTTCGAGGTCTATCTCTAGTCTGTTTCCAGTTCCAGCGGTGCCTCATGTTCTGCATTTCCTGAAAATATATCGGAAAAATCATTGTTGATGTATGGTATAGAATGTGACAATGGTTCAAACACACACACACACAAGTCACGTCTTTATCCCTTACGGGGTAGACAGCGCCTAAGTTAACAGGTACCTACAGGTCACATTTAGCAAGATTGTGGGCGTATAGGTGGAAAATAGTGATGGGTTGCTAGCCTCATCGCCTATAACATGATTCAAAATATATAATAATAAAATTTTCTCAGAAAATGGCCACTAACCAGGATGGTTACAATATAAACCTAATCTAATTTCCAAATCCTTCCATGCTGTTCTGGGAGCAAAGAAAAAAACATAGAATGTACCTTTACCACCAGTTGCTTATCTTCCCGCGCAGATGATAAAAGCAAGCCATAGGGAATGGGTGAAGATCTTTATGAATCACAGTAAAGGCAATTTGGCTAGCAACCCATCACTATTTTGATTCCCCTTACCATCTATACTTACTTACTTAGTCTTATTACCTTAGGCTCTTCTCTACCCCGTAAAGGATAAATACGTGATTTATCTATGTAATAAATTCCTTACCTTTACCTGCCATGCTGGTCTGGGAGCAAGGAAAAAACATAGAATGTACCAGTTGCTTGTCTACCCGCGCAGATGGTAAAAGCCCATCGAGGGAATGGGCGAAAATCATAGGAGTCATGTTTTAGGCGATGAGGCTAGCAACCGATCACTATTTTGATTCCATTTCTATACGCCCACAATCTTGCTAAATGTAGCCTGTAGGTACCTGTTACCTTAGGCTCTGTCTACCCCGTAATGGATAAAAGACGTGAGTGTGTATGTATGTAATAAGTTGATTATTATTATACACAACTTACAGGGCTGGGCTCGAGTGGTTCAGTAGTGGTAGTCCTCCTATTGGGCCTAGTTGCCACCGTCGTAGTGACTTGAGGTCGCCGCTTCGGAGGCTGGTCAGTTTCCTCCGATACCTCGCTAAATTAAAATAAGTTTTTGTTAAAAGACATTCCGACCAATAAGAGTGCAAGTAAGTGTAAATAATTAAAAATTTACTTGCGAGATTTTAGCCATATAAACAGCGCTCAATAATAATTCTACTTCCAAAGGCTAGAAGTTTCATCAAACATGGCTGGATTCGTAGCTTTAAAAAACACTCACCTGCGTTTCGTGTTTTTAAACTAGTTACTCATCCATCGTTTGCGTTAAAATGTCAAATACTATGAGAATAGTTTGTTGCCGTTTCCTTCCGCAAGTGGCGCTACCAATTATTTCATAGTAATTGAAACGTTTACGTGAACGCGTTCGAGATGTTTTTATATGCGAATACTTACACTAGAGCAGGGGTGGCGAACCTTTATTGGTGGAAGTGCCATTTTTTCACAAATAAAGTAACATTTGGTTCTGACCTGTCTTCAAAGACCCTGTAGTCTTAAGAGTGTTATTTTACCATCATATGACCACATTGCCCGTTTTCCGACCTATCATCACTAGGTACATATACCTAGTATAAAATAAAGTCGCTTTCTTTGTCCCTATGTCCCTATGTATGCTTACCTATATCTTCAAAACTAAACAACGGATTTTGATGCGGTTTTTTTCTGTAGATAGAGTGATTCAAGAGGAAGGTTTTTATGTATAATTCTACGCAGACGAAGTCGCGGGCAGAAGCTAGTTTCATAATAAAATAATCTTAAGTTGGCGATATAATGGACAAAAATAAACCTTTTTTTATTATTGGCGTGCCAAAATTATTTTGAAGCGTGCCAACAGTGGCACGCCATTGGTTCGCCATCCCTGCACTAGAGGCTCAGAAATTGGCTACTTCCCGGCCTCGGCATTAATCCTTATCCTTATCCTTACTTTAATATTATAAATGCGAAAGTAACTCTGTCTGTCTGTTACCTTTTCACGCTTAAACCGCTGGGCCGATTTAGTTGAAATTTGGTATGCAGATAGTTTGAGTCCCGGGAAAGGACATAGGATAGCTTTTATCCCGGAAAATTGCATAGTTCCCGCGGGACAGCACAGCCCAAACCACTGGAATTTTTCAAATTTAAGGCGGAACAAAGTTCGCCGGGTCAGCTAGTCTACTATAGTTTACCGCCAATTGTCATTGAGAGGTTTCCTGGTCTGCCAGGTGTTAAATGCCTCCTTCTCCGTCTCCGGCTCGTGGGTCTGGCCGCGGAAGCGGGTCACCTCCAACGGCAGACGCTTGCGAGACTCCATCCTCATCTTGTGCCTGTATAATAATCATCATAGTCATGTCATTGATGGGTTAGTTTGGCAAAACAATTCGGTAAAGGTTTACCCGTAATTTTTAGACACTGACCTACACCTGCGGGTGGTAGGGCCTTGTGCAAGGTCCGTCCGGATCGCTACCAGCATCTTACTCGCTAATCCTGCCGCTAAGTAGCAGTGCTTGCACTGCTGTGTTCCGGTGTGGAGAGTAAGATAGCCGGGGAAATTACGGGCACAAGAGGCATTTCATCTTAGTCCTCTAGGTTGGCAACGCATCTGCAATCCCTCCGGGGTAGCGGGTGTCTATGGGCAGTGGTGATCACTTACCATCGGGTGACCCACTTTCTCGTTTGCCTTCCTATTCATATAAAAAATAAAATAAAAACACCCCTGTATTGTTTTTCAAGATTTTTAAAAATGTTTCCGTGCGTCAATGCTCAAAATAACTTTAAATTAAAAAAAATATAACTCCCCACCCGTTAGTCGAGTAATCTATACTATCTATACTAATATTATACACAGGAAAGATTTGATTGATTGTTTGTTTGTTTGAATTGAATAGGCTCCGAAACTACTGGACCGATTTCAAAAATTATTTTGCCGTTAGAAAGCTACATTATCACTGAGTGACATAGGCTACTTTTTACCGCGGGAAAATACCTTTTCTTACGGGAAAATTAATTTATCGCGGGCGAAGCTGCGGACGGAAGGCTAGTAAAACATAAATAGAAAATCTGATGTCATAAATGCCTTACAACGTTTTGGAAAAGGGCTGATACTCTTCAAACTACTGAACCGATTTTTACAATACATGGCTAAGAACCACCGCTAGGAAATTGGCTTTCGCTAAAAAAACTGCCTCCAAATCGGCCTTTCCGTTTGAGAGCTATGACGCCATAGACAAACACACACACACAGAGAGAGATAGAGAGAGAGAGAGAGAGAGAGAGAGACATCGACGCCAAACTTATATCACCCCTCTTTTTGCATCTGGGGTTAATGAACTGGATTGTTAGTGAAGCGAGCAACAACTAGTTTCCTATGTACCTATGTATATCCTGCTATGGGTGGTGCAGCGGTATAGCACGTATCACGGAATGATGAGGATCCGGGTGCCATTCCCGGCCACAGCTTTTTTCGGATTTTTCTTAAAAATTTACATTTAGTTTCGTAAAAAAGTGACCATCGTACCTGTCCTCCTCTCTCCGTTTGTGGTCTACGGCTCTGTACTCCTCTTCTTCGGGCTCTCTGGGCCTTGGAGTTGGTCTTCTAGCGCCGTCTTCGGCCTTGGCCGACCCCAACTGCACCGCCAGCTTGTTGTAGAAGGACGCTTCTGATACTGTAAATGAACATGGTTACCATAGCATAGATGTAGAATACAGTAATTGATCAACAAAGCAAGAGAAAGAGCTATATTAAAAGCGTTATTCAGGGCAAGATCAAGATAGTTAAACGATGCCATTTTAATTACACGCTGTGAGCTTAGAGAAGCTAGTGAGATTTCTAAATGTCTGTGAAAATTAGAACACATAGAAAAATCCGAAAAGTAAAGCTATGGCTGGGAATCGAACCCGGGTCCTCGTCATTCATTGACGCGTGCTATACCCCTACACCACCCATAGCAGGAAGCTAGTGAGACTCTAAATTGAAAGGAGTAATGCCTTCGTCTTTGTCTTGAGTAGCCAGACCTAAAGGCCATAAAAAGATAAGGCTTTGAAACTATAAGGCTGCCTATTGTTTGCCTAATATTTTTATATCTATGTAGGTACCTATTTTCTGTATTGTTTACTAGATGGTTAGTAATTGTATGGTTTTGTATTGTACTTACCTGGCTGGAATTCTGGCACATCAATGATATCATCCTTCGGCGTTGTCGAAGACGAGCTGAAGCTCTGACTTGTTTCCTCCAAAGACTCCTCAGAGGACCCCGGCGGTCGCAATCTCCTGCTCTGATTAGGCCTCTGCTCAAACAGCTTCCTTCTTTTACTCTTCGCTTCCAGTTCCCTCGTCGTCTTTATCTCTTCAGAGTGAGGAGCAGTTGGACTATGCAGCCTCGATTTTGAACCATCGTAGTCTTTCGGTATTCTATCTTCGAAAAGCTTTCGACGGGAGCTCTTTGCTCCCGGTTCATGGGTACGGGATTCACTGGGTTCTATAGGAGCATACGGTACCGCTTCATAGTCTTTTTTAGTGCTCTCTGAGTCGGGTACATCTTCTTCTTCATCTTCGTATTGGTAGACATCGTCTCTAGGCTCTTCTGTATCTACGTATGCTGAAGGATGGCGTACCTGAGCAGAATGATTCCTTTGAAAGTCTGTCTCGCATTAAAAAAAAACAAATTAATTGTTAATACAATTCAGTTACGAACGAACAGCAGCCGTTGATGACAATGATATTAATGATGAAGAATAGAAATAAGAAGAAAAACTGTGATGATCATGTTAATAGCGATACTGACTTTGAGGATGATGATAGTGGTAATGAAGATAATGAAGATGGTGATACTAGCAAAGATTATAATGATGATGATAATTCATAAGCACTACTCGATGATGATAATAATGCAACTGACCGCGGCGCAGAGCAGCGGGTACCCGGAGCGCGGCTTGCGCTTGGTGTGGTCGGGGCACTGCGCCGGCTTGCCCGGGGATATAGTCCGCTGGCCGAGCATGTTCGTGTGCGAGAAGTCGCAGACGAGCAGCAGTCGCGGATGCTCGGCGCCGTGCCGGACAGCCCCACAGCCGACGGCGCGGAGCGTCCACACCGCGATCTGACTGAAGTGGCCCCACACCGAACCCCTGAAGTTAAGAACACCAGTGATACAACCATGCAAAAATATGTCTAGTGGCTAAGTAAGATGAGCTGTAATACAGAAAAAAAAAATCTTAATGTCAGTGAAAATTAGAATACATAGAAAAATCCGAAAAGTAAAGCTATGGCTGGGAATCGAACCCGGATCCTCGTCATTCCGTGACGCGTGCTATACCCCTACACCACCCATAGCAGGTGGGTAGTCTCCGAATTTTTCTAGATAACGCTTAGCGACAAAAATTCGCATAGTAACAAAAGGTCACGTGACAGTTAGTAACAGGTAGAAAAATTCGAGACTACCCACCTGCTATGGGAGGTGTAGGGGTATAGCACGCGTCACGGAATTACGAGGATCCGGGTTCGATTCCCGGCCATAGCTTTACTTTTCGGATTTTTCTGTCTTCTAATTTTCACTGACATTTAGAAATTTAATTTCTAACGGTAAAACCGAAAAAGTAGGTAAAGCATAAAAATCAAGAAATTAAAATTCTTGATTCATTTGATACTACTGTATTATAGACCTTGAAAGTCTTACAGAGAGATCAAAAGGGTGGCGAGAGAACGGGAGAAGCGGCAACTAATCCACCGACAAGAGTCCAATAGATAGAAATAAAAACATTTAATTCTTGAACATGCTTACAAAAATTCACGAGAATTGGTTAAGAAAAGCGACCTGCAGAGGCTGTGGCGTACCTAAGGGGCCCATGGCAAATTCGTCAGATGGGGCTCCTTCCTCAATATAAAGAAGTGCATCAGCGTCCCTTCTGTGCTCTAACCCAAGCCAGTTCGGGGCCCCGTAGAGCTAGGGGCCCCTGGCATTTTGCCACCCCTGCCACCCTATACTTACGCCACTGTGCAGAGGAGGACAGATAGCCGAGCAGAACACACGAAAGCATTCATGAACAAGATGGAACCAAGATTCCCGCACGCTTGGTCTTGGTGTTAGGGTTAGGCACAACCGCTAGAGATGAGTTTTTGGTGCATACCTCCACCTCCATTGCATGAGACGGTGTCATTTAGATCTTTAGGCCAGTCAATCAATTATATGTCAAATTTTGGTCATTATACAACCAATAAGACAAGTAATTCGGTATTTGATCAAATAGTTCACTAAGAAACTTTCATTTTTCTGGGTCGAAGGGCAGTAAGCAGACCATCCAGTAAAATGTTTGTAATAAGATACAGACACACAACACACAGAACAGTGTAAAGCTATGTATGTAGGTAAAACTGTTTTGTTAGCGTAGGCGTGATTCCTAAGTTTGTTTATACACTATATGGAACTGTTGGTTTTTATGAACTTATATTGTATGTTACAATATTTAAATGTAACCGTTTGTTTCCTAAATAAATTAAAAAAAAAAAAAGATAGTGTCTGATTGAGTCAAATGAGTACAATATAACTTGGCTGTAGCAAAACGGTGACATTACTTGGCTGTGATCCTGAACGGTTGCGTGAGTTGCCTGGGCTCGACGCGCCGCCGCTCGCCCCACCACGCGTCGAACACCCGCCGGATCGCCCGCTGTGCGCTCAGCTCGTCGCTGTCGCTGGAGCGCCGCCACCGCACTTCGCCCACTGTTTGACCCGCGTATGGGTATCGTACTGAAAGTGTAGTCATCTTAGGCCAGGGTTTCTCAACGTGGGGTCAACGAACCCTTAAGGGTTCATAAGATGTGTGCCAGGGGACCGTAGCAATAGCAATACAGTAAACCATATTTAGTTAGTTGGTTATCTTATCTTATCTTAGTCTAGAGGTCCCTACGGATACACTTCGCCCCATTTGTGGATCTTTTGTGTAATTACCCCTCCTTCGCACTATTCCATCGCTTTTACCACCTCATTCATGAATTGGGTGATTGGGCGTAGTGGTAGTGCCTTGATATCTCCTCGTTTCTACTTAGTTGGTTATTTAGCTTTGTTTTCTTATGCTATTATTAGTTTAGACAGCGTTCCATTGACTTTTAAAAATGCTGAAAGTTGCCCGTAACCGCGAAACGCTTAAGAAACACTGCCTTAAGCCATTAGACATAGACGAAGCCATACATACGTACAAAAAAAAATCTCGTCTGCGTCCTTAACCCATAAGTGAAGGGTTGCTAGCTGCATCGCCTAAACATGATTCTGTGGCGCACAGGCCATAATAGAGAGATCTCTCTCCGGGCATATGTTATGCCTGGGCACCTAAGTCCGAAGGAAGAGATTGTAAGTTGCATCCGCATCATCCGCGTTGAGAAACTTCGTTGGCGTGATGTAGAACAATGTGACAGCTGTCATTACAACTGGTGCTAGCTACTCGTGCGTCGTAGTAGTTATGTAGTCGACAACTAGGTGGCGCTTGGGTCACTAGAATTCTTAAGACTTTCACCTATTCCATCGATGGGCTTCTACGATTAGCACGAGGAGAGAAACAGAGCTGGTGCATTCTGTTATTACATAGATGAGTTTTTACCTGTTGCTCTACAGTCGTCATGCACAAAGTAGCACTGGTCCGCGAGCCTTTGAGCCAAACTCGCCAGCTCCCGGTCCCATTCCTGAAAAAAGAATAACATTAACCCCTTATTCATAAACGCTCTCTAGGCATCTGCTAACTTAGCAATCGTTTGCCCTTATCTGTGAAAGGTAAATGTCAATGTGACTATAATCGCCCAAAAGATCTTCGACTTTCAACACGAAACTACCGTGAGAACTAGGTACTAATTCGAATAAAAAAAACAATTCGTACCTATGCACGATTGTAAAAAAAAGGCTGAAATATGCGCTAACGCCGTAATCAGTGAATTATATGCATTTGCATATAATCCGATGTCTATAATGATGATGATTCTTACAACAAACATCATGATCTGCGGCCGCGGCAGATGCGCCCCGCCGCGCACGCGCTCATGGCCCGCCGCTATTCTCTGGCGACGTCTGTATGACAACACGTGAATATTACACTACCATCCCTAATATAACCTCCATTCATCCACTCAAAGGTTGACTGGAGATCCCTTTACCTTTTCCCTGCCACGTCAAATACAAGAGACGTCACCCATACGCCAGACTTCTTTATTGAGATGCCTTAAGTTGAACCTAAAGCCAATTGAATGAAGGTTGCTTTTCCATTGAAGTGATGGACGTATACCTATATAGGTCGTTGGCGTTGAACGTGCGGTGCTGATATGTGTCGTTGGCGTTGAAAAGGTTAAAGGGACAAACGCCTCTGTGCATGTATCTCAGTGCTTACATACATACATACAACATTAAGCTAGACTTCCGAGCAGAGCGACTCCGGCGACTGCCGCAGTGACAGTGTCGCCGCGTTACTGTCGCCGGAGCCGCTTTGCTTGGAAGTCTAGCTTTAAGATGGGGGGGGGGGGGGGGGGGGGGGGGGCTTCGAATGTCGAAGTTCGTATCATACCGTACCTTTCACTTTCACATTAGTGTAAGTGGGACGGCATGAAACGAAGTTTGAATATCGAATTTTGGATTATAATAATAAATAGTGTGTCACAATACTGTCACTTAAGCGAAACGTTAATTGCTTGGACTTTATTAGACGGAGTGCATAAAAGTATTTAATAGATAAGCTAGAAGCAACAGAACTATCATCGTAAGTTATTTTGTAAATAAAAAGGACGCTCAAAATAGGTCCTACCTCTGATTTACAGGATGACTTTAAAATGTAAGTAAATATCAAAGTTAATTAAATAAATAAATAAATAAAATAAATAAACTCAAAACCGGTCACTTTCCATACAACTTTCTATGGGAAGTGGCCCGTTTTCTTTGCACCGTAGTATAGTCACTCACCTGTTGATGTAATGCGTGATAAAGTGCCTCAGTTCACTGGTGAATTTGATTTGCGTATAATTTTGGCAATTCAATCCGGGGCCCGGCTGCAAATGCAAAAATGATACAAGTTTGCAAGATTATAAGTAGATACACAAACAAGCAACTATTACGCCACTATAGACGACCGCTCAAATGAGTCCTCGTCCGGGCGGTACAGGGGCGCGGGGTAGGACGACATAGGGGGCTGAGAGAGGTGCGGACGGGTAGTGCAACTGCCGCCTGCACCTCTCTCGGCCCCCTTTGTCTTCCTACCCCGCGCCCCTGTGCCGCCCGGACGAGGACTCATTTAAGCGGTCGTCTATAGAGCACTAAATCAGACATCCTATTTTAACATTTCTTATTGTAGTTAAGTCAATACGTCGATTGCGTCGTCTAGTAGAAACTATCGATCGACGTCGACTGTTCCATTCTACCAACGATCGATAGGTCTAGTAGAAACTATCGACTGTTCCATTCTACCATCGATCGATAGGTCTATTAGAAACTATAGATCGACGTCGACTGTTCCATTCTACCATTGATCGATAGGACCAGTAGAAACGATCGATCGGTGTGGTAACACCCTAACTCTCTCCACGCCAGAACGGGTTCGGGTTAGAGTCATAAATCAGCCATCCTAACTATAGTTTAGTCAATCTGTTATCACCTCTCATACTATTAACAGTATTAACACACTTACAGCAGGAAACTGGCATGCAACGTGGCGACCCTTGCCCTGACAGAGACGGCGATAGCGGACGGCGCAGTAAGGCTGGTCGTCCTCTACCGCCAGCGCCGCGCAAGCGAGCAAGATCACGATGTAACACGAATTGTTCTAAAAGTAAAGCAGTGTACAAAGCATCTCTATATCCTAAACCAATGACTCCTACCCCGCGCGGCTCGGGCGCGGGGTAGGACGACAAAGGGGACCGAGAGGTGCGGGCGGGTAGTGCGCCTGCCGCCCGCACCTCTCAACCCCCTTTGTCATCCCACCCCGCGCGGGCGAGGACGTATTCAAGCGGTCTATAATACTAAGAACAAAATAAAAAGCAGAGGCCGGTAAGGCTGGTAGGGAGACCGGGGTCAATTGAAACGTTTTCCGAAAAAACGGTCATAGTGCCTACATTTCCTATCAATACTGGGTTGTGAAAGATTTCTACTATAGCTAGGTTATCTGGCTTTACAGTTGCTACCACGCTAGTTGCTAGTTTTTGCACTGTACGTTGATTTATATCCATAGGTATCAGATACGGAATCACAAGTGTTTTAGAAATCCTCGAAAATTGTTTCATTTGACCCTGGTTGCGGGTCAATTGAAACAATGAATGGGGTCTATTGAAACACCTAGAAATAAAATATTTATTTAATGTAATAATCTTTTAAATTTATTTTTTTAGTCACAATTAAATCACATAATCTCAGTCTTTGATTAGAACACAGTAAGAGGTAGTTTCTACCATCAGCTTAACGAAAAAAGCTAACATTGATTGCTATTAACTTAACAAAATTTTCATATGGTACTTCTTGCTTAATCACTTAGAATATTTAAATATTTATAAGCAATAAGATCAACTATTACCAATCTAGAAATGTAATCAACATTTAATAAAGGAAGAGCAACCATAATTATACATCTTAACTAGGGTTAAGGTGATTGACGTAATTAACTCTTTGTAAAATCCCAAATGTGCCCACCACACATAGAACACTATTTTTACCATTAATTTAACGAAAAAAAAAGATCTTCAGAAGAAGTCCATTCTTTCGTTTTCTTAGATTTTTTACCCTTTCCTTTATTTTTTTACTCAAGTTCTTTTTCACGTTCTTTGCCTGTTTTTTCTGTTCTGATTCTTTCCTAATTTCTTCTTTTTCGGGAATGTGCGTGTAGATGGTCGACTTCCTCTTTCTCCTACCTTCTAAAAACAAAAAAGAAGAGTTACTGCAAAAAAAAATTGTTTCAATTGACCCGGTAAATTTTGTTTCAATTGACCCAGCAACGTCATGGTGAATATTTAAAATCGTAGAAAAATAACGGTAGACGATAGGTATACATAAACCACTACAAATTCAACAACAATAACCATACAAACAGAAAGTTAAGTAGTATTAAAGTACTACCAATGGATCTTGACTAATATACAAAACAAAAACATCAAAAATACTTACTTTTGGTGCCGGAAAAGCAATACACTCACGTAATAAATTCCGACGGTCACAGAGCCGCGGCTAGCACTGTTCCACAGGTTCCGACACGAACGCAGATCCATTCCCCCTCAGGGACCACCCCGCTATTGCTTTTTGTTTCGTATTTATTGCACTTGTTTCTATTGACCCGTGTTTCTATTGACCCCAGTCTCCCCTACTCATTTGCGGGCTCTAACCGCAACTGTTGCACGTTACAGTAACCACTTCGGTGTTGGTTACTGTAACTGTGTGCACGTGGCCTTCCGCTCGAGTTTTAGGTTACTAACTAGTGGTTCTATTTTCTTTGGGTTTCATGACTAACGTCTGAACTGAAGAAACACGAAGAGACATTACATTGAGAAAATAGATTGCATTGAGTGTCCATAAGAATAAGATTCAAATTCGATTGATTAACTCGTACAATCTTGTTAGGCCGATTGCAAAGGGATATTTAACCAGGTTTTAATTTAACCACTGGCTCGTACCAAGCAACAACATAGGTATAGAGCATAATAAAGGTTAAAATATCACTTACCATTATGACAGCAATAAAACGCTTTAAAACATTTAAATCAAAAATAAAACAACGATTAATAGAAAAAAATTACCAAAAAAGGAGACAATTTTGAATGGCTTGTACATAAAAAAGTACAAAATAACAAATTTGCGGTAGGACGCGGATTATTTACATGTCCTACAGACGGCTGGCGTTTAAGTCAAAATTGTGCAAAAAGGATTTTGTTATCTATGATTTTTCTACGGAGTTTGGTATCACAATTCTATAAAAATCTATAAAAAACCTTAAGAATTCTCTCATATTTCGTTTTAATTTCATTTTCTCGTCTCTTTCACTCGACTATGGCAAAATAGCCAATAAAAAATTGTAGAATAGCTACTTGTCAAAATAGTCGGTATATGTTAAAATTATTTCGTTTTGAGCACCATTGCTAAAATGCAAAAAATCCTAAACGACAAATGACGGCGTTTAGGCAAAAAATATTAAAGAAACATCATTTTTCATTCATGTAAAAAATTTACACGTCTTTTAGGAAACTTCGCGTACTTGTAAACCATATACATATTTATATCGTAGACGTAGTTAAAGTAAATAAAACCAAAGTAACCAATCGATATTTTTATTAAGAAATCCAATAATTTATGTCA
The DNA here is from genome assembly GCA_932294345.1 of Pandemis cinnamomeana. NCBI lineage: Eukaryota > Metazoa > Arthropoda > Insecta > Lepidoptera > Tortricidae > Pandemis > Pandemis cinnamomeana. Next base: position 2,969,969 of record OW028724.1, on the reverse strand, counting down.
GGATATTTACAACGCGAATCACGTTAACCTTATCAGCTATAGTACCGACTATATATGCTTATGTCAACTTAACTAGTGCGGCTATGCTTCTATACTATATGTTACAAGTTTCTATAACCTAAAGGAGCTTTCACATTAGGCAACTAAACCGCACGACTGTAAACCACTATATGGAGATATCCATAGTTAATTGTTAGATACCAGTCATTTCATCTGCGCGGATGTCCCTTACATTTGAGTGGTTAAAAATTCCCAGCCTAAATCAATTGGTGTCAAATTGTTCCATAATACATTCTAATGCAAACATTAATGGCGTAACTATAGGGTGGCAGGGGTGGCAAAATGCCACGGGCCCCTAGCTCTACAGGGCCCCCAACTGGCTTAGTTTAGAGCACAGAAGGGACGCTGATGCACTTCTTTATATTGAGGAAGGAGCCCCATCTGACGAATTTGCTACGGGCCCCAGACGTTATAGTTACGCCAATGTGAGTTACCTTACATTTAATAAGGACTGTATCGATAACTATAGACATCAAAAGTAACTTAACTGGCGCAGGTAAAACTTTCCTATGCATAAAAAAGTTTTACAAAAACACTTCAGTTTTTGTGTGTGCAGTATTGCGATAGTTAAATAACTTATAATGTTACGTTCCTGGGGTTGTAAGTTTGATAATCCTTGGAAAACTGCGGACTACAGCACTGCAGTGACGTAAACGAGTTCCACAGCACTGTTACTGTTGTGCGGTAAAGCCGCCGAGTGTGCAAGCCCTCTAACATCTCTCCAGAATTAGCACTGCTGGCGTACCATTGCCGTCATTTTTGTAATTAACACAAATTTCAGATCCGTATACATTAAATTGAAGTAGATTTTGAAATCTTTTCTTGGCTTATTTAGCCATTCATACAATTTTAAGGAAGCACAAAAACACTAGGCGTCTAGAGTTACTGTTGATGTTCAATTTCGGCAGATTTTTTGTTATAGCATAAGATTTTGGTCACAAAAGCGTTTGCGATAAAATGCCAAATACTATGAAGACAATTTATTGCCGCTTCGATCCGAAAATGGCGCTGCCAATCAGCTCACAATAATTGAGACTTGCTAACATAATCCGGAACCACTTTTAAGAGACCTTGTATTCTTTCCCCCTTATTCATAAACGCTCTATAGGCTTCTGCTAACTTAGCAATCGTTTGTCCTTATCTGTAAAGGTAAATGTCAGACAGATAAGGACAAACGATTGCTAAGTTAGCAGAAGCCTACAGAGCGTTTATAAATAAGGGGGTTAACCTATTGTTAATAGCCAGCTATTCAAATGTTTTGGAAAGAACTCTAGTCGGAATAACATTAAATACTTCAAACGAAGCAATCAATTCATCATCATAATCAAAATCATAGTGGCCAAAAGAATGGTTATTTAATTAAACATATTACTCATAAGTTATAAAATATCGTTTAATATATGTAATCCATAAAAAAACAAGAAGCGGCTACTATTACATTATCAATGTTCATGAGACTGTCTAAAAGGTTAAAAAGAAATGGCTAACCTTAACCACGGATGCTGTAGATACAACTTATGACCTTTACACGTTATGTAATAAGAAACACCAAGAAATATACTTATAATAATATTATGTCTCCTCCATGACTCATAAAAGAAAATAATGTTATGACCTAAGTAAACGACATCCATTGAATTACATTAAATATTGCTTTATGTGAGCTGTAATTGAGGTAGTGGAGGCTAAAGGCACGTTAAGAATATATTTAACCTTTGACCCTACTTTAGTTTCGGCCTGTAAAAATAAGGAAAAACTATGGCCAAACTCAAGTATATTTTTATCTACATTTGTACCATAACGTTACATAATGCGGTCTAAAGGTTCAGGAGAAAAAAAACGGTTAAAATAAAAATAAGGTTACATTTACAAAATATATTGTATTAAAAAGGATGCTTAGATATAATTACTTCAATGGACGTCCGTTAAATAAAAGGCTGCCATACAATTATTATAAACTTAATTTTCGACCAGTCTATTGGCTAGTCGAATAAGAGAAGTCAAAAATCAACCAATTAAAAAATGAGATCATATACAAATAAAAGAGTATTAATATTATAAGGTGATGGACACAATGTGATGTCTTAGATCCAATTGTATCACGGCTATTACAGAGTAGACCCTATTGCGGTCAAAAGGTTAATATTAAAAATCATGCTAGTCTCGTGACCATTATTATTTTTTATGTACAGTCGACCAAGAACTATCCGTCCATTTTCGATTGTCACACCTACTTGCCGAACAATGTTTTAAGCACCAAACACCAAAAACCAAGAAACAGCGAATTTTAGTGGAGTAAAAAGATTCCTTGGTCAACGTTATAATTATTAATTTAATTATGTAGTTCTAACCTTTTCATCTGCAGTCGTAACGTGACAGTAAAACGCATAAGCTATGCAGTCGTAACGTGACAGTAAAACGCATAAGAACACGAGTCTACAAAAATATGAGTTGATGATTTTCAGAATCGCTTGTTTATAGTTTGCACATTTTTATAAGCCTCTTACATGCGTGGTCGTATTTGTATGAAGTTTGACATACTCGAGTCGGGTGCGTAACGATGTATATAAAAATTTTTGGTATAATATTAGTAGCAATAACGCTCATTTGATATAATTATTAAATCATATAACAACACTTAATATATTTACATATGACATAATTATCATTTCTTATAATGATCATTTGATATAATATCATTTAATATAACATTCTTTAAGTATAATGCTTATTTCCTATAATTAACTTATGGTATAACGTTATTTTTATATAAAATACAACAATTGGCATAACCATTATTGATATAATGTATTAGAGACATAATCACAAAACGAACTGCTATCAAAAAGTAGGTTAGGTTAGGTTTAAACTGCGTCCCCCAACAAAAACGAACTGCTATAAAAAATATTTTTGTATATAAAATGAGCGTTATACCATATAATCGTTATAAGAAATAAGCGTTATACCGAACGATAAATATACGAAATAAATTTATATATTTTAAAATTATACGAAACGTTTATTATACACAATGAGTGATTATACCCTTTGAAATTATATCAAATGTTGATATATCGATAGAAAATATATTAAATATTTTTATATCAATCATTACACACCCACTCGAGTCACTTACTTGCATTATATATTCCTTCATTTTGTAAACAAGTGTGTTAACGGTTTCAGACACGCATTGCACATTACATGTATTTGACAAGTTCGAGGTTAACATTTTTTTTCGAAAGGTGGCGTTTTTATCATGTGTAGCAATTATACCTATACCTACATGGTGTTATCATAGAGCATTTACAAAAATTTCTTGCCATTTAAATCTATTTTTTTTAATGAAGTATATGTAATTTTGCGTCATTAAAAACATGACCGTCACTATTTTTCTGCGTATACACAAAATTCTTTGTGGCGGTTACGCAGATTTACATGAATATTTTTTAAGGCTTAAGCGCAATTAGGCCCCTATTGAAACCGTGTGGGCACTTAGTTATTGATAAAAAAACTATTAAAACCATTTGTTTATATATACAATGGAAATCTGCATTGGCGTCCCTTACACACGCTACGAACTACATTGGGCTGAACTCGTCCTACGTTATTTTATAAATACAATGCAGGATCTGCTTAGCTTACCCAATAAATGAAGCAATAACTTGGCAGTAGTTTATTGTGTAATATTATACCACGTACATAAATAAGCGAAACGTAAAGCTCACTTGCAACCTTCCGCGTCGAGGAATTTCATTCAAAGCAACAAATTCAATGTAAAATAGGTAATCGTATTTTTATTTCAACAAGTAAAACATTTTTTATCAACGTAAAAAATGTTGACTAACGGCGCTTATGCACTTAGTGTATTAATAATGGATAAAGGAAAAAACGCCAAACAGGCGTAAGGTATACCCTAATTCCTGTTGGCATAAATGATATTTACATCAATTTCACACACCACTTTTTACAATTTACCTTCTCAACGCAGACAGTCGTATATGATACGTATACCGATAAATAAATAAAAAAATTAACATGCTATCTAATACGTCTTTTGTTACACACTAATCCTATAACGATGCTGTGCAGGTACTTACAATAAAAAAACTTTATAAACGATTTTTGGTGCCGACACAACATCGAAACTAAATGCTTTTTAGATACACATAGGTAAAAAACAATCTTTACAACATTTACAAATCAGTCGTAAGAAAAATACCGTAGTTTTGCCAAAGCTTCACTATTTACAATCTTATGTTCATAAATGAAAAACACATAAAATACACAACTACATGAAAACGTTTCTGTTCAACATTCAAAGTATATTATAAATTTTCAACCGTATTACTGTAATGATAAATTTAATATTATTTATTTATTTTTGAAGTTGAAGCCGACTGGGGCTTAAGCTTTTTTTGGTATTTATTGTAATTAAAGTCACAAGCGCCAGGAAAAGGCTAGTTTCTTCCAGATACGAAAACATGTAGAAACATATTTATAGTGATTTCACGTCCTGATTATACCTAACAATTACTTGAAAGTCATTCAGAGATATAAACTGAAGTATCAATTTTGACTATAAAGTTTATTAACAATACCAACGGACGAGAAAAATAATTACCTAATAAACTGCTTAACAGACAGATTATTTCATTATTTAAAATATTTCATAAGAATTCTGCGTAAATTCTGAAGTTTAATAAAAAAATCCCAAACCAAAGAATTCATATTGTTTATCAAATGTTATCTTAAATTACCAGCTACAATCAAGGTTATAAAAAAACTGCTTCCTACTCCATTACTCGATCAAACATCAAGCAGGCAACTCTTAGCTCTTCAACCACCACCTTTAGGTACAGGGACTCCATATTGACTAAAAATACGAAAAACTATTTCTAAAATGTGCAGAAAACGATGAATGTGTTAAAAATTGCACCAAAAAAAAAATAGCGAGTATTTCATACCTGTGCTCGACGTATACTAGTGTGATCTATTTATTTCCCTATGATAGAATGTCACAATGGTTTATTTAAATATAAATGCTTTTTTTTAACATGCATTTTTGTTTAAATGTAACTTGTCAACATGATAACTTGTCATCTCATTCGGCAATATGGCCTAAACGCCAAAGATGGCGGTTGATACGCTTTCAAAATAGCTTAAGCGACAACGCACTAAAGCACTTGGTGATCCGAACTAGTTGGAAAAATTACATCTATGATAATATATGGAGATAATTGATGTAATGTATAAAATGGCGGTATCCCACAAATTTAATACATTCACATAATAAATGATAGAGCACGCGAACAAATTCGATACAACGTTAAAAAAAATACAAAATTAAAAACTGGCAATATTTACAAGTCATAATTTCTTTTCGTGTTTCAATAATGTTGGTAACAATTTTTCTTTGAAGTTGCTAAAAAGCACTCAATATTAATGAGATGCAATCGTCAGTCAATTTATACTTTAAATGAATTAATAATTTGACTTCCCGATTTCTGCATTCATTTTTACGGTTAACCCGCTAGATATTATATTTCTAAACGATACCTTATTTATTTGCTATGTGTGGCATAGGGGTAAAGTAATCACGGATAGATGAGTCGGATTATTCCCAGGGTTCTGGTTTTCAGTATCGTTGAGAAATAAAATTAGATTTTTTAATAAAAAACAAGTGGTTTCGGGAGATCTAGTCGCGTCATTGTCTCGTCTGTGTGTTTGTCTTGTATCGATAGGTTTTATCGAATTCGTTCGCATGCCGTACTAACTTCAACGAAGTTCATTCTTCATTTAATTTTATTAGCAAGCTTATAAAACAAGCACCTTGTCTAAAACTACACAATATAAAAAATAGTTACCAAACAACTAGAGCGAATGACTATTAAAAAAATAGAATTGGCAATGCTCACTACAGCGGACTGTCAATTGTGAAAATAAATTTTAAACGTTGCCACAAGTTAAGGATGTATAAATGTGTCTGTTTGTAGCAAACTAGATCCTAAACTGATGGACTGCTACAGACGCATTTTTAATCGATTGCCAATTTAACCTTTTCGCCGCTAAGCAGTTCTAGCGACACTCGCAACAGTCTTTTATTTTGTCAGTTGAAGATGCATTTTACAGTGCATGTTACAGACTGCATATCAACTCCGTGGTGGCTAAAAGGTTAATAAAGGTAAAGGTTAATTCTGAGCTAAGTGTCATCAAAAACGACAAATTAGACTTCGAAAAACGTCCGAAATTTCGTAGTCAAACCAAAACTAACGAAAGTTTCAAGATTATCATTATCATCGTTTGCGGGTGGTAGGGCCTTGTGCAAGGTTCGTCCGGATCGCTACCACCATCTTACTCGCTAATCCTGCCGCTAAGTAGCAGTGCTTGCACTGCTGTGTTCCGGTGTGGAGAGTAAGACAGCCGGGGAAATTACGGGCACAAGAGGCATTGCATCTTAGTCCTCTAGGTTGGCAACGCATCTGCAATCCCTCCGGGGTTGCGGGTGTCTATGGGCAGTGGTGATCACTTACCATCAGGTGACCCACTTGCTCGTTTGCCTTCCTATTCATACAAAAAAAAAAAAAATCTAGGCTATTGGAGTGTCTCACTGCTGGGCAAAGGCCTCCCCATTTTTCCCCTTTTTTTTCGTCCCGGTCAAGGACATGCGGCTGCCAAGTCACCCCGCACTCTTCTTTCCGATCTGCCTACACTTCGTTAGCCGTCCCGCGGAAACCAAGACATCATTTATTTTATTATGGTCGGATTTGACTTAGTCTATGTGCCTTAGCAATCAAAATACTGTTCGTTGTAGGGAGCATTGAATATTTTAAAATAGTTTTAGCAGCCTACATGTGATTTAAGATTAATAACAATATTTGGCAACTTCTTGCAAGGAAGTAGACGATGACTACACCTAAATTTAATATTTATAAATATATCAATATATTTGACTCATTTAAAAGGGTAACTTAACATAAATATTTTTTATAAATATAAATGAATTGGTTCGTAATAGGGCACAGACGTTTCTGATTCGGTAAAAAGTTAAACCATTCGAAATTATATTGATTCATAATAACAATGAAACAGTTTGTTTTTTCACGCGAGAAATGTCTAATATGCCCTATATTATAATCAAAAGTACCGAAAAACTGATGTAACATTTTATTACGAATTTATAATTATTTATTCAGTTTTTGCGATACCTTCAATTTTTTACATAATGGACTAACAATCGCACATTAAAATTTAAAACAAAATTATTTTTTATTTCTGTTTGTAATTTTAATTTAACCGGCCTCGGTTCTATAGCCAAAGGTTAAACAGCAACACAAAGACCTTTTTATACGTCTTCTTCGTCAACAAAGTGACAGGCCTTTAAATTAAAGTAATGAGAATGAATGAATGGCTTCGTTTTTTAATTAGGTTTGTTTTTTAATTTTTAACGTGCAATGTTCGTGTCAATCTTCACAGATAGTTCTTATTGCCTTCAGTTAAAATTCAAAATGGCTATATTAGATGCCGTCAATGAAATAATGACTGAACTGAAAACTGAAATACAGAAAATACGATGTGTTGATTTTGGAATCTTATAATTCCTATAAACAATTACGTAATCGATTTTAAGAAAACAAAAGTGTACACAATCCAACTTACACCACCGAACTAAGTTATTTAAACTTTGAGCAAGTCATAGAAAAAACAACAAAAACAAGTACAAGTCTAGCAGAAAGAACAGAATAATGACATAATTGAATGTAAACCGAAAAAACTATATTCAAATCATAATTATATTCCATTTTTACTTACTCTAAATATTTTTAAAGCTAGTTAAAAAAAGGACGTAGTAAATTCAATGTTTTAACCTGTTAACCTTTAACCACTTATCAAAGTATGCTAAAGGTTAAACATTTTTTACCGGAAGACAATAACAACTAATGCTTTATGAATAAATCCATTCAAAATACAAAACATACCTCAATCAAAATGGTTTATAATTTATAACACCTGGAAGCTAAAACTATGGAACATTAAACACTGCATTTTGTCCGCTTCTCGTCATGTCCGGTCGATATAATTGAGTATTGTTTGAGCAACTCACTAGACTTGTCCGTTTATTTTATACACCATTTACATATACTTGTCATATACATTGGTGTTACTTGTGCTGGAACAAAGCAAAAAAACATTATTAGTCATCTTCCATGCTAGTCTGGGAGCAAAGAAACACAGAATGTACGTATGTAAAAGCCCGTCGAGGGGACGAAAATAATGTTACAGGCGACGCGGCCAGCAACCCAACATTATTTTAATTCCAACTTCCAAAAAAAAAAATGCGAAAAGATTGCTTTAGTATTGTGTAAGTCGAAAAAGACTGATGTGTCGCCACAATTAGCATTGTTTATTTTTTTTAGTATGCTCTAATTCGAAAACCATTTCGAGGAAAACCATCATTTATCCGATTTCAAAAATACTTTATGATTGCAGATATTTTTGTAAAAGTACTTTGAACCTTTGTTTGACCGAACGACCCGGTTTTTAGACAGAATCCAGCATCGAATGTTTGCCACAAAAATAAAAAAAAGTTTAGCTAAGGCAACTGTCACGTGTCACTGTCAAATCGACAAAACCATAGACAAAGCCGTTTTTTTATAGCCAGCCGAACGAAGGCTATTGGGATTCTGTCTAAATTCACGAATTATCAAACAGCGAAAAAATATTTATTATTAATTAACAAAGCTACGTAAAAGCATAATATTCAAATTAGTTGCTTGAAATAGTCCATTTTATCAAATAAAGGTGTTAAAAGCACAGCTTAAACAAATGAACAATGCCAATGGGGACTATCGTTTCTTTGCTCACCAGTTGGCGCCACTGTTGACTAAGGTCTAGATGTATAGCTGTCAAAGGCGACTTTATAAGATCGGCACCGAAACAAAGTTTTAAATCTTGAATCTCATTAAGTTTATTAATATAAATAACGATATTTAATTTTAACTTTGAGGCCGCTTGTTTTTGCGCGTCTTTTTTTTAATTCCGCTTTCAAAGCGTTCACATTCATCGCCAAAGAATCCATATTTGCGATAATTTCACGAAGGAGATCACTTTTCTACAGGTAAATGAAAGAAATTATAATTTATGTCACGAAACCCGCCACAACCAGTGCAAAGTGAATGTTATTGGACCTCACGCGACACTAGCGCCTCTAGTGGCAAATTCACACGCGATAGCCCCCATTGGATAGCCCATGCCCCCCTACACCCGCCCCTGCGTTGTGGTGCAGCAAGGTTAAGCGTGGTCGGGCGCAACTCACGGTCAGCGCCGCGCGCGCTTGGCGGGCTGCGGCGCGTGGTGGCCGAGCGTGACGAGCGCGGAGGCGACGGCCAGGCCGCCGAGCGGCGGCGCGCGGCCCGTGCCGCCCGTGGGCAGGCGCACCAGCAGCGACAGCACGGCGGCGCGCGCGCCCAGGCACGGCTCCAGCGCCACCGGCGCCGGCACGCCCGCACCTACCACACCGTTCACTATCAAACAACTGTTTATTAAACCGGATTATATAATACTACATTGTACACAGAGGATAAGGGTGCGGCTCCACTGAGGCGGAGACGAGCGGAGCGGAGAGGAGACGTGTGGGATCGACCAATCATATTACATGGAATCCACATCGCGTCTCCGCTCTGTGACGCGATGTGGATTTCATGTAATATGATTGGTCGATCCCCACACGTCTCCTCTCCGCTCCGCTCGTCTCCGCCTCAGTGGAGCCGCACCCTTAGACACTGTTTTATGTCACGGGCGCGATATTAAATCCTGAGCGCAGCGAAGGACTCTAGATTTAACACCCGAGCGTAGCGAGGGTGTTTTTAGTTAATTCCTGAGCGGGGAAAGGGAATTGAGATTCGAGTCCTGAATGGAGCGAAGCATTTAAGCGCACCCAAGACAAACCGTTTTATCTTCGAGGAGTATACTCTACTTTTCTCACCTTTTGCGAGACAATAAAAACCAAGGCAACTAGAAAGGGAATTTAATTAAAACAACAGTAAAACAAAATTAAAAGTAAAAATGTGTTAGAAAAATTAGTCCAGTTTTGTAACAATACATACAGCAATATTTTTATTTGGAACCTTAGCAGTGCTATGCGTATAACGAAACGAAAATGGACTTTAAGACTATAGCAATAAGAACTATCAAAAGTGAGAATCATATTCATATTACTAACCTACGGGTTATAATGAAATTCAGTACACTATTACTGCCAAGGGCTATAACGAGTTATTTTGAGTAAGGTTTACATGGTGTGAAAAGTAAAGTTATTACAAATCGTAGTGACTGGTTTTATTTTGAGGACATTGGATCGTTAATTAAGTCAGACTCTCAAGTAATATGCCCCATATGGCTTCAGATAAAAAAAAAGCTATTTTCTAAAAAAAACAGTCCCGTGGGAGGATATAGCATACTATTAATCTCGGAAAATCGTGTAAGGTAAACCGTAACTACAAACGAAAAAATATATTTTTTGATTTATTGATAGTTACATAATCATATCTAGTAACAAAACACATTCAAAATGGCCTCACCTGCTGCTCCCTTCTCCAGTTCCACGCAGACCTGGCTGAACGGGCGTGACGCCATCTGCTCCATTTCCACGAACAACCGCTGCCTTCTTCTGTACAGGTCGTATTTCTGTGAACAGTACACCGCCATCATCATCGGCCTGTAGCAGTCCACTGCTGGGCATAGACCATAAACACGCCATATTACCCTGTCTTCGGCTTATCGCATCCTTCCGAAAATCGTCACTCCACCTAGACGGTGTCCCACGCTACTCTTGCCGAGTCGCGGTCTTTGTTTGAAGCACTCTTTCGTCAAACAGTATGACCTCCATTAAAGTACATGCATTTTTTTTAACAATAACTTTGTCAAAATCGACGGAGCACCGCTAAGCGGAGCTCCTATTCCTTGTAGTTAAGACATTTCACGCCTTGACGCGATACTATTTTTTGTGCGTTGCTTCATTTTCATAACATCGACAAGGATATTCTGTGCATGTTTCTCTCACAGTAGAATAAAATTGGTCCGACATTTCACCAATCGAAATTTAATTATTTCGAGTGCCGGATAGGATCTGAACTTGCGCTTCAACCAATTGGACCACCGGGACTCCCGAGTCGCTTGTTATATACCATTAATTACGTGTGGTTATTGGAAAGACGTAACTTCGACACTTCTATTTCTAAAAAGATAGGATAGGGAATCACCGACATAGTTCGAAGAGTCTGTACGTTGAAGCCACATCGCTCGTAGAACAGACAACCGTTGGGGGAGAATAGTTCTCGAGTGGCGACCACAAACCGGAAGACGCAGTGTTGGCAGGCCTCCCACTAGGTGGACCGACGATATCGATGGGTCCTACGTATAACGGCCAATCCATGAAAAAATTACAAAGTAAATGCTACCTTAAGTATAATCACAAATAATTTAGACTACCCTATCTAGAATGATTTAGATTAGCCCATATACGTTGGACCCATCGATATCTTGAAAGTTGCGGGAAACCGGTGGATGCGGGTGGCGAGTTGTCGTTCATTATGGTGTTCTAAGGGAGGCCTTTGTTCGACAACTTTTTCTTTCATATTAAAATTACGTTCTCGCTACTACTCATATAGAAACAAACAATTACACTAACCTGCTTTATCTTCCACAGCGCAGCCGCTACCAGCAGCAACAGCAAGAAACACGAAGAAAACGTGATGAAGAACTGTTGAAGATTTAACTTCGGATACTGCGAGAACGATATCTGTATCCACAATGGTGGTCGGAAATCGTACACGTATACGAAGAAAGTCGTCAACGTAACGTTGTCCTCGACGCCGAAGGCGTGGTCCGACTTAGGGAACCTGTAATTGAAGGGTCTAAGGTCATTGATCTTCATGCCGCTATCAGAGACGTCGATTAATACTGAATCAAGGAAAAAAATAAATGAATTAGTTTAATTTTAAGTTCAATAATATTGTACGCCCGAAAATACAGTTTTTGACAATAGATGATATTTATCTGTCTGTGGTAGAGCAAAAAGGAGATTGCGGGGTGAGTGGCAACATTTTGAGGCAAATTGGGGAAATTGGATCAGCAGTGAGACACCAAATAGGCTACCTGCATAAAATAGAAAAAAAAACAGTGATTGATACGAATTATACTTTGAAAAATCCAGCCATTTGACTATCTTACAATAATTTAGTAAACTAAAACTTAGGGGCGTGCAGTGGGATAGGTAGCGGTAGGCAGCAGGAAGGTGACGTGACGATCCACAATTTGTAGTCGCTGCCTACCCTAGCGACCCTTCACTACACGCCACTGAACTTATCTAAATCAATACTAACTTGTATCTAAAGTTGGTGCAGTTGACGTGAGCAAACAGTGTCCTCTCCCCCGGCTCCGCCCGCGTTCTAACAGTCAAGTTCATTCGCGCATGCGCCGAGCACGTTATACTGAAGTCCGCGTCAACGTCGGCCTTTACTGGAGCGTTGCGGAAATTTATGGCCGAAAGATGACGGTCCTCTTTCTTTGAAAGGTTGAAGGTGAATTGGTAGTCTACTGCTAGGTCATCTGTGAAAAAAAAAGATTTTAACCTTTTCACCACCAACGACCGACATATCCGTCTAAGAACAGCGTAAAACTAACCTTTAATTAATTTATTATTATCTTGTCAAATGAAGATGCATTTTACACTGCATGTACTGTCTTCATATAAAGTAAATGGTGGTGAATAGGTTAAACTAGCTTAACTATTTCGCCAGCTTGGTGTTGAACACGTTAAAGACCTAGTAATTATCTACTAATGTAGTGCAATGCCATTCAGCTAAGCATTTATTTTCATTAAGGGAATACATTCCTATCACACACAATATTACAAGCTTTTTGTATTTTGAAGACGAAGATAAAAACGTCAACTTAAATTTTAAAAAAGGCAAAATAAAATCAAGAGCGGCCTTTGCCTTGCAGTGGGCAGTTAAAGTACTCACAATAGCAAGCGCCCTTGTTATACAGGTCGGCGTGGTAGTGGTTGCTGTTGTCGCACTTGTCACACCGTTCTCCGGCAAGACCCTTGGTGCTGCAGAAACAGCGGCCGGAGTCAGGCGCACACGCCACCGCTTGCGCGTTGCATTCACACGCTGGAACACACAGAGACACTTAGTAAAGCCATCGTCGCCTCTTTACGGCTTCGAAATGTGGACGTGTTAGGAAAATGGACGAGTTGGTAAAGTGGGCTATTTGGGAAAGTGGACGAGTTGGGAAAGTGGACGATTCGGGAAATATTAATAAGAAGGCGGAGTGGATAAGTTTAGAAAGTGGACGAGTTGGAATTATTGATGTGCTCTAAAGTTGGCAAAATGGGAATGTGGACAAAGCGAACGTAAACGTACTATGCCAATCACCAGCTAAAGTACATAATTATGCCAAATTAAATTGAAGTGTGAGTTACACCAAGTTACTTTAACATTAACCCACGATTTTTAAATACTTATATTTCAAAAGTTTTTGACAAATATACGTCAAAATCGTTTAACCTTTGAGCCACCAAGCAACCCTAGTGTCACTCGCAACTGTCAACTTTACCTCGTCTAATGAAGGTGTATTTTACACTGCACATAACTGACTTCAAGTCAAATCAATGGTGGCGAAAAGGTTAACGTTCCACTAACAGTGCTACCGGGTGTTGTACTCACGCTGGCACGTGCCCCCGTTGAGCGGGTCCCCGTAGTGGCCGGGCGCGCACGTGTCGCAGTGCGGGCCCACGCTGCGCGCGCCGCACGGCTGCACGCAGCGCGCCTCCGCGTCGCACACCGCGTGCCCGTTGCACTGGCACAGCGGGCAGCGCGTGAAGTGCCACCTGGGGGGGGACAGTTGTTGAGCTGACGCGTTACAGTGACCAGAGTTATTGCCATCTTATTTCTTCGTATGGCTGCGTCCTGTGTGTCTGCCAAACGTGTGGCGCCGAAATCACACGACGTCTAAAGATGATGATTGTATTTTTTTCAAACCGGTTGTGATCTACGAACGAAGTTCTGAATCCAATTTTGCACCGTTTTTTTCTTTTTTGTTTAGCGTGACACACACACACACTGACCTGTGCGCGGCGCACACGTGCGGGGCGTGCGGGCGGCGCGCGCCGCCGGGCAGGCAGCTGCCCTGGCCGCCGCCGCCGCCGTCGTCGCACCAGCCGCAGGCGGGCTCGGCGCGGCAGGCGGCGCAGGACACGTGCCTGGCGCAGCCGGCGCGCGCGGCACACACACACACACACTGACCTGTGCGCGGCGCACACGTGCGGGGCGTGCGGGCGGCGCGCGCCGCCGGGCAGGCAGCTGCCCTGGCCGCCGCCGCCGCCGTCGTCGCACCAGCCGCAGGCGGGCTCGGCGCGGCAGGCGGCGCAGGACACGTGCCTGGCGCAGCCGGCGCGCGCGGCACACACACACACACACTGACCTGTGCGCGGCGCACACGTGCGGGGCGTGCGGGCGGCGCGCGCCGCCGGGCAGGCAGCTGCCCTGGCCGCCGCCGCCGCCGTCGTCGCACCAGCCGCAGGCGGGCTCGGCGCGGCAGGCGGCGCAGGACACGTGCCTGGCGCAGCCGGCGCGCGCGGCACACACACACACACACTGACCTGTGCGCGGCGCACACGTGCGGGGCGTGCGGGCGGCGCGCGCCGCCGGGCAGGCAGCTGCCCTGGCCGCCGCCGCCGCCGTCGTCGCACCAGCCGCAGGCGGGCTCGGCGCGGCAGGCGGCGCAGGACACGTGCCTGGCGCAGCCGGCGCGCGCGGCACACACACACACACACTGACCTGTGCGCGGCGCACACGTGCGGGGCGTGCGGGCGGCGCGCGCCGCCGGGCAGGCAGCTGCCCTGGCCGCCGCCGCCGCCGTCGTCGCACCAGCCGCAGGCGGGCTCGGCGCGGCAGGCGGCGCAGGACACGTGCCTGGCGCAGCCGGCGCGCGCGGCACACACACACACACACTGACCTGTGCGCGGCGCACACGTGCGGGGCGTGCGGGCGGCGCGCGCCGCCGGGCAGGCAGCTGCCCTGGCCGCCGCCGCCGCCGTCGTCGCACCAGCCGCAGGCGGGCTCGGCGCGGCAGGCGGCGCAGGACACGTGCCTGGCGCAGCCGGCGCGCGCGGCACACACACACACACACTGACCTGTGCGCGGCGCACACGTGCGGGGCGTGCGGGCGGCGCGCGCCGCCGGGCAGGCAGCTGCCCTGGCCGCCGCCGCCGCCGTCGTCGCACCAGCCGCAGGCGGGCTCGGCGCGGCAGGCGGCGCAGGACACGTGCCTGGCGCAGCCGGCGCGCGCGGCACACACACACACACACTGACCTGTGCGCGGCGCACACGTGCGGGGCGTGCGGGCGGCGCGCGCCGCCGGGCAGGCAGCTGCCCTGGCCGCCGCCGCCGCCGTCGTCGCACCAGCCGCAGGCGGGCTCGGCGCGGCAGGCGGCGCAGGACACGTGCCTGGCGCAGCCGGCGCGCGCGGCACACACACACACACACTGACCTGTGCGCGGCGCACACGTGCGGGGCGTGCGGGCGGCGCGCGCCGCCGGGCAGGCAGCTGCCCTGGCCGCCGCCGCCGCCGTCGTCGCACCAGCCGCAGGCGGGCTCGGCGCGGCAGGCGGCGCAGGACACGTGCCTGGCGCAGCCGGCGCGCGCGGCGCCGCAGCCCGTGGACGCGCTGCTTGTCGACCACAGCCGGCAGCCGCCCAGGGGGAACGATGCGCCGTATGCGTTCTGTTCGAGGTTAAAGAAGACCTTTGTGATAGTGTACAGATAGCTCTATATTAGCGGTCCGCTCCCACCTACGGTTGTCTCTTACTCTCAGCCGATATGGCGACCTAAATAGTATCTTGTTCTGATTGGGAAAGTTTTATTTCAAAATATTACAATTCTTATTGTAATATTCATTTCTAATAAATATTTATAAATATTCTTATTGTAATTGTTATTGTTCATTTGATAGTTCCTATCATTTGAAAAACAGCGTCTTCTCTCGTCCCTGGTGAGCAGTAGATGTTCCACGGGAGTTTGTAATTGTGTCGTACAGACACATCATTCAAACAGATGACGCTTAGCGACAAAAAATTCGCATAATAACAAAGGTCACGTGACAGTTAGTAACGGGTAGAAAAATTCGGAGACTACCCACCTGCTATGGGTGGTGTAGGGGTATAGCACGCGTCACGGAATGACGAGGATCCGGGTTCGATTCCCGGCCATAGCTTTACTTTTCGGATTTTTCTATGTGTTCTAATTTTCATAGACATTTAGAAATTTTAATTCTTATTGTGTCTTTTGAATAAAAAAATATTGTATGGCATTTAACTGACTATGTCGACCGCTCTGCCGAGCGCCTGTCGCTTTATCCCCACTCCGCGGCCCGCTGTAATGCACCCGATAGATGGACGAAAAAATTAGGCAATGGAAAAAAATTTCACTTTAAAAATTCACAAACTCGCGCAGTGAAACTACCTACACGTAACTACACCCTAGGGCAGGGGTGGCCAACGGGTCGATCGCGATCGACCGGTCGATTGCGCCTGTTAGTCCAGTCGATCGCGGCAAGGCAAAAAATATAAATATGTGGACCAGACTGCGCAACGTAATCACCAGGTTTCAAGAAGTATGTAATTGGTAGATCGCACAAGGTTTCGTTAGTAAACAGGAGATCTTGGGTCTAATCAAGTTGGCCACCCCTGCCCTAGGGCGTGCAAGCAGCGCGTACTAAATGTGTTGTGTTACCTTCCGGCTACCAGTTTTTTTTATTTTTTGATTTATTATTATAATAATTAACTCACCTTATCGACGCAACGGCCTTGTGACGCGCACCAAATGCACTCCTCGTTCGTGCAGTTAGAGCAAGTGTGGAACGTGGCACAGGGGGCACTGCACGGGCCGGCAGACGCCACACTTCTGCAGGACGAAAAATTGATGAGTCAGTCAGGCTGAACAGTTATTGTAACGGTCACGCAAGTTTAAAAAAAAAAACTAGTTTGTTCAGTACGATCGAGGAATAGGAGCACCGCAAAGGGGAGCTTCTTAATTCTGTTTTAAAAACTGATGACTTGAACGAAATTTTCGCTTTACAAAAGAGATAAATCTCTACATAGTATAAAACAGTCGCTTTTCGCTGTCTGTCTGTCCCTACAGGGTGGAAAGTTGAAATGGGGCAGCAAGGGCAGCTACTAGATCCTTTGCTGCTACGCGAAAATGCTCTTAGGAGACCTTTACTAACTTTTTGAGTGATCGACATTCACAGATTTTTGATAAAATGTACAGTCAGCGAAAAAATCGTCAGTTTTGACTTTTTTTTTTAAAGCCAATCGGTCCCATTTCTATCAAGGATTAAAAGACTTTTTGAGACCAACCGAGGTTAGAGTACTAGAACACCCACAAATCAAAGAAAAAATTTTCCATACAGTTCGTAGGGTAATTAATTACAATGTGCGGGAGCTAGTAAAGTAAAAAATAACCGATATCTTACCTGATGTCATCAGATGTATTAGCAGGTTTGCATTTGACAGTGTCATAGTCCCAATAGCACGCCCTTTCGTCTGTACCCTAAAAGAAACAAAATATCAGCATTTAATCAATAGGTCACCTGTCAACATGATACAAGAAATGACATATAGTGTCTATTTTAACATTAAAGTCGTTCTCTGCGATGCTAGCACGAGAGCAAGCGAGAGCTGTGTAATCCGCGAGATAGACTACCCATCTCTTTCTAGAACCAATAGTAAGAATATGACTGTGTGTGTGTGTGTGTGTGTGTGTGTGAGTGTGAGTGTGTGTGTACGTACGTGCGCGTGATGGTGCTGGTGCGCGTGGCAAGCTGCGCAGGAGTGGTAGCGGCCACAAGCATCGCGCGGCAACTCGCCTGATCCCACGCACTCTTCAAGTAGCAACGCCATCTGTACGCAATAATTAAGTGTTACATTTTATCGTAGTAAAAGGAATTAGATTACCCAATTACTCGGCCAGTACCCAACTTATAGGCTGGTGCCACAGCTAGCACCCCACTTACTTTGGGCCACTGTACATATAGGTCAGTACCTCACCCACTTTGGGCCAGTGTCTGGGGCAGTAACCCACTTATTTTGGGTCAGTGTCTAGGATAGTAGCCCACTTACTTTGGGCCAGTGTCTGGGGCAGTAACCCACGTATTTTAGGCTAGTGTCTAGGATAGTAGCCCACTTACTTTGGGCCAGTGTCTGGGGCAGTAACCCACTTACTTTGGGCCAGTGTCTGGGGCAGTAACCCACTTACTTTGGGCCAGTGTCTAGGATAGTACTGCCGTGATTTTTTAAAAGGCAGTCTTCTGACAATGCACCGAACGAGTAAAATATAAAGCAAAATATAGGTGGCCCAAAATCACGAAGGTGGCAAATTCGTGTCCGCGTGATTTAAATAATTGAATTTATTTATTTTAATTAAAATAAAGCTTCATAGATTATACTAATCAACTTATTTAATCAGCACATCAAAACGTTTATTCTTAATTTATTGATTAAATATGTTTTTTTTCACAAAATACCCCCTCAAAATCATTCCGGGAACGTGTCCGTATTCGTTATCTGCTGACAACAACAGCTAAAATACACATTAAAAAAATTATTTAATGCTTTAAAGAGTACTTTTTAACTTAGTTTATATTATAATTAAACGATATTTAGAAGTCTCTTCGGTGCAACAATATTATTTTTTCTGAAAATTTAACTTGAAGTTTGTCCGACAGTTTGTGCGTCATTTCGGGAACGCACACATTTTTTTTAAATATCCACTTTCAGCGAAATGCAATAGATAGTGCTTCTGGGTAATTATATAGAGCACTCAAATGCAAATGAATGTCTGAGGTATTTTTTATTAAAATGTGAAAACTTAAAGAGGTAAGTACAGTTTTGTTTGAAATTTTAGCACCGTACATGTATTCAGCGTCATTCCGGGAACGCTAACAATTGCAAGAAAAAAAAAGTAAATGGCTTTTAATACACTACTTTGTAAAGATTATTATGGCCTATTTCTATATTAACCTCAAAAAATCCTGTTTTTGTGACAATTGTTTATTTTTTACGTATTTTTATGAAGAAACGTCATTCCGGGGACGGTCATTCCGGGAACGATTCAGGATATTACGTGCGTTCCCGGAATGACGTTTGTTTAATTCATTA
The DNA here is from genome assembly GCA_932294345.1 of Pandemis cinnamomeana. Taxonomy (NCBI): domain Eukaryota; kingdom Metazoa; phylum Arthropoda; class Insecta; order Lepidoptera; family Tortricidae; genus Pandemis; species Pandemis cinnamomeana. The sequence goes on along the minus strand of OW028724.1, from coordinate 2,950,687 downwards.
TAGTTTTTTGTTTGTAAATGCATTATTTTTAAATATTTATTTTTGTTACAGTATTACTTTATAAAAAACAATGGAAAGCCAATCAATTTCTCAAGATAAATAACAAAACAAAGAAATAATATATTGAAACTGTCTATACTTAAGAAGAGATGACCTTAAATGTTAATTTGTTATGTAAAACATTAAAACAAGAGAAATAGACGAGTTTAATAAATATTTAAAGGATTAATTATGACGTTATTTTTGAAAGTCATAGGATTTTAGACAAAACCGTCATTCCGGGAACACTAAATCCTTTTCGGGAACACCACTATTATTTGTTTTTTATTAGTAATGTAAAATATTTTTAAACGGATAAATTCTTACATACGAAGAGAATAAAGTTCTAGTCATGATCCTAACCAAGTTTAGTTTTCTAGTCATTCCTATTCTTTAGTATAGTAACTTTAATGCTTGAAATTTGGAACTTTATGATCATGTTGACTTTAATTATTATTTTTTTGAAATAATGGTCACATTTGTACATAAATTTCTTTTGCACTTAGTATAATATAATAAAACACTGTAAGTAGTAATAATTAAGTAATGTTTGAATGAGAGTTTTTATTTAAAATGAAATAAAAACTATCGTTCCCGATATGACGAATTTTACTGCCGAGTTTGCTTAAAATCGCTATAATAAAAAATAAAGTTAACTCTGTGCGCGCTCCTTTTAAATCTATTAAGAACAATAACGTAGCAATTATTTTGTCTTTAATTTTGATATTCCTTTTAAGATTTTACGTGCAAATTACCAAATCGGAATTCGCCACCTTCGTGATTTTGAGCCAGGTTATAAGATTAAACAGACACCCCTCCGCCGAAAATAAAAAAACGTAAATCTTATTCTCTTAAACGAATGAATTATAATAAAAAAAACCTAAAAAAAGACTGCTATTGCGTTTCTCTCAAAAATTAATTTTGTCAGAAGACTGCCTTTTAAAAAATCACGGCAGAGTAGCCCACTAACTTTGGGCCAGTGTCTGGGGTAGTAACCCACTTGCGTTGGGCCAGTGTCTAGGATAGTAGCCCACTTACTTTGGGCCAGTGTCTGGGGCAGTAACCCACTTATTTTGGGCCAGTGTCTAGGATAGTAGCCCACTTAATTTGGGCCAGTGTCTGGGGCAGTAACCCACTTATTTTGGGCCAGTGTCTAGGATAGTAGCCCACTTACTTGGGGCCAGTGTCTGGGGCAGTAACCCACTTATTTTGGGCCAGTGTCTAGGATAGTAGCCCACTTACTTTGGGCCAGTGTCTGGGGCTGTAATCCACTTATTTTGGGCCAGTGTCTAGGATAGTAGCCCACTTACTTTGGGCCAATGTCTGGGGCAGTAACCCACTTATTTTGGGCCAGTGTCTAGGATAGTAGCCCACTTACTTTGGGCCAGTGTCTGGGGCAGTAACCCACTTATTTTGGGCCAGTGTCTAGGATAGTAGCCCACTTACTTTGGTCCAGTGTCTGGGGCAGTAACCCACTTATTTTGGGCCAGTGTCTAGGATAATAGTCCACTTACTTTGGGCCAGTGCCTCGAGTAGTAGCCCAGTTACCTTGGGCCAGCCTCTCGGCCCGCGCCTAGCTTACCTTGGGCCAGTGCCTGGGGCAGAGTGCCGGCTCGCTCATACAGGACCCGCACCAAGTGCACTTGGCGGCCGTGCACGCCGCACAGCTGGTCGCTAGCTGGCAACGACGCGTGTCTGTATCAACAAATGACATTCATTCAGATGTTATAACGGTAACGGCTAAACGTGACCTTAAGGTTTTGTTACCTCAGGCTCCGTCTACCCCGTAAGGGATAAAAACGTGATATATGTATTGTACTAGAGTTCTTACCTATGGCAGGCTCGCTGGCGCAGGCTTTCGCGGTGCCGTCAAACGACTGATTCCAGCCCGCTATTTCCAGCTGTAATAAACACAACTTATTAATAAGATGACAGGCCCAGCCAAAATCTCTAGCATTCAGTTCCTTGAGACACTTAATTAGAGTACAGACGAAGTGAGTAATCCTTTCCGATTGTGAACACACGATTACTTCCGAATGGTGCCGACGTGTCTATGTCTACGAGTCTGACTGAAGTAGCATGACAAATATTACAAATACTGCCCGCCCCGCAGAGCCCGTGTACGTACCGGCACGCAGAGGCGCTCCCCGGGCCGCCAGGCGCAGGCCGCGGCCGCGCGCGCCGCGCTGCCCACGCACGCCGCCTCGTCCCCGCGCGCCCGCAGCCCGCCCCGCAGAGCCCGTGTACGTACCGGCACGCAGAGGCGCTCCCCGGGCCGCCAGGCGCAGGCCGCGGCCGCGCGCGCCGCGCTGCCCACGCACGCCGCCTCGTCCCCGCGCGCCCGCAGCCCGCCCCGCAGAGCCCGTGTACGTACCGGCACGCAGAGGCGCTCCCCGGGCCGCCAGGCGCAGGCCGCGGCCGCGCGCGCCGCGCTGCCCACGCACGCCGCCTCGTCCCCGCGCGCCCGCAGCCCGCCCCGCAGAGCCCGTGTACGTACCGGCACGCAGAGGCGCTCCCCGGGCCGCCAGGCGCAGGCCGCGGCCGCGCGCGCCGCGCTGCCCACGCACGCCGCCTCGTCCCCGCGCGCCCGCAGCCCGCCCCGCAGAGCCCGTGTACGTACCGGCACGCAGAGGCGCTCCCCGGGCCGCCAGGCGCAGGCCGCGGCCGCGCGCGCCGCGCTGCCCACGCACGCCGCCTCGTCCCCGCGCGCCCGCAGCCCGCCCCGCAGAGCCCGTGTACGTACCGGCACGCAGAGGCGCTCCCCGGGCCGCCAGGCGCAGGCCGCGGCCGCGCGCGCCGCGCTGCCCACGCACGCCGCCTCGTCCCCGCGCGCCCGCAGCCCGCCCCGCAGAGCCCGTGTACGTACCGGCACGCAGAGGCGCTCCCCGGGCCGCCAGGCGCAGGCCGCGGCCGCGCGCGCCGCGCTGCCCACGCACGCCGCCTCGTCCCCGCGCGCCCGCAGCCCGCCCCGCAGAGCCCGTGTACGTACCGGCACGCAGAGGCGCTCCCCGGGCCGCCAGGCGCAGGCCGCGGCCGCGCGCGCCGCGCTGCCCACGCACGCCGCCTCGTCCCCGCGCGCCGCGCAGCCCGCCCCGCAGAGCCCGTGTACGTACCGGCACGCAGAGGCGCTCCCCGGGCCGCCAGGCGCAGGCCGCGGCCGCGCGCGCCGCGCTGCCCACGCACGCCGCCTCGTCCCCGCGCGCCGCGCAGCCCGCCCCGCAGAGCCCGTGTACGTACCGGCACGCAGAGGCGCTCCCCGGGCCGCCAGGCGCAGGCCGCGGCCGCGCGCGCCGCGCTGCCCACGCACGCCGCCTCGTCCCCGCGCGCCGCGCAGCCCGCGCCCGCGGAGAACGACAGCGCGTCCGAGCGCAGCCGCCCGTCGAAACTGCACACAGACAAATTGTTCGTGCATGTTCGAAATTTGAATTACATTAAGGTATTAAAAGGTATTAAAAGTTTCTCAATATCTCAATAGGTATATGTAAGGCATTTGCTTATCGGTTCTGGACATATTACACAGGAAAGTTATGATATCGATGTAGATAAACTAAATAAGAAACGTCGCTAAATTCCTCTGGAGATGCGCCATCTGAATGTTCCTTAACGATTAGAGATAGGAGAACGCATCCACGAGACGAGTTCGCATTTTACAGCCTGGTATTTATGGTAATACCCACTTTGGGCCAGCGTCTCGGCTGGAATCCACTTACTTTGGGCCAGTATCTTTGACAGCGCCCAACTTACTTTGGGCTAGTATCTTTGGCAGCGCCCCACTTACTTTGGGCCAGTGTCTCTGGCAGTACCCCAATCACTTTGGGCCAGTGTATCTGGCAGTACCCCAATCACTTTGGGCCAGTGTCTCTGGCAGTACCCCATCACTTTGGGCCAGTGTCTCTGGCAGTACCCCTGTAGTGTGCACGCACACACCTCTGTCCAACTATTATATATAGCAATGCACAGCTTAATAAACACAGTTCGTGAACCGCACTTGAGCTCTCATTTACTCCGAACTCCCGTCCCTACATGGCGATCCTGCCAGTGCGGCCTTGGTGCTGCACTGGCGGCGCGCCGCGCCGACCAGGAAAGTAGATAGACAATTTAATTCAAGTGAAAGACTACGTGAAGTAGTGAAGTACTTCAAAAAAAAAAAAAAAAACAGTGTTGAAGAGAAAGTGTGAAACTTTAATTAAGGTGAAACAAAAGAGAAGATAAAAAATATCAGAAATTATAAATATAATACATACAATAATAAGTAAAAATCTAATACATAAAAAAGAAGAAAATATGAAGAACAAAACTATTTTATATAAAATAAGTGAATGAAGAGAAGTTGTTAGAAAATAAAAATGAAGATTATTATTTAGAAGATGATACGTGAAGAGCAGAAGAACGAAGATTTATAGAAAAAAAAAGAAAAGATATCTGGTATACGAAAAAGGAAAGTAGTTCGTGCCGGGAGAGAGTCGCTGCCGGGAGATGTTGGAGTCGTGGAGAGATGCGAAAATGCGCAAAGCGAAAATGTGAGAAGCGGAAATGTGATGTTGTGCGAAAGTGGATAAATATTTGGTATGTCAGCAGCATAATTAATTTTAATACTACGTGTTTTTTTTTATAAACAGTACCTATGAAATTTAACAAAGATTTATAGTAATTTCGAAATTTCCAATAACAATTATCATAATTCTCGCCGTAATATTATTACTTAAGTATGTGTTTTTTTACACCTTGAACACAATTAATAAAATAAGGATTATAATCATGTTTTCTAAAATAAATTTGCTTATATGAAAAAAAAATTATAACATACATTTTTAATTATAAATAGAAATTTGATAAAATGGTAATGTTGGTTTACAAATTGGTTCATCAGATGTTAATTATTCATTTAGCACATAAAAAATTGTATCCTCAAGAAGTAAGTAATTTTGAAATTTAAAATAGCAGTAATAACATAGTCACCTAAAATGGAGTGCATTCCAAAGTCTGTTATTACAGCTCGGATTGCGTTGCACGGGTAATTCTTGGTAAAGATAGGTAGATACTTATGGTCGCAGTGAACAATTACATGCAGCGTAAGGATTTCGCGAATATGTTTTAGATGCAACAGTACAGTTAGCAACAGTTTTTTTTTTAGATTATGAGTTATGAATGTAGAGGTACCTATAGATATATGTATGATCTCGGATTTGATACAACAAGGGATTTTGAAGAACAATGTGAAGTTAAAAAGTGAGCAGATATTACGAATTTAAAAGAGAGATATAAAAAGTTAAAAATATGAAAGGATGCAGGAAGTATGGATATGGAATGAATAGGAATTGTTTTGTAAGTTAAACTTCTTGACAGGAAGTATGTTTAAATATCCAATTATACAAAGTTGATTTTAGAAAGTTTTTTTTTAACTATAATAGATAGGTACGTACAGTCAAGTGAGATTGAAGATGAAAGAATAATTTTATTTAGGTAACTGGACTGATCATCCAGCACTTATCTGAAATTATTAGCTCAAATAATCGTTTTCAAAAAATTGCCTAAATGTAGAATTTTACAGATTACACTTTGTAGATGGATGTTTGTTTTTTAGATGTGATTAGGAAAGGTTAAGGGGCTACCCTACGCCAATGACCTCGAGCGTTTCGGCTCCACAGCCCCCCGCACCCTTGCTTATGTACACGTTGACAAGCTACGACATCCTACTGTCACAAGAAACATATTTGAATTATATAGGCAAGGAGCTGGCAGCCCAAATACAACGTAAATACTTTTATGTTCCGGGACAAAATTCCGTCCGATTTGCAATTAAACATTTTCAATTTTTATTAGGTAGGTTTAAAATTAGTGCGAACCACTCATAAAATGGAAGGGAAATTGAAAATCCGTATTTTTGCGAAAACTTTTGATTTAATCGGTCCCCTTAGATTTGGTACATACATACACACACATAAATCACGTTTTTGTCCCTTACGGCCCGTAAGGGGTAGACAGAGCCTAAGGTAACAAAACCTTAAGGCCACGTTTAGCATGATTAAGGGCGTACCTATAGGTGGAAAGGACAAGTATGTTGTTTTGATAGATTTGGTATAATACTTATAATAAAATTCTTCGAATAATTCCCATCTTTTTACATAAGTAATATATTTAATTAGTCTGTCCAAGATTTTTTAGCCAACCCATTTTTATTATATTTTTCAACACACTTGCTCGTAAATTGAGTCTTATTGCACCGCATTTAAGCTCATAATTCAGCTTATTACGCACAAGTGTTATTGTAATATATAATAGTTTTTTTTTTTAAATCTCAGCAAAAAGTTCAGTTATGTATTGGAACAAGGAATATTTTCGTGAATATTAAACTATTTTAGGTAAAAGACGATAAAATAAACATTTAATTTCGACAATTAATCATTTTTATCTAAAAGTGACCATAATTTGCATATTTCAAGCATTGATTAATTATTTTATTTTTTTATTATAATTTTTATATTAGGCTGTTTAGCAGCCTGTTGTCAGTGTTTTCGTCACGCGCGTGCTAAGTGCACAGCGCACATGCGCGAGTGCTGCGCGCGGATTGGCGCGGAGAAATAATTATCTGCCGCCATTTTTCACTGATATTGTTGATTCAGACATTGTTATTTTATTACTTTAAAAATTACGAGTTCAAGTAATAAAGAAATGTAGTGTCCGTCGCTAGAAATACTAAAATATGTTCGGACAATGTTCGGACAGTTATATCAGTAAGAAATCCAAGGTGTTAATTACCAAATGATAAAGTAAAGTTCTAAAGCAGCTCCAGGTAAGCAATTTCTGGTAACAAAGGTAAACTAAAGTTCTTAAAGTCCTTTTATTAACTAAATTTTATTTATTTTTCCTCGCAAATGTGTTGAAAAACGTCGTATGCGACGCGTGTGCTTTGGTAAAATTACACATCTCGGCTCTCTTACCCGCGCTCACTAGCGCTCGCGCGTACAATACGCCTCGTGTGTAATTACCAACATAGCACACTTGTATCATAATGTACTATTCTAATATACTGAATTTATTATAAAATATGTTTCATTCTATTATCAGCTCGGTGCAGATCGACGTTATATTCGGATCCTAGACTATAAAGAAAATGTCTAAATAAAAATGACAGTTGTCAAATCGGACGGACCAACGTTTGCGCAAGCGTAGTGGGTTGCAGCGGAGCGACACGGGTTCCCCGTCTGAAAGCCAAACGGCGACTGCCGCCCGTCGCCCGCACAGACTACCGCGAGCAAGGATTCGTGCGTAGCACTAAATAATGCCTTTTTATTAAAAACTACAAAGTTAATTAAAATTTCAGTTGTATAAACTGTAGTGTTCGCTATTGTCTACTAATATAAAAAGTAGTGTGTCTTCAAGTCGTGTAATAATGGAATTATAGCGGAGTTTGACTGGTGAAAAGGGGTTTGGGATTATTCTTTTTTCTCTTAAGTTATTATTATTTTTTACACCCCAATGAATCAAATTGAAGAATACATACCATTCTACAATATATATTAGTTTCATAGTTCTGCTACCATATTTAAGCATACTTCATCTGGCTTGAAAACAGCGTAAATTTACCCGGTAGCCCCTTAAGTGATATGGTATAGAAATGAGATGGCAAATGAATAGGTTTTTTTTTTAAAAGAGAGTAGGTAATGTTAAGCTTTGAAAGTGTGCTATAGGTATGCAAAGTGTATGGAAAGCGGAAGCGAATAAGTTTTTCAACTAGCGATTAGTCTGGCCAACTAAGAGTTATTGAAATTCCTATGAGCCAACGTTTTCAATGGATAGGATACACCTCTGTCCAACTATTATATATAGCAATGCACAGCTTAATAAACACAGTTCGTGAACCGCACTTGAGCTCTCATTTACTCCGAACTCCCGTCCCTACAACCCCAATTACTTTGGGCCAGTGTCTCTGGCAGTACCCCAATCACTTTGGGCCAGTGTCTCTGGCAGTACCCCAATCACTTTGGGCCAGTGTCTCTGGCAGTACCCCAATTACTTTGGGCCAGTGTCTCTGGCAGTACCCCAATTACTTTGGGCCAGTGTCTCTGGCAGTACCCCAATTACTTTGGGCCAGTGTCTCTGGCAGTACCCCAATCACTTTGGGCCAGTGTCTCTGGCAGTACCCCATCACTTTGGGCCAGTGTCTCTGGCAGTACCCCAATCACTTTGGGCCAGTGTCTCTGGCAGTACCCCAATTACTTTGGGCCAGTGTCTCTGGCAGTACCCCAATCACTTTGGGCCAGTGTCTCTGGCAGTACCCCAATCACTTTGGGCCAGTGTCTCTGGCAGTACCCCATCACTTTGGGCCAGTGTCTCTGGCAGTACCCCAATTACTTTGGGCCAGTGTCTCTGGCAGTACCCCAATCACTTTGGGCCAGTGTCTCTGGCAGTACCCCAATCACTTTGGGCCAGTGTCTCTGGCAGTACCCCAATCACTTTGGGCCAGTGTCTCTGGCAGTACCCCAATTACTTTGGGCCAGTGTCTCTGGCAGTACCCCAATTACTTTGGGCCAGTGTCTCTGGCAGTACCCCAATTACTTTGGGCCAGTGTCTCTGGCAGTACCCCAATCACTTTGGGCTAGTATCTCTGGCAGTGCCCCACTTACTTTTGGCCAGTGTCTTTGGCAGTGCCCCTTAGTTTGGGCTAGTGTATCTGGCAGTACCCCAATTACTTTGGGCCAGTATCTTTGACAGTGCCCCACTTACTTTGGGCCAGTGTCTCTGACAGTACCCCACTTACTTTGGACCAGTATCTTTGGCAGTACCCCACTTTCTTTGGGCCAGTGTCTGGCAGTACCCCACTTACTTTGGGCCAGTATCTTTGGCAGTACCCCGTTTACTTTGAGTTGCAATACAATACAAATCTTTATTGAACACCACAAACAGTACAAAACAATACAGAAACAAAGAACAAAGTAGACAATAGACGGTGTTATCACTTAACAGTATTTCGACTTACCCCCCATAAATAATAGCTGTGGGTCTGTCTTGCAGCGGCAAGATGGCGGCGGCCGCCGCGGCGCGCGCCGCACCCGTTGGCGTAGGGATGGTTCGCCACGTCGCGCATCTGAGAAACAAACATAAACATTATATACATACATAATTAGTTGAAATTTGGTATACAGTTAGCTTCAATCCCAGGAACGGACATAGGAATCGTTTTTATCCCAGAAAACAGCATAGTTCCCGCGGGACGCGATAAGCGAATTCTGCGCGGACGGAGCCGCGAGCAAAAGCTAGTATATAATAATTAGCGTCAGTACGCAGTCTCCGAGCCGCTGTAATAAGCCTGTCTACAAAACAGTAATATGAACTCACGTTGGAAGAAGTATATGTATATTATTTTTTAGGTTTGAAGAACTCAATAATTATATATTTTCACGGAAATACAACTACGGCACCTGTACAACGACTGACAAACGTCACAAAAGTTGTATGTGACAACGCCGAAATATGCCGAATCTCTTTCAAAAGACCGATGTCCACTCTACGTCGGTACTGTAGGTGGATAGTTATATATACCTTATGTCATAGAGTAGAGCACCACCAGAGTAGCACTGCGAGCCCGCCGGGTTGGTCACGGCGGCCGCAGCGCTGTCGTTGTGTGCGTTACCGCCAAACACCAACATTATACCTGACAAAGACACAATAGGGAATGTGCATACATACACAAATCACGTCTTTATCCCTTACGGAGTAGACAGAGCCTAAGGTATCAGGTACCTACAGGCCACATTTAGCAAGATTGTGGGCGAATAGGTTTTTTTCCACGTATAGGGAATGTGTATTAAATATGAAAATATCCTACAAGTAATATCGGTCAAGAAATATGGAAAATATAAGTATTAAACTACTGATAGGGCAGCGATTAGAAAGAGAGATCCGAGACATGGGAAGTCGTCACAACGTCCATATAAACTCCATATTAAACTTCCGTTTTTCTAGAAAGAGTTTGAGACAAATCTTTGATACCCTATATCTCGATAATTTTCGTTTTTCTAGAAAGAATTCTTTGATACCCTATATCTCGATAATTTTCGTTTTTCTAGAAAGACTTCTTTGATACATTATATCTCGATAATTTTCGTTTTTCTAGAAAGACTTCTTTGATACCCAATATTTCGATAATTTTCGTTTTTTTAGAAAGACATCTTTGATACCCTATATCTCGATAATTTTCGTTTTTCTAGAAAGACTTCTTTGATACCCTATATCTCGATAATTTTCGTTTTTCTAGAAAGACTTCTTTGATACCCAATATTTCGATAATTTTCGTTTTTTTAGAAAGACTTCTTTGATACCCTATATCTCGATAATTTTCGTTTTTCTAGAAAGACTTCTTTGATACCCTATATCTCGATAATTTTCGTTTTTCTAGAAAGACTTCTTTGATACCCTATATCTCGATAATTTTAGTCATTTGCAAAAAAAAACACATGCATACATACATAAATCACGTATATATCCCTTACAGGGTAGAGCCTGAGGTAACAAGACCTAAAGGCCACGTTTAGCATGATTTTAGGCGTATAGGTGGAAAGGGGAATCAAAATAGTGGGGCCTATTACATGATTCCTAAGTTTTTGCCCATTCGCTCGATGGGCTTTTTCCATCTGGGAGGAGAAGCAACTGGCACATTCTATGTTCTTGCTCCCAGACCAGCATGGAAGTAAAGTCCCTCTTTGCGCGTTGGGTATTAGAATCTAAAACTAAATAGTTAACTAATCACAGAGTAAAACTGACCTGGCGAGAGTATAACAGCGGTGTGCAAGTATCTAGGCGTGGGAGCGGACGGCAGCGGCCTAAATATCCTACGCCTGTAGTCGTATTCGTACAACGCTGCGGACGGAGCCTGTGGACAAAATACCAATACTCATTGACGTAATAATATACAGTTACACTCGCACTCCCTTATTCATAAACGCTCTAGGCCTCTGCTAACTTAGCAATCGTTTGTCCTGATCTGTCACTTTGACATTTACCTTTCGCAGCAGCCCGCCGTCGGCCCCGCCACCCACACGCCCTCCTCTATATAACAGACCTGTGTAGCTTCACTCTGTGAGACGAGCCCGCCGTGCAGCAGCACCCGGTCCGACAGCGGGTCCAGCACCGCGCTGTGCCCGAAGCCGCCGCGCGCCGGCCAGCCCGCGTCGGCCCCGCCACCCACACGCCCTCCTCTATATAACAGACCTGTGTAGCTTCACTCTGTGAGACGAGCCCGCCGTGCAGCAGCACCCGGTCCGACAGCGGGTCCAGCACCGCGCTGTGCCCGAAGCCGCCGCGCGCCGGCCAGCCCGCGTCGGCCCCGCCACCCACACGCCCTCCTCTATATAACAGACCTGTGTAGCTTCACTCTGTGAGACGAGCCCGCCGTGCAGCAGCACCCGGTCCGACAGCGGGTCCAGCACCGCGCTGTGCCCGAAGCCGCCGCGCGCCGGCCAGCCCGCGTCGGCCCCGCCACCCACACGCCCTCCTCTATATAACAGACCTGTGTAGCTTCACTCTGTGAGACGAGCCCGCCGTGCAGCAGCACCCGGTCCGACAGCGGGTCCAGCACCGCGCTGTGCCCGAAGCCGCCGCGCGCCGGCCAGCCCGCGTCGGCCCCGCCACCCACACGCCCTCCTCTATATAACAGACCTGTGTAGCTTCACTCTGTGAGACGAGCCCGCCGTGCAGCAGCACCCGGTCCGACAGCGGGTCCAGCACCGCGCTGTGCCCGAAGCCGCCGCGCGCCGGCCAGCCCGCGTCGGCCCCGCCACCCACACGCCCTCCTCTATATAACAGACCTGTGTAGCTTCACTCTGTGAGACGAGCCCGCCGTGCAGCAGCACCCGGTCCGACAGCGGGTCCAGCACCGCGCTGTGCCCGAAGCCGCCGCGCGCCGGCCAGCCCGCGTCGGCCCCGCCACCCACACGCCCTCCTCTATATAACAGACCTGTGTAGCTTCACTCTGTGAGACGAGCCCGCCGTGCAGCAGCACCCGGTCCGACAGCGGGTCCAGCACCGCGCTGTGCCCGAAGCCGCCGCGCGCCGGCCAGCCCGCGTCGGCCCCGCCACCCACACGCCCTCCTCTATATAACAGACCTGTGTAGCTTCACTCTGTGAGACGAGCCCGCCGTGCAGCAGCACCCGGTCCGACAGCGGGTCCAGCACCGCGCTGTGCCCGAAGCCGCCGCGCGCCGGCCAGCCCGCGTCGGCCCCGCCACCCACACGCCCTCCTCTATATAACAGACCTGTGTAGCTTCACTCTGTGAGACGAGCCCGCCGTGCAGCAGCACCCGGTCCGACAGCGGGTCCAGCACCGCGCTGTGCCCGAAGCCGCCGCGCGCCGGCCAGCCCGCGTCGGCCCCGCCACCCACACGCCCTCCTCTATATAACAGACCTGTGTAGCTTCACTCTGTGAGACGAGCCCGCCGTGCAGCAGCTCCCGGTCCGACAGCGGGTCCAGCACCGCGCTGTGCCCGAAGCCGCCGCGCGCCGGCCAGCCCGCGTCGGCCCCGCCACCCACACGCCCTCCTCTATATAACAGACCTGTGTAGCTTCACTCTGTGAGACGAGCCCGCCGTGCAGCAGCACCCGGTCCGACAGCGGGTCCAGCACCGCGCTGTGCCCGAAGCCGCCGCGCGCCGGCCAGCCCGCGTCGGCCCCGCCACCCACACGCCCTCCTCTATATAACAGACCTGTGTAGCTTCACTCTGTGAGACGAGCCCGCCGTGCAGCAGCACCCGGTCCGACAGCGGGTCCAGCACCGCGCTGTGCCCGAAGCCGCCGCGCGCCGGCCAGCCCGCGTCGGCCCCGCCACCCACACGCCCTCCTCTATATAACAGACCTGTGTAGCTTCACTCTGTGAGACGAGCCCGCCGTGCAGCAGCACCCGGTCCGACAGCGGGTCCAGCACCGCGCTGTGCCCGAAGCCGCCGCGCGCCGGCCAGCCCGCGTCGGCCCCGCCACCCACACGCCCTCCTCTATATAACAGACCTGTGTAGCTTCACTCTGTGAGACGAGCCCGCCGTGCAGCAGCACCCGGTCCGACAGCGGGTCCAGCACCGCGCTGTGCCCGAAGCCGCCGCGCGCCGGCCAGCCCGCGTCGGCCCCGCCACCCACACGCCCTCCTCTATATAACAGACCTGTGTAGCTTCACTCTGTGAGACGAGCCCGCCGTGCAGCAGCACCCGGTCCGACAGCGGGTCCAGCACCGCGCTGTGCCCGAAGCCGCCGCGCGCCGGCCAGCCCGCGTCGGCCCCGCCACCCACACGCCCTCCTCTATATAACAGACCTGTGTAGCTTCACTCTGTGAGACGAGCCCGCCGTGCAGCAGCACCCGGTCCGACAGCGGGTCCAGCACCGCGCTGTGCCCGAAGCCGCCGCGCGCCGGCCAGCCCGCGTCGGCCCCGCCACCCACACGCCCTCCTCTATATAACAGACCTGTGTAGCTTCACTCTGTGAGACGAGCCCGCCGTGCAGCAGCACCCGGTCCGACAGCGGGTCCAGCACCGCGCTGTGCCCGAAGCCGCCGCGCGCCGGCCAGCCCGCGTCGGCCCCGCCACCCACACGCCCTCCTCTATATAACAGACCTGTGTAGCTTCACTCTGTGAGACGAGCCCGCCGTGCAGCAGCACCCGGTCCGACAGCGGGTCCAGCACCGCGCTGTGCCCGAAGCCGCCGCGCGCCGGCCAGCCCGCGTCGGCCCCGCCACCCACACGCCCTCCTCTATATAACAGACCTGTGTAGCTTCACTCTGTGAGACGAGCCCGCCGTGCAGCAGCACCCGGTCCGACAGCGGGTCCAGCACCGCGCTGTGCCCGAAGCCGCCGCGCGCCGGCCAGCCCGCGTCGGCCCCGCCACCCACACGCCCTCCTCTATATAACAGACCTGTGTAGCTTCACTCTGTGAGACGAGCCCGCCGTGCAGCAGCACCCGGTCCGACAGCGGGTCCAGCACCGCGCTGTGCCCGAAGCCGCCGCGCGCCGGCCAGCCCGCGTCGGCCCCGCCACCCACACGCCCTCCTCTATATAACAGACCTGTGTAGCTTCACTCTGTGAGACGAGCCCGCCGTGCAGCAGCACCCGGTCCGACAGCGGGTCCAGCACCGCGCTGTGCCCGAAGCCGCCGCGCGCCGGCCAGCCCGCGTCGGCCCCGCCACCCACACGCCCTCCTCTATATAACAGACCTGTGTAGCTTCACTCTGTGAGACGAGCCCGCCGTGCAGCAGCACCCGGTCCGACAGCGGGTCCAGCACCGCGCTGTGCCCGAAGCCGCCGCGCGCCGGCCAGCCCGCGTCGGCCCCGCCACCCACACGCCCTCCTCTATATAACAGACCTGTGTAGCTTCACTCTGTGAGACGAGCCCGCCGTGCAGCAGCACCCGGTCCGACAGCGGGTCCAGCACCGCGCTGTGCCCGAAGCCGCCGCGCGCCGGCCAGCCCGCGTCGGCCCCGCCACCCACACGCCCTCCTCTATATAACAGACCTGTGTAGCTTCACTCTGTGAGACGAGCCCGCCGTGCAGCAGCACCCGGTCCGACAGCGGGTCCAGCACCGCGCTGTGCCCGAAGCCGCCGCGCGCCGGCCAGCCCGCGTCGGCCCCGCCACCCACACGCCCTCCTCTATATAACAGACCTGTGTAGCTTCACTCTGTGAGACGAGCCCGCCGTGCAGCAGCACCCGGTCCGACAGCGGGTCCAGCACCGCGCTGTGCCCGAAGCCGCCGCGCGCCGGCCAGCCCGCGTCGGCCCCGCCACCCACACGCCCTCCTCTATATAACAGACCTGTGTAGCTTCACTCTGTGAGACGAGCCCGCCGTGCAGCAGCACCCGGTCCGACAGCGGGTCCAGCACCGCGCTGTGCCCGAAGCCGCCGCGCGCCGGCCAGCCCGCGTCGGCCCCGCCACCCACACGCCCTCCTCTATATAACAGACCTGTGTAGCTTCACTCTGTGAGACGAGCCCGCCGTGCAGCAGCACCCGGTCCGACAGCGGGTCCAGCACCGCGCTGTGCCCGAAGCCGCCGCGCGCCGGCCAGCCCGCGTCGGCCCCGCCACCCACACGCCCTCCTCTATATAACAGACCTGTGTAGCTTCACTCTGTGAGACGAGCCCGCCGTGCAGCAGCACCCGGTCCGACAGCGGGTCCAGCACCGCGCTGTGCCCGAAGCCGCCGCGCGCCGGCCAGCCCGCGTCGGCCCCGCCACCCACACGCCCTCCTCTATATAACAGACCTGTGTAGCTTCACTCTGTGAGACGAGCCCGCCGTGCAGCAGCACCCGGTCCGACAGCGGGTCCAGCACCGCGCTGTGCCCGAAGCCGCCGCGCGCCGGCCAGCCCGCGTCGGCCCCGCCACCCACACGCCCTCCTCTATATAACAGACCTGTGTAGCTTCACTCTGTGAGACGAGCCCGCCGTGCAGCAGCACCCGGTCCGACAGCGGGTCCAGCACCGCGCTGTGCCCGAAGCCGCCGCGCGCCGGCCAGCCCGCGTCGGCCCCGCCACCCACACGCCCTCCTCTATATAACAGACCTGTGTAGCTTCACTCTGTGAGACGAGCCCGCCGTGCAGCAGCACCCGGTCCGACAGCGGGTCCAGCACCGCGCTGTGCCCGAAGCCGCCGCGCGCCGGCCAGCCCGCGTCGGCCCCGCCACCCACACGCCCTCCTCTATATAACAGACCTGTGTAGCTTCACTCTGTGAGACGAGCCCGCCGTGCAGCAGCACCCGGTCCGACAGCGGGTCCAGCACCGCGCTGTGCCCGAAGCCGCCGCGCGCCGGCCAGCCCGCGTCGGCCCCGCCACCCACACGCCCTCCTCTATATAACAGACCTGTGTAGCTTCACTCTGTGAGACGAGCCCGCCGTGCAGCAGCACCCGGTCCGACAGCGGGTCCAGCACCGCGCTGTGCCCGAAGCCGCCGCGCGCCGGCCAGCCCGCGTCGGCCCCGCCACCCACACGCCCTCCTCTATATAACAGACCTGTGTAGCTTCACTCTGTGAGACGAGCCCGCCGTGCAGCAGCACCCGGTCCGACAGCGGGTCCAGCACCGCGCTGTGCCCGAAGCCGCCGCGCGCCGGCCAGCCCGCCGTCGGCCCCGCCACCCACACGCCCTCCTCTATATAACAGACCTGTGTAGCTTCACTCTGTGAGACGAGCCCGCCGTGCAGCAGCACCCGGTCCGACAGCGGGTCCAGCACCGCGCTGTGCCCGAAGCCGCCGCGCGCCGGCCAGCCCGCGTCGGCCCCGCCACCCACACGCCCTCCTCTATATAACAGACCTGTGTAGCTTCACTCTGTGAGACGAGCCCGCCGTGCAGCAGCACCCGGTCCGACAGCGGGTCCAGCACCGCGCTGTGCCCGAAGCCGCCGCGCGCCGGCCAGCCCGCGTCGGCCCCGCCACCCACACGCCCTCCTCTATATAACAGACCTGTGTAGCTTCACTCTGTGAGACGAGCCCGCCGTGCAGCAGCACCCGGTCCGACAGCGGGTCCAGCACCGCGCTGTGCCCGAAGCCGCCGCGCGCCGGCCAGCCCGCGTCGGCCCCGCCACCCACACGCCCTCCTCTATATAACAGACCTGTGTAGCTTCACTCTGTGAGACGAGCCCGCCGTGCAGCAGCTCCCGGTCCGACAGCGGGTCCAGCACCGCGCTGTGCCCGAAGCCGCCGCGCGCCGGCCAGCCCGCGTCGGCCCCGCCACCCACACGCCCTCCTCTATATAACAGACCTGTGTAGCTTCACTCTGTGAGACGAGCCCGCCGTGCAGCAGCACCCGGTCCGACAGCGGGTCCAGCACCGCGCTGTGCCCGAAGCCGCCGCGCGCCGGCCAGCCCGCGTCGGCCCCGCCACCCACACGCCCTCCTCTATATAACAGACCTGTGTAGCTTCACTCTGTGAGACGAGCCCGCCGTGCAGCAGCACCCGGTCCGACAGCGGGTCCAGCACCGCGCTGTGCCCGAAGCCGCCGCGCGCCGGCCAGCCCGCGTCGGCCCCGCCACCCACACGCCCTCCTCTATATAACAGACCTGTGTAGCTTCACTCTGTGAGACGAGCCCGCCGTGCAGCAGCACCCGGTCCGACAGCGGGTCCAGCACCGCGCTGTGCCCGAAGCCGCCGCGCGCCGGCCAGCCCGCGTCGGCCCCGCCACCCACACGCCCTCCTCTATATAACAGACCTGTGTAGCTTCACTCTGTGAGACGAGCCCGCCGTGCAGCAGCACCCGGTCCGACAGCGGGTCCAGCACCGCGCTGTGCCCGAAGCCGCCGCGCGCCGGCCAGCCCGCGTCGGCCCCGCCACCCACACGCCCTCCTCTATATAACAGACCTGTGTAGCTTCACTCTGTGAGACGAGCCCGCCGTGCAGCAGCACCCGGTCCGACAGCGGGTCCAGCACCGCGCTGTGCCCGAAGCCGCCGCGCGCCGGCCAGCCCGCGTCGGCCCCGCCACCCACACGCCCTCCTCTATATAACAGACCTGTGTAGCTTCACTCTGTGAGACGAGCCCGCCGTGCAGCAGCACCCGGTCCGACAGCGGGTCCAGCACCGCGCTGTGCCCGAAGCCGCCGCGCGCCGGCCAGCCCGCGTCGGCCCCGCCACCCACACGCCCTCCTCTATATAACAGACCTGTGTAGCTTCACTCTGTGAGACGAGCCCGCCGTGCAGCAGCACCCGGTCCGACAGCGGGTCCAGCACCGCGCTGTGCCCGAAGCCGCCGCGCGCCGGCCAGCCCGCGTCGGCCCCGCCACCCACACGCCCTCCTCTATATAACAGACCTGTGTAGCTTCACTCTGTGAGACGAGCCCGCCGTGCAGCAGCACCCGGTCCGACAGCGGGTCCAGCACCGCGCTGTGCCCGAAGCCGCCGCGCGCCGGCCAGCCCGCGTCGGCCCCGCCACCCACACGCCCTCCTCTATATAACAGACCTGTGTAGCTTCACTCTGTGAGACGAGCCCGCCGTGCAGCAGCACCCGGTCCGACAGCGGGTCCAGCACCGCGCTGTGCCCGAAGCCGCCGCGCGCCGGCCAGCCCGCGTCGGCCCCGCCACCCACACGCCCTCCTCTATATAACAGACCTGTGTAGCTTCACTCTGTGAGACGAGCCCGCCGTGCAGCAGCACCCGGTCCGACAGCGGGTCCAGCACCGCGCTGTGCCCGAAGCCGCCGCGCGCCGGCCAGCCCGCGTCGGCCCCGCCACCCACACGCCCTCCTCTATATAACAGACCTGTGTAGCTTCACTCTGTGAGACGAGCCCGCCGTGCAGCAGCACCCGGTCCGACAGCGGGTCCAGCACCGCGCTGTGCCCGAAGCCGCCGCGCGCCGGCCAGCCCGCCGTCGGCACCGCGACCCACACACCCTCCTCTATATGGTACTCCTGTAACAAACATGGTAACGATTGCACGACTGCTTCAACGTATTCAGTC
Organism: Pandemis cinnamomeana; assembly: GCA_932294345.1. Lineage (NCBI taxonomy): Eukaryota > Metazoa > Arthropoda > Insecta > Lepidoptera > Tortricidae > Pandemis > Pandemis cinnamomeana. Next base: position 2,932,234 of record OW028724.1, on the reverse strand, counting down.
CAATGACCCATATGTGGGTCACGGCGAACTAGCTCCGCAAGTCCGTGTCCCATATGTGGGTCACGGCGAACTAGCTCCTCAGGTCGGTGTCCCATATGTGGGTCACGGCGAACTAGCTCCACAGGTTCGTGACCCACATGTGGGTCACGGCGAACTAGCTCCACATGTCCGTGACCCATATGTGGGTCACTAAGAAACGCCCTCCTACGCTCTAGGCATACTAATATGTATTACGTATCCCGAGTCTAAATTTTCGTGGTAGAAAAATTGTGTACAAAATATAAACAAAAAATATTTACCTTGCTACTCCGCTACTCACGTGCAGGATAACCAAGCCTGTGCGAAATATATAGTTATGTTTTACATGCAATCCCTCCCTCCACTACTGCCACATAAAACACATATAAATCCCACAAACTTAATTATCCCTTGCACCACACAAACAGACGCGTTTCGATCCCTCTACGGAATATTTTGTTATAGATAAATATTTTTTGTTCATTGAAATGGACCTCCACAAAGTAACGCCTGATTCAATAATATAATATCATTTAAGGCTCGGGAGCCTTATACAAATGTATTAAATTTGTCTAGAATTTAAGTATCCTTACAGCATTTTATTTTGAAAAAATGACATTCTGCCAATTTACTTGCGACGCATTCTTCTTGGCAACGATGGTCTCTCCGAATACGCTGGTAGTCTCAAAAAGACACGTAAAAGAGCCCTTGGTGGCCAATTGGCAATTTTTTTTTTTTATGAAAAATTGTGTGCTTAAGCCTATAAATGCGGTTCTTCCCTGGGCAAAACATAACAAAATCAGCAAGCAAAATGTTCTATATTTACCTGTACTAAATGTAGATAGCCGTAATGCGGCGAATGTCCAAAGAAGACGAGCATGACTGCTTTGTCGTTGTAGTGGACAGTGACTGCTGTGTGCCCCGAAACAGCCAGACCTCCTGCGGAAGAAACGTCTAGTGGTTTACGAAAAATCTAAAACGGGAATGTGTAAGTCTGCCATCGACGTCTATACAATACAATATTAGTCTGGTCAACATGTACTAGACTACAGGCCCACGTACAAAAAATGTGGGTCATATGAACCACCAGGTGACGTATATAGGACGATATAAGAGCATAAAATAATAAGATTCAGCACTATGCCGTCACTTGTAAGCTGTCCAACTGGGTGCTGGTGAGAATTCAAAAGTGCAGGTAGAGTGAGTACATTTTGGTCATATGATCATGTACGGCATTTTTACCATCGATAGATCCATGAAAAATAATAAGAAAGCGCGCAGTGCCGTAAAAAAATGGTGAGCCACAAAGTCGATATTTTCTTATGATTTTCTGACAATTTCGAGGGTAAATTTGGTCATTTGATTCTGTACGGCATCAGTTTTATACTGTTTCAATACAGCTTCTAATCCATTATTCCGCAACGCCGTACAAAAATTGTGAGACAAGGGGACAAAATCGAGGGTTGCAACCCCCTCTTTTTCCGTGGTCCGGGGGGTGATTTGACACAACATAAAATTAATTTATTTTGGAAGTATTTTATGCATAGATAATATTTTTTTACATGCCGTACATTTTCGTTGGTCCAAAGGTTTGTAGGGAAAAAACTAAAGGAACGAACCCATAGAACGAAATGTATGAAAAAAATGGTCTGCATTAAAATGTACGGCATAATTTTTTCCTAATTTATTTATCTTAATACTATATAAAACAAGGGAAAAATTTAGAAAATTGCTATGTTCTATTAATCTATGAATAGGTATTTAAACTTTTGCAAATTCAGTTTTTGTATTTCTCTATATTTTTTTTTAGAACAGTTTCTTTTGAACGGCACTACTATATAACAGTTGTATTTTACAATATCATGTTAAAAAAAAAGTTGCCGTACAGAGTCAAATGATTTTACAGCTTTATAAATCAAGTATACCATGAAATTAAGATAATCATTCAAATGAACAATAATTTTTTGACGGCATTATTTGTAATAGTACTTTTGAGTGCTAGATAATGTTTTGGAACCGAAGCCGTACTGTTTCAAATCACCCCCCGGACCACGGAAAAAGAGGGGGTTGCAACCCTCGATTTTGTCCCCTTGTCGCACAATTTTTGTACGGCGTTGCGGAATAATGGATTAGAAGCTGTATTGAAACAGTATGAAACTGATGCCGTACAGAATCAAATGACCAAATTTACCCTCGAAATTGTCAGAAAATCAAAAGAAAATATCGACTTTGTGGCTCACCATTTTTTTACGGCACTGCGCGCTTTCTTATTATTTTTCATGGATCTATCGATGGTAAAAATGCCGTACATGATCATATGACCAAAATGTACTCACTCTACCTGCACTTTTGAATTCTCACCAGCACCCAGTTGGACAGCTTACAAGTGACGGCATAGTGTTGAATCTTATTATTTTATGCTCTTATATCGTCCTATATACGTCACCTGGTGGTTCATATGACCCACATTTTTTGTACGTGGGCCTGTAGTCTATACCTTTTTAGGTTAAATTTTTGTATAGTCTCCGAAAATTACGATCAAGGTGTCATTCGATTCGGAATATTATGTAGAAAGTTTAAGAAAAAGTTGCAAAAGGGGCCGATAAAAATTGCAAAAGTTATAAACAATTAAAAAAAAAAAAATTGGGGTTTGATTTTTTTTAAATATCTCGAAAACTATCAAGGATATTCAAAATTTGAAAAAAGATCTGAAAAGAGGAGGAAATTTCCTAAAAAAAAGTCCTACCTTCCGGAACTGTATCTTTAATATTTATAATTTTTACGGAGCCCTGAAAATAGCGCTAAAAGGCTTCCGCTCGTGATTTGTAACCCGGACACGGTAACAATAAAAATCATTTTAACATATTAAATATGAATATTAAAGAATAAAAAAATTTGAGTACTATTGGGATATGTAGGTAAATAAACAATAATCCGTCGGCGAAAAATTTTTATCCCCATTTTTCCATTAGTTATGCATTAGTTAATTAACAACTTCTTCTAAATAGAATGTTAACAGAAAAAACCTGATTATTATTAAACTACAACCCGTGGAGTTATTCTTAAAAGGCATAAAAATAGATCCCCGTTGGAAAAATTCAAAAATGGTAATTTTCCACTTTTTTATTAACAATCGAAAACATAAAAAAATTAAAAACTTTTTTTTTTCAAATATTTCAAATTTTATTATTTCTAACGGTTAAAAGTTACATGAAAATATTTTTTTTTTAATTTTTTACCGCGATTGTTTAAATAATTGTTATAAACAAATGCATTGTTTATAAGATAATCAACAATTTTTTTTTTCTTTATCTACTTGGTGATATAAATCATGATTTTTAAGAAAAAAATCATTCCTTAAAAAAAAAAATTTCTTGCTATAAAATGCAACAATCGTTTTTTACCACAAAATATAAAAATTAAGGAACCATTTTTTCTCTAAAAATCATAAATTGTATTGTTCTTAAGGATTCTGAAAAAAAAAATATTTTCATTTTTTATTTGTTTATTTAATAAACAATTTGTTATAAACAAATGGATTTTCTTAGTTAATTTTTTTATTAATTCTTAATTTTATTCTAAAAACAGCTACGTATTATTTTTTATGAATTTTAGGACATAAACATATTTAGTTATATAAAAAATAGAAAATAAATGAAACTGATCTAGATAAATTCAAAATAACAAATGACAGATTATTTAGTTACTTCAAATAAAAGATGATTTAGTTATCTTCCCGGTTTTTCGTAAATGCCCAACTTTGGTAGGGGGTATTTTAATTTCAAATTTAACCTCATTATCTTACTGTTAGTTGTAGAAAGAGACGGGTAGTGTATCTCACTCGCTCTCACGCCAGCCGTGCTGGTGTCTACTCTACTCACCGCAGTGCTTGAGCGGCGCCGGCTTGTTGCCGCAGACTGTTGGCGTCGCATTCACCCACAGCGGATGCGGCGCCGCTAAGTTGAGACGCCAAATCTCGTTGGTGACCTCGCCGGCCCTGCCTTCGAGGCCGGCTAGGCCTCCCCTTAAAACGAATGAACGAATGATTTTTTGCTTTTAGAGGCTGTCAACACCTAAATTTGATGTTCCTTAAGCTTTTTTTAAAAGAAAAACCTACACGCCGCTAGCATGCAGCAACCGACCAATTGAATTTCAAATTTTTACATACATACATAAATCACGTCTTTATCCCTTACGGGGTAGACAGAGCCTAAGGTGACAACGTTTAGCATGATTGTGGGCGTATGGATGGAAAGGGGTACCAAAACAGTGATGGGTTGCTAGCCACATCGCCTATATAACATGATCCCTAAGATTTTCACCCAAACCCTCGATGGGCTTATAGCATCTGCGCGGAAAGAGAAGCAACTGGTACATTCTATGTTTTTTCTTTGCTCCCAGACCAGCAGGGTTCTAATTTTAACTATCTAAAAATGTCGATATTCGTCATATTTCAATGACTGTGGCGGTCCTCGATACACGATTGGACGAAATCGGTACGATAAAAAATACTTGCAAAGATTGGTCTAAAAACCATAACACGGTTTGCCAGCAGCACGGCTAGCAGTACTTATTTATTCTACCATGCTGGTCTGGGAGTAAAGCAAAAAACATAGTATTAACCAGTTGCTTCTCTTCCCGCGCAGATGGTAAAAGCCCATCGAGGGAATGGGCGAGTCTTAGGAATCATGTTACAGGCAATGCAGCTAGCAACCGATCACTATTTTCATTTCCCATTCCACCTATACGCCTTTAATCATGCTAAACTTGGCCTTGCGGTTTTATTCTACCCCGTAAGGGATAAAGACGTGATATATGTGTGTGTGTGTGTTCTTTTGGATAGGGCGTTAGCATTTAAAATAACAATTTCAACATATTAATACCTAAACCGCTAACGAGTTAAATTACACTAACCCCCTTACTACCTACTTAGCAATAGTTTGTCCTTATCTGTGAGAGGTTAATGTCGAAGTGAAAGATAAGGACAAACGATTGCTAAGTTAGCAGAAGCCTATAGAGCGTTTATGAATAAGGGGGTAATAATCTACATTTAATTTATACTAGCTGACCCGGCGAACTTTGTTCCGCCTTAAATTTGAAAAATTCCAGTGGTTTGGGCTGTGCTATCCCGCGGGAACTATGCAATTTTCCGGGATAAAAACTATCCTATGTCCTTTCCCGGGACTCAAACTATCTGTATCCCAAATTTCAACTAAATCGGCCCAGCGGTTTAAGCGTGAAAAGGTAACAGACAGACAGACAGAGTTACTTTCGCATTTATAATATTAGTAAGGATTACTGTTTTATTTCTGACAATTTAGACGTGCGCCAAGCTACTATGATGATGATGATGATGATGATGATGGCTCACCCCCTCTCCGGCTCGTCGGAGGCCACGACGCCCCCGTACACGATGATCTCGTCCTCGTGCAGCACGGCCGAGTGCGCGAAGCGGGCCGCCGGCGCGTCGCCGTGGTTCGGCATGGGCTCCCAGATGTCGTCCGCCACTTTGTATCTGTTGAGTGGTGGTTGAGTAGTGTTAGGAGGCCGAGCGGGAGCGAGACCGTCTAATATGAGTTCAGCAATCGTTGTTTTAGCCAAAGTTTATAATTACTTACCCCCTTATTCATAAACGCTCTATAGGCTTCTGCTAACTTAGCAATCGTTTGTCCTTGTCTGTCACTTTGACATTTACATTTCACAGATAAGGACAAACGATTGCTAAGTTAGCAGAGGCCTACAGAGCGTTTATGAATACGGGGGTTAGTGTTTTACTCAAATATTGTGAGGGAAAGTTTAATTTCAATGTATTTTTGAAAGCAACCGGTAAAACGTTTATAAAGTAAAGTAAGTACAAAGTAGATAATGGCATCATATGCTATTGTGAATACAGATAATTGGAAGAGCCGAGTTGAAAACGTTTAAAAGTAATACAATAATTTTTATTTATTTTATTTATACACACCTGTACATGAAGTCAGCGGGCGCGAAGCTCTCCCCCCCGACGCGCAGCAGCTGCCCCCCGCGCGCCAGCAGCGCGTGGCCGGCGGCGGGCGGCGCGCCCCCCGCGCCCCTCCCCCGCACTAACCTGTACATGAAGTCAGCGGGCGCGAAGCTCTCCCCCCCCGACGCGCAGCAGCTGCCCCCCGCGCGCCAGCAGCGCGTGGCCGGCGGCGGGCGGCGCGCCCCCCGCGCCCCTCCCCCGCACTAACCTGTACATGAAGTCAGCGGGCGCGAAGCTCTCCCCCCCGACGCGCAGCAGCTGCCCCCCGCGCGCCAGCAGCGCGTGGCCGGCGGCGGGCGGCGCGCCCCCCGCGCCCCCTCCCCCGCACTAACCTGTACATGAAGTCAGCGGGCGCGAAGCTCTCCCCCCCGACGCGCAGCAGCTGCCCCCCGCGCGCCAGCAGCGCGTGGCCGGCGGCGGGCGGCGCGCCCCCCGCGCCCCCTCCCCCGCACTAACCTGTACATGAAGTCAGCGGGCGCGAAGCTCTCCCCCCCGACGCGCAGCAGCTGCCCCCCGCGCGCCAGCAGCGCGTGGCCGGCGGCGGGCGGCGCGCCCCCCCGCGCCCCCTCCCCCGCACTAACCTGTACATGAAGTCAGCGGGCGCGAAGCTCTCCCCCCCGACGCGCAGCAGCTGCCCCCCGCGCGCCAGCAGCGCGTGGCCGGCGGCGGGCGGCGCGCCCCCCGCGCCCCCTCCCCCGCACTAACCTGTACATGAAGTCAGCGGGCGCGAAGCTCTCCCCCCCGACGCGCAGCAGCTGCCCCCCGCGCGCCAGCAGCGCGTGGCCGGCGGCGGGCGGCGCGCCCCCCGCGCCCCCTCCCCGGCACTAACCTGTACATGAAGTCAGCGGGCGCGAAGCTCTCCCCCCCCGACGCGCAGCAGCTGCCCCCCGCGCGCCAGCAGCGCGTGGCCGGCGGCGGGCGGCGCGCCCCCCGCGCCCCCTCCCCGGCACTAACCTGTACATGAAGTCAGCGGGCGCGAAGCTCTCCCCCCCGACGCGCAGCAGCTGCCCCCCGCGCGCCAGCAGCGCGTGGCCGGCGGCGGGCGGCGCGCCCCCCGCGCCCCCTCCCCGGCACTAACCTGTACATGAAGTCAGCGGGCGCGAAGCTCTCCCCCCCGACGCGCAGCAGCTGCCCCCCGCGCGCCAGCAGCGCGTGGCCGGCGGCGGGCGGCGCGCCCCCCGCGCCCCCCTCCCCCGGCTCCCGCCAGCGCCACGCCCAGCCCGCGAGCCCCGCGTCCCGCGCGCACGCCGCCCCCGCCCGCCCCGGGTTGCACTCGCAGCCGTTGCCGGTGCACGTGCCCCCACCGTACGCCGCGTTACACTCCTCTGTGGACGACAGACATTGGTAATAGATAAGAAGTCTCACAATTATGAGTATTTCAGAATAAATCAGCAGGTGGTCGGGTTATTATCACTGAGCAACCTACGAAGGTTTTTTCATTTAAATTTTAGATTCAAATTTAGTTTTACCCAACCTCCCTAGGATCCGACGATAATCCGTCGACATCCTGGTAAGCAATGACGTGTAGAGACAAGTCACTAGAATAGACAGCGGGAGGGCACACGCCAATATGTTTACCCCCACTACACGCCCTGGGATAGAGTCACTAATACCCCTCAACAATTAGCTTTTACTTTTAGTAAAAACGGCTTAAAAAGAAATATGCACCTGGACAGAGCGGCCGGTCGCACGCCACGCCTATCCACCCCGGCTCACATCGACACGTGCCCTCGTCACACTCGCCGTGGTCTGCAAAAAAAGACACGTAAGTGAGCGTTTTAAAAAAAAAAGTCCACATGTAATTTTTTTCCAAGATTTAAACATTTTAGGTTTTTTTGTACTCAGAATCGTTTACAAGAACAAATGCCTCCCGAATTTTACCATGGCTTTTTTTCCTGTTCGTCACGTTCCATGTATTACTTATAATATGAGAAAAAGTGACGAACTGGAATGGAAATTTAGATTTAGGGAGTTTCGAAGTAGCCCCGTCCCACTGTTAAAAAACTTAAGGATCCGGATTCGATTCCCGGCCATTTCTTCGACTTTTCGGATTTTCTAGGTCTGTGTTCCAATTTTCACTGACATTTAGAAATCAATTTCTAACGGGTAAACTTCTTGATTCATTTCATAGTAACTTGAGATATCTCAGTGCATGAATAATGAACAATCTTACACCAGCGCAATAAGGTCATGGGACATATTTTTGAGAAGTTCGTATCGATACTTATGCACATGACCATACAGATACAACAAATATTGCACTTACTACTACAATTGGTCCTATGGTCGTCAGAGGGGCAAGAGTACGCAGCATAAGTGACGTTAAACCCCTCCATGGCGTAAGCATCGTCCGAGAAGAAGTGGAGCATCGCGCTGCCAGAGCGGGCGATGACCTGCCGCGTCCAGCCGGACTCGCCTCGCTCGATCACGCCGCTGGAAGGCAACAATATACAAAGGTTAACAATACTACATTACAATACAATACAATACAATAACTCTTTATTGAACACCACATATAACAACCAAAACAGAAAAACCGGTCAAGTGCGAGTCGGACTCGCGCACCGAGGGTTCCGTATCATTATCTATAAATATCTAAAACCAGTGTAAGCAGAGCCCTGTTCCAAAGCAAAATGTACGCAGTGTGGGGTTACTTTATATTGGTCACTGCTATATACAGACATACATACACATTTACGGTTTTCGCAATTATTCTTTAATCTGTGCTATAAGACCTACCTTCATACCAAATTTCAAGATTCTGCGTTCACGGGAACTACCTTGTAGGTTTTGATTCCCTTGAGAGTTGAAAATTTGCGGAAATTTGCGGCATAAACGGCTGTATCTTTTGATTGCGTTGGCTTAGAAGTTTGATTTTTTCACAGCTTCAAGGGACAGTAGACCTGAGTAATTGATATAAATTTCAGCTTCATACCTCCACGCGTTCCTGAGAAAAAGGGTCTTGACAGACGGACGGACGGACGGACGGACAGACGGACAACAAAGTGATCCTATAAGGGTTCCGTTTTTTTCCTTTTGAGGTACGGAACCCTAAAAAAGGTATACAGAATATTACAAGGTAACAATAGGCGGCCTTATCGCTACAGAGCGATCTCTTGCACATACACATACATTACTACATAGGCTGGGAAGTGGGGGATTGCCGATAACCGTAGACATTAGTTGAGGCTGGCAACTCCTTCGCCCGCCGAGGTATAGTGCTTTTCTCAAACGTGCTATGAAATAAATTAAAAACCTCCAGGCTAGTGTTTTGTTTCTAGAGAAAGTAACAGTAATAAACCTCGATTATACTTTTTTTTAAATAAAGGTAGTGACAGATTTTCATAATTTCAAGTTACGCACAGACACCGCTTGAATTGAATTAGTAATCCTACTAATATTATAAATGTGAAAGTTTGTGAGTGTTTGGATGTTTGTTACTCTTTCACGCCAGAACGGCTGGACAGATCGGAATGAAATTTGGAACATATATAGATTATAGTCTGGAATAACACATAGGCTACCTTTTATCCCGGAAAATTGCGTAATTCCCGCGGGATAGCGTTGCGAATTCTATGCAGACGAAGTTGCGGGCAACAGCTAGTAGTAAATAAATAAATGTAGCATTAATTAAATTCACCTGAAGACAGCCAGCAGCTTCTCAGCCCGGACGCTATCCCCGTCATAAACATACAGGTGGTCCCACCCGCACTCCGTGGCGAAGGACTCGAGCCTGACGCGCAGCGCCGGCGGCGACGGCCCGAGCCACGGCGGCGCTATGAGCCACGTGCACTGAGTGCTCACGCTGTAGTTGCCCGGGCCATCCGTGATGATGCCCGTTGGCTCCGTCAGTCTGGAACGGACAGTTAAAATAATTGGAAAAAGTAAGAAATTCAGTCCTACACAATCCAAAATAATTGGGCAAGTGAGAGTGAAACTCATACACCAATAGTTTGCAGACATATTTGTAGGTATGAGGTCATAAGCCACTGGGCTGTATCGTGAAACCACGGTATCTGGCCTGTCTATGTGAAGTTGGCATATCAAGTGCCAGCATATCAAGAAAAAAATGGAGTTCTGTTCGCATGCAGCATAGTTCTGTAGTTCCTGATACTTTTTAGAAATAGTTCTGGTCATTTTCCTCGAAAATTTTAATTTCAATTTTTGACATAATGATATGCTAACTTCCACATGAAAAGTCCAGCATATCACAAACAAATTGTATTTATAGTGGCACTATACATAGTTCTATAGTTCCTGATACTTTTTAGAAATAGTTCTCGTGATTTTCCTCGAAAATTTTGAATTTCAATTTTTGACATAATGATATGCTAACTTCCACATGAAAAGTCCAGCATATCACAAACAAATTGTATTTATAGTGGCACTATACATAGTTCTATAGTTCCTGATACTTTTTAGAAATAGTTCTCGTGATTTTCCTCGAAAATTTTGAATTTCAATTTTTGACATAATGATATGCTAACTTCCACATGAAAAGTCCAGCATATCACAAACAAATTGTATTTATAGTGGCACTATACATAGTTCTATAGTTCCTGATACTTTTTAGAAATAGTTCTGGTGATTTTCCTCGAAAATTTTGAATTTCAATTTTTGACATAATGATATGCTAACTTCCTCATAAAAAGTCCAGCATATCACAAACAAATTGAATTTCTAGTGGCAATATACAAAGGTCTATAGTTCCTGATACATTTTAGAAAGAGTTCTGCCGATTTCCGCTAAAAAAAAAAACATTATTTTTTTTGACAGAATGATATGCTAACTTCCATGATGATATGCTGTGGTTTCGAAGAGAGTTCTGAGCCCGTTTACGGACTCAAATGATGGATATGGTGTAGTAGTAAATAGTTCTGAGGAGTTCTGGCGTTAATATTGCTTCAAACAATTTTATGAAACATTTTTCGAAAATGCTATGCTAACTTCCATGTTGATATGCTGTCGTTTTGAAGAGAGTTCTGAGCCCGTTTATGGTCTCAAATGATGGATATGGTGTAGTAGTAAATAGTTCTGAGGAGTTCTGGCGTTAAAATCGTTTTTAAAAAAAAATATTTATTTAGGTCAAAGATGATATGCTAACTTCCGTTATGATATGCTGTGGTATTAAAGAGAGTTCTGAGCTCGATTATGGTCTTAAAAGATGGATATGGTGTAGTAATAAATAGTTCTGAGGAGTTCAGGCGTTAAAATCGTTTTTAAAAAAAAATATTTATTTTGGTCAAAGATGATATGCTAACTTCCGTTATGATATGCTGTGGTATTAAAGAGAGTTCTGAGCTCGATTATGGTCTTAAAAGATGGATATGGTGTAGTAGTAAATAGTTCTGAGGAGTTCTGGCGTTAATATCGCTTCAAATCATTTTAAGAAATATTTTTCGAAAATGATATGCTAACTTCCATGTTGATATGCTGTGGTTTCGAAGAGAGTTCTGAGCCCGTTTACGGTCTCAAATGATGGATATGGTGTAGTAGTAAATAGTTCTGAGGAGTTCTGGCGTTAAAATCGCTTTAAAAAAAAAAAATTATTTTGGTCAAAGATGATATGCTAACTTCCGTTATGATATGCTGTGGTATTAAAGAGAGTTCTGAGCCCGATTATGGTCTCTAATGATGGATATGGTGTAGTAGTAAATAGTTCTAAGGAGTTCTGGCGTTAATATCGCTTCAAACAATTTTAAGATACATTTTTCGAAAATGATATGCTAACTTCCATGTTGATATGCTGTCGTTTTGAAGAGAGTTCTGAGCCCGTTTATGGTCTCAAATGATGGATATGGTGTAGTAGTAAATAGTTCTGAGGAGTTCTGGCGTTAAAATCGCTTTAAAAAAAAAGATTTATTTTGGTCAAAGATAATTTGCTAATTTCCGTGATGATATGCTGCAGTATTAAAGAGAGTTCTGAGCCCGATTATGGTCTCAAATGATGGATATAGTGTAGAAGAAAATAGTTCTGACGAGTTCTGGCCTTAATATCGCTTCAAATCATTTTAAGAAATATTTTTCGAAAATGATATGCTAACTTCCATGTTGATATGCTGTGGTTTCGAAGAGAGTTCTGAGCCCGTTTACGGTCTCAAATGATGGATATGGTGTAGTAGTAAATAGTTCTGAGGAGTTCTGGCGTTAAAATCGTTTTTAAAAAAAAATATTTATTTTGGTCAAAGATGATATGCTAACTTCCGTTATGATATGCTGTGGTATTAAAGAGAGTTCTGAGCTCGATTATGGTCTTAAAAGATGGGTATGGTGTAGTAGTAAATAGTTCTGAGGAGTTCTGGCGTTAAAATCGATTTTTAAAAAAAATATTTATTTTGGTCAAAGATGATATGCTAACTTCCGTTATGATATGCTGTGGTATTTTAGAGAGTTCTGAGCTCGATTATGGTCTTAAAAGGTGGATATGGTGTAGTAGTAAATAGTTCTGAGGAGTTCTGGCGTTAAAATCGTTTTAAAAAAAATATATTTATTTTGGTCAAAGATGATTATGCTAACTTCCGTTATGATATGCTGTGGTATTAAAGAGAGTTCTGAGCTCGATTATGGTCTTAAAAGATGGATATGGTGTAGTAGTAAATAGTTCTGAGGAGTTCTGGCGTTAATATCGCTTCAAATCATTTTAAGAAATATTTTTCGAAAATGATATGCTAACTTCCATGTTGATATGCTGTGGTTTCGAAGAGAGTTCTGAGCCCGTTTACGGTCTGAAAAGATGAATATGGTGTAGTAGTAAATAGTTCTGAGGAGTTCTGGCGTTAATATCGCTTCAAATAAATTTAAGGAATATTTTTCAAAAATTATTTGCTAACTTCCATGTTGATATGCTGTGGTTTTGAAGAGAGTTCTGATCCCGTCTATGGTCTTAAAAGATGGATATGGTGTAGTAGTAAATAGTTCGAAAGAGTTCTGGCGTTATGAAAGCTTTTAAAGAAAACCATTTAATCGCCAGTCGAAATGCTATGTTATTTGAACAGTTCTACCCAGCATCTCAGCTGATTTCGATAGGAACAAGACGAGTAAGCATTAAGAACCAAAAAGCAACCTTTTTAACGCGACCTTGCAAAAGTTCTAGCTAAAACACGAAAAAAAAACTCATATATGTCTAAATGCTATGTTATTTCAACATTTCTACCCGGCATCTCAGCTGATTTCGATAGGAACAGGTCAAATAAGCATAAAGCAACAAAGAACTATCATTTTAACGCGACCTAGCAGTAGTTCTGGCTAAAACAGGAAAAAAACCTGATATATGTCCAAATGCTATGTTATTGGAACAGTTCTACCCAGCATCTCAGCTGATTTCAATAGGAACAGGTCAAGTAAGCATAAGCCAACAAAGAACTATCATTTTAACGCGACCTAGCAGTAGTTCTGGCTAAAACACTAAAAAAAACTCATATATGTCTAAATGCTATGTTATTTGAAATGTTCTACCCAGCATCTCAGCTGATTTCGATAGGAAAAGGACAAGTAAGCATTAAGAACTAAAAAGCAACCTTTTTAACGCGATCTAGCAAAAGTTCTAGCTAAAACACAGAAAAAAAACTCATATGTCCAAATGCTATGTTATTTGATCACTTCTACCCAGCATCTCAGCTGATGTCGATAGGAACAGGTCAAGTAAGCATAAATCAACAAAAAACTATCTCCGACTCCTCTGGGAGGTAATCCTGCTCCCCTGCGGACGGGAGCGCGGCGTTGGAAATTCCAGGCGGTAAGACTTGCCCTTACCCGCCTGGTACTCATTGGAGGAGACTGGCAGCAGTGGAGGGAGGGATTGCATGAAAAACATATATATTTCACACAGGCTTGGTTATTTTGCACGTGAGTAGCGGAGTAGCAAGGTAAACATTTTTTGTTCATTGAAATGGACCTCCGCAAAGTAAGGCCTGATTCAATAAAATACTTATTTGTCCTGTTCTTATCGAAATCAGCTGAGATGCTGGGTAGAATTGTTCCAATAACATAGCATTTCGACATATATCAGGTTTTTTTCGTGTTTTAGCCAGAACTATTGCTAGGTCGCGTTAAAATGATAATTCTTTGTTGCCTTATGCTTATTTGTCCTGTTCCTATCGAAATCAGCTGAGATGCCGGGTAGAACTGTTCAAATAACATAGCATTTCGACATATATGAGTTTTTTTTCGTGTTTTAGCTAGAACTTTTGCAAGGTCGCGTTAAAAAAGGTTGCTTTTTGTTGCTTTATGCTTCCTCCGATACTTTGGGACCATTGGGAAAAATTTCAGGCAAAATCCGAATTTTCCACCTTTTTCACCCACCAAAGGTAAACAAATTTATGTATGCGAGTTCCCATACACCTCCCTCAAAATACGGCTTTTTTTGGAAAATTCATATTTTTTCCTGGTCGCCTTAAAATGATAGTTCTCTGTTGCTTCATGCTTACTTGACCAGTTCCTATCGAAATCAGCTGAGATGCTGAGTAGAACTGTTCCAATAACATAGCATTTCGACAAATATCAGGTTTTTTTTCGTGTTTTAGCCAGAACTATTGCTAGGTCGCGTTAAAATGATAGTTCTTTATTGGCTTATGCTTACTTGACCTGTTCCTATTGAAATCAGCTGAGATCCTGGGTAGAACTGTTCCAATAACATAGCATTTGGACATATATCAGGTTTTTTTCCTGTTTTAGCCAGAACTACTGCTAGGTCGCGTTAAAATGATAGTTCTTTGTTGCTTTATGCTTATTTGACCTGTTCCTATCGAAATCAGCTGAGATGCTGGGTAGAACTGGTCAAATAACATAGCATTTCGACATATATGAGTTTTTTTTCGTGTTTTAGCTAGAACTTTTGCAAGGTCGCGTTAAAAAAGGTTGCTTTTTGTTGCTTTATGCTTCCTCCGATACTTTGGGACCATTGGGAAAAAATTCAGGCAAAATCCGAATTTTCCACCTTTTTCACCCACCAAAGGTAAACAAATTTATGTATGCGAGTTCCCATACACCTCCCTCAAAATACGGCTTTTTTTGGAAAATTCATATTTTTGCCTGGTCGCGTTAAAATGATAGTTCTCTGTTGCTTCATGCTTACTTGACCAGTTCCTATCGAAATCAGCTGAGATGCTGAGTAGAACTGTTCCAATAACATAGCATTTCGACAAATATCAGGTTTTTTTTCGTGTTTTAGCCAGAACTATTGCTAGGTCGCGTTAAAATGATAGTTCTTTATTGGCTTATGCTTACTTGACCTGTTCCTATTGAAATCAGCTGAGATGCTGGGTAGAACTGTTCCAATAACATAGCATTTGGACATATATCAGGTTTTTTTCCTGTTTTAGCCAGAACTACTGCTAGGTCGCGTTAAAATGATAGTTCTTTGTTGCTTTATGCTTATTTGACCTGTTCCT
The DNA here is from genome assembly GCA_932294345.1 of Pandemis cinnamomeana. NCBI lineage: Eukaryota > Metazoa > Arthropoda > Insecta > Lepidoptera > Tortricidae > Pandemis > Pandemis cinnamomeana. Next base: position 2,916,823 of record OW028724.1, on the reverse strand, counting down.
ATCGAAATCAGCTGAGATGCTGGGTAGAACTGGTCAAATAACATAGCATTTCGACATATATGAGTTTTTTTTCGTGTTTTAGCTAGAACTTTTGCAAGGTCGCGTTAAAAAAGGTTACTTTTTGTTGCTTTATGCTTCCTCCGATACTTTGGGACCATTGGGAAAAATTTCAGGCAAAATCCGAATTTTCCACCTTTTTCACCCACCAAAGGTAAACAAATTTATGTATGCGAGTTCCCATACACCTCCCTCAAAATACGCCTTTTTTTGGAAAATTCATATTTTTGCCTGGTCGCGTTAAAATGATAGTTCTCTGTTGCTTCATGCTTTCTTGACCAGTTCCTATCGAAATCAGCTGAGATGCTGAGTAGAACTGTTCCAATAACATAGCATTTCGACAAATATCAGGTTTTTTTCGTGTTTTAGCCAGAACTATTGCTAGGTCGCGTTAAAATGATAGTTCTTTATTGGCTTATGCTTACTTGACCTGTTCCTATTGAAATCAGCTGAGATGCTGGGTAGAACTGTTCCAATAACATAGCATTTGGACATATATCAGGTTTTTTTCCTGTTTTAGCCAGAACTACTGCTAGGTCGCGTTAAAATGATAGTTCTTTGTTGCTTTATGCTTATTTGACCTGTTCCTATCGAAATCAGCTGAGATGCTGGGTAGAACTGTTCAAATAACATAGCATTTCGACATATATGAGTTCTTTTTCGTGTTTTAGCCAGAATTTTTCCTAGGTCGCGTTAAAAAGGTTGTTTTTTGATGATTTATGCTTATTTGTCCTAATGAACAAAAAATTTTACCTTGCTACTCCGCTACTCACGTGCAAAAATAACCAAGCCTGTGTGAAATATATATGTTTTTCATGCAATCCCTCCCTCCATTGCTGCCAATGTGGGTTGGTTTGCATGTGTAACAGTTGTGTGTATTTGTCCTGTTCCTATCGAAATCAGCTGAGATGCTGGGTAGAACTGTTCAAATAATATAGCATTTCGACATATATCCGGTTTTTTTTAGATTTTTAGCCAGAACTACTGCTAGGTCGCGTTAAAAAGGTTGTTTTTTGATGATTTATGCTAACTTGACCTGTTCCTATCGAAATCAGCTGAGATGCTGGGTAGAACTGTTCCAATAACATAGCATTTGGACATATATCAGGTTTTTTTCGTGTTTTAGCCAGAACTATTGCTAGGTCGCGTTAAAATGATAGTTCTTTGTTGCTTTATGCTTACTTTACCTGTTCCTATCGAAATCAGCTGAGATGCCGGGTAGAACTGTTCAAATAACATAGCATTTGGACATATATCAGGTTTTTTTCGTGTTTTAGCCAGAACTATTGCTAGGTTGCGTTAAAATGATAGTTCTTTGTTGTTTTATGCTTACTTGACCTGTTCCTATCGAAATCAGCTGAGATCCCGGGTAGAACTGTTCAAATAACATAGCATTTCGACATATATCAGATTTTTTTTAGTGTTTTAGCCAGAACTTTTCCTAGGTCGCGTTAAAAAGGTTGTTTTTTGATGATTTGTGCTTATTTGTCCTGTTCCTATCGAAATCAGCTGGGATGCTGCATAGAACTGTTCAAATAACATAGCATTTAGACATATATGAGTTTTTTTAGTGTTTTAGCTAGAACTACTGCTAGGTTGCGTTAAAATGATAGTTCTTTGTTGTTTTATGCTTACTTGACCTGTTCCTATCGAAATCAGCTGAGATGCCGGGTAGAACTGTTCAAATAACATAGCATTTATTTATTTATTTATTTATTTATTTAATGCAACATATATCACACATATCAGATTTCGACATATATCAGATTTTTTTTAGTGTTTTAGCCAGAACTTTTCCTAGGTCGCGCTAAAAAGGTTGTTTTTTGATGATTTGTGCTTATTTGTCCTGTTCCTATCGAAATCAGCTGGGATGCTGGGTAGAACTGTTCAAATAACATAGCATTTAGACATATATGAGTTTTTTTTTCGTGTTTTAGCTAGAACTTTTGCAAGGTCGCGTTAAAAAGATGATATGCTAACTTCCATGTTGATACGCTGTGGTTTTGAAGAGAGTTCTGAGCCCGTTTATGGTACTGTACGAGAACAGGTCGTACTGTACATTTTCAGGCAATGAATTTGATAGGAATGTAATGCAGTTTGTAGAGGCACTCGCTCTTGTCCTACTTTTTTGGTAAATCGGCTAATTGGAATGATTTCATTGATTGAAGACAGCTTACAGTACAGGTCCTTAGTGGATATGTTTACCGGGACAAAACGGATAATACCTGTTTTTTCGATATGGGCAGCGGGTATGAAAGCTCGCATGCTATATTTGTGCAAAAAAGTCGTGTTATTAATGAAGTTATTCCTTAAAATTATTTGAAGCAATGTTAACGCCAGAACTCCTCAGAACTATTTACTACTACACCATATCCATCTTTGGAGACCACAAACGGGCTCAGAACTCTCTTCACAACCACAGCATATCAACATGGAAGTTGGCATATCATTTTTGAAAAATATTCTTTAAAATTATTTGAAGCGATATTAACGCCAGAACTCCTCAGAACTATTTACTACTACACCATATCCATCTTTGGAGACCACAAACGGGCTCAGAACTCTCTTCAAAACCACAGCATATCAACATGGAAGTTGGCATATCATTTTTGACCAAAATAACTCTACATTTTTTAAAAGCGATTTTAACACCAGAACTCCTCAGAACTATTTACTACTGCACCATATCCATCATTTAAGACCTTAAACGGGCTCAGAACTCTCTTCAAAACCACAGCATATCATCACGGAAGTTAGCAAATTACCTTTGACCAAAACAATTCAATTTTTTTTAAAAGCGATATTAACGCCAGAACTCAGAACTATTTACTACTACACTATAACCATCATTTAAGACCATAAAAGGGCTCAGAACTCTTTTCAAAACCACAGCATATCATCAAGGAAGTTGGCATATCATTTTTGACCAAAATAACTCTACATTTTTAAAAGCGATATTAACACCAGAACTCCTCAGAACTATTTACTACTACACCATATCCATCATTTAAGACCATAAACGGGCTCAGAACTCTCTTCAAAATCACAGCATATCAACATGGAAGTTAGCATATCATTTTTGAAAAATGTTCCTTAAAATTATTTGATGCGATATTAACGCCAGAACTCCTCAGAACTATTTACTACTACACCATAACCATCATTTAAGACCATAAACGGGCTCAGAACTCTCTTCAAACCCACAGCATATCAGCATGGAAGTTAGCATATCATTTTTGAAAAATGTTCCTTAAAATTATTTGAAGCGATATTAACGCCAGAACTCCTCAGAACTATTCACTACTACACCATATCCATCATTGAAGACCATAAACGGGCTCAGAACTCTCTTCAAAACCACAGCATATCAACGTGGAAGTTAGCATATCATTTTTGAAAAATATTTCTGAAAATTATTTGAAGCGATATTAACGCCAGAACTCCTCAGAACTATTTACTACTACGCCATATCCATCTTTTAAGACCATTAACGGGATCAGAACTCTCTTCAAAACCACAGCATATCAACATGGAAGTAAGCATATCATTTTTGAAAAATATTCCTTAAAATTATTTGAAGCGATATTTACGCCAGAACTCCTGAGAACTATTTACTACTACACCATAACCATCATTTAAGACCATAAACGGGCTCAGAACTCTCTTCAAACCCACAGCATATCAACTTGGAAGTTAGCATATCATTTTTGAAAAATATTTCTTAAAATTATTTTAAGCGATATTAACGCCAGAACTCCTCAGAACTATTTACTACTACACCATATTCATCTTTTAAGACCATTAACGGGATCAGAACTCTCTTCAAAACCACAGCATATCAACATGGAAGTTAGCATATCATTTTTGACCAAAATAACTCTACATTTTTAAAAGCGATATTAACACCAGAACTCCTCAGAACTATTTACTACTACAGCACTTCCATCTTTTGAGACCACTAACGGGCTCAGAACTCTCTTCAAACCCACAGAATATCAGCATGGAAGTTAGCATATCATTTTTGAAAAATGTTCCTTAAAATTATTTGAAGCGATATTAACGCCAGAACTCCTCAGAACTATTCACTACTACACCATATCCATCATTTAAGACCATAAACGGGCTCAGAACTCTCTTCAAAATCACAGCATATCAACATGGAAGTTAGCATATCATTTTTGAAAAATGTTCCTTAAAATTATTTGAAGCGATATTAATGCCAGAACTCCTCAGAACTATTTACTACTACACCATAACCATCATTTAAGACCATAAACGGGCTCAGAACTCTCTTCAAAACCACAGCATATCATCACGGAAGTTAGCAAATTATCTTTGACCAAAATAATTCTTTTTTTTTTAAAAGCGATATTAACGCCAGAACTCCTCACAACTATTTACTACTACACCATAACCATCATTTAAGACCATAAAAGGGCTCAGAACTCTCTTCAAACCCACAGCATATCAACATGGAAGTTAGCATATCATTTTTGAAAAATATTTCTTAAAATTATTTGAAGCGATATTATTGCCAGAACTCCTCAGAACTATTTACTACTACACCATATTCATCTTTTAAGACCATTAACGGGATCAGAACTCTCTTCAAAACCACAGTATATCAACATGGAAGTTAGCATGTCATTTTTGAAAAATATTCCTTAAAATTATTTGAAGCGATATTAACGACAGAACTCCTCAGAACTATTAACTACTACACCATATCCATCATTTAAGACCTTAAACGGGCTCAGAACTCTCTTCAAAACCACAGCATATCATCACGGAAGTTAGCAAATTATCTTTGACCAAAACAATTCAATTTTTTTTAAAAGCGATATTAACGCCAGAACTCCTCAGAACTATTTACTACTACACCATAACCATCATTTAAGACCATAAAAGGGCTCAGAACTCTCTTCAAACCCACAGCATATCAACATGGAAGTTAGCATATCATTTTTGAAAAATATTTCTGAAAATTATTTGAAGCGATATTAACGCCAGAACTCCTCAGAACTATTTACTACTACACCATATCCATCTTTTATGACCATAGACGGTCTCAGAACTTTCTTCAAAACCACGGCATATCAACATGGAAGTTAGCATATCATTTTTGAAAAATATTCCTTTAAATTATTTGAAGCTATATTAACGCCAGAACTCCTCAGAACTATTAACTACTACACCATATCCATCATTTAAGACCTTAAACGGGCTCAGAACTCTCTTCAAAACCACAGCATATCATCACGGAAGTTAGCAAATTATCTTTGACCAAAACAATTCAATTTTTTTTAAAAGCGATATTAACGCCAGAACTCCTCAGAACTATTTACTACTACACCATAACCATCATTTAAGACCATAAACGGGCTCAGAACTCTCTTCGAACCCACAGCATATCAACATGGAAGTTAGCATATCATTTTTGAAAAATATTTCTTAAAATTATTTGAAGCGATATTAACGCCATAACTCCTCAGAACTATTTACTACTACACCATAACCATCATTTAAGACCATAAACAGGCTCAGAACTCTCTTCAAAACCACAGCATATCAACGTGGAAGTTAGCATATCATTTTTGAAAATTATTCCTTAAAATTAGTTGAAGCGATATTAACGCCAGAACTCCTCAGAACTGTTTACTACTACACCATATCCATCTTTTAAGACCATAAACGGGCTCAGAACTCTCTTGAGAACCACAGCATATCAACATGGAAGTTAGCATATCATTCCGTCAAAAAAAATCATGTTTTTTTTTTTAGCGAAAATCGGCAGAACTCTTTCTAAAATGTATCAGGAACTATAGAAATATGTATATTGCCACTAGAAATTCAATTTGTTTGTGATATGCTGAACTTTTTATGTGGAAGTTAGCATATCATTATGTCAAAAATTGAAATAAAAATTTTCGAGGATAATCACCAGAACTATTTCTAAAAAGTATCAGGAACTATAGAACTATGTATAGTGCCACTAGAAATTCAATTTGTTTGTGATATGCTGAACTTTTAATGTGGAAGTTAGCATATCATTATGTCAAAAATTGAAATCAAAAATTTTCGAGGAATATCACCAGAACTATTTCTTAAATGTATCAGGAACTATAGAACTATGTACAGTGCCACTAGAACTTCAATTTGTTTGTGATATGCTGGACTTTTCATGTGGAAGTTAGCATATCATTATGTCAAAAATTGAAATTAAAATTTTCGAGGAAAATGACCAGAACTATTTCTAAAAAGTATCAGGAACTACAGAACTATGCTGCATGCCAACAGAACTCCATTTTTTTCTTGATATGCTGGTACTTGATATGCTAACTTCACACAGACATCTGGCCTCTACCTGAGCCTGAGGGAAACGGCCAAAGCTAGTTGACACTCACAGATTCAAACACCCTGCGAAAGATGAAGGAAAACCCTAACAACTGAGTCATTATCACGGTACAAAGCAATTGTTCTTCAACACATTACAAATTCCATATCAACTATTTGACTAACACTAAGGTTCCAATTTGCTTTGGACTTACAACATTCTTATGCTAAATGATATTGTACATAAATTGTTCACATTTACATAAAACAACAGTAACAGATGTTTCATTAGCCTAAGGCATTGATACATTCAACATTAAAAATACTTTGTAAATTATGAGGTGATAAACCTCTTTTGAAAATTAAGATAATGGCAGTTTTTGTATTATATTATTAAGTCTATTAACCATACCATAATAATGATTTTTAAAGGACTAAAGGTATTTGTGATTTTGAATAACTGTGACTGCATTATTTGAAGATTGGAAGATTTACAAACAGTTTGTTAATTGTATTCCATTATAATTTTTAACTGGATAACATTCAATTAGCAAATAATCCTTTTAAAACAGCATCCTGGAACTATCTGACGGGTGGGACTCGCCCTTGCTTCAGCAATGGACGAAACTCCACACTCCTTTATTGTAACTGTGTGAAATGTAAGCTTATTTTCACTGTTTCAATACTGCATATAGCATCACCAAGGGGTTGAGGAACTGACAGATCATGACTAGGACAGATCAAGACTGACTGAATCATGACATTCCAATTTCTACAAGATGTAATTACATTAGACTTGATGCTTTATAGACTCAGTTCCTTTTGCCCATTGCTGAAGAGAAAAACTTAAAAAAAAAACTAATCTAGACTACTAGTTAAAGAGGCCTACCCCCACTAAGAAATAAAAAGGATACTGTTAGTTTATATCAGACATATTATAGCAACTGCAGGATGCTTCGAAATTGCACTTTTATACTGAACTTGATTATAAGATTGCTAAATTGGATCACACACAGTTATGACATCATTTCAGCATTACAATAGCCTGTTTCACATTAAAGTGGTAGCAGGACAACTGTAATACGAGATCGACCGCTTAAATCAACAATTAATTCAATTCCATTGTGTTTTCATTACCACAGACCCAGGAAAAAGGATTATTAGATACGTAAGGGCTAGCGCCGACAGCGAGGCGGCCTTCGCGAGCGTATGAAGACGAGAAGCCAAAGAACATAATTGGATAATCTCTTAGTCGCTTTCTATTGTAAATCTACATGGTTTTGAACACCAATGTTAGCGAAATGACAACCTAAATGGGTCAGTGAACTTAAGTTCCGTTGCGTTCGGGCCAGCGAGTGAGCTACTTACTTGACTTTCCCGCCGCAGTACTGGCACTCTGGACCCTGCCAACCCTCCAGGCACAAACATGTTTCGTTCTTACAAACACCGTTTATACAGCTATGGTCACTACACTCAGCAAGCGCATCATTGCAAAACAATAACACTATGAGCACTGAACACAGGAATGGCGAGAACCACGAAAATTTTCGTCTGTATTTAGATTTGAACAGGAATAAGAACATTTGCAGCGACTCTACCATTTTGATGCAAGCATTTTCAACGAATTTTGTTAAGCACGGAATTAAAGCGGTCCTAGTGTCGTGTAGTTTTCGTACGGTACTAGGTGCGGGGTTGTCATGTGTGATTTGGAATTACCCATCTGACATTCCTGTCATTAGTTTGATTACCTTGACATTACGAACAATAATTGATTAGATGTTAATGTTTGACTAAAAATGTATATTTTATATAAGTTGCCAAGTTCTTACTTATCGTATTCATGATAAGATAATTATCTGAATACTTCATAAAATTTACAATAAATGTTGATTTCAGTGTTCTTTTACGCAACATGAATAGGCGTATGCTCTTTTTTATATTGATAAAATACATTTTTATTAAAATTAACAATAATATTTAATTTATTAATGTTATTGTACATCTTATTTACCTCGACCAACTTTTAGTTATTTACTATGGCAATACTAAAGTTGACATTTGCGTGCTGCCAGGGCAAATAAATTACTTGAAGCTCGAAGAAGTGTCTGGAACAGCTTAGAACTTATTTCCTTTCTGCATAAATAGATCTGATATTTAAAAAATATTTAATATATTTTTAGACAGTCATTATTATTCAAAGTAGTTTCAAGAATTAGCTCAAATAGACACAATATTTCGTGTTTCCATCATTCAAATTTGCATTCTTAGTACTTACAATATCCACTAGATGTCACTACACGTCCCTTAAGAAAGTTAAAATAAAACAAGTGAAAATAATTAGCTTAATTGATGTGATTATAACTGGATAAACTGCCATTAATGTTTTCAGTAATATTAATAGATATCAACGTCATTTTTCAGCAAATACGTAGTCTAGAATAAAATCTTTAGGCATTTCGTCAGTACCAATTTTAATCACAACACCCACAATTATCACGCTAGAAATAATTTAAGCAGCGAGTCGTTATTTTTACTCAGCTTACAAAAAAGACAATGTCTGAGAAAACTCTTCACTTTTCAGCTCTTTTCTTTTAATGCTGAAAGCTTTTTTTTACTAACAATAGTTTTGTGTCGATTTTTGCGCTTCAGTCGGTACTTTCAGTCTTTAATGAAAACTGAGTGATTAAAAAAATAAGAGTGCCGTTTGCCTTGACTAATTTGAAACTCATCATCATCATCGTCGGCCGGATGACGTCCACTGTCAAACAAAGATCCCTTTGAACGCGATAAACGACAAAATCAGCCTTGCTTGCATGTTAACCAACATCTTACTCACGCGGTATCGTCTGTCCACCTAAATGGGGGCCCACTTCAGCCTCTACTCGAGGACGTCTCCCCCAACGGTTATCTGTTCTACGAAGTGCCTACCCATAGACAATTTAGGTACGTGTTTCAAGCTTGGTGACTTTAATTAACGTCACTAAGGGGCAGTCAAGGGCACGTTTCATAAACGTGGCAGTCCGTGAACTGTAACGACATTCGGGTTTCGGTTTCATCGGACGATTCAAGTATTAAATACATATAAGAGTGAGAGACAGCAAGAAACGAAATACATACTTGGCTAAATTGAGGAATACTCAGTCATGCTGTTGTTTGTCCCGTCCGTGGATTCAGCAAGGCGCTCGACTGTGAACTGGGTGAAACTTTTTTGATTTTGACACTGTTCGGCACCTATAAAATTTAATAAATTTATGTTACCCGGCCACAAAGATTGCACTTCGGTCTTTGGAAAGAGACAGTTGGCGTCACGTAAGTTAGAGCGAGACAACGCATGAAGCCGAAATTAGCCGAGAACCGCTGTGCAATCTTTCTGTTCAGGTACTTACGTTACTTTTTCTTTTTTTTTAATTGTTTGGGTCGAATTTGTGTCAATGTTTTATTCTCTCTATCCAGCGAAAGCGTTTGGAACTATACTAGCCTCCAAAGACAGTGTTACGTTTTACTTTTGAAATAGTAACTTGCCATAATTCACTTAAGTTTGAAAATGGAATGTGGAATATGTACCTACGCGGGGACTGAGGAGGCTAGAGCGCCACGCGGCATTTTTAAATGGCGCAGGTCGTTAACATAATGCCCGTGCTTCTGTGTTGCCAGTGTAAAAATATGTAGCATTTCGTTCGTGAATGGTTTTGTTCGTGACATCGATAGGCGTTAACGCGCGTGTCGCGTGTAGCGTGACAAGCTGCCGGCATTCGGCTAAACTTGGGGGCTACTTCGAAATTCGAAATTCGTTTATACTGTCCCTTTCACTCCGGTATCAATGACTAATTGACTAGTAGAGTGAGCGAAACGACGTGAAGAGAACTTCGTATCTTGGTACATTATTAATGTCTTACATTAACATGACCGGTACCGGTACATGCCGACATTCATAGTTGCTAAGTATACATGATGTACGCACAATAAGCTGTTTGTAGCGACACCAAACAGGGTTAAATAGAAAGTTGTCACAGAGGCTATACCGCTTGGTTTGTCTGCCAAACTTAGTCTCTAGCTCCAACGTGGTTGCCACGGCTAGCACCAAAGGTTGCGAGAGCTGTGTCGTGAGCGAGATAGACTACCTACCCGTCTTTTTCATACTGTCACTTCAGGGTAGTCAGTCATATAGTAGGTAATGTTATTGTTTTCCGTTACAACAAGAGTTTTTTTTACTACGTCCCGCTTTCGATAAAAGAATCTCGCTTCATTCACTCACAAAGTTTCAAAATCTTGGCAAAAAAAAACTGGCAACACTTAGCTCCCTGACCAGCATGAAAGTTAAAAAAGTAAATAAAAGTAAGTAAGTAACGAATGTTTTTATCTAGGTTACCTTCCTGCTATCTTCGTTCCAAATCCAAATCGCCCAGTCGTTTCAGCGTAAAAATATTTGTGTGATATTGAACTCTATCAACACAATATTTCGGTTGTTCAACCGTGGTCGAGCAATTAGTCATTTAATTCTACAAAGCATGAAAGCTAAATTAGTCAGTTTTCGACGAAAATGCTCAACGAAACTAATGTCCAAGCTGCATGCGACCATTTCTTAGGTTTCTATGGAAAGTTCCATGTAAACGTTTGGGAATACTTTGAATTAATGCTGCGGCGCAATTATGTGCGAATTCGTGTTTTTTTTTATACTCTATAGAGTATTCAATGGGCGTTTTCGGTAAACAAAATCGAAGAAAAGGGGCATTGTAGGTACATACATACATACACATACATCAATCACGTCTTTCTCCCGGTAGACAGAGCCTAAGGTAACAAGACCTACAGGCCACGTTTAGCAAGACACTGAGGGCGTAGAGGTGGAAAGTGGAATCAAAATAGTGATGGGTTGATTCCTATGACTTTCGCCCGCATTTCATGCGCTAGAAATTTCATTTAGATACCTATTCCTTATTATAATTTGTATTTATCTTCAATTCTTCCCATTCTCTTTGCCGGTAACAGCGAGAGAGAAAGAAAGAGAAAGAGCCAGAACTCTAAACATGACGTGCGACATGACGAGTAACGTAGCCACATTAAGTTTGGCTAGTCAGAAATTCGATTCCCTCCGAAACACAGGGTGTGTTAGTTATAGAATGTACCAGTTGCTTCTCTTCCCGCGCAGATGGTAGAAGCCCGTCGAGGGAATGGGCGAAAATCATAGGAATCATGTTATAGGCGTTGCGGCTAGCAACCCATCACTACTTTGATTCCTCTTTCCACCTATACGCCCACAGTCTTGCTAAACGTGGCTTGTAGGTCTTGTTACCTTAGGTTAGGCTGTCCCGTAAGGGATAAAGACGTGATTTGTGTGTGTGTGTGTGTGAGCGAAACGGCTCTATGCAAACGTCAAAGTAACTCCAGAGTGTAGCATGGTATTTTTTTCACCACCTCCCATGCCGCTTGTCGAGTATTGTAGGTCACACTGCAGGCTGAATGTGATGTGACGTATGTCGAAGTTTTTTTTTTAGGAACAGCCTGAAAAAAAGTGGCCAGTCATCTATCCTAGCGCAGTTACAGCTCTTGGCTATTTTTTTTTCGTGGCTGATTACGCCCAATCGCCAACCCAGAGCAGCTGTGGTATTCTGCCTGGCAACACTGCCTTTAGTTTAATAACACGGTCTTACTCATGGCAATAAAAATACCTGGCCACAATTAGAGAAAAGGGCACGCATGCATTCCGAGTTAGCACGCGACAGCTCCCGAAAATTGTCGAGAGGGCTATTAACTATAGAGTTCCATAATCGTCGGGAACTATCGGATATCCGAAGAAAAAAAAACACAAAAATTGTAACAGATTTGGATAATTTTACAAGCTTTTCACTTGATGTTTGTTTTTGCTTGGGTCAAATTTTGGTCGTCAATTTAAGCATAATCAGTGGACTAACTAAACAGATCTGGGTACATGGGGAGTGTGAATGATTGCGTTGGGAGGGAAACGCCTAAACGGACGTTCAGGGATCAAAATAGGAAAAAAAGGTCAGGTCAGAAGTACCCGAAACCGACAAGCATGTATGAAGAGATTGATGAATGTAGACAAAGCGAAAGAGGTACTATGTCTGGATCGTAGCTAGTGGAACAAAGTAGTCTCTACCTACTCCTATGAGAAAGAGGCGTGACTGTAATGTACGTATGTACAGTCACCAAAAAAGGTTGTATCAAAAACAAAATCTTATTTTACATCGAAGTTTCATGCCCCAGCCGATCGTCGAGACGATCGAATAATTTTCAAAAATCGAACGCGCTTGCCCCCCACTTTATGCAGCTGCAAGCCAAGGTCAGTGGCATTGTGCCGAGTGCATTGCCCAAAGCGCGAAAAATACACGCACACAGACACGGTTGTATGTGCCGACAAAAAGTATCCCAATTGCGCGGTAAGAGTAGAAATTGACAGACGGTCTGCGGCGTGGTGCCTCAGTGATGCAGGTCCAAAATTTCATCAAAGAAAGTAGACATGAAAAAAATCGAATCATTAGATAGGCAGCGTTGATATTTGAATTTCAGTAGGTAGCTAAATATAATTTTTATTTCGTTAAGATTACATTGTCTTAACATAAAGCCACTGGACACAAGAGAATAAGTTACGAGTTGAAATACTAGGGGGCCATTAGCAAAAAATAATTAAGTAGGTGTTACTACTTACAAATATGAGAGCTTAATAAGACTATAACTTAACATTCATTTCTTTATCCTTCGTTTTGACAGTGGCCTTTGTGTGCAATAGCACAGTTGTAACTTCTTACGTTAAAGGAAGTCTGATTTATTTCAGTCGTTAGGTAAAGTTGGTTTATATTCGATAATTACCCATTTTGATACAACTACCTAAATTGCGCTTAAAACGAAAACTGTATCTATGTATTTATTTTTGCTGCAATACGACTTATTACAAGTATAATCAGTAGGTACTTATGTTAAAGACGTGCCTACTTTGGTGTGAACTTAATGAAATCGAAGTGGGACATCAACTGCCATCAAACAATTTAAGGCCAAATTTCAATTACGCTTATGTGATTTGACATAGTTTGAGGTGAAACCAAAAAATCGGCGCTTCTGAATTTTTAAATTAGCATTAGTACTTAACTCATACTCTTTGCACAAAAAAACGACCAGTCAAAGTACCCGAATTGCTCACACACACACGCACAAGACTCGAACAGAACACATCAAACTCAAGTCAAGAGCAAGCGGGTAAGGTCATGGTTAACTCTTTCGGCGACTTCGGTTATTTTCGGCTGTTTTCGGTTCCATTCGGGGTGCGCCGACGCCGGGGTTACAACACAAAGTTATCTTTGCGTGCGGGAAAAAATGGAACTAGCGCTTTTACTTAGCAATTTGTATATTATATCTTAAGACAGTGGCGACATTAATAGCCGCAAAGCTAAAGTTTTCGGTGCTTTTTTTTCTTAATTTAGGATCGCTCAATCGGTGTTTAGGATGCCAGGTAGAATTTAGGCGACCAATGAGGTGGCGAGGATTTGATTTGGGTGTTTTATGTGGGATCCTTTTTTTATTTTATTTCAAACTTGTTTAAATTGCTATACCTACCTGGCTATAGGTATTTAATATGTAAATAGTGACTGTTAGATACTGTTTAACTAGGTGTATAAGTTGTAATCTAGGTAGGTAGGTATGTATAATACTTATTGTTTCGAAAAGGCAGATGTAGGTTAGGCAAAGTGTTTTGATATTTTTTGCAATTTGAAGTTAGTAGGTAGCTATAAGTACCTAATTGGAATTGGTAGGTAGGTATTCTATAGCTAAACATAAAATTAAAATAAAGCAAATAATATTTTAGTTACCAAATTTTATTCTATACATTTTTGGATGATGAGAACAAAAATATTTATTGCTGATTCTAGTTTTTTGTCTTTGTAACTCGACTGAAGCACTTACCTATTAATTTTACGTACTTACGTAAATGCGACAAATACATAATTTATTATAATTTTAAATTTTTAAAAACGTATTTTATTTTTACAAACCCAGAGTTCAACGGCCTTCGCCATTTTTATTTTCACAAACGAAAACAACCACGGCTCCAAATTGAACCAACCCAAACCGGCTCATGTATTTTGAAACACCAACTTCATTTTGCCAGCGAACAAGACGCCCCTAGCGGATGTTGGTAGCAAATTTGTACAGCGATGAGTTTAAGTTAACTTTAGCGGTTGTTGAGATAAGTTTGCGAGTACTGGCTGTTTTTAAGTTTCGTTTCTTTTTCGTTTTCTGTTTTTAAAACCGCGGCCTTGGCACCAAGTGGCTTACGGCCAGGACGAATTTTATACAGACGTTTTAAAAAGTTTTTGGGCATAGTGTTCGTATCAAATTAATTAGTAGGTACTTACCTACCAAAATAAACACATTAGGTACACACAGCAAAATAATGCGGTTAGCACAGCCACGCACACGTCTATGCGTGTTGAGTATCGACATGAACGTTAAGTAGAATCTATGACATGTGAATGTGTGAGTGAGTTCGATCATAAATTCTACCCCCTAAGTACAGATTTTTTAGCAACAAGATGAATGAGCAATGTCGCTGTAAATTACCTGTTTATTGAATAAACAAGAACTAACTATAAAATAACAATGAAAAAAGTTACAACTATTTAAGTTAGTTTATAATAAATTAAGTAAAAAATAATTACAAATTAAATGAAAATAATCCCCCCCGGTATCGTGTCACACTCAAAGGCTGAAAATGCAATATCTCCGGTTTCAGTTACTTCTACGAAAATAATGTAAAAGTATTTTTTTTATTTAGACTGTCCTAAAAATATTTTACCTAATCTTACATTGGATATTGTCATCCCCAGTGTAAGCGAGAGAACCGAATCGAAGCTTCCTTCGACCTTGAATCTTCAAATTTATGCAATCCCACGCATTGAACTATTATTACTAGCGAAGAGTAATTTATGCAATCCCACGCATTGAACTATTATTACTAGCGAAGAGTAGTTACCATCTCACTGATGCGACGATGTTATATTATTATTTCTCAACAAGTCTGAGATTCCAATTCCAAAGCAATATTCCTCACAACCAGCATGGCCATTGAAATAACATCCAAAAATGTCATTTTATTATTACTATTTTATATTCCGTTTTCTTCGGATACGAACCCGGTTCACTATAGCACAAGTCAAATCTTCGACCTGTCTTTGACCGCTAGGCCACCGAGGTATGCAAGTTACATGGTGAATTTATGGTATGTATTGCAATTTGTGTAAATAGCTGTTTTATGAGCTTTGAAATAAGGTTGAAATTATAACTTATTTTTTTCCGTAACTATTTAATTTTATGGTGGTTGCAGTCTGTTGTATGTTTAATTATACTCTTATATAATATGTTAAAAACGCAAACGCATTGTGTTTTCTTTTAATATAATTATTAATAGGTATGACTCTTTTTACTGGAGTTTAAAAGTTGCTAGCTGATGGCTATTTTGGTCGTTATCGTCTTAAACAATATTAAAGTGTTTTCTACCCTCAAATTTCTAATAATATGATTTTGTGAACAAACAACCTGTCACCGCTGGCAGCCATTATTAGCTGCGGGATGAACCGTGTGTTATACTTACGAACTGTTTAATTTTGCCTTTCGAATACCTTGTGATTTGCAAAACATGGAAGATAAATGTATCTTTGTTAAAAAGAGCAAAACAATATAACTATTTATATAAGGAATCGCTAGGCGTTTTTTGATATGGGTAAGTAGACAAACGGTGTTAAAAACAATGACTTATTATTTTATCGGTAATGTTTTAAACAACTTTCTTTGACGAAAAAGGTTTTTATTTAAACTTCATTTATTTTGCAGCGGAAGACTGTGCCATTATGGATTCACCCTTACGCAGACTTCGGACACGATAAAAATATTCGTTCTGGGCCTAAACCTGAAGCCTCATCTCCTGCCATTTGATTTGGACATTATGTAGTTGCCGCACCCGCTAGTGACCCATTTCACAGCAACAAGACACAATGCTACGTTGCAACCTGTGCGAAACCATCTGCATGCTGCAGGATTGCATTGCCGTAGACCAGCAAAAAACATGCTTTAACGGACCAGCATAGAAGAAACCTTTGCTCGTGAATATCTTGACTTTGATTATTACATCAATCAAAGTCAAATGTAGTGATTTTTAGTGATGAAGACGAAATATATTAACTTAATTAAATATATAAACACAGTAATGTTTCACAGTGCAGAACGAGTGGCAGTGTTACTTTAGGCTATGGGGTTGGATGTCATCGATGGGCCCTGGTGTCCAAATCCAAACCAAATCGAGATAGGTAGCTTAGTCGCTTCAAAGTGGAGATTATAACCCAGTGTGAAATGATGTTATTGTTAATGGCTGTCATTTAACATGTCTATTCATTTCACCACTGACTTACACGTCCGCAAATAAAACGTTTCGTTCATCTTTATCAAACTTAAACCTAATAAACCAGAATTTAAGATATTAATTATGTGTCATCTTAAAAATAGCCCTATTATGGTTGTGTATTCAATTTGCAAGATAATTATTATGTTAGTGACATAAGACTTTTTAGTAAACATAAAATCATACTGGCCTCTAAAGTGTGTGTTATTTTATGAATATTATTCTATAAGGAAAAGTGTGCATTTTTATTTAGCTAATTTAATTACTTTTGGTAAGAATAATAATAACACAAATAGAGGCTAATACAATAAAAATTAAAAGTTGCAATAAACAATTTGAACCAATAATTGCATTTTATTGTTTTATTCTTTTACGTCCTTTTTTTCTTGTTTTAGGTAAACATGAGTTTATTTTGAGATTAGTAATTTAAAATTGAAAACAAAAAAGATACACTTGTGCAGGATTCGAACCCGGTTCTTTAGGTTTCATAACTCTAAGTCAATACACCTGAGCCACCACGCTTATAAAACTGGTGGCAAAATTATGCTTCCATTGAACAAAATACCAGCAGGTTTGAATAACTATGCGTGAAGGTAGTCAGAAAACACAATTAGCACAGATAGGGCATTTTGTTGTGTGCGTAATAAGGCAGCGGATAAGTGCGGATGTGTGTATAGAATGACACACGTGGATAACTAGGGTGCCCACCGATTCGCTTTGCTGTGTGTACCTAGGTACCTATTTTGTTTTGTCAGAACTTGGTAAATGATATCAAAAATAAACAAAGAATAACCTACTAGAAGAGCCTAGATACTTATCAGAACTTTCTTATGATAGCCCAAAAGTTTTTATAACAGAAAAACTGTTTTACTTTTTTGAAAGAAAAAATAAACACACACACAAATCACGTCTCTCCTTTACGGGATAGACAGAGCCTAAGGTAACAAGACCTAAAGGCCACGTTTAGCATGATTTTGGAGGTACCTATAGGTGGAAAGGGGAATCAAAAATAGTGACGGGTTGCTAGCCCATTCGCGGCTTTTACCATCTGCGCGGGAAGAAAAGCAACTGGTACATTCTGTTTTTTCTTTACTCCCAGACCAGCATGGAAGAAAAAATATCTTCTATAATATATTTTAAAGATAATTTAACTTTTTGCTACACCAATTCTCATGACCCACTTATTACCCATGTAGGTACAGTCAAGGGCAAAGATATATATGCAAGTAATGTGAAAGAAAATAAGTAATCATACAAAGTTAAAAAGATATATACTCATTCAAATGGTAATAAATATGCAAACTACACTGGCAACATAAATATGTACATGGCAAGTCCAAAAACTTGTATACAATCAAAATTCCATTATTAGTATCCTGCAAATAATGCAAAATATTATAGTCATACTTATGTAATTAAATATAGATTCAGTAATTGCCTCGAAAATATGTACACAAAATGTAATTTGCGAATATCAACTTTACGGCCTAGTCACACGAAACAAATTTGTAAAGTATGTTTTGACAATTCACGAAAACAGTACAGACTTGTCATTGCATATGTTTGTCGCATGTTTTGACCTGTCACCACGACGTTATCAATCGGCATGTTTAACAGATTTTACAGATTCAGATTTCGTTGATTTTGATTGAAGATGCCAACCTAGGTACATTCAGGGACAAAAATAAATATATACCCAAAGTATCGAAATATGTGTACATAAACTCAAGAAGGCTTGTGTTATGGGTACTAGTTACGAGTAGAACAGATGACGATATACATACTTATATAAATAAATACATACTTTAATATATAGGACATCCATGACCGGAGCACAAATATTCGAGTTGATCACACAAACATCACCCTGGCCGGGTTTCGAACCCAGGACCTTCGACTCAGAAGGCGGTTGCTTCGCCACAGCCATCCGTGTCGTCAATATCAAATCATACAGTAATTGGCGATTTACGCTATTTTCTATTTTTTATTTATTTAATAAAAGGCAAAGTGTACTTAAAAGAACTGTATAATAAAGAAAACAACTCCTTAAACTTAAGACAAAGTGCATGGAGAGTAATATTTTCTATAATACGTTATTATTAACATGTTTAATATTTCTTATCGTGATGCCTAATTCGTCAGCAGAGCTATATCAGGCACGGATATACCTTCCTCGCATAAGGCAACAATCTATGTTTTAAATGATCGCTTATACGATACATTTTCTCCTTCAAAATTAATGAAAAGCCGCAAGAAAAACCATAAGAATCGGTAAGTCAAATGGAATTAAAAAATCCATAAGTGACACATGACACATGCACATGCACAAATCACGTATTTATCCCTTACGGGGTAGACAGAGTCTATGGTAACAGGTACCTAGAGCCCACATTTAGCAAGATTGTGGGCACATGACATGATTTAGAATAAATAGAGTAATTATCAGTTAAAGAGTTTGGAATAGCAGTTGTTGTATACGACTTGAAGCTTCAAATGGCTGGCTGATTACAAAAAAAATTTGAAAATTATCTACAGAGTTCGATGTTACGCAAATAAGTTCGTTCATATGCTCCTGACAATAGAGTTGTGTTAATAGAATTTTGGATTGTTTACATATTTTTGGTTATCATATTGGATACATAATTATGATTAAATAGTGTATACATATTTTTGAACTTTACTGTGTTTCTAAGTTTATGGCCTAATACATGAGGACATATTATTGCAAATGTTGTGTATACATAGTTATCTCTCAAATCGTGTATACTAATTTATGTACTTTTATATGTTGCCAAATTTATGACCATTTAGATGGCCATGCTTTTTGTCACTCTGTGGTGTATACATATCTTTGCCCTTGACTGTACATTATAATTAGGTCCCTCTCTTGTTGGGAAATAGTATTGTTAATGTTACTTTACGAGACTAAAGGTATTTGGTATCTACAAAATTCTCATACAGGGTGTTCTTAAAAGAACTGTTGAAAAAATTATAAACCCGTAATTTGTGGTCACCAAATTGCTGGCATGTAAATTTATTCAAGTCATTGTTAATTCTTAGGGCATTTGGCTGACGGACTGTCAAATAGTATTGCAAGATTGGGTTTTGAGGTTAAGCTGTAATGGGGGCATTTTAGGGTTCAGTAGAAGGCTTTTATTATCCACGTGGACTAAAAAAATATTAGGCTGCGGTTTGGCGAGTTTGTCAGCATATGGAACGGCATAATGAAAGAAAGAAAGAAAAAAAAAGTTTATTTATGACAATCACAAAACATGAAATAAAATAACTTAAACAAAATAAATTATTACAAAAAAATAAATTGTCCCAAAATGCTGACATGGGAACCATTTTGTGACCATTTATTCCTTGGTTTTTAGATACACATACATAAATCACGTCTTTATCCCTTACGGGGTAGACAGAGCCTAAGGTAACAGGTACCTACAGGCCACATTTAGCAAGATTGTGGGCGTATAAGTGGAAAATGGAATCAAAATAGTAGGGTTGCTAGGCTCATCGCTTATAACATGATTCCTATTATTTTCACCCATTCTCTCGATGGGCTTTTACCATCTGCGCGGGTAGAGAAGCAACTGGTACATTCTAAGTATTTTCTTTGCTCCCAGACCAGCATGGTTTTCTTCAGAGCTTCATGGTTTTTCATGGTTTGTTGGCTATATTTGGCCAAAACCGAAACTAAGGCCGAAACTGGCCGAAACTGAAACCGAAACCGAAATTTCGGTTGTTCACTAACTAATAATAATAATAATGTTCTCCAGTCCATTATGGTTGCCTGGAAGAGATCGCTCTGTAGCGATAAGGCCGCCTATTGTTACCTTGTAATATTCTGTATACCTTTTTCTGTTTTGGTTGTTATATGTGGTGTTCAATAAAGAGTTATTGTATTGTTGTATTGTAATAAAGAGTAGGTAGATTTTTATTTTGTCACAAAGCATTTTGATGAGCGTTCTTTGAAGCTTATATACAGGAGGCTACTCCAAAATCTGAAGCTCGTATCATACCGCATGATGCGTGATCCGACTCGAACTTGACCAGTTTATGTTTTTAAGCAACTCGGGCATATGTTTGATGCCCTACAGCGAGACTGACGGACAAACAGTTTGACATGTAAGTATGAGTGGTGAATGTAAACCACTTTTTAGCGATTGAATGGCTGTTAATTTCAAGGTTTTGGATGTTTTTGAAATTCAGTAAGTTTCGTACTTCCTCAGAAATTGCTAATTACACCTTTTTCGTAATTTAATAGCACTGTTTGTTCGTTTACATACATACCTACATACACATACACAAATCACGTATTTATCCCCTACGGGGTAGACAGAGCCTAAGGTAACAAGACCTACAGGCCACGTTTAGCAAGACACTGAGGGCGTAGAGGTGGAAAGTGGAATCAAAATAGTGATGGGTTGCTAGCCGCATCGCCTATAACATGATTCCTATGATTTTCGCCCGTCCCTCGATTGGTTTTACCATTTGCGCGGGAAGAGAAGCAACTGGTACATTCTATGTTTTTCTTTGCTCCCAGACCAGCGTGGAAGTTTGTTTGTTTAATAATTATTAAATACTAGCTGACCCGGCGAACTTTGTTCCGCCTTAAATTTGAAAAATTCCAGTGGTTTGGGCTGTGCTATCCCGCGGGAACTATGCAATTTTCCGGGATAAAAACTATCCTATGTCCTTTCCCGAGACTCAAACTATTTGTATACCAAATTTCAACTAAATCAGCCCAGCGGTTTAAGCGTGAAAAGGTAACAGACAGACAGACAGACAGACAGAGTTACTTTCTCATTTATAATATTAGTAAGGATTAGCCTCCTTATTCATAAACGCTCTGTAGGTTTCTGCTAACTTAGCAATCGTTTGTCCTCATCTGTCACTTTGACATTTACCTTGGGGCGCGAGTCGGGTTCCTCCGTGTGTGGTCAAGAGCTCCGGTTCGTTTTTGGATCCATCCGAAGAGCAGTGCTTGGTCCGGTGCACCCTGGGCATCGGTTAATGATTTCCTGGCAGATTCATTACAAATCATGGTCACATATCTAGATTATAATCTTAGTATCTTTAAGGAATATGCCGTGGTAGTCTTTAACCAGTGGCCTCTCAAGCAGAGGGTCGTGGGTTCGAATCCCGGGCTTGCACCTCTTAGTTACTCGGAAATTTATGTGCGATATTACATTTGAAATTTACCATGACCTTTTCTGTGAAGGAAAACATCGTGAGGGAAGCTGCACACATCTGCGAAGCAATTCAACGGTGTGTGTGAAGTTCTCAATCCGCACTGGGCTAGTGTGGGAACTATATTGCCCAAGCTCTCATTCTGAGAGGAGCCCTCTGCCCAGCTGTGGGACGTATATAGGCTGGTGATGATGATGATGATTTTTTAAGGATTTCTTTTGTAAAGATTTTTTTAAATTAAGTAAAAGCATAAGTAGGTATGAGTGTTTATTCTAGAACTAATGCTTTCTTTTCGGATTACCTAACTCGCTCGCAATCACCATCGTGTTCATTTTGACAGTTCATGTAGATATGGGCTGACAGTTGGCATCGGAATCAGTTAGCTGTCACATTCATACAAGAACTGTCAAAATGAACACGATGGCGATTGCGAGCGAGTTAGATAATAAGCCTACTGTAAATTTAATCCCTTTGTAGTGGTCCGATTGACTTGAAATTTAGTTGTTGCATTATGTCAAACTAGCTGTTGCCCGCAACTTCGTCTGCATAGAATTCGTTTATCGCTATCCCGCAGGAATTACGCAATTTTCCGGGATAAAAAGTAGCATGTGTTATTCCAGACTATAATCTATCTATATTCCAAATTTCATCCAGATCTGTCTAGCCGTTCTGGCGTGAACGAGTAACAGACATCAATCCATCTATCCATCCATACTTACAAACTTTCGCGTTTATAATATTAGTAGGATAGACAACAATGTAAGTACGTACAGACAGAAAAAGAACTGTTACTAAAAATGATTTCATTTAAAAAAAAACTTTATTTTGTTTTGTACATTTTCGGGGTATAAATTGTAAAGCAAGCAAAACTACGTGTAAATATGTAGATGTATGTAGTTTTTGCAGATTCATGGGGTTCTATAGAAATAAAACAAATCATAATTCAACAAATGAATGAAATTTATTGTATACAGGTTTTAAATATCCTCGCACATTCTTACACCTGCCTAACCAGCCATCTTCAGTTAACGTAAGAATAAGGTACTTATAGATAAAGGACATTACATTCGGAAAATCTTCACTTCAAAATGATGCTACGTCAGATACAAGTATACGTAACAAATGGTTTCGTACAGCCATGGGGAGAATTGGCGCGTGTTTAAATTTAGTGTTGCCACAGACAAAAACGAGCCAATGCGTACCGTCCCCACCATACGATCGCCTACAATTCCACAATTTCAAATCAACTTGTGCCGCCTAGCGACGTTTTTGGACGTTTTTAACTATCAGTGTCAGTCGATTTCTCGTAAGCTTAGCTTTTTCGAATTTTCGCACCTTTTCTATAAATTTGACTAGATTTAATACAATTAAGTTAAGCCAATCACGTTTTTGTGCCAATTTTTTTTTTCTAATAATTCGAGTTTATTTCCGGCAATCGAAATTACAAACCACCTTCAGAGAGAAGTGAAAATAATATAATATCTTGAAATCGAACCGCTTTATGCGCGCGTTCCGTTTTTATGTAATTAATTCTGTAAAGAAAACTAAACAATGATAATTATATAAAACTAAAGGAACAAAGTAACAAAAAATATAGAAGCGAGTAAGGTATATTGAAAAAAAAAATATTCCATTAAAACTTGTACTCAATAATTAAATAACAATATTATAATTTGATCTTGTTAGCTCCTTTAGCAGTTTAGGTACCTACTATCATAATATTTAAAAAAACATGAGCCTTCAATCAATTATTTAGGAAATAACAGCGTCTTCTATGTTATACATTGGTCCATTACCTGATTTTAAATCATTTTTTGACAAATTGACCTTCAAACGAGGTCGTACATCGCAAATCAATTTTCTTAAAAAAAAGAAAATTCCACAGCAGTGTGATGTTACTCCGTTACAAGCGTTTTCCCTTTTTCATTAATAAATACATGACAATATTGTATTCGAATTTTACACTACCCTCCTTTAATAAAGATAACATTATATTTAATATGTCTAAAATTAAATGCTTCTTGTTGTACATAATTTAAAAAAAACGAATGTGTGAACATTCCGCTCACGCTTACTCCGAAACCTTAACTGTCGTACCTTTCCACAATAACGCTAAATGTCAATAATAATAAGTCAATTATTGTAATAATAGTACAATATTATTAAAATTAATCCTCTAGAAATACATACAGTTGTAAAGGAAAACAATTGTTGACAATAAAGGTGAAACTTACATTTACCTTCCGCTTTACAATCAGGCTAGCAACACTAAGTACTTCGCAGTGTTGCCACAAGCAACATAGGTATACTTACTAGCTGGTGTAGCCAGTAACAAAAACCCGTCACCCACTGGTTGGCGAATACACAGATACATGCAAACAACCACGCGCACAACACTTGATCAAAAAACAATCCTGGCAATATTTTGCCAACGGTCAATTTCTAAATTCAAACATCAAATCAGGATTCGATAGTCAAATTTAAAAATTGTTTAACGAACGCGATCAACGCGACGTTTCTAAGCGCTCGGAGTTCGGAAACCTTTGTTTTTAAATGTGAGATAAAAAATAAACGCATTCACAAAAATGTCTCATGGAATATTTAGGTTCACTAAGTTTCTAGTTAAAAATGCAACTTCCCTTCATTGTCTTTTTTGTTCCTGGACCAGTCGAGGACCGTTCAAGACCTAACCTAACCCTTACTGCGAAATTGTATTACATTTACAAAAAAAAAAATAACAAAAATTATTAAAGAATCACTACCGGCTAGCTATTAATTAAAAATTACGCTATTGTATTTTAACTAAAATTCTTAAACTATGTGGAAAAATGATTGAACAATATACAATAAAAATGATTCACTAATAATTCCAGCAATCTCTTTGCGAGGAAGTCAGAATTCATTTGTTTCTATTTTATAGTTCCTTTTGACAGCGCGCTTGGCAAGTACCGGTACACTGCAATGCACGCTCGTATTAAAATTCAGTTTTTTTTAAACAAATGAAATGTGACCTCGCCGCGCGGCTCAACAATCAACAGTTAGACAAAGAAATTAAGCGGATTTTTTGGTCAGATGTGATTATTCGAAGCTAGAGATCGCTGTTTTAACATTGTAAGTGTTAAGGCGGTGTAAACCATATTTTGTACAGGCCGAGCCAGCGCCCACTGGCTTCACTTGATTCTACTACATCAGTCCCAACTCTCTTAACCGGACAACAAGCCCCAAACACTTTGCACAAAAACAATGACATGTATAACATCTCAATATAATATTATAATTGTAGTTCATTAAAAAATAAAGCCGCTTAAAAAATAACTAACGTTACAAATAAGATTAAACAACATAATGATTTGTTCCCGATGGAAAAAATATTTTTTTTATTAATAATTAAAAAAATCTAATAACATTCTAAACGGAATGTTAATTAAAATCTAGAATTCTCTTTGCAAATTGTCCCATCCTATGTTTTCTGTACAGACTTACACAGAGTAACCGTTTTTAAGCTATCAACAAAGGTCTGGCATAACACACAGATTCGTGTACGTATTTTTGAAATAAGAATAAATTGTTCGACTTTTGAATTTTTCAAACGCAACCGAAATGCGGTCCGGGTGGCGTGACAACATGGTGACGAGATCCCAGTAGGTACATACAAAGTTTAGATTTAAATGCACGAAAGTTAAACAAATATAGATTTAGGATTATTCCTAAACGTTAAAGACATCGAAAATGATCTAGATAAATCAAAGTGAAACATGCTATCGACTAGTAAATTTTGAATATAAAAATTTTTGTTTTTTTTTTCTCAAGAATTCGTTCGACATCCCGGCATTTGGGATATGTATTTGGTTTTGGATATTTCGACCGTAGTTTGAATTCTAGTAAATGTAGACGCGTGTACAGTCAAGGTGAAGACGAATTAAATAAAATGTCGAAATGTCGAGAGTATTCCAATTGGTAGTCCTATTTTGCACATCGTGGTCTCCGAAGAAAAGGTAGGACATATAATTTTAACGTGTATATAATATAATATGTATATTTCAATTACATACATAATACAAAGACTTCTTATTTTCCATGAGGCGCACATTTACACATAACTTACAGTAATCGTAGTACGATAATTTAATATCCAAATAGTTTTTACCTAATTTTTACTTCTTGGGAGAGCGTATACATTTTTTCCACCTCGTACTTCATTAATATACTTTCGATTGAACACCAAAAAATTTCACAAATTTGAAGATTTTTTTTTGAGGATTTTTGGGCTAATAATTTTTAAAGTCGACAAGAATATAATAATGATTATCCATATTTTTGTATAGTCGATAAAACATTTAAAACTTGGACCATGAAAAATAAGAATATATTTTCTTAAGATACAATAATAGTACATAAAATATATAAGTTCACTAGATGTATTTAATGTACGTACGTGTATATATGTATGATGCGGCTCGCCCGAACGCATTCGTAATATCTAAATATCACATTCAGTAATATGGAAATCCACGTGTTAGCTTTAGACACACTTTAAATTACTATTTTATACAAAATAATAATTGCACATAAGTCCTTTCGTGCCCGCCGCCTGCGCCGCTGCGCTCGCGATCGACCTACCCAATAGCGCTAATAATTTCATTCAATATATTACCTATCTAATTATAAAAACACCGCACAAAATCTGCAATAGTTCACTTAAAAATCGATAACATTTACACTCATGGCTAGCTTTATAATTAATTTGTTACATTGTTTTTTTTTTCACTTAAAATTATTTAAATAGGTAAATTTTATAACGTTAACTTTTGGTTGTCTTTTACTTAAACACAAGGTCAAAAATGAGGCGTCAAAGTTTTGCCAGAATTTGAACGACCGTTCATTCGTGGCTTGCAGTGTGATGAGTCCTGACGTCGGAGCGTCTTACTCAGACAAATATCATAGACATCAAATAAATTTTAAGTAATTTTACGAAGCTCTCGCCGGAGACGCAAAACACCCCCCCGGCGGGTCTATCTACAGCCGAACAGTCACTAACAAAAAGACAGATTTATATTACAAGACGTTTTAGATCCTACATTATTTATCGAAAGATAGTGTCGCCTTTAGGTTATCTGTGCGATTCCCGTTATTTCGTACTGGCCAGTACAATTCGCTTTACGTGTTGTCCTTTTGATTAAGAATGCGAATTTCAAATCTTTCTGACTAAAAAGTATCGTTATTCCTTTTTCAAACTCTTTCATGTTTCGTATTCTCATCGGAGCGTTGCGGTGTTGCAAAATACAATCGGCCAGTACGAAATAAACGGCAATTTGAAGAGCACCCAACGCCCTCTCGCCCTCCGAATTACACTGTAAGTCACAAACGATTCTCCGAACCTAACGTCGTGAGACTAAATCTATTTATTGTGATATCTCATAGTAAAGCTGTGGTATATTGAACTGGGTGTGACCGTAGGTAACTATTGTGTTATTTGGTGATTATGTGAGTCGATGTATACACTGTGAAAGAGCTGGACTATAGACGGAAGCGAAACGGAAAACGGACACTACTACAAACAGTTATAGTCGGAAATAAATGCGAACCCAGATGCATCGGAACCGTACGAAAAAGCCTGTAACTAACTTTATTGTCACTACAACAGTATACACGTAAACAATGCTTGAGTCTCGTATGAAAAATTCTTACGAAGTAGGTTCTATTGCACTCTAATTGTATGTATCAACGTAGAAACTTGTTTCGGACACGCCTCGCGGCGGCCTAGGCACAGCGTTAAGATCCGACCGGTGCGCGGTGCGGCCCGCGGCCGCCCGGGCTCGACCGGCCCTGCAGGCGGCCCGCGGCGGCCGCGACCCGCTCCTAACGGAATGTACTTTACAACAATTATCACAAAGACTGAGGAGATCGGAACATCTCGACGCTTCAGAATCCTTGGGCGAACACTAGCCGACGGTCGGTCGTGAGGTCGCGGCACTAGGCGCGGTCGGGCGGCGCGGCGGGCGGCGCGGGCGGCGGCGTGGGCGTGCCGTTGCGCGGGCGCAGCTTGTCGGCGCGCAGCCGCTGCACCGCCTCGCGCATGTCGGCCGCCAGCGCGCGGTCTGAGCTGTCCACGCGCGCGCGCCGCGCTGGCGGCTCGTCATCGGCCGCCAGCCGCCGCAGCAGCGCTTCGCCCGCCACCGCGCGCGGCTCCGTCAGTCGCTGCAGCAGCGCCGCGCCCGGCCGCTCCAGGCTCGACCGGATGATCCCCTCGAGGAACGACCCGTTGGCCGGCGGCGGCGCCTCCTCGCGCAGGCGCCGCATCATGTGCGACGCGTACAGATCCGGAGCGGGCGGCGCCGGGAAACCACCCCCCGCCCAGAAGTAGCTCGGAGGATACCCAGGAGTTTCCGGCCCGTTCATGCCGTTACTGAAAGGTTTCCCCATCGGCTTCGGTGGTGGCGGCTTAGGTGGCTGCGGCTTCACGTCCTGTGGAGGCTTCGGCTCGCGTTTACGAGGCCGCATCAGATGCCGCTCTTTGACTTTATACTCCAATGTAGAGTGCGGCACGCCGTAGTACGAACCAGCGCGATGGACCGACATCTCGCCCCGCTGCACCGCTTTCACCGCCTCCACTAAACTATCCCTGTCGTAGTTCCTGTACTTCCCTCTCTTTGGTCTGGTGCCTTTTCCGGTCGCGGGCTGCCCGTTGTTGTTCATCGGAGGAGCGCGCGAGTTGCTCGGAGCCGAGAAGTTTCTAGAATTATCCGGCGGTGTTTTGATGACGGACACATGTCTGTCTTGCTGATGCCGCATGAAGGCCAGTTCAGCCTGTTGATGCGGTCGGTCGAGCGGCTGTTGGAACTTCTGGCTTATGCTCTTGGCTATGACATCGCTGAGCGACGTGAAGAGATGCTGCGTGGAAGGCGGATCAGCGAAGACTGACGCCGGTAACAACAGTTGTGAAGATTGCGAGAGCTGCGGTTGCGGCGGTAAGATTGGAGTGACAGGCGTGACAGGAGTAGCGGGCGATGGGGATTTGTCGTCTGGGGGTGGGAAGGTTGGTATTTTGAGGATGACGGAGGGTGGGGAGTCGGGCCGTTCGGGGTCGGAGTCAGGGTCTGAGTCGGGGGGGTCAGCGGCGAGGCCGAACTTGTTGACTTTGTTGCGGAGGGTGGAGCGGGGAATGCCGTAGACGACCGCGGCGCGGCGGGTGCCGAGTCGGCCGGACTGGATGTCGCGGAGGGCGGATTGGAGCTCGTCCTCTGTGTAGGTGCGCCGCGCCCCGCTGTTGCCGGCGCTGGCGCCGTCCGTCAGAGGGCGTTTCAATCTGCAACAACACACAAAGTATCGTTAGGAGTTGATGATATAGGATAAAGACAGTAAAAGGCTATTCTCGGGTTATGGCGCACTTTTTATGTGAACTGTCGGGACTAATAAGACCAGTGCAGCTCCTGAAGCTTCTAATGCCATAGATCGATCTTGAAACCTGGATTTATCAAACACGAAGCCACGGTTCATGTCTTCACTAATGGCTTCACAAACACGCAGACCAAGGTTTAAGTAACGTGTCAATTCTAACCCCCTTATTCATAAACGCTCTGTAGGCTTCTGCTAACTTAGAAACCGTTTGTCCTTATCTGTCACTTTGACATTTACCTTTCACAGATACGACAAACGATTGCTAAGTTAGCAGAAGCCTACAGAGCGTTTATTAATAAGGGGGTTAGTCATCACAATTCTAGCTGGTGGTTGCGAGTAAAAAAAATAGAGCATCCTAGTAAAGTTTCACACGGTAATGAAGTGACCAGTAACAACCCTTTCCCCCTATATTTAGGGGGGAAATCCCCACAAATGGCAACCCTGCATTGGCATACAATCGAGACGACAGGATGTACAGATCTACGAACGTCATCTTCGTAAGAAGTTCTGTCCAGGAGTAGGACGTATCTATACAGTTGGATACGCCATCAAGGAACTGAAAAGCCAATGAGAGGACAATCAACCCTAAATATGCGATATTGCTACTGCACAATAGCAATATCATCCATATACAAACCGATACGTGTGTGAGTGTAATAAACTCCAAAATACTCATTAGCAAAGAATGAAAAATTTAAGCTTTTGATTATTTTGTCGGTAGGTAAATAAAATATAAAGTTTTCAGTACCATCAACTAATTTTGATAAATAAATGTATTTTTCTAATGCCAATTTTAATTTAACTACTTAATCGTACCTATGAAGATGAATGGAAGCTTATTTCGCATGACATACGAGCTGTCAAATTACTTTTTTATCCAATTCCTAAATCCTTTTCAAAAATCTGTGCACCATTCTTAACAATAAAAAAAGGTTCAAATCCTTTTAAAATTTTAATTTATTGCACACTGCAGCTTACGGCGAGTCGAATACCGGTAGCGCATGTTATTGATTCAAGTAAGTAAACTATCCTTATCTCCAAGTTTAATTAAAGTATTCATTTTATTAATAAAAATAAGCAAGAAAACACTTATCAGCCCTCAAATGGGCCAATAACTGGTCAACGCCACCCAATCGGTTAAACATCTAAATTCAATATTTCAAAACATAAACGATAAGCGCGGATTCGATAACAGCCAGTATGAATGCCTCTTTATCCTTACAAAACAAGCATACGAAATTTAACCTTCAATCCCTATCATTACAGTTTGAAATTGCCCGCGCACCGTCTTCAGTTTCATCTTGTGTCTCTTATTTTTCGTCTCGCACGCCTTTGGATATAAAACCTACAGTCTTTGATACAGGGTGATGTTTCGGATCGCAGCTGTAAGGTCGTTGCACCGGACTATCGGTGCATTTTTATTTGTTTTGGCGAGCCATGCGACCCAGATCGCGGGCGAATGAATTTATTCAGTTATCGATTCGATATTGTGTATAATATCGGTGCTGAAATCGACATGCTTTTATCCGTCTGGTATTGTGCTGCGATTGAAGGGGTTACCTGAGGGCAATGAGTTAGGTTATGAAGTAGCTGCTCTCTTGCTGGTCTGGGAGCAAAGAAAAAACAGAATGTGCCAGTTGCTTCTCTTCCCGCGTAGATGGTAAAAGCCCAGTTAGGAATCATGTTATAGGTGATGGGGCTAACATTCACTATTTTGATTCCCCTTTCCCACAATCTTACTAAACGTGGCCTTTAGCTCGTTTGTCTCTTACGTATGGAATAAGGACGTGATTTATGTATAGGTATATGTAAAAAATTGAAAATTTACAATAAAAAGTGTTGCAATGTTCATAGCGGTTACTTAGAAATTGTTTACCCTCTTCTACCGAGTTCGTGAACCGTGAATGCGATCGCTACCGCTTGCCATTTTACAATCAGACGTTTTAATATATCAGAACTAAATGCCAATCCTTCCATGCTGGTCGGGAGTAAAAAAACATAGAATTTACCAGTTGCTTCTCTTCGTGCAGATGGTAAAAGCTCATCGAGGGAACGAGCGAGTCTTAAGAATCATGTTATAGGCGATGCGACTAGCAACCCATCACTATTTTGATTTCCCTTTCCAGCTATACGCCCTTAATTATGCTAAACGTGGCCTTAAGATTTTGGTACCTTAGGCTTTGTCTACTCCGTAAGGTAAATGCCCAATTAATTTCAAAGACATCAAACCCATTACTTACCATTAAACTCTAAATTATCCACTTATACTAATAAACAGGAATAATGTTAATTCTTATCGCTATTATTGCGAAAAGTCGCTTTCGAAACTTGGCAAATAGCAGAGCTGATAGGGGTGTCGTTGCCCCGGAATTTAATGACAAACATCGTTTGGAAAGAGTTTAATGACCCACCAACAAGGGTTTGTTATTTGCGTTGAGTCAGTCGCAAGCGCCGGTTTCTGGGTTCCATTGCGTTTTATTATAGCTACGGGTTTTGTAAGAGGTGTATGCATCTTGAAGATTAGATACGCAATATTTTAAAGTTGGAAATTTGTTTCAACCAATTAAAAAAAAACTGATAATTTTTTCAGGTTACTCATGAATCTCTTTAAAAGTACCTATAATATGTTGTTGAAAGCAGCAGGAAAATCAGTTTAAAAGTTATTGAATTTACATTATAAATGTATATTTACATTCCGAGTGTGGTGAAATAAAGAATGTCTCATGTCGCAGGAACTTGTCGCACGAGCCAAAGGCGAGGGCGATAAACATGCGACCTGAGGCTTTCATTATCACCGCCCGAGGTGTGTTACACAATTTTACGTCTTGCCCTGGCCAGGAAGTGGAAGTTTCCGCTCGCGCAGCGTAAATATTGTTTTGAATAAAGAACCCTACCGTTTTAATCTCTTTCTCCGTTGCACTATTTTTGCGTCGGTCAAAGACTCTGCAAACGCAATGCGACGTCATTCAGATAAACCAATAGGCATTTAATAATAAGGAAATCTCTTTCATGTCTTTGAACTTGTATGCCGTATTATAATGTTTTATCAAATTTTAAATACCTACGTAGAATGAAATGCATTGACCTAAAGGTTCTTCAACCAGTTTTACATTTACATCCTACTAATATTATAAATGTGAAAGTTTGTGAGTATGGATGTTTGGATGTTTGTTACTCTTTCACGCCAGAACGGCTGGACAGATCTGGATGAAATTTGGAACATAGATAGATTATAGTCGGGAATAAAACATAGGCTACTTTTTATCTCGGAAAATTGCGTAATTCCCGCGGGATAGCGATAAACGAATTATATGCAGACGAAGTTATATGAAGAAGAACTACACAACGGATTTTGATGCGGTTTTTTTTAATAGATAGAGTGATTCAAGAGGAAGGTTTATATGTATAATACATGCATAATATACCGTGCGAAGCCGGGGCGGGTCGCTAGTTTATAATATTACAATGGTCTAAGATCCCGGCAGCGGATGGTGAACTTATTTTAAGAAAATATATCAAAGTAAAAGGACAATGTATTGCGTGGTTGCCTTAAAAATATGATCAAGGCTGAAAAGAAAAAAAACTTTTTTGTTTCTCCATCTTCAACGTTTACCGTTTCAAAAGGAATGGTGAATGCATTGTGGTTCCGTGCGTTGGACGAATAAAGTTACCGGGTATGAATTTACTGGCATCTGTTGGCCTTCTAGCTTCAAAAACCAGCCAAGTGCGAGTCGGACTTTTTTTTTACTTGCACATGAGCCTACGGTACCCTTACTTAAGGCTACGGTCTTTTCGTCTATCTCTCCTAAGGCTGTTTCTTTTGAATCGTACCTAGAAGACCCCCTCGAAATTTTCTCGACGTGTATGGCAGTATAACAACCAAACTCTACACAGTAAAAGAAAGTCCTCCGCCGCGTCTGTCTGTCTGTGTTCGCGATAACCTCAAAAATTACTGAACGGATTTTCATGCGGTTGCACCAATAGATAGAGTGATTCACGAGGAAGTAGGTGTATAATTTCTCAAGATTTTGTGTTAACTGGTTATGTGACGATAATTGTTGGAAGTGTCGGTAAACAGTCAAGCTGTTCGGGATAGGTACTTTTGATTCTGCGCGGACGAAGTCCCGAGCAACAGCTAGTCTATACTAATATTATAAAGAGGAAAAATTTGATTGTTTGTTTGTTTGTTTGCATTGAATAGGCTCCGAAACTACTGGACCGAATTCAAAAATTCTTTTGCCGTTAGAAAGCTACATTATCACTGAGTGACATAGGCTACTTTTTACCGCGGGAAAATACCTTTTCCTACGGGAAAATTAATTTATCGCGGACGAAGCTGCGGACGGAAGGCTCGTTATTTATATTTTGAGTACTTAACACGTTAGCTGCGGCACCAATTTTTGCATACTTTCCGTTCCTGCGGCACGAGGTATAATCGGCCCGTACCGTGACCAGACGTTAGGGCGACACGCGGTCTATTAGACCCCACCTCCATTTACAGACTAAAATCCATTTTCTGGCGCGAAATCAAAGATAAATGAGAATTTTGGTCCTTATTGATATAGACAGTGAATTGATGAACCCTAATCCACCGTCGCCCCGGGATCTGATGGCTAGTTTAGGAATTATTAGCAAAACAAAATATGGGATCTTATACACCTCGTAACGCACTGAAATAGGGCAAATTTGCGCTGCGATTAGTGATGGGAAAAATAATATCGACGTTTTTAAACTGTCTTAACTACGCAACGACTTGACCGATTTTGATCAATTATATCTCATTAGATCGTTTTAAGGGCAAAACCTGGCAAAACAACACAAAGCTATCAAAGGATACATTTTTTTTTAAATAATCTAAATTGTGCTTGAAGGCGCCATAAAGAAAAAAAAACCGGCCAAGTGCGAGTCGGACTCGCGCACGAAGCGTTCCATTCTATACCATTAAGAGGCACCTATTAAAAGGACGTGCTCTCCAATCGACGTGATGCACAACACTGGTCGCGGGAAGCTCGCGTTGAGTGCGGTACGAGGTCAGGGGGGATATGGGACGTTTTAGCCTCGTTCCGCACTGCATTAAAATTATATTAATTCAGTGCGGCACGAGGCCTAAGACATCCGGTACCAAGGTAGGTACACCACCGAGTCCGGAACCATTAGTGATCTCAAATATATATTTATCTCTTTCCTACACTGGACCAAACCAAAGCTATGCCATTCGCACGACAGAGAAATTCACTTTTTTGCTTGCCGCACCACAGGGAAGTTGCATCAGGGGTGATTTAGGCCTCGCTTCGCACTTAACGTGTTAATCGTTTCGCATTGGTTGTCCACACTAAAAACATTAACTTTTAGAATATTCTCGAGCAACAGCACAATCATCTATAAACAAAATCGATGAATAGTTTTTCAGACAGCTTTAGTTCGAGGTCGAGGGTTACCATGACGTCTTAATGGGATTCAATTCCGCTTCAGTTCAGGTTCGCTCGCTGTCAAATCCATACTAAAAATTACAGATAAAACCTGAACTAAGTCGGAATTGAGTCGTATTAAGACGTCATGATAAAGCCACGGTTCTTTCTTTCTTTTGTTTTACATTTTTATACTCTCATACTCTCTTTACTACGAGCATTTGTGGAAGAATACAAAATCTAGGTCAGTCCGAATATATTTAGCAAATATCTAGATCTCGTGCGCGCAAAAATGCAATCAGCTTAGATATCTTTCTTTGTCTCTTTCTGTGTCAATATATTCAGCTGAGATGTGAGTCATTCCAAATGAAATGTCTCTCGCTGCGTCCTTTTATGACTTCTATCTCCTTGGCACACTGATCTTGTTTCATGGTTTAGTTGGTTCTTGGAAAACTCATCCCTGCCACTTGTTTTATACATACATACATACATACATACATCCATAAACCACGTCATTATCCCTTACGAGGTAGACAGAGCCTGAGGTAACAAGACCTAAAGACCACGTTTAGCATGATTGTGGGCGTAAGGATGGAAAGGGAAATCAAATCAGTGAAGGGTTGCTAGCCACATCG
This sequence comes from Pandemis cinnamomeana, assembly GCA_932294345.1. Taxonomy (NCBI): domain Eukaryota; kingdom Metazoa; phylum Arthropoda; class Insecta; order Lepidoptera; family Tortricidae; genus Pandemis; species Pandemis cinnamomeana. The sequence continues at coordinate 2,881,391 of OW028724.1, read as the reverse complement.
CCTTACATGATTCCTAAGTTTTTGCCCATTCCCACGATGGACTTTTACCATCTGCGCGGGAAGAGAAGCAAATGGTACATTCTATGTTTTTGCTTTACTAACAGACCAGCATAGAAGAAATAAATTGTTTTATCCTACTAATCCTACTAATATTATAAATGTGAAAGTTTGTGAGAATGTTTGGATGTTTGTTACTCTTTCACGCCAGAACGGCTGGACAGATCTGGATGAAATTTGGAACATAGATTATAATCTGGAATAACACATAGGCTACTTTTTATCCCGGAAAATTGCGCAAGTCCTGCGGGATAGCGATAAACGAATTCTATGCAGACGAAGTTGCGGGCAACAGCTAGTATCTAAATAAATAAGTGCAAGTCGCGTACCGAGAGATCCGTGCGAATTCGGCAAGCGAATATAAAATCTGGTGTAAGCAGTGCCCTGGGGCCTTACAATGACGTCTTGATGCGATTAAATTTCGACCCAGTTCAGGGTTTAGCTGTCATTTTTTGTATGAACCTAAACTGAATCGCATTAAGACGTCATGGTGGCCCCTGCCTCCTAAGCAAAATTTAAGCAGAGCGAGATCATTTCATATTGGTTGCTTACGTAGACAGACAGACTTAAAAATACCTACTCTGTTATTAGTATTCGTTGTTGTAGTGGCAACAGAAATGCATCATCTGTGAAAATTTCAACTGTCTAACCGGTTTCATTTTAAGACATTGCGAAAACCAAAATTACAAATTCTTTTACTTGCTATGAATAAAGTTTTTGATGTTAGTCACTACACATGCCACAAGGTACGCTTTGAAATTCAGCTGCGTATTTCACGTTGTATGATATATGAATAAAAATAATTCTCTTGTATAGAGAAAAATCTATGCCACAGAGGCTACCTTAAAGTACTAGCTATTACTGCTTTAGTAGCATTTGATCATTGTACACGCTCATTAAAATTTGAAACCTCGCAACGTAAGCCGCCATTTTAAATTCGCGCGTATCCCATAATGGCGTCGTCTGTCAAAAGTTCATCGACCTCAATCGTTCAGTTTCGTTTTCATGATTTAATGGGTGCGTTCACGTCTCATTGTTTATGTAATCCGATCGTTCCAATAGGAAGTGTTGCCAGTGCAAAGACTCGGTGACCATGGAGAATTGTTAATGGACTTCCTAGTGTTGCCAGTGGCGGTTTATTTGGATAGTTTTTGATAAGGTTTTATGGGCTATTCAGATTGTGTTGAGTTTATTTCTGTGTGAAAATTAAGAGAAATTCTTCAGTTGCTTTGTTTCCATAGCGTTTTGTAATGAAAAGGCTTGGTTGATTTTTGCTACGTAAATTGTTAAGACATAGTTATCGCCTGAAGTTACTGATGATCGACAGTACTTTCTCTTTGATCATCTCTTGAGAAAATAAATAATTCTGGAAACGTTTTCTTCAAAGAAGTTAAAAAATACATTGTCTTCTTTTTAATTCCATATAAAAAAGATCACTGAACATTAATTTAATAATAAACTGTTAATTTAATGACAACATGTAAGCAATTAGCGCTTAGTATTTAATCGGGACTAAATGGATTAAAATAACATGACCCTAATTCCAGCCATTTAACCTAATGGGTAAAAATAGCCTAATTTCATTAAGTGCATTATGACATTTGTGCATGTTTATAATGAACTTGACCTACCTACCGTCTGTGTCATGTAAAGGTAAAAATAAACAAGTTTGATCAAATTTATTTTATCTAAATTGTCAGAGACTCTGAAGGCTGGCGTTATCCCAACTTGCTTTACATGGGGGCCTTGAAAAGGTGAGTGTACCACTATTTGCAAGGCCGGCAACGAACCAGCAGTTCTAAAGCTTTAATTTAAAAAAAGGCTCCTGGCAACTACAGATATACCCCCTTATTCATAAACGCTCCATAGGCTTCTGCTAACTTAGCAATCGTTTGTCCTTATCTGTGAAAAGTAAATGTCAAAGTGACAGATAAGGACAAACGATTGCCAAGTTAGCAGAGGCCTACATAGCGTTTATGAATAAGGGGGATAGAGTGCCCCTAAAGTTGCACTGTGGTAACTTTGCCTGGGGACAACTTTGCCCGCCGTATTACCTGTTATCCTTGCTGTCAGGGGGTGGGGTACCGCTGGTGCTGGAAGTAGACTTCGCGCTGAGATCTAGAGGCTGTTCCGCAGACGTCGGAGACGCGCTCGGAGCTGATACCTTCTCTGCATCTTGAAGCCTGGGGGAGATGAGTACATTTTATTACTTGTTTTTTTTAACACAGCTATAACTATTGCCTGTAACTTTGCCCGTTTGCATAAAGTATATCAGAGGTGTGAGTTATAAGCCATCTTCATTTTATAATTCCAGTCAAGCCCTTCCAGCTCTATCAACGTGAAAAAGCAGCACACATACGCGCTCACCGACGTATACTTTGCTACGCCTCTATGTGCTGCTAATTTGACTATATCTAATTATTGTAAATGTGATGACCAACACAATTCGAAATAATTGCCTTTAATAATGTGAAAAACAAAAGCACTATTTTTGGTAAAATAATCGTAAGATTCACAAATGTTCCACAACCTGAAGATTTTTACTTTTTTGAATTAGCCTACTATTGTGTCCCACCAGCCAGCATTTAAAGTTATCACCAAAACAATCCATGTTACTGGCCACAAAACGGCAACATTAGCGCGTTCTAAATTCAAACGTTCAATGCTGTCACCTCAAGAAGGCACAATGGCGAGCGCTTTTGTCGTGAATGCATAGAGATGCTTTTCGTTCGATGTCGTGATGTTGCGGAGCGATTTCAATGTATTTTGACGATTGTTCTGTTAGCGCGTGGTTGGACGACATTACGCGATGCTCTTGAGACGTTTACAGAAAATGATACGCTGGTTTATACCTACGACAAAGTTCGCGTCGAAAATTAAAATAAAGTATAGGCAGATTGTTGCAACAAGTATTTTTCGAAACTGCCTTTTCGTAAGACGGTCAAATTTTTACTACTTTTATCTATACCAATATTATAAAGAGGTAAAGTTTGTGTATTTGTGTCGCCCTTTAACAACCTCTTGTCGGGCGCAATCTCTGAATCTATTGAACCGATTTAAAAAAATATTTTACCAAAAATAGAGAGCCACGTTATTTGTGAGTGTTAATAGGCTATATTTAATTCTGCGCGGATGAAGACACGGGCAACAACTAGTATTACCATAAATTACACTATGTAGCTAGGTACTTAGATTCTAATTAAAAAGGACAAAATATACTAGGTACTGCTCTGGCACATGACAACCAAAAATTTTAAAGTTTCTGATAGCTTTTGTCAGGTCTATTTCATTTTATCCCTTCGTATAATTTTTACCTGTCTGCTTTTGTTTCGCTTACATTCCCCTGGGCATCTGTGTGTGTATTAATCTAAAAACATTAGCTTCCGTTGACAATGGACGACTCTACGGTCTACACTCTACCTTAATCTTGCAATTGGGGAAACATAAAGACGTGAACACGATGACGTCTCGCTTTATTGTACCGTATTCTCGGTACAACATCGTTCAGCAGAATACGCGTCAGTTTGACAGGGCCTTTCATTAAGAGCCGTTAAATCTGTGTGCGATATTCTAAAGGCATTCAACAAAGTGGAAATGGACTTCAGATGTTCACAGAGATCGTTCGATTTAGATATTTGTTAGTAAGGCAAGTAACTTAATAAAAAAGGATTCCTTTTTCGAAATTTGTTTTTTTTTAGTTGCAAAAACCAGCCATGTGCAAATCGAAGGGATATTGAGATAAAACGCGGGAAAACACGTTTTTTGTCAGCGAAAGACTCCGTAATAAGTTTCTGTTAAAACTCTTTGAATAGGGGTTCCTAACTACGAGTATAGTCCTAGTGGATAGTTTGATTTAAATTGTTTGTATTAGGGAAATATTCCAGTGAGATTTGACGGTAGGTAATGCCAACGTCAGATATATTGAAGCGCCGAAATTGCCCAAATATTTCGGAGCAAAGCTCTATGACTTGGGTTTAAGCATTTTCCAATACATTTAGCCAGTTTGGCAACGATAGGTCTGTATATCTGTCACTAGCTGTATCATAATTAAATAAATAAAACGTTATTAAGCCTCTCGAAGTTTTTTAATCCAATATTTTCTCTGCTTGTTCTTTAAAGTCAGTTTTTTACAAGACAGTTGAAGGTTTGTTATTTTAATACTGATTTATTCCAATACGAATAAGTAGAACTGCGCACTTTGTAAAATCTACCTATACCTATTGTTATCAAAAACAAAAACTTTTTTTTTTCAAAATACAGCCAATCTAAACTTCGTCCCGATACTAATGTTGCCGTTCTCTACTAAATAAATATCCTGTAACAGTTACTTACCTATACATAAAAAATAATATCTTGTTAATCTCAAACCCGTCTGTTGGATCACAGAGCGGATGCGCCGACATCCGACGGCTTTATACAGCACATTGTACTTAGAATAAAAACGCTATACTGGCCATTTCCGATCATTTGCCAGGTAAAAAAAGCTACTCGCTTTGCTCAAGCTTTTACCTCATGCTCGCTTTTATTTACCTTAAAACATGCGAGCGAAAGATATTTTCAACTTTGCCAGCCTGCGTTGGTGTTGGTCTTTCTTGGACGTTTTATCATAATTCTGTTTCATTTTTTAGAAAAACATCATCCTGTTTGTTCGGGTGTTCCAATCTAACATAGATTTTCTTACACCAACATTTATTGAAAGCACTCAAGAAAATAATTTGAAACACAAAAATATATTTATGCTTAAATGAGCTCGATTAAATATTACCTACCCATAATCGTTAAAGGCGTTTCGTGTCGATGTTCTATGATATGCGCCACAAATTAATATAATAAAACGTTACAACAAAACAGTCAGGTGCAATCCACAAGGTTGCATTATTGCCGACGGATTTGAATTTTAAATGCGTAGCTTATGCAGCTATTGTTGGATCGCGCTCATTAGTATCTATAGATGGCCTAGACCAAAATATTCTAGCATTATATTACAATATGCGTGAAGTAGCAGCATGGCGGCGAGGCCTTTCCCTCGATGCAATAACGGGCAATAAAAAAACACGCGTGTCATTTACAAAAGACGCCAAGAAGAATCAACCGCTTGGCCCAATCTTACGGCCGCCTTTAAGGGGAGAATTGAATTGAACACTTGTCATTTAATTTCTAAATGTCTGTGAAAATTAGAACACATAGAAAAATCCGAAAAGTAAAGCTATGGCCGGGAATCGAACCCGGGTCCTCGTCATTCCGTGACGCGTGCTATACCCCTACACCACCCATAGCAGGTGGGTAGTAACCGAATTTTTCTACCCGTTACTAACTGTCACGTGACCTTTGTTACTATGCGATTTTTTTGTCGCTAAGCGTCATCTGTTTGAATGATGTGTCTGTACGACACAATTACAAACTCCCGTGGAACATCTACTGCTCACCAGGGACGAGAGAAGGCGCTGTTTTTCAAATGATAGGTACTATCAAATGAATCAAGAAATTTTTTATTTCTTGATTTTTGTTTACTTTTACGGTTTTACCGTTAGAAATTTAATTTCTAAATGTCTGTGAAAATTAGAACACATGGAAAAATCCGAAAAGTAAAGCTATGGCCGGGAATCGAACCCGGGTCCTCGTCATTCCGTGACGCGTGCTATACCCCTACACCACCCATAGCATACTTGTCATTTAAACTGACATTGTACTCTTTTATGTGTTAGGTCTTGTTGTCACTAGACCTGTAGTTTTGTAACATTTTTTTTTATGAATCTTTTCTCTGGCAGGAGCAGCAACTTGATAGAGTTAGTTTCTCGCGTAGGTACGTAAATCATGTTTTGTTTTGTGTATAAATCTACATGACACTGGCTAATCAGCCGTATTACCATATGGTAGTAGGAAGGTATTCTGGTTTAATTTGAAGACACATTGTATGAAATTTGATAAAGAATTACATAAAGTTACTTACCCACCCTAGGGTGGTAAATAGTTACATATCTCCCCCATTTTTATGACCGCAGGACTATAACGTGATACGCTATCGGTATCTGATATTCCTGGTGGCCTTCTCACGTATCGCTCATCGATTATAGTCGACAACGGCAGATATTATTCTAAAATGTAAAAATGTGTAAATTTTGTCTTTGATTTGTGTGGTAAGCGATGATTCCTGCGGAGTAGATGCATTTTGCGAGGCGGAAGGCGTATTTTCGACTCTAGTGCGTAAAATAGATTTTATGCATCCACCACGTGTTAAAAATTTAAACTTTCTGCTAAGAACCTATACTGGTGATAATTTTGCCTGTGGATTCGGTTGCTATTTTGTCGATTATTTAATACGAAGTCGCGGCCAGAAGCTAGTGTTAATATAAAAGCTTCGTGAAGTAGTTCATCCCTGTCTTGCGCAATAGTACATTAATTGATGGGCACATAAGCCTTATGTTTCACATATGTCCAGCAGTGAGTGACGGCAGACGGGCTTATAAAGGTCGCCCACGAAGTGCCGTGAAAAGGCCAACGGAGGGAACAATGGAGGGAAAACACTCCAGGGGTGTTTGAAAGAGAAAGAAAACGTTTATTGACGCAAAACGACACAAAGAAATTTAAAACGAATAAAACTATGTGCCGAATGTGCCTAAAAGGCCACACAGTATGCTTAGTGTAGGTTTTCAGCCACAAAATACGTCTCGAACGCGTTTGCGTTAAAATGTCAAATAGGTAGTTAGTACCTACTAAGAGAATAGTTTGGTGCCGTTTCGTATAAAGTTTTTGTGTGTGTGTGTGTTAAAACCGTTTTTCGACAACTTCCTACAGTGAAGTTAACTAGATGACAGAGCAAATAAATTTTACAAAAAGTATAGTCACGTCAGAAGCTTATTATTATTATTTTTAACTGTTACTGTCTGGTTAGACAGATTATAATTATTTTCTTTTAAAATATGAAAGGAAATTTACGATGAACGTACAAGGATGAACAAGAATATCTGATTAAGTTATCACAATAAATCTGAATTAAATGCAAGCCCAGGTAAACAGCTATTTAATAAACTATATAAACTATACCTACTGAGTCGATTGTTCTATGCTTCTATACCTATATATAATCATAGTATAAATACCGCAAGTAATCCAGGAACACGCCTTTGGACTGCTATAACCTCACTCCCTGCGACCCGTAGGTATGTTTCTAATTATTTCGTGTCGTGGTTAAACATGGTTTGATTATTTCAGCAAAAACATTGTTTTGATGACAAAAATAGTACATTACTGCAGAGGCCGTGAAGTAAGGGATTGCTGGACGAGTTTGGGGTAGGTGGCCGAGTCGAAGACGAGGCCAGATAGAACGAGTCCTGCAATCCCTGTTCCGGCCAAAGCTTGTATAGTGCTTTTCTCAAACAATGTGAGGAAATATTAAAATTAAAAAGATTTTCGATTTGCCACCTTTTTTATTTTTTAAATGTACTAATTTGATCCAGCTATTTGAGCACCATGTTTATTATAACCGCACATAAATATAGTACCATAGATTTTTTTTTATGTCGCAATTATGCTTAGGTACAGATTGTGGTGGTGGTTGGCTGTATGTAATTTTTTCCTTTGCCAATTTAATTTTAGTATAGAAATTTAAAAAATTAGAGCAGCGGACAAAAATGGATTTTCATACTAACTTTTGTGGCCTAAGCCAAGAAGTAATGTAGGGAGCCATAAACGAGAAACTTCATGTCCTCATATCGGGACATTAACGCATACATTTCCGAGCATGTTTGAGAAAAGTAATATTTAGGTAGGTACAGTCAAGTGTAATAATATGTATCTAGACAAAGTTTCAAAAATAAGTACCATACGCTCTTACGCCAGCGTAATAAGGTTGTGGGACATATTTTTGAGAAGTTCCTATCGATACTTATTTTTGCACTTGACCGTAGGTACGTAAGACACTTAACACTAGTTAATATTTTGCTTTATTTAAATTCTCGTCTTTTCACACATGCGAGTGGAGAATTGCGAGTGAATGTGCTAAACAAAATAAAATGTGAAAATCAAACATTACTTTCTTAGTGACATTTATAAAAAGGAAATAAACTAAACAACAATCCTGAAATAAATCACTAATAACACCGGACGGATGCACGCACCGGTGCGACTTTATCCGATATCAGGAAATCCAGTTCAGCGATTGAGCTTCTCAATTCAATTCAATTTTTAAAAAGAAATAGCGCCATCGATACTGTCGATGATTCCGCCAACGTCGAGGTTGAAGAAGACAGTGTCGTTATTTATTTAACCGTTGTTCGGTAATTGGCATTGTTCATTTTTTTTAAGCTGTGCTTTTAACACCTTTATTTGATAAAATGGACTATTTCAAGCAACTAATTTGAATATTATGCTTTTACGTAGCTTTGTTAATTAATAATAAATATTTTTTCGCTGTTTGATAATTCGTGAAATTAGACAGAATCCCAATTGCCTTCGTTCGGCTGGCTGTTAAAAAAAACGGCTTTGTCTATGGTTGTGTCGATTTGACAGTGACAAGTGACAGTTGCCATAGCTAAACTTTTTTTTTTCATCTTTGTGGCAAACATTCGATGCTGGATGTCTAAAAACCGGGTCGTTCGGTCAAACAAAGGTTCAAAGTACTTTTCCAAAAATATCTGCAATCATAAAGTATTTTTGAAATCGGACAAGATTAATCGGATAAATGATGGTTTTCCTCGAAATGGTTTTCGCATTGGAGCATACTAAAAAAAATGAACAATGCCAATTGAGCTTCTGCGAAGCCGTGTTGTTCGCAGATCACCTACTGTTTCAAACTGTGGCAGACCTATACAAGTTAGCTTACTGTTCACCCCGCTCTAATGGCATTGAGGTAAATACCAAGCTATCGGCATCTAATTTCTTCCCGATGCACATAAATCAGTACATAACGGCCCAAACTATTGTTTATTGTGTTGGTTGCCTTGGGATCGCGCGATTGGAGTAAATAGGTGCTTTTGTTGTTATATATCTAGTTACTGAACGTACATAATTTACTGTCGGACAAAGATTGCTGAGCCACTATGGAACTTTTTCACAGTAAATGTGAGTGGCGTTACATTGAGCTGTCAAGGAAAACCATTGGAGGCTGTAAGAACGTTCTACGATGGGTTACCAATTTATTCGATAGGTAGTATAATACTTAACGGCATACAATTTGGCCTAGTTTCCATACGAAATAATAATACAAGACGTCCAAAAACTATTCTGGAATATTTTTAAGCAGGTAGGTAACAAAAGAAAAACATAGAATTAACCAATTGTTTCTCTTCCCCCGCAGATGGTCGCCCATCGAGGGAATGGGCGCAAGTCTTAGGAATCGTGTTATATGCGATGCGACTAGCAACCCATCACTATTTTGATTTCCCTTTCCACCTATACGCCCTTAATCATGCTAAACATGGCCTTAAGGTTTTGTTACGTTGCTCTGTCTACCCCGGAAGGGATAAAGACGTGATATATGTAACAAAGTATAAAAATATCGTAAAGGAGTTGACTAAACTGAAATTGAAAGTAATATCGGTCAATAAATACGGAAAACAGCGCACTTGGCCGGTTTTTTTAAACACATTTTAAACTACCTAGCTCAGGGGAGGCGAACCTTTTACGGTGGACGTGCCATTTTTTTACAAATAGTATGTGTTGGCTCTGACCTATCATCAGACCTTGTTGTCTTAAGAGTGTATTGTTATATTACCATCATATGACCATATTGTCATTATTGGCGTGCCCGAATTATTTTCACGCGTGCCATTGGTTCGCCATCACTGACTTAGCTTAATTATGAAACTCACCTATCAGGTAGACGCGCATGCGTGAGCCTCTGCATGAGCCAAGCTTGGGAGAGCGCCGGCGGGACCAGGCCCGTGTTGAGGGCCGCCAGTGTAGCTATCATCTGCTGCAGCTGAGGACAAACATAAAGGGTTAGAAATACTGGCGTGCCGATATTGCGCTTTCAGAATTACATAGGAATTTTTTAGAAAATTGGAAAATATTCGTATGGAAATTGCGCGGCTAGCATGAGAGATCGACTACCCGTCTCTTTCTAGAACGAACAATAAGGAAGACGAGACATAGCTCTGATGATACCGTACTGATGTATCGATGAAAAGTTTCCATTATTGCGAAATTTTCAGAAAAGTTTACATGCGAAAATATCAGAAAATTCACAATTTTTTTCATGGAATTTGGAACTTTCCATTTGCAATTTGACAATTTCCTTTATATCATGTAATTTTTTTAAAAATATCCGACTGCTTTTCTAACCTTTTGTAAACCTTCCCTGACAAGAATACACATGAAAGAATATACTAGACCAAAAACAAAAGAACTTTTTCATCTAACTCTGATTGGCAGTCACAATCTTCAGGAGAGGTATGATATGAAAACAATTTTATCGATCAATGGTAGGTAGTATCAAAGAGAAAAATGAGCAAGACTAATATTTTTTGTTGTTATCAGGATAGACTAGGTAATAAAATAAGTTTCCCACATCATTATTTGTCTTGAACCTTCCCTTTTTCGGTTGCTTTCCCTGTTTCAGAAAACCGAACCTATATTCATGTAACTCTTAATGTAATTTAAAGGAAGACAGCTAAAAACATCAGCATGAATGTTGTAAATATATTATTTCCCAGGAGAACGCACGAGATGAGAACGGTACAGAAATGGTATAGAGAGAACAAATTGTATTGGATACAAAAAAAGATCTCGGAGTCATACAGCGGCTGCTTAATTTTCACAGTTCACAGTTCGTTATAATTATGTATGATTGAGTAAAGTCTGCTAAGAGGAAATTAGAAGAAGCATTTGTACTTTTCGAAATAAATTCGGCCGGTTCTTAGACCACATCATTCACTATTTCTTTCTGCCAAGAGGGATAAGATAAGTACCTATGGAAAGAGATAGATCCCGAATGCCCGTGTACCAAATTTCACTTAAATTGGTTCAGTAGTTTAACCGTGAAAGCGTAACAGACAGAGTTACATTCGCATTTATAAAATGTATTCACAAAGGTGCTACCGCGAAACCCTGTCGCAATTGACAGGCCGCCGTCACGCAAACTCAAACGATATGTCACCTTATTGCGATAGGGTTCTACGGTGGCACGTGCATAAATTTACCTTACTGTATGTTACAAGACAACGGGATGCTCGGATGACCTGCAGGCTTATTACCTAACTCGCTCGCAATCGCCATCGAGTTCATTTAGGCAGTTCATGTTAAGGGCTGACGATTGGCATCGGAATCAGCTAGCTGTCACATTCATACAAGAACTGTCAAAATGAGCATGATGTTCTAAATAGATCTTGAATTATAATGTTTAATAATACTTACTTTAGAACGAGACTACCGGTCGAATAAGGGTTGAGAAATGGATTAATAATAATGGAATAATAATAATAATTTGATTGACATTGTTTAAGTGTGTAATTGTTGTCTTGTCTGTGACATTTGTATTGTCAATGTGAATATTTAAGTTGATTCCCATCCTGTTCTTTTTCAAACACAATGTATATTGTTACTGAATTAATAAATAATAATAATAAAAAAAATAATAAAGATGGCGATTGCGAGCGAGTTAGGTAATAAGCTGTTAAAGTCGCGGGTTCACGGTGGATGCAAGCCGCTTCCAACCGAGGCAACTGCTGTTCTATGGAGGCCTATGTCCGGCTGACATGATGATGGCGGTATGTTACCTGTGCAATGGCTTGTGGCGACTGCGCCTGCAGTTGCAGCTGCAGTAGATGCTGCAGCAGCGGCGGTGCCGCGGCAGGGCTCTTGGCGCCCGACACCGAACTGCTGTCAGACTCCGACGCGGGGCTCTGAAACAAACGAAGAACGGATGATACTTGAACTTCGAAATATCATTCAATATACATCAATACATAACGATGGGTCTTATAAAGAAGCTCAAAGTCACTCAGAGGGCTATGCTTGGAGTTTCTCTGCGGGATCGCATTAGAAATGATGAAATCCGCGCAAGAACTAAAGTCACGGACATAGCTCGAAGAATAGCTAGACTTAAGCGGCAGTGGGCAGGGCACATCGCCCGTAGAACTGACGACCGAAGGGGCCGAAAGGTTCTCGAGTGGCGTCCGCGGACCGGAAGACGCGGTGTAGGTAGGCCTCCAACAAGATGGAGCGACGACCTGGTGAGGGTAGCGGGAACGCATTGGATGCGGATGGCACAGGGCCGATATGTTTGGCGAGCCTTGGGGAGGCCTATGTTCAGCAGTGGACGTCTTTCGGCTGACATGATGATGATACTCGTACATCAGGGTTTCTTGAAGTGGGGTCCATGGATTAAGGGGAAAGATGTGTGCCGGGGTCCGCAGCAACACAGTTAACCTTTAACATGGTTAATTAGTAATTCTTGATTCATTTGATAGTAGCTATCATTTGAAAAACAGCGCCTTCTCTCGTCCCTGGTGAGCAGTAGATGTTCCACGGGAGTTTGTAATTGTGTCGTACAGACGCATCAATCAAACAGATGACGCTTAGCGGACAATTCGCATGGTAACAAGGTCACGTGACAGCTAGTAACAGATAGAAAAATTCGAAGGACTACCCATCTGCTATGGGTGGTGTAGGGGTATAACACGCGTTACGGAATGACTAGGATCCGGGTGCGACTCCCGGCCATAGCTTTACATTTAGGATTTTTCTGTGTTCTAATTTTCAGTGTCCTTTAGAATTTTTTTATATTTATTTAGTGATATTTTCACTTATACGCCCATGATCATTCTAAACGTGGCTTTCTAGGCTTTGTGCCTAAGGCTGTGTCTACCCCGTAGAGGATAAAAATGTGACTTATGTACGTATGTACAATTTGTGACAACACCGGAAGTAGGTACATACACACGGGGTAGACAAAGCCTAATGTGACAAGATCTACTAGGCCACGTTTAGCCAGATTGTGGGCGTACCTATAGATGGAAAATGGAATCAAATATACCGGAAATATAGATTGGCAAACGCAATAGCGTTATTGATTTGAACATCTGTCAATTAAATGCTTCAAGGTTCAGTGGTCTTTTTAATCAGCCATCATAAATCGATGTCGACATCTTAATAGACTAAACAATGCCACGGGTTTGTTGGTTGCTAAAAACAAAAGAAATCAGGCGGTTTTGTTTTCCGGTTTCAATTGTTTCATTTGCACGACGACCTTTATGAGAAATCTGTTATTATCCTGTTTATTATACCTAGTAGGTATTGTAAGAACTTGAGTTTGTATATACAAATCAACTCGCTGGCAGGTGGAAATGGAAGAAACAAGGTCTTTCTTTATGTCATTACCTGAACAGCTGCCTCCGAAGGCATAACTGCTGTATTATAGAATGTATAAAGTTCAAGAGCTTAAAGTAAAACACGGTCAAAAGCTTGATGATATTTTATTTATAAACTAGCGACCCGCCCCGGCTTAGCACGGTATATTATGCATGTATTATACATATAAACGTTCCTCTTGAATCACTCTATCTATTAAAAAAAACCGTATCAAAATCCGTTGACTGGTTTTGAAGATATAAGCATACATACGGACACGGGGACAGAAAAAGCGACTTTATTTTATACTATGTAGTGATGATAGTGATGATGATACCCAAGCCCCAAGCGCCAAGACCCCGTACTTTCTGCATAACCCCAGGAGTACCCTCAATGTAGACCTGGCTACAACCCTCGGAGCCTTTCAGTATTTAGTAGAAAATAAAGCTCCATTTTCAAATTATGCGATTATCTGTGGTATGTCTTGTAAAAAAGAATAAGTCTTTTCTTTCAAAAACTCCAGTACGGTCGTGTCTCGCGAGCCTGCCTGTGGAACGCCACGTTTACATTTGCAATTTTGGGTACTGGAACTTGCAACAGTTTTGGTTACAGTTCGTAGATGATCCGGGTCTATAATAGTGTATGTATAGCATGGGGGCTATTGCGTGCGAATTTGCCACTAGGGGCGCTAGTGTCGCGTGAGCTCCAATAACATTCACTTTTCACTGGTTGTCGGGCTTCGTGACATAAATTATAATTTCTTTCATTTACCTGTTGAAGTGATCTTCGTGAAATTATCGCAAGTTTGGATTATTTGGCGATGAATTTGAACGCTTTCGGAACAAAACGGAACTGCACAATATTGCGGCATAACTCGATATGATGATAGTTATTTATAATTAATAAACTTAATGAGATTCAAGATTTAAAACTTTGTTTCGGCGCCGATCTTATAAAGTCGCCTTTGACAGCTACCTCTGGACCTTAGTCAACAGTGGCGCCAACTGGTGAGCAAAGAAACGATAGTCCCCATTAGTATAATATCCTCAGTTTGAATTCACGTGGTCTAACTAGTCAATATTCAAGGCGTTCATGATTAGCGAACTGTCAAGGTGAGCCCCGCGTTGTGCGTCACTCGGCTCTGTTGTGGAATATTTTATATGGATAGATAAAAAAACATTATAACAAGCAGGTAATTAAGAGCGAAAGGTTGTAGATTTAGCGATTTGTCGCTAGATCAGTGGCCCGATTTTTGAAAGCACATCACTTGAAAGTATACCATTCGAAAGTGGTATAACACACACACACACAAATCACATCTTCATCCCTTACGGGGTAGACAGAGCCTAAGGTAACAGGTACCTACAGGCCACATTTAGCAAGATTGTGGGCGTATAGGTGGAAAATGGAATCAAAATAGTGATGGGTTGCTAACCTCATCGCCTATAACATGATTCCTATTATAATCGCCCATACCCAAAGTGGTATAAATCTGTTTATATCTTCAAAACTACAGCTCTAATAAAATTTTTGACTAGGTCACAAGATTAATGAGAGCCACAAGTATCTTCTAAGCCACTCGTATTTCAAATTCAAGACTGTTTTTTCACCACTTTCGAGTGGTATTTTCGCACATGTGCTTTCAAAAAACGAACCCCTGGTGACTTTTAGGACTATGTTAGCGCAATTTTCAAGCTTCTCATACATTTTAGCGACTTTTTTAGCTGGTGTCGGTGGAAGTTATTTTCTACAATCTGGCGACTTATTTTAAACTAGCGGTTCCCCGCGACTCCGTCTGCGCAGAATTCGTTTACCGCTATCCCGCGGGAACTGCGATTTTCCAGGATAAAAACTATCATTATCTGCCCCGAGACTAAAACTACCTCCGTACCAAATTTTATTAAAATCGGTTCGGGTTTAGGCGTCCAAGCGTAAAAGACAGTCAGACAGGCAGAGTTGCTTTCGCATTTAAGATTAGTAGGGATTTGCTAGCAAAAGATGAGTGGCAAACAAATACTTAACTACTTACGTACTACTAAATAATAACGGAAAATGGTCGCTTCTGGTTTATTTTATGTTCTATGGTTGGCCTTAAGGCATGTAAAGCCGGGTACTCACCTGCGAACTGTAACCGTGACTGTTGCACGTTACAGTAACCAAAAACCCTAGTGTGGACGTAGCTCGCGATCCTGCTAATGTCGAATTGTCGAATTCCGATATTTTTATAGACTTCTAATTTGGCACAGCACAAGTAAATGGAGTCGAAAATAATTTATGTTTTTATTTTTTAATAAATATAATAAGTTGGTCAGCTAACAAGATCAGAAGGATTGTTAACGGCACGTTAAATATTACGCAGATAATTAATAAGAGTAATTAAAATACGTTTTCCTGCAAATGGTGATTAAAAACAGCCATTTTATTTCCTGGTTTAGAGTTAGTACCAGTTAGACAAGAAAATACTTAAAGTAGGTATTAAGGTTTTAGCGCTAGGTAAGGTTGAGTTATTATCTTTATTTCCAAGTTATTCTAACACTTGGTAAGAAATAGCCGTGGGTTTTATTAGGTTGGTTTATTTTAAGAAAATGCCTCACAACGTTCTCACTTAATTTTACCCCATTTAAGGCCTAAATAATAATAATAAATTTAGTTATTTACTTTCAAATCTATATGACTTAGGTACTGGCAGATATAAATATTTCATCTTACCTACTAAGGAAAAAAAAATCGTCTATTGTTTATTGGAAATGGCAAACGTTGAAACTAGTAGTAGATAGGTACCTATAAGGTTTTTTATAAGACCTTGCGGTTGTTTTTTTTTCAGATAGCTTTTGAACATTTTCACTATAACAGTCAACGATTGCTGTTAAGTACACCACAAAACTAAACAGTCTCCCGACCAAATTCAAATATTTTATTATTTTAAAGCGGCATCAAAAAAAGTTTCTCAGTTCATCAACTTCTTTTCTTTAAAGTAGAAGTATTTAATAAATGCTAGAGTGTGTTCGCGAAATTTCTCGAGAAATTATTACGAACCTAATAATTAAATAGAAACTTGAGAACCAGTTCTAACATCCGTTGGCAATTCGCAGCTGCCATTATTTGAACGTAAAAAACTGGCCACATAATTTACCGTTCGCCAAATGGTAGGGTCTACACATTCTAATTCTAAACGTGGCCTCGACCAATAGGCGGCCGAGGACGCGCAACATGGCGGTCGTGGGAACCGGTTAATGGGCCGTTTGAATTTAGAATAGCATTTTTTGTACGCGTTCGTTAGGTTCGATTAACATTTCGTTCTTTTGTTTTTTTTTTCATAGAGTGATGGTAAGTACTAATTAGTGTAAGAGATTTTTTGAAATTGTTGTTAAATTACCGTGTTACTACAGTGATCTTTTAAAAATATATTTTTTAAAATATAGTACCTAGTAGGTAGTAAGTTTGTCAAGCAATGCCGCCTGTTAAAATAGATCCAGATTTTAGGGTATCTACCGAATTTTATTTTGATCGGTTAAATAGGTAGGCACCTCCCTGATTTAATAGGATTAATTTCAGGAAGTATAATATTATACTTTGTTTTTTTTTAGCAAGAGGGAAGAAGGTTACAATTTTGACATGTATTTTGTATCAAAATTATTTTACCAAATTCTCTTAAAAATTAGTTAGGTACTGTAAAATAACAAATCAGAACACCTACCTACCTATACTTCGGTTTTTTAGCATTAGAAAAAAGGTAAACATTTTGACATCAGTTAAAAATGAATAACAGCAAGTTACAATTTAAAATCCCTGGAATACTGAGATTTGTTATGTTACGGATTTATATTTTCCAGTTATCAATTTTTAAAAAGTGTTTTTCTATAAAAAGGCATGTCAAAATTGATTACTTAGCTTCTTTCTCCTGATTAAAAAACCAAAGTCGCTAGAGGTAAAGATGGGGATTTGGTACCTATTAATTCAGTGCCTGGGCCTAACTAAGAATCCGTAGATTGCTTTGCGACAATTCATTAATGAAGCAAACTATAAATAGTGAGTTGCAATCTACGTTATTTCATGGTAGCAACATTAAATTTTGTTTTTTTTGCCTATGGCAACTCTCGCCGCTTGTCTACCGACAATATACGAAAAAACGCACCATCCAGTTTTTTATTTCTAATAATAAAGAACCAAGCAGTATCAGACCCCCAAACCAGTGATTTGTTCACAGTGTAAAAAATCTTGCTTGATAGCTTTTTCTAGTAATTTCGTGTTATGTTACCAATTGAAAAACGGAGATAAATCCTTAACATGACTGTATATCTTTACCCTGAAAATGCATTTTTGATTAAGTAGGCATACTTATTAATTAAAAAAAACTTGTAGGTTAAGTGTGGTATTTTATGTAGATAGCTTTGGTAAATGACACACGAAGTAACAAATTTATCGTATAAAAAAAATGAAGTGCGTTCGTACGTGACTAAATAGCATTATTGTTTTTTAAGGATAATTAAAAACACGTGCAGTTAAAATGACTCAGGTATTTTTAATGTGTATCCATTCTTTACCTAAAATACTTACCTACCTACTTATCGTTAGAAGCCGAAATGTGTCATTTTAACACGTGTAGTAAAATATGCTCTAGGAAAAATGCCATAAATAGTACATTACTGCAGAGGCCGTGAAGTAAGGGATTGCTGGACGAGTTTGGGGTAGGTGGCCGAGTCGAAGACGAGGCCAGATAGAACGAGTCCTGCAATCCCTGTTCCGGCCAAAGCTTGTATAGTGCTTTTCTCAAACAATGTGAGGAAATATTAAAATTAAAATAACTACTAGACAATCAAGTAAATCATAGTTTACTTTTTTCCGGTAGCATATTTTGCATAGCTAAATTTGCCTCCTCTTTTAAATGAGGCGGAGTACAGTTCATAAGTTCCCCGTCACTTTCATCACTAGAAGTCATTTTTATTTCTGTTAAATTATAATAACAATCACTACGAAATACGCATAAGCAGAAAAAAAGATTTTCGATTTGCCACCTTTTTTATTTTTTAAATGTACTAATTTGATCCAGCTATTTGAGCACCATGTTTAACCGCACATAAATATAGTACCATAGATTTTTTTTTATGTCGCAATTATGCTTAGGTACAGATTGTGGTGGTGGTTGGCTGTATGTAATTTTTTCCTTTGCCAATTTAATTTTAGTATAGAAATTTAAAAAATTTGAGCAGCGGACAAAAATGGGTTTTCATACTAACTTTTGTGGCCTAAGCCAAGAAGTAATGTAGGGAGCCATAAACGAGAAACTTCATGTCCTCATATCGGGACATTAACGCATACATTTCCGAGCATGTTTGAGAAAAGCATTTTATTCAAATTCCCTTTACCAACTCAACGAATAAGTGCTATGCTAATTATTCCGACTAAGCTTGTACATTTTTTTTAATAAAAAATCAACTCAAAGCGTCAAAACATAACTCACATACAGAGCGTAAAAAGCGTTTTCACTCAGCTGCAAATAATCTATCATCCTGTATTCAAACACGTCATTTCGACACAAAGAAAACCGTTAAAAAACTCACATGGAACCAGCGACTTCAACTAACCATGAAACTTGTGTTCCATTTCACTCAAAGTGCACAAAGCCAGTTTTCATTACGGCAATTCCGCAGCTTAAACAAAAAACGGAACGCAAACGTGGGAATAGTGTTCGAAAATTCAATTTCGAATGTGGTATGCGAGCGCGCGCGTTTTCTTTTTTTATTTTTCTTTTTTCCTGAGCAGCAATGATTAGTAAAGGCGTTTGTATACTGAGCCTATTTGGTCGCACGTGGCTTGAGGGGTGGGTCTTCACGTGAATTTTCCGAGGTTTCCACCCTCCACGGACCGCCCCTATAGGCTTTTCTGTCCGGCCTATGCTGTTTAACCGATCGGCTTGGGAAGGTGTGGAGTCGATGTATTTTATAGTTTTTTTTTTGAAGTGGAGTTCGATTTGGCAGAAAGCAAGTGATAGAATTTGTGTTAGAGCAAGCGCACACAAAATGGGTCCACTTTCTTTTGTTGCCATAACACACCAATTTATTTATTTTAGCGAAAAGATGCAATAAAAATAAATAAAAACAAGTAAACTTAGGATAAGGTAGGCATTTTAGATTACAATACTTAGTTACCAGCAGCAAAAAAAACTTAAGCGTTTCACATTGAAAGTGAAAGTAAATTTAGATAACCTATCAAACAAGTTTCATCTTAATCCTCTAGGTTGGCAACGCATCTGCAATCCCTCCGGGGTTGCGGGTGTCTATGGGCAGTGGTGATCACTTACCATCGGGTGACCCACTTGCTCGTTTGCCTTCCTATTCATATAAAAAAAAAGCTAATTTAATGCAATGACGTTGTAATTTTATTGAGATAGTAGGTAAATTGCGAGCTAACTTCGCTTAAAAAATATGTATCGACCAACAAAAAGCATTAGAAACTTCGTAGAATTCTGTGATAATTACATCCTGCAACTTGTAACTATAAAAAACCTTCTAAGCAAGCTAATAAACAAGTCAGAACCCGTTAAAACATGCAAAATAACATAAAAAGCTACAGTGAACTACGGTGAATAGGGGAGCTAAAGTATTACCTCAAGGCGTAATCTTTCGAATTGTTAATCGAAAATATGACGCAACAAGAATTCTTGAGTGGATTGTGTTTACACGCATCGCTGTTCTAGGATCTCGTTCAGAAATGTTTGATTGCGCATTTGGTTCACAGTTTTTTTTATGGTACCTACTTATACATATTATCAAATAGGAAAAAATACTAAAGACTATAAAAAATATTTAACTACCATGTACTTTACCGATCTTGTGATAAATAATACAGTAGTGATAGTACTCGTATTAAATTTAATTCAACTCAATTTAATATAATAAATATTTTTTTATGTTCTTGTTAAAATAAAATTAATACAAATTATAATTTAAATTGCAATCTGTAATATTAAAGTAGTTATCTCTATTATTTCGTTCGCGGAACCAAGTTTAGAAACCCCATGTCCGCTTGGCCGCCCTTGTCTAAGTAATTAGCGATCATTCTATAGTTTAGCGTTACGCAGGTGGAAAGAGACTTAAAGACATACATTTGCATTCCCTATTTTAATTATACGACGCAGATGGATGTATGTTGGCCATTAAATGGAAATATAAAGTGATTTAGAATACCTACATAAGAAATTGTTTACGGTCATAAAACCTGCAATTATAGTTTGCATCAATATTGGAAGCAAATTGGTTTTAAATAAGAAAAAAACAGAAGTTGCATTCACACTTTCTTACCCTAAAGGAGAAAATATTTTTGTTATTCAATAACTAATGTTTGAATTAAAACATTGCACTAAATAAAAACTATAAAATATATATAATAAAGCCCTCTCTACTCCTTTCTCTGTTCCTGCCTACTTTTCGTTCAACGCCTACACGCTCACTATTTTACTAACGCCGCGGCATACCCAAACCGATCCGTATCACGCAACTTTATGGTTGAATTTAGCTTGCACTACTTTTTACGCACTACCTCTCTTTCTAGCATTAATCAAAATGTGAGTTTTCTACTTTGACGTAGAATCGTAGCAAATGGATAAGGCATTGTTTCATAAATTGAAACTATGGTTTACTAAGCAGCCAGTGTTATTAGAGCCGTTCCCCCTCCCTCTGTGCATACAAAGGCGGGTGTATCAGGGGGTTTTTGTTTAGGGTTGTAGGGGTCTCTGTAAGCTGGTTGGCCTAAGCTTGTTTTAGACAAGGTTCATAATTGCCGTTCTAGGCTAAAGGGTTTACAATAAACTGTAATTAGTGAGACAGTGATTAGAAATTAAATGCATTGTCATTTTGTAGGGAGTTATAATGCTATGTTTAGTTTTATTTACGGTCAATGTAACGTAGAATTATGTCGTAACATTTAATAAAGTGATTTTATTTCAATGTTTAGTCTTTGTCTACAAATTTATGCAATATTATTAATTTAATATTTGTATAAACTAAAAGCATGAGATATTTTGTTTATACAAAAAGTAGTTGGTACTTCATAGGTACCTATTTATATTTAGGAAAAAAGGATAACAATATGCCACAAAAGCTTAACACGAAACAAGCAATTAATCCAATATTATAGGCAGTAATTTAGTAATTTTGTTAAATTCACACACACACAAATCACGTCTTTATCCCTTACGGGCTTGACAGAGCCTAAGGTAACAAACAAGACCTAAAGGCCACGTTTACCATGATACATACATACATACATACATACCGTCACGCCTCTTTCCCACAGGGGTAGGCAGAGACTACTTTGTTCCACTTGCTACGATCCTGACATACTTCTTTCGCTTCATCCACATTCATCAATCTCTTCATACATGCTCGTTTACCATGATTGTGGGCGTATAGGTGGAAAGCGGATCAAAATACGGTTTAAAGTCATGATCCCTGTGCCCATTCCCTCGATTGTCTTTTACCATCTGCGCGGGATGAAAAGCAACTGGTACATTCTGTTTTTTCTTTGCCCAGACCAGCATGGAAGCAATTAAATTCGCTTATTAAAAAAATATTTTATTGTTTTACTCCATTTCTTTTTAACCCGTTGACCGGTTGGCTAATGGCGTTTATTATGTAACCGTTCATTTTGCAGTCAACTATTTATAGGCGACTCGTACAGCTGACATTGAACTCGTTGCAATCTATTTTTATTGTTATTAGTGCAGTCGAACCACATTGTTTTTAAAAGACATTTTTTTTCAATTTTACATACATACATACACATACACAAATCACGTCTTTATCCCTTACGGGGTAGACAGAGCCTAAGGTGCAAAGACCACGTTTAGCAAGATTGTGGGCGTATAGATGGAAAAGGAATCAAAATAGTGATGGGTTGCTAGCCTCATCGTCTATAACATGATTCCTATGTCGCCAATTCCCTCAATGGGCTTTTACCATCTGCGCGGGAAGAGATGCAACTGGTACATTCTATGTTTTTTCTTTGCTCCCAGACCAGCGTGGAAGCGACAAATTTTAACTTTTTCATAAAAAACTTGCACCCAATCGAGTGAAACTGGCTTCAAAGCAATTACACGTAATATGCAAAATTTTCAAATTTTTCCGGAATGTTTCGACTGAACACTTACAAAGATTTTACATTAAAAAAAACCATCGAGTATATTGGCGAAAAACTTAGTAATCTTTATAGGCGCGGCTATCAAACCCATCTCTATTTTGATTCCCCTTTCCACCTATACGCCCGCAATAATGCTGGACGTGCCCTTTAGGTCTTGTTACCTTAGGGTCTGTCTACACCGTTGGGATAAAGATGTGATTCATGTATGTATGTATATTCTATAGACATACACACACAAATCACGCCTTTATCCCGTGGTCGTATAGGTAGAAAGGGGAATCAAAATAGTGAAGGGTTGCTAGCCGCATTTATAAAAATCATGATTCCTATGCCCATTCTCTCGATGGGCTTTTACCATCTGCGCGGGAAGAGAAGCAACTGGTACATTCTATATCTATGCTCAATACAATAAAATTCCCTCAACGCAGTAAAAACAGACCACCACTTAAATATAAGTAGGCAAAATAACACACGCACAATTTCTCCCCGCAAGTCGTTTTTGAGCAATTGACAATGAAACTGCTCCCGCGACTCCCACGGCGCAATCAAAGAATTATAGACAGCAAAAAGTTCACCGTAACAATTATTGGGTACAACGCGATGTTTATCGTGTGTAGAGCTATGTTGAAGGAATTGAAGGTGCAACTCTATTGCTATGACGATATAATGAAGAATTAGTGATCGTAGGAATCATGTTATAGGCGATGCGGCTAGCGACCCATCACTATTCTGATTCCCGTTTCCACCTATACGCCCACAATCATCCTATACGTGGCTTTTGTATCTTCTCTCTTTTCGGAATCAAACGACGGAAGACAATTGGCTTTCATAACTTCAATTAACAAAAATCAGCTACCTTGCATGTGACAGCTAGCTGATTCCGATGCCAATTGTCAGCCCATACATGAACTGTCAAAATGAGCACGATGGCGATTGCGAGCGAGTTAGGTAATAAGCCTACTGGTGTTTTTTAAAGGAAAGCCTAAGGAGGTTCTGTATACGGCTAAAGACGTGATTTAAGTAGGTACTTATGTATGTATAAGTACCAAATCGACAGGACCAAGTTGTTAGCCAATTCCTGCATCATCAATCACAATTTAAAGGCTATGTTTATTCAATATATCCTATTATATGCCTTCGCGATAATTACTAGGCGTTTAGCACATGAGTCAACGCTTTGCGAACTGCGTTTGCTGCACAATGCACTTGGGAAGGCCAAAGGTTGCAGCAAGTATTGATGTCATTTTTGACTCACCTAGCATTTTCGTGTAATTGAAGGTTTTCCACTTTAGTTGTAGGTATTAATTACATTGGTTAAGTACCTACATCAATTATGCGTCAGTTACTCGTGTTTTTAACAGAATACTTAGAAAAACTGCATATATTCAGGTGTTAGCTTGCGGAGGTCCATGTTAAAAATAAATTAATAACTTCACTTTGCTACTCCGCGATATAGTGAGGTCAAATCATGCAAAACAGTCAACCTCTCGTCGAATCCTACTCATGTAGTAATTTTTTTAGAAAGATACCTATATACACATACAGGTTAGACAGGGCCTAAGGTAACAGGTACCTACAGGCCTTATTTAGCAAGATTATAGACGTATCCGTATAGACGGAAAATGGAATCAAAATAGTTGATAGGTTGCTAGCCTCATCTCATATAACATGATTCCTATGATTTTCACCCATTCTCTCGATGGGCTTTTATTCTATATTTTTTCTTTGCTCCCAGACCAGCTTGGAAGAAAAACAACGACAACAGAAAACAAAAAACTACGGAAAATCAACTGAATTGACAATCAGAACCACCACCAACCTTTCTAAGCCAACATCCAACATCTTGAAGCTTCAACATCCACTGAGAATGCATCGGCACCCCACTGGTTCTGTAAAAGCTTTACCCTGACCTGAAGAGTAAGTTGAATCTGTGTAGAAATACAGACGACGGGATCGCATTCCATTTCTCAAAATTTCGGAAGTCGGAATTCGGAAGGATGAAGCGAACCACCTTGAAATGCCAAAAACATACGGGGATGAGGTGTTCCCTGATTGGACGTCCACTTACCAAAACTATGCTGATAACAACTGACAGACGTGAAACTCCTCAACGACGTTCGAGACTCTGCAGCTTGGTCAGCAAAAGCGTGCATTGAGGGGTCACCCAGGTAAGCAGCGGAAGGGTGGCGCACCACAATTCGTATGCATTGCCTACTCTAACGCACTAGGGTATGGTGAGAAGTTCACTAACCTGAGCGCCTGCGGGCCTGGTCTCCCCGCCCCCCTCACCCTCGACGCAGAAGTAGCATTTGTCTGAGGGCTTCCAATCCGTCGGCTCTTCCACCATCTCGACCTTCGGCACCGTTGCTGGCCTCTTGATCAGACTCTCCAGAATCGTCTCTGGCCTCTTTTCTTCCTGCAAAGAAGGGTATAATTGATCAGGGATTACTTGGCAGAGTTACCACAAGTCTGACACATAATTATTTATGTATTGGTATTGTCTACATTAAGTTCACACTGACCCTGACTATCTAACATTAAAAACTACTAAACTCATATCTTAAGGCTATGATTACACTAAACCAAACCTAGCACAACCGTCTCACAAGAAAACGACGATTTACGGATGAGACGGTGTGTGAGCTAGATATGTTTGATCTTCAGTGGTACTGTCTCCAGGTTCTCAGATGTGAGGGCTGGAGTCGTCGCTGTAAGGTTTACCATCTAGTTTTGATGGAACCTCGTACCATGATTGTACTGAAGCTAAACTAAATCTTATTGCCGTGGAACAATATGCAGTGTTAATCTTTGTCTTCCGCATCAGTTTTTCTGTAGTTTAACAGTGGTGAAGTAACCGCTGTAGCTTAGCCAACTGCACACCTTAAGTGGCAGTAGGTGGGGTACATTGCTCTTAGAACTGATAGCCGTTGAGGCCATATCGAAAGACTAAGATAGACGGATGATCTGGTAAAGATCGTGGAAAGACATTGGGTACGGGTAGCACAAATCCTATCGTTGTGGAGAACCTTGTGGAAGGCCTATGTCCGGCAGATCTCCCGGCTGATAATGGATGGTGATGGAGGGTGGTGGTGTCTCACCTGCTTGTCCTCGTTGATCTGCTCGATGGTCTTGATCTTGAGCGCTGGAGGAGGATCTGTGGAGGGCATGGAGTCGTCGCTGGAGGGTTCGCCGTCTCGTTTCGGTAGGATCGCGTCTTGGTAGAGTTTCCATTTTCGGCGACCCATCAACTCCTCGGCCACCCGTTCTAGACCTGGAATGAAGGGAAATGTCGGTTAGTTATGCTGACAATTAGTCATTGCTTGAACAGCTGTGAAGCTGAAGAAAGGGTGCGTTTTTGGAAACCTTCATCAGGATCAAGACAATGGGTGAACGCATCCGTGTTTTAAAGTAGTTGTTATAAATGAGTTTTGGTGAGATCTTAAAAAGTACAGTAGTTTTTTTTATAAGATAGGGGTAGACAAACGAGCAACCAGGTCTCCTGGTGGAAAGCAATCACCGCTGCCCATAGACACTCTCATTTTTTTGAAGACCCCTAGTTGTATCGATCCGTGAAAAGTGGTTTGAAAAATGTCATCGAACCCTGGCTTGCTCAGTTATCTCTTTAATTAAGCAATAATTTGATTTATTGTCAATTAGTGTCACGATAGAGTCAGTAGTGACATGAATATCTGCTTGGATAATATTACGGTGACAATATTTATTGGTTTATTGGAAAGTAGATAGGTAAAGTAATTTTACATGAATTTGGGATTACACTAGTACCTAAGTAGTTAAGTAAGCAACTAAGGGCAACGGCATTGAACATAGATAAGACGATGTTCGTATGAAGTCATCCTCAAACTAATAATATTAGTAAGACAGGTCTACACCCTTGAATAGTGAAACACCAAGAACTTAATAATGAACAAAAAAGGAGATCCAATGCGTATGAAATGTCAGAGCTGCGAATCTAATTGTGAATATATTACAATAAAACATCACGTCTAACACCCATGATTTAAATAACAATGGTAATGGAATAATTACCATAAAAGAATGATTGAACAAATGACGACTACATCCGGGATCGGCAACCTTTTAATATTGAATATTATTTTTTACTGGCACGCAAAAATACGTATGATATCTTTTAATGCTTTAATAGGTACTTTGGATATTAAAATGCTGGTATAATAATAAAAAATACTACTGTACGTATCAGTAATTAATTAGTTCAATACGCCTGGAATGATATTTCAAAAACCATTTTCGATAACATTAAATACGCTGCGATCAAAAAGAACTCATATTTTACTTTAACGACGCAGTAAATGCCTCTACTCAATCAATAAAAAATACCCGTATCTACTTCTATAGGAAATATTTGAACAAACTAACGAGCGTGTTTACCAATTTTTTATCGTTACAACTGTGCCATTACCCCTTTGATGCAATAAAAACTGTAAAGCAGTGCCGGGAAGCGAGAAAAAATACTTTTTGCTGCTCCACAGACGATTTTTGCCGAAAAAAAGTGATGTACCTTGTAATTTTCCGGTATTTTGCCGAGTTTTGCCGAGGTGTACCGAACCGAGACGCTCAGTGGTAAAATTGTAAAAACGGTAGCGATGAACTGCCATCACTGACGTAACTAGCATAATCGTAATGGGAGTGCAAGAATGTTGCTAACTAACAAGACATATTGACGTATGAGGCCTACACCTGTGGTATAAAGACTTGATTATTTACACAACGTTGTAATAAGTATGGTCTGTTTCATTTAAAATGACGAAAGTACTTAAAACCGACATCTATTGTTCAATTGTTAACTTCAAGTGGGGTTGTAAAACCATTAGCGTCTGTCCAAGTATATCTACCGTGAACAAACAATCTTGATAGTTTTGATGTTGTTGGCCGGTATTACACTAGATGACGTGCGTTTCTAAAATAATAATTATATACTGTATCAAAATCACTTTGCACAATTGTTTAATAGTAGGTATAAGAAATTTTTACCTGAGTGTTAGCCGCACTGTAATTGTATATGGAAAACAATACACCTATTATACTTAAAAGGGTCCAATTCAGGTAATAAACAATAATCAATAGGAGGGGATATTTTCCAGGCTAAAGTACAATATTTTTTTAGTGTCTAACGGGCGTATTAATAATCATATTTTAAATAAAAATTAAAATCTTTCATTTCAAAGATCAAGATGGGTTGAGCTACTCCAGTACAGGTGCCATACTGCGGTCAGTTTTTTTATGTCTCTTTGTTATTTTTTCCTTTCATATTCAGCAACAAAAGAAGTTGTAAAATCCCGCGTTAATTGCATTTCGTCATTTTAAATAAAACAGACTATACCTATGCTAACTGTAACCATATCGCTTTTGGCTGAGAGAAAAAATCTTTTTCGGTTTAGGTTTACCGTGCGAATAAATGTTACAAGCTGTATTAATTCTATTAATAGGTACCTACGACTATGGCATAAGCCTAACTCTTGTTTAAATCAATTA
This sequence comes from Pandemis cinnamomeana, assembly GCA_932294345.1. NCBI lineage: Eukaryota > Metazoa > Arthropoda > Insecta > Lepidoptera > Tortricidae > Pandemis > Pandemis cinnamomeana. The sequence continues at coordinate 2,853,395 of OW028724.1, read as the reverse complement.
ATTTTTGTCTTATAACATACTATACTAGCTGTTGCCCGCAACTTGGTCTGCATATAATTCGTTTATCGCTATCCCGCAATTACGCAATTTTCCGGGATAAAAAGTAGCCTATGTGTTATTCCAGACTATAATTAATCTATCGGTGTCCAAATTTCATCCAGATCTGTCCAGGATTTCATAGGTTTTCTGACAGAATGTAGGTACCTACCTACCTACGTTAAACGTCGGTTATGGTTGAAGTTGCATAAAATAACTTGAAACAACTCACACTTATTCTTATTAAATGTATTTCAACGTTGTTTGTTAGTTATTTAAATATCTAAAGAGACCTGTATAAGGACTTGTACTTGGTTCTCTAAGCGTAATTAGTTTTAACTTACTAACAGCTAGGATATGCGCAATTATTTTACAAAAAAGGTTTTTTTAATTGTGCTCTGTAACCCGGAAAACAAATAATGACTCAATTAGATAGGTAACGCGATAATAGAATTAGGTATACATGTAAACCCTCCTCTTGAATCACTCTATCTAATAAAAAACCGCATCAAAATCCGTTGCGTAGTTTTAAAGATCTAAGCGTTGCTTTGCTTTTTCAAGTGCAAAGAGAAGACCTTTTTTGTAACATTGACGCATTTACAGCACGTGTAACTAATATAGTTTGTGAGTAGGTAAGTACCGCTCAAATAACTAGTACACGGAAATTGTTATTTACTTCCGTACGATAATGTTGACAATCTTTTACAACAGTTAATAAATTAGTCATCAAAAACGTATTATGCTTCTATTCATTACCACCCACACCAATACACTGAAAATGTAACAGCGAAGCTAAACAATTTAACATTCAAAAACTCTTTAAAAACAACAAAAGGCCATTTCGACAAAATGGCGTGACAAACATATGATATCTAACAAAGGAGACTGTGTCAGTGCATGCTGCCTACTGATTGGCTAAAACTGCGATTAGACTAGACTGTTTCAAGGTCGCCGTGAGTCAGTGCGCGTGTGTGCGTACGCGCTGCTGGTGTGCGTGACGGGCGCGAGCGGTGATTGGACGATGATTTAGAACAAATATTAGGTTGTCAGGGGTACGGAACGGGATGACACATGTTTGAATTTTAAATGAAGTTGCTATTGTGCGGTGTTAATTTTGTGTTTTTTTTTTAGTTATTACTAAAAAAAAACACAAAATGGTGATGTTATTAGATGACTTAAGTAGGAATTGAATTAAGATTATGATTGAAAATGAACGTAAGAGAGCGGATAGATTACCTACAAAAAATATAAGGAGCTAGTAATTAAATACTTTTGTGTGAGCATCACATGTATGTATAATATAAAATTAAGTAAACAAAACAATAACAATAGATACCTACGGTATACCAATCCTTGGCGCGCAACATATTTGAAATAACAAGAATAAAAATGCGAAGGATCAACTAAAACAATTAGTACTTAAGTCAACATCAAACAGCACGTCTTTGCACTTCGACGAAAGGCATCTGTTCAAGTTCTGAGCTCTGACGCTATTCCACGAATAACTAAACAAGCTTAGCAAGACCTTGACGAAACGTATAATAAATTATTTACCTCAACAGAGCACCAATCACAACTCTTCTGACTTGCCCCACGGCATAACATAAAGTGATTCAACGCGGAAATGGCCGACGTCCTTGTTTGACACATCGCGAATTGCATAGTCGAGATTATTCGCACATTATCATTATTAAATAATGCCCTTCTATAGCTGCCGGCCTATTAAAGGATGTTATTACTTTATGGTTAAACATCATTTTTAACGCGCCTAGAATCGCTGTTATGCTTCTGTGGGAATATAGTATTATATAAATTGTAGCAGGATGTCTTTCATGGGCCATAGTCCAGTGTTTAGTTAAAAATACCCAGTGACCTATAACAACTGCAACCTAGTTCGTAAATGTAGATTTTTGCATTCGAATCTATGGTCTTGAAATGAGTCTAAATTTAATTCAATTAATTTGGTTCAAAGCGTGTTAGGTAACAAAATGTTAATTGCACCACCTGCCTTAATCTATTCTATCCTTACAATTTCTATGTATGTATGTATAACTCTTAAATTGTACATAAAACATACGAAAATAAATAAACAATTAAAATTTTCTTATAATTTTCTGCATGTTCTAGTCGTATTAACAACAATAGAAACTCCTTCATGCTAGATTCTAAATTACCAACCTTTAAAAACATATCCTTAACAAAATTATCATTTAAACAAAGGTGTGGTAAAACAATAATCTAGGCATCAGATAAAGTGGGCTCTTAAATCTCGGCAAAGACAATGAAAGGCCGGATGCGCCTGCGACGACCTCCAGTCCGTGATCATGCTATACATTAGTTTGACAGGCAAACACAATGCCAGGACGATTTGAGCAAGTACGAAACAGACGGTACAGTTAAAATGTCAAAGGTAAAGCTATGTCACAAAACTAGTGCCTTTTAGTCCCTAATTCTACACAGTAGGTACCTTAAAATTGTTCCCGAATATTTCAAAAGATGGTTGCGTTAGTTTGACATAGCACCATCATCGTTTTTTTAGGATTCTTTAAATTGTGTCAAAGTGGTGACTTAATTTTGGATGAACAATAGGTAGATATTTGTATCACAAAAATGTTTAAAAATTCAATTTGTTATCGAATTGAAAAACTGTTCTATTCTAGTCAAATGAAATAAATTAAAATTAAAAACTATGAGAAAATAACTAACTTGGTATACTACTTAATAGAGTAGACTTGCCTCGACGGTTTAACGCGTTTTATGCATTTAAGAAGCTATTGAACTAAACCAGGAGTGTTAATGTTTATGTTTTCTTTGTTTAATGGGATATACGCACGGTACGCGTGGTGTCTTGTCAGCAAAACGTTTCATCTCGCTTTTTGCCGTACTTAGGCTCACTTACTTACTTTTTTGAAGCGCTAATTGCTCAATAGGCAAGTTAAAAATGGGAAAAAAACGGAAATGCCTGTGCCAACAAGCACGCGAATTAATGAAACACAACGATAACTGACGAAAAAAATAATAGCATTTTTACCATGGCACGTTGCTTATCTGTGCTCCCATCGCACTCACGCAACCAGTGGAAAAAAATGAAAGCCATCGATCTTACTCTATGATAACCATTAATTGTTACCGACGAAAACACGCCGCCTCTTTAAATTATCTTCGCATCTGTTGCTGTTTTAATATGAAAACTTTAATTGCGCATTCGAATTAACAGTATGAATTTCGAAGCGAAAAATGTAATTAAAAAGCACTTAGGATTTAAAGGTTACGTGCCTCTGGAATCGAACGCGAGCCATTTGAATGAGGAATTAGAATAAGATGGCAAAAAATTATGAGCATTAGAAAGAGAGAGAACGCGCACGGCGGGAGCGGGAAGCGAGACGTCCGCGATCCGCTATTGGCTGACCAGTTTTTATGCTTTAGTTCCCCTAATCTTCATTTCGAACATCTGCTACGCTAATGCTTATTCGAAATAGTTCTTTAAATTTATCGTTGTAAGAACTCATTTGCTGTTGGCTCGTGGCGTCTTCTTTTTTTTAATTTGTTCTCTATCGGTCAATGTACGCGAGTAACAATTTTTTCTCAAAAATGTCCGTTAAAGTCGTCATTGTTAACTACATATCAGAACAGGAAGTTAATTGTTGCCGGTCAGTCCAAAATTAAAAAAAAAAAAACATTACTGTCGTGCTAAACTCGACAGTAATGTTGCATACAAATTCCATTACTGTCTAGTTATTAACTTTTTAAAAATGCAAATCACCATTATAAAATAAAGGCACAAGACTTAAAACATCAAATAAAAAAAAAAAGCTAGTACGACAACGTGTTTATCTGTATCTGAAATAGCTTTAGGTGTTCTGGGTAGAAAAATACACTCTTCAAATGCCATTGATAGAAAAAGGCGGCAAAGCAAAACAATTTTCACTATTTTATTTTCATTTATTTTTGTTGTTGTTTTATTTTCGATTTTTGAGAAAAGCACTATACTTGCCTCGGCCAGAATAGCATTGCTGGCTTCGTATTATTAAACGGACTCGCAAGCTCGTCCGTTCAAACCAATACTCAGCCAGCAATTGCCTACTTCCTGGCCTAGACAGTAATGTACTATTAATACATCTCTGGGTTCCTTTTAAGGTCAGTTTGTAGGGTCTAAATTGTCGTTTTTTGCCTATCCTACTAATATTATACACGCGAAAGTTTGTAAGTAAAAACTACTGAATGGATTTGGATAAAATTTGGAACGGAGATAGCTGATACCCTAGATTAACACATAGGCTAAGCTATTTTTTATTCCGGAAAATTGCATAGTTCCCGCGGGATGGCGAAAAACAAATTTTTCGCAGACGCAGCTTGTATACCTAATATAATATAGGTACCTATGTAGGTATATCCATGACACAAGCATTGCTTAAGCGATCTGCTCATTATTTTATCGCCAGGATATTTTCTATCCTGGAAAATTTTTACTTATGATGATCATGGTCATGATTGCTGTTAGTTTTTTTTAATTTAAAAAAAAAACATGTCAGTTGTCAAAAAAAAACAAACAAATCTATGAGCAAGTAATACTCAATCACAATACTTATACCTAGCAGAAAAGGCTGACATATATAATTAGAGCTACAATTGAAGTTAATACTTTGTATGCACTGAGCAAACCACAGAGAATACATGAATAGTTTTACAACCTGTAATCATTCATTACTATTTATCGATTCTGTAGCAAAAAATACATTTTTGTACTTAATTTTTATTTTTTCGGACCGAACGTTGGGAACGGCTGGCGCTACGAAGAATCAAAATGGCGTGGGATCTTTTAATTGTGGAATTGATAGCACTTTTCTATAAGAAAGTACTTATTACGTCTTTTACGGTACCTATAACTTCTCATGATCAAAGTTACATACTTATATATGTATAACTAGCTTTGTCTGCGTATTAAAGCTTCCTCTCGAATCACTCTATCTATTAAAAAAACCCCATCAAAATCCGTTGCGCAGTTTTAAAGATATAAGCATACATAGGGACAGACAGACAAACAGGGAAAGCGACTTTGTTTTATACTATGTATCTAGTGATAATGAGAGGTAGGTACCTATATTCTATTAGCTCTCTAAGCTCTAGGCCTCTAGTGTTGCGGGTGTCGATGGGTGGCGTGGTAGCATAGGTAGGGTAGCATCATAGGCTTATAGCTGAGCCACTTGCTCGTTTGCCTTCTTGCCGTATATAACATAAAAAAGCGTGAGGCATTTAATTTAGCTTTCCACGTTTATCTACGGCACTATCGGCCCTTCTTATCGGACACTAAATATCTACTTGCATCTGTCCGTTTTATTATAACACAGAAGATCCATAAAAACGTTCTAAAGTATTAATTGAATGAGCAAACGATTTGTTTCGCGTCAGTTGGGCTGAGAATCGGACAGTTTTTATCGGACAAACAGTTTTTACCGAGAACTTGATTGACTGTGACGGTTGTTCCGATCATTTTACAGTTAAGTCGCTAACCGTGAGTTGCCAAGTTACTTTGACCATAACTTTAAACATAAGCGACGATTTGGCACAGAAAACCTATAAAACGTGTCATTTTTATGCCAAATATGCCCTACATTAGTGATGTAACGAATGTCGTTTTTTAAACATTCGCGAATGCGAATGCGAATGCAAATGTCTGCTACTGACATTCGCGAATGCGAATGCGAATGCGAATGTAGAAGTGTTCAAATTTGGCGCCAATTGTCTATGGCTTTGCTGGCAGTTACGAGGTGCGTTCCGTTTGTATTTTGTTCCGAGAATTGCCGAGCACCTAATACGAACTCATCCAACTGCATTGTCATCCGTAAAATGATGAATAAATAATACCAAATGATAAAGTGAAGACTGTTAATGTGCTTATGAGGTTAGGTTACTTTTTCTTGCATTAAAAACATAGGAAATTAATTTGTTTTTGATTTTATTAACCTACCATTACCTTCAAATTGTTTTTTTTTCTGATATTCATATTCGCAAAACATTCGCAGAAATTTTGCGAATGCGAATGCGAATATCCAAAAATATGCGAATATCCGCGAATGCGAATGCGAATGCGAATATTCGTTACATCACTACCCTACATCATTTCGAAACTGATACTCTTCAAACTGTTGGACCTATATTTATCAAACATTGAGAACCACAGCAAGGAAACTGGCTTTCAAATGAAAAAACTGCACCCAAATCAGTCAATCCGCTTGAGAGCTAGCTGTCACATTCATACAAGAACTGTCAAAATGATCACGATGGCGGTTGCGAGCGAGTTAGGTGATAAGCCTACTGGTTGTTTTTAAATCCACGATCCAGTATTGACATACTAGTATCACGATAATATTGATCGTCTGACCCACGCACCTCACTTTACAAACCTAACCTTACCCCCACGGCCAGTACCTACTTATTTGTAAAACAGTTCTATTTAATTAACCATATTTATTAAATTTTAACCCACCATAATGACGTATTAACCTCTCACAATATTTAAACTAATTGATAACAAACCTAAACAACAATATAAAACGTAACACCTAACGTAAAAGGTTCAAAATGAAACGGACTTTACGGCCGCTTGTTCCCTTTCAAATCTCGAACGTCGTCGGGATCTTGAACCTGCGCCAGCGCACTAGGCCAAGCGCGAGGTTTGTTTGCGTGCAGTTTAGTACTCGCGCGAGTAACTAAGTCGTTCCACAATCATACCCGGTAAGTGGTGATATGGCCTTAAGTTAAGCACGCTTGCGTTGACTTAATTTTGTTTCTATATATATAATATGTTGTATACATTACGTGATTTGACTTTTTAGTTACAAAAAAGTGATGAAAGGAAAATAAGTAATAACAAGAAATATTTTGGAACAATTGACACTTAATTGATCTAGTGCCAAACTCAGTAAGGCTTGTAACATACTTATTATGTGCCCCGACCTGGGATCAAACCCGGGACCTCAAGCTTCATAGTCAGGTTTTCTAACAACTAGGCTATCCGGTCGTCATAAAGAACCAATCTCTTACAAATTCTGTTTTAAATGAATGAATTCCTGCGACAACCAAAATATTAAGTCGTTTCTTGACGAAACTTTTCAGTACAAAAAGTAGGTACTGAAACGGAACAAATTTAGTTTCCATTTAGTTACTACAAGCTGTATAGTTACGACCACTTTTGAAGAGTGTAGCAAAACTGATTACCTTCACGATTAACTCGTAATATTTGCAATCACATTATTATGTGTTTAGTTTTTACTATTTTACAGTTCAATTGGCGAACTGATGACGTAACAATCATTGTTAGTTTATGAATAATATTTGAAAGCTTTGTTGCCTTATATTCATCTCGTTTGCGCAGACGCACCAGCTTAGCAACAAAACAGAGCAGAAGTACATTTTAATACTCATCTAATCAAAATTCGTTCGATGTCTTTCAAGTTTGTTTAGTTTTAATTGTAACATTGTAAAAAAAAAAACTGCTGAGTATAAACCAACTTAACACGTTCGCTGCGATAAGAGGTCTAAAGACCTCCTGCCTGTACTCCCGGGCTGTGCGGTTAAAAATATTGCGGTTTCGCTCTGGTGCGGAGCTCATAGCTTGTATATTTTTATAGGTATAAAAGAGACCGTTATATGGTTCGATTTATATTCAAACGTAGAATTTGGTAAAACCTTAAAAAACACGAGAGGTTTTTAGGCCCCTCATCGCACTGAGAGTGAAAAGTGAACGTTCAGTGCGGATAGGGGGTCTAAAGACCTCATGTAGATAGTACGGGTCTTTTCGCCCCCTCCCGCACCTGTTTGTGTCTATGACAATGAAACTATAACACAGTGATGTGCACTCGTCGATGAGCAATGCCCGTGATATTGAATTTGCCAGTGAGTCAAAGTACGTACATAAGTGAAGACCAAAAAGTTACACACCGTTAAAGCTGCGTTATTACGTAGTTAAAATTCATCATCATCATCATCATCTCAAGCCTGTATATGTTCCACTGCTGGGCACAGACCTCCTCTCAGAATGTAATTTTAACAACCTACTCACGCAGCCCCAACGGTTTGCAACTTTTTGGTCTTCACCCACATACTAATAAGTGTCAATTGTGTATACCTAGTATTGATTAGTGACATAAATTAATGTCTAAATACCCGAGTGCATTTGGTCATTCGTGGGTGGCAATCATGGTCCGTGTAAATAAAAGGTGTAGAAGAATGCTACAATTAGCACAAAATAATCCACGTACTGCGACACTAACGAAAACTCATATGTTTGAAAAAAATTATGACAAACGAAGAAAATGTGCGGGCTGTTATGACAATCTGAGCACTACTCTAACCAGTCAAGAAGCTAATAAAACAGTCAAAAAAATTAAATCATACTGCCGCGATTGTAACAAACCACTATGTCTTAAATGTTTCTATAAAAATAATATATGTACCTAATTAAAGTTATAGATTATAATAGGTCTTTTTAATTCATCGATATGATTGCTTATTTATTGACCACATCCCTAGCAGTAGCTACAAGCGTACCGTGAATTCAGTGCTGTAAGAGGTCTAAATGCCTCCTAATTATTTTCTGTCATTATGTCTTCTCCTTACATCGAAACTCTGGGCGAAGCCAAAATTAGACAGAATAGTCCTTTAGAAACGCTCATAAGTAAGTTTAATATATTTTTTGTGAAATTCGCAGAAATATATGGATTTTAAGTATTCGGTTCCGTGAGTGGTCTTAAGGCCCCTAACCGCACCGGTAAAATCGTACAGTGAAGGCCTAAAGACCTCTTACAGCACTAGTTGAAAGTAAGCAACATTTTAAGCCGCAGCGAACGTGTTAAAGAAAAAACTTTCTCCACGTATTAAATTCCGTCCAAATCTAAGTGTGGTACACACATACTGTACCCACGTCAAATGTCAAAAAGACTTGTAAATGAAAATAGCCTCGAATGTCATTTTTTTCTCTAATTTTTCTGTAATGTAGCGATCTGTGAGTCGACAATGAGCCACCCCCTTGTTAATTACTGGTGCTCGTCATCGACCGAGGAACACTCCATCGAGCATCCCATCAAGAGCTGTCGCTGAACCTTCCTGCTAGGGCAGGGACACTGTCTTTTAATTTTGGAGTGAAAGTGACAAATGACATTGAATCTTGGGATAAAGGAATTCCTTGGCTGAGTATACTTAAAATAGAATTGGTCGTTTAAAAGTACAACACAATAAAATGAAAACAAAATTATATAATAACGAATGACTATAGGTATATTGGCAATTGGTAGGCATTTACGAACGCTGTATTAGGGCCTGATGATGACTCTCTGTCTGTATCGTAGTAATAAATAGAGAGGGGATCATATAACTTTACAAAGAGTGGCGAGGCAGGCCCCTAAATGTGAGTTGCACTAGCTTACTTGTCTTCACTACGTAGTATAAAACAAAGTCGCTTTCCCCTGTCTGTCCCTATGTACGCTTAGATCTTTAAAACTACGCAACGGCACTTAAGTTTTGTTCTAATTACCTAAGGGTTAGTAACTGGCCTAGACAAACGAGTCACCAATAACTTACCAATAAATGACCTAAACTCCCATGACTAGCTCACAGGTGTTGCAAAATTATGCAACATTACTGTTAGGCGAACTATTTTAATATCAACAGCTATTGTACGAAGTCGAGAGGGTTACGTAACCGCTAGTTGACAACTCAACTATTTATATTGGAATTGTTAGCGGAGTGTCGATTTCGAGAATTTAGTAAACTTGTCAAAGCCAATTGTTTGCCTCATACCATCCACATATTGTAAAACAAAATCCTCCACTTCCATACTGGCTCTGTGCACGACAGTAGCGCCATCTATTAGGTATATTGGCATTTATTACAAACAGTACCTAATAAAAAAATGGACGTCAATAAAAAAAATAGTTTTGAGTGTGACACAAAATAAGTTTCCCCCAACTATGCTACGAAAAGAAAATAAACTGCAAAATTTTGAATTAAAAATTTTAATGTAAAATATTCGGATGACCAGAATCCGGGCTCGTTTCCCGGCCATAGCCTTTACTTTTAGGATTTTTCTGTTCTAATTTTCAGTGTCGGTTCAAAATATTTTTTTTGAAAAAAATATTTTTTTGTTGAAATAATCTGGAAAAGTTCTGAGATACATTCATGGATCGATTTCCAAAGTATTGTCTTGCTAAATTTCTAAATTGTGAAGACGTAACAAACAGAGCTTTCACTAGTAAGGCTTTATTAAAAGGCCCATGTAAATAATATAAATAATTATCATTACTCGTACATACGATAATATTCATGATTATGATTATGACATTCAGTATAGCTTCATGTCATAGAACGTAATTGCATTATGACCGTCATTATGATACAGTTGAAATAACTACCGCAAGAACCGACTGGAATGCCGGTCACTTAAATTTAAATATATTTTTTAGGATTCCGTACACTATGACGCGAAAGGTATAGCGAATATTATCTACTATGAGATTTATATTTTTCTTTTTCACAAACTTTTTGGTTTTGTTTGCTTTGCTTTACTTATTTTTTTTTGTTTTTATCAGACTACGGCGAAGCCAAAAGGAAGGGTTGTTTTATGGCTAAGGCTTCGCTGTCGCTTCATCTGTCTGTTGGACTGTTGTAAATAAAAAAAAACAATGTAAAAGATTTAAAATATTTTAAATCTTTAATTTAATTTACGTAACATTAAATGCGTAGTAAAAATATGTACAAAATGGATTGAAAGGGAGTTCACTAGTATTATTACAAAAAAAAAATAGTTGTTTTGAGTTATTTACCCAGTCTTAATAATGACAATAAAAGTAGAGGGGGCTACTCGAAATTCAAAATTTAAAATTCGTAGCATTTTGTTCCTCTCGCTCTTCTATTAATGGCTACTACTAGTGTGAGGCAGACAGCTGTAAAAGTTTTTTTTTTTTTTTACTTTAAAGAAGAGACCTACTGCAGAGAACGTGTCACTTGGAAGCCTGATTCACACTTTCCACTTTTTTAAATAGACGATCACTACTAAACGAAATGAGTCAGTATTTATAACTTTATTCTGAACACAGCAAATTATCTTCTCTTAATTTCACAAAAACGGTACAATTAGGGAGGTCGCGGCATAGTTAAGAACCCATAATTTATTAGACGAACGCAGCCATAAAAAGCAATTTTGCAGGTTGGCATCACTGCCTAATGACAGCTGCCGCGCAATTTTCAAAATGGCTGCCGCAATGTTTCGAATCACATGAATTAGTCGTAGCTTCACCGTTTCTATTTGTTAGGGCCGGTTTTGAATATTGATATAGGTACTCGAGCTTGGTACAAAATAAATGTACCTACCGATTACGTAATACTATTAACCACGTCTTCTATCCCATACGGGCTAGACAGTGCCTAGCATAGCAAGAACAGAAGGCTATATTTAGCGTGATCCTGAGCGTACTTTCCTCGATGGATTTTTATGATGTGCAAAGGGGAGAGATCTGATGCAGATGCTACATTCAATGTTTTTTCTTAGCTCCCAGAAATAAAATGGATTGTTACTTTGAGAAAAAACAGAAGCGTGTGCGGAAAGTGGAGATCGCAACACCGGATACCGGTGACCGAGCTCTCGGCATCTTGTAGCTGTTAATTCTAATATTTAAAACCATAAACATATAGAAAAGCTCACGTCAATATTATAAACCAGTCGTTCGGAGAAACTCACAAAGATTGGAGGTTAAGGATCAACTTTCTACGTAAATACCTAAATAGAGAAATTATGCTTGAATGTCCATTGATCTTTGGAAGGATTGAGAATTGATGGTTAGCCAGTATATATTGCGCATTGTATGTTGAATGCTGGTTTGTCGTAAATTTACGGGTAACTGCTTTCGATTCGATATACAGGGCGACCCGTAAGTAGGGCAACAAAGGGAGGATATACATAATAGATGAGCTACCAAATGTAGAAAAGTGACTTGAGTAAGTATACGTTTTTGTTAGAAATACAATTTTCAAACAAGCTATTTTGCTGACTGTACTTTCTGATGTCTGTACTTGCATCGTCATCCAGCCTACATAGAAAGAAAGAAAGAAAGAAAGAAAGAAAGAAAGAAAGAAAAAACAATTTATTGCCGCAAAAAACAGATTTACAAAAACTAAAAACTAAGTAAAACTACTCCAACGGTATAGGTGTACCAAATTTCAAGACGATCCGATTGCTAGAAGTGGGGGTCTTTGATTTGCAAGTTTCAGTAAAAGAAAACAAAATGTTCCAGTTTAATAAAATCGTTTAAAAAGTACCTATTACCTAACAATTTTCAGAAATTTAAATTTTATTTTTGTATTTACTTCTTCTACCTATTTATGACCAATTGAGTAAGCTTTGAACTCTCTTGGTGAATACAATTTTTTGTCACTTATACTAACCTTAATCTACATCATCTGTGCAAATTTTAATTTCATGAGATAGCCTGATGACAGACAGACAGACAAACAGCTAAGTCTCAGTAATAGGGTGTTTGAGTATGGGACATTAAAAATAGAAGCAGCTTCATCATTGGCGCAAAATTTAAACCCAACATAGACAAAAGCGGCATATATATGTTTGTGCTTATTGAATAGTGTGTCACGGTCACCGCACGCGTCCGTGTGTGTGAAATGCGATACCCAGACATAGTATCTGTATGCTATAATTACATATATGCCAGTTTATATCTTAGCTGATGTGCAAACGTTGCATGTTTCCCGTGTACTCACATAAAACTTAGCAGTGTATGTTTTGGTCAGCTATGCTTCCATGCTGGTCTGGGAGTAAAGAAAAATAGAATGTACCAGTTGCTGTTCTTTCCGTGCAGATGGTAAAAGCCCATCGAGGGAATGGTCATAGGAATAATGTTATAAGCGATGCGGCTAACAACCCACAACCATGCTAAACGTGGCCTTTTGGTCTTGTTATCTTAGGTTCTGTCTACCCCGTAAGGGATAAAGCCGTGATTTATGTGTGTGTGTGTGTGTATGGCTTTGGAGAGGGACTTATAGACCTTGATCAGCAGTTTCTGGCTCGCTTATGCTATATTTTTAGACATGTTATACCTTGCATTGTCATCCGTCCTAATGTATACCAAAGAACTCCACTACCGGATTTATTGTCATGTAAAGTATGCAAAATTTCAGCTCAATCGGTTGAAGATATCTTCAAAATTGAGTCGCAACATTCCACCTAGACAGACATACATACATTACAAGTAAAAGAAAATGCGCAAATGGTAAAAGCCCGATGGGAATGGGCGAAATTCTTAGGAACATGATATAAGCGATGCGACTAGCAACCCATATTTTGATTCCTTTTTCCACCTATAGGTCCTACCATCATGCTAAACGTGGCCTTTAGGTCTTGTTACCTTAGGCTCTGTCCCGTAAGGGATATAGACGTGATTTATGTTCTATGTACAAGTTAAAATAAAAGCTTGTATAGTAATAAAGTATGTTTTAAAGTACCTATCACGTGTGAGCTCTATGACGCCAGTCCCAGAGGCTAACTGTAATAACACTATTGTATTGTTACAAAAAAACCGGTTATCCACTTCCTTTGTTCATTCAATTTGAAATCTAACTAAAATAATTAATACACCGTGACGCGCTTCCTATAGAAAAAGATAAAATGTTTTGTGACTAATAAAAGACAGGCGGATAACATGGCGCGTGCCTAATCTAGCTGACAATTATTAACAATAAAACAAAACACATATTACCTGCATAAATTAAGTGTTATGTACCTAGCAGTGGCGTGGCGTCAAGTATACCAGAAGGCAAGCCGAAGGGCATTTAACTAGCCTTTTATTCTAATTCAGCGCAATAAAAGTGCCCAACTGCCTTAAAATAGGCAAGCCGGTTGGAATCGAGTTCTATGGACGCCACGCCACTGCTACTTATAGATATCTTGGACATAATAGGTAACAATATTAATAAAAAAAACTTAAGTAATTATTTAGTGTCATTACAAATTGGAAAAAAATCGTGGTAGCCTAGTGGAGGATCATAGGTTCGAGCCCAGGCTCGCACCTTGGAATTTATGTGTGTTACATTTTACCATGAGCTTGTCGGTGAAGGAAAACATCGTGAGGAAACCTGCACGCATATGCGAAGCAATTTAATGGTGTCGAGAAGTTCCCGATCCGCACTGGGCCCGCGTGGGAACTATAACCCAAGCCCTCCCATTCTGAAGGATGATGATTTTATGCTGTTCCACTCACACTTTAGTCATTAATTTTGACAGTAAGAGGGACGGCATGATACAACCTTTGAAAATAATTAATTTCAGAGTATCCCCCCCCCCCCCCCTCCCCAGTTATTTTTACCTGGCAACAATAATTCATTACTACAAATTAGGTAGGTACTTACTAAAGCGAATCGATAAATCAACATAATATTACACGTTTAAATTACATTAATTCCATCGCGTCACATGAAACTCATTTCCAATTTGTGAAACCTTCAAATTTATTACAGTGACGCCCATTTAAACATGCCAAATCGACCAATGCCACGTCAAGTAGCACGACCGACTTAAACTAGAAACCGAAACCAACAACATTAGCCTTTAATTCGTAGAAATAAAAGTTAAATTGGTGCGGCAATTGATTAGGCGGCGGCAGAGTTAGGTTTGCGCGTTAGCACACAGCGATAGGTTGCGGATGTGTGTGTGGCGCACACGCGCGCGAGTCGCGAATGTCACGAAATCCAGCCGTTTCTAGGTTGCGCGCGCGCTGCTACTGTCACCGTGATTTTGAATGTTTTTGGGATAGTCTATTTATAAGTAGGAAATCTGTTTAATTGAAAACTAAACTGAAACTAATCTTAGAAGAGGCCTCCGCGGCATAGTTCCACAGATGCTGGTAGCATTTCCCCTTTGGACAGCGATACTAATACGTTTTCCAAGGAAGCTGCCAGCTCTGCGGTCACCCGTAGCGTCTATTAGCCTCTTCGAAATATCTTCGAAGAGGCTAATAGCGCTAGAACCCCACGGACAAAGGATTTCACCGAAGGGATTAATGTATAAGTTACATGGGTAAATAAATGTGATGTTTATCTTTCTTGACATTTCAATGGCTGTAGAAAAGAGTTAGTAAATTATGGTCATTGTAGGCAAAGACGTCAACTATAAATAAAAACTCCAAAGAGAGGTCGAATGTAAGTACCTAATTAAACCGAGAAGTATTTAAAAGACACCTCTAATACAAACATACACAATATAAATAACCAAGTGAATAACATAACTATATGTAGGTCCTATCGAACAAGTTAATTCCTGATCCACCGTAGGACGTTCTCACAGTAAACGTCACAACTAATTTCGTTGCCAATTCAAGGTAACGTCACTATAAAATTTACTGCGAAAGGATTCCAGAATGGGTCAATCCATTAGTCCATATTTCGTCTCTCTTGCGTAAACACCTCTTGTAACGGTTAGCAGAAAAAACAAAACATTAATGAAAGGGAACTCGACGTGTTACAATAATAAAATATAATAAACAATAGTTATTTTTCCATATAAAAATCCGATTACAGCAATTAAAGCCGGACAGTTAATAAAACTACCATATTGTATTCAAGAATTAAACTTCCGCGTTGAAAGACTAGGTTAATACGTATAGCAAATGAAAATGATCTTGATTTGATTACTGATGCGTACATAATTCATCATTAAAAACGCGTAAAATATATTTTATTATCCCGGAACCTGCGATCTTCTTGTAATAACCCTGTTTTTTTATATTATAACTAGATTCTGCCCGCGACTTCGTCTGCGTAGAATTATACATAAAACCTTCCTCTTGAATTACTCTATCTATTAAAAAAACCGCATCAAAATCCGTTTTGTAGTTTTGAAGATATAAGCATACATAGGGGCATAGGGACATAGGGACAGAGAAAGCGACTTTATTTTATACTATGTAGTGATAAAAGTAGCCATGCTGCTCTAGGAGTAAAGGAAAAACGGAAAATCTACCAGTTGCTTCTCTTCCAGCGCAAATGGTAAAAGCCCATCATATTGTAGGCGATGCGGCTAGCAATCGATCACTACTTTGATTCCCATTTCCACCTATACGCCTACAATCATGCTAAACGTGGCCTTTAGGTCTTGTCGCCTAAGGCTCTGTCGACCCCGTAAGGGATAAAGACGTGATTTATGTATGTGTGTACAAGCTGGTAACACAACTCTCCCTTTTACTATTTAACCTCCAACGCAAAAAGAAGGGTGCTGTAAGTTTGATCAAGTGACTTTATAAAAGTAGGTTTTCAATCCAGATATATTTTATACTAAGCACATAGATATTTGTTACCACGACATTCCATTGTGTACAAATCGAATTTATAATGTAATTCACATTGGAAATCGGTTAATGCTTTTTAGGACAAAAAGTCCAGATCAAAATTTGTCTCCAAATTATACGACCATTTTCAATAGAACACCTAAAAAAAATTACAATGAAAATGTGACAGTACTTGTTTAGGAAATATCCGTATAGATCCTAAACGCGTGGTCACCGCACTGACCTTGTGCTCGAGATTGGCGTGGCCTAGACTAGCGTTTTAGTTTATTCGATACAGCCTGGGCGCTGTTTCTAACGAGCCGGTAGCAAAAACGTGACACCGACATTCATTAGAACATTTTAATATTACATGATCTTTAGGATATTCGAATGCACGCCATTACGTCTTATAAAGTCCAACATACACTTAGGATAATATAGTGTGAGTGATTCTTCCATGATGGTCTGGGAGTAAAGAAAAAACATTGAATTTACCAGTTGCAGTTCCCGCGCAGATGGTAAAAGCCCATCTAGGGAATGGGTGAAAGTCTTAGGAATGATGTTATAGGCGATGCTAGCAACCCATCACTATTTTGATTTCACTTTCCAGCTATACGCCCTTAATCATGCTAAACGTGGCCTTAAGGGTTTGTTACCTTAGGCTCTGTCTACCCCTATGTATGTATGCATGAGTGATTTGTTATATCTACGAACAAGAGACCAGTATTTTTCCATAATCGACATAGTATCCTACTACCGGCGTCGCACGGGTGCAATTGCAATGTAGATGGATACTTATATGGCGCAATTATCGTCATATTTGGAACAATATCCAAAAATCCTTGACAAGTTATTTATCTACTTAAACCCCCATGAATCATTTTTTTGGTAAAAATCACTTGAAAATCGGTTATGTGGTTTTTGAGCTTTAAGATTTATAATACACTCAGTGGCACAAAATTTGGCCCAGAATCCATACAAAAATAAATATATTCCATACATTATGAGGTCCACATAGCAGTAACTACTTACATAATATGCTAACGTTCGTGTGTGTTTCTGTGTTGCGTCTAAAGCGAAAATGGCTGGACGTATTACGATAAAATTGGTCACGCATATAGTTTGTAATTTGATTTAACATATAAAATACTAAATTCTAGAATATTGCACAGTTTCCGCAGGAAAGTGATAAATAAATTCTTGACAAGGTCACGAGTAACAGCTAGTTTGTAACAGTGCAAGCACTCTAAAATTGTGTACGGAATTCTTAACTATTTTTTTAATTAATTTTTTATTCGGGACTTGTCCCTATAGATCCCAAACGTGTGGTCACCGCAGTGACCTTGCGCGCGCAATGGAGCGGCCTAGACTCGATCTGTTTATTTATTTGACGCGGACCTGTTTCTGCGCGCGCAGGTTTAGATACTTTAGATCAGTGCTGAGTAGGGTTACCAACTTTCACTAATAATAAAGGACAAAACACTTTTTCAGAAGTTATGTGTAATAATTTGAAACAATCTTAAATGTTGGTTATTACCTAGTGGTTAAAAATACGTTCGAATAATTAAACTTAATGAGTTATTTCAATTAAGATTCCTGAGAATTAAATGGTTACTTAATATACCAATAACTCTAACCTTGCACTTATTTTAAGAATTATCTACGTGTTCTGTTTAACCGACGAGCAAGTATGAAGAGATTGATGAATGTGGATGAAGCGAAAGAAGTATGTCAGGATCGTAGCAGGTGGAACAAAGTAGTCTCTGCCTACCCCTGTGGGAAAAAGGCATGACGGTATGTATGTATGTCTGTTTAAATATTATAACACTCGTTGGTAACAATAATTGTAAAACAAAACTAGCTCTTTCAAAATTCATGAGAGGAATATTAAGTAGTATAAAAACATATAAAGTTGAATTAATTAATATAAACAAACAATGCATGTGGTGGTGAAAAAAAAAACCAGAATAAATTAGAGGCGGCTAGCAACCCATTACTATTTTGATTCTCCTTTCCATTTGAACGTAAAAGACAATAAAAACGTGGTATTAACATTGTATGTATTTAAAACAGAAGGGATTTTCTGACGAAGAATTGAGCCGCGTAGGCGTAGCTGCCTCATACGTGAAGTTGTGGAGCGGCAATTGGTTTACTTCCTAAACCTTCGCGTCACAGTAAAACTCTAAAATCATTACAGCACACAGTAAAGTTTTCTCAACAAACAATGAAGTTTCTGTTTGTGTAGCTAATAGATCATTAGCTGCCTTTGCGCATGTCATTTGCGTCGTGAGTGCATGTTTGTGAGCATTTTGCGCGTTGATTTTATGTTTAGTTAAATATCTCAGTTAAAGTTAATTATGTTATTTTAGGTTTCGTTATTAATTTTATATGTTGTAATTTCAGATTAGTTGGTTTAAATAAATCACTACATAGTATAAAATAAAGTCGCTTTCTCTGTCCCTATGTCCCTATGTAGGTAGGTATGCTTATATCTTCAAAACTGCACAACGGATTTTGATGCGGTTTTTTTAATAGATAGAGTGATTCAAGAGGAAGGTTTTTATGTATGATTCTACGCAGACGAAGTCGCGGGCAGAAGCTAGTTTGTATTAAAACAATGAGTAAAATGTCAGTTTTCCATCTGTTCTGGGAGTAAAGAAAAAACATAGATCTTCCCGCGCAGATGGTAAAATCCCATCGAGGGAATGCCAACAATCTTAGGAATCATGTTAAGGTGATGGGGCTAGCAACCCATCACTATTTCGATTCACCTTTCCACTTATACGCCCACAATCATGCTAAACATGGCCTTAAGGTTTTGTTACCTTAGGCTCTGTCTACCCCGTAAGGGATAAAGACGTGATATATGTATGCATGTATAAATGGGCAGTGAGCCGTTCTGTCCAGATATATGAATAATTAAACTTCGAACTTTGTTAATACATTTTTTATTTTTAACCGGCGATGCAGAAAGAGGATTTTTATAATTCTGACGACGATGTGTGTGGCCCCCAAAATCAGTAATGCGCGTTTTGGTTCCGCTCTTTTATACTAAAATTATTAAGAAAACTCAAAGACACCCCGGGTTCGAAGCCACTATCCTCTACTTGAGATGCTACGGGTCAAACCACTAGGCTACTACGGCTTTAGAACAGTTAGAAGAAAATTGGAAGGTCTTATTATTAAATATGCCACAGCCGACATTAAAGTGAAACTTTTCTTTGTTAACTAATATTTCTCACGTTTGTGAAATTTGGCGTGATTAGTAGCAGAGACGAACAAAGAAATAATCCCAGAAACTAATGGAAACTTGTGAGAGAAAAAACAAAGACATCGTTTTACGGGCACGGCATAGGTATTAAAACACATAAAGTTTAAAATATATAATGCGATTTTCACACAACTAAACCAAACACTATCAAAAAAGTTCATATATTTTGAACCATTATGAATTTTAACCCATTCTAAGTAAGTAAGTAAATGCTTTATTGTACAAATATAAAGAAACAGATACAATTCACAAAAAAAAATAACATTAATATATGCACAAAGGCGTACTTATCCCTACAAGGGATCTCTACCAATTACCTTTGAGTGGATTAGAAGAGCATTAAACGAGGGACCGACAAAGCTAAAATTCCAGATAGTGAATGCCACAATAGAGCGTATTCTACATTTTAAACTTTATATATTTTGATTCGCACCCTACGGCATATTGAAAAACTATACAAAGTCGTATGAGAAGTGACTCGTTATTTTTGCTCGTCATTATAGCTAATCAATTGAAGAGAAAGTTTTTTGTGCCACATGGGCAACAACATTCAATTAATTGATTTAAAAATGCCGCTGATTAATATACGACAGAGCGAATGGAACCGATGACTTAATCTATTTGATTAGAGTCTTCTACATCCCACATAAATCTTAATGAATATTCCTTATTAGGTACGTCTGTGTTAAAATAGTCCTTTATTTACCGATGAACTAAACTATTGTAGCCCTTTAAAAAGGTTTTCTAAGGCCAGTCGCGCCGGTTCGAGCCGGTTCCAACGGAAGCAGGTGTTTCAATCATTAACAGGTCTATTTCATACACAGCCATACGTAAAGTTATAGTGGGAACGGAGGTTGTATTCGGATAATAAGGTCATCGGACCTTCGTTACGAAAATCCTGTTTTTCTCCTCCATTCGAGATGAAACAACTTAAAGAAAAAGATTTCCCGAGATTTAGATGTAGATTTAGCTATTTATCTAACGTTCTCTGATAGGATCGAAATTTAAAATGGTATTATTAATATCTTCCACGCTGGCCTGTGAGTAAAGAAAAAACAGAATTTGCCAATTGTTTCTCTTCCCATGGGCTCTGAGGAATCATGTTATAGGCAATGCGGCTACCCATCACTATTTTGATTTCCCTTTCCAGCTATACGCCCTTAATCATGCTAAATGTAGCCTTTAGGTCTTGTTACCTTAGGCTCTGTCTACCCCGTGATATAC
The DNA here is from genome assembly GCA_932294345.1 of Pandemis cinnamomeana. NCBI lineage: Eukaryota > Metazoa > Arthropoda > Insecta > Lepidoptera > Tortricidae > Pandemis > Pandemis cinnamomeana. The sequence continues at coordinate 2,832,539 of OW028724.1, read as the reverse complement.
CTACTGTACATAAAATAGCGTTATCAATTTATAATTTCTGTTTTCTTCGTATCTACGTCATTCGAATTTAACTACAGTGTCACTTCAAATATTGATTCAAAATAAATGTAAAACCTTTTCAATGCAAAATTATTTTAAGTCCTGTGCGAGCTTGCACAAAGTCGATGTTCTCCTAAAATCTTTATAGCGCTTGTAACCTTTCTGTTCCCAGTTCAATTTCTACCGAGTACCGACCTTATCTATGATGGTTTCAAAATGAAATGACTTTGTTATCTGAAATCCCTCCCATTTATATTATCAGCTATCTAATGCCTTAATCGTGGTATCAGTTATCACTTCGGCGTTTTACAAGTTAAGCTGTAAAAGTATACTAAACTTACTTTACGTCGCCCGGGTCGTAAGTAGCAATTTACCACCCGCTAGTCAAGAGGAAATTTCCATTCCCTTTCCAGGACGTAAAATTGTGTACATAACGTGACCCTGATCGAAAATGCGTTCGAAGGAGGGACCATCACTCACACGTAAGGTACGTTTGGCCTAGTGGGAACGACAATGCGCTCGTTCCGGTGACCGCGGTTCAAATCTCGCGTAGATTTTTTTTTTCTTTTGCGTGCGTGTAGTTTTGTTTTTTTTACGGCCTGTATGTTTTGCTGACCAGCCATATCTCGCGAAGAACCGACAACCGCTGGGGTAAACGTGTTCTTGAGTGGAGACCGCTACTCGGCAAACGTAGTGTAGGACGCCCTCCGGCCAGGTGGGACGATCTGCGAAAGACTGCAGGCAGGCTAGATGCGTCAAGCTGAAGACAGGGCGCTATGGCGCTCATTAGGGGAGGCCTATGTCCAGCAGTGGACTAATATAGGCTGATGATGATGACGTTTTGCTGACGGAGACAGCAGCATGTTCTCAAACAGCCTCTTTGGCATTGACACGTCGACACCTTAAACAACCTTAGCTTATTGGCAAACTCCCATCTAATCTACTATTACTCGGTTGTCACGCTTTTATTTACTAAACCAAAGGAGGAAGACATTACGAAATCTACTATTGTAGGCTAACAAGGCCCACTCAAGGTTCGTTCCGTGTTGTTTAAGGAAATATCCTACGAACACAATAGATTTTTAACTACAATAAGGTCTTTGCTAATATCATAAAATTATCCACGCTCTTCCATGCTGGTCTGGCAGTAAAAAAACATAGAATGTACCAGCTTTTTCTCTTCCCGACGGTAATATCCATCGAGGGAATGGGCGAATATCTTAGGAGTCATGTTATAGGCGATGTGGTTAGCAACCCATCACTATTTTGATGCCCCTTACCACCCATAGGTACCCACAATCGCGCTAAACGTGGACTTCAGGTCTTGCTACCTTAGGCTCTACCTTGTAAGATATATAGACGTGATTTTTGTATGTGTATGTATTAAGTTAAATTAAAAACCGTATCTAAATAAAAATAAATTTGGAAAAGAGCTGATATATTTCAAACTCCTGGACCCTGTAGTCAACCTAGGGCTTTATGGTATGTTCAAATATTACTATACTTAAGTACATACCTACTCGCCTAACCAAATAAGGAAACTTAACAAATAACCCGCCAATTTTATCAGAAGGTTGGCCCAGCGCGGCCAATGGCGGCCCACCAAATGACTAACAGTAAAAACCACATTTCGACCCGAGGGAGGAAAACTAATAATAATTCTCCACGGCCGGAACTTGTGCAGTTTGCGAATTGCGTTTGAATAATATTCCATGATTCAGGGACGAAAACAATAGTTAAAACGGTATTCCGAGAAAGATCGAGTCATGGTAAAACTACACTTTGCCCCGTGAGCATCTCAAATAGCCTTTGATATTAGAAAAAATATTGTTATTATAGGCCTATTGTGTCTTACTGCTGAGCAAAGTCCTTTCACAACGCTCCTTCTTTCCAACGCCCTCGGTCTACTGCGGAGAGTCCAATTTCCACCATCGCCGTCTAAGCCAGGAGGGCCGCCACCTTGTTAGTGGGACTCCACTTGATGGTGGTTACCTTGGCTCATGATTTAGATAAATTACGTCTCACTGGGCACATGCCTCCTCTGATGGTAAGAAGGCTTTGGCTGTAGTTCGCACGTGAGCTCAGTGTGGATTGGCCTTTCCCAACGCTTCTTCTGCCCTCGGTCTACTGCGGTGAGTGGCTGGTCTTTCCAAAAGGCATTCAATTTCCATCATCACCGTCTAAGCCTGCTGGGCCGCCGCTTTGTTAGTGGGACTCCACTTGATGGCGGTTGTCTTGGCTCATGATTTAGATAAATTACGTCCCACTGGGCACAGGTCTCCTCTGATGGTAAGAAGGCTTTGGTTGTAGTTCGCACGTGAGCCCAGTGAGGATTGAGAGCTTTAACACTGTTTCCACCCGATGTTTTTCTTGGCCGTATAGCTTTTTTGCAGTCTCACTCGACTGGTTCAAGTATCAAACCCGTAAGAGTGAGCAAGACAAGGCTAAACCAAATGGCATCTAGAAACTCCTGGTCTGTGTGGTAAACATTTGCCAACCACAGTAAACGCGACTCGCTATCCCGCGGGAACTATGCGTTTTTCCGGGATTAAAACTATCCTATTGTCCTTCCACGCGACTTACACTATCTCTGTACCAAATGTCACTAAAATCGGTCCAGTGGCTTAGGCGTGAAAGCGTTACAGACAGATAGACAGAGTTACTTTCGCATGTATAATATTATGTTAGTAGAGATTAATTTTAAGAAATAATGTAGACTCTATTTGTAACAATTGTCGGCAATCGTTCGGTTATTAGTTACGCTTTTAATTAACTATGTAATTACACACTAAGTCGTATTGACATACAATATTCTAATATATATGACATAGTATAGTTGGGAGTAACAAGGACGCGCCCTTGCTGGCGACTATTGGGTTACTAGTACTGTTTTAATTTAATTAATACTTTTAATTAAGTTAAGTTAGTTTAATTAATTTATGTCGATCATCAAAAACGTTGGAAGTTAATCAAAATACCAGTAACTTGCTGGAAAACGTTTTATATCTACATATGAAATCAAAATCCTTAAAAAAATTACGTTTACAAGCTTTTTAGGAGGGTAGAAAGTTAATTATTTCAGCCCTATGGCGAAAAAGTAACTTAACTACTTTTTCTTTGTAAAACAACACATTTTTAACTGCCCTTCTGACATTTTGATCCGCAATCACTCTGCTAAGTGCATCAAGTGCATGAAAGCGGGTAAACTTTGTTTTTTCGAACAATGACAGACGATTTGTCATTTTGACAGCTCGTTAGGGGTGAAGTCAAATTTGGGTCAGGCTTTTCTGTCAAATTGACTTTATGGCAGTTTTTAATCAAAGAAAGAGGAAGTAATTTAGAGTAGTTACTTAAATAGTAAGTCATAGATAGAGACAAGTTATTAATTTGTCTGATGACTGGTTAAGAAATTGAAGTTATAAAATTATTCGAAGTCCTTAAAAATAAATTCTGAAAATGATCTAAAGTAACGAATAGGGCATAGATATGACTTCTTCAACGTAAAGCTAAAACTTCTAGGTTTATAAAGCTGAAATTAATATAGGTTGCTTGAAGCGTAAACGCGTAGGTACTAAGAACTAACTTATAGAATTGCCAAAGGGATTTAATTAAGGCTTCTGTTGTGGGAGTAAAGCCGCGGGCGCCAACTAGTTTTCATAAAAAAATAATTAAAGGGGCTAAAAAAATAGCAACCGTGTACTCTCGCCTTAGATCTCCAATCTCATCAAGAACGTCTTGGCATAAACTAACGCCTTTTAACAGAAAAAAACACGAAGTTCTTTATCGTCACCAAAAGTCAACATCGTTATGCGGAAAGCGCTTAGATGCGAACCGTTTGAGCCGTTAGATAACCGTGAAAAAATACCCACTGCGCCGCCCACCTTGCCTCTCGCTTACGGTATTTCGAACGTGCGATAGAGACAGCCAGCTACCCTTTGGTACGTTAGAGAGGGTGCGATATAGTTCACTGCGCCCCGTGCTTGTAGTTGTTTGGCCTAAATGGAGGTTTTATTCTATTAATTGTGTTTGTCGTGGAATGTTTTGTTTTTAAATGTTTGTGCTGCGTTCACTCTCTTCTATCGCCTGATTGTTTTCGTACGATTTTAATTATTTGTATGACCTTTTTATGGAATATGGCGCGGAATAATCGTGGTAGAATTCTAGTGTTTTGAAGACAATGGCTTTTGTTAATTAATTATGTGAGTAGGCGTATGCCTATTTCAAATGGAAATTATATTGACTTCCGTAGCAATTGTAATTTAAATATCAAGCATAACTATTGTCTCATTGGGTTTTGTTATTTATTGGTAAACAGTTATCGCCGCTTGTAAAATCAGAATTTTATAAATATATATATTTTCTAAGAAGTCTGTCCTTATTAATTAAATTCCATTTTTGTTTGAAATAAATCTCTAGGGAAAACCCAATGGCATTTTCAGAAATCGTCAAACTTTAATTAATTGAAAACGTACCTACTTCCTTTTAGAGAATAAATATAAAGAGATATATTAAAGCCTGTTTATGACAGTTAAATTATTATATTCCCTTCATTTTATTATCAAATAAAAAGGTATCTCAACAATTTATGAACAAACCTATGTCGGAATGTTACAAGAGTGACTGTTTTTTTTAATTTTGGTCGCTTAATTAATAGGCCGTGTGACTACAATCACTGATGCTAAACAAACATGGTGGTCTAAGATGGAACACGCTTGCCTAGTAAATGTCCATTCACCCTTGATTTGGAAACAGCTAGGTTGTAGCTAGGGCTGCCACCTCTCCGGGTTTGACCCGGAGTCTACGGGTTTGCATGGTGCATGTCCGGGCTACGGGTTTAACATCGATATCTCCGGGTCAGTGGAACGGGAAGCGACAACTGGTCATCTATCACGCAACGCACGTAACGCAAAAATATAGTTTTAAGTGGCAATCTAGTTCAAGTCAGCCTAGCACTAGCTAGGTAGGTAATTTATATTTTAAAAAAAACATTACCAATAGTAATTTACCATTACTTTGTACTAACCTTAATTCATGAAATACTTAAAACTTAAAAAAAAGGTTTTATTTTCATAAAAAAACTATATTTCTAAAATCTCCGGGTCTACTGTTTTTGAAAGGTGGCAGCCCTAGTTGTAGCGTGCATAAAACAAATGCAGGCAAAGCTGTCAGGATAAAAAAGTGAATGAAATCGCTTTGTGCTCATTTTGGGAACACTTGACAACACACGTGAAATAACAACCTACTTTTTTTGAAGGTGGTCGAAGTTGCATCTGCGATATTGTTCCATTCGGTTTAAAGTGTAAATAACCACTTCGCGGGCAAATATAACATTCACATACCTACGTTATGTGACCTGAAAACAACTAAGTTCCATCTGTTAAGTTATAGAAATATGAACTCTTAGTGACGTATCATTAAGGTTAAATGGCAGCGCTCCAAAATGTAACTTGTGACCTTTTTGTTCTCAAGTCGGTTGATGTTATGCAACGAAGGTCATAAGTAATGTTTCGTAGACCACTTGAACCAACTTAACTTTATACCAACACAACATGAGTTACATAAGTGAACTTCGAGGTAAAATTTAGCATAGTGTAACTAAAATTAGATTAGGTAAAGTTAGGTCTTTAATGCGGCTTTGTATTCTCTGATGCGGCTGGATATGAGTATGTACTAACATGAAAATATAAATAAGTTTTTTTTTATATAAAAAATTCAAGTCAATCCAACCTTTACAAGAAGTCAAAAGTAGTTTGTAAAATTTAAAGCGGTTAAATTCATAGGGTGGTCACCAGTAATGAACAAGGACCCAAAATGCAAAATAAATCAATCAGGGATAGTAATTTATTTTGCAATATTTTTATTTTATAACTATTATTATTATATTATGACTGAAGTTTAGTGTCCATTACAAATACTGGTAGGTACCATTGCCCTAGTAGTTACTGTGAAATTTATATAAATGCGTATGAAAATAAATCTGGTAAGTTAGCTTTAATTGACAATACTACATACATTGTGATTTTGACCCAATTTTTAGCTTAAAGCTAAAACTAGATTTATTTTTGCCGCTAGACAACCTTATAATATTAAACTTTAAAAAACGAATTCAAATACTAATGAAAACTGTTACGCGGTGTCAATAAAACCAGGACAAAATATGAGGAAATACAGTTAAAGTTTACTTTTCGGTAGTTTCTGACACTATAAACCTTTATCCGACTTGGGATCGGCGCGTAATTGCAAGTGAACCGTGGGATCGAATAGCACAGCGGTAGGTGACCCGCTTTGAAAACAAGCGGGGACAGGTTCGTGCTTTGTTTTAGCTGGAGCTAGCGCACCTTTTTGCATGGTAGTGCTCACGGGGTAGACAGAGTCTAGGGTGTCAAGATCCAAAGGCCACCCTTAGCATGGTTGTGGGCGTATAGGTGGAAAGGGGAATCAAAATAGTGATGGCTTGCTAGCCGGAACGCCTATAACATGATTCTTAAAATTTTCGCCCGTTCCTACTTGTGCTTCTACCATCTGCGCGGCATAGAAGCAAGTTTAGTTTGACAGTTCCATACAATTTGATACTGCTTAACTGAGCTAAAGCTCAGTGTAAACACTAAACACAACTGCAACTAGTCATTATGTTATTTGAATTATATGCCATTTTGGATAACAGTTCAATGGATTTTCTACAAACTAAGAACTAATATCAAATTAACATCTGTACGAACAATATATCGTTTTTAAAACAGTTTATTTTCGTGCTACAATACAAAATACATTCACACTATCTTCTAAGTATTAGTTGCGTATTAAACTAGGAATGAACTACCCAAGCCCAAGCTAACCTTAAACTAAGAAGGCAAGTAGTCGAGCAGCTTGCGCGAGTCACTGGATCGGTGTCAACGCGGCGACCTTCGCGCAGCGACGGTTATTCGCGTTCGAATTTGAATATTGAATAGTGTTCTATTTTATTGCAGAATGTTTTTTAAATGCTGGCTGGTTTTTATTTTCGCGGCACGGCAGAATAAAATTGTAAGTCAAATGAGCGCCATTTTCTTTTTAACTGTCAGAATTTTGACACAATGCGCTTGAATATGTCAATGTTGTATGTAAATTGACAGTTTTATTTCTGTTTTCTATTCATGCGTATAAGTCCGTGTTGTCTTTGTTAGTCAATGTGTCTTTAGTAATCTTTAGTGCGATAATATATTTGACGCTATGTCGGCTGTGGTTAAGTCCTAGTTGATAGGACAGGCGACGTTACCTATGCTAATATTTGAACAGATTAGATAAGCACTTGATTTAAAGATAAAACTGTTAAATTATCTTTGTCTATTGCGCTGTAGCCCCTTACCTATTCAGTAAATTAACAAGAAACTACAACTGTAAATAATGACAAAATTGACCCAATGTTAATGAGATGAGATGAGAACGAATATGTTAGAGACCCTGATTATAACGTTGGAGGTCCCAACTCCCAAGTGCAATCCCCGGTCGGGACATATAGTAGGTATGGATGAAAAATACGAATGTTTGTTCTCGAGTCTTGGATGTTTATTAAAATTTTAAATACCCATTTATTTAACTATACTAAGTATGTTTACCCGTCTTTCTTTCTTTCTTTCTTTCCTCTTGAATCACTATATCTATTAAAAAAAACCGCATCTATCCGTTGCGTAGTTTTAAAGATCTAAGCATACATAGGAACAGACAGGAAAGCGACTTTGTTTTATACTACGTAGCGATTCGTCATACGATGTGCCCCTTCGAGATTCAAACCCGTGATATCTATTCACCAGGGTTACTAATACTCTAACAACTTGGCTCACAGTCATGTTTTTAAGTTCATTCAAATTTTTTTGGGTGATTTATTGTCCAAATCAAGGTTAATATCAAACACAACATATATAATATATTATGATACATAATGATAGAACCTTGTCCGTCCGACCTGTATTATCGTTATCGGTCTAGTGGTGCTTAGTCGCTTATCGCTAGGGTGCGCACGCGGTGCCAGTTTACAGTACAGTCCTCAATAATTGACTAGTAGAGACTTTATACATCTCTACATAGACTAATATTAATTTAAGACTCGAGCCTTATACGTTCCTTTTTATAAATGTATTTAATTTAAGTATTGTAGTGGCTTGAAAAAATTACTTTCTACCAAGTTTCTTGCGGCGCATTCTTCTTGGCAATGATGGTTTTTCCGAATGCGCTGGTAGTTTAAAAAAAGACACGTAAAAGAGCCCTTGGCGGCCAATTTGCAAAAATGTATATAGATTTTTTTAAATTTGATGCGTTAATGCGAAAAAGAAGTGAAATAATATAAAACTTACCTATTTTGGTTCATGTTAATCCGATAATGGAGGTATACAAGAATTAATGGAAAGAAAGTAATAGAGTGCGGCATGGGTGTGTGTGTGTGTATGTGTGTGTGTGTGTGTGTGTGTGTGTGTGTGTGTGTGTGTGTGTGTGTGTGTGTGTGTGTGTGTGTGTGTGTCTGTGTATGAGAGAGAGAGAGAGAGAGAGAGAGCGTGTGTGTTATTGTAGTACGATCAGCTTTTCTGTCTCAGAGTAATTGAGTAATTTGGCGTGCTAAGCCAATTCTGACTTTTAATTTTAGTTTCCTTCAGGGAACACGAGTTTAAATCTCAAATCCCAATCCTACAAATGTCCTCTGTTTTTCTATCACGTGGTCACTGTCATGTAATGCGCGCCTGTTAGTGCATTTTTGGTTAGCACGAAACTGCAGTGCACTTCGCTGTTATCAGCTGGTATCTCTTTATTAACATGCTATCATAAGCAGTGATAACGCATGGTGCAATTTGCAGTTGAGTTGCATACTAATATATACATACATATATCACGATTATCCCTTAGACAAAACTATTTATCCCTTATTATCCCTTGGGCAAAAACTTAGGAATCATGTTATAGGCGATGCTGCAACCCATCACTATTTTGATTCCCCTTTCCATCCTTACGCCCACAAACATTCTAAACGTGGTCTTTAGGTCTTGTTACCTGAGGCTCTGTCTACCCCGTAAGGGATAAAGACGTGATTTATGTATGTATGTATGTATCCCTTAGACAGAGCCCCCATTCCCACCTAGGGAATGGGCGATAATCTTAGGAATCATGTTATAGGCGATGCTGCAACCCATCACTATTTTGATTCACCTTTTCACATGCTGCATGCTTTTTGCATGCTGGTCTGGGAGCAAAAACAAACATAGAATGTACCAGTTGCTTCTCTACCCGCGCAGATGGTAAAATACCATCGAGGGAATGGGCGAAACTTATAGGAATCATGTTATAGGCGATGCTGCAAGCCATCACTATTTTGATTCCATTTTCCACCTATACACCCTCAATCTTGCTAATTGTCTTTAGGTACCTGTTACCTTAGGCTTTGTCTACCCCGTAAGGGATAAAGACGTGATTTGTGTATGTGTATGTGTTTCACCTATACCTCCACAATCATGCTAACGTGGTCTTTAGCTGTTGTTAGTATAAGCCCTGTCTACCCTGTATGGCGTGATTTACGTACGTAGTCCAAAACAAAATCGCTTTCCGTGTATACATACGTGCACAAAAAAGAGCAACCAACGATAAATTCAAAACCTGGTTTAAGTCCAAGTTCAATTTAAAATTTCCCAACTTAAATGGGAAAAATTTCGGGGTAATTCTCCCGGTTCCACCGAAGACGGCTAAAGCACCGACGTCTGAAAATAGGTATGTGTTTGTAAAACTACCCTAATACAGTCGAGGACAAAGATATTTGGGTAGGTACATATAAATTCTTACATTTGTTTCGGTAGGATTCCAATGTGGACCATTGTTTTTCTTATTTTGATACGCTTTATACATTAAATATTAAATTAAATTAATTTTGTATTTAAATAATTCCGAAAAATTTGAAGGTGCTGAAATAAAGAAATAAATCAAACTCCAAAGGTGCCAACAGGAGCTTATTTTTTTTTTTTTTTTTTTTATATGAATAGGAAGGCAACTGAGCAACTGGGTCACCTGATTATTGCTAAGGCTCTACTGTCGGTTCGTTTCTCACAGCATACCTACCTATCTGACCTTCACACCACCTTCACTTTGTCGGTCCCTCGTTTAATGCTCCTCTCATCTACTCAAAGGTTAACTGGTAGAGATCCCTTATAGGGATGAGTTCGCCTTTGTGCATATATTAATGCTATTTTTATTTTTTTGTGAATTGTATCTGTTTCTTTATATTTGTACAATAAAGCATTTACTTACTTACTTACTATCTCTTAAACCATAATATAGGTACAAAGATAATACAAATTTTCACAAAAATCATCGTGTGGAACGGCCATAGTTTGTAAAAACTACAACAGTGCTCTTTATTTTATATGCACTTGGCGAATTTTTACCAAATCCTCCGAGCGCGAGTCCGACTCGAACTTGACCGGTTTTTTTCTGTCTTTATACACTGTAGTGTCTAACAGAAGAAACCTTCTCAGTACGATACCAACTTCCAATTTCGAACTTGGTACCCCTCGGAACTGGGCAATATTGCGCCTTATTCCATTGCAATAAGGATAAATAGCGGGATCTTTGTCCTCGATTGTACCAGTGTCTAGGGAAAATGAACTTTTCTTACTAAAAGTCGGACCTACGAAATTACTTCCCTTGGACAGAGCAATAAAACTCTTTGGGAGCGAGGCGGGGCGCTAGTGACAGCGGGTTAAAAAATCTAAAGAAAAAATATAGGGGATAAGTGGTAGCAAGTGGAAGTAGTCTCTGCCTGCCCCCATGGGAAAGCAACGTGATATTTATCCAGTTCAAACAGAAAACAATGAAATCATAAAAAAAACCACGCAAATAAATTTTTATCCAGGGCATAGTTCATGGCCAATAACCCACAATCAGAGAAGGAAAATGACTTCACATGTAAATAATTTTGCATTGGTTTATCAATTATTTTCAAATAATGAAAATAAATCCTATCACGGCTGTGGTTTAACTGTCCGGGAACAGCGGGACGGCTGACACAACTACATACACAATACTTACATAAATCACGTCTTTATCCCTGACGGAATAGATAGAGCCTAAGTTAACAAGACCAGTAGGCTTATTACCTAACTCGCTCGCAATCACCATCGTGTTCATTTTGACAGTTCATGTATGGGCTGACAATTGGCATCGGAATCAGCCAGCTGCCACATTCATACAAGAACTGTCAAAATGAACACGATGGCGATTGCGAGCGGGTTAGGTAATAAGCCTACTGAAGGCCACGTTTAGCATGATTGAAGGCGTAGAGTTAGGCAATATTTCTTTATTTAGTTTAATCGAGACAATTAGCATTAAAACCTGCCACTACTCTAGGCTATGTTCCTGATTATGACAAGTATTAGACATAGGTAATATAATGACGTCTATTTTGCTTCTTAGTTCTTCATATCAGTCGGAAGACATCTACTGCTGGACACGAGCCTTTCCCGAGGATCTCATTGAAGATCGGTTTAGTGCCCGCTGCCAATGACTTCCCACGGGGTTTACGAGATCACAAGCATTGCTTAGTTTGGGGCTAGATCAATTAGTGTATATTATATTTTTATTTTTATAGCATTCTGGATTCGTTGGGGCTGAGCATTGATGAGTCAGTCAGTATTCGAATTTTCTCTCTCTCTTCTTCTTCAACCTTTTTCTACCCAATGCTGAGTAAAGGTCTCTTCCACAGCCCTCCAATTGACGCGGTCTTGGGTTTTCCGCATGCAGTCCCTCCCCGCTATTTGAATGTCATCGGCACATCTTCTAGGCTGTCTCCCCACGTTTCTGCGTCCAGTCCTTGGCCTCTACTCCAGCACTTTCCTACCCCATCTTCCATCAGATCTGCGAATTTTACTAAGTGAAAATATCCGCTATCACAGCGCCCAAGCCCCGCGCCCCAGCAGCGCGGAGGCAAAGAAAAACCTAATTGGGACTTTTTCCCGGACTTGGCCTTTGTTTTGCAAAACGATCGATTGCGTCGGATCGCTTTGAGATGCAATGAGACTGAAAATTGGGTGCTTTTAAATATAAATTATAAATGCACTAGCCGTTGGCCGCGACTTTGTCTGCGGAGAATACGTATATAGCGCGCCCACGGGTAGCTACTAAAATTTTTTCTGTGATGAAAATACAATATAAATCAAGTCTTTCCCTTACGAAGTAGACACAGCCTAAGGTAACAAGACCTAAATAAAGGCCACGCTCAGCATGATTGTGGGTGTAAATAATGATGGGTTGCTAGCGGCATCGCCTATAATATGATTCCTAAGATTTTCGCCCCTATCCATGGGCTTTTACCATCTGCGCGGGAAGAGAAGCAACTGGTACATTCTAAGTTTTTTATTTACTCTCATACCAGTATGAAAGCTATCCTATTATTGACTATGGACTTCTAACATATGATGCATACAAATTTTTATCGCAATGGCTGTGGCTTATTGGCTAACTCGCTCGCAATCGCCATCGTGTTCATTTTGATAATTCATGTATGGGCTGACAATTGGCATCGGAATTAGCTAGCTGTCACATTCATACAAGAACTGTCAAAATGAACACGATGGCGACTGCGAGCGAGTTAGACAATAAGCCTACTGGTCGGGGATCACTTTGATATTATTCTTGTTAGCAGGGTCCACTCAACGCTGATGATCTATTTTTGATGTATGTGTGTTTTTTTCATCGGTTGTAAAACACTAAAATCAAATACGGCCTTATTCCTCCAGCTAATTTACAAAATATGCACACACATACTAACACACACACACACACACACTATTGTGAAGTTTAGTGTGATAGTATTTTAGCCTAGCCCTAGGAAGAACCTAAGGGAATAGGGTGCGCTAGATAAGTAGGGACAACAGAAAAGGCAGCCATTTTGTTATTATTACATTTATCCCTTACGGGTAAGACAGAGCCTAAAGTAACAATACCTAAAGGCCACGTTTAGCATGATTGTGGGCGTAAAGGTGGAAAGGGGAATCAAAATAGTGATGGGTTGCTAGTCGCATCGGCTATAACATGATTCCTAAAATTTTCGCTCATTCCTCGATGGACTTTTACGATCTGCGCGGAAGAGAAGCAACTGGTACATTCTATGTTTTTTCTTTGGTCCCAGACATCTACACGTAATCGTGGCCTAGGTGCCACCTTAGGCTCTGTCTACCCCATAAAGGATAAAGACGTGACTTGTAATAATAATAATGAATTATGCGATCGGACAAAATTGTGTTTTTGCTGTACTATGGCACGGTAGGTACCCTCGGTGCGTGAGTCCGACTCGCACTTGGCCGGTTTAATTTCTTCACAACCACAAAACTAATTATAAATCATCATAGCTGATCCAAAAAGTGCTTTACGTCAGATATTTAATATTCATAGGTTATTTACATGAAAATTCTGAGAACCAACCTAGTCTAGACAGAAATTGCGAATTATGTCAACATACTTTTAATAAAATATCAACATTTCAGATACATTTCGTTTTATAATATATAAGAAACAAACGAGCACATACATCAACATACATAATATAAATCACGTCTTTATCTCTTACGGGGTAGACAGAGCCTAAGGTAACAAGATCATAATGCCACATCTAAAGTGATGGGTTGCTAGCTGCGGCACCTATAACATGATTTCTAAGATTTTCGCTCATTCCTCGATGGACTTCTTATGATCTGCGCGGAAGAGAAGCAACTGGTACATTCTATGTTTTTTCTTTGCCCCCAGACTAGCATGATTTAATAGTGCCTATTTAAGAGCCAGTGCGATATTTTTCTTGTGTTTTATGTACAATAAAGAGTTATACATACATACATACATAAAATATACTTTATGGTTAAATGGAAAACGGTTAAAATATTTGTTTACATTGCCCACAATACCATCTGAATAAACTCTGCTTATTTATTGTATCATGTAGTAACCTACATTTACTCGTACTCGTATATATAAATACTAGCTGTTGCCCGCAACTTCGTCTGCATAGAATTCGATCATCGCTATCCCGCAGGAATTACGCAATTTTCCGGGATAAAAAGTAGCCTATGTGTTATTTCAGACTATAATATATCTATGTTCCAAATTTCATCCAGATCTGTCTAGCCGTTCTGGCGTGAAAGAGTAACAAACATCCATCCATCCATCCATACTTATAACCAACCATACCGTTTATAATATTAGTAGGAAATATTAGGGAACAATTGACACGGGAGCAAATATTCGTACCTACTCATCACACAAATTTAATGCCCGTACGAAGATTCGAACCCGGGACGCTTGCTTCGCAGACAGGGACACTACCAACTAAGCCAAACACGTTGTCACTAAGCCAACCACTACTTGTACTTAGTATGAAAACGCTACCATGATCCTATCCTACTAATATCCTACTAATATTATAAATAAAGCTTGTGAGAATGTAAGTGTGTATGTTTGTTCCTTCATCACGCTGAAACGACTGGACTAATTTGGTTCAATTTTGGAACGGGGACAGCTGGTACCCTAGATTAAAACATAGGCTACTTTTTATCCCGGAAAATTGCATAGTTCCCGCGGGATAGCAATAAACATGTCAAAGGCCGCTGCTTAGAGTAGCGACGTAAATAATTAATGCGGAATATACTATCAACATCAGTCTTAAGTATAATTCTACGCGGGCGAAGTCGCGGGCATACGCTAGTAAGATATAAAGTAAAGTTTTCCAACAAAACTTAATCATCATTAAAAGGAGATAATCATTTTTCTGCTGACTCTACGAGATTCGAACCCTCTCTACGATTTGTTTTAGAGGTCGTCGCCCTTTGTCTCTCCCGCTCTAACACACGTCTTGACGTATCTACTGTCCCTTGCGCACAATGGGGAAGCTACGGAACCCTGGAAAGGAAAAAGCTTTTTTTTTAATAACCGGAAGTTGGTTTTTTATACCAAGATAAAGGAGAACTATTTTTCGTTCGAGTTTCGATTTTTAATGTTGTTTTCTTAAAGTGTAAAGCGAAGCTATTTGGTTTTAATTTTTAAAGCGGTAATTTTTCTCATAATGTCTCGATTTAATAAGAGTTGAGCATTTCCAAAAGTTACGGCTGTAATAAAATTTTCAGTACCCAGTGCACAAAACCGCTAGGGGCTTCTGTAACCAACCTCATTTCTAAATAAAGAACTAAAAACGTTGCCCCACCATCCCAAGTTCGTTTAAAAAACAAAACAACTTTACATAAAACGAAACCAGCCAGTCCTACCACAACAACGAATCAAACCTTAAAAGCTAAGCGTTCCAATAAAAAGAAAAAGTTCTACATTTAAAAACCTTTCGCCATAGGTCAGTAACCTGACGTCATTCATTCCAATTCGAAACTTGAAATTCCGAGCGAAGAAGCTACGCACACATAAACAACTCACGCATACGGATTTCGACGTTAAGGGCCCATCGACCGTCGTCCATTTTTAAAAATGCCAACGGATGTATTCAAGGTTTCTTAAAATAATTCGGGAATATTTTCAGCTTGACGTTGGATTACTTTGACTGATCCCCCCTGTAAATGTTTGTCAGGATTTTTTTATTGTTGACAAATCTTTCTATACATTGATCATTCGAAACAGGCGACAAAGAAGTTAATTAATGCGTAATTCTAAATTAAAATGAAAAACTTTGCTGTACGTAAAACAATATGGGGTTTTCGATTAATTTCAATGTGTAAGATTCAACTACTTTTTTATTAAAAAAATTTCGATCTCTTTTCACATACGTGCATTAGTCTTCATCAACATGACCGTTCCACAAATGAAAATAAAAAAAAAACATAAATATCATGGTACTCTTAAGTCTTAGCCCCTCTTAGTACATAGCAATAACTATAAAGCACCGAACTAAACGTCTCAACCCTAACCTATACCAATAAAAAACGAAATATCAAAACGTGCGTCGGCCCCTTAATCTGTATTTGTATTTATGTAGGGCACGCACACAGCCGCGCGCAATATGGGTTAACACACACAAAGAAATGAGGTTTAGGGGGGACAGTTTATTTATGTGCGATTCTTTTTTGTTTGATTTTATTGGTCGAATTGATTAATTCCGTTGGTAGTATTGGTATTATGTAACTTTTAACTTGTTTTTGAATTTGAACGTTAATTTTGACTTCTTACCTTAAAAAAAATATTTAACATTTTAAGTAGATAAGTAAGTACTTATCTAATTTAATACTAGTCTGACTTAAATATGTTGGAAAGCCATTATATTAGATACACGTATGATTTGATTTAATTACTGTTTCTAAATCAAAGATTTTACTTTTAATAACTCTTTATTACACTCTGTAACTGTAACTTACATTTTAATTTGTTAATTATTCATTAAACTAGGCTTAAAAATTAGCATGACTCAAAGTCACTGTAAATCATGTTTCATCGTAGTATTGGACATAAAACAAATTAAAACAATTAGGTATACTCTTCAGTGTTAACTCCACCAACTAAAATTAAAACTGGCACGTAACAATTTTAAAAAGCTGAATTCTTCAAAAAATTCAAAAACCGAACGTCCGTTCGTACTCACACCGGTCTTGAGCAGACGGCACACAGACACGTTAGGGTAGGTTAGGGACTGGGGTGCCGAATGTTGGGCTAGGTTGGGTAATACTATAATAAGGATGTAGTGAATTGGCTATTCCTATTTTTTTTAATGTTTGCAATGTCATTTGCACTGACGAACAAAAATAACGAGTCACTTTCCCTAAAATACCCTTTTTTTTGTACTTCGAAGATTGAAACCGTACTCAAAAACAAAAAAGACGTAAATATTATCTAATGAACTACAAAATTTTCAATAAATATGATTTGCTAAATATGTAGTTAGGTAATCCGGTAAAACTTTCACTTTACAATGTTTACATAAATTAACGATAGGACATGGTGTAACTAATTTCAGAGTAATTATGAATAAACATTGACTAGTAAACAATAATTGCTTGCGTGCGACTATAATCAATCAGTGTTCAAATTGGTTTCGTTGTTTAATTAAGCAAAACTGAATTTGGAAATGTTTAATTTGCATTACAATGTGCAAAGAGATAGAACTATCTGTAATTGCACCCATCAAATCATATCCAAGGCTTAGTGACTGAGCTATCCAGTTGTGAAATATGCGAGTCAGAAATAACATTTAACCCAATTTATTCACTTTATTTCAGTATTTTGTAAGTTTATTAGCCTAAGAATAAAGTTACATTGAAAGAAATCTATTTAAAATAAATTAAATAGGTATTAAGTTTAACAATAAGTTATATCATACGTGTATAGGGTACTTTTAAAACAAAGTATGTATCGAGATTTGTTCCGATAAAAAATACATCAACACCTAATTTTTCTAGCATATATTATGTTGACCGTTGATCTGAATACAGAGGCATCTTAAGGAACCATTACAAAACAGAAGGTATATTTAAATTTAAATAATACGAAGTCATAAAGTTTAACGACTCAGAAAGCATAACCGCAAGAAACGCTTAATTTAACTTGACCTATCAAATGTCTTACTTCCATGCTGGTCTGGGAGCAAAGAAAAACATAGAATGTACCCGTGCTTCTCTTCCCGCGCAGATGGTAAAAGCCCAGGGAATGGGCGAAAATCATAGGAATCATGTTATAGGCGATGCGGCTAGCAACCCATCACTATTTTGATTCCCCTTTCCACCTATAGGGACGCCTATAATCATACGAAACGTGGCCTTCAGGTCTTATTGCCTAAGGCTCTGTCTACCTCGTAAGGGATAAAAACGTGATTTGTATATGTATGTATGTATCATATGTATATGTATATGTGGCCGCCTATTGTTACCTTGTAATATTCTGTATACCTTTTTTCTGTTTTGGTTGTTATATGTGGTGTTCAATAAAGAGTTATTGTATTGTATTGTATTGTAAATGTTCGAAGACCCCTTTCGTGACAGCACGTCTTTACCTAGTGCTGGAACAATAATTATAACTAGAACTAAATTTGAGAGTTAGTTGCAAAGATTTCCAAGAGACTTTCCAGTTTATTTTTACTTAAGGCTTAGCGATTTTATATAGTAATGTTATAAAATACTTCGTTATGTATTTTAGTCGCATTTCTTGACTGAATAACCCCAAACTTAATATTCAGTAGCCTGATGTCTTTAGTTCAGTAGTACTTTCAAACGTTAAAGTTAATTTAACCATACTAATGCAAAAAGGGCAAGGTGCATACACAAATACCTAGTTAACCGATACACGTGTTAAAATTCATTGCACAAATTCAAATCGACTACGTATAAACAATTAAATTAATTCAAAATACCAACTCAACCTTGCATAACAACAATAAAAATAACATTCCCACAGATAATAAAGTCAGCTATCATCTTTCAAGTGCTAGTGCAACTCTAAAAGTAAAAAAATCCGAGAATGCTGTCATCCTGACAAGGTAAATGATCTTTAACAAAAAAAAAGTAAAAAGGAGGGTCCAATGCACGATGGGCCGAGTGCACAGTGTGGCTGTGTTGCCTCGCAAAAAACTGGGGTCGACGACTCCGCGGCGTGTCCTTCGGACGGACATCTGTGTGAGTGTGCGTACACGCGCACGTTTTTACGCACACCGACGTTTTGGTGTGTGCGTGGCGTGTTAACACGCTTTACGCACGCAAAAAGTCTGCTAAGTGCCGAGCGAGATTGGGTTCCGTAGGTATTAAAACATATCTTTTCAATTTTTTTTTATTAATGCTCTGACACAATCATCCGAGAAAACTATTACAATAGTTTTTTATTTTTCTAGTTCATTTTTTTTCTTTTATCTACCGATACATGTAGGTATAATACTAATAAAAAAATACACATTAATGAAATATTAATATTCAGGAATTATTACGAACAACTAGCGACAACACTAAAAGCATTGCTAACTTGTAAAAAGAGTGGCCCTCCTAAATTACCCATGTCACTCACACAGACTCATCTGTCACGTTGAAGCATCTTGCGCCTGTGTGTGTGCTCCTAATTTCGTCATTACTTACATTGTCGTGAAATTGCAGTGATTTTTACCGCCATTTTGAGTAGTTTTTTTTAAATTGTGATTTGACGTGAGAGGTTAAAATTACGGCCTTTGGATACGGGGCTGTTTCTGTAATAGTTGTTAGTGCCTGTAAAAGAATAGACGCTTTCTTTTTACTTAAAAAAATACTCGTTAGATAGAACTAATGGTAGCTCGTAAATGGTTGTAATTATTGTCTGGAAACTTCCTCGCTGGTCTGAGAGCAAAAAAACACAGAATGTACCAGTTGCTCTGCCCGCGTAGATGGTAAAAGGCCATCGAGGGGGCGAAAATCATAGGAATCACGTTGTAGGCGATGCGGCTAGCTAACAATCACTATTTTGATTCCATTTCCCACCTACACGCGTGGCCTTTAGGCTTGTCTACCCTGTAAGGGATAAAGACGTTCATGTATGTATGTATGTTTGTTATAATTGAGCCCGTATGTCCCACTGTTGGGCATGTATTCAAGCTACAAAACAATATTAGGTACATCTCAGTTTGTGTTATCACGCAAAGCCGGACCAGTAATTCTATGTTTATAAAATATCATTTTATATTTCGTATTATGCATTTTGAACACTTTTCCTATACGCATAAAGGCCACAATACTGCTGTGGAGTTTTGTCGCTTACGACGTTTACACGTAAAACGTAACCGTAGCAAATCCATCATAGTTCCAATTTAGAAAGAGCGTCAATTAGGGTAAAGGCGCGGGCACACCGCGCGCAAACAGAGGCGCGAGCACACTGGGCGCGGTCACACATGCAAAGATTGCAAAGTGCATTATATGGTGGAGGCTAAATTGGGACACTATTGTGCTAGCATTTACAACTTCGTGCCTGATTTGTTTTTTTTTCAACGGCGTTAATTGGTTTGGCAAAATACTTTTTTTAGGTATGGTCTGTTTCATTTTAAATGACGAAAAGTACTTAAAACCGACATCTATTGTTCAATTGTTAACTTCAAGTGGGGTTGTAAAACCATTAGTGTTAACTAAAAGTATACCGTGAACAAACAATCTTGATAGTTTTGATGTTGTTGGTCGGTGTTACACTAGATGACGTGCGTTTCTAAAATAATAATTATATACTGTATCAAAATCACTTTGCACAATTGTTTAATAGTCGGTATAAGAAATTTTTACCTGAGTGTTAGCCGCACTGTAATTGTTTATGGAAAACAATACACCTATTATACTTAAAAGGGTCCAATTCAGGTAATTAACAATAATCTATAGGAGGGGATACTTTCCAGGCTTAAGTGCAATATTTTTTTAGTGTCTAACGGGTGTATTAATAATCATATTTTAAATAAAAATTAAAATCTTTAATTTCAAAGATCAAGAAGGGTTGAGCTACTCCAATACTGCGGTCAGTTTTTTTATGTCTCTTTGTTATTTTTTCCTTTCATATTCAGCAACAAAAGAAGTTGTAAAATCCCGCGCTAATTGCATTTTCGTCATTTAAAAAGAAACACACTATACCTAAAATATTATCACACTTCTGCTTGATTATTTTAATTGTGTTTACGGAAAAAAAATACAAAAAAACCATTAATTTTTATCCAAACTAAAAAAACACCAAGAGAACTTCTGGCGCGATAAATACGCATTATGTAAATTAATTAAAATCGATTAGCACAAATTAATGGGAATATAAACGTTATCTATAAAATGAGGTTTTCCCTGGGAAAAATCGTATAATTATAATCCTAACAGGAAGTGAGATCGAAATCTGTTTAGCCTCGCCCTGTTTTCTGATTAGTCTACGCACCTAATCAAATTGTTGAAATCATTTAATTATATAATAATATGATAATACTATTAATTAAAAACAGGATAATTTTGTTGTTTTTACATATTAATTAACCGTGGTGCGCAGTTTGTAGATACGATATCTCTATTACATAGTTTAAAGATTTTATAGAGTTAATCGCTAATTAGTTAACAATATGTGCAAAGTGCATGCCTACTAACAAAAAAAACAACAAATTTCCAAGCATTTTATGGGATTTTTTATTAATTTGCAATACAGTAACAAAAAAAAACTATGTCGATTTTTTAACCATTTTCTGGTAAAAAAAGAACTTCAAGGCAACAAGTTTATAAATACTCTCATTAATTATTTTAATTTAAACTGCAGTGAAACTCAAATAATTAAAAAAAAATTCATCACGAAAGGGCTGAAATGAAAAATTACAGTCAATACTTCGCTCAATACCTTAAGTTAAATCTTTTAAGTGTCACATTGGCATAATAAAACAATACTCCATTTGTTTATAAACACGGCTAACCGTTTTCTACTAGGTACAAAACTAGCTACTACTTAAATTCCTACACTTTACTTTTGTGACATTGTACCACTAACAAACTAATTTAGCTTCAACAAGCACTAAAATTATTTGTCAGCATAGATTCCCGACACGCCCTAATTAAGTTAAAAGGCTCAGTGTGACGTCGGCCTTACATTACGCGCGGGGCGCAGTGTGTCACCGGCTTTATTGATGTCTTGGCCAATAATATGTCGCCTAATGCTTATTACTTGGAATGAAAATTTAACTTTATTTTTATGGCGTTAGATTGGTTTTGCTAGTGCAGGAAGAGTGCGGGCTTGGGGAATTGCTGTACAGAATGCTTTGTTTTGTTTTTGCAATGTTTTTTATTTTTATAATGTCTTCAAAACACTTTTATTTAGTTTTAAGAGTTTACTGTGATTTGTTTACTGAAAGTTAAAATAAGTGTTGTATGTAAGTAAACGATATTTTTTAATGTTTTCATTTTTTCAATGTCTCCAAACAATGCAAACTATGTTTTTTTTAATTAGTACCTAATCAAAATTATGAAACAAAAACCTTAATAGTCGTCAGCCAAAACTTTTTTCCGAGCAACGTTTTTTTCACACAATACAAAAACTAGGGAGCTGGCCACATGAAATTTATCAGACGAAAAAACGAGCAAAACGTACGAAAACAAACTATTGTTACGGACATGAAAACAACTGTTTGCACGCGAACTTTTATTTAAAACCGCGTAAAAAATTGTTTGGGTTGATACTTGATAGGCATATAGGTATTTGAAAATTAGCTGTAGATTGCGTTTTTTTTGAAAACTACTATTTTTCTCAACACAAATTGAAAGCTGACGTTCTATAGTAACTTATAAACTATCACCAGTATCTAAGACTTGCATAATTTGATAATTCGATATTTAAGTAACCATAACATTGACAATTTTTTTCCAAACTAACATAAGTAAAATAATTTCAACGACCCCTAAAAACTACTAAATCACAAAAGAATTAACACGGCAACATTCAAAGACAAACTACCAACTAAAAAAAGATACTGGCCGAAAATATCTAACACTCGACGGAATCATCAAAACGAAAAAAAAGCATCATTGTCTCCGTCAAGTCAGTTGGCCCCGCCCGCGCACGCTATTGGAGGGATTCAAAATTCGAACAAAAACCCCAACCTAGTTCCGCCTTCTAAAATGTTTTTAACGAACTAAAATGGCGTCCGCTCTATTTTGTTACTAGGCGTCCATTGTTTCGATTAAGTATTTCAAATTGGTATTTTACTAACAAACGATTTGAATTCCGATTGAGATATACTGCAATGTAAATCCTTGTTGATATGAAAGATCAGTGTCACATGCTACCAATGTAATGTAAGAACGCATTAATATATTTATTGGAAAGAAGATTATAATCCATCAATTGAAATGGTAACTCTACTTTAGTTGTTCTTATTGGATTGAATACGTCGTTTGACATTAAATTAAAAAGATCTTCAATCAAATATTTGCTGTATGTTTTGTTGCTGGATTAAAAGTAGTAACCTCGGGTATTAACAAAATTAGAGCAGTTTTTTCTACACAGATCGACCAATAAGCACTGGGCACGCGTGGGAACTCTAGCCAAAGTCCTCTAATTCAGAGAGTAGGCCTATGCCCAGCTGTGGGCTGTCTATAGGCCGGGCAGCATGATGATGATGATGATGATGATGATAAAAGGTAGGCTGTTATCATTGGAATAAATTTAAGTCCGTTTTAGAGTACTAACAGACAAGATAAAAAATGGTTCCGAACACAAATATAAGAGCGTGTACACAATTTTACATACACAAATCACGTCTTTTTCCGTACGGGGTAGACAGAGCCTAAGGTAACAAGACCTACCGGGCCACGTTTAGCAAGACTGGGCGTATAGTTGGAAAGTGGAATCAAAGTAGTGATGGGTTGCTAGCCGCATCGCCTATAACATGATGCTTATGATTTTCGCCCATTCCCTCGATGGGCGCAGATGCGCGGGAAGGGAAGCAACTGGTACATTCTATGTTTTTTCACTCCCAGACCAGCATAGAAGTGAAAATAACACACAGACATGAAAAATAAATCATCAGCGTTGAGTGGACCCTGCTAACAAGAATATCAAAGCGGTCCCCGATCAGTAGGCTTATTGGCTAACTCGCTCGCAGTCGTCATCGCGTCCATTTTGACAGTTCTTGTATGAATGTGACAGCTGGCTGATTCCGATGCCAATTGTCAGCCTATACGTGAACTGTCAAAATGAACACGATGGCGATTGCGAGCGAGTTAGGTAATAAGCCTATTGGAAATGGTTGGGAAATCCTGAGATAAAACAACTAACGTCAAGTATTGTTTTATCTAATATCTATCTAAAGGGATTATGCTTTTTCATCGTAAGCTGTAAGGTATCTAGTAGTTTTGCATATCATCGCTAACTGTCGGTCTGTCTGTATAGTCGCTAGCAACTATGTAAACTTAAATATTGTCACAAGCGAGAGAGTAAAAGTGTTAACTTGTTTACAAGTTTTATATCTTGTTTGAGGCCTACCTCTGGCAGCCAACTTAATAAAATGCTGTAGAAAAAAAGAAAAAGAAGGAACAGTGAAGACAATCATTTCGAAAAAAAATAAAAGTGCTTTTTAAAAGTTCTTATCTAGTATTGATTTTCAATTACATAAATTCAAGTTATTTTTTTAAACCTCAAGGAAGGCAAACGAGCAAGTGGGTCATCTGATGATAAGCCAGCACCCGTAACACTAGAAAGTTGCAGATGCGTTGCGAGTCTAGAGGGCTAGGATAGAATAGCTCTTGTGCAAGTAATTTCACCGGCTGTCTTACTCTCCACGGCGGAACACAGCAGTGCAAGCACTGCTGCTAGGCGGCAGTGTTAGCGAGTAAGACAACGGCAGCGGTCCGGACGGACCTTGTAAGAGCCCGCAAAAACACATCAGTCACATTATAGTCGTCAAAATAACCGATACATGTTTTTTTTTGTGAATTGTATCTGTTTCTTTATATTTGTTCAATAAAGCATTTACTTACTTATAGAATGAAGTGTTCAATGATCAAGCAGTTTACTAAATATAAAAACTTTTCTTGTTTTAGAAGAGCGTTTTCCAAAAAAAACGTCCGCATGAACATTTTTTTCCAGAATTTAACTATTTTGGATTTTTCTTACTCAGGATCGCTTACCCTATCGTTCCTTATACAAGAAAAAATGTGACTCAAAATTTCCATTCCAGTGCGTCACTTTTTTTTTAAAGGCATGTATGGAAGGTGACGAACAGGGAAAAAAATCCATAGTAAAATCTGGGACACATTTTTTCTTGTATGAAAATCGATAGGGTAAACGATTCTGAGTAAGAAAAACTAAAAAATATTTAAATTCTGGAAAAAATGTACAGTCAAGTGTAATAATTATGTATCTAGACAAAGATTCCAAAATAAGTACCATACGCTCTTACACCGGCGTAATAAGGTCGTGGGACATATTTTTGAGAAGTTCCTATCAATACTTATTTTTGCACTTGACCGTACATGTAGACTTTTTTTTGGAAAACGCTCAAAAATCACTTTGTTTTATTACTTAACTACTTTTTCAGGGCCTAATCAAAATAATCTAAGAAGCGGACTCACTTATTTGTAGTCGAGGCCCCGACATTTAGAACCAAACTGGTGTCCACCAAAGTGAGCTCGGAAAGGCAGCCAATCGGGAACTGGGCACCAGCGCTCGCGCAGCTTGGCTCGGCGCGGCCGGCGGCAGTGAAAAACTATATCCTTGTCCTTATCACTAGGGTTGCACTCTACATGCATAGATTAAACGCTCAATATTATTGTGATATTGGTATGTCAATATGGGATCGTGAATTTCAAAACAACGGTTTTGCTGCGATAGGTACCCATCAATATTTCGCGATTTGGATCGCGATATGCGTGGATCACGTGGATAATATTGGCAGTAAAATCCATGCCATTATTGGGTGGCACGCAGTTCACGGTTGGCTGTCGAGTTAACCTTGATAAAGAACAGACTGGTTCGAAACATGTCGGGAACGTCCCTTTTTTTGTTTGTTGGGCAAAGGCTTCCCTTTCAACCTCCAGAAATCCCGATTCTGCGTAATAGGCCAGGGGCCTTACCATGACGTCTTAATGCGATTCAATCCCAACTCAGTTCAGGTTTTAGCTGTCATGTTTAGTATGTATCTGCCAGCGAGCGAATTAACACTGACTCGGAATTTAATCGCATTCAAGGCCTCAAATTCAAAATTCAAATTTGATTTTGCCAATAGGCATTCGGAAAGACCATCCTTGCTAAGAAGACAGTCATTTTTTCCAAATAAAATACTTTTACCTCCGTTCTCCTTATAAGCGTTCAAGCAGACTCATGTATTTATTTATGAAGGTGGAAAATGAGAGACAGTGGATCATCTGATGGTGAGTGATCACCACCATCTATGGATAAAACAATTGCGGTTGCATTGCCAGCCTAAAGAGCTTTGAAGGAATACCTCATATGCCAGTAAACACTGATGCTTGGCGGCAGGATTAGCGAGTGTATTTCAAAGAGCATAACCTGAGCAACAGGTACCTAGTAATAAAAACTGATCATCATCATACCAGCCGTAAGACGTCCACTGTTGGCCATAGGCTTTCCCCATAGACCTCCAGTTACTTCGACTGGAAGCGGCTTGCATGCAACATTAACCAGTAGGCTTATTATCTAACTCGCTCGTAATCGCCATCGTGTTCACTTTGACAGTTCATGTATGGGCTGACAATTGGCATCGGAATCAGCTAGCTGTCACATTCATACAAGAACTGTCAAAATGAACACGATGGCGATTGCGAGCGAGTTAGACAATAAGCCTGCAGGGTGTCACGAACTCCTTAGTTTTGACTACTTTTTTATATCTTTTCTAATCATTTGGTTTTTTGAAGTCTATTGTCATATTTTTTAGTTGTTGTTACGTATCAGAGTAAAGCCACAGTTCAGTTTCATGGTGTTCTCATTTGCCATCAATTATCCTTCATTTTCCTCACATTATCATAATGTCCAGATCGTACGCTTCATAGGTCATCCGTCTACTTCGTTGGTGGTCGTTAAAAGTGATCAAAATGTAAAAAACAAAAGTTTGTGCCACAGATGAAGTTGCAGACGAGCTTTTACTCTCGTTGTTGGCATCCGTCCAACACGCCTCTTCAGGGACAGTGATAGCTTTCGGCTTTTCACAAGCTTTTGTATTCCTTGTAACTTCACTCAGCCAAGCTCACTACATAACGATCTAGTATGGTATGAATAAAACGGTACCCAATACACGACCCTTAGGTACTTCGAACTATCCTGGGTATGCAGTCACTTAAGGACGTTTTGTGCTACTTTAAATAATGTAACTTTTGGTACTGCTCTTGCTCTACTTTAAGCACCAATTTGTCTTTTAAAAACTCAATTGCCTTACGGTAAAATAGGAGAGTTTTTAAGAAAATCGTAAGCAATGTCCCACTTTTAGAACTTAAAACAATCCAGAAACTTTCAAAACATGGTCATTTGCCAGTCATTAATGTAAAATTTCGAGATAGTAAAACCCCATCGTGGTAAGGGCTGAAAATCTTATAGGCGACGCGGCTAGCAAGCCATCACTATTTTTAATCCCCTTTCTACGTACACACCAAATCATGCCAAACGCGGCCTTTAGGTCTTGTTACCTTAGCTCTGTCTACGCCGTAAGAGACAAAGTGATTTGTGTATGTATTTCGAATGATCGAAGTAACAACATAAACTGTACCTCTACTCTACATGGATATGGCACAGAATTTTCGGTCTGTAGCTTTACTAAAGTCTTAATTTTCGTCGTTAGCTGCCCCGGTCGATACGAGAGTGGACGATCGGCGCGACCTATAAAACTACAAGACGCTGGGTCAATGGGGACCCACTACAGAACGCGTGGATGCGGCTGATTATTTATCCCGACGTTTCGAGACCAAATAGGAGACGTTTTGGAAAAGGGTCAGGCAGGAGTGCCCGAAACCGACGAGCATGTATGAAGAGATTGATGAATGTGGATGAAGCGAAAGAAGTGTCAGGATCGTAGCAAGTGGAACAAAATAGTCTCTGCCTACCCCTGTGGGAAAGAGGCGTGACAGTATGTATGTATGTATGTAAGTTGCGAAAGTAACACTATCTGTCCGTCAGTCTGTCTGTTAAGCTTTCGAGCTTAATCCGCTGAACCGATTCAGTTGGAATTTAGTATACAGTTGTAGACCCGGGGAAGGATATGGGACTGTTTTTCCCGCGGGATAGCGATAAGCAAACGAAGTCGCGGACAACAGCTAGTTAATTAACTCTTTCTTGTTTTAGTCGGAACGCTTCGATAGATCCTAATTCTTCGTTCTCCATAACTTGGGGTTATTGGAGTATACTCGTAGAGTTGGAATCTGTTCTACGTGTTCATTACGCACTATTATCGTTACTATCTTGTATAGGTAATATTTTTTGTTTTAAAATATACTTCGCTGAGTAACAGCAAAAGATGGTATTGGTATTTTAGACACGTAAAAAAGCAAATATAAATTACATTAACCAGAAAAGGAATAACAGAAATAAATAAATCGGGCTTACTTGCCAGTCTGATTTCTTGACATTTAATTTGAAATTTAAAGACGTCAAATTTATGTATCATAAAAATATAATAATAATCAGTTTAAATATACATGTATTACATTTGATACCATAGACTATACCGAGCCTGACAAGTTGGATCTTTTTCCTTTTTAAACTTAAAAGTAAACAGCATAACACTGTGGAAAATTTATTCCATGTTTTTTTTAATCTAGCGAAATATCACATGCACTTTTGCTGCATCTTTTATGCCGCATCAACCAACCCCTGCATCCAGTACATCGCAGACGGTCAAAGATCTCCTCTGTAAAATATCTTACGTCGCGAACAAAGGAACGGCTCTAGGTTGGTGGAAATTTGCATGAGACCACTCTGGAGTGGATGACACGGGAGTTCCGGACTTGATCGGAAATTGAGCCTGAAGTCCGGACTTTAAAATAGTTTTTCCGGAATTCTGATATTAAATTTATAGGGTATTGTTTTACTTTAACTAAGCTTGTCGGGATTCTAAGAGCAATTTAATAAAGCTCAAAGAGTGACGTAACAAATTACCGGGCAGTCTGATAACTTAATTAGCTGCCGAAATTCAAAACGACATCGAGTCAAAGTTTACCTAATGAAGCACTTCTTTCTTAAATAGGAGGGTGCGTGATAAAATATGTTTACCCTGTAAGGATTAAAGGCGTGATATGTATTGCATGTGTCAAAGTATCAAGACGGAAATTTTTAAATACCTAGGTACTGTACTTATAACTTTGACATTGGCGAAATCATCGCTTCGATCGATGGGGCCATGTTAAGAAAAATAAGAAGAAGTATCGTCAATATTGAAATGAAATGATTATTTATTCACAATGAACATTTGGTTACATAAGGTCTTATGAAGTAGTATCTTATAGTATATTGCTGCCCACAATACATGTTCAGCCAGGTTAGGCATGTGAAAATCAGAGGTCAGCGATTCAGTCGCTCGGTCGATATTAGTAACATTATCCTTTATTTTGTCCGCCTTGACGTATCTGTCAACGGCAAATCCTGTAAGCTCCGGAGGTGAGAAGGACAGTGTATACTGTAGAAACTAATAAATAAAACAATTTACATTATAGTAAAAATTCACACGCAGCGCTGACAAGAGCAATGATACGGCACTCTTTTGTTTTAGTTTTCTTTTAGCGCTGCGTGCAATTAACTTTATCTGTGGCCAGTGCCAAAATATAATAGTTTCATAAAAAGGTAGCTGCCTAAATAGGTGCGTCGCCTACAGGCAGACTTCAAAAAAGAACCGACCTGAGCCTTCCTTCCTACACTTACGGATCTACAGCTCTAGTTGTACAGTCAACCGTAACTTTAAAACCAAATTTGTTTTCGTCAACTGTTTTCGTCTGACCGTTTTGAACCATTTTGTATAAGATACTATAGTCAAATAAGAACATTTGGGTGCAACAGGGATACAATGCGTGAATACAATCCTATTGATGTGTGAAAGAGACACACGTTGTTATTACGCGACAGGTATGTTAACGCCTCATTTATTACCGTACTTAGGTACTCTGAGCTTATCAAACGTATTAACCAATGAAACTGACGTCTGAAGCTTCTATTTTAAAACTTTTTAAACTACGTTACGAACTCTTTTCTCGAGACCAAGACGTCGGGCAAAAGGAAAACTTAAAAGTACGAAATCGTTCGATTCTTGAGTTCATTGCCCCCCATTTTTGTACGTCAAAGTCCAGACAGACGTCTGTGTGTATAACTGTATTACCCGTGTGTATAACTGGGAAACTGGGATAACTTCATTGCGCTAGGACAAGTGGAGGGTATACAGAATTGTGTAGTCGAATATAGGATTTATATGAAACTAGCTGACCCGGAGAACTTTGTTCCGCCTTAAATTTGAAAAATTCCAGTGGTTTGGGCTGTGCTATCCCGCGGGAACTATGCAATTTTCCGGGATAAAAACTATCCCATGTCCTTTCCCGGGACTCAAACTATCTGTATACCAAATTTCAACTAAATTGGCCCAGCGGTTTAAGCGTGAAAAGGTAACAGACAGACAGACAGACAGACAGACAGAGTTACTTTCGCATCTATAATATTAGTAAGGATGTGTAAAAATGTTAAAGAAAGGCTATTGGGCCCGCGTGGGAACTATAGCCATCTCGTTCTGAGACGAATAGGCTAGAGATGTGGATTCAAATCTCGTCAGGCACTCCAACTTTTTTTTTGGTTTATTTAAAAAAAAATCTGTAATCGTCATTCATTATCAATGTATTTAATTATGAACGAGACTTAAAATAAAAACAAAATTGGCTAAACCATTTAAAACAAAACACAGCGGACACGCGACTAACAAAATAAACACCGGAATTCCTCAATCGTTAACAAAATATTTTTGTTTGTTATTCGCAAAGTCACGTGTAAACATTTCCTTGATTTTTTTTCAGTTGACAATGTTTATATAACAACACTTACTTAATATACTTACTAATTTAGTAGCTATTTTGGTTAGTTACACAGCTACATACACATAAACCACGTCTTTTATCCTTTACGGGATAGACAGAGCCTGAAGATAACAAGAGCCAGAACAAGGCCACGGTATAGGTGGAAAGGGGAATTAAAATAGTGATGGGTTCCTGCCGCTGCGACTATAACATGATTTCTTAGATTTTCGCCGAATCCCTCGATGGGCTTTTACAATCTGCGCGAAAAGAGAAGCAACTGGTATTATACATTCTATGTTTTTTCTTTGCTCCCAGACCAGCAGAGAAGTATAGACAACTGACACTTACGATAAATGGAACTTAACAGACAGTGGTGAAAGAGGCCCCTAGTCCCCCCTCCTTTCCTCAGACCGCATAACTTTTCCCACCCATAAAATATAATTTAACCAAGTGCAATAACTCCATATCATCGACAAAATGCAATTTATTTGCTACGATAAAACAGTGAATCATAAAACGTTTGTTGAACTGATAGTATGTGACCTTTTAGTGTCAATATCACTTAAAATACACACACACACACACAAATCACGTCTTTATCCCTTGCGGGATGGGCCACGTTTAGAATGATTACGGGCGTATAGGTGGAAAGGGGAATCAAAATAGTGATGGGTAGCAATAGCAACCCGCATCGCCTATAACATGATTCCTAAGTTTTTCGCCCATTCCCTCGATACCAGTTGCTTCTCTTCCCGCGCAGATGGTAAAAGCCCATCGAGGGAATGGGCGAAAGTCTTGAATCATGTTACCAACATGAATGTGTGCGGCTACCAACCTAGCTATTTTGATTTCCCTTTCCAGCTATTCGCCCTTAATTATGCTAAACTTGGCCTTAAGGTTTTGTTACCTCTGTAACCCCGTAAGGGATAAAGACGTGATATATGTATGTATCTCCATTCCAACATTATATGCAAGGCAGAACCCGTTCTTAATCTTTCAAAAATCGCCTCGGGGATAAAAAAGCCTGTCAAACCTGACAGAGCCTGCCTCAACTCCAACCGCAGGTCGTTGACCACCAATCCATTTTGTTTTTACCCGCATACGACCAACACGCGTACATACAGGCTAAATATGTAAGTGTAAGTAATAAGCACACATACGAAGAGAGTTTTCCATAGGATTTTTGTTTTTTAAAATGTTCGGCCGGTTGTTTTCTCACTATTCTGATTCCCTTTTCCACCTATACGCCCACAATTAGGTATTGTTACCCTGTAGGTCGTTAGGTCGTGTTGCTGTGTCTACCCCGTAAGGAATAAAGACGTGATTTATGTATGTATGTGTTTTCTCAATATTAAAAGATATCGTCCGCATTTATTAAAAATCGTACATCATGGCAATGAGTAGTTGGTATTTATTTAATAAATGGGAAATGGGATGAGCGAAGTCGCAGCTAATTTGTTAATCAAACACTAGAGGCGCTAGTGTCGCGTGAGGTCCAATAACATTCGCTTTTCACTGGTTTTGGCGGGCTTCGTGACATAAATTATAATTTTTTTCATTTATCTGTTGAAAAGCGATCTTCGTGAAATTATCGCAAATATGGATTATTTGGCGATGAATGTGAACGCTTTGAAAGCGGAATTAAGAAAAAGAGGCCTCAAAGAGCAGCTAATTCTGAGTTTTGTTTTAAACTTAATGAGATTCTAGATTTAAAACTTTGTTTTGGCGCTGCTGTTATAACGTCGCATTTGACAGCTATACCTCTGGACCTTAGTCAACAGTGGCGCCAACTGGTGAGCAAAGAAACGATAGGTAGTCCCCATTAACATATTTGTCATAACTGAGTTTACTTCGTCTTAAATAACCCTGTATACTCGTAAGTCTGTAAGCATCAAGTGCGTATAAAACTTAAGTGACGTAGAAACCGGTTTTGACTGGTTTTCATGGATTTCTGATTCAAAAAGAGAGTAAACAAGCGTAAGTGGTGATCTGAGTTGATGATCTTTTGTATTGAAGTTTGTGAAGAATTAAGGTTCAAATTGTCTTGCAATTAAAAATAAATATAAATTCAGTAACAAACAGACACAGACATAGGTACTTATGAACTTTCTCAAATCTATTGGTAGAATAATCCAGCGTCTTCGGAATATAAAAACATTTATTATCGACATCAAATGATAAAAAATTGATTCACAAACAAACAATAAGTGTGTAGTTTTCTATTAAGACTTTTTTGTACATTTATCAACAAGTACTTACCTTCTCTGTGGAATCTTCTAAAGAAAATAAGAACAAAATTTATTACGTACCTTTTTCTACGTTCGTTTAAAAAAAGAACCATCGCAATTACGATGCTGGCCGGTTACAAAAAAAAACATAGACGAAATAAACGGTGGTAAACTGATGGCCAGTTAGCGGATAAATAATCTTGCCAACATTACAATAAAAATTTAAAAAAACATTTGATTTATATATTTATGCTCGTCTAAGATTGTCTTATGTTATTTTTTACAGTTGTAAATAATTACTCAATGCTGTTTAGTTTCGAACAAAAAGTTATCTTAGCGAGCAGCCGTAGCCAAAGAATTTATGTTTATTGAATAAAAACAAATGAAAAATAGACAATACTCGATTATTCATTTTGCTCGTAAAGAATCAAGTTAAATTAATCAATAGAATTATTATAAATAATTCTTACGCTGTTCCCACCAAATCATAACAAGTAGGTACAGAACAGTTTTAGTTTAGGTTTTTTTTTTATTTAACAAAGGCACAAGTCAAAGTGACAGATAAAAGTAAAAGAACGTTTAGCATAGAAGCGTTTGTGTCACTCATATTTGAGGTTATAATTTTAAAATTAATAAATTTTAGACTGCAGTGTGGACCCAGCATTAGATGCTTGGAATTATAGTTTTTGCTTGTTGCTCGTTTTAGTTTCTAGACGGATGAGGCGCTGTTTTTACTTGAGGGAATTTGTAGAGACGGGTCCACGCCAACTGCACACGGTTACGATGCGAACATTCGCGGTAGTGTAATGCTACCTACACTGAACATTTCACCAATATTGCGTGGTAATTTTAAATAAAGCTTCATGTCTTTGTTTATTATCTCGTATGATTGTAGTAAAACGAATGTTCTTCATTGATAATAGAACATAAATTAAGTTATCAACTTGATTTGCACATGTAGGTGTTTTAAACCACTTATGTAATACAAATTAATACGTACTTATACTTAATATTAACACAATTTAACTTCGCTTCACAAAAAGTACTAGCCGCTATATGTACTGTTTATAAGAAAAATGTTAAGTCATGTTTGCAATGTAAGGATTATAAGTGGTAATTACGATCGTGATCGTTTGAACACCCTCATAACTGATATCCTTGCTCGCCAACCCGCGGGCTGTGCGGTTAGTGAGGACCCGTCCCCTTGACGATAGATAACCTGATCCCAGCGCCATTTTGATTTTAGTTTAGCTACTTGAAAATTATTTGTTGCGGTTTTTAATCAAGTACGTGTGTGTGAAACCTGTTCATAATGAAACAGGTTTTTATCGAGCCGCATTAAAAATGTATGTCTTTATTATAAATTATAATAAAGCATCTTATTGCTAGCGTAATTGCCAAGCAAACGGTTAATTGTAAAATAAATAACGTTATTTTTAATGTTTAACGGGTTTGTAAAACAATTTCCATGCTGCTTTCTTCTATGCTGGTCTGGGAGTAAAGAAAAATCATACACCACAAATAGGCGGTTATCGCTTATAAGTTGGAGACAGTTTAAGTAGGTGGCGGAAACATATAGACAGAGAGATTTTGTTATTTAAGATGTCCGAAGTTTGAATGTTATATGTGAACATTAAAGTACAAC
Source organism: Pandemis cinnamomeana (assembly GCA_932294345.1). NCBI lineage: Eukaryota > Metazoa > Arthropoda > Insecta > Lepidoptera > Tortricidae > Pandemis > Pandemis cinnamomeana. Next base: position 2,798,187 of record OW028724.1, on the reverse strand, counting down.
CACAGATACAGGTTTCTTAATGTACCTAGGCCATTTGCTAATCGTTCCTGAACATTTGTAAGGAAGTTATAAAAGAAATGAATTACGTGTCATTTGCGTACCTATTCAAAATTAAAATTTCACGTAACTTAAAATGTAAGTCAAGGACACGAAAGACACGATAAATCGTTTTTCACAGAAAGCAATGAATACTATTCACGTCATAGCAACAAAAAATAATGAGCTATCGTTAACGTAGATCATGAAAATGTGAAAAAAAAACAAGTACGATAACCAAAAACAAGTAACAACTTGCTAGCTGTTGCACGCGACTTCGTCCGCATAGAATTAGCAATTGACATGCTTAACGCTATCCCGCGGGAACTATACAATTTTCAACTTTTATATGTTGTTCTGAATGATGTGTATGACACAATTATTATTATACACAAATAATTATACAATTATTATTGTAACGAATGCTCCGTATTGTATTGGGAAATCTACTGTTTGTAATTTTATCAGCATGCATGACGTTATTGTTAATAAAATAAAATAAAATAAAATGTGTCGGCAAACTCGTTCACAAATGGAACACCTGCTTACTCAAATAACTGAAAATTTGACTAAAATATACCAGCTGCGCAAACAGTACCTCTTCGCCGCAACGTCGGTCACTGCGCAGCTGCGGCTAGCCAACGTAGGACTTAGTGGTAATTTACATCCATATTTCATACAAATTGTGTTAGTTATAGTCAGATGACATACAATCTCTGTGTCATTAGCTATGCAGGTTTCCTCCATGATGTTTTCTTTCACCGACCAACTTATGGTAAATTTCAGATGTTATTTCGCAAATTCCGAAAATGTAAAAGGTGCGAGCCCAGGGTCGATCTCAGGAGCATTAAAAAGTTAAATACCGAAAAACGGGGTGAGAAGGGATTGCGGGGAGAAGAGATAGAACTAATGCTTGCTGTTTTCACTTGTTTCTTAAAATTTTTGCCTCAACTTGCTCTAAAATTAGTTTGCTTTTATATCTCCTTTTCTCTGGTAATTTGTTATCCTCTTTTTTGTATTTGTTCCTGTCCCTTCTGACCCCACTAGGTGAGCTGGGATTTGCCTAATATTAGTGTTTAGTTTACTGATTAAACTTTGAAATTAACGACAGATAATCGTTATTAAACTAAAATTCATATCACCGGAACATTTTTTATCTGTAAAAATCAACTTGCCACATAAGATTTTTTTTTATCGAGGTTTGAACTTAAATTTTGTTCCTAGTCATCCTTTACGTTACCTAATTTGCCAGACTTTTCGCATGAACGGAACGCAGATATTTTTAAGGTGTAAGCTTTTGTTACTTAACAATCTAGTGGTCGACTCAATAACATGCTATGCTCGGATATTATAACGATAATAGATCAAAAATTTTTATTACCCTTTAGAATTTCATTAAAATAGCCGCAAATAAATAACTCGAACCGATTCCCAGCTTGCACCCCTCCAAGCAAAAAAAAAGCGGTTCCAGACTCCAAAAACAAAACACGCAAAACAAAAAGCGCGCACACATCGGAACTGCCGAAATTGAGGTCACTCCCTGGAGAAAGCGTGTAAGTCACTTTTTATTATTTTTCGCTCTTAATTTCGTCTGGAGGCCACGGTCATGTACTTATTGTTGTGTTGCGGCTCGCAGATGTTTTTGGCATAATTTGAGTTATGACTCAAGATCCTTTGTCGTCTTATTGAGAAGGTCGAGACTGAGACTGCAGATGATTTTGGCAGTTGGAGTTAAAAAATACAATGGCGACTGTATGAAAACTTGGAAGGCATGGCTTTATGATGAAAGGAAACGATTTAAAAAATGAGAATATATCGACTCCAAATTCCCTTTTTTTAGTGTTCTTGTCTTAATAATAATGTTGCTAAGCGCCACGCCAAAGTCGAAAACGGTTGGACCAATTCGGCAATTTTTTATTTTAATTTATGTTCGTTAAGGCACACGAAATGCTTTTATGGAGAAAAAAAAACGAAAAAAATGAAACTGGCATGAAGCCGCGGCGAACAGCTATTAAAAAAAACAAAAACCAAAGAGTAAGCAACGCGAGTTAAAAATGGCGGACGAATTCTTCGGAAAAGAGGTCAATTATTATTACGTCTGACATTGTCTTTGCACGTGTTTCAGTCGGAGCGTTGGACTTCAGTTGCTGTCAAAATGTTTTACGAGCGTGTAAAAGCGAACTTTTAGCTGTTCGGTATGAAATTAAGTTGGATTTTTAACCGATTTCAAAAAACAAGGTTCTGGATTCGAATCCACGTTTTGTTGAAAATTCTCCCTTTGTTTAAAATTCGATAGAAGTATTTTAGGGGCATGCTAAGTCATTTTTATTCATATTAAATAAGAAAGAAAGAAAGAAAATCTGAGGAATCATGTTATATAGGCGATGTGGCTAGCAACTCATCACTATTTTGATTCCCCTTTCCATCCATACGCCCATAATCATGCTGAACATGGTCTTTAGGACTTGTTACCTTAGGCTCTGTCTACTGTGATTTATGTTTGTATGTAAGTCAATGAAATCGTTCTAAATAATTTTCATAATCGTTCTCAGCATTCATTTATATAAATTAGTTTTCCAGCCACACAATACACTGTATCACGTTTAGGTCATGTTATTCATTCTGCCACTTCCATATTCAAAAAAGGAACAAAAACAAATCCGTCAATCTAAATTTAAATGCTGCACGCCTTAGAAAGCCGTTTCGTTTCGCGAAATGGACTTTGACATTTGGTTGTGACGCTCCTGGCAATAATAGTCGTGTCGCGATAGAAACTATGTGTGCGTAGACCGGAATAAAAGCAAGATGGCGGCGTAACATTGACCGTTCGCGCCATAATTAGACGCGGGCCGTTTAAAATAAATTGATAACGCGGCAAATATACGTTCGTGCTGTGTAGTTAGTATGTTTAGCTTTAAATATTTAACAAGGAACATGAAGATAGTTACATAATAAGATTAAAACTTTGAAGTTACGGTTAATCTTTGTAACTAACTACTGAAATATTTAAAAAAAGTTAAATAGCCAAAATAGACAATATTTCTGATAAACATAGGCGACTGTGTAATCCAAAAACAAGCCATATTCTCATAGCGTCCTAGTTAACAAATTATACATACTTACGGGGTAGACAGAGCCTAAAGTAACAAGACCTAAAGGCCACGTTTAGCATGAGGTGGAAAGGGGAATCAAAATAGTAATGGGTTGCTAGCCGCATCGCCTATAACACGATTCCTCAGATTTTCGCCTATTCCCTCGATGGGCTTTTACCATCTACGCGGGAAGAGAACTAACTGGTAGATTCTGTTTTTTTCTTTACTCCCAGACTAGGATGGAAAAAACAAAGATTTTAAAGCTTTTATAATTAACATTCACTAAATATTATATACGCATTTAAAATGTGTGTTATTCTAGTGCTTTGAATTCAACATGGCACCCTAAGTCGTCACATATGATGCAATATCAATGTGTTAAATGCATATAGCTCAAGATATATAGCTAGCTGTTAGCACTGCACATTATCGCTGCTACGTAAGATGAAGTGTTTAGCAGTAAACATGTTGCGCGGGAGTCGCTGAAACGCTTTCGACGATCCAAGCCTTTGCTTTTTAGATTTGTGTATGTATGTATGTAAACTCTTTATTGTGCAGTATAAACATTAAACAAATACAATTGACAGACACTGAGGCTGCACAAAGGCGGACTTATGTCTTTAAGGGCTTATCGTTTCATTAAAGCATTATTTTCACTACTTCCCAAATTTAATTGGCAAACCTTATTAGATAATGTAGTAGCAGAAACGAATCCATTAATTTTTTGAAAAAGAAAACGAACCTAATCGTTAAGTTTTCTAAAACCTATGAATTAATAATTACTTACTTACTTGCTTAACTCTACTTTAGGGGGCGACACAATAATAGACAATATAGATGTTATAGCAATTTTAAAACGATCAAAGTTGCCCCAAAAATATCAAAGGGTGACTTTGGTATTTGTGGTTAAGATAGCTAAAAAAAGTATGTCTAATGAGTACTGTAAAATGATGTATTTGCAAACTGTCGATTGTTGAATTATTGTTTGCAAAGTAATTTTCCATCCACATCTATTTTAAAACTGATAACGTGACGCTTTAAATAACATCTTATTAATTTTGAATATGTCTCTCAAAATACTGTACCTAATATATTTTTACTTACTGAACTACAAGATCGTAAAAATAATTATTCTTGTTTTCCGAAATATTCTAAGACGTAAAATATGTTTCCTGTACCTACTTAATTATTTTCTCATAATTTTATCAATTTAAACGCATCACAATTTTAAATAAACTTATAAATTTTACTTAAATCAAGTTTAAATAAAAGCGCTAAGTAACCTTCAAAGCGCCTAGCGATCCAAGATGGCGGCGCCGAGTTGTAGGTTATAGTAACATTGACAGCTGCGCGAGAGTTGAGCAAGCGAGCCTTGACCGCTAAACCAAGGACTAGACCTAAGTTATGTTTAAGTTTTAATTGAAAAAAAAAGAAAATTTTGAATTTTCAAGTTATATCAGTTTGACTGACAGTGTGATGATAACCTTTAAAAGAATTTAACATTTCTAATTCTAATTCTTTTAGCTTGAAAAGTTAAATAGGTACAGTTTTGACCAATTCGACTTATATATTTTTTTAATGTGTTTTTTGATGTTACATCGTTTAAATAAGGTTTAATATTCAACTATATAATTGTGTGTTAATTTTACGATTTAATCGATTGAATTCGATAACAATTTAAAAGTTCCAATTGCGAATTTGAAAAAATCGATTGAATCGTTTTGATATTTGTCGCTCTATAATTAACTAATTTTATTTTTCTAAGTAAATAAAATTTTACTACGATTCTATTTCGTAAAATTATTAACTAAATTTAATTGTTACTACAGTTAAAGTAAAAAGAACATTACTAGGTAACCACTCGTACTATGCCTAGTAATAGGTTATGTAGTAACATTGACAGTCGCCTAGTGCGGCGCATGAGTTGTGCAAGCGCCTTGGCCGCCAGACGAAGGACGCTCTGTTCTAAATTTAAAGTTAAATCAACGGTTTTTACTTAAATTTTTATTTTTATTTGTGACGTTCTTAAAATATAATAAGGAACGTTACAGGTTATGAAAATAGGTTCCAGTAGGTTTAAACAAAATTTCATTTTTATATTCAGTTCCGATTCTTCATAATTCTGTATTTTTAAGCATAGGAATGTCAAGTACCTACTTACATCGAAGAACTAGTGGGTAGATATTTTTACAGGACCTTAAAATTTTTTGATTTGTTAAAAAATGTAGAGCGGGATATTTTTGTAAATTTTTAATGGGAATATACCAGTAACTGTTTACGCCTAGCCAGTACTAGGCGTTAGGTAGGTAATGATGAGTTGTGTGATTTTTTAAGCTTTTTTTTTCATTAAGCTAATTGCAAACATCAATAATTAAGTACAAGTTGTTGTGCTCAAGTTTGAGCGCATTTCAATATCGCTTCCTGTTCACTGACCTGTTTTCAAAATGCATTGTTATTTTTCCAATTCAGTTTATTTCTGCTTAATTGGTACAAGCATTGCGGTCAAATGATAATTTTAGGTGACACGGTTTTGTTTGATAAAGGAAAATTATATTAAATAAAAAAATGCATTTTTTGGAATGAATTTGAAATACGGGTTCAACAAAGTACTTATTTACTTAGATGAGCATCGACTTATATTGCCAGGTTCTAAATTGATTTAAAAATGAGGTATGAAGGATCTTAAATGACGACTGAATCCAAATCAAGCATTGAAATTAAAAGTCTCAATGTTTTATTTCTCTTTAGTAAAATTAGAAGCAGTAACTACTTCATAAATAGATTCACACAATAAAAAATATTTTGTCTAGAAACTTAGTTCTCAAAAACCCTATAAAAATCCAAAGGCCACAACAAAACTAAAAAGAGAAATTAAAAGCAATAAAAAAAATGAAAAGAAAAAATAACTAATTGTTTTTTAAAATGTCACCGCGCGCAAAGCTTAAAAAGTTCCGACGGCATTATTTTAGCCTACAGCTTCGCGCGGCGCTCATAACTCTACTAAATTAAGTGTTGTTTAAGAAAATATATACGTTTAACTAAATTTACTCCTCTCATATCGTACCGCCGAAATAATTGTAGAGTTATATAAGTTTTTATCCGATGTTACTGACTTTTAAAGTTACTAATTAGGTTATTTTGTTGTTCGTTCCGTCTGCAGTCGTCAGTTGCTATGGCTTCTTCAAAGTGAAACCAACCAATTATGAAACAAAACACCATATTCCGTAGACTATCGCATCGCTATGCGAACTCAAAACGAGTTTTCTATTCCATCATTGGCCTTCAATCAAAATATAGGTTGTAATTCACGCACACCAACGAATTCCACACAGATGCGCTAAAACGGAATAGTTATAGAAAAAGAGTGGGACAGATAAACGATAACGACTATTGGTGGGGCGCGTGGTGGGGATTCGTAAGAAAAACACAAAAAATGTGCGTGCACCATACGCACACTGCTACGTCACGCACGCACACAGCGTCATGCGAGCTAAGTCAAGGAGAACGTAAGATTAAGGGCACATAATTATTGACTTTGAGAAACCGGAGTTACGAGTAACTTCTGTATGCAAACACCGCAATCGGGAAGCGATCAACTTCGTATCAGAACTATTTCGAAAATCGGTGTCTCTAGGAGAGCGCGGTTCCAAATTCAAAAGTTTACTCACATACGTCAGAGGTGGCTTGATCTCCTTCGGTCCAGTTTGACACTTCGGTGGTAATTTTGTAAAAAAAATAAAAAAATCCAATTACAAATCGGTGTCACCTTGTCATGAACACTGTCACGAATCCATTCAACCGTACTTGGCGGCACTGTCACTTAACATACACATCACGACACAAAATAGAGCTATCATATGCTAAGGGTCCTAAGATTCCGTTTGATATGTCACTTTGAAAACTTGGAAAACTCACTCAAAATATTTCTCTCGGTTGATATGAATATGTTTTTAGTAAAAATAGTCTTGTTTTTTTTAAATATTTTTTTTTATTTTGGTAGGTTTTTTATCGTCGCGTGTTGTGTTGGGAGCGGAAATGCGACTCTCGGCGGGTTGTGCATAGGCGACACTGCACCGGCGGCGCGCTCGGTACTAGTCGGCGTGCGTACTTAGCCATTACCTTGTATTTACTGCGACCGAGCGCTATACGAGCACGTCTTGATCCTTGGCGGTTCTCAAAAAAAATGGAAAAAAATATTGAAAAATAAAACGTATTACGATCGTCACGATGGACGCTGTAATTTTTTTGTTAATCCAAACAGCTGTTAAGTATTTGAATTCCTAATAAAATTACACAGTGAAACAGTTAAAAATTAAAATTGAATACAAAATAACGTTTATTTAAAATGTTTAGTATTTATTATGACATGACTTAAACCAAAAAAAATTGCAAGTTAATGCAGGAGTTAAATAATTAAACAATTATTTGCCGAATAAGTTTGTCTATTAATTTGAAAATAAAAACATTACTACACCTTATAAGTAACACTCTTTAATTTTCAGTATTTTTAAAAGTATTTCCCTAACGTTGCTATTAGATCAGTTTTGCTACGACCAAGACCTCTCGAGCGCGCTACACTGCGCACAGACGCAAAACTGCAGTTTCGCTCACGTCCATTCATCCATGTGTGAGTGCCCGCGCTTCTACAAAACCTTGTGCATTTCAGTACTACTAACTTATCTAACTTCTCGTCTTAGAAAAATATCAAACTTATCCACAAAGCATCTAAATTGTTAATAAAACACATTAAAACTCTATAATTAAAAATTTGCGATCTAAAATAGAGCATAATTACGTTGGTATTGGTGACTACGCGGATTGAAGTCTGCGTTTGTGTGCGCTTTTTTATCGTTTTTTTCTCGACGTGTGGGTGCGTTCGATTGTGTAGCGCTCGCGGCTGTGTGCGTGCGACTGCATAGGGATGCGCCCGTGTGTTGAGTTCTTGTAAGAAAATGGTTGTTAAAAATTTTGCCCGCGAAACATAGATGGCGTTGTGTCATACGTTTGAACGATTTCAGGCCGCGTTCGCTTTTTAAAAGTGTAGGGGTGCTTGGATATTCCAATTTTAAATTTTAGATTTGAATTTATTATTTTAAACATGGAACGTAAAACGTTCTTCAATTATTTACTAACTAAAGTAGCTGAGTACTTTATTAAATTGGATATTACAGTAAATAATATACGAAAAGGCAACGACAAAAGGTCAGTTTTTAACAGTGAGTTACGCCAACTTTAACGATAACTATAACCGATGATTTTGACGTACATTTGACAGAAAATCTATGAAATTTTATGTCAAAATATTATGGTTATGATTATATAGTTATTTAAAGTATCTTGGTGCAAATCACGTTGAGAGGTTACTCAAACACGTTTTCATCGCTTTTAAGCATATTTTAATACTTTGTAGGTTCTTGTGTAGGGTATTACTCGCTAATATCGCCGCCTAGCAGCAGTGCTTGCAATGCTGTGTTCCAGCGTGTGGTCCAGCCGGTGAAATTGCTGGCACGTGAGGTATTTTATAATAACGCTAGAGCTGGCAACGCTTTTGTAATGCTCCTGTGTTGCGGATATCTATGTGTAGTGGTTTGTATGTATGATGTATGTATGTATGACTCTTTATTGTGTAAAACACATTAATTTTACAGGCAATGAGATAAAGAAACACAGAGCAGAAAAAAAAACAGAGGCGAACTTATACTGTAAAGGGATCTCTTCCAGTTGACCTTCGAACGATTGACAGGACAACAGAAACCAGAGTAGGTATAGCCGTTTGCTCGTTTGTTTCCTTGTATTAAAATAACCTAAAAATCATCATCAATGGAACCATGTTATTGGCGATGCGGCTAGCAACCCATCACTATTTTGATTCCCCTTTGCACCTATACGCCTACAATGCTAAACGTGGCCTTAAAGTTTTGTTACCTTAGCCTCTGTCTACCCCGTAAGGGAAAGACGTGATGTATGTATGTCCATTTAAATAACTTGTAACCGTCATAGGCTTTTTCATCTCTTTCGATTTACTTGTGCATGATTCATGTTGTCTTGTCAGTGATTCATTGTTTTTGTGTTGCATCGCTTGCATAGAATGCATTTGTGTCATAATAAGAATACATTTAGCGTATACACGAACTTGTACTTTGGAGGAGGTATTATCGAAAATGGCCAAGCGCGTGTCGTACTCCCCCGATAAATTTGTTAAATTATAAATATATTATTGAATCAGGCGTTATCATTAGGTACACATAAACGGATAACTCACGTATAAAAAGTCGAGCGATGCTCGACATGTTTCGGACTATACATATATTATATTAGCAGAGCGCTGGCGCGCAGTGTTCGTTTCGCTGCCGCCGGGGCGAGCGCTCCAGGAAGAAGGACTACGAAATAGTCCGAAACATGTCGAGCATCACTCGACTTTTTATACGTGAGCTATCCGTTTATGTGTAATGGTGATTAAGTCTTACGGTAGTTTCATGTTGAAATTACTTTGCGGAGGTCCATTTCAATTAACCAAAATGTTTACCTTGCTACTCGGCTACTCTTGAGTAGTGGGGTAGCAAGGTAATTTTTTTTGTTCATTGTTAAATTGTATTTATCTAGATGTGTACGCTCTAATATGGCTTACACTATCTGGATTTTTAAACTCACACTTTGTCGGTCCCTCGTTTAATGCTCCTCTCATCTACTCAAAGGTTAACTGGTAGATATCCCTTATAGGGATAAGTTCGCCTTTGTGCATATATTAATGTAATTTTTATTTCTATGCTGGTCTGGGAGCAAAGAAAAACATAGAATGTACCAGTTGCTTATCTTCCCGGGCAGATGGTAAAAGCCCATCGAGGGATTGGGCGAAAATCTTAGGGATCATGTTATATAGGCGATGTGGCTAGCAACCCATCACTGTTTTGATACCCCTTTCCATCCGGATACGCCAACAATCATGCTAAACGTGGTCTTTAGGTCTTGTCACCTTGGGCTCTGTCTACCCCGTAAGGGATAAAGACGTGATTTATGTATGTATATCACGGAGTAGCAAAGTAAAGTTTTCCATTTTGGTACAGCTTGTACTAAAGGTACAAAATCATCTTAATTAACGATTAAATAATTTACATCTCTGAATGCGACGGTTTACGGTTTAGAAACGTGTTATTATGTATTTAGAAGACCCTCATACTACAGAAAACTGGGGAACTACCCAGTCGTGATGTTAGGGAAAATTACTATACCTAGTATAGTAGGTAGTACCTATGTTTTGGTCATATCTTAGTCATTATGACTAAGTCATTTGCGTCCTAGTTTAGTCTAGTCTAGTAAGAAATACATACATACATTCATATATCATGTCTTTATTACGGGATAGACAGAGCCTAAGGTAAAGACCTAAAGGCCACGATTAGCATGATTGTGGTACTACAGGTAAGGGGAATCAAAATAGTGGATTGCTAGCCGCATCGCCTATAACATGATTGCTAAATTTTAGTTCCTTTTATTAAAAGTAGGCAGGTATTTAATGGCAGCGACCAAAACAAAATTGAATACAACAAAAGTCTGAGCCCTGTCTGCCTTTTCGATTCTTTGTGTTTCCAGGATGACTGTGATCAGGCCCAGAAGCAGACGTGTGCGCATAATATAGCGCACCTTTTTTTTATATTTTCGAAACGCTGTAAATTTACAACGCAGCGCCACCATGGTGGCAGACAAGGTCCTTGATGTTTCTTAGGGCATAAACAGTGGCGTACCTCGGTAACCAAGGGCCCTGGTGCAAATAAAAAAATGGGGCCCCACTACTATCTAACTGGTTACGTTTTAATAATAATAGTTCGATCGAGATTTTCTGGTAAGGATTCGAGGGCCCTCTGAGCTTGAGGGCCCCGGGGCACTGCCCCGCCTAGTATTAATAACGTCTGCCTTGTGTGCTCATATCGAAATTTTGCTCGCCAGCTCCCTAACTAGTCGGTAATAATAATAATATCTTGGGACAATTGACACCAATTGACCCAGCCCCAAACTAAGCAAAGCTTGTAATATGGGCACTACAACGGATAAACATACTTATATAGATAAATACATACTTAAATACATATTAAACATCCAAGACGCAAGAACAAACATTCGTATTGTTCATACAAATATCTGCCCCGACCGGGGATCGAACCCGGGACCTCAAGCTTCATAGTCAGGTTCTCTAACCACTGGGCAATCTGGTCGTCATACTGGTACTGAGCATTATTTTATGGCAACTGTCAATGCGTTGTCATTTCTGTCATTTTTTTGCGGATAATTCGGAGCGACATTGTCCCTGCAGGGGGCGCTGCGCGTGACACGATCCAAATACTGTTTGCTCGAATCTGCGGCTGTCACAAAAATGCGCTCTCATTTGGACAGGTATGATTCAAGAGGCTGTTTGTTATCTAAAGTAGGCCACGTACAGTCGGCAGCACATTGTAACACTAGCTTCTGCCCGCGACTTCGCGTAGAGTTAGCAATTCACATGTTTAACTCCCGCGGGAACTATTCAATTTTCCAGGATAAAAAGTACCTGGCTGTGATTTTCTCAACAGATTAGTAAAGTTTGCATCAAAACCCGTTCAGCCGTTTTCAGGAGATGCGCTCGCAAATATACAGACAAACTGATAAACGGAAACAGACAAACAGATACACAATCTAAAAACTGTTGGAACGTGTTCTGTTACCGGTCCCAAGTATCTCCAACCAATTTTTTATTATTATTACATACATACATACACAAACCACATCTTTATCCCATAGGTGGTAGACAGAGCCTGAGGTAACAAGAGTCTTGTTAGTTCAAGACCTACAGGCCACGTTTAGCAAGACACTGAGGGCGTAGATGTGGAAAGTGGAATCAAAATAGTGATGGGTTGCTAGCCGCATCGCCTATATTATTATTATTACAAGTTATTACAAGCTTTAGATATATTAACTTGCAACGTATGTATGTAGGTATGTATGTTTGTTTGTCCGGGTGGAATCTTGCGACTCAATTTTGAAGCAGTTGTACTGTAATCCGACCAATAGAAATATTCGAAAAACACACACACATAAAAATCACGTCTTTATCCCTTACGGGGTAGGAGCCTAAGGTAACAAGACCTAAAGGCCACGTTTAGCATGATTGTGGGCGTATAGGTAAAGGGGAATTAAAAATGGTGATGGGTTGCTACGTATCGCCTATAAAAGTCATGACTTCTATGTCCTCCTCGATGAGCTTTTACCATCTGCGCGGGAAGAGAAGCAACTCAAATTCTATGTTTTTTCGAAAAACAGTTTGTAAATTAAACAAATTACGACATACCAGGTTAAATAAAATCTTGTACCTAATAAATTAAAAAAAAACACCTCGCATTAGTAAATAAAAAAAATAACTTATTCAATATTTTGCCAAATATGCCTTACATCACTATGGAAAAAATATATAAGGTTCTTCCAACTGCTGCACCTATTTTTACTAAACATGACTAAGAACCACCGCAAGGAAACTGGCTTTCAAATGAAAAAATCGCATCGAAATCAGTTCATCGGCTTGAGAGCAAGCCACAGACAAACACACAGAGACAGACGTCAAACTTATAACACTCCTCGTTTTGCGTCAGTGTTGAAAAAGTATCACCGCCTGCCCGCAACCCTTGCTAGAACACAACAGTGCGAGCTACGTCGCTTAGCGACAGGATTAGCGAGTAAGCGAGACGCTCAAGCTCCGCGTATCCCACTTGAGATCGATCGGTCTACAGTGCAGCGGACACCGATACTGTAATAAGATCGAGACGAGACGGAAATTCTTTGCCGGCCTAAAATGCCGTCGGACGGCACGGCAAAAGTTTTTCCCACTTATTCATAAACGTCACTTTGACATTTACCTTTCACAGATAAAGAAAAACGATTGCTAAGTTAGCAGAAGCCTACAGAGCGTTTATGAATAAGGGGGTTATTTATTTATTAATTACTAGGTTTACCCCACGGCTTCGTCTGTAAAATTCGCTTACCCTGCGGGAACTTTTCTTGTGTTTTATGTACAATAAAGAGTTATACATACATACATACTTTGCGATTTCCCTGGATAAAAACCTGTCCTTCCTTAACTGAAACTATCTGTACCAAATTCGGGAGGTAATAGTAATTAGGGAGGTAGTGATTTAAAAAAAACTTACTCAGAATACCAGTTAACATCAAAGCACTGTATGAGGCAAAAATAGATAAGAGGATATGATAAAAGCACAAAAGAAAAAAAAACTGTAGTTATTTGGGGCTTTTTAAAAGTTTCGCTTCCCTAAAGCGTCGGAACTCTATACCTTCCGGCCAGTTAGAGCGCACAAGTGAAAGAGAAAAAGTGAGTTGAAATAAGTTTTTTTTTTAATCATTTTTAAAATGATTTTTTACAGCGCTTTTATTAAGTCACTCTTGACGCTGTACACTTTGGACACCGACCAATGTAGACCAAAAACAATTTAGACCTGCCGTTACCAAAAAGGTTGTTCTGATTTTTTAGTAACTTATTCACAAGCTTTGTGTCAGCTTCACTTCGTATCAAATCTTTGAAGTTATTTCGCACTTCCACTGATCAAATTAATAAATTGCTTCAGCAATGCTGAGTTGGGACCATTTTGTGACAATTTATTTGTGATAATTTATTTTGTTTAATTTATTTTATTTGATGTTTTGTGATTGTCATAAATAAAATTCTTTTCTTTCTTTCTTTCTTTCAATTAATGCTTTTTTCACCTTTATTTCAAGTGCTTTGAAACCGGCTTCATACATTTTCATACCTCTCGCTTTCCCCTGGTGGTATTTGCTGTCCATTACCTATAATTAAACTAGTATATAATGTATAATGTATTGCGTCTCTTCCGGCGCAGATGGTAAAAGCCCATCGAGGGAATGAACGAAAATCTTAGGAATCATGTTATAGGTTACAGGCGATGTGGCTAGCCCATCACTATTTTAATTCCCCTTCCCATCCATTCACCTACAATAATGCTAAACGTGGTCTTTAGGTCTTGTTACCTTAGGCTCTGTCTACCCCGTAAGGGATAAAGACGTGATTTATGTCTGTCTCTCTATGTAATGCCCGAGAAATGATAAAAGCGATTTCCCAGCCCAGGCAGAAAAATACCCTCATAATAGGTACACCTTCGTGATCCCCGGGAATACCTATATCTGCCAAATTATCTATGTATGTTTCTTTATTGCACATAAAAATTAAAAAAATACAGAAGTACACAGAAAATAGTACAAAGGCGAACTAAATAAAAGAAAAAAAAAGAGAAAAAAAAGAAAATTATATGTTTATATCAGCTAGTCAGCTAGCACAAAATAGTCTACTTCATTCGGTATCTCGTGGGAACTTCACGACATTCTGAAAACAGTTTTTAGCTGCCGTAATTACCTACTTACATGCCCAAGTCTGTATTAATTGAAGTAGCTGAGATAGAGCTATTTCGAAGTGAACATAGGTATAAATCCAATTTATTCCTAATCTGCTATCGGTAAAATCAATTATGACTAGAAACACTTCATGCAAATTTACTTGAAAAAATTAAGCACAACTTTAAAAAGAAAAATATTTTTTGTTCTAAATTATGGCCTTTAAATACAAAATTACCTGTGGTGATATTTTGGATCGGATCGTATCGAAACGAAAAGTAGGACGAAGTCGAAAAACAAGGTAATTAGGTACATAATCACTAATTAGATGCTTAAACAAGCCAAGTTATGCTAATTCTAAATTTAAAAAGGGCATTTTATCTGCACATCAAAGTACTATAAGTATCGCTATCTCCTTCAAAAAGTTACGTCACCAGCTAATCCTGATAAAATTCCATTATTTATGAGAACAAAAAATTAGAACAAAAAATTTAAAGCATTATTTATAGACTTATTGTTTAAACATTATATTAGCATATTGAATATCAGAACTAGTAATTACTATTGTGTTTCTTGAAGGAAAAAACTTAGAACTCGGAAGCCGCCATGACACCATTTTTTTCGTCGAACGACCTAAGATGGCGCGCCCAAAGACTTAAGACAAAAGAAGTTCGCTGCCCCGCCCACTTTAAAAAAATAAGTTTTCTTCCTCAATAACCTTTATGCTACTATTTTTTGCAAACACTGGCTGACTTAAGCACGATGGCGCATTCAATAGCAAAACAAATAAAAAGCAAAATCTCAAAAATCAAATTTAGAACACGTTCAGAAGCGCAACAAATCAACAGGTGGAACGGCTGAAACTAACCGAATAACAAATAAACTGAAACCAAATTTAACGGGACCGAAACTCACGTAGAACGCAACGTAATCCCGCAAAAGCGGGCATGCAAAGCCGTATAACAGTGGCACATTTACCGGGAGACGCATCAGACGACCACTTGTTGCTGCCAACTTCTCGCGTCGGCCACTTCCCCGACTCCGCACCAAATTTAAATTTACCCGGATTGTCAATTGACTGTTTCAAATTCTACTCTACAAGCTTTAGACACTATTTCAATTTAAAAAAAAACGTTACTACAAACAGGAACTTCACGATTTTTTAAAGTCAACACTCAGCGACTACGACGCAAGCTGAACTCAAGACACTTCACAAGAAACTGGCCACTTTCGAACTATGAATTTAGAACGCGTAGGTTTAAGTCCTCGCTGGATGATGCTTTTTTGTTTTCGATTTTTTTTAACGGCTTGTTTTAACGGTCAGGCTTTGGTGTTTTCCCGTTCGGGTTTTGCGGAGAAGTTGCATCGGTGCACGCCGGCCCAGTTGCAACAGGTTGTTTGAAGCTCGTCGGAGGGCGCAGGCGCGCTGCTGCCGGCCGATGCACCGCGCCACAGTGGTCGCGGGCGGGCGGTTTATTCAGCTCAAATTTAATTTAAAAAGTTAGTTACTGGCAGGAAAGAAAAAAATCAACAACGTTATACGAGTACCCACTAGTAATTCATAGAAGCTCACTAAGCCCGTTTGTCAGTTCCTGTCATATTATATGCTAATATTTGCACTTCTGTTTACAAAGCACTGGGGCCTGATTTTTGGAAAGCACATGTGTGAAAATACCACTCGAAAGTGGTGAAAAATTGTGCTGAATTTGAGATACGAGTAGCTTAGAAAATACTTAGGGCTCTCATTAATCTTGTGACCTAGTCAAAAATTTGATTAGAGCTGTAGTTTTGAAGATATAAACAGATTTATACCACTTTCGAGTGGTATTTTCATACATGTGCTTTCCAAAAATCAGGCCCCTGTGCGTGTTTATAGGGGGTCGGTTGTGCTTGGTTACCATCAGATGACCCACATGCTCGTTTTCCACCCTATTTCATACAAAAAGTCTTATTTGCATGTAACAGATAAAATAGGATTTGTATTTTTTTTTTGTTTTAAAAAATCAAATCTAAATTTCATGAAAATGGTTGGAGCCGTTTCCGAGATTCAGATTATTATATTACAAGAATTCCAAAGTGGAGAGTTCAAAAGAAAAAAGAGAAGACAGCCCAGAGTCTTTCCCTGAAGATGTTGATAAAAAAGAGACAATTTTATTCTAGGTGTTGGCTAATTGATGTGTTAGAATGTTTTTTTATGATAAAATTAACTGTTATTAGTTATGATAACCATTCATACAGTATGATGTAATCTACGCATTGTTTTTTGTCGCCATGTTTTCTATAGATTGGTTAATGGTTTTAGTTTACTAAGAACATTCTTAAGGCTATTATTTAATTAGGTTCTTTGTTTACACGCATACTTGAGCCATGACCAAGCATCAAGCAAAGAATAGCTTCAGTTAGATATATGATGATCACCATTCTTAAATTTCAAAATTTTGACCGAATAATAAACACTTTTTGTTTTATCTTCCCTAGTGAGACAAAGCTCCATTTCCTTCCCGGTTTTATAACATAGCTGCAAGAAACGAGTATTAATTGAATTGACTTAGTAACTGGCGCATGAGGTTTTATACCTTAGCCCTCTAGGCTGGCAACGCATCAGCAAATCCTTTAATGTTGCAGGTGTCCATGGGCGGTGGTGCATACCATAATCAGGCGACACACTTGTTCGTTTTCCTTCTTTGTCGCAAAAAACCAAATCCCATCTTATTTCTTTCACATACAACGAAAATTGTTTAGATTAACTTGAGAGAACATGTTCGATTCCTTAATAATACTTTTTATGTGATAGGGGGAAAACCAGCTTAAGGGTCGCCTGATAGAAAGCAATCACCGACTCCCATAACATAGGCGGATTACGGGTGCCTTGCCTCCCTTTATATTCCCAATCTTTACATCAGGTGTTTGTTGCCTAAAAAAATTAAAAAAAAAAATGCTTATAAAAAAATCATTGCAAATTCCTACACTCAGCCGAGACGCGACCACTGTGGCGCGGCCCGCTGCATAGCTTCTATGCGTGTATATCCGCGTATAGAATTAGGCGCAATGCGATACCCGACGCCTTTAATCTATGCCCAAATTGCTCTTCTACTCGCACAAAGCCGAATTAATGCAAAACGGCCAGTCTATAACTTTGTTAGGTCTGCGTTCGGAACGGTGAGTTTTAAATTCGAAAATGTTAGTGGCCAGTGCTGTGGAGAGGAAGGTTCGAGAAGTCGGTCGATGGTGTTTTAAATCGATTATAAAAAAGAGGTTCATATATTTTATTATAGGTATAGTAAAAATGTCAACATGAGGTTTAACAACTAAGACAAGGTGCCTGTGGCGGAATATTTTGACGACGTACACTTTACAGTTTTATCCCCTTATTCATAAACGCTCTATAGGCTTCTGCTAACTTAGCAATCGTTTGTCCTTATCTGTGAAAGGTAAATGTCAAAGTGACAGATGAGGAGAAACAATTGCTAAGTTAGCAGAAGCTCACAGAGCATTTATGAATAAGGCGGTTAGTTTCAGTCTATTTAAAAATCTTGCTTTAGTAGTTAAACCTTATATTAAAAAGAGGTTGTGTAAGATAAAACACATACATACATATATCACGTCTTTATCCCTTACCGGGTAGACAGAGCTTAAGGTAACAAAACCCTAAGGCCACGTTTAACATGATTAAGGGCGGTGGAAAGGGAAATCAAAATAGTCATTGGTTGCTAGCCGCATCGCATATATATTTTATCTATCTTCTGGCTCTTGCTGTCTGGCCATAGAATTTACCAGTAGCTTGTCTTCCCGCGCAGATGGTAAAAGCCCATCGAGGGATTGGGCGAGTCTTAGGAATCGTATAGGCGATGCGGCTAGTAACCCATCACTATTTTGATTTTTCTTTCCAGCTATAGGTAATCATGCCAAACGTGGCCTTAAGGTTTTGTTACCTTAAGCTTAGAGCCGTAAGGGATAAAGACGTGATATATGTGTGAATACAAAAGACCATTTTGATTCCAAATTCAAACCAACTGTCTTAAATTAGCGCGGGGTACGAAACATTTTCCGAAGTTAATAAAAAAAATGCGAGGCTCAAATAATCCGTACAGAGTCCAGACTTCGAAATTAGAAATTCACGATGTGCGTATGAATTTTGTTTTGTTTGTTCGTGTGTTTGAGTTTTAGGGCTTGCAGAGAAGTTCCCGGGCTTATTACACGAACTTCCTTTTCGGAGAGCGCACTTTAGGATGAGAGAAGCGAGTGCATTTCATTTAGAAGTTATTAGGACGCGTTCAGTTTTTTTTGAAGTTAGAAAAGGTAATTAGAAAATTTATAACTTAAGTTTTTAATTTAAAAAATAATTATTTATTTGGCTACTTCTCATTTAGCCTGTAACGTCTACATATTCTAACTGTGGTAGCAAAACTGTTTTCTGAAAAAAAAAACAACAATTTCATAAAAAAAATCCTATTAATATGTTTATGTTCGCATGGTCTTAGCTAACAAAGCCACCAGTACAACCCTTGCAATTCACGATGGCGATTGAACTTTTTTTTTGCTTACTATACCCGACAACAACAAACAGCAACGACACAACAACAACCACAACATAGAATGTAACAGTTGCTTCTCTTCCCGCGCAGATGGCAAAAGCCCATCGAGGGAATGGGCCATCTCAGGAATCATGTCGTTGTAGGCGATGCGGCTGGCAACCCCGTCACTATTTTGATTCCCCTTTCCAACTGCGGGTGGTAGGGCCTTGTGCAAGGTCCGTCCGGATCGCTACCACTACTTACTCGCTTACTCGCTAATCCTGCCGCTAAGTAGCAGTGCTTGCACTGCTGTGTTCCGGTGTGGAGAGTAAGACAGCCGGGGAAATTACGGGCACAAGAGGCATGTCATCTTAGTCCTCTAGGTTGGCAACGCATCTGCAATCCCTCCGGGGTTGCGGGTGACCCACTTGCTCGTTTGCCTACCTATTCATATTAAAAAAAAAAAAAAAACTACGCCGACAAGGGATAATAACGTGATTTATGTATGTTCGTACTATACCTGCTTTTCTTCTTGTACACCAAAGGTCCATAACCATAAAGATATCCGCTTTCGCTCTCACGCACACATTGACACATATGCAGATACGTGACCACAAACAAAACTCACTCGCCATCGTGAATCGCAAGGGCTAAGGGTTGTCACTCACCGAGTATGCTGACCATGTTCTTGGTCCAGCGCTGCAGTTCTTTGCGGATCGCGCGTCGTTCCTGCTGGCAGCGCGCGAACGAACACTGCGCCATGACACACGTGCGGCAACCCTACGACAATGTTACCATTTAATAAAAGTGCGTTTTTAAATAACACCCTGTATGTAGAGTAAAAAAATTTAAAATTAGGGAAAGTTGCGAATGAGTCGGTAAAAGTACCTAAATTTGTCAGTCACTAAACTTGTAGGTTTTTTGAAATATTTTTTTCCTTTCTTATTACAACAAATCAAAATCAATGAACAAAAAACATTTACCTTGCTACTCCGCTAATGAAGTATTAAATATTATTTTGTAATTTTTTTGCTAACTACTTAGTAGCGAAATAGCAAATGATTTTTTGTTCATGGAAATGAACCTCCGCCACGCCAGTAACGTCTAGTTTAATAAAATATTTCAAATCATAATCGTTTATTCGCAATAATTATGGAAACAGGGTTCCAAAATTAATAACTTAATCGCTAAAGAACTCATTAATAGAGTGAAAGTGTCGATGCAATAGGCTTTTTATTTTTATTCAGACGAAAAAAAAACACAAACACATTTTTAACATGAGCTTTTTTAAATGCTCACGAGTGCTTTTTAATGTATTAATCTCATAAAGCCCTAAAGCTTTTGTGGTAAAATTCCATTAATGCCAGAACTAAAAGCGTCAGCCGGTTTTAATTTCATCAAACCAACTTTCCAGTAAAATTACATACACAGCCAAGCGAAAAACTCCATCGATATCTGTATCCGTAGTAAACATCTCCAATCTATAGGGAATACCCACCTACATCGCTACGAAAGCGACTTCAAACAAAATCGCATCTGCATTGGAGACGGAGACGACAAAATAAAATCCACACCGCGTCCAATTACTATGACGTTCATCGAATATTGACTCCGCCGGTCGATGCTCCCGGCTAACGAAATTTCACGAAAAACCTCGGTCCTCATCAAGGAAGCCTCGACGCCCCCCGAATATACCCGACCACCCGAATCTGGCCCCCGAATTCTTATTTCAAACTCCAGACGACGGGGGCAGGGGGGTATCGCGAAACTATTCTTATTTTAAAATCTCTCTCCACGGAATATGCCCCGAAAGAGGTTCTTATTTTAAAAATATCACGCTCCACCGAAATTTTCTTATTTTAAAAACTTGAGGGGGGTGCGAACGTTCTTATTCCGAAATCCACCCCACCCCAGTGGCCAGTTATGATATTCTTATTTTAAAATCGCTCGAAGCGTTCGGATTCTGTTATTAAGATGCTGGTGTGTGCGCTTTTATGAGGACGTTCGACTGTGAGCTCCCTAAGACACGAAGGGATATGGAGAATCCTTAGCTCCACATTTTATATGATATGTATATGTATAGGACTCAGCTGAAACTCAGAAAGAATCGAATTCGGCCGTAACAAGATCCCTTGATCACTGACCTACGCGACCTAGATAACGTTGTAACTCCCCTACCTTCTGATTGAGAGTAATTCCCAATTCGCAGAACATTCCAATATAAAACCGCTCAAAATCCAAAAAAGTTTGGTTTTAGAATGTACTTATAACCTTTTTAAACAAACCATATGACCGTTAATACGAAACTCGAAATTGGGCGAACTGAAAAATCGAACGCTGCAACCAATCTTTCCCGCCAATTTCCATTGCTGTCAAATTTGGAACCGCGTCGCCGCCACCCCATCGCCTCCCCTCCCAGATCAATTTACGATAACTCGGTTTTAGCGCGCCGTCCCGCTCCGCCTTAAGACACCCGGGTATCCCCGTCTCCCCCCGGATAACTTCTAGAACCGGCACTGCTTGTTATCAGAACCGAATATCCGGCAGACGAATTGATAATTTGGAATTAGTTTCGGCTTTTGCGGCTTATAATGTAACGGTGTTTTTGAATGATTTGAAGAAATACTTTGAAACCTTTCAAACATGTCACTGATAAGTCCTCATCAAAAAATGTGTTCATTTGACAAATAATAGGTACCGATTTTGGACTATTTCTTTATATTTATTGATCACTAGCTGTTGCCCGCAACTTCGTCTGCATAGAATTCGTTTATCGCTATCCCGCAGGAATCACGCAATTTCCGGGATAAAAAGTAGCCTATGTTTTATTCCTGACAATAACCTATCTATGTTCCAAATTTCATCCAGATCTGTCCAGCCGTTCAGGCGTGAAAGAGTTACAAACATCCAAACATCTATACTCGCAAACTTTCACATTTACAATATTAGTAGGATGTAAGAACCTTGTGAAAACGTTCTACAATGAGACAGATTTTAAAATGGTTAGACTGAACATGAAAGCTTAAGAGTAAGATGACAATTAGGTTGTTTAGTTCGAAAAAAAACTTGAATTATCTCCTTTAGAAAAATCTCCATGTACAAGGTTCTGATCTTGCAGAGTATCCGGACCATTCTCTCGCGCGGATATGGCCCGGGACTTATTTTTAACTGTTGTGTGCGTCGCGCGCGTGTGTGCAGGGGAGGCGCTGCGTATGTGTGCGTGCATTTGAAATATTCCCCCGTAGCGCAACGAATTGATGTTTTTAATTAGTTTCCAACGGTTTTCGTCGGTGGCCAGTACGTATACTCTATAATACTTATATTACTTTTTATAAGCGGTTAATTAAGTTACAAAAGGCAGTCTTGCACGCCCGCTAACTTTAATTGAATGCACTATTCATGTGAAACAATTTCGAGTTACACTTAAATGTGAAACGCGACGGAGCCGGTAACCCGGGCGGTTTCCTGAAAACTTTCCTTTGTCGCGAAAATTCAATAGGCGGGAAGTTTCCGTTGCGACACCATTGTCGAAAGGTTAGCGGGCATTTGCGTCGAAAAACTGGCATGGAACAACTTAACATTTAAATTTGCTTATTTAAAGTTATCTTACGACGAAACAGCGGGTCCATAAAAAATCCTCCTTAATTACTCAAGTCATTTGTTTTCTTTTCATTATTAGTCTACTCTGATTTCCAACTTCCCTTAACGTAATTTAAAAAACAAAAATCATCTTGCTCTATTTAACTACGCAAACACTGGCCACTTAGAAAAAAAAGTCATTCAAGTCCCGAACGCATTCAAATTCGAATCCAATGTAAACTCACATGTTTTCAAATTGCGAATTTCGAGTTTCTGCGAATGTTTTATTTATTGCCACAGACGGGAATGTTTGGCTTCAAACAGTTTCCAATCTGTGCTTTTCTGAGGTTGTTTGCTAGCTTCAGTTTTAGTCTGTGCCTTTTCTGGGTTATTGCGGGGCGACCTGTTGCTCGGCTTTTGTTTTTGTTGATCGTCGCTAGTTGCAAGTTGGAGGTTGATTTGAAACAAGTTTATTACGAAGTCATGTGGTGTGAAACATTTTGGGTTTTGAAATAGAAATGCTCCAGCTATTTACAGACTTACCACGAGAGTTGCCTTTAGTTTCTCTTTGCATTAAGGATTTTTCACCAATTTTCGTGGGGGCCAGGTCAGCATACTTTTGCGTTCGTATGTTTTTTTATAGAGAGGAAACATCACGTCATTTGGTCTCCTAAGCGCTTCGTAAGTACAATTCCTATTTGGAATAGAATACAGGGGTGCGAGTCGGGTTACCTCCACGTGTGGTCAAGAGCTGCGGTTCCTTTTTGGATCCGTCCGGGGGGAAGAGCAGTGCTTGATCCGGGGCACCTTGGGCTTCGGCTAATGATTTCCTGGCAGTTTCTGAGGGATATCATTGACCGTTGGCTAAGAGCCCGACAGGGGGGGACGTTGCCGACATTTTGTCACAAGATTTTAATCATATTTTTGTTACTTTGACATTGGCGAAGTTGTCGTCGCTATAACGACTTGAAACGCCACAAATAAGAAGAAGAAGAAGAAGAAGAAGAATAGAATACAAATCTAAGAGAAACAGTTGGCGGATGGCATCTGGTTGAGTGTGCTGATGATAACGATGAGATGATAATAAAACTAGCAGGCACTTTTTTGATTAAAAATAAAATTATTTTGGTATTTTTACGGTCTTTATTTTGGTAATGACTTATTACTTTTCTAAACGGAACATTTTGTAGCTCAGTAATAGCTACTTTGAAAGATCGAAAACACACACATAAATCACGTCTTTATCCCTTACGGGGTAGGTAGAGGCCACGTCTAGCATGATTGTGGGCGTACCTATAACTGGAAAAGACGTATAATATAGTATGTAAGTAGATTTCTAATATTAATAACTATGAAAGAACGTGTCGAAGCGTCGACGTGCGATGAATAACGTTTTTTTTCTAAAGCATACGATATTGATATTCTAGAAAGAAGGTAGGAAAATGGAAACAGGATGCAAGATACGTATTTATACAATATGTCTTAGAACTTCCACTCGCTTCCATGCTGGTCTGGGAGCAAAGAAAAACATAGAATGTACCAGTTGCTTCTCTTCCCGTGCAGATGGTAAAAGCCCATTGAGGGTATGGGCGAAATTCTCAGGAATACAATACAAATATATTTACTCTTTATTGAACACCACAAAACAATACAGAATCAAAGAACAAAGTAGACAATAGGCGATCTTATCGCTTAATAGCGATCTCTACCAGACAACCAATAAGAGAAATAAGTTGGAGACAGTTTAGTTTCATGTTACAGGCGATGCGGCTAGCAACCCATCACTATTTTGATTCCCTTTTCAACCTACACGCCCACAATCGTGCTAATCGTGGCCTTTAGCTCTTGTTACCTTAGGCTATGTCTACCCCGTAAGGGATAAAGACGAGCTTTATAATAATGTATAACCTAGAACCTTTCAAATTAGTGTTAGATTTCAAAAACAAAAGCGATCTAGTCCTTGTTCAAAATAGCCTTTCGAAGGGCGCAAGCTACACCTAGGAAATCGAATATGATACAATCAACCCAGATGCGACCAAAACTAATCCCTATTTCTGACAAAGTAAGGTTGAATATCGTTTTCCCTAAATGAAATTTTCAGATTTAGACTGTAAACTGTAAGTAAGTTAACCGTAAGGTAAGTTAAAAGAGTGAGCTTAAAATATCCATAATAATAATAGTGAAGATGGTTAAAGCCCATTGAGGAAATGGGCGAAAGTCTTAGGAATCATGCCATAGGCGATACG
Source organism: Pandemis cinnamomeana (assembly GCA_932294345.1). NCBI lineage: Eukaryota > Metazoa > Arthropoda > Insecta > Lepidoptera > Tortricidae > Pandemis > Pandemis cinnamomeana. The sequence continues at coordinate 2,773,335 of OW028724.1, read as the reverse complement.
GCTTGCAACCCATCACTCTTTTGATTCCCCTTACCTTCTATACGCCCACAATCGTAAACGTGGTCTTTAGGTCTTGTTACCTTAGGCTCTGTCTACCCCGTAACGGATAAAGACGTGATTCATGTACCTATATATGTAATTAGCATACGAGTACTTCGCTCTGATATTTTTATAACTGGCTACATTACATTAATTTCCTCCTCTACTATAAAAGTACCAAACTCCGTCACCCTCCCACATATGCATCGTGTTCACTATTACTCCTTTAATTTCTTTGAACCTATTCCCTTGACCGCATCTAATTTCTTCCCCCATAATTTCGCATCCCAATTCACCCCCCCAAGGGGTGGGGGAATCTTGCGCGCCTGTGTGAAAGAATGCGAATCAATACAGCGCACATTAAACTGCCTGGGTAACACTTGACCCTGTGGGGTATGGGGGTAATTAGTGGGGTAACGTGGAGATTTTTGGATAAATATTATTATGTTCATTATTTTCGAGGAAAAATAAAAACTGGTATTCTGGTTGACCGGAATGCACGCCTTTAACCGCTAAGCTTAGCTTATTAAAAAAAAGTGCGGCGTATTTACACAGACTATAGCAGTCATTGACTTTAATCTGAACGTGAATATGAAATAGGATTATGTTTGTTAAAATTAAATAGTTAGTTGAAAACCAATCGACTCCATTTTACATATTTGTGAGACGACAACCCTCATGTTATAGGCGATGAGGCTAGCAACCCATCACTATTTTGATTCCATTTTCCACCTATATACACCCTCATTCTTGCTAATTGTGGCCTGTAGGTACCTGTTACCTTGGGCTCTGTCTGCCCCGTAAGGGATAAATATGTGATTTGTGTGTGTGTGACAACCCTAAAAAATAGTCAGCCTTTAAACGAAAATGTGACGGTGTTTTAGATTCAAATCGGTCGCTGTCTAACTTATCTCACATTGCTAAGTCTATGCAGACCTAGGGTTACAATGAACACTTAGCTTCGGGCTTAAGAATACAATTCCAGACTCCCAAAACAAGAAAACAATGGCCAAGAAACGGCGACCCATTTACCCGTGGACGTAATTGCGCAGAACTTTTCCAGCAACAAAACCTCAATTCAAAGACAAAAATGAGCCGTCACTAAAACAACAATGGTAAGAAAAACCGAGGGAAAAATTGGTTATAATGAGTGCCTTCCTCCCCCTCCCTACCTTTGGGTCAAGCGAGGAATAAAATTTTAAATTGAAGCCGTCGAAAGACAAAAATGGGAAGACTGGAGATTCTTACGGGACTTGTACACTGGGCTAAATTGAGTTCGGATAGCACTGGTCTTTCAACATGAAACTGCCGTGAGACTAAATCATAATTACACATAAACGGATAACTCACGTATAAAAAGTCGAGTGATGCTCGACATGTTACGGACTATATCGTAGTCCTTCTGCCTAGAGCGCACTGAACACTGAGTGTTCGTTTCGCTGCCGCCGGGGCGAGCGCTCCAGGAAGAAGGACTACGGAATAGTCCGAAACATGTCGAGCGTCACTCGACTTTTTATACGTGAGTTATCCGTTTATGTGTAATTAACACTGGTCTTGTTCCCTTTGTTTTGAATGTTCAACAGTTTTTCAGGAAAACAGCGTAGATTTAACGTGGGTGGTAGGGCCTTGTGCAAGGTCCTTCCGGATCGCTACCACCATCTTTCTCGCTAATCCTGCCGCTAAGTAGCAGTGCTTGCACTGCTGTGTTCCGGTGTGGAGAGTAAGACAGCCGGGGAAATTACGGGCACAATACATTTTATCTTAGTCCTCTAGGTTGGCATTTGCAATCCCTCCGGGGTTGCGGGTGTCTATGGGCAGTGGTGATCACTAAAGAAAGAAAGAAGACATTTATTCCTTTTTGCAAGACACACAAATAAAAGAGAATATACTCAATTTTATAGAAAATAATCAAGACAAGAAAAATAGATCATGAGCGTTGTGTGTGTCTTCGCAAAAGTGAAACGGTCGCTGGCTCAGCATTACGCTGAGGTGTTAGACACCTGCAGCACTGATTTTCAGCCAGAACCTTACCATCAACTTACCATCAGGTGGCCCACTTGCTCGTTTGCCTTCCTATTCATATAAAAGAAAAGATCTGTGGTCTAAGTACAAGTTTTCCGTGGCACCTATTTAACTTCTAGAACGCGTCCGCGTTTAGTGTCACATATTAAAAGATTATCCCTCTGCTATAGAAATCCAGGGCATTACCAATGACGTCCTAATACGATTCAATTCGGATTCAATTTAGCTTCGCTCGCTGTCAGATCCATACTAAAAATGACAGCTAAAACCTTGAGTCGGAATCGAATTGCATAAAGACGTCATGGTAAGGCCCCAGCACCTAATGTTACCTTATTTGCTTACGTTTCCACAAAACGCAAACGCGTTTCACACTGAGATACTAATTTAAACCGGGGCCGTTTGACACCAAAACGCGACAAACGAGTGTTACCTCGTGACGTATTCCCCCAATGAAAATGCGCAGCGTCGCGAGTCGTCTCGGTCTGAAACTCTGTGATTTTTTAAACGGACTCCTCGAAACGTTGGAGACACTCGACCCCGTGTAACGTTTACGAGTGAGAGAATCAAGCCATGATTGTCACCCGAGCAATTCCTGAACTTAATGAACGAAGTCAGTTTTGAGAAAGACATGCTCTAAATGTTGTTTGTATGTAGATGATAGTTCGATCTGAGTGGAAATATGATATTGATTAAGTGCTGTAAAATTGATAGGAGAGAAAGAAGAAAAAAGGAGATATTTGCAAGACACATAAATATAAGAGGATGTACACAATTTACAGGAAAAAAACACAGACTTCCGGGTCTTGTTAATTTGGGCTCTGTCTACCTCGTAAGGGATAGAGACGTGATTCATGTGTGTTTACAGAGAAATGCATTTTTAAATTGCAATGTGCCGTAACAGATTATAACCAAGCAAGTGTACATTCTTCTTAAAACGTTCAAGAAAATGAACTTCTAGCGGAAGAAAACGGTGCTTTTTTCTAGTTTTTTGTTAATTAATATTTCATGGATAGCGTTATTTAAAATTGCTTGCGTTCAGGTTTTAAGATCTTTATCAGTAGTTTAGAATATTAGTAACTAGCTTCTGCCCGCGACTTCGTCTGCGTAGGATTATACATAAAAACCTTCCTCTTGAATCATTCTATCTATTAAAAAAACCCGCATCAAAATCCGTTGTGTAGTTTTGAAGATATAAGCATACATAGGGACTTGGGGACAGAAAAACTATGTAGTGATGATGATGATGACCGAAGCAAAAATAATGTTCAGTGCAACGCATGTGTCCTTAAAATGCTTTAAACAATTTTTCATTAAGTATGAAACTTTCCATGCTGGTCTGAGAGCAAAGAAAAAACAAAGAATGTACCACTTTTTTCTCTTCTCGCGCAGATGATAAAAACCTATCGAGGAAATGGGCGAAAATCATAAGCAATCCATCACTATCTTGTTTCCACTTTCCATTTATAAAGCCCACAATCTTGCTAAACGTGATTTGTAGGTCTTGTTACCTTAGGCTCTGTCTACACGGTAAGGAATAAAGACGTGATCTGTGTGTGTGTACCAAATTTCTAGTCAATCCGACCACAATAAGTAGAGCAAAATTGACTTCCAAGTTTCGAAATAACTCAGATATTACAAGTTGGATAAAAACTTAAAAAAACTGAATCATGTATGTGTGCTAAGCGTGCCCTTTTGGTCTTATTACCTTAGGCTATGTCTATGTCTACCCTCTTAGGGATATAAACGTGGTTTGTGTATGTGTATGTACCGTTGTAGATTTTCTTTTGTCGACTTAAGTCAAATTGTAATGTGACAAGACGAGTGACAGGACAAACTGATTATTAGATTAACTTTCAACTTAAATGATGAAAGACTTATAAATTGTGGTAACTCCTTCGGTTGTGCACCTCTTTAAACAAACAGCAAAGTTTAGTATCACGTGAGTACCATAGTGAAGATATTCTCGAGTCCCTCCCCACCGTACGACTTCCGTAATCCTTCTCTAAAACAAAGCGTAAAACCTAACGGTGAATCCGAACTTAAAAAAGCTGAAACAAACAACGCCTTTGCTTAAAACCTTTAAAAAAGCATAAGAATCTAGACAAAGAGCTCAAAAACCACCAATACTCGTCTAAAATATTCAGAGAGACCACAAAATTCAATTTGTAGGAGAAACGGTACTCCTTGCAGACGTACAAAATGAAAACACGCTTCGGAAAAAAGAGGGGGTGCGGAATTAAACTAAGGAGGGGGTGGGTGGATGATTAATTATTAGTTTGTACGTGTAGATAGTCGTGTGTGTGTTTTTTAATTACATAAATTATAATTATTGGCGTTTTTTGCGCTGCAATCGATTGGGGAGGCGAGTGTCTTTAATATATTTTGTTAGGGTGAGACGCCGTTGGTAGGAGTATTACAATACAATATCTTATGTTAGTAGGGTTCTAGAGTTTCTGCAGTATGTGTGGGAATCGCTGTTTCTTATGTATTCTGATGATGCGTAAGTCTTCCTAATATACAATAGTGTAGCTGTGAAATTTCGATACATTCAATATCCATTGTGAAACTTTCAAGCCAGCAATCGACGGGAACTAAGATCTCTTACAAATTTTAATTATTGTAGTTTGAATTATATTGAGAGAACCAATAGCTCCTATCTTTCATTGATCCGAAATTACAAGATAGGTCTTGATTCTTGACCGTCGCAATGTATTCTGAATTGTCATAGTCACTTGTCGCCTGTCACGTTTGTGAAAGGCCAGGATCTCTCACGTGATGTAGTGCAGAAGACAAAGGTTCACTGGGTTCATCGTCATCATTATGTTAGCCAAGCAATTATGCTAAGGCGTAGTTCAAACCAGCTTCACTTCGCCGTGTATAGGTAGGCTAATTTGGTCTAAGAAAGTTTTATACTTATACAAAGAAGTATATATATTTTTTGCAGTTTTAAGCTAGGCCTAGAGAGAAACTAATATGCGTTACTGCAAGGGAATAAAGTTGCGATTCGATTGCAACATGCGTTCTTGTCAACCTGTTGCCGACTAGAGCAGATTCATTTGTTTATGTTACATTTGCTATCGTTTGTCAGTTCTTTGATTAGGGTAAATAAATTTTCTCTCAAAGAGTAAGGTAATATTTGCTTTTTATTTTAGTAAACAGAACGCTCCGAGCGTTTTTTGATAAGATGTAAAGACAAATTGAAAAATAAAGCTAAGACAAGCAGTCTTGAATAGAATAATGATTTTTTTTTCTTCTAAAGATGCGTTTTCGATCATGATTCAAATAGTAGCCAATCATGAAAAATTATTTCGTTCAAAAACGACAGGATCGCAACTTTTAAAAATTTTTAAAAAAGAAAAATTTTCCGTCACTTTGACATTAGCCCTCGCCAGGCACAGACAAAACAGATTGCGCAAACAGAAAAAGTTCCAAAAACAAATGACAAACGATTTAGTAGACGTCAGAATATTCGGCAGCTACATCGGGACCCACGGCACCCACGAAGACACGACATATAATCAGGGTATCTAATTAACAATATCGCACCGAAACTTTCTTTGTAGCATCTTACGTATCCCCCACTAGAGAGAGAAAAATGCACCCCCCATGGAGGCACCACCCTCAGGGTGGTTCTGTGTACATTTTTTCTTTTCGTTTTCTTAAGACGAAAATTTGTTACGCTTTTTATACTTATACACTGCGGGTGGCGGACCGATCAATAGCTGGGGTGGTTCCCCCTTTATCAATTTTTAGTGCTCTAGCCTTTTTCTCCTACGTACCTGAGTTTATAATTAATCTGTTATCTTGTGAGTAATTAGTTGGGGCGCGGCGTTGCTTGTCTTCGACTTGTTTCGTTGGGAACGTGTGCATGGGAGTATTGTGGAAAGCTAATAGCTATATCTTATGTACCTACTGGTATTCGTAAGTTGACAGAAATCGTACACACACACACAAGTCACGTCTTTATCCCTTACGGGGTAGACAGAGCCTACGACCGGATGGCCCAGTGGTTAGAGAACCTGTCTATGAAGCTTGAGGTCCCGGGTTCGATCCCAGGTCCGGGCAGGTATTTGTATGAAAAATACGAATGTTTGTTCTCGAGTCTTGGATGTTTAATATGTATTTAAGTATGTATTTATCTATATAAGTATGTTTATCCGTTGTCTAGTGCCCATATTACAAGCTTTGCTTAGTTTGGGGCTAGGTCAATTGGTGTCAATTGTCCCAAGATATTATTATTATTAAAGGTAACAAGACCTAAAGGCCACGTTTAGCATGATTGCAGGCAGGTAGAAAGGGGAATAAAAAAAATTGTGATGGGTTGCTAGCCGCATCGCCTATAATATGATTCCTAAGACTTTCGCCCATTCCCTCGATGGGCTTTTACCATTGCGCGGGAAGAGAAGCAACTGGTAAATTCTATGTTTTTTCTTAACTCCCAGACCAGCATGGAAGATAAAGGTCAATGACATTTGTAAACTAGGTTATAGCACGTAGCTAAAAGTTTATAAGAAACTGTTTAAAATAACTCAGGGGCCTTGCCATGACGTCTTAATGCGATTCAATACCGATTCAGTTTAGGCTCGCTGTCAGATTCATACTAACAATGACAGCTAAAACCTGAATTGAGTCGGAATTGAACCGCATTAAGACGACATGCTAAGGCCCCTGGTTATACAGTTCCGCTTCCAGACGTTGCGTCCTAAATCGTTTTTCGTCAGTCCCACGGGAAGTGTCCTATTTTCCGGGATGAAAGAACTCTTTGTTGTCCCGGGAAACGTACTTTCTTCAAATGTTTCTTAAAGTTTTATATCAGTACTAGCTGACCCGGCGAACTTTGTTCCGCCTTAAATTTGAAAAATTCCTTTGTCAGTACATCTTTATACTAATCAAGGAATATGTGTAGGCATGCTAAATTTAATGTCTGTAGCTTTATTAGTATAACATTTCGGAATTTTCCAATCCTACGGGAATAAAAAGTATCCTATGTCCGTCTCCTGGTTTTAAGCTACCTCCCTACCAATTTTCAGCCAAATCGGTTCAGCGTTCTCGAGTTATAAATAGTGTAACTAACACGACTTTCTTTTATATAGGTATAGAAGATTTTTCTTAGTTACATTGCAGGTTAGGGATTCGTTCATCACAGGCCTCCTCTCACAATGAGAGGGCTTGGGCTATAGTTTCCACGCGAGCCCGGTGCGGATTGGGAACTTCACACACCAGCTGTGTTGCAGGGGTGTGTAATGATTGATATAAAAATATTTAATATATTTTCTATCGATATATCAACATTTGATATAATTTCAAAGGGTATAATCACTTATTGTGTATAATAAACGTTTGGTATAATTTTAAAATATATAAATTTATTTCGTATATTTATCGTTCGGTATAACGCTTATTTCTTATAACGATTATATGGTATAACGCTCATTTTATATACAAAAATATTTTTTATAGCAGTTCGTTTTTGTTGGGGGACGCAGTTTAAACCTAACCTAACCTACTTTTTGATAGCAGTTCGTTTTGTGATTATGTCTCTAATACATTATATCAATAATGGTTATGCCAATTGTTGTATTTTATATAAAAATAACGTTATACCATAAGTTCATTATAGGAAATAAGCATTATACTTAAAGAATGTTATATTAAATGATATTATATCAAATGATCATTATAAGAAATGATAATTATGTCATATGTAAATCTATTAAGTGTTGTTATATGATTTAATAATTATATCAAATGAGCGTTATTGCTACTAATATTATACCAAAAATTTTTATATACATCGTTACGCACCCGTGTTGCAGGTTTCCTCACGATGTTTTCCATCGCCGAAAAGCTCATGGTAAATTTTAAATGAGATATCGCACATGAATTCCTAAAAACTCAGAGGTGCGAGCCCGGGATTCGAACACACGACCCTCTGGTTGACAGGCCACAGGTCAAACCACTAGGCTACCACGGCTTTTAGGGATTCGTTCGTGGCAAGTTAATTCATAAAATAATATTTAATGAAAAATCATCATCATCAACATCTCCAGCCTATATACGTCCCACGGCTGAGTACAGGCCTCCTCCCAGGATGAGAGGGCTTGGGCTTTAGTTCTCACGGGCCCAGTGCGGATTGGGAACTTTACACACACCACTGAATGGCTTCGCAGCTGTGTGCATGTTTTCTCACGATGTTTTTCCTTCACCAGAAAGCTCATAAAATTTCAAACGTACCTTTTTTTTTATATATGAATAGGGAGCAAGTGGGTCACCTGATGGTAAGTGATCACCACTCCCCATAGACACCCGCAACCCCGGAGGGATTGCAGATGCGTTGCCAACCTAGAGGACTAAGATGACTCGCACCTCTGAGTTTTTAGGAATTTATGAGCGATATCTCATAATTAAATAAACATAACGCAATATTACGGTAATAACATTGTCTCCAAGACAACCTTTGAGCAGAGGCGAATTAAAACCGGCCAAGTGCGAGTCGGAATCGCGCGCCGAGGGTTCCGAACTAATACGTCAAGTAAAAATAGATATTGCTAGCAGAGCCCTCCTCCTAAGGTGTGAGTGAGATGTCATTTTTTAAATCATAGGAATTTTGTTATAGGCGACGCGGCTAGCAATCCATCACTATTTTGATTCAATTTTTTGCCATTTATACACCCACAATCTTGCTAAGCTTTCTCGGGGCTAAAACTATCTCTGTACCAAATTTCAATAAAATATGTTCGTGGTTTAGGCGTGAAAGCGTAACAGACACAGTTTCGCATTTATAATATTAGTAAGGAAATTTCAAATTTATAGCTCTACGCGTTCCTGAGAAAAAGGGTATTGACAGACAGACATATATCACGTCACGTCTTTATCCCTTACGAGGTAGACAGAGCCTAAGGTAACAAAACCTTAAGGCCACGTTTTGCATGATTAAGGGCGTGGTGGAAAGGGAAATCAAAATAATGATGGGTTGCTAGCCGCATCGCCTATAACATGATTCCTAAGACTTTCGCCCATTCCCTCGATGGGCTTTTACCGCGCGGGAAGAGAAGTAACTGGTAAGTTCTATAAATAAATAAATAAATATCTTGGGACAAATTACACCAATTGACCCAGCCCCAAACTAAGCAAAGCTTGTACTATGGGTACCAGGCAACGGATAAACATACGTAGATAAATACATACTTAAATACATTACATACAACATCCATGACTCGGGCACAAACATTCGTATTCATCATACAACTGTCTGCCCCTACCGGGATTCGAACCCGGGACCTCTAGCTTCATAGCCAGGGGTAGGTACTAACCACTAGGCTATCCGGTCGTCAAACTATGGCTATGTTTTTTCTTTACTCAGACCGGCATGGAAATCCTAAGGATCGTAAGAGGAAGTGATTCTAAGGGTTCCGTTTTCCTTTCGGGATACAGAACCCTAAAAATGAACAGACAGTGTAGTTGCTAGAATTTACTAAGGCAAACCTTTAGGAGGCGAAGTGGCGTGCTCTCTTTTCGGTCTTTTTTCCTTCCTTTGCCTCGGCTATTAAGGACTCTTCACTAAATTATTAATATTTTTATCCTTCGCTTTAAGATGCTAAGTGCTGTTTTTATAAAGTTGATATTTTCACAAGATTTTAATCTTACTTCTTAAATTCATTAGCAAACTAATGTGATTGCATACATACATATATCACGTATCCCTTAGACAGAGCCTAAGGTAACCTTAAGGCCGCGTTTAGCAAATTAAGGGCGTATAGGTGGAAAGGGAAATCACAATAGTGATGGGTTGCTAGCCGCATCGCCTATAACACGATTCCTAACCTGCCTGCTACGGTGGTGTAGGATATAGCACGCGTCGTATACTTTTGATATTGGTATTTATAAAAATACATTTCACAAATTATATGTTACTAGCTTCTGCCCGCGACTTCGTCTGCGTAGAAATATACATAAAAACCTTCCTCTTGAATCACTCTATCTATTAAAAAAACCGCATCAAAATCCGTTGTGTAGTTTTGAAGATATAAGCATACATAGGGACATAGGGACAGAGAAAGCGACTTTATTTTATACTATGTAGTGATAGTGATAGTGATCAGCGAACAGGCTGCAAAATTAGCTATATGTTACTGGTATGACCACGTGCAAGCAACAGCGACATATACCTAGGTAAATATAATATATCTCCGATGGACAACAATGTAGTGTATCTACTTAATGGTGAACAGCTGATGAATGACTTTGTAAAAACATAGTACTACGTCACTTTTATGATCCACAGAGCACTTTCATTCATGTAATTACTTATCTGAGTACGTAAATCGTAATGGAAATCCATTTTGAGGCAAAAAATTACGAAATCCTTCTTAAACTTCTAAACGAACTGAAAATTAGAACACAGAAAAATCCGAAAAGTAAAGCTATGGCCGGGAAACGAAGCCGGATCCTCGTCATTCCGTGACGCGTGCTGTACTGCTACACCATCCATTGCAGGTGGGTAAGCCTTCGATTTTTTTTATTTTTTACTAGCTGTCACGTGACTTAGTTACTATGCGATTTTTGTCACTAAGCGTCATCTGTTTGAACGATGTGTCTGTACACAATTACAAACTCCCGTAGAACATCTACTGCACACCAGGGACGAGAGAATGCGCTGTTTTTCAAATGATAGGAATCAAATTAATCAAGATTGAATTTTACGGTTTTACCGTTAGAAATTAAATTTCTAAACGAATTTAATGTTAGAAGCGAATTATTTAATTTACGACACAAAAAAAAACAATCTGCTATATACACCTTCGTGCAAACAAAAGACAATCTAATAAGCGTGCAACAGAATAAATTTATAATGTTTAGGTGACGCGATACGCTAACGCATACATACATACATATTGCATTTACACAAATGCGTCTGTAGGTATGCACCGGGCGACCTAGAGCGAGCACAGTCTCAAGGTTACTGATTGAACGAATGACATACATACTCTTAATCTATGCTAGGTTAATAGCTAAAAGTTTGTGAAATTGTTTGTTCATAAGCACAGCTTAACACGACCTTTGCTGCACACCTGTCACTGTTATACGCGTTTCGACAATAATCATAAATATAAACAAGTATAACTTCAGAAGGCTTATGATCTAACTCGCTCGCAATCGCCATCATGTTCATTTTGACAGTTGAATGTGACAGCGAGCTGATTCCGATGCCAATTGTCAGCCCATGCATGAACAGTCAAAATGAACACGATGGCGATTGCGAGCGAGTTAGCTAATAAGCCTACTGGACTTCAAAGTCACTACATATAAAGCAAAGTCGTTTTCCGCTGTCTGTCCCGTATGCTGGAATGTATCAAAGACCTTGCATAAATCTCACTCATGTATGTTCGGGTGGAATTTTGCTATAGGTACGACTCAATTTTGAAGCAGATATCTTCAAACGACTGAGCGAAAATTTTGCGTAGGTAGGTACTAGAGTAGGTAAATCGTATGACAATTCCATTATCTGGCAGTGGCTCTTCAACGGTTGGTCCGATTAACTTGAAATCGATGGCAACGCAAGTACAGTTAATAAAAAAAGCTTTCTTCGATACAAACTTATTTTACTTACTTACTTATTTCAAAATTCAAATCTATCCAAATTAATTTCCAATTTCTAAATGTCTGTGAAAATTAGAACACATAGAAAAATCCGAAAAGTAAAGCTATGGCCGGGAATCGAACCCGGATCCTCGTCATTCCGTGACGGCTGTTATACCCCTACACCACCCATAGCAGGTCTGTGGGTTCGATTCCCGGCCATAGCTTTACTTTTCGGATTTTTCTATGTGTTCTAATTTTCACAGACATTTAGAAATTAAATTTCTGACGGTAAAACCGTAAAAGTAAACATAAAAATCAAGAAATAAAAATTTCTTGATTCATTTGATAGTATTAATTTCCAACTTCAAAGAATCGCAGCAGCCCGCGAGACATGCGATTAAAAAAAACGTAGAAGCATAAAAAGTTCAAGCCTGAAACAAGTAGAAATTACAGTATCAAAAGATACTAAATGAAGGAGAAAAACTCCCACTATCAGTTATTAACATAATCAAACACAGGAAACCTCTAAAGGTCACTATGATAACAATAGTCAGCAAATGTTGACTAGGCTAACACGTACCTACAAATGAGGTTACTTAACTATTTATTCATCATCTCCAGCCTACATACGTCCCACTGCTGGGCACAGACCTCTCAGAATAAGAGAGCTTGGGCTATGGTTCCCACGCGGGCCCAGTGCGGATTGGAACTTCACACACACCATTGAACTGCGTCGCAGATTAACTATTTATTACTATTCATTATCATCAAAGCTAACATGTCTGTAATGACAAGACAATGCAACCCGAAACTGCATAAACACGCGTCACGCGTTAGAAAAACAAAAACCGGTCGTCTAATTATTAGAACAATGCGCTGCGCGGGAGTGGGCCGCCATTTTGGGCGCTCGGCCAATCAGCGCGCCGGAACCAAGGTCGCTAGCAATGTCAAAAGATCTATCGTTCGCTTCCTATTAGTCTAGGCCAGTGTTGCCGCGATACGATAATTATCGATTTTGTGGCGGTTTTTATGCTTATTTCTACACTTAATAGCACATTAAATTACGTATTTTTTATTGTCAAGTCAGTTTTATGTTTGTCATTAAGCTTAATGAGTGCCGTGTTTGAATCGCTAGTGAAAATTGACAAACGGTTGACGACACGGACACGCGAATATAAAGAAATAAATGTAATTTTTTTCTATAAGCGTGTCACAAAGCAACAATAACGTGTGTAATGGCTGAGATATCTTATACTACATGTACAGAAGTACTGTTGGTTTCTTTGTATATGACGGGTAATCTCAACATTTACTAAAAAGCTACACCCCGATTGACACAGATTATTTTTATCCCGGGCTGTTCCCATGGGGTGCAGATGTGGAAGGGATAGATATAATTAAAAAACATATATTTTAGGCAATGCTTGGCAGTAAGGTGTAAATAACACAAAATAACTGACAAAAGTGTCATTTTCAGGATAAATTAAGCTCTCATTAAGTAACGCTGTTCTTTTATTTTCCACTAGACTAGTTCACGCCCACGTCTTCGCCCCCGTAGCAAAACATCCTGTAGAAACTTCAATTCCGTCCTTATTCCACGTATAAATGAGAAAGGGAATATCTGTGCAACATTTCAGCTTTTTTCCAATAATAATAAAAAGAAGAGGTACATAAAGAAAAAGTCTAAATGCTTCAGAGCGATCTCTACCAGTCAACATTCAGAACAGAATGAAGAAAAGAATAGATTATAGTAGATGGTGCAATTAGGTATTGCTCAATTAATTGGCTATAAATTTTGGCTATTTTTGGAATTTGGGTGATATTTAAAGCTTATCTCTGGCAACACCGGTTGCTACGATAGATAACTGTTTGGCAGCCATTTTGATTCGGTTATCTACGATTTTGTTATTTGTTGTTAGTTAGATAAAGTCGAATTTGTACTTGTGATGATAGCGTATCTTTATTGCTTTTACGTTCTAACGTTAGCTGTAAGCTAAAATACTTTAATTATGAAATATATTTTAAAGTTTGTACCTGGAAATTTGAAAGGCGAAAATCCGTGTAAAGAAGTATTGCTACAAATATTAGTTTATTTTACATCTACAATTATCCTCAACTCGTAGGTATGCTTTTTTTAAATTAGAAGTATTTTACATACATACATAACGTCTTTTATCCCTTACGGGGTAGAAGCCTAAGGTGACAAGACCTACAGGCCACGTTTAGCAAGATTGTGGGGCTAGGTACAGATGGAAAATGGAATCAAAATAGTGACATGATTCCTATGATTTCCGCCCATTCCCTCGATGGGCTTTTACCTGCGCGGAAAGCAACATTCTATGTTTTTTCTTTGCTCCTAGACCAGCATGGAAGGCATTTTTGTTTCTAACTGCTGCTAGCATAAACATTCTCAGCGGGTCAGAAGACAAACGTACGAATTACGAATGCAGCCAGCGTTTCTAAGGTCAGGGGGCACTTTCTAGCATAGCTCCGATTTCGGCGCATTTTGATAGAAAGTTAGATGTTTTACTGGTAAACGGGTATTACAAGTCCCTCGTATATATGCAGCTGTTTATTTCTTTTTTATACGACACTAGCTTCTGCCCGCAACTTCGTCTGCGTAGAATTATACATAAAAACCTTCCTCTTGAATCACTCTTTAGAACAGAACTTAAAATGACTATGCCTTAATTTTCAGGAGGCAGGGCTCTGCTAACTGGATTTTATATTCCTTAGGCAGATTTATACGGAACCATCGGTTGCGGGTTCGTCTCTCACTTGGCCGGTTTTCGATATCGGATTATTTCGATTAGCGACTAGAATTCTGTATAATTCCATGATTCCGGAGGGCAGAATTATCCAATTACCGTGTTATTACCAATGTTATCAAACGCTTGGAAAATTTGACTTAATAGTTCTTTATCGATCAAGTGCATGAATTATGAAAATATTTAATGCTACAGCAGAATATAAAACAGAACCCACGCCTAAAGGTTTTCCACACACACACACACACACACACACACACACACACACACACACACACACACACACACACACACACACACACACACACACACACACACACACACACACGCACACACACACAAATCACGTCTTTATCCCTTACGGGGTAGACAGAGCTCTAAAGGCCACGTTTAGCATGATTGTAGGCGTATAGGTGGAAAGGGGAATCAAAATAGTGATGGGTTGCTAGCCACATCGCCTATAACATGATTCCTAAGACTCGCCCATTCCCTTCATGGGCTTTTAGCATCTGCGCGGGACGAGAAGCAACTGGTAGGGTAGACCGGGGGCAATAGTACCACGGGTCAATAGTACCATCGTCTATAACTCTTCAACTACACCGAAATATGCACGTGTGTGTATACACGAGTGTGCCTTGAGCGTGTCTCAACCTGCTCACTAGCCGGCCACTCGCTGCCGCTCGAGATGCACATGCTAGAAGACGATTTGTATTTTTGACTGACCAAGGTAAATATTTACGATTTAAGTTTTGTACCAGTGTTTATAATGAAATGGTCTTAGTGTGAAAGTTTTACTGGCGTGTGATTCTCTAGTTATTAAAGTTTGTAATGTATCACAGTTTGGGGGTCAGTTATGTATAGAAATCGAGATTTGTGAAGTTTAGTGGGTGCGAGTAAAAAAGGGCAATTGTACCACAACACTCGGGGTCAATTGTAACGTTACAATTGACCCTGTGCTACAATTGACCCGGAGTTTTACCCGACTGCTGAAACAAATCGTGTAATGTTTTCAAGGTTCATGTACGTATGCATGTATGTGAGTTTGTTTGTTCCACCATAACTTTTAGAACCGTTACCAGATTTTAACGTAAGAGACATCGTTAGAATTCTTATTTTATTCGGATTAACGTCGGCTGACTAGCTTTTGAAAACAATCAATATGGCGGCTGTCAGTTGTGAAGTGTGCAAATGTGAATTGATTGTATTTTACTTATAACGAATAATGATTGATCTATTCGATGCAAGGTCGTGATAGGTATAAAATATTTTTGTAACAAGTTACATCTTGGGTATTTTAATTTATATATTTATTATTTTAATTTATATAATAATACTTTTGATTCATTCCGATATTTCGGGATCTATATAAATTAAAATCCCGCAATGTTATCTGTTTCTACTGAATCAGATAATACTAGGTGCTGCATTATTGAAAAATGATTTGTTGTGAAGGGTGGGGTTGATTGTACCAGGGGTCAATTGTAACTGTATGGGATTAGTAATTATTAAATAATTCTATATTTATACTGTATTGAGATGTTGTTATTACTGGAAAGGTGTGCTATGAGCACCCTTAAGTGTTTTTTTATTATAAGTAGACATAATATGTTTCAATAACTTGGAGATTATTATAATACGCTTAGGTCAACTGAAATGCTCGCTTTGTCTAGTCTAAATACGAGTATATAATTAAAACTGATGTAACGTAACAAGCTAATTCGTCTTAAGAAATTTACAATCAATACTGATTGATTAGTGCATTATTTGGGATTTTATTTACCTTTGTTTTTCTGGTACAATTGACCCGTACGAGGGGTCAATTGTAACACGAGGACTTCATGAACAAAAACTCATTTTGCACCATTCTGATGCGATCAAATATAAATTATTTTCTAGATTCTGATAGCCAATTAGACTAGAATGTTATATCCTAAGCGATTTCTAGGTGGTGGCCTTAGATTCTGAGTTATGGGTAATTATTTGGAAACTGGTACTATTGCCCCCGGTCTACCCTACATTCTATGTTTTTCCTTTGCTCCCAGACCAGCATGGACGTTTTCCAAAGGTTTTCCATCTTTTTTTAAATTTTGGTTCAGCAAATATTTAAGGGTTGTCAAACGAATCGTTTGTCGAAAGATATATTTGTCGAACGTTTGTTGGCCAAATGATCGGATACCCGATGATGGTGACTGGTGAAAAAAATATATAACCCGGATATAAATGGCCTGGATATCCGGGTATAGGCCGATTCCAGCTGCGCGTGACGTTTGTCAGCCAAACCCGGCATTAGTGGCGCGCCGGATTACCGCACTTTATGCCCGGGTTAACCCGAATAGGGTGGGCGCACTGTCGATAAAGTTATCGATAAAATATAATACTTATTTTTTTAACACACACATACACATAGGGTGCATTGGGGTAATTACGATAGAAATTTTGACGAGTTGAGTAAGCGACAGCATTTCAGTGAAATAATTTTATTTTTAAATTTTACTGCCTTTATTTTCGTATCTCTTGAAAATTAGTAGGTAAATAATAATAATAATCTTTATTTGCTTAGAATAAGTACATTACAATAGTTGGTTAAATTATTAATTAGAGAGCTTATTCAGCTGTATATGTTTGGTATAGACTATATCTATATAATAGACTTCTGATTAGTGGACATTACACGCAAAAATACGCTGTCATTTCTTTTTTATGCATATTTATTGTCATGTCTCCCTTTTTTGGATATTTGGGGGAAATACGAAATATGGCCGGATAATTCCGAAATAGTTGAAAAGTAGACCTTACTACTCATAGACTGGTGGTTTGTATTTATTTTTCTTTTGTAATTGCCCATTGTAATACTTGTAACTTTGTTAATAGTTTCTCTTTTACGGTCATGGTGACAAAACCCAAAGGCCTCAATTAGCATGGTTGTGGGCGTATAGGAGAAAAGGGGAATCAAATTTTATTTTTAAAGTAGTTCTTAAAAGAGGCAGACACGTCTTCGACTGACGGTCAGTCAGACGTAAGCAGAAACGGACACACATAAGACGCGGCTGTCGTAATATGGTTCATTTGGTATTTAGTACGGGGCCTTGATAAATAATAATAAGCTTGACTCTTTTTCCATTTACGCAATAACTGGGTTAGCAACGCTTGGGTAGATTGTCTGGACGAGATCGCTCTGAAGCGCTCAGAATAACTGTCAAAATTAGGATATTCCGTCAGCCGAAACGCATTATCGACAAACGCGCTGTACCCCACGTAACCCACTTTCTGCGACGGTTAACCGGGCTAAAGTTGGGACAAAAGTCGATATTTTTTTGTAAGTTTTATAGCATAATATACATACATACATCACGTCTTTTAATGCACGTGCTCCGTCTTTCCTGACGCGAGTTCAACATTTTTTACCCATCCCAAAAAGTGCACA
The DNA here is from genome assembly GCA_932294345.1 of Pandemis cinnamomeana. Lineage (NCBI taxonomy): Eukaryota > Metazoa > Arthropoda > Insecta > Lepidoptera > Tortricidae > Pandemis > Pandemis cinnamomeana. Next base: position 2,755,500 of record OW028724.1, on the reverse strand, counting down.
GTGCTAAAGAAGTTTTCACTTCCAAATGGGTTAAAACTAACGAGAATGGGGGCGCAGCCGCAGGCAGCAGCTAGTTTAAGAATAAATAACACTATAGACGATGCTTAAATTAAACATCGTCTAAGCTCTTTTAGTAATTTTCTTACGTAATAAGTATCTTTTTTGTTTTGATTATACCTAAGTAAAAGATGCGAACAACTTAAGTAATAAAAATTCTTACGAAAATTGGGAATTGGAATAGAATACATACACAAATCACGTCTTTATCCCTTACGGGGTAGACAGAGCCTAAGGTAACAAGACCTACAGGCCACGTTTAGCAAGACACTGAGGGCGTAGAGGTGGAAAGTGGAATCGAAATAGTGATGGGTTGCTAGCCGCATCGCCTATAACATGATTCCTATGATTTTCGCCCATTCCCTCGATGGGTTTTACCATTTGCGCGGGAAGAGAAGCAACTGGTACATTCTATGTTTTTTCTTTGCTCCCAGACCAGCATGGAATATAAATATGAAGTACCTATGCGTAGTTGGTTTGGTCACGAAGAGAGGATGTTAAGAAGATTATATGGTGAGTGTGAACAGGTTCGATGGGAGAAGGCCTAGACGGACGTTCCGTGACAAAATTGGAGACGTTTTGGAAAAAGGTCAGGTCAAGAGTACCCGACACCGACGAGCATGTATGAAGAGGATGAAGCGATTGATGAATGTGGATGAAGCGAAAGAGGTATGTCAGGATCGTAGCAAGTGGAACAAAGTAGTCTCTGCCTACCCCTGTGGGAAAGAGGCGTGACGGTATGTATGTATGTATGTATGAGTTTCATGTTGATTCTTGCTAAAAATTACCAACAAATCGATATAAGATGACTCTCAGCACTATTTATTTTAAATCGCTTTATATTACAATCAGATAATACAACGTGCCTGTATTTCCTACAGAAATCTGTTTCACAACGATTTTAAAACACCCACAAAAAACCACCTTAAACCTTCAAACATAAGGTCCACTCCACTTTGGAGAAAACCAGAGAGTTTTCTATGTTGTTTTCGGATGGAACTTATTTGTGAAAACACGAGTGAGAGAGATGGCAATAGAAGCGTCTCATAAGAGTGAGCGAGTCAAGAATACACTAAATTTACGAAGCCACAGGTGGTGTACCTCGGGCACACTCACTGGGTGCATTGGCATTTAGCATTTTATCTGAAACATATATTTTTTGTGTTTTTGCTATGTTCTTCCAAAACTTTAGGGATCATGTTACAGCCGATGCTAGCAAGCAACCCATCACTATTTCGATTCCCCTTTCCACTTATACGCCCAGAATTAGCGTGATTCTGGCCTTTAGATCTTTTTGCTCTAGACTGTCTTCCCCGTACGGGAAAAAGTCGTGATTAATATGTGTATGTATTAAAAACACGAAGTCCGAGACTACCTATAAAGAGACGTTTTGGAAAAAGGTCAAGTCAGGAGTACGCGAAACCGACGAGCATGTGTATGAAGAGATGAATGTGGATGAAGCGAAAGTATGTGAGGATCGCAGCAAGTGGAACAAAGTATGTGGCTACCCTTATGGGAAAGACGCATAACTTATTAAAAATAGTTCCATAATCACAAAGGCATAAAATAACTACAAAAACACACCTTTTGACTTAATAACAACACAACTGTTTCCAATAATTTGTTCAGCTCTACTACCGTCGCTCCAAAACCTTCAGCGAATTATACTGCATTGGAAACCCTACTTACTAATTAGCATACCTCAATTATTAGAAGCCTATAATTTCTGGTACTAAGTACTCGACATAATTTGTCGTTAGTAGACAATTGGAATAATTGCACTACCCGCAAATGTGTTTAAAAACACTTGCTTGGGTCAACAGTTTTCTCTCAAGAAATACATACATACATGAATCACTTCTTTATTCGTTACGGGGTAGACAGCCTTAAGCAACTAGACTTAAAAGCCACGCTTATGATCGTGACCGTAAAGGTGGAAAGGGTTGTAAAAATAGTACCTAATGAGTTGCTAGCCGCATCGCCTATGAATTGATTCCTAAGATTTTCGTGCAATCCCTCGATGGGCTTTTACCATCAGCGCGGGACGAGAAGCAACTGGTACATTCTATGTTTTTTCTTTACATGGAAGAAATACTCCAAAATGATACCTTGCGTCACTACATACTATAAAACAAAGTGTTTGTCTGTCCCTATGTAGGTATACTTAAATCTTTATAACTACGCACTGGATTTTTTTAATAGATAGAGTGATTCAAGAGGAAGGTTTATATGTTATAATACATTCTTAAGTCTAATTCTATGCGGACAAAGTCGCGGGCAGCAGCTAGTTTTAAATAAACAAAACCCTTTAAACCAAATCCAAAATTTTGGTCACAACAAAGCCATTTAAGCGACTGAACATACAAATTGACGCGCTATAAAGCTAATAATGTGACGTGCAGGGAAACAAATGGTATAGGTGAAAAACTGTACCATCGTCTGTATTTCCGGACAGATACAACCTAGGGCTCCTCAAGGCTAGAGTGAATAGGCTATTACTGAACCAGTGAGTTACACCTTTGGCTTCATCTGCACCTTCCACCAAGTGAGATAGAGGTCAGTACTGGTCAGTTCGTAGTAAAAAAAGAACTTAAGTAATTGATTTATTGTATGTAGTAGTGTAGGTACAGAACTGATATGGGACTTAAGTCATTTTTCTAATTTGGAACGTCAATTTTGTCTATTCGCACACATTTATTTTAAAGACGTGATTTGTGTATGTACCTATGTATTTATTTTATTAAAACATACAAAAATTGAAAAATGAGGTCAGTAAAAAAAACGATGCAGGCGATTGTACTTATAATTACAAGGATCGCGATCAAGTAGACTTTGTAAAGAGTAATGACAGGACTCGAGAATAATAAAACATCTGCTTGGTTCCTTTATCGGAATACTGGAAATGAAAAATATATAAAAGAGCCAAGTGTCTTGGGCTCGTGGGGTTTGAGCATTATTTACTAAAAGTTGTACGTGTCATTTCATGTTTAAATAAGCCCAAAAATATCAGACTAAGCCCAGTTACTTGCTTAATTGTTATAAAAATACTTAAGTCTCATATTGTGCTACCTGATCCGGCAAACTTCGTTTCGCCTTAGAATCAGTGTCTGTCAAGCATGTCATCAGAGATGGCGTTGCATAATATGAAATATTTTTCTTTTTTTCCGTAAAATATTCATATCACGTCTTTATCCTTTACGGGGTAGACAGAGCTTAAGGTAACAGATACCTACAGGCCACATTTAGCAAGATTGTGGGCGTATAGGTGAAAAATGAAATCAAAATAGTGATGGTTGCTAGCCTCACCGTCTACAACATGATTCCTATGATTTTCGCCCATTCCCTCGATGGGCTTTTACCATCTGCACGGGTAGAGAATCAACTGGTATATTCTATGTTTTTTTTTGCTCCCAGACCAGCATGGAAGAACATAATAAAAACATACAGAATTACAAGGTACGCCAAACAACTGCTGTACGAAGAACTACCACGACTCAAATTCACCAACTTGGCTAGCCTCCGCTGTGCCCTTCTTCGATTAATTGTCAAATTATAATGACAGTTGCATCTCTTACATTATTACAGATTCCTTTTGTTATTCGGTAGTTACATGCTGTAATCGTGTGAAAATCAGCAGTCTTTTGTATAAATTTGTATAAATTAATCAAACCTTCGTAATGAGCTCTGATTGGATGATCTTTCTAAACGATACTGAAAATTAGAACACAAAAAAATCCGAAAAGTAAAGCTATGGCCGGGAATCGAACCCGGATCTCGTCATTCCGTGACGCGTGTACTACACCACCCATAGCAGGTCCCCGGCCATAGCTTTAATTAGCTGGAACGAGAGATTTTCGCCAATTCCTACGATGGGCTTTTACCATATGCGCGGGAAGAGAAGAGACTGCTACATTCTATGTTTTGGTTTTCTAAAAGGTAAATAAAATACCTCATATGTCAATCATTTCAATGGCTTCTTAGCTATGATTAATCGAAAAAAAGGCCAAGAACAAAAAAATAAAAAAATAAAAACCATTCGATCACAGTCATACGATTTGAAATGTACAAAACCTTTTAGAAAAACAAATCCTGACCTAAATGCATTAAAACAAAGCCATTTAAGCGACTGAAGATACAAATGGACGCGCTATAAAGCAAATAATGTGACCTTCACGCATGCGCATAAGCCATTCTGACTATGGTAAGTAAAATTTAACTGGGCCTTATTTGAAAGCGATCCGATGGACAAAAGAGGAACCACTTAAATCGGGAGTCAGCAAGTCCCTTGAATAGTAAATGTTACTTTACTACTAATAGAAATAGAGGCTTGTTTCTTTTTTTCTAATTGGCTGAGTAAAGTTTTTTGAAGAGGTGCAAATTCTATTTTTTTTCGACACTGATACTCGGTCTTAACAATCGAGAAACTGCAGCTCTTTTATTTTTATTTCCTATTATAAATTAGAAATATTTCTATAAATGGTCGACATAACATTTGTGAGATTTAATGGCTGATAAGCTTCGTGCCTAGAACTAGCTCAGAATTAAAAAAAAACCACGTCTATTAGTCACATTTGACACTGTATGGACCTTGTTTCCTTTGCCTATCCCAAAAGGGATGAATAATAATAATAAAAAAAATCACATTTGATTGATTATACGGAAACGTAAATAAACAGCAACGCGGTATTATTTTTTGATAACGTAAAATTGACAGTTGTCAGTTGACGTACCTAGTTTTTTTTTAATTGTAAGCTAGTTCTAGGTACGAAGCTTAACAGCCATCAAATCTCACAAATGTCATATGGACCACTTAAAGAAATATTTCCAATTAATAATAGGAAATAAAAATAAAAGAGCTGCTTCGCTTATTAAGACGTCGATGCTCAAAAAAAAAAATAATATGCACCTCTTCAAAAACTTTACTTAGCCAATAATGATTGTCGAATGTGTGTTTGGATGAATGGGAAGAGAATGGGCGAAAATCTTAGTTATCATGTCAAGTACGTGATTTGCGTTTGTATGTATGTATATGTACCATTATTGAGATTTTTAAGATAATTTTTTTAAAGATATTTTTTTTTTAAGATAATTATTTTTTTAAGATAACTTCGTCGCTTCGCCACCGCCCTCGGCGCGGGTGCGCTAACTGTTGCGCCCCGTAGCTACGCGTAGCTGCAGACTGGCGTTAAAAACACTTCTATTGTATTGATTTTGTTCGGGCGAGGCGGTGACAGCAAAGAAAGCTTCGAGACAAGATATTCTGAGGTAAAGGCTTGGCGTAGCAGATATTGATGTTTGAATGCAAGTATTCTTATGCTCACACCCAGAGTTGGGCAAAAATTATCTATTCACGAAAAACCGGGAAGATAACTAAATCATCTTTTATTTGAAGTAACTTTTTTTATTTTGAATTTATCTAGATCAGTTTCATTTTTATCTAGATATAAATTAGTGGAATTTTATAAAATATGAATGTCAGTGTGACGGTTTGACCCGACGTGACATTCTGTATACATTTATTATTATAAGCTTACTTCAATAACAAACGAGGCTGGTTATCTTCATCTAGATAATTTATCTAAATAAAAAAGTTGTCAACGCACTATTTGTGATTGAATTTATCTTCGAATAAATTTATTAGAAATTATTTTATTTGAAATAGTCATCTAGATAACGCCCAACTCTGCTCACACCTATAAATTTCGGTAATTTTTCGAAATGACTGACACAGTTTGTTGTATTTTGAGATGTACGCTCTATTGTGGCTTTCACTATATGGATATTTTAAACTCACTTTTCGTCGGTCCCTCGCTTAATGCTCCGCTCATTTACTCAAAGGTTAACTGGTAGAGATCCCTTATAGGGATGAGATCGCCTTTGCGCATACCTATATTTAATGTCTTTTTTGTGATTTGGCTCTGTTTCTTTATATTTGTACAATAAAGCATTTACTTACTTTTCGTCTGCAAAGAATTAATTAGCGCTATCGTAAACAAAATGCAATTATCCAGGATAAAATGAAGCTTATGTGTGACTTTGTATATTTGTTCCGAATTTCCTCCAGATCTGTTCAGCCGCGCTGGCGTGAAAAAGTAGCAAACATCCTCACAAACTTTCACATTTATAATATCATCATAATTATCATAATAGTAGTACTAATATCATATCTATTAGTAGTAGTGTGTCACTTTTCGAGTATGTTTGAGTTATTCACGCGCTAAAACGGCAGAACAGATTTCGAAGAAATTTGCTATCTATGTTTATCCCGGATAATTGCAAAAACATAGAATGTACCAGTTGCTTCTCATCCCGCGCAGATGGTAAAAACCCATCGAGAGTTCGAGGGAATGGGCGAAAATCAGGCTAGCAACCCGTAGCTGGTCTGGGACAGCATGGAAGAAATCATTATTAATTCAATTAATCATGCTAAACGTGACCTTAAGGTTTTGTTACCTTAGGCTCTGTCTACCCCGTAAGGGATGGAGACGTGATATACGTATGTAATATTATCCGCACTTTTAATCAATCCGAGAACCAGACTTTAAAATTCGGTTCTCCTTTTTCCTATTGTCTCGTCCGACATTTTAAAAAGGAGGGGTGGAAAGTGGGGCGAGCAAAATCAATAGGGGGGGAGGGTGGTGCTAAGTGAGCGTAAGGGATACCGCTACCCCCTAAATTAGGTCTGTGGAAATTTACAAACGCCGAGTGTAGATGTCGAGATGGGAAAAACGATTAGCTATGGACAATAATAATACTTAGGTACTATACAGGGTGTCTCGTTGAAATCGGTCAGTATGGGAAAGTCTGAAACTATAAGTCATACGAAGATCTGTTCTTAGGAACCATGTCATCGATTTTAATAACAAGAAAAACTGCGTTAAAACGTACATTATTTATGTCATGTGCCATTAAATTCTGCCCGACGAAGTCGCGGGCCACAGCTAGTCTATACATATAAAATTCAAAGTCCTGACTGACTGACTGACTTAACTATATATCAACGCACAGCCCAAACCACTGGACTTAGAGACTTGAAATTGTGCACATAGATACCTTATACAATGTAGGCCTGCTTGCATACTTACATGCTTGCATGCTTGCTTGAAAGCTTGCAGGTTCGCTTGCTTGCTTCTTTGAAATCCTCATGGTTCACGCATGCGAAGCCGCGGGCAAAAGCTAGTTTTTTATAAAAACAAAAGCGTCATTTGGATAAACACACCCCCTTGGCACCCACACATACGCACACACTCACACCATATTGGATTTGTTTACACAGCACGGCTTCCTAAGGGCCGTCGTTAAGGAGATTATGCCAACTGCATGTACCTTTATTTGCATTAGGGAAGTCCAAATGCAGTGCAAATAACACAGAAACCAAGAATTTCGTACATAAATACAAACATGCGGGTGGTAGGGCCTTGTGCAAGGTCCGTCCGGATCGCTACCACCATCTTACTCGCCCGTGCTTGCACTGCTGTGTTCTGGTGTGGAGAGCAAGACAGCCGGGGAAATTACGGGCACAAGAGGCATTTCATTTTAGTCCTCTAGGTTGGCAACGCATCTGCAATCCCTCCGGGGTTGCGGGTGTCTATGGGCAGTGGTGATCACTTACCATCAGGTGACCCACTTGCTCGTTTGCCTTCCTATTCATATAAAAAAAAAAAACATAAACAAATCACGTCTTTATCAGTAAACAGAGCCTAAGGTAACGAGACCTAAAGCATGTATGGAACACACACACATAAATCACGTCTTCCCTTACGGGGTAGACAGAGCCTAAGGTAACAGGTACCTACAGGCCACATTTAGCAAGATTGTGGGCGTATAGGTGGAAAATGGAATCAAAATAGTGATGGGGTGCTAGCCTCATCGCCAATAACCATGATGCCTAAGGTTTTCGCCCATTCCCTCGACGTGCTTTTACCATCTGCACGGGAAGAGAAGCAACTGGTACATTCTATGTTTTTTCTTTACTCCCAGACCTGCATAGAAAACAAAATTGGCCCTTTTACCCAAACGGGGCAACGGATTTAAGAACGGAAAATGCGAAAGGATCGGAATTTGGAAAAAGGAGACGATGAGATCAGGAAGGGTCAGAAGGATAAATAAACATTACTTAGGTACCTATAATTTAATATTGTTATCTGATAGGAATGCATATAAAACTTTAAATACAAAGCATCGTCTATAAAATGATTCATAAGATTTTAGCCCATTCCCTCAATGGACTTGATTGAAAACATGAGTGAATACATACACATACACAAATCACGTCTTTATCCCCTACGGGGTAGACAGAGCCTAAGGTGGCAAGACCTAGGCCACGTTTATTATGATTGTGAGCGTACAGGTGGGAATCAAAATAGTGATGGGTTAGCCGCATCGCATTATTCCTATGATTTTCGCCCGTGAGTGGCCATATTATCATAGTGCATTTGTGTGGACGTTTGTAATAAACTTAGACTTGAATTGCAAAGCCATGACCTTTCGCATGCTAATTTCGTTCTTGACCGAGTTACGAGCTGGTGTACCTGAAAACTGATAGTGACTACATTACAATAACATTGGCATATGTAACGCATAGGATTCTAAATCATTCGAAAAGCAGGACTATCCTACTTCACTATCACTACATAGTATAAAACAAAGTCGCTTTCTCTGTCCCCATGTCCCTATCTCCCTATGTCCCTATGTATGCTTATATTTTCAAAACAACACAACGGATTTTGATGCGGTTTTTTTTAATAGATAGAATGATTCAAGAGGAAGGTTTTTATGTATAATTCTACGCAGACAAAGTCGCGGGTAGAAGCTAGTAACATTATAAACGCGTATGTTTGTAAGTATGGATGGATGTTTGTTACTATTTCACGTAAAAACTAATGAATGGATTTGGAAAAAAATTGGGACGGAGATAGTTCCCTAGATTAACACATAGGGTATTTTTTATACAGCGAAAAAAAAATTTTTTTTTTCAGACGAAGTTGCGGGCATACATAAATCGCCTCTTTATCCCTTACGGAGTAGAACCAAAGGTAAAGACCTAAAGGCCACGTTTAGCATGATTGTGGGCAAATAGGTGGAAAGAGGAATTAATATAATGATGTGTTGCTAGCCGCATCGGCTATAACGTGATTCCTAAGATTTTCACATCACATTAATACTGATTATATTTGCGGAAATATTTGTGTACTTGGCTGTCTAAATTGAAGTTCCTATTGTATAGCCAAATACTTAGTTTCATAATAATTTTAATATGATTGTTAACAACTTAAACGCTTACACTCGTGGATTATTGTTGTTTTGTTACATTACAATTTGCTGACCCTCCAGCTATTTCAAAGTTAAGCAGACAGGTGCACAGATATTTCCGCCGTTTTCAATTCACGTTTTAAGTTCTAAATACCGGAACCATGATCAAGAAAATTATAAAACATTTTTAAACATATGACATCATCCAGTAAATATAGAGCCGGATGCGATTTTCAAACAACTATTATTCTAGCTTGATCGCATAACTTTTGAGCAGGTTTCCAAACAAGCTAGACCACTCACACGAAGCTAGGTTTTAAAACAAACCATTTGTACGACCTTCTAGGATAACAGTGAATAGGTTGTTTTGGTTGGGGCCCTCTAGGGCAAGATGAATGTACAATCTAATTTATAGCAAGTCTAGCACAACCGGATTGTTCTCATCTTTGACACATGACATTATCTAAACCAGTGATTCCCAAAGTGATCCAGGACCCCCAGGGGTCCACGGAAGACTCGACGGGGGTCTACGTTGGGCGCGACCAAAAATGGGGGTCCACAATCGTAAGCGTGCATGAAAATTAATTTGGTCGATAGTGAACTAAAATATAATAGAAAATTTGTTTAGTCTACTTTATTTTCAAATAATTAAACCTATCAAGCAATCAATTCTAGCCTATTTTTTCGAAAACTGTTAATTTATCGTTGAAACTCAGCAACAACGCAAGTTTCCATAGATAAAGCTAATCTTCTCTTTTTTTGAGATTTAGAAATTGGTAGTAATGTAGCAGAGAGTCCACCGGATCCAGCAAAATTTTGAAAGTGGTCTATGGAACAAAAGAGCTTGGGAACCTCTGATCGAAACAATCCATTACTGACCCTTTGTCAATCTGACTATCACAAGGTCTTTTCAGAAGCTAAATAAGCAAAAACACAATTGGATTTTTCACTTTCTTTCCATGCTGGTCTGGGAACAAAGAAAAAACAGAACCAGCTGTTTCTCTTCCCACGATGGTAAAAGCCCATCGAGGGAATGTGAAGAAAATCCTAAAAATCATGTTATATTCGATGCGGCTAGCAACCTTATTTTGATTTCCCTTTCCACCTATACGCCCACAATCATGCTAAACGTGGCCTTTAGGTCTTGTTACCTTAGGCTCTATCTCCCCCGTAAGGGATATAGACGTGATGTATGTAGTTCCGAAAAAGCCGGAGGTGCAAACCCGGGTTCGAACCCACGACTGGTTAAAACACTAGGCTACCACGACATTTGCCTTTTTTAAAACAGTTCCCATCTTACTCGTTAATTCATACCACACATAATACACAGCCCTTAAAAACGAGGCTTCTGCTAACTTAGCAATCGTTTGTCCTTATCTGTCACTTTGACATTTACCTTTCACTGATAAGGATAAACCATTGCTAAGTTAGCAGAAGCCTAGAGCGTTTATAAGGGGGTACAAGTTTAGTGTCTTGATTAAGGATATAAAATACAGCCATTACCTACCCCGTAAAAACGTGATTTACATGTAAAAAGAAAAAATTAAGAAGTAAAAATGCTTGATTCATTTGATAGTACCTATCATTTGAAAAACAGCGCCTTCTCTAGTCCCTGGTGTGCTGTAGATGTTCCACGGAAGTTTGTAATTGTGTCGTACAGACACATCATTCAAACAGATGACGCTTAGCGACAAAAAATCGCATAGTAACAAGGTCACGTGACAGCTAGTAACAGATACCCACTTGCTATGGGTGGTGTAGCGGTATAGCACGCGTTACGGAATGACGAGGATCCGGGTTCGAGTGCCGGCCATAGCTTTACTTTTCGGACTTTTCTGTGTTCTAATTTTCAGTGTCATTTAGAAATTGTATATTATATATTGAAATAAATGTTAGGGTGTAATACAGGGCGTATAAAACAAGTGGTTCTTGGCAAGCGTAATTCGGTACTGTATATTCGATGCACTGCATAACGATGCAATACATTTTTATTACAAATACCAAACCAAAATGGCCGTGACAATGCAGTGACCTTGTCCAAATGCATTTCGTCTAGACGAATAACAAATGGGTTACCTCATGCAACAACTCCCGGCATCCCACTGTCTTGATTCTGTCTTGCAAAGTTACCTTCCATGCTGTAGGCTTACTGAACTTAGAAATCATGTTATAGGCGATGCGGCTAGCAACCCATCACTATTTTGATTCCCCTTTCCACCTATACGCCCACAATCATGCTAAACGTGGCCTTTAGCTCTGTTTACTTTGGGCTCTGTCTACCCCGTAAGAGATATATCAGAGAGAGAGAGAGAGAGAGAGAAACATTTATTTACACACATTCGATACACGTTGATATATAATAGGAAGAAACACAAAACACTTAGCAATAGTACCGATATGGTGTAAAATGGGCCCCACTCAGCATAATGTTGTTGTTGTTGTTGTATATCAACGCCTAGCCGTAGGAAGGAAAAGCACGAATTCGCTTAGGTTTCTTGAATGATGAAAAAAAATTATATTTCTATTTATTACATTGTTCTCAAGTCTACATACAACTGCCAAATTTGACTAAAAGAACAGTTTAATATCGATAATTCCAATACAAATCCGCAAATGTCATTATTTCTATTCAAACAATTATAGTGACCCAATTATAGTGCACTCCGAAATAATCTAGAGCGATATTCAAAGTCCAAATTAACGCTAATTGTACGATGTAGTGGTTTTAATTGTCTACTATGTTTTGTTTTAAGCATATCTTGCACAACTGGATTGCTAAGCTAGATTAAGATTTAGCGCGATCGGCACTTTGCTTAGAACAATTAAATAAGAAACAACAGACGCATGCACAATCACAAGTAGTCTCACAACATAGCTACGTAGTTTAATCTTACATACATACACAATTCACGTCTATATCCCTTACGGGGTAGACAGAACCTAAGGTAACAAAAGCTTAAGTAAGGCCACGTTTAGCATGACTTTAGGCGTATAGATGAAAAGGGGAATCAAAGTAGTGACGGGTTGCTAGCCGCATCGCCTATAACATGATTCCTAAGATTTTCGCACACTCCCTCGATGGGCTTTTACCATCTGCGCGGGAAGACAAGCAACTGGTGCATTCTATGTTACTTCTTTGCTCCCAGACCAGCATGGAAGTAGGTTACGTTTAATCTTCACTACATAGTATAAAATAAAGTCGCTTTCTCTGTCCTTATGCCCCTATGTCCCTATGTATGCTTATATCTTCAAAACTACACAACGGATTTTGATGTGCTTTTTTTAAATAGATAGAGTGATTCAAGAGGAAGGTTTTAAAGTATAGTTCTACGCAGACGAAGTCGCGGGCAGAAGCTAGTAATATTATAAAAGAATAATACTGTCTTATTGGACCCTGAAAACATAAATTTTGACAAATGGATGGATCACCTTTTTCTTGTGACTCGTTGCTCTGGTTACGTTTTCGGTCACTCTTAAAACCGCTACTCTATAGAGTCTATAGTATAGACTTTAAATTGGACAAACATGCGTTCTTGTGGTAGTTTTAGCTTCTGCTGTAATTAATTTGTCATTTATTAAGCATGTTAGTAGTGACACAATTTGACACAACATTTCTTTTAACAAACTACTACTTTTGTCTCCTCTCTGACAGGATAGAACAACAAGATAATAGTCGATCAACCCAATAGTTCGTTTGATCGTCTAGATTCATTATAAGGTTACCCCATGGCTTAGGGAGATGCGTAAACGGATACCTACAAGTCGCGGTTGTAAGCTAGTTTAATATAAGTACACACAGCAAAATAATGCGGTTAGCACAGCCACGCACACGTCTATGCGTGTTGAGTATCGACATGAACGTTAAGTAGAATCTATGACATGTGAATGTGTGAGTGAGTTCGATCATAAAATCTACCCCCTAAGTACAGATTTTTTAGCAACAAGATGAATGAGCAATGTCACTGTAAATTACCTGTTTATTGAATAAACAACAACTAACTATAAAATAACAATGAAGAAAGTTACAACTATTTAAGTTAGTTTATAATAAATTAAGTAAAAAATAATTACAAATTAAATGAAAATAATCCCCGCCGGTATCGTGTCACACTCAAAGGCTGAAAATGCAATATCTCCGGTTTCAGTTACTTCTACAAAAATAATGTAAAAGTATTTTTTTTTATTTAGACTGTCCTAAAAATATTTTACCTAATCTTACATTGGATATTGTCATCCCCAGTGTAAGCGAGAGAACCGAATCGAAGCTTCCTTCGACCTTGAATCTTCAAATTTATGCAATCCCAAGCATTGAACTATTATTACTAGCGAAGAGTAGTTACCATCTCACTGATGCGACGATGTTATATTATTATTTCTCAACAAGTCTGAGATTCCAATTCCAAAGCAATATTCCTCACAACCAGCACGGCCATCGAAATAACATCCAAAAATGTCATTTTATTATTACTATTTTATATTCCGTTTTCTTCGGATACGAACCCGGTTCACTAAAGCAGAAGTCAAATCTTCGACCTGTCTTTGACCGCTAGGCCACCGAGGTATACAAGTTACATGGTGAATGTATGAATTATGTTCAATCTGCGACTACTGTATTGCAATTTGTGTAAATAGCTGTTTTATGAGCTTTGAAATAAAGTTGAAATTATAATTTATTTTTGTCCGTAACTATTTAATTTTATGGTGGTTGCAGTCTATTGTATGTTTAATTTTACTCTTATATAATATGTTAAAAACGCAAACGCATTGTGTTTTCTTTTAATATAATTATTAATAGGTATGACTCTTTTTACTGGAGTTTAAAAGTTGCTAGCTATTTTGGTCGTTATCGTCTTAAACAATATAAAGTGTTTTCTACCCTCAAATTTCTAATAATATGATTTTTAGAACAAACAACTGTCACCGCTGGCAGCCATTATTAGCTGCGGGATGAACCGTGTGTTATACTTACGAACTGTTTAATTTTGCCTTTCGAATACCTTGTGATTTGCAAAAGTTGAAAAGAGCAAAACAATATAACTATTTATATAAGGAATCGCTAGGCGTTTTTTGATATGGGTAAGTAGACAAACGGTGTTAAAAACAATGACTTATTATTTTATCGGTAATGTTTTAAACAACTTTCTTTGACGAAAAATGTTTTTATTTAAACTTCATTTATTTTGCAGCGGAAGACTGTGCCATTATGGATTCACCCTTACGCAGACTTCGGACACGATAAAAATATTCGTTCTGGGCCTAAACCTGAAGCCTCATCTCCTGCCATTTGATTTGGACATTATGTAGTTGCCGCACCCGCTAGTGACCCATTTCACAGCAACAAGACACAATGCTACGTTGCAACCTGTGCGAAACCATCTGCATGCTGCAGGATTGCATTGCCGTAGACCAGCAAAAAACATGCTTTAACGGACCAGCATAGAAGAAACCTTTGCTCGTGAATATCTTGACTTTGATTATTACATCAATCAAAGTCAAATGTAGTGATTTTTAGTGATGAAGACGAAATATATTAACTTAATTAAATATATAAACACAGTAATGTTTTACAGTGCAGAACGAGTGGCAGTGTTACTTTAGGCTATGGGGTTGGATCTCATCGATGGGCCCTGGTGTCCAAATCCAAACCAAATCGAGATAGGTAGCTTAGTCGCTTCAAAGTGGAGATTATAACCCAGTGTGAAATGATGTTATTGTTAATGGCTGTCATTTAACATGTCTATTCATTTCACCACTGACTTACACGTCCGCAAATAAAACGTTTCGTTCATCTTTATCAGACTTAAACCTAATAAACCAGAATTTAAGATATTAATTATGTGTCATCTTAAAAATAGCCCTATTATGGTTGTGTATTCAATTTGCAAGATAATTATTATGTTAGTGACATAAGACTTTTTAGTAAACATAAAATCATACTGGCCTCTAAAGTGTGCGTTATTTTATGAATATTATTCTATAAGGAAAAGTGTGCAGTTTTATTTAGCTAATTTAATTACTTTTGGTAATAATAATAATAACACAAATAGAGGCTAATACAATAAAAATTAAATGTTGCAATAAACAATTTGAACCAATAATTGCATTTTATTGTTTTATTCTTTTACGTCCTTTTTTTCTTGTTTTAGGTAAACATGAGTTTATTTTGAGATTAGTAATTTAAAATTGAAAACAAAAAAGATACACTTGTGCAGGATTCGAACCCGGTTCTTTAAGTTTCATAAACCTAGGTTAATACACCTGAGCCACCACGCTTATAATACTTGTGGCAAAATTATGCTTCCATTGAACAAAATACCAGCAGGTTTGAATAACTATGCGTGAAGGTAGTCAGAAAACACAATTAGCACAGATAGGGCATTTTGTTGTGTGCGTAATAAGGCAGCGGATAAGTGCGGATGTGTGTATAGAATGACACACGTGGATAACTAGGGTGCTCACCGATTTGCTTTGCTGTGTGTACCTAAACTCCTGTACATACTGTAAACATCAGTAATGTTTATTCTTGCGTAATTTTAAGCTTTAACATACAAGTCATCCCACTATCTCGTTCTTTGTATTCAATAACACGGATTTAAAAATCAATGTCACTAAACTACACATATTAACACTAACATGACTAAAATTTAATGAAACAGAGCAGCGAACTTCCTTCTTGCTGTCTCTTTCTCACAGAGCTCGCAACCAAAATAGCTCCAGCAATCCACACATATTCATACAAATCATCCGTCCATGCAATCACCATAATTAGTCACTTTTCTGTTCTCAATAACAATTTGGGTATTTGATGATGTCATTGGTTTTACAATATTATTGTTCATACAATTAATTGTTATTTGTGTCTAAGTATGGAAATGTAGCCAATAGATAGGAACATACACAAATCATCTTTATCCTTTACGGGGTAGACAGAGGCTAAGGTAACAGGACACATTTAGCAAGATTGTGGAAAATGGAATCAAAATAGTGATGGATTGCTAGCCTCATCGCCTATGATTCCTATTATTTTCACCCATTTCCTCAATGGACTTTTACGCGGGTACAGAAGCAACTGGTACATTCTATGTTTTTTCTTGGCTCCTACACCAACACGGAAGACAAGGTTCAAAACCAGATTAAAAATGTACAATAATAAAAAAATTCACATGCAATATAACACTGGAATGTAATATTTTCACAGTTCCAGAATTCAGCAGACGTAACACCACATATAAAATTTTACTTGGAACATCAAGAATTGTAGATCATCATATTGCGCTTGCTCAGCTACCGAAGCTTCCCACGCCGATATATGACACGTGTAGACTGTTTACTATGACATAGTGGTCGTGATATCAACTACCGATCGATTTACTGCCACTTCATTGATTAATAACATTGGGATAAATAAGCGACTAAACGCAGCGTAATACGTCTACCAACGAGGTGGAGGGTCACCGGTAGGCTTATTACCTAACTCGCTCGCAATCGTCATCGTCTTCATATTGACAGCTCATGTATGGGCTGACAATTGGCATCGGAATCAGCTAGCTGTCACATTCATACAAGAACTGTCAAAATGAATACGATGGCGATTGCGAGCGAGTTGGGTAATAAGCCCACTGGTTAAAGTCGCGGGTTCACGGTGGATGCAAGCCGCTTCCAACCAACCCGAGGTGACTTTGATAATGATCCCGTAGAAGGATTGAAACGCATCAATGTTTGTGTGGTGTAAGGGATTAAGTATGTGGGATGTATATGTGTTAAACATATATATTTCACACAGGCTTGGTTATCTTGCACGTGAGCGGCGGAGTAGCAAGGTATTTTTTGTTCATTGAAATGGACCTCCGCAAAGTAACGCCTGATACAATAAAATAAAAAACAAAAGCTTAAAACCTCTACCAAAGCTAAAAAAGTTAAAGCTTCTACCAAATTCTTCCTAGGTCTGGGAGTAAAAAAAAACATAGAATTTACCAGTTGCTTCTCTTCCCGCGCAGATGGTAAAAGCCCATCGAGGGAATGTGCGAAAATCTTAGGAATCATGTTATAGGCGATGCGGCTAGCAACCCATCACTATTATAATATCCCTTTCAAGGTGTACGCCCTTAATCATGCTAAACGAAGCCTTAAGGTTTTGTTACCTTAGGCTCTGTCTACCCTGTAAGGGATAAAGACGTATGTATGTATGTATTCTACAAATCGTTGTGTGTTAACGCTAGTCACGTTCTGTCTCCGTTTTAGAGCTGTACACCGAACACTAACCTAGATAGGCAACCTTGCTCTCGTTTCGCGTTCATCTGTCAGTTCTCAAACTAGTTTATAACCAATCCAAAGCCCTTAAGCCTTATCTAAGCTCAATACATTCTTTACTTCATAGCTCCTTAGCCGCGACTTTTTCACAGAATTTAAAGTATCCCTGTATCCCTTACGGGGAAGTACGAGACTAAGGTAACAAGACCTCAAGGCCACGTTTAAATAAAAATAAAAACCATTTATTTCTTCCATGCTGGTCTGGGAGCAAAGAAAAAACATAGAATGTACCAGTTGCTTCTCTACCCGCGCAGATGGTAAAAGACCATCGAGGGAATGGGCGAAACTTATAGGAATCATGTTAGGCGATGAGGCTAGCAACCCATCACTATTTTGATTTCATTTTCCACCTATACATCTACAATCTTGCTAATTGTGGCCTATAGGCACCTGTTACCTTAGGTTCTGTCTACCCCGTAAGGGATAAAGACGTGATTTGTGTATGTATGTGTATGTAAAAATCATTTATTTCGGACGTAATCCATAGAGGTTAGTTACATACAAAAAATAAAAACAAGTGGTATTAGTAGATAGGTAGGATAATTAAAAAAAACATTTAATAAATAATACACGACTGCCCCGCGGTGTCGACCATGGTCGTGCGGTTGCGGAAGCATGCAGCCAGCATTTTGCATGATTGGTCACTTCACTACATAGTATAAAACAAAGTCGCTTTCTCTGTCCCTATGTCCCTATGTCCCTATGTATGCTTATATCTTCAAAACTACACAACGGATTTTGATGCGGTTTTTTTAAATAGATAGAGTGATTCATGAGGAAGGTTTTTATGTATAATTCTACGCATACCAAGTCGCGTTCAGAAGCTACTTTTGTAAAATACTAAAATCTATGTCCGCCATGAAAGTTGTGTATTACAAGAAAAAGGGTGAGGACTGGATTTCTTTTCTGAAAAATGCCCAATTAAGTACAGTTAATGGCATAAATATTGTACGTTACCAAGACGTCAAAAACTAAGCCGCTAAGTAGCAGTGCTTGCACTGTGTTCCGGTGTGGAGAGTAAGACAGCCGGGGAAATTACGGGCACAAGAGGCATTTCACCTTAGTCCTCTAAGTTGGCAACGCATCTGCAATCCCTCCGGGGTTGCGGGTGTCTATGGGCAGTGGAGATCTGCACTTACCATCAGGTGACCCACTTGCTCGTTTGCCTTCCTATTCATAAATATAAAAAAAACTATACACAACTGCCACAAACAATAAGGTCGGCGACACATGTTTGACATGATGGCTGAATGGGTATAACGCCCTCGACTGTACAAGTGAAAATAGCCCGATTTTTGCCGTTTTAAACGACTTATAACCAAAGTAAAGCTGTGCCGGTGAAAATAGGGCAATAAAGCAGAGTCCCCACCGCTTGCATTCCTCGTTTTTCGTTGTTACCCGTTGACCGGGGGTTTTCGTTGTTTTCGCGGTTGGCAACACTCGGTCCGAAGGTAAAAGGAGGTAAGTCGCGATTTAATTATTTTGTAGGTGCCTGTTAATTTTGTAACCTTGATAACTCTTTCCTATAGAAATAGGGAGAGACTAGAGGTGACGTAGAGAGGATGGATTAAAGAAGTTTAACTGAACAGATTTACATGGCGAGTGTGAACGAATGTGTCTAAAAGGGATGTAACAACATAGACGGTCGTTCCGTGACCAAATTGGGGACGTTTTGACAAAGAGTACTCTTGCCCTGTACCTTAACCTACTAGCATGTAGCTATTGTAGCTATGAAGAGATTGATGAATGTGGATGAAGCGAAAAAGGTATGTCAGAATCGTAGCAAGTGGTATTCTCTGTTACTCCTATGGGAAAGAGGCGAGACGGTAAGTACGTATATAAACACATGTAATAACATCAGTGATTTGGCTATAGACCGACCGTTTGAATGAGTCCTCGCCCGCGCTGTGCAGGGGCGCGGGGTGGGACGACCGCGGGGGCCGAGGTGCGGGCGGCAGACGCACCACCCGCCCGCACCCCTCTCGGTCCCCTTTGTCGTCGTCTTGTTCGAATCTGGTACCCCAAGCTTCACAGTATGGGTCACTAACTGATCATTTAAATAATATGAAACAGTTTTATGTCAACAGGCTTTGAATAAGGGGACAAGAGAGTAAATAATAGTATGTATGTGCGTATATGTCGACGAGTCCATCAAACTTAAAGTTAACCAACGAAAATAAATTACAATAGCGAACAATATTGCTGAAAAGTGCTTCCCAAAGTGGTATTTCAGCTTCCGAAACTTTTAAAAGCTCTCCCAGCAAAATAGGTCGAATATTCGAGTTGCCCACTTTTGCTGAGGCCGGGGCGAAAGCTACAGTTTGCAAAAAAACGTCGCCATGGACAGAAAAAGGGAAGGAATCGACGACATAATAGTTTTTTGAAAATATTCCTATTTTTTATATTTACAAAAATGGTTTTTGATACCGTGAAATTTGAAATTAGAAAAAAAATTAAAACATGATGTCTAAAATGAATAAAATGCATTGTTTTCATAATTCTTTAATTTATTTTCGTAGGTGTTTGATTTGACAACCATTTTTTCGACACAACATTCAACTCGTTTAGGTAACTGTTTAATGTATTTTGTATATTTAGGTGGTGAATTTCGGTTCAATACAAATCCATGCAAGTCATTAAAATCCATTGATAGCAGAGCCCTACCTCCTAGGCAAATTGTAGGTATTGTGAGGTCATTTTATATACTGTTTTTTTACATAGACAGACATAAAAAACATTCTGTTTTTAGTATTTGTTTTTAAGGGCAACAGAAATACACCATCTGTAAAAATTTGAACTGTCTAGCTGTCACAGTTGATGAAACACAGCCTGATGACAGACAAAACAGACAGACAAACAGACGGACAGTTGAGTCTCAGCAATAGGGTACCGGTTTTTTTCTTTGGTTATGGAACCCTAAAACGTATGAATGGAAAGCTTTAAACTTTGATTGACAGATGAAGTCTCCATGTTTTTCTGTAGCCGGCTCCATTTCGGCTAACTAACAACACGCGAGTTGCCGCGTTTGTCGCACGACAGTTTTTGTCGCGCGACTGACACTCCATTCGCTATAGGAAATTGTGTTTTCAGCTATTGTTTAAAAAGAGTTGGGCTTGGATTTTGGGATTATTGCAAACTTTTTTTTACAGTGCGTGACATTGAAGTGTCGACCTGAAAAGCTGTGGAGCAACTTAGAACCTGTCATTAAAAGAATCAATAAATTTGTTTTTTTTTTTATTATTTGAATAGGAAGGCAAACGAGCAAGTGGGTCACCTGATGGTAAGTGATCACCACTGCCCATAGACACCCGCAACCCCGAAGAGATTGCAGATGCGTTGCCAACCTAGAGGACTAAGATGCAATGCCTCTTGTGCCCGTAATTTCCCCGGCTGTCTTACTCTCCACACCGGAACACAGCAGTGCAAGCACTGCTACTTAGCGGCAGGATTAGCGAGTAAGATGGTGGTAGCGATCCGGACGGACCTTGCAGAAGGCCCTACCACCCGCAATTTGTGTCGTTAAATTGACATTTCACATATTGTGTAACACAAAATGCATTATGTCAAAGTACTAAATAAATTCAACATTTTCTTCATTTTTTCAATCATGCTAAACGTGGTCTTAATCTTGTTACCTTAGCCTCCGTCTACCTCGTAAGGGATAAAGACGTTATTTATGTATGTATGTAACATTTTCGTAGACCGACATATACCTACTTATATAGAGAAATACATACCTAAATAAATAGTGACATCAAAGATAAGGAAACGAATATTCGTGCTCATCACACAAATATATGCCCTTACCAAGATTCGAACCCAGGACGCTTGCTTCGCAGGCTGGTCGCTACCAACTAGACCAACCTGCGTCGTGAAACTTTTTCTGAACATTACAGAAATTTCAGACACATTTTTCCTTAAAACGTTCGCTTTTTAGAGTTCCGTAGCCAAAGGGTAAAAATGACACCCTATTACTATTAAGACTTCGCTGTTCGTCCGTCTATCTATCTGTTTGTCTGTCTGTCACCAGGCTGTACATCATGAACCGTGATAGCTAGACAGTTGAAATTTTCACACTGATGTAGGTACCTATTTCTGTTGCCGCTAAAACAACGAATACTAAAAACAGAATATTTTTATTTTTGCCTGTCTGTTTATGTAAATAACCAATATAAAATGACCTCACATTGTATTTTGCTTAGGAGCAGGCCTCTGCTAACACAGGTTATATTAACCTCGCAAATTTTTACGGAACCATCGGAGCGCGAGTCCGACTCGCACTTGGCCGGTTTTTCTCTCCAGCCGCATTTTCCCGTTTTGGGCAACTACTCACTTAAGCCCTTTACGCTGGCGGAAAATTGCACTATCCGTAATTATCCCGTATTTCGTGGAAAATTCGCGGGAAAAGTGGGTAAGAGCCCTTTTGTTTCGCGCTGGGTACTTATGGCGCTTGGTAGGTTATTTACTGAAGTTTTGTGACGTTTTGAGTGCAGACCGACCGCTTAAATGAGTCCCCGCCCGCGCGGCACAGGGGCGCGGGGTAGGACGACAAAGGGGGCCGAGGTGCGGGCGGGTATTACGCCTACCGCCTGCACCTCTCTCGGTCCCCTTTGTCGTCCCACCCCGCGCCCCGTGCCGCGCGGGCGAGGACTGATTTAACCTTTTCACCGCCACGTCAAATACAAGAGACGTCACCCATACGCCAGACTTCTTTATTGCGATGCCTTAAGTTGAAGCTAAATCCGATTGAACGAAGGTTGCTTTTGCACTGAAGTAATGGACGTATATATTGGTCGTTGGCGTTGAACCTGCGGTGCTGATATGTGTCGTTGGCGTCGAAAAGGTTAAGATGTTCGTCTATACATACATACATACATGAATGAAGAGATTGGTATGGATGAAGCGATAGAGTTATGTCAGGGATCGTAGCAAGAGGAACTAAGTAGTCGCTGCCTACCCCTCTGGGAAAGTCGCGTGGCGGTATGTGTATGTATGGAAGTGTATACGCACATACACACGTTAGGTCACGTTATTATTTTGTTTATTGGTCAAGAATGCTGTCGTTGAAACCGATGAGAACTATATAATATTATAAATACATACATACACAAATCACGTCTTTATCCCTTACGGGGTACCCGGAGCCTAGGTGGCAAGACCTGCAGGCCACGTTTAGCAAGATTGTGGGCGTAAAAGTGGATAAAGGAATCAGAATAGTGATGGATTGCTAGCCGCATCGCCTATAACATGATTCCTATGATTTTACGCCCATTCCCTCGATGGGCTTTTACCAGACCAGCATGGAAGGATGCAAAGCATTATACATTTAAACCTTACTCTTGAATCACTCTATCTATTAAAAAAACCGCATCAAAATCCGTTGCGTAGTTTTAAAGATCTAAGCATACATAGGGGCAGACAGTTATCCGTTGCCTAGTTTCAAATTGTCCCAAAATATTATTTATTTAACAAGGTAAAAGCGCCAATAGCCGTCATCTCGCGAAGCGCTAAATCGTTCACGAGCCGCCGTTCGATGTGGGCTGCTGCTAATCTGTAGATTTGACGGCGCGCCGCAGACGGCAGAGAGCGTCCGCAAAACAAGTGGGAGTAGAAATAAACGTAGGAATGCAATAAATGTTCTCCGACTTTGTATGTATAACTCTTTACTGTACATAAAACACATTCAATTTTACAGGTAATGAGAAAAACACGTAAAAGGCGAACTTATTCCCTTAAAGGGATCTCTTCCAGCTATCCTAGGAACGATTGACAGGACAACAGAAACCAGAGTATAGAGAGTAGACATACTAAAACCAAAGACCTTACTTAACCTAAATAAATATCTAACTAACCCTAACTTAACCTTAAGTAAAACCGAGTTATACAACAATTGAATTTATGACAAAGAAGTCATGCAAGATTATTTCCAAAGATTTGTTAAAATTCAAGAAAAATTACATTAGTTGGATGCAGAGTTAGAACTCCGCCTGCCACTAGCTGATCGCAGACTTTCCTAAACGCAAATTGAAAAATATAAATAGGTAAGGCACTCTTCTGCATGTATAAAAAGTGGAGTTACACAAAACTACTCCGAGTTCTTACCTTAAGTAATCTCTAAATATGTTCTCTTCAAAATGTTAAATCTTGTAAGGGTTATTTACCCTTTTGTCGCCACGTCAAATGCAAGAGACGTCACCCATACGCCAGACTTCTTTATTGCGATGCGCTAAGATCTAAACTCATTTGACCGAAGGTTGCTTTTGCATTGCAGTAATGGATGTATATATAGGTCGTTGGCGTTGAACCTACGGTGCTGATATATGTGTCGTTGGCGTCAAAAAGGTTAATACAAACCAGTGGTTTGGAAGTGGCTTACCTATTTTAAGGCAGTTGGGCACTTTTACTGTGCAGAATTAGAGGAAAAGGCTAGTTAAATTCCCTTCGGATTTGCTTCTGATATACATTTAAGTTAGCAGAACCCACTATATTCCACTTGCTACCATCTCGGCATAACTATTTCGCTTCTAAATTCATTAATCTTTTCATACATGCTCGTTAATTTAGAGTGCTTTTGACCTGTCTTTATGTCAAAACGTCCCGAATTTAGTCATTGAACTAGGCTTTTTTCGAACACTAAAAAACTTCCAGAAAAAAAACTTGTTACTGTTAGAGATCCCTTATAGGGATAAGTTCGCCTTTATGCATAATATTCAATCCTATTTTTGTGATTTGTGTCTGTTTCTTTATATTTGTACAATAAAGCATTTACTTACTTACTTGCTACTAAAAGCGCCAATGTTGCCTTCACCTGCTGACCGTACTTCCGTAGCGTTTCTGTTGTGTCTGCGATTCGGCGCTACAAGTTGTATCGCAACTCATGCCGATCCGCTTTGCATTTTTGCTATTCATGCCACTGAGCTGTGAGTCGTATACGGACAGCTATTGGTGCTCCTACCTTAGATAGCGGACTTCAAAAATAAGTAGTCTCCATTTACTTTTTTTCTGGAATTTAAATATGTTGGGTTTTTCTTAACCAGAATCGTTTGCCCTATTGACTCTCATACAAGAAAGTGTGTCCCAGATTTTACTATGGATTTTTCTTCCTGTTCGTCACGTTCCGTACATAGGTACCTATATGAAAAAAAGTGACAAACTGCAATGGAAATTTTGGGACACATTTTTTCTTGTATACATAAGGATCGACAGGGATTCTGAGTAAGAAAAATCCAAAATAGTTAACTTCTGGAAAAAAAAATTCATGCGGACTTTTTTTGGAAAACGTTCGTGCATGTTTAGCTTTTTAGTAGCTTTTAGCTTGCCCTGTTTGGTTATTTATTTATTTGTTAGTTTGGGTCCAATCTATTGATTGAAAATTTGACCCTCTTTCTGTGGTCGGATAAATGTGCAATTTGGCATACTTATACACACATCCATACATATATTACGTCTTTATCCCTTACGAGGTAGACAGAGCCTAAGGTATCAAAACCTTAAGGCCACGTTTAGCATGAATAAGGGCGTACACCTGGAAAGGGAAATCATAATAGTGATGGGTTGCTAGCCGCATCGCCTATAACATGATTCCTTTCGCCCATTCCCTCGATGGGCTTTTACCATCTGCGCGGGAAGAGAAGCAACTGGTAAATTCTATGTTTTTTCTGTACTCCCAGACCAGCATGGAAGAAATACTTATGTAAGTCTTAAATTAGCTTAAACGTTATTTGTAGAACTGCAAACAACATAGAAAAAAATATATTGAATGACTATTGTTTCCTCGTCACCCATCCGATGACGTGCAAAGGAAATTGGAATTCTATAAAATGGTATTCCTATTTGAAACAATGCCGTCACAATTTTATTATATTTTAAAATGCCCACAACATTTCATATTAATTAATTGTGTATCCGCATATCTGATAATTATATTACAACTCAATGAATCATTTGAAATTCACCACGAGGTTTTCGGAGAAGGAAAACATCGTGAGGAAAACTGCACACATCTGCGAAGCAATTCAATGGTGTGTGAAGTTCCCAATCCGCAAGGCCCGCGTGGGAACTGGGAGGCCTGTGCCCAGCAGTGGGACGTATACAGGCTGGAGATGATGATGATGATGATGATGATTCAATGAATCAAGAATTTTATTTCTCGATTTTTGTATTTATTTTTACGGTTTATATTTATTATATCACTATTTTGATTACCTTTTCCACCTATGCGCCCACAATCATGCTAAACGTGGCCTTTGGTGTTGTTATCTTAGGCTCTGTCTACCCCGTAAGGGATCAATACGTGATTTACGTATGTACCTACTAGCGACCCGCCCCGGCTTCGCACGGTATATTATGCATGTATTATACATACAAACCTTCCTCTTGAATCACTCTATCTACTAATAAAAACCGCATCAAAATCCGTTGTGTAGTTTTGAAGATATAAGCATACATACGGACACGGGGACAGAAAAAGCGACTTTATTTTATACTATGTAGTGATAGTGAAGTGATAGTGATGTACGAGTAATCATCAGTCATTATGTTACAATTTTTTCTGATTTTTATATGCATAGCTAGACTAATGAATGATTAAATAGTGCACCCTGAGCGCGCCGGTAAACCGCTTTTTAACATCTTATAAAGCCAGCACGGTAGCACTTAACTTCGGTTCTTAGAAATGTCCGTCGTTTTTCGTGCTGTGTGTGTGTGTCATTATATACCGTAATTTGCTATAAACTAGTTAGAAAGTCAGCTCACTTTGAGATCTAAAAGTTTCATACAGGCTGACTCGAATTGTTAACACTTACCGGCTCAGTTCAGAAGTATATTACAAGACTTTTGTTTATAAGGTTTTACATATAATTTGAACCTATTTAATAGAAACCCAGTTAAAAACGTATAATCGAAAGTAATACAATCAATAAACAACGTAGGAATCTGGAAAATACTTTCTGAATTTATTTAATTAGACGCATTGTCTATGGAAAACATACTTATAATAAGACGACAACATCGAAAACTCTATTTTTAAATTGTAAAATCTAAACGCTTACAACTTTACTAATGCCAGCCGTGAACTGAAAACATTTCAAAACGGCGTCTTAAATCCAATGAGCGCCGAAACAGTACCTCCAGAATATGATTTGGTGAACTGTAAAACGTAACTTTGCGTTCGCCGAAAGCGTTCCAAATTCAAACAATGGCTCGAGTGTCCTTCCCCGGAATTGGCGCGGAAATTTTTGTTATCTTTTCGTGTTCCCCGAACGGATTTTAAATTGAGAACACAAATGCGGGGCCGCTAATATGGCGCTGTTTGTGTTTGGGCATAACCGCCGAAATTATCCGGTAACTTATGTTTAATTGTGACTCAACTAGTGACTCATTTTTAAGCTTTACTGTATGACTTACTTACTTTATACACTGTGTCACTAAAAACTACAAATTTATTTTAATTTTAGTGTCATGATCACCTGATCGTTGATCCCAGCAACCCGAAATGTATGACAGATTGTGACACATAAAGTTAAAACCATGTAAACATTGATTTATGCTCACAGAATCTTTGTTGTTATGCTTTTATTAATCAAAAGACTTCTTTATCGTGAAAATAAATATCGACTGGAACTCTAAGTACGTATTTCTTGTCATGATATTATTATGTACAATAAAGAGTTTATAATATATGCAAAGGTAACGTGTAAATATTTAGCATTTTATCGTAATAAAAGCAGCAAATTTCTCCGGATCTTACCAATTTCACTCAATACCGGACCAACTAGTCAGACTTGTATTACGCCTATAATATTGCCACATGCAAATCCAACACGATTCCAGATTAGAGCTATCTACATTTGAGATATTTTGTCTAAGGTATCTGTCACTTTTAAGATAGGAATACCCTGTGCCAATAATTGGATTTATTGATCAGTTACCTATGCTAACGAAAACCATATATTTCCTTATTTCCTTGTTACGGGCTTGCGAGCACCTGGATCCTTTGGTACCTACATTCTGTACTTGTAGGTGGTAGTGACTCTTAATCTTAACTTTGCTTACCGTGGTTTATGTTACCGTTTTTTCGTAAACTCCATGATAAAATCAAAACAAATAAGAAAATGTTTAAATGTCAATTTATTTGGTGAGGTATACCAGCAATATACGGAATCTCTTTTTCGCCATTTCTAAAGCAAATTAAATTATTTGATTTCGTTTCATTTCATTTGAGTAGATTGTAATTTGAAATGCTTAATTTGTAACCTAACTCAGATACCATTCCGCGCTCTCGGTAATGTCAATGGCCGATTTAGTGGCGCCATCTATATGGCATCCTGTTTACTATTACCGTCAGCGTCATTTTAGCGGCACAGTATCGTGTTGCCAACATAATCGGCAGGTGATAAGCGGGCATTGTTTTATTAATACGTTTCAATTTGCGAACGTGACCGATTGCTTTCGATGCATTCAGTTTTTGTCTAGTTTGACCGAATACGATAAAAACAGTAAGTACCTACTTATGTGCCTGATGTAATTGATCTGTATTTTTTATCTATGACTATGTCAATGTCGCAGGACAAGCTTTAGTTTTTTTTCTTTTTTTCTGGCCAGGCCTTCAGATGAGGCTTTAGGTGTCGGTCATGCAGCCAGATTGGCGGCACTCCAGACTCCACAGAGTAATTACAGTTCTAGTTATGTGGGTGTCAGGAACACCTCCATTAAACTATTATTAGTTAGAATAAATATTAGTTAGAGGGTGCGACCAAGGCTCTACCTTGACCCTTTTTGTACTTATGTATTGTCTTTAGATCTCTCTTGGCTCTGTCTACCCCGTAAGGGATAAAGTCATCATTTACCTATGTATGTTACGTATATATTTTTGGATTTTTATTTGATTTATTTTTACGTAGTTGCGTCGTAATTTTTTAAACTTTGTTTTTCAAATCTTTTAACCGCACCGTCTCCTGACGCAACGTTGTTTTTCAGTAATCCCACTGAAAAACTGCGTTGCGGCTTGCCGCAACATTATGCCGAGTGGGCCCCATTTTACAGCATACCGGTACTATTCTTAAGTATATTACATAATATGTACGTGTATCAAATGTGTGTAAATAAAATGTTTCTCTCTCTCTCTCTCCTCCCTCTACACCGTTAGGTATATTGAACTCGTAAATACCCCTAATCAGAGTGAATAGAGACTTCGTACAAAGAAGTGCGTCAACCTCAAAAGACATACTAGCCACTTATTAAACAATAATAACATCCGTGGGAACAACACGCGACAAACCTATACTTAGCTGTTAGAACATCGAGGAAATTCAATGCAAAGATCAAGACCTTATATTACAAGCGAAGAAAATGACAACCTACACTTAAACAAAAACGAATCAATCCAAAAGAAACAAAAATAAACCTAACTATCTAAGTAATAGATATTATGCAAAGCGCACCGATAAGTTTGGTTGCAAATGTCAAACCTTAACCTCAAAATAGTGACGCTCGCTCCGCCATATTAGATTTCTTCGGGGCTCTTCGGAATGTTCCGTTAGTGTTCGGGCGGCTAGTCTAACTAGAGCTCCGTAGATAGTTTATTGGAACTGTCTGTGACCTCAGTCGGTGGATTGGGTGGGTGTTTAGAGGTCAAGTTGGGATGGTTGTGGAAGGGGGCTATTCAGTGTACACCTTGCGTGGTGCGGTTAAGGCTACCGAAACAAGTTTGACTGGTTGATAAATTAGAATTTATAATTATAGAATTTTATAGCGTTTCAATTTGAAACTTTGCGAGGAGATTGCGAGGTTGAATATGAATTTTATCGTTTTAACGTCTTGGGTTTGCGCGGTTTGTGCGTGTGATTTGTTTTTGCTAACAATAACTTGCTCTGGATTTATTTGTAATTTACAAATTGTATAACAATGATTTGGTAGGTACGGTCAAGTGCAAAAATAAGTATCGATAGGAGCTTCTCAAAAATATGTCCCACGACCTTATTACGCTGGCGTAAGAGCGTATGGTACTTAGGTATATTTGAAACTTTGTCGAGATACATAATATTACACTTGACTGTGCATAGTTATTATTGATAAGACGATAAAGCTTCATTTCAACAATTTTTCTAATGCAACCATGAAGGTTTAGTATGTTTTTATCACCCCTTCGTAGATAACATAGTAAAACCTCTGTAAAAAAAAACTTTTGACACTGAAAAATAAGTGGTTTGAAATTCACTAGCGAAACTTGAAACCAAAACAATTTAATAAGTAAAAAATCTTGAAAATTATATCTCCCCATAAAAAATAAGAACAGTATAAATTAAACGTGGAAAACTAATGGTTCGAAAATGCAAAATGTCAAAGCCCTGTCTGTCTAACATATTAGAATATACCGGCATCAACACAGTGTTGGTACAATCACTTGGCTATAGACAGGACTAAATTAAAGGAGCTGCCTGCCAACCTTCAAAGATGAACTGGCACCATAAAAATCAAAAGATTAACCCCCTTATTCATAAACGCTCTATAGGCTTCTGCTAACTTAGCAATCGTTTGTCCTTATCTGTGAAAGGTAAATGTCAAAGTGACAGATAAGGACAAACGATTACTAAGTTAGCAGAAGCCTACAGAGCGTTTATGAATAAGGGGGTAAATCTATGCATGGATTTTCTTAAAGTACACTTTTCCAAAAATATATTGTCGTGCGCTTGCACAAAAAGTATATTTTCAAAAACGTATTTATAGCGATTCCTTACTACACGGCTAGATGTATTGAAAAAATATCCCTCGGCTTAAGTTGAAAACAGATTCCACCTCGATTTCCAACTTTGATGACGGATGTGAAACTGCTCTTTTCGACAAGCGTACAAATAGGGAACCAATTGAAAGACGCAATTCCAAGATGGCGGGGCGGTCAATTTTCTCATTCGTTCTTCGAAATTCAAAAATGAGCAGCCAGTCCTAATGACCGTTAAGTGTGGAACTGGTTCCGACGCGACGGTTGGCATAGACAAAAAAACGCCGCCATCTTGCAATTGCATGATGACTTGGGTAGAGAAACTTTAATTTCATTCGCTGGAGGCAAATTGGTTTTTGAACAAGTCCCCAGTAAATTTAATTCATTACATTTTTAAAGTATGTATGACCACTAAAAAAACAACTTTAGACTTTGAGTGTTTTTAGTGAGTGTTGCTCGTTGAAAAATTGATCAGGAATATATTAACTTTAATATTCCAATGAAAGATTCGTTCAGTTTAAGTAATTTGTAAGGATTACTTTTAAGTGAAATTTATAAATTGACACAGGGTGTTACGAAATACCAAGATAGCTTTAGATAGAGAACATCAGAGTGCTGCTGGTGTCTATTTAAGGTCACATACCAACTGATCAAAGGCGGAACGATTTGGAACTTTTTAAACCAAACCGGGGAAGCCTCGCGAAAGACATAAATGGGTAGAAAGAGAAAGAAACTTTTGCCCGGCAGTAGGACACGAAATAGGTTATTTAAAAAAAAGGTCGAACTAGTTCCGTACCACAAATATTCAACTTAAATAAATGATTAGTAGGAATTGCCACTGCACCAAACAACAAAGTAACCGAACATGCGCAGGTTTCATGTCCAGCATATTTAAAACGAAGGGAAGCAAGCGGAAT
This sequence comes from Pandemis cinnamomeana, assembly GCA_932294345.1. Taxonomy (NCBI): domain Eukaryota; kingdom Metazoa; phylum Arthropoda; class Insecta; order Lepidoptera; family Tortricidae; genus Pandemis; species Pandemis cinnamomeana. The sequence continues at coordinate 2,724,246 of OW028724.1, read as the reverse complement.
TGTTTAAAAAAGCGCCTAACAACTCACAGACATAGAAGGACATTCTAATTCCGTGACAAACCCCAATTCAGTTTGTAAAAATAAGCCAACGAACGCCCCAAATCGCTGCACCGATAATGATGCGAGTCCTAGCACGGACGTTGCATTTTGTGCTGGCAACGCACATACATAAATCACGTCTTTCTCCCTTACGGGGTAGACAGAGCCTAAGGTGACAAGACCCAAAGGCCACGCTTAGCATGATTGTGGGCGTATAGGTGGAAAAAGGGGAACCAAAATAGTGATGGGTAGCTAGCCGCATCGCCTATATGATTCCTATGCCCATTCCCTCGATGGACTTTTACCATCTGCGCGGGAGGAGAAGCAACTGGCACATTCTATGTTTTTTCTTTACTCCCAGACCAGCATGGAAGCAACGCGAATAAGTATGTGTTTTAGTTGAACTGCTACGAATCTGCTACGGGTTACGGGTAGGCGTCACGGAATGACGAGGATCCGGGTTCGATTCCCGGCCATAGCTTTACTTTTCGGATTTTTCTATGTGCTCTAATTTTCTCTGACATTTAGTTTTTTTTTTTTATAGTTAAGTATGTTTATCCGTTGTCTAGTCCCCATATTACAAGTTTTGCTTAGTTTGGGACTAAATGGGTCAATTGGTGTCAATAGTCCCAAGGTATTTAGGTATTTATTTAATTCACAAAACGAGTCTCCTCGTCAGTTGAAACTAGCTAATCTATAATTACACCCGTATCAATTGTCAATCTGACCTTCCTACATTTTCCTGTCAGTTCTGTCGCGTTTGTTACCAATATTGCAAATTAATTGTCAGAAAAAACTGGAAAAAACTGCAATTTCATCACTACCTTGAAATGAAACGAGCGTTGTAAAATTAAGGTTGAGTAAGATAGATGAAAGAAACAAAGAAGACTTATTCCTTTTTACAAGACACACAAATTTAAGAGAATATACACAATGATCCCGGGCGCGCACCTCTGAGTTTTTCGGAATTTATGTGCGCAAATTACATTTGCAATTTGCCATGAGCTTTTCGGTGAAGGAAAAACATCGTGAGGAAACCTGCACACATCAGCGAAGAAATTCAATGGTGTGTGTTAAGTTCCCAATCCGCACTGGGCGCGCGTGGGAACTATAGCCCAAACCCTCCAATACACGGAGGAGGCCTATGCCGTGAGGCACGCCGAATTACGCGACAATTAAATAATAATAATAATAATAAAAAAAAAAAAAAACAACAACAACATACTTACTGAAATTGTAGCGAATTCGGAATAAAAAAGGCTATAATAATAATAATAATAAAAAATACACAATGAAAGATGAAAGATGAGAATCATGAGACGAGATGCTTTTGGCAACCGAGCACAGCGAGGCCGTCGGTTTGAGTGTGACGTTGAACTCGCAACGACCTCAACCAAAACAAACAAGCAAAGCAGAATAAATAAACTTGTAAATCCAGTTACGTAACTGTTAAAAAAAGAATGCGCTTTATCCCGCGACCTGTATTATTGATATTGTCTACGTCAGCCTGAAATAAATGTGTCGCACATACGCAACTATCCAACACGTGTGGTCGCGGAGCAAAGCGATTCTGTATGGCATGGGAGACGGTCAATATTTGTGATACTAGTATGTCAAAGGATCGTGGGCTTCAAAACAACCGGATTCGCTGTAATACGGATCAATATTTCGTGATATGGATCGCGATATGCGTGCATCACACGACAATATTGATCCAAGCCATTAGTTTTAGGACCTCGCAAAATATCGACTAAGTCAACAATATTCAATTAACAGTCGACTTTATGCTAGGGCTAAAAATATCGATTGTGGACAAAAATGTCCAAACAGCTTTTTAATATTTGAAGCGGTGCTATTCAGCCAGCAATCGATACTAACTAGCCCACTGTCATGCCAGCCTTTGTTTCAATTCGGGAACAAAGCGACATTGCCCTTTGTCAATTTTAGCGTTAAAAAAAACAAATGCGAGCGTGCGTGAAGCGTCAATCTATTAAAAATGCACGAGCGTTATTACTGGCTGATTTTAATTAAAAATAAAACCTTGGGAAAACCATTTGAAATAAGAAAAGAATTGTCTTTGTCGGACTAAAGTATCTTCGAAATTATGCAGTGATCATAGGGTAAGAACGCAGTACTATAAAAGCATCCATCTTCTTATAAAAAAAAAAACAAATAGCGGGTGCATTCATAATTAAAAATAAACTAGGGGCTCGGATTCGAATGCGGTTTTTTAAATTCGAAAGCCAGTTTCCTTGCGGTGGTTCTTAGCCATGTATGGTAAAAATCGGTAAAGTTAGAAGAGTATTAGCTATTTTCCAAAATGGTTCACGGCGTTATTGGCATAAAACTCAATTATTATTTTTATTAAATTTCTAAACGACACTGAAAATTAACACAGAAAAAATCCGAAAAGTAAAGCTATGGCCTAATTCCGTGACGCGTGCTATACCCCTACACCACCCATAGTAGGTGGGTAAGCCTTCGATTTTTTTCTATCTGTTACTAGCTGTCACGTGACCTTGTTACTATGCGAATTTTTGTCGCCAAGCGTCATCTGTTTGAATGATGTGTCTTTACTGCACAATTACAAACACAATTTTTTTTTATAATTACTTGATAAATGCGTGGAGGGTTTTATTTTTTTTGATTTAATGTTATTTTGTATTCTAAAAAGATTTTCAGATTCGTTTCCCCATGGCCTGAGTCTCCACAGCAAAAGCTGTTTTGAAACAATCGTTAGCCATATTGCAAGTTTATTTATTAGGTTCGCGAAATTTTGCCATGATTCTAATTTTTATTACATCACTAGCTTCTGCCCGCGACTTCGTCTGCGTAGAATTATATGTACATAAAAACCTTCCTCTTGAATCACTCTATCTATTAAAAAGAACCGCATCAAAATCCGTTGTGTAGTTTTGAAGATATAAACATACATAGGGACATAGGGACAGAGAAAGCGACTTTATTTTATACTATGTAGTGATTACAGTCAAAAAGCATTTTTTGTGAGGATAAATTTTAATGTTTATAAAAAATATTGTGGTTTGTGTCATGATTTTTATTTTAGGAACGGTGAGGCGGAAAACAAGTTCACAATTAGATGAATGCTAGCCATTACTGCCGCACTTACAGACGTCAATTAACATTTTAAACTGGTGGTTAAACATTTCCTAAAAAAAATCATTAATTCAGAATTTTAAACTATATTAATGAAAGTAGGCCGCCTAGGGCTCTTTCACACGTCTTTTGTTGAAACTATGTGCCAGCGCATTCGGAAAGTCCATCATTGCCAAGAAGAATGCGCCGCAAGGAACTTGGCAGGAAGTATTTTTTTCCAAATAAAATACATTTACAATTCTACTTAACTATACTTACATATAAAAGCAAAATAAAAAACTATTTTTGAGATGTATAAGGCCCCTCAAGTTAAATACCTTAAATTATATTAAAATCTAACCCGCTTATTCATAAACGCGCTGTAGGCTTCTGCTAACTTAACAATCGTTTGTCCTTATCTGTCACTTTGACATTTTACCTTTCACAGATAAGGACAAATGATTGCTAAGTTAGCAAAAGCCTATAGAGCGTTTATGACTAAGGGGGTTAGAGTTGTATGTACATAGCCTCTACTGGTCAAAGTAAAACAAAATATGTAGGTACATATATAAAAAGAAAAAAAACAAAACATTTAATTCAAAATTTTAAAAAATTATGCGTCGAGTAGGTAATCAATCATTCGTAAATATAAAATTTTGTGCCAAAAATGACTTGCATCATTTGAAATTTCTAAATGACACTGAAAATTAGAGCACATAGAAAAATCAGAAAAGTAAAGCTATGGCTGGGAATCTAACCCGGATCCTCGTCATTCCGTGACGCGTGCTACACCCCTACACCACCCAAAGCCCATTGGAAAAAAGCTGATATTCCTCCATTGAAAAATCGCATAGAAATCGGTCGATCGGCTTGAAAACTATGATGCCACAGACAAACACACACACACATACACACACTGACATCGTCATCAACTTATAACACCGAGGGGATGTGTTTTAGCGTCGGGGGATAAAAAATATTGAAAATCATTGTATAGTGTTAAATAAAACGGAGTATCTTTTCCCGCGTTTGTGCTCGATCCTATTGGCTGTACAGTGGCGAAGCCTTCGCTTGCTCGTGCGACTCACACTTGGCTACTTTTTTATTCACTTATTGACACTCCCCCTCCCCCCTTACTAGGCTACTGCCTACTATAAACTTCCTTCCTACTTTTTTCCCTAATCCCATACATGGTGTCGTACGACTATTTCTCATCACTATAGTGATTCCCATTTCGATCTATACGCCCACAACTATGCTAAACGTGGCCTTTAAGTGTTGTTACCTTAGGCTCTGTCTACCCCGTAAGGGATAAAGATGCGATTTATGTAGGGCGGGTGCCTCGATTTTTGCCACTTTAAGACCAGTTTTGTAAAACTCGATTTAAAGTTGAAAATGGTCACAACTGGCCCATAGCCAGAATTGGGGCACCTGCCCTATGTACCATATAATATATAATTAATGGTAACCTTCCATGCTGGTCTGGGAGTAAATAAAAAAACATAGAATTTACCAGTTTGCTTCTCTTCCCGCGCAGATGGTAAAAACCCATCAAGGGAATACGCGAAAGTCTTAGGAATCATGTTATAGGCGATGCGGCTGGCAACCAACACTGTTTTGATTTCCCTTTCCACCTATGCGCCCTTAATCATGCTAAACGTGGCCTTAAGGCTTTGTTACCATGGGCTCTGTCTACCCCGTAAGGGATAAACGTGATGTATGTAATAACAATTTGCGTGTGTTATTTTGTGCACACTACGTACGGATCCCTAACATCATCATCATCTTACTCGCTCCTGCCGCCAAGCAGAGCGCATGCGCTGTTGTGTTCTGGCACACAAACGAGTCACTGAACTATTCCGCAATGTGCAAGGTTTCTCACGATGCTTTCCTTCAACAACCATATGGTGTAAAGCTACAAAAATACACATAAATTACTGTTCAGTTTGTTCAGTGTATTGTTAAAATTATTTAAAAAAATATTTATTACATACATACATACATAAATCACGTCTTTATCCCTTACGGGGTAGACAGAGCCAAAGGTAACAAGACCTAAAGGCCACGTTTAGCATGATTGTGGGCGTATGGATGGAAAGGGGAATCAGAACAGTGATGGGTTGCTAGCCACATCGCCTATATAACATGATCCCTAAGATTTTCGCCCAATGCCTCGATGGGCTTTTACCATCTGCGCGGGAAGAGAAGCAACTGGTACATTCTATGTTTTTTCTTTCTCCCAGGCCAGCATCGAAGAATATTTATTAAATCACGTCTTTATCCCTTACGGGGTAGACAGAGTCCAAGGTAACAAGACCTAAAGGCCACGTCTAGCATAGATAACGTACATAGGTGGAAAGGGTAATCAAAATAGTGATGGGTGATGCTAGCCGCATCGCCTATAACATAAAACTAAAACAATTTCGTAATGATTTCTTTGGTAGGTGTATGGTGTGTGTTGACATTTGCAGTGAAAAGGTTCCATTTCTTTCACTGTTAATACTTACAGCTATGACTTCAAAGTTTAACTGCCCGTCCTAAAATAGCCAAGTTTACGAATAAGCATTTATTTGGAATAGTTTATATGAAAAGTAATACTGAACATTATTTATTGCAATATTATTGTGGGACTAAATTACTAAGAAAAGCTAATTTAGCTTCCGAAATATATTTATTTAATGTACTGAATCAAAACTAAATCCTAAAAATCTTACATACGTCATCTCATTCTTCAAATCGAATATTCGTCGTCTCACTCATAATATCGTCCGTCCCTTTCACACCCTCTAATGTCCCATTCCACATTATTGTATAAAATATCATGGACCCTATCAATTGCCTTAAGCTTGTACTCCTTAAAGATAGTGTAATAAAATAAAATTAATAAATAATAGGTAAATAGTAGGAGAAGCCAATGTCCAGCAGTGGACACGAACTGGGACCTGTGGTAGGTATAAATCTGTTTATATCTTCAAAACTACAGCTCTAATCAAATTCTAGACTAGGTCACAAGATTAATGAAAGCTGTATAGTCCAAGCTACTCGCATTTAAAATTAAGAACAACTTTTCACCACTTTCGAGTGGAATTTTCACACATATGATGTGTTTCAGGGGCAGGCTGGAAACCGGCGCTGACAGCTTCTGCGTAAGCGCAGCATAAGCTGAGCCTGCTCCTTTTGCCATGTGTACAAAATTTTGTTTGTTAACAAAACAATGTAATGTTAATTTGTTAAGTTAAGTCTGTTTTTCTTTTATTTCTTATTTTTAATGGCAATAAACGTTATCTTATCTTATCTTAACATGTGCTTTCAAAACTCGGGCCCCTGGCGGTGAACTAAATAAATATTAATAATGACAAAAGATTAACAGAAAACCATCGCTCATACTACCCAGTTAAGACGTAATAAGGCAGTTTAACAACTGTATAATAACCATCCCGCTGTTACGGAATTAAAACGATTTAATTGGCATTATAAGTCAGAATCGTTAACAAGTCTATCTATAACTACAAGTACTAGCTCTAGGTTAGCTCTCATAGCGATGATAGTACGAAGGCCATCAGACCAAGTAGCACAAGGCGACGCAAAACCACGCAAGTGCCATCCGACCGCCGTTCGAATATAACCCCAAGTTCATTAACACACCAGTGAAAAACACGCACCACATTCAACTGAAGCCACACGATCTCGAAGGACCATTTTCCCTCGCACGCACACCGACCCGAAGTTCGCCCATGCATGTGAGTAACTGCACCAGCCTGACGGGAATGCAACCACGTGCAGCCAACTTCGCACCGGTATATAATCAAGTTCATAGATTAAGATTGCCGCTGTGTACACGATATTACCATTTAAAAACTCACCTGAACTGTATGCAGTTTTGTCCATGAACTAACAGTCCGAGTTCCTGGCACAACACTTTATTTAACCTAGTTATTTGCACTTTGACATCACATAGTAAGGCACTAGTCTATCACAAAATTGAGCAAAAAGCGCATTTGGAGGTCGTTCGCCTCGCCCGAGCTTCCCTTTCGAAAATTTGGAACACTCCAATTTGAAAATTGCTCGGCTCTGTTCGGCGCGTGTCGGGTCCATTCGGGCTCCGAGGACGCGCAGCGTGGACAGCTCGCGCGCAACTGAATTGTCGTAGGTTAAGTTTGGAAAAAAAACACCGCTAGCTCAATTTTCCGCTTTGCGACCGCCACGGTTTCTCCGCCAAAACGTCCGGGCACACATCACTCCAGCACACGACAAGCGTTTCGGGTTTCGGCAACAGCACGCCGGAGCACAGACGCCGCGAAAAAACACTGTCAACTCAACTCAATAAACTAGCAACTCGCGTAAACACAACGAATTTACTGAATGCCAGTTTTCATTATTATATTTGTGCAGCGCTGACGGAACTATGGCCGTCCCTGTCGCACGTGCATCGCGGTTTCAGAGTTCGGATTTTTGCTATTTCTATTTCTAATTGGGGTTTTTCGTTTGTTTGTCGGTCGCGCGTGGCTAGGTCCATGCGTGCTCGGCCGTCGGGTTGCACTGAGCCTAGATGACATTCACACAAGCATACTCAAGTTCAGACGGATCGAGCGTCAATAAACTCGATGCAGCCCGTAGTAATTCCGCGTACTTCGGATACGATACGATTATATGAATCGAGAGACTGCAGTAACGGTGCCGGGAACCCAAACGCGGTCCTTAAAAAAAAAATCTTCGAATTTTGAATAAACATTCCGAGGCGCGGTGACGTTCTAAAATAAATGGCGGCGTAATTTTGCGATAAATATCGAAAGACGAATTAATAAACATAATCTTTTGTCTTATCGTAACCTTGCATTAAGTCGTGAGTTCTAAATTCAAATGTAAATTTACGAAAGTTTAATTTTAATACTTAAATGAATAAAAAACAGCGGTAACTTAGAGACCTCCTTAACCTCCTACTTTCACAATATGATTCGTTTCTAATTCAAAAACTATTTGTTTTCATAAAAAATATACGGGTGACAGGTAACAATGGATAATTCGCATTGTTTTATTTTTATATAACAACCTATTAGATCATCGGGTCAGCGATGAGTGAACTTGGTACTTATAAAAGAATGTTTTCATTTTCAGGTCAAGTTTCCATTCAGAAGTATTAAGAAAAAGTTGTTCTGCAAACTCGTATTTATTAACGAAAAACAGAGTTTTTGCAACTCTTCTGCGTTTTTTTCTCAAGCCATTCTTAAGTTATAACCTAATCCTAAAAAAAACTGGCAAGTAATTGTTAAAAATGTGAAAAAAAAATTCAAAGGATCAAACACTGGTATAACAAAGACAAGTAAATCTTGGAAAATAAAAATCGAATTTAAAAATTATTCAAATCGTAATTCAGATAAATTCAAACGAAATGCGGGTTACGAAATTTGAAATTGAAACGACCCGCGGCGCTTTTAAGGAGCGTGTCACATAATTTCATTCTGAATTCAAACGAATAACTCAACAAAGACAGCTTAAAACTGGCCATTACAACGTTACAATTGCTACAGAAATAAAAATAAAATTAATTCGATTGACGAGCACGTTCCAATATTGAATGCGTATTCAAATGACGAATTAAATTGGGTGCATTTCAGCGAAAGTGTTCGCGGTTTTTCGAGTCCTGGCCGGCCTCGCGCGGGGTCATCGACCCAGTATTCGGGCGGCGTCGTCCATTTACGTTGGGAAAGGTCAGGTCTGCTTGTGTGCATTTTGTGCATGTGTGCAGCTTTTACTTTCGACGTTTATTGTCTTTTTCGAAATGTGTCTGTGTTTGTCCGAAAACGGGTGACGCACACGTTTCCGATTGACGAAGAGTGCGCTTTGCGATCGTGATGGATATTTGCATGTCATTTAAGCAGCAGTTTTTTTAGTCGTCTAATTAGCATAATGACTGTAGATTTCTGGCTTCATATTCGACGATATTTAATACAAGGTATATAAAAATGAATCTCTATTTCCTTTAGTCACGCGGTCACGTCACGTGTGAACGGTTGGACCGATTTGGGTATTTTTTTTTTGTCTTTGTTATTGTCAGGATAAAATATTCTTATGGATCAATATTTTAAAAGAAACTGTAACTTGTAAAAAGAAATTCGTATCAAAATTAATGCAATATATATATATATATATATTTTGTAACAATGTATTTCACCGAAGATTGCATAGCGTAGGCATTATTGTAATCTCTAATCTAATCTAATCCTAATCTAGGGGTCCTTGCGGATACACTTCGACCCATTCGTGGATCTTTTGTGTAATTACCCCTCCTTCGCACTATTCCATCGCTTTTACCACCTCATTTATGAATTGGGTGATTGGGCGTAGTGGTAGTGCCTTGAAATCTCCTGGTTCAGGGTATCCGATGCCGAAGAGTTTCATTCTTAGTCTGGCGAGGGCATCACAGTCGCACATAATGTGTTCCATTGTTTCAACCTCTTCGCCGCATATTCTACAATCATTGTCGTTATTGTCCTGTAGTCCCATCTTTGCTAATAGGTATTTAGTTCCGAAGTGACCTGTAAACGCCCCCATTATGTATTGGAGTTGTCTTCTGCTGAGTGTCCAAAGTTTTTTGGACCAGCTTGAGTTGACGTTTCCTATGAAACGCTTTGAGTGCTTTAGGCCTACCAATGCTTTCCACTCTTGTTGGTGTTTGGCTTTGGTTTGGTCTTTTATCGCCGTTTTTATGGTACCCTGTGAGAGTCCCACAAATGGTTCAGGTCCGATGTACTCGTTGTTTGACCCTTCCCTTGCTAGCTCGTCTGCTTTTTCGTTGCCAGCGAAGCCTTTGTGTCCTGGAATCCATACCAGTCTCACTCTGTTGTGTCTGCCAAGCTTATTTAGAGCTTGTAGACCGTTGTAGACCAGCCTTGAGTCAATTTTCGACGCTGTGAGTGCCTTCAGTGCTGCTTGGCTGTCACTGAGTATATAGATGGTCGTGTCTCTTACTTTCCTGTCTATATTCTCCTGCGCACAGGCGATTATCGCGTACGTCTCCGCTTGGAAGACGGTTGCGTAGCTCCCCATGCTTATGCTACTATTAAAGTCCTTCGCATGAATGCCTGCTCCCGTACCGGATTCCATTTTGGATCCATCCGTATACCATGAGTTACCGCTACCGTCGGGTAGTATTAGTCCTTCGGCCCATTCAGCCCTTGTGGGAACGTAAACCTTGAAGTTTCTCCGAAATATATACTTCGGCTGCATTTTGTCGCAGCCCATTTTTGTTATATTGTCAAGGATTCTATTATGTTCCATTTTGGTGTGCTTCGTCCTTGGCGCCCAATCATTCCACAAACCACTCATCTTCATTCTGTGCAACGATTTGCGCGCCTCAGATTGGATAGCAATATGCAGTGGTGGTAGATCCAATAGAACCTCCATCGCCGCCGTTGGCGTTGTTCTGAACGCCCCCGAGATAGCCATGCAGGCCATTCTCTGGATTTTGGCCAGAGCGTTCCTGCATGTCGTCAGTTTTGTCCTTGGCCACCAGGCCAGGCATCCGTACAGTAAAATGGGTTTTACCATCATAGTATATATCCATCTCAGTACTTTCGGGTTCAGGCCCCACGTTTTTCCATACGCAGATCTACACATGCCAAAAACCCTTGTTGCCTTTGTCATAGTGTGCTCCACCTGTTTCTTCCAGTTGAGTTCTTTGTCTAGGATTACGCCGAGATATTTTACCTCACTGGACAGTTTCAGTTCCTTACCATACAATTTAAGTGTTTGCATGTTTCTAAGGTCCCTTTTCCTGGTGAATGGTATTATCACTGTTTTGCTCGGATTTATGGAGAGTTGATGTCTATTGCACCATTCCTCTACTTTATTCAGAGCATCGTCCATGATACCTGCTACCGTACTTGGGAACTTCCCGTTGACGAGTATTACCAGGTCGTCTGCATACCCTACTGTATGTACTGGGCCTGTGTTGAGCTCCACCAGTAGCGAATCCACAACCAGGCTCCATAGCGTGGGTGATAGGACTCCTCCCTGTGGGCATCCTTTCGTGGCAGTAGCTAATATTTCTTCCCCTAGCAGGGTTGATCTTATTAGTCTGCTGTTTAGCATGTTGTCCATCCATCTACAGATAGTGGGTTCGATGCCGTGTTGACCTGCAGCATATCTGATGGCTTGATATGTGGTGCGATCGAATGCTCCCTCCACATCAAGAAACGCAGCAAGACATAGTTCTTTGTTCTCTATGGCCTGCTCCGCTTTGCTTACTACCAGGTGTAGTGCTGAGTCCGTAGATTTTCCAGGTTGATAGGCACACTGCATCTTGTGCAGTGGATGCCGTTTCAGTGGTCCATCCCTTATATATCTGTCAACCATCTTTTCCAGTGTTTTGAGGAAGAATGATGACAGACTTATTGGCCTATATGATTTGGCATCATTGTAGTCACCTTTGCCGGGTTTCGGCAGGTATATTACCTTAACTTGCCTCCATACACGCGGCACGTGTCCGAAGGCTATACACGCTCTGTACAACCTGCTGAGATGCGGTATTATTACATTGGCGCCTTCTTGTAGTAGTATTGGATAGACACCATCTGGTCCTGGTGCTTTATATGGGCGAAATGTGGACAGAGCCCATTTTATCTTATCGTGGTCTACTACTTTTTTGGCGGTATCCCAATTGTGCCTGGTAGTGGTGAGCACTTGTTCGGCAACGCCGATGGGAATATCGTCGGTTATGCCCCTATGTATGATAGAGCCTGGAAAGTGTGTGTCACACATTACCTTTAGTGTATCTAGCCCAGTCTCTGTCATTATCCCATCTTCACCTCTTATGGTGGTAAGTGGAACAGATCTGGTTGTCGCTAGAGCCTTTGTAAGTCTCATACCTTCTGGTATTGAGCCTATTTGATCGCAGTGGTCTCTCCACGCTTTCCTTTTTGCTTTTCTCACAGCTTTACTGTATTCTGTGAGCTTCTTTGCATAGGTCTCGAAGTTCCTCGAGGCCTTCGCATCATTAAAGGTCGCCCTGGTTTCTTTCCTGAGTTTTGCAATCTCAGGGTTCCACCATGGTACCTTCCTTGTTACAACCTTCTTCTCCGGGCAGTTCTTGGTCCAGGCGTTGGTAATTGCCCTTACCACGTTGTCCGCTTCAAATTCTATATCTATTATGGAATTGAGCTTACCTGTTGGGTCACCTAGTTCTACTTTCAGGTCAGTCTTAAAACATGTCCAGTCTGTATTCCTAGGGTTCCTTTTACGCACGGTTTCTATGGGTGTGTTAGTACTGTGCCTAAAGCATATATACCTATGATCCGACAGAGAAGTTTCATTGGATACATGCCATGTCGTTATGTTATTACAAATGTTATTTGATGCTAACGTTATATCAATAACCTCACCTCTCCTTGCGTTAACAAAAGTTGGGTCATTGCCTTTATTAAGTATTTGTAAAGAAGAGCTCACCAGAAAGTCCAGTAACTTCTCTCCTCTCCTATTGACATCCGAGCTACCCCAGATGACATGGTGTGCATTGGCGTCACAGCCAATAATTAGGCCGGTGTTCGCCTCGCTGCTGTGTTCTACGAGACGCCGAAATGGTGTTGTAATCGGGTCCGTCGCCTCGTAGGGAAGGTAGGCTGATGAGATGATGAGTGCCTTGCCTCCCCCCCGCCCCGGGATCTTGATGGTCGTGAGATCCCTGGAACATAAAGCATTCAAGGGCATGGCATTGATGCCATTTCTAACATATATGCATGTCCTCATGTTGTTCTCGGGGCAGAAGTAAAATAATGTGCCTCCTGTCCCGCCTAAGCCTCTAATTTCTCCCTTATAAACATAAGGTTCCTGTATGAGGGCAATATCGAATCTCTCGCTTTTTAGCTGTCTCGCCAGAATAGCGGTGGCAGCCTTGTTATGTTGTAAGTTAATTTGAACGTACCTTAGATGCTCCATTGGGGCGTCGTTATTTCGGCATGCTGAGATCAGCAGCCCTCTCCTGCGGCTCTTGGTCCTGCGACGCCGAGGACGAGTAGCCGTCCAGGTACAGCTCCGACAGAGCGCGCAGATCTGCGAGGGAAATCTGTGACGATGCCACAGACGCCCCCCGCACCCCGCGCGCCCCGTCATCCTCGCTGTGCGAGTCCGGCCCCACATCCACGACCTCTACCCCCCTCCAAGCCACCGCACCCCCGGCCTCAGCGTCACCAGACACAGCCTGGGCGCCGCCTGCATGATCCGTGGTGTCACCAGTACTTGCTTCGGTGTCACCGGGAGCCCTCCTGGCATCTCCGGGAGCTTCCTCAGCTTTCTTGGGAGCTTCCACGTTATCAGCGGCAGCAGCGCCAGGGTCTCTGGGAGCAGCCTTGGCCTTGCCGCGAGCAGTACCCGGATCGTCGCCAGCCCCCTCGAGCGTCCTCTCCACGTCTTCCAGGAGCTTGAAGGAGCTGACGTCGATCCCCGAGTGTAGACAGTAGCCGGCCTCCTTGATGATGTCAGCCGACTCCCGGTCCATCAAAATGATTCGCCGGGCGTTGGCCTCTGCCACCACGGTGTCGACCACCTTCCACTGCTCTGTGTGCAGCCGCGGGTTGAAGCGCTGTAGCAGCCGCAGCACAGTCCTACTGTCCTGCACGCCAACGATCTTCGTCTTCCAGGCCATTTTGACCGGTTTCGGAAGATCCCTGGCGTACATGACTTTTAGGCTCATCCCAGCAATTTCCTCCTCCCTAATTGCTGAGCTGAGCCACGCGTACGACTCTGCATTGGCGCAGTTGACATGCAGCGCCCCACCCACGATGTTGCCGAAGGTCAACTGAGGGAGCGGGTCGGGGGCATCCAGCAGGCGTGTAATCACGGCCTCCTGTATGGCTCCAACATGCCCTATCAGGACTCTGTCGGCGGGAAAGTCCACCGGAACGACAGCAGCCCTCTCACCCGCCAAGGCCTCCGCATACGAACCTGCCACCTTCGTCCTCTTGGTGTCCCTAGCGGAGTGTGAGGGCCCACCGGTCGCTGCCAGTGGCCTTTTTTGCGGCACAGGTTTTTCCGAGGAACCTGCCGAAAGTGTGCCTTCGGACGGGCTGTCCTCCAGGCCTTCCAGCGCCCTCAGAATCGCCTGACCCCTCCTCTTCCTCCTCCTGCTCATCTTCGTCCACCCCTCGTAGGATGGGGCACTCACACCTTCCGGTGTTCGCTCCCCCCCCACAGGGGCCTGACTCCGTTGTGCCGGATTCGGTTTCGTCGGGGCTGCCGTCTTGCTGCTACTTGGCGCAGCTCCGCCTTTCACCTTGCCAGCACCGACACCGCTCGGTCCCTTTGCAGGGTGAGTAGTGCGTCCCCTCTTCGACCCTCCGGGAAGAGATCGGACAGTGCCTTTCGGGTGAGCAGCTCCGCCGCGCCTTTCGCCTTTCGATGTGGCGCCAGGCGCCATTGGAACCCTTGCGGGTCCACTTTTGGAACTGGTTCCGGCTCCCGCGTCCCTGCCAGTGACAGTTTCACGTCGCACCTTCCCACAGTCCTTTTGTGCCTCATCCCCTACGGGTCCGGCCTCCCTTCTCGTACAACAACCCCTGGAATCCATGGACTTTGTACACAGTTTCATCCTGCTAGCTCCCCACCCACCACGGAGCCTCACATTTGGGATGGTTTGACCCATCAGGGCTACCAGCAGGATATAGGTTCCCAGAGTGGGCTGCCAGTGAGTCCGCACGTTGCCTCCCCCGCTGCCGCTTGTTGCGGTCGGCATTGGGTTTGTGCCCCGCCGACTACCGACCTCACCGCCCCAGGACCCTCGCCCGTACCCAGCCTCCTGGATACGACAGCCGATTGATCTCGACTGGCTAGGTCTCGACCGCCCGTGTGAAGTGAATCCCGAGCCAAAGTGGCGTGTTGCCTTCAGGGGGCTACGACACCAACCCCCATCTGGCTCAGCCTACCAGGATCTCGTTCTCCACTCGTACGGGTCCCCGCGCACGGCAAAAACACGCAGGTGGCATTCTACCGCTTTACATCCTATTGTTTCGGATGTAAAGCCCGCTGCGACATGCCACATCATCGCCTGCAGCTGACTAGAAGGGAAAAACGGGATGGGAATGGTTAGCGGATGTCTCAGGAAACGACTGCTTGTTTCTGTTCTACCTGTTTCGTCCGATGGAACCAGGCAGTTAACGGGCGGCAACCCCGGGAAGGAGTCCAAACAGTCTTGTCAGGGATATCATTGCAACTGTGAGCTCCATCCCAGACCATTCGCCAAGTTAACTGCCGGTCAGGCAATTAATATAGGGTCAGACACGATCCAGCTGGTGACCGGTCACAAACTAACGCTGGGCCAAACCTGACCCCGCCCTGGCATTATTGTAAAGTACGTGCTGTTAAAAAAAATGTTGAATAATCCCATATTTCCAATATTTTCTATGGTGGTCTAGTAAAGAAAAAACATAGAATGTACCAGTTGCTTTCATTCCGCGCAGATGATAAAAGCCCATCGAGGGAATGGGTGAAAATCTTAGGAATCATTCTATAGGCGATGGGTCTAGCAACCCATCACTATTTTTGATTCCCCTTTCCACCTATACGCCCACAATCATGCTAAACCTGGCCTTTAGGTCTTGTTACCTTAGGTCCTGTTATCCCGTAAGGGATAAAGCCGTGATTTGTGTGTGAGTGTGTTCCAATATTTTCAAATTTTTACTTCGATCATACCATTTAAATTTAGTGAAATTCTAAAAGATAAAAAAACATTTATCTGAATGTGATAGCCAAGTCTTCGGCGGTTCGTACAAAAAAATACAACCGAATTGAGAATCCCTTTTTTAAGTCGGTTCAAAAGAACAATTGATTCATAACAAGGAATTCATTGGGCGACCTCAGACCTAATTTTTTACGGTTGTAACGTAATTTCCCAGAAAATATGACTAAAATATCGTCATCAATTGTACAATTACAGGTAAATTCGTATAATAACGCGGTTTTTCCCCAAAAAATAAAGATTCTTCCTAAACACGTACGTACGCTTAGAACATTAGAATTTTTTAAATACATACATCTCTTCTCTTCTCTTCTTCAACCTTTTTCTACCCAATGCTGAGTAAAGGTCTCTTCCATAGCCCTCCAATTGCTGCGGTCTTGGACACACATACATACAATACATACATATGTACAATATGAGATTAAATAAATAAATAAATAAACAGATAAATCACGTCTTTACCCTTAACGGGGTAGAAGAGCCTAAGGTAACAAGACCTGAAGGCCACTTTTAGCATAATTGTGGGCGTATAGGTGGAAAGGGGAATCAAAATAGTGATGGGTTCCTAGCCGCATCCCCTATAAAATGATTCCTAAAATTTTCGTCCATTCCCTCCATGAACTATTTTACGGAAGAGAAGCAACTAGTACATTCTATGTTTTTTCTTTGCTTCCAGACCAGCATGAAAGATGAAAATGGGTTTTTTTTTAAGTATTCTTTGAACTGCCTAGTTGTTATACTCACTCAAAAGTACGCGTGTCCAAAAAAAACAGATTTACTCTTTTTTACATTTTTGGACAGATTAGATAGGTATCAATTTATCATATGACGTGATATGATTATGATGATTTGGTATGACGTCCGTCTATCATCATAATTATGTTCATTATGAAAACGAAAAATAATGTAAATAAAAACGTCCGGGATTACCGATAGAAGTGAAAACTACACACACCACACAAACATTGACGCGTTTCGATCCCTCTACGGGGTCATTATCAAAGTTTAATGAGCACAACTGTTACAAATGCAAACCCACGGTGTAAGGGATAATTAAGCTTGTGGGATTTCTGTGTGTTTTATTGGCAGTAGTGGAAGGAGTGTTGCATGAAAAACATATATTTCACACAGGCTTGGTTATCTTGCACATGAGTAGCGGAGCAGCAAGGTACATTTTTTGTTCATTTTGCGTCCGATATTTTTTGTATCAGAAACTTATTAAGGGATTATACGAGTAGCATGATACGAGCACATCCCTTGTTTTAGGGTGCCGTTCCGTAATAGGCAAAAAGGGAACCCCTATCTCACTTTATTATCCGTGCACCCTCACTATTGGCGGCGATTAGTAAGTAAGTAAGTAAGTAAGTAAATGCTTTATTGCACAAATATAAAGAAACAGATACAATTCACAAAAAAATAAAAAACATTAATATATGCACAAAGCCGAACTTATCCCTATAAGGGATCTCTACCAGTTGACCTTTGAGTAGATGAGGAGCATTAGCTATTAGTTTTAGCTACTTTTAGGTTATTTCTAAGTTTTGATTGTCAGGCACATCACTAGGTAAATACAAAATTGGTGAGTGGACAATATTGGTGCCAAAGTAGTATTAGGTAGGTACCTACCTAATAGCGTATATTTAGTATGGAGTGTCCGCACACTGGTAACTCTTGATCCCGAATATGAAGTATGCTGTTTTTCCTGTATTTTTGTGGATTGGCATATCCGTATTATGTAATTGGGATTTCCTAATCTTAATTAGGTGGTTAGGTACAATAGGTTATGTTAAAAATATATGTTAATAGGAATTATTATTGGTTAAGGTAAAATTTAGGGTCATCGGACTTCCAGCTTATTTAGTATATACTGTCTCTGTACTCTGGTGTCTGTTGTCAATCGTTCGAAGGTTAACTGGAAGAGATCCCTTTAAGGGATAAGTTCGCTTTTTTTGTGCTTTGTCTGATTCTTTATATTTGTATAAAGCATTTACTTACTACATACAAAGTTCCAGGTCACGCTGAATTGACTAATTGTCTGGTCCGGAATCGAACCCATAACCTCTGACTCCCCGAATGAAACCAGGCCAGCCCAATAAAGGCTTACTCAACACTCTATGTAATAATCTTACTGATAACCGCCAAAAATATAATACCAAGTTACCAAAACGAACGCTGTTGGCGCTGCTATCAATGACATAGTATAGGGATGTTAATAACATAATATGGAATCATCGTTAGTTCCACATTTGTCCGCCAGCACATGTAAGTTTGCGGCGCCACACAGTGGATAATTCAACCAAATTTTGATAAGCTTATCAGCTAGAGTCACTGACCGAAGTCTTGACTAAGGTCATGGTATCTTGCCTCTCTGTCTAACGCAGTATATAGCAACCGTCTCAGTCTGTTGATTCAGGTGAAATTCAATTGTTTTGGTTATGTCTGCATTTTAATTTGAATAAGTACATTGATAATATAATCCTTCGCCTTTGAATGTGTGTTTTAGACATGAAATGAGCTTCTCATAAGCATAATTATTTTACCTTGAACTAAAGTAATCTATGAACAAAAGTATTGAAACAAAATATACAAAAACGAATCCTAAAAACCTATATATCTTTGCTAACATACAATACATACATACATAAATCTCGTCTTTATCCCTTGCGGGGTAGACTGAGCCTAAGGTAACAAGATCTTAAGGCCACGTTTAGCATGATTGATCTGCTAAAAATTACTATAAAAACCAGCGTCATGGGGACCCTGCCGCAGCCAGTAGGATTAGACAGGGTTTTCATTTTATGGCTTTTCTTATTTGTAAATATAGGTTTTTATAGTTATTTTTAGCATAGCTTTTTTCATATTAAATTAATACTTCAAGGTAAAAAAAAAAAAAAAAACTATAAACGTAATCGATTATTTTTCTACTTCGCACACGTGTAAAACAGCTTCGTATGTGCGACAGATATGTTCATGACCTCCATGTCAAGCGCAAAACAAGAACACAGGACGAGAACCATTAATTTTCATACAAAATGTAAACATTTTCACAAACATCGATCAACATGTGAAAACATTCGTCAACTATAATTAAAAAGTCACGAAAAATATTCCATGCTGTTGGGAGTAAAGAAAAAACAGAATGTACCAGTTGCGTCTCCCGCGCAGATGGTAAAAGCCCACCGAGGGAATGGCCATAGGAATCATGATAGGCGATGCGGCTAACAACCCATCACTATTTTGATTTCCCTTTCCATACGCCCACGATCATGCTAAGAGTGGCCTTTAGGTCTCGTTACCTTAGGCTCTACCCCGTAAGGAATAAAGACTTGATTTATGTATGTATGTATGTACGAAAATCATTTACAGGGCCTTGTTGAAGCATCGCGATGCAAGACACACAAGACAAGTAAATTTGACATAATTTTACAGTCTTACTTTATGCAATACTAGCGCCGCCCCGGCTTCGCACGGTAAGTATATTATGCATGTATTATACATTAAAACTTTCCTCTTGAATCACTCTATCTATTAAAAAAACCGCATCAAAATCCGTTGTGTAGTTTTGAAGATATAAGCATACATAGGGACGTAGGGACAGAGAAAGCTACTTTATTTTATACTATGTAGTGATAGTGATAGTGATTATACAGCAGGCTTATTATTATTACCTAACTCGCTCGCAATTCAATTTTTAAAAAGAAATAGCGCCATCGATACTGTCGATGATTCCGCCAATTTCGAGGTTGAAGAAGACAGTGTCGTTATTTATTTAACCGTTGTTCGGTGGCTTTGTTGTCGCTCGCAATCGCCATCGCGTTTATTTTGACAGTTCATGTTTGGGCTGACATTTGCTATCGGAATCAGCTGTCACATTCATACAAGAACTGTCAAAATGAAGACGATGGCGATTGCGCAAGAGCTAGGTAATAAGCCTGGTCCATCTTACGCATAAGGAAACTTCATCCTCATCTGGGGAGAACCCGTTTGAACAAACTGTGTTTACATTAAAACATTACAAGTAGCCCAAATTTGTTTTTGTCGTTTAATCAAACTCTGTGGTTATTCGTCATTGTGTAGTTAAATGCGACTATCGAAAACAGTTGTTTGGAACGTCTAATTAACATTGACGTTAGAATTAAGACGAAACTTGTTTCCTTGTTTTGTTTAGTATCCTCGCAATGGCTAGGATAAGGCCAATATTATCGTGCGATCCACGCACGTCGCGATCCATATCACAAAATATTTCATCTACACATATCATTAGTACTCTAAAATGCGTTCAGAAACCGTAGGAAATGACCAGCATTATTACACCCTTAAAAAAATCTATTAATGTTATGAAAGTACAGATTACTACCACAAATAAGAAAGTGCTAACATAAATCACGTCTTACGGGGTAGACAGAACCTAGTATAATTGGTTGAAATGATGATGGCCATTTCCCTAATGCTTCTAAACCCCTCTTAGAGTACTAAGATATGTGGTTAGATAAAGTAATGTATGCAACTCACATAATTAGGCTTTAAAACACTTGTGTTTTAAGGACCCTTATTATGCGATGGTTGCATAAAATACTATTGTATAAATGTATTAGTAGTAACTTGAAAACTACAAGCTGCAGTACTTTGGTCACATAATGTGTAGTGATAAATACGACCAGCTTCAACTCATCATGCTGGGGAAAATCCAGGGAAAGCGACCACCAGGAAGGCGTACTTCGTGGCTTAAGAATCTCCGGACATGGTTCAACCTTAGCACAAGCTCACTGTTCCGAGCTGATGTCGAAATTAAAGATAGCACTGATGACAGCCCTCCGGTAGGAGATGCACCTCAAGAAGAAGAAAATTAGTAGTAGCAGAAGCTCTTTCCTCCCACTAGGTGAACCGATATCGTGATAGTCGCAGACAACCGAAGGAAACAGAGCACTTAACGGTTTTTTTTTATTTTTTTTCTATAAGGTTGTGTATATTTTCTTATATTTATGTGTCTTGCAAAAAGATATATATATCTTGGTTTTTTTCTTTCTAACTAAATACCTGATATGTATAATTTTTTAGTCACTTTGTATAATTAAATGTAGATTCCTTAGCAATATTACATTTACAGCATACCCACGGCATGTACTCACCTTATATCAATTGAATACAAAACGAACAAACAAACGAAATAATGACTCAAGGAACCACAAAATATAACTAACTATTTCAGCACTAAACCGAATAATTTTCAACTCTTTTGCTAACAAATTTAAGGTACAATATCGTTTCCATTCAGACTGCATTACTACCTACTCCATTGTTGGCTGAGAGCCTATTTTTCCCCAAAATTTTATGATCGTGATTAACAAAAACACAAAATGTTTTCCTTGTGGGTTTCCTGTTTTAACTGTTGACGATTTTTGGTTAAAATAATTGTGATTAGGTTAGGATGTGGCCAACTCGACAGAAACATTTTGCGGGTGGTAGGGCCTTGTGCAAGGTCCGTCCGGATCGCTACCACCATCTTACTCGCTAATCCTGCCGTTAAGTAGCAGTGCTTGCACTGCTGTGTTCCGGTGTGGAGAGTAAGACAGCCGGGGAAATTACGGGCACAAGAGACATTTCATCTTAGTCCTCTAGGTTGGCAACGCATCTGCAATCCCTCCGGGCTTGCGGGTGTCTATGGGCAGTGGTGATCACTTACCATCAGGTGACCCACTTGCTCGTTTGCCTTCCCATTCATGTAAAAAAAAAAAACACCTTGACAAGATCTACTTACTTCATACTTAACGGTTAACTGGTAGAGATCTTTTATAGGTGTAAGTTAATTGTACGTATATATTTATCAACGTAAGTATCTTTATCCGTTGCCTAGTACCCATATTACAAGGTTCGCTTAGTCTGGGACTAGGTCAACAATTGGTGTAATTTATCCCAAGATATTTATTTGATCTATTTATTATTACATTTACCTAAAAATATATATTTTATTGTGTTTGTTTCTTTATTTTTGGACAATAAAGCATTTACTTACTAACTTTTTTTAAATTCAAAGCCGACAAACATTTATTGAAATACATACTAGCTGTTGCCCCTGTTTATGTTTTTTTAAATGTTTTCCCACTGTTTAAACTTTCCCTGGACTTTGACAAATGTTTCAAAACCAAAATTATTCAAAATCGGTCCATGGCTGGACTCGAGTTTTCACGAAATTAACGAACAACAATTCATTTTTATATAATTTTATATTACAAATAATTATATATAGGTATATAGATTTCATAATAATTCTTAGACAGCTTGCATACATAATGTGGTGGTAAAATTAAATGCTGGCTTGTGTGACAAATTTAATGGTATTTTTCTCATAATTTCATTAAATTATATTTCTCATAATTTCATTAAATTTGCACTACTTTCATTTGTCATAACGTTCGGCAATCAAACAGGGGAAACAACTCTGATAGATTAGGCAAGACTAACAGCCAAAAATTACGGTAAATAAAAATATAGCAATCGATCATTATGGCATACAGGTCGTTAGGAATGTAAAATTATGCCAACTGAAATTAGGGCAAATGATAGAGAACGGTGTTTATAATTTACGCCCGTTTAAAAAAATGCTAAGTACAGGTCAAGGTACGAAAACAAATACAAAGCAGTAATACAAATACCTAACAGGATAAAGTTTAGCAGCACTTTATCAGAGTTCTACGACCGATAAAAATACAGACAAACACATTGGGGTACCCGCGAATATAGATTAGATAAGAAAGTAATATTTTGCGGCATTTCGTTTTAACATGTTTGAAAAAATCATAGGAATCATTGTTATAGGCGATGTGGCTAGCAATTTATCACTATTTTGATTCCCCTTTCCATCCATACGCCCACAATCATGCTAAACGTGGCCTGTAGGTCTTGTCACCTCAGGCTCTATCTACTCCGTAAGGGATAAAGACGTGATTAGTTTATTGTATTGTATTTCGTTTTAACATGTTTGAAAAAATCTTAGGAATCCATCACTGTTTTGATTCCCCTTGGAATGGAAATTTTGGAACACGTTTTTTCTTGTATGAGAATCGATAGGATAAACGATTCTGAGTAAGAAAATTCCAAAATATTTAAATTCTGGAAAAAAATTATATAGGTACCCTTTTTTTGTAAACACTTAACTATAATATTATCCTGACAGGTATGTTAACAAATTATTTTTGTGACAGCCATTTGAGTACACAAGTTGTAGGATTAATGTCTTATCAGTTCGTCGTAATGACACATGTTTGAGCAATAAAAATAGTTTGTGTCATATTATTTGGTCCAGGCGCGGTAAAGTCCTGAAATCAAAGTCAAAAGGGTATACAATTTTGTGTATAACTCATACTTCTTCTTTTTTAATATGACCCCATCGAACGATGCGATGATTTCGCTAATGTCAAAGTAATAAATACAGTATTCAAAATCTTGTGACAAAAATGTCGGCAACGTTGTACGGTAGAACAAGGTCAAGTGACCCCTCCCCACCCCTGTTGGGCTCTTAGCCAACGGATAACGATGCACAGGGTGCCCCGGGGTGCACCGGACCAAACACTGCTCTTACCGCAGCTCTTGACCACACGTGTAACCCGACTCGCTACCCAACTCGTACTTAGTGTCTTCTTTATTACAGCTAAACTCTTGACAGTGTGTTTTCAGTTATAGATTGTCCATCTCTTTCAAACGTACCTAAAGAAGCAAATGGGTCATCTGATGGTAAGACACCAAAAGATTGCACATGTTCTACCATCTTAGAGGATTAAGGTGGAATATCTCATTCTCCGCGCCGGAATACAACAGCACAAGCACTGCTTTGAATGAGCGAAAATTAGAAATCTGGACATAAGCGATCCGACTAGCAACCCATCACTATTTCGATTTCTTTTTCCATGCATACGCCCACAATCATGGTAATCGGTGGCCTTCAGGTTTTGTTACCTTAGGCTCTGACCCAGTACCTAAGGAAGAAAGACGTGATTTACGTATGTATGTATTCTAGACGGTTCTGGCTGAAAATCAGTGCTGCAGGTGTCTAACCCCCTTATTCATAAACGCTCTATAGGCTTCTGCTAACTTAACAATCGTTTGTCCTTATCTGTGAAAGGCAAAAGTCAAAGTGACAGGTAAGGACAAACGATTACTAAGTTAACAGGAGCCTACAGAGCGTTTATAAATAAGGGGGTAACACCTCAGCGCAGCAGCCAGCGACCGTTTCACTTTTATTTTTCATGTTTATATTCTCTTATATGTGTGTGTCTTGCTAAAAGGAATAAATGTCTTCTTTCTTTCTCCTTTCTAATACTTTTGCAATGTCACTGCCGTGCCCTCAAATCTGCCTAGATAAGATCAGACTATAAATAAAATGGCCATAACCGCTAAAACAGTTGCTAGTCGCTCATTGAGCTTGGTCGCATCAAGTAGTACCGGGCTTTACTACGTCCAATTCCGATTCAGTTCACTCTGTGTCCCTTATTGGGTAAACAGAGCCTATATCTAGTGTGATTGTTTGTATAGGTGGAGAAGACAATCAAAATAGAGACGGGTCGCTAGCCGCATCGTCAATAACACGATTCCTAAGATTTCCTTCTAGCTTTTACCACCTGCGCGTGAAGAGAAGCAGCTTGCACTTGTTTTTTCTTGTCTCCTTATCATCATCATCATGATCATCATCGGCCTGTAGTAGTCCACTGGATATAGGGCTTCCCTAAAACGCGCCATTTTCCTCTGTCGCTGGCTTGTCGCATTTTTTTTTTTTATATGAATAGGAAGGCAAACGAGCAAGTGGGTCACCTGATGGTAAGTGATCACCACTGCCCATAGACACCCGCAACCCCGGAGGGATTGCAGATGCGTTGCCAACTTAGAGGACTAAGATGAAATGCCTCTTGTGCCCGTAATTTCCCCGGCTGTCTTACTCTCTACACCGGAACACAGCAGTGCAAGCACTGCTACTTAGCGACAGGATTAGCGAGTAAGATGGATCCAATCACTACCAGCCATCTTCCGCAAATCGTCACTCCACCTAGCTGGAGGGCGTCCTACGCTTGCCCAGTCCTGGTCTCCACTCAAGAACTCGTTCCGCCCAATGGGCATCGGTTCTTCGAAAGGTTTACTTTATCTATCGAGTATATTCTCTTGCTAGTCCAAATCTATGCGTTACCTTCTCTATTTTCATGTATTTTTCGTTAAATTACATTGAATTAGTGATGAACTTCTCACCAATATTAGCACAGCTGCTCACCACTGTCAATGAACTGGTGACTTTACAAGTGTCGAGACGTGCGTTGCGCAACTTTTGTTTTGCTCGTTTAGAGCCAGTGGTAACCTTCAAATAAGGCTCTCATGGTTTTTTAAGGCGCTGGCGCATGTCTGACATCGTACCTCTCAATCATTTTGATGCGGGTTGTTTCATTCAAAAGCCAGTTTGCTTGCGGTGGTTCTCAGTCATGTTTCGAAAGAATAGGTCCCCCAGTTTTAGCGTAGGGGTTATTAATTCACGGTGCCACCATCATGCTCCCGTGGCGCCCTCCAATGGCGGTGAGGGAATACCGGTGGGTTTTTAGTGGGTATGCCTCCCCCTTCCTTTCGCTGAGGAAGAAGGCAGTGGGGAAGGAGTCCCACATAACTCCCATGCCGTATCCACGGAACGCATGGAAAAAAAGAAGGGTGTTATTAATTATTGGTGTAAAAATATTTTTTATTACCAACCACAGATAGGAACAAGCCGTCGCTTGAGCGCCTGCGCAGCGCACAAAGCGCGTGTCATTGCGCAGGTCAGTTCCGATAGCCGCAAACAAAATAATGCATATTTTGTTTGCGCCCGTATTTAGGTCAGTAGTGGTTGCAGAAAAATCGGCGCGTGCGGTCATTATTTTAGTATTTTTTATTTTTACAAACGACGGACGGAATGGAGACGGTATATGCGTAGAGGTTAGAAGTTTGTTTGTGTGGGCGTCTGTTATGATTTTCCGCGAAAACTAGATACTAATCCGATTGCGATGCGGTTTTCCGCATTGTGTTTGGTAGGTCGCATGCTCTAAGATAAAGTTAACGTTTGTAAGCCACTTGGTGAGTGCAAAGTGGGTTTTAATTTATTTCATTTTTATTACTGTAATAAGGGGTGAGAAGGGATTACGAAGGGAAAAGGGGTAGAAGTAATTTTTCGTGTTTTCTCTAAAAATAGTTTAATTATATTTTTAAACATCATTTTTAATCATCTCCTATTTGTGTTTACTTGTTATCGTCATTTTTGTTTGTTCCTATCCTTTCTGACCCCACTATACGGGGTGAGCTGGGATTTGCCTATATTTTAGTGTTTAAACTATGAAACTAATCTTCTTTCTAATTTCTTCCATGTCTGGAGTATAGAAAAAACATAGAATTTACCAGTTGCTTCTCTTCCCGCGCAGGTGGTAAAAGCCCTTCGAGGGAATGGGCGAAATTCTTAGGAATCATGTTATACGCCCTTTCCAGTTATACGCCCTTAATCATGCTAAACGTGGCCTTAAGGTTTTGTTACCTTAGGCTCTGTCTACCCCGTATAGGGATCATGACCTGATTTATGTATGTATGTATGAAATTAAACGACAGATAATCATTATTAAACGAATATTTTTTATCCATAAAAATCGACTTGCCACATCAAAATACTTTTTTATCAAGATTTGAACTTCTTGTCCCTATCCACCCCGTTTTGCGATAGGTACACACAGCAAAGCTATTCGGTAAGCAGGACAGATACGGCGCGAGCGTGTGTAGGTGCTTACCTGATTATATTGCCGTGTGTACCAATCAGGCTATTTAGAGGAAATTGATGTGTCAAACATGTCCACAGCAATGATATTCGGGACATCATTTAAATTGATTGATGAACTTCATTGGGACAATCAAAAACAATAGCAAAGCTACTATGATTCTATTTGTAGAGCGAGCTTATTATACATACATACATACATATATACATACATAAAACTTGTCTTTATCCCTTACGGGGCAGACAGAGATTAAGGTAACAAGTCCTAAAGACCACGTTTAGCGTGATTGTGGGCGTATGGATGGAAAGGGGAATCAAAACAGTGATGGGTTGCTAGCCACGTCGCCTATGTAACATGATCCCTAAGATTTTCGCCCATTCCCTCGATGGGCTTTTACCATCTGCGCGGGAAAAGAAGCAGCTGGTCTTATAAATTAGAATGTACCAGCTTCTCTTCCCGAGCAGATGGTAAAAGTCTGTCGAGGGAATAGGCGAAAATCATAGGAATCGGATGCGGCTAGCAACCCATCACTATTTTGATTTCACTTTTCACCAATACGCACACAGTGTCTTGCTAAAAGTGGCCTGTAGGTCTTGTTACCTTAGGCTCTGTCTACCCCGTAAGGGACAAAGACGTGATTTGTGTATGTGTATAAAAAACAAGAAAACAAGCCATTTTGTTTACAGCGTCATCTAATGAGACTTAAATCATGAGCCAAACAAGCATAAACTTTTAAAGTGCCCAAACACATTTTTACCCTAGGGCGGTAAATATACAGAAAACAATCCAGTCCGTCTCCCCCACACGATTTCACTTTCAGTTACAACATTTAAAAGCGCTCCGATTCAATTCAGTTTCGCTCTCATTTTTGGGCTATCTGTACAACATTACACATATACGTGTTTATATATGTACGCACAGCAGTCTGGCGTCGCATCATCGAATCGGTTCGTCGCCCTCTGAATCATACGATCGTTGTCCTGTGATCATTAAACTTTCTTCCACGAAAACCGTTTGACATTAATTTTTTTTTTAATTTTACATGTTTTGACCACAATCAACGTCTGCATGCGTTTGTAAGAAGATGTACTGTAAAATGGAAAACGCTCGAGAAGTCAGTTATAATTATTAATACTAGATACATTTTTTAAGGTATATTTCTAAAATTACCTATTAGTAGTATAGTTCTTACTGCCATTAAAAGTAAATAAAAGAAAAAAAGTAAATAAACAAAGAAAAATAAAATAAATGTAAATAAAGTTCTGATCCTGGCTGTTGGCGGCCGATCGCCTTGTTCTTAGATGAACATTTTACTTTAAACCCTAGAGCATAAAAAACTATTTTACGACCTAGTCCAGCTATATAAATTTATGAGCATGAGCAGAAAATATAAATTTTACATGGCTTCTGGCAAAATAGGACCATGGCGCAATAAAGTCAACAATGCACATATTGCAACCAATTAAAATAATATTATTTTCCTTGTGCAGTTTTAAATTCGACATTGAACGTTTATCGTTTTCGTTGTATTAATTAATTTATTTTATTGCGAGGCCTGGGCTGGGTGTCAACGAACTCTGATAGCGGTTCAGGTGTCCTTGTTCATATGGAATTAGGACTATAGGGCAGTATATAGGTACTTTATGTACCTGTGCATATAACTCTACAAAACAGTAAAAGTAAAGGTGGAGTGACAGTAAGTCGCTTACTGAGGGTACTGTACAAATAAAAAAAAAAGTATTACTTATTTTAAATTTGTCCGTGCCAGGACAAAATATAGTATGCCTCTTTGAAAAACAAAGGTATTTTTGTACATATTGAACAATAATGGAATTAAATTAAATTATTTTAGAAACATAAATCAGTGATTTGTGGACTTTTTCCTTTAGCTTTACTTAAGTGTGTCTTACTTATTAAAAATGCAAACATAATTCTAGACTGCTCATAGCTTTTAATGCTCATGGTTTTTGCTTAAAAGTACACCTTAAAATGTCTCTTTCGACATGAACTTGGACTTTTTTCTATTTGAACTCACAAAGCATTTTCGTTCGTCTTTCATAATCAGGTGGAAAAGGGGAATAAAAATAGTGATGGGTTGCTAGCCGCATCCCCTATAACATGATTCCTAAGAATTTCGCCCATTCCCTCCATGGGCCTTTTACCATGTGCGCGGTAAGAGAAGCAACTGGTACATTCTGTTTTTTCTATACTCCCAGACCAGAATGAAATGCTATGGATTATCTAGACGGCTAATATAATTATTGTGTGATCCACGCATATTAAATGTCACGCGAGATAATGCGTATCGTAACAAACCCGGTTGTTTTGAAATCCGCGATCGTGTATTGACATACTAATATCACGATATTGACTTAATCCATGTCAATGGACGCTTGCGAGGCTCGCGTGCTCCATCTTAGAGCTCATCTTCGCTTGCTAGTGACTGTGGCCAAACGCATGCCTTTTAAGGCCCTTTATACGGTCTAAGTAAAAAAGGATTATTATACTTGTGTTAGGATTGACAGTTTTTTTTTTTTACATTATTACTTTGACACTTCGTAACCCTGAGTTAGAGCTTTACTCGAGTTATTTTGATTCTGGCCCCTAATCACCAATTCGACAATTGTCGGTGACAAGTGAAATTTCGTGGTCAATATGAAGCCAACCGGCGTAGATTCTCGTCGAGTTTGTAATGTAAACAGAATTGTCACTTGTCACTGACAATTGTCGCGTTGGTGAAATAGGGGCTGGTCACTTCAAGCTCGCCGTATGTAAGCATAAAAAGCGACATTTCGCTCGCTTGCTAAATGCTAATACATACATACATACACATATCACGTCTATATCCCTTACGGGGTAGACAGATATGGTAATAAGATCTAAAGGCCACGGTTAGCATAATTATGGGCATATAGGTGGAAAGGGGAATCATAATAGTGATGGTTTCTAGCTGCATCGCCTATAACCTGATTCCTAAGATTTTCGCCCAATCGCCTCGATGGGATTTTACCATCTGCGCTGGCAGAGAAGCAACTGGTACATTCTATGTTATTCCTTTGCTCCCAGACCAGTATGAAAGTACATGCTAATACTTACAATAAATAATTTATCATTCACTAGCTTCTGCCCGCGACTTCGTCTGCTTAGAATTAATACATATAAACGTGTCTCTTGAATCACTCTATCTATTAAAAAAACCGCATCAAAAATCCATTGCGCAGTTTCAAAGAAGGTATAGGGACAGACAGATAGCGGCAAGCGACTTTGTTTTATACTATGTACCTAGTGATAGTGATATACCAAATCTAGCAACCATCACAGTCACGCGAAAGCAACGCAATCAAGTCAGTCAATTCGAAATTCGAATCAGTTCAAATCCAATATGGCCGCCGAAATTCGGTCACAGCAGGACAATGCCGAAATACAAGGTCACGTTGAGGCAGGTCGTGACGTCACAGCGCCCTCCAAAACAGAGGTCGACGACCGCGCCGCCATCGCGGAAACGGCTGTGCGCGTTCGGAATTCGAATTGGGGCCTTTTGTTGTTGTGTGCGTGGAGCGTGGCGGGTTTGAGTAGGGCGAGGTTTTTTTTAAGCCGTCGCCTTTTGTGGAGGCATGGATTACTAGTCAAGGAGTAAAGAGGGTTATCCTTACTATTATTATATAATCCTTACTAATATTATAAATGCGAAAGTAACTCTGTCTGTCTGTCTGTCTGTTACCTTTTCACGCTTAAACCGCTAGGCCGATTTAGTTGAAATTTGGTATACAGATAGTTTGAGTCCCGGGAAAGGACATAGGATAGTTTTTATCCCGGAAAATTGCATAGTTCCCGCGGGATAGCACAGCCCATTTTTCAAATTTAAGGCGGAACAAAGTTCGCCGGGTCAGCTAGTAACCTATATTTTAGTTTTTTTTTTCAGTATAATTATGCTTGTTTACATAAATAAAAAAGGAATAAACTGCACATGAAGTATGAGTTTTATCTCTCCTGTAATTTGACGACATGTAAGATATTATTAGACATGAGAAAATATTTATGATTTTACTACATATTTTACTTTAAAAAAAAATTAAGCTACATTCATGGTTGGCTTATGTTTTCAGCGCCTGAAGAAAAAATCGTAGCTAAAAGATATAGCTGGGTAATCACAAATTATGCATAAATTAAATAAAATTTATTGATTTACACCTGTAACATTACATTAACGATCCATTGGAAAACATTGTCACACATGCCAAAAACATACACACAAAACAAAAGGTTACACACAACTTCAAAAAGGTTCCATCCTCAATCCAGTGCTACTTCCTGAATAGCAGCGATTCCAATATTAATAATCGTTTTAATTAAAAAAAAAAGTATCTAACCATGGTAGTTAGAGCTTCAAGAACCACATGACAGCAGTCTATATAATAAAATAGATACGTACATTATTATAAACCTACATTACTCTAGCACTTCCTACCACCTTCCTAGCACTGAGCACTTTCTTTCATGCTGTTCTGGGAGTAAAGAAAAAACCTAGAATTTACCAGTAGCTTCTCTTCCCGCGCAGCTAGTAAAAGTCCATCGAGGGAATGGGCGAAAGTCTTAGGAATCATGTTATAGGCGATGCGGCTAGCAACCCATCACTATTTTGATTTCCTTTACCACCTAGACGCCCATAATCTTGCTAAACGTGGCCTGTAGGCCTTGTCACCTTAGGCTCTGTCTACCCCGTAAGGGATAAAGATGTATGTATGTATGTACTCTAGCACGAACGCACGCTTGATCCTTGGACACTAAAAGCAAGTCAATCATAATTTCAAACAAACACCTAACCGAACCTCGTTGTTTATTATTAATGCCAGACCGATGTCCAATGATCGATAAACAAATAAATGTGTCTACTCGAACGGCGCGCGCCTGTGTGCGTCTGCGTACGGCTGTGTGCGTGAGGCAATTCGGGGCTTCTTTCTGCACAATGCCGGACTTCATTTGTTCATTTCTGCACGTTGCTTTGGTTACGTAGGGCTGTCACGTTGCGATTATTGACTTAAATAAGTATCCTTTTTTATACACATAGGTACACACAAATCACGTGTTTATTCCTTACAGGTTTGACAGAGCCCAAGGTAACAGGTACCTACAGTACAGGCCACATCTAGCAAGACTGTGGGCGCATAGGTGGAAAATGGAATCAAAATAGTGATGGGTTGTAAAATAAAAGCGTCCATCTCATTCATCGATTACATTACTGTAACACTCAGGGACATTAATTAACTGATAATAGAGGCTAAACACATCTCAATTTGATGCTATTGAATTATTTATGTAGTTACCTCAATATCACATAATGTCGAATTATTTATGTAGTTACCTCAATATCACATAATGTCATTTCAGAAAAATGCTTCAAAACTCGAAGTACACTTTGCACGTATTAAATCATTCAAGACCATATAAAACTTGACAAAAAAACACACATAGCTCAAAGAAATACTGGCCGGTTCGTAGCCGCGTAACCGGTTTAAAAAACGAACGCGCGCCGACCAATCATCTAACGCCGTTCAAATTTGGGATGCGCAAGATAGTTAGACGCACACATGGACAGACCTGCGTTAGTAAAGGTGCGGCCAATGTGCAATCGATTTTTGTTTGAAATATTGCTCTGTGTTAATTTGAGGCGCATTTTTATTTAAACATCAATTTAAATACGTTTGATTCAGACGTCAAAAAATTAACAAATTTATGTAGGTTATTTAGTCTAGACTGTTATATTTATTTATTTATTTTATTTATTTAATCATTCAAGTCATGTTCATTACATAAATATAGATGTTACTGTGAAAATTGAGGTAGGTACATGACACCCTGTCAGGGTATAAAATGTTAACAATGCTTAATCTATTAGGTACAAGTGTAATAATATGTATTTAGGTTTATTATTTCGGAAATCATTATGCACTTTGCAATTCGTGAA
The DNA here is from genome assembly GCA_932294345.1 of Pandemis cinnamomeana. Lineage (NCBI taxonomy): Eukaryota > Metazoa > Arthropoda > Insecta > Lepidoptera > Tortricidae > Pandemis > Pandemis cinnamomeana. Next base: position 2,691,650 of record OW028724.1, on the reverse strand, counting down.
AATTGGTGGATGTAGGAAAAACAGTTGGACTAATAGTAAATCAGTTTTGTTATTTAGCAACGTTGGAAAATCTTGAAAATAACTTAGAATTTAACGGATTTTAAAATAAATTGGTAATGGATAGCCGACCGCGTCTCTGAACATGACATTATGTTTTTTTAATCGAATGAAAAAGTTGGGGGTTCTGATAATAAGTTCTGTATTTGACGTTCTTATTGTTCCCTCCATCTCATTCACCTAATTAATTATCTACTATTCGTACCTATAAGCGAGACGACAACATACGAAGTTCAAAGTTCTAATTTCCGAGTAGGTATAATGAGTAGGTGGGCAATGGCGGTCATCGTCACGTTCGAAATTCAAAAACCTTTTCCACGCAAGCGGGGAAAAAGCGCTTTTCCACGCAGATTTTGGAGGAAAAAGACAGCATTTTCAAGCAAGTGAGGTGAAAAACAAATTGTTTTCATCTTTCCATTGTGAACTCACCCTCACATCAGAACACTGAATAAAGTGATCATCCATGACGTGTATGAGAATCATGGGTGAAGGGGGAAACATTGTCTAATGCTTTATTACTGACTTACAAGACTATGCTTTTAATTAATACTCTACTTCTTACCTTCTCAGTTATTTAAAAGCAACGGAGAAACACTGCTGAGTAAAAAAAAAGAAAGAAAGAAAACGTTTATTGACACAAAACGACACATAAAGAAAATAAAATAATAATAATAATAAAACTAAGTAACTTATGTGCCGAAAGTGTCAAAAGGGCCACACTCAGCATGTTGCTGCGGCAGGCCGCAGCGCTGATTTTCAGTGTGACCCCTTTGCCTAAAAACGACGATTACGAATACGAATACGAATGATAATAGATAGATATATGTACTTTGATGAGTAGGCACTCATTAATATAAGTACCCAATGTGTGTCTGTGTGTGTTGAAATTTGAGCCTGATCAGTGGCTCTCAAAAGTCGTCTACGAGGGGGGTCAAACCTATCTATTGGTTGATTCCTCTATGATAAGGTATGAATGTGTAAGAATGGATGTTACACTCTTGTAGAAACTACGGAACGGATTGTGATGAAATTTTGCAAGCAGATATTTTATCCCGGATTAAAGTGTAGGATATTTCCTATCCCAAAAAAATTGGAATAATTTAAAATCTCGTTATAACTCTTATCGTTCTACCTATTTATTATCCATTAAGTCTACACTCTGAGAGCCCAAGACCAATTACTATCCCCAATTGCAACAAAAAAAAGAAAAAGTATTACCAGTATTCTTCTTCTTCTTCTTCTTGTTTGTGGCGTTTCAAGTCGTTATAGCGACGACAACTTCGCCAATGTCAAAGTAACAAAAATATGATAAAAAAATCTTGTGAAAAAATGTCGGCAACGTTGTACGGTAATGGTCAAAGACCCCCCTCCCCCCCTGTCGGGCTCTTAGCCAACGGTCAATGATATCCCTCAGAAACTGCCAGGAAATCATTAGCCGAAGCCCAGGGTGCACCGGACCAAGCACTGCTCTTCCCCCCGGACAGATCCAAAAAGGAACCGCAGCTCTTGACCACACGTGGAGGTAACCCGACTCGCACCCCATTACCAGTATTCAAATCTTTTCAAATACCGAACACCAATCAAAAGTGCCCTTAGAAACATAGAACATAAATAATTCACCAACCGCGCGCAACTGTCAAATTTCATCTAATGCCGTCGTCCAATCAGGAGCTTCCAAATTTCGGCAGCGCAAGAGTGGGTCTAACTCGTTAGACGCACACACAGACGGTGCGTGTGCGTGTGAATAGAATGTAGATCTATGGTATTCGGTTGTGACTGTATTTTTTGTGATGCCTGTTTATAATTGGTGTTCCTATACATATTAGAGATGGGAGGATTTCTGGTTCTACTTTTTATTATTGTTGTTAGATTTCAGGGGCGCCGACTCCGTGGGTGCTCGGGGGCTCGAACGCCCATGAGAAATAAACAGTGGGTGCCGAGCACCCCTGAGAATAGACATTACGAAACAGATCAGTAATCGCCTTTTAGGGATAGGTGTTTTTTCATTACCTGACGACCCGTTTTCGAGTCATCAAATAAGCATGAGCACCCACGAGGTTTTCTAATAGTCGGCGCCCCTGTTAGATTTGTTTTGTTTGTATTACTAGCAAATCATTTTCTTACCGTGTTCATCTTTTAGCGGTCGGATTGACTTGAATTTGGTAAACATGTGTGGGATTTATGACAGTAGATAGTAAAGTCAACAAAAAATAAATATTTGGGGTACCTCCCATTTGTTCTATAGAACTGTGACACGTCATAGAACTGTTAACATCTGGGGGCGCGGCAGTGCCCCCGCCAAGTCGAGCAAAAAAAGCGGCATCGGCCGCACCATCCTTTTCTCAAAGCAGTTCAGGCTATTTTCGACCCCCTTTAACTTCGTAATGGATAAAACTAGAAGCCTGAATTTTTTTCTTTCCCGGCAGTTCCTTGGTAGAACTATTGAAAAAAAGTGCTATTTGTTCTATAGAACTAGAAGCGCCTCAAGTTTCCCATCAGTCCCATGGAACGTCGTCATAGAACTGTTGCGCAATTTTTTTCCCAGCAGTTCCATAGTAGAACTGTAGAAACAAAAATTATTTTTTTAGTTCTATGGGAACATGCTCATGCGTCGGCGGCTGGAAGCAACTGAGAGCGCGCAGGCGCCGCGCTCAATATTTACGCAACGGTTGGAGCGAGACGGAAGATGGCTCTCGCTCACCGGCTGCAACTAATGTCAGTTTTAAGAGGGTAAAGCCAAACGGCTATATTATGAACTACCCTGTAAATTCATTGTTATGTTTAATGTAGTCTGTCTCATGTTTTGTGTATGTCTATCTCACGTGTTGTACCTAAATAGTGTATAAGAAGATTGACGGATAAATGTTCATTATTACTTTGATACCACGGGTGTTTCCTTCCAAATCGGTCCTGCAAATAGGAAACCTAAGTCCTATAGTTCCATATAGAAAAGCTGCTCTTGACCTAAATTTCAATTAAGAGCTACGAAGCCATAAACAGACACACAGAGATATCGACGTGTAACTCATAACACCAGAGGTTGCGTCAAGTGTTAAAAACCAATCAGCCTTTAAGCTTACAAAATTAAAGTAAACACACTTTTAAAACTACACTCCCCGTAAGTACAGTCGGCGGACAAATGCGCCGCGTCACGCCGCGACACTGACATAGTGCGATAATTAGTCTTAAAAATTGCGCCCAGTGTACCCGCGGACACTGCACTGGCGGACAAGATTATGGTCATAACTTTAACAACATAGGTAGGTATAGATACACACATGAAACTACCGTGAGACTTAATCATAATTACACCTAAACGGATAACTCATTTTAGACGTGAGTTATCCTTTTATGTGTAATTAACATATCACGTCTATTCCCTTACGGGGCCTGAGGTAACAAGACCTAATTAAAGGCCACTGTAGGCTTATAGGTGGAAAAGGGAATCAAAATAGTGATGGGTAGCTTCTCCATCGCCTAGGTATAACATGATTTTCTGAAAATTTCGCCTATCACCTCGATGGGCTTGTACCATCTTTGCGGGACGAGAAGCAACTGGTACCTATGTAGGTAGGTACATTCTGTTTTTCCTTTGCTCCCAGACCAGCATGGAAATAAAAAAATGGAAGTGGATTTTAACAAGCTTGTGTTTAACCCTAACTTGCAGTGTTCGCGTGTACCTAAGCAAGTTTAGGGCTTTACAATTTGAAATGCATTTTTTAGAACACTTGAATTTGAATTCCTAAGAATTTCGCCCAGTACATATTTCCCAGTTATATTGGTCTTGTCGATTACTTTTTATTTGTCCTGCAGTGTAATCCTGGTGGGATGGAGTACATCCAGTGGACGACAGTGTCTGCCCACTCACGAACATGTGTGTCACTTAGTTTCAAACTAAAAACATAAAAGTATCTATTCTTATAGTTAATATCAGGCGGAGAACTTTCGGGATCGATTTATAAAACAGCTTGTATGTATCTATGTATAACTCTTTATTGTACATAAAACACAAGAAAAATATGAACACAGGACAACACACATGCACAAAGGCGAACTTATCCCTAAAAGGAATCTCTTCCAGTTAACCTTTGAACGATTGACAGGACATAATTAAGTATCAAGCAAGAGTAGACACACAGAAAAAGTAAAAGAACCGATCGAAACCTAAAATAATCCTAAATATCTTGACCACACGCGGAGGTAACCCGACTCGCACCCCAAAACTATACTTAAGTTTAGTTTATTTCCTTAAAAATACAAGTTAGTTTTCGTACACTATATCTCCTGGCTTGACGCGGGACAGCCAGTTCGAATACAGCAATCATCATCATCACATTCGGCGTTTTTCCAAGACAAAGTGTACCTTAAGGCGGTACAATGTACAAGTTCGTTTTCACTCTGTAGGATAATTTATCTGTGTGGTGTAATTACAAAAAAATACAGCCCTCTTCCGAAGTGTCCCGGTTTTTATTTACCCAATAAAGTGGTGGTCCCCTGGGTCCGTCTGTAAACGCTTTTAGCTAATGACACCGCCATTCTACCTGGAAACGTTGAAAACAATGAATTGTCCGATACACTAGAATATATTTAATTGACTAACTGTTCCCCGCGACTTTGTCCGTCCAAAATTTTGCTGTTTCAATCCGCAAGTGGCGCTGCCAATTATTCCATAGTAATTGAGACGTTTACGTGAACGCGTTCGAGACGTTGTTAGGTAAATGCGTAAAACCAAGTAGGTACCTAGGTACCGACACTCTTACACCGGCGTAATAAGGTCGTGGGACATATTTTTGAGAAGTTCGTATCGATACTTATTTTTGCACTTACAACAAAATTACAAAAATTGACGCAGTCGGATTTTTGTTATTTTCTAAAACATACCTACATACATAAATCACGTCTTAATCCCTTACACTGTAAGGCTTACAGGGTAGACAGAGCCGAAAGCGGCAAGACCTAAAGGCCACGTTTAGCATAATTTTGGGCGTATCTATAGGTGGAAAGGGGAATCAAAATAGTGATGAGTTGCTAGCCTATAACATAATTTCTAAGGTCGCCCATTCCCTCGATGGGATTTTACCATCTGCGCGGGATGAGAAGCGACTAGCACATTCTGTTTTTTCTTTGCCAGACCAATATGGAAGCGCAAAGCAATTTCTAATAGGTACCTAATTTATTTATTGTACTATAAGTTACCAAAACACAAAGAAGACTAACAACACTAATTTAACACACACAAAATACGATAAAAAACGAACAGCCAAATATTTACGACCCGCTTTATTCACACGTAACACACTAACGAGAAATGTAAATACACTTGTTTGTGTGCGTCTAACGCGCTTAGACCCACTCTTGCGCAAGTTCGAGCGCTGTGATTGGTTGGCTGGGGCACACGAAATTTGGGTGTTTGGCCCGGGAGTGGCTTAGAATTAGATATTATTAATGAAGTAAATATGTGGGTTTCTTTCATGCTCTACTATTACTTACACACGTATACATATTAGAATGTTAATATAAAACGAAATGTAAAACAACTTCTGTCTCTTTCTAGATAATTTTTACCGTAACTTTTTTACCGTAAAAGCGTTTAAATGTTAATCAACGCAATCAAAAGATGCAGTTATTGCAATGTTTCCATACAAAATGGCCGTCATATCAAACCGAATGAGGTACTTTCTGCTGTCCTACGAGTACCTAGAAGTTGGTTTTTTTATATGAAAGTTATATGTATAATAAGGAACCTCTGGTTCCTAATGAAAGACTTGAGATCATACAACGCATACAAGTACAATTTATGAGTGGTATTAGTTCAATTTAACAGAAAATGGAACAAATAACGGATTATATGCAGAGCCGTAGGCTGGCAGGAGTCGTCTGACACATGGCACCTAGCGCCACGTCAGACCGTCTACCAGCCAGCCGCCTTAGAAAGAGGTTGGCTCCCGACACGGCCTCTCCTGACGCTGCCCCGTCCTCGTGGGCATCTTCTCTACTGCTGCCCTCTGCGTCTGCTAACGACGCTAAGGGGCCTGCCTCAGACAAGACCCAGGTCTCGATGCTCCTCACGCTCCCTGTTCACTGCGCAGTATCATCAGTAACAACGTCACCTGAAATGACACCATATCAGTTCTTGGCCCAAAACTTTGCTTTTGCTGCCTACAGTTTTCACTGCTTCATTTTCATCACTTTAAAAGAAGAATTACTCGGTAGATGAGAGATGATCAGAGGTGATCACTCAACTTGTAACGCAAAGGTACATCTTTTACCCTTCGTTACACAAATGCAGTTGGGGATTGCAAATTATAACTAAGTAATAGTAATGAATTAATGTTGATGAATAATGATACATGACACGTGGGAGAACACAACTCAACCACGCAACACCAGGCGGAGCCGTCCAACTCACAAACCTGCAAAGGTGGGAGCAACGCTCGACCAACCTCACAAAACCAGCAAAGGTGGGAGCAACGCTCGACCGACCTGCCAAACATAACACCGGGTGGAGCCGTCCAACTCACAAAACCCGCAAAGGTGGGAGCAACACTCAACCAACCAACAAAACCGGTATACCAAACTTGTTGCTCTTAACTTGGCGTTGGAAAAGATGACATTATTGCAATTTGTTTTGTCATACATCAGGTGTCTACTAAAAGTCTCAGTCAACACTGTTAGTCATTTGGGTTGATAAGGGGGTAAGGGGAAGGTAGGAGGAATTGTGTCGACAACTATTAGCAAGTGTGTAAAGAGATGGGGTACAACTGAAACATGAGAAACCAAATTACAACTTGTATGCCGTTTAAATATACTCTCACTCTCTAAAAGAGTGTTATATAACTCTGAGCACCATTCTTCTCGCCACAAGTACAAGCACAAGTTTTATAAGGGCCTCTTATTCTGGCATCCAACTTTCCTGTTGTCTGCCAGTGTTTTATAGCGAACACCAGGTCGCCAACTTGATAATTCGGGGGTAGAGCGCTTTCCATTGGCACGACCATCTTGATTCATACGCTTTCATCTTAGCAGTTCAACAGCAGCAGTTCTACAAAATTCTCACCGCACCACTGGATTGGCTTTGCAGTGTCGGTGGCAACATCACATTGACTCCTGCGAATATGTCAGTGGAGATCCTTTTCAATGCTAGAACATGTTACAAAATTTATATGGTTTTGTATGCCAGTTTAGCATTACCTGCTATAGTTTCGATTTGGGGGTCTGTAATCCCTACGATATTCTAGCCTAGCATATTCTGGGTTTGTGGTGAATCTATCGGAATCATGGCTCATCGCATCAAACCAAATCTTTGCATGATCAAGTTGTTGTCGTGAGCATAACGCTTTAAAATTCTAGCTTTTTCCTACTTCCTACTAATATTATAAATGCGAAAGTTTTATCCCAGAATATTGCATAGTTCTCGCGGGATAGCGATAAATTAATTATTTGCAGACGAAGTCCCGGCCAACAGCCCGACATCATTAGGAATAATAAATTTCAACTACGGTCGATCGTTCAACACCCATCTAGACCAAATCAAGCCAAAATTCAAGCTAACAGAACTGGCGAGCAGCACCGTTTGGAGCCACTTTTGACCCCCTTATAACTCAAAAGCTATTTCACACAAACATGTATAGGTAAAATTCGTTTACCTAACCGGGTCATTCTCCCAGCGCACGCTCCTGCGTGTTCTCAAGTTCAAGCCGCTATAAAATCCTAATCGCAACAGACAACCTTTTAGTTAAGGTAACCCGCGTAATTCACACTTGGTTCTCCTTAAAAAACTACTTAAAGCCATTTATAACCCTTATCCACTAGTTGAAAAAAAAAAATACGAAAGTATTTGGAGCTCTCATTTTGGTCTTGTCCTTGCCCTAATTTGACTATTTATTGCCATATATTTCAAAAATCAAGCGGGAATGCAAAATATTATGTCCAGCAAGGCCATTATTTTAAACATTAGATTACATTACCTAAACATTTCTTCCTTTGTTTAAATCTATAATTAACTATATGACCCAGGTATGCGTCTTATCTAATTTCGTTCATATAACGCATCATACTGCTCTTAAAAAGCGTACCAAAAAGAGGGAGTCAGAACCAGTGATTATTTTTGTTTTGTTTAATTACGAAGGTTTGGCACTTTTGAAAGTGATCTCCGTGGTAATTTTGTCTGTTTTTTTTTTTGTTGACAAATTTTACTTATATTGATTTTATGTATTGGACAGTGTTATTAATAAGTACGTATATAAATGAACTGAATTTCTATTGTTAGCCGCTTTGAAGTAATCTGTTAAAAACTAAATTGCTCACGTGAACTCGGTGGCGGTGATTCCGGTGATTTGATTTAGTTTGGTCCAAATGATAACAGTCTGAGAATGTCAGTTGTCTAAATAATAGTGTTGCCATTGCACAACATTGCACTGCTGAATAGGATTTTGGTTTACGTGATTGAAAATCTAAATTCGATTTGATGTTTATAAATGCAATTTTCCGCATAAAGGTGGCACATGTTTCGTTCACTTGCCACTTCTAGGTTCCTCTTTATTCTATGCCTGAATCCTATGAGGGAGAAGTGGAGTGCTGCAATGTCGATACAGTATGTTGTCGTTGTAGTACGTCAATAGATACGCCATGTATGACTTCCGTGGTGACATCGTTGGTCGGGGACTGTGTAGGCGATCGCTCAATACAAAGGTTAACATTACGCTTGTTGTGTGATTCATCTTTTGAAAAAAGGTTTTGTTGTGTGTGACCTTTTTTTTTGCAGAAAGTATAGTACTTGCGTTTGTTACTGTAGTAGAAAGCGCTTGTTTCGCAAATATACTGTGTTTTACTCCTTTTCGGGCAGTTCTCAAGTTTCTATCTTCCCTGGCCACAACTGTGACACACTATGTTGGTTCCTGATTGTGTTGTAGTTGATTACCACAAAGCTACCATCAATTACAGTGAAATAAATCGGTCACTTACTTATATAAGTCGAATATGTGTTTGTTTCGCTATCGCCGAGGCGTGCGCTTCGAAAGAATATACTACAAATTAGTCCAAAACAAGCAGTTGTTTTAGAGAGATTATTTGATGGATGTATAAAAATTTACGGCGAGATTTTACGATTACGAGGGATTTTTATATAGTTGGATTTGTATATTTACTTAACAATAATTGTAAGGTTATATGCTTTCATTGTGTTTAATAAATAAAATAGTGATGGTCTATAACGTGATTGCGAAGTCATAATAGTATGATTTAATTTATAAGACAGATTAGGTAAAAAGGATTAATATAAAACTTCTAAGATGATGTAACCAATCAGCCTTAATTAAATTACAGTTGTACTCTTAGATACAGTTGCATGGCGAATCATAGGTTACCACAATAGATGCCAATAGATGCACAATAGATGATAGACAAAGTAGAGCACTTGTTTTTGTGTCAATAAAAACAGATATGGTATGGATTCACAACAAATAAAAAACATACACGAGTCCTAATTGGTAATCAAAATGAGTAAAGCAGAAATGATTTTGTGTATATATGTGTGTGTGTGTGTGTGTGTGTGTGTGTGTGTGTGTGTGTGTGTGTGTGTGTGTGCGTGTGCGTGTATGTGTGTGCGAATGTGCAACAATATTGATTCCAACCTTGTTGTTTGTTATTTTTTCAACGTTTGAAGCAAAAACAATTTTTCGATGTATTTAATTTCATAAAATATCAAAATCACAAAAAAATGACTGTGCCACTGAAGGTCATGCAAAACTGCTTTTCTCAGAGAAGTCCCAACCATGTTCTCGCCTCACCTCTGAGGGATGTTGCGACATGCGATAAACATTCGTAATCATCACAATTACTCGACTTTTTAATCCGCTCTACCTCTTTACACCAATCGTTTATCTCGTGACTTGATGGGTCAAAATTCACCACAAAATAACTTTGAGAAGATGTTGACTTTAAAGACAAAATTGTTTTCATCAAAAATTGTTTTGTTTGTTATTGATCTTAGGAATCATTTTAAAGGCGGTGCGGCTAGCAACCCATCACTATTTCGATTCCCCTTACTACCTATACGCCCACAATCATACTAAACGTGGCCTTTAAGTCCCGTCACCTTGGGGTGTCTACCCTGTAAGGGATAAAGACGTGATCGTTGTATATGTGTATGTATGTATGTATGAGCACTGTGTAACACATTGCTAATATTGCCCTCGGGCATACGCACAATCGGCACCTGGCGAGTGGCAGGAGGAACAGTCTCCAGGTCCCGACGTGTCGCGTTACAAGGCGCAGACACACTACACTACTGTCGTACCTACACTACGAGTACTCGTATTGCTAATTAAATACCGCTCATCCACTGGCTCTGGTATATTTAAATTCATAATGACGGTTTGTATTTTCTAACGCATGTACCTATGTGTGTGTATCTAGTGCCATAGATATGGATTGAAGATCAGAGCGAGTGGGTGGTGGTGAGCGTGTACGTGAGCGTGATCACGAACGACACGGGCGCAGACGACTCCTGGCTTCGCTTAGGCTTAGACATTTAGCAAAAGAATTTGTACGTACCGATATATTTTGGGATTTTTTTTTACTTACGAATGCCGTTATTCCGTTCCATCTCAAAATAAATAACAACCAAACATTCTCCAAACAACAATTTTCACTTTTGCAGGCTCGAGTAAAACCAATCCCACTTCTGAAATAAGGAACCTCTGGTTCCTAATGAAAGACTTGAGATCATACAACGCATACAAGTACAATTTATGAGTGGTATTAGTTCAATTTAACAGAAAATGGAACAAATAACGGATTATATGCAGAGCCGTAGGCTGGCAGGAGTCGTCTGACACATGGCACCTAGCGCCACGTCAGACCGTCTACCAGCCAGCCGCCTTAGAAAGAGGTTGGCTCCCGACAGTATATATAAAGTTACCTAATGGCATAAATATACACATACTCCTTTATGCCCCAAACAATAAGGTCGGTGACATATCAAAAAATAAAGATATATTTTTTTGCAAGTTGGCCGCCAAGGGCTCTTTTAAATTTCTTTTTGAAACTACCAGCGCATTCGGAAAGACTGCGCCAAGAATGCGCCGCAAGAAACTTGTCAGAAAGTCATTTTTTCAAAATAAAATACGTCATTACCTAATAAGCTACTACATAATACCTATATATGTACAATAACAAAATTCTACTAAAATAAAACCATTTATAAAAGGGATGTATAAGGTCCCCGAGCCTTAAATTTTATTAGTCTATAGTAGAGATGTATAAAGTCTCTACTAGTCAAAGTAAAACAAAGTTATGCAAAAAATTAAATGGAAAAAAAACTGGCTGTATCGACAGGTATTTATGCCCTCGACTGTACACATATAACCAATACAAAATGACCTCACTCTACCTACATTTTGCTTAGTAGTGGGCTCTGTTAGCACTGGATTTTTATATTCCCATGCGTACCTAGTACCCTCGGTGCGCGAGTCTTCCTTGAAAGAAAGAAAGAAAGAAAGAAAAAAAGTTTATTTATGACAATCACAAAACATCAAATAAAATAACTTAAATAAAATAAATTATCACAAAAAAAATAAATTGTCACAAAATGGTCCCAACTCAGCATTTGCTGGCCTTACAGCCAGCGCTGGTCTTCCGTTGGGACCATAGGGTGATTAGATTAAATAAATAAACTGTGAGAAATAGACACTAAACATTAAACATAATAAAATATAATAGGATGTGGTTGCCCGGGCACAAAGCCCTTTGCCTTTACAAAGAAAAAAATAAAATAAACAATAAGCATAGACAACCACATCACAGACAATAGAAAAATAGAATAGAAGGCCTAAGGTCCTTGCACTCGGCCGTTTCTTTTCCTATTTCGGTAGGTATAGTTAGTTAGTTCAGATACTAATCCAGTCTAGTTTAGTCTAGATGTGGGCGCCAGACGCACTGATTGCCCACATTCCAGACGAATTGGCCGTCTGTCTGTCTATCCTATATTTAGCATTCGAATTGATAAATTGCGCATTTTGCTGTCAAGGATTTGTCACATTAAACCTAAACTAAAAGGATGCTTGTTGTTTAACATACATACATACATACATACATACATACACAAATCACGTCTAGACATATCCCTTACACAGGTAACAATAAATAAAGGCCACGTTTAGCATGATTGTAGGCGTAGGTGGAAAGGGGAATCAAAATAGTGAAAAAAATTCGCCCAGTCCCTCGATGAGCTTTTACCATCTGCGCGGGACGAGAAGCAACTGGTACATTCTATGTTTGTCCTTTGCTCCTATATCAGCATGGAAGTAAATCGTTGTTTAAATTGTTTAGTATTGAAGGATGATGTCAAAATCTATGTTAATCTATCACCATTCTTCCATGGTCTGGGAGTAAAGAAAAATCAGAATTTACTAGTTGCTTCTCTTCCCACGCCGACGATAAAAGCCTAAAGAGGTAATGGGCGAAAATCTTAAGAACCATATAGGCGATGCGGCTAGCAACCTATCACTATTTTGATTCCCGTTTCCACATTTACATCCACAATCATGCTAAACGTGGAGAATAAAACAGCCGGTGAAATTATTGGCACAAGAGGTACCTATTATATCCTAGTGGCTAGGCTGGCAACGCATCTACAATCCTCTAGTGTTACAGGTGTCCGTGAGTGGTGGGTGCTCGCTTACCATCGGGGGCATCAGGTGAGACCCACTTGCTCGTTTGCCTTCTTTGTCGTAAAAAATAATGAGCACAGGAATCGGAACCAGTTTTTGAATACCGCTTAATCTGTTATCGGAGGGAACTAAATTAAAAGTATAAAAATAATTAAATTCCGGTGATCGGTTAATAAACGAGATTTTGGAGCTCACTCTCACCGATACGAAACCGGTTTAATCAAAGCAGCACCCCCATCGCACCGCATGCGCAGGGTCACGCCGCGATTCTCATTCTATCTCTCCATGCGCTGGCTACAGATAATGTTTGAAGAGCGACGACAAGAGATGGCGTTACAACCCATAGTTAACCGGTTAATTTCGCTCAAAAAAAACTTGAATTGGTGCGAAACGTTATTTAATAACCAGTTAAAAGGTAATCATTTCGGTTTCCGTTATTGATCCCAAACCGGTTTAAATAAATAATTTAACTAATAAAATATAACTGTCGCATGAAATCAGGAGCGTTCTCGTAATGACGGCTCAAAATGTAATGAGCGGGCAGCGCATTAGCAGTCGCGGGGCTTCGGCTGCGCTAACTCAATTTATTTTGAGCTTCCGAACTGCAGTAGCTTCACTCCGTATGTTGGCTTGGTAATAAATTCGAGCGTTAAAGAAATCTGTCTTAAATCGTAAATTATTTTATTAATTTATTTGTTCAAGTCACAGACACGTGAAAACGCGGCAAAGCTGAAATGGGACTGGCTTGGTCATGTTTTCCGTATGCCGTTATGGGCCAAGACAACCAAGTGAACCTAGATGGCGATGGCGGGACGAGTTGGACACCTTAAGGGACTGGACACGTCCCGCAGCAGACCGAGAGCAGTGGAAGCGTTGGGGGGAGGCCTTTGCTCAGCAGTTGGACCCAATAGGCTCATCATAATTATAATTTTTAGTCAATCATAATGTCGGTTCTGTTCATTCTATTTGTTAACTTAGTTACGTATAGCTAGTTTAGTATACTTATCTGTGTATCGTTCCGTGAGCCACATACGTAAATGTATTTTTTGACAAAATTATGAAATTTTGGGTATTTCTGAATTAAAATGAACTATCTGAACTCATTTAGACCGTTCCCGTAAAAAACCGACAAGCAGAGTCGCGGGTAACTTATATTTACTTAGATACATTACGTTACTTACTTTACTATACTTTTTATTATTTTACTAATAATTTAATAAAACCATAACGACTACGTCTGTGTCTGGAATCGAACCGGCGACCCACCGTACTGTTAACTGCTGCGCCTGCCGCCATGTTTAGCTGTATTTTGTGCTTCGGCAAATCTTGTTAGCGGCCTCGAACCAGCACTGTTACGCAACAACTCACCCGGTGGAGACTTAGCCCGTATGCTACTCTTTTATACAGACATACATACATATATCACGTCTTTATCCCTTACGGGGTAGACAGAGCTTAAGGTAACAAACCCTTTAGCATGATTAAGGGTGCCGAAAGCTGATTTCCAGTGTGACCTTGCCTAAAACTAAAATTGCGACGACAACACGAGCGTCAGTGACAATAAGAAATAAACAAGGCAACACTTCAGCGATCCAATTGTAATTAATTGTATATTTAGTTAAACATTTCTTCCATCTCGGAGCAAAGAAAAAACAAAGGATGTACCAGTTGTTGCTCCTCTTCCCGTGCAGGTGGTAAAAGCCCATCGAGGGATTGGGCGAAAATCTTAGGGATCATGTTATATAGGCGATGTGGCTAGCAATAGCAACCCATCACTGTTTTGATTCCCCTTTCCATCCATACGCCCACAATCATGCTAAACGTGGTCTTTGGGTCTTTTCACCTTAGGCTCTGTCTACCCCGTAAGGGATAAAGACGTGATTTATGTATGTATGTTTAGTTAACCCTACGTTTGTTATTTGAAATCTTCCATGCTCTCCAGATAAAATATTATAGGAATTTGATTTCCGAAGCTACCCAATCTCGACTAAACAAACAGCCAAGTTCTAAAAATGCAACAAAACGTGTCGCTATGTTTACTGCTTTCAATACGTCTGTATGAGCACTGATCGGCGCTGCCACCGACCTCCAATACTGGAAGTGAGACAGACCTATTTAATGAGATAAATATAATTTAACTAGCTTCTGCCCGCGACTTCGTCTGCGTAGAAATAAACATAAAACTCCTCCTCTTGAATCACTCTATCTATTAAAAAAACGCATCAAAATCCGTTGTGTAGTTTTGAAGATAAAAGAAAGAAAGAAAGAAAGAAAGAAAAAAATTTAGATATAAGCATACAAGGGACATAGGGACAGAGAAAGCGACTTTATTTTATACTATGTAGTGATTATAATTTAGTTTTTAATTATGTGCACTTGATGGTCCCATCGGAAGACCAGCGCTGGCTGCAAGGCCAGCATTATGCTGAGATGGGACTATTTCGTGATGTATGTCCTTAGGTTTACTTCTTTTTTGTTTTTGTAATTTGATTATCTATGTCACGAATAAATGTTTCATTTCTTTCTTTCTTTCTTTCTTTCTTTACTAGATATATCTACTATTTAAATTTCCAAACGACACTGAAAATTAGAACACATAGAAAAATCCGAAAAGTAAAGCTGTGGCCGGGAATCGAACCCGGATCCTCGTCATTCCGTGACTCGTGCCCCTACACCACCCATAGCAGGTGGGTAAGCCTTCGAATTTTTCTATCTGTTACTAGCAGTCACGTGACATTGATACTTGCTGTAATCTGTTTGAATGATACTATTTGACACTTGACTAGGCATTCGTTGCTACAAAAATTTACACGAAGCTCTTTTATAGCTTGGCCATGACTTTGTGACAGTTTGTCACAATTATTGGTACAAATTTCGTCGCAGGGTCGATCGACCTTAAAATATTTTTCTTATTGCTCTATATTTAAGTAGTCCAGTGAGCCACAACTGTTGTTATTAATTTGGTCAACTTAATAATTCTAACAATCTCTGTTTAAAAGAAGTATTTTTTTCATAATTACACAAACGGATAACTCACGTATAAAAGTCGAGTGGTGCTCGACATCTTTCGGACTAGTTCGTAGTCTCGAAGGTCAATGAGCAGACCATCAGTCCGTTGGTCAGATGACATCTGTCATTCGGCTGGAAAACTGTGGATGACGCTGGCAAGGGACCGGGCAAAGTGGCGTGAAAACGAAGAGGCCTTTACTCAGCAGTGGGTGGATGTGGGCTGATTAGATAGAAGGAAAATAAAATCCCGTTTCCCGGCATCAAAAGCTTAGTTCACGGCATGTCTCTTCCCGTCTCCTTCCTACATCTGCGCGCGCCGCTCGCCGCAGTTTCGCGATTATTCGCGACTATTCGCCGGACACTATCGGCCGCTGTCGGAAGCCGTCGCGGAACTTCGTGCGTTTCCGTACGTGGACAATAATCACCTGATATTTTTATTAGAGAAGTTAATACTGGCGGAGTTGAGCATGTGGTTTTCTATCGAGGGCGTGTTTAGTTTCTAATCTGTTTACGTTAGGTTAGAGAGAGATAGTCAAAGTAACACATTAATTGGCTGATCGAGCGGGAAGAGCGAGCGAAGAATTTCCATTTCAATACGTACAAAGGGGGAGACAAAGTGTAGGGCTTTAAGACCTTAGGGCATATGGGTGGAGAACAGAATCAAAATAAAGAAGACAAAAGTCATGTTTAGAGCTGTATAAAGGTCGTTGCATAGCTGCCTGTGTTACCAATATCAAAACGGAGAAAGCTTGAAAAAATAAAGACGAGAAGGAATCTTAAAAAAAAACATTAGACACGTGTATTTTGCCACACTTGATGACGTCATCTTCACAACACAAAAACAGCAAAATCTTTGAGCACTCTCCAATCACCATTGAAACGCAAATCAAAGCCAAAGCCCTAAAGCTTCGAAGCTTGCGCGTGCGCTGTCCCAAATTGTAAATTGAATTTTCGCCCAGAACTTTTAAAGCGGATCATCAAATTTTTAACGTTGGCCATCCAACGCCCAGTTTCCACTGTTATGAGTTACTATTGGTTCTCGAATCATTTTCACTCGTGAAATAATAAAACATTGGAGGTAGGACCTTGTGTTGGGTCCGTTCTGATCGCCACCACCATTTAAAGAAAGAAAGAAAGAAAGAAAGAAGAAATTTATTCCTTTTTGCAAGACACACAAATATAAGATAATATACACAATTTTATAGAAAATAGAAAATAAACATTTACGCACAAGATTGGCTGTCTAGCATGTGACTAGCGGGGTAGCAAGATAAAAGTTTTTTGTTCATTGAATGGTACTCCGCAAAGTAATTGATCCAATAAAGTCTGTAAACCACCATTTTATTCGCTAATCATACCGCATAATTTAGTTGACTGACCGAGAGAGGTGCGGGCGGGTAGTGGGCCGGCCGCCCGCACCTCTCTCAGCCCCCTTTGTCGTCCCACCCCGCGCCCCTGCACCGCGCGGGCAAGGACTCATTTAAGCGGTTGATCTATAAATCTAGGCACTTTTCCATAATTATAACAACCTCCGCGTGTGGTCAAGAACTGCGGTTCGTTTTGATCCGTCCGGGGGGAAGAGCACTGCTTGGTCCGGTGCACCCTTTTTCCGTTTCCTCTTAGAGCCCGACGGAAAAGGGCGTCTTTTGACCGTGTTCTACCGTACAACGTTGCCGACATTTTGTCACAAGATTTTTGAATACAGTTATGTTTAATACGGTGACATTGGCACAATCATCGCATCAACCGATGGGGCAATACTATCCCAAAAAAATTGAGTGCGCCATTACGAAATCTACAGTAAAAAGGTACCACTGGTACGCTGTTTAGTTTCTTTCACTATGCACCCATCTCCGTGACACTCGTTATTTGAAACTCATTTGATTACATACATACATACATACCGTCACGCCTCTTTCCCACAGGGGTAGACAGAGACTACTTTGTTCCACTTGCTACGATCCTGACATAATTCTTTCGCTTCATACACAGTCATCAATCTCTTCATACATGCTCGTCGGTTTCGAGTACTCCTGACCTGACCTTTTTCCAAAACGTCTCCTATTTGGTCTCGGAATGTCCGTTTAGGCCTTCCCCTCCCAACGTAACCATTCACACTCCCCATATAGATCTCTCATTTGATTCTCACTCGATTGTCACTTGGTCCTCTCTCGACCAGCTTCGACAACCACCGCTAACGGCCAGCTAATGCGGCGCAGCGTTACGACCACTCTCTATTTATGGGCACATAAACAGCGTCGCTCACCGCCTAAGATGCTCGCCGTAACTCAGATATCGCGATGGGCGGTGGCCCTAAGGGATGTACATGACCCTGTATAACATTTACGTACAGACGCCATCAAAAAAAGCCGTGGTATAGCCTAGTGGTTTGACCTGTGGCCTCTCAAGCAGAGCGTTGTGGGTTCAAATCCGTGCGCCTATGAGTTTTTCGGAATTTATTGTGCGAGTTACATTTGAAATTTGCCATGAGCTTTTCGGTGAAGGAAAACATCGTGAGGAAACCTGCACACATCTGCGAAGAAATTCAATGGTGTGTGTTAAGTTCCCAATCCGCACTGGGCGCGCGTGGGAACTATAGCCCAAACCCTCCAATACACGGAGGAGGCCTATGCCATGAGGCACGTCGAATTACGCGACAATTTAATTATAAAAAAATAAAAAAAAACAACAACATACTTACTGAAATTGTAGCGAATTCGGAATAAAAAGGCTATATTATTATTATTAAGACCTTACCTTTAGCAGGTCGCAAGACCTTGTGGGGAGTGCCACAATAGAGAGATCTCTCTCCAGGCAGATGTCATGCCTGGGGACCGAAGTCCGAAGGAAGAGAGTTGAAAGTTGTATTTGTGCAGCCGCATTGAGAAACTTCGTTAGCGGCATGTAGAACGATGTGACAGCTGTCATTAGAACTGGCGCTAGCTACTCGTGCGTCGTAGTAGTTATGTAGAGGCCAACTAGGTGGCGCTAAGGTCGCTACAACCTTATACCTTTAGTTAGTGGGTGGAAAGACCTTATAACAGAGTCTGTGTGGGACGCTATCAACATTTCACTTGCTGCTCCGCGCCAAGCAGCAGTACCTGCGCTGCTGTGTTCCAGCGTGCTGGGTAGGACATTACTGTCACATAAGGAATTTATCTTATCCCTCTAGGCCGGCAACGCATCTGCTATACTTCGATGTTGCAGATATCTTTAGACAGGTGTTTGCTAAACATCAGGTCACTTGCTTCACTGCATATTATAAAAAAATCCACCGCCGCGTCTGTCTGCCCGTTTGTGATAAACTCTAAAACCAAAGAATGGATTTTCACGCGGTTTTCACCGATATGATTCACGAGGCAGGATATGGTATAAGTATAACGATCATTTTTGGATTCGAGACGTTTTGACTAAATGTCAAACCAAATTCACAGTATGATGAGGACCCGGGTTCGATTCCCGGCCATAACTTAACTTTTCGGATTTTTCTGTTCTATTTCTTTTCGGCTCGACCCCCCCCCCCCCCCCCCAAATACCCCACGTAATTAATGGACGCCCCCCAAGTGGCAATTCGAATTGCAACGCGTTTTCGATACGAAGGCAACCGGCGTTGATTCTCGTCGAGATTGTAATGTAAACAGAATTGTCACTTGTCATCGACAATAGTCGCTTTGGTGATAGGGGCCTGGGTTACAAATAATTCCGCGCACGAAGTCGCAAGCAACAACTATTGTACATACATACATACATATATCTATCACGTCTCCATCCCAGGGGTAGACAGGGTCTAAGGTAACAGGTACCTACAGGCCAGATTTAACAAGATTGTGAGCGTATAGGTGGAAAATGGAATCAAAATAGTGATCGGTTGCTAGCCTCATCGCCTAAAACATGATTCCTATGATTTTCGCCCATTCCCTCGATGGGCTTTTACCATCTGCGCGGGTAGACAAACAACTGGTACATTCTATGTTTTTTTCTTGCTCCCAGACCAGCATGGAAGTACACTACTACTGTATAAACACTGTAACAACTATTGTATAAAACAAAAAGCCATCGCTTAGGCATAATGTATTGCTTTTCGCACGGATTAGGATATTGTCTACATTTTAATCACTTCGAAGTCATCTCAGACACTCAGGTGATTACTCGACTAGTCAGACGCTAGTCATAAACATAATCTAGGTCTAGGCAATCAATGTCAGGCATTAAGACTAGTCTAGGGCTTAAGCAGGACGTAGATTGAGATTGAAATTGCAATGGAATGTATTTTTTTATTGTTGAAAGAAAGAAGAAATAAAGAAGACATTTATCCATTTTTGCAAGACACACAAATATAAGAGATTATACACAATTTTATAGAAAACTAGCTGACTGCAGCTGTCTAGCTGTTGCCCGCAACTTCGTCTGCATAGAATTCGTTGATCGCTATCCCGCAGGAATTTCGCAATTTTCTGGGATAAAAAGTAGCCTAGTTATTCCAGACAATAATCTATGTATGTTCCAAATTTCATCCAGATCTGTCCAGCCGTTCTGGCGTGAAAGAGTAACAAACATCCAAACATTCTCACAAACTTTCACATTTATAATATTAGTAGGATATATACACAATTTTATAGAAAACTAGCTTCTGCCCGCGACTTCGTCTGCTTAGAATTATACATAAAAACCTTCCTCTTGAATCGCTCTATCTATTAAAAAAACCGCATCAAAATCCGTTGTGTAGTTTTGAAGATATAAGCATAGATAGGGACATAGGGACAGAGAAAGCGACTTTATTTTATACTATGTAGTGATAATCAAGACATGAAAAAATAGTTTATCAGCGTTGTGTGTCTTCGCAAAAGTGAAACGGTCGCTGGCTCAGCATTGCACTGAGGTGTGAAACTGCAGCACTGATTTTCAGCCAGAACCGTCTGTGACTCGCGAAACGATACACAGATAAAATATACTACATAATCCGTAAATGTTTACGTAAACAAAGCAATAAACAGATAGAACCCGACTTATGTGTAACTAAAAAAAACATAAAGTAGGTAATTAAATAGTTTAAAATAAACAAAAAATAAAAAGGAGGGAAAACGAAATTGTTCAAAAACAACCAGGCTGGCGTATCAATGTGCAAAGTGCTGGAGGACTATTGTAAGGATTTTTGGAACGTCAATAAGTGATCCTTCGGCTTGCGAAGGTGGGCTAGCAACCCATCACTATCTTGATTCCCCTTTCCACCTACACGCCCACAATCATGCCAAACGTGGCCTTTAGGTCTTGTTACCGCTCTGTCTACACCGTAAGGGATAAAGACATGATTTATGTGAAAATAAAAGTCACTAATTTTGAACCAATAACGCTTGCAAAAGAAAATACTTTAATCAAAAAATGCTTAGGCAGCTGGTAGGAACAAGTCTAATTCTAGCCTAGGTTAGGCCGAGGACACACCTGCCGCAGCTGCCTCAGCTGTGTTCCTAATATGGCCCGCGCCTAATGGGGTGGGTTTAGTTTTAAAACCTAACGTAATACTTGACCGATCGAAAACACAAATGTGAAATGGGAGCCAAGTTCAATATTAAGAAAATGCGTCTTTGACTTTGCCGACAAAATGGGATGGGAGCCAAGTGCTACGTAGAAAATTTAGAAATTTAAGATAGGTACAAGAACATGAAACATTTTTAAATGGATTTTGATTACATTGAAACACAAAAAACTGTGATAAATAGATCTTTAAACCCACCTGCTATGGGTGGTATTAGCACGGGTCACGGAATGACGAGGATTCCGGTTCGATTCTCGGCCATAGCTTACTTTTCGGATTTTTCTGTGTTGTAATTTTTTTACATCTTTAAAGTAAACACACCATATTATTTTCAATCAATATCCCTTCGCTAATTTATCACCTACTAGCTGACCCGGCGAACTTCGTTCCGCCTAACAGTCGATTCTTTATTTTTTTTTTAATTTTTCTCTCCGTAAGAACCATCCCCATACTTCAAGGAATATTATAAAAAAAGAATTAGCGAAATCGGTTCAGCTGTTCACGAGATTTGCGCTTAGCAACACATTTTGCGATTCATTCTTATATTATAGATTATGTATTTAATCACTGCCAGTGTATCCTAAACTAATTAACCGGCGATTGGGCGCCCCCTTGATCACAAGCGCTCAATGATCATTGCTCAGTCGGCGTGCTCGCTCAATGCTCAAATGGTCAAATGCTCTTCCGCCAAACTGAGCGTGTGCTGTGGACGCTAAACGCGCTGCACGTGGTTCGATGCAGTTCACAATCGACTGCAAAAAAGATGTATTATGGTTAATTTTTGTAAGAGGTCAATGACATTGACTAACTGGCTAAACATTATTAGTTTCGGCTAGTTCGAGAAATTCACTCACATGTAGTTACATACATTATACAAATCACGTCTATATCCTTTTCGGGGTAGGCTGAGCCTATGGTAACAGGCCACGTTTAGCAAGATTGTGGGCGTATAGATGGAAAATGGAGTGATGGGTGGCTAGTCTCATCGCCTATAACATGATTCCTAATATTTTCGCCCATTCTCTCTATGGGTTTTTACCATATGCGCGGGTAGAGAAGCAACTGGTACATTCTATGTTTTTCCTTTGCTCCCAGACCAGCATGGAAGACATTGTAGTTAAGTACCATTTTTAAGTAAGGATTTTTTTAAATCTTTTTTTGCATTGAGTTTTGGTGAAGAGATAGATGGATTTAAATTTTTTTTTTCATTAGCATTATTCCTTTCTATGATGTAATAAATACTTTAAATGTCACTTTCGTGTCATTTTTGCCAAGAGTGAGCGCTGCCGGTGTCTATGGACAGTGGTGATAATTTAGTCATCATAGGTCATTTAGTTTCACCTATCTTTGCAAATAAATCACTTTGACTTTGACTTTTTAACATCAGGTGACCCGCTAGTTCGTTTGTCTGGCCTCTCTAACATAAAAAAAAAAAACATTTTTACTCACATCATAAATCTCTAGCCTTTAATTTAAAACAACAAGCGGCCGCAAGCAAAAACCGAGTAACCCGAAAATCAACAAATCCAATCGCAAACTTCAAGAGCAACGGCAGACCATGACCTTTCCCAAACGAAACGCGAAAAAAACAATGTCAACGAACGACACACACACGCGAACATGTACGCACACAGATGCAGAAAAACGGGACCGCGCCGCCTGCGCTCAAATTATGCTCGCTGCATGTTTTTGATTGTTTTTTTTTTTATTGTTACGATTGTAGATTATTATTATGGATATTTTTATGATAATGAACGACGCGGTTTTTAAAAAATATAATTATTAAAAGCCTATTGTGTCCCACTGCTGAGCAGCCTCCCAACGCTTAACGTTATATATTAACCATATTATCCTACTAATATTATGTGAAATGTGAGTATGGATGTTTGGATGTTTGTTACTCTTTCGCGCGAGAACGTTTGGACAGATCTGGACGAAATTTGGAACATAGATAGATTATAGTCTGGAACAACACATGGGCCACTTTTTATCCCGGAAAATTGCGTAATTCCTGCGGGATAGCGATAAACGAATTCTATGCAGACGAAGTTGCGGGCAACAGCTAGTATTATATACTACCTTCTGCCCGCGACTTCGTCCGCGTAGAATTAGCAGTTGACACGTTTATCGCTATCCCGCGGGATTATCCAAATCCGTCCAGTCGTTTCAGCGTGAAGAAGGAACAAACATACACACACATCGTCACATCTCCATCCTCACAAACTTTCGCATTTATAATATTAGTAGGATAGTAATCTTAAATATACATTAGTGAATGAAATGTAAATGAAATGCGAAAGTTTGTGAATATGGATGTTTGTTATTCTTTCACGCCAGAATGGCTTAAGATCAGTAGGCTTATTACCTAACTCGCTCGCAATCGCCATCGTGTTCATTTTGACAGTTCATGTGGGCTGACAATTGGCGTCGGAATCAGTTAGCTGTCACATTCATACAAGAACTGTAAAAATGAATCCGATGGCGATTGCGAGAGAGCTAGGTAATAAGCGTATAGAGTGAAGTTTAGAACATGAATAAATAGTAAATAAATATCTTGGGACAAATTACACCAATTGACCCAGCTCCAAACTAAGCAAATATTGTACTATGGGTACCAGGCAACGGATAAACATACTTATAATAAATACATACTTAAATATATACAACATCCATGACTCGGGCAGAAACAATCGTATTCATCATACAACTGTCGGTCCCGGTAGGGGATTCGAACCCGGGACCTCTAGCCTCATAGTCAGGATCACTAGCCACTAGGCTAACCGGTCGTCATAGATAGATTACCAGTCTGGAATAACACATAGGCTACTCTTTATTTCGGAAAAAGCTTAGTTCCCGCGGGATAGCGATTAACGAATTATTTTCAGACAAAGTCGCGGGCAACGGCTAGTCTAAATATAATATAATTCAAAGGTGACTGACTGACTGACTGATATAGTGATCTATCAACGCACAGCCCAAACCACTGGACGGATCGGGCTGAAATTTGGCATGCAGGTAGATGTCATGACGAAGGCATTCGCTAAGAAAGGATTTTGATCAATTCTACCCCCAAGGGGATAAAATTGGGTATGAAACTTTGTATGAAACTTGGTCAATTTTAAACGGATCGGGCTGAGACTTTGTATGCATAAAGCTACACGTAGGCATCCTCTAAGAACGGATTTCGTAATTTCTGCGGGTTAGCTATAAACGAATTCTATGCAGGCGAAGTTGCGGGCGACGGCTAGTTTAAATATAAAATAACACAAATAAATGCCTCTTTAAAGTTTATCTTTGTCTGTTCGGTTTTCGGGCTCCGTCAGGGTCGCCTGCCTCATAAATGCGAGAAATATACTTATGTTACTTCCGCGTGGGGGGAGCGAGTGCCGAAAATGTCAATTGAACTAACATAAATAAATAAATAAATAAATAAACATACTTTCTGCGATTTAAATTGTGAATGTCACATTTTTGTGTTTTACACATCTACTCAAGAGTAAACAATGCTAGTATTATTGTTTGTATGTAATGTGCTGCTCAGAGTATGTATGGAGTCATTATAGATTTAAAAAGAAATAGAAACCATTGTAAGTCTAAGTAGGTACCGTAAAATGGGGCGAGTAGGGACAAAATTGAAATTCAAACCGCGATAAAAAAACATACATATATCACGTCTTTATCCCTTACGGGGTAGACAGAGCCTAAGCTAGTCTGGGAGTAAGGAAAAAAATAGAATGCACCAGTTGCTTCTCTTCCCGCGCAAATGGTAAAAGCTCATCGAGGGAATGGACGAAAATGTTAGGTATCATGTTATAGGCGATGCGGCTAGCAACCCATCACTATTTTGATGAAATGAAAAATATAACTAACTACTTTTGCAGCAAGCTGAGCCAGAAATTAAGTAGCAAGTGAAAACACAAAATATTAGTTCTATCTCTTCTCCCCCCGCAATCCTTTCTCACCCTGTTTTACGGTAGGTACCAGTAAAGAAAACAATAAAAAACAAGGTTCAAGATAATTTGCAAAAATTGTATTATAGACCTTTTCATTTTAAACTATTGAAGTCGTGCCTCTAACGTCATAGTGCGGTAAGTAAGAAAATGAACGAACTCGAGTCACTAGCGGGCAAGAAAATAAAATGGCAGTTGTTTTGCGTCACGTCACCACAAAATGCAGAACGAATTGTGCGCCTGCGATCCGGCGCTATTATAAAAGCGCATAAGTAAAAAAATATCAACATTAACAAAATTTTCAAAAATATTTTTTTAAAAGGTGCTAGATTCAATATAGAATGCTTCTTATTTTGAAAAAATAGATTTGATTCCCGTAAGATAATGTCAACGAAAATAAAGTATAGCAAGGCAAAGAACAATAATTGATCAACATTGTAATCATCATTGTACCTATCGTGTTTTTTGTACCTACATAAGATGTAAGAAAACCTAATTTTAATATTTAATTTCCTTGCCAATTGTTTGTGGCTATCTAAACCCTTTAAAAATAAACCTTTTAGGTACAATTATGAAATAAATATCACATTGACGTCTTAATAGGCATTTATATATTGTATAAGGATACCAGTCAGTATTTCATTTTTGAGAAAAAAAAAACACAACATCCTAATAGCGCTTTGTTTGGCTTTATCTACCTTATTATCAATACATTTTCAATTAAAAAGTTTTTGGTTTTGTTTTTTATTTTTTTTCAGTTACACTATTGCTGCGGCGCGTTGGCCTATCGGCGCGGCTGAATTCGACGCGGCCTTGGCAGCGGTCATCGACGCGAGCGCATGTTTCGTGCGCAAAAATTAACGCAAATGCGCTTTTAACTTGCGCAAAACGAGTTTATAAGAATTTTATTCCTTGTTAAAGATATTTATTTTAGTTGGCTTAAAAAAAACATAGGTATCTGACCAAGGCTCTAACGTTCTTTTTTGCATTTGAGCCCATGTGGCCAGTGACACATTTCGTGCTCTAAAGCGTTTACTTTTACTTTTATGTGTAAAACGCAAAGTTGACTGACCGTTTGAACCAGAATTTAAATAAAACAAAAAACTGCATCCAACCAAACTGAGTCCACAGAGGGTCAACGGCCTTAGAAGCGTCATTCTTATATCGGCTGCATTTTGGCCGAAAGAAACAGAGTCGCTATACCCATCCTGTTCCCACTCACCGCAACCCCATTCATTTTCGTGTGCGTGATGAATACCGATTATCTCATTCTAACTTTAAATTTGCACAAGTGTGCGCTAGTGTGGTTGTGTGCGACACAAAAATTATCTGTTTAACGCTGGCTGAATATGAATCGGTTTTCGAAAAATGATTCGATGAATTTTTATTAGACTCAAATTCCAAGTACGGGGCACGCACACTCGGGCAACGCAATCGAGTTTTTACATCCTGCGTCGAACTTTATTTTTATGTAACTCATTTTATTTTTTGTTCAAATTATGTTGTGGTAGGTCGCGGATATCGTGCTGGTGTGCGTGCATACGTGTTTTGCTTTTGGTATTCTAATTTGGAACCGGTTCGCGGCGGATTTTCGTCGATTGTTATTGGCTCTTTGGATTAGAATGTTCAGTTATTGGTTTATTTTATATACCATTCGCTTTAAGGTCTCTTTTAACAGGTTTGTTGACAGGTCCCACTATGTTGCTCTATATTTTCGTGCATAAAATGTATGTATGTATAACTCTTAATTGTACATAAAACACATGAAAAAGATGAAAACAGGGCAACACAAATATGCAAAGGCGAACTTATCTCCAAAAGGGATTTCTTCCAGGTAACCTTAGAACGATTGACAGGACATGTATTAAGCAAGAGACAAAAGGTAAAAGAACTGCCGATTCGATGTACAATAAATTTGTAATGTCATTGGTTTTACAAATACTGGTAATACTTTCACGTTGGCAGCTATAGAGCGAATACTTAAATACTTAGGTATAATATGTAAATTAACCCATGGAAGATAAGTACCTGTAGCCTAGCTGTACGTGACAAATGGATGTAAATACAAGCGTTATGTTAATTTACTAATTAGGCTGTTCAAAATTATGTTATAATAAACACCGCTATATAGATTAGAAAACAATAAAAACCGCATTTTAAACCGTAAATGTTATAACTGATCAGAACTTGTGTTTGAAAATCTCTGGAATACTTAAGTTACCTACTCTCAGGCAATTCCAGTGGCGTAACTATAGGGTGGCAGAAGTGGCAAAATGCCACGGGCCCCTGGCTTTACGGGGCCCTGAACTGGCTTGATTTAGAGCACAGAAGGGGCGCTGATGCACATCTTTATATTGAGGTAGGAGCCCCATCAGAATTTGCCGCGGGCCTCAGACGCTATAGTTAAGCCACTGGGCAATTCGTTAATTAGTCAAAGTCAAAGTCAAAGTCAAAAGTGTTTTATTTGTGAAACATAGGTGATGCCTGCATATATACAGAGATGTTACATATTTTTGTGTTGCACTATGTTTTGCCGGTTGGCGTACAAAAACATTGGCTATTAAGTAGTATTAACAATTTAGGTCATCATTTAAATAATCGAGAACAGAATAATAGCATTTATTCGTAAGCAGGGTTAATAATTTACGTCTCAAAAATGGTATTGGCAGTAGTTTAAATTCTATTGCTAATTTGTCATAAACCCTTATTGCAAGAGAACATACACTTTTACGCATCAAAGCGGTTTTCCCAGGAGCTGGACATAAATCCTCCCTAAATCTTTGCCCCAAACGTTCGCTACTGTAATTGGCTTTTTTTAATAATGCTGGATTATTTTTTAATTACATAATTAATTATCAAGTTTTATAAATCTAGGTATTGCGGTAAAATCCGTTTGCCTACTTTATAAAATACTTACAAATAGAATGTTAATTGCAGACGTTAATGCATGCGTATAACAAAATTGAGATTGTTTAATCTTAGACTCTTGCTGTTTATGTTCCTCATTAATTATCATTATTTTGCTCTTAACGTTTTTAATGAAAACTAATAGGCAAAAGCTGAAGCTCAAGTTATTACAGACAACCGGATAGCCCAGTTGTTAAAGAACCTGACTATGAAGCTTGTAGTCCCGACTTTATCTCCGGTCGGGCCAGAAATTAAATTATATTATTCTATTTTTAACGTATTATTTGGTCAAATTGGAAACTTTTATTTATTTTGTATATGATTACAATGCCATGAGGCACGCCGAATTACGCGACAATTTAATAATAATAATAAAAAAAAAAAAAAAAAAAAAAAAAAACATCAACATAGGTACTTATTGAAATTGTAGCGAATTCGGAATAAAAAGGCTATAATAATAATAAAAAAATATGATTACATAAGTAGTAATTAAAATATAAACTAAGGCTACCTTAAAATAACTTAGTAAAACAAAAAATCTGCTTTGGTCGAATTAATTATTGTTCGGACTAAAATTTCTCTAACTGAAACTGGAAATAATTTGAAAAATATTGTACGTGGTGTGTGTAGAATTATAGGTTAGGTTTTTTTTATAGTTTTGCTGAAAAATCGATAATTTTTCGACAATTCGATAGAGAACTGAATTCAAGTACCTATAAGTACTATTTACCTATTTATCCATAAAAGATCATTATCATGGAATAAGCTTAGTTGAGTTTGGGGTTCGGTGTAAATTTTCAAAGATATTTATTTAACACTATCTATCTCGTATATTTATAGCTTAAACTTGTATCACTATATCTCGTTCGCACAAGGTGGCTGACCGGTACAATAAGAAGACTGCTTCCCGTCACCTGCCGCGGCAAAAACCTAGTGTTGCGGTCTGGACCGGTCTCAAGATTTAATCATACAGCTATAGATTTTTAAAAAATTAGACTTTAATGAAACTTGGTTTTTTAAAATTTAGAGTTATGTCAGTTTCGACAGAGGTCAGTTGTAATTGAAATTATATTATGCAATAGAAGTTTGAATGATGTCTCTTGAATTATTTAATTTGTTTTCGTTCGATTTCTGGTTTCATTATTTAGTTTCTTATGAGTTTTTTTTTTATTGTTAATTTAACAGTTAGGTAAACTTTAAAAGCCATCTCATAAGGGTAGGCAAATGTATATTGTCCCCTTATATATTCCCTCAACCCACTTTCCAAACCAGCGTATAGTGTAAAGAAATTCCACCATTTTCCATTTAGTACCCCACCCCATAAAACCTCGTCTATTTAAAAACGTCAACAATCTAGGCATAAAGGGGCTAAAATGGCAATTTATTTCCCGGTCATTACCCTCCACTACCCTCCTAGATTAGCAGAGAAACAAAAATGGCGCTTATTGTTTTTTTTAAAGCCCCTACGTACAAAGGGTTTGGGCCTAGGCAAGGTTCAGCCAATGACAGGCTCTGGAATAGATAGGGGTTGGGGTGTACAAGTCAGCGAAAAGCGCTTCATAGACAAATTCAGCGCTGGAGTCATCGAGGTATGCAATTAAAAAAAAAAACTTTCACGTGATTTGTGTTGTCATATTTGGGCCGAGCGGTGGTATTATGTCATACAACAATTTTTCTATTTGCAATCATTACTATATTTTATTGAATCAGGCGTTACCTTGCGGAGGTCCATTTCAATGAACAAA
The DNA here is from genome assembly GCA_932294345.1 of Pandemis cinnamomeana. NCBI lineage: Eukaryota > Metazoa > Arthropoda > Insecta > Lepidoptera > Tortricidae > Pandemis > Pandemis cinnamomeana. The sequence goes on along the minus strand of OW028724.1, from coordinate 2,661,778 downwards.
AAATATTTACCTTGCTACTCCGCTTGCTATTCAAGATAACTGTGTGCAATATATACCTATGTTGAAATATACAGTTGTGCTCACTAAACTTTGATAAATATCCTGTAGAGGGATCGAAACGCGAATGTCTGTGTGGTGTAAGGGATAATTAAACTTGTGGGTTTTGTGTTTTAGGTGGCTGAAGTGGAGGGATTACATATGAAAAACAAATACATTTTCCATCTATATCTATGCGCGCAATCTTGCTAAACGTGCCCTTGGCTCTGTCTACCCCGTAAGGGATAAAAACGTGATTTGTCGTATGTATGTAATTTGCGACGAGATGAAAGCTGCAGCCTTAATCTAAGCGAGAAAACATTATTATTATGTTATACTCTGTATTTAAAAAGTGATATTATCAACTAGTAGCTGTAAAACCGCTTTTTATCGTCCAGCGCTGTCAGCTAGCACCCGCCGGCTCCCCTAGGCCATCTCGCATTATTGCAGTTTGATGAATCGCCCGCGCGGTCATTCAACCTATATACGAATGGAAAAATTAAAAATCGTACTTACCTCCGTGTGCCCACTCGCCTGATTGAGATCGGCTTTGTTTTAAATAGTAGTTTAGTTACCGTTGTTTATTAGCTGTTTTTACTTCCATGCTGGTTTCGGAGCAAAGGAACAGCATAGAATGTAGCAGTTCTCGTCCCGCGCAGATGGTAAAAGCCCGTCGAGGGAATGGGCGAAATTCTTAAAAATCATGTTATAGGCGATGCGGTTAGCAACCCATCTCTATTTTGATTCATGCTACACGTAGTTTTTAGATTTTATTACCTCAGGATCTGTCTAAATATTACGTGATTTGAGTATGTATGTGTGTTTTTTTATACGGCAAGCAAGGCAAACGAGCGAGCGGGTTACCCGATGGTAAGTGAGTACTAATGGCCACTCTTTGCAGATGCGTTGCCAGTTTACAGCGTTAAGATAGGATATCTCACGAGAATTTATTTTCACCGGTTTTCTTACTCTCCACGCCGGAACATAGCAGCGCAAGTACTGCTAGGCGGCAGGATTAGTAATGGCGGGAGTGAGCCGGACCACCTGCAAAAAATTATAATGTAATTTTTGTTTTTAACCAAAAAGTCAAAGTTATTTATTGCCAGAACATAGTGTGGAATAAATGTGTGTGTTTTGGAATAAATCGGCGTCATATTGGAGTTTAGCCATTTTTAAATATACATAATAGGAAGGAAAGCAAGAAGTAGGTAGGTACCAAAAGGAATATACATATGTGAAATACCAAGTTAGACATACTTCATTATATTGTGTAATGTGGGACTATTTATTACCATACATACACATACACAAATCACGTCTATATCTCTCACGGGGTAGACAGAGCCTACGGTAACAGGACCTAAAGGCCACGTTTAGCATGTTTGTAGGCGTATAGGTGGAAAATGGAATCAAAATAGTGATTCCATTTTCCACCTATACGCCCACAATCTTGCTAAATGTGGCCTGTAGGTACCTGTTACCTTAGGCTCCGTCTATCACGTAAGGGATAAAGACGTGATTTGTGTATGTGTATGTATGTGTTGTTAATTAAGCAGACCTTATCTTCAATGAAATAACGAGACTTCACATGATTAAAACAGACGTAGTTAAAAACGGAATTAAAATTCCAAAACCAGAAATTAATTTAATCGCAAAACATCTTGGTCTTAAAATATAAAAAAACGTCAAGTACTAACCTACACCAACGAGTACAGGCTTCTCCACCTTGTGCTAGTGTGTGTATGCGTGTGTGCGTGCATTTCGTGAGTTCATTCACCTTACCAGTTGGGGAACTTGGAACAACAAAAGAATGGAGAGGAAAAATATTAAAGTTTTAATTAATACCTACCACCTTCCACCTATACGCCCACAGTGTCTTGCTAAACGTGGCCCGTAGGTCTTGTTACCTTAGGCTCTGTCTACCCCGTAAGGGATAAAGACGTGATTTGTGTATGTATGTATTTAATTAATAATAAAATTGTGTTATCTATACTAATATTATAAAGAGGAAAGATTTGTACCTATTTTTGTATGTTTGTATGTTTGTAATGAATAGGCTCAAAAAGTACTGGGCCGATCTGGATGAAATTTGGAACATAGATAGATTATAGTCTGGAATAACACATAGGCTACTTTTTATCCCGGAAAATTGCGTGATTCCCGCGGGATAGCGATAAACGAATTCTATGCAAACGAAGTTGCGGGCAACGGCTAGTTATGTATATTTTTGTATTGTGGTATCTTAGTAGTTCCAGGCCTTAAGTAATGAATGTTTTAGATATGCTTATTTTTCATTGCAATTGCGGTTTTTTATAAGGTAAACGATTTATATTAAGGCTTAGCAACTGTATTACAGTACTTTATATCAATTTCACCAATGGCTTTCGCCTCAGCAGCTATTCTCTATAGCTAAGTCGTTATCTATTACATTATAGCTTAGTTATTTTTTCACGCGAGAAATTCGAAATTTAAGGACCTACTAAGTATAAGAATTATACCATGTTATGATATACTGAGCAACTAAGGTACCAATGTTAATTCATTTATTTATTCATTTATTCGTATACATTTTAAGGCAGGCTAATTTTCATTTTGGTATTGGTGTTTTAAGTTGGCAGGTACATGACACCCTGTCAAGTTACATAATGCCGATACTAAAGCGATAAACTATACTAAAATCGATTAGGTACAACTATTACCTAGTTAATTACAGATTTAATATTTCATGTCAATAATAAATATTACATTAGTACAGCAATTTAATTCAGTTCAATGCCAGTTTTCTAAATATAACAGTGTAAAGTAAATTAATTAATTAACACCTCGGACGGTGATAAAGAAAGCCTCAGGTCGCATGGTCATCGCCCTCGCCTTTGACTCGTGCGATAAGTTCCTGCGATCTGAGGCATTCTTTATTTCACTATCGGAATGTACTATTTTGTGTAGCTACATACAATACAGTCTGTGAGCTCCTAGATCGACATATGAGTTTCGGATACCATCAATCCCATAAGAGTGAGTAAGACAGGAAGACACACTCGAAGATCTTGTTGAATACCTTGTCTGTCATCTTGTGCATGAATCTTTTAGCTGGCTTTTTTAGGTATGTGTCTATTTATATCTCCATTTATTATAAATGTGTGTTTCATGTATAATATATTATGTATTTCAGTACTTAGTATATTAAAATATATTCTAAATTGCACCACCTGCTCAGAATTGTTCTGTTCTCCATTCCATTATGGTTGCCTGGTAGAGATCGCTCTGTAGCGATAAGGCCGCCTATTGTTACCTTGTAATATTCTGTATACATTTTTTCTGTTTTGGTTGTTATATGTGGCACTGTACTTTTGTGAACACTCGGAAGCCGTTGAAAAATATTTAGTTGAAGCCACTCCACAGCCTCTGTCCGTCCAACATTTAACCGAGTCGCGGAGTTGCATTTTTGCCGCACGCATTATTACACGTGTGTGTCACACGCACACCATCACGCGTGTTATAAGAGCTTACGAGCGTGGTAAAAATCTGAGACGTGCGTAGGACGAATTCGGCGAACGCCGGGCAGACGGATTCGGCGAAATAATGTATAGCTATTTGATTTGCGTGAAATACGATATTATGTATTGTGGCGGTTGTTTCGTCACGTCACTTATAAAGGTATGCCAAATAGCTACACGTGTTTTCATCAGTTTGATGATCAATAAAACCTTTTCAATAATTTTATTCGAAACCTTTAACTACAGACATTATGTACCTACCTACTTTTTAAAATATATATATTGACCGTCCGCTTAAATGAGTCGTCGCCCGCGCGGTACAGGACGGCGGGATAGGACGACAAAGGGGGCCGAGAGAGGTGCGGGCGGGTAGTGCCCCCTTTGTCGTCCCCCGCGCCCCTGTACCTCGCGGGCGACGACTCATTTAAGCGGTCGGTCTCTACATGTAGGACATTTTTGGGGTGTTGAATGGTATGTTTGTCCGGGTGGAATCTTGCGACTCAATTTTGAAGCAGATATCTTCATCCGATTGAGCTGAAATTTTGCATACTTGTGTGAGTTAGTAAGTCATCATTAGGCTCTGTCTACCCCGTAAGGAATAAAGACTTTTTGTATGTATGTGTAAGTTGGATGGCACAACAGTCAATCGGACCAACCGTTGAAGAGTTCCCTCCTGCGGAGACGGTCGCTGGACCATCAGAATTTTATTCCCAGATTGTTATGTAAGTAGGAATGATGACAACGCAAGTACAGTCAACAAAAATTACAGTCAGCAAAAAAGGTTAAATCCATAATGAAATGTTTAGTGTAGATTATTGCTAGGTATTCAAACCATTCGAACGTCAAATAACTTATATGTTTTAAGAATATGTAAAACTGTATGTGACGGATGTTAAGACGGATATCACGAAGCGGCGCGAATTGCCGACAGAGGAATACATTTTATAAGCATAAAGAAAATCGACTATTTTATTTAACTATTTTAAGGCAGTTGGGCACTTTTATTGTGCAGAAATAGAGGTAAAGGCTAGTTAAAACCCTTCGGCTTGCCTTCTGATATAACTACTTGACGCCACGCCACTGGTAATAGCTCTAGCCCAGACTATTAGCCACCTCAGTGAAAAATTTCATCTAGATTTGAGAGAGAGAAAGAGAGAGAGAGAGAGAGCGAGAGAGAGAGAAATAGGTAAGTACCGATATGGTGTACATTTTTAGGATTGTAAGATTTGTAAGAAATATAAAGAAACATACACAATTGTCAAAAAAGATTAGATGTATGTTCAAAGACGAGCTTACCCCTATAAGGGATCTCTATCAGTTCTGCTCGTGCGACAAGTTCCTGCGATCTGAGACATGCTTTATTTCACGACGCGCGATGTAATGTATTGTACAGTCGAGGGCATAAATATCGATACAAACATAATCCTATTAATATTATAAATGTGAAAGTTTATGAGTATGGATGTTTGGATGTTTCTTACTCTTTCACGCCAGAACGGCTGAACAGATTTGGGCGAAATTTGGAACATAGGTAGATTATAATCTGGAATAACACAAAAGCTACTTTTTATCCCGGAAAATTGCGTATATCCTGCGAGTTAGCGATAAGCAAATTTTATGCAGACGAAGTTGCGGGCAACAGCTAGTGTCAATTACATGTGTCAGCCTTATTGTTTATGGCATAACGGTGTACCTACAGACGTTTTTGACGTATTGGTAACGTACATATATTTATGCTATTGACTACTATTTTGTCACCGACTGTACTCGTCAGCAATTAAAACTACTTTCTACTTCAGTAAATCGCGATAGTTTTATTCCTAAAGGTAGATTATTTCGTATTCACATCGATTTCCATATGAAACGGGACCATAACCTATGTCACCGTGTTCATTAAATTCAGTACACGTCGCCATTACGCGGTCTAATTGGAAGCCAAAATACAGGGGTGGATGGAGACCCGAAATAAGGGTGGACGTGGGGCCCAAGTCAAAAGCGAATGGCTGCTAAGCACACTTTAGACTCGCGATAAGACTCCGGCAAGTCGCATTACATTGCTAAAAGTAAGTACGTTGTGTTATAAATGCGAACGTTTGTGGGTGGATGTGTAAATCTTTCACGCCAAAACGGCCGAACGAATAATTCGTACCTATATGAAAAGTAGCCAAGTCAGACCTTAGGCTTCAATATTATTATCCTAAGATAATTAAGGAATTAAGCAATTTTCCGGGATAAAAAGTAGCATATGTGTTATTCCGGACTACAATCTATCTATGTTGCAAATTTCATCCAAATCTGTCTAGCCGTTCTGGCGTGAACGAGTAACAAACATCCATCCATACATGCATAGTTTCGCGTTTATAATATTAGTAGGAAGTTGCTATAAATTAAATTTCAGGACTGACCATTGAACTTGGCACCCAGTTAGATCTCACTAGCTGTTGCCCGCGACTTCGTCTGCGCAGAATTCGCTTATCGCTATCCCGCGGGAACTATGCAATTTTCCGGGACAGAAACTATCCTATGTCCTTCCTCGGGACTCAAACTATCTATATACCAAATTTCAACTAAATCGGTCGAACGGTTTAAGCGTGAAAAGGTAACAGACAGACAGACAGAGTTACTTTCACATTTATAATATTAATATACCTAGTAGGGATTTCTTTTGTCGTTGAAATAAACAACCAAGGCATATCATAATATTGAACTTTGGCTCTCATTTCACATTTAGTTTTGAGGGGATCTCTATTGATGGGAGCCTCTGTAAATGAGACAGATACTTTTGCTTCCATGCTGGTCTGGGAAGCAAAGAAAAAACATAGCATGTACCAGTTGCTTCTCCTCCCACGCACATGGTAAAAGCCCGTCGATGATAGTAGTAGATAATAGATTTTAATGATCAACAGCTAGCTAGATGAACCCGAATCTATTCAGACTGCATTGGCGAAGTGCGAGTTAAAAAATGAATGTAAATTTTTGTTGTTCCATCAATAATTACATACATACATACACAGATCACGTCTTTATCCCTTAAGGGGTAGACAGAGCCTAAGGTAACAGGTACCTACAGGCCACATTTAGCAAGATTGTGGGCGTATAGGTGGAAAATGGAATCAAAATAGTGATCGGTTGCTAGCCTCATCGCCTAAAACATGATTCCTATGATCGCCCATTCCCTCGATGGGCTTTTGCCATCTGCGCGGGTAGACAAGCAACTGGTACATTCTATGGTTTTCCTTGGTCCCAGACCAGCATGGAAGTTCAGCATCAATAATTAGTCTGATCAAAAACAATGTAGATAAATGAAACGGATGTATATTTTGTCTCATAAAATTGAAGTATACGGTTCGGTATAATTTTCGTTAGTCTTAAAGCCCGCTGCCTTTCCGTAGCTTGTGCCACGGGGAAAAACTACAGAGGTGTATTTATAGGGTCTCCACTTAACACGTCCTAATTACCGTCTCCCGAAATTTACACCGATTATACGCAGCGCCTACGCTGTTGACGAGCGCTGTGCTCGCTACAGGCGCGTAGACAAGTGCTTGTTGAATGTGGTGAGTGTTTTTAGCTGGATATCTTTTTCCGACTGCGACAGAGCTTCGAACACCGTCGGAGAGTTACGACTGTATGTTTTGAGGGTTCCGTACCCAAGGAGACCGTATTACTAAGACTCCGCTGTCCTGTTTGTCACCAGGCTGTATGTTATGTTATCCCTTTGTTTTTTTTTTTCCTGTGACATTGGAGACATCTCCAATTAATTTATTTGACGGTGGAGGCGTTTTACACCTCCACTGAACTTATTATTATTATTTAGTTTTTTATTTTGACTAGTAGAGACTTTATACATCTCTACTATTTATAGATTAATATAATTTAAGGCTCGGGGACCTTATATATCCCTTTTATAAATGTATTTAATTTAAGTAGAATTGAAGTAGGTATTCTTACTGTATTTTATTTTGAAAAAATGACTTTCTGCCAAGTTTCTTGCGGCGCATTCTTCTTGGCAATGACGGTCTTTCCGAATGCGCTGGTATAGTTTCAAAAAAACATGTATAAGAGCCCTTGGCGGCCAATTTTGCTTAGGAGCAGGGCTTGCTAACACAGGATGTTATATTCACTTGCCGAACTTTTGTACGGAAACCTCGGCGCGCGACTCTGACTTGAGCCTGGCTATAGCGTTGGTCATGTCGTGGCCTTAGATCTTGGGCGAACGCTCGCTAGCTGTCGACGTAGTTCAGCCATTCGACAAGAGATGGCGGCACATGTTAAAATTAAAACTATGTAAGTACCTACTTAATGTTTTCCCGGTAATAAGAACTCGTGATGAGAGCGAGCTACAGATTAATCATATTTGTTGTAATCAACGCGCTCCTTTCGTACTATATAACTATTTGCTAATATCATAATTTCATCAAAAAGTTTCCTATTCCAATTATACCGACCTCTTTACGCAGACAGCATTAGTGTCAACCTACAAATAAAAAAAACAACTGTCTAATGCTAACCGTTAAAACAGAGACATGAAACCAAAATAACTAATAGTATTGTTATTATTCACTTTCTTTAAGCAAAGTTTATTGTAGCACTTAAATAGAGGGCTAAGGGTCCTAATAAAGGACCTTAAAAGCTGGTTAAAGCTTTTCCTGATTTTGATATCTTTGCAGTTAAATAGTCAAGATGGCTTCGAGACGCGTGGAAGACAGCCACGTAACTGGCATCAACAGGATATTGTCTGTGAGTGGCCTGGAATGCGTCAGGTCACCACCAATATCCATGGTTTCCTCAACAGATTCAGGGGAAATAGAGGAAATTGGTAGGTATTCTGCCAGCTGATAGCCTACAGTCTCGTCAACGGCATTAGACTTGAGCTTGCTACATACATCACGCCTCTTTCCCATATAGAGGTGGCAGAGACTTTGTGCCACTTGCTAGAATCTTGACATCCACATTCATCAATCTCTTCATAAATGCTCGTCGTTTTAGTAAATGTTTTCAGACTTTTTTAACTAGAGAAAAGCAGGTGTTGTTTACGACTTTCTGTGACAACAGTGATATGACTCCAGGACCTGCTGTAGAAGAACAAAGAATGCCAACAGAAGAGGCACGACCAGAAGAAGAATCCGTAGTAACAGTAGAAGACTACTTTGAAGAGGAAAAAGAAGTATTTCCGACTCCATCTCTGCGTCACATGCTGCCTGACAAAATAAGGAAGATTGAAGAACAGAATAGAATGCATGTGCTTCCAGAGAATTTCAAGACTAAGATAGACCCTGCCGCTATACCAAAGATTGCGTTGACTCCCCAGCAGAAGTATATTGACATTATAGCTGAATTGGTTGGTTGTACGAGATACAAAAGTAGCTTAGCGGAGTTTTGGTTTTTGGACACAATGGCTAATTTGCTGAGGAGGGCGCAAGAGGATATGCTGGATAGAGGTAAGTTTCAGTTAGATGATATTACTTTTGAGATTGTCCAAAGGATACTGTGGAGAGATGCCACTGTAGAAATATCTCTTCAGGGACCTGGGGTCTTACCATGACGCGTCTTCAATTCCGAATCAAAGATGGATCGCTCGCTGTCAGATCCATACTAGAAGTATCAAAAGTGACAACTAAAATTGAATCGCATTAAGACGTCATGGTAAGGCCCCTAAGGACCAAAGTCCGAAGGAAGATACTTGGAAGTTGTATTTATGCATCCGCGTGAAGGATCTTCATTGGCGCGATGTATAACATGTGTGACGTCACCGGCGCTAGCTAATCCTGCGTCGCAGTGTCCCAGTAGTTGATGTAGTCAACTCTTTAGCGTGACAGTCGCTACAGTACTAATAAGTATTACCCGTTGCTACATTGGTACCCCATTACTATGGCTCTGGTTACCTTTCCGTCCCAGTCCTGCATCTTTTAAATTACAATGCTGTGATGGCTATGACAACTAAAAGGATCCCCTGTACAAGGAAAGTTAATTTTGTCGTTTTTTTTTGGAGTAGTGGTGCGGAACACTTTGAACTTGTAGAAAACCTAAGTAAAAGATCCTCGGTCTTCCGGGTGTATTTTGAAAGATGCATACGACAAGAACGGTACATAGATAGCCTACATTACATAATCCATAGCATAGCATGATGATGACGCTTCCATATGTCCGGTTGAGGCTATTTTTGATAACAATGATGAGTGTTGGGATCGTTACAGAAGTGCAGGCGGTACTCATGCTATGGTTCTGCGAATGGATGAAGGAGATACAGCACTTTGATGCGGCAGACCGCCAGCGCATGCTGAGAAGATTCAGAGTAAGAAATTACAGTTTACAACCATGAAAAGTATGCCAAAAATACCTTAAATCATTTTGGAAGAGCTGATACTCTACAAACTCCTGGACCGATTTTAACCAAACACAGCTAAGAACCACAGCAGGGAAACTGCGTTTCGAATGGAATCAACCGCATCCAAATAGATCTATCCGCTTGAGAGCTAGGATGCCACAGACAGACACTTACACACACACACAGACACTGAAACCCGTCTATCTAAGTCAGGGGTTAAAAGTCACTAATCCTATTAGAAAGTATTAATAGTGCTTGCATAGGCACGTTATCTTAGCCCGTTAATGTCGTGCAGCATCTTGCAGTTCTTCTGGTTTTTCTAGTGTCTATGGGTAGCAGTAATGACTGATCGCTAAGTAACCTTCTAGTAATCCACTTCTTCGTTCGCCTTCCTTGTTGCTTTGAAAATATCAAACACATGCTGGCAAATCGTAGATATATGCTATCAACAGTTAATGCATGGTTATAGCCTTTTAACCTTCCTACAGGACAACATGCTCTCAGCATCACGCTTCGTAGCTGAAGAACAGAGGCTCCCCAACCCGGAAGAAGCTGGGGTCAGGTACAAAGCTCTGGAAGAAGCTGAGGTGCCGAAGATACACACACCAAAACAGGAGTCGAGTCAGATAGTGACCTTCAAGGCCACAGCGTACGAGTGTGCTCTGAGAGATTTGCTAAAGATCATGCATTACATCTTTGATTTGTTAGTATCTTGCTAATTACTTGAGGATCTAGTTCTCATCAAAAGACCAATCTAGATGGGTCTAGGGAATGGGCGAAAATCTTAGGAATCATGTTATACGCGATGCGGTTAGCAACCCATGACAATTTTTGTTCCCCTTTCCACCTATGCGCCCACAATCTTGCTAAGCATGACCTTTCGATCTTGTAAGGCTCTGTCTACCCTGTAAAGGATAAAGAAGTGATTTATGTATGTATGTAACGTAAGTGCACCAATGATCGATAGGTACTTTGAGGAGATGGTGTGTTTTGTTGTAAAATTTAGAAGGAAATTGCTATTTCAATATGGTTAAATATATTCTTGAGATCATGATTCCTATAATTTTCGCCCATTCCTTCGATGGGCTTTTCCCAAAGTGAAGCCACTGGTACATTCTGTGGTTTTTCTTTGCTCCCAGACTAGTATGGAAGAACAAAACTACGATGAAAATTTTTATACGGGAGTGTTCAATCACACTAACTCTGAAACCACCTGCAATATCCCGGTGTAATTCTGAGGGACCTTGTTTATCCATTTCAGATTCAGCACAGACTACCAGTTTGACTTAGTCCGGTCTATTTTCACGTACACGCCGGAGTATAACCTGATCGATGCACCGTTCCAACTGCAGAATCCTAAGCGCTTATACGCACCGTTGAAATTCAAACCGAAGAAGGAGAAACCGGTGAAGAAGGACGCTAAAGCTGTCAAGGGGAAAGGGAAGAAAGACGTGGACACTGAAGAGTATCTGGCGCTGATGGAGGTAGTAATCCTGTAGATGCGCCTCCTGGGGCTCCGTAGAATGACAACACAGGATAGGGCACACCAACATATCTTCTATCTATAGAAGAAAGTCATGTTAGTTACACTATTTATAACTCGAGAACGGCTGAACCGATTTGGCTGAAAATTGGTAGGGTAGCTTAGAACCAGGAGACGGACATAGAATACTTTTTATCCCGATTTTCCCGCGGGTTTGGAAAATTCCGAAATGTTGTACTAATAAAGTTACAGACATTAAATTTAGCATGCCTACACATTATTCCTTGATTAGTATAAAGATGCACTTACCGAGGAATTTTCCAAATTTCCCACGGGATAAAAACACGAGGTAAATAATTAAGACTATAATTAGTAGATAATGTTCCTAGACGATCACGTAGGTGTTCTAAGAAGAGATTTTCTGAATTTCCCACGGGATAGGAAATCAAAACCTTATACTTGGAGACAAGAGTGGTTGTATGGGGTATGTCGTCACTCTGACGTTATCTGCGCGGACAAAGTCGCGGGCAAAAGCTAGTAATAAAGATATAACAAAAGTAATAGAATATTAACAATAAATCAATGTAATAAACTGTAAAGGCAATTAAGTTAGGGAGCTATATTGAGGATCGACTGCAGCAGCAAGGGCTAGTTCGTGAGACGTCGGCGACGCTGGTTCGAAGGCGAATGCCTTCATTCCGAATGCCGAGGACCTTTCCTCGACATTTCGAATGGCCGCCCAGTTCCACGCGCCGGTAACAAGGTCACGTGACAGCTAGTTACAGATAAAAAAAATTCGAAGTCTTACCCATCTGCTATGGTCTCGGAATGACGAGGATCCGTGTTTGATTCCCGCGGCCATAACTTTACTTTTCGGATTTACCTGTTCCAATTTTAATGAGACGATATAATACGATAGGTATCGAAGGTTTCATAATGACCAATATTACATCGCTGATTAAATACAAAAGCGACACATTTCAAAATCGGACACTTACATTTGAAACTTTATAATGACCGGCTTTTGTTTTTAGATGCAATGCCGAATGATTTTGGAATGCGTCGCTTTTGTATTTAATCAACGACATATATGTGGAAGCTAGTTCATACCCATGTGGGGCAAACGAAGATATGGTTTTTCCTTCGCAGTTGAAAGCCAAGGAAGAGCGCGAGCTTGATGAGCTAGAGGAGCTGGAACGCGAAGCCTGGAACCGTAAGAGCCACATCCTGCCACTCGGCTTCGCGGCCACGGACGAACTGTTTGACAAGTCAGTGCCAAATGCCTACTTCTATAGTCTTTCCAATCATTTATTTTCTCGATGACAGCTCCCGTAGAATGTAACTGCGCTTTTTACGCAAAAATTAACTTTTAAATGCGAGGTATAAAAAATATGAAGACTGCCTAATTTTGTTCCTTGATCCCATATAAATATGCATCTAAGACAAATTGAGTTCATATATGCAGTACCTAATATCTTTTTAAAGTACGATAAACAATAAACGTTCTAATAAAGTTACATTCTATGGGAATGCAAATAGTGATGTTATGATTGAAATATCGATATTGTATCGGCATTGTATATATTGAACTAGATGTGTTCCTGCGACTTTGTACACGTTGTAATTTTTACTGGGATAAAAAATAGCCTATATTACTCAGGAATAATGTAGCATTTTAATGGTGAAATATTTTTTGTTTGTCCAGTAGTTTTTAGTTTATTCATTACAAACATACTATCATTCGGCCATTTTGCACGCTTAGTAATAAATTAGCATTCAAGTCGGTTGTTTTATTGGCTCCATAGCTGAATACTTCTCAACTACTCGTATATTATATAAAATTGGATCAATATCGTATCTACTGATCACTTATTAGGTCACAACACTATAACTATCAAACTACATCTGTCATCGAGAAAATAAATGATTGGAAAGACTATATTGCATCACCAGACGCGGCGGAAGACGTCCACTGATCAAAGGCCACCCCCTTAGTTGAAACGGGTTGTTCTCCGCAAGTCGATAGTCAGTTAGCTAGTTCGTTGTAACGCCTATTCTGCGTAGCTTGTAAACACTACTCGCGTCAGCTCCTGAAGGAAGTCTAGCAGATCCACGACCCCGGTGACCCGATGTGGTGCCCCTATTGGTCGCCATCCCAGAGCATTCCGCCCCCGGTCTTCCTTCTACGCCACAATGAACGACAAAGCCAGCATCTAACGGTTTCACCACTATTCGTTTCTGTAAAGAAAAATTGTCCTTTTTTGTTACTTTTGGGGCATTTTTTTATACGATTTATGTCAGCACTAACAAACAACTAAGACGATTTTTTTTTATCGAAATTGAAGTAACTTTGATGGAAAAATAATGTAGGTACTTACGTATTTTTGAAAATATCCAGCGACACCATTTCAGAGCCAAATAGGAAATTAGGCTATACATAATTAATGTAGAGATTTATATAGTTTGATATTTTCAGATACTGGCCTCCCCCTCCCCCGGAACCTCCGCCAGCGGAGCCCGAACAGAAGAGTAAGAAGAAAGGGAAGAAGTAGCCGCCATACTATTTTCTACTGCTTTGGAAGTTAACACTCTTGAACGCCAACACGCCTAAAATGTGTACCTTTAACAAAGTGTTATGAACTTACCGTCAAGTAACGTAAGCTCTAGGCATTAGTTCAAGTTGGCGCGTGGGAATACCTACGTTAATGTGACTCTGTCATAATTAGATTCGAAAAAAGATACTAGTCATTGTCATTGCGACGTTCCAGATTTTACCGTTCTGTCTGTCTGTTACCTTTTCTCGCTTAACCCGCTAAATTTGGTATACAGATAGTTTCCGTCCTAAAGAAGGACATAAGATAATTTGTATCCCGGAAAACAGCATAGTTCTCGCCGTCATTTCTGATCGGTACAGGTGACTACGTGAGTACATGGAAAAAAAAATGCAGTAACTTCCGGCACCACCACTTTAATACGGCACTAGGTTTTTCGACATTTATTTTTAATCATCTATAAGCTATAAAAAAACCGTACATGAATAATTAGTCGTAATTCCTCCCAGAAATGACGGCATAGCGCTCAGAGTTATTTTATGATATAGTAACAGCCTTCTAAGCGTTATTCACGCTGGTCCATTTCACAGGTTAATCATTTTCAATGGCTTGTAGTCTATTAGTTTCTTTCCGAATCTAATAATGTAAGTATACCACAAGTTTGTTAAGCCATTGGCATTTAAAGGGTTAGCAGAGCTTCCGCATATAATTTAAGGTACTTAATTAAATAAAAATAATGTTAATTCGATTACAGACATTTTATTATCTATTCGACATTCGATATAATATCAAGTTGCACTGCACAACTAGCACAAGAGCGTGCGCGAAACACATTGTCTCTTTCTAGAACGAGCAATAAGAAAAAGATGGGTAGCCTCTCACGCGCTCTTGTGGCAGTCTGGCTGTAGAGGTATACAACGTACAAGAATAACGTCTTTTTTAATACATAGCTTTGAAATAGTGCCGATCCTATGTACAATTAAAAGTATCAAATAAGTAGGCTTAAATCTAACTCGCTCGCAATCGCCATCGTGTTCATTTTGACAATTCTTGTATGAATGTGACAGCTAGATTCTGACGCCAATTGTCAGCCCATACATGAACTGTCAAAACGAACGCGATGGCGATTGCGAGCGAGTTAGATAAAGCCTACTATTCACGAAAACTATGGAAACTGCCCTGTATCGAAATCCAAATTCCATTCAGCGAAACGACAAACTGTGAATTTGTCAAATGTATACACTCGGAAGCAAAGAAACGGTCACTTTACATAGAACTTTCTACGGAAGTGACCCGGTTTCTTTGCTCTCGAGTATAGTCAGTTGCACCTGGTACTGTAGCAATTTTTTTAAATGTAACCAACGATTTTGACGTATATTTAACAGAAAACTAATGAAACACTATGTCTGAACCGTCGGTTATAGTCAAAGTTATTGCTAACATAATTTAATGCAACTCACGCTAAGCCAACTGATACCAGGCAACGGATAAACATACTTATAATAATGTAGATAAATACATACACATGACCCAGCGACACATGTTGATAACAGTAGCAATTTCCACGTCTCAAAAAGAACTTTTTAGTAATTAACGTTTCTCTATTATTATGACATCGAGACGACACATAATTATATCAAGATACAATTAAAAAAAACACTAATATAAATAAAAAAAACTTGCGGAAGAAAAATAGCTTTCTAAATTCATAATTTCATAACTGGCCTAGTATATTTGAATTATAACTTATAACTAAACGAATCTAACTTTAAAATGGCGTCTATACAATATCAATAAATTATTTACAATTCTTAATAATTAGGATATCACTTACATTTGGTTAATTATAATTATGTCGAAACAATTTGGTACCGAGTGACATGAGCAGACAGTTTTGAGCATAATCTTTGAAACGATCGAATTGAATTCATAAAACACCATAAATATATAAAATTTACACCGTTTTCAAAGAAAGAAAAAGTTAAAATAAAGAGCTGGTAAAACTGTCCATTCCATTTAATTAAAAGATAATTGGCAGTGTGATGTGTATTTCAATATAGTACACACGACAATATAATCAGGTAAGCACCTACGCACGCTCGCGCCGTATCTATCCTGCTTACCGAATAGCTTTGCTGTGTGTACATATATTTTCCTGATTGTCTCGGTTAGATAAATTGATTGATAGTTTGAAGGACTTTTAACGAGATCAAAATATGTTATGGGGACTTTCATGTCATTACAAATAATAGACAGTACCTAAAAATTTCAAATACCCATGTTAAAATTATGATTTAAATTATTTTACATAGGTATATCAACTTTCACCATGAAACTACCGTGAAACAATCATGATTACACAAACGTCCGAAACATGTCGAGCAACATTCGACTTTTATACGAGAGTTTGTGTAATTATGTGTGTCATAAATGTCATAATTTCACATCGTTACGTCAATAAATGCAGTCTATGCAAATACAAGATAAATATAACAAGGAAGACTTATAGATTTAAATTATTGACATAAAGGGTCCATTACATAATATATAACTAGACACGCAATCCCGGTGTAAGATCGTTTGACAGAAAAACTTTTGACAAATGTTATCATTTGACAACCCTCAAAAACCATAAACTTTAAAAAAATAATATATTAATGTCAAAAATGTATTGTAAACCTTTTGACTGCTCACAATACATTATACTTAGCAGAAAATAAGGGGTTGGCAAATGAATTAGTTGTCGAACATTTGTCGAACAAATTTTAATGAACCCATGCACCTTACGTTGTAAACAGAGCCTAAGGAAACAAAAAATTGAAATAATTGGTAATATAGTAATTGTTATGTCTATATTGGAAAATGGCTTTATTTTGAGATTCACATAATAAATGCACGCAATTTTAACCTCTAGTAAATGATTTTTAATTAGAAAAATGAGATGAGATCTTTATATCCATTTCAATGGACATGTCACTGGATCATTCTAACTCGAAGGTTACCGAGGTGCTAATACTAAAAAGTTGCACCAGTTCGGCCAACCAGAGTACTGCTACTAGAGGGATTCACTTGACCGATGAAGAATACAATATCTCCAAATCTTTCCCGAGTATTTCAGCAAATGGTTGGGTTAGTTCAACGGACCCCTCCAAAGATATTTCACTTATATTTTTGAATTTCGAAACGACACTAAAAATTAGAACACAGAAAAATCCGAAAAGTAAAGCTATGGCCGGGAATAGAGCCCGAATCCTCGTCATTCCGTGACGCGTGCACCCATAGCAGGTGGGTAAGCCTTCGAATTTTTGTGTTACTAGCTGTCACGTGACCTTGTCACTATGTGAGCTTTTGTCGCCAAGCGTCATCTGTTTGAATGATGTCTCTCAAATATTTTTTATTCAAAATTTAGGCCCGTCGTGACATTTGTCAACTCAAAAATCCTGAAACACATTTTCAGGCCCAGTTAGTCAAACTACCCAACTACCTGGTTAAATATAACGAAACAATTTTAAGAGACGGTGTACTTCGCGTACCATGTACCCTGTGTTGTTTCTCGAAGCAATGTACACATGGCAATATAATCAGGTAAGCACCTACGCACGCTCGCGCCGTATCTATCCTGCTTACCGAATAGCTTTGCTGTGTGTACAAGCCTAAACTAGCAACATTGTTCAAATCCCAACCGCTGATTGGTCGGTTGGGCCAGTGTTGCTACTTTCGACTTGTAAAATTAGCCACATTTAATGGATTTTAGCAAAAAAAAATGATTACTCAGAAATGTAGTGGCTAAATAAATGCAGACATTCCTGAGTGCGACGGTTAAACTATATGGAATGAGTAATGGCAGCTATCACTTAACTAACGGCTAACAAAATTGCCATATAATGTATTGTTAACATTTCTCTATGTTGATCAGTGGGGAATGTATTACATACAAGTTTCTAATTACGAAGTCGGGATAATTTTGGGATGACGATCCAGAAAAAAAGAAAATAATTATAGTGCAAAATATTCGTAACATTAACAAGCGATATCAAAGTTTAGTCTTAAAATCATTCTATGGGGTCCCAAAGAAATGTTCAAATAAGAAAAAAAAAATAAGAACAGTAAATGTATCAAGTCTAAGTTGTACAGTCAACGGCATAAATATACGTACGTCACCAAGACGTCAAAAACATCTATACACCTTTATGCCACAAACAATAAGGCCGATGACATATTTGACAAGATGGCTGTATCGATTTATGCCTTCGACTGTACCAAATCACTTTATTAGCTTTAACTATAACCAACGATTTTGTCGTAACTGTCAGAAAACCTATGAATGCCAAAATCGTAGGTTGCAGTTAATGCAACTTAGTGCAAACTTAGCGACAGCGAAAGTGCTAACAGGCATTTAATATGGGCATCATTTCTATTGCGTGTAGTAGACCCGGGTAGGATGATAAAACTACAACAGAAAAATCCGTAAAGTAAAGCTATGGCCGGGAATCGTACCCGGATCCTCATCATTCCGTGACGCGAGCTCCCCCTACACCACCCATAGCAGGTACAGCCGAGGGCATAAATATCGATACAGTCATCATGTCAAACATGTGTCACTGACTTTTTATTTGCGGAATAAAGATGTTTAGATGTTTTCGACGTCTTGCTAACGAACATAATACGTATGCCCTTGTACATAGCAAGTCATATGAGTGGTGTAGGGGTAATAGCACGCATCACGTAATCTTGAGGATCGTTTTTTTTTTTCTAACCGACTACTGCTGTTAGCCTCTAATGGCTTTTACAGCTTACCGGAGAGAAAGCGAGCCGCCAGACGGGCAGCTCAGCAAGATGAGGATCGGGGTTCCATTCCCGGCCATAGCCTTACTTTTCGTTTTTTTCTGTGTTCTAGTTTTCAGTGTCGTTTAGTAATTCGCGTGCCCGCTGCCTACCCTACACGCCACTGGATAAGGTAACTTTACTTTTAAACATTAAATGAGCATAATTTGATAATTTCACACGTCAAGCTTACCGAACGACACTTATTTGTATGAAGCTTGACACATATCGGCAGACATTGTTATTTCAAGTCAATTATTATACTTACTACCTTAAATAATTCAAATACACAGGGTGTTTGATGAACTTTCGGCAAGAACAACATAGATTTGGCCGTTGTTCACGCAATATCGAAAATATGGCACTTATTACCAAAACAATCACACAAATCTTCAAAACAGTGTCGTATAAGCAGTGCACATTTCATCAGTTCCACTAAACACCCTGTATATCTGAGCAGACTTTGTCCCGGGTTAAACCGTCTAAATCACTAAATTATGGTTACACATTAACACTTTTATAGAGCAAAATGATCTTACGACCTCCACGAATAATGGCTACGTTTCCACGTCAAGTTCACACTGTACACGTTCTCTATAACACTTCACAGTTCATTCAGTCCAATGTCTGTATTTCCCACGCGTCTAAATGCAACGACTGACCTCTGACCTGACCTGAGTACGAAATGCCTTCTGGCACTATTGGCGAACTATGTTTGTTTGAACACATGTCAGAATAAAACATCAAAACCACTAATGTATCGTGATGCTGTGAATATGTTACACTCAAGGGCATAAATATATATACATTACCAAAACGTCAAAAAGATGTACCTATAGATGACACCTTAAAGGAGCGAGCACACCGTCGCGTATAAGCTGTGACGCGTCGTAGGCGTCACGTTTTCTCACCGTATTTTCCTACATTTTACGCACCGGTGTGGTCGCTCCTTTATGCCGTAATAAGGCCGATGACATATTTTTGACATGATGGCTGAATCGATATTTATGCCCTTGACTAATCGCTAACATGAACTGTTCGTGAACAGTACAATGACTTGTGAAAACTGTTCACGAAATATGCTTTTGATTTTTTATCCTGCTCAACTTTAATTTGAACTCAGATTGCAAATTCAAAATCAAATTTAGAACAGAGCGCGAAATATAGAAACACGTTACGTTTTAATTGTGACTTTCAATTTCAAATCTGAGTTTATGATTTAGTTATGACGGTACCGAGGGTAATACCCGAATGACGGATGGACGTTTAGTTCGTAAAATATAAATTAAAAATTGTATTTTTTACATAATAATTATTCATTTAATTACTTTAACCGTCACACAATCCCCGCCTTTGTTTAAACGA
Organism: Pandemis cinnamomeana; assembly: GCA_932294345.1. NCBI lineage: Eukaryota > Metazoa > Arthropoda > Insecta > Lepidoptera > Tortricidae > Pandemis > Pandemis cinnamomeana. Next base: position 2,641,696 of record OW028724.1, on the reverse strand, counting down.
GGTTAGCGAATAAAGTAATTTAATGTAAATTATTTCACAACTAAACATACATTTATGTTAACTATTACAAATTTCTTTAAATTATCTCTTTGAATATTTAATTAAAAACCGATTGGCTGCAAAGTCGGTTTACGAACGATAGTTTGTGATAACGTCATAAAGAAAGATATTCGAACTGCTAGCTCTGACGTCACGCAAGATGATCGTGCCTCTCTTTCGCTTGCACACTCCTAACGTCACGCGGAACGTAACACAATGAGTCAAGCTTTTTCGTGAGTGCAGCCGGCATTCATCGATTTATAAGACGTTATCACGCCAAAACATAACAAAAAACGTATAATTTTTATATGCAGCGCCATCTCTGTGCACACGACAAAAACTGATTCTAATGCGAAACGAAGTTTCAGTCCCACCATAATTACGCATACCCTCCGTACCCTCAAGTACATGATTTTATGTTAATAATCCCTGCAAGGTTAGCACGAGAACGCGCGAGAGCTACTAGAACTACCCGTCCCTTTCTAGAATGAACAGTAAGAAAAAGACGGATAGTTAATCTGGCGCGCTCTCCTGCTAGGTGTGCTGTGTTGTGTGTATGTGTGTGTTATATGTGCAGCGCGGCGTGTGCGCGCGGGGGCGGCGGCTACAGCAGCGCGCGGCGGCACTCGTCCCGGTACGCGCCCGCGGTGCCCCTGTTTCATGTCTGCCATCTACGTTAGAAAGGGAAGGAAAACGTTCAGCCCTTCGATCAGAAATATCAAAGATCAGACACAATAAAATCGAAATGTCCGCGTGAATGTAATTCCGATTCTGTTCCTTCAAAGTCGGTTTTCAGCTTTCTCGAGCTGCCCTTAGAGCATATTTTAGTACCACTGTACCCGTTTCTGTCACCAGTGTCACCACCATTTGGTGGCATGTGGGAGGCTATTGAGAAGAATGTTAAAACGTCATCTAATTGTTCAGAGCCTTCAGTCAGATGCGAATCTCAACAAGTCATTTTGCATACTCGGTTACTGTACTAATGAGACTTTTAGGACCGAACCCGGACTAGCTAGTATCAATTTTATGTATCAGGCCTCCCTACCACAGGTAACGATTAAAATCAAGACCATACAAGGTCTTTAGCAGTTTGCTTACCTCGACTTCTGCAGTTCAATCTGCCCCTCGAGCGTCTTGGCTAGGTATATGACGAGAAGCTGCGCCAGCGCAACGCCGAGCGCGCCCGAAGCTATAGTGTACAGGTTACGCTCCGCCCAAGACCGCACTATCTCTATGCACCCGCTTGTCCACACGCGTTTGCTCGCCTCCGCCACCTGAAAAGAGTTCAGTGTGTTATACAAACTGACATGATCAGATCTAGAAGGCAAGAGAGAGAGGGAAGGCAAACTGCGCCTCCCATTTCCACCAGGATGAAGGCAGAGGAAGTACTGAAAGACAAAGTGACTCCTGTCCTCCAGTGGCGTGGCTATAGGGCAGGAATGACAAAATGCCACGGGTCTATAGCTCTACGGAACCTTTTTTTATTTGACTTAGTGAAAACTCATTTAAGAGTACCCCTGGGCCCAGAGGGCCCGACGGTTATGCGGGGCTCTCTCCCTCGACCTCCTTCGGGTGGGGTGAGCATACCCACTAAAAATACTACAGCGTTGCCCGCTTGCCAAGTTTAGGGTCACTTGGGATCCCAAAGATTCGAGCCGACGACGCCCCCCGGGAGCTCTACGGAGCCCTGAACTGGCTTGGACTAGAGCACTGAAGGGACGATGAAGCACTTCTTTATATTGAGGAAGGACAACGGATGAATTTGCCACGGCCCCAGACGTTATAGTTACGAAACTGCGTTTAGCCAAAGTGGCAATGATTTCTCATTATTTATGTCATATTTCTAAGAGTTCAGACGCGCGCGACGCTGCCGGAATAGTTACTTCTCTTTCACACGCAAACAGCACACGTGAAAAGCTCAATGTCATGGCGGTTGTCACCATCCAAGCTTCACTCACCGGATAATTCTGCACCCCATAGCCACACATGATGTTGACGAGCCCCGACGCAATGTCGGTAGCGTTTATGCAGCAGGAGAATGGAACCCCGCACCGCTCCACAGAGGGCGAGGAGCAATTGAAGTACTCGTTCTTGGACCAGTCCATGTAACCGTCCGAAGTCAAGCCGCAGCAGTGGAACTGGGGACATGGAACAGTCAGCGGTGCTATACATGACAGTCAAAAAGTGATTGGTATTGTTTTTAACAGACAGTGCACCGGATTTTGGGGGAACGTGGGAAGCAATAATCAAAACTGTGAACATGGCAGTTTTTCCAAGCTTTTATCTACTAGCAGGCGACTTCGTCAACGCAGAATCGTAGTTCGTAGCGTAGCTCCTTAAACTAACTGTCGCCAAATTCTTCCTTAGCGGGTGCCTATATAGTAAAACTAACTGCGTGCCAAACTTAAGCGCAATCCGCACAATGATTTGCGCTCTAAAACCAAATTTGATCTACTTCAGATGGTCGGATTGACGTGAAAATCTGGCAAATTCCAATGGACCAGACAGGATCGTTTCCACAGAAAGGAACTGTTTTAACGATTGATACATTCAAGGCCTAGTTATCTTAAGTGTCAGTTACCTATGATTGCCTCTCTATTTATTACTACGAAACAGACAAGAGACATCATAGATAACTGACACTTAAAATATCAGGCTCTTACTTAACTGGGAGCGGCGAAAAAGGTCCTTACATAGGTGAATGACAAGGCAGGTACAGTCAACAAAAAGTAGAGATAGTTATTACTTACATCGCTTTGAGCGAAGTCAATGAAGTTCTGGAGGTCGGGGTCATCCCTGTACGCGTGCAGCACTCGCTCGGTGAAGCTGAGCTCCAGAAGACCATGCAGGGATCGAGGAAAGGCAAAGCCGCAGACCGCACCTCCCATTTCCACCAGAAACAGAATGAGGAGGCAGAGAGAATACTGAAAGAGAAAAACAAAGTGACGTTTGTCTACAGTCCAGTGGTGTAGCTATACATACATAAATCACATCTTTATCCCTTACGAGGTAGACAGAGGCTAAGGTAACAAGACTAAAGTCCACGTTTAGCATGATTGGGGTATATGTGGAAGGGGGAATCAAAATAGCGACGGGTTAAGCCGTATCGCCTATAACATGATTCCTAAGATTTCCGCCCATTCCCTCGATGAGCTTTTACCTTCTGAGCGGGAAGAGACGCAACTGGTACATTCTATGTTTTTTCTTTACTCGCAGACCAGCATGGAAGACTACAAAACTGGTGAACATTGTTTAGGTCTTAAGCAATACAGGTCTCTGTTAAAAAAACGAAGCAATTCAATGGTGTGTGTGAAGACCGCAATCTGCACTGGACCCGAGTTGGAACTACCGGCCAAGTTCTCTTATGCCCAGCAGTGGGACGTATATAAGCTGGAGATGAAGAGTAGTTAGGTGTATGCTGCCGTCCTAATTCAAAAGGACCCATGTCCAAAAAAAACAGATTCTATAAATGCGTCCTTTTGAATTAGAACTGCACTAGTGTGTGTATACTTACAAATTTGAGCAAGCAGGTGTTCTCCCGCAACGCGCCGACGCAGCCCGCGAAGCTCACGACGAACACAACGCCACCTAGCAGCGCGAGCAGCAGACTGATATTCAACATCACATCGTACACCGTGTCCAACTGAAAACATACATTGTAAACATAAATACACATATCACGTCTTTATCCCTTACGGGGTAGACAGAGCCTAAGGTTACAAAACCTTAAGGCCACGTTTAGCATGGTTAAGGCGTATAGCTGGAATGGGAAATCAAAATAGTGATACCTATACCATGATTCCTAAGACTTACTTGTGGTGTATTTTGGGGGAGGGTTTAAGAAAATTAAACGACTAAAAGTACATAAAATAACCCTTAGGTACATAAGAAATCTATTTTCATTTTATGTTAGTATCTGAACTTTTCGGTGGGGGGGGGTTGAACAATTGGATAGCTGTTATTACCACTCTAATAGCTTATTTCGTCTATGTACTCACACAATCGATGTGAGAATACGTAATTTAAATTAATTAGTATTCTCACACGTATTCTTACCTTGATAAGTCCTGTTGCTTGCCATTTGTCAACGAAAGCGTATAAACCCACAGCAATCAGCAATCCTCCGAATAACTGAAAAAAAAAACAATAATAATATTAATAACTAACACATTGATTTCACCTCTTGAAAAAATAGTGTATTTTTAATAATATTATTACTTCTACAGAAATAGTTAAACTATCTACTAAGGTGATCCCTTAAGAATTTAGTATCATACACAAGCCTTTTTAACCGACTTCAAAAAAGGAAGACGTTATAAATTTGGTTGTATTTTTTTTTTTTTAATATATGAATAGGAAGGCAAACGAGCAAGTGGGTCACTTGAATATGTAGATAAAGACATGAAAGAGAGAGAGAGAAACATTTATTTACACACATTAAAATTTGAAACACAAATGTATCGCATCTCTTTTTTTTAAATCTGATATGTTATAAAATGGGTCCCACTCAGCATTTTGTTTTTTTCAGTGGGACCCAACTTATGGGATAATTTATAATTATGTGGTCTGATTACAGCCAATTTAAGGAAAAGTCACCCTTCCTCCCCACTATTTAGTCGCATGTGTGCACGGCGCTGCCACAATAAACTATCATCCTATTTCAACCAATTAAAAAAACCCTTCACAAATCATACATGTAAACCTTCCCCACTCACTATCCGATAATCTGTCCAATAGTTTCGAGTCTATCGCCAACAGACAGACAGGCGCGACGGAGGACTTCGTTTTATAATAAATATTTGACATTTTTATCTTTGGTTTGGCCTAGTTGGTAGTGAACACTGCTCTTCCCCCCGGACGGATCCGAAAACGAACCACAGCTCTTGACCACATGTGGAGGTAACCGACTCGCACCCCATGCGTTTGACCGTAATCACGCCAATGGTGCAAATGGATAAAATAATAAACTCAAATACGGTTACACTCTCACTTTTCACAAAGCTAATTATAGACGGTTCACGGAGTATCAATTAGTTACATTACATAACAGATACAGATTAGTTGTAACTGTTATAGTTTAAAATAAAGCCATGCCTTCGTCTAGCTTTTCATATCGAATCCAAGGAGCAATGGACGGAACGATTGATAGACGTCTATATGCATGTACCTACTAGCTGTTTCCCGCGGCTTCGCCTTCGGCTTCTCCAAAAAAACATTTCGTGGAACTTAAGAAGCATATTTTTTTTCTAAGGGGGCGTTCAAGTATTACGTAAGCGCTTGAGGGGTCTTTGCTTTGCTTATTTTTCATGACATGGTGGGTGGGGGGACGATATGGTGATTACGTCAGCAGTTTCAATTTGAACTGCTGCTCACGAGGTTTGAGTTGCTTGCTTCCCCAGAGTTGGATACCATAAGTCCATTGAGGCTTTATGATTGCTTTGTACAATAATGTTTTGTTATTTCATCCATGCTGGTCTGGGAGAAAAGAAAAAACATACCTACAATGTACCAGTTGCTTCTCTTACCGCGCAGATGGTAAAAGCCCATAGAGGGAATGGGAGACAACCTTAGGAATCATGTTATAGGCGATGCGGCTAGCAACCCATCACTGTTTTGATTCCCCTTGCCACCTATATGCGCCCACAATCATGCTAAACGTGGCCTTTAGATCTTGTTACCTTAGGCTCTGTCTACCCCATAAGGGAAAAAGACGTGATTGTCGACCTATCAACCAATACAAGCTCCTGTACTGCAGGTCTGCTTCTTTTCTTTTGATGTGGTTTGCCCAGGGTAATCTTCAATCTAGATCTAGATGGAGAGCGAGATATCTTACGCACGTCTCAGAGGATAGAAGCATATGAAAAAAGAAGTAGCGGAATTGGTCCAGCCGTTCTCGAGTTTAGCGCTTAGCAACATACATTTCTATTTATATAGATGACTGTGTAAGTGCATATAATTGTGTGTAGTTCTTTTATTATTGTACATAAAAACTGACTTTAACAGGAAACAGGATAAATGCCAACTTATCCCTTAAAATGATAGAATTGTTAACAGAACATAAGGAAAAAAAGTAGTAACACAATGAAGTTGAAATAAGAAACAAAAGATTCATAAAACTACCCTAAATACCTAAACAATGCCTTGTTTCATAAAATGCACATAACTATGTGCAAGTATTTCATAATAACATCCATATAGAAAAAAAAAGTCACACCCTATTGTGTGGGACTTCCACTAGGTTCCACTATTTGTATTCCCCAGATACCTACCAAAATTATAAGGAGGGGATCTAAATATTGGTGGGTTGCTAGCCGCATCACCTATAACATAGTTCTTAAGATTTTCGCCAATTCCCTTGATGGGCTAAAAGGGAGAATAGTGCATTACATTTCGAAAGTGGTGAACAGAGATTATCTTAGATCGGAGGGACTTATCGCACGAGCCAAAGGCGATGGCAGTAAATATACGACCTGAGGCTTTCTTTATCACCGCCCGAGGTGTGTATTCAATTTTACATCTTCCCCTGGCGAGGAAGCGGAAATTTTCGCTAGCGTAGCGGGCGGTAAATTGCTACTTACGCCATATTCATATGTTTCAAAGAAGGTCAATTCGGGTGAGTATAAAATAGTGTTAGATCAATAATTCACATGATGTTATCAATGCCATCCTCTTACGGATGTTCCTGATATCAAACACGGTCAAACATTGAAAGAACAATGTTTTGAGAACCTGACACTTGCTTTATTGGTATGAAGAAGGAACATTTTTCTGACAACAAAATTGCAACACATATACAAAGATAAGTTTGATACACACTGTGCACTAAAATTATCTACACTAATATTATAAAGAGGACAGAAAAAAAATCTAAATGACACTGAAAATTAGAACACAGAAAAATCCGAAAAAATAGAGCTATGGCCGGGAATCGAACCCGGATCCTTGTCATTCCGTGACGCGTGCTATACCCCTACACCACCCATAGCAGGTGGGTAAAGCCTTCGAATTTTTCTATGTGTTACTAGCTGTCACATGAACGAAATCATGAAATAAAAGCTTGTCTAAATATCTAGTCCTAAATGTGTGTATATGATATGAATAAGTGTGTTTACGTTTTGATGCTAGCTCTACATAATATACACAATAGTATAGTAATTATAGTATGACAAGATAAATAATTGTCTATTCAAAATGACACATCATTTCGCATTACTGAAAATCTTTCTTCATCAAAGTGTATAAGTATTAAGTTCATGCAGTTTTCTTTAAAATTAGCTATGCATGCAGGAAAAAAAAATTTATGACATCAATCTAGCCAACATTCCATCACAATTTTATTGTATTCTCAAATTAAGTGATTCATATTGTTATTCAATCATTCAATTCGTTTAAAAAGGAGTGCATTTGATGTCACAATAAAGGTACAAGGCTGGGCTTTCAGGGGGGGGGGGCTTTTTAGATGGGATTCAGTTTTAACCAACTGCCTTTACTTAAGTGTAGGTAGTAAGTGAAATGTATTCACATAGCACCGTAGTACTCTAGCACAATAAGGTGATATATCACTCAAGTTTAAGTGAGTAGCCTATTAGTAGTGACAGGGTTCTATAGAGGTACATGGATACATTTCCCTCAATTTATTTTAGTTTTAATTAATTAACATTTAAAAAGTGCACTTGAGCCTTGTAGAAAAACTAAGAATTAAAAAAGCTAACAATAAAGCGACACTGTATGTTTGCAACCATATTAAAAAGAAGGAAAGCTGAAGGAGTCGCACAGGCAACATAGTTTTTTTTCTTCAGTGACATTTGTTCTTAACAATGGCAACTGTATGGGGGTATAGAACAACAGTTTGTTTTACCTCGTTATTCATAAACATTATAGGCTTCTGCTAACTTAGCAATCCTGTCCTAATCTGTCACTTTAACATTTACCTTTCACAGATAAAGACAAACGATTGCTAAGTTAGCAGAAGCCTATAGCACCTTTAGGGTTAATGTATATAATATATTCTTCATCAACTTTCTACCACTAATGGGAATTTCTCTTACACAACCACAAGCTATTTACGCAAAAGTAAATTAGTATATTTGCAACAAATACAATGGATATTCTGTTATTACATACATACATACATAAATCATGTCTTTATCCCTTACGGGGTAGACAGACCCTAAAGTAACAAGACCTAAAAGCCATGTTTAGCATAATTGTGGGGGTATAGGTGGAAAGTGGAATCAAAAGTGTTGAGTTGCTTGCCGCATCGCCTATAACATGATTCCTAAGATTTTCGTCCATTCCCTTGATGGGCTTTTGCCATCTGCGCGGGAAGAGAAGCAACTGGTACATTTTATGTTTCTTCTTTACACCCAGACCAGTATGGCAGTGATTTAGTTATTATGAGAAGTTAAATGTTATATCCACAGATCCCTGACCAAATCAACTCTATCTAGACAAACTAAATTACAAATATATGGACATTAAAAAAAAATTGTAGGAACTTTTCTACTATTGTGTTAGATATTTGCAACAGTGATCAATGTTTGTCAAAGAGCACTGTAAGCTGATAGTCTTAGAGTTCAAAAACAAATGAAACTTGAGAAGTAATACAATTGAAATCCAATCATGCAACTTTCACAAAAAAGTCTAGCCAACTTAGGTTGGCTAACATTGCTGTAATCCGTAGCAAAATAAAACAATTTTAACTGGCTAAGTACTTTTCTTGAAAATGGTGGAAAATTTTAAAAGACGTATGAATTACGAAAAATAACTATATAAATCCTTTAATACTATTTTTTACACTTTTTCATTGTCATTGCTTTGTACACTAAAAAAAAAAAACAAAAAAAAAAAACAGATTACTATTGCTACACAGTCCCTCACTGGGAACTTACTAATAACTTAACAAAAATCAATCCCGATAGCCGGTATTTCATCCGATATTCACATTCAGTAAGCAAAATGTAGTCAACATCCTACAGCTAACAAAAGATAGTCAACTAATTATATTCCGCACACAACAGCGAGATAATGCCAACGGAAACAGTGTAGACATATAGCCACAGAACTGTTTCAACGTATAGTCAAACCACGACCCATCGTTACGACTCTGGGAAAATGATTCATCGTACTTTACAATGAAACAATACACACGAAAAAGGAAGAAAAACTACTTTAATGTGAAAGCTATAAGATTATTATCAATAGAAATAGTTTGTACACTGTCTGTAGCATAGAAATATTAAGTAATACTTACCCAAAATATAAAGTTTAGCACGAAAATCATATATTTAACACAGCCACTAACGTACGTAAAGTTTGGTCCCCTGCGTCTCTGCATTTTGATTTAATGTGTCATAAAATAAGTGTGATAATTGTTTATTTATATTCTCACAGAATCAGTGAGAATCTGGATGTTTGTTAATATTTACAACAATAAAAACACAAGTAATCCATTGATAGGTGACCATCAACCAGTCATTTCTTCGACAAACTGTCAGTGCGATCGGAAGCGCATAGACAAGATAGATAGTATAAAGTTCGCTACACACTAACTTTAAGTTTCATTTGACGCACATTAATAATTATTGTTTATGGTCGTAATCAACAATGTTTCTTATTGTGTTTGCTATCGGATTGTGAGAGCCCAGGAATTACAGTTTAAAGTTTTACCAATAAAGTGGTTCTCCTTATGGACCTTATTCTTGTATTCAAGAAAAATATTATCAATCGTAATGGCCTGTTGAGGTAAAGTGGCTAACGAATAAGTACATTTGATTTTCAAAAATTCTGAGACGTGCTACGATGAAGCTTTAAAATATAATAAAAGCGATTCATTTGCTTTATTTGTAAAGAAAAAAAAATGCTATGCACTTGCCGAATTCGTATAGAACCCTCGATGCGTGAGTTCGACACGCACTTAGCAAGTTTTTTCCACACCAACTTATTTATTTCAAAATCTATTAAAAACTTAGCCATTTTAGCAGAATTTTCAAATCATTTACCAGATTCGAGTTAAGGTTTATCTACCATCTTATTAGCAGCGACTGTACTTTCCATTGAACTACGTAAGTACACACACTACGCAAGGACATAAGTAGGTAAGTGTACTTACCTACGTTATCAAGCCCTCACAACTTCTATACACCTTTATGCTAGGTACTGAAGGATGGAACCAAGGCAAAAATAATCGGTTCGCACTCTTCCTTCAAACTCTGTGAAGGAAGTGCAAAAAATCGCAATTGCTTCCTAGTTTCTTCGAAGGAAGAGCCAAAGGAACTACCGCGAATGATCCGCCACGGGGCCTTAGATCCATGGGACTCCGAACTGGCTTGGCCAAAAGCACAGAAGCACGACGATGCACTTCTTTATATTGAGGAAGAGGATTCTTCATAATGATGAATGAGCCCCGGGCCCCATACATTGTAATTACGCCACTGATTATCTCCAACAAGTGGCGGACTAACAGGGGGGCCCCAAATGCCTCCGCGTTCTCCTGATCAAATCCTAAACAAGACTTTAAAAATGTGCTTGGTAGTTAGTACCTTACATAATGTCATCAAGATCAAAACACTACAGCCATCTAGAATTTTTACGCAGTAGGTACTAATATTCTTTTAACTTTGCTGAACGCGTCTAATACGCTGAGGGAGGGGATTCCCATCTCTGTGTACGGACAAAACTACATACCTATTTTTTTAAGGTGGGGGGCCTCATTTAGTTTTGTCGCCCCGGGCCTCTGATGGGCTTAGTCCGCCACTGTCTCCAACTACCTACTCGTGCGGTACACATTTCAAATCTTAGGAACCATGTTATAGGCCAGAGCTGGCGAACCAATGGCAGGCGTGCCACTGCTGGCACGCTTCAAAATAATTTGGGCACGCCAATAATAAAAAAGGTTTATTTTTGTCCATTAAATCACCAACTTAAGATTCTTTTATTTGAAATAGGGCGAAAAACGGGCAATGTGGTCATATGATGGTAAAATAACAACACACTCTTAAGACAACAGGGTCTTTGATGACAAATATTACTTTATTTGTGAAAAAATGGCACGTCCACCAAAAAAGGTTCGCTACCCCTGTTATAGGCGATGCGGCTAGTATCACTATTTTGATTCCCTTTTCCACATACGCCCACAATCATACTAAACGTGGCCTTTAGGTTTTGTTGCCCACGTAAGGGAACACGTGATTTGTGTATGTATGCATGTACTGAATTCAGTACCTCACTCCACAGTCAAGTGCATATTAAATAATAATATTTTTAAGATCTATCTTTCTGATGAACCTAAGTATGTTGTCATCTATTATCTAGTCTTGTCTTATCTTGATGGATTGATATTTAAAGCACGGTACTTTGTTTAAAAACATTGCCTTAGTGCAGTTGTTCCCGACTGCGGCGAAGCTCAAAAGGAGGGTTATATGTTTGTCGCGTATCTATATATGTATGTTCATTCGTAACTACTCAACAGCTCAACCGATTTTGACAAAAGATTCGTCATTAGACTGTTCTTGATGACGCAAGTGACGCTGGGTACCTACAATTTTTTTTTATATGTTTCTTTGTCTAGACTAATTATTGCCCGCGGCTTCACCCGCGTTTCAGATTTCTCCGGCGTAAAAAATACCTAGATATACATTACATATATAGACTACAATGCATGTTGGAAATGACGACCGTATGGTTCACCAGAGAACCGAAACACAACAGCGCAAACACTGCAACTTGGCAGCAGGACGAGCAATTAGCATGGTGGTGCCGATCCAGACGATCCCTGTACAATGTATACATACATACATACACAAATCACGTCTATATCCCTTACGGGGTAGACAGAGCCTGAGGTAACAAAACCTAAAGGCCACATTTAGCATGATTGTAGGCGTATAGCAAAAAGGAAACAAAACAGTGATGGGTTGAGCCGCATCGCCTATAACATGATTCCAAAGAATTTCGCCCATTCCCTCGATGGGCTTTTACCATCTGCGCGGGACGAGAGGCAACTGGTACATTCTATGTTTTTATTTACTCCCAGACCAGCACGGAAGTACAATATACCACCCGCAAAATGATACAAAATGTCACAGCATGACTCAGGTAAAATATTATTGGAGAATCTCAACAGGCTTCATCGCCTGAGCCATCCCTGATTGAAAGATGATAAAAGAAGAATGTCATCAGACTCAATAATAGTTATGTAAGGAAAAGGATTATTCTAAAACTGAAATAAAATAACAAATAATATACCCTGGAAATTGTCAGAAAATAAAAATAAAATACCGACTTTGTGGAGCACCATTTTTTTACGGCACTGCGCGCTTTCTTATTATTTTTCATGTATCTATCGATGGTAAAAATGCCGTACAAAAACATATGACCAAAATGTACTCACTCTACCTGCACTTTTGAATTCTCACCAGCACCCAGTTGGACAGCTTACAAGTGACGGCATAGTGCTGAATCTTATTATTTTATGCTCTTATATCGTCCTATATACGCCACTTGGTGGTTCATATGACCCACATTTTTTGTACGTGGGCCTGTAGTCTAATTATAAAACACAAGGACTCTCGGAATTTTACAGGAATATTTCGGCAGGTATGGTTGATTGGATTAGTGGGACAACACTGCTATGTGTGGTGTGAATGACGAGGATCCGGCTTCGGTTCCCGGCCAAAGCTTTACTTTTCGGATTTTTCTGTTCTAATTTTCAGTGCCGGTAACCGTAAAAGTAAACATAAATAAACAAGAAGCAAACATTCTTGATTCATTTGACAGTATGATAATGTTGTTGAGAATAACCCGGCTCCCCTTCACAAATAAATTATCATATTGATAAATTTAGATGAAGTAGTGCTTATCAAGTTATCACGTAAACACCTCACTATAAAGTCCGTGTGTCACCCTTTCCCGGTGGTAATAGGTAGCTGTATTATACCAACGATGCGGTTAGCAGTGGTCTTAAGGTAAGTAATAGAAGTAAGTCTCTATCAAAAATCTCATTCTTAAAACAATCTTTTTTTACTGACTGTATTTGCATCTTGCCGTCCTACATAATGTGTACTAAATTTCAAGTCGATCGGACCAACCGTTGAAGAGTTCCCTTATGCGGAGACGATTCTGGTTGGACCATCAGAACTCCATTGCCGGATTATTAGTATTGTATTGCCGGATTTAATCAAGTAGGTAACATTTAAGCTCAATCAATTGAAGATATCTGCTTCAAAATGGAGTCCAAAATAGGCATGTCATATTTTGTATCGTCGATCTTCGGTTTCGCGTTTGTCATCTTAATTTTTAGTCAATTTTAGGGTCATCACGTTCTGTGTTGGTCATTTTAGTTTTTAGAAGTTTTTTTTCTATAACTATTACAATTGGCATTGTTCATTTTTTTTAGTATGCTCCAATTCGAAAACCATTTCGAGGAAAACCATCAATTATCCGATTTATCTTGTCCGATTTCAAAAATACTTTATGATTGCAGATATTTTTGTAAAAGTACTTTGAACCTTTGTTTGACCGAACGACCTGGTTTTTAGACAGAATCCAGCATCGAATGTTTGCCACAAAAATGAAAAAAAAAAGTTTACCTATGGCAACTGTCACGTGTCACTGTCAAATCGACAAAACCATAGACAAAGCCGTTTTTTTTATAGCCAGCCGAACGAAGGCGATTGGGATTCTGTCTAAATTCACGAATTGTCAAACATATTTATTATTAATTAACAAAGCTACGTAAAAGCATAATATTCAAATTAGTTGCTTGAAACAGTCCATTTTTATCAAAAAAGGTGTTAAAAGCTGAGCTTAAAAAAAATGAACAATGCCAATTATACCTTCTTGACTAAACTGCATGTTGTTTCCAGTTGCATAGTGCTTGGCACCCATGCCTTGTACACAAAGCAGTCGAGGAGATTCCCTGATGACTTCCTCTTCGGAACTGCCACTGCCTCGTACCAGATCGAAGGCGCTTGGAATGAAGATGGTAATCCATGTCTTTTATTTATCAAGGAAATACGCAGACGAGATGACCGCTGACACGATGACGACGATATCATGATTAAATTTTTCAACTTCAAATAAACTTGAAGAAAAATGAGTTCTTGACCAAAAAGTCATCTATGTAACCTTCCTTTAAAATTAATACAATCGTATAAATAACGACAAAGAATTTCACCAGTTTCAAAATGTTTATTTCACAAAAACCACTTTCTAGGAAAAGGCGAGAACATCTGGGACCACATGGTCCATAACAAGCCTCACGTCATCAAAGACCAGAGCAACGGAGACGTAGCATCCGACTCCTACCACAACTACAAACGCGACGTCGAAATGATGAGAGAACTTGGCTTGGATGCCTATAGATTCTCTTTATCCTGGTCCAGAATCCTGCCTACTGGATTCTCCAACGAGATCAACCAAGCTGGCGTTGACTTTTACAACAACTACATCAACGAAATGTTGAAGTACAACATTGTGCCCATGGTGACTTTGTACCACTGGGACTTGCCGCAGAAACTGCAAGAATTAGGAGGTTTTACTAACCCCCTATTCTCGGAGTGGTTTGAGGACTACGCTCGCGTGGTTTATGAGCAATTTGGTGACAGAGTGAAGCACTGGATCACTTTCAACGAGCCTAGAGAAATTTGCTTCGAAGGTTACGGTTTCACCACCAAAGCTCCTCAGCTCAATGCTCACGGTATAGGAGAGTATCTTTGCGCCAAACACCTGGTTATAGGCCATGCTAAGGCTTACCACGCCTATAACAATGACTTCAAGACTAGCCAAGGTGGTACGTGCGGCATTACGATCAGTGTCAACTGGTTTGGACCATTGACTGACTCTGCTGAAGATGAGGCAGCGGCTGAGGTTTACCGCCAAGCACAGGTCAGTTATATAGCTATTCAAGACTACTATTGATCAAATATCTGAAGTACGCATCTAGGTAACTTCTAAACGTTTCTATCACAGTCTCAATTAAGTATAGGTACGCCCTAATATTAATGATACGAATACAATACAATACAATAACTCTTTATGGAACACCACATAAATATAACAACCAAAACAGAAAAAAGGTATACAGAATATACATGATAAAGGTATACATATTTTCACATGACTGTTTCCTTTCAGTGGGGCTTATACGCCGAACCTATTTTCTCCGAGCAAGGTGGATTCCCCAAGGAACTCTCAGAACGCGTAGCTGCTAACAGCAAAGAACAGGGATACCCCTGGTCCAGAATGCCGGAGTTTACTGACGAAGAGAAGGCTTTAGTAAAAGGATCCGCAGACTTCTTCGGAGTAAACCATTACTCGTCCTACTTAATTTCAGCCACTGACTATAAAACAGAGAACCCTGTTCCTGGTCTTCTTGATGATGCCGATGCTGGATCATTTGTGCCGGAAGATTGGCCGAAATCAGCTTCTAGTTGGTTGACTGTGAGTACAAATGTTTGATCAAACATGTTATCCGATGTCTTTGGATGTTTGTTGTCGTGAGCCGAGTGAAGTGCTTATTATCTTGAGGAAAACATTCCACGCACACAAAAGACACTTGAACTTGAGTATTTGGTTAACGTAACGTTTGATACAAGTGACTGATGTAGATTAATCTTTTTTGATATGGGGGAGGAAGTTCAAGACAGCACCAATATATTGCACACGTGCCTAAAATAGTAGCTATATTAGTAGAATCGATTTAGAGAGTCCTAGGAGCATACGAAACATTTCACAGTAGCTAGCTTTTTCCAAAAGGATCACGATGAGAAACAGGCGCGAAATAGTACCTACATAAATGGAAAACTGTGTATGTTCAAAATTGCAACAACATCACACGTTCTTTTATTTTTCAGCAAGCACCAAACAGTATTTACAACGCCCTGACCCATCTGAAATCCAAATACAACGACCCCGTTATATACATCACTGAAAATGGCTGGTCTTCTCAAGGAGGCTTAGTAGATGACGATAGGATCCAGTACTACCGTGCTGCCTTGGAGAGCGCTCTGGATGCCTTGGATGCTGGTGTCAAACTGAAGGGTTACATGGCTTGGAGTTTGATGGACAACTTTGAGTGGATGGAGGGATACACGTAAGATACCGTTGAACTTGTCTCAATGTATATTCATCTGTTTTTGAATAATTTGTATCAGGAACACCCAACGCATTGTTTTCATTTTCTACAGTTTCCAATTTTAAGTGATGAAGAGGAGGATCTCAATTCGTAGCATTCTTATTTTTTGAAGTTCACCGATAACACGATTACGGCTGGACCGATTTGGGAAATACTTTTTTGTTTAGAAGACTTTTTTAAATTGGTCTAATTACCATTGAATGAATGTCTGATGATGGGATTCTGGACAAATCGAAGGAACTCTTCAAATGTAGAAGCTTAAATTAAATTTTAAAGCCTAAATTTTCACAGTACGGTAGTGCAATGAATGGTAAATTTACGGACTCCAACTTTTTTCGGCTAAGTAGGTGTTTTGGGTGTTCGTTGAAGGCGATCGTTCTTTGTTTCTCCAAACATTTTTTCCTGTTTTGTCCTTTGTCGGCGATCGTCTTTTGTTTCTCCAAAAAAAAAAACCTGTTTTGTCCTTTGTCGTAATTTACTGAATGGAAAATTTTGACTGTTGTCTTTTGTTTCAGAGAACTTTTCGGCTTGTACGAGGTGAACTTCAGCGACCCGGCGCGCACGCGCACCCCCCGCAAGTCGGCGTTCGTCTACAAGCACATCATCAAGAACAGGGTCATCGACCACGACTACCAGCCCGAGAGCACCACCATGACCATCGACGAATGAACTGCAATATATATGTCTGAGATTTCTGAGAAAATGTTAAATAAATAATGTGATGTTACAAATTATTTTTATTACTCCCTCTATACGTGAAATGAAGCTCATGTGCATACAATTACGTAGTATTAAAAAATAATCGACGTCAATAAAATGAATGAATAAAAAACTAAACTAAACTATTATTATTCGCCATAGTTTTAGTTATAATGCCACGAAGTAAATTGGTCATACTTAGCAATTATTTCTTATAGTTACAATTACCATGATACAAACAAAATTGTATTGGTATACATATAATAATATAGTTGATTTTGATCTCATACTTATTGATAGTTACGAGGGCTGAGTACTGGGTACATCCAGCTGTTTATTGCATTTTAGAGGCTGAGTATTGAAAAAAAGTACATACATATATCACGTCTTTATCCCTTACGGGGTAGAAAGAGCCTAAGGTAACAAAACCTTAAGGCCACGTTTAGCATGATAAGGGCGTATAGGTGGAAAGGGAAATCAAAGTAGTGATGGGTTGCTAGCCGCATCGCCTATAACGTGATTCCTAAGACTTTCGCCCATTCCCTCGATGGGTTTTTACCATCTGCGCGGGAAGAGAAGCAATTGGTAAATTCTATGTTTTTTCTTTACTCCTAGAACAGCATGGAAGAAAAAAAGTGCAATTTTTTATCTTAAGTTAAATAAATATTTCGTAAAAAGCATGATTATTTTTGTCATAAATTATTTTTAAACAATAATAAACAATGAATCCAACACTATAGGTACGTTTAATTGTCCGACGTATTCTGTAGAAATGCCAACTGTTCAAACTTCTTCACTTCAAAAAAGGCTGACCACTGGTGCTTAATTTTATCCTATGACCTTACTTACGCTAGAAATAGCAATGATCAAAGTACAGACCCCTGAAGTACTCAAATTTAATGTTATCGGTGTTTACGAGTAGAATTTTCCAATATTTTGCTTTACTAATGTTTGTGTGTTTAAAAGTGTTTAAAGCATAGGTACTTAATTATTAAGATAGTTTTCTAAAGTATTCAACTATTTTAATTTAATTCCGTGATATTTCCCCGGACATATTGTGACATAAAGAGTCAAATGCTTTTGCTAGATCTCAAAAGTAGTCAGTTCATTTTTGTAATGTTACCTAAGATTTTTAGATCTTCTGGCATAAAATAACAGTATTATGTGTCATTGGGTAGCAAAATTTATTAAAGTAGTTACATTTTAGGGTTTTATCTATCTCTGCGTCCGTCTGTGTATCCGTCTTTAAGTTTGCGTAGGTATACAAATATTGAAATATTTTAGATGGATTTTCATGGAGCTGTCACAGTTAGGTTTAGTTTATCCCGGAATAACATAAACTTATTTTATAAAGTTGGATGTAGAAGTCAACATCATTATAAGATTAAAAAAAAACACTTTCCTTCAAAGTGAAATACAAGTAAATAAAGTCGTGGGTACCAGCTAGCTACGTGAGATTTAGCGTATTTATATGCCACTCTAATCATAAAACATTATGCAATGATAGTAGTTACCTACCTATATGTATTTACGTAAGTATATCACACCCAACGAGTGTCATCTTTGATCTACAGGCGGATATTTTAAGGATCGATTGTTTGCATCCTTGTTTGTCACTTTAAAGCATACTTAATTATTTACAGCGTCTAATGCAAGGATAATTTTCTTTGGACAGTAATGGTAATTATTATTTTTGTATGAAACAAACTGGGATGATTCACGAGCTCAAGGTGACACAGTACAACATGGAGCGAGCCATGCTTGGCATAACGCTGCGGGAAGAGTCCGGAACGAGCTCATTAGACAGCGCACGAAAGTGGTCGACGTGGGGCACAGAGTCGCCAAACCAATTTTTTTTTTTTTTTTTATATGAACAGGAAGGCAAACGAGCAAGTGGGTCACCTGATGGTAAGTGATCACCACTGCCCATAGACACCCGCAACTCCGGAAAGATTGCAGATGCGTTACCAACCTAGACTCTAGGTCCTAGAGGACTAAGATGAAATGCCTCTTGTGCCCGTAATTTCCCCGGCTGTCTTACTCTCCACACCGGAACACAGCAGTACAAGCACTGCTACTTAGCGGTAGGATTAGCGAGTAAGATGGTGGAAGCGATCCGGACGGACCTCGCACAAGGCCCTACCACCCGGGTAAAATGGGCGTGGGCCGGCCACGTGTGCCAACGGCATGACGAACGGTGGAGCATGCGCGTTCTGGACTGGAGACCCCGGCTAGGCAGACCACCTGCCCGATGGTCCGATGACTAAAGGAGACAGCAGGACGAGTCTGATAGACGGAAACGAGGAACCGCTCGGGATGGAGACGGATTGGAGATCGTTTGGTGGGCGTTTACACGCTGAAGAAGAGCTTTAATAATTTTAATTGATTCTTTGTTTACGCTTGTCGGGCGAGAGCTTGTCAACATGACGCTATCACCTCTTGCAACACGCAGTGTTGCCAGCAACTCCGCAACACGTTGATTCAATTTTGTTGCTAAACAGATGTTTACCATAAATACGAGGCTTAAGTTACATGCCCTGAAAATATTCGTACCTCTACCTAATTTTCTAGCACCTTATATAAGTCGATAAAATAAAAAGTTATCTGTCTTTTTTTCTTATCTGTCTATATCCCATGTTTACGTCTTTAAGTCTTGGGTGAATCATTCACTAGACAAGTAGAAAACTTCCTTCTTATGCCACATTTTCGCTATCATTAGGCATGATGATGGTCAAATGCTAGCCTGTTTTAATAATTGAAAATATACATACTTTAATATACTGAGTTTTATTTTTATTTGTTAACTAGCTTCTGCTCGCGACTTCGTCTGCGTAGAATTATACATAAAAACCTTCCTCTTGAATTACTCTATGTGATAAAAAAACCGCATCAAAATCCGTTGTGTAGTTTTGAAGATATAAGCATACACAGGGACATAGGGAAATAGGGACATAGGGACAGAGAAAGCGACTTTATTTTATACTATGTAGTGATAGTGAAGATGATGACTCTTCATTTCACACACACTTCATACATACATACATAAATTACGTCTGTATCCCCTACAGGGTTGACATAGCCTAAGGTAAAAAGACTTAAAGGCCACGTTTAGCATGATCGTGGACGTATAGGTATTGTGCGTGAAAACAGCAAAACTAAAAAAATCACCCCTAATATCCCTGCCATCACCTCACATCGGGGGTATGTGGGAATCAGTTGATCAAGAACGCAAAAAAGTTTGGTAGCTTCTCTACATAAAAAGGCCACCTCAGATTTACCAACTGCCTAATCCTGTATGTTCTTTCAAATATATTTAAAATCCACCTTTACGTCCACATTGTCTTGCTAAACGTGGCCTGTAGGTCTTGTTACCCTAGGCTCTGTCTACCCCGTCACGGATAAAGACGTGACTTGTGTATGTGTATATTTAAAAAAAAATTCAATAAGCTCCAATGCTAACTAGTAGTGGTTGTTACCAGGCAATGTCCAAATTTATCAGAATACACTATCAGCCACCCTCCCAAATTCATTTTTCGAAGATTGTGTCTCATCATCCCACTCTCTCTCAAATTATTGACTGTTAGTGTAAGAGGAAAGGCACGAAACATACTTAGAAAATCGAATTTCGGAGTATAAGGCCGGATGTGGTGAATGTCAAGTCTTGCAGGTGTCTCTGGGCGATGCTGATTACTTTCCATCTGGTGACCTGTCTGCTCGTTTTCCCCCTCTTATATAAAAAAAACATGCAGCATGGTAAGTAAAATGATCGCTTGGAGAAAATCTTTTTCAGAATAACCCGATCCTTACAAAAATAATCCGAGTGATAAAATTGGTAATAATACCAATAGCTTATCAGTCACAGATGAGGATGACAGCATCATATAAATATCTGTATATCATCTTTAAGATGATGTTGATTGGTGACTGTCTAAAGATGCGGTTAGCTGTGGTCTTGAGGTAAGTAAGCTATTTTAGTACTCATGTAAATTAAAATAATAGTCCTGCATGATTACCTTATTAAGATTTTGATTTGAATTAAATTGGCGTATCTGGCAGCTCGTACTAGCACACACGTAGTGACAGTAAACGTAGTGTAGGACGCCCTCCGGCCAGGTGGGATGACGATCTGCGAAAGGCTGCAGGCAGATGCTGGATGCGTCAAGCTAAAGACAGGGCGCTATGGCGCTCATTAGGGGAGGCCTATGTCCAGCAGTGGACTAATATAGGCTGATGATAACTAGCCAGTAACAAAGTACTGCGCACCAGCAAGCGCAGCGTGGGCCGTCCACCCACAAGGTGGACCGATGACCTCATTAAGATCGGAGGATCGCGCTGGATGCAAGCCGCTTCCAACCGGTCTTATTGGAGATCTAAAGGAGAGGCCTATGTCCAGCAGTGGACTTGTAATGGTTGAGATGATGATGATGATGATGATGATGAACAAAGTACTTGCTACTCGAGGAAACAACAGGTTCCCCCTCCCTCCATTTTCCCACTGCCAAAGTGCACGACCAGCATGACCATGAGAAACGACATGTTTCACATTAGAATGCTGGTTTTTGATGATAATTCTACTTTGTTCGCAGTTTTTTAGTGGTTGGCAGCAATGGTCTGTACACGAAGCAGTCCAGGAGGTTTCCTGATGACTTCTTGTTTGGAACAGCGACCGCAGCTTACCAGATCGAAGGGGGTTGGAATGAAGACGGTAATTTGCTGTATTTATTTGTGAAGATAGTGCATATTTTATTGAATCAGGCGTTACTTTGCGGAGGTCCATTTCAATGAACAAAAAAATTTACCTTGCTACTGCGCTACTCACGTGCAAGATAACCAAGCCTGTGTGAAATATATATGTTTTTCATGCAATCCCTCCCTCCACTGCTGCCAATAAAACACATATAAATCCCACAAACTTAAGTATCCCTTAAACCACACAAACACTGACGCGTTCGGATCCCACTACGGGATCATTATCAAAGTTTAATGAGCACAACTGTTATACATGCAAACCAATGTCGTACAACAAAACATATATATTTCACACAGGCTTGGTTATCTTGCACGTGAGTAGCAGAGTAGCAAGATACATTTTTTGTTCATTAAGATAGTGCATCTTTGTCCGTTATACAAAAAACAAGGAAAATTTTACGTAAACGAATTCGAATTAATACAGAGGCTTCACAAAAATGTAAGCATAGTATGATCACCGCTAATTTATTATTCCAATAATCGTTTGCATTTTTTCCATTATGTGCACAACAATTCAGAATTTTAACACTCAATTTTAAAAAGTTTAAGGACTTTAATATTTTCCTCAATATCAGTTAGTCGTTTTTTTATCATACTACCCGTTTAAAAAATCCATTCGACCTGAGTCACTAAGTTTCTCGTCCTCGCCTTCAACAGTATTAAGTGACACGTTATCTCGGATACAGATCTCATTTGCCTTGGGGATCGGGAGCTAAACAATGGTAATTGTAGCCTATATTGAAAAATCCCATGTTATGATTTTGTTAGATTTCCGATGTTTTGTGGTCAGCTTTAAAAAAAAAACAAAAAATGAAGTGGAAGCTAATTTATTGTTTTATAATGTGTTATTCCAGGCAAAGGCGAAAACATATGGGATTATATGGTTCACAACAGGCCATACGATATCAAAGACCAGAGTACCGGTGACGTAGCAACCGACTCCTATCACAACTACAAACGCGACGTCGAAATGATGAGAGAACTAGGCTTGGACGCGTATAGATTCTCTTTATCCTGGTCTAGGATCCTACCTACTGGGTTTTCCAATGAAATCAACCAAGGTGGCGTCGACTTCTACAACAACTACATCAACGAAATGATTAAATACAACATCGTGCCCATGGTGACTTTGTACCACTGGGACTTGCCGCAGAAACTGCAAGAATTAGGGGGTTTTGCTAACCCCTTGTTCTCAGAGTGGTTTGAAGACTATGCTCGCGTGGTTTTTGAACAATTTGGTGACAGAGTCAAGCACTGGATCACTTTTAATGAGCCTAGGGAGATCTGCTATGAAGGCTACGGTAACAATACTAAAGCACCACAAATCAATGCTCATGGTATTGGAGAGTATCTTTGTGCTAAGAATCTGGTTATAGCCCACGCTAAGGCGTATCACGCTTATACCAATGATTTCAAGGCTTCTCAAGGTGGCACATGTGGTATCACCATCAGTGTAAATTGGTTTGGACCACTGACTGACTCTGCTGAAGATGCGGCAGCAGCAGAACTTTACCGTCAAGCTCAGGTACCTTGTAATGAATCAGATGGGTATTTACTTAATTACTTAATTTGAGGATGGTCTTATTAGAATCACAATCTGTTAACTCTGATTTTTAATTTAATTAGACAATAGCTGCACATTTACTGGAATAGGTTGACAGGCGGATATAAATAGGCCTATCCAGATCGATAGGTTTTGTGCTACCAAACCAACACTGACTGTACTAGATTTTCGATCTGTCTAACGGGAACCTATCTTCCGATGCTCAATCGCTAGTCCATGACAAAACCATGTGGCTTATACAATTACAGTGGCTACTTTAGTTCTCGATCGGATCTCCTCATTTGTAATTCAGTTTTGCTGAGATACTTCAAATACAGTTTTTTCCATTCCACTTCAATGACTTTGAGCTTCGCCAAATAACTATGTTTTTTACAGTGGGGCATATACGCAGAACCCATTTTTTCGGAGCAAGGCGGTTTCCCCAAAGAACTCTCGGAACGAGTAGCCGCTAAGAGCAAAGAACAAGGATACTCTTGGTCTCGACTGCCTGAATTCTCTGATGAAGAAAAGGTCTTCGTAAAAGGAGCTTCGGACTTTTTTGGAATCAACCACTACTCTGCAACATTAGTGTCAGCTAATGAATATAAAATCAACCATCCCGCCCCTGGTTTGATGGATGACGTTGATGTTGGCACATTTGTGCCTGAAGAATGGCCGAAATCGGCGTCTGAATGGTTGGTTGTAAGTACAGTTTGATGTTTCCTTGGACACAATCCCGGAGCCAAGCTAATTACCTTATGTATACGTATACTATGTACACACAGCAAAATAATGCGGTTAGCACAGCCACGCACACGTCTATGCGTGTTGAGTATCGACATGAACGTTAAGTAGAATCTATGACATGTGAATGTGTGAGTGAGTTCGATCATAAAATCTACCCCCTAAGTACAGATTTTTTAGCAACAAGATGAATGAGCAATGTCACTGTAAATTACCTGTTTATTGAATAAACAACAACTAACTATAAAATAACAATGAAGAAAGTTACAACTATTTAAGTTAGTTTATAATAAATTAAGTAAAAAATAATTACAAATTAAATGAAAATAATCCCCGCCGGTATCGTGTCACACTCAAAGGCTGAAAATGCAATATCTCCGGTTTCAGTTACTTCTACAAAAATAATGTAAAAGTATTTTTTTTATTTAGACTGTCCTAAAAATATTTTACCTAATCTTACATTGGATATTGTCATCCCCAGTGTAAGCGAGAGAACCGAATCGAAGCTTCCTTCGACCTTGAATCTTCAAATTTATGCAATCCCACGCATTGAACTATTATTACTAGCGAAGAGTAGTTACCATCTCACTGATGCGACGATGTTATATTATTATTTCTCAACAAGTCTGAGATTCCAATTCCAAAGCAATATTCCTCACAACCAGCACGGCCATCGAAATAACATCCAAAAATGTCATTTTATTATTACTATTTTATATCCCGTTTTCTTCGGATACGAACCCGGTTCACTAAAGCAGAAGTCAAATCTTCGACCTGTCTTTGACCGCTAGGCCACCGAGGTATGCAAGTTACATGGTGAATGTATGAATTATGTTCAATCTGCGACTACTGTATTGCAATTTGTGTAAATAGCTGTTTTATGAGCTTTGAAATAAGGTTGAAATTATAATTTATTTTTTTCCGTAACTATTTAATTTTATGGTGGTTGCAGTCTATTGTATGTTTAATTTTACTCTTATATAATATGTTAAAAACGCAAACGCATTGTGTTTTCTTTTAATATAATTATTAATAGGTATGACTCTTTTTACTGGAGTTTAAAAGTTGCTAGCTGATGGCTATTTTGGTCGTTATCGTCTTAAACAATATAAAGTGTTTTCTACCCTCAAATTTCTAATAATATGATTTTGTGAACAAACAACAACTGTCACCGCTGGCAGCCATTATTAGCTGCGGGATGAACCGTGTGTTATACTTACGAACTGTTTAATTTTGCCTTTCGAATACCTTGTGATTTGCAAAACATGGATTTAAATTTATCTTTGTTGAAAAGAGCAAAACAATATAACTATTTATATAAGGAATCGCTAGGCGTTTTTTGATATGGGTAAGTAGACAAACGGTGTTAAAAACAATGACTTATTATTTTATCGGTAATGTTTTAAACAACTTTCTTTGACGAAAAATGTTTTTATTTAAACTTCATTTATTTTGCAGCGGAAGACTGTGCCATTATGGATTCACCCTTACGCAGACTTCGGACACGATAAAAATATTCGTTCTGGGCCTAAACCTGAAGCCTCATCTCCTGCCATTTGATTTGGACATTATGTAGTTGCCGCACCCGCTAGTGACCCATTTCACAGCAACAAGACACAATGCTACGTTGCAACCTGTGCGAAACCATCTGCATGCTGCAGGATTGCATTGCCGTAGACCAGCAAAAAACATGCTTTAACGGACCAGCATAGAAGAAACCTTTGCTCGTGAATATCTTGACTTTGATTATTACATCAATCAAAGTCAAATGTAGTGATTTTTAGTGATGAAGACGAAATATATTAACTTAATTAAATATATAAACACAGTAATGTTTTACAGTGCAGAACGAGTGGCAGTGTTACTTTAGGCTATGGGGTTGGATCTCATCGATGGGCCCTGGTGTCCAAATCCAAACCAAATCGAGATAGGTAGCTTAGTCGCTTCAAAGTGGAGATTATAACCCAGTGTGAAATGATGTTATTGTTAATGGCTGTCATTTAACATGTCTATTCATTTCACCACTGACTTACACGTCCGCAAATAAAACGTTTCGTTCATCTTTATCAGACTTAAACCTAATAAACCAGAATTTAAGATATTAATTATGTGTCATCTTAAAAATAGCCCTATTATGGTTGTGTATTCAATTTGCAAGATAATTATTATGTTAGTGACATAAGACTTTTTAGTAAACATAAAATCATACTGGCCTCTAAAGTGTGTGTTATTTTATGAATATTATTCTATAAGGAAAAGTGTGCAGTTTTATTTAGCTAATTTAATTACTTTTGGTAATAATAATAATAACACAAATAGAGGCTAATACAATAAAAATTAAATGTTGCAATAAACAATTTGAACCAATAATTGCATTTTATTGTTTTATTCTTTTACATCCTTTTTTTCTTGTTTTAGGTAAACATGAGTTTATTTTGAGATTAGTAATTTAAAATTGAAAACAAAAAAGATACACTTGTGCAGGATTCGAACCCGGTTCTTTAGGTTTCATAACCCTAGGTCAATACACCTGAGCCACCGCGCTTATAATACTGGTGGCAAAATTATGCTTCCATTGAACAAAATACCAGCAGGTTTGAATAACTATGCGTGAAGGTAGTCAGAAAACACAATTAGCACAGATAGGGCATTTTGTTGTGTGCGTAATAAGGCAGCGGATAAGTGCGGATGTGTGTATAGAATGACACACGTGGATAACTAGGGTGCCCACCGATTCGCTTTGCTGTGTGTACGTAGTGCTTGATTCTACTTCATTTAGCTCACATAAATATCGAGTAGGTAAGTACAGATTTTCTGTTTCTGATTTTCCAAATTGTTATATAGGTGAAAAACTTAAGTAAATGAGCTGTTGTATGTTAAGTAGTGTACCGGGGCCTTACCATGACGTCTTAATGCGATTCAATGCCGACTCAGTTCAGGTTTTAGCTGTCATTTTTAGTATGGATCTGAACTGGTTTCTAAACCGACTCTGAATTTCCCCGGAACTGATATGGGACTTGTCATTTTTCTAATTTGGAACGTCAATTCATTTACATACATCAGGTCATTTACTTAAATTTTTCACCTATACAACTTTTTTTACAAGCATGGAGTGTGATAAGTGAGCTCCACCCCCCAGACCTTCTACACTAGACTATTGCAATTCCTTGACAACCTAGAGGGCTAGGAAAACTTCATGTGTCAGTATTTTCACCGGCTGTTTCACTCTCCACCCCGGACAGCAGACAGAAGAAGATGCATAACTGATGCTTCTGTTTCACAGCAAGCCCCAGACAGCATGTACAACACCCTCACGCATTTGAAGGCCAAATACAACGACCCAATCGTATACATCACCGAAAATGGCTGGTCTTCTCGAGGAGGCTTGGAGGATGATGACAGGATCCAGTATTACCGGGCTGCTCTGGAGAGCGCTCTGGACTGTTTGGATGCAGGAGTCAGACTTCGGGGTTACATGGCTTGGAGCTTGATGGATAACTTTGAGTGGAACGCTGGATACACGTAAGACAGGAATTTCGTAAAGACCATGTCCAACTCCTTGGTTTCCCGTTTTCCTTCCCGTTTTCTCACTGCTGAGGATGACGATGTACTTGTTGTTGTTGCGGTTGTATGCAGAGTGAACTGCATCGGTTCTTTGCATGTCTTACCACCTCTGCCATCTATTTCTCATTCAATGTTTCGATACGTCTCACTGTTGGGCAACTCCCTAGCCCAGGGTACCCGAATCACGAATTTCATTCTAAGAGATCACGAACTGTACTGTCTTTTAAAGAAGTACATACATACATACACATATACATACGCAAATCACGTCTTTATCCCTAATGGGGTAGACAGAGCCTAAGGTAACAAGACCTAAAGGCCACGCTCAGCATGACTGTGGGCGTTTAGATGGAAAGGGGGAATCAAAATAGTGATGGGTTGCAAGCCGCACCGCCTATAGCATGATTCCTAAGATTTTCGCCTATTCCCTCGATGGGCTTTTACCATCTGCGCGGGAAGAGAAGCAACTGGTACATTCTATGTTTTTTCTTTACTCCCAGACCAGCATGAAAGCAAAGAAGTAGATATACTTAATGGTTGTTTTAAGGGTTCCATATCCAAAGGGTAAAAACGGGACCATTAGTAAGACTCCACTGTCCATCTGTCTTTCTGTCATCAGGCTGTACCTTATAAACCGTGATAGCTAGACAGTTGAAATTTTCACAGATGATGTATTACTGTTGCCTGCTGCTATAACAACAAATAATAAAAATCTAACCATTTTTATGTATGTCTATGTAAGCAACCAATATAAAATGACATCACACTGTCTACATTTTGCTTAGGAGGCACGGCTCTGCTGAAACTGGATTTTATTTGCCCTTGGTTAATTTGTGCGGTTTTCTTTTACAGGGAACTTCTCGGCTTGTACCAAGTGGACTTCAGCGACCCGGCGCGCACGCGCACCCCCCGCAAATCCGCGTTCGTCTACAAGCACATCATCAAGAACAGGTTCATCGACCATGACTATCAACCTGAGAGCACCACCATGACCATCGACGAATAATAATAAATTGCTCATCGATGTACATCTTTTTTTACTTTATTAGATATACCTCCCCCTAATATTACACCTCCCATTATGGTTGCATTCAAAATTGCATTACCAATGGCCTTTTTTGAAACTACAAGCGCCTTCGGAAAGAACATCATTGCCTAGAAGAATGCGCCGCAAGAAACTTGGCAGGAAGGCATAAGGTAGTAATGGGAATACGCAGTATAGACCGTCATGCAGAACTATTTAGATAGCATTCGCAATTAGACATACATACATACAAAAATCACGTCTGTATCCCTTACGGAGTAGACAGCAGAGCCTAAGGTAAAAAGGCCTAAAAGGCCACGTTCAGCATGATTGTGGGCGTATAGGTGGAAAGGAGATTCAAGATAGTGATAGGTTGATAGCCTCATCGCCTATAGCATGATTCCAACGATTTTCACTTAACCCTTCGAGACTTTTACCATCGGCGTGGGAAGGCAAACTAATCGACATGTCGACGGTGAAGAAGCAATTCCTATTTTGTAATTTCGGCTTAATATAAGATAGGAAATCTTGGTTTTTCCCCGTCGATGTGTAACCTACCCTGCCCGCCCTGACCTTCGTGCAAACACATGGTCTCTGACTGAGAATGAGAAATCTAAGCTCAAGATTTGCCAATGAGCTACGAAGCGCATGGGGGTTCAAAGAATTGATCGATTCACACTTTATACATACATATATAAATCACGTCTTTCTCCCTTTATTTGCGCTCCAAAACTCGTATCGCCGATAATGAGAAAGCAACGGCCAGGTGGGAACACTGTCACTTGGTGGGTCACCGTTGGCATGGCAGGCCCAGGCAGTGATGACGAGATGACCTAGGGCCTTACCATGACGTTTTAACTCTAAATGCGATTCCATTTCGAACCAAGGTTGGATCGATTGCTGTCAGATCCTTACTAGAAGTGAAGATGACAGCTAAAGAAACGTAATTGAATAGCATAAGATGTCATGGTCATGAATATAACTCTGGATAGAGAGATGTAGGTAGAGGTCGTGAGAGGAGGCTTTTGAATTGCAATGGGACGCCAATTTAGACAGGATAGTTGTTGCCCGCGACTTCGTCTGTGCAGGGTTCGAGCAACCCTAAATTTCCCCCTTTGTTTAACCCCCTTAGGAGTTGAATTTCTAAAAATCCCTTTTTTAATGATTGCCAGGTGCTACCTTATTTCTGTTATTGTGAAAAATTCAGGGCGTTGATTTGACACAGTCAGTCAAGATTGTTACGTTTGTTGCGACCCTAGCGCCACCTAGTTGTCCACTGCACAACTACTACGACGCACGGTAGTACCAGTAATGTTTCACTGTTCTGCATCACGCTAACGAAGGTTCTTAACGCGGATGCATAAATACAACATCCAACTCTCTTCCTTCGGACTTCAAGCCCCCAGGTATAACATCTGCCTGGAGATCTTTCTATTGTGGCACACCCCACCAGTTCGTATTTAAGATACATAATATATCAATGTCAAGAGGACGAATGTTACACGAATAGATACAAGACTTAGTATGGGGGTAAGCGGTACTTAAGATAACATAACTTGAATTTATCTTATATAAGATAACTAGCTTCTGCCCACGACTTCGTCCGTGTAGAATTAGCAATCGACATGTGCATCGCTATCCCGCGGAAACTATGCAATTTTCCGGGATAAAAAGTAGCCTATAACCTGGCCGATGATTTTCTCAACAGATTAGTAAAGTTTGCATCAAAATCCGTTGAGCCGTTTTCACGTGATGCGCTCGCAAATATACAGATAAACAGACAAAAAATCTAAAAACTGTTGAAACGTGTTCTGTTATCGATTCTAAGTATCCCCAGCCAATTTTTTTTATTATCTTCCGTACAGACTTTCGTTCGAACCTCTTCAGCTTTACTATATAGATATAGATAGTTGTCTCAATATCTATCTTTACTGATATTGTATCGTCAAGTATTGAAATGGGATTTACGTGTGCACGAGATTAACAGGTAAATAAATAGGACTGTGGGTTTTTACAGTCGATTGACATCAGTCGTTACGATGAAGGCATCCATCATTATATGGTAAGTGTACATAATATGATTGCTTGCTATGTTCTAAGAGCTGGTATACAGTTTAAAGTTTACTGATAAAGTACACGTTAATGTAAATGTTAACTAAATATACAAAACTTAAAACTAAATAAATATACCTAACTATAAAAAGAAAACACCATCTAAAAGGCCCTCCTGCGGCATAGACCCCAACACACTGGCGGCATTACCTCTCTGTACAGCCAGAGAAATTCGCTGGGAGAGGTAAGCGCCAGCTCTGGGGTCTCCTGAGGTCTCTATCAGCCGGGACGACAAGGCTCTCATGAAGGCCCTCATGTCAGCCGACCAGGGACCCATTGTCTCCACTGCGAGCGCCGCAAACTCATAACTAGTCCTTTAAAAGAGAAGAGTATTTGCGGCGCTTGAGAACTTGGGCCTGGTCAGCTGCAGCCCCGGCCTGTGAGCGGGTTGCCTGGATGTGGGACTGTGCGAAAGTGTCGACACACGTTGCGTCCCACACCAGAGCACTACCCAGCTTCCATGGCTTCTTTTAAAGTAGGTATATATTTTGGTGGGAGCTCATCATTTGATGAAACACTTTCTTCATTTCTCATACTCTGAAAGTAGGTTGATTATCTGGATAGCGGGTTGAAAGTGACTCATCGCGACATTGGGTTGGAAGTAATTTGAAAAATAATCTCAACCCTTCATAGCTAACCCATATGAGGAACGTAAATAGCCATGTAATCTATGTTTTATTATAATCATCTATACAAATAGTTCCTTTTCAATTGTTAAAGGCTAAATAATCTTTTTTGGAAATAACATTCACGCTATATAAAGCTTATGCAAGCGTGTACAACGGGAATTAGGAATTATTACGTTCGGTAATTTTACCTATTCAGCTTGAAATATTATAAGTGATAAGGTTTTAAGCAAATGATGAATCCTATTCCATTTATGGCAGCAAAACTTGTTTATGATAATTATAATTTTTAAAGCCTCGCGTCCGCCTCGCACTTCAGAGTCAATTTTTTTAATTCTACTCTGTCACGGAGTTCCTAACCATAGATAATAAGCATGTATGCCACAGCCTGGCGGTGGTGGCGGCCAGCAGCGCCAGCCCTCGCCAGCAGCGCCGATTCCCTGATGACTTCCTCTTCGGAACAGCTACGGCGTCCCACCAGATCGAAGGCGCTTGGAACGAAGATGGTAAGACTGGTCTGGATACTTATTACACAGACTCAGGTTACTTAGCGGAAGACCATGTTAAACTAAATGGATTAAGTGCCTTCACTTGCTACTACGCGAAATAGTGAGACAAATTCTGCATTGAATATTTTTGATTCTTACATTTAATTTCAGGCAAAGGTGAAAACATCTGGGATTACAACACCCACCGGGACCCTTCCATCATAGACGACCAGAGCAACGCCGACATCGCCTCCGACAGTTACCACAACTACAAGCGAGATGTCGAGATGATGAGGGAACTAGGCTTGGACTGCTACCGTTTCTCCCTATCCTGGCCCAGAATCCTCCCCACCGGCTTTGCTAATCACATCAACCAAGCTGGTGTCGACTTCTACAATAACTACATCAACGAAATGTTGAAGTATAATATCCAGCCCATGATCACTCTTTACCATTGGGACTTGCCGCAAAAACTTCAAGAACTCGGTGGTTTCTCGAACCCCTTGTTCACAGAGTGGTTCGAGGATTACGCTAGGGTTGTTTACAGTCTTTTCGGAGACAGAGTTAAATTGTGGATCACTTTCAATGAGCCTAAGCAGATCTGTTACCAAGGTTACGGATCTACAGCTAAAGTCCCTCAGGTGAACGCCACTGGGGTAGGGGAGTATCTATGCGCCAAGCATTTAGTAGTAGCCCATGCGAGGGCGTACCATGCTTACAACAATGATTTTAAGCCAACGCAGGGTGGTGTGTGTGGGTTGACCATCAATTTACAATGGTATGCGCCTAATACAGACTCCGAGGAAGATGCGCGTGCGGTTTCGTTGATGAACGATGTTGATGTGAGTACTTATGCAAGATCTCAGAACTATTCCAGAATTTTTCAGTTGATGGTTGGGTTAGTTTTATTGAACACTCCTGTAAATGTTTTACAGGATTTTTCAGTTGAGCTTGACAAATGATTCCATATTTTTGTCGATGTTGAAAGTAGGGGTCAAAGGGATGACTTAATTTTGAATCCAAAACTAAGAGACTTTGTACAGGAGTGTTCAATCACACTAAACCTAGCATCTGCTGAAATAGTCCAAAATAATTCTTATGTGCCTTGTATTCCTGTGGAATGTTCTCATTGTCTTTTTCATGCATGGTTTGTAAAACTCCAAGAGACATGTAGCAAATATAAAGCAGTTAAGTTTCTTGAACAAGTTTGCCCAAATTTCATACCGTATCATTGTTTCTCTTTCTAATTCCGATTGACTCTTCTTCCACCCCTTTTTTACGTACTTTACTTATCTGTGTTTTCTCTTTACCTTACATTTTCACGTATGCCTATATGTTTATATCTTTACCTGTTTCCCAGTGATACTTACGTATTATTGTTTTCAGTGGGCCTTGTACACTGATCCCATTTACAAAGCTGAGGGCGGTTTCCCGAAGGCGCTCGAAGAATTGGTAGCCAAAAAGAGCGCAGAGCAAGGTTACCCCAGATCTCGGATGCCTACCTTCACGGAGGAGGAAAGAGACTTCGTGCAAGGCACCTACGATTTCTTGGGACTGAACCATTATTCTGGGAACATCGTGTCGGCTACTGAGTTCAAAGAGTTCCAGCCTGTGCCTTCCCAGTATGATGACATTGGTGTTGGATGGACTGTTGACCAGTCATGGGTTAAAGGGCAGAGTGCGTGGATGTATGTAAGTATTTATGTCAAAATATACCTACGCATAAACTCTTAGTAAACGTAGAAATGTACGTTTTGATAGAGAATGTGAATAGCAAGTAATGCAATGTCACAATGGCATTTTCTGTGAAAAGGTTCTATAGTAGACCATGTTTGGATTAGCTTGATGATTGGCAGGCGTTCAAAACAGTTCTTATTATACGAGGTGTCGCAAAATTCTTCCTGAATATTCCGGTAGGCCATTCGGTTAGTTTGACTGAACTCTTACGAAGAGTTTTCATTTGCAGGGCCCATGACGTGTTAATGCGATTCACTATTCAGTTTAGGTTCGCTCGCTGTCAGATCCATACTAAAAATGACAGCTAAACCTGAACTGAGTCGGATTTGAATTGCAGTAACACGTCATGGACCCTGATACAAAATTTAGTCCTGCCTTTGACGCCGTTTTTCCTCCTTCAGTTATGAGCATAGGACATTTTGTTATGCTCCAAATACTTTAGAATGTCGTACCTAAATTTGCACTTGTATTTCATATGTATTGACCTGCAACCTGTTGGAACAGGTTGTAATCCTCCAGCTTCTAATTCCTTTCTAACCCTTATCTTCACAGCTCGTCCCAAACAGCCTGTACAACTGCCTGAACATCCTGAGAAACCGATACGACAGCCCAGACATCTACGTCACAGAGAACGGCTGGTCCACGCACCCTGATGATGACCTGATGGATGAGAAGAGGGTCAACTATTACAATAACATGCTGGACCAGGTGTTGGATGCTATTGACGACGGCATCAAGGTCAAAGGGTACACGGCGTGGAGTCTCTTGGACAATTATGAGTGGATGAGGGGATACACGTAAGTGTGTTTGTTGCTGTTTTTATACGACCAACAGGGAAGGTAAACGGGCAAGTGGTCACTTGATGGTAAGTGAGCATAACCATGAACACCCGCAATACACCGGAGAAGCGTTGCCAGCTTAGAGAGCTAAGATAGAATAGCCTAAGTGCCAGTAATTTCATTGGCTGTTCACTTTCCTTGCCGGAACACAGCAACGCAAGCGTTGCAGCTCGGTAGCAGGATTAGCAAGTAAGACGGTGGTGATCCCGACGGACCTTGCAGGAGGTCCTGCCGCCCGGCAAAACAACTATCACAATCTAATCTAAGTATTACATCTTTCACATCCACCATGCTGGTCTGGGAGCAAAGAAAAAACACAGAATGTGCTCTTCTTCCCGCGCCGGTAAAAGCCCATTGAGGGAATGGCCGAAAATCTTAGGAATCATGTTAATAGGCGATGCGGCTAGCAACCAGTGGCGTAACTATAGGGTGACAGTAGTGGCAAAATGCTCTATGGGGCCCCGAACTGCCTTGGTTTAGAGCACAGAAGGGACGCTCATGCACTTCTTTATATTGAGGAAGGCGCCCCATCTGACAAATTTGCCACGGTCCCCAGACGTTACAGTTACGCCACTGCTATCAACCCATCGCTATTTTGATTCCTCTTTCCACCTATACGCTCACAATCATGCTAAGCGTGGCCTTTATTTTAGGTCTTGTCACTTCTCGGTCTACCCCATAATTTGTGTATGTGTATAACTTTCACAGAGAGCGCTTCGGCCTGTACGCAGTGGACTTCTCCTCTCCCCTGCGCACGCGCACCCCT
This sequence comes from Pandemis cinnamomeana, assembly GCA_932294345.1. Classification (NCBI taxonomy): domain Eukaryota; kingdom Metazoa; phylum Arthropoda; class Insecta; order Lepidoptera; family Tortricidae; genus Pandemis; species Pandemis cinnamomeana. The sequence goes on along the minus strand of OW028724.1, from coordinate 2,606,631 downwards.
CGCCTCTCCGCCTTCGTGTACAAGAACATCGTGCGCACGCGATCCGTCGTGCCAGAATACCGCCCCGACACCATGACCATGACTATAGATGAAGGACACTGAATAAACAAAAGAAAACAGTATTCAGCTTTTTATTTTTCTCCGTCACATTAATTGGGATTGTCTAAAAAAAAATACCTATCCTTTTTATATTTTTTTTGTGCAGAATAGTCAATTATAAGAAACCAATTTCAATGTTTTCTCATATAACTCGGTATTTTTTTCACTATTAATTATTGAAAGTATTTTGGTTGATGACGTCAGAGTTTCCATTGTGACGTCAGAGTTTCCATTGCCGGTGTCACACATCTGCTTATTGGACAAATTGATCATAAAACGTATGTGAAGCGCCGCCATTAACGTCTTTTCTATCTGTGGTGAAGTTGGCAAACTGTCATTAGTATCAATGTCAACATGATTCAACAATAACACAGGAAGATTTACGCGATCTTCTCCTATGAATTTTATATTTTCACAATCGTTACACATACCATAACATTCTGCGCGAAGCAGAAAGGTCCATAACCACATACCAGGTATTATCGAGACAAAACAGGACCCGGAGATAAGACAGCAAACTCAGTAGGCGAAAGTAAACCGAAAAACGTAATATTTTCGCTCTCCATTAAAATATTTAGCGGAAAATCTTTCATGTGAGCGAAGCACATCGCTGTGCGGTTACTCTTCTTCTTCTTCTTCAGCGTGTAGACGCCCACCGTTGGGCATACGCCTCTCCAATCCGTCTCCATCCCGAACGGTTGCCCGTTTCCCTCTTCCAGACTGGTCCTGCTGTCTCCCTTATGTCATCGGACCATCGGGCAGGTGGTCTGCCTACACTTCTTCTGCCTAGCCGGGGTCTCCAGTCCAGAACTCGCTTGCTCCACCGCTCGTCGTGTCGTCGGCACACATGGCCGGCCCACGCCCACTTTAGCTTGGCGACTCTGTGCCCCACGTCGACCACTTTCGTGCGATTTCTGATGAGCTCGTTCCGGACTCGGTCCCGCAGCGTTATGCCGAGCATGGCTCGCTCCATGTTGCGCTGCGTCACCTTGAGCTCGTGGATCATCCCAGCAGTCAGTGTCCATGTCTCACAAGCATACGTCATAGCCGGTAGTACGCACTGGTTAAAAACTTTTGTTTTGAGCGATTGGGGAATTTTTTTAGACTTCAGCACAAAGCTCAGCTTTCCAAAGGCTGCCCATCCCAATTGCTTCCTTCGCCTTATCTCCGTCATCATTGAGTCCCGGCCTAGCTTTATCACCTGTCCCAGGTACGTGTACTCCTGCACCTGCTCCAGCGGTTGCCCATTCAATGAAATGGGATTTAGTGCGAGATCGGTTGTTGCCATAACCTTTGTCTTCTCCATATTCATTTTGAGACCCGTTTGCAGGGACGCTCGATGTAGTTGCCCCAGCATGTCTTGCAGGTCTTCGGCACATTCCGCAACAATGACTATATCATCAGCATAGCGCAGGTGATTTAGGTACACGCCGTCTACATTTATTCCCTTGCCACTCCAGTCCAGTGACTTGAATATATCCTCCATAGCGTTGGTGAATAGCTTAGGGGATATAACATCTCCTTGTCGGACTCCTCTCTGGACTGCAATGGGGCTCGTTGGTTCTTTCAGCTGTACGGTCATTGTCGCCGCCCTGTACAAGCTCTTCAAGATCTGTATATACCGGTAGTCTATGTGACAACGATGCAGAGATTCGGTGACTGCCCAGTGTTCAATGGAGTCGAAAGCTTTTTCATAATCGACGTAGGCTAGATAAAGAGGCCTGTTGTACTCTTCGGACTTTTGGATTACTTGCCGAAGTGTAAAGATGTGGTCGATTGTTCCAAAACCCTTCCTGAAGCCTGCCTGTTCCCTCGGTTGATGTTCATCCAGTCTTCGTGTCATACGTGTAGTCAGGATTCTGGAGAACACTTTGTACACCTGGCTTAACAGTGAGATGGGCCGATAATTCTTGAGGAGGGTCTTATCACCCTTCTTATGAAAGAGCACAACGATGCTGTTTGTCCACTCCCTTGGAACTTCGCCAGTAAACAAGACCTCATTGAACAGAAGCCTTAACTCCTTTATAACAGCTCTGCCTCCAGCTTTCAGCAATTCCACGGTAATGCCATCCTCTCCCGGAGCCTTGAACTTCTTGAGTTGCTTTAATGACTGCTTCACCTCATATGTACTTATTTCCGGGATATCTTCCGTGTAGTGTCGCTTGATTGGCGCACGCTTATCATTACGCTCAACAGAAACAGGCTGCGGTGTGACGGTTGAGTACAGATCGCCGTAGAATTCCTCTGTGATTTTTTTGATCTCCAAGATATTAGTTGTCGGGTTGCCACTGCTATCTCTCAGGGTGTTTAGCTCGTTTCCTCCGCTGATTCGCTGGAACACTTTAAAACCCCGATTTTTCTCTATGAGCTCCTGGATCTTTAGGGTGTTCTTTTTACGGATTTCACGCTTGAGAGTCTTGTGAATTTTCATATTCAGCTGTCGGTGTGCATCGCCGTTGAAGTCATCGGCTGCTACCTTACGACGTTCAAGCATCATGTCACTAACGTTCCCCGGAAACCACGCTGAGGCTTTTGTCACTCTTGCAAACTGTTCTTTCGCTGTGTCCGTCAATACCTTTGTAAAGCGCCTGTATTTCATCTGGAGGTCGTCTTCGAAGTGTTCGATCGCTGTTCTTCTTAAGGATTCTTCAAGAGATTTCTCAAACTTTTCGTTGACGCCAAACGGGATATCCAGCCTGCCCAGGTTCTTCCTTACGAGTTTCGCTCTTTCCAGCTTCGTGTTCAGCACAATCGTTCCTCGGACAAGTCTATGATCGCTGCCAGTTTGGAATCGATTGAGCACAGTGACATCTGTTACAATGTGCTTACTGTTGGATATTATAAATGTGCGGTTACACTGTTGCCTAATTATCTACCGAAAGTGCTTCTAAATCTAAACTATAATACAACAATATGAAAGTGAACAGTGGAAAAAACAAGAATGACAGTAACAAGATTGCCCATTTGCTTGTCATCTGTCATAAGATGAATGAAATGTCAGATTGCGGGTCCAAATTGAACTCCGTAGTATAATACACGCGTAAATAGCATAGAATTTGTAACCTTTGCAAATAAAGTACATTTTGGACCGTCTACGTCATGTCTGGGAATATCAAATGAAAGTCATTGCTTATTTTTCATGTAATAAATTCATTATAGCAAAATAAAATAAATTAAATACAGAAAACGATTTAAAAAGCATTTATCTCGAAATGGTTTTCGATTTACTATACATTGTAAAAAAATAGACAATCCCAATTCCGGTCCCTTTTATAGGGTTAGGAGGGGAGCGTTCAAGTATTAAGTAACGCAATTATTGAAGATTTTTGATTTAAATTTTAGATTATGTCTGTCTAGGGAACCAATATAAATTGACCTCGCACTGCCTACATTTTGCTTAAGAGTACGGCTCTGCTTAAAACATAAGACATTTATGTAATTACATACTAGCTGCTGCCCGCAACTTCGTCTGCAAAAAAATTGTTAGCTATCCCGCGGGAATTGTGCAATTTTCCGGGATAAAAATAAATATAGTTTTTATAAAATTAAATAAGTAAAAATATCTTTTGTCTATTTTTTTTTTTTTTCATAAAATACTATATTTTTTAGAAAGTGTACTTAAGTATATTTTTTTATAGCTTATTTCGAAAAATACTGTATTTCGCTGAAAAAATGTTGGCAACCCTAGGAATACCGGAGGGTTTAATGGGTATGCCTTCTAAATTCCTTCACTCTCAAATAGGAGGAAAAACAGCGCGGTGGATAGTAGGTACGTAACGATAGCTACTTACGCAACTAAAATGTGGGTAACTGTGTCTTATCACATGTTTGTTTATCCTACTAACCTATCGGTCTTATTTAGACTGGCTTTATTATTTTTATTTACGACAAAAACACCAAAACATGTGTCAGTCAACATACATCTTTATCTCAAGTGCCAATCTCAACATAGCTCAATAATCAAATTATCTTTTCAAGAACATTTATATCTATCTAAAGATCTGTCAATAAAGCTATCGATGTCGATAAAATTATCTTAGTTTTACACTTGACTTTGACCTTTGGAATGTCTTTTTTTCTATTCATCACTTATTGACGCTCCAAACCAAAAATCCTTACGATAGTCCTCCAGCACTTTGCACATTGATATGTCAGCATGTTGTTTTAAAACCATTTAGCTAGGTATCCCTCCTTTTTATTCTTTTTGTTTATTGTAAACTATCTAATTATTTTTTATTTAATAATATACGTACCTACCTACAAAATTGACAGCTTAATAATTCACACACACAATTCATTAAAATAAATGAAAAATATAAATGTATAACAAAATAAATTAATTGAACTAAAACTAAAATAAATGTAAAAATGTGTCATATAGGCGATGCGGCTAGCTACCCATCACTATTTTGATTCCCCTTTCCACCTATATTTATACGCCCACAATCATGCTAAGCGTGGCCTTTGGGTCTTGTCACCTTAGGCTCTGTCTACCCCGTAAGGGAGGACGACGTGATTTATGTATGTATGTATGTAAAAATGTACTATGTTGATTTTTTCTCAATTTCTCAAATCCCAGCACTACTATGGTGGTATGGTTCAGTACCACCCTACCCCCAGGGGTAGTGCCAGGGGTATTGGTAGGTCTGAAGGGAGTTTAAGCTTGCGAGGAAAGATCTGCAAGTTTAATGAATAATTGAACTGACAAGGATTTTTCTTGTAAGAGTTGCTTCAGTTATTTGAGCTCAATCGCCTTGTTTACTGACATTTCTTTTTAAATCGTTAATTAAATTTACTAAATCTTTTAAAAATCTTCGAGTAACTAGCTTGTAGTTTTCAAGTTATGTTTTTTTTTATTTCGAAGTGCAAAGGTACGTACATATAGGTAAGTAGGCGAAAAACTTAAGTAAATGACCTTGTTGTATGTAGTAGTGTACAGAACTGATATGGCACTAAAGTCATTTTTCTAATTTGGAACGTCAATTTGTCTATTCGCAGACATTCCTACTCACACATACAACAGGTCGTTTACTTAAGTTTTTACCTATACAGCTCATCGGGTGATGTTCTGTTTTCAAAAGAATTCAAAAAGTACTTAGTGTATCTTAGACTGAAGTTTAAAAAAAAACGAATTCAAATGAATCATGTTGAAATTCTATGTGAGAATTTATTGGGTTATAAGAAAATAACAATACACAGTCTTTTATTCAATGTCCTTCATCAATAGTCATGGTCATGCTCTGGGGTTGGTACTCGGGGTCGACGACCCTGGTCCTGATGATCTCTTTATACACGTGCGCGGAGAGCCGCGGGGTGCGCGTGCGCTGCGACGACGTTAAGTCAACCTCGTATAGCCCGAAACGTTCTCTGTAGAAAATAGTTTTTAGTAAAAAAAACATTTTGAATACACTCTTTTTGCTGACTGTAAAGCATTGTCATCCATTCTGCATAATGTATACCAAATTTTAAGTCAATCGGACCAACCGTTGAAGAGTTCCCTCCATCGAAGATGATCCTGGCCGGGCCACCAGATAAGTAAGTAGACCACTTATTTGGCTGACCGTACTACCGACCTAACCCAAATTTCAGCGCTGCTTGTACCAGCGTGGGCAGTACGGCAGCCGATGAAGCGACTGGTACATGAGTTATTTCCATCTTTGTCATTTAGTGTGACTACGCATCTCAAATCCTCTCGGGTCAATATCGTCATCCATGTAGAACTTCGTCGAGTTCAGCTACCATCAGATGACCCATCGCTCGTTTTATAAAAAAAAATGACTTACGTATAACCCTGCATCCACTCGAAATTATCCATCAGACTCCAGGCCATGTAGCCTTTCAGCCTGACTCCTGCGTCCAGGGCATCCAGACACTCCTCCAACTTGACACGGTAGTAGCGGACTCGGTCTTCGTCCATGAGACCAGCTTCCAAGGTCTGAGACCAGTCATTCTCGGTGACATAAATAACTGGGTTGTTGTACCGGGATTGTATATTCAATAGAACGTTTAGGAGGCTATTGGGAGCCAGCTGTGAAAAGAACAACACTTTTAAAGATTTCACACCTACAACATACCTTCATGCCTCTTTTCCATAGGGGTAAGCGGAGAGATTACTTTTTTCCACTTGCTACGATCCTGAAATACTCTTTCGCTTCATCCGCATTCATCAATCTCTTCATACATGCTCGTTGGTTTAGGGTACTCCTGACTTGACATTTTTCCAAAACGTCTCCTATTTGGTCTACACACGCTATTTAAATCTGTTTAGTTAATCTTTTTTTATCCATCCTCTCTCCTTGACCATTTGATAAAGTTTTCAATCAAGAGATCTTTGAGGTTCTTCAAAGACTTCCACCAGTTCCACCCCCTAAAATGTCTCATTAATAGAACCAACGATGTTCCGCACCAGTCGGATTCAGGAGCCTTGACGTAAGTTATGCATTGACATTGACAACCAAGACACCTGACTCCGTATCAAGCCTACCAGCCAAAGGCCCAAGTTATGATTGACACTCGAACGCGCGCGACGATCACTTACGGACGAGGTTCATTCAAAAAACACGCGGCACAACCATCATGCCCTTAAAGCCACTGATGAGTAAAATATGAGAATGATGGAAGTTGTTCTAAGCTCTTACCGCCAGCCAAGTAGACGCCGCGACCGGCCACTCTTCATCTGTTGTCCATCCAACATCTATGTCATCATACATGGACGGAACAGCTTGCCAAGGCTTATGTTCCGTTGCTGACACGTAATACGATGTATAATGGTTCACGCCAAAGAAATCATACGTCCCTCTGACGAAGGATTTCTCTTCTTCAGTGAGCTGAGGCAGGCGGGATCTAGGGTATCCTTGCTTGGCACTTTTCTCGGCTACTATGGCCACTAACTCTTTAGGGAAGCCACCTTCCTCGGAGTAAATAGGATCCGTGTAAATGGCCCACTGGAAAACAAAGGGTAAAGTTACGTTATGTGCAAAAACTCCCCACGAATTTCTACCAAACAGGGCTAGGAACCACCGCTAGGCTTTAAAATGAAAAAAAAAACGCTTGAGCTACGTTAGCACAAACAGATACGCACACACACACACACACCACACAGACATCGACGTTAAACTAATAAGAGGGGTGTTATGCGTCGAAGGTTAAAAACCCTACTTCATTAGTGACTATTACGCAGGGGATATCTCCGGATTGAAAACACGAGGAAGACCAAATTATTTATATCTACAAAACTAAAGACATCCTTACATCAGTCTGTTTCCTCATCTCTGTCGCAAACGCGTCTTCAGCAGAATCCGTCAACGGTTCAAAGCTGTGCAGGTTAGTGGTGTACCCGCATTCACCCCCCTGAGTCGGTCTGAAATCCTTGTCATAGGCATGATAAGCTTTAGCATGTGCTATTACTAGATGCTTAGCACATATATACTCTCCAATGCCAGTAGCATTTAAAATCGGCGCCTTAGTGTTATAACCGTAGCCTTGGTAGCAAACTTCCCTAGGCTCGTTAAAGGTGATCCATAGCTTCACTCTATCACCGAATAATTGGTAAGCTAGCCTCGCGTAGTCCTCAAACCAATCTGATATCATAGGGTTCATGAATCCGCCTAGCTCTTGAAGTTTCTGCGGTAAGTCCCAATGGTACAACGTTACCATGGGTTGTATGTTGTAATTTAGCATTTCGTCGATGTAATTGTTGTAGAAGTCGACTCCGGCCTGGTTTATTTCGTTGGTAAAGCCTGAAGGTAGAATCCTGGACCAGGATAAGGAGAACCTATAAGCGTCTAAGCCAAGTTCTCTCATCATTTCAACGTCGCGCTTGTAGTTGTGGTAGGAGTCGGCTGCTACGTCTCCGTTGCTGACATCCTTGATGACAGTTGGATTGGTATGGGTCATGAAGTCCCAGATGTTTTCACCTTTACCTGCAACACCAAAGGGCTTTAAAATTAGGAATATCCTTATTTCGCTACTAATATTATAAATGCGAAAGTAGCTCTGTCTATCTTTCTTTTACGCTTTCACGCTTATACTACAGAACCGATTTTAATGAAAATTGATACAAATATAGTTTCAGTTCAGTTCAGAAGGACATAGAATAGTTATATCGAATCGCGATACTGTAGGCTTATTACCTAACTCGCTCGCAATCGCCATCGTGTTCATTTTGACAGTTCTTGTATGAATTTGACAGCTAGCTGATTCCGATGCCAATTGTCAGCCCATACATGAACTGTCAAAATGAACACGATGACGATTGCGAGCGAGTTAGGTAATAAGTCTTCTGGTATGTCGATCGTTGATTTCAAAACAGCTGGATTCGCTGCGATACGCATACATTTTTCGTGAAATGGACGTGGATCACACGATGTGATAATATTGACGGTGTAATCCATGCCATAGACTTATGTACTTGCCATCTTCATTCCAAGCCCCTTCGATCTGGTAGGAAGCCGTGGCGGTGCCAAAGAGGAAGTCGTTAGGAAACTTGCGCTGCTGCCGGGAGAGGGCGTTGCACGCAGCTATCAATCTGTAGTCAAAAAATATCATTATCTTATTTAACTATCTACATGGGTCCGTGGGGGCCTAGTGCGCGCGAGCTATATATGGGTCGTTGTCGGCCAACTTAAATGAAGCATCAGGTGACCAGAGGGCTGGTTTCTTTTTAGCACAAAGGGTAAGCATTGCCATACTACGCGGCAATGCTGCCAGCCTTCTGGGCACCATGCCACCGGGCAGTGATTTTGGGCAACTTTTTTATTTATAGCTTTATAACAATTTGTTTTATAATTAGTAGTAGTTTTAGTTTTAGTGTCTCTGAGTTATTTTTAAGTTGTGACTGTTTTTTATTATTTGTTTTTCTTTTCTATTATTAAATTGGACATTAAAAACATTTTACAAAACTGATAGATGATTACTAAATTGATTTAATCAAAATTATTAATAGCTACAATTAAAACAAGCAACAAACAAAGCAAGTGGAACAAAGTAGTCTCTGCCTACCCCTGTGGGAAAGAGGCGTGACGGTATGTATGTAGGTATGTATACATGTACAATTAAAAAATATTTATTAATCTCTTAGTTAAAGTACGTACCCTAGTAGTAATAACAACTTCATCTTTCAGCTAATGCCACGTGAAATGTGACCACTCCTAAGGACCTCCTTGTTTTATTGATCTCAATTGATATCGGCAGATAACATTGAGTTTTTCCCAATTATCTTATACTTTAGATCTATCTAAAGCCTCTTGCGTAAAAGTTATACAACATTGTTAAGCAATCAGCTTTCTCTCAGTTTTTATCTTTTCAAGATAAAAGGGTAGGTACCTACTGGGGCCCGTCTTTTGAAAGCACCTGTGCTGTGTGCAAAATACCACTCGATAGTGGTGAAAAATTGTGCTGAATTTGAAATACGAGTAGCATAAAATCTAAATGGACTAAAGGTCTGCCAAGGATAGAGAGACATGGAAACAATTGGGGGAAGCCTATGTCGACAGACAACCTGACAAAAGTGGATGCTAATAAATTTATTATTTTGCTATGTATATTTATACTAGATTTAAGAATACTACTGTTTTATAAGAATATAGCATGTATGTTGGAAAGGTCATTTTTTTTTATGTTAGAGAGGCCAGACAAACGAACTAGTGGGTCACCTGATGGTAAATGATCACCACTGTCCATAGACACCCGCAGCGCTTTACGCGATGCCAGTGCGTTGTCGGCCCTAAATTTTCCGTTCGGAAACTTTACGAAACGTGTGCGCTTTGTTAAACATTTTGTATGAAAGGTTTGCATTCGGGTTTCACGAATCTGAATTCCTGGTCAGGAAACCGAATCAGGATTCCGTGCGTCTGCGGCCAGCCTAAGTGAATAACTGTAATTATTAAGAATCTACCGTATTTAATAATATATAAAAAATCACGAATACATATTGTCACCATATTGTACTCCATGCCCAATTTCAATCCTCTGGTATATATAGTTACCACGCAATTGCGATTTTAAATTTATAGAAACTTTAAAACGTTCTCCTGTAAAATTTGGTTTTTGGAGATACACACTTTATCTTAGGGTGTGTCGATTTGGTCTTGTCTAAACTTGTCAATACATGTTAGTCATAATCTTTACTATCTCACCTCACGTAATTTGTGTCATGCTTGTTCAGAACTTTATGTCAACGTAAAGCGTAAACTAAAAAGATAATATTTAATTACTCGGGCATGACACGATAAAGTGATAACCATTAAAAAGTAGAATGTAATGTAGATAATAGAATTAGTAGATTATATCAGTGTAGATTTTTAATTGAATGAAGGCGGACGCTGAAGATTGAGGATGAAAATTGTCGTGACAACATGTGTTTTAAGGTGCCTAATTATACGTTAAAAGTTTACAATGTGTTGTGTTGGTGGAATTGAAAAACAAATCACATTATAGCTAGTCTCTTTCATCTCATCATCTTTCTCTCACGCCTCATCCATATTTCATTAATTAATTCGGAGAATTAAATTACTACACCATTTTGTCGAGTCAATAGACGGGTCGCGGAACGTTCGTCTAGGCCTTCCCCTCCCAACGCAACTTCAACAACAACAACATTCACACTCCGTATTGGGAGAGTGCAAAGCGGGTGGAGGGGGTAGCCTAAACGATCACAGCGCTCGCTACGGCTAAAATTTACTATTTTGTCGCTGACTTGAGCTGTCAAATCCATATTGCAGTAAACATTTTTTTCTAATCGTTTTTGAGATAAAATATGGTCCTGGTAAGATGTGTTGTTGTGAATTGTAATAACACCAAGAAGAATAGCGACTGTAAATTTTACCAATTTCCAAGACCATGGTGGAAAAGAGACCAAAGAAATAAGTGGATATTAGCCGTAAGAAAAAAAAAAGTAAGTTACCTAACCTCTAAAATTTCACTGAAAACAACAATTTTAATATTATTGGCAATAATGTTACTGACTACCATTGTCCAAAATTGTGTAATATAATAAAATAACACAAGATTTCATTAATTTTTTTCACAATATTTACTTACTTCTTGTTTGACAGCGGTGACAATATTGTCCATAATGGCCGCCTGTACGTGGCGCTGTCGTCGCGCACGGTCCCATGGCAAAAGCCATTTTCATTTCAAATCTTAATTTAAAAAGTATGTAAGGAACATTACCCAGCCTGCTCGAAATGTTTCCTGCACTTGTCTAATGCCTTATACCTATGAGATATGGTGTTGTTTAGTTAGTTGACAAGGCTAGGGCGTTGGCAAATACTCATTCTGGACAAGAATAAATCTACTTTTCAAGAGAGAGGAGAGTGCTCAGTGGAGTACCACACCATCTGATTAGGGTACAGCCGATGGAAGGTTAGAAAAAAAAAATGTAGATTATAGGTTACATACAAAATCAAAGCTATAAGTCAACATGATTATGTATTTTCACACCTATACACCCAGAGTGCGTTCCACTAAGCGTTCACAACGATCACGCTCACGACCGCAGTTTTTCCCGTTCCACTTGCTTGTCAGCGTTACTGTCGTAAACTCAAGTGGAATGGATTATAGAGCGTTTTGAGCGTGGAGGTAAATAATACAAATGGCGAATTAGTAAAAAGAAAGCAAAAGATTTAAGAGGTTAGGTTATAACCTGTAAGCCTTGAAAATAAACTTAATTAATTATTAAAAAAATCGATTTATATTGAAAAAAAAATATAATTTAATTTTTAATATTTAATATCAATGGTGTGTTTAATTAATTTACGTTCAAATGTTATTAAAATGTCTAAATAATAATATAATTCACTTCTACTAAAATATCTCGTTCCGCATGAAATAACGTCAGTTTCATGGTCGCAATTTTTGATACTTTGACTTTTGAAAATACCGCTAATTTTCTCAACGATCACTTCGACCCACCTTTTTAAATGGGTCGTCGTGAGCTTCGCGTGAGCGTAATTCGAGACGTCAAAAGTGACGTTTTCGCCGCGACCATAACGACCGCGGTCGCTATGTGGAACGACTAAAGGAGCATTTTGATCGTTGTGGGCGCTTAGTGGAACGCGCCCCCAGTGTCTTGCTAAACTTTTTTTTTTTTTTTTTACATATATAAAAGAGGGGGCAAACGAGCAGACGGGTCACCTGATGGAAAGCAATCACTGTCGCCCAGGGACACCTGCAAGACCCGGGGGATCACAAGTGCGTTGCCAGCCCTTTAGACGTGGCCTGTGGGTCTTGTTACCTTAGGCTCTGTCTACCCCGTAAGGGATAAAGTCGTGATTTGTGTATGTAATAACATATATCTAGTAGAAGTCACAAATCTAACTTTTAAGTCTCCTTGTTTTATATTTCGTTCTCTGATTTAAATAATTACTTTCTAGCTTATTGGTAGCTGTGTCGGGGTACACAGACCACCGACAGCGCAGCTTCAAAGACAATTTCCTCTTCGGGACAGCATCCTCGGCATACCAGATTGAAGGGGCTTGGAATGAAGATGGTAATTCAATCTATCTTTACAAATCTTAGAAATATTCTGGAATATTCCTGCAAGTGGTTGACAAAAGGTCAGGTCAAGAGTACCGGAAACCGACGAGCATGTATGAAGAGATTGATGAATGTGGATGAAGTAAAAGAGGTTTGTCAGGATACTCTGCTCCACTAAAGGTAGATTTTTTATTCCCCTGTCCACCTATACTCCCACAATCATGCTGAACATGGCCTTTAGGTCTTGTAACCTTAGGCTCTATCTACCCCGTAAGGGATAGAGACGCTGAAGTATTCTGGATTTATTTTAAGACCTACCATCATCAGCGTTGCTGTCCTCCACCATGGAGATTATGACAACCTGTGAAATTACTGGCATATTCAGTGTTTATCGGATCCCTCGAGGCTGGCAATGCGTTGTGATGCGGATGTCCATGGGCAGGATTACTTGCTCGTTTGCCTTCCTTGTAAGTGAAAATGGGTTTCAGGATTATTTTCAGTTATTGTACTTAATTACGCTCAGGGCCATCTTAAACTAGGCTGGGGCCCTTTTTGGAAAGTAGAAAAAGCGAATTATAATAACATTTTTTTTACTAAGTATGACCATTTGCTATAGAAATTGTCGGTCCTTCGAGGCTCCCTGAGAATGGGGGCCCTGGGCGCGGGCCCAGTGTGCCCTTATGGTGAAGACGGTATTGGTTACACTAATTTTAAGGATGATCCTGTAGAGGGGATCGAAACGCGTCAGTGTTTTGGGTTGTAAACGGGCTGTCGGATGTTAATGAAACAGCCAGCTATAGTGTCGGCTATCGGATATCGGCTATCGTCGCAGTGGCGTAGCTAGGTAACCAAGGGCCCTGGTGCAAATAAAAAAATGGGGCCCCACTACTATATAAACTGGTTACGTTTTAATAATAATAGTTCGATCGAGATTTTCTGGTAAGGATTCGAGGGCCCCGGGGCACTGCCCCGCCTAGTCCCTAGTAGGTAGCTACGCCACTGTATCGTCGTACGACACCGATAGCGGATTGGATAATGTAAACACGCTCTCACTAACACTTGTTTTTTTAGGCAAAGGCCCCTCGATCTGGGACCACTACTTTCGCAGCAAGCCATCAGCGCCAGGGGACGTGGCCAGCGACTCCTACCACAACTACAAGAGGGATGTGGAGATGCTGAGGGAGCTGGGCGTGGACTTCTACCGGTTCTCCATATCCTGGCCCAGGATACTGCCTTCGGGTGAGTTTTTTTTTTTTTTTTTTTTTTTTTTTTATATGAATAGGAAGGCAAACGAGCAAGTGGGTCACCTGATGGTAAGTGATCACCACTGCCCAAAGACACCCGCAACCCCGGAGGGATTGCAGATGCGTTGCCAACCTAGAGGACTAAGATGCAATGCCTCTTGTGGCCGTAATTTCCCCGTCTGTCTTACTCTCCACACCGGAACACAGCAGTGCAAGCACTGCTACTTAGCGGCAGGATTAGCAAGATGAAGAAATGAAGATGAAGATGTGGGGAAGATGAGGAAATGAGAGGCAGTGACCTTCTAGAATGACATGCGGGATTGAATTACCATTGCCCGATTCAAATCTCATACCTATGACAGTCAGTGAGACAGCAAGACAGACCCATAGGTCTTTTTAAATACTATCCCACTGTACAAGAAGGATTGGCAGTTATATGAACTACATATTAGGATTTAATAGTAGGATCTCTCTTTATCTCTTTCTTTATATTAGAGAGGCCAGACAAACGAACTAGTGGGTCACCTGATGGTAAATGATCACCACTGTCCATAGACACCCGCAGCGCTTTACGCGATGCCAGTGCGTTGTCGGCGCTGCAGAAAATTGTACACTCGCCTCTTAAAGGCACCCAGGTTGTAACTCGATGGGAAGACCCCAGCGGGAAGTTCGTTCCAGATTTTGCAAGTTCGTGGCAAAAAACACCTATTGAACCGCACCGTCGAAGACTACCATTCATCAACATGATGTCGATGGAATGAACGCTTACGACGGGTGGATTTGTAATGGAACGTCGCAGCTGGAATGAGGTCAAAGAGTTCCTCAGAGCATTCCCCATTGTAGAACTTAAAAATTATAAATATAAATTATAAATTATTGTCTTTAGTAGTAGTTTAAAACCATTTCCTACACTACCACTTCTACTACTAAATCTGTTTCAGGTTTTACCAACATCCAAAATGAACCCGGCCTACAATACTACGACAATCTCATCGATGAACTACTAAAATACAATATTCAACCAATGGTCACACTATACCACTTTGATCTACCACAAACACTCCAAGACTTAGGAGGATGGGCTAACCCTCATTCCATAGACTGGTTCGAAGATTATGCCAAAATAGTGTTCGAAAGATACGCGAATAAAGTCAAATATTGGATAACTGTTAATCAGCCGAATTCAGTGTGTGTTAATGAATATTTTGAAACGCCTCTGCCGGAGAGTACTAAAGGAATAGTGGATTATTTGTGCGCTAAAAATATATTGATTGCTCACGCTAAGGTGTATAGGATGTACGAGAAGCTGTACAAGAAAAAGTATGGTGGTAAGTGTTTTGTTTTACTAGCTTTTTAACGTCTCTTAAAGTGTCCTCTAGAGCAGGGGTGGCCAACTTGATTAGACCCAAGATCTCCTGTTTACTAACGAAACCCTGTGTGATCTACCAATTACATACTTCATGAAACCTTATATCAGCAGTTGGGGAATACGTTGCGCAGTCTGGTCCAAAATTTTTTTTTTTTGCCTTGCCGCGATCGACTGGACAAACAGTCGCGAGCGACCGGTCGAACGCGATCGTCCTTAAGTAATATTCTGTGTGTATCTGTATATCAGTCAATAAAGTTTTCTTATTCTTATTCTTATTCTTATTCTTACCTGTTGGCCACTCCTGCTCTAGAGGCAGCCTCGGGTCGAGCGGGCTGCCGCGCAAGTGGAGACGCTACCTGTATGCCTAGCACGGAAGCGTACGAAAGTCGCGTCGCGCGCGAGATAGATTACCCCTCTCTGTCTAGAACGAATAGTAAGAAAAAGACGGGCAATCTATCTCGCGCGCGACGCGACCTTTGTACGCTTTCGTGCTAGACGTACTGAGACGTTGAGGCAGCGTTGAAGCAGTGTCTCCACTTCCGCGGTCTCGGAGCGAGGCGGCCGCTAGACCCGAGGCTGCCTTTAGTGGATGAGCACCTTAAAATAACAGAATAAATTATAATTTACTTATACTAAATTTCCTAAACTTCCATGCTGGTCTGGGAGCAAGGAAAAAACATAGAATGTACCAGTTGCTTGTCTACCCGCGCATATGGTAAAAGCCCATCGAGGGAATGGGCGAAAATCAGGAATCATGTTTTAGGCGATGAGGCTAGCAACCGATCACTATTTTGATTCCATTTTCCACCTATACGCCCGCAATCTTGCTAAATGTGGCCTGTAGGTACCTGTTACCTTAGGCTCTGTCTACCCCGTAAGGGATAAAGACGTGATCTGTGTATGTGTATGTATGTATGTAAATTTAAATTCCAATCAAATCATAATCCAATCCATTAAAACTCATCTAGTTTAGTAGAATGTTTTGACTTAAATTTCTACAATAGTGCATTGGGGTAAATTCGGAATTGGGGGAATTTCGAAAATCGTGGATATCCACTAAACGGGGAACAATTCCATAATCTGGCAACGCTTATCTAGACGCCAAAGACATTGGAGCTTCTAGGTAAGTTGGGACCGTGCGCGACGACAGCGCCACGTACAGGCGGCCATTATGGACAGTATTGTCACCGCTGTCAAACAAGAAGTAAGTAAATATTGTGAAAAATATTAATGAAATCTTGTGTTATTTTACTATGTTACACAATTTTGGACAATGGTAGTCAGTAACATTATTGCCAATAATATTAAAATTGTTGTTTTCAGTGAAATTTTAGAGGTTAGGTAACTTACGTTTTTTTTGTTACGGCAAATATCCACTTATTTCTTTGGTCTCGTTTCCACCATGGTCTTGGAAATTGGTAAAATTTACAGTCGCTATTCTTCTTGGTGTTATTACAATTCACAACAACACATCTTACCAGGACCATATTTTTATCTCAAAAACGATTAGAAAATGTTTACTGCAATATGGATTTGACAGCTCAAGTCAGCGACAAAATAGTCAATTTTAGCCGTAGCCAGCGCTGTGATCGTTTAAGCTACCCCCTCCACCCGCTTTGCACTCTGCCATATCCCGTTTAGTGGATATCCACGAGTTTCGGAATTCCCCCAATTTCAAATTTACCCCAATGCACTTTATTAATAAATTGTACCAACTGTGTGTTTTGGCAAATAAATGATATGAAATGATATAATTGAATTATGTATACATATATAAGGTATTTGTTTTGGTTTAAATATTTCAGGATCTGTGGGTATATCTATATCTGCCAACTGGGGCGATCCTCTCACAAATAGCACTGAAAATGTAGAGGCGGCGGAAAACTACAGAGAATTTACGGTAAGAATATACTGCAATGAAATCAAATACACAAACATACATACATATCATCAGGCCTCTCCCATAGTGGTAGGCAGAGAATACTTTGTTTCACTTGGTAGCTTGCAACGATCCTGGCATACCGCTGTCGTTTCATCCACATTCATCAATCTCTTCATAAATGCTCTTCGGATTAGGGTACCTACTCTTGTGATTACACATAAACGGATAACTGACGTATAAAAAGTCGAGTGATGCTCGACATGTTTCGGACTATTTAGCGCCTGGGCGAGCGCTCCAGGAAGAAGGACTACGAAATAGTCCGAAACATGTCGAGCATCACTCGACTTTTTATACGTGAGTTATCCGTTTATGTGTAATTATGATTAAGTCTCACGGTAGTTTCATGTTGAAAGTACCTACTCTTGCCTTGAAGATTTGTTGTTTGAGTATTTTTACTTAATTTGTAGTTTTTTCTTTCTTTCTTTCAAAACGGCCCATGCGAAATGGTGGTGGCTCCTAGTGTTGTATAAAAAACGTGAAGTGTTAAACTTTTTTGGTTCCAGTTCGGTATGTTCATGAACCCTATTTGGTCGAAGGGCGGGGATTTCCCTAAAAGAGTGAAAGAGAGGGTTGCCAAGCGGAGCGAGGAGCAGGGATACAGGCAGTCCAGACTACCCTCGTTCACGCAAGACGAAATAAAATTAGTCAAAGGTAAGTTCCTATATTCTTGGTGTAAGTAAGTAAATGCTTTATTGTGAAAGTATAAAGAAACAGATACAATTTACAAAAATATATAAATAACATTAATATATGCACAAAGGCGAACTTATCCCTATAAGTGATCTCTACCAGTTAACCTTTGAGTAGGAGCATTAAACAAGGGACCGACAAAGTGTGTTGTCCCACTAATATTATAAACGCGAAAGTTTGTAAGTATGGATTGATGGATGTTTGTTACTCTTTCACGCCAGAATGGCTGGACAGATCTGGATGGAATTTGGAACATAGATAGATTATAGTCTGGAGTAACACATAGGCTAATTTTATCCCGGAAAATTGCTTAATTCCTGCGGTATAGCGATAAACGAATTCTTTGTAGACGAAGTTGCGGGCAACAGCTAGTATGGAATATATCTAAGAATAATTTCGGAATATTTCAGCCGGCATAGAGGCCTCCTCTCACAATGAGAGGGCTTGGGCTATAGTTCCCACGCGGGCCCAGTGCGGATGGTTCGGTCACTTTACTTAAAAAATCCTGTCAAGTTTTTTCATCGTATTTAAAAAATTTAGATTTAAAAAGATTTAAAAGCATATTATTTAAAATTCTTCAGAAGAAATGCTATTATAATATTAAGGATTATTTTTGTGATGTTGACATGAATTTATAACGATAGTATAAAATATTAATTATTTATGTAAACTTGTGAGGAAATGTAATTTATTTTTCTTCTATGACAATTTAATTGAAATTCCGTTTTAATGACTATATTTGTTTTAATGATGCCTGTTCAAATTTTTATGATATTTGACTAATGTTCCCTAAAATTTCGAATGCCAAACGGCAAATCATAGCTGTACTATTTTAATAATTCATATGATCTTGTATATCCTACCTGTGATTACGAAATAAATGTATTTGTACACACATTTATTTCTATGGTGGAAATGATTTAATACCAATTCTGGTGCACCCTAGGTTCTGCAGATTTCCTCGGTCTGAACCACTACACGACGTTCCTGCTGTCTCCCTCTACCGTGGATAACCGCTCTCCCTCTTTCGCGGATGACGTCAGCGTCGACGTGACCACCGGCGACGAGTGGGCTCAGTCCAAGTCTTATTGGTTAAAGGTATTATCATTTCATTTATTCCCTACCTATTATAAATGAGGCTAATTTTGTGAGTTTGTCACGTTGTAGTGACTAATCTCTAGATCTACTGAACCGATTTTGAAAATGCTTTTACCAGTAGAATGCCACTTTATTTGTGTCGTGGGCAACAGCTAGTCATTTTGTAATTACGATCCTACTTCCTGCTTCCATGCTGGTCTGGGAGCAAAGAAAAAACATGGAATGTACCGGCTGCTTCTCTTCCCGGGCAGATGGTAAAAACCCATCGAGGGAACGAGCGAAAATCATAGGAATTCTGTTATAGGCGATGCGGCTAGCAACCCATCACTATTTTGATCCCACTTTCCACCTATGCGCCCACAGTGCCTTGCTAAACGTGGCCCGTAGGTCTTGTTACCTTAGGCTCTGTCTACCCCGTAAGGGATAAAGACGTGATTTGTGTATGTATGTGATAAAAATCCTCATTGCTAGACCGTACGGTCCATTCTAACATTCTGCGTAACCTAGACCATACAAATGACTGCCTTTCTAACATTCTGTGTAACTTACACCATACAAAGGTCTTCCATTCTAACATTCTGTGTAACTTACACCATACGAAGGGCTTCCATTCTAACATTCTGTATAACTTAGCCCATAGGAAGCTCTTCCATTCTAACATTCTGTGTAACCTATACCATACGAAGGGCTTCCATTCTAACATTCTGTGTAACTTACACCATACAAAGGTCTTCCATTCTAACATTCTGTGTAACTTATACCATACGAAGGGCTTCCATTCTAACATTCTGTATAACTTAGCCCATAGGAAGCTCTTCCATTCTAACATTCTGTGTAACCTATACCATACGAAGGGCTTCCATTCTAACATTCTGTGTAACTTATACCATACGAAGGGCTTTCATTCTAACATTCGGTGAGGCTTAGACTATACAAAGGGCTTCCATTCTAACATTCTGTGTAACTTATACCATACGAAGGGCTTCCATTCTAACATTCTGTGAGGCTTAGACTATACGAAGGGCTTCCATTCTAACATTCTGTGTAACTTATAACGAAGGGCTTCCATTCTAACATTCTGTGAGGCTTAGACTATACGAAGGGCTTCCATTCTAACATTCTGTGTAACTTATAACGAAGGGCTTCCATTCTAACATTCTGCGCAACCTAAACCATACGAAGCACTTCCATTCTAACATTCTGTGTGACTTATACCATACGAGAGCCTTCCATTCTAACATTCTGTGAGGCTTAGACTATAACAAGGGCTTCCATTCTAACATTCTGTGTAACTTATACCATACGAAGCTCTTCCATTCTAACATTCTGTGTAACCTATATTTTCAGAGTGCCCCCTACGGCCTCTACAAGGCATGCCTCTACATCAACAAGCACTACGACTACCCCACTATCTTCATAACTGAGAACGGCTGGTCCACCGAGCCTGGCCTGGAAGACTGGAGCCGCTCGGAGTACATCCAGCAGTACCTGAAGGCTCTGCTGCTGGCTATCGAGGATGGCACCGATATGCTGGGATACACTTACTGGAGTCTGATGGACAATGTGGAGTGGATGGCTGGTACTGAGTAAGTTCATCTATACTATAATAACTAGTATTTCGCGTGGGGGCCGCGGGCCCCAAGGGCCCCGCGGAGGTCCCTGCCACCCTGTTTTGTTTTAATAATCCTAACCTTGTTTTTTTACTATATACTTTTTGCCGCCTTTTTGAAACCGCCACTTTGAAAACAGTGATTCATAACCTACCGCCCTGTTTATTTCAAATATTTCTAACAATTTTTACTTTAATCTTTGGCCGCCATTTTGTATCCGCCATGTTGGAAAAAGTATTTCGCGTGGGGGCCTGGGGGCCGCGGCCCCCGCGGGGACCGCGGAGGGTAACACCACCCTGTATTTGGAGGCCGCTAAGGGAACCCTGCCATCCTGTTTTTTTTTCAAATATTTCTAACCTATTTTTACTTTATTCTTTGGCCGCCCTCTCGGGAAAAGCATTTCGCATGCAGGCCGCGGGCCCCACGGGACCCGCGGAAGGTTCCCTGCCACCCTGTTTTGTTTTAATAATCCTAACCCTTTTTTTACTATAAGCTTTGGCCGCCTTTTTGAAACCGCCACCTTGGAAACAGTGATTCATACCCTACCGTCCTGTTTTTTTTCAAATATTTCTAACCATTTTAACTTTATTTTTTGGCCGCCATCTTAGGAAAAGAATTTCGCATGGGGGCCGCGGGCCCCACGGGACCCGCGGAGGGTAACCTACCACCCTGTATTTTATCAAATATTTCTAACCTTTTTTACTACATTCTTTGGCCGTCATTTTGAAACCGCTACCTTGGAAAAAGTATTTAGCGTGGGGGCCTGGGGGCCGCGGCCCCCGCGGGGACCGCGGAGGGTTACCTACCTCCCTGTATTTTTTCAAATATTTCTAACCTTTTTTACTACATTCTTTGGCCGTCATTTTGAAACCGCTACCTTGGAAAAAGTATTTCGCGTGGGGGCCTGGGGGCCGCGGCCCCCGCGGGGACCGCGGAGGGTAACACCACCCTGTATTTTTTCAAATATTTCTAACCTTTTTTACTACATTTTTGGCCGCCATTTTGAATGCGCCATCTAGGACAAAAATTTGGTTCATTAGATTACCCCTCCCATCTTGAACGTCACTTGGTCGAGCACAACCCATCCATCTCGACTGGCCTCTGAGATATTGGCGTTTCCATTTTGTATGGCAGCCATCTTGTTTTCGCGCTTTTGAAAAAAAACACCGGCTTACCCATTGGCTGGCTGTTCTGAGCGACTTTAGTTCCGGGCAAACTCGATAGGGCAAGTCGTTGCGGAGAGCTGGCTCATGTGTCAAGTCAGTTTCCACGTTAAGGTCAGTTTTGCATTTATTTTGTATTTGTGATCAAATTTCTTATGCGATGGTGTATAAAGTTGAACCCTATTTCTAAAAGCTGCTATACAACACAAGTGAGTCTATGAGTCTGACATTACTTTGTATGGCGGCCATCTTGGAAAATGGCGGAATCGAAAAATAAATTCTGGCGTTGGAATTTTTGGCCTTAAAGAGCCCCGGATGCAAAATTTTACTCAGAACGGACTCAAAAAAAATTTGGCCGCCATTTTGAATCCGCCATTTTGAAAAAAAAAATTGGTTCATTAAATTACACCGCCGACTTTGAACAACATTTGTTAGAGCACCATCCACCTATTGCGACTGGCCTCTGAGATATTCGAGTTTCAATTTTGTATGGCGGCCATTTTGTTTTTGCAATTTTGAAAAAAAAATACCGGTTCACCTATTGGCTAGCTGTTCTGAGTGACTTTTGTTTCGGGCAAACTGAATAGCGCAAGTCGTTGCGGAGAGCTGGCCCATGTGTCAGGTCAGTTTCCACATTCAGGTCAATTTTGCTTTTACTTGTACTTTTAATATAATTTCTAATGCAAAAGTGTATTGAGTCGAACCCCACCTCTTATGGGCTCCTCAAAACAACAGGTCAAAGATACAGAAATTACTTTGTATGGCGGCCATCTTGGAAAATGGCGGAACCGAAAAATAAAGTATGACGTTTGAATCTGTGGCCTTGAAGAGCCCCGGATGCAAAATTTCAATCGGATCGGATAAAAAAAAAATTTGGCCGCCATTTTGAATCCGCCATCTTGGAAAAAAAATTGCTTAGTCAGATTTCCCCCTCGACTCTGAATGACATTTGGTCGAGCACCACCCACCTATCTCGACTGGCCTCTGAGATATTCGCGTTTCAATTTTGTATGGCGGCCATCTTGTTTTCGCCATTTTGAAAAAACTTTGACCGGCTCACCCATTGGCCGGCTGTTCTGAGCGACTTTAGTTCCGGGCAAACTCGATAGGTCGAGCCGTTGCGGAGAACCGCCCCATGTGTCAAGTCAATTTCCACGTTCAGGTCGATTTCGTATTTTTCTGGTGGTCGTGGGAGCATTTCTGATGCGATGGTGTATAGACTTTAGCCACACCTCTTCTGGGTTCTTCAAAACAGCATGTCAGTGAGTGAGTGAGTGGGTATTCAGCTATATATATTATAATAATAACTAGTATTTCGCGTGGGAGCCGCGGGCCCCAAGGGCCCCGCGGTGGTCCCTGCCACCCTGTTTTGTTTTAATAATCCTAACTTTTTTTTTTTACTTTATACTTTGGCCGCCTTTTTGAAACCGCCACTTTGAAAACAGTGATTCATATCCTACCGCCCTGTTTTTTTCAAATATTTCTAACATTTTTTACTATAATCTTTGGCCGCCATTTTGTATCCGCCATCTTGGAAAAAGTATTTCGCGCGGGGGCCGCGAAGGGTAGCCTACCATCCTATTTTTTTCGCATGGGGGCCGCGGGCCCCACGGGACCCGCGGAGGGTACCCTGCCAGCCTGTGTTATTTTCAAATATTACTACATTCTTTGGCCGTCATTTTGAAACCACTACCTTGGAAAAAGTATTTCGCGTGGGGGCCGCGGCCCCCGCGGGGACCGCGGAGGGTAACCTACCACCCTGTATTTTTTTCAAATATTTCTAACCTATTTTTAATTTATTCTTTGGCCGCCATCTTGGGAACAGCATTTCGCATGGAGGCCGCGGGCCCCACGGGACTCGCGGAGGGTACCCTACCAGCCTGTTTTTTTTTTCAAATTTTTCCAGCCTTTGTTACTATATTCTTTGGCCGCCGTTTTGACACCGCCACCTTGGAAAAAGTACTTCGCATGGGGGCCGCGGGCCCCACGGGACCCGCGGAGGGTTCCCGGCCACCCTGTTTTTTTCAAATATTTCTAATCTTTTTTACTTTATTCTTTGGCCGCCATCTTTGGAAAAGCATTTCGCATGGGGGCCGCGGGCCCCACGGGACCCGCGGAGGGTACCCTACCATCCTGTTTTTTCCAAATATTTATAACCTTTTTTACTTTATTATTTGGCCGCCATCTTGGGAAAAGCATTTCGCGTGAAGGCCGCGGGCCCCGCGGGACCCGCGGAGGTTACCCTATCAGCCTGTTTTTTTTTCAAATATTTCTATGCTTTTTCACTATATTCTTTGGCCGCCATTTTGAATCCACCATCTTGGAAAAAATTAGGTTCATTAGATTACTCCTCCCACCTAAAACGACACTTGGTCGAGCACAACCCATCTATCTCGACTGGCCACTGAGATATTCGCGTTTCAATTTTGTATGGCGGCCATCTTGTTCTCGGAATTTTGAAAAAAAATGACCGGTTCACCCATAGGCTGGCTGTTCTGAGCGACTTTAGTTCCGGGCAAACTCGATAGGGCAAGTCGTTGCGGAGAACTGGCCCACGTGTCAGGTCAGTTTCCACGTTCAGGACAGTTTTGCATTTTTTTTGTACTTGTGATAAAATTTCTTATGCGATGGTGTATAAAAATGAACCCTATTTCTAAAAACTGCTATACAACACAAGTGAGTCTATGAGTCTGACATTTCTTTGTATGGCGGCCATCTTGGAAAATGGCGGAATCGAAAAATAAATTCTAGCGTCAGAATCTGTGACCCTGAAGAGGCTCGGATGCAAAATTTTAGTCAGAACGGACTCAAAAAAAATTTGGCCGCCATTTTGAATCCGCCATTTAAAAAAAAAAATTGGTTCATTAAAATACTCCGCCCACTTTGAACAACATTTGTTCGAACACAACCCACCTATTGCGATTGGCCTCTGAGATATTTGCGATTCAATTTTGTATGGCGGCCATTTTGTTTTTGCAATTTTGAAAAAAAAATACTGGTTCACCTATTGGCTGGCTGTTCTGAGTGACTTTTGTTTCGGGCAAACTCGATAGGGCAAGTCGTTGCGGAGAGCTGGCCCATGTGTCAGGTCAGTTTCCACATTCAGGTCAATTTTGCTTTTACTTGTACTTGTCATATAATTTTTGAAGCGAAAGTGTATAGAACCAAACCCTACCTCTGATGGGTTCCTCAAAACAACAGGTCAAAGATACA
The DNA here is from genome assembly GCA_932294345.1 of Pandemis cinnamomeana. Taxonomy (NCBI): domain Eukaryota; kingdom Metazoa; phylum Arthropoda; class Insecta; order Lepidoptera; family Tortricidae; genus Pandemis; species Pandemis cinnamomeana. The sequence goes on along the minus strand of OW028724.1, from coordinate 2,581,726 downwards.
GAAATTACTTTGTATGGCGGCCATCTTGGAAAATGGCGGAACCGAAAAATAAAGTATGCCATTTCAATCTGTGGCCTCAAAGAGCCCCGGATGCAAAATTTCAATCTGATCGGATTAAAAAAAAATTTGGCCGCCATTTTGAATCCGCCATCTTGGAAAAAAAATTGCTTAGTCAGATTTCCCCCTCAACTCTGAATGACATTTGGTCGAGCACCACCCGTCTATCTCGACTGGCCTCTGAGATATACGCGTTTCAATTTTGTATGGCGGCCATCTTGTTTTCGCCATTTTGAAAAATCTTGGACCGGCTCACCCATTGGCCGGCTGTTCTGAGCGACTTTAGTTCCGGGCAAACACGACAGGTCGAGCCGTCGCGGAGAGCTGCCCCATGTGTCGGGTCAGTTTCCACGTTCAGGTCGATTTCGTATTTTTCTGGTGGTCGTGGGGGCATTTCTGATACGATGGTGTATAGAGTCGAGCCTTACCTCTTATGGGTTCTTCAAAACAGCATGTCAGTCAGTGAGTGAGTCAGTGAGTGAGTGGGTGTTCAGCTATATATATTATAATATTATAAAGAGGAAGGATTTGTACCTATTTTTGTATGTTTGTATGTTTGTAATGAATAGGCTCAAAAAGTACTGGGCCGATCTGGATGAAATTTGGAACATAGATAGATTATAGTCTGGAATAACACATAGGCTACTTTTTATCCCGGAAAATTGCGTGATTCCCGCGGGATAGCGATAAACGAATTCTATGCAAACGAAGTTGCGGGCAACGGCTAGTCATTAATAATAATAATATAGCCTTTTTATTCCGAATTCGCTACAATTTCAGTAAGTATGTTGTTGTTGTTTTTTTTATTATTAGTAAATTGTCGCGTAGTTCGGCGTGCCTCATGGCATAGGCCTCCGTGTATTGGAGGGCTTGGGCTATAGTTCCCACGCGCGCCCAGTGCGGATTGGGAACTTAACACACCATTGAATTTCTTCGCAGATGTGTGCAGGTTTCCTCACGATGTTTTCCTTCACCGAAAAGCTCATGGCAAATTTGAAATGTAATTTTCGCACATAAATTCCGAAAAACTCAGAGGTGCGCGCCCGGGATTTGAACCCACGACGCTCTGCTTGAGAGGCCACAGGTCAAACTACTAGGCTACCACGGCTTTTTTAAGTTCATCATTATCACCTATCAATCAATGGAGTTGGATGAAAACTATGGACTATGGCAGGGATGGCGAACCAATGGCACGCATGCCACTGTTGGCACGCTTCAAAATAATTTGGGCACGCCAATAATAAAAAAAGGTTTATTTTTGTCCATTAAATCACTAACTTAAGATTATTTTATAAAGTAAAGTAAAGTAAAGTAAAATTTATTTTCCAAAATAGACACGAAATACATAATGTTAGGAAGTTCAATGACTCCACACTAGGCACAGCCTGTATCGTGGCAGCCAAGAAATATCAAAAAAAAAATGAAACTAGCTTCTGCCTGCGACTTGGCCTGCGTAGAATTGTACATAAAAACCTTCCTCTTGAATCATCCTATCTATTAAAAAACCGCATCAAAATCCGTTGTGTAGTTTTGAAGATATAAGCATACATAGGGACATAGGGGCATAGGGACAGAGAAAGCGACTTTATTTTATACTCCGTAGTGATAGGGCAGAAAAAGGGCAATGAGGTCATATGATGGTAAAATATCAACACACTCTTAAGACAACAGGGTCTTTGATGACAGGTCAGACCCAAAATATTACTTTATTTGTCAAAAATGACTCGCCCACCTAAAAAGGTTCACCACCCCTGGACTATGGAGTATACGTTGCAGTGGCAATGGGCAGGCCACGTCGCTCGAAGAACAGAACCGTTGGGGGACCTAAGTTCTCGAGTGGCGACCACGAGCCGGAGGACGGGGTGTTGGCAGGCCTCCCACTAGGTGGACTGACATCGTGAAAGTTGCGGGAAACCGGTGGCAGGTGGCGAGTTGTCGTTCATTGGGGGCCGTCCATAAATCACGTGATCTTTTTTTAAGCATTTTTTAACCCCCCCTCTCCCTTGGTGATACATGGTGAGGTTTAAGACTACCCTCCCACCCCCCATCCAACATCACGTGTATTTTTCGTATCTACAAAAAATCTTAAATTTTTCGAACTAGAATTGTCTTGCGCGCGCAAGCGCGTTTGTTGAATTTATATATTAATTTGGTATCTGATTATGTCATGATATATTTTTGTGTCATTTTACTATAATACATGTAACTGTAATTTAAAAATCGCGCGTTTGAAAAAAATAATGAAAAAATAAATACACGTGATATCTTACTACACCCCCCCTCCCCTCTTGTGACATTTCGTGATTTTTGTCAAACCCCTCCCCCCCCTTTCAAGCCTCACGTGATTAATGGACGGCCCCTCGTGGTGTGGTAAGGGGTTTGTTCAACAGACGTCTTCAGGCTGATGATGATGATGATGGTGATGATGATACAATGATCAGTAAGCTTATTACCTAACTCGCTCGCAATCGCCATCGTGTTCATTTTGACAGATGTGACAGCTAGCTGATTCCGATGCCAATTGTCAGCCCATACATGAACTGTCAAAATGAACACGATGGCGATTGCGAGCGAGTTAGGTAATAAGTGTACAGAATTATTCTGCAGCTGTGACTTTGTCTGCAAAGAATTCATTTATTGTTATCCCGTGGGAACTACACAATTTCCCGGTATAAAAAGTAGCCTACATTACTTCCAAGTATCAAGTGTAAAAAATGACGTTGGGCAACTGAGAAAGGGTGACTTGAACCTTGAAGTAGTGAAGACAAGTTTTTTTATAATTGTTTTTTTTTTCTTTTTTTTTTCAGCGAGCGTTTCGGCCTCTACGAAGTGGACTTTGACGTCCCGGAGCGGACGAGGACAGCGAGGCAGTCCGCCCTGGTGTACAAGAGGATCATGCGGAAGAGGATTGTGGAAGAGGGATGGAGACCAAAGAACACGAAGATAGGCATCAGTAAGAAGAACACTAAGGTCGAGTTGTGAGCCGAAATACTTCAGTCAGCGTCATATAGTTTGAAGCATCAGTCAGCCAAATAGTTCAGTAAGCATTGGGGTAAATTCGGAATTGGGGGAATTTCAAAAATTGTGGATATCCACTAAACGGGGAGCAATTCCATAATCTGGCAACGCTTATCTAGAAGCCAAAGGCATTGGAGCTTACTATGGGTACCAGGCAACAGATAAACATACTAATATAATGTAGATAAATACATACAACATCCATGACTCGGACACAAACATTCGTATTCATCATACATCTGTCTGCCCCTACCGGGATTCGAACCCAGGACCTCTAGCTCCATAGTCGGGGTCACTAACCACTAGGCTATCTGCTCGTCATTCTTTAGTAATGACTAATTATTGGCTCTCACAAAATACGTTTCCTATTTTAATTTGTAATTGCTTTTTTTTCTACTTTTGTATATTGTTATTACATTTTATCATTCGTTAATAATGTACGTAATTGCTATACACATTCTTGTTTAAGTATGTTCCGAAGGTCAGTGCGGCTGTGATTCATGAATTAAATATGTTTTTTACTACTGTTTTGGTTTTATTCTTACTCTATTCTTAAATTTCATTAAAAATGAGACATTGAAAGGGTAAATATAATTATTGTCGAATTTACGTACGTGTAGTGCGAGTAAGACTCGCGCACTGAGGATTCCGTACGAAGTCAGCAAGTGAATGTAAAATCCAGTGTTAGCAGGGCCCTGCCTCCTAAGAAAAACGTAAACAATGTGAGGTCAATTTATAATGGTTTATTACATAGACAGACAAATAAAAATATGGACAATAAAGTCTTAGTAATAGGCTCCCGTTTGTAACCTTTGTAAAAAATGCTCGAGTTGAGAATCTTCACTTTTCATGTCCAATTTAGCATTGTTAGGTTTAACGCCATCTATCTTATCGTTGACAAACTACTTAAGGTCGCAGTACGCTAAGTAACCAAATGTTGATGATTTGCTACTCAATAACAGATGGCGCTGTCAAAACTTAAATGTCTATCCTACTGCACAATAGATGGCGCTAGCTGCTGTTTCTCGCAGTACACTATACTGTAGGGCTCAGGATATTTGTATCACTAATCTTAGTAGTCATAATTAAAGGTGATGCGGCTAGCAACCCATCACTATTTGGATTCCCTTTCCATCTATTCATGCTAAATGTGGCTTTAAGGCTTTCTCACCTTAGACTTTGTCTACTAAGGGATAAAGACGTGATTTATGTATGGATGTATGTCTTACTAACTTAGACGTCAAATCGTGTGAAGTATACGTACATACCTACATTTTAATAAAAGTTTAGCAACGTCATTAACTAGGAGGTCTGAGGGATACCTACACATATATAGGTACCTACTATATCTCTATAAATAAGTACTCATACATACCCAAAATTACAAACTATCTATACAAACAGCCACTGGACTCCTAGCCCCCTATCACGCCCCATGCAAAACAAAACACAACAAAACAAATATGACAGCCATTACAACAAAACATTATCCTATTTTTCCACTTATTATCTTCGGCATTTAGCATTAAAAAAAACATACAATAGACAAAATCGGATAAAAATTCTATGTTTAAACAACACCGCGGGTGGCGCCTCACAATGGTCCATAATACACGCAACAAACAAGGCATATTCAACTGTAAACCGTTTACTATAAAGTCCTATTCGAAATACTCCAAGTTCTAAAGCTATTGAACTTCAATGAGCCGTGATAGCTACCTACATCATTGTAGATTTACAAACTTAACGCAACAGCTCATTGTTGCGCCACCGTTCAACAATTTCACTTAAGTAGTTTGGAAACGTGCTAGTTCACAATTTATCCGCTGGCATAAGATAACTTTGTTATTTTAATACGGCGCAGATCAAACGTTTGCGCTTCGGTAAGTGTTTTGCTAATCGAAAGTAGTTTTTCAGGGTTCCGTAACTATAGGGTGCCAATTTACCTTAATACTAAGGCTCCACACTGTGAGTTCGTCTGTATGTCACTGGAAACACCTATGTCCGTGAGCTCTTAGGGTACCATCGGTCGATTCAAGTATCAAACCCATAGGAGCGAGTGAGACAGCAAGACAATACCGAATGGCGTTCTGAGAGCTCATGGACTATGCGTAGAAGCTCTGTAAGCGTGACTTGTAACTTACTTTAACAATATCATTAACCAAAACTGAAGATTTTGACATTACACTTACACTTGCCTTAAAGGCGTAAATGTTTGTAGAGTGGGACAACCTATGTTCTTCTCTCAGATTTCCTGGCAGATTTTGAGGGATATCATTATCCGTTGGCAGTCTGTACAAATGTAAAGAAACAGAGACAAATCACAAAAAAGACATTAAACATACGCACAAAGGCGAACTCATCCCTATAAGGGATCTCTACCAGTTAACCTTTGAGTAAATGAGAAGAGCATTAAGCGAGGGACCGACAAAGAGTTTAAAATATCCATATATTGAAAGCCACAATAGAGCGTAAAAATAAATGTAGTAAGGAACCCTTCTTGAGAGTCCAATTCGTACTATCCCGGTTTTTTATATAATAAAAACGTCAAAAAGAACCGCCGCTCTTGAGTTTTTTGCGTGTGTTCGGGTGCTTGATTCTTATAGATCTCCCATGAAACCATTAGCTACGTAGATGACCTGCTTGCGTAATTGTCTAGTGTTATTTCTCTTAGAATTTATTTTGGGCAAGCACCTACCTACTGTCTGTCCTTATGTATACTTAGATCTTTATAACTACGCAACGGATTTTGAAGCGGTTTTTTTTAATGGATAGAGCGATTCAAGAGGAAGGTATACGTAAAGAGAGAAGCTAGTTTTATGTTGAAAGTTAATGGCTTTGTTAATTTAGTAAAGACTAAAGATAGCTTAAGGTATGAACCATGGCCTCCAGAAGTGTAACGTGGGGAGGCACATTAGGTGTTTGGATGTAAAATATGAACGGGTGCTGTCACAGCTCAGATTAGCTAAGTGCGTATGGAAAGAGACTCATTTGTTGATTAGATTGTAATGTACAATACAATACAAATACTCTTTATTGAACACCACAAATCAGTACAAAACAATACAGAAACAAAGAACAAAGTAGACAATTGGCGGTCTTATCGCTTAATGAAAATGAAAATGAAAATGTATTTTTGCAAATGTGCCGCCAAGGGCTCTTTTACATGTGTTTTGAAACTACCAGCACATTCGGAAAGACCATCATTGCCAAGAAGAATGCGCCGCAAGATAATGTAATGTAATGTAGCCTTTTAATTCCGAATTCGCTACAATTTCAGTAAGTATGTTGTTGTTGTTTTTTTTTATTATTAGTAAATTGTCGCGTAATTCGGCGTACCTCATGGCATAGGCCTCCGGTGTATTGGAGGGTTTGGGCTATAGTTCTCACGCGCGCCCAGTGCGGATTGGGAACTTAACACACACCATTGAATTTCTTCGCAGATGTGTGCAGGTTTCCTCACGATGTTTTCAAATTCACGATGGCAAATTTCAAATGTAATTTTCGCACATAAATTTCGAAAAACTCAGAGTTGCGCGCCCAGTATTTGAACCCACGACGCTCTGCTTGAGAGGCCACCGGTCAAACCTACGCTACCACGGCTTTCCTTTCATTAGATTACTTTGACATTAAATCTGTCACTATTTTGATTCCCTTTCCACCTATACGCCCATAAGCAAGTCAAACCCACTAGTTCGTTTGTCCGCGGCCTGGGGCCCGATTTTTGAAACCACATGTGTGAAAATACCACTCTAAAGTGGTATAAATCTGTTTATATCTTCAAAACTACAGCTCTAATAAAATTTTTGACTTGAACACAAGATTAATGAGAGTAAGTATCTTCTAAGCTACTCCTATTTAAAATTCAGCACAATTTTTCACCACTTTCGAGTGGTATTTTCACACATGTGCTTTCAAAAATAGGTCTTGTCTTGTTGCCTTAAACTCTGTCTACCCCTTAAGGGACAAAGACGTGATTTTTGTATGTATGTTTTATATGACAGCGTTCAAACGAGCAAGCGGGTCGCCTGCTGGGAAGTAATCACCGTTGCCGTTAAGAGCGTGTTGCCCTCATGTATGTTTGGTGCGGCATCATCATCACTACATACTATAAAATAAAGTCGCTTTCTCTGTCCCTATGCCCCTATGTATGCTTATATCTTCAAAACTACACAACGGATTTTGATGCGGTTTTTTTTAATAGATAGAGTGATTCAAGAGGAAGGTTTTTATGTATAACTACGCAGACAAAGTCGCGGGCAGAAGCTAGTATATTATATAAAACATACAAGCCTCTTCCATACACCGCGGTAATATAGCTTCCATCAACCAGCTCACACTCCGCAACCCCACACACGCACACACGCACACAAACCCCCAGCAATCCCTCAAAACACGAGCTCCAAAGAAATCCGCTAAGTAACGCGGTTCATCTTAGATATATGAAGTCGATTTGTGAGTTCACTGTTTTGAAATGTATATGCGACGCTTTTAGGGTTCTACCACAAAGACAAGGGTCCTGGGATTTGTGTGTCTGTTAGTGTCCGTCTGTCGCGGTAAATTTTCTCTGAAGCTACGGAACCGACGAAATTTGATATTTAAGTATGTACTTGGTTTATATATGGGTGACCATGAGAAACGGCGGTTGTTTTCGCCGTCCATAGAACTCGATTCCCACCGGCTTGCCTATTTTAATTCCCTTTGGCTTGCCTTCTGATATTCTTGACGCCACGCCAATGGTGTCTATGCACATTCTTCATAAAAATAATTTAAATATATAATACACACATACATGCACATACACAAATCACGTCTTTATCCCTTACGGGGTAGACAGAGCCTAAGGTAACAGATACCTACAGGCCACATTTAGCAAGTCACTGAGGGCGTGTAGGTGGAAAGGGGAATCAAAATAGTGATGGGTTGCTAGCCTCATCGCCCATAACATGATTCCCATGACCTTCGCCCATTCCCTCGATGGGCTTCAACCATCTGCGCGGGTAGAGAAGCAGCTGGTAGGTATATTCTATGTTTTTTCTTTGCTCCCAGACCAGCATGGAAGAAAAAGATGGATATTCTACGAGTATAACCTAAAATACCGTAAAGTTAACACTTCAACGTGAAAACGTCTTGAAACAACAAGCAAACCCGCCCAACCCTAGTGCAGAAAACAAATCCAATTCGGTAATAGCTTTATTATGACGTATCTGATTTCATAACGTATGAAAATGCCTTTTATCATATTTTCCTCCATTCTTATTGGCCTTTGAGAGGAACCCCGCGCTGCGGGAAGCTCGCCCCTTTTGGAAATAAGAGGGTTACTTAGTTTTAAGATTTTTAGGCGAGGAGGTAACGTTTGAAGGTATCTAGGAATACGGATTGTATTGTAATCTAGCCGTTGCCCGCAGCTTCGCCCCACTTTCGTTCTTTTTTCAGAATTGTACTTTATTCAAACCTTGTCCTAACTGGAAAAAACAGAACTAAAAAAGAATTAGATATCCAGCGTCCAGCGGTGCAGTCGTTAGGAAGTTATGCGCGTAGATTTCGATGATTAATTTATTTATTTAGATAGATAAACGAAGATATTGGAAAAAAAATGGCTGGGGTTATTTAGAATAAATAACAGAACAAGTTTCAATAGTTCTTAGATTTTTGTATGTTTACATATTTAATATACAGATATTTGGAGCGTCACGCGAATACGGCTGAACGGATTTTAATGCAAACTTTACTAATCTGTCAAGAAAATCTCCTTTTTATCCCGGAAAATTGCATAGTTCCTGCGGGATAGCGATAAACATGTAAATTACTAGATCTAATTTACAAAATATACTCTTTATTGAACACCACAAATCAGGCAGAAGCCAGGCGCCCGATTTTTGAAAGCACATGTGTGAAAATACCGCTCGAGAGTGGGGAATAACTGTGTTGAATTTGAAATACGAGTAGCATAGAAGACAATCACGGCCCTCTTTAATCTTGTGAACTAGTCAAAACTTTGATTAGAGCTGTAGTTTTGAGTATAAGCTGATTCATACCACTTTCGAGTGGTACTTTCGAGTGATGTGATTTCAAAAGTCGGGCCCCAGTTTTCACATAAAATTCTTCCGTTAAACTATAGATTCCTAGATGGATTATCATACTTCATTTGAAGCTGTGAAATTCTAATTCAAAAAGTTCTAAACAACCTCTTATCCAATTCTACTATACTCAATTCAAACTTTAAAACTCTTGCAGCTAGAGTTAAAATTGAAAAATTACAAATTCACATAATTCCTTTTGGAATAAGTACTTATAAATCACGTCTCGAATGGATCTAATCCGGCTTTAATCCTTAAATAAGCGCTACTTAATTTCTATCGTGTTAAAATCACTCGACTGGGCACAATGTGGGCACTGGGCACAATGCGGGCACTGGACACAAAGACTGGGCACTACGTACAAAGACACGTGCAACAATTGGCTCGTTCAAAGTCTTTGGGAATACCGACGATTTGAAGACGACTCTATTTTGTTATCCAAATTATTTAAAAGCGTGGTGGCCTAGTGGTTTGACCTGTGGCCTCTTAAGCAGAGGCTCGTGGGTTCTAATCCCGGGCTCGCACCCCGTGTATCAGAATTTATGTGCGAAATTACATTTTGAAATTTACCATGGGCTTTTCGGCGAAGGAAAACATCGTGAAGAAACCTGCTTACATTTCGCTCACTCGATTTTCCCTCGATGGACTGTTACCATCTGCGGAAGAGAAGCAACTGGTACATTCTGTTTTTTCTTAACTCCCAGACCAGCAAGACATTATGTGCTTTCAAAAATCGGGCACTTGTATAAAGAAGGGTTTTCTGTAAAAAGTTGGGAATTCACAAGCGACATACATACATACATACATACCTACCGTCACGCCTCTTTCCCTCAGGGGTAGGCACAGACTACTTTGTTCCACTTGCTACGATCCTGACATACCTCTTTCGCTTCATCCACATTCATCAATCTCTTCATACATGCACGTCGGTTTCGGGTACTCCTGACCTAACCTTGAACGCAAGCACAAGCGACAGTTTTTAGATATGTGTTATGGCGTTAACTTGCTATGGGGAATAAGAACAAGTTATACGAGTGACAAGTTATCGAGGGAATGGGCGTAATTCTTAGGAATTATGTTATAGGCGATGCGGCTAGCAACCCATCACTATTTTGCTTCCTTTATCCATCTATACGCCCACAATCTTGCTAAACGTGGCCAGTAGGTCTTGTTACCTTAGGCTCTGTCTACCCCGTAAGGGATAAAGACGTGATTTGTGTATGTATGTATACGAGTGAACCCACTGTACAGGCTGCGGCTGCTACAATCACTACGTTGCACAAATAAACCTATAATTTAACCTTTCTTACTTTTTTTCTACAGCTGTTATACCACGCACTTACGCCAGCAATGTGCTTCAAGTATTCGGCGTAGCGTAAAAGGCTACCGACAATGTCTGACCACTATAGAGCCTTTATGTAACCTTTGTATAGCCTTAAGCTGCATAAGTGTCGGCAGTCCGTCTTTAATCCCACTCGAGATGGTATTGATGCTTTTTTGCGATTGAAAAAATGTTTTTATTGATAAATTAAATGCGTGGCCGCGGTTGGGTTTTGAATGATTTTATAGCATTGTATTATTACTTACTTCCATGCTGGTCTGGGAGCAAAGGAAAAACAGAATGTACCAGTTGCTTCTCTTCCCGCGCAGATGGTAAAAGCCCATCGATAGATTGGGCGAATCTTAGGGATCATGTTAGATAAGCAATGTGGCTAGCAACCCATCACGGTTTTGATTGCCTTTTCCATCCATACGCCCACAATCATGCTAAACGTGGTCTTTAGGTCTTGTTACCTTAGGCTCTGTCTACCGCGTAAGGGATATAGATGTGATTTGTGTATGTGTATGTATGTATTATTACAAGCTTTTACTTTTTAATTTATTTTACAGAACTTTATGTTACAGAATTTTATGTTACAGAACACTTATAAACTAAATGTGTAATTACTTAAATTTAAAAATATAAATTACTAGCCTTCCGTCCGCAGCTTCGCCCGCGATAAATTAGTTTTCGCGTAGGAAAAGGTATTTTCCCTCGGTAAAAAGTAGCCTATGTCACTCAGTGGTAATGTAGCTTTCTAACGGCAAAAGATTTTTTGAAATCGGTCCAGTAGTTTCGGAGCCTATTCAATTCAAACAAACAAACAAACAATCAAATCTTTCCTCTTTATAATATTAGTATAGACAACATAAATTATTTGAACTAAAACTAAAATAAATCTAAAAACGTACCCCTGCGGCATTGAGCCAAAGATGCTGGCAGCATTCCCCGCTGTATTGCAATGCTAATTCGCTGCGCGAGGAAGCTGCCAGCCCTTTGGTCTCCGTTGCAGTCGATCAGCCTCTTAGACATTTAGATTTTACTCAAATTTTATAGACTTGAAATTTGGTTGCATCCAGTTATACGCCCTTAATCTTGCTAAACGTGGCCTTAAGGTTTTGTTACCTTGCTCTGTCTACCCCGTAAGGGATAAATACGCGATTTGTGTATGGATATATTAAAAAAGGCTATAATAATATATGTATTAAACTAAGCATAGCAGAAAAATTAAAAACGAGTAGTCTACACGTACAATGTTAGTTCGTCTCAAATCGTAAACTGTTCGGAACTAAGCACCAACATAATCGTATCACATCTTAGAAAACACTCTCAATATAAAAACTATTCAATAGCTTTCAGAATTCTACTAATTCGGATAAAGACACTTTTAGCGCAAACACGGTGCAGTGTTACCATTATAATGGCACCGAAAGTGTTCCTGGCAACACCGATTGGCAGATAACGAGGCTTGCCTTAGACGACGGATTAAAAAGTAAAAGCGCGTCAAGCGCGACCGTGTTTTAGTGATTACGGGTTCCGTGAAATTTTGTCATTTTTCTATGTCAGGATCGTAGCAAGTGGAACAATGTAGTCTCTGCCTACCCCTGTGGGAAAGAGGCGTGACGTTATGTATGTATGTTCATTTGTATATGTATGCGTGTATATGGCCTGTATCACTCAAATATTTAGTTGAATTAAACAAATGCTCCCTCATTACTAAACGCTTTATAATGTTTTTACATACATACACAAATCACGTCTTTATCCCTTACAGGGTAGATAGAGCCTGAGGTAACAGGTACCTACAAGTTTTTACAACAAAAATATTCATACATATTTGTATTCAAAAGAGCTTCATATCTAATAGATAAGATAAATTGTTTCAAAATGGGATTCCAACTCAGCATGTGTTGGAGCACAGGGTGCATCGACGCTGTTTTCCAGTGGATCCATTACACAACACAAAACATACAATTACTTAACCTAGGCTCAATCCAAAAGAAGCATGAAAACTGGATATGTACCATAACTCTATACATAAATTAAATACAAACATACATATATCGCGTCTTTATCCCTTACGGGGTAGACAGAGCCTAAAGTAACAAAATTAAGACCACGTTTAGCATGATTAAAGGCGTATAGCTGGAAAGGGAAATCAAAAGTGATGGGTTGTTAGCCGCATCGCCTGTAACATGATTCCTAAGACTTTCGCTCATTCCCTCGATGGGCTTTTACCATCTGCGCGGGAAGAGAAGCAACTGGTAAATTCTATGTTTTTTCTTTACTCCCAGACCAGCATGGAAGAAAATAAATTAAAAAGGGTTCTATTTTCTTTTGAAAGCCACGGAACCCTAACAACTAAAATTGTCACTACATGCACGCATTGCGACACTTCTTTATGCTCATGCGCCGATGCGAACTTTGTTTTGATAGCCTACGACAATTGTCAAAAAACACAACTAATAATATACCCTACAGCTTGATCATAAGTTTTAAATTCCATTGCGTTCTTGTTGGCGGTTGCTACGCTTTAGTTTTTGTGCGCTTGCGCAACTTTCTGGGAACGATTTTGTCTAATCTCGTAATCTTAAGGATTAGTATGGGCTACCGGGTTTAAGTAAGAGTGTTTGCTTTGATATGTCTGTCTGTACGTGCATTGAGAATTTCGTTTTAAGCTTTTAACGTTTTAAGCTTCCGCAATTCTCACTCATAAAAATAACAATTATTTTTGAAAAACATAGACCGAAGAGCAAAACAATGTAACTAAAAATTTACTCTATTTAATACACACACACACACACACACACACACAAATCACGTCTTTATCCCTTACGGGGTAGACAGAGCCTAAGGTAACAGATAGGTACCCACAGGCCACATTTAGCAAGATTGTGGGCGTATAGGTGAAAAATGAAATCAAAATAGTGATGGGTTGCTAGCCTCATCCCCTATAACATGATTCCTATGATATTTGCCCATTCCCTCGATTTAATGAATTACAGAAAATTACAGCTTGTTCCCTGTACATAACCAAGTTACGTAACCGGCACTGGTAAAACCAATGTAGGATGATTAATTTTGATTAATTTAGGTTTAGGTGCGGCGGGGCCCTCGGGCCATCCCTAAGCCGCGAACATGTTTGTTTTAATTTAGAAATAGTCTTTATATTACCTTAGAATGTCCTGGTTATGTAAAATAGTTATGTACGGGGAACAAGCGAAAATTACAGCATGCGGGAACCAATCACAAAAAAACCCGCCTGCAGTAATTCTATTTTAATAATTAATTATATTAGAAGGCTTCCAGGGTTTTCTTTTTTACATACACATACACAAATCACGTCTTTATCCCTTACGGGGTAGACAGAGCCTAAGGTAACAGGTACTTACAGGCCACATTTTGCAAGATTGTGGGATCTGGGCGTATAGGTGTAAAATGGAATCAAAATAGTGATGGCTTGCTAGCCTCAACGTGTATAACATGATTCCTAAGATTTTCGCCCATTCCCTCAATAGGCTTTTTCCATCTGCGCGGGTAGAGAAGCAATTGGTACATTCTATGTTTTTTCTTTGCTCCCAGAGCAGCATGGAAGAAGAGTTTCTTTTTTTACAGTTATAAAATCATTGAGATCACCTTGTAATATGTTACACAATCATTAATAATTCTAAAAATCCCCCTTTTAAATGGTCCCTAGCAGTGGGGGATGTTTCTAATTGGTACCGCAATAGTACAATGGTACCTTTTAGGGTTCCGCACAAAGGTACTCGATGGTCGATGGCCGTTGAGAACCCTGTGGGAATTGATACCTTTACTTTATAGAGTTACGAAAATTTAAAATGTCAACATAAAATTATAATAGTAGTTTATACAACAGGTGCATAATGAGGGTTATTACAGTTAAGTACCGCTAGGCTTGCCAAGTTAAGGAAATGAGTGTCTCATGACAAAAGATGGATCCATATATTAAAGTTAATCACATATTCGTTTATCAGCAAAGGATAACATAACTGCGAAGTTTAATTGTCTACAGAAAGTTTAAAATTCACATTATGCCAGCGTGGGAATATATCCGATGCCAATTTTTTTTTATTTGTAGGTTAGCTTTTAAGCTAGCTTTAGCGCCTGTTTCACCACTCTTTGTTAACTTCTAGTTATCTTAAGTGTCAGTTATCTATGATCCCGTCTCTATTTGTCACTACGAAACAGACAGAGACGTCATCATAGATAAGTGACGTCTAAGATAACTGAAACTTAACAGAGCGTGATGAAACAGGCCTTTAGACTAATTTTGGTACATAGTTTTTACAATATGTACCATAAAAACCTAACCCTCTCCATAGCCGGTGTTTGCTTTCCATTAATTGAACCACTGCGATTTAATACATAAATTATGTAAATATAGGTAGGTACTGTGCAAATATAGACATTTAGAATTAGATTAACATAGTAAAAGGTTTCATATTTTTTAAACATACATCTTTGTAACTTGTTGATATCAGTTTTGTTTGAATAAATGTGTTAGTCATTTCTAAATATTCCGAGCTCTACATAAAGCTCCTTCTCACGAGCATATTCGTACTAACCCACTAATGGGCGCCGCGTGCCGGTCGAGTACGCACTTAACTACTTAATCACGAGTAGGCAAGCTACTTGCACGAGTACTGTGTCAAGTACCGCTTTTTAAATAAATTAATTGTGTATTTTTTCGTGTGAACTGTTTCATGTTTGGACGTTTTATAATAGTTTATAATATTTAGTGTTTTTTTCATTGTTAGTTATTTTGGATGTTTAAATTGTTTTTTTTTTGTTTTTTGTTTTACTAACTCGTCAAGGAAATGGAACCCTTCTTTTAGTAAGTTTAATTAATTCAAATTAATTTATTTAAGCTCGTCATAAACTCTTATAATTTTAGGCAATTTGTTATACACCCTAGGGATCACTCCAAAAGCATTCGACTCGACTCGTATTATGTCGATGGACGGCTTAGTTCAAAATATCGAGCTGTAAATAAATAAATCATCAACTCCAGTCTATATATCGCACGCTTAATAATAAACCGGAATAACTCAAAAAAACAGTTTTGTGGGAAATCGCTGTCAAAGTTTTGAGCTTCTACCGTGTTGGAAACATTGCCGTCGCTTTCACGTATTTACGACCCTATTTTGAAGCATTTGGTCTTAAATTACAGGGCAATAAGTCGCAGATTAAAATAAGTAATCGGAACAATTAAATTATATTATATTCCATTAAAAAAAATAGTTTATTTTTTAAGTTCCGAGTTATTTCAGTTTAATTTTAAAAATTGGTGACAATTTGTTTGAATCCATTTGCAATAATACTTGATAATTCAGTTTAGTAATATATATTTTATTAGTTTGTTTTTACATTTAAGACTTGCTTCAGTTTTAAAAAAGTTAGGATTTAAAAGAGAAGAAACATTTAGTGAAAAATCGTTTTATTTTTGTAAAGTAGTATAATTATTGTTGCAAACTCCTTTCCGATGGCTTTACTTTTATGTTTTGATTGATACTGAATGTCACTTGAACGTATGGATTAAAATGAGGCTATCGAAGGAGACAAGTTCTATTGTAAAATAGATTTAGTTCATTACAATTGGTCCTTCGAGCCGGATATTGGATAGAAAAAAAGAGTTAATGCGACTTCGTAGCGGACTAATTGCCGGAGTCGAGAAAAATCAGGTACGAGAAAAAACAAAAACCGGAATTGACATGCATACTGTCCAATCGTCCGTCACGGGCACGGCGCGGAGTACGATCTCCCAGAAGAGACTCCTGGAGGCGCGCGCGGCCCGGGAGAAGGCGGAGCTGGAAAAGAAAAGATTAGATACCGAGCGCAAATTAGAACAACAACGACTGGATGTAGGGCGCGAGTTGATTGAGGCGCGGCTATCGGAAGAACGAGAGGCGATTGACGAGGGCGACAAGTCATCGCGTGCTTCGGCGACGTCGAGGGTGCAAGAATGGGTTGACGAGCATCAAGGTCAGTCCGTTCACCAGGAATGTGAAGTTGGGCAGAATAAGCCGCAGGATCGGTCGGATAAAGACATCGTTTCGTTGGCTGTTGCGATAACCGAGGCAGTCAAGCAGATAGGCCGACCCGCACCCACTGGCGACAAGCTTATCGGAAGACTATCAGCTAGAGATTTGCCAACATTCTCGGGAGACCCGATTGACAGGCTTCGCTTTAAAAGCGCCTTTGAAACCACGACGGTATTCAGAGAAAGAAAACGTGGCTCGCTTTCAACGTTGCTTGACACGGAGACCTGGGAGGCGGTGGCCGCCAGACTAGTCACCATGTTCTCTTCCGCCACTGATATCATGAAGACGCTGGAAATGCGATTCGGCCGTCCCGACCTGGTGCTACATAAGTCGATAGACGGTATGAAGAGGCTGCCCAAGCTCACTGGTACGCGCTCCGATTTGGCGACCAAGGTATCTGACTGTATAGCGGGAATAGAGGCAACAGAGCGGTTGGAGTATCTACACAGCCCCGATCTGGTGACTGAAGTGATCGGCAAGCTGACAGAGTCGTTGGTATACCGTTGGCTGGACTACTGGGGAGCATCGGATAAGCGTGAAGCCAGATTATCTTCACTTACCAAGTACCTCATGTCAGAAGCCGAGAAGGTATGTAATGCTGGTGCAGTCGAACTACCCCAAAGGACTATACTATAGCGAGATGCATCCCATCAACATCCAAGCGACCCGTTCTTACTATCACGGAGGAAGTGGACGACGAGCCATCTGTCAACACCGTCGCTGAAATAAAAAAGCCTAATATGACCTGTATTTATTGCGGTAAGGCAGAACACTCAATCGACAATTTTATTGCTCTGATTACAGAAAGCTGTAGGCGACTGTTTGCGCACGCCCAGTCACCGTGTGTCATTAACACTCCGCACGTCAGAAGGCACGCACAAACTAGACAACGTCCGCACAGTTGACAACCTAACACACCTTACGCAAAGTTTAAACAGGTTCGACTTGTCATCACTGCCACACCTTACAGACATACCCCTGCAGACATTTACAGGAAAACCGAGCATGATTATTGGCCAAGACTATTAGTATTTGATTGTAAGTAGGCAGGTAAGAGAAGGCAGAAAGAATGAGCCCGTTGCCTCGCTTACTCGATTAGGATGGGTTCTGCATGGATTTGCTGCCGGAAGATCTAACGGCGCTGACTATGGCTGTCACTTGCATGAACAGCACGATGACGGGCTGCACGAGTTGGTAAAGTCTTACTTTAAATTTGACAGCATTGGGATCAAACGCGATGACAGCCAAAGTAGCTCATCTGAAGAACGGCGCGCGCTTGGCTGGATAAGAAGAGCAAAACTTGACAACAGATGGGAGGCAGGACTTTTATGGAGACCCGACGACGTGAAACTACCAGACAATAGACGAAGTGCAGAATGCCGACTCAAGACTATTGAGAAGAGCATGGACAACGATGCTAGCTTTGCCGCAGACTACGAAAAGCAAGTCGTTAATATGCTCGAGAAGGGTTATGCAGAGGAAGTCACGAGTCCTATGAGTGGGATCAGATTTCTGCCTCATTCTGGCGTTCGTAACCCCAACAAGCCTGGCAAACTTCTACTCGTATTTGACGCCAAAGCTCAGACCAATGGGATTTCCTTGAATACGAAACTTTTGAGTGGACCGGACCTTCTAAACTCCCTGATGGTGTTCTTCTGCGGTTTAGAGAAAGAGCTGTAGCGGTCACTGGCGACATACGTGAGATGTTTCTGCAGGTAAAGATTATTGGCGAAGATCAAGAAGCGCAGTGTTTTCTTTGGCGTGGAATGGACCGACGTGGCCCGCCAAGATAAAAATGAATTCAAAATGACGTCTATGACATTCGGTGCCACATCATCACCCTGCACAGCTACTTACATCTTGCGTCGAAATGCTGACGAATTCGCCAGCACTCATCCTCGTGCTGTGGAAGCTATAAAGAGAAGGCACTATGTTGACGATTACCTGGATAGCGTTGATACCGAGGAGGAGATGAGGCAGCTCATATCAGACGTTACGATGGTGCACAGCGCAGGAGGATTTGAAATCAGAGGCTGGGCATCCAACAGACCATGTGTACAACTCCAACACTCTGACTCTGAAGCTGTTAATTTGCTGCAGCAAACAGAAACTGAGGAAAGGGCTTTGGGGTTGATATGGAAACCGGCGGCTGACGTACCTACTGGGTTTTAACGTCACCCTTAAGAAGGTAGAAAAAGATGTAGCGCAAGGTTTACGACGGCCGACAAAACGAGAGATGTTGAAAATTATTATGTCCGTCTTCGACCCCCTGGGGTTTTATTTACCCGGCCTTCGCGAGCGAAGAAGATGGAACAGGGACGATGGGCGGGGTAGCGTCAGCATAGGTGATCTTGTTTTGATTGCGGATCCTACCGCGCCGCGTAACATTTGGCCGCGAGGCTGTATCATTGCTACCACGGCCGCCGCGACGGGCGCGTCCGTATCGTGGACGTCGCCACGCCGGGCGGCACGCTGCGCCGGCCAGTGACGAGGGTAGTTACACTCCTGCTGGTTATTTTAATAACTAAAAAATCGTAAAAATAATTAATTTCAACACAAAAACATTAACAAAAAATAAATGTGTTTCTAATAAACTGCAATAACTTCGAGAGTACTTTTTAATATTTAGACATTTTTAAAAATAAACAGAAATAGACACTAATACTTTTATATTTTCCAATAATGTTTGCAGTAAAGTGAAATAAAAGTAATTGTTTCCTGAATCTAACTTATACTTTTGAACTAAAACGCACTAAATCGTAATCTTTTATACTTATTCACAGTCAATTTAATAAAACACTGAAATAAGTCGTAATAATGAACGTTGTAATAACACAACGTTTTCGGCTAAAGTGAAATAAATCAAAACATGCTTGTTTAGAAGTAAAAATAGCGGAATAAACTTACGTGCGCTAACAAATAAACTGAATTATTGCGCCTTACTTCGTCCTCGTCAAAAAAATGTAGCGTCGACCTCACATCACGGCTGGTGCATTACTGACTGTCTCACTATTTCACGAAACGCATTGACGCGCGCTTTAGTAAAAAAGAGGAGGGTGATCCACTAACTCGGCCATCTTGCTTTATTTTCGAGCCGCGGTAAGTGTGCCCTATTCTTCAGACCGAGTTAGTTCACTTTATAAGTAAAAGTAGAAATCATTAAATTTTGACTTATTTCGGTTTATTATTAAGCGTGCGATATGTCCTACTGGACACAGGCCTACTCTCGGAAGATTATGTACCTATGTATGTATATTGCAATATACCATTTTAGATTGAGACCCCTCTTGCAACCCCTAAACCCCATCAAGACGCCACCAATAACAAACAAACGCATAAAACGAGATCCTACTTACTATCTCATTTTTGTGAATCGCCCAAAACGGTGCTCCGGCGATTACTGTCGTAAATTACGCCAGCCGAGGCGGAGTAAACGCGAGAAGCGTGAGCGGAAACTTACGCCAAACGATGTGGCGTCAACGCGAGAAACGTGAGCGGAAACTTACGCCAAACGACGTGGCGTAGACGCGAGAAGCGTGAGCGGAAACTTAAGTCAGACAACGTAGCGTAGATGCGAGAAGCATAAGCGGAAATTTACGCCAGACGACGTGGCGTAAACGCGAGAAGCGTAATCGGAAACGTACGCCAGGTGACGGCGTAAATGCGAGAAGCGTAAGCGGAAGCTTAAGCCAAACGACGTGGCGTAGATGCGAGAAGCGTAAGCAGAAACGTACGCTAGACGACATGGCGTAAACGCGAGAAGCGTAAGCGGAAACTTACGCCCCAGACATAGACATAGTATACTAGCTGTTACCTGGCACTTCTTCCGCGCAATAGCTTATCGCTATCCCGCGGAAGCTATTCAAGTTTCCGGGATAAAAACTATCCTTTGTACTTTCCTGCGACTAACACCATTTATATACCGAATTCCAATTAACTCAAGTTAAAAAAAGCACGAAAACCCGCGACGCAAACAGAGGGGTTTTATAAGTTTGACTACTTGTGTGTGTGTGTGTGTGTCTGTTGGAAAAATCAGTCCAGCAGTTAGAAGAGTATGAGCTCTTTTCCAAAATGTAAGGTCTTTTAGTCATAAAACAGAATTATATTTTATTGAAGTACCTAATGCGTGGGGGTTTTTTGAATAAATAGATATGTAAATCGCTGACGCTTCGCTCATGGCTGTAGTCGTACTTACCCTTAGCGCGGGTAAAATTACCCCGCTCCCAATTTACCCGTAATGGCGGGGGATTTAAGGTGAGCTGCGAATAGTGCGCGGTCGGAGTACGCTGTCTTAAAATAAATCCAGATTACTGTAGGTGATCAGGTTATAGACTGAACATCTCTGTCTAAGTTTTTTCACTTCTCAAATGTCTCAATTAGTAAGTAAGTAAGTAAATGCTTTATTGTACAAATATAGAGAAGCAGAGACAAATCACAAAAAAAGACCTTAAATATATGCACAAAGGCGAACTTATCCCTATAAGGGATCTCTACCAGTTAACCTTTGAGTAAATGAGAGGAGCATTAAGCGAGAGATCGATAAAGAGTGAGTTTAAAATATCCATATAGTTCATTGACATTTGTATGTCTAGGAGTTTGTTTTACTTCCTTGCAATCGAAGTGAAATGCAGAGCTTAAAACTAAATCCCCTCGACGTAGACCACCCTCGCCGTAACAATGCACTTATGCGCTTGTTGTACAATCTACTATTTAGTAAATTCATTCATACATACATAAATCACGACGTAATCCCTTACGGGGTAGACAGAGCCTAAGATAACACGACCTAAAGACCACGTTTAGCATGATGGTGGAGGTATGGAAAGGGGAATCAAAATACGTCTTGTTACCTTTGACTCTGTCTGTGTATGTAGGTATTTGTACGTAGGTATGTTTTTAGCATATTTTATTCTCTAATGAAAGAAAAATTGTCATAGCGACGGGCCACTTGAAATTACAAAACATACTTAGCGACAAGAAAATGTGGCTCTCGTAATACTGCAATATATGCAATTTTGTAATAATTGGGAATATTTTGTAATTCATCTAAACTGGAAACTTTTGTTTTGCTTGCTACGCCTACGGCCTACGTCGTAGACCTCGTAGCAGGTCTACGAATAAGCATACAAATTAAATAGCTTTTTAAGTTAATTGCACGGCATAAATTAAAAAGCATTTTCAAAGTTTTAAAGAACGTTAATTTGTTTTTCTAACGTGTAAATTATAATATCGTATCTATTTTAATAAAGAATAACATTCCGATTTCAATTTTTAATAATCCACACTTTCCCGCCAGTAATAAAGCGGGCACCAAATAAATTCGCGACGCCGCGACAGTGAAAGTTAATTTGAAAATGGAATAAACACGCGGCAGCCAATGGGGCGAGGCGGCGGGCGGCGGCCGACCAATCGGAGCGCGGGGATTTTCGCGCGCTGAATTTTTATTAGCCGAGATAATAACGCCATTTTGTGACAGGTTCCCTTTTTCGTTTTTCGGTGTTGCCAGATGGGAGGCGACGTAAATGGGGTATTAGGCTGATACGTGAGCGATTTTAAGGATTTGCTTTTCGATTTTCTCAGTTGATACGTTTGTGTTATTTTGTTATGGAAAAAATTGGGGAGTTGGATGCGTGATCTTGTAAGGCTGGTACGTAGGTATTTTTAGTCGACGGGTTACATAATAAGTCTATTATTTTATCGTTTTTGTCTACATCCCTAAGGATAAGGAGCTTAGCAATTTAAAGCCTATCAATTAGGAGTAATGACGTAGCCTCCTTCATGAGAAAGACTTTTTTTTAAAATCGCTACAGCAGGTCCAGAATTTACGCGAATATAAAGAACCAAAACAAGTTTGTAAGAATGTGATCGATTTGGAACATGAAATTAGACTTTTTCTTTTGTAAATACCTACCTTTGCAATTTGCTGTGACTGTTACTAAGAAAGAAAAGGCAATAAAAATTACAGACAAGATAACAACCGTCAAGATTAAAATAAATGACTACCGTAGTAATATTACCCATAATAATGTCGCAGTCAGATAACTTAATACAAAGATATTACTGACTTGGTAAACGGATTTCGAATTGTTTCCCAAAAAACCCTAAAAATTCGACAGTCCCGAAATAACTGGAAACTTCCACACGATAATGCTATTTGAACCGCCTACGCGCCTATTGTGTTTAAAAATACTGGCCGAAAACTCAAGAATCAAATTTAAAAAGAATACAATTCCATTTGAAATGGCAAGTCAGAAAAAAAGTGCTGCGCGAAACTTGATACTAAATACAGCCAACATTAAAATGCTAACTAACTTGATATATCAAATGAGGCTAGAACCAACCGGAGAAGACCAGGACTGGCCTACCTTCTTTAAAAATATGGCTCGTTGTTAAATTTACGCGCGTAAAGGTCAATTTTAATTTCAAATTTTTGTTTTGTACCTATGCATAATAACGCGATTGAGAGAGGCATTAGTTTCCCTCCCTTTCACATAGCAACATACTTTTTGTTTAGAAATTAATGTGTGTCTAGCCTCCGGTTGGTTTAAAGCTCTAAGCACTGCCTCGATATAAAGCGCGCGTTTCCCCGGCTTGGCTGTATGGGCCCGGTTTCCTTCGCCCGCGGCCGACGAGGCTAATTATTTCCCGCTCTTTCCGCTTGTGAGCGGTTGGTTTTGAATTTGACGCCTTGGTGTTCGAATTTCGAATGTCTTCGGGATGCAAATTTAGTTTACGGGTAAAGAGTAGGTGCGCTTGCATTCGCCGTTTAGATTTGGAATGCGACAACAAAAGAAAAAATGATATAGGAAATTAAAGTTCTATCGGAATGGTGGCCATGTTTAAGCATTTGAAAAAGGGAGCTATAAAAACATATGCTCCTACGTTTCTATTTACTACTTATTTATTATTGTAGATACTTTAATTCCTGGATTATTCAGTACCTACCTAACCTGCATAAAACCAGATAAAAACCATGTGTATTACATGTTTTAAACGAAATTATGGACAAGATGTGGACGAAATTTTTGTACGTTTTTGTATAACAATAATTTTAGTAGGTACTAAGTACCTAATTGAGTTTTACGAAATTTTTGTTTATGTCTTAAACCTCATATAACTCATATAACTTTTCACACCGAACATTAAGAAACTTGAAAAAAGAATTATAAACCTAATTTATGAGCATAGAAAATAACGTGGTTTTACAATTATCAACTTCAAAAAATTGCATATGCAAAAAAACACCTACCTACAGGCTTGAACAGAAAAGTTGCACTTTGTTCCCTCTCAACAGGGCGCAAAGTTTACTTTTCTGATCTCTATCTGACTCGTTAATGATTTTGACAGTTATGATAAATAGTGAATGTAGTGCTGTACATAGTTTAAAACTCTACCCTGACAGCTAAAATGTTACTAACAGAAATATATAGAGTTGGGCATAAAGGTATGAACATAAACACAGGCGGTACACAAGTTAAGTGTATAAGTTGTAATTAGTCAGTCTCTCTTAACTCAACTTTATTTATGCAGAGTCGCCTTAAGATATCCCGTCTACCACGCTTAAACTGTCTTGATACTTTAATTAAAAATACTACATACCAGGTCTTCCATGCTGGTCTGGGAGCAAAGGAAAAACAGAATGTACCAGTTGCTTCTCTTCCCGCCCTTTTCCGGTAAAAGCCCATCCAGAGAAGACGAAAATAGGAATCATGTTATAGGCGATGCGGCTAGCCACCCATCACTATTTTGATTCCCCTTTCCTATACGCTCAAAATCTTGCTAAACGTGGCCTTTAGGTCTTGTTACCTTAAGCTCTGTCTACCCTGTAAGGGATAAATACCTGATTTATGTATGTTTGTATGTATGTACAATTCCAGTGTCACCGAATACTGTCAACCTTACCGCACAAGATCTAGAGTCGTCTAGTTTTTCATCCAACCTCGACATTGGCGGAATCATCGCACTGTTCGATACATACACCAATCACGTCTTTATCCCTTACGGGGTAGACAGAGCCTAAGGTAACAGGTACCTACAGGCCACATTTAGCAATATTGTGGGCATATAGGTGGAAAATGGAATCTTTTTATGTCCTGCAAGTATCAAGATTGTTTCGTCGCCGCGCTCAAGTTTATTCATGCTCTTTAGAAGAATATCTCAAAGGTGTAGCTAAGTTACAATATGCGGTACAGTCGCGCACGAAACGCTTTGATTTGTTGACTCTAAATATTTAATAGGAAAACACTACGAATTTACAGATAAAAAAAGTCCACCACCGCGTCTGTCTGTTTGCGAAAAACTCAGAAGCTACTGGATGAGTTTTCATGCGATCAATACCACTGCTGGGTATGAGAATGCAGAATGAGAGGGCTTGGGCTATAGTTCCCACACGGTTCCAGCGCGGATCCGGACGTTTATAGACTAGAGATGATGATCATGATGATGATGATGATGATGATGATGATGATGATGATGATGATGATGATTATCAATACCTGAGTATGTAGAGTGATTCATGAAAAAGTTTTGGTCGAATTATTTTTTCAAGTTTTTTTTTGTTAATTGGTTGAGATATGACAATATACTTGGGGCAGTGCCGTGATAGCGTCTATATTGTACCCGTGCGAAGCCGGGGTGAGTCGATCGTATATTAAGTCCATCAAGGGCTCTTATACTTGTCATTATTAAAGTTCCGTAGGTACCTATTGTAGCGGGCGTGATGGGAGAAATAAAACCCAATATATTGCCTCGCACATATGAAGATATATTATTTAAAGTATAAAAAAATGCCCTGCTGCACACATACGTGCAGCTAAGGGAAAGCAAAAAATTGGAAGTGACAGTTGCCGACAATGACAGCTGTCAAGAATTATTTTATGTATCGTACATAAACTGCGGCCCAGGCCTAGAATCAAATCTCCGTATGGAATGACACTTAACCTAATAATAAACATTGAAAATGCTTAAGTAAACCTAACCTTCACTAAGCTTAAACCTTCATGCAAAGGTGTATAACAATAATAACTACTATGCTTATAATATAAGGAAAAAGTAACAAAAATACAAATTCAATCGTTGATGGGCAGTGGGCACACCTTTGTAACGCTAGTGCGCATGATGTGGCCACTTGGAGTTTTCACATCGAGTGCCCGAACCTTATTATCATTTCCTGGATATACGTTAACGATTCTGCCCATTGGCCATTTTAAAGGAGACATATTATCTGCTTTTAATAAAACCAACGTCCCAATAGTGAGGTTGGGTTGATCGCTTTTCCATTTAGGTCTACTTTGCAGCATGTTTAAATATTGCTTCGACCATTGCTTAAAAAAGTTCTGTTGTATATGCGTGCATTGTTTCCAGAATGATAAACGATCAACTGGTGCCTCTGTTAAGTTAGGTTCCGGATAACATGTCAATGATGCTCCTGTTAGAAAATGGCCAGGAGTCAAATATGACATGTCATTCGGATCGGATGACATACATGTAAGTGGGCGTGAATTTAGTATGCCCTCGATTTGAATTAAAACAGTATTAAATTCTTCATAGGTCAGTATAGCACTTCCTACGACCCTTTTTAGGTGGTATTTAATACACTTAACCCCAGCCTCCCACAGTCCCGCAAACACAGGGCTATATGCTGGCACAAATTTAAACTCTATCCCTTGGTCAGCAGTATATCTGTCCACGGTATTTTGGTGGTCAGTGGAAGACTGAAGCTTATACAATTCTAATAGCTGTGTATTCGCGCATCTGAAAGTACCAGCATTGTCGCAAAAGATTTGAGATGGTTTATTCCGCCGTGCTATAAACCGTTTTAGGCAATTTAAGAAGTTATCGGTGGTCATATCTGAGGCCAGCTCGATGTGAACAGCCTTTGTCACAAAACAGACAAAGATAAGTACGTATCCCTTATGAATGACAGGTTTCCTAACGCGGGCAAACTTTACGTTGAACGGACCGGCGTAATCTATACCAACCTTCTCAAATGGTCTTGCGGCATTTACTCTTTCTTTAGGCATGGATCCCATTAGTTGGGTAGCATTTTTTGCTTTAAGCTTAAAACATGTTATACATTTGTGAATAACTTTTTTTACTTCTCTAAGCGCGTCATTAAGCCAATATTTTTCATTAAGGTGACATATAATACCCTTTTGACTTGCATGCATTAATTCTTTGTGAGCTTTGAGAATAAGTAATTTGGTAACGTTAGAGCCTTTTACTAATATTATGGGGTGCATTTTTGCAAATTGTAAGTTAGAGTTCTGCAATCTACCACCTACGCGTAAAATGTCTTTACCGTCTAAAAATGGATTTAACGAGCTCAGGCTGCCTTTCACTGCCTTCTTCTCTTTTATACAAGAAATCTCCAAAGAATAATGCTGATGCTGGTCAAGCTTAATCACAGTATTTAACGCATTTTCTAGTTCAACAGGTGTAAGATTATTATATATTCTTTGCTCCCTTTTTAATTTACAGTTTTTACAAAACCTTAAAATGTAGGCCATAATTCTTTTGATTGACTCAAGGTTAGAATATTTTGTCAGAAATTCAAAATGTTGTAGTATAGCTACCGCGTAACATGTTTTTATTTTTACATCCTTTTTTATTTCTGGTAGGTTTAGCTGTGCGTCCACATTTGTCTTTATGTGTTTAAATTCTTTATTATGCAACATCTTTGGCCCATGCCACCAAAGCATATTTTCCTGCAACAAATGCGGTCGCACGCCTCGCGATATGCAATCAGCGGGGTTCTGATCCGTAGGTATATAAAACCAAGGAAAGGTGCAGGTTAACTCTTTAATCTTTTTAACCCTATTGGCAACGTATGCCTGCAATTTCATTGGTTCCATATTTAACCATGCAAGGACAATCATGGAATCTAGATATAAGTAAGTATTAAAGGTATATTTATTTTTGAGAGAATTATGTACTCTATTCACAAGCATTGCCAATAATAAGGCACTATTTAATTCCAGACGGGGAGTGCTCAAGTCTTTGTTAATTGGACTTATTCTTGATTTCGAACATAATAAATTGACTGATACGCTATCATCAGCCGTCACGACTCTTAAATACAACGAACAGCCGTATGCCTTGTTTGATGCGTCTGCATATCCAATCAATTCAATGGTTTGAGCACTTCTCGTATCAATATGTCTATTAATTTTTATGCTTGACATTTCAGTTAAACTTTTTGCAAATTCTATCCATTCCGTGTTTAAATTGTCAGGTAATTCGTCGTCCCATGACAATTGTAGTTGACAAATTTTTTGTAAAATTATTTTCGAGAATACAAAAAGAGGTCCCACTAAACCTAGTGGGTCATAAAACTTGCTTATGAAAGATAGCACTTGCCTCCTAGTGTACTTAGGCTGGATTTTATTTTCTGGGCAACTTATAAATAGTTCATCTGAGTTTACATTATAACACAGACCAAGAGTTTTCACGCATAAATCATCCTTACTCAAATCTATGCTATCACTGAAACTTAATAATTCTCGAGGGATATCTTGCAATAGCTGCCTATCATTAGAACACCATTTATGCAGTTCAAACCCGCCTAGCCTTAATAAATCGATTAATTGCTTTTTTATTTGTAACAAGGTATTAATATTGTCGTGACCGGTATGTACGTCATCTACATATGTTTGCTGACGCAACACATCCGCGGCTAGCGGGAATATATCTCCAAACCTCTGTGCCAGTTCGAGTAAGCATCTTGTAGCTAAAAAGGATGAACTTTTGAGTCCGTATGTTACCGTTTTTAATTGAAGGCATGAGATTGGCAAGTCTGCATGCTCTCTCCACAGAATATTTTGCAAGCACCTATATTTAGGATCAATTAATATCATCCTAAACATTTGCTTAATATCCGCAATAAGGACATACTTAGGAAACCGGAATAGAAGGAGTATGTCAAATAACTCGCTTTGAACAATAGGGCCGTTCAATAACACGTCATTCAGCGAAACCCTATTTCTGGTGACCATACTTCCATCAAACACGGTTCTCATTTTTGTTGTTTTGCTGTGCTCATTAAATACCGGGTGATGTGGCAAAAAATAAACTGCATCACTTTGAAGGTCATAATTTGAAATGTCATAAACCTCTGCATGTCCCAATTTAACATATTCACTAATGAAATCTTTATATTTTTCATACAGCAATTTATCTTTTAAGAGCCTCTTTTCAAGATTTAAAAATCGCTGCAAAGCAGCGGAGAATGAGTCTCCTAGCTCAAGTTTTGTTATAGGTTGTTTTAAGGGCAGCGCAACCTGAAATTTATTTTTATTTAAGATGACAGACTCTTTAAAACAAATTTCAGCAAGCTCTTGTTCCGTACTTGTTTCTTGAAATATCTGAGGAACCGTTTCTGCTTCCCAAAATTGCTTTAAATTGACCTCTAGTTCGCTTGAGTCGGAACCACTAATTGAATGAGCTTGACTGACCTTGTTAACAACAAACAAACTTGTTTTATTAGCCGAAGCATGCTGTGTAGGCACTGCTCCTGCTACCACATGCCCGAACTGTGTGCTGACTAAAAATGGTCCGCAAAGATTAAGCGGCCGGACTTGGTGCAGCATAACCTGAAAGAATATATCACACCCTAGTAAGATAGTGATAGGGGCCATTTTATCAAAGTTCTCATCTGCTAGTTTTATATTTTTTGGAATATTTATCTTTTTTCTATCTATATTAAATTGGGGCATATCCTCAGTGATTTTGTCAACAATGCAGCAGGACGCATTGACCTTGTAATTATTTAAGCATGAAAGTATGGGAAATTCAGCTATTTTATTAATCTGGCTTATCCCATTACCAATTCCAACTACACTACTATTTTGCTCACATTTATTACATTTTATTTTTTCAACCAGACTGGCAAGAACAAAGGAGACTTGGCTCCCTGAGTCTAGAAGTGCCCTAGTTTTAATGTATGTACCATTAGAAGCCATCACTTTAACTTCCACAGTCGGTAAAATTACCTCCCTCGAAGTGTTACACAGCAAACCCACTCGGTTACCAGAAGTGGAAGCCGAACTTTCTTGGTCTACCGAAATATCTTGTAATTCCTCTTGGTGCAGAAGTGTGTTGTGCGGAGCCTTACATATAGCACATTTAAAGTTAAATCTACATTTTTGAGTATGCTCATTTAAGCAGATTACACAAAAACTTTTATTTTTCTGTATGAAATTATTCCGCTCCTGCGCACTGGCCAATTTAAACTTTGGGCAAACATAAAGTCTGTGAAGATGAGAGTCACAATACTTACATTTTATCTTCCTTTTTTCCTCTTTACCAGATACCAGGCTAGAGGCCAGTGAAGTTCTCCTCGGCCTCTCATAATGCGGAGGGCTCGAGGTTTGAGTCAATGTTTCTAAGGCAGCTGCCTTTTTTTCTATAAAAGTCAAAAAAGATTCTAATGTAGGCATGACACTAGTGTTTTCTTTCTCTAAGTAAAATGATTTAATTGTATAAAGGTCTAACTTTTTTTGTAGTATACACACCATCATACTATCCCAGTGTTGGGTCGGTTCGTCTAAGGTTTTTAATGCAGCTAAATGCTGCTTAACTACATTTACAAAGCCGCGCAATGATGAACTAGTGCATCTTGTAACTTGTTGCAAGTCTAATATATGATTGATATGATGTGTGATAAGTCTAGCCTTGTTATCGTAGCGCTGCCTTAGCAATTCTAAGGCAACGGTGTAATTTTCGTCACTAAGAGGCAAGTGTTTTATGACATCAAGAGCGTCGAGCTCCAAAAATGAGTTTAAGTAGTACAATTTATCACATTGTGTTAGTTTACCATTTTCGTCTACAATTGATTTAAAAAGATTGATAAAATGGTGGTACTCACTCATGTTTCCACTAAATTTATTAATTACAATTCGTGGTAATCTTTGGAACTGGGAATCACCGCCCCTGCCTGAGTTGTTATCGTGCTCGTTGCTGCCCGCGTGATCAGCCAAGAAAGTGTTTAACCGAGCTAGTATTTTGCAGAAGGTTTCTTCGGTTAAATCAAAATCATCCCGATCGTTCGGGTCTAACACTTCAATTTCAATGCTGAGTTCTGAGAATTGGTTAAAGGCGGCTACTAGCCGATCCTTTTTTATTTTGATCATCTCAGTATCGGTACATGAGGATTGAAGAAACCTTTCTGTTTTGGTTATAATGCCCTTGCATTGGCCGCGCGCTGCAACGAGTCGCTTTAACTCGTCTTTCGACATTATAGCACTTTACACACTACTACTTTATTACTACTGGAATACCAGAACATATACAGAACTCTGTTATCTTACTTCGCTTAATTATTTAATATTTTAACAATTATAAGTGTAAGTAAACAACCAATTATGACCATAAATCACAATGGCGGCCGCCGGCCGGCTTATTTCTAATAGGCTTCTTTCAATATTACGCGTCCGCCGCAAAAAGTCACCCACTCGCTGGCGCGGCAATGAATTGTCGTACACTTGAATTTGGTCGGATTTTTTCCACTGGATTCTTTCAATTCCGTAACGTAATACGTTCACCGCAAAAAGTCACATGCGCCCAAGGCGAGGGATATATTTCCACCCCTTTCGAATTGGGTCGGATTATGGTTAGACAAAAACACACGACACCTCACGGCACACTAAAACACTGTGCTTGAACCGCTGACCGGCGCCATACAACACCAATGACGAATTGTGACACCGTGTCGCACAGTGCTATTGCTGGAAAACGATGCGTCGACGAATCTTCTTAATTTCTTCCGTGAATTATACAATTTAAAGAACTCACGTTTTTGATCGATAATTATAGATTATCGATTAAATGCTGGAACCTGCCGAAGAATGTTGGGCAAACCTTATTGCTTGGTATTATAGATACCAACGTGGCCGCCGCTCCGGGGTTGTAGATGCAGTTTGCCTTCGATAGGCCACAAATAAACTTCCTGAAGGACCAATTTCTTATGTAGCGGGCGTGATGGGAGAAATAAAACCCAATATATTGCCTCGCACATATGAAGATATATTATTTAAAGTATAAAAAAATGCCCTGCTGCACACATACGTGCAGCTAAGGGAAAGCAAAAAATTGGAAGTGACAGTTGCCGACAATGACAGCTGTCAAGAATTATTTTATGTATCGTACACCTATAGGGTAAAAACGGGACCCTATTACTAAGACTTCGCTGTTCGCTCGTCTGTCACCAGTGTGTATCTCAGGAACCGTGATAGCTAGACAGTTGATGTTTTCACTGATGATGTATTTCTGATGCCGCTGTAGCAACAAATACTAAAAATCTAACATTTTATGTCGGTCTGTCTATTTAAGTGATCGAATTTCATTCAAACGGTTCCGTGGTTTAGCCGTGACCGTGACAAACACAGACAGACAGGGCTACTTTCGCATTTATAATATTAGTACATACATATTCACGTCTTTATCCCTTACGGGGTAGACAGAGCCCAAAGCAACAAAGCCTTGAGGCCACGTTTATATGATTAAGGGCGTATAGCTGGAAAGGGTAATTAAATAATATTAGTAGGATTAATAGAATGGTAAAGCTTGTGCGGGCGACTGTACCCGGCTCGCTAAGACGCCGGCCGCAAATTTGGGCGCGCGTTGCTTAACATTTAAATGTTGAATCACACCGCGGCGCTAGTGTGGACACGCCACCGGATAAATATAATAAACTAGCTGTTGCCCGCAACTTCGTCTGCATAGAGTTCGTTTAGCGCTATCCCGCAGGAATTACGCAATTATCCGGAATAAATAGTTTTTTTATGTAAGAGGGGGCAAACGAGCAGACGGGTCACCTGATGGAAAGTAATCACCATCGCCCAGGGACACTTGCAAGACTCGGGGTACCACTGGTGCGTTGCCGGCCCTTTCAAGAACAGAAAGGCTCGCTTTTTAAAGATCCCTAAATTGTACCGCTCAGAGAATGCTGCAGCAGGAAGTTGGTTCCAGATCTTTACCGTGCGAGGAAAGAAATTGCGTTTAAAACGCACTGTACTTGACTGCCAACCATCAAGATGTTGAGGATGGAAGGACAGACGGTTCCGCGAAGTACGGTAGTGGAATTTAGCCGCAGGCAGCAATCCGAAGAGTTCATCGGAGCACTCCCCATGATAAATCCAAGTGGCTTATATGTTATTCCATACTATAATCTATCTATGTTCCAAATTTCGTCCAGATCTGTCCAGCCGTTTAGGCGTGAAAGAGTAAAAAACATCTATCCAACCATCCATGCCTACAAACTTTCGCGTTTTATAATATTAGTAGGATAAAAAAGGCTGGCGACCAAAGGTATAGCAGCTATCTCTCCTAAAGAATTTCATAGCTAATTCAGCTGGGGAATGCTGCTAGCCTTTTGGGCTTGTAATTTTACTGTAAAATTTAAATGAAGCCTTTCTTCGGGAAAATAAGGCATTTTTAACCGACTTCATCTTATCTTTATTCTTTCTGTATTCATCTTTTTCTTGTGTTTTATGTACAATAAAGAGTTATACATACATACATACACACATACTTCAAAGAAAAGGGGGTTCTCAGTTTGACCTGTATGTATATATTTATTTATCAAGACACACCATTAAGAAATCTTACTAGTTATCCTTTTAGTATCTTGGGACAATTGACCTAGTCCCAAACTAAACAAAGCTTGTAATATGGATACTATACATACTCATACAGATAAATAGAAATACCTTTTGAAATAAATATTTACGCACTTTACAAACACTCAATAACTAGATGAAATGTAACGAAAACAAACAAACAGTGTATAACCTACGTTACCAAATAGGCTAAAATTTTTTCAATGTTGCTTTGTTCTGCGCAGAATAGTGATAGGTGAGTTCTTTGTAGATTGTCGCTGTCAATAGATACTACAAATTCTTTCTTAATTAGTCGCACAAAATAGGTTGTATAAGAATTAGACACATGAAAATTGTTTAATTGGGCTGACAGTTGGCCAGGCAGCTTTAATAACAATGGCTGACTATTAAAACTGCATTCAAATACTTACTTAAGTACTTACTTAGGTTGCGTTTCAACTGTCCCATCTTTATGTTACTAAAATCTGTGATTTTCTCTACTAACTAAGTCTGCCAATAGTAGTAGTACCCTTTAAATAGTAAGTCGTATCCACACTACTCTAACGCCTTCCGTTCCCTAAAAGCGTCGCGCGAATGACACGGGTATATTTTAAGTAATTATGGCGAAATCTGCGCGTTCATCTCGATTAGGGCTTTTTGAATCTGGAATTACGAATTCGAATTTGGTACGCGTACGTTTGATTTTGAATTTCGAATTCTGCAGACGCTGGACGGCTGTAGAAAATTTTCGGCCAGTGTCCAGTTTTGATAGTACCTATGTAGGTACATGTATAAATTACTTCTTTATCCCTGACGGGGAAGACGGGGTCTAGGGTAACAAGACCCAAAAGCCACGTTTAGCATGATTGATGATGCTTGCCATGATAGTAGTTTACAACAAAATTATTCTGGAAGGAAAAATTAATTATAATTACGAATTAGTAGTTTTATGCTGTCATTTTAAAGTGCCATACTTTTCTTATTAGGTACTCTATTACTCTAGATACCCTTAAACTAACCTTCCTGGATAATCGTAATAAATAAATACATTTTTCATTGGTAGGTAATTGGCAGTATGAACATAATACCCCACGCTTTTTCAATTCAGAAAAAAAATTCGAGACCAAAAATAAAACCGCCTCTTCGCGTTTCGAATTAGCGGCAAAGACGTTCCAAGTTCCAAGTTTAAATGCGGATCCTCAGGCACTCGTAATTTTGAATTAAGAAATTGGATTGCCGCTTATTTGTCTATGGGCGAAAGGGATCCGTTTATCTTATACTCGTTGATTTTACCCCATTACGGGGAGAAGAGGGTACAGAATAAAGCGTGTTGAGTTGCATAGTAAATTTATTATTTAATACGAAGAAATTTGTGAGAAATGTTATAACGGCATAAGGTGATAAGATGTTGTCATTTCTTTGCTTTATGCTCATGATGACTGTTATTTTTGTAATAGTACGAAAGTTAAGCTACGCTATGTGTACCTATTAAGTAGGTACACATACTAGGTTAACTGCTTAGGTACTTTAAGTGACTAAACGGTTACCTGCATGACTAGCATAGGTCGCTATTCCCTTAGATATAGCTAATCTTCTTTTTTCACAGGGACAAGTCTTGACAATTACCATCTCATTCTAAATTCAAATTGACCAATACGATTGACAATTTGACATCGAATCCCAAACAAACACACCCGATACCGCCAAATGCTGGCACACGACAAAATTAATCACCGGACAAATCGTACTCGAATCAAGAAACCATTAAATAACCAATCCGCATTTATGACGACAACCGCGTTCCAAATTCGAATCACCCGCGCATTTTCGACCCTACGCGCCAAGACTTTCATGCCAGAACGTTATCTGTGCTCGCAAAACGTTTGTACGTATTTAATCATGTTCAAAGGCTGAGTATTGCGCTATTCGGAGCAGCATACGTGTATTCAAAACTAACAAAAGAAAAAAAGCAATCTCGTCAGATTGGCATTTGGGGGCCAACGCACAAAAAGGGGCCTCCTTTAGGGGAACATTGTTAGCGGATTGAAAAGCGTTTTGTCGTCAACATGTTATTCGGTAATTTAGTGTTGCCTGATTGAAATAACGAGGGTTGTAATTGGAAAGGAGGTTTCAAGTAGGAGCTTGATTGATTGGTTTCGGCCAGCAAGTTTTTGGTAACCTTGAGGATCTAGCAAACATTAAAACTCTTTTCTATCGATCACTTAGCCACATAGGCTCCTATTTCGGTGGATTGAATATTATGTCATTTTTTTTCAACGATTTCATATCTCTTTTTCAGGATGACTAAGTCCTTTTGTCTTTTTTATATCAACAGCAAGTACGCTAGGCTCCCGACGGTAAAATATGAATACTGTCTGTATTTTGTTCCATTTACAAATATCACCCTCCGATTTCACGATGCCATCGGAAAACGAACTTTTTAATTTTCCGATACACCACCACTCAAAGACTGGCAGTCTATGCTCAGCATCACAAAGGCGAGGCGTGTATCCGAACGCGTTCACTCCAAAACATTTCGAATTCGAAATTGGAATTGAGAAATGCGTTCCGTTCTTTGCGTTCCATTTTAGCTGATTGACGCCGGCTTCGATTTTCAAAGACTCAAAGACTGCGTTCCGTTATACGTTCAAATAGTATGAAAGCTGCGACTAAATTGTATCTGGCTGGATACTTGGAACATTATTCGAATACACGACAGTGAGATTGCTGACGTTGTAAAAGCGTTGTAAAGACATTTCTGGGATGAGACTTGTTGTATACTCGGGAGCAAAGAAATCGGGTCAATTATCATACAACTTTCAATATAAAGTGACCAGGTTTTTTGCTTCCTGTATAGTTGGTTGTTGTGGCGTATTGCGGTCTTAAGCCGGGTACTCAGCTGTAACCTTAACTGTTGCACGTTACAGTAACCAAAAACCCTAGTGATATAAGTGGTAGTGGTAGTGGAAGTTTCGTTTCGTGAGTCATAGACGGTTCTGGCTGAAAATCAGTGCTGCAGGTGTCTACCACCTCAGCGTAATGCTGAGCCAGCGACCGTTTCACATTTGCGAAGACACACACAACGCTGAGCATCTATTTTTACTGTCTGTTTTTTTCTTGTTTTTTTTTGCTATAAAACTGTGTAGAGAATATATACATATTCTCTTATACTTGTGTCTTGTGTCTTGCAAAAAGGAATAAATGTCTTCTTTCTTTCTTTCTTTTCTTAGTGTCAACGAGGCGTTCCGCTCGCGGCAAGTTCGCGATCCATGTCCACACTAGGGTTTTTGGTTTTTGGTTGCCTACTGTAACATGCAACAGCTAAGGTTGCAGCTCACAAGTGAGTACCCGGCTTTACTAAAAGGTTTTGCAGTCATTGTCTATTTATGAAGTGAACATTAGCATATACATAAATCACGTCTTTATTCCTTACGGGGTAGACAGAGCCTAACGTAAGACCTAAAGGCCACGTTTAGCATGATTGTGGGAGTGTAGGTGGAAAAGGGAATCAAAATAGTGATAGGTTGATAGCCTATAACTAACAAAAGAGCCGATGACCTCGAAACGGCTGAAGCGATTCTGAAAACAAATTTTGAGAAAACTCTGCTTTCATAGATAAAAACCGCATCGAAATCCGTTCATCGTTTAAGAGCTACTGTATCACAGACAGACACAACAGTCACACACTCCTCTTTTGCAAAAAGTTTTATGATTAAGGGTTTCACATTATATATTTTCCGAGAAATGCTCGCGATCCAACAAACGCCTGATGCTTTTCTGATGTCGCATTCAAATATATATCAGTATGTCTGTATCACTCCAATCCGTCTAAATCTACTGTCAGTGTCAGTGTGACAATGTGCAAATGGGTTTTCAATTAGAGACGTTATTTTGGCATTTTTAGGGTTCAGTAGTCAATGGTTCCCAAGAACAGTCCTTGAGCTCTTAGAATTCCATTCGGGTTTCGCGTACCAAAGCCCATTCAAGTATCAAACCATAAGAGTAAGTGAGCCAGCAAGACAAACCATTACACCATTGAACATACACATACATACACAAGACAGAGTCTAAGGTAACAGATACCTACATGCCACATTTAGCAAGATTGTGGGGATACAGGTGAAAAATGAAGTCAAAATAGTGATGGGTTGGTAGTCTCGCCTATAATATGATTCCTATGATTTTCGCCCATTCCCTCGATGGGCTTTTACCTGCGCGGGAAGAGAAGCAACTGGTATATTCTATGTTTTTTCTTTACTCCCAGACCAGCATGGAAGAAGTGCAACATGGATGTGTACTTGTGTGTGGACTTTTTTTTGGGTACCTATTGGTAACTACGGAACCCGTCTTGGATAAATTCGATTAGCGCTTTGTTGATTTTACTTGACTACTTTATCACTTTGTCTATCAATGGGGGCTATCGCGTGTGGATTTGCCACTAGAGGCGCTAGTGTCGCGTGAGGTCCAATAACATTCACTTTTCACTAGTTTTGGCAGGCTTCGTGACATAAATTAGGATTTCTTTCATATACCTGTTGAAAAGTGATCTCCTTCGTGAAATTATCGCAAACTAGCTTTTGCCCGCGGCTTCGCACGCGTGAACCATGAGTATTTCAAAGAAGCTAGCAATCAAGCAAGCGAACAACCAAACCTGCAAGCTTTCAAGCATGCATGCAAGCATGTAAGTATGCAAGCAGGCATGCAAGCAGGCATGCAAGCATGCAAGCAAGCGTGCAAGCAAGCATGCATGCAAGTAAGCACGCAAGCATGCATGCATTCAAGCAAGCATGCAAGTATGCATGAAAGCAAGTATGCAATCAAGCATGCAAAGCAAGCACTCAAGCAAGCATGCAAGCAAGCCCCCGCATTGCCCCGCTACCTTGATTTTTCTGAAACTGTAAATATTGCAGGATTTTCATAAAACAAACCTAACCTAACCTATAGGTAAAATAAAACAACGCTGTTCATTTGACACGCAAGTAAGCAACTGACTTTATTAGAAAAAGAAGAGTTCATACAGCACAACATAGATGGCGCTGGTGGTATATTTTGCACCTTATAACACTCCCACTCAAAATATCTTATCTAAATTTTAAAATTACATCTAACATACCTTGACTATGCCCAGAGCATTCATGAATTTATAATGTTTTATAATGCCTAAACTTTTTGTTAGTAAATCTGCCGGCATATCTGATGTACATAAATAATTAACACAAACTATATCTTTACTTATCATGTCTCTACAAAAGTGATATTTAACATCAATATGCTTAGTTCTGTTGTGAAATACTGGATTTGCCAACAGTTTTTGGGCACTCTGGCTGTCATTATGTAGAGCAATTTCATACATTTTCCTTGTGATCTCATATTGCAAATTTCTTAAATATACTGCTTCTTTGCAAGCTTCAGAGATTGAAACATACTCAGCCTCTGTGCTCGAAAGTGATATACATTTCTGTTTACTACAACACCATGATATGGCTGCTCCTGACAAGGTAAAACAATAACCCGTATATGATCTTCGATCATTTACATTGCTACCCCAATCAGCATCTACATAACCCTTTATGCTAACATTTCCATTTTTACTATATTTCAAACCCACATCTTTAGTTTTCTTTAGATATCTTAGTATTCTTTTAGCATAAGACCATTGTTCTTCATTACTGCAGTTATTAAACTGACTAAGGTATGACACTGAATAAGCTATATCGGGTCTAGTGAGGACGGCTAGATACATTAAACTCCCGATAAGCTGTTGATAAGGATATTGACAGTTGGAAACATTTTCTTTCTTACTTTTTAAATTTGCCTCCATAGGAGTATCAATTGTGTTACAGTCTGTCATATTGAATCTACTTAATAAACTTTCAATATACCTTTTCTGACTCAATGTTACTGTACAATTTTGTTTATCAAAATTTACTGACATTCCAAGACAGTCTTTAACACATCCCAAGTCTTTGATCACAAAATTAGTACTCAACATGTTTTTCAAATGTTTCAGTTCATTTTCATCATTCGAAAACACAAAAAAGTCATCGACATACAGTGTTACTATTGTCTGATTTGTACCAGTTATTTTAGAGTACAAACATGGTTCCAATTTTGACTTAGTATAGCCATCTGCCAACATACAGTTGTCCACCTTTTTGTGCCATGCTCTGGATGCCTGTTTAAGCCCATATATAGTTTTAGAACTTTGTGATCACTTGAACAATCAAAACCCATAGGTTTTTGCATATATATGGTCTCATCCAGGTCTCCGTTCAAAAAGGCTGTCTTCACATCAAGATGTACAACATCAAAATTTAACTGAACTGACAAAGCAAATAATAACCTTAAAGTAGTATGTCTAACCACTGGAGAGAATGTCTGTTCGTAATCCACACCATATTTTTGCGAACATCCTTTAGCCACTAACCTAGCCCTATAGCATACATTATTAGCACTGTCACACTTTTTCTTCAGAACCCACTTGCATTTTACAACAGATCCACCAATTGGAGTATCAACAACTTCCCATGCATTGTTGTTTTCAAAGCTTTGTAATTCTTCTTTTACAGCCTGTCTCCAACACTCCTTTTCTGGACCTTGTAATGCCTCTTCTAATGTCAGCTCTTCATTATCAGGTTCATATTGTTCTGTGCACATAAATCCGTATCTGTCAGGTTTTTTCCTTTGTCTTTTTGGCAAAATTTTTTCAATTGTTTCTGTGCAATGATCTTCATCAGATGTTACATCACTAGGTACATAAGTTACATCATTTTTATCGGTGCTCTCTACAGAAACAAATGAGTCGTCAAAATCGTTATTGCCTGACAGGTCTCCCACTTGATCTTCACACTCTGGGCTTGGCTCTGACTCGTTCTGCTCTATTTCAATCACACTGTCTGGATGGGAACCTTTTTCTTCCATAATAATAACATCACGACTGGTTGTGATTGACCGTGTTACTGGATTATACACTCTGTAGCCTTTCACATCCTCTGGATAGCCTATCAAAATGCATTTTTCTGATTTCTTGTCAAACTTACGCCTTTTTTCTTTCGGTATATGCATCATGACAGTGCTACCAAAAATTCTAATGTGACCGAGGTTTGGCTTACTCTTTGTCCATAGCTCATATGGTGTACGATGGTTCAATCCAGTTTTTACAATTCGATTCTGTAAATAAACAGCAGTATTAATGGCTTCTGCCCAAAATTCCTTACCCAGTTTAGCTTCAAACAAAAGACATCTGGCTTTCTCGACTACTGTTCTATTCATGCGTTCACATAGCCCGTTTTGTTCTGGGGTATAGGAATTTGTCCTTTGATGAGTTATTCCCATTTGTTTCAAATAATTATTAAAATCATTATTGCAAAACTCTGTGCCGTTATCACTCCTAAGAATCTTTATTTTCTTTGAAGTTAAGTTCTCCACCTTTAATTTATACTCTTTAAAGCAATTAAGAGCATCACTCTTGTTTTTCAAGAAATAGACATAGGTCATGCGGCTGTGATCGTCAACAAAAAGTAAAAAATACCTTGATCCTCCAAGAGATACATTTTCCATCGGCCCGCAGATGTCACAGTGCACTACTTCCAAAACTTCAGCACTCCTGTTGCCCTCATGAGCAAAAGGCAAACGGCTTTGTTTTCCCTCACAGCACACTACACAGTTCATCTTGCTAATATCTGCCTTTTCATCAAACACGACTCCCTCCACAGCATTCTGCATTTTATTCATGTTATAACTATTAACATGTCCTAGTCGACGATGCCAAACTTCTGGAGACTCAATCACTGAAGCCAATAAACATGTAGGTATTTTCAGTTTATACACTCCATTTATGAGTGAAGCTGTTGCTACCAAAACATCTTGTTTATTAAATATTTCACATGCATTTTCCGTGAAATTCACTTTATTGCCTTGTCTTATCAACTGACTTACTGATAAGAGATTGGTAGTCAGGCTGGGTACACACAATACGTTTTCAACAGTTATGTCAAAATCGCACTCGGCAGTAGACGTAGTGATTTTTACATTTCCGCAACATTCCACCGGCACTTTATTCTGATTAGCGACGACAATTTCTTTTGTAAAACCAGAATAACGCGCATCGATTACCCAATGTCGATTTGTTGTGAGATGTGAGGATGCGCCGCTATCAATATACCAATCGCTCTTGTTAAAACACCCATTGACGAACACTGCACTAAAGGCATTCGTAGTTTTCTTTTCAATTTCATGGGTATTATTTGAAGAATCATCTGTTTTTTCACACTGATTGCGATAGTGGCCATGTTGTTTACACTTGTAGCATTTGACGCGTTTTCCTTTGACATTGACAGGTATCGACTTCTGCGCACTCGCGCCATCTTTCCGAACCATAGACTTTGCATTCTTTGCATGTTGGTATTGTTGGTGGCGGAAACATGCCAACGCGTTGTTGACATCTCCGGTTTCCGGTTCCATATCTATCAATTTTGATTTAATGGCGTCCGTCGTGATCACCATTCCGGAATGTTCGATGGCCATTATCATGGGCATGTATTTTTCACTTAATCCAGCCAACATGATAGAACCAATCCACTCGTCACTTATTCCAAAACCCGTTCCAGCCAATTTCTGACCCGCTTCGACGATTTGTGTAACATAGGACGTCATTGATGAGCAGTTATCAAGTCTGACTGAAATTAAATTTCTCAACAGAGTAATCTTTCTGGTAAAGCCTGAGTCATCAAAGAGCATCTTGAGCTTTTCCCACAACTCCTTCGATGTACTGACGTTTTTTATGTGTACATAAATTGACGGATCGATTGTTAAAATTAATTTGGCTTTTGTTCTCGCGTCATCTGCAGCTTCTGGCGTCACGTCGGGCTCTGGTTTAATGCATTTAACCATGCCTTCAAGCACCAAAAAATTCTCTGCCGCGAAACACCACTCACTGTAATTCTCGCGCCCCTTTAACCTGGGTACGCTCACTAAATAGTTCGAGCTGGAAGCCATGACCGGTTACTTGCAAGTCCAAACAGTAAAAGTACAGAGATTGACGCGGTTTTCACACTTCACTTTTTAGTCTGATAGTAAAAACACTCTGTCTATTGTCCATCACACTGATAATACTGACAATAAACGCGAAAAAACAATTAATTTGCGATGCTAGGCACATAACCTAAAATAAAACAACGCTGTTCATTTGACACGCAAGTAAGCAACTGACTTTATTAGAAAAAGAAGAGTTCATACAGCACAACATAGATGGCGCTGGTGGTATATTTTGCACCTTATAACAATAGGGCTGTCAAAATATACCCTAAATAGCTTTTTCCCGCGACTTCGTACGCGCTATG
Source organism: Pandemis cinnamomeana (assembly GCA_932294345.1). Taxonomy (NCBI): domain Eukaryota; kingdom Metazoa; phylum Arthropoda; class Insecta; order Lepidoptera; family Tortricidae; genus Pandemis; species Pandemis cinnamomeana. The sequence goes on along the minus strand of OW028724.1, from coordinate 2,539,252 downwards.
ATGTAAAACGAAAAAATACGTTTTTTCCCGTTCCCGTGGAAATTTTGGGGAGTGCTTTCGGAGTACACTTAAAGCCTTTAAAGAAACACACGTTATAAATGTTAAGTCTCTTTCTTCCGCTGTTTCGTCTGGAAACGTAAAATCCCGTTTTTTCCCGTCCCTGTGGGCGTTTCGGAAAATCCTTTCTTAGTGTTCCCCTACACTCCCGAATATACCTACGTGACAAATTTCAACTTTTTCCCGTTCCCGTAAGAATTTCGCCAAATAGACCAATTCCCGAAATTCTTACGGGAACTCCTACACTCCCCAAGGAACCCACTTGCAAAATTTCAGCTTTCTACGACCAGTAAAACGAAAAATCCTGTTTTTTTCCCGTTTCCGTGGGAATTTTGGAAAGTACTCTCTTAATGCTCCTCTACACTCCCGAAGCAACCTACATGCCGAATTTCAGCTTTCTGCAACCAGTAAAACGAAAAGTCCCGGTGTTTCCGTTCCCATGGGAATTTCGGGAAATCCTTTTGTAGTGCTCCCCTACACTCCCCAAGAGAACTTGAAGGCCACATTTCAGTTTTATACGACCAGTAAAACGAAAAATCGATCCCGTAGAACTGAATATATAAATCCCGTTTTATTCCTTATCCCGTGGAAATTTCCAAAAATCCTGAAATTAGTTTCTTAGTTTTGTAATCACCTACTTATGTATCAAAATTGAAGTCTAGTTATTATAGTTACTGAGATAGCGTCACTCGGAATCGAATATATCATCATCATCATCATCATCTCAGCCATTACAAAGAATCGAATATATAATTCCCGTTTTTTCCTTATCCCGTGGGAGTTTCCAAAAATCCTTCCTTAGTGGATGCCTACATTGTATAAGGTATCTATGTGCAAAATTTCAAGTCTCTAAGTCCAGTGGTTTGGGCTGCGCGTTGATATATAGTTAAGTCAGTCAGTCAGTCAGTCAGTCAGTCAGGACTTTGAATTTTATATGTATAGATATGTTGAAAGCGTTTTTTTTTTCGAACAAAACGGAACTTCACAACATTGCGGCATAGCTACTCGATATGATGATAGTTATTTATAATTAGTAAACTAAATGAGATTCAAGATTTAAAACTTTGTTTCGACGCCGATCTTATAAAGTCGCCTTTGACAGCTATACCTCTGGACCTTAGTCAACAGTGGCGCCAACTGGTGAGCAAAGAAACGATAGTCCCCATTATGATCAAATCCACCGCCAACTGCACTCCCATTCTATTCGAATAAAATCGAACGTCCGCGATCCAAATTCAAAATTCAAAATTTCAAAATGGCGCCGCCATTACACATTCGCATCATAAAATTATCGACCACGTCGATAATACGCTGTCAGATTATGACAGCACATTATTTTCCCGGGTGTTAGCTGTTTATATAACGTTATTAAACATTCCCAATAAGTATCCCGAGGGAAATACGTTTACCGCCTCGACTCCGAACAACTTTTAATATGAAAAATGCTATTATCATAACAGCCACACTGTTTCTGCCGTCCACGAACACGAAAACATACAAAAACAAACCTTAATGTAACTGGACAAGAGTTGGTAGAAATTTGTTGGGGTCAATCATCATTGTGGTGGGAAAACCGAGCGTTTGCGGTCGGTGAAATCAATTTTCTTTTTTATTCGCGTGATCTGCTTTGTAATACAGGTCAAGTCCACTCTTTCGTTTGATGTTTGACCGCATTTATAAGTTGGCTTTTCTCTTATATCTTTTACGCAAGTTGACATCTCTTTATAGAAATTGTTTAGCATTCGACGTGGTTTTTTCTTCAATAAATATTAATGAGGGAACCTTCGTCTTTTCTTTTGTTTGATTAATAAAGTTCTATGATATCCATACATATTGTTTTTCACCGAATTGTCACAAGAAGAAAATGTTATTTACAATCAAAGACGAATTAAAATTGGAAATTTTAATAAATAAACGCATACCTACGTGTAGTCAACTCCTTACTGCACGTTAAATAAAAATACATGATGCGTTATCTATATTATTATTGTCATTTATTTGTTCAATTAAAAATACCACATTTAACCGAGGTGCTGATTGGCTGTTCCAACCGTCGCTACAGAATTATTCCATATTTCGACCAATGCGAAGCGAGAACACGTCAGTACTGTATTGTGTTAAAGGTAAACAAAACATAGATGGCGCTGCTCTTTCGTCGATTCATTTCATTTGCGTCATCTCTTATATTTTACGTTCTTTCTGCCACTACTATAACCTGGTCCATGATATTTTAGTTGCATTTTCATTTTAGGAAAAATACGTACATACTAATGATGTCTGTATCCCTTACGGGGTAAACAGAGCTAAGGGTTGCTAGCATCGCCTACACCACATGAGCCTTACGATTTTCACCGACACCTCGAAGTGATTTTACCATCTGCGCGGGAAGAGAAGCAGCTTGTAAATTCTGTGTTTTCTTTGCTCCCAGACCAGCTTAGAAGGGATAAAAAAATAATTTTGCTCGTTTATTTTCAAATTCAGATATCATTGGCATGGCAATTACTGGTATTTCAATATCATCATCATCATGTCAGCCGAAAGTCGTCCACTGGACATAAGGCCTCCCCCAGGGCTCTCCACTCAGACCGAACCTGTGCTTTCCGCATCTTAATCATCGTCGCTACATCTTGTTGGAGGCCTTTCATTTCAATATAGGACCGTGGATTTCAGAACAACCGGAATTCGTTGGTATACTCATCAATATTACGTGATACGGATCACGAACGTGCATGGATCACACGATAATTTTGAGCGTCCACGTATGTAACTATAAATAAAAATCCAAAATAGCGGATACCCGCTCCGGAACCATTGGATGACGTTTCCGCGTCACCAGCCACGGAGCAATGCCATTTGACGGCTTTGTCACCGATGACATTCCATTTTCGATTGAAGTTCGTTGCTGATGTAACGGTTGTTTTTTGTTTTTAGAACTGATTTTGAAATGTCTCTTGTAAGGATTGTGAAGTGTATCTGTGGGGGCGTGAGGGTGAAAATGTGAACTTGCTAGTGTTTTTGTGGAAAGTTTTATCTGTGGCAATTAATGTATTGTAATTGTCGTTAGCACTTTGTATGGTTATAGATGAGTCGTAGAAATTTATAATAATAGAGTTAAAATAACACTCAATTATTTTATTCCACGAAATACGAAAAAGTTAGAGCTACTTCAACTTAATTACTAACTGTTGTTTTTCGGTATTCGTTTTGCGTCCGAGTCCGATTCGTAGTTGGTCAGTTTCGTTCTATCTGATGCAACATTTTGACATCCTTTTTTTACTCTAAATAGTTTTGGGGCCTCATTCTCTGTGTCCAATCCAAACTGAATAGGTACTCTAATGAGACAAATAAATGTGGTACCCAATGAACAAAATATTGAACCAAATAATTTTAATAAACACATTCACTTTCAAATATTTAATTTCTAACAATAAATTATGTAGTTCCATTTCGTTCACTCGCTCCCACTCCCACATTAATTTACAACAAAAAGACACAACCGTCTTTATATCCTACTAATATTATAAATGTGAAAGTTTGTGAGTTTGGATGTTTGTTACTCTTTCACGCCAGAACGGCTGGACAGATCTGAATGAAATTTGGAACATAGGTAAATTATAGTCTGGAATAACACATAGGCTACTTTTTATCCTGGAAAATTGCGTAATTCCTGCGGGATAGAGATATACGAATTCTATGCAGACGAAGTTGCGGGTAACAGCTAGTTAAGAAATAAAATGCTGGCCACCAATTTCTTCAACTTTGAAAACTGGCCGTATCATTCTTCTAAATCTTAGTACCATATCACATTCAGCCTTCTTTCAGGTTGCAATACAACGGCATACGTGAGCTGAAAGCGACAAAGTACTATGCATTTCGATTCCCTTTGAGGCAGTGTTCGAATTTTAAAATGTTGAAGGAATCGTCTGTGGCGTGTTGATTAGGGGGAGAGGTGAGGTAACCGGTATTAGGTCGTAGGGTTGTCGCATTCAGATCATATTTTTCTTTTTTTGTATGAGTTTTTCAGCTTCATTTTTAATTATTATCTATCTTAATGTGATCTGATTCATAATTCCCTCCGGGGTTGCGGGTGTCTATGGGCAGTGGTGATCACTTACCATCAGGTGACCCACTTGCTCGTTTGCCTTCCTATTCATATTAAAAAAAAATGCTCGTTTATCTTACGAAAGTATTAATTTGGGTTCTGTCTTTATTTATTACTTTGACTTTGGTTTTTGCCATTCACAGTAAAAAAAAACATTTTCGTGTGTTAGGGTTGTAATTTATTGTGACTGGTAATATTTGTTGGATTTAAAACCCTTTCTTAAATAGACCAGGTAGTTACATAGTTATTGTATAGTTTATAAATGCAAATATAAATAAAGATAGGTATGTCCTTGCTCCAGTTGCTCCTCATCTTAATCAGTAGCACATTTCATTTAGCTCGTTCTCTTCAAAAGAACTTGGTTACACTTTCTAATATTAGCGTGTGTTTTGCTGGTTTGGCAGTGACACATCAGTGTTGATTTTGAAGACAATACCAGCGTCGGCTTACTAAAAAAAAAAAAAAAAATGAAGATGTGTTCTGATATGTGGTTTTAGTTCTGACAACTAGTTACAACAGGGAGCTTAGAAACCAGGTAAGGCAGAAAAATATCGTGAATTAAAAAAATGAATCGGCTCATTTTACAAAGGAATTCAAGCCGTATTCTATGTAACCATGGTCCAGCTAAAACTGTTGATCAAATTCTATTCCCTGATTTTCTCAGTAATTTTTGCCAGATTTTCTTTTTTGAAGGTTTTTGTGGCAACCCTGCAGCGTGAATGGGGTGGTGGGGGACGCAGTGCTGTGATTGGAGCATCGCGCGTCACGTGCCGCTGGGAAATCAGCTTCGGCCGTATTTATTCCACGGCTACACAGAGTAAGACACAGTACAGAGACAAGCTCAATTTGGTGCGAGAACAAGAGTCGTTTTGCTAAGGCGTTTTGATATTTTTTTAGTTCTTTCGAATTGATGTTTGCCATTTACTCTGATAGGAGAATATTAAACATTGTAATTTTCTTGGTTTTTTTATGAATTGGGACGACGGTGGTTGGCGAGTTGTGGTCTAGCACAGCATGCGGGCTGTAGCCGCGTAGCATCTCAAATCTGCTACGCAAACGCTCATTTCGTAGAACCACTCCGTAGGCATTGTAGAATGCTACGGACGATGACATGCTAAGACGGATTTCTGTAGATTTTAAAAGAAATCATTAACAACGTTAAAAATGTTTGAAATAGATGGACATAATTGTTGAATATTACGTCAGTTAATTACAATTATTTTTGTCTTGCTAAACGGTAGTGTTTTCTAAGTCTATGCGTGGAAGCACCGTGGCTGATCTCTGTCTATGTCCTACTCTGCAGTCGTGTCATCGTGACATTCGCTCGGCACCAAATTTTGTGTCGCCGAACGCCTCCGACTGCGAATTCAAATTTCGTACAAACTGCGAATTTCGAAATTCGAACGAATTTCGGTGAGCGTTCTTGTTGTTCGATAAACGGTACAATAGCTTCTGTTGAATTTGCTTTAGTAGTGTTTTGTTTAGTATGAACTATTTATTTTTAAATCTTCGAATGATCAACGTAAACTTTACTAGCCAGATAGTATTGTTTAGTGATAATGAAGCTAGGGTAGAGGTTAGTATAAGCTAGTATGTTTGATTTACAAAAGACAGTCTGTACCTGGGTAACCGTAAAATTTACATCTTCGACTAGGTACTTGTATTAATTATAAAAAAACCTATTTATTAATTGCACTTAACACCAAATAAATCCAAATTCTTAGAATCGTTAACAGCCAATTCATATTGCAATAACAATAACTTACAAACCCTCTCACATGCACAAATATGCTCTCTATTACCTACAAAATACAATTACACCAAATAAATCGTAGCTAAGCTAAAAACCACCCACCCTTCCAATCACTCCAATACCCGCTAAATACATTTTAATTTACACGCACTCAACAATCCACACATGAAAATACACCCACTCTGAATAAAATAAGGTCCAATCTAACAGAGCAGTAACGGATGACATCTCTTGCCATTAAACACAATCATAGAAATGTACGCACCCGAAACCGAATGAAAAAGGTGTCAAAGATCGAATTTACGATTCATTATACGTAATCCGTACAAAAACGGCTCCCTCGTTTCGGAGGAAAACGTTCCAAATCACACTTTAAGTACAAAGGGTGACGTTGAATTTCGTTTGCGCGGAACGGAATTCTATTTCGAAAAAAGCATTCGAAGTGCGCACGCATGTAAGTGCCCATTGTGGTGGCAGATGGTCCGTTCGGACTCGGAATCGAAACGTCAGAAATGCGTTCTTAAAGAAAACGACGTATGAACCGTGCATTCGCGCGTTCATACGCCATTTTGTTTATCTAAACACGCTATCATTTTGATGGCTTTTTTACAAAGCTCGCATGAAGATGAATCGCTGAGTGCTTTAGGTAATTCGCTGTGAAGGGCGGCAAAGTAATTAAGTCTATACGAATCAGTTTTCGTGTCAATTAGTGTTTATGAATAAAATTACTACTGTTTTCGTGTCGGGGTGTGGTTGTTTTTAATTTTAATAGGATTATTTGAATATAGTAGTAGCGATAGCGACTGGTGGCCTACTTAACTCCAAGTTATGCAAATTTTTCCATCATGTTTAGCTGCCAGTTTTATTCTCGTAAAATTTTTTTTCACTGCCGTTACATTCAGCCAGTGTTCTGAAAAAAAACTCGCCAGCGAGGCCTAAAATACGCTCCCGCCAAAATTCCATAGACAAAATTAACACAGTTAACCAATTTCCAGCCAGTGTTTTTAAACTTCACATTAAAGCCAGCGGCTTAATAAATGATGCCAATAAAACGCTAATAGTGGTCCGAATGAATTGAAAATATGTGTTTATGCCATTAGGCGGGCATTACGCAGTCCCAGAGGACAGACCGCCTAATCGACCACTAACATCCACAACCTCGTATCTCACTTCGTTGCATTAGTTTAAAACCAACCTTATGTTAAAGCGAGAGTGTTGGCATTGTAACAAAATATTTAATGTAGATTGTGAGGTTGGTAACATTCGAGGTGGTAATGCCGTGTGGACGAAGGCCCTAATGTTGGGATGAATGGCGGGAAGGGTGTTTCTGCGGATTTTAATGAAGTCGTTTGCTTTGGAGTTATTATGCGGTAAAAAATGATAGATGTCGGTATAACAAATTAAAAATTTAGTATCTAGTTGGTTGGAATTCAAAAGTTTCACAACAAACGCAATTCTAAGGTCTACTCATACATTGAGCGTGTCTATTTAGTTGGAAAACATGTCTGAAGCCATTTGTGTCTGACAGATAGATTATTGTAATAATTCAAACAACCCCATGAAAAAAAAAACTCAACACTTTAATGACAATAACGTCAAGAAGTCTCCGTTTTCAACGTTTAAAGTTTAACGAGTTCGTAATGGCGCGCACTCTGTTTAAAATTTTGATAAAATGACCCAGTGGACAGTTGACCTTAATTTTAGGCTTTTTAGTGCAAAAGTACTTTAACATTATTTCAAAGAACTGTACGAAATAAACAAAGCGCTTTGTTAATGGCCAGTTACCAACTTTAATTGTTTTTGCTGCGCAGAGACGTTGATTAACTAAATCAATTATAGTAAGTACACATTTTTTATTGAATAAGTAAATAACTTTAAATGTGGTAAAAATCGGAAAAACACTAATTAAAAATATTTAAGAACATGTAAAATATATTGAACAAAGAAAATTTATAAATCTCCCTTGCAATTTTCTTTTTAGTAAAATATTACCACTGTAAACCAGAGATAAAATAGAATAGTTGGCAGATCGACGCAGAGACCTGTGCCTCTACATGAAACGACACTTTTAATACTAAGCTGCTTTTGTTTGCATTACTCATCTGTACACATTAAGTAGGTATGTATATAGGTCCAAATTTAAAGACCATCTGAATTTATTTCAAGAGTACTACCTATTGTATTGTTACGGTACTTACATAAGTATCTACTTATGCAAAATTTCACGTCAATCACCAATGGGTCTAAATTCCTTTCAAGATTTGATTACAGACAGACAGCTAAAAGTAAATAAAAGTATGTAATATAATAAAAAACCACTACTCCAGTTATAGATTATTTATCAAGTGTACCAACTTACTATTTTATATCCCCATTTTGTCATTACTCGGCTGACCCATCATCTCTCTATACATTATCTGTGTAATCTGTTGTCTATGGCGGACCGTGTTTTAGCGGGGGTCGGGTTTCGCGCCATTTGGCCAACCGGTCGTGTAATAGCTCTGGAAGGGGCGGCGTACACAGAGCTCGCATGGGTTTTGAAGAGTATATTTTGTATGGAATACAACTTTATTGATAGCCTAGCTAGATAAATGAGAAGCGATGTGGCATTTTATGTTTGATGTAAAACATTTATGGCTATCAGGTAGCGGCGGGCAGGCGCGTTTTTACCTCTGTCAAATTATGTACCTAAATTAAATAGTAAGAGGGATAGAAATTTCATCGTTTGTATTTCCTTCTAGAAACAATGTCGCCACTTTTTTGGTTCTCCTGCTGCTATTCAATACGCACACATTTTGTGTTTTCGTAGATTTTGCTAAATTAAAGTAGGTACTTTCTTACTCAACAATTTTAAAACACAACATCAGCATACTGAACTGGAAAAAATAATTATTCTACGTATAAACCTAAATATTTTTTTAGATATAGGTAATGTATGCAAGTATAGTTAGATAGCTTTTTAGCTCTTGTGACATATCTGTCTAAAAAATACTGCAAGAGTAAAGTATCACTTTTCATACAACATAATATTTTTGCTCGTCATTGTATTATTACTAAAACTTATTTGCGAAATTAAATACTTACGCGCCAGTGAGCGGTGCGCCCTCAAATCCCTAATGTTCCTCTTCAGCCAGCATTGTCTATTTGAATTTGGAATAAGCCTGTTCGAAATTCGAATTGAGATGTTTGTTTTCGATTCGGTGGTTAAATTTGATTCGCTGTTAGCAAACAAGGAGTTTGAATTTGGAATCCGATTATTGTGACGAATTGGCTGTTTCGAATTAGCGTTTTGATGCTGGCTTGTTTTGACTTTTTAATTTGTTTTGATAATGATAGGCCTTGTTTGGAATATTGAGTTTTATGAAAGTTGTGATTATTTTGATGCTGTAATAACAATACAAGACACGTTTAGTAAGGCATTTATTTATTACTGTACAGTGCTACAATAAAGACATCAGGAGGTCAATTACGAAACGATGGAAACACGGTATTCACAAGAGCGACGCCGTAACCGGCTGTCATCAGCATTTCTGCATACTAGACAAAGGCTATATTAATATCAGTTATAGCGACACAAGCAATAAGACTCACTTTCACATATCACACAAATCTCGCTTACCCATCGCTACTGAATCACTTAAACAGCGCCGAATCTCTATCTTGTCAAATAACAGGTTTATGCAGGTGATTAATTTATTATTTTTTAATTACTAACACACACTGTAACATTATATGATTATTGTGCGGGCAGAAAGCTCGTTATAACATCAAAGTGCAGTAATGACTCCATTACGATCGGGTGCTGTAAATACGTAATTGGGGCCCGCTAAGTAGAGCCTGACGGGGGCAAGCGAAAGTAGTCAGGAAATATTTGGAGGAAACAAAAATATACTTTATAAGATTCAAACGAATGAATGAAATGAATGGTTGAATGATGAATGAATGAAAATTACTATTGCTTTAGTGTGAGTATATACCGACCGCTTAAATGAGTCCTCGCCCGCGCTCCTGCACCGCGCGGGCGAGGACTCATTTAAGCGGTCGGTCTATAGTTACAACGGTTTTACATTTATATAAGTGCTTATTTAACTTACTACTGCTACCTATTTATATTAATAACTAGCTTCTGCCCGCGACTTTATACATAAAAACCTTCCTCTTGAATCACTCTATCTATTAAAAAAACTGCATCAAAATCCGTTGTGTAGTTTTGAAGATATAAGCATACATAGGGACATAGGGACAGAGAAAGCGACTTTATTTTATACTATGTAGTGATAATGGTGAAAATTGTATTTAACTTTTGTGTCTTCCACTGTCTGGAATTTTAAACTCCCTCTTTGTCGGTCCCTCGTTTATTGCTCCTCTCATCTACTCAAAGGTTAACTGGTAGAGATCCATTATAGGGATAATAAGTTGTTTATATATGCCTCCAAGCCGTTTACGTCCCACATCTGGGCTTCCTCTCAGAATATGTGGGCTTGCATTTTACCACCCACGTGAGCCCAGAACAGACGTGATTAATTCCACTCATCTTACACATTAGCTGTGTACAAGTTTCCTAACAATAATTTCCTTCATGGACAAGCTCGGAAAAAATAGATTGAATTCTGAATGTAATTGTGGGGCCTATAAGTGCGTTAAAAAAACCATCTGTAAGTTTTTGCGACTCAATTAGTCTTAGGATTACTAATAGTATTAGAAATGTGCTATTACAAGCAACCTTTTTCTCTTTATCGAATTACTATCGAAACGCCTTTTCGACTTTCGCCCGCTAACCCCCCGCCTTACGCCGGCGGCCATTACGACCATACATTCCACTTACAATAGACACGTAACACACAAAAGGTTGACTGGTAGAGGACGCCTGAGGCTAAGTCCGCTTCGTTTCGACTGTTTCCATAACAAAGTTTAAAGTTAAGTTTTATTAATTTAAGTTTTTTTTGTATCTTAGGATTTTGGAGTCCCCTTATGTATAATAAAATTAGATTAGGCATTTTAATTACACATACAAAATTAGATTACACATTTTTTCTTGTATAAGGATCGATAGGGTAAACGATTTTGAGTAAGATCCAAAATAGTTTTATTCTGGAAAAAAATATCGTGTGCACTTTTTTCTGGTAAACTCGTTTGCCCCCTCTTATATAAAAAAAATAATAATAATATATTAAGATCAAATTGAAAGGAAGCGGAAGAGAGGAAGGGCAAGAAGAACATTTTATAGACCAGGTGAAAGAGAGAGTAGAAGTCGCGTCGTATCAGGAAGTCAAAGAATTGGACCACATGAAAATTGCTCTACCGACAAGAACCTAGCTCTTAAGTTTAAGAAGAACCCAATCTGCAGAAATATTCTAGAACAATTTTAGGTGACCTTGTTGCGTTAACTTGCAACAACATGGCAATGTCATGCCCTTTGTGCTTCTTTCTTCAGATATAAGGCTCTTTCTCTCTCTCTCACACACCTTATCTGAACCAAAAGTACCACCATAAAAACATATCCACAACACAAGAACCCACTAAATTTGAACACCCCAAACCGCGAATAACGTCAGCCCCATAAAAAGATTGCCAACTGGCAAAACACTGTCAAATTTTATGGACACTGGGTCCCGGGGGCCCACGATGGGGCCACGGGGACCGGCTAAGTGCAATGGGGTATTTAATGAGAATAAACACTAGTTAAATGATCGAATGAGGGGTGGATTTGTTTTTGTTTCTGCTGAACTATTGTAACTACCGTTTGACGTGTACTTTGGTAGTACGTGAGCTCCTAGAACATTCTATTTCGAGTATCATCGGCCGATTAATTAAAGCCGTAAGAGTGAAAGAGACAGCAAGACGGACCTGAAGGTCTTTTTAAATACTATCGTACTGCATGTCTTTAATTTGACAGTATATCGTTTTCTTAATCTAAAATAGAATCATAATGTACAGATGCGTAATATAATGTGCGTAATGTAATGTGCGGGAGGTAGGGCCTTGTGCAAGGTCCGTCCGGATCACTACCACCATCTTACTCGCTAATCCTGCCGCTAAGTAGCAGTGCTTGCACTGCTGTGTTCCGGTGTGGAGAGTAAGACAGCCGGGGAAATTACGGGCACAAGAGGCATTTCATCTTAGTCCTCTAGGTTGGCAACGCATCTGCAATCCCTCCAGGGTTGCGGGTGTCTATGGGCAGTGGTGATCACTTACCATCAGGTGACCCACTTGCTCGTTTGCCTTCCTATACATATTAAAAAAAAAAACCACTCAAATTAATATAATATTATGTATATATGTCAGATCTTACATAAATCAAAGTTAAGTTGTTTAATATTAACAAATTATTTTGTTTGTTAAATAAACATTAACATTACAAAGCCATCGATGTCCCAATTATGACGAATATCTCCCGAACGGCAAATTGTAGGCATTACCCCTTGCATACACAGTTACTCAATTAGAGACCCTCGCGAATTAATGATAGTTAACTCATGTGGAGTTTTGGTTTTAGGTGTTTAATTGGGAAACATAAATCACGTATTTATCCCTTACGGGGTAGACAGAGCCTAAGGTAACAACACCTAAAGGCTTTAGCATGGTTGTGGGCGTATAAGTGGAAAAGAGAACTATAGTGATGGGTTGCTAGCCGCATCGCCTAAATCATTTATCCTGTGCCCATTCCCTCGATGGGCTTTTTCCATGGGCGCGGGAAGAACAACTATTTATAATGATATATTTTGTAATTGTCACCCATGTGTTTTTTGTTTGTTTGTATAATTTTTTGTCAAAAATTTCATTTTTTAATGCAAGCTTTTTTTGCTGACTGTATTTTGTCATACATACACACATACACAAATCACGTTTTTATCCCTTACGGGGTAGACAGAGCCTAAGGTAACAAGACCTACAGGCCACGTTTAGCTAGACACTGAGGGCGTAGATGTGGAAAGTGGAATCAAAACAGTGATGGATTGCTAGTCGCATCGCCTATAACATGATTCCTATGATTTTCGCCCATTCCCTCGATGGGTTTTTACCATTTGCGCGGGAAGAGAAGCAACTGGTACATTCTATGTTTTTTTCTTTGCTCCCAGACCAGCATGGAAGTACTTTGTCATCCGTCATACATTATGTGCACCAAATTTCAAGACAATCGGACCAACCGTTGAAGAGTTCCCTCCTGCGGAGACGGTCCTGGCTGGGGTCACCAGAGCTCCACTAACAGATTATTGTATTGTCATCTGAAGTCTTGTTGAAGATTTCTGCTTCAAAATTGAGTCGCAAGATTCCACCCGGACAAACATACATACGTTGCAAGTTGCAATATAGCATTTAATAAAGAACTAGCAAATATTTTCACGCAGAAACAAAATAGTAAAACGGATTTAAGTCACGATCCATTAAGTAAGGACATAGATTGACTTAAATCAGTTAATTATTTGATTAATACATTGTTAATTTCACCACATTATGCTATTTAAACTAGCACCAAGAAAGTAAGTACTCGTGATATACTACCTGTTGTCCGCGACTCCGTCTACGCAGAAGTCGATTATCGCTATTCCGCGGGAACTATGCAATTTTCCGGGATAAAAACTATCCTATGTCTTTCCCTGGGACTCAAACTATTTGTATACCAAATTTCAACTACAACAGACATCAAGACAGACAGACAGACAGAGTTACTTTCGTATTTATAATATTAGTAGGTAAGTTTTAGTTTCAAAGTTGTATTTGGTTCCATGAAGATATTGATGATAGATAAAGCTTACCATAGCTATCAAAGACTTACGTGGAACTGTCACTGTGGCATTTTTTATAACTACCAGTTCGAACACGTCCCAAAAACAAATGCAATCACCCAATTACTTGAAGCATCCGATCAAACAACTTAATCAACCAATATAGCTGCCGTCCAGACAATTATTACACCACAATAAATAACAATGAAAATTGTCAACAACATCCACCAAATTACCGCCATCTGCCGTTTGACAGATCCCAAAGGGTTTTTGGCGCGCTTTTTCCATCTGTCAAACGGCCATCTTGATTTGCCACAAAATTAGTTTTACCGCCAATTGTGGCGCCACTGTCTATTAAAACTTTGAATGTTGGGTAGGGGTGTTGAAGTTCCAAATTTAGCCGCATGAAATGTTAAGTTGGCGGCGGCATAGACAAATTTGTGATTTTACGCGCCATTGAATGCACTCGAGTTAAATTAACCGCATTCGATCCTTTAACTCGGGTAGTGATTATTGTTCTGTGTTATTGTTATATTACAGTTGGTTCCGTTTAAATTAAGTGAAGGAATATGCCGTTAATACTGTTTGGCGCTGCCGGAGACGCCATTGCACGTACCCAAAGCTTCTAAGCACGTTCCATTTTTCAAATGTGTCGGAAATTGTTGCCAATATTATTTACGACTAGCTTCTGCCCGCGACTTTTCCACGTAGAGTACATGTTAGAGTAGTATGTTTATCACTATCCCGCGAAAACTATGAAATTTACCGGGATAAAAAGTAGCCTATGTTTTAATCTAGGGTACCAGCTATCTTCGTTCAAAATTTTATCCAAATCCGTCCAGTCGTTTTAGTGTGAAGAAGGAACAATCATACTCACATCGTCACAAGCTTTCGCACTTATAATATTAGTAGAATTAAATATTCATTCAAAGTATTTATTTTAAGTCTAAAAGACTCGATATACAGAATTGAAAATAATGATAAAGTATTATTTTACATTTTTTTTAATAGGGTGGCAAAAGAGCAAGGAGCTTGATTGTAAATGAACACCAGCCTCCTTAGACATTCGCACAACCAGAGATGCAGATGTGTCAGCCTCTAGGCTAAGAGGAATGCCTTATGTGCCAGTTATTTCTTTATAGATCGACCGCTTAAATGAGTCAATGAGTCCTCGCCCGCGCGGCACAGGGGCGCGGGGTTGGCGACAAAGGGGGCCGAGAGAGATGCATGGCTCTCGGTCCCCTTTATCGTAATAGCGGTCGGTCTATGGCAAGATTGTTGGCGTATAGGTAGAAAATGTAATCAAAATAATGTTCGGGTTGCTATCAGGATCGCCTGTAACATGATTCCTATGATTTTCGTCCATTCCCTTGATGGGATTTTACCATCTGGACGGGAAGAGAAGCAACTGGTACATTCTGTTTTTCCTTTGCTCCCACCAGCATGGAAATTAAAAATAATTACACAGATTAAACAGAATGGGCAGATTGTGAAATCCTCGTAAACTGCCCGCCGTACATTTCCCCGTTAAGTTGGTATCTATTGCCGTTAACAGTGTCTAAACAAAGCCCCTCCCACACGAGGCGAGCGGCGCTGCGTGAAATTTAAGAGCACTCCACAAAAGGGCTAATAACTCGTATGAAGCACCCTTACCGTTCGGCTAGACGGGCGCGAGTCACAGCATGCAGCGTTTCTATTGGGATCTGTTGTTCTACTAATATTGTAAACTAGCTGCTGCCTGCGGCTTCGCTCTCGTTCCAATTTTTTTCTGTATTTCAAATATTTTGTTTACACAAAGCTTGTCCTGAAAATATAGAACACAAAAAAATAATAGATACCTACATGCGAAAGTTTGTGAGTATTTGAGGACATGAGCGAATGTGTATGTTCCGTCTTAACGCTGTAACGACTGGGCTGATTTAGATCAAACCTGGAACACAGATAGCTGGTGGTACCCTAGATTAAAACATAGTTTTTAACCCTGAAAATTCAAAAATGCACTTCTTTTTATTGAAACCGGCGGTTATTTCTGCTTTATTAGAGCCTGTTTCACCACTCTGAGTTAAAACCCTGATATTTCAAGTGTCGGTTATGATGTCTTCTCTGTCTCTGTTTCGTAGTAAGAAATAGAGAGAGAATCATATTAACTGAACTTTACGGAGAGTGGTGAAACAGGCAATCTGACATGTTTTTTTATTGGGCCCCGCTACCGCTCTTGCCTTGGCAGCGAGCGGTGAATATGAAATATTATTTATCTATGGTTCGATCAGTTCCTTTGTTGGCATTAAAGGCAGTAGCTCTATTGTTTACCATAGACAGCGCTCTTTTTTTCTTGGCGTCTGCCATTTTTTTTTGTTTGTTTAATACCGCCTCTTTGAAGAAAGTGGTTGTTTGGCCTTTTGTTTAATTTTGCAAAATATTTTTAGTTTTTGTTTGAAAATTAGTACGTCTATTTTTATATTGCGTAATGTTTTAAACCAATATAAAATGATGATGGTAGTTTAACATCCTTATTCATAATGCTTGTCAAAGCTTATGTTGAAGTTTTAGTTTTTTTATGGGGCAAACGAGCATGCGGATCACTTGATGGAAAGCACTCAATGCCGCCCATGGACACTCATAACATAGAAGCGTTAAGAGTGGGAAAAGTAATAGACTCGTTTATTAGAGATACAATAGAATTTTTGCTTCTATGCTAAATATTTAGTTGTTTTGTAGATAAAAACTCACATGCCCGTTTGCCACAAAAATTAAGACGACTGTAACCTATTAATTCATTACAAAATACTTACATCAGACGTGGATGTATGGGCTTGGTCCCTTTGCTTTTTCTATATGGACTATAAAAAAAAATTGTCTTAATATTTTTTATTTAAAAACTTGCCTTTTGTCAGATGGAGATAAAACATGCATAACTTTTTGTTCCTTTTTCTAGATTTATCCTAAATTCAATGCAAAGGAAATATCTATGAAAAAATCTACTAAGCCTATCTATTTACCCGGTCATCAAAATACGTCGGCCTACCAAAGCTTACTTAAAAAACTCTGGGCTTAGATATTCAAATTCCGTATCATGCTATCTCTCACACTAATAATGTTTAGGTAGGAGAGTGAGTGGGACAACACGAATTTCGAGTAGGTACGACCCGCAGCTCAACGTTGAAATATATCATCGTTATTCCAAAAATATGTGCGAAAAATGGCTAGAATCCGTGCATATTTATATGCGCATAGGGTTACCAGACTTGAAGTATTTTAGCCATTTATGTACTTATGTATGTATAACTTTTTATTGTACACAAAACACATTCAATTTTACAGGTAACGAGAAAACAGATGTACAACGACGAACTTATCCCTTAAAGGGATCTTTCCAGCTAACCTTCGGACGATTTACAGGACAACAGAAACCAGAGTATAGAGAGTTAGACATTTTAAAAATCAGCAACTAAACAAGAACCCGGCAAAACAGGAATCCGGCGAATCGGGAACTAATCAGCAGTGGACTACGATTTGAAAGTAGGTACATGTGTGAAAATACCACTCGAAAGTGGTGAACGTTTGTGCTGAATTTGAAGTACGAGTAGCATAGAAGACAACCACAGCTCTCGCTCGGTAATCTTGTGAACTAGTCAAAGCTTTGATTAGAGCTGTAGTTTTGGAGATATAAACCTGATTTATACCACTTTCGTGACTTGTATGTATAACTCTTTTTTGTACATAAAACACAAGAAAAAGATGAATACAGGACAACACACATGCACAAAGGCGAACTTATCCCTAAAAGGGATCTCTTCCAGTTAACCTTTGAACGATTGATAGGACATAAGTATTAAGCAAGTCTGTGTCTACACAGAAAAAGTAAAAGTACTTCGAGTGGTCGAGTGGTACTTTCAAAAATCGGCCCCAAAGCGTCGGGAATTTTATTCACAAATCGCGAATTATGTGAGGTATTTCAAAATTTGTGTCTGGTAACCCTGTATGCGCAGTATGGCCGTAATCCCTCAAAGCTAATACGGTTACTTTTCGGACATCGATGTCGGTTTTTTGCTACCCATTTGGCGGGTTTTTTTCATTCTTTTGACGAAGCTTCAGGAGTTAGGGTACAGAGGCTTGAAAAATGCACTTTTAATTTAGCATACTACAGATCCCTTGAAGGCATAAGTTCGCCTTTGTGTACACACAATCTGTGGCACAATGTGCCTATGTATAATTGACAAATACTGAGATACATACACAAAGGCGAATTTATGCCTTCAAGGGATCTCTTCCAGTCAACCTTTGAGCGGATGAGGAGTATTATATTAGGGACGGACGAGTGAGTATAAAAATTTCAAATCGCTGATTAAATACAAAAGCGACACATTTCAAAATCGGACACTGTTGCGTTTGAAACCTTATAACGACCGACTCTTGTTTTTAGATGCTATGGCAAATGAATTTGGAATGCGTCCGTTTTGTATTTAATCAACGAAATGCTGAGAGCCACAATACATACTTACTGCTACTTACTACACTTTTTATACTTTCAATACTTTTGGGCAGCGTTAAGGAAACTATTATGTACCCTGTGCCTGAAGATAAGAGTCTCCATTGCTTCTCCAGTTCATTTTCGAGCGGTTAATGACATATATCTTAAATTTCTAAACGATACTGAAAACCAGAACACAGAAAAATCCGAAAAGTAAAGCTATGGCCGGGGGTTTGGTCGTCTACAAATTTTATTTCTAACGGGTAAAACGTAAGATTAAATATAAAAAAATCAAGAAGCAAAATTCTTGACACATTTGATAGTACTTATCATTTGCAAAAACAGCACCTTCTCTCGTCCCTGGTGAGCAGTCGATGTTCCACGGGAGTTTGTAATAGCGTCGTAGACAACATCTTTCAAACATCATTCCCGGCCATAGCTTTTTTCCATATAAGGTAAAACATCGATAAACCTCTAAAATCATCGATAACATCCCACCTCTAGTATCTCCGGCGCCTCTCTGTGCGGGAACCATATTTCATTTGTATCATCCCATCCAATCCTTTGCCGAAACCATACTTTTAGGGGCTCTTTTAATTCGTTTTGCTGATAACTCGGGGAAAAAACTCTTTTTTTATTCGACTGGTATTACTTTTCAGATGAACTCGCAGTTGCGGTAAGGTTTGTTGATTTGATACCATTTTATACGTAACTATAAGTAGGCATAAGATCGTTGACTAACTAGTTAACTTTTAACGATGTTAAATTTTCCACGCTGATCTGGGAGTAAAGAAAAAATATAGAATTTACGAGTTGCTTCTCTTCTCGCGCTGATGGTAAAAGCCCGTCGAGGGAATGTGACAGCTAGCTGATTCCGATGCCAATTGTCAGCCCATACATGAACTGTCAAAATGGCACGATGGCGATTGCGAGCGAGTTAGATAATAAGCCCACAGGAGTCCAAGTGGTCGCCATGGCCGATATCGGTCGGAAGGACCACATGTTTATTATTACAATGTAAAACACCAACACATATTATTGGCAGAGTGCAAAGCGGGTGGAGGGGGTAGCCTGAACGATCACAGCGCTCGCTACGGCTAAAATTGTCATTTTTGTCGCTGACTTGAGCTGTCAAATCCATATTGCAGTAAACATTTTCTAATCGTTTTTGAGATAAAAATATGGTCCTGGTAAGATGTGTTGTTGTGAATTGTAATAACACCAAGAAGAATAGCGACTGTAAATTTTACCAATTTCCAAGACCATGGTGGAAACGAGACCAAAGAAATAAGTGGATATTTGCGGTAAGAAAAAAAAAGTAAGTTACCTAACCTCTAAAATTTCACTGAAAACAACAATTTTAATATTATTGGCAATACTGTTACTGACTACCATTGTCCAAAATTGTGTAATATAGTAAAATAACACAAGATTTCATTAATATTTTTCACAATATTTACTTACTTCTTGTTTGACAGCGGTGACAATATTGTCCATAATGGCCGCCTATCACGTGGCGCTGTCGTCGCGCTC
Organism: Pandemis cinnamomeana; assembly: GCA_932294345.1. NCBI lineage: Eukaryota > Metazoa > Arthropoda > Insecta > Lepidoptera > Tortricidae > Pandemis > Pandemis cinnamomeana. Next base: position 2,519,609 of record OW028724.1, on the reverse strand, counting down.
GGTCCCAATACACCCAGCAGAACAAAATTGGCCCAGTCTCCATACAAAATCCTAGTAATATTATAAATGTGAAAGTTTGTGAGTATCGATGTTTGAATAGTTGTTACTCTTTCACGCCAGAACGGCTGGACATATCTGGATGAAATTTGGAACATAGATAGGTTAGTCTGGAATAACACATAGGCTATTTTTATCCCGGAAAATGGCGTAATTTCTGCGGGATAGCGATAAGCGAATTCTATGCAGACGAAGTTGCGGGCAGTAGATACCTATATTTGCATGCACTGAGGGCCAGATTGTTTAATGCTGCGTATACTTTTACGAATCAGGGTCGAATGCGTTGTCGTTAAAGGAGAGCGTCAACGGTCCGCCGCGTAAATATCAGTTATGCAGTCATTAGCGTGCGCCGTTGTATGTGTTCGCGCATGCGCGGAGCCACGGCGCGGTGTAAACGCACCTTTACACGGGACTGGCAAATTGTAGACTAGTAAATTACTCGTACTACCGGTTCCCCGCGACTGTACATACATCACGTCTTTATCCCTTACGGGGTAGACAGAGCCTGAGTTACCAAAACCTTAAGGCCACGTTGCGCGTGATTAAGGGCGTATAGGTGGAAAGGGAAATCAAAATAGTGATGGGTTGCTAGCCGCATCGCCTTACAACAACCTTTGCTTAGTTTGGGGCTAGGTCAATTGGTGTAATTTGTCCCATGATATTTATTTATTTATTATTTATTTTTATTTATAACATGATTCCTAAGACTTTCGCCCATTCCCCTCGATGGGCTTTTACCATCTGCCCGGGAAGAGAAGCATCTGGTACATTCTATGTTTTTTTTCTCCCAGACCAGCACTTCCTTTTGTTCTATTTTCTTTTATAACGTTTAGATGATGCGACACAATTCATTCAGAACCCTAAAATAATGCTTAGAAATGAACAGACGCGTGTTTTAACATTAGCATTAACATGTTTTGTCCTAAATTAATTGCGGCGATATAAATTTTAATAATTAATGGGCACAGCGATGGCAACGGTGGTTGCTTGAAATTGTTGCTTCTGTTTTAATATTTCGCACCCTTCGTGGAAGAAAGACGTAAGTCCTATTGACTTACCATGGGACTTACGTCTTTCTTCCACGAAGGGTGCGATTTCTTTGTTTCACAACGCTGGAACAAAAGCTATTTAAAAATATTTTAGTTCTATCATGTTAATTTCTAAATGTCTATGAAAATTAGAACACATAGAAAAATCCGAAAAGTAAAGCTATGGCCGGGAATCGAACCCGGATCCTCGTCATTCCGTGACGCGTGCTATACCCCTACACCACCCATAGCAGGTAGGTAGGTAGGTTCTATCATGTTGGCTGACAATTTTTTTCTGTGTTGCCATCTTATTTGGGTATGTTTTGGACATAGTTTAAGCCGCTTCGAAACTATCCTTCACAGATTAAAAATCAAAAATTGTATAAAGGTCGTCTGGTAGCTCTGGTTACCAGAAGCAGTTTGGAGGTTGTGAAAGTTGGTAGCTCTAGTTACCGAAAGCAAATGAGTGGTTAAGCCGAATGCGAATGTTTTATGCCGCAGATGGTAAAAGCCCATCGAGGGAAGGCCGAAAGTCTTAGGTATCATGTTATAGGCGATGCGACTAACAATAAACATGCTAAACGTGGCCTTAAGGTTTTGTTACCTTAGGCTGTCTACCACGTAAGAGATAAAGACGTTATATATGTACGTGTGTATGTATGCTTCGAAATCGGTCCGTCCGCTTAAGCTGCCACAGACACACACGCATACACACACACGGACACACACTCATAGACACACAGACACACAGACTGAAACGTATGAATAAGAACACGAACTTGGAAAACAGCACTTTTAATTACTCTTCATCTGTAAATATATGACATTTTTAGACCATAGACAAAAATCTTATTTTTTAATTTTAAAAATAGAAACACAAGTATATATGTAAAAACGGTTGGTTGGTCGGTCGGCAACACAGACAGAGAGACAGAGAGAGAGGGACATTGACGTCACACTTACAACACACCTCTTTTTGCGTCGGGGGTTATTAAAAAGCGCCCGACATTGTCGTTTTTCACCTCTGACTTTGAAATATTCCTATTCTAATGGAGTGGCGCCGATCCGTTGCATCGGAACGGGTTTTAATCGGGCATTAGGGCAATTAGCGCGACACTTTTAACATTAATTGCCTATGACATCTGCTGTTCGACTGTTGTTCACTTTTATAGATGAACATTTAAAACTATACTTAAAAACTTATTGTTACCAAAAAAACAGTTGTTTCATTCGAAAGCATGGCGTTCTAAATAGATCTTGAATATAATGTTTAATAATACTTACTTTAGAACGAGACTGCCGGTCGAATAAAGGTTGAGAAATGGATTGTGGTAGGTTGAATGGAGCTTAATTTGATTGACATTGTGTAAGTGTGTAATCGTTGTCTTATCTGTAACATTTTGTATTGTCAATGTGAATATTTATTGATTCTCATCCTGTTTTTTCAAACACAATGTGTATTGTTTCTGAATTAATAAATAAATAAAAAATAAATAAAAGCCCGTTTCCTTGCGGTGGTTCTTAGCCACGTTTGGTAAAAATTGGTCTAGCAGTTTGAAGAGGTCACAGATCACGGACGTGACCTGACGCGAGTTTAACATTTTTCACTCATCCCAAAAACAACAACGCCGCTGAAGAAGTTTCCACTTCAAAAACTTAAATGGCGCTAGTAAAGCTCTAACAAAATATCGGAACTGTAAAACTAACTTTGTGCTGTCCCCTCACATTGTAATGAATGTAATGTGTTATCAGCCCAAGCGCGTCCCAAACCATTTGAATAAAAACACAATTAATTCCTCGTATGTTGTGACCGTTCTTACATTAATTCAATTTGGGCGATAAGTTAAGTATTAGCGGTTGAGCGGGCAACACTTAAATTAAAATAATAAATTTAAATTTTGCCCTCAAGTTACCCACCTTTCGGTAAAATGTAATTTCTCGGAAACGGGTTACCTGGCTTTTGTCTTCGACTTCGTTTGCGTAGAATTATACAAACCTTCCCCTTGAATCTCCCTATCTTTAAAAAAAAACCGCATCAAAATCCGTTGCGTACGTATAGTTTTAAAGTTCTACTACATACATACTTTGTTTTATACTATGTAGTAGTGATGACACAATAGTTTTTTTAAATCTACTATAGGTACCTACTAAAACTACATGTGGACGTAGTTAGTATTTTACAGCCTGTGACGTCATAATTACTATTAATATTGTTATTATATGGTGTAAATTGTCCTAAGTCGAGACTCAAATGGCCTTTAAAAAAAACTTTGCGACAGGGCAATCCAATTCTTTAATTCCTTAACTAATTTAAAATTTATTTTTTAAATCTAAATTCAATCAAACTTCAAAATTATCCGGTTTCAAAGTCTAATAGTTCCACAGCTTTGCAACACGAGACGTTAGTATTTACCTATTCATTTTCAAAAAGGGAACTTAACGCCCAAATCGACGCTTTAATACTGGACAAAGAGAAAAATAAACGGCTTTATATAATTCGACAAACTTAATTTTGCTATCTAAATATACAAAACGGACCAAAAGTTCTAAAAAAAATGTTTTCCTAGCTGTAAATATAATTTGGTACTCAGCGGGGCCAAAAAAATAAAAAACAGCTCCCTTCTTTTTTCAAATTGTAATTCGTAGGTTCGAATTGCGAATGCGGCGTTCTTATTTCAAAACATCAGTGAGGTGTCATTAGACACTCCCTCCGGGCCGGGGTATGGAAACGAAAGTACTGACTATGATTTTAAGTCAGATGCACCCCAAAACATAACATTAATTCTGCAATATTATGCCGTTTCTCAAGTTATTTTTGTGCACCTTATTGAAAAGTTACTAAAATAATGTTGTGGAATTTAGGGATATGATGTTGGGTTTCCTTTAATTGTATACGTAGGTACTTATTGGTAGAAAAATAGATCAGATAGGCAACACCAAATTTTAACACTTAGATACTTATTTTACTTTTTTACACTAGCACTAAAACTATTTTAAATTTAAAGAAGGAATTATATTTTCATACTAATCGGAACATCAAAATGTGCAAGAGTGCTTAGCTAATTTAAAGTGGTAAAATCAAGCTCACCTATTTAAATTTTGCTCAAACTAAAGTAACAGGGAGGAATACAGTGAAAATATTTAAATTCGTAGTTCAATGCTTACAAATGTTTATAAACAAGCTTACTACATTAATTAACACTTCAAAACACTCTTAATTTACCGGATTTGTACTTTCGTGGTCCTATACAAGAACTCTACGTTTTGAAATTGGAATCGAATGTTTTTAAATGTCGTCTAAATGGTGTTCCAATTGTCGTCACTTTAACACCTTGGAGTCAAATTGCACGTCACACTACGCTGACGTATAAATCTCTATTCCTTAAGAATTAAAGTTAAGTTTGTTATGTCACCGTGTTTGTGTTATGTTGGTTTCGTCTCTTTGTATTTTTAATCTGTAGTTTTTCTTTTAAAAGATAAAATCGCATCAGGCAGGTAGAGATTAAGGGTGATCTGAAATCGGTATCTTTATTGTGCAACTTAATAATACTGAATGACGCAGACTTTACCAAGAACTTATTTTTTACAATCATCGCGATGCATCGTTGAGAATGTTGTGTTAAGTAACCTACATTTATTGTTATTACTGACCATTCGTAACAATTAATCCCCTCCCTTACCTTGGGGCACAAATTGAACTTCGAATAGCACTCCATTTCCTTCGACCTTGTGGGCTATCTTCTCAAAATGGTCAGAATAATTATTTTGGCTTATGTCATCAAATTCACAAGGACAAAGAGCTATGTTTTATTTTCCGCCCACGCAACTGTACTAATATAATAATGAATCTAATACTTACAAGTATTACAAAGATTGTGGGTCTAAAATTATTAAATTTCACTAGTGAGTGCAATACAAAATACGTGCGTGAGGACGAGAAAACCGACGTAATCGCTTCTATGTATTCCTCTTGTCACTTAGGTCTGTTATCTATGCTAATCACGATGCAAATATTTTACAGAATGATAAATAAAACAGGAGAAATGCGAAAAACAATCGAAATTCAAAGCCTGTCGTATTCTAATCAGACACTTCTTTTTATTTTGAATAATGAACATGTATTTATGGCCAGCACGAAATCGAACTGTCAGTTTCTAAAACTTATTTTTATTTTGCATATTAATTATAGTGGCCAGTTCGAAATCGAAACTTTTGCGTGTTGGCAGCAAACTTTTTACTTTTTGTAAATTAGAAACTTTTTAGAGATGAGTAAGTAAGTATGTTTAATTCGCATCGCCCCAATTCAACGCGAAAGCCACACGCTATTGTCGTGCCAAAAACAAATAAATTAAATTAACTGTATCATTTCGGTAGTTATCTGGGCATAATTATAATTACTTTTTAAACAGGGACCCGAATTTAAAATGTCGGTCGATATTATCGCGTTAGAATTAGCGATGGTTGCGAGATAGGCGTAATAACGGACTTTTGGCTTTTCGAGTTGGTTTTTGGTGTTATTAGTCTTATTAAGTAGATTGTATTACGCTTGGCTCGATTTTGTGATAGTTTTAAAATTGGGGAAATTTAAGGCACATTTTGTAGGCCGAGCCTCTAGTGCATTTTTTAACGTCTCAATATAATAAAACTGGCAACGTCACTAGCGTACGAAACGGCAACAAAGATTCGAAGCCTCTAGTGTAAGTTTTCGCATATAAAAACGTCTCGACCGCGTTCACGTAAACGTCTCAATTACTATGGAATATTTCGCTGATTAAATACAGAAGCGACACATTTCAAAATCGGACACTGTTGCATTTGAAACCTTATCACAACCGACTCTTGTTTTTAGATGCAATGGCGAATGATTTTGGAATGCGTCCGTTTTGTATTTAATTAACGAATTGGCGGCGCCATTTGCGGATCGAAACGGCAACAAACTGTATGCTTAATTGCTTAGTGTAAGTTTTTGGTTATAAAATACGTAAAATTAACATTATTAATATTAATAATATTAACCTCCCGCCACCCAAAGTCCTTTTAAAAGGTCATCAACCTTGTTGTAAAATGAACCTTGTAGAAAGGACTTAAAGTTGTGATGAAAATTTAGAGTACAGAATCCTGGCACCGACGAGCATGTACAAAGAAATTGACGAGTGTGGATGAATCGAAAGGTATGTCAGGATTGTAGCAAATGGAACTACGTCTCTGCCTACCCCTATGGGAAAGAGGCGTGACGGTATGCATGTGTATGAATCAAAAGACCTTGTACAGTTCCTTTTGCCTCACTGAAAGCTCATAAAACTGACACCAAGTCTTCTTCTTTTTTTGATATGGCCGCGACGATGATTTCTCCAATGTCAAAGTAATAAATACAGTATTCAAAAATCTTGTGACAAAAATGTCGGCAACGTTGTACGTCAGAACACTGTCCAAAGACCCTGCCGGGCTCTTAGCCAACGGACAATGATATCCCTCAAAGCAAGGCAATCATTAACCGATGCCCAGGGTGCACCAGGCCAAGCGCTGCTCGACGACCGGATCCAAAAACGAGCCGCAGCTTGACCACACGCGGAGGTAACCCGACTCGCACCGACACCGAAAGTCAGTGAGCAGTGATCATCACCAAAGAGCAAGGTCACGTTATCTACCCATCTCGCTCTAAAAAAAGCCACGCGCCGCAATTAATAGGACAACATTTAACGTATCTCCCCTAATTACTAAAAAACAATTAATTTTCGTTACTCTGTTTAATTGCGTCCCGGTTTAGCCTCTACGTTCGGACAGACGGACGAGTAATTAGGCAATAAATTAACTGACTTATGAACGATGTGCGAGCGAGATGCCACGTTCGACTAGTAACAGTGCGCGTTGTAAACTTTTAATTTTTAGCCTGACTTGCGCCCAATTTTAAAGTTATTGAACTTTAACCAAAACCAACGATTCAAATCGTCGTCAAAATCTTTGGTTACGGTTAAAGTTGTTAAAAGTAACTTTGCAACTTACGCTTGGGAAAAAACCTGTAAACTCGGCTTACAGCAAGACTTAAAGGTCTTGTTTAGCATGATTGTGGGACGTATAGGTGGAAAGGGGAATCAAAATAGTGATGGGTTGCTAGTGCATCGCCTATAACATGATTCCTGCTCATTCCCTCGATGGGCTTTTGCCATCTGCGCGGGAAGAGAAGCAACTGGCACATTCGACTTTTTTTACTCCCTGACCAGCATGGAAACAGCAACAGCAGCTGTGTATGGTACAAACTAAACTGTTTTACATAGGCATACGCTTCATTTCAAGATATAACATTTAATTTAAAAAAATGAGACTCTTCACGCATTAATCGAGCAATCCTACTAATATTTGTTTGTAAGGATGGATGTATGTTTGTTACTCTTTCACGCCAGAACGGCTGGACAGATCTGGATGAAATTTGGAACATAGATAGATTATAGTCTGGAATAACACTTAGGCTACTTTTTATCCCGGAAAATTGCGTAATTCCTGCGAGATAGCGATAAACGTCTATTCAGAAGAAGTTGCGGGCAACAGCTAGTCATACATAAATAAATAAAAAGTGACAAAACTCTTCAAACTGCGCAACCGATTTTTACCAAACATGGCTAGGAACCAACTGTATCCAAATGTCTATCCGTTTGAGAGCTACGATGCCACAGACACACAGACGTTGACGTCAAACATATCATCATCATCATCATCATCATCAGCCTATGTTAGTCCACTGCTGGACATAGGCCTCCCCTAATGAGCGCCATAGCGCCCTGTCTTCAGCTTGACGCATCCAGCATCTGCCTGCAGCCTTTCGCAGATCGTCATCCCACCTGGCCGGAGGGCGTCCTACACTACGTTTGCCAAGTCGCAGTCTCCACTCAAGATCACGTTTACCCCAGCGGTTGTCAAACATACAACTCCCCTTTTTTGCGTTGGGGGTTAAAACGCTCTCCTGTTTACGCCGTAGCGTGTATAGCAGAGGGCATGCGTTAATGTTTATTTTATGTAAAGCCCGGGTTACCAGTAATTGGGTAACGCGCCGCGCCCTGCGCGCGCGCATGTCCGCTCGTGACCCCTGGTTTTAGGCAAAGTTTACCTTATCACCACAATTTAAAAAAGCTTCTGTCTTCCATCCTGGTCTGGGAGCAAAGAAAAAACAGAATGTACCAGTTGCTTCTCTACCCGCGCAAATGGTAAAAGTCCATCGAGGGAATGGCGAAAATAGAAATCGTGTTATAGGCGATGCTGCTAGCAACCCATCACTATTTTGATTCCCCTTTCCACCTATAGGCCTACAACTATGCTAAACGTGGCCTTAAGGTCTTGTTACCTTAGGCTCTGTCTACCCCGTAAGGGATAAAGACGTGATTTATGTGTGTATGTATCGTATCAATATGGCCGCGTAGTTAAATGTGTTTATCGCCATTTTAACGAGCGAATGCCGTGACGATGACGGTTCGATAGACAGTGTGACGTTAAGGCGAAGCAACTGGCAACACCAACTAAACCAACTGCAGAGAGGACGTTAGAACAAAACAAATGAAACATCTAGGGATGCCGCCGGGACGAGCGCTCCGGGAAGAAGGACTACGAAATAGTCTGAAACATGTCGAGCATCACTCGACTTTTTATACGTGAGTTATCCGTTTATGTGTAATTGTGAAAATCATGGTTAAAGGCGATGCGGCTAGCAACCCATCACTATTGATTCCCCTTGCCATGTATACGCCTGTAATCACGCGTTGCCTTTGGGTCTTGTTACTCTAGGCTCTGTCTACCTGTTGGCTTAGTTGGTAGTGACTGCCTGCGACCCGGGTTCGAATCCTGGTAAGGGCATATACATATTTGTGTGATGAGCACGAATATTTGTTCCTGAGCCATTGATATTTCTACCTATTTAAGTATGTATTTCTCTGTATAAGTAGGTATGTATATCGTTGTCTAGTACCCATTATACAAGCCTTACTAGCGCTCGCTTTGGGACTAGGTAAATTTGTGTAAATTGTTCCCTAATATTTATATTTATTTACTAGCTGTTGCCCGCAACTTCGTCTGCATAGAATTCGTTTATCGCTATCCCGCAGGAATTGCGCTATTTTCCGGGATAGAAAGTAGCCTATGTGTTATTCCAGACTATAATCTATCTATGTTCCAAATTTCATCCAGATCTATCCAGCCGTTCTGGCGTGAAAGAGTAACAAACATCCATACTTACAAACCTTCGCGTTTATAATATTAGTAGGATGATAATCGAAAGTAAAAGCAACTTGGCATAGCCTTAACGAACGCAATTCTCACCACTTCTAATAAGCTAGAGTGGCGTCATTAATCTTAAATACATACATACATATATCACGTCTTTATCCCTTACGAGGTAGACAGAGCCTAAAGTAACAAAACCTTAACCCCACGTTTTGCATGATTAAGAGCGTATAGGTGGAAAGGAAAATCAAAATAATGATGGGTTGCTAGCCGCATCGCCTATAACATGATTCCTAAGACTTTCGCCTATTCCCTCGATGGGCTTTTACCTGCGCGGGAAGAGAAGCAACTGGCAAATTCTATGTTTTTTCTTTACTCCCAGACCAGCATGGAAGAAATCGTTAATCTGATATCGCAATTTCCTCTCTATTGGGCTGTTTGCTCTATGGCCAACCGGCGCAATTCTCACCAGTTCTAAAAAGCTAGCGTGGAGTCGTTAATCTGATATCGCAATTTCCTCTCTATTGGGCTGTTTGCTCTATGGCCAACCGTCGCAATTCTCACCACTTCTAATAAGCTAGAGTGGCTACTAACGCGCCGCCGCGAGATATCGCCTCGCTAAACACCTCGATACTCACTAATTGATAGGTATTGTATTTAAAAAGCCGAGATAGCTGTATAAGACCATAGAGGAAATAACCAATTAGAGTTGTGATAAGAGCTATCCAATTGTGGCAGCACATCAGTCTTTTTCGTCTTACACCATATTGTTGTAGCTTATCAATATTATTTGAATTGAAGTTTAAAATTTGAGTTTCAGATTTGAGATTCAGTGAGAATTAAGGTATATTTGGGAAATCAAAGTAAATCAGTCAATCATTCTGTATATTCTGTGATAATAAGAGTCCGTTATATAATACTCGATTTCTTCTGAAATAGGACTTATTACAACAGAATATAACTGATTTTAATAATTTTCGGGATACTCCTATTTCCGGAATTACCCGAATACACCTTACGTGGAATTTCCTCTCTTTTTGGCTGTTTGCTCTATGGCCAACCGTCGTATTTCTCACCACTTCTAAATAAGCTAGAGTGGCGTTAGACTGATATCGTCTCTCGCTAAACACCTCGATACTCACTAATTGATAGGTCTAACTTAAAAACTGGTTGCAGTGTGAGGTCGTTTATATTGGTTACTAGCGACCCGCCCCGGCTTCGCACGGTATATCATGCATATATTATACATTATAAACCTTCCTCTTGAATCACTCTATCTATTAAAAAAAACCGCATCAAAATCCGTTGTGTAGTTTTGAAGATATAAGCATACATACGGATTTGGGGACAGAAAAAGCGACTTTGTTTTATAATATGTAGTGATAGTGATTTGCATAGGCAACGGACATTTAAAATAACTAGTAGGGATTATAGACTTAATTCATTACTTTGGTTCTGCTATAAGAGCTACCAATGATGCACCTATTTAGGAGCACGTAAATACGTGTAGAAAATCTTTGGCTGTAATTTAATTTTTGATTTGGAAAAAATATAAGAATTAACCTATAAACAGATGTTGACAAAAGTCACATATGATCCCCCCTAAATACCATGTAGAAATAGATACCAATGTATTATTATTTTTCACGTATTTTAATTACTTATGGCGACAAAACTCTATCCAGCAATTAAATGTATCATTAACTCCTTTGTACAGCTCAAATGGCGTTCTGTAATTAATGCCATTTTATAAAAGTAAAATAAAATGAATGCACTTTCTTTGTGTCTTAAACAACGCTTGATAACGTACAATTTTCAACGGCTTTTATTTTCGTAACTGTTTATTCATTTTGTTGTATCTGAAGTTAACAAAATTAACTTTTGAAATGCGTAAAATATTCCACAACCTTATAATGAAACACTTAAGGGTGTTTTTTGTTGAAATATCAGTTTACCAAAGGCAAATTGGAGCATCATGCGAGTCAAATCGATTATCGCTTTCGAACGCATCTGTTCGAAATTTGAATAATTACAAGTTTTTAAAACAAACATGGCTGACACGGAACCGGCCATTAGCCTGTGTTACCTGTTACGAAAACTGACGTAAATTACATTTTAACAATTTATTAATTGCCGCTTTTTGTGCTTACTTACGCGTGCCTGAAATTGCTATGGAATAAATACTTGATAGTATTGAGAGAAATTGTCTATGGCCGATTAGGATGAATAATTAAATTTCATAGCTTACAATTGATTGTATTGTAGGCATGGGACGATACTTTTGGAGGTATATAATATTGTCCTCTGCGGATTTATTTTTTTCTGTAATCACAAGGCCATTGCGTATTTTATTTGAGTTATTGAGGATTAAATTCGTTTCATTGTCACAAATAACAATGAACTGTTTTAAATGTATTTGATTAGGTATTTAAAAAACAGAAAAAGGTAAAGGTCCCATTGTAAATTTCGAACCTAAAATATCGACTTTTTAAATCATTTATGCTGTCCGCGAATGTACCTACAAACTTTTTTAGAAATTCTCGGGTTACCACCACACGTTCATAACACCTCCGTTTATATCGTTCAAAACGCATTAGTTAAGTAGTTTGTATGAAATGGTAATACTCATAATCATAAATAAATAGACCAATGCAACATTAATTTTGTTTTATTTCGCAGCAGTACAGTTGTTTTACTTGTCTTAATTAATTATTAATTTCAGACAGAATGTCAATCTTCGAGAGCCCTCAAAACAGCCTAATCATAATCAACAGCTCGCCAAACAATCGGCACAAGACCGCCAACGTCCATTTTCAATTTCGGTAATTAAGTGACAGCTGATAACCGAAGAGCGCCGAAAATTGCCGAAAATCCCCGAGCTCAATCCGAGCGTGGCGGGCACGCGGCGATGGCGCGATAAACATTCCAATTTTAATTAAATTAAGATTCCTCATGCTCGCGATGAGGTAGTGTTGTTAAAATATCGATGAAGTTATCGATCCGATGACCCGATATCTGTTCAGTAGGCTTATTACCTAACTCGCTCGCAATCGCCATCGTGTTCATTGTGACAGTTCATGTAAGGGCTGACACTTGGCATCGGAATCAGCTAGCTGTCACATTCATACAAGAACTGTCAAAATGAACACGATGGCGATTGCGAGCGTATTAAGTAATAAGCCTGCCGATCGCTGTTGCCATTTTTTACAATCTGATTGCTTGCAAATTCTCTCCTTAGCGTCCGAAGTCACCCTTTGGCATGCTAAGTAAGCAAAATCTCCTTGTTGAACTGTCTGCCTGGGTGCTCGCTCTCTCTCCGGTAAGCTGTAAAAGCCATCAGAGGCGTTTGCTACTTATTCACAATTACAGTTAGTCAGATTATTTACTGGTGATATTCGCTCCAAACTATCGACATACTCGTACTATCGATGTTTTATCAAAAGCTGCCTGTCGAGTTACGTCACTAACATAAAACATATCATTTAGCCCAACTCAGTCGGATTCAAACCTTATCTTAGGCAGCATATGACTGACTTTAGCTGGTATTGCAACAATGTTTAGATGACATAATTAAAAAGATTCAAAAGTCAATGTAATTTAAATTTTAAACAGTTCGCTTTAAGGTTCACTTTGTTAACTAGCATACGATACCGCAAACGGTAATTAGAGGTTGATAAAGCAATGTAATCTCTATCACTGGGTAATAAAAATGAAATTTCTTTACGGTTATGGTTCAGTGTTCGTGCTAAGCCCTCGTTTGCGCTAAAAGGTCTGTTTTGTAGTTTTACGAGCGGTAATAATCGAAGTAATAATCGAATTAATATTGGATCGCTTAATTAAATAGATATGTTTATGAAACTGCCCTTTGTTGGCTTAATAGAGTATTGATAACGTCATAGGTACTTAAAGGGCCTGTCCAAAGTGGCATTTAAGGTACTCCTAAGGTAATTGAGTAATTTTATATCTCTGGGTATTCAAAAAGCGCTATTACACTGTCGTCAATGAAAAAAAAGATTTTTTGAGCTAATCGCCAAGAAAAAAGTAGGCTGGGCAATTTTCAATGTCATACATACATAAATCACGTCTTTATCCCTTGCGGGTAGACAGAGCCTAAGATAACAGACCTTAAGGCCACTACAGTAGCCCGATTTTTGAAAGCACAACAAAATTAAAATTCTTCTTCTTAGTCGTGCACTCTTGACAGAGTGGTCGTGGTCATGTTTCGGTCGATTCCTGCGCCACCGCTGCTCTCGCATTAAAATAATACCACTTGATTTGTGAAAATACCACTCGAAAGTGTTGAAAATTTTTGATTAGAGTGCTGTAGTTTTGAAGATATAAACAGATTTATACCACTTTTGAGTGATGTGCTTTCAAAAATCGGGCCCCAGTGCCTGTAGTTTGTTAAATGTGTTTGACAGTTCTCAGTTCAGATGAATGAAAAATAATGTTGTTCAGATCGAGAGCGAGTGCAACAGCTGCATCGAGCATCACTCTGTCCGAACTACTCGCTCTCACCCCCAATAATGTACTTTTTCATTCATATTTATTCGAAACACGGCAACTGTCAAATACATTAAGAAACTAGAAGCACTGTATTAGCATGATCTTCGATGTCATGAATAAAAAAAAAACAAAAAAAAACAATAATTTGATGCAGCCTTAACGAAGTGGTGAGCCTGACCGCGTCATTATAAAAACAGTGTTGCCCTCAGGAAGCGCCGGATGCGGCCGTTTAGTGTTGCCAGCGTTTACCACATTACCCCGGAATGGGGTAATGTTCCGGGGTTGGACCGTGGGGTAGATACGATCGGACCACTCTTAAATGGCGCCACGCGACCGGGAGATTTAAATCATATTTCGGTTAACAGTTGATTTAATTTAGTGATATTTTAAACAGTGCATTACTCATGTAATGGTTTGTGTTTGATGAACAGTAGTCTCCTTGTTAAGGCGAAGTAGTAATTCATAACATAAAAGTAGTCTTTAATGATTTATTTATATAATACATAACATTAGTTTTTATTTTTATATATGACAAGGAACACCAACGAGCAACTGCGTATCTGATGGAAAATGAGCACCAACACGCATGGTCACCCGCAACACTAGAGTATTGCAGATGCGTTACCAGCCTAGAGGGCTGAGATAGAATACCTCATGTGCCAGTTTCACCGGCTCTCTTACTCTCCTCGCCGAAACACGGCAGCGCAAGCAGCGCTGCTTGGCGGCAGGATTGAAGAGTTAGACCTACTAAGGCCACCCGCAAAGTTTAGTGAGACCGTGTATCTTTGAATTCAATTTCTTTCGGTCTAATATATTAAGCATAAAGTCTTTTAATATTGATGTTTGTCGGCAAATATAACTGTAAGTAGTCACCGCTGCGGCATTGGACCGTAAACCGCTCATGTGCAAAACAGCTGTGTCTGGCCGACGCTTATAAATCTGATTCTCGAGGGCGTATTCTAGGTTACTTTTGTAAGCAGCACGGCTAGTACGAGCAGTGGCGTAGCTACCTAGGGACTAGGCGGGGCAGTGCCCCGGGGCCCTCAAGCTCAGAGGGCCCTCGAATCCTTACCAGAAAATCTCGATCGAACTATTGTTATTAAAACGTAGGTAACCAGTTTAGATAGTAGTGGGGCCCCATTTTTTTATTTGCACCAGGGCCCTTGGTAACCTAGCTACGCCACTGAGTACGAGTGCGCGAGAGAAACGACTACACGTCCATTTCTAGAATGAACACTGACAAAAAGACAAGCAGTCGATCTCACAAAAATCACGTATTTATCCCTCACGGGGTAGACAGAGCCTAAGGTAACAAGACCTAAAGGCCACGTTTAGCGTGATTGTGTTCGTATAAGTGGAAAAGGGAATCAAAATAGTGATGGGTTGCTAGCCGCATCGCCTATAAAAGTCATGATTCCTATCCCCATTCCCTCGATGAGCTTTTACCATTTGCGTGGGAAGAGAAGCAACTGGTACATTTTGTGTTTTTTATGTTTTTTATGCAGGTCAATCAATGTAAATAATAAACCACATACATCAGCATATTTGTTTTATTTCCCTCCTTAGCATAATATTACAATATGACGAAGATCTCAACTACTATCAATAAATAACATTAATATTTAGAATTAAGCATCGTTTAATTATTAGGCTAGCAACATTACGGAACGTACCTACGTCCAAGCGATATGGCAACACAGTATTACAAATCATCTCTATAGTTGTAGTATAACCGCAAACAGATGGCGTGCGGACAGAGATTGGTAACGGTTATTTCCTAAGTACTTTTTTGTACAGTTGTCATTTAATATTCTCAGAATTATGCTGGAATATTTTAGAAGGTAGTTGTTAGGTTTGACTGAACACCCTTGTAAATGTTTTTCAGGATTTTTCAATAATATTCAAAAATAATACTAATCACTACAAAGTATAAAACAAAGTCGCTTTCCGCTGTCTGTCACTGAGCGTTTTCCAAAAAAAAGCCCACCTAAACCTTTTTTTTTCAGAATTTAAATATTTTGGATTTTTCTTACTCAGAATCATTTGCTCTATCGATTATCATACAAGAAAAAGTGTGTCCCAGATTTAATTATACTATATTTTCCTGTCCGTCACGTTCCATACAATTAAAGAAAGTGACGAACTGGAATGGAAATTTTGGGACACATTTTTTCTTGTATAAGGATGGATAGGTTAAGCGATTCTGAGTAAGAAAAAACCAAAATAGTTAAGTTCTGAAAAAATGTTCACGTACACTTTTTTCTGGAAAACGCTCTTATATATTATGTATATTTAGATCTTCAAAACTACGCAACGGATTTTGATGCGTTTTTCTAATAGATAGAGTGATTCAAAAGGAAGGCTTAACATTTTTTTTTTTTTTTATGTTAGAGTGGCTAGACAAACGAACTAGTGGGTCACCTGACTCACCTGATGGTAAATGATCACCACTGTCCATAGACACCCGCAGCGCTTCACGCGATGCCAGTGCGTTGTCGGCCCTGAAGACACATGCATAATATAGAAGAGAAACACTGATTGCACCCGTGCAAAGACGGGGCGGGTCGCTAGTATTAAAAAATCCCCTGAAAAACTCATACAGGAGTGTCCATTTAGACACATTGTGTACGACGTGCCAAGTTTTTGTGGTTTTACTATAACTATACGTTCAGAGGGAGTTATTGCGCTTATTTAAGAAACTTTTTTGTTGAGACAGCAATACACAATTTCGTGCCGTTTCACTCTTTTCGTGGAGCTTTCGTGCTCTTTCATCTCGAGCTAAGTGTAAGATTTGCCCACTACACCGCCACCCAGCACACCTTCCCTTGTCTCATTAGTACCATTAGACAAAACAGGTATAAGCCCGCCTTTGTGCATGTATCTTAGTGTTTGTCAATTGTATTTGTCTTATGCTTATTTTGCACAATAGAGAGTTAACTTACTTACTTACAAGGCGTACAGGGGTGTTACAATGACGTCTTAACGCGATTCAATACCGATTAAGTTTAGGTTCGCTCGCTCTCAGATCCAAATAAAAAATGACAGCTAAAACCTTCTTCTTTTTTTAATATGGCCACATCGATCGATACGGTGATTTCGCCAATGTCAAAGTAATAAATACAGTATTCAAAAATCTTGTGACAATCGTCGGCAACGTACGGTAGAACACGGTCAAAAAGCCCCCTATCAGGCTCTTAGCCAACGGATAATGACCCTCAGAATCTGCCAGGAAATCATTAACCGATCCAGGGTGCACCGGACCAAGCACTGCTCTTCCTCGGACGGATCCAAAAATGAACCGCAGCTCTTGACCACACGCGGAAGCAACCCGAGTCGCACCCCACCACCAGCTAAAACCAGTAGGCTTATTATATAACTCGCTTGCAATCGCCATCGTGTTCATTTTGACAGTTCATGTATGGGCTGACAATTGGCATCGGAATCAGCTAGCTGTCACATTCATACGAGAACTTTCAAAATGAACACGATGGCGATTGCGAGCGAGTTAGGTAATAAGCTTACTGAACTTTGTCGGAATTGAATCGCGTTAAGACGTCATGGTAAACCCCGGTACACCATTACATTACAACATTAGTACGATTAGACAAAGCAAGGTGTACTAGTGACGGGTACTTTCATAGTATGGTACGGTGTAGTGGGAAGCTTAAGACCTGTGTGGACGCTCGAAGCGGAGCGTTCGGCGGGGCGTGGAGCGTGGCGGGCAGCGGAAAAGGCTGTGCAATGTTGACTCAGGACACCAGTTTAAGTTTCATTTGTTTAACAGGCACGCTGCACGCGCAACTCCAGCGTCGCCTTAGGCCTTAGCCTAAGCGTCTGTATGCTTAGGGCCTGTGTCACTATCTGGTAACTTCCAGTCATCTATGCTTCCGTCTCCTAATACCACGAAACAGACAGAGACGTCATCATCAACTGACACTTAAAAAACTTGACAGAGAGTGGTGAGACAGGCTATTAGAGTAAGTTGTCGGTCACAGAACACTTTCCAACGCGCTTGCGTTAAGTCAAGTACTATGGGTACAGTTTGTTCCCGTTGTCCGCAAGTGGCGCTGTCAATTTTCCCATAGTCATTGAAACGCTTACGCGAACGCGTAGAAAAGGTGTTTCGTCGTATCAAAACTTACACTAAGCTCTGATTATGACATTTGTCTGTGTCAAATGCGAAAGGTCACGGATGACAACGGCTGTTAACAGGAAGACAAGCAAAGGGCCGTCCATTAATCGCGTGATGTTTTTTAGCAACTGTCTAGACCTCCTTGTGAGGTTTTGTACTAACCTCTCCCCCCCACCTAAGATCACGTGTATTTTTTGTACAAACGCTAACAACACCGTATTTTTTAAACAAATGTATACCTCGGGAGCAAAGAAACCGGGTTATTTGCCCTTAGAAAGTTGTATGACAAATGTGGTTTCTATGCTCCTTCTCCCCCTTGTGATATTTGGTGATTGTTTTCGGTACCCTCAGGTAAGCTAGGGATACAAGACATTTTGGAAACAATACAAAATCTATTTATTACGAAATTTTAACAGAATCTTATTCAGCTTGTTCAGGAAGATTTTTTAAATATACTTCAGTTCAGTTACCAGCAACAGCTAAACATTTTACGAATTTACAAAAAAAACCTCCCTGACTTAAACGCTTAACGATAGCTTACCAATAAAAAGCATAGTCAGTTCTTTGCATTATATTTACATTTAAATTAATACTACTGAATAAATACATGAGAATTTTACTAGAGCATTTTTTTTATTTACAATAATTTACAAAATGGAATGACAATTTGTACGTTATATTACACAAAATGATCGGAGCAGTAAACAGTAGCAACTTAATCTTCATTTACCCCTGACGCAGAAAAGGGGTGTTGTAAATTTGACGTTATGTCTGTGTGTGTGTCTGTGCCGTCGTAACTCTCAAACGAATGGACCAATTTGAGTTAATATTTAAGCCAGTTTCGTTGCGGTGGTTTTCAACCATGTTTGGTAAAAATCAGTGCAGGTGTTTGAAAAGTATTAGCTCTTTTCCAAAATGATTTAATGCATTTTTGGTTTTTTAAATTTACGTTCTTTGCAAATTTGCAATTTTTTTATAAAAAGGGTGGCTAACCAGCCAGTGGGTCTGGTGGGGAGTGAGCACCATAAACTTTGCTACAACAGGCCCCTATTTCACAAACTCGACATTTGTCGGTGACAATTGTCAATGTGTATTCAATATGAAGCCAACCGGCGTAGATTCTCGTCGAGTTTGTAATGTAAACAGAATTGTCACACGTTACTGACAATTGTCGTTTGGTGAAATAAGCGCCTGAAGGGTGCGGCTCTTGTGGTTCCCATCAGTGGAAGGCTTTGGAATTCTATATAACTTGTATAGAAGACCAGACTCCTATCACTTTCAGAAATTTTCACTTCTTGGCCAGGGAAAGACGTAAACTTGAGTACACACCTCAGGCGGTGATAAAGAAAGCCTTAGGTCGCATGTTTATCGCCCTAGCTTTTGGCTCGTGGGACAAATTCCTGCGATCTGAGACATTCTTTACATCACCACCTTCGGAATGTAATGTACTATTTTGCCAAAATAACTTATTAAGCTTAACTGATGTACTGTTATAGTGTAATTTTGTTCTGTGAGTATGTTATTAACATTAAGGAAGAACATTTATGGACAAGGTGAAAGAGAGAGAAGTTGTGTCGTTTCAGGAAGTCAAAGAAAAGAGTTTGGAAAGGACCTCATGGAAATTGCTCCACCGACAAGAGCTAGCTCTTAAGTTTAAGAAGAAGATTAAGTTATTCTACTAACTACTCAGATCAATTTGTTATTGTTATCGAATATTTACCTTAATATGTTGGGTAGTAAAGTAAGGTAGTACTTATTCTGCTTATCATTAATGGGTAAATCCAAAATATTACCCCATTTACTCGTATTTAGGTATCCCATCTGATTTCTTACAAATCATTCTTAAATACGCGTGCTGTCCATGCTGGTCTGGGAGTAAAGAAAAACATAGAATGTAGAAGTTAACATACATACATACATACATGCCGCGTACATGGTATAAGCCCGTCGAGGGAATGGGCGAAAATCTTGGAAATCATGTTATAGGCGATGCGCCCATGCGCCATGTTATACGCCTGCAATCATGCTAAACGTGTTAGGTCTTGCTACCTTAGGCTCTGTCTACCCCGTAAGGGATAAAGGCGTTATTTATGTATGAATGCAGTGTTAAAAATTACAACTGTCAAATGTAGGTTAATGATTGAACACCCTTTTTACTACCCAACAGTAAAGGCACCCTACTTTATTCAAAACCAATAGCCTTTTAATCCGACGTTTTCCAAAGCCTCGTTTAAATTAGGACAGTAACTCAGTAACTCGTTCGAGTCAATTCGACTTGCCATCCTAAAAAGTTACAAATAGGCATTGAAGGACATAACCTATAAGCTTATAGTTACACCTATACATATATGTCACATTAACGATTTGGCATTTGACATTCATGATTATGACTAGTCCTCTGAACACTAACCCGGGTTCCTAAGTCCTTGTACGTTGCAATTAAGAAAAAACACTGTCATGCATTTTGACAGCTTCACTTGACACTGTATAGCTAACGTCAAAGCACTAGCAACTGTTTTAATTTCACTGTGTTTATTTCGAGTGCAACAAAAAAGAGTAGAAATGCAAATGCGGGCTCTAATGTCCTCGTAACTATCACATTTTTGACATATAATGCTTATAGAGACAATTTACTGTGAACAACGTTTAATTGCTCTTAAATCCGTTGTTCTACCCTTTCTTGGACTCCACACCGTGCAAACAAATCCTGTGTAAGTTGCGTTACATTGTCTCCTCAAGTCACGCGTTACATCAGTGCGACTCGCACACATTACTCGCACCGTGTAAATGAGGCTTCATATTTCAGTAGTTTCTCCGTTTACTTTCTTCTGGTCAGACTTTTCAGAGTCCAAACCAATTCAACTCTTGAGCAAAGAAACGCTTTCACTTCACTGCTTACCGCTGGACAACGCTTCAAAGTCTTAGGCCGGGAGATAGTGCCACAAATTACTGGGTACCAGCGCTATGACCATCACCCCTGAAGAACCGCCATACTGGTACAAATGACCCAGTAATTTATGTCACTATCTCCCGGCCTATTTGTAAGCATTGCGTAGACCAGCGCTAGATTCTTAGGAACCGGGTGACACTTTAAAACCGTTCAGCCGCTTCAGCGGCTTGATCTTGACACTACACTAGACTGCTCAGCGGAGCTCGTGACGTCACTGGAGACGAGGGCAGCGGCTGCAACTGCTGCGGCGCTTGCGGGGGGAAATACACGCTCTCATTCGAGAACTGAGGATGCATAGGCAAAGGAGTATGCGGCATTGTGCTTGGACGCGACTCGTGGTATAGTATCGGAACGCGAACCAACCTCTGCGCCGCGTGGGCCATATTAGCCGCCTCCAACTCAGCCGCCAACTGCCTCTTCCACTTGTTCCGTCTGTTCTGAAACCAGATCTTCACCTGAGTCTCGGTTAAATGCAAACTGGCAGCCAGGCCGGCGCGTTCCGAACTACTCAGATACCGCTTCATGTCAAACGTGGACTCCAGTTGGAAAACTTGGGAGCGCGAGAAGACTGTGCGCGTTTTTTTCTTCCGTTTCCCAAGGTTCGCATTTGGGTCGCGCTTGTCTGAGTCCTTATCGAAGTCGTCGCTCTCGTCCACGTCGGGGTCTGAGTCTTGTGGGTCGGGTTGCTGCGGGTAGAGGGCGGGGTGGAGGCGCGGGGAGCGGGGGGAAGAGCGTGAGGGGGAGGGGGGAGTGGACGCGCGGGGCGGACTGCGGGGGCGCGGGGAACCGCCCGCTGAGCCTTCTTCGTTGGTGATCGAGTCTTCTGTAACAAGGAAATTGTTATTAGATTTATAGAAAGCTTTTGATAGAGAAGTGTTTTGTAAATCTAGTTGGATATCGGGTGTAAGTTTTTGATGTGGAAGCGTTTGGATTGCGTAATAGCAAATGTACAATTTATGGTTTGCAGAACACCTGTTTTCATCAAGGTTCCACCTAGGTTATTAACCTTTTCGCCGCCACGTCAAATACAAGACACGTCACCCATACGCCAGTATTCTTTATTGAGATACCTTAAGTTGAACCTAAAACCAATTGAACGAAGGTTGCTTTTACATTGAAGTAATGGACGTATCTATAGGTCGTTGGCGTCAGAAAGGTTAATGATATTTTTACTCCTAAAGCTATGAAGTTTACCTACCCCGTAAGGGGTAACGACGTGGTTTATGTATGTATGTAACTATAAGTAGCCTTAGGACTCCTAGGGCCTGTTTCACAACTCTCTGTTAAATTCCAGTTACCTTAAGTATGTTATCTATCGTCTGTCTATTTCGTAGTAATAAATAGAGACTTCCATGCTGGTCTGGGAGCAGAGAAAAAACATAGAATGCACCAGTAGCTTCTATTCCCGTGCAGATGGTAAAAGTCCATCGAGGGAATGGGTGAAACTCTTTGGAACCACGCAATAGACGATTTGGCTAGCAACCCATCACTATTTTGATTCCCCATGCCACCTATACTCCCACAATCATGCTAAATGTGGCCTGGTCTTGTTACTTTAGGTTCTGTCTAGCCCGTAAGGGATAAAGACGTGATTTATTTATGTATGTAAACTAGCTTCTGCCCGCGACTTCGTCTGCGTAGAATTATACATAAAACCTTCCTCTTGAATCACTCTATTCATCTAAAAAAACCGCATCAAAATCCGTTGTGTAGTTTTGATGATATAAGCATACATAGGGACATAGGGACATAGGGACAGAGAAAGCGACTTTGTTTTATACTATGTAGTGATAGTGATAGAGAAGGAATCATAAATCACTGACTCTTAAGATAACTGCAACTTAACAGAGATTGGTGAAACAGGCCCATACCCTATGGATACCATATGGATGGTATCGATTGTATCTACCAAAATCAGTCACCAAACGACCGGATTACAGCGTATCAAATAAACGCCGGGGAGGTTAATCGGAGGCGTAAAGCGACGGCATTAGCGGGGTAATTGGATACCGAAGCCTTGCAACATTTGTAATAAAGGGAATCTCGGTGTTGCCCGCTTTTATAGGTTACGACTCAGCGAGGCGCAATGATTTAATACTTTATAACTTAGCTGCACTGTCTGCGCAAAATCGATCGGATAGCCTAGTGGTTAGTGACCCTATGAAGCTAGAGGTCCTGGGTTCGAATCCCGGTAGGGGCGGACAGTTGTATGAATACGAATGTTTGTGCCCGAGTCATGGATGTTATATGTATTTAAGTATGTATTTATCTACATTATATAAGTATGTTTATCCGTTGTCTGGTACCCACAGTACAAGCTTTGCTTAGTTTGGGGCTGGGGTCAATTGGTGTAATTTGTCCCAAGATATTTATTTATTTTAAAATTCGCTCATCGATATCCCGCGGGAACTAAGCGATTTTCTGGGATAAAAAGTATCCTATGTTCTTCACCGGGACTGAAACTATCTCTGTACCACATTAAAATCGGTTCAATGGTTTAGGCGTGAAAGCAAACAGAGTTATTTTCGCATTTGTAATATTAGTAAGGGTAACCATAGCGCAAACAGCTACCGACCCGTACATACACATACACAAATCACGTCTTTATCCCTTTCGGGGTAGACAGAGCCTAAGTTAACAGGTACCTTTAGCATTAGCAAGCATTTAGCATGATTGTGGGCGTATAGGTGGAAAATGGAATCAAAATAGTGATCGACCCGTGGTCCAACTAATTCGTCTATCCCGGAAATAATGTTGCCATTGTTTTGAATCACTCAATAGTTAAAAAAACCGGTCAAGTGCGAGTCGGACTCGCGCACCGAGGGTTCCGTATCATTATCTATAAATATCTAAAACCAGTGTAAGCAGAGCCCTGTTCCAAAGCAAAATGTACGCAGTGTGGGGTTACTTTATATTGGTCACTGCTATATACAGACATACATACACATTTACGGTTTTCGCAATTATTCTTTAATCTGTGCTATAAGACCTACCTTCATACCAAATTTCAAGATTCTGCGTTCACGGGAACTACCTTGTAGGTTTTGATTCCCTTGAGAGTTGAAAATTTGCGGAAATTTGCGGCATAAACGGCTGTATCTTTTGATTGCGTTGGCTTAGAAGTTTGATTTTTTCACAGCTTCAAGGGACAGTAGACCTGAGTAATTGATATAAATTTCAGCTTCATACCTCCACGCGTTCCTGAGAAAAAGGGTCTTGACAGACGGACAGACGGACAACAAAGTGATCCTATAAGGGTTCCGTTTTTTCCTTTTGAGGTCCGGAACCCTAAAAATAGGTAGGTTAGGTAGCTAGGAACGCATCTTCATTTGCCGTAAAGACCAGATGGACATACTGTAGTGCCACGGGTCGGGAGCGAGCGCGCACGTCATAGCAAAAGAATGGTAACAAGTAACAGCAAGCCTTTTAATTCTGGGAAGAAGCCTGTGCCTAGCAGTGGGACTTATATGCACTGGACTAAATCCATTAATTGTTCGTTTGTTTTTCTGGTCGAATAAAAAATCGGTAACTGAAACTATCGAATACCTTGAAATAATTTAATATCTGAAATCACAATCGAAACCAAGATAATGTTGCTAGTATATCCATTATTATGTCCATTATTATCCTTAGCCGATAAGTCTAAATAATAGCGTAATACTTATCTGTGGTCGAGATAATTCAAGGCGACATCCGTTATTTGTCTACGAAATGAAAACATGTTAACTAGAATAAGCATTTGAATTTCAACTGGGCGTTCCAAATATTCTACAGCGAAATTCAAAATTCGAATTCGGAACGCGGCGTGAAACCAAATGTCATCAACGCTGTTGAACGAATCACTACAATACTACCATTCCACTTCAAAATCAGAACAAGCTCTATCAGCCCGATTTAAAGTTCAATTTCGACTGTCCGCAATCACTTTAAAGTTAAAACAAAGACGCATCGCCAGTGTACGCTGGTCTTTTCGTTTATTGTTTTGTACAGGTACGGGAGGTCTTGCTTTTATTGTTAGTTGGTTGTGATTCGACGCGCGACCGTTATGACTAGGTCTGCGTGCTGCTTGCTTTGTTTAAGGGTAAGAGGTCTTGTTTCGCTGGTTAGTTGGTTGTGATTGGCATCGATTTTGGAAGCCGTAGTATGTAATCCTTTGTCGGCGTTGCTTGCTCACTGTTTACACAAACGCTTATGAGTTTAAGTAAGTAGTTTACTATTGACTGCAATATTGTATTATTGCATGTCGACTACGCAGAGATTTCTTAGCTTAGGTAGGACCATGGTACTACTTTTAGGGTAGAGACCAGACGAGCGTATTTTTTGAGTTGTGAGTACCTAACGTAAATTCGACCGTGTAATTTCTTCTAAATATTATCGCAAACATACAAACAGATGCACGGACTTTATTTTATAATATCTAGTGATGAAAACGTCTAACTTAGCCAAGCATCAGTGATTGTAATACCTAATTCGTTTTAGTAAAAAACTCTCAAAATTATATCACCCGCCAGAATTCGAATTGTCGTGATCACTAATTGATCAGAGTAACGAAAAACTCCCACCAGGCCTTAGAACTCTAGATGAAAAGAAATAAATAACATCTAATATCTTTCAAAAATAACTAATTTTGCATCCCGTACAGGTTCATGAATATACAATGCAGAATTCAGTCTTTAAACACAAAAGATTAATTTAAAAACAATAAACACTAAATAAAACTAATTAGTACGGTTTGCACGGTCTACCAACATCACCAACAAACATTACCCAACAGCCAACTAACAGCAATCCGAACAAACCACGTTCGAAAATTAAAACGACCGCACGCGACATTACGTACGAAAGCGTAGCAACACCACTTTTGGCGCGAACGCGGCGCGCGAATACGATAGACACAACATACCCAAGCAAGAGCGAGACGACAGCACTTCTCGTATTTCTGCTAGTAGTAGTGTTGCTATACGCGAATAATTGTAGGAGTATGGTGAAAAAGCATTGTTCGGTCGGTTTCGGCCGCGTGAAATGGCGTGCTTTGTTTTAAGGATGGGTTTTGGAAATTAAAGCGAGGTTGGAGAGCAAAGATGTGATGATGATTGCTTTTCCAGTTGAGATGAGGGTTTTAAGTCCGTGGGATGTTATATTGGGGTTGGAGAATATTTTATGCCGAGAAAATGGATGAATTTAGTTTGTATGTTGCTAGAACTTTCTTCTTTTAGTATCTCATTTTTCTATCGTATTCTGCGACTAAATACTTACACTAAGCGTACGTACATACATAAATCACTCCTTTATCCCTTACGGGGTAGACAGCCTAAAAGTAACAAAACCTAAAGACCAAGTTTAGCACGTTTACATTATCAATATTTCGTGTCATGGATCACGATATGTGTGGATCACAATATAATATTGACCGTCTAAATGCCACTTTTAGCGTGTTTGTGGGCGTATAAATGGAAAGGGGAATCGAAATAGTGATGGCTTGCTAATATGATTCCTAAGATTTTTAGGTTAGGATTTATTTTTTACCAGGATCATCAGGACCTCTGTGGCTTTCTTTCTTCAAACCTAGCCTGTGAGTGAAAGGGATATACGATGGGATGGGATGGTCGATCGCCTGGTTATGTGGACCATACTATTGAAAATCTAATCCATACCGAAAGACCACTTAAGTGTTACTTAGCGTGATTACATGATTCCTAAGATTTTTAGGTTAAGATTTATTTTTTACCATCCCTTTGCTCCCAGACCAGCATGGAAGCTATAGCCATAAAGATTTACTTTTAGGGCTCCGTACTCAACTATGTAAAAATAAACAATATAAAATGACACATGATGAACATGTAGAGCTACTCTCGACTTTTATACGTGAGTTATCCGTTTATGTGTAATCACTACATAGTATAAAATAAAGTTGCTTTCTCTGTCCCTATGTCCCTATGTATGCTTATATCTTCAAAACTACACAACGGATTTTGATGCGGTTTTTTTAAATAGATAGAAGAGAATGGTTTTTATGTATAATTCTACGCAGACGAAGTCGCGGGCAGAAGTTAGTTATAATATAAAATGACCTCACACTGCGTAAATTTTGCATTCACCACGACACTTTTGCAAATAAATATTCTCATTCTTATTCTTAGGAGCAGGGCTCCGCTAACACTGAATCATAACTTGGCGATTTTGTACGGAACCCTCGATGCGCGAGTCCGACTCGCACTTGGCCGGTTATTGTTCCCCTGCGCCCGAGTCCATGCCCGCGCCGTTGCGTCACCGGCTCGCGGTCGTAAGGCGTCGCTCATCGATCACACGACACCTTGCGCTTACTGAGCTTACGAGCTGTCACTGTGACACACCTTTACTTTTATCTAAATATTTATAACTCAAAGGTGACTGACTGACTGACATAGTGATCTATCAACGCACAGCCCAAACCACTGGACGGATCGGGCTGAAATTTGGCATGCAGGTTAGATGTTATGACGTAGGCATCCGCTAAGAAAGGATTTTGATCAATTCTACCCCCAAATGGATAAAATAGGGGATGAAACTTTGTATGAAACTTTGTCAATTTTAAACCGATCGGGCTGAGACTTTGCATGCATAAAGCTACTATGACGTAGGCATCCTCTAAGAACGGATTGCGTAATTTCTGCGGGTTAGCGATAATTGAATTCTATGCAGACGAAGTTGCGGGCAACAGCTAGTAACTTATAAAATTAAAGGTGTGTCGCAGTCAAGGGGCGTGCAGTGGGTTCTGACAGAGAGTAGGCATATTGACAACAAAACCCGTATTGGTACGAAGCGTGGCGGGCACATTTACGTATGCCTACAAGCACTGCTTAAATGCATGTAGGGGATGAACGCGTTTTTTATACCCACCATAATTATGTGTGTGTTTGTGTGGAACATATTTTGATTCCCCTTTCTACCTATACGCCCACATCATGCTAAGCGTGGCCTTCAGGTCTTTTACCTTAGGCTCTGTCTACCCCGTAAAAGATAGACGCGATTGTTAATCCTTTATCTTCTACGTGGAACAAAGCTGCCTCAAACGTTACTCATAAACGCTCTGTAGGCTTCTGCTAACTTAGCAATCGTAAGTAAGTAAGTAAGTAACTGCTTTATTGTACAAATATAAAGAAGCAGAGACTAATCACAAAAAAGACCTTAAATACATGCACAACTGCGAACTTGTCCCTATAAGGGATATCTACCAGTTAACCTTTGAGTAAATGAGAGGAGCATTAAGCGAGAGGCCGACAAAGAGTATAAAATTAATAGTGAAAGCCACAATAGAGCGTTCCTCGTTTGTCCTCATCTGTCACCTTTCACAGATAAGGACAAACGATTGCTAAGTTAGCAGAAGCGCAAAGCGTTTATGAGTAAGGGGTAAGACTGAATTATGTACAGGATGTTTAAAATACCAACCTCTCGGTGGTGACCGCTCATGGGGCCGCCAGTACCAGGGGGGCACCAGGCCTCCGTACCGGCCCGCCAGGGCACTCCACTGCGAGATCAGACCCAGCCTGCAACAATCCATTATGATCACCATAACGATCACCAACATCTTGAAGATAGGATAGCTTAGTGGTTAGTGACCCTGACTATGAAGCTAGAGGTCCCGGGTTCGAATCCCGGTAGGGGCAGGCATTTGTGTAATGAATACGAATGTTTGTGCCTTAGTACTTCCATGCTGGTCGGAGCAAAGGAAAAACATAGAATGTACCAGTTGCGTCTCGTCCCGCGCAGATGGAAAAAGCCCATCGAGGGAATGGGCGAAATTCTTAGGAATCATGTTATAGGCGATGCGGCTAGCAACCCTACGTACTTATACAGTACTACGTATAATCACTATTTTGATTCGTTTTTCCACCTATACGCCTATAATCATGCTAAACGTGGCCTTTATGTCTTGTTACTGATAGGCTCTGTCTACCCCGTAAGGGATATAGACGTGATTTGTGTATGTATGTATGCTAGATATACCTAATGCAGTGTAACAAGTTTCATTTTATGGAGTAGTTTGTTTAGGTTTCTTTTCTTCGACCTATAGGCCACGTTTAGCATGATTGTAGGCGATGGATAGGGGAATCACAATAGAAATGGGTTGCTAGCCGCATCGCCTATAACATGATTCCTAAGATTTTTGCCCGTTCCCTTCGTTCGTTTGCTCTATATCTAACAAGTAAAATAAAAGTATTTTTTATCACAAATGATTTTAAAACACAATAACGTGACACCTCTTTTTCGTAGAACCTTTAGAATTAATTTTCTATTGCACTCTTATCAATTGCAATGAGGATTGCAAGACAAACAGACATTATAGTGTATCGATACTATCCATGACAATACAATGCGGTGTTCCACGGCTAAGGAAGACTGGCCGGCGCAATCAAGACGTCATGTCATGTGCTACAGTGGCGTCCATAGTGAATCTACAATGACATTTCATTAAGCTTTATTTTTGTTTGTTGCAATTTTGTTTTAATTTGATTTCAGTTATTATTATTATTATTACTATTTTATTTCAATTGACGATCCCTTTGTGAATTACTTATGTTTGACATTTAATTGTACTTTTAAAAGGGTGCTAAATAAATCTAATCTAATCTAATCTAATCATAGAACTCGATTCCCACCGGCTTGCCTATTTTAAGGCAGTTGGGCACTTTTGTTGTGCAGAATTAGAGGAAATGGCAAGATAAATTCCCTTCGGCTTGCCTTCTGATATACTTGACGCCACGCTACTGATGTGCTATGCGATAATTAGTATAAATAAAAATGAATCAACGAAATGTATGTACGCGATAACTTCCGGGCGACTGCACCAAATTTGATCATTCTTTTTTTGTTATATTCTCTATTGCCAGGCCAAGGTTTGTATATAGCAAAATATTGAAAAAAAAATGCAGCGGTGGCAAAGCCCCGGACAACAGCTAGTAGTTAATAAATTCGGGCGGGGTTGACAAACGTCAGAACAATTGAAATTTATGTTTATGTAACGGTGTTTAGGAAGGGAAAGCTGTATTGAGCGATGTTACGAAAATTATACTTAATCTAACTGGATTTTAATGCTCTCCAAAGGACTATTACCCCCTTAGGAAAAAAAAATATTATAAAAGGCTAACCCCCTTATTCATAAACGCTCTATAGGCTTCAGCTAACTTAGCAATCGTTTGTCCTTATCTGAGAAAGGTAAATGTCAGAATGACAGACAAGGACAAACGATTGCTAAGTTAGCTGAAGCCTATAGAGCGTTTATGAATAAGGGGGTTAGCCTTTTATAATAAGTTTTTTTTTCCTTTAGGTTTTATATCGCAAACGACCAAAATGGCATAACAAGTTTAGTAGGTATCTCTAGTGTAAATTTTGATATAGCAAGCTGTCTCGAACGCGTTTACGTTTTGTGACTTTTTCAATTTGAGCCTTGTTTATGTTCATTGTGAATAAAGTTTGTATCTTATCTATGTATTGCCGGCGCTGAATGCTTAAACTACTGTCAGTTACGCCCATAAAAAAATGGGAGACAATCAAAGTAAATTGCTTGTAAATTAGTAGCACCACATGTTGCGCAGTATGGTCTTTCGCAGCCACGGCGTGCAATATCGATACTATCGACAGCCAGCAACGACAACGATACCTCCCTAGCCCCCAAGCGAATCGCAATCCTCTTTGTGCCAACAATCGATACGTCGATACCTCGATTCGAACCTAAAGTGAGAAAGCTTGTTTCTCGACAATAGACAATTCCCTCTATTTCCCTTTGATTCTCGCCAAAGTGATTTATTACTTTTTCTTTTTGTTTGTTGCTATTTTTAGAGTGGCAAGTTTATTTCGTTTGTGTGCCAATTTATACTTATTTATACACCGTGGGCCCGAGGCACCCGAGCGATTAACCATCGATTCTAGAGCCTATTTGGAATAATCATTGTACTCTGTAAAAGAGTATAGTGAAATGTTTATTTCCTGACACTGAATGATTCATTTGTACTTTGTACCATATTGTTTTAATTTTATTTAAATACTAGCGACCCGCCCCGGCTTCGCACGGTATATTATGCATGTATTATAGGGCAAACCTTGGTAAATCCGTGATATGGAGTAATTCGGTGATAGTTGTTTATGGTCATTATAGCGGAGTCACCCGATATCTTTAGGGCTCAGAATAATTTCCAGTAGGTGGCTGCACAGTGCCGCCTGTACCAAGGTTTGCCCTACATCTATTAAAAAAAACCGCATCAAAATCCGTTGACTGGTTTTGAAGATATAAGCATACATACGGACACGGGGACAGAAAAAGCGACTTTATTTTATACTATGTAGTGATAGTGATTTTATTGTTCGTAATTATTTGACATTCAGGTATTTCTTGATTGTATTATTGGACTTCTGATTTCTAGTTTTTGTATGAATTATTTTATTGTACCTTATTGTTTTTATTTTGTTTACAATTGACAATCTTTTAGTGACTTTCTTATGTTTTGACATAAAAATATATTGTAATTTACAAATACATACATACATACATACATACGGTCACGCCTCTTTCCCACAGGGGTAGGCATAGACTACTTTATTCCACTTGCTACGATCCTGACATATTTCTTTCGCTTCATCCACAGTCATCAGTCTCTTCATACAACTACAAATAGAAATAAATGAATCTAATCTATATATGAGGTATAATATGTGGGTCACCTGGTGCAAAGCAATCACCGCCTCCCATAGACGCTCATAACATAGGAGCGTTAAGGCGTCGGCCCTTAACAAACTGTATCTTGAAATCGGCTATAATTATATATATACATACATACATACATACATAAATCACGTCTTTATCACTTACAGGGTAGACAGAGCCTAAGGTAACAAGACTAAAAGCCACGTTTAGCATGATTGTGGGCGTATAGGTGGAAAGGGGACTCAAAATAGTGATGGGTTGCTAGCCGCATCGCCTACATGATTCCTATTTTCGTCCATTCCCTCGACGGCTTGTACCATCTGCGCGGGAAGTGCAACTGTGCGTTCTATGTTCTTCCTTTGCTCCCAGACCAACATAGAATTATAAATATCATGGTTAACCCTGTTTGTATAAGTCTGTCGTTCTGTTCCACCCTGTATACTTTAAACCCTAACCGGCGTTTTAACCGTATGCGTGCCGTAACGAGTTAACCGGGGTCCGGTTACCAATTTATTTAACCCTTATGTTGTTTAATCACCTCGTTATGAATTACAATTATAATTAAGAGATTTACTTTTATTATAGAACGGATTATGCTCGTTATGAAAATATCGCGAGCTTTTTGTCAAAGAAAAACATCGCGAGGAAACCTGTGTGCGGTGCGGGGATTGCGGTGTTAGAATGTTTAAACTTCGGAAGTAGAAGTAAAGAAAAGTTTATTGTATAAATGTTAAAGTAAGGTATAATGTTCACTATAACTAAGTTAGTTAAGAATGTTAAAAAGGATTAAATGTTATAATTGTTTGAATGCACCCGGTCGCGACTGTTTCCAAAAATGCACTGATTAATATCAACTGATAGTTTAATTAGGTCGCGGCGATCGAGGCGCCGCGAGCCTATTGCTGACGGTGCGCACGCGGTATTAACACGTGTGTTAGGTGTATTGCACCGAACAACCTGCACACAACCGAAGTACAAGTTGTGAGTTAATTTTCTGATTTCCATATGGCCCGCTAAAATTATAGCCCAAGCTCTTTCAATCAGAAGTATGTTAAAATTTCAAGTGTATTACACAGCCACGCTTTAGAAGGACGGACACAAGCAGACAGACAGATGAACAAACAACAGAAAATTTTAACAAACCAGCCTGTTTCAGCTGACAGTAAAATTCCATCGAAATCGATTCATTGAATTCCATGATAAATACCGTCAAGCTATAAATATGTGCGTACTACTTTGCAAAGTGCTACGTGTGCTCTACGGAGCTACGCCATAGCCTCGTAGCAGACTGTGGCGTAGCGCGTAGCAAAACACAACTACTAAACCAATTTAAAAAATAAAATTTTGGTGAACGCCACGTAAAATCGGCAATACTAACTAATTATTTATCCTGAACACCCCGTTGTTTTTGCAATAATCTTGAAAACAAACATTCCAATCTCGTAATTGTATCGCTAAAAACTAAACTTGAGACTTCAAAGCTTAAAAAATAAATAATTGGCAGCAATTACTTCGACCTCCGGCGATACTCCTTAAACCCTTCAACAAAGGGCTAATTAGAAAAACGCCAATAGCCATAAAATCGATAAAGAAAAAAGCCCCCGTAATCCAAAGTTGCGAATTCAAATTCCATTACAGTCTCGGAATGGAAGAAACCGCGTGATTGGTCGGCTCACCGCGCCGTGATTGGCCGGGGCTGTGACCCCGCCCCCCTAGTGGGGTATAAAAATCGATGCGAGCTCGGGAGCTCTTTACTTTTTTTTTGCAGCCGCGCGAGACACTTCTCGCTTCGTAATAATGGCATTTGCTGCTTTTATAGCTTAAAGTGTTTAGTTGTTGCCTTTTGTTGGATAACGGGGCTAGAGATAGCTTTTAACTTATTGGTAGTGCTGTTTGGCGACGTTTTAGCGAGGCGCTTGGAGGGACAAAGGCTTCTTACAGATCCAGATCGGTGTCTCAAATGGATTTCGAACAATAAACTTTAGACATGATACGACGCGGACAGCGACTCTGAGAGCTCGATTAGCTGTAATGGAACGTTCAGCCACAACTTGTATAGTTAACAATGTTATGAAATCTTGCATCTCTATTTTTTTTTTACCATAGATGTAATAAAACACTGTTAGATTAGATCGGCACTAAAATAATCAGGGCGAGAGCAAAACACCGGCCAAGAGCGAGTCGGACACGCGCACGGATTCCGTACCATTATCTATGAATATCAATAAACCAGTGTAAATAAAGGCCTGCTCCAACGCAAAATGTACGCAGTGTGGGGTCACTTTGTATTGGTCACTGATATATATAGACATACATACATTATTCTGGTTTTTAGTATTGGTTGTTGTAGCGGCAACAGTAATACGTCATCTGTGAATAGTTCGAGTATCTACCTGTTGCCGCTATTAATATAGAGCAAAAACCGCAAAAAACACACGTTTGTTGTATAGGAGCCCCCCTTTTGGTCTTTAGGTCCTAACCTTAGGCTCTGTCTACCCCGTAAAGACGTGATTTATGTATGTATGTATATATTATGAAAATCTACTTATTTATTCTACCAGGCCCAAAGACACTGACAAACAAAACCAATAATGTCCATTATACTTAATATCTATATATTTTGCTGAAAATTTACCAGATTTTTTCTTCGTCTTAGAGTATAAGCGTCTTATAAACTACTAGCTTCTGCCCGCGACTTCGTCTGAGTATTTATACATATAAACCTTCCTCCCATCCCTCTATCTATTAAAAAAACCGAATCAAAATCCGTAGCGTAGCTTTGAAGATCTAAGCATACATAGGGACAGACAGACAGCAGAAAGCGACTTTGTTTTATACTGTATTAAAGATATTTTATAAAATCAAGCAATTCAATATTTTTCCTATAACACACAGAAATAAAACCGAAACCAAATTCCTTGAAAAAATAATAGACCTAAAACCACGGCAAAGCGCGGCCGTATCGAACAAACAAACTTAGGACCCTCAACTCTAATCGATGCTGCTCTAACACCTCTGGCTTCTCCCTCTAACATTCCACCCTTATATCAAATCGGCTAAAACGATAAGTAACCTCTTAACTTCACATAGGCTGAGATTTTAGTGTGGTACAAGTCACAGGGTGAAGCGGAGAGCCAAAATCATTATGAATTTGATTTAGTTGACATTTCGAAATCAAAAATGTATAAATATAACATACATAAATAAATTTTAATCACGTGTTTATCCTTTAAGACGAAGACAGAGCCTAGGGTAACATAACCTACCACCACGTCTAAGTGTTGTAAGTAAAGTTTAAAAAAGTTATAAAAAATCGTCTGCATAGAATTTGTTTATCGCTATCCCGCAGAAATTATGCAATTTTCCGGGATAAAAAGTAGCCTACGTGTTATTCCAGACTATAATATGTTCCAAATTTCATCTAGATTTATCCACCCGTTCTGGCGTGAAAGAGTAACAAACATTCACATTTATAATATTAGTAGGATAACTTTTTATTGTACATAAAACACAAGAAAGAGACGAATACAGGACAACAAATGCACAAAGGCGAACTTATCCCTCAAAGGGATCTCTGGCAGTACTAAGTCAACTTCTTTTGTCTTGCACCACCGTTTAAGGGCGTTAAATAATTTATAACAGAAGGGCTCTCCCCTCAAGACGGCGATTCGCCGTATTGTCGTATTAGCTGAGGGGGGGGGAGGGGGATAATCTCTTTACCAACAAATTAAGGCACTCAGGAAACAAATGAATTATTATACTAGTGTGTTATTTATAATATTGGGACCGTGCGCGACGACAGCGCCACGTACAGGCGGCCATTGTGGACAATATTGTCACCGCTGTCAAACAAGAAGTAAGTAAATATTGTGAAAAATATTAATGAAATCTTGTGTTATTTTACTATATTACACAATTTTGGACAATGGTAGTCAGTAACATTATTGCCAATAATATTAAAATTGTTGTTTTCAGTGAAATTTTAGAGGTTAGGTAACTTACTTTTTTTTTTCTTACGGCTAATATCCACTTATTTCTTTGGTCTCTTTTCTACCATGGTCTTGGAAATTGGTAAAATTTACAGTCGCTATTCTTCTTGGTGTTATTACAATTCACAACAACACATCTTACCAGGACCATATTTTATCTCAAAAACGATTAGAAAATGTTTACTGCAATATGGATTTGACAGCTCAAGTCAGCGACAAAATAGTAAATTTTAGCCGTAGCGAGCGCTGTGATCGTTTAGGCTACCCCCTCCACCCGCTTTGCACTCTCCCAATACACAGTGGAATATATAAGAGACTAGGGATAAAAAGCAGCCTATGTTACTCCTTAATGTTTATATCTTTTTGCTATTTCATGACGAAAGGTTTGTATAACTTTAGATTTAAAATTAAGTCACACATACGCCGTACACTTTGAACGACGAACTATGTATGTTCCTTCCATGCTGGTCTGGGAGCAAAAAAACATAGAATTCACCAGTTGCTTCTCTACCCGTGCAAAGTGAAAGCCCATCGAGGGAATGAGCGAAAAACTTATGAATCCCATCACAATTTTGATTCCCCTTTCCACCTATACGCCCAGAATCATGCTAAACGTGGCGTTTAGGTCTTGTTACCCAACCATGTAAAACGTGATTTATGTAGAGGTATGTACAATGTATGGAAATGTTTTGTCAACCACTATTAGATCCTAAGAAACATTTGTACAAGGGTATTTAGTTAATAATACATCCACCTGCTGAAGTGTTCCAGATTAATATTAAAACACAGTGTTTAAGTTAAAAAGAGACGGCACGATGCCGACAAAATTGCTGCCATACAGTCTCACTTTGAAGCAAGTTTCACAACAAAATAAAAAACGCCCCACCCCTGTGACTCAAGTCGGATACCGTAAATAACTCAACCAAGCTAAACTCACAAAGCTTCCCTATTTTGTAGTGTTTTTAACTAAAATCGAAGTGGAAAATGACACGGCGCAAGCATTCGAATGACATTTACTATGCCTTTAAAGTTACTAAAAAATTTGACTAAATATTGGGGGTGCGAGTCGGGTTACCTCCGCGTGTGATCAAGAGCTGCGGTTCGTTTTTGGATCCGTCCGAGGGGAAGTGCAGTGCTTGTTCCGGTGCACCCTGGGCACCGGTTAATGATTTCCTGGCGGTCTCCGAGGGATATCATTATCCGTTGGCTAAGAGCCCGACAGGGGGGGAGGGGTCTTTATGACCATGTTCTACCGTACAACGTTGCCGACATTTTTGTCACAAGATTTTTGAATACTGTATTTATTACCTTGAAATTGGCGAAATCATCGCATGGTTCGATGGGGCCATATTAGAAAAGAAGAAGAAGAAGACTAAATATTGGGACGATTTAGAAAAATATTTTATCTTAACTTAATTAAATAAAAAAACTATTGGGATGATTTTAAGCCACAACGTTATTATTAAACTTCTAAATGTTCCCAGTTGTATGGCCATAGGTATTCTTCTATTATCTGTGTCAAAACAGTCAAAACACGAAGTTTGTCAAGGGACGACAAGAAAATAGACACACCGTACAATATTTGATTACAGACAGACACAGGAACAAGTGAAAGCAAAAGCTCATAAAAACACGACATCAAAAATACTCCCCCAAATCGCGACAAACGTCAAAACGCGTTTTTTCTTAATTACCTACCACAGAGCAGAACACGGTTGAACAGACAAAGAATTAAAAAGTTCAAGATGGCGGCCAGTGACGCGACACGGATCCAAAATGTCGGACATCGGGTAATTAAGAAGGGGAATTTGTTAACTTGAAATACGGCTCTTGCCGCGGGCGGTAAAATGTCATTTTAATGTCATTTAAGTTGTTGTGATAAAACGCGGTCTTCCGTTGTTAAATTACAAGATTAACCGACAGTTTTGATTGGTTAATTATGTTTTCTTTACTTTAAACTTGGTTATAATCACGTGAGGGTGACAAGTTTCTTGCGGCGCATTCTTCTTGGTAGTTTAAAAAAAAGACATGTCAAAGAGCACTTGGCAGCACTTGGAGCACTACCATCGCATTCGGAAAGACCATCATTGCCAAGAAGAATGCGCCGCAAGGAACTTGGCAGAAAGTCATTTTTTTTTAATAAATTACATTAAGCTTCTACTTAAATTAAATGCATTTATAAAAGGGTTGTATAAGTAAGAGAAAAAAACAATAAAAATGACTTAAGTTCAGTGGAGGTGTAAAACGCCTCCACAGTCAAATAAATTAATTGGAGACATCTCCAACGTCGAAGACAAAAACAAAATATCAAGTAAGTAACCGATAAGCTTTTGGATTACGTCTGCCCCCAATGTTGGCTCTCAGCAACGCAAGCACTGCTGCTCAGCGGCAGGATTGCGAGTAAGACGGTAGTAGCGATCCGGAAATCCAAATTACTCGTTTGCCGGTATAACCTCAAATAACCTCGCCGTATCATACGGTTATACCGAGTAGGTACTGTAGAGCTGCCCTGATGAGGCACTTCAAACTGTACGGGTATCGTGATATAAAGTTCCTTACCAAACTGTTATTGCAGAAGGCCTATCTATTTTAAGTAGAAACACATACTTATTAATTCTTGTTTTTATTTCAACTTTAAATCATTATTACAAAATATTATTGCTTTCCGCCCATGCGGCTTTCGGTTCGAGCTGTTCTGAAGCCCGTCCCAAGTTCCAAAACAAAAAACTTAAAATATCGAACGAGTGTTCGATATTCGGAACTTGAACTATTTCAGACCAGCCAGCACCCAAAACCTGCCAGCATAAACTAGCCGAACCTATTCCTACAGTACATAATGTCACTATAGTCACTAATCCTCAACTCAAACGCTATTCAAGAGCCTGTAACTAGCCACTTGCCGTCCGTGGTGGATAATGCCCATCGATTAGTCTGCCGCCGACGCGTTGCAATAAGCCAGCTACTCGCCCAACGCGGGACAGGCGAGCTACTCACCCGACTCGCGGCAGAGCTACACGCCTTTAACTACTTCATTATCATCATGTCAGCCGAAAGACGTCCACTGCTGAACATAGGCTCGCCAAACAGATCGGCCCTGCGCCATCCGCATCCAATGCGTTCCCGCTACCCTCACCAGGTCTTAACTACCCATCGAGGGAATGGGCGACAATCTTAGGAATCATTTTATAGGCGATGCGGCTAGCCACCCATCACTATTTTGAATCACCTTTCCACCTATACGCCTACACATTGCTAAACGTGGTCTTAAGGTTTTGTTACCTTAGGCTCTGTCTACCCCGTAAGGGATAAAGACGTGATATATGTATGTATCTATTTAATTATCTGGCTCACAGATACACAGATTTGCAGAACGTAAAATGTTTGCTTTAGTTATTTATAAGATTCAAGTGGGAAACCGAGTTGAAAAGAAGCGGAAGAGAGGAAGGACAAGAAGAACATGTAGCTAGTGACCAAGTAACTAATGAACAAGGAGCTAGTGACCAAGTAGCTAGCGGAAAAGTAACTAGTGACCAAGAGCTAGTGACTAAGTAGTTAGCGGACAAGTACATAGTGAACAAGTGACTAGTGAGCAAGTAGCTAGCGGACAAGTGACTAGTGAACAAGTGGCTAGTGAGCACACCTCGCTTGGTCACCGTAAGATCGTCGGTTGCAAGTCGGTTACGGCACTTTAAGGCCATTTGCAAGCTATCAGAGCCTTATTCAACAGTTTGAATACAGTTTAAACAGGTGTTTAGTAATTAATTGGGGGTTAAAGCTTGTCGATGCTGGTCTGGGAGTAAAGAAAAAACATAGAATACCA
Source organism: Pandemis cinnamomeana (assembly GCA_932294345.1). NCBI lineage: Eukaryota > Metazoa > Arthropoda > Insecta > Lepidoptera > Tortricidae > Pandemis > Pandemis cinnamomeana. The sequence continues at coordinate 2,480,238 of OW028724.1, read as the reverse complement.
GATGCTTCTCTTCCCGCGCAGATGGTAAAAGTCCATCGAGGGAAAATCGAGTGAGCGAAAATTTTAGAAATCATGTTATAGGCGATGCGGCTCGCAACCCATCACTATTTTGATTTCCTTTTCCACCTATACGCCCACAATCATGCTAAACGTGGCCTTTGGGTCATGTTGCCTTAGGCTGTGTCTACCCCGTAAGGGATAACGACGTGATTTATGTATGTATGTTAAAGGTTGTCCAAGAGTTATTTGAAACCTATATAGAGCACAGAAAAAATCGAAAAGTAGAGCTTTGGCCGGGAATCGAACCCGAAACATCATTCCGTGATGCGGTTTCAGTATTATTTAGAAGTATAATTTCTGACAGGTCAACCTTAGAAAGAAATATAAACAATCGAGAACTATAATTTTTGATTCATACATAGATACGAATAACTTTATGCTTATATTTTTCATTCATTTTCATTCTATATAGTTATAATCATGAATTTAAGGATATTAAATAACACTGTCCGAAAAAGAAACAAATTTATATTACGACAAATCCCATTTCTTACTTATCAAATTTTTATAAATTACGTGAATTTAAAAACGCCTAACAGTTGCTGAGTTTCAAATTCCGAATTTACTGTTAAGGAGTTAATAGAAATTCTTCAATATCTTCGTCAGTCTGTTCAAGGTTAACTTGGGAACCACTAGACGGATTTTCACTAAGCAGTTATCACTAATAGATTACACAAAATCGGATGACGAAAGGAAAAAAATGGCTCCAAACTTCTTGACTTTTCTTGTGAAATTCACGCGAACAAATTGTACCAGCTGGTATCAAGTAATTCAAAGACTGCACTCCTATTAACACGTCAGTAGTTCTCCAAATAAAACCCAGAACAGCTAAGCATAAAAGACCCCAAAATCATTACCTGCATTACCCCTAATCAGAAGAACAAGCCCCCTTTACGGCCTTTATCTACGGAATGGGGTAAATGTTGGGGTAAATGTGGCAACCCCTGTTCCGACAAATGAGGACGGACGGACGGCTTGTCGGACACGACACTTGACGGGGTAAATTGGCGACGTTTCTCGGACTTGGAATTTTAGTCGGACTGTCAAGACTTGATATTTGTTTGATGTAGTAACTATTATGTTTTGTATGTTGAAATGAAACTCTTACTCCCCAAAAAAAATCCATAAAGAACATATGGCTCTAGTCAACATATTTTACGAAGTCTTCTTCTTCTTATTTGCGGCGTATCAAGTCGTTATAGCGACGACAACTTTGCCAATGTCAAAGTAACAAAAATATATTAAAAATTTTTGTGACAAAATGTCGGCAACGTTCTACGGTATTGGTCAAAGACCCCCTCCCCCAATGTTGGGCTCTTAGCCAACGGTCAATGATATCCCTCAGAAACTGCCAGGAAATAGTGTCCGATTTTTGAAAGCACATCACTCGAAAGTGGTATAAATCAGCTTATATCTCCAAAACTACAGCTCTAATCAAAGTTTCGACTAGCTCACAATATTAATAATGAGAACCGTATCTTCAAAGCTACTCGTATTTCAAATCCAGCACAATTTCTCATCACTTTCGAGTAGTATTTTCACACATTGTCCTTTCAAAAATCGGGCTCCTGTGCGAATAGACAAATTGACGTTCCAAATTAGAAAAATGACTTTAGTCTCATATCAGTTCTGTACACTACTACATGTAGGATTATTACTTACAAGGGATTATTTACTACGTCTCGAACTGCGAATTTCATCTTTTAAATCTGTCAAAACCAACATACCTTGAGAACATAGCGTCATTGCCTCCGAAGTGGTTGGCTGCCAGAGCCGCCTCCAGCACATTACTCTCTCTTCTAGGCTCTGTTCTATTCAAGATGGAACTGATGGAGAAACTGGTGTACGGCGCGCTGCCTGTCGCCTTCTCTTCTTTGTCCTTCTTGAGCTCGTAGAAGGGGCTCTTCTGACTTCTAGAAGGAGATATGTCGGGGCTGGAAGCACCGGAGACCACGTTGACTTCGATGTCGCGCTCGTCTTGAGAGGATAGCGGAGAATCCATGGTGCTTAGTGCATCTTCTGGAATCTGTGAAAAGGTTAAATGTGTTTTATAATCTTCTATGCTGGTCTGGGAGCAACGAAACATAGAATGTAGCTGCTTTTCTTCTCGGGCAGATTGTAAACGTGAATGGGCGGGAATCTTAGGCATCGCGTTAAGGCGATGCTAACAACCCATCACTATTTTGATTCCCCTTTCCTCCCTATACGCCCACAAACGTAAACGTGGCCTAAAGATCTTCCTACCTTAGGCTCTGTCTACTAGGATAAAAACGTGATTAATAATTATGTACGTTTTGTATACATATTATGATGCTGGTATGGGAGCAAAGAAAAAACAGAACGTACCAGTTGCTTCTCTTCTCATCCAGGGAATGGGTGAAGATCATAGGAATCATGTAATAGGAGATGCTAGCAACCCATCACTATTTTGATGCCTTTTTCCACCTATACGACAATCTTTCTAAACGTGGCCTGTAAGGACTTGTTACCTTAGGCACTGCCTATGCACTGCCAAAGCACTGCGTATGTGTATGTACTATGTATGTAGGTATGTTGTCTCACTAAGACGTATGGTCGCAAAGTAACTGTTTTAAACTGATATGGATGGCAAGGTAACGTATGATTAAATTATTTAAATAAAATCCATATCAAAATGCGGACTACAAAGCAACCTAAAAAGATATCTTCACCCCACTTCCTCGACTCTCGTCTCATCTCTTAACAATATCCGACGACAATCCGGTTTCCTTGATATCCTATATTACCTAATGCGATTATATCGCATTTTTCGAGATGTTCCAAATCTCCATTTATTATTCAGGGGGCCTCAGATATTAGGGGCCCGGGGGACCTCGGCAATAACGCACTTAAGGCCCCTGAATAATACAGAGTTTAGTTAAGAGGCAAGACGGATTTTTAGTGAGATTTAGGAATATTCGGCGGAGTTTACCAAGGAACGGCTGCTAAGACGGATCCTTACTTAAATAGGTATGATTTAATGAACAAAAACAATTACTTTTCTACTCCGCTACCACACGTGCACAATAACGCCTGTGCGATATATCAAAAATGTTTACATGCAAAGTTACCGAAGAGAAACGAAAGAAAGAAGAAACATGTTGGCACATATCCGACTCGGATTGTAAGAAAGAAACAAAATGGACATACATACATATCCCTTACGGGGTAGACAGAGCCTAAGGTAACAAGACCTACAGGCCGCGTTTAGCAAGATTGCAACAAAATGTAACAATATTAAAAATATACTGTTAAACAAAATAACACATAAATATACATAGATACATACATACAAACATATTGTATATCACGTATTTATCCCTTACGGAGTAGACAGAGCCTAAGGTAACAAGCCCTACAGGCCACGTTTAGCAAGATTTTGGGCGTATAGGGAAATACCATTTTAGGATTAGGAATTACTATTTAGTAATTAAGAGCGTAAGAAAGCCTCGCAACTGAAGTTTGAAAAAAACAACTAAATGAACGTTTTCATTAATGTTTAAATGTTTGAAACCGCACTATCATTTTGTGGAATCAACGTCATTTGATAACGAAAATACTCGACGAATAAATTAAATCGACGGGCGTCATTTTGCCCGTCGGCAATCGAGTCGGACCTATATAGAATCGGAACAATTTTCGGACATTTCGTATATTCGGAAATGTTCGGAAAATCAGGTTTTTCGGCGCTCGATCGCTGGAAACGGGCCATTGGTGCATTATCTGTAATGGATATTTCGGTCGTCAAAAGTTGTTTTAAAAATTTTACAAAAATTGTCCTTTTTAACTTAAAATTTAACGATTTTGAAGTTATAAATGATTGAAAATAAAATAGTAACAGTGCTTATAACTGTACATATTTCAACGTTAATAATATAACGTATTTTGTGCATAAAAACTCGCTTTTTAAAACATACAAACATATAATCTTATAATTTATTTTGCAACTCCAATTTCCATTTAACAAATAAACAACACTAACTAATTTAACATTTATTGTGTAAGTCTGATCTAAACGCAACAAGTGACGGCAGAAACTCGATTCCCTTCAAGTTGAGCCATCTTCGCTTAATATAGGCATGATCGGTCAAATCCAAGCCTATCTATATCTGTACTATAATAAAGAAGAAATATTTGTATGTATGTAACGAATAAATTAAAAAACTACCGGACCAATGTCAAAAATTCTCTCATAACTAAAATTCTATTATCCCCGAGTAACATGCCTAGGCTAATATGCCTGACGAGGTCGCGGGCAACAGTTATTTCTACATTAAAAAAGTAAAAAATAGCGCGCAGTTTTAACCTAACACGATCCGTAACTAAGTACATTATCAGTGAAAGCATTAAGTTAACTTTAATAGTTAAATTTACGAGCGGGGCGTGCCGTTAACTGCGAAAAATTGTTAAATAACTACGTCTAATCATGTTATTGCGTTAACTTGTAACATTACAGCGGTGACCTTTTGTTGAACTTGGCCAAATTAGTTTGGTTCAATTTGGAGGTTAGGTATCTGAATTTTATTGTCTGTGGCCCGCCGGCAGTAGGTGGATCATAGATCTACACCAATATTGTAAAGAGGAAAGTTTTGATTGTTTGTTTGTTTACATTGAAGAGGCTCTGAAACGACCACTCTTCTAATATTCCCCGCTTCATCATAATATGGCTCCCATGTGTACCTGTATGTACTATATGTACCTCTTTTGTTTCGATATGTTTTGTCAAACTTATGCGATTTCTATATTTTTGTTTAGGTAAAATTTTATTTATAAACTACTGTGAGGCTTCCCTTAGTCGTTAGATACGTCTCTCGAAACATAATGGTAGATTAAATTTTAAAAAACAATTTCACGATATTTATTACCTACTATTTATTGAAAACTTAGTACCTATTTTAATATTTGCCGCATATGTATACAAAATCTTACACTGCGTCTGTCCTAACACCCACTTGTCCGCTTTTTTAATAACGCTGGCAACTGGCACGGCACTTTAGCTAATAAATTAAAAAAAACCTCCTACGCTAGTCTATGATGTCTGTGGTAACCGAACACCACAGATAATCGCAAGCGCGGCCACGCGGACGCGAGTAATCGATATTTTACCGAATCGATTAACTTTTTTAAACTTAGCTGTTGGCAAAATATGAATTAATTAGAAATTTGAGAAGGCTAGTGTTTAAACACCTGCCGTTTTTTAGGAATTTTACGTTTAAGTTCTCATGGGGTTTCGAGCCTTTTAAAAAGGCAATTGTATATTTTTAACAAAGTTTTTGCAGATAAAATTACATTTATCTGGTAGGTAATGAAATTCTGGTGGCCCAACCAGGACCGTCTCCGCAGGAGGAACTCTTCAACGGTTGGTCCGATTGTTAAACCTTCTTGTGTCCTATGCTAGTAGATAAACACCCTGGCCACTTTTGATACTATTAATTTATAATTTAGAATACGCTTTATTGTGTTCTATTGTGTCAATTACTTGTCTCTGTACTCTCTTGCATACCGTTACAACAACAATATATTATTTTTATCCCTGCAGGCTTATTACCTAACTCGCTCGCAATCGCCATCGTGTTCATTTTGACAGTTTTTGTATGAATGTGACAGCTAGCTGATTCCGATCCCAATTGTCAGCCCATACATGAAGTGTCAAAATGAACACGATGGCGATTGCGAGCGAGTTAGGTAATAAGCCTACTGCTCTGCTTATTTTACTTCAAGACCGATTGACTTGAAACTTGGTGTAGGTATAAAATGTAGGATAGATGCCAATAAAATTTGAAGTAAGCAGACTAAGGACCTGTTTCCCTAATCTCTGTTAAGATTCCGTCTTTATTTATCACTACCAAACAGACAGAGACGTCATCATAGATAACTGACACTTAAGATAACTGGAACTTAACAGAGAGTTGTGAAACAGGCCCTTAAGTACTGTAACTGTAGTAGCGTCTTAATTAGTGTGTTATTAGGGCATTTAGCTTGTAAAACGAGCCCTGCCGTCCACCGCACCGCGGTTGACGTGTAAAGGCAGCTGCCCACGATAACATCGCAACTTAGCACCGGAAAATGGGAATAACCCCTTACATGCTAATCGGGCGCCTCTCACACCGAACTAAAATAAATAAAATAACTGTAACGCGTAGAAGTAATAAGTACCACGGTAAAATAGGCTTCCACAGTGAAACCTTTTTATTGCAACTGTCATGGTGACCTATACGCCTAAAATTGTGCTAAACGTCAAGGATACGTCTAGGAGGACATGACAAAGCAATACTCTAAAATCTAAAGAGGTTGAGTTCCCACTTCAACATCCTCATTTGAACGTAAACCGACGTCGAAGAACGTCAGCTGTTGAAGTTCGACTCTGACCAGCTGTTGACCAACGTGACTTCATTATTAGTATAAATCACGTCTTTATCCTTTATAGGGTCGATAGGGCCTAAAGTAACGAGACCTAAAGGCCACGTTTAGCAAGACTGTGGGCGAATAGATGGAAAGTGGAATGTAAATAGTGATGTGTTGATAGTCGCATCGCCTATAACATGATTTCTAAGATTCTAGCCTATTCCCTCGATGGGATTTAACTGCGCGGGAAGAGCAACTGGTATATTCTATGTTTTTTCTTTACTTAACCAACATGGAAGATGCGTACAAGCGATATATTTGTTAGTTAACAAGCGAAGGTACGCGTAATATAAGTGTAAAAATAAATGGAAGGTTCGCCACGGTCTGACGCGCGGTTCTAACACATCTTGGCTGTAAAGGGTTATCAGGATTTGACTTTGTAATGTAATTTTACGATGAGATGCTAAAACTCGGTTAATTATTAACGGCGCGTGCGCACATTTTATTGGCCAACCGATTTTATGACCACGATTTCATGTATTTCAAAGTATAGTGCATACCTCTTAAGAAATAAGAATCGTTTATTGTATAAAACCGTGTACAATTGTGATAACGTGATTTTTATTGGTTTCAACAGTTTGTCCATTTTGGACGTACAATATAATTAATAAATATTTATGTCAATTTTTTAATAATTTGTAGATTTCTAGGTCGGTTGTATCGCTCTTGACTTGAAAAGCTCTATGAGAAATCTTACTAGACGATTTTAAATCACACTAATATTATAAAACCTAAAGTGTTGGTTAAACCACATGTGTTGGTTACTTCTTCACGCGCAAACTGGACGGACGAAGCTGGTACCTTAGATTAACATAGGCTACTTTTTATCCTTCTCTTTTTATCTTATATCTTTTCTTCCATGCTGGTCTTGAAGTAAAGAAAAAACAGAATTTACCAGTTGCTTCTCTACCCGCGCAGATGGTAAAGCCCATCGAGGGAATGGGCGAAAGTCTTAATCATGCTGAACGTGGCCTTAAGGTTTTGTTACCTTAGGCTCTGGTTACCCCGTAAGGGATATAGACGTGATATATTTGTATGTATATTGTATGTACTTTTTATCCTGGAAAATTGCATAGTTTCCGCGGGATAGTGATAAACAAGACAAAGGTCGTAGCTGTTTAGAGTCACAACATAAATAATTACTGCAGAACATAAAACTAGGTGTCAATATCAGTTTTTCAATCTAATTCTACGCGGTCAAAGTCGCGGGCACAAGCTAGTAGTAAATAATATGTTTTAATTAATACCTACGTATGGCGGTACCCCATTACAAGTTTCAGTATTTGAGAAATGTTTCAGTTTAAGGTCCAACGTACAGTTAGCCGCAGAGAAAGGTAACCTAGTCTATCTCCTGTAAAAGTCCATCATACTGAGGTCCCTTTTCTCTACAGCTGACTGTACTCATGAAAGCAATGAATGAATGAAATGAAATAAAAGTAGCTTCTTTTTTTAATTACACACTGTGTTTTAAAACAAATCCGGAATATCTGCAGGTGGTTGGGTTAAGGTACATGCATATATCACGTCTATATCCCTTACGGGGTAGACAGAGAGCGGTAACAAGAGCTAAAGGCCACGTTTAGCATGATTGTGTGCGTATGGAAAGGGGAATCAAAATAGTGATGGGTTGCTAATATCGTCCATTCTACAAACTAAACATACAGTAAATTAAGTGTCTTAATTAGTTTTTCAATTGAATGGCTGAAAATTAACGGCGTACCATTTTGTATGGCCGGACTGTAACCATTTGTTATCGCTCAAATTAATCCACTGTCACACCAACAAATAATTATCGTAATCGAATAAAAACACGAATTCCACTGACATTAGTCGCCGTAGCTTTTTAATTAATCCCCTCTGAATTAATTAAGTCATCCACCATTTCGTTACCTCGTATCACACGTCAACTGAACTCCAAAAATAAACTGTAACTGTAACAAGTCAAGGTGGTATTTGCAACGGTGACCAAAGGAGAGATATGAGCTTAGGAAAGTAAGCAACTTTTAATGTCGCATGCAAACATACTACAAAATAGGTTAACAAAGAATCGTCACAAATTAATGATTATAATAACAGTAAATGTGTAGATAAGTAAGTGTTGCCACAGCTGAAAAAAAAATTTGAGAATGTTTTTAAAACAATTTGTTAGGATTCCAAATCACGGACCAATTAAAAAATATGTTATCATATTCAATTGATTTGTATTATTTTATTTACTCTTCACGATTTCGATCTAATGTACAATTTATGGTGTAATTTTTATTGAATTACTAAATAATCTAAATCTATATTAGATCTGTCTTTAAATGAATGTTTTCACCTCAGATATGGAAACGTCGGCAGCGCCACTTGCGGATCAAAATGGCAACAAAAAAAACGGTTTTCGTAGTATTTGACATTTTAACGCAAACTAAAAAGTTTTTGACAAAAATTCCACTTTAATACCTACCAGTTTTTTTTTTGCTGTCTGTACTGTACTTGCATTGTACAACATTGTTATGGAGTGAACCAAATTTCAAGTCTATCGGACCAACCGTTGAGAGTTGAGTAGGTAATTTATTTATTTATTTAACTAACTCAATTGTAATTATCTTAATTTTTATTTTTTGTTATTTTTACAAAATTCAATCAAATCTTTTGTTTTTTATTTCCTACCTAAAATACTCACCTATTGTGATATAAGTAGATATATTTTTTGGATTTCGGTACTTTGTTTTGCATGGTTCAGTAGATTCAAAGATTCAAAGATTTATTTGTCCAACATAGGTAAATTACAGGGTGTTACGTATATTACCTATGTTTCTTTTTACCGTCTGCCAAATTTTGCTGCGCATTATTCTTGGATAGGTATACCAAAAGCGCTGGTAGAATCAAAAAGTAATAATGTTTAAATAGTGTAAATACAAATCTTTTATAGATTTTTTCCATACATAAATGTAAGTATATATTATGTATACCTACATCGCAATCAACAAGGTGTACATGAATAATGAACTTGAATTCCTGGTTGTCTAGATTTTTAGATAACTTTTTAAGTTTTAAGTTTAAGAACGATGGTTACATAGAGGCAACCTACCTATTACACAGCGTTACTTCTATATTTCATTCTTCACTATCACTACATAGTATAAAACAAAGTCGCTTTCCGCTGTATATCTGTCCCTATGCGTGCTTAGATCTTTAAATCTACTCAACGGATTTTATCGTGATTTTTTAAATAGATAGAGTGATTCAAGAGGAAGGTATATAATATAATACATCCATAATATAGTAGATAAACACTGATTGTACCCGTGTGAAGCCGGGGCGGGTCACTAGTCAATACATGAACTGACACACAACAATGCTTTAAATCTGATTTACAACATATCTACTAGCCGTTGCTCTCGATTCCGTCTGCGGAAAATTTACTAATCGCGCGCCCGCGGAATCGACGATTTTCCGGGATGAAAACTATCCTATGTTTTCCTAGGATCACAAACTATCTCTACGCCAAATTCTATTACGATCGATTGATTAGTTTACGTGTGAGAACGTAACAAATAAACAAACTCACATTCGCATTTATAAAATTACGGTAGGATTAGGATTATTCTAAACATCCTTATGATTTCTCAATATATTTGCACTGTGTCAATATACGTTGTAACTCAAGTAACATCGAACATTATGCCACAAAAACCCATAGCTCTTAAAAAGATCGCACCAACCTTAAACTCTCCAAAACTTCCTTCGTCAAACAAAACACAGTCACACAAACATGTTCACTTCACTATCAATCCATAAGCGACACTGGCTGTACGCAGTCCGATCCACGTCTTCCCTTAAACACAAACATTCATAAACTGACAGCTACCCTTAGAAATTGGGGCGTCACTCTTCAAGAGAACCACCCCTTACCGACGCAGCCAACCGTTCACCGCTTCCCCGTCCCTTTCTACCCAAAAAACCACCCCAACTACCCTTGTGAATTCCACAAAAACACCCTTTGTACCCTCCACTGTAAGGTACAGATGGACGGTACGCTCCTATCTTGTTTTTTGAAGGGCGATCGATGGCATCTAAGGTAAGGCAATTACGTCCTTACGTGGATCCAAAATCGTTGAAACTATTTTCGTGTATACGGTTGGAGTAATATAATTATCTGGCAATTAACTTGTTTTACTTTGCGCTGATTTCGTTTGGTTTAGGCGCTGTTTGTCAGTATATCATTTTAAGTTGTTTGGATAGTGTCGGGTGGATTTTTTACTTTTGCTCAGCAGGGCCCGATATTTGATAGCACATGTGTGAAAATACTACTCGAAATTGGTGAAAAATTGTGCTGAATTTTAGTAGATACTTATGGCTCTCATTAATCTTGTGAACTAGTCAAAAATTTGATTAGAGCTTTAGTTTTAAAGATATAAGCAGATTTATACCACTTTTGAGTGGCGTTTTCACACATGCGCTTTCAAAAATCGGACCCCTGCTCTAATCGAACTTTCGACTAGTTCACAAGGTTAAGGAGAGCTGTGATTGTCTTTTATGCTACTCGTATTTCAAATTCAGCACAATTTTTCACCACTTTCTAATGGTGTTTTCACATTTGTGGTTTCAAAAGTCGGGGTCATGTTTGTCCCGTAGCTGTTGCAAACTCATTCATATTTTGTATCTAATTTAATAATGTAGCTAACGGGGCAAATAAATGCTTATTTTTAAACAACGCGGTATCGAGAAAAGCATTGGCTTCCAACCGTAGTTTATAAATCTATCTAAACGAATATTTTTTTAAAAGCAGTTCGTAAATTGTTACGCACTTGTTGTTGTGTTGTTGTGTACTATTCCTTAGTATATTGTATTTCTCCTTGTTTTATATCTACGTGTATCGAATGTGTGTCAATAAATGTTTCTCTTTCTCTTTCTTTCTTTCTTTTTCAATCGTTATTTCGGGGACCATTGATGATTGACGTTGAAGATTGTTATAAAGGGTTTTTGGGGAAAAAAATATCTAACTAAGTCTCATCTTTGAGAAAACAAACTTTTCGATTTGTAAACACCAAGCTTTACTCGGTCTCCCGTTACTTTATCCTCTTTTTTGATTTACGTCAGCTATTGTCTTGTAGGATTGTCGTTTGTTTTTACAATGAAATTGGGTTCTTCTAGAAATAGTAACGACGTATTTTGATTCGAAAGATTTGCGAACTATGGTTATAGTTTAAGCGTTTTAATATGCCAACAAAAGCTGGTACTTAAGTAAACCAAAGGCATTTTCATTCGACTGTACTAAATGACAAATAGGTAGAGACCGGCAAGCTACGGATATAACCTCTGGTGTAGAAAAATATTTCGAAACGACACTGAAAATTAGAACACAGAAAAATCCGAAAAGTATAAAACAAGAGTAGTATGTGACTTTTCGGATTTTTCTATTTCTAACTGGTAAAACGCTAAAGTAGTAACATTCTTGATTCATTTCACAGTATGCATGCGACATTTCGACGCCGATGCGTTCGATGCGATCAGACCTTATACTCCGAAACTTGATGATCGTTTCGTCCCTTCTGCTCAAACTAATAGCAATTTAGTTTGAGGATGAGAGAGACGGAATAATACGAACTTCAAAAAACAACTTTCGGAGTAGCCCCTCTGAAAATGGAAAACGTAATCGCGGCCTCCGTCTTGTTGAACGGGAGTTTGCTCAAAGGGAGTACCTACTATAACATTGTTAGCGGTAGAATACATACACACATAGATCTCGACTTTATCCCTTACGGGGTAGATACAGCCTAAGGTAACAAGGCCTAAAGGCCACGTTTAGCAAAAGCCAAAGCTTTGCTGTGGAATCACTTGTCTTTACTTTGCTATCTCCGCAAAGTCAATTCATGAAAAACAGGTTTGCGCGTCTTAGATTGTAATTATATTGATTGTCAGCTTCTTAGTTTCTTACTTTAACTCTGGTCTGGGATCAAAGAAAAATCATAGAATTTACCAGTTGCTTCGCCCATTGAGGGAATGGGCGAAAATCATAGGAATCTTGTTATAGCCGATGCTGCTAGCATTTCATTTTCCATCTATACGCCCACAATCTTGCTATACGTGGCCTATTAGGTCTTGTTACCTAAAGCTTTGTCTACCTTGTAAGGGATAAAGACGTGATTTATGTATGTATGTATGTATTATAATTATAAATTGCTACGCCCCAACAGGGCATCCTTATGTACCTACATTTTTTTGTAAAGAATACATACATACATACATAAATCACGTCTTTATCCCTTACGGGGTAGACAGAGCCTAAGATGACAAGACCTACAGGCCACGTTTAGCATGATTGTGGGCGTATGGATGGAAAGGGGAATCAGAACAGTGATGGGTTGCTAGCCACATCGCCTATATAACATGATCCCTAAGATATCCGCCCAATCCCTCGATGGGCTTTTACCATCTGCGCGGGAAGAGAATCAACTGGTACATTCTATGTTTTTGCTTTGCTCCCAGACCAGCATGGAAGAAAATTGTAAAGAATGTTGCAATTAAATAAATAATGAATACTGAAGACATTCGAGCTTCTAGACAAGCGTTGCCAGGTAGTGTATCTAATTGCTCCCCGTTTAGTGGATATCCACGGTTTTTGAATTTCCCCAATTTCAAATTTACCCCAACGCACTATACATAATCTATTTTAGCATTAAACGTTTTCCCAGTTATTATTTATGTGATCAAGACTTTACGGGCAGTTACCGTAAAACGCACTCGACGTCAGCGGGGTGGGGGAGCATAAACCAGCGGGGGGCAAGGAGTGACTTTAAGGTACAGGTTTCAGAAATTATATGGCATAGTAAACTTACTGAAACTTACTGTTCGTGCCAACAGGCCCTAAAACACACTACAAGTTAATTAAATTCCACCCAAAGACGCGTAAAAATCTCGGCTCTCTCTAACGGGACTCCACACTGCTGTGGAAAAACTGAACTTACTGTAGAAGTGTTGGTAGGTCAAGATGGACCGACTAAATCTAGGCAGACTTCACACCCACACACACACACACACAGACACAAATATTTACAAAGCATAAGTTTACAAGTTTACGTTTAGCAAGACTGCGGACGTATTGGTGGAAAGGGGACTTAAAAGTGTTGGGTTGCTATCCGCAGCGCCTATAACATGATTCCTAAGACTTTCGCACATTCCCTCGATGCGCTTTTACCTGCGCGGGAAGAGAAGCAACTGGTAAATTCTGTGATTTTTCTTTACTGGGACCAGCATGGATGAACATGATGAAATATAGTTTGAAAATATTTTTTTTGTCTGTATCTAATGAAGTACCTATTGTAATCCTACTAATATTATAAATGTGAAAGTTTGTGAGTATGGATGTTTGTTACTCTTTCACGCCAGAACGGCTGGACAGACCTTTATGAAATTTGGAGCATAGATAGATTATAGTCTGGAACAACACATAGGCTACTTTTTATCCCGGAAAATTGCGCAATGCTCGCGGGATAGCGCTAAACAAATTCTATGCAGACGAAGTTGCGGGCAACATCTAGTAATATTATAAATGTGAAAGTTTGTGAGTACGGATGTATGGATGTTTGTTACTCTTTCACGCCAGAACGGCTGGACAGATCTTTATGAAATTTGGAGCATAGATAGATTATAGTCTAGAACAACACATAGGCTACTTTTCTATGCAGACGAAGCAGCAACAGCTAGTAAGCTATAAGACGAAGTCGCGGCCAAGCTAGTTAACAAATAAAGAAGCTCGTTGATCTATTTTTTATGTCTATGTTTTTTTGTTTTACCTTGTTTATTTTCTATAAAAATGTGTATATTATCACTATCACTACATAGTATAAAATAAAGTCGCTTTCTCTGTCCCCGTGTCCCGATGTATGCTTATATCTTAAAAACTACACAACGGATTTTAATGCGGTTTTTTTAATAGATAGAGTGATTCAAGAGGAAGGTTTATATGTATAATACATGCATAATATACCGTGCGAAGCCGGGGCGGGTCGCTAGTTATCTTATATTTGTGTGTCTTGCAAAAAGGAATAAATTTCTTCTTTCTTTTTTTTTTGTTTCGTTCGCGCGAGTGTGGCGGGCCCCGACGCGAGGGCTATTATACGGGTAATAAGCCTGCGCCGGCGGCGACTACGCTAATTTGCCGATCCTAGGGGAGCCGGGCGGCCTAGGCCTAGGGGCAGGGAAGCCGTGCTGGCTGGTTGGGAAACAACACGCTTTCACCAGCGAGTCGAGAGTTAAGTTGTGACAACAAACTATTTTAGAAGAACCGTGGTTCAACGGAGTCTTCTTCTATATATATCTATACATATAATAAAATCGAGGAGACCAAAAAATCTGTACATTGAAGATTAAAAAAAAACTGGGTGACATAAAAAAAATCATTTTTTTAATTTTTGTTTGTTTGTTTGACTGAGCATTACGTAAAAACTATTGGACGGATATTGTTGAAATGTTTATAAATCTATTTCAATAAATTCAGAACAGGATCTAGGCTACAGATTTTTTGGAATTTTTTGGAAAAAGGGGGGTTAAAGTTTGTATGAAAAAAGAAAATTAGATTGTTCTAGAATCATGAAACTCAGAACAAATACTTAGTAATAAAAATAAAGAAATACCTGTTTTAATTTTTTTTTATCTCATCCAGAGACGCAAAAAAGAGGGTTTAGTGTTTAAAATTAATATTAAATATCTAGGGCATTCATTTAAAATCGGCCCTAAGTGTGATACAGTAGTAAGCTAACCATTCCATCAACTTGACAGGCAAAATTTTGGCTGTATTGTAGCGCCACCTAGTAGTGAGTGGCTACGCTTTCCTTATAGCGACATCTGTGTTTGAGTAGCAAATTACAAGCTGTGATGATGGTTTCAATTTCGCGTAGTTTGCACTAGATGTCACTGGTGTACATTTATTAGTTTCTTCAAAATTTTGTGTGACAAATTAATATACATAAAATAATTTATATGAATAGGGACAGCCAGAGCCCTATTATACAATTCGTTGGCGATAAGTGACAATCCCAAATGTAATGCGTAGTCAATATGAAGCCTACTGTAGATTCTGTCAAGTTTGTAATGTAAACTAAATTGTCACTTGTCACCGGTCACCGACAATTGTCGCAATGGGGTGCGAGTCGGGTTACCTCCGCTTGTGGTCAAGAGCTGCTTCGTTTTTGGATCCGTCCGAGGGAAAACAGTGCTTGGTCCGGCGCACCCTGGGCATCGGTTAATGAATTTCTGGCAGATTCTGAGGAATATCGTTATCCGTTGGCTAAGAGCCCGACACAATGTTCAATATTGCCGACATTTCGTCATAAGATTTTTGAATACAGTATTTATTACTTTGACATTGGCGAAATCATCGCATCGATGGGGCCATATTAGAAAAAAAAGAATTGTCGCATTGAAGAAATAAGGTCCAGATCACTATTTTCTTGTTTAGATAGAGACGGGTAGGCACCAGGGATGTTGCGGGTCCATTTTTTTCCACATCCGCGGACGCGGATGCGGATTTTAAGAGGTTCACATCCGCGGATGCGGATCTGTATAAAAAACTTAAGTGTTGGATTGGTAGAGTTAAAAAAACACAGTAGCGCGAGTCAGATCTTGTCAGTTGTCACAACAAAACAGTAGCGAGCCGCGTCACCGTCACCGATTCACCGAAGTCCGAAACAAAATCACCGCTTTCCTATTGGTCAATCAGCACGCGCGATCGACACGCGCCACTCGCCGGGCCCTCCCCTTTCTTTCATGTCGCGACCTGCTACACATCCGCATCCGCTTCAGCTCCGCATCAATTTATGCAGATGCGGATGTCGAAATTGATGCGGATGTTCCGCATGTGCGGATGCGGATGCGAATATTCGCAACATCCCTGGTAGGCACGCTCTTGTGCTAGCCATTCTGTGTCAAGGTATAAAAATGAAGAAAATGATACAAGACAAATCATTTTTAAACTTTAATTTTCCAAAGACAATATCATGTAACATTCTTAGACGTAACTAACATCATTCTTTGATTCCAGTTTCAGAGCTACACAATGTCATGGCCCATGACTAAAACGAATCCATTACTAAACTTATAAACACGATTTTAACCTAAAACTAAACTAATTTAGTCGCTAACCCCTGTTTAAGTAAAGCCAAAGCGTCAAAAACATTATATTTGACATGACGGCTGTATCACTCAAAGGTTGACTGGAAGAGATCCCTTAAAGGGATAAGTCCGCCTTTATGCATGTATCTCAGTGTTTGTCAATTGTATTTTGTCTTGTTTGTTTGCACAATAAAGAGTACATACATACATACATACCTACATATATATTTATGACGCGACTGTACAGTCAGCGTCAAAATAGTTCGTGAGACTGACACCCAAAGTGGCCAAAAAGTTAGCTACACGACCTTATTTCAACGGTAACAATGACGTGTTGCTAACTATTTGGGTACTTCGTGTGTCATGAACTATTTGACGCTGACTGTGCCGGGAAGACCAACAGACGAAACTTTGCTCGGTATTTTTTTTAATGATACGGTACGTTTTCTAGAAATTAAACCTAGTTCGATCGATTTATCGGCATATTAAATGTCATAAAAACCGTTGGAATCTCATCGTCTGCTAAAAAACTTTTCACAAATGCATCATAGCACAAACTAATCATTTGACAACCCTTTAATTAAAACCGTAAAAGTAAAACATAAAAATCAAGATATAAAAATTCTTGATTCATTTGATAGTACCTATCATTTGAAAAAACAGCGCCTTCTCTCGTCCCTGGTGAGCAGATGTTCCACGGGAGTTTGTAATTGTGTCGTATAGACACATCATTCAAACAGATGACGCTTAGCGACAAAAATTCGCATAGTAACAAAGGTCATGTGACAGCTAAGTAACAGGTAGAAAATTTAACCCTTTAATGTCTGATCTCTAGTGTTGCAGGTGTCCATGGTTGATGCTCACCTACCATCAGGTGACTCATTTGCTAGTTTTCCATTTTCGTATTAAAAAAACCATTTAAAAACTATTTGAAAAGCGGGCCTCGCAACATTAATAAAAAATAAGCTTTAGGTTAGAATCATGTATACTGCAAGTCAATGGATTCTCTTTACTTCGAAAATTTGCATTTAAATTACTAGGAACAATGTTTTGTAGGTTTGGCACTTACAAAATGGAAGCTAATTCAATTCCGTGTAAATCTCAAACTTGCTTCCACCAAATGTCCCACTCAGAGTTGTCATTCAATAATAAGCCAATATAATTCCGATCTGTTACTGTTAAACGATATCTCAGAGTGCGACATTGTGGTATAATTTCATGTTGATTCATTACATAATAATTTCACTTTTTTAGGATATAATTCCTTCACATCATTTAAGATTTACATCAATTTTATATGTTAACAGTAACCTGTATCAATATCGAATTATCCTTTGTTTTTATCAAAAATAAAGTTTTATTTATTATGAAACAACGTTAAAAACGTTTATGCAAACATTACCTACATTGCGCTTACTTAGGTAGAACATAGTATACCTATTAACTTGGTATGACAGGGTAACATAACTTATAATAATGACTGGACTTGCTTTACAAAAATCTGACAGCATTTTTTTTAAATATTAAAATCCAACATCTATGTTCGACATAATCCATTCCCATTAATAACTGTCTGCATACCCGCAACGCTTAAGCTTTTAAAAATTAATAATATTAATGAAAATATAATTAACTTTGTGGAAATAGAGTTCAACATTTTTAAAACCATCGCTACGAACCTTCTTACGCCATAAAATATCACTATTCGAAAATAAATAACAATACCAAGGTCATAAGTACCATCTTTGAAAAGGCTTCTACTTTTTTATAACTCATGAACTCATACAGATTTAAAGTCAAAAATTCATTAAAAAACACACTTGTAATTTTAACTGACATCGGCCCGAGCCTTACGGCCGCCACAGAGGGGGAAATGAATGGCTCTAAGACAAGCCAAAGTGTCAAAATGCTGACAGATTTTAATAAAACTCAAAAAAAAAACTAAACCTAAGATATCTCTGAGTAAACTATATGTACAGAATCGGCCGACATAATTAACTTAAAAGCTATGAGTTAACACAATTTACGGGTACTTCTGTTGATCTTATAATTAAATTGGAAAATATAGAAAAAAAAAAACAATTGTCGATTCATTGTTCTATACTAATTATATATCAGTGGAGAGCGTGCCTCATACGACTTGGATGTACATTTGGACACATTTTGTACTAAACTATAACAATCATATAATTTTTTTTTCGCTACCTAACGTGGTCAGTTATATATGTCTAAATTAGCCTCGTTTACATCAGTAAATTGGCGAAACAGTGCCGTTTGTCGAATACTGGGTACCTATAAACATAGCACCTAGTCCTCGACCGAGACCGGTACTAACGTTGAATAGCTCGTCGTTCTATTTACTCGCCAAAGCACTGTCTCGCCAGTCTACTCGTGTGATCAAGACTTAATAGCTGCCACCGTCAAACACAAACTGCCTGCGCGACTATAAACGTAATTATCAAATTACCCGCAGTTTATAACTATTTATAACGCGCCAGCGCATATTATACCTCTTTGTATGAATTCATACGCGGATATCGATAAGCGACGCTGCGTACGTCTCTAACGCAACGGTTTACGGCACCGCGGGCAGCGAGTGTTTGATTAGTACAGGTGACTAGTGGTCGACACTTGTTGCGGGCGAGTTATCGACGGGCTGCTCTGAAATTCGAAATTCAAAATTCGTGTCGTACTGTCATTACTAGTGTGAGCAGAAAGGCTGGAAAAAACTTCGAATCACAAAGCGTTAGGCCTAAATTTCATCCGATCCACAAGTGGTCCAGTGCAGAAGCTCTAAGAACCAAGTAAGCATATTTTTTTAAATTTTCTCATTTTCTTATAACATTTTTTTATGCTTTTCAGAATAAATTCGATCATAATGGTATTTATTTACATAGCAAAAAACTATTTGCTGCCAAATTTTAACAGAGGTAGCGTTCAGGATCAAGGCGGTATATACAAAACAAAACTAAACTAAATCTACTATATACATGAGTTAATTAAAACTAAATTAACGAAAAGAAAGTAGGTACAGCGTGAGCAAACATGATCACTAACACGATACTAAATTGTCTTTTTGATTGCACAAATGGAACACAGAATCTGACAGCTGAGGTCATTGCACTCGCCCTCTTCGTGCGTTTTTAAACCGGCTTCTAGCTTTTTGGCCAACTTTTTGGCTGCCAGTGTTTCTAGCCATGTATTTTTTATAAATCCACGCACATAGGGTCCTATCTCGTTGAGAGTAAGTGTCTTCGTTACTTAAACAAAAGCCGTCCATCAATTTTGATCATTCAAGTTGCACGTGTTTCTTACACAAACGCAATTCAAAAAACTTATTCACAATAGTTGTACTGTTATAATTGAACCTTCAAAACCATACCTCATTAAAACCGAAGACGAGTCACAGTTATGCTCCGTTACTTTCATGTTCTATCCGGCTTGTTTTTGACGCCCACAATCCTTAACGTGGTCTATAGGTCATTACCTGCTGTCTACCACGCAAGAGATACAGTGAATTGACTGTAACATTTGACACTTTACAATTACACTTGTCATCCACTGCGATAGAAAAATCCACAAACACGCGACGGCACAGACACTAGGGGTAGCACAGAGCGGCCTGCGTCACTTGTCGTCCTCCTTCTTGCGCTGGCTGAGCTTCTGCTTCACGTCTAGCAGCATTTGCTCGAAGGACATGTCGTCGCGCCGCGGCGGCGCAGTCGGGGCGCCATGAAACGCGCTCTCTGTATACTCTGCCTCAAGTCCGTCTGTGATTTAAAAAAATGAGGTCAAACAAAAAGGAATAAATACCATACTAAGACTAAGATAAGGGTTGCTTTGGTCCATAGAAGTAAAAGACTTAATAGATTAAAAACTGACTAATTAACATTGACGTACAATAAACAACTAGCCTCCCAATCACGCTCAAAAACTGTCCGAAGCAAGTCTGAACGCGTATATTGTTCAGAGTTTTGGTTCAGTTGTGTTTCGACCGCGCTTTGATAACAATGTATATGTCTCTTTCGTAATGACTTTCTGCCAAGTTTCTTGCGGCGCATTCTTCTTGGCAATGATGGTCTTTCCGAATGTGCTGGTAGTTTCAAAAAGACATGGAAAAGAGCCCTTGGCGGCCAATTTGCAAAAATAAATTTTCATTTTTTCATTTTCATTTTCGCACCGTAATCTTACTATTGAGAACAAAAGAGACAGGCAGGTTTCCAGCGCGTGGCGTCGTGTCATTACTTCTCAAGATCCTACGCCATTGATATTAAACATTACTGCCACGAAATAAGGTGTCAATTTGAACGAATATGTTAATGTTATCTGTCTAAGTCGATGTGTTGACACACACAACACATAGACAAAGCAACTCGGACGTTTCTTGAGGAACCTTTGTTAGCGACTGAGAGTCTAGTTGTTTATTGTAAGTCAATGCTAATTAAATAAAAAAACTGTTTGAATTGCGCAGTGGCGTAGCTATAGGGTGGCAGGGGTGGCAAAATGCCAGGGGCCCCTAGCTCTACGGGGCTCCGAACTAGCTTGGTTTAGCACAGAAGGGACGCACTTCTTTATATTGTGGAAGGACCCATCTGACGTATTTGCCATGGGCTCTAGACGTTATAGTTACGCCACTGGAATTGCGTGTACTCTCGCTTAGACGTCACGGAATAGAAGAGCATAGACAAACCGCAGAGTACTATTATAAAAACGAAAGGTAAAGGACTTGAATCTTACATCCAACAGAAACTTCATACAAGTGATATGAAATTAAATTACGCGAAGCCGAAATTATCGATTTGTGCATTAGCCACTAGCGTTAAGCAATTTCCATACCAATGAACAGAAACATCGATGTTCAATGTGAATTGATTGCGAGTGAAGCGCTAGTAAGGCTTTTATTATCGTTAAATAGGTAGAAAAATCCATGGCTCAGGAACAAGTATTCATGCTCATCACACAAATATATGCCCTTATCAGGATTCGTACCCCGGACGGTTGCTTCGCAGGCAGGGTCACTACCAACTAAGCCAACGACGTCGTCAAACATACGTAAATCTTGTCTTTATCCCTTACGGGGTAGACAGAGCCTAGAGTAACAAGACCTAAAGACCACGTTTAGCATTACTGTGGGTGTATGGATGGTAAGGGGAATCAATATAATTGGCATTGTTCATTTTTTTTAGTATGCTCCAATTCGAAAACCATTTCGTGGAAAACCATCAATTATCCGATTTATCTTGTCCGATTTCAAAAATACTTTATGATTGGAGATATTTTTGTAAAAGTACTTTAAACCTTTGTTTGACCGAACGACCCGGTTTTTAGACAGAATCCAGCATCGAATGTTTGCCACAAAAATGAAAAAAAAAAGTTTACCTATGGCAACTGTCACGTGTCACTGTCAAATCGACAAAACCATAGACAAAGCCGTTTTTTTATAGCCAGCCGAACGAAGGCGATTGGGATTCTGTCTAAATTCACGAATTATCAAACAGCGAAAAAATATTTATTATTAATTAACAAAGCTACGTAAAAGCATAATATTCAAATTAGTTGCTTGAAATAGTCAATTTTATCAAATAAAGGTGTTAAAAGCCCAGCTTAAAAAAAATGAACAATGCCAATTGTGAGTCTTGTCGCATACTGACCGAGATCGGCGTAGCTCTGCCGGCAGAAGGCGCGGCGGCCGCCGAAGCCGACGTCGTACTGCGGGAACTGCGCGGACGCCTCCACCGCGCTCCACGCGTCGCGCCCGCACTCGAACGTCACGAAACCGTAGCGGGTGCTGCCAACAAACAATGGCACTTGTCATTTCTCTGTACCGGGATAATCATTATCTAGGCCCTGGGTTACTAAGCTGAGGGCATAGAGCAAGACCTATCAAACAGCCTAATAGAGTGGAACGTCACAAAATTCATCCTACTAATAAGATAAGATAAGATAAGATAACGTTTATTGCCATTAAAAATAAAAAATAAAAATAAATACAGACTTAAGAATTAACATTACATTGTTTTGTTAACAAATAAAATTTTGTACACATGGCAAAAGGAGCAGGCTCAGCTTGTGCTGCGCGTACGCAGAAGCTGTCAGCGCTGGTTTTCAGCCTGCCCCTGCGGCTCATGCTGGGCCGAATATAGCGGGTTAATTGGCGTGCGAAAAGAAAACAAAACTATCTAAAGAAGTCAAAAACTAAACAATAATAATAAAACAATAAGTAGTAAAAAAAAAAAGACAAATTAATAAACTAACATTCAACATAATGAGAACTACACCGAACTCAATAAGCGGTAGTTGCAGCTACTTTGTAATTGTGTTTCTAACATAATGGCTCTAAACTTTCGCTTAAATGTAGGCTGGGACATACTTTGACGGAGAGGGGGTGGCAAGTCGTTCCATATCTTGGAAGCTGCAAATTTGAACCCACCTCTAATATTATAAATGCGAAAGTTTGTGAGGATGGATGGATGGGTGTGACAATGTGAGTGTGTATGTTTTGCTGGTACCCTAGATTAACACAGGCTACTTTTTATCCCGGCAAAGTCGCGGCTAACAGCTAGTGAAAGTATAAAATTAAATATAATCTTACCCATCCTCCTTATTATGCAGCCTGACTTCTATTATGTGTCCGAACTTGGCGAACGAAGCTCGCAACGACGCCTTGCTGCTATCCTTTTCTAGCTTGCCGACGAACACTATCCGTCTCTCTTCCACCGGCTTGTTGCTGTCTCTGAAATATAAACAAATATCAGCAACTGTCGGCTGTATAACATCTTTGTTCATTATTCGTCTTTCACATTTTAAAAACAAATGGAAAACAGTCCAGAAATCTGATTTATGGTCAGAAAATCGCGCCTGCAATGTTATTCGGCCGTCAACAAGGCCCTTCGTGTTCTGTTACTTAGCATACAATGATGACATTTACGACAATGTTTGACAAAAAAAAAAAAACGTTCCATAGGAATTTTGAAATTAAAGATGCATTTACATAGTGTTCTTGTTTCAACTGTCAATTATTTCGACTTTTTCGGTTTGACCACTCAGCCCTTGTGGAAAGAGATTGAGACAAATCTTTAATAGCTTATATATCGGCTATTTCTAGTTATTTTTTACATTGTACATTTTTTATAGCTTTTAATAAACGATGAATATTCCCTAATGTTGCCGAATTGGCATTGTTCATTTTTTTTTAGTATGCTCCAATTCGAAAACCATTTCGAGGAAAACCATCATTTATCCGATTTATCTTTTCCGATTTCAAAAATACTTTATGATTGCAGATATTTTTGTAAAAGTACTTTGAACCTTTGTTTGACCGAACGACCCGGTTTTTAGACAGAATCCAGCATCGAATGTTTGCCACAAAAATTAAAAAAAAAGTTTAGCTATGGCAACTGTCACGTGTCACTGTCAAATCGACAAAACCATAGACAAAGCCGTTTTTTTTATAGCCAGTCGAACGAAGGCGATTGGGAGTCTGTCTAAATTCACGAAAAATTAAACAGCGAAAAAATATTTATTATTAATTAACAAAGCTACGTAAAAGCATAATATTCAAATTAGTTGCTTGAAATAGTCCATTTTATCAAATAAAGGTGTTAAAAGCACAGCTTAAAAAAAATGAACAATGCCAATTGGCGTGTTATATCAATTTATTATTACCTGTCTTCGGTGCTGTAGCTTCTGTACCCTTTCCTCCTGTAGGGTTCCTCCCTTCTAGGACTACAGGACCTGGGCGTGTGGCGGGAACTATCAGAAGAGCTTGAGCTCGAGGATGACGAGGAACTGGAACGAGAAAAGAATTTAGGAATAGAAACATCGAAAACTTATATCTAGTTGCAACTACGCTACGATAGAGTTAGGTAATCTCAGATCCATGTAAGGAAATTTGATGACAAGATTTGTGTTGAAGAATACCTTAGTAAATAATAATAACCATCAAGTAATTCGCTAAAAATTCAACTGATAACGCCAAAAGCTACATATGATTTGTTTGAAAAATCGACCATTCATCTCTGGGGGGCGATTTTTGAAAGGACATGTGTGAAAATACCACTCGAAAGTGGTGGAAAATTGCGCTGAATTTGAAATACGAGTAGCATAGGAGACAATCACAGCTCTCATTAATCTTGTGAACTAGTCGAAAGTTTGATTAGAGCTCCAGTTTTGGAGATATAAGCTGATTTATACCACTATCGAGTGGTAGTTTCGAGTTATGTGCTTTCAAAAATCGGACCCCTAGTCCTCTATGGTAATGGACAACTTAAAAAAGAGTAATAAAATAAAATAAGGCACGCTTGGTTGGGAGGTCTGGAGCCAAAGCAAAAACCTGCATCAGGATTAACAGCTCCATGCATTTTTAAGTTACTTAACCTTGTGTTAGAATTAAAAGTTAAAAGGAAACCCAAATGTAACCCCAGCTTACCTGCTAGAAGAGTCCGAGCTCTCAGAAGTCGTAGGCTTTCTCAAAGGAGGCGTGTAAGTAACATCGCTTTTTTTCTCCGATTTCGGAGGCGATTTTCTGGGACTTTTGGATCGCGTGGAACCATGTCTCGATCTAGACCGGGACGGCGTTCTGTTTGAACGGTATTCTCTTCGCACGGACGGCGAGCGACGACGGTACGGCGACCGCGTCCGTTTCCGTTTGTACGGGGACTCCCTCCTGCGTCTTCTATAACGGTCTATCGATCTCGATCGTCGCCCGCGCACGCTTCTGCTGCGACTCCTTCTCCGTCGTCGACTTCGCGATCTCGAACGACGTCTGTATTTATCATATCCTCGAGAACGTGATCGCTTGTCTCGGGAGCGTGAGCGCTTATCGTTCGAGCGTGAACGCTTGTCTATAGAGCGGGCGCTCTTATCGACTGAACGCGAGCGCTGCGCGGATTGCTTGGGTTTGGTGACGGAGCTAATAGAGTCATTTATGCTGCCCGATTTGTCCTCGCCCGGCGTACCTTCACTGGACATAGACATATCGCTATCCCTGCGTTGTCTTTGCAAAGGACTCTTCTCTTTGCTAACCGATGGTTTAGGCTGAGGTATATCCACTGCCAGCTGTTCAGTTTGAACACTAACGCTTGCCGATTTAGGTTTTCTGCGGTGTTTTCCCAAGTGTAAAATGATTTTGTCTTCACCGTGTTCTGCTTTTGCATCGTAATCGCGAACTATAACTGTTCTGTAAGTCTTAGGGGACTTAGAAGTCTGTTGGTTCGGTTTTTCTACTTGTTTTTCTGGTGCTTTCTTCATTACGACATCTTGGATCGAGGAGAACAGTGAATTACTAACGATTTTAGGGTTAACTTGCTTCTCTACACTCTTCAAAGCAGCAGTTATGTTTTTGAATCTCGTCTTGTCAATTTTCGCGTCTGGGTGCCTCTTGTCTTCAGGGCTATGTCTCTTCATTGCATCGAATACATTCTGTTTCAGAACAGCCTCAGATTTTTTAATTTTGAAATTAATAAGAGCCTTCGCATCCAAAGGAGGCGACGACGATTTTCTCTTTTCCTTAGGTGATGACTTTTCCTTTTGCTTAATGACCATAGGTTCTGTGTTTGTACCAACGCTAACTAACACCAATTCCTTGTAGTCATTATTTTTCGGCTTTTCGTCTCTCATAACTTCCGGTACCTTTTCTGGAGCCATGCCACCGACAATTTTTAGCATTTCAGCATCACTTATTAAAGGCTGCAGCTCTAAATTCTCAACCTTTGGTATCTTGCTCATGACTATATCTTCGTCTCTCTTTCGCGTCGCTGCGGCTTTCTGTTTCTTGTTATTTAGCAAGATTTTTCTCGATGCCTCTCTGATTGGGTCAAATATTTTTTTAGGGGCTTCTGGATTTTTTTGTTCCATTTCATTGACTACGCCATTGGTAGGTGAAACATTTGCCGAATTATTGGTCGCTTTTTCTAGCGGACATGGACTTGGTAAATCGGGAAATATTGCTTCAGGACTGACAGTTACAGAACTGTTGTTTGACGTTACCGATCGCCTTAACTTGTATTCCTGGAGGTTCAACTTCTTCTTTTTCTGTGGTTGTTCTTGTTCGATCTTGTTAGGACTATCTACTACCGTCTTCACTTCATCATCCCTTGCCCTCTTGTCAGGTTTCAGTTCCATCGACTGAGGTATCTGGACGTCGCCTTTATTGCTAAACAGAGCTGTGTAAAAGTTTTCGTCTTTTGGACGGGGTTCATCTTTTACTACACTTATGATATTGTCACTACTATTTACATATTTATTTTTTTTGCTACCTATCTGAATATCACTTACAGTTACATTGTTCACTTTACTACTAACACTAGATGTACACTTTTTAAGTTTTTTATCATTCCGATAGTCTTCATGATCACAGTTGTTCAATATTACCTCAGACTGATTTTTAATCGTTAACTTAATACTAGCTTTCGTTTGACTATACGCATTATCACTCGCTTTAGAAGCTTCGTTATTAATCACAGACAAGTCAGTTTTACAATTACTACTAGCACTGTGGTTGGGAGAAAGTTTCTTACGACAGTTCGACGGTGTCGGCGGTTTTATAGGTTGCTTAAGTGTTGATTTTTTAATTTTTACATCGCTATCGTCACTCGCGCGGGAATTTTTCTTGTTTTTAGTACATTTGTCACTTTCGTCGTCACTGCTGAGATGGTAAACTACTCTTTTGTTTTTACACGACCTATGCCGCGAGTTAAGAATTCTGCTGTTACTCGACAGCACTTCGGGTTTGAGGAGGCTCTGGCCCCCTTTAAGAGCCGGCAGGCTGTGGCGCTTCTTCATCGTGCAGTAGTCGTGGTCAGAATGCACCGGACTGGGCGACCGCTTTACCGCAGTGCTTTTTGTCGGCGGCATCTGCAAAACGAGTTTTACCTTGACACTGTCCTTTATATGGATCTGAGAATAACCTAGATTATAAGAATACTCACCAGTAGTTGCCGCATCTTGTTCTTGTTAAGCTGAACGCCGGCGTCCTGCAGACGCATGCCGTTCGTCAATCCGTTAGCTTTGGGCTTTGGCTCCTCCTTGACAACGGTCTTTTTGGGCTTAGTAGCGAACTTCTCGTTCGCTTCAAACTGTTCGAGGAGAGAGTTCAGATTGTTCGCCGCCAAAACTGGTATGGCAGCATCATTGCAAGATTCTACATCGACGAAATCATCTGGCTCCGCTTTGATGTCACCAACTTGTAGCTTTGCCGTTTTTTCAATACAAAAATCCAAAACATTCGGTTTAGGAATAGGGGTCGACGTTCCATTTGGTTCCTCATTCAAACAAGTGATGGTGGATTCGACGGGATTTTCTATCTCCATGTCTTGAGAACTGAAGTCATCACTGGTTTCTATTTTTGTATCGGGTTTATTGGTGATGAGGAAACTGTTGACGTCTTCTTCGGTCAAAGCTCGTGGAAGTTCATCGCCTTTTAGAGCCATACCGGATTTATCCCCAACCAAATTAGCCAAAACTATGTTTAAATCTTCGAAACTCAGACAGGGCTTTCCTTCTATTATATCTATAAAAGGTGTTTGGGGCACTGGAGAGGACCTATGTGTGCCTTTTTTCTTAAGTAACTCATCCTTTATACATTGTTCGACATCTTCGACTTTCGGTAAAATATTTAATAAATCGGATTCATTTAAAGAAACATCAGCAATGGTGTCATGCTCAAGCATGTTGGGATCTGACACTCTAGCATCATTGTGTTCTAATGCATCTTCAACCTGTGTACCACTCTCGACAACTTCAGATTTTTTGATTACCTCCGAAACTTTATCTTTAACAAAGTAATCATCAACATTGGATATGTCAGGCGCAGTATGTACTTGTACAGTTTCCTGTATAAAATATTCGTCAACATCTTTGACCACAGGATCTTCTTTAACATCCTGTACATCCAACGTTGGTTTGCGATCTTCTTTAATGAAATATTCATCAACGTTCGACACAACGGGGCTCTCAAGGCTTAATTCCAAACCAATTTGGTATATTTCCGGCTTTGATTCACAATAATCAAAGTCTTGATTTCCCTCTATTAAATCTTGCGAATCCTCTGTATATTCTTCTTCATCAGAATCTTCTACCACTTCATCTTTGACAGATAGTAGCTGTTCCTCGTCAGAGGAAGCTTCAAGGTCTAAATCAGGATGGACTGCATAGACTTGGATGATATCATAGTCTGCACCCTCTACTAGTGTGTCGTAGTCATCGTCTAGTAATGGACTATTATCGACTTCTACAACTTCTACGTTGTCTTCATCTTCTGAACTTGTACCTTGGTTTGCTTGAGCCATATTTGCCTGGAAATAAAGATATTTAGGATTAAAAAAAAGTATACTTCACACTGTCAGTATTATTGACGGAAGCGTAATTATTTTCTCGTAAAGGGATCTCAGGACAAAACTACTTCTGAATTGATATCATTATGCTATTTAACTTCTAATAATTGAAGATGTTTGATACCTTTTAAAATATAATAACACCATAAACTACTCACTGGTTCACTCCAATATTCCCCCTCATACTCTGTACCCTCTTCCTCATAGCTGTTCCCCTCAACATATTCCCCCTGCTGGGCCTCAGGGTAGTTGGGGCTGTTCTGCTGTTCATTGCAGCTGCTATCTGAAGAGAGTGACTCACTGGTTGACCCCATCCTTTTGTGCCCGATAGTACGGTATCGAGCCTGGTGATATGTGTTCAAAACATGTGACTCCATCGCTGGAAAGAGAGAGAAATATTTTTAACAATGCACATTTAATTTTACTGGTTGATAATGTCTAGGGATCCCAAAATCAGATAACAATAATGATTAGATTAGATTGGATTAGATTATTTATTCATTCAATAAAAATTACATCATAAATTGTACTATGTATTGTATTGTTTTGTTGATGAGCTGATGGCACTTAAGATGTTGTGTATGTGACCATTAATTCAAAGTTTAATTCTCAGTGGATATCTTGGTTTTCGCATATGAAATTTCTAATTGTTTGGCATACATATGTATAAAGAGCAAGACATACATACATACATTTCAACAAAATATTAAGTATAATATTTTTATTTCACTCAGATACTAAAATCATGAGATAAGATATATTTTGGTTACAAAAACATTAAGAAATGAGAATCACTTTTTTTAAATATAATAAAGTAACCAAGTTACATTGTACAGGCTCAACCTATTTAGTTGGTAGTCATTACCACTGGCAGTTTTTTCTATAATTCAGACAGACAGCTGACTGGCTGTCAAACAAGCATAACAAAACATACGAAAAAGCAACAAAAAAATCGTAAAAATACTATAAAATAATAAAAAGCTGTTTGTTCTCCATTACATATTGAGTGTACCGAAAATATTAATGACTCAAGGTACCCATAGTGATAATAAGGGCCTATCTCACCACTCTCTGTAAAGTTCCGGTTATCCTAAGTGTCAGTTATATATGAATCTCTCTCTATTTCTTACTACAAAACAGACAGAGACAACATCATAGATAACCGGCACGAAAGGTCGATTTACATCAAACGAGCGAATGCTCATTCTATCCCCACTCTGCCAAATTTGCTGTATCGAGCAAAAATAACGGGTCGCTTTTCATACAAATTTGTATGGAGAGTGACCAGTTATGTTTGATGTACACAATAAATTTGATAGAATGAGCATTCGCTCGTTTGATGTAAATCGACCTTAAGATAGCAGAACTTAATAGAGAGAGGAGAGACAGACCCGTAATCTAACATTTATAAGCTTACACAGTACCCTATGCACTTTAATACAAAGATACCTAAGTACTTAACTTATACATATTCAACTGAATGAATTTACTTTATATTTGCTTGAAAAGTGTTGCGATAGTAACAAGTAATTTTCAACAAATAGAAAACTCCATACACCCAATTATTTTCTATGCAACAATTACAAAACATATAATGACAACATTATAAAATGTAATATATGTTTGCTCATTTGTCGTTCTGTCACATGTCTGTGAGCTCCTAGAACAATATTCGGGTTTCGGGCATGATTGGCCGATTCAAGTTTCAAACCTGTAAATGAGTAATACCGCAAGACATACAAGAAGGTCCTTTTAAATAATATGGCACTGTAGGTATCTAAGCGATTTTAGAGTTAGTATATGGGCGCAAGAGTGGCACACAACAGTTCATGTTTCACATGGGATAATAGTAAATGAATTCCATGAACCGTTTATTTCATAATATATACACTAATGACGTGTACACAGCTGGTTGCAATTAGTATGGGGTGGGGGCTATCGCGTGTGAATTTGCCACTAGAGGCGCTTGTGTCGCGTGAGGTCAAATAACGTTCACTTCTCACTGGTTTTGGCGGGTTTCGTGAAATTATCTCAAATATGGATTATTTAGCGATGCATGTGAACGCTTTGAAAGCGTTTTTTTTTCCGGAACAAAACGGTACTGCACAACATTGCAGCATAGCTACTCCATGTGATGATAGTTATTTATAATTAATTAACTTAATGAGGTTCAAGATTTAAAACTTTGTTTCGGCGCCAATCTTATAGTCGCCTTTGACAGCTATACCTCTGGACTTTAGTCAATAGTGGCGCCAACTGGTGAGCAAAGAAACGATAGCACCCATTGAAGCAATATAGATTAGAAAACTCTGCTTCCACAAGGCAAACAGACAAAGGAAAACTGTTTTTTAACATTTCCAAAAGTTACGAAAGACAAAAACAGTATAAATTAATTGCAAAACTTTTATGTATGAAGACAATTTGTGCTTCTAAACATCATCTCCAGCCTATATATATGTCCCACGGTTGGGCACAGGCCTCCTCTCAGAATGAAAGGGATTGAGTTCACATGCGGGCCCAGTGCAAATCACATGTAATGCTAGTCATTATTTCAAATTTCAAAATTAAATAATCTATATATTATATCTAATTTAATCCAGATGTATGATCTCAGCTGGTGGCGACCTAATTCCTAAAAGGGACGCTTTTAGTAATTATACACATATTTAGCATAACATATTTACAGGCAACGGTTAGTCAAAGAGAAAAGCTGTTGTAGCCGTGTGGTAAATAGCGGTAAATAGCGAAGGAAAATATCTTTAGGAAACCAAAACCCCAGACAATCTCAACAAAAATGGTTCACTAAAGTTTAAAGCTGACAACTAACTTTAGAAATAACTGACACTTTGTATAAGTATTGCAAAATAAATAAACAGTGAAAGATAAATAAAAGCTACACCAAATGTACAACAAAGAACAATTTGTAAAAAAACCTAATTTACTTACTACTTCTAGTCTTCTTGGACATTATTTCCTTATCCAAAAGGTCAAAATTACACTCTATTCTGTTGCTTTTAATAACTAGATGTGACTGGGAAAGTGATTTCCTTTTTAAGTTGATGAATGTCATTAGTTGTAATTAGGTCCAAATGATAATTTACATACACACATACATAATGGTGTGAATGCACTAATAATGTATTCTACAATTATTATTTTACTATTAATTTATTTTTAACACTACATGCTTTTCTTTTTTTATCTACCAGAAGTTTTTTTTTTTTTACCAGAAATAAAGGCTTTTTCATTTTATTCTATTTATACATACATAAATCGCGTCTGTATCCCTTACGGGTTAGACAGAGCCTAAAGTAACAAAACGTTAGCACATACGTTTAGCATGATTGTGGATCCACAGGTGGAAAGGGGAATGATAATTTAATAAATAAATTATTAAATTTGTGAACAAGTACAATAAAGAGTTATACATACATAAATACATACATATATACTTAAAGTACCCTTAAGTAATTCAGTTGATCTATATCTATGACTATCCCCTTAATTTTCAAGGGTTATATTATAATCAATGTCTCATTCTAGTACAAATAAATACCTTACGCTAGGGGTTTTTGGCATTTAGGTATGTTGGTGTAATAGACTCACAGAAATTGCACTACTATTCATCATCGCCAGCCTTTATATCCCACTTGTGGGCACAGGCCTCCCCCCACTATGTGAGGGTTTGAGCTATAGGCCTATAGCATCATTGAACTACTTTGCAAGTTTTTTATTTCTCACAATGTTTTCATTTTACATTTAGAATTGCAAGCCCAAGCTTGAATCTACAGCCCTCTGTATGAGTCCATTGACTGCACTAATAGAGCTTATAAAAATGTAACTGTATTTAAAATTGCATACCTATTATTTAATTACTTTATGATTATCAACTACTGCAATTAGTTATGATCAAAATAATTATCAATAAATTTAAAATAGATAATGAGGAAATTCAAGTGAATTAATAAACATAATAAAACTTACATACATACATAAACAAATCACGTATTTATCCCTTACGGGGTAGAAAGGGCCCAAGGGGACAAGACCTTAAGGCCATGTTTAGCAAGACTATGGGTGTATAGATGGAAAATGGAATCAAAATACATGATTCATAAGATTGTCGCCCATTCCCTATTTTGATTCCCCTTTTCAGCTACATGCATCCACAATCATGCTAAACATGGCCTTTAGGTTTTGTTACCTTAGGCTCTGTCTACCCCATAAGGGAAAAAGACGTGATTTATGTATGTATAGATTTTAGATATACAATAATTTTTAAAGAGGCCGAACTCTGTAAATTTCCACTCTTTGTCTAATCACTGTATGACAATTGTTGTTTCAAATAATTAAGCAATAATTATTATCATAATCAAATGTTTTTCAAATCATAAATAAGCTACCTGATAAATTTTATTCAAGTTAAAACTTAGGGAACCCTATGAATTTCTGTATGCTATTTAACATGTTTTTTTCCATTCCTATATTTGATTTTGTATATTAGTATTGATATAAAATCAATATTGTCCATATGAGGTGAATATTTGACACTAAGGCGGTAAATGAAGACATTGAAATAAAATTAATTATTTCGTGAATAAAACTACTTTAAATTCACCTCGTAAATCAAGTCACCCCAGTTTACGGTACAACATAGATGGCAAATGAGCAAGTGAGTCTTCTGATGGTAACCATAACGCACCAGCCATGGACAACCGTAACACTAGAGGATTGCAATGTGTTGCAGGCCTAGAGGGTTAAGATCGAAGAACTTGTGTGCCAGTTATTTTACTCTTCATGCTGTAACACAGCAGCGGAACCTCCTTGGTGACAGGATTAGCAAGCAACAGTAGCAGTGATCCGAACGGACATAGCACATGCAACCGTAAATAAATACGTAAAATCATTTACCCGTCGAGCGTCCCGGGTGCACAGAGTGCATAACGTTGTGGACACACGCGTGTCCACAGGGCGCTCGACGGGTTAAATGATTTCCTTTCCTTGAACTTGCATTTTCAACAGTACTATCAAAGAAGTGTTGAGGTAGAGATTAAAATTATGTAAACAAGTTTATTGTAAACATTGGGAGTGATAATTGACCTAAATATTTTGTCTGTACTGTACAATGCCTATTTTTACTCATGATGGCCAGAACGGAACGGAAACAGTATATCCGATTGGGGTTAGAGGTTGTGTGTTTGAGTCAACATCAAAAAAGACTCATTTTTTTCTTTTCATAGCTAGATTATTTGATGAATTGGGCTTTAGAGTCCACCAATGAGGCTCACTCAAGTGCAATAAAGACTCAATTTTTTCTTTAAAAAATGATTTTGTTTAAGAAAAGTTATTTCTTGCAATCACTTTACAACTTAGTTAATGTGATAAAGGTGTAATGATAAGCAACTTTCCATGTTGCCATGCTACTGGTTGTAGCCAGGGATGATTAATTGACCTTTGACTGGCAGTTGGATGCAAAATAAAGTAACAATAGACACATCATAGAATAGGGAGGTATTTCTGAACAAAAGTGTACCTGAGTCTACTGTAATGTATAGCTAAAAATAATATTTCTGTTAGCCATTGTGAGTTTGAACACAGATTTAAGTGCCATTGACTGCTGCAATTAGATACATCTATGACCTCTGTCTTAGATGTTGGTATCTTGTATTACCTTATCTAAATTAAAAGATCCCATACAAAGTTAGCTAAGAAAACAGTGCCATTTCATGCATAGAAGTGAACAAATTAACCAGTATTGTTACCAAACTAAATACATCAAAGCCAGGCAAATACTAAACCATCTTTATTTTGACTAGAGCTCTGATAACAACCATAGATACTCTCCCCATAATAGAAGCACCCACATGTACCAATTAAGTAAGGTTATGTAAATGTAAATAATGAAAAAAACCTCACATCATGATTCCGAGACAGTAACATGAGTTTATTGGAACCTTTAACTCGTACTTAGATTATAATCGCGTTTTTTTTTAACAAATAGCGCGCGACACCAACCGGAGATAAGCGGCGAGGAGCCACTCAATAACTGTCAAAGTGTAAAAACAATCCAAATATCACGTGATTCCACTGCAGTTTACAGTTAAACTGCGCCCAACTAAGTGATAAACTGTTAATTACACGCGCTCGGATAAAGTAACGGTACTTTTAAGCGATTGATGCAAAAAAACTGCACCAGTTTACGTTCTAGGTTAGGTTGCGATTTAGCGACTTTTTTTCGCACATTGTAAACATGAGCGATTATGAAACATCCCGATTTATTTTAACGCGGTGTACGAAGGGTTTTTAGTAGATTAAAGCTTTGTGGGAGATTTATTGTAAACATTCCCAGCGTGAAATGAAAACCCGCGCGCTACACCTAACCTTGATAACGAAATAAGGTTGTTACAGATTTCTAGTTCAAGGTCTCATGAAAAACTGAAAAGTCACATGAAGGCGTTACACAAACAAAACTGAAATATCATTGCGACCCGCACAAAAATCTATTTTGGGACAAACAACAGATGAAAAAAGTACTAACCTTACGGACTCAAATGACTGTTCTATCCATGTAATTTGCACTTGAGGACTTATGCGCCTCTATCACAAATTACACCACCAAACACACTCGCACTGATTTATCCTTAACACTTTCAGACACGACTCCGCACGATTTATAATTGTTTTTCGTAAAAAATTAACACTTCACGAAACATCACATGTTACGAACTTCACGACTGCAAAATTTTGGTGTTGCCAGCAATATTGAGAAAAAGTTTCAAAGTGTCTCCACACGGTAGAATATTAAACGATTTACATTTTCAACACAATTCGAATGAGGATTTGGTCGTACGACTTCCATCTCCAATGAAGTAGCGATGTAAACTGAATAATCTTCCAGGAAATTAGTAACAATTCGGACTATCCCCACCCGTTTTGCGTGCGACTACCTACTTTGGGTCCAACCCAACCCAGCTTAAAAAAAAAACTATTGTCTTATTTTACCCACTCTTATCGGAAAGCGGTATTCAATTGTAACCAAAACAATCGGCTCGGATATCTTATGAATGGAATGCAAAGATATTTTGAAAAATAACACGCGCTTGTTTAGTAAGTTAAGGACTTTTTAGTACTTACTAGCTCAGGCCACCCAGCCACTCAGTCACATGTATTGTGTTGATCTAATAAATTTAATTTCATATCCGTGTTTTACATGGATATTGGGAAATTTATTCCCAAAATGGCTGTATGAAAGAGAAAAACAACCTTTAAAATCGATTCTACTCAACTGTAATGAAAAATTAGCCCCAATTTATATACCTATTGAGTATGTATTTAATATTCTACCTAAAATCAGCCTAAAATGTATAAAAGGTTCCATTTACACAGCATAGTTGGCGTAGCCCCCGAATAACTTGATTAATTAACAAAAATATGGAATTCTCAGATGTCTCGTCACTCAAGCCGCGTAATAGAAAACCCAGATGCTCTAGCAGTAATCAGAGAAGAACAACTAACACCTATCGATTCAAATACCAACGTTGATGCTGTTTCGAAGTCCAGTGCCGCGAGCAAACCTGATACAGGCTCCAAAGGAAAATCTTCTAGGCCACCAAGCAAAACAGGAGTATGCCCCGCAACCTGCAGGTGTCATGAAAAAGGTGGCGTAACATTCGCAGCAGCAGAGGTTGAAGAAATGTTGAAAGAGAAAGAAGCTAAGTTAAGAGCGGAGTTCGCTCAACAAATGGAACGAGAAGAGAAATCTCTAAAGGAGAGATTTGATTTCATTTTGCAGTAAGTTAATCGAAAAATTCTTAGTTTGTTTGCACTTTAGCTTAAAACGCACCAGTTGATTATTTTATAAACATAGTTATGATACTGAGTTGTTGCCCGTAACTTTATTAGTCTCCGAAGAAGTCAGTGAAGAATAAAAAATAAAGAAACTCTACAATGTTCCGGGATAAAACGTATTCTATGTTTTAACCTCAGTCGTAAATTAACTATGTGCCAAATTTCATCAAAATTCGTAGATACGGTAATTTTACGTGAAAGTTTAACAAACATCCGTACGTCCTCACAAATTTTTGCACTTACATAAATATAGCTACTCACTCGTAGGCCGACCTTGTTAGTGCATACTTATCTTACTGAATGGCAAAACATAAAATAATAATGATCATTATTAGGATTTAGAGTTAGGAGGGCACGAGAATCAACTGTGGTTCTCTGATTTGTGTAATCGACAAGGAAAAGATTGTATTTTACTAGATTTAGAGAGACAATATCTACACTTTTAACGAAGTTCGGCAAGTTTTTTTTGAAATTAGTGCCGTTATTAAAAACAATGGAAACTCAAATAGGAAACATTCCGTGTAAATTAGCTTTTTGTTATGATATCTATAATAAAACAGATGAAACTACTTGGAAAGAAATTATGCGGAATGTTTCGCAGTAAAAAATTACCTGCTCTAAGGCACCTTCCTCGTAACTTTGGGATAGATTTTTAAAGATTTTCGTTTTACAAAGAAATGAGCAGGTACGAACTTGCCATATGCTACGAGAGGCGCATAGGGAGAGACAAGAGAAGGTGCAAGCTTTACAGACACAGCTGGAGTGCAAGAACATGTCGGGTCTGATGTATGTCATGTGCTCGGAAAGAAAGAAAAGTAAAATGGAAAAATTAAGAGTAACTGAAGGTGATTATAACGTTTTTTAATGACAGTTATAGTAGCGCAAACAACTCGTTCGATCACTATGTCTTAAGCTGTTCTATGCCATCGCACACAGTCATTATACCTAGTTTTCATTCATTATTTTACGTAATTTAGCGTTAATTAAATATTTTGTTCCTTGTTTGTAGAAAAGTGTCATCAGTAAAATACTAGGTATCCAACTAGAAGTCTGACAAAAACTTACTTATACAGAAATGTTCGTTTTCTGAGATTGTAAAAGGTGTTCCTACTTATTTAATACTTAGTCGTAATACCAAGTATCAGCATTAGTTTGAGAGCTCGGATTTCAAATCAATGCCTAAAGTAAAGTAAATTTCAACCACACTAAATAAAATTTACTTAGTATAAATGTCGATTTTGAGATTTAAGTTATGACGTCATCAGTTGTACTAAAATAATTAATTTTCTGATAACCGTAAATACTCTTTACTTAAATAGAAACTCTATTATGTATTAAGTCGACGTTTGTACGGTCCGCCCGTCCGCCGGACGGTCGTGATATCGTGTGGCACACCTTTAGCCCTTCAAAAGGTCACGACGTGAGATTAGCCGGTCGGTGACAGACGACTTCGGACGTTTGCCGGTCATAGACAAGACAATGCCACCTTTTTTACAATCTACTTTCTAGTCATTCCCGTTATGCTAAAATCAACTTTATTTCAGCGCAGTAGGAATCATCGTTTTTTTTTTAATTTATTCAGAATTTTGCAATGCAGCCATGGATGCGATTGACCTCTTTAGTTTGTTTTATTACGGTCTCGTAAAAATATACTCGTAAAAACAGAGATCGCATTGAGTTTTAGTAGTGAAAAAAAATGCTTTGTCGTTATTTTAAGAATTTTATTGTTAATCTAACCTATTTATACAGTTTTAAATATACTACCTAGCAATAATAAGTCAACGGTTAATAATGACATGAGGAATGCGTGCAGTTGAGCGCGGTAGTAGGTATGAACATAAGGGAACAAGCCTCTATTTGTAGAGCTTTTACGCAATGGGTGCGTGACCGACCAGCGGCCTTCGAATTACACCCAATCGTCGCCTGTCAACTATAATATAAGTACTTAGTCCCCTGGGAGCAAAGAAAAAACATGAAAAGTGCCAGCTGATAATTTCCCGCGCAAATCGTAAAATTCCATCGCGGCTAGCAACCCAAAACTATTTTGATTCTCCCTACTTTCACACACTATTACGCTCTTTGGCGAGGCTGTATTTAAGGTAACGAATATGTACAGTCAGCATCAGAAGTTGATAAACGTTCCAGAGCGAGAGAGAGAGAAACATTTTTTTGTTACACACTTTCGATACACGGTAGATATTATAAAAGGGAGAAATACAATATAATTAGATACACAAACGGATAAGTAACTCGCGTATAAAAGTCGAGTGATGCTCGGCATGTTTCGGACTAGTTAGTAAGTAAGTAAGTAAATGTTTCTACAAATATAAAGAAACAGAGCTTCCCTCTTCCCTCGCTCGCCCCGAAAACGAACACGAACGAATTGATTGATTGATTTTATACGTAGGTAAGTTATCCGTTTGTGTAATAATTATTGTATTTTACATTGCAAATGCAATATACTTGACAATAGTACCGATATGGTGTAAAATGGCGGCAAACCGCAACGGTGCTTTTTAGCGAGAGCGAAAGAGACAAAGATATAGGTACACGCGCTCTTATAATTACCGTGGCGATGGAGTCGTTGTCGTGTGTAGAGAGAGAGCACTTCAAGCTTTTATCAACTTCTAATGCTGACTGTAGGTATGTATGTAAGTCTAAAATTTACGTACACATCACGTCTATATCACTTACGGGGTAGACATAGCCTAAGGTAACAAGACCTAAAGGCCGCGTTTAGCATGATTGTATGCATTTAGCACTATTTATATTTAGTAATTTATTTTATGATTTGTTTATTGTATTTAGATATTATGTACGCTCTATAGTGGCTTTCACTATCTGGAATTTTAAACCCACACTGCCGATCCCGCGTTTGATGCTCCTCTCATCTACTCAAAGGTTAATTGGTAGATACCCCTTATAGGGATAAGTTACCCTTTGTCCATATACAATTAATGTTATTTTTATTTCATTATGAATTGTAGGTACCTATCTGTTTTTTTTACAATAAAGCATTTACTTACTTACTTATCCCCTTATTCATAAACGCTCTGTACGCCTCTGCTAACTTAGCAATCGTTTGTCCTTATCTGTCACTTAAGACTACCTTTCACAGACGATTGCTAAGTTAACAGAAGCCTACAGAGCGTTTATTAATAAGGGGGTTAATATAGATACGTTTGTCACAGAATATACTAACTACATCCGCGCCCTCCAAGACATCCTGAGCGACGGGCAGCGGCTGATCCTGCACCTCTCCCGAGGGTACAAGACTGCAGCCAAGGTCGACCAGGAGTGGCGCGACAAGATGAAGGTCGTCATCAAAGAGGTCAGCTTTACCTTGATCACACAGCCCGTAAGTTCTTAGAATGCCTTCGGGTGTCTGATAAGAGTGAGTGAGACAAAACTAGCCCGAATGGCATTCGCGTTTACATTCACATTCAGCTGAGCTGCTCACGGACTGGGGCTATTTTGACATTCGATTTTCGAATTTCGTATCAAACCTACCTACTGTCCTTTTTACTCCCAGATTATTGGCTATTAGTGTGAGTCAAACGGCAAATGAGCTTCGAAAATTGAATTCCGGAAAGGCCAGTTTTAAAAGTAACGACGAAATGCTGCCTTTCGAACATCGCTTGAAATGGCACAGGCACAGCTTAGATCAGGGGTTCCCAATTTTTTTGTGTGAAGGAACCCTAATTGATTACATTTTTCCTAGCGGAACCCTTCTTTGATAACACCTTAAAATAGGTATAAATGAAAAACAACACAGGTCAGTGCGCGCGAACAACGTTGCTCACCGCACATGAAAATATTTTTTACGGAACCCTTATTGCCCTTCCACGGAACCCCAGGGTTCCGCGGACCACCTTTCGGGAACCGCTGGCTTAGATAATAAAAATACGCGATGTTGCCAGATTTAAATTTGATGAAACTGGCCTGGTTTTTTTTTTTCGAACTAACTTTTGCTTGGACTCTACTTGGACTTACGGTCTCGGGGGTGTTTCTGTGGCGCGTGCCACCCGTCCGCGCGATTAAAATAAAAGCGAATTGCGAAGTTGTAAGACACGTTGGGTTATTTCCAGAAAACTCAGGTACTTTTTATAATCTTGGTCTTTTGTTAATCGCCGACGGTTTCTACAGTTTTACGTTTTAAAAAGGTGCTTTTACTGCTTCATTGTTTGTATGAAAAGATAGCCAGTTAGAGCATAGAAACTGTATTTTGCTTATGCGCCAAAACAAAACAAATTAGCACACAGATTAACAGACATTTTGAAGAATAGTAGAATTAGTAAATAGAATTGGCAAGCGAGAATTTAAGAAAGTCACTAGGTAAGTCGAATTAAGAAGCTTTAGACAATCTACTTAAGTTGCCGCCTATTGTCTACTTTGTTCTTTGTTTCTGTATTGTTTTGTACTGATTTGTGGTGTTCAATAAAGAGTATTTGTATTTGTTTGTTTGTTGCATACATACATAAATAACGTCTTATCCCTTACGGGGTAGACGGGGCCTAAGGTATCTTATTGAATCAGGGTACGACGTTGGTTTGCACGTAACGCCTGATTTAATAAAATATTTTGCTCTACGTTGCAAAGACAATATAAAATCGTGGTGATTTGTGTATTTCCGGAAATACAGATTTGGTTAAAGGAGACCCCAATTAGGATTTGGGACCAGTTATTAAACAGGTAAAGAAAGTAAACTACACTTTGTACAGCTACCTCGCAGAACATGATCAATGTTGCCGTCTTAAACGTCTTATCCGATAATAAAAAAGTGTATAGAAAACAATAGAGCTTAGTACTTTACTGCGCCACAATAAACCTATATCTAACAAAGCTGACAAAGCTGGAAGACCAAATAGTATAAGGCAGTCCTGGATTTATAACTAGGCCGTATAGGCCGCGGCCTAGGGGCGGCAGCGTCCTAGGGGCGGCAGATTTCAGACGACGGTCACTCGAATTCAGACGATAAAAGTCAAACACGTTCACTGGTTTTATTATATGTACATGGGGCGGCGGGAAAAAGTGGCCTACACTTATAAAAAATATAAATCCGGTACTGGTGGTAAAAGAATAGCTCTAATAACGGTAATGTGAGACCTCCTATAGCGCCGCACTGCGTGAGTGTGTAGCGGGGCCTGATTTTTAAAACCACAAATGTGATAACCACTCAAAAGTGGTGAAAAACTGTGCTGAATTCGAAATACGAGTAGCATATAAGACAATCACAGCTCTCATTAATCATGTTAACTAGTCGAAAGTTTGATTAGAGCTGTAGTTTTGGAGATAGAAGCTGATTTAACACCACTTTCGAGTGCCTTTGAATCAGGCCCCTGGTTCCCTGTTTGCTTGAAATTCATACATACATACATTCACAAAATAATTACATTTATATCTATATATCACAGACAGACAGAGCCTAAGGTAACAAGGCCTGAAGGCCACGTTTAGCATGATTGTGGGCGTATAGGGAACCAAAATAGTGATGGGTTGCTAGCATCGCCTATACGTACCTATTATGGCCTATAAAAAGCCTATGAAATTACTAGCACGTCTAGTAGATATAGGTGAAAAAGTTAAGTAACTGATATGGGACTTAAGTCGTTTTTCTAATTTGGAACGTCAATTTGTCTATTCGCACACATTACTCACACATACAGCAGGTGATTTACTTAAGTTTTTCACGTATATTCTATCTTCGCCCTCTTCTCATTTTTTATTAAGTCAGCGCCGAAAACTGACTCATCAACGCTGAGCCCACAATGTAGGTTTTAGAAAGGTGAAACTCTGCATTGAGGGTCCCTAGATGCAGAGTAAGAATAGGGGAATTTTTAAAATTACGCAAGCTAGTCTATTACCAAGTATAATTCATACCTTCTAATATAATAAAGAGGTATATTACTATAATAAAGGTTAGGTATAGAGGTTACTTCCACGCTGGTCTGGGAGCAAAGAAAAAACATAGAATGTACCAGTTGCTTCTCTTCCCGCGCAAATGGTAAAAATCCATCGAGGGAATGGGCGAAAATCATAGGAATCATGTTATAGGCGATGTGGCTAGCAACCCATCACTATTTTGATTCCACTTTCCACCTCTACGCCCTCAGTGTCTTGCTAAACGTGGCCTGTAGGTCTTGTTACCTTAGGCTCTGTCTACCCCGTAAGGGATAAAGACGTGATTTGTGTATGTGTATGTGTGTGTGTATGTATGTATATAAGGTTTGTGACGTTGTAGGGCGGGTACACCTTGGTTCTACTGGACCTTTGAAAATTCCTTTACCAATAGAAAGCGACATTATTTGTGAGTGTCATAGGCTATATTTAATTCTGCGCGGACGAAGTCGCGGGCAGCAACTAGTGCTATTACAAAGCTTCTACTTTGTAAAGGCGAGCAGTCTTTAAAACGCCGCTCTTCATTTCAAGCCATATTCCAGGTACCAATACAAAATCTATTGTTTTCTATTCATTTATACAGTTCCCTTTTAAGCCCCGGTCCTTGGCCATAGAATGTGGACCCCAAAATAGAAAGTAAAAGTGAGTGCGATAAAAAATGTTTAACAATTGTAAATAATTGGTAAATGCAAAACTGTTTACACCAGCTGGCGGTTGTTTAATCAAACAACTCGGCAATAACATCGTCTATGAAGAGTGATAGTTTGAAATGTAATGCATTTAGTCAATGCAGGGTTTCTTAGATTGTTTCGATGTGCATATTATAGACCGACCGCTTAAATGAGTCCTACCCCGCGCGGCTCAGGGGGGCGGGGTAGGACGACCGAGAGGCTAAGCGCGCACTGCGGTGCGGCGAGTTGCGGTTGTGGATTGCACCGCAACAAATCTGTAGCAAGTCACAGATTTTTTAGCCGCATGCGGTTGAACAACTGCAACCGCAGTGTGCGAACTCCTCTGAGGTTCATACATCATAGATTTTTGCGGGTGCAAACCGCAACTAACCGCACCGCAGTGCGCGCTTAGCCTAGCCCGCACCTCTCGGTCCCCTTTGTCAATCAATGGATAGAAACATTTGTCAATTACGATTCAAAAATTCTGAAAAGTATTTACAGGGCTACTTAGTTTAACTTAATCATGCTAAACGTGGCCTTAAGATTTTGTTACCTTAGGCTCTGTCTACCCCGTAAGGGATAAAGACGTGATATATGTATGTATGTATGTAAAGTCTGACTAAACCAACATCATGCTCAACTGTAATATTCCATCTTTAAGAGACCTTTGTAACAACCCTCTTTAAAAAACCTCTCTCCTCTTAATAAAACTTCTATGCTGGTCTGGGAGTAAAGAAAACATAGAATGTACTAGTTGCTCCTTTTCCCGCGCAGGTAAAAGCCCATCGAGGGAATGGGCGAAAATCAAAGGAATCATGTTATAGGCGATGCGGTTAGCAACCCATCACTATTTCGATTTTTTCCACCTATACGCCCACAATCTTGCTAAGCGTGGCCTGTAGGTCTTGTTACCTTAGGCTCTGTCTACCCCGTAATGTATGTATGTTTGTATTTTATTTGCTTACCAGTTCCAAGAGTACGTGTACCACTTCGCGGGGGGATCTCCAGACACCAACCAGTACATATTCGACATACCCGCTCTACTGAAGACGAAGACAGCCGTAGCTGATAACCCTCACGAGGACCCCTGCGACTGTGGAGACGACAATGAAATCACTGGTCAGTAGATCTTTTGGGAACTATTAAAACAAGCGCCAGCTTTTTAGGGCTTTGTACCTCAAAAGGAAACATAAATGAAAAAAAGATTTTTTTTTTGCTACTGGCCGCCAAGACCTTTTATATTAAACTACCAGCGCATTCGGAAAGACCATCATTGCCAAGAAGAATTCGCCGCAAGAAACTTGGCAGGAAGTCATTTTTATTCAAAA
Organism: Pandemis cinnamomeana; assembly: GCA_932294345.1. Classification (NCBI taxonomy): domain Eukaryota; kingdom Metazoa; phylum Arthropoda; class Insecta; order Lepidoptera; family Tortricidae; genus Pandemis; species Pandemis cinnamomeana. Next base: position 2,435,577 of record OW028724.1, on the reverse strand, counting down.
TAAAGTCCATACAATAAAATACATCATAGGAATCATGTTATAGGCGATGCGGGTAGCCACCCATCACTATTTTGATTCCACTTTCCACCTCTACGCCCTCAGTGTCTTGCTAAACGTGGCCTGTAGGTATTGTTACCTTAGGCCCTGTCTACCCCGTAAGGGATATTAAAGACGTGATTGGTGTATGTATGTATGTAAATACATTAAGAATTAAATTCTACTTAAATTTACATTTATAAAAGGGATGTATAAGGTCCCCGAGCCTTAAATTGTATTAGTCTATAGTAGAGATGTATAAAGTCTACTAGTCATTAAATTAATACTTAAAAAAAAAACCACGCATCAATAGAGTTGATACTCTTCAAACTGCTTGACCGGTTTTTTACCAAACAGCTAAGAACCGCCGCAAGGAAACTGGCTTTCGAATGAAAAAAACCGCAACGAAATCGGTTCATCCGATTGAGAGCTACGATGCCACGGACAGACAGACACATACATCGACATCAAATGTATAATACCAGTATTTATGCTTCGGGGGTTAAAAAGTAATTTCAAGATTATTTAAAAATCCTGCGGGATAGGAACTTACAATACAGAAATCAGTACAAAACAATACAGAAACAAAGAACAAAGTAGACAATAGGCGGTCTTATCGCTTAATAGCGATCTCTACCAACTCATACATCTAACTCTCATCTCATCTACTCTCTAACTTAATATCTATTTGAAGTTGTGAGCAAGAGCTTCGCCACTAATAATTAATTACGCGCGGACGAATTCGTGGGAAAAAGCTACCTAAGCTACTAAACATACCTACATAAGAACACGTCTTTATCCCTTACGACCCTAAGATAGAGCCTAAGGTTACAAGACCTATAGGCCACGTTTAGCATGATTATGGGTGTAAGGTGGAAAGGGGAATCCAAATAGTGACAGGTTGCCAGCCACATCGCCTAACTATAACAGATTCCTAAGATTTTCGCCCATTCTCTCGATGGGCTTTTACCATCTGCCCTAAAGTCCATAAGTCCCATAATTGGCGCAACTGACTACCAAGCTATAACGTCCACATCTGTCCTTGGTCTTCTAGGACCTGAGCCCGAGAAGTCTTGGTGGGAGCGCCTGGAAGGCGAGGACCGCCCGTTCGTGATGTTCGGAGACATGGCCGAGTTTACCCCGCCGCAGCGGCGGGAGGCCCTCAGGACCGTGAGGGCTGCGAAGACTGCACCACCAAAGTGGAAGGAATACGGTAGGGTTCCTACAGGGTATCTTAACATTGTTCCAGAATATCACAGCAGGGAGTTGGGCATCAGCGGCGTTAGGGCCACTGACACCCCGGGCAGTAATATTTAGGCGCCCACTTAAGGACAGTATTGAGGGTACACAGCCGGTGAGCCAGGAGGCCGAGGCCCCAGACCTCAGCGCCCCCCAAATTTGGCGCCCCGGGCCGTCGCCCCATCGCGCCCCCCCCCTAACGCCGGCACTGGAGTTGGGTTACTTAAAGACTAACCCCCTTATTCATAAACGCTCTATAGGCTTCTGCTAACTTAGCAATCGTTTGTCCTTATCTGTGAAAGGTAAATGTCAAAGTGACAGATAAGGACAAACGATTGCTAAGTTAGCAGAGGCCTATAGAGCGTTAATGAATAAGAGGGTAAATAAATAACCTAATGTTTTCCACAGAGTTGGGCAAAAATTATCTGGGGCCTGATTTTTGGAAAGCACATGTATGAAAATACCACTCGAAAGTGGTATAAATCTGTTTATATCTGCAAAACTACAGCTCTAATCAAATTTTTGACTAGGTCACAAGATTAATGAGAGCCCTAAGTATTTTCTAAGCTACTCGTATCTCAAATTCAGCACAATTTTTCACCACTTTCGAGTGGTGTTTTCACACATGTGCTTTCCAAAAATCAGGCCCCTGTTTACGAAAAACCGGGAAGATAACTAAATCGTCATTTATTTGAAGTAACTAAATAATCCGTCATTTGTTATTTTGAATTTATCTAGATGAGTTTCATTTTTATCTAGATAAATTAGTTGGGATTTTAAATAAAAGATGAATGTCAGTGTGATGGTTTGATCCGACGTGACATGCTGTATACTTACATTTATTATTATAAGCTTACTTCAATAACAAACGAGGTCGGTTATCTTCATCTAGATAATTCATCTAAATAAAAAAGTTGTCAACGCACTATTTGTGGTTGAATTTATCTTCGAATACATTTATTTGAAATGATTTTATTTGAAATAATTATCTAGATAAGAAATTATCTAGATAACGCCCAACTCTGGTTTTCCAGAATTTTTGAATCACAGTTGACCATAGAAGATAGAGAAAAATAGAAGTGGCACGTCCACCTTTATGCGGAAAATTGCATGTAGCTATAAACGTCAAATTGAATTTGACGGTTCGAGTAGCAGAATTATTCTGCCAGAATCAAATTTTACAATACAATATAAATACTCTTTAATGAACACCACAAATTAGTACAAAACAATACAGAAACAATGAACAAGGTAGACAATAGGGTGGTATTTTCTTCAGTAATCCGCTGTCATCAGTTAGATTTTCAATCACGTAAATCTAAATCCCATTGCACAGAGTTCATTTTGCAACGAAGTTACTTTAACGACATCTGTTGTGCAATGGCAAAACTATTAGACAACTGACATTTTCAGACGGTTATCTTTTGGCTACTTCACGCTAGGTCGGTAGATGGTGTTTGTATACCTGTACAATGGACTTTAAGCCATATTCTGCGGTAGGAAAGTTCAAATTATACCGATTCAGAAGTTATTCATGATCATCAGCATCATCATTTCAGCCATTACAAGTGCACTGCTGGACATAGGCCTCTCCTTTAGATCTCCAATAAGACCGGTTGGAAGCGGCTTGCATCCAGCGCGATCCTCCGATCTTAATGAGGTCATCGGTCCACCTTGTGGGTGGACGGCCCACGCTGCGCTTGCCGGTACTTGGTATCCACTCAAAGACCTTTCGACTCCATCGGCCATCCGTCCTCCGTGCTATGTGCCCTGCCCACCGCCATTTCAACTTGCTAATCCTCATTTCTGATTCGATCTCGCAGAGAGACTCCGAATCTCCTCTCCTCTCAGAAGTTATTACATTTTTGTAATAGAAAGGCTATGTCTTCCTCCAGTGTTCAACGAGATGTTCCTGAAGGACACCTGTCCCAACGCCGACACCATCAAGGACGAGTATCCCAAACGCGTGCCCGTTGACAAATGGGAGTGCCAGGGTCAGAAGACGCCCGAAGACCACAGCCCGCCGGATCATGATCACCGCGATCATGTGAGTGTATGCGCCTTAGGCAGACACTACATTCAAGGGCGTCACCAAGGGGGGACAGGGAGGGGCAGCTGCCCCCCCCCCCCTAGAGATTCTAAAAAAGTTGCCAAATATAATGCAACCAAAGTCCTAAGTCTTTATATCGTCATAGAGAATGAGAAAAGTATGAATTGTAGTAGGTAAAGTCAACTTGCCCCCCCCCCTGCGCCATCGGCTGGCGACGCCCTTGACTACATTGCTCCACTTTCATCAACATCATCTTTCATCTTCATTACATGCTCGTCGGTTTAGGCTACTCTTGACCAGTAGGCTTATTGTCTAACTTGCTCGCAATCGCCATCATGTTCATTTCGACATTTCTTGTATGAATGCGACAGCTTGCTGATTCCGATGCCAATTGTCAGCGCATACATGAACTGTTAAAATGAACACGATGTCGATTGCGAGCGAGTTAGATAATAAGCCTACTGATCTTTTGTGAAAAACGTCTATACTAGCAACATTTGACTCGTTCCACCAATCAGTGGTTAGGATTTGATCAGTGTTGCTAGATTAAACTTGATAAATTGTGGCTCGTAGTTTCGAGAAAAGGGCTACTGGTGAAGTGGTGACTCGCTTGCTCGTTTGCGCCCCTTTTCCATAAAGAAGTGAGGGAAATGAAATGTATTCACGCACCACCGTAGAACCCTCTCGCAATTAACAGGCCGCCATCACTCGGCCTGGAGTAACATGTCACCTTATTGCGATAGGGTTCTGCGGTTTCGCGGCATCTTAGAGTTAGTACAGCATGCGTTACGGGGCCGAGGAACTGAGTTCCATTCTTACCCTAGTTTTTGTCTGCTGTTATCTATCTCGTTCTCTCATTGTTCTAGTCGCTAGAGTCGAGTTTCCGGCGCTACACAACCACCAGCATGGACATGAGGGCTGCCATGGGATCCATTCTGAGGATGATGTGAGGAATTACTACTTTCAATAGACAATAAGTACGTTCATTTATACTTTGCGTCGCAAAGGTTCAGACAGCTCAGCTCCTGGGAAAACCGCTTTGATGCGTAAAAATGTATATTCTCTTGCAATAAGGGTTTATAACAAATTACCAATAGAATTTAAACTACTGCCAATACCAATTTTGAGACGTAAATTATTAACCCTGCTTACGAATAAATGCTATTATTCTGTTCTCGATTATTTAAATGATGACCTAAATTGCTACTTAATAGCCAATGTTTTTGTACGCCAACCGGCAAAACATAGTGCAACACTAAAATATGTAACATCTCTGTATTTATGCAGCCATCACCTATGTTTCACAAATAAAACACTTTTGACTTTTGACTTTGACTTTGACATGTTGATTTGTTTGTTCACAATCACAGCACAGCACCGAACTACGCGGGTGGTAATGGTGGTTTCGCTACCCATCGAGCCAACCTTCTGGCTGCGAGAGACTCCATGGAAATAGCCTCCACCACAAGGCTGGTCAGTTGATTGATGAATTAGTGCCCATAGAAATAGTTCGTGTTAGGTATAGCGTTGGAATTTTATATTCTTGAATTCCTATATACTCTATACTTACTAGATACTCTCTGTATGTCAGACTATGCTATACTCTATACTAGACTATACAATGGTCTATACCTAGACTATAGTATTTACTAGACTATACAATGGTCTCTACCTAGACTAGTCTATACAATGGTATAAATCTAAACTATAGTCTATACTAGACTCTACAATGGTATACTGCATCTAGACTATAGTCTATACTAGATTATACAATGGTCTATACCTAGACTATAGTCTATACTAGACTATACTAGGGTCTTTACCTATACTATAGTACTACTAGTACTAGAAAATATACTATAGTAGTATAGTGTAGTAGTAGCAGTGGTCCGTTTCGTTCAGAAATCAGGCTCAAAGATACCGGATGTATTATTTTGTTTTGCAGCGCGAGAAACACCGGGACAGCATCAACCCAGTAAACAAGTCTATCACCTTTGACGTAGGAGGCATGCAGGTAAGCAATGGCCAGTGGGAGTCTCCATCATGGAAGTAAAGAGGGGGGGAGTTGGAAATTTGTGACACACGAACAAAACAATTGCAGTCTTCATAGTAAACCGTGTGACAAGGGGGTGGGGGGCTCTAAATGATGATATTGGTGTGACGTACTTTGTGGAGGGCCCCTACGGGTACTTAGTACTACAGTCAGTGGGGTAACTACAAGGTGGCAGCTGCCACCTGGGCACAGAAGGGACAATGATGCATTTCTTTATATTGAGTAAGGATCCCCACTTGGTCTGCCTCGCTGACGGGACAGAAACAATATGAAATAGTTGGTATATCCACCCAAATACGCTCCACTGCATATTGCTGCACATACACACACACACACGCACACGCACACGCCCACGCACACGTTTTTGAGAAGTTCCAATCGATACTTATTTTTGCACTTGACCGTACATAAAACACATTAATTTAACATGTAATGAGAAAAACAGGTGTACAAAGGCAATCTTAGATATCCCTTAAAGGGATCTCTTCCAGCTAACCTTCGAACGATTGTCAGGACAACAGAAACCAGAGTGTAGACTGTAGAGAGTAGACATAGTAAAAAGCTAAACCAAAGACCCTAACTTAACCTAAACAAATAAAGCATTAAAATAATAATAATAAGAATACAACAATACACTCTAATACATATAAAAAAATACGATAAACTAATACGTCAGAAATATACTCCATATAAAATACATATAAACTACATAAATATACGCACACAAAACATACCTACTAAGTCCACTTAAGAAGATTCATCTAGCCAATACTTCTTCCGGCGAATTCGCAGCGCGACAACCGACTGAGAGACTGCCTGAATTTTCTATGTACTATTTTCGGTCTACTGAGCCGATATTGAAAGAATTATCAGTAGATCCCCCCCAACTCAGAGATTACCCCCAACCTCACCTTTACCTCTTTATAATACCAGTAATAGATTAGTGGTTGCCCGCAACTCCGTCTGCCTCCCGCGGAATAACACTTAGTAATTAGACCCCTGAAGATAAAATTCGAATTTCGTATCGTGCTGTTCCGTTCACTCTATTTTTCATAAGAGTGAAAGGGATGGCGTGATATGAACTTCGAACCTTGAATTTCGAAGTACCTAGCCCTCTGCCTTTTTACAGACCCTGCACCGTGCATACAAAAGTGATGACGAAGAACAGATCGGAGAAGATAGCGAAATGCTAATATCACCTAAGTAAGTAAATAATGCGCATGCGCGCTTCATGTTAGCCACCAACTTATACTGCTTATTTACCTACATAGGTAGACAGTGCGCGTCGGACTCGCGCACTGTGTACGTCTAGCACGAAGGCGTATAAAAGTCGCGTCGCGCGCGAGATAGATTGCCTGTCCTTTTCTTACTATTCGTTCTAAACAGAGACGGGTAATCTATCTCGCGCGCGACGCGACTTTCGTATGCTTTCGTGCTAGGCATACTGAGTCCGTACAAATTCGCCAAGTTATTACAAAACCCAGTGTTAGCAGAGCCCTGCTCTTGAGCGAAATGTAGGCAGTGTAAGGTCATTTTAACAAATATAGTTTTTATAAAAATAAATATTAACAAATATGTATTTGACTATTTTTAAAATTTTCCATATAATACTATATTTTTTAGTGTTCTATATTTTCTATAGCTTATTTTGAAAAATACTGTATTTCGTTGAAAGGACCACAGACCTACACAAGTATTATACTTTTGCACCAGGGCCCTACACCGGCGCCACTGTTTGTGTCGAAACCCGAAAGTCCTCAAATAATTGTTTATTTTGTTTGATTTTTTAGAGACGACGCGTCAAAAACGAACGACCTGGAAGGGGTGGAAAACACGTCAAACACTCTAGGGTTCGCTTTTTTTTTTTTACTTATCTATCTATAACATAGCCACTAACTGGAAAATAATAATTATTTGGCAGTTACATATAAATGAACAAAAAAAAATACCTTGCTACATGTTTGCATGTGTAGCAGTTGTGCTCATTAAACTTTGATAATGATCCCGCAGAGGGATCGAAACGCGTCAGTGTTTGTGTGGTGTATGGGATAATTGAGTCTGTGGGATTTATGTGTTTTATTGGCAGTAGTGGAGGAAGGGATTGCATGAAAAACATATATATTTCACCCAGGCTTGGTTATCTTGCGCGTGAATAGCGGAATAGCAAGGTAAATTTATTGTTCGTTGAAATGGACCTCCGCAAAGTAACGCCTGATTCAATAAAATAGTTACATATAATTTGATACTAAAAAATAATCATAATTGTTTGTCGATTAGTTTTATATCGATACTTATCGATAAAAAAATGTGTCTAACACTAGCTAGATTTGTTTTGCGACAGCGCTTTGTTTTGTCGCGACCATTCCGGGCTCTACGATGAGAATGGGATTGGAGCTGACAGTTATTCTATATATACGTGAAATCCCACTAATAATATTACAAATGCGAAAGGGGTGCGAGTCGGGTTGCCTCCGCGTGTGTTCAAGAGCTGCGGTTCGTGTTTGGATCCGTCCGAGGGGAAGAGCAGTGCTTGGTCCGGTGCACCCTGGGCATCGGTTAATGATTTCCTGGCAGATTCTGAGGGATATCTTTATCCGTTCGCTAAGAGCCTGACAGGGGGGATGGGTCTTTTGACCTTTTTCTACCGTACAACGTTGCCGACATTAAGTCACAAGATTTTTGAATAGGTACTGTATTTATTACTTTGACAATGGCGAGGATGTCAGGAAAGTTTGCGAGGATGTCAGGATATGACGAAGTGAGTGACTGAGTGTGTATGTTTGTTCCTTCTTCACGTTTAAACAACTAAACAGATTTGTATCAAATATGGAACAGAGATAGCTGGTACCCTAGTTTAAAATATAGGCTACTTATTCTTTCGAAAAATTGCTTAAACGAATAATTTGCAGTCGAAGTCACGGGCAACAGCTAGTTGTACATAAACTTACATTTCTCAGTCTCATTCTCATTGCGGTGTAGTAATACGCGACCTGTAACTTCGTTTCTCATTTCAGAAGCCTGCATCAGGATAGCTTGCGAATGATAAACGGCCACGTGCCTGAAGTGGACCACAAAATTAACTACGAAAAGGTGTCGTTTAGTTAATCCAATATTAACATTTAAGAAAGGTTTTCAAACTCGATTACTAGCTCTACGGGCTTCGGGCTTTCGTCCCGGGAATCGCTCGATATCAAAAGAAAAATTAAAAAAAATAAACAAGCATTTTATTAACTTGCAAAGTAGTAAGGTGTTTGTCCGGGTGGAATCTTGCAACTCGAATTTGAAGCAGATATCGTCAACCGTTTGAGCAGAAATTTTGCATATTATAATTATGTGATGACAATACAATAATCTGATAGTAGAATTCAGGTGGGAACTCTTCAACGGTTGCTCCGATTGACTTGAATTTTGGTACATACGTAAGACGCATGGCAATGCGAGTACAGTCAGCAAAAAAGCTTGTGTCATAAATATTTTTTTCAGTTTAGGTTATTTTTTGTCAGGTATGCCCAATGGACAAGTGTAAACGGCTGGAAGTGGACTCGTTCATGCGCTCGTTGCCCGCCTATATGCGTGCGAGCCCGTTCACGCACTTCCAGAACACGTTCGAGGACTACGAGACCTGCTCACCAGGTATTATTGTGATACTAGTTCATTGACTTACGTCAAGTTTACACGAGCTTAGTGACTAAGCCTTCCTACGCTTGCAATTCCGTGGGGTTAGTACACTGTACGCCGTGCAATCGCACTGAGGGGAGTGCCACAATAGAGAGATCTCTCTCCAGGCAGATGTTATGCCTGGGGACCGAAGTCCGAAGGAGGAGAGTTGAAAGTTGTATTTATGCAGCCGCATTGAGAAACTTCGTAAGCGGCATGTAGAACGATGTGACAGCTGTCATTAGAACTGGTGCTAGAGGCCAACTAGGTGGCGCTGGGGTCGCTACATCACCTTTAAAACCAATTTGATTTCGCCTGCTATTTTCGCTCTCACCGGGTGCCCCTTAAACGGATATGTAAGGGAAGGGGAAGACATGGATGGATGGGCTATGTGTATATAGTACAGTCCAGCTGCAGAGAAAATGGACCCCTGAGCAGTGGCGTACCTAGGTAACCAAGAGCCCTGGTCCAAATAAAAAATGGGGACCCACTACTATCTAACCTGGTTACGTTTTAATAATAATAGTTCGATCGAGATTTTCTGGTTAGGATTCGAGGGCCCTCTGAGCTTGAGGGCCCCGGGGCACTGCCCCGACTAGTCCCTAGGTAGCTACGCCACTGCCCCTCAGCATAGTTACCGCTGTTACGGGAGATAGGGAGGTCACCTTTCTCTGCAGCACGAATTTGTGTGTTACAAACATACCTTGTTAAGGTGCGACCACACCGCTGCGTATGCGCAGTGACGTGTCGTAGGCGTCACGTTTTCTCACCGTTTTTCCATACATTTTGTTGCGTAAAAGCACCGTCAACTTTTACGCACCGGTGTGGTCGGATCTTTAAGTAGTACTTTTCGACTACCAATGTGTAAAGCCTCTAGCTGGCCACTTTGCAAATGGTAGCGCCTAGGCGTTAGCACTAATTATAAATACTATGCTCCTGTAAATCCAGCATCACTAGGAATGAGCATGAGCAGTAAAATTAAAGAGAATCGGGAAGGATCTCCTCCCTCCAATCTTACCCTTCTTCTAAAAAGCTACACTACAGCTCTGATGTAGGATGGGAATGATTGTGTTTTGTCTGTGACCAGTAAAGGTAAATTTCAAAGTGAAAGATAAAGACAAAAGAACAGACCAAGTATTGACACTGTTACTTAATTTTCTTATCCGCTACAGACCAGCTTGAGATCCTAAAGCAGCGCATAGAAGAGAAGAAGAAGAAGGGAGTGCCAACAGAGCCAGATGTCAACATCCTCGACGAGTGGACTCCCGATGTGGATGGGGTCGGGGTCCAGACATCTGAGATGTCTCTGTCAGACATGCCCCCTTGCACGTGCCAAGCACCCAGCCCAAGCCCTGCGACTAGTGTAGGCAGAGTGTTTAACGGTAAGTTCGTTTCACGATAACCCTATGTGGAAAGGATGGGTGTCAAAACAATTGAGATGGTACAAATGCTACAGTAATAATGTTTTACAAAACCTACTTGGTATCTAAGGGTGGGAGATGTGCAAAAGACATCCGCGTCACATTGTCAGGAGCGAGGCGAAACATGATATTCCACTAATGTTCTTAGCCCAACCGCCCAACATAAAATATAGCTACCCATTACACACCCCACCACTTACTGCGCATTGGAACAAAACAACAGGCTCATTGCAACAGGACAACAACAAGAACAAATGTAGATGCTCATTGATCCTTTTGGTCTTTCAGTTGATGACCTGATACCTGTGAAGGAAGCAATGGACGAGATCCACCGTGAATGCTTCTACGACGACCGCATCGAGTTCGATCGGTTTAAGGTCCTCGGTCAGGAGACCAGCGATAGCAAGTATGTCAAATTTATCAGACCAGTTTCTAGAAATGCGAGAAAAAACCTGTAAATAGCTTTACATTGCGGCACTGGTTCGACGACTTCTAACCCATTCGCATCACGACTTGGCAATGTAATAAAACTTACAGGGTCTTTCTTGCAAGATTAAACAGGTTTTATGGAATCAAGCGTTACTTTGCGGAGGTCCACTTCAATACACAAAAAACGTTTACCTTGATACTCCGCTACTTTAGTATTAACAGGGCTTTTCGCGTTTGTTTTGAAGCTACAATCAGAGGTTAGGATTTGACCAATGTTGCAGGTTTATACTTGTAAAGTTGAAACTTGTAGCTTCGAGAAACATCCCACAGTAGCCCATGTTGTAGCGATACAAAACACGTAGTACTAAAAATATGACAGGTAATGTACCTCGTAAGATCATCCTGATCATCAGCAGCTGCAATAGATCCCATTGCTGGGCATACCTCCTCTCAGAATAAGGCTAGAGCAGTAGATGGAAAACTGCATGATCGAAGAGGCAGGAAGAATGATGCCATAGATGATGATGATAATAACAAAGATGAAATACCTAATGTTATTTCACAGTTGCAACGCCGACGAAGACAGAAAAAGCTTCAAACAAGTGCGAGTAGCTGAAATACAGAAGATATTAAAACGGCACCCCAGCCTACTGGACATGTTTCAAGGAAACACCCGTTGTTAAGAAGTCATTTTTACTATATTTTGTACACTTTATTTGTAACAATTAAAAATTCAAAAATGACATACATAATTTTTAATCCTAAGTTACAGCAAAACGTGTAGAGCACTAGAAAATTTTTAAAGTTACATACAAGTTATAAATTCAATAAATACTTGAACATTCGAAGGCACACATCGATGTCCATATACCTTTTCGCCGCCACGTCAAATACAAGAGACGTCACCCATACGGCAGACTTCTTTATTGCGATGCTAACCTAACCTAAACCTAACGGCGGCTATCGCGTGTGAATTTGCCACTAGAGGCGCCAGTGTCGCGTGAGGTCCAATAATATTCACATTTCACTAATTTTGGCGGGCTTGGTGACAAACTATAATTTCTTTCATTTACCTGTTGAAAAGTGATCTCCTTCGTGAAATTATCGCAAATATGGATTATTTGGCGATGAATGTCAACGCTCAAAGCAGAATACTTTTTTCCGAACAAAACGGAACTGCACAACATCGCGGCATAGCTACTAGATCTGATGATAGTTATTTATAATTAATAAACTTAATGATATTCAAGATTTAAAGCTTTGTTTCGGCGCCGATCTTCTTAAGTTGCCTTTGACAGCTAAGCTATACCTCTGGACCTTAGTCAACAATGGCGCCAACTGGTGAGCAAAGAAACGATATCACCCATTGAACGAAGGTTACTTTTGCATTGAAGTAATGAACGTATATATGGGTTGCGGTGCTGATACTTGTCGTTAGCGTCTAAAAGGTTAAAGATTATGAGTATCATTAACATCTCTATTATTATCGGCCGCTATACCATTTTTCTAATATCCATATTTAATGGTTCTTATACAATGTCTCTCTGAACTATCCCATAATATTTCAATAGGTAGTAAAGTTAGTGTGATTGAACACTCCTGTACAAATTTTTCATGGTAGTTTAGGATTCAAAATTAAGTCACCTCTTTGACGCCGTGCACTTTGAATTGAGTATCGACAAATGCATGGCAACATTTGTCAAGCACGATTTGACTTCCTGGAAAACTTTAACACAGGATGCTCAGTCCAAGTAACCCAAGTTGCTCAAATATCCCGGACCAATTTTAAGAGATATTGTAGGTATGTGCCTTCGATTGAACGACACGAAACATATAAATTAACATTATAATAACCTAACTAACCTAGATTAGATTGAATTCGACATCGCGATTGTTAGCAAATTCCATCGGATCAGTTATCTCCTTAATTTCCTTCTGAATGCTATCTTCAATAGTTACCATTGCATCTTCCTCGCTATCTTTAAAATCCTCGACATCGATATAATCATCAGAAAGTGTCATTTTAACTATTTCTATTTCCTTGAACACATCAGATGTCTTTCTATCAACATCATAATCAATGTCAGCCATTTCTGATGTTACTGTCTGAAAACTGGGTTTGGATAAGACTTTAGTAATAACATACGAATCCACTTTAGCTACTGGTATTTTAGATTCCTCTTTGTATACTTTTACTTCTTCAGCGGATTTAGATTCTTCAGATTTTATTGTTGTAATTTTTTCGTCACTTTTTCTATCATCAAGTTTAGGTATTTTGCTGGCTGAATCGATGGATCGTAGCGATGGTATCTTGCTAGGTGGTATAACAATATCACTGACTTTTGGTGTACGCGGTGAGGAGTCAAATGGTGCGGACAGGCTATTCTGAAGTGCTTCAACCTCCTTCCGTCTCGTCTGCTTCCTCTCTAACTGTTTTTGCAACTCTTCTATTCTCTCTTCTTTTAATTTTAGAAGGTTGTCTAAATGTTCCACCTGCAACAAGATTTTGACTTTGATTTAGAAGCTATTTCATCTAATGTCTGGTGGACTTATTACGTCTGGTTGAAATTACTAGATAGAAGCTATCGTACCTATGGTAATTTGTGTACTAACTGGTAAAATGCGTACCTTGGTCTTTAAAACATCAGTACAGTCTTTTGAATCTTTCAGCTCCAGTTTGAGAGCCAGATATGCGTCGTGGGAGACCACCTTCTGCTGTATAGTCTCCAGCACGCCATTGACCCTCGTCTTCACTGGCACCACCAGGACATGCGCTGTAAAATGCCATCAGTATGCTTTGTGTGACTTTTCAGTCACAAAATAAGTCTCGAAAGTGTTAAAACGTCAAATAGGTACTATGAGAACAGTTTGTTGCCGTTTCGATCCGATTGTGTGCAAACGTACACTAGAGGCTCTGAAATTTAAGTGCGAAGATAGCAGCGAGCGTCAGAAGTATAGTCGACACTGAATATTCGGCGGTTCTTTGCAGTCGGTGCCTATTTGGCAAAAAAAACGACGATACGGTTTCGGTAGTCACTTATATTTAAACAAAAAGGGCGCAGACATAAAACCACACGGTCACAAAATTCCCTTAACAAACAACCTTACCCCACAAAAGCCTTGTAAACAAGGTATAAATTTACTTGAAAAAGTTGTAAAACACGGTTTAGAGTCATCATCTCATCAATAAAATGAGTAAAATATTACCCACTTCGTATGCGAAAAGTGTATCAATTAGCTGAAGGCGGACGATTTAATCCTAACCTAACCCAATAGAGTTCTACAAGAAGACCATTTCAAAGCTCCTGAAAAAATTACGGTTTGAGAGAAAAAAAAGTTATGGCAATGAAAGGATTAGTGCAGAGGGGGCATAGTTCATTATTTTGCACGTGATTGTGGAGTAGCAGAGTATCTTTTGTTCAGTCTGCCTCGCTCAAGAGACACTGCCTCAAATCAGCGCCGCGAGCCAAGTCATATATTATGTCGGCTTTTTTGGCGTGGTCAAAGGTGCCTCAGTCTGACTGAGCCGTGCATTTGATAGAGACGGGCGTGATGCCTCAGCTCGCTATGGACAAAGAATCAGCAATACCATCGTCACCGCAGGCCTCGTAGTAGCTCCCACCACTAGACACGTTCTGATCGTTGTCCTCCGTTTTGTTGGCGTCCTCGTCCCGACGGATCTTGTCACGTACTGAAAACGATCGCTACGTGTTAATCTAGGGTACCAGCTATCTCCGTTCCGAATTTGATCTAAATCCGTCCAGTCGTTTCAGCGTGAATTAGGATTTATTAATACACACTCACATCATCACATCCATCCATCATCCGTCCTCACAAACTTTCGCATTTATAATATTAGTCGGATGATCAAATAAACTTAAACTAAACTATAATTATTCTTGAATTTCAGCAACGTTTCAGCAGCTCAAGATTACGCGAGATAGACTACCCTTCTTTTTCTTACTGTTCGTTCTAGAAAGAGACAGGTAGTCTATCTCGAGCTAAACAGCTCTGGTCTTGTGTCTCTTGGTCGGGAAAGTAGTTTCTATGCTGTGATTTCCGATCTTAATCACGCCCTATAGTTATATCCTACTATCCTACTCCTACAATAATTATTATAAATGCGAGAGTTTGTGACGATGTGAGTGAGTAGGTGTAGGTGTGTATTCCTTCACGCTAAAATAACTGGACGGATTTGGATAACATTTTGAACGAAGACAGCTGGTATCCTATATTGACCAGCAGTTCCATGGTATGCCACAAGTTGAGCATCAGCTTCTTGAGCATTTTATTGAGCATTACCCAGACTTACCTATAAGGAGCACGCGCTCAATAATCCCCGGCGCGCTATTGGCCAGCTGCTCCATTGTACCACAGCACAAGTTGAGCATCAGCTTCTTGGGCATTTTATTGAGCATTACCCAGACTTACCCATAAGGAGCACGCGCTCAATAATCCCCGGCGCGCTATTGGCCAGCTGCTCCATTGTACCACAGCCAAGTTGAGCATCAGCTTCTTGGGCATTTTATTGAGCATTACCCAGACTTACCCATAAGGAGCACGCGCTCAATAATCCCCGGCGCGCTATTGGCCAGCTGCTCCATTGTACCACAGCACAAGTTGAGCTTCAGCTTCTTGAGCACTTTCCTGTTGAGTGTCATCCAGTTGTTGAGCTTCAGCGCGTGGCTATTTCGAGGGGGGTAGTTGTGCATCTCTACTAGCTTTGGGTAGTTCACGCTGAGTATTTCAGCTAGGAGGACTGGAAGAAAACAATTGGATTCGTTGAACGCCAACGGCTCCTAAACGTGTCATAGGTTCCCTTCGTCATACCTTCGTGTCATACCTTCAGCGCCTTAGAAACATAGTCTTCTAGACAACAATGGAAAACGAAAGGAATAAACATAGGGAAGTCGCTGTTACCTCAATAATACCTACTATAGATCTATGACTAAAGAGGATGTAAGGGATAAAGACGTGATTTATGTATGTATAGATACAATGCAATTGGTAGTGTAATTTTTAGAGTCTCCTAACTCCTGCTACTGAGCAATCCAATGAGGGTTCTGAATTTTAACCTTTTCGACGCCAACGACACAATCAGCAGCGCAGGTTCAACGCCAACGTCCAATACTTCAATGCAAAAGCAACCTTCGGTATGGGTGACGTCTCTTGTATTTGGCGTGACGGCGAAAAGGTTAATGCTTTATTATTATTTTCGTAATGGCAAATTTAATGTGTGCAGGATGTGAATATCATAACTATGCTATTCTACGTCTGACCTTGCTTAACAGTTAGTAAAGTTTTGGCCTTTGACATACATACCTACATACAAACATACATAAATCCCGTATTTAACCTTTACGGGCAGATATTTCACATTTTACAACCTTTTTACTATCCTTTTCGCAAAATACATAACATAATACCTGCTCGTAACAACGTTAAATTATTATGATGCGTAACATCTAGAAGCGAGAACACGAAATTTCAAAAATCCTACCTACCAGTGGCGTGGCGTCCATAGAACTATTCCCACCGGCTTGCCTATTTTAAGGCAGTTGGTCACTTTTATTGTGCAGAATTAGAGGAAAAGGCTAGGAAAAGGCTAATGAAATGCCCTTCGGCTTGCCTTCTGATATACTTGACGCCACGCCACTGCTAGGTACCTAACTACGATAAGCTATCCTGCGTAACCACAGTAAAGTGGTGTTTCAACTTCGTGAACTTTTACTCAGAGAATACTTGTAGGCGCTAAATATTATAATGAACAGTAAGCCTTTTCAGAATCAGAATCAGAATCAGAATCGTTTATTTGTGAAACATAGGTATAAAATATACAGGTGGAAACAAAGAACTCCACATGTGTACCAAATTTCCAGTCAATCCAACCAATGAGTCCTCGCCCGCGCGGCATAGGGGCGCCAAACACGTCTTACGTCATTTTGTAAAAGAGCTGATACTCTTCAAACTGCTGCACCGATTTTTACCAAACATGGCTAAGAACTACCACAAGGAAACTGGCTTTCGAATGTAAAAAACCGCATCCAAATCGCTCTATCCGCTTGAAAGCTACGCTGCCACATACAGATACACACACAGACATCAACGTTAAACTTCTTCTTCTTTATTTAATATGGCCCCATCGTTCGATGCGATGATTTCGCCAATGTCAAAGTAATAAATACGTCGGCAATGTTGTACGGTAGAACACGGTCAAAAGACCCCCTCTCCCTGTCGGGCTCTTAGCCAACGGTCAATGATATCCCTCCGAGACCGCCAGAATATCATTACCTGATGCCCAGGGTACACCGGACCAAGCACTGCTCTTTCCCCCGGACAGATCCAAAAATGAACCGCAGCTCTTGATCACACGCGGAGGTAACCCGACTCGCACCCCAGCGTTAAACCTATAACACCCCTTTTTTGCGTTGGGGTTTAGTAAAAATACTTGTCACAGTGTCAAACTAACCGGCATCTGAGAAATCTCTATTTATTTTCTTGGTTGGCCTCGATAGCTTGAAGGTGTCCACCCAAGCCAGGACCGATTCTAAATCCGCCAGTGGCACGGGGAGGTCGAAAGCCGACATTTTATTGTGTTGTATTTGTATACAGTGTATAATTTTAACTATTTATTGTGAGTGTGCCCGACGTTGCAATTTTTCTTGTCTGTTATGTCAATGGGATTTTCGGCCAGTGCTTTTCGCGTAAAAAGTTTGTAAGAATAGTATGTTTTTGACCATAGATATACTTAGGAAACTGACGTGGGATAAGAGCGGCACTGAAACTGAGACGAGACGAAAAAATTGGACAGCCTTTGATATTTTCCAAAAAAAACCTTATACTTAGACTTCTTTGTTTAACAAGTGTGGCTAGGGTATTTCAGGTTCACTCACAGGCAGTGTTTAAGACAAATGGGGTTACATAGGGTCAATTCAATTTCCCCCTAATGGCGGCCGTAATAGGGTGCAGCTCACGGGCGTAGGGTCGAACTCCCTCCCCCCCCTCCCCCACCGCCGAAAAGTTAAGATATTAAAATTCATAGAATTAAAATAATTTTCTTATATAAGGATTATTTTATGCACTTTCAGTAGTAGTTTTATTTTCTTGAAGCCCCCCCCCCCCCTATACTAAAATCTGGCTACGCCCGTGGTCCAGCTAACGGCCAGTCATTGACACATACCTAACCTCAAAACTAGTGAAGCGTGCCTGATATTTCTAGAGAAAGCATCATGCAAACTGTAAATAACAACTTCTACCCAGCCCAACGTACCTTGAGCCCTGTTCTCCACACTTGCCTGTACGATTGCTACGGCAAAACAACTTTTGATGGGCCGTGAAGGGTCTAGATATACTGGGGGGCTACGAGACTTTGAAATGCATTTCGTATAGTTAGAAATGCACTTTCGTGTCGTGATTTGACGTTCGCGAAAGTTAGCATGTCTATCTTATCTAACTTCTTGCTAATATTATAAACGCGAAAGTCAGTGAGGTGTACCTACTTTGCTACTCTTATAAACTGGTAGTCGCTTCCATGCTGGTCTGGGAGTAAAGAAAAAATATTCAATACAATACAATAACTCTTTATTGAACACCACATATAACAACCAAAACAGAAAAAGCGATCTCTACTTGGCAACCATAATGGACTGGATAAAAGAACAGATCTAAGCACGTGGTGCAATTTACAATATATATTAACTAGCTTCTGCCCGCTCCTTCGTCTGCGTAGAATTATACATAAAAACCTTCCTCTTGAATCACTCTATCTATGAAAAAAAACCGCATCAAAATCCGTTGTGTGGTTTGGAAGATATACGCATACATAGGGACATAGGGACATAGGGACAGAGAAAGCGACTTTATTTTATACTATATAATATAATATAATATAATAATAATAATAAATGAAGATATAAATAGACACATACACACATCCTTAAAAAAGCCAGCTACAAGATTTATGCACAAGATGACAGATAGTGCTCCTTCAACATAGTTTTAAATATGGGTAAAGATTTAACGCGCCTTATGATTAGAATAATACAAAATGTACCAGTTGCTTCTCTTCCCGCGCAGATGATAATTTTAATTCCCCTTTCCACCTATACGCCCACAATCAAGCTAAACGCCTTTAGGTCCTGGGCCCCGATTTTTGAAAGCATCATCACTAGAAATTACCACTCCAAACTGGTATAAACCTGCTCAAAATTCCAGCTCTAATCTAATTTTTGACTAAGACGTAGAAGAACCAAGGTTACCGACATAGCCCAGCGGATTAGCAAGTTGAAATGGCAGTGGGCAGGGCACATAGCACGGAGGACGGATGACCGATGGGGTCGAAAGGTCCTCGAGTGGAGACCACGCACCGGCAAGCGCACCGTGGGCCGTCCACCCACGAGGTGGACCGATAACCTCATTAAGATCGGAGGATCGCGCTGGATGCAAGCCGCTTCCAACCGGTCTTATTGGAGATCTAAAGGAGAGGCCTATGTCCAGCAGTGGACTTGTAATGGCTGAGATGATGATGATGATGATGAATGAGAGCCGTAAGTATCTTCTAAATCTAAGCTACTCGTATTTAAAATTCAGCACAATCTTTCACCACTTTCGAGTGGTATTTTCACACGTTTGTGCTTTCAAAAATCGGGCCCCTGTTACCTTAGGCTCTGTCTAAGTAAGCTCGTGAGGGATAGACTTGATTCATTATGTAGGTACATGTATGTATTAGTGATGTAACGAATGTCATTTTTTAAACATTCGCGGATGCGAATGCGAATGCGAATGTAGAAGTGTTCAAATTTGGCGCCAATTGTCTATCGCTTTGCTGGCAGTTATCAGGTGCGATCCGTTTGTATTTTGTTCCGAGAATAGCCGAGTTGATACGAACTCATCCGACTGAATTGTCATTCCGCTCGCGCCGCGCCGGTCTTTTCGCAAACAAAACAAGTGAATTTTGAGGTTAGAGTTTTTTCTTGCATTAAAAATGAATGGGTTTTTGATTTTAATAACCTACCATTATCTTCAAATCGTTTGTTTTTTCTGATATTCATATTCGCAAAACATTCGCAGAAATTTTGCGGATGCGAATGAGAATACGAATATCCCAAAATATGCGAATATCCGCGAATGCGAATGCGAATATTCGTTACATCACTAGTATGTAGGTATTCATAAAAAAATAAGTCGAATTTCGAACTTGGTCAAGCCCGTTTCCGGCCGCAGTCATGTCGCAACACTCATTATTGAATGTTAAGATGGCGGGTCCGCCCGTCGGCGCACTTTCTCGAATGTGAGATGCGCATGCGCAACGCATTCTAGAATTAAACAATGTACAGTCGCCAGGGAAAGGCTTAAACCTCGAACGTAGCTCAGACAGGGGCCCGAGGCACATCAAAATTACCAATCGAATGATATACACCATGTTTTTTTTATTTACGATAACTTTAAGGGAACGTTCTTTAGGTCAAGTTAACTTCCTGAAGACAGATAAAATATAACTCGTTCGGTTTTAAAGATATTCAATTATTAAATTTTTCTTCTTCTTCTTATTTGTGACAAAAATGTCGGCTACGTTGGACGGTAGAATACGGTCAAAAGACCCCTCCGCCCTGTCAGGCTCTTAGCTAACGGATAAAGATATCCCTCAGAATCTGCCAGGAAATCATTAACCGATGCCCAGGGTGCACCGGACGAAGCACTGCTCTTCCCCCCGGACGGATCCGAAAACGAACCGCAGCTCTTGACCACACGCGGAGGTAACCCGACTCGCATCAGTTCATCACGTTGAACTAGTCAAAGGCTTTTAATTGAAAACAATTGTAAGATCAAGTCTAAACGATCGCTACGGAGTAAAATTTTGAATTTTTATTCACGTTTTATACCACGACGCGGTCTTTTAACATCGTTATTTCAAAAATTTATGCCGGAGCTATTTTTCAAGGTAAATAAAATTGTTATCACTACATCACTTCATCACATAGTATAAAATAAAGTCGCTTTTTCTGTCCTCATGTCCGTATGTATGCTTATATCTTCAAAACTACACAACGGATTTTGATGCGGTTTTTTTTAATAGATAGAGTGATTCAAGAGGAAGGTTTGTATGTATAATACATGCATAATATACCGTGCGAAGCCGGGGCGGGTCGCTAGTTATAGCATAAAAATAAAGTCGCTTTCTCTGTCCCTATGTCCCTATGTATGCTTATATCTTCAAAACTATACAACGGATTTTGATGCGTGTTTTTTTAATAGATAGAGTGATTCAAGGGGACGGTTTTTATGTATAATTCTAAGCAGACGAAGTCGCGGGCAAAAGCTAGTAACAAATAAAAATAAAAAAACAAATTGTACTTTTCTGCGAATCTATCATTCTGCGAATCTGGTATACCTACTGCGAATTTGAAATTCTGGCGTTCTGCGAATCTGGTGTTCCGCGAATCTGGCACAAAGCGGCAAAACCTCATCAAATTCAATAATAAGTTTTTAAAGAAAGAAAGAAAGAAAGAAAGAAGACATTTATTCCTTTTTGCAAGACACACAAATATAAGATAATACACACAGTTTTATAGAAACAATTTATTCCAGTACTTTTTTATGAATATGTTTATAACATTAATCAATACCTTTATTCTAACATAAAAATATTTTAATCTATAACCTAGCCGATTTACGCGTAAAAATTGGGACGCCATAAAATCTTATGATTTTTCTTTCCGACTGTACCTGGCCGAAATAATGGCATTGTGATTTTAACTGTTAAACGTCGGCTCCAACTGACCACAGAGAACACCTGCTATTATAATTTCATGGCCCTCCTCAATTTAGGGGTAATCAAATCATCAGAAATTTTTACTACCTTCTATTTAACTTGCAATGGACAATACAATAAATATTAAGGTCTCGGCTCCGAATACTACTTCCTGCCATTCGGGGTTGAGACCTTAGGTCCGTGGGGTCCCAGAGCGCATATATGTTTATCAAGCATATGTCTAAGAGGCTGATCTACTGCAACGGAGACCAAAGAGCTGGCAGCTTCCTGGCACAGCGAATTAGCCTTGCAATACAGCGGGGAATGCTGCCAGCATCTTTGGCTCAATGCCGCGGGGGTACGTTTTTAGATTTATTTTAGTTAGTTAATTCATTTCATTTGATTTCATCATAATTATAATTGGGATTGTCTATTTTTTTACAATGTATAGTAAATCGAAAACCATTTCGAGATAAATGCTTTTTAAATCGTTTTCTGTATTTACTTTATTTTATTTTGCTATAATGAATTTATTACATGAAAAATAAGCAATGACTTTCATTTGATATTCCCAGACATGACGTAGACGGTCCAAAATGTACTTTATTTGCAAAGGTTACAAATTCTATGCTATTTACGCGTGTATTATACTACGGAGTTCAATTTGGACCCGCAATCTGACATTTCATTCATCTTATGACAGATGACA
This sequence comes from Pandemis cinnamomeana, assembly GCA_932294345.1. Lineage (NCBI taxonomy): Eukaryota > Metazoa > Arthropoda > Insecta > Lepidoptera > Tortricidae > Pandemis > Pandemis cinnamomeana. Next base: position 2,413,233 of record OW028724.1, on the reverse strand, counting down.
AGCAAATGGGCAATCTTGTTACTGTCATTCTTGTTTTTTCCACTGTTCACTTTCATATTGTTGTATTATAGTTTAGATTTAGAAGCACTTTCGGTAGATAATTAGGCGAGAGTGTAACCGGACAGCGATGTGCTTCGCTCACATGAAAGATTTTCTGCTAAATATTTTAATGGAGAGCGAATATATTACGTTTTTCGGTTTACTTTCGCCTACTGAGTTTACTGTCTTATCTCCGGGTCCTGTTTTGTCTCGATAATACCTGGTATGTGTTTATGGACCTTTCTGCTTCGCGCAGAATGTTATGGTATGTGTAACGATTGTGAAAATATAAAATTCATAGGAGAAGATCGCGTAAATCTTCCTGTGTTATTGTTGAATCATGTTGACATTGATACTAATGACAGTTTGCCAACTTCACCACAGATAGAAAAGACGTTAATGGCGGCGCTTCACATACGTTTTATGATCAATTTGTCCAATAAGCAGATGTGTGACACCGGCAATGGAAACTCTGACGTCACAATGGAAACTCTGACGTCATCAACCAAAATACTTTCAATAATTAATAGTGAAAAAAATACCGAGTTATATGAGAAAACATTGAAATTGGTTTCTTATAATTGACTATTCTGCACAAAAAAAATATAAAAAGGATAGGTATTTTTTTTTAGACAATCCCAATTGGATCATAACTTGCAATGTAGGTAGTACTTACTCGTATTAGACTACAAGCCCATGGAAAAAAAAAAGTTAAATGAACCTGCGTGAATGAAGCTTAGAAGGCTGTTACTACATCAAAAAATAACTCTGAGCGCTATGTTGCGATTTCTGAGCGGTACATTATGGAATTTCTCAGGTACCTACCAGTGAGGAATTAAGTTGAGGAATCGACGGGCTTTTATCATCTGCGCGAGAAGAGAAGCCACTGGTCTATTCTATTGGTCGTAACACTTATATCAAATTAAATTGTATGTGTTACAGTGCTCCTAAGACGAACTTTAAACAATTAATTACGCTTCAATTATTAAAGTTATCAACAAAATACCATTCTCACATGATTTGTACGATCGTTAACTACATCTGTATAAAATACATCCCCAAGTAAGAAATTTATAATTTTGGTTGCGTTGGGAGGGGAAGGCCTGGACGGACGTTCCGAGACCAAATAGGAGACGTTTTGGAAAAAGCTCAGGTCAGGAGTACCCGAAACCGACGAGCATGAAGAGATTGATGAATGTGGATGAAGCGAAAGAGGTATGCCAGGATCGTAGCAAGTGGAACATAGTCTCTGCCTGCCCTGTGGAAAAGAGGCGTGACGGTATGTATGTATGTAATTTTATAAATTGTGACATAGGTATCACTAAACTCATAACCCATCTAAATCGCCGCAGCCGGGTAATTGTTATCTGTGGTTAGCAACCGGCAGCCGTTCGGATTACAGTTTTGCGCGGAATAGTTTCTTAATCGTAATAACAGCCTTGTGGTCACGGCGATGGTTCGATATCATCTCGTTACTTAGTTATTATTAAGTATACAACTAGTTTTTGCCCGCGAATTGGTCTGCGTACATCATCTACATGCCATTTGGCTTATTACCTAACTCGCTCTCAATCGCCATCGTGTTCATTTTGACAGTTCTTGTATGAATGTGACAGCTAGCTGATTCCGATGCCAATTGTCTGCCCTACATGAACTGTCAAAATGAACACGATGGCGATTGCGAGCGAGTTAGGTAATGAGCCTACAGGACCGCGCCAAGAAAGGGAGGGCCCGTACGCTGGACCCGTCTTCCCTTAGACAATGAGACCGTGCAATGCAGGTAGGTAATGCCCCGTTACCGTTCCCGCTGGCCTCAAGGGATCGGGCGAGCGGTGCAAGCACCGAGTTCGCCTTTTCCCCCCTCGTCTGCGCAAGGAGTGGTTGCACGTTGAACCTAGGTCAACGTGAGTCCGCCCCCCGAACCTCTTACGAAGTCCTCCCGAGGAATAGTGGCCAACGACGGCCTCGCCGCCGCCGTTGCTTCCTCCTTGGAGCTTAGGGCGCATCCGGGTATGCCTCCATCAGCTTCCCCTCACCCCGAACCCTCATAAAAGACACGACATTCCTCCAGGGTACCACCCCCTTCGGAATCTCGTATACCTTCCCGTCTCTCAGGGCATGGGGCGCATCAGGGATAGGTGCAATACTGCCGCACTTTTCGCTAGATACTAGACAGAGCCTTTTTTTTTTTTTTTTTTTTTTGCGGCGGAAAAATGCGTTACGCATACGACCGCGCCGTGGGGACGGCGCGGAAGTTATGTGGGACTCTCCTCCCCGCCCCCCCCCCCCCCGAGTGGGGGGAAGCGGGGGAGGCCTACCCACTAAAAAACCGCCGGTATTCCCTCTCTGCCATTGGAGGGGCGCCGTGGGAGAACTATGGTGTCACCACGCACGCCCCGCCGGCCGCCCCGGCCTAAGCGCCAGGGCTCCCGCGCCAAGAGAGGGGGGCCGGGAATACTTGGCCCCCCCCTAGACTACTCGTGGGCCTCTACGCGCTAGCAGGGGATCCCCATCCCCCGCCAGTAGGCACCACTAGGGGAGGGCAGCAGCAAACTGCCGCCGCCTCCTCCCCGTTCGTCTGCGCCGGAGCGGGGGCGCGAGGGGGTCATTCTCGCGCTCCCGCTCCATCTCCTCCTTCTGTGAGATTACTATCTCGCAGAAGGAGGCGACGGCCTCCCAGGACCCCTCACTCCCGACCATGGCGTGGACTACGCCAGGAAGTGAGAGGTCGCCGCCGATAGTCGCTGCCAGGGTGCGGCGCTGCTCGGACCAGGCGGGGCACAGCTCCAGCGTATGCTGTGCCGTGTCCTCCGCCGCGCCGCACTCATGGCAGGACTCCGTCTCCTCCCTACCGACTCGTTTTAGGTACCGCCCGAAACAGCCATGTCCGGACAGTACCTGGGTGAGTCGGTAGGTGAGGGACCCGTGGGCCCTCCCGCACCACTCGTGGAGCACCGGGCGGATGGCTTGGATTGTGCGGGTGCCGAACTCGGCATCCCGCAGCTCATCCACCCAGCGCTCCATGACCCCTTCTCTGAGAAGCTCCCGGGCTCGGGTCAGCTCCTCCGGCGCGAGCGACTCACCCCGCGCCCTCCTCTCGATTCGGGCCCTGTGGGCCTCGGCCAGGGCCTCCGCCTCGAGCTCCCACGGGGGGCAGCCGGCCAGCACGCTTGCGGCCTGCCATCCGACGGTCCTGTACCCCCGGCTCACCCTTGTGGCGATCACCCTTTGTGGGCGTCGCAGCAGCCTCTTGGCTGCGGGGGTTAGGCCGTCAGCCCATATGGGCGCCCCGTATAGCGCCATTGAGCGTAGGACGCCGGCGTAGAGGCGTCTACACGGGGCGTTCGGGCCACCCGTGTTTGGGAGGAGGCGGCTCAGCGCTCCTGCCGCGCCCACTATTCGGGGGATGAGTTCCCTAAAGTGGGCCTCCCATCTCCATTTGCCGTCCAGGGTAAGGCCCAGATATTTGATCTGGGCCTTAACCTCGACGGCTTCGCCCGCGACCCGCAGCGCCGCTCCTCGCGGCACCCGCCACCTCGGCCCCCTAAAGCAGAGGGCCTCAGTTTTGGGCAAGGCTACCCTTAGTCCGAGGGCCCTAATCCTGCGGACAATAAGGGTAGCCCCCACCTCCGCCCTCCTCCGGACCTCCTCCCACGTGGTACCCCGGACAGCGACCAGCGTGTCGTCTGCGTAGCATACGACCGCCATCCGGGGTAGCACCTCTCCGCGAATGGCCCAGTCGAAGCCCATGTTCCAGAGCAGGGGTCCCAGCACCGACCCCTGCGGGACTCCACTGGCCATTCGCCTCCTCTTCACCGTCCCATCCCTCCCCATGTAGAGCACTACCCGATCAGTCAGGTAGTGCCCTACAATCCTCCGGAGGTAGGGGGGCACCCCGTGGTACCGGAGCGCCTCCCCTATCACTCCAAAGGGGAGGGAGCCGAAGGCGTTAGCTATGTCCAGCGACACCGCCAACGCCCCCTGCCCCCCCCTCGCCGCCTCCTCGGTGAACCCTTTCAGGGAGGATAGGGCGTCCATCGTGGACCGCCCTACCCTGAACCCGAACTGGTTCGCCGAGAGATCCGGCCCCACCTCCGCTAGGTGGCGGACGATTCGGGTAGCTACGACTCTTTCGAGGAGCTTACCCGTCTCGTCCAGCATCACCAGCGGGCGGTAACCGGACGGAGAGTCCGGCGGGCGACTCTCCTTGCGGAGCAAGACGAGGCGGCCCTCCTTCCACTTTTGCGGGAAGTGGCCGTCCTCCAGGCAGGCCGTGAACAGGGCCTGGAGCCGTTAGCTAAGGTGTTCCAGGGCGAGGTGGAGGACTCGCCCGGGAACACCGTCCGGCCCTGGGGCCTTCCTCCGGCCCTTCAGGCGGGCCCTCACCGCCGCTATCTCCTCCCCGGTGACTGGGGGGACTGCGAGGGCGGCCTCGTCTGGCTCCGTGTCCGGAGGGGCCATGGGGGGGGGGGGTCGAAGGGGGGGCTATCAGGGAATAGCCCCTCGACCACCGCCTCCAGGAGCGCCGGCTCGAACTCCTCCGTGGGGGGGGCAACCTTCATTTTCGCCCGCACCATTCGGTACGGGCGCCCCCACGGGTCGGCGTCCAGCTCGGCTAGAAATTCGGCGATAGGCGCGGTCTTTCGCCGCGCCTATCGCCGCCGCGAACTCCTTTTTGGCCGCCCTCAGCTCGGCCAGGAGGCGCTCCTCCTCCCCCGGCACTCTGGTTGCACGCCGGCGGCATCGGGTGAAGTTGCGCCGCGCTCGGTCGCTGGCGGCCCGCAGGACAGCCAGGTCCTGGGACCACCAATACACCCCATCCCTGGGGGGGGCCCGGCCGCTCGCCCGTGGCATGCCCGCGTCGCATATGGCCGCCAAGTCCTCCCTGAACTTGGCGGCCCTGTGCTCTACCCCCATGGTGCTCGGAGGGTCGACGCACCACGCCCGAACAATGGCCGCCTCTTCGGCCCGGTCCCTGTCGAGGCGGGAGAGCACCCATTTGGGGAGCCCTCCGCCTCTCGCTCCCACTCCCGCCGCACGGGCTTGCGGCCCGGGGGGCGCTTCGGAGACCCAGATACTAGACAGAGCCTAAGGTAACAAGACCTCGGGCCACGTTTACCATGATTGTGGGCGAGTTGTGGGCGTATAGGTGGAAAGGGGAATCAAAATAGTGATGGGTTGCCAGCAGCATCGCCTATAACATGATTCTTAGGTTTTCACCCATTCCCTCGATTAATAAAGCAACTTGATGATTTATGATGATGTAGTAAACTAACTGGCAGTTAGGTGCTGATGAACTAAATAGGACGTTAACTTTAAAAACTTTTTCACAAAAACGTAACAGTAATTTCAAATTTGAATTCAGAAATCTCTAATGCATGTAACTGTATAATTTAACTAATATAAAACAGTAATTAGGTATCACCTTTATCATCTTTATTGTAATCGGATTAAGAGCAATTTCTGCATAATCGTATAATAAGTTAAAGTTGTCGGAAAACCAACATATAGAAAGCAGTTTTTGTTTCCGTTGACACAATGGCTTAAGAGCTATTTTAGAGCGTTGCAACGGTAAACAAAAGAAAGCTCATAAAGGCAGTGCTGTTAAAACCAACTTACAGAAAGCACTACCGTTCAACCTTATTACAATGGCTTTAGACTCGTTTTGTAATAAATTGGAGGTAAATAAAATGGAGGCTTTAGAGTCAAATCGGACTTGACTGGGATACAAATCAGTTTAAGTCGAATCGCCGTCGTGAAGTCACGTCTGTAGACATTTTATAGAAAGTGTTCAAATAAATAATCAGGTGAGTGAACTTTACAACCGCAAAACGCCGGCAACGCATATAGGCGGTACTTTGTCGGATTACCGTCACGATTCTGTAGTTTAAAAATGCACACTCTTTGCGGCACTTGCAAACATCGCTGCGCGTCGGCGTGTTAATTAATTATTAATGCGTTCACTGTCATTCATTGCTGGGAACGCATATATGCGTTTTCGTGGCTTTCACTTTATGTTGTGCATTTGTGAAGGCTCAAATCTAGCAGCCGAGAGCAAATGCACTATAAAATTAGGTCCTTTAAATGTACTGCATTCTGACTGCAAAGTAACTGCTGATTGCTGACTGTCTGTCTGTACAGTTCCTTAGCAGTTCCAAAGTTTACGTTACTTTGCGGAGGTTCAAATATACTACTTACTACCCTTGTGTATAAATATTTGATGTCTTTTTTTGTGATTTGTGTGTGTTTCTTTACAATAAAGCATTTACCTACTTACTTGCTTACTAATTTTATAAAGTGATGAAGTTTGTGCGTTTTTAAGGTTGTAGGGGGTTAATTTGTGTATGTCATTAAATTCACCGCGGACGAAGCCGCGGGCAGCAGTTAGTACTAAAAACTTTGCAGTTGGAATGCAGTCCGACTGGAATCGCCCTATGTTAACTGAAATACAATACAATACAATTACATATTTGAACATCACATAATAAACAATACAAAAAACAGGGTACCTACCTACATCAGGTTAACTGGAAGAAATCCCTTCTTAGGGATAAGTTCGCCTTTGTACTATTTTCTGTGTATTTTTGTATTTTTTAATTTTTATGTGCAATAAAGAGTTTACATACATACATACATACATCAAAAAAATACAATGTGAGCTAATTAAACAACCTACCCTCAATTTAGCTTTTATTTTCAATTGCTTGTTATGTATATAGATAGATAGACCTTTACATAGACAGCCGCCAGATAAATAAAAGGGTAGTTTGGGAAAAAATATAAATGTGGGTAGGTATATTATGTTTATTTTTATGTTTCCAAATCAGGATGACGTTGGTTTGGGTGTAACAGTTGTGCTCACTAAACTTATAATGATCCCGTAGAGGGATCGAAACGCGTCAGTGTTTGTGTGGTGTATGGGATAATTAAGTTTGTGGGATTTATATGTGTTTTATGTGGCATTTTGCATGAAAAACATATATATTTCGCACAGGCTTAGGTATCTTGCACGTGAGTAGTGGAGTAGCAAGTGGATTTTGGTTCATGTTATATTGAACAAAAGACAAATTAAATACATGCCGCAAAAACCTAAGAGCCTAATTATATCATAGAAAAAACGAACAGAAGATAAATGTTCAAGATCCCAAAATGCTCAATGAGTTCGAAAATTATCTTGTCAAATGTAAAAAAGTCAAAAAGTACATAAGTATTAATGTCAAAATGCTTGTCAGGCCGAACGACAAAATTGGTCAAATAGCATTTTGTACATTTTGACTCCAGAGTATTCTGTCCTAAAACTTCCAGACCCAAGGATATCTAGACTTATTAGCTAGCTTATTAGCTTATTTGTTAGCTAGTAAGATCCAATGTACCTACACATGAAAGCGACGAATAAATGACTTATGACTTATGACTTATGACCATAGTGAAAGCTGTCTTGGGAACATTTTGATTAAAATACACATAACATTCAGAAAAATTTACCTAGCGGCACAAATATTTTGCATTTTTTGACAGTGTCACATTTTAACATACTATGCATTTTCTCATTTGTACCACAATGACCCGTTACCCACGAGGGTATAATTACTGAGATGTAATTTTACCCTGACTTTATTTGCTGAATTCTGCCTTTGCTTTTTATTCGTCTGTGAGAAAAGCCACCTGCGCCACCTCACAATTATTTGTAAGTAGGCGGCCATTAGAATAGGAGATAATAAGTATAAACAGCCTCCGTGGAAAGTTGCTTTCTAACGGACCGTCCGAATAAATGGCACAAAAACCCACAGAAAAACTCCGTAGGTTTCTAATCATTAAGTACCTATAGAGATATGACGAGTCTGCGGTTGCGTAATCTAAGCCTCTAGTGTAGTTTTCACACAAAATAAACTACATTTAATTCAAAATTAAAGAAAACCCCCACGCATAAATATAACAAAATAACTTTGGAATAAACACAGCGCGGTACGACAGTTGCTACCAACTTACTAAGTTACCGCTAGATGGCGCTGTTTCCTGTACAAACACGCTAACGTTTGTTTGTCGCGGAACACTAAAGTTAATTTTATCCCTTACAGGGTAGACACAGCCTAAGGTAACAAAATTTTAATTAAGGTCACGTATAGCATGATTAAGGGGGCGTATAGCTGGAATGGGAAATCAAAATCAAAGTAGTGATGGGTATAGCCGCATCGCTTATAAGTTACTAGCTGACCCGACGAACTTTGTTCCGCCTTAAATTTGAAAAAATCCAGTGGTTTGGGCTGTGCTATCCCGCGAGAACTATGCAATTTTCCGGGATAAAAACTATCCTATGTCCTTTCCCGGGACTCAAACTATCTGTATACCAAATTTCAACTAAATCGGCCCAGCGGTTTAAGCGTGAAAAGGTAACAGACAGACAGACAGAGTTACTTTCGCATTTATAATATTAGTAAGGATAACATGATTCCTTCCTAAGACTTTCGCCCATTCCTTCGATGGGCTTTAACCATCGGCACGGGAAGAGAAGCAACTGGTAAATTCCGTTTTTTCTTTACTCCAAGAACAGCACGGAAGAATTATACATACATACATAAATAAATCACGTCTATGCCTTACGGGGTAGACAGCCGAAGGTAACAAGACGTTAGTATACCTTCAATAAATTCTATAGACACGTCTTCTTGTCTTTTTAAGAATGTCACGTTTCACATCCGTCAACCTTTGGCGACAAGTACTTCCGTATCGAAGCTTTCGCTAAGCTTTCCCTTTTCCGAATACAATACAAACAAAAGCATCCGAAGAGACATCGGAGTAACAAGTGCCGTTGACATAGAGTACTTACGACGAGAGTTGCTTTTATGGCCTGAACAGGGTTTACCATCATTTGCTAAACAACATTGCTCAAATGCATCGTTGGACTAACACTTCCGTCTTGACTATTTTACGTACGTACTGGACATCTTTTCGCCATTTCTCGACACAGGGGCGGGCCGCCCCTTCCCCCCCCCCCCCTGTTAGTCCGCCACTGATTGACCAAGACCAATTACATTCTTTAGTTCGCGGGGACTGGAGCATTTGTATACAAGCATGGGTGTCTTAAAAACATAGATATAGGTACTAGTTGCTTCTCTTCCCGTGCCGATGGTAAAAGCCCATTGAGAGAATGGGCGAAAATCTTAGGAATCATGTTATAGATAGACGATGCGGCTAACCCACTATTTTGATTCTCCTTGCCACCTATTCGCCCACAATCATGGTAAACGTGGCCATTAGGTGTTGTTACCTTAGGCTCTGTCGCTCTTGCGAGGAGTAAACCTCTATAAAAATCAACGGAGCGGCGTGACTTCGGTCAGGTCGGTCGTCACGTAACCCCAGCCCGTGGGCGCTGGGAACGTGGGCCGCTGCAGGGGCTGCGGGGAGTCAACCTCTTTAAAAAATCAAACGATCACCGGCGGGGGAGGGCGGGGAATCCGGAACCCGCATTCAACGGTGCCGTTGCCATCTGCCCCATCCCGGGGCGGTCAGTGGGCACCGCGGTTGACACGATAGTGCTCCCGCAACGCCCACAGTTCATGGCCAGGAGGGAACGTGTGTGTTTTTAGACGGTAGGCCTCTCCCCTCCTTCCATAGGGAAGGCAGCGGCGAGCTGGAGAGCCCGTCATACCCTCGTTGCTGCCCCAAGCGCGGGGATGCATAAGGCGCATTTTCCACACGTTAAAAAAAAAGGCTCTGTCGCTCTTAGGCATTTTAGCAGTTTTTTTTATTATTTATTTAAGTTACAAAAGAAAAGAATTTAACAAGTACAATTGATTGAGACGCGCAACAGAAACCTGTTTAAGGTTTATACGTGGCGCGAATGTATCGCGTTGCTCACAATAATTTACCTTAACTATCTAACATGGCTATGTTTATATCTATGTATAGGTACTTTGCATATTTATATCTATACTCCATTAATCACACTTTCTCCCGCTAAGTAATAACTTTTGATTGCGTTCGTGCATGACTTTTTGTCTAAGGTGCATTGGGGTAAATTCGAAATTGGGGGAATTTCGACAATCGTGGATATCCTCAAAAACGGGGTAGAATTCCATAATCTGGCAACACTTATCTAGAAGCCTACCTAGACCTTCTAGGTAAGCGTTGCTAGATCATGTAATTGTTCCCCGTTTAGTGGATATCCACGAGTTTCGAAATTCCCCCAATTTCGAATTTACCCCAATGCACTATAAGTATTCTAGAATGTACATCTTCTGGTATATTATTTAGGATGTTAGGTAGCATGTACTCCCGCGTCCTTGTTCCGTACATGTTTGTAGTTTGGCAGAATATATCTGGTAAGATATCTAAGTCACGTAGCTGTTTCTACCTAAATCGAGTTTTTAATGATTTAATTTTATCATACTCATCAAGTACATGTTTATTTTGTAGATGATGGGATTAGTTATTGAATACTCCGGTAAACATATTTTGTTGTTATTTTGGATTGAAAAATAAGCCGTAGATACTTTTATACTGCATATTATTTGGTATTCTAAAAGATTTTTAGTAAAAATATGTCTGCAGTAACATTACATTTAAAACATCGACGAATGTCTATACTTGACAAATTACCGCTCGGTAATTAATTTAATTACAAAGGAAAACAGTTACGTGACGGTATGACATCATCAATAGTATAAACCTTACCGCTGTCTGTCTCTATGTATGCTTAGATCTTTAAAGCAACTGGTATATTCTATGTTTTTAGGGTTCCGTACCTCAAAAGGAAAAAACGGAACCCTTATAGGATCACTTTGTTGTCCGTCTGTCCGTCCGTCCGTCCGTCCGTCTGTCAAGACCCTTTGTGGAGGTATGAAGCTGAAATTTATATCAATTACTCAGGTCTACTGTCCCTTGAAGCTGTGAAAAAATCAAACTTCTAAGCCAACGCAATCAAAAGATACAGCCGTTTATGCCGCAAATTTCCGCAAATTTTCAACTCTCAAGGGAATCAAAACCTACAAGGTAGTTCCCGTGAACGCAGAATCTTGAAATTTGGTATGAAGGTAGGTCTTATAGCACAGATTAAAGAATAATTGCGAAAACCGTAAATGTGTATGTATGTCTGTATATAGCAGTGACCAATATAAAGTACTGCGTACATTTTGCTTTGGAACAGGGCTCTGCTTACACTGGTTTTAGATATTTATAGATAATGATACGGAACCCTCGGTGCGCGAGTCCGACTCGCACTTGACCGGTTTTTTTTTTCTTTGCTCCCTCACCAGCGCGGAAGATACATTACATAATGATACTTACAGGCTTATACATATTGTAGATAAATACATACAATATTTTATGACTCAGGCACAAACATTCGTATTCAACATACGAGTGCATCGGGGTCACTACCACTAGGCTATCCGGTCGTCCGTCGTATTTCGTCGTCGGTCGTATATTAAGAGAGAGAGAAACATTTATTTACACACATTTGACACACCGTCGTATGGACCGTCTAATCCATGCCATCTCGAATCAAACATAACCCTCCTTCTGGCGCAGTCGGGTAATAAACACGTGGTGATAATGGCAAAACCTAGAGCGTTTTCCAAAAAAAAGTCCATGTACATTTTTTCCAAAATTTTAATATTTTGGATTTTTCTTACTCAGAATCGTTTAGGTACCCCATCGATCCTTATACAAGAAAAAATGTGTCCCAGATTTTACTATGGATGTTTTTTTCCTGTTCGTCACGTTCCATAACCTATATGTATTGAAAAAAGTGACAAACTGGAATGGAAATTTTGGGACAAATTTTTTCTTGTATAAGGATCGATGGGGCAAACGGTTCTGCGTAAGAAAAACCCGAAATAGTTAAAGTTGGGAAAAAATGTAAATTGGACTTTTTTTTGGAAAACGCTCGGTGGCTAAAATATCTTCATTAACATTTAACCTTCTTTCTGACGTTAGTCCAATTTTTAATTACAATTTGAAAGTCCGAGTGCATCAAAGCATATAGTTCTCTCCCAACCGTAGTTCAAAACGTACTGTTACTTGGAATAACGGAATCATTAAAACTGCCCAATTACTAACATAATTACTAGGTTAATAAACTAGTGGATTTTAGCTTTGTTACTATGTAGTGTAGATAAACTGTGAATTTCTGCTCAGAAGCAGCGATACGCAACCTGCGGTCCAAATAATTACAAATTCATTATAAAAATTAAAGCATAAAAATAATAGATAATAATCCAGCCTATAATATATGTAAACGTTCAGTGGAACGTTCAGTGGCTAGGCACAGGCCACCTCTCATAATGGGCCCAGTAAATTGATGCGGGGCGCATCGGAAACTCGGGCCCAGTGAGCATCGGAAACTTCACTTACACGGTGAATTGTATTGCTTGTTTCCTCACTTTGTTTTCCTTCACCGAAAAGCTCGTGGTTGAAACGTAATTTCGCACATGAACTTACTGTGAACCATTTCAAATTTTTCGGCCATCGAAGAAACTAGGCTCGACGAGTCCGACTGCGGCGAATTTTTAAACTTTTTTTCATTAATAAAGTATAAACATAGTTGGTTATAAATTTGGATTTACACCTAAATAAATTTTACTATGAACGTCTTTTTGGTCCGTATAAAAAAGGTTGCGTATCGGTGCTCTAAAAGAACGTCGTCTGTGAAGTGATTGCTACGGTTAGGAGACAATTATAAGTTGACCCATTAGCGAACAAGCATTAGAGGAAGTCGGGTGTCTTGTTATCAAAGTCAACACACGACCTATGTTGCACCCGACTTCTTAAGCTTGTTGTACGTCAGTAACAAAAAAAAGCTTGTAATTAAATTAAAAACAAAAGAACGCATTTGTCGAGTGTAAATAAACAATTTTGTGCCAAAAATGCTCACATCATTTTTGATATACGGTTTTTTCATTCGAAAGCCATTTTCCTTGCGGTGGTTCTCAGCCATATTTGATAAAAATCGGTCCAGCAATTTGAAGAATATCAACTCTGTTTCAAAATGCTTAAGGCTTATTTTGGCATAAAAGTGTTTTTTTATTAATGCGTGGGGGGTTATTGTTGTATCGTGTAGCAGTTACGGTTATACCCCGTAGATGAGTACCCGGCTTTAGATATAGGTTATAGGTGATGCCGCTTCTACCTCTGGTTATGGTGACCTTCGAATGGGCCATAGTGAAGCATAACTCTATTATAGAAGCTTTTCTGGAGCACACGGGAAGATGGATCTACATAGAATGTGAGAACTTTTATTCAGATGTATTCCTATACGCCCCTTTTGCAAAAAGCGGGGACTTGTTTTATTTACATTTTTAGGAAATTACTAAGAATGTATCAGTTGCTTGCCGCGCAGATGGTAAAAGCCCCTCGAGGGAATGGGCGACAATCTTAGGAATCATGTTATAGGCCAGGGGTGGCCAACTTTATTAGACCCAAGATCTCCTGTTTACTAACGAAACCTTATGCGATCTACCAAGTACATACTTCATGAAACCTTAAATCAGCAGTTGGTGATTACGTTGCGCAGTCTGGTCTACGCATTTATATTTTTTGCTGTGCCACGATCGACTGGACTAACAGTCGCGATCGACCGGTCGATCGCGATCGACCTGTTGGCCACCCCTGTTATAGGCGATGCGGCTAGCAGCCCATCACTATTTTGATTTCCCTTTCCACCTACACGCCCATAATCGTGCTAAACGTGCGAACGCGAATCCTACCTTACCAAAACCCTACCCTACCTTAAACCTACCTACCCTACCCAACCTGTGACCTTTGCCTTTACCGTACCTTTTTCAAAATATAAACAGAGATAGATTTGCACATTTGATGAAGAAGGTCGAGTAGAGTCCCCTAATTGTGATAAGTGCGGAATAGTCGACGATGTGGATCACTTTTTTAATACATCCATACATAAATCACGTCTTTCTCCCTTACGGGGTAGACAGAGCCTAAGGTGACAAGACCCAAAGGCCACGCTTAGCATGATTCTGGGCGTATAGGTGGAAAGGGGAATCAAAATAGTGACGGGCTAGCTTCGCCTATGATTCCTATGCCCATTCCCTCGATGGACTTTTAACATGCGCGGGAGGAGAAGCAACTGGTACATTCTATGTTTTTTCTTTACTCCCAGACCAGCATGGAAGCACTTTTTTAATGGAATGTGTTAAGACACGAGCCAAGAGGGATGAGCTGTGCAGAGTTGGGGTTTTACTCTTTCGTATGTGGGTGTTTTTCAGTCAATATTAGCGACACCTTTGTCTGAACCGGCCAAATTTGTATACGGTTTTTTTTTACAAATAGTTATACAATTGGCATTGTTCATTTTTTTTAAGCTGTGCTTTTAACACATTTATTTGATAAAATGGACTATTTCAAGCAACTAATTTGAATATTATGCTTTTACGTAGCTTTGTTAATTAATAATAATTTTTTCGCTGTTTGATAATTCGTGAATTTAGACAGAATCCCAATCGCCTTCGTTCGGCTGGCTATAAAAAAAAACGGCTTTTGTCTATGGTTTTGTCGTGACAGGCGACAGTTCCCATAGTAAAACTTTTTTTTCCATTTTTGTGGCAAACATTCAATGCTGGATTCTGTCTAAAAACCGGGTCGTTATGTCAAACAAAGGTTAAAAGTACTTTTACAAAAATATCTGTAATCATAAAGTGTTTTTGAAATCGGACAAGATAAATCGGATAATTGATGGTTTTCCTCGAAATGGTTTTCGAATTGGAACATACTAAAAAAAATGAACAATGCCAATTCTGTCGTTTTTAATTTTAAAACATGTAGGTACTTTGTTGTTGTTTTTTTAATATAGACCTTTGAACTGACATGTTCATTCACAAATGACGCAAGCCTATAAAGAAAAAAATAACAGAGACAGCATAGTTATTTGACACGTTACAAGAACTTGTAGTTAAGAATTACTTTAGTTCAAAAGCCTCGGTGCTGTAGTGCGGTTGTGTTAAATTATAATCTATACCTACATATAATTGGTAATAAAATATTTAACTGCACAAGCTATTAAGTGAGTATAAATGTGCTATTTAAATGTGCAATTTAAATGTGCAATATCTAAGCGTTGAATCACCACATCTGTAACTGCGAAATTGTAAGTTATATTGTAAGTTGTATAGTTTTTAAATGATTTTTTTTTATTTGTCCTACTTACTAAAACTACTTGTTATTATTATTTCTTGCGTGTAAGTAACATCTATGGATTTTGTCCGAAATAAATGATTATTATTATTATCATTATTATATTCATTCTTTCTACACTATAATCGTACATGTTATAGGCGATGGGGCAACCCATCACTATTTTGATTTCACTTTCCACTTATATTATACTAGCTTCTGCCCGCGACTTCGTCTGCGTAGAATGCTCCTCTTGAATCACTCTATTTAAAAAAAACCGAATAAAAATCCGTTGCGTAGTTTTAAAGATCTAAGCATACATAGGGACAGACAGACAGCGGAAAGCGACTTTGTTTTATACTATGTAGTTATTATTTTCCTCGCTAGAGAGCTCCGATAAACGCATCCGATCGCTGCTAATCATAAAAGTGCTCGGCCTTGGATCTGGGAGTAAAGAAAAAACATAGAATGTACCAGTTGCTTCTCTTCCCGCGCAATGGTAAAAGCCCATCGAGGGAATGGGCGAAAGTCTTAGGAATAATGTGATAGGCGATGCGGCTAGCAACCCATCACTATCTTGATTTCCCTTTCCACCTATACGCCCTTAATCATACTAAACGTGGCCTTACGGTTTTGTTACCTTAGGCTCTGCCTACTCCGTAACGGGTAATTGCACTCGAGGTCGGTCCGAATAGCTAATCCTGCTACCCAGCAGCAGTGCTTGCGCTGCTGCGTTCTGGCGTGGAGAGTAAGACAGTCTGTAAAATTACTGGCACATAGGCTGGCAACGCATCTGCAATCCTCTGGTGTTACGTGTGTCCAAAGGTGGTGCTCGCTTACCGTCATGATGACCCGCTTGCTCGTTTGCCTTCCATGCTGAAAAAATCGACCCAATTTGTACAATTAGGACCAATAGGTCAGGTGTTAATTACGTATTATACTTACCTATTTAATTTGACATATTTGTATTGTTCGATATGTTGCAATCGTTATTGGGAACGTGTGAAGTGTAGTGAAGGCGATCACAGCGCATCGTGGCAGAAATGTGCAACTATAGGGGAAAGTTGTCAAATGTTGCTTTGAAAATGGGTCATTATTAAACTTGTTTTATAGGGTGTAAGGTCACCGATGTTTGGCGAATTATGTTGGCTCGTATTTAATAACTATTGCCATTAGTTCGTCGTTTTTCTACATTCCTAACGAGTTCTGCTAGAAACCAATTTACCTTTTATAGCATAATTGGCAGAAACTTATTTTGTGTTTTACACTTTCAAAACAATCCTACTAATATTATAAACGCGAAAGTTTGTAAGTATGGATGGATGGATGTTTGTTACTCTTTCACGCCAGAACGGCTGGACAGATCTGGATGAAATTTGGAACATAATGAATTCTATGCAGACGAAGTGATAAGGACTTGTCATTCACTATTTGGCAAACTCCCCTAAAGTTGCGTTAGCGAGATGGCGCTACTGTCGTGCACAGAGCCAATGGGGACTATTCGCGTGTGAATTTTCCACTAGAGGCGCTAGTGTCGCGTGAGGTCCAATAACATTCACTTTTCACTGGTTTTGGCGGGCTTCGTGACATCCCTACTAATCCCTACTAATATTATAAATGTGAAAGTAACTCTGTCTGTCTGTCTGTTACCTTTTCACGCTTAAACCGTTCGACCGATTTAGTTGAAATTTGGTATATAGATAGTTTGAGTCCCGAGGAAGGACATAGGATAGTTCCCGCGGGATAGCGATAAGCGAATTCTGCGCTGACGAAGTCGCGGGAAACAGCTAGTAAATTATAATTTCATTCATTTATCTGTTGAAAAGTGATCTCCTTCGTAAAATTATCGCAAATTTGAAAAAAAAATTCCGAACAAAACGTAACTGCACAACACTGCGGCATAGCCACTCTTTAGTTATATAATCTCCTTTCATCCATCCTCTGTGAATTCTATTCTACTTAAAGTACGCTTAGACTTGTAACTGTCTCTAGTCTCCGCGACACAGGCCCTGAGTCTAGTGTGGAGGTTGCCGAACAAACATGTTGCAACCTTTTGCATATTATTATAAACTAGCGACCCGCCCCGGCTTCGCACGGTATATCATGCATGTATTATACATTATAAACCTTCCTCTTGAATCACTCTATCTATTAAAAAAACTGCATCAAAATCCGTTGCGTAGTTTTAAAGATTTTAGCATACATACGGATTTGGGGACAAAGAGAGCGACTTTATTTTATACTATGTAGTGATAAAGACTTACTTTTTTTTTTACTTACAAGGTTATGTTTCATCAGATATGATCGTGGCCGAAGCTTGGAGGTCCAGCTACCTGTTCTGGGTGTTCCCTGTGCTGCTGCTACTGGTGATCCTCTCCGTGCTCGCAGTCTTCACCGTGCTGCTCGGCGTCAGGCTCTACGCCCAGTTCACTTGCGGACGGTACAGGAGCAAGATCAGGATGGACGGGAAGACGGTTATAGGTTTGTATCTTAACTACTGAGATTACGCGGGTGGTGGGACCTCGTGGAAAGTCCATCCGGTACGGTACCTCCGTCTTATTAGCTAATCTTGCCAAGCAGTGCTTGAGCTTTGTTCCAGCGTGGCGTTTTTTTTTTATATGAATAGGAAGGCAAACGAACAAGTGGGTCACCTGATGCCCCTGATGGTAAGTGATCACCACTGCCCATAGACACCCGCCACCCCGGAGGGATTGCAGATGCGTTGCCAACCTAGAGGACTAAGATGAAATGCCTCTTGTGCCCGTAATTTCCCCGGCTGTCTTACTCTCCACACCGGAACACAGCAGTGTAAGCACTGCTACTTAGCGGCAGGATTAGCGAGTAAGATGGTGGTAGCGATCCGGACGGACCTTGCACAAGGCCCTAGCACCCGCGAGTAAGACAACCGGTGAAATAACAGGCACATGAGACTTATACTTCTAGGCTAGCAACGCAACTGCAATTCTTCAGCGTTGCAGGCGTCTATGGGTAGTGGTGCTCACTTACCACCAGGTGATATTTAATTATTGCCGACCGTACAGCGTAGTGGTTAGTGACCCTGACTGTGAAGCTACAGGTCCTGAGTTCGAATCCCGGTAGGGGCAGACACTTGTATGATGAATTCGAATGTTTGTGCCCGAGTCATGGATGTTGTAGGTATGTATTTATCTACATTATATACTAGTACCAGTACCCATAGTACAAGCTTTGCTTAGTTTGGGGCTAGGCCAATTGGTGTAATTTGTCCAAAGATATTTATTTATTTATTTATTTTGCTCACCTAATTGCGGTACAGAAAAAATGTTGCTCAAAAAGCCAGCGCTTGTCAATCGCATACGATAAGTATGTTTTAGGCATTTAGGTCTTTTTGAACACCTATTTAGTCTAGCAACCATGTTACCAGATACTATAGAGCGACCGCTTAAATAAGTCCTCGCCTAAGGGGCGGGGGTGGGACGACCGCGGGGGCCGAGGTGCGGGCGGCAGGGGCACTACCCGCCCGCGCCTCTCTCGGTCCTCTTTGTCATCCTACCCCGCGCCCCTATGCCGTCGGTCTATAAATACTTTCAGACGGAAGACAGTAGGAACCTCAAGTGATCTTGTAGAATAAAGATGGAAACTCAATTTCAGTGACCGGCTGCACCAGCGGAATAGGCAAGGAGACGGCGCGGGCGCTGGCGCAGCGAGGAGCCAGGGTCATCATGGCGTGCAGGAACACGGAGGCGGCAGAGAAGGTCAAAGGTAAGACAGGAAGGTTTACTGGTGATTTTCATTTAAAAAATCATCATCATCATCATCTCAGCCATTACAAGTCCACTGCTGGACATAGGCCTCCTCTTTAGATCTCCAACAAGACCGGTTGGAAGCGGCTTGCATCCAGCGCGATCCTCCGATCTTAATTTAATTTAAAAATTATAACAGCCAAATGACAGCGAATTATTTCTCTAAATGTATTGGTGATTTCCAAAACCAAAGACCATAAGTCTTAGATATACCTTTATAAAGTGGTAGATTAGAAAATTTAGTTATTGTGGTGTTTTTTTTCTTTTATACAAAAACAATAATTAGGTAGGTAACAATAACTGTAATTAGTTAAGTAGTTATGCTTCAAATAACCTTATACATACATACATAAATCACGTCTTTAACTAACAACGATGCAAATGTTTTTCTAGCACCCTGTATATATGTCCCCTTTCTGATTTTATTTACTTAGTCATACTAAGTCATATATTGTGATATTGATAAATGGTACCTGTCTGTTCTGTAATCAAGACTAGTAAACCAGGCCGCGTTTCCTTCCATCTGTACCTAAACCTTGTGCATTTCCGTAGAAACAAGCGGATTTGTGTAGAATCGACCAATCTTTTCAGTGCAACACATTACAAGGGGGCCGTCGAAAATCACGAAATATCACAAGGGGGGTGGGGGGTGTAGTAAGATATCACGTGTATTTATTTATTCACCGGCGTATAGTGTGACCTTGACTCGCCGTACCAGGCAACGAACGAAGTCCCCGCGCCTTTTATACCTGTATTTAAAGATGTTCTAAAATTTTTAAAATTCTTTGTAGGTCTGTACTAAAAATACACGTGATTTTGGATGGGGAAGGGAGGGGGGTATAAAGTGCTAAAAAACATCACATGATTAATGGACGGCCACATGGGAATGTGGATTTAAAACAATGTGATTGGTCGGATTTAACATCGCCGCCAGCTCCGCTTCTGTCGAAACCCTCATGCTTACAACGTGCAGAAGTACCTAAAGTAACATAATTTTATCCATTTCCAGGTCAAATCATCGACTCCACAAACAACACCAAGGTCGAGGTGAAGAAACTAGACCTCAGCTCCTTCGCCTCCATCAGAGAATTCGCCGAAGACATCAACAAAACAGTTGAAAAACTAGACGTGCTCATCCACAACGCCGGTTACGCCGAAACCTTCCGAAAGAACAAGTCGCAAGATGACATCGAACTAACCATGGCTACTAACCACTACGGACCCTTCCTGCTGACACACCTCTTGTCCGATCTACTGAAGAAGAGCGCTCCATCAAGAATCATCATCGTTGCATCATCGTTGTACCGCCTGGCAACCTTCAATTTGGAAAACCCTAACCCAGTCTCCACAGTTCCAGGGTATCTGTACTACGCCTCGAAGGAAGCCAACATCCTCTTTACCAAAGAGCTGGCCAGACGTTTGGAAGGGACAGGCGTGACTGCCAACTGCTTACACCCTGGCTTGATCGATTCTGGTATCTGGAGGTCTGTTCCTAGGCCTCTCAGTTGGGGTCTGCTGGCCATCAACAAGTGCTTCTTCAAGTCCCCCCAGCAAGGTTGTCAGACGTCGGTGATGTTGGCAGTGGAACCGAATTTGGAGAAAGTGACTGGAAAGTATTTCTCTGATTGCGTGGAGAGCACTGTGTCTGCCGCAGCTTCTGATCCTCAAAGGGCTAGAAAGTTGTGGGAAATATCTGAAAAGATGGTGAAAATGGAGGAGAATGATCCACGACTGTAAGTCAATAATGTTGTAAGTTTAAATTGCAAGATGGCGCTACGCTAATTCAACCTCGAATAAGAGGATAATAAACCAAGAAAATATTTTTTTAAAAACTTTTGAAAAAGAAACCATTTTGTAATAAGCTTCGCGCGACGCTCTCTATTATAGTGAAGGTAAGTATGTTTTTATTGAGCAAAATAATATATTAAAACTGTTCAATAGGTATGATTGTTGAGTGTTTTTTTGAAAGACCTAAGAACTGTTTTCCAAGATTATGACTTTCTGACCAAATAGCAGTTTAGATTTTGTTACGAGCTGTGTATTGAGGTGTTCCTAGAAGTCATCTCAAGAATTCTATTAATTTATCTTATTATTAAATTTGACGATTAGTATAGTTTCAAACGCTCGAAAAAAAGTTAAAATTTAACAAACTTACAAAATAAATGGAAATAAACATAACTTTCCCATCAGTCCATACTCAAATTGAGAATGAAATTTCTAATTTAACTGTACAGGTGGCAATTGGATTACATTAAATAATAATTTAATAGTTTCAACAATTCGACGAGTAAAATTTAGTCCTAATTGTGAACGCTTTATTTAGATTCTGCTTGTTTATTAGATAATTATCAAGGATGTTAGACACCCTCCAAATTTGTAACTTTCAATATCCGAATTTAAAAATCCATTCGAAATAGTGAACAAATACGATTAACTTACTTCTGAAAGTGATATTGGAATCTAATCAAAGTTATTCAATGTCCGAAAATTCCGATTTTTTTTTTGCTTAAGTACAACAGTGGTAAATTATCAGTACAATTATGCTATAGCTTGTAAGAAAAAGGTGCTAACTTATTTTTGTATTATTTTATTTACATAAGGACATTGTTTTATATCTGCAATAAACGTTTTGATTACAAGTGTTACTTTTTTTTTGGGCAACATACTAACAGATAAAAAAACAATTTTCAAGTTAATTTTCGTATATCATCAACCCAAATATGTCGTCTGCCGGGTCAGCCTCGCTAAGGTTGAAAATTCTTTGCACCATATCCTACTAATATTATAAATACGAATGTTAGTGACGATGTGAGTGAGTGAGTGTATGTTTGTTCCTTCTTCGCGCTGAAACGACTGGACGGATTTGGATAAAATTTGGAACGAATAAAGCTGGTATACCTAGATTAAAACAGACTAGTTTTTAACCAGATAAATTGCATAGTTCCTGCGGGATAGCGATGAACATATAGATCTTAGCTGCCTAGAGTAGCAACGTAAATATGTTTGCAAACAAATTGCTAAGTCTACGTGAAGTCGCGGGCAGAAGCTAGTAGTTCATTTATGTCGATAAGACGTGGCTGTCAAATTAAAAGTAAAATCTTAGCGACATTTTTATTTGATATAGGAATCACTTATTCGTCCGCGCAGAATAATGTAACATAGGCAGCTTGACTTTTCATCCAAATTCGTTTAGCCGTTGTTCAGTAACACTAGCAACTAACAAACAGTACTACTACATTTGCACTTAATGTGTGTGTGTGTGCATTGTAGTGTTCCCTTAAAATATGCTATCTTGTGAGGTGTCAACCTATCTTCCATTTTGTACACAGTACTATGAAATATTCTATGCTCTTAGGAGCAAGGATTACATTTCCATTACAAAGAAGTTAATGCTACAAGCTTATATAAAACAAGAATCAGTCTACAAGATCAAATTGATCTAAAAAGGTGCTGTCCACTCCCAGAGCAGTACCTAAACTCTCTCTTGGTCTCCGTACCTCAGTCTCCAAATCATCCCTTATCGGGTCCAAAGCGTCACATTTAAGTGAGAACATACTAAAACTAGGACTCAACAAGTCAGGCAATAATAACTTATTCGTCGGTGACACATCTACATTAACAGCATTAAAATTTTCCTTCTCTTCAACAATAGTTTCCACATCCTCTTCAATCTTTTTCCTAATTTCTACAGAATTAGCGCAAACCTTCCTAAATCTATGGAGAATTTTCTCTATGGAACGCGGTTTTTTAACTGGCAACGGTATTCTACTTTTAGGCGTAACATTAGATGTATCTACCTCTTCAATAGATTTCTTTGGACCTAGAGAGGTTAAACTAGAATCTCCATCTCCGTTCACACTAGCTGTTAGCGTAGAATTGTTTTCTTTAACTGGAGTTATCACTATACCAGGCACTGGTGTGTTGATTGAACTTGAATCTAAATGTGATGGCGTATGTTTCTGTTCTAAAGACATGACTCCTGATACTTCAAGAAGAGATGGGCTTCTTTCTTGCATGATAGACAGCTTTCTCCGTCTTTGGCTGAACTGCTTCTCTTTGTTCTCAAGTAGGTTTGGCGACGAGTGACAACGAAACAGCCCATTCTCGCTGGAAGTGTTAGAGACATTGAACAAGCCGCCTTTCTTCACCTGGATTGTCGGACGATCTAGTTTAAACTTGTGTTTCTTCGTACTGCTTGATTTTTTATGCGTTGAAAGTAGTCTCTGTATTTGTTGCTTGGTAAAGCCTGAGCACTCAGCGATGGTTTCGTTGCTCCGAGCGTGGACTTGAGAAATTATAGACAAGTTGCAATTGGGATTCGAATTTTGCCTTTCGAAGAACGGCCCCGACGCCAAGGTTCTCAGGAAATCGTCTCTTGAGATTGGGTGCACTAGGGATCGGTTTTGCGGTTTGATAAATGATACGGTGTTGTCAGCTCTGGTCTTTCGCAGGTTGAATCGGTTGTTGTTAATCCCGATCGGGGTGAAGTTGTCAAAGTAGATCTGAGGGTCGCGTTTCATTGAGAGGTCCGAAAGGTCCGGCAGTGGTGGGATTGCAGGGAGCTCCTTCAGTGATATTGACTGGTTGAATGAAACTAATGATGGCTGAAAAAGAGTAAATATTATGTAATTAGTTTATATAACAATATTTATCATCAGGACTATTATTATTATGTATTGTTGATCAAAGCTTTAACTAATAAAATCATACATACATACATACATACATAAATCACGTCTTTATCCCTTACAGGGTAGACAGAGCCTAAGGTGACACGACCCAAAGACCATGTTTAGCATAATTATGGGCATATGGATGGAAAGGGGAATCAAAATCGGTTTTATACAATAAACGTTTCTTATTTCTTATTTCTTAAAACAGTGATGGGTTGCTAGCCACATCGCCTATATAACATGATCCCTAAGATTTTCACCCAATCCCTCGATGGGCTTATACCATCTGTGCGGGAAGAGAAGCAACTGGTACATTCTGTTTTTTCTTTGCTCACAGACCAGCAAGGAAGAATAAAATCATACCTACAACATTTTTGCTTTCTATTAAAGGTCTGTCAAAACATTTTTTTTTGCAATACTGGTCTTATCGTAAGCATTTTTTTTATTCTAGTAATCCTGTTATAGGCGATGCGGCTAGCAACCCATCGCTGTTTTGATTCCCCTTTCCACCTATACACCCACAATCTACCTCACAGTCTACCCCATAAGGGATACACTCACAATCATGTTAAACGTGGCTAGGTCTACCCCATAAGGGACAATAACATGATTCATGTATGTATGTATTTTTTTATCTCTCTCATTCAAAATGTTTATTTTCAATTATGCTAGCAATCTCGAAGTCACTTAGAACGCCCAGTTCACAATAAAAAAAATAGCAAAACATTAACCTCCAATCTGGACTCCGCATTGCCGAGTCTCTCCATCAGGCTCCTCATGGCCACAACCATCTCGGAGTAGCTCTTGTTGCCGTGTTCCAGATACTCATTAAACTGGTACACCCCATCGCCAATCTGCTTGTTCTTCAGTATGTAACTAACGGCAACTATGTATCCTCTGATCAAATTTGGGAAACTCAATTTGTTGTGTTTAACTATGTTTTTGAGAATGTACTTCTGTTGACTGTTCACTTTATCTTGCAAATCCTTTGTGCATATTTCATCAGTGCTGTGATTATACTCTATTGTGTAGGAACCCTTGTCCGCTTCTCCGGTATGCCGTTCTATCAATTCTTTTGTTAAATCCATGGTTTTCGATGCTGATTTGACTATGGGAGACATTTTCTTATCCCAATCTGACTCTAATGTTTCTAGCTCTATATCAATATCTTTTAGCCAATCATCAAAAAATTGAGAAGGCTTGTTCACATTTTTGACTTCTAATATAACTTTTTTGTCTTCCTCATCTAAATTATCACACACAAAACTATCCACCAAATTGTCTATGTACTCTTGTGATTTTAGCTTCAACAATTTATCCTCCATAGATTGAATGCTATCACGGAATAACTTAGCTATTTTCTCATATTTCTTTCTCTTCTGTAAATAATTTGCTAATTTCTTTAGCATAGCATCATTTTCTTTCTCTACAGTCTCAACAAATCCTTGGTCCTGAATTACTGACTTATATTTCTCTGTCATTTCACAGTACAACTTTTTTTGGTCTTTTTTCATTTTGGACTTGAGAATTTTCTGCACTGCCAACTGAGATAGTTGGAACATGAAAACAGTGACTTTGTAACATGCTGGGTTTACTAAATAAGATGACATCACAGGAGAAAGCAGTCCTTTTCCACTGTAATCGGCTATAAAAGCCGATAGTTCATTTCGATAGGCTCTTTCAGTCTTTGTATCATAAAGTGGCCAGGACAGCCCAGCTGACTTGGCTGGGTCCACAATCGATACTAAATAATATGAAAGAGGATTAAATACGTTTTGTGTGAGTTTGTCCAATGCATCTTTGCTAAATAATTGCCTTAATTCCGAAGGCAAAGGCTGTAGCTTGCTTATAATCGAAACATTTAAGAATGTCTCTGTTTTCATATAACTGACTAGATCCCGTTGAGCCGATATAGCCATATTGAACGTTTTTTCACAATCAATTCATAATTCCACTCTTCACTTCCTCAAGGCAGCTTAATTCACAGAATTATTTACGTTCATCTAAAAAGAAGCACAAGCAAGCGAGAACGAGACGAGATGCGAACTTTGATTTTAAATTAATGTCAAACTGACCGTTAATAAGACGCGTTCGAAAAGGCATAATTTATAATCATTGACTAAAGTTTTCTTGAAACTAAAATGTCAAATCATAATCTCTTTATCTAAACATTTTATTTCGTTGATGAAATGTTATTGTTTTATTATTTAAATCATTTTTTATCTTAGTTGTTAGCAAAAAAACAGTCTGATTTTTTTTTGCATGATTCGAAATAGTTGAACGCATGATTTCGTTTAGAAATCACAGATATTTTTTTCTCATTAACGCAGAGCAGAACAAATTGACATGAACACAGAGTGACTTTCAAATTTAAAAATTCTCTTATTATCGTGCGTGAACAAGAACCGGCACCGGTCACAGAAATTAAAATCATAATAGTGCAACAACGCCAAAATGTCTTCACTTACAATTCCGGTAACTACTGATAACGGTCGTAGTAGAAACAGCATCCCTTTGGCGAGTCGTACATCGATAGTAGCTTGTGAATTTCAAGGAGGAGTGATCATCGGATCTGACTCTCAAATAATCACGGGAGAATACATTAACAATCGAACAGCCGATAAATTAATAAAGATTGATGACTTCGTGTACTGCAGTGGTTCAGGTTCCTTGGCGGAAATCCAGTACATCATGGATAACGTGTTATTACAGCTACAAGTACTAAAATTTCATTTGGGTGAATTGTCGGTATTAACTGTAGCGGTAGCCTTTCGTGTGTTTTGCTATAATCATCGCAATAATCTCAACGTAGAAATGGTTATTGTTGGAGTTGATAATATTCATGGGGGACAAGTTTATACGATATCATCGGGAGGCATGATGAGGCGAGAAGCCGTGTCTGTGCTTGGATCAGGGAGTCTTTACTTGTACGGTTACATTGACGCTCATTTTGAAGAAAATATGAGTAAGACACACGCTGAAGAGTTCGTATCGAAGACCTTAGCATTGGCAGTGGCTCGAGATTGCTCTTCTGGTGGAAAAATTCGAATAGCAGTGATTACTAAGGACGAAGTGGAACGATTTGTCGTAAATCCTTAAATATTGCATTTTTATCAATAAACATATTGCCCATTAAGTTGTCGTTTTAATTGTTTTAATTACTGACACATGCTGTAGATATTTGTTTTAGCCCTCTAGGCTGGCAAGGTAACGCATTTGCAATGCTCTAGCTTGTGTTTCGGACATCCATGCCATGGGCAGTGGTAATTATTTACCATCAAGTAATCCACTTGCTCGTTTGCCTCCTATGTTTTTAAATGGTTTTATATATTTTTTTTACGATGTTTAACATTTCTGAACGAATTATGTTTCATTATACGCAGCTGTCGCAGCTACAGCAGCTACTGCAACGAAGCAATAAAATTAAAGATTTTTAATTATTGTGTTGTTTCCATAAAGTGAAAAAAAATATGTTTATACAAAAAAATACCACCAAATCCTGTACAAGCTTTGGAATGAATGAATGATCTAACTTGCTAGGCTTGTGAAGTTTGACATAGAATAGAGACTGTCTTTTTTGTTTACGTATAACGAAACTCCTAACCTCACTTTTCATAACCAGGCTGATGAGGCTGAACGCACCGCATTATTTCGTCCGCGTAGAAAACACGCGTGTTTTTGTTTTTACGGAAAAAATGTGGTGAACTAAAGTAAAAATATATTTCTGTACAAGTCAAAATGGTGTGTGATCTCACAAATTAACTATGTAGCTACTAGTATTCTACTTTGGTGTTGAATTGAAGTAACACGTAAGTTTTTTCACAGAGTAAGCTTTATGTTCTTTACGAACATAGCGCTGGCTTCGCCCTCTTCCAAGTGGCGGAGTTCGAGGAGCTGGCGGCTTTCTTGCCGCAAGTGGAAGAGTCAGTGACGGATTTGCAGCGCTTCAACTCCGTCGTGACCCTGGTCGCATTCCAACCTTTCAAATCAGCGATCACAGCTCTCGAAAATATCAACGCGATATCAGAAGGTTAGTAGACATGTTGTATTTTTCATTTTATTTTGTGATGCCTATGATTTGTATATTTTATGGTGTTTTAGTAACCTTGTACAACAGTGTAGTATGTACTTAAATATTGTAGCATTTGCTGAAACATTTTTTTAATTGACACATGTGTAGCTAAAAGTTGTTACTTCATTATTATGGAATGCTTAATAATGCAACAACCAAACAACAACTGACAACAGGCAGACCATGAGAAAGGCTTTAATAACAATGTAATTAGGGGTCTTAAAGCTAAACAAACTATTGATTACATTCCTTTTTTTTATTTATTTTTATTATCGATGGCAGTTAAGGCTCTTTTTGGTCTGCTTCCGAAAATATGCTATGTTATAAAAAAACAGCATTTTTTAAAAATCTTGATTATATGAGGGTGAGACAGTACCAATGAAAGAAAGGAAAGTAACAGTGTAATAAAGCACATATCCAGAATTTTTGCACCGTTTCCTTTCAGGTATCATTCCGGAAGACTTGAACCTGTTCCTGGAAGGGGCTCTGCCGAAGCGCAAGAAGCGGGGGAAGTGCACACTCGGCGTCGCTGACCCTAAGCTGGCTGCAGCCATCGGGGAGGCCCTCGAAATACCATGCTCGCATATTGGTGCTGTACCAGAGCTCATCAGAGGTGCATTACTGTTTATACCTTATTTTGTTGATTCTTAATCCATGCTTGTTGGCACCTGAGAGCAAAGGAAAAACAGAA
Source organism: Pandemis cinnamomeana (assembly GCA_932294345.1). NCBI lineage: Eukaryota > Metazoa > Arthropoda > Insecta > Lepidoptera > Tortricidae > Pandemis > Pandemis cinnamomeana. The sequence continues at coordinate 2,384,847 of OW028724.1, read as the reverse complement.
TTTACTAGTAGCTTCTCTTCCTGCGCAGGTGGTAAAAGCCCATTGAGGGAATAAGGAATCATGTTATAGGTGATGAGACTAGCAACCCATCACTATTTTAATTCCCCTTTTCACATATATGTGCCTACAATCATTGCCTACATAGCTTTTAGGTCTTCTGTCTGCCCCATAAGAGATAAGATATGATAGTCTACTTGTTTAATTGTTTTTCAGTGTTTGTCATGTTTATTATTAATGAGAAATGCATATTGTACCTTAAACTTGTGATAAGTACACCTTCAGTGAACAGTTTTTTTTTTTTATTTTTTTATTTATTAAGAAACAAACAGTCGCATAGGTACATAAACTTACTATGACAATGAGTGAAAATAGACCTATAGTTTCCTTAGTTGTAAATAATACAAGTACATGGCACAGCAACAAAACAAACAAAGTAGGCAAGTAGTAGGAATGTCTACACAACATAGATACATGTTGTATGTAATCGTTACCATACCAAAAACACATGAAACGTTGGTTACAGGACAAACAGAATGTACAAAGGTGGGGTAATCCCTAAAAAAGGATCTCGCCGGTAACCTTTGATAAAAAGAAAATATATTTTTTTTTTTTTACAAAAAATAGCTTAAAAGGCACTAACAAGCTAGAGAGCCTGCTTAAATACATCTTTTATTGACTTTAACGTGCAGTTAAATATATCGATGTCCGTGATTCTTACATTATTATCAAAACCTTTACAAGCACGCTCAATAAATGCATTTCGAGCATAGCAGGTACGACTTCGGGGTATCGCGAAAAGATTTTTTTTTCGACAATGACGTTCACGTCTACGGGGAACTCTAATGTTAATCTTATGTAACAATGTGGGGGCTTCTAAATGACAGTGTAGAATTTTGAAAAGCAGGGTAGCATCAACGCAATCACGACGGTCACTAAGTGGCTGGATGTTATGGCGTCTACATGAGTCCGCATAATCCCGGTGAAAGTGTCCAGTTCTGAAATCGAGCGACCTTACGAACTTTTTTTGGACTCTTTCTATTCTACTAATATGTACAGAGTGAAATGGTTTCCAAACTGCACAGGCAAACTCAAGATGGCTCCGAACAAAGCTATTATATAGAATTTTGTAAGTCGAAGAATTTTTAAATGGCTTACCTATACGCAGAATAAAACCTAGTTGCTTATATGATTTTGATAAAACTTTATCAACGTGAGGATTGAAAGTCAATTGATTGTCCAAAATGACACCAAGATCTCGAATTTGTGTAACTCTACTTAGCTGTTTATTTGATAACATGTAAGTGTAATTTATAAAATTTTTCTTTCTTGTAAAAGTAATAACATTACATTTGTCAAGATTTAAAAAGAGTTTGTTACATTCACAATAACTAATTAGATTATTTAAATCATCCTGTAATCTTTCACAATCTCTAACACTTTTAATAATTTTAAATATTTTGGTATCATCTGCATAGAGTAGTACATTTGAATGCTGTATGTGTTTTATGATGTCATTTATGTATAGCGTAAAAAGTAACGGGCCCAGGTGGGATCCTTGAGGAACCCCAGAACTGACTGACCTACACTGTGACGTATAGCCCATAAGAACGACAGACTGGTTCCTATTCTCGATATAAGACTTGACCCATCGAAACAGATCACCGTGTACACCGAGTTGCCAAAGCTTCTGTAATAATGTAAAATGACAGACTTTATCAAAGGCCTTGGCAAAATCGGTGTACACAGCATCTACAGAGAAACCATCATCCATCGCCTCCAAAACTTCATCGGTGAAAGTCAACAAATTACTATCGACAGAACGGCCTCTATAAAACCCGTGCTGATTAGGAATAATATGGTGGCGCACTGTAACAAAAAGTTGATCAGTAACTATTTTTTCTAAAATTTTGCCAAACTGACACAATTTAGATATTGGTCTGTACTTCTCAATATCGTTACTGAGAGAGCCCTTAGGTACAGGAGTAATCCATGCCTGTTTCCAGATCTTAGGAACGCACCCTTCCTTTAGTGATTTCTTGAAGAGGATAGTAATAGGGGAAGCTAGGGAGAAATAACAACTTTTTATTAGTAGGGGATGTATTCCATCCGGCCCTGCGCCCTTGTGGACGTTGACCGTCTTCAGATACTTTGAAACAATATCAACACTTATTTCGATGGAATTTATATCAACTAAGGGGTTACTAGGTTGCTGTTTAATTATGTCGACTGTGTTAACATTGCTTTCTTTCTCATAAACAGATTGAAAGTGACTATTAAATAAGTTACAAATTTGTTCTCCGTCAGAATAGGATGTTCCCCTATAGTACATTGTTTGTGGTATTTTGTTTTTATTGAATACCGATTTCACGTAAGTCCAGAAAAATTTTGGATATTCTTTTATTCTTTGTTCTGTGTAAGATAAATAACTATTGTAACATTCCGTCTCCAATTTCTTAGCACGTTTACGTAAAATTTTAAAAGTCTGATAGTCCAATGGATTACCATATGACTTCCATAACTTATGATATTTGCGCTTTTCTCTTAATACCTTTATCAATGACTTACTATGCCAGACGGGTGCAGAGGACGACTGGCTTATGTTTCGATGAGGAACGTATTTCTGTATTAAATCATTTAATAAATTATAAAATTGAGAGGTTGAATCCTCCATATTTAATCCCTTAAAGAAACCATCCCAGTCTACCAATGACAGTTCATTATTAATTTTATTAAAATTGGCAGAGTGAAAATTGTAAGTGACCTGAGTAGCCGGTATGAGATGAGACACATAATAATTCAAATATAAATCAAGACATAGTGATTTATGGTGAGTATCTTCTGGAGTGAGTGGAAAATCACAGGCAACGACGTTACACTCAAAATTACAGATTATCAAATCAAGAATACGATTATTAATATTAGTAATAGAATTATACTGATTTGATCCAGTATAAGATAAAAAATCCTGCATTAGACGCGTTCCAAAGCTGCCACTCGATATCAATTGCATTCCAGAAGAAGAGCACGGAAACCAGTTGGCTTCAGGTATATTAAAATCACCGGTAATTAAGAAAAATAGACTAGACATTCATTTAAAAAGTCAGAACACAAGTGCAATTGATAGATACACAGGTGTCAGCTCAAAGAGCTGCTAGTGTATTATTTTAAATAAATAATAATAATAATATTGCCTACACAACAACAAGGGTGAAGGCAATAACTACTTTTTTAAAACATCAAATACTATTGTCCTCATATTTTTAACCTACTTAAAAAAAAATCAGCACAAGGTTATTAACCGATTTTGTTTATTCATTTACTAGCTTTTGCCCGCGGCTTCGCACGCGTGAACCTTGAGCATTTCCAAGAAGCTAGCAATTAAGCAAGTGAGCAACCAAACATGCATGCAAGTATGCAAGCAGGCATGCAAGCAGGCATGCAAACAGGCATGCAAGCAGGCAAGCAAGCATGCAAGCAATCGTGCAAGCAAGCATGCAATCAAGCTTGCAAAGCAAGGACTCAAGCAAGCATGCAAGCCAGCCCCCGCATTGCCCCGCTGCCTTAATTTTTCTGAAACTGTATATGTTGCAGGATTTTTATAAAACAAACCTAACCTAACCTATAGGGCTGTCCTAAAATATATCCTAAATAGCTTTTGCCCGCGACTTCGTACGCGCTAAGATGTAAAATGAAAAAATAAGTTTTTTCCCGTTCCCGTGGAAATTTTGGGGAGTGCTTTCGGAGTACACTTAAAGCCTTTAAAGAAACACACGTTATAAATGTTGAGTCTCTTTCATCCCGTGTTTCGTCTGGAAACGTAAAATCCCGTTTTTTCCCGTCCCTGTGTTCGGAAAATCCTTTCTTAGTGTTCCCCTACACTCCCGAATAAACCTACGTGACAAATTTCAACTTTCCCCCGCTTCTCGTTTTTCCCGTTCCCGTAAGAATTTCACCAAATAAAGCATTTCCCGTAAGAATTTCGAAGAAGAAGAATTTTGGGAAATTATCTCATAATGCTCCCCTATACTCCCCAAGGAACCCACTTGCCAAATTTCAGCTGTCTACGACCAGTGAAACGTAAAATCCTGTTTTTCCCGTTCCCGTGGGAATTTTGGAAAATTCTCTCTTAATGCTCCTCTACACTCCTGAAGCAACCTACATGCCGAATTTCAGCTTTCTGCAACCAGTAAAACGAAAAGTCCCGTTTTTCCCGTTCCCGTGGGAATTTCGGGAAATTCTTTTGTAGCGCTCCCCTACACTCCCCAAGGGAAATTTCAATTTTATACGACCAGTAAAACGAAAAATCGATCCCGTAGAACTTAATACATAAATCCCGTTTTTATCCCGTGGGAATTTCCAAAAAGCATTAAAATATTATTGTACTATCACCTACTTCTATGCCAAATTTGAAGAGTAGTAATTATAGTTCATAGGATTTCGTTAAACTGAATATATAAATCCCGTATTTTTCCTTATCCCGTGGGAATTTCCAAAAATCCTGAAATTAGTTTCTTAGTTTTGTAATCACCTACTTTTGTATCAAATTTGAAGTCTAGTTATTATAGTTACGGAGATAGCGTCACTCGGAGTCGAATATATAATTCCCGTTTTTTCCTTATCCCGTGGGAATTTCCAAAAATCCTTCCTTAGTGGATGCCTACATTGTATAAGGTATCTATGTGCAAAATTTCAAGTCTCTAAGTCCAGTGGTTTGGGCTGTGCGTTGATATATAGTTAAGTCAGTCAGTCAGTCAGTCATTCAGTCAGTCAGTCAGGACTTTGAATTTTATATGTATAGATTTTTTATTTTTCAAAGTTGTTGTTTGAGCTCACAGAGGGAGTACTAAACACCAATTTGGTCATTTTTAGGCATCCGCCACCACTTCCACGCGCTGATCAAGGGGCTGACGCCGAAGGCCTGCAGCGTGGCCCAGCTGGGTCTCGGGCACTCCTACTCGCGAGCCCGGGTCAAGTTCAACGTGCACCGAGTTGACAACATGATCATACAGTCTATAGCGCTGCTGGATCAGTTGGACAAGGATGTTAATACGTTCTCTATGCGGATCAGGTTAGTGAAGAAACAAGAATCATTTTATTATAGCTGGTTAGATTAACGGCATGCAGGAAGTGAAAAAAAAAACATTGCTCTAGTCATCAAGCGTCATCTGTTTGAGTGATGTGTTTGTACGACACAATTACAAACTCCCATGGAACATCTACTAGTAAGTAAGTAAGTAATCTTTATTTGCAATTAAATATGGTATACAATAGATGTCAAAATGAGATATAGTTCACATATTTAGTCAATAATATAACATACAAATTAAACAATATAAATTATCAAAATAGGAAGCACAAGTCCACAATCCATCATTTAAAATAAACACAACTGAATTGCAAACAATAGTTAAAATGAAATGTCAAAAATAAAATTTTAATGTCCAGTAAAATTAAATAAGTTAGAGAAGTCATGAAACAAATCTATTAATAAACACTATAAAACATCATGCGTACAGCCCACACCCTTGGTACTCCATAAATTCCTTAACAGAATGGAAGCACTGTTCTTGTAGCCATTTGAGCAATTTATTTCTGAACTCTAAATGGCAGATCCTGAAATTGTCTGGGTAACTGATTGAAAGTACGGATCGCCATCAGAAAACAATTATTTTTAAACAGTTTGGTGTTTGCTCTAGGTAGTGACAACTTGTAAGAGTAACAGTGCTCACCAGGGAGGGGGAAGGCATTGTTTTTCAAATGATAGGTACTATCAAATGAATCAAATGGATTAAGAATTTTACTTCTTGATTTGTTATGTAAAAGTCTTGATTCATTTGACAGTACCTAACAATATTAAAATAAATGCTACAAACTATTAATATTATTAATTATTATTAACCAACAACCGTACATAATGATATTTTCTCCTTCCCCAGAGAATGGTACTCCTACCACTTCCCAGAGCTGGTGGCCATCGTGCCAGAGAACTATCTCTACACGAAGTGTGCTGAGTTCATCAAGGACCGTAAATCGTTGACCGAAGAGTCGGTGGAGCCCCTCACCGAGATACTGGGCGACTCTGAGAAGGCCCAAGCTATAATTGACGCTTCCAAGATGTCCATGGGCATGGATATATCGCCAGTTGACCTTATTAATATACAGATGTTTGCTGTGAGAGTAGTCAAGCTGAGTGACTACAGGTAAGTTCTAATTAAAATCCAATATCACCTAATAAATAAATAAATAGATAAATATCTTGGGACAAATTACACCAATTGACCCAGCCCCAAACTAAGCAAAGCTTGTACTATGGGTACCAGGCAACGGATAAACATACTTATATAATGTAGATAAATACATACTTAAATACATATAACATCCATAACTCGGGCACAAACATGCGTATTCATCATACAACTGTCTGCCCCTACCGTGATTCGAACCCAGGACCTCTAGCTTCATAGTCAGGGTCACTAACCACTAGGCTATCTGGTCGTCAAAATCATCATTAATAATCATCGGTAATGTCATCATCATCATTAGCCTGAAGACGTCCACTGTTGAATAAAGGCCTCCCCCTTAGACAACTCGCCACCTGCCACCGGTTTCCCGCAACTTTCACGATGTCGGTCCACCTAGTGGGAAGACTGTCAACACTGCGTCTTCCGGATCGTGGTCGCCACTCGAGAACTCTTCTCCCCCAATGTTTGTCTGTTCTACGAGCGGGGGTGAGGGTTACGTAATCCCTACTATCCCTACTAATATTATAAATGTGAAAGTAACTCCGTCTGTCTGTTACCTTTTCACGCTTAAACCGTTCCACCGATTTAGTTGAAATTTGGTATATAGATAGTTTGAGTCCCGAGGAAGGACATAAGATAGTTTCTGTCCCGGAAAATTGCATAGTTCCCGCGGGATAGCGATAAGCGAATTCTGCGCAGACGAAGTCGCGGGCAACAGCTAGTGTATTATATATTAATCATGTCTAATCCTTTTGGGGTAGATAGAGCTTAAGGTAATAAGAACTAAAGGTCATGTTTACTATAATTGTGGGCGTAAAGGTGGAAAGGGGGATCAAAATAGTTGTCCTATCCTATAATCTTTTTTTTTCTCTAAGTATGTAGCCCTGAAATTGCACGGAATCTTCAGTGCGCTCGCTGGGGCATGGCCGGTTTTTGATTTGTTCATTATTCCACCAGGAAACAGATAGCGGAGTATCTGCACACAAAGATGACCTCGGTGGCTCCGAACCTGACCACCCTGATTGGGGACCAGGTGGGCGCGCGGCTCATCTCCAAGGCGGGCTCGCTCACCAGCCTCGCCAAGTATCCCGCCTCTACTCTGCAAATCTTAGGTACTTAATATAACATACTTTAGGTTTCAGTCTAGAGAAACAAAACTTCAGCGTTTATGTGTAATTATAATGGCCAAACCACTTGTATCCAGGCCACAAATACTGTCGATGGTTTCGATTACACCGCTAAACAATAAAAGCTGGTATCATTATTTGACATCTTGACATTTGCACTTGTCAATTTAGTATCCGAGATAAAAGAATAGACTTCACTGACGAGCAAAAATAACGGGTTACTTCCCATGCAACAAGTGTAAAACGGTGCGCGAGTCGAGTCACCTCCGCGTGTGATCAAGAGCTGCGGTTCGTTTTTGGATCCGTCCGGGGGGAAGAGCAGTGCTTGGTCATGTGCACCCTGGGCATCGGGTAATGATTTTCTGGCGGTCTCAGAGGGATGTCATTGACCGTTGGCTAAGAGCCCGACAGGGGGGGGGGGGGTCATTTGACCGCGTTCTACCGTGCAACGTTGCTGACATTTTTGTCACAAGATTTTTGAATACTGTTTTTATTACTTTGACATTCGCGAAGTCATCGCATCGATCGAGGGGGCCATTTTTTTTTTTTATATGAATAGGAAGGCAAACGAGCAAGTGGGTCACCTGATGGTAAGTGATCACCACTGCCCATAGACACCCGCAACCCCGGAGGGATTGCAGATGCGTTGCCAACCTAGAGGACTAAGATGCAATGCCTCTTGTGCCCGTAATTTCCCCGGCTGTCTTACTCTCCAAACCATATTAAAAAAAGAAGAAGTGTATAACGAATTGTTGCCACAGGTGCCGAGAAAGCCCTGTTCCGAGCGCTGAAGACGCGCTCCAACACGCCCAAGTACGGGCTGCTGTACCACTCGACGTTCATCGGGCGCGCCGGCATGAAGAACAAGGGCCGCATCAGCCGCTACCTCGCCAACAAGTGCTCCATCGCTTCCAGGATCGACTGCTTCTCGGGTAAGCACGAGGATATAAGTCTTTTTCTCAAAAATGTCCGTTAAAGTTGTCATTGTTAACTACATACCAGAACAGGAAGTTAATTGTTGCCGGTCAGTCCAAAATTAAAAAAAAAAAAACATTACTGTCGCGCTAGACTCGACAGTAATGTTGCATACAAATTCCATTACTGTCTAGTTATTAACTTTTTAAAAATGCAAATCACCATTATAAAATAAAGGCACAAGACTTAAAACATCAAATTAAAAAAAAGAAAGCTAGTACGACGTGTTTATCTGTGTCTGAAATAGTTTTAGGTGTTCTGGGTAGAAAAATACACTCTTCAAATGCCATTGATAGAAAAAGGCGGCAAAGCAAAATAATTTTCTCAAAGATGCAATGAAATGTTAACCTTACGTTCCAAATAATAGGCCGGGACGTATCACATCGCGGGCGCGGTTAGACAAGTGGTATGTAATGGATTTTCATACAAAATGGCAGGCCTAGGCCTGCAAAGCGATCGTCTATTGTTTCATGTGCCACAGCATCATGACGTTTAGTTTATAGGTCATTTTTATTATTATTCATCCCTTTTGGGGTAGGCAAAGGAAACAGGGTCCATACAGCCAAGTCTTTATTGGTCAATGGCATCATGATATTCAGCTTTAAAAAAAACATAAGCAATATTTGCTTTCTTTGCAATTTTAATTACATAAAAACAAAAATTACATAAAAAACGATACATAATTAACATATAAGATTAATTTTAAATTGAAACCTAACTAGGTACAGAAATATTTAAATCTCATTTCATTGTCATCTTAATATCAGCGGTGTAAACGTCAGCACAATCAGCGTAAAACGAAACGTACATTTAAAAAAAAAACACATTTTGGTGGGAAAATAAAAAAACACTAATCTTTTGTTCATTGTTGATTTTGATAAATTTTAAATATGAGTTCCGACGAAAATAGTGACAGAGAAATGTATCAAATTTAAACAGGGTAGGTCTCAGTCGTCACAATTGACAAGTGTCGTTTTTTTTTAATTATTGTAATTATAAAGCATTGACTACAATGCCATGAAATTTTGTTTTCTGGTTTAGATTTTAGTTGCCTTACAAATAAATACTGTGTTTTTGAAGTTTTTTATTTATTTCATTGCATGTTTGAGAAAAGCACTATACAAGCCTCGGCCGGGACAGGGGTTGCCGGCCTCGTACCATGCCGGCCTCGTGTACCACTCGGCCGTCAAACTTACTCGGCCTGCAACCCCTTACTTCCCGGCCTTTGCAGTAATGTACTATTTCATTATTTTATTTTCATTTATTTTTGTTGTTGTTTTATTTTCGATTTTTGAGAAAAGCACTATACTTGCCTCGGCCAGAATAGCATTGCTGGCTTCGTATTATTAAACGGACTCGCAAGCTCGTCCGTTCAAACCAATACTCAGCCAGCAATTGCCTACTTCCTGGCCTAGACAGTAATGTACTATTAACATTGTACCGGAATATTTTAGAAGGTTGGGTAGACTGAACACTCCTGTACAGATGTTTCACTACATACATCACACAGTTACATACAGTTCACAGTGGCCGCGTCAGGTCACATTACGCGCCGGCCGCGTCGCAGCTCACGTGTCACGGTCGCCATGTGGCGGGGCGTGTAATAAGAGAAAGAACCGTCTTTGCTGGATACTCATTTAATTCTAAATCAACTTACCTACTACACATGTATTTAAAGGCTAGAGAATACCACTACACACAAATCACGTCTCTATCCCTTACGGGGTAGACAGAGCCTAAGGTAACAGGTACCTACAAGCCACATTTAGCAAGATTGTGGATGTATAGGTGTAAAATGGAATCAAAATAGTGATGGGTTGCTGGCCTCGTCGCCTATAACATGATTCCTATGATTTTCCCCCATTCCCACGATGGGCTTTTACCATCTGCGCGGGTAGAGAAGCAATTGGTACATTCTATGTTTTTTCTTTGCTCCCAGACAAGCATGAAAGAATGTTGGATGTTTCATTGGTACTATCAAATAGATAAATAGAGATTTGTAGCTAGTAACAGATAGAAAAATTCGAAGGCTTACCCACCTGCTATGGGTGGTGTAGGGGTAGCACGCGTCACGGAATGACGAGGTTCCGGGTTCGATTCCCGGCCTTTACTTTTCGGATTTTTCTGTGTTCTAATTTTCAGTGTCGTTAATAAAACAAAAAGTAGACTATAATTTTTATCTGTCTGGTATGTATGGATGTGTTCATTTACCTATGTCTGTGTTCGCTAATCTCTGATATTGTTGGACCGATTTAAATGAAATTTTGCGGTACCTTGTATCCCTGGTCAATATTTTAGATATTTTTAGTCCTGGAAAATTAAAGAGTTCCCGTGGGATAGCGATAAACATGTCAAAGGTCGCAGCTGCCTAATGTGAGTGATTCTACGCGGACGAAGTCGCGGGCAGAAGCTAGTTATAAATATTATTATGTATATGCACACTTTGATCTATCGTATAGTAGTACTTCTACATGCGGTAATAACAGATGTGCTAAATCAAATGCTGTTATCCACATGCTTTGTCCGGCTTGGACTTAGGATGTTATAAATATGCTACAATACTTTTTAAACATAACATTCCCTGAGCGGTACGATTAGGGATCTTTAAAAAGCGAGCCTTCCTGTTCTTGAAAGGGCCGGCAACGCACCTGTGATTCCCCAAGTCTTGCAGGTTCCCTGGGCGATGGTGATTACTTTCCATCAGGTGACCCGTCTGCTCGTTTGCCCCCTCTTATATAAAAATGAAATAAAATAAATAAATACGTGGTCTTTAGGTCTTGTTAGCTTGAGCTCTGTACCCCGTAAGGGATAAAGACGTGATTTATGTATGTACAGTACAATACTTTATGTACCGTTATCTTTAGGGTAAATAATATATATTATACTTAAGAATGTATTATACATATAAACCTCTTGAATCACTATCTATTAAATAAAAAAACCGCATCAAAATCCGTTGCCTAGTTTTAAAAATTTAAGTATACATAGGGACAGACAAACACTTTGTTTTATACTATGTAGTGATGATGTATGCTCTATGCACTCTTTATTAGATTTGTTTAAAATGGTTGGTTACTCCACAGAGGCCCAGACGACAATATTTGGTGAGAAACTCCGTCAGCAAGTCGAGGATCGCCTGAAGTTCTATGAGACGGGTGACATCCCGAAGAAGAATATAGAGGTGATGAAGGAGGCAATGGAGGAAGCGCTCAACGCCACTCAGGAGTTGGACGCCAGCGCCAAGAAGAAGAAAAAGAAGAAGAAGAAGGTAGAAGCTATGGATGAGGATTAGTGATAAGTTGATTTGCGCAATAAAGGTATTTGTGTAACGAATGGCGTTTTTTATGGAACCCTACACACACACACACACACACACACACACACACACGCACACACACACACACACACACACACACACACATTTCACGTTTATATCCCTTACGGGATAGTCCCAAGGGACCCCATGCTTAAAAATTCCTACTACATACTTCATTCCTTACGGGGTAGACAGAGCCCAAGGTAACAAGACCTAGGCCACGTTTAGCACGATTGTGGGCGTATAGATGGAATAGGGAATCAAAATAGTGATGGGTGGCTAGCCGCATCGCCTATAACATGATTCCTAAGATTTTTGCCCATTCCCTCGATGGGCGTTTACCTGCGCGGGTAGAGAAGCAACTGGTACATTCTATGTTTTTTCTTTGCTCCCAAACCAGCATGGAAGAAAATTTCTGTTTGAACTAAAGTCAAGAACAAAAATTTTACTTGGAAGCTTTGTTTTTAGTGTTCTGTACCCAAAGGCTGATATCGGAACCTGTCCGGCTAGCACGACAGCGCGCGAGAGTCGCATCGCGCGTGGGATACACTACCTGCCTCTTTCTATAACGGACAGTAAGAAAAAGACGGTAAAGCTATGTCGCGCGCGACGCGACTTACGCGCTCTCTTTCTAGACTTGCTGATACTAAGACTTTTGTAGAACGAATACAAAAATTGGTTGACCCGACCGAGAACACTGGTCGGCGGTTGGTCCCTAATAATGACCCGTTTTCAAAGCAACATTGATAAGGTTGACTAAGCCCCTATAGTTGCCTATTTCCGCCACGGCGTGCGCTGTGATCGTTGTCTATACCCCACCATACAAAATTACCGTCCATTTACCGGCACGTATCGATATCGTAACCTTAATATCAGTTAAAAGTTATCTCGATGATAAAGATAAGGTATAGTGCGTATTTCCAAATATTAGATTACAACTATGATTTGTTGTGATAAGTTTCCCGTTTATTATAGGTAGGTGAAGTATATAAATGCAGTACCTAGAAATGAGAGCGTTAAAAGCATGGAAGGTGTATCACTGAAAGAATCAGGAATAGTGTGATAAGGGAAAATGCTGGAGGCCGATTTTGAAAGCACATGTGTGAAAATACCACTCGAAAGTGGTAAAAAATTGTGTTGAATTTGAAAGACGAGTAGCATAGAAGACAACCACAGCTCTCATTAATCTTGTGAACTAGTCAAAACTTTGATTAGAGCGTACTTTTGGAGATTGCTGATACCACTTTTCAGGGGACTTTCAAGTGATGTGTTTTCAAAAATCTGGCCTTGTATGAAAGATGTAGTGACTAGGATAGAGAAAAGTATGCTTAGTTGGTTTGGTCACGTCGAAAAAAAGGTTAACAAAACAGATTTATACGTGGAGTGTGAATGGGTGCGAGGGGAAGGCCTAGATCAGGGGTGGCGAACCTTTTGTGGTGGACGTGCCATTTTTTCACAAATAAAGTAATAGTTGCCTCTGACCTGTCATCAAAGACCCTATTGTCTTAAGAGTGTGTTGTTATTTTACCATCATATGACCACATTGCCCATTTTCATAATAAAAGAATCTTAAGTTGGTGATTTAATGGACAAAAATAAACCTTTTTTTAATAGAGTAAGATCCCAGAGCGATCAGACATAACTTATTTTCTGACGAATGAAACCTTAAGTTTTCAGTAGCGTCTCGTGTGCCTTGAATACCTACGCGCTTGTGAAAACTTGCCGAGTGACACCTGGGCAGGTACACACAGCAAAGCTATTCGGTAAGCACGATAGATACGGCGCGAGCGTGCGTAGGTGCTTACCTGATTATTTTGCGTGTGTACATGTCTGATTTTTGAATATGTTATTGAAATATTTATTTAAAACTATATTCAATCAGTCAGACAAATCAGAGTGACCAAACAACCCCTAAGACAAAAATATTCAGTCAGAAGTATGATCCTGCTTACCGATTAGCTTTGCTGTGTGTACCTGCCCAGGTGTCACTCGGCAAGTTTTCACAAGCGCGTAGGTATTCAAGGCACACGAGACGCTACTGAAAACTTAAGGTTTCATTCGTCAGAAAATAAGTTATGTCTGATCGCTCTGGGATCTTGGACTATATTATTGGCGTGCCCAAATTATTTTGAAGCGTGCCATTGGTTCGCCAGCCCTGGCCTAGACGGACGTTCCGTGACCAAACTGAGGACGTTTTGAAAAAAGGTCAGGTCAACAGTACCCTAAACCGACGAGCATGATGGATGAAGCGAAAGAGGTGCCAGGATCGTAGCAAGTGGAACAAAGGTCTCTGGCTACCCCAGTGGAAAAGAGGTGTGGCGGTGAGTAAGACGGTGGTAGCAATCTGGACAGACACTTCACAAGGAGCTACTGGGTGCGTAACGATGTATATAAAAATTTTTGGTATAATATTAGTAGCAATAACGCTCATTTGATATAATTATTAAATCATATAACAACACTTAATATATTTACATATGACATAATTATCATTTCTTATAATGATCATTTGATATAATATCATTTAATATAACATTCTTTAAGTATAATGCTTATTTCCTATAATGAACTTATGGTATAACGTTATTTTTATATAAAATACAACAATTGGCATAACCATTATTGATATAATGTATTAGAGACATAATCACAAAACGAACTGCTATCAAAAAGTAGGTTAGGTTAGGTTTAAACTGCGTCCCCCAACAAAAACGAACTGCTATAAAAAATATTTTTGTATATAAAATGAGCGTTATACCATATAATCGTTATAAGAAATAAGCGTTATACCGAACGATAAATATACGAAATAAATTTATATATTTTAAAATTATACCAAACGTTTATTATACACAATGAGTGATTATACCCTTTGAAATTATATCAAATGTTGATATATCGATAGAAAATATATTAAATATTTTTATATCAATCATTACACACCCGGAGCTACTACCCGCAAAACATCAGTATTGAATCGCATTGATAGAGATACTCTATACACTACGGTACCTCTTAAACCCACTTCAGAATAACAATTTGTGAAGTATTTTATTTGTCCCTTTAGTATCTACAATTGTCAGGCTCTAAATTAATCCCGTGTGGCCATTATCTATACATATATATTACATACGCACGTACGTACGTGCGTACGTGATACGTATTATTATATACGCACACACGCATGCGCGCACACACACACACTTTCTAATTATTCTTGTGTTTTGAGTACTTCCTTGGCACTCGCGACATAGACCCAGAGTCTAGTGCGAAGGCTGCTGTTTCTCTTACCGCATAAAATGTCACTTCCATGCAACTGGAAGCAAAGAAAAAACATAGAATGTACCAGTTGCTTCTCTTCCCGCGCGGATGGTAAAAGCCCATCGAGGGAATGGGCGAAAATCATAGAAATCATGTTATAGGCGATGCGGCTAGCAACTCATCACTATTTTGATTCCACTTTCCACCACTACGCCCTCAGTGTCTTGCTAAACGTGGCTAGGTCTTGTTGCCTTAGGCTCTGTCTACCCCGTAAGGGATAAAGACGTGATTTGTGTATGTGTATAAAATGTCATCTATCTATCTCTATGTAACAATGTGTCCTTGTTATGCACTTTGTAACTTCTGTGGTGAAACAAAGTTTTCTTATATAGCATATATAAAATATAGTATAGGATGGAATAGAGTATCAATAAATTACATTCTTTAGATTTGTATCTAATACTCGCCTTATCATCATCATAATATGATATTATCAATCATCCATTGTTGGACATATAGGCCTCCCCACAGACCTCCGGTTGGAAGCGGCTTGCATCCACCTTGAACCCGCGACGTATAGCTACCTTGAAGAAGTACTCACTCCTGAGTACGGGGAACGACATAGCCTCGATCTCGTCATTCCTAATCAAACTGGGGGGGCAATTACATGCGTACATACACACATAGACAAATCACGTCTTTATCCCTTACGGCAGGGGTGGCCAACAGGTCGATCGCGATCGACCGGTCGATCGCGACTGTTAGTCCAGTCGATCGCGGCAAGGCAAAAAATATAAATATGTGGACCAGACTGCGCAACGTAATCACCAATTGGGATTGTCTAAAAAAAAATACCTATCCTTTTTATATTTTTTTTGTGCAGAATAGTCAATTATAAGAAACCAATTTCAATATTTTCTCATATAACTCGGTATTTTTTTCACTATTAATTATTGAAAGTATTTTGGTTGATGACGTCAGAGTTTCCATTGCCGGTGCCACACATCTGCTTATTGGATAAATTGATCATAAAACGTATGTGAAGCGCCGCCATTAACGTCTTTTCTATCTGTGGTGAAGTTGGCAAACTGTCATTAGTATCAATGTCAACATGATTCAACAATAACACAGGAAGATTTACGCGATCTTCTCCTATGAATTTTATATTTTCACAATCGTTACACATACCATAACATTCTGCGCGAAGCAGAAAGGTCCATAAACACATACCAGGTATGATCGAGACAAAACAGGACCCGGAAATAAGACAGTAAACTCAGTAGGCGAAAGTAAACCGAGAAACGTAATATTTTCGCTCTCCATTAAAATATTTAGCGGAAAATCTTTCATGTGAGCGAAGCACATCGCTGTCCGGTTACACTTTTGCCTAATTATCTACCGAAAGTGCTTCTAAATCTAAACTATAATACAACAATATGAAAGTAAAACAGTGGAAAAAACAAGAATGACAGTAACAAGATTGCCCATTTGCTTGTCATCTGTCATAAGATGAATGAAATGTCAGATTGCGGGTCCAAATTGAACTCCGTAGTATAATACACGCGTAAATAGCATAGAATTTGTAACCTTTGCAAATAAAGTACATTTTGGACCGTCTACATCATGTCTGGGAATGTCAAATGAAGGTCATTGCTTATTTTTCATGTAATAAATTCATTATAGCAAAATAAAATAAAGTAAATACAGAAAACGATTTAAAAAGCATTTATCTCGAAATGGTTTTCGATTTACTATACATTGTAAAAAAATAGACAATCCCAATTGCTGACTTAAGGTTTCATGAAGTATGTAATTGGTAGATCGCACAAGGATTCGTTAGTAAACAGGAGATCTTGGGTCTAATCAAGTTGGCCACCCCTGCCTTACGGGGTAGAGAGCCTAAGGTAACAGCTACCTACATGCCACATTTAGCAAGATTGAGGGTGTATTAGGTGGAAAATGGAATTAAAATAGTGATGGTTACTAGCCTCATCGCTTATAGCATGATTGATTTGCGCGGGTAGAGAAGCAACTGTAACATTCTATGTTTTTTCTTTGCTCCCAGACCAGCATGGAAGAAACCGAAGTTATTTCATTCGTGGTCAGCGATGGCTTGAGGCTCGTCTCCACGATTGAAAAAACAATGAACGTTCGATTTGTAAACGTCGAAATTAGCTTCTTACCAGTCAGACTGATGAGATGTCCTACCTATTCCTACTCTATTCCTACATTTAACCGGGTCATTTCGTCCATCCACCTTGTTGGACGTTTAACGAGGGGTGCGAGTCGGGTTACCTTCACGAGTGGTCAAGAGCTGCGGTTCCTTTTTGGATCCGTCCGGGGGGAAGAGCAGTGTTTGATCCGGTGCACTCTGGGCAACGGCTAATGATTTCCTGGCAGTTTATGAGGGATATCATTGACCGTTGGCTAAGAGCCCGACAGGGGGGAGGGGGGTCTTTGACCATTACCATTACCGTACAACGTTGCCGACATTTTGTCACAAGATTTTTAATCATATTTTTGTTACATTGACATTGGCGCAGTTGTCGTCGCTATAACGACTTGGAACGCCACAAATAAGAAGAAGAAGAAGAAGAAGAAGAAGAAGAAGAGGACGTCTAACGCTGAACTTGCCGATCCGCGGTCTCTACTCGAGAACCTTTCTACTCCTTTATACTCGCCTATTTTATAATGTTTATTCAGTTACTGTAACAATACAATACAATACAAATACTCTTTATTGAACACCAAAAATCAGTAAAAAACAATACAGAAACAAAGAACAAAATAGACAATAGGCGGTCTTAACCAGTGGCGTAGCTAGGTAACCAAGGGCCCTGGTGCAAATAAAAAAAATGGGGCCCCACTACTATCTTAACTGTACGTCTAGCACGAAAGCGTACAAAAGTCGCGTCGCGCGCGAGTCAGATTGCCCGTCTTTTTCTTACTATTCGTTTTAGAAAGAGATGGGTAATCTATCTCGCGCGCGACGCGACTTTCGTATGCTTTCGTGCTAGGCATACTGGTTACGTTTTAATAATAATAGTTCGATCGAGATTTTCTGGTAAGGATTCGAGGGCCCTCCGAGCTTGAGGGCCCCGGGGCACTGCCCCGCCTAGTCCCTTGGTAGCTACGCCACTGGTCTTAACCCTGGCATGCTAGCTCGTGTTTATTTTTTTGGTGACAAACGAGCAAGTGAACACCACTACCCTTGGACACCCGCAACACCAAAGGTTTTACAGATGCGTTTCCAGCCTAAAGAACTAATGGGATATTAGATATGCCACTAATTTTATTGATTCTGTTAGTCTCTAAGCTGGACCGCAGTAGCGCAAGCACTGCTGCTTGCCGACAGGATTAGCCAGTATAAGATGTGTAAGGGATTTAGCACTGTTTTACCATCGATTAAATTGATTTTTGACCCACTGTGGTACCCTCTCACAGTAAATGTCAGTGACGTTACATTGAATTGACAAGGAAACTCACGTGACGCTTACTGTGAGAACGTTCTACGATGGGTCAGGAATCAAATGGATACGTATACCCTCATCAGAGAAACTAAGCTGCATGAAACTTGACTAGTTTAATCGCTCAGTGCGTTAGTTGCTAGTTAATAATTAAATATTATTTTAGATAAACGCCGTCCAATGTTTCCGGAGATTATTGTTAGCTCAAAACAAACTTAACGCGGCCGAAGTAAACACCTGTGGTGGTAAACACCACTGTCCAAACAGAGTTAACTAAAAATATAAACCACATTGTCTTCACTGCACGAGTCATAAAAGCGTGTAAGTTCTATACAATAAAGTTCAAACTAGTACTGGCAAATGGCACAACATTGTTATAATTTTAGCGTAAGTAGGTGTAGGTTGAATGTAATTTGAATTTATTTGGCCAGTGTTCCAAAATCAAGCGCGGATGCTGCGCGCGTCGAGCGCCAATGAGAGCTCGTTACATAATTTAAAAATCGAACACATCACTGCGTTCGATTATTCCAGTCCAGCCAGTGTGTGATATCAGTGGACGTGCTTTTGATTTGTTTTTTTTTAAATTGTCATTTTTATTCTGTGGTGAGTTTATTACGTAATTTTAATAGGTTTTTGTTTTTATTAATAACATTTAAACAGATTTAAATTTGATTATCCACCGCTGGTTTATAAGAATGCGGATTAGCGTGTTTATACAGCCGTTTATTTACATATTTATTAGTAAGAACACGGGGCCAAGTTCGATATTGTAAAATATCATTATTATTGACGTTTCGCATTATAATTTAATCTTAGCATATTGTGTTTGGTGTGTATACGTACCATTTGTTGCGAGAAATGGATAAAATAATATAAAGGGAAGGGAAAGGTGCTATTTCCATCGGGAACGATACTAAATTTCGTGTTTATTTTTAATAACGCCGAGAATCGGAATTGTACAAGAATGCGAAGGCTAAACGAAATATTGGAAAAGTTGCCAGTTTTTTTGTCGTTAAAGTTTGTATTGCTAGAAATTTAATCCGAAGGGTAGTTTGGTTTCAGTTTCAATATTATACAACCGTAGTATTTCTTTATTTGTTTTTGTTTGTTTCTAGTGTACTTTTAGGATCTTTAACAATAATAGTGTGGACTAATAATTTATCACCTACTTAATTAAGTACTTGTTAGATCAAGTTTTTTTGTGGTCGTACCCGTATAACAAATCTAGGTATGTAAATACAAGATGTTTTAACTTTTATTGTTCTGGATATTTCGGCTGGTCTGTCATTTTGACTGACCACTCATGTAAAACTTTTAATCGTAATTCCTGATTCAAAATTCAGCCACTTAGCGAGCAGCGAGGGAAACATTCGAAAACCACAGTTTAAAAAATCTGAATAAATAAGCGTATGCGTATTCAGTCAAACCAACCCGACAGCCTGCTAGAGTACCCATTCCAGATTAATTTTACGACTCAATCTAAACGGATCAGTTTTTATTTTTTAGATCGCAACCTGAAAATCACTGCTGATAATAAGCAATCTAATCTTCCTAATCTTAGTTACAGTATATCCATGTAATAACAATATACGTAATATCATCAACGTATCGGAAATTATTACTTGCCGATATTCGTTTTTATTTTTACTGTTAAAATTCGGTCCAGCTAAAAGAAACAAGCTACCCACAAGTGTAATTGTATATCTCTTCGTTTTAAGCTTTATAATCAACCATAAATTGACCCGTAATAACCCTTTAACAATATTTTAATTTTGCTTAGTTGCCATGTAGAAAAAAAATCTGAATTAATATAAAATCGACATGATGCAGGCTGAATCCTGAGTTAGGCACAGAAAAAAAAGATCGTTGCGCTCAAAAGCATTATACGGATACGGAGACAGAAGTGTTCCGCAATTCGAAATTCAAAGTCCTTCTCTAACCGTCCCTCACACTTTAATTAACAGTATTTTTGTAAATGGAACTTTTTAATTTCGAATTTCAGAGGTACAAGGTACAGTCAGCGTCATATATAGTTTGAAGCATCTAAGTTGTCCAAATAGTCCGGTAGGTAGGTACACCATAAAAATAGTATGATTTGTCAAACATTTTGGTCACCTTGGATGCCTGATACTATATGACGCTGACTGTACGACTGTTTACGCTCCTCGTACTAAAACTAACCAAAGGCATTCGTTACTGGTAGTACGTACAGCTATCAATAAGTACTATGATGCCCATAGAGCATTTATAACAGGAGACGACGCGCTCTTTTCCCTTCGCCTATAAATGTTACACGACCAAGTTGACCGTGAGAATTGTTTAGTCGTATGCTTGTTGTGTTTCTAAGGAAGTAAGAGATACATTTAATGACACAAACAACATTAAAAATGTACTTGTGTAACTAATCTAATAGGCGAACGCACGCAACGGATCGGCAAGCGCAGCGTAGGACTTCCACTAACGAGATGGACGGATGACCTGGGTAAAGTCGCGGGTCCACGGTGGATGGAAGCTGCTTCCAAACCGAGGCAACTGGGGAGGCCTAAGTCCAACAGTGGACGTCATACGGCTGATTAGATGATGATGATAAACAAATAAGCAGTTGCCGAATAGCGCGAATACTTAACAATGCTGCTGCGGCAATTTTTGGAAACACATCACTTACTAGGGTGCGCTTGGATTTATGTTTGCACACAGGCGCTACATGGATTAGAGACGCCTCTGTTAATTACCCTATTAATCTAGTCCAACTATTTTTTTAGCAATAGGACGGTACTTTCAAAAGATGAGCTTTTAATAATCGTGCGTGGCCATCTGTCATTTCGTTCTTTTTGGACATCCGTCCTTTTGAATTATGACGGCAGTGCGTCCACACAACATAAGTTTAAGGCAACTCCAGTAGCAACTGCTACGTGTAAATGCCTGCCAGTTTTGTATTAAAAATAAACGAACAAGCGGTGACTGTCGAAATGATTATTAACATTGACAGCGGCTACTTTATTGAGAACGACACCTTTGATTACAATGTTACTCTGAATTGGTCGTCACTTTTACAGCCAACTGAGCGAGGGAGATGACAGTCATGCGTAAATGCATTCGTTCATTACAATGCACCAATGTTCTTCCATGCTGGTCTGGGAGTAAAGAAAAACATAGAACGTGCCAGTTGCTTCTCTTCCCGCGGTGATAAAAACCCACCGAGGGAATCGGCGGAAATTTTAGGAATCATGTTATAGGCGATGCGGCTATAGCGACCCTATTTTGATTTCCTTTCCAATACGCCTACAATTATGCTAAACGTGACCTTTAGGTCTTGCTACCTTAAGTTCTGTCTACCCCTCAAGGGATAAAATACTTTATTTATGTACGTGTGAACATATAGGTACGGCCTGCAGCTCCCATTGAAGACCTAATAGATGTTGATCATAAACTTATTGCTCCAAGACTATATCAACAGACAGTGTCGTTGAAAAAACGTGCAACCATTGTATTTTCCTTCATTTAACCTTTCCTGTATCATTGCTTAGCAAATGTAAAACCTAACTTACGTCTTACCTTCAGAATCGGGGATAACTTAACTCCGATAATTATGCGCATAATGTCTTACTTAATGCCCTCTGTTAATTATCCTTATCCTGCCTTACGTTCGTATTACTGCTCAATTAAAATAATTAATAAAATTCTAATTGGTTTCAAAAACGAGTTAAAAGATAGTTGATTCTTTAAAAAAAAATTAAAAAAATGCTAATAGACAAATGTTACTACTCCGTGTCTGATTTCTTAGACGATAAATTGTAACTTGTGTACCTATTAGGTACCTACCTATTGTTATTGTAGTACCTATTGTACTGCTATACCCCACATTGTATAAGTACCATGGTTAAAAAGGTCTCAAGAGTACCTTAAGGCTGCGGCTCCACTGAGGCGGAGACGAGCGGAGCGGAGAGGAGACGTGTGGGGATCGACCAATCATATTACATGAAATCGACGAGCATGGTATGAAGAGATTGTTGAATGGAATTGTTCGCTTGGAGACTAAAATCGTCTGGTATCGCAGCTTTGCAAATTAGCCTTGTGTAATGCTGCATTTGATCCTTTATTTTATTACTGGGAACCGGGTTCACATCTCCAAGCTTCAATATTACAAAATTGTCTATAACTCTATTATTTTTAAAACCTTTTATCTGCATTCATATCACAACTTTCCTACAATATGTTCAGGTACGATTAGCAAGTGACCTACATTAAGAAACCTTTTCTGTGGTTGTATTATAATGTTTACATTAGAGCATCAATATCGATACTCTAATTACATTCAAAGTACGAACACCTTAAATAACGAAATCTCTATGTCTATTGGCTTAGTATTTAAGAAAAAAAAGCCAGTCGTTTCACCTGTGTCGAACTTTCAAAGAAGAGAAAACAATGTTATCTACGTATTTTGATGTGAAAACGTTTATTGCAGAAAACTTGTGATATGATTATAGATAAAGTTAGGTATGCGACTGTACATAATTAGGCATTAAAACAGTCTTGCAATCTTTATGAAGCTCAGCTTCGTTTCGTTTCATAAAACGCCACTCGTGTTTTAATGCTCCTCATTATGCACCAGCCTAATAAATAACTATTGAGAGGTTGAGACATCGTCTCGCGTCGTAGGTCCACGCGGGTTTGCTGAAAATAGCTCTCAAAGCGACTTTGGGAATTGTTTTGCTGGCACACTTTCGAGCGACTGTTGTTATTTTTGCGGGTGGTAATACTTAATGGAAGGTCAGTCCACATCGCTACTATTGTCTTAATCGCTAATCCTGCCGCCAAGAGGCAGTGCTTGCGCTTCTGTTCCAGTGCGAGTAAGAGAGTCAGTGAAATTATTGGCACATGAAGTATTCTGTCTTAGCCCTCTAGAATGGCAACGCATGCGCAGTCCTCTAGTGTTGCGGGTGTCCGTGGGTGGTTCCCACTTACCATTGGGTGAATCGATTCCTTCTTGTCGTATAAAATATAAAAAATATCTTTACTATCAAATGATGGAGAAAAGAAATAACATATAATGTACCAGTTGCTTCTCTTCCCGCGCAGATGGTAAAAGCCCATCGAGGGAATGGGAGAAAATCTTAGGAATCATGTTATAGGCGATACGGCTAGCAACCAATCACTGTTTTGATTCCCCTTGCCAGCAATACGCCCACAATCATGCTAAACGTGGCCTTTAGGTCTTACCTTAGGTTCTGCCTACCCCGTAAGGGATAAAGACGTGATGTATGTATCGATGATTTCAAGTATATTGGGATGGGATCTCTGTGATCCTCCAACGGCCTCGATGGATCAATTATCGGCGTTTAGTTCTCATTAGCGAATGAAGACGTCATGGCCCACGGTTAGGTATGAATGATCTATGGCGAGATCTATGATCTAAATGCGGGCTTAATCCAGAACCGGTTTTTTTTGGTATTGAGTGTGTTAATTGTCAAGTGATGATGATTTATGTAAACTGACAGATCGATTTTCGCTGTTGTTAAAATTGGTTAGACAAGGGCCTGTATCACCATTCTATGTTAAGTTACAGTTGTCTTAAGTGTCAGTTATATATGATGACGTCTCTGTCTGTTTCGTAGCAATAGATAGAGATGGAATCATAGATAACTGACATTTAAGATAACTGGAACTTAAAAGAGAGATGAGATGGGCTCTAAATACAGTCGAGGGCATAAATATCGAAACAGTAGCCATCATGTCAAATATATGTGTCGCCAACCTTATTGTTTACCACCATGGCAGTAATAAAGGGCATAAAGATGTAATGATATTTTTGACGGCTTGGTAACGTAGGTATACATATATTTATGGCCTTGATTGTATGTACATATTATTTACTTGATAGAGAAACAATAATGACGCATGATATAGTAAATTTATTCATATTTTTGTGAACTGACGCCGTTTTACACGAGTGCGAGATTAATTAGCATACAAAGGGTTATTTATAGTGAGTTGTGGAATCGTAAACATTCGCGACGGTATTACACAGTTATGCAGCCAATAGAGGCAGCCTCGGCATAGTATATGTAGAAGCTAAAATAGTAAGGAAACTACGAACAAACTGGCTGAAACGAACGCACACATAGACGCGCGTTTTTACAAGGCCCTAAGCGGATCTCGCGGTGCCGTCAGTCGCGAGTGCCGCTGCCGCGTTGAGACGATGGCAGTCTGTTGCGTGCGCCCAGACAGTCCGCGATCTTTTAGTTTTCAACATACCAAGAGCGTATTGCGCATTGTGTTCATGTTTCCCAACAGTTTATTCATTGGGATGAGAATTTTTCATACCATAAAATTTAATAATAGAGCTTTCCGAAAGTGTCGAAGCCGACGAAAATAGTTTTCAGTAAGTAATGTATAATACTTGCCTACCGACGAATAAGAAATCTTAAACCACTGGGCTACCACGGCTTTTTTTTGCGGGGAAGGATTTGATATGCTACTATTAGACAATCAGTTAGCAACCCAACACGCTGCTGCAATTAGCTTAATGTGGTAAAGGTCAACGACCCATGTTATCGGTTATCGGTCAAATGTCCAGCTAGCAAACACCGCCAATAACGCACATTACCGACCTTATTACTTTCGCCATAAAGTGCCATTTATCTTCTTCTATGTTTTGCTTTGGCAAATTTGACATTACCAATGAGACAGGGTCGATGCAGGAACGAGATTTAAAAAAAACAATTTGCAAAAATTCATTTTCATTTTCATTTTCATGTATGTATCTTTTAATCAAATTAACCGAACCACCTATTGAGACTAATACCTACACCCAGTCCTATACCAGTCTATCTCATATCTAGTCATGTCTAGTCTATTCCATATAGTCATCGAGGGAATGGGCGAAACTTATAGGAATCATGTTTAGGCGATGAGGCTAGCAACCCATCACTATTTTAATTCCATTTTCCACCTATACACCCTCAATCTTGCTAATTGTGGCCTGTAAGTACCTGTTACTTTAGGCAGTCTACTCCGTAAGGATAAAGACGTGATTTGTGTATGTGTGTATGTGTCAGTCTAAACAGTCACACAAAATCTGACCTTATTTATTTATTTATTTATTAGCCTTTAATCAGATACAATTTAATATATACGTACAAGCTATTTACTAAGGTGATCACTTTGAGATTGTCGCATAGGCTAGACTCCGCTCAGCCCGTGGAACAGGCAGGTTTTCGTTCTGGTTACTCTGCTGTGGATCATATTTTTACCGTAAGACAGCTTTTCGAAAAGTGCGCCGAATACAACAGGAACATAGTTGTGGCTTTTGTTGATTACGAGAAGGCCTTTGACTCAGTGGAACATTGGGCAGTAATTAATTCCCTTCGAAGAGCTCTCGTCGATGACCGTTACATACAGATTATTCAAGAGATATATCGAGGTGCAACCTTGCGGGTTAAGATGCATGAGCTGACGGAGGCGGTAAGTATTGAGCGCGGAGTAAGACAGGGAGACACAATTTCGCCGAAACTATTCACATCTGCCTTGGAAGATGTGTTTAAATTGCTGGATTGGTCAGACAAGGGTATTTCAATCGACGGAAGACAACTGACACACCTTAGATTTGCAGATGACGTGATTATTTTTGCAGAGGGACTAGAGGACCTGCAAATGATGCTCGAAGGTCTCGATGACGCGTCAAGGGCAGTTGGACTGAGGATGAACATGGCTAAGACTCAAATTATGTGCGCTCAGGATGTTCAGGGTATTTTTGTCCATGGCCATTGTGTTCAACGCGTCCGAGAGTATGTCTACCTTGGTCAAAAGCTATGTCTGGACAAATATTCGCAAGTCGTTGAAATAGACCGTCGAATTCAACTGGGGTGGGCCGCATTCGGGAAACTGAATGATGTCTTCTTGAGTGACATACCGACATGCTTGAAGCGGCGAGTGTTTGATCAGTGCGTTCTACCCGTTCTCACGTACGGTTGCGAGACTTGGACTCTGACAAGGTCTGTGATACACCATCTTCAAGTGGCGCAGAGGGCTATGGAGAGAAAGATGCTGGGTATCTCCTTGCTGGACCACATACCAAACACAGAGATCAGAAGAAGAACTGGTGTTGCCGACATTGCCCTCAGAGTGTCTTCACTAAAATGGAGATGGGCGGGCCACGTGTGCCGAAGGGAGGACGGACGGTGGACTCGAACCGTGCTGGACTGGAGACCGAGAACTGGCTTCAGGAATAGAGGCAGACCACTGGCTCGTTGGAGTGACGACATTGCCAGTATAGCAGGGAAATTGTGGAGGAGAACAGCTCATAACAGAAGAGAATGGCGTGCATTGGAGGAGGCCTATGTCCTGCAGTGGACGTAAAAAGGGCTGAAGAAGAAGAAGAAGAAGAAGAATTTAATATATTTACTTTAATTATTAAGAAACATTACATAATTTTAACTATTATTGTTATTATAATTATTATTTTCCCCTTATCTATCTGCTTGCTTGGCGGCAAAGGCCTCCCCCAACCTCTTCCACTCTTCTCTGTTTTGTGCTTGTCTTGTCCACGTCCTGCCGGCCATTTCAACTATTTCATCCTCCCATCTTTTCCTTTGTCTTCCTCTGCCTCTTTTGCCTTCTCTAGGGCACCAAGATAACACTTTCTTACTCCATTTTTCTTCTCCTCTTGCTGTATGGCCTGCCCATCTCCATTTTATTTTTTTTATTTTTAGTGTAAGATCTTGTACTTTGGTTTGTTTCCTGATGATGGTGTGATTTAGTTTTTCTATTTTCCTCCTTCCTGTCATACTTCTCTCCATACTGTGTTGGCATGAGTTTAGTTTGCTTAGGTTAATTTTTGTGGGTGCCCATGTTTGGCAGCCGTATGTTAGGACTGGTAGTACACATGTGTCAAACAGTTTTCCCTTCACCTGCGAGCTCAGTTTCCTGTTCTTCATAATTTCCTTGTGCGACCAATATTGTTTCCAAGCTTTTTGTAAAATCTGACCTTATCATAGGCTTAGTAACAAGCCTGTATCATAAACTCAGATTTACCACTTTATATCCCCGCGATACCGATATTATCGGATTAGTTATCTAAATCCGATGAGCCGCAGCCGACGTGTTGATCTTTTCTGACTACTGTTGACACTCCAAATGGATTGACTGTGACACATTATAAGTTATTTACGGAGCGGAAATTTCGTGTAATTTATTTTCAACTAGCTTCTGCCCGCGACTTCGTCTGCGTAGAATTATACATAAAAACCTTCCTCCTGAATCACTCTATCTATTAAAAGAAACCGCATCGAAATCCGTTGTGTAGTTTTGAAGATATAAGCATACATAGGGACATAGGGATATAGGGACAGAGAAAGCGATTTTATTTTATACTATGTAGTGATTCGGATACAGGTTTTTACCGCATTCTAATATTTTCGAAAAATTATGTTTTTCCATGCTGGTCTGGGAGAAAAGAAAAATGTCAGTTGCTTCTCTTCCCGCGCAGATGGTAAAAGCCCATCGAGAGAATGGGCGACAATCTCAAGTGCAACGTCGGAAACCTCGAGAGTTACTCGTTACAGTTCCCTTCTAAGAGGCTCTTGGTCTCACGGGGGAAAGGGTAACGCTTAGACCGGTGCACCCTGGGCAACAACGGTTTTATGTATTGTAACGTGATTTATGTGTGTATGTATGATTACTAAGATTTTCACCCATACCCTCGACGGGCTTTTACCATCAGCGCGGGAAGAGAAACAGCCGGTATAGGTACATTTTGTTTCTTCTTTGCTCCCAGAAAAACTACATAGAATGTACCAGTTGCTTCTCTTCCCGCGCAGATGGTAAAAGCCCATCGAGGGAATGGGCGAAATTCTTAGGCATCAAGTTATAGGCGATGCGGCTAGCAACCCATCACTGAATTTTGATTCCTTTTTCCACCTACTATACGCCTACAATTATGCTAAACGTGCCTTTAGGTTTTGTTACCTCAGGCTCTGTCTACCCCGTAAGGGATATAGACGTGATTTGTGTGTGTGTTTGCTCCCAGACGTCGAAGGAATATTCGATATAAACCGGGCTATCCTTGGTTTGCCTTCTCAAGTAAAGAAATTGTCCTGCAATGTCGCACGAGGATGTTTACAAGGTCGTACTTAGCTTCCTACAAGTTTGAGTGACACTTATGTCTTATCACGTATGTCGCTATCAGGTTCTCGAGGATCGACACTTGTCAGATTTACTAGAAGCTGATTTCAGATTGAAATGATAACGCCGTCACATTCTTAACACGTGTTAGGAAACTATTTGAAAGCGCTTTCATTCGCCGTTAGAATCTTAAAACAAGTGGCCGAAGGGTATTTTTTCATTGATTTTGGATTCAAAAATAAGTTGTCTTTTTACGTCGTACAGTTTGGAAACATTTTGTCAAGCGCAATTGAAAAAGAACAAGGCTGTTTTGTGAAAGGGCTGCCATCTCTAAATTTGCCAACCAGGACAAAACGCGTAAAATCTCCGGATTTTTGAGCTCGAAACCCGGACGTCTTAGTTTTTTTTTAATTAGTTTTTTTAACATACATACATAGATCACGACTTTATCCCTTACGGTGTAGACAAAGCCTAAGGTGACAAGACCTAAAGACCACGTTTAGCATGATTGCGGGCGTATGGATGGAAATGGGAATCAAAACAGTGATGGGTTGCTAGCCACATCGCCTATATAACATGATCCCTAAGATTTTCGCCCAATCCCTCGATGGGCTTTTACCATCTGCGCGGGAAGAGAAGCAACTGGGACATTCTATGTTTTTTCTTTGCTCCCAGACCAGCATGGAAGAAGTTTTTTTAGTAATAAGAAATAGGTCAAAATAGTCGTAAAATATTTATTAATTAACATATTTCCTATTCGAAACGAAATAGAAGCATATTTTGGATTTGACATTCTTAAGTCGCGCTGCCGCCCATTAGAGGCGGCCAAAAACTAGGAAAATTCGTACCCGGACTAGAAACAAAACCTCACCCGGACGCTCCCCGGACGCTCTCTAAACTAGAACAAATCCGGGGAAACCCGGACGGAAGGCAGCCCTAAATGAAACTAACCCAACCTGCTGAAATATTCCGGAATAATATCTTTATCCCTTACGCGGTAGACAGAGCCTAAGATAACAGAACCTTAAGACCAAGTTTAGCCTGATTGTGGGCGTATAGGTGGAAAGGGGAATCAAAATAGTGATGGGTTGCTAGCCGCATCGCCTATAACATGCTTAAGATTTTCGCACATGCCCTCGATGGGCTTTTACCATCTGCGCGGGAAGAGAAGCAACTGGTACATTCTGTTCTTTCTTTACTCCCAGACCAGCATGGAAGAGATTGTAATGAAGACGGGTATTAGGCACTTGTCCCACCAAGAGCGAGTAAGCGATTAGCTATCGGCGATTTTCTCGCCCAAGAAACGAACAAAAGATAAGGATCCTGTGTTAGTAAAAGAGACACGTATACTAATCGTTCATCGCTGGCTGTTCACACTGCCGGCGAGAACACTCGCTCTACTAGTTTGTCGCCGCGATAAGAGCGATAAGATAAAACTAGCTCAGCGATACTCGCTCGGCGATACTCGCTTGGTAGTTAGAACTCAAGCTGACGCGAGTAATAGCCCGTCGCACTCGAACACTCGCCTATAGCCGAGCGACAAAACTATTGGAGCTAACACTCGCTTCTCGCCGCTCGCCCACTCGTTTCTAGTTTATCGTTCTACTCGTTTATCGCTCATCGTCGGCGGTGGGACAAGTGCCTAAAAGAGGTTGCATGTGGGAACAGGAGGTTATTGCCAATTGTACCACACGCGAGATAAACAATGACTCGAGCTGTATTGATGAACGCAACGAGCTGCGCCGGAGTTGACCCCGTTGACTCGGTGCCGGAGTTGAAGGGTTATACGTCAGTAACCATTGTACCTTAGTTAACTTTTGAGAGGCCCGGTGGATAACTTTACTTTGCTACTCCGCTAAATAGTCAGACGGCAAGTGACGCAAAATAGACGCGCTTGAGTTCGTCTGCGAGGAATTACTTTGGGGTACTTGGGGTAATTTAGCGACCTTTTTTAACCCAGGACGCAAAAAGAGCAGTGTGTTAGGTTTGACGTCTATCTCTCTCTCTCTCTTTCTCTCTCTCTCTGTGAGTGTGTGTGTGTGTGTGTGTGTGTGTGTCTGTATGCTGTGGCATCACAACTTTCAAGCCGATGGATCGATTTAGATGCGTTTTTTTCTTTTTCATTCGAAAGCCAGTTTCCTTGCGGTGGTTTTTAGCCATGTTTGGTAAAAATCGGTCCAGCAGTTTGAAGAATATCAGCTCTTTTCCAAAGTGATGTAAGGATTTTTTTTTAATTTCTATTTCATTTTATTAAACAAACATTATTACCTGTAGGGTATCGTATCCCCCTAGTAAATTCCCCCTCTTTCTACCTTCTTAACGGATGATTTCCGCAATAAAAACTATTCTATGTCCTTCCTCGGGACCACACGTGTAAATCGGTTCACGGTAACAGACAGACACTTTCGCAACATCACTACATAGTATAAAAGGGTGTGTAATGATTGATATAAAAATATTTAATATATTTTCTATCGATATATCAACATTTGATATAATTTCAAAGGGTATAATCACTCATTGTGTATAATAAACGTTTGGTATAATTTTAAAATATATAAATTTATTTCGTATATTTATCGTTCGGTATAACGCTTATTTCTTATAACGATTATATGGTATAACGCTCATTTTATATACAAAAATATTTTTTATAGCAGTTCGTTTTTGTTGGGGGACGCAGTTTAAACCTAACCTAACCTACTTTTTGATAGCAGTTCGTTTTGTGATTATGTCTCTAATACATTATATCAATAATGGTTATGCCAATTGTTGTATTTTATATAAAAATAACGTTATACCATAAGTTCATTATAGGAAATAAGCATTATACTTAAAGAATGTTATATTAAATGATATTATATCAAATGATCATTATAAGAAATGATAATTATGTCATATGTAAATATATTAAGTGTTGTTATATGATTTAATAATTATATCAAATGAGCGTTATTGCTACTAATATTATACCAAAAATTTTTATATACATCGTTACGCACCCAGTATAAAACAATGACTTTCCGCTGTCTGTGGTCTGTCCCTATGTATACTTAGATCTTTAAAACTACGCAACAGATTTTGATACGGCTTTTTTTAATACATAGAATGATTCAAGAGGAAGGTTTGTTTAACCAGCCCTCCCTGTTTACTTAAGAAACAATCAAAGTAACGGCAGCAAACTAATCTCATAGTATTTAGCTAAGCGCGCACTGCGGTGCGGTTAGTTGCGGTTTGCTCCCGCAAAAATCTGTGATGTATGAACCACAGTGGAGGTTCGCACACTGCGGTTGCGGTTGTTAAACCGCATGCGGCTGAAAATCTGTGATTTGATACAGATTTGTTGCGGTGCAAACCGCAACCGCAACTCGCCGCACCGCAGTGCGCGCTTAGCCTTTGACACTTCAACGCGTATGGTGTTTGAGAAACATTGTTGCAACGACAACTAAACTAAACCCTCGGCAGTGCAGTGCGCACTCTGGTCGTGCTACAAACATAGGTACTGTCTGTGGGAATAATAAACAACTAAAGGTATTCAAAGGAAATATGTTTAACATACCTTTTGTTTGGTGCATTGTTGAATTGCACGATGACTTGTTATGAGGTTACGCCGTGTTATAGTTACGTTCTTAGTTACTTATAGTATGAGAGCCGAGTGTGGCGTAGGTTAGGTACTAGTGGCGTGGCCTCCAGTATACCAGAAGGCAAGCCGAAGGGCATTTAACTAGCCTTTTCCTCTGATTCTGCACAATGAAAGTGCCTAACTGCCTTAAAATAGGCAAGCCGGTGGGAATCGAGTCCTATGGACGCCACGCCACTGTTAGGTACCTATAACATACATACATACATATATCACGTCTTTATCCCTTACGGGGTAGACAGCCTAAGGTAGCAGGTACCTACAGGTCACATTTAGCAAGAGGGCGTATACCCCTATACCCCCTATATTGCAATGTTATGTTCGGTTCAAATCTTGCAAGTTGAATTTGCCCTGCTTCTAGGTGCCGGATTGTCCTTAACCTTTTCGCCGCCACGTCAAATACCAGAGACGTCACCCATACGCCAGACTTCTTTATTGCGATGCCTTAAGTTTTTTTTTTTTTTTTTTTTTTTTTTATGTGAATTGGAAGGCAAACGAGCAAGTGGGTCACCTGATGGTAAGTGATCACCACTGCCCATACACACCCGCTACCCCGGAGGGATTGCAGATGCGTTGCCAACCTAGAGGACTAAGATGAAATGCCTCTTGTGCCCGTAATTTCCCCAGCTGTCTTACTCTCCACACAGGAACACAGCAGTGCAAGCACTGCTACTTAGCGGCAGGATTAGCGAGTAAGATGGTGGTAGCGATCCGGACGGACCTTGCACAAGGCCCTACCACCCGCTGTTAGACCTAAACCCAATTGAACGAAGGTTGCTTTTGCATTAAAATAATGGACGTATATATAGGTCGTTGGCGTTGAACCTGCGGTGCTATGTGTCGTTAGCGTCGAAAAGGTTAAATTACATTCGTTGTATGAATGACAATGCTAATTAAAGTCAGCAAAAAAAGCTATTTCATAATAACACTAGCCTTCCGTCCGCAGCTTCGCCCGCGGTAAATTAATTATCCCATTGGAAAAAGTCACTCAGTGATAATGTGGCTTTCTAACGGTAAAAGAATTTTCGAAATCTGTCCAGAAGTTTTGGAGCCTATTCAATGCAAACAAACAAACAAACAATCAAATTTTTCCTCTTTATAATATTAGTATAGATAAGATCCTACCACCCAATACCTACCAATACCTAGAAGACCGCCTATTGTCTACTTTGTTCTTTGTTCTGTATTGTTTTGTACTGATTTGTGGTGTTCAATAAAGAGTATTTGTATTGTTTTGTATTGTAAGATTTACGTGGTGTTGTTCTCTTGTCCCAGGGTGCCCTGAGGGCTGGACCCAGCCATGGACAAGCCCACGATTCACATGCTCTCCGTCCAGGAGAAGAGTGGGGAGACCAGCCGGACCACGCAGTACATAGCTGCCATCGCAGGTATATTTTTCATACACATACATACACAAATCACGTCTTTATCCCTTACGAGGTAGACAGAGCCTAAGGTAACAAAACCTACAGGCCACGTTTAGCAAGACACTGAGGGCGTAGAGTTGGAAAGTGGAATCAAAATAGTTATGGGTTGCTAGCCGCATCGCCTATCACATGATTCCTATGATTTTCGCCCATTGCCTCAATGGGTTTTTATCATTTGCGCGGGAGGAGATGCAACTGGTACATTCTATGTTTTTTCTTTGCTCCCAGACCAGCATGGAAGTATTTATATTTTTACTAGCTGACCCGGCGAACTTTGTTCCGCCTTAAATTTGAAAAATTCCAGTGGTTTGGGCTGTGCTATCCCGCGGGAACTATGCAATTTTCCGGGATAAAAACTATCCTATGTCCTTTCCCGGGACTCAAACTATCTGTATACCAAATTTCAACTAAATCGGCCGAGCGGTTTAAGCGTGAAGAGGTAACAGACAGACAGACAGACAGACAGACAGACAGTGTTACTTACGCATTTATAATATATATATATATATATATATATATAATATATATATATATATATATTAGTAAGGATATCCGATTTTTATCACTTACACTTTTTCTGGTGAATGATGGTACTTTAACTTGAAATTTGGTTGGTAGATGTACATAATTATGTATACGGTATGACGGATGACACACATTATAAGTACAGCCAAGAAGTACAGTCAGCAAAAAAAGCCACTTTTTTTTTTCAAAAACGTATTTGCTGATGAACTTGCAATATAATGTAGCCATGTAAGTTCTATTCGGTATATAGTTACATGACATAATGTAAGTTGGAATCAACAGATAAAAAAAATGGTATGCAATATTTCATTGGTTCATTTTGAATTCTGGCCTTGCGCTCGCAACAACAAACATAAATTATATTAAACGTATTCCTGTCGATATCCGATCGCGGCGGGTGAACGGAATCCGATGTATTTTTAGCCAGTCGCGTCGACCACAAACGTCGCACGCGCAACTTGCAGCGTGCGCGCGCGCCGGCGTGTGTAGGTAAAGTCGTCAGCGTCAAATGAACCCATTTGAAAAAAAACCTGACGCAGTCGGGTAAAAAAAAGCACGCAAAACTTTTCATACATACATAAATCACGTCTTTATCCCTTACGGGGTCGACAAAGCCTTAGGTAACAAAACCTAAAGGCCACGTTTAGCATGATTGTGGGCGTATAGGTGGTAACTGTGGTAAGTGATGGGTTGCTAACCGCATCGCCTATCACATGATTCCTAAGATTTTCACCCCTTCCCTCGATCCTCGATCACATAAATTAAATACATACCTGTAATAATATAATAATAATAATATAGCCTTTTTATTCCGAATTCGCTACAATTTCAGTAAGTATGTTGTTGTTGTTTTTTTTTATGATTAAATTGTCGCGTAATTTGGCGTGCCTCATGGCATAGGCCTCCTCCGTGTATTGGAGGGTTTGGGCTATAGTTCCCACGCGCGCCCAGTGCGGATTGGGAACTTAACACACACCATTGAATTTCTTCGCAGATGTGTGCAGGTTTCCTCACGATGTTTCCTTCACCAAAAAGCTCATGGCAAATTTCAAATGTAATTTTCGCACATAAATTCCGAAAAACTCAGAGGTGCGCCGCCCGGGATTTGAACCCACGACGCTCTGCTTGAGAGGCCACAGGTCAAACTACTAGGCTACCACGGCTTTTACATACACTGAGAAAAATATCCGACAGTACCTTCTGAGTTCTTCCTTCTAAGTGCTTTACCTACCAAAAAAAAGACGTTTCCGTCCCACTTTTTCCTTCAAAGTTTGACGGATGTCGATTACCTTCTAAAATTTAGAAGGTTTTTTTTTTTTACCTTGTGAAGTAGTAGGATATATTAGACGGAAAAAATTTAGAAGGTAAATTTGTTGACGGAATTGGGATTTTTTACCTACTGAATTTAGACGGTTGCACTAATGGAAGGTTAATTTGGAAGGAATAACGAGTATCCTTCTGAGTTGGTGGGTATTCAACATAACTTTTATCTTCCAAATTGGCAGGTCATAAAATTTGGTAGGAAGTTGCCGCGTAACCTACCAATCTAGTCGGAAAAAGTACTATATTTACCGGCCAAATAGGTGGGTAAAATCGGTAATAGGAAATATTAGAAGGAAATATTTAAGAAGGTAAATAATTAGTAGGAATTCAGTTCACTTTACCCACCGATTTCGATGGATTATAAGTTGGAAGGTAATTTTGGCAGGATTAATTGGTTATCCTTCTGATTTGGTGGGTTATTATCCTAGCTTTTGCCTTCCGAATTGATAGGTAATCTCTTTTGGTGGGAAATTACCACATTATCTACCAAATCAGTCGGAAATTTCACCGGAAACATTTTAAAAGGAAAACATTTCGAAGGAACAATTTTTTTTTTCCTTCTGTTTTTGGTGGGTAGCACAAATGGAAGGTTAATTTGGAAGGAATAACGTGTATCCTTCTGAGTTGGTGGGTACTCAACATAATTTTTATCTTCCAAATTGGCAGGTAGTAAAATTTGGTAGGAAGTTGCCACGTAACCTACCAATCTAGCCGGAAAAAGTACTATATTTACCGGCCAAATAGGTGGGTAAAATCGGCAATAGGAAATATTAGAAGGAAATATTTAAGAAGGTAAATAATTAGCAGGAATTCGGTTCACTTTACCCACCGATTTTGATGGATTATAAGTTGGAAGGTAATTTTGGCAGGATTAATTGGTTATCCTTCTGATTTGGTGGGTTATTATCCTAGCTTTTGCCTTCCGAATTGATAGGTAATCTCATTTGGTGGGAAATTACCACATTATCTACCAAGTCAGTCGGAAATTTCACCGGAAACATTTTAAATGGAAAACATTTCGAAGGAACAATTATTTTTTTTCCTTCTGTTTTTGGTGGGTAGCACAAATGGAAGGTTAATTTGGAAGGAATAACGTGTATCCTTCTGAGTTGGTGGGTATTCGACATAATTTTTATCTTCCAAATTGACAGGTAATAAAATTTGGTAGGAAGTTGCCACTTAACCTACCAATCTAGCCGGAAAAAGTACTATATTTACCGGTCAAATAGGTGGGTAAAATCGGTAATAGGAAATATTAGAAGGAAATATTTAAGAAGGTAAAAATTTAGTAGGAATTCGGTTCACTTTACCCCACCGATTTCGATGGATTATGAGTTGGAAGGTAATTTTGGCAGGATTAATTTGTTATCTTTCTGATTTGGTGGGTTATTATCCTCGCTTTTGCCTTCCGAATTGATAGGTAATCTCATTTGGTGGGAAATTACCACATTATCTACCAAGTCAGTAGGAAATTTAACCGGAAACATTTTAAATGGAAAACATTTCGAAGGAACAATTATTTTTTTTCCTTCTGTTTTTGGTGGGTAGCACAAATGGAAGGTTAATTTGGAAGGAATAACGTGTATCCTTCTGAGTTGGTGGGTACTCAACATAATTTTTATCTTCCAAATTGACAGGTAATAAAATTTGGTAGGAAGTTGCCACGTAACCTACCAATCTAGCCGGAAAAAGTACTATATTTACCGGTCAAATAGGTGGGTAAAATCGGTAATAGGAAATATTAGAAGGAAATATTTAAGAAGGTAAATAATTAGTAGGAATTCGGTTCACTTTACCCCACCGATTTCGATGGATTATGAGTTGGAAGGTAATTTTGGCAGGATTAATTTGTTATCTTTCTGATTTGGTGGGTTATTATCCTCGCTTTTGCCTTCCGAATTGATAGGTAATCTCATTTGGTGGGAAATTACCACATTATCTACCAAGTCGGTAGGAAATTTAACCGGAAACATTTTAGAAGGAAAACATTTCGAAGGAACAATTTTTTTTCCTTCTGTTTTTGGTGGGTAGCACAAATGGAAGGTTAATTTGGAAGCACTAATGGGTATTCTTCTGGCTTGGTAGGTATTCAATATAGTTTTTATCTTTCAAATTTGTAGGAACTAAAATTTGTTAGGATATTACCACATACCTACCAATCTAGTTGGAAAATGTATCATATTTACCGACCGAACAGGTGGGTAAAATCGGTAATAGGAAATATTAGAAGGAAAGATTTAAGAACGAAAATAATGAGTAGGAATTCGGTTTACTTTTCCCACCGATTTCGATGGATTATAAGTTGGAAGGTAATTTTCGCAGGATTAATTGGTTATCCTTCTGATTTGGTGGGTTATTATCCAAACGGCTCTTTTTTTTTCTTTGTTTCTGGTGGATAACACAAATTGTAGGTTGACTAGGTAGGTATACAACAAAGTATTTGTCATCCAAATTGGCAGAGAAATTAAATTTTAGTAGGATATTACCGCATAACCTACCAATTCAGTGGGAAATCTAACTTTCTTTTATTTTCAAATTAGTCGGTAAAAAGATTTGACACGGTAAGATTTTAGAACATAAATACTTAGTAAGAACAGCTTTACATTTTTGACCCATTGATTTTGGTCTGGATATGAAAGTGGAAATTAATTCCGTAAAACTAATTTGCTTTAAAGTATAAGGTTTT
The DNA here is from genome assembly GCA_932294345.1 of Pandemis cinnamomeana. NCBI lineage: Eukaryota > Metazoa > Arthropoda > Insecta > Lepidoptera > Tortricidae > Pandemis > Pandemis cinnamomeana. Next base: position 2,346,736 of record OW028724.1, on the reverse strand, counting down.
GGAAAAAATATTAAAGTAACCGAAAAGTTATTGAGGCGTTGAAGCGCCTGTACAAAACTGAATAGCAAGTCCAAGTACGTATGAAAGTAAATTTCACAGCTATGCAGGCGTTTGCGCATTGTATAGGTACAGCGTGTATTTTTGATACATTCTCACATTACAATAGGCCTTAATGACTATGTTTTCCTTTAAATTATTAAAAATCTACGATAAGTATTTGTTTTTCATTACAAAATAATTTAGCTTGCAATGTGTTAAGCGTTAAACGCCTGTTCAATTTGCATAGCAATATGTGATTTCCAGTGACATTTGATCTTTTGAACAGCCGTAGTGTTAGAAATATTTACTTATAATAAAAACTAAATAGTAGGTATAAAACACATGTCTGCATTTAATAACTACCTTAACCGACCTAAAATTACTGGCAACGCTTAGGTAGGCTTGAGTCAGCGGGATGTAAGAAGTGAAATAGAACACAATATCCAGTTTTTTTTTTTCGTTTCTCTGTCTGTTTGTACGTGTTAATCTCCGAAACTGTTAAACCGATTTAAATGAAATTTTGCATGGTGGTACCTTATATCCCCGGTCAACATTTTAGATACTTTTTGTTAGAATATAGTGATGTAGCACCTCTATGGTAGTTTAGTTGAGATTGTCTTTGATTGTTTTGGTTGTCATGTGTATGTCATATGTTAAGTTGTACCTGAATAAATAATATATCTATACTACTCTATACTAATAATCTATATCTATACTAATATTATAAAGAGGAAAAATTTGATTGTTTGTTTGTTTGTTTCAATTGAATAGGCTCCGAAACTACTGGACAGATTTCAAAAATTCTTTTGCCGTTAGAAAGCTACATTATCACTGAGTGACAAAGGCTACTTTTTATCGCGGGAAAATACCTTTTCCTACGGGAAAATTAATTTAACGCGGGCGAAGCTGCGGACGGAAGGCTAGTTAAATATAAAATAGTATTTCAACACTTTTATTCCCGGAAAATTAAAAAAAAAATCCGTTGGATAGTTAAAAAACTATACTTAATAACGTATGCAGGTAAGTAATCAACAACTTATGCATCTGATTAAGTAAAATTGGCATACTGTTACCTGATATTACCGGTTAAATTAAACAATATCCTACTAATATTATAAATGTGAAAGTTTGTGAGTATGTTTGGATGTTTGTTACTCTTTCACGCCAGAACGGCTGGACAGATCTGGATGAAATTTGGAACATACATAGATTATCGTCTGGAATAACACATAGGCTACTTTTTATCCCGGAAAATTGCGTAATTCCCGCGGGATAGCGATAAACGAATTCTATGCAGACGAAGTTGCGGGCAACAGCTAGTTACGTATAAAATTTATATATCCCATAAAACTGATGGGTTCCCGCAGGAAAGTAAAACATTTTCCGGGGGTTAAAAAAGTCGTTAGTTAAAAATTTTTCGGGTTCCGTACCTACCTGTAAAGGAAAAAATAAACCCTTATAAAAGATCACTTCATTTTCTATCTGTCTGTCCGTCAAGACCCTTACACTGAGGTCTACAGTCTCTTGGAGCTGTAAAAATATGAACCCTTTGAGCCAGCATAATCAAAAGATACAGTCGTTAGAAATGATGCTTTCATACAAATTGCCGACTTTAGAAAACCTACAGGTTACTTTCAGTTGTCCTAGAAATTTGGTACGAAGGTAGTTTAGTACAAATAATGAAATAAATATTTTTTTACGTTGGCCTATGTAAATAACACACATACATACCTATATACATACCTAAAGGCCTCGTTTTAGCATGATTGTGGGTGTATAGGTGGAAAGGGGAATCAAAATAGTGATGAGGTTGCTAGCCGCATCGCCTATAACATGATACCTAAGATTTTCGCCCATATGTAAATAACCAATATTAAATGACCTCACTTTGCCTACATTTTACTTACGAGCAGGGCTCTGCTTACACTGGATTATATTTTAACCTGCCGAATTTGTTTCTCAGAATCGCGTAGATATAAAAATCAAATTGATACTAAATACTGAGGTCTGAGGTCCCTTGCAAACTGTGAGAAAATCGAACCTTTAAATCTACGCAATCGTAAGATACAGTCATTCGAATAGGTAGGTACTTCCATACAAATTGCCGCATCTCGATAATACTTATGTATAATAAAATAACGATACAAATTACACAATTCTTATGTATTATTTATGTAGGCACCTCTTTAATAGAATATCAATACAAATTACATCAATCCTTCCATAGTTGTGCTAACAGTAGGAATTTCTCTCATATTCCTACTAACTTGCAATGTTCGGAAGGAATCTCTCCCTCCATCCATGCCCAATATTTTGTAAGCGTAGTTTCTCAGAATCGCGTAGATATAAAAATCAAATTGATACTAAACACTGAGGTCTGAGGTCCCTTAAAAACTGTGAGAAAATCGAACCTTTAAGTCTACGCAATCGTAAGATACAGTCATTCGAATAGGTAGGTACTTCCATACAAATTGCCGCATCTCGATAATACTTATGTATAATAAAATAACGATACAAATTACACAATTCTTATGTATTATTTATGTAGGCACCTCTTTAATAGAATATCAATACAAATTACATCAATCCTTCCATAGTTGTGCTAACAGTAGGAATTTCTCTCATATTCCTACTAACTTGCAATGTTCGGAAGGAATCTCTCCCTCCATCCATGCCCAATATTTTGTAAGCGTAGTTTCTCAGAATCGCGTAGATATAAAAATCAAATTGATACTAAATACTGAGGTCTGAGGTCCCTTAAAAACTGTGAGAAAATCGAACCTTTAAGTCTACGCAATCGTAAGATACAGTCATTCGAATAGGTAGGTACTTCCATACAAATTGCCGCATCTCGATAATACTTATGTATAATAAAATAACGATACAAATTACACAATTCTTATGTATTATTTATGTAGGCACCTCTTTAATAGAATATCAATACAAATTACATCAATCCTTCCATAGTTGTGCTAACAGTAGGAATTTCTCTCATATTCCTACTAACTTGCAATGTTCGGAAGGAATCTCTCCCTCCATCCATGCCCAATATTTTTTAAGCGTAGTTTAGCTAGTCGTTCAGTCCGTTAGATGCCATCGGTTGAAGTTCAGGTCGAATATTTATAAATTTACGTTCTCCGACATCTCTTTAATTTTTTTTAAATATTTGATATTATTTTTGTGGTAGTGAACAGAACCAATTTAAATAGTTACTACCTAACTAAAATATGTCTCTAGAAGACATTTTACTCAAACTCGGGGCTGATGATGGAATGGTGAAAAATTTTACTGGTGAGTGTTTTAATTCTATCGCCTAAATTGTGTTATTTAAAATTTCCATGTCTTAATGTCGTTTTCGCTTGTGGTTTTACTAATTATCCCACTAAATAATCCTAGAGATCTAAATAATCGGTCGGTGGAGTTCTGGTGACCCAGCCAGGGACGTCTCCGCAGGAGGGAACTCTTCAACGGTTGGTCTGATAGACTTGAAATTTGGTACACATGGACGGATTACAATGTAAGTACAGTCAGCAAAAGCTTGTATTCAAAATGAAATTTTTGACAGGAACTTATATCATCATCATCATTTCCGGCCTTTATACGTTCCACTGCTGGGCACAGGCCTCCTCTCAGAATGAGATAGTTTATTTAAGTATAAAACTTGTGTAGTTACCAAAAGTCGTTACACACCATGGACCGGATACCGGTATTTCTTCATACAAAAATACCGGTATTATTGCGTTCTATTTCGTTCTTTGGTTTATAATTTAATTTTTTATAGGAAAATTTCATAATGCGAAGTTGTTACTTAAATACATGATTGAGACCTACAAAAAGAGCATAAAATAATTCAATATGCTAGGCAAAATCGGTTTTTTTTTAAATACCGGTTCCGGTCCCTGTTACACACACACACAGCTATTAAACCGTTTTTTGCGTGTGGGGTTATAAAGGATTGAATCTTGCTTTTTCTGGTGTAGGAAATGTTATAAAAATGGTCTACTTAACATGGTTAACAATACTTATAAAACGATTTTAAGTGCATGGTTGGTGTGGTTATGTATTATTTGTAATTTTCTTTTCAGACAATGGTTATACTCACATAGACCATCTCAAGTCTATTACTGATCATGAACTCAAAAATGTTATACCACAAATGCTTCCAAGAAAGCGCTTCGCATTCAGCCTTGTTTCTTGGCTCCTCGATAATGATCTCGCACATCAAGATTCTACTTAGTTCAAAACGAAAAATACAAGACCAAAAGTGGCAAAGTTGTTAATAAAGGAAGAGCTACGGGAGCCTTATACAATCAACTATGTCTATTGCGCAAAAAACTAATAAGTAAAGATCAATCCGCAAAATTGCGTGCTAGTAATAGTGATAATAGCGAAACAGGTTCACGGGCCTCGTCGGCTTTTGATGTCGATTGTGCTACTGAAAGTACAAAAATACCACAGAAAATTACTAGGGCTTCCGGCCTCAGACCTGTTCAAGAGGAAAATGAAGTATCATACTCGGCTCCAGGTATTTAAGTTAGTGTAGCTAGTTTAGTCATTATTATATTGTTGATTCGTGATCTTATGTTATTTTTCTATTTGCAGAACGCGAAAATGAAAAATTGAAGTCAGTTGTGATCGATTTAAGAAATAACGTGTCTGCTGAATTATTACAAGCCTGGGAGATACTCATGTCATTCGCATGAAAGAATTGACAGAAACTCAAGGAACTCTGTGGCAGTATATAACATCGTATAAAGAACTAGCCCTACCGAATATTGGACCATCGTTAGTAAGTATGAAATTCTACAACACCCTGGGTCACATTATTAGAGAAAATTAAGTGGTATTCGGTTTTTGATATTTCAAGTTGTTTATGTTTTTTTCTTATTTGCAGATAAAAAAAGATTTCCAGTTATTGTTTGGTGATTTGGAGTCTAGCAGTAAACTGAAAGATTTCCTAATATCAAAAAAGAAAAATATTTTGGAGCTTGCTATCGAAGTGCAAAGTAAAATAACGGCTCAACTTCAAAAAGAAAAAGTTACAGTTTTTGTGAAATTAGCGAAAGGTTAGTTTTAAAAAGCATAAATACATACTTATATTTAGTTTTACTTCTCTTCCCGCGCAGAATGAAAAAAGCCCATAGAAGGAATGGGCGAAGATCTTAGGAATAATGTTAAATAGGCGATGCGGCTAGCAACCCACCTCTATTTTTTGATTCCTCCTTTCACCTATACGCCCACAATCATGATAAACGTGGCCTTAGGGTCTTGTCATCTTAGGCTCTGTCTACCCCGTAAGGGATAAAGAAGATGTGATTTATGTATGTGTATGTATGTATATTTAGTTTAATCGATTCTAAATTACAGTTAAGGCGACTGATTCTTTCCATTCCATAAGAAACTAACTACTTTTTTTTACACTTTTACTTTAAAAAATTAACACTACATTAAACTTTTTTGATGTCTTATTAAGAAAGTTTTTGCAAGTGGTAGGACCAGCTCATGCAAGGTCAGTCCGGATCGCTACCAGCGTCTTACTCGCTAATCATGACGCCAAGCAGCAGTGCATGTGCTGCTGTGTTTCGGCGTGGCATGCATTGCTGCTTGGCGGCATGATTAACGACTGATGGTGATAGTGATCCGGACTGACTTTGCACGAGGTCCTACCACCCGCAAATGCTTCCTTAAGAGGAAATCGGGTCCCCAAAGTTTTTCCATCTCCGATATAAATATTTTTGTAGCCAACTACGACTGGTATTTGAACAATCTTATAAATATTTCAGAAGAGCGTGTTAATCTTCAAACAACTGGACTGCTTTTGCTGCTACCGTTTCTGTTCCCCGGAGTATATGAAGTCAACAAAAATTGGAAGCCCACTAAAAGTAACGTACTAGATTCTTTTTTTTTCTTAGTTCACACGCAAGCTGACGTGTTTGAGGGAATCGAAAAATTGCGTAATCACCTTAAAGAAGCTTCACGTAAATTGAAGTGGCGGAACGAAATACATCTACAACCTTTCGTATTATCATGGGCCGAGATCGATCACTTACCTTGTTGTGGATAAAATATTGTATTATTTTCCGACCATTCTAAAAGCAGTTGAAGTGTGTTTCCAACTTTTTTATTCATTACCATGCCCAATATCCTCTTGAATGTCATAATGTATGGGAATTTATACAACAGGCAGTCTATGGTATATACACAGATGTCGATTGGAACCACCGATCGACATCTGAGTTAGCTGAATCATTAAACGTGACATTAAAACGAAAGACCCATACGAGACTGAAGAAAGTGACCAAAAAAAAACAAACTAAAATTGTTTGAAGCACCACTTCATTTCTCAAACATCTATTGTAACTTAATTTAATAAGTAGGATCATTCGTTGTTATTAAGAATACTGATCAAAATATTTGTGATTTAATGCAATATTATGGTCCATTATGGTTGCCTGGTAGAGATCGCTCTGTAGCGATAAGCGCGCCTATTGTTACCTTGTAATATTCTGTATACCTTTTTTCTCTTTTGGTTGTTATATGTTGTGTGTCTACTCTTGCCTAATACTTATGTCCTGTCAATCGTTCAAAGGTTAACTGGAAGAGAACCCTTTTAGGGATAAGTTCGCCTTTGTGCATGTCTGTTATCCTGTATTCATTTTTTTCTTGTGTTTTATATACAATAAAGAGTTATACCATACATACATATTATTATATGTGGTGTTCAATAAAGAGTTATTGTATTGTATTGTATTGTATTAATTGTATTTCTTACATATTTTCAATTATGAATAGGCTTTGATCTAAGGAAGTAAAACTGAAAACAGGTTGAAGATTTTAATAGGCTATTGCAGCCTCTTTCTTTACATATCTGATACTTAAGCTATCAGGAACTTATCTGATATCAAGTAACGATTGACAAAATAATGGGTAAATACATAGCCCAGCATTTGTGATATAGACTTCTTCAATTCATGATCAGTTATAGGCTAAGCCACGTAATCGTTATTCATAAATACTCTTTTTACTTATAAAGGATTCAAGCATTATATTGAGTATTATTATTTGGGTGATGAGAGAACGTTGATACTTCGACATAATCATAAAACCTGATACTTACCGTATTTTATAATTTATTCTAGATTCTAAAAGCCCAAAGTAATATTATAATAAGACCGTGTCTTTATCTCAAATGATAACATTATTTTATAAGCTTACATAAATTAATAAGTTATAATTATGTAGTTACGTACACGATAAAATCCGTTCATGAATGATTATGGTGTAACTTTGCAATGAATGATAATTCGAGCAGTTTTTTCAAATAATCAGTGGTTATGAAACTGCATAATAAAAATATAATCATAATGAAATAGCATCTTTATTATTTAGACACAGTAAATATATATAAACATAAAGCTAAAACTCACAGACGCCATAACATTTCATTATGATTGTATTCACATTATGCAGTTTCATAACCACTGATTATTTGAAAAAAAGTGCTGCTTGAAATTATCATTCATTATAAAGTTACACCACCATTCATGGTCGGATTTTATCGTGTACATACTATTAAGAGATAATGTCGGAGTAACTAACCACAACCTTACCGTAAGTTGTTTAAGATTCTTTGTTGTTATCTTTTAAATTTCTCTTTTTGACTTTTTGTGTTTGTCTCGGTTGATGATGATGATTCATGTGTTTGTTAATTTGTGTATTGATTTTACTTGTACAACAAAAAATTGTCTCATATTGTTCCCAGAGGCAGCAACATATTGACTGGTTTATCAGCGGGATGGCTGATTCAGTATCTACAGCGTGTAGGTCACTTATGTTTACGTGTATAGGATTTAGCCAGTCTGTCTGTTTATTGATGGTGCTTTAGTGAAAACTGACGAAGAAAGACGTGCAGATAATCCAGTCACTAAACAGTCACAAAAATGGTTGATTCGAGGATAATAATGATACTATGCGCCGTACCTATACATACACACAGTTTAACAACTGGATTTTCTGGACGTTTTTCTTCGTCAGTATTTCACTAATTCACGACCAGCTTAATCCTACGGGCATAAATGACCTACACACTGTAGGTACCGAATCAGCTATCCCTTTGATAATCCAATCCATTGTGTTGGTTATTTTTTTGGCGATTGGTGATCGAGAGATTTCCTTTTGCTGAATTTAGCCTTACGACGTAATATGGATGTAAGTAGGGGAGCCATCTCGTAGTGTTTTGGTTATGACTAGCAATTTTTGTAAACTTTTGGTAGTTTTTTTTTTTTATAAAACTGGTACGTGTAGGGTTAATACACGCTGAAAATAAATACACGCCTTTCTCTACTATTTACTGGTTTTATTTTGTAATTTGATTATTACCTATATATACCAAATGATTAATTTGTTGTTTTTCAGGCTTGATGATATTAAAGGAAACTACAGTAGCTGCCTCATAGAAGATGAATACACTGGGAAGATGGGATGGCTACCTTCATCCATCGCCAGTGAGAAAACTGGCATGTACCTTCCATAGTAAGAAGGGTTTTCCTACTATAATGTTATAATTCCTCCTAGAATAGAAGCTGAATGCGGTAGAAAATCTGGCACGTACCGTCCATTGTAGGAAGTATATTCCTTCTATATGGATAGATTACACCCTTTAGCAGGAAAATTCTTCCCATAATAGAAGGTACATATCAGGCTTCCCACTGGGTTGACCTTCCTCTGTAGTAGGTAACCCTAATCATTGGTATAAGTTACCTACTACAATGGAAGGTGAATCCAATGGGAAGCCTGATATGTATGTACCTTCTATTATGGGAAGGATTTTCCTGCTAAATGGTGTAATCTATCTATATAGTAGGAAAATACTTCCTACAATGGACGGTACGTGACAGATTTCCTACTGCATTCTGGAAGGAATTATAACATTATAGTAGGAAAACCCTTCTTACTATGGAAGGTATATGCCAGTTTTCCTACTGCGGTCACCTTCCATTGTAGAAGGAATTCCAAACCATATGGTAGGAAATCCTTCCTACAGTGGAAGGTACCAGCCAGTTTTCCCACTGCGGTCACCTTCTATTGTAGAAGGAATTCCAAACCATATGGTAGGAAATCCTTCCTACATTGGAAGGTACCAGCCAGTTTTCCCACTGCGGTCACCTTCCATTGTAGAAGGAATTCCAAACCATATGGTAGGAAATCCTTCCTACAGTGGAAGGTACAAGCCAGTTTTCCCATTGTATTCACCGTCTATTTCAAAAGGAATTATAACCATATAGTAGGAAAATCCTTCCTACAATGGAAGGTATACGTCACTTTTCCTACTGCGTTCACCTTCATTTGTAGAAGGAATTATAAACCATATAGCAGGAAAATTCTTCCTATAACGGAAGGTATACGTCACTTTTCCTACTGCGTTCACCTTCCTTTGTAGAAGGAATTACATACCATATAGTAGGAAAATCCACCCTACAACGGAAGGAATACGTCACTTCCTACTGCGTTCACCTTCCTTTGCAGAAGGAATTATAAACAATATAGTAGGAAAAATCTTCCTACAATGGAAGGTACGTCACTTTTCCTACTGGGTTCACCTTCCATTGTAGAAGGAAACTTATATTTACGGTAGGAAATTCCTTCCTATATTGAACGGTATATTTCTATTTTCCTACTGCGTTTACCTTCCATTATGGTAGGTATAAATCGGTTGGAAATTATTGGAAGGTAAATGTTTTAACCATTTACCTTCCGTTGAATTACCTTCTATTCTGAGTTGGTAGGTAAAATGTGGAAGGTATTAATCAGACGGTATTTATTAGAAGGTAATCACAGTCATGTTTACCGTCCGTTGAATTACCTTCTATTCTGACTCAGTAGGAAAAAAAAGGAAGGTAATCACAATTCTGTTACCTTCCATTAATTACCTTCTATTTTGACTCAGTAGGAAAAATATGGAAGGTATTAATCGGTCGGAATTTATTAGAAGGTAATTACAATTTAATTTACCGTCCGTTTAATTACCTTCTATTTTGACTCAGTAGGAAAAATATGGAAGGTATTAATCGGTCGGAATTTATTAGAAGGTAATTACAATTTAATTTACCGTCCGTTTAATTACCTTCTATTTTGACTCAGTAGGAAAAAAAAGGAAGGTAATTATTGTTTTCACTTATCCTATCAAAAAAGAAGGAAATTTCAGAAAGGAATCATGTGGAAGGAAAGTTTTGGACGGTAAAAACTTAGTAAATTATCCATCCAAACTAGACGGTAAAATTCCTACTGAGTCAAAATAGAAGGTAAATCCTTCCAATATCAGAAGGTTATTTTTCTCAGTGTACCTGTACCGGTATTGGAACCCGGGGCCACAGTATATATATAAGCTAAAGCAGTAAGGAACCTACGAACAAATCGGTTGAAACGAAACACGCACACAGGCGCGCGCTTTACACGGCCCCTAAGCGGACCTGAGCCTGAGCGGAGTGGACGAGGTCCGCTTAGGGGCCGTGTAAAGCGCGCGCCTGTGTGCGTGTTTCGTTTCAACCGACTTGTTCGTAGGTTCCTTACTGCTTTAGCTTATATATATACTGTGCCGGGGCGCTGGCTTCGCAGGTCAAGCCCACATTTAATGCTTTAATTGTTCCAGCGGCCATCGGTGCAGTGATTGCGGGGACGATCCTCGCCTGGACCTCACCAGCCCTGCCCCAGCTCCAAGCCGCCAATCCGAACAGCTCCTCAGTCCCAGCATACACCATCATCGACGGGGTCAACCACACAGTGGTCAGGGAACTGCTGCCCTTCATACACTACAAGGTGAACGGCACCAATGAGACGTTTTTGGTCAACTCGCTGCTGCAGCCGGCAGATTTTCTGTTGGACACTACGCAGAGTAAGTTTATTTTAGGTATACATACATACATACATACATACATACATCTTCCTTCCGAGCTTAAAATTTTATTATCCAGAATTACATTTAGGATTATTTTAGGTTTCGATCGGTTCTTTTACTTATTCTGTGTCAACTCTTGCTTAATACTTATGTCCTGTCAATCGTTCAAAGGTTAACTGGAATCAATAAAGAGTTTTTTTTTTTTTTTCCTTCCTACTAATATTATAAATGTGAAAGTTTGTGAGTGATGTTTGGATGTTTGTTACTTTCACGCCAGAACGGCTGGACAGGTCTGGATGAAATTTGAAACATAGATAGATTATAGTCTGGAATAACACATAGGCTACTTTTTATCCCGGAAAATTGCGTAATACCTGCGGGATAGCGATAAACGAATTCTATGCAGACGGAGTTGCGGGCAACAGCTAGTTCATACATAAATCACGTCTTTATCCCTTACGGGGTAGACGGAGCCTAAGGTAACAAGACCCTAAAGGCCACGTTCAGCATAATTGTGGGCGTATAGGTGGAAAGGGGAATCAAAATAGTGATGGGTTGCCAGCCGCATCGCATATTATATGATTCCTAAGATTTTCACTCACTCAATTTTCCCTCAAATAAGGAAGTTTATCTAATTTACATACTACGGGTACACAGGGTCTAAGGTAACAAGATCTAAAGGCCAGGTTTGGCATGATTGTGGGTGTATAAGGTGCATGGAAAGGGGAATCAAAATAGTGATGGGTTGCTTGACGCGTCGCCTATAACATGATTGCTAAGATTTTCGCCCATTACAATACAACAATACAAATATTCTTTATTGAACACCACAAATCAGTACAAAACAATACAGAAACAAAGAACAAATTAGACAATAGGCGGTCTTATCGATTAACAGCGATCTCTTCCAGACAACCAATAAGATAAATAAGTTACCTAGATGGGCCTTTACCATGTGCGCGGGAAGAGAAGCAACTGGTACATTCTATGTTATTTCTTTACTCCCAGACCAGTATGGAACCACAGTGTATCCTACGGATATTATGAATGCGAAAGTTTATGAAGGTGTCGAACGGAGATAGGTGGTGCCATAGATTGAAGCATAGGCTACTTTCTATCCCGAACAATTGCATAGTTCCCGCGGGATTGATAAACGAATTCTTTGCATATGAAGTCGCGGACACCAGTTATAATAATATATGTCTATGTTGACACGAAATGTATAATACATAAGTGTCTGTTAGGACTAGAGCTACCTATGTTTGACATCTAATATTGACCGCAACATTGGCCTAACCAGGAAGCACGTGTTAACCCAATCATGAAATAACACGACGATAATAGAAACACCCGCGTCCGCCGGTTAGCGTAATCAGGTCGACGTATCATCCAATTTGTCCGTTTTGTTAATGGTTCATTCACTTCATTCATTCATAAATGCACCTTAAATTGAATGAATTACAAGTTGAATGAAACTCCTTTGAATGTTCGGTCAGCATCAGAAGTTGATAAACAGGTGAAGAGCTCATAATTCTACATACCCTCCTATTACCTTGACGACATAGTCGTGTGTAGATCTTTTTGAGCTCACCGTTTATCAACTTCTGATATTGACTGTTCATTGGTTCTCTTGTGGTCATTATTTTGACAAACTTATCAATTATCAAACCTTTGTTTATCGTCATCATTTCCAGCCTATGTACGTTCCACTGCTGGGCAAGGGCCTCTCCTCAAATTGACCCACAAATGAAAATCTCAGAGCGGTCCGCGTTAGAATTAGAACCCATGATTCCTTGCTCAAGAGACCATATAATTAACCACTGGGCCCATTATCTTCTAACATGTACTAACTTTTTGAAAAGATTTTCCTTTGACAGCGTTGTAATTTTAGACATTGTTTACATATATTAAGGTGTTGTGGTTCGAAGTAATTACATCGGTAACCACAACTGTACATTTATTAACAAGTTTGTTGCTTTTTACATTTTGTTAATCCATTTAAAAAGCGAGGAGCAGTTTTTGTTGGTGCCTGTTACTCAAAAAGACAATGCTCGCCACGGCATGCAACAACACACATCGTGCTATCAAATTCTCTGGCACTTATATTCGCCAAATATTAAAACTAAGCAAAACAACCAGAATTAGAAACAGCGCAAGTGGCCATTAACTTCTTAGTTGTTGTTGAAGACCCCACAATGTTTTCACATGTGACCACACCCACTGCTCTGGAGGCCTGCCAAGTGACGTGAGCAGACATTAAATATAGACACACCTCGTTCACTTGATGATTGAGGACTCCCCCATTAACATGCCAATGTTTGTCGCAAACTCTCTTCTGTTCCTCTTACTCCTGTGAAGATGGAATGGGACAGGTATCGTAATGTCGATGTTGGTGATGATATTGATAGGGTAATAGGATTGATGTGAATGGCGCTAGAGGTTTTGGCGTGGCGGAATAGTATTTGTAGTGATGATGAGATGAAGTTACACAAGTTGGTGCTAATTAAAAATAGCGCGTTCGTAAGCAATGTTTAGAATCAGAGGTGTTCTAGTAACTAATAGAAGTAAAACTAGCAAAGGGGTTCCTGTTCTTTTGGACTTCTTTGATAATAAGATTAGTTTCCCTACCTTGTTATTACTAGGTATGTCTCGTGGCTCAACTTATTTAAGGGCAGTTCTCCGGAGTGGCATTTTTACGTGTCCGGGGCAAAAAATAATTGATTTCGTCGCTAGATAATACTGAAAAAAATCAGACGTATACTTTAGGCTCAGTCCCGCTTGGAGAACTATTAAAATACTCCATAGTTATTTCCAACTCTAAAGAAAAAAATATTACATTTAAAAATTGACATTCGGTGGTAGTGTCCCTTACGCAGATGAGCGGAGAAAAAAAATTATATCTTAAGATACGAATTTTATTTCCTGGTCTCAAATGGGTTCCTATATACAAAACTTGTTTATAAATCATATAATACACACTAATAAAAAATATCATTTAAATTCATTCAATTAAAACAATTTTTCCCCATGTCCGAGGGTAACGTTTGAACTCGGTGGAGTTTACGAAACGCGCCGGCATCCTAACAAAGAAACATACCAGGAATCTCGCGACGCGCGTGTAGGTAGCCTCAGATGTGCCGTGTTTGCTGGCGAGAGCGGAAGTCGATTCTCAACTCAGCGCCAAATTTTTCGAGGTAATGTTCGTCGTTCGGTGGGTTTGGTTTCGTGTTTTGTTGAATTCGGTGAGGCAATTAATTTTTTCAGTGTTAGTTCTATTGGTAGTTTGATAGTAAGTAAGTCATCTCTAGGGGTATGTGATTTCATTATTAAGTGGCTCTTGTAAGTACTATTCCTATATTTTCTGTTATTTGGAAAAAACGTTTAATTTTGAATTCGGTGGCAATGATCTCAGTGGATTCGGTGGGGTTTTGGGTCACCGAAATCAAGAAAACTGCCACTGAAGTCAATAAAACTGCTACCGAAATCAATAAAGCCACCACAGCTATCAATATTTATTTTAGAAAAACGTTAAAATATTCTTTATTTCTGCACGAATACTTATTGCACGCACATAATAAAATTAAAGAAGTATGTCTGTCCATCTCTCAGTCAAGTTGTCGCTTGTTTACGCTTTTTATACGGTTGAATCGATTTATATGAAAATTAATATAGTATGTGCTCCAGAAAGATTAAAATATACGTTTCGTCAAGTGATCCAGAACTCTACGAGGCATACAAAGCGAAAAATAGGAAAAGATATCCCAGAAGAGATGAAAGAAATTTTACGATTATTTTTAAATATTCTCTTTAACCGAAGACTGATTACCATTATGAGGATCCAAGTGCCTAGATAGGATAGATGAATTATTTTCTTTTGAAGAAAAGTTGAGATTGTGGAATTTTGTTATCCTAATTCTTAAATTTCTTTGAATGTCTTTTTATTGTTTGAAACTATGGTGCAATGAGAGACTTCAAAAATCATTATTCTTTACTTATCTCTTACTTATTTAGTTACTTTGGCACATTTGAAGTTGGAGGCATTTAAGCAAGTTAAGTAAGAATGTGTTTTTTGAAACCATCCCGCTTTTCGCAATTATGTAAGAATTACTGTATGATTTTTTTTAAATATATTTTTTTGTAATTAAAGCGTGTTTGGTATAGTTAAAATGCGTTTTATCATTATCAAGTTGATTTCACTGGAACCTTTTTGATTTAAGTGGCACTGTCTTTTGAATTTTGATTTCGGTGAGTACATATGTTTGATTTCGGTGATTGTTTAAATTTAAATATCTTACTAACTAACAGGTTTACTAGAAGGCCTTTAGTACTAATATTTTTTAAATTTAGGCCTGTATTTAGATTTTGAGGTGATACATTAAAAAAGTTAGTAGAAAAATTTGCCACCGAAGTCACCTAAAACAGCTTGTCTCGGAGAACTGCCCTTAACTTCTCTTTGTGGTACTATCAGCCAAATATGTGGTCTGCTATTCTGAGATTAAAAATCCTTTGCACGTCATAAAATATAATGGCGACGAGACATGGTTGTCAATTTGAGCATTCGTCTTTAACGACAGCGACATCTTCAGGACATGTTCATTTTAAGTTGGGTGAGAAGTGGTCGACCATATCTGCCAATGATGGCACAAGAACAACAACTAACCGCATACTTATCAGATCTCTAAGACTAAACTCTCCAAAGCTCTAGCGAAATTGAGAAGACGAGTACCTAAATTTGGAACTGTTATAATGCGGACCAACTAATAATCAATTGACAAGGAATTTACAGAATGCTATAGCATCTTGAACTGTCTCCTCTTTCCAGGTTCCTTAGTCTCCTCCATCCTTGCCATCGGAGCGGCGATCAGCGCGTTGCCAGTTGGGGTGTTGGCTGAGCGCAGTGGCCGTCGCCCCACTATCCTCTGGCTGGCCGTGCCGTTCCTCATCAACTGGCTGCTGACTATCTTCGCCAATGGAGCTGCCATGCTCATCGCGGCTAGGTTCTTCGCCGGTTTAGCTACTGGTAAGTTTCTAAATTGATTCGACTACCTCGTCGTTTTTATCGTTTGAAATTTTGGCTTTACCTGCTGGAACTAAAGCTAACAACCCGGTCATGCCATGTCCATGCAAGATCACACAAGTTACCCGCGTGAGAGTCAGACAATCGTGCAAATCAGCATCAATGCATCAGAAATGTGCGCCACTGTTGAGACTGGCGGTGTTTATAGCTTAGTGTGTGGGTCATACCTACTTTTGTTGTTTCATATTGAAGTTGTTGGAGAGTGGAGCCTGAATGACAAAACAATTTTTTGTTAAAAATTCCATCAACTCAGAACTTGTTGTCCTCCCTATTTTCGTTGTATTTGTTCCAAGTTATTATGTATGTACACACACACACACACACACACACACACACACACAAATCACGTCTTTATCCCTTACGGGCTAGACAGAGCCTAAGGTATCAAGACCTATAGGCCACGTTTAGCAAGACACTGAGGGCGTAGAGGTGGAAAGTGGAATCAAAATAGTGATGGGTTGCTAGCCGCATCGCCTATAACATGATTCCTATGATTTTCGCCCATTGCCTCAATGGGTTTTTACCATTTGCGCGGGAAGAGAAGCAACTGGTACATTCTATGTTTTTTCTTTGCTCCCAGACCAGCATGGAAGTATTATGTATTATGTATGTACACGCACAAATATTAGGCATCTAGGTTTATTACGGACAATTACCTTCAGGTATTGTGTGAAAAGGTTCCGCTGAGGGTCAGGCAACATATGGCTTTCAGAACTGAAAATATTAATGACCCAGATCATACCATTACATACTCCTTTCAGGTGGAATCTGCGTAGCTGCACCAATGTATATCGGTGAGATAGCCGAGACGTCCATCCGAGGGTCCCTGGGCGCCTTCTTCCAGCTGTTCCTCACTGTCGGCATACTCTTCACCTTCGTCATCGGCGGATGGACCCACTGGAGGCTCTTGTCCATCATATCTGCTGTGCTGCCACCCCTGCTGGTTGGTGTGTTCTGGTAGGTACTGCTGCAGTAAAGTTAATGAAATCTTTTGGATTAGAAATATACGTCGAGTATATGTGTGTGTATTTTCATGGAACTTAAGTCAATTGTATCAAGAGTCAAGACATCAGACGTGGTATCGCCATCAGTGTTATTCAGTCAAGTCAAGTCAGTCAAAGGCTTAACGAATAGCATGACTTCTTTCTGAAGTAATTATGTAACTTTACAAGAGCTCTTTATCATATTTTATGCCTATGACAATTAAGTATTGATTCTAGTTGATAAAGAAACAAGATTGTCTACAAACGGTGAATCTCTCGAATACAGATCAGAGACTATAACAGGGATAGTTCCACTAGTCTACTAATGTCATATAACGTGATCTGAGTGATGCAATTCGATTTGTCATGTCAAAAGAAAAGCCGGATGTATTTTTATTACTCGCTACACTCTGGTTTATGGTCTCCTGTCAATCGTTCGAAAGGTTACCTGGAAGAGATCTCTTTAAGGGATACGTTCGCCTTTGTACATCTGTTCATCTCATTACCTGTAAAATTAATGTGTTTTATGTACAGTAAACATACATACATACAAAAACCCCTCAAATCGAAATGGGGGTTTAAAGTTCCGCACATCTCAAGAGCCATTTCCCTTCTGTCAGCTTTATTCAAGTTATGAGTGATAAATGTCTGATGTCCTTCCAGGTGGATGCCGGAGACGCCCCAGTACCTGCTGGGCAAGAACCGGCGCCACGACGCGGAGCGCGCGCTGCGCTGGCTGCGCGGGCCCGACGCCGACCTCACCGCCGAGCTCGAGGACATGCAGAAAGACGTGAGTGCTTTCCACCATCTTCTAAGAAATTGGCATAGATCAGACGGTCTATATCGTGAAACTGGTTTGTAAAGGATCGTGGATTTTAAAACAACCGGATACGCATTAATATTTCGTGATATGCGTGGATCACGCAATAATATTGACTGTCTTATCCATTCTACGGGATGAGGAAACCGCCTTCTGAAACAACATCTATCAAAAATTCCACTCGCGTGAGAAGTAAAAATCTGTGACTTTGACTTGCCACAAAACTGCAGCTCGATTTTTTTAAATAGGTAGAACAGGGAAAGCAAATGAAAAAGTGGGGGTAGGCAACCTGGTGGTAATGGATACACATGGATATACGCATTAGCATTACCCAAAGATAACGGATGCGTTGCCAACCTGGAGGGCTAAAATAATATACTCATGTACTAGTAATTTCACCAACTTCTCCACATTAGAATACAATAGCGCAAAGCACTGCTGCTTTGTGGCAGAATTTGCGAGTATGATGGTGGCAACGATCCGGATGGATCCTTAAGTCTTCGGCTGGTTAATAAGTACCCGCCACCAAAGAACAGCAGTTTATATGTACCCGTCTTCCTTCCAGGTGGACACAGCTTCCCGGCAACGCGCTGGCATGCTCAGCATGGTGACCAACCGCGCGCCCCTCATGGCCCTCATCTGCTCGCTCGGCCTCATGTTCTTCCAGCAGTTCAGCGGGATCAACGCCGTCATCTTCTACACGAACAACATCTTCTCGGCCGCGGGCTCCAACATCGACCCCGTCATCGCGACCATCATCGTCGGCGTCGTCCAAACCATCGCCACCTACATTTCGTCGTTGCTCGTCGAAAAAGCCGGCAGAAGAATTCTCCTCCTCCAAAGTTGCATCATCATGGGTCTCTGTCTCGTCGTCTTAGGAGTCTTCTTCAAAACTCAGGAGGATGGGGTCAACGTTAGCTCTTTTGGATGGGTCCCGCTGGTTTGTTTAGTATTATTCATCATTTCGTTCTCTCTGGGTTTCGGTCCTATACCTTGGATGATGATGGCTGAACTCTTCGCCGTTGAATACAGAGGATCAGCCTCAGGATTTGCAGTTATTTTCAACTGGTGTCTTGTTTTTATTGTTACCCTCTGCTTCCCCATCATGAAGGAGGTGATAGGTATTTACAGTTGCTTCTGGTTCTTCGCTAGCTTTATGGTGGCGTGTATATTCTTCGTTTTCTTCCTCATACCTGAAACTAAAGGGAAGACGGTATCCCAGATCCAAGCTATTCTTGGGGGGAGGAAGTAAATGTTGTAATTACGAGCACATTCTTGAATCAGGCGTAAATCTATTCATATTTCTGGAGTTTACTGGTGTCGTACAATAATGTTACAGTTTATCTAACGCTATCTTAATCATTTGTTTTGTACAGTATGACTTTGATGAATAGGGGACCAATTTTCAGCGTCTTCAGACTAGACAGACGTACTGTATTCTGACAGCTGATGCTTCTAGTTCTGCCGACTGCAATGGAACAGTGCCAGCAATCGCAGTTATCCACGTTGCAAGTAGATGCAGACCGTCTGTACTCGTCCTTTCAGATCAGGGGATTTCCACTGCAATAGTAAGTGATGGAGACTGTAGTAGGCATTGGTCAAGAATCGTGCTTTCCCTGTATAAATACGCCGCCAAGGCATTTTTCAATCAGGCAATTCTTTAGCCTATTTCATAAGTACCTAATTGGAACAGATCCTTAATGTTTCACAGAAGACTTATAATTTCGAACGCTACATTTCTTTATTACAATGAATCTAGTCCCACCTAATTTAGGCTACGTGTTTTTCATTTAAAAAAGGTAAACTTAGAAAAGAATTTCGGTGAATGATGCATTCGGAAAACTAAGTGTTCTGTGAACTTTTACGATCCATTGTTTGAACGAGTAAGTGTGTAAATACTCAAACTTTGTTGAGGGTAGTTTTAGAAGACTGTATTTTGTATTTTATGCGAATAGAATATTTTATTGTATAACAAAATGAGAG
The DNA here is from genome assembly GCA_932294345.1 of Pandemis cinnamomeana. Lineage (NCBI taxonomy): Eukaryota > Metazoa > Arthropoda > Insecta > Lepidoptera > Tortricidae > Pandemis > Pandemis cinnamomeana. The sequence continues at coordinate 2,326,940 of OW028724.1, read as the reverse complement.
CAAAAAGATCAATATTTTAATGAATGACAGAATGTACTTATATAAATGTTTTATAATTTGTAGTTATTTCTAAATAACGTGCCAAATATTTGAGCTTTAGATTTAATTAGGTGTGTTAATGTTAATTTTGTTAACGTTAGGAAATAAATCGCATTTTTATATAAAATATTTCTTTTATTTTACAATACACCAAATAATAACAAAACAATTTGATTTTCTTTAAATAGAAATCGAAATTAGCAGTACAAAAGATTCCCTTACAGACAAGAACTTACGATTTCAAAGAAGACTGTAAATCCGGAAAAAAAAAACAATTTAAGACGCAGACCAAACCATTTAATTTTGAGTTGCCTATCCAAAACACAAACACAATATCGCTGAGTTACAATAATTTAAATAAAACAAAACGCCGACTAGATTATTCACTGAAACATAGAAGACGACAGAGAAGGACACTCCTTACATATCGTTCTCTTTTCGATATCGTCCACCCTCATTGACAGTTCTGAGATATGACTCTCAATCGTCTTGACGTCGGTCCTAAAGCCTGTCACAGTCGCGTCCAGTTCCGTCAAATACTGTATTTTATTACACAGCTCATCGTATTTCTGCGCGATGTAGTCCCTTGCGTTCTGTGAATCCTCTAGTTCCTTGTCTATCTTGTGCACTATCTCGTACTTCAGTTCGTCGAATTTGGATTCCAGACTCGGTCCAAGTAAGTGGGCGCCCTTTATGGCCATTTCTTCTTCCGATTTCAATTTGTCCGAGAATTTTATGTGGCAGGCCATTCTGTTAGTGCTTTTTGGTCCACGCACGGAACAATTTTATGTTTTCGTAACTCGCGTGCATGATCGGCGAAATAACGTGACAGTCGAAACGATGACAAAGTTAAATGACGTTGATTTGATTTATGAAAACTTTTTTTTTATCTCGCCACGGAGTACTGGCCAGTATTGCAGTATTTTGGAACACGGGAAAAAAGGTTTCATGCTGTAAAATAAAAAGTTATGCCCGCTCTCGTATTGCCGTCGTCATTCGTGCTTAAAGGTCCGGCCACACCAGTGCGTAAAAGACGTGGACGGTGCGTTTACGTAACAAAATGTATGAAGTAACGGTGACAGAACGTGACGCATGTGGTCGCTCCTTTATTTGAGAACCAAAGAGCTGTTTTAAGTACAATTAGAGTTCAATTAACTCTTTATCATCAACACCCGCCTGACACAATCCCGCTGTTTTTGCAAAAACATTGTAAGTAAAACCCGGCTTCGATTACGTGCGATCGACGGGGCGGGAAGCGTTTCCTTTTCATTGCGCGGCCGTAACACTTACCGCTTCGTGGCTTGGAACCAGCACACGCAATGAACAGTAAAACGCTCGATGCTATTCTAATTTCGTATAGTCGTGGCTATGCCTAGATATCAAATGTTTACGCATCATCCAGGAAGCGATAACCGGCAATTCAGGGATTTTGGCACCGAGCACGCTGTATAATTTAGTGTACGTGTCTTAGATACAAATAGCGGCGTTGTGTTTTGTTTAAAAAATAAAATGTGACAGTGGTTTAACGCGGAACATACTCGTATATGTGAGTATTAGCTGTTACCCGCAAAATCGTCTGCATTCATTTGCCGCTATCCCGCAGGAATTACGCAATTTTCCGGGGTAAAAAGTAGCCTATGTGTTATTTCAGGCTATAATCTATGTCCGGCCGTTCTGGCGTGAAAGAGTAACAAACATCCATCCATCCATACTTACAAACTTTCGCGTTTATAGTATTAGTAGGATTATAGACGAGAACTTGTTTGTTTAACAGTACAGTTGGGCGTTTTGTGACATAATTGGGAATGTTTTGACAAAAGGTCAGTTCAGGAGTACCCAAAACCGACGAGCATGTATGAAGAGATTGACGAATGCTGGCGTGAAAGAAGTGTCAGAATCGTAGCAAGTGGAACAAAGTGACTAGTCTTTGTCTACTATGGAAAGAAGCGCGCAGGATGTATGTATGTACAGTAAATTCAATAATGTAATTCCTAATATTTTCGTCTATTACCTCGATGGGCTTTTACGATCTGCGGGGAAGAGAATCAGGATCAAATTCTATGTTTTTTCTTTGCTCCCAAACCGGCACACGACTGTTTTACATTGCAGCTTTGAGGTATGAATAGTTTTCCTTCCAAGCTGGGCGGGGAGCATAGAAAAAACAGAATGTACCAGTTGCTTCTCTTCCCGCGCATATGGTAAAAGCCCATTGAGAGAATAGGCGAAATCTTTAGGAATCATATTATACCTATACGCCCACAATCAGCTAAACGTGGCCTTTAGGTCTTGTTACCAGGCTCTGTCTATCCCGTAAGGGATAAAGACGTGATTTATGTATGTTTGTATGTACCTACTCATCCAGCAATTGGCTACTTCCTCGGCATTAATCTACTATTGTTAGTGAATGAGTCCACACTAGTGAGATATTCTGTATGAGTGCAGTAGTAGTCATTTGTTCACTATGTCGCTTCAAGTGTTCTTAATAAGTATGATACATCTAAAAGTAAGTAGTTTGTGTACAACTGTGCATTATCTAGGAAATACTTGCGTCATAAATGGCAACTTGTGGGTTTGTCCAGGGAACAGAATTGGCAACGGAGTTAGGTTAATGTTGGAGCAATGCTGTGTGATTCTTTGAGGTCTTTATTTATTTTTCCGTGCATTTTTTAGGTGGTTTCTAGCCTAACCCAACTTCCTCGCCTGTCGAGTATGGGTATTAACCAACGGCTTAACTCTGGAAATATGGTGGCAAACGAGCTAGAGGGTCGCCTGATGGTACGTGAGCACCACCGCTCACGGAATACCTCATGTGCCATTAATTTCACCCGCTGTCTTTATCTTTGTGGGGAGTTCCACAATGGAGAGATCTCTCTCCTGGCACATGTCATGCCTAGGGACTGAAGTCCGAAGGAAGGAAGTTGGAAGTTGTATTTATGCGTTGAGAAACTTCGTTGGCGTGATGTAGAACAATGTGACAGCTGTCATTAGAACTGGCGCTAGCTACTCGTGCGTCGTAGTAGTTACATAGTCGACAACTAGGTGGCGCTGTGGTCGCTACATCTTCACACAGAAACACAGCAACAGGATTAGCAAGCAAATCGGAGGTAGCGATCTCGGACCTTCCTACCACCTGTTTTTATTTTATTTTCAACCGTTGTTGTCCAGAATGCACCAGCCCTAAGCCCCCCTTCTTTCCCTTAAACAGTTACCGTTTATGGTACCGTTTGGGGGTGACAATTTACATTAGTTATATGTACAGTTTTTGTCACTGAGTATTTTTTTACAAACAATATTACATACATACATACATACATAAATTACGTCTTTATCCCTTACCAGGTAGACAGAGTCTAAGGTAACGAGACCTACGCCACGTAGCATGATTGTGGGAGTATACAAGTATATGGTGGCTAGCCTCACCGCCTATAACATGATTCCTAAGATTTTCACCCATTCCCTCGATGGGCTTTTACCATCGGCGCGGGAAGATCTGGTACATTCTACGTTCTTTCTTTTCTCCCAGAGAAACATGGAAGAAACAATATTGTTTTGGAGATAGGGTATACTATGATGCCTTTTGAGTATCGTCTCGTCATGTTCAGTGGCTATAGTAATCAAGTTGTTCGTCATACAAACCTTTTCACTAGAATCGGTTTCACACACACACAGATCACGTCTTTATCCCTTACGGGGTAGACAGAGCCTAAGGTAACAGGTACCTACAGGCCACATTTAGCAAGATTGTGGGCGTATAGGTGGAAAATGGAATCAAAATAGTGATCGGTTGCTAGCCTCATAGCTTAAAACATGATTCCTATGATTTTCGCCCATTCTCTCGATGGGCTTTTACCATCGGCGCGGGAAGATTGTGGTACATTCTATGTTTTTTCTTTTCCTCCAAACCAACATGGAAGAAACAATATTTTTTAGAGATACGGTATGCTATGATGCCTTTTGAGTATCGTCTCATCATTTTCAGTGACTATAAGTACTCAAGTTGTTCGTCATACAAACCTTTTCACTGGAATCGGTTTCATGCAGCGTAATACAAATTTCCATACATCGATTAGCTTTCAAGACTGGCGTCAATTTTTATCTTGTTTTGAAGGGCTCTCATACATGCTAGATAAACTTATTTGTTTGTTGTAAGTATAATAGAGCTATTTAGCTTCATTAGTTCGTCAGCCGAGGTTTACGAAGGTGAATAGCTCACAAGTTGCTAAGGTACGTCTATTCTATAGTGTATATATTTAAAATTAAGCCTGCTTGATATATACATATGTAGCCCCTTTTAATCCATTTGCCACAATTTCAGTACATTGTGTAGTTTATTTTTAAATTAAATTATTGCGTAATTCGGCGTGCCTCATTGCATAGGCCTCCTCCATTTATTGGAGGGCCCAGTGCGGATTGGGAACTTCACGCACACACCATTGAATTGCTTCGCAGATGTGTGCAGGTTTTCTTTCACCGAAAAGCTCATGGCAAATTTCAAATGTAATTTCGCACATAAATTCTGAGAAACTCATAGAAAAACCCAGGATTCGAACCCACGACCCTCTGACTGAGAGGCCACAGGTCAGCCTCTAGGCTACCACGGCCTGCTTGATAATTACCGATGTTGCTTAAAATTGTGTAATTAATTGGGCTAACCCAACTTTAATTAAATTTAATTGAAGTTAGCGGAAAACAATTGGAAAACTTTTTTTTTTTATATGAATAGGAAGGCAAACAAGCAAGTGGGTCACCTGATGGTAAGTGACCACCACTGCCCATAGACACCCGCAACCCCGAAGGGATTGCAGATGCGTTGCCAACCTAGAGGACTAAGATGTAATGCCTCTTGTGCCCGTAATTTCCCCGGCTGTCTTACTCTCCACGCCGGACACAGCAGTGCATGCACTGCTACTTAGCGGCAGGATTAGCGAGTAAGATGGTGGTAGCAATCCGGACGGACCTTGCACAAGGCCCTACCACCCGCAAATTTCGGATCTGCCGCTGTTGCCCGCGACTGTGTCTGCGGAGAACTCCAGAAGTTTTACCGAATGTAACTATCCCATGCCCTTCTCAGGGTATCAAACTATCACCCTACCAAATTTTACCACGATCGGTTGAGTAGTCGCAGCGTAACAAATAAGGAAATTCACGTTAGCTGTTATAAATATTACTTGGGATACAGGTTTTTACCGCATTGTAGTATTTTCGAAAGATTATGTTTTTCCATGCTGGTCTGGGATTAAGAAAAAACATAGAATGTACCAGTTGCTTCTCTTCCCGCGCAGATGGTAAAAGCCCATCGAGGGAATGGGCGAAAGTCTTAGGAATCATGTTATAGGCGATGCGGCTAGCAACCCCATCACTATTTTGATTCCCCTTTCCACCTATACGCCCACAATCATGCTAAACGTGGCCTTAAGGTTTTGTTACCTTAGGCTCTGTCTCCCCGTAAGGTATAAAGAGTAAAGACGTGATTTATGTATGTTCTTCTTCTTCTTCTTGTTTGTGGCGTTTCAAGTCGTTATAGCGACGACAACTTCGCCAATGTCAAAGTAACAAAAATACGATTAAAAAATCTTGTGACAAAATGTCGGCAACGTTGTACGGTAATGGTCAAAGACCCCCTCCCCCCCTGTCGGGCTCTTAGCCAACGGTCAATGATATCCCTCAGAAACTGCCAGGAAATCATTAGCCGATGGCCAGGGTGCACCGGATCAAGCACTGCTCTTCCCCCCGGACGGATCCAAAAAGGAACCGCAGCTCTTGACCACACGCGGAGGTAACCCGACTCGCACCCCTTTATGTATGTTTTCAAGTACCAAACCAAAAAAGCTTTTTGTGACGGAGCTAGAAAGCGGATCTTTGCTGCTTTCTTGCTGTTTCGCTGAACATTTGGCGCCAAGCGTCCACGTTTGTATAAGTGACATTGCAGGTGTCCGATATACTTACTGATATATATATTATACTTGTTTATTGCGTTTATCTATCACTCTCGAACCCCACGCGGTCGCGGCGACCGCATATGTAAGTGTTAAATATACTATGTTATTAAAAATGTTTAACGTGTGTTATGTGTTTACTGTGTGTTACTTCCATGATGGTCTGGGAGCAAAGGAAAAGCGTAGAATGTACCAGTTGCTTCTCCCGTGCAGATGGTAAAAGCCCATCGAGGGAATGAACGAAAATCTTAGGAATCATGTTATAGGCGATGCGGTCAGCAAGCCATCACTATTTTGATTTTTTTTCACCTATACGCCTACAATTATGCTAAACGTGGCCTTTAGGTTTTGTTACTTCAGGCTCCTTCTACCCAGGGATATAGACGTGATTCGTGTATGTATGTGTATGTTTAATGTATACCTACGTGTAGCGGGAGAAACGTCATTGTCTCATTGTATTCGTCTTAATAGTGTAACTTAAGTGAATTAAAATGTTTATTTTAATTTGTATAAAGGATATCATAGTCCGCTTTAGTGGCTGAAACATGTCGTGACATGATTGACGATAAGTAAAAATGTAATTCGAGAATGCCTTCAGTGATTATTGACTGGTTTCATTACAAAATTGAGAGCATTAACGCAAATTAAACTAGAATAGAATGCAGTTAATTTTTTGTGTTTAATAACTACTTTAACAAAAATATTATTATTATAAGAATACATGTATACATACATACATAAATCACGTCTTTATCCCTTACGGGGTAGACGTTTCTTATAAGAAATACCAATCGATTCCCAGTATTTAGTTTAACATGAAAATCTTTTATCAAGTCGGCGTATTATTCTAAGCTCATAATTGATAACTTCAAGGAGTTTTTTTGGATTTCAAGTGATTTCTCAATAAAATTATCAACTATAATCAATATATAGTCTCATTTAATAATTAATCTAATCGCATGGATTAACAGATCATAATTAACTTTGTATTAGTCTGTGACTTTATTAACGAGCCATGATAACGAAATGGTTTTTGGTATTTTTATATGTGTGATGCACGTAAATCGCGTCTTTATCCCTTAAGGGACAGAGCCGAAGGTAACAAGACCTAATAGCCACGTTTAGCATGATTGTGGGCGTATTGGTGAAAAAGGAATCAAAATAGTGATGGGTTGCCAGCCGCATCGCCTATAACATGATTCCTAAGATTTTTGCCAATGCATTTACGCGTCATTACCCGTGGCCCTACCGTTATTTCCCACTGTTATAAAAATCCTCACTAGATATAGTAAAATTAGGTTAGGTTCGTTAGATATCTTCAAATGCCCGAAGAGCAAACGAAATAGAAATAGGAGCCCCGCGAAAGCGCGGGTAGCGACCCGCATTTACATTACCCGTTGCTACCCGTGCCCCCACTGTTATATCCCACTGTTATAAAAAATGACAAATACATTTCACCATACGATCGAAACCCCCGAAGGCGGGGTTCCTATTTCTACTCGGTTTGCCCTTGGGGCATTTGAAGATACCTAACGAACCTAACCTAATTTTACCATTTCTTCTTCTTCTTCTTTTTCAATATGGCCCTATCGATCGATGCGATGATTTCGCCAATGTCAAAGTAATAAATACAGTATTCAAAAATCTTATGACAAAAATGTCGGCAACGTTGTACGGTAGAACACGGTCAAAAGACTCCCCCCCTGTCGGGCTCTTAGCCAACGGATAATGATCCCCCAGAGTCTAGCAGGAAATCATTAACCGATGCTCTGGGTGTACCGGACCAAGCACTGCTCTTCCCCTCGGACGGATCCAAAAATGAACCGCAGCTCTTGACCACACGCGGAGGTAACCCGACTCGCACCCCTTTACTATCTCTGATTTTTATAACAGTGGGACCACGGGTAGTGTCTTTAATCTACTTAGTTATTTGGCCGTCACGTGGTACTGTTTTAATATTTCAAAGTTACGACACCGCCGCAAGGTTGCCATTATCTAATTAGGACTGATTTTAATCACTATCGAGCTACTAAGTCCGATTAGTTTATTGTTTACTTTGATTTACAATGATATTATCAGATGTTCGTTTTTTATGGCACACGTTATTTGTACCTATTGGTGATTCTGTATTACGACCTCCATATTTTTTAGGGTTCTGTTGTCAAACGAAAGAAATGGAGCTCTTACGGTGTCGCTGTCTGTCCGTTCGTCTATCCGCGGCTTAGCATAGAGACCCTTCGAACTAGAGAGCTGCAATTTGGGATAGATGTATATTTAATTTTAATTTTCTTGCGTCGAGGGAATGTTGAAATATAATTTAAAAAAAAAAAACATTTTTAGGGTAGATAACTTCCGTTGTTGAGTGTTTTTTTTTCTCGTCTATCGCAGTGTGAAGTATCGTTGGACAGGTTTTAAAAAAAAATGTTAGGTTTTCCACTACCATTTTTCGGTAGTACAATTTTTTTATCAAGAGCTCCTCTAACGTAATTGGGTGGTTTTGGATACGTGAAAAAATTAAGAGTAGATTTATCGTAGCTAATGTAAGATATGCAACTACGCCTGAACGAAACTGTAAAAGCGACTTTCGTTCGTTAATCTCGCCCGAAACCTTTCATTCGCTCGGATTTCAACCCGTAATTATTTCAGAAGCTTTGCATTGACCACCTATTTAGAACTCTATAGGTTAGGTTAGTTTTATAACAATCCCAAACATTCACCAGTTTAAAAGAAAAAGTATGACAAATGATCATTATGGCTTACAATTAATTTATGTCATATGGAATTATGGTAAACGAAGGAACCAATGTGACCAACCACATCTGTTAACTTTCTCTCTCTACTTTCCTACATTAATTAAGTACCTATCGTAAAAATAAAAATACAACCGAATATTTCTAATGATCAATGAGCCAACTTGATCAGGCGACTTTATTAACACAGATAGTGTAATCGTCTAAGAGATAACTCTAGCAATCACTATTATCGATAAAAACCAACTTTTTCCCTGATCGCCATCAGTACACATTACTATCAATAAACACTTTTTTTTTATCTTGCAGGACGATTTTACGATACCTATTTAGAATGAAACTAATAATGGGAAGTCATGTTAAAATTTAGAAAATAATTTCCGCAACGATGATTTTCACATTGTCCTGGTGCTATTGTAGTAAAGTCAAATTTAAGATAGAATTGGTTTCTTTTAGTTTAATTTCTATTTGTCCCCTTGGAGTTATACCCATAAATACACATACACAAATAACGTCTATGGCCATATTGCCAAGATAACCGTATTGCATCACGCCCCACAATTATACTAAGCGTGGTCTTTGGGCCTTGTTACCCTAGACTACGTCCACCCCGTAAGGAATAAAGACGTGATTTACAGGCTATAGTTTCCACGCAGCCAGTGCGGATTTGAAACTTTACACACACTATTTGTTGTTTTGTAACTTGTGTGTGTATGTATATATTTATATATTATGTAGTATATTTTATTTATTGTGTATTAGTTTATCGTATTTATCTATTATGCGTAGTTTATTATTATATCTTACATTATTTAAAATTTAGATATTTAGGATTATTTTAGGTTTCGATCGGTTCTTTTACTTTTTCTGTGTGTCTACTCTTGCTTAATACTTATGTCCTGTCAATCGTTCAAAGGCTAACTGGAAGAGATCCCTTTTAGGGATAAGTTCGCCTTTGTGCATGTGTGTTGTCCTGTATTCATCTTTTTCTTGTGTTTTATGTACAATAAAGAGTTATACATACATATACATACATACATACTATTGAAATTCGCAAGGATGTGCAGCTTGCCTCAAAATGCTTTCATCGAAAAAGTCATTTTAAATGAGGTGAGTAAGAATTCGATTCCACAATCCTCTGCTGAACCACTGGGCTACGACGGCTTTTTAACTCGACCCATACACAATGTCCTATTACCATCGAGTTTACTTAACAACAGCTCAGTCTGTTAGTTTTCCATATCGACTTTCCATGTCGCAATGGGCAAGTATTTGCTACAAACAAACAAACAAGTTATTAGATATGGTGCGACACTTGCAGCATTATGACGGCATTCCTACATGTTTGTGTGTAAATGCGTTTTTAATTCATAATGCATTGGATGTCGTCATGTTGTTTTAATATAAAAAGCTTCATTACCTAAGTATGTTTACCAAGTTGTAATAATATGCGATTTCTTTAAATTCGCGGAAACAAAATGTAAATGACAGTGTACATTCTCAAACACACGAACGTTCAACCGTGTTTTATGCTGTAGGCTTATCTAACTCGCTCGCAATCGCCATCGTGTTCATTTTGACAGTTCATGTATGGGCTGACAATTGGCATCGGAATCAGTAGGCTTATTATCTAACTCGCTCGCAATCGCCATCGTGTTCGTTTTGACAGTTCATGTGCGGGCTAGCAATTGGCATCGGAATCAGCTAGCTGTCACATTCATACGAGAACTGTCAAAATGAACACGATGGCGATTCCGAGCGAGTTAGGTAATAAGCCTACATCTAGCTGTCACATTCATACGAGAACTGTCAAAATGAACACGATGGCGATTGCGAGCGAGTTAGACAATAAAGCCTACTGTTCCATGTTCATGAAAATAAGAGCGGTGGAGTGTAGGGAGTGTATTATTGTGCAAAACATCAGAGATAATGCAACCACTTCACTGTAACCTTACAGTCCTTCAATATCATGCAGATACAGTCAAAGTTTCAAGAGCATTGAAAACGTTGGAGTTTAAAAGGTTTCCACTGACTATTTCCATGCTGGTCTGTGATGCAGATGGTAAAAACCCATCGAGGGAATGGGCGAAAATCATAGGAATCATGTTATAGGCGATGCGGCTAGCAACCCATCACTGTTTTGATTCCACTTTCCACCTCTACGCCCTCAGTGTCTTGCTAAACGTGGCCTGTGGGTCTTGTTACCTTAGGCTCTGTCTATCCCGTAAGGGATAAAGACGTGATTTGTGTATGTGTATGTATGTATTTTCCACTGATGGCGCAGCTGAAGTAGTTATAGATTAATTAAATAGGACTGTCTTTACAAAACCGTTTTCCTTTTACGCCTTTGACGCTCAGCCATTACGTTTTTCGGGAGCGAAAAATTATACATACTTACATACATACATACATACCGTCACGCCTCTTTCCCACCGTGAAAGGCAGAGACTACTTTGTTCCACTTGCTACAATCCTGAGATACTTCTTTCGCTTCATCCACATTCATCAATCTCTTCATACATGCTCGTCGGTTTCGGGTACAAAATTATAGGCATCAATAATTATTTCAATATACGAAAGTTCCACAATCTCGCTAAACGTGGCTTTTAGGGCTTGCTACCTTGGCTCTGTCTACCCCGAAAGGGTAAACCATGGTTGATATGTATGTTTATTGTATAATACTTACATGTGAAAGTTCCTAGGGTTCTCTAGCTGTACAGAAATATAACTCCTACAACAAATTTATAGCAAAAGTTTTTCATTCCGTCTTCTCGTGACATTGCTCAGGGAAAAATTGCAGGCGCTGCTCTGCTAATTGATTAACCCCCTTATTCATAAACGCTCTATAGGCTTCTGCTAACTTAGCAATCGTTTGTCCTTATCTGTGAAAGGTGAATGTCAAAGTGACAGATAAGGACAAACGAGTGCTAAGCTAGCAGAGGCCTACAGAGCGTTTATGAATAAGGGGGAAAGTTTCTAACTTTGTCCACGTTCATCACTTCGACGCGACATTTTACCTTAAAAACTTATACGTAATAATGTCAATTTTCAATAAAAATCTACTTTAATTTGTCTTCATACATTCTATAATTGATTGATTATTGACCCGGTCGATTTGTTTTAGCCCCGGTTGTAACAGTCAAGTTCCGTCGTTGACTGTTCGAAATAGTAGACGGCCATATTCATGACCTTGACATAATGACTTTTAATCGATGATAGTACTTATACCATCCACTTGTGTTATCAACGCCTATCAGCATGTCAAATGAAGGTTGTCACTAGTTTTCAAATCAGCCTGTTGACATTAATTATGCGTGGACTCACTTCATTACAAAGTGTATTATAACTACAATACAATATAACTCTTTATTGAACACCACATACAACAACCAAAACAGAAAAATGTGTAAGAATGCCTACAGCGTACACAGCGTTGCGGCTTGCCGCAACATTATGCTGAGTGGGGTCCACTTTACACCATATCGGTACTGTTCCTTAGTGTATTGTATTTCTCCTTGTTTTATGTCTACTTGTATCGAATGTGTGTAAATAAATGTTTCTCTCTCTCTCTCTCTCTCTACAGTAAAAGATTTTCCCTCTTAATTTCGTTACGTTTGTCACTTGTAAATGTCAACTTAAAAGTTCGAGTTTAGCGTCAGATTCATTTGATCATCATCATCATTATCATTGTCATCATCCTATCAACCGTAAGACTCCTGTTGGGCATAGGTCTCCCCATAGACCAACCGGTCAACAACGGGAAACAACAGTTTCGGTTGGAAGCGTTGGCATCCACAGTGAACGCGCGACTTTAACCAATAGGTTTATTGTCTAACTCGCTCGCAATCGCCATCGTGTTCATTTTGACAGTTCATGTATGAGCTGACAATTGGCATCGGAATCAGCTAGCTGTCACATTCATCAACTGTCAAAATGAACACGATGGCGAATGCGAGCGAGTTAGATAATAAGCCTACTGGTCATCGAGTTAGTCGTTGATGGACGTCCTACGCTGCGCTTGCCGATCCGCGGTCTCCACTCGAGAGCCTTTCAGCCCCAATGTCCATCTATTCTCCGTGCTATCTGGCCTGCCCATTGCCACTTTAACGAGCAGATTGGCTTGGCTATGTCGGTGACCCTTGTTCATTTGATAGGAAGTGAAAAATGATAGATCGCTTACTTGGCCGACCGTACAGTCCCCAGCAGATCCGCAGCGGGCGAGGTCCTCAAATATTTCGGAGCAACATTAAATTTCAATAAATTCGTTACACGTTAAGGTTAATAACATCAGAACACGCAATTCGTCATAAATTAAGAGCTGCGACTTTTTAATAAATGAGGATTGTTCAATGAAGTAAAAATATTAGGAAGTACAAATCGTTAAAGGTATCGACGCAGTTAGGCTGATCATAAAGATATGAACATTTGGGGAAAATATAACTTCAGTTGGTAACAAACAGTTTAAATTACACTGAATTATACATGCAAGCGTGTTCTCTACAGGACATCTTTCATTTTGGCATGGAGTATGAGCCAAATTTCTGTTTTGTTTGGAATTCGAATCTATTATTAGGTACAGACGTATGGTATTTTCCAAAACCTTTTCACGATCTGCGCTTCCAGGGGCCCGATTTTTGAAAACACATATGTGAAAATACCACTCGAAAGTGGTGAAAAATTGAGCTGGATTCGATATACGAGTAGCTTAGAAGATACTTACGGCTCCCATTAATCCTGGGAACAAGTCAAAACTTTGATAAGTGCTGTAGTTTAGAAGATATAAGCTGATTTATACCACTTTCGAGTGGTATTTTCGAATATGTGCTTTCGAAAATCGCCCCCCTGATATTTTTATCTCATTAAACGTTCCGAATTTATTGAAAAATCGCTTCTCTTATATTTAATCGTGTAACGAATTTATTGACATTTAATGCTGTTCCGAAATATTCGAGGACCTCGCCCCTACGGTATATCTGATGGTGACCGCACAGCCTCGTTGAGGAAGGAAATGTCACAGAGGAAAACAGTGCACTGATTTCGCTTGCCAGCATCCTAAATCAACACAATGCTTACTAATAGCGCTGGCAGCCCCAGCAGCTACCGTGGCTTCCTTGAAGGAAGCGTGGCAACTCGAGATTTTCTGAGATGCGGCCACAGTACACAGAAAAGCACAGTATTTATTTATTTATTCAAGGAGAGCAAATGTAATAATTTTCACTTATAAATAAACTAGCTTCTGCCCGCGACTTCGTCTGCGTAGAATTATACATAAAAAACTTCGTATTGAATCACTCTATCTATTAAAAAAAACCGCATCAAAATCCGTTGCGTAGTTTTAAAGATTTAAGCATAGGGGAGACTGGGGTCAATAGAAACACGGGTCAATAGAAACAAGTGCAATAACTACGAAACAAAAAGCGATAGCGGGGTGGTCCCTGAGGGGGGATGGATCTGCGTTCGTGTCGGAACCTGTGGAACAGTGCTAGCCGCGGCTCTGTGACCGTCGGAATTTATTACGTGAGTGTATTGCTTTTCCGGCACCAAAAGTAAGTATTTTTCATGTTTTTGTTTTGTATATTAGTCAAGATCCATTGGTAGTACTTTAATACTACTTAACTTTCTGTTTGTATGGTTATTGTTGTTGAATTTGTAGTGGTTTATGTATACCTATCGTCTACCGTTATTTTTCTACGATTTTATATATTCACCGTGACGTTGCTGGGTCAATTGAAACAAAATTTACCGGGTCAATTGAAACATCTTTTTTTTTGCAGTAACACTTCTTTTTTGTTTTTAGAAGGTAGGAGAAAGAGGAAGTCGACCATCTACACGGACACTCCCGAAAAAGAAGAAATTAGGAAAGAATCAGAACAGAAAAAACAGGCAAAGAACGTGAAAAAGAACTTGAGTAAAAAAATGGAAAGGGTAAAAAATCTAAGCAAACTAAAGAATGGACTTCTTCTGAAGATCTTTTTTTTTTTCGTTAAATTAATGGAAAAAATAGTGTTCTGTGTGTGGTGGGCACATTTGGGATTTTACAAAGAGTTAATTACGTCAATCACCTTAACCCTAGTTAAGATGTATAATTATGGTTGCTCTTCCTTTATTAAATGTTGATTACATTTCTAGATTAGTAATAGTTGATCTTATTGCTTATAAATATTTAAATATTCTAAATGATTAAGCAAGAAGTACCATATGATAATTTTGTTAAGTTAATAGCAATAAATGTTAGCTTTTTTCGTTAAGTTGATGGTAGAAACTACCTCTTACTGTGTTCTAATCAAAGACTGAGATTATGTGATTTAATTGTGACTAAAAAAATACATTTAAATGATTATTACATTAAAAATAAATATTTTATTTCTAGGTGTTTCAATAGACCCCATTCATTGTTTCAATTGACCCGCAACCAGGGTCAAATGAAACAATTTTCGAGGATTTCTAAAACACCTGTGATTCCGTATCTGATACCTATGGATAAAAATCAACGTAGCAACTTTAAAGCCAGATAACCTAGCTATAGTCGAAATCTTTCACAACCCAGTATTGATAGGAAATGTAGGCACTATGACCGTTTTTTCGGAAAACGTTTCAATTGACCCCGGTCTCCCCTACATAGGGATATAGGGACAGAGAAAGCGACTTTGTTTTATACTATTTAGTGATTAGTTTCTAACATATACATACTCACTTTGGCGAATAAAATGTTAACAGATTGTGGCCAAGACTTCAGCCAATCGGAAACTGTATTTATGCTGGTAAGATTAAGATCAGTTAATTTTCGTGAGAGATATTAGATATCTGTTTCCGCTATGTCAGAACATCGAAAACGTGATCATGTTTGTTTTAAGCTAGACATAGTTGTAAACAGTATGTTGACTACATGAATTAAAAAATATATTTTTTTTATTAATAATAATAACAACTGGTTACTTTTACTTAAAATACATGCATATATAAATCACGTACCCCTTACGGGTTAGACAGAGCGTAAAGGGAACAAGATCTAAACGTCACTTTTAGCATGATTGTGGATTTTAATTACTAAATTTATAAAAAAATTACATTTTAAATCAATTACCTTGCTACACTTATATTTTGTTTATTTATTGTCATTGTCATGTATTTTTACCACTGTTAATGAAAGATTGGTGCTATATGTTATGATCTCTTACATCAGGTGAACGCATACCCATTTGTCGGCTTCAATATGGAAAAAAACACGAAAATATAAATTCTCCTAGTAGATGCTTGGCGTAGTTTTGAGTTAAATCAATTGGTGTAAACAGTCCCACTATTTTTAATAATTCCCTCACTGTTTAGGATCATGATTCCTTTTAATTCCTCCAACTGTCTCTAGCGATTGCGCTTCGTGGCCTCCAGAAAATAAACTAAGATTTTAAAGGGTTATAAGTATTTTTTGTATTTAATGGGCTTAAAGTGTACAAACAGCTTTTAGGGTTACATCGTTTGGACTGGACTCACGACTTTTATTATCAAAATTAGCTTACGTTACTTTAACTACAGCTTCGCCAAATCACGAAAATGTGGTCTAAAATGCACGCTTAGCAACGGAGCTGTCGTACTGTTTTTAGCGAAGGTGCTGTGGAATGTTCCGGAAAACGGAACTCATTAGTCGCACGCGCACGCACCTTTGATCGCGCATTGTCATCGATCCTTAAATAATGCATTGTTTTCTGAGTCGCATGCACACTTAAGGATATATGGATTGCATACATTATGACAAGAAAAATACACGTTGTGGATGAATGAGTTGAACAGCTAAAAAACGGCTCAATGCCAGATTGAGTGATGACTCGACTAGTTTCGGCCGTTTCGGAAACCTTGTTCAGTCAGTGCGAGTAGTTTGAAATCGTGTCTCATGTATATGGTGTTGCGAGAGATTTTAATAGTTTATTCCTGAGGTCATGAGGAGAAATAATGTTATATAAACCTAGGTCGAATCGTGCGCTTTTTAAATTTCATTAAGTACCTATTGCCCATTCAAAATTAAATTTAAAAACGCATACGCATTCAGATTGAAGATTTCTGCGTAGGGGTCTGCGGTCTGACCTGGGTACAGATGGCAGTTTCTTACTTCCAACGTCAGTCAAATGTCTGGAAGATGTAATACCATTTTAAATTTATTCTAAACTACGAAAGTATAATTAAGGAAGAAGATTGAACAGAGATTTAGTTATTATTACAAAACTATAATGAAAACATACAATAACTGCGTTCAATAACTAAACTATTGATAATCTGTAACTTTATCTCGCATGGCGCATAACAACATCTGGCATAAACATACAGGGTGGAAAGTTGAAATGGGGCAGCAAGGGCAGCTACTAGATCCCTTGCTGCTACGCGAAAATGCTCTTAGGAGACCTTTACTAACTTTTTGAGTGATGACAATCGACATTCACAGATTTTTGATAAAATGTACAGTCAGCGAAAAAATCGTCAGTTTTGACTTTTTTTTTTTTAAATGCCAATCGGTCCCATTTCTATCAAGGATTAAAACACTCTTTGAGACCAACCGAGGTTAGAGTACTAGAACAACCACAAATGAAAGAAAACTTTTTCCATACAGTTCGTAGGGTAATTAATTACAATGTGAAATTTTCTTTAGCTTAAAGATCATTAAATTGTAGACAACTACAATTTAGGATCATAGAAATGAGAAAAATCGGTATCATTGTAAAAAAAGTACCATTGTAAACCCTATTACCCATTGTAAACTAGTTCGTTTGTCTGGCCTCCCTAACATAAAAAAAAAAAAAAAAAAAACACCTAGTCTGTGCGGAAAGAGAACTTTAAATACGAACATTTTGCTACAAAGATAAAGCTGGCCGTCATGGATGAAACAGTTAACAAAAAACAACATGTGAAAGTTTCACATGGTAATTTGCACCCAAGGAACTGTATGGAAAAAGTTTTCTTTGATTTGTGGGTGTTCTAGTACTCTAACCTCGGTTGGTCTCAAAGAGTGTTTTAATCCTTGATAGAAATGGGACCGATTGGCATTTAAAAAAAAAAAAGTCAAAACTGACGATTTTTTCGCTGACTGTACATTTTATCAAAAATCTGTGAATGTCGATTGTCATCACTCAAAAAGTTAGTAAAGGTCTCCTAAGAGCATTTTCGCGTAGCAGCAAGGGATCTAGTAGCTGCCCTTACTGCCCCATTTCAACTTTCCACCCTGTATATATATTTTTTTTTTTTTTTTGTGAATAGGAAGGCAACTAGGTCTTTTAAAACATTTCATGTTTGCGGAAATCATTTTTCGATTAGATAAATAAATAAATATCTTGGGACAATTGAGACCAATTGACCTAGTCCCAAACTAAGCAAAGCTGAATACTTAAATACGTATTAAATATCCAAGACTGGAGAACAAACGTTCGTATTTTTCATACAAATATTTGCCCCGACCGGGGATCGAACCCGGGACATAAAGCTTTATAGTCACGTTCTCTAACCACTAGGTCATCCGGTGGTCAAAGTTTATAAGTAAGTTAGTGAAATATTACATACATATATACACAAATCATGTCTTTATCCCTTACGGGGTAGACAGAGCCTAAGGTAACTTTGTCTAAACCGTAAGGTATAAAGACGACATTTATATTATTATCATCTCATCATGTATGTACCCAATCCATGGTCAGGGACATAAGGCTCTCGGTGTATTTTTCCACTTGAGAATTACTTAGGTACTTATCTCGCGCCGCGACCTCCGTATTCTTATTACCTAACTTGCTCGCAATCGCCATCGTATTCATTTTGACAGTTCATGTATAGACTGACAATTGGCATCGGAATCAACTAGCTGTCACATTCATATAAGAACTGATGTTGAACATTCTGCAATAATTATTTACGTTGCAGCTACGATGTTTGATTTATGTTTATCGCTATCCCGCGGGAACTATGCAATTTTCCGGAATAAAAAGTAGCCTATTTTACAATTTAGGGTACCAGCTATTTCCGTTCCAAATTTTATCCAAAACCGTCCAGTCGTTTCAGCGTGAAGAAGGTACAAACATACACACTCACTCAGTCACATATCGTCACAAACTTTCGCATTTATAATATTAGTTGGATAGATGTCAAAAATACAGTTCCTTATAATTTTTAAGAGCTCGACTTTCCGAGCCAGCTCGCGCCATCTATAAAGCTATCGTTGCACTAATCATGCAGAATTACAAAACAAATAAGTCAAGTTAATTATAGGAAACTAATTATATTTATTCATGGGCTATTGTGTTGGCAAAAGTGTGGTTTATAACGCGGAAAATCTGTTTTTAGTTACATTGTTTTACAATTCAGTTTATTTTCTAACTGTATATGATTAAGTTCTCTATTTTGCTCGCGAATCCGGTACCGTTCTTGATATAAATTTTATCTTGAATTCCGAATTTATCAGATCTTGAAAATTTACAAGTGACTTACTGCTTTATTAATGTTTATTGTGGTTGAAACACTAAAGGTAGGCATATGCTGTACAAATAGAAATATGTTTAACTAGTGGGTGCCTGCGACTTCGCCTGCAAGGAATTCATTTATCGCCCGCGGGAACTGCCCAACTTTCCGGGATTAAAAGTAGCCTGTAATCTATCTCTGTGCGAAATATTATCCAGATCTGTCCAGCCGTAACATCCATCCATACTAACAGACTTTCGCGTCCATAATATTAGTAAGCTTTACATATTTGGTAGCCATAGTATTGGCATAGTTTGGGACAAGGTCAAATAGGTGTAATTGTCCCATTATATTTTTATATAAAAAAAACTTTAAATTCGTTCGCTGTTATCAACAGGCTGTTTCTGAAACAGAAGAATAGCTCGTAATAATGTATAAATGGACGACCGGAGATAATTAATCGATACGTACATGCCTCATGAGGCATTGTATTTTAATTTAATTGGCTCATCAAATCTTCTCACGACATTATCGATAATTAAAAAAAAAACTCTTTTCAGTTTGACTTACACACAAGGTGCTGTAGGAAAATAAACAGGTAGCGTTGTGTATGCAAATAAACAACCGGCCAAGTGCGAGTCGGACTTTCGCACCGAGAATTCCGTACAAGTGAATCTAGAATCCAGTGTTAGCAGACCCCTGCTTCTAAGCAAAGTATAGGCAGTGCGGGGTCATTTTATATTGGTTTTTTTACATAAACAGGCGGATATAAAAAAAATAGATTTTTAGACGTAATATATTTAATGCTTCTCATTATGCACCAGTCATGACCTATTATGAAATAACAAGGCTTACCAGCGGCGTATCGACGTCATCTGGATTCCCACGGGCTTTCTCTACCAATCTTCTTTCTCGCTCTATCTGCACCCGTCGCTATAAAGCAAGAGCGAGTGGCAATGAGTTATACTTTACTTGAGTTAGTTACTTTAGGGAAAATCCGTGCTAGCTGTAAGGCCAGCAAAATGCTGAGTTGGGATACGTATGTCCCTTTAAGGGATAAGTTCGCCTTTGTACATCTGTTTTTCTCATTACCTGTAAAATTGAATGTGTTTTATGTACAATAAAGGGTTATACATACATACATACATACAGTCACGCCTCTATCCCACAGGGGTAGGCAAAGACTACTTTGTTCCACTTGCTACGATCCTGACATACCTCTTTCGCTTAATCCATGCACATTCATCAATCTCCACATTATATTTATCTATATCTTTTTATATATATTTTTGTCTTATTATTTGTTGGGCGAAATTCTTAGAAATCATGTCATAGGCGATGCGGCTAGCAACCCATCACTATTTTGATTCCTTTTTCCACCTATACGCCTACAATCATGCTAAACGTGGCCTTTAGGTCTTGTTACCTTAGGCTCTATGTACTCGTAAGGGATATAGACGTGATTTGTGTATGTATGTATTATTTTTGTGATTACATACATACATACATAAGTCATGTCTTTATCCCTTACGGGGTAGACAGAGCCTAAGATATCAAGACCTAAAGGCCACGTTTAGCATGCTTGTGGGCGTATTGGTGGAAAAAGGAATCAAAATAGTGATGGGTTGCTAGCCGCATCGCCTATGACATGATTCCTAAGACTTTCTCCCATTCCCTCGATGGGCTTTTACCATCTGCGCGGGAGGAGAAGCAACTGGTACATTCTATGTTTTTTCTTCTCCCAGACCAGCATGGAAGATTTTTCTTTTAATTAAAATCATCGGTTATGGTTAAAGCGATTATTATAGTAACTTAATGACACACTAAGTGTTTTTTCCGGGCTGCCTAACGGAAATTTACACGCCACTGCTTACCTACCACTAATGGGATAGTTATCTCGCCTAATTCTTAATCACATTTCCACTGTGATGGAAAAATCGACCATCGACCAGTTATTTATCATTATCATATTGTACGTTTTATTACAATAAGTCATTTATCTTTGATATGGTAATCATTAAAGAATTAATATAATTACGTAATCACAAGCGCTGTTCTTTGAGTGAAATTATTTATTTCAATGATACCTAAACATAAATACTTACTAAAAATAAATGTTTCTCTCTCTCTCTCTCTCTCTCTAAACCACCCAAGAGCTAAAGATATAATTGGTCAGTTATATTCATTATATAACGTCAGTTTCTCGCAAGTGTGCCGGAAAAATAGCTCAAAGTTGCTTTGAGAGCTGTTTTTCAGCAGTCCCGCATGGACCGCCGGGGAGAAACATATATACATGAATCACGTCTTTATCCCTTACGGGGTAGACAGAGCCTAAGACAAAACCTAAAGGCCACGCTTAGCATGATTCGGCGTATAGGTGGAAAGAGGAATCAAGATAGTGATGGGTTGCTAGCCGCATCGTCTATTACATAATTCCTAAGATTTTCGCCCATTCCCTCGATGGAATTTTACCAAATTGATTCTTGACCCATTTCGGGACGTTTGGTTTCTCCTATCAGGATCGATAGTGCTTGAGTAGAAAACCGAAAATAAACCAAAATCCCAGAAAAATTAAGTGTAATTCTTTTAATGAAATGGCTCATGATAATAACATTACCATCTGATAACTAGTCAAAAACTTAATTTTCCCAGCAGCCAGAAAGCCAGTTCCTTGCGGTTGTTCTTAGCCATACCTACACATACACATACACAAATCACGTCTTCATACCTTACGGGGTAGACAGAGCCTAAGGCAACAAGTACCTACAGGCCACATTTAGCAAGATTGTGGGCGTATAGGTGGAAAATGGAATCAAAATAGTGATGGGTTGCCAGCCTCATCGCCTATAACAGGATTCCTAATATTTTCGCCCATTTCCTCGATGGGTTTTTACCATCTGCGCGGGTAGAGAAGCAACTGGTACATTCTATGTTTTTTCTTTGCTCCCAGACCAGCATGGTATTAAGATACCATGCTTGGTAAAAATCGGTCCAGAGCGGTTTGAAGAGGTCATTTCTAAAAACGATGTAGATGAGGCATTTTTGACATAAAATTGGATTTACTCAGACCTTTATAACGTTATAAAAAAAAACGATATATGCGATATGTGCTTTCGAAAATCGCCCCCTGATATTTTTATCTCATTAAACGTTCCGAATTTATTGAAAAGTCGCTGCTCTTATATTTATGACGAATCGCGTGTTCTGATGTTATTAACCTTATTTACTGTAACGAATTTATTGACATTTAATGCTGTTCCGAAATATTTGAGGACTTCGCCCGCTACGATGTATCGGGTCCAACTTTTATGGGCTAATGTAAATCATTCTAGATAGGGTAGTCTAAGTTATTTTTGATTATACTTAAGGTAGCATTTACTTTGTAATTTTTTCATGGATTGGCCGTTATACGTAGGACCCATCGATATCTGATGGGGACCGCACCAGCCTCGTTGAGGAAGGAAATGTCACAGAGGAAACAAGTCGCACTGATTTCGCTTGCCAGCATCCTAAATCAACACAATGCTTACTAATAGCGCTGGCAGCCCCAGCAGCTACCGTGGCTTCCTTGAAGGAAGCGTGGCAACTCGAGATTTTCTGAGATGCGGCCACAGTACACAGAAAAGTACAGTATTTATTTATTTATTCAAGGAGAGCGAATGTAATAATTTTCACTTATAAATAAACTAGCTTTTGCCCGCGACTTCGTCTGCGTAGAATTATACATAAAAAACTTCGTCTTGAATCACTCTATCTATTAAAAAAAACCGCAGCCAAATCCGTTGCGTAGTTTTAAAGATTTAAGCCTACATATAGTGATATAGGGACAGAGAAAGCGACTTTGTTTTACACTATTTAGTGATGATTAGTGATGATTAGTGTCTAACATATACAAACTCACTTTGGCGAATAAAATGTTAACAGATTGTGGCCAAGACCTCAGCCAATCGGAAACTGTATTTATGCTAGTAAGATTAAGATCAGTTAATTTTCGTGAGAGATATTATCTGTTTCCGCTATGTCGGAACATCGAAAACGTGATCATTATATGTTTTAAGCTAGACATAGTTGTAAACAGTATGTTGATAATAACAACTGGTTACTTTTACTTAAAATACATACATACATAAATCACGTACCCCTTACGGGTTAGACATAGCGTAAAGGTAACCAGACCTAAACGCCACTTTTACCATGTGTGTGGGTAATTAAATTACTAAATTTATAAAAAAAAATATTTTAAATCAGTTACCTTGCTACACTTATATTTTGTATATTTATTGTCATGTATTTTTACCACTGTTAATGAAAGATTGGTGCTACATGTTATGATCTCTTACATCAGGCGAACCGCATACCCGTTTGTCGGCTTCAATATGGAAAAAACACGAAAATATAAATTCTCCTAGTAGATGCTTGGCGTAGTTTTGAGCTAAATCAATTGGTGTAAATAGTCCCACTATTTTTAATCATTCCCTCGCTGTTTAGGATCGTGGTTCCTTTTAATTCCTCCAACTGTCTCTATCGATTGCGCTCCGTTGCCTCCAGAAAATAAACTAAGACCATTTTAAAGGATTAAAAGTATTTTTTGTATTTAATGGGCTTAAAGTGTACAAACAGCTTTTTGGGTGAAATCGTTTGGACTGGACTCACGACTTTTATTATCAAAATTAGCTTACGTTACTTTAACTACAGCTTCGCCAAATCACGAAAATGTGGTCCAAAATGCACGCTTAGCAACGGAGTTGTCGTACTGATTTTAGCGAAGGTGCTGTGGAATGTTCCGGAAAACGGAACTCATTAGTCGCACGCGCACGCACCTTTGATCGCGCATTGTCATCGATCCTTAAATAATGCATTGTTTTCTGAGTCGCATGCTCACTTAAGGATATATGGATTGCATACATTATGACAAGAAAAATACACGTTGTGGATGAATGAGTTGAACAGCTAAAAAACGGCTCAATGCCAGATTGAGTCAGATGACTCGACTAGTTTCGGCCGTTTCGGAAACCTTGTTCAGTGAGTGCGAGTGAATAGTTTGAAATCGTGTCTCATGTATTTAATAGTTTATTTCGAGGTCATAAGGAGAAAAAATGTTATGTAAACCTAGGTCGAATTATACGCTTTTTGAATTTCATTAAGTATGGGTGTCGTTGACATTAGGTGAAGCGTGCCCATTCAAAATTAAATTTAAAAACGCATACACATTCAGATTGAAGATTTCTGCGTAGGGGTCTGCTGTCTGACCTGGGTGCAGATGGCAGTTTCTTACTTCCAACACCAGCCAAATGTCTGGAAGATTTAATACCATTTTAAATTTATTCTAAACTAAGAAAGTATAATTAAGGATGAAGATTGAACAGAGATTTAGTTATTATTACAAAACTATAATGAAAACATACAATAACTGCGTTCAATAACTAAACTATTGATAATCTGTAACTTTATCTCGCGTGGCGCATAACAACATCTGGCATAAACACATATTTACTAAGCATTTTAAAACATTTCATGTTTGCGGAAATCATTTTTCGGTTAAATAAATAAATAAATATCTTGGGACAATTGAGACCAATTGACCTAGTCCCAAACTAAGCAAAGCTGAATACTTAAATACGTATTAAATATCCAAGACTGGAGAACAAACGTTCGTATTTTTCATACAAATATCTGCCCCGACCGGGGATCGAACCCGGGACATCAAACTTCATAGTCACGTTCCCTAACCAATAGGTCATCCGGTGGTCAAAGTTTATAAGTAAGTTAGCAAAATATTACATACATATATACACAAATCACGTCTTTATCCCTTACGGGGTAAACAGAGCCTAAGGTAACTTTGTGTAAACCGTAAGGTATAAAGACGACATTTATATATTATCATCTCATCATGTATGTACCCAATCCATGGTCAGGGACATAGGACTCTCAGTGTATTTTTCCACTTGAGAATTACTTACTTATCTCGCGCCGCGACCTCCGTATTCTTATTACCTAACTTGCTCGCAATCGCCATCGTATTCATTTTGACAGTTCATGTATAGACTGGCAATTGGCATCGGAATCAACTAGCTGTCACATTCATATAAGAACTGATGTTGAACACTCTGCAATAATTATTTACGTTGCAGCTACGATGTTTGGTATGTTTATCGCTATCCCGCGAGAACTATGCAATTTTTCGGAATAAAAAGTAGCCTATTTTTCAATTTAGGATATAAGCTATTTCCGTTCCAAATTGTATCCAAATCCGTCCAGTCGTTTCAGCGTGAAGAAGGAACAAACATACACACTCACTCAGTCACATATTATCGTCACAAACTTTCGCATTTATAATATTAGTTGGATGGATGGCAAAAATACAGTTCCTTATATTTTTTAAGTGCTCGACTCTCCGAGCCAGCTCGCGCCATCTATAAAGCTATCGTTGCACTAATCATGCAGAATTACAAAACAAATAAGTCATGTTAATTATAGGAAACTAATTATATTTATTCATGGGCTATTGTGTTGGCAAAAGTGTGGTTTATAACGCGGAAAATCTGTTTTTAGTTACATTGTTTTACAATTCAGTTTATTTTCTAACTGTATATGATTAAGTTCTCTATTTGGCTCGCGAATACGGTACCGTTCTTGATATAAATTTTATCTTAAATTCCTAATTTATCAGATCTTGAAAATTTTCAAGTGACTTACTGCTTTATTAATGTTTATTGTGGTTGACATACTAAAGGTAGGCATAGGTTATTGGTTGTACAAATAGAAATATGTTTAACTAGTGGGTGCCTGCGACTTCGCCTGCAAGGAATTCATTTATCGCCCGCGGGAACTGCGCAACTTTCCGGGATAAAAAGTAGCCTGTAATCTATCTCTGTGCGAAATATTATCCAGATCTGTCCAGCCGTTCTCGCGTGAAAGAGTAACATCCATCCATACTAACAGACTTTCGCGTTCATAGTATTAGTAAAATTTATATATTTGGTAGCCATAGTATTGGCATAGTTCGGGACAAGGTCAAATAGGTGTAATTCTCCCATTATATTTTTATATTAAAAAAAAACTTTAAATTCGTTCGCTGTTATCAACAGGATGTTTCTGAAACAGAAGAATAGCTCGTAATAATGTATAAATGGACAACCGGAGATAATTAATCGATACGTACATGCCTCATGAGGCATTGTATTTTAATTTAATTGGCTCATCAAATCTTCTCACGGCATTATCGATAATTAAAAAAAAAACTCTTTTCAGTTTGACTTACACACAAGGTGCTGTAGGAAAATAAACAGGCGTAGCGTTGTGTATGCAAATAAACAACCGGCCAAGTGCGAGTCGGACTTGCGCACCGAGAATTCCATACAAAGTCAAGTGAACCTAGAATCCAGTGTTAGCAGACCCCTGCTTCTAAGCAAAATATAGGCAGTGCGCGGTCATTTTATATTGGTCCCTTACATGGACAGGCGGATATAAAAAAAATGTTTTTGACGTAATATATTGAATACTTCTCATTATGCACCAGTCACATTACCTATTATGAAATAACAAGGCTTACCATCTGGATTTCCACCGGGTTTCTCTACCAAACTTCTCTTTCTCGCTCTTTCTGCACCCGTCGCTATAAAGCAAGAGAGAGTGGCAATGACTTACTATACTATACTTGAGTTAGTTACTTTAGGAAAAATCCGCGCTAACTGTAAGGCCAGCAAAATGCTGAGTTGGGATACATACATACTCCCCTTTAAGGGTTAAGTTCGCCTTCGTACGTCTGTTTTTCTCATTACCTGTAAAATTGAATGTGTTTTATCAATACATAGTAGAAAATAAAGTCGCTTTCTCTGTCCCCATGTCCCTATGTCCCTATGTATGCTTATATCTTCAAAACTACGCAACGGATTTTGATGCGGTTTTTTTAATAGATAGAGTGATTCAAGAGGAAGGTTTTTATGTATAATTCTACGCAGACGAAGTCGCGGGCAGAAGCTAGTCTACAATAAAGGGTTATACATACATACATACAGTCACGCCTCTATCCCACAGGGGTAGGCAGAGACTACTTTGTTCCACTTGCTACGATCCTGTGACATACCTCTTTTGCTTCATCCACATTCATCAATCTCCACAGTATATTTATCTGTAGCTTTTTATATATTTTTGTCTTATTATTTTTTGGGCGAAATTCTTAGAAATCATGTTATAGGCGGGGTAGAAGAGCCTTAGATAAAGGCCACGTTTAGCATGCTTGTGGGCGTATAGGTGGAAAGGGGGAATCAAAATAGTGATGGGTTATGCTAGCCGCATCGCCTATAACATGATTCCTAAGACTTTCGCCCATTCCCTCGATGGGCTTTTACCATCTGCGCGGGAGGAGAAGCAACTGGTACATTCTATGTTTTTTCTTCTCCCAGACCAGCATGGAAGATCCCAGACCAGCATGGAAGATTTTTCTTTTAATTAAAATCATCGGATATGGTTAAAGCGATTATTATAGTAACTTAATGACACTCTTAAGTGTTTTTTCCGGGCTGCCTAACGGAAATTTACACGCCACTGCTTACCTACCACTAATGGGATAGTTATCTCGCCTAATTCTTATTACATTTCCACTGTGATGGAAAAATCGATCATCGACCAGTTATTTATCATTATCATATTGTACGTTTTATTACAATAAGTCATTTATCTTTGATATGGTAATCATTAAAGAATTAATATAATTACGTAATGACAAGCGCTGTTCTTTGAGTGAAATTATTTATTTCAATGATACCTAAACATAAATACTTACTAAAAATAAATATTTCTCTCTCTCTCTCTCTCTCTCTCTAAACCACCCAAGAGCTAAAGATATCATTGGTCAGTTATATTCATTATATAACGGCAGTCTCTCGAAAGTGTGCCGGAAAAGTGCTCAAAGTTGCTTTGAGAGCTGTTTTTCAGCAGTCCCGCATGGACCGCCGGGGAGAAACATATATACATGAATCACGTCTTTATCCCTTACGACGGGGTAGACAGAGCCTAAGACAAAACCTAAAGGCCACGCTTAGCATGATTCTGGGCGTATATGTGGAAAGAGGAATCAAGATAGTGATGGGTTGCTAGCCGCATCGTCTATTACATAATTCCTAAGATTTTCGCCCATTCCCTCGATGGAATTTTACCAAATTGATTCTTGACCCATTTCGGGACGTTTGGTTTCTCCTATCAGGATCGATAGTGCTTGAGTAGAAAACCGAAAATAAACCAAAATCCCAGAAAAATTAAGTGTAATTCTTTTAATGAAATGGCTCATGATAATAACATTACCATCTGATAACTAGTCAAAAACTTAATTTTCCCAGCAGCCAGAAAGCCAGTTCCTTGCGGTTGTTCTTAGCCATACCTACACATACACATACACAAATCACGTCTTCATACCTTACGGGGTAGACAGAGCCTAAGGCAACAAGTACCTACAGGCCACATTTAGCAAGATTGTGGGCGTATAGGTGGAAAATGGAATCAAAATAGTGATGGGTTGCCAGCCTCATCGCCTATAACAGGATTCCTAATATTTTCGCCCATTTCCTCGATGGGTTTTTACCATCTGCGCGGGTAGAGAAGCAACTGGTACATTCTATGTTTTTTCTTTGCTCCCAGACCAGCATGGTATTAAGATACCATGCTTGGTAAAAATCGGTCCAGAGCGGTTTGAAGAGGTCATTTCTAAAAACGATGTAGATGAGGCATTTTTGACATAAAATTGGATTTACTCAGACCTTTATAACGTTATAAAAAAAAACGATATAATAGCGGTATATATCGTTTGTGTTTAAAATTTCGTTCAAACAAATTCTATATTCCTTCATAACGTTATATCATATCATAACGAAAAGAAAACCGTAACTTTACGAAATAGCGTTATAGACCTTTAAAACGTTATGAAAAAAACGATATAATACCGGTATATGTCGTTTGTGTTTAAAGAAAACCATAACGTTATGAAATAGCGTTAGGTATAATAACGCTATGAAACTGATTATGAACTACTACTATGATATCAACTTTACGGCCTAGTCCCACGAAACAAATTTGTAAAGTATGTTTTGACAATTCACGAAAACAGTACAGATTTGTCATTGCATATGTTTGTCGCACGTTATATAGAGCGGGTGTTATAGAGTGTAAGAAAGAGATGGTCTATAACGTTATTATATCACTTGCCAAAGTATCGATATATATCGCTATTAATAACGTTATAATGAATACCGCTACAGAATAAATAATGTTTTATTAAAAAACGCTATTCGGTAATATAACGTACTGAAAAATAGCGCTACCTAAAAACGTTTTATTGAAAAATGCTATTCGATAATCTAACGTTATGAAAAATAGCGTTACGCAAAAATAACGGTAATTAAAGGTCTGGATTTACTACATTAATGCGTGGAGGATTTTTATTAAATTTAATGTTATCTGCGTTGTTGTTATGTTTTCAGTGTTCTAGAACTAGTAACAAAGTGTCCTAAAGTCGCGGTTTTCGCGCCCTAAAGCCTTGTTTACATTGCCCTAACACCACGTGCTTGTTGCAGCTAGAGCTTGCCAACTGCCAACGCAGCACGCGTTGTGACGTGCCGTGACGTATGGAAGACAGAGCGTACTCGTACGACCCGGTCCCCGGAGCGCCAGTCACACAGCAGCGCAGAATGGAGGCGGGACAACTTTGGCGCCAATATGTCATCGCTGGCATCGGTATGTTTTACTTTAAGTGGAAAAGTGGAGGCTGAATGGGCTTAAGCCCTTTGCCCATGGGAGCAATTTAAAAAGTGAAGTTTTTAGTGCAGTGTCGGCGCGAATCATTTTGAAAATAGAAGCGAAAAAGGGGGCGGAGTTCTCGTTGTTTATTACTATTGTGTTGCTGGCTGGAGTGAGTGATTCTGAGTTTGAATTCGAAAACTGTTTTACTAGATATTTATTTTGGAGTTAAAAAGCGCGTTTCTGTGGACGAAACAAAGAACGACTCTAAGTTTTCAGTGATCGGTTAACTGAAATGAAACCGGG
Source organism: Pandemis cinnamomeana (assembly GCA_932294345.1). NCBI lineage: Eukaryota > Metazoa > Arthropoda > Insecta > Lepidoptera > Tortricidae > Pandemis > Pandemis cinnamomeana. The sequence continues at coordinate 2,296,747 of OW028724.1, read as the reverse complement.
TCTAATTTTGAATTTAAAAGGCGATATACTCATCGTCATTGTTTATCATTTGTAAAACAGTATCAACTGGCTGTTTGCCAATTTCAGTAGTAGTGGAGGAATCTGTTTTCAAATGTTTTCATTTGGCGTGATAAATATTTCATTGCTCATAAGAAAAAAGTGGACATGGAGTTTTTTATAGAGATTTCATTAATAATCTTGAGAATAAAAGAAATAAAGACACATTTCAGAATGTAGTACTACTTACTGAGACTAAATGCCGAAGAATACATTGTAACTTTTCATACATATTGCAAAATAATGAACTACAGAAAACTATAAAAAACGAATTATCTGTTCTCGAAAAAACAAGAACGATTTTATACAAAGTTATGCAAATTAACATCTACGCAAAAATAATTTCAAAATTGATAAAACCACTTGCACTCTTGAAAAAATGATAATCGAACTTTTTAATCGCTATCGAGGCATGAGTCAACCGGTTTACAGCCAACCAGCGATAGACAATGAATTCAACTAATTTAAATTACGAAAGCACATTACGGTGGGTCATTGTTTTTTAATAAGTATTGACACTACAGAGCAATGGACATACGAATGATATCAAAATAACTGGCCAGTTTGCCACCCTATTTCATAAAAAAAACTTTAGAACAGAACGACAAAATGCATTTTTTTTTGTGATTCGGTAAAATTCGAGACAGTATAAATTGTCTGAGTATTTACATCATTGAAATAAATATTGTGACGTAATCCAAAAAGTATCCCTATTTATAATGATCGCAAAGCGTTGTTGTTATCAACAAATTTCACTACAATCTAAATTCGCGTTATGAAAAATGCGAATAATAATAAAATCGATTAATTTCATAGTGTTCCGATAACACTTACACGGTTTATCGTAAACAAACACAATACCTTATTTAAATAGTTTTGAAACGGTTTATACTATAGCAACGAATCAATACAAAATGTTTGTTTCAAATTCCAAACTCGAGTTTATTTATAACTCAAAAGAAATTGTCGCTGTTCCAAATTTGAAAATTATGATTTAACTAAATTTCTTAAACATTACTGGCTGTTAATTATTTGGTTTGATTTTGGAATATTTTCGTGTTTCCAATTTCAATGTCTCATTGTAAAAATGGCCAGCTGATATGAACAGCTGTTGAACTGAGAAGGCAAACGTTGCGGTTTTGTTTGAAGATAATAAATTAAAATGTTACAAAATAATGAAGAATATTACCACCTCTGACGCGCATGACGTGCGATTTATGTTCTAACTTTTCACGTTTTCGCGTTTGTTGTCCACTACTTTTGCCGGTTCAGAGCAGAATTTGTAGTAATAGAGATGCTTAGGGCCTGTCTATCTATCTATCTATCTATGTTTCACCACTCTCTGTTAAGTTCCAGTTAGCTAAGTGTCAGTTATCTATGATTCCGTCTTTATTTATTACTACGAAACAGACAGAGACGTCATCATAGATAACTGACACTTAAGATAACTGGAACTTAACAGAGATTAGTGAAACAGGCCCTAAGTCTTTATCGTACACGCGTAAACAAAGTTAATAGACAACACAATTTGGAGAAAATTTTCAGCGGGATTTGTTAAATTTTCAGGGAAAAAGAAGTATCTTGTGTCTTTAATCTTTTTCATCTAAAATCCTGAAGCCATCCACTTACTACCACAGCGTGCTTAATGCATTTTCATAGTAATATTATTAGTAGGATTGAAACGAAACTAAGTTGCGATTGAGTGTTTTAACTTAAGTGGTATCAGAGTTCATTATTTTTCTACATTAGCCACATTTTTTTTATTCATTCATTCATTCACAAATCACGTCTTTATCCCTTATGGGGTGGACAGAGCCCAAGGTAACAAGACCTACAGGCCACGTTTAGCAAGACACTGAGGGCGTAGAGGTGGAAAGTGGAATCAAAATAGTGATGGGTTGCCAGCCACATCGCCTATAACATGATTCCTATGATTTTCGCCCATTCCCTCGATGGATTTTTACCATTTGCGCGGAAAGAGAAGCAACTGGTACATTCTATGTTTTTTCTTTGCTCCCAGACCAGCGTGGAAGTAAGTTTTTTTATTCAAAATCTCTAATATAAATTTTATTTATGACACAAATTCTCAAACGTGTTTACTTTAACATCTTAATCACTATGGATATATAAAGGGGCAACGCCACTAGCCTGTAACGGCAACAAACTGTTACGATATCAATTAGATACTTCAATATGAAGGCGTTTGTTCCAGAAAACTAACACTGAAGGCTGAATACTTACAGTTTTCTTTGCACTTAAACAGCACGTGCTGTTTCCGCTTTTTCAAGACTAATTTTCTTTTCATTTTGCATACGTATCTCTGCGGAAAGATAGCAGTTTCCTTAGCAAGGACGGTGAATAGCTAATTGATCAATAACTTGACACTCCAGGCCTTATAGAAGTAAGATTTTCGAAATGTCGTGCCGTTTCACTCGCACTAAGTCATTAATTTGAGAGCGAAAGGGACGGTTTGATACGAACTTCGAAATCGAAATTCGGAGCAGCCCCTTAGGTGCTAAAAAAAGTTACATTCATACATACATACATAGATCACGTCTTTATCCATTACAGGGTAGACAGAGCCTAAGGTAACAAGACCTCGTTTAGCATGATTGTGAGCGTATGGATGGAAAGGGGAATCAAAATTTTTGGGGGTTGCTAATACGCTATTTTTTTTGACTAAAAAAAGTTCGAATCAATTAATTATTTACTTTACAGTCAACGCCATTAAATACACGATGATCTTTAATTAGTGATCAGGGTCCTTGCAATCACGTCTTAATGCGACTCAATTCCAATTCAGTTTAGGTTCGCTCGCTGTCAGATCCACACTAAAAATGACAGCTAAAACTTGAACCGAGTCGGAATTAAATCGCATTAAGACATCATGGTAAGGTCCCAGGATTTAAAAATATTGAAAACCAGTCAAAATTAAATTTAATAGGTAAGGTCTTACGATTATCCCACTACCTCTATTTAATTAATTATGATTATGATATTCGCTGATTAAATAGAAAAGCGACACATTACAAAATCGGACACTGTTACATGTGAAACCTTATAACGACCGACTTTTGTTTTTAGATGCAATGGCAAATGATTTTGGAATGCGTCCGTTTTATATTTAATCAACGATACGTAGCGTACCAATAAGAACTGGATACATGCTGAACTGAGAATACAAAATGTACCAGTTGCTTCTCTTCCATGCGATGCCGCTAGCAACCCATCTCTACTTTGTTTCCCCTTTCCATGCAGCCTTCAGATCTTGTTACAATGGGTCTACCCCCTAAGGGATAAAGATATGATTTATGCATGTATGTATATACGTATTTAGAGTGTTAGGTTCAGAAGGTGATTTTGAATGAAAAATAACGGCAAAATACCACAAGATTTCATCAAGAATCAAACCAGCCGAGTCTCTATCAACCTTAAGGAACTAAAGCCGACGCAAAACGCTAAATTTAGCTACACCTACTATTCTAAGATTCTATGTCACATTTTACGACGTTTTGATTTCAACCCTGATACTTCAATCACAAGTCGCAATTATGAATACGATACATCAAATCTCATGGCCAAAAGCGCAAGTCAGCACCACTAACTTAAAACTACTTAAAGGCAAACCACAAACGTTTAGTGGTGCGTAAAGTTTTGCAAATTGAAAACATCGCTGTACACTGCTGGCCCTTTTGGTTTAAGAGTCTGAAGTGATCGATCTAATAGCGCAGTGTAACGCTTGCACGTGTTTTCTCCCGACTGTCAACAGGCTGCCCTTATGAACAGGAAACATGGTAATTCAGTGATTCAGTCAGTGGATTTGTCTGTGTGACCGCCATGTCGCATTACATCATGATTACAAATTTCTGTATCATCTGTTGTACAGTCAAGTGTAATAATATGTATCTAGACAAAGTTTCAAAAATAAGTACCATACGTTCTTACACCGGCGTAATAAGGTCGTGGGACATATTTTTGAGAAGTTCCTATCGATACTTATTTTTGCACTTGATCGTACCTAGCTAATTAATTTGGCAAATTTTGCACTGAAAAATAACCCGCTTACAGCTTTGTGTGGCTTTGTGCAGTGAAACAACGTATGAGATCAGTTGCAAATTCTTCATAGCCTATAATAATACATACATAAATCACGTCTTTATCCCTTACGGGGTAGACAGAGCCTAAGGTAACAAAACCTTAAGGCCACGTTTAGCATGATTGTGGGCGTATAGGAAAGGGGAATCAAAATAATGATGGATTTCTAGCAGCATCGCCTATAACATGATTCCTACGATTTTTGCCCATTTCCTCTGTTTGTGTCTTCTAGTTTCAGTATAATCTAGAAAAAATCGGCCAGTATATCCTGCCAAGCTAATACATATTAGTGATGTGCCGGATCGTTATAAATGTATATTCGCGGGTACGGATCTGATTACGGATGTTTAGTGTCAAGATCCGCGGATACGGATACGGATACGGATACGGATACGGATCTTTACTTTTTTATTATATTTAAATGATCTCATTATAATTATAAAAAAAATAAGTTTTATTTTTTTCCATTGTCATAAAGGTGACGTTTTAAGTTGCTATAATATCTGTGATCTCACTATAATTATAAAAAAATATAAGATCACACTATAATTATAAAAAAATAAGATCTAAGTTTTAGTTATTTCCTTGTCATAAAAGCGATGTTATAACTTGCTATAATATTGATCTCATTATAAAGATTCTTTCAGTTATGTAGTATTGGTATGGTAGCTTACTGCGATAAATGTTTGCAATATAAATGTGCCAAATATTTCATTTTAAGAAATAAAAATACCCTGAATGGAATTTTATAGTTACTTTAATTCTACCTAATCACCTGTAAAAGATCCGTAAAAGATCCGCGTGAAAAGTAACGGACACGGATGCGGATACGGATTTTTCTTTTCCCTCGGATATCCGCGGATACGGATACGGATATCCGGGACATTACTAATACTTATATAATACAGTGTTATCAGGGGCCTGCTCCTAATCAAAACATAGGTAGTGTTGAGGTCATCTTATACTGGTTACTAACATAGACAGACGGATAAATATATGTTGTTATAGCGACAATAGAAATATATCATCTGTGAAAATTGCAGCCATCTAGTTGTCACGGTTCCTGAGATACAGTCTGGTGACAGACAGACAGACAAGAGTTTACTAATAGGGTCCCGCTTTTACCCCTTAGGTACGGAATCCTAAAAAAGATAGTGACAGACAAAGTAAGCTTAAATTAATTTAGCTTAAAATGAGGAAGCGAGTGATAAACATTTCCGATACTAATTTTCCTTGACAATGATTTCCTTATACCGTTTACTTTTAATTCTCTATACTTAGCCCATTTAACGAGCACACAAAGACGTTGTGTTCGAGTTCATTCACACATTGACACTTTGTACATTAAGGTCAACGACCTTCAATACTTTATAATAATAATATAATACTAATATCTTGGGATAATTGACATCGATTGTACCTACTAGCCCGAAACTAAGCAAAGCTTGTAATATGGGCACTAGGCAACGGATAAACATACTTCTATAGATAAATACATACAAATACATATTAAACATCCAAGACTCGCGGGCAAACATTCGTATTTTTCATACAAATATCTGCCTCGACCGGGGATCGAACCCGGGACTTCTTCTTATTTTGTAAATAGGCCACCAAGGGCTCTTTTACATGAATTTTTTAAACTACCAGTGCATTTGGAAAGACCATCATTGCCAGGAAGAATGCGCCACAAGAAACTTGGCAGAAAGTCATTCTTTCCTTTTTCCATGGTCAGGTTCTCCGATCACCGGGCTATCTGGTCTACACGTGTCTATTTATTTACGAGTATTTACTAGTTTTTGTTTTGTTACCCACTTATCTTATGGATTTATATCTTATGACTGATTGATTTCTTATCATATCACATCTACCATAGTACCTATCTGTTGCAATGTGAAACTTCATAGAATTCCATCAGATGTCATTTGAAATCGTAGATATTTTTTATCATTTTCCACTTTAAGAGAATGTGTCTAAATACCGTCAAACACTCCAACTTTGCCACCAGGGTATACTTTGCCCAAAACACAATTTCTAAGGAAATCTACTAATAATAAAAAAAGTTACAGAATTATGGCAACATTCATGACATTGGTAGATAATAAACTATACCTGTGGCAACACAGAGTAGCGCGTGCGCTCCTGACTTCATCCAGTAACCTGTTGGCGCTTGTCGAGTACGGAGTATATTTTTGCGGGCCAATTACTGACGAAATTTAGTAGTCAATTGTGCGTCATGGGGAATACACAAGTCAATTTTATCGATTGTTTGTAATGCAAAACGATGTGCCGAGTACTTTGATGATTGTTTCGTTACTGTAACTCGTATATAACAAAAGTTATCATAATGGGCAAAATTACCCAGTGAAGTTTAGCTGTATGTTTGTCAACATTGCCCGCCAGCAAAAAACGCTTAGGGTTGGCACCTTTTCTTTTTTTTTTAACCGACTTCAAAAAAAGAAGGAGGTTCTCAAGACAAAGTATGTTTTTTTTAAAGTTTCAAGTAGGTAGATTGGTAAGTAGAAAAAAATATTTTATCCCGAGAAGTTTCCTAGCAAAAGGGACCTTATGCTTGGTTCACATTAGTCCAGTAAAATTGTTCCAGTAGCATTACATCGCGAGGCTAACGATGTCAACTGATCCACCGCACGCCGCTATGTAATAAACAAATTTGCGTCTTAGAAACTGTTTTAATACTTACCTACTTACCGACTTTGTGCTAATTAATTTTATTTTTTTTAAATCCAAATTTGACAACCCTAATACTTTTAAATCGTTGCATGCCGTTTGTATGGAGAAGAGGAAAAATGACAGGCTAACATTGCCCACACATTTTATTAGGAAAGTATGAATGATATTGAATTATTTTTTAGGTCGATCGCCTTCATTGCCAAAATACTTTCATTGGTGTTGATGTCATCTGTATAAGGTCCATAATTCGCTAAAAATCTACGTGGGCAATGTTGGCTAAAAGTCCAGATTATTTTGCCCGCCCTCTTGATTGGTGATATGATAAAGAAAACTTCTACTAATTTTAGATTTTGATAAATCAGTGCATACACACGATCTCAGAGTTGCCACAGATACAGAAATGTGTCCGGGGTTTCATACAAAAAACTTGAAAAAATTCAGTTTTTGTCTAAAAAGTGGGCAAAGTTGGAGTGTTTGACGGTACTAGGCTTATCCCCGTGGCTTTGGTTCCGTGAAAGAATTAATAATTGGCCAGTTTTATATCCCGTGGGAATTATGAAAAATCTCATTTCAATGCACATTCGTGACTTTTCCAAGAATATGTCAGCCAAATATAAATTTTCTGAATATATTGGCTGGCTTACAGGTAGTGTAAAATAGTCACTTTCATTGCTTATGCTGTTAAAAATTCGGAAAATGAAAACAGTTTTAGCGACTACTAGCATTCCAAATTCGAAATGTCCAATAATTGTAATTGTGAAAATAAACAAAGCCATTTCAAAGCGACAATAAGTTATACCCGCTTTAGTCCCTATCCCACGGGATATCCTAAGAATTCTTGATCGGTGTACCTCTTCAAGCAACATGCTTTCCAAATTTCAAGTCTCTAGCTATCTAGTTTAGGATGTGCGGTGTCTGTCAGTCAGTCATGTTACTGGATAGCTTTATATGTAGGTATACATAGATTGTGTTGAATGGTTATCATTTGTTTTGTAACACTTTAAGATGTCAAGTGCCACTCAAATGATCATCCAAGACGTCGATATCGTGTATTTGGTAAAGCAAAAAATGTCTAACTCTCTATCTCGTGGTAATTTTAAAAAAAATCTCATCACACACACACATTATTATTTATTTTCTTTATTGGGGAAAAAAACAGATACAGACACAATTTATATCAAATACATACATTAGTATAAAACAAAGTCGCTTTCTCTGTCCCTATGTCCCTATGTCCCTATGTATGCTTTTATCTTCAAAACTACACAACGGATTTTGATGCGGTTTTTTTTAATAGATAGAGTGATTCAAGAGGAAGGTTTTTATGTATAATTCTACGCAGACGAAGTCGCGGGCAGAAGCTAGTATCAAATATTTAGAACGTAGTGCAGTAGACATAGCCAGCACCCTAAACCAATTCCCACCAAGAGTTTGTGGTAGATGTGGCAACGGATCGGAAACAATGGGCAGCAACATGGTACCTAACCCAAACCAAAATAACTTTACTCAAAAATAGTATGCGAATTTTACAGAACCTTGTTGTTATTCCGTTTTACTCTAGAGACTAGCTCTTCAATTAGCGTGTTTAGAATCGCACTTAGAAATAAAAATCATGATAGCGATCAACTGCAGTTTTATTCATAAGGTCGCTGACTCCGAGGTAGGAAGTTGTAATTTTCCTCTTCCAATTTTATGATTTTCCTTGCGTCGCTGAACAGCTGTTTATTTATTAGCTGTTAAAAGTACTGCTCCTCATTATGCTACAATGATATTATAAACAGTAAGTAGGTAATTAATTCGAAGGAAATCTAGTACGCGTAAAGGAATGCTTTCATAATTATTATGTACTAGCTGACCCGGCGAACTTTGTTCCGCCTTAAATTTGAAAAATTCCTTGTAAGTGCATCTTTATTAGTATCAAGGAATAATGTGTAGGCATGCTAAATTTAATGTCTGTAGCTTTATTAGTACAACATTTCGGAATTTTCCAATCCCGTGGGGAAAATCGGGATAAAAAGTATCCTATGTCCGTCTCCTGGTTCTAAGCTACCTCCCTACCAATTTTCAGCCAAATCGGTTAAGTTATAGATTGTAGCGTTTGTATATTGTATGCATTTTGTATGCGAAGTGATTGAATAAGTTCCATGCTTGTCTGAGCTGAGCAAAGAAAAAACACAGAATATAGTAACTGCTTCTCATCCCGCGCTGAGGCCCGATTTTTGAAAGCACATCACTCGAAAGTACCACTCGAAAGTGGTATAAATCTGTTTGTATCTTCAAAACTACAGCTCTAATCAAAATGTTGGCTAGTTCACAAGATTAATGAGAGCCGTATCTTCTAAGCTACTCGTATTTCGAATTCAGCGCAATTTTTCACCAATTTACAGTGGTATTTTCACACATGTGCTTTCAAAAATCACCCCCTGATCGTAAAAGACCGTCGAGTTGGGCGAAAATCTTAGGAGTCACGTTGCAGGCGATTCGGCTAGCAACCCATCGCTAGTTTTTCCCCTTTCTACCTACGATCACGGGATAGGATTACGCTCGGGCAATCTTGCGTTAATAATTGACATCTTGTCTAAGAGCATTGACCTATTTATGAGGTCACTGACTGGACCAGGGCAGGGTAGGAAGTAGCAGTTTTCCTTATGACTATTCAAACAATTTCCTTACGACGCTAAAAGCCCCTTTATTTGCTGATTAAACCGGGCTACAATTAAAATGTTAAATAATTGTTGAAGCATAATTTGATTAGAGCTTGGCTCGATCTCATTTGAATATACATATATATTGTATTAAGGTCCAACCACACTAGTGCGTAACGGTGCGTTTACGCAACAAAATGTATGAAGAAACAATAAGAAAACGTGACCCCTACGACACGACACTGCGTATACGCGGCGGTGTGGTCTCACCTTTATGTCTCTATGGACAATATAGTGAGATAAATAACTATGTAGCTTTTCATGTGATCTCTTAAAATTGTTCCGGAATATATGTATGTATGTATAACTCTTTATTGTACATAAAACACAAGTAAAAGATGAATTACAGGACAACACATGCACAAAGGCGAACTTATCCCTAAAAGGGGTCTCTTCCAGTTAACCTTTGAATGATTGACAGGACATAAGTATTAAGTAAGAGTAGACACACAGAAAAAGTAAAAGAACCGATCGAAACCTAAAATAATCCTAAATGCCAAAATTTTAAATAATGTACGATATAATAATAAACTACACATAAATACGATAAACTAATGCACAATAAATAAAATATACTACATAATATATACATTACAAAACGCAAGTTACAAAACACATCACATTCATTTAAGAGGATCCATCGAGCGAGCCGATACGCCTTGTAGCAACAGTCTGCGATTGCCTGATATCATTTGGCAACCGATATTTCAGAAATGGTAGGGGTTAGTTTGACTAAATAGCCCTGTAAATATATTTCATGGATTTTGAATCCTAGTTGACAAATCCATACATTTCACTGTTCAAAGTGAAACGCGTGAAAGGCGGGACGAAATTTTGAAACTAAAATTGAAACTAAAATTTTAGTCTTATTTTAGTTGCGACCCTACCACCAGCTGAATGTGTGAAAATACCACCCGAAAGTGGTATAAATCTGTTATCTTCAAAACTACAGCTCTAGTCAAAGTTTTAACTAGTTCACAAGATTAATGAGAGACGTAAGTATCTTCTAAGCTACTCGTATTTCAAATTCAGAACAATTTTTCACCAATTTCGAGTGGTATTTTCACGCATGTGCTTTCAAAAATCAGGCCCAGTATTCTTATTATCTAACTCGCTCGCAATCGCCATCGCGTTCATTTTGACAGTTCATGTATGGGCTGACAATTGGCATCCGAGTCACCTAGCTGTCACATTCATACAAGAACTGTCAAAATGACACGATGGCGATTCCGAGTGAGTTCGATAATAAACCTACAGGTTTCACGGAATCTTTCGACTTGTCTAGTTTCCATGGCTTTTATGTCTTGTTACTTTAGGTTCGGTCTACCCCGTAAGAGATAAAGACGTGATTTATGTGTGTATGTGTGTGTAGTTTTTCGCACACAGGGGTCTTACTAAGCCGTCCCACGCGCCGTATCTAAAGCTTGCAAACTATCAGCTAAGCCGATAGCAAATCACGCGATAGCAAAACATTACGTATTCCAGTAATCTAAATATTAAAATTATCGCGTAATATAATATTTGACCTTCTGTGGAATCGTGTAATAATCGTTAAATACGATAACCCAGCGAAAGATTATCGACCATCACGGCCAGAAAGTGTGGGAGGAGAGGGGTTATCATTATCAGTGTGAGAAAATGTATTATTTACCGAATAAAATACACATACAAATACTTCCATGCTGGTCTAGGAGCAAAGGAAAAACACAGAATGTACCAAAGGCTTCGCTGCCCGTGAAGATGGTAAGCCATCGAGGTAATGGGCGAAAATGACGCGGCTAACAATTACGGCACGAGATTAGCTTCTAAAATCAAAAATCGGATAAGGCTTGGTTGAAACTTGCGCACGCAGCAAGGAAAGAAAGAAAAAAAAAGTTTATTTATGACAATCACAAAAGTAGTTAAAAAACAGTAATAGAAATTGCCGCAAAATGGTCCCAACTCAGCATTTGCTGGCCTTACAGCGCTGGTCTTCCGTTGGGGCCATCGGGTGCTGTACACGGCGAAGATAAGAAGGCCAAGTTTAAAGACCTCACCTAGCCGTTCGCAGGACGTCTTGACTTTTTAATTAGTCTGACTACGGAACCATGCGTTATCGGAAGACCGTCATCACTAGAGACCGAGACCTCCGTAAAAATGGTCAAAACTTTTCCTACGTAAAATTGGTCAATTATTTTCCTTTTAATCGGTCTGACTACGGAACCATGCGTTATCGCAAGAGCTTCACCACTGGGTTCGGGACCTCCGTAAAAATGGTCAAAACTTTTCCTACGTAAAATTGGTCAAACATTTTCCTTTTTGATCGGTCTGACTACGGAACCATGCGTTATCGGAAGACCTTCACCACTGGGTTCGGGACCTCCGTAAAATTGGTCAAACATTTTCCTACGCTTATCAGCTCTTTATCAGCAATAATAATGATTGTTTTTGCATGAATTACGCATTGTTATCGAACTGGTTTTATGGCCATCGCAATGTCTATGACGTCATATGATTTAGTTGTTGCGCTCCGAATACGACGGAGTTGAATGCTTTACCACTTTTTAATACTACATACATACCTACATACATACATATCCCTTACGGTAACAAAACCTTAAGACCACGTTTAGCATGATTAAGGGCGTATAGGTGAAAAGGGGACTCAAAATAGTGATGGGTTGCTCACCGCATCGCCTATAGCATGATTCCTAAGACTTTCGCCCATTCCCTCGATGGGCTTTTACCATGCGCGGGAAGAGAAGCAACTGGTAAATTTTATGTTTTTTCTTTAGTGCCAGACCATAATTTTAAATTTGAAACAACGTATTCATCTGACCGATTTATTTAAAAGTAGATTTAAATTCAACTGTCTATGTATAAGTTGGATGGCCTGATTTTAATGATTCTAATCTGACAAGTATGGAATTTCTTTCGTATTGGAATATCTATAGGCCAGCTGCTGAAATGTTTTTTTTTGCTTTCCCTAAAAGTTTTTTTTTACAATGTGTCCTGTCATTGAAAAGTAAAATATATTTTTTAAAACAATTTTTTGCTGTTCATATAATTATGTTTTGACATTCATTTCACGATTTATAAGCTTTAATTCGGCGCAGAGTTGGTCACGGGCAACGTCTATCCTTACTTAATATTTAGTTTATTAACAAGGTATTATTTATGTATACCGAATTTAAATAGATTCTAATTATATTTCAGACACGAAATAATAAAATCTAAAATCAGATTGTAGACGTGCTACGCGTCTACGAGCTTTAGGTGAAAGTGCTACGCGTAGCACTTATGAGGGCTACGCGGGAGCTCCAGCCCGTATAACCTTAGTTAGATCGTTAATGTTCCGCCTCACTCAGAGACGTTACTTAGTTACTTCTAAACTGGTCCATTTCTTTGAACCGCCAATAAAAATTAACATACACAAATCACGTCTATATCCCTTACGGGGTAGATAGAGCCTGAGGCAACAAAACCTAAAGACCACGTTTAGCTTCATTATGTAGCTTTCCTACTTTATGCGTTACACCTAGTTACTCTGATAATAACTAACCATTTCCGACGATTTTGACATCACTACATCTACATAGTATAAAATAAAGTCGCTTTCTCTGTCCCTATGTCCCTATGTATGCTTATATCTTCAAAACTACACAACGGATTTTGATGCGGTTTTGTAATAGATAGTGATACAAGAGGAAGATTTTTTTGTATAATTCTACGCAGACGACGTCGCGGGCAGAAGCTAGTACCTACTATTTCAAAGAAATTTCTGTCAAAAATCGACGGTCATGGTTAAGTTTATTGATAAAGTAACTTGTAATTCTTCCATGTTAGTCTGGGAGTAAAGAAAAAACATTGTTTCTCGTCCCACGCAGATGGTAACAGTCCATCGAGGGAATGGCAGAAATTCTTAGGAATCATGTTATTGGCGATGCGGTCAGCAACCCATCACTATTTTGATTCCTCTTTCCACCTTATACACCCACAATCATGCTAAACGTGGCCTTTAAGTCTTGCTACCTTAAGCTCTCTCTACCTCGATTCCCACTGGCTTGGCTATTTTAAGGCAGGGCACTTTATTGTGCAGAATTAGAGGAAAAGGCTAGTAAAATTCCCTTCGCTTTGCCTTCTGATATACTTGACGCCACGCCACTGGTATGTATGTACCTATGTATGTATAAAGTGACATGGTACAACTCACGGTTAAAGTAAACGGGTAACCAATTTGTAGTTAATATTTTACATGTTAATAATTATTATGTCATCTCACTTCGCATCAATTAAGTGGCTTCTTTTATGTTTTTTTAACAAACAATTGAACTCTGTGATATCGTATCAGCGACCCGACGTTAGGGTTATCAGTTCAAGAATTTTTTTTCACTCAATTTATGCTATTTTTATGCGAGACGGTACAGAATAACATAATTATGTGTTTTTCATGTTGCGTTCACTTTGTCCGCAGGATAGATAGTCAACAAAATTGTCTCTTCATCTGAAGAGCTACCAGCATAGAAAATGGCTTGGTTTTACAATTATCAACTTCAACAAATTGCATTTGCTAAAAAACACTTAAAGCCTTGAACAGAAAACTGGCACTTTGATCCCTCTCGACAGGCAGCAAAGCTTACTTTTCTGAATGAGAGGTGTGATAACATTTCATTATCACACAGAGTGATGTGTTGCGTTATTTTAATTATCCTATCCGTTTACAATCCAGATTAATGTATTAACTGCGTGGCTTGTTATCTTCATAAACTCGCGCCAATCGATAATTTTCTTGTTCAGAGAATACGAAATCGGAATCAGCTAGCTATCACATTCATACAAGAACTGTCAAAATGAACACGATGGCGATTGCGAGCGAGTTAGGTAATAAGCCTACTGATCATATTTAAATTAACCTTTTCGCCGCCACGTCGAATACAAGAGACGTCACCCGTACGCCATATTTCTTTATTGCGATGCCTCAAGTTAAACCTAAACCAAAATGTCTGACTGAAGAATTAATGTGATTAACTAAACATATTTATACGGGGAGTGTGAATGGGTGCATTGGTAGGGGAAGCACTAGACTAGACGGACGTTCCGGGACCAAATTGGGGACATTTTGAAAAAGGCTGGCCTTGGCTGATACTCTTGACCTGGGTCAAGAGTATCAGAGACAGACAAACAGTATGTCAGAATCGTAGCAAGTGGAACAAAATAGTCTCTGCCGACCCCTATGGAAAAGAGGCGAGACGGTATGTATGTAGGTACATTACATTCCGAGGGTGGTGAAATAAATGTCTCATGTCGCAGGAACTGGTCGCACGAGCCAAAGGCGAGGGCGATAAACATGCGACCTGAGGCTTTCTTTATCATCGCCCGATGTGTACACAATTTTACGTCTTCCTCTGGTAAGGTAGTGTAAATTGCTACTTACGGTCCGGGGTAATGTAAAAAAATATTTATGTATGTATGTATGTATAACTCTTTATTGTATTTATAAGTATGACCTGAGCACAATTTCAGTGGGCTCACGTTGCAAACAAGCTCATTACCACGGTCGGTGGAAACTCGCGCGTAATGGACTGTTTCCGGCGACGCACGTGCGCCGGCGCAGCATTGAACTTCACCTTCATAGCAACGGTAGCACGCTTAGGCCGCGCAACACCAGGCTGTGTTGCCAATTTAAAGACTGTCGCCAAAAATAGCGATTTTTACTTAAGACTTAGTGACATAATTATTTAGTGGCTTTTTCGGATGACTTTCATAGTCACTTCATTTAAGTATTTTTACAGTTTCAAACAGCTTATAGTTACGTTTTTATTGACCTAAATTTGCCCCCTTTGCCATTCCCATGCAGCCGTTTCCCGCTATCTTTGCGATGTCAACCCATCGGGCAGGCTGTCTTCCGACCCTGCGTTTTCCTGCCCGGGGTCTCCACTCAGCAATCTTAAGTGGCCATCTGCCTGCGGCTAATTTTTTCAGCGGCTAATGTGGCCATCTCTACTATGACCGGGACACCCTAAGGGCAACGTCGATTATTCTGGTGCGTTTCCGAATAATTGTATTGCGGACACGATCCAACAGTGATATGCCCAGCATGGCACGTTCCATGGCTCTCTGTGCCACCTGCATTGTGAGGGTTGCCAGATCTAAAAATCGAAATAACTGGATAACATTTCAAAATTTCGGGATTTTGGGGTTGTTGTCTGGAGAAATGAAAATTTATGAGTCAAGTTTTTAAACTATATTTTTAAGATAAATAGCTCTTTAAAAAAGATTTAAACAAAATTTCTATTATTTTTTTACGGTCTCTTTGCCACAAGTATTTGGCATTGCTTTTTACCGAGTCCACCAATTTGGATCCCTTCGGAGCATCGAGCCCCACTCCTCCACTCAGAGCATCGCGTGTGCTATTTTCAAATTATTATTGCGGTAGATAGAATGTGATGATAAAATACGTATATTTGTCGGGAGTCTGAACATCACATGAAATGTCGGGAGAATCCAGACGACTCCCGACCATCTGGCAACCCTGTGCCATACTTACTTTGGTACTTTGTTTACAATACATTACCTAGTGTTTGGCGGTTGAGGCGCCTATTGCCGACCGTTGTTAGAGAATCAGTAGCAATTTGGGCTCATTCAGGATGTTTCCACTACAGCTGCCTCGGTTTGTCCGACATGCTCGGACTAGTCAGATGTAGTCGTACAATAGAAGAATAGATGTCATTGTAACATAATCATGCAGTGGCGGACTAAAGCGGCTTAAAATTGGTTTATTACAATACCTACAATTTTAATTTGTTATATTACAATACTTGCCCCAGTCGAGAATTTCGCCGTAAAACTCTATTGCATGTACCGCTTTACAAACAAGACTAGTTAGGCTAAGAACTCGTATATTGCTCGCACTTGTGATTCCTATAAACGTTCATCATCATCATCATCATCAGCCTATGTTAGTCCACTGCTGGAGATAGGCCTCCCCTAATGAGCGCCATAGCGCCCTGTCTAAACCGTTAAACGTTACGTGCCTATAAACGTTATTACAATAATATAGAATTGTTAAACGTTTCCTTGCATACATTTAGAGAAAGTTTATACTAATTATTTTAAGTATTTTTATATTTGTGTCGTTTGCCTAAAACAAAAATGGTTGCAGGTTAGAATTAATAACAGTGATCACCGACACCAAATAATGAATTTGATACCGTTATTTACCATTGTTTTCAATTATTTTTCAATTTATCAAAAATATCATGTTGTTTTGACAATAACAATTACATATTATGGCGTAAGTTGCGATATACGAGGTCAATTGTTAAATTGTTTTTAAAACATCACGGTATTAAGTGATAGTGCTATGGGAGGGTGAGAGGTCGCGTCATTATGTTGTATGTTTTAAAAACACTCGATAAAGCCATGGGAGGGTGTTTCGTGTTATCATAACAAGACGTCTGTCTGTCAGGGCATGTATGAACACATGAACTGATTTGTTGTTTCGTGGCAGCGCTAGTTTGTTACAGAAAATTGAATTATCTTGCTAATTTAGATGTAAAAGTCTATGAGGATGTGGATAGATGTATAGATATGTCTGTTATCTTTTCTTTCATTGATCAATAAGTACAAACACATACATAAATCGCGTCCCTTACGGGGTAGATAGAGCCGAAACTAACAAGACCTAAAGGCCACGTTTAGCATGATTGTGGGCGTATAAGTGGAAAGGGGAATCAAAATAGTGATGGGTTGCTACACGCATCGCCTATTAATATAACATGATTGCTAAGATTTGGGCTTGTACTATCTGCGCGGGAAGAGAAGCAACTGTTACATTCCAAGATTTTTATTTGCTCCCAGACCAGCATGGAAGTAGTATTAACATACACATAATCACGCATAGCATAGGCTCTTTCCATAGGGTAAGAAGACCTTAAGGCCACGGTTAGCATAGTTGTGGGCATATAGGTGGAAAGGGGAATCATGATAGTGATGGGTTCCCACATGATTCCTAAGATTTTCGCCCAATCCCCTCGATGGGCTTTTACCACCTGCGCGGGCAGAGAAACAACTGGTAGGTACATTCTATGTTATTTCTTTGCTCCCAAACCAGCATGGAAGTAGGTACCTACGTATTAAAATTTTCATAAAATTGTAAAGCTAACATAGCGTGAGCTACGCGAACAGTTTCACATTGCGAAGCGACTCTGGCATGTGTTTGTACAAACGTTTGTACAAATGTTTGTGTACACACTTGTAAATTAAGGAGCATTGCAGCAATAATCGTAACTTGCAATGCTTACACTGCCCACCCCTTGTGTGGCCAACACTGGCCGAGGGGCACTGGCAATAACAGTATTGAATATACCGTACTGTACGGTAATAAAGTTTACATACATATATAAAAGGTCAGGTCAGGAGTTCCCGAAACCGACGAGCATGTATGTAGAGATTGATGAATGTGGATGAAGCGAAAGGAATGTCAGGTAGCAAGTGGAACAAAGTAGTCTCTGTCTACACCTTTAGGAAAGAGGCGTGACGGTATGTATGTATACATAAATCACGTCTTTATCCCTTACGGGGTAGACAGAGCCTAAAGTACTACTACACTTGACTGTATCAAATAGACAAAGAAAAATCACCTCAGAAGGCTCTCGCTAGGTGGTTGGGTCAAGGGCCAGATACAGAAGGCGGTACTCCTGGACACGGCTCGGATAGTCAGGAGGTTCCTCTCTATGTCGCCCTGACCGCCGGTAGCTTAGGCCTCGCCTCGCTGCCAGTGGCACCCTGGGTTAGGTTTTTATAATGTTTTTATATTTTGTATTAATATTGTTTTATTACTTTTTATATGAATATTGTAAGAACCTAATTTAAGATAAAATAAATATACAGATAATAATTTATTTCAGGAAAATGGTCCCATAATGTTAAAGTTACAATCGTCTTACAAGATATGTTAATGTACATTTAAAAATAACACATAGGTACAATAACACAATTTCAAAATACAAAACGAAATAAATTAAAGTAATCAAAAAAAAATATTAATAACTTGAATAAATAAATAAATTACGCACCGACTGAGCCCAAATAAACATTAAAACATATGAATACTGCGCATGAGTCATTAAGCCGTATAATTAATTATTATATTTAACTTAAGTAATAACGCACCTAATCAAATAAAACATAAGTGAAGACTACAAACTTGATATTAAATTCAACTGACAAATATGACACAAGACGTTATTATTACAATTTAGACATTTAGGATTATTTTAGATTTCGATCGGTTCTTTTAATTTTTTTGTGTGTTTACTCTTGCTTAATACTTATCTATATCCTGTCAATCGTCCAAAGGTTAACTGGAAGAGATACCTTTTAGGGATAAGTTCGCCTTTGTGCATGTGTGTTGTCCTGTATTCATCTTTTTCTTGTGTTTTGTGTACAATAAAGAGTTATACATACATTATTCTCACTATCGAACCATTGTAACCGTAACCGACCTTAGAGCTTTTTCAAATTTAAGTATTAGTTACACCACATTGCCTGACAATGAAATTTTTACTGTGACAACGTTTTACAAAAAATGGTTGGATGGTTAATGGTTGTAATCTACATTACATGGCAGCAACATTAAATTTTATGTTTTTTTGCCAATAGCAACTCTCGCCCTTGTCTGCCGACAATACACAAAGATACGCACCATCCAGTTTTTTTATTTTTTTTTGAATAAAGAACCAAGCAGAACTGATCGATCAGTCAGCCACAGAGTATACTAAACTTATTCCTCTCCTTCTTACAGCTAACATAGCGATAGCCTCGACGGGCTATTCCATGGGATGGACGTCCCCCGTCAACATCAAGCTGAAGGACGGCAACCTGACAGACTCCCCGCTTCCCGAGATCATCACCACCGACCAGGAGTCATGGATCGGCTCACTCCTCACTGTTGGCGCTATATTCGGTAAGTCATCGCTAGTCAGCAGATTTTATAGAGCAAACAACCTAATAGGTTATTTCACCACTCTCGGAATGTAATGTCTTTTCCATAGGGGTCGGTAGAGACTATTTTGTTCCACTTGTTAGATCCTGACATGCCTCTTTGGCTTCCTCCACATTCATTAATCTCTTCATATGCCATTTAACATACATACATATCACGTCGTCATTCCTTACGGGTAGACAGAGCCTAAGATAACAAAACCTTAAGGCCACGTTTAACATCACTAAGGGCGTATAGATGGAAATGGAAATCAAAATAGTTATGAGTTGCTAGTCGCATCGCCTATAGCATGATTCCGAAGACTTTCGCCCATTCCCTTGATGGCCTTTTACCATCTGCGCGGGAAGAGAAGCAACTGGTAAATTCTATGTTTTTTCTTTACTCCCAGACCAGCATGGATGGATAAAAAAATGATTTTGCAAATTGGCCGATTGGGCTCTTTTACATGTCTTTTTTTAAACTGCCAGCGCATTCGGAAAGACCATCATGGCCAAGAAGCATGCGCCGGAAGAAACTTGGCAGAAAAGGTTTTTAATTTTTTTTTTAAAACCTAAAGGCCACGTTTAGCATGCGTTGGCGTATAGGTGGAAAAGGGAACCAATATATCATTAAAGATAATGAATGTCTTTATGCTTTGTCACCATAACAATTAAGATGGTATCATGCCTTATGGCGTACGATGTGTACGTCCAAAATCCGCAATGGATAGAAGATATCATGTAATCAGAAGTTAATGATTATATCAGAAATATGTCAATAATTGTCGGAAAATTTGTACACGCTTCTTGCTCGTGTATCTGAGAATCATCAGCGTTTGATCATTTTATTATCATCGCCACATTATCCTAAGATAATAAAGACGAACACGCTATCTGTGACTTCATTAATCGAGACATTTTGTAAAAACTAAATCACAAATAGGGCATAATATTGATGGAGTAACAATCATCAGCATCTTCATGGTCATCTTTGTCATCTTCATTCTTCTTATGTACGTCCCACGGTTGGGCACATGCCTCCTGGATAGTTCCCACGCGGACCCAGTGCGGGTTAGAAACTTCATACACACCATTAATGCTTCTCAAACGTGTATATTCTTCATGAGGTTTTCCTTCACGGAAAAGCTGATGGTAAACTTCAAATTCGGAAAAATACAGCGGTGCGAACCCGTGATTCAAAGTATTCGAACCCTCTAGATTCTGCCTGACTACTAGGATATCATGAGCGGATATTGGCATAGCAGAGTAGTAATCGCACGGAGAAAAAAATCCTGGCTTAGGAACATCCCCGAGGGAACGAGCAATGCTGTGTCGCTTGGCACAGAACAAGAAGTCCGCTAAGCTTACGGTCAATGGAAGCGTCAGGAGTGAGGCTAACGGTACAATTTTCTTCATTTCCAGGTCCCTTCATCGGGGGTTTCTTAGCCTCTCGCATCGGTCGCAAATGGTCGCTCCTGCTGTCTTCGGTCCCGCTGTTCGTGGGCTGGATCCTCATCGCCGCGGCCACCAACGTGGCCTTCCTCTACTCCGGGCGTATCTTCTGGGGTGTGGCCGTGGGCATGCTCTTCACAGTTTCCCCCATGTACTGCGCAGAAATAGCCACGGTAATTGACTTTACGGGAAGCCTTCGGCTATTTTGAAATTGTTTTCTAACTAAGAGCGTTTTGTGGTGGAGTTCTGGTAAGTAAGGGAAGTGATGGAAATTACTTGGCATGAAAGTTTTGAGATGTTTCGCTGTTACAATTTCGTTTCGATCGGTAACTTGTTATAAATGACCATAAAAATATTTGGTAAATAACCTTTGACATTGTGCTAGAGAGCGATTAAGCCAGTAGGTAATCGAATCGCAATGGTTTTTTTTTTAAATCAAAATGTTGCATTTCTTTTCTTGAATGCCAGAATCTTTAAGAGCTTAAAAGTAGTATTAAAAGGTCATTATTTCACTTTCTAAACTGTAAGCCATTGCCGGAATGACTCGTGAACCTACGGATCACGGATCACACTGAACCATTGTTGAAGTTAAATGGATTAGTTGCGAACTAATAAATATTTAATCAATTTGTCCTGTCTAATAAATTTAACCCAGATGCATTTGACTCGCGTATTCAAATGAATAAACTACATTCATTCGTACGCGTGATAATTCGAATTATCATTCGCAGGGTATCATAAATATAACAGTTTGTGTAAACAAAACTCTTACAGAGTAGGTATAGCTCTTGCAATTCACGATGGCGACTCAGCTTTGTTTGTGGTAAAGCGTGAGAGTGGGTATGGTAAGCTTAAAAAAGAAAGAGAAATCTCGCTTGAAACCGTACATTTGACACGTATGCGTGTTTACCACAAATAAAGTACACTCGACATTGATAATTCCAAGAGCCATGTGATGACACAAACGGATAACTCTCGTATAAAAGTCGAGTGATGCTCGACATGTTTCGGACTAGTTCGTAGTCCTTCCTCTTGGAGCGCCCGCCCCGGCGGCAGCGAAACGAACATGCTCGACTTTTATACGTGAGTCAGTGGCGTAACTACAACGTCTGGGGCCCGCGGCAAATTCGTCAGATGGGGCTCCTTCCTCAATATAAAGAAGTCCATCAGCGTCCCTTCTGTGCTCTAAACCAAGCCAGTTCGGGGCCCCGTAGAGATAGGGGCCCCTGGCATTTTGCCACCCCTGCCACAGAGCTGTGACATATTTGAAATACTTGTATTTAAAATACAAATACAAAATCCAAAATACGTATTTTGGATTTTGTACTTAAGTACTTTTTTTAAAAAGTATTTTGTATTTTATTTGAAATACTATTCGAGACGTATTTTGTATTTGTAAAATGGTTTGTAAAATACAAAATACTTTTTTATTCTAAGCTTCATTTTTCTAAAGCATTCCGCGATTCAGTAAAAACAAAAAATGGCCACTAGTGGCGCAGCAGCTTTGAAAGTCTATGCGCAAAATGACAGATGAAACAAAAAGCATATAAAACCTGACCAATAATATATGAGGGACCCCTCTTGACAATCCTCAAAGTCACTGTTACCAAAACCAGTAATTTTACCATAAAGTATTTTATTTCAATAAAGTATTTTGAAAATACATATTTTGTATTTAGTATTTAAATACAAAAGGCAAAAGTATTTTGTATCTTGTATTTGAAATACTATATTAAAAAAGTATTTGCATTTTGTATTTAAATACTTTTCGAAAAGTATTTTGTACATCTCTGCCTGCCACCCTATAGTTATGCCACTGACGTGAGTTATCGTTTGTGTAATAATGAGTAGGTAAGCCTCATAGTAGTTTCGTTGAAAGCTGTAATGTGAACTTACTACCAAAATTACTTCAACTACTGGAACTGGCTCGCTTCGCTTTGATTGTCAAGCGATGTATGGTTCAGGGTTTGACAACCATTTAACTTGGGTCTTTCCACTTTCCAGGATGACGTCCGAGGCGCGCTGGGCTCCTTCCTCCAGGTGTTCATCGTGTTCGGTTTCCTACTGGTGTACGGCATCGGGCCCTTCATCTCGTACAGTGCCATCGCGTACGTCGGCGTGGCCATCGTCGCCGTCTTCGACATCGCCTTCTTCTTCATGCCTGAGACGCCCATCTACCATCTCACTAAGAGTAAGTTCAAGACCATCTGTCTCCGAAAGCAAGTTGTCACCTCTATTCCGCTCCAGAGGTAAAGCTGGCTTATAAGAAACGAATAGAATTACATCGATGGCGTACAGCGCTAATAATAAAAAGCGTCTTGCATGGTGTTTGTAAGATTTACGATCGCTCATACATAACGAAATCTTCGAATTGTCGATTGATGTCGATATGGTGGTTGTTCTTAATCTAATCTTAAACAAATAAATATTCAAAAATTCAAAAAAATATTTTTGCAAATTGGCCGCTAGGGGCTCTTTTACATGTCTTTTTTTAAACTACCATCATTGCCTAGAAGAATGCGCCGCAAGAAACTTCGCAGAAAGTAATTTTTTTTAAATAAAATACATTAAAAATACTTAAATTCTACTTAAATTAAACACATTTATAAGGGATGTATAAGGTCCCCGAGCCTAAAATTATATTAGTCTATAGTAGAGATGTATAAAGTCTCCACTAGTCAAGTAAATATCATAAGACATTTGACATCAATGGACCTAGTCCCAAGCTAAGCGATGCTTGTACCATGAGTTCTATACAAAGGATAAACGTGCTTAAAACAAACAAATAGGTACATACTTAAATACATAATTAAACTTCCAAGACCCGAGAGCAAACATGCATTTATCATGCATAATATCTGCCTCGGGGATCGAACCCGCAACCTCAAGCTTCATAGTCAGGTTCTCTAATCATTATCCGGTCTTTATTCTCCAGACAACCGCGAGGCAGCCGCTGAGTGCCTAATGACGATCCGTGGGCGCTCCCGAGCCGGCGTGGAAGCCGAGCTCGATATGATGGCCAGCGACATCGCCGCTTCCATGGCGAAGACTGCCACTGTGAGTCCGAAGACAGCCATCTTTTCATGGATTATCTGCTTTGTAGCGAAACCAATGTCATTATGTAACTTTCCTTCCGTAGCCACTAGTGCCTTTCGATCTTTTACAATTCGTCGGTCTATCTTTTTCATCCAAGTGTTGTTGGCATCGTCGGAGGAGGAGTTGCAGATAATGACTAACATTTTATGTGGTGCATTGGAAACGAAAGGTATGAATGTTAATGTAAGCAAGACGAAAGTTATGGTGTTTGAAAAAGACGATAGTATGACTGAATGTGATATTTTGATTGCGGGTAAGAAAGTCGAACAGGTAAAAGAGTTTGTATATCTGGGATCGGCGTTTACGAAAGATGGGAAGTGTGAAAGTGATATTGAAAGAAGAGTGAATGCAGGAAATATGGTCAATGGGGCGCTGCGCGCCTTTGTGAGCAGTGAGAAGGTGTCAAAGAAGGCGCGTCTGGCTGTCCACAGAGGGGTGCTCGTTCCAACATTAATGTACGGTAGCGAAACTTGGGTATGGCAAAAGAAGCATGAAAGTAGAATAAATGCAGTAGAAATGAGAGCGTTAAGGAGTATGGAAGGTGTATCACTGAAAGATAGAATAAGGAACAGTGTGATAAGGGAACGTGCTGGATAGAAAAAAGTATGCTTAGTTGGTTTGGGCATGTAGAGCGGATGGATGAAAGTAGACTAACTAAACAGATATATATGGGGAGTGTGAATGGTTTCGTTGGGAGGGGAAGGCCTAGACGGACGTTCCGAGACCAAATAGGAGACGTTTTGGAAAAAGGTCAGGTCAGGAGTACCCGAAACCGACGAGCATGTATGAAGAGACTGATGACTGTGGAGGAAGCGAAAGAAATATGTCAGGATCGTAGCAAGTGGAATAAAGTAGTCTCTGCCTACCCCTGTGGGAAAGAGGCGTGACGGTATGTATGTATGTATGTATGTATGTATCTTTTTCATTCAGGAAGCAATGTTGCTACGTGATTCTCTTCATGCTTTCAATTTCTATAAGTTTCGCGTTCCTATTGTCTACCTTGTTCTTTGTTTCTGTATTGTTTTGTCCCTTTCTGATTTGCACTTACCTTTTTGCCGCCACGTCAAATACAAGAGACGTCACCCATACGCCAGACCTCTTTATTGCTATGCCTTAAGTTGAACCTAAACTCAATTGAACGAAGGTTGCTTTTGCATTGAAGCAATGGAAGTAAATAGGTCGTTGGCGTTGAACCTGCGATGCTGATATATGTGTCCTTGGCGTCGAAAAGGTTAAGAGATATACTAATGATTATGATATTAATATATTTTCTTACTCGTTCTCTCTAGATATAAAAATGCGAACAGTTAATAATGTGTTATTTTTATTCTTTCAGATTGCTGACGTCTTCAAAGGTGGTAACTTTAAGGCGTTCTACATTTCCTGCGCTCTGGTGTTCTTCCAACAGTTCTCTGGTATCAACGCGGTCTTGTTTTACATGACCAACATCTTTGAAGCGGCCGGCTCTGACCTTGATGCTTCCATCGCCACAATTATCATTGGTGCTGTTCAGGTGAGCAAGAGCAATTTTGCTTTTTATGTGATGGGGGAAAACAAGCATGCTGATTGATGGAAAGCAATCACCACTGCCTATGGACATTCATAGCATAGGGGGTACGTGTGCGCTGCCGGCCCTTTATGAAGAGAGCAGACTCGTTTTTTGAAGGTCCCTAAGTTGTACCAGTCAGAAAAGACCCCTTGCTCTAGGACATTCTACGGTAAAATAAAGACTATTTCTAAAGTAAAACAAACATGTTTGCGGCTTAGGAGTGGCCTAAAGGCCCAATCTTGCGCACCTAAACCCAAATTAATTCAAATTAAACCTAAATTAATCCAAATTAATCATCCGTTGGTTTTACCAGTGCTGGTAATGAAACTTGGTTATGTACGTTGTGTTTGTTCTGAGATAAACGAACAGTTGTGGGCTGCCAACTGCTATGATGGTGAGAGTGGAATTAAAGTTAGTTACACTATAAGAAACTTAGCAGCTGGCAATAAACCAAACAAATCTTCAGAGCACACATGAAAGATTGAAAGAAGTTAAGTCAAATAATTTTAAGACGCATCTCTCACATCATACTCAAATATGCGTTTTCTGAGGAGGATATAGACATAGGGCATCGTCAAAATCAAGCGTTGGTTACTACAGTTGGACCAGTGCGTCAGTACGCGAGGTCCATGAGGTCTGTCATGAACAATGTCACCTATTTTTGTACGTTATTTCCAGGTAGAATAAATGCAGTAGAAATGAGAGCGTTAAGGAGTATGGAAGGTGTATCACTGAAAGATAGAATAAGGAACAGTGTGATAAGGGAACGTGCTGGTGTGAAAGAGGATATAGTGACTAGGATAGAAAAAAGTATGCTTAGTTGGTTTGGGCATGTAGAGCGGATGGATGAAAGTAGACTAACTAAACAGATCTATATGGGGAGTGTGAATGGTTACGTTGGGAGGGGAAGGCCTAGACGGACGTTCCGAGACCAAATAGGAGACGTTTTGGAAAAAGGTCAGGTCAGGAGTACCCGAAACCGACGAGCATGTATGAAGAGACTGATGACTGTGGATGAAGCGAAAGAAATATGTCAGGATCGTAGCAAGTGGAATAAAGTAGTCTCTGCCTACCCCCGTGGGAAAGAGGCGTGACGGTATATATGTATGTATGTATGTATGTATTTCCAGGTGGGCGCCTCGTGCGTGACTCCCTTCGTCGTGGACCGTTTGGGGCGTCGTCTGCTGCTGCTCATCTCCGCTTGCGGTACTACTATTGGTCTTGTAAGTATAGATATTTTAATGAATAGCTTCCAAAGCCTAATTTTGCACTGAAAATCACTGCAAGAACTGCACAGGCGTCCGTTTCTGATCAGGAAAGTGGTAGTAGTATTTTTAAGCATTCAATAAGTCAAATCTTCTTATTGTGGTCCCAATAACCTAGATTTTATCACCAAGGGTTACAAGGATTCCCAGTCACTTATTAAAGAAACAAAAAGAAAATAGATGGCATCGATACATTTTTGCGACCACTTTGGTGGACAAACAGTTTCACACCTGAACGCGCCGGATCGGTACGTGTGGCGGCGGCGGAGGCCGAGCCTGCTGGCGGAGCCGCGCGCTCGGACGCAGCTGCTTCGTCAGGCGCCGTTCACTAGGGCACTGCGCACACTTAATCGAGTAGCCATTGAGTTGGATCTTTTTTCTTGTACTCTGAATGAATTCACAAAGGTGACCCTGCATGTCTTATGTTATGCAAATAATGTATAGGTAGTTATAGGGATTGCTTGGTGTATGCCACCTTAGGACCTGTTATAGTGTCAATAGTAGTTAAGTGCCACAATATCGAATTAGGGTAGCCTGTAAGGATAATTGTGTTGTGATGTAATAAATAAATAAATAAATAAAATAAATAAATAAATAAATAAACATCAAGTGGATAGGCTTCGAGGTACCTACTTAACACTGCAACACTGAAATCGTAGTTAATTCCAGACAGCCTTAAGATCTTCGTAATTTTGCCGTTAATACCTAAGTATAAAATGAAAATAATACAGAAAATTCTTAACACCGTAGCCTAGTCGCTTATAGGTATACATCTTTTTCAGGCTCTCTTAGGCATGTACTTCCTCCTTGATGACCTGGACAGTCCAGCTGTGGATTCCATTGGTTTCCTGCCAATCCTGTCTCTCGTCGTATTCATCGTCACATACTGCGTGGGTTTGGGTCCCCTACCCTGGGCCGTCATGGGAGAACTGTTCCCCATCGAAGTGAAGGCTATAGCCTCGCCGATTGCCACGGCTTTCTGCTGGATTCTTTCCTTCTTGGTCACCAGGTAAGTCTTAGAATAGTACCTTTATGTTAACGTTATAAGCTTGAGGCTTCTTCTTCTAACGAGTGTTGGTTTGCAGATACTTCGGTCCGATCTCTGAAGCGCTGGGCATGTACGTGGCGTTCTGGATCTTCGGCGCGTGCTGCGTGTGCGCGTTCTTCTTCACGCTGTTCCTCGTGCCCGAGACCAAGGGCAAGAGCTTCGCCGAGATCCAAGAGATGCTGGCTGGAAAGTGAGTATGCTCGGCTGGTACACTGAGCACTGGGATTCCGTAAAAACACCAAACCTGACTAGGTGTTCAAAGATGTCTGAACAAACTTTTACTTGATTGACAACATGGTCGTGTTCAGATATTTTCGAATCCCTAGACAGCTTCTTAAAGCTGATAATTGTATGGGTATTTACTCCTCAAAAATGAAAATAAAAAAGGATTTGTACCGTCAACCTGAAGAGTGAATTAGAAGAGCTCATTGCTCTTCAAGAGTGAAGTTAAAATAGTAGTAGGTACATCGAGTTCTATATCTATGCAGCCAACTGGTTCAAAAATATCTAAACATGTTTGTTATGTAACTGAAAATAAGGTCTATGTGTAGATATTTTTGAACAGTCGGCTGCATAGATATTGGAGTTGGAGAATTCGACTGTATGGTCGGCCAAATAAGTCAAACCAGTTATGTTTAGCTGAGGATACATCATCATACTCAACTCTACTCTCAACTCCAACAGATAGACGTTGTCCAAAACTTTAACCACTTTCATGTCACTGTTTCAGAAAATCGAAAGGAAAGGCGTAATCACTTGAAGCCTGGACTAATTTAACCGCTGAAGTTTTCACCACCAGTCACGTGGCGTTATCGACCAATTAGATCACATCGCTTTACATTTCGACCAATCAGCGAACGCAGCGGTTACGCGCCCTACATCGACAGCTAGTTCATATTTGCTAGCAGCTTAAACGCTGGTAGCGTACGGTCGATGGGATAAATATATGTACGTTACCAAGACGTCATATCTATACACCTTTATGCCTCTAACAATAAGGTGGGTTACACATATATTTGACGCGATGGCTGTATCCATATTTATGCCCTCTACTGTACCAAGTGACTTATTAGTGGACTTTTACGTATTGTATTTCTTACTTGTTTAATTTGATATCACGAATTTATTTTTAAGTGCCTCTGCAGGTCAGTACAAATTAAGTAAGCTGTAAGACGAACACAATGTGAAAATGTGATACGCATAGTAAAATATCATGAGCAAAAGTTTGTGACCAAGAGGTCCGTGGCTTGTTAGGTGTTGCTAGGTAATTAAAAAAAAAGCAAGCAACCTCATTGGTGAATTTAGAAAGATTTAGTTATTTGATTGGTACATTTTGTGCAGTCTAATCTAACGTCAACAGTACCATATTTATTTATACTTAGATTAAAGTGATTGAAATTTTGAAAGGAAATGTTTTTGCCAAAAACAGACGCTTTATACGAATTTTTGACTCAGGTAATGTAATGTTATTGTTATTTTTTAGTTTTATCTTGACGGCTCTTAATTAAAATCAAATTTGATACGAAACTTGTCCAAGTTTTATAGTTAAAATATATTTATTTTTAAGCCATTTTGAAATTTGATTTGAGTTTTGAGCTGTCATACTGTTAATGTAATTTTTAACGAATAAAGTTTTTGATAATTTACCAAACTCTATTTTTCCGCCGAAACGCAAACAAGGGGGGGGGGGAGGTAAAATAAAACACAACTTAAAAAAAACTTATTTTTTTATTAAAAGTTTGTAAAACTTTGCGGGGAATAAACAAACTATGTTCAACTCTTAATCGAATATCACAGTCTGTTTTGCAAGGCAATTATTTAAATAAAATACAGGATTATCCCAAACCCACTTAAATTAAAAGTAAAATGACTCACTAAATAAACCGGCCTCATTTTGCCTTTCGCAAAATTCCGTCTTTGGTTTTTATTGGTCTGAGGCAATAAATAAAAACAAAAGAGGATTCAAAGAGTAGCCGATATCTGTGTGAAATGCTGAAAATTCTTAGAGCTAGTAATTTTTTTAAATTATTTATAGGCGACCTAGTAATGACAGTTCCTAACAGTGGCGTGGCGTCCATGGAACTCGATTCCCACCGGCTTGCCTATTTTAAGGCAGGGTATTTTTTTTGTGCAGAAGTAGAGGAAAAGGCTAGTTAAATCCCTTCGGCTTGCCTTCTGATATACTTGACGCCACGCCACTGGTTCCTACTATGTTTTAACAGTACAATCATACTAAAATATTAACATTTTAAACCTACGACATACCTACAGTAAAATCGCTCCAGTCATTATATGTTTTGAGTACAGTCAAGGGTTATGTATCTAGTCAAGTTTTAAAAATAAGTATCGTACGCTCTTACACCGGCGTAATAAGGTTGTGCGACATATTTTTGACAAGTTCATATCGATACTTATTTTTGCACTTGACCATACATATTACGAGTATCATCTACATATTATTATAATTAGCTAGTCCTAAGTGGCCTCCGTTTTGCAATGACTTGTGCTTTTTACTATGCTAGCTTTGTTAGAGGGAGAGAGCATTGCGTATCGCGCGCCTTGTCCTTGGATGATCTGAAAGTAAATGAAAACGTTTATTTACGGAAAAATATTCGAAAAGAAATCTGAGCACACTTGACTCTATTAGAATAAGTAAAGGCACCGTTTCGCAGTGTTCACATTCACCGTCAAATAATCCATATTTGCGATAATTTCACGAGAGATTACTTTTCAACAGCTATGAAATAAATTATAATTTATGTCCCAAAGCCCGCCAAAACCAGTGAAAAGTGAATGTTATTGGACCTCACGCGACGCTAGCGCCTCTAGTGGCAAACTCACACGCTATAGCCCCCATTGGACCAACCGTTGAAGAGTTCCGTCCAGCGGAGACGATTTGACCGCACCAGAATTTTGTATCTGACTAGTATATTGTTAGTAGACATAGGTATACCGAATGGTCGATTCTACCTCTGGAAGTGCGTTAGAAGTTAGAATTTACTTGCGAGGTTTGATTACAGACATATAGACATTACAGACAACGAGACAAGTGAAAATGAATTATTATAGCCTTTTTATTCCGAATTCGCTACAATTTCAGTAAGTATGTTGTTATTGTTTTTTTATTATTAAATTGTCGCGTAATTCGGCGTGCCTCATGGCATAGGCCTCCTCCCTGTATTGGAGGGTTTGGGCTATAGTTCCCACGCACGCCCAGTGCGGATTGGGAACTTAACACACCATTGAATTTCTTCGCAGATGTTTGCAGGTTTCCTCACGATGTTTTCCTTCACCGAAAAGCTCATGGCAAATTGCAAATGTAATTTGCGCACATAAATTCCGAAAAACTCAGAGGTGCGCACCCGGGATTTGAACCCACGACGCTCTGCTTGAGAGGCCACAGGTCAAACCACTAGGCTACCACGGCTTTTTTAAGTGAAAATGAATAAAAGCTTGTAAAAATCAAACATTTGGCACAGAAGAGCTCGGATGCTTAGGGGGCTTGAGCTCCGATACCCCTCTCCCTCCCTCCCTGACTAAAACCACCTTCATACTCCGCAACTATGTACCCAGCAGCATCTATAAAGACCTATGAGGGCTGGAGACTCATTGCCGAGTGTACTCACTTCCCCGCCAGCATGTTCTGGATCTCGGCGAAGCTCTTGCCCTTGGTCTCGGGCACGAAGAACAGCGTGAAGAAGAACGCGCCCACGCAGCACGCGCCGAAGATCCAGAACGCCACAAACATGCCCAGCGCCTCAGAGATCGGACCGAAGTATCTGGTGAAATGTGACAAATCAAAGACCTACGTTTGAAGAACTAACAAGGATAGTGCTTAACTGAGGTTTCTGTTACAGAGCTGTGGTGATTATCACTGGTAATTAATATAATCATGGTGACATTGACACTTCTTATGACGTGACAGCCGCTTTGCTATGTTAGTTTCTAAAGGGTGCGTATCTATAGACCGACCGCTTCAATGAGTCCATGCCCGCGTGGCACAGGAGCTGTCAGTATCCTGTCACTTATATTGAAGAAATTAACCACACAGGGGTGGAGGGGGGTATTTGACCATTACCGTACAACGTTGCCGACATTTTTGTCACAAGATTTTTGAATTATATTTTTACCACACTGACATTGGCCCAAGCCTTACGGCCGCCATTAAGGAGAGAAGAAGAAGAACCACACCTAGCTTAATTATTTTATAATCCGATACCATGAGCCTACAATAATATGAATCCTTTAAAATGGGATATTGCACACAGCACCTCATTTCTTCAATACGTGGGACACGATACTCATAGCGCTTGAAAGAACATTCCAGTAGTTTTGTAACCTTAAGCATCAGCTGTTCCTTACACATCAGAAGCGTATTATGACAAACATGTATCCTAATTCAATTCTTAAGGTCCTTAAAGTGTTTTGAAGACGACTCGTATCTCAATTCCCATTCATCTAAGTACCTTGTAACTAAGAAGCATAGGGTCCAACACGTGGCAGTCACGATGGGGGACGCTATGGCCTTCACCTCGATGGGGAACAGTTCCCCGATGACGGCCCACGTGATGGGGCCCAGGCCCACGCAGTAGGTGATGATGAACACAACCATCGAGACGATGGGCAGGAAGCCGATGGACTTCACAATCGGGCTATGCTGCTCATCGAGTAGAAAGAATATGCCTAGTACAGCCTGGGGAAGAAAAATTACTGATTAGCTTAGGTTAGAAGACTTAGAAGCATGATGCGCCATTATCATTAGGTATATCTGAACTATCTGAACACACTAAAGCCCCTAACGAGTGACATCATCTGGGCTAGACCGTGTCCCTTTTCCTTGGAGTCGATTGTTTTTGTCCACAGTTTCCCTGGATACATGCTTTTGACTTAGGTACTCAAGTGTGCAAAATTTCAATCGGTTGAAGATATCGGCTTCAAAATTGAGTAGCAAGATTCCACCCGGACAAACAATAACATGCACTGCAAGTTAAATCCTTCCACCAAGTGAGATAGAGGTCAATCACTGGTCAGTTTGTAGTAAAAAAAAAAAAAAAAAGGTTGAAAAAAAAAGACAAGGTCATCAATATTAGTTTTCTGTTAACGAACTATCGCCGTTAGCCAGTGACGGCTGTAGAGAGCAAGGTGCCAGGCAGGCTGCTTGGTAAAGATGATCAATGATGTTTGTTTATTAGTATATTTCATTACATGTCCAAGCGCCGTGCCCAAAGCAGAGAACATCAGCAACAGACGCCGCCCCAGCCTGTCCACTAAGAATGGAGTCACACAGGACGCGATCACCTGAAACGAATCAGTTCTTGAAATAAATACGTATACACACATAATAGGCATGGCAATTCGTGTTACAATATTTCGCACCCTTCGTGGAAGAAAGACGTAAGTCCCATGGTAAGTCAATAGGACTTACGTCTTTCTTCCACGAAGGGTGCGATTTGGTAAGTATTAACCTCAGATCAGAGAAAGGACTAGATATGTAACGAAGGCGTGGCGCGTGACTCCGCGACATGGTCAGAAACGAACATCGCTCGCGAAACAAGCCGCGCCACTCTTTAGACACAGTTCAGACGTACGACGGTAATGTTCTCCGATGTTTTACCAAAATGCCGAATTGTTGTGTGGTTACGTGCAAAAACAGAAGTGAAACGAAAAACTACAAGAATAATGGAGTCACTTACCATATGTAAGTATTAGAATTTCATTGTTTTTTTGCTTAAAAGTAACAAAAAACGTAACAATTTAACAAATAAATTCAGTGCCGAATGAGTTACCATAATACCGAACTTGATTTTGATGTTTATTTAGACATGGTATACATTGATGGCTTAGTACAGCAACCACATAATGTCACATTATATGATACCGCAATGTATTCCGTTATCATCGATTTCCACTGCTGCGTGAAAAAACATGGTACGGCCGCATGCACAGTTCACGAATTAGTGCAGTGCTAGTGTTTATTGCGGTTGAGATATTATCGATAAATAAGCTTAGATATGCTCAAGTAATAGGTATCTATTTTCATTATTTAACCTATGTTGTTATTTGCATTACGTGACTAATATTAAATTATTGTACAGAGTGAATTTGAATTGGTATACAGGAACCGATGTTACTACCTACAGACCTAACCAAATAAACGTTAATTACGTCTTTGTGTACTCGTAGTAGTAATTAATTAAGAATGATTTAATGAATCTTAAAAGTGAAATAACAATCAATTGACTGTACGGTTTTTATACAACTGTTTTTTTTTTACATTTCGGGGGTAGGTGAAAAAAATACGTTTGTCTCATTCCAGTTTTCCGAAGATTCCGAATATAAAAGAAAAATGGATAGATGCCATAGGCAGAGGTCCTAACTGGTTTCCTGTCCAAAGAAGCGTGATATGTTCGGATCATTTTCAGGAAAAATGTTTCCAACCTCATAATAAAAGCCGTAGACTTTTTGAATGGGCGATACCAACTTTAAAGATTTGTCATATTGTTTCATCGGTAAGTTCATCATCTATTGTAGTACTGATCAATGGCCCAGAGAATCCACATACCTATAGGTGATAACTAGCCAGCGTATTCTGTACCTACAAATAGGCATGAAAGTTATAACTTGAAGTGAATTAGCACTTTTGATATTATTAAAGTTGAAATTTAGACAATACAGTGTACACTGTTAACAACGACACTCGATTTAACAACAAACTATATGGCAATACTTTTAATCTCCCCTTTATTGGCCAGCTAAAGAAATAAATTCAAAAATGCTCAACTTGGCTCCGTACGACATTTAAAGAAATTAAAAAATACTCAACTTGACTCCGTACGGCATTTCACTACTTTATGTCTATTGAAAAAAATAATTTATGGGATAGAAATTTCTCCAGAACCTCACTGTTACATGATATACGTCTCAATGCCACGAAAGATTTGAGATATCGATATCTTATCAATCCTATTTCATCTTTGTTCTCTCACTAGCGTATAGGTGAAAAATAAATTGCTTTTTTTAAAGTGTGCGTGAAGTGTCCTTAAGCTAATCACAACACCCGTATGCGTGTTGTCGTAGACTCTTAGGCTCCTCCTGTTGTTTTGTTTTTACGCAGATCAATGTGTGTGTGGGAGCTGTAGTAGGAGAAATTTGGCGACACTGGTGCTCTTTGAAATTACGTACGACGCGACTTCTCCTCCATTAATATTTCTATGGTATTAACTTATGATATTTTATCGAAATTATTATAGACCGACCGCTTAAATGAGTCGCGGGGTGGGACGACCGCGGGGGCCTCTCTCTGTGCGGGGCAGGCGCACTCCCCGCCCGCACCGAGAGAGCTCCCCGCCGTCGTCCTACCCCGCGCCCCTGAGCCTTGCTGGCGAGGACTCATTTAACCGGTCGGTCTATACTCGATTTCATTTTGATGTTCATGGGTATTATTTATATTTCTTAACTTTACCAAAAACTAGAACCTAGAACAAATATGTAGCAAAATGTGATAATCTTTATTAATATTATCTGTCGTTGAAAACAGCGCCATCTTTCTTCCCATGTGAGCAGTACACGTTCTACAGGAGTTTGTAAACGTTAGTTAATAGATGGCGCTTGGCGACAATATTCACATAGCTTTACTTTCGGATTTTCCTCTATGTTCTGCTGTACATTTTACAAATGTATAAGATTTCTAGCTCCCTTATCAAATGTTTGAATTTTTAACTCATTTTATTCTTCAAGTTAAATCAATGCTAA
This sequence comes from Pandemis cinnamomeana, assembly GCA_932294345.1. NCBI lineage: Eukaryota > Metazoa > Arthropoda > Insecta > Lepidoptera > Tortricidae > Pandemis > Pandemis cinnamomeana. The sequence goes on along the minus strand of OW028724.1, from coordinate 2,261,074 downwards.
CCATTACAATTCCAACGATGATGGTAGCAATAGAGGAGTCGAGGGTGGAGCCAGCAGCTTCGAATATGTTAGTCAGGTAGAAGAGGACCGCGGTGATGCCGCAGAACTGCTGGAAGAACACCAGGGCGCAGGAGATGTAGAGCGCCTTGAAATTGCTGCCTCTGAAGACATCCTTGATCTGAACAGGAGAACAGATAAAAGTAAATTTAAGCGTAATCTTTCCATATGATTTAAAAGTATCTTAGAACTATTGCTGAATATTTAATCAGGTGGTTACTTTGATTAACGTTTAGATGGACTAGGTTAGTCAACAAAGAACCACTTCACAACCGAATGAAACATAGGGACAGGAAGCAGAAACAAAAACGCAGTATTCTTATACAATCCAGCTAATTATTTACTAACCCCCTTATTCATAGACGCTCTATAGGCTTCTGCTAGCTTAGCAATCGTTTGTCCTTATCTTTGAAAGGTAAATGTCAAAGTGACAGATAAGGACAAACGACTGCTAATGTACGGTCTTACTTCTGTACATTTATTTATGCTTAAACGCGACCTACTTTTGGCTGCGTCATATCACTCATTTAATATGATTTATTTGTTATGGTCAGCTAGTGCGTCATTAACTATCGTACCAACCACATCTAAAGAGAAAGTAACGCCAGACACTTAACTTTAAACCTTTAAACCTTGTATCTAACTAACTTTACTTAACTTCAAATAAACTATACGTGAATAACTGCGGCTTCTTTCTCTGCACTCCACGAACTCACTACAACAACAGCAAGAAAGTGTAAGCAGCTAACTGGCCCTTACAGCTAAGTTAGCAGAAGCCTATAGAGCGTTTATAAATAAGGGGGTAAGAATTCAAGGAAATGATTAGTGGTTAGAGGCTAGAACTCACTGTAGCAGAGTTGTTCATGGAAGTAGCTACGTCTGAGGCCAAGAACTCCAGCTCGGCCTCCACGCCGGCGCGCGTGCGCCCGCGCAGACTCATCAGGCACCTAGCCGCCGCCTCGCGATTATCTGGTACAAATATGCAGTGATAGTTTATCTCACGTCTAGCCTATATACGTCCCACTGCTGGGCACAGACCTCGTCTCAAAATGAGAGGGCTTGGGCGATAGTTCCCACGCGAGTTCAATGCGGATCGGGAATTTCACACACACTTAAATTGCTGCACCGAATACCTCGTGGAAAAATTCAATTGTAATTTCGCACTCAAATTACGAAAAACTTCAAGCAGCGAGCCCGGGATCGAACCCACGGCCCTCTGCTTGAGAGGCCACATGATAAACAGTGGTTTAGCATAGTCACTACTATGGCTTATATTGGGCTATAATTCCAATACTTAATACTATCAAATGTATCAAATACTTAATATTAAAATGCCAATTTTGAACGTGAACTGGTATAGGTACATACTTACATACATACATATATATTATATCACGTCTTTATCCCTTACGGGACAGAGCCTAAGGTAACAAAACCTTAAGGCAACGTTTAGCATGTTTTTGGTGTTACATATTATATTGCTTATGTAACTACTAGCGACCCGCCCCGGCTTCGCACGGTATATTATGCATGTATTATACATATAAACTTTCCTCTTGAATCACTCCATCTATTAAAAAAAACCGCGTCAAAATCCGTTGCGTAGTTTTAAAGATTTGAGCATTCATAGGGATATAGGGACAGAAAAAGCGACTTTGTTTTATACTATTTAGCGAATAGTGATAGTGATGGTCAATGAGATAAGTTTTGCATAGATTATTTGTCTCGATGCACATCAAAAACTAAAATACTAAAAAAACATTTACCACCATTACTCTTAGAGCTTTATACTTTGATTTCTAATTTTGATATAATTAGTCAAAATGACGCATTAGCTCGTAAGTTACTTACTCTTGGTAAGATGGTAGATGGGCGTCTCCGGCATGAAGTAGAAGGAGATATCGAAGGCGACCAACACGGCGATGCCGGTGTAGGCGATGACGTTATACGAGACAAACGGCCCGATGCAGTATATCAGGAGGAAACCGAGCACGACGAAGATTTGGAGGTACGAGCCGAGCGCGCCGCGGCCGTCGATCTTGAAACAAAACAGATCGATACATTAGAACTGAAACAAATACACACTTAGAAACAATGAACATAGAATCTAGCAATCACATTAATAGAAACCCATACTCCAAAATTCAAAATTCGTATCATGCCGTCTTTAACACTTTCATAACTCTTTAGTGGAACTGTTTGAATCAAACATTGAATTTCAAGGTCTGTAGTGCAAAATTTTGGTAAGTCTGTAAATTTTAGCAGATAACCTGATTGACTTTCTCGATACCTTCCAAATCCGTTACAGACTTCCGAGAAGTGATGATTATGATGATGTTGAATAATGGTGATTTGATGGCAGTAATGATGACAATGATCCTGATGATAATGGCGATGAAGGTCATGAGTCATGTAACATAGTACTGATGATGTATGATCATACCGTGGCAATCTCCGCGCAGTACATAGGAGACACTGTGTAGATCATGCCAGCACTAAAACCCCAGAAGACGCGTCCAGCGTAGAGGAAGGCCACGTTGGAGGCGGCGGCGATGAGGATGTACCCCACCAGCAGTGGCACGGATGACACCAGCAACGCGTATTTGCGTCCGATACGGGCTGATAGGTAACCACCCATGAATGGACCTGAAAAATTAAAGGTATGTCTACTTTGTGTCTTAAGATAATAAATAATAGTCTTAAGATACACTGAGCACCCCTGCAATTTTCTTTTTAGCGTTTTTACTGGGGTGATGTTTCCATAGATTGTTCGATGTTCAAAGTGTAAGTCAAAGGGGTGACGAAAAGTCTGTACATAGAAGATATTTAAAAAAAATTGGCTAGGGATACTTAGATACAGAACACGTTCCAACAGTTTTTTAGAATCTTTGTCTGTATGTTGTAATACATGTTATGCGCGTCACGTGAAAATGGCTGAACGAATTGATGCAAACTTTACTTATCTGTCAAGAAAATCCCCAGCCAGGCTATAGGCTACATTTAATTCCGGAAAATTGCATACTTCGAGCGGGGTAGCGATAAACATCACCATCATCCAGCCTTCATACGTCTCATTGCTGGGCACAGGCCTCCCTCACAATGGGAGGCGATAAACATGTCAATTTCTAATTCTACATGGACGAAGTCACGGGTAGAAATTGATAGTAAAGTAACATATCCTAACCTACGTCATTCTGAAGACATGACAGACTCTACACTCCGAATTCGAAATTAGATTTCCGAAGTTCGTTTCGTGCTGTTTTGCTCACAGTCAAGTCATTAATTGGGAGTAAGAGGGATATAGATAAAACTTTCCGAGTAGGAGTAGCCCCCTGAGAAGCTATTGGGACGTAGAAACGTTGATGTCGAAACAACTTACCAAATATAGCTCCAATGGTGAGCAGGGATCCGATCAGTGACTCCTGATCAGTGGTGATCACAGATGGTAGCGGCGAATCAGTCAGATACTCATCCTTGAGCTTGATGCCAATAGGTGATGTCCATCCCATTGAATAACCGGTTGTGGCTGCCGCAATGTTTGCTGGGAAGAAAGAAGAATTCAAAGACGATCAAATAGAACAGCTCCAAGTTGTTGTAGATAAGTTTAAAAGAAAGGACGGACTTGTGTTTGCTGTTGCAATTGTTTGGGCGGTGTTAAGGTTCGATTCTTTTGAACTTTGCCCAAGGTTTAAATTTGTGGTAAAAAGGAAAAAAACAAACAGTTACCTACCCTGTTGCATTGGAAGTGGATGCAAGTTTTTAAAACTCGTGATCATAATAATAGCGTGAGTTTTTGATGGGCATAAGTTTTTAAATAAACGAAAAAGGTTTTCGAGCGCTGGACGGGATTAATGGCGTATACAAGCGATAAGCGATTGCTTCCAGGTCTGGGAGTAGAGAAAAAACATATAATGTACCAGTTGCTTCTCTTCCCGCGCTGATGGTAAAAATCTATCGACGAAATGGGCACAGGAATCATGTTGTAACAACCCATCACTATTTTGATTCCTCTGTCCACCTCTACGCCTATAATCATGCTAAACGTGGCCTTTGGGTCTTGTTGCCTCAGGCTATGTCTGCCCCGTAAGGGATATAGACGTGATTTGTGTGTGTGTGTGTGTGTGTGTGTGTGTGTGTGTGTGTGTGTGTGTGTGTGTGTTTATACAAACGATAAAGTTGACCCGATGGTAGCACCCTTGGGAAGACGCTTAGCACGTACCTAGGTATATATCCACGAAGCGTGGGATCATATTCAAATCCTTCCAGCACTCAAAAATGTTTACGTTAAAAAACTTTAAAAAATATATATTTATAGCTGAGTTGGTTTGGCTTTGTTTTTAAACTAAGTTTTTATGGGTTGTACACGTGACGTGGGCTTTGAGATTATTTTGTTCAAAACACGTTTTGTTTTGAGATGATGGCGTTTTCGATACCAAAGGTCAATTAATTTGTTTTAAAACAGCTGATAACACCATGGAAGACTGAGATAACGAAAGTTATCAACCATAACCGACGTACTGACTCGCTGAAGACTTTAAAACATCGATTTTATACACCGTTTATAAAATTGAGACAATTTTCTTAACACAGTTGAATAATATGTAATTTATTGAATCAGGCGCTACCTTGCAGAGGTCTACTGAGTTTCTTGGTTTCGGCTGATTTTAACATTATTAGAGTTCCGTATCCCAAAAGGAAAAAATGGAACCCTTATATACTCAACATAGGTAATTGTGTGCTGCTGAGTATTTTTTTTCATTTACTCCAATCTAGGAATAATCTCAACCCAAACACCCAGATTTATCTCAATTGAACCAATTTAGGGGTAATCTCGATCCGATTACCCCGATCTAGATATCTTAAACCATTTTCTCAGATTTAGGGGTTATCACAACGCAAACACCTAGATTTGGGGTAATCACAAACCATCTCAATCCCGGTACAATACAGAGGTAATCTGAAACCATTTTCCCCGACATTTTTTTTCCATTTTTTCCGAATCATGCTAAACGTGGCCTTTCGTTGCCTATTTTTAAAGATTTAAGCATACATAGGGACCGACAGACAGCGGAAAGCGACTTTGTTTTATACATACATACATAAATCACGTCTTTATCCCTTACGGGGTAGACAGAGCCTAAAGACCACGTTTAGCATGATTGTGGGCGTATGGATGGAAAGGGGAATCAAAACAGTGATGGGTTGCTAGCCACATCGCCTGTATAACCCCTAAGATTTTTAATGATCCCTAAGATTTTCACCCAATCCCTCTATGAGCTTATACCATCTGCGCGGGAAGAGAAGCAACTGGTACATTCTACGTTTTTTCTTTGCTCCCACATGGAAGAACGAACATGCATGTATGGAGCATGGAATGGATTTGTTTTATACTATGTAGTTATATATCTATGACGCTACCACAGTAATAAGAAGTCTACTAATAGGTCTTCACTTCCATTACGGTGTTGCCTACTGTGTTGAACTCGGCTACGATGCGTTGTCAGAGTAAGGCCGGGAGAATATCACTGTGTATCACTCCATAATGTCCTCTGCCGCGTGTCTGTCTGTTCGTGATGAACTCAAAAACTTCTTCATGCGGTTTACATCATTAGATAGATTAATTACATTATAATTATTTAGATTAAGGCTTTTGCGTGCCATATTGTGGTGCAGCATGCATTCAGGTAACGTAAATGTAAGCACCTGTGTATGTTCCAGCAAAATAAATTTATGTCATTTCATTTCATCTCAATTCACGAGAAAGATTTAGGTCAATTTACCAAGGTTTTGTGTGAATTGGTTGAAATATAACGAGAGTTTTTAGAAGTTTCGGGAAAATTTTAATCCTGTGCGGAGGAAGTCGCGGGCAAAAGCTAGTTAAAATTAATAGGGAATACTTTGTTAATTTGATTTAGGTAGCATTTTTATTTAAATATTGTACCTATCTTGTTTCAGGAATTAACAAATATAACAACTTAACACAATATTTATTTACAACAAATAATTAAACACTAAACCTAAAAACCTTCATAATCTATGCTAAAAATAACTATAAAAAATATTTCAATATTTTTTAATTGGAGTCGACTAATTCCATGTTGAATGTGATGGTGAATCATCATCATCATCATCACTACGTAGTATAAAACAAAGTTGCTTTTTCTGTCCCTATATCCCTGTTTGCTTAAATCTTTAAAACTACGCAACGGATTTTGATGCGGTTTTTTTAATAGATAGTGATTCAAGAGGAAGGTTTATGTGTATAATACATGCATAATATACCGTGCAAAGCCGGGGGTCGCTAGTATTGAATAAAAAAAATGAAAATGGCAATTCCTATTTTTTTTCACTTTAAGACGTGTTACAATTTTACAGTTTGCGATTCTATTTTAGAGGAGTTGAATGTACATACCGATGCCGCCGATGGCATACTGCCGCCATAACTGTCCAGCCTCCATCCTGCGCCAGCGCCGACTGCCGCGCCGGCGACCGGCACAAGACATACACTCCGTCTTCGACACGTCACAGGGTGCTTTCGTCACTATCATATCAGATCTCCCATGGCGAGACACACTCGAAGAGTGGCGCTGCGCCTTCCAAATCTTATATGTGCATTGAAATTGAATTACAAGTCATAGAGCATTTTCAGAAAAACGTGTACCCTTTTTCCAACAAGATTACCTTAATTTCCCATACTTTTTCGTGTCAGTTTTGTGACGCCCCATATAAATCGTATGTAGTATCACAAAACTGACAAAAAAACCAATGGACACTTTTTTTCTTTACAAAAATAAATAGTGCTAATAACTCTGATTCAGAAAAACCCAAAATGTCATCATTTTGGAAAAAAAAGTCAAGGGTAAGTTCATGTTTTTTTGAAAATGCCCATAAACAGTTGGGCACTTTACTGTGCAGAATTAGAGGAAAAGGCGATAAGCTAGTAAAAATCCCTTCGGCTTACCTTCTGGTATAGGTACTTGACGCCACGCCACTGATACACAAATCACGTCTTTATCCCTTACGGGGTAGACAAAGCCTAAGGTAACAACACCAGATTTATATACATTTAGCGTGATTGTGGGAGTACCTATATACTAATAGCTTTTATTTCCTACCAACATGGACCATTAAGTTAGTAACAATTCCAAAACCTATACTAACATTAGTATTAAATTAGATACAAAATTATTAAATCCAAAATGAATTCAATTCTTATCAAATTACCAATCTCATTAATTATACATGTACCTATAAAGTGGAAAATTATTTATCAACTTTAAAAAAAAAATGTGTCAATGTTTTGCTTCGGCTTCCGTACCATACCTTCGGTTGCACGGAGGGCAAAATGCCCAGAAAAAGGAGCTCCGCCCTTGGACGGGGCTATAGTATAGTATGAAACATCCAAAGTGACAAAAAGTTTGGCACACCATACTATTTCTATGGTGTAGTACCGGTACGAGGTACTTGCGGGTGGTAGGGCCTTGTGCAAGGTCCGTCCGGATCGCTACCACCATCTTACTCGCTAATCCTGCCGCTAAGTAGCAGTGCTTGCACTGCTGTGTTCCGGTGTGGAGAGTAAGACAGCCGGGGAAATTACGGGCACAAGAGGCATTTCATCTTAGTCCTCTAGGTTGGCAACGCATCTGCAATCCTTCCGGGGTTGCGGGTGTCTATGGGCAGTGGTGATCACTTACCATCAGGTGACCACTTGCTCGTTTGCCTTCCTATTTATATATATAAAAAAAAGAGGTATCGAATGCCAATTTGCTTACAAAGTTACACAAAACGTGCCCCGTTATTATTGCTCGTCAATATATCTTTAACCATGGTCAAATGGTTAAAGATAAAAATAAAATAAGAACGTCTTTGACCCAGCCGTAAACCCCAATGGTATCATTCAGATATAACCCTTATTAGTTGTAACATAAAGTGCAGAGAGATACGAATGAGATTGACCCCATGTTGTTAATTATCACGATCAAGGTTATCTATCAGATTGGCGCGCCATAGTTTGTTATGGTTGTATGGAATTGATAAACAGTAATTATTTTATTGCCATAAAAATACCTAGTACGGGTACTCATCTGCAAGCTGTAACCGTTACTGTATGTATGTATGTAGGGGGAAGCGGGGCGGTTTGATGCAAGGGGCACATTGAGACACCCATCTTAACTCGACTTGCACAAACACGATTTTAGTTGCGGCAACACTAAAGCGATCGTTTCTATGTGTGAGTAACCGACAAGCGGCGGCGCCGCTCAGCAGTGAGCCGTTGTCACCCGGCAGATCAAAACGTGTTTCCGCGGTCGCTTAACTAAAAAATTCACGTCACACTTTTGGATTTCGGTGCAGTAATATTATAATTTCCGTGGATGTGGATAAATGATACGTAAGTACATCTAATCAGCAATAAAACAAGAGTGTTATTTTGGATATAATGCATAAGGATAAGTCAGTGTCATTATTTTTTTATTAAACTCACTTTGGGGGTACTTTGATACATTAGTGTGTGGGGCAGATTTATATGTATCAAAGTACCCCTGAAGTGTACCAATGTACCTCTAATAGTTACTTTGTATGAAAAACGTGTAATTGACGTATGGATTGGTTTTGCAGAAAATGGTGCGTACGTACAAGGAAAAACAAATAGAACGAAGATTAATGAAGATGATGTTAGGACTGCCATGTCTGAAGTCGCGGCCAAATCGTTTCGTATTATTAAATTTATATTATGAGCTTGATAACTTAAGCATAAAAAGAGCTTTGCTAACTTTATATGAAAGAAGATAATATATAAGTTTTTGTTTAACTAGATCTCATTTTTTTTTTGAATTTTGTGAAGAAATATATTTTTGTTTTTTTTCTTAAATAATAATTTATTTACACATATAATAAAAATTGTTTATGTAATGTGATCTATTAAGAGGAAAATTATGTGATTTAAATACTAAAAGCAATTTGTAAGAAAAACGTTTGTTAATGTTTAATAAACATATTGAATAATTTTAAAAAGAATCATTTTTCCTTTTTATTGAAAACTACTAATTTTAAGAGTTATAGTAAAGCATCATTTAAATTTGCAGCACGGGGCACTTTGAGTCATATGTGGGGCACTTTGAAAAAGCGTATCAAAGTACCCCATTTTTATTATGGGGCACTATGATACTCTGTATCAAACCGCCCCTGGCTAAAAATCAAAGTACCCCACCAGTGGGGCAGAATTGTAAATTTCCCATTTTATGCAAAAATCATCATTTATCATAAACACTTAAAAATTACGGCATAAATGAACTGATTTCATTATTTTAGATAAATTTGCTATGTGTTAGGTCTAAAAACTGTCCAATTGAGATTGATTTACTTTCCAAAAATCAAGATTAAAAAAAGGTGTATGAAACTGCCCCGCTTCCCCCTATGTATGTATAACTCTTTATTGTACATAAAACACAAGAAAAAGATGAATACAGGATAACACACATGCACAAAGGCGAACTTATCCCTAAAAGGGATCTCTTCCAGTTAACCTTTGAACGATACACGTACCACGATACAGTAACCAAAAACCCTAGTGTGGACGTGGTGTTCCGTGACTCGTGGTCCATGTCCACACTAGGTTTTTTCGTTCTACAGAGGCGAACAATTCAGTTTCCTCGATAAGTAAAGTCGACCCAGAAATGCTTTACATTTTTTTTTGACAGTCAGATATTAATTTGCTGAGTGTAAGTACTTGCATTGTCTTCCGTTCTACATAATATGTGCAGCAAATATCTAGTCGATCGGACCGTTGAAAATTTCCCTCCTGCGGAGACGATCCTGGCTGGGTCACCAGAACTCCACAACCAGATTATTGTATTGTCATTCAACTTAATCAAGTATGCAACATTTTAAGAGTACCCATGGCACCACTACGTGGCACTACAGACCAAAAGAAATATCATAAATGTGAGGTAGGTTTAGGTTATGTTAGGTCTTCAGCAGGCCCGAAGGGCCAAAAATACACAAGAGTAGGAGCTGCGCAAAAACGGAGCTCCGTCGATTACGTTAAACTTGATTTTGAAATAGAAATCTTTGGACAGTAATGCCGCTCAGTAGTGCCACGGGAAATAAAGGAAATTTTAGCTTAATCGGTTGAAAAATCTGCTTCAAAATTGAGTCGCAAGATTACACCCGGACAAACATACATACACACACATATACATACGTACATTGCAATTTAAACAAAAGCTTGTAAAAAGAACATTAAAAGGGTGAATGTGAGAGTGAAAATTGTCGTTTGATGTATTAAGTCATAGGTACAAGTGATTTTGAACCTGAGGGTGGTCATTTATTTTCTTGGTTGACTTCCACTGGTTAAAGAGCTACTACAGCAAAATACTAAGTACTAGTTTCTGCCCGCGACTTCGTCTGCGTAGAATTAGTAGGTATGTTCCGCGATAATTTACGTTAAGTCTAGGCGCTTCGATCTTTCACATGATAAGGAGAATTTTTCCGGGATAAAAAGTAGCCTATGTTTTAATCTAGGGTAAAAGCTGTCTCCGTTCCAAATTTGATCCAAATCCGACCAGTCGTTTAAGCGTGAACAAGGCACTAACACACACTCGCATTTATAAATATTAGTAGGATAGCCGTATAGCTGTGTAAATTCTTGATTAGAAAAGTCGTGATTTAGGATTCAAGCGTTTATTTCATTGTTAAATACTTAAATAATGAATTCTTACAGGTTAGACTATAATTAAATTTATCACGTTTAGTGTGGGAACGTTCAGCCGGAGAGTCACGCCATTCTTTTGGATGATCTGAAATAATGAAAGTTACTAATTATTAACATGGCGTGATGTTAACTATTCAGGTTTAAAAATCGTTTCATCTACGGGGGCTACTCATAAGTTTGAAATTTGACATTCGTAGGATCCCATCCCTCCCAACCTACCACTAAGTATTACGGTTGTGAGCGAGACAGCGTGATTCGAATTTCCAGGGGATCCAATGGAGTTCATCATTGACAAATATTTTTAGCATTTCGCCGGTTAGCCTTTAGGTCTTGTTAACCTACGCTCGGTCCATCCAGAGGAGGGTGAGAGAGCCCCATATAACCGCTCGCCCCCCCCCCCCTCCCCCCCCAGGCCCGAGGGTACTCGTAAATGAGTTTTCACTGTGTTAAAAAAAAGTCGGTCCATCCCGTCCATTGTGTACAAATCAACCAAGCTAAAGTTTACACCTCAAGTCTTAACAAGAATCGTTAAAAAAAAATCGACAAATCGCACCCTTCGTGGAAGAAAGACGTAAGTCCCATTGTAAGTCAATAGGACTTACGTCTTTCTTCCACGAAGGGTGCGAAATATAAGACGAAAATTCGTAAGACGCGTCGGCGACAAAGACGCTAACCGTTATGACGCGATATGGCGATCGCGGGGAGGTGAGCGGGGAAGCGGGCGGGACGCTGCATTCCAAAGAGGTATTAATTTAGCTCGATCGCGTTCTATGAATGTCTCTTGTAAGTCTAAGACCATTAATTTTTACCACAATATAGGTTAACGGTAACCTGAACAGCTCCGATGATGATGGTGGCGACGGCAGGATTCAGGTCAGACCCCGCTACCTCAAAGATATTGGTGAGGTAGAAAAGGACTGCGTTGATCCCGCAAAACTGAAGGAAGAAGATTAGCCCGCTCGAGATGTAGAACGCCTTGAAATTGACGCCTCTGAAGACGTCTGTGAAATGGAATGGAATATTGAATTAATATTGTGTGTGTGTGATAAAGAGAAAAAGCGAAATAATTACACTATTTCCTGTTTTTTTATGCAACTAGGAAGGCCAGCGAACAAGGTAAACGAGCAAATGTGGTAACAGCTTTTTAAATCAATGTATGCTTTGATTTAGTTAACTTCTTGCCGTTGAGTCTTGTTACCGTAGGCTCTATCCATCCCGTCCATTGTGTACAAATCAACCAAGCTAAAGTTTGCATCTCAAGTCTTAACAAGAATCGTTAAAAAATTAAAAATTCAACAAACATAAGACGAAAATCCGTATGACGCGTCGGCGACAAAGACGCTAACCGTACTGACGCGATATGGCGATCGCGGGGAGGTGAGCGGGGAAGCGGGCGGGACGCTGCATTCCAAAGAGGTATTAATTTAGCTCGGTCGAATTCTATGAATGTCTCTTAAGTCTAAAACCATTAATTTTTACCACAATATAGTTTAACATATCTTAATTACACAAACTGATAATTCACGAATAAAAGTCAAGCGCTCCAAGAGGAACTCCGAACTAGTCCGAAACATGTCGAGCATTACTCGACTTTTACACGCGAGTTATCCGTTTGTGTAATTTAGAATTGACTCACGTTAGCTTCATGTTGAAAGTCGACGTATCCTCTGTAATTTCTTCTTTATGGAACATTCAGTTTCCAGCCAGCATCTCTTGGATCTCGGCGAAGCTCTTGCCCTTGGTCTCGGGCACGAGGAACAGCGTGAAGAAGAACGCGCAAACGCAGCACGCGCCGAAGATCCAGAACGCCACGTACATGCCCAGCGCCTCAGAGATCGGACCGAAGTATCTGCGAACCAAACACCCGTTTGAAGATGGAGGCTTCTACCGTTCCATTACCCATAACCCCCTTGGCTTGCGGGTGTCCCTTGGTGGTGGCACTTACCTACCTTACAATAGTTACCATGCCTTATTATCTTAAGATCTACAACAGGGAATGCTCTGAGGAACTCTTTGACCTCATTCCAGCTGCAGGGTTCCATTACAAATCCACCCGTCGAAGGCGTTCATTTCATCGACATCATGTTGACGAAAGGCAGTCTTTTTTTGCCACGAACTTGCAAAATCTGGAACGAGCTTCCCGCTGGGGTCTTCCAATACTTCCAAGAGTTACGACCTGGGTGCCTTTAAGAGGCGAGTGTACAATTTTCTGCAGGGCCGACAACGCACTGGCATCGCGCAAAGCGCGTGTCTATGGATAGTGGTGATCATTTAAATCAGGTGACCCACTAGTTCGTTTGTCTGGCCTCTCTAACATAAATAAAAAATCTTGAGCCAGCTTCGCCAAGCATTGCAACAGAGATCCGTAAGATCCTTCTGAACCAAGACGCTCTATCAATACCAGCGCTTGAAAACATTAAATGTCTTCTTCTAAGTTTCAGGTATCTCCAACGGTTTGGACAAGCCGTTGATAAATCAGTCAGGACTTTACCTTTAAGATCTTACCTCGTTATCAAGAACGAAAGGATCCAGCATATGGCGGTCACAATAGGCGAGATGAAGCCCTTCATCTCGATGGCGCACAGCTCCCCCATGATGGCCCAGGGCAGCGACCCCAGGCCCACGGAGTAGGTCACCATGAAGACCACGAGGGCAGTGATGGGAAGAAAGCTGATGGAGTCCACAGCTGAGCTGCCGAGCTCATCTAGGAGGAAGTACGTGCCGAGCAGAACCTAGGGGGAATAGTTGAAGATCTGAGTAATTTTAACTAACGAATACCACCTTGTAAAATACCAATGGTATAAAAAACTTCATTAAAATTGGTGGAAAAGAACTGTCAGACACTACAAATAGGCGAAATCGATACGTGCTTGTTTTAAATTAACTACTACGGAAATATTTTACTGAGTAAAACCAAGTAGGGAGACCGAGGCGAGTTGAGACAGAGGTGAGTTGATACAAAGTCGATTTCTCTGAACTGTGACAGTTTATCGGGCTGGTAACTTCGCTAATTCGTTGCTCTTTCTACACTCCACAGTTTGTGTGAAATTGTGACCTCGCTACACACGTAGTAGGACCATTTTTTTTAACCAATCGATGGACGTATGAGAGTAGTCACAATAGATAACACTCTCCAGGCACACCAGTCCGTAAAAGAAGTTGACGGTGCGTTTACGCAACTAAATATATGAAGAAACGGCGTAAACACAGCGGTGTGGTCGCTCCTTAAAACTGCGGAGATCCGTGAACAAAAAACATTTACAATTCAGATTTGGAATCGAATGGTCCAAATTGAAAATGACAACGAAACGTGGAATATGAAGTACACTGGAATGTGGGATATACTTACGAGAGCAGCCGCAGTTCCAGAGGAAGAAATGAGAAGCATCGGTACGCGGCCAAGGCGATCCACTACGAATGGGCATATGCATGCTGCGGCTACCTATAGACAACAAACATTATAGAAATCCATCCATCTATTAAATTAGGAATCATACATACACATACATACATACATACCGTCACGCCTCTTTCCCACAGGGGTAGACAGAGACTACTTTGTTCCACTTGCTACGATCCTGACATACTTCTTTCGCTTCGTACATGCTCGCCGGTTTCAGGTACTCCTGACCTAACCTTTTTCCAAAACGTCTCCTATTTGGTCTCGGTACGTCCGTCTAGGCCTTCCCCTCCCAACGTAGCCATTCACACTCCCCCTATAGATCTGTTTAGTTAGTCTACTTTCATCCATTCGCTCTATTAGGAATCATAAAAAAAGCCAAATGAGGAATTCTTTTGTGACTATAGTGACACATTGCTGAGAGGAGAAGCCTATGCCCAGCAGTGGGATGTATACGGGTAACCCACGAAAGGTATACCAGCGAGTGAGGAGACACAGACCTATCGAAATATTTAGTTATAATTTCGTGAAGTTTCTTTTAAATTACGTTTATTTAACACCAATATTCTCCTTTTAATGCCCTGTGTTATGAGTGTCTATGGGCAGCCGTGATTGCTTTCTATTAGGTCACTCGAATGCTCGTTTCCCCTTCAAAATTAAAAAAAAAAAGTTTTTTATTCTTAAGATTCCCTCCCTCCGTTTTCTATAAACTTCAAAACTTACAAAATTGGCCAATTCACACGGAGCTTACATCGATAGATCACAGTGGCCCCTAACTCCTGACACTCGCTGGTCTACCCTGGGTCACCTTGTATAATCTGAAGACTAACCTGAACAGCTCCGATGATGATGGTGGCGACGGCAGGATTCAAGTCAGACCCCGCTACCTCAAAGATATTGGTGAGGTAGAAAAGGACCGCGTTGATGCCGCAAAACTGAAGGAAGAAGATTAGCCCGCTCGAGATGTAGAACGCCTTGAAATTGACGCCTCTGAAGACGTCTGTGAACTGGAGTGGAATATTGAATTAATAATTATGTGTGTGTGATAAAGAGAAAAAGCGAAATAATAAACACTAGGCTGTTTTTTTTTATGCAACTAGGAAGGCCAGCGAACAAGTTAAACGAGCAAATGTGGTAACAGCTTTTTAAACCAATGTAGGTATGCTTTGATTTAGTTGACTTAGAAGTTTGATATTTTTCAATGCTCCAAGCAGCAGACTTGAATACTTATTTGATACTAATTTCCGTTCAACGCCTTAAGCAAAAGAATCTTGACAGGCGTAGAGACGGACAACAGAGTGATTTTATAAGGGTATCGTTTTTGCCACCTGAAGTTTGGTACGGTAGTTAGTAGTAAAATAAGTTAGTGTTTTTGTTTCACCCCCGCAAATTTGGTCAAGGATCCTGATCATGCCGGGCCTACTCCAACCGAACCAGACTTATCCGTATCCGGCTTAAACATCTGCAAATAGTGCTTCTGGAAATCCGCTGACGATATCGGGTTCAAGAAAGTCGTCTATGTAAGTGGAGGTTTTAAGCATAACAATAAATACATTCTAAAATCTTCAAAAAGAGTATAACATATTCAACTGACCACGGCAGTTTTGTCCATAGATGCGGCTACGTCGCAGGCCATCAGCTCGAGCTCGGGCTCCACGCCGGCTCGGGTGAGCCCACGCAGTCGCATCAGGCTCTCCGCGGCAGCCTCCCGGTCTTCTACAAGAAACACAAACGATACAATGACAACAGACTGAGCTAAATTTGCACCTCGCACTAAGATGCTAACCGTACTGACGCGACAGGGCCATCGCGGAAAGATGAGCGGGGAAGCGGGTGGGACGCCGCATTCCAGCGAGGTGCAAACTTAGCTCGGTCAAGTTGTACACATCAAGTGAACTGAACTAACATTTTAGGCACATACGGATAAGCAGTAATTTTTTAATTACCTGGAGGTTTACTACAATCGCTTAAAACGTGCCAAGTTCTATTCAGCGTAAGGGACAAATATGCAGCCATATACCTCTGTCCCTTACGCTGAATTTACGCTGAACTTGGCACGCAATAATTGTGGAAACCCCCTGGAAGTTTCAGGACGAGTATGGCGTTTGGGCTGGTGCATTCTGGGTAGCAGTATTCAAGATCCCCTTTTCACTGCGGTCCCACAGCTATTGGGCCACCGTGGGTCCACGGGTATTTTTTCCCCGTAGACCCACTTTTCCACAATGGGACTACGGCCACTTCGGGCAATTGAAACAAAACTGCTTTTCACCCGCAGCCTTCCACAGTCAAGTTTGGAAGATAGCTGTTCAAGATTGTTATAAAATTAAGAAGAAAAAGAAGAAGTAAGATTGTTATATGCTATGGGTTCAATTAATGCCTAAATAAATAAATACATTATTATTATTTCTGTATATTTATTTTTATCTCAAGTTAGGTTTTTACAATATTCATATAAAAAGTAATAAAACAATATTAATACAAAATATAAAAACATTATAAAAACCTAACCTAGGGTGCCGCCGGCAGCGAGGCAGGGCCTAAGCTACCGGTGGTCAGGGCGACAGAGACAGGAACCTCCTGACTATCCGAGCCGTGTCCAGGAGTACCGCCTTCTGTATCTGGCCCTTGACCCAACCACCTAGCGAGAGCCTTTTAAGGTGATGGTCAAGGCTCTTCGCTATTAAACCGTTTGCCGAAACGACTATCGGGACAGTGATCGTGGAATCAACAGGCCACATGGCGGTAACCTCGTGAGCCAAGTCAAGGTACTTGCTGACTTTGTCCTTCTCGGCCTTCACGAGGTTCACGTCATGGGGAATCGTGATGTCTACGAGCACTGCCTGGCGCTTCGATCGATCTATCAGCACGATATCAGGTTTATTGGCGACAATAGTCCTGTCCGTGATGATAGATCGATCCCAATAGAGCGTGACACGACCATTTTCAAGAACTGGTGCAGGTATGTACTTATAGTAGGGCACTTCGAAGTCCACAAGACCGAATAAAAGAGCAAGTTGCTGGTGAATAATCCTGGCTACAAGGTTATGTCTGTGCAAGTACTCGCCGTTAGCAAGACTAGAACAACCAGAAATAATATGCCTGAGTGACTCTCCAGGACGGCGGCATGCCCGACAAATGTCGACCGTACCGTCCTTCAGGATATATCTCCGGTAGTTATTAGTCATGATAACTTCGTCCGCTATTGCACAGGCAAAACCTTCGGTTTCCCGAAGAGATCCCCGAAGCGTAGCCAGTTCAAGTTATTATTATTATTATTAAAACTAAAGTTTATTTTAAACGGAGTGGATACTCTTTAAGAGTCTCAGTTAATTATAATTTTCGTTATTTGAGAGCGTTATCAAATCTTACAGAGATTATTCAAGACAGACAAACAATAAGCACCCAGCCGCCAGTAGATAATAGGTACACTGTATATTTCTCACTAACAACCTGTCCCTGGTGTGGAATAGATTGAGTCCCTAGCTAGGGACAGTTGTTTATAAACTTACTCCTAGTGAGATGGTAGATAGGCGTTTCTGGCATGAAAAAGAAGGCGATGTCGAAGACGGCGACGACGGCCACGCCGACGTAGGCGATGGCACTGTACGAGATAAAGGGCCCGATGCCGTACACCAGCAGGAAGCCGAGGGAGATGAATATCATGAGGAAAGAGCCCAGCGCGCCGCGGACGTCGTCCTGGAAGGTAAAGATACAGATATTCGTCCTAAAACAATGCATACTAATAATAAAAATTAAAAAGTAACTTTATGCTTACATGGAAGTGTATTGGATGTCTTGCCAGATGATAGGTGATCATCTTTTGTCTCAAAAAAACATTAGGAAACTAAAGAAACTTTAGTTAAAACTAATAATATGAAACTGCAGAAAAACTGGCAGGGCTCCCTCGTTGAATAGCAAGAACATTCTACCCAGACTCTGGTCTTATTTATCCGTTACACCATACCATTTGGAGCTACCAAAATGCTATTTAAAGACGGAGTGTTTCCGCATAATCGGCCAATTATATCAGCCGAAATCCACATCAGAATCTCACCCCATTCTATACCATGAGAACTGCTTGTTCCCATGGCTATTGGCGCTGCCAATTTGCTCATAGTACATTGTCGAGCGGTGACCACGAACCAGAAGACGAATACGAACACAGAAGACATCGCGAGTCGCTGGTAACCAATGGATGCAGGTGCAAAGTAACCATTCTTTGTGGCGTTTTAAGCGGACGCCTTTCTTCGACAGTGGTCTTCCGGCTGATGGTGATGACTTTTACGCGAACGCGTTCAATGCGTTCTGTTGCGTCAACTTACACTAGATTCGGGTTGATTTTCGGGTGGTAGGGCCTTGTGCAAGGTCCGTCCGGATCGCTACCACCATCTTACTCGCTAATCCTGCCGCTAAGTAGCAGTGCTTGCACTGCTGTGTTCCGGTGTGGAGAGTAAGACAGCCGGGGAAATTACGGGCACAAGAGGCATTTCATCTTAGTCCTCTAGGTTGGCAACGCATCTGCAATCCCTCCGGGGTTGCGGGTGTCTATGGGCAGTGGTGATCACTTACCATCAGGTGACCCACTTGCTCGTTTGCCTTCCTATTCATATATAAAAAAAAAAAAAAAAAAAAGAGGCTCAACACTCGCTCAAAGGACATGTTCACACGTACCGAGGCTATTTCAGCGCAGTACATGGGTGAAACTGTGAAGAGCATGCCCACGGCCACACCCCAGAAGATACGCCCGGAGTAGAGGAAAGCCACGTTGGTGGCCGCGGCGATGAGGATCCAGCCCACGAACAGCGGGACCGAAGACAACAGGAGCGACCATTTGCGACCGATGCGGGGGGTCAGGAAACCTGCTAATAGTGGACCTGAAAGTAGAACGTACATACATACATAAATCTTGTCTTTATCCCTTAGGGCAGTGATTTTCAAAGTGGGGGGCGCGCCACCCTAGGGGGGCGCAGAGACCTGCAAAGGGCGGCATGGGGTACGATACAAGACCTTATAGAACCTTATTAACAAAATCCTTGTGTTTATACCTAACAGCTTACGGCTGAAATAGGGGGGGCACAGAGTTTTACCTTTTTAGAGAGGGGGCGCGTAATGAATAAGTTTGGGAACCCCTGCCTTAGGGGTTAGACAGGGCCTAAGGTAACAAGACCTAAAGACCACGTGTAGCACGATTGTGAGCGTATGAAGAAATAGATAGCTTGCCTTCGTAGCTTCGCTCCCCCTGTAAAACTTAGTGTCAAATTTCTAAATGTCACTGAAAATTTGAACACAGAAAAATCCTAAAAGTAAAGCTATGGCCGGGAATCGAACCCGGATCCTCGTCATTCCGTGACGCGTGCTATACCCCTACACCACCTATAGCAGGTGGGTAGTCTTCGAATTTTTCTACCTTACTAGCTGTCACGTGACCTTGTTACTATGCCATTTTTTGTCGCTAAGCATCATCTGTTTGAATGATGTGTCTGTACGACACAATTACAAACTCCCGTGGAACATCTACTGCTCACCAGGAACGAGAGAAGGCGCTGTTTTTCAAGTGATAGGTACTATCAAATGAACTTAGTATCAAACGGGAATTTAATAAATAATAATAATAATATCTTGGGACAATTGACACCAATTGACATAGCCCCAAACTAAGCATAGCTTGTAATATGGGCACTAGACAACGGATAAACATACTTATATAGATATATACATACTTAAATACATATTAAACATCCAAGACTCGAGAACAAACATTCGTATTTTTCATACAAATATCTGCCCCGACCGGGGATCGAACCCGGGACCTCAAGCTTCATAGTCAGGTTCTCTAACCACTGGGCCATCCGGTCGTCAAAACAATTTAGAAACATGCATTCTTATTCTTTCCCTACAAATGAAGGGTATACGGAAAATTGTAGCTTAGAAAGCCAAGGGTATTGGTATGCTTTGATGAGTCAGTCAGTAAAGACTTTTTCATAATAGCATGTTGGCGTAGGAACGAATGTGAAAGAGTTTCTATTAGACAGTTATAATTTCGAAGCGGGAGCCGCTTTTTCTGGATTTTTCCACTCCAAATGTCTTTAGTGTTATCATAATAATTGAGTAGAAATATCATTATGATACGAGTATCTCTGAGAGAACGTGATTAATGATCACGATTCTAATAGTTTGTGCTTAAATGCTCACAAACAAATTGCATTATGAATTAGATGAATGACGAATTTAAAAGATAACATACTTCTATGATGGTAATAATTTGTTCTATGGGGAGGAAAGAAAAAACAATGTACCAGCTGCTGTAAAAGTCCATCGAGGGAATATATCACTACATAGTATAAAACTACATAGTCACTACATAGTATAAAATAAAGTCGCTTTCTCTGTCCCAGTGTCCCTATGTATGCTTATATCTTCAAAACCACACAACGGATTTTGATGCGGTTTTTTTTAATAGATAGAATGATTCAAGAGGAAGGTTTATATGTATAATACATGCATAATATACCGTGCGAAGCCGGAGCGGGTCGCTAGTATAAAATAAAGTCGCTTTCTCTGTCTCTATGCCCCTATGCTCTATGTTTGCTTATATCTTCAAAACTTCACAACGGATTTTGATACGGTTTTTTTTAATTGATAGAGTGATTCAAGAGGAAGGTTTTTATGTATAATACATGCATAATATACCGTGCGAAGCCGGGGCGGGTCACTAGTTATAAACGCGATGCGGCTAGCAACTTCTGTTTCCTGTACGCCCACAATTAAGCTCACGCCTTTAGCTCTGGGAAGACCAGCATGGAATGGTTCATAGACTCACCAAGTATAGCTCCAAGTGGGAGAAGCGAGCCTATCCACGACTCTTCGTCCATGGTGATGGCGGCAGGCAACGGCGTGACTTCTGGGTCACGCAGTATGAGGTTCACAGGCGCCGTCCACCCCATGGCGTAACCCGCGCAGACCATGCCCAGATTGGCTGTAACACAAATACTCTGTTTCATTTTTATTTTAACTAACAATAGCTTACAACAGCCCCATAAATTAAAACAATCACTTAATACACTTAAACGCCTCAAATGGATAGGATATTTGTCTAGCAGTGCGACTCTATATTAAGCAGTGGCGTAACTATGGGATGGCAGGAGTGGCAAAATGCCACGGGCCCCTAGCTCTACGGCCCCGTTGCTTAGTTTAGAGCACAGAAGGGACGCTGATGCACTTCTTTATATTGAGGAAGGAGCCCCATCTGACGAATTTGCCGCGGGCCCCAGACGTTACAGTTACGCCACTGATAATATTTAAGCTAATAAAAAACGCACCAATTGCCGCGACCAAATATTGCCGCCATAACTGTACTTGTTGATGTTCCATGATGAACTATACTTGAAATACTTGAATGTCAACGACTGTCGCCTACAGTATACTCTTGATCAGTGCGCGTAGCTCGTTAAATCATAACATATATAGACTGATAAACACATTACCCACCTTTATGTGGCGCCGGCGGGTAACAAACACGCGTTTACTAAACACGACGCGGACTATGTTTTTTTTTCGTGTGCAGCGATCACGTGCTGAAGGGACTAGCTTAGAAAACACGCGATTTGTCGCGTAGTAAGTTGAAGCTTTTTTCATATTTAGTCTTTCATTTTGTTCATTGCTTTCATGGGTACATTGGATCTTAAACTATAAAACATTTCGCAAACAAAATTAGGTATATTCAATTAAATTATAACTGCCTACATATTTAGTTCAATAACATTGTAGTTATGTACCAAAGTAGTGTGTATTTATTAATATACAAACCATTAAAAACTAAATAATAATAAGGATCACTAAAACTACGAAAGTTGATTCAAAGTAAATTATGTTAAAAATTATTAAAAATTAACCTAGATATAAATTGTATATGTAGATGTACGTGTTGTTTTGTTTATGGGTAGGTAAACGACAAGGAAGACAATCGAGCAGCGAGTTACTGGTAAACAATCACCATTGCCCATAGACATTTGCTATTATGCCAAAGCATTGCAAGGGTCAAAATTTAGGATCACTACAATTTAGATCATTATTTTTACATTAGCAATACATAGACACATATATCATGTCTTTATCCCTTACGGGGTAGACAGAGCCTAAAGTAACAAAACCTTAAGGCCACGTATGGAATGAATAAGGGCGTATAACTGGAAAGGGAAATCAAAATAGTGATGGGTTACTAGCCGCATCGCCTATAACATGATTCCTAAGACTTTCGCCCATACCCTCGATGGGCTTTTACCATCAGCGCGGGTGGTAGGGCCTTGTGCAAGGTCCGTCCGGATCGCTACCACCATCTTACTCGCTAATCCTGCCGCTAAGTAGCAGTGCTTGCACTGCTGTGTTCCGGTGTGGAGAGTAAGACAGCCGGGGAAATTACGGGCACAAGAGGCATTTCGTCTTAGTCCTCTAGGTTGGCAACCCACCTGCAATCCCTCCGGGGTTGCCGGTGTCTATGGGCAGTGGTGATCACTTACCATCAGGTGACCCAATTGCTCGTTTGCCTTCCTATTCATATAAAAAAAAAAAAAAAAAAAAAGAGAAGCAACTGGAAAATTCAATGCTTTTTCTTTAGGTACTCCCAGACCAGCATGGAAGAAACTAAACATTAACTTACATTAGCAAAAGTTTGGCTATTTTTTTAATAAGATAACAATCTAATAACATGGATTAACGTGATAGCGATAATTAAGTACGTGCTTTTAAAAATAAACATTACGTTTTCCTCGTGGCTACTGTTACCAAATGGATGCCGATAACAGAACACATAATCTAAGATTCAAGATGGCCGGATTAAAATCAAGGCCCCCAGGCAAAGCAAGCTTGAAGCCCCAATAGACATCTCTCCAGGGCCCCAATTTTTGAAATCACGTCACTCGATAGCGCCATTCCAAAATGGAAAAAAATCGTGTAACGCTACAAAACCATTGCATAAATAAAATTTTCGACTAGTTGATAAGCGATGCATGTCGAATCGTGTATATCACTTTAGAAAAATACAATCTGCTAGATAAAACAAGTTTCATTCCACCTCCCTAGCGGTCTATAAATATGTACAAAAAATACTAGAACATGTAAATATTAAAAAATATGGCGTCGCGTTACTTCTCGACGTGACAAAGGCATACAACCGAGTATCTCATGATATCATACTGACAAAACTATACGCATGGGGATACGCGGTTCCGCGCATAAATGGTTCAAATGTTACCTTCAAAATCGTAGGCAGTATGTACAAATTGATTATTACAACCAATGCACCAAAGAAGTAATGGAAATCACGTCACAAATGCGTCATACAGCCTGCTCGATTCCGCAGAGAAGTACTAGGTGACCACGGATCTTGATTGTGTACGCGTTCGCTGGCAAATATTCATAATGCAAATAAAGTGCATCCGTATACTAGCAAATACCGTATAATATCAGAAAGTTGCCGTCAGCACTTTATAAAACACAAATTGTTAACTACCCTCAATCTACATATTAGAATCGGCACTTTTTGTACGAAAACATCCTGAATTATTCAAGGCAAAGGTAGACTAGAACACAATATAAAAATAAATTGTTGCTACCAAAGTCCAATTTAGCGATATTCAAAAAAGGACCACAATATAAATGTACTCAAATAAAGAATAAAATCCCCGAATACTGACATTAGAAATGAAATCACGAAACAATATATTTAATAATAACAAAGACATTCCTAATCAAAAAATGCTATTATTCTGTTAACGAGTTCCTAAATGATGAAACTGTGAAGTAATTTAAATGAATTATTATCTATAAACATTGATATTTAAACTACCTAGTAATACTATTGTAATGTAATGATTCTTAGAATTAATTGACATACATTTTATTAAAATCTTCTCATTTTATTAACAAAGTATTGTGTGCCCTTACAGGGCGTCATGGACTGACGTAGAACAATGTTAATATCTTTATATGCAAGTACATGACTTGACAATGAATAACGAAATAAGAGCTACCTTCATACCAAAATTCAAATTTCAATGACCAGTAAAAGTACCTTCTCCATAAGTTTTACGAGCTCGACAATTTATATGAAAACACAAACATACATAAATCACATCTTTATCCCGTACGGGGTAGAGCGTAAAGTAACAAGACCTAAAGGCCACGTTTAGCATGATTCTGGGCGTACCTATAGGTGGAAAGGGGAATCAAAATAAATGAAAGTTCCCTTTCAAACACTGTTCGCAATTGTTTTTACAGGCTTAAGGTTTTGTATAGAATTCGCGAATATCTGGATGTCGAGCTGTGGGTGAGACTTTGTGATGCATTGGTCCTGTCGAGGTTGAATTACGGAGAGAGATTGCCCGCGCCTCCTGGCACGCACACAGCGGATTATACAACGCGCGCAAAACGCCTGCTTGCGTTTTTGTTATCACATCCCGCCCCGCGCTCGCGTGTCTCCGTATATAAACCAAAAATCGCATTTTAAGTATGTCAGCGCGCCGAAAACTGCATATACCCTTATGTTTAGCATCGTTAACCAACAGCAGCCCTCGTACCTGTACAGTAAACTGACTTGGTCGCGCAACGCCAGGTCGGCGGAAGTCCGACCGGAGAGGTTTCTTCACAGTGGCGTAGCTACCAAGGGACTAGGCGGGGCAGTGCCCCGGGGCCCTCAAGCTCAGAGGGCCCTCGAATCCTTACCAGAAAATCTAGATCGAACCATTATTTTTATTAAAACGTTTTAGGGCCGACAACGCACTGGCATCGCGTAAAGCGCTGCGGGTGTCTGGACAGTGGTGATCATTTACCATCAGGTGACCCACTAGTTCGTTTGTCTGGCCTATCTAACATAAAAAAAAACGTAACCAGTTTAGTTAGTTAGTAGGGGGCCCCATTTTTTTATTTGCACCAGGGCCCTTGGTTACCTAGCTACGCCACTGTTTCTTCAGCTTACTTACCCTCCGCACCACTCTGCTGCATTTCGTGGTAGCTTCCGCTACGCGGCAACGAAATGCTGGAACGATCTGCCTCCACCAATCCGTGCGCTAAGGTCAAAACATAATTTTAAAATAAAATGTAAAAATCACTTTCTAGCATTAAAAATTGTACAGTTTTTTATTTAACGTGTTTTTACTTACCTTGCTCCAATGAGACTGATAACACTCAAAGGCAAAACGTGCATTGATCGCAGGTGAGACCGACGCCCCGACCGTTCACTTTAAACTTTTTTGTAAGGAATGGCGGTACCTATGGGCCGGGCTGTGTTCCTACCCGACTACTAGCCATAGGAATGTTTTGTTACTTTTAATTTGTATAATGGTTTATCGACGGTTATGTGATGCATTACAATATCAAAACTATTGAAATTGATAATGAACTCACTACAATAGCCAAATCAACGTTTGGCTCGACTTGTTTCGGTTTAATTGGTTAATGCGATTGAACTGATCGAGTGTTGCCATACATACTTCCGTGTATTTGTCAGCTTGTTGGTGAAGTGCTTTCTACTGGCGTTCGTGTCGCCAGAGTATGTCTTTTGTGTTTTTAGTTTTATAATTTTATCTGGGTCCCACCTAAAAACAACATTGCGGCTTGCCGCAACATTATGCTGAGTGGGGCCCATTTTACACCATATCGGTACGGTTGTATTTCTCCTTGTTTTATATCTACGTGTATCGAATGTGTGTAAATAAATGTTTGTTTCTTTCTTTCTTTCTTCCTTCATGTTTCAAATAGTGATGGGTTGTTAGCCACATCGCCTATAACATGATTTCTAAGATTTTCGCCCATTCCCTCGATGGGCTTTGGCCATTTGCGCGGCAAGAGAAGCACAGTTGCTTCTCTTGCCGCGCAAATGGCCATATACCAGTGTATATTCTATGTCTTTTCTTTACTCTCAGATCAGCATGGAAGGTATACGTATATAAATTAAAACAATAGTTCCAAAATGCTTGCATCTCCATTTATTCCAAGTTGAAACTTCAACTCGACGGCGATCACATTTAAATACATAATTCGCCACATTACAAAATATTAAAATATGAAAACATGATTCAATTCACTATCTACGATTATTAAAGACATTACGTTAAAAAACAATGCAACATAATTTTTTTTCATAGTGTCAATGACCTACGCAAATAATTGAACATATAAACATTACATCAGTCTTGCAAAAACCCCCCTATCTCTATGGTACAGTTAGCTAGTTCGGTTGACTATTTTCATCTCGCATCTCAGAAACTAAAGAAAATCATCAACATACGTCTCTAAGTCTCCATACACGCCTACCAAAGAACATTATTGAATTAAAAATAAAGCGATGAATGCCAATAATGCCTGGTATTTATCCTGTACTAGAAATAAAACTTTTTTCGCAATTTTTATCATGTTACAAATAAAATTTCTAAACTACACTGAACATTAGAACACATGGAAAAAATTGAAAAGTAAAGCTATGGCCGGGAATCGAAACCGGATCGTCATTCCGTGACGCGTGTTTTACCCCTACACCACCCATAGCAGGTAGGTAAGCCTTCATGTTACAAATACTATTTTTATGCTACCCGCAATATTAATTTAAATAAATATCTTGGGACAAATTACACTAATTGACCCAGCCCTAAACTAAGCAAAGCTTGTGCTATGGGTACCAGGCAACGGATAAATATACTTATATAATGTAGATAAATACATACTTAAATACATAAATCCGTGAATTTATTACTAACAATTAACGCATTCGCTGCCAGCGGCCAAACCCGAGACTTCTTCAGGTGCCACAGACGCGCATATGCGTTCAAATGCCTGTAAAACTATAACAGCGGCACTGCGCGAAAGCCAAAACGAATATGAGTCGGTGACAGTGAATGCGTTAAACAATAGGATACGACAAAACCGTAGTGAAGTGAACTTTTTATTTTTACTTTCTTCGCCATCGAAATGAAAACAGGGGAAAGTCATCACTTTCGAATCACTATATCTCATTTATTTTAGGATGAGAAACCACAACAACATTAAATTGCGTCTGGTCAACTATTTCTTACCTAGCAAATAGTACAGTGCAATAGTCTGGGAGCCACAAAATAAAATTGTTTTAATGCCACTTTATTTTCGTGTCGTTTACAATTACTCCAGTACAAATTGCAAAGAGAGCACACTTCACGAGCCGCAATATAATGTTGTTGTGGTTTCTCATCCTAAATTAAATGAAGTATAGTGATTCCACCACCATTGTTTATGCTCGGGTGTCAAACTGACTAGCTAACCGTACTCTGGAAGGGTCTAAAATTAATACATATTGTATAGTAAACAGCAGTGAAGATCGGATCCTAAATAAGTACCCGTATCCGACTCGATTTATGCTGTCTCTTGTAGATTCGTTATTCGAGGCACTTGTTATGGCGACATTATTAGCTTAGGCATAAAAATTTGTTTAAAAAAAAATCAACACTTCATATTTTTTAGTGCAACATGCGATAAATGCAGTCATAGCAACTCGCAGCAGTCTTGGGTAGACTTTGTCATAAATATGCATTTGTCTATATTATTTTGTACCTAAACACACACCTTATTCATAAACGCTCTATAGGCCTCTGCTAACTTAACAATCGTTTGTCCTTATAAAAGGTAAATGTCAAAGTGACAGATAAGAACAAACGATTGCTAAGTTAGCAGCGGCCTACAGAACGTTTATGAATAAGGGGGTTAAACAGTAAAAAAGATTTCGAAATACAATTAAAATTCAACGCATATTTTATTAAGAAATAACTTTCACGCTAGGCTTCGTTCCATGTTCACGGTTAAAAAACGATAAGTCAGTCATAAGTATGTTGAACAAGCAAATAAAATAGCCAAAAAAAATTGCACACAGTAAACTTATTTCACCAAACAATAATTTGAGAAAAATGACGTGGGAAGTAATAGTTCGGGGAACATTTGTCACGGAAACGTCAACACCAATTAGTCAGTTCTTTACATCCCTGCCTGAAGAGAAAAAGAACCAATTGACAGTTAAATATTGCCATGTAAAAAAATCCTATCTTTTTTAAAACTATTCCGTTTCAATACCATCCATAGCGACCAATACCTCGCATATACTCGCGGCATACAGCCTAACATCGTCATTTTTTTTAATTTTCAAACTGGCACAATACAATTTCTTATACATATCCGCCATTTTCTCATAATCTTTATTAGACTTAGATCTACAATATTGTATGATGTTTTTAAGTATGAAGTGTAGTCTGCTCTCGTAGAGCGCTAGGAGGCTGTGTTCCGTTTTGATAGTTTTTTCATCTTGGTCCTCTGACTTGGGGGGTTCTTTTTGGTCTTCGGGGTCACGGTCTCGGAGCAGCTTCATGATGGAATGGCTCTGGCGGAGGAGCTGGACGGCATTCTGCAGAGATTTGAGTTTGAGGTTCGGCGTTACTGAAAAAAAAAAAGTTTTTTTAAGTACTTAAGGTCTCATCCAGAAATCATGTGGTCGTTTAAAGGGGGGCTGGGTCAGCAAAATATCACGAATGATCACGATGGGGGAGGGGGTGTCCGAGAACACATGAAGTGTAATTTTTTTACGCACACACATAAATCACGTCTTTATTCCTTATACTGTTACACATGCAAAACCCATGGGTTTGCATGGGCAGTTGTGCTCATTAAACTTTGATAATGATCCCGTAGAGGGATCGAAACGCGTCAGTGTTTGTGTGGTGTAAGGGATAATTAAGTTTGTGGGATTTATATGTGTTTTATTGGCAGCAGTGGAGGGAGGGATTGCATGAAAACATTATATATTTCACACAGGCTTGGTTGTCTTGCACGTGAGTAGCGGAGTAGCAAGGTATAAATTCTTGTTCACTGAAATGGACCTCCGCAAAGTAACGCCTGATTCAATGTGATCATCGTGATCTTGAATGGGGAGGAGGGGGTAGCGTTATAATCACCAAATATCACCAAGGGGGAGGCGGGGTCAAAACTAGGCCAAATATGATCACATGATTTCTGGATGAGCCCTAATCAGGCGTTACTTTGAGGTCTACAGCAATGAATAAATATTTAGCTTACTACTCCGTTACCAATATAATTCTTAGAGCTAATTAAATTAAAGGATGTCTTGGAAAAACTTCTACAAATGTAGGCTATAAAGAGTTACAATCGCTTAAACTCTAAATGACTACCCACAAAATATCAATAAAATTATCGTATAATAAATGATTGATGTGTTTAACCCATTATCCCCCCACCCATTCCACAGTCCCTAACTGCCTCTCAATTTCTTCCTACCTACCTCTCTCCCCCTCCCTTACCTCTCTCCCCAAGTACCTTCCACCCCATCTCACTCTTATCCCTTCCCTATGGCGCAGTGGAAATTCGGCAGTGCGTACAAATGTTATTGCGTCACCTTGCCGCTACACCCCCCTGCCCCTCCCAGTCCGTCCCCCCTGCCCCTCCTACTCCCCCCCCCCCCCCACGTACCGGTGGCGGCGCACTCGCAGAGGCCGACGTGCTCCATCTGCGCGGTGAGGAACATGGCGGCGTCGTTCAGCAGCGCGAACATGTGCGTGCTGTCCGCGTAGTGCGCACGCGCCGAGCTCAGCGTCGCGCGCCGCCGGGGACCCTCCTCCAATGTCAGCCTGGAAACATTTCCTCATTAGACTAAGTTCAGATGACCGCGCGGTTGGCTCGGCGCGCGGTTCAAGATTGTAACAAAATCTATGTTGCCGCGCGGGACAAGAACTTGCGCGCGGTGCACGGCGGCGCGCGCTCATGTACACAGCAACATAGATTTGTTACAATCTTGAACCGCGCGCCGAGCCAACCGCGCCGAGCCGCGCGCTCATCTGAACTTAGCCTTATCATCATCAGCCCGAAGACGTCCGCTGTTCAAAATCTGAATTGTTAGTGTCCCACGGGAATTCCGCAAAATCCTGTAACCAGTTTTCAGTTATACGCTCACAATCTTGTTAAACGTGGCCTGTAGGTCTTGTTACCTTAGGCTCTGTCTACCCCGTAAGGGATAATACGTGATTTGTGTGTGTCTGAGTTTTCAGATAGTGTCTGAGTTTTCAGATAGTGTCTGAGTTTTCAGATATCATAGTTACCTACGGGTATGGGAAATTGAATGATTCTAGTGGATAATGATAGTTACGGCGATAAAAGCACTTCAAAGTAATAATATAAGTCCCTTTTACTCCCTATTTTTTTTTTTATATATAAAATCGGATTGAGTTTTCGAACACGTGTCAAAATAAAATGTAATTTAAATCAAAAACACTAAAGAGTATTGATATCAACTTCGAAGCGAATCACCCCAAAACAACTTTCTGCCCCTTTTAAATCCCGTTAGGGGATGAATTTCAGGAAAATACGAAACAGGTATTCCATCAATTATGCTAAAGAATGTTCATTTGTTTTTAACTTTTTAAAAAGTCAAAGAGACTACGAAATAATAAAAAACAATGTCATACAGCCAAGTCGATGGCCGAGGAGTGCGCGTTTTGTTCGAGTCTAACGTTTTTATCAATGTCTCAAATAGCTTACGGTGACAGACATAAAAAAAACTTAAGAAAAAAGGCGGGAACGTGAAAACCACCTAAGTTGCGAGGAAATTTAGTGCAAAATTTATTTTCATTTCCTCTCAATGTAATGCTTTTCTCAAGAAAAACATTATATCTGCCACAGCTGGAAGAGCAATTGGCTACTTCCCATGCTTCTTCATTAATCTACTATTTTTTTTAATTACCAGTGCATTCGGAAAGACCATCATCGCGTCCGCATAGTTATAATAATAATAATAATATCTTGGGACAATTGACACCAATGGACCTAGCCCCAAACTAAGCAAAGCTTGTAATATGGGCACTAGACAACGGATAAACATACTTATATAGATAAATACATACTTAAATACATACTAAACATCCAAGACTCGAGAACAAACATTAGTATTTTTCATACAAATATCTGCCCCGACCCCAAGCTTCATAGTCAGTTCAGGTCAGGTTCTCTCGGGGCGTGCGTGGTGACACCAATATGCTCCCACGGCGCCCCTCCAATGGCAGATAGAGGGAATACCGGCGGTTTTTTAGTGGGTAGGCCTCCCCCGCTTCCCCCCGCTCGGGGGGGGGGAGCGGGGAGGAGAGTCCCACATAACCTCCGCGCCGTCCCCACGGCGCGGTCGTATGCGTAAAAAAAAAAAAAGGTCAGGTTCTCTAACCACTGGGCCATCCGGCCGCCAAGTTCCCGGTTATCCTGGGACACTGACCTGTACTGCGCGTGGTACAGCGAGGCGACCCGGTGGTGTATCATGGCGGCCCGGAACTGGTACAGGTACTGCCGCGGCCCGGGGCTGACCTGGCAGTGCTTCAGCGCGTGCTTGAACACTGACCTGTACTGCGCGTGGTACAGCGAGGCGACCCGGTGGTGTATCATGGCGGCCCGGAACTGGTACAGGTACTGCCGCGGCCCGGGGCTGACCTGGCAGTGCTTCAGCGCGTGCTTGAACACTGACCTGTACTGCGCGTGGTACAGCGAGGCGACCCGGTGGTGTATCATGGCGGCCCGGAACTGGTACAGGTACTGCCGCGGCCCGGGGCTGACCTGGCAGTGCTTCAGCGCGTGCTTGAACACTGACCTGTACTGCGCGTGGTACAGCGAGGCGACCCGGTGGTGTATCATGGCGGCCCGGAACTGGTACAGGTACTGCCGCGGCCCGGGGCTGACCTGGCAGTGCTTCAGCGCGTGCTTGAACACTGACCTGTACTGCGCGTGGTACAGCGAGGCGACCCGGTGGTGTATCATGGCGGCCCGGAACTGGTACAGGTACTGCCGCGGCCCGGGGCTGACCTGGCAGTGCTTCAGCGCGTGCTTGAACGCCTCTGCCACCTCTGACGCCTCCTGGAACCATTCAAGACACTGTTAGGGGACCATTCAAGTATTACGCAAGCAGATTTTTCAATTATTTACCCCCCCCCCCCTGCCCCTGCCCCTTTGCAGCAAAAGTAAACAAACCTCTTAAAGCTTACGTAATCATTGGTAGCTAATGCATTTTTCTTTTAATGGATTCTGTTTTTTATTGATTCGTGAACAGCAGTTCGAATCGAAACTGCTGACGTAATCATTATATCGACCCCCCACCCACCATGTCATCAAAAATAAGCAAAGCAAAGACCCCCCGCCCCCCTCAAGCGCTTATGTAATACTTGAACGCCCCCCAGGGTTCCACACCTTACAATGGAAAACAAGCCAAGTGCGAGTCGGACCTTCCATACTGCTCTGGGAGCAAGAAAAGTCCGCCCGCGCATATGGTAAAAGCCCATCGAAGCAATAGGCGAAAATCTTAGGAATCAGAGCTGGTCGGGGCGCGGGGGCGGCGCCGCCCGGTCGCGGTTGTGTGTGTGCGTGCGTGCGTGCGTGGGTGCGTGTGTGCGTGCGTGTGCGGGTGCGTGTGTGCGTGCGTGTGTGCGTGCGTGTGTGGGTGCGTTTGTGCGTGCGTGTGCTTAACTCACTCGATTTTTAATTAATCACTAGCACTGGTACATTTTTGCCCCCGTCAATGCAGTTTGGTTATAATTTACAAAAAAAAATGCTCACGTTGGCGCGGTTGCTGGGACAGTCCTGCATGAGCACCGCGCGGTTGTAGAGATGCGAGGACAGCTCCCACTGCACTAGTTCCTTCACCCCGCTCCCCTCGGCGCGGTTTAACAGCTTGAGCGCCGACACGTACAACTCCTCGGCCTCCTGGTAGAGGTTGCGTTTGAATGCGCTAAAAGTCAAAGAGAAGAGAAGCCACTGGTAAATTCTATGTTTTTTCTTTACTCCCAGACATTGACGTACAATAAATAACTAGACTCCCAATCACGCTCAAAAACTGTCCGAAGCAAAAGTCTGAACGACGCGTCTATTGTTCAGTTTTGGTTCAGTTGTGTTTCGACCGCGCTTTGATAACAATGTATATATATGTCTCTTTCGCACCGTAATCTTGTGACGGGTGCCCGGGGGTCCGTCCACAAATATCACCGCCGGGATTCGAACCTGGCTGGGCGACAGTCTACTAGCTCAAGGGTCGGTCTAGGGGAGGTTAAATGCAGACAACTGGTTATTCTATATAACGCCTTATTTATTCTAATAGCAATCACGCGTACAAGGGGAAGTCGCTCTGATACGACTAGGATACGCGTGAGTTGATACAAATCTATGCTATCGACGGGATAGCTCGGTTGACGGGTGCCTGCGGCGGCAGTCTGGACCGGGGGGGTCCAAAGCTCGGGAGCTCTACGGGCTCTACGGCTCTACGGGACGCGCGGTGCGCTCGGGCGCTGCGCGCGTGGCTTCGGGATCGCCTTGGGGGCGTCGGGAAGGTTCCTACGGGTAGGATTGGAGCTCTAGGGAGTGATCCGGGAATCACAGACCGCTACCCTGAGAGTCCAGAGGGTCCTTAACGGTACGGGCCGGATTCCGCCAGGCTCACGCTTCCGTAAAGGTGCTTTTGCGTCCGAGTCGGGTATGAGCCGCCTGGGACGAGAAAGCAGGAGACGGGGGAAGAGGGGGGTCAGGGCTTAGGACACTCTTGCGTACCTACACCGATCTAGCTGGTCACGATTCGGGGCTCGCCTGAACTACGCGTCCAACTAGTCGGTTTGGTGAGTACCGCAAGACTGCCTCAGGAGCGTGCGCGCGGTCGCCTTATACAGGGTGTCCCAGAAACCGACGATAACCCGTTAAGGGCTGATAGACCTACTAATTACCTACCAAAATATCATATTTTAGGTTTAGTAAAAATCTTTTAGTTTTCGAGATATTGTAATTTTTGCAAAAATCAATTTTTTTCTCCCTCAGTTGCGTTTTTTTTCTGCCACAGCCTCAAATGACCGAATTTAGTAAATCTGATTACTGATAAGTATTGCGGAAAACATGGGCTTTTAAACGTGATATTATTTTATTTTATTATTCAGTCAAACTTGGAGGAAAAACGACTTAAGAGACAGTTTTTAGATATTTTACTGTTTCATCCCTTAACTTTGGTCCTCCATGGTATAAAAAAAAATAACTACGCTAAAGTGGCACTGCATATTAAAAACATGCCTAGCTAATGTAGTTTACAAAATGGTATAACACTTACTTATTTGTTTAATAATTTCAAATTTATTGCTATTTTGATTACTGAAGAAGTCAATCAAGTGCCACCATTTAGTCTGAGGACGGCAGAATTGTTGTTTTTAAATAAGGCTGGTAAAGTTGAATTCAAATTTCGAATAAAGTTTAAAAAATTTAAATTCGAATTCGTGCGTAATTACTTAAACAAGACTTAGGTATCCAAAAACATGGACCGGGCGTCTTGGACCTATCTTGTGGCCTCCACGGTCATCGGATTTAAATACTTTGGATTTTAATTACTGGGCCCTATCGAAAAGAAAAAGGGTAAGCAAAACCAGTAGAAAGTCTAATAGACCTCAAAGAACGCATTACGGCAGCAGCTCAAGAAAATGTATCTAATAGTGCTCGACGCATCTCCCTGGAATTTTTAAGAAGATGTTATGCGTGTATTAGGGCTGGTGGCAGGCAATTCGAACATTTTCTGTGACAAAATGGCTGTGTAAAATTGGGTTGCTAAAAATATTTCATCTTATTTTAATTTGTGGTTGGTAGTGACTTCAATTTTATTTGAGCTTCTTCTGTAATGAAAATAGCAATAAATTTGAAATTATTAAACAAATAAGTAAGTGTTATACCATTTTGTAAACTACATTAGCTAGGCATGTTTTTAATATGCAGTGCCACTTTAGCGTAGTTATTTTTTTTTATACCATGGAGGACCAAAGTTAAGGGATGAAACAGTAAAATATCTAAAAACTGTCTCTTAAGTCGTTTTTCCTCCAAGTTTGACTGAATAATAAAATAAAATAATATCACGTTTAAAAGCCCATGTTTTCCGCAATACTTATCAGTAATCAGATTTACTAAATTCGGTCATTTGAGGCTGTGGCAGAAAAAAAACGCAACTGAGGGAGAAAAAAAATGATTTTTGCAAAAATTACAATATCTCGAAAACTAAAAGATTTTTACTAAACCTAAAATATGATATTTTGGTAGGTAATTAGTAGGTCTATCAGCCCTTAACGGGTTATCGTCGGTTTCTGGGACACCCTGTATACTACACGGTGCTGCGCGGGGCGGGCCGCGCGCTGCGGTCCGGACGCTGGATGCTATATACTTGTCACCCTGCGTGGCGCCTCGTTACAATCTTACTATTGAGAACAAAAGAGACAGGCAGGTTTCCAGCGCGTGGCGTCGTGTCATTACTTCTCACGATCCTACGCCATTGATATTAAACATTACTGCCACGAAATAAGGTGTCAATTTGAACGAATATGTTAATGTTATCTGTCTAAGTCGATATGTTGACACACACAACACATAGACAAAGCAACTCGGACGTTTCTTGAGGAACTTCTGTTAGCGACTGAGAGTCTAGTTGTTTATTGTAAGTCAATGCTCCCAGACCAGCATGGAAAAAATGATGACTTACTTGAAACCTCCCTCGTCGCAATGGGCCTTGAACCTGAGATATCTGCCCTTATTGCAGTACAATAAGGCCAGGTTAGGCACATCGTTCACTTTGGAGAATATGGTGCAGGCCTCCTCCAGGCACCGCTGGGAGCACTGCGACAGGTACTTGAACTGTTCCAACAGCGCCTCGGCCTTGGGGTCCGCTGGCTCCTCTTCTATGTATTTGTTGTAGATCACTGTTGGGAAAGTCTGATGTTTATTTAAACGATATTTATTTATTTATTTATTTATTTAGACATGCCAACAGTACATAAACAAAACATTAATATTAACAAAATTACAAGTTTCAATCCATGTTCATGCACCAATAACAGGCATGCGACAGCATTTATCATGTTTAGGGACTTACATTACAAGTAAAACTAACTAACATAAAGAAACAGGATTAAGCAAGTGAGTGAGCATCCTGCTTATAACAAAACTAAAATTAGTGTTAATTAAACTAATGTTAATTTTTAGGGTTAGGCTAGTGAGGAGGATGTCACAATAGAGAGATCTCTCTCCAGATGTTATGCCTGGGGACCGAAGTCCAAAGGAAGAGAGTTGAAAGTTGTATTTACGCAGCCGCATTGAGAAACTTCGTAAGTGGCATGTAGAACGATGTGACAGCTGTCATTAGAACTGGCGCTAGCTACTCGTGCGTCGAAGTAGTTATGTAGAGGCCAACAAGGTGGCGCTAGGGTCGCTACACTAGTTTTAGTGGACACCACCCTGGACACTCGCAAGACCAAATGATTGCAGATGCGTTGCCAACCTAGAGGGCTAAGCTAAGGTGGAAAACCTCATGTATCAGCACCGGTCTTGCTCTCCAGGACGGAACACTCGACGATATGGTGGTTGCGACCCAGACGAACTTTGCACTTATGCCTAGCACACGCAATCTCAATCCTTCGATTCGGATGCTTGGTCCTTCGAGCCGGATGCTTGGTCCTTCGAGCCGGATGCTTGGTCCTTCGAGCCGGATGGTGGACCTTCGAGCCGGATGCTTGGTCCTTCGAGCCGGATGCTTGGTCCTTCGAGCCGGATACTCACGTTGCGCGTCGTTCATGTACCGGACGCCCAGCTCGTTGCAGACGGAGGCGAGGCGGCGCTGCAGCTCGGCGCGGTTGTCGGGGTGCGCCGCCAGCGCCAGCCGGTAGTGCGCGCAGCAGGACAGCATGGAGTCCAGCTCGCTCACAGGCAGGGCTATCTCTGCGGAGTTCATATACTAGTTTTATGCTGTGGTCATCATCAAATTGAAGGGTGTTCAAGAAAATGTCAGCACATCTCTGCCGTCAAAAAAGTTATGGCGCTTATAATAATTATATTAATTCATACATTATTTTTTTGAAAAAAAAATCATCATCATCATCATTCCTAGTCTATATAGGTCCCCAGTGCTGGGCACAAGCCTCCTCTCAAAATGAGAGGGCATGGGATATAGTTCCCACATTATTTGCTCATAAACATAATCCGTATACAATGCCTAGAAAAATTCAAAAATAAGATACTCACTCAAATCAAATTCATCAGTCATAACGTCCTCCACTTCCTCCAACAGGTCATTCTCGATCTCCAATCTAATCTTGGTGTCGACTTCGTGATCAGTTTCAAACTGTTTCTTGAACTGTTCCAACCTATGCCATTTTTTGCTCAACTGGAAAAAGTTGTCACCTACCCTTCCAATAAGAGCGCTAGAATCCACCACTTTGCTCTTTATAATCATATTGCTTAACAACTTCTGACATTTGCTTGCTAAATCTATATATTTCAGGGAGAACCCATATTGTTCATTAGCATAGCTATATTCAGCTAAGGTAGCGTACGCGAGACATATCTTTTCGTATAACAAAGTCTTCAAATGTAGTTTCCAAGCAAAGTTGTCATCTCTGTTAGGCTCGTGCCAAGACGGCAGTTTCTTCTGGTTTCTGACCAAAATGGCATTCTTGTCGATATTGCTTTTGGTTTCAACTATTTGGTCGGTCTTTTCGTTTTTCTTCTCGCGTTTCCTTCGCCTGCTGCGGGACGAGTGTGACTTTTGTTCGGGTTTGTCTATTTTTTTTATCGGTTCGAAATCCAAGGATATCGGCTCGTAGGGATTCGCCATCTTGGGATGCTGCTCTTCTATTAATATTTGCTCTTTCAGTCGTTCTCTTTCTTCTTCCTACACATAATATACACAAAAATCAGTTTAAATGGATTAGTTTTTGCCACTCCACCACGTCAGAACAGCAGCACGGCAGATCGGGATATAATTTGGCATAGAGATATCACATATACAATACAATACAATAACTCTTAATTGAACACCACATGTAACAACCACACACCCCTGCGCACACACCCCTGCACTTGCTGTACCTTGCACTTGTGTATGGTGACGCTGTGCAGCGCGCGCAGGCCGCGCAGCGCGTGCGTCAGCGCCATCCCGCAGCGCGACGCCGGCGCCGCGCCCAGCCCGCAGCCCCGCGCCGCGCGCACAGCCCTGCACTTGCTGTACCTTGCACTTGTGTATGGTGACGCTGTGCAGCGCGCGCAGGCCGCGCAGCGCGTGCGTCAGCGCCATCCCGCAGCGCGACGCCGGCGCCGCGCCCAGCCCGCAGCCCCGCGCCGCGCGCACAGCCCTGCACTTGCTGTACCTTGCACTTGTGTATGGTGACGCTGTGCAGCGCGCGCAGGCCGCGCAGCGCGTGCGTCAGCGCCATCCCGCAGCGCGACGCCGGCGCCGCGCCCAGCCCGCAGCCCCGCGCCGCGCGCACAGCCCTGCACTTGCTGTACCTTGCACTTGTGTATGGTGACGCTGTGCAGCGCGCGCAGGCCGCGCAGCGCGTGCGTCAGCGCCATCCCGCAGCGCGACGCCGGCGCCGCGCCCAGCCCGCAGCCCCGCGCCGCGCGCACAGCCCTGCACTTGCTGTACCTTGCACTTGTGTATGGTGACGCTGTGCAGCGCGCGCAGGCCGCGCAGCGCGTGCGTCAGCGCCATCCCGCAGCGCGACGCCGGCGCCGCGCCCAGCCCGCAGCCCCGCGCCGCGCGCACAGCCCTGCACTTGCTGTACCTTGCACTTGTGTATGGTGACGCTGTGCAGCGCGCGCAGGCCGCGCAGCGCGTGCGTCAGCGCCATCCCGCAGCGCGACGCCGGCGCCGCGCCCAGCCCGCAGCCCCGCGCCGCGCGCACAGCCCTGCACTTGCTGTACCTTGCACTTGTGTATGGTGACGCTGTGCAGCGCGCGCAGGCCGCGCAGCGCGTGCGTCAGCGCCATCCCGCAGCGCGACGCCGGCGCCGCGCCCAGCCCGCAGCCCCGCGCCGCGCGCACAGCCCTGCACTTGCTGTACCTTGCACTTGTGTATGGTGACGCTGTGCAGCGCGCGCAGGCCGCGCAGCGCGTGCGTCAGCGCCATCCCGCAGCGCGACGCCGGCGCCGCGCCCAGCCCGCAGCCCCGCGCCGCGCGCACAGCCCTGCACTTGCTGTACCTTGCACTTGTGTATGGTGACGCTGTGCAGCGCGCGCAGGCCGCGCAGCGCGTGCGTCAGCGCCATCCCGCAGCGCGACGCCGGCGCCGCGCCCAGCCCGCAGCCCCGCGCCGCGCGCACAGCCCTGCACTTGCTGTACCTTGCACTTGTGTATGGTGACGCTGTGCAGCGCGCGCAGGCCGCGCAGCGCGTGCGTCAGCGCCATCCCGCAGCGCGACGCCGGCGCCGCGCCCAGCCCGCAGCCCCGCGCCGCGCGCACAGCCCTGCACTTGCTGTACCTTGCACTTGTGTATGGTGACGCTGTGCAGCGCGCGCAGGCCGCGCAGCGCGTGCGTCAGCGCCATCCCGCAGCGCGACGCCGGCGCCGCGCCCAGCCCGCAGCCCCGCGCCGCGCGCACAGCCCTGCACTTGCTGTACCTTGCACTTGTGTATGGTGACGCTGTGCAGCGCGCGCAGGCCGCGCAGCGCGTGCGTCAGCGCCATCCCGCAGCGCGACGCCGGCGCCGCGCCCAGCCCGCAGCCCCGCGCCGCGCGCACAGCCCTGCACTTGCTGTACCTTGCACTTGTGTATGGTGACGCTGTGCAGCGCGCGCAGGCCGCGCAGCGCGTGCGTCAGCGCCATCCCGCAGCGCGACGCCGGCGCCGCGCCCAGCCCGCAGCCCCGCGCCGCGCGCACAGCCCTGCACTTGCTGTACCTTGCACTTGTGTATGGTGACGCTGTGCAGCGCGCGCAGGCCGCGCAGCGCGTGCGTCAGCGCCATCCCGCAGCGCGACGCCGGCGCCGCGCCCAGCCCGCAGCCCCGCGCCGCGCGCACAGCCCTGCACTTGCTGTACCTTGCACTTGTGTATGGTGACGCTGTGCAGCGCGCGCAGGCCGCGCAGCGCGTGCGTCAGCGCCATCCCGCAGCGCGACGCCGGCGCCGCGCCCAGCCCGCAGCCCCGCGCCGCGCGCACAGCCCTGCACTTGCTGTACCTTGCACTTGTGTATGGTGACGCTGTGCAGCGCGCGCAGGCCGCGCAGCGCGTGCGTCAGCGCCATCCCGCAGCGCGACGCCGGCGCCGCGCCCAGCCCGCAGCCCCGCGCCGCGCGCACAGCCCTGCACTTGCTGTACCTTGCACTTGTGTATGGTGACGCTGTGCAGCGCGCGCAGGCCGCGCAGCGCGTGCGTCAGCGCCATCCCGCAGCGCGACGCCGGCGCCGCGCCCAGCCCGCAGCCCCGCGCCGCGCGCGCACATCCCTAGCACCGCAATTTAAAAAAAAACACTTTACCATCCACTCAAAGGTTGGCTGAAAGCTTCGAATAATAATAAGTCAAGAAGCGTAATTCCCTAACAGTTGCCGCTTCGATTGTCATTTCACTTACGCACACAAACTAACAGCAATGCAAACGTGACACCTGTCACTCACACAGACAATACTTGCACGCGATTAGTCCGCGCGTCGTGGTTGTGTCCGCACACTTGCGGTAAGGGAAGGGTGCGTGGGTCGCATGCATCCAAAGTCGTCAAGTATGGTGTTCTTAAATATTTATTTACATACATATGAAAGGTGAGTCCTCTAATTTTCATATCTCAATGGCTTCTACACCACTTCACACAACACGATGGCATATTTTTCTAATGTATTAGCGCAAAAATACAATACAAAGATAACGTCACTATAACGGCTCGAGCGTCCCGGCCGAACTAATTAGCCGCGCGGTACATATTTTAAGCCCCGCCTCCTGCGGTTCACTTCGCGTGGAATGATTTTTCGGGCTTAGTTACGCTTCTTGAGTTATTATTATTCGTAGGCTGAAAGTCAGCTATCCGTGTTTGCCAATTGTATTTGTTTTGTTTTTTTTTTGCACAGTAA
The DNA here is from genome assembly GCA_932294345.1 of Pandemis cinnamomeana. NCBI lineage: Eukaryota > Metazoa > Arthropoda > Insecta > Lepidoptera > Tortricidae > Pandemis > Pandemis cinnamomeana. Next base: position 2,220,011 of record OW028724.1, on the reverse strand, counting down.
AAAGTTCACATACTATTTTATTTTATGTGACAAAGAAGGACAAGTAAGTGTGCACCTGATGGTAACACTAGAAGATTGCAAATTGTTAGATAATTAGAACGCAACCTTAATTTATTTTCTCTATGGTCATACTCTTATCTGTCACTTGATCTTGTTCCTTTACAACTGTTGAATATATACACGATTATTTTCTCCTCTTTAATATTTTATTACTAGTATTCTGCCTAAATATCATCACAGATGCGTTGGCAGCCTAGAGAGCTAGGATAGAATACCTCTTGTGCCAGTGACTTCACCGGCTGTCTTACTCTCCACGCTAATTTGTCGTTTGTTTTCCGTGGCGTACAGACGTCACTTAATTTATAGTGGCTGTAAAGAGGTTAAAACACAATGCAAACTTCATCTAAAAACACAAAACTCACCCCTTCCTTAACGGTCCTCCGGTCCCCAATATCCCTCAAAGCCAACCCCCTCATCTGTAGCGCCAGCGACTTCTCCTTCCCAGCATCACTAGCATCATCAGCATCACCTTTCGCGTCCCCATCACCACCATTCTCAACCTTCTCGTGGCCTTCACATATATCGGTATTATTATCTACATTACTGTTGTTACCATCCTTTTCATTACACTTGTCATTGTCACCGTTCCCGTTGTCTTTATCGCCGTTCTCTTCTGCGATTTCACAATTCTCCGTCTCATCTTTCACGCTATCGGCGTCTCGCTCTGACGTGACTTCAGTAGGCTCGTCGAAGTCTGGCTCGTCTTCTGAATCAGAGCTTTCGTCTGTAATATAATTTCAAAAATGAGATATCAATCTCTTGCTCCATTTTTTACGTTTACGTTTTCTGTCCCCGTCTAAATACATACATACATAAATCACGTCTATATCCCTATATAAGGTAACAAGACCTAAAGGCCACGTTTAGCATGATTCTGGGCGTATGGAAAGGGGAATCAAAATAGTGATGGGTTACTAGCCGCATCACTTATATCGTAAACTTTCACCCATTCCCTCGATGGGCGTTTACCATTTGCGCGGGAAGAGAAGCAATTGGTACATTCTGTTTTTTCTTTGCTCCCAGACCAGCTTGGAAAGAAATTCCATTACTGTCTAGTTATTAACTTTTTAAAAATGCAAATCACCATTATAAAATAAAGGCACAAGACTTAAAACCTCAAATTAAAAAAAAAAGCTAGTACGACACCGTGTTTATCTGTGTCTGAAATAGCTTTAGGTGTTCTGGGTAGAAAATACACTCTTCAAAATGCCATTGATAGAAATAGGCGGCAAAGTAAAACAATTTTCACTATTTTATTTTGTTGTTGTTTTATTTTCGATTTTTGAGAAAAGCACTATACTTGCCTCGGCTAGAATAGCATTGCTGGCTTCGTATTATTAAACGGACTCGCAAGCTCGTCCGTTCAAACCAATACTCAGCCAGCAATTGCCTACTTCCTGGCCTAGACAGTAATGTACTATTAGTGTAGGTACTTACACACTAAATAGCACTTACCTTTAAAATCCGGATGGGCGGGGTTAGTAGTAGCCGGGACATACAAATCAGCCAACATGTAATGCGACGACGCCACGATCTGAGGGTACCTGCTCACTTCCAACAGCTTTATAGCGTGCTCCAACAGCTGTTTGACATGTTTGGTCCTGTTCGTAAGCCTCATGTTCCTAGCCACCCTATAGAGTAACATAGCCACAGGCGTCGTGAAGGAGTTGTCCAAGCTATCAGGGCACAGTGACGTCAGATCGTAGAGTTTCACAACGTCGTCCCGTGGACCTTTGAATAACCAGTAAGTGTGACCAGCTTTGGTAGCGTTATGCTTCAAGAATGACAGGATGTTCTGCGCTACGTTCCGCACTACCTAAAAACAAGGTTTAAAGGTCAAGAGTATGCTAAACAAGTCACGCCAAACTGCCAAAACGGTGAGTATAAGCGAACGTTTACGATGTGACGTGATCAGTGGTGTGCTGCCCTACTTTTGACAATAATAAAAATGATGAAAACGAGGGTAGTTATGCGCCGCTGTCATTTGCGTTACCGGGGCGAGCGCTCTAAGAGGAAGGACTACGAACTAGTCCGAAGTATCACTCGTCTTTTACAAGTGAGTTATCCGTTTTGTGTAATTATGAAGTCCCCCCAAGTTCATATAAAATGTAAACAATAATTCTAACATAATTGTTATAAAATGCCGTGATGCATCAAATATTATCAACAATCCGGTGCTAATTGCATACGAGTGTGTGAGTATGTGTGGGTACTTAAAGTTTATTCTTATATGTCAAATACTAAATTGACAAGTGCAAATGTCAAGATGTCAAATAATGAAACCAGATTTTATTGTTTTGCGGCAGGGGGCGCGCGTGTGTACGTGTTGTCTATGCTTACCTTAGGTGAGAATTTCGAGTTCTCCATATTCGGCAGTTCCTCAGTCTTCATCGGTTCATATTTCTGCACTATACCATCTATGTGGTAGCACATCAGCACTTCGGGCACATTGCACATAAGATTGTCCAGCCAATAGTCTATTCCTGTGAGCACGTTGATCGGTTCTCTAGCGTCGCGGAGACGGAGGGAAACGCACGGGCGATCCTTGTCGCCAAAGATGGGTAAATCGCTGCCAATCAACATCTGTATGTCTTCGAAGGTCCATAATACGTTCCTGTTGTACAGATGCTCGTTTGGAGGCTCTGATCTTGTCTCGGGCTCCGGTAAGAATGGGCCTGGGAATTTAAATAGTAATCTAGTAAATCAATTATCTTTTTTTTTTCTCTATTAAACAGCTTGGTCGCCGAGGCTAGCATGTCGCTCCATTATTTACAACACGCATATCTTACAGATTAACTTTTCTATTAACAATAGCCTGCCGCGCTAAGGCAAAAGGTGCTCTTGCCGTATCCGACGGGGGGTACGCAAGAACACTATTGCACGCGCCGACGTTACAAAAAAATTCAAAATTAGTGTAGTACAGTTGTCCCCTACGGGACTCGTTTCGGACACTCTCCATAATAATATGGTATACTAGCTGTTGCCCGCAACTTTGTCTGCATAGAATTCTTTTATCGCTATCCCGCAGGAGTTACGCAATTTTCCGGGATAAAAAGTAGCCTATGTGTTATTCCAGACTATAATCTATCTATGTTCCTAATTTTATCCAGATCGGTCCAGCCGTTCTGGCGTGAAAGAGTAACAAACATCCAAACATTCTCACAAACTTTCACATTTATAATATTAGTAGGATTTACATTTAAAATTTGTTTTGAACAGTTCAGTGAAGGAATCAATCTGTACCGAGCCCGCGTGGGAACTACAGCCCAAGCCTTATCTTTACTTTATTTTTTAACCCTTATTTTCTTCCTCACAATAAGAAAAACACCAAAACCTCGGCCATAACACGATCACATATAAAAGTCGGCCTCGCTGGCACTCGGCCTCCGGCGCCAACTCGACCAGGCACCAGTACCGTACCAGGCGTGGGGTCCCCGGGCGCGGGCGCCGCGGCCTGCGGCAGGTCGCACACGCTGTGCGACAGGAACTGCCGCGTGAGGTACTGGTGCGCCAGCTGCAGCGCCGAGCGGGCCGGCGCAGGCGCCAGGCTCATGCGCTCCTGCGCAACACACACATACACAAGTGTCTGACAATTGTTCTACAATGTTTCAGGAGCGTGGCTGGCACGAGTAGGTATAGGCTACCCATCTCTTTCTTACTGTTCGTTCTAGGAAAACACGGTTAGTCTACTCGTGCGCCACACAGCTCTCAGCTCTCGCATTCTCTTGTATGGGAGCGTTCAAGTATTATGTAACGCAATGTTTGAAGATTTTTGACCCTGCCCCCCCCCCCCTCCCCCCCCCCAGCTCTGTAACGCGCCGTAACGTTTTTTGTACCCCCCTCCCACTCTCTAAGCGTTGCGTAACACTCAAGTGACCATAAATAACACAAGAGATGTTTAACCCGCAGTCCCGCATGTATTTTGTTGAATTGGCAGTTTTAATTCCCAATTTTTTTATTTAAAAAACGAATCAATGTTACGTAACGTGTTGTAATAAAGACCCCCTCCCGCCCCTGTAACGCGTCGTAACGTTATACACCACCCCTCCCCCCCCCCCCCCAAACTGCGTTGCGTAATACTTGAACGCCCCCTACTCGCCGTGCGTGGTTGGGTATGTTTGATTGCACAGAAGCATCTAAGGTTATTCATCGTAATTAACGATTCAAAATTAAGTCTTGAAGCGACAAGTTAACGAAACATCACATCAACTATGCAATGCGCGCGGGCTCGAATACGTTCCCGCTCGCACACTCGCTATCTATCTCGCTCGGCGGACCGACACGGACCCGAGCATCTCCGAACGCGGCGCGCGGTCCCTATAAAACCGCAGCAGCCGCCGGACTATCATCATTCGCTAGCCAGCGGTCAAGCTGGAGAGAAGGCCTCTGCCATCCTCCAGTGGAAACCGATCAAGTGAGTGGAGTGAGAACGCCGCTGCGGTCCACTCCAAAACTCATATGGTGATGCTTTTACTTAGCTAGGGTATTCGATTAGAGTAAGACTTAACTTGTTTTGTAAGTTTACTTAATAAACCTTCTGTGTGTACTTCTTGGCGCCTCATTTCACCCTATACAGTCTTCTATTTAAACTAATATTTTGACAAATAAAAATAAAAATAAATAATAATAAGTCTCCTTCATTTTTTGGTAGGACACAACCTCAAACTTCTTAATTTGCTGAATATAACATCTCCTTGATCTCCTTTTCCTTCTCCTTCTCTATTAATCTACATACAATATACTTAAGTTAGTGGATCTATGGACACCAGAAAACCCCTTTCGTCACAAAATGCTGTCTAAACCTATTAAGAGAAATAAGCACTAACCTTCTCTGACATGGTCTTGAGTATGTTCTCTACAAAGAAGTCCTTGAGCCAGGACCACTCCGACTTGGTGAGATAGTCGTACACATCGAACTCGTCCAGCAGGAGGGTGTTCTCCACGCGGTGCACCATCATGCTCACCTGCACAACAGCACACGTTATCCCCTCATCATCAGCTCAGCCATTGAGCCCGGTCTTGGCCGCTACGCGCAAACCATAGCTCCATCTAGCCGGGGGGCGTTCCCAACTACGTCCATCAAAATGTGGTCTACAAGTCTCCACTCCAGAACTACCCCACCCCAGATGTCATTAGTTCTACGACTAATGTGGGTAGAATGTATCAGTTGCTACTCTTCCCACGCTGGTGGTAAGGCCATCGAGGTAATGGGCAAAAAGCCATCACTATTTTGATTCCCCTTTCCACCTATACGCCCAAAATCATGCTAAACATGGCCTTTAGGTCTTGTTAACTAACTCCCTTATTCATAAACGCTCTATAGGCCTCTTCTAACTTAGCAATCGTTTGTCCTTATCTATGAAAGGTAAATGTCAAAGTTACAGATAAGGACAAACGATTGCTAAGTTAGCAGAGGCCTATAGAGCGTTTATGAATAAGGGGGTTAGGCTCTGTTTATCCCGTAAGGAATAAAGACGTGATTTATGTACGCATATAGTACCTATTAGTGATGTAACTAATGTCATTTTTTAAACATTCGCGAATGCGAATGCGAATGCAAATGTCTGCTACTGACATTCGCGGATGCGAATGCGAATGCGAATGTAGAAGAAGTGTTCAAATTTTTTTATTAAGAAAAATAATAATTAAGCTTCATTGCCCAAAGTAAAATAATGAATAAATAATACCAAATGATAAAGTGAAGACTGTTAATGTGCTTATGAGCTAAAGTTACTTTTTCTTGCATTAAAAACATAAGAAATGAATGGGTTTTTCGATTGTATTAACCTACCATTATCTTCAAATTGTTTTTTTCTGATATTCATATTCGCAAAACATTCGCAGAAATTTTGCGGATGCGAATGCAAATACGAATATCCAAAAATATGCGAATATCCGCGAATGCGAATGCGAATATTCGTTACATCACTAGTACCTATCAACATTGTATTCGAGGTAGCAGAGCAGTAAGGTAAATGCTTATGTCTTGTGGATTGTGGGGTATACTCACGGTCCCAGTTGGCTGGTAGGGCAGTTTGAGCAGCTTCTTTATGCACTCGGCGCCAGCAATCACGTCCACGGAACCCACGCAGTCCGGGAACATGTGCGCCATGCGGAAGCTGCCACAGACAAATAACAATAAACCTAAACGTGTTCTTGTGTGGAGATCGGACTCGGCCAACGTAGTGTAGGACGCCCTCCGGCCAGGTGGGATGACGATCTGCGAAAGGCTGCAGGCAGATGCTGGATGCGTCAAGCTGAAGACAGGGCGCTATGGCGCTCATTAGGGGAGGCCTATGTCCAGCAGTGGACTAATATAGGCTGATGATGATGATGATGAATCTAGCTTTACACTGCGTCCACGTTGGTCGACGTTGGAGCGAAAAAAGTGGTAATCCCTACTAATATTGTAAACTCTGTCTGTCTGTTTACCTTTTCACGCTTAAACCGCTGAATTTGGTAAACAGATAGTTTCGGTTCCTGGGAAGGACACAGGATAGTTTTTATCACCCATTGCCCATTTTTGTAATTTTCATATTTACTTTTTTTTTAATTTAAAGCAAACAAGCAAAATTTCGAAACTTTATTTTGCAAATAGGCTGCCAAGGGCTCTTTTACATGTCTATTTTTTAAACTACCAGCTCTTTTGGAAAAACCAACAATGCGAAGAAGAATTTGCTGCAAGAAACTTGGCAGAAAGTTTTTTTTTTCAAAATAAGATAAATTTACTACAATACTTAACTTCTACTTAACTTATAATACATTTACAAAAGAGATGTATAAGGTCCCCAAGTTAAGTAGGTACCTTAAATTATATTAGTCCATAGTAGAGATGTATAAATTCTTTAGTGGTCAAAGTAAAACAAAATATGAGAAGAAAGAAAAAAAACTAATAAGCATAATTTGAGTTCAATGGAGGTGTACGTAAAGTGTAAGCACTTTTTCCCAAAAATGGAAGGATATTTATGAAAATTTAAAATTTTTATTTGTACTGGTCACACTCCACATTGTCATAAAAAAACTTCTTTTTTTTACCTGGACAATCCTGTACTGCCAGCCAGTATCTGTTTGAGCCCATAGGAGTCCGATGCCGCTCCCCAGTTGGAGGGGGGCAGGTTCAAGTCTGTGTTGCATTGCAGCCGGGAGTAGCTCACAGGGCTCGGGAAGGCCGTGTATTTGACTACAGCTGTGGATTTGATGCCTGGAGATGGGCTACGATCCTGGAAGAGAGTTAATAGTTTCATTGATTCACTTTTTTTTTTGGTAGAGAGAGAGACGGAGCTTACTGGTTGCTGTTTTTAGGTGGTTTTTAGTTGCAGATGCTAACCAACTAACCTAAGCAAATAATCAATTTTTTTTAATAGTGTAGCTTAAGCTTGAAGCTGCAATAAAATATGAATAACAAATTAAGGGGATAAGAAAATAGGGAGAGCATGAAAAAAAATACTATGGAAAGTTCTAGCATTTGTGCTTCAACCGGCTTTTGGCCTTGAGTTTGATCTAATGTTTTGAATGTACATGATGAAATTACAATTATAATTCAGTACTCGAGAAGGTAGGATAAAACTAGAAATTCATTCTCAATGCGATTCTTTACCTTCGTGCGTTTGTGTTCATTATTCTCGCCTTCGTCCTCCATTTTCGTAGATCAAAATAACCGGCAACTATTCACGTCTCGTGCAGGAATAAATTAAAATTATCGTGGGTTTAGAAATATTTCACAAACAATATTTTCTCGGCTAGTGGGGTACGCTTGGAACATGAAGCGAAAATGAAGTTCGTAAGTTTTGATTCCTTTGTAGTTTTCACTTTTCTAACACTTTTTCGTAATTTTTTATCTCTATCGTTTATGAGTATTCGTGAAGTTAGACAGAGAAACTACAAATTTTAGAAGCAAAAGTGAGAATACATGGTAACTGTAACTCATGACTTTTGACAGCTAGACGACAGCTGATTTAGTTTTTTATAACTATCTTTTTTGACATAGATTTTCAGACTCATAGTGCCGCTGCTAAGAGTTAATTTCATTTTAATTTTAAGAATAAAATAAATAGTTAAAAATTCATAGCAACTTTTTAGATCAAATATGAAGCTTAGCAAAAATAGAAAATTACTTTTTAATTACGTTTCAATTGAAAATTGAATCATGTTTTTTGTTGTTTTTCTTTGTTGTTTATAGATAGTAACACCAATTTTGCAGACGACGCCGGCATCCGCCATTTTCTCTTTACTTTGCTATTTGCTTGAACGCGAGAGTGAGTTTAACTAATTTCTTCGTAGAAATTGGGAATTCTTCTACAATTCCAGCGAATTAACGTGTGCTTCTGTGTTCCCTGTGATTAGTTTACTGGTAAGTGGATTATTTATTACTTAAATATCTCACGGGTTAAAAAAGCGTGTGATATTTGCGTAAAATTATATTGCAAAGCTTGCAAATTGAATAAAATTGTGTTCCATGGGTAGAATCAGCTTAGGCAGGTATTCAGCACGTCTAAGAATACCAACAAACTAACAACTCTAGTTTTAGAATCGTACATTATTGATTTTTGCTTGATGTGGACGTTACCAATTTTATAACCATTCTCTTAGAGGGAAGAAGGTAGCTTAATCGTAAATATCATAATATTTACTACACTCAATGCTCATTTGAGATCGATATAACTTTTTGACTTTTATCGATTCTTTCCGACTGCGCATTTTAGTATCTAAATATAGGTAACTAGCTGTTGCCCGCAACTTCGTCTACATATAATTCGTTTATCGCTTTCCCGCGGGAATCACGCAATTTTCAGGGATAAAAAGTAGCCTATGTGTTATTCCCGACTATAATCTATCTATGTTCCAAATTTCATCCAGATCTGTCCAGCCGCTCTGGCGTGAAAGAGTAACAAACATCCAAACATACTCACAAACTTTCACATTTATAATATTAGTAGGATAGGATTAGTGAGATTAAGCACCCGGATATTCTGTTCATTGATGATTTAAATACCATCGCAGATCGAAGATGGCAAACCGAAGACCTCAAGATGGCAGGCGTCGCATGGACTTCCATGGCGGCGACCGTGGGAAGAACTTTGGTCGTTCCGGCTTGTCTCCGTGGCAAGGCGCAGGGCCCAGTGGTGGGCTCCCCAACCTGCTGCCTCTTTCTGGAGTGCCCACCGAGGCCACTCTAGCTCTAGCCAGCAACATCATTAATCTGCTGCAACCCAGGCAGAATCCGGTCCCTTCATTACTGGACATGCCAATCAGACGAGACTTTGGCCCTGATATGGGCCGGTATGACCGTGGTTATGGACCCAACAGGGTAAGTTTCAAAAGCAGTCAATTACTTCTAAATTATGGACTCGACATGGTTGCTTCCTCTAAATTGTTCACATCTACCCATAGATTGTACATGATTCTAAGTCTGTTTCATGCATGTTTGTGTATTTCAGAATTTTCAGTTTTCTCTTGGTGTGTAGTGCACACCATTTCTCACTTCCCAAAAAACAAAACTTATAAGACAGTTTAATTTGCAGCAACTGCTGAGACCCCGACTGCTTTCGCACTAACACTGACTTGTACTCATTCCCTAGATGGGCAATCAGGGTAATTTCCGGCGTACGGGGAATTACAACAGTCGCACGGGTGAGCGTATCAACAACAATCGTAAGCCGTTCAGGCCCAATGACGGCCGCCACCAGCACAAGAATTCCCCGAAAAAGGAAGCCGATTCCAAGGCTAAACCTGCCAAGGAGAGGTAAGGACCCGCTTCCTTCCGGTGTTTCCCACCGTGACACCGCACTTCTTGCCGTACGACTCCTTGGCAGTCCTGCCAAGCCATGTGCGTTCACCTGGCATTAACGTTAGCCTAATTGGCAAGACAACACTCTGTGCCTCCTCCAGAGGTGCACAAATTTCTTAAATACTTCTGAATTATGGAGCAAATTGGACACAAACTTCTATCACGTCTTCACCATGGACAGGCATGCTGTCTGGTTGGCTCTATTCTGAGCTGCTTTTTTCTCGCGTCTTCACAAACTTCTTTATGAAGACACTAGAAAAAATGTGAGGCATTTTCAGCGACTTGAACTTTTAATGCAGACAATTCACTCTTCCTTACAAAAACTGTTTTTTGTTTTTAGTTGGGTATGTCATTGTTTTTTTTACTCATCTTAAAACTACTCGTCAATCTTTTGATGCTTACAGAAGGAACATTTCATACATACAGTTTCTCAATCCCTTCATGTATCTGTATTATCTTCCTGGATCCAATTCCCAAAGGATCTGTCTACAAAATTATTTAACTTATCAATACTTACTTAATCTTAGTATTGAGGAGTTATTTTAACTGGCTGTGTTGCTAACCGTCCAAGTTTGCTACAGTGAACAAGAAAAGGATGACAAGTCAGATGTCAAGGATGAGAAAGACGAGACCAAGAAGGAGACTCCGAAGACTCGTTATGATGACATCGACTCTCAGCTGCTTCGTTGCCACATCTGCCATAAGAGCATGTGGGATGGGCGCTCATTCGAGAACCATCTCAGTGGAAGAGCTCATGCCATTATGATGCAGAAGACTGCGGAGAGTTATGCTCTAACTGCTGATACTATGCGGCAGGAGTACAAGGTAAGTTAAATTATTGTTGATATGTGTTGACATTGACATATAGATTAGACATTAGACTGTCCATATTATTGTAATATACATACCGACCCATTACCGACCTCCATCAGGCAATCTGCCTCCGTGGCGTTGTTCAAGGAGAGCTTGAGGAAGACTTTTTTTGTGATTTGCCTCCGTTTCTTTATATTTGTACAATAAAGCATTTACTTACTTTCTTAATACTATCCATATCACGAAATATTGATGCGTATCGCAGCAAATCCGTCTGTTTTGAAATCTATTGACGATCCTGACCAGTATCACAATATTGGATTAAAATCCACGGCAATATTAACCCATTCTGTTAGACAATGAACTATGTGTTAAGGTGTGCGTTTGTTTCAGATCCGCGAGATGAAGCGTACGCGCAAGTCGGGGCAGCAGCCGGCGCGCGACTTCTACTGCGCCATGTGCGACATGTACGCCGGCGACGGCGCCGCGCACCGCACCACCGTCGGCCACCGCAAGCTGAAGGTTTTTTTTTTTTTTTAAATGAAGATAACATGCAATCAGTCCTCGGACTATAAGCAGTTGTTTGGGTAAACTAGTATCGGTTTTGGCGTTCCCTCCCACTGTCAGGTCGCCTTCATGAATCACTTGGCACAAGATTGTCCCACGTGTGTAGTCTTTGCAGTCGTCTCACTTTTAAGGGCTCCCTAAGCTCAAGCGCCAGTCTATTTAGATGATTTGCAACTCTATCCTTGTTAGCGCTTGTTAGGTTGCTTATCTCCTCCTTGACTGTAGGAATACTGAGGTGTTTGTGAATTTCATCCATTCTGCTGAACTATGGAGCGTTCGCTATACCTTTAAGTACTCCATTTTGGAATCTTTGGAGTATTTGAAGGTTAATAACGCGAACAATACAATACAAATACTCTTTATTGAACACCACAAATCAGTACAAAACAATACAGAAACAAAGAACAAAGCGAACGTTTGTGAAGACGGATGGATGTCACGATGTGAGTGTGTTTTGTTCCTTCACGCTGAAACTACTGGAGGGATTTGGATAAGATTTGGGAGGGAGACATCTGGTATTCTAGATTAACAGATAGGTTATTTTTTATCCCGGAGAATAGCATAGTTCATGTGGGATAGCGGTAAACATGTCAAAGGTCGTAGCTGCCTAGAGTCTCGGCGTAGAGAGGAAGTACTTCTAGCGCAAATTTTGATTTTGCACGGACGAAGTCGCAGGTGAAAGCTAGAAAGCTAGCTCGAAAATCAATAACACGACGTCACGTGCTGGAAACCTGTGTATCTCTTTTGTTCTCAAGCGTTTGAGATTACGGTGCAAAAGAGACATGCATAGTCAAGTGTAATAATATGTGTCTAGTGAAAGTTTCAAAAATAAGTACCATACACTCTTACACCGGCGTAATAAGGTCGTGGGACATATTTTTGAGGAGTTCGTATCGATACTTATTTTTGCACTCGACCGTACATTGTTATCAAAGCGCGGTCGAAACACGACTGAACCAAAACTGCACAATAGACGCGTCGTGCAGACTTTGGCTTCTGACAGTTTTTGAGCGTGATCGGGTGTCTAGTTGTTTATTGTACGTCAATTTTAACATTAACAGAAATACCTGCACCCGACCTGCACGTGCTGCCACAAGGAGATGCCCACGCGCATCGAACTGGACGAGCACAGGCTCAGCGCCGAGCATCTGCGCAACATACACGACAAGAACGAGCTCGTCACCAAGCCCAAGCCGGAAGGTGAGTGACCTTACACTATTGCCACCATGGATTTAGAATACACGTCCCCACAGAAAATACGTCTTTATCCCTTACTAGCGACCCGCCCCGGCTTCGCACGGTATATTGTGCATGTATTATACATAAAAACCTTCCTCTTGAATCACTATCTATTAAAAAAAACCGCATCAAAATCCGTTGGGTATTTTTGAAGATATAAGCATTCAAAGAGAGGGACAGAGAAAGCGACTTTATTTTATACTATGTAGTGATGATGTAGTGATGTGGTAGATATAGCCGAAGGTAACAACACCTAAAGGCTACGTTCAGCACGATTGTGGGCGTATAGGTGGAAAGAAGAATCAAAATAGTGATGGGTTGCTAGACTTGCTAGCCGCACGCCTAAAACATGATTTCTAAAATTTTCGACCGTTTTCTCTATGGGCTTTTACCATCTCCGGGGGAATAGAAGCAACTGGTACATTATATATTGGCGAAATCATCGTATCTATCGATGGGGCCATATTAAAAAAGAAGAAGCTTTGTTCCTTTCGTTTGAGACACTAGTTTCACACGGTTTCATAGCGCGCAACGATCTTGCAAAATCTGGAACGAGCTTCCCGCTGAGGTCTTCCCATCGAGTTACGACCTGGGTGCCTTTAAGAGGCGAGTGTACAATTTTCTGCAGGGCCGACAACGCACTGGCATCGCGTAAAGCGCTGCGGGTGTCTATGGACAGTGGTGATCATTTACCATCAGGTGACCCACTACGTTTGTCTGGCCTCTCTAACATAAAAAAAAAAAAAGTAAAATTTTATTTAATTGAAATTGTGGTTAACGAACACCTGTTTGGCAATATAGCCTCAGATGTGAGAAACATTTTCCTTTAGAGATGCTTCAGAGTTAGTTCAGCTTGATTGAAAGGGCCAATTATGCGCCCACAGTGATGGTGATATCGACGCTGACGATGGAGCAGTCGTACCTGCGAGAGGATCGCGAGCGTCGCAAGCCCGCCGAGGACAAGGACAAGCCGCGAGACACGGACGCCAACGAGGTATACCTCTCTCACTCTCTCGAATGACTTTCTGCCAAGTTTCTTGTGGCGCATTCTTGTTGGCAATGATGGTCTTTCCGAATGCGCTGGTAGTTTCAAAAAGACATGTAAAAGAGCCCTTGGCGGTCAATTTGCAAAAATAAGTTTTCATGGAGGTGAGCGTTTTCCAAAAAAAAGTCACATGTACATTTTTTCTAGAATTTGAATATTTTGGGTTTTTGTTCCTCAGAATCTTTTACCCTATCTACTCTCATACAAGAAAATAATAATATGTGTCCCAGATTTTACTATGGATTTTTTCCTGTTCGTCACGTTCCATACATACCTATATATAAAAAGTGACGAACTGGAATGGAAATTTTGGGACACATATTTTCTTGTTTAAGGATCGATAGGGTAAACGATTCTGAGTAAGAAAAACCCAAAATAGTTAAATTTTGGAAAAAATTATAATGTGAACTTTTTTTTGGAAACACTCATGTGTAAGTGTAGATGTGGTCTAAAGCCTGTATGTCTAGTAACATCCCTTCACCATAGATTTGAAGATGGCCAGGCATTCTCAGAAGTTGAAGTTTGTTGTGTACTGTTCTGTTCATACTGGTAGCAATTAATTTGAGAGAAAGGGACGGTATCATACAACCTTTGAATTTTAGTGAAGTTCCCTGATCATAGTGTTTGTAGAACAGACGAAGACAGAGAATTCCACTCCTTACATGCCAGAATAATAAAAGACTAGTGTAAACGCTTTGTTCCAATTTTTGCGATGTAGACCTTTATTTTCCAGGATGAAAAGACTGAACTGAAGAAGGAGCCTTCGGATGGAGATGAGGCCGCGGAGAAGCCCGAGAAGGTGGAGTCTCTTGACAATGAGAACACCATCCTGGATTACAAGGAGGGAGATGATCTGTCCCACGTCACTCCGGACATGGTGCCGGCTTACAGGTTAGAAATGACATATTACAATACAAAAATATAATGTGTTTTTAATTTTCTTACCTATAATTGACTCTCAATTTAAAAAAAAAAAACAAAGACAAACAAAGAAATGAAGAAAGTCGATTTCTTTCAATCATTAAAATTTTATCTTCATAAATCTTGTTTATTGTATTTTCCTTAATAACGTACTAATTATATTGTAAATGCGAAAGTAACTCTGTCTGTCTGTTACGCTTTCACGCCTAAACCACTGAACGGATTTTATTTTTAATACCGAGATAGAGATGTGCACCCCGCCGGTCTTTAACTATAGTTCTTCCAATCATTAAGTTTCTCGATGACAGCTCCCGTAGAATGTAACTGCGCTTTTTACGCAAAAAATAACTTTTAAATGCGAGGTATAAAAAATATGACAACTGCCTAATTTTGTTCCTTGATCTCATATAATATTCATCTAAGACAAATTGAGTCCATATATGCAGTGATATTTTTTTAAAGTGCGATAAACAATAAACATTTTCATAAAGTTACATTCTATGGGATTAATCATTGTAATTGTAATCCCATAGAATGTAACTTTATGAAAACGTTTATTGTTTATCGCACTTTAAAAAAATATCAATGCATATATGGACTCAATTTGTCTTAGATGAATATTATATGAGATCAAGGAACAAAATTAGGCAGTTGTCATATTTTTTATACCTCGCATTTAAAAGTTAATTTTTGCGTAAAAAGCGCAGTTACATTCTACGGGAGCTGTCATCGAGAAACTTAATGATTGGAAGAACTATAGTGTAATATTTTCCATTCTGTAACTATTTTTTTTTGTGTAACCTTTTTCGTGTAAATCAGACAACCAGTGCACCTCGAACCTTATTTTATTGTATCTCCCTCGGCCAGTTCCTATAGCAGGCTAAATTAGTATCGTCGTTACAGCACGGAGCGCGGCGTGGGCGCGTCGTTCCTGACGCCGTTCCGCTGCGTGCAGTGCCGCCTCTGCCGCAAGCTGCTGGACGGGCCCGAGACGGCCGACGTGCACCTGCGCACCTGGCGGCATCATCAGCTGTTCGCGCGCCTGCTCACCCAGGCGCCGCGCGACAAGGCACAGCCCGACGCGGAGCAGGTCGGTATCAACTGACTGAATTAAAATAGTGATGGCTTGCTAGCCGCTCTTGGGGGTTTTACCTTCTGCGCGGGAAGAGAAGCAATTGGTACTTTCTGTGCTTTTTCTTTGCTCCCAGACCAGCATGAAATGAGCGTGCTCTATTCTTAAAGAGCTGGCAACATCAGTAACCCTCCTATAGTGTCATGGGCGGCGATGATTGCTGATGGTTCTGCCAAGTTTCTTGCGGCGCATTCTTCTTGGCTAAAATATAAACTTAAAGGAGTCCTTGGTGGTCTATTTGTAAAACGTACCTTTTTATTTTGATTTCGTTCATCAGGTGACCCACACGTAAAAAAATACACTATCTAATCTAACTCGTCTTCATATTATCAGCTGCGATACCTCTGTATAGAGACCACAAAATAGATCTTTCAAAACTAATATTACCCCTGGGGTCAAAAGTAGGCACAAATATATCATCATCGTGTCAATCGAAAGACGTCCACTGCTGGACATAGGCCTCTTCCTCAGACCTCAGGTCTTGTGCTTTCCGCATCCACCGCGATCTTAATCAGGTCGGCGCTTCATCTTGTTGGAACCGTAAGAGCTGTAAGGTTACCGACATAGCCCGAAGCATTGCGAAACTGAAGAGGCAGGACTGATGACCGATGGGGTCAGAAGGTTCCCGAATGGCGTCCGCGGACCGGGGGACGAGCTGTCCGTAGGCCTCCAACAAGGCACATATCATTTCAATACAAATGGCAATATTTCCGTCATCTATGGTGTATCTGATATGTATGTTCAGTCAGCATCTGAAGTTGATAAACAGTCAAAGAGCTCAAAATTATCTATTTACCCTCTCATTACCTTCGCGATAGAATCGTGTGAATCGGTGTCGTTCGGATCGGTACCACCATCTTACTCGCTAATCCTGCCGTTAAGTAGCAGTGCTTGTACTGCTGTGTTCCGGTGTGGAGAGTAAGACAGCCGGGGAAATTACGGGCACAAGAGGCATTTCATCTTAGTCCTCTAGGTTGGCAACGCATCTGCAATCCCTCCGGGGTTGCGGATGTCTATGGGCAGTGGTGATCACTTACCATCAGGTGACCCACTTGCTTGTTGGCCTTCCTATTCAACGGATACACATAAACGGATAACTCACGTTAAAAAGTCGAGTGATGCTCGATATGTTTCGGACTATTTCGAAGTCCTTTTTCCAAGAGCGCTCGCCCCGGCGGCAGCGACACGAACACTGCGCGCCAGCGCTCTGCTCGCGCGGCTGTTCGACGCAACTGACAGCCACATGACATGTCGAGCATCACTCGACTTTTTAAACGTGAGTTATCCGTTTATGTGTAATTATGTCTTGGAATGTTCTTCAAATTGGCATTGTTCATTTTTTTTAAGCTGTGCTTTTAACACCTTTATTTGATAAAATGAACTATTTCAAGCAACTAATTTGAATATTATGCATTTACGTAGCTTTGTTAATTAATAATAAATATTTTTTCGCTGTTTGATAATTCGTGAATTAAGACAGAATCCCAATCGCCTTCGTTCGACTGGCTATAAAAAAACGGCTTTGTCTATGGTTTTGTCGATTTGACAGTGACACGTGACAGTTGCCATAGGTAAACTTTTTTTTTTTCATTTTTGTGGCAAACATTCGATGCTGGATTCTGTCTAAAAACCGGGTCGTTCGGTCAAACAAAGGTTCAAAGTACTTTTACAAAAATATTTGCAATCATAAAGTATTTTTGAAATCGGACAAGATAAATCGGATAAATGATGGTTTTCCTCGAAATGGTTTTCGAATTGGAGCATACTAAAAAAAATTAACAATGCCAATTGTAATAATGAACGTTTGACTCCAGACTGAGGAGGTCCAGGACAGCAACAAGCGCAGCATCAAGACCGAGGAGAGCGGCAACTGGAAGCGGCGCCGCACCTCCGTCGACAAGGACGACGCCGAGAACGGGCTCGACGAGCCGGAGCACGAGCCCGAGACCGACAAAGGCAAGTTGCTACTACCCCCATAGATTATAGACCGACCGCTTAAATGAGTCGGTAACGTTAGGATTAACCTTTTGTTTGTCTAGTCCCAGATCCTGACCAGAATTTAAACGTGTATATTTGTGTTTTTTTATTTATTTGAGACAAATGAGACAGTAAGGAACAGTGTGAAAGAGGATATAGTGACTAGGATAGAAAAAAGTATGCTTAGTTGGTTTGGGCATGTAAAGCGGATGGATGAAAGTAGACTAACTAAACAGATCTATATGGGGAGTGTGAATGGTTATGTTGGGAGGGGAAGGCCTAGACGGACGTTCCGAGACCAAATAGGAGACGTTTTGGAAAAAGGTCAGGTGAGGAGTACCCGAAACCGACGAGCATGTATGAAGAGATTGATGACTGTGGATGAAGCGAAAGAAATATGTCAGGATCGTAGCAAGTGGAACAAAGTAGTCTCTGCCTACCCCTATGGGAAAGAGGCGTGACGGTATGTATGTATGTAATGAGACAAAAATGCAGGTTTTTTTTATTCTGGCATACAAAAGGTTAAGGGGCCATTCAAGTATTACGTAAGCAGATTTTTCACAATTATTTAATAAAAATTATCTGCCCCCATATGAGACCAGCATTATTTGCAATTCATTGATTTACACACATCTGTTTTTGTCTCGCTGAAATAATGTGACATGATGGAACTGTCAATAGGTGTAGTTGGGAGTTCAAAGGTTTGTAATTTAGTTTAATTTTCCAGATACGGCGGCTCCGACGGAGACGAGCGCGGAGCCCGAGGCAGCCGGCGACGCCGACGCCGACCTGGAGATGCCGCCCGACGACGCGCTCGAGGACTGGGAGCAGTCCGTGGACGAGAATGAAGTCCTCAATGATGACAATGGTGAGTTGAGACCAGACCTTTAAAACGATATAATACCGGTAGGTATATGTCGTTTGTGTTTAAAATTTCGATCAAAAAATTCTATATTTATTTCTTCATTAACTTTTATCATATCACTAAGGAAAAGAAGATTAGATTAGATTAGATTAGATTTATTTATCACCCTTTTAAAAGTACAATTAAATGTCAAACATAAGTAATTCACAAAGGGATCGTCAATTGAAATAAAATAGTAATAATAATAATAATAATAATAACTGAAATCAAATTAAAACAAAATTGCAACAAACAAAAACAAAACAAGAACAAAGGTTAGTGACGTGATACAAAAAATAAGAAAACTTAAATGGAACTGGACTGGACATATAATGAGAACTAGCAAAGAAAAATGGACTAAGGATGTAATAGAGTGGTATCCGAGGAACGGGAAACGAAAACGAGGAGGTCAAGTCAAAAGATGGGAGGATGATTTGCCAAAGGGATGGAGAAGGTCTGCCAAGGATAGAGAGACATGGAAAAAATTGGGGGAGGCCTATGTCGACAGACAACCTGACAAATAATTATTTTGCTATGTAAATTATACTAGGTTTAAGAATACTACTGTTTTTATAAGAAGAGCATGTATGTTGGTCAGCGAATAAAGGCTTTTATTATTATTATTATTATAATCATATCACAACGGAAAGAAAACCATAACGTTATGAAACTGGTTATAACTACGCGCTGTTGCCGCTCCGTAGCGTAGGTAAACTTCGCGCACACGCACCGCACGGCGCGCCGGCCGGCGCAGGATTGCAATGTTGCCAGCTTTACATTTGCTTGTTCAACTACCGTTCGTGTCCGTACAGTGAAAAACTATCAAGTTATAATGGGTAGGTACTGTGGTGTTAAACAATATTGAGTATTGTGTTGTGCTGGATCGCTGGATGGAAAAAAAAGCTATTCGGTACTATAACGTTATGAAAATTGTTATGCAAAAATGTACACTAGACGCTGCTAAGTCTAGATAGCTAAAATTCCGGCTGAAGACTTTGTAGCATAGAAAGAACAAAAACCCCATGGTTTATGGAATACCAGTTGAAGTAAAAACATTTGTCCACAGACCAGGAAGAGACAGCTAATGGCAGCGAGGAGACGCCTGCACCAGTCAAGGAGAAGACTCCGCCCACGGTCAAGCTGGCCGAGCCCGCGCGCGCCTCGCCGCGCGTCACGCGCCGCCGCAACTAAACAACACAAACAAAAAGAGTCCAAAATGTTCAGTACATACTTTGCCCCGTCATACTGATAGACCCGGAGATAGTGACACAAATTACTGGTACAAAAGACCCAGTAATTTGTGTCACTCTCCCGGCCTATGATGTCTAGGTAAGACTGCGAAGCTATTATACGCCTGTATCATGAGTAACTTCCACCGATCAGATCACTAAGATGCACATATGCCAACTGAGCATAGTAGAATACAACACAATAGTTTATTTCTACAAACATGGTATTAAGATGTTTACAGAAAGTTTTTAGTGCTACATGTTTTGTCACAAACCGCGCGCTGTCTGTCTCGCTATTGGCAAAGTGCAAAGCGGGTGGAGGGGGTAGCCTAAACGATCACAGCGCTCGCTACGGCTAAAATTGACATTTTTGTCGCGGACTTGAGCTGTCAAATCCATATTGCAGTAAACATTTTCTAATCGTTTTTGAGATAAAAATATGGTCCTGGTAAGATTTGTTGTTGTGAATTGTAATAACACCAAGAAGAATAGCGACTGTAAATTTTACCAATTTCCAAGACCATGGTGGAAACGAGACCAAAGAAATAAGTGGATATTTGCCGTAAGAAAAAAAAAGTATGTTACCTAACCTCTAAAATTTCACTGAAAACAACAATTTTAATATTATTGGCAATAATGTTACTGACTACCATTGTCCAAAATTGTGTAATATAGTAAAATAACACAAGATTTCATTAATATTTTTCACAATATTTACTTACTTCTTGTTTGACAGCGGTGACAATATTGTCCATAATGGCCGCCTATCATGTGGCGCTGTCGTCGCGCTCGGTCCCAATAAACATTCCCGGAGCGGCAGCCTAGCGAAACTTCATAGTGGAAAAAGGGTGGATTTTGCGCTGAAATTAAGGTGACTCTTTTGGTCGCTTTCCTTGGAATCTCGCTGTCTTCATACAAATTAAAGATCGAAATGCGAAATTCTAGTATAAATGTAAATGTGCAACAAAAGTCATTGATCATCAAAACAATGTATGGTGAGTTCCGACTTTTAAAACGTAGTGATTATATACTTGTTGTGAAGTAGCAAGGTAATTGATAGACATTGGTTGAAGTTGGTGACAGAAGACACGGTGGTTGATCGCTTCACGGCCTTACCCATTTATAACTAACTACTGTAAGTAGTGTATGGAACATTTAATAGTGATGTATCACAGGGGAGCTACTCCGAAATTCAAACTTCATATACCGACTCCTCACTCTCCTATAAATGACTTAGTGTGAGGGGGACCGGCACGAATCGAACTTCGTATTTATATCCTCGAAGTAGGTTCTTGAGATTCGATTTCTGTATTTCATTAACAGTTAATAAGTACTTGAATCGAGATGCAGATGTAAGCATATTCAGCTTTATAAATTCTCGTTCAAGATATATTTATTGAAATAACTAGCACTGACTGGTTTTAACATTCACCTCTTAACTCGTGATGACGAGAGAACACAATAGTTGTGTTGAGTTTTTTTTTAAGGTAATTACGTCTTATAAATCGATGAACACCGGTGATCATCGTGCAGCCGGCTGCACGCACGAAAAAGTCGCACGTTCCGCGTGACGTCAGAGCTAGCAGTACAGCAGTTTTCATCAATGTTTCTTAATGACGTTATCACGTAAAACTATCGTCCGTAAACCGACTTTTTTACTTAGACATAAGACAACTCTGGCCACTTTGAATCACGGAAAGGGTGGACTCTCATTGAAGAGATGTGCAGAATCAACTCGTCTCAATTTCTTAATCTTCAATGAGGGGTTGAGGATAGCAGCCCACCCTTGTTTCTATTAAACCTTAGAAAAGGGAAATTTTTGCCAATAGTCAATTGTGACTGACCTTTCCATACTTCCATATTTTCTTTAACTACCTTTTCTAACTTCCTGTCTAGTACATAACATAACATAATTAAAAGAAATAAATTAGGTTGAAGTTATAGGCCTGGATAATCTTCGAGGTTTTGAGTTTGATTAAAGAAGAAAGCTTGAGGTACTCTATAGTTTCATAATTAACTTCGGAACATGAAGATTCTCGTAGCCACTAACTTTAATCATACTAGATAATTAAGATTTATTTTTAGAAAACAATTCTGAAGGATCTGGAGATGTATGTGTAGAATGTAGCTATTATAAAATGTATGTAGGTACGATTTTGAGTTTCAACAATATTCTATGTTTATCTACTCTTGCTAAAATAATGAATTAGTGTTCTATAAAATAACAAAGTAGCTGCTTCATTCAACGCATCTTCCCGTCGGCCGTCACACTTGAGACTATTATAGCATTTTGAACGCCAATCTCAGCTAAAGCCAGAGCAGAAGTGTAAAAGTGATTTTCATGCAGTGACACAAGATTCAAATTAGCTTTATTATTTAGCTCAGTTTGGGGTTCAAAGGATTAGCCTTTTCGACGCCAAAGACACATAATATCAGCACCGCAGGTTCAACGCCGACAACCTGTATATACGTTCATTACTTCAATGCAAAAGCAACATATGTTCAATTGGGTTTAGATTCAATTTAAGGCATCGCAATAAAGAAGTCTGGCGTATGGGTGACGTCTCTTGTATTTGACGTGGCGGCGAAAAGGTTAAATCCCACAAACGTATGAATAAGCGGTTGACGAAGAAGAAAATGCATTGTATAAAAGGAAAGTAGGTACTTAGTACTTATGTTGTAAAGCGCTTGGTTGACAAAAATGCTATTGATTAATCACAGTCATTGCTGGTGAGCATAATGTTTTCCTATTTCATAAATCTGTCTCTTTAAATTGCGTTCTCATGAAGTAACTAGTAGATAGATGGTTTAGAATTAAGAGATCTTTCAATGTGAACATTATATTTAATCTAATACATACAACTTGTCAATTATTGGGTGTTTCATTGATAAACATATTCCCTGAACCCTTCTGTAGCTCTCTACTGTTGTACCTCCAACTACAGTGGCCATCAGATCAGATACATCGGAGCTACTAACTTGTTACAGACGTACCCCTTTATTTATAAACTATAGGCTTCAGCTAACTTAGCAATAGTATGTCCTTATTGAATAAAGGTTTGTTAGATAATTTTCTCGAAATCGTTTTTTTTTGTAATAGCAAAATTTCCATTCGCCTTTATTCCCGAATGCTTTTCTCCCAATATGGTTAAAATGGTTATTACTGAAACTTATTTTCACAGTAGCGATTTTTGTGTCGCATTCTTTCACAATCACGTTTTTACCCGATTCCAATAGACACAGAAACTGTGGTGATGAAACTGGTATCACAGAGCTCCTTATGTATTGCACTTCTAATTGTCAAAGTGCTTTAGGAATAGGAAACAATAATCAAACATTTTTAGCCACTTTTTCATTTTATTTAAGAATAAAAATATCTAGTTTTTAACTTACAATAGGTACTTAAAACTTTCAATTCACTATAAATTAATCAGTAATGAAATGAATGCATTGGTTTATCATTTATCAGTACTATTCTGCTGTTAGATGATCCGAACAGAGCTATTTCTTTTTCATTAACTTTAATAGCATTTTAGTGTCGTTGATTTGCGTTTTTTGCCTTTTCTTCTGCTTTTCCACCGGTTTCTGCTTAGGTTGAATCGGTTTTTTACTTTCTTTCGCGACCAAAGATTTCGCAAATCTCAGTTGCTTTTTACTCTCACTAGTTTTGAGTTCTACGAGATCGGTGTTGGTCGTGGCAAGCTCTTTTATCATTGAAGCCTTTTTACCCGTTGTTGCCGGGCTTATCACCGTCTGATTCTTCTTTTTCGTGATTTTTCCCGCGATTTTGGACTCATTTTTCTCCGCCTTAGAAAGCTTGTTTAGCATTTTTAACTTATTCTTGCCGAATTTCACCATACTGGCTGTGTATAATAATGCTTGGTTTATGTATAAAAGACAACACAAAACAATAAAATTATGCTTACGGTTTTTCGACAAAACACACGTGAAAATGAGATTTTTGTTTACCGTTTCTGACATTGACACTTGACATTGACAGTCTGCAGATGACATTTGCGGGGTTGTCGCGTAAAGCACCAGGAGTTGCCAAAGTAAAAAACGATTACGGAAAACAGGCCTTCATTACTTTATTTTTATAATTATTTAATATTTAATTATTGTTTTCGTACAGTTCATAAATATTTGAATATTGACTTATTACAATGAAACATTTAGGTTCAAATTAAAAATAGCTTGTATTTGGCATTAGTAATTCGAACAGCTATTTAAATAATTTAAAGCAATCTATAGTGAAAATCTGCATCAGGGCAGCAATAAGAGGTTAAAAATAATACGTCAGTTTTCTTTAACAATTTATTATTGTCATACTGCGTTCATCCTGCGAGGAGTACATCAGATGCAACACAAACGGCGACACATATAACATTACACTTAATATAGTAATTGAATTACATGTATTGAAAAAGTTCAAATAAAAAGTATCTAGAGTGTTGAAATAACAAGTGGATACAACTTTGCTTGTACTATGGAACTTGAAAACCAATTTTTTTTGGGTTACTAACAACTGTCACAGCGTAAACATCACAGAGTTAGACCTATAATGTGTGATCATAGTACTAAAAAATACATTTAATTTAAACAAATTACGAAAAGACGTTAACATAATTTATGCTTGTACGATTATTATAATTGAATCATTTAGTGCATATTATTTTATTGAAGATACTTAGATCAAATCTTCTTTTCTAAACCATATTCTAGACATTTACAATAAAGTGATAATCGTATTTTTGTCTAAAATATAATCTCACGGTAAAATCTAGTTAAAAATGAGCAAATAAATGCATTCAAAATCTTAAGCGTAAATGTTACTTTAATTAAAATAAAAAATTTACCTTCAATTAAAAATTAAGGCAAGTATTTTGGAATGTTCAGTATGTTTTTTCTTCTTTATATACAAAATTACAAACGAAATAATCTATCAAAAAGCATAAAAAGCATTTAAAAAATCAATATATGTACTTATAATGAACCTAGTTACTTATTCTAATTTTATAACACAAATTATTTAAGCGCTCGAACTGAGTCTTTGGGAATGCTTAAAAAAAGAGCACAGCCATAAAAAAAAACTAAAATCATATTTTGATAAAATAAAACATATACCAACACTCATTGTATTCGGGGCTGATATTAATCAGCTGTCATTGAACCATACATATCCCATATTTGGACAAATATTACTGCTACAAACTACATTCCTATACTTGCAGACAATTTTTTTTTATCCGAACGCATGTAATATTTCGCTCTAAAGAAAAGAACTTACTCTGCCTCTATACTGCTGTCTGTTGATATTCAGCATTGGTATTATTACTAATTCGCTACTAAACATTTTCTATTTCTGATATGCCCCTACCAAGCTTCTCGTCTATAATATAGCCTTCAAACCCGATTACTTTGATTTCACAAAAATGGTGTCAAATGTATAAATTGCCTGCAAGTAGGTACCCATACCAACAGTTCTCATATAACAGAGATACATATAAAAGCTACTAGTTATAATACATAATGTATTGTCATTTTCGAGGTCATAAAAATAAATAAAGCGTGGTATGAGATTCTTAAACATATTTTTTCGTATGCTTCACAAGCTTTTCCATTTAAAGGTAAAACATTTAATTAATATGACTAAATATATAGAGGGCGCTGTATCGGTATTATCGGCAGTTCAATTAGTTCCAACGCAATTCCTCAACATGTCGCATAGTCAAATTAATGGTTTACCTTTACATTCCGTTCTTAAAATTACAGTGGAATTAATGGATGTTAAATAAATTACGTGGAACATTATAAAATAGAATTCTATTAGATGATGGTCCCAATAGATTCTACTAAAACCTCTAATATATGAGTAGTTTCGAAACGAAGTGTTCGTGTTCCAAATATGAAGATAATCGTCGGACATCAAAGAAAACCAAAGCAAATGTAAATACTACATTAATAATTATATATGAAAAGGTACTTTACCTCATGAATTTGAAATTTCCAACCTTTATATCATTTAAAGCAAAATTTAATTCCAAATACATTAGACAACAGTCAACAGGACTTGCATAAATGGCTAATATAAAACACCTCTGCTAAAGGTGATAGCATACAGACCGACAGTAAAGAGTACTAAACGAGGGCGCTGCTTTTTTTACATTGTCGTGATTGGCAAATGATTCTACATTATGAAAATATTTAATTCCTCTTTTAATCTTCTCTTACATGTCGGCTTGTAAGTGTTCGTATATTCAATAAACAATATAAAAGCACATATATGGCCGTTTTCACTATCTTAAACATTTCTAAAACGCTGGCAACACTGAGTATATTTTTTACACTGGCAAGACAGATATTACCAGAGACAAGACAACGGAAACGGCCTTATTTATTTGGAAGCCTAAGCTATTAGTGATTTTGTTGTTTTCGAAATTCTCTTTTTTTTTGAAAATTTACATACATTGGGGTATAAATCCAACTCCAGAATTTATGAGATTGGGGTGGTCGGATATGTGAGCGAGTTCCACGAGTTTCGATAAGCCGTTCACTGCAAAAAAGAATAAAATGATTTAATAAAAGCTTTATTAATAAATTTTGGTATATTTTTGATCGAATAAGTAGGTATCTCACCTTCATCTTCGGCCGGACTGCCATCGTTAGCTTTTGAATTAAATGCGTTGCTGCAGCTGTAAAATAAACAAAAAATAAATACTCAGCAACTTCTTTAAACGGAACCAGTTACGAGGGCTCCACTCATTTCACAAATCTACATTTATTTTTATCATTATAGTGAAGTAGTTCCAAGGAACACTTTCGATTTAAAGTATAACTATAATTGTGTATGATAGGCTACATGTGTGGTATATGGCGTGTGTCGTGTGTCGTGTGTCTGTGGCGTGTGGTACTGACTGGTGAGCGATGAGAGTCCGCGGACGCGCGTGCGCGGCGCCAGCAGCAGCAGGTAGACGGGCACGGCGGTGAGGATCATCAGGCAGCCCACGCCGGTCTCCGCCGGGGACGCCACCGCCGGCACCGCCACCACCAGCACCGTGCAGATTATGTAGATTACTGCAAAGAAATATACCTCATTCCATACCCCAATCAATATTTATACCTCCTGCAGGATCCTTTCGGATCGCTGCCACCATTTTACTCGCTAATCCTGCCACAACTGCGCTTGCACTGCTGTGTTCCAGCGTGGATAGTAAGACAACCCATGGCATTACTGGCGCATGAGGTATTCCATCTATCCTCTTTATCAAAACAATTCGGAGCCAGCGGTAAACGCACCAATAAAGGCATACATGAAGCATACACTACACTACCAAGCCTTGCGCCTGACTCAGACACTGACTACACTCCACGCTACACGTCAATCAAAGGCGACTTGCACGATTTTTTCCTAGCGATGTTCTACATCTGTAAGGCTGGTTTTAGTGTCACACTGACCGTCAGCCCTGACACGCTAATAGGTATGATGTTGAAGGAGCATTTTAGAATAACGCTGAGCGGTGAGCGCTGACGATCGAACCTGCAGTGAGCGTTTTAGTATCGAGCGGAGCACACGTATCGGCGAGGTACAGTGTCGGCGAGTCGCGATGTGAATATGTAGTACAGGGCAATCATTATTACCTATTAAAAGCGACAGCATTGTTGGTGTCTGCACCTCGCGGCGGTCGGCAGGACACTAAAACGATTCGCACGACGGTCGGTCCTGATCAGCTACGCGCCGGTGGTTCTGTCGTCCATCCGAAATTTAGTCCTCTAAGTTTCTGACGGACATGCCGATACTTCATTGCTATAACTTACTGGGGAAGAACAAGTTGACTTTGATGGGTCTCTCCAGGTCCGGCTTTGTCCACCGCAGCACAGGCAGGCACAGCACGGCCGCTCCGATGCTCAACTGCAATCAAACAACATAATAATATATACTCTTTTACTTTAAGTCCCGTTTAACCATAGAGTGGCAGGACTGGCAAAATGCCACAGGCTCTTAGCCGTACGGGACCCCGTACTGGCTAGGCCAAGAGCCAGAAGGGATGTCTTCATTATATTGATGAAGGACCCTGATCTGATGAATTTGCCACAGGCCTCAGTGGTTGTAGTTACGCCACCGATGCCAGGCTATATACGTCATGCATAGAACCAGGAGGAACAGAGCTTCCTCTTTCTAAAGTCCCCGTCACCGTTCCCGCTGATAGTGTTAAAATCTAACCTTTTTTTTTTTAACGTGTGGAAAATGCGCCTTATCCATCTCCGCGCTCGGGGCAGCATACGAACGGAGGTATGACGGGCTCTCCATCTCGCCGCTGCCTTCCCTATGGAAGGAGGGGAGAGGCCTACCGTCTAAAACACACACGTTCCCTCCAGGCCTTGAACTGCGGGCGTTGCGGGCGCACACGGTGACCACCGCGACGCCCCCTGGCCGCCCCGGGGTGGGGCAGGTGGCGACGGCACCGTTGAATGCGGGTTCCGGATTGTTAAAATCTAACCTAACCTAACCTAACCCCAATCCATACTATTAGATGAACGTTAGGTAGGTATATGAGTGAGTACTGACCCAAGTGGCAAAGCCGACGTAGTTGATGAGCGCGTAGATGTCGGAGACGGTGAGGTAGAGCAGCGAGAGCAGCGCCACGGCCAGCACGGCGGGCGCCGGCGTCGCGCGCGCGCTCACCATCGTCAGCATCTCCGGCATCTGGCCCTGCGCCGCGCCCGCGTAGAACAGCCTGCCGAGGAGATGCAACTTTATATACAAGCTGGCCCTGATTAAGCCCCTGAAAAGGCTAATTTTGGGTGGTTGATAAGCACAAACAATACAATAAAAATTACATAAATGAAATTAATACAAATTAAACTATTAAATTAAAAACTAAACTAAAACTAATCTTAAAATAAAATAATTATAAAAGAAGGGGCCTCCGTGGCATAGTTCCACAGACACTGGCAGCATTCCCCCTTTGGACAGCGATACTAATACGCTGTCCAAGGAAGCTGCCAGCTCTGCGGTCACCCGTAGCGTCTATTAGCCTCTTCGAAATATCTTTGAAGAGGCTAATAGCGCTAGGACCCCACGGACCAAGGGTCTCAACACCGAAAGGGACAAAGTTGTATTCGGTGCTGAGACCTCTATATTTAATTATCTTGCCTGATTCGGCCGCTTCTGCAGCCGCGCCTGCTCTACTTGTGGTTCCGCGAAGGTGAGACGAGGCTAGTGTGTCTACGCACGTTGCATCCCACACCAGCACACGTCCCACACTCCACGGAATCATAGACATACCGTCCGGTCTCTTGCCGTCGTCCCTAGCGATGCCCGTTGGTTCCAACAAAGCAGGGACATTGGCAGAGGCAAGTGACCGGCGGATGATGTCGTTCAGCGCGGCGTGCCTCGAGAAGCGGCCAGCGCTCTTTAGGGAAAGTAAGGTCCAAGGTCGCATTTGTCTTAGGTAGGGCAGTGTTTGATTGAAAGAGGAACTGAATATTTCCATACGAAATTGTGTCGGTATTCAAGTTTTTTATGTCAGTAATGTGGCAATCACATAGCTCGTTTATATGGAAACCCTGCTAACTTTTTTGTGAAAAAAAGCTTGAGGTGTAATTTTACAGTATCCAGTATATCCTCTTCCGACACAGACAGATACTCCGGCCCTGTTTACAGCTCTCTTAAGTCAGCTGTCTGTTTTTCTTTGCCTTTGTCTTACCAGCACCAACACCAACAACAATAAATTAATAATTCCTGTTGCTCGGTCGCAACACTTACAACCAAACCAAAGGCTTTATAAATGTATCCAAAGACTTTTGACAATATTTTGATAAAATGGTAAGAATCGACCTTTAATTTAATTATTTGAACTGAATTTACCGTGAAGAAGTAAGCAGCACTCCATTGACGGCTCCGAAGGTGGAAGCAGCCACGAACAATGGGATGCACAGCGCGAACCAGCCGAAGAGCCGCTCCGCAAACGTCACTGCCACAGCCGCACTACCCAGCACCTGACAACAAACAAAATCCCTGAAGCAAACATTTAACATGTCCAAGGAATCTTGGACGTCTTTTGGGCAGTGGCGTAGCTACCTAGGGGCTAGGCGGGGCAGTGCCCCGGGGTCCTCAAGCTCAGAGGGCTCTCGAATCCTTACCAGAAACGGTCGAACTATTATTATTAAAACGTACCTAACCAGTTTAGACAGTAGTGGGGCCCCATTTTTTTATTTGCACCAGGGCCCTTGGTTACCTAGCTACGCCACTGCTTTTGGGAAAGATTAAGGGAAAAGGATGGAGCGTATGGATTAGGAGGAGTACCAGCCGTCGTCTATCAGACTTACTGATCCAAACGACATACAAACAGGTAATTAACTTTCTTTAGGGGGGGGGGGGGGGGGGGCAGCAGCCATTGCGACGCACTTGCTATCTTTTCTGTAATATTACACCATTAGTGCACCTGATGGTAAGTGATCACCGCCGCCCATGGACTACTACAGCACCAAAGGGACTGCTAGCGCGTTGCCGGCCTTGAAAGAAATGGTACACTCGCCTCTTAAAGGTACCCATGTCATAGCCAGTTGGAAAAACCCCAGCCGCCATTCGAAATTGTGCACGTACGGGGCAAGAAGGACCGCTTAAATCGCACGGTGTTGGAGCACCAACTATCGAGGTGATGTGGAAACTACCTGAGTGGGTGACAATTTTACCGCAGCGGGTGACAATCTTACCTCGGTGGGCGACAATGTGGTGAAGAAGGCGATGTTGGTGAAGGTGTAGACGACGGTGACGAGGGTGCAGGAGATTGCGATGGCGCGCGGCAGGTTGCGCACCGGGTCCTTCAACTCCTCAATTATGAAGTTCAGGTAGTTCCTGCAACCAGTTATGATTTCAAGATAGTAACAAAATATGTAGGTACAGTCCGTGCTCTTAGATTGACATTCGGTCTTGCTGCCTCACTCACTCTTATGGGTTTGATAATTGAATCGGTCGATGGTACCCGAAATCCGATTGCCGTTCTAGGACTAGGAGCTCACAGACTGTAAATTGAGGCATCTCCTGAGACTCACTGGGAGATACATACGTACATATGTCACATCTTTATCCCTTACGGGGTAGACAGAGCCTAATGTAGCAAAACCTTAAGGACACGTTTAGCATGATTGTGGGCGTATAGGTGGAACGGGTAATAATAGTGATGGGTTGTTTGCCGCATCGCCTGTAACATGATTCCTAAGATTTCCGCAAATTCCCTCGATGGGCATTTACCATCTGCGCGGGAAGAGAAGCAACTGGTAAATTGTATGTTTTTTCTGTACTCCCAGACGAGCGTGGAAGAAAATGCATGCTTGGGAGATAGACTTTAACATTGTTTCTTACCAGCCGTTATACGCGAACAGTCCGGAGTAGAAGGACAGTGCTATGGATGTCACGTCGCTCGTCGTACCCTCAAACGAGAAGTGCTCCGTCTTGCCTGAATTAACAACGAATTGTGATATCAGTAAAATTGTAACTGTGATCGGTAAAAGTTCAAGGTTTAAGAGCTCGTCTTAAGATATGGTTGCTACTTAGACTGCTTTTGTAAACCATGTATTTA
Source organism: Pandemis cinnamomeana (assembly GCA_932294345.1). NCBI lineage: Eukaryota > Metazoa > Arthropoda > Insecta > Lepidoptera > Tortricidae > Pandemis > Pandemis cinnamomeana. The sequence goes on along the minus strand of OW028724.1, from coordinate 2,188,755 downwards.
TAATGTGGTAAGACCACAATACAGAGATCTCTCTACAAGCAGATGTTATGCATTAGAGTCCCTTTACCTTCTATCAGAAGAAAGCAGTTGTCAAATTCAATGCCCGCTACGTACGGCTAATAATGTCGTTGCTTTGTTCACCAGTTGGCGCCACTGTTAACTAACTTCCAGAGGTATAGCTGTCAAAGGCGACTTTATAAGATCGGCGCCGAAATAAAGTTTTAAATCTTGAATCTCATTAAGTTTATTAATTATAAATAAAGAACTATCATTATATCGATTAGCTATGCCGCAATGTTGTGCAGTTCCGTTTTGTTCGGGAAAAAAATCCGCTTGCAAATCGAGATCGCTTTTCTACAGGTAAATGAAATAAATTGTAATCTACGTCACGAAGCCCGCCAAAACCAGGGAAAGTGAATGTTATTGGACCTCACGCGACATTAGCGCCTCTACTGGCAAATTCACACGCGATAGCCTCCATTGAGATGTGTAGGTACCTACGAGAGTTGTGCGTTTGATACGTAAGTATCATTAGTAGTCTGTGGTCTGTGGGCGTAACTAAACCACTTCGTACAGAAATGTTTTTCATTCCCAATTATTTATTTTAGTAACCTGACTTTTGGATGTCGATGTTCGAAAGATGAAACAACTTTAGTGGCACGTGGAACACTTGGAAAGACGGAGAGTGGTGGAAGACGTTTTTAATAAATGCTGAATAAAAATAAACCAAGACATGTTTACCTATTAAGTTTAATCCATGCTTCTACTAATTATGAATTCGAAAGTGTGTCCGTCTGTCTGTTACCTTTTCATGCCCAAATCGTAGATGAAATTTGGCATAAAGATAGTTGCAGTTCCGGGGAAGGACATAAGAATTTTATCCCGGAAAATTGCATAATTCCCGCAGAGCGATAAGCGAATTCTGCGTAGATAGAGTCGCGGGCAACCTAGGTATTAATATAGGCATTACCTACATTGGCTACTTATTTAAGTAACAAAATAACTTGAAAGTCAAACCCATCTGCCGCCGCGGGCCGTCGGAAGGCGTCGGCGTCGCCTTATTAGATGATTGGCGAGATCCGGCCCCCGTCGGCTATTTCATATCCAATTCAATTACTATACTTATACCGCATTGATGGTTACTACAAGCTTCCCGCGAATTCGTTCACAAGTAATATAGGTACGCGTCAAATTGAGAACCTCCTTCGTTTTTTTCGTCGGTTAATAAGTTTGGTTTGAGCTTTCATGAATACGTGGAAAGACTCGAATCGATCAAACACATGAAATCTATTTCACATTGTCATTCCAAAGGGGGCGGGCGGTATGTGGATTTTATCTGATGCATAAAGCTTCTTGGATGCATAGGTTTTCAGTCAGTCAGTGATTCCCAGCGCCCCCTATAGAGCGTTGGACCGGATATCTCTGGAAGCCGTAGTCCTCCCGTTTTTCATGTCAACAAATTACATATTATCATGCCAATTTTATAACACCCAGATAGATTAAGAAAAAGCCGATAATTGCCGACTGCTGGAACAGAAAACACTTGTGCCCGAGTAAACTAATTTGCGGCAAATTGCCTTCTTTGTGCCGGGAATAAAGAGTGCTTGGGACGTCTTCCATCCAATTTGGATGACTCAATGTTGTTAGCTAGCCGAATCCAGTTCGATATGACATGGCCACTGATAGGAATATGGAATAACTGGTTTTTAAAGTAGTTCTAGTTGATTTTGCAAGAAGCTTTGAATTCGCGACCGTTGTTTCAGCGTGAAGGAGGATAAACATACGACATTCACTCACAAACTTTCGCATTTATAATATTAGTATGATACATACAACGCACCAATTTGCTTTTGTTTCACAAGGTCGCTATATTATGTCATGTAGCACGACATCAAAAAGAGCCTAAGTCTATGCATACTGTAAAGACATTCGTCTTTATAATTTCGCGATATCTTTTTATGACCCAAATCTCGTCTTTCACAACAAGGTGGTTCTATTGATGACCATCTGTGCACACAATGTTCTCAGTTCTGGTTTTGACTGGCTTTCTATTGTTTTACTATTTGCTTGCTTATGCGTCATCTGGTGTTATTTAATGTATAAGTCAGCCTTGAGTGCGAGAAGATTTATTTCCAAGTCAAAATCTGTCATACTCTGTGATATTGATATTAAAGTATCGAGATACTCAGATATTAAGTACTTAATCTATACTAATGTTATAAATGTGGAAGTGTGTCTTTACTTTTACCGCTTAAACCGCTGAACTGATTTAGTTGAATTTTGGCATAGCGATAGTTGCAGTTCCGGGAAGGACTTATGATAATACCCGCGGGACAAAGTTAAGCGATGTCTGCGCAGACGGAGTTGCGGGCTACAGCTAGTCAGTTATAATTATTCAATTTAAAACGGATGACCGACGTCTTTTTAGTCCCGGTACGGCATGTTTCGAATCAACCTGTTCTCGATTGTTTGCTGCCCGTTTACAATGTTGGTGATTTTCAGGGTTTTTAAATCATAGTTGTCAATTTTTTTCATACATTGATCGATGTTCTAAATGAAGCGACGAAATAAATCAAAAAATTAAATGAAAAGTCTTTGTAGGGGTGTCCAGTCAAAGTAACCAACCACCTCGAAATTATGGGAACAATTTTGTGAGGCCTTGTACACGTAATTTTGCTCCCTCATCGTATAGAGGGCGTACGGTTAATAATAAAGTTCTACTCAGGAAGGTTAGTAGATGGTGTGGGTATACTCACCCTGGCACAGCTGGTAGATGCCGGCTGCGATGATGATGAACAGCGCCAGCAGCTTGGCGTACGTGAACCAGTCCTGGACGCGCGTCGCTGCACGCACTGACCAGCAGTTCACGAAGGTCAGGAGAACTGGGGGAAGCAGATGATGCAGTTTGTACAGTGCCTACGCTTGAGAAAAAGGTGAGGTTTGACCCATGGCCTTAGCCTATGACCTCCCGAGAGGATCGTGATTAAGTAGCGAGTAAGATAGGCGTCTTAACTAGGAGGAGTGGTCAATGTAGATGGAATACTCACGTATGCAGCAGGCTGCGAGGAGTCGGGTGGCGTTTTCGGGCGGGTCGCACTCGGGGAAGATCGGCTTTAACACGTACACGCTAAACGTTAGCGCTACTATCGCCTGCGAAACAAGGACAGAAAAGGAAGTCAGAATAGAACGGAACGTCTAATGTTTAAGCGTATGCAAGGTATAAATTCTGGAATATTTTAACAGGTGGTTGGGATAGTTTGATTAGACAGTTCTGTTAAAGATTTTATTGTAAATTAAAGTTGCCCAGTAGTTAAGTTATTATTTTGATTTCCTTCTCCACCTATACCCCCTTAATCATGCTAAACGTGACCTTAAGGTTTTGTTATCTTTAGGCTCTGTCTACCCCGTAAGGGATAAAGACGTGATATATGTAAGTATGTAAAGTTACCCCTTTGATGCTGTGCACTTTGAACATCGATTTATCATCAATTTAAAAATCCTGAAGAACATATACCTACATGGGAGTTCAACAAACACCTGCTGAAGTATTATGGGTTAATTCTCTTTACCGATTTCAAATACGCTGAGTAAAATGAAACTGGTTTGGCCCCAGATTGGGCGCCAATATGAAAGAAAATAAATCCCAATAAACTACAATTCCAATAAACGACTTGATTAGAATATATACTGAATCCAGTCGTATGGAAACGGGAACAAAGCCCTGTTTATTGCCTATAAACGCTTGCCCCTGGCTTTACTTACACAAGTGTAACAAATTGTTTGGTTATGTATCAGACATGTAGTGACTGTTGATAAGGTAGTATCTGTGATATTTGTTCCTGAATTTTGCACGATTCTCGTTGCACAAACCCTTTTCACGAAAAACATTCTGAACAAAACTCAGAACGTGTATATTTACAATTCCAGTAATTTCTGATTTTAGAAATGTTTGGGGTGAAAAACGAAGGAATCACCCATTACTATTATGATTCCCCTTTCCATTCCACCTATAAGCTCACAATTCACAATCATGCTAAACGTGGCCTTTCAGTACAGTCGTCAGTTTAAGTACAGTCGTCAGAAATGGTCTATCATTTTTCATCCAACTTCATAATCAAATAAAATGCTGCTAAAGCCGAACTTTCTAGTTGACAACACCGTCTTATCAACAATATTCATGACGTGCAGGATTTTCAACCGTAAGGTGTTAGACCACATATTTGGCTTAAGGTACCACGGTCATAATATATAAGAGTAGTGTCAGATTCTTAACCACTAGGTCATCCATGAATACGCCTGCATTTCCCAAAATTAAGGGTTCGCTAAGTAATCCGTCATCTGTAGAAAATCACTCATATTTTTCTAAGTCCCTACATGAAAACCAATCAGATTTGGTTTATCTGCAGGGCCACGCAGGTCATCTTAGATACAAATTTGCTAAAGATACTTAGGTGACCGTTGGCCCCGCAGACGCATCCGAAATGATGTCTGACTCACGCCCACGTGCCCCCCATGGCTCCAACGAAAATACTCTATTTTTCTTTGGCGCCCAACGTGTTACCCTTTCCTACTATAGCCGGTCGTCTAAAATAAAACACAATAGACTTGCGAGTATGATTCGAATATCGAATATCGTATAGCTTTACTTTTACGAGGTCGGATTGGACAAAATCGACGTAACAGAGGGTAGCTAAATATAGAAGATAGTCTACGTCCTAGCTGCCAACCTACGCGGAGTATTTGTATTTACATACCCTGTCCATGGCAACTTACCTAACTGAGCCTCGTGTAAGTTATTGACAACTATCTGGTGTCCCCGACTCCGTCTGCGCTGAATTCTCTTATTCCTATCCCGTGGTAACTATGCGATTTTCCGAGATAAAAACAGTCCTATGTCCTATACGGGGCTGTAACTGTATCTATACTAAATTCACCATGTTTTTATACAACTCATAATATAAAGTAGCCTATGTGTTATTCCAGACAACCAGCTATTTACATACAAAATTTCGTCCAAATCCGTCCAGCCGTTTTAGTGTTAAAGAGACAAACACACAAACTTTCAAATATATGATATTAGTAGGATTGACACAAAGAACGCCTCGAACGAGTTTGTTACCTTGTTAATAACTATGGTAAAGCTGGCAAAGCCCCTAGCGGCATATAATGGCAACAAATTAATATACGCTCATATTACTACCCCAGAGTGAACGCATTCGAGAGATTATATTGCGACATGGTTGCAACAAAAACAGAAAGAGGAAGGGATCAACGGAAAAACGACAAACCAATAAACCCCGTGTTTTTAATTCGGTGGCAAACGAGCTAGCAGGTCACCTAATGGTAAGTAAGCACCACCACCCAGGGAAATCCGCAACAAAGGATTGCAAATGTGTTGCCAGCTTAGACGCTTGGGATGACACAACCTCACGAATGTTCCAGTAAATTTCACCGGTTCTCTGTTCTCTCCACACCGGAACACAGAGCGTAACCACTGCTTAACGACCGAATTATAGTTTTTTTTTCTTTCTTTTTAGTTTCTTTTGAAATACTATCATCCTTTCAGTTGCTGCTCTTCTCGCGCAGATGATAAAAGCTCATCGAGGGAATAGGTGAAAATCTTAGGAATTCTTCCCTTTCCACCTGTACGCCCACAATCATGCTAAACGTGGCCTTAAGGTCTGGTTGTTTGGCTCTGACCCCGTGGTGGATAAAGACGTGATTTATGTATTGAAATGCTATTATTACACTTTAGGGAGGTTGTCTATACGTACTTACTTAATTAGTCAAAGTATGTAGCTGGTGTTGTATCGTTAAAATCAGTTTTAACGGCGCAAGGTTACATTTTACAAACATTAGCCTAATGGTTTGAACACAATTTAGTGTAACAATGACAGCGGACGCCGTATCGTGACCTAATACGTTGTTAAATGTTTGGAAACTACGTTATTTTGGAAGTTGTGGTTGAACAGAATCATCTTACTTTACAGATATTAATAAGCGAACAATAATCAACTCGAATATGAAAATATCTGCTAAGTTTGCATATTTGCGGAGGACCCGGAGCATAGTTTCGCGTCCCACACCACACACTCAAAATCTAGATTTTTTTTAATGCAGGCTGCACTTTTCCTCTTTTTTGGTCGTCCCCACTGTCCCCAGTCTATATGTTACAAATGCAACACTTAACGCACTAATATCCTGGACAACAATACACGGATTTAAAAATAAACACACAAACGAAAAAGTCCACATGAACATTTTTTCCAGAATTTAACTATTTTGGGTTTAAATTTCTAAACCACAATGAAAATTAGAAGCTGGATCCTCGACATTCCATGACACATGCTATAATACCCCTAGACCACCCACAGCAGGTGGGTAAGCCTTCGAATTTTTCTATCTGTTACTAACTGTCACGTGACTTTGTTACTTGCGAATTTTTGTAGCCAAGCGTCATCTTTGAATGATGTGTCTGTACGACACAATTACAAACTCCCATGGAACATCTACTGCTCACCAGAAAATTAGAACTCAAAGAAAAATCCGTAAAGCTATTTTGGGGTTTGTATGGAGAATGGGCCAAATGTTCTGCCGCTGTGTACATTTCAGTTCTGTTTCTGTCACCTACCTGTGAGCAAGGCCGGACAATCATGCACTCAATCCAGAGCCTGATGAAGGCGGCGAAAGGTCCAAAAGTCTCCATGATGTAGGCGTAGTCGGCGCCGCTTCGCCGGATCATAGTACCCAGCTCCGCGTAGCAGTAGGCACCCACCTGCAAGGAGGACGGGGTTAGAAGTAAACTAGTTTATCTGCAAGGTCTCATAAAATTAGCATTAACAACTCAACGAAGATTTTTTACTAGGTACTAATCAACGAAGTTGACTAATCGACCTCAGGAAGTACTGGTCTGGTTTGGAAAATTCTTTCTGTGTTAGACAACGACTGACTATCAGGACCTGTGAAATTTGGTAAGTCCGATGATAATACAATAAACTTGTAGGTACATAATGAAAATCTGGCGACCCAGACAGGACCGTCTCCGCAGAAGGGAACTTCAACGGTTTGTCCGATTGACTTGAAATTTGGTATGCATATGCAAAGTAGATGGCAAATCAAATAGTAAATAAAAAGTACAGTCAGCAAAAAAGCTTGTACTTGTGTATTAAAAATGTTTTTTTAATGTTAGGTTGTTTTTATACGGAATAACACAGATATCTGGCATAACTGATTTCTATGCGGAATAAGAAGAAAAGAAAGGAGAAAAATTAAGTTAAATCTTAATCTGTAACCCCAAATTACTTGACTCACATGACTTCAAATCTGTAACGAGGTTATCAGCCGTGGCTGGGTCAACGGTATTGACCGCATATAAACACAAATACCAGCGTTATCCGTATCACAACAAAAATAGCTTTAACATTGGAACTAATAAAAGTTATCTATACTATATCTCCTTATTTTGTACATTAAATAAAAGTGTTCATCCATTTCCGTTGAGAGGCATTCTTGAATCGTAGAGATGAATATCTTCTGTAATATTATGCCAGGTTTAACCGCAGTTTGTCTGGCTCTATTCCATTTACTATTTAATCTAAATTCAATCACGAAATGTAGAAAATAATAGTTACCTATGTGTGTAATAAGATTTTAATTTTACGACGCGATACAGCGAGGAAATGCTGCCAGCATCTTTGGCTATGTGGCCGTAGTTTTGAGATAATGTAGTAATTATTTGTAAATTCTTTGTGTAAATATATTTAGGTACTGTACAACCATATCGAATTAATCAATAATTATACTTGTTGATTTTATGTTTTCTTTTTTACTAAAAATTACAAGTATATTTGTGATTATTTTTTATATTAAACTTGGCTCCGTTTTACAAGCTCATAATTAAAATTTCAATTTATACTAATCTTGCAACAAATTTGGCCCACTTCTTGTGATCGGTGCAAGATAGATGACGATACAAGAACAGTCAGCAAACAATTAAGCTGGTAAGAAATTAGTGTTTTGTTCGACACATTACTCTAATTAAATGATTTAGCTAGAGTGCAACGTAGCATAGCTGTGAGGATGACCGATGCCGTCTCAAACTAGGTATTATAAGTATAAATCATCCAAGTATGATTATTTTTTAAATCCATGACATGATGGCAAATAAATCGGAAAATATGAAGACAAAAGCTTATTCAAAAAGCTTTTCCAATGAAAGATCTCAGATAACAAGTCTCTCGGGCAATCAAAGACGAATGTAATAAGCTTAAGAGCTTTCGAAGCTGGAGAATGGAGAATTAAACCGGTCTGAATGTTGATTGCGAAGTTTTCAAGAAAAGGCTAATTAAGAAATTGTCGAGTTTCCGCGTTTAATTAAACTCGTTATTGATTGTCCCCAAACGTCAATAAATATACTAGGATTAAATTGAATACAGAGCCAGATTTAAAAATATTCGTTTATTTAGGTCCTACATAAGTGAAAAAAGAAAGAAAAAATGTTTATTGCCACAAAAAAACCGAGTAAAAAAATATTACCTAGAAAAAAACCATTTTCAAAATTTAAATGTGTCGCAATTAAATTATGATCACTCTAATGTCGTTTATAAATGTACATATTATGTGTCTACTTGTGTAGTGAATAAGGTTTTTCCATGAGATTTACTTAAATTCTATCCGGATTTTCCTGGTTTTGTTGTTGGGTTCCGGTGATGTACACTATGCAGTGGTCAGATTTAATTGTATTATAAATACGAACCGTATTTAAATTCCGTTAAAGTTGAAAACCGTACGGGATTCAACGAAATGTCATGGTGAACTTGGAGATATTGGGCGAGATCAAGTTGGCCACCCCTGCTTCAGACCTTTAAAAGCACGAAACCCTAAATATTTGTCTAGTTCTGAATAACTTACCATACTGAACACTCCTGACGCGATCCACACCAGCAGGCTAGCGTTTACAGAGCCTGTATATTTCAGGACCCCGGTGGGAGACACGAAGATGCCACTCCCAATGATAGAGCCCACTATCACTGTGCACCCATTGAGGAGCGACATCTTGGCCTCTAGCGCCCCTTCGTCTTTGTCCTCTCCGGCCTCTGGGTCTGGTTTTAGATCCTCGCATTCTTCGTCGGCTGCTTTGCTTTTCGGTGACCTGAGAAAGAAGAAATGAGGTATATTTCTAGTTGACTTTAATTTAGAAAGATGACGATTTGAATTTTCTATGTAATCTAGACTTGGAATGGTAGTTATGGAATACTTCATCGTCATCAGTGCCGGCGTTAGGGGGGGGCGCGATGGGGCGACGGCCCGGGGCGCCAAATTTGGGGGGCGCTGAGGTCTGGGGCCTCGGCCTCCTGGCTCACCGGCTGTGTACCCTCAATACTGTCCTTAAGTGGGCGCCTAAATATTACTGCCCGGGGTGTCAGTGGCCCTAACGCCGCTGCTGATCGTCATCATCACCATCATCAACAACAAGAACAACAACACTATATACTAGTCCGCTGCTAGTGCTAAGCTAACATATCCAACTAGGTACACGCCATTTCAATGATCCTCGGCTACATGTCTTGAACGAGAGTCCGCAGGAGTCGCATCGCGCACGAGATACACTCCCCGTCTATTGCTTACTGTTTGATCTAGAAAGAGACAGGCAGTCTATCTCGCACACGACGCAACTTTCACGCGTTCTTGCGCTAGCCGGGCTGGAAGTGCTGGAACACTTAGAGACGATTTTTTCGAAATTCTCAGGAAATAGTTACGCAGCAAGTATTTCATGTAGGTACTAGTGACGTGGCTGGCATCCATAGAACTCGCTTCCCACCGGCTTGGGGGCCGTCCATTAATCACGTGAGGCTTGAAAGGGGGGGGGAGGGGTTTGACAAAAATCACAAAATGTCACAAGGGGGGAGGGGGGGTGTAGTAAGATATCACGTGTATTTATTTTTTCATTATTTTTTCAAACGCGTGATTTTTAAATTACAGTTACATGTATTATAGTAAAATAACACAAAAATATATCATGACATATACGATACCAAATTAATAATATATAAATTCAACACGCGCGCTTGCGCGCGCAACACAATTCTAGTTCCAAAAAATTTAAGATTTTTTGTAGATATGAAAAATACACGTGATGTTGGATGGGGGGTGCGGAGGTAGTCTTAAACCTCACAATGTATCACCAAGGGGGAGGGGGGGTTAAAAAATGCTTAAAAAAAGATCACGTGATTAATGGACGGCCCCTTGCTTATTTTAAGGCAGGGCACTTTTATTGTGCAGAATTAGAGAAAAAGGCTAGTTAAATTCCCTTCGGCTTGCCTTCTGATATACTTGACGCCACGCCACTGGTAGGTATCTACCTACCCCCTATTCATAAACGCTCTGTAGGCATCTGCTAACTTAGCAATCGTTTGTCCTTATCTGTGAAAGATAATCGTCAAAGTGACAGATAAGGACAAACGATTACTAAGTTAGCAGAAGCCTTTTGACCGTGTTCTACCGTACAACGTTGCCGACATTTTTGTCACAAGATTTTTGAATACTGTATTTATTACTTTGACATTGGCGAAATCATCGCATCGATCGATGGTACATGTTAAAAAAGAAGAAGAAGCCTACACCTACAGAGCGTTTATGAATAAGGGGGCTATTGTTTTACAGGCATTTATGTAATAGTTCTGTCTTCTGCACTTGGAGCTCATTAAAATTAATCTATCTTCTTTAGGGATGCAAACAATTAGTGAACTAGTACGTGTGTAGAATTACCGAATTTGTCTTCTGATCCTGACGTTAACAGCTCCTGTTGCTATTTTACCAACCATTTTGAGTTTTAACTGCTTTTAAATCTTTAATTCATCCAATAAATGGAAGCCTAAGCCATGAGGCACGCCGAATTACGCGATGATTTATTAAAAAGAAAAGACTACACAATGTACCTACTGAAAATGTAGCGAAAGGATATAAGGAAATAAAAAGGGGCTATATAAAATCTTTCATTCCGGATTCTTTCTGTAGAGGTAGTTATTGTGTTGTCTAGTTCGAGAAAACGGAACTTTCAACTTAATCTTTCAGGGCATTTCATCAAAAGTTGTACAGTGAACTTGTTTCTGGGGTTTTGGTATATTTTCGGTTTTCTACTCAGAATCACGAGCACTATCGAGTCTGATAGGAAAAATATAATGTCCCAAAAATGTTATACATTTTCTGGCCTAAATTGACGTTACGTTCCGTTAGTTACTGCCATACAAATTTGTATGAAAGTATGTGTATAACGTTTGATGATATGTCCGTTAAACTAGTTGTTGTCTACGTTGTTGTCGAGTAGTTTTTTAGAATATCCCAACAAACTAAAATCAAAGTTTAATTTTTAGGGTCCTGTGCCTCTAAAGGAAAAAAGAACCCTCATAAAACCACTTCTTTGCCCGTCTATCTGTCTGTCCGTCAATCTGTCTGTCTGTCCTTTTTCTCAGGAAAGCGTAGAGATATAAAATTGAAATTGATAGTAAATACTGAGGTCTGCGATCCCTTGGAGCTGTGAGAAAATGAACCCTCTGAGTCAACTTAATCAAAAGATAGAGTCATTAGAAAAGGTGTTTATATACAAATTTCCGAGCTCGAAAAACCTATGGGGTTCCAGTTGTCCTATAAATTTGGAATTGGGTATGAATTTAGCTCAGCACAACGAAGTCTAAGAATCTGATTTATTAATGTTTCCTTGTCTATGTAAGTAACCAATATGACCTCACACAGGCATATTTAGCTTAGACTCTAAGCCAGAGGCAGGGCTCTGCTAACACTGGCTATGAAAATAACTTGGCGAATTGGTACGGTGCCCTCGGTGTGCGAATCTGACTCGCTCTTGGCCGATTTAATATTATAGAAGCTATAATGCCCGAGACTTCGTCCGCACAGAATTAAAATTTGTGTCCCAGCCGCTTGACTTTTCCCGGCACTTTCAACCCGTTTAACTACACAAAATCTTGTCAAATTTTATACCTCGACCTTCTTCGTTTATCTCTATGTATTGGCGAATACCTCATGGAAATCCGTTCAGTAGCTTTTGAGTATTTTGCGAACAGACGCGGAGGACTTTGTTTTACAATATTTAGACATATGGAGGGTCCAAAAAAAGCAGAACAGCAGTTGCAATAGCGTATATTTTCCTTTGTTATATCGCCGTCACACCTGCAACTTAACTTTTATCATCAGTAATCTATCACGTGACTTCCATACTGGTCTGGGAGTAAAGAAAAAACGTAGAATGTACCAGTTCCTTCTCTTCCCGCGCAGGTTATAGGCCATCGAGGGAATGGCCGAAATTTTTAGGAATCATATTATAGGCTATGCGGGTAACAACCCATCACTAACTTGATTCCCCTTTCCCCACGTACGCCCACAATCATGCTAAACGTGGCCTTTAGGCTTGTTACGAGTATCATAGGATCTGTCTTCACGGGATAAAGACGTGATTTATGTATATCTGTCTAGTCGTCCTGCCTAAAACTATTGTATTGTTAACCCTAGTGGCCACTAACACACTCGCTCTCAATAAAGCAGTTTCACACAACTATCCACTTTCACAAACAATGAGCAACTGTCGCCGTCTTGAATTATTCCTTCCGCCCCATTCAATCGAGTTGGAATAGTGCTTGGCTATTTTGGTGCTTGTTCGATTGTGGTCTGTGTCCTGGGGATCTACTCCTGTTCGTGGATGTTAAGCATCCCATCCATATAAAATGGATGTATAAGGTCCCGAGCCTTAAATTATAGTCTATAGTAGAGATGTATAAAGTCTCTACTGGTCAAAGAAAAAAAAACGAATAAAAATTTAAAATCAAATACCTACGTCTGTTAAATTATCGAATGTATGTATGTAGGCATGTATAGCTCTTTATTGTATTTATCCTTTAAAGGGATCTCTTACAGCTAACCTTCGAATGATTGACAAAATAGAGAGTAGACATACTAAAAAGCTAAAAGACCGAAAACCCTAACTTAACCTAAACAAATAAAGCATTGAAATAATAATAATAAGAATGCACCTACACAAACAACACAGGTACACCCTAATACATATAAAAAATACGATAAACTAATATATGTCAGAAATATACTAACTACATATAAAATATATGACTTTTACTAATAGATCTTGTAATATTAGTCTTTTAGATCCGGCATCAGTGTTGATAAAAATATACCTCATAATTAAATACAATACAATACAATAACTCTTTATTGAACACCACATATAACAACCAAAACAGAAAAAAAGGTATACAGAATATTACAAGGTAACAATAGGCGGCCTTATCGCTACAGAGCGATCTCTACTAGGCAACCATAATGGACTGGAGAACAGAACAGATCTGAGCAGGTGGTGCAATTTAGAATATATATTAATATACTAAGTACTGAAATACATAATATATTAAACATGAAACACAAATTTATAATAAATGGAGATATAAAGAGACACATACACACATACCTAAAAAAAGCCAGCTACAAGCATAATGCGGTGGATCACCATTTTAATTTCAATTGCTTTTGGATTAGACGGTCTTATTATTCTGTGATCCACATAATATCGCCATCCATATCACGAAATATTGATGCGTAGCGAGTCCGTTTGTTATGAAATCCACAATCCTATATTGACATAACCAGTACCACGATAATATCGAACTTTCTGATCTATAACTACCAATTTCTTGGCCAATTCGTCTTCCTTTAAGCTTTAAACGTTTGTATATAGAACCCTACAAGGTTAAACGAGAAAGAGTTCGCCAGTAAGCTCTCAAACATCTTTGTGGTGCAATTCAAAGCCCTTTGTGAAAGGCTCGTAGTGCTAAAGCGTGGCCTGGGGTCGCCCAAGGACGCGCACTCGGCCCTCCATTGTATAGTTCCTACATTAACATCTGCGGATTATACGGAGGCGAGTTTTGAATCTGCAGCTTTGATTTTAACTGCTTTTAGATTGAAAAGTATTGTTATTAAAATATAGCGTTTATAATGTTACGTTGAATTAAATAATTACTTGACATTTGAAGGAAAACTAGTCAGTGATTTCACAGTACATTAGTTATGCATACACTCCATACAAATACGCTTATCACGTCCTTATCCCTTACAGGGTAGACGGCATCTATGGTAACATGACCTAAAGGCCACGGTTAGCATAATTGTGGGCATGAAGGTGGAAAGGGTAATCATTAGTTATGAGATAATATTAATAATTTTATCAAGAAAAAGGATGGAATTAATACTTGAGATTGCAGAGTACTGTTTCTTTGTTCCAATTAAATAAGGTGTCTTAGAAAGTTATAAATGAGATCGTTAATCTCAGTTAAACACCTCATTTTCCGCTGTCACGCGTCGCTGAATCCCATCGCTTCCTGGGAATTCCACAATTGCATTCCTATAACAATACGGAATTTAATCTTCGTACCAATAATCTTTCTACCGACTAATCTTCCTTATTGGAGTATAGTCCATTCCAGTCCATTTTAACGTCTTTGTAAACAAATAATAGTTCCCCCAAGTTCATACAAAATCGAAATATAATAATCATTGAAAAATTGTTATAAAATGTCATGAGCTATCAAGTATGATCCTTCAATGTTCTGATGGGTGTTATGACAATTGATTGTGTGTGGATTTAGATGGAATTGGTTTGTTTACAGAGGAGAAAAGGTCTGTTATCTTTGAATACTGTATTTATTACTTTGACATTGGCGAAATCATCACACTATTAAAAAAAAAGAAGAAGGATACAGTTCGCAGATGAGTACCGAGCTTAACATGATCCCTGATTTGCTGCAGCGTGCTCTACTTTCCACAACCTTGCAATAATGGTCACACACCCCTTCCCTCTAATAACAATACAACTTGTCAGGGCAATCGTCCCCTCGTTACTATGCTGGTCATGTGATAACCTTGTCCCAAATCCCCGCAACCCTTACAGCTTAATAGGCTCGCACTCCTGAGTTTTTTGCGAATTACGCAATTAATCCAGTGAGTTACACCTTTGGCCGCATCTGCACCTTCCACCAAGTGAGATAGAGGTCAATCACTGGTCAGTTTGTAGTAAAAAAAAAAATGATGTGCGATAACATTTGAAATTTACCATGAGCTTTTCGGTGAAGGAAAACAGCGTGAGGAAAGACACATCTGCGAAGCAATTGGCATTGTTCATTTTTTTTAAGCTGTGCTTTTAACACCTTTATTTGATAAAATGGACTATTTCAAGCAACTAATTTGAATATTTTGCTTTTACGTAGCTTTGTTAATTAATAATGAATATTTTTTCGCTGTCTGATAATTCGTGAATTTAGACAGAATCCCAATCGCCTTCGTTCGGCTGGCTATAAAAAAAACGGCTTTGTCTATGGTTTTGTCGATATGACAGTGACACGTGACAGTTGCCATAGCTAAACTTTTTTTTTCATTTTTGTGGCAAACATTCGATGCTGGAGCATATAAAAAAAAATTAACAATGCCAATTAAACCAGTGAGTTACACCTTTGGCCTCATCTGCACCTTCCACCAAGTGAGATAGAGGTCAATCACTGGTCACTTTGTAGTAAAAAAAAAAAAAAAAATGTGCGATAACATTTGAAATTTACCATGAGCTTTTCGGTGAAGGAAAACATCGTGAGGAAAGACACATCTGCGAAGCAATTCAATGGTGTGTGTGAAGTTCCCAACCCGCATGGAAAGGGAACTATAGCCCAAGCCCTCTCATTCTGAGAGGAGGCCCGTGCCCAGGAGTGGGACGTATGTAGGCTGGAGATGATGATGATATTAATTAAACAAAAGAATATCATAGAATGTGCCAGCTGCTTCTCTGCCCGCGCAGATGGTATACGCCCATGTTATAGACGATGCGATTAGAAACTTATCATTATTTTGATTCCTCTTTCCACCTTTAGGTCTTGTTGCCTTAGGCTCTGTCTACCCCGTAAGGGATTAAGATAAAGACGTGTTTTGTATGTATGGTGGCGTGGTGTTTTAGTATTAAGTATTTCTTAATGGTTAAGTGGAAAATGTTAGGTAGGTATACGATTTTCTTTTCTGAAAGCGCTGCTAGAATAAAAAAGACTTGTGAAAAGGTGAAATGTTGACGTTATAATTCGCCATTTTAGCATGCGCTCTGTTTTAAGAGTTATTTGCCACCTATTTGCAAAATTACCTTTATATTTTCTTCCGATTTTGATTTTGAAAGCACTTGTTAGCAAGGTGAACATTTTTCTACGAAACGATTCGCCAATTAGTTTGACAACTCACAGGGAAAAAACCAGTGAAATAATGGCGCGACTACGCTAACACGTAACGAGGTGTTCAGATGTCCGTCATATCGGGTTTATCTATAAAGCAAGAGCCTGACAGAAAGCTAGTAACGGTTACACGCTCATGAACACAAAATTAACATTTATCTAATATATCTACAGTAAAACCTGGATAACTGAGACTGCAAAGGACCTGCGAATTAGTCTCTCTTTTTTTGTAAATTGGTTTTGTTTTTTTATATTTTTACATTAAAGCAATTTACTTACTTACAATTTAGAATGATGCTAAACGAGGCCTACCCTAGGCTTCGCTACCCCATAAGAGACAAAGACGTGATTCTTGTGTCAGGTACAAGTAAAACCAATTTTTATACTTTCATTTTGCTTATGAAACTGAAGTAGCCTTTTTTAAAAGTAGGTAGTATATACATATTGCAGGGCTAGCCGAAGCGTGACTTCCCAAACCCGCATGGCACAGGTGCCGCGAAGAGGGAACCCCATCCCGGGGTGGTCGTGGGGCGCCGCGGTGACACCGAGTGCCGTAACGCCTCACACACGACTGAATACGGAATCCGTGTGTTTTAGTGGGTATGCCTGCCGTCGCGGGAGGGCCCCACATACCCCCGGTAAACCCGTACCAGGCGGATGCATGAGGCGCATTTTCCACACCATAAAAAAGGGCTAACACAAGCGCGCGAGAAAGACTACCCGCCTTTTTTTACTAATCGTTCTTGAGAGAGATAGGTAGTCCAACGCGCGCGCGACACTGCTCTCACGCGCTCTCATGTTAGCCCGATGGTACTAATACTAACTATTATAGGCCGACCTCTTAAATGAGTCCTCGCCCGCGCGGCACAGGGGCGCGGGGTGGGACGACATTGAGGACCTCTCTCGTTGGTGGGGTGCGAGTCGGGTTACCTCCACGTGTGGTCAAGAGCTGCGGTTCCTTTTTGGATCCGTCCGGGGGGAAGAGCAGTGCTTGATCCGGTGCACCCTGTCCTTCGGCTCATGATTTCCTGGCAGTTTCTGAGGGATACCATTGACCGTTGGCTAAGAACCCGACAGGGGGGGAGGGGGTCTTTGACCATTACCGTAGGTACAACGTTGCCGACATTTTGTCAGAAGATTTTTTAATCATATTTTTGTTACTTTGACATTGGCGAAGTTGTCGCCGCTATAACGACTTGAAGCGCCACAAACAAGAAGAAGAAGAAGAAGACCTCTCTCTCTCGGTGCGGGCGGGTAGTGCGCATGCGGGACCTCTCTCTCTCGCTCTCGCCTGCATCTGTCTCGGTCCCCTTTGGTCATTTAAGCGGTCGGTTTATAGCTTCCCGCTGCCGTGAGTCCGACGCTAGCCTGAGCTTGACATTGTTGACTAGTAATTTGGCGCTAGTGTTTGCGGGCGCGCCTCTTCCTGGGCGCTGTAAGTGGATGAGGTGCCGCTAACAAGACGTTGACGTGACGCTAACGTGACGTTGACGCGACGTTGACGTTTGAAGTGGTGGGGAAACGTGGAGTGTACAATACAGTAGGCTGGGATTGATTGTCGCGCGTGTTAAATGTTTTTCAGGATTTTCCTATTCGTTTAAAGGTGTTTCCGAACATCGGCGTGCAAAGTATACGGCGTTAAAGGGACGATTTAATATTGAAATAAACTTTACAGGGGGTTGTTGGTGTACCGGATTAGTTTCAACTCTTAAATTGACTTAAGTTTAAAAAGTTTGTGGTTCAAGCCTCTTCTCTGCTACAAAAATACTGCGATTAAAAATACAAATAGACATTGTCACATACTTCCATGCTGGTCTGGGAACAAAGAAAAAAACATAAAATGTACCAGTTGCTTCTCTTCCCACGCAAATGGTAAAAACCCATCGAGGGAACGGGCGAAAATCATAGGAATTGTGTTATGCGATGCGACAAGCAACCCATCAATATTTTGATTCCACTTTCCACCTCTACGCCCTCAGTGTTGCTAAACGTGGCCTGTAGGTCTAGTTACCTTAGGCTCTGTCTACCCCGTAAGGGATAAAGACGTGATTTGTGTGTGTGTGTGTGTGTACATTGTCAATTTTAGGGTAAGAGTGTATAAATAACCAATATATTTTATTTACCCGATTCAACGGGATTCTGATGTATGTCTGTCTATCTAAGTAACCATGGTTACTTAAAATGGCCTCACACTTCCAACACATTTGGCTCAGGAGGCAGGGCTCTGTTAACACTAGATTTCATATTTACTTGCCTAATTTGTACCTAACCCTCGGTGCGCTAGTCCGACTCGCACTTGGCCGGTTTTTATTATTTTGAACGGTCTGATTTTGATTTATTAGGCGAAAATAAAAATAGTGGTCCATTCCATATAGAATGCTACTAATATTACAAACGCGAAAGTTTGTAAGTATGGATGGATAGATGAATGTTTGTTGCTCTTTCACGTAAAAACTACAGAATGGATTTAGGTAAAATTTGGAACGGAGATAGCTGATACCCTAGATAACACATACGCTATTTTTTATCCCGGAAAATTGCATAGTCCCCGCGAAAAACTATTTTTTCGCAGACGAAGTCGCGAGCAGCAGCTAGTGGATGATGATGCAAGCGCAACAAAAAGTACAGTCAGCAAAAATAATTTTATTTTATTTTATTAAACTTGCAATGTATATGGGGAGTGTGAATGGTTGCATTGGGAGGGGAAGGCCTAGACGGACGTTCCGAGACCAAATAGGAGACGTTTTGGAAAAAGGTCAGGTCAGGAGTACCCGAAACCGACGAGCATGTAGAGATTGATGAATGTGGAGGAAGCGAAAGAAGTATGTCAGGGTCGTAGCAAGTGGAACAAAGTAGTCTCTGCCTACCCCTTCGGGAAAGAGGCGTGACGGTATGTATGTTGTATGCATGTACGTATGTGTATGGTAAGGGAAATGTATTCACGTACCACGTAGATCTTGCAACGTGCTCTGAGCAATGTTTGTTAAAGAAGGATGAAATTCTAAAATAAATCTTATCCTCTAAAAATAAGCCTCATTTTGTTTCACATCGTTCAAATAATTCTACAGCATTGCTGAAAATCTTGAGGTCAACGTTCTTGTGGAGCCAAAGACCTTGCAAGTCACACTCCAAAACAACTCTTAATCCTTTACTATAAAGTCACAATTGAACTGCTCCGAGTATTTGGCCTCAGAGTTCGTGAAGACAAACATCGTGGTTTCAACTTTAATTTAACTTGTTTAAGGTTGTTTTTGGATTGGCTTTTGGGTACGAGTGCGATCGATACAATGGCATTGCCTTTGCCACGTGGCGTCTTACGATATATCCGTTTGATATTTCTTAATGAAATATTCTTAGGTGTGGTTTTTGTAGTACGGGTAATAATGAATGAAGTACATATTTTGACTAATTAGAAAGAATGAACAATAGTGTTGGTAAAACGGACTCTAGTTTAACTACCTATCTTAATGACTATCTTAATATTTATGTTTATTTTCATTTAATACATACATACATGAATCACGTCTTTATCCCTTACGGGGTAGACAGAGCCTAAGGTAACAAGACCTAAAGGCCACGTTTAGCATGATTGTGGGCGTATAAGTGGAAAGGGGAATCAAAATAGTGATGGTTTAGCCGCATCGCCTATAACATGATCCCTAAGATTTTCGTTCACTCAATTTTCCCTCGATGGACTTTTACCAACTGGGCGGGAAGAGAAGCAACTGGTACATTCTATGTTTTTTCTTTACTCCCAGACCAGCATGGAAGAGTCATTTAATCATCAGCATTTAATCGTTACAAAAAACAGTCAAAACTTAAAAATAACTTAATTCTAGTTAAAACTAATATTAAATTAAAGATAAAAATATTTAATCATTTGACATAAAATCACATCGTCACTTAAAATTAAATGACAAAGAAAATATTTAAATCGTCAGCTTAAAGCGTAATGGCGTATAGTGATGTAACAAATCTATGGGTACGGGCTCTTCTATTATGTTACATATTATTGTTATAGTCCACTGCTGAAACTTTGACACCTGGGGCCCAAAATTGCCCTGGACACTGATTTGGACAAATTTTTGACATTTGTTAAGTTTTATGTATGTATGTATGTAAACTCTTTATTGTGCAAAATAAACACGACAAAATACAATTGACAAACACTGAGATACATGCACAAAGGCGGACTTATCCCTTTTATTTATTAAGGGTTTTTTTTATTTTGTTAAAAGTTTTCATTTACCCTGTCATCAAAATCCAAAGTAGCAGCAGTTAATGGTACACACGAGCGGGATAAGGGTATTATGGAAATAATTTAACTTAATAAGGAACAAGTTCTCTAAATATACCTTAAAGGTCCGGCCACACCAGTGCGTAAAAGACGTCGACGGTGCGTTTACGCATCAAAATGTATGAAGAAACGGTGGAGAACGTGACTCATGCGTCATGCGACACGTCACTGCGTATACGCAGCGTGAAAAATAAGAGTTGAAAGTGAGCGTAGCGCTTCCTTTCGCTACGAGAATGTCTACGAGCGCTACGAGACGCGAAAGCGCTACGGCGTAGCGGTGTAGAGGCTAGGAATTCACTGTAACTGCACGTAGGTTGCTTTTTAAAGATTATTATTCATTATAGTAAATTATTATCTTTTTACAAACTAACATGAAAAGGTAAAAAGAGAGAAACATACATAAAGAAGGCAGGCAACGCACCAGCAGTCCTAATGGTAGGTATTGTAGGTATCTATGAAAGGCAGTGATCACTTAACATCAGGTGAACTGCATGCCCGTTTATCAACTTTTTTCTACAAAAAAAATTGGTAAATTTTGTTTGTTTGCATGTAAGAATAATTACTACAGGAACTACTGATCCCGATTCAAAAAAATCTTTCACAAATAGAATTCTATGCCATCCCTGCTTAACAAAGTTCAAAGTTCCCGCGGGAACGAACGAATACTCGTTCAGTGGTTTCTGAATTATCCCGAACAAACCGACAGACGTAGCGGAGGACTTCGTTTTATGTAATAGTTGATTATTACCTAACTCGCTCGCAATCGCCATCGTGTTCATTGACAGTTCTTGTATGAATGTGACAGCTAGCTGATTCCGATGCCAATTATAAAATTGTCAGCCCACATATGAACTGTCAAAATGAACACGATGGCGATTGCGAGTGAGTTAGGTAATTGGGACCGAGCGCGACGACAGCGCCACTTGACAGGCGGCCATTATGGACATTATTGTCACCGCTGTCAAACAAGAAATAAGTAAATATTGTGAAAAATATTAATGAAATCTTGTGTTACTTTACTATATTACACAATTTTGGACAATGGTAGTCAGTAACATTATTGCCAATAATATTAAAATTGTTGTTTTCAGTGAAAATTTTAGAGGTTAGGTAACTTACTTTTTTTTTCTTACGGCAAATATCCACTTATTTCTTTGGTCTCGTTTCCACCATGGTAAAATTTAAATTGGTTAAATTGGTTAAATTTACAGTTGCTATTCTTCTTGGTGTTATTACAATTCACAACAACACATCTTACCAGGACCATATTTTTATCTCAAAAACGATTAGAAAATATTTACTGCAATATGGATTTGACAGCTCAAATCAGCGACAAAAATGACAATTTTAGCCATAGCGAGCGCTGTGATCGTTTAGGCTACCCCCTCCACCCGCTTTGCACTCTGCCAATAAGCCTACTGGTTAAAGTCGCGGGT
This sequence comes from Pandemis cinnamomeana, assembly GCA_932294345.1. Lineage (NCBI taxonomy): Eukaryota > Metazoa > Arthropoda > Insecta > Lepidoptera > Tortricidae > Pandemis > Pandemis cinnamomeana. The sequence goes on along the minus strand of OW028724.1, from coordinate 2,166,742 downwards.
TCGCGGTGGATGCAAGCCGCTTCCAACCGAGGCAACTGGAGGTCTATGGGGGAGGCATATGTCCAACAGTGGATGTCCTACGACTAATATATAACGATGATGATAAACATGTAGTGCTTTCGGTATTCTCTAATAATATTGTGCAAGACTGCACATCCTTTTTAGATCGTTTTTTACCTTTTTGTTATTACTATCCAGTGAATCAAGTTTTTTTTATGGTTTTACCGTTAGAAATTAAATTTGTAAACGACACTGAAAATTTGAACACACCTCAAAAATTCGCATAGTGACAAGATGATGTAACAGCTAGTAAGAGATAGAAAAATTCGAAGGCTTACCCACCTGCTATGGGTGGTGTAGGGGTATAGCACGCGTCACGGAACGACGAAGATCCGGGTTCGATTCCCAACCAAAGCTTTTCTTTTCGGATTTTTCTGTTCTAATTTTCAGTGTCGTTTAGAAATTTTCTTTTTGTTAATTGTTTATGGTTTTTAAGACTTTGATTTGGTTACACTTTTGTTTCCACCGAAAACCAGTGCCTGTGTTTGCTCTCAAATAAATATGTTGTTACTAACTGCTCTGTATGACTCCAATCGCTGTCCGACACACAAATTATCTAAAACCAATAGACATTACACTATCAGCGGGCATGTGACGGCTTCGATATTAAATAACATATTATATATTTACTATGTCAGTGAAAGGTTATCAGGACGGCCGGAAAGCTAGGTACTTTACTTAATTATGTACTTCTATTGTGATTTTAGTTCCCTGGTCTCGCTCGCAATCGCCATCGTGTTCATTGTGACAGTTCATGCATGGGCTGACAATTGGCATCGGAGTCAGCTAGCTGTCACACTCATACAAAAACTGTCAAAATGAACGCGATGGCGATTGCGAGCGAGTTAGGTGGGGTGCGCGTCGGGTTACCTCCGCGTGTGATTAAGAGCTGCGGTTGCAGCAAGAGCAGTGCTTTGTCCGGTGCACCCTGGGCATCGGGTAATGATTTTCTGGCGGTTTCCGAGGGATATCATTGACTGTTTGGCTAAGAGCCCGACTGGGGGGGAGGCGGTCTTTGACCATTACCGTACAACGTTGCCGACATTTTGTCAGAAGATTTTTGAATTATATTTATGTTACTTTGACATTGGCGAAGTTGTCGTCGCTATAATGACTTGACACGCCACAAGTAAGAAGAAGAAGAAAAAAGACAAAATCAACCTGTACCGTCTAGTACGAAAGCCACGTTGCGCGTGAGACACCCCTCTCTTTCTAGAACAAACTGTTAGAAGAAGACTGGCAATCTATCTCGCGACGCGACTCTTGTGCGCTTTGTGCTAGACATGCGAATGGTTAATTCTATAAACCAGTTTCCGACCCCTGGTGTGAACTTTCCAATCCGTCAGAATGGTAACAGCCTAAAGCTCTTACTTTGGAAGAAGGCCTGTGCCCAACAGTGGGGTGAATATATACTGAAGATGATGTTAACAGCGCTCTTCGCTCAACATAATAATAAAGGAATATAAAATAATTACGAGTACATGGTGGCCATGAAAACATTTTATTATGTAAAATATTTATTGATATTGATTCAAGTGAATTATGCTAGCGTGTGATGAAATACTCACACACATACGCACGCACTTTTGTCCTCCGTAACCCCCAGAACTAAAAGAAGGGCGTGCTATTCATCTGTCTGTTTGTCCCGTCTTAGGGGTTAGAATAAGATATATACCTAAACTTTTTTTTAATTTACAACTGTGTTGAACAATGTGATTGTACGGTTTAGTTTATTTAATATCTTACAAGTTAGGCTGAGTTTTTGTATAGAAATTAATTTAAGATTCAAGATTTCATTAATTAGGTATTTTAAATAGGTCGCAATAATATATGTTTTATATGTAAATTTCATCACCCTAAAAGGGTTATGGTTACATAATACCTAAATAAATTAAACATAATAAGATTCCCACAATTCATAAAATAGTATGTATACATAATACGTTGTTTCGACGAAAAAAACCTCAAATCCCGTAATCCGATGAAAAGATTAGTAAAATGTCAAAGGTGACACTATTAACCGGCGTCCCAAATTATTTATTAATCTATTCGAAAATCATTACTTAAAATAATCTATTAGATTAATCATTAAATACTACTTACATTTTCATTAATTTCACTCACTAAAATTGTAATGTGTCACTGCACAGATTTTCCCGCCTTTTTTTTCCCCGCGCGACTATTCCCGCCAAGCCGCCGAGGAGAACTGCCGCGCGCGAAATAAGAGTGAAACGAAAGATCATTTTACATGGGAGTGAGGGGGTGAGCGATAGTATTGAACGCAAGGGTGTCTAGGGTCCAAGATGGGTGACGTAGAATTTTCGTATTGGGGGTCTGCGATGTGACGTATTTAGGTATTTATTCAAAGCCGGCATTTCTATTTGCTATAAGTTTCGGGGAAAGGAAATTGGTGTAGGTTTTTCTTGGTGTTTGTCGGCGTCCTTAGGAGACTCCACAGATGGAAACCTGGCGAAGCATGTCTTATGATTTGACTATTTCATTAGATAATTGGTTTTTTACCTAAAGCCAGATTTTTACGAATGACAAGGTTCAATTTAATTTCTAAACGACACTGAAAATTAGAACACAGAAAATTCCGAAAAGTAAAGCTATGGCCGGGAATCGAACCCGGACCCTCGTCATTCCGTGACGCGTGGTAAACTGCTACACCACCCATAGCAGATAAAAGTAGTAAAAGGTAAGTAGGCTAAAAGACACTTTTTTTGGGTCCTTAACAAAATGCTCCGCTTGCACACTTGAAGGGATAAGTTCGCATTAATTGTACATCTATATTCATATTTGTAAATGGTGTGTTTTTAATTTTAAACAATTAAACAATCTATGTGGTATCTCATGTCACCATAATATTTATGTTTCTTATGAATTAGAAAAAAAAAAGTGATTATTGTAGATGTTGTAAATTGCTTGCTTCTCTACAGTTTGGCATAATTTCATATGCCATAAAACCGTCTGCAAAGTCGGTTTACGAACGATAGTTTTACGTGATAACGTCATAAAGAAACATATTAGAAGTAGCTCTGACGTCACGCGAGATCGTGCCTCTCCATCCTCCATCGCTTGTTCCGCCTCCGACGTCACGCGGACGGAACGTAACGCAATGAGTCATGTTTTTTCGTGAGTGCAGCCGGCGTTCATCGATTTATAAGACGTTATCACGTCAAAAGTATTGTTTGCCATAATAATCCTTTATCATGATCTTTTACTACGTTATGTCATATGATATTCGGGCAAATGAAGAGATTCGTTGTAAATTCTTGAAACGGTGGGATGGATTTTACTGTCTTTTGGTTTCAACGCCGTTTTCCTATTCAGACGGGAAAATCCTTGGCAACTTTTTACTACATTTTGGAAGCTGTCGCAACTCGTTAGTTTTTATAACGACTGACCTCGTGACGTGTTATACAAGGCCTCTTAAAACTATTCTGGAATATTCTAGCAGGTGCGAGGACTATGATAGAACAAGCTCCACACCGGAACACAGCAGCGCAAGCATTGCTGCTTGACGGCAGGCTCATCGAGTAAGACGAAGGTGTAGCGATCCAGATAAGCCATGCACAAGAACCCCAATCAAAGAAAATGTGTATTCATGTATTGTTACAAAACTGCAGCTCAAATTAAGTTTTCGATTATTATTTAAAATAAATTACAATTGAGTGATTGTACCCAAGATTAACATACATACACAGATATAGCAGATAATTTATCAACTAAATGATTTCCGAACGTATCCAGCCACCAGCTGATAAACGTCACTGTCAGTCAACTGTCAAATCAAACTAGGACGTGAACACTACAAGTTTTAAATATTTGTACGTAAAATACTGTAAAAATGCGTGATCCACCGCGTCTTCTTGTGCTGTACGGCAGCCAGACGTTCACCGCTCAAGAAATTGCCGAAAGAATATGGCGAATAACTAAGGCATTAGGTTTCCGCGGCCCCGTTCAAGCGATGGACGATTACCCCATACAAAAGCTTATCCATGAAGAATTTGCGCTGTTTGTGTGTGCTACGACTGGCCATGGAGACGAACCTGACAATATGAAGAGGTTCTGGAAGTTTTTACTGAGAAAAAACCTGCCCGCGAACTCGTTAGCCAAGTTGAAATACGGCGTCCTAGGATTAGGAGATTCGTCGTATTCTAAATTTAATTACGCTGGGAAAAAGCTGCACAAGAGGCTAATACAGCTGGGAGCCAAGCCGCTGCTAGATATTGGTATGTTCTAAACTTTAAATTGATAAGAAACATTAGCTATATAAGAATTATTTCATGATAAAAGATAGCAAACATTCTTTTAGCTTTTACCTCAATGACTGTGCATTTTCTGTACACAAATCTCATTATCTTGATAAAGTTACACACCAATATGTAATCTCTCAATTTGTGATTTTATTTAAGTCGAAGTGATTTTGTATTTCTAAGAGTTTGGAACTCTGTGTTTTTTTTTCAGGTCTGTGTGATTACCAACATGACTTGGGTCATGAAGCAGAAATGACTCCATGGTTGAAACAATACACCAACAATCTAAAAAATTATTTCCCCCAATTACAATTAAACACAGACTCAAAATTCATTCCTCGTTGGGAAGTTTCACTGATCAAAGACGGCACTGATCTACCCAATGATTATGTAACAGAGGATATTTATTTTGCAAGAGGCATAAAGGACCACTTTGTTGATGCCAAATTTCTGGAGTTAGAAAAAAATATTAGGACCACAGATTACACACATTTTCAGGTAAGGTTATCTTGGTTTGTATGGGTTATCATTAATGTTTTAACAGTTAGTTTTATGATGTGATTACTCAATTTGTTTCAAGTCTGTTTTGTGTTTCAAATTTGTGACTGTTGTAAGCTACAATGAATTGGGTTTATTTTATCTAAAGTGGATTTTATATTTCAATGGAATTTGGTTACATTTTTTGTTTTATTTGTAGGAGCTATCAAATATTTAAACTATCTTCTTCCAAAACTTGATTTATCAAAGTGACAAATTTTATTTCATTAGGTTTAACATAACATTTTATGATTAACTCTCATTTAAATTGTTGTTTAGTAAATAGGTAATATTGTTATTTATAGTTTTTGCAGCAAAATAAATCTGTATGTACAACAATAGATAATATTCATAATTAAAAAAAAATTAACTCACTTGTTGTCCACCTAATGCTCCTCCCATCCTCAAAGGTTGACTGGAAGAGCTCCCATAAAGTATTTGTTTTATTTTTATTTTGCGCCAAAGGTTTCACATACATACTTCACCACCATTTTATACATGGCATGTGTATAAGTATTAAATTCTATAACAATTTTCAGGATGTTAGATTATTAACATTCACATCAAAAGAAGGCTCAAAAATAGAGTACCAGCCCGGAGACGTATTCAACATTAGACCGCGGAATTCTAAAGAGGACATTGAAGATTTATTTCAAATATTTGAAACCCATAGCATGGATATAAAGCCTTATCATCGATTATTAGTACAAGAATGCCATGAAGGTAAGATTTTTATAAATTTTATACGTAATACGTAATATTACTGTTGCATAATACATTATAATAAGCATGAAACCCGTTTCTCTAATTTTATTCCGCAGACTGCTTATAGCCACACAATATCGTGCCCGACATCAACTGCATGTAGCATTGGCCTTTAGCTTTATTGACATGTAGAAAAAAAATGATTTCCGAACGAAAAATAATACTCGTTTCGTTATTGCAAGTCCGATTTTTAAATCTCGACCATCAAATTGTATTAAAATGCTAATGTACTGAAATAAAAGTATTTATTTATTGCCTCATAATCACCTATATAATTAATTCGTCCTCGAATGAATTTAAACGTGTTCTATAAACGATTTTTAACTTTAACGAATTAATATGCGGAAAATTATTAGCAATATCCAAACGCAAAACGTCAACGTCAAACCAACACGTGTGTTCTGTCACTTCTGTTCTGTAACAAATCCGTGAAGGAGTGTTATTTTAGCGAAATAACACAATTTATTTTATTTTATTGAAATTAATAACAAATAAAACAGTATGCTTCGGCGACAGGCGCGTTTGCGCCGAGAGTATTTGTATAGGAAGACAGTGGAGGACAAACAGAAAAGTATTCAAGCTAAGAAAGATCAAATAAAACGCAGTTTAGAAGAAAACATTCCGATTCATGGTGATTTGAGGAAAGAAGCGCTCGCACTCCAGAAAAGAATAGACTATGAAGATAAAGGTAAGCTCTTTTTATGTTGATTAACCGTTTTATTCCATTTATTTTTTGTTGGCAATAGTTTCCTGATTAAATGTGGAACAGGTACTGTCCTTGTTAACTGTAGGAAAATACGGTTTTATCGTTTTTTAAGCTGTGACTAAACATTTCAATTAAGAGTTGAATAGATACACAAAGACCTTGACAAATACAAGGAACTTGCAACATAAAGACACATTTAAAATATTTAACCTAATAACCTACAGACAGTCAGGCCAGACACAAAACAAGACTTAAGCCCGGATAAAACAGATAGTAAACAAATATTCCTATTGTACTCTTTATCATACAAAAAAGCAACATAGTTATACAGGTTCTTTTTAAATTATGAATTCAATTTGACTAGTTTAAGACTGACTGACTCATCAATGATAAACCTTGCACATAGAAAGAAAGAAAGAAAACATTTCTTCCTTTTTGCAAGAAGCAAATGTAAGAGCATACACACAATTTTATAGAAAAGAAACAAAACACAGACATGAAAAATAGATTATCAGTGTTGAGTGTCTTCGCAAACATGAAACTAGACCTGAGTTAGACCTGCCACACTGATTTTCAGCTGGAACCATCTGTGACTCACGAAACGATACACAGATAAAATATACTATATAAACCATGAAGCTATACTTAAATAAAGAAATAATTAGAACATGACTTATGTGTAACTAAAAAAGAACAAAAATAAAAGTATGTCATTTTAACTTGAAAATACTATGTTACACACTTTATATGCATATATTCGATCAAGGGATCAAGGACAGTGGTCTGTGTAAACAAAAAGCAGTTATTAATAAATCAATTACACAAAATTACATGACAGTTAGAAACGAGCCCCATTATTCATAGAAAAATATGCCTATATTATGTTTTGTCTGTGTCTCATATCAGTCCAAGTGAGAGAAAGAGACAGACAAATATTGAAGTAGGATGAGTTAAACAGGCTTAATCAATAAGGGTGTAGGTATTTATCATAATTCTGAACTCACCAAGCATCAGGAACAACCATTTTGCATCAAAACACAAGCACAACTATGATCTCTATGATACTGGTTCTGACGCAAATACTTGTCCTATTTTCGCGTATTATAACATATTTGCATTAATTTATTCAAGATTTTTAACATAATGTTCACGAGATTTCGCAATAAATTGAAACATGTTAGAATATTGTTATTCTTCCTTCTATAAATGCCAGTTGTTTTTATTAGTCTGTGTTATATGTTTTAGATAAAATTTTACATGTAATTATTAGGTAGGAAGGCCCCCTCAAGATGGACTGATGACTTGGTGAAGGTCGAAGGAGTCCTCATTGTTCAGCAAGCTACATGTTACGGGTGGTGTAGCGGTATAGCATGTATCACGGAATGATGATCAGGGTTCCATTCCCGCCCATAACTTTACTTTTAGGATTTTTCTATGCGTTCTAATTTTCATTTGATAGTACTTTAGTCACCAGTTTTATATATTTTATTTCATTAGTTGTCGAAACGTTTCAGGGCCAGAAAGAGCAGCTGTGATTGGTGGTTTTAGCGGAGGCGCGAACACTCAGAGCTCGCAGGACGACGAGTACAGATATGCCGGAGTCGAGGATCCTAAGATCATGATAACCACATCCAGAGAGCCCAGCGCCAGGCTCAAAATGTTCGTTAAGGAGCTCAGGTGAGAATTGACAATGTTAATGACTATGGAGAGCGAAAGAAAGTACTCAGCCTCTAGTGTAAGTTTTCATGTTTTCGTTAACATAACCATCTCAGTAACTATGAAAAAATTAGCAGCGACACTTGCGGCAACAATCTGTTCTCATAATGTGACATTTTAAGTACAACTTGAAGCGCGACATCGTTGTAGCAGTATATGTGGCGATGTCTAGATGGCGCTTGAGTCGCTACAATTGCAAGCGCGACATGGTCGTAGCAGTTTATGTAGCGATGTCTAGATGGCGCTTGAGTCGCTACAATTGCAACCGCGACATGGTCGTAGCAGTTTATGTGGCGATGTCTAGATGGCGCTTGAGTCGCTACAATTACTAGCGCGATATGGTCGTAGCAGTTTATGTAGCGATGTCTAGATGGCGCTTGGGTCGCTACAATTGCAAGCGCGACATGATCGTAACAGTTTATGTAGCGATGTCTAGATGGCGCTTGGGTCGCTACAATTGCAAGCGCGACATGGTCGTAGCAGTTTATGTAGCGATGTCTAGATGGCGCTTGAGTCGCTACAATTGCAAGCGCGACATGATCGTAACAGTTTATGTAGCGATGTCTAGATGGCGCTTGGGTCGCTACAATTGCAAGCGCGACATGGTCGTAGCAGTTTATGTAGCGATGTCTAGATGGCGCTTGAGTCGCTACAATTGCAAGCGCGACATTGTCGTAGCAGTTTATGTAGCGATGTCTAGATGGCGCTTGGGTCGCTACAATTGCAAGCGCGACATGGTCGTAGCAGTTTATGTAGCGATGTCTAGATGGCGCTTGAGTCGCTACAATTGCAAGCGCGACATTGTCGTAGCAGTTTATGTAGCGATGTCTAGATGGCGCTTGAGTCGCTACAATTGCAAGCGCGACATAGTCGTAGCGGCTTATGTAGCGATGTCTAGATGGCGCTTGAGTCGCTACAATTGCAAGCGCGACATAGTCGTAGCGGCTTATGTAGCGACGTCTAGATGGCGCTTGGGTCGCTACAGTTGCAAGCGCGACATAGTCGTAGCGGCTTATGTAGCGATGTCTAGATGGCGCTTGGGTCGCTACAATTGCAAGCGCGACATGGTCGGAGCAGTTTATGTAGCGATGTCTAGATGGCGATTGAGTTGCTACAATTGCAAGCGCGACATGTTCGTAGCAGTTTATGTAGCGATGTCTATTTGGCGCTTGAGTCGCTACAATTGCAAGCGCGACATAGTCGTAGCGGCTTATGTAGCGATGTCTAGATGGCGCTTGAGTCGCTACAATTGCAAGCGCGACATGGTCGTAGCAGTTTATGTAGCGATGTCTAGATGGCGCTTGGGTCGCTACAATTACTAGCGCGACATGGTCGTAGCAGTTTATGTAGCGATGTCTAGATGGCGCTTGAGTCGCTACAATTGCAAGCGCGACATGGTCGTAGCAGTTTATGTAGCGATGTCTAGATGGCGCTTGAGTCGCTACAATTGCAAGCGCGACATGGTCGTAGCAGTTTATGTAGCGATGTCTAGATGGCGCTTGAGTCGCTACAAATGCAAGCGCACAAGGTAGTTGCAGTTTATGCCGCATGTTCTCTTCTAACGCGCGTCGTCTCGCTCCCGCAGGCTGATATTCCCGAACAGCCAGCGCATGAACCGCGGCGGCTACGAGATGTCGCAACTGCTGCACGCGTGCCGCGCCAACGACGTCACCGACTTCGTGGTCGTGCACGAGCACCGCGGCGTGCCCGACGCTCTCGTGAGTAGCCGTCATCAAGGGCGTCGCCAAGGGGGCAGGGAGGGGCAGCTGCCCCCCCCTAGAGATTCTAAAAAATTTGCCAAATATAATGCAACCAAAGTCCTAGACTAGTCATAGAGAATGAGAAAAGTAAGAATTGTAGTAGGTAAAGTCAACTTGCCCCCCCCCCCCCCCTGCGCCATCGGCTGGCAACGCCCTTGCCCGTCATCATCATCATCAGCCAGAAGGCGTCCTGAGTATGAAATAGGTTTTGTACACTAATATTCAGTGATTGGATTGTTCGATGCAACACGGTGTGATATCAAGTAGAAAGCGTAATATGGATATGACAACATACAACAATCTTTTATTTATGTACTAGCTGTTGCCCGCGGCTTTGTCCGCGCAGAATTCGCTTATCGCTATCCCGCGGGAACTATGCTGTTGATGCTATCTGTATACCAAATTTCAACTAATTATGTATGTATGTTTGATGTAACCGCAGCAATATAAGGTGTCAGCACGCCAATGTTACTTAATTAGATGCTTAAATTGTGAACTAAACTGCTTAAGTTATCGGGATCTATTAAATTTTCCGGGATTAAAAGTATCTAAAATATTGACCAGGGATATAAGGTACCACCACGCAAAATTTCATTTAAATCGTTCCAACAGTTTCGGAGATTAGCGAACACAGACATAGGTAAATAAACACATACATACAGACAGACAAAAATTGTAAAATCTACTTTTTTGTGTTTTATTACTCTTTGCTAATTGTTAGCACTCAATTTTTGATGAATTTATTTAATGTACAGACACGAACTTTCTACTGATTCATTTAATGTATGTCAGTTTCAAACAGAGTAAGTAAACCTAACTTTAACACTTACTTATAAGAGATCCTGTACAATACCCCGTGCAGCAGCGGCGTTAGGGCCACTGACACCCCGGGCAGTAATATTTAGGCGCCCACTTAAGGACAGTATTGAGGGTACACAGCCGGTGAGCCAGGAGGCCGAGGCCCCAGACCTCAGCGCCCCCCAAATTTGGCGCCCCGGGCCGTCGCCCCATCGCGCCCCCCTAACGCCGGCACTGACCCCGTGTGTGCTCGCCTCCCGCCAGGTGGTCTGCCACCTGCCGCACGGGCCGACGGCGTCGTTCACGCTGTCCGGCGTGGTCATGCGCCACGACATTCCGGACCTGGGGCCCATGTCCGAGCAGTTCCCTCATCTGCTGTTCCACAACTTCAAGACTGACCTCGGTAAGCGTTCTGTTTTAGTGTTCCATATCCAAAGATTAAAAAACGGGATCCTATTACTAAGACTCCACTGTATATCAGTCTGTCACCAGGCTGTATCTAATGAGTGATGGTTAGATAATTGAAATTTTCACGGATGTGTTTCTGTTGGTGCTACAACAAGGGGAATCAAAATAGTGATGGGCTGCGTCGCCAATAAAATGATTCCTAAGGTTTTTGCCCGTTCCCTGGATGGGCTTTTGCCATCGCGGGAAGAGAGGCAACTGGTACATTCTATGCTTTTTCTTTGCTCCGGTGAACCGCGAAAATAAACACAAAAATTGGGAAACAGAGTTCTCGATTAATTACTGCTTAGATCTTTAAAATTGCGCTACGGATTTGATGCGGTGTTTTTAAATAAATATAGTGATTCGAGTGGAAGGTATATATTAGTGTCCGACCGAAACTGATTTTTTAGCCGAAACCGAATTTTCGGTCTTGCTCTCTGTTTCGGCCGAAACCGAAACTTATTAAAACATTTAAAATAACGATTATTTACTGAAATTTACTGTTTTTTTTTACATTTATTAACACATGTATACTTACCAAATCACTCAATTGCAAAATATAACCTCAACTCTCGATTATATTAACGGTGGCGAACTAAGCCGGGACCCCGCCGGCGAGCGAGCAGAGTTAGCTGCGAAGTTTACCGAACGACGCACGAAAATTCACGAACACTCAAGTTTCGGCGGGGTCGAAAGTTTCGGCTTTATTTTGGCCGAAACCGAAAATAAGACCGAAACTAGATCTTTGGCCGAAACTGAAACTGAAACCGAAATTTTGGTCGGTCACTAGTATATATGAGACGAAGTCGTGGGTAGAAGCTAGCATATCTATATATATAAAAGAAAGTCGTGTTAGTTACACTATTTATAACTCGAGAACGGCTGAACCGATTTGGCTGAAAATTGGTAGGGAGGTAGCTTAGAACCAGGAGACGGACATAGGATACTTTTTATCCCGATTTTCCCACGGGATTGGAAAATTCCGAACTAATAAAGCTACAGACATTAAATTTAGCATGCCTACACATTATTCCTTGATTAGTATAAAGATGCAGTTACAAAGGAATTTTTCAAATTTAAGGCGGAACAATGTTCGCCGGGTCAGCTAGTGATAAGATAATTCTGAACCATTAATAACTATTGTATCGTTGGCAGGCTTGAGGGCGATGAGCATCCTGAAGTACCTATTTCCGGTGCCCAAAGCAGACTCCAAGCGGGTCGTGACCTTTGCCAACCACGATGACTATATCAGCTTCCGCCAGCACACATACAAGAAGGTACAATTTTTTTTTTATATAAATAGGAAGGCAAACGAGCAAGTGGGTCACCTGATAAGTGATCACCACTGCCCATAGATACCCGCTACCTAGGGATTGCAGATGCGTTGCCACTAAGACTAAGATGAAATGCCTCTTGTGCCCGTAATTTCCCCGGCTGTCTTACTCTCCACACCGGGACACAGCAGTGCACTGCTACTTAGCGGCAGGATTAGCAACAATTTAAGGAATTTAATTGCTTACCTCGGCGTAATGCTGAGCCAGCGAACGTTTCAGTTTTGCGAAGACACAACGCTGTTGATCTATTTTTCATGTCTGTGTTTTTTTTTCTTAGTATTCTCTAATATTTGTGTGTCTTGTAAAAAGGAATAAATGTTTTCTTTCTCTTTTTTTCTATCCATTTCGTTGGAACTTTGTAAAACATTCGAAACGCATTAAGATAGAAAATTCTATGTCCTACTAATATTATAAACGCGAAAGTTTGGTAAGTATGGATATCCATGATGGTTGTTACTCTTTTTCGTAAAAACTACTGAATGTATTTGGATACATTTTGGAACGGAGATAGCTAATACCCTAGATTGACACATAGACTATTTTTTATTCCTGAAAATTGCATAGTTACCGCGGGATAGCTATTTTTTTGCAGATGATGATATATAGTATATTGATAACGAAACGAAACTGCGAAAATTTGTCAATCATAATTCGCTTTTCTAATTACAATTCAAATATATTTTTATTTCCGTGTTTTAACGATTAATGCGCGGGTTTTTTAAACTTTATTATAATTTTATTAAAAACGGCTAATACTTATATTGTTTTCCAGGCCGGCAAAGATATAGAACTGACTGAGATCGGTCCCCGTTTCCAAATGAAGTTATACGAGATAAAGCTCGGCACCGTGGAGGCGCTGGCGGCCGCCGACACCGAGTGGGCGCTCCGGCCGCACATGAACACGGCCGCCAAGCGCCGCTTCCTCAGCGCAGAGGACGGCTGGCAGGAAAACGACCAATAAATTATAAAAACTATTTTGACTTTCATTTCTATAAGCTAGCTTTTTACTTTGCGGAGTATTAAAATTTGTAGCGACTTGAACCACTTTAATCCGGCCCTGTCGAAGCTCTGAACCACCTTAATTCGGCCCTGTCGAAGCTCCTTGAACCACCTTAGTCTGGCCCTGTCGAAGCTCTTTCAACCACCTTAGTCCGGCCCTGTCGAAGCTTCTTGAACCACCTTAGTCCGGCCCTGTCGAAACTCCTTGAACCACCTTAGTTCGGCCCTGTCGAAGCTCCTGAACCACCTTAGTCCGGCCCTGTCGAAGCTCCTTGAACCACCTTAGTCCGGCCCTGTCGAAGCTCCTTGAACCACCTTAGTCCGGCCCTGTCGAAGCTCCTTGAACCGCCTTAGTCCGGCCCTGTCGAAGCTCCTTGAACCACCTTAGTCCGGCCCTGTCGAAGCTCCTTGAACCACCTTAGTCCGGCCCTGTCGAAGCTCCTTGAACCACCTTAGTCCGGCCCTGTCGAAGCTCCTTGAACCGCCTTAGTCCGGCCCTGTCGAAGCTCCTTGAACCACCTTAGTCCGGCCCTGTCGAAGCTCCTTGAACCACCTTAGTCCGGCCCTGTCGAAGCTCCTTGAACCACCTTAGTCCGGCCCTGTCGAAGCTCCTTGGACCACCTTAGTCCGGCCCTGTCGAAGCTCCTTGAACCACCTTAGTCCGGCCCTGTCGAAGCTCCTTGAACCACCTTAGTCCGGCCCTGTCGAAGCTCCTTGAACCACCTTAGTCCGGCCCTGTCGAAGCTCCTTGAACCACCTTAGTCCGGCCCTGTCGAAGCTCCTTGAACCACCTTAGTCCGGCCCTGTCGAAGCTCCTTGAACCACCTTAGTCCGGCCCTGTCGAAGCTCCTTGGCCCACCTTAGTCCGGCCCTGTCGAAGCTCCTTGAACCACCTTAGTCCGGCCCTGTCGAAGCTCCTTGAACCACCTTGATCCGGCCCTGTCGAAGCTCCTTGAACCACCTTAGTCCGGCCCTGTCGAAGCTCCTTGAACCACCTTAGTCCGGCCCTGTCGAAGCTCCTTGAACCACCTTAGTCCGGCCCTGTCGAAGCTCCTTGGACCACCTTAGTCCGGCCCTGTCGAAGCTCCTTGAACCACCTTAGTCCGGCCCTGTCGAAGCTCTTTGAACCACCTTGGTCCGGCCTTGTCGAAACTCCTTGAACCACCTTAATTAGGCCCTGTCGAAGCTCTTTGAACCACCTTAGTCCGGCCTTGTCGAAACTCCTTGAACCACCTTAATTAGGCCCTGTCGAAGCTCTTTGAACCACCTTAGTCCGGCCTTGTCGAAACTCCTTGAACCACCTTAGTACGGCCCTGTCGATGCTCTTTGAACCACCTTGATCCGGCCCTGTCAGCAAATTATTTCTTAGCAGAAAAGTTTTAGAACAAACCTAACATAACCTAATGTGTGCCACGTAAAAGTTTTTACACAAATAAACCCGAATCAGAATGGTTCCTTTTGGCTTGAGTATAAACAAAGGAAATCATGTTTTTTTTTAAAAACAATATTCCTAGTCTTGGGACAGAATGTGTTGGCTGAACGACGTTGCGTTGTTGCTTGTAAAAAAGAAGTTGACATTACTCTTCCAAATACATAATTGATGCGTTTTCTTTTGTCGTTGAAGACTTATTTATCAGGACACGACACTGGCTTACTTGCCCTAATAGAATAGACCACAGTATTTTTTTTATTAATTGTTCTTTAATCTATACATTTTTGCTTCTGTACCAATAAAAAAACACTAAGTTAAATCAAGCTTCTTAGCACAGTGGCGCCCTCTATTCCAGACATGCCCGTACCAGACTTCCTGAAGGAACCGTTAACGCTCTACGAAATAGCGGAACAGTATTGGGACCTGAAGTTCTATCCGACGCAATATGTTTTCTCTCTTCTTGCGCTCGTGTCGGCCGATAAGCTAGAGCGGGACAAGTGTATAGAGCTCAGTACGGCGCAGGGACAGGAGGACTGGCTAAACTATTGTAGGCGGCCAAGGCGGACCGTCCTTGAGGTAACTCCACCACCGTATTTTTTTTTCTACAGACGAAAAATATATGGAGCGTTACTCTCTTCAGCCTATATACGTCCCACTGCTGGGCACAGGCCTCTCAGAACGAGAGGGCTTGGGCTATAGTTCCCACGCAAGCCCAGTGCGGATTGGGAACTTCACACGCACCATTGAATTGCTTCGCATTTGCAGGTCACCGAAAAACTCATGGTAAATTTCAAATGAGATATCGCACATAAATTCCGAAAAACTCAGAGGTGCGAGCCCGGGATTCGAACCCACGACCCTCTGCTTGAGAGGTCACAGGTCAAAACCACTTGGCTACCACGGCTGTTCCCTTATACTGTCTTCTTAGTGAGTTTTATTTCCCCTTCCATGCTGGTCTGGGAGAATGTACCAACTGCTTGTCTTCCCGTGCAGATGGTAAAACCCCAACGAGGGAATGGGCAAAAATCATGTTATAGACGATGCGGCCAGCAACCCATCACTATTTCGATTCCCCTTTCCACCTATACGTCCACAATAATGCTAAACGTGCAGTGGCGTTACCACAACGTCTGGGGCCCGCAGCAAATTCGTCAGAGCTCCTTCCTCAAGATAAAGAAGTGCATCAGCGTTCCTTCTGTGCTCTAAACCAAGCCAGTTCGGGGCCCCTGGCATTTTGCCACCCTTTGCAAACGTGGCTAGGTCTTGTTCTGTCTACCCCGGAAGGTATATAAACGTGATTGGTGTATATATGTTTCTTTTTTAATTTTCCAGGTACTCCATGACTTCCACAAATCGGCATCCAAGTTGACCATAGAGATTCTATTCGAACTCTTTTCTCCCATTAAACCGCGATCCTTCTCGATAGCGAGCAGCTGCCTGCCATCTAGTGGGCAAAAGCTGGAACTGCTGATAGCCGTGGTGAAATATTATAGCAAGCTGAAGAAGGCTAGGCTGGGGCTGGCTTCCAATTGGCTAAAAACCTTGAATCCAGGGGACAAAGTCTATGGATGGATTACGAAAGGGACTATTGAGTTTCCTAAAGATACGGTGAGTGGTCTCCTTGAAAACTAAATTTCTAAATGTCTGTGAAAATTAGAACACATAGAAAAATCCGATAAGTAAAGCTATGGCCGGGAATCGAACCCGGATCCTCGTCATTCCGTGACGCGTGCTATACCCCTACACCACCCATAGCAGGTGGGTAGTCTCCGAATTTTTCTACTTGTTACTAACTGTCACGTGACCTTGAAAACTTTCTTTTTGTGCGTTTCCGGCGTTTTTTTTAACATAGTATAAAACAAAGTCGCTTTCAGCTGTCTGTCTGTAGTGTCTGTGCCTATGTATGTTTAGGAAGTTTACTTTGGGATGTAGTAGGATAATGAAACTTCCTATTTATGTTGTATAGTAGAGAAGGAGAAGATGAAGAGGGATTTTATTTACAGAAAACTTACGACTAAGGAATATTTACATGGTACACTTATAAACTATGACCGCGCATCTCGCGCGAGTCGCGACGGGCCAATACGGCGCAGGCAGTGTGCGAGCTATAAGTCGCTCGCGTCGTCTCGCTCTCACGCGGCTATAAAACGCGAGGTTACGCGGAGCTCGGTCCTTTCTGCGCGCGGCCGTCGAAGCGTTAATACGTTGCTCCGGACTACATGTATGCGGCGTGTAAATCTCCGCTCCGTGTGACGACGATGATATTGAAATACGAAGCAACAAACAAACTGTTCTTTTGAGAACATCGACCATTTGATGGTCGCGTTTCTTTGAAACAACGTCAACTTTAGTAATCACCTACAGGATTCCCCCTCAAGCGAAGCGTACCGGCAGGCGGATGGTGCGGCCTCGGCGAGATGTTTTGCTGTCGCTTGTAGGTGTAGGGTTGTTTCCTGCGGTTTGTTGTTTCAGGTGGTCGTTTGCTGTTGTTGAAGTTTGTTTGTTGTCGTTCGCGCTTGATGTTGTGATGCGATTGTTGCAGGTGTTCGCAGTTGCAGTTGTAGCTATAGGTAGATCTTGCTCGGCGATAGTGTAGGCAGGTTTGAGTCGGTCTATCGAGATGTTAATTTGTCTGTTAGGTAGCTGCAACGTAAATATCTTGCTATCTCGTTTCAGCACGCGGTAGGGTCCGTCGTAAGGCGCTTGTAGTGGCTTCCTTACTGCGTCTACGCGTACGAAAACTTTAGGAAGTATACTTTGGGTAGTATAGTGATGTGTGTTCTTGAGGATTGAAATTAAACTTCCTATTTAAGTTTGTATATAGAAGGAGAAGATGAAGATATTTTATTTACAAAAAACTTACGACTAAGGAATATTTACAGGGTACACTTATAAACTATGACCGCGCATCTCGCGCGAGTCGGAAAGGGCCAATACGGCGCAGGCAGTGTGCGAGCTATAAACCGGTCGCGTCGTCTCGCTCTCACGCGCCTATAAAACGCGAGGTTTCGTGGAGCTCGATCTTTTTTCAGCGGCGATCCTCTTTTTTCTGCGTGCACACGTTGCGTAACGCGCCCGCGACTCCCGCTCACGTACGCGCCATAACTATTTACTACCTTGCAGCGTCGAGCTCTGCTCCGCAGCGGGTAGTATAGATCTGTGGTTGTGTCACAAACATGGATTGTGTGTTAAAGTTAAAAGTGCTTAGCGAATAAGATTCTAGTTGACTCCAGTGTCGCCAATTAGTGATTACGCCGGAAATGGCGGATTCCACCGCCATGCCCAACAGAGGAAATTTGGCCCCCGCGGAGGAAATCCTAGCCCTCCTACAGCAAATTGAGGCGAGGATGCCCCAATTTGCGGGTATTACCAACATACTTCTGGAAATTGCCGCGGCCAAGAAGCCCGCCTCCGCTCCTACTCCACCTGAAGAGAAAATGGCAGAGTCAGATTTACGGAACGAAAATCCGTATAATAAAGGTGAAAAATCCACCTGCCGCCAAAATAAGGTGCTGCCGACGCGCACTCACTCCCGCTCTCGCTCCCCCCGTCAACGTTCCCGCTCGCGCTCGCCCCGAGCTAGGCGGACTACGCAGAGCCTGTCTCCGACAAGGAGATACTTCGATCCACCGGAGGAACCGGAAAAGCCCACGGACCAGGGCACAGAGGTGGATTTTCCTCCAAGCTGCGACGAGGACGGTGGTCCCTGGATCTCGAACAAAAGACGTAAGTTAGTGTTGCCCACTAGTAACAAACCCGCGAAATCACCTAAATCCGCCGCAAAACCGGCACAAAAACCCTCAGACACAGGCGAATCCTCCTCATCTCCTGTAAACATTCCCTCCGCTAAACGTCCCCCCCCCATTATCATTCATGATAAGCAGAAATGGGACGAGATAGGTTCTGCTCTTAAAACAAACAACATTAATTTCACCAGGGCGCGCAACACGTCCCTGGGCATCAGTGTGCTAGTACCTACTAGCAATGACTACCGCGCCCTCAGCAAACTGCTGGATGTGCGCAAGATACAATACCACACCTTTACGGCCCCGGAAGACCGTCCACTCAGGGTCGTGTTACGCGGTATCCCAAAAGAGTTAGACGCTGACGCTATTAAATCAGATTTAATATCCCAAGACCTCCCGGTGCGCGAGGTACATAGACTCCACAATAAAAATAGAGGCATGCTGGACCTAGTCTTGGTTGTGAGTGACCTCACACCAGAAGGCAAAAAAATCTTTAACATCACTACTGTCTGTAACCTGTCAGGCATCGGGGTCGAGGCTCCCCGCAGATCAGGTTTTGTGGCTCAATGCCACAACTGTCAGAATTATGGACACAGTGGCAGGAACTGCCACGCAAACCCCAGATGCGTGAAATGTCTGGGGCCCCATGGTACCCGCGATTGTACGAGGGAAAAGGGCACTATCGACCCCCCCGGCTGTGTTCTGTGCGGACAGCTGGGGCACACTGCTAACTACCGCGGCTGCCCTAAGGCCCCTAAAGTAACGCGCCGAGCAGGCCCATCACCAAAACCGCCTCATCATACCGGGGGCCCCCGGACATTTCACGGATCTCAATTCCCGCCACTTACCTACCAACCTGAATTCCATCAGTCACCAAGGCCCCAAGCCCCCACCCCACCAGAAAAAATTCCAACCCGACCCACGCAATATGCCTCAAACTCCTGGGCTGCCTTATTAAGGCAAAATCCCAACCCAACCCCAACTGCACCCCGAACTAGGACGCAGCAGGGGAACTCCCCCCTCCCCCTCGACGCCTCTGCCTTCCCTCTGGTATGCAGGGCGCTTGCAATCCGCGAGCGCCTTGCCGTGCTGGAGGACAGGCTTAGGGGCGCGACGGGAACTCAGATGCTACTGCTTCTCGAAGAGCATGAAGAGGTACTCGCCAGTTTTAGTGGCGCTTCTCACCCTATCCCTCTTAATGGATAGGAGCTCCTCTAGAAGAAAACCGCGTTCACTAACACTTGCATCCTTCAATGCAAATGGCATTAAAGACCAAAAGGAACCAATAGTCGAATTCCTGAGGGAGCACGACGTGGACATCCTGCTGATCCAGGAGTCGTTTCTGAAGCCCAGCACGCGCAGTTTCAAAATACCCAACTACATAACCATTCGTAACGACAGACTAGACGGAAAACTTGGTGGGACAATCATACTGTGCAAAAGAAGTCTCCATTGTTGTCCCCTCGATCCCCCGCCCCTGACGAACATAGAAGTGTCGGTGTGCAGACTAGCAATGACTGGTCATTGCTCAGTTATTGTGGTCTCGGCATACCTTTCACCAAATAAAGACTTACTCTCGACAGACCTGGAATCCCTCCTAGCCCTGGGGCCCTCTGTCATCATGGCAGGGGACTTAAACGCAAAACACATAACCTGGAATGCTCTGACAAACAACAGAAACGGAATGAGACTGCTGGACTTCATGGAGCGAAGGACAGTTGATTTACTAGCTCCACTAGAACCGACCCACTTCCCACACAACGTGAACCATAGACCCGACATACTGGACGTGGCTCTTCTGCGAAACGTGGCCCTCAGGCTACGTTCCATAGAAGTGATCCATGACCTAGACTCTGACCACAGACCAGTACTACTAAAACTAGGACTCCCCTCTGACACCCCGCCCACGACAAAAACTACTACTGACTGGACCCTACTCAGTGACAGGCTATCCAAGATAGACCCAACAGATATTGTAGACTCTCCCTCCAATATCAAGACCAAAGACGAAACCGACAAGGCAATAGACTCTCTCACCAAGCACCTATACACAACAGTGGCTCGTTCCTCGAAAGAGGTAACGATCGATGACGACCGAAGACCTCCCCTAACTGTAGAACTGAGGGAGTTGCTGAGGGAGAAAAACGCAGCGACTAGAGCTTACAGTAAATACCCGACAGAAGATAACAGACGGAAACTGCGCGCCCTACAAAACGACGCAAAAGAACGCATATCAGCCTTCCGAAACGACTCCTGGAACAAGCTCCTGAGCGACATAACCCCCAGCCACCAAGCTTACTGGAAACTGGCAAAGGCATTCAAATCGGATACCTTCACATCCCTACCTCCCCTAATTTGCCGGGACTCCCCCACACCAGCCTTTGAGGACGAGGAGAAAGCTAAATGTTTGGCGAGTGCTTTAGAAGCACAATGCACACCTAGCAGCATCGGAACAGATGAAGCTCACATCAACTGGGTAGACGCAGAAGTAGAAAAGCTTTCAGCCTTCTCCTCCTCCTCCATTCCACCCCTTGACACCGACCCCGATATCCCTCCCATCACCCTCGAGGAGGTAAAGAGCCTTGTTCAGGGTTTAAGGCCCAAAAAAGCCCCAGGCAACGACGGGATCTCCAACAAAACCTTAAAACTCCTCCCTGAATCACTCCTAATATTGTTGGTAGCTATTTTCAACGCTGCCCTCTCCAACTGTCATTTCCCAGAGGTGTGGAAATTTGCGACAGTGATAGGCATCCACAAACCGGGAAAACCACGCCCATGCCCCCTCAGCTACCGACCTATCAGCCTCCTCTGTTCTATGGGTAAGCTGTACGAGAGATTAATCCTTACCCGTATGAAAAACCATCTTAACTCTCAGAATATCTTAATCAACGAACAATTCGGCTTTAGAGCCCGTCATTCCTGTATCCACCAGGTTCACCGTATCACTGAAAAAATCCTTGATGGCTTCTCCATCTTCGGAAAAGGAATCCCCACAGGTGCAATTTTTCTAGATGTTGCCAAGGCCTTCGACAAGGTCTGGCACAACGGTCTCCTCCTTAAACTCTACCAAATGAAAATGCCAGCCAGATTAGTTCTAACCATCAAGGAATTCCTGGTGGACCGTCGTTTCAGTTACAAAGTGGAAGGATCATTCTCACCCCCACACGCCCTCCGTGCCGGAGTCCCCCAAGGATCCGTGCTCTCCCCAACCCTCTACTCTCTCTTCACGAATGATATCCCTAAACACCCTCACGTACAGCTTGCCCTATTTGCTGATGATACCGCGCTCTTCTCCACCCATGCAAATCGTAAAATCATTAAAAAGCATCTCCAAGAGGCAATCAACACCCTAGGCCTTTGGTTCAAAAAGTGGAGAATCGAAGTTAACCCAGAGAAAAGCGCGGCGATCCTCTTCACTCGCAGGATTAGTCCTGTCCTCCTTGACCCCATAACTTTGCACGGTCGACCTATCCAGTGGTCAAACCAGGTCAAATACCTGGGCATGACCCTGGACCGCGGACTAACTTTCCGTAAGCACATTCGAACAGCTCTCAACAAAGCCAGATTCATCCAATCCAGACTGGGTCCAATGTTATGCAAAAAAAGCCAGATGTCAACGCAAAACAAACTCACATTATATAAAACATGTATAAGGCCCATATTCACGTACGCTGGCGTGGTATTCGGCCACGTACCGGAGTCTCGCCTAGCGCCACTTCAGAGGTTCCAGAACCGTTTTCTCCGAAGGGTGGTTGGGGCCCCGTGGTTTGTCCGCAATGCGGCCATCCACCGGGACCTCAATTTCCCTTCGATCAAACACTTCATCACCATGGCGGCGCGTCGTTATTTTGATAACGCGCCGCATCATCAAAACCCCCTCATTACCCAAGCCTCCTCCTACACCCCAAAACCCCCTCCTACGGACCCAGACCTCCTCGCCACAATTGGGGTGCCCATCAGGCGCCCCAAACATATCCTACTCGACCCACCGGACCCCATCCAACTAGCTGTGTCTGAGGGTCAAAAAATTTAGTAATTTAAGGTATAGGAGCGGCTTGCCCTCCACAGTCCGGGTGAAGCTGTAACAGTGGGTACACTAATAGCAAAGGTCAATCAAAAAAAAAAAAAAAAAAAAAAAAAAAAAAAAAAAAAAAAAAAAAAAAAAAAAAAAAGAGCTCGATCTTTTCTGCGCGCGGCCGTCGAAGCGTCAACACGTTGCTCCGGACTGATGCATGAGGCGTGTGATATCTCCGCTCCGTGTGACGACGACGATGATGTTGAATCAGAATAATGAAGAAAACAAACAAACTGTTCTTCTCAGAACATCGACCATTTGATGGTCGCGTTTCTTCGAAACAACGTCTCAACTAATCACCTACAGGATTCCCCCTCAAGCGAAGCGTACCGGCAGGCGGATGGTGCGGCCTCGGCGAGATGTTTTGCTGTCGCTTGTAGGTGTAGGGTTGTTTCCTGCAGTTTGTTGTTTCAGGTTGACGTGTGATGTTGTTGAAGTTTGTTTGTTGTCATTCGCGCTTGCTGTTGTGCTGCGATTGTTGCAGGTGTTCGAAGTTGTTGTAGGTACATCTTGCTCGGCGTCGGCGATAGTGTAGGCAGGTTTGAGTCGGTCTATGGAGATGTTAGTTTGCCGGTTAGGTAGCTGCAGCGTGAAAATCTTGCTATCTCGTTTAAGCACGCGGTAGGGTCCGTCGTAAGGTGCTTGCAGCGGCTTCCTTACGGCGTCTACGCGTACGAATACGTGTTCGCACGTTTGCAGGTCTCGGTGCACGAATGTGGGTCTCGTGTTGCTATGCGGCTGATTCGGTGTTGGTTGCAGGTTTCGTAACGATGTTCGCAGCTGATCGACGTAGGCAGAGTCTAAGGTGACGTCATCGCGCTCGCGGGTCGTTGTTAGGAAGTCACCGGGTAAGCGTACGTTGCATCCGTAGGTGAGTTGGGCTGCGCTTACACCGGTGTCGCTCCGCATCGCAGCGCGTACTCCGAGTAGTACGGTTGGTAGCTCGTCGATCCAGCTTCTTGCGGTCTGCAGTCTTGCCTTTAACGCGGCTTTTAGAGATCGATGCCAGCGTTCGATGATACCGTTGCATTGTGGATGGTAGGATGTTGTGCGCGTCTTTTCTATGCCGAGTAAGCGAGACAGAGAAGCAAATACTCGGCTTTCGAATTGACGGCCTTGATCGGATGTTATTGTAGCAGGGCAGCCGAAGCGGGAAATCCAGCCTTCGTAGACGGCTTTCGCGACGTCTTCAGCGGTTATTTCGCACAGTGGGTAAGCTTCGGGCCATCTCGTCGCTCGGTCGATCATCGTGAGTAGGTATCGATGACCGCTGGCCGCGGTAGGTAGCGGACCAACGATATCGATGTGTACGTGCTGGAATCGTTCGGTTGGCGGGAAAATTGATGGTTGGCTTGCTGTGTGGCGCTGTACTTTAGCGCGTTGGCACTGTACGCATACTTTTGCCCACTGGCCGATGTCCGTGTTCATGGCGGGCCAAAAGTAGCGTTGCGCGATTAATTTTCTTGTCGTGTTGATTCCGGGATGACTGATGTTATGTACTGTGTTGAATGCGATGCGACGGTATTCTTCGGGTAGGTATGGACGTAAGTATGGCGTTGACGTTTCGCAGTGCAGCTTGGTGTTCGATGCGGGCAGAGTGACTTGCTTGAAGGATAAATTGCTCTGTAGAGTGAGTGCTTGTAAGATGTCGCTGTCTCTCTCTTGAGCTTGCGCAAGTTGCTCGTAGTTGATTGGCGATGGACAAGTGATTGTTTCGACGCGTGATAATGCGTCCGCGGCAGCGTTTTGCGATCCACTGACGTGACGTATATCAGTGGTGAATTCGCTGATGTAAAGTAGCTGGCGGGTGCGTCTTGGCGATTCGCTGTTTGTGCTAGTTTTTGTAAAAGCGAATATCAGCGGCTTGTGGTCGGTGAAAATGATGATCTCTCGTCCCTCGAACATTTTGCGAAAATGTTTCACGGCCATGTATATTGCGAGTAGCTCGCGGTCGTACGTACTGTAGCGTGTCTGGGCGTCGGTGAATTTTTTTGAAAAATACGCCAGTGGTTGCCACGAGTTGTTGACGTACTGGTTGAGTGCGGCACCGGCTGTCTTGTCGCTTGCGTCGCTGAATATGGCAATCGTCGCGTGGTGTGACGGATGGGCGAGTAAAGCGGCGTTTTTGATGCTGTCTTTACACGCCTCATACGCTTGCGTTGCTTCAGCGGTCCAGTCGATCGCAGTTTTGTCGCGCTTTTTCACGTTGTGTAAGTAGGTATTTAGCGGCGCTTGGATGGTGGCGGCGTCTTTGATGTTTTCTCGGTAAAAGTTTATCATCCCGAGAAAACGTCGCAGCTCTTCGACTGTTTGTGGCTTCGGAAAGTCGATGATGGCTTGGACTTTTTCTTGTGGTGGTTGTATTCCTTCCGCCGAGACTTGATGACCGAGGAATTTGACAGTTGGCTGGCCGAAAACACACTTGGACGGGTTGATAGTGATGCCGTGCTCTTCAAGTCGCTGTAGGACGGTGCGTAGGTGTTTTCGGTGCTCTTCCTCGTCGTTTGATGCCACAAGTAGGTCATCGACGAATGGAAATACGAAGTCGAGTTCGCGCAGTACTTCGTGGATGAAACGTTGAAACGTCTGGCCGGCGTTCTTAAGGCCTGGGCACATGCGCGGGAACTCGAATAGGCCGAATGGGGTGATGATGGCAGTTTTCTCCACGTCTTGTTCGCTGACCGGTAATTGTTGGTAGGCGCGATTGAGATCGAGCGTGGAGAAAATCTGCTTCCCGGCGAGTTGGTAGGTAAAGTCGCGTATGCGTGGTATGGGATACCGATCAGGCTTGGTGATGGCGTTGAGCCTGCGGTAGTCACCACAAACACGTAGCTCTCCACTTTTCTTCGGCACGACGTGAAGAGGTGATGCCCAAGGGCTTTTGCTTGGTCTGCATAGGCCTTGGTTGATCATATTCTGGAACTCTTTTTTAACTTGTTCGTAGCGATGTGGTGCGATGGGGCGTGGCCTGCAGTGAAGGGGCGGGCCTGTTGTCTCGATAACGTGCTCGACTTTGTGCTTTGCAGACAGCTTCATCGACGTAAGTCGGGTTGCACCTGGGTATTCGGCGAGGATCTTGTGGTAGGCATCGTGCACGTCTATGCTGCGAACGGTAGGTATGTCCGCGGCACAGATTTGAGCGGTCGATGTAAGATGCGTCTTGCCGTCAATGAGTCTGCGATGTTTGATGTCGACTATGAGGTTGTGAAACTGGAGGAAATCTGCACCCAGGATTGGCTTCGACACGTCTGCGATGATGAATTTCCATCGGAACGGTCTTCGAAGGCTGAGGTCGAGTTCGATTGACTTCTCGCCATAGGTTGGAATGACGGTGTTGTTGGCGGCGTAGAGTTGAAACGGCAGTGGTTGTTCGCGTGAGCCTTTTCTTTTAGGTAGCACGGAGATATTGGCTCCAGTGTCGACCAAAAAAGTGAGTTTCGTAACCCTGTCGGTTACGAAGAGGCGGTGTGAAAGTTCGGTAACGCCGGTTTCCGCCGCAGCCAGCGTTACTTTCAGTTTTCCGACGGCGATGGAATGGGCTTGAAACTGCACGGTGGTGTGCACGTCTTCGCATCCATACCGTAGCGATGATGGTTGTGGCAGTACGGCATGGGAGAGGGCTTGCGGCTTCTGGTTTTTGACTGCGAACGGCGAGGGCGACTGCTGTGGCGGTGGTCGCTACGTCGCGATCGTATTTCGGCGATTTCCTGGCCGATTCTTCTCAGCTCGTCGATGAGGAATTGTGTGTCGACGGCTGGTTGATGTTGGTGAGCTGGTGGCGGAGGCTGCTGTGGCTTCTGTACGCCGGCTTCAGCTTCATGATGCGTCATCTTCTTGAAGTTCTTCTTGATGTGTTCTTCTGCGGTGTGTTCTTCTCGGGGTCACCACTTTAGGAAGTTTACTTTGGGATGTAGTAGGATAATGAAACTTCCTATTTATGTTGTATAGTAGAGAAGGAGAAGATGAAGAGGGATTTTATTTACAGAAAACTTACGACTAAGGAATATTTACATGGTACACTTATAAACTATGACCGCGCATCTCGCGCGAGTCGCGACGGGCCAATACGGCACAGGCAGTGTGCGAGCTATAAGTCGCTCGCGTCGTCTCGCTCTCACGCGGCTATAAAACGCGAGGTTACGCGGAGCTCGGTCCTTTCTGCGCGCGGCCGTCGAAGCGTTAATACGTTGCTCCGGACTACATGTATGCGGCGTGTAAATCTCCGCTCCGTGTGACGACGATGATATTGAAATACGAAGCAACAAACAAACTGTTCTTTTGAGAACATCGACCATTTGATGGTCGCGTTTCTTTGAAACAACGTCAACTTTAGTAATCACCTACATATGCTTAAATCTTTAAAAGTACGCAACGGATTTTGACGCGGTTTTTTTAGATAGTGATTCAAGAGGGTTTAATAATTTTACGCAGACGAAGCCGCGGGCAGAAGCTAGTGTATGTATGTTTGTCCGTGTGGAATCTCAGATATCTTCAACCGATTGAGCTGAAATTTTGCATACATATGTAAGTCGGATGAAAATACAATAATCTGGTAGTGGAGTTCTGGTGACCCAGCCGGGACCGTCTCCGCAGGAGGGAACTCTTCAACGGTTGGTCAGATTGACTTGACATTTGGTACACATATGTAGCAAGGATGACAATGCAGGTACAGTCAACAAAAAGTACAGTCAGCGAAAAAGCTTGGATCTAAAATGAAATTTTTAGGTTAGGTCCTAGTACTAGCTTAGCTTTATATTAACTTGCAGCATATATAAGTATGTTTGTCCGGGTGGAATCTTGCGACTCTCATTTTGAAGCAGATATCTTCAACCGATTTCTTCCATGCTGGTCTGGGAGCAAAGAAAAAACATAGAATGTACCAGTTGCTTCTCTTCCCGCGCAGATGGTCCATCGAGGGATTGGGCGAAAATCTTAGGGATCAGTTATATAGGCGATGTGGCTAGCAACCCATCACTGTTCTGATTCCCCTTTCTATCCATACGCCCACAATCATGCTAAACGTGGTCTTTAGGTCTTGTCGCCTTAGGCTCTGTCTACCCCGTAAGGGATAAAGACGTGATTTATGTATGTATGTATGTATGTATCTTCAACCGATTGAGATGAAATTTTGCATACTTATGTAAGTCGGATGACAATACAATAATCTGGTAGTGGAGTTCTGGTGATCCAGCTAGGGTCGTCTGCGCAGGAGGGGACTAGCCTCTGCCTACCCCGTACGGGATAAATACGTGATTTATGTATGTTTGTTCCATTTCAGTCCACGCCACTCATCTTAATCGGTCCAGGCACAGGCCTGGCCCCGTTCCGGAGTCTCCTCCAGCAGCGGACCTACCTGGGCCAGGCGGACAAACACACGATGCACCTTTTCTTCGGCTGTCGGTACAGGCAGAAGGATTTCCACTGCAGGGAGGAGTTAGAGGGGTGGGCGGGGGAGGGGAGATTGACGCTATATTGCGCGTTTTCTAGGGACCAGGAGGATAAAATGTAAGTATGATTTGTTTATACACAGGGGCACGATTTTTTAAAGTAAGAAAGTACGTAGTTATTAAATGGAGATAATTGAGAATATGTATAAGATATAAATACTGAAATTATCTGCCAAGTTTCCAGGGCAAAATGTTAAGAACCTGTAAATTACAATATTTTTTCTTTCCAGCCAAAAATTCGACTTCCTAAAATGTTGAATTCTTATCATGTTGAATTTGCAAAATGTTCAGTCCAAATGTGGAACTCAACATTCTGAGCCGGTTTTTTTTCGGTATATTTAAATTAAATGTCAAACAAAAACTTATATTTAACTTGCTACATACAAAGTCTGTTCTTTAATAAAATCAAACCGTTCTCGACACGACTGTTAGTAAAAAACTTTTATTTTTAGATATGTCCAACACAAAATTGTGGAACACGGCGCGGCCATCCGCTCTCTTATTATGGACCAGAACGGGTACGTCTTCATCTCTGGGAACGCCAAGAACATGCCCAATAACGTACGCGAGGCGCTTGGAGAAGCCATTGGGGCGGAACAAGTCAAGGTTTTGGAAGACGTGGGACGGTTGCAGGTTGAGACGTGGTAAGATGAAATAATGCGTGCTCGTGTGCCATATGTGGCACGCCAAGAAAATTTTGTACCACATCTGGTACATGTTATCGTATTAGGCGGACGGTGCGGTGTATTTTAGACATTTTTTTTATTTCTAAGCAAGACTGTATGTACAAATTAATGTTTAAATTTAAAATGTATATTTTGACATCACGTTCGCTAAGCAACTATCTCGAATATCACAATTAATAATTTACTTGAAAATTGGTTGTTGGGTGAATTTAATATAACAAAATAAATATTTGTAAATATTGCTTTTTTCTATAAATAAAAGGGATGTTTTATCACAAAAATATTTTATTTTCGTAAAATTACAAGTCTTACAACTATATTACATTAACATTTTATACCTGAGTGAGTGAACGACAATCTCATGAGTTCATATGTCTTTGTCTTCTTTATTTACTACCATTTAACTTTAGTAAAGCCTTCATAGTTAATACAGCCCTTTAGTCTTCCTAACTGGTTGTCTACCCCTGGCTGGGGAGTCCCCACAGCTTCAAGTTGCCGGCGTCCCGTTTCCTCTCGGGAGCCTCCTTGTCCTCGCACGCGAAAGCCGCGATGTAGCGAGACGGATGCCAGGCCACCGTGAACGTGGCTGCGGAGACTGGGATCTCGGCTACTTTCTCACCTAGGTTGACAAAATAGATTAAGATTTATTTCCATTTGTAAATTACATTATATTTTTATGTCAAAACATAAAGTCACAAAAAGATCGTCAATTGTAAATAAAATAAAAACAATAAGGTACAATAAAATAATTCATACAAAAACTAGAAATCAGAAATCAATAATAATCAAGAAACAAATGTCAAATAATTACAAACAATAAAATAAAATTAATATAAAATAAAAAATTAAAACAATATGGTACAAAGTACAAATGAATCATTCAATGTCGGGAAATAAACATTTCACTATACTCTTTTACAGAGTACAATGATTTGTCCGAAAGAAGTTTCTTTAGTCGGCGCCCAAATGTCTCATCCGAACATTCATTTTTCAGCTCAGTGGGTAGTTTCTCATACAGTCTAGGCCTGATGACACGCGGGTTCTTGTCGAGCAGCGCCAACCACCGTGTGTGCCAACCAAGGTGTGAATACTTGAATACTTGTAGCAACAGGCCTAAATATTTTTTGTTCAACAAGTAATATTGAGCAGAGGCAAATCAAATGATGTGTCGCACAGACACATTCAAACATTCATCATCACCCAAATTCGCATAGTAACAAAGTGCAGATAATACTTGCAAAATCTGGCAATTGTTTTATTTAAGTCATTTTCAAAAAAAATGTACAAAGTAAAGAGGTTAATCACAACAAAAATTAATGGATTCCTTTGTGTTACGACCGTTTCACCTGTATTACATTGCAATAAGGGTGAAAATGTCGTAACACAAAGGAATACATTAACTTTTGTTTTAATTAAGGCCCTTAACTAATGTACATGTGTTTTGAAAACGACTCTTAAATTGATTCTCTGTATTTTTTATTTTCTAATTTAATTATGAATGACAAAAATAATTTAAGTATGATAAAATAATGATGAATAATAATAATAATTAATCATGATGTATTATCTATTGCTATTATAAATTCTATTGTTATGCCACATTCTCTTGGCTTTCGTGTTGGATAGTGTTTTAGTCTTTAAGTTTAATATTTGCACACCTTTATGGTAGATCACAGAGCAGCCTAATTGTATTTATTGTAGATCCTATGTAATTTACCCGACTATCACAAATAAATGACTTACTTACTTACTCACTTACACGTGACTGCTAGTAACAGATAGAAAAATTCGAAGACCCACCTGCTATGGGTGGTATACGGATACAGCACGAGTCACGGAATGACGAGGATCCGCGTTCGATTCCCGGCCTTTAAACGCACATGTGCGTCTGAGGCACCTGCAAGTCTCGGGTTTGGCAGCTGGTAGCGAAAGCGTACAAAAGTCGCGTCGCGCGCGAGATAGATTGCCTGTCTTTTTCTTACTATTCGTTCTAGACAGAGAGGGGTGATCTATCGCACGCGCGACGCGACTTTCGTATGCTTCCGTGCTAGGCATACAGGCCGGTCCCATTGGCACAGCAAGACGTGACACTCACCAGTCTCGGTGTCTCCGATGTCGATGACGTGGTCCTCGCTGGCGGACGCGAGCAGCCGCCCGTCGAAGCTGAAGGAGAGAGTGCGCACCGGCCACTCTAGCCTGCAAACATAGTTATGTCTTATCACTACATAGTATAAAATAAAGATAATTTTATTCATAAATGTTTTACAAAATTATAACTAATAAAGTCGCTTTTTCTGTCCCCGTGTCCCGATGTATTCTTATATCTTCAAAACCACACAACGGGTTTTAATGCGGTTTTTTTTAATAGATAGAGTGATTCAAGAGGAAGGTTTATATGTATCATACATGCATAATATACCGTGCGAAGCCGGGGCGGGTCGCTAGTGTATTATAACATACAAGGAGTCCTTCACTTTATCGAAATATCACTAGAGTTAACTCACAAGTTTCCCAACTCGCGTGGCGTGTCACCAGCGTTATCTCACACGTTTCCCAACTCGCGTGGCGACTCACTAGCGTCACCTCACAAGTCTCCCAACTCGCGTGGCGTGTCACCAGCGTTACCTCACAAGTCTCACAACTCGCGTGGCGTGTCACCTGCGTCACCTCACAAGTTTCCCAACTAGCGTGGCGTGTCACCGGCGTTACCTGGAGAACACGCGGAGGCAGGCGAGCTCGTGCGCGTCCCACAGCGACACGAGCGCGTCGGCGGAGCCCGTGGCGAAGTAGCGCCCGGTCGGGTCGTGCTCTATGCAGATGCACGTGCCCGGGTGGGCCTTCAGCACAGCCTGGAGTTCCAGACCGGGATAGCTGTGGAAGAGAATATACATATAACTCAAAGGTGACTGACTGACTGACATAGTGATCTATCAACGCACAGCCCAAACCACTGGACGGATCGGGCTGAAATTTGGCATGCAGGTAGATGTTATGACGAAGGTATCCGCTAAGAAAGGATTTTGATCAATTCTACCCCCAATGGGATAAAATAGGGGATGAAAGTTTGTATGAAACTTTGTCAATTTTAAACCGATCGGGCTGAGACTGCATGAGACTAGCGGGATAGCGATAAGCTAATTTTGCGCGGACGGAGTCGCGGGCAACAGCTAGTTGTTCTATATAAAAGGCCGCGAAGCGTTTTAACACAATCCCTGCCACCGATGCATATATGCGTTTTTGTGCCTTTCGCCCATTGACTTACAATAAACAACTAGACTCTCAGTCGCTAACAAAGGTTCCTCAAGAAACGTCCGAGTTGCTTTGTCTATGTGTTGTGTGTGTCAACACATCGACTTAGACAGATAACATTAACATATTCGTTTAAATTGACACCTTATTTCGTGGCAGTAATGTTTAATATCAATGGCGTAGGATCGTGAGAAGTAATGACACGACGCCACGCGCTGGAAACCTGCCCGTCTCTTTTGTTCTCAATAGTAAGATTACGGTGCGAAAGAGACATATACATTGTTATCAAAGCGCGGTCGAAACACAACTGAACCAAAACTCTGAACAATAGACGCGTCGTTCAGACTTTTGCTTCGGACAGTTTTTGAGCGTGATTGGGAGTCTAGTTGTTTATTGTACGTCAATGCTTTCGCCCAGTGCCGCTGTCTGTCATGTGTGTCTGAGGTTAATAAGTCTCGGGTTGGGCAGCTGGCCAGCGAATCCGCTAACCGCCGTATGTTTGGCACCAAATTAGTGCAAAAACATCTGATCATGATCACATAGGGGTCACAAGTATTTCATTACGCTACTGCAGTAAATGGAGTGCAGTGCTATGAAGAGTGCTATGCTGGGAGTCTCTCTGCGATCGAATCAGAAATGAGGAGATCCTTAGAAGAACCAAGGATACCGACATAGCCCAGCGGATTAGCAAGTTGAAATGGCAGTGGGCAGGGCACATAGCACGGAGGACGGATGACCGATGGAGTCGAAAGGTCCTCGAGTGGAGACCACGCACCGGCAAGCGCAGGTGGACCGTCCACCCACAAGGTGGACCGATGACCTCATTAAGATCGGATCGCGCTAGATGCAAGCCGCTTCCAACCGGTCTTATTGGAGATCTAAAGGAGAGGCCTATGTCCAGCAGTGGACTTGTAATGGCTGAGATGATGATGATGATGACTGCAGTAAAAATAAGTTTTTTTTTTTTTTTATATGAATAGGAAGGCAAACGAGCAAGTGGGTCACCTGATGGTGATCACCACTGCCCATAGACACCTGCAACCCCGGAGGGATTGCAGATGCGTTGCCAACCTAGAGGACTAAGATGAAATGCCTCTTGTGCCCGTAATTTCCCCGGCTGTCTTACTCTCCACACCGGAACACAGGCACTGCTACTTAGCGGCAAGTGATGCTGTCGTGAACCACACCACGTAGTCAGAATATTGACAGGGCAGCATATAGAAAGCGTGCAAGAATTCTAAACTCACGTCATTATGTGCACGCAGCCGAGCCCGTTCGTCAGATAGAACAGGTCAGATGTGTTATTCCAGGATATCTCGTTCACCTCAAAGTGGAACTGCTCCTCTACTACCTGGAAAAGATTGCGAATTCATTTTTTTTAATGGCATATCAAGCCGTGTCGCCACGTGTTAACTGCGGCCAGTGGCGTAGCTACCTAGGGACTACGCGGGGCAGTGCCCCGGGGCCCTCAAGCTCAGAGGGCCCTCGAATCCTTACCAGCAAATCTCGATCGAACTATTATTATTAAAACGTAACCAGTTTAGATAGTAGTGGGGCCCCTTTTTTTATTTGCACCAGGGCCCTTGGTTACCTAGCTACGCCACTGACTGCGGCTAATGTCAATACAAGGTTAATCCTTCCGAAATATTTCAGCAAGTCGTTGACATACATACATAGATATATCAAGTCTTTATCCCTTACGGGGTAGACAGAGCCTAAGGTAGCAAAACGTTAAGGCCACGTTTAGCATGATTATGGGCGTATAGGTGGAAAGGGGAATCAAAATAGTGATGGGTTCCTATGATGACTAACATTCAATTCGAAATGAATCCTTCTGCTACAGAAGCTAGTTTGTCACTTCATTTATAGCAAGTAAATGCTTTATTGTACAAATATAAAGAAAAAGACACAATTCACATTAGCATTAGATATAGCACAAAGGCGAACTTGTCTAAAGGGATCTCTACAGTTAACAGTAATAAATGACCTATATTGCTTCTACAATTACCGGCGAATTAAAAATGTGCACTAACTTCCGGCACCACCACTTTAGTAGGGCACTAGGTTTTTCGACATTTATTTTGAATCTATAAGCTATATAAAAGCCATACCTACATTAATAATTAGTCGTAATTCCTCACTTGTACCTGAGAAATTCCATTTACTCACGTACTCACCTGTACCGCTCAGAAATGACGGCATAGCGCTCAGAGTTATTTTATGATATAGTGTAACAGCCTTCGAAGCGTTCAAGGTGGTTCATTTCACAGGTTTTTATTCCGTGGGCTTGTAGTCTAAGACCTTAAGGCCTGGTTTAGCGTGATGGTGGGGGTTAAGGTACCACTCACCACTTTATAAGTCTTTGTGTCGATGAAGGACACAAGGTCCTCCTTGTTGCCGACGGCTATGGTGCTGCCGTTGGGAGACCACGCGATGTTTATGTTCTCGCCTTTCGTCAGGATCGTCGCCACACATTTGCGGGACCTGTTGATAAGTAGTGATATATTGATAAGTGATATAATGATAAGTCAGTGTTATGATGTTCAGCAAGTGTTAACCTCTGTTAAGTGACGGGATCTGTAAACCACAGGAAAAGAAACAAGATAAGTCAGTGGGCTGTATCAGAAAATGCAGTGCTAATATACAGGTTCCTCAAGCACTCCTGACCGCCAGTAAATCTGGCAGTTGTCAGGTGGATGCATAAAAAAAAATAGAATTAAAAAGTAAAATAAAACAAGGTCTACACAGAATGACTTCATCTTATAGTTCTTCCAATCATTAAGTTTCTCGATGACAGCTCCCGTAGAATGTAACTGCGCTTTTTACGCAAAAATTAACTTTTAAATGCCAGGTATAAAAAATATGACAACTGCCTAATTTTGTTCCTTGAACTCATATAATATTCATCTAAGACAAATTGAGTCCATATATGCAGTGATATTTTTTTAAAGTGCGATAAACAATAAACATTTTCATAAAGTTACATTCTATGGGATTACAATTACAATGATTAATATTTTTTATACCTCGCATTTAAAAGTTAATTTTTGCGTAAAAAGCGCAGTTACATTCTACGGGAGCTGTCATCGAGAAACTTAATGATTGGAAGAACTATAGTGACAATAAAACATAAAAAAAAATCTAAATGTCACTGAAAATTAGAACACAGAAAAATCCGGAAAGTAAAGCTAATGCGTGCTATACCCCTACACCACCCATAGCCTACCTACCTACCTGCTATGGGTGGTGTAGATGCACGCGTCACGGAATGACGAGGATCCGGGTTCGATTCCCGGCCATAGCTTTACTTTTCGGATTTTTCTGTGTTCTAATTTTCAGTGACATTTAGAAATTTAATTTCTAACAGTAAAACCGTAAAAGTAAACATAAAAATCATGTAAAAATAAAAAATTCTTGATTCATTTGATAGTACAATAAAGCATACATACCTACCCATATTTGTAAAAATAAATAAATAAATATTTTGTTTATTTCAGGTAAGTAATCACCCATATACATTTCAAAATTACATAATTAAAATTAAAATAAAAAGGTCAAATTAAATTACAATAAATAAACTAAATAAAAAAAATTAAAGATTGCACGATCAAAATTAAAATACATTAAACAAACATAAAATCCATTTTTGAGGTTATAATGGGTTACCTGGTGTCCCATATCCGTACAGACTTGTCTCCGCTTGCTGTGCTGAGGAGGTCCGGATGTGATGCATGCCAGCAGAGCTGATCAACAGAGCCTGTATGCCCTCGGAACACAAAGTCTTGTACCTATCGGGAAAAAAAAAGATTTTGCCAATAGTTTGTTCTTGATTATTAATTGGGGGAAAATCAAGTTACTTCTCGTGGGTTCTGTTATGTCCCACTGTTATACAAGTAAAATTAGGTTAGGTTTGTTATGTATCTTCAAATGCCCAAAGGGTAAACGGAATAGAAATGGAACCCTGGCAAAACGGGATTTCATCACCCTTATTGTGAAATGTAATTTGACTTTTTTTATAACAGTGGGGACAAGAGAACTAAACCGAAAATTCATAGATATACACATAGTTCCCATACAATCTTAGGAGTGATCAAGATGCTTAATAAATAACCGATACGCCTACTACCAGCACATATCTAAAGCTGGGGTGTATTAACCTTTTGGCTTAGGCTTAAGACCATGGGTTCCATGCCAATTTTTTTTTTCTTTCATGGAAACGAAGAGGAAATTGTAATGCCGTGAATTTTTTACCAAGCTGACTGATAAACACCATTGCCATCCTCCATCATTAAAAAAAATAAACAAACATAACCTCAAAGCCAAGTGCTTTGAGGTCGTGAAAAATATGAGTAAACTCACCAATCTATTCCGCTCTAAGTTGAAAATAGCGACGCTCTTGTCGAATGATCCAGATGCCAGCTTCCTTCCATCGCAGGACCACCCAACTGAATGAACTTTCGAAGTATGGGCAATGTACTCTCGTATGACGTTGTGCGATTGAAAATAACTCCGTAATTCAGAGAGATCTTTAATAGGAGCTTGTTTCGGTTCTTTCATGATGAAATATTATTCTATTGTTTTGTTAAATTAACAAAAATCATGGAACAATAAATTAGCTATGTCAAACAAAACAACAATCAAACGCTGCCCGGCTGTCACTGTCAATAGTGTCAATATCAGTTTTTTTTTTTTTTGGAGAATATGGCTTGGTAGCTGGACCTTTAAGCCAAGTCTTTAATTGAATTAACTGTTTCACATTTTCACATCACGAGGTTAATATTGATACACTATATTTTACCAACAGTATGGATGGGTTTTTATTTTTTTTTTCTCTGGCTACGAAGACTTTAGCCAATGTCAAAGTTAGGGAACTGTTAGTTGATATGATAGGAGGTTAACGGGTGAGTGTTTCGACGGCGTGGTAACACCCTAAGAATAACAAAGCCGCCAAGACACATAATAAGGTGTTAATTAGAAGCTTGTAGAGTTAGAAGCTTGGCTCTACATGAAAGACATTGGAAATTTGGAATATAATATATATAATTAATCTATGACCCAAGTTATTTATATGATAACTTTTTAACAGTGCGGTGCTAGCAAGAAGCTTATATGGTGCTAGGCTACGCTGCGAGCCTCATCTTGGCAACATTTTGGATGAAAATGTTTTTGGCGGGATTTATTTTTTTACTTCAAATAAAAAGCGATTTAATAACCCAGTTACAAAGTTCAAATTAAAACTTCCAACAATAAACCAAACCAATACTTTTTATTGATTTCAAAATTCAACAAACTCACATTTCATAGTTAACCTTGCAAGTATTTGCGTTTCCAAACCTTGAGCTGAGACGTGAAATACCACACGGGGACTTGCCAGACGGCCACCATAAACGCGGCGTGCAAAATTGCTTCCTGGGAGTGAAAATGTTCATTAATAACTTATACCTAGGATGACGGCACCAGTGTTGGGACACTTTAAGCTGAAAAGCTCTAGTAATGGACACTTCATTCTTAATTTAAAGATATGTTTTTAAATCGACTGTTGTAAAATAAATAAATGACTATGCCTTAGCATCTTTTAAATAAGAGTTAATGTGCATTACTGGTGCTGGCACCCTACTATGCTTTACCTATAACTGGCTGACTAACAATGTAGGTATGATTAAGCTATAATAATAGGTAGGTAGCCGTCTATTTTATTTTAATAACTAGGTAGGTAGCTGTTGTCCACGGATTCGTCTTCGGAGAATTCGTTTTAAACCGTTGAACCTATTTAGTTGAAATTTTGTAGGTATCAAGATAGTTTTAGTCTCGGGGAAGGACATAGGATCCCGTAGTCCCGCAGGATTACGATAAGCGAGATATTAAACTTTTAGTGGCCGAAAAGATTCATAACAAACCCTACATGCCAGTACTTATCGTCGAGTCAAAAAATCGTCAAAAATATATGACAGGTTACGGCAAAATGAGCTGGATATTGTATGTATTTTATTTAAGACCACGGCGGTTAAAGGGCTAATATATTCTGTACTGATACAACAACAAACTTACATAGAAACCACATTTTCCTCTCGGGGGAGTAACTACACACATTGTAACCTGTGCCCAATTTCGTTTAGGCACATAGAATTCAGGCTGCGTCGCCCTTCGAAGCAGATTCCCGCAATTTCGAAGCATGGTTGCTTAATTCTTTGCCACTATAAAAAGTACTAGTGTTTGCCACGTAATAAACAGTAATAACGTGATCCTCGTCAACTGTTACTAATGGCAACACAAGTGACAGTTGCGTTCAAATTTTGAAATACACTTTTTTAATTTGGTTATTGTAAAAAGGTGAGACATTCGTAGGTCGGTTACAATAAAACATTTCCAATAGGGAATATGAGGGGACGATGAGTATGCATGATTTTTTAAATACATTTCATAACTTAATACAGAAAAGAGTAGTAGTAGAATGTCGGTTAAGAAATACCGAACCTAGTTACTACTAATTAGACTGTAGAGAGAACCTTAAATGTCGGTTAGCTATATTTGAAGTTATTAAAAAAATATATATATTTATAAGCTTTTATGAAAGCAGTAAAAAATAATTAATATTCCCTTTTTTCAGATGAGGAGGAGGGAGGAGGAGGACATGAGCCTGCTCATTGCTATTCATATGTATTGTACCTGTGTGGAGGGTGGTCCGTGGGCAAAAAATCGATCTAGCTAGGTTTCTATGAAAATCTGATTTATTGATTTTACAAAAACACCAAGCCTATCACCCTTTCTTCATAAAAAATTACCTTGCTACTCCGCTACTTGGCTATCTTGCACGTAAGTAGCCAGTTAGCTAAATGTTTTTTGTTCACTAAAATGGACCTCCGCAAAATAACGGCCGATTCAATAAAATACCCCTTTTTCAAGTCTAAAAATTATGGGATACAAGTAAGTAAGGTTCAATAATATTCAAATTTAATATCACAAAATATAATTTCTTTTTTATCACAAATACCTAATTCAGTTTAACACTAAATTATACTCTTTACGCAAGAACTCTAACTCAGACCAAGTTTTATACATAATAAATAAATATGCAATGCATATGAAAAATTTTAAAAACAAACAAACAAAACTTATACAAACTAACAGTCAAGTCACATCACTTAATTCTTATGGTGATAGATAATATTTAAATAAAGTTGTTTGAACTTAGAATGTGGTTCAGGTATAACAAACAAAAATAATTAATAATTGTACAGAAATAAAATGGACATTTTACCCGTCTACTAAATTGAGAGTAACTATGATAAATTTATAAAATAAAAATATCATCTCAAACTAGGGCTAATAATAATAAATACATTAAGTAATAAAGTATCAACCAAGAAAGTGTTTAACCATTTTTTAAGACAGTTCCTAGATACCATGAAATGAATCAAGAATTTTTACTTTTTTATTTTTTATGTTTACTTTTACGGCTTTACGGTTAGAAATTAAATTTCTAAACGACACTGAAAATTAGAACACAGAAAAGTCCGAAAAGTAACGCTATGGCCGGGAGTCGAACTCGGATCCTAGTCATTCCGTGACGCGTGCTGTACCCCTACACCACCCATAGCAGTTCCTAGATACATTAGAATAATAAGGCTGATCGGCATGGATGTGACGGCCCGTATTATCGTGATACTGGTATGTCAATATAAGGATCGTGGTTTCCAAACAATCAGATTTGCTGCGATACGCATCAATATTTCGTGCTATGGACCGCGATAGGCGAGGATCACACGATAATATTGATCGTCTAATCGACGACGTTGCCACAAATTCATTGAACTTTAGAATGGTAAAGGAATTCCCTGGTCTACTACATAGCAGAGCATAAACATAACATAATTACACCGCAAAGATGAAGAGTATAAAACGTAATAAAAAATAAAGAAATAACAACCATCAATGGACAATATTCAAGCTGTTCACGTCATTGTGACAATCCCTATTGGCGCTCGTCCACTCAGTTTCAAGTGTCAAAAAGTCACCTCCACCTACCCCACTTCACCTTTAGGCTAAGTTCAGATGACCGAGCGGCGACGCGCGGTTGGCTCGGCGCGCGGTTCAAGATTGTAACAAATCTATGTTGCTGTGTACATGAGCGCGCGGTGCCGCGCGGGACCGCGCGCAAGTTAGATAGATTTTGTTACAATCTTGAACCGCGCGCCGAGCCAACCGCGCCGAGCCGCGCGGTCATCTGAACTTAGCCTTACCCTCACCACACAACCCAAACGTCATTTTTAAAAGACTTCAAAAAAAGGAGGAGGTTCTCGATTCGTCTGTATTTTTTAACACTTGAAACTTGTAGTGTAGAAGCGCGGTATGAAGAAGGTAGGGGCTTAATTTCTATTCTACCGTTTATAATAAAACCTTAAACAAGGTTATTCACAGCTCATGGCTTATCAACTGGCCTGGCCTTGACTAGAGTGATAACTTAATTTTGCCTTTCGTCTGTCGTACCGTTCTGCACGGATCCTACGTTCTAAAACAACACCAGTACCTTTAAAGCTCCTTTGTTTCTTTTTAAAACCATCTTTCACCAACATTTTGTCTTCTATGTCTGTCAAGTATCTATACAATATGTATGTAGAACAATTCAAAACGAACGCACATTCGCTCAGAACAAAGACAAAACTCTTTGGAAAACTCTCTCTCATATCAGCGTCAAACCTTTTTGCTACACCTTTACCTTTTTTAAAAAACTGGGATATGTAATGTTTGAACCAATAATTAAATTCACCTAGTGCTTCAGGATTTTTTATGAGACTTTCATATTTGTCCCGTTGCTTTTGTTTTTTTAAATGACTTAGCGGCAAATCGTCTGATGGAGTGTAATCGCTGTCGTCAGCGGGAGGAATGACTTCACTTGACCGCTGTGTAGCTTCGTCTATTAAAGTACTTATTTCTTCATCATCTTCTAACTCTAATAAATTATTTGATTCTCTGTCACCTTTAACTTTAAGGTACAATTGTTTTGCGTCATGTGTTTTCTCATCGAACTTAGGTTCACCTTTATACACAGGGTCTATTATTGACTCATCGTCTGATTTATCACCATTAACTTCATTCTGGCCTAAATTGTTCTCATTAAAACGATCTGAATTTTCTTCAAAATTATGATCCAAGTTCGTATCATTATCTGTACATAGGTTTTGATCAGGGGAGATATTTATAGCGTTTTGTTCTAAATGATCGACGAACGATCGAACTTGCTGTGAAACTTCATGTATTACGTCTTGTTGGAGGCTTCTGTGGTAAGCGCTAACGATTTCTTTTATTTGACATCTTTTCTCAGCCCTTTTTCCTTTACTTTCTTCGTCAAGTTTAGCTCTTTTAGGGTTCGATGCGTTTGGTCTGACGTTAGGGTCAGCTTCTCTTTTTCTTACTTCTTGCGGTCTAAATTTCTGCGGCATAGGTACTTTATATTTGTTACAGGCAGCAAGCATTAGCTGTTTAATGGTTTCTTCTCTATTAAAAGTGGCAGGATCAAATGTAGGTTTTGTATCTATCTCAATGTCAATTAGTGATGTCTGAATATCAACTTTGCTGTCTTCAAGTTCATTGTTTTCGTAATAACTATCTTCATAGCGTAAAGTCTCCATTGTTTCATTGAAATCATTTCTGAAGTCTTGAAGAGTATCATCTAATTTGGTATCTTCTGTGTCAACGCCCAAGAAATCATCATCAAATATGTTCTTGCCTTCTTCTTCTTCTTCAAAAACCTCTAATTTCTTGTCTCTGATGTCTTCTTCACTGATTGTTTCTTCCTGTATCACATTGGAATTAACATTTAGTTCGGCTGATGAATTTTCTATATTAGAATCGTATCCGTGATCACAGTCTTCTTTAATAATATGTTCTGCCGTCGGTCGTTTAGTTTTAAACCAGTTTCTGTTTTCACATTTCTTGACAAAGACCATAGTGCTGTCACTGGAGCTAGTGAACAAATGTAACCCAATCAAATCGTTCTTTATTTTCCCAGTCTTGTTGATACCAACAATGATGTTTTCTGATGATTCTGCTAAGCTTGATGTTAGAGATAAATCTTGGCAAGCGTAATTGATTGAATATTGAGTGAAATCTTCTCCCAATAGTTGCCTCGTGTCTGGATCTCGTAAATGGCGAACAATAACGTCAGTGTGAGTGGATATAGGAGTCGCGTTAGCCTCAAATTCCGATAGAGGAATGACATTGAAATCATTATAGTCTGGTATTTTATTGATAATATCCATTGTCACTTCATCACTGAGTTTAACCTCTTTCTTTGCTTTTCTCTTTGACTGTTCCACATAAATACAATCATCTAAGAACAGATTACATTCTTTAGCTATCGGTAAATAGTATTTACACAGCATATGTTTTCGAAACAATAAATAATTGTACCACTCCCTGAATGAAAACAGGCGTTCCGATGGTTCAAAGTACATATCTGTTTTGTAAGCTTTTAAATGGTTTTCTTTATCATTGATTTCATCAACTGAATCAGACAGCTTTATTTCGTATTCATCATCTAAGCCAAAACACATTTTAAGTGCTACAAGTATGTATGACATCACAACACATTCACTGTCAGGTAACATGCGACTTTTTTTGGTTTTATCAAGAAAACTTATAGGAGCATAGTCCATTAATGACATCACTAACCTTTTCAAGTCTTTTGGGAGACACAATTCTTTTAATAGATTGTCTATTATGGCTTCCAAGTCAGGTACTAAGTGTGGTCCTAGATCCAGGTTTTCAAACTTCTCCATCGTAAAAGGGAGCGCCGTTGGTGTGAAATTTATTTGAGAATCACACGTAAGTCCCTTTAACTCCCGTGTAGTTTTGTCAATCTCTTTGGGTATGTATTCCAGACTCCTATGTATGTGTAATCTACCGTCTTTCATGTATCTGCGGAAATGAGACAGTTGTATTGTGCTCCTATCTAGGTTTAAGGCTAAG
Source organism: Pandemis cinnamomeana (assembly GCA_932294345.1). NCBI lineage: Eukaryota > Metazoa > Arthropoda > Insecta > Lepidoptera > Tortricidae > Pandemis > Pandemis cinnamomeana. Next base: position 2,123,758 of record OW028724.1, on the reverse strand, counting down.
TATAATATGCCAACTATAATTCTCAGAGTCATCAAGGGCGGTGGTTTTACATCTTCATTTTTGTCACCATGATTTTTTTCATTATCTCTGGTATCTTTTTCCTTGTCTTCTATTGCACTTACAATATCAGTTAACCTGGAAGAGAAGTATTAAATTACTATTCATCCCATCTCATCTCCAGCCTATATACTGGTGGGTACGGGCCTCCTCTCAGAATGAGAGGGCTTGGGCTATATAGTTTAGTTCCCATGCATATCTGTTTAAATAGGTTTTAAGGAAATTATGATAGATTGGTCTAATTAGCCCAAAAATGAAAAAAAACTAAAATTGTTTTTTTTTGACATGCATCCTTTTCAATTAGGATGCTAGTATTGTGTTGCATCACCTTCCCGCTGCCTACTGCTGTCTACCCTGGTGACCCCCCATGCACGCCACTATACATACCCCATTGCTTGTTTATCCTGGTGCATTTTTATGTACTTGGCCCAGATCCACAGCACTTTCATCTTGAAGCTAGGCTCCGCTCCAAGCATCAGCATCCTCTCCGTGAGCCCTGCCAGCACGAAGTTGTAAGCGTGCCACTTGTACCACTCGGAGCTCACTGCCAACAAAGTTACTACTACAAAGGACCACTCCAATATTCAAAACTTAACATCAAAATCAAATTATTTACCAATGGCTAGGAATTAACCATAATATCTTAAAATCCAAACCTTCCATAGGATAGAACCAATTTTAGTCCACTGGCTACGTCAGTGAAAAAGGTACAACAACGAAAAGATTCATTAAAATTAAAATTACAAGTTACAAAAGTGATGAACTTTCGTAGCACACAATAAAATTTTCGAAGTCTTTTTAAGTGAACTTACTCTCCACTCCATCCTTTATTTTGACGGAGTACTTGGTTTTGCTAAAAAACGCGAAAGTCCCGTCGGCTAGAACCGTTTGTTCCACAATAGTTTCGCGCACATTCGTATCCTGAGTGCCGCATTCTGCACAATAATAGAAACCGTCTACAAGTTTTGTTTCGGATCCGCCGCACACATTGCACGTGTTTCCATCGCCCATTGTAATTCATTAGTAACTCATTTCGAGTTTTCATTAACCTATTAACGAGAACTTAGTAAAGTAACATGTGCAATTTTATTGTGCATGTGCATTTGCCGCTAAATACAATCTGTTCTGTCAACTGTCAAGTCAATGTCATGCCAATCACATGTGGTTGGCTGGATGTGTCACTGTCAATAGTGTCAAGTCAATTAAAAAACTGATCGAGTTTGTCTTTGGTTTTGCTCTGTAATGCTTATGACTTGTAGTTAATTCTGAACGCATCAAATTGCTCCACAGTTGGCAAGCTTGTTCACAAATTGACGTGTACTCTATTGCCAGCGTAGAATTTCTACTAAAGCGGTAGTAATTTTTTAACAAATGTTTCGTTCTTAATTTTTCAATACTTGATATTAGCAGTATAAGTACTGTTACAATTTGTGCAAAAACAAACGTCGTTTTGGCGGCCGAGAAACATAAGTTTCAATTGGACAACATTAATTAGCTCTAAATCAACTACTCCGTCTCTAAATACAACCAAGGTGGAAAGGTCGTAGTTAAATGCTAAAAATCATAAACGTTTTCGTAATTATACAACGCAGTTTTAATCAATAAACGTTTCTTATTTCATTTTGTCCATAATCCATTACTTACTCAGGGCCGGATTTAAATTTGTGCCGCCCTGGGGCACTGAAGAAAATGCCGCCCTATGACTTAAATTTTATTTTAATAGTTTTGATATCTTATTTCTTAAAAATTAAGAATAATAAAAATTTCCAAATTTTACCGCCCTAGAAAATTTGCCGCCCTGGGCACTAGCCCCGACTGCCACTAGTGTAAATCCACCACTGTACTTACTTGCAAATTAGCACGTTATCCTAAATGTCAAGGCTGGATTAATTTAAACAAAATTCCATTCAACTTTTGATTTTCAAACTAAACGTTTTCTTACGGTAAATATAATCTATTCAATTCATCAGGTGACCTACTAGTTCGTTTGTCTGGCCTCTCTAACACAAGAAAAAAAAATCTATTATTCAATTACTATTGTTCAAAAACACAATAATCAATCGCAGTGATGTATTTTCATATTAGTTGGCAATAGTATTATTATAACCAACGTTTTGAATTACCCCATTAAATTAATTTGTTTTGGAGTTTAGTAAAAAGGTTCTCATTCGCTTCGTTTTTTTTTTATATTGCAAGTCTAAAATAATCCGTCAAATGCCACTCTTGTCACTGTCATCAAAATCCTGACTCATGCCAATGTAGTAGAAAAAAGTAGTTTACGTTATAATAACCTGGCAACTACCTACATTTACAATTTATACCTCACAGTACAGTAATTTTACAGCGTTTCGTGTAGTTCGTCGTCAATAATTCGCTTTTATTCGGGCGTGTTCACCGATTACAATCAAATAAGTGAGATAAACTGACCGTTTAACGTCGCCGTCGGTATACAAGAGAGCTCGATACTTTCTTAGTAATTAACAAATTGTTACCACACCCTCGGTGAACGTCCCGTGTTGGGTTTCGGGATTGTTTTGCGCGATATCGCCGTGCGTGCTGGTCGCGAGTGTTATGCGTGAGGGCTAGAGGGTGCAGTGGTTGTGTGAGTGCCGTGCCAGTTGGTTTATTGATGGGATTCCCTGCGGCCGGGTGTACGGCGGCGTTGCAGCCGCAGCGGCCTGATCTTGCAGCCAGGAAGAACCTTATAACCCGCCACACTGGAACTAATGGAATTAGAGAACATTGTCGCCAACACAGTGTATCTGAAGGCCAGAGAAGGTAGAGTCATTTCCAATTAAAATCGAAACGCGTGGCGTCTACGGAATTATTCATGAAGCGTGTCCGTGTGAGGATCCTGCATTTAAATAGGCTAGACTTTAACTTTGCTAATTGGCAAATAGACGCACACTGAGATATTCGCGCCTGCTGTGGCTGTATGACTAAACTTCATGGATAAAATTGTGGGTGGCCAAAAAAAACAATTGAATATAACTAAAACTCATCAAGAACATTGTTTTACACTTTTATCATAGCTACTACCATGATAAGAAGCTAACTAGGTGCTGGGACAGTCGTTTTAAAAATAACCATTCAGTTTATACTAAAATTTACCCTCTAAATATAAATGTCAGCAAATAAATTTAGATACAATTCTATGAATGTATCTTTGCCTACTAGTAAACGTATAGTGGAATAATAATACAAGCAATTCCCACAGCGTCCCATCCTTTCCCTGAAGGTTATTAAACTCTTCAAATAAGAGTGTAAGCCACCAGCCGATGCTGACAAAATGCCTTGCAGCAACATCATAACAAACATGATACTTTTCTGTTTAAAGAAAAAAAACAATTTATTCGTTTTTAAAATGACTGATGACCAATTTTATTGAAATATTGTGAGGTTTTGAGCATATTTAAACAGTTTTATTTACCAGTCAGTCAGTTTTATTTATTATTTATGTTATAGGCGATGCAGCTAGCAGCCCATCACTATTTTGATTTCCCTTTCCACCAACACTCTTAATCATTCTAAATTTGCTCAGCTATTTTGGATATTATTATATTATTATATTATATAGCCTTTATTCGCACTTTACAAAGTTTTTAGATTTATGACTAACTATTTAGTATTCCACAATTTGAGCTTTGCTCCTTCTTTGCAAGTCCGTTTGCCCTTCGGCAAAGGCCTCCTCCAGCCTTCTCCGCTCTCGTCTATCTTTAGCTACTCTTATCCAGGTTTTGCCAGCGATCTGGCTTATGTCATCTGCCCATCTTTTTGCTGGTCTTCCTCTCTTCCGTTGGCCTTCTCTTGGGTACCATTCCGATATTATATATATTCCAATTTTGGATATAAAGTGTTACAAACATATTCCCAGCCTTTTTTTTAATTTAAATTTTTTACAAGGTTTGCATTGTGTGACTGCCAGCTTCCATTGGACTCAATACACTCGGATTGACATTCAAACTTATCTTATAAATGCAAGAGTTTGTGTCTATGGATTTATGGATGTATGTTATCTTTCACACCGGAATGACTGGACAGATCTGAATCATATCTGGCACAGATAGATTATAGTCTCGAATAAGTCAGGCTAGTTTTTATCACGAAAAGTTGTGTAGTTCCCATGGATAGGAATAAATGAAGTCTTTGCAGTCCCGGCAACAGCTGGTATAAACTATATTCAATGACCTTTTTTCCTCAGTATTAAATGAAAGTCTTCCATGCTGGTCTGGGAGCAAAGAAAATACATAGAATGTGCCAGTTGCTTCTCTACCCGCGCAGATGGTAAAAGCCCATCAAGGGAATGGGTGAAAATCATAGGAATCATGTTTTAGGCGATGAGGCTAGCAACCGATCACTATTTTGATTCCATTTTCCAACTATACGCCCACAATCTTGCTAAATGTGGCCTGTAGGTACCTGTTACCTTAGGCTCTGTCTACCCCGTAAGGGATAAAGACGTGATTTGTGTGTTTGTGTGTGTGTTAAATGAAAATTTGCAAGCAAAAGCCAATCTTGCTGAACATACACAAAATACTCATAAAATTTAACTAGCCTTACTACCAAGCAATCTAGCGTAACATGTACCCATTTACATGCATAAAAGCGCAGTCAAATCAAAATCTACATCAATACATCGTAAAACCAAATTGCATATCAAGTGCACGAAAGCTGTGTTAGCAAGATAGTAAAACTGCTTACAGCGTGCATAGTAGTATATAGTATGGCGGGTTGCCAAATGAACTTGCATTTGTTTATGCAATATGGCTGACATGTGGAAAAACATTGCTTGCACGAAATAGCTGGTAAATGTTTAGGTTGCTGATTTGTAATAAGTTTGAGATGAAATTTTGCATTGTTGTGTCAGGGTCATTCCAGTAACATTTAGAGCAATTCTCAAAATAGGTGATATTAAAAAAGTATTTTAAATTACAATTAAATTAAATATTAAATATTTCTTCATTGCTGGTCTGGGAGTAAAGAAAAAACATAGAATGTACCAGTTGCGCCTCGTCCCGCGCAGATGGTAAAAGCCCATCGTGGGAATGGGTGAAAATCTTAGGAATCATGTTATAGGTGATAAGGATAGCAACCCATCACTATTTTGATTCCCCTTTCCACCTATACGCCCACAATCATGCTAAACGTGGCCTTTAGGTCTTGTTACCTTAGGCTCTGTCTACCCCGTGAGGGATAAAGACGTGATTTATTGGTAGATAAAAAAAGAAATTAATAATTTATTTATTTATTTATTTATTTATTTATTTATTTATAGGTCATACACTATTAGTGCATTTATGCCAGAACCCGCCTATAAGGTAAAGGCCTTTTCCAGAGAAGTCCACGAGGTTCTTTCTTGGGCTCTCCAAACCCAGTTTCTCCCTGCTGCCCTTACTATTTCGTCAGCCCAGCGAGTCAGTGGGACTCTTTTATTTTCCAACTGAACTTTCATTTCCATTTTAGTTTGAAATTGACCATGAGCTAATTCAATGAAGGAAAACATTGAGGAAACTTGCACACACACAAAGCAATTCAAAGGTGTGTGTGAGGTTCCCAAGTCACACTGGGTTTGTTTTTTTTGTTGTTTTTTTTTAATTTGAATAGGAAGGCAAACGAGCAAGTTTGTATGGAAATTATAGCTTTAGCCCTCTCCACCTGAGAAGACGCCTGTGCCCAGCAGTAGCATGTATAAAGGCTGGAGTTGTGCATGTGAGTAGCACAACAACCTTTTTACACAATTTTTTTTTCTCTTTAAAAATTCTTAAACAAACATGAGAAGTTTATTGCATATTACATACATACATACATACATACATACATACATACATAAATCACGTCTTTCTCCCTTACGGGGTAGACAGAGCCTAAGGTGACAAGACCCAAAGGTCACGCTTAGCATGATTGTGGGCGTATAGATATAGGTGGAAAGGGGAATCAAAATAGTGATGGGTAGCTAGCCGCATCGCCTATATGATTCCTACGCCCATTCCCTCGATGGACTTTTACCATCTGCGCGGGAGGAGAAGCAACTGGTACATTCTATGTTTTTTCTTTCCTCCCAGACCAGCATGGAAGCTGCATATTACAACTTTATGTAAATATGTAATTATATTTATATTATTGTTTAAAAATATTGACGGGCTCTGAATAAGTTCAAGCAACTACTTATCTTGAACGTAACAACATAGTTATTTTAATGGTTATCTAATATTTAATTTAGGGTTCCACATGAACAAATTCTTTTGCAGAAACCTATTGAAGAAGACATTGCTAGAGTTGTTTTAAAGTTTTCAACTAGATATTGTTGGGGTGTGACGAACGTACGCCCTGTAATCCTTGTCTCCTATTCAATTTGTATAGCGAGGGCATATTGATACAGCCATCATCCCTATCCCTACTAGTCCCTACCTACTTCCCTACTATCCCTATCCCTATCCCTACCCCTACTATCCCTACTAATATTATAAATGTGAAAGTAACTCTGTCTGTCTGTCTGTTACCTTTTCACGCTTAAACCGTTCGACTGATTTAGTTGAAATTTGGTATATAGATAGTTTGAGTCCCGAGGAAGGACATAGGATAGTTTCTGTCCCGGAAAATTGCATAGTTCCCGCGGGATAGCGATAAGCGAATTCTGCGAAGACGAAGTCGCGGGCAACAGCTAGTGTCAAATATATGTGTCACCAGCCTTATTGAATATTCTTACATAGAATATTCTGGACTCGTATTTCACCCCGCCGAGACAACCTCAGCGAATGTTCGTCGAACGTCGAAACGTCGCTCGCTTTGACTTTGAATCATTTGACCTCACTATATCGCAGAGTAGCAAAGTAAAGTTATGAGCGTTTTCCAAAAAAGTCCATATGATTTTTTTTTCTAGAATTTAAATATTTTGGGTTTTTCATAATCAGAATCGTTTACCCTATCGATTCTCATACAAGAAAAAATGTGTCCCAGATTTTACTATGGATATTTTTTTCCTCTTCGTCACGTTCCATACATCTCTATCTATATTAAAAAAGTCAAATACTGGAAAAAATGCGCGTGTTATTGGCCCCAAATACTACGAACACCTACCCTCCGATCTTAAAAACGAAGAAAATGACGAAATATTTGAGCGTCGACTGTAAGTCCTTTTTTTACTGGTAAGTGTCCCAACAACCCCGGTTCACGACTGTACCACGGAACCCTACGTCTTTCAGCGAGCACTTTCATTCTTCGCTTTTATCATCGTTAAGTTACGTAAAGCACTTAAGATAACGTGATAATCCTGTCACATGTTTTGTGGAGGCGGTTTGCTCATGTGATTCAATGTTGGCTTTGGGATGCCTTAATCTGTTTCAGCTTAAAAAACGGTTCAAATGACCATAAGATTTTTTTTTCGGGTCGACACTCTTCTTTTTTTAATATGGCCCCCTCGATCGATGCGATCATTTCGCCAATGTCAAAGCAATAAATCACTACCACTACATAGTATAAAATAAAGTCCCTTTCTCTGTCCCTATGTCCCTATGTCCCTTTGTATGCTTATATCCACAAAACTACACAACGGATTTTGATGCGGTTTTTTTTATAGATAGAGTGATTCAAGAGGAAGGTTTTTATGTATAATACATGCATAATATACCGTGCGAAGCCGGGGCGGGTCGCTAGTCATTTATAAGGCTATTCAGTCAATCTAACCTAAACCTAACCATCTGCTGAAACATCTATTCCGGAACATGATTCCCAAGATTTCCGCCAATTGCCTCGATGGGTTTTTTACCATCTGCGCGGGAAGAGAAGCATCTGGTATATTCTGTATTATATTTTTGCTCCCAGACCTGTAGGCTTATTACCTAACTCGCTCGCAATCGCCATCGTGTTCATTTTGACAGTTCTTGTATGAATGTGACAGCTACTGATTCCGATGCCAATTGTCAGCCCATACATGAATTGTCAAAATGAACACGATGGCGATTGCGAGCGAGTTAGATAATAAGCTTACTGTATGATATAAATGTTATCATCAATTCTTGTTACTTCCGATTTGTTACTTGGTTAAATTTCAAGTCAGATTGACTAAGTGGGTCAAAATTAGCAAGATGTAAATAAAACGGCGGGTATATTGTTGAAATAGAGAATAGTAGCACAAAAGTGGTGATTAAAGTGGGAGATGAAGCGGGGGCTCCGGAGAATAAACAAACAACGTTTCATTGCCTTTGCCTTACTGAGAACGTTCGGTGCGTATGCGCTGCGGGAGAATTGGAAGTGTTCCGTATGGATACTTTTATGGCCGCGGAAACAATAAAAGCGGTATCGTTGGCACAGTTAATATCAGAAGTAGATTAGGAAATTACGGCGTTGCTTACGCGCGGGATGTGTTAATAATTAGAAGTTTTTACGTTTAATGATTGCTGTACCGGTACTTAATAGGTATCCTGTAGACTTATTATCTAACTAGCTCGCAATCGTATCAATTCAATTTTTAAAAATTTAGCTCCATCGATACTGTCGATGATTCTGCCAATGCCGAGGTTGAAGAAGACACTACTTGTTTTTATTCAGCCGTTGTTCGGTAGCTTCAGCGTGCGGTACTCTGATGAGAATCTAAAATAGACAACACATACATAAATTGTTAGACTACCTACAAATATAATTTGTTAATTTTTATTAGCTCGCAATCGCCACCGTGTTCAATGTGACAGTTCTTGTATGAATGTGACAGCTAGCTGATTCCGATGCCAATTGTCAGCACATACTGTCAAAATGAACACGATGGCGATTGCGAGCGAGTTAGGTAATAAGCCTACTGGTTACCAAAGCATAAATCAGTTACGGGAACACCGGGATGTTTGGCGCTCAATTTAACTTGACGATAATAAAGGATTGTCAAATGATGAGTCTGTGAAACGATGCAGCCGTGAAAGTTGTTTTAGCGAATGATAAAGTTAATAAACTATATGCTTAGTGTAGGTTTTCTGTCACAAAATACGTTTCGAACGCGTTTGCGTTGAAATGTCAAATACTATGGAACAGTTTGTTGCCGTTTCGATCCGCAAGTGGCGCTGCCAATTATACCATACTTATTGAGACGTTTACGTGAACGCGTTCGAGACGTTTTTATATGCGAAAACTTACACTAGAGGCTCTGAATTTGTCCCGCGTATGCGGTACGTTTACTTAGACTATGGCTTTAAAACGGCACAAACATACTTTAGCACTTATAATATTGTTAAACTGTACCAAATAGATCTCTACACGTATCTCCTTTTTATGATATCAGCGAGGGTAATAAAAATGTTTTATAACCACACGAGTTATTTCGTAGTCCGTTGTGCGGAGCGGGTTCGACGAACTCGCATTAATTAATATAAACAAATGAGATATAAACAACCGAGATAAGCTAGTCAATTAATTGGAATTTAGCCGGGATAATAAAGTTGAGTTTATAGGATCTATAATATAAACTTGTTATACTGAAATGACTAATTCTGACCGTCTAGTGTAAGTTTTGTCATAAAGTCTCGAACATGGTCACGTTAACGTCTGAATCTGTATTACTAAAATTAGCACTCTACGATCTGCGAATGCCGGTAACTAACTCATAGTGTTTATCAGACGAAGCCTCTAATGTCCGGTATAATCCGCTATGTAATTTAAGGGTAGAAACAAAGGAAAATAATTAAAAAAAAACCGGTCAAGTGCGAGTCGGACTCGCGCACCGAGGGTTCCGTATCATTATCTATAAATATCTAAAACCAGTGTAAGCAGAGCCCTGTTCCAAAGCAAAATGTACGCAGTGTGGGGTTACTTTATATTGGTCACTGCTATATACAGACATACATACACATTTACGGTTTTCGCAATTATTCTTTAATCTGTGCTATAAGACCTACCTTCATACCAAATTTCAAGATTCTGCGTTCACGGGAACTACCTTGTAGGTTTTGATTCCCTTGAGAGTTGAAAATTTGCGGAAATTTGCGGCATAAACGGCTGTATCTTTTGATTGCGTTGGCTTAGAAGTTTGATTTTTTCACAGCTTCAAGGGACAGTAGACCTGAGTAATTGATTTAAATTTCAGCTTCATACCTCCACGCGTTCCTGAGAAAAAGGGTCTTGACAGACGGACGGACGGACAGACGGACAACAAAGTGATCCTATAAGGGTTCCGTTTTTTCCTTTTGAGGTACGGAACCCTAAAAATAACCAAAGAACAAGCCAACAAAATATGGACCTCCGCAACGCTTGATTGAATATATTTTCATGTAGAAATAAATAGGATTGCGTGTGACTACAATTTAAAAAAGAAACTACCTACCTACTTACTTTCATATACAAAAATTTTACCATCCTCAAGCAGTACGTCAAAATGGTGACAGTTGCAAAGTAAGCAGCGTCCTTATTTAATTTGCACTCTATTGTGGGAGTCTAAAGCTTGAATTTCTGGTATAATTAATTCATATAGATTAAAACATAAATCACAAAGCCACTCAGAATGGTAGTTTAATTAACTATTATATCAAGGCTGAGCTCTTAAGCTTGCGCGGCTCTAATCCATTTAATGCAGCCAAATCGATGGAGGAGCTTAATAAGCCATTAAAACTAAGCCGTGTGTGAACTAGGCAATTAAAGGCCTAGAATCTGCTGGATATTGGTAAATTCTACTTGTAAAGACTCAGGCTCATGCTCTCGCGATCCGTATCGCGTCAGTTTCAGCCGTTCAATATTACACTGTGAATTTTGAAAAAGTTCAGTTCAGGAATGCTCGCGAGTTGTTTCGTGATGTTGCGGCCCCTCCCCAAGTTGTACACATACCTACACAAATCGGGTCTATATCGGATGGTCGAATAATTGTTTGGTCTAAACTGAATTTATAATGAAACCATCGAATTTTCAGCGAAATCATAAAATAAACCTAATCTAACCCAACCTATTCTACAAAACCTATGTAAAATAATTTCTTACCGAACGTTCATTTGACCGAATATTACGTTAGACCAAACAATTGTTCGACCAAACGAAGAGCTCCCACACAAATCACGTCTGGTCTAACATAACAAGAGCTAAAGGCAACTCATCGCCTATACTCGTAACTATATTCCTAAGATTTTCGCCCATTCCCTCGATCAATATTCTATGTATGAAAGTCCTTACTAATCGACATCGTAAAGGCATCGCTTCGTTTCGAATCAAGCTAACCGCAGGCTGTCAGGTCACATCATATCATAATATATAACATATTAGGCGACACGTTGTAAGTTTGCGCATTACTTTACTACCAAAGTGACATTAAATTCGCTTCAGCGCATTAGAGGATATAACTTGAAGTAGTTTACTCAAGTACAACGCTAATTTACATACTCTTATAATTATAACTCTCTTACTGTTATAACTCGGAGTCACAACGCCTATGTCGGGTCGACGACGCGCTTGCGGTTAACCGACAAGATTGACGGTAGACCCAACGAGGGTGTCCCGCTAACGCCCTCCCTCCGTTTGCCTTAAAACTATTGAGTGTCGAAGTTCGTCGTATTGACGGCTGACCGTCAAGCAGCCGCGCCGTTTTACCGTAAGCGCGTTGTCAACTGTTCGTAACCGCGGTGATATCTCGAAGTTGACGCCTTGGTTGATAGGATAACTAGACTCGTTCGCTAAAAGGAATTTTTGGAGTCGTCTTGACGTAAGGTCGTGCGATGACGTTGACAACAACATACTATGATAATGAGCAATCGTCAAGTTACGGGTATGATCGTCTACCGAGTGCTGTGATCAATTCTGGGGGAGGTTCTTTCAAAGGATCACAAGTGAACCGTGAATGCGCTGATGCGTGCGACAACTTTTAGTCGGCGACTTTAATAGGTGTATGTATGTACAGTTGACCAAGAAAGTCCTTTACTACCCTAAGGTTCAATGTATTCTGTACGGTTTAAAACATCAAAGCCGATTTTCACTCGCAAGTCAATGTGATAATCAGCTTTATTGCTTTTTTCTGATGGAGGAATTTCTTTCTCTCATGTTGTCGATTGAAGTCTGCGGAGCGGAAGCAGATAGCAGGGGCTGATAGCGGTCAGTACGAGTATATTAGGAGTATTATCAGTAATTTTGTATTATGTTACATTTTTTTGCGGGAATGTCGCTGGTTCACTTTACATGGCTGGGCCGCTTGGCTACTTATTTTTAAGTGACCGAACGACCGCAGCAATGTGACTGCACTTTATGTTCTGGACCGTTTTGGTAAATGAGCGCTGTGATCCTGCCAACGGTGTAAACGTGACTGTGTCGTTAGTCATCTCGTAAAGTAAAGATCTCGGCATCGCGATGTATCGCCTGTCGTGAGGGACACTCCATTAATTTTAATTGTCGCACAATGCTTAAACTCGGCCACGATTTAATGGCAGGGTTGCTGTACGAAATACTATAAATATGCTAAAGTTAGCACCCGAAAATTTTTTTCACACGGAATAGATGAGTTATGTATATTATTTTTTGTGTAGCTCCAATGTGTGTGTATGCTCTTATATTTGTGTTTTGCAAAAATGAATAAATGTCTTCTTCCTTTCTTTCTTTGAATGTAATTGGGCGCGTAGGCTTTGTGGCTTATAGTATTTTAGATGACTCCGGTCCCGCCCTGGGGTAAAGCAAGCTAAGCGGCCGACGCCGCACACTAACATCGAGCAACGTGTCAACATTTGTCAGCCATTGTTAAAGAATCCTGAAAAACTTTGACAGGGCTGTTAAGTTAAACTAACTTAACGAGCTCCTGAGGTGTTCCAGATTAATTTGAAGATAGTGTAATCAAAAAATTCGGAGTCATTTTTCTCCATTAAGTTGTAAATAAAAAAAATGATAAATACATACATACATATATCATGTCTTTATCCCAAATACAGACAGAGCCTAAGGTAATAAAACCTCAAGGCCACGTATAGCATGATTAAGGGCGTATAGCTGGAAAGGGGAATCAAAATAGTGATGGGTTGCTAACCGCATCGCCTATAACATGATTCCTAAGACTCGCCCATTCCCTCTACGGGCTTTTACCATTGGCGCGGGAAGAGAAGCAACTGGTAAATTCTATGTTTTTTCTTTACTCCCAGACCATGGATGGATGGATTGATAAATATCATCATTTTTTATTACTGGTAACCCTATGAGGCGGCGAATAAATGCGTCACAACGCGAAACGTCAGACAACCTTACGTGTAAACTATATTATGTGCAAAATATCAAAGTGAGCTAACATTGTGTGATCTCCTTTATGGTCCACTACATTGTCCGATGTCCAAGGCCTATGTCTCAATAATAACATTAATAACGATAGAGCACCGTGATTTAATAACCATCGCCAATCTTAGGGCCGATTTTTCAATCCTCAGATAAGCACTTAACTGACAGATACCTATAGAGTTGTTCCTCGAATAGGACTTATCTGACGATTGAAAAATCGGCCCTTAGTTCAACATGGAACTACCGCGAGATTCAATCGTAATTACACAAGGGATGCTCGACATGTTTCGGACTAGTTCGTAGTCCTTCCTCTTGGAGCGCAGCGAAACGAATGCCAATCTTAGTGTTCCAAGTCATCGTAGTTTTAGCCGCCGACCCATGCGTTTAACGCCAGATAAAAACTTAACTTTAACTTCTAAGTTTTTTCGTAATTGCGTGTTCGGTCCGATACACGCCCATGCTAGTTTGTTGCCCGCAACTTCGTCTGGGTAGTATTCATTTATCGCTATCCCGCAAGAATTTAGCATTTTTCCGGGATAAAAAGTGGCCTATGTGTTATTTTAGATTCCAGACTATAATCTTTGTACAATCTATGTTCCAAATTTCATTCAGATCTGTCCGCCGTTCTGGCGTGAAACAGTAACAAACATCCATCCATCCAAACTTTCTCGTTTATAATATTAGTAGGATTCAAAATTCAAAATTCATTTATTCATTTCAACAAAGTGGTTACAAACAAGCCAAGGTTGAGGCTTCCCAGTAGGTATATATGTACCTGTATTGAGAAGTCTCGCTCTTCCAAATATAGCACATTTTAACAATAGGTCCACAGTTTAGAAAATAAAAGTTTATAAATGAAATTATACTGGCTTAGATCTAGCAATGTTTTTTTCTAAAACTTATGACGGCTGTCAATACAATATATTACCAAATATACACTCACACGGATAATTCTAATCGAGTACGAACGAGAAGCATCCGCCGGCTGAGATAGTATGGGCGGGCTTTAGATAAATTTAATTATTCCTCGACTTCCGTTAATACTTAACTAACAGGCTTATCGGACTAGTTACAACAATTATACGTTTTGTTTGAACAAATACGAATTGGTGTAAAATATTACTGCGGAAACTAAAGGTGTACCAGATCCTGAAACAAAATTTATCTTTTTTAACAGACTTCAAAGAAAGGAGTAGGTTCTCAATTCGGTTGTGTTTTTTCATTAACCACTTCGCAAATATTGTTAAACATGTTGTAACTGGTCCTTCTTTTCATCATCACCCCATGTCAATCCACAGTTGGATATAGGCTATCATACGTTGCACATGGGAGAGGCAGGTAACTCAGCGGATGGTGGATGGAGGTTTTTATTTACCTTACAATGTAAGGCACCTACAACAAAAGGTACATAGCTAGTACACTGCTATAAAAGAATAATGTAACAATAGGAAAGGTAAATAATAAGGATGCCTTTGGGGGTAATGGAGATATCCCACACGCACACACCAGACACTCACAAAGAGAGAAATCGACGTCAAACTTATAACACCCCCCTTTTTGCGTCACGGATTAAAAATGGCGCCCAGTAGGCTTATTTTAGTATCTAACTCGCTCGCAATCGCCATCGTGTTCATTTTGACAGTTCATGTATGGGCTGACAATTGGCATCGGAATCAGCTAGCTGTCACATTCATACAAGAACTGTCAAAATGAACACGATGGCGATTGCGAGCGAGTTAGACAATAGGCCTACTGGTTTAATTTCTACACTTATATAGCGTGATTGCCTTTTAAAAAAGAAACGTCCTAATCTTAATCGAACCTAGCCTATCCTTTTACCCCTACAGTCAATAAGTCTTAACGATAACAGACCTCTCACTTGATCCTAATCAAATAAGGGCCCCTATAATGCGGCTCGATGGAAGCCATAATCTGATCCCGGATCTGTTCGGTTGCCTTCGTCGCTTACGACTCGTTTAAGGGTCATTTCGTTTTGTTTATTTGTGGCTTTGGTTGTGCTTGGAGCTGGGATGCACGGCTGCCACGGGAGCGCACGATTGCGCGCGATTAGATTACGCGTCTTTTTCGTACTGTTCATTCTAGAAAGAGACTGAGTGTATTTCTCGTGCTAGCTGTGTTGAATAAGAATAAGAATAAGAATAAGAAAACTTTATTGACTTTGTTGCGTATTCTTGTCGGACGAGCGAAAAGAAGTGCAGAATCTCAACGTCACCTTTGTCCGCTCCTAAAACACTGTTTATTATATTATAATATAAACCAAAGTCCTCCGCCGCGTCGGTCTGTTCGCGAGAAACTTAAGCTACTTAACGGATTTTAAAGAAAGAAGAAAGAAAGAAAACATTTATTCGTGACATGTAAAACAAAAAAAGAAGTAAATAAAAAACATAAGGACATACATCACGAAATGGTCCCATCTCAGCATAATGCTGGCCTTGCAGCCAGCGCTTCATGCAATGCGGTTTCCTGCAATATATAGAGAGATTCAAGTGGAAATATAACGATAGTTAATTGTTGGAAATGTCGTGAAAAGTCCCCTTCCATGGTGGTCTGGGAGCAAAGAGAGAGAGAGCAAACAATGTACCAGTTGCTTCTCTTCCCGCGCAGATGGTAAAAGCTCAACAGCTTGTCTGAGATAAACTGACATGGAATTAAGCTAACGCCATGTCACGTGTGTTACGAACATGTTTAAGAATCAAAACTTAATTTGTAGCTCCTGTGACAGTAAATTGCTTTTTAGCGTTTTTGATGAGATCAAGCTTCGAATCTATTTGCTCAATAAATATTGAACTTTCATCATCATCATATCAGCTATAGGACGTCCACTGTTGGACATAGGCCTTCCCCATAGACCTCCAGTTGCCTCGGTTGGAAGCGGCTTGCATCCACCGTGAACCCGCGACTTTAACCAGGTCATCCGCCTCCTTGGTGGACGTCCTACGCTGCGGTCTCTACTCGAGAACCTTTCGGCCCCATCGACCATCTGTTCTCCGTGCTATATGGCCAGCCCGTTGGGCGCTTCATATCTTGACCCTTGTTCGTCTAAGTATCTCCTCATTTCTAATTCGATCCTATAGAGAAACCTCAAGCATAACTCTTCCCGTAGCTATAACATGATTCCTATAGCTTTATGTTATTCTAATTTCACATTTCAGCTTATTATTTTAAAAATCTTTCTGTACCCACAGAATCCAGGTATAATAAAATCGGCATCAGGGCTAAATTAAAAAGTAAATTGACATAAATTCTCGGAAAAATTCGTTACCGAAAATTCCTGTAAAATATCTTTTAGGCGCGCGAGACTGCTTGCGTCGTTTTTTATCATCTTTATCATCTAGTGCTAATTAATAATGGCTTAAACTTATTTTAACCAAAAGAACCAGTCAACAATGCGTAATGACTCAAAACATCCAACGTAAAAGCGCCCCTTCAATCTCCACAACAATACAGCTCGCGAAAGCGTACTTTTCCAGCCTAGAAAAAGCAGACAATCGTCCTGGCTCTAAGCTTTCAATTGCAAAATACCTACTAAATTGAGGGACGTAGGCGTAAGGCTCTTTTACTGAATACACAACGATCCAGAGATAGTCGGGTGCTGCAGTGTACAGAGGACAGAAGGTCCACTTCTTACTACAAAACGATTTACGGTACAAACAAATCTAATGTTCAAACAAAAATTTACCCTTCAAACCTTTGGTCCTGGTGAGATGAAATTTTGTAATCTATGGCTCCCTGTGCGATGTACGGTCTGCCAAATAGTAGTCTATCACTTTTCATCCAACTTCCTGTCAATGAATGTCGCTGAACGTGCAAAGTATTTTCAATTTCATTCCTTAGGGTGGTAGACCACATATTTGGCTGATGGTACCTGTGGCAACGCCGGACCATCAATCTGAACTCCAAAATCTTAACAAGCAGTTTGACAACGTTCATCTTTTGAAAATATAAGCAACGTTAACGATGTCTCGGAGAAAACCTGAAACGAGTGAGCGCGAGAGCTGTCGCGCGCGAGATAGGCCGTCTTTTTTTTACTTCTAGAAAGAGGCGATAGTCTTTCTCGCGCGTGACAAAGCTCTCGTGCGCTCTTGCGCTAGTTGTGTTGGGAAGCTATCCTATCGTAGCTTGGTTATCTCCGCCCGCCTCTCTTCACCTCGCCTCAGCTGGATGGTTTAGAAATTATGGACTGTATAAAGCAAACTAGCAGACTTTCTGTACTAACTTAATATGTTGCGTCCAGTCGACCTTTTAGCACCCTTCTAAGCGCTTAGGCTCGCTCCAAGTCCACATATTTGCTGAACAATTGAGATAGAGTTAACTACTGGCGCGTTAGCGAGACCATTAAAATGGAATTACATTTGTAATTACTGTTTTAGTAATGGTTTGGATTAGGTTAGTTTAATTTCGAATGCCAAGGTGTAAAGGCAATGGTTTTAAGTGGAAGACTGTTTGCACGGCTGGTGTGATCATAGCCTGATGCTACTTATAGTTAGCTAACTCCTTTGTCTTCGTAGGCACCGGAGTTTCGACAGACTAGTATTAGGCTGGGAAGTTTTTTTAATCAAGAGTGAAATATGACAGCTTTTTATCCTAAAGAAAGCATTCTACTAACTTTACTTTCTCGGTAGAGCGGTTGGACCTTAGAGTATTACATAAGCAAGATATTATACAGACTTGTATGTAATTTGGTCTCAACCTTTCGTATGCCGGAATAAAAAAAACAATAAGATTTCAGCCTTGTGCCGGATCCGGCACTAGGCATACAAAAGGTTCAGATAATTGGATCATCGCGATGGCGACAGACGAATTCTTTGCAAATGAAATAACAGGGCCAGTACAAAACAATTGTATCTTTAAAAGCAAAGTTGAATCCGCATATTAAATTAACTTCATAGAACCTTGTGATCTCCGGCATAGTAAATTTAATTTGCCACACGGAGTACCCGAAACCGAAAACTTCTGAGTAATGGGCACAGACTTACGTTTTAGGTATAATGCTGCCTATACGAGTGCCCTCAGGGAGGCCCTAAGTGGTATCGGTTTTCGTGTGTGTGTAACTCGATTGCTTACAGGCCAGCTGAGGTACTGGGTACTGGTTAACGAGCCATGAAAATGGGCATGAGTTCGATTGAGCGGATAATTTGGCATGGAAGTTTTTAAGTGACAAAAATGTTACATTAGGTTGAGATTTCATTGTTCATTGTATATTGATGATATTGCACTGAGCTATTGAGATTGATGTTTTATTTATCCAATCCGGTTTTATAGTCGTTTAATTTCTGGAAAATCCTGATTGTAATCATTTTCTTAATCGAGGCTTTGGTGATCAAAGAAATGTCCATCATTCTCCTTTTCGTTTCGCTATTTTCGGTTCGATTTTGGGGCTTTATCAAACTAAATCATGCCTCCTGCCTAGCGAGGCGGCTCGCTCAGCCAGAACCCGGCTAATCGCGTGCCAACGTAGAACCCTTTCGCAATGAAGTTTATAACGACGTGGGTTGGTACCCCTTATTAAATTGATTTTGCAAAGGTCCGTGTATCAGTTTCTTCCGCTCCGTGAGGTATTTATTAGATTGTGTAATACTCATTTATGTTTATGTATTTTGTCCCCAGGAGGCTCCGATAGCAACAAGGGGAAGAGTAAAAAATGGCGAAAGATCCTTCAGTTCCCGCACATATCACAATGCTTAGATATAAAAACAAAAATAGGTGAGTGTTTTGTTTTTTTTTTTTAAATTAGCTCTGTTAAAAAAGGAACGTTTTTGGTGTATTAGATGAGGACCGACAACCGCTGGGGGAAACTTGTTCTTGAGTGGAGACCGCGACTCGGCAAACGTAGTGTAGGACGCCCTCCGGCCAGGTGGGATGACGATCTGCGAAAGGCTGCAGGCAGATGCTGGATGCGTCAAGCTGAAGACAGGGCGCTATGGCGCTCCTTAGGGGAGGCCAGTTCAGCAGTGGACTAATATAGGCTGATGATGATGATGATGATGAGATGAGGCTAAAAAAGTCATACATATTCCCTGTTAAATGGTTTGACTGTTGGCAGTGGCAAAAGCGCGTTGAAATGAAATGAAATTGCTTTAGACACGGAAAAAATGTGATCCAGTATTTACTGTTGATGTCATCCAAACATTTTATTCTCTAAAGTGGTTTTTGTTAAAATTGTATTGTGTAAATTAATGAAACCGCGACGCAGCGATGAAGCAGGGCTTCCCACCCAGTGGCCGGAGGATGTCCCTACTTACTGCCCACTCGGGGTGCGCGGGCGCATAGGGCTGCCAACTACGCCATATAACGAAAATAAATGTAACTTTTTCTTACCACTACATATCTACACTTAATCTAAGCTAATACATTTAAACAAGCAATTATGGTGGATATATTATATTACATACATACGCCACGCCTCTATGAAATTCGGAAATTATCTGAACTTGGAAACGGCTAAAACGATTTTCATGAAATTTTGTATGCAGGGGTTTTGGAGGCGATAAATCCTAACATATTAATATTACCTGCAAAGAGAAGATATTTGATTGTTTGTTTGCATTGTGGCTCGAAACTACTCTACCGATTTGAACAATTCTTTCACTTTATCCCTGATGAGCATAGGCTATGTTTAATTCTGAGCGGACGAAGTCACGGACAACGGCTAGTAATTGTGTAAGTTATTGGTGAACAATTCAAAATACAAACAGACGAATTTATATAGAAAAACGTTTGGGGAATGGGCGGAAATAGGAATGGGACAGGCGATGCGGCTAACAAAACAACCCATCATTATTTTGATACCCTTTTCCACCTAAACACCCTACAATCATGCTGATCGTGGCCTTTAGGTCTTGTTACCTAAGGCTCTACCCCGTAAGGGATAAAGACGTGACTTATTGTATTGGATTTTTTTCTTTAAAATACAAAATAAACTTTCTTTCTAAGGGTAGTTTGGGAAAGCGTAGTGTGGGACGCCCTGCGACGCGTTGGACGGATGACCTTAGGAGGACAGCTGGCAGTGGCTGGATGAGGGAAGCCCAGGATCGCGAAAGCTGGTGCGATATGAAGGAGGCCTACGTCCAGCAGTGGACGGACAATGGCTGTAGATAGGTAGATAAATAGAAGGGTAGTTGAACAGATAATTCCCTAGCCCCTAGCTATTGCCATCTTGGGCTGTGTAGGCACATAGGGGTGACGATCAAGGTAAATTTAATTATTATGGTGCATAAACTCCTCCATGCTGCTTCTTCCATGCGCTGGTCTGGGAGCAAAGAAAAAACTTCGAATGTACCAGTTGCTTCTCTACCCGCGCAGATGGTAAAAACCCATCGAGGGAATGGGCGAAAATCATGGGAATTATGTAATAGGCGATGAGGCTAGCAACCCATCACTATTTTGATTCCATTTTCCACCTATAGGTACGCCCACAATCTTGCTAAATGTGGCCTGTATGTACCTGCTACCTTAGGCTCTGTCTACCCCGTAAGGGATAAAGACGTGATTTGTGTATGTGTAAGTATGTATAAACTCCTTTTTTGTAGCTATTGTGTAGAACAGGAATGAGGAGCAGCCACAAATATTATTAAGATAGATTTGTTAATACTAATCCTACTGATATTATATGCAGACGAAGTTGCGGGCAACAGCTAGTTATAAATAAGTATAAGTTATTATTATTTTTTAACTATTTATGTAATTATATATTATTTTGCATACCACCCTATTAGACTTTATACTTTTATTCTCAGCCGATTAAAGACGAAAATGTCTCTCGTTTTTTGTTATAGCTGATAGCGACAGTACCTATTTAAATTAAATGTCTCCGGCCGAAATTAAACTTATTTGCTGCCTTTGTATCGCAAACAAATCCCCTAAAAAAGATTTATTCACGGCCAAACAAGATTAGATTAAGCGCTTAATACGTTGTAGCGTAAACTTTTTCTTAGAAAAGTAAAAGCACGCCAAAATAAATGTGTAAGCGCTAAAAGCTCCCGCGTAATTGAATTGGCAGTGTTAAGAGTTTTTTTTTTACAAAGTTCCTTATCGCCAACCCTAAAATGCTTTATCGCGAGTCCCCGTCGTTAACTGTGTTTAACAGTCACCCAGCGCGTAAACATTCGGCGTTGCTGCACCGGCCCGGTGGTAACGCGGCGGGTTAAAAATTATGACTTACAGATTTTTGTTTTATCATCATGTTGCAAAAGCGTTTCACGTGGCAAACTTTTATTGTAATCACTGCTTACATCACTATCATCACTATCACTACATAGTATAAAACAAAGTCGCTTTCTCTGTCCCAATGTCCCTATGTATGCTTATATCTTCAAAACTTCACAACGGATTTTGATGCGGTTTTTTTTTAATAGATAGAGTGATTCAAGAGGAAGGTTTTTATGTATAATTCTACGCAGACGAAGTCGCGGGCAGAAGTTAGTACAAGTTAAATGAACAAAAACCCATGCACAAAAGTCTTATTAGAAACCAAAACCGAACCTTTTTAACCTGACTAATAGAATACTATAAATCTCTACTATAGACTATAGTAGATTGATAAACAAGGGTTGTAAGTGATCTATTACACCCAAGATATTTAGGCACACGAGCGAGCAAAGCGAGCGAGGGTGCTTATAGTTCGCGGGTGTAATTGATCATTTACACTCGAGTTGAACACTCTACTTTTCATCACAAATGCGAGGAAAATCCAAATCGTCACTTGAACTCGTCATTATTGTTAAAAAAAATACGCAATTTGTAATAGAGCGGAAGAAAATTTATCGCGCCAAACCGTCTTTTGTTTTTTTTTAATAGCCTCGCGCTCTTTGGCTTTGGCACATACAGCCAGCACTGGGCAGCAGCATTATGCCAGCATGGAGGTTTGGAGGTAAGTATTACGCATTAAAGAGCAGCATTCGATTTTTGAATTTACTTACATCCCTAAGGATGTAAATCGAATTTACAACTCGGATTTCAAGTTAAATGCAACCTACTTTCAGAGCTTAAGTGATGAAAATATAATTTAAGGCTCGGGGACCTTATACATCCCCTTTATAAACGTATTTAATTTAAGTAGAATTTAGCTTAATGTATTTTATTTCGAAAAAATGACTTTCTGCCAAATTTCTTGCGGCGCATGCTTCTTGGCAATGATGGTGTTTCCGAATGCGCTGGTAGTTTCAAAAAAGACATGTAAAAGAGCCCTTGGCGGTTAATACGCAAAAATAAATTTTGAAATTGAATTTTTGAATTTTATAAATGTGATAAAACGTTGAATAAAATGTCAGTGGGCCGTTTTTTCCAGATATACATATGAGTACCTAATTAAACTTCTTGCTGGTCCAGTATTACAAGGTTCTACGTTTCACTTTTCGCGGATTGAAATTTCAACATTATCGTAGTGAAACTGGGTCTAAATTAGACTAACCCTAAAAGGGAAAAATTTAACATGAAAGTGTGATGTTGTAAGTTACGGCGCGGTCGAAAGGTTCGGCTATTTTTTGGCCGAAACATGATTTTTAGGCCGAAACCGAATCCGAAACTTCGGTCGGAGACTAGCTAAGATAGACCATATTATGTGCAATACATACATACCTAAATCACGTCATTATCCCTTACGGGTTAGACAGAGCCTAAGGTAACAAGACCTAAATGCTACGTTTTACACGTTTAGCATGATTGTGGACGTATAGGTGGAAAGGGGAATAAAAATATGTGCCAGTAATTATATATCAACTTTCTATCCACGCCATAACACAGCAGCGCAAGCCACTGTCCTTAGTGACGGTATTAGCTAGTAAGATGGTGGTTGCGATTCGGTTTTTTATGTTACAAGATAAATCATGTATACACAAATATAAAATAAAAAAATACATCGTGTACTATAGTTGACACATTAATATTTTTTTGACGTGATAACGACTTATAAATCGATGAACGCCGGCTGCACTCACGAAAAAGCATGACTCATTGCGTTACGTTCCTTCCGCGTGACGTTGGAGTGTGCAAGCGAGAGCGCGGAACAAGCGATGGAGAGGCACGATCTTCTCGCGTGACGTCAGAGCTAGTTCGAATATGTTTCTTTATGACATTATCTCGTAAAACTATCGTTCGTAAACCGACTTTGCAGACAATCGGTTTTTATTATGATTATGACAAGGTAAATCAAGTACCTACCGATGGCTTTGTAATTATAATGAATCGTCGAAATTTTGTTTGTCTGTAACTGACGTCATTGAAAAAAACATGTGTCAGAAATTCGTTAGTTAATATAATTAACTTAACAACATAAATATCTGCTGACACATTTTATTGTATACATAATGAAAGACGTAAACACAATATCAATAAAATCGCCTGTTTTATGCTCTAGCGAAGTGAAAAAACCTAATCAGACATAGCTGAATCGAAAAAAATAGTAATGTTTTGATTTACGTCGGTTTAATGGGCGATGGATTCGATTCAGTTATGATTGTATATCTTTCTGATAAGTTTAAATTGTCGATTATCCTGATATTAATCATGGCTAGATAAAGAAGCGGTGGCTTAGATTGTCTATCAGAAGTTAGTATAATCGTCTGCAATTTGATATAAAAAGAGATATTGATGTGTAATGGTGATGTTCGTATTTGAAATTGAATGTGGGCAGAACAATGTTCTTAACAGCAAGAAAATTAAATATTAAAAAGGGTAGATCAACTTTTTCTTGTCACTCGTTGCTATGCTGGTTACTCCCTAGGTCGCAATTTACGTAGGTTTATGGGATTAAACTTTGGCAATGGTAAATATGTATTTTTGTGGTAGTTTTAAGCCGCTTTCATAATTGACCATGGCAGGTATAATGTGACACAACATTTTTTCTAATAAACTCTACTAATTTAGTCCTCTCCCTGACGGGACAGAATAAAAACAAGAAAAGTGATAGACCCAAAAACACGCACACCAAAACAATTTGGACGTAAACACACATAAGAAGTCAAAATGTCGTCGGATGAAATAACTGAAACATGTGAATTTTAGAGTGAGTAATTTAAGTACCAAATAACGAATGAATGCTCAAAGCAGTAACCCCCTTACTTACCCTTCTGAACGTTTAAATGATATTGGAAACGAGGTCGCCTCGCCGCCATGTTGGATTTTACAAACTGCTGTAAGTAGCCGTGCCAAAACTTCCATTAGAAGCTCAAACTTGGCTATTTAACTTGGTCTTAAACCTTAAACACAAACGGTAAAATAGCGGTTAGCAGTGATGATAGTGTTACCAGATTAAATATTAAAGTACCAGACTTCCTGCTGTGATAAGATTCCTGACATTCACTTTGCCTGAAATGTGCGAGGAAAAAAATTGTACCAATAGCTCTGGAAAGATTCCTTGATATTGTTCATGATTTGATTACATTTGTGGAGTTGGACCACAATAGAGAGATCTCCCTTCAGGCTGATGTTATGCCTGGGGACCGAAAGTAGAAAAAAAAAACATGTAATCCGCTAAACCAAAGTTAGAGACTGGTAAAACCGGGCCGTAAGTACTTTATAAATAGACCAAAGACATTGGAACCCTCGTTTTGAACTAAACAAACCGCGTTTATAAATACATTCTGGATTTATGTTGTTCTTGTACGTATTATGATGGGTATAAAATTTAAGTACGGAGAATCCGAGAGAAAAATAAAAGAAGCCCTTATATATGGGATGCAACATTTATGGTTTGAACTTACTGAAAATTTAAGGGATGGCGGTGAGGCGTGGCAAAAGTCTATTCAGACTAAAAGTGAAAAAGACGTTTTACCAATACAGCTAGTAGCCTATCCGATTCTATAACATTACTGATTTGTCTTGTTTGTAAATATTTCCTTGTTTTTTCACTATACGAATTATTAGGTGGGTGTCCTTTAGGAAAGCGGTTCAATGTCTCGTTGAGTACAATATAGGCGAACTAATCGCAAGTACTGTCGCAAGACAAAACAATTCCTCTCAATGCCAGTTAGGCATACGCAAGACATAAACATTTAGGAAACACATAGGGAATCCCTAAAGAATAGTAATAAGGTTTCCTATTCATTGAACGAAATGAATGCCGAGTCGCGTAATATTACGAATTTAATTAAGAGGACGATAAAGAGGAATTAGGGCCTAATTTGGTTTTATTGTTCCTCTGGAGTGAAAGGAAAGCTGATTTTAAATTGACGCAGGAGTCTGGATATTGAATGAGGATATCTTTGGATCCACAATGATTGCGTGAATGAAGTTATAATTAATTGATTGGATTAATTTTATGATTGCATTGCTGCGTGCCGGAAAGCTAAAAGGGAGACCTCTCGCAAGGTGGACGGGTGATCTGATAAAGATCGAGGGAACCCATTGGCTGCCGGTAGCACAGAACCGATCGTCATGGAGACCCTTGGAGAAGGCCTAATGTCTAGCAGTAGACGTCTCCCGGCTGATATGATGATGATGAATTCCATGATGGTGGTAGGTTGTCAGTGAAAGAAATTATTGGTTCTTCTAGTGAGCAATACAGTGCCTGTAATGAAGTTTTTGACGACAAACGCCTTCGTGCTAACATCTCAATTACTATTAGGCGAATTGGCAGTGACTTGGCGGCACGTATTTTCATTTGTCGACAAACTATTTTATCTTTGATTATGTTGGGTCTTCGTCATCAGCCGGAAGAAGTCTGCTGTTGAAGAAATGTGGGGAGGCCAGAACGCCAGAATGAACGATAGCCTGTCACCTGCATCCGTCGGTTTCCCGCAACCCAGTGGGAGGCCTTTTTTTTTTTTTTTTTTGCCCGGGGGAAATCTGCTGTAACCAGATACCCCATCACCACGGGGAGGCGATGGGGTTATGTGGGGTTCATACCCACTAAAACCCCCGGGGTGTTCCTTCCTCGCCGCTTTTCTGGCGACGCAACGGTTCAACGGTATAACCCGTTACATCGCCAGGAGGCGGTTATCCGTTTCCGGATTCGTCACGTGGGAGGCCAATCTTGGTCTCCTTTTCCCAGCAATGGCGTGTCAGGAACACTTAATACGCCATTCTTCTTGTGGACCTTAGACATTGGGGTCACAGACGTCCCTGTGTCCGTAACCCTAGGTCCTCAGTTAAGGTGGGAGCCGGCGGTATGCCAACTGCGTCTTCCATGGGGTAGTTCTGGTTTCTGGTTATGGCAGTGCTTTTCTGGATGACCACAGTGGACATACTCCTATAGTAGCTTCACCCACTTTGCAGAACTTTTTAGTATTTGTTCCGCAAAATCCGTCATTATTTCTTGTCTACAACAATTTTTCTTCAGTCGTTATTTTCTTAGTAACGTAATGCTTTCATTGCTTTTTCTGTCAGTGATTTGATTTCTTGGTACGACAGGAATCTTACTTAAGCTCGTCTGGGTTTTTCTTAGCTTAATTTTGTTATACAAAATAATTGTATTGTGCAATGGTTTTCAAGATACATTATTCCCGTAATCATCCACTCTGTTCCAATTTCACCATTTATGTGTTGCTTTCGTCCAAGTTGACATCAATTTTAACATTCTCAATGCACCTACATTTATAGTTAATGATTCTGAAATGAAGTGATGCAGTGTTTGTCGAACAGCAGGCTTATTACGTAACTCGCTCGCGATCGTATTCATCGTTGAAGACGATTGTGATTACGATTCGACCGCCTTGAAACATTGGTATTACGTAAAAAAATGATTCCAATTATGCGAGGGAATCGCTTTCAAAAACGAAACCAATTGAATGGACCAAAAAGTTTTGTTTTTGCAAACAACTTTAGCGACGAATGATTTTTATTAAATCAATTGACCCTAATTCTAGCGTTGTTATTTACTTAAATAACTAAATTAAATACGTTGTTTTGGTTCATTGAAATATTAAGATCCGAATAACAAAAAATATCATTTATAACCAAAAATACAAAATGCAGTGTGAACGAAACTAAACGCAAACTTAATTTAAAAAAAAAACATCTTGACAGTGTCTTCCCGACAAATCCAACAATCAAAGAACTAAGTAAGTTTGGTTTACATTTTTTACTCAGTTTAATTGCTTTACTGTGCGTTTTATAGCTAAATTGATAGAATAGGTACAATAATAAATTAACCCTGGAGTGATTACAGTTCCGTAAGCATTATACTCACGAAAATAGATTAGTATAGAACACATCGTGTCGGAAATGTTTGTTCGAAATAAACGTTTGTTTTTAAACTCATATACGATTGGCGATTCTCTCTTTTAGTGTATAAACATCCAGTGCATTTGATATACGATGTGTAGTGCTTCCAGTGGTTTATTAAAGCACCCAGTGCAGCGGTATGAGAAGTACCGAAAAGTTTCCAAACTTGTTTGTTGTACCATAAAATCATTTTCTATCACGAATTATAATTAGTCCCATACTTATTATAATACAACAAAAACAGCGGTCGACATTTCGATAGCAACAGCCATTCACCTCAAGCCTACGAATGAACTATGAATATCGAATTTCGGTGTATAAGAATTTTTAACATTTTAGGAGCCGTCGTGGACATGGCCAGCAGCTCTGTGGACCCCGGCTACGGGGATACGGAGTGACCACAGCGCAAACGTGCAGCAGCTGCATGCCGCATTTAAAATTAATGCGAAAACATCGAATTCGTACATACATACATAAACCACCTTTATCACTTACAGGAAGGACAAATACTAAGGTAACAAGACCATACACAATATTACATAATATAACGCGTAAGAGCGCTTGTAGACGTTCGTTTTTTTCACCGGATAACGGACCGTGTTTTTTTGCCGGATTCACGGTGGTGTATGAATTATAATGAATGTGTGTACATGCACCGGACATCGGTCCGGCAAACAATTTACGCCGGATGCACCACCGCTTCTCCTCGGCGCGACGGACACCGGTCCGGTGTAAGAAAATAACGGATGTTTTTGTGATTACTTCAAAATGTTCAAAAATTACGCCTCAGAAGTAGAACACTTAAATACTTTATGGCAATAACTAAGTGAGTGTCTTATGTTATAATTTTATGTATTATTTTCAGAGTGCAGAATTACAGTCGGCTCACCAGCTTGGCAGCTTGGCAGAGGCAGGCGCTGGCCGCGCGCTCGGCTAAATTACTTGCCTGTGCCTAAATTACCTTGAACAGCGTTTTTGACAGCCTTTACTAGGCTATAGAATGTTTGTGACAGTGTGAGGATCTCAGTGAGTGAGTGAGTGTGTATGTTTGTTCTTTCTTCACACTGAAACGACTGATAATATAATATTAAGATAGCGATAAACGTGTCAATTGCTAATTCTATGCAGAGGAAGTTGCAGGCAGAAACTAGTAATAAATAACTAGAAAATGATATACGTTTTTTTGTTAACTATACCTTTTTTAAATCCATTATTCCAGCAATACAGATTTTGTTATAAGTACTTGTTTTTATTAATTAAAAATATATTTTTTTTTATGTTAGAGAGGCCAGACAAACGAACTAGTGGGTCACCTGATGTTAAATGATCACCACTGTCCATAAACACCCGCAGCGCTTTACGCGATGCCAGTGCGTTGTCGGCCCTACTAGTGACATGTAATAAAGCCTCGATAAAGTTAATTTATTAGTATTATTTGTGGAATTAGTACATGACTTCTTATTTCTGGGGCATTGTTTATCTTGCTGGAACAGCCAAGCCATGGAGATCGCTAGACGAATCACTCGGATGGGCCGTCTTCAAAAACTTGCAATGTAAGGCAGAGTTCCAACAATACCTTAAAACCAAAGTAATCGACCAATGTGGTAATGTAAACGAAGAGGCCTTTACCCAGCAGTGGGTGTGTGACGCTGCATTATGCGCGCGCACAGCACACCACTACAAGCTACGCCCTGCCGGAGAGCAGCCGGCGCTGACGCCGCGGACCGCCCGCTGTTGCTGAGACTACGCCTGCGCCGATCGCCCAATATACTAACTCGCTCGCTACGCCTATTAAAATCTATTTTTCCGATTCAATTCTTTTCACAATGAATAACAAACTGTTGAACCTTCTTTTCTCTTTAACGATTAAACCTTTCTTCATAACCAAAATCTTGTCAATTAAATCTTAACATTCTCAATCTAAGTAATAGTAACTAATTGGTGGATGTGGACTGATTTGATACATAGATTAGTAACTCTCAAGCAGAGGTTTATGGGTTCGAACGCAGGCTCGCACATTCAAGTTTTACGGAATTTTTGACAGTTGATTCCGAGCGAGATTGGTTTCAAAATGAAAACAATCGTTCTAAAAACTTGGTCGGCTTCGCATCGCAGTCGAAAGCGGTTGTGAGCCATATTTTAAACCAATTGAACGAATGGTTTGCCACAAATTCGTTCCACGTAACTAAAATGACAGCTTAGAATTGTTTTGAAGCACAAGGCAAGCTGTCAATCCAAAGCGAGAGCTAAATTGTCCCCGTCTTGAAATAATGGAAGTAACTTGAGTTGGATTTTTTTGATAGTTTATAATTTATCAATATAATAATTGACTTACAAAGGCACCTTGCTAATTGCTAGGTAAAATTGAGTATTTTTTGTGATGTTTTCCTTTGAATTTCGATCAAAAAGATAAAAATGGCAAGAAGTAAAGTAAGATAAGCCCGCCTTTGTACAGACCTATACATATAATATGTATCTTAATTTTAGTCAATTGTCTTTGTACCTATATTTTAATTTTGTACATTCAATAAAGTGTTAACTTAGATACAAGTACATAAACTAAAATAATCATCAAGGGGAGTTGTATTCGAAACGGAATAATATCGTCGCCGGCTGCGCTCCGGCAGGGCATAGCTTGCAGCGATGTGCTGTGCACACCCACTGCTGGGTAAAGACCTCTTTCTTTATTTACACGCCGCTTTGCCCGGTCCTGTGCCAGTCTCATCCACAGCTCTCCACCAGACTGCCAAATGTTATCTGACTAACGGGTGACCGCCTTCGAACATATACGTAGCCATGTAGTAATAATTCCACAAATAATACTAATAAATCAACTTTATTGAGGCTTTATCAGAGGCGTCTCAACCTATGGTGCAGAGTGTGCGGCGCACACGGGCGCCGGGTCTAAGGGGGCGCCGAGCGCCCTCTAATGCGACACCTCCAAAGATGCGTCGCTCGCGGCGCCGGCGCTCTCAAAGACCATGCGCCCGTGTGATGGCCGACGCCGGGGGCGGCGTGGTAGCAAAGAAAGGCTACTCTATTTAAATTTACACAATGACTTGTTTCAACGTGAAATCAGCCTTAAAACAGATAATTGAAGATTAAATTGCGCCTACTAGACTAGGTAGTAGTAGTTAGTTGGTTTGGGCATGTAGAGCGGATGGATGAAAGTAGACTAACTAAACAGATATATATGGGGAGTGTGAATGGTTTCGTTGGGAGGGGAAGGCCTAGACGGACGTTCCGAGACCAAATAGGAGACGTTTTGGAAAAAGGTCAGGTCAGGAGTACCCGAAACCGACGAGCATGTATGAAGAGACTGATGACTGTGGATGAAGCGAAAGAAATATGTCAGGATCGTAGCAAGTGGAATAAAGTAGTCTCTGCCTACCCCTGTGGGAAAGAGGCGTGACGGTATATATGTATGTATGTATGTACTAGACTAGAGGGCGCCAGGGTACCTTACTGGTTGCACACGGGCGCCACAAGGGCTAGAGACGCCTCTGGGCTTTATTACATTATTATGAATAATAAAAACAAGTACTTATAACAAAATCTGTATTGCTGGAATAATACGTACACATACACATACACGAATCACGTCTTTATCCCTTACGGGGTAGACAGAGCCAAAGGTGCCTAAAAGGTACCTACAGGCCACATTTAGCAAGATTGTGAGCGTATAGGTGGAAAATGGAATCAAAATAGTGATGGGTTGCTAGCCTCATCGCCTATAACATGATTCCTAATATTTTCGCCCATTCCCTCGATGGGCTTTTACCATCTGCGCGGGTAAAGAAGCAACTGGTACATTCTAAGTTTTTTCTTTGCTCCCAGACCAGCACGGAAAGTTGCTGGAATAATGGATTTAAAAAAGGTAGTTAACAAAAAAACGTATATCATTTTTTAGTTATTTATTACTAGTTTCTGCCTGCAACTTCCTCTGCATGCATGCATGCAGCTGCTGGCCATGTCCACGACGGCTCCTAAAATGTTAATAATTCTTATACACCAAAATTCGATATTCGTAGTTCGTTCATAGGCTTGAGGGGAAAGCCTGTTGCTATCGAATTGTCTACCGCTGTTTTTGTTGTATAATAATAAGTGTGGGACATATTATAGTTCGTGAGGGAAAATGATTTTATGGTAAATAATAATAAATAAATGTCTTGGGACAAATTACACCAATTGACCCAGTACAACAAACAAGTTTGGAAACTTTTCTTAACTTCTCGTACCAGATGTAATCACTCCAGGGTTAATTTATTATTGTATTCTATCAATTTAGCTATAATACCTTGATTAAAATACACAGTAAAGCAATTAAACAAAGTTAAAAATGTAAACCGAACTTACTTAGTTTGTTGATTGTTGGGAAGACACTGACAACTGACCACCGATTAGAGAGATACACTGACAAGATGTTTTTTTTTAAATTAAGTTTGCGTTTATTTTCGTTCACACTGTATTTAGAGTTTTTGATTATAAATGATATGTTTTGTTATTTGGATATTAATATTTCAATTAACCAAGACCAAGTATCTAATTTAGTTATCTAAGTGAATGAAAACGCTAGAATTAGGGTCAATTAATTTAATAAAAATCATTCGTCACTAAAGATGTTTGCAAAAACAAAACTTTTTGGTCCATTCAATTGCTTTCGCTTTTCAAAGCGATTGCGAGGGTAATCGGAATATTTTTTTTACATAATACCAATGTTTCAAGGCGGTCGCAGTCGGAATCATAATCACAATCAACTTGGACGACGAATACGATCGCGATTCGCGATATGATTGGCTGGATATGACGATTAGTGTCGTACTTATTAGTATTGTTAAGAATTAGCTACTTATTAGGAAATTTCTAGTTATTTTTTAAATTAAAAAGAATACAACATTACAAATGCGAAGTTTATTTTCATTTTATTCCTTTTCGAATACAACTCCCCTTGATGATTATTTTTGTTTATTTACTTGCATCTAAGTAAACATTTTATTGAATGAACAGAACTGAATGCACGTGTTTAATGATATTTAGTAGTTTATTTATGAATTGTTTGTTGTATTTTGAGATGTATGCTCTATTGTGGCTTTCACTATATGGATATTTTAAACTCACTCTTTGTCGGTTTCTCGCTTAATGCTCCTCTCATTTACTCAAAGGTTAACTGGTAGAGATCCCTTATAGGGATAAGTTCGCCTTTGTGCATATATTTAAGGTCTTTTTTTGTGATTTGTCTCTACTTCTCTATATTTGTACAATAAAGCATTTACTTACTTACTTACTTACTTAAAATATACAAACACAATTGACAGAAATTAAGATACATATAGGTACAAAGGCGGGCTTATTTTACTTTACTTCTTGCCATTTTTATCGTTTTGATCGACATTCAAAGGAAAACATCACAACAAAATATTAAATTTTACCTAGCAATTGGGAATGGATGATTATTTTAAAAGTGCTCGATGATTTTTCTATTGATAGGAATAACCATCCTTAGCTACAGAAAAAAGTTACAGATTTTTCCATCGAACGATATATTTTATAAAAATAAAAACGTTTTACTCAGTCATTCGGCGGCCCCTATATACGGCTGATAAGCAGTAGGTCATAACATAACAAATAAAAAAAAAGGCTGCTTGAATCTGTGGTACACAATGACATAAGTAGCTAAAAAAAGCAACGGCTAAGTGGCGCCGTCTGTGAATTGTTGGTGTTACTAAACCATACACGGGGAATTTCATTAAACATTAACATTAATTTTCAACACAGTTGCTCGTAATTTGAGTCTTATTGCACCGCATTTAAACTCATAATTCAGCTTATTACGCACAAGTGCTGTAATATATTACCGCACGAGTGCGGTAATATAAACTTTTTTTAAAATCTCAGCAAACGGTTCAGTATCTATAGGAACAAGGAATATTTTCGTGAATATTAAACTATTTTAGGTTAAAGATGATAAATAAACATTTAAGTTCGACAAATTATTCATTTTTATCTAAAGAGTGACCATAATTTGCAAATTTAAGACATTGATTAATTATTTTATTATAATTTTAATTTTAGGCTCTTTAGCAGTCTGGTGTCGTGCGCGTGCTAAGTGCACAGCGCGCATGCGCGAGTGCTGCGTGCGGATTGGAACGGAGAAATAATATTTGCCGCCATTTTTCACTGATATTGTTGATTCAGACTTTGTTATTTTATTACTTTAAAAATTACGAGTTCAAGTAATAAAGAAATGTAGTGTCCGTCGCTGGAAATACTAAAATATGTTCGGACAATGTTCGGACAGTTATATCAGTAAGAAATCCAAGGTGTTAATTACATCGCGCGTACAATACGCCTCGTGTGTAATTACCAACATAGCACACTTGTATCATAATGTACTATTCTCATACAACATTCAGTAGTGTTGTTGATTCTGAGTAGAAATAAGCCCAATAATTTCCAAAATCTGGGAAAAAATATATATAGTCATTTTTATTGAAATTCCCCATGTATGGTTGAGTAACACCAACAATTCACAGACGGCGCCACTTAGCCGATGCTTTTTTTTAGCTACTTATGTCATTGTGTACCACAGATTCATGCAGCCTATTTTTTATTTTGACGTACTGCTTATCAGGCAGGACTTTTTGGCAAATCATTCGTTCAATTGCTTTCAAAAATGGCTCGCAATCACTTTCGAAAGCGATGCCAAGCCGATCGAGTTACGTGGAACGATTGTTTTCATTTTGAAACCAATCTCGGAATCAGCTGTCAAAAATGAAGACGATGCTGATTGCGAGCGAGTTACGTAATAAGCCTGCTGGTTGTGTTCCATGAGAATAAAGGGATACCAAATACAAAGTGCAAATCAAATGGCAAATACACAATGTACGAGTGGCAGAAAACAGCCTCAAACCTATGTTTACGAAGTAAGTACGACTGCTAACTCGAACGGACAAGGTTATGTTGTGTCAACTGTTTTTTGTATAGCTTGGGTCAGAAGTGCTAACATTTTTGGCTGTTGCAAGTTCAAGATTTACTTGAAATTCATATTACGATGAACAATCACTATGAGGAAGCGAAGTGCCTATTTATTACATCGTATACTATTATAGCCTATTTATACCTATGTCCCACTGTTGGGCACAGGTCTCCTTTATCAGAATCCTGCTTGGCTTTGGCTGTAGTTCCCCAGTTAGAGGTGCAAGTCCGGATTCGAACCCGTGACCGTGAGGCTTTAGATCAAACCATTAGTTACCACGGCTTTATGGTATGCGAGGAAAATATCCGTTTATGGCATTATTTTATCTGCTGCTGCGGCTGCTGTCTCATTGGTGGCTAATTACCAAGCACATCGCTGGTGGGCGAGCGTTTTCCAAAAAAAAGTCCACATGAACATTCTTTCCAGAATTGGCATTGTTCATTTTTTTTAGTATGCTCCAATTCGAAAACCATTTCGAGGAAAACCATCAATTATCCGATTTATCTTGTCCGATTTCAAAAATACTTTATGATTGCAGATATTTTTGTAAAAGTACTTTGAACCTTTGTTTGACCGAACGACCCGGTTTTTAGACAGAATCCAGCATCGAATGTTTGCCACAAAAATGAAAAAAAAAGTTTACCTATGCCATGTTACCTACTGGCCATGGGCCCATGGCAACTGTCACGTGTCACTGTCAAATCGACCAAACCATAGACAACGCCGTTTTTTTTATAGCCAGCCGAACGAAGGCGATTGGGATTCTGTCTAAATTCACGAATTATCAAATAGCGAAAAAATATTTATTATTAATTAACAAAGCTACGTAAAAGCATAATATTAAAATGAGTTGCTTGAAATAGTCCATTTTATCAAATAAAGGTGTTAAAAGCACAGCTTAAAAAAAATGAACAATGCCAATTTAACTATTTTGGGGTTTTCTTGCTCAGAATCGTTTACCCTATCGATCCTTATACAAGAAAAAAATGTATCCCAAAATTTCCATTCCCGTTCGTTACTTTTTTACATACATACCGTCACGCCTCTTTCCCACAGGGGTAGGCAGAGACTACTTTGTTCCACTTGCTACGATCCTGACATACTTCTTTCGCTTCATCCACATTCATCAATCTCTTCATACATGCTCGTCGGTTTCGGGTACTCCTGACCTGACCTTTTTCCAAAACGTCTCCTTACTTACTTACTTAAATACTTACTTACTACCAAGTATCCAAGTATAGTGTTACTTTTTTAAATATAGATATTTATGGAACGTGACGAACAGGAAAATAAATTCCATAGTTG
Organism: Pandemis cinnamomeana; assembly: GCA_932294345.1. Classification (NCBI taxonomy): domain Eukaryota; kingdom Metazoa; phylum Arthropoda; class Insecta; order Lepidoptera; family Tortricidae; genus Pandemis; species Pandemis cinnamomeana. The sequence goes on along the minus strand of OW028724.1, from coordinate 2,088,027 downwards.
AATCTGGGACACACTTTTTCTTGTATGAGAATCGATAGGGTAAACGATTCTGAGTGAGAAAAACCCAAAATATTTATTTTAAATGTGGAAAAAATGTTCATGTAGATTTTTTTTTAAAACGCTCGGGCACGCTATGCACTCTTATGTATGTTGTAGTTCGTTGATAGTTTTGTATGTAAGCGCCAATCTTAGCACTTTGTGGCTTTATTGATATTTATTGCCGACACTCGCCGCCTCGCTCTGGTTACTCCGGTGCGTTCATTCATCACCGTCTTGGTTATTGTTGCTTTGACAGTTACTTCGAGCTGCATTCGTGATTATCCCGAATAAACATACATACAAACATTACATATAAATCGCGGCTTTATCCTTTACTAGCATGAGAACGCGCGAGATACTACACGTCTCTTTCTAGAACAGTAAAAGAAAGATGGGTAGGTAGTCTATCTTGCGCGCGATATAGCTCTCGCGCTCTTTCAGCTAGCCGTGCGGAGATAACTAGACCTAAAGGCCTCGATTAGCATGATTTCACATTAAAAAATCCACATTATCACAGTGAAATGAAAAAAGTTCAAAAACAAAATGTAAACGACATCGACACTAAAATTAGAACGCATAGAAAAATCCGAACAGTAAAGCTATGGCCGGGAATCTAACGCGGATCCTCGTCATTCCGTGACGCGTGCTATACGCCTACACCACCCATAGCAGGTGGGTAAGCCTTCGAATTTTTCTAGCTATTACTAGCTGTCACGTGACCTTGTTACTATGCGATTTTTTGTCGCGAAGCGTCATCTGTTTGAATGATGTGTCTGTACACAATTACAAACTCCCGTGGATCTACTGCCCACCAGGGGCGAGGGGACAAAAAGTTCAGTTTTAAAATTGCACGCGAGTTATTTCGGGAGAGGTTGCGGCCCGCTCCCAAAATCCCATTAAATAATGGCACATTATTTGAAGGGAAGCGTTGTAGCGAAAGGCAAATCGACTTTAAAACGACACGACGTCCTATCGATTATGAAGTCGGAAGTCGGCACGGCAACGCCCTTTAATTTCAGTTTTCCCTAACCCAAATGACTTGTATACTGATGAGTTCCATCCATCCAGAGATATTGCTGCCGTATACAACGCTGTAGGCATGACAATTACCACGGTGTTATATCCTGGGGCATTCAGTGTTGCCAGCATTGCGAGACTGAAAGCAAAATGGTAATACTTATACGTATATTATAACGTGGTAAAGGTTGTGAGGGTTTTGAAAATTCTTTTACCAATAGAAAGCCACTTTATTTTTCAATACCGCGCGGACGAAAACGTATTATAAAACACGGGGTAGACAGCCTAAGGTAACAATACCTACAGGCCATGGTTAGCTAGATTGTGGGCGTATAGGTGGAAAGTGGAATCAAAATAGTGATGGGTGTCTAACCGCATCGCCTATGCCATGATTCCTATGATTTTCGCCCACTCCCTCGATGGGGTTTTACCGTCTGCGCGGGAAGAGAAGCGACTTGTACATTTTATGTTTTCTCTTTGCTCCCAGACCAGCATTAAGTAATGCATTAATCGCGTTATCATTATCATCTATCTATCTTCTTCTTCTTTTATCTATAATATAAAAATGAATGTTGCTAAGCGCAAAACTCGAGAACTGCTGGACCAATCCGGCTAATTTTTCATATGTTCCTAAAGTTCCACGGAGTGTGTTTACGAAGAAAAAAAAAATGCAAAAAATGAAACGGCGAAGCCGCGTGGAACAGCTGGTACGTAAATAAATAAAAAAATATTTATGTCAAAAATGCCTTTCATCATTTTGGAAAAAAAGCTACGGGACGGATTTTTTTCAAACATGGCTAAGAACCACCGCAAGGAAACTGACTTTCGAATGAATTCCATCGAAATCGGCCCCTCCCTTTGGGAGCTACGACGCCACAGACACAGTCAAGCTTATAACACCTCTCTTAGCGTCGGGGGTTAAAAACAGGGTTGGTAACACAGCATTGCTTGCTGAATAAGTAAATCGAGCTCTCAGTCCCATCAACACGCCTAATTGCGCTGGGGAGTCATAATAACACACAGGTAAAACAATTGTGTACGAGTATGTACGAAATGGGGGTTACCGTTACACAAGTACATAATGTTATAAACATAGAGGCATGAGTACACGGTTAACGTCCTGTCCTGGTATGAATTAAGGAATTTTGCGGGTTATGACCTTGTGCGAGATCGTAGGCTTATTACGTAACTCACTAGCAATCGCCATCGTGTTCATTTTGACAGTTTGTGTATGGGCTGACAATTGGCATCGAGATCAGCTAGCTGCCACATTTATCACGGATTGCTGCCACTATTACTATGCTTGTGCTGGAGAGTAAGACAGCCGGTGACATTAATGGCACATGAGTTATTCCATCTTAGCCCTCTAGGCTGGCGAACCATCTGCAATCGTCTGGTGTTGCGTTGCGTGGCCCACGTTCTTTTGCCTTTTATCTCAAAAAAAAGACTAGATCTTTTTTTTGTGTAGTGCAAAGGAGTCCGGTAAGGTGAAAGGAAAAGGATATCGATTAGAGGCTCTTTGCGAAACTTTACGAGTGCCTATTTGATTAAAAGCCTTGTTTGTGAAGAAAATTGGTTGCCATTACGAGTAATAGATGGCCAGTTCTATCAGAAAGAAGACACCTAAATTTATTACGTAGATGATACTAGTTGCCTGCGTCTTCGTCTATCCCGTGGGTACTCCGACGAGGGAAAAGGATGGCTGATAATTATAAACCGTATAGATACGTATAGTTACGTAATGCTCTGTACGAAGCCAGGGTCGCTAGAAAATACTGTCACTCTGAGAGGCCTGTGCCCATCAGTGAGACATAATATAGTCTGGATGATGATGAAGATTGACTTCACGATGTCGTATTAGGTAATGCAGTATAGGAGTTTGCAGAGTAGAAACGTTTGCCTTTGAACTGTATATTTGAACTATTGGGGGTAATATTTGATTAATGGGGTGCGCAGACATGGTTGGTTAGCGTTAGTGATGTGCTGTATCCTAATGTATGTCCGCGGATACCGGATACGGATCGTGACGGATACTCGGTGTCGGTAGACAGTTGATTTTAAACATAGCACTGCTTCCATCTCCGCAGGAGGGAACTCTTCAACGGTTGGTCCGATTGACTTGGAATTTGTTATACATGATGCAGAATGGACATCAATGCGAATTCTGTCAATAACAAAAGTACAATCAGCAAGAAGCTTGTATCAAAAATGACACATGGTGGTGGAAACTTATTATGTACTTCCTAATTTCCATGAACATCTTGTCATGAGGACTTATTACCTACTGAAAGCACTAGACCAGTGGATCTTAACTTTTTAGACATGAGTCAGAGTCACCATTTATGACAAAATTTGCCATGCCATGGACCACATTGACACACACAGTTGCTTTATTTTGGACCCACTGCCGACGAACGATAAGCGTGAAGCGAGTGGGGTAGTAAGAAACGAGCGTCGAGCTTTTTTATGTGTTTGTAATTTTGGCGGATACGGATACGATACGGGCGACATCCCCTCATGTGCCTGGCACATCAGTATTATCACTAGTTCGTACGCATGGCTCCGACATGCTCGTAATTACACCCTCGCGACTGGTATTAACGTTGCGGTGTGTATGACTAAATGAGACGCCTGTCTTACCCCGCCGGGGGAGCCGCCGTACAACATTGATTTGCAACTGTAGACGGATGAGATGAGACGTTTGAGACTTTAACTGGCGCAATAGTTATGTGACTGCTGCATAATGAAAGGCCTTAATATGTATCAGAGTGTGGTTTTGTGACACGAATCGAAGATGAGTTTCATAATAAGGTCACACGCGTGTTTTGATATCTTTTTGTGTTAGTTGCATACGTAACTTTATCTTCATGCAGTCATAAGTTTCTACAATGTATAATATGTTTTCACAGCAAAATACACCGCGCTACCACTATCTTAGGTACTGGTACCGTGCCGCCAAGTGGCAGTGCTTGCGCTGCTGTGTTCCAGTGTGGAGAGTAAGAAAACCTGTGAAATTACTGGCACATGAGGCAATCCATCTTACCGGCTTGGTTTACCATCAGGTGATCCGGCTCGTTTGTAACCTTACCTCATGAAAAATACACCATTTGACATAAGGACTCTTTGACCTCATTCCAGCTGCGGGGTTCCATTACAAATCCACCCGTCGTAAGCGCTCATTCCATCGACATCATGTTGATGAATAGCAGTCTTCGACGGTGCGGTTTAATCGGTCTTTTTTGCCACGAATTTGCAAAATCTGGAACGAGCTTCCCGCTGAGGTCTTCCCATCGAGTTACGACCTGGGTGCCTTTAAGAGGCGACTGTACAATTTTTTGCAGGGCCGACAACGCACTGGCATCGCGTAAAGCGCTGCGGGTGTCTATGGACAGTGGTGATCATTTACCATCAGGTGACCCACTAGTTCGTTTGTCTGGCCTCTCTAACATAAAAAAAAAAATAAAAAAATAAAAAAAAGGTGCTTTGGAGATGGTACTCATCACATAACGTGTGTTATTTTACAGTTTCACGTTACCGTACGTGTGATCTGCATGATTTATCGCGCTCCCCCGCTACGGTCCGCAAACGCGGTTAATTAAAAATATTAATGACCCGACGCCATCTTTGGAATACCGTAGCGCGGGAACGGTTTAGTAATACCTCTGGAATCTAGTGCCTAGGGTTAATTGTAGCTCTATGTGCGTGGAAGGCATACAAAATAAGTAGGTATCTGTATAGAGTTTCCTTCAGATGCTTATAAATATGCCATACTGGCTGTTTCCCACGACTACGCTTACGAAGAATTGGTTTATCGCTGGTCCCGCGGAAATTTCGCAATTTTTTGGGATAAAAATTGGGATATAATAGTGTAGCTTTTCTGGGGTGAAAGAGTAACAAAAATCCTCACGAACTTGCACATTTACGAGATATTAGTTGGATTTAAAGTTTCAAAAAACTACGTAAAAATCCAGTTGCAAGATTGGAATTTATTTCATACTGAATTTGAAGATAAAAGAGTAAAAAAAAATAATGTAAAAACTTTTGGTGTCCAACCAAACGGCATGGATTGTATTTTTTTTAAGTAAAAAGTAAAGTAAACTTTACCGTGAGCAAAAGCTAGCAAGTGTGCGTGCGTCCTAAGTAAATACTCACTCCATTTGAACACATTAAGGAAAGAAGGCGAAATATTCAAAAATAATCCATAAAACACGATTGAATTTGCACTTACCCGGTTTTTCCCTATTTACGGGCTTCTCCTTTTTATTGACGTATTACCATAATTATTTATAGTACGTTTATTAATATTTGTGTAGCGTAGAAGGATATCCACCCGTTATTACGCTGAATGTTTGCGAGCAAAATTAGTCCCGGAAATCTCTGGATTATGTCTGAAATACTTCCAAAAATGGAGCAGTAAGGGCCTGTTTAACCACCCTCTGTGATGTGGTCTCTGTCTTTTTCTTAGTACTTATAAATAGAGAGAGAGAGAGAAGAGTGATCGAACCGACCTAGGCTATAGTAATTGAGAATTGAGACGCAAGCGCGTTCGGTACGATTTGTTAACGAAAACGCACGCTATTAGTGGAACTCAGGCATTTCGATTGGGAGTAGGTACGCCGAAAAGCCGTCCCTTTTTTATTTTATATATTAAAACTGACAAACGGGCAAGCGGGGCACCTGATGGTGAGTGATCACCGCCGCCCATGGACAACTACAGCACCAATGGGACCGCTAGCGCGTTGTCGGCCTTGCAAGAAATGGTACACTCGCCTCTTAAAGGTACCCTTAAGTGGGACTTAAAAAATAGTATATTTTTCAAAGCGTTGGTAAAATTTGACGTAGTGGCTATATTGTGCTACTCGAAAATGATTTATCTAGCAAGGATGTGATCTCGGAGAAACTCGAGTGACTGATAATCCCACGTGAAATTGGGAAATGTATCTGATATTGTGATATTGAAGTGTCGACCTTATCGTACGGTGGTGATACAGATACAGGGCTACCTCGCATTATCGTCATGAGTTCGCCACTCGCTTAAAAACTAAGCAGTACCCAAAAGTCAGGTCATTTGGGTTATAAAACCGTTTAATAAAACTGTAACCAATAGGCCAATCGTCTAACGTGATGGCGGTGGTCGAAAACCAAAAACACATTCACCATTTATTTCTGCCAAACGGCATAAGGCAGTGAATTTATTCATGGAAAAAAAATTTACCTATCTTCACTTCACTACGTAGTATAAAACAAAGCCGCTTTCTCTGTCCCTATGTCCTTATGTCCTTATGTATGCGCTTATATCTTCAAAACTACACAACGGATTTTGATGCGGTTTTTTTTAATAGATAGAGTGATTCAAGAGGAAGGTTTTTATGTATAAGACGAAGTCGCGGGCACAAGCTAGTATAGTATAAAACAAAGTTTCATTTCGCTGTCTGTCCCTATGTATGCTAGATCTTTATAACTACGCAACGGATTTTGAGGCGATTTTTTTAAATAGATAGAGTGATTCAAGAGGAAGGTTTTTATGTATAATTCTACGCAGACGAAGTCGCGGGCAGAAGCTAGTTTTTAATAAATTAAAATAAAGCATTTTTTGTAGACAGTCTGGTAAATACATTAAATTATGAGGAAAACTCGTCAGAACTTGACCGCAGTGGACACATTCATTCAGACAAACATACGTCATGTAATGATGTAGGGGCTGAAATCTGATAAGGGAATTGGTACAACAAAGCAAGATATTTTCCCAGTAATGTGGTCCTATAAATTCCATACAACATTTTTATAAGGACACGCTTTGCGGTTAGCGTGAGCGAGCGGGCATTAAATCTTTTGAGGATAATTTGTAATATTTTTTCCACTTGCCAATTAAATATCAGTGCTAATGTTCCTAAAATTCGCAAACTCGAGTTATTTGGCTTTCACAAACGTTATGTTGACTAACGTCAAATCACGGGCAGGAGTCGAGATTACATCTCTATCAATCTCCAAGGAACTTGCGGCGCAACCATTTTAAGCGTGGATATGTTTTGTGCATTGCATTATTCTTAGAACGATGTATACCTAGGTATATTCTATATCATTATAGGTATGCTCAGAAGGGCTTTCCAGTTCCTAGTTAAACGAGGAAGTTGCGTCAAAAAATAGAGCAAAGCAGGCAAAAGTACCGGAGAATGCATGAAACTATGTCATTTTCCTTGCAAAAATCAAATTCAATGAAAACATTACCGTTTTTAGAACTAAACAAAAATGTCTGCTTCTGATGATACGAAGATATCGGCAAGGAACTCAATGGGGGTTTTACAAAACGAAATTACAAATACGTACTTGTGTATTTACTATTGCATGCCGCTCAGGCTTTTACACTACTACAGAACACTCCCTAATACAGTCCGCGCGCGAGTTTAAAGGAATAGAGGGCTGGGGAAGCGGGAGGGTGTGCGTCGCTCCCGCACGTCGCTTCATACCCCGCACTCGTCCGGTAAGAGCATTATATCGAGCGTTATACACTAGACATGCCCTCAGCTTGCTCATTTTTTGCAAGTAGCTGGCACTCGTATGTCTAACTTCATACAAATATGACACAAGCGTGTATGCTACCTGCATAAAATATTATCAGTTAAATACGTGTGTCTTTTCCTGGTCTTCGCGGACGCGAGAGCAAGCTTATCGGTCTTTTAACAAATTAAAAAAAAGGTGATGTCAATAAGTCTGAATCATATTCTTATTCTTTTTTTATGCATTTTCACCGATCACTTGCAGACGCGTACTCCGATTTGGAAAATTATTTGTTTTTACAGGCGTTCATTTGTTACTTAAGATTTCTCAGGCTGACTGTAATATAAGTAGTTACGGCAGCCTTAAGTCCCGCTCCGCGTCCTTTTAACTACAACTTTACGCCGCGTCGCCCGCGTAGGGGAAGCATGGAAGTATCCCTCAAGTATTAAGTTCCTATGTCTCGTGAATAGTTGATGCCGCCATGATGGATGGACTACAGCATCTCGAATGCAAATCAATCTTGTATTGTTGTATACGGAATGTTGATTGCGACTTTGGGAGGTTGTAAATTGTAATGGTGGTATTTTTCCGACGGACGGGACGAAGATAATATTATTGGGCTGCCGGAATCGTGAGAGACGCTAGTTTCTTTAAAAACTTTGATGTACAATAAATACACATACATATCTATCATATAAAATGGTTTGATTTCTAAATGTCTATGAAAATTAGAACACAGAAAAATCCAAAAAGTAAAGCTATGGCCGGGAATCGAACCCGGATCCTCGTCATTCCGTGACGCGTGCTATACCCCTACACCACCCATAGCAGGTGGGTAGTCTCCGAATTTTTCTACCTGTTACTGACTGTCACGTGACCTTTGTTACTATGCGAATTTTTTGTCGCTAAGCATCATCTGTTTGAATGATGTGTCTATACGACACAATTACAAACTCCCGTGGAACATCTACTACTCACCAGGGACGAGAGAAGACGCTGTTTTTCAAATGATAGGAACTATCAAATGAATCAAGAAATTTTTATTTCTTGATTTTTATGTTTACTTTTACGGTTTTGCCGTTAGAAATTTAATTTCTAAATGTCTATGAAAATTAGAACACATAGAAAAATCCGAAAAGTAAAGCTAAAATGGTTTGTCCTGTAGGCTTATTGTCTAACTCGCTCGCAATCGCCATCGTGTTCATTTTGACAGTTCTTTTATGAATGTGACAGCTAGCTGATTCCGATGCCAATTGTCAGCCCTTACATGAACTGTCGAAATGGACACGATGGCGATTGCGAGCGAGTTAGGTAATAAGCCTACTGAATGACTGACTGACGGATCAACGCACAGCCTAAACCACTGATCGTAGAGACCTGAAACGTAGAGGGTGTGTTCTTTGTGTGACGTAGGCATCCGATAAGAAAGGATTTTCCGAAATTCTACCCCTAAATGGGTGAAAAAGGCGGGCAATGTTTGTATGGGATGACGTGATTCTTTCGCCCAATCTATTTAAAATTTTGCATAAACATTGTTTGACAGAATTGATGGAAGACGTGTTTATATTTTATTGAAATTCATCCCTTAACGGGGTTAAAAAGCGGTAGAAAGTTATTTTGGAGGTGATTTGAAGATTAAAACATAAGTTACTTTTTATCCTGGAAAATTGAATAGTTCCCGCGGGATAGCGATAAACGTCAATTGCTAATTCTACGCGGACGAAGTCGAGGGCAGAAGTCAGTACACAACACACATAAATCACGTCTTTATCCCTTACGGGGTAGACGAGAGCTAACAAGCTAACCTTAGGGTAAAAAGACCTAAAGGCCACGTTTAGCATGATTGTGGGCGTATAGTTGGAAAGAGGAATCAAAATATTGATGGGTTGCTACCCGCATCGCCATAGGTAATATAATATGATGCCTAAGATCTTTTCGCATTGGATTGCGATTGCGAGCGTGTTAGAATAGATAACATGGCGTCAGGTTTCTTCAGTATTGAAAAATAGTAGGTAATAAAACTAGACTTTATGGCCGTTTTAAGATCAGCGGTACGGTAATTGAAACTTTTCTCGATATCATTAAATCCTAAAGTAGGTATTATTACGATCTTTTATTGTTGTTTGTATAGCTTTACGATCTTTCTATCTCAAAGTTATACAATATGTTTGAGCTAAATGTGATACTGGTGCTAAAAGTTTTTTAAAATATGGCTTTTATAATGATTTACTGTCTGCATCGTTAGCACGTGCGCGAGAGCAACAAAATAAAACCTAATAAATGTCCTGATATAAGTTTTAACTATTTGTGAAAACCGCAATAAAATCCGTTGCGTAGTTTTGGAGATTAGCGAACACAGACATTAATGAACACATTCATACATACAGACAAAAATTATAAAATCTACTTTTTTGTGTTTAATACTCTTCCCTAAGCATTAGCACTCCTTTTTGATGAATTTAGTTAATGTACAGTCAAGTGTAATAATATGTATTTAGACAAAGGTTCAAAAATAAGTACCATACGCTCTTACACCGGCGTAATAAGGTCGTGGGACATATTTTTGAGAAGTTCCTATCAATACTTATTTTTGCACTTGACCGTACAGACACGAACTTTCTACTGCTTTGTTATATGTATAGATATAGCATAATAGATATAGTAAACGACATCCCGTTAACATTAAAACTTGCGACGTAAAGCATTAAGGTGCCGTTGACCTTAGGTTAGTGCGATACGGCATTTAGAATTAGTTGCCATCCCTGAATCACTGTCTCTGTCTCATTGACGACCAAAATTTCAACTTCAATTACTCGTAACGCGATAACGCCCATACTTGTGTGTAGGGTGACCATCCCGCAAGTTATTTGCATACAAGAGAAAGCTATACGAAAGATTTGAGACTATCTAAAATTTTAAACTCACACTTTGTCGGTTCCTCGTTTAATGCTCCTCTCATCTACTCAAAGGTTAACTGGTAGAGATTCCTTATAAGGATAAGTTCGCTGTTGTGCATATATTAATGTTATTTTTATTCTTTTGTGAATTGTATCTGTTTCTTTATATTTGTACAATAAAGCATTTACTTACTTAATGTATGGATACATTTTGTCAACCACAATTAAAAATACTGAGACTTTTACATGGTTGATGAGTCAAACCTACTTAACATCTGATTAAGTATTCCGGATTTATTTAAAGACATAGAGTATTTTTGTGACTGTTTGAGTTTTAAAAAAGACCCGAAATATAATTGTCACGAAATGGTCTTAACCAAAAAAAAGCCTTACGCGTTTGAAAACTACTATTTGTTTTATTAACCCCCACGCAAAAAGAGGGGTGTTTATTTGTGTGTATGTGTCTGTCTGTCTGTCAGTTTCCTTGAGGTTGTTTTTAGCCGTATTTGGTAAAAATCGGTCTAGAAGTTTGAAGAGTCAGTCATTTTTGGGATAAACATTAATAACGCTTTATTTTTTATTTTTTAGTGTTGTTTCTTAAACTAGAACTCTTTTTTGCGTGGAGGGTTTTTAAAATTTTTGGTAGTAAAATAGCTTAGATCTTAAATGTCCGATTGTATCCGTAAATTAGGTAATAATGGCGATCCTAACAGTGAGTCAGAGCAGATCAACAACCGCGTCGGGTGTTTACGACGCGACCACAACGACCTTATTGTATGTTTATTAGTTACGTAAGACGAGGAAGTGTATTGACAAGTTTCGACCGTTTGTCATTTGGATGCTATGGTAATTTGTCATTGAAGATTCCAGCGAGGGATAGTTTCTCTTTCAGTGAAAGTGGATATCGGGATAAAGAGCTGGAATTAAGGTACGAGCTTGTTGTTTCTCTAAGGGTGTTCACACACCGGTCAATCGATTACGATCGATTAGTGTGGTAGCTTTGGCTGATCGACGGATAAACTTGACTTTTTCTGACAGTTCCAACGATTATCGTTACACACATACATACCGTCACGCCTCTTTCCCACAGGGGTAGGCAGAGACTACTTTGTTCCACTTGCTACGATCCTGACATACTTCTTTCGCTTCATCCACATTCATCAATCTCTTCATACATGCTCGTCGGTTTCGGGTACTCCTGACCTGACCTTTTTCCAAAACGTCTCCTATTTGGTCTCGAAACGTCCGTCTAGGCCTTCCCCTCCCAACTTTACCATTCACACTCCCCATATAGAACTGTTTAGTTAGTCTACTTACATCCATCCGCTCTACGTGACCAAACCAACTAAGCATACTTTTTTCTGTCCTGGTCACTATATCCTCTTTCACACCAGCACGTTCCCTTATCACACTATTCCTTATTCTATCTTTCAGTGATACACCTTCCATACTTCTTAACGCTCTCATTTCTACTGCATTTATTCTACTTTCATGCTTTTTTTGCCATACCCAAGTTTCGCTACCGTACATTAATGTTATATTACCAGTTTACACAAAGCCTTGAGATCCCTGTTAATATTATGAATGCGAAAGTAACTCTGTCTGTTTGTTACCTTTTAACGCTTATACGGCTGAACGGTTTCAGTTTTGGGGAAGGACATAAGATAGTTTTTATCCCGGAAAATAGCATAGTTCTCGCAGGGGTCACAGCTAGTACTCTTACGCCTTCCTCGTGAATCATCCTATCTAATGGTAAAAACATGGTAAAAACCGCATGAAATTATGTTACGTTCAGTAGTTTTTGAGTTTATCGCGAGCAGAGAAACGGACACAGACACGGCGGAGGACTTTATTTTATAATATTAAGTGATGAAGCCACAGTTCTAAAATGGAGGTGTTTCATCAGAACATCTAGTGTAACGGGAAGTGCAATAAATTCTAGGCTCAATTAAAAAGCCAACTTTTCCACAAGTCTCATGCAATATGCGAGTCAGAGTTGGGCGTAATCGATTAATTTTGGAATTAATTACACGACTATATTACAGTAATCGTGATTCTTCAGTAATTGATTACTTGGATAATCAAAATTACTGTTTGTAATCTGTTCCTTTGGAATCAGTATTGTAAACCACTACCACCGTAATCTTGATTCCTCGGTAATCAAGTACTTAAGTAATCTGAATTACTTAACCCCAGTTCCACACTAGATTGCTTCATTGGCAAACCTTATTTTATAATTTTGTTAATGTCACTCAAATAAAAACGTTTTTGGTTTACATCATTACATGTCATTCTAGTATTTCACTTTCACATTTGATGAATCCGTTGATAAGTAATCAAGTCAACAATTCCAGTAATTTGGAATCGACATTGATTCCTAATTACTAGTAATAATAATATTTGTTTAGATGATTACTGATACTTTAATATGTAATCGTAATTCACCGTTTCGCTTGTTTACATTACAAGCAATCTGACACCCAGTAGTGGATTACAAAGTAAAATCAATACATACACACAAATCACGTCTTTATCCCTTACGGGGTAGACAGAGCCTAAGGTAACAGGTACCTGCAGGCCACATTTAGCAAGATTGTATGTATGTATGTATAACTCTTTATTGTACATAAAACACAAGAAAAAGATGAATCCCTAAAAGGGATCTCTCCCAGTTAACCTTTGAACGATTGACAGGACATAAGTATTAGGCAAGAGTAGACACACAGAAAAAGTAAAAGAACCGATCGAAACTTAAAATAATCCTAAATGACTAAATTTTAAACAATGTAAGATATAATAATAAACTACACATAATAGATAAATACGATAAACTAATACACCATAAATAAAATATACTACATAATATTGTGGGGGTATAGGTGGAAAATGGAATCAAAATAGTGATGGGTTGCTAACCTCATCGCCTATAACATGATTCCTATTATTTTCGCCCATTCCCTCGATGGGCTTTTACCATCTGCGCGGGTAGAGAAGCAACTGGTACATTCTATGTTTTTCTTTGCTCCCAGACCAGCATGGAAGACGTAAAATCAAGTAATCGTGTAATCAGGAATCGATTACGAAATGCCCATCTCTCATGCGAGTGCATGCGCAATGTTCATGCACACTGGATGTTTCGCCTGGCGATACAGAAATCACAATGCTGCCTCCATCATGCATGCACAGAAAACATGCTCAAGTATGCTTTGACATGCAATGCATGCACTAGCTTGCACTTGTGAATGTCGTTGGTATTATTGCTGCATACGTTGTCCGTGCCGCGTGTGGCGACTTACAAAGTGTTAATATACATACATACATACATATATCACGTCTTTATCCCCTACGGCCACGGCCTTAAGGCTACGTTTACCATGATTAAGGGCGTATAGGTGGAAAGTGAAATCAAAATAGTGATGGGTTGCTAGCCGCATCGCCTATAACATGATTCCTAAGACTTTCGCCCATTTCCTCGAGGGGCTTGTACAATCCATACGTACGTACACTAGTCACGCGTATATCCCTTACGTGGTAGACAGAGCCTAAGGTAACCTAAAGGCCACGTTTAGAATAATTGTGGACGTATAGGTTGAAAGGGGAATCCAAATAGTGATGACTATGGCTTGCTGGCCGCATCGCCTGTAACATGATTCCTATGATTCCCATGCCCTCGACGGGCTTTTACCATCTACGCGGGAAGATAAGGAATTGGCAACACAGACCAGCATGGAAGTGCTAATTTTTATCGTTATGTACTCTCAGAATTTACTGTCGTTGGAGCAACAAAGTTTCCTTTAGCCAAAAAGCTGTTGAGAAGATGTAATAAAATAGAATGGAACTTGTTATTTCACTCTCTTGATCCTAATCTATCCTTTCCATTATTATACGAACCTCGTCCACCTCTTCAAAACAAATTGAAAGTATAATTTACCGAAGTAACCATATTAAGTTATGATCAAGTAGATGGCTTACGTTTGCAGAGATCTCTTTCTAGGGCAGACGACATTTTATTCTGCACTCTTCACAACAAGGTTTAGTGTTGATCACATCGAAAACATGAGATACACCCTTGTAACTTTGCCAAAGTATTACCCAACCGCACTACGTAAATAACGCAAATCGATTCGTCTCGTAAGTTGTTAATTTATTCATATTCGAATGGATGTGACGTCCTGAGGTATCTGTGACGGTTGCTAGTTGTTACCTAACCTAAAGACAACATGGGAGATGTGTAAAGAGGTCTTGGTGTGGGTAGATACCGGTTCAAACTGGTATCATTGTGTGTAATGTAATGTTAATGTGTACGTGTGTTAGTGTACAAGAATTTGAATCTGATCGACAGGGTTACTTAGCGTATTCCGTCATTGTACACACGGCAATATAATCAGGTAAGCACCTACGCACGCTCGCGCCGTATCTATCCTGCTTACCGAATAGCTTTGCTATGTGTACCTATGGTAGAAGTAACAGAAATTGGGAGTCACAAGGCGAATTTAACACCATCAATTTTGTTAACTAACTTGGTCTAAAATAAAAACATGTTGTGCTTAATCGTCGTCCCAAACTTTGGGTCGCTCGGCAGAATTTATAACGACGTCGTTATTTTGTTTATCCAGAATTGAACCTCTAACCTCGTTTGATAAGTCCACGTCCGAACCTTTGATTAGGGCCGGCAACTTTTGTGAATTTGCATCTCAATTTGCCTTAATTCCTACTGGAACTTGCCACTTCTGAGGGGAATGTAGTTGACGTTAAAATGAAAGTCACGGCGGCCGAAAATCGTTAGGAAGTTGGAGATAAAGACAAAATGATGGCAAGATTGATCGCCGCGTTGTGTGCCATTCAACTGACTGTTGCTACGCACACTTTTGGACCTTTTGTGTTGTTTATTCGCGTAAAAACTGCCTCTAACGTGTTGCTAAGGGCACTATCAACTTGGCCGTAGTAATTGAGACGATAGTGTGTACGCATTCGAAACACTTGCGTCAAAACATACGCCAGTGTCTGTAGTTATAATTATAAGTTAAATTGCGTTCGATGATTAAAGAAAGAATTCTTCTTCTTATTTGTGGCGTCTCAAATCTTTATAGCGACGACAACTTCGCCAATGTTAAAGTAACAAAAATATAATTCAAAAATCTTGTGACAAAATGTCGGCAACGTTGTACGGTAATGGTCAAAGACTGACGGGCTCTTAGCCAACGGTCAACGATATTCCTCAGAAACTGCCAAGAAATCATTAGCCGCTGCCCAGGGTGCACCGGACCAAGCACTGCTCTTCCCCCCGGACGGAGCCAAAAACGAACCGCAGCTCTTGACCACACGTGGAGGTAACCCGAGTCGCACCCCGTGTTTAGAAATGAAATACCCAATAAGTGCCGCAATCGGTTGTAGTGTCAAACAAAAGCGCGTCTTTGTAAAACTACCCTATGAAGGAACATAATTAGAATTTGGAGCATTCATCTAACAAGGAATGAAGATTGTCTGGTATTTACCGTCATACCGTTAAGCATTGACTACAGGAGACTGAAAGAAATTCTTTAGCCAAGTAGACAAATAAAGAGTCCAAACTTACCCCTTGCCCCTTGCACGTGTCCGTGGCTCAACCACTTTGCTTGGAAAAATTTGGTAGTAATTGTTTGGGTGATACTGTAGTTTAAACTGGCTTCACTTTGCATTTCGCAAAATTTCGTCTTTACTTTTTCTTTGGTACGTATGAGGGGAAAATGTTCAATTGTGTGCGTGTTTCACATTTGGGTGAAAGTTTTGTTTTATGGTGAATTTGTTGAAGTGTAGAAAAACTCACGCCGTCTCCCGTCATAAGTTGTTTGTGCTTCATACCGAGGAATAAATTAAATCGACATGAATACACTGAATGGAGATATTTCGATTGTCTAGGGGCTTTTTGTTAAACCGTTTCAAGTCTTTGTGAATGCTGGGCTTAGTTACAAAATACAAATTGTTACGTTTCTCGTCCAAAAATGTTGATTACATTCTTCTGCGTATTGCCTTTTTAGACCGCCTACAGGCGACAAGCTATGTCGTATTTTATTAAAATATTCTTTTCTTTTTATACAAGGAACGCAAAGGAGGCGATCTGATGGAAAGCAGTCACCACTGCCTCTAGTGCTCATAGTACAACATCAGCGCGTTGCAAGACTTGCCAGCCTAGAGGGCTAAGATAAAATACCTCCTGCGCCAGTAATTTCACTGACTGGTTTAGTCTCCACACTGAAACACAACAGCGCAAACACTGCTGCGTCAGGTCCTTCCCCGAATTTGTAATGTATTGAATACTTTTTCTTGGTTTTCTGATCGACGCAGCTTTGCGAGCAAAATATGTTGATCACAAACGATAAGAGTACAGCGGTTTGAGTTTGAAGGCTACGTGCGCAGCGGTTTGAAGCCTACGTGCACAAGCTCAGCCGCTCAAATAGATCATCATCATCATCAGCCCAAAGACGTCCACTGCTGAACATAAGCCTCCCCCAAAGAGCGCCATAAAGACCGGTCTTGCGGGGTCCTCATCCAGCGGACTCCCGCGACCATCACTACGCCATTACTCCACCTTATGAGAGCCTATTCCTACGCTGTGACCACAAAGTTTTATGAAAAGTGACCTATTATTTTTGCTCAAAAGTAGTTAGTGTAGGTGGTCTTTACAAAGAACTGACAAACAATTTGAGCTAAGATCGTTATCTGCATTTTTTATAAAAGTTCCTTCTCCGAAACAATGCTATTGTAGAAATTATAGCCCAAGCCCTCTCGTTCTGGAAGGAGGCACGTGTCTTCCGTTAGGCTGGAAATGATGATTATATATTATGAACAGATGAACAAACCAGTACCCACGATATATTTGAACCTGCCGCTTCAGCTTTGGCCCACATCCCCCGGCAACCTTGTTATAATTCCGGCAAAGTTTTGATGAAGGCTTAAGACGGAGCCTCCAAGGGCGGCGTGAAACTTTGTCTTTCATGTCTACCCCCATGCCCTGGCATGCCCTTCAAAATTTAAGGTCCTCGGAAGTTATGGCTTTAATCTGAAATTGTGAATTCGTGTGCCAAATTATTCCGTATTGTCACGTAACGTTTGAATGGAAAACGTTTTTATTTTTAAATTCGCTATTGTTTTAGGATTTCGTTTGTTACGTAATTGAATGTGATTGTTCATTTGTGATGTAATCGACTTAGGAAGAAGTTGGAGTTATTTGATTTGTCTATTTTTGAATGATTATAAAATATATTGTTTATTTTCTATAAAATTGTGTATATTATTTTATATTTGTGTGTCTTGCAAAAAGGAATAAATTTCTTCTTTCTTTTTTTCTTTCTTTTCTATTTTGATCATGCCCAGCATCTTCTTTTTTCGCCTTAAAAAGAAGTTTACTTTCTCAGATAATTTAAAGTAGTTAGTAAGGTTTTAAGCGCGCTTCCAAAGACGGAGCCTTGCGAAATTCGACAAATCGTATTAGTTGAAATATACGTCTCGTCCCGCTCCCCTAGAATCTGACAATGTGACGATATGGATTTCAATAAGTATATAAAGTTATAATACAATACACTTATATTTTCATCCATTTTGATCCTTTGAACGGTTGAAAACGAAAACAAACGGTGTCAAAAGCTCTATTAAAGTTGGAATCTTCGCATAAACTCTTTTAGTCCAAGTATTACTATTCTTGCCTGATGATGACATGCCTCCAAGCACTTCGGTATCGTCTTAAGACTCACCCCGCGTACTGTAACCGATCAAACATGACATTATAATGTGCCAATTAGCGGAGACAAACAATGTAGACGATGAGCAAACATGGCGGGGGTTGAGGACCTAATTCCCTGCCTCACGAGGGACTAAATATATTACTTACAGCTATCTGAAATTTGAACTTGTTACCATGCGAATAATGTTTTGTGAATTGCGAGAGGAAAACTAGTCAGTTTATCGTCAGATGGTAAGCTATCGCCGCTGCTCAAAATCGCCTGGCATACCAGACAGACCACAGATGCGTTACCCTTTTGCTCAATACATAAAACCATAAGCGCTCAAAAACAAATCTGTTTCCTCCTGCTCTATTTAATTCAAAGGCAATTCTGATACCGGAGTTTCAGGGCTTATTTTTCTTCTTTTCAGTGTGTTTTTGCAGTCTGATTTTGGTAGTCGGGTATTTGTTTTTAATAATTTATTACTTTTCCTTAACGTGATACGGCTTTCTTCTTGCCAAAATTCTATAGGTTTTGTTCCCTCGGTTTTTGTATGGAAACACTTCCTTCGCCTTTTTTACGATTGGAACAGAACATAGCCTTACATTTGTGTTTTGATATACTCTTAACACGTTCCTGAGAAAAAAGGGTCTTTACACTCTTTTATAGACAGAGAGACGGAAAACGATGTGAAATGAACCCGAAAGGGTTCTTTTCCTGCTAAGCTACGGAACCCTGAAAGCCTCTGTATTCTAGCGCCTCTGACAATAAAAATAAAAGTTGAGCACCTCGAGTGATATCGGACGCTGATGGTATACGGTATCAAACGAATTCGCCAAAGCGAAAACGTACGGTTCACGGTAACTTCTAAGAAGCTTTATACAATACAATCTACGTGTCTTTTTACTGAGAATTCTTTACAAAACTTTCGTATACAAATCCTTATTCAATTCAGCGTACGAGGAAGACTGGCATCGGGAAATAGTGGGACACAATGCTTCTTCAAATGGATGGAAAATTCTTAACCGAAATAGTAGCATATGTGACCAAAATTTACGGCGTACTTTCCTTTATCTATGTGTTCTATGTTATGGTTTTGGTGCATTTAAAAATGAACCTTTTCTTATATGCATGGAGTTAAAACCCTGATTACCTTACCGAGGAGACGTAAAGCCTCGTAGAAAATTACGGCTGTAACAAGCGTCACCACGGAATCACGTCGTCGTCGTCCCAGAATGACGAGAATCCGGGTTCGATTCCCGGCCATAGCTTTACTTTTCTGATTTTTTTGTGTGCTCTAATTTTTAATGTAGTTTAGAAATTTAATTTCTAACGGTAAACCGTAAAAGTAAACACAAAAAATCAAGAAGTAAAAATTCTTGATTTATTCGATAGTATTTATCATTCGAAAAACAGTGTCTTTTCTCGTCCTTGGTGAGCAGTAGATATTCCACGGGAGTTGTAATTGTGTCGTACGGATACATCTTTCAAATACATGACGCTTGGCGACGAAAATTCGCATAGTAACAAGGTCACGTGACAGCTAGTAACAGATAGAAAACTTCGAAGGCTTACTCACCGTCACCTGCTATGGGTGGTGTAGGGGTATAGTACGCATCACGGAATTACGAGGATCCGGGTTCTATTCCCGGCCATAGCTTTCTTTACTTTTCGGATTTTTCTATGTGTTCTAATTTTCAGTGTCGCTTAGAATTTCTTTTGTGTAACAAAAGGCAGAAACGATCACTTCGCGCCGTTTCCTCTGAACCCTTTTGAATGGAATAGCGTCGTGTAATCCGGCCTTGCATGAAGAAAGCGGATAAACATCGCGTTTCGATCATCCTCGACCCAACTTTAGAGGCGTTTCCTTGCAATAAAGCCCGAACACATTGTCCCTGTGTGTACTAGTCTTGCGCTTCGCTATAGGCCTTATAAATAAGCTCAGAGTTGCTCAGCTATGCAGAGAACTATGCTTGGGGTTTCTCTACGGGATCGAATCAGAAATAAGGAAATACGTAGAAGAACAAGGGTCGCCGATATAGCCAAGCGAATTAACAAGCACGTTGAAGTGGCATTGGGCAGGCCGTATAGCAAGGAGAATGGATGGTCGTTGAGGCCGAAAGGTTCTGGATTGGAGTCCGCGGATGCAAGCGCAGTGGTCCTACACTGTAGGACGTCCACCAACGAGGTGGACGGATGAGATGAACTGGAAAGTCGCGGGTTCACGGTGGATGCAAGCCGCTTCCAACCGAGGCAACTGGAGGCCTATGTCCAACAGTGGATGTTCTATGGCTGATTATGGTGATGAAGCTGATTTTACTAGTCTTATTTGCACAGTTTCTAAAGTTATTCCTATTGTAACACAATCGTAACTAATAGCTGTCTTGCATGTATCGTGTCCGTGGATTGAAGTAGGGAAAATAATTGTTTTTAGTTTCCAGTTGTTAATGTTTGATTACGAACTCAGTTGCGGGCTTACCAATTAAGGTAAAACAACATATTTTACTCGGGGTATCGGTCTGTGTTTTGCCGTTTTTAGATCTCTTATATTTACTTAAATTAACCATATCGACGTCAGTGTTCTTAATTAAGTTTCCCCGATCGGGCATATTAATAGTTTTGGGAACTACTTCTCCGTAACTAAATGGATCAAAATTTTTATAATGAACTTTTCCCAAAGATGCTTGCTCTTTCTTGCTTATTCTTTCCGTTTAAATATTATTGTCTTAATCGTTTTTGCTTCTTATGCGCTCACATCTACAATTAGGCGTTTCGTATCAGCCACGTTTGTACTGATAATTTCTTAGAAAATAATCGCTCGTTCGTTTCCTAGAAAGTGCTTAATTGTTACGCTACGAATAACATTTGATTCATCGTGGTAATTGAGCCGGGTGTATCTCGATCCCCGGACAATTGGTACCAATTAGATAATAATTAACCCACGCCCCGTGGCCTGTTTGTGGGTCAATTGTGCAATATTCATTATTTATAAATTTTACGTACAGTTAATTTTATGAATGGCTAACGTAGAAGAGGGACGCGGCGATGTGTAGGACCAATCACATTAAAATCCGCCATTTGCACACTCGGCTCTCCTAAATGTTTGTGAGTTCGAAGTAATGGAATTGATTGATTCGAACCGCTGTCCTTTTTTAAAAATAAATAAACCCCTTGGAGACTGTTATGCTTGCTAGCCTGCTTTCATGCCTGCTTGCATGCTTGCATGCTTGCTTGAAAGCTTGCAGGTTCGCTTGCTCGCTTGCTTGATTGCTTGCTTCTTTGAAATGCTCATGGTTCACGCGTGCGAAGCCGCGGGCAAAACACACATTTATAATAAATGGAGATATAAATAGACACATAAAAAGCCAGCTACAAGATTCATGCACAAGATGACAGATAGTACTCCTTCAACATATATTTCAATATGGGTAAAGATTTAGAGATATGGAGAGATTTACACCTTGAAACACCTTACCTAAAACTTTAATAGGAGCCTTAACTGCCTCCTCAAATATTCTAGAACAATTATAAGACACCTTGGAAATGCACAACAATCAAAGTTGGTGGCCGCATAATAACCACGTGGAATTGCAGAGCGTATGAATAGGATAATCAAGAATTAAATGTTCCGGAAGCTTTCGAGGCTGCTGCCAAATTGTTTGCATGTACCTACAAAAAACAAAAAAATTGCTACTCCGCTACTCACGTGTAAGATAACCAAGCATGTGTGAAAGATATATGTTTTTCATGCAACCCTCCCTCCACTAATGCCACATAAAACACATATCCTCCGCAAAGTAACGCCTGATTCAATAAAATGTTTGCATGTGTTCATTTAAAACGAGTGCCGTATAATGTTGTATTGTATGTGTGGGTGAATATCTATTATTTTATGCTTAAAGTACCCTAGCCTGCGCATTTAATTCATCGCTTAAACGAGATTAAACCCTTTGGTCTAAGTCTGCTAATTAATGCTCTAGTATTTAGGTATTCATTCACAAGATTTACGACCATTTTACAACACCTAATTTGGCAAGTTCACATTTTGTAGCTTAAGTTTGGTGTTACTCTAAAATTAATTTAAAGTCAGCCCACGCCTTGTTTTACATAGATTTTCGAAAACAGATCGGCTTACTGGCACTGACTAAATATTTCGCATTTACTTTTATCAAAGTAGACAGGCATCTTAAAAAAGCCGTGGTGGCTACCTGGTTTGACCTGTGGCCTCTCAAGCAGAGGGCGTGGGTTCGAGTCCGGGCTCGCACCTCTGAGTTTTTCGGAATTTATGTGCGATATTACATTTGAAATTTACCATGAGCTTTTCGGTGAAGGAAAACATCGTGAGGAAACCAGCACACATCTGCGAAGCCTTTCAATGGTGTGTGTGAAGTTCCCAATCCGCAGGTCCGCGTAGGAACTATAGGCTAAGCCCTCTCATTCTGAGAGGAGGCCTGGGCCCAGCAGTGGGACGTATATAGGCTGGAGACGATGAGACTGTATCGGCTGAGCATTAGCTGTTTTAACAATATTTGTTGAGAGGATAATGGATAAAAAAAAACCCATTTGCCGATAAAGTACAAAAAATTGACCCATTTGCCGTTAAAGTACAGGGAAACCATCTCATGAAGAAGGTTTGATAAAAATATTCTAATAGCAAAATTTTCATCGCTCTTGCAAATTCATTAAGGAAAACATAAAAAGTTAACTAATTTAGAAACTTTTTTCTGAGTGAGATGGTTATTAATTTTACTCAAGTATATTATTATCTGTACCAATTACAATCATGATTACCTTGTGCAGAAAGAACTAGTGAGACATTCGGAACAGAAGTCGCTTAGAATGAGGCTCCAACTACATCTACAATACAATACATACATGATGTATTTTGTCTTGTTTATTTTGCACAATAAAGAGTTTACATACATACATACATACATACAATACAAATACTCTTTATTGAACACCACAAATCAGTACAAAACAATACAGAAACAAAGAACAAAGTAGACAATAGGCGGTCTTATCGCTTAATAGCGATCTCTACCAGATAACCAATCAGAGAAATAAGTTGGAGACAGTTTAAGTAGGTGGCGGAAACAAATAGGATAAATGCAGGGATAATAAAAACAACAATACCAACATAAATATAATACGAGTACATAGCTAAATAAATCTAATAAATAAAATAAACATTGTCGCGGCAGACTTGCTTTCAATACATCAGCTATGTTCGCAACATACACTTTCACAAGCCATCATAATTAAAAAGATAGCTATCGGCCAACGTTAACTATATGTGTTATCATATGGATATGAACTTAATATGATTAAACATTAATCATAATCACTTGGAGGCATGCGGGGTTACTAGCAACTATAGCTGATATGATAGCTGTATGATTAATACTCGATATAAAGGTAATGAGAGATATGATGTAATATTTTTACCCCCGACGCAAAAAGAGAGGTATTGTTGGGCGTCGATGTCTGTATGTATGTGTGGGTGTATCTGTGGCACCGTAGCTCTCAAATGTACGGACCGATTGCAATGCGGTATTCTTAATTTGAAAGCCAGTTTCATTGCGGTGCTTCGTAGCTATGTTTGGTAAAAATCGGTCTAGCAGTTTGAAGAGTATCGGGTGCTACCCAAAACTATGTAAGGCATTTTTGGCGTAGAATTGTTTTTTTATATTCACGTACTAGCTTCTACTCGCGGCTTCGTCTGCGTAGAATTATACATAAAAACCTTCCTCTTGAATCACTCTAACTATTAAAAAAAACCGCATCAAAATCCGTTGTGTAGTTTTGAAGATATAAGCATACACAGGGACATAGGGACAGAGAAAGCGACTTTATTTTATACTATGTAGTGAGTATTTTCCACTTATACGCCCACAATCTTGCTAAATGTGGCCTGTAGGTACCTGTTACCATAGGCTCTGTCTACCCCGTAAGGGATAAAGACGTGATTTGATTTGTGCATGTAGTGAGTAGTGATAATTACTCGGTTAATACGTGGGGTGTTTTTAAATTATAATGTACAGTGAATCACTTTAACACGCCAACAGTGGCGTTTCTATAACGTCTGTCAAGTTCATCAGTTAGGGATTCTTCTTCAATATGTACAAGTGCATCATCGTCTCTTCTGTCTGTGCTCTGGGCCCAGCCAGTTCGGGGCCCCGTTGAGCTAGAGGGCCATGGCGTTTTGCCAGTCCTCTCACCCTATAGTTACGCCACTGCACTGCAGAGATGAGGAAGTCAAATGTCGCGCGAATTCTGTTTTCCTCTTATTGATAAATCTATACCTAAATATAAAATAGCAAAATGGTGTTTTTGTCTGTCTAGGCTCGGAGAAATTAGACATCTAGGACCTAGACTCTAGGTAGCAAAAGCAAATGTCAAAATAATAGATGAGACTATAATATTTAGAAGCTTAAGCGTTGTTAAATAGCCATTATGTCAATCCAGAAAACGTTGTGGTGATCAAATTCCGTACTAATCTATAATTATGACTTTACTATGTAGTCTGTCCCTATGTATGCTTAGATCTTTAAAACTACGCAACGGATTTTGATGCGGTTTTTTTAATAGATAGAGCGATTCAAGAGGAAGGTTTATATGTATGATTATACGCAGACGAAATCGCGGGCAGAAGCTAGTTGTATGATAAAGAAGAACGTTGTTTGTATTATAGAAAGTAATCTCTGGAATTACTGGACCAATAAAAACATTAATAGAAAGTATATGCTATCTACAATAACATGGGGTTCTTTTGTTACTGGAAAGCGCAAAGGTCATGCCGAGACAATGAAATTGCGGGCAACTTTTATAAATTGATTAGCTTCTGCCCGCGACTTCGTCTGCGTAGAATTATACATAAAAAACTTCCTCTTGAGTCACTCTATCTATTAAAAAAAACCGCATCAAAATCCGTTGTGTAGTTTTGAAGATATAAGCATACATAGGGACATAGGCACAGAGAAAGCGACTTTATGATACTATGTAGTGATAGTGATGATAGTGATGAGTAGTGATGGACTTATATGAATCTGTAAAAAGCAAAAGACAGATGTATCTTAGAGAAATATGTACCCGCTTGTTGACTACACGTAAGCTTCTTTTGGAGAATACGTAAAACGAATGCGAATTCAACGACCGTGAATATATACGTGTCGTCAAATTGAATTGTTTACCGCTGTGACGTTAGCGAAACCAAAACAATTTAATTTAGGAAATGTGGTTACGAACGTAGTATAAACTGCCGCGTTTAATTAAAGGACGTGACAATTAATGAAATACCTACATTATGTTGGTGGAAATTGAAGTTTTCAAGTGTGTTTTTTTATCACGCTATCTACTACTAGTTTATTTCGTGGAAATTTACATGGTTGAAAAAGCCGTCCCCTCGTAACGGGGTACTTTCGAGACCAAAACATACCTTCGCTGGTCTGGCAGTAAAGAAGAAAACATAGAATGTACCAGTTGCTTCTCATCCCGCGCTGATGGTAAACTGCCATCGTGGGAATAGGCGAAAATCTTAGCAAACATGTTATAACTTGTTACCCTTTCTACCTATGCCCAGAACCATGTTAAACGAGCCCTTGGGGGTCATGTTACCCTAAGCTATGTCTACCCGTAAAGGATAAAGAGGTGATTTTATGTTAGTATGTATCGCATGCTGAGAGTGAAACTGACCTAACTCAAAAACACGTGGGCTGTTTTCAACAATCCACATTGTGAGGTATTTATGTGAATTTTCGAATTGGGTCACTTATCTCAGCATGCGGTAAGTATTGTGAGGGTTGTAGCCAGGTCTACACTATTGACTGAATAGGAAACTCCTGGGTTCGGGCGTCGGTACGGGGATTCAACGCTGCGCGTAATTGATAAAACTGTTAAAGTCTTCAACCATGTATTCAAACTTAGGAACTTAAATATTTATAATACAACCATCATGCCTTCGGAGGCAGCTGTCCAGGTAATGCCCTGAAGAAACACTTTGTTTCTTTATTCCATTAAAATTCTAAATTTAAATTACAAATAATTGCATTACCTGCCAGCACGCTGGTTTGTTTGTACAAATCTTTGTACAAACAAACTCAAGTTCCTACAGTATGTAAGAAGAACCATCGGCTGAAGATTCGCCTCTCCTTGTTCCAGATGTAGGCTACGACTACGTGGTGGACCAGCAGCCGATCGGCAAGCTTCTGTTCCGGCAGTTCTGCGAACGCACACGCCCCGACTACCACAAGTACAACAGCTTTCTAGATGCGGTCAGTATCATATCTTAACTTATTTGTATCGTAATCAATGTTATCGACTCTCGGGATCTCTTCAGCAAGATCTTATTCAGGTGTGCTAGCTTCCGCACTCGTTCGACCAATTTGTTCGCTACGCCGCTTTGTCGTACTAATTATGCCAGAAATTCATTTTTGATACGAGCATGTTCCAGTTACAACAAGAAATACTCATGTGCTCGTCAGCACATGAAATTAAATGAGTCTGTGTCCGGAGTTAAAAGTATTTATAAGTAAAACCCCACTGTATAGTATAGTAATAAGTTCGTATTAAGTATTTAAAATAATTGATTATTTGATGAAATACTAAAGTACTTTTAATTTATAGATGGTGCTTGTTGTTAATTACAGTCGGAAAGGTACGAGGTGGAGGTGGAAGAGGTGCGGACGGCGCTCGCCGTCGAGATATTCCGGCGGTACCTGAAGGCCGAGGATGGGGAGGCGGTCACTGACGTCGTCGGCAAGAACGTTGTCGACGAGGCCAACTCGCTGCTGGAGGGTGAGTCAACTCTGTAAGACTGGAAGACAGTGGCGTAACAATAGGCTGGCAGGACTGGCAAAATGCCAGGGGCCTCCGACCCAAGAGGGTCCCGGCCCAAGAGGCCGCGAGCTCAAAAATATTAAAATTAAACTGAGTACAACGTAACGATTTTTACTGATAGGACCCCATCAGAAGAATTTGCCACGGGCCCTAGATGGTATAGTTACGCCACTGCTGAAAGAGTAGCGCTGGCGCCACCTAGTGTTTAGTAGATGAACTTTCAGACAAACTGGGAACTAGCGCGTAATGATGTTTCTGGAGGTGCCGATGCCGAAAGAATTGAGGCAACTCGCTGCTGGTGGGTGCGTCAACTCTGTAAGACTGAAAGAGTGTAGCGCCAGCGCCACCTAGTGCTTAGTAGATGAAGTTTCAGACAAACTGGGAACTAGCGTGTGGTGAGGTTTCTGGAGGTGCCGATGCCGAAAGAATTGAGGCTACTCGCTGCTGGTGGGTGCGTCAACTCTGATACTGATAGAGCAGCGCTGGCGCCACCTTGTATTTGGTAGATGAACTGTTAAGATAATCGGGGAACTAGCGCTTGGTGGTGGTCTTAGGAAAGAGAAATGGAGCCAACGCGCTGCAGGACGCTAAGTTAATTCTTTAATTCTATCAGACTAAATTGGTAATCCTTGCCCTAGAGGGTAGTGAATAGAAAATGTAACCACTCTGCCATTGATTATTCTTAATGTTATTTTCCAGCCAACGCAAAAGACATATTCATCGAGTGCATACGATGCGTGAAGAACTTCCTTGCGGGCACTCCGTTCGAGGAGTTCGAGAGGTCGATGTACTTCCACCGCTACTTGCAGTGGAAGTGGCTGGAGGCGCAGCCTGTGACGCAGCACACCTTCCGCATGTACCGGGTGCTGGGGAAGGGCGGCTTTGGGGAGGTCTGCGCGTGCCAGGTCAGTGGTGCCATTATGACAGCGCTCCCGTAAAACGGGCTCCATGTTCTCGACAACCTCTTTTACCTGTTCGACTTTCTTACCCGCAATCACAATCTCACATTCACTCATACTATCGTCTTTTTCAAACACCATAACTTTCGTCTTGCTTACATTAACATTCATACCTTTCGTTTCCAATGCACCACATAAAATGTTAGTCATCATCTGCAACTCCGACGATGCCAACAACACTTGGTCGTCGGCGTATAGGAGGCATCTGCATTGTCATCTATATATACCAAATTTTAAGTCAACCGGAACATCCGTTGAAGAGTTCTCTCCTGCAGAGTCGATCCCAGACGGGTCACCACAACTTCACTTTAAGATTATTGTATTGTCACGTCAATACGACCACTGGATGAGGGTCAAAACGCACATGCAAAGTTTCATTACAGACTGATATTGTCAGTTTGACACACAAGTAAATAAAAGCTTATTAAAACAAAGTATATCTCTCTCTATCTTGAAGGTCCGAGCGACAGGGAAGATGTACGCCTGTAAGAAGCTAGAAAAAAAGCGAATCAAGAAGCGAAAAGGAGAGGCGATGGTGTTGATAGAGAAGCAAATACTGCAGCGGATCAACTCGCGATTCGTCGTCAACCTTGCGTACGCGTACGAGACGAAAGACGCGCTTTGTCTCGTTCTCACCATTATGAATGGTAAGTAGATGTGTATATTTTACCGATGGACAAATTAACATATTGTCATGTCTTAAAGGGTCATGTTGCCTCAAAATATTGACATTGATTCATTGGTATGGATGGTGTAGGTACTCGTACAACTTTATGACCACAATGTCGTCGATATTCGTCACTTAAATTCATCTTCTTTCGGTCTTGGCTTCTATTTGAGTTTAACGATCATAATCGCAATTCGCACTTTGTCTACAACCATTTAAGCTCAAATAGCAGTATCCATTTTAAATACTTAAGTAAGCAGTGGTGGTATAGTCTGGGGCCCGTAGCAAATTCATCAGAGGGAGCTCATTATAAAGAAGCGCCACATCGTCTTTTCTGTTATCTAGGCTCAGCCAATTCGGGGCCACGTGGAATTTGCCATTTTGTCTATCCTGCTACCCTATTATTACCCCACTGTGGCAACTTTTGATTCTTGAAACAGACTATGCAATAAATTGCCTGCGATCCTTCGTGTAGTTGTAAAATTTTGATGTTACTTGTCTCATTCTTCCAGATTAAAAACTCGTAAAATGTGTGTTGTCTTGTCAACAGGGGGTGACTTAAAGTTCCATATATATAACATGTGCGGCGCGGACACTGGGCTAGGATTGGAACGTGCGCGGTTTTATGCGGCGCAAGTCGCATGCGGTCTCGAGCACTTGCACAAAATGGGCATAGTTTACAGGTCAGTCAGTGATCAATTTAGCTACATTCTAGGCCTGAGCGGACGCTCGAAGCGGAGCGTGCAGCGTGGCGGGCTGCGGCAAAGGCTTCTGTGCAATGTTGACTCAGGACACCAGTGTGAGTTTCATTTGTTTAACATGCACGCCGCACGCCCGACTCGAGCGTCGCCTCAGGCCTTAGCCTAAGGCAGATTTTGTGTAGACAGCTCTTGTTTCTTTGACGATAGCTAGATGTGTTGATACACGATAGAGACAGATAGAAACAGTGTCTGCAAGGTACTGATATTTCAAAGGGATCTCTGCAGTATCGGACTATGAGGAGGACATTGTACCTACAGGGCTGTAATTGGCATTGTTAATTTTTTTTAGTATGCTCCAATTCGAAAACCATTTCGAGGAAAACCATCAATTATCCGATTTATCTTGTCCGATTTCAAAAATACTTTATGATTGCAGATATTTTTGTAAAAGTAATTTGAACCTTTGTTTGACCGAACGACCCGGTTTTCAGACAGAATCCAGCATCGAATGTTTGCCACAAAAATGAAAAAAAAAGTTTAGTTATGGCAACTGTCACGTGTTTTTATAGCCAGCCGAACGAAGGCGATTGGGATTCTGTCTAAATTCACGAATTATCAAACAGCGAAAAAATATTTATTATTAATTAACAAAGCTACGTAAAAGCGTAATATTCAAATTAGTTGCTTGAAATAGTCCATTTTATCGAATAAAGGTGTTAAAAGCACAGCTTAAAAAAATGAACAATGCTAATTGTATTGTTTTTTTTCTGTAGAGATTGCAAGCCGGAGAACATACTGCTGGACGACGCGGGGCACGTGCGCATCTCGGACCTCGGGCTGGCGGTGGACGTGCCGGAGGGCGGCTCGGTGCGCGGCCGCGTCGGCACCGTCGGCTACATGGCGCCAGAGGTGACTTACTGTAGCGACAGCATACTGCTGGACGACGCGGGGCACGTGCGCATCTCGGACCTCGGGCTGGCGGTGGACGTGCCGGAGGGCGGCTCGGTGCGCGGCCGCGTCGGCACCGTCGGCTACATGGCGCCAGAGGTGACTTACTGTAGCGACAGCATACTGCTGGACGACGCGGGGCACGTGCGCATCTCGGACCTCGGGCTGGCGGTGGACGTGCCGGAGGGCGGCTCGGTGCGCGGCCGCGTCGGCACCGTCGGCTACATGGCGCCAGAGGTGACTTACTGTAGCGACAGCATACTGCTGGACGACGCGGGGCACGTGCGCATCTCGGACCTCGGGCTGGCGGTGGACGTGCCGGAGGGCGGCTCGGTGCGCGGCCGCGTCGGCACCGTCGGCTACATGGCGCCAGAGGTGACTTACTGTAGCGACAGCATACTGCTGGACGACGCGGGGCACGTGCGCATCTCGGACCTCGGGCTGGCGGTGGACGTGCCGGAGGGCGGCTCGGTGCGCGGCCGCGTCGGCACCGTCGGCTACATGGCGCCAGAGGTGACTTACTGTAGCGACAACATACTGCTGGACGACGCGGGGCACGTGCGCATCTCGGACCTCGGGCTGGCGGTGGACGTGCCGGAGGGCGGCTCGGTGCGCGGCCGCGTCGGCACCGTCGGCTACATGGCGCCAGAGGTGACTTACTGTAGCGACAACATACTGCTGGACGACGCGGGGCACGTGCGCATCTCGGACCTCGGGCTGGCGGTGGACGTGCCGGAGGGCGGCTCGGTGCGCGGCCGCGTCGGCACCGTCGGCTACATGGCGCCAGAGGTGACTTACTGTAGCGACAACATACTGCTAGACCTACGAATAATAATAAGTCAAGAAGCGTAATTCCCTAACAGTTGCCGTTTCGATTGTCATTCCACTTACGCACACAAACTAACAGCAATGCAAACGTAACACTCTCACTCCGATAGACAATGCTTGCACGCGATTAGTCCGCGTCGTGATCGTGTCCGCCCACTTGCGGTAAGGGAAGGGTGCGTGGATCGCATGCATCCAGAGTCGTCAAGTATGGTGTCCTAAAATATTTATTTACATACATATGAAAGGTGAGTCCTCTATTTTTCATATCTGGACGGCTTCTACACCACTTCACACAACACGATGGCATATTT
Organism: Pandemis cinnamomeana; assembly: GCA_932294345.1. Classification (NCBI taxonomy): domain Eukaryota; kingdom Metazoa; phylum Arthropoda; class Insecta; order Lepidoptera; family Tortricidae; genus Pandemis; species Pandemis cinnamomeana. The sequence continues at coordinate 2,056,624 of OW028724.1, read as the reverse complement.
TTCTAATGTATTAGCGCAAAAATACAATGATAACGTCACGATAACGGCTCGAGCGTCCCGGCCGAACTAATACGCCGCGCGGTACATATTTTAAGCCCCGCCCTCTGCGGTTCACTTCGCGTGGAATGATTTTTCGGGCTTAGTTACGCTTCGTAACTTATTATTATTCGTAGTGCTAGACGAAGCAAAACGAACACATACTCACTTTTGCAATTGTAGTGACAACATCTTTCTAGTATGCACTGTCGTCGTGAATAATTGGCGTTGGGAAGTTAAATCATAAACTCTTACAAGCATGAGTCCCGTAATCCGGGATTAAAAAAAGTCATGTCCTTAGTAACCTCGTCGTAGTGCTCGAATATCCGATCTCACAAAAGCGTAGTAAATTCTAAGCTAAACTTGTGTTGCAGGTGATCGACAACGAACGCTACACGTTCAGTCCGGATTGGTTCTCGTTCGGTTGTCTCGTGTACGAGATGTTGGAAGGACGAGCTCCGTTCAGAGCCAGGAAGGAGAAAGTGAAACGGGAAGAAGTGGATCGCAGGGTTAAGGTAACTTAACTTTACCTCTGCTATTAGTTACTGTTTTATTTTTTATTACTACGTTTTTTGACGTGATAACGTCTTATAAATCAATGAACACCGGCTGCACGCACGAAAAAGTGTCACGTTCAGTGGCAGTTGTCCTTTTTTAAGTTAAAAGTATAAGTGACAGAACGTCACACGTGTTTTTTTTTAAGTTTAGTGCTGTTAAATCACACGAAATTGCTATCGCCGTTTTATTGTTAAGAGTGTTAAAAGGTGATCCAATTATTTCGTTGCTGCTGCTCACTTGTTATCATCAACCGCACACCTGTCATTTAAACTGACACTGACCCAAGCCGCCAAGGTGATCCGCCATCTTGGATATAGAAATAGTATAAATTTCGAATTCAGCACAGCCACCTGCTACTATCAATAGTTAATGTTAAAATGCCAAATTGGAGCTTAACGCCGCTAAATCATACGAAATGAACACTCTTTATCGATGAAAATGTCATCTGCCATTTCGAGTCCGAAAAGTAGTGTCCGATTCGAGTATAGCGCCGTCAAATTACACGAAATTGACGCTCATTAGGTACCATTTCTGTATTAAAAGTCATCTGCCATTTTGACTCCAAAAAATAATGTCGGATTCAAGTCTACCGCCAACAAATTACACGAAATCTACGCCCATTAGGTTCCCTTTTTGTATCAGAATGTTATCTGCCAATTCGACTCCCAAAAAAATAATGTCGGATTCGAGCTTACGAAACATCACACACTTTCCTCACATTTTACGAAATCGATGCCCATCAGGCACCATCTCTGCATCAAAACGTCAGGTACCATTTCGACGCCAAAAAAATAATGTCCGATTCGACCGTCGCATCAGAATACCGTCGTCTGTTCCAGCACGAGCAGGAGAAGTACTCGTCGAAGTTCAGCGAGTGCGGGCGGTCGCTATGTTCCGCGCTGCTGGCCAAGGGCGCATGCGCACGATTAGGCTGCGGCGCGGGCCGGCGCGGCGCCGCGCAGGTCAAGCAGCACCGCTTCTTCGCGGCGCTCAACTGGGCGCGCCTCGAGGCCGGCATGGTGGACGCGCCCTTCGTGCCTGACGTGAGTACTGTAGCATAGCGGCGCCGCGCAGGTCAAGCAGCACCGCTTCTTCGCGGCGCTCAACTGGGCGCGCCTCGAGGCCGGCATGGTGGACGCGCCCTTCGTGCCTGACGTGAGTACTGTAGCATAGCGGCGCCGCGCAGGTCAAGCAGCACCGCTTCTTCGCGGCGCTCAACTGGGCGCGCCTCGAGGCCGGCATGGTGGACGCGCCCTTCGTGCCTGACGTGAGTACTGTAGCATAGCGGCGCCGCGCAGGTCAAGCAGCACCGCTTCTTCGCGGCGCTCAACTGGGCGCGCCTCGAGGCCGGCATGGTGGACGCGCCCTTCGTGCCTGACGTGAGTACTGTAGCATAGCGGCGCCGCGCAGGTCAAGCAGCACCGCTTCTTCGCGGCGCTCAACTGGGCGCGCCTCGAGGCCGGCATGGTGGACGCGCCCTTCGTGCCTGACGTGAGTACTGTAGCATAGCGGCGCCGCGCAGGTCAAGCAGCACCGCTTCTTCGCGGCGCTCAACTGTAGTGGAGGCAAAATACGTGAAATTTCACTTAAGTCAGGAAATAATTCTAAGAACTGATAAAAACGATTGTTTTTGATTTGTATGGGTTAGAAATGGAACCTAATACAGCATTTGATATATTCACCCCCCCGGAAAGGGGTGGAATTGGTTGAAAATGGTGTAATAGTAATAACTAAGAAGAAAAAATAGGTGTAGTCTGTGCAATTTTCCATACGTTTTATTACATCTTAATCTATATTTGCACCCGTTAATTAGCTCAATTCAAGCCACGGAACATACAAAAAAAAAATCATATAACTAAAAATAGACTTCTTGGCATTGCGGCCCCGGGGAAAATACAGAACGCGGTGCAAATTGAGGAAATGATGAGAAAATATATCAAAACACAATACCAAATTTGCACCAGGGTGCGACACCCGGAAAGTAGTTTTCTATGTTTTACTGTCTTTGTACTTCGGGGGAAATTTTGAAATTAATAAAAATCGACACAATCGTCTTAACTTGGTTTGATTTACATTCGCACCCCATAAAAAATTGACATTTCTACACGGAACATGCGGTTCTGTAATACTACCCGCTACCTAGCGTTCGCTGCTATTCCTTGCGTTTAGATAGAACTATGTTTACCGAACTTCCAGTTAAAATTTTCTTTTTTTTATTGAGTGCGAATGTAGTATCTTTTAAATATATGTTATTTATAAATTTTCACGACTATCTTAATTTCCCCCGAAGTACAATCTAAAAAAGAGTGAAAAAAAACATGTTCCATACTTTGCACGGGGGTGCAAAGTTACCTGGGTGTTTATAATACTTTAAAAAGCTTAATGTAAGTTTGCACCAACCGTCTGAATTATCCTCGAGCCGCAATCAGAAAAAAATATTTTACCAAGATTCTATACATCGTACACCTTTTTAATTAATATACATTATGTACCAAACGGGACCCTTCACGTGGCTAAACTTGCGCCTAATACCTTTTATCATACTCCAAAATAAAGGCATTTGAAGTTTATACCTAATATTTTAAAGTGTTCCGTACATGATAGAAAGGTGCAAACCGAGGGAAACCATCTAGTCGTGCCCTTTAACGATTCCACAAAAAAACACGACTACACGAATAACTTCCATACTTTTCCGTAATTCGACTATACTACTGGGCGCGCCTCGAGGCCGGCATGGTGGACGCGCCCTTCGTGCCTGACGTGAGTACTGTAGCATAGCGGCGCCGCGCAGGTCAAGCAGCACCGCTTCTTCGCGGCGCTCAACTGGGCGCGCCTCGAGGCCGGCATGGTGGACGCGCCCTTCGTGCCTGACGTGAGTACTGTAGCATAGCGGCGCCGCGCAGGTCAAGCAGCACCGCTTCTTCGCGGCGCTCAACTGGGCGCGCCTCGAGGCCGGCATGGTGGACGCGCCCTTCGTGCCTGACGTGAGTACTGTAGCATAGCGGCGCCGCGCAGGTCAAGCAGCACCGCTTCTTCGCGGCGCTCAACTGGGCGCGCCTCGAGGCCGGCATGGTGGACGCGCCCTTCGTGCCTGACGTGAGTACTGTAGCATAGCGGCGCCGCGCAGGTCAAGCAGCACCGCTTCTTCGCGGCGCTCAACTGGGCGCGCCTCGAGGCCGGCATGGTGGACGCGCCCTTCGTGCCTGACGTGAGTACTGTAGCATAGCGGCGCCGCGCAGGTCAAGCAGCACCGCTTCTTCGCGGCGCTCAACTGGGCGCGCCTCGAGGCCGGCATGGTGGACGCGCCCTTCGTGCCTGACGTGAGTACTGTAGCATAGCGGCGCCGCGCAGGTCAAGCAGCACCGCTTCTTCGCGGCGCTCAACTGGGCGCGCCTCGAGGCCGGCATGGTGGACGCGCCCTTCGTGCCTGACGTGAGTACTGCAGCATAGCGGCGCCGCGCAGGTCAAGCAGCACCGCTTCTTCGCGGCGCTCAACTGGGCGCGCCTCGAGGCCGGCATGGTGGACGCGCCCTTCGTGCCTGACGTGAGTACTGTAGCATAGCGGCGCCGCGCAGGTCAAGCAGCACCGCTTCTTCGCGGCGCTCAACTGGGCGCGCCTCGAGGCCGGCATGGTGGACGCGCCCTTCGTGCCTGACGTGAGTACTGTAGCATAGCGGCGCCGCGCAGGTCAAGCAGCACCGCTTCTTCGCGGCGCTCAACTGGGCGCGCCTCGAGGCCGGCATGGTGGACGCGCCCTTCGTGCCTGACGTGAGTACTGTAGCATAGCGGCGCCGCGCAGGTCAAGCAGCACCGCTTCTTCGCGGCGCTCAACTGGGCGCGCCTCGAGGCCGGCATGGTGGACGCGCCCTTCGTGCCTGACGTGAGTACTGTAGCATAGCGGCGCCGCGCAGGTCAAGCAGCACCGCTTCTTCGCGGCGCTCAACTGGGCGCGCCTCGAGGCCGGCATGGTGGACGCGCCCTTCGTGCCTGACGTGAGTACTGTAGCATAGCGGCGCCGCGCAGGTCAAGCAGCACCGCTTCTTCGCGGCGCTCAACTGGGCGCGCCTCGAGGCCGGCATGGTGGACGCGCCCTTCGTGCCTGACGTGAGTACTGTAGCATAGCGGCGCCGCGCAGGTCAAGCAGCACCGCTTCTTCGCGGCGCTCAACTGGGCGCGCCTCGAGGCCGGCATGGTGGACGCGCCCTTCGTGCCTGACGTGAGTACTGTAGCATAGCGGCGCCGCGCAGGTCAAGCAGCACCGCTTCTTCGCGGCGCTCAACTGGGCGCGCCTCGAGGCCGGCATGGTGGACGCGCCCTTCGTGCCTGACGTGAGTACTGTAGCATAGCGGCGCCGCGCAGGTCAAGCAGCACCGCTTCTTCGCGGCGCTCAACTGGGCGCGCCTCGAGGCCGGCATGGTGGACGCGCCCTTCGTGCCTGACGTGAGTACTGTAGCATAGCGGCGCCGCGCAGGTCAAGCAGCACCGCTTCTTCGCGGCGCTCAACTGGGCGCGCCTCGAGGCCGGCATGGTGGACGCGCCCTTCGTGCCTGACGTGAGTACTGTAGCATAGCGGCGCCGCGCAGGTCAAGCAGCACCGCTTCTTCGCGGCGCTCAACTGGGCGCGCCTCGAGGCCGGCATGGTGGACGCGCCCTTCGTGCCTGACGTGAGTACTGTAGCATAGCGGCGCCGCGCAGGTCAAGCAGCACCGCTTCTTCGCGGCGCTCAACTGGGCGCGCCTCGAGGCCGGCATGGTGGACGCGCCCTTCGTGCCTGACGTGAGTACTGTAGCATAGCGGCGCCGCGCAGGTCAAGCATCGCACCTATGATTTGAAGACTGACAGATCATCAACCAGTGGCGTAGCTAGGTAACCAAGGGCCCTGGTGCAAATAAAAAAATTGGAGCCCCACTACTATCTAAACTGGTTACGTTTTAATAATAATAGTTCGATAGAGATTATCTGGTAAGGGTTCGAGGGCCCTCTGAGTTTGAGTTCCCCGGGGCACTGCCCCGCCTAGTCCCTAGGTAGCTACGCCACTGTCATCAACTCATGCAGTGGTCACATCTTGCGAGTGAGGGGGCGTTCAAGTATTACGTAACGCAATTTTTACCGTAAAACGTTACGATGCGTTACAGGGTCGGGGGGGGGGGGGGGGGTGTCTTTCTTACAACACGTTACGTAACGTTTTCTTTTTTTAAATAAAAAAATATGGAATTAAAACTGCCAAGTTAACAAATTGGGATTGTCTATTTTTTTACAATGTATAGTAAATCGAAAACCATTTCGAGATAAATGCTTTTTAAATCGTTTTCTGTATTTACTTTATTTTATTTTGCTATAATGAATTTATTACATGAAAAATAAGCAATGACCTTCATTTGACATTCCCAGACATGGCGTAGACGGTCCAAAATGTACTTTATTTGCAAAGGTTACAAATTCTATGCTATTTACGCGTGTATTATGCTACGGAGTTCAATTTGGACCCGCAATCTGACATTTCATTCATCTTATGACAGATGACAAGCAAATGGGCAATCTTGTTACTGTCATTCTTGTTTTTTCCACCGTTTACTTTCATATTGTTGTATTATAGTTTAGATTTAGAAGCACTTTCGGTAGATAATTAGGCAAGAGTGTAACCACACAGCGATGTGCTTTGCTCACATGAAAGATTTTACGCTAAATATTTTAATGGAGAGCGTAAATATTACGTTTTTCGGTTTACTTTCGCCTACTGAGTTTACTGTCTTATTTCCGGGTCCTGTTTTGTCTCGATCATACCTGGTATGTGTTTATGGACCTTACTGCTTCGCGCAGAATGTTATGGTATGTATAACGATTGTGAAAATATAAAATTCATAGGAGAAGATCGCGTAAATCTTCCTGTGTTATTGTTGAATCATGTTGACATTGATACTAATGACAGTTTGCCAACTTCACCACAGATAGAAAAGACGTTGATGGCGGAGGTTCACATACGTTTTATGATCAATTTATCCAATAAGCAGATGTGTGACACCGGCAATGGAAACTCTGACGTCATCAACCAAAATACTTTCAATAATTAATAGTGAAAAAAATACCGAGTTATATGAGAAAATATTGAAATTGGTTTCTTATAATTGACTATTCTGCACAAAAAAAATATAAAAAGGATAGGTATTTTTTTTTAGACAATCCCAATTACGCATGTATTGCGGGTTAAACATCTCTTGTGTGTTATTTAATATTATTACAGCCAAGGCGATTAAAACTATAACAAGGATATTATAGCGATTTTTTTTGTACTTTGCGCAACATAAATTTTGACACTTTTGGGTAGAAATGGTCATTTGAGTGTTACGTAACGTTTAGAGGGGGAGGGGGGGGGGGGTGCAGAAAAACGTTACGGCGCGTTACAAGGGAGGGGGGGAGGGTAAAAAATCTTCAAAAATTGCGTTACGTAATACTTGAACGCTCCCTCAAATCTAACCCACTTCTAATAGTGAGATTGTCTTAAAATTTTGGTATTTATTTAAATGTATAATAAATCACAATGCTAGTAAAAATACAGTCAGCAGAAAAACTTCTATCAATTTTTTTTTTTTTTTTTAACCGAATAATGTTTGCGCAGCCGCACGCCGTTTACGCTAAAGACGTGCTCGACATAGAGCAGTTCTCTACCGTGAAGGGTGTCAACCTGGACGCGGGCGACGACACCTTCTACGGCAAGTTCAACACCGGCTCCGTCAGCATCCCGTGGCAGAGCGAGATGATCGAGACCGGCTGCTTCACCGAGCTGAACGTGTTCGCCGCTGGTGAGTCATCATCATCATTATTAGAGGAATTGGCATTGTTCATTTTTTTTAGTATGCTCCAATTCGAAAACCATTTCGAGGAAAACCATCATTTATCCGATTTATCTTGTCCGATTTCAAAAATACTTTATGATTGCAGCAGATATTTTTGTAAAAGTACTTTGAACCTTTGTTTGACCGAACGACCCGGTTTTTAGACAGAATCCAGCATCGAATGTTTGCCACAAAAATGAAAAAAAAAGTTTAGCTATGGCAACTGTCACGTGTCACTGTCAAATCAACAAAACCATAGACAAATCCGTTTTTTTTTTATAGCCAGCCGAACGAAGGCGATTGGGATTCTGTCTAAATTCACGAATTATCAAACAGCGAAAATATATTTATTATTAATTAACAAAGCTACGTAAAAGCATAATATTCAAATTAGTTGCTTGAAATAGTCCATTTTATCAAATAAAGGTGTTAAAAGCACAGCTTAAAAAAATGAACAATGCCAATTGTGATTTTTTACTCAGATTTTTGAATTTTTTGCATGGATCAATTTCTGCTCGGGATCAATTAATTATTGTTTGCGTCTTAACCTCCTGACTAGGCTTAATTAAAGAGTAAGTTTAGTTTACTCATTTCCCGAGAGATGGCGCTGTACCTACCGTCCGAGGCGAATGCTGAATCGTGCTATCGTTTGTCCTACCTAGAATGTATAAGTAGTTGAATTTTTATATTAGTACCCGAAATGAAACGGAGTTAATTGTTTTTTAGTGTTCACCTTCAAAGAGCGCCCTTTTTGATTTCGTTTTGGGTACAAACAATTATAGTGACGTAATCAAAATAAAATACAGTAAGAATACTTAAATTCATATTAAAGACAACTGGAAGTCCCCCCCATTTTTTGGGAGCACGGCAATTTGTGTGGAAACAATGAGTGTTAATTAGAGTTGTATTGGTTGCAGGCGAGGAGATGAAGGAGGCGCCGACGCCGGACTTGCAGCTGGTGCCGCCCGCGCAGCCGCCCGAGGACGACACGGGCTGCTTCGTGTTCGCCAGACGGGTCCGTACACGACATAATAATATGCAGATTGTAGAAACTAATAAATAAAACAATTTACATTAAATTTAAAATTCAACACGCAGCGCTGACAAGAGCAAAGACACGACTCTCTTTTGTTTTTGTTTTCTTTTAGCGCTGCGTGCAATTAACTTTATTTGTGGCCAGTGCCAAAATATACATTACAATAATACAAATACTCTTTATTGAACACCACAAATCAGTACAAAACATTACAGAAACAAAGAACAAAGTAGACAATAGGCAATATAATAGTTTGATAAGAAGGTAGCTGCCTAAATAGGCTACAACATACTTGAGTCTTTATAATTACACAAACGGATAACTCTAGAGTAATCGAGGAAAGAAAAGAAGGAAGAGGAAGGAGGATGGATGGAGATGCGGCTTGTAACCCATCACTATTTTGATTCCCCCTTTCCACCTATACGCCCACAGTGATGCTAAACGTGGCCTTTAGGTCTTGTTACCTTAGGCTTTGTCTACCTCATAAGGCATAAAGACGTCATTTATGTGTGTATGGAAGTGTCACGTGTCAGTGGTGCCCGGCCTTGTAGTAAAGTGCTGTTGGCTTGCAGGTGCTGTGCCCGCAGAAGAAGCTGCCGCCGCGGCTGCGCGTGCTGCCGGTGCCCGAGCACCTGCTGCCGGCGCCGCCGCGCGCCAGCTGACCGCCGCCAGGTAACCCCCCCACTCAATGTTTGCATGCCAATATTCTGGTTAGACATACCAGACAGCCGGGGAAATTACGGGCACAAGAGGCATTTCGTCTTAGTCCTCTAGGTTGGCAACGCATCTGAAATCCCTCCGGGGTTGCGGGTGTCTATGGGCAGTGGTGATCATGTTGGAGGAAGTAGGAAATAAATAGGGAATTCAAATAGGGAAATAAATTTTAAAAGTTTTAAATCGCGGATGAATATGGATTAGGTTACCGGTCGCCATTTACGATATAACCTCGGACAATCCGTCACCGACATCGCAAATTTTTCTTCAACAACATGATCAGATTTAATCACGGACTCGGAAAGAGTATGAGAATTGCCGATATTTTGAAGATTGAAGAAACTGATAACTGTCAAGAAGAGTGAGAATACCGAAGGCAAATTAATTCAAGAACTGTCACGTAAGTCAGATATTTATGGATCCGAAAAAAAATATTATCCACGTACAGAAGAACAGTAAAAGCTGCTAGACATTACGAATACTGTTTAGAAGGTTTTTTGGTACCAGTGCTTCCGATATATAAGACTTGAGATACATATGTTCCGTCTAAACATATCCGGCCTCAGGGAAGAGAAGCACAGTGACTTCCGATCTTCTTGATGCAATACGTTCCGTCAAACGTATCCGATGCTAAGGAAGAAAGTCACCCGGTGGTACCAGGACAGAATAGGAATAGACAGACCAGGATAGGAAAGACCAGGACAGGACAGGATGAAGATGTTTTTTGGGAATTAGTGCCTACTGTTACGAGAAGGAAAATTCTGATAAGAATAAAGAAATGAATTTTTGAGAAGTTTACACATCACCAGTACAGCGATGAAGAAGGAAGGTGGTAGCGTTGTGATGAACGTGTTGGAGCGGAGAGATGGATGGGTCTTTACCAAGCGTTGCGATGAACGCGTCGAAGCGAAGTCGAAGTTCACCAGCTGAAGAAGGGCTTTCCTCGAAGTTAAGGGTTTGCGTTCAAGGGAGGATGTTGGAGTGTGAACGCAACCTCTTTAGACCTAAGCGAACTATTTTATAATATGTTTATGACACTATTGTCACTGTCAACACTTCTTACGTTAAATGCCTTCGTACCGAACACCACTCTTTCTATTTTCCCTTTACACACGTTTTTAGTTCCACTTAAATTCATCAGATCACTTACCATCAGGTGACCCACTTGTTCGTTTGCCTTCCTATTCATATAAAAAAAAAAAAAAAAAGACATGTCAGCGCACTGTACAGTCAAGTGTAATAATATGTATCTAGCCAAAGTTTCAAAAATAAGAAAGAAAGAAAGAAGACATTTATTCCTTTTTGCAAGACACACAAATATAAGATAATACACACAGTTTTATAGAAAATAAACAAGGTATAACAGAAAAAGAAAACATAGACATGAAAAATAGATCATCAGCGTTGTGTGTCTTCGCAAAAGTGAAACGGTCGCTTGCTCAGCATTACGCTGAGGTGTTAGACACCTGCAGCACTGATTTTCAGCCAGAACCGTCTTTAATCTTTAATAAGTACCATACACTCTTACACCGTCGTAATAAGGTCGTGGGACATATTTTTGAGAAGTTCGTATCGATACTTAAGCACTTGACCGTACACTATTTTTAAGACACAATTTTTTACTTACCATGTCTAAAGCAAAATAAATTATTTCATTTCATTTCATTTCACCGCCATGGATCACACGATCGATATTATCTTGTGGATCACGCATATCTCGATCCATTTCTCGAAATATTGATCAGTGAATCCGGTTGTTTTGAATATTGCGATCCTATGTTGACATACCAGTGTCACGGTAATATGGAACATCTAATCCATCCATCTCCGAAGTGATCATATTGGAGTCGTTTTCAAAAAAATCTACATAGTTAAGGGCTTTTAGTCACAACAAAAATTAATTGATTCCTTTGTGTTACAACCGTTTCATCTGTATTCCATTGCAATAAGAGTGAAAATGACGCAACACAAAGGAATGAATTAACTTTTGTGTTAATTAAAGCCTTTAACTATTTACAAGTGTTATGAAAACGACTCATTGGACGATTTCGTCTTCGGAGATCTTCTGGGTGATTGTAGTGAACAGAATTGTGTCCAGTAGGATACCCATTTATTATTTACTAGCTAACCCGACGAACTTTGTTCCGCCTTAAATTTGAAAAATTCCAGTGGTTTGGGCTGTGCTATCCCGCGGGAACTATGCAATTTTCCGGGATAAAAACTATCCTATGTCCTTTCCCGGGACTCAAACTATCTTTATACCAAATTTCAACTAAATCGGCCCAGCGGTTTAAGCGTGAAAAGGTAACAGACAGACAGACAGACAGAGTTACTTTCGCATTTATAATATTAGTAAGGATACAACGTATATTTTGGTTACGGTATTATTATAGAATAGCATCTTTAGATCTGTGTTTATTCTATGATGTCCACGCTGGGGCAATAAAATACTTTTTAAATGCAAAAACATTCCAAGCACAGAAAAAATATAGTATGTGCCAGTTGCTTCTCTTCCTGCGCAGATGGTAAAAGCCAATCGAGGGAATGGGCATAGGGGTCATGACTTTTATGGGCGATGCGGCTAGCAACTACTATTTTGATTCCCCTTTCCACCTATACACCCACAATCACGCTAAACGTGGCTTTTAGGTCTAGTTACCTTATGGTGTGTCTACCCCGTAAGGGATATAGACGTGATTTGTGTATGTGTGTGTGTTTGAACTATGTATTTCTTTTCCAGGTGACAACAGCTAGCACTGGAATAACGCTTTGGCCGTAGTACAGAGGCCGAAACAAAATCTTCTCTAAGGGGTAACTACACGAAACGCATCTTTAAAGCGACTAGCCGTTCTAATATATCAATATGTGTGTAAATCTATATTATGTATGTCATTTCATAGGTTCTGTCATTACAAATGTCAGATCGCAAATGACACAAACTGTTGACACTACTATCTTGAGATGAACTAGACGACTCGCTTAGTTCGACATGTTTCGGACTTATCTGTGGACCTTTTTCAGCGAATGGTTGCAATAGTAGCGGGTCCTGGATCAGTCGGAAAGATCTAACACGACACGAACTGATTTGCTGATAATAATGTTTGTTGACATTTGTTAGTCTTTTCTATTACGTACAGCTGGCTGCATTTAACTTAGATAAGTTCGATGGGATAAAGTTGCTAATTTCAATATTATTTATCTAAAAACCTTATCTATAAGGATCTAAGGATTTCTTGCAGCAAAAAAAAAACAAGCGCAGAATTAATATTAAGACTAAAATAACCCAAGTTTACCTAAGGTTATCAATTGAAAAGAGGCGAAGTATACCTTTCTCTTTCTAAGTCATTGTTATCCAGATAACTTAGTCAGTAATCGCATTTAGTCTTCTTTTTGTACTCAAATGATACCGTTTAGTATTTTTGAAGTGAAAACTTCTTTAGCGGCGATGTGCACTTTTGGGATGGGTAAAAAATGTTAACTCGCGTCAGGCCACACGGTCACGTGACCTGATCGAAAATTCGTAAGACGGAGGGAATGTTGCTGCTGAGTCCTTTAAGCGGCGCTGGGCGCTTGCGCGAGTGTGCGTGTGTGTAGTTTTCACTTCTGCCGGCACTCCCGGAGTTCTACTCGTCGTTTTTTTTTGCTGCAACAGATCTCTAAATCCAGCCATAGTTGACCTGCACTTATGTTTGCACAAAATGACAGCACAAAATCAATCAGACAATCATACGAAACTTTTAAAAATGGAATTTTACCGTGAGGGTGAATCGAACTTCGATATTGTCTATACGAATTAGAGATATATATTTCTCAATGTCCTGCCGGTTCGAACTGTAGGTATGCCCGGTTTAAAAAAAAACATGAACAATTTAGTTATTTCTAGGTTTAAATGATATTTGCGGTTTTTTTCTCGACTGATTTATTTCGCTTCGTATTAATTTGGTAATCGGTTGAACAATCGTGGAAATGAGTATTATGTGAACAAAAACTTTTTTAGTGTATAGTTTTTTTTTGTTGTGTATATGAAATGTGTTTGATGTGAAGTTAGTATGAATATTTAAAATATGTAAATGTCTTCACAAAATCAAATTAATTCACTGGGCCCCTATGAGTTCCTTGTGGTGTCAAAAAAATGTTTTATAATTCTATCATTAAACCAGTTAATGCTGACTTCGCATCACCTTTTTGCTACTAGGTTTCCTTCTGTGTATTTCAATATGATAATTGGGTAGGTATTGTGAATTATATTATTTATATGAATTTTTAAAAATTGTATATTTTTGTAGGTAACGAATTTATATGTTGAAAAATTTTCGGGGTGTGTTTTTATAAAGCTGGATTGACTTGGCGGTGCGCGGCCGCGTGTTGCGGGAGGTGAGATCTTTGGGACTTTCCTGATGACTTGTCGCGTGCGATTTAGTATTGTCGCTGAGATTTCTAGTGCGCAAAGGTTCCTCACTGTCTAAAGTTGGTTAGCTACTATAAAGGAATCTTTCAGATGGTTAAACGAATGTTGATTGAGAAACTTTGTCACAGACAGTTGGACAGTTCACACGACGTACACTGAGATTAGAATTGATCTAGCTTAGTTATGAATCGAGCAATAATATTGAAACGAAACAATTATAATAATCGATCACTTTTTTGGCTTGTTTGTTGCGAGTATCATGGTTTCATTTGTCACCTGGAGTTGGTAAAAATACACGAGCCGAGCGAGTGGCTGTAAAAGTACAAAGCTAGTTGTTTAATTGCTACAACATTTTTTAAAGACATGGTCAGATGATTTTTGTAATTGAAACACGCTGAGCGTTAAATTTGAAGAGCAAAATTCTTTCTAAATTATTTAATTTGTCTTTGCTTATATTAAATGGTGAAATATCAACTGCCATGTTTGTTTTTCATGCTGTTATGGCCATGTTGTATTACACTACACATTATCTACAGAGATTTATAAAAAAAAAATTGGGTTAAGATTCTCCTCGAACTTTAAAAAGTGATCGATTCGGTGTGCTAGTGACATATTACCACGTAACTGGGGTTCGGTCATTTTTTAATGAAATATTCGTTTCACTTTAGATACATTTGAAAGTGCTACTTGATTGTATTTTTTTATCTTAAAGCCGTGGGTGTATTTTAGATTTTAATATTTAACAATGACGTCCGTTTGAAGCAAGTTTAAGCAATAAACTAACTCTATTGTTGTTATTATATAAAATTATAGGGATTCATGTGAATTGAAGTAATGCCTTGAGAAACACTCATTCATCCGAATATATGTTCACGTGAATGTCGTCGATAGTACTAAGAAATAGTCCTATTAAGGTTAATTAAATTAAGAGTGGTAGGTGATGTTTTTTTTTTGTTTTTCATCTAAAATCCACCCACGGCGTAGAACGTGACTTTGCACAAATTTTTTGATAACATTTTACCGTAATGATATTCGATATTGCCATTTAAAAACATATACCGACTTCCATATTGTATTAGACGTAAGTATTGATGCGTTTTAATGTGAGTATTTTAGTATTTTGGGTAACGCCTACTTGTTAAGCGCTCGCGTCCGAGCTTGATTTAACTTATATTAGTGTCTACTTTGCTCAAAGGTTTACTGAATAGTCCGTTCTTTGTATCTACTTTGTATATTTACCAGTTCTATGTGTACATTATTATAGTGTAACATGTAATATACTTTTATAACACCGACATGAATACTAATATAATTTAAATCGGCGTCGACATTGCTGTTTGACCTTAGATTATACCAAGATGCGGTCGATAGTTAAGAAAAAAAAGGGCATTCAACACCTGTGGCGCTTACGTTGAATCGTTATCGTGTAAAAACTGTCTTGAGACTCGTTTATGTAAACTTAAGATGTTGTCGTGCAGAAATAATGAGGATAGTTTTTTTTTTACATATTGCATAGTGGACCAAATTCCTTTACCATTTTGTATGACAGTTCCTAAATAAAAAAAATAATAAGGCTGATTGTCACGTTGACATTTAAGTGGAAATAGCTTTTGATGTTTAAGCCGCACAAATGACATTGAACCTTGGTGGTAAAGGAATTCGTTGGTCGACTGTACAGAAATGGCCGCATCTGATTCATCCGCACAGTCATAGTTAACACTTGCGATCTTGAGGTGTTGTTGATCTAAAGAAAATGGATTCGCTATTAGAGTAGACATTAAAATTTGACAAACGTGTATTTTTGCGGTAGTTCTACTAAGTATAATTCGAGATATTTCTTTTTCTTTCGACAGAATAACAACAAGAAATAGTTGATTTACCTATATTAGATTCTTGTCTGTACAACTCGACCGAGCTAAGTTCGCACCTCGCTAGTATGCGGCGTCCCGCCCGCTTCCCCGCTCGCCCTCCCGCGATCGCCCTGTCGCGTCAGTACGGGTAGCGTCTTACGAATTGTCACCTCGTATTTTTTGAATTTAACATTTTTGAACAGCTGTTAAAACGCGAGGTGCCAACTTAGCTCGGTCGAGTATGTCTCGTTTTTGTTGGATCGACAACGCCTCATGGAATAAACTAATCATTCACCAGTCATCGCTTGGAGACTGCTTGTCCATTCCAAACTAAATGTCATAGTATAGTTATTAGAACATAGCACTAACAGTGGGCGGTGAATGGTTAGAGTTGAGACTAGGTTAGCTCTAGAGCTCAGTTCGAAAACGGTTTGGCTAGTCTTTAGTAGCAACTTGGGATATTACTGGAAGTTTTGTAAAAGAAAACCTTCTGCATTTTTTTTTATCCACAGGTCATGTGACTTTACACATGGGGACACTTATTTTTGCGTGTGAGAAACTTATTTTGATTTTGAACAGAAACAACTTTAAAAAATCAAAATTGGAAATAAAATGTTTTTTCTATTCTCTAAGTTACTGTTACGGCATGTTTCCACAGAAATGAAACTGCAGTATTTGACCAAACATAAGTTGGTTTTATGTTAGCAGGTACATTTTTTAAAACAACTTGATTTTTATAACTCTGTAATGAAGTCCATTGTTAAACTTGATTTAGCTGTCTAAAGACTAGTCGAACTGTCCCAATAGTAATGCGCTGGTGTCAGTGTTCGCCAAAATGGAGCATTTAAGTATTTTTCACTGAATTTTTGTAAGAATTTATATTATTATAATCGTTCATACCTGTATTATACTCATTGGATGCATTTTCGACTATGTGTATTGAGATATTAGCAGCGTTACACGGGGCTCGGGCCTATGACAGAACCTTGTGGTTTGACAGAAACCAATTTACTTTACCGGTCTTTGTATTTTCTCTAACAGTTGTCTCGCCATTTAGCGGTCGCTATACAGCGTCCAATGACGTTAAGTCTAGAAAAATGGAAATCTTTTACTATGAATATCACACTAACCCTTCAAAAACTGTTGAACACATTGAAGGTTATTATTTTGTTGCCCCAAATCACATTAAACAACCAAATATAGTTGAAATTAGGATTATTTTATCTAAAGTTTGGTTTAATAGTTCTCGATAACTATTTGTGTAGGGTCTATAGTATTTAGTAGAAGTGAAATTTAATATTTTCCTATAATATACATGGAATTTTTGAAATTGGTCCATGTTGGAGAAAGAAACTTCAATGGAAACTAGATGGCGTTGTTTCCTGGAGAGCGTTAGCGACCGCTTATTGGCGCTGACATTAGAATATACCTTCTCAGTTTAAATCTAAAAGAAATCCTGCAAATCGCGTTCCATTGCGGCGCTGAGGCGACTTTTAACTCGTTTTCGTCACGACCGGGCAATGTAATGAACCTAGTAAATTGGGTGCGGTGCAGTCTCGGTCAAACTATACTGAGGAACGAAAATAACAGGTTAACTTTTTATGCACATTTGTGTGGGAAGTGACACGTTATTTTTGCTCGTATGTGTACTGTCTAGTTCGTGCCCTGCTAACGGTCGGATATTAGTTCGTATTGTGTTGTACGTCGATGGGCTGTAAGTAGCTTCTAGTGGAATGTAAACCTAGCTTTCTTGATACTGTTAGTCGTTATTGCAGTATTTTGATGCAAATATTATTTAAATAAGCGTATTCGTAAATATAAATTGACTCCGATATAGAGTTTGTTGTTTTATTTTTTACCTCGTAATGGGCTCCCACAATGGTGTGAAAGTGTTGTGTAAAATTGTAAAAGTGGTTTTTTGTAACATTTATTTTATCACAATTTTCTTAAATTTACAAGTTGTTACAAAAATGAAGTGTTTGTAAATGTATAGTTGTACTACACTTTGTAACTCCGGTATGGGAGCATCATAAGACAAAACGATATCAAAGAGTTAGAAGGTAATCTTAATAAATGTCACTTTTGACATAAAATGCTTCAACAATGTTGTTGCTATAAAAATTAAATTATAAGTTTTAGTTCCCACTCGGAATCCTTTTGGACAGCGAAATATCCATCACCGCAGGTTTAGCGGAGCCCTAGGGCTCCGAGGACCACACTGAGTATGGCGGCTCTACAGTATGTTGGCTGCAAGGAGTTGATTAAAACAGCTAACCGCATTCCACATTGTGCGCTTGAAGTATCAAATTGTGGGAGCATCGTAAGAACACTGATCGGTGTTTTGAGTTTTGAAAAATGGGCCCTTTCTATTACACATTGGTATTAGAATTAATGTAAAAAAAAAACAAAATAATTCAACCATTATTTTATTTACAATTAAAATAAATAACATCAGTCTGATTATATTATTTAAAATGCACCACAAATAGTTAAATAAACTTTCATACTTCCCACTAACTATCTTACACACATTTAAAACTAAGAGTAGTGCGCCTGCCGCCCGCACCTCGGCCCCCTTTGTCGCCTACCCCGCGCCCCTGTGCCGCGCGGGCGAGGACTCATTTAAGCGGTCGGTCTATAGCAAACGTACAATCAACCAACTTGATCCCTGGGCCTCGATAGAACCTAATCACAGTTAATAATTTTTATTTGCTTATCGAAATGACGTAAATGTCACTATGACAAGGTTCTGTGATGATCTAAGAATGAAATTGTTTGACCATGGAAAAATTATGAAAGAGCATTGGAAAGAGATGGAACTAGCACCTGCCTAGTTGAAAGGCGTTTTCAATTTAGAATGTGTTGTAGAATGTAGAAAGTGCTTTAAAATTTTATACAATTTCTGCGTCAGTTTTATCGTTAAATAAATTCCACTTTTTTACACAAAACCGAAAAAAAATTATAAGGAAAAGTTATTTTTACAAAATTTTTCCTCGACATGGAAAATTTGTTCAAAAAAATATATTTTTTTGTTACCACTAACTACCCAAATAATTTTCAATTGTGGTAACAAAAAAGGAAGTTATTACTTAGTCTCAGTTTCATTCACCTTTTACCAGAAAATTTTGCAAATCATAGTACCTGAGTGAAATACACACTTTTTTAACCTTTTCACAACCAAGCATCTCGTGTCACTCGCAACAGTCAACTTTATCTTGTCAAAAGAAGGTGCATTTTACACTGCATGTACCTACCGACTTGATATAGAGTAAATGGCTACGAAAAGTTAAAAACACTCATTTACCAACAAATATTTAAATGTGGTACTTAAAAAATGTGCATGGCGAATTCAAAGAAGTTTTTCTAAGAGACAATGGTATGATGGTTTTATATTACAATTTACGTAAAGCTACTCTAACAAGGCGCTGATTAAATGCAAAAAGGGACACATTTCATGATCAGACACCATCACATTTAAGAAATAAGAAACAATACCGTGTACAATTGTAATAGGTAATGTAGCGGCGTGATCCAGCTACTCTGGATTTTGATAATTTTAGCCAAAAGATGAGAAGGTTCCAATAAATTAAACAAGATGTTCGTTAGCCAGTAGAATATGAAAAAGTGCTTGTAATGATTAAAAAATTCATACAAAAAAAAAAGGAAAAGGGGAGAGGGAACAATGAGCCAATCCGCGAATGGCATGACACAAATCACGACACTTTCACACATTTGATTGGACGAAAAAGGCTCATTAGTTCAGGATCTATCCGTAGAGGGCGCTTCTGTCGAATGTGTCAAGATGAGCTTTGAGCCCAAACATGCCCGCGGCCTTGAAAGCATCAGCTTGCAACAGTTTCCCTCGTACTAGTTGTCCACAAGAGGACATATTTTGGCATATGCACGTCTTGCGATGCCTGACGTAGTCTTGATGTCGGCCACTCTTGACACTCCGTCGTTTCCTGGTATAGTCTTCAAAACGCGTCCAAGTTGCCACTTGAGTGGCGGCAGGTTGTTGTCTTTAATGATGACAAGGGTACCTGGTTTCAAGTCGGGTATATTCTCCCTCCATTTAGTCCTGGTCTGGAGTTCAGAGATGTACTCCTTAGCCCATCGTGACCAGAACTGCTGTCGAATTTGTTCGATCTTCTGGTAGCGGGATAGTTGATGTACCGGTGTGTCACGTAGGTCGCCGTCGCAGACAGGAGCAGTGAGAGCCCGGCCGATTAGAAAATGACCAGGGCTAAGTGGTTGATAGTCCCTGGGGTCCGATGAAAGCGGTACCAGTGGCCGAGAATTCAGAACAGCTTCAATCTGCGCTAGTACCGTCGTAAATTCCTCGAAAGTGAGGTGAGCGTTGCCGACCACGCGACGCAAGTGATACTTACACGATTTCACCCCAGCCTCCCACAAACCGCCGAAATGAGGAGAATAGGGAGGTATAAAAGTGAATTTAATTGCCTGGCTGTGTGCATAATTAATTATATCCGAACTACATTTAGATAAAAACTGAGCAAAATCACTCTTAAGACCTACAAAATTTCTACCATTATCTGAATAGATTTCTGATGGTTTTCCCCGTCGAGAAATAAAACGTCTTAGAGCGAGTAAGTATGCGCTAGTAGAGAGGTCACTAACAAGTTCTAAGTGTATCGCTCGTGTAACAAAACAAACAAATAAACACACATAGCCCTTTACCATTTTAGCGCCTCTGCCTTGGCGGTTGAGAACTGATACTGGCCCGGCGTAATCCACTCCTACACGAAGAAAGGGGTAACTCACAGTTATGCGTTCTTTAGGTAAATTCCCCATGAGTGGAGTCAAAGTTTTACCTTTGATGCGTAAACAGGTAACGCATTGGTGAGTCACCTTGCGAGCTAGATCTCTGCCGGCCAGCGGCCACCACGTCTCACGCACTCTGTATAGTAAAGCCTGTGGCGCAGAGTGCAAAGACTGAACGTGCTCGTGCCGAAATAGTAGGACAGTGAAAGGGTGTTTACTCGATAACAGTATGGGGTGTTTTTTATTGTAGTTGAAATCAGGTGAATTATTTAAGCGACCTCCTACTCGTATTAGACGTCGATTTTCATCCAAAAATAAATTTAAACTAGATAATTTTTCCCTAGTTTTAATGGGTTTTCCATTAGTGAGTAATTTATAAATATCTGGAAACGATTCCATTTGCGATAGTCGAGCTAGGGTATTAGTGGCATTTCTCAATTCATCGACACTGATCGCGCCCGTCAGCTGATTTGTTCCGCGGCGCGTATTATGCAAGAAACGAAGTACATAAGCAGCTGTGCGCCTGACGCGACTATATTGAGAAAACCGCTCGAAAGGAAACAGCTTCGATTGTTGTGTTGTTACCAATAAATTAATAGCATTCGATTTTATTTCCGGCAGTTGATTATTTAAATTTTCGTTGCAATTTTTTATGGAATGCGAAATTAAATTATGATCCAAATTATTTTCATACAAGAGTCTAGGACCTTCCCACCACAAATTTGAGCAAGACAACTCATCTAAATCTACGCCACGCGAAACTAGGTCAGCGGGGTTGTCTTTGCCACTTACATGCCTCCATGTAAACTTGCTGGTTAAGTCATGTATCTCCGCTACCCTGTTTTGCACGAACGTTTTAAGTAAAGATGGAGCCATGCGTAGCCATCCTAAAACAATAGTGGAATCAGTCCAAAATATGACGTCATCCGCAGAGCGAGTGAGTGAACTTTGAACCTTATCGTAAAGTCTCGCGCCTAGCAGCGCACCGCACAACTCCAGTCGTGGTATGCTGACCGGCTTTAAAGGAGCGACTTTTCCTTTAGATATAAGTAATCGAACCATTATTTTGTCATTACAAATTGTGCGTACATATACACAAGCCCCATATGCAATCTGGGATGCGTCAGTGAATATATGTAACTCAGTGCGCGTTGAATTACTTTGAAAGGCGTGCCGTGGCACCTTTATTGTATTAAGTAACGCTAGGTTGTTTATAAAGCGGTCCAAAGTTCGCTCGACATCAGTAGGCAGTGGGTCATCCCATTCTAATTTTAATAACCATAGTTTTTGTAATAAAACTTTGCCAATCATAACAGTAGGGCTTAATAATCCCAAGGGATCGTATATTTGTGAAACGATAGACAACAATGATCGCTTGGTGATAGCCTGATTGTGGTGTTTAAATTGAGTATTAAAGTTAAATTCATCAGTGTCGTTACACCACCCTAATCCTAATGTTTTGCATTGATTGTGTTCGCCTAAATTTAAATCTGTTAATGTGGGCTCGTTAATGAACACAGATGAGTCATCGAGTTGAAAATTAAAAACCCACTTTCGAAGTGGAAAGCATCCTGATTTTAATACGTCTGCGGTGCCCTTGCAAATATTTATTAATTCGTGCATGTCGTCACATGAGGTCAAAAGGTCATCTACATAAAAATCGTCTCTAATGACCCTTTGAATGTGAGGATCCGTGCTGTCTTCTGCTAATTGTTTTAAGCAACGGACACTGAGAAAGGGAGAACAAGCTTGACCGTATGTCACGGTGTTGAGCTGATACGCCTGTAACGGCAACGACGGATCCTCTCGCCAAAGGATGAGTTGCAAGTCACGCTGACAAGGAGCAACCAGCACTTGTCTGTACATTTTTTCACAATCGGCTATCGCTGTATATTTAAATTGCCTAAATCGCAACAGGATAGCCAGCAAATCGCCCTGAATGGGAGGACCCACAAGTTGGATATCATTAAATGACTTCCCGCTGCTCGTTGCAGCACTAGCGTCGAACACGACACGGAGTTTTGTAGTAGTGCTGTGCTCGCGGAACACGCCATGATGCGGCATGAAATAATGCGGATGTGCGTAGTCAATAACTGGAGACATATGACCCAAATCAATATATTCCTGCATAAAATCTGTATATAATTTTTTATAACTGGCAGGCGCTTGGGATAGTTTTTTTTCTAAATATAGAAAGCGGCGTTTTGCTTGTGGGAGAGAGTCACCCAATACGTCGGCTGATTCCTTTAACGGTATGCTAACAATAAATCTGCCGTCACTGTTGCGCGTAGTAGTACTGACAAAAGATTGCTCACAAGCCCGCTCGTCATCTGTGTGCGTATCCCGATTCATAGGTAACTCTTCTAACTCCCAAAACTGACGTAACTGCTTATCAATAGACTGAGTAAAGTTACATAAGATGGGTCCGTTATTACGCGGAATTTTAATAGGACCCGAAATTATCCAACCGAGTTTAGTATTTTGTAGGAACGGACCGTTCGGTAGACGCATCTTGCCTTCAATAAGCAAGTCCCAAAAATAATCCGCGCCTATCAAAATATCTATTTTCTGTGGATCTAAAAATCGTGTATTTGCCAGCTGTACGTGGTCAGGAATCCTGAACTGTGCGCTTTGTACCGGTACAGATGGCAGCGTTGATGTAATTTCTGGTAGAACGAAACACTTCATGCGCGTCGAGTAGGTATTAACGCGTGATTTAATTTCGATATCACAAGTTTGCAATGACTGTGACACGAAATTACCTACTCCCCGTATCTCGTGTGTGGACTGTAATAAATTAATATTTAACGCCTCGCAAAGTGACTTTGTTATAAAACAGCTTTGACTACCGCTGTCGAGTAATGCGCATACCGTGTGATAATTATTGTGATTATCGGCTATCTCGACTAATGCAGTAGAAAGAAGTACTGGCTGCACGCTTATACATTGTGCACTTGAATGCATATTATAAGTGTAAACATCTTGAATGGACCGGTTTTCGCTGTTATTGCGCGGGATAACTATCGCGGGCGCCGGGAGGGGCGACGCGCCGCTAGACGAATGCAATGATTTAGTTAAACATGATAACGACACGGTGTTAGTATTAGCATGACTAGCCTCCAATTCATTGGGATGAATCAGTGTGTTGTGTTTTTTGTTGCATTGTCTGCACGGTCCGAAACGACAGTTATCCACAATGTGCCCTGAACGCAAGCAATTTTCGCATAATTTGTTATCGCTAATTAATTTTAATTTCTTTTGCAAATCACTGTTAATAAACTCAAGGCAGGAGTACACTGGATGATTGCCTTTGCACATCGAACATTGCTTATGCGAAGGGCGCTGCGGCGGCTTACTTGTGGAAACATTGCAGTGTGAATAGTTGTTTTTGTTTGTACTATATGATTTTTTATTCTCATTGTTAATGTTATCTTTGCTGTGTGATAAAAATAATGTTTCCAATAAGTCAGCCCTGTCCTTAAGGAATCTCAGCAGATGATCGACTTTTAATGTGATTTGAGATTCAGTGTTTGACAGTAAAATACCTTTGTATTGCTCCCATTCACGCTCAGTGGTTTTATCTAGCTTAGATACAACAATATAAATAATTAGCGTATCCCATGAGTCTGTAGGCTCGCCGAGGATTTTTAGAGCGCGTAAATTGTTAATTATTGCATCAATGAGTTTTCTGAAGTGCGGAGATGACTCTTTAGACAGTGTTTGCAGTGAAAATAGTGCTTTAACGTGGCTTTGAACTAGCAGTCTAGTGTTGTCGTATCGATTAAGAAGTAATTCCCAAGCGACCGAATAGTTAGAAGCTGAGATTTCGAGTGAGGTTATGACTAATTCGGCGTTTCCTTTGAGTGATGATTTCAGGTAATGAAATTTTTGTATATCACTTATTTCATTGGAATTATGTACTAACGATAGAAACGTGTCCCTATACTCCAGCCAGCGTTCGTATTGACCGTCAAACGTAGGCAATGAAATGGTAGGCAACTTAACTAACGATACTTTACTGCTATGTTGACAGTTTTTAGAACTGTTAGTGACCTCTGTACCATCGTTTAGAATTGACTCTGCTTGAGCCAAGGTGCTGTAGTAGCTATCTTCAAATATTTGGCGCTGATCTAATTGTTCCTCTATTTCCTGATCAGAAACAAGTTCTTCGATTTTAGATTGAATTTCGTTAAATTCGGACAGCAAACTACCTGCGCCTTGTATGCGTAATTTTAAATCTATGCTAGATTGACCGGCCAAGGATGTGCTACTTGTATTGCCAATAATACTTAAGTAGTTAGCGAATTTAGTTAATCTACCCTTAATTATACCTCGTTTCCTAACTAGATCGCGAATAATCTGCTCAGTTTTTACATCGCCAGACCTATTATAAGGAGATTTATCGCGAGATTTAGTACTAGATCTATCATCATCTAAAGGCATTTCGGTGGTTTGTAGAAGCAGAGGGTACTTACGTGTAAGTAGTTGCTAATAAAGCACAACTTATGCTAGCAGCGGCACTCGGCTGTACTCTATATACGCGCAATAAGCAACACTCACCCAACTCACTGGAATTACGTACGCACTTTGCACAGCTTCCACTGATTCTAAATTTGTGGTACGATAATGTGGTTCTGAAGGATCAATATGTAGCGGCGTGATCCCAGCTACTCTGGATTTTGATAATTTTAGCCAAAAGATGAGAAGGTTCCAATAAATTAAACAAGATGTTCGTTAGCCAGTAGAATATGAAAAAGTGCTTGTAATGATTAAAAAATTCATACAAAAAAAAAAGGAAAAGGGGAGAGGGAACAATGAGCCAATCCGCGAATGGCATGACACAAATCACGACACTTTCACACATTTGATTGGACGAAAAAGGCTCATTAGTTCAGGATCTATCCGTAGAGGGCGCTTCTGTCGAATGTGTCAAGATGAGCTTTGAGCCCAAACAGGTAACATGATTTTTATAAGTTTCAACAATTTATCCATTTCGGACGTACAATATTTAGGTAATATTTGGTGTCATATTTGAAACTACAATGAACTACATACTTTTGTTTTTTAGAAGCAATAACGAATGATTTTGGAATGCGTCCCTTTTGCATCACTTAGGATAGAATGGTATTACAACTGTCCGGCAACTAAAATTAACAAATAAATATAATTCTCAATAAAACGAAGAATCTCACACTAAAACTACAGAGAATCGCGCAAGAGATTTTCCAGATATATGAGCTAGCTAGATCGATGGCCGTGACGGTACGTATGTAAAGAAAGTAAGTAAGTAAATGAAAGTAATTTGTCATTTGGGAGTCTGTAATTGTGTCGTACAGACACATTCAAACAGATGGCGCTTGGCGTCAAAAATTCGCTTAGAAAGGTCACGTGACAGCTGGCACAGAAAAATTCGAAGGCCACCTGCTATGGGCGGCGTAGCGGTATAGCATCACGGAATGACGAGGATCCCTAGATTCCCGGCCAGTGTTACTTCTCGGATTTTTCTGTGTTCTCTACATAATTCGCATACCTAGCCGAAATGTTGGTAGACCACGGACGATTTGGTACAGGTCGAGGGAAGCCATTGGCTATGCATTGCCTATGTCCAGCAGTGGACTTCTGGCTATCACGATGATGATAATGTGTGCACTGCTTTCAATTTTTTGCGCTACATTGCGCCGTTAGAAACATTTAAACAATTCCATATCAAAGATCTTGATTATTTCACTAACATCGAAGTTAAAAGAAAGCGACATCGACTATAGTTCATTCCAATGCATTTTAACGCTTTTGCAAACAAAAAAGTCTCCCCACGTTCATATAAAATCGAAAATCATAGTATAGGTAATTGTTATAAAGTCGTGAGACATCGAGAATGTTTCTTCAACATTCTGTGATGTGATGCTAATAGGCAATATGCATTAAAAAAATATGAAAATATTGTAAGAGATGGCAAGAAGTCAAATTAAAAGTACGCCCAAGAAATACGGAAAATATGAGTTTACTACTAATTAGTCAGCAATTAAAAATACAGATCCGATATGACATGTGACGTCATGTCACAAAGCCCAAAAACTCCATATTAAAATTCTGTGGAGACAAATCTTTGATAGCTTATAGGTTATTTTTAGTTATTTGCAAAATATTTTTTAATATTGTCTATTATTACACAAAGGAGCTTTAAAATGGAAGCCATGAAAAAAATAATGATGATGAATGATGACACTGGTTTTTCTACGACATTAAAATGGATTGGAGCTTAAACGCGTTTCACAAATCACTGCGCAGCTTTCTTCTTAGCCTTATTATCAATATAAACCCTCTGAAACAACACAAACTTACCACTCTGTATATTCTTAGTCTCGTGTATAGCACCTTCCACCTTCCACGAAGGTACCTCACAATGCCGCCACGTCCTACAATCCTTTGGTATCTGCAGTTTATCTAACAACTTCCCAGTCAACTCTGGTATAACAGGCTGTAATATAATGCCGCATATTCGGAGTGTTTCCAACGTTATGTGCAGAATAACGTCGAGCTGTTTCTGTTTCTGGCTGTCTTTGCGGAGCTCCCACGGCTTGTGGGTTTCGAAGAACAGATTGGCGAGATGCAAGACGTGCATTACCGCGTCCACTGACTTGTAGAACTGGTAGTTGGTGTAGTGCTGGCGGCAGATGTCTGCGAGATTAGATTAGATTAGATTAGATGTAAAATGGTAAGGTAATATGAATTCAACAAAAATCGGGGTGGTAGGGCCTTGTGCAAGGTCCGTCCGGATCGCTACCACCATCTTACTCGCTAATCCTGCCGCTAAGTAGCAGTGCTTGCACTGCTGTGTTCCGGTGTGGAGAGTAAGACAGCCGGGGAAATTACGGGCACAAGAGGCATTGCATCTTAGTCCTCTAGGTTGGCAACGCATCTGCAATCCCTCCGGGGTTGCGGGTGTCTATGGGC
Source organism: Pandemis cinnamomeana (assembly GCA_932294345.1). NCBI lineage: Eukaryota > Metazoa > Arthropoda > Insecta > Lepidoptera > Tortricidae > Pandemis > Pandemis cinnamomeana. Next base: position 2,029,453 of record OW028724.1, on the reverse strand, counting down.
AGTGGTGATCACTTACCATCAGGTAACCCACTTGCTCGTTTGCCTTCCTATTCATATAAAAAAAAAAAAAAAAACACATTACAACAAGATTTCCAGCTAGAATTGAGGGTAGAGGCCGAGCCCTGCAGCCGAGGCTAGAGGCTGAAGCTAGTGGACGAACATCTGAAGTTAGAGGCTGCTAGCGTCTGAGGCTGTAGGCAGAGTCTAGCGACTGGTGCTAGTGGCTTAACCACAGAGCAAAAACAAAGAGGAGGTGTGGTAATAAGATTTCCCTATGAAACATCGCTTGACATTTTGCGGGGTGAGGGGTTGTGGAACTCCGCCCACTTTTCAATTTTCCATCCGTCGGTTAGTAGCAAAACCACTCGCCTAGCAAGTTAACATCGATACATTGACGTCACTACGTAGTTCAGCTATCTCATACTAGATGTCCATTAGTGTAAAAGTAATGGGACGTACTCAGAACTTTGAGCTTCAAAAAGTTTGTGTAATAAATGAATAAAATAAGGGTAACCATTTTTACTGATTTAGATGTATATTGTACTTATGTAAAATAATAGACAAATTATTATAACGAACATAATTGTATTTACAAAATTCAATTACCTGCGAAAATAAGAGTTTTGGTTAATTGTTGTCGGTTCGTTGTTTATTTAATAACATTCGAAGTTCTTTCAATTCATGAACAGTCACGGAGAATAATATGTATACAACTCAGAACTTTGTTACTTCAAAATATTTGCTATTAAAATGTATTGTTATTTCATTACTGACCATAGCCGTGCGTTATTCGGTAAAATTATTTGATTCTAATTACGGCTCTGGATATTTGGTACGTTGAAAATAGTTGTTCTAATTGACGATAGATGGCGGCCTGTTCACAATATATTTATAAAACTACTAAAGTACTGTTTTGGCGACTAAAAAGTATTTAGGACTAAATGTATGTTTTAGTTTTCAGTTTACACGTATGATTATTACAATATACTAATGCGGAACTTTACGTACTTATATTTTTAATTCACAAAAGTTACGGCATCTAGTGTCGAGAAGTATAACTTTTACTTGAAAGCCGAAAACTTTCTAGAACTATTTTAATAATTACGTATAAAATTACTTACAAATGAAATGTGATACCATTCATAGCATCAGAACGTCTGTCTGAATAACTTTGACACGATAAAACACAACACTTCATCCTGTTCTTCTTAAAACCGCCGAAAACACACCGATAATGCGAGTCTCGATACATGTGCACCTGACGAACGCTGACAACATACTAACTAAGCCCCGCCCACAATGATGACGTCAGGACCTAGTTGAAAATCACAGTGCACAGTTGCTTAGGCCAGCTCCTCTTTGTTTTTGCTCTATGGGCTTAACCTAGTGTCCCAGGCCTACAGGCCAAACCTCGCAGTTGATGCTAGTGGCGTAGCTCAGCATTGGAGGCTAGTGGCTAGGGTCTAGTGGCTAAGCCTAGAAGCCGAGTCTAGTATTTGAGGCTAGAGCCCAGTGGCCTAGGTCTAGAGGCCAAGTATAGCGGCTGAGGCTAGAGCCGAACTAGACTGTTACCTTATTCATGAACGCTCTATAGGCTTTTGCTAACTTAGCAATCGTTTGTGAGTTTAAAAAAAAAGTCCATATGTAATTTTTTTACTTCCATGCTGGTCTGGGAGCAAAGAAAAAACATAGTGTTAACGCTCTGAGCTATGTAACCAAATGTTTTCTTTTTAATAATTAGTCGCAAAATAAAGATCAAGCAAACCAGTCGTGTTTCTATTACGCTCCACGTATTTAGACGAAAGTGAACCTTACTACAATTAACATATGGTCCAAACGAACCGAATCAACGGGTCTAATAAATAGATAACTCGGAGCGGCCGGCGGCCGGCAGGTAGCCGCGAGAACAATAGGAGGGTCATAAAGCACTGCGACCCGCCCGGATTGTGTGCACAAGTTATGCAGTTTTAATTTCATTACGTTAATTACGCGCTTCAATAACACGAGGTTACTTGTTGATTTGAAGAAATTAAGATAAACTTATCATCGAAATGAGTACTACGGAACAATTGTTGGGTGTTCTACAAGATACGGCAAGTTTACTACAGAAAACTCAAGTTAATTTGAAAAAATGTTCGAAGACACGATTAACGAGAGGTTACGTCGAGGCGAGAATTAAGTGTGTTGAAGAATACTGGACGACATTTAAACATGCGCATCAAGAATTATCCAAATGTACACCACGCGAACAACGAGCGATAACTGCATATTTTGTAAATGAAGAGTACTTTATATACGAAGATTTATACTTAAATTTGTTGGGTGACTTAAAAGACCTACTAGACACTCGAAACCTGGAACAAAATAATAGTGGATTGTGCAGGTCTATGGGTGAAAATCAATTAGGAAAACTACCAAGGATTCAAATACCTACTTTTATCGGAACATACGAACAATGGCCTACTTTCCAAGATTTATTTGTTTCGATTGTGCACAATAATGGGTCACTCAGCAACGTACAAAAACTTCATTATTTGAAAACGAGCATATCCGGCGAAGCAGAAGCAATATTGAAACACGTACACGTTACTGAGAACAACTATATGCAAGCATGGGACATCTTAAAGAAGCGCTACGGCAACAAAAGAATAATAGTAAATTCGATACTCAAGCGATTATTTATGCAAAAGAAATTAAGTAATCAATCGGCCAGCCAGTTAAAGTCACTACTAGATAATACTACAGAATGTTTAAACAGTTTAAAAAATTTGCAAATATCCACCGACTCCTCCTTTAATCATATTTCTGGTCGTACAGAAGTTGGACTCGGAGTCACATAAGGACTGGGAGGAGTATGCTCACAAGGACAATTCGGAAGAATTACCGACGTGGTCAGACTTCATCAAATTTCTGGAGGCGAAGTTTCGAACACTAGAACTCATAACCGCTTCGTCATCGGCCCCGCGCGAGAGAACTGTACTCAAAGAACGCACGTTCCATGTTGCAAATATGAGTAACGAGAAGAGTTGTGTCATGTGTAAGGATAATCACACACTCTCTCACTGCAAAGAATTTACAAAGATGCTACCGTCCGAAAGATGTGAATATGTGAAGAATAATAAGCTTTGTTTTAATTGTCTGGCACCAGGGCATGGGGTCTTCAAGTGTCGTGTGCCTATATCCTGTCGTATCTGTCGCAAGCGCCACCATTCACTTGTACATGTCGTCAGGAGCACCGAGCAAGATCAGCGAGGCAAGACACCTCCGGTAACCTCCAATGCACCTGAGAGCGAGCCAGTGATTCAAGCAGCAATGGCAGTTGCTACTCATCACACTGCCAGACAGAGTACGGCTTTATTAGCAACAGCAATGGTGAAAATAAGAAGTGAGCAAGGACACACCATTGCCCTTAGAGCCCTCGTTGATCAGGGCTCTCAAGCATCTTTTATAAGCGAGAAAGCGGCTCAAATGCTAAAGCTCACTAGAGAACCAGCAAAAGGAAGTATAGTGGGAGTGGCATCTACGAGAACGAATATAACGCAAGTGGTTAAATTACAGGTTTCGTCGCATTATGATACGTTTACTATGCAGCTTCGAGCCTATGTGATATCCAAGCAATTGACCACTAAGATGCCCACGAAAACTATTGCAACACACAACTGGCAACATTTGCAAGATCTTGACCTGGCAGACCCAAGTTACAATACACCAGGTCCAATAGATCTACTCCTTGGAGTGAGAGAATATGCACAAATAATCGAAGAAGATGTCAGTATAATCAGAGGCCCACCAGGTACACCATGTGCTCAAAAGACAACCCTGGGTTGGATCTTGTTTGGTGAAATAGACACGAGTGCTCAAGAGTGCTCTTTCAATGTAATGCACCATCAAGTAGACGTCGACGAGTTACTAAAATCAATATGGGAAATAGATAGTGATACAGAAAGAAAATTAACTAAAGAAGAGCAATTATGCGAAAACATTTTTGAGAACACGTACACAAGAAACGAAGAAGGAAGATATGTAATAAAATTACCATTTAGAACAGAAGTACCTAGAGCATGTGATGGAAATACAAGAGAAATTGCGAAAAACAGACTATTACAATTAGAGAAAAGGTTTCAGAGAATGCCTGACTTAAAAGAAGATTATAGAAACGTTATTGAAGACTACATTAACCTAAAACACATGGAACAGGTTCCAGTTGAAGAAATACACACAAAGGAAAGTATCTACCTGCCTCATCACGCGGTAGTGAGAGAGGAGAAAGAAACGACCAAGACAAGAGTTGTGTTTGACGCATCTTGTAAGGGTACTAATGGAGTCTCTCTCAACGACGATCTCCTTGTGGGACCTGTACTGCAAGAAGATCTCAGGAGCTTAATAATGAGATGGCGTATGCATGCTGTGTGCTTCGTGTCAGATATACACAAAATGTATCGAATGGTGTTGACTAGAAGAGAAGACGTCAACTATCAACGCATATTATGGAGAAACGATCAAACTGAGGATATTAAAGATTATCGGCTACTCACCGTGACGTTCGGCACTGCATCAGCTCCTTATCTAGCTGTAAAAACACTGCTACAACTTGGAAAAGACGAAGGACAAGATCATCCGCTTGCGGCTAAGATGATAGCTGAAGATTTTTATGTGGATGACCTGATGTCGGGTTGTGATACAGTTGAAGAAGCAAAAACAGCTAGTGAACAGCTGAAAGAAGTCTTACAAAAGGGTGGATTTCAGCTAAAAAAGTGGTCGTCTAATAATGCAGAATTTATGCGAAATTTACTGCCAGAAGAACGATCAGCTAACGCTCATCTTAATTTAAACATGGATGGTACCATTAAAGCTCTGGGCATTCAGTGGAACATGGGAACCGATCAGTTTGAGTACAACTTACAGATACCGCAATCAAATGAACCAATATCTAAAAGACATATTTTGTCAGATATACAAAAGCTGTTTGACCCATTGGGATGGATTTCGCCATGCGTTCTTCAAGCCAAGATACTTATCCAAAGACTGTGGATGACAAAGGTTAATTGGGACGATACAATAAGTCAAACATTAGCCGATGAATGGATCAAGATTAGGACAGATTTGCAAAATGTAAACGACATACATATCGATCGCTGGGTAGACACTGTGAGCACAGATAAATCCAACATCCAAATACACGGATTCAGTGACGCATCAATCAGCGCGTACGGTGCAGCCGTGTACCTCAGAGTCGAAAAACCAGACGGGACGATTAAAACAAATTTGATTGCGTCGAGAACAAGAGTTGCTCCTGTGAAAACAATATCCTTGCCAAGACTTGAACTTTGTGGAGCTGTGGTATTGTCCAAATTGTTAAAACAAGTCAGCCAAGCAATGAGAATACCAGCAACACAAATATTTGCATGGACAGATTCGGCTATTGTAATCTCCTGGATTTTCGGAGAACCACAAAAATGGAAGACGTTCGTAGCAAACCGAGTGGTGGAAATAACCGGCAATGTGAACCAAAGGCAATGGTATCATGTCCTCTCCCACGATAACCCTGCAGACATTGCTTCCAGAGGAATGTTCTTGTCAGAATTAAAGAGTTCCAAATTATGGTGGAGAGGGCCAGAATGGCTGTCAAGACGAGGAATAGAATACAAAAGACCGAATGTTACAAGTACTGATATGGAAAAAAGAAACATTACACAAGCAAATTTACATATAGAACTAAACGAGGACAACAAAAGATTGACACAGAAATTCAGCGAGTTCGATAGTCTACAGGAATTACTAAAAACAATTTCATACTGTCGTAAATTTTTGAACATGAAGAAAGAACAGGTGACAGAAAATCCTACGACACATGATTTACAGAAAGCACTACACATATGCATACAGCTAGTTCAACAGGAAGAATTTACAGAAGACATAAACCGATTGAAATCAAACAAAAATGTCAAGGGGGACAGTAAAATCAAGTCCTTAAATCCATATTTGAGTGAAGGAATACTGAGAGTTGGAGGGAGATTACGACACGCGAACCTAGATGACAACAGCAAGCACCCCATAATTTTGGGAAACAAAAACAATCTTACTCCTCTGATAGTGGCCAATTCGCATTTAAAAACATTACACGGTGGAATAACACTAATGCTGGGAAATTTAAGGTCACAGTATTGGATACTAAAGGCCAAAGCATTAGTGCGAAGTCATGTGCAGAAATGCTTAGTATGTGCTAGACAAAAGGCTGCTCCTAAACCACAGTTGATGGGCGATCTACCCAGAGAACGAGTCACGCCTACTAGACCGTTTTTGCACAGCGGCGTCGACTTTGCGGGACCTTTCACAACTCTCATGTCTAAGGGTAGAGGAGCAAAGACTATGAAGACTTACGTGGCTGTGTTTATTTGTTTGTCAGTAAAGGCTATACACCTAGAATTGGTTAGCGACCTAACCTCAGAAGCCTTCATTGCTGCTTTCAAGAGATTTGTATCTAGAAGGGGGAAATGCAACCATATTTGGAGTGATCAAGGCAGAAATTTCGTGGGAGCCAACAAAGAGTTAGTTGCGGCATGGAAAGAAGCCAAACTGGAATTCAAGGAACAAGTTGCGGTTTCTCTGGCTTCTGACGGTACACAGTGGCATTTTATTCCAGCATATAGCCCAAATTTTGGTGGTTTATGGGAGGCAGGAGTTCGGTCGATGAAACATCACCTAAAGAGAACAGTAACAACCAATCTGACCTTCGAAGAGATGAGTACAGTTCTGTGCGAAATCGAGGCATGTTTAAATTCTAGACCCCTGAGCCCGATAAATGATGATGACACGGATACTATCGAACCACTGACACCAGGACATTTTTTGATTGGTGAAGCGCCTATAAATGTTCCCTCTCCTGATTTAAAAGACGTGAAAGTGAGCACACTATCACGATGGCAGCATTTACAGAAAATAGTTAGAGATTTCTGGCAAAGGTGGCAACAGGAATATCTCTCAAGATTGCAACAACGTCCGAAATGGTTAAGGAAGATTGAAGAATTCAACAAGGGCCATATCGTCTTAATAAAATCAGACCATCTTCCACCTGGAAAATGGGCCCTCGGACGGATTGTCGACAAACACCCCGGGCCAGACGGTGTAACGCGAGTCTATAGTGTCAAAAGTGGTGACAGTGTAGTGAAGCGAAGTATCTCCAAGCTATGCATGCTACCAGTCAAAGTTGATGAGTGAAATGTTACAAAATATTCTTCCTCTTTATAACATTAGTGTAAATTGATTATGCATGTTTTAACTTATGAGATGTTGTTGTTTGAAAAAGGACTAAGTTGTCCTTTGGCGGGCGGCATGTTAACGCTCTGAGCTATGTAACCAAATGTTTTCTTTTTAATAATTAGTCGCAAAATAAAGATCAAGCAAACCAGTCGTGTTTCTATTACGCTCCACGTATTTAGACGAAAGTGAACCTTACTACAATTAACACATAGAATGTACCAGTTGCTTCTCTTCCTACGCAGACGGTAAAAGCCCATCGAGGGAATGGGCGAAAATTATAGGAATCATGTTATAGGCGATGCAGCTAGCAACCCGTTACTATTTTGATTGATGAATGGAAATTTTGGGACACATCTTTTATTGTATAAGAAAAACCCAAAATAGTTCAATTTTGGAAAATGCTCTTGTCCTTATCTGTCACTATGACATTCACCTTTCACAGATAAGGACAAACGATTTCTAAGTTAGCAGAAGCCTATAGAGCAGGGGTGGCCAACTTGATTAGACCCAAGATCTCCTGTTTACTAACGAAACCTTGTGCGATCTACCAATTACATACTTCATGAAACCTTAAATCAGCAGTTGGTGATTACGTTGCGCAGTCTGGTCCACATATTTAAATTTTTGCCTTGCCACGATCGACTGGACTAACAGGCGCGATCGACCGGTCGATCGCGATCGACCTGTTGGCCACCCCTGCTATAGAGCATTACGAATAAGGGGGTTAGAGTTGACGTCGGTTACCTGGCAGCCGCTCCACGCGGTCCATGAGCTCGACGCTGACCTCGGCGCGGCTGCAGAGCACAGCCTCCTGCTCGTGCAGCGCGGGGAACTCGCCGCGCGGGTTCAGCGCCGCCCCGCACGAGCGCGCCGCGAGGTTGCCCAGGGTGTCCGCCAGCTCCGAGTTGACGTGTTACCTGGCAGCCGCTCCACGCGGTCCATGAGCTCGACGCTGACCTCGGCGCGGCTGCAGAGCACAGCCTCCTGCTCGTGCAGCGCGGGGAACTCGCCGCGCGGGTTCAGCGCCGCCCCGCACGAGCGCGACGCGAGGTTGCCCAGGGTGTCCGCCAGCTCCGAGTTGATTACGTTCAGCAACTTCGTTTCGCTGTAGTCTGGAAGCACGAGGATGAATCTGGAATATCTCAGCAGGCGGGGTTGGTTTGATTTAACAAACAAAACAAAACTCGTCTCTATCCCTTAGGGGCCGTCCATTAATCATGTGATGTTTTAGCACTTTTAACCCCCCCCCCCCCCTGGTGATACGTGGTGAGGTTTAAAACTATCCCCCTTCCCCATCCAAAATCACGTGTATTTTTTATACCTACAAAGATTTTTTTTTATATTATCTTTAAATACAAGTATAATCTAATTGTATTCTAGAAAATCAAGAAACATGATAAAAATGTCTAGCTTTTTGACTGGCATAAAATAAATATTAAAGGAATGGAAGGAATCCTGGCAACAGCGAGACAAGGTCACACTACACACCGCTTTTCGGTTTAAAAATCGCGCGTTTGACGAATAAATAAATACATGTGATATCTTACTACAGACCGAACCCAAGGCCCCTCTTGTGATATTTCGTGATTTTTGCCGACCCCCCCCCCCCCCTTTCGGAACCTCACGTGATTAATGGACGGCCCCTTACGGGGTAGACAGAGCCTGAGGTAACAAGCTAAAGGCCACGTTGGCATGATGTAGGCGTATAGGTGGAAAGGGGAATCAAAGAGTTTCGCCCTTTTGATGACTTGATTCAACACTTTTGTAACAGACAATAGTACAAGCATGAACTTATCCCTATGCTGATTTAAAAAAAAAAAGAAAATTTCTATACGACACTGAAAATTAGAACACAGAAAAATTTGAAAAGTAAAGCTATGGCCGGGAATAGATCCCCGTCATTCCGTGACGCGTGCTATACCCCTACACCACTCATAGCAGGTGGGTCAGCCTTCGAATTTTTATTTCCGTTACTAGCTGTCACGTGACCTTGTTACTATGCCAATTTTCGTCGCCAAGCGTCATCTTGAATGATGTGTCTGTACGACACAATTATAAACGCTCATGGAACATCTACTGCTCACCAGGGACGAGAGAAAGCGCTGTTTTTCAAATGAATCAAGAATTAAAAAAGGTAAACAATCTTGAAATATCCGCCGGCTGGATGTACACTTCTTCTTATTATTATTTGTAGCGTATCAAGTCGTTATAGCGACGACAACTTCGCCAATGTCAAAGTAACAAAAATATAATTAGAAATTTTTGTGACAAAATGTCGGCAACGTTGTACGGTAATGGTCTGAGACCCCATCCCCCCTGTCAAGCTCTTAGCCAACGGTCAATGATATCCCTTAGAAACTCCCAGGAAATCATATATAAATAAAAAATCTTGTGACAAAATGTCGGCAACGTTGTACGGTAATGGTCTGAGACCCCATCCCCCCTGACAAGCTCTTAGCCAACGGTCAATGATATCCCTTAGAAACTCCCAGGAAATCATATATAAATAAAAAATCTTGTGACAAAATGTCGGCAACGTTGTACGGTAATGGTCTGAGACCCCATCCCCCCTGTCAAGCTCTTAGCCAACGGTCAATGATATCCCTTAGAAACTCCCAGGAAATCATATATAAATAAAAAATCTTGTGACAAAATGTCGGCAACGTTGTACGGTAATGGTCTGAGACCCCATCCCCCCTGACAAGCTCTTAGCCAACGGTCAATGATATCCCTCAGAAACTGCCAGGAAATCATTAGCCGTTGCCCAGGGTGCACCGGACCGAGCACTGCAGCCCCGGACGAATCCATAAACGATTGACCATTCGTATTCAAAAGTCAAAAGTCAAGTGTTTTATTTCTGAAACATAGGTGATGGCTGCATAAATACAGAGATGTTACATATTTTAGTGTTGCACCATGTTTTGCCGGTTGGCGTACAAAAACATTGGCTATTAAGTAGTATTAACAATTTAGTTCATCATTTGAATAATCGAGAACAGAATAATAGCATTTATTCGTAAGCAGGGTTAATAATTTACGTCTCACGTGGTATTGGCAGTAGTTTAAATTCTATTGGTAATCCTTACTAATATTATAAATGCGAAAGTAACTCTGTCTGTCTGTTATACCTTTTCACGCTTAAACCGCTGGGCCGATTTAGTTGAAATTTGGTATACAGATAGTTTGAGTCCCGGGAAAGGACATAGGATAGTTTTTATCCCGGAAAATTGCATAGTTCCCGCGGGATAGCACAGCCCAAACCACTGGAATTTTTCAAATTTAAGGCGGAACAAAGTTCGCCGGGTCAGCTAGTTTGTTATAAACCCTTATTGCAAGAGAACATACACTTTACGCATCAAAGCGGTTTTCCCAGGGCATAAATCCTCCCTAAATCTTTGCCTCAATTTTTTTTTAAATTCGTGTGTGTGTAGTCGTGTTATTTTATCTTAAGTATTATGTTATGTGTATATGTATGTATTATTTTATTTTATTTATTTAGCTATGTATTATATTTATGTTGATATTGTTGTTTTTATTATCCCTGCGTTTATCCTGTCTATTTGTTTCCGCCACCTACTTAAACTGTCTCCAACTTATTTCTCGTATTGGTTGTCTGGAAGAGATCGCTATTAAGCGATAAGACCGCCTATTGTCAACTTTGTTCTTTGTTTCTGTATTGTTTTGTACTGATTTGTGGTGTTCAATAAAGAGTATTTGTATTTTTTTTTTTTTTATAAAAGAGGGGGCAAACGAGCAGACGGGTCACCTGATGGAAAGCAATCACCGTCGCCCAGGGACACCTGCAAGACCCGGGGGATCACAAGTGCGTTGCCAGCCCTTTGAGGAACAGGAAGGCTCGCTTTTTAAAGATCCCTAAATTACGCTCAGGGAATGCTGCAGCAGGAAGTTGGTTCCAGATCTTTACCGTGCGAGGAAAGAAATTGCGTTTAAAACGCACGGTGCTTGACTGCCAACCATCAAGATGTTGCGGATGGAAGGACAGACGGTTCCGCGAAGTACGGTATTGTATTGTATTGTACTCACTGGCGTCGCTGTGCAGCGTGGCCTCCCGCAGCAGGAAGTAGCGCAGCGGGTCCCCGGCGGCGGGCGCGCCGGCCGGGCTGAGCACGTTGCCGCGCGACTTGGACATCTTGCCGCCGTCCACCGTCCAGTGCGCGTGGCACAGCACGCGCCGCGGCGGGTGCCACTTCACCGCCATCAGGAACGCCGGCCAGTATATGCCGTGGAATCTACACGTTTATGTATACGTCGAATAATGAACATTGGTTTTATTACTTAACTAGCGACCCGCCCCGGCTTCGCACGGTATACTATACATGTATTATACATATAAACCTTCCTCTTGAATCACTCTATCTATTAAAAAAAAACCGCATCAAAATCCGTTGTGTAGTTTTGAAGATATAAGCATACATATGGATTTGGGGACAGAAAAAACCGACTTTGTTTTATACTATGTAGTGATGTAGTGATACTAGACTACCAGCCCATGGAAAAAAAACTTAGAAAGCTGTTACTTGATCATAAAATAACTCTTGAGCGCTCTGCCGTCATTTCTGAAAGGTACAGATTTTTTCTCATACATCGATAAAAAAATTGCATTCCGGCACCACCACTTTAAAGCGGCACTAGGTTTTTCGACATTTATTTTTAATCGTCTATAAGTCATATTTTCTCCTCCTTTGACATTATATCATTTATTCAGTTTGACATAGAATTAAGCTTAAATATTGTACGCCTCACAGAGGCAGGGCATGACGAATTGTAATTAAACTTATTAAGACCTGTATTACTCATGACCATGCAATAAATATATTTGTATAAAAAATCAGTCCACTAGTTCGCCACAGATAGTAACCCAACTTACTTGAGTATATCCTTCCCGACCACTTGCAAGTCGGCGGGCCAGGCGCGGCCGCGAGCCTTCATGGCGTCATCATCAGGGTAGCCAATCACGGATAAGTAGTTGATGAGCGCGTCCAACCACACGTATATGCTTTGCTCCTCATCCCCTGGCACCTGCGAAGACAATAGGGAAACATCATCATCATCTACCTACAGCAGTGGTTCTTAACCTTTCAGACATGAGGGACCATTTATCGAAATTTCTCTTGCCATGGACCACCTAGTAACTACGTGATATCTAACGAATGGCTTCGATCGGTCCCAATGGACGGAGTTGCACCTTCACGCGCTGTGTCTGGTTGTCACTTATCTAATTAATTTATTTGATTGGCCCCGCGTACCACTTTGGATGCTTCCAGGGACCACCAGTGGTCCGCGGACCACCGGTTAAGAACCACTGACCTACAGCCTGTAGCTGTGCATGAGCATTGCGAGAGATTTGAACAGTGAACTGAGGTCACAAGAAGTAATACATTACACCCCCCAGTGTGGTGAAATAAAGAATGTCTCAGACCGCAACCTGTCGCACGAGCTAAAGGCGAGGGCGATAAACATGCCACCTTTATCACCGCCCGAGGTGTGTACACAATTATACGTAATATAAATGCGAACGTTTGTTACTCTTTAACGTCAGAACGGCTGAACAGATCTGGATAAAATTTGTCACAGAGATTGATAAGTCTGAAATAACACAGGCTACTTTTGAACCCGGTAAATTGCATAGTTCCCGCGGGATAGCGATAAACTAATCCTTGGCTTACCCTGATGGCCCAGTGGACGCGGGAGGCAGGTCTGCTGACGGAGATGTCCGGGATGTAGGTTTCCCTCTCCAGTAGCTCCTGTAGCTGCTTTTGGAACTTGCTCGGTGTTATTACGCCGTCTGCAACAAACAATAAATTGCCAAACAATTGATACCGACGCATAGCCTAAAGGACCTAAAGCCCTAACTCAGTATACCTTAGGTATACCTAAGTACCTCAGTATACCTCAGTATCTTAACGTACCTAAGTAACTCAGTATACCTCAGTACCTTAACATACCTATGTACGGTTAAGTGCAAAAATAAGTATCGATAGAAACTTCTCAAAAATATGTCCCACGACTTTATTGCGCTGGCGTAAGAGCGTATGGTACTTATTTTTGAAACTTTGTCTAGATACATATTATTACACTTGACTGTACCTCAGTACCTTAACATACCTGTGTACCTCTGTATACCTAAGCACTATACAAACTGACTGGCAGGTAATGCTGGTGGTAATATTAATTTAAGAATTTATTTCGAATCAGGAGAAACAAGTGTTTCTTTGCGCTTGGCATTACCTGACCAGCCGCCATCTGACGATAAAATTAAAACAAGTATATGGAAATAAGATATATTTTTTTAAATAATTTATGAATAGCTTCCGAGCGCCAAGTTTACCGTCTTCTCAATATCCAGCAAGTTTAAGTTTAAGTACCTTAGTATACCTCAGTATACCTAAGTACCTCAGTATACCTCAGTGCCTTAGTATACCTCAGTATACCTAAGTACCTCAGTATATCTCAGTGCCTTAGTATACTTCAGTATACCTAAGTAACTCAGTATACCTGAGTGCCTTAGTATACCTCAGTATACCTGAGTATACCTACATAAGTAACCTCAAAACACTATAGCTACCAAAACCTACCATTTTTCAGCCAGTTCTGTAAATGAGTCCGAAACGCGCTCAGTCGGAACATGTAGTTGGTTTCTTCTGTCCATTCCACTGGTTGTCCTGACTCTGCCGACACTTTTACCTAAAAATAATATCATACATACATACATAAATCACGTCTTTATCTCTTACGGGGTAGACAGGACAAAAAAAATATAAAAATATTTACTATCAAATGAATCAAGAAATTTTATTTCTTGATTTTTATGTTTTACTTTTTCAGTTTTACCGTTAGAAATGAAATTTCTAAATGTCAGTGAAAATTAGAACACATAGAAAAATCCGAAAAGTAAAGCTATGGCCGGGAATCGAACCCGGATCCTCATCATTCCGTGACCCGTGCTATACCCCTACACCACCCATAGCAGGTGGGTAGTAGTTATTTTCACCTGCATACACAAGTGTGAAGGAGAGCGCTATAGCTTGCTACAAGGTACAGATTAATGAGACGTCGCTATGCCATATGGCAGGCAGTGGTAGGTCGCTTACCTTCCCGCAGCCAACTGCTTACCGCACGCGCCTGGCTTACCTGCGTCCCGTTCCGCAGTTCGTCCTTCAGGTGTGCTTCGGGCACGAAGGCCTCATCGCTGACGCAATACCACCCCGCGTACGAGGACTTATACACGTAGTCACCTTCCACCAGCTTGTTCTGAAAAAAAAGTTTTGTGAGATTCATAGCATTTTTTGCTCACTGTAGTTTTGTTGACTGCAATTTAATTGTCATCGGTCCTACTCCTACTTCTACCTATATACATATGTACATACATATATCACGTCTTTATCTCTTACGGGTTAGACAGAGCCGAAGGTAACGAAAGCTTAAGGCCACGTTTAGCATGATTAAGGGCGTATAGGTGGAAAGGGAAATCAAAATAGTGATGGTTTGCTAGCCGCATTGCCTATACAATGATTCCTAAGAATTTCGCCTATACCTTCGATGGGCTTTTACCATCTGCGCGGGAAGAGAAGCAACTGGTAAATTCTATGTGATAAACTGTATGTATGTATGTAAGGTAATTTTATGTGTATCCTATACATATATGTACCAAAAATTATATTTTCAATGATATTATGAAACTAGCTAACCCAGCAAACTGTTTCGCCTAAGAATTAGTTTCTGTCACGTCATCAGAGATAACGAAATAGAAAAAAGTCAACTTTTGATAACTTTTGTTAGTTATTCTGCTATTCAGGCTGCAAACCACTTCAACAAATCAAGAGATCATAAACATCGGTGCAGCCGTTCTTCACTACATAGTATAAAACAAAGTCGCTTTTCGGTGTCTGTCTGTCTGTCCCTATGTATGCTTTTTATATTATTGATGCGATTTTTTTTAATAGATAGAATGATTCAAGAAAAAGGTTTAAGTGTATCATTCTACGCAGACGAAGTCGCGAGCAGAAGCTAGTGAGTTATAAATGGTGTAACCAACCCAACTTTGTTTTATTTAAATAGATTATCATGACATTCCATCCACTTCCACTATTGTTTTTAACAATGCTTGCCTACGGAAGGAGGTATTGATTAATTAAATAGAACTATTGTTAAGATGTTTTACACAAGCACAGGACCAGTATTATAAATACTTCAAATCAAACTAAATACACTTAGGGCCTCTTTCATAACTCACTGTTAAGTTCCAGCTATCTTAAGAGCCAGTTATCTATGATTCCGTCTCTATTTATTACTACGAAACAGATAGAAACGTCATCATATACAACTGACTTTTTTTTTTATCTAATATTTTTACGAGGCTTAAGTGCACTTGTGTGACTAAGCCAGCCTCATTATAATAATATCTTGGGACAATTGACACCAATTGACCTAGTCCCAAAATAAGGAAAGCTTGTAATATGGGCACTAGACAGCGGATAAACATACTTATATAGAAAAATACATGCTTAAATACATATTAAACATCCAAGACTCGAGAGCAAACATTCATATTTTTCATACAAATATCTGCCCCAACCAGGGATTGAGCCCGGGACCTCAAGCTTCATAGTCAGGTTCTCTAACCACTGGGCCATCCGGTCGTCAACATACTTATATAGAAAAATACATGCTTAAATACATATTAAACATCCAAGACTCGATAACAAACATTCGTATTTTTCATACAAATATCTGCCCCAACCAGGGATCGAACCCGGGACCTCAAGCTTCATAGTCAGGTTCTCTAACCACTGGGCCGTCTGGTCCGGTTGCCTCTTGGGTCAGATTCATCAAACACTCCCCTGCCCACTACCAGATTCTCTGGCAGCATAACTGACACTTAAGATAACTGAAACTTAACAGAGTGTGAAACAGGCCCTCAGTCTTTACTAATATTTTAAATGCTGTGAGTTTTGTTGGTTTGATTCTTACCCAAAAATGTTTGACCGCAGTTTTGTGCCTCTCCTCCGTAGTTCGTATGAAGTCTGTGTACTCCACATTGTGATCTCGGAAGACATTCCTGTACTCGTTGGATATGTTAGTGCAGTAGTCGAGTAGGGACTGGTTGGCTTTCGCTGCGGCCTGCTGTATCTTTGTGCCATGCTCGTCGGTGCCTGGAAAAGATACTCAGTGGATTGCCTGGACTTATTTTTCTACTAGCTTGCAATTGTGAATTGGAAGTTGTTGCTGTGACTATTTTTCCTTTAAAAACGAGGTGTGTAACAAATAAGTCTGGGAGCCCCTGTCTTCAAAATTCAAAATTTATTTGTGCAAATTGGCCACCATGGCTGCTCTGTTACATGTCTTTATGAAACTACCAGCGCATTCGGAAAGACCATCAATTGACAAGAAGAATACGCCGCAAGAAACTTGGCAGAACTCATTCTTTCAAAATAAATTACATTAAGCTACTACAATATTTAAATTCTACTTAAATTAAATACATTTATAAAAGGGATGTATAAGGTCCTGAGCCATAAATTATATTAGTCTATAGTAGAGATGTATAAAGTCTCTAGTGGTCACTATCATTTAAGATGTAGGTAGATTAGGTAACTAAATTATAGATATATTTTCAGATTTTTTTTTTAATTACAAGAAATACATTAAACTATACAGGTATATGGTTTGGTCTGGGTGTTGACAAATTAATGACACTTTTTAAAATTCGTAAAGATAACAGATTTTTTTTTCTTCGGACATTACCGCAGGCATTTTTTTATTTATTTACTACAAACTGACCAGGCATAAATTCTATGAGTAATAACCAAGTCAGTGTTCTTACCTGTGCTGAATATGATATTGCAATCTGGGTCGGTGAGTTTCTCAAACCTCTGGATAGCGTCGGCAACCACAGCAGTGTACAGGTGGCCTAGGTGAGGGGCTAAAAATAGAAATAAACTGAATTTCATTTATTAAGAGCATTACTTAACTTGGATCATTTTAGACTTTAATTTTCAAAATTTAGATACATTTTGATCGAGTTCCTGGAATATACGACTACCTACTTTTTAGTCCAAAAATAGTAGCTTCTGGGCTCTGATGGAAATGTAAAATTCAAAGAAAGTACTTACCGGCATTTACGTAGAAAATCGGCGTAGTCACGTAAAATGGTCTTTTTTGCACCACAGACGATAACAATCGCAAAGTTAATCGCATATTTGTTTTGGAAAACTTCCGAGTAATAACCTCCGTCGAACGGTTTATGAGATAAAGGTCACGAGAAATGAATGCAGCTACTACTTATCTCTGTCTGGCGGTAATGTAAACTGAATTATAGCGTCGCATGTGATAAAACAACAACCGTCTGTTTTATTTTTGCGACGGAAATTTATCTTTCAAAAGGAAAACATTTCCACGAGACAGCTGGTGAGGGTAATAAATACTACTAAAGTGAATACTCATCACAAGTCTTGTATTTAAGCCGGCTTACTACCTTTTGTAATTGGGTCGGGCTATGTATGCAGCGTTCCGGACTACGTAATCTTGTCAGTACTAGGTCAAATGTCAGTCTGTTTAAAGCGATCACAAAATCGTATTATTTACAGGTTAGGTGGAAGTCAATTGAAGTCTAAAATGTAAAACACATATTTCTACAATAAAAAGCCATGAAAAATGCAGCTTTTTGTTAATCTTATTGAATTAATTTAAAAAAAATAGAAATGTTTTTACAAGGGGCTGTTTGTTTACACCGTGCTTTAGTGTTCCATTGCGGTGAAAAAACGACAGAAGTTAGTTTGACATTTTTATTACCTAGAAAAATAAAGAAGTCGATTTTCTTGAAGTAAATCTTACACGAGCAAGGTAATCCTAAAACAGTCGCATTAGTGTAAAGGACGATCGATTGAACATTTTTGTTGTGATCGCCGAGTGATGAAATATCCTAGAAAAAATCAGTATTATTGAATTGTGAGTCCTATTTACAACACTATGTCTCAAGGAAAGATTGTCTTGATGGCCTGCGGGAGTTTTAGCCCGCCGACCTATATGCATTTACGTATGTTCGGTAAGTTGATATTGCGTATAATTTTCACATTTTCTAGTAAGACTCCCTATAATGACTATTCTGAACGCATATTTAATATGAGTATGTTTACTGTTTTGCAGATTTTTTTACTAGTCCTATTCCTGTGACTTTTGAACTAAAGTTTTGTTGTAATAAATGTTATTGTTTTTTTTTTAAGAAATTGCCAGGGATTACATTCATACCCTTGGCTTGGGCACGGTGGTGGGCGGCATAATGTCTCCAGTCCATGACGCATATGGGAAGAAAGACTTGGTAGCGGCACATCACAGGTAAATTAAATAAATTACTTTTCCATTGTACTATTACTATAACACTGAATAAATTATCAAAAACCATTGGTTTAATAGCGTATCAAGGTGGAACAAACACCAACATTAACATTCATTTATAGCTGAAAAGTTTATTTTAATAGACCAAAGTAAAAATATGCTACTTGGGTAAAATCTAAATTAAATCTAAATAAGTGGCTCGTAGCATGGTGCCCAAAAGGCTGGCAGCATTTCCTCTTTTATTGATGATGCTGATTTGTGTAAAGATAGTTGCCAGCCTTTCCGTCACCACTTATGTTCACCAAATAAGAATAGAATAGACAAGTCTCCAAGTGCTTCCATTTAATTGTTTTGGCTGTAAGCCTTATCCTAATCCTTAACAACACCAATAAAATTGAATGTAGGATATATTCAGTAATTCGCACCCTTCGTGGAAGGGTGCGAATTATTAATTGGACAAAAACCCAAAAAAAAAAATTTTTGTCAGCAGCTGCATCAATACTGCAAATGTAAGTGTGTCTGACCATCTGTTACCTCTTCACACTTAAACAGCGAGAGCAAATTGAAATTTGGCATAGAGATAGTTTCAGTCCCAGGGAAGGACATTGTAGTTTTTATCTGTAAAGTCGTAGTTCCTGCAGGATACCTTTTAGAGAATACGCACATATACTGGCAGGTAACAGCTAGTTCAAAAATACAGAAATAAAAAAAAAGAAAGATCACAACTAACTAATCACAATAAGGAAGATTAATGTATATTGCATCAAGTATTTGCTTTGGGAAACACAGGTTTTTAGTGTTAATGTTTGTGTCCTTAAATGACATCATACTGGACTGGTAGGAAAAAGGCATGTCGGGAGACCCAAGGGACGATAAAACATCAAACAGTTGCATGTAAAATTGAGAAGACGATAGAATTATTCCATACAGCTAGGCCAACCGCTCGGTTTTCATCGCAGTGCATGTCTAAGTTTTTTTTTAATTTTCTATTTATACCTAATGTGATTTGAAAAAAGTTTTTAGAAGGTGGTAAATAGTTAAACTACTTACTTGAAGAGATCCCTTCTTAGGGATAAGTTCGCCTTTGTACTATTTTCTCTGTATTTCTGTATTTTTAAAATTTTTATGTGCAATAAAGAGTTTACATACATACATACTTAATTTTTGAAAACTTATGTAGGTGTTTTGTGCAATTTCTATTAAATGATACTTGTTTTTTCCTGATGTTTTTTTTATGTCCTCAGTGTTTGAGAAAAGCACTATGCATGCCTTGACGGAAACATGAAATGCCTGACTCGTCTTTTCACAAGCCTTGCGTTGCTAGACTTGCCTCCTCATCAGGCAATTCCCAACTTTCCAGACCTTGGCAGTAATTTACTATTGTTCATTAAGACATTGGAGCTTAAATCTTACTGTTAGATACTGGTATTATTGCACAACTTTTTTATGTACCATTGGCATGACAATGCGGGGAAAAACACTATTATTATCTTCTCTATGTAATTTGTAATCTAAAATGAACAAATAAAATGATAATTTATCTATGAATGCCATAAACTGTTCAGTATAGCATCTGCTATATCAATCTTTACTTAAAGAGTATATTTGGAAATGGAATATGCAACGAGTTGTAAAACTCGATGTGTGAGATTGACAACATATGTGTGAAGTTAAGAAATTGATGGTTATTATTATCCATACATACGCCTCTTTTCCATAGGGGTAGGCAGAGAATACTTTGTTCCACTTGATACGATCCTGACATACCTCTTTCTCTATCCACATCCATCAATCTTTTTTATACAAGCTTGTCGGTCTCGAATACTATACTCCTAACCTGACCTCTATTATTATGATAATCATTACAATCTTTAGATATACCTACTGCTAATAAATGACAATGTAATGTTATAGAAAAATATTAATTTTTATAGCTGCCTAAATTTTTTTGAAATTTTAGGAATTCATTATTATATTGCGTTGTAAAATAAATGCGACCACTAGATTTTAGGAACAAACACTAATTAGAAAATGTTTACAATTAAATTATACCATTCTGCTTATCGGCTCAAAGTTTGTGGGGGTCAAGGCGCGTGATATATTATATGATAGCGGGTGATAATATTATTTGCGGTGACGTAATTTTCCGTCGACGTTTCTCTCCTTAAATAAGACATTTATTTTTATCACATTCGAAGTCCAATGGCCTGGGGGTGCTCCGAAATACGAAATTGGTATCATACCGTGCTTCTTGCGCTTATATTAATTACTATTACGTCGCCGGGCCTTAAGTAGCAATTTACCGCCCCCTGTGCGACCGGAAATTTCCACTTCCTGGCCAGGAGAAGATGTAAAATTGTCGACACACCTTGGACGGTGATACAGAAAGCCTTTGGCTCGTGCGACAAGTTCCTGCGATCTTAGACATTCCTTATTTCACCACCCTCGAGGTGTAATGTACTATTAGTGTGAGCGGATCGAGACGGAACTTAGAGTTTCGAATTTCGGTGTATAAGGCCCTTATAATCTGTGGAATTGTTTTGAAGTATTTCAGCAGGTTGAGTCAGTTTAATTGAACACTCCTCTAAAGCTTTTTTGTTATTCGGTAATCAGAATGAAGTCACCTCTTTGACGCCGTACATTTTAAACGTTTGTCACCCACATAAACATGAACATTGACGGGGGCGTTCAGTATAACTACTAACTCAACCAGCAGCTGAAGTATACTAGACTAATTTTAAGACACAGTTTATATAGACCGACCGCTAAAATGAGTCCTCGCCCGCGCGTTGCAGGGGTGCGGGGTGAGACGACAGGGGGCTGTGAGAGGTGCGGGCGGCATGCGTACTACCCACCTGCACCTCTCTCGGTCCCCTTTGTCGTCCAACTCCGCGCTTTGTGCCGCGCGGGCGCAGACTCATTTAAGCGGTCGGTCTATAGTCGTGCACAGATATTATTTATAGTGATTATATATTTAATAAAGTACCGCTTTTTTAACTTCAGGTTTTCACTAGGTATATCAATCTGTCCATTTTTGTGGTCGGCGCGCCGCACCGCCAGCGCTTAGGGCGCACTGGTGGGGTCGCCATGTAGTGTTAGGTTTTAAGTGCGAAGTCGCGAAAAATTTGTCGGTTAAAGATAATTTTATTACTCATCACTTAAGCTAGGAATCTATACATATAGCGATGGAGCGAAGTGCGTGTTTACTGCATGACAGTGAACAGAGAACTGACCCAGCAATGCTTGTCTAGGATCGCGATGCTGAAGCTCGCGCTGCGGTCCTCCTCGTGGATCAAGGTCTCGGAGTGGGAGACCCAGCAGGCCGGTTGGACCAGGACTAAGGTTTCCATGCAGCACCATCAGGTAACATCTGCACACCAGTGACATAAATATAATTTAGAGGGTAGTAGAAGTATAGCGTCTATCGGAAGGTCAAAAAGAATGGTGAAGACTGACAATATTGTCAAAATTCTCACTGCCCTTTTGGTGATGCCCATAATATTCCCATCTTCCAGGACTCGATAAACCATCACATATCCCGGACGGGCAGTGACCCTCCCAACTGGTTGCCTGATGACGTCCTGAACGTGAACAGTCTGGACGAGCCAGACAACCTCATGCAGAAGCTGAACGGCAACCGGGACGACTCCGTCACTGTCAAGCTGCTCTGTGGCGCTGATCTGTTGGAGTCCTTCGCCACACCCGGCTTGTGGGCTGATGAGGATGTAAGCATCATCATTGGATGAGGAGGATTCCTGTTAAAGTTTTTTTTTTTATATAAGAGGGGGAAAACGGTCAGACGGGTCACCTGATGGAAAGCAATCACCGTCGCCCAGGGACACCTGCAAGACCAGGGGAATCACAAGTGCGTTGCCGGCCCTTTGAGGAACAGGAAAGCTCGCTTTTTAAAGATCCCTAAATTGACAAGACAGCTGGTACTAATAGAAAGAAATCGAACACTCACCTACCTGCTGTGGGTGGTTAGGGGTAAAAGCTCTCATCGCGGGTTGATGATGATTCGGGTTCGAGCCTCGGCCATAGCTTTACTTTTTGGATTTTTCCGCGTGTTCTGGTTTTCAGCATCGCTTAGAAATATAATTTTTAACGGATTAACCGTAAATAAAAATAAAAAATATCTTGATTCATTGATCGTTGATAGTAGCTAAGGATCATGACAAATTTACTTTAAACTTTTAAATACAGAAACTCACTCGGATGCAGGTATGTACAAACTTTAACAAGCGTCCAGGGATGTGTAGTCTGATGTCTGGTATATATCGATATCGATATGTGTAACCCGTGTAATATTGTGATCATTGACTTACAATAAACAACTACACTCTCAGTCGCTAACAAAGGTTCCTCAAGAAACGTCCGAGTTGCTTTGTCTATGTGTTGTGTGTGTCAACACATCGACTTAGACAGATAACATTAACATATTCGTTCAAATTGACACCTTATTTCGTGGCAGTAATGTTTAATATCAATGGCGTAGGATCGTGAGAAGTAATGACACGACGCCACGCGCTGGAAACCTGCCTGTCTCTTTTGTTCTCAATAGTAAGATTACGGTGCGAAAGAGACATATTCATTGTTATCAAAGCGCGGTCGAAACACTACTGAACAAAAACTCTGAACAATAGACGCGTCGTTCAGACTTTTGCTTCGGACAGTTTTTGAGCGTGATTGGGAGTCTAGTTGTTTATTGTACGTCAATGATTGTGATGTGTGTTTGCAGGTGGAGGCGATAGTGGGGCGGCACGGCTTAGTGGTGGTGACGCGAGCCGGCAGCGAGCCGGGACGGTTCATATATGAGTCCGACATGCTTTACAAACATAGGGTGAGACCTCACATCTATACCTATAAAATAGTAACGTGACTAATTGACTAAGTCAGTCAGTAGTGTGACGATGCGGGCCGCGCTCCAGTGAGGGCAGTCTCTGCACATCGATCGCCCGCGCCGGACGTGCACACTGAGTGATTTCTTAATTATTGCCTGACTAATAATTTAATGAGTAATTTTTTTTTCTCGCAAAACTGTCGTATGGTTAACGCCCACGCGATTGGGCCACCGTTGCCAGCGCTATGACCATAATTTCCTTTTTGTTATTACGTATTTAGACCGCTGAAGAACCGCCATACTGTTACAAATGACCGGTAAATTTCTGTCACCATTTCCCGGCCTAATTCCTTGTTATCCGTTTTAAGACCTCCAATCCGTGTATTTAACTCTTTCCCCGACAGCAGAAACCCTGCCGTAAGAGATAAATACGCGATTTATGTATGTATCTATTTATCTGTAAAATATTTTGGTGTTATAGAAAAACGTGGTCCTCGCCACGAACTATGTCGCCAACGAGGTGAGTTCGACCGTCATCAGGCGGCTGGTGCGCCGCAGCGAGAGCGCCAAGTACCTGACCGACGACTCCGTGCTGCAGTACATACGGCAGCACAGGCTGTACGGCGCCACGCCATGCGTCACGTGAGTATTGTGATGCGACATAGGTTCCATACTGTACTCGGTGACGTTTACAGTATTTTATCGATGTCGATTGTGCAATTGGTTTCACCAACTCTACACGACGAATTTATCTTACTGTCTGGGCTGGTAAATGTATGCGTGTGTTAAAGTTGATGATTAATTTCTGAATTATTTGATTTATAACAAAGTGATAAAACTCCCACGTTATTAGTATGCCAAGCTTGTTTATTTAAGACCATGATATTATAAGTGTCGGTTATCTATTATGCCGTCTCTGTCGATTTCGTAGTAAGAAATAGAAAGGGGATCACGGATAACTGATATTTTCAACATGAAAATACCGTGAGACTCAATCATAATTACACAATGATAACTCACGTATAAAAGTCGAGTGATGCTCAACATGTTTCGGGCTAGTTCGTAGTCCTTCCTCTTGGAGCGCTCGCCCCGGCGGCAGCGAAACGTGTAATTAAGATAGCTGACACTTGAGATATCTGGAACTTTACAGATAGTGTGAAGACAGACCCTAAATACTAAAATTATCCAAATATATTTATTTATTATCAGTTAAAACTGCAAACTAATCAAGATTCCTCCCCCCCACGCTTGCCTGGATACAGTGAGTATAACATACTAAACGATTTGATCGCTAATTACGACAAAAAATCCCCACAAGACATCACTATGGCATCCCCAGAGGAAGCCAGCTTCAAAAACATACTCATATCCATACGAGACAAACCTACGATCATAGACGAAACTATAACAGTGAAAAGAGCGAAGAAATCCAACTATCTGCTGCCGAACATGACTGATACAGTCAGCCCGTTGAAACAGAAACCCAAAATGGCTTACGTCGACAAAGTACCAGCTAGTTATGTACCAGGCAAAGCTGTCAAGATAGTAAGCGATACCACACAGCATTCGGTCAATGAGGTAAGTTATGATGAAACTTATAGCTCTTTGGATAGTTATTTGACTAAAGACGATTGTGACTACGAGCTATATAAACGTAGAGTTAGCGAGGGTAATGTTGAAACTGTTAAAAATGAGCCGATGAAGAAGAGGTGTTCCGCGTCCACGATAAGGAAGCTTAACAAAGCTGATATAAAGAAGAGCAAGTCTGAGGTTAGCAAGCTGTGCGACAAAATGAAGAGTATCAAGTTGAAAGACAGAGAGAGGAACTATAAGACGAGAAGCTGCAATGATATAGTGCGGCTGATATTGACGAAGCATGGCATACACGTTATAAGCGATACAGAGGCTATTGTCTAATGAAATGTAGATGATCCGTAAAAGGCAACCTAAATCAATCTGATAAATTGTAGAACCCCAGTTAAATTATGTTCAATTACGAAATAGGTTTAATAGAACTATTTATTTTATTTTATTATTGTTATATCTGCCATCAGTCGCAAGACTATAATCAGATCTTTTGAGAGGTTAGTGGCGATTGTGAGGAGGTGGACCATCGACCAACTCTCACGCCCTTAAGGGAACACATTAGCCCTTTTTAGTCGTTTCAGCTTGCTAGGCTCCAGCCTTTCCTTTACTAGTGGGTTGGGAATAGAAGTATTTGGCTTCAAAATACTACATTAAAATGAAAAATGAAGGAGTGTGAACACGTACTTCTTATCTTTTACTAATAGTTTTAGGCAGTCTTAATAAACAAAAAATATTTACCTTGCTACACCGCTACTTACGTGCAAGATAACCAAGCTTGTGCGAAATATGTTTTTCATGCAACCCTTTCTTCTACTAGGTACTGCCACATAATACATATAAATCTCACAAACTTAATTATCCCTTACACCACACAAACACTGACGCGTTTCGACCCGTCTACGGGATCATTATCAAAGTTTAGTGAGCACAACTGTTACACATGCAAACCAACGTCGTACAGTACGATGGAGGACACAGTACAAGGTAAATATTTTTAGTTCATTTAAATGGACTTCCGCAAAGTAACGTCTGATTCAATCATTTAGCAGTCTTAGGACGGCTAGCGCCGTGTTCCTATTCGTTGCCCAGAGTTGCAGAAAAATGATTTGATTATGATTACTTTAACATCGATTGCGTAAAATCGATCCGCGTCGAGTGCAAAGAGCAACAGATGAAAACAGGCTATGGATCGTGCTCCACCTAATTTGGTCTACCCGGACAAAATGTTGCCAATATTTCGAATTGCTGATTATTTTAATACAAAAATAAGTAGATAAGGTTACTTAGGTATCTTGGGCAAAATAACCAGAAAAAGGGGCTCCGCCCTTGGGCAGAGCTCCGTCGAAAACCAGGTGGGCAAACTGTCACTGACTCATATTAAAAAGGTAAAACCGATTTCTTCCCCATTTATTTGCCAGTTCAAATACTTGATGTAAGACGAAGCATACATAGTATGATAAAGTGGCTTTTGCCAGTAAGCGTCGAACGCAAAATATTCGACGAATAATTGGATAAGTGTTATTCGAATATTCTATGTACCTTGTAGATGTTTGATGTTCGGACCCAGTCAATTCCTGTAGTGTTTTGTCGTAATACAAATAAATACAATAATGTATTTTGAATATCTATATGTATACATAATTATAAAATACAGGAATACCTCTGCACAATATGTGAAATAGGAATTGTAGTATAAGTATCCCAATGTTAGAAATATTACACTTTATTATATAAGTACAGTCGGCATCAGAAGTAGCAGTTAAACTATAGACAAGGTGTTTAAATGCGGTAAGGTTTGCTACTATGGGGAATGCGTTCAAAATCAACCAATCATATTATCACATTAAAAAGGGCGGGGCGAAATGGATTTGAAACCCATTAAGTCATTTATTTGTCGCTTTCATGTTAAAAACGTTGCAAATTACTCAATACACATTTATTATTATTTATTTATTTTGACGGTAGTTACTATGCAATAGGTTTTTCTGTAAAATTTCCACACTTGAATGCCATGCTAGCGGAAAGTAGCTCGCAGAAATTACAAATCGGAAGCATGTACAGTCAAGTGTAATAATATGTATCTAGACCAGGGTTTCTTAAACTTTTTGCAGTCACGGACCACTTTCACAGTTTAAACAATTTTTCGGACCCCTCTCAAAAAATATTTTAGGGAAATAATAAAAAACCTTATTCGTCAAGTTTACGACACAATTTCCTAATAAATATGATTACATTTAACTGACCTACTGCGGACCCCTGATAGACATGCTACGGACCCCTAAGGGGTCCGTGGACCACACTTTAAGAAACCCTGATCTAGACAAAGTTTCAAAAATAAGTACCATACGCTCTTACGCCAGCGTAATAAGGTCGTGGGGCATATTTTTGAGAAGTTCCTATCGATACTTATTTTTGCACTTGACCGCACCTGCGGCCACAAATACGTGCAGATGTATATCTGTCTCACATTTACGGGTGAGGTTCGTGCGGAAAAGAGGGATAGACGGTTAGGTGTGTAGAGTAACCCTAAATGATGTCTTGACTCTATTACTAGAACTCGGCTACTTCTGATCGCTTGGTGTAAGTTTTTTGTCGCATAAAACGTCTCGAACGCATCCGCTTAAGGACCTTTACACACCAGCGATTTGTCCGGCGATTTGTTCGCCGGGTGCTTGCCCACTCTGTGTAAGGGTGTCAAATACTGTGAGAACAGTTAGTTGCAGTTAGGAGGCGATAGATGGAGCTGCCAATATGTCCTTAGTAATTGAGCTGTCAACGCGACTGCGATGTTTTTTGTAGCAAAAAACTAGCACTAGAGGCTTTGCTGACAGCGTTATGTATTTAAATTCAAACTATCGCTCAAATATTTGATGCTGTTATAAATAAAATTAGATGTTACCGTATAAAAAAAATCTCATAAACTTCAAATGCCAAATTTAGTAGAGTAAGAATTTCGTCAAAAAATGTTTGACAAAACGTTAACATTCTTGCAGACTGTTAAAGACGATCTGGGAAAAATTGACAGGGTCTTTAGTGACCTACCAAAGGTTTGGTTTCGGCAAGTTTCAAGCAATCTGGTTTCGGCCAAAATCTTGTATGTAACATGTCCTTCGGCTAACTTCAGTTTACGCAAGCGAAGTCGCAGTCGAAGTCTAACATAAAAAAAAACCATTTTTGTTACAGAGTTTCATTATTCTTTATTGTTTAAATTAACATAAAAACAATGTATTAATTCCTGCCGAAACACAGACGGAGGCCAAAGATTCGGTTTCGGTTTTCGGCCAATAATCCGGTTTCAACCAGACGATACTAGTTCTTTTGATACAACAATAATCGACCATTGACAATTATTGACAGATCTTTTTTAATTGTCAGTCAAGTTTGTCTTTGACTGTACAAATGCATCTTCCAAGAGAGAATTTTTAGAAAAATGTTTACAAATAAACTTTGACGGCATTTCTTGTCACTTTTGACGTCTGTCTTTCCTGTTACTGTATCTACTAAATTGTAACGGGAACAGTATCAAAATTTGCTTAATATTATATTTTTGTCTCTTTTTTTCAATATAGTCTCTACATGGTGTTTAAAAATTTATTTTGGATGCAATAAGTCATTAGGCAAGTTTGGTTGAATAACTAACCAAAAAATAATAGTAAAATAAAAAACGTCATTCGGACTATCAATTGTGGTTGGTAAGAGCTTCTAATTTGCTTGAATTTGGATACTGTTTGACAGATAAGCAAAAACAATTTTATAAACACCATATAGCTATATTCCCTCTGTGATATATTTTTTACTTATGATTGTAGTGGGGTATAAGAGCCTATCCTGTTTGTAGACATTTCTAGCTTTAACAAGTAAATGAGAGAGGTGTCCGAATTTTGGCAATTTACCCTAATTAGTGCCAAATTTTCTTTTTTAATTAATAAAATGTAATAAAATTAAAATATACTAACAAAGATCTTTAAACCAACACGTAATAATAAATAAGTGTGTGTTAATGATACCTATGAACCCTACGTAGGTGATAAAATTAATCTTTTAATAACAAAACTAAAGTGAACTAAATTTTATTTATGTTGCATGTTTTATACATTGCATGTCGTTTATTTTTATACCTTAATGTTTTTTGTGATATGAATGCATTTTATTACTTAGCAGAGTATGAAGTATGTAACGCTAGTAAAATTTGTTATTTAGAAAATCATGGTTATTTCATAGCAATAACTGCTTGTTTGTGTAGGTTCCTAAATATTTAACTAAGCTATTTAGAAACGTGCTGTCAGTCCGAACTGTTGTTCTAACATGGCTTGTTTATGAATTATGTTATTATAGAATTTAAAAAAAAAATAACTCAACCGTGTATAAAAATATGTATAATAAAAGAAGAATTACTATTAAATAGAATTTCGTGGCCAAAAGTTAACGTTATCCTATTTATAAATTACGTTTTGCATAAACAAGTTTTTGACATTCATTGTTTTGCTACCTAAAGTTATCCTATCCTAATGTTGTCCAATCTTATATTATCTTATCCTAACATTGTCCTATCTTGTGTTATCTTATCCTAATGTTGTCCAATATTATGTTATCTTGTCCTAATGTTGCCCTACCTTATGTTATCTTGTCTTGATGTTATCTTATCTTATGTTATCTGTGGCGTAGGGAGGCGGCTGCCCGTTGTAGCTGACATGCTGCCCGCGCCCGTCGCCGGACCGCGAGGCAGTCTAATGTCGACCGCATGCCGATAGCATAAGGTCTAGTTTTGTATGGCGCTGGCGCCGGGGTTTTTTTAATGTGTTCGTTTTCATACGTTACTAGCATTGATTATTTATATTTCATATACAGGATGACTTTTAAGTCCAGAAACTACTTTTTCCGATAAAGCTGCCCAAGATTAACATGGAGCATTAATTAATTAAAACAAAATAATGAATATAAATCGCTACTTATCATTACCATCTGGTCACCCTACTCGGCCCTTTCAATCCGAACGGATGTTATGACGTGTAACAGATTGTCAATAAGGTTTAATTAATTAAAAAGTTAACATTGTAATTAAATGTAGGGTGACCAAAAGTTATGACAAATTATAAAATTAAAGTACTACGTGCAAGTATTTATACCAAGGGTTCAGAGTTTAAAAGAGTTCTGTTCACGACTTAGAAGTCACCCTGGCCTTTGAGAACTCTTTGCATAACGATGTCTCAAAATACATATACATATAATTGTGAGATGTCTCGTATTTAAAAGTTAAATTGTAGACAATGTTGTAATACAGTATAAATAATCGAAGGTTAATTACAGTAGGCCCTTAAGCTTACTGGAATCTTAAGTAAAAAGTGATACACGAGATTGATAAGCGTGGTATCGAGTCAAGTTGGAGCAGGCGAGTGCGGGGTGTGCAGCGGCGTGCGGGCGCCTCCCCCCACGCTTCCTTGGAGCGCGCGCGGACTGTATTTTAAAGCTATATTTTTCTATGCAAACGAATTGAAGTTATTTTCGTATTAACGACCGTGGTGCTTGATTGTTGCTTATTGCGCTGAAAACAATTTTTTAAACTTCGCGTAAAAAAACTATTTTTATTTAAATTGTTATATCGATGAAATTTTTTATAAAAAGTACCCCAGCGGCCAGTGAGGAGGTTTACTGAAAGAGAAAGTCATAAATTATTGAAATAATATTAAATATACATAGAAAAACTATTTTCAGTAAGCTTATTTTAATGCCTGTTACTTAATTAGTGTAATGCTCTTGTATTGTTCATAAACATAATTATTTAATTCTAATTTATTGTTTACCTCTTACCGGTTTCATAACTCAAAAGAAAATGCTTACACATTAAAGAGTAGTTATAGCAAGGGCGCCTCTATTTTGTAGCTGTTTGTTTAACATGACGACGTATTTCAGTAAATAACCTCAGTCCTTCATCTTCCTTTTCTACTCTTGCTTATTGTTGCCAATTTACGTTCACATTGTGACAGCTACGAAAAAAATGAGGTCCGCTTAATTTCTGCTCTTTAATAGTCACCTGTCTCCCTCTAAACCATAGATTTTAGGACATAGTCTGTCTGTGATAGTTCGCATGCATTTATTTGCCATCTTTATTGTATACTTGTTCGTTTGCCTTCCTATTCATATAAAAAAAAAAAAAAAAAAAAATATACTGCCTGTGCTTTGTCCCTTTATAAACGGTACAGTTTGGGGCTATTCCTACTTGTCCAACGCGAGAGGGGAGGGGGGTTGCTCCCTCCTGCACTACACCTGCCTACTGTCATTGATATAATTGTGTTAGTAATTTGTCATCCTGTGTGGAAGGTTCGTACCTTATAAATAATATCAGAGTAAGATAGATAGACGAGGCCAGTTTCTGCACGTCTGAGTGGTGCCGCTCGGAAGTAAACGGAGTAAAGATTTCCCTTGGTCTTGTTTCAGATATTTCAAAGCCGTTTTAATATGACTGTAGTAAATAATATATCTAGTTCGCAATGTAATAGTGGAATTTTTTACCCCACTTGCCTGCGGACGAGTGGGAATAGTGCCGAAAAGGTCATATGCCATTCTGTGCATTCTCATAAGCTGTAATTCCATTGGTATTTTTGAGCTGTTTGTTAGGTACTTAAGTATTTGTGTTCCAATTGTATGTCATAGATTACGACAGTAGAAATGAAACGAGGGACAAATGTCACATTTTTTCACGTAAAGTGCTTAACGCATTCGCTGCCAGTTGCCAACAAGGGCGGATCCAGCTTTGGCATAGTCGTGGTCAAGTCAAGATTTTATAATTTAATTTAAAAAAAAAAAACATGTTCAATTAGTGGTCCACCTAAGTCCTGGAACCAGCTCAGGGGGGGGGGATGACCCCCATGACCCCCCCATGGATCCGCCCTTGGTTGCCAAACCCGTGAGTTTTGCAGGTGCCTCAAATGCCTGTAAAATCATGATTCAAGAAAACGCATATATGCGTTGCCGACAGTGAGTGTGTTAAACATGGCAACATGCAATTTTGACAGTATTTGACAGATAGGCTGGTATCATTACAGTCGTCGGGAGTTAGTCGTTATTTCTGTCTTATAATTATCGTAAAATGGCTAAAATGTTATAAACTATGTGTATGTCAAAATGACGCTATAAAATTATAAAAATTATATTGCGGGCTCAAACAAAAAACATTTTTTTTTATTGTTGCTTGTATCTTCAGATAGATCAAATGACTTTTTAGTTATCTAGTTTAAATAAAAGTTAAAATGCAGTAAAAGTCGCTGTTACTTACATAATGTCACATCTCGTACTTTCGCGCAATAATGTAATAGTAAAAATAATATAAGCAATGACTTAAATCGTGCTTCATCAATCATTATTTACTACACAAAAGAAAATAGGGGCCAACGGAGTTTCATCAGTAAAGTGAAAGTTCGGGTAAAAATAACAGCTATTTTGGTAATAAATTTTATCCATGAAATTCGAGTATACGTGCCGGCACGTTAGTCTAGCGTTGACCTTGAATGCGCAGAAGTATAAAGTAAGGTATCGTTGGAGAGAGCGGTGCGTGGGGCGGCTGCGTAAGCGCCGATTAGCTCCCTGCTTCCCGCAGCGATACTACGCCCCGCAAACCTCTTACGTATCTACAGTCGAGTTTCGTTGGTTTACTTTTTGTGGCTAAATAATTAGTTTATTTTTTGTGGTTTAATATGTCTAGAAAAAATACTGTTTTGAAAAGACAGGCACGAAAAATAATTACGATGTGCATTGTTTCTTTATAAAATGTCGAAACAAACTATGAGTGAGAGTTACTCCAATAAACAAAATGAACTGTGAAAATAGTAACAGTCATTTGTATTTATTTTTTACAGCTGGCTCAAAAATAATTGACTGTCGTAAATTTCTTAAAAACATACCTAATGATGCGTGTGCGACTGCACATGCGCAGAATCCCCTCCACATTCAACGTCAGCGCTTGACTTTCGTGCCGGGGAGTATACGCTCTATTTTGATATGACTTCTGAGTGGTATATTATTGTTGAAGCCATTGTCATTACTTATTATTATTACCTATTCTCTGCCTCGTATACGAAATAAGAGTAATTGCTGAACATATCTGTATTATTTGAATTTGAATATTATATAAAAAACCACTCATATATGAAATTATACTAAGTTTAACGCCATACTTCGAATGTTATTTGGCGTGCTGAAATAAGTGGCTTTTAGCTGCATTATTATCTTTATAAACACTTGTAGTTCCAATAGCATTTATACATATTAAATATGTACTTATTTAACATAAGGATCTGTGAGAATCTGTATGGTTTTAAGGTTATTTGTGTTTTATTTATTTATGCGATGCGATTGTAAATGGTTGACGCTTGGACTAGAAGAAAAGTAAAACAATTGTCAGCATGTTTGTTTCTCTTTCATATTGAAATTTTGTATGAAATCTGGTGTGTGCGTATTCACAATTTTATTAATCACTAGCTGTTGCCCGCGACTTCGTCCGCGTGTGTTTTTGTGATACTTACGGCTTTTCTCGATATCAAAATTATTATTATTATGACTATTAACTTCGTCACGTGAACCACTGAAAGTGTGTACGAAACTATACTTTTAGAATTACGTCATGAAAATAATAATTTGTGACACGGAATCTTGAAAAAAAAAACAGGTGTGAACTGGTTAATGACTCATCACATTTATTTATACCTTATTTTACAAAATAGTTAAATTTATAGTTTTGTTTATAGTTTCTTTATTCAAAAAAAGCTAAGTACAGTTTTAGTTACCTACATCACTATTAATTTCGCCGAACTATGACGCTTATTGGCGAATACTGCGCTAACTTTAACGATATTTATACCCTGATTAATTTAAAAAAATAAATATATTCTAATCAAATAATAGGTACATAAATGTTTACCTGTTTTTACCTTACGACTAACAATTCATTTACTAATCCGTTTTAATTAATATTTTGCGACTCAATTTTTTCTAGCAGAAGTTTTTTTATTTATTTTCTTGGTTTAAGTAGGTAGCTACTGATTATTAACACTTATTATCTTTATCTACAAATTAATTACCTACAGAGGCCTTACCATGACGTCGTAATGCGATTCAGTTAAGGTTCGCTCACTGTCAGATTCATACTAAAAGCACAAACTTTTTTCACAATAAAATTCTGACATGTTCGTAGCGCAGACGTAAACGCGCCTTTTGATTTTGATTTTTTTAGGCAAAGATATTAAGAGCATACAGCCAAGCGTTTCACGCCGCCCTGATAATATATCAGGTTTTCAAATAAGAGTGCGTTCAAAAACCGAACGCGTTGTGAATAATAGCACATAAATAAAAACAAAGTAACGGTATTGCATATTGAACTTAAGGTGTTAGGTAAAGAACACAATTTAGGTTGATTTAGGT
Organism: Pandemis cinnamomeana; assembly: GCA_932294345.1. Taxonomy (NCBI): domain Eukaryota; kingdom Metazoa; phylum Arthropoda; class Insecta; order Lepidoptera; family Tortricidae; genus Pandemis; species Pandemis cinnamomeana. The sequence continues at coordinate 1,994,997 of OW028724.1, read as the reverse complement.
TTGACGAAAATGTCTTCGTTGAAAAATACCTGTACAGCATGTAATTATTTTATTAATGTTTTTTCACAATTGACACAGTTTTCCGGCTTTATGTCTTATGTACATTCGTATCTATCTATTTTCTCCGTAGTATTATTTTGTTTGTTATTATTACCAACTACTTATACCGAGGAAAGCTGATTTTCTTGAGTTCCGCTATTTTGTGCGTAATCACCTCAAAAATTAAATTTCAAGAAAACTGAGAAATTATATTTACCTGTATTAAATTGGAAGTATTATTTAGCAATTTTAAAAGGTTACACTTCATTGGTTTTTATTGTATAGGTGTATGAAGTTAATTAATTTTAAACACAAAACCCTCTTTTTTGCGCCTCTGGGTGAGATTAAAAAAAAATGCTAAAACAGGTATTTCCTTATTTTTATTACTAAGTATTTATTCTGAGTTTCATGACTCTAGAACAATCTAATTTTATTTTTTCATACAAACTTTAACCCCCCTTTTCACCCCCTTTTTCCAAAAAATTCCAAAATTTCTGTAGCCTATATCCTATTCTGAATTTATTGAAATAGATTTGTGAACATTTCAACAATATCCGTTCAGTAGTTTTTACGTGATGCTCAGTCAAACAAACAAACAAACAAACAAAAATTTTAAAAATGGTTTTAATATGTTCAGTTACCGATTTTAAGTCACCCTGGATAGTTTTTTTTTTTTAATCTTCAATGTACAGATTTTTTGGTCTCAACGATTTTATTATATGTATAGATAGTTTCTTTATTTAAAAAAGCTAAGTAGGTACAGTTTTAGTTACATCACTATTAATTTCGCCGAACTATGACGCTTATTGGCGAATACTGCGCTCACTTTAACGATATTTTGTACCCTGATTAATTTAAAAAAAAAAAAATCTATTCTAACTTCTAACCAAATAATACATAAATGTTTACCTTACGACTAACAATTCATTTACTAATCCGTTTTAATTCATATTTTGCGACTCAATTTTTTCTGGCAGAAGCTTTTTTAATTTATTTTCTTGGTTTAAGTACGTAATTACAGATTATTAACACTTATTATCATTCTACAAATTATTTACCTACAGTACAGGGGCCTTATATACTACGTATAAAAACACCAACTTTTCACAATAAAATTCTGACATGTTCGTAGCGCAGGCGTAAACGCGCCCTTTGATTTTGCTTTTTATAGGCAAAGGTACTAAGAGCATTATGTCAGCCAAGCGTTTCACGCCGCCCTCATAATAATAATAATATCAGGTTTTCAAATAAGAGTGCGTTCAAAAACCGAACGCGTTGTGAATAATGGCGCAATAAATAAAAACAAAAGTAACGGTATTGCATATTGAACTTTAGGTGTTAGGTAAAGAACACAATTTAGGACGCCAATTTAGGTTTGTCAAAAATCTCTTCGTTGAAAAAATGCCTGTACAGCATGTAATTATTACATTAATGTTTTTTCACAATTGACACGCTTTTCCGGCTATATGTCTTATGTACATTTGTATCTATCTATTTTCTTCGTAGTATTACTTTGTTTGTAACTATTACCAACTGCTTATACCGAGGAAAGCTGATTTTCTGGAGTTCCGCTATTTTGTGCATAATCACCTCAAAAATCAAATTTCAAAAAAACTGAGAAATTATATTTACCTGTGTTAAATTGGAAGTATTATATAGCAACTTTAAAAGGTTACACTTCATTGGTTTTTATTATATAGGCGTATGAAGTTAATTAATTTTAAACACAAAACCCTCTTTTTTGCGTCTCTGGATGAGATTAAAAAAAAATGCTAAAACAGGTATTTCTTTATTTTTATTACTAAGTATTTATTCTGAGTTTCATGATTCTAGAATAATCTAATTTTCTTTTTTCATACAAACTTTAACCCCCCTTTTCATCCCCTTTTTCCAAAATTTTCCAAAATTTCTGTAGCCTATATCCTATTCTGAATTTATTGAAACCGATTTGTGAACATTTCATCAATATCCGTTCAGTAGTTTTTACGTGATGCTCAGTCAAACAAACAAACAAACAAACAAACAAAAATTTTAAAAATGGTTTTAATATGTTCAGTTACCGATTTTAAGTCACCCTGGTCGGTTTTTTTTTTTTAATCTTCAATGTACAGATTTTTTGGTCTCAACGATTTTATTATATGTATAGATGTACAATGTAACAATGAAATTTGTAATTGCGTCGAACAGACACACCATTCAAACAAGTGACGCTTGGCGACAAAAAATCGCATAGTAACAAGGTCACGTGACAGTTAGTAACAAATAGAAAAATTCGAAGGCTTACCCACCTGCTATGGGTGTAGGGGTATAGCACGCGTCACGGAATGACGAGGATCCGGGTTCGATTCCCGGCCATAGCTTTAGGTACTTTTCGGATTTTCTATGTTTTCTAATTTTCATTGTCGTTTAGATTTTTTTTTGTCAAAAAGCGTAACATGAATATTATTATATCGAAATAGCATTTATTTATAAATTTATATGTAGTCGATATTTTTAAGGAATCGATTGATGTTAGTACTAAAATATAATCTATAATAGTTGAATTGATCGTGATGCCACAATGAATTCTCACCTCTAGAGTTGTCAATGTAAATGTCAGCCATACCTTCCTTATTGAAACAGACTATAGAGTAACTACTTCTTTTCTTCAAGCGTCGACAATTTATCTAAAGCCTTTGCATTACTGCGAGCGTGGTATGGCGTTTGCATTACGAAATTAAGGTGCTTCGTACGAATAAAGTACAAGTCGGAACCTCGGACAAAACTAAAAGTTGGGACAGAGTTCAGTGAATGTCAAACAGTAGGCTTATTACCTAACTTGCTCGCAATCGCCATCGTGTTCATTTTGACAGTTCTTGTATGAATGTGACAGCTAGCTGATTCCGATGCCAATTGCCAGCCCATGAGCTGTCAAAATGAACATGATGGCGATTGCGAGCGAGTTAGGTAATAAGCCTACAGGTCGATGTAAACTACGCCTTGCCGCGTGCCAAGTTTGCTTGGTGAACAGTGGCGTAACTATAACGTCTGGGGCCCGCGGCAAATTCGTCAGATGGGGTTCCTTCCTCAATATCCACCAAGCAAACTCACCAAGCAATTCCACCAAGTGAGATAGAGGTCAATCACTGGTCAGTTTGTAGTAAAAAAATATATAAAGAAGTGCATCATCGTCCCTTCTGCGCTTTAAACCAAGCCAGTTCGGGGCCCCTTAGAGCTGGGGGCCCCTGGCATTATGCCACCACTGCCACCCTATAGTTACGCCACGGTGAGATTGATAGAAGAGTAGTTTTCTTACACGGCTGTAGGTCCAAGTGACTCGCTGACGCTCGAAATAAAAAAACTTTTTTCGTCGTAAGTAAAATTTATTTTCTTGAAACGCTGTCAAATTTTCTAGTCTCGTTTCGGATATGCCAGCCACGCCCGCATTATGACAAAGGTTCAAGTGTCGTATAAAACATGTTCCTGAAATAAATTTTACTCAAGGTTTGTGGGTTGTTTTCAAAATGTAGTTTTATTTGTAATGTTTTATGTGAAATCTTTATTAAAAATAAAAGAATACGTAAAAGTCAGTTATTTATTATGCTATTTTTTATTAAAATTAAATAATGAACTAACTGTGTTAAACAAAGCTTTTAATGTTTAATTAAAGTGGTTTATTTATTTATCTAGTTCTTTTATTTTACAAATATCACCATAATCACCCGATTCTTGATCTAATGACATCAGACATAATCGTCTCATACCCAGTCTATGTACCGTCCCAAACCTGCGCAAGAGTCTCAGAATAAGCAGGCTTTGGCTATAGTTCCCACGCCCAGTGCGGATTAGAAACTTTACCCACACAATTGAATTACGCCACAGGTGTATGCAGTCTCCGCACAATGTTTTCCCTGAAAAGTTCATGAAAAATTCACTCTCAACTCACTTCAATCGCACATAACTTCCGAAAAACTCAAGAGGTGCAAGCCAGGGATCGAACCCACCACGGTCCTCTGCTTGAGAGGCCGTAGTCAAACCACTGGGTTACCACGGATTTTTTAAACCAGAAGATTGCAGCTTTTCTTTCTAAAATTAAACATACACATGCATACACATACACAAATCACATCTATATCTCTTCCATGGTAGACAGAGCCTGAGGTAACAAGACCTAAAGGCCACGTTAAGCATGATTGTAGGCGTATAGGTGGAGGGGAATCACAAGAGTGATGGGTTGCTAGCCGCATCGTCTATAACATGATTCTTAAGAATTTTGCCCATTCCTTGGGCTTTTACCATCTGCGCGGGACGAGAAGCAACTAGTGCATTCTATGTTTTTACTTTGCTCCCTGACCAGCATGGAAGTAAACTGTAGCTACCAATACCAGTCATTGCATGTGTAAGATGTAATATTAAAACAACATAATTAAATATTCTAAAGATTTATTGTCATTATGCTGATATTTACAAAACAAGTTTTATAACTTACGACTAAATATTGCTCAGTACATGGCAGTGGAAAATAATTCAGTCCCAGTAAAAAACAAATTGGAAGCTCATAACACGTCGTCCCTCTCACCCTAATGATAAACGCTATTGGTGTGAGCGAGATGACATGACTCGAATTTTGAATTTGGGAAATAACCACATGTATTTCGACTGCAGAAAATAATAACTTAAAAGCTAATACCATTATTGATCTACAGATGGTAACACTGTTTAAAATATGAGCCGTTACTGTGAATATGAGACTAGTTTATTGTCGATAGAGGCCGCTAGAGGCGCTACCCACAGCAACAAACAATCTCATTCAAGTCAAGTCTAGTGTGCTTCCTGTGTTAAATTGAAAAAAAGATGAGAAGACAACAAATTTAAACTTCATTTGTGACAATTAGATTACATTCTAGGTAAAAAAAAATCGCTGAGCTGAAAGTGATAAAAATGTGTGTATTGCTACAAAGAGGAAGAACTACGTATGAGTCCAAACATGTCGATACTAGACTTTTATATGCGAGTTATCTGTTCGTTTAACTAAGACTAATTAGAGCTGTAAATGCAACTTAAAACTTCAAGTACCAATTTTGAGTGAAGTGTCTTCAAATATAAGACATCTTACTTCAAAATGTCACGAGCATTTAGCTCCAGATTTTAAGGTACAGGTGGATTCACAAGAACTGGCACGAATGGTTTGAATGAGCTAATGATAATGTCTATGAGTGCGTCAAAAATACCATTAATTATGTACAGGTTAATTTAATGAGTGAAATACTATCATGTTTTTCGCCCTTTTTGTGGGTAGCGGCGGCAGTGTGAAAACAGGATATATATGAAATAAAAACTGCATGATAGTAAAATATTTGTTTACCTTTCCACCATGGTTTACCAGCATAGTCCTTAATGTGCTGCAGTTAGGACTGCAAGTAAGTGACGTAGACTACTCATCTGTTTCTTACTGTTTGTTCTAGAAAGAGATGGGTAATCTGTCTTGCGCGCGACTGAGCTCTAGTGCGCTCTCGTCCTATTATAAGAAGGGCACTCACTACAAGGGACTACCTTCGTTCAATCTATACATGCCATCTCCTGTATCAACCTATACTACTATACTTAATACATTGACTTACAATAAACAACTAGACTCTCAGTCGCTAACAAAGGTTACTCAAGAAACGTCCGAGTTGCTTTGTCTATGTGTTGTGTGTGTCAACACATCGACTTAGTAGCCCCAATAGTTGACACCTTATTTCGTGGCAGTAATCAATGACGTAGGATCGTGAGAAGTAATGACACGACGCCACGCGCTGGAAACCTGCCTGTCTCTTTTGTTCTCAATAGTAAGATTACGGTGCAAAAGAGACATATACATTGTTATCAAAGCGCGGTCGAAACACAACTGAACAAAAACTCTGAACAATAGACGCGTGTTCAGACTTTTGCTTCGGACAGTTTTTGAGCGTGATTGGGAGTCTAATTGGTTATTGTACGTCAATGACTTAATATAATTGACTAAAAGCTTATTGATTTTCTAAGAATACCAACCGTCATTAACTCTTAACCTTGGCCTCCGGTTTCTTTGGAGTGGGACTAGGGCACTGGCACCACGGAGTGACTTTCTCATCGCACAACAGTTCTACATTGAGCACGGTGACAGGCAAGCCGTCTACGGTGACGTTGTGACGGCTCCACACTTTGTAGGCCACGTCGTGGAGGCCTGTCTTGGTGTCCCGCCGTCGGGTCACCTCCCGCTGGTTGTAGCACTTGCGGTGGTCGCGGCGGCGGTAAGTTTTATCATGGACGTGCCTGGAAGAGTTTACGGTAGGTTCAGGCAGAGTAAAAATAGAGGGTGTAAACAGGTCACACTAGTACGGTAGAAAGTATGGTAGAAAAATAAGGCTTAATTTGGTTGACTGTGGGACCAAAGTGGACAAGAGCCGCAGAAGACAGATTCGAATGTGTTCGAGTTTTTAAGAGAATATAAGAATGGTCTAAGGTCAAATGATACGGGAAAATATGAGACAACATGATGATGTGATGAGTGTACAGCCGGGGAAATTACGGGCACAAGAGGCATTTCGTCTTAGTCCTCTAGGTTGGCAACGCATCTGAAATCCCTCCGGGGTTGCGGGTGTCTATGGGCAGTGGTGATCACTTACCATCAGGTGACCCACTTGTTCGTTTGCCTTCCTATTCATATAAAAAAAAAAAAAACAAGGATTTTGCATCAGTTAGGATCACAAATTTCTTCATAAAATGCACTGAGACTAAAACATCAAAATAGAATACGGTCTTTCACACATTTTTGTATTCATTACACACATTGAAAAAGTATTAAAGATTCATCAGAAACATGATGGCGGCAAGTTACTAGAAGACAAATACATGAGTAACTCATAAAATTTAATAGGATCAAGAAAAAATAAATTTAAACTACATACTTAAAAGTATCTTCTGTGCCCGTTGTGATACCGGTTGGCCTCTGCACTTGCAGCCCTGCGTCTTTCAGTCTCACATAGAACTCATCATCTTCAAGGCCCCAGCCCCAATAGTTATTCGACATTCCCTTCACCAGCTGGTAATGTTCATTCTTAATCAACAATATCCCTCCAATAAAAGTCGCATAGTGATAATTTGGATGTGTCTGCGGAGACGATATGTGAACTGGATTAGTTTCAGGATATGTGTACTTTAAGTCGTTGTTCATTGGTAATAAGTCAACATCGTGCATAGCTATGTAGTCATAGTCATCTCGTGTTTGTAAAAATCCAACATTGATTAACGATGCTCTATTGAAACGATTGCTGTCTTTCTGCTGGATAACGAATATGTGGAACGGTATTCCCTGCTTGTTCAAAAAGTTGTGCATGTGAGGTACGAACTCTAGGAGCTCCTCAAAACGATCTCTGAATGGTACTATTATGGCTAATCTTTTTTTTGGAGTCAAACTTGTGATATGTTTTTTTACAGGCTTAGGTAGCGCCGGGCGGTCTGTGAAAGAAAATTATGGTTGCTTAGTATTTAAGACACAATATTAAATCATGTTTAATGCCACTTACTTACCGCTTTGGATTGGTATTGAAGCTAAATAACATCCCATGATAAAGGTTAGTCCCAAACATATAATTAGACATTTTGAGCCACTTATTCGATAACCCATTAAAGTAACACCTTTATACATTGACTAGTAGTTACAGTGTAAGCTTAGTAAGCATAATGTGGCAAAACTGTTATGGTTTCATTGAAAAAAATGTAAATAATGAATCTAATTCTAATCATCAAGAATTTGAAACACCCATGTCATGCATTGGTGTTTTTCAATGAGCACGGTGCGATACGGTGCCTGCTGTCAAAAGAATAAACAGTTTGTAAAATTATTTAAGCTGTCACTTAAATATTAGTATCAACTTACTCAAAAACCTTAACTGACAATTGATAAATATAAATAATAATAAAAAGGCACACATGTTTGTGGAAAAAAGATAATCTAACTCAGTTCTGTAAACTTACTTAAGTTTTGTAAAAACGTCTAATTAAACAGGGTTGACGTTAGGTCTTGTGTTTATGAAGACTGCTGGCAAGATAAATACTTCTGATAACAAATAAACTAACAACGCATAAATTCCAAAATAAACAGATTTCAGTGAATTTTGTGTACTAAAATTTTTTACTTCATCTGAAATCCTAAGAGTTTGGTACAGAAACTTACAACGGTTCATCCATATCGGTTAAATTAGTTTGTCAAACGTCAAGAGATGGCAGCACTTGTTCTAAATTAACAACTTCGTTGACGACCGTAACTTACAAACAGAGGCCTATGGCGTACGGAACATATAAATACAAATGGTGACTTATAATAAGTAACAAAAAACAACTTTTTGTGACTTAATTTACATTAAAACTGCATTTCCCAACCGCACCGGGAACGCGTGGGAATTACAGCCCAAGCTCATTCTGAAAGCTGGCTCGTGCACTACTGGACCAGTACTATTTAGTGAAAAGCATTAAGTACCTATATAAGTATTTGAAAATAAGAAGATGTAATGATCAAAGTAGGATACTCTAATCGTCTTAGAAAAACCAGATTGCTATTAAGTATTGTATTTAGCTAACAAAATGGTGGAAACAACCTATGGAAACAGTTTGTAATATCCAGAATAATCGAGTTCAAATTTGATCCTCTTTTCATCAGTTAATGAAACATGCTTGAAAGGTAGGTAGTTATTTAGCAACTGAAACAGACATAGAAAGCAGTTGAAAGAGTAGTTCCATTAAATGCCGGGAACGGACCGGCAACCCTCATGGGTATGGCCGTCAAAAGTTGTACCTTAACGCACTGGAACATGTAACACACAACGTAACACACGTAACACACAACGTAACACACATAACACACATCGTAACACACGTAACACACAGCATAACACACATAACGCACATGAATAAACACACTCGAAAAACACACTGGAAGAAAGTTCCAATATTGGCTTTTTTTCCAACGAAAAGTATTAAATTAAACCGACTAATGTACCCAAGACTCGATGTGCGTTATTTGACATAATAGCTATGGTGTTGCCCTAGCAAGTAAAACGACATGGGGTTCCCTTAAAAAGAAGGAAAAAAATCCTAACATTAAAAACCTAAGTGTGTTACGATTGGAAAATTGTGTGGACTTAGGTTTTGAAACTCAGGGGTGCTATGTCGGAAACCTCCCCGAGAGCTCTAGCGTTACAGTTCCCTTCTATCAGGGACTTTGGTCCCATGGGGGGGGAAGGGTAACGCTTAGGCCGGTGCACCCTGGGCAACAACGGCTGATTAAACCCCTCGGGGATTAGTTAGCTGGTGGCAAATATCCGACCTGGGGGGGTGGGGGGGTAGGGCGGGGCGAAGTATTATGTCTATGTATGTATATTTTGGCGAGGGCCGGGGCGAAAGCCCCTTTTTATCAAGGGAGGGATCAAGTTTAGGTGGGGGAAGGCGGGCGGTAGCTGACGGGAAGCTGCTCTGCATCTGCGGCCGAGTAGCCACTGGTGCAGGTCGGGGGGCCAGTGCCAGATGGTGAAAGGAGGCGTAGCTCTGCACCAGGCCTGAAGGCACCAAACGCCTTTTGGGGGGGAAGGGGAGCCTTGGGGAGACGAGGGACAGAAGCGTTGGGTACTGTCGGGCCGAGCTGAGCTGCCTACTGAGTAGCCCCTCCCGCCGAGCTGGTCACTCGGCCTGGAGCTGGCGAAAAGTAGGTATTGCTTTGCGGTTAATTACCGGCAGGCCTTTCGTTCTCTGAGGGGGGGGAGCCTAGGGGGGGACGGGGCGTGCGGTAGCTGCCAGGGAGCTGCTCTGCATCTGCGGCCGAGTAGCCACTGGTGCCGTGGGACGGTGCCAGGAGGTTGAAAGGTAGCGCAGCTCTGCACCAAACCTGGAGGCGCCAAACGCCTCGTACGGGGAGGGACGGGGGCGAGTCCAACCTTGTACCTGCTGTTCGCCCCGGGCGGGGAACGGAAGGGCGAGCCTCATGCTGGCGGCGGGCGAAAGCCTGCCGTCGAAGCGGTGCGTTCCGCAAGGGACGCGATCGCGGAGCGGAGTGACCTCGGTCATTTTCGGTCGGCACGTAACCTGGTCCGTAGGGCCGGGACCGTGGGCCGCCTCGTCTTTATCAAGATAAGGGGGCCGCGAGGAGAAAACCTCTATAAAAATCCAGAGGAGCGACGTGACCTCGGTCACGGTCGGACGCCACGTAAACCTGGTCCGCAGGGCCGGGACCGTGGGCCGCCTCGTCTTTTTCAAGATAGGGGGGCCGCGAGGAGTAAACCTCTATAAAAATCAACAGGGCGGCGTGATCTCGGTCATGTCGGCCGTCACGTAACCCCGGCCCGCTGGCGCTGGGAACGTGGGCCGCTGAGGGGGCTACGAGGAGTCAACCTCTTTAAAAAAACAGACGGTCACCGGCGGGGGAGGGCGGGGAATCCGGAACCCGCATTCAACGGTGCCGTCGCCACCTGCCCCATCCCGGGGCGGCCAGTGGACGTTGCGGTGGTCACGGTGTTCGCCCGCAACGCCCGCAGTTCAAGGCCTGGAGGGAACGTGTGTGTTTTTAGACGGTAGGCCTCTCCCCTCCTTCCATAGGGAAGGCAGCGGCGGGATGGAGAACCCGTCATACCTCCGTTCGTGCTGCCCCGAGCGCGGAGATGCATAAGGCGCATTTTCCACACGTTAAAAAAAAAAAAAAAAGGTTTTGAAACTCAATTTTGATATCAACATATTAAGTTGCATGAATGTTTGTTTCATCAGTTTAAAGATCTTTAATCGAAGATTAAGCTATGAGTCATTTTATATATCAAAAATGTTTTCCCTCAAAATTATGAGAATTATTTTGATGTAAAGGGGAGGGCAAATGCACGATTTTTGACTGCCTTACTAACTTTTGATCAGATTGCTGCGGCAACCACGATTGTTTACAAGATTTTTATTATTTCGACACATAAAGCAATGAGCAAGCTAAAAGTACCCCATAGTTTTGTGATAATCTAAAGAACCATTTATTTTTAAGAAAATATAACATAATGCTTCATTTAAAAAGTACAACTTTTCGCGGCCATACCCTCATGGGGTTGCTGGTTCTTATGGGTAGCAGTGATCGCTTACTCAGTTTGGCCCGCTTGCTCGTTTGCCTCCCTCTTTCCATAAAAAAAGTAATATTTCGTTAAAATTAAGTAGCATTCGTAAAACTTACGTGTTACTTAAGTGTTTGTCAATTGTATTTTGTCTTGTTTATTTTGCACAATAAAGAGTTTACATACATACATACATACTTACGGAACCACCGTTTGCTTGTCTACGAGTTCTACGACACGTTCGTGAATGTTTATTTACAGCAGCTATCGATAAAAAAATTGCACATCACTAGCACTAACAAAAATGGCGGGAAGTATACCCCATTAGGCCTTGCGTCACAGGTTAAATAATCACGAAAGTTTCGACCAGCGAATATATGGCTAGGAAGACATTAATTACTCCGTGATCGAGTCGGCCCGTGTTATTAGCTAAATTTGTTTGAATAGCTAATTAAACGTTCCAAAATGGCTACTCGACACGCCATGGAGGTTAGGTCAGTGTTGGCTTTTAAAAACTGTGACAATATTTTTCAAAAATAATTTACAACGCAATAAAAATTGGAATCGTAATTTTGTGATGTTATCATGTCGTGTTACGATTTTTTGTTATCTACTCTTACCTATATTATTCATATTTATGAATAGGTACGAAAGTTTGTGAGTAGGTATGGATGTTTGTTACTGCTTCACGTCAGAATGGCGGAACAGATTTGGCTGAAATTTGTACAGACTATAGAGCCTGTGATAACACTTTTTATCCCGGGAAATTGCGTAGTTTATAGGCCATAAACAAATTATTTGCAGACAAAGACGCGGGCAACAGCTAGAATACTCATGCACTTATGATTATGACGTAATTATTCACTTTTCTCTCTTGCTCTAACAGCTCGCTTTATTTTGCTTCATAATTATTATCTGTGAACAAAATTGAGTCTACTCATTGTTGCATGCTTACCCAAGCCGAATGTGGCGCACTGTAAATAATTAATATACCATCTTGTATGTAGTTACCCATTTTCTGCAATAAACATTCTTATTCTTATTCTTATTCTTATTCTTATTCTCTTGCATTAACATGGTATAATAAGAGAATTTCCTACACCGCTGCATCTAAGTCGTGACTGTTAATGGGAATGATGAAGCACAAAGATCTTTACTTAATAAGAGCATTTGCAGTCTGTCTGAACCTACTGTGACTACTTACACTATAGACCGACTGGTTTAATGAGTCCTCGCCCGTGCGGTGCAGGGGCTCGGGGTGGGACGACCGCGGGGTCCGAGAGAGGTGCGGGCAGCAGGTGCACTACCCGCCCGCACCTCTCTCGGTCCCCTTTGTCGTCCTACCCCAGGGCTCTGCGCCGCACGGGCGAGGTCTCATTCAAGCGGTTGGTCTATAATATGCTATCGATACTACAGAAAATGGCAAATTTTAGTTTAATCTGAACACGAGAAGCTGCTTAAACTAAACTACAAAGTTGGTAGGTAACTACGTGGTAAAAACTTACAAAGTTCTATTTGCTTTATATCTAAACTGTGCCGAAAAATTTCTAACTTTCCCCAAAAGTGCTTAACTTGGCAACACTGTCGGTTAGTTGGCGCTTTGGCGGCCATTGTTTTCGTTGCGTTAATGATTTCGGTTTAGTTTTGTATTTAATTGTCACCGGTGGAATTGTTAATAAGGGTAGCTTGTACGTATATTTGATTAATGCTGGGTAATTTGCGCTTAAACATAAGAGATTAAGGAGCCGATTTATATTTTTCTTTTGCGTTATTTTTTGGGCTGAGCGACCAAGCAGAACTAGGTACTAGGATTATTGGTACTATCAAACAAATTTCTGACCCAGCATAGTACGTTCCGGAGTAAACGTCTCAAGGGTTTTCTGCCAATTTAAATGCAACGTCACTATGACATTTATTGTCAAAAGGTTCCATAATGTATGAAATTCAATTTGTTTGATAGTAGCTATAGGAGATATTCTACCTAGCTCTTAATCTGATCCGGTGTTACAGGTGTCCATGACTGGTGGGACTCACATGCCATCAGATGACCACTTCCTTGTTTGCAACAAGTGCATTTCGTAAGAACAAGATTATCGACATATTTTTTCAGTGGCACAAAATAAACGTTTGCGAGCAAAATCCCTTTAAAAACATTTTTACAGTGTTGTCAGCCCCAAACTCCTATCCTACCACAAGGTCCGCAAAAACAGTTTCAAAAGAGCGTCATTTGGCTATGAGAACAGTTTTGTTGTCAATAGATGCCGCTAAAGGCGCTGCCAATTTGCTCATAGTCACTGAAATATTAACGCTGAAGCGTTCAAGATGTTTTTGCCTCAAAAACTTAGATCACAGGCTTAGAAAGTTACGTTAAATAATCCACGACGTGACGCAAACTCAGCGAAGGAACATAGTACACTCACTAGCACACAAGCAAAGATGAAAGCTTATAACTAGAAAGCAATGTTAATTGCAACAAAATCCCAATTACTAAATCACGCTTTATTAAACTTAAAAACGCAATGAATAAAAATTATCAACAATTAAATACGAGCGCCGCTCACGGCATCGTATGTCAACAATAAATATCAATTTACACACACTAAGGCACAATGCAACACAATTAATTAACTAAACTTTTTATAATCACCTAATTACAAGGTTTGGCTGAACGGCCGTGGAGCCAGCGGCTAAAAAAAACAAATGCGTTCCGTTTTACTCGGCAATACATCAACGTCTGTGGTTTCAAGATAAGTTCACTAAATACGTACTTTCAGCGTTGAGTTACGTCTTAGTTATAAGTAATTAAGAATGGAGTTAGACCTCGTGCCCTGGCATTTCGTATGTTTATTTTTCCAACTGTAATTGTGGGTTTGGAGCTCCGAGTTAACAAACAGGAACATGTCAAGGGATGTTAGTTATTTATGAATCGCCCGCGGTCTCCATTTTTAACGAGTGTTCGTTATTATCGGGATATTTACCTGTGTATTAACGGTTGAGGGCTTTTAATGTGTGCTTAAAAAGAGTCAATGTGAAACTTTAAACTGCTTAGATCTATAACAGGTGCAATTAGCCTTTAACATCGGAAACTTTTAAATTGCATTAAATTTATGTCAATGTCCTTCTGTTAGTTAAACTGACTTGTTTTTTGTGACCCATTATTATAATGTTTACTTTATAAACCGGTTTCATTAAAATTATTCGATTAAAACTTTTATTGGTAGTTTACTATCATTTTTAAGTTACTGCGGTCCTCTTTGGATTGTGAAACCCACTATAAGAAATCCTGATGTTAAATAGTTTTTTTTTAATATTAATAGGTGAAGTTTTTCTTTAAAATTTTACCATTGCACGAATCATAGAACACGTTCCTCCGTGTCCCACTCTTTTCTTAACGCGGAACGACAAGATGCGAACTTCGTATTTGTAACTTCAAAGCGTAAAGCTGAGATTACGGCGCATCTGCTGTTAACCGTGTTTAAGGAGACACTGCTGGAGGACTTCCTTTCATGTTGGCTGAATGGTCCAGTACCCGTGGTCAAAAATAAATTAAAAAAAACTTTCGTTCGTAAGTTGTGTAATTAAATTACAATACTTATATTCACGATGACAATCACATTTCATTCCTGAAAAGTAAATTATAATGAAGCAATTTACTGTAGTTTTTAGAGGCAGCTAATTGCAGTCCACTCCCTTCTTCAGTGACAGCTTGTCATGTAGTTAAGTAGGTACTAAGCCGTTAGGTAAGAGTAGTAAATGACTGCGCACGGCAAAATGTTGAATCTTTTATATAATTAAGTACCCACTACTGTCGGGTCTTTTCACTGCATAACCTCCTATTGCCGTAGCTGTATCTTTATTTTTGGAATTGTGTATCTATCAAAAGATTTCACAGAGATACGCGTATAAAATATTATAAGTTTTTTAAAATATTAATATCCCGTTTTTTTTAATAAAAGAGAATATCTTTTAATGAGTATCGTCTCGTCCATCACTAGTATTGTCTATGCTAATTTTTTTTCTAATCACGTCTCGGCACGAGCCGCGAAGCCATTGTGCCTCGCGTGGTGTTGCCAGTAATTACGACGGACAAAGGTTAATGATGTCTGCGCCCCCTAGTGGCGGAGATAAGGAATTTGACCGTGTTTTGAGACATTTTGAGGTTATTTAGTGGGTTGAAAGTAAGCGTCGTTGTTATTTGTCTGTAATTATGGCTTGACCACGCAACAATTTCAAACAGTAGTCGATTTTGTCATGAGCATTTTAGTAATGGATGAGGACTACCCTAGAAGCATCCTAGGAGACTAAAGTAGAAGTGGTAATCCGGGAGATACTTAATTATTATAATTATTAAAAAAAACCCAACTGCGTCAATTTTTATAATTTTGATAAGCCCGGTGTCACTCTCACGATTAAGACGAATCTAATGATACTTTTCAAGCTCAAATGCGACAAGCCGTTTATGCGAGAGCGTGCCAAAGAAATCCACATACGTACATACATAGACTCGAAAAACATAACCCTCCTTCTGTCGCAGTCGGGTAAAATAAAGCTGTTTTCAGAAATTTTTGCAGCTACTACAAGCCAACCAACTGTTTTTTTTCTTATATAAGAGGAGGCAAACGAGCAGACGGTCACCTGATGGAAAGTGATCACCATCAGGGACACCTGCAAGACGTGGGGAATCACAGGTGCGTTGACGCGCGTTCATGATTAAAATATTAATAACTTAACTGAAGATTGAAATATGAAATACATAATGTTTTCCTAGATAACAATTAAAGGTACAAAACCATTTTATAATAGGATATGTTATGATTTGAACAGTGCCTCTTTTCCTATACTGCATTCCATGTAGCATTACACTACTTAGCTATAAATGTGTTTATATATGGAATGTTGTAAAGTAAATTGTCAGATTTGTACCCACTTGTTTCACAATAATTGGAAAGAACTTTAGACTTTTGTAAATCAAGTTCGTCATAATAGAAGATATTATAAACAAATCAGTTTACTATGAACTATTGAATCGTTTAATCACTTTGGAACCTTCTCGAAAAAAATGACATAATGGCATCGAAGTGTTTGACAAAATAATACTTATGACATTTGACTGTCACAACGTTCTACGTTTGGGTTGATTCAAATCGATCAATACCGACAAAATCCAATTCAAAATAAGAATTAAATTAATTAAACGTAAATCAGAACAATAATGAATCCCTTCCCTTATAAAGGAGCAACCTCAATCTGCAGGGCCCTTAATAATTATAGTGACGTACCAATATCGATACCCATATCGATAGTTAATTAATTAGCCTGGAATCGGACCGCCCGCGTCGCCCACCCGCAGCCATTGTTTCGCGACACTTTTATGATTGATTCCGCTAGTGAGGGGCGTCAGCGTCGATGGAATTTTCGATAAAATAATAATAAGGCAAAATGGGGGTTTATTGGAAAAGAAAAACAAATCATAATAAAACAGTCACAACTTAAAAATAACGCAGAGATACTAAAACTAAAACTACTACTAATTATAAAACAAATGGTTATAAAACTATAAATAAAAAAGTTGCCCCAAATCACTGCCCGGTGGCATGGTGCCCAGAAGGCTGGCAGCATTGCCGCGTTGGATGGCAATGCTTACCCTTTGTGCTAAAAAGAAACCAGCCCTCTGGTCACCCGATGCTTCATTTATTTTGGTCGACAACGATCCATACAGCTCGTGCGCACTTGGCCCCCACGGACCCATGGTTTCTACCCCAAACGGCACAAACATGTAAGCACTGCTAATGCCCGCATATTTGCGCCGCTTGAGGGATTCCGCAGAGTCCGCTGCGACACCAGCCCTGTTCTCTGTAGATGGAAGATGGGACGGCGCGAATGTGTCGACGCAAGTGGCGTCCTAAACCAAAGGCCGTCCCAAAATCAATTTTTGCGAAGCTCATTCTTCATTAGTTGGTGACTGAGCTGATTTGCTAGCTACAGCTTTCCTTAGGCTAAAGCTGGATCTGACATAAAACAGAGCGGAGTGCAAAAAGAAAAACTGCTAACTAGACACTGGACTACTCTCGTATTAATACCTATAAGACAACAGAACTGTCCGATTGTTTTGGATCTATCCGAGACTAGATATAATTAGTAGTTCTTCCATGCTGGTCTGGGAGCAAAGAAAAAACATAGAATATACCAGTTGCTTCTCTTCCCGCGCAGATGGTAAAATCCCATCGAGGGATTGGGCGAAATCATGTTATAGGCGATGAGGCTAGCAAACTATCACTATTTTGATTCCATTTTCCACCTATACGCCCACAATCTTGCTAAATGTGGCCTGTAGGTACCTGTTACCTTAGGACCTGTCTACCCTGTAAGGGATAAAGACGTGATTTGTGTGTGTGTATGTGTATGTATGCATATTTAACGATTTTGACATAATATTTCACACGTTTTCCGTCAAAAATAGTCGGTTCTGGTTAAAGTAACTTACTTAGTTAGTGCGACTCACGCTAATAATCATACAAAATAGTCAGCGATCGGATAACCAAAAAGAAACATCGACACAACCATCGATATCGATGTTCTCACAGCTCTAGAGCTATTAATTCCCTGCTGTTTTGTCCGTAATGTATGTTTTTGAGTTCATTACTACTCCGGGGGTGGCGTCAAGCGCGAACGAAGACGCAGGTCATTGCTAGCGCATTAAGTTCTTGTTTCATACTGGGCATTGGAAAAAAGTTGACTGTTAGCACCACAAACATACCTACAGATTTAGAGGTAAAAATAACTTAACTTCAAAGGAGTTCTTACTCAGAGGCATTTGTTTTGCTTCAACTTTGCGTTCCTTACTTTACTTTTATGAACGAAGCATTCATCTGTCAGTATTCCACGCGAGCCATACAATTTTCTGGGATTAAAAAAGTATACATACATATACACAAATCACGTGTTCATCCCTTACGGGGTAGACAGAGCCTAAGGTGACAATACCTGAAGACCACGTTTAGCATGATTGTGGGCGTATAGATGGAAAGGAATCAATATAGTGATGGGTTGCTAGCCGCATCGCCTATAACATGATTCCTAAGATTTTCGCCCATTCCCTCGATGGGCTTTTACCATCTGCGCGGGAAGAGAAGCAACTGGTACATTCTATGTTTTTTCTTCACTCCCAGACCAGCGTGGAAGAAAAGAAGATTAAAAGTATTCCATGTTTTATGTTAGTTAAAAACTATCTTATATAGCTTCTATGTAGCTATAATAGCTTCCATGCTGGTCTGGGAGTAAAGAAAAACAATATAATGTAGGTACCAGTTGCTTCTCCTCCCGCGCGTACGGTAAAACATCGAGGGAATGGGTGAAATTCTCAGGAACCCCATCACTATTTTGATTCCCATTACCACCTACGAGTATAAGCACACAACCACGCTATAAGCGTGGCATTTAGGTGTTGTTACCCTAGCCCCTGCATGATTATAATTATGCACCTAGGTACATATTTATGTACCAGTTGCTTCTCCTCCCGCGCAGATGGTAAAAGTCCATCGAGGAAATGGGCATAGGAATCATATAGGCGATGCGGCTAGCTACCCATCACTATTTTGATTCCCCTTTCCACCTATACGCCCACAATCATGCTAAGCGTGGCCTTTGGGTCTTGTCACCTTAGGCTCTGTCTACCCCGTAAGGGAGAAAGACGTGATTTATGTATGTATGCATGTATATTTATGTAAGTACCTACCTACGGCATTCATTTTGATAAAATTCCAGTGTCAATAATTCAAACGGTGTACTGATAATTGAAAGACGCGATTGCCTATTGTGTTCGCAGTATAAAATATTAACGCTATATAAACTGTCATGTAAACTTGTACATAACTTTATATAAATAGAATTCTTTAAATAAGAACGTGTTTTGATTTCGAACGAGTCGGTTAGAACATTGGGTTTTACTGAGAATCAATGAATGTAGCAATTCGTATGTTAATTTGAACGCGTCCATTTTAGGTAGGTACAGACTTCAAATATCTTGTGTGTTCGAAACCTAGGGCTTTAGGGACGTGCGGTAACATTTTGCAGCATTTTAGTTACAGAAATGTGAATTCATCTGTCGCATAAAAACTATGTTTAAGTGAATGAAACTATTCTTATATTTATTGGCTTTTTGACACGGCGTTCGAAATCTTATACTGACTCTAGGGCTGGGGTGCGAGTCGGGTTACCTCCACGTGTGATCAAGAGCTGCGGTTCCCTTTTGGATCTGTCCGGGGGGAAGAGCAGTGCTTGGTCCGGTGCGCCCTGGGCATCGGCTAATGATTTCCTGGCAGTTTCTGAGGGATATCATTGACCGTTGGCTAAGAGCCCGACAGGGGGGGGGGGGGAGGGGGGTCTTTGACCATTACCGTACAACGTTGCCGATATTTTGTCACAAGATTTTTTAATAATATTTTTTTTACATTGACATTGGCGAAGTTGTCGTCGCTATAACGACTTGATACGCCACAAATAATAAGAAGAAGAAGGCCCTAGGCGGTAGAGTAAGGGGTAGGCAGCGCATACAAATTCTGGTGCCACCCTCGTGTTTGCCTACCTTGACGACCCCAACTACACGCTACTGCACTAAGCATACTGAAAAGAAGCCTCAATATATTTCGTGAACTTTTGAATCGTTAACCCAGCAATCAAGTCATTATCTCGCCATCAGAGGAGCTATATCATTAGACTAGCTTACGCTCGCGGCTGCGCCCCCGTTTCAGAATCCGATCGTGGGAATTTCGCAAAATCTAGAATACAAACTAACATTTAGGTCTTTGGGTTTATCACAGACGAATTATGGCGAGTCGCCTGGGAGACAACGTCTGATAACACGTCTTCTATCTATTTATACTCTCGATAAAACATTGCCTATAATTTTATCATTTTTAAATATCATCGTCTCAGCCATTACAAGTCCACTGCTGGACATAGGCCTCTCCTTTAGATCTCCAATAAGACCGGTTGGAAGCGGCTTGCATCCAGCGCGATCCTCCGTATGCAAATAATAGTTTCATAGATGTTTCATAGTAGTTTCGAGTTACGACCTGGGTGCCTTTAAGAGGCGAGTGTACCTACAATTTTCTGCAGGGCCGACAACGCACTGGCATCGCGTAAAGCGCTGCGGGTGTCTATGGACAGTGGTGGTCATTTAGCATCAGGTGACCCACTAGTTCGTTTGTCTGGCCTCTCTAACATAAAAAAAATAGTTTCATTAGTTTCTTACCTTCATAGTCATTTTGACGACCGGATAGCCTAGTGGTTAGTGACCCTGACTATGAAGCTAGAGGTCCTGGGTTCTAATCCCGGTAGGGGCAGACAGTTGTATGATGAATACGAATGTTTGTGCCCGAGTCATGGATGTTGTACGTATTTAAGTATGTATTTATCTACATCATATAAGTATGTTTATCCGTTGCCCGTTGCCCGTATGATACCCATAGCACAAGCTTTGCTTAGTTTGGGGCTGGGTCAATTGGTGTAATTTGTCCCAAGATATCTATTAATTAATTAATTTTATTTACAAAAAGCGCGTGCGGGTTGTATAATGATAAGTCCTACGTAAATTTGGATATTCTCAGTAACAAGTTAAGTAGATTTAAAACACAATCCTTGCAGTGTATTGCAGATTGTGATTAGGCTGTTTTCTTGTTTGTGTAAGTTTTCGGCACAAAAATAAATGTATAGGTACTTTTTTGTTTTTGATGCCCAAAAGTGCTTAACACTGTCCTACTTCTGTAAACTCCTTTTAGTTTTACGTAGTTAATCTGTGGTTTCAGTATTTTTCCATAGGAAACTATAAGTCTAGATTTTACAAAATTTTAATTGTTATACATATAGCTATAAGAGACTGTTTGTTTCTAAATAAATAAAGTAAAATTTATTTTCCAAAATAGAAACGAATTACAATATTAGGAAATTCAATGACTCCACCCTAGGCACAGCCTGTATCGCGACAGCCAAGAAATAAAAAAACGGTTACCATCAATTATGAAGCGGCCACAATAAAAAAAAAGGTAAAAAAAAAATTAAAAAAAATTAGAACAATAATTTACAGATGATATTGGGTATGAATCAATGAATGATTGGGGATGTAAAAAAAATATCTGAGAGACCTCGTCACGTTATAGTTAGGTACCAACGCCCAAAGTGCCAACGCAACGCACAGATTAGGTACAGTCCAAGGTGTGTCTTAAACCTACAAGATTAAACCGATACCAACACCATTATCCAGTCGTGACTGTATTTGCATGGCTGAACAGAGCCCACCATCTTATTACCGGCCCGTTGGTAGGTACTGTAGCACCGAATAATTACGGCCAGCTTTATCACTTGTAATGCTGGATAAAGTGGCTTGATTGCTGGTGGGTTCCAAAGTTTACGAAATGTACTGGAGTGGAATTCTCCAAAAAATAGGTTCCATGTTATGTTTCATACACACGACAATATAATCAGGTAAGCACCTACGCACGCTCGCGCCGTATCTATCCTGCTTACCGAATAGCTTTGCTGTGTACGTTACTTAAGCGTTTTCCAAAAAAAAGTCTACACAATTTATCCTAAATTTAACAATTTTGGGTTTTTCTTACATACCTAAATGTGTCCCACAAATCTTCGTTCGTTTTTTTGTATGGAACGTGGCGTGCAGGAAAATAATACAGGGGTCGAAAATGGCCTGAACTGCTTCGAGAAAAGGATGGTACCGCCGTGCCGCTTTTTGCTCGACTTGGCGGTAGATAGCAAAATCATTCATTTCATGTTTGAGAATCGATAGGGTAAACGATTCAGAGTAAAAAAACCTAATAGGTATCTATAGGTAATTAAATTCTGGTAAGTAAAGTTTTCTTGATAAACGCTCATTTATGACATCAGGTTCTCATAAAACGTAGAGGGCGCCGCAAAGCTGTCCAGAAAAAAGGAAGAACGTGACAAATGCAACCGAAATTTCATTGAGATGATTTTGTAATCAATACTCTTGCGGCGTATTCTTGGCAATGATGGTCTTTCCGAATGCGCTGGTAGTTCAAAAAAGACCATGTAAAAGAGCCCTTGACGACCAATAGGTACCTACCTACGCAAAAAAAATAAATTGAATTTTGAATATAGGTTTACATTTGGGTCACGTGTGTTTGCGGGTGGTAGGGCCTTGTGCAAGGTCCGTCCGGATCGCTACCACCATCTTACTAGCTAATCCTGCCGCTAAGTAGCAGTGCTTGCACTGCTGTGTTCCGGTGTGGAGAGTAAGACAGCCGGGGAAATTACGGGCACAAGAGGCATTTCATCTTAGTCCTCTAGGTTGGCAACGCATCTGCAATCCCTCCGGGGTTGCGGGTGTCTATGGGCAGTGGTGATCACTTACCATCAGGTGACCCACTTGCTCGTTTTCCTCCCTATTCATATAAAAAAAAAAAAACACCAGTCTTTCTTGCCAAAATACGGGTTCGAGACCATTCTTTGTGTGAATGAGGCATGGACGAGGGCTCATTCGACCACGTCTTCTTCCACTGATCCAAAATTGTTACTCCCCTTTATGACCTCCTTCCGCCCAAAATCCCTCGCCCTGTTAACCTAAATTTCCTTCTTACACTAGCACACACCTTTATAACTGTACCTACTATGTAGGTAAGTTTATAAAAATTAACAAATTATATTTGTAGGTAGTCTAACAATTTATGTACGTGTTGTCTATTTTAGATTCTCATCAGAGTACCGCACGCTGAAGCTACCGAACAACGGCTGATTAAAAACAAGTAGTGTCTTCTTCAACCTCGACATTGGCAGAATCATCGACAGTATCGATGGAGCTAGATTTTGAAAATTGAATTGAATATAGGTAGATAGTACTTTACGACTTTCAGTCAGTAGGTAGTCTGTGTAATTTTTCTTTATTGCACTCAGGAATCTTCTGCTAACTATATCTAATGTTGATCCTTATACTTATCAATTTTATCACACACACATAAATCACGTCTTTATCCCTTACGGGGTAGACAGAGCCTAAGGTAACAAAACCTGAAGGCCACGTTTAGCATGATTGTGATGAGTTGCTAGCCGCATCGCCTATAAAATGATTCCTTTGCCTTCTCCCTCGATGGGCTTTTACCACCTGCGCGGGAAGAGAAGCAACTGGTAAATTCTATGTTTTTTCTTTAGGCAGACCAGCATGTAAGAAAAAAGTTCGTATCGATTGTACCATAAGTGCCTCACTGAAACCGCGTTTAGAGTCATTCGGGTCAAGAGCACGCACTTTTTTTTTGATGGCCTCCCAGACCTATAAAGAATTATATAATTGGCATGTTATGATATTAAATCTGTAGAATATTCAATAAATTTTCACTATTTAAGAAAATTTTCCATCAAGATTAATTAGTTTTAGCCCTACATAGGCTTAACTGGAAACTTTTCCAATGCGTACTCTTGACCCGATGTGTGGGTAAAATTACGCAAGTCTTAGGGTAAAGTTACGCACGCGGGGTAAACGTACGCAGTCATTCGGGTCAAGAGCACGCATTTTTTTTTTGATGGCCTCCCAGACCTATAAAGAATTATATAATTGGCATGTTATGATATTAAATCTGTAGAATATTCAATAAATTTTCACTATTTAAGAAAAAAATTCATCAAGATTAATTAGTTTTAGCCCTACATAGGCTTAACTGAAAACTTTTCCAATGCGTACTCTTGACCCGATGTGTTCGCCTTCATTACTTGGTCATCTGAGATGAGGGTCCGCTGAGGGGCCTTCCTTATGTAATTTCTCGGCATTTTGGTGTATTCTGAAAGATTGAACAATTTTTGATATTTTTATTTCATTTGGGGTATAAGTACGCAACGGGGGTAACGTACGCGTGCGTACTATTAATCTCGTACTCTTACCCCAATCGGCAAATATACCAAATAATCAGTCACAACACACACGTTAAATACTTTTTAGGAATATGATAAACTTACATAAAAACTACATTAAATGAACAATAGAAATATAGTATACTTACTGGCACAGAGCTATCCATTTAACTACAGCACACTTTTCCGTGGCTCAAAAATTAAACGAAATAAGCGTGCTACAAGTATTCGGCGACGTGTCGCGACCAGTACTTAGATTGCGTCGGCGCGGCTCGTGGCTCCTAAACGGCGACAGTAGCGCCACTCTGTTTTACAAATACAGACCTCGGCCCCCCCACCCCTATCGGAGATCGGACCACCGCGTACTTTTACCCACTGCGTGCTGTTACCCCGAATGACTCTAAATAGATTAAAAATTAGATCCAGAAACAAGTAACAGAATAACTAAGCTTGTAAAAGTCGCTCGTGCGTCTCAAATCTTACATTTAATCGGTATAATCGATTATATTCGATGCACACAATCTACAAAGGTGACCTCTTTAAAAATTGGTTTAGATAGGTAATAATAGAAGTTAAAAGATAGTTGGTTTGTAAAACATTAAGGGTCTGTTTCACCGCCCTTTGTTAAGCTCCTGTCATCTTCTGTCAGTTATCTATTTCGTAGTAATAAATAGAGATAGAATCATAGATACCTACCTAACTAGAACTTAAATTAACAGCCATATCTTAATAGTAAAAGCATTGTAGCTCAGACAGAATAATAATTACTTATTCTAAAGGGTATCGGAAGTGGTGATTTCGTAAACCAGTATGAACTGGGATGTGTGCCTGACAGCCATCTCTGTAACTCTGTAACTGGCGTCACTGAAAACCAGCGTCACGACATTATCCTGGATCTTATCGTGACACATAGCCGAGTGGCGGCCATTTGTATAATATTCTGTTTGTGTTTCTGTATCAGCTAATTAAGTTCTTATTCTTATTCTAAACAATGTTCGTAATGAAAATAATATAATAACTTTTGAACAAGTAACGTTCTGAGCAAAAGCCATGTGGTCATCAATTAAAAAAAGTTATCAACGAAAGAGTTTGTGATCATTTTGAATTGGTAGGTGTTGTTTAAGTAACTGTGCATACACAATCCTTAGCTATAACTCTGTCTGAAACACGTTTATTATAAGAATGCATGTTTCCTAAACAAGATTGTAATCATGAGCCAGCCAAGTTACAAAGCAAAACAATTTTAATTAAAAAATCAAACTATTTACAAAACACTCTTTAGTTTATAATAGCGTAAAATTTGCGTGAAATTCAAACCTTATCAACTTTCATTAAAATTTAATTCAACATTATAAGAAAACGGCGAACAATAATAACGATAAAAATAATTAGAAATGCCAAAACCGTTGAGCGGCAGAGTCGCAAATTAATTTCTAGCCGAGAAATCGCTGAAAATATCTCGCGACATTAAGTTAATAAACTATTGGAGTTAATTGAGGAGTATTTCGAATGCGGGTCCGGGCCGACCCAATCCGAGCCTTAATTGATTGCAATCCGTCCAAAAACGAGAGAGTATCTGCTGCCGACGCGAGCCAAGCACCGACTGCCGCTTTCAACCGGCAGGCTTACACGCAAGCTCCCGAGTCCAACCGCCCACCGCGAAAGCGTTCCAAATTCAAACACAACCTCCCCAACCCAGCCGACCAATCGCGGCGGACCAATTCAAATTTAAAATGCAGTTCCACGAGCTGTCGCCTCCCATTGGAAATCGCGGGCCAATCAGCGCTCAGGTATCCATGTTCGTTATTTTTTCCCGCGGCCGGCGCGGGCTAGTCATTCGGCCGCGCGCCACCTCGGCGTTCGTATCGCGCGTCACCATGGATTGTGCTCTGTGACAGTGCTAAGTGTTGTGATTGACTCGTGAAAGCATGATGCCTCTCGCACCGACCCCTGTGATGGCGGTGCCATCGAAGCCGAAAATCGGATTCAGTATAGACAGTATAGTGGGTGGGCCGCCGAAGCATGCGTCTCCTCCGCTGGCAAGCCCTGGATCGCCCTCGCCCGTGGCTTCCCCGCGGAGTCCTTCGCCTCGACCGCTGCTGCGGCCGAGCGCTTTACCAGCTGTGTTTCCCTCTCCCGAGTTAAAAAGACTGCCGTACTTAGAAGCTCAGAGCCACCACCACCAGTTCCTGGCGCATTTCCAAGGGGCGGCACTGGCGGCGGCGCTAGCACATCAGCAGCAAGGGTTTGGGGGGCCGCTTCCCCCGCACCCCCCACCGCACCCCGCGGCCCCCGTGCCAAGGGAGTCCTACCAGCTCTACCCTTGGCTCATCAACAGACACGGAAGGATATTTCCGCATAGGTTTCCTGGAGGTAAGTTTTAGAAATACGATTGCGAATAATGAAGATGGTTTCGGATAGTCGTAATTTGAATTAGGATGAATTTTAACGTGTAGGTGTAAAATAATCTAATATCCTACCTAGGATTGTAAGGGTGTCTAATTGAAAACTAAATATACTAATCTACTCATTGAAAAATCATAAAGTGGGCAATTGAAACAGTGATAGAATAAGCATAAGGTTGGCATTTTGCAAAATCCAAGACTAGTGCCCTCTGCAAATACCGACGCTAGAGGAGAACTTCGTAAACGCAATTAGAGAAAAAAAACCTTAAACACTAATGAAATGAAAAACATTTAGAACTTAAAACCGAAAGCATTAAGTAGTTTTTCAAAATACAAATAGATCTATTTTAGGCCGTAGCGCCGGAAGCAAAAAGTCTAGATACCTACCGCTATAAATAGCAAAAACACACACAATGTAAAAAAAGTGCCAATTAAAAAAGAAAATAGCGCGGCTCAATAAAACATTGCAGTTACACAGAACTAAGTTCATTTTATTCATTTGTAGGCTTATTAACATGAAACGCTTCATAGCAAAGTTTTTTACACCTCTAATGACCATAGAATTGAATAAAAAAGTATACCAAATGAATAATACCATCCATTGCAATGTTCTCTAGGGTCTCAGTGTTACTGTCGACTGATGTCAGACCTTAATGTCAGCGAAGCACCTGCATCTTGATTTAGAAAAAGTTAATTGCCTGTACACTTGTTTCGGGCTTGACATTTTGGCAGTTCACATGTGACTGACAGTTATTATCAATAGTTATGATGGGATCATGTAAAATTGAGTGGTTGACTGCCAAATAATAATTACTATAGATGCCCCCTTTTTTTGCAAAGCTGTCGGTTAAGCTTATTTACTGGGTAAATTCAAAATGATAAAATGAAATGCTTCCATTGCTTTTTTGTCTTCCATGCTGGTCTGGGAGCAAAGAAAAAACATAGAATGTACCAGTTGCTTCTCTACCCGCGCACATGGTATAAACCCATCGAGGGAATGGGCGATTATAATAGGAATCATGTTATAGGCGATGAGGCTAGCAACCCATCACTATTTTGATTCAATTTTCCACTTATACGCCCACAATCTTGCTAAATGTGGCCTTTAGGTGCCTGTTACCTTAGACTCTGTCTACCCTGTAAGGGAGGAAGACGTGATTTGTGTGTGTGTGTGTGTGTGTGTGTGCGTGTGTGTGTGTGATAAAATGATAATAGCACGGTATTGTAGACAAAATTAATCGGTCGCAATATGAATTAAGGCCATCAATACGCCTGTGGCTTGCATATTTTTGTGTATGTAGCTTCTCACATACCTATATATAAAGTTTGGTATAAGAGTGCGAACTACAGGCGTGTGTATTCCTAAAAGTGGGAACGAATTCCGTTCTTGTTTGATCACGATGAAATCGTGTGACGTAACCTTGAAAGTTGAAAGACAAATAATCCATTTGATGAACCTATTTTAGGAGGTTTCTGGGAAACTACTGTTATATCTAACAAATTACCAATCAAATGGAAAAACTGGGAATTCATTCAAAATATCCATGAATCTATATTTTCCTGGGAAATAGACTAGAGCTCAAAAATACGAAATGTTTACCTTTATCTTCTAGATGGCTTCTTTGCAAAAAAATGGGCACTTTTGTTTTATTTTGGTTTTTAAAAAATTACTCATTTTAACAAATAACAAATAAATAACACACATACTTTATTAAAAGATAAGTGGTGTTCAATAAAGAGTTATTGTGTTGTATATTTTCCGTATTTTTTGACCGATATTACTTTTAATTTCACTTATTGTCATCTCTTTTACGATATTTTCATTTTTTATTATGAAATATGTTTTTTTTAATGGTTCCCTATTGACGGTGAGAAGTGACAACTCTGTTTACATTACAAATTCGGCGAGAATGGCCAGTTGGCTTCATATTGATCACGCACTGTGAATTGTCAATTGTCACCGACAATTGTCGAGTTATTGAAGTGGGGACCAGTAGGCTTATTACCTAACTCGCTCGCAATCGCCATCGTGTTCATTTTGTCAATCTTGTATAAATGTGACAGCTAGCTGATTCCGATGCCAATTGTCAGCCCATACATGAACTGTCAAAATTAACACGATGGCGATTGCGAGCGAGTTAGGTAATAAGCCTACAGGTGTTGCCAATCAACGTCTATGTACAGCTAATCCTGACAAAATGACAGATGTCTTGGTACGTTAATTACTTGCAACCGAATAGAATAGAATATATATTTAGAATATATTTATTTGCAAAGAATAAGTAGATATAACAATGTCATTGGGTGGCACAGAGACAATAGGTTCCTTATTCTGCTATTTGTACAATTTTATTATACTAGCATGCAATTTTTTTTTTTTTTTTTTTTAATGGGTTGCTTACATTATACAAAATTATCTTGCAAGAGGAAATCATTTACACTATAGTAGTTTTTTTCTATCAGTATCTGCATTAACCTATTTTTAAATATATTTTCAGGAGCTACCCGTATGTAATTTGGTAGCTTGTTAAAAATGTTTAGACACATAGCAGCACAATGTTTCCTATATAATGCGGTCCTGGGAACGCAGACATGAACTAGCCTTTCTGGATTCCGTCTATTTCTTGTTGAGATATCTCCAGCTGTTTTAAATAAATACATATATCTCTTTACAAAAATGCAGACTTCAAAAATATACAGACAAGGCAAAGGCAATATACCAAGCTTTTTAAAGAGAGGCTTACATGATTTATACGGTGCAGAACCACATAGAGCGCGTATACATTTTTTCTGTGCAATGAATGCCTTGTTAAAATTTGTGCAATTTCCCCACAGAATAAGACCGTATCTTAATGTCGAACTAACATAGCCATGATAGGCGGCCAAAGCGGCATTTGAGCCTGCCGTGCGTCTTAATCTACGCAACGCATAAACAAATCTGTTCAATTTACAAGTTATTCTATCTATTTGCGCCTGCCAGTCCAAGTGTTTATCTAAAATCAAGCCCAAAAATGTTACGTTATTCATTTCATGTATTTTATTATTTTTATAATGCAAATTAAGATTTGAGTTTTTACCTTGTTTTGATTTAAATTGTACATAGTTGGTTTTGCTGATATTGATCTGCAAATTATGTCTTTCTAACCACTCTATTACTATCTGTAACATTTCATTGATTTTTTTTTCATGACTGTTGATATTTTCATTATTTTTTGATGTCACAATCACTGATATATCATCAGCAAACATAACCGATTTGTATGGAATTACATCCGGTAGTTCATTTATATAAATGATAAACAATAACGGGCCAAGTACACTGCCTTGGGGTACGCCAAATTCATTAAATTTAAAGTCAGATCTATACTTAGTTTCTACATTTTGTTTGTTAAGTTTTAATATTTCAACACACTGTTTTCTATTACTCAAATATGTTTTTAACCACCTAAGTGCAGGCCCTCTTACACCATATGTCTCTAATTTGCCTAAAAGTAGGGAATGATCAACATAATCAAACGCTTTAGACATATCTAAAAATATGGCTGTGGTATGTTTCTTTTCATTTAGATTTTTAACAATGTGATGTACAAGGTTAAAACTTGCCAGTGTTGTTGATTTATTTTTTTGAAAGCCATTTTGTTCTAATTTTATTATATTAAATTTGTTTAAGAAATCCATGAGACGTTTATACATGCATTTTTCAAAAATTTTTGCAAAAATCGGAATCAATGTTATTGGGCGGTAGTTTCCCATTTCAGTTTTATCATTCTTTTTAAACAATGGTTTTACAATAGAAGTTTTTAACAATTCAGGAAAAGAGCCACTTTCAAAAGAAAAATTTACCAAGTATGTAACAATCTCACTTAGTTCATCCTTACATAACTTAATGATATTAGTACATATTTCATCGAATCCCACGGCATGGGAGTTATTAAGTGACATGATTATATTTACTATTTCATTTTTGGAGAACGGCTTTAAGAATATACTATTACTATTAGTTGAGATAGAACGTTTAGCATTCTGGTCAGTGGTCTTATTGATCCTTACGTTTGATAGTTCAATAAAATAATTATTGAAGTGTGATGCTATTTCAAATGGTTCAACTATTTCTTTACTATTACTACGTATCTTCTCTATATATTGTTTAAAAGTGTTATTTTCTGTTTCCTTTTTAATTATTTCCCAGGTGGCTTTGCATTTATTTTTACTATTAGCAACAAATTTACAATTTTTAATTTTTTGTGCTCTATTAATACATTTTTTTAGCAGTTTTGTGTACTCATAATATTCTGTCTTTCGTTGTTCAGTCCTTTTGTCTTTGTAGTATTTAAATCTTAGGAACCTTTTCGTTTTACAGCTTATTTTTATTCCCCTTGAAATCCAATTTGGTTTTTTAAAAAGACTACAATTGACCCTGATTCTACAGACAGGGAAGCAAAGATTATAAAAAAGCAAGATTATTTCATGAAATTTGTTGAATGCTGTATTGAAATCATCTTCAAGATATACTTCTGCAAATGAGAGATTTGACAAGCACTCTCGAAATTTTTTTACATTTTCCGGACAGTAATCACGTTTGTATTTATAAAGATATTCACTTTTACACATTACAGAGCTTACATCAAAACTAAGCATCTGCGCGGTATCGTGATCAGAAAGACCTAAGGGTAGTACAGTAGATTTAGCATTTTTTACATTACTTAAAATATGGTCGATACAATTTTTGCCTCTAGTGGGCTTGTTAATATGCAATTTCAGGTTATAATTTCTAGCAGTATTTATCAACTCCGTAGTTGCTTTATTTAATATTAGCGTATTTATGTTGAAATCACCGCATATAATAATCTGTTTAAATCTATGGCTCAAATCGTGAAGCAGAACATTTAGTTTATTTATAAAATAATAAGACTGTGAATTCGGTGTTCTGTAAAGACAAACAATTACAATGTCATACTTTGGAATTCTTATTCCGCAACATTCAAAAAGTTTTTCAACTGACTGCTTTTTGACACATTCTAACTCGTGAAATTCTATTCCTTGCCTAACCATAATACATACACCCCCTCTCTTTTCATCTTTACGAGATAAAGCTGAAGCTAGTAAATAGTTTTGGAGTTTAAAAGCACATTCACTTCCTCTTTGTAAAAATGTTTCTGTCAGACATAAAATGTGTGGGGCATTGTTTTTTTCAGTCAATTCACTTCGAAGGATAGCTAGTTCTTTTTTAACTGTAAGTTTAATTGGCCTATAATTGACTTGTGTGTCAATGAGACACTAGGGTTCGAAACGATCTTAACAATGTATTCTGGGGCCTTACTATATATACTATACTCAGTTAAGTTTTTAGCTGTCATTTTTAGTATGGATCTGATAGCGAGCGAACCTAAACTGAATCGGAATTGAATCGCATTAAGACGATCATAACCCCCTGTTCCCGGAATTTAAAAATTGTGCTTTAAACCATTATTTTTATGCGCACAAACCATTATGTTTTCATGCGACGGTGGTCGTTTGTTCAACAGACGCTGCCTTTAGCGGTATTAGTAGGTAGGAAAACAATGTTCTGTGATTGTCCTCAGAAACTTTCTGTTCAACTAAATATAAAGTAAAAGCGAAATATTGCCGCGGCTGTTTCATTTAGTCATTGCAAAACTTTTCTGATATCAAAAACTGACAACAGCTACTTATAATCTAAATCTTTGTGAAACATTTGATTTTTGATTCATGTAAAGAAATGCCTCTAAGCAAAAATATTTAATCCTACTAATATTATAAACGCGAAAGTTTGTAATGGATGGATGGATGTTTGTTACTCTTTCACGCCAGAACGGCTGGAAAGATCTGGATTAATTTGGAACATAGATAGATTATAGTCTGTAATAACACATAGGCTACTTTTTATCCCGGAAAATTGCGTAATTCCTGCGGGATAGCGATAAACGAATTCTATGCAGTTGAAGTTGCGGGCAACAGCTAGTAAAATATAATAACGGACGCAAGTAAAAAGAACCTTATGACCGGATAAACGGCTATGCTAATTCATGTTTGCAGATGTCAAGTAAAATGGTTTGATTGTTAACAAAGTTTATCGACATTAAAGGCAAATAGAAGAGGCTATAAATATTATTAAACTAGCGACCCGCCCCGGCTTCGCACGGTATAATATGCATATATTATACATAAAAACCTTCCTCTTCAATCACTCTATCTATTAAAAAAAACCGCATCAAAATACGTTGTGTAGTTTTGCAGATATACCTAAGCATACAAAGGGACATAGGGACAGAGAAAGCGACTTTATTTTATACTATGTAGTGAAGCCGTGGTAGCGTAGTGGTTTGACCTGTGGCCTCTCAAGCAGAGGGTCGTGGGTTCGAATCCTGGGTTCGCACCTCAGAGTTTTTTCAAAATTTATGTGCGAATTTACATTTGATTTGCCATGAGATTATCCGTGAATAAACATCGTGAGGAAACCTGCGCACATCTGCGAAGCAATTCAATGGTGTGTGAAGTTCCTAATCCGCACTGGGCCCGGCACTAGCCCAAACCCTCAAACTAATGGAGGAGTCCAGCTATACGCCCTTAACCATGTTAAACGTGGCCTTAAGGTTTTGTTACTTAGGCTCTGTCTACCCCGTAAGGGATAAAGACGTGATATATGTACGTATGTATGTAGAGTGATTCAAGCGGAAGGTTTATATGTATGATACGCAGACGAAGTCGCGGGCAGAAGCTAGTTAAAGCATAAAATAGATTACTTTTCACAGGGGTGGATTTAGGGCACGTGACCTAGACGGTATTTTTGTGTACATACTTTAAGCTTATTTCTAATAGTTATTGTTGTTTTTTTTGTTCGTTCGCCCCTTGTGGCCTCCCCCCAGAAAAAAACTGGATCCGCCATTGACTTTTCATACTGGAAAAATGCAAAGTTCCCACGGTATCTCTTTAAGTTAATGGCAGACAAACCCACGTGTAATGGCTGTTAGGTACAATATAAATTCTTCCATGCTGGTCTGGGAGTGAAGAAAAAACATAGAATTTACCAGTTGCTTCTCTTCCCGCGCAGATGGTAAAAGCCCATCGAGGGAATGGGCGAAAGTCTTAGGAAACATGCTATAAGCGATGCGGCTAGCTACCCATCACTATTTTGATTTCCCTTTCCACCTATATGCTAAACGTGGCCTTGAGGTTTTGTTACTTTAGGCTCTGTCTACCCCGTAAGGGATAAAGACTTGATATAGGTATGTATGTATGTAAATTCTTCCCAACCGCCATTAACTTCAGCTACCATTTTCTCAAGCTTTTTATTATTAAAAATCAACAAATTAGTAAGCACTCGTTCCTTGTCCGGTCACAGGAAGTCTTATTTTAAAAATCAAATATTTTTATAGGTGAAGTTGTTTGACCGTCCGTTCGTAATCACTTACCTACTATACAAATACCGCTGTAGCTACTTCAGGTTCTTGAGTAAACTAAAATGTTATTACTGTTTTTTTTTAAAGGTAAAGGTATGAGAACCCGTACAAAAAGTCTGAAACCAAGACAGCAAAAACTCGGTAATTAATGTTTTAAGTTTAGATTTTTTTAAAACAGATCCTAATGACTATAAACACGCCCGATTTACGATTTCACTCAATTTTTTTTACACGTAGAAATCACGAAGGTTGTGATACTCATTATTTTACAATTAAGTACCTAACTACTAAATTGGTTTTATTTAACTATAAGAATCGTTTAAACATTAAACACCCGATTAAAACTAAAGCAATTAATAGATAAATGAGGTTTATCTCAAACTGTTCATCCATTAATCTTTTAACGAGTTACAAACAGCTTTTTTTAAAAAAGAAGCTTATCTCAAAACACCCGTATTTAAGATAAACCCAGCTATCGGCGGCCGGCACTTGTAAAAAGAAAATTAAAAATAAATCCTTCGGGACCGTTTGAATTACGAATGCTTCGGCCCATTTTAAAAAAGGAACGTAGTGACATTTTGTTTGTTTCGGTTGGCGGCTTGCGGTTTTTGAAATAAGTTAATTGGCTTTCTTTTTTTTTTGTTAACCCGTTTACTTTGCAATAGAGATTAGGCAAATTTGTTGAGATTATTAAATAACTTTGAACGTCTTTAACGGTGTTTCTGAGATTAGAAATTACCATCCCTTCGGA
Organism: Pandemis cinnamomeana; assembly: GCA_932294345.1. Classification (NCBI taxonomy): domain Eukaryota; kingdom Metazoa; phylum Arthropoda; class Insecta; order Lepidoptera; family Tortricidae; genus Pandemis; species Pandemis cinnamomeana. The sequence continues at coordinate 1,960,433 of OW028724.1, read as the reverse complement.
ATAAACCAAAGCTAACATTGGAAGAATTATAAGATGTATTTGAAAAAAAAATGTACTTACCCAAAGGTACGCTATTTGTCGGAAAGAAAAGTAGCAAAAATTTATTTGTTGGTTTCAAAATATGAGGGAACTTTTTTTATTAAATCAGGCGTTAGGTACCTACTTTGCGGAGGTCCATTTCAATGAACAAAAAATATTAACCTTGCTACTCCGCTACTCATACCTACTAATTGATTAGCGGAGTAGCAAGGTTCAATATTTTGTTCATTGGAACTTTTTTTCTTAGCAGAAAATATTAGGTTAGTTTTTAAAAACATGACTTAATTAAACGAATAACGTAACGGAAAGTAATAAAAATGTTATTCAGTACGTGACACTTGATCTCACGTTATTAGGGTGCCTATTTCGTAACAACTGTCAGATAACCTCCATATAACCTGCTACAATGTAGCTATCGTTCCATTAGTCGTAATTACGAAGCAGATAAGTTAATTGTATTCATAATTAAAGACAATGTTGAATAAATTATTGTTTTGCACAGCCATATTTATTAAATGACAGATGACTCTGATTTTGAGGTTACGAAAATAGGACGCCGCGTTCGAGCGATGGAAAATATTATGCAGCCATTTAAAAAAAAATACGACAGTGATTATCGATTAGGTTATACTTTACTAAATAAACTAAGAAATTATATAATACAGAAATAACAATTGAACTCAATTACTAGCAACCGCGTTCTGTTAAGCTGTTATGAAAACCAGTAGTAATAAAAATCAAATTATATCCAATTCACCCCTCCAAACTGCGCCATTATCTGTGTCAACAAAAACCCCCGCCGTTCAAAGGACCGAATATTATTTGGCAAATAACGAAGCGCTTATATTATTGACCCGCCCCTTTAACAATATTATTTTTATGAACTAGCACTGTTCATTTTAATTAAACCGGCTTAACGCGTCGCGGGTCATGGTCCTAAAAAAAATTTTAAAAAGTTAAGCTGTGACAAAGGACCTTTGTGCGAGCGGGAGCGCGATTATCAACCGTCGCCATTGTCGTCCAAATTTTATTATTCTGTAGTGCTGGGGAGAAGTGTCGATGTTAGAAATTGACGATGTTTGAATATCGATAAAACATTAAAAATTAATATTCATATTAGATTTACATACATTATTTTGTAAAATTAGCAATTGACAGTTTTAATTTTTCTCATTTATTGAGTAAAACACATGACTTAAACCAGATATTACGTGATTATGGTGACCGTTAACTGGGCGGTTGGCCCCAAGTTAATAAAATAAAAAATAAATTAAAATAAAATCCCATGAAGGTAAATTTGCGAGAAAAATAGAGAATAACCAAAAAGAAAACTGCCACAATTGAAAACTTAACTTAATTACTTAATAAGTACCTAATGTTCTATATTTTGCTCTTTAGGTAAAATAATTCTCACCTGATTATTGTATCAGCTACTAGATTCGTATAAAATCGTCAAAATCCTACTAATTAAACGCGAAAGTTTGTAAGTATGGATGGATGGATGGATGTTTGTTACTCTTTCACGTAAAAACTAATGAATGGATTTGGATAAAATTTGGAAAGGAGATAGCCGATACCCTAAAATAACACATAAGCTATTTTTTATCCCGGAAAATTGCATAGTTCTACACTATTTTTTTGCAGACGAAGTCACGGGCAGCAACTAGTTGGTACATAATATAATGCGTCGAACACAGGTGACGATGCTTTGTTTGACATTGATAAAAAATCTCTATTAAGTCATTCTAGTTACATATTGACTCGTACACAATCGCGTGAGAAATTGAAATAACATAATTATCCTTGCTGTATTAAACAATTACGCACACAATAGTCAAACGGTAATTATTTACTGTAAATGAAATATAGATGAAGCAATTTTTCACCACAAATCACTGTATTTTATTGGATGCCTCCATTCTGGTCCGGTCAAAGAAAAAGCATGTTACCAGTTGCTTCTCTTCTCGCACAGATTGTAAAAACCCTTCCAGGGAATGGGCGAAACTCTTAGGAATCATATTATGTGCGACGCGGCTAGCAATCCATCACTATTTTGATTTCTCTTTCCACTTACACGCCCACAATCAAGCTAAACGTGGCCTTTTGTCTTGTTACCCTAGGACCAGTCCACTCCGTACCTAAAGGATAAAGACGTGATTGATAGGTAGGTATTATGTATCTTATTAGATACAAACCCATATGTGACATGAGTTTTTTGAAGCTTTTTATATTTTTAACTCAATGCAAACTGGCAGCGCCTCTAGCGGTACTTAACGGTCACAAACTTTCCTCATAGTTTTTGATACTTTGACACGAACGCATTCGAGGCGTACCTAGGTAATGTTGGTAAGCCAAGGTAGACGGACGATCTGGTAAAGACCACGAAAGTAGATAGGTATAGGGCCGCGGTGATCACTTAACATCATGTGAACCGCAAGCCCGTTTGTCGGCTTTAATATAAAAAAGGCGTTAGTTGGGGATAAAACCAATCGTCGTAGAGATTGGGGAAGGCCTATGTCCAACAGTAGACTTAGACGGACGATGCAACAAAAAAAACTTACACTGAAGTTCGAGGGAGCTAAGAATCATGAGCTGAATTGAATCATTTGATAATTAAAAATTCATATTTACGAGACCCCTTTTTAGTAGTAGGCGACGTCACCCTGTGCCACTGGAAAGGATTAGGAGTCACATAATGGGTATGGAAAGGTACCTATGTTACCTTATTAGTACCTACTCAATATTGGATAATCATCCAATCCAATCATTCCCGTTAGCAAAATCACAAACACACACACATAAATCACGTCTTCATTCCTTACGGGGTAGACCTAAAGGCCACATTTAGCATGATTGTGGGCGTATAGGTGGATAGGGGAATCAAAATAGTGATGGGTTGCTGGCAGCATCGCCTATAACATGATTCCTATACCCATTCCCTCGATGGGCTTCTACCTCTGCACGGGAAGAGAAGCGACTGGTACATTCCATGTTTTTTCATAACTCCCAGACCAGCATGGAAGCAAACTCAATTGTAATATTATCACCTATTGTATTGTACTTAATTAACGTGCCAATATGACTCTCAAAATAAATGTAACGTCGCGCCTGATAATTAAATCCAGCAATTTACACATAAATTATGAGCGCTCGTAAAATTTTACAACTGCCAATCGTGTCCGTATACACCGATATTATCGATATCGACGCAACGACGCAGCGCATCACTAGCTCGTTAACCAAGAAGCCAAACGTCACGTAACGTTTCTTAATTATCGCGATTGTCGATGTTTTTTAACAATATCCCTCTAAAAGATTTGAATGGCTTATAATTGGATGTAATTTGAGACTTTGTTGGGGAGTTAAGTGGACGGTTTATTTATGCCTGATCTTGTTTGTGTTGCGGCCATCTTGGATTGAGATCGGTAGTTAGTTGGTGGTTACACGGAATGATTTATAACCATACTTCACTCCAGACAGGAGTAGACCAATGACGTTATTGTTTAACGCGTGGACGCTCGCGATCGCGTTCACCATCTCTTTCTACCCTCATTCTTCTTAATTTTACAGAAAGTAATAGTGAATACGATTGTGATTCCAAGTGCGTTATAATAAGGCCTCAGATACTGCCTAATGATCAGATTAGATTAGATTATTTATTCATTCAATAAAAATTACATCATAAATTGCACATTGTCAAGTTAGGAGAATTTCGATTGAAATCGTCAAGTGTAAATAAAATAAAATGAAATAATACAAATCAATTGAATATTACAAAAATGATAAAATCATAAACAATAATAATGAAATAATTAGGTACGATTAAATTAATTCTCCGCTAGGGATCGTCACTGCTTATAGGTAAATAATAATGAAATATAACAAAGGGTTAATTTAGTTTAATGTCAAAATTAATCGTCGTTCTAATAGCGTTTTAACTACTATCACTATCCCGTTATACAAGGCAGTAGTTGTGGAAATAACAATACCAACATTGCCTTGTCCCTGTCAAATGTGGACTACTATATGGAATGAAGTATGGTTGGTTTAGTTAGTGGTTACACGAAATGATTGATAACTAAGGTCTGGTCGATAATTGTGATTAATTAATCCTACTTATTGTTGGCTGAGAGTCATTATTTTTGTAACGTTTAGGAATACGATTATTATGTAAGGATGTAATTAAAAATTAAACGTTGCCTGTTAAATTGTTAGAAGTTTTTCTAGTTTATTTGTGTTAATATGTTTACGTTAATTACGAATAGAAAACTACATAAGTACATTTTTATGGTTAGTTAGGTAATTAACTACATATGTAAGTTAAAATTATTCGTAATTCGAAACAAACACAATTCAGTAAAAGAGGACAAAATGCGCAAAGGCAAATTTATCCCTATAAGGGATCTCTACCGGTTAACCTTTGAGTAGATGAGAGGAGCATTTAAGTATTTTATGTTTGACATGACTTTAGGGCCGAATATTCGTCCAGAAACATACTTTTGAAGTAATATTAGCGACAAGATCATGATTTAGGTTCGACAAATTTGTTTTTAGGATATTTCCCCTTTCCGCCCACAATCACGCTAAAGGTAGCCTTTAGGTACCCTTTACAGGATAAAGACGTGTTGTGTGTGCGTGCGTGTGTGTGTGTGTTTGTGTGTGTGTGTGTGTGTGTGTGTGTGTGTGTGTGTGTGTGTGTGTGTGTGTGTAAAATGAATAGAAAGACTATTAATAATACATACATACATATATCACGTCTTAATCCCTTACGAGGTAGACAGAGCCTAAGGTAACAAAATCTTAAGGCCACGTTTAGCATGATTAAGGGCGTATAGTTAGAAAGGGATATCAAAATAGTGATGGGTTGCTAGCCGCATCGCCTATAGCTCGATTCCTAAGACTTTCGCCCATTCCCTCGATGGGCTTTTACCATGCGCGGGAAGAGAAGCAACTGGTAAATTCTGTTTTCTTTACTCCCAAACCAGCATGGAAGAATACGTTTAGTAGCAGTTAAAATCACTTTTAATTCATTATATTATCACGCCATGGCTATGATAAGGATATTATGTCTGTTAGTTGTGACACTATGGGTTATCGCGAGGTAACTAATGGCTTGTGTTGTGATAATCAACCTCAATTTTATTGTTAACTGTTTTCTTCATCTGGCAACACCGAATTACTGTACACACACACACGTAAATCACGTCTTTATTCCTTACGGGAAGGTAACAAGACCAGAAGGCCACGTTTAGCATGGTTGTGGGCGTATAGGTGGAAAGGGGAATCAAAATAGTGAAAGTTTTAAATAAGTTTATTAAATAAATAAATAAAATAAATAAATATCTTGGGACAAATTACACCAATTGACCCAGCCCCAAACTAAGCAAAGCATTGCAAGCAAAGCTTGTACTATAGGACCTCTAGCTTCATAGTCAGGGTCACTAACCACTAGGCTATCCGGTCGACAAAAAAGAAAAGGTATTGAAAAGGTTAATTCACTGGACGCAATAAAAAATAATATTAAACCCTAAAAGGAAAAAACGGAAAAAGCTTGGTTGTCCGTCTGTCTGGCAAAACCTCAGGAACGCGAAGAGGTATAAAGTTAAAATTAATAGCTAATACTCAATACTAATTTATTCGGCATAGATTTTTGAATACAAGAGTAATGGCAACCAAAAGAATAGTCATGTAGAAAAGAAAGATCCCGCAGGAGATGCGCGCCAGGAACTTCCACAGCCATAGCTAAAGGAAACAGATGAGCGGACCACTGTGACAACTTAAAGTCTTAATCTTCTCTCCTCTGAAGACATGCGAGATGTGAATTACATGCCGATGAATAAGGGCGGTGACTGCACCAAAGTGCTAATGTTATAAATAGCTAATCAAGTCTTCGGACCTTTGGAGCTGTGAAAAAACCTTCTAAATCAACTCAATCAAAAGAAACAGTCGTCAAAAATCTACTCTTGCCACTGCCATTGTATGGACACATTTTTGTCAATGATTCTAAAATCATAATATAAAAGTTTTCCATGCTGGTCTGGGAGCAAAGGAAATAAATAGAATGTACCAGTTGCTTCTCTTCCCGCGCAGTTGGTAAAAGCCCGTCGAGGGAATGAACGAAAACAGGAATCACTATTTTGATGCCCCTTTCCACCTATACGCCCACAATCATGCTAAACGTGGCCTGAAGGTCTTGTCATCTTGGGCTCTGTCCACCCCGTAAGGGATAAAGACGTGATTTGTGTATGTGTATGTATGATTCTAAAATCCTGAAAAACATACAAGGCCAAATGTCAAACTAACGCAACCTACTAAAATATTCCGGAAAAATTCTTACACACCTTGAATATTCTGTACTTAGGGCCTGTTTCACCACCCTCTGTTAAGTTCCAGTTATTCCATCTCTGTCTGTTTCATAGTAATAAATAGAGAGGTCATCATAGATAACTGGAACTTAAAAGAGCGTGGTGAAACAGCCCCTTTAACATGCCAACGCTTATTTATACCGAGTGTAATATCCGACTTAATCTAATGATTTTATTATATGAAGACCGATGGGAAGTGCACAACATAAAGCTGAGTTTTGCACCCTTATTAATGCACATTTACCGATTATTAAGGTGCGTTAAGAGTAATCTTAAAGCTGTATAAGCCGCGTATAATAGTCGTATAATCGCTGCATAACGACCTTTTAATAGCTCGAATTGTCAACGCAAATGCGTCCATCGCGTGATACCGTTTTCTCTCTAATGAGTTTTCACACTCTATAATGGTGTAATTGTTGCTGTTTTTAGCTGTAAGAAGCGAAGCGGTGGAGTGCCATTTTGACAGGTTTTTTTAAAAATAGAATGCCAAACTAAAGTGCAAGTAGTTACATTGCCAGTTTAGCTCTTTAGCTGTCTTCGCCGGTACATAACAAGAAGCATTGTTTGAACTTGCACATTGGTCTTCTACTCGCGAAACGGAATCATGTTATAGACAAGACCCATCGCTATTTTGGTTCCCCTTTCCACCTTAGACTCTGTACCCCGAAGGGGATAAAGACGTAATTTATGTATGTATACATAGTTCACCATGTCATCGGTCTTAGCTAAAACGCACGTAGTTTAAAATGTACGAAGTTATGCTAAACTCTATTTTCTATGTTGTTTATTATGTGGTGTTTAATGCTTTGTATTGTATTGTAAACTAGAAACAACATTACACTCTACAAGTGCTTTGTAAAATATCTAAAAAACTGTAATGGGCGGCGTAAAGTACGTCGATAATTGTAAATTAAAGCAGCCGTTGTAATTGCGTTTTCTACCTAGTTTAATGCCAGACTCAGACAGATAAGTGACAAGGAGCGAGTCTAGTTATAAGCTGTCGAGCATAAAGGGTCGTCGACCGCGTGGAATTAAAAAATAAGATTTAAAAGTTAAAAGTTTGACAGCTGTCACCGTATTTTTGGGGATCGAACCCATAACCTTAGGCTTCATAGGTTCATAGGTTCTCTAACCAGTAGACTGACCGGTTCTCAAAATAATACATGTGTCATACTTATACCTTTGTTATTTTGATTGTTACTGTCAACTCAACACAGAGAATGTTCTCGAGACAGTAATTTCTTGTAAATATTTTAATTCTTAAAACTTTCCGACATTATCTCTTTTCATAGGAAGCCAGCGTTTAAACTAAAAAAGAGCTAACTATGTAAGGCCATATTTAATAATTGTGAAGTTTTTTAAAATTCTAACTGACCTTTATTGCATGTATCTGGAACAGGCTGTGGCTAACTGCATTATACAAAATGTCAAATGTTATGAAGCTTGTACGTAATCCCTTCATTAACCTGCTAAATAAAACTCGCGATAATATCTCAATTTAACGACATATAACGCAAAGTAACTGATATAAGTTTAAAATGTTAATTTAAGTTGCTGTCAGAACGTAAAGACCTGTATTAGCACGCGAAGCTGTATTATAGTCGTATAAAAGTGTAGAAACGAGTGTCTTTGTAGAGTGGTCGACTGCGCAATTATAATGTCATTAGTTAAAATGTCAGGACGTTCGAGGTCATAGCATGCGGAACGCATACAGAGTGTAGCCCACACAAGTAAGAAAATAGCTCCACTGAAAGATTAACTTTGTTGTAACCGCATAGAGTTTAAGTCATGGTTTTACTGTCACGTATTAAGATGTGATATTATGATGACATTTAATAATACATAATTGCTCGCGCTGGTAGTATAAAGTGATTGCCTTTGTTAATGTGCTTGCGAATCGTTTCGTACAAAGTTTGGAGATTTTTAACGATGCTCGTTTGTTTAGCAACGTAATTGCGGACGCCGGTTTTCGGAGAAGTCTTTTTTTTTGTTTTTGTTGAAGCTAATTTGAGGTTTTTAAGAACACATTGCTTGTGTTTTTTAAGTTACTTATTATATATTTAGGGCGTTTGCAAGTTCGATTGAATAAGGTACTTTTAAATGGCTAAAAATGACTGGCTACTTAGGATTTGACTGCTGGATGTCAGATATCCGAAAATAAATAATTACTTGCTTAAAAATTACGTCCCCAATTAAACTAAAAAAGTGTAATGTATTTTAGTCAACTTCACCAATCGCTGTTTATCTGAAATCTGTAACATAATATAAAAAAATAAAGTCTCCCTAATTATTCTAGAACCATTTTCCCTACAAATATAACCCTATAACTCACTCCCATGTTATACCGCCTACAATTTGTAAGCAGTAACTAAGTCTTTCATTACGTCGTATATCACGACAAAGACGAGTCGAGGCTGGCTGTGGGCAATTTGTTTGCTTTAATTTTAATAGTACGCACTTACAAAGTTACGTCGTGCGGATTGAAGATGACAGATGGGACTGATTTAAAACTAAAGTAGGGCCAACGAGACGAGATAAAATAGGTAAACAATCGGTCCGTTACTGAGTCACATTGCGATAGCGATTGTAAACTATCCTTAACTCTCGTACGCAATAATGGCGTCAGTTAGTTGTTGCGTGATTCGTGCTACAGGAAAGTAGTTGTCAACGTTTGAACCTTATTGTGTGTTTATATTAGATAAATCTTGCATTCTCTAGTCTAGGCACAATAATGATCTTCAGCTAGCCATGGTGCAATGGCTGAGTATCAACAAATCTCGTCTGTACCCCTTACGAGGTAGACAGGTCACGTTTAGCATTATTGTGGAAGTATAGGTGGAAAGCGGAATCAAAATAGTGATGAGTTGCTAGCCGTGTCGCCTATAACATTCCTAAGATTTTCGCTCGTTACCTAGACGGGCTTTTACAATCAGCGCGGGAAAACCCGCTGGTACATTCTATGTTTTTCTTAAAGTTGTATGAGGGGTAGAAATAAATCTCAACGTTCTTTCCAGGTCCAGACATACCTGGTTTCCTGCTGCAGCCCTTCCGGAAGCCGAAGCGGATCAGAACAGCCTTCAGCCCCTCCCAACTCCTCAAGCTGGAGCACGCCTTCGAGAAGAACCACTACGTGGTGGGGGCTGAGAGGAAGCAGCTGGCACAAGTCCTCAGTCTCACGGAGACGCAGGTCAGTACCATTCTACTTCATCATTCACTAGATTTCTTCAGAAAACTTACTCTGCATCAGTGCCGGCGTTAGGGGGGGGGGGGGGGGGGGGCGCGATGGGGTGACGGTGGCGCTGAGGTCTGGGGCCTCGGCCTCCTGGCTCACCGGCTGTGTACCCTCAATACTGTCCTTAAGTGGGCGCCTAAATATTACTGCCCGGGGTGTCAGTGGCCCTAACGCCGCTGCTGCTCTGCATTCTAGTTTATTCCAAAGCACTGCGTAAGGCTTTTACAAACGAGAGGAAAAACATAGCAAAATCACAAAACTCATCATCAGCATCATACCAGGACGTCCACTGTTGGACATAGGCCCCCATAAACCTCCAGTTGCCTCGGTTGGAAGCGGCTTGCAACCACCGTGAACGCGCGACTTTAACCAGGCTTATTATCTAACTAGCTCGCAATCGCCATCGTGTTCATTTTGACAGTTCTTGTATGAATGTGACAGCTAGCTGATTCCGACGCCAATTGTCAGCCCATACATGAACTGTCAAAATGAACACGATGGCGATTGCGAGCGAGTTAGGTAATAAGCCTACAGGTAATCCGTCCACCTCCTTGGTAGACGTCCTACGATGCGCTTGCCGTCTTCGTCTCCATTCGAGAACCGCTGATATAATAGTAGGTAGCGAATGGCAAGGCTGGTGAGTATTTAATTCATCGCGTTTAGCGTCGAGGTCAACTAAACGAAATCCCGAACTTGGTCCTGCATCGCATTGCACCAGAAGTCACTAGTGGAATGTTCTCAGATATTAAAATGTATTAAATATTAATGGGAACATGTTAAGTGTTCACAATTGATGTCATTATACTTGTTTCCTACTGGAAATTTCCTCATGGGAACTTACCATAAATTCTCGTGAAAGTTTCTGGAAAATTCCGAGAATATTCTTGCAGGAGCACCAACCTGCGCCATTCAGGACGCATACATACATACCGTCAGTAGGCAGATACTACTTTGTTTCACTTGCTACGATCCTGACATACTTCTTTCGCTTCATCCACACTGATCAATCTCTTCATACATGCTCGTCGGTTTCGGGTACTCCTGACCTGACCTTTTTCCAAAACGTCTCCTATTTGGTCTCGGAACGTCTGTCTAGGCCTTCCCCTCCCAACGTTACCATTCACACTCCCCACATAGATCTGTTTAGTTAGTCTACTTTCATCCATCCGCTCTACGTGACCAAACCAACTCAGCATACTTTTTTCTATCCTAGTCACTATATCCTCTTTCACACCAGCACGTTCCCTTATCACACTGTTCCTTATTCTATCTTTCAGTGATACACCTTCCATACTTCTTAGCGCTCTCATTTCTACTGCATTTATACTTTCATGCTTCTTCTGCCATACCCAAGTCTCGCTGCCGCACAGTAATGTTGGAACGAACACCCCTCTGTGGACAGCCAGACAGCAGCACGCATATCTTTGCACATTTTTTCTGTTCAATGATATTCCAATGTCAGCCATTCGAATTATACTTCCAAGTTTTCACCATACCAAAGAAGATACATAAAAGCAGTAGCTGTTAAAAAACCAAGATTCGTATCAGTTAAATGCCAACGAGAAGCAGCAAAAACTAAACCATAGTGTGAAGTAATAGAAGCAATGGCTGACGGATTCTAATTAATAAATTAATGGCTTTATAGGGCAGCACAAGATGTATGTTAAGGCAATTAAAATTATATCAAGCTGATAACACGTGACCTTTGATAATAATGACTTGAAAAGTAATATCTTGGATTCTCTAGCATTGTGGCTAGTTGAAGACAACACTTTGACTTGACTTATAAAGAGTTTACATACATACATACATACTTAGTTTTTGTAGGTACAGTGGAGGGCATAAATATCGATACAGCCATTATGTCAAACATATGTGTCACCGACCTCATTGTTTGTGGCATAAAAGTGAATAGTTGTTTTTGACGTCTTGGTAACGTACATAATATATTAATTAATAGAAAAGTTCCCTTCCATGGTCTGGGAGCAAAGGAAAAACATAGGTACTTACAGTTAGCTACTATCAGATGAATCAAGAAGTTTTTATTTCTTGATTTTTATGTTTACTTTTACGGTTTTACTGTCAGAAATTAAATTCCTAAATGTCACTGAAAATTAGAACACATATACAAATCCGAAAAGTAAAGCTATGGCCGGGAATCGAACCCGGCTCCTCGTCATTCCGTGACACCACCGATAGCAGGTAGTCTTCGAATTTTTCTTCCTGTTACTAGCTGTCACGTGACCTTGTTACTATGCGAATTTTTGACGCTAAGCGTAATCTGTTTGAATGATGTGTCTGTACGACACAATTACAAACTCCCGTGGATACTTACAGTTACTTTTCTTCCCATGCATATGGCAAAGCCCATCGAGGGAATGGGCGAAACTCATAGGAATCATGTTATAGGCGATGAGGCTAGCAACCCATCACTATTTTGATTCCGTTTTCGACCTATAACCTCACAATCTTGCTAAATGTGGCCTGTTGGTACCTGCTACCTTAGGCTCTGTCTACCCCGTAGGGATAAAGACGTGATCTGTGTATGTATATATTATTTATTTATTTTCATATTATTGGACACTTCATCGCGACTGCGTGTGAGACGGTTGTTGCGACTAAAAACTTACACTACGCGCTACTGCACATAGTGATATCATACTTAATTGTATGTTAATGGATTCTGTGTGCCGCTTCGCTCTTTAATTTTACCACGAATTCTGTGTACGACTGGTACTAAATTTGTTAATGTGCCATGTTGTTATGGTCGACCATAAACCCACGAAAAGAAATAGAAATGTATGTCTATTTTTAATGATTTCATTATTGCAAAGGTTTTTTTACTTAACGTAGTGTCTATTTTATTTTGAAGTCTCACAAGTATGGTCTAATAAGTTTTTGGTCTAACGTATTGTTTGGCCGAATAATCGTTTGATCTAAAGTTTCTTCAGTAATTAAAAATATTTTTTTTTATATGAATAGGAAGGCAAACGAGCAAGTGGGTCACCTGATGGTAAGTGATCACCACTGCCCATAGACATCCGCAACCCCGGAGGGATTGCAGATGCGTTGGCAACCTAGAGGACTAAGATGAAAATGCCTCTTGTGCCCGTAATTTTCCCGGCTGTCTTACTCTCCACACCGGAACACAGCAGTGCAAGCACTGCTACTTAGCGGCAGGATTAGCGAGTGGGATGGAAGTTTTTTCAGTAACTAAAAATATTTTACATAAGCATGTAGAAGGTTAGGTTAGGTTCGGTTATTATATTTTTCCGGAATCAACGGTTTCAGTATAAATTCGACCAAAATTACATTAGACCAAGTAATTATATGACCATCTGATACTTATAGACTATTTGGTATATACCAAACTTATAATTAATTCCACCTTTCCATGCTGGTCTGGGTGTAAAGAAAAAACATAGAATTTACCAGTTGCTTCTCTTCCCGCGCAGATGGTAAAAGCCCATCGAGGCAATGGGCGAAAATCATAGGAATCATGTACCTAATAGGCGATGTGGCTTAACCCATCACTATTTTAATTCCTTTTTCCACCTATACGCCCACAATCACGCTAAACGTGGCCTTGGGGCTGTTACCTCAGGCGCTGTCTACCCCGTAAGGGATATAAACGTGATTTGTGTATGTGTGTGTGTATTTAATTTCCATCGTTTACTTATGTAAAGTTTGCATGACCGTAGCGTATTAAAATGCATACATCTTCACGTTGCTATTAATAATCTTTAATTAGAAACTTTATTATTATGAAATTAACCTGAAATCGCATTGTGATGATGATTAACATGTCCGTTCATTGAAGAAACTATTTCTGTAATTGCACCAATATTGTATAAATATTAAGTAGAAATAATTATACATTATAACTTAATTGTATTCTTAAACAACACCGAATAATGAATGAATACAGCTATAAATAAACATTGAATTATATTTAATGGCAGAGTTAGATGTTATACTGTCTTCTTTAACGGGCCGTCCGTGTGTGATGTTTTTTTTAGCACTTTTTCAGTGGTATGCGTGAAGTTCCCAATCCGCGCTGAGGCACGGGTCATGATTTTTGAAACCACATATTATGTGAAAATACTAATTGAAAGTGGTGAAAAATCGTGCTGAATTTTAAATACAAGTAGGTTAGAACAAAATTACAGCTGATGAAAGAAAGAAAAAGAAAGAAAGAAGATATTTATTCCTTTTTGCAAGACACACAAATAGGTATATACACAATCTGAAATCTGGAATCTGAATGAATCTTGTGAGCAAGTTAAAATTTGATTCGAGCTGTAGTTTCGAAGATAAGCAGATTTTTTACCACTATTGAGTATGAGTTTGAGTTTCTTCCACGCTGGTCTGAGAGTAAAGAAAAAACATAGAATTTACCAGTTGCTTCTGTTCCCGCGCAGATAAAAGTCTATCGAGGGAATAGGCGAAAGTCTTGGGAATCATGTTATAGGCGATGCGGCTAGCAACCCATCACCATTTTGATTTCCCTTTCTACCTATAGGTACGCCCTTAATGATGCTAAACGTGTTACCTTATTTATTTATTTATTTATTTATTTATTTATTAACAAAAAACTTACAAAGTATAACAGAAATACTATGGCACTAAGTAAGACAAAATAGCAAAAATACAAAAATTTAAAAAAACAAATAGAAAAATTATATACAAGAGGACGGACGAGCATCCATCACCTCACAAAACCTCAAACATAGGCTCTTAGGCTCTGTCTACCCCGTAAGGGATAAAGATGTGATATATGTTTGTTTGTTTTTGTTTATTTGAGTATACTCGTAGCCCAAGTGCTGTTATTGTGAGAGGAGATCCGTGCCCAGCAGTGGAACGTGAATAGGCCTGTTTATTATTTATTTACTAGCTTCTGCCCGCGACTTCGTCTGCGTAGAATTATACATAAAAACCTTCCTCTTGAATCACTCTATCTATTAAAAAAACCGCATCAAAATGCGTTGTGTAGTTTTGAAGATATAAGCATACATAGGGACACAGGGACAGAGAAAGCGATTTTATTTTATACTATGTAGTTGATGTCTTAATTCAAACCCAAAACCTCGCCACGATTTCTCTCAACTTATAACTAATAATTACTCCATCGGAAGCGGTGTAAATAGAAACAATGCAATCGTGATAAATGTATCGTCGAGGCTAATTGGGTGTAACGTGTGAAAAAAATGAATTAATTACGCGATCATTAGGCGTTGCATGATCACAGTACTGACTGCAAAAAAGGCAGTTGTAGATAAATTATTACTATTTAATGGCATCGAATCGATTGTGTGATAATTGTTACACGCTCGCATGCAAGGACTGTGTGCTTGTTGGTGTCGTAAAAAACGTGGCGGCTTTAACAGCTCGTAAGTCAATGACAAGGCTCCAAAGGAATTTCCACCAACAAAATCAACATAATTTAAATTATCGAAGCTACTCTACTACTAAAATTTTGCGATAGTCGATTGAGAAATGTGACCTGAGCCTCTAGTGTAAGCAGTGTTGCCAGGTCACTTTCCTTGAAAATTACATCGCCATCCCTAAAAAGTTCCATTTTTGGTAGAAAAGAAATTCCTTTTTCATTTAAATCTTGGGGAAAGAGCTTTTTTTTACCTCATCATAGGAATTAGGAATAATATTTGTGTTAATAACAGACAAATTAGTCTGTATTTTTTAATGTGTAGTTAAAGTTTTTTACCACGTATCTTTATGCCGGAACCTTAAAAGTTCCGAAAAATGTACCAAAATACAAAGTTCCTCCCATGTTCCGCGGGGGTGTCAAACGTTCCGCAAAACGGAAGAAACGGAGCCAAACGGCAACACTGAGTGTAAGTTTTCGCATATAAAAACGTCTCGAGCGCGTTCATGTAAAATTCTCGATTTCTATAGAAAAATTGGCAGCGCCACTTGCGGATCAAAACGGCAACAAACAGCTCCCATAGCATTTGACATTTTAACGCAAACGTGGTAAATACTTATTTGTGACCGAAAACCTACACTAAGCTAGCTTAGTTTTCTAGAAACTTAAAAAAAGGGAAACGAAATACTGACATAAGCTTAATTGACTCTATTAATTGCTTCTAATTCCCAGACCGGGAAGTCACTTTCACGCCCAGTTGTTTTTTCAGTCATTTTTTGTGCTGTGCTTTGGTTGCTGCTGACTGTACTGCGTAGTGCTAATGTAAGTCGGGCGTGGCTGCCTGTACCGACTGACCCAGTTTCTCAATCAATCATTTTTATAGACATACATACATTCACATCTTTATCCCGTACGGGATAGAGAGTCTAAGGTAACAAGACCTGCAGACCACGTTTCGGGATTGAGGGCGTATAGGTGGAAAATGGAATCTGTTCTGCAGACGTCTGCTCGGGTTTTCTTAAAGTTATTGTTGACTAGCTTCAGCCCGCGACTTCGTTCGTCTTTTTTTCTCTCTTAATGCAAATGCGTTTGAGACGTTACTACTTTTTCTGTGTAATAATGCAGATTACATCGTTATAATATTTACAGGATATGCAATTATTTTAGCATTTATATAACATTAAAACGCGGTACCACCGGTTATTTAGACGTAATTTATGATAATGGCATAATTCAATATTATTTAGTATAATTATAGCAGAATGCATTACAATTTGCGCCAGAGGCAAACACTGGCATTTCGCTTATACTTCTTAACCCTCGGGAACCCTTTCCCAAGGTTCTATGTTTGAACATTTTTAGTGTTCCGTACCTCAAAATGAACCAAAACGGAACCCTTATTTTGGGAGAGAAAGAGAGATAAATATTTTTACTAAACAAAAATTACATTGAATCTGTACACCAAAAAAACAAAAAATTCAACGCGGAAATGCTGCCAGCCTTCTGGATACAATGCGCAGTGACAGTGACCTGGGAGGGGTGTTTTATTTGTAGTTTAAGTTAGGCTAGGTTTACGTTAATTGTGTACATTTAGTTATTTTTTTGATTTTTTTGGTGTAGGTACAGATAACTATTTATTTACACACATTCGATGCACGTACATGTATACTTTTATAGAAATACAATATTTATCTCGCAGGAATTACGCAATTTTCCGAGATAAAAAGTAGGTAGCCTATGTGTTATTGTTATTCCAGACTATAAATAATGGATAATGGAGTTAGCAGAGGTACAGACCCCTTGGTTCATCAACAGTAGTAGTTTTATAGTAAATCCAGATCCAGCTTACAATGTATGTTTGTCTGTATGTTCACACAAATACAAGTTATCCAATACGGCCTGAATACTCAAGGCACGCCTTCATTCAATTATTCATGAGTTGCGATACCTCTTTTTGTTTATAATTTCAATTAGAATCGCAATTGCGAGTTCAATAGTTATTTAAAGGTACTTATCGGTAGTTTTATTAAAAGGATGAATCTCAACCTATATGTGTGTTTCATGTATAATATACATTATGTATTTTCAGTACTTTGTATCAATCACTACATAGTATAAAACAAAGTCGCTTTCTCTGTCCCTATGTCCCTATGTATGCTTATATCTTCAAAACTACACAACGGATTTTGATGCGGTTTTTTTAATATATAGAGTGATTCAAGAGGAAGGTTTTTATGTATAATAATAATAATATCTTGGGACAATTGACACCAATTGACCTTCTTTTTTATATTAAAACCGACAAACGGGCATGCGGTGCACCTGATGGTAAGTGATCACCGCCGCCCATGGACAACTACGTTTTACTACGTGTTCAACTACGTGTTCTGTTCTCCAGTCCATTATGGTTGCCTGGTAGAGATCGCTCTGTAGCGATAAGGCCGCCTATTGTTACCTTGTAATATTCTGTATACCTTTTTTCTGTTTTGGTTGTTATATGTGGTGTTCAATACAGAGTTATTGTATTGTATTGTATATACATCCCACTGCTGGGCATAAGCCTCTCATAATGAGAGGGCTTGGGCTACACGGAAAAAAAAACTTAGCTGTGGTAACTAGGAATTAGTTGGCGCAGCTAAATTCCTTCGAAACTATAGGGACATCGAAGTATTTAGCTATCGTTGCAAAGAGTTTTTCGCTACCGAAACTTGGCTGTGATAGCAAATATTCTTAGTTGTGATCACTTTGAAGTTTGGGAAACTTAGCAGTGACTGCTAATCATATTAGCTAAAATTAGTTGTGGCTGCTAAGTATATTAGCTATATTTAGCAGTGACAGCTAATTTAATTAGCAATATTTAGCGGTAGCTGCAAACAAATTTGCCGTAGCTGCTAATTACTTTAGATGTGACAATCAAAATAATTCGTTGCATCGGCGAAAGTTTTGGCTGTAGCAACTAAGTTAGTTTGATACTCTATCGCATTTCTTTAGCGGTATTCGACAACGAGTTTAGCTGCAGCTGCTAAAAGGGTTTGTTACTATAAGAAAGACTTAGTTGTGAGATGTAATCAAGCTAGTTGTAGCTGCTAATTAAGTTGGTTACAGTTACTAAGAGTCTTAGTTGTGGGATGTAATCAGTTTGGCTGTAAGTACTAATTGGGTTTGTTACTGTAACCAAGAGTCATAGTTGTGGGATGTAATCAATTTAGCTGTAGCCTCTAATTGGGTTTGTTACTTTAACTAAGAGTCTTAGTTGTGGGATGTAATCTGTTTAGCTATAAGTGCTAATTGGGTTTGTTACTGTAACTAAGAGTCTTAGTTGTGAGATGTAATCAAGTTAGCTGGAGCTGCTAATTAAGTTTGTTACAGTTACCAAGAGTCTTAGTTGTGGGATGTAATCAATTTGTGGCCCGAGGAAGCGACCGCCACTGCGATACGGCAACCCGTGCACACACCTGCAAAGTCTGATAGACCGGGCCCGTTAACGTCTTAACGAATTAGAAGCAGTAACGTGCACACTAGGCTACTCAGACTCGCTTCCTGTGTCTGTTACAAGATAATCATTCAAAATCATCTCGGGTATATATGGACGCTCGGTCAACCAAACGATAGCGCGATGTAACTTGCGCGCAGCGCCATCTGTTGGCGTATTTCGTAAGCTCAGTTGCTGTTGGCCTTAATACTTATCGTTACTTATAGTCAAAGCTGCAAAAACTTCTTGGCTGCCACACTTAAGTCTGATTTGCTACGACTGCTAATATAATATTGCTGTTCATTGCAAAGTAAATTTGTTGGTGCGACTAATATTCTTAGCAACATTAGCAAAAAAATATTTAGCAGTTGCAGCAAATAATATTAGCTACAGTTTGTGAATAAGTTAGTCAAAGCTGCAAAAAGTTCTTGACTGCCACACTTAAGTCTGATTTGCTACGACTGCTAATATAATATTGCTGTTCATTGCAAAGTAAATTTGTTGGTGCGACTAAGATTCTTAGCAACATTAGCAAAAAAATATTTAGCAGTTGCAGCAAATAATATTAGCTACAGTTTGTGAATAAGTTAGTCAAAGCTGCAAAAAGTTCTTGGCTGCAACACTTAAGTCTGATTTGCTACGACTGCTAATATAATATTGCTGTTCATTGCAAAGTAAATTTGTTGGTGCGGCTAAGATTCTTAGCAACATTAGCAAAAAATTATTTAGCAGATGCAGCAAAGAATATTAGCTACAGTTTGTGAATAAGTTAGTCAAAGCTGCAAAAAGTTCTTGGCTGCCACACTTAAGTCTGATTTGCTACGACTGCTAATATAATATTGCTGCTCATTGCAAAGTAAATTTGTTGGTGCGACTAAGATTCTTAGCAACATTAGCAAAAAAATATTTAGCAGTTGCAGCAAATAATATTAGCTACAATTTGTGAATAAGTTAGTCAAAGCTGCAAAAAGTTCTTGGCTGCCACACATAAGTCTGATTTGCTACGACTGCTAATATAATATTGTTGTTCATTGCAAAGTAAATTTGTTGGTGCGACTAAGATTCTTAGCAACATTAGCGAAGGATATATTAGTAGATGAATCAGAAAAAAAATTGCAGCCGTTGCAAAAATGTTATTAGTGATTGCAAAATGTATTTATCAAACGTATCAAAGATATTATCTGCTGTCTAACACATGTAAAATTAGTAATAGTAACGAAATTTTTATCCACTATAACTAAGATTTATTAACGGTTACAACTAACAGCAATTACTAAATTATTTTGTTGATAAATTAGCTATAGTTGCTAATCAATTAGTACTGTTAGCAAATTATTTGAAATTCGTTTAGCTAAATATCGTTATCAGTGGTAGCTAACTGGTTTTAGTTGCTATAGACATGGCCTTGTTACAGTTGCAAACAAATTGTATGCCACAGCAAAGAAAATTTCAGCAAAGGGAGCTTAGCTATCACGGCTAATTCATTTCTCTCCGTGTATAGAGTAATAATCCTACGACAACTATCCTACTAATATTTATAAATGCGAAAGTTTGTTTGGATGTATGGATGTTTGTCACTATTTCACGCCAGTACGGCTTAACGGATCTGATTGAAATTCGGAACAGATATAGATTAAGGTCTGGCATAACACATAGGCTACTTTTTATCCAGAAAAATTGCGAAAATTAAGAAAAACGCTGGTCGAAAATAAAGAGAATACTCGCTCATAAATCGCTCCGTGACACGCACACTTAGACACGTATGCAGAAACGTGTTTAACACAAATACAGCTCACCCGTCATCGTGAATTGCAAAGCTATATTGGATATAACTAATAAGCAGAGTTCGGACAAATTTGCGTCATTGCTCGCAATAATGTGGACATGACTTAAAAATTTATCATTTAATTAATTTCTCGAAATAAAATTTGAACTCCCGGAGATAAAAATTTACACATGCATAAAATTATTAGCAAAATGTTAATTAAAGTGGCAGTTGTCGTTCTCGTAAATCTTTTTATATAATAAAGAAATCACGATCTATAGGTATAAAACCTCCGTGGATATACTTATTCTTAATATATGTATTTTGACATATTTGATTAATTTTGGAGTCATGTCCACATTATTGCGAGCAATGACGCAAATTTGTCCGATCTCTGCTAATAAGATATGTGGTGACGTTTTTATGTGTACATAACGCAGGAATGCGATCGCTAAGTGCTCATTAATAAACAATGGGGTATTAGCGCGAAATTGCTTTCATGCAACGTAGCATATGCTTTTTTACTTACTAATTAACATATGAAAACAACGGAGGTTGGTATAGTTATTAGGTTAGAACTCGAGTCGATTTTAGAAAAGAAAAAAACCATAAAATGTACCAGTTGCTTCTCTTCCCGCGCCCGGTAACAGGCCATCGAGGGAATGGGCGAAAATCTTAGGAATCATAATATCAGATACGCCTACAATCATGCTAAACGTGGACTGTCTACCCGGTAGGGATAAACACGTGAGTTATGTATGTATGTACTTAAATGACAATTCGGGGGTCCGTAATAACAATTCTGTGCAAATATGGTATTTTTAGAAAATATTCTGTTACCAAGTTTTACTCATACAATGCATCTTACGAGTTATCCAACAAAACATAGCTTGTTAATTAATACTAATGATTTAATTATCACTAGATTGCAAATAGCTATTTGCTATCTTGTTTCTATTATTTTTAACACAACAAGGACAGGGCGAGTTGGAAGTCTAGGGGAGAGAGAGAGAGAGAGAGAGGGAAACAAAGTGTTTATCTGTCGTCTAATACCCATATTACAAGTTTTGCTTAGTTTAGGACTAGGTCAATTGGTGTCAATTGTCCCAAGATATTATTATTCTGTATATTTCTTTTTGTCTGCATATAAAAAGTAATAAAACAATACAAAATATAAAAACCTAACCTAGGGTGCCGCCGGCAGCGAGGCGGGGCCTAAGCTACCGGTGGTCAGGGCGACATGCAGAGAGGAACCTCCTGACTATCCGAGCCGTGTCCAGGAGTACCGCCTTCTGTATCTGTCCCTTGGTCAAGGCTCTTCGCTTTTGTATTTCTTCCTATTATAATTCTACGTGTATCGAATGTGTGTAAATAAATGTTTCTCTCTCTCTCTCTCCGTTCGCCGACGACTATCGGGACAGTGATCGTTATTATTATTATAACCTCCAACGCAGGAGTTAATCTGACTCGCACGCATTGGTGTTAAAGAAGTGCTATATCTCCCACAGACTCCAACACCGACATACGAAGCGGTTTTAAATGGGTTTTAATCCATTTTGTATGACGTACGTCCGATCCCGGTAATTTTATATGATTAATAAAATTACCTGCAGCTGTCGGCCCGCCATTAAGATAAAATGTTTACGTACTTAATTCGATTATAGGAACTCGATTTATAATCGATCATGTTTACCGATGCTTGTACGATGTTGCGTGGAAGGCATCCCTTTACCTTTACGAGTCTAATGTTATTCGCTTTGAATAAGTTTTTGCTATTTGAAAATGAAGTGTAAAAAATGTTTGCAACTACTGAGTTCTAGCTGTCGTTTAGAACAAAATTCAAAGGTTAACTGGAAGAGATCCCTTTTATGGATAAGTTCGCCTTTGTGCATGTGTGTTGTCCTGTATTCATCTTTTTCTTGTGTTTTATGTACAATAAAGAGTTATACATACATACATACATTTTAAAGTAAATTTAAACATACCTAATTACGCGATGCGGCTGGCAACTCATCACTATTTTGATTCCTCTCCGTCTATTATGCCCACAATCATGCTAAACGTGGCCTTTAGATCTTGTTACCTTAGATTCTGTCTACCCCGTAAGGGAAAACACGTGATTTATGTACCTGTATGTACCTAATTATTTTTATGTTAATATTCGTCTTAGTCTTCGCACGTAGTTATTTTTGTATCTGAAAGCGAGCGAACTTAAGCTGAATCGGAATTGAATCCCAATAAGACGTCATGGTAACCTCCCAGTACTTTTTGAGTTTATCGTAAACAGACAGACGTGGCGGAAGACTTCGTTTCATTATAATGTAGTGACAAAGACAGTAAAATATTGCATACGACCAAATGAAACAGAAATATCTCTATTATTAATACTTCCTGGCTCACAGTAGTGTAGGAACAGAACAACGTTTAATTATGGCTAACTCAAGTGCCACTAATATATGCACATTTTTTGTCCTTGTCTTTTACATTGAGGTAATGACAACAAAAAAACTAGGAACTAGATCACTTATTTTCTGTCATTATGTCACTGACAGGATATTAGTTAAGCATAAATTCTTGAATAATGTTCTTGCTAACATTAGTATTTGTCCATGCCGATCTACGTTTGGTACATACATACATATATCACGTCTTTATCCCTTACGGGACAGAACCTAAGGTAACAAAACCTTAAGGCCACGTTTAGCATGATTAAGGGCGTATAGCTGGAAAGGGAAATCAAAATAGTGATGGGTTGCTTGCCGCATCGCCTATAACATGATTCCTAATAATAATAAAATAAGCAACCCATCACTATTCGCTGGCTTAGCATTACGCTGAGGTATTAGACACCTACAGCACTGATTTTCAGCCAGAACCGTCTGTGACTCACGGATCGATGCACAGTTAAATATATATTATTATAGTTCATAAACTAATAACATATACCTAACTAAATTAAATAAAACAGCAAGAGTTCAGCAGCGGAGTAGCATGGCAAATGTTTTTTGTTCCACGGGTTTCCAAACCCTATAGAACACAACAGTACTTCGTCAACTCCTTTAAACTCTCAATCCGAATAACCAAACAAGCAGCCAATCGGTTATGGGTACTGCTCCCCCAGCGTCCCCTTGCGCATGCGCCCTACGCTGGGCGGGGTGGAGTGCCCCCGCTTGAGTTAGGTACCAATGGGGGATCGGGGACGCCGGGGGGATCACGAGGTTAGATGAGGGATGGCGCTTGTTTATATTGTAAGTGTTGCAATTAAAGGGATGGTGGATTATTTATCTTATATTTTTAGTTAGGACATCCACAACTCTAGTCTGTTTCCGAATTTCGGAATTGGGGATGTGGTCAAAAAGTGAGATGCCCAACATGGCTCCATGGCTCTTCGTGCGACTTTAATTTGGTGCATGTTTGCCTTCGTGACTTTATAACGTAACTAGCGACCCGCCCCGGCTTCGCACGGTATATTATGCATGTATTATACATATAAACCTTCCTCTTGAATCACTCTATCTATTAAAAAAAACCGCATCAAAATCCGTTGTGTAGTTTTGAAGATATAAGCATACATCGGGACATGAGGACAGAAAAAGCGACTTTATTTTATACTATATAGTGATTTGAAATTTTCGGATCTATATTTTAATCAGTTTAAAATATTATGACATGGAACGGTATTTTATTTCTATTTGAAGTTGATTGACCAATCTGTAGTCAATCGATCGATAATCGGGCAATAAAATATATCCTCCGGAAACCGGACAATTAGAAGCAATCAAAATCGTCAAAAAAGGGCCAGTATTTTGGGTGCGATGACCTTACGTACCGTTAATGCGTACGCGCAATTATAATAAAACAGAATGATATTATTTAATGTACCTAACTGTTTTCTTATGGAGGAAAACAAACAAATAGTTATATTTATATACTTACAATAACATTTACGTTTATTACGACGTAATTGAAGTTTTTCAATAATATAGTGCAATACCTATATTGTAAAACATACATACATATTATACACATATTATCACGTCTTTATCCCTTACGGGGTAGACAAAGCTTAAGGTAACAAAACCTTAAGGCCACGTTCATTTTCACCCATTCCCTCGATGGGCTTTTACCATCTGCGCGTGAAGAGAAGCAACTGGTACATTCTATATTTTTTCTTTACTCCCAAACCAGCATGGAAGAAAAACATATATTGGGTGAAAATCGTAGGCTAACAACCCATCACTATTTTGATTCCACTTTCCACCATACACCCACAATCATGCTAAACGTGGCCTTTAGGTCTTGTTACCTCAGGCTCTGTCTACCTCGTAAGCGAAAAAGACTTGATATATGTATGTATGTATGTATTTAAAAAAAGTCCATGAACACACAGCAAAGCTATTCGGTAAGCAGGATAGATACGGCGCGAGCGTGCGTAGGTGCTTACCTGATTATATTGCCGTGTGTACAAAATGTTTATCCGTTGCCTTCTGGGTACCAAACTTTGCTTAGTTTGTGACTATGCTAATTATTGGTGTCAAATTGTCTTGTCTTTTAAAGCTATATAAAGTGTTATGTGCGTTACAAAATTAACATACAATATCTCCACACAATACATATCGAATGACGCAACACGTATTGTGAAATGATATAATTGATGATCAATAATCACCAAACGAAATCCATAAAGCTCTTCCGGCCAAGAAAACACAATGTAGCTCAGTGGCTACTTCCGGTGGAGAAAAACCGGAAGTCGGACCATATCCGGTTCGCATTTGGTTCAACCGGACACCCTTACTTTGCGTGGATATGTATAGCGAAGTTTTGAAAATCAATAAAGCCCTTGTCTTTGTTAAAAGGTTCTTTTCTTCCAAGTCGGACAGGCAAAGGGAACTAAGCCCATACAGCCAAGTTTGATGTGAATTATTGTTGTGTAATATATCAAAAAAAGCCGTGGTAGCCCAGTAGTGGTTTGACCTGTGGCCTCTGGCCTCTCAAGCAGAGGGTTGTGGGTTCGAATCCTGGGTTCGCACCTCTGAGTTTTTCGGAATTTATGTGCGAAATTATACCTTTGAAATTTGCCATGAGCTTTTCGGTGAAGGAAAACACTGTGAGGAAACCTACACACATCTGCGAAGCAATTCAATAGTGTGTGTGTGTGAAGTTCCCAATCCGCACTGGGCCCGCGTGAGAACTATAGCCCAAATCCTCCAATTAATGGAGGAGGTCTATCACGGCCTATGCCATGAGGCAGGCCGAATTACGCGATAATTTAAAAACTATACAATGTACTGAAATTGTAGCGAAATGGATTCAAAAGGGGCTATATATATTATATACGTTCTTCCATGCTGGTCTGGGAGCAAAGAAAAAACATAGAATATAATATACCAGTTGCTTCTCTACCCACGGGCGAAAATCATAGGAATCATGTTATAGGCGATGAGGCTAGCAACCCATCACTATTTTGAATTTATTTTTCACCTATACGCGCACAATCATGCTAAATGTGGCCTGTAGGCATATGTTACCTGAGGCTCTGTCTACCCCGTAAGGGATAAAGTCGTGATTTGTGTGTATGTATATGTACCTAATACATGCGCCCTGTTGCAGTCAGTGTGGTCTTGGTATATCCTTGTTAGTGTTCTGACAGTTCTAGTGTATTTTACAGCGCGCTACAGCCGGCGGCATTTGAGGGTTAAAATTCTTCACTTCCTAAGAAATATTACGTTAATTAGGTTCATGCTAAACGTGGCCTTTAGGCCTTATTACCATAGGCTCTGTCTACTCCGTGAGCGCAATGTTGTGCTATGGGAGAGGCCTATGTCTAGCAGACTGACACGGTCTGATGATGATGATGAACCCAATCATGCTAAACTTCTATCTACCCCTTAATTGATATAGACGTGATTAATAGAACCCAACCGCCTACTAAAACATCCCAGAACTATTTAAAAAAAGAATTAGTTCCTTTAATTATTGGCTGCGCTTACTTGCGAGCACAGAGTACAAATAGTTTCAAACCATAGATAAGCCAGACCACAGATAATGCTAGAGGCGGTGCTAATGCGAACCGGAAACGAGGTAAACGCGCGCTTTCTACTTCCGCTGTACTATCGCGCTAGTCTATGGCAGCTTACGATTTGTCTATGAAAGCTTGCGGAGTTAGGTTTGCCTTTGTGTAGTTCCGTGTCCAACCCCGTAAAGGATAAAGACGTGATTTGTGTATGTATGTATGTATGTGTCCAACCAAATCTTCAAGTAACCGTTGTCTTTCTGTCTGTCGAAAGGCTGTACCTATCTTTAGAACTAGATGCGGTACTTGAAATTTTAATATTTCATGTGTTCACTATAGTGTCTTTACCTAAAAATAAAAATGGAGTCCCCATGAAACTTTTTTTTTATGAGAGCCCGACTCCATTTGGCTACATTTTTATCTGTCTGTGTATTTGTACAAAATTGGCGTTGGCAAATCTTTTTAGACCTTAATTTTCTTTACCTCTACTCGTATTACAAATTCCATACATTCGAGTGATTTCACTTCTTATTTCCAAATTTTATTTTCCCCTTGGGGCGATTCCGTGTCTTTTCATGTGCGCTCATCAAAATTAGCCATTTTTACTGTTCAAACAAAAATGCTATGAATAATTTCCACATAACGCTAGTTATCACACAATTTACTTAAAGCGACGCACAAAACCCCCCAATGACAAAAGCCAACAAAACTAATTTAAACAACCATAAAACAATTATAGCCATTTGATGCAAATTTAATGCTCTGCGTCCCTTGTCGCTGCCTATAACTTTAATTGAGTAAAGAACC
Source organism: Pandemis cinnamomeana (assembly GCA_932294345.1). Classification (NCBI taxonomy): domain Eukaryota; kingdom Metazoa; phylum Arthropoda; class Insecta; order Lepidoptera; family Tortricidae; genus Pandemis; species Pandemis cinnamomeana. The sequence continues at coordinate 1,933,357 of OW028724.1, read as the reverse complement.
CATCTGCTCCACAAAACTAGCTCAGGAAGACCCTTTAACACAACCCAAATATACTCCACAACAGCTCTTTCCACTGGTGGCGCGTAAATGCTACGCAAACATCGCTTAATGGGAAAAGCGACAGAGTTCCACAGATCATAATAGCAAGAGCACAAAATAAATAAAGGGTAGCTATTCAAACTCCGAAATACGATTAAGTACTTATGTGCCCGGTTGTACTCCCCTAAGCTTTAACAACAGAGACAGCAATAGCTATAACTATGCGCGCGAAAGAGACAGGGCTGGGAGGGGAGACGCGCAATTAAGTGCTTGAAATTTGGAGCGAAATTTAAACGGAAAGCTATTTATCTGTGTATTACTTTATAGTCAATCCATTACGGAGGGAGAGGGACGGAGCTATGCGGGATGCGATTATGCGACAAATTGTGCCGACCCCTGTGCTTTTATGAGATGCGAGATACGTATTAGACGGGTTGGAGAGAGATAAGAGATCAATTGGGTAGCAATCCGGCCTTTGTGAGTTAGTTAAGCGTTTTGATTAATGTTTCAGAAAGTGGTAGCCATTTTGTAATTATTATATTGTGTTAACTTGTTTAGGTGATTGGGTTATTGTGGATGCTTCAAGCTTTTAAATGGATGTGGTAATTGTTAATTTATTCATATTCGTAACGAGGTGCTTCGTTCACGGCTAAACTATTCATTTAATTATTGGGAGAGGAGAAATAATTATAATATTACGAGCTGCGTGTCTTAAAAATATGACTATCTAATTATTTAAATCGTTATTTATTTATTAGTCATCAACAGCCAAGTTGTTTTTAGGACGTTTCGTACATACATACGTACATAAATCACGTCTTTATCCCTTACGGCGTAGACAGAGCCTAGGGTAATTTTGTTACTTGTTAGGTCTTGACCTAAACCGCGTTTAGTATAATTTACCTACTGGCTTATTAGTTAGCTTTTTAGCTTTTATAAATAAGGCGATCTTTTGGGGTGTGCTTATCTAGATATCATACTTTCCAGATGTAATGACATGTGTTATTTCGAACTTAATTATCGCTTATTTTTACTGGTCATTGGATTAACTTGAATTCTGTTTTATTTTGGAAAGTAGCATATATATTGTTTCTTAGATACAAACTATATCTTTGTCAAATTCAATCAATTTTAATAGAGTGTTTTCACCGCGAAAAGGTAACTAAAAGACAGACGGTTTTACATTTTATTATTTGATGGTTTATATTATTAATTTGTTCATAAAATCAGTTGTATTCATAACAATAGCAATCCTAAAATTCAAACAAATTGGCCACCATGACAGGTGACAATGTAGTAATAAAGTATCAAATGGTCCCTAGGGCGTGAAGTGCCCCATTTTTACATACGCATAAATAGACCCCGAACCAATCAGGCAGGCTATTACAGACTTGCCCCATGGGCCCAGTGGCCCTTCTATCACGGGGTACCTTGGGGAAAAGGAAAATTGAGCGCTCAATGATTTCGGGGCAAAAGTGGACACAGATAATAGGTACGAAATTATGATTTTATTTTGGGGTTGTTAAAGTTATGATTACTGTGGTTGTAGGACTTGTAGGTAACGTATTTCTTCGAATTAACGAATTTCACTATTTAGTCATCATCATCTTTAGCCTATACGTCCCACTGCTGGGCAGGGGCGTCCTTTTAGAATAAGCAGGGCTTGCTTGAGCCCACGAGATCGAGAACTTCACATACCTACTTGACTTTCTTCGCAGGTGTATAATGGTTTACTTTCCTCCCGATGTTTTCCTGCATCGGAATGCTTGTAGTAAATTTCAAATGGAATATAGCGAATAAATTCCGAAAACTCGAGTGCGAGCCCACGGCCCTTAGTTCATGTTTTATGCCAGGGTTGTTGTAAGTTATGTAGAAGTTGGTTACAAAACAATCCCCTTCTCCTGCCTACTGCAAAAAACAAATTATAATAAATTATTACGTGTGTTTATTTAAACGACGCGTACGTTTACTGTTTTACTTCGAAAAAACAGAAAAAATGCTCTTTGGCAGAGAGGTTTATGTAACAAATTTACTTTTGCGTGCGGCCAAAACAGTCAACAGCTTACCTTCGTACTAACGAACATAAGTTTCAGAGAAAGTGGCGCCACGCGGCACCGCAAAACTAAATTTGTAAAGTAATAACGATATTTCAGTCATTCTCTCCTTTCAAATGTCATTGTTTACATACAAAGTTTAATTTAACGAGTTGTTTTACGTTAAGAACATGCTATTTAGTTAAACGTTCAAGAACTTTTCATCTTAAGTAGCATAAAGAAACTGCACAATGGATCAATAATAATATCTTAAGGTAGAAAGGGCAAGTATCGAGTCGGTACCTTAGTCATTTGATTGCTCACTCAATAGATGGCGCTACGAGTAAGTTGTATGGGAAATTCGTACACATACGGTCGAAGTAACTGAATCACGTACTTTTATGGAACATTTTCTCATATAATTTTGCACTAATTTCTTTGGCTGGTTTATAATTATAAATAGAATTAATAAACTTTATTCGGGTAACTGGGACCCACAATTTGTTAGTTACATAATTGCTTATTGTATGGCGAGTATAATAAATAAGTACTTTTGCAGTGAAAAGGTTCCACGCGATTCAGATCCTTTCACGTATGCTTTTTATTAACACGATTTTATTATTAAAGTCGTCGCAAAATAAAAGGCCCGTTTTGACATTTGTCTTCGCGACGTAACTAGTGATGTAACCATACGACTAGGTACTCGATACTCACGATAAATCGATTCAAGTTTGCATGAGTACTTGATCGATTTGAATATATATTGTAAAGTGCATTGGATTAAAGTTCTGTTTAGAAAATTTAACTTACACTGATGTTGTAGATTTTGAAATGATACATTGTTACAAGCTCATAATTTTCAGTAAAGATCACTACACAGCTGGTAAAGTCAGTAATTAATTGATTGATGAACACTAGTATTTAATTAAATAAAACCGGCCAAGTGCGAGTCGGCCTTAAAAAAATATCTTGATCGATTTATTTTTTTCTTTAACCGATTATTATTAGTCTGTGGACAATATGAAAAAATCGTTATGCACAGCACTTAGCCGAGTGGGCGGTACCCATCAATGAAAAATATAATTACCTTCAGAACATTTCGTTCGGTAAAAAATAGAGAACTTCATAGGCGTGAACTGTCAAAACGGGCCTTTTATTTTGCGACGAGTTTAGTTGCATCCTATATCCTGTATTGAGCTCGAATTTGGTAAATACAAAGACAGTATAAAATACTATCCGATATCTTACTTCATTATTGTTACAAATATATAATATTTTGAAACATCTGAAGAGTTCTGCAGCTATAGGTGACGTGGGGAGACCAGTAATACCACAGCACTTGTGTGATCCAGACGAAATAAATAATTTTTTCTTGAAACTACCGGGTAACGCTGATACCCATCTAGATACACAGGCGCATTTTGTTAGGGAAAGGCTGTGTGGTGCGGAATTCCATATTAATGATTGCACGGAAACTCAGGTGCTTAAAATCATACAGTCAGTGAACACAAATGCAACTGGGCACGATGGAATATCTATGGAAATGATCCGACTCACACTAGATACGACTTTGCCCATAATCGTGCACATAGTAAACTCATCCATCAAGCATGGCATCTTCCCAGAAGATTGGAAAGTCGCAAAGGTGCGACCGATACCAAAGTCAACCAAAACAGAAGATGTTAAGGATCTGCGTCCTATTAGTATTCTCCCGGTACTGTCAAAAATAATCGAGAGAATAGTTTGTGAACAGCTAACACAGTACTTAGAAGAGAACGAAATACTCCCCGCAATGCAATCTGGCTTCCGCGGAAAACATGGTACAGCAACTGCCCTCACAAAGGTCACAGATAATATAATCACAGCGTCAGACGGAGGCAAGGGCACCATTCTGGTTTTGTTGGATTTCTCACGAGCTTTTGATTGTCTAAATCCAGCATTACTAATTTCGAAAATGAGATACTATGGAGTATCCGACTTTTCATGCAAGTGGTTTCAGTCATTTCTCAGTAATAGGCAACAATTTGTTGAAATACAAACGGAAGAGGGGAAACTATTAACATCAAGTACTCAGAATATTAGTCGAGGCACGCCACAGGGATCAATCTTAAGTCCTTTGCTGTTTATTTTGTATACTTCGGATTTAGTGACGAATTTGAGGAACTGTAATGTGCACCTGTACGCCGATGACACACAGCTGTACCACAGCCTAGCTCCTCAAGATCTTGACATTGCGGTAACAAGGATCAACGAAGACTTAAGTGCGGTGGCGGATTGGTCTGTCAGAAATAATCTTGTGTTGAATCCTAGCAAATCGCAGTTCATAGTTATGGGTAGCAAAGGGCAACGCGAAAAAATTAAAATACAAAACCCAAATGTTAGTATTGGGGACCAGCCCGTTTTGCAAGTCGAACAGGTGAAGAACCTTGGTCTCATTATGGACGGGGAAATGAGGTTTTTAGAGCATGTTAGCATCAAAATAAGAAACGCTTTTTACAGACTCAAGACCCTATACAGTCTGCGGAAGTACTTGTCAGTGGGAGTGCGGGAAACCCTTACAGAGGCCCTCGTTCTTTCGCACTTAAACTACGCCGATACTGTTTATGGACCCAGACTCTTAGAAAAGACAAGGAAAGCGATACAACGTCTGCAAAATGCATGCGTGCGGTTCTGTTACGACGTTCCTCGCCGGGCTCGCATCACTCCTTACCTTAACGAAAGAGGGATACTAAATATGGCCAACAGAAGAAACTTACATTTGGCATTCAGTCTTCGTAAGGTGATTGAGTATGAGACTCCGCGATATTTGTTTGAGCAGCTTAAATGGTTGAGGGATGACCGTGCGAGGCCGTTGAGAAGTCATAGGGAAACGAAACTCAAGGTACCGCAGCACAGGACCGCGTCGTTCAGAGGGGGTTTTAAATTTGCGGCAGCTAAAATCTGGAACGATTTACCTCCACCAATGCGAAATCATATGCATTTGCTTCAATTTAAAAAAATGATAAAAAATCACCTTTTAGAGAAACAAACGCAAATATGAAACACCCGCAAAGACGCACCCACACACACACACACACACACACACACACACGCACACGCACACGCACACGCACACGCACACGCACACGCACACGCACACGCACACACAAACACACGCACACAAGTACATCTTGCATATACCACACCTCTGCTCAGTAATCATTTATCTGTTACAACTAGCCTCCGATAAAGGGACCAGACTGAAAACCAGCGCTGGGTTCATGTAACCCAGCACACGCTGAGACTGGTACCCGTTGCCGGAACATGGCCCGCCTAGTGTGTTTCTTGTTTTTTTTTTCTTTCTTCTTTAGTCTTGAATTGTCAACTAAACTTCTATCTGCTTATGTTTTGGTAATAAATGATTTTTTTTTTTTTTTCTTTTTTTTTTTAAAAGGATGTTTGGGAGAAAATAGGTACAGATCAAAAACGACTGATTGTGACTACTAGATAAAAAACATAGTTTATGTGCGTCCAATATTAAAATTGCATATGTACCGGAATCCCAGGATCTCGATCCTTTATCAATTTCTCCTACCACTCGTTAAGGATCCGTCAGTACTCTCGGAACACGCGTCATTACCCACACAGTGGGGTAAACACCCCGACATATTCAATGTTGCCAGCGCCGCGGGGTAAACACCCCGACGGTTCGATGCCGATCCGGCACTAATGTACCGTGGCGCCCTCTTCAGTTGCGTGTAAAATTCGGTGATTTATCTAATTTTTTAATTGATTTCGATTGGTCGAGGGATGTATTTATTTACAATAGCGTTGTACCTAGTTAAATTAATGAGGCATAACGGTTGTTTAACGTGGAACTTACATACACTAAGCGTCAGTTGCACCAATTTACTTCAACGGCAACTATGACCATAACCAGAGGTTTTGACATAATACTTCGTAGTTTTTCTGTCAAAATTATCGGTAATTTATCAGTAAGCTTGGTGCAATTTACTGTAAAGGCGATTGTGGGATGAGGTTGTGGTCAAACGCAACACGAGCCCTATAAAAATTGTGTTCAAAAATTAAGTGTAACAAAGAAAGTGACGTTCTCGTTAATTTTCTACTCTTTGCCATCACTCTGCCAACTGGCAAAGACAAAAATACAAAATTAGTTCGTTACAAAATACTTATTAATTCATTAAAAAAACAATAACGCCGAGCCCTTTATCAGGAATCAATAAATCATCGAAATACCGCAATAATAATAAGTTATAAAATTTTCCATTAGCTCCAAAAGCAATATGGCGGCGGCAATTCAAAATGTCAGTAAAACATAATTTGCCCGCGGATTGCCGTGAAATTGTTCACAAAATGTTATTGCTCAAACACGCTACGAACAAGTTATAAACTTATTATTTGCCTACTTTTGCTGATAACCGAGTTAAATCGGAAATTACTGTTTTATTTTACTACTTTCGAGCAAAGCAAACAAGTGAATGATAAAAAACATAGTTCTATTTTGACGATAGCGTTAGGTACCAGCCAACTTTTACATCGAAATTAGAAATTATAATTTGAAAATAAGAAAAAAAATCGGACCCAATCTCATTTTAAAATAAAACTTAAATATTGACATATGGCAATGCATTCGTGCGGGCCCAAGAAAAAAAAAAAAAAAAAAAAAACAAATATATTTCGTATGCTGCTTCCCGAACACACTCCTAGTGTTTAATAAGAGAGATAGAGATGGTAATGATACCAATTTCGAATTTCGAATTAGGTACATCTAGAGGGTATCGAAACAACTAGACGTAGTACAACACGGAGAGAGGTAGTAAGTTATCTACAAGCAGTCTAATCTAATTTTTTCCTATGTACTTACAAGGCAATGGCTAGAAAGTTACTAAATGCATGTAAAAGCATAAGATCAAAATTTAGGAGGTGAAAAATGTATTAGGTATTATATTTTTTGTATGAAACCACCATCTGTCTATGTATAAGTAAATATCATCATCGTCATCATTGTTGACCGGCAGACTTTAACCTGGACACAGGTCTTTCCCAAGGATCTCCACTACGTTTGGCTTTGTATTACCCATAGCCAGTGCCTTTCCAGGATCTTTACAAGAGGGTATCTCTGACTACATATATATTTATGTATTGCGAAGAGTTCCTACCTACTTGCAACTTATACCTTACTATGGTCATAAACACATAGAAAATTAGAGTAATGGAACAGCAGAGCCACTTCGAAATTTGATTTTAGAAGTTCGAATCATACCATCTCACTCAAGTTAATCGCTATTAGAGTGAGGGGAATGATACAAAACAAATTTCGAAAATCGAATTTGGGAGTATACGACCAGGTACATACAGCCAAAAATAAATAAACACACGAACTCCTTTCGCGCTATAAATTTCCCAAACGCGACGCTGGCTGGAAGCAGTATGAATAGATTTCACAAGCCATTAAACGCGTGACAAATTGTAGCACAAAATGGCTACCAGATTTTTGCGCGGGAAATCGCTTCGATGGCGGATTTTTCTTTCAATAGCGCATGAAATACGGTTAGGGTGTCACAATAGTTTTTTGGTTCGACAATCCTTTGTGCGTTAGGCCAATAAATTGCCTTATTGTTGGCAAGTAATGGATCTTCAGGCGTACCCTTTCACCCTTAAATATTAAAACAGCAGTTTGAAAAAACGTTTTTTTTTAGGTATCATTTTTCATTATACGTCGCTAGTATAATGATGTAATGTATCTAACGATGTTATGCGTTTTAATGTTCTAAAATTTAGAATTATTTTTGAGTAGCTTAAGCCCACGGCCTGACTCTCGTAGAATGGTAAAAAGTAGCATTGTTTCTTATTCCGTGGGAATTACAAGAAAAACCTCTATGGTACTTCGATATGTTAGCAAAATTTCAAGTTGTTTGCTCCAGTGGTTAAAGATGTGTGTTGTCTTTCAGGTAGTCACGTATTTGTTTAGTAATATGTTTTTATCAATAGATAGCAACAGTAAATATTTGTGAGTTGGTTCACAAATTATTTACTGCAGTTAAGTAGTACTGTCATTACATAACCATACGTTGAACATATTTCATATTAATATTATTATGTTCTCAATCGTTTGTTTTTCTAACTAAGCAAAGCGTTTCGCTTTCAGTATTCGAATTTATCTTCTCCTATCGTGTTCATAAAAAAAATAGATACTCTATGAAACTGCATTTCGTTTTCTCAAAAATTTACCATTTTGAGTGCTTACAAATTTCTTGCTCTTAACGTTCCTTTTTTGTCCACAGGTAAAAGTCTGGTTCCAAAACAGAAGAACGAAACACAAACGCATGCAGCAAGAGGAGGAAGCAAAGACTGGCACCAAGTCGTCGTCTTCGAACAAGCCAGACGACAACCAATTCAACAACTCCTACGAAGAGGACGAAGAACTAATTGATATGGACATGGATGAACTAAGTGAGAGTGAAAACGAAACGTAAAATGAGACTATTTTCGCGTTTAAAAAAAACTTAAAGACTATCTCTACGTTTGAGTGGACGTGTAAATAACTATTGATAGATTTTATTTATTTATTATAGGTTGTGTAAATAGTGTAGCGGTAAGTTATGTATTTATTAGGGTGGATTAAGCCAATGAGTGAATGTTACTTACGCTATTATATATTTAGTTGTTGTGTGGGCAGTAAAAGGACTCAGTTCTAACTGCTGTCTTCGAAAGAGCGTTGGCAACACGCGAGGAGGATTATATTGGTGTTGCAAGCGTAAAGAAACTTTTGTGATTGTATGAAAGTAGCTAAAACAAGCCGAAATATATTTGGCGTTATGTAAAAGATCGCTATAAAGTAGTCGAGGGGTCGCTCGAACGAATTTTACGCGTGGATCGAGTGACAGGCCTATAAAAGCGACCCCTTGCCTCTTATTACCACAGATTAAGTAAACTCCCCTTTGCTTGTCTAAAATTACAAAAAAGTTTTTAACCTTAGTATAGTTTTGACGCCAAAATAGAACTTACAGTCAATCGCAGAGGACTAATTAACGTCCATAGTCAGATATTTAAATTCCATTAAAAATAGAATATAGTTTTAACAAATTTCAAACGTCAATGCTTCTGCTGTTGGCAATAAGATCTAAGCTGTTAACGCTCTTTTTGTCAAATTTAAACTAATTCACAGGATTACTGTTTGTCAAAGCATCAACGTTAACTGATCAGCAACCAGACATTTGATCAAACAAAAACCAGAACCACCTCCAATTCCACGTAACCAAATGAAGTTCTAACAATCATCATTGTCTCGGCTCATAAATCATCATATAAAGCAGCCATTATAATTAAATGAAGGAAACCCAAATTTTAAAACGGTTTCAAAACGTCTTGTTAGCTCCACGAGTTATTACATAACATAATTGGGCCCATTATAATAGTTTTGGGACTAAATTAATTAAAAATGCCTGTTTGATGCGTGCTCCAGTGATGTGGGTATAATTATAAGGTTAGATTTTAAACGCTGATACGGTTCCTAAACGAAAGCTGTCAATGATAGAAAAGGAAACGCTCGGAGCGGCGGTACGTTAGAGCGGGACAGCAAGACGTTTGTGATGACGGCTGCGATTATCGCTGTTTGTGGGTCTATTATTAAGAGATGCGTTCAGAAACGTATCTTGGGCTCGAATCGCGTTTCGTAATTGCTCGCGACGCGCCCAAATTGTTTTTAAACTGTTGACGATTGTTCTCTACGGCTATTTGTCTATGCGTTTGGAATTTTAGATACGATCTTTTAGATTGGCTTGTTAGTGCTTTCACGCGTCAGTATCGCGATGGTGGCACACCTGCCTTTTCAAATTTCGAAGGTGGCTTCGTTGACGTGTCAGTTTCTATTAAATTTAGTAGAACAAATTGGTAAGTCAGTTGTAGGCGTATTAGAAAATATTGAGGTCGATGCGGTGCTTTGGTTGTTTATACATATCGTCCTTGAAACATTAAAAAATAAGACAAAACGATAGCATAATCTAAATAATTCTGACGCTCTACACGCGGAAATATTTCAAACCAACAAAAAATTCACGGACGGAAATATTAATTCACTGAATTCCATCTATCACCAATAGACAATTAAATTTAGGCACCTACAATCAACTATTTAGTCTTTGTGGTTTGGTTATTTTCCTTTAAAATAAATATTGAGGGGTAGTTATTGATTTTATATGCCAACCTGCCGTAATAGGTATTTAATTATTATATATCTAATTCTTTTAGCGTTTTTTTTTCGTGATCTATGGCAAGAGGCGAACGCTTTCCAGCCAGTCCAGTTAAAAAAACAATTAAAAGCGCCGATAACCGACATTGTTAATGAATCGTTTAATTCAAGACCATAGACCGTGGAACGTCGCAGCCGTAAACTGCGACCACTGGCAGCATTGTTCGCATACAATTAAAAAAGAAAAGTTAATTGGTCGAGATGAACAAGCGTGTGAGGTGACCAGCTCTTAGGTTTTACAAATATTGGAAGTTTTTCACACTGGCAACTTACCTACACATTTTGTAACATGTATAATTTTTCATCAAAAACTGGGTGTGGTTTGAGAACGGACAAAATGGCGTCCTCGTTTAATTGTCAAACTGTGTCGCCAAACAAAACAAAACTTTCTCATAGTGTACGTTTAGATACTACTATTAGCAGGGAAACTAGGCACCACACCGTTTTAAAATTCAAAATAGGTACAAACTTTAATCCGAAGTGACAATCGAATATCAAACCACGCGTGAACCGGCTAACTTTTTTACGTTCTCTTTTTGAAATTTCTTGGTATTACAAATTTTGCGCGTCATTTGTTTTTTGATAGGCTAAAAGTATGCTGTTACCAGCCAGCCAGTGTCGTTGTATCTGGCCTTGTACTCCAAAATTCAATTTTCGAAGTTTGTTTCGTGCCGTTCCGCTCACACTAACGTCATTAGTTTGAGAGTGAGCAGGACGGTAAATTTCGGAGTAGCCCTAGCAACTAGCCTTTTGGCCACCACAGCCTTAATGCTCCATTATAAGGTTAATTTGTATTTGCCTTCCCGTCTTTTGTTCCTCTGATTTACGAGTTTTACGGACGGTGTCGGTTTCCCCCTGAATCGGTTTACTTTCCATACAATAAACATTAAAATTACATCGGCATTAAACCTGGTATTAAAAGCGCGGTATCCAAGTGGTACCGGTAATGTGGTGTAATATGTATTTTTAATGTTCAAACGTGGTACTCGAAAAGGATGACTGAAGTTAAATTTTATTTTAGTAATTGTTGAAGAAATACTGCTGTTTGTGTGGTCGTGAGGGATTGAGAAATTGAATGAAAATGTCATAAACATTCGTCACTACTTTGTAAAATAAAGTCTTCCGCTGCGTCTCTCTGTTAGTGATAAACTCAAAAAGTACTGGACGGGTTTTCCCGCAGTTTTCACAGAGTGATTCACGAGGAGGGTTTAGGTCACTTTAGCACCTAAAGTTTAGGTGTATAATTTTTCAAGTTTTGGTCACCATAATTTTATTGTTGAAAGTGTCGAGAAAAGTCTAACAAGTAAATGATTGTCAAATTATATTAAGCAAGGCAAAGGCAAGACAATTGAATTTCGAACGTTGCAAGTTTAAATTTTCGAAATTAACGAATTAATTGCTCTGTGCTTTTTAATGACGCCGCCATTTTGAATCGCATCAGCGTCCAATTTTCAACTCAATTAACCGTTAGTTGGTTTTAATTAGCGATTTTCTTCATTAAGTGATTCCGATTAGCGACCATGTCGGTTATTTACGGCCATTTTTAATTACTCGAACTATGATTGCTTCTAATTCTCTGATTATTGAGGCATTAGGGCAGCTGGCCATTTTGTAAAAGAAAATGGGGAATTTATTACGCTACTTGCTGTTGCCAGCGTCTGCGTAGAATTCTCCATTTTCCGGGATAAAATACCGGGATAAAAACTATGCTATGTCCGTTACCAGGACTGAAAATATCCCTATACCAAATTTCAACTAAATCGGTAAAGCGGTTTAAGCTTCACGCTTAGGTAAATACCGATACATTTTCTTTAGACTTAGGGTCTGTTTCACCACTCTATACAGTTCCTGTTATTTTAAGTGTCAGTTATCTATGATTCCGTCTCTATTTCTTACTACAAAACAGACGGAGACGTCACATGCAACAGTTACAGTGCGTGCAGCTCGCAGATGAGTTCTGAGTTTTCGAGTTTTAGGGCCTGTCTCGCCACTCTATTAAGTGCCAGTTATCTTAAGTGTCAGTTATCTATGATGGCGTGTCTGTCTGTTTCGTAGTAATAAATAGAGACGGAATAGATAACTGACAATAGGCTCTGTCTACCTTGTAAAAGCTTTAATATGATTTATTTATGTATGTGTGTATGTTGATATTTATTAGTGGAATAAAAGTAGCAGACCACGACGATAATAGAAACAATTTCAAACAAAATTGTTGGCATACGCAACGATTTCAGGTCAAAAACGTGACAATTTCAAAGAAAATCGATGTGGCCTTTCTGTATGTCGTAGGTACAATTACATAATCTATGACAAAATATCACTCGCCGCGAGCAACATTTTGTCTTTTTCCTTCTTCGCGCTAGCCTTGTGTTAGAGAGGGATTTACATAATTTTGTTAAGCTTGTAGGTAAGCTCTAAGAACAGCACGGTCATAGAGTCGAAACAGATGCGACTCTTCATAATGGTTACTTGAAGTGGTTTTGGAATTAATTTTACAAAATGCATGTTTTTCTTTGAGTTGTTGGTTGCGATACATTTGTGGATGAAGTTTTATATTGTAGAGCATTAAAGGACTATTACGCAATGAGCCATTGTCTAAATTCTCTTTAGTGGCTAAGATGAATCCTGCAAATAAGGTGTGTAAATAAAGTAAAATTCATTCATTGGACTTTAATCTAATATCGATTGACACTATCAAAGCGGCTTGCAATTCCTTTGGTGAAATTGAAATAACCAGTTAGTACTTAGATATCATTAAAAGGCTCAATATGTATGTAACTAGCGCTAAGACAGTTCCTTTAGTATAAATATATGTGAGAATAAGCCTAAATAACTCTTTAATTTATTAATCCCTGATCATTACCAGTATTATCACGGAATACGAGTAACAATTGCAAGAGAACCCTCTTTGGGGATAACTTCTCTTTGGAGATAAGTTCGCCGTTGTACTTCTTTCTGTTTGTTGCTGTGTTATTTATATATTTTTGATTTTACGTGCAATGAAGAGTTTAAATACATACGCACAAGTACGTGTCATACCCCTAGATTACTATCTCAACAATGTCAACGACTTGGAGTTGTAAAACTTATATTTTCTTTGAAGGGGTCATACTCGTAACAACCCCGGAGGAAAAAAACCAACAAAATAACTACTTTCATTATGAAACTACCGTGAGACTTAATCATAATTACACATAAACGGATAACTCACGTATAAAAAGTCGAGTGATGCTCGACATGTTTCGGACTATTTCGTAGTCCTTCTTCCTGGAGCGCTCGCCCCGGCGGCAGCAGGGGGGGGGGGGGGGGGTTGTTCGTTTCGCTGACGTGAGTTATCCGTTTATGTGTAATTAAAATAACTACTGTTTGTGCCAACTGGTTTCAGCTTTTGGCTTACCAGTTCAGTCGGGATAAAATTGAATAATAAATGACGCATCTCAGTCCGAGCGAGTTAAAATGAACTATTAGTTTTCAAACCAGCGTTATCACGGTATATAAGAAACAGTAAATCGTCAAGCTTCGATTGCTATCTCGAATAGAGTCAACGATTTGGAGTTGTCAAACTTAAATTTTCTTTAAGAGGCCTAAAGATCCCGGAGGAAAAAATCCACAAAATGACTATTGTTTGTGCCAACTGGTGGCTTTGGCTTATCAGTTCAGTGGGAACATAATTTCCTAATTGACATCTCAGTCTGAGCTTAAAATGAGAATAAACTTAAATTTTCCATTCTTCGATTTGTCAGGGAAAATTGACAATGGGTCTTTGAAAAACCAGCTCTATTAAGCCACATGCAAACGGTCTAGTTAAAGAAGCAGAATAGGATAATGATTGTGGAATTTGTAAACGTTGACAGCCGTTATACTTCATTTAATTTAGGATGAGAAACCACAACAACATTATATTGCGGCTCGTGAAGTGTGCTCTCTTTTGAATTTGTACTAGAGTAATTGTAAACGACACGAAAATAAAGTGGCATTAAAACAATTTTATTTTGCGGCTTCCCGACTACTGCACTGTACTATTTGCTAGGTAAGAAATTGTTGACCAGACGCAATATAATGTTGCTGTGGTTTCTCATTCTAAAATAAATGAAGTATAGAGTACGCATCTACTGGAGCAGAACAGGTAGGAGACATGAAGAACAGACAAACATATCAAGAGGAAATCGGGGCGCCGACGGGAGGCCGTTTCTTCATGCAAACGTATTCCCCAGTTTCCTCCCTGGATAATCACATTAGAACGGACATTTGCCATGCCCCCATGCTTTAGTTTTTTTTCCAATTATGATTATTAAAAAAAAAAAACCTTCGATAATCACAAAAATGTGCCGTCAATAAAATCGACACAAATCAACTCAATTAACCGTTAGTTGGTTTTAATTAGCGATTTTCTTCATTAAGTGATTCCGATTAGCGACCATGTCGGTTATTTACGGCCATTTTTAATTACTCGAACTATGATTGCTTCTAATTCTCTGATTATTGAGGCATTAGGGCAGCTGGCCATTTTGTAAAAGCAAATGGGGAATTTATTACGCTACTTGCTGTTGCCAGCGTCTGCGTAGAATTCTCCATTTTCCGGGATAAAGTACCGGGATAAAAACTATGCTATGTCCGTTACCAGGACTGAAAATATCCCTATACCAAATTTCAACTAAATCGGTAAAGCGGTTTAAGCTTCCGCTTAGGTAAATACCGATACACTTTCTTTAGACTTATAGGGTCTGTTTCACCACTCTATACAGTTCCTGTTATTTTAAGTGTCAGTTATCTATGATTCCGTCTCTATTTCTTACTACAAAACAGACGGAGACGTCACATGCAACAGTTACAGTGCGTGCAGCTCGCAGATGAGTACTGAGTTTTCGAGTTTTAGGGCCTGTCTCGCCACTTTATTAAGTGCCAGTTATCTTAAGTGTCAGTTATCTATGATGGCGTGTCTGTCTGTTTCGTAGTAATAAATAGAGACGGAATCATAGATAACTGAAAATAGGCTCTGTCTACCTCGTAAAGGATTTAATATGATTTATTTATGTATGTGTGTATGTTGATATTTATTAGTGGAACAAAAGTAGCAGACCACGACGATAATAGAAACAATTTCAAACAAAATTGTTGCCATACGCAACGATTTCAGGTCAAAAACGTGACAATTTCAAAGAAAATCGATGTGGCCTTTCTGTATGTCGTAGGTACAATTACATAATCTATGACAAGATATCACTCGCCGCGAGCAACATTTTGTCTTTTTCCTTCTTCGCGCTAGCCTTGTGTTAGAGAGGGATTTACATAATTTTGTTAAGCTTGTAGGTAAGCTCTACGAACAGCACGGTCATAGAGTCGAAACAGATGCGACTCTTCACAATGGTTACTTGAAGTGGTTTTGGAATTAATTTTACCAAATGCATGTTTTTCTTTGAGTTGTTGGTTGCGATACATTTGTGGATGAAGTTTTATATTGTAGATCATTAAAGGACTATTACGCAATGAGCCATTGTCTGAATTCTCTTTAGTGGCTAAGATGAATCTACAAATATGGTGTGTAAATAAAGTAAAATTCATTCATTGGACTTCAATCTAATATCGATTGACACTATCAAAGCGGCTTGCAATTCCTTTGGTGAAATTGAAATAACCAGTTAGTACTTAGATATCATTAAAAGGCTCAATATGTATGTAACTAGCGCTAAGACAGTTCCTTTAGTATAAATATATGTGAGAATAAGCCTAAATAACTCTTTAATTTATTAATCCCTGATCATTACCAGTATTATCACGGAATACAAGTAACAATTGGAAGAGATCCCTCTTTGGGGATAACTTCTCTTTGGGGATAAGTTCGCCGTTGTACCTCTTTCTGTTTGGTGCTGTGTTATTTATATATTTTTGATTTTACGTGCAATAAAGAGTTTAAATACATACGCACAAGTACGTGTCATACCCCTAGATTACTATCTCAACAGAGTCAACGACTTGAGTTGTAAAACTTATATTTTCTTTGAAGGGGTCATACTCCAACCCCGGAGGAAAAAACCAACAAAATAACTACTTTCAACATGAAACTACCGTGAGACTTAATCATAATTACACATAAACGGATAACTCACGTATAAAAAGTCGAGTGATGCTCGACGTGTTTCGGACTATTTCGTAGTCCTTCTTCCTGGAGCGCTCGCCCCGGCGGCAGCAGGGGGGGGGGGGGGGGGGGGGTTGTTCGTTTCGCTGACGTGAGTTATCCGTTTATGTGTAATTAAAATAACTACTGTTTGTGCCAACTGGTTTCAGCTTTTGGCTTATCAGTTCAGTCGGGATAAAATTGAATAAATGACGCATCTCAGTCCGAGCGAGTTAAAATAGACTATTAGTTTTCAAACCAGCGTTATCACGGTATATAAGAAACAGTAAATCGTCAAGCTTCGATTGCTATCTCGAATAGAGTCAACGATTTGGAGTTGTCAAACTTAAATTTTCTTTAAGGGGCCTAAAGATCCCGAAGGAAAAAATCCACAAAATGACTATTGTTTGTGCCAGCTGGTTTCAGCCTTTGGCTTATCGGTTCAGTGGGAACATAATTTCCTAATTGACATCTCAGTCTGAGTTTAAAGTGAGAATAAACTTAGATTTTCCATTCTTCGATTTGTCAGGGAAAATTGACAATGGGTCTTTGAAAAACCAGCCCTAATAAGCGACATGCAAACGGCCTAGTTGAAGAAGCAGAATAAGATAATGATTGTGGAATTTGTAAACGTTGACAGCCATTATAGGTACTTCATTTAATTTAGGATGAGAAACCACAACAACATTATATTGCGGCTCGTGAAGTGTGCTCTCTTTTGAATTTGTACTAGAGTAATTGTAAACGACACGAAAATAAAGTGGCATTAAAACAATTTTATTTTGCGGCTTCCCGACTACTGCACTGTACTATTTGCTAGGTAAGAAATTGTTGACCAGACGCAATATAATGTTGTTGTGGTTTCTCATTCTAAAATAAATGAAGTATAGAGTACGCATCTACTGGAGCAGAACAGGTAGAAGACATGAAGAACCGACAATCATATCAAGAGGAAGTCGGGTCGCCGACGGGAGGCGGTTTCTTCATGCAAACGTATTCCCCAGTTTCCTCCCTGGATAATCACATTAGAACGGACATTTGCCATGCCCCCATGCTTTATTTTTTTCCAATTATGATTATTAAAAAAAAAAACCTTCGATAATCACAAAAATGTGCTGTTAATAAAATCGATACATACATACGTACACAAATCACGGCTATATATATCCCTTACGGGGTAGACCTTCGATCAACAATACAACTAGATTCACGGTGATAGCTCTGAAAACGGCTCCGAGAAATAAGACCACAAAATAAATTTGTGGCCTTATTTCTGACAGTATGCGCCAACCTCGGCCAATGTGAGGACGTGTCAAAATGCCACAATGTGCGTTCAAAAATTGCAAAAACAGCCACCGAAACACTAAGGTTTCGGATGGAATATTTTTCTTTAAGTAAGTACAAGTCAGTATTTCATAAAGTACGTAAAAATTTGCAGTTTACATTTTAAAATCAATAATTTATTGTTTGGCCAATGTTGGCCCACCATCTTGACAATAATCGGTGGTTTTAGAACAAGAAATTCATGGAGTAGTTCTCGTTTTAAAATAAAATATATATTGTGTCTTTTTGTAGATTCTGATTTCCTAGTGATCCTTTTTGCTGTGCGGAATGAATGTGCGAAATTGTCGCGAGAGAAAGAGAAGAAGAACTTTACAGGACTTACAGAACTTACAAAGATCTGCTATACGTTCGATTCATTTTGCCAAATTCGACGTAACTGGAAATAGCCAAATATATTGTAAAAAAGAATCCTCTCAGGCAAAAAACTGCTCTAAAATACAGCTATATAACAAACTAAATTTATTTAAGGGTAATTAATAAACTGATAATTTCACAGCCATCATTTAAGTTCTTCGCCGATCTGTGCAGGTTTCCTTACGATGTTTTCCTTCACCATTAGCTTATAGTAAATTTAAAATTAAATTTTGCACATAAATTCCGAAAAACTCAGAAGGTGCGAGGCTTGGTTTGAAACCACGACTTTCTGCTTGAGAGGCGGTAGGTCGAACAACTAGGCTATTAGGGCTGTTTCCTGGCTGGGCCTGCGTGGGAACTATGGCCCAATCCCTCTCGTTGTTAAAGGAAGCCTGTGTCCAGCAGTGGAACGTAGATAGGCTTAGTTATTAAAATTCATGTTATTATTTGTATTTGTAAATATCTGTCAAATAAAAAAAAATCGAGTTATATACTTAATGCGATTGCGACTCCATTATTACCCTGTTCCTCAAATAGAATGACATCTTTTTGAAACGAAGGTAGTTCTTTTGTTTATCGAACGCTTTCGCACGTCTTGTGACGAAACGTCGTAAGTATTATATACAATTATAATTATTTGGATCTTTGTTGCTTAGACTTAAGGTTTATTTTACGTTAATAAAGAAGGTAAAAAAGATATAGCTATAAGCATAAGCAACACGACCACTTTTTCGCTTTGATTTTGTATGGGACCGTGAATCTAGTTGTATTGTTGATCGAAGGGGTAGACAGAGCCTGAGGTAACAAAACCTAAAGGCCACGTTTAGCATGATTGTAGGCGTATAGGTGGAAAAAGGAATCTATAGTGATAAGTTGCTAGCATCGCCTGTAACATGATTCCTAAGAATTTTGCCCGTTCCCTTGATGGGCTTTTACCATCTGCGCGGGACGAGAAGCAACTGGTACATTCTATGTTTTTCCTTCCAGACCAGCATGGAAGTAACATCGATAAAATACAATCGATGTAAAGAATAAAATAAACAAATGAAAAACAGAGGCATAGCCACAGTCTTATATTCTCTGAATAAAAAATGAAAATCGGTTCTGTTTTGAAAAAGGAAACAGGGGACTACGAAAGGCCGTTTTCATCAGTTCCCTGGAGGTTTTAATCAGTCGGGTCTGCAATTTTTCTTTGGTTTAATGCTAGTTCCGGAAGGATATAGAGGGAATGGCAATTCTTTATCAAACATCTACTTTACAAAAGTCTCGATTTACCGGATTTTGTCCCAATTTTTCACGGTCCAGTCGGTATTATATACCGTCTTTTCACACAGGTAAAGGGATAATTACCTTGGTCCTTTCGAATGAAATGATTTCGGTGTAGTTCGTAATTCGAATGTAAATACTAGTATCATTATTTATTTCCTACTTTGTACTTAAAATTAGATTCCTAGCAAATTTCGTATAAGTAGGTATTGTATAGTTTCTAATAACTCGAAGTTGTTCCTCTCGTGAGTATCGCCATAGTTATCATAAAAAATGTAAATAAATACAGTATAGAAATTAATTGTATATTAAAAATCTAATCAGACATGTACATATTGTGTGTTAGTTTAAGTTTCTATAGATAAGAAACTTAATATGTGTGTATATTTAGCTAACACTTTCTTCCGCGACTGTCCCATTGAAGATTTCCGTTGAACGCTGTCCGCGAGTGTACCTAGTTTACAAGACGAGTGATATAAAATATATGTTTTTACTCATTTACTTTGTTTTTCTGTCTTTACCCTTGCCATAAAAAATACAAAGGTCGACTTTCAATTCGACGACGACGCCGTTGGCCTACTTGGTAGTGGCCCTGCCTGCGAAGCAAGCGTCCCGGGTTCGAATCCTGGTAAGGGCATATATTTGTGCGATGAGCACGAATATTTGTTCCTAAGTAAGTAAGTAAGTAAATGCTTTATTGTACAAATATAAAGAAACAGATACAATTCACAAAAAAAATTACATTAATATATGCACAAAGGCGAAAGAAGGAAGAAAGAAGAAGAAGAAGTCATGGATGTTTCTATCTATTTAAGTATGTATTTCTCTATATAAGTATGTATATCGTTGTCTAGTACCCATAACACAAGCCTTACTAGCGCTTACTTTGGGACTAGGTCAATTTGTGTGAATTGTTCCCTAATATTTATTTATTAATTGATTTCAAAATTGTATGAACAAGTAGATACGAGTGCTACCTCTAGTCAATCCGACCACTGAATATCTACTAATATTATAAACGCGAAAGTTTGTAAGTATGGATGTTTAGATGTTTGTTACTCTTTCACCCCAGAACGGCTGGACAGATCTGGATAATATTTGGCACAGAGATAGATTGCAGTCTGGATTAACCCATAGGCTACTTTTTATTCCGGAAAATTGCGTAATTCCTGCAAGGTAGCGATAAACGAATTCTATGACGATCTATTTTGACGACCGGATGGCCCAGTGGTTAGAGAACCTGACTATGAAGCTTGAGGTCCCGGGTTCGAGCCCCGGTCGGGGCAGATATTTTTATGAAAAATACGAATGTTTGTTCTCGAATCTTGGATGTTTAATATGTATTTATCTATATAAGTATGTTTATCCGTTGTCTAGTGCCCATATTACAAGCTTTGCTTAGTTTGGGGCTAGGTCAATTGGTGTCAATTGTCCCAAGATATTATTATTATTATTATGCAGACGGGCAATAGCTAGTTGTTAGTAAAATCATTTTTACAAAGAACAAAATACATTATACGCACACATTAAAGACACCTTTTTTTTTTTTTTTTAACGTGTGGAAAATGCGCCTTATGCATCTCCGCGCTCGGGGCAGCACGAACGGAGGTATGACGGGTTCTCCATCCCGCCGCTGCCTTCCCTATGGAAGGAGGGGAGAGGCCTACCGTCTAAAAACACACACGTTCCCTCCAGGCCTTGAACTGCGGGCGTTGCGGGCGAACACCGTGACCACCGCAACGTCCACTGGCCGCCCCGGGATGGGGCAGGTGGCGACGGCACCGTTGAATGCGGGTTCCGGATTCCCCGCCCTCCCCCGCCGGTGACCGTCTGTTTTTTTAAAGAGGTTGACTCCTCGTAGCCCCCTCAGCGGCCCACGTTCCCAGCGCCAGCGGGCCGGGGTTACGTGACGGCCGACATGACCGAGATCACGCCGCCCTGTTGATTTACTCCTCGCGAGAGGTTTACTCCTCGCGGCCCCCCTATCTTGAAAAAGACGAGGCGGCCCACGGTCCCGGCCCTGCGGACCAGGTTTACGTGGCGTCCGACCGTGACCGAGGTCACGTCGCTCCTCTGGATTTTTATAGAGGTTTTCTCCTCGCGGCCCCCTTATCTTGATAAAGACGAGGCGGCCCACGGTCCCGGCCCTACGGACCAGGTTACGTGCCGACCGAAAATGACCGAGGTCACTCCGCTCCGCGATCGCGTCCCTTGCGGAACGCACCGCTTCGACGGCAGGCTTTCGCCCGCCGCCAGCATGAGGCTCGCCCTTCCGTTCCCCGCCCGGGGCGAACAGCAGGTACAAGGTTGGACTCGCCCCCGTCCCTCCCCGTACGAGGCGTTTGGCGCCTCCAGGTTTGGTGCAGAGCTGCGCTACCTTTCAACCTCCTGGCACCGTCCCACGGCACCAGTGGCTACTCGGCCGCAGATGCAGAGCAGCTCCCCGGCAGCTACCGCACGCCCCGTCCCCCCCTAGGCTCCCCCCCCTCAGAGAACAAAAGGCCTGCCGGTAATTAACCGCAAAGCAATACCTACTTTTCGCCAGCTCCAGGCCGAGTGACCAGCTCGGCGGGAGGGGCTACTCAGTAGGCAGCTCAGCTCGGCCCGACAGTACCCAACGCTTCTGTCCCTCGTCTCCCCAAGGGTCCCCTTCCCCCCCAAAAGGCGTTTGGTGCCTTCAGGCCTGGTGCAGAGCTACGCCTCCTTTCACCATCTGGCACTGGCCCCCCGACCTGCACCAGTGGCTACTCGGCCGCAGATGCAGAGCAGCTTCCCGTCAGCTACCGCCCGCCTTCCCCCACCTACACTTGATCCCTCCCTTGATAAAAAGGGGCTTTCGCCCCGGCCCTCGCCAAAATATATATACATAGACATAATACTTCGCCCCGCCCTACCCCCCCACCCCCCCAGGTCGGATATTTGCCACCAGCTAACTAATCCCCGAGGGGTTTAATCAGCCGTTGTTGCCCAGGGTGCACCGGCCTAAGCGTTACCCTTCCCCCCCCATGGGACCAAAGTCCCTGATAGAAGGGAACTGTAACGCTAGAGCTCTCGGGGAGGTTTCCGACATAGCACCCCACATTAAAGACACCTAGGCAAACGTTCCTCAAACCCTCGTTATTTCACGTGATGCGTGCGCAAATAAACAGACAAACAGATAAATAGAGCTCTGATAAAAAGCAATAATAAAAAAGAATAAACCAACAAAACAATAAAGAAGAATGTACCAGTTGCTTCTCTTCCCGCACTGATGATAAAAGTCCATCCAGGGAATGGGCGAAAATCTTAGGAATCATGTTCTAGGCGATGCGGCTAGCAACCCATCACTATTTTGATTCCTTTTACCACCTTTACGCCCACAATCTTGCTAAACGTGGCCTGTAGGTCTTGCCACAACCTTTTTAGACTTAGGGCCTGTCTCACCACTCTTAAAGCTCCAGTTATCTTAAGTGTCAGTTATCTATCCTTTATCCCTTACGGGGTAGACTAGAGCCTAAGGTAACAAGACCTAAAGGCCACTTTAAGCATAATTGTGCGCGTATAGGTGGGAAAAAACACATATTATCACATAATACATACATACATACATATATCACGTCTTTATCCCTTACGGGGCAGCCAGGGCCTAAGGTAACAAAACCTTAAGGCCACGTTTATCATGATTAAGGGCGTATACGTGGAAAGGGAAATCAAAATAGTGATGGGTTGCTAGCCGCATCGCCTATAACATGATTCCTGAGATCTGCGCGGGAAGAGAAGCAACTGGTAAATTCTATGTTTTTTCTTTACTCCCAGACCAGCATGGAAGAACGGGCTCATTTTTTATTTTTTATTTTTATATGAATAGGAAGGCAAACGAGCAAGCGGGTCACTTGATGGTAAGTGATCACCACTGCCCATAGACACCCGCAACCCCGGAGGGATTGCAGAAGCGTTGCCAACCTAGAGGACTAAGCGTCGGGTGAGAATACGTTTGTGCCATACGCCTCATACCTTGGTTTACAGGAGAGCGAAATTAAACAAAAACTTTAATTTTAGGTTAAGTTATATTTTATCGTAAATTTAAACTTAATGGTGAAAAAGGTCCAATAATGTGCTATTCCTAGTACAATATACGTACACTTTGGGTTATGCTATTAATGAGATTTTTGCAGTTTTATGATTGCTATATCCATTTTTGATGAATGGTTGTTTATCGCATGATGTATGATATGACACAAAAACTTCGATATGGCACAAGATGTTTCAATACTTGTGATTAAATTTATACCACATCCATAATAAATAAATGGTTTTTACTAATTTTTGTTTTAATATTTTAGAATCTCGTGTAATTCTCTATTTTAACATGATTTCATAATAAGATTTATCGTCTTTAGGCATGAATTTCAACATAGAATGTCCGATTTTTTTTTTGTTTGTAATTTTGTTAACGTTTTTTTCATCCGGAATTGGTTGTAACACTAAGACTTCATCATTCAAAATGTTTATTTTTGACCTGAAAGGATTGTCAAAACTGTAAATTATATCTTTTATTTTCAAATAGTGTACATGTATTGTGTAAAAGTTTTGGCAATGATGCCTAAATGAGAACTAGTTTTTTTTTTATATTTATTCACGTTGTAGGAAATTGTTTTTAATAACATACAAAAACAAAGTTTGAACGTACCTGTATTCATTATCTGTTATTATAAGCGGCGAACTAAATTCTCCATCAGACGATTAAATATCAATAATTTACTAGCTAGCTATAGTATGACTTAATCACGCAAACTACAAGGTAAGGTGCATATTTTTTGTATACTACCACTTGAAATGCCACTCACTAATATAAATAATCATTACGAATAAAGTGGGTATTTGAAATTATATAAAACTAGCCTTCCGTCCACAGCTTCGCCCGCGATGAATTAATTTTCCCGTAGGCAAAGGTATTTTAAAAGAACTTTTGAAATCGGTCCAGTAGTTTCGGAGCCTATGCAATTCAAACAAACAAACAAACAATCAAATATTTCCTCTTTATAATATTAGTATAGATAAAATGTAGGTAATTGGGTAGACTGGAAGTGCATATGGCACAAAATCGTAAAAGATCATGTCGTTTGGCACACCGTTTACTGGAGTTTAAGCATACTTTTGTGTCATATCCGGATATAGCACATTTTTGTGATCACTATTTATCTCGAAACATGGATATGGTATAAATTACATGCTATTTCCTCAGTAAAAAATGAGAATTTTGACACAACGATTCATGCAAAAGATTACTCGTGATCTGAAATATTAAGCTTTACTCCAAATCCATTTTGGTAAAAAATGGATATGGCACAAACGTATTCTCACCCGACGTAAGATGAAATGCCTCTTGTGCCCGTAATTTTCCCGGCTGTCTTACTCTCCACACCGGAACACAGCAGTGCAAGCACTCATGTCCGCAAATAATGATACTAGAGACTTGTTTTTGGCGCGTTGGTACAGAACCCTGAGTGGGCAAGTCCGACTCGCGCTTGGCATGTTTTTTCGACCACACATCGCTATCGCTATGACGTCATCTCATGCATCGCTATGCGAATGCAGATTACGTGACTCGATTGTTGATTTGTATCGATTAATCGGTAAGTTTGGGTGTATGTATGTTGCATGGACATTGTAGGACTTGCAATGCCGATGCTGTAAGTACCTACTATAGTAGACTAGCAGTTGCCTGCGACTCCGTCTGTGCAGAATTCGCGTGTCACTATCCCGTTGAAACTAAGCGATTTTCCGTGATAAAAACTATCCCATGTCCTCCCCCGGGACCAAAAATCTGTAACCAAACGTCATAGTTTTTTTTAATTTTAGTATTTTTAAATTTAAGTTAGTTTAATTTTGTACTTCCATGTTGTCTGGGAGTAAAGCAAAAGCATAGAATTTACCAGTTGCTTCTCTTCCCGCGCAGATAGTAATAGCCCATCGAGGGAATGGGCGAAAGTCTTAGGAATCATGTTATAGGCGATGCGGCTAGCAACCCATCACTATTTTGATTTCCCTTCAATCTATACGTCCGCAATCATGTTAAACGTGGCCTTAAGGTTTTGTTACCTTAGGCTCTGTCTACCCGTTAAGGGATAAAGACGTGATTTATGTATGTATGTATGTGTGTAAAAAAAGTAGAAATTACTGAGGTAAAACAGCAAGAACGCATAATTCTTGAAGCATTTTATATAAGACAAGGAAGGAGTCCTCGGTGGGCTTTTACCATCTGCGCGGGAAGAGAAGCAACTGATACTTTCTATGCTTTTTCTTTACTCCAAGACCAGCATGGAAGAAATGAAAATGAATGGAATGGATGGAAGAGGTGGATTATTTTCTTTTAACTGTATTTTAACACCCGGCTCCTTTAACCAGTTAACTGCAAATTACCCGCCAGTTAAACCCAAAACCCATAAAGGCACCGCAGATTAAAGTGTATTTAAAAACATTATAATCCCCTTACAAACACCTTTTAATGATAAAAGTACTTACCGAAAAAAAATTTTTTTTTGCACCCACCTCTTACACTTTTCTTCAATCTTAAATTCAGCTTTGTTTCTCTCGCATTTAAGTTCAAATTCGTTTGACGCGGCATAGTCTAAGAGTTGTCAAATTTTTGCAAAAAAAATATAGCTAATTTTTCACTATTTATTCGTTATCTTAAGCGTTTGTTTGTGAAATCTTTTAATATCGTTAAGTGCCACCCGCGTTGCTTCTCAGAAACGCATCTGGGAACTGAACCCACTACCTGCGCTGAGGTAATCCTTTTAGATATTTGACTTTTCGCGCATCACCGACATTTGTGGTTTAGTGGAAATTACTTTTTTTAGCTTTAGTCGCGCATATTTAACGTGGGACAGAGTTAAGCTCTTTTTTACAGGACGTTTGGAATTGCACATGTCATCTCCATACGACATACATACACACATACACAAATCACGTCTTTATCCCTTCGGGTAGACAGAGCCTAAGGTGGCAAGACCTACAGGCGACGTTTAGCAACATTGTGAGCGTAACGGTGGAAAAAGGAATCAAAATAGTGATGGGCTAGCCGCATCGCCTATAACATGATTCCTATGATTTTCGCCCATTCCCTCGATGGGCTTTTACCGTCTGCGCGGGGAGAGAAGCAACTGGTATTTTCTTTACTCCCAGACCAGCGTGGAAGGCCAAGACCAATTTGTTCGGTGGTACGGTCAAGTGCAAAAATAAGTATGAATAGGAACTTCTCAAAAATATGTTCCACGACCTTATTACGCTGGTGTAAGAGCGTATGGTACTTATTTTTGAAACTTTGTCTAGATACATATTATTACACTTGACTGTACATGCAAAGAGGGGCCCGTAGCATTTAACACTTCTACCTGTAGTTTCACCACTACGGAACCCTGAAAACCACCGTGTCACAATACCTGACGTACGGCTGTCACCGACCGTAACTCTGCCGGACGTTTAGTGGCCATAAACACACAAACAGACAAACATAATGACATAAACAATAAACATTCGTGAGCTTACAAAGTAGACGTTGGAGCTGACACAGGTACAGTCAAGTGTAATAATATGTATCTAGTCAAAGTTTCAAAAATAAGTACCATACTCTCTTACACCGGCGTAATAAGGTCGTGGGACATATTTTTGAGAAGCCGTATCGATACTTATTTTTGCACTTGACCGTACAGTCGATCACTTTAGAAGCAAACTCCATAAAATCTTATTAGCTGTTTCTTTCGCGGAGGTATTTTGTAGGTTGGACCGCCATGCAAGCCGTCCGTATCGTTAAATAAATAAAACATACACACTTTTTTTTTTTATAAGAGGGGGAAAACGAGCAGACGTTACACCTGATGGAAAGTAATCACCATCGCCCAGGGACACCAGCAAGACTTGGGGAATTACAGGTGGCCGGCCCTTTCAAGAACAGGAAGGCTAGCTTTTTACAGATCCCTAAATTGTACCGCTCAGGGAATGTTGAAGCAGTAAGATGGTTCCAGATCTTTGTCGTACGAGAAATGAAATTGCGTTTAAAACGCACGGTACTTGACTGCCAACCATCAAGATGTTGAGGATGGAAGGACAGACGGTTCTGCGAAGTACACACACACACAAATCACTTTTTTATCCCTTACGGGATAGACAGAGCCTAAGGTAACAAGACCTAAAGGCCACGCTTAGCATAACCGTGGGCGTATAGGTTGAAAGGGGAATCAAAATAGTGATGGGTTGCTAGCATCGCCTATAACATGATTCGTAAGATTTTCGCCCATTCCCTCGATGGGCTTTCACCATCTGCGCGGGACGAGAAGCAACTGGTAAATTCTATGATTAATTGTACTTTAATTAAATACATTTATAAAAGGGATGTATAAGGTCCCCGAGCCTTAAATTATATTAGTCTATAGTAGAGATGTGTAAAATGGATTAGAGTAGACTATATATACTTCCACGCTGGTCTGGGAGCAAAGAAAAAACATAGAATGTACCAGTTGCTTCTCTTCCCCCGCAAATGGTAAAAATTCATAGAGGGAATGGGCGAAAATCATAGGAATCATGTTATAGGCGATGTGGCTAGCAACCCATCACTATTTTGATTCCACTTTCCACCTCTACGCCCTCAGTGTCTTGCTAAACGTGGCCTGTAGGCCTTGTTACCTTAGGCTCTGTCCACCCCATAAGGGATAAAGACGTGATTTGTGAAAGTGAATATATATCATTAAAAAGCCCGACAGTGGATGCCTTCTAGATGATGATGATGATGACAAAACAAATGCTAACGTGTGAATCATTGGAGGTGATATTATACATTACGTTAGGCGGGATGATGTATTGGTTATTGGAAGCGTTGTGGCTCGGCGGGTCGTCGCGTTCTGCGCCTGCGACGGTGGCGTAAGTGGCGAGCGATTTGCCACCTTTATTGTACAGATATAAAGAAACAGAGACAAGTCACAAAAGAGTCACGTAAGTATACAGGATCAGTGTTTATATATTACTAGCTTCTGCCCGCGACTTCGTCTGCGTAGAATTATAGATAAAAACCTTCCTCTTGAATCACTCTATCTATTAAAAAAAACCGCATCAAAATCCGTTGTGTAGTTTTGAAGATATAAGCATACATAGGGACAGAGAAAGCGACTTTATTATTTTATACTATGTAGTGATGATAAGTTGTTAGAATATTTGTTGGCCTAATGTAGCGTTTGGTCGAATAATTGAGTCGAATTGCAATTATACGAAAACGATCGACTTTTTAGGAACATTATACGATAAATCTGACCCTACCCTATCCTAGTAGCCCTTGTAAACCACTCCGAAATATTTTCGGTATTAAGAACAAAAAAAACATATGATAATTCGATGAAACGATATTAGGAGAAACAATATCCGATCATACGAAAGGCCCGATACAAATCACACCCTCTATACGTTTATAACTTATTGATTATCTCCAAAATAAGTAATCGTTTTTGGCAATTTATTTGACTGACAAATCATTTGGTATCGACTCTGATATCATCTGTTACGCATTCCTCGCCTTATGTTGGCCAAATAATTATAATTGTCATTATTTCATTATTATACAGTTCTAAATAAGCCGTGCTGGTCTGGAAGCAAAGAAAACACATAGAATGTACCAGTTGCTTCTCTTCCCCATCGAGGGAATGGGCGAAAATCTTAGGAAGCATGTTATAGACGATGCTAGCAACCCATCTCTATTTTGATTCCCCTTTCCACATGTACCACAATCATACTAAACATGGCCATTGGGTCTTGTTACCTTAGGCTCTGTCTACCCCGTAAAGGATAAAAACCTGATTTATGTACATATTTATATACATTTCACTGTGCGGCAATTTACTCCCTTCATTGAGGCCGGTAATCGAAAACGCGCTGTTATTTTATTAAAATAACATTTTTCAATTATTTTCCATTATATTTTGAGCTCGCTTCAAACCAAGACACGAGATTTTCTCAATAGACTTTTTCTCGATGCCCCTCGCTTCAAAGATCTCTACATCTACGGCCCACTTCAAAAACGTGTTCCAAATTTCAAATTTCGAACGTTTAGTCGAGCTGTCAAAATGGCGTCCGTCTAATAGCGATTGACAACTTCATCTAGATAACCATAATCAAATTATGGCGGGTAAATATACCAAGTTTCACATTTACTTGTCAAACTGCATATCTACCGACGGTACCGTTTTAATTTCAACTTTGAGCTGAAGCTTTAAAGTAGTATTTAGGTTGAGTGGGTTGTCGTTCACAGGTGCAAAGTTACATTGGTGTTTTAGGTATTTTATCGTTCAATCTGTATTCGTTGACAGTCGTTTGCGCGCTTTGGGCTTTGTTAAGGAGAATTGCCCTCAAATTAGTTTTGTGGGTTTGAAATCTTAGTAATTTATCTCTGGGTGGCTCGCACGAGCTGTGGCTCGCGTCGTTAGAACGAATTGTTTCTTGTTCGAGGTTCAAAACCTAACCTAAATTTACAATCTTGTTAGCACTCAACCATAGAGAAAAGAACACCAAATGCAGATTTTTTTTCCTTGTTTTGATTAAGGGCGTTTGCACGTTTATACAATAAATAAATGCACCTAACATAGGAATTATTAATGCCGATAAAATACATCTCGGGCGTGTTAACTTCCAGTTATCTTAAGTGGCAGTTATCTATGATTCCGTCTCTATTTATTACTACGAAAAAGACAGAGACGTCATCATAGATAACTCGAACTTAACAGAGAGTGGTGATACAGGCCCTTGGTTAGGAAAATTTTAATATTTATTACTATTACTATTACTTAAGAAAAGCATAAGATAATTAACTTTTATTTAACTAGTTAGTTGGGAAAGAAAGAAAAGCACTGCAGTTTATAGAATTCATATACGTCCCACTGCTGGGCACAGGTCTTTTCTTAGCATGAGAGGGCTTGGGCTCTAGTTCCCACTCAAACCCAATTTATAATAGGAGCTTCACACATGCCATTGAACTCACAGAGTTGGTTTTGGCCGAATTTCCGACTCAAAATTTCTAAGGCCTAAATTCTGGGAACCGAACATTCGATGGACAGTTGCGTCGGGCAAAATAAATTCGATCAAATTATAAAGATGTAATTTAAGGCGGCGATAATTGTTCCCCTTAATACTCATCTCAACTGATGATAACTGACCATAATTAATTATTAATGCTCTTCGCTTGACATATGTCAACTGTCAACACACGACACGCACTTGGTAAAGTTGTAAACTTTGTGAAATGTGTCTTAAAGTTATAGTAATAAGAGGTATGGTAGGTTTTAAAGAAGGTAAGAGTTATTGTGGCTGATACGGTTGAAGTGTACCGATGTGGATGTAAAATGTTAGTAGATAGTTTTGTCGGTGTTGTTTGTTTAGTGTTTTAGTTGTAGGTATGTTATATACAGCTCTGTGACCGAAAATATCGGATGACCGAAAAAAAAAATATCGAAATCCGGAATCCGATATGAAAAGTCTCTATACTCTGGTTTCTGTTGTCCTGTCAATCGGTCGAAGTTTAGCCGGAAGAGATCCCTTTAAGGGGCAAGTTCGCCTTTGTACATCTGTGTTTCTCATTACCTGTAAAATTGAATATGTTTTATCCTACTTCCTACTAATATTATAAATGTGAAAGTTTGTGAGTATGTTTGGATGTTTGTTACTCTTTCACGCCAGAACGGCTAGACAAATCCGGATGAAATTTGGAAGAAGTCTGGAAAACACATAGGCTACTTTTTATCCCGGAAAATTGCGTAATTCCTGCGGGATAGCGAGAAACAAATTCTATGCAGACGAAGTTGCGGGCAACAGCTAGTGTACAATAAAAAAAGTTTCTCGTAACTTTATAATAGTGGCGGAGTCTATGAGATAGTTTACTGGCATGTTTTCGCGCGGCGATATTGTTTTTCGCAGTCAAAGTTTTTTTTATTAACTAATTTACTTGTACTCAAAAAAACCTAAATTTTAAAGTAGACGATAAACAAAAGCCTTTAAATTACAGGCTATTGAGAACCGATCAACATTTTAACTGCAATATAGTTAACCTTTTAACGCAGAAACCACAAGTTGAAACATGGTTTAACATAAAAAAAAACATCTGTCAAACAATAAAAAGGAAAACACCCCGTATAGTACAGTCAGTGACACAAATACCGAACATCTATAATATTATTTATCTTATTTAAAACCACAGAGAAAAATAATTCGTATATTAAATATATGAGTCGTTTTAATAAAAATTGCTTAATTGCAACCTCTTTTTAGGTTGAAAAGGTCGCTACTCAGTGGAACCAATACCTATCCCTACTTATCCCTACTAATATTATAAATGCGAAAGTAACTCTGTTTGTCTGTTACCTTTTCACACTTAAACCAGCACTGGACCGATTTAGTTGAAATTTGGTATACAGTTAGCTTGAATCCCGGGGAAGGACATATAATAGTTTTTATCCCGGAAAAATGACATAGTTCCCGTGGGATAGCGATAAGCGAATTCTGCGAAGTCGGAGACGCGGGCAAGAGCTAGTTAACTATATATTTGAGACAACGTTTATGGGATGCATTTATTTTAATGGTTATCAGATTTTTGTCGGTTTGTTTGTTTTG
This sequence comes from Pandemis cinnamomeana, assembly GCA_932294345.1. Lineage (NCBI taxonomy): Eukaryota > Metazoa > Arthropoda > Insecta > Lepidoptera > Tortricidae > Pandemis > Pandemis cinnamomeana. The sequence continues at coordinate 1,901,328 of OW028724.1, read as the reverse complement.
TGTAATCCTGGACACTACTGTTATAGATTTTAATGGCTTTTTCACAGAAGTAAGTTAAGTAGATTAAGCTTTATTTCGTCAAAACTGGATTTCGAAATAAAAGTCAGAAGGTAACTCAGATATCACTAATAGTTAAAAAAGTCACTGCCCCAGAAAGTAAACCCACGTGAACTTAACATACACAATCACGTCTTTATCCCTTACGGGGTAGACAGAGCCTAAGGTAACAGGTACCTAGAGGCCACATTTAGCAAGACTGCGGGCGTATAGGTGGAAAATGGAATCAAAAGAGTGATGTGTTGCTAGCCTCATCGTCTATAACATGATTCCTAAGATTTTCACCTATTCCCTCGATGGGCTTTTACCATACGCGGGTAGAGAAGCAACGGTACATTCTATGTTTTTTCTTTGCTCCCAGACCAGCATGGGTCTCTTATATTATTTTACAAAAATTTAATATTTGTTAAGCGTTGTGTGTTGGACTGTACTTCGTAAACTAACGCTTAATAAGAGATGTATTCGAAACAAATTATATTTCTTAAATTGAACGAATTATGTTCATATAAATAGGGTGCGCCTAAAATTAGATTTGAGTCCGTTTCCATTGCTCTACTTAATTCTTTGTAATCTTCCATGCTTGCCGTACCAGTTGCTTCTTTTCCCGCGTAGATGGTAAAATCCCATCGAGGGAATGGGCGAAAATTGAGCACAATTAGGCACAAGCCGAAAAGAAAAAAGTCGGTTTACGGACGATAGTTTTACGTGATGACGTCATAAAGAAACATTGATGAAAACTGCACATAATAATAATACATATACATACACAAATCACGTCTAGGTATATCCCTTACGGGGCAGACAGAGCCTAAAGGCAACAAGACCTAAAGGCCACGTTTAGCATGATTTTAGGCACATAGGTGGAAAGGGGAATCAAAATAGTGATGGGTGCTAGCCGCATCACCTATAACATGATTCCTAAGTATTTCGCCCATTCCCTTGGTGGGCTTTTACCATCTGCGCGGGACGAGAAGCAACTGGTACATTATATGTTTTTCCTTTGCTCCCAGACCAGCGTGGAATTAATAATAATAATAGTTGACAAATGCCGTACATTGAACGATGTTCAATCTAAACCGCATCAAAAGCGGGACCAAATGAATCAAAAAATTAAATGCAAAATGTATGTATGTATGTAAACTCTTCATTGTGGAAACTAAACATAGGTAATACAAATACAATTGACCAACACTGAGATACTGCACAAAGGCGGACATATTCCTTCTAAGGCTCCCTTCCAGTCAACTTTTGTGTGGATGAGAGGAGTATTGGTTTGTAGGCGTATATAGGTGTGTACCTATGTAGGCGTGTAGGAGCATGATTGTAGGCGTATAGGTGGAAAAAGTTTTTTTTTTAATTTAATTTTGTATGAAAATTCTACGACGCGTCTTCGTCCCACGTCTCTCGCTAGTGATTACTCGCCGTGACGTGTATGACAACGCGAACGCCCCCATATCTCGTTGATGGGCTAAGTGGGTGTTTAAATCCCCATTCAGGGTAATTCCACCTCCGCCCCGCAACCCACGGGTACCATTAGTCAAAACTGCCCTTAACTGGGTGATAAGGCATGTTAAAAAAACGGGAGTTAACCTTTTTAATTTTATATCGACCATATTATTATTATCGTTTAAGGTAAGTCTGTATGTATGTAGTAAAGGGGTCACCTGACAATAAGTAGACATAGTAGCGTTTTCCAAAAAAAAGAAACATGTTTTTTTTTTCCAGAATTTAACTAATTTGGGATTTTCTTACGCAGAATCGTTTACCCTATAGATCCTTATACAAGAAAATGTGTCCCAAAGTTTCCGTTCCAGTTCGTCACTTCTTTTAATATAGTACCCAAGTGCGGAACGTGACGAACAGGGAAATTAGTTCTATAGCAAAATCTGGGGCACATTTTTTCTTGGATGAGAATCGATAGGGTCAACGATTCTGAGTAAGAAAAACCCAAAAGATTTAAATTCTGGAAAAAATTAACTCGTGGAGTTTTTTTTGGAAAACGCCCAGACAATATTATACAGTAATTTATTCCAAAAACAATACATGTACAGTTGGGCAGCTTTCTCACACAAAGACTTGCAATTGCGATACAACGCGGGCATGCTGCCTGCGTGACGGGGACCCTACCTAAGGGTTCAAATTTATTTAAATTTTTAACATTAATTTTATTTTATTAATTATTTTGTATGTAAAGTTAAGTATATGTAAATTAATATTAGGTAACTTAACGAAGAAGGAATATTATAGTTTTCCTTAAAACACTGTCACATTTTCAGTCACATTTTCTCACCGTTTCTTCATGTATTTTGTTGCGTAAACGCACCGTCTGCGTCTTTCACGCGCCGGTGTGGTCGGACTGTTTTCAGTCGCGAAATACGTCTCTTACTTACTTTGACTTAAGACTGTTTGTTGTCTCTTTCCGCTAGTGGCGTTGTCAATTTGCTCATAGTAATTTTTAAATTGATACTTTTTACTTTAGTTTTGCGTTTGAAGCGTTTTTCAAATCAATAAATCAAAATCAAAAGTTTATTTTGCTAATAGGCCGCCAAGGGCTGTTTTACGTGTATTTTTTTGAAACTACCAGCGCATTCGGAAATATCAAGATGGCGGACGGGCCTTGCACAAAGCCATCTCACCCGCAAACTTGTCATACTTTACCAAAGGTACTATCATCATCACTACATAGTATAAAACAAAGTCGCTTTCCGCTGTCTGTCCCGTCGTATGCTTAGACCTTCAAAACTACGCAACGGATTTTGATGCAGGTTTTTTAATAGATAGAGTAAAGGAGCGACCACACCGCCGCGTATACGCAGTGACGTGTAAGCGTCACGTTTTTCACCGCACTCACCGTATTTTACGCATCGGTGTGATCGCTCCTTTATTACAAAGTCGCGGGCAGAAGCTAGTTTAAGTAAGTTAGAATAGCTTTAGATAATGCACCGTAATAAATACGCCCGAGTTTTTTTTTCTGTTTATTAACTATCTTTTTTACCATAGTTTTACTCTTCCATAAAAAAGTTAACCGTTCGCGTGTCTACGACCAATTTAGTGAAACTTACCGAGTGTTCGATTACTCGAATCGTTTTAGACAAATCGCTTCCTACCTACTTTGGAGCGGTTAAAATATCATTAGTCCGGTTAAAATAATATTATCCGGTTAATTTGCGGGGGAGGGGGACGGATGTAGTTGCCGTGATTAGTGTAAACGGTTTGAGCTTTTTATGTGGAGAGATGTAAGTTAAAGCTGTGTTTTAGTGCGCTCACAATTTTTATACACCTATTTTTAGTACTGGATACATATAAGGCGTCTTAGATTCTTCAGGAATATTTTAACAGGTAATTATAGTATGTATGTAAATGCTAATAAAATTATGAAAATTATTTCACTCATGCTTTTTATCCTGGGAAATGAATTATGAATATTATGATACCACTATCACTATATCGATAATAAATAGAGATACGAACTTTTGGTAACGTATTTTCATACGAAAACTGTGGCAATCCAAACTTATAGCTACTTTACGTTGAAACAGAATTATGAAATGGAAGATCTCACAACGAAACTAAAAAAAACATGAAGGCCACAGATTTATTAAACATACTTAATAAATTTGTACAAAACTCTCTGTGCCTATCCTACTAACATTATGATCGGCGTATTGGTTCGCTGTAATGCCGTGTAAACAAATTGAATAAATAATTGAATAATCGCGAAAATTTGTAAGTATGGATGTTTGTTACTCTTTCACGCCAGATCGGCTAGTCAGATCTGGATGAAATTTGGAACATAGATAGATTATAGTCTGGACTAAAACATAGGCTACTTTTGAAAATGAAAATGAAAATTTATTTTGAAAATTGGCCGCCAAGGGCTCTTTTACATGTCTTTTTGAAACTACCAGCACATTCGGAAAGACCATCATTGCCAAGAAGAATGCGCCGCAAGAAACTTAGCAGAAAGTCATTTTTTCAAAATAAATACAGTAAGAATACTTAAATTCTACTTAAATTAAATACATTTATAAAAGGGATGTATAAGGTCCGTTAAGTTTTTTATGTCGGAACATTGCGTAATTCCTGCGAGATAGCGATAAACGAATTCTATGCAGACGAAGTTGCGGGCAACAGCTAGTAGGTACGTAATACAAAACAAACGTAAGTGCACTGAACTTGCCCTCGCATCCCATCTCCCTTAGTAATTTACTACTAACTAGATGTTTAAAAAGATCAATGTTGCCTCATTATACCCGGGAATAATTGCAGTGTTGCCAGCGCGTGATTATATCCTACCAATTTTTATAATGACAGACATTTCGACTGTTTCCACACACGAATTTCATTTTGTACCGTAATCACATGTAATTATTGACTTATTATGGATCTTTATTGGTTTAAGTAAGGTTGCGAAACGGTATTGGGTTTTCTCGACCGGTACTGGCTGGGGAGGGTTAATAAGGTGAAAGTTTGGTATCTTCATTGATGTTGGCATAGCGATCCGACTCCGTGGCAGCCCCAACCGCATTGTAGGCGACGCACCTATTTAGGCAGCTACCTTTATTATTAAAACATTATATTTTGGCACTGGCCACAAATAAAGACAATTCCACGCAGCGCTTAAAAGAAAACAAAAACAAAAGAGAGTCGTGACATTGCTCTGGTCAGCGCTGCGTGTTGAATTTTTACTATAATTTAAATTGTTTTATTTATTAGTTTCTACAGTCTACACGCATCATGTATGTCATGGCAGACCGCTGGGACTCCCCTATTCTCGCCGGATAAGATTGCATAAAGTCAAGTCTTTATCCATTTGTTTGTTTTATCAATTTCCTAATAACCTCTTAGTGTTAAAAGATTTAATGTACTACTAACCATTTTATGGACTCACTCTGAAATAAATTATGATTATTATTATAGCGAAATAACATAACATTTTAATTTTAATAACTCCCCACGCATGCCAAAAATGTCCTGCATCGTTTTGGAAAAGAGCTGATACTTATCAAACTAGACCGATTTTTACCTAACAATCTAGGTAATCAATTTATACTAAAAATCATTTCCTTTTTGGATCCGTCTGGGGGGAAGAGCAGTGCTTGATCCAGTGCACCCTGGGCATCAGCTAATGATTTCCTGGAAGTTTCTAAAGGGATATCATTGACCGTTGGCTAAGAGCCCGACAGGGGAGAGGGGGTCTTCGACCATTACCTACCGTACAACGTTGCCGACATTTTGTCACAACATTTTTGAATTATATTTTTGTTACTTTGACATTGGCGAAGTGGTCGTCGCTATAACGACTTGAAACGCTACAAATAAGAAAAAGAAGAAGAACTATTTCACCGGCTCTCTTACTCTCCTCACCGGAACTCAGCAGCAAAAGCACTGCTTGATGTATAAATAAATATATAAATGCCTTGGGGCAATTGACTTCAACTGACCTAGTCCCAAACTAACTAGCAAAGCTTGTAATATGGGTACTAGACGACGGACAAACATACTTTTTTGTAAACAGATACTTAAATACTTATTCAACATGCAAGACTCGAAGACAAACATTCGTATTTTGCAAACAAATATCTACCCTGACCGGCCGACCTTATGCTTCATAGTTCTCCAAACATTTGGCTACCCAGTCGTCCACGTATATGCTGGACGAAAGTTTTTACCTGTGCACATTTTATGAAAATCTCAAATAATGCGAGAAAACAGAGTTTACAAAGTAATGTAGGCAACAGCGATAAGCCGTCTGGCTCAATAGTATCATTATAATATCAACTCTAAAATCCACTTTAAGTACAGACACTGAAAAAGAGCTATAATATAGTAAATAACGTGTTTAATACAGCTAATGGGGCTAAACTGTGCGGGCCTGGGGGGTGTTTGCGGGTTAAGGGGGAGACTATTCTAAGAGCCAGTACGAACTGCGTTCCGACTGCTATGTGACTGGGAACTGCCGACTGCCCATACATTTCGATCGGGAGTATAACGAGTGCGACACCGAATGTGCGATGTACGATTGTGCGACATTCGTCTCTCTCTCTCTCTCTCTCTCTCTCAATTAAGCGAAGTATTAGTGTGCGACGTCACTATTCGACAAAAGAAATGTACGACTAATAAAATTTATTTACTTAATTTCTTCCATGCTGTTCTGGGAGTAAAGAAAAAACATAGAATGTACCAGTGGCTTCTCTTCCCGCGCAGATGGTGAAAGCCCATCGAGAGAATGGGCGAAAGTCTTAGGAATCATGTTATAGGCGATACAGCTAGCAACTCATCACTATTTTGATCCACCTTTCCACCTATACACCCACAATCATGCTAAACGTGGCCTGAAGGTTTTGTTACCTTAAGCTCTGTCTACCTCGTAAGAGATAAAGACGTGATATATGTATGTATGTATGAAATTCAATTTCAGCACAATTTTTGCTAAAATTTTCAAAAGTCAAATTCTCCTGTTTCCCACCTCCTCTGAAAAGAAAAATAAAGAAAAAAAAAGAACAAGAAGGGAAAAAACTGACCTGAAGATTTGAACTTGGAATTTAATTAAAAAATAATCAGTGGTAAGAAGAACTAAAGCTGTGTTAAGGTAGCTAGTCATTAGGTTTTTTTTTTTTTTATGTTAGAGAGGCCAGACAAACGAACCAGTAGTAGGTAGCTTTTTTTGGAAATGTCGGAATTTAAGAACTTAATGAACCCAATTAACTACCTCCACTCTCCCCCTTAACACGTTTGCGTGTGTGCGTGGCGTACAGCCGTCTATGTGTGCGCAAGCGCGAACAACTTGTTTGTTCAGAGATTTAATACACGGTAAATTTCTTCACGTTACCTGCAGACGAGCGAGGCGAAGAACGTCGGAAGTGAATTTTCTTCGAGGTGATTTTAAAAATAAAACAAATAAAAATATGAAGGGACAAAATTGACCCTAAATACAACTTACCTTATTAGTAAGACCATGTTTTTAAACAATCGATGGATGTATGAATACACCAATTGTCCTAGTCATAAACTAAGCAAAGCTTGGCACCATCAACGGACAAACATACCTGTATAATGTACTTAGATAAATATAATACTTCGACACGTACAACATTTTCACCAGTTGCTTCTCTTTCCGCGCAGATGGTAAAAGTCCGAAAGGACCAGCAAAAAATCTTAGGAATCATGTTATAGGCGATGCGGCTAGCAACAAATCACTATTTTTATTCCCCTTATAAGTATACACCCACATGAAAATCATGCTAAACGTGACCTTTAGGTCTTGTTACCTTAGGCTTTATCTACCCCGCCAGAGGATAGACGCGATTTGTGTATGTATCTACTTTTTTCATATAATAGACTCATGTAAATAGTACCTATTCATTAAACATTCATACAGTCGCGCCTCTTTCCCATAGGGGTAGGCAGAGACTACTTTGTTCCACTTGCTACGATTCTGACATACCTCTTTCGCTTCAACCACATTCATCAATCTCTTCATACATGCTCGTCGGTTTCCGGTACCTTCATCTGCCCTTTTTAAAACGTCTCCTATTTGGTCCAGAAACGTGTCTAGGCCTTCCTCTCCCAACGCAACCATTCACACAAACACATTCATTCATTAAATCATGAGATAAAAGCACAAAATTCAGCTTCGGCCGTCTCCCCCGTATCAACTTAATTGGATATATCATAGGCGTCTGTTTGCGCATGGCAATTGATTGCAAGTTAACAACATGCCAGCAAATTGCCAGTCAGAGCGAGACGGGGCACCTCACGACCCTGAACTGCGTGGGAGGAAGAGAGACGGCGTTAGTTGGCGAGCGTAGCTTCAAGTTGAACGGACATCATGGCGTTGAGGCAGAGGCGGACTTGGGAGGCATTTTTAAGAGCTTTTTTCCAAGTTTCGAGGGCGGATTTGGGGGTTCCGACTTAAGGGTTATTTTATGGATTTTTGATTTGTTTTAGTTTAAATTAATGTGAGTATAGTTAATTAAATGAGAAAACTATAATTTTAAAACGTAGAAATATATTTAGCTTCACAACGTAATATACATTTTATATCTTAGGATTCATTACTTCTATGCTGGTCTGGGAGCAAAGCAAAAACATAGAATGTACCAGGTGCTTCTCGTCCCGCGCAGATGGTAGAAGCCATCGAGAGAATAGGCAAAATTCTTAGAAATCATGTTATGCGATGCAGCTAGCAACCCATCACTATTTTGATTCCTTTTTCCACCTCCCTACAATCATGCTAAACGTGGCCAGGTCTTGTTACCTCAGGCTCTGTCTACCCCGTAAGGGTGACATGACATGACAGTGACTGTAAAAAACATCTGTTATACCGATTAACATAACTGGAACCGGAATATTCAACACATAACACATAGCACACATAGGTGCCTCACTCTGTAAATCTGTAAACTCCTTAGTTTTGCGTAATTAATGTATGATTTCAATATTTTCCATAGGAAACTGTAAGTCTAGATTTTACAAAAAAAATATTGTAATACATTTAGCTATAAGAGACTGTTTGTTTCTAAATAAATAAATAAAAATAGCATTGACAACTTTGACACTGATAAACTAAATCCTCCTTTCAAGCCGCAATACAACCTAAACATTTGCTTTACCATATTACTGCAACACTATGTAACTATTCTTCTTCTTATTTGTGGCGTATCAAGTCGTTATAGCGACGACAACTTCGCCAATGTCAAAGTATCAAAAATATTCTGACAAAATGTCGGCAACGTTGTACTGTCGGGCTTTTAGCCAACGGTCAATGATATCCCTCAGAAACTGCCAGAAAATCATTAGGTAGCCGATGCCAAGGGTGCACCAGACCGCACTGCTCTTCCCCCCGGACGGATCCAAAAACAAGCTGCAGCTCTTGACCACACGTGGAGGTAACCCGACTCGCACTGTTACCTCTTCCATAGTGAAATTGGTCGTCTACTAAGAATATTAGTATAGTGAGACAACATTTCTTCTAACAAACTGTACTATTTTGTACCCTCGCTGATGGCACAGAATAACAAGATTGAGCCAGCAAATTAAAAAAAAAACAAAACAACATAAACTATTAATAACAGATGACGCTTAGCAACAAAAATTCGCATAGTAACAAGGTCACGTGACAGCTAGTGACAGAGAAAAATTGGAAGGCTTACCCACCTGCTATGGGTGGTGTACGGGTATAGCACGCGTCACGGAATGACGAGGATCCGGGTTAGATTCCCGGCCATAGCTTTACTTTTCCTGCTATGGGTAGTGTAGGGGTATAGCACGCGTCACGGAATGACAAGGATCCGGGTTCGATTCCCGGCCTTAGCTTTACTTTTCGGATTTTTCTGTGTTCTAATTTTCGGTGTCTTTTAGATTTTTTTATTAATAAATATTCAAATAATTAAATTGACTAAACACTATAAATCTATATTAAGAAACAAAATACCATCAGGTGACCCACTTGCTCGTTTGCCTTCCTATTCATATAAAAAAAAAAAAAATAAAAAAAAAAAAAACAAAAAAAAAATCTCTAAAATGTCTCACCTAGACTGTGTGTTTTTTTTTGCCATCTATACGCCCACAATCTTGCTAAACGTGGCCTGCAGGTCTTGCCACCTTAGGCTCTGTCCACCTCGTAAGGGTTAAAGACATGATTTGTGTGTGCTCACCTAGATTCTCGGGCAATTTGAATTAACCTCCTTCTCAGTTCGACGTAGTTAGTATCGCGGCATAATTTAAAATTGCAATAAAAATCTAAATACACACTTTAAACCAACGATTTAAACACTGTTATCAAACAGCAATCCACTCAAGTTATGAAAAACGGAACGAGTAGCTGTTATTAATTTTAATTAATAAATAAAACGTTAGTAAAAATGATAATTACAATCGTTTTATTGATATCGTGGCCGGTTTTATTTGAACATTTCGCGAATTTAATACGCAGCGTTTATTGAAGATTCGCAACTGTGCCTAATTTTATCAGCCGCAGTTATGAAAGCACTCATACTTAAATCACGTCTTTATCCCTTACGGGGTAGACAGAGCCTAAGGTAGCAAGTGCCTATGGGCCACATTTAGCAAGAGGGCGTATAGGTGGAAATTAGAATCAAAATAGTGATGTTGCTAGCCGCATCGCCTATAACATGATTCCTATTTTCGTCCAATTTTTTGAGCTACTGGTAAGTACATTCTATGTTTTTCGTTTGCTCCCAGACCAGCATGGAAGAAATGGATAGATAGGAAATAAAGACTTAGTAATTGAAGGCATGAGATGAATAGGGTATATAATCCTGACATTATCTCTGTGGACGAAGTCGCGGGCAAAGCTAGTAAAGAATTACGTAAAGGCACTCTTAGCCATAAGCATAACCATACATTGTTAAGTGCTTGTACCCACAAAAAGTTCGCGGACGCTCACAATCAAAATATACCTTTAAACACCTTCAAGTTCATATTTTCATTGAAATGCGAATATATTTTATTGCGTTCAATTTTAATGCAATATAATATAAATAAAAGTGTTGTACAAATGCGTTAGCGAAATCTGATCAAGCGCATAAAAGGAAACGTTTGGTGCACGCTCGAGGAATACTGTTCCCGATTTTTTTTACAATTAACCCATGAGAAGTTATATCTACACATGAGAAAATTCGAAAATTAAAGTTGGGTCTGGAAACAGAACTTGGATCCTCATCAATGAAACTTGCAAAAAATATTAGCTATTAATCATTTATTTATGAAAAATAGAACAATAAGTGTTATGTTACACCTGCGAATATGGTCGATAAATATTTTCTACCAATCGGAAAAAAGTATTATCATGTTGTCAATTTGTTGGCATATTCTCGTCTGATGTAGATAAAATACATTCATAAGTCATGTATGAATTGAGTTAAGATGAAAGACACTCCAATGATTATAAAAATAAGAGTAGGTAAGTAATCCACTTGATGGTTTATTTAAAAATAGTCATGAAGCCGAGTCTGCGTTGAGACAATTTGAATCAAAGTAAAAAAAAAAAATTGCCATAATATAAAACCTAACAAAATAAAAAGTTTTTTTCTTTTCAAAACACACAAATGTGACGAGACCTGAGAAACGATATAACATTATTTACAGTAGCATCTAGTTGTGCATTAAAATAATGCACGTAAATAATTATTTCAATTACTTTCTGAAAACTGCATTAAGGAGAGTCCACACCGCCGCGTATACGCAGTGACGTGTCGCAGGCATCACGTTTTCTCACCGTTTTTCCATACATTTTGTTGCGTAAAAGCACCGTCAACATCTTTTACGCACTGGTGTGGTCGGACCTTTAATTGTTCAACAAACAGTATCACAGCGGCGTGCACAAAAAACCTAAGGCGCGTCGGGAACCAATGCACGAAATATAAACAGCTCCGAATTATATCGAAATAAATAAATACAACGCGGCTCGTAAACAAGCCTGGCTGACGTTAACGCCGGTACGTTTTTATTTTTAAAAGAAAATTAATTTTTGTATTACCCGCCATTTTGTTATTTCGCGCGCCTGTTGCTAAAGATTAAACGATTCGAATATGTTATTTAGTGCGCTGGACGCGTTCGAATTATTTTTGAATGCGCCCGTCTTTTGTTTTTGTTGTGCGCTTTGGGTAATTAGGATGGCTTTGAGTTCGGGTTTGTTAGTACAGTCCATAGAGGAATTAACCAGTAGTAGGTTGATGTAGAATGGGTTTGGACTATGATTGCTTGTCGCATGATTGCGCAAGGTCAAACAGGGCAGTAGAGTTGGGCAAGCAACTATCACAATCGATATAATTATAGGCGATGCGGAACCCATCACTATTTTGATTTCCTTTTCCACCTATACGCCCACAATCATGCTAAACGCGGTTAGGTCTAGTTACCTCAGGCTCTGTCTACCCCGTAAGGATAAAGACGTGATTTATGTATGCATGTTTAATCGTTGATCTTTATAGCGAATACAACCGATTTATTTTGGTTCATTTTCGAGTATACTTAACTAGCGACCCGCCCCGGCGTCGCACGGGTGCAATGTACATAATAATACGGTGCTGCTACAATTGTCGCCATTCCACTAATTCACAAAAAACCTTGACGAAGTATATACTTAAACCTCTCTCATAAATCACTCTATCTATTGGCGAAAACCGCATGAAAATCCGTTCAGCAGTTTTTGAGTTTATCGTGAAAATTTACATTTAATAATTGTGGTGACTGAAATGACATTTCACCCCGGGCACCGGTGTTGCCAGGTGACGTTTTAATCCAAGTAAAAACAGGCAACACAGATAACGCCTTTTATTATATTTTTGCAATTATCATTTCAACATCTATTAAGCTATAATAAAATTAGGAAACGAACACCTTACGCGTAAAAAACACAATTACAAAATTTTACACTTATTACTGTGCGCCTTTCACCGTGAAGTAATAAAAAAAAACTATTATTATTTAATAAAACTAAGTGTTAATAAAGATTGGTAATAAAATATCGTATTACTGCTAATACCTTACGTAATTAGATGCTTAAATTTAACAGCTTTTAAATACCTGTGGAAATTAATATTATTTTTTCTAAAGCGCATTTTGCACCTTCGGGGTGTTGGTAAAGGAGTGATATTTGTTTGTTTGTTTGTTTTATTACGTACGTTACGTGCATCTTTCCGCTGTGCTGAATATCTCATGTAATTTGATGTTTTTTGATTAGAAATGAACAGTTAATAGCTTTTTGTTTTACTCACGATGTACATTAAAATATTAATTAATTAATTAATTATCGACATTAATTAAAAATCAACTCTGTTTTTGCATCGTCAGGTGCACTCGTCATTCTTGTGTGGTCTGTATGATTGAAATAATAATAAAAAAAATATGTTATCAAAATTTGTCATATACCTGCATTCAAACAAAATCGGGTAGTGCCAGTTGGTTGGGTAAGACGGACTAAACACTCCTACGAAAATAAAAAAACTGAATTTTTGATTCAAAATGCGGTCCCACCCTCAATCAAGATGCTTCTTGATTTTTCTGTTTACTTTTACGGTTTTTCCGTTAGAAATTAAATTTCTAAACGACACTGAAAATTTGAACACAAAAAACTCCGAAAAGTAAAGCTATGGCCGGGAATGGCGGGGGTTCGATTCCTGGTTTTAGCTTTACTTTTCGGATTTTTCTGTGTTCCAATTTTCAGTGTCGTTTTGAAATTTACTTTGATTCAATTTTAATTACACATAAACGGATAACTCACGTATAAAAAGTCGAGTGATGCTCGACATGTTTCGGACTATTTCGTAGTCCGTCCTGGAGCGCTCGCCCCGGCAGCAGCGAAAGGAACACTCGACTTTTTATACGTGAGTTATCCGTTTATAAATGTGTAGTTATGATTAAGTCTCACGGTAGTTTCATGTTGAAAGTTGATTAAATTTTTCAAAGAATGTATCAAATCCACAAAAAGCTTGTTAGTATTTAGCATGTGTGTGTGTGTGTGTGTGTGTGAAGCCGTGTCGGGTCGTAAATCGTCGGCTAGATCGTATCGGGTGCGGTTCGGCCGGCTCTACAGTTTATTTGTGTGCATGCTTGTCAGCAGACGCCTTCACGATTTACTAGAGGCAAAAGCTGATTAAAAGAATTGATCTAGTATTCTAAATTGCCATTTTATTTGTGACTAGCTGCTGGCCGCGACTTCATCTGCAAATAATACGTTTATCGCTATCCCGTAGGAAGAACGCAATTTTCCGGGATAAAGAACCTATGTGTTAGCCCAGGCCATAATAAATACACATACATACATAAATCACGTCTTTATCCCTTACGGGGTAGACAAAGCCTAAGGTAACAAGACCTAAAGGCCACTTTATCATAATTATGGGCGTACATGTGGAAAGGAGAAGCAAAATAGTGACATGATTCCTAAGACTTTCGCCCATTCCCTAAATGGTCTTTTACCATCTGCGCGGGAAGAAAAGCAACTGGTAAATTCTATGTTTTACTCTCAGAACAACATGGAAGAAATGATGTAGTGGTTAAAAAGGCGTCTATACAAATTGCCGTTGTTCTATTAACTTGAAATTTGATGTGAAGGTAGAAGGTAAACCTAATAGCAGAATCAATGGGAAAATCGTAATTAATATAAAATGAGCCCACACCACCCATAATTTGCTAAAGAGCAGGGCTCTACTAATACTGGATTTTTATAGATATGACACGGCCCCCGCAGAGAGAAAATAAATATGCTAAAATGAGCCCGATGCCATTCTCGTTAAAAAAAGTAGGTATATATTTTTATTATATAAAAATAAAGGAACAGAAATGTGAAAATTAAAATACATACCGTAAAACTACCCAAGTATAGTCCAGTACTTTAACTATGGTCCATAACTTCAAGACGACTTTAAGTATCCATACCAATATTCTTTTTTGTTTTGTCCAAGTTTTTCCTTCCGTTAATGAACAAATTTAACCATTCAACGTCCTCGTTCTAATAAAAGTGACGCCTAAACGGAATTATTTGAATCAGATTTGGACCATAGTTGGGAGCTTTTGGACCATAGTTGTGTAGTTTTACCGGTACATACAAAAGCACACTTATCCCTCTAAAGAATCCAGTTAGTACTTATATTACAAACTAGCTTCTGCCCGCGACTTCAACTGCGTAGAATTATACATTAAACCTTCCTCTTGATTCACTCTATCTATTTAAAAAACCACATCAAAATCCGTTGCGTAGTATAAGATTTAAGCGTGCATAGGGATAGACAGACAGCGGAAAGCGACTTTGTTTTATACTATGTAGTGATGCCAAAGTTTGTGAGTATGAATGTATGTGTCTCCTTCAAGTCAGAACGGCTGGACAGATCTACATTAGAGGCACATTAGAGTCTGAAATAACACATACGCTAATTTTTATCCCGAAAAATTGCGTAATTCCTGCGGGATATCGATAAATGAATGCGTATGCGCATATATTTAGCAAATTATTAAAACAATCTTATCTTAATAATTTTGTTTAAATTTGGAGAAAGTTTATAAGGTTGGATATTTGAATATTTGTTGCTCTTTCATGGCAAAATGGCTTAACCGAATATATTGAAATTTGGTACAAAGATAGTGTTAGTCCTGGGGAAGGACACAGGATACTTTTTATCCAGGAAAATAGCACAATTCCCGCGGGATAACGATAAGAAAATTAATCGCAGACGGAATCGCGGGTAGCACCTAGTGACTAAATAATCTAGGTCTCCAATTACAGTGAGCCATAATTTATTGAACAAAACTCTATCTAATTCAATACTAAAACACGACCAAAAGAAAACTCTCGTGTTAGTGAAATTTAATTTCTTTTTAAGAAACAAATAACTTTAACCCAATATATGGGTCTGTTCATACGCGCGCTAACGAGATGCACGGCGCAGGCGCATAAGGCTGTAATTGAGAACTCAGACAATTTAAACGAACAAAATACATTGCGACTCCGTTATTAGCTGACCACTAGTTTTTACTACTATAGTGCATTGGGGTGAATTCGAGATTGGGGGAAATTCGAAACTCGTGGATATCCACTAAACGGGGAACAATTACACAAAATAACAACGCTTACCTAGAAGATCCAATGTCTTTGGGTTCTAGATAAGCGTTGCCAAATTGTGGAATTGTTCCCCGTTTAGTGGATATCCACGATTTTCGAAATTCCCCCAATCTCGAATTAACCCAATGCACCTTAGTTAATGCTAGTTTTTTAGCGTAACATAGTTCAATGCGTTGGCTATGAACAATAATGGAAAGAAAATCAAAACTTCGTCTGATAAAAAAATATTTTAATCATATACCTAAGTCATAAATCATTTATTCGCTTTAATATAGTTCTATGTACACAAATTTGGTGATACATGAAGAAAGGGAAGTCCCATATTTATCATAACCATGACGCGCAACCTTTGAACCTTTGTAAAATTACCTCGTTTAAATATTTATACCGGTATAAATACTGATACCCGTATAAATACTGTGGGTTGGCGTGTACAACCTTTTCGAAAGATGGAAATCTTAAAATTCATGGTATTACGTTTCAAACTTCAAATTTATTTTTCAACTAGCCGTTGCCCGCAACTTCGTCTGCAAAGAATTCGTTTATCGCTCCCGCAGGAATTAAGCAATTTTCCGGAATAAAAAGTAGCCTATGTGTTATTCCAGACTATAATCTACCTATGTTCCAAATTTCATCTAGATCTGTCCAGGCGTTCTGGCGTGAAAGAGTAACAAACATCCAAACATACATATTCACAAACTTTCACATTTATAATATTAGTAGGATAAATATTATCTTTTATTGAATCAGGTGTTACTTTACGGAAAAGCTTGTCTAAAATAAATATGTTCCTGCAATCCCTCCCTCCAGTACTGCCACTTAAAACACATATAACTCCCACAAACTTAATTATCCCTTACACCACACAAACACTAGTCTTTGCATGGGGGATTGCATGAAAAACAAAATATATTTCACACAGGCTTGGTTATAGTAGCGGAGGATTTTAATCCTTTTTTTAAGTACAGTAAAAACATAATTACACAATTTCATGTTGAAAACAGTAAAAACAATTATATTACACAATCAGCATACTCAAGCAAACATTTCAAATTAAAAAAAGGGTTAAAATTTTCACTTCCATCTACATACACAACAAGCCGAACTCAATAATAAAATCTTTGAAACACAAACAAATAAACAATCGGTATAATGTGCAGGTGTGAAACGCTGCTGGAGTGACAGAGACGCAACATACAGTCTCGCTATCGGGAGAGCGAGAAGAATAACCGTGGGTAGAGAAGTGAAGAAATTGTTTTCCTATTCTGACACTGTGTTGTGTTCATGTTTTACTTTGGTTTTTTGTTTGCAGTTACGACTTTATTTACTGTGGAGGTGGGCAGAAGTATTCAGGTGATATTTTTAGGGATTCAATCCTACTAATATTATGGATGTACACACGGCAATATAATTAGGTAAGCACCTACGCACGCTCGCGCCGTATCTATCCTGCTTACCGAATAGCTTTGCTATGTGTATCTACAAGTTTGTGTGTTTGTTACTCCTTCACGCTAAAACCTAAGGTAACATACTAGGCCACGTTTAGCATGACTGTGGGCATATAGGTGAAAGGGGGAATCAAAATAGTAATGGGTTGCAAGCCGCATCGCCTATAGCATGATTAAGAGTTTCGCCTATGCCCTCGATGGGCTTTTACTATCTGCGCGGGAAGAGAAGCAACTGGTACATTCTTTTTTTTCTTTACTCCCAGACCAGCGTGAAAGAAGAATGATTGTACCCTAAAGCTTCAGACTTGAAACTTGGCAGACTTCTTGAGTATCATAGAGGTGCACTTAGAAGAGTTTTTTTTTAATCCCACGGGAATGGCAATAAAAAGTAAATAATTATAGGAATGAGTACATGAAGGAGGTATGTCACTCTGACGTCACGTGTCTTTTCCATAGGGGTAGGCAGATACTTCTTACTGCGATCCTGACATTATTTTCGCTTCATCCACATCCATCAATCTTTTCATACATGCTCCGTGGTTTAAGGTCTAGACCTGGCCTTTTTTCAAAACATCCCCAATTTGGTCCCGAAACGTCTAGGACCTTTACTATATTAATATTATATTAAATTTAAAAAGAAAATCAAAATAGACAAAAATTCATAATGTCCCCTAATGTGTCAGCCGCCATAAACATTGAAATAATTATAGATATCAGTTTACAGAGTTATTTTAACTGCCACTTTTAACTGAAGCCTTAAACTTCAACGTTTAACATCTCAATCAGTTACTACAATACGATAGAGTTTACCACTGTCGATACCGGCTTCCACACAAATATTATTATATTATATTATTATTTTTACTATTATCATTATTACAGTAAAATGGAGGAGGCCTATGCCACGAGGCACGCCGAATTACGCTATAATTTATTTTGATTCCCCTTTCCATCCATACGCTCACAATCATGCTAAACGTGGCCTTCAGGTCATGTAACCCCAGGCTCTGTCTACCCTGTGAGGGATATAGACGTGATTTGTGTATGTGTATGTATCGTAATACCGAATTTCATAAGACGTAAACGGTAGGCCGAAAATTAAAACGCCGAATGTCTATTTCACTGAAAGTTAAAAATCCCGTAAACTATAAATGCCGAAGACTAATTTATCTAAATTCAAAGGGAAGCAGTATAATAATCTTAAGTAACTAAAATAATTGACGTTAAAATTAGCCAAAACCAAAATACTGAAAGAACAAAATGCTGACACTGAAGCTTAATTTGTTTTTGTAAAAAACGAAATATAATTTTACTTTTTCCTTTTTAGATAAATACAAAAACAGTCATAGAAACAAATCATTTAATTATTATTTATTGTTTAATTTATGATGGAGTTTTATTTTTTGAGAGACAATGTTTATTATTCAAACATTTGACTATCATCCGACCTCAACTTTCGACGGAAACTGGAATGACATTCCCGTATCACATTCCCATATCAAAGATATTCTTGATGTCTCTATCCAAGATCCAAGATCATTGTAACGATGCCTATATTGGGTTACTTAACTGTCTGTCTCTTGATTTTATTACCCACTATACCCAATCAAGTCAAGGTTCGTAATAAAACTAACTTAAATGATAAGAGCGCATCTGTTCTTTAACTGATTTCAGATAACAAGGTGGTTTTATTTTACAAGATTTTGTTTCACTTACAATGTATACATACTTCCATGCTGGTCTGAGAGCAAAGGTAAAACATAGAATGTACTAGTTGCTTCTCCTGGTGGTAAAAGCCCATCAAGGGAATGGGCGAAATACCTAGGAATCATGTTATAGGCCATGCAGCTGTAATCCATCACTATTTTGATTCCTTTTCCACCTATCTTCTTTCTATCTTTCTTTTCTTTTCTTTATTTTTATCTTTCTTCTTTCTTTCTTTTTCTTTCTTTATATACGCCTACAATCATGCTAATCGTGGCCTTTAGGTTTTGTTACCTCAGGCTCGGTCTGCCCCGTAAGGGATAAAGACGTGATTTGTGTTTGAACCACACCTCGTCTCCAACATCAAACTCCACGCCCCGGCACCAAATAGCCTTAACAACTCCTTCAACTTTAACAAATCAAACAAGTTAAAAGCAAACTGCGTAACAAAAGAATCCTAAATCTTATTAACGTTACAACAGTATTGAACTTAAAAAAAGGTCAAGCTTCTGCCTCCTAATAAAATTCTCACACTACACATCAAAACGATTCCACTCCGTTACCTCGCCACCCGGCTCTTTCTATGTACAGTTACACGTTATACTAAGTATACGTAGCCCGAACACGTGTTTCAACTAGCCGAAGAAATTATTAAGAGGCGTGTATAGTTGTGTTAGAGGACGAGTGTACTCTGAGATGGAATAATTGACTGGGTATTCGGAATGACGGACCATTATTCTATGTTGAGATAGACATCACCGTGTTGTGTGGGGCAGCGGGTGCGGCGGGCGCGCGGCGGCTTTAAAAACGAGCGGTTTTAGTCCAGAATAAATTTTCGAATAGACAAGTTTTCATTTATTGTGTCTCTTAAGAGAGAAGGTCTCTTGAGGCTAAGGCCTTTTTCGGTTTTCAGATTCTTCCGTTTGACTTCTGCGTCACTCATCGAATTAGTCCCTTTAATGTCCGTGACTTTTCTTCCGTCACGCGTCTCACTTTGTGATCTATAAAACACATACACATTTACCGCGGTGTTGAGAGTTGAATTAACCCAAATACTAGATGAAAGTATTCGGATTAATTTTAAGACAGTGCTGGTCTGGGAGCAAAGAAAAAACCGAATGTACCAGTCGTTTCTCTTCCCGCGCAGATGGTAAAAGCCGATCGAGAGAGTAGGCGAAAATCTGAGGAGTCATGTTAAACGCGATACGGCTAGGACATTACTAATACATTCGCCCCATCCCGGGGCGGCCAATGGGCGTCGCGGTGACACCTAGTGCTCCTGTAACGCTCACAGTCCACGGCCAGGAGGGAACGTGTGTGTTTTTAGACGGTAGGGCTCTCCCCTCCTTCCATAGGGAAGGCAGCGGCGAGTTGGAGAGCCCGTCATACTCCCGTTGCTGCCCCGAGCGCGGGAATGCATAAGGTGCATTTTCCACACGTTAAAAAAAAAAGAACATTACTACATCGATTCCCCTTTCCACCTATACACCTGCCTTTTGCTCTGTCTAACCTGTGAAAGGGATATAGACGTGATTTTATGTAAGCATGTATGTATAAATAGGCTGTTTCGCGCGAAGTATCCGCCCGTATGTTCTCACAGCAACAGACAAGTAAAGCACATTGTAAAAACTTTCCAAACGTGTCAGGTTCTGTTTGTTTTGTAACTTTGACACTCGAGAATCATTAGGTGCCGAGTGAGAGGCGCCTTTGCTTGTAACTTGTAAGAAAGTTGTACAATCTGAGATAGGTTGGATAAGAGTAATTTGATTGCTATAGCAGCTGTATAGCGGTCGCAATTTGTTGCCTTTTACGACGATTGGAGTTTTGGTAAGGGCGAGACGGATGATTTTAATTTGCAAAGGTTTTGCGTAGTACATTGAGGACAATTGTCTACCCCGAAAGGGGGGGGGGGGTTCGAGACCAAATAGGAGACGTTTTGGAAAAAGGTCAGGTCAGGAGTACCCGAAACCGACGAGCATGTATGAAGAGATTGATGAATGTGGATGAAGCGAAAGAAGTATGTCAGGGTCGTAGCAAGTGGAACAAAGTAGTCTCTGCCTACCCCTGTGGGAAAGAGGTGTGACGGTCTGTATGTATGTAAGGGATAAAGACGTGATTTATGTGTGTGTGTTTGTGTGTGAGGACAACTGATGACCATACAGCCAAGCAGGCTTGGCAATGGCAACCGCATGGAGTTAGAAAAAGAGATCATCCAAAAACAACATGGCGGCGCTCTGATGAAGGAAATTGCAATCGCTAGGCATGAGCTGGCTAGTGCTGGGTACGTGGCGCAGTATCGTCCTAAGTGGAAAAATATACTTAAACTTCGCGTGAAACGTGGATATTATACTTTATTGAGATTAGATCCCTTCCAAGCTTGTCTGGGAGTAAAGAAAAAACATAGAATGTACCAGTTGCTTCTGTGCCCGCGCAAATGGTTGAGGGAACGGGCGGAAATCTTAGGAATCATGTTATAGCCGATGTGGCCTTTAGGTCTTACCTTGTCATCTACATATGTAGTTAAGATCCTTGACATTTTATTAAGTGTCGTTAATAGTGTCTTTCTTCCATGCTGGTCTGGGAGTAGAGAAAAAACATAGAATTTACCAGTTGCTTCTCTTCCCGCGCAGATGGCAAAAGCCCATCGAGGGAATGGGCGAAAGTCTGAGGAATTGTGTTATAGGCGTTGCGGCTAGCAACCCATCACTATTTTGATTTCCCTTTCCACCTATACGCCCTATCATGCTAAACGTGGCCTTAAGGTTTTGTTACCTTCGACTCTGTCTACCCCGTATGGGATAAAGACGTGACATATGTATGTATCTACTACTTCTAACTACACTACCTACTACTACTACGTACGTGTACTATTCCTAAGTATATTGTATTTCTTCCTATTATATATCTACGTGTATCGAATATGTGTAAATAAATGTTTCTCTCTCTCTCTCTCTCTCTCTCTCTCTCTCATATTGTATGTCTTCAATAGCGTCAAAATCAGCAACAACTCTCGTTATTTGTTTATTTAAAGTCCCTGCAATAGAGTCATTACGGGCGATCGTAATCAGGCACTTTATACGGCGCGCGCGCAGTATATCTGTAACGCGACACCTTGGTGCCTCGGCCCTTGGGATTGAAACGTCTGGAAAGTTCTCGGGTTAGGGGCTCATTTGACAGCAATGTTTTAAATTTCGGTGACAGTTTGATTGTGGTTTTTAAAAAAAAAAAAAGAGTAAAAAAGTCTTTATTTATAATATGCAAAAGGTTACAACATGTTTGTTCGGCAGCCTCCGCACTAGACTCAGGGCCTGTGTCGCGGAGACAGTTATAACAATAAGGGCTTAACATAAAAATCAGAAGACATTTATTCCTTTTTGCAAGACACACATTGCAAATATAAGAGAATATACACAATTTTATTTTTTCCCGTAGAGGGATCGAAACGAGGTGTTTGTGTGGTGTAAGGGGTAATTAAGTTTTGTGGGATATATGTGTTTTATGTGGCAGTAGTGGAGGAAGGGATTGGATGTAACACATATATTATTATAGTTCACACAGGCTTGGTTTTGCACGTCAGTAGCGGAGTAGCAAGGTACATTTTTTGTTCATTGAAATGGACCTCCGCAAAGTAACGCCTGATTCAATAAAATAAGAGGATAGTTGTACGGAACCTTGTGCCTTTACAACGCACGCACATTATGGTAATTCCTCGCTTTACCTCGACAACATAGATTGAGTTATCTACATCCACGTGGCATACGTGACGGTGGGAAACACTTAAACAAATTGGTATCGAGATCTTTTGGTATGGCTAAGAAATTGATTCATTGGATTGACATAGAAAGCCATTATACGCAACAGCTTTGACAACTGTGGTCCTAGTGGAAAGGGGGATAAGTCTGATACAAATGAAACACCATTTTCTATTCTATTGTAAAAGGGGTTAAGTCTAAAATAGCTACGTAGAAAATTCAGAATTATACCCCTTTTCACTAGACCTATAGAACTATAGGTGTCGTTCCTGATGACGCCCGCCGTGGCCGCAGGTGACCCTAGGGCTGGCGCTGACCTCTCAAAGGTCAGGAATAGCAGTTCAGAGGTAATGCGGCCAGCGTCTTGGAGTTGATGCCTGTGCTGGAATATTTTGACGACATTGTGAGGTGGGGCGGAGGAACAAGTAAACAACTTGAATGCCGACAAAAGACTTTATTTAAAAGTAACTTCACTATCACTATCACTATCACTACATAGTATAAAATAAAGTCGCTTTCTCTGTCCCTATATCCCTATGTATGCTTATATCTTCAAAACTACACAACGGCTTTTGATGCGGTTTTTTTTAATAGATAGAGTGATTTAAGAGGAAGGTTTTTAATTATAATTCTACGCAGACGAAGTCGCGGGCAGAAGCTAGTTTTTAATATAAGTAGGTACGTATGAAACGTATATGTATAATACATGCATAATATACCGTGCGAAGCCGGGGCGGGTCGCTAGTAATGTATATTATACATGAAAATAGCAAGATTGCACTTATATTAGTTAACTCCTTACAACATATTTACTTTATAGTTTTACAATTAGTAGTAGTTTTAGTTTTGGTATTAGCCTGTTTTTTCATTATTACCTATCTTTATTTATTTTACAACTAGCTTCTGCCCGCGACTTCATCTGCGTAGAATTATACATAAAAACCTTCCTCTTGAATAACTCTATCTATAAAAAAAAACCGCATCAAAATCTCTTGTGTACTTTTGAAGATATAAGCATACATAGGGATATAGGGACAGAGAAAGCGACTTTGTTTTATACTATGTAGTGATGATGATAGTGATAATTAGTAGTAGTTTTAGTTTTAGTTTTAGCCTGTTTTAAAATTATTATCTTTATTTATTTTACAATAACACAATATTTAATGTATGTAAGCAAATTGCATTCAAGTTTTAACGCACATTCTGTATAAAGTTCTAACACACGGACCCCAATAAAAGTGACAAAACTTGTGTCGTACCTTTATTCAAATACCCATGTTGCCCGAAGCGTTAGATTGAGTTATCACGCGTACCCCACCAAATTGATGGTGGGAATTACTCTAACGTATGGTTATTTTTAACGTTCATGGCAACACAAATTTATCGTCTAAATGCGTTATTTATTTTATTGGTTCCGCTGTTAACGGGGGATTGGGTTACTTCCATGGTCTGGGAGCAAAGAACATAGAATGTACCAGTTGCTTCTCTTCCCGCGCAGATGGTAAACGCGAGGGAAGTGGCGAAAATCATATAGGAGTCATGTTATAGGCGATGCGGCTAGCAATTCATGACTATATCTATTGCATTTTTTTGCCCTGTAGTTTTGTGGCCTGTAGGTCTTGCCACCTTAGTGTCTACCCCGTAAGGGAGAAAGACGTGATTTGTGTGTGTGTGTGCGTGTGTGTGTGTGTATGTGTGTGTGTGTGTGTGTGTGTGTGTGTGTGTGTGTGTGTGTGTGTGTGTGTGTGTGTGTGTGTGTGCGTGTGTGTGTGTGTGTGTGTGTGTGTGTGGGCTACATTGGTTTGTGATGGTGTGCAATTTTGGATGTGTAGGCGTTTTCATTGTGACAAACATAGTAAAATAAATACAGTACAATACAAATACTCTTTATTGAACACCACAAATCTGTACAAACAATGCAGAAACAAAGAACAAGGTAGATAACAGGCAGTCTTATCGCTTAACACAAAATATAGCTCATCGTGGCAATGGGTCTAGTCGTTGCGGCTTTTAGTTCTTGTTACCTTAGGCTCTGTCTACTCCTTAAGGGATAAAAAGCTAATTTATGTATGCATGAAACAAACTCTTCGCTCTTTCGGTCAAAAGAAATTCGGTGAAACGCTAGGAAAGCGTCCTTCACCGCGCTACCCCCACGCGGCAATCAAAATGCCAGCGATCATATCACAGCTGTTCTAAGAACCCTGCAGCCCGGCCGCCCCGCTGGGACGTAATTCACGGGGCTCACACCTCCGTGGGCTTGGATTAGGCCAGCAACAACCGTTTTGGTACTCGACGGTTCGCTGTTTCACCGACGAACGTTTCATCGAATGCGTGTTTTGACAAATAGTATTTTCTGCTGTATTCACTTTTGGAAAGGTTGTAAAACTAACCTAATGTGTGATTGTAAAAAGGCTTTTAGATTTTAAAAAAGCAAATAACAAGGCGTTGTCAAATGAATTGTTTGTTGAATGATACATTTGTCAAAAGTTGTCTTGAAGACAATTCTTCCGACACTTTGGCATGAAATTTATCCGGAATTCTTGTAAACGATTCCATGCTGTAGCTTAGAATTAATTCGAAATGGTACATTCGACGGCATAATAATATCGATACAGTAATGGCATAAGGGTGGTTTTTGACGTCTTGGTAACGTACATATTATTTATACCCTGGACTGTACCTGAAGACAATCCAATGCACCTTATAATATTCCTTTTTTCAGCATTTATTTGGCTAATTTCCCTGAATACTTGCCTATATATTTGTAATAATGTGTTAATTCCCTTTTTCACCTATACGCCCACAATCATGCTAAACCTTAAGCTCTGTCTACCCTGTAAGGAATAAAGACAACTTGGGGCAACTTTTTTATTTATAGCTTTACTAGCTTATGCCCGCGACATCGTCTGCAAAAAATTATACATAAAAACCTTTCTCTTGAACTACTCTATCTATTAAAAAAAACCGCATCAAAATCCGTTGTGTAGTTTTGAAGATATAAGCATACATAGGGACATGGGGACAGAGAAAGCGACTTTGTTTTATACTATGTAGTGATGACAATTTGTTTTATAATTAGTAATAGTTTTAGTATCCGCATGTATTATTTACTCTTGGCTTATAATAAAAGGTTGTTAAAATAACTTGCAAGTATCAAGACTGCCTGCGCCACGCAACAGAGTAATATATTGATGATGCTGCAACACTCTATTGTGATCTTTTGTTAGATTATGATAACCGAGATAACTTATTCTCCGGTTAATATAAACGTCAGATGCCTGCTAGCGTAGTGGGGAACTTATCTGATAAAAAAATTGGTGTACGCGGAAAAAAGTGAGGTGTAAAATTTTTTATTAAGAATGTGTTTAATTCTAATGTTGGTTTATGAGGAACGGTAGGTTTAAATGAATTCTTATATGCGTCGCACAGGCGTGTTGTTGTGCACGTGTCAGAATCAGAGAGTGTAATGTATGTAAACTCCAGCCGTTCTGGCGTGTAAGAGTAACAAACATCCATACTTACAAACTTTCGCGTTTATAATATTAGTAGGATTTAACTTAACTGAGATTTGAGGGTTTTATAAAGATTTCAACATGTACGCTTTTCGTGACTTTCTTGTGTCAAAAATTTACTTATTTTGCCACTGGAATTAATCCGTGGAGTAATGTCCACACTATGATGTTATTACACGTGCGTGTATGACCAGGAATCTATAATCCATACATTTTGTTCCAAAAAGTAATTGTTGGAAACTTATGATCCTAGATCGGAATAATCATTGACATATTGTTTTGTCGTGTATTGAATTGAAAGAATGTAATGCTTTGTCTCTCTGAAGAACAGTATTCGTAACGAATACATCCGACAGAGAACCAAAGTTACCGACATAGCTCAAAGAATTAGCAAGCTGAAGTGGCAGTGGGCCGGCCATATCTCGCGAAGAACCGACAACCGCTGGGGGAAACGTGTTCTTGAGTGGAGACCGCGACTCGGCAAACGTAGTGTAGGACGCCCTCCGGCCAGGTGGGATGACGATCTGCGAAAGACTGCAGGCAGATGCTGGATGCGTCAAGCTAAAGACAAGGCGCTATGGCGCTCATTAGGGGAGGCCTATGTCCAGCAGTGGAATAACATAGGCTGATGATGATGATGATGATGATGAATGCTTTCAATGAACACAAGAAATTGTAGAAGTGTCGAGACTCTATGTCCTGGAGCTTCACAGAGTTCAGTAAAAGACAGAGAGAGGCAACAGGCGACCCTCGCGCCGGCAGCCTTCTCGCGCAAAGAATCGCAATCGCAGTTCAGCGCGGGAATGCTGCCTGCGTGACGGGGTGCCAAGATACCTCTTTTTTACAAATAATTTTAAAGTTCATTTAGTTATTTTAATTTAATAGTAGTTTTAGTTTTGTACATAACAACAGCCAAACAGCTATACAGCCGGCAGCCATCTCGCGCAAAGAATCGCAATCGCAGTTCAGCGCGGGAATGCTGCCTGCGTGACGGGGTGCCAAGAGACCTCTTTTTTGCAATTAATTTTAAAGTTAATTTAGTTATTTTAATTTATAGGTAATAGTAGTTTTAGTTTTGTATATAATAACAGCCAAACAGCTATACAGCCGAACAACTATATTACTACCAGTCTCTAAAACATAGAATGTACCAATTGCTTCTCTACCCGCGCAGATAGTAAAAGGCCATCGAGGGAATGGGCGAAAATCAGGAATCATGTTATAGGCGATGAGGCTAGCAACCCATCACTATTTTGATTCCATTTTCTACTTATACGCCCACAATCATGCTAAACGTGGCCTTTAGGTTATGTTACCTCAGGCTCTGACTACCCTGTAAGGGATATAGACGTGATTTGTGTATGTATGTGTATGTAAAGTTACACTAGAGGCTCTGGTCGCCACTAAAACGCCTCTATAGAGGCAGCGAATGCGTTAATCTTAAAGCTATTAGAGGAGCAATAAAAACGAATATGGTGTCACATTAAAATATTAACTGGCGTCGGACACGACTCTTAGGCAAAATCAACAAATTAACTTGATTCATTGCGGTATACTTGTGATTTGTGTAAATTGTGGTAATATTATTCTGAAAAGGTCATTAGTTTGTAATGTTCGCGTTGGCGGCGACGCTAGAAATTGGCAGTGACGAATGTTTTTAAGTTTTGTTGTCTTCTGGGAGTTACCGTAACGTCGTAATGCGATTCAGTTCTGATTCAGTTTAGGTTTGCTCGCTGTCAGATCGATCCTAAAAATGACAGCTAAAACTTGAACTGAGTTGCAATCGAATCGCATTTAGACATAATTCTTTCTACCGATTTTCTAGTATAGTGTTCAATAAAAAGTCATAGTAATAATTCTAATGTTTCTTTTGCGCCTTCACAAAAAAAATATATTTACGTATGATTATTATTCTTAAGGAGAAGTAAGGTGCATTGGGGTGAATCCGAAATTAGGGGAATTTCGGAAATCGTGGATGTCCACTAAACGGGGAACAATTCCATAATCTGGCAATACTTATCTAGAACCCAAAGACATTCGAGCTTCTAGGTTAGCGTTGCCAAATTATGTAATTGTTCCCCGTTTAGTGGTATCCACGAGTTTCTAAATTCCCCGTTATCGAATTTACCCCAATGCACTATATTGTTTCTATGATGTTGTATGATTATTATTCTTAACTAGCTTCTGCCCGCGACTTCGTCTGCGTAGAATTATACCTACATAAAAACCTTCCTCTTGAATCACTCTATCTATTAAAAAAAACCGCGTCAAAATCCGTTGTGTAGTTTTGAAGATATAAGCATACATAGGGACATAGGGACAGAGAAAGCGACTTTATTTTATACTATGTAGTGATAGTGATAGTGATGAAAAGTAGATAATTCGAGTACCTACCTCATTAAATTAAAACATACAATTATATTCTTACAGTTATTTATATACGCGCCAAGAGGGCCATTTGCTGGCAAACAACCTGATTAGCATTTATTTTGACATATTTACTATTGATTTAAATAAGATATAGTCTCCATAAAATATTGCATACTTTTTACTCATTTGCTATTCATAAAGACAGGTTATACGTAAGTGTTACACTTTGCATTATTCGAAAGCACCGAGTTCCGTAGGAAAAGTATCTTAATCATTTATAATTACTATCTTATCAAGTTTTATTATTATTTTCCTGTTTAAAATTTATAGTGTGACTTACAACTTCCTTCCAGTCATTGAGTCCCATGTTTGAGTATCACAAGTTTTTTTAGCATTTTCTAATATCTTCATACAATAAAATACGTTTAATTTTTACTTACAAAACAATTACAATATATACTCGTAATACATGCAGATACTAAAACTAAAACTACTACTAATTATAAAACAAATTGTCATAAAACTATAAATAAAAAAGTTGTCCTAAATCACTGTCCGGTGGCATGGCGCCCAGAAGGCTGGCAGCATTGCCGCGTTGGATGGCAATGCTTACCCTTTGTGCTAAAAACAAACCAGGCCTCTGGTCACCTGAAGCTTCATTTAACTTCAAAATTAAAAACAGAAAGATAATTACTAAAAATTAACAATACTTGTGGTAGGTAGGTACCTACAGTCAAATGTATACACGACTTGACCATCATTGAGTGATGGATTGGTTTTATATGTATGTATGTAAACTCTTTATTGTGCAAAATAAATATAAGACAAAAACCACTGAGATACATGCACGAAGGCGGACTTATCCCTTTAAGAGATCACTTCCAGCCAACTTTTGGTGATGATAGGTTTACATATTGTATGTAATTAATTTAGTTAATTTCTATTGTATATTGAGAATATATATTTTTCATAATAATCAAATTTAAATAAAGTCACACTTTACCTTCCATGCTGGCCTGGAAGCAAAGAAAAACATAGAATGTAGGTACAAGTTGCTTCTCTTCCCGCGCTGATAGTAAAAATGCCCCCCCCTACTCCCCTTGGCATACGTACATATACAAACCAGTCTCAGGGTCTGTATGCTGAGGAACCCTAACTTTAGCTTCATCATAGGTATTTCTAACAGCGCTCTCAGCATGGGTTCCCTAACCGACTACCGTGGTGCGGCTAATGTCATTATATGAGGAATATAAAATGTTTTTATAGATAACGACTTCTAAGAAGAATTAGGAATATATTAATCGGTAGTCGAGGCATTTGTTTTAATAAAGCGATATTAATGCACTAAAACTGGGAATAGACGCGTTGGAAGAGGCTTGTTTGCTTTTTAGAAAGTACATTAGTAAGACATCGAATGATATTCTAGATCTAGATATTTGTATTAGAAAATACCCTCATTTGTAACATTCGAATAGTACCTGTATTACCCATTGACATGACTATATTTATAATAATTATTTATTTAAATAAAATAATAAACAGACTGAGTTACATACGTTCGCGTTTATAATATTAGTAGGATCACTTTTAGAGCAATCTGAGCCAGAAACAAGTAGCAAGTGAAAACACAAAATATTAGTTCTATCCCTTTTCCCCCCGCAATCCTTTTTCTCACTCCGTTTTACGGTAAGTAATTGCCTGGACGTATAGCGGAAAGAGCTATGGAGCTATGGAGCTAAGAGCTATGCTCGGAGTCTCTCTGAAGGACAGGATTCGTAACGAATACATCCAACAGAGAACCAAAGTTATTAAATTAGCAAGCTGAAGTGGCAGTGGGCCGGCCATGTCTCGCCAAGAACCGGCAACCGCTGGGGTAAACTTCTTGAGTGGAGACCGCGACTCGGCAAACGTGGTGTAGGACGCCCTCCGGCCAGGTGGGATGACGATCTGCGAAAGACTGCAGGCAGATGGATGCGTCAAGCTAAAGACAGGGCGCTATGGCGCTCATTACGGGAGGCCTATGGCCAGCAGTGGACTAATATAGGCTGATGATGATGATGATAGCGGACGGGTTAGACCCAGAATGATTTTCCTGCAAACGCAAACTGAGTTTTACGCGCTTAAGTAATA
The DNA here is from genome assembly GCA_932294345.1 of Pandemis cinnamomeana. Lineage (NCBI taxonomy): Eukaryota > Metazoa > Arthropoda > Insecta > Lepidoptera > Tortricidae > Pandemis > Pandemis cinnamomeana. The sequence goes on along the minus strand of OW028724.1, from coordinate 1,870,769 downwards.
TTATTATTTGTCCGCTCACTCTGTAATGAATTCTTTGATAAAAATTAGCCAAATCTTTCGCCTAATCCTTACAATCCACGTCGTTTTATTTACGCTTGTCATAATCCGCTATTTTTCATGCAAGGCAATCACAGTGAAACCTAAGCATTATGTGCAAATAAGATGCCCAATCTCTTTAAAAATGTAGCCAGTAGGCTTATTGCCTAACTCGCTCGCAATCGCCATCGTGTTCATTTTGACAGTTCATGTATGGGCTGACAAAATTGGCATTGTTCATTTTTTTAAGCTGTGCTTTTAACACCTTTATTTGATAAAATGGACTATTTCAAGCAACTAATTTGAATATGATGCTTTTACGTACCTTTGTTAATTAATAATAAATATTTTTTCGCTGTTTGCTATTTCGTGAATTTAGACAGAATCCCAATCGCCTTCGTTCGGCTGGCTATAAAATAAAACGGCTTTGTCTATGGTTTTGTCGATTTGACAGTGACACGTGACAGTTGCCATAGCTAAACTTTTTTTTTTTCATTTTTGTGGCAAACATTCGATGCTGGATTCTGTCTAAAAACCGGTCGTTCGCTCAAACAAAGGTTCAAAGTACTTCTACAAAAATATCTGCAATCATAAAGTATTTTTGAAATCGGACAAGATAAATCGGATAAATGATGGTTTTCCTCGAAATGGTTTTCGAATTGGAGCATACTAAAAAAAAATGAACAATGCCTATTGGCATCGGAATCAGCTAGCTGTCACATTCCTACAAGAACTGTCAAAATGAACACTGGCGATTGCGAGCGAGTTACGTAATAAGCCTGCTGATTGTTTTGTGAATGTTAGATTGAGTTTTTTTGGTATGTACCTAATAAAAGTGTTATTTACTAGTCAAATTGTTTAATTAGATCATTTAGAGGCTGGTTAGTGTTCGAAGCAGGATGTTGAGTGGGCGGTGATAGGCTGTGTGAAGTCATTCTTATTTCTTATTCATGTGTAAGGTGAGTAGGTATGCTTTGGTGTGGTATCCTAAAACAAGGTCGTTTAAAAATGGTACTTAAGAAGATAATATACGAAAGATACCCAATATTTTGAATGCCGTCCTTTAGTAAGACAAAAGAATGAACGAAGTCTTTAACTTCTAACTAACACATTTTTATCAAAGTGTTTGATGCTTAAGAATTGTAAGGAAGTAAATGCTTTATTGTACAAATTTAAGAAACAGAGACAAAACACAAAAAGATATTAAATATATGCACAAAGGCGAACTTATCCCTATAATGGATTTCTAGTAAATGAGAGAAGCATTAAGCGAGGGAACGACAAAGAGTGAGTTTAAAATATGCATATGCTTGTGAGTCTTCTATTATTCCACAGATTTAGCTCATTATGGTTCTGGCAGAATATCAGTGCTGCGGTTTCCGCAGTTTTATGCTGAGTCAGCACCTTTATTTTCACAACACATGGCATTCACGGTTCGTTTCAACATACTTAGTTGTTTATATTTCTCTGTTACCTCTTTTGTTCTTCAGTGGTTGTAATTGTACTTATGTTGTGTTGTATGTATTAATTTTCCATCTAAATATGTGAACTCAATACATGTTATGTAATGTACCTGTGTTGTGAGAAAATAAAGTTTTTATCTATCTATCTATCTATTAACATTACTATGTCCTTATCTGTCACATTGCTATTTTCTTTAGCCAGACAGAGATAATAAAAATACTGTCATAGATTTAACTCTTTATGAATGAGACTTATAATTCTGAGCAACATGCAATTATCTGGTGAAAAAAGCGACAGTCGGGATTGTTTATTTTAATGTTACAAAAATATAATTGCATAATGCTGACACCACAGTTTTATCCAAAAAATGGACTCAATATTCAGGGAAAAGAACCTCCTTTTGTATGAAAATGTAAGCCAAATTGATCCGACATGCGAAAATTCGTGGTGTGTGTTAAGTTTCCAATCCGCTCTGGTATCGCCCAATCCCTCTCATGACAAGAGGAGGCCTGCGCCCAGCAGGCTTCAGAGCGGAGACGATAATGAATTCAGTAGACACAGATAATAAGAAACAAAGGGTATACTGGGCGCTCTATGGGTCTATCAATTTTGACAGACTAATAAAATTGGTTAAACTATGTTGGTACCGAGAACCTCCACAGAGTAAACAAGCTTACACAATGTTACGACAAATACTCTGCATCGTAAGTGAGCGTTTTCCAAAAAAAAGTCTACATGAACATTTTTTCCAGAATTTCATTATTTTGGGTGTTTCTTACTCAGAACCGTTTACCCTATCGATCCTTATACGAGAGGAAATGTGTTCCAAAATGTCCATTCCAGTTTGTCACTTTTTTAACATAAGTACGTATGAAACGTGACTAACAGGGAAATATTAGTGTCCAACCGAAACACGATTTTTAGCCGAAACCGAAACCGAAACCGAATATTCGGTTTTTTTCTGATTTCGGCCGAAACCGAAACCGAAACCGAAATTTTTGAAGACGTATCAAAATATTCAAAATTACTGTACAAATCGTAAGGAAAAGGTTATTGCAAGGATTTCTTATTTGAGAACGTTTCTTTTTTTGTTAAACAAAATAAAAAACGTTTATTTTTAATGAAAATAGATATAGGTACATGAAAATACCGTGAGACTTTAATCATAATTACACAAACGGATAACTCACGTATAAAAAGTCGAGTGATGCTCGACATGTTTCGGACTATTTTGTAGTCCTTCTTCCTGGAGCTTAGAGTACATTATTTCAATTTGTACTTTTACTTTACGCGCCCGAATTAAGCCGAATGCTCCCGATGCGAGAGCCGCGAGAGGCCGCGAAGTAATTTCGGCCCGGCCGAAGGTTTCGGCCGGATTCTGGCCGAAACCGAAACTTCGGCCGAAACCATTTTTTTGGCCGAAATTGGCCGAAACCGAAACCGAAACCGAAACTTCGGTCGGACACTAGGAAATATATTCCATAGATAAATCTGGTTGAATGGTTACATTGGGAGGGGAAGGCCTAGACGGACGTTCCGAGACCAAATAGGAGACGTTTTGGAAAAAGGTCAGGTCAGGAGTACCCGAAACCGACGAGCATGTATGAAGAGCTTGATGTGGATGAAGCGAAAGAATGATCAGGATCATAGCAAGTGGAACAAAGTAGTCTCTGCCTACCCCTGTGGGAGAGGCGTGACGGTATGTATGTATGTAAAAAAAGGCTTAGTTCCTGTAAAATTGTTTGAGTTTGTATCTTACTTAACGGTACAAATAAACTCGATAGTCAAAATCGGTTAACGACCTCCTGACATAAAGTACATAGTCAAATTGATAGTCGGCTTTTTCTTGTAATTGGTCAACACTTACCAGAACCATAGAGCCGTGCACACTCTATCTTACTAATGGAACTAATTACCATTTTTTATTCCGCAGGCGCCACCGATGTTTCGTATGAAATTGTATAAAATAGTCAGTCAATATAATGTCGTGTGTATGTGACACGCATATATAATATGTTTGGGTAATCGCTGATTAGTGGAAACAAAAGAAAGTGTGCCTGTCGAAACTACTAGGTTTGTTTGACACGATGAAATTTGGTAGTTCCACTAATATACAATTTCAAAAAAAGAAAAGTTGCTTATTTGGGACATGTACTGAGGCACACAAGATACGAGCTTTTACAGCTTATAATCATGGGCAAAGTGGCTGGAAAAAGAGCTGTTGGGCGCAGGAAGAAATCTGGGCTGCGAAATATCCGGGAATGGACTGGAATCACAAGTGCAGCGGAGCTTTTCAACCTGGCCAGGGACCGTGTAAAGTATGCGGAGCTGACTGCCAACCTTCACTAGTTGGAGAGGCACCATAAGAAGAAGACAATTTCTAAATGCCACTGAAAATTAGAACACAAAAAATCCGAAAAGTAAAGGTATGGCCGGTAATCGAACCCGGATCTTCATCATTCTGTGACGCGTGCTATATGAAATGAAGAAATAATTTATTTTGCTTTAGACATGGTTAAAAAGTGATCTAATATTTAGTTTTGATGTCCGGCGACACGTCTAACCAAATAAATTGGCATGCAAAGGAACATTAACTTATTTTCTAAAGTGGTTTTTGGTATTTTGAATCTACACCACACATATTATACCCCTACACCACCCGTAAGCAGGTGAGTAGTCTTTGAATGTTTCTATCTGTTACTAGATCTCACGTGACTTTGTTACTATGCGAATTTTATCGCCAAGCGTCATCTGTTTGAATGATGTGTCTATACGACACAATTACAAACTCCCGTGGAACATCTACTGCTCACCAGGGACGAGAGAAGGCGCTGTTTTTCAAATGATAGGTACTATCAAAATGAATCAAGAATTTTCCACTAATATAATAAACTAGCTTCTGCCATTCTTCCATGCTGGTCTGGGAGTAAAGAAAAAACATAGAATATACCAGTTGCTTCTTCTTCCGAAAATATTAGGAATCATGTTATAGGCGATGCTAGCAACCCATCACTATCTTGATTTCCCCTTCCACCTATGGGCCCTTAATCATGCTAAAAGTAGCCTTAAGGTGTTGTTAACTTATACTCTGTCTACCCTAAGGGATAAAGACGTGATATATGTATGTATGTAGCTTCTACCCTTCATTTACGTAGAATTATACGTACAAATTTGTACAAAAAGTAACCCTTTTTTGCTTGTCAGTGTAAGTATATCACCAGCTCAACACTACCGTTCACAGGTCGGTCACGCGCCGGCACTTAGCCGTAAGTCCGCCCGCTCATGCGCCGCTATCTACGCCGCACGTACTTACAGGGAAACTGTTTAGATAAGAACGCTGCGACTGTCCACTGGATACGACACAATCGACACAAAAGGCAACCATCGACGGACCTTTGACGGGTCTTCCGTGCTGGTCTGGGAGCAAAGAAAAAACATAGAATGTACCAGTTGCTTCTCTTCACGCGCCGATAGTAAAAACACATCGAGGGAATGCGAAAATCTTAGGAATCATGTTATAAGCAATGCGACTGGCAACCCATCACTATTTTGACCATCCATTTTCCACCCATACGCCGACAACTATGCTAAACTTGTTCACTCTTTTACAACGCTATTTCTAAAAACGCATGTCCTTTTTGATGTTCCTATTATCAGTTGATACATACATACATAAATCACGTATTTATCCCTTACGAGGTAGACAAGGTCTAAGGTGACAAAACCTACAGGCCACGTTTGATAAGATTGTGGGCGCATAGATGGAAAATGGAATAAATTTTTTTAGCGGGAGTTTTTAAGAGAGCGACGAACTTTCAGTTGTTTCGTTTTACACTTCAATGTCTCAATTGTTTTAATATGCATGTTTACAAGTTTTTACAGTTTTTTCCGACACGACATCGAAATGGAAAACGACACAATTGCGTAGCGTGTGACAGTTGGTATTCCCCGCGTGGCTGGCTTACATGGGGGCATTTTATTTAAATTGAACTTTCAAAAACTGAGACGTTACTCCGAAACTCGAATTTCGAAGTTTGTTTCATACCGTCCCCTTTCTCTCTGAAATATGACTATAGTATGAGCAAAGACGAATTTCTGAGCATAAGTAGGTAAGTATACAAAGTGTACTATCTAGGTATTAAAATAGTATTGTGCTTAGATAAGTACGCTCTATTGTGGCTTTCACTATCTGGAATTTTAAACCTTCACTTTGTCGGTCCCTCGTTTAATGCTCCTCTCATCTACTCAAAGGTTAACTGGTAGAGATCCCTTATAGGGATAAGTTCGCCTTTGTGCATATATTAATGTTTTTTATTTTTTTGTGAATTGTATCTGTTTCTTTATATTTGTACAATAAAGCATTTACTTACTAATTTACTTACTAAAATGACCTAACCTAAAAATGCCATTTTTTATACAAGATTTTTTTGCTAAATATACTTTTTGTTGACTGTACTTGCATTGTCATCCGTTCTACATTTGTGTACCAAATTTCAAGTCAATCGGACCAACCGTTGAAGAGTTCCCGGACCACCAAAGTACCAATACAAGATTATTATATTGTCATCTAACTTACACAAGTATGCAAAATGTCAGCTCAATCGGATGAAGATATCTGCTTCAAAATTGAGCTGCAAGATTCCACCTGGACAAACATACTTACATGCATAAATAATAATAAATACATACCTGCGTTGCAAGTCAATAAAAAGCTTGTCAAGTCTTCTAATTAATCCTATTTATGTGATAGTGGCATCTTGCAACTCAATATTGAAGCAGATATCTTCAACCGATTGAGCTAAAATATTGCATACTTGCGGAAGCCGGATGACGATACAATAATCTGGTAGTAGAATTCTGGTGTCCCGGTCAGGACTGTCTCCGCAGGAGGGAACTCTTCAATGGTTAGTGCGATTGACTTGAAATTTGGTACACATATGTAGGACGGACGGCAATGCAAGTCAGCAAAAAAGCTTTTATCAAAAAATCTTTATAGGAGAGTTCTGTTGAAAATAATCCTGAGTTTCTAAGTCACCATAGAACATGCATAAACACAATAAATTCAAACTGTATAAGAATACTTGTAGGAGAAATAGCAAACAGTACAATCAGCAATCAAAAAAGTCAGCCATCATTAAAAATTAAATTTTAACTGAATTAAATTTTCTGTTATTTTCATCTCATGTGATCCAACCCTGACATGTCAAATGTCAAACCCATGGCAAAGGTACCCGATACACGTACTTATCGTCCGTCCACCATAACGGCCCCATTACGTTGTTAAAACACTTGTTTTACCACAAATTGCCAGTTTGACAGTAAATACGGAGTAACACGTACTAAACGAGTGGGAAATGGAACGGGTTTTAAAAATAGTTGAGTTATCCAAATAAAATTGTAAAGTACAGCTGTTGCCCGCGACTCCGTCTGCGTAGAATTCGCTTATCGCCATCCCGCAGGAACCATGCAATTTTGCAGGATAACATAACAATGTCCTTCCCCGAGACTCAAACTATCTAAAGAAAGAAAGAAGACATTTATTCCTTTTCGCAAGACACACAAATATAAGAGAACTAGCTGTTGCCCGCAACTTCGTCTGCATAGAATTCGTTTATCGCTATCCCGCAGGAATAACGCAATTTTTCGGGATAAAAAGTAGCCTATGTGTTATTTCAGACTATAATCTGTCTATGTTCCAAATTTCATCTAGATCTGACCAGCCGTTCTGGCGTGAAAGAGTAACAAACATCCAAACATCCATACTGACAAACTTTCACATTTATAATATTAGTAGGATATACACAATTTCAGACAAAAACACAGACATGAAAAATAGATCATCAGCGTTGGGTCTTCGCAAAAGTGAAACGGTCGCTGGCTCAGCATTACGCTGAGGTGTTACCCCCTTATTCATAAACGACCTGTAGGCTTCTGCTAACTTAGCAATCGTTTGTCCTTATCTGTCACTTTCACATTTACCTTTCACAGACTTTATTCATAAACTTATGAATAAGGGGGTTAGACACCTGCAGCACTGATTTTCAGCCAGAACCGTCTGTGACTCACGAAACGATACACAGATAAAATACACTACATAATCCACAAACTTTTACGTAAACAAAGCAATTTCAAAAATAGACAGAGCCCGACTTATGTGTAACTAAAAAAAATGCATAAATTAATTAAATAGTAGATAGTAATAGTTAGAGATCGCTCTGTAGCGATAAGGCCGCCTATTGTTACCTTGTAATATTCTGTATACCTTTTTTCTGTTTTGGTTGTTATATTATATGTGGTGTTCAATAAAGAGTTATTGTATTGTATTGTATAGTCTGTACCAAACTGTCTGTGGCTGTGTCTGTGTATCTGTATACCAAATTTCAACTAAATCGGTCCAACGGTTTAAGCTTGAAAAGGTAACAGACAGACAGACAGAGAATTACTTTAGCATTTATCATATTAGTAGGGATTTTAGCTACTCTGCCTAAAAAGTTACCGTTATTTGCTCTTTCTAATGACATGCTTAATTAAAAAAAAGGTAAAGGAGTCTCGGATCAACCTTTCAAACTAATTCCGGGCAGAACTAATAAATAATCCCACTAATTTGTTCCCAGCTCACATTAACAGCAAAACACATGTTAATTATTTGGCGAGACATTTTTTCTTTTTTCTAGGGTTCCGTGTTACAGGGGTGATAAAGAAACCCCATTTTTAAACTACAACTTCTGTCTCTTTCTTTCTCCTGCTTGGGATGTATCTTATGTCATGACTCTTAATAGTAGCTAGGTGAAAATCACTACATAGTATAAAACAAAGTCGCTTCCCGCTGTCTGTGTCCCTATGTATGCTTAGATCTTTAAAACTACGCAACGAATTTTGATGCAGTTAATTTAATAGCGAATTAGATTATTTCTTGCTTTATATTTAAAAGGGTGTCAGACTAAAATGTAAATAGTTACAGAACCTACATCACTATTAAAAAGTGAAACGACAAGTGAGCTTGCGTAAGGCACCCTCAGTGCGCGAGTCCGACTCTGACTTGGTCATTTCTTTTGGCGTTTAGTCACAGCTTAGTTATAACAAGCGGTGACACAAAGAGGTTGTAACGTCCGTAAAATGAGCCGGGAATTGTCGTGAAATTGTCTATGCCCACCCCCTGTCACAGCGTGATTAAATGCAAACATTCTGTTGGTTACGGTGACTGTTTGTCACACTTAGCTGTAAGAATAAAAATTATGGCATGTTTTAGTGTAATTTCACAGCTTTTGTAGTATTTAGAACTGTAATTAGAGCAAAATAAGATAGAAAAAAGATGGTAAAAGCCCAATGGGCGAAAATCATAGGAATCATGTTATAGGCGATGCGGCTAGCAACCCATCACTATTATAATTAATTACACTTTCCACCTATACGCCCTTAATCATCTAAACGTGGCCTTAAGATTTTGTTACCTTAGGCTCTGTCTACCCTGTAAGGAATAAAGACGTAATATATGTATGTATGTTTGTGATAATGTCTGTCTATTGCTTTTGTTTGTAGTTCACGCTAAAATGGCAGGACTTTAAGCCACCGACACTTGCTTTGAAAATCCACGTTATAGTTTGCAATCAGTTTACAACGCGACGGTGTGATTTCGGCCAAAGCGAATGTTCGGCAAATAAGATGGTTACGTATCAATACGGTTATAATGTTAGGGGCAGCTTACGCTCAATTGCTCACAAATTGGTGCTAAATGAAATGGCGCATTCGTTGTAACAGGGTGAGAGTTTCGGCGTCATTTTTAATGTGGATTCTCTGTGGATTATTAAGCTGTTCTTTTTTAATGTGAATTTCATGTTGTTACAGTAGACAATTGTACATACTATCTATATGCAATTAATATACACGGTCAAATAAATATCTATGCCCTCTGTAAGAAGCGTAGAATAGTATTGTAGACTTTAAAAACATTTCCGCTATGGTTTAAATGGTTTAATAACACACACTAACACACAAACAAAGTAACTTGGAGCCTAATACGGTACAATTGCTTATGCTAGCAACCTGATGGAGCAACTGTCTTGAAAGTTGATGTCAGCACAAAATAAAGGTATTTTAAAACTGGAACTTAAGTAGTTAATATACAAACTATGTACTAAAATGGAAGCTCTAACCCAGCCAGTTGCCAACAAGTATCATGAACAAAATTTATTAAAAACCATTAGGTATTTTATAAAAATGTATCTAATATATAATCATGTCTAGAAAACTACGCCCATAATTTTAGATAAATTTAAGTTTTATTAAACTATTATATTTTGGCACTGGCCACAAATAAAGTTAATTGCACGCAGCGCTAAAAAAAAACAAAAACAAAAGATAGTCGTGTCATTGCTCTTGTCAGCGCTGCGTGTTGAATTTTTACTATAATTTAAATTGTTTAATCTTAGGTACTAGTTTCTACAGTCTACAATGTTTATGTTTCAAATAACAAATGTCGATACCTAATAACATAGATTTACATATAATATTTAAAGCATAGAAACGACTACATTTAATAATCGAATGTACAAGTAAACAGTAATAAGTGAATAATAAATTTTAAATACCTATTTAAAATGAAACCGACGCACCATCTTGAAGCGAACGGCAACAGGCAGATGTCAATTTTTTTTCCACCCTCCTTTACTTACCGCCTTTTGCCCGGCTGCCCCACAAACCAATTGACTTCGAGTGTCTATTTCAATTACTGTCCCATTGTACCATTTGTACCATTGTGGGCCCAAGCATTCGGTACGGTCACTCTTGACGCAAAAAATACCATTGTTACCATTGTGTTTGTGACAGCCCTAAAGCTTCCTTGCTATAGAAATTGCGACTTTATTACAAGCTCCTTAAGTTTTGTAGAAAAAAGCAGTTGAATTAGATACGAGGTTGCTAAAGATGAATGATCAGCTAATTCGATATCCAATTTTGTTTTTTTTTATTTCGAAACCTCAAACGGCTATTCGTTTCTCTAACTGGCCAGTTCTCTAATATGCCATTTGAGAATGTTAATTTTGTGCAAATACGTTGACACTGTTTTTTTTAACTGCTTGCTTAGCAGCTGTCCTGGCAAAAAGTGGCAACGGCTTGCCATATTTCTGACATGATTATATAGGCTGTCTTTTTTTTGTCCGAAGTTAATAAAGCTGTTTCTCGGAACTTAATGATTGGCTTATTATGATTATTAATACGAACAGTTAAACTAAATTGTAATGATACTGTATGTGTATGTTCGTTTCTCTATTAGGATAGGTTCTTTATAGGGCGAAATTAATATGTATCAACTCTCCCATTTGCCGGGTGCCCCCGACCCCGAATTAAGTTTTTTTTGTTTTTTAAGAAAACCGTTCACAATACTTGAAAGGCCTAAATAAAATATTTATCGATTATTTTACGCCTGATACGTAGCAGTCACATTAAAAAAATTATCGATAGTAGTTCGATAATTTTTACAAGATTTAATTAAAATTTGCCGTGTTTGTTTGTTTGCCAGTTACTTTTCTTCAGTTCAAAATTATCTAGTAACAGGTGAAATTCCATAAATTGTACCCATAAGCAACACCACAGGACGACGGACGCTTACAAAAGTTACAAATTAATTAAGTCTACAATTATTTATAGAAAAACTTGTCTTGTAGCTTGTACACAAAGTTTGTTATGTCATAACACTTCCAAAGACTTGAGTCTTTTAGAATAGAACTGTCCATTATTTCTCTAACAATCAAAACCCATTCGATTCACCATTTCCTACTAGTTTAATAAATGTGACATCTCTATAGAAAATTAGAATAAATTAGATACAATCACTATGACACGCCCCGCTGGTATAAGTTCGTCTCCCATTGTATACATTTACTAAGCTGTCTCACGACAAACTTACAGAATACCGGTGGCCAAAACATGAACTAACACTTTTACCTACGCTTAGATTGAGATGGTGGCGTCACAGTGAACTGTAATTGTAACGTGGCAATTGTGCCCGTTTTTTTTCAAATATGGCAGCTTAATTTAAAAAAGGAAGACGTCAATGTTTAAATTCGGTGAATATTGTGAGGTTTTTATAGCCCAGTAGCATGATGTAAAAAGTATTTCCTATGGTTTTTGGTCACGGCGCATGTGTCAAAATGACAATGGTAATCGACGTTTTATAACTATTTATGGGTTTATAGTTTTAGGTAGAGCTAGACATATTTATTTTAAATGATATACTATAATTTGAATCTACAATACTTACGAATAACTCATGACAGGAGATGGGTAGGTAACACAAGGAAATCGCAATATTAAATTGTTAGTGTTCTGCACCCCAAAAAAGAAACCCTAAAAGTATTACCTTATTGTTACGTGATTTTCTATGAAGAACAGAATTATTTTTGCATGTGGTCAAGCGATCTTTTTTTTTATTTGTTTGAACTGTCAAGAGTGCCAGTATGTTAAACTTTATTTTAATTATAGCCCTGTGGACGACAGAGCCACCACAGCGTCTTAGTAAAAATCTAAGCACAAGTCTCAAGTCCCTGACTATTGGAGCTGGCATATTCACTTGGATCTAAGTTTAAAAAAATGATTTCACCCAAAACTCGGTGTGTTTAAATACATTGTAAATTAAATAAGGGTCGGTATTTCACTCCGGTATTGGTTTGCACCGCGGTAATAAAACCCGACCTAATAAATACCGGCCTGTTAATCGGTGTACATTTATTCGCAATGACAATCGATTGTTGGCAACGAACTAACTTAATCGACTGGCTTCCGACTTCACCTCGGTATCAGAGTGTACCGGGATGATATTTCGTGTACCTGGAAATACCGACCTGTTATTCCGTGTACATTTTAGCTGTCAAATGTCTGGTCGGTTTTCCAGACCGGGAAATACGGGACGGTGTTTATTGCCTCCCCAAAACTGACAGATCTAATAAAGACACGTACACACGCGCGTATCAAGTTACGGCCATTTGAATAATATACAGACGTCGTGTGTGATGGCTCTATTCGCTGGATAGACCAGAGAGAAGGAGCTGTGGCTTTTAAAAAGTATAATTAAAATTTATTAAATATCTTGTTTATTGATTTAATAAAAATAGTACCTGTGAAAAGGTAATGAAGAAGATTATTTTGTGATTGACAAAATGCTTCCATTCATTAATGTTCAAAGGGGACCATCGAACAAGTTGATTCCTGACCCACCGTAGAACGATGTCTCAGTAAACGTGCCATGATTTTCCTTGTAAATTCAGTGTAACTGTGTGTATGGCTAACTGTGAAATGGTTCCATAGTCTGTAATCATTTTTGTACGCTGGTAACATCATGCGTCAAGGTAATACATTTTTTAATACAACTAGCTTCTGCCCGCGACTTCGTCTGCGTAGAATTATACATAAAACCTTTCTCTCGAACCACTCTATCTATTAAAAAAAACCGCATCAAAATCCGTTGTGTAGTTTTGAAGATATAAACATACATAGGGACATAGGGACAGAGAAAGCGACTTTATTTTATACTATCTATTTAATTCTAAGACAGCTAGTACACGGAGGTCAAGTTAAGCTGGTTACTATGCAGCGCGTACGCACGTACGGTGTCAAGTTATAAGGATACTTACGTTGGAGAGAGGCGTGGGCGCGCGTGGGAGTCGCTTTTTAATTTATTTTGGGAAATTACATATCAGGTCTTCCGGAAGACACATTACAATGGCGAGCAGTTTGGAAAGAAAGAAAGAAAGAAGACATTTATTCCTTTTTGCAAGACAGAAATATAAGATAATATACACAATTTTATAGAAAATGCCCGCGACTTCGTCTGCGTAGAATTATTATACATAAAAACCTTCCTCTTGAATCACTCTATCTATTAAAAAAAACCGCATCAAAATCCGTTGTGTAGTTTTGAAGATATAAGCATACATAGGGACATAGGGATAGAGAAAGCGACTTTATTTTATACTATGCACCTAGTAAACAAGGTAAAACAAAAAAAAGATAGACATGAAAAATAGATCATCAGCGTAGTGTGTCTTCGCAAAAGTGAAACGGTCGCTGGCTCAGCATTACGCTGAGGTGTTAGACACCTGCAGCACTGATTTGCAGCCAGAACCGTCTATGGAAGAGGTTTACTAGCGTAAAACGGGGTTAGAAGGGATTGCGGGCGGAGAAGGGATGGGACTAATATTTTTCACTTGCTATTTAAAATTTGTGGCTCAGCTTGCTCTAAAAGTTTAGTTATATTTTAGACATAACATATCTAATTTTTTCGGATAATTTGTTATTGTCATTTTTTGAGGGAATGGGCGAAAGTAATAGGAATCATGTTTAAGCGATCAGGCTGGCAACCCTTCACTGTTTTCATTCCCACCTACACGCCCACAATCTTGCTAAATGTGGCCTGTAGTTATCTGTTACCTTAGGCCCTGTGGGAAAGAGTCGTGACGATATGTTTGTATGTATGAATAGGAAGGTTAATATCTCAGTTCATTCTCTGCTGCGTCAATCGCATTGACTCCTTTTACTTGCGCTTCAAAAGTCGGATTTCGTCACATTTCGACATCTGTCCGACATTTCGGACCGTCAATAGATCGTGAGGTGTCGCGGGACGACACGGCAGACAAACGCACTGCCCCCTGCTGGGAGGACGCTATGGGGCCCAGTTCGGGGCCGGACTTGGTATTTTAGCTATTTATTTGTTTATTAATTTTTTTAGCTAGAGGTCCCGAGTTCGTACCCCGGTAGGGGCAGACAGTTGTATGATGAATACGAATGTTTGTGGTCGAGTCATGGATGTTATATGTATTTAAGTATGTATTTATCTACATTATATAAGTATGTTTATCCGTTGCCTGGTGCTCATAGTACAAGCTTTGCTTAGTTTGGGGCTGGGTTAATTGGTGTAATTTGTCCCAAGATATTTATTTATTTATTTATTTATAAAATACTACTTTAGCTATGGGTTGCTAACCGCATCGCTACGATCCCATTCCCTCGCTCAAAGTAGATTCTGATACTTGCGAAGACGCCTGGATTTGTCTTCTTAAATGTACTGTATCTCTGTCTTTTATGTAAGTACCCATGTAAGTAAGTAAATGCTATATTGTACAAATATAGATAAACAGACACGAATCACATAAAAAAACATTTAATATGGCGATTATACATACATACATACATAAATCACGTCTTTATCCCTTACGGGGTAGACAGAGCCCAAGGTAACAAGACCTACAGGCCACGTTTAGCAAGATTGTGGGCGTAAGGTGGAAAATGGAATCAAAATAGTGATAGGTTGCTAGCCGCATCGCCTAGTTTTTATAGGTACCTAAATTAAACCTAAAAAAGGGTGTGTCCGAGAGTGGCATGGCGGCCGAGGCCGGGAGCATTCTCTCGTCGAATGGCTGTACTGGTATGTTAAGAGAGATAGCTGCTGGCCCTTTGGTTTTTTAGCACTTGCCCACAACTTCGTCAGAGAAGAGCTTGTCGATATCTCTACGCAATTTACCTCGATAAACCTTTGTGCTATTCTAGACCAATGTCTATGCCAGATTGGCGCGTATGAAGAAAATTAATTGCTTAAGAACAAATTACCGACTTGTCTTTTTTGGTTTTGTGTTGTGTTGGTTTTGTGGATAACATAAGGAAAACGACTGGCGTAAGAAGTATACTTATGATAAAGATGTAAAAGCTAATTTGGGCTTAGTTATGCACATGAGTATTTCGAGAATTGTTTGTTGATTTTTTTAGTTGACAATTGTTTTTTGGGAAGTCCGTTAAAAATAACACAAGAACGCAACAAACAAAGAGCTATAATTTCGCTTGTCTTTGTTAGTCTTTTACAGTTCGTAATAATTTTCATAAATGAATTTTTCTCAAACAAAATATTATAATAACTCCCCAAATGCAGCCCTGTGTCTCTAAACGAAACAAAAATCCACCCCCAACTGCAGGCATCTACTAATTATATGAGAAATAATGGCCACGTCTAATTTATGGTCAGCCGTAGAAATATGGCCTTTTAATGGCTTGTCTATGGCCACAAACGGCGGCCATTGTTTTGCTCTATGGTTTCTGGTATTGTCTTATCTGTGGTTGAATGGACGTACTTATGGGGTAGATTGTTTGACCATAAAGTAGTGGTGGGTTTAATTGTCTGTTTGTTTAATTGTTTGCTTTTAAAGTGCTGTAGGTAGCAAGCTGAATGGGAATGTGCAATTTTGATTTTCACTATTTCTTGATTTAGGGTTAGTATTGCTCGTGAAACAACAGTTTTACTAGATTTATTTACTAAATTATAAAATGTAAATTTAAATGTACAAATCCGTGCATGGCGGGAAGAACTTGATAACTCCACTTACATGATTTTTTTTTATCGTCGCAATGGCTTCCTACAGCATTGGTTTTGTAGGAAAAAAATTGACAACTCGATATCTACGATACTTTTAGAGATATTGCCTCGTGAGTATTTGAATATATCCATACGCTGCGTATTTTATTTAACGAAACGAGATATATACGCGATGAGTCACAAAAAAAAAAATAATATCGTAATATATCCTTACATCAACTTATGCTCAAAAACCGATCTAGCGTACGTAAATTGACAAAACAAGATATCAAAGCGACGACTAACACACTATTACGTTAACAAATAAATATATCGTCTTATCTACTTATATTCAACTACTGGTAACTTGATATGTCAATTTATACTTACACTATAAAGTTAACAATTAATATATTGACGTTATATTTCGACTTATCAAGTTACTCACGCTATGCACGGAATATGATATCTCGTGTTATCTTAGTAGTTTCTCATTTATAGACCGGGTCAAATCAAAAATATGTTCTTTATTGAATAACTTGTCACATTGTGTCATGTCTCATACTGATGTCGCATACTGCTTTTCCCGAGATATATGAGAACAGGGGTGCGTTAAGTTTGATCACCCGACGACGCCCGACTACGCACTGGCCCGTTCAGTAAGTCAGTGCGATCATCGGACGATCACACCGGTCACCCCATAAAATAGATGGGTAAAAAAAGCCCAGACGTCACTTTGACAGTTGAAAAGCGGCAAAATTTATAATTCGAACGCTGGGGATATAAACTTATTATTACGAATACGAAATCGCATACCATCGACATTTAAATTTAATGTGAATTTAATTTAAAATGGGAGATTCAATGAAGACGTTAATGATTCAAGATGAAAAGGGACAGAAATATAATAATATAATATCAAAGATATCAGAAATATAATATCAAAATAAATATAAAATGAATTTCTATTCAGGTCTCGGAGCAAATATTTATTTTATATTTATTTTGAATTGACACTTTTGACAGAAGAACGTCCCAACTCGTTCGGTAAGTGTGTTCATGATCGGACGATTTTCATCCGACTTTAGTTACTGAACGTAGCCCAGAAGTCGTTCTAATTTTTCTTTTTTTTTTCAAATTAGGTAGTGCAAAAAGTGCGCTTGCATTCCCAAATTATTGAAATTTTATTACGAACATTTTTATTACATTTTTTTTATTACAAACGATTAATGTGTATTATTGATACCCAATTCTATGGTGAATAAGTTGATAAGTCATCGGTGAACATGTTGATAAGTCAATTATTATGAATAATAAGATAGTAAGAAAGATAAACATAACCATATTTGAAAAACCATCTAAAATTACTCTTAAATCAATTTAGACATTTCAATTACACTGAAAAACTGATTTTTAGGAATTAAATTAAATAATGTTTTCACTGGTTTGAGCACTAATGTATGGGTAATAAGTTGATAAGTCTCTGGGTAGTATGTTGATAAGTCTAATATCTTACGAAATAAGCAGATATTACGAGAACACGTAACATAATTTGAAAGATTACATAAAATTATCCATAAATCAAGCTATAGAGATGAGTTCAAGATAAAAACGGATTTTGGAGAAAATGACAAACTTTAAAATCGCTGCCCTGTAAAATTGCCATTTTGGAGTTATCAAGTTCTTCCCGCCATGCACGGAAATTACGTTATCTGGGAAAGCAAAGTCCCAGCCTAAAAGCAAAAAACAAGAGTGAAAACTTAGAGACAATCACGTGATAAATAAAGTCAAATTGTAAAAGATACAGCCTCGTTGTTTTGTAATTATTTGAATTAGTTCTAGTAACTAAAAGGTATGCTTTAACTACTGGTAGTCCTAGTTTATTTCTGTTTCTAATATTGAAGGCGCGTATTAAATTTAGCGCGTTCTGATTTGTCAGCAAGGGCCAAACCATAGACAAGAAGATATATCTTCAGCTTGTAAATATTAGCCTTGGGTCTCGAATTTACGGCTTAATCAATAAACGGTTAACAAAAGAACGGTCTTAACAAGATGCTTCTTCAGCTCTACAAAACGACAATAGCACTCAATGAAGCGACACCACATCAAATCCAAGTACCAATAAAACTGAATTTTATCACTCCGCAGGACTTCTCACAAAAACTACAAAGGCTCTCATTCGCAACAAATTGTCATACATCTTCACACATTCTACGAAAGGCGCCAAAATCATTCCGCCATTAAAATCAATAAGAACTGTCAATTTTATCAATAAAAACGACTTGCACTTGGATTTATAACTGACGTTCCAATTTCAATTCTAAGCGTTAATAAAACGGACTTGACTTATTTTATTGGCGGTAATATCCACGCTTGCCACAGATTATAATAGAATATAGACGTCAAAAGTCAAACCAGCGCTATCGACAATGGACTCTGATTGCTCCGTCCTCATTCAACGATTATTCACGGCCATTATATTCTATTTAGTTCCAAATAACCATTTAATAATAGTTTACGAACGTTCCCCTTAGCACGCTTATTAACAATACAATAAAATAAATAACAAATAACAGAAAATAAGGGCCACTTTACACCTTCTTGGAAGCTGGCAGTTGCGCGCAGCGTGAGCTTGAAAATAAGAAAAAAAAACCTTTTCACTCGCATGTCCATGTTGTCTATGCTATTGTGATGAATAATATCGGATCTATTACGCGTTTTTTGGCGTATAATCTTTTTGATTTCATTCAAATATGACCCTTACATGTAAGAGACTAAAAATTATGTGTAATATTCGCGACTGCTTATCAACTTTGTCGGATCATTACCAATATAATAGAACTTAGATGAAGTGGAAAATGATACAGTCGTCGTGTCAATCCCTTTTCACGGTGCTAATATGAAATTAATAATTTCGGTGGGAAAAAACCTTGACAAATGACAAGCGTCGTATTTTTACAGTCTTGAGTTTTGTGCTTGACGACCGGCAAATTTGAGTTCGAGATTTTATATTTCGCGGAAGTCGTTCAACATTTTTATTTGAGGTCGATTTTTATGAGCACACATGAGTAGCTTTTAATTGGATTGGTTTATGATGTGACTAAACAATGTGGCTAATCTATATTAGATCGGTTCGTTGGACGAATTTCAATGTATCGATTTATCCTTACTACTCCTACTCCATGACAATAAGGCCTGTAACTCAGTTTGCCTATTGTTTTTAATCCTACGAATAATTTGGTGATGGTATCACTGATACATAGCAAAATAGTAGCCTTGTGTGGCCTTGTTTATTGCCAGCTGTAAAATTTGACGCGGCATAGACAAAGGTCAACGTCTTTTTTATTTTACTGACAAGGTTGGATACGCAAATAGGTTAAGTGAATTATAGCTTCATTTAAAATAGCTGACAAAACATAGTTACTGTATAGTTAATTAATTAGGAAAGCTTAATTGGACTTGAAAAACAAAAGTATGAAAAAATTATTGATCCAACTAAAATCATTTTTTGGCGGGAAATACTGCGTGAGCTAAATTAGATTTAGATAATTAAATAACTTTTCAGCTAACAGAATTAAAAAAAAAAGCCAAGTTAATCTCTGTCTGTGAAAAAAAAACTACTTTTACTTCTCTAATACCACAACCCCGGAATGTAACTGGCACCTAATAACAATGATTGACAGATGCAACCTTTTTTTGTCGACTCTTTTTTCGGTGTTCGAATTCTAAATATTTTTAAACGGCCAATTAAAATGGCGATTTGTAAAGGATCCGCTGACGTTACACGCTGGCCTCTAATTCGCTAAAATAACAGTTTTTGTTACTAATAGGGATAAATGATGGATCGTCTGGTAAACGAGACCTTTTTTTAATGGAACGAATTCTAATGCCGATGATTTGTAAAAGCTAGCTCGAATTAAAAAAAACTGCGTTGTCTGTGGCAAGGTAAAGCTAAATAAAAACGACAAATTGAACTTTAAGAAACATTGTGTTACTATTTGTTCGTATATTGCCAACAACGTTTAGCATTAGGCGGCATTTTAATAAAAAACAATCACTACATAGTATAAAACAAAGTCGCTTCCGCTGTCTGTCCGTCCCTATATACGCTTAGATCTCTAAAACTACGCAACGGATTTTGATGCGGTTTTTTTAATAGATAGAGTGACACAAAAGGAAGGTTATATGTATAATTCTACAGCCGAAGTCGCGGGCAGAAGCTAGTACATAATAAAGTAAGAAAATCCTAACCTTCCACGACTAACGAAACTTCTCTTCATTGTTATTTTATTTGGTTACTTACAGTTAATTCTCGATTAGACATTATTTTCTTGATAGACTAGCATCCAGTCACTAGATACATTCGTTTGTTAAAGGCAATCGCGATATTCGGGATTTAGGCTGGAATACACACGCCTGTAGCTTGCAAGTACATGTAGCAAGTATGAGACACAAGACAAGAGCGCAAGCTACTTGCACGAAAACCAGCAAGCTACTGGCATATATTCCCAGCCTTACATCTCGATGAAAATACCTCAATGCTACGTATCTAACAAATATAATATATAAAATACTTTAAAATACCTAAATAATATGCGCAACTTCTTGACTATTATAAAAATTACAGTCTTCCAAAAAATATAGCTAGGATCTTAAACAGTGAGTCAATAAAAAAAAACGTTTGCTTTGTTGTATAATTCCTACAATTTACATTCATTCCGCGCATCGCATATTAGTTATATTAAAATGCTTAGCAGCGCTGCGGTGCATCCGCACTGGCTGTTTGACCACACAGGCATTGCTTTTAAAATAAAAAAGTAGGGAAAAGCAAAATGGCGCCTTTTGCTAATCAATGTTAATGTAAGGATTAAAAGTAAAATATACTTAGCGGCAACAAATGTGGCTCTCATAATATGTGTATGCATATTTAGGCTATTTTACATGAAGAACTGGGCCAAATTCTATGAAGTTAAGTAATACTTTTGGTAAAAAAAACAAAGGTTTATACAAAATGTCTTTGAACTCCGAGATATTTCAGTGAGTGTTTGAGTTGATTTCACTAAACACCCCTACAAAGATTTTACGTTTAATTTTTTGGATTCAAAATGTAGTCCCGGCTTTGATGCAGTTCACTTTAGACATCGGTCAATGTAATAGAACATTTTGTCAACAGCTAACAATTTGCTGAAAGATTAAGAATCAATTTTGAGAGACGCTGTAATAAATGTGAGATAATATATAACCTTTTTTTGCTGTCTGTGAGTACTTTTGTTGTCTGCACTTCGATCACTGGAAATGGGTGTGGGTAACTCGCTCGCAATCGCCATCGTGTTCATTTTGACAGTTCTTGTATGAATGTGACAGCTAGCTGATTCCGATGCCAATTGTCAGCCCATACATGAACTGTCAAAATGAACACGATGGCGATTGCGAGCGATGGTAATAAGCCTACAGAACATATATCTACATACAAATACAAACATTGCAAGTTAATAAATATCTGTAGATTACTTAGATAATTGTGACTTGTGTCTGTTAAATTATAATGTAATCGTTTAAACGTGCTTTCAAGTTTTATTTTGTAAATTTCCTTTTCTAATACAAACTTATTCTTTGTAAAAATCCTGTTAGATTTTTGTGTAACTTATTTGTATTTTTATCTATAAATATATTAACCTGACCTCCTAAGTCCTTCCATGCTGGTCTGGGAGTAAAAAACATAGAATGTATCAGTTGCTTACTCTTGCCGCGCAGATGGTAAAACCGCCCATCTAGGGAACGAACGAAAATCCGAGGAATCATGTTACAGTCGATGCGGCTTGCAATTCATCACAACTTTCATTTTCCCAAACATCATGTAGCCTAGTCTTGTTACCTTAGCCTCGGTCAACCCCGTAACGGATAGACGTGATTTGTGTATGTTTGTTAGCATTCATTGTTTCCACGAACACCCCTAAAACTAATGCATTCAACATTCAATGCACGCTGCTATAATAAACAACATTGCATTCAATTCAAAGCACAGGAACGCACGGTGTGGCCGGCCGCAGTAGCCATGCACTTTAACATAACTAATACGGGGTATGCGTGTTGAATTATTCAAGTAACATACATACGTAAATCGTCTTTTTCCCTTACGGGGTAGACAGAGCCTATGGCAACAAGCCACGGCCACGTTTAGCATGATTGTGGGAATGTGGGTGAACTATACGCCCAGAATCATGCTTCGTGGCCTTAAAATCAAAATCTAAATAATTTATTGCAAATCACATTACAGGCATAAGATGGAATATTTTGATTAGGTCTACATGTGACACCCTGCAAGGGCACGGCAATATCAGAGGGCTCTATTTTTTTTTTCTTGGTACTTATCTACATATATTCACCCATGCCTTTAGGTCTTGTTGCCTTTTTAAACGGAACTTCAATATGAATGACACTCTTTTGATACTGGGTTTCTATCACAATCTTCGTCAGGGGTACTGGGGCCTTGCTATGTCGTCTTAATGCGATTCTAATCCAGTTCAGTAGGCTTATTACCTAACTCGCTCGCAATTGCCATCGTGTTCATTTTGACAGTGACAGCTGGCTTATTCCGATGCCAATTGTCAGCCCTTACATGAACTGTCGAAATGAACACGATGGCGATTGCGAGCGAGTTAGACAATAAGCCTCAGTTTAGGTTCGCTCGCCGTCAGATCCACACTGTAAATTACAGCTAAAACCTGGAGCCTAGGGCCTTCCCCTGTATAAAAAACTGTTGTACACACGCACACAAATCACTTCTTTATCCCTTACTAGACAGAGCCAAAGGTAACTAGACCTAGGTCACGTTTAGCACGTGGGCCTATAGGTGGAAAGTGGAATCAAAATGGTTTGAGTTGCTAGCCGCATCGCCTATAACATGATTCCTATGATTTTCGTCGCTGGTACATTCTGTTTTTTCTTTGCTCCCAAACCAGCATGGAAGTTATGCGTAAGGTTAGTTCGCCAAGGAGCGTCCTAACTGAGGCGTCGAATATTCGATGTTCGTTTGCGCAGAATGCAATCAGAGAGCTTTTTTCGTGCATCTTTCGGGAATTTTCTAAATGTCAGTCAACTTAAGTTCTATAATAAAACAATAGGTATTTATTTATTTTGTTGGGATCATTCTCTCTTCTCAGGAATAACGTTACCGTTGATAAGTTTAACTTTTACTTATTTAAAAAGAATATTCACATTTTAATCACCTCGTACGATCCATAAGTATAAGTAAATTTAAACTAAACGCATCAAAGCCCCAAATTTCCAAAGGCCCTGTGCTGGTAGTATAAAGCCTCTTATTAATTAGTACCTAAACGTATTTCTACATACATATATTATATCACGTCTTTATCCCTTACGGGGTAGACAGAGCCTAAGGTAACAAAACCTTAAGGCCACGTTTAGCACGATTAAGGGCTTATAGGTGGAAAGGGAAATCAAAATAGTGATGGGTTGCTACACGCATCGCCTATAACATGATTCCTAAAACTTTCGCCTTCCCTCGATGGGCTTTTACCACGCGCGGGAAGAGAAGCAACTGGTACATTCTATGTTTTTTCTTACTCGCTAATCCTGCCGCTAAGTAGCAGTGCTTGCGCTGCTGTGTTCCGGTGTGGAGAGTAAGACAGCCGGGGCAATTACGGGCACAAGAGGCATTTCATCTTAGTCCTCTAGGTTGGCAACGCATCTGCAATCCCTCCGGGGTTGCGGGTGTCTATGGGCAGTGGTGATCACTTACCATCAGGTGACCCACTTGCTCGTTTGCCTTCCTATTCATATTAAAAAAAAACTCCCAGACCAGCGTGGAAGAATTAATTAACAGTATTTCTATGCATAAGTTATAAAGATCCGTAGTAAACACTCACAAATTTTCCAAAATGACACCAAATCTAACTTAAGCATTCCAAGAACGCGTGGCTGCCTCTAATGTGGCATCGGTAAGTCACAGACGTGCCCTGGGTACTGATCGGTGATCTAACCCTGACGCAATCCTGGTGACCTGGACTATGACGTCACCGTTCTAGGACTTGCACGTGAATCGAAGATTAATAATTTGACTATTATACATACACCCCTTACGGCGTAGACAAAGCTTTTTTTTAACGGAGAGGAAATCTTTTTGTACCAGATGTACCAGTTGGCTCTCTTCCCGCGCAGGTGGTAAAAGCCCATCGAGGGAATGGGCGAAAACCATATTAATCATGTTATAGGCGATGCGGCTAGCAACCCAAAACCATTTTGATTCCACTGTCCACCTATAGGTACGCCCTCAATCTTGCTAAACGTGCCCGTCTTCCCTTAGACACTGAGACCGTGCAATGCAGGTAGGTAATGCGCGTGGTAGACAGAGCATAAGGTAACAAGGCGTACAGGCCACGTTTAGCTAGACTGGGCGTATAGGTGGAAAATGGAATCCAAATGGTTTTGGGTTGCTAGCCGCATCGCCTATAACATGATTCCTATGATTTTCGCCCTCCCTCGATGGGCTTTTACCGCGCGGGAAGAGAAGCAACTAGTACAGGGTTTCTTAACCTTTTTGCAGTCACGGACCTCTTTCACAATTTAAACTATTCCACGGACCCTAGCCAAAAATATATAAAAACTTAGGTCAGCGACCAATTCGCTCATGTCGCCGGCGTTGACGACGTGTTGCGTCTGGTATGAGAGCACCGTCGATACGGGGCGGAAGGCGACATCTTTTGGAACCGATTGCGGACCCCTGATACACATGCTACGGACCCCTAAGGGGTCCATGGAACCCACGTTAAGAAACCCTGAACTAGTACATTCTATGTTTTTTCTTTGCTCCCAGACCGGCATGGGAGTTGCGTTGAATTATTCCAAGTTAACGCTTGCCCATTATAAATACTGACCATAGTCCTTTAGGGTAATTAATGATGGCACCGCGTCGCCAGGAAATGCGGGACGTGCCCATTAAACGGGCTGACACGCGGCGCATACGCATCCAAATGATTTAATGCAGTTGCTATGCGTTTAATGCTTCGAGATAGACCACCAGTGATAAACAATTTTTTTTATATACAAAACTCCTTGTTCACAAACGCTCTGTAGGCTTCTGCTAACTTAGCAATTGTCCTGATCTGTGAAAGGCAAATGTCAAAGTGACAGGCAGTTTATGAATAAGGGGGTAAGTCTCCCAGGGCTTTTCCAGAATATTTCAGTAGGGGGCGTCCATTAATTACGTACATACATACATACATAAATCACGTCTTTATCCCTTACGGGGTAGACAGAGCCTAAGGTAACAAGACCTGAAGGCCACGTTTAGCATGATTGTGGGTGTATAGGTGGGAAAGGGAATCAAAACAGTGATGGGTTGCTAGCCGCATCGCCTATAACGTGATTCCTATGCCCATTCCCTCGATGGGCTTTTACCATCTGCGCGGGAAAAAAAGCAACTGGTACATTTTTTCTTTACACCCAGACCAGCATGGAAGTTCTTTAAAATCTAAATTTAAAAAAAGTACCCGTTTTGTTAAGGGTCTTATTTATTTACACACATCCGATAGAAAAAGAGTCACATAGACAGAAAAGACAAACAGTACATTTGGAAAAAAGATAACAAGAAGGCAATAATAACTAGCACACACACACATAGAAATCACGTCTATATCCCTTACGGGATAGACAGAGCCTAACGGTAACAAGACCTAAAGGCCACGTTTAGCATGACTGTAGGCGTATAGGTGGAAAAACGAATGAGAATAGTGATGGGTTGCTAGCCGCATCGCCTATAACATGATTCCTAAGAATTTCGCCCATTCACTCGATGGGCTTTTACCATCTGCGCGGGACGAAACGCAACTGCTACATTTTATGTTTTTCCTTTGCTCCCAGACCAGCATGGAAGTATTTTTGGAAGTGGAATGAAAGTACTAATTAGCACACCTACTCCAAACTCGGAACGAACCCGCGAAATCCGAACTTCTCATTTTAATTCCTCAACAAACTCCTCCGCTAAAACACGTAAAGCCAACACGCGCTTTTAATTGTTTTACAGCGTTTTTCTCCGAAAGTCATTATGCTTGTTACAGCCCTTAATAATTGGTTTACTGCCTCTTCGTCTATCGTCAGTCGGGAGCCTTGTTATTGGGCGCTCTATCACACCGTATACCCTAAACCTTCCTACACTTACACAACCCCTGGACCAGTTTACCTTGCGCCGTGTAACCGCACCTTTAAATAAAATATTAATATATAATAGGGAGCAATTCACACAAATTGACCTAGTCCCAAATTACGCGCTAGTAAGGCTTGTATTATGGGTACTAGACAACGATATACATATTTGTATAGAGAAATACATCCTACTATCCTACTAATATTATAAATGTGAAAGTTTGTGAGTATGTTTGGATGTTTGTTACTGTTTCACGCCAGAACGTCTGGACAGCTCTCGATGAAATTTGGAACATAGATAGATTATAGTGGGGAATAACACATAGGCTACTTTTTATCCCGGAAAATGGATAGCGATAAACGAATTATATGCAGACGAAGCTGCGGGCAACAGCTAGTACCTAAATAGAAACATCCATGACTCAGGAACAAATATTCGTGCCCACACAATTACCCTTTTAACTAGCTCGCAATCGCCATCGTGTTCATTTCGACAGTTCATGTACAGGCTAACAATTGGCATCGGAATCAGCTAGCTCTCACATTCATTCAAGAACTGTCAAAAACACGATGGCGATTGCGAGCGAGTTAGACAATAAGCCTACAAGAAACTCTTCAACCTTTGGAATTGGCTTTTTCTCGACCCCTCGATCATTGAGGCGAATGGGTTTAATTCCTCATTCGCTGCGGTGTACATGCACCGCTAATATAAAGGTAGTCGCTTAAATGATTGGCCACAATAACAAGCCCTATAATATAACGATACCATAAAGTTTACCGGGAACTCATTAGACACCTAGCATTATCCAAACTAATCAAAATCAGCCTTTATATGGGCGTACAACTCAATTGAGAGAGAACGTTATGAGGCCAAGATAGGTTTGGGAATTTTGGGATAGGAGAAGTGTTGGAAGAGGAATTGAATAACTGCTTTGTACAAATGCCAGCCTGGTGTGTACTGGATGCTCGAATGAGTGTTATTTTATGGAATTAGGTATAAGGAATTTTAATGTTCCGAAATATAGTGATTTCAAATTTTAATGTACAGACACCATCGACTTTTCAGGAAAATCCTCCTAATATTATTTAAACGCGAAAGTTTGTAAGTATGGATGGACTGAATGGATTTGGATAAAATTTGGAACGAAGATAGTTGATACCCTAGATTAACACATAGGCTATTTTTTTGTCCCGGAAAATTGACAGTTCCCGCGGGATGGAAATTAAAAACTTATTTTTTGCAGACGAAGTTGCGGGCAGCAGCTAGTTATGAAATAAATTTAAATTTGGCACACAAGTAGGGAACCATAACTGCTGAAAATTTATTTCAAGACTTTCAAATTCCCGTGGAATTGGGAAAAAAAGGATTTATATTATTACTTTGAAATCTTATCTCCGTACAAGAATTTTTAAATATGGCATACTTGCCAGTAATGAATTATGCTGAATACAAATTTTAGGATTTAGCGAAATTCCCGTGGGATAGTAAAAAAAGAGTGACTGACTTGCTAATATACTTTCATGGTATTTGGCAGACATGTTCCTTGATGATCAAAGAGGTGCACTTCAAAGGGATTATCACTACATATTATAAAATTTCGTAGGCATGTTGTTGGAACTATTTTTAAGAATATAGGAATAAACCGTTGGAGTAAATAAGCCTACCAAACTCATTACGATGAGCCATTCACCATACATATGTACCAACATATATACCTAGGTAGTAAATAAAAAAATTATAATACAAAACATGATTTATTTTATTCCCCAGGCATATCCTCATTGTCTTTTCACCAAATTTAGAGGGACACCTCCAATAGGCATTTGCACAAAGCGTGAAGGTATATACTTAAACTGATGCCTCGGTGTGTTTTTGGTTGGTTCGACCCTGAACTTGTCCACTGAAAAGAGAGCGTATCTCACAATTACTAGTCTTAAAATTTGGCACACAAGTAGGGAACTTTTGAAAATTTACTTCAAGACTTTTCAAAATTCCCGTGGAATTGGGAAAAAAAGGATTTATATTATTATTTTTAAATCTTATCTCCGTAACTATTATTACTAGAATTTTTAAATTTGGCATACATACATACATACCGACACGCCTCTTTCCCACAGGGGTAGGCAGAGACTACTTTGTTCCACTTGCTACGATCCTGACATTCACCCCCATGATTTTGTAAAACCATTTCTAATTCTTCTACAACTTTGTCTTGTATCTCAGGGCGAAAAGCTAGTAGATACAACACGTAAGAAATTGTAACGGCTGTTGGTTCATTGCCTGCGATGAAGAAAATAAACGACTGTGCCGCTATCACATCGTCAGTTATCTCAACTATCCGTTCCTTCTCATCGCGGCTGTCTCTTTTCAGTCCTGTTATTTGTTTAGCTTCCCTCAAAGCCAGCATTAAATCCATGAAATCATTCCTGTTTATTGGACTCCCGTTTCTTTGGGCAATAATCATTTTGGATAAATCGAAGAAAAATTGTTTGACTTCTTTAGGGAAAAGAGAGAGCCCCATTTTCATTAATATACCGGGGTACATCATTTCAAACTCGTAGCGGCGACTATTATTCATAATTTTCTGGTTAACGCTGTGGAGTTTGGCAGATAATTCATCATCAAAAGAGTCTATATCAATCCCGAACGCACAGGCCGCGATAGTTGACTCAGTGAATTTCTTTGCCAGCACGTGCACCTCTTGCTCTGTTTGAACTCCAGTTACTTTGAACACGTAGTCCACCAACTTGTCCCCTATTTCAGTCATGAGGTATGTCATGTTCTTTAATTTTCCAGAAGTAAAGAGCGGAGTGAAACGACTCCGCAGCACTCGCCAGGTGTCAACAGTAGCATGGAGCAGGTTTGCACCTAGTTCTTCTTCTTTAAAAGCGACACCGCGTTCAGCGAATACATCAAAGTCTTTTATTAATATGTGTTTAATTATATCAAGATCTTTAATCAACAACTCCGGTGTTTTCATCCTAAAAACGCCAATTACCTTTTCTTCGGGATATTGTCTGTAAATTTCTGAAAATATGTCACAAGCCGCTTTTTTTCTTAACGCCTGCTCTTTAATATTTCCGAAGAAGAAAGTCGGTGTTGGTCCGGGAACATTTCTATTCTTCCAATAATTATTGTGTTTGGTAAAATGATGGTATAGAAAAATTGCAGCGACAAAAAGCAAAGTTGAAAATAATAAAACCATTGTAAACGTATGTGAAAACGTATGTGCTAATGAAGTCGAATGAAGGACTGCGTAATTTTGATAACGTTTTTAAATTACTGGCATCGAATGAAGTTAACGTTTACACAATTTTTTACCCAATATTATGCTCTATATTATGCGCAATAACCAATTGTTTGCATTTATTCATCTGTCTGGTAAAATGTAATTAACATCTGGGTACCTAAACTAGAGAGCGCCCGCGGTTTCATTCGCGTGATTTTTTCACTTATAAGAGAGACATAATCAATTTTTTTTAAACATTTGTTTATAAGTATCTTTGTCACAAATGTGACTCGAGTGACAATTGATTCTGGAAGCGTCTTGGCTTGTCATGGCAACATTCTTTTCCTCTTTGATTCCGCGAAGCGACGCGCACGCACGCTTATTATATCAAGACGAGCCCAAGGCTTTGATTTTTGAAAGTCTACAATAATAAAGACGATAGAAATAGTCGGGTTGGCGGGTCCAGCTGAATTTTTCATTTAGGAACCATCTTTCTTGGTGTTCCGGTAAGTACGCTGGCTTGGCCTCCTTTCGTTCTTTTTCTAACCATTTCTGGTGTGAGCACGCCTTTCCGCTCCACCTTTTGCCGTTCTGTTGTAAACTGTTCCTTTTCGCTTTCAGGCTGGTGGGAAAGAAAAATAGAAATCATTTTTGTCTGCATTTGTGCCTTTGGAATGAGCATTATTCCGCTTGTCTTCAATGCGTGTTGTGTGTGTTTTGCGGGTGGTAGGGCCTTGTGCAAGGTCCGTCCGGATCGCTACCACCATCTTACTCGCTAATCCTGCCGCTAAGTAGCAGTGCTTGCACTGCTGTGTTCCGGTGTGGAGAGTAAGACAGCCGGGGAAATTACGGGCACAAGAGGCATTTCATCTTAGTCCTCTAGGTTGGCAACGCATCTGCAATCCCTCTGGGTTGCGGGTGTCTATGAGTAGTGGTGATCACTTACCATCAGGTGACCCACTTGCTCGTTTGCCTTCCTATTCATAAAAAAAAAAAAAATGCAAGAGACTGCATGTAGACGGGTTGTTCCACACCGTGGCGGCTAGTTGAGGGCCGAGGGTCTGCAGCTGCGCCGGAGGATAACCGCAGGGAGTAACCGGCGTGGTGCCACGCCCTGTCCCATGAGGTGGGCCCCTTTTCTTCATGTACACACGGCAATATAATCAGGTAAGCACCTACGCACGCTCGCGCCGTATCTATCCTGCTTACCGAATAGCTTTGCTGTGTGTACAATTCTAATTCATTTTAACATTTAAATTCACACAAGAAAGTAGAAATGGTGGTATAACGGTAGGGAAACTTTCCTGTAAACTTAAACTATTCGATTTTAACATTTCCTACTCATCGAACTGTCCCTGAGGCTATAAAATTTAACTTAGGCATAAGCCATAAATTTATTGTTCGTGTCATGCTCAGTATTCCTTCCGTATGAAAATAGACAGTGTATTTACCCAACTTTATTTTTCATTTACTAGTTTCCCTATTCCGTTCATTTAGCTTTAACTCTTCTTCATTTTTTTATCTTTGCAGCCTAGTCATTTACCCAGTTATAAGCCAGGTTGCACCATGTATTAATTGTATAATAACTAAATAAACATAAATGGCTAAGTCACGATTATTTAAGTCGAGAATCGTGAGTTACTTTTTTTAGGGTTCCACACCTAAATGGTAAAAATGGGACCCTATGACTAATACTTCGCTGTCCGTCTGTCTGTCTGTTTGTCTGTTTATCTGTCTGTCCTCCTTACACCAAGCTGTATCTCATGAACCGTGATAGCTAGACAGTTGACACTGTCACAGATAAGGTATATCTGTTGCCGCTACAACAATAAATACAAAAAAGAATATTTTTTATGTCTATCTGCCTATGTCAGTAAATAACATAAAGTTACCTCACACTGCATACATTTTTCTTAAGAGCGTTTCTTTAAGTTTTTCTGCAGAGAGATTCGACTCTATAGGGTATTTTTTTAAAAGTATTTTACATATTTTACAATAGGATTTATTTTATTTGATACCTTCTTAGTTAACTACGAAACCGAATAGTTTAACTTAAGTACACCCTTTTAACTAAGCAATAAATTACAATAAATACCCATACCCACACCCATACCCATAGTACAAGCTTTGCTTAGTTTGGGGCTGGGTCAATTGGTGTAATTTGTCCAAAGATCATTTATTTATTTATATTTATTTAAATACACTTTTCAAACTACACATTTTAATTTAAGAAGAGGATTTAAAACTTTACAAGGTTCTTCTGTTCCCATCAAGTACTCATATAGATTACACACCTAAGTTCGCAAACATCTCACATATTTTTTATTTTGTATTATTCTTGTATTTTGAGTAGGTACTTCACTTGGCACTCGTCCCCACCCAGAGTCTAGTGCGAAGGCCGCTGTTTCACTTACCGCATAAAATGTCATCTACCTAACAATGTGTCCTTTGTAAAATGTTATGCAATTCGTAACTTCTGTGGTGAAATAAAGTTATTATTCTTGTTCTATATTCGCAGTACTAAAAACAATAGAACTAACAGAATAAGTACACTTTTCACATGGTTTCTTTAACCCCACTTGCTCCTTTCCCATACGAATACCTAAACTCTTTTAACCAATTTCAGAGGGAAACCTCCAATAGGCATTTGCACAAATCGTGCTGGTATATACTTCAATTGTCTCGGTGTGTTTCTGGTTGGTTCAACCCTGAACTTGGACAACAGCTTGGCCACGCACATCTTGGTTTGAAGACGAGCAAAGCGGATTCCTGAAAATCACGGAAAACCACGATAAAATAAACAATTGTTAAATTTATTTTTTAACCCCCTTATTGATAAACTCTCTGTAGGCCTCTGCTAACTTAGCTAATCGTTTGTGCTTATCTGTCACTTTGATATTTACCTTTCATAAGGACAAGCGATTGCTAAGTTAGCAGAAGCCTATAGTGTTTGTGAATAAGGGGGTAAGATTCTTTAGACTTAAGTAAGTAAACGAGAAGGAACAATATCACCATCAACACCATCTTCATCTCCAGTCTATATACTTCCCACTGCTGCTACAGACCTCCTCTCAGTGAAAGAGAAACAATATCAGCGGCAAGTAAAATAAAATATTAAAGATCAAATGTTTTAAAATACTAATGAGATGAGCGTTAAAAAGCATTTTGGTCTTTTTTAGTTGACTTTTACAAAAAACTACAACAGTATTAATACTAACCTATGCATTGTCTTGGTCCCAGACCGAACGGTAAATACGCGCAAGGATGCCTGGCTGCTATATTCTCGGGAGAAAACCTCTCAGGGTCAAACACGTCTGGGTTAGCATAAGACCTCGGATCTCTGTGTATCACATTAATGGGTATTAAAATAATCTGCCCTTTCTTGACGATAATGTCTGTACCAGGCAACTTGTAATCAATTTGAGCACACCTTCTCACAGTGTCTACAACCATGAATAGCCTCAAAGATTCGTCAAATACTTTGCTCATGTAATTTAAGTCAGATACAGCTGCGTATGTTAAGTTGCCTCCGTGGTTTTGCAAAACCGTCTTTAATTCTTCTACAACTTTGTCTTGCACGTCGGGGTAGAGCGCAAGTGCATACAATATGTAACCGATTGCACACGAACTCGGCTCATTACCTGCGATGAAAAAAATAAACGACTGCGCGGCTATCAATTCATTAGTAATCTCGACTATCTGTTCCTTTTCCTCACGGCTGTCTCTCTTCGGCCCAGTAATTTGCTTAGCTTTTCTCAAAGCCAGAATTAAATCCATGAAATCATTTCTGTTTGTCGGACTTCCGTTTCTTTGAGCAATGACCGTTTGTGTTAAACTTAAGAAAAACCTTTTGACTTCTTTGGGAAAAAGAGACAGTCCCGTTTTCATCAATATACCGGGATACATCATTTCCAACTCATTTCTGAAACTGTTACGAAGAACTTTCTTCTCGATGCGATAGAGTGTTTTTGATAATTCATCATCAAAAGAGTCGATATCAACTCCGAAGGCGCAGGCCGCTATAACTGATTGCGTGAACTTCTTAGTCAACCCGTGTAGCTCTTGCTCTGTCTGAGCCTCGGTTAATATGTTCACGTGGTCCAACCATCTGTCTCCTAGTTCAGTCATGAGATACGTCATGTTCTTCTGTTTCCCAGAAGAAAAGAGTGGAGAGAAACGACTCCGCAGCACCCGCCAAGTATCGGCGGCAGCATGAAACAGATTTGCTCCCAGATTATCTTCACTGAAAGCCACACCTCGTTCCACGAATACATCAAAATCTTTTATTAAAACATGTTTAATTACATCAAGATCTGTCACCAACAACTCCGGTGTTCTCATTCTAAATATGCCAATCACCTTTTCTCCGGGGTATTGGTTGCAGATTTCTGAAAATATTTCACCAGCAGCTCTTTTCCTCAATGCCAGATCTTTAATGTTTCCGAAGAAGAAAGTCGGTTTTGGTCCGGGAACATTTCTGTCCTTCCAATAATTATTGTGTTTGGTGAAATGGTCGTACAAAAAAAAACCGATGACAAAAAATAATGTTAAGAGAATAAAAATCATTTTGTGCGTGTACTGTAAAAACTCCTGCCCAAGCAAAGTCACGTCCGTAAGTAATTTAGTACGGCACATCTTTTACACCTAAGTTTATTTTAATTGTTAGAAATACGAATAGTACAATTTACACAGTTGCGGTCAAACCGTAAAATATGGCTAAGTCACGATTATTAAATCGAGGATCGTGAGTTACTTTTTTTAGGGTTCCACACCTAAATGGTAAAAATGGGACCCTATGACTAATACTTCGCTGTCCGTCTGTCTGTTTGTTTGTCTGTCTGTCCTCCTTACACCAAGCTGCATCTCATGAACCGTGATAGCTAGACAGTTGACACTGTCACAGATAAGGTATGTCTGTTGCCGCTACAACAATAAATACAAGAAAGAATATTTTTTATGTCTGTCTGCCTATGTCAGTAAGTAACATAAAGTTACCTCACACTGCATACATTTTTCTTAAGAGCAGGGCTAGCACTGAATTTTATAATAACTTGCCTAATTTGTACGAAGCCCTCGGTGCGCGAGTCTTGACTCGCACTTGGCGGGGTTTTATTTTTAGTCAGTGCCCGCGACTTTGTCGGCGTAAATTTCACTTTTTTTACCATTTTTCTTTAAGTTTTTCTGCTGAGACAGATTCGACTTTATAGGGTATTTTTTTTTAAAGTAGGTATTTTACATATTTTACAATAGGATTTATTTTATTTGATACTTAGTTAACTACGAAACCGAATCGAAGTCCGTGTAGTTTAACTTAAGTACACCCTTTTAAAAACCAAATTTGTAGATGCATGTAACCAGGTTTGGATGGCAAGTTTACCTGTTTACCTGCTATGGGGCGTGTAGATCACCTTCACTAAAAGTGACACCTCGTTTCACGAATACACCAAAATCTTTTATCAATATGTGCTTAATGTTGTCTCGATCATTCACCAGCAACTCCGGTGTTCTCATCCTAAAGATGCCAATTACCTTTTCTCCGGGATATTGGCTGCAGATTTGCGAAAAAATATCACCAGTCGCATTTTTTCTCGACAAGTTTGGTTTTGATCCGAGAACATTTCTTTCCCTCCAATAATTATTGTGATTGGTGAAGTGATCATACAGGAGAATTCCAGCGACAAAAATAATTGTTAAGAATATCAAAGGCATTCTGAACCTGTGTTACTCGAACAAGCCCAAAACTGTTACTGCACCACTCAGTACTAAATTTTAGGCCTAATTTGAATTTGTTTGGAATACTTTAATGTTAAT
Organism: Pandemis cinnamomeana; assembly: GCA_932294345.1. Lineage (NCBI taxonomy): Eukaryota > Metazoa > Arthropoda > Insecta > Lepidoptera > Tortricidae > Pandemis > Pandemis cinnamomeana. The sequence continues at coordinate 1,835,729 of OW028724.1, read as the reverse complement.
GTTTACACAGGTTTGGTTTTAATAAATATCAAATTAAGAATGCATACGTCTTCTGTTTATTATTTGGTAGGATCATAATTGGATAACTTTTTGTGTATGATTAAGAATTCCATTGCTGTATCTAGTATAATTATCTGAAACGTTATCCTAAGGTGAGTACCTGATATGTAGTGCCCGACCAAAACTGATTTTACAGCCGAAACCGAAACCGAAAGCGATGAACATGTCAAAGGTCGCAGATGCCTAGAGTCACAACGTAAATAAATATTGCTTCAGTATCGTAGAGAGGAGGGGTTTTCAAAATTCCCACGGGATGGGGATTAAATGCCATTTGCAAGTCCACTGAAATGAGAGCGTATCTCACAATTACTAGTCTTGAAATTTGGCACACAAGTAGGGAACCATAACTGCTGAAAATTTATTTCAAGACTTTTCAAAATTCCCGCGGGATTGGGAAAAAAAGGATTTATATTATTACTTTAAAATCATATCTCCGTAACTATTATTACTAGAATTTTTAAATATGGCATACTTGCCAGTAATGAATTATGCTGAATACAAATTTTAGGATTTAGCGAAATTCCTGTGGGATAGTAAAAAAAGAGTAACTGACTTGCTAATATAGTTTCATGGTATTTGGCAGACATATTCCTTGATGATCAAAGAGATGCACTACAATTTGAATTTCATAGACATGTTATTTGTAACTATTTTTAAGAATATGGGAATAAACCGTTACGATGAGCCATTCACCATATACATATGTGGTACATATACCTAGATAGTAAATAAAAAAATATATAATAAAAAATATGATTTATTTTATTCCCCAGGCATATTCTCATTGTCTTTTCACCAAATTTAGAGGAACACCTCCAATAGGCATTTGCACAAAACGTGAAGGTATATACTTAAACTGATGCCTCGGTGTGTTTTTGGTTGGTTCGACCCTGAACTTGGACAGAAGCTTCGCCACACATATCTTGGTTTGGAGCAGACCAAAGCGCACACCTGAAAAATGCGGACAAAACACAGTTTGAAAAGGTGAAGAAGACGCGCAGTTAAAAGAAAATACTTAATTTTAAAAAAAAATGTATCTCATAAAGGTTTTTCTTTTAAAAAGACAGCTTGTGATTTTTCAGGTTACTAGAAGGACTCATGTGAGTCAAAAAAATAGCTTTAATTCAGACTCAATGCTAACGACGGTAAATAATCCAGCTTCGTCGTTGGAAAAAAGAGAATATAGTGTTAATACAAACCTATGCAATGTCTTGGCCCCAGACCAAATGGCATATACGCACAAGAATGCCTATCTGCCACGTTTTCGGGAGAAAACCTCTCTGGATCAAATACATCAGGATTAGGATAGTGCTTTGGATCTCTATGTATAGCATTGATAGGTATTAAAATGATCTGTCCTTTCTTGACGACAATATCTGTACCAGGCAATTTGTAATCAACTAGAGCAGATCTTCTCACCAATTCCGAAACCGTGTATATCCTTAAAGATTCGTCAATTACTTTCCCCATGTACTTCAAGTCAGCAATAGCATCGTAAGTTAATTCACCCCCGTGATTTTGTAAAACCATTTCTAATTCTTCTACAACTTTGTCTTGTATCTCAGGGTGAAAAGCTAGTAGATACAACACGTAAGAAATTGTAACGGCTGTTGGTTCATTGCCTGCGATGAAGAAAATAAACGACTGTGCGGCTATCACGTCGTCAGTTATCTCAACTATCCGTTCCTTCTCATCGTGGCTGTCTCTTTTCAGACCGGCTATTTGTTTAGCTTCCCTCAAAGCCAGCATTAAATCCATGAAATCATTCCTGTTTATCGGACTCCCGTGTCTTTGGGCAATAATCATTTTGGATAAATCGAAGAAAAATCGTTTGACTTCTTTAGGGAAAAGAGAGAGCCTCATTTTCATTAATATACCGGGGTACATCATTTCAAACTCGTAGCGGTGACTATTATTCATAATTTTCTGGTTAACGGTGTGGAGTTTGGCAGATAATTCATCATCAAAAGAGTCTATATCAATCCCGAACGCACAGGCCGCGATAGTTGACTCAGTGAATTTCTTTGCCAGCACGTGCACCTCTTGCTCTGTTTGAACTCCAGTTACTTTGACCACGTAGTCCACCAACTTGTCCCCTATTTCAGTCATGAGGTATGTCATGTTCTTTAATTTTCCAGAAGTAAAGAGCGGAGTGAAACGGCTCCGCAGCACTCGCCAGGTGTCAACAGTAGCATGGAGCAGGTTTGCACCTAGTTCTTCTTCTTTAAAAGCGACACCTCGTTCAGCGAATACATCAAAGTCTTTTATTAATATGTGTTTAATTATATCAAGATCTTTAATCAACAACTCCGGTGTTTTCATCCTAAAAACGCCAATTACCTTTTCTTCGGGATATTGTCTGTAAATTTCTGAAAATATGTCACAAGCCGCTTTTTTTCTTAACGCCTGCTCTTTAATATTTCCGAAGAAGAAAGTCGGTGTTGGTCCGGGAACATTTCTATTCTTCCAATAATTATTGTGTTTGGTGAAATGATGGTATAGAAAAATTCCAGCGACAAAAAGCAAAGTTGAAAATATTAAAATCATTGTAAATGTATGCAAAGACTGTTATGCTAATGAAGTAGAATGAAGAACTGCTCAATTTTGATAACGTTATTAAATTATTAGCATCAAATGAAGTTAACGTTTACACAGTTTTGGTCTAAGTGTATACTCAAATAACCAATGCAAACACCGTTTGTTCATTTGTCTGGTAATATGTAATTAACGAATGGTTTACTAAATTTTAAGACTTCGATGTAGCGTTATTATTCCTGAGCTAGTTAGCGCCCGCGGTTTCATTCGCGTGATTTTTTTCACTTATAAGACAGATAATAAATTATTTTTAAAGTTTCTTTGCAATTTTGGTCACGGAGTCCGATTTTACAAAAAAAACGATTCGAGTGGCAATTGACAATCATTGACAATTTTATTTGTTATTAATGTACAGTATCATTAATTGTATAATAACTAAAAATAAATGGCCAAGTCATGATTATTTTAGGTGTGTAGCGGTATAGCACGCATCACGGAATGATGAGGATCCAGGTTCGATTCCCGGCCATAGCTTTACTTTTCGGATTTTTCAGTTCTAGTTTTCAGTGTGTTTAAGAAATTTAAGATAATTTGTTTTAAAGAAATTACAGTGGAATCCGTTTATAATGTCATCGAACATGACAAACAATTGAAGGGAAATTACAAACAAACACGTCATACTAATGGGACGTCATACAAAGCATTTTGGGAAAATAAATAATCTGTTTTTAGGTATTATAGCATTTTAAATAAAAATAAAGATTGTATGTAAAAAATCAGTACGATCATTTAGGTATATGTGTATATTTTTCATTTCAAAACAAAAACAAGCGACGTGCCGAACGTCGTCGCGCGTCAAGAGCCGGATATTGCCATAGGTGTAAAACAAAACATTACGTTAGTCATTAAACAGGACATAATTTATTAAAAATGGGTTATAATAAGCGACATGTCACTCCATTCTTCTGTAGTGCTTTGGGGATCGTCCAAATCCATTGTATTACTAAGCAATAAATTACAATAAATAGGTACACTTTTCAAACTACACAATTTTAATTTAAGAAGAGAATTTAAAACTTTACAAGGGACTCATATAGATTACACACCTAAGTTTGCAAACATGTCTCACATCTTTTTTATTAAGTATTATTCTTGTATTTTGAATACTTCGCTTGGCACTCGCGATACAGACCCAGAGTGTAGTGCGAAGGCCGCTGTTTCACTTACCGCATAAAATGTCACTTACCTATCTCTATGTAACAATGTGTCCTTTGAATCTTTTATTAAAAAATGTTATGCACTTTGTAACTTCTGTGATGAAATAAAATTATTCTTCTTCTTCTATATCGTAGTACTAATACAATATAACTAACAGAATACGTACACTTTTCACATGTTTTCTTTACCCCACTTGCTCCTTTCCTATACGAATACCTAAACTCTTTTAACCAAATTCAAAGGAAAACCTCCAATAGGCATTTGCACAAATCGTGCTGGTATATACTTCAATTGTCTCGGTGTGTTCCTGGTTGGTTCAACCCTGAACTTGGACAACAGCTTGGCCACGCACATCTTGGTTTGAAGACGAGCAAAGCGGATTCCTGAAAATCACGGAAAACCACGATAAAATAAACAATTGTTAAACTTATTTTTAACCCCCTTATTGATAAACTCTCTGTACGTCTCTGCTAACTTAGCAATCGTTTGTCCTTATCTGTCACTTTGATATTTACCTTTCATAAGGACAAACGATTGCTAAGTTAGCAGAAGCCTATAGAGCGTTTATGAATAAGGGGGTAAGAATGTTCACACTTAAGCAAGTAAAAGAGAAGGAACAATATCACCATCAACATCATCTTCATCTCCAGCCTATATACTTCCCATTGCTGCTACAGGCCTCCTCTCAGTGAAATACAAACAATATCAGCGGCAAGTAAATTAAAATATAAAATATCAAATGTTTTAAAATACTAATGAGTTGAGCGTTAACAAGCCTTTTGGTCTTTTTTAGTTGGCTTTTACAAAAAACTACAACAGTACCTATTAATACTAACCTATGCATTGTCTTGGTCCCAGACCAAACGGTAAATACGCGCAAGGATGCCTAGCTGCTATATTCTCGGGAGAAAACCTCTCAGGGTCAAACACGTCAGGGTTAGGATAATACCTCGGGTCTCTGTGTATCACACTAATGGGTATTAAAATAATCTGCCCTTTCTTGACGATGATGTCTGTACCAGGCAACTTGTAATCAATTTGGGCACGCCTTCTCACAGTGTCTGCGACCATAAATAGCCTTAAAGATTCATCAAATACTTTGCTCATGTAATTTAAGTCAGACACAGCTTCGTATGTTAAGTTGCCTCCGTGTTTTTGCAAAACCGTCTTTAATTCTTCTGCAACTTTGTCTTGTACGTCAGGGTAGAGCGCTAGTGAATACAATATGTAACCGATTGCACACGCACTCGGCTCATTGCCTGCGATGAAAAAAATAAACGACTGCGCGGCTATCAATTCATTAGTAATCTCGACTATCTGTTCCTTTTCCTCACGACTGTCTCTCTTCGACCCAGTAATTTGCTTAGCTTTTCTCAAAGCCAGAATTAAATCCATAAAATCATTTCTGTTTGTCGGTCTTCCGTTTCTTTGAGCTATAACCGTTTGTGTTAAAGTTAAGAAAAACCTTTTCACTTCTTTGGGAAAAAGAGATAGTCCCATTTTCATCAATATACCGGGATACATCATTTCCAACTCATTACTGAAACTGTTACGAAGAACTTTCTTCTCGATGCGATAGAGTGTATTTGATAATTCATCATCGAAAGAGTCGATATCAACTCCGAAAGCGCAGGCCGCGATAACTGATTGCGTGAATTTCTTAGTCAACCCGTGTACCTCTTGCTCTGTCTGAGCCTCGGATAATATGTTCACGTAGTCCAACCATCTGTCTCCTAGTTCAGTCATGAGATACGTCATGTTCTTCTGTTTCCCAGAAGAAAAGAGTGGAGCGAAACGACTCCGCAGCACCCGCCAAGTATCGGCGGTAGCATGAAACAGGTTTGCTCCCAGATTATCTTCACTGAAAGCTACACCTCGTTCCACGAATACATCAAAATCTTTTATTAAAACATGTTTAATTACATCAGGATCTTTCACCAACAACTCCGGTGTTCTCATCCTAAAAATGCCAATTACCTTTTCTTCGGGGTATTGGTTGCAGATTTCTGAAAATATTTCACCAGCAGCTCTTTTCCTCAATACCAGATCTTTAATGTTTCCGAAGAAGAAAGTCGGTGCTGGTCCGGGAACATTTCTATCTTTCCAATAATTATTGTGTTTGGTGAAATGATCGTACAAAAAAAAACCGATGACAAAAAATAATGTTAAGAAAATAAAAATCATTTTGAGCGTGTGCTGCAAAAACTCCTGCCCGAGTAAAGTCATTTAGGTACGGCACATCCTTTATACGTTATTTTATTTTAATTCTTACCCGAAATATGAATATCGCGATTTACACAGTTGCGGTCAAACCGTAAAATATGAAATGGATCATACAGGTGTAGTGAATAAAGCTTTCCCATGACATTTTGTTGAATTCTATCCAATTTTAAACTTTTACTACATGTTATAAGTTGTGTGTACAATGCAGTTGTCAGATCTAATTGTTTTGTACAAAAAAACCTTATTCAAATGTTAAAATTGAAAACCGCATGGTATTCAACGAAATGCCATCGGAAAACTTTATTCACTACTCCTGTACATATCGTCCTCCTCCTCGTCTCCTGTATGATCGTTCCGTAATTGACATAGTTACAGAATATTTGAAGAATCGTTCTACTACAGCGTGGGTATCCCATACGAGCAAAGAATTAAACCAGACATAAGGTTAAGTTTAGGTTAAGGTTAGGGAACATACCCAAACTACGTGACCGATTTAGGGGGGGGAGGGGGGTCTTCAAAGTACCACTCATGGTCACCGGGGGGGGGGGGGGGGGGGTTTGGTTTCTTGTCACGTAGTCAATAATTTTTTTTTAAGAACGCCACGTTTTTATTACCCCATCAATAAAACTTGTCCAGTATCGCCACATCACTATAAAATTTCCGAGAATCGCTGACGGCGGCCGACGCGCACTCCTGCCGACTGCCGGCCGCCAAACAAGCCATTATTTTGTAACTTTACGCAAAAAATATTGATAAAATATACTACGTGAAAACTAGGGGGGGGGGGGGAGGGGGGTCTGGGCATATACTACGCTTGGTCACCGAGGGGGGGGGAGGGGGTCAAAAAACACGAAAAAAAGGGTCACGTAGTTTGGGTATGTTCCCTTAGTGGCGTAATCCTCCTAGAGGAAAAAAGGACGGAAGCCGACTAGCAAAGGAAAGGAATAAAAAAAAGAAGAAAAAAGGAAGGATCTTTGTGACTAGGTAAATTGGTGTTAATTGTTCCAAGATATATGTTTATTTTTTTTTATTGATTTAATCATCTTGAGGGAGCATCTCAGAAAATTTAAATTATCTGTATGCGGCATCGTTTGTGCAATCTCTCTATTTTTTGACCCTGTCTTACTTAGGCGTTTAACTCTAGTGTCTGGTGTATCCTTAGAATCTCATATCACTGCTTCCTTACGAAATCTGACACAGACATCTCCAAATATTTAATTGGTAATCTCAGCACCGAATCTTTAATGTGTTTAAGAAAGTTGATTTGATCCGGGACCTTATTTGTTTCTATTTGTCATTGTGTTCTTTAAAATAATGGAAAAACGTGATGACGGTGACATTGATTGTTGTTATACCTATCAATTAAAAACCATTTGGAATGTTTTAAATAGGATCGACAAAAGGAATATTTATTGTTGACTCTGAAATAAGTTTCGTACGGTTATTACTTCTACACTGTCTGTGGTATTGTGAAAAACACAAAAGTGTCCGTTTACACTGTATTCTATGCATATTATTGACTAATGGCCGTGCAATCGCAACCGCATATACATTAACATTTAAGATGAAGCATACATTCAAGATATATGAGGTTTCTGGCCATAGTTTACATTCTGAAGCAAAGTTACACTTGGGTTTTAAAATTTACAATCAAATCACAACTCAGTGATTGTCTTTTCTATTGTGTGGGCCAGTTCACTTAGATTAGGTTGGGCTAATGTGTTGTTAATGTTCACATCCTTGAGAGATTTTATTTAAAAATAATTAATCCTGAACAAATGAGATTTTAAAATGTCAGTTTTCAAATGATAATTAATATTTGATAAAACAAATTATAGGTGTTTTTGAGTGTAGCATTAACACTGATTATTCTATTTAATAACTACTATTTATACACATTAAATTTCATTTTATAATTGGGAATTTCCACTCCGATATTTATATGATTGTAATTTGTGATGACTAAAACTTTTGATTATCGTGTTGCGGGTGGTAGGGCCTTGTGCAAGGTCCGTCCGGATCGCTACCACCATCTTACTCGCTAATCCTGCCGCTAAGTAGCAGTGCTTGCACTGCTGTGTTCCGGTGTGGAGAGTAAGACAGCCGGGGAAATTACGGGCACAAGAGGCATTTCATCTTAGTCCTCTAGGTTGGCAACGCATCTGCAATCCCTCCGGGGTTGCGGGTGTCTATGGGCAGTGGTGATCACTTACCATCAGGTGACCCACTTGCTCGTTTGCCCTTCTATTCAAATAAAAAATATATATATATATTTTGTACATAGATGCTATAAAAACTGAACAAAAAGAACCTAACAATACTTGTACAATACAGTGCAAACAAACCGTCCACCTATTTAAGACATTCCGACATAACACTTTTCGCTTGTATCAAAATGGGGTTTATACTCCTCACAACACTTGTGGCCATCGCTCTTTTTGTGTACAATCATTTTACCAAGTATAATAATTTCTGGAAAAGAAGGAACGTTCCTGGACCTGAACCAACTTTCTTCTTTGGAAATATCAAAGACTTGTTTCTCAGAAAAAGAGCCGCCGGTGAAATATTTAAAGAAATCTGCGACAGATATCCAGAAGAGAAATACGTCGGTATTTTCAGAATGAGAACACCAAGCTTGTTAATCAAAGATCTTGACATTATAAAGACTATACTGATAAAAGATTTCGACGCATTCGTTGAACGTGGCGTAGAGTTCAGTGATAAGGATCTAGGCACTAACTTGTTTCATGCCAACGGTGATATTTGGCGAGTGCTCCGAAATCGTTTAACACCGCTATTTACACGAACCAAATTAAAAAACATGACGCAATTGATGGAGAAACCCGCCGACATGTTAGTTGACCACATTGAACAACTTATCCAAGTCCACCCAGAGCAGGAGGTAAATAGATTTGTCAAGAAGTTCACTCAAGCCAACATAGCTGCCTGCGCCTTCGGATTAGACACGAATTCTTTCGAAACACAGGAAAAAATACTACAGCTACTTGAAAAGAAAAGCTATTGTAGCAGTTACAGTAACGACCTTGAATCAATGTATCCTGGTATACTCAAACGAATTGGTGGCTCCCTCTACCCAAAAGTAGTGAAGGATTACTTCTTCAATGAACAAAAAATGTTTACCTTGCTACTCCGCTACTCACATGAGTAGCGGAGTAGCAAGGTAAAAATGTTTTGTTCATTGAAATGGACCTCCGCAAAGTAACGCCTGATTCAATAAAATATTGATTACTTCTTCAATTTAACAAATTACCTTATTGCTCAGAAGAACGGCAAAGCTTCCGTTAAAAATAACTTAATAGATTTAATGGTGGCATTAAAGAAAGAAAAAGTTATTAGTGGACCAAAGGAAACGAATGGCGTTAGAATGAAGCTAGATGTAACTGACGCAGTGTTAGCTGCTCAATCGTTTATTATATGCATAGGAGGGTATCAGACCAGTGCCGCTACAATGGGTTTCATGTTGTACGAACTAGCACTAAAACCATACATACAAGAGAAAGTGGTAGCCGAAATACAAGCAGTACTAGTAAAACATGGAGGTGATTTAACTTTCGACACTATTTTAAATTTAAAATACATGGATCAAGTTTTTTACGAGACATTAAGAATGTATCCTGCTATAGATAACATAAAAAGATCAGCCCGATTCGATTACAGGATACCGGGTACACAAGTCACTTTGGAAAAAGGACAGATTGTTATAATTCCTCTAAATGTTATACATAGAGATGCGAGATATTATCCGAGGCCTGAGGTTTTTGATCCTGAAAGATTTTCTCCAGAAAGCAAACAGGCCTTGCGCTGTTGTCCGTTTTTGCCTTTTGGTGACGGACCTAGGCAGTGTATAGGTAAGTGCATCATATATAGTCTTATTGTTCATATTTGCGGCAAGAGGCAGGGTTTTTCACACGAAAAGGCATATTATCATTTTGAAATAGAAGAAAGCTTATCTATAGAGAGAGCCTTTTGTTTTTAAGGCGTGGAAAATGCACCTTATGCATCCGCCTGGTACGGGGCTACCCCGCTGGGGCTCTCCCGCGACGGCAGGCATACCCACTAAAACCACACAAATTCCCTATTCAGTCGTATGTGAGGCGTTACGGGTGCGCTCGGTGTCACCGCGACGCCCCACGACCACCCCGGGATGGGATTCCCTCTTCCCGGCTCCTATGCAATCTATAGAGAGAGCCTAAGGTAACAAGGCCACATTCAGCGGAATTGTGGTCGCATAGGCGTAAAGGGGAATCAAAATAGTGATGGGTTGCTAGCGCATGCTAATAACATCATTTCTAAGATTTTCACCTTTTCCCTCGATGAGTGTATTTCAAAGGGTTGATATCCCGAGGTGGTCTTATAATTTTGTGAAAGTAATGTCATGGTTGTCATTTCATTTGTGTCAATATTTAACAAGGCTTTATCCTTTAGATTGAGACATATCGTTATATCCAATAATTGATTCTGCATTTAAGCAATATAAGTTATGATTGTCTTCACGATTGGAATCTGCTAATGTTCTTGTTTCATCGTGTTCTAGGTTACCGCTTCGCCAAGCTCCAGATAAAGTTCTGCATAGCGAAGCTCCTGTCAAACTTTAGGGTGGAACCAACAAAGAACACTCCTCGTCACATAAGGCTGGAATCAGCGCGCATGGTGCAGTTCCCTATCGGCGGCATACCTTTGAAATGGATTAGACGACGTGACATGACTAGTAAAACTAGTAAAAGCTTCTAATGAGTTACTTGTTTTATTTATCCACTGAATCTTCCTTTTTACCATCAATCGTCAGCAGAAGACGTCCTCTGCTGAACATACTACCCCAAAAGACGAGAGGTCTTGCTTAGTCCTCATTCAGCTCACTCCATCATCCTCACCAGGTCATCTGTCCATCTTGAGGGATCTTCCGGTACAATAATCTGAAATAATCTCTACAATCTCTCCACAATCTTTACGGGTAAACCGTGAAATTATACAAAAATCAGGAGGTACATACATACACATACACAAATCACGTCTTTATCCCTTACGGGGTAGACAGAGCCTAAGGTAACAGGTACCTACAGGCCACAATTAGCAAGATTGAGGGTGTATAGGTGGAAAATGGAATCAAAATTGTGATGGGTTGCTAGCCTCATGTAGTTTATTTGACGGTGGAGGCGTTTTACACCTCCACTGACCTTACTATTATTTTTTGTTTTTTATTTTGACCAGTAGAGACTTTATACATTTCTACTATTTATAGATTAATATAATTTAAGGCTCAGGGACCTTATACAATACATCCCTTATATAAATGTATTTAATTTAAGTAGAATTTAAATATTCTTACTGTATTTTATTTTGAAAAAATTACTTTCTGCCAAGTTTCTTGCGGCGCATTCTTCTTGGCAATGATGGTCTTTCCGATAGTGCTGGTAGTTTCAAAAAGACATGTAAAAGAGCCCTTGGCGGCCAATTTGCAAAAATAAATTTTCATTTTCATTTTCATTTTCATTTTCATCGCCTATAACATGATTCCTATATTGGGTCCTACTGAAAAACAGCGTTGCGGCTTGCCGCAACATTATGCTGAGTGGGGCCCATTTTACACCATATCGGTACTATTCCTAAGTATATTGTATTTCTTCCTATTATAATATCTACGTGTATCGAATGTGTGTAAATAAATGTTTCTCTCTCTCTCTCTCTCTCTCTCTCTCTATAAGTTTCGCCCATTCCCTCGATGGTCTTTTACCATCGGCGCGGGTAGAGAAGCAAATGGTACATTCTATGTTTTTTCTTTGCTCCCAGACCAGCATGGAAGAAGTAAAATAAGAAGTAAAGTAGCAGTCAGGAAGTAAAATTCTCGAATTATTGATAGAATCTATCATAGAATACAGCGCCACCTCTCGTCCTTAGTGAGCAGCAGATGTTCCAAGGGATTTTGGTAATGTATCGTATGTTCAATCAGATGCCGCTTGCCGACAAAATCGTTAAGTAAATGACATGACAGCTGGTACAGACGGAAAAATTCGAACACTTGTCCGCATGCTATCCGGGTTCGGTTAGCTTTACTTTTCGAATTTTTCCATGTGTTCTAGTTTTCAGAATTGTTTAGAAATATTATAATCTTTAAAACACAAAAAATCCGTAATATAAAGCCGAAAAATGCAACTTTTACTATGTACTCGACGTTTATATTCCTGTATATCAAAGCTGTTGCCGGCGACTCCGTTTGCGGAGAATTCACTATTCCACGGGAATTATCCAATTTTCCGGGATAAAAAGTAAAATATCAGCTACATTGGTCCAGCGGTTTATTGATGAAAAGGTAATAGACAGACAGATAAACAGTCAGACAGACTTTCGCATTTATGTGTGTTACGCTTAGCTAGGCGAATTTATACACGGTAGCCCTCATGGCCCAAATTGCCTAGGGTCACGTGTCTGAACTGAACATTCACCTGCTTATTAGGTACCAATAATTAGACAAAGTACGTCATTTACTTGTACGTCAAACATTCTTTAACAGTCACGCCAATCAAATATTTTACAGTTGAAAATGTACGATTGTTATTTTCAGGCAAACCAGTTCCACTTGCAAGGTTAAGGGTTATTGTTGTTAACTCTATGTTAGGGCTGTGCACGATTCCTCGCATACATTTCTAATGTACCTAATTTCGCACATAAATTCCAAAAAACTCAGAGGTGCGAGCCCGGGAGTCAACGCACAACCCCCTGCTTTAGAGGCCACACAAATCACAAGGCGACATAAGGATATTTGAAGAGTTATCATCACATCAGCGATAGGACGTCCACTGTTGGACATAGGCTTCCCCATAGATCTCCAGTTGCCTCGGTTGGAAGCGGCTTGCATCCACCGTGAACCCGCGACTTTAACCAGGTCATCCACCTCGTTGGTGGATGTCCTAAGCTGCGCTTGCCGATCCGCGGTTTCCATTCGAGAACCTTCGGCCCCAACGACTATCATCATGAAGAATTACAATATAGATTAAAACACTAGCATTATCTTTTTTAATAGTTTTTATTTTAGTACTTGCGTCATCTATTGGTTTTATGATTTACTTAATGACACATTCATAATTATTCTAACACGAATTAGCGACGTTGGACAGAAAGATAAAAAACAACAAAATCATTGGGCATTAAATTGAACTCAACATAAAATGAAAGCAAAAACTGGCGATTCGGTATTCGTTGCAAATAGAAGCTATTACGTATGTTAAATTGACTAAAGGCCTGAACAGAAATTGATCTATATAGTACGAGATTAACATTCAAATATTCATAATAAATCTTAACTTGAAATCTTCAACATCATCAGCCCGAAGATCTACTGTGTGAAAGCCTTCCATGATTGTTCCTATTCTACCCACAGCCAATGGATCCCGTGCTTTTTAATATTTTATTAATATAACTAGCAGGAGCATACTCCAGAACCTATGGCTCTTCGTAGCACTGTCTTGTAGATATCCTAGCCTAATACCTATTCAATGTCGCTTAACCCAGACCAGGGGTAAACCGCCGATAGGGTACTGCACGATGCGAGCTGGTTCCAGCTTGAAGTGTCTTGGAGTATTCTTCGATGGCTCCACCCTGAACTTTGAGAGGAGCTTCGCTATGCATAGCTTCGACTGGACTGTGGCGAAGCGATAACCTAAAATGTGAAAGAAAAATCAGTTGAAGATTTGGCATAGGCTTCTTTGTAAAGAGACTGTGTAGTTGAGATGTTCAAAATATTTTTTTAGGCGACATTTTTTAGAAAATATAGTAAGTTGTATGTGAATGTGCATAGAATTTGACTTTGAATTTAAAACGTCAACTCCAATATTTTTGTTTCCGTACTATTTTATCTAATCTGTGGCCATTCTTCAATTATACAAACGTCAAGCTGATTTCTCTTGGTTTTCGTAGCTTACCTACAATAAAGTTATCAATAGGGTGCATCATTATTGTCATTTGCTTCCTGATAGCTAATTGATGGACAAAGTCATACCTACTCTTTCTCCTCTTCTCTTTCTCTACTCTTCTTCCATCACTCTCCGACTTTAGCCTAAATTTCAGTTCAGCGCCGCGCAGCGCCAGCGATGTTCTCTATTTGGTTGGATTATATACTTTTACTCACCTATGCATTGTCTTGGTCCTTCTCCGAAGGGAATATATGCGCAATAATGTCTATTCGCTTTGTTTTCAGGAGAGAATCTTTCAGGATCGAATACTTCAGGCTCAGGATAATACCTCGCATCACTATGAATAACATTTACTGGAATAATAACAATCTGTCCTTTCTTTATAATCACATTTGTACCCGGTATCCTATAGTCGGTTCTAGCAGATCTTCTTATATTATCAATAGCAGGGTATAATCTTAAAGTCTCACTAAAAACTTGGCTCATGTATTTCAGATCTAAGATTGCTTCTAAAGTGAATTCTCCTTTATGTTTCGCCAATACCTTTTCCATCTCTGCTACCACTCTTTCTTGTATGTCAGGGTTTAATGCTAGTTGATATAACATGAAAGCCATCGTGGCGGCGCTGGTCTCGTATCCAGCAGTATAAAAAATAAACGACTGAGCTGAAATCACCGCATCAGTGATATCCAACGTTCTTTCACTATCATCATTATCTTTTTTAGGTCCAGAAATCTGTTTGGCTCTCCTTAATTCTAAAATTAAATCCATAAAATTGTTTTTATCAGATGGCACACCATTCGTTTCTGCGATAACCTCCTTTGTTAAATTGAAAAAGAATTCTTTTACTTCCTTCGGGAACAGGGAACAGCCCATTTTTTTCAGTACACCTGGATACATCATTTCTAGTTCAGCGCGGTAACTTATTCTGAATACTTTTTCTTCGAGTTGGCGCAGTGCTTTTGCTTGCGTGTCGAAAGAATCTATGTCCAATCCGAAGGCGCAGGCAGCTATGTTTGCCTGAGTGAATTTCTTGACAAATTCATGCACTTCCTGCTCTGGCTGAACTTTAATAAGTTGTTCTACGTGGTCAACTAGTATGTCCGCGGGCTTAATCATCAAGTGCATCATTTTCTTCAATTTCGCTGACGTAAACAGTGGTGTGAAACGATTTCGCAGTACTCGCCAAGTATCACCGTTGGCATGAAACAAGTTGGTCCCGAGATCTTTGTCACTGAACTCTACACCACGTTCAACGAATGCATCAAAGTCCTTAATTAATATAGTCTTTATAATATCAAGGTCTTTGACTAACAAGTCTGGTGTTCTCATCCTAAAAATACCGACGTATTTCTCTTCAGGATATCTATCGCAGATCTCTTTAAATATTTCGCCAGCAGCTCTTTTT
The DNA here is from genome assembly GCA_932294345.1 of Pandemis cinnamomeana. Classification (NCBI taxonomy): domain Eukaryota; kingdom Metazoa; phylum Arthropoda; class Insecta; order Lepidoptera; family Tortricidae; genus Pandemis; species Pandemis cinnamomeana. Next base: position 1,820,357 of record OW028724.1, on the reverse strand, counting down.
CTGAGAAACAAGTCTTTGATATTTCCAAAGAAGAAAGTTGGGTCTGGGCCGGGCACATTTTGGTTTTTCCAGTAATTATTGTATTTAGTGAAATGTTTGTACACAAGAAGAGCTATAATGGCTAGAGTTATAAAAATGAAGATCATTTTGACTATCACAGTTTAACGAATAAAAATCAAATATATCTTTAGTAGCAAACAAGAATACCTTATCCTTTGGTCGAGAAGTGATTGGATGACTTGAATATACTATTTGCACAGCATATTGGTAATTAATACCGCAAGATATTAAGATCTCTTCACATAGTTTCATGAAAGAACCTTCGGATTTTATTTTGTTAATAAATTTATTGGAATAAACATAGGATAATTAAACAAATTTTGTTTATTTCGGGTAAGTAATCATCCATATACATTTCAAAATTACATAAACGAAAATAAAACAAAAAAATGTTAATAAAAAAAAATACTTTAACCTTCTACTGTCCCATATTCGGTAATTGGTATTGTGGCTCTCAGTATTTGTTACTTTTAAACTCACTCGTCCGTCCCTAATAATAATACTCCTCTCGTCCACTCAAAGGTTGACTGGAAGAAATCCCTTAGAGGGACAAGTCCGCTTTTGTGCATGTATCTTAGTGTTTGTCAATTGTATTTGATTTATGTTTTTTTACTTGTTTTTGTACGTGTTTTTATACTTTGCTCCAATTGCTACGATCCTGAGTCCTGACATACTTCTTTCGCTTCATCCACATTCATCAATCTCTTCATACATGCTCGCTGGCAGCATTTCCCCTTTGGACAGTGACACTATAATACGTTTTCCAAAGAAGCTCCCAGTTCTACGGTCACCCGTGGCGTCTATTAGCCTCTTCGAAATATCTTTGAAGAGGCTAATAGCGCTAGGACCCCAAGGGTCTCAACACCGAAAGGAACAAAGTTGTATTCGGCGCTGAGACCCCTATATTAACATTAGGTATATAGCACTTAACATATATTTATAAAGGTATTTAATTTAAGTATTCTTACTGTATTTTATTTTGAAAAAATTACTTTCTGCCAAGTTTCTTGCGGCGCATTCTTCTTGGCAATGATGGTCTTTACGAATGCGCTGGTAGTTTCAAAAAGACACGTAAAAGAGCCCTTGGCGGCCAATTTTCAAAAATAAATTTTCATTTTCAATCTCATTTTCATGTTCCCATTAATAATTATTTATAAAATTCTGAAAACATCCCACTAGAAAATTTTCCAACTTTGGTAACTTCTCTTTGATTGCTACTCCAGTGTGAACACGGCTCAACAAAAACAATCATGTATCGTAATAAAATTATTACGATACACGTGCCAAACAACTGAACGCCACGTGCATGGTTTTCCATATGTTAATTATCATGGACATATGCAAGTATTGCGTATACGCTCTTATATCTCTTGCAAAAACGAATAAAATGTCTTCTTACATTCTTTCAAGAATTCACTTTTATGTTAAGCTATTTTCCTAAAAAGCTAAATATCCCTTGTAGTCCTGTAATCATTATTTTCTGTGTTTCATGTAATAGAGAGTTCTACATACATACATTCATCATCACTATCACTATCACTAACATCATCACTACATAGTATAAAACAAAGTCGCTTGCTCTGTCCCTATGTCCCTTTGTATGCTTATATCTTCAAAACTACACAACGGATTTTGATGCGGGTTTTTTTATTAGATAGAGTGATTTAAGAGGAAGGTTTATATATATAATACATGCATAATATACCGTGCGAAGCCGGGGCGGGTCGCTAGTAACAGATAAATGAACATGGTATTCAGCCGCATTCGCTACAGTTACAACTAGCGATGTGCAAATTGCAGGACATTCTCAAATTAGCAAGAATATTCTCAGAAATTTCCAGAAACTGGAAAGTTCCCAACGAAAATTTCATTGGAATCCCATTGGGGATTTATTTATAAACTTCTTGTTAATAGGTTTTGCATTAGATAATCAGTCGAAACCAGTAATAATGATATCATTTATTTACTGACACGGCGTGTTTCAAAGTACCTACAATATATTTTCTTTTAAATATAACATCAAGCTAATAATGTTAACAAACTAATCACTTAAAAATCAACAGGTATTTAAAACTAAAACAAATAATCATTAGCCAGGAATCCGACCGACTAACGAGTACAAAATCATTATCTCCTTTCCCACCGTCGTCTGTCCAAACAAAAAGGTAACAAGCCTTCGGAACTCCGATGTAGTTACTACGTTTTGTAAATGTGAGAGAGAAATATTCATGTAATTATCAGCCATCTAAAAAAAGTTAGGTGTTAAAAAAGCGATTGGGACAAATAAATTTGAAACAAAACGACGGAGCGGGCGCGGGCTGTTGGCTTCGATTAAGAAAGATTTTTAAATTTTATGGTTCTGTTTTTAAGTTTATTATGCAAAAGTGCTGATTTTAGAGCTTATTGCTATTTCTCAATTATTAAACGGCAAAGGGTGACTTTGACTTTGACTACTACACGATTTTATTAATACTTTTAAAACGAACTTGCACATTTTTCTTCGCATTTAAAACTTCGAATCGATGTCATCGATCTCCTTTTTTGTCTACATAAAAACCCTCGTGCCGTTTGGTGTCGATTTTATTGCAATTGTAAAACTAAGATGTCTTTTGTTTATTGTTATCGTATAAAAATCTAAAACTTAAGCGACAATTCATTTTGAATATCACTAGGTACTGTGGAGCTGCTTTTGGATTACCTAAATCGGACGGACTAGCAAGTACGGATTTACGGTTTAATTCCTTTAATTAAACTGCGTTTTTTTAAATATGAGATCAGTATTTAATTAATCTTTTTGGCTTATTAAATCAATACATCTGCTTCCAGTTGAAGCCCTTAGCAGACTTTGACATTCTTCTTGTTTCGAATGGTTTATTTTTAATTTTAAAGATTAGAATTCGACAAAGAGTAAAGGAGTCTTTACAGTACACGTTCCGCAGTCTTTCTCCCTATGTATGCTTAGATCTTTAAAACTACGGAACGGATTTTGATGCGGTTTTTTTTTAATAGAGAGAGTGATTCAAGAGGAAGGTTTATATGCAGAATATACCGTGAGACGCCGAAACGGGTCGCTAGTTTGATATATTACAAGCTTGCTGTGTTTTTATGTACCTTAATAAAATACCTACGTTAGTAGTCTGTTTCTACATTGTGGTACACAATTTAAAGTCAACCCAATCACCGAAAATAGTTTTAACTTTAACTGTGAAGCAAAGAAACGAATGTAAGAACTCAGACTAAATGAAAATCGCTGGCAGTGGGCAAAATTCACAATACTTGCAATATTTGAAGCCAAACAAACAAATTACACGAAATGTTATAAGTAAAAATGCATACTTTGAGCCGTAAAATCGCACCTCGAAGCAAAAACAGTCCATCTTCCGAGGCACGTTTAAATTAAATCTGTTATTACCGACCACATGCGGACTCCGAGCCTGACACATTTTGCCAAAATCTTCCTTTTAGTTTTTTAAGATTTTAGGGTTCCGCGCCTAAAGATACCACGGGGTCTACGCAAAGAAATATCGAGTAACACTCGACTGAAACTTAGTCTATAAATATCACTATCACTACATAGTATAAAATGAAGTCGCTTTTTCTGTCTCTATGTCTCTATGTATGCTTATATCTTCAAAACTACACAACGGATTTTGATGCGGTTTTTTTTAATAGATAGAGTGATTCAAGAGGAAGGTTTTTATGTATAATTCTACGCAGACGAAGTCGCGGGCAGAAGCTAGTAGTAAATATGTAGTATAAAACAAAGTAGTATTCCGTATCTCCGATCTAACTAGGGGTCGAAGTGGTCGCCATGGTCGAAATCAGTCGGAAGGATCATCATCATCATCATCATCATCAAAGTAAAGTCGGTTCCCGCTGTCTATATACAGATATATTATAACTATATTACGGAACACTGTAAAGCGCGTGGCTAGACTCGCACTTGGCCAGTTTAAACTTAACCCTTCAATGACGTATGACCATTTCTTCAGCTCCCGCTTAACCGAGGGTTACTAAATTAAGTTAACTTGTCAGTTAAACCCGACAGGTCTTTAATTAGTCCGTAAACTGTAACTGCTAACGTCGGTAAGTCGCATACATACATACATAAATCACGTCTTTATCCCGTACAGGGTAGACAGAACCTAAGGTAAAAAGACTAAAAGTATAGGTGGAAAGGGGAATCAAAATAGTGATGGGTTGCTAGTCGCATCGCCTATAAACATGACACCTAAGATTTTTGGCCACGGGAAGAGAAGCTGAAACATTCTATTTTTTTTTCTTTACTCTCAGACCAAAGTGTAAGAAAAGTCGGTAAGTTAAGATGACTATTGGCTCTTTTATGAAATTGGCAAACGAGCAAGTGACCTGAAGGTAAGTGAACACCAACATCAATAACACCAAAGGATGAATATTCATGTGCCAGTAATTTTACCTTAAGCTCTAAGTAGCACTGCTGCTTGGCGGTAGGATTAGCGAGAATGATAGTGATACGACACAATGTCCTACCCACTTGTGGAATGCGCGTAACGAGCTTCTTAAATCGAATTTCAGAGTAACGTCAAACTGGGTGAATAAGGATTGCGGGGGGGAGTAGGGATAGAACTAATATTTTGTGTTTTCACTTGCTACTTAAAATTCCTGGCTCAGTTAGCTCCAAAGGTAGTTTAGTCATATTTTTAGACATCTACTTTTTTCTGTTAATTTTGTTATCGTCATTTTTCTTATTTGTTCCTATCCTTTCTGACCCCACTACGGGGTGAGCTGGGATGTGCCTATATTTTAGTGTTTATTGTTTAAACTACGAAATTAAACGATATTTTTATACTAAAATTCATACAACTGGAATATTTTTTATCTATAAAAATCAACAGCGAAATCGAAATCCAGTGAGCGAAAATCTTAGGAATCATGTTATAGTATAGGCGATGCGGCTGGCAACCCGTCACTATTTCGATTCCCTTTTCCGTCTATACGGCCACAATCATGTTAAGCGTGGCCTTTAGGTCTTGTTACCTTCTTGTCTACCCAGTAAGGGATAAAAAAGTGATTTATGTATGTATGTAAAAATCAATATGTCACAAATGTTTTTTTTATTGAGGTTTGAACTTCAATTTTGTACCTACTCACCCCGTTTTACGATACGTATAATGCTTGGTTCTTAAGAATTCAAACGAAAAAACCCCAATAAGTCACTAAGAGATCGTAACCGATGCGCGGTGATAAGTTCAGTGGTCAATAACTGTATGATAATAATTAATTTACCGGCCCGTCTGTTCGCGTACGCGGAGTGACAACGGAGTTTTAATAAAAAGGCGTGTGTATAATGAAGATTTGGAAACAAAACACTACATATGCAGTTAAATGCAGCTACTAGACTATAGATACTGCCATTGTACCATTTTGAATGAATTTTTAACTTGTTCCCCGTACATAACCAAGTTACATAACCGGCATTGGTAAAATCAATGTAGGATGATTAATTTGGATTAATTCAGGTCTCGGTACGGTGGGAGGCTCAAGGCACCCCTAAGCCACGAACATACATACATACACAGATCACGTCTTTATCCCTTACGGGGTAGACAGAGCCTAAGGTAACCGGTTGAAGGTACCTTTAGGCCACATTTAGCAAGATTGTTGGCGTATAGGTGGAAAGCGGATTCGAAATAGTGATGGGTTGCTAGTCTCATCGCCTATAACATTATTCCTATGATTTTTGCCGATTCCCTCGATGGGCTTTCACCATCTTCGCGGGTAGAGATGCAACTGGTACATTCTATGTTTTTCCTTTGCTCCCAGACCAGCATGGAAGATGTCCTGCCGCGAACATGTTTGTTTTAATTTAGAAATAGTCTTTATTTTGCCTTAGAATGTCCTGGTTATGTAAAATAGTTATGTACGGGGAAAAAGCGGAATTATTAAGTTGAATAGGTGCGGTGGATGAAGATTTAGACGAACGTCCCGTGACCAAATGGGGACCATTTCACAAAGGGTCAGGTTAGTTAGTTTACTAAAATTTTTAAAAAAAATACTGTTTCAGAAACGCTTTATAACTAAAGAAAATTATAGCAAAACCTACATTCGGAGCTTCAATTTTATGGAACAAAATATAGACCCCAAGGGTACTACTCTATATCGACGAGCGTGTACGAAGAGACCGATGAGTGTCATCATCATCATCAGCCTATATTAGTCCACTGCTGGACATAGGCCTCCCCTAATGAGCGCCATAGCGGTCTTCAGCTTGACGCATCCAGCATCTGCCTGCAGTCTTTCGCAGATCCTCATCCCACCTGGCCGGAGGGCGTCCTACACTACGTTTGCCGAGTCGCGGTCTCCACTCAAGAACGCGTTTCCCCCAGCGGTTGTCGGTTCTCAGAGAGAGAGAGAGAGAGAGAGAGGGAAACATTTATTTACACACAATCGTTACACGTATATAATAGGTTGCCTCATGTGCTAGTAATTACTGTCCTACTCTTTGCGCCAGGACAGCCGCATAACGACTCAGACGGTGGTAGCGATCCGGACGAAACATAAGGCATAAGGCATAGGGCATACCAGTCCCGCCCGTAAAGTTGTGAGCTCAATATGAAACCAGCCTTACAAACGTATTTAAGACAGGATTTTATCATAAGTGGCGATGCAAAAAGCAGATTCGTTTCGCTCTCGCTCAGTTGAATCAGAGGAACATTTTTCGCTTTTGCATTGAACTGTTTTAAAAAGATGTAGAGAAAAAGTAGACTCCTTACTAATATTATAAATGCGAAAGTGACTTTGTTTGTTCCGCTTTCACGCCTTAATTACTGATTGTGATGAAATTTTGCACATGATCATATTATAAGTCCACAATCCTTACTAATCCTTACTAATATTATAAATCCGAAAGTAACTCTGTATGTCTGTCTGTTACCTTTTCACGCTTAAACCGCTGGGCCGATTTAGTTGAAATTTGGTATACAGATAGTTTGAGTCCCGGGAAAGGACATAGGATAGTTTTTATCCCGGAAAATTGCATAGTTCCCGCGGGATAGCACAGCCCAAACCACTGGAATTTTTCAAATTTAAGGCGGAACAAAGTTCGCCGGGTCAGCTAGTATAGAATAGTTTTATCTTTGAAAATTGCATAGTTCTGGCGGGTGCGTGATTAACGTATTCTCCGCAGACAAAGTCGCGGGCAACAGCTGTATAAAGTGACGGTACATTACCGGCTCACCAGCCAGGAGCCCTTTGGTCAAATAATTGATGGTTAACGCCCCGAATAGCTTACTAGGAACTCATAGCGTTCACATCTCTTATGCTTGGCGAACTGTCATTTTTTGCCACGCCTAATAGCAAATTAAACCTTACTCTGTCTGTCTGTCTATTATCGCTCTCGTGCCAATCCCAAATAGAGGCTCTTATGTAATACACTGATGTAATACACATAATACACACATACTTAAATTACGTCTTTATCCCTTCCCATCCCTTACTAGACAGGGCCTAAGGTAACAAGACTTAAAGGCCACGTTTAGCGTGATTGTGGGCGTATAGGTGGAAGTTGGAATCAAGATAGGGATGGGTTGCTAGCCGCATCGCCTGTAACGTGATTCCTAAGATTTTCGCCCATTCCCTCGATGGGATTTTACAGGAGAAGCAACGGTACATTCTATGTTTTTTCTTTACTCCCAGACCAGCATTAAAGACCCTTATGTAATGTTTGGTCTAAAATGTCTCCACCTGAAACTGACAATAGTTCCGCACGTATTACATGGGCCTTGAGGAACCTAACCCAGGTTTGGTTTGTTTCATAATTTTCCTGAAAAATTAATGGTTTCAGTATAAATAAATTCGAACAAATATTACACTAGACCAAACAATGATTCGACCACCCGATATAGGCTCTACCGGCCTTTAAAATAGGAAAAGAGCCGGCACTCTTAAACCAAACTTAAAAATGGTCTGTTAACTGAACAAGGATGATAATATCTACAGCACTCAGTAGTTAATTTTAACTAGTAACAACTTTCATTTACCACCACAGTAAATTCTAACGAGGGTGCGAATCTCCACGCCATATTTCCAATTAAAACCAATTCATTAAAATTAATAAACAAACAATAAAAGCTATTATTAACAGCAAAGATACAGCGGAATCAGCGACGCCGTAACTTACAAGATGGCGGCGTTACAAAATGGCGGGTGGAATTAAAAGCGATAAACTAGAAGGCGCTCGGGCTTAGACCTATACGGCACTTTGGAATAGACCATCCTTGTGTTTTTAGACTCTGGAAGTCTGGACACAGAGAAAGGAGGTCCGTAAAACGAGATGAGAAGGGATAGAACTAATATTTTGTGTTCAAACTCAAACTCCAAACTATTTATTGCATAAAAATGGTGTGACAAAGATGTTATTTTGATGTTAGTTTTCACTTGCTATTTAAAATTTCTGTCTCAGCTTGCTCTTAAAATAGTTTAGTTATATTTTTAGACATATTATATCTCCTTTTTTCTTTTTTTTTCATTTGTTCCTGTCATTTCTGACCCAACTACGGGGTGAGCTGGGATTTGCCTATATTTTAGTGTTTATTGTTTAAGCTATGAAATTAAACGACAGGTAATTATAATTAAACTAAAATTCATACCACCGGAACATTTTTTATATTTAAAAATCGACTTGCCACATATCAAATATGTTTTTAACGATGTATGAACTTCGATTTTGTCTCTACTCACCTCGTTTTACGGTATATTAGTAAACTGACATTTCTCGTGAGTTAATAGTCCGTCAATTCATCCACCTATACCGGTCTGATTGTCTGATTGTCTGTATGTCCGTTTCCCCGTCTATCTGTCGGTGCGTCTGTTCGTCTGTGATATCGTCTTTATCTGGGTGGTCATTTATCTTTCTACGTTATTATACCTCGAATGAGTGAACACGTAATTTTAACGAAACAAGAACAAACCGGCAAATTGTTAGCTACCTGTAACAAGGTTCTATGCTGTCTTTAGTTCAGCGGAAACTCGACTCTATTTTGGTAAGTACAATTATGTCTAATTTTAAAGGTGATATATTAAATCCAACAAAAGGAATAAATGTATAGGTCTAGATAGAACTAATTAAAGCTAACTAATGTTAGATTAGCGCATAGCTTTGTTCGTACTAGCTTTGGCCCGCGTATATATGTACATATATATGTATTTATGCATATTCTATTATCTCCAACCTGCGGGAATTATACTTAGATTACATCCCGCAAAAATATGCTGGTCTGAGAGCAAAGAGAAACCTTAGAATGTACCAGTTGCTTCTCTGCTCGCGCAGACGGTAAAAGCCCATCGAGAGCATGAAATCTTTGGAATCATGGTTAAGGGCATGTCATAGGCGATGCGGCTAGCAAACTAGCAACCCTGCACTATTTTTATTTTGATTGCTCTTGCCACCTTACGCCCACAGTCATGATAAAAGTGGCCTTTTGGTCTTGTCACCTTAGGCTCTGTCTAAGCCTATAACGCCTATAAGGGATAAAGACTGATTTATGTAAAAAAGTCTACATCTTATTCCAAAAATCCAAAATTTCATTAAAATTATGTCAGTAATTTTAACGTAAACTAACAAACAAACAGAGATATACTCACACACACTTCCAGATTTCCAATATTAAATTGATTGACTGTCACTGCATTCACACATACTCTTTCATACATTTCAGTAAAGCCAGAGATTCACTTCCCATGCATATGGCATGCCAATTTCCACCTTGTCTCCTTGCAATAGAGGTGCAACTCAAACGTACCTAATATTAACCATGGTCTATTAAATCAACATGGGAGCAATTTCCTCAAAAAACAAGGAAAGAATTGGAAGTTTATTTGTTAAACATACACTCCACTTCCTGTCTGTCTGTCTCTAAGTGCATTTGTTTATACAAGGTAAACGAGCCAGTGGGTCACCTAATGGTAGGTAAGAACCAACCATGGATGGATTTGTGTTCCTATATTCATCTTTTTCTTTTGTTTTATGTACAACTAGCTGTTGCCCGCAACTTCGTCTGCATAGAATTCGTTTATCGCTATCCCGCGGGAATTACGCAATTTTCCGGGATAAAAGTAGCCTATGTGTTATTCCAGACGATAAACTATGTATGTTCCAAATTTCATCCAGATCTGTCCAGCCGTTCTGGCGTGAAAGAGTAACAAACATCCAAACATCCATACTCACAGACTTTCACATTTATAATATTAGTAGGATAGATTAGGATAAAGAGTTAATACATACATACAACGACAAGCGCAATCTAGTGGAAAGGATTGCAGATAATGTTACCAGTCTAAGAAAGAATGCGTCATGTAAAAAAAAATCTAAACGACACAAAATTAGAATATAGAAAAATCCGAAAATTTCTGGTCCGGATAAATCCGGATTTTACTGGCTTTAATTTTTAGTGTCGTTTAGAAATTTAATTTCTATCGGGCTACGTAACAAGATGGTGAGCGTATAGGTGGAAAATGGAATCAAAATAGTGATGGGTTGCTAGCCGCATCGCCTATAACAAGATTTCTATGATTTTCGCCCATCGTGTTATTACGTAGCCTGTAGGTCTTGCTACCTTAGGCTCTGTCTACCCCGTAAGAGATAAAGACGTGATTTAAACATGTATTATACTCTCGATGCTGGGGCCTTGTGCAAGGTTATTTTTATTTAGATTAGATTGAAAGTAACTGTTTATTTTCGAACTAAATACCCTGAAAAAATATATATTTAAGTAGACATAATTTTTAATTGGACTTTTAAAGTAAGTAGGTAAATAAAAATTACATAAATGGAATTAATACAAATTAAACTATTAAATTAAAAACTAAACTAAAACTTATCTTAAAATAAAATAAAATAATTAAAAAAGGAGGGGCCCTCGTGGCATAGTGCCACAGACGCTGGCAGCATTCCCCCTTTGGACAGCGATACTAACACTCTGTCCAAGGAAGCTGCCAGCTCTGCGGTCACCCGTAGCGTCTATTAGCCTCTTCGAAATATCTTTGAAGAGGCCAATAGCGCTAGGACCCCACGGACCAAGGGTCTCAACACCGAAAGGGACAAAGTTGTATTCGGTGCTGAGACCCCTATAAAGCGTGATTGAAAGTTCAACTTAACCGACTTATTTATTTAATAGGAAGTTGAATGTAAAGTGATCCACTTCTTTAGCTGACCGTACTTTGTACAATTTGTGTTTGAGTGTACATTGTTTTGTGTGCTCAGCGCGCCTGCGTTCAAATTGGCTCCCCCCCCCCCCCGCGCCCGCGGCGGAGGGCGGGGCTGGTCAGGGCTGCCGTCAAGAATGTGCATACATACATATAAATAAATCACGTCTTTATTCCTTACGGGGTAGTTAGAGCCTAAAGCAAGACCTCAAGGCCACGCTTAGCGTGATTGTAGGGGTATAGGTAAAAAGGGGAATTAAAATAGTGATGGGTTGCTAGCCGCATCGCCTATAACATGGTAACTGGTACCTATAGGCCACATTTAGCAAGATTGTGGGAGTGGGTGGAAAATGAAATCAAAATAGTGATGGGTTGGTAGCCTCATCGCCTATAACATGATTCCTAAGGTTTCCCCCCCATTCCCTCGATAGGCTTTTACTATCGGCGCGGGTAGAAGCAACCGGTATATTCTATGTTTTTTCTTTGCCAGACCAGCATGGAAGATAGTAATCATCCTACTAATATTATAAATGTGAAAGTTTGTGAGTATGGATGTTTGTTACTCTTTCACGCCAGAACGGGTGGACAAATCTGGATGAAATTTGGAACATAGATAGATTATAGTCTGGAATAACACATAGGCTACTTTTTATCCCGAAAAATGCGTAATTCCTGCGGGATAGCGATATCCGAATTCTATACAGACGAAGTTGCGCGCAACAGCTACTTTACAAAATAAAGTTATACCTTCAACATAATCTTTATTAATGCAGCAACCCTACTAACCAGGCAGCGCCATCAATATAACAATTTAACAGGCACGTTTCAACAGCTATAAATTAAACGGCTTAACTGCAGCCTCCTGCGCCCGCGCTGCCGACCGGACCACTTTTATTCCGCTCTACGGCAATTAGTGGGTAATTAGGGTTTCATTATCTTTAGATAGTTAGGGCTAATCGCTTCAAATCTACACGGTATCAAGCTCGCCCATACAAACTCTTCTTATTAGTGGCGTATCAAGTCGTTATAGCGACAACTTCACCAATGTCAACAACAAAAATGTAATTAAAAAATCTTGTGACAAAATGTCGGCAACGTTGTACGGTAACACGGTCAAAAGCCGGGCTCTTAGCCAACGGTCCATGATATCCCCCAGAAACTGCCAGCCGATGCCTAGGGTGCACAGGACCAGGCACTGCTTTTCCCCTCGAACGGATCCAAAAACGAACCGCAGCTCTTGACCACACATGGAGGTAACCCGACTTGCAACCCCCCCCCCCCCCCCCATGCAAACTAATGTGAGCCCCGCTAAAAGGTTTTTAAAAAGTTAATGGTTAAGCACAAATTGGTTTTCAAACGCTACATTTGTCACGCATTTGTCGGTCAAATGATCGCCCACCAAAAGACAAGTAAGTAAATTTTATCTCGTGAAAGTAATCAAACAATATTCACGGATAACATTCAAGGATTAAGATAGATAGATAGATAAAACGTTTATTTGGTACTGCCAACACACACAATCAAGATTACATAAAATATCAACATATCAAGCAGAAACTTAAAACTAGAACATTATCTTTGTTTGTGTGCGCTACAGCACAAAAGGGCCATGGCTCAGTGGTCAACATTGCTCGCATAATATACTTTTTATCCCCGAAAATTACTTAGTATTTGGGATAACGACAAACAAAGTCCGTAAACGAAATCACAAGCAACAGCCAGTAATTAACAGACGTATCAATAAACTTAATAAACTTTTCTAGGCCGAACTAATAACTACACAATCATAAAAAGCAGTTATGTAAATTTGATGATCATAAAGCTCTTATTAACGAAGCGTATTTAATTGATACACATTTATTGTACAAAAAGTGCCATAAAATTCAAATTCTAATCATCACCTAGCGTATTAAACATGCCACTGTTATTAATACGCCCACAAAGCAAATCAAAGCTAATATATTGACATGGAAACCAAATTAGCGAGAGAATTACAAACCCGAAAGCCACAAATCATAACACAATAAAAAGCCACAACTGACGCTTACGTCATTCTACACGGAATTTTATACAGAACTTGGTAGCTTCTGCCCGCGTTTTTGTCCGCGTAGAATTAGTAATTCTTAATTGTATAACTTCTAACTTCCATCAGCTATTTATCCTAAAGAAGTAACACACACAACCACATTTTTTGCCAATTATTATGTCCCGTATCAAAGACTTTGTGCCTTTTAAGCTGGCGTTGAACTGTCAAACCGTCAAAAGGAATAAAGATACAAATAGAAACAGATTCACACTTATAATATTACAAGGTTAAGAATAATAACTTCCATGCTGGTCTGTAGTAAAGAAAAAAACATAGAATTTACCAGTTGCTTCTCTTCCCTCGCAGATGGTAAAAGCAATCATGTTATAGGCGATGTGGCTAGCAACCCATCACTATTTTGATTTCCCTTTCCACCTATAAGCCCTTAATCATGCTAAACGTGGCCTTAAGGTTTTGTTACCTTACTCTACCCCGTAAGGGATAAAGACGTGATATATGCATGTATGTATGTAAGAAACATAGCTATCAGCGCCGCAGTTTTATTTGGATTAGTTTGACGTTGAATCTCTGAAATAAAAAGATAGAGTGATAAAAATAATCCTTGCGTCAAATTAACACACTAAAGAGCTATTAAATGTGACATAATTTTAATGGGGCAGAAACAAATATCAACTAGTAAAACTATGGTTGCTAGGCAACTAGACGTAGAAAATGTTATACAAAATATCATATCCTACTTTGTATGGACGATTTACCCACAAACAACCCAACTAACAAACTTTTACACTTGTAACATGATTAATATAACGCAGCTAATTTTCAAAAGGGCGCAAGTGTTACGTCTTTTTTGTTTTATTTGAGCTCGTTCTAAGAAGGCCCGTAATTGGCTCGATATTGGCCTAAATAATAGGCTATAAGGGGCCAAATTTGGGCCATAAAATAATGATCAAATTCGTTAAGCCTCAGGCGTAGTCGTAAGACGTGCGTTAACAAATTTTCGAGTATCCAAGTTGATGATAGGTCATCAGACGCTATCATAACTGTCTATTTATTTTTGTTGTGCTTTTACAAGGATAATTCCCGGGATGACGGTTGTTTGGTAACTTTCTATGAAGCGCGGGTGGTAGGGCCTTGTGTAAGGTCCGTCCGGATCGCTGCCACCATCTTTCTCGCTAATCCTGCCGCTAAGTAGCAGTGCTTGCACTGCTGTGTTCCGGTGTGGAGAGTAAGACAGCCGGGGAAATTACGGGCACAAGAGGCATTTCATCTTAGTCCTCTAGGTTGGCAACGCATCTGCAATCCCTCCGGGGTTGCGGGTGTCTATGGGCAGTGGTGATCACTTACCATCAGGTGACCTACTTGCTCGTTTGCCTTCCTATTCATATTAAAAAAAAGTTGACAGTGCGAGCAGAATCTAAACGCATTACCTTCTTTTACGGGATAAAAAAGTTTTAATAAGTACTTAATTTAACTTATGGCCAGCTTTACTACATTACTATAAAACAGACATCATCATAGATAACTGACACTTAAGATAACTGCAACTTAACAGAGAGGTAAAACAGGTCTTTAATCTGCCTCTGGTGCTGGCAACCTAGAGTAATTTCCTTTTGTCTTGTTCTTTCACCTGCTGTGGGTGGTGTAGGGGTATAGCACGCGTCACGGAAGATGAGAATCCTGGTTCGATTCCCGGCCGTGTAGCTTTACTTTTCGATTTTTTCTGTGTTCTAATTTTCAGTGTCGTTTAGAAGCTAGAGCATCTCGAAATATTTCTTCTTTATTTCTTAGCCCCTTATTCTTCCGCGCTGGTCTGGGAGTTAAGAAAAAACATAGAATGTACCAGTTGCTTCTCTTCCCGCGCATCTGCTAAAAGATCTTAGGAAGCTTGTTATAGGCGATGTGGCTAGCAACCCATCACTGTTTTGATTTCCCTTTCGGCCTATACGCCTACAATCATGCTAAACGTGGCCTTTAATTTTTGTCACCTTAGGCTCTGTCTACCCCGTAAGGGATAAAGACGTGATTTATGTATGTATTATTCATAAGGAGTTACGAGACTACGAGGTGCGAGGCCGGATTCGAACTCACGAGCTTCTTGAGACGCGTTAGATCAAATTACTAGGCCACCACAGCTTTTTAGGGTTCCGTACTCAAAGGGTAGCAACAGGACCATGTTACTAACCACTGTCCGGTCTGTCTGTCTGCCACCATGCTGTATCTCTGATCCGTGATAAACAGTTGAAATTTTCAAAGATGATTGTATTTCTGTTGTGCTATGACAACAAATACTAAAAACAGAATATTTTTTATGTCTGTCTGTCAATGTAAGTCATCATCATCATCATCATCATATCAGCCATAGGACGTCCACTGTTGGGCATAGACCTCTAGTTCCCTCGGTTGGAAGCAGCTTGCGTCCACCGCGAACCCGCGACTTTAACCAGCTCATCCGTCCTCGTTGGTGGACGTCATAAGCTACGCTTTAATGCTTCTCTCATCTACTCGAAGGTTACCTCACCAGCCAGGTCAACTGTGCTGGCAGCCACGAGGGTGCCAGAACACGAGACGGCATCCTCGGGGAAGGCCACCGGTCCCCTGGCCGTAGAGTTGGTCATGTAGCGGTAGGAACTTCTGTTTATAGTTGTCTGACCAAACGCGACTGTTATCCTGGTTTAGTTTTAGTATAAGGTTGAGTGTGCCCAGGGGCGCCGACTCCGTGGGTGCTCGGGGGCTCGAGCACCCATGAGAAATAAACAGTGGGTGCCGAGCACCCCTGAGAATAGACATCACGAAACAGATCAGTAATCGCCTTTTAGGGATAGGTGTTTTTTCATTACCTGACGACCCGTTTTCGAGTCATTAAATAAGCATGAGCACCCACGAGCTTTTCTAAAAGTCGGCGCCCCTGAGTGTGCCTGAAAGTAGTTTAATTCTTTTTGCTTGAATAAACTGTTCTAAACATTTCTATTTGTTTTTATTTGTGGTGAGATCCAAAAATCTCATTAGAATAGACATCCCTCATAGGAATAAGTTCGCCTTCGTGCATATATTAATGCTTTTTTTGTGAATTGCATCTGTTTCTTTATATTTGTACAACACAAAGCATTTACTTACTTACTAGACTAGATTTTATATTCACTTGCCGAATTTGCAAGGAACCTTCAGTGTATTAGTCCGACTCACACTTAGCCGGTATTTTATTCGATCTGCAACAGTGCATTCTTTCACTTGTCTTTATTCTCCGTGTATACAGGCTGGATACAAACATGTAGTTAACCGACATTACATCGGCTACACAACTGCAAACAAGTGCTGTAACTCGTAGAGTTGGGACACCCTGTAAGTTCGATCATAGTCGA
This sequence comes from Pandemis cinnamomeana, assembly GCA_932294345.1. Taxonomy (NCBI): domain Eukaryota; kingdom Metazoa; phylum Arthropoda; class Insecta; order Lepidoptera; family Tortricidae; genus Pandemis; species Pandemis cinnamomeana. The sequence continues at coordinate 1,803,710 of OW028724.1, read as the reverse complement.
TAACACTTCCTTATCAAGATAGTCGGTAAATTGTCTTTTTGCAGCAACTATTATTATATCTCCTTTTGGCTCCTCCTTCATCTTCCAAAACTTACTCCAAATCCTTCACAGTTCACTCTGCTAGGCTGTGGAATCGGTTACCGACCTCCATCAGGCAGTCTGCCTCCGTGGCGTCGTTCAGGGAGGGCTTGAGAAAGATGTGGCTCACACCATCTCCTTAGATATTGTATGTGTGTACTCTTATTGTACTTTGTATGTATGCATGTATGTAATGATATCTAGTAGTTTTTTTATGAATTGTTTGTTGTATTTTGAGGTGTACGGTCTATCGTGGCTTTCACATGGATATTTTACATTCACTCTATGTCAGTCCCTCGCTTAATGCTCCTCTCATTTACTCAAAGGTTAACGTAAAGATCCCTTATAGGGATAAGTTCGCCTTTGTGCATATATTTTATATCTTTTTGTGATTTGTCTCTGTTTCTTAAATATAAAACATAAATGTATTAAACTACAACTAAAACAAATCTAAAAGCGTACTCCCTAAATCGCTTTTTCAATTGAGTATCTACTGGAAAATTTCCTAGCAATATTCAGCCAAACTTAATCGATCATCGATCAAGGCTCGAGGTACATCACTAGCCGTTCCAGGCAGTCATTAGACCGAGCTTTGTACAACACTAAACCTACATCACGAGCAAGAGTACAGATAGCATGTTCAATAAAGATACAAGATATTACAAGTCCTTGTATAAGTTTCCTGAGGTCATATGAGGTATATTTCATGTAATCCTGGGAGCAAAGAAGAAACATAGAATGTACAGCTGCTTCTCTCCTGCGCAGATAGTGAATTTAAATAGCGCCTCCAAACTCACGCCGAGAACCCCCGAGAACACCCGAGAAGCGTGAATGTGATCGCTTTCTCGCCGTCTCGTTCTCGCGCTCGCCGGTTCTCCGATACCGATTTTTGCCCGCTTCAATGGGTTTCTCGGGGTTTCTATGAGAAGGTCGCATGAGCATGCCTTCTCGGTTCTCGCGTAATTTCTCGGCAAGACTTCTCGGCGAGACTTCTCGCGTGAGTCTGTAGCCGCTATTAGGAGTCATGTCATAGGCGGCTAGCGACCTGTCACTATTTTGATTCCCCTTTTCACCTATGCGCTCAAAATTATGCTTAGCGTGGTCTTTGGGTCATGTTACTCCAGATTCTGTCTATCCCGTAGGGAATAAACACGTATGTATGCGTAAAAACCTTGACTGTATTTAAATAGTAGAATATGCAACTGATTCGGCATTATCTAGGCATGGGCTACAGGGCCCAACCGCTTTAATGAGTCCTCGCCCGCGCGGCAGGGGCGCGGGTAGGCGACAAAGCTTACTTACTTACGGACTTCCCCCCCCCCCGGACCTCAGTCCCCTTTGTCGTCCTACCCCGCGCTCCTTAAGCGGTCGGACTATAGCTTAAAGATACCCACATACATGACATGATCCATGAAATGTTCGTAGTCAATGAAATCAGCGTAAGTGATATTAAATCGGCGCCTGCGCTGCTGTCGGTGGGGGGCGGGGCGCGCTGCGCCCGCGCCGCACGGAACCAACATTAGCAAATATTTAAACTTATCGCCAATTTGAGAAAAAACGGCCAAGTGCGAGACTGACACGCTGTAGCTCCGTAATTAACAATAATACCTATATCCAAATTGATCGCTCTGTAGCGATAAGGCCGCCTTTTGTAATATTCTGTATACCTTTTTTCTGTTTTGATCAATAAAGAGTTATTGTATTGTATTCATCGTAAGTAACCACGATATGAATTTGAATGAAAGATCGGTCATTTCATATTAACTATAGCTGTTGCCGCGACGAATGAAAAGATTATAACACACACAAATAATGTGGTTTTATATTGTTCAAAATCGGTACAGTTCACAAAACAAACTACCTCTCTTAATAATATTAGTAACTAGCTGTTGCCCGCAACGTCGTCTACATAGAATTCGTTTATCGCTATCTCGCAGGAATTACGCAATTTTCCGGGTTAAAAGTAGCCTGTGTCATTCCAGAGTATAATCTATCTGTGTTCCAAATTTCATCCAGATCTGTCCAGCCGTTCTGGCGTGAAAGAGTAACAAACATCTATCCATACTTACAAACTTTCGCGTTTAGTGGGATAGATAAATAAAACAATTGTGAAGCTAAATTTTCGAACTGCTCGCTTAGTTCCAAAATCAAAACGCATTCCAAAAACAAAAGCAGTCGCAAAATCGAAACAACAATCGTATTACTTAAATTCATAAGACGTGTTCGCGAAAATAAAGGCATGCGCATATAATTGGGGCCGAACAAATTTCCATTGATATTTCTCGTTTCGTGATGGGAAAAAAATATAAAATCGCTGTCGATCGATGTACACATCGATATTCAAGTCGGGGGAACGGTGTTGCCGCGATAAAACTGCGCTCGCCGTGGACTCTGTGGGGATGACTATAAGTTCCAATATCGATGGTTTTAGTCTTCAAATTTACGATTGTAAAATAATAATGGCCCACTTACGGGCGCCGCAAATTGTCTGGAATTGCATCGACTTAAACAAGGTGTCAATTTGGTAGAGTTATGAAAGTTTGGTTTTCTCGGAACTATTTGTTTTTAAGTTTGAAGGCGAGGTGTGGGCGTCGGGATGGTTTATTGAATTCGCATTGGCTGTGATTGTGTTTATAATAAAGTTAAAAGTAACCGGCTTTAACGGTTGGCCATAACCATACGAATATTACAAACTAGCTGTTGCCCGCGACTTCGTCTGCATAGAAAGAAAGAAGACATTTATTCCTTTTTGCAAGACACACAAATATAAGATAAAATACACAATTTTATAGAAAATAAACAAGGTAAAACAAAAAAAATATAGACATGAATAATAGAATTCGTTTATCGCTTATCGGCTTATGTTATTCCAGACTATAATCTATCATGTTCCAATTTCATCCAGATCTGACCAGCCGTTCTGGCGTGATAGAGTAACAAGCATCCATCCATCCATACTTACAAACTTTCGCGTTTATAATATTAGTAGGTAGGATAAAAAAAATCTGTCTCTCTCTGTTAGCTACCTTTTCACTGCAAAACCTTTTAGAATGCTATAAGGTATGTCCAGCTGTCTCGCTCTTTCTTATGGGTTTGATACTTGAATCGGCCGAGTAAGTGAGACAGAAAGACAATCCCCAATGCCATTCTAAGAACTGTAGATGAATTAATTACTATCTTCTTCCCGCGACTTCGTCCGCGCGACTTAAGAACTGATGTTGATGGTACATTCTGCAATAATTATATGCGTTGCGACGCTAGGCAGCTACGACCTGTGTCATGTTTGGCGCTATCCCTATGTTATAATCTAGGGTACCAGCTATCTTCGTCTTAAATTATATCAAGATCCGTCCAGTCGTTTCAGCGTGAAACACACATACACACTCACATCGTCACAAACTTTCCCATTTATAATATCAGTAGGATTCAAGAAGATAATTTGGACATTGAGGAATATATTTGAGATACTACTTTATGTCGCTGACAATTCCTATAGTTGTGCGACAGCCAGTTATTGTATAGTCTTCTTTTAACATGTGAGATTGGAATTTTAAATGATGCATTTATATAAAGCTACTAAAGTGAATTCCAATTCAGTGTTAGAATGGTTTCAATCTGTAATGACACTTATTTGAGAGCCAGATGTTGCCAGCTTTGTTCTTATCCCGTGGGAATTTTGTACTTTACCTGCATATAAAGCAGCCCCTGTTAATTAATTAGGAATGAGTTAGTCCGTGCTGAATAATAAGGCTAGTTTTCCATTATGTTGAATTCTTATAATTCAATTAATAGTAAAACTACTGAAATGCGCGAAACTGAGATCATAAATCGATTACAAAATGTATTGACAATAACTTTTTTATCGATATTTTATCATCGACCATTTCGCATCACTACAGCTCCGAACGAGATTTATATCATATCATTACGTATAAAATATTTCTTTTAAAGCTATAATTAGTTGTTATTAATATTATAAATAATATGCCCGGAGCAATGTTGATACAGGCTGACTTTAATCGAAAAAAAAAAAGTTTTTTCGACGCCTGGCGTGTTGTGGTGTATCTTTTACCGTGACGGATGATATTTAATAGGTTTGGCCTTTTTAATTATATCGATTAAGCGATTTCTTTAATCTTCCCCTCTTAGAGTAATTACTTGGAAACTGAATATAGTCATCCCAAAAGTAGGTACTGCGAAGTTTATTAAGTAAATTCATTACGCATAACTGTCAAATTTATAATACTGTTAATTTGACAAATTAAGGTTATTAATTCTTTGGTAAAAAATGGCGCTTAAATTCTTTCACGGCCAAGTGTTGATGATTGTCAACAGACAAGAGAGCATACAGACATAAATGTCGCGAATTCCTTAGTTTTCATACTTTTTATATTTTTTCTAATCTTTTTTTTTTTAAGTCTTGTCATTGCATATCAGTAAAGAAGCAGTTCAGTTTCCTGGTGTTCTTACTTGCCATCGATTAACCTTCATTTTCGCTACATTATCATACAGTCCTCATATCGTACGCTTCAATAATAACGAAGAGTTTCTGTAAATTATCAGTATTTACCTTTTTGGGTATGACACAACAAAACTTACAGCTATCCTCTCTAGAGACATAAACGTCCAAGTTTCCGCTTTGTATGGTGTTATTACCAATAATATAAAATAAATGACGAATTAAATCGCCTTAAAGCGAAAACCATCTGCTTTACACTCATTAAACCCTTCACCGAACATATTAAAAAAACTTACCCCGAAATCGTGAAAAATTACCTTTTATGTTAGTAATTTGCACACACTGGTAACACCGGCCCAAATTACCTCCCAAACAAACAACCTTTACCATTACACCACGCAATATTCAACTTTATTACCTACCAATAAACCCTACATGACGTGTGTGATGAAAATTGTAAAATTCAAAATTAACGTCCGCTTTTGTTAATTGATTTTCGTTTTTATTACCTGGTAATAAGGTGAGTTGTTGATGTTAGTTGGTTGGTTGGTTTACCATCGGCAAACATTACGTTAACGCGGTCATTATTGAATTTACTTTATATAATAATGGTTAATCGGTCGAAAGTATCGAGTGATGCTGCCTTGTTACTGAGCTAGGGCTGGGAAAATATCGATAAGTTGAAAGAGATGGGGTTTAATTTCGTTTTACCACTATCGACACTAGCATTGACATCAACCATAGTATTACATGTATTTTCCAAAATTTGTGTGCACGCGTCCATATTTAAAACATTTTAAAATCATGTAGTGACTACTAATTCATTATATTATAATATTTTTTGTTCTAAAGATCACCTGGTCGAAATTATTTAGTAGCGACAAGACCGCATAATGTTTAGCTATCTTCTTAATCATTTTCTTCATGTATGTTTTTTGATGCCTTAGCATATAAGAATCCTTATTCTTATCTTATCCATGCTCTTCCCTTGAAGAGTATTTTTTTATAATTTGCAGCGTTTATAGATTTAGATTTAGATTATTTATTCATTCAATAAAAATTACATAATATTGTTCATTGTCAATTTAGATTGAAATCGTTAAATATTATTTATACAAAAAGCTTCTTGAAAACTTCCGAATGATATTCAATGATAATGATGTATCAACATCATGGTCACTCTTTTCATTCATATGTTTCTTAGAATTATTGTGGAATCTTTTAGCAGGCATTAGAGTTATTTTAATTAGTGGATCACTTATTTCATGGTTTTCAGTGTGATTTTTTATACAATGTATCTCTCATGAGACGCCGTAAAGTTTGATATTAACCAATATATGGAGACATTAAAATTTCGTCAACAATTAGAAAGCCTGAAGAATATTTACTAGGATACTCCTGATTATTTTTACAACACAGTTTACAAGGTTTTTTTAAAATGCGCATCCGCAAACTGCCAACTGATTCAAACATATATTTTAGGCAATTTACAGGAAAGGCAATTTACGCCTCCTCCAACGCTTTGCTTACGGCGGTGAGGGAGTGGGACGCCAGCCCCCTTCATGAGCGCTGGAGGACATATCACAAGCCAATCGTCACGGGATAGGGGTAACCCGCGATGTTGGTTGGTGTATATACCTAGTGTAAAATAAGTTGATTTTAATTTTAATTTTGATTTGATTTAATTTAATTTAATTTGATTTAACTTGAGCTAATTTATTTACTGATTTATTTATTGATTTTAAAACATTTAATTTAATTTTTCACAATATTTTATTTTGTAAATTCTATTATGGATGCAAGTCTGGAATAAAAACATTTCATTTCATTTCATTCATTTCATATATATATATTTTTTATCGACAAATTCTATCGACTCTTGCCCACCCCGTAGCCTGCGGGCGCTGGGCGTGCCCTCACCATAATTTATACCCACATCTTTAAATAATCGCCCACTCCGGCGCAGGCTACACTGATCGCTATTTTAATTATTGATCTGCTGACGGTACAGAAATATGTATTTACATAAAATAAAGTGTGCGCCAGACGCTTAAACTGTCGAAGGGGTGATTGCTTTTTTATTTGAATGGTATTGTGATTAGTTTCAGAGACCAAGTAAAAAGTTCTTCCGTGCTGGTCTGGGAGTAAAGAAAAAACATAGAATGTACCAGTTGCTCCTCTTCCCGCACAGATGGTAAAAACCCATCGAGGACATAGGCGAAAATCTTAGGAATCATGTTATAGGCAATGCGGCAACCCATCACTATTTTAATTCCCCTTTCCACCTATACAACCACAATCACGCTAAACGAGGCATTTAGGTCTTGTTACCTTAGGCTCTGTCTACCCCGTAAAGGATAAATACGTGGCCAAGTAAAAAGTCAAGACGGAGTTCTGTAAAGTGAGGACGGCTTAAACTACGCCTTTGCATACACCCGACTTTGACCTTCGGATGGATTGCTAGTCGCATCGCCTATAACATGATTCCTGAGACTTTCGCCCATTCTCTCGATGGGCTTTTACCATCTGCACAGGAAGAGAAGCAACTGGTAAATTCTGTTTTTTCTTTACTGGCAGACCAGCATGGAAGAAATGTATGTATGAAGAGTGATGAACGTGGATGAAGCGAAAGAGATGTCAGGATCGTAGCAAGTGGAACAAAGTAGTCTCTGCCTACCCCTGTGTATAAAATAATACAATGTCACGCTCCTAACTAGAATAAGGTTCTACCATTTTATGTATGTATGTAAACTCTTTATTGCACATAAAAATTTAAAAATACAGAAATACAGAGAAAATAGTACAAAGGCGAACTTATCCCTAAGAAGGGATCTCTTCCAGCTATCCTGATAGAGAAAGGAATAGTTTTATTCCACCTTTGTATCACTCACATCTCTTTAAACGCGTTTAAACTCGCAAACAGCATTGCGAACTAAAAAACTGAAGCTAACAAAACTATTTACTCTTAAATAGACGTGCAGGACAAGGACGGCTAGAGTACTGGAAGTTGCTGCTGCAAATGGAGCTCTCTGATTGGCCGGCTGTCGATCCAGTTCAATACTTGCGCGTGATTGCACTTTATGTTGGCACAAATAATAATCTCACGAGTTCACAGATGGCGTGGGCGGAATAAAAGTATGCAAAAAGCAAAGAAAAAAAAAAGGAAAAGTGTCCATCGAGGGAATGGGCGAATGTCTTACGAATTGTGTTATAGGCGATACGGCTAGCAACCCATCACTATTTTGATTTCCCTTTCCACCTACACGCCCTTAATCATGCTAAACGTGGCCTTAAGGTTTTGTTACCTTAAGCTCTGTCTACCCCGTAAGGGATAAAAACGTGATTTGTGTATGTATGTGTATGTAATGTATGTATAATTTAAAAATCACACATACGTACATACATACCATCACGCCTCTTTCCCACAGAGGTAGTCAGAGACTGCTGTGTTCCACTTGCTACGATCCTGACATATTCTTTCGCTTCATCTACATTCATCAATCTCTTCATACATGTCGATTTCGGGTACTCCTGACCAGACCTTTTACCAAAACGTCTCCTATTTGGTCTCTGAACGTCCGTCTAGGCCTTCCCCTCCCAACGCAACCATTCCCACTCCCTACATAGATCTGTTGTGTTGTGCGTGTGTTAAAAATTCATTAACTGGATAAAAGCACGTACATATCAATATTCCCTTCCGTTATTCTATCATTACCAGAGATCGGACAAATTTGCGTCATTCCTCGCAATAATGTGGACATGACTCCAAAATTAATCAAATATGTCAAACTTTTTTGTCAGAAATAATAATCATATCTAGCAGGATCCTGATTTCTTTATTATTCAAAAAGATTTACGAGAACGACAACTGCCACTTTAATTAACATTTTGCTAATAATTTTATGCATGTGTAAATTTTTATCTCCGGGAGTTCAAATTTTATTTCGAGAAATTAATTAAATGATTAATTATTTGATTAATTTTTGAGTCATGTCCACATTATTGCGAGCAATGACGCAAATTTGTCCGATCTCTGATCATTACTTACGAGTATCATAATATCATAATCACGGATCCCAGAGGTTTATATACCCCATCATTATTTTATAGCAAGCCATATAGTAACACTATAATAGTTATATCAAGTCGTAAAAGTAACTGTAGACTAGAAAACATTAGTTTTACGGCTGGAGCTTCATTATGTGAAGTTAATTAGGTGATTAGCGGGTTAACATTTTGGTTACGGCTGCAGTTTTATAATTAATCGCACCTTGTGGTAATTAAGGGACATACAAAAATATACTACAAAAAAGACTATATGTAAGTGCGAGTCGGTTTACCTCCGCGTGTGAAGAGCTGCGGTTCGTTTTTGGATCCGTCCGACGGGAAGAGCAGTGATTGGTGCGGTGCACCCTGGGCATCAGCTAATGATTTCCTGGTTTCTGAGGGATATCATTGACCGTTGGCTAAGAGCCCGACATTTTTGTCACAAGATTTTTGAATACTGTATTTATTACTTTGACATTGGCGAAATCATCGCATCGATCGATGGGGCGACATTAAAAAAAAAGAAGAAGAAGAAGACTATAGGTATATATGTAGAAGGTGATCTCATTTTTATATAACATACCTACATACATAAATAAATCACGTCTTTATCCCTTTCCAAATATATAATAATGTAAAAAGTCGAGTGATGCTCGACATGTTTCGGACTATTTCGTAGTCCTTCTTCCTGGAGCGCTCGCCCCGGCGGCAGCGAAACGAACACTGCGACTGCGCGCCAGCGCTCTGTTCGCGCGGCTGCTCGACGCAACTGACAGCGGCGCACAACTACCCTCGTTTTCATCGTCATTTTTATTACTGTCAAATGAAATTATGATTAAGTCTCACGGTAGTTTCATGTTGAAAGATATTAGGAGTTTCAATTTTATGTGAAATAGGCCCAGCTCGGTTAACTACCCTATAGTCAAGGCTTTTTGACCAAAAACCCAGTCTGATCTCAATACAATAATCATTATAAATTATGGTATAATGATTTGCGTGTCCGGAACACCTTAATGTGTATACGATTCTCACGTTGCTAATAAAATAATATAGAGATTGCCTTTCGTATAATACTCAGATCGCGGCGTGTAATTAATTCATAAGGTTTGTACGTCACGCGAGACACGGCAGAGGAAGAGCTGAGAACGTTTAGAAATGACTTTTAACATATACATACTCATACCAGTGGCGTAACTGTAGGGCGGCAGGGGTGGCAAAATGCCAGGGGCCCCTAGCTCTATGGGGCCCCGAACTGGATTGGTTTAGAGCACAGAAGAGACGCTGAAGCACTTCTTTGTATTGAGGAAGGAGTGACGAATTTGCCACGGGCCCCAGACGTTATAGTTACGCCACTGACATATACATACACAAATCACGTCTTTATCCCGTTCGAATTAGACGGAGCTTAAGGTAACAAGGCCGACAGGCCACGTTTAGCAAGATTGTGGGCGTATGGGTGGAAAATGGAATCAAAATAGTGATGGGTTGCTAGCCGCATCGCCTATAACATGATTGCTATGATTTTCGCCCAACCCCTCAATGGGCTTTTACCATCTGCGCGGGAAGAGAAGCTACTGGTCATTCTGTTTTCTCTTTGCTACCAGACCAGCATGGAAGTGGCTTTTCAAAAAAATACAAAGGACTATTTCGCGTTTTCCAAAAAAAAGTCCTCATGATAGTTTTTTCCAAAATTTAAATATTTTTGGTTTTTCTTACTCAGAATCACTCTATCTATTCCCATACAAGAAAAAGTGTGTGCCAGATTTAACTATGGAATTCATTTTCCTGTTCGTCACGTTCCATACATACCTAGATTAACAAAAGTGACGAACTGGATTGGAAATTTTGGGACACATTTTTTCTTGTAAGGACATAGTTAAATTCTGTAAAATCTATTTAGTTAATCCAATTTCATCCATCCTCTACATGACCAAACCAACTTAGCATACTTTTCCATTTTACCTCAGCCATGTCTTTGCATTTTTAGCCTTACATTAATCACGCCACTAAACTGTTTGTGTATGAGAAAAAGAGATGAACAGAACATGTTTTCAATTGATATGAAAAGGATGAACTTAGAATTATTACGTCACAGCGGGGACTCTGCGCCCGCCTCTACCAATTCGTAACTCTTTGAAAAACTTGAACGACCACTTGAGTGTGTGCACGTCCATTGCTGGTTTTGTGTGGGATTTACAAAGTTAGTGTTAAGATAACGGGTAGTGGATTTGGAAATGTATATTAAGTTGTCTTCGATTTTAAGTTGGTTAGACCAGCTCGTTAAGCTTGGTATCTTTTAGTTTATTTTCATAACTACCCATATCTATCACTGTTAACGATGTTTATTCAAGCAGTTAAGATAGGGTGACCACGGGTCTTGAAATTATTGGATAAGTCAATAACAGAACCGCCTTGTAGTCTCTGGTTTACTATTAAGAAAAGTCTGTGTGTCTGTCCAATAGGTTTTTAATACTTTTTGACTAAAAGTGATATGCTGGCCTGGGAGCAAAGAAAGAACATACAATGCACCAGCTGTTTCTTTATATTTGTACAATAAAGCATTTACTTAATTACTTTTTACTTTATTAATTGTTTTATTTTAAGATTAGTTTTAGTTTAGTTTTTAATTTAATAATAATAATAATAATATATTTATTTATTTAGGCATTAATCCCATTACAAAATTTAATTACAATTACAATTATCAAAATTAGTTAATAGGTGAATTAAATTAAATTACATTACATTAAATTACATTAAATAAAATGGATTAGATTAACCTAAAAAAATTAAATTAAATAAACACAAAATATTATCAAACAAAATATTATTTTTCTAACACCTTAAAAGACGTCATGGCAAGGTGACATGAATCGTATACGTTCCTGACTCTGACTGTTCGTTAATAGTTTAATTTGTTTTCATTCCCCTTGTATATGAAATAAATAACCCGTTTTTGTTTTGGTAAATTTTAAATAGTGATGAACTCTCACTTACTTACAAAACAACAATACAGTAGCAGTCGGACGTGTCCTGCCGATCTAGATATAGTTGTTTCCTGTTCCTGTGTGTTGTTTGCTGTTGTTTTTAATGTCTGTGTTTTTTTTTGTGTCTTGCAAAAATGAATAAAATATGTAAGTAAGTAAGTAAGTAAGTAAATGCTTTATTGCACAAATATAGAGAAGTAGAGACAAATCACAAAAAAAGACCTTAAATATATGCACAAAGGCGAACTTATCCCTATAAGGGATCTCTACCAGTTAACCTTTGAGAAAGTGAGAGGAGCATATGTCTTCTTTCTTTCTGTGTCCTGCTTGGCCAGAAATGATGGCCACCCGACCGTAATAAGGCATAAGTTTAGTAGCTATTTGCTAGCCCGGTAATGACGCTGTAGGCACGGTAGCGTCCCGGGAATGAACTAGTGAGTAATGAACCATCGACTGACCCGGGCTCGGTGATTGCTTCTGACTTGTTATTATAAATTGTTTGGAAGGATTACATTTTTAATGTATTTAGTATATTTGCCCATGCTTTTTATCCGTAGACAAAATGGCGTAGCAATGTACCATGTTATTTGCGAAATTTTTAATGGAATATCCTCAGAATTGAAATTACACACACACAAATCAGGTCTTTAAATCCCTTATAGGGTAGACAGTGCCTAAAGTAGCGAGATCTAAAGGCCATGTTTAGGATGATTGCGGGCGTGTGGAAAGCAGAATCAAAATAGTGATATTGATAGACGCATCGCCTATAGAAGTCATGATTCCCATGCCCATTAGCTAGATGGGCTTTATACCATCTGCGCGGGACAAGAAGCAACTGGTAGGTACATTCTATGTTTTTCCTTCGCTCCCAGACCAGCATGGAAGTATTTGTTTCAACTGATTATTTAATGCAAACACAATGAACTCTTCCACGCTGGTCTGGGAGTAAAGAAAAAACATAGAATGTACCAGTTGTCTCTCTTCCCGCGCAGATGGTAAAAGCCCATCGAGGGATTGGGCGATAATCTTAGGGATCATGTTTTAGGCGATGTGGCTAGCAACCCATCATTGTTTTGATTCCTCTTTCCATCCATACGCCCACAATCATGCTAAACGTGGTCTTTAAGTCTTGTCACCTTAGGCTCTGTCTACCCCGTAAGGGATAAAGACGTGATATATGTATGTATGTAATTTTTGAAAGCACATGTGTGGACATACCTCTCGAAAGTAGGCATTTGCGAATAATACGAATAGATAAGAAGAAAATTATTTTATTTTATTATTCAAACCATTACAATATATAATACATGCAGATACTAAAACTCAAACTACTACTAATTATAAAACACATTGTCATCACTACATAGTATAAAATAAAGTCGCTTTCTCTGTCCCTATGTCCCTATGTATGCTTATATCTTCAAAACTACACAACGGATTTTGATGCGTTTTTTTTAATAGATAGAGTGATTCAAGAGGAAGGTTTTTATGTATAATTCTACGCAGACGAAGTCGCGGGCAGAAGCTAGTAAAGCTATAAATAAAAAAGTTGCCCTAAATCACTGCCCGGTGGCATGGTGCCCAGAAGGCCGCGTTGTATGGCAATGGCCCTTTGTAAAGTACAGCTAAATTAATCTGATCAACTAGTCAAATATCTGCCGTGCTGTGGTAGCCTAGTTTGACCTGTGGCCTCTCAAGCAGAGGGACGTCGGTTCGAATCCCGGGCTCGCACCTCTGAGTTTTTCAGAATTTATGTGCGATATTACCTTTACTTCAGCAATTCATTGGTGTGTGAAGTTCCCAATCCGCACTGGGCCCGCGTGGGCCCAAGCCCTCTCATACTGAGAGGAGGCCTGCGTCCAGCAATGGGACTTCAAAGAATTTATGCTGTAGCTTTGCAGCAACTGGAACTTAACAGAGAGTGATGAAACAGCCCTTACACTTTAAACTTAAATTTAACGTTCCCTCGTAAATATCAATCCTTGGAAAACTTCTCTTTAAAATCACATCTTTATTCGCACTAAAATTAACTACAACATATTCCCTAGTTCAGAACCAAACTATTGAAAGCAGAAACCTCCTTACGACCTTCTCACAATAAACGCTTCTACTGCCTCCATACCAAGTGCACTATTAGCTGGTTTGACAGGGTTCTGTAGGAATTCCTCGTTAAAATAGCTTTAAAAATAAACAAGCCGTAGACAAATGATTATTCCCCATCTAACATCTCAATCCTATTGTGCTGGGCGTAAATCGACCTTAACACCTGGTAATAAGAGCTGGGGAAGCAGGTACAGTTGACAAGCACAAATGGGAGGCAATGGTGGCAAATCATGATTATGTTATGAATGACTTTATTTATTGAAATTAAATGGTTAAAGGGTTTTCGTTTGCTATTTCTTAGTATTATTTTGCCCCGCGAATTTACCTTATCCCTACTCTGTCTGTCACGCTTTCACGCCTAAACCACGAAACGATTTCAATGAAATTTGGTACAGATAGTTTCTGTCCCGGGATATTCCAGGATGGTTTTTATCCTGGAATATGGCATAGTTCCCGGGGATAGCGATGCACTTCCATGCTGATCTGGGAGAGCACATCATAATTATGTGTAGGTATGTTATGTGTCAAAGAAAGTGACAACAAACAATCATTAAGTAAGGGAAATCAAAATAGTGATAGGCTGCTAGCCACCTCACCATGTTATAACATGATTTACCATCTGCGCGGGAAGAGAAGCAACTGGTACATTCTATGTTTGTTCTTTACTCCCAGACCAGCATGGAACACATCCATAATATCATATTAAATTATGACAATCGATAGGGAACCTACTCATTTCTTCTTTCTGTTGCAAAGGTTGCTTGGTAGAGATCGATCTGAAGCAATAACCCCGCTTGAAAAAGTATTTCTTTTGCTTTCGTCAAGAAAAAACTTTTCATTTTGTATCGGGTGCTCTCTACCGTTACCAGATAGCTTAACTTATATTAGTGAAAGATTCTTTGAATCTTTTTTTTAAGAGTATGGTCTGGATACTAGTCCTTTAAGCCAGTACTTAATTTGGCTTCACTTCATTTTCATTCAAATTTTAATCATGGTACTTTTGATGTATTTATATAACGCAACGTAACTGTTATTATTTGAATCAGTTCAGTAGTTCCTCAGATTAACCATACGAACGAACAAACAAAATTTATCGCTCCAAGCACCCCTTGTACCCGTAATAACGCATGAACATTAATTTCAAAAGAACTTATAACTACTTGAACGACAGGCAGAACCCAAAAAAAAACTAAAAAAACACACACAGACAAACATTTTTATACATCCTTTAATATACTTATCAAGACCAACACATTTGTAAAGAGGTAGCCATATTTGACGGTTCACACTTCGCCCGATAACTCCGCTGTGAAGTTAAGTCGTATCGTCTTTTTTACTCACGTTTTATTAGACAGAGATGCCACGATGTGATCGAGCGATTACGGCTGTGTCCAACGGCTTTGAATCATGGGTCACTTCAGTATGTCCGTAGTGGATAAAATACAGTAGGTGTAGTGCAGATTGGTTACTTACTTGACATGAAATGTATATTTTATAATTTTGTTTTTTTCTCTTCGACATTGGAGACATCTCCAATTAATTTATTTGACGGTGGAGGCGTTTTACACCTCCACTGATTTTTTGTTGTTTTGACTAGTAGAGATACATCTATACTATAGATTAATATAATTTAAAGCTCGGAGACCTTACATCCGTTTTACAAATGTATTGTACAGTGTGGGCAGGAGGGATCCTTTTCTATACCTAATTATGCTTACATAAGTCCCGTAAGGGATAAAGACGTGATTTGTGTATGTATGTGTATGTATGTACATACATAAATCACGTCTTTATCCCTTACGGGGTAGACAGAGCCTATGGTGACAAGACCTAAAGACCACGTTTAGCATGTAATTATGCTTAAGTGTCTGTTTAGCGTGGATGGCCGGTGATGATGCCAGTTATAGTTCTTAAGCTACTCTTACCTAGATTCAGGAGATACCTAGTTCTTCTGCGATGCCTTCCAGCATCATCGACTGTCTGCATCCTGAAGCTTGGCTCCATTCTTTGCTTCTTGCTCCTTCAATCTGTCGATTGTTCCCTTGGTGATATCTGAGATTGATTGGATTTCCCGTCTTTTTCTTACTGTTCGTGCTAGAAAGAGACGGTCTCGCGCTAGCCGGACTGGCCTGCTACGCATTGGTTTCACTGCGTCCGCGCAACGGGGGTCCATTGTACGGCGCTGATAAATGAATCTCGTTTGAGAATGTTTAATATTATAATTTGATATTTTAAAACGGATAAAGATATTAAAAGTCACGCTTTCGAGTGTTTATTTAGCGCGAGATATCTTGAATTATTGACTTGTTTTGTTTCTTTGTGTGGCGTGTGATTAGTTTTTTGAGAGCGTTGAACTTAAGAGCGCTCTTACAAGCTCTTGTTTTACTTACATACATACATACAGTCACGCCTCTTTCCCACAGGGGTAGGCAGAGACTACGTTGTTCCACTTGATACGATCCTGACATACTTCTTTCGCTTCAGCCACATTCATCAATCTCTTCATACATGCTGCTTTATCCAATACGGGGTAGACAGAGCCCAAGGTAACAGAACCTTAAGACCACGTTCAGCATGATTAAGGACGTATAGGTGGAAAATGGAATCAAAATTGTGATGGGTTGCATCGCTTGTAATATAATTCCTAAAATTGTCGCCCATTCCCTCGATGGGCTTTTACCATCTGCGCGAGAAGCGAGCAAATGGTACATTCTGTTTTTCTTTACTCCCAGACCAGCATGGAAGAGGTTTGGGAAGTCATCCTCATTATATTGTAGCGACCCTAGCGCCACCTAGTTGGCCTCTACATAACTACGACACACGAGTAGCTAGCGCCAGTTCTAATGACAGCTGTCACATCGTTCTACATGCCGCTAACGAAGTTTCTCAATGCGGCTGCATAAATACAACTCTCAACTCTCTTCCTTCGAACTTCGGTCCTCAGACATAACATTTGCCTGGAGAGAGATCTCTCTATTGTGGCACTCCCCACAATATCAAATCTTTTTTTCACGCAAAGCAACGACAGCTTTTAACGCCATGGGCCCTATTTTTGAAAGCACATTATATGAAAATACCATTCCAAAGTGGTGAAAAATTGTGCTGAATTTGAAATACGAGTAGCTTAGAAGACAATCACAGCTCTCATTAATCTTGTGAACTAGTCAAAAATTGATTAAAGCTGTAGTTTTGAAGATGTAAACAGATTTATACCACTATCATCTCACTCGTCCATCCCTAATATATTCTCCTTTCATCATACTCAAAGGTTGACTGGAAGAGATCCCTTAAAGGGATAAGTCCGCCTTTGTGCATGTATACAATACAATAAAAATACTCTTTATTGAACACCACAAATCAGTACAAAACAATGCAGAAATAAAGAACAAAGTAGACTTAGAAAATTAGAAGGCCATACAGCAGAAAAGGATTTGATCAGAAGCAAAAAGAAAATATAAGGTACTAAAGACAGGGAGTGGATTAAATTAGTGATAAATAGTGAGATTTGAGTTGGTTTTTAAAAATAGGTAGACTTTTAGCTCGTCGTAGATCTACAGGAAGGGAATTCCACAGACGGATAGAGGTCATAGTAAAGGAGTCGTGTATCTCAGTGTTTGTCTTGTTTATTTTTCACAATAAAGAGTTTACTTACTCACTTTCGAGTGGTATTTTAACACATGTGCTTTCAAAAATCAGGCCCCAGGCCATATCGGACCGTGTCCGAATCCGGCACATATATTTACGACGCCCTAAACCGACTATATTATGAACAAATAACAACAAAGTACAAATGTGTTTCGGATTAGTCGTAAACGTTGAGGAGTGGGTTTTACGATGCTGAAACAAGCGACGATCGCCGACGTCGCGCCTCGTCGCGGTGTCCCAAGTCTGCAAACGCCTCGAGGATGAAGTCACGATAAATAAACAACCAAAATCTTAGGAATCATGGTAAAGACAATGCGGATAGCAACCCATCACTATTTTGATTCCCCTTTCCACCCGTACGGCCACAATCATGCTATAAGCGTGGCCTTTGGGTCTTGTCACACTCTGTCAACCCCGTAAGGGAGATAGACGTGATTTGTGTATGCAGTGGAGTAACTATACCATCTGGGGCCCGTGGCAAATTCTTTTGATGGGGCCCTATCAATAAAAATCGCCCCGATGTACTTAGCTAGTTTCATTCTAATATTTTTGAGCTCGCGGCCTCTTGGGCCGGGGCCCTCTTGGGTCGGGGGCCCGTGGCATTTTGCCAGCCCTGCCACCCATTGTTACGCAACTGTGTGTATGTATGAGAGACACATTTTTTGCCACTGAGTATATTCTTTCGATACCTATCCTAAAGATATTCTGCTGGTTCTCAGTACATCACTATCCTCCCACGCTTGAAACTAAACACCCTTTATAAAGGATCGGACACCATTTTATATCTTTTTACCGATCGTTTAGCAAACTAAACAAAGCCTCGAAAATGTCCGTTTATATTTTTTGCGACGTAAATATTTTCCTCATGGCTTAATGACTCAACAGAATTATTTAGATCGCCGTTAAAATGTAGATGCGTCGGTTCGCCCTGTTTATTTTATGCGTGGGTTGGTACCTACCCCTGTGGGAAAGAGGCGTGACGGTATGTATGTATGTATGTATGTGGGTTTCAGGGCAGGGGTAACCCCCTAAACTGAACCTAAACTGAATCGCATTCAGACGTCACGGTAACCCGTGACGTCTGAATGCGATTCAGTTTAGGTTCGCTCGCTCTCAGATCCATACTAAAAATGACAGTTAAAACCTGAACTGAGTCGGATTTGAATCGCATTAAGACGTCATGGTAAGGCCCCTTTTCCGTTATTATATTATGGTGTCACAAACTGTTGCTTCTCTTCCATCGAGGTAATGTGCGAAAATCTAAGGAATCATGTTATAGGCGATGCGGCTAGCAACCCGTCACTAATTTGATTCCCCTTTCCACCTCTACGTCCACAATCATGCTAAACGTGGTCTTTAGGTCTTGTTACTGTCTACCCCGTAAGGGATAAAAACGTGATGTATGTATGTATTGAATTAGCAAAGAAAATCATGGTCGCGAGTGGTACAGTGGATTAGAAATTAATTTGTTCAGACACATCAATCAAAACAAATGACGCTTGGCGACAAATCGCATAGTAACAAGGTCACGTGACAGCTAGTAACGGTTAGAAAAATTCAAAGGCTACCCACCTGCTATGGGTGGTGTAGGTGCACGCGTCACGGAATGACGAGGATCCGGGTTCGATTCCCAGCCATAGCTTTACTTTTCGGATTTTCAGTGACATTTAGAAATTTAATTTGTTCGATAGACATAGAACCATTACCGCCTCTACGACTTGTCGTAATCAGACGTTCAAATAAGATCGTTAAGATCTCGCTCATCTCATTAAAGATTTAATGATTAACGACGCTGATCACGCCCGTAATGATGCCTAATGATTCCAGTTTGTTATAAACAAATCAGGCAACAGGAAGATCAAAGTCACATCAATGAGACTCTAACAGAAGTGCTTCAATGGTTTACTGCGAACAATCTACTACTAAACGCAGCTAAAACGAAATGCATAAAATTTTCGTTACCAAATGTACGACAGGTTGAAACAGCTATTTCCATAAACGGAGAGAAGCTGAACCTCGTTGATGACACCGTTTTTCTTGGTCTTACCCTGGATCGAAACTTACAGTGGAGCCCACATATCTCTGCTCTTGCTGGTAGATTGAGTTCTGCCGCCTATGCTGTACGAAGAATTAGACAATTCACCAACGTGGAAACTGCTCGACTGGTTTATTTCAGCTATTTTCATAGCATTTTGTCTTACGGCATTCTGATTTGGGGAAGAGCAGCTGACATTCAGAGTATCTTCATTTTACAGAAGAGGGCAGTTCGGTCCATCTACAATCTGAACTCCCGAGAGTCATTAAAAGAGCGCTTTAAAGAGATAGAAATTCTCACAGTAGCTTCGCAGTACATACACGATGTGATTATGTACACACACAGGAATTTCAATTCCTTTAAGAAAGTGTCGGACATCCATGATATCAACACTCGTAATAAACACAAGCTTCTCGTTCCTAAATTTCGTCTACGGAAAGTAAGTAAATCTTTCCTGGGAAATTGTGTCAGGTTCTACAACAAAGTGCCTGTAGATGCGTGGAAATTGTCATATGTGTTATTCAAGAAATACATAAAAAACACGCTCTTAAAGAAAGCATATTACACAGTCGATGAGTACATGTGTGATAATAACATGACATGGCCATCTTTGGAAAAATTACCGTAAGCATCCAGTGTTTTGTGAGTGATCCTGTAGTGCGTGTGTATGTGTGCGTGTGTGTGTGTGTATGAGTGTATGCGTGTAGTGTCGACTAGATACGGTCTCTGGCCCTGTTGCTACCGTCTGCTGTTGAGGTTAGCTGATCTTGATTAATTAAGATTCCAAATTGTATAGCTGTATTAATTAAAATTATTAATTAAGATAGGTATTATCAATATAAATATTGTACCTATTGTAATTGTTTATTTAAATATTTATTCTATTTTTCATAATGATTAATTTTTACAATGACATAAATATTGCTATGTCGTATGTGTATTAAACTAGGTATTAGGTAGGTATATTGTTAAGCTTATGGATTTCCGGTTTATTTCTTTTACTTTTTTTTCTTTTACTGTTTAGTTGCAGGCTAGCGACGTCGAAGTTCCTAAAACGTTCCCATAGTGTGCCTGTGGGGACGGAAGCGAGACATGCCCTCGGTACCGCTCTGCTTTCAGAGCAGGACATGAGTGCGTGAAAGCCAACATTAGGGGCGGCAGACGTAAGCTTGCCTTCGGAATCCAAAAGCTTATTGGTTACTTACTTGACATGAAATGTATATTTCATAATTTTGTTTTATATATAATTTTTTTTTTCCTGCGACATTGGAGACATCTCCAATTAGTTTATTTGACGGTGGAGGCGTTTTACACCTCCACTGAACTTACTATTTTTTTTTTTTTTTTTTTGTTTTTTATTTTTTTTTGACCAGTAGAGACTTTATACATCTCTACTATTTATAGATTAATATAATTTAAGGCTCGGGGACCTTATACATCCCTTATATAAATGTATTTAATGTAAGTAGAATTTAAGTATTCTTAGTTACTGTATTTTTATTTGAAAAAATGACTTTCTGCCAAGTTTCTTGCGGCGCATTCTTCTTGGCAATGATGGTCTTTCCGAATGTGCTGGTAGTTTCAAAAGACATGTAAAAGAGCCCTTAGCGGCCAATTTGCAAAATAAATTATCTTATCTTATCTTATCTAAATGATATTATTTTATACGTTGAACCGATTGGTTTGGGATGCGTGAGAAAACTAAATATACGTCTATAACGAGGCACTAAATGCACCATAATATTCTTTTTTTATATACCTACTCACTCGTAATTCCTTAATACACACACACACACACACACACACACAAATCACGTCTTCATCCCTTACGGGGTAGACAGAGCCTAAGGTAACAAGACCTACAGGCCACGTTTAGCAAGATTGTGAGCGTATAGGTGGAAAATGAAATCAAAATAGTGATGGGTTGCTAGCCTCATCGCCTATAACATGATTCCTAATATTTTCGCCTATTCCCTCGATGGGCTTTTACCATCCGCGCGGGTAGAGAAGCAACTGGTACATTCTATGTTTTATCCTACTAATATTATAAATGCAAAAGTTTGCGACGACTTAAGTGAGTGTGTATGTTTGTTCCATCTTCACGCTGAAACGACTGGATGGATTTGCATCAAATTTGGAACGAAGATAGCTGGTACCCTAAATTAAAACATAGGCTACTTTTTATCCCGGAAAATTGCATAGCTCCCGCGGGATATCGATAAACATGTCGCAGGTCGTAACTGCCAAATCACACCGTAAATAATTATTGCAGAATATACTATCAACATCAGCTTTAGCCTAATTCCACGCGAACGAAGTCGCGGGCAGAAGTTAGTGTTCAATAGATAGTTAGACAAACATACAATATGACGGGTATCTAGTAATTAATTTTAACTGAACCCAACCTGTAGCTAGCTCGAGTGCCTTCGCCCATTACGGCAGCATGACTTGCCGAAGTCTCGGGTTCGGCTCCCGGCCCTGTCCAAATGTTGGACGGGTTTGATTTATTAACTTAGAATTGTAGACCGATGTTGTGATATGCAGTAGCTGTTTCGGAGAATGTATAGTCATTGAGGTGTATTTTAAGATTTTTAGGGTTACCTACACACAAACATAAACTAATTTAGCCTCCGAAATATACTTATTTAATGTTCTTTACAAATCACGTCTTTATCCCTTACGGGGTAGACACACCCTAAGGTAAGACCTACAGTCCACGTTTAGCACGATAGTGGGGCTGGGTATAGATGGAAAATGGAATGGTATAGTAATGGGTTGCTAGCCGCATCGCCTTTAACATGATTCCTATGATTTTCGCCCATTCCCTCGATGGGCTTGTACCCGGGAAGAAACTGGTACATTCTATGTTTTTTCTTTGCTCCCAGACCAGCATGGAAGTATGGTCTTTAGATATTTAGATTTTGAAATCGCACCGCAGACTAATTCTTAACTAAATCCTAACATCTTACATACGTCATCTCATTCTTCAAATCGAATATTCGTCGTCTCACTCATAGTATCGTCCGTCACCTTCACCCCGCCTGCTATGGGTGGTGTAGGGGTATAGCACGCGTCACGGAATAACGAGGATCCGGGCTCGATTCCCGGCCATAGCTTTACCTTTCGGATTTTTTCTAGAAAAATCTTAATAGCGCCAAAGCGCCATTCAGAAAATTCATGTTAACATGTGAGCGCCATCTATCGGAAAACATCGGAACTAAAATACACTACAGGTTTCACAATGGGCACGCAATTTCAGCAAACAATGCCCTTTTCATTAGCATATACGTAGGTACCTAATATGTGTTTAGGTAAACATTGTCTCATCTTCCTTCAGCCAACTAGCAACGCCGCGGGAGATACAGTCTCATACCAACTTACCAACT
This sequence comes from Pandemis cinnamomeana, assembly GCA_932294345.1. Lineage (NCBI taxonomy): Eukaryota > Metazoa > Arthropoda > Insecta > Lepidoptera > Tortricidae > Pandemis > Pandemis cinnamomeana. Next base: position 1,780,970 of record OW028724.1, on the reverse strand, counting down.
CATATGCACTTGACAAGCACAAAAACAAACAAAATTGTAACTTGGTACATTTTAATACAGACTACATACCAGACAGTGGTTGCACACTAAGTTTGCGTTGTACCAAAATCACAAAGTTAATTTGTAGTTAAAGAAGTTAAAGTTGTAGCAAATGCGAACGTATGTCGTGTTAATAGAGACTGTGTAAGTTTAAAGTTGTGGTAAAGTGTTGGTCGCTGAGAGGGTTTCAATTATGCACGCGCTTGGTCGCTGCCACTCTCAGAGTGACAGCTTGGAATATGTTAATTAGGCGTTCAGATTTGTTTTGTATGATAGTACAGAACTGACCGTACATCCCATAATATTCTACCTTGTTAATACTACTAATACTATAAATGCGAAAGTATGTATGTTTGTTCCTTCTTCACGCTAAAACGATTAGACTAGTATCCTAAATTAAAACATATACTATTTTTTATCCTGGAAAATTGCATAGTTCCCGCAGGAAGACCATAAACATGTCAAAGGTCGTAGCTGCCTACGCAACGTAAATAATCATTGCATAATATACTATCAACATCAGTTCTTAAGTCTAATTCAACGTGGATGAAGTCGCGGGCAGAAGCTAGTTAAAGAGTAGAATAAGAATGAAAAAGGATCTAAAAATATCACTGTAACGCGGAGTGGCAAAGTAATGTCATCCATTTAATTATCCATGTACCCAACAATTATTTAATAAGATATCATCGAATAGCGTGGACCTTTGTTAACAAATAGCTTTGTAATGTTTGACATTTCACGTTCTATGGTAAATGATTGTTGCCATTTCCGACCGCTTGTAGCGCTGTCAATTTATCCGAAGTAAAACGTACACAAGAACACGTATTAGACATCTTTCGCGTCAAAGTAAAGTAACTGACCATAAAGATTTCACATCGTTCTTCCCGGTTAATTTCGGCTTCGTAAAGCGCTGTCTCGCTCTAACTTACGTGTCGCCAATTGTCTCTTTCCAAAGACCGAAGTGCAGTCTTTATGTTCGGGTGCACTAGGCTTTGGTATGTGTTATGTCTTGAAATAAAACCTTCCCAATTTATTAATGGTATTTTATTATACACAACAATTTACAGAACACTGTTTTAGACGCCATATTGGCTGAGAGAGAGGGACAAGCGTAGGTGGGAGCGGGACAGCGAATATAACGCTTTCTGTACACTATCACAGTATGTTTAGAGGCGACTGTACCAACAGTTGTTAGCCTCCCAATCCGTGCTTTATGATTGAGATGAAATAATTTAACGACTACATTACCCGAGGGGGCAATCAGATTGTTAATGTCGCGGCTAACAGCTCCATCCGCGAGTTAATTAGATATTTAACTACTATTAAACTTTAATGACGTTCACGGGTATAAAAAAGCTCACATCACACCAAAGCCTTAGGGTAATTTCCTGTCGCATCAGACGTCTCGAACGCGTTTGCGTTTCGTTACTTCTAAATATTTATTTATTCAACACAATACTTACTCGAAATCCTTCACAGTTCAGTCTGCTAGGCTGGAATCGGTTACCGACCTCCATCAGGCAGTCTGCCTCCGTGGCGTCGTATAGGGAGGGCTTGAGGAAGATATGGCTCACACCATCTCCTTAGATATTGTATGTGTGTACTCTTTCTTATTGTATTTTGTATGTATGCATATTTAGAAGCTTATTTTATGATTCGTTTATTGTATTTAGATATGTACGCTCTATTGTCGCTTTCACTATCAGGAATTTTAAACTCACACTTTTTCGGTCCCTCGTTTAACGCTCTCATCTACTCAAAGGTTAACTGGTAGAAATCCCTTATAGGGACAAGTTCTAGTGCGTATATTAATGTTTTTTTTTTGTGCATTGTATCTGTTTCTTTATATTTGTAAAATAAAGCATTTACTTACTTACTTACTTACCTACTTAAGAATGGAATACTCTTCTGTTCGTCTGTTTTTCCGGATAACTAAGGACTATTCAAATCCAGAGTGAATACTCATATTCATACTCATACTCGTTTATTCGTAATACTTATAGTTATAGTTAATAGGTTGTTACTGAGCCAGTGAGATACATCTTCGGTCTCATTTGCACATTTTCCTCATGGTAGCCCTGGTACTTGTATTAGTTTCCTCTCTTAATAGTTTCCTATATATAGCCTTTCCCCCTTATTCATAAACGCTCTATAGGCTTCTGCTAACTTAGCAATCGTTTGTCCTTATCTGTGAAAGGTAAATGTCAAAGTGACAGATGAGGACAAACGATTGCTAAGTTAGCAGAGGCCTACAGAGCGTTTATGAATAATGGAGGTTTAAATTTAACTTTGTAATTCTTTATACTTAAATATAATAACATATAAATTAATATAAATATTAGGGAACAATTCACACAAACTGACCTAGTTCCAAAGTAAGCGCTAGTAAGGCTTGTGTTATGGGTACTAGACAACGATATACATACTTATATACCTAGAGAAATACATACTTAAATAGATAGAAACATCCATGACTCAGGAACAAAATTCGTGCTCATCACACAAATATATGCCGTTTCCCAGGATTCGACCGAAACGAAATAAATTTATTTATAATATTTATTTATTGTTATTTATTTATTTATTACAATCGATATAGTTTATTCGAAGTCAAGCTTACCAAAACTATTAAAACTATCGATAAACCGTCGATACAGTATCTACACGATACAATACAATACAAATACTCTTTACTTAACACGATAAATCAGTACAAAACAATACAGAAACAAAGAATACGAAGAAACAATAGGCGGTCTTATCAATTAATAGCGATCTCTACCAGACAATCGATAAGAGAAAGAAATAACTCAGAGACAGTTTCAGTAGGTGGAAACAAATAGAGAGACGCAGGGATAATAAAAACACCAATACCAACAATACATGGCTAAATAAATCAAATAAAATAAACATAAATACACACCATACCTACCTCCACATAACATACGGGAGGGAAAAGACGTGATTTGTATTATGTATGTATAAGTATGTTATTATAACATTATTGTGTAATACTTAATATAAATTAGTGATAGTGGACTTGGGGCAGCATTACCACCTCTTGACGAAGTTCAACTTGATGCCTCCTTCAGGATACAGCACCAGACGGGTGGGTGAGAACTGGTAACGGCTTTTGGTGTTCCCTGATGCTTGAACCCGGTACCTGGTGAGGAGTTTGGTCACGCAAACCCTGGACTGGACTTGGGCGAACCGCATACCTGCAATAATTTTATATTTCATAGCCTTCCGTCCGCTGCTTCGCTCGCGATAAATTAATTTTCCCGTAGGAAAAGGTATTTTTTCGCGGTAAAAAGTAGACTATGTCACTCAGTGATAATGTAGCTTTCTAACGGCAAAAGAATTTTTGAAATCGGTCCAGTAGTTTCGGAGCCTATTCAATTCAAACAAACAAACAAACATTCAAATCTTTCTTCTTCATAATATTAGTATATGACGGAGCGGACGAGCGGGATCGGCGGAGAGCTTGGTTCATCATCGTCCGCCATCTTGGGTAGTGTGGGTGGTTTCTTTGAAATAAACTCGCAGATCGATCACAAACTACCCCTTTAATCAATTTACTTAGTAATTCACAAGAAATATGGTAACACTAATGCGATGTAAACGGATTGCGAGACGTGGAGAGTTCTGCGCTTGTGTCCGTTCAATCTGGCCGCTCAAGTTAGAATGCCCGTTTAAACCAAGCACAGACCAATCCCAAGTAATGACAGCTGTCAATGTCATAACTTGACGTTTCGCAAGGCGCCATAGATGCAAACAGGTGACAGCCACAGTTGACAGTTGACAGTTGACGTCTCGCACGCTCGAAGCGCCACCTCGCCGACACGGTCATCCTGCCGCATCACACGTCCTCGTGTGAGGTATCTGTGGACCAAGATAATACGCAAAGCAAAACATTTCCCACTCGGCTTCCTGACTACAAAGGACATCAGGAGTAATATCAATCGGGGAATTAAATTCACAAATTCTTACTGGAAAACAAACATCAGTCACATTCAATGGAAGTCATAAGTCCCGTAATAATGAAAAACAAACAACGTAAATCATAATCAGTAGTCAAACAAAACTCATAAATCCGTAAATCAAAACATCAATGATCACAAACAACTGATACGTTGTTGCCTCCAACCAGCAACCGTAATCCAAACAAGTGTGCAAGGCTCTAATCATTTATTTCCCACCTCCATCCGACAATTAATCCTCAAACCATGTATAAGCTGCCTCCATCCGGCAACTAATATCCAACACTCAACAACGCATGGACTACTTGGCTGGGGCCAGTATCCATGTCACACATAACACACAACAATCGCCTCCATCCGGCGATTTCAGCAACCGCATACACCCCCAAACCAAACGCACGCCACTCAACGCTGTGGCCGCACTGCGACGGGAAATCAAGCCCGAATTTACGCCTACGCCTACGAATGATTGAAGGTGTATTCAGTCTGAGCCAAGGACACCTACTATCAGTGAACAACATATCGGATTACGGAATGAGTCTTGTTTAGTAATCTTAATGAGAACTAACAGAAGGTCCAACCCCTTCATAATCACTTAAATTACCTTGGTTGTCATTTTCATTGTCAACGTCTAACTCCTTGTCGTTTAAGTGGTCATTTTCGGGCATCTTTCTTAGTCTGTCATGGGCATACTTGTATGTCCTCCTAGAATCTAACGCCTTTAACAAGTATCGATCACCATCTAACAACTCAATTACCTTAAACGGTCCCTTGTATTTCGGATCTAATTTCGTCTGGTTACGCTCCTCATTTTGTAACAAAACAAAGTCACCTACGGAAAATTTAACCAGCTTAGCTTTACCTAAGTCAAAACGTGCCTTGTCGTATTGAGCATTGGACTGAATACTCTCAGAAGCGTGGTCACGAATTTGGTCCAAATCAACTGGCTCCTCGTCAACCGCCGTTACCAGATCTAGTGGTCTCGCTACCTTACCTATGAGAAGTTCTAGGGGGCTTGATTCCGTAACGCGGTTATGAGTACAGTTAAGGGCTAGCTGCACATCGGGAAGGGCTTCTTGCCAAGACCTATCGCCTGACTCGACAGCCGTGAGCATGTTTTTCAAAGTGCTCATAACGCGTTCGACCTGTCCGTTGGCCCTACTACTACCCGTAGCAATCAGATGTAATTGTATGTTGGACCTATCACAGAACTCGCGAAATTCGCGGCTAGCAAAGCAGCGTCCTTGGTCCGCGATAATACGCGTAGGCACACCAAATAGGGAGATAGCTAATTTTATAGCTCGAATGCTGTTCTTAGAGTCGATATTGGGAGTATAGACAAGCAAGGAAAATTTGGTAAAAGCATCGATCAGAACAAAAACGTACTCTTTTTTATCATTCTTGCCGCTCAATTTGCCTGTAGCATCTACGTGCAGAGTATGCCACGGAATAGCAAGCTTAGGTATCGGGTGAAGCTCGGCTTGAACTCTACCTGTATGGGTTTTAGAAATTTTGCATGCGACACAGCTATCGACGAATTTACGGACATATTTGGCCATGTTTTCGAACCAATAGTGACTATAGAGTTTTCCCAGGGTTTTCTCCCAGCCCAAATGCATAAGGGACTCATGTGTGTTGTTAATAATAGACCATCTAAGTGATCTCGGCAAAATAGGCAAGCAACGTGTCCTTCCGTTGCGTTGGATCCTGAGGTGTAAGATACCGGAGCGAATCTCGTAAGTTTTAGCGATATCATCGGGAAGTCGGCTATCGTTAATATCAGAAATTAACTTAGGAAGTTCACTATCAAGCTGCTGTTCCGCGAGTAACCAATTATTGGTTAACTCGGTGACGTCAACACGTTTGGGCTCAATTTTCTTAATCGATTTTGGAATTGAGGGGGGCAGGGGGTTACGTGAAAAGTAATCTACATGACGCATACGTTCACCTGATCTATGTACGACGTCAAAGTCAAAAGATTGCAAAAACGCCCACCACCTATGTACTCGCGGTGCAAGATCGAGCTTTTTGCGCGATGATTGTAACGCATTACAATCGGCAACAACTACAAACTTACGGCCGTGTAGAAAGTGCCGGAAGTGCTTAACGGCATTTACAACAGCTAGTGTCTCAAGCTCATATGAATGATACTTGGACTCGGCCATCGTAGTGCGCTTACTATAATAAGCGACTGTCCTGAACTTGCCGTCTTTCTTTTGGAGCAGTATACCTCCGTACCCTAAGGAACTCGCATCTGTATGGAGCTCAATGGGAGAATCGGGGTCAAATATTGTCAAGACAGGCTCACTAGTGAGTAAAGAGATAACCTGCTGTCTTACGGCTTCATGTTCCGCCGTCCAGTTAAGTTTGCTCTTGGAAGACGAGGTCAGAGCGTACAAGGGTGCCATAATTTGGGAAAACTTGGGTACGAATTGCCGGAAATAGGATGCAAGCCCTATAAATTGACGCAATTGAGTAACCGTCTCTGGTGGTGGAAGAGCAGTCAATGCCAGAATTTTCTTGGGATTAGGTCTTATCTCTCCATTACTGATAACATATCCTAAGTACTCTACCTCTTGTTTCAAGAAAGAACACTTCTTAATGTTTAAAGAGAAACCTTTCTCTGTAAGAATCGAAAAAACAGTTGAAAGTCGCTCAAGAGCCTCTTCAGGGGTCGAGGACCACCACGTACGTGTTAGTAAGTTCACCCAGAGCCTGACTGACCGCTCGTTGGAAAACAGCCGGTGCGTTACGCAACCCGAAGGGCATAGCAACGTATTGTAACGTTGTGTTTTACGGTTCGCCATTAAATATTACAAATTTGGAGTTTTTATTAAAGCCTCGAATAGCTCCTGTCAAATGGTGATATGACAGTCGAAAAGTAAACAAACGTCAAAAATTAGTGACAGCTTGACAGGTCGTATTAGGGTTACCATTGAGAGTATAATCGCCTGTTTGGTGGGAGATAAATGGTTTGAATTTCAGGAATAAGAATTACTGAAACTATAGATAGAAATATAAACCATTTTGGAAAATTTAGAGATTTAATAATCGGATGGTCTGACATTTGTTCTTGAACTAGAAACAAGGGTTATTCTTTGTCATAACATAACCATGGTGGTTAGTTGCATCTTCTGATACTGGTATCACGGCTCAGGGCTTCAATTCCGCTGGTCATCGTAGCCCGTGGTACTCCCGAGCATCTTTGGGTTCGCCATTAAAAATGCCTGCTACTCGAAGAGAAGAGGAGATTAGTTGTGGCTTTTGGAGCCGACTGTGGTGGCTCAACAAGTGGAAGGAGCAGAGGAGTTTCAGCGGGTTGCGTCGGCGAAAGAGTAAGTTTTCTGGTTAAATCTTTTAACCTAAAATACTTCGTTATTCCTTGAACTGTGCCTAGCACCTTGACAGTGTTCTGACTGCTTGATTTATTTCCAGTTTGGTCTGCTGAAGCATCCTTCGGTTGGGGTGGGTGCGTTGGCTGAAGTCCTGCGGTAGCCGCGGCTTCGCTGGTAAGAGAACAGATTCATTCCGATCCTCCTTGTATTCTGCTTTGCGAGACAAGACACTAATGATACCAATTTATTTCTTTACAGACGTTGGGTTTTCTTTCCTTTATTTAATGTTTTTGCCTTTTTCCCGTGTTCGCTTCGGCGCTATTTAATTTCTCCAGTACCTCATTCATGAGTGCTTAATTTTGCTCCTTCCACTTCATCTCTCCTGTTTGGGGAATTTAATAATAACCGAAGCTTCCAACTTCTCCAATTTCCATACTTTAGAACTTCTAAGTTCCGACTTACAAGTTACATTCCCTCAAATTTCATTTATCTGCCTGTGTACCCTTCGCCTGAGTTTTACTCATAGTCCCAACTACCTTATGTAGTTGAAACTCCTTAGGATTATTTCTCGGTCCTTGGATTTGTTCTTTCCGTCATTTCAACAACCGGAAGGTTCCACGGACAACTGTGGCCTGATCGATCAGCATTCCGGACCATTCCACCTGCTGTGCAGCCCGTGATACGTGGCTGGCTCCTGGCGCTCCAGCACCATCTCCCTGGAAGAACTTGGCGGTAAATGCTTTGGAGTGAAGGTCGGTCAAACTTTAGTTGTTTAATTTTATTAGGGAAGTAGGATTTAGGTCGCGTTGATACACCTTTGTATCAACGTTAGCAAGTAGTTTCAAGTATACCTTTAATGTTGGCACAATAAACCCTTAGGGACTAATATTTAGAGTAGCCTTGGTGAGGCACAAGTCACATAAAAGAACTCTTGGTACGCCCAGTTCTAACGCTGAGCTTTGGTTGGAAATTTAGCCAATAAGTATTTCTATGTTAATTTAAACCTGAAATTGTGATCAAAGTGTTTCACCAAATAACTGATGTTATCTTAGGAAATAAAAACCAGTCTTAAGAAACTAACTCTTTCCTTTATCTCCTACATTTTGTTCCCTGGAATTGCAGACAAGCCTAGTTTTCATAGTCGGTTTGGCTAAGTTTATTGTTTTTTTTCTGACGCCCCCGCCGGTTGTAAATTTAGTCGGGCCAATTTGGTGGGGTGTGACAGTGGCGCCCACGTTTATTCAGGATTTTCAGGCCTTTTCTGCAATTTTAGGTCATTTTTTTGTGCCATCATCTTTAGGAATTATTTTTTAACACTTACATGATATTCCAAGCTAGAAACTCTGTTCCTGGTGTTTTGAACTCCTCTTTAAGCTTTGCCACAGTGCTTTTGTACATTTTGTAGTGTTTGTAATCACTTTTGAACACTAAATTGATAAGTTTTGTGAACTTGGGAAAATTCAGTGTAATAAAATTTAATTACAGGTAGTTGTCATTTTGGTCTTGTAGGAAGTTAAAAGTTTAACAACTAATTTTGCCTATTTTGCTTTTGTGTAAAGTTAATATTCTATTTAATTACATCAACAATAATTACAAATTTCATTAATTTCAAGATAGTTTGGTATTATTAACTTCAAATTGGTAAAAATTTTGGTTGCACAGTATACAACTGATAGTATAAAAATTTATTAGTACTTAGATCAATTGATAAGCTGAGTGTGACCAATTTCACAGCTGAAAATTAAGTGGCAGCTGAATTTTGTGTTGGAATTTCCAACAAGTTTCAACAAATAACTTTAATTTTTTCAATAATTTCATATAGTTTTTCCATAATAAGAAAACATTACCTGACTTTCAGTTGTGTTAAAAAACATTGTTATTAACTGTGTGTACTCAAACCTACATAATTAGATATTGTCTGAATTAACTACATTTGTGTCTGAAACAACATTTACATTCCATTCTAAAACTAGCACTTTACAGGTGACTTTGACATTCCTAGTTATAAGCATTCACAATTGTACACCAAGATTACACAAAAAGCTACAGTTAGTTAAGTTAACACTTAGTTACTGGCTGTGACCATCGGTATTTAATATTTAATATTTGTGTTCATGTCATAAAGGGTTTGAAAATAATTAAAAACACAGTGTATTTAAAACAATTGTAATTTAATTTGTGCCAAGTAAAGAGTTCACATACATAAAACATTGTACTTTTGCCATCACTAAAGGTTTAAATAATAATTTAAAATGGGGAGTACTTTGCAGTTTCACTCCTTATTGCGCGATGAGTTAGTTTATGAGGTAAAGATTCGATCAGAAACACCATTACAAACAGTTGAAGGGTTGAGGAAGCAGTTGAGAAATTTATTGCCAGAGTGTCCTCCGGAGGCTATTTTAGAAACTGATTTAGTTCCAGCCTCTGAACTTAAAACTATTTCAGAGAAATTGAATGAGCTGTCTGTTCTAGTGGAAAAGTTTGTTTCTACCAAGGATAGGTATTCAGGTAGCCGGTCAAGAGCTTTAGGTAGTCATCTGTTTCATAGGTTGATTCGAGTTGTTGTCGAAGACGACCCGGTGAAATTGTCAAAGAAGTCAGATCTTTCGAACAAGTTGGATGTGTTATTAGCCAAGATGGATACAGTGGGTCAATCTTCTTCAGGCGATGTAGAGAACCTTTTAGCAGCACAACCAGCAGTTTCACAGATTGTTTGTTCAGGTGACAGGAACATTGCGAAGTGGGGGTTGAAATTTAACGGCCGTACTGATCCTAGGTCTTTCTTGGAGCGTGTCGAGGAATTAAAGCTGGCTTTTGGTGTTAGTGATGTTGTTCTGTTTAATTCGGCAGCACAGTTGTTTGTCGAGGAAGCACTTCTTTGGTACAGAGGAAATAGGTGGCAGTTTTCTACTTGGAATGAATTATCAAGCACTTTGTTACTGGAATTTGATCCAGTAGATTATGATTATCGGTTGTTAGGCGAAATTAGGCAACGTACACAGGGTTTGGAGGAACCAATCCACATTTACTTTTCGGTCATGGCGTGTATGTTCGCACGGCTTAAATCCCCTTTGTCCGAGGAAACAAAACTGGAAATCCTCATGCATAACATTAGGCCGAGCTTATCTCAACACTTAGCATTGGTAAACATCGTGTCAATTACGGATTTGAAGGAAAAATGTCGTAAACTTGAAGCGGCAAGACAGCGAGCAGAATTTTTCTCAGAGCCAGGCAAATCAAGCTCACACACACTTAGCGCTGATTTTGCGTATAAAACCAGGTCCAAGCAGGCAAACACTGTAAGTTTTGTTAGTCAAAAAGGTCCCGCAACCTTTGATAGGGCAACGACACCAAAGACTTCATTTTCACACAAAGCTGGAGCGAATTTTCATTCCAGCGGAAAGTCTGCTCACAAACATACATCTTCAAGTGAGCTCATTTGTTATAAATGCGGCCGTGGTAACCATAATTTTAGGACATGCAGTGTTAAGCCGCCTAAAGAAAACATTCGTTGCTTTGGATGTAATAAAAGTGGGGTTATTAGGTCGAACTGTCAGAATTGTCAGCAGATGCGTTCCAATTCACGTTCAAAAAACTAGTTGCGCCGAACCGTAGCAGTATTTTCTTAGATAAATTAAGTGCCACAATAAAGAAAAATTGCAATTATGATACAATTGCTGCGGTTCTGTTTGCACCGAACGAAAATGATATTCGTCCGTACTTAAAGATAAAAGTATCTGATTTTGAGGTTTATGCGTTGGCCGACAGCGGCGCATCGCTATCGATACTTGGTAACGGCTCACATTTAGATTTTATTAAATTCGGTTTTCGAATGCATAACTCTGAGTCTTCTTCATGTAATGTTGCAAACGGCGTAGTAGTCCAGTCAATTGGGTGTATTTTTGTGCCCGTAACATTTAATAAAATTACACGTGTAATTAAGTTTTTTGTAATGCCTAACATCATTACAGACGTTATTTTAGGCGTCGATTTTTGGCATGCGTTTAGTTTAGCACCAGAAATATTTGAAAACATCTCATTTATGAAGCCTCCGGTTAAATATTTTGATGTATGTCACATAAACGGTTCAAAGCGAGTACATTCCATTCAGTCATTCGAGCATTTAACAATAGCGCAGCAAGAGCTTGCAAATGATGTAGTGGGGAAATTTAAGGACATTTCGTCGGATGTTAAAGGGTTAGGTAGGACGTCTTTAGTAGAACATGTCATAGACACAGGTGACGCACTACCTATTAAAACAAAGCAGTACCCACTCTCACCTGAAAAGAGAGCTATTTTGAGTTCCGAATTAGACCGAATGCTGGAATTAGACGTTGTTACTCCGTGTGAAAGCCCATGGAATAATCCGGCATTATTGGTTCAAAAGGCAAATGGGGACTGGCGATTCTGCTTGGATTGTAGAAAATTGAACGCGATATCGAAGGGGGACTCATATTCTATACCGTACATTCCACAAATACTGGATAGTTTGAAGGAGGCGAAATACCTGTCATCTATCGATTTGAGTTCATCTTTCTGGCAGATACCTTTAAGTGAGAGCTCGCAGGAAAAAACCAGTTTTAATGTAATGGGTAGAGGAGTCTACAAGTTTAAAGTTATGCCCTTCGGATTGTGTGGTGCTCCTGCTAGGCAGCAGCGTCTTATGGACATGCTTATTGACCATAACATGACCAGCGATATTGAAAATGGTTTTGTTTTTTGCTATATAGACGATATTGTCATTTGTTCTGCCGATTTTCAGACCCATTTGGTCCTTTTAAATCGCGTTTTAGCGAAGCTTAGAATGGCAAATTTAACTATAAACCTGGCAAAGTCTAAGTTCTTTAGGAAGTCAATAAAGTATCTGGGGTACGTTGTAGATGAATTTGGGCTGCGTACAGACCCAGACAAGGTTTCAGCCATTTTAAATTTTCCAACTCCTTCAACTCCTCGCGAGGTTAAGATATTTTTGGGTACCTGCTCGTGGTATCGCCGGTTTATTAGGAATTTTTCAACCATAGCGGCGCCCCTGAATGTCTTAACGTCGAAAGGAAAGAAAGCGCCTATTTTCCGATGGTCTGAGGAGGCCGAGCACGCCTTCAACGCCTTGAAGAACGCACTAGTGTCGGCGCCAATATTAGCGGTTCCAGATTTTGGTAAAACTTTCGCGGTGCACGCAGATGCGTCTTCCTATGGTATTGGTGGAATGCTTTCTCAGACTTTTGATGGACAAGAGCATCCCATTGCGTATGTAAGTCGTTCTTTAAACAAGAGTGAACGCAACTACAGTGCTACGGAACGGGAGGCTCTTGCTGTTCTTTTTTCGGTGGAAAAATTTCAGGCTTACTTAGGCTCGCGACGATTTAAAGTGATAACTGATCATTCGTCTCTCAAGTGGTTCATGCGGCTGGAGAATCCATCGGGTAGATTGGCACGTTGGGGTTGCAGACTGTCTCAATTTAATTTTGATATTGAGCACAGGAAGGGCACCGACAATGTCGTCCCCGATGCCTTGTCCAGGCTTATGAAGGTGGACGCAGTGAATGGCGGAAGCGTTGACGCTGTGAGTGACGAATGGTATGAAAAAACGTTAAGTGGATGTAGGTCTTTTCCCGCAAATTTTCCAAATTTTTGTATTCGGGAGGGAAAATTATTTAGGCTAAGCAAAGCCAAATACAGCCTGTTACGAGAGTTTGATTGGAAGGAAGTCGTGCGTAAAGGTGAGCGTAAACAAGTGCTGGAGGCGAACCATTGCGAACCAACCGCAGCTCATTTCGGTGTATTTAAGACACATAGGCGGTTGTCGTTGACATACTATTGGCCTGGAATGTTTAAGGATGTAGTGGAATTTGTGAAGGCTTGCGACGTTTGTGCAGCGTATAAACATTCACAAAAACTCACTCCGGGGTTAATGGGACAGCCAAAAGTATGCCAACGACCTATGCAAGTGCTTAGCATTGATTTAGTCGGTCCTCTTCCGCGGTCTCGTGCTGGGTATACCTTTCTTTTCGTGGTTACATGCTGTTTCTCAAAATTTACATTGCTTTTTCCGCTACGACGCGCAACTAGTGCGCTAGTGGCGAAACATTTCGAACACCATGTCATTTTGGAGCATGGGGTGCCTGAAACCGTGATTACTGACAATGGAGTTCAGTTCACGGGATCGGAATTTAAGCAGTTAATGAGACGGTATAATGTGCCAAAGGTTTTTTATGGTCCTAGATACACAGCACAAGTAAATTTGGTAGAACGCTACAACAAAACTTTAATGACGGCCGTAGCATCGTATGTAGAGGAGAATCACCGGACATGGGACGAAAAACTGCATCAAATTCGGTTTGCAATCAACAGTGCTGTAAATGAGTCCACGGGATTTTCTCCGTTCTTTTTGGTACATGCTAGGGAACCGGTTATAAATGGCGCGTTCTACAAGGATGTCGATCAGGATTATACACCAGCAATGCCCAGAGAGGAATATGCGGGCGAATTTGGTTGCTTGAGAGAGATTTTCCAACAGGTTAGGTCACGTTTATTAAAAGCACATGAAACTAATTCCAGACACTACAATTTAAGGCGTCGTCCGGCGAAATTTGCCGTTGGTGACATAGTGTGGAAACGTTCATATGTTCAGAGCGATGCTCAAAAATTTAAAATGGCGAAACTCGCGCCAAAATACGAGAAATGTAGGGTTAAGGAGGTGTTGTCTCCGCTAGTCTACGTACTAGAAAGGATGGATGGTCATCCTATAGGGTCGTGGCACATTAAAGACCTAAAAGTGTAGGTTACGTAGGTTGGCTGATGAACAATGGACGTGCGGCCCGCACGTCGTGCACTGCTCGCCGCACCACCATTGTTGATCATGCATTAGAGCTGCGTGACATAACACTTAGGCAAGGTTGTTTAGCAACAGTGTTAAGTATTGCAAAGTCATATTTAATCACAAACTGCAAGGCACGGGGTGTACAGATCACACTGCTACATCACTAAAAATTGTTAGACGAAGCATGAGTATATTAAAAAGGGGATGAATGATTGGTGCGATGCAACCTTAACCTATTAACAGCAGGGTTTAGTCTTTTAATGTGAGACATATTTAAAAAATATATTTATGTGTATAGCTTTTGTGGAACTGTGTTTTCGGTCCACGAGCTAAATTGCGCTGGTGTAGTGCGTGTCATATTATTTTTGTTGATGCAGAGGAACCAGATTTTGTTTCCTTGGACATTGGTTGGTGGCCATGTCATGAACGAGAAGTTTAAGTTGTTGGAATAATTCGGAGGGAAGGCAGTCATTTTGACAGTCAGATATGTGAGTTCTGGAAGTTTATTAAATTAAACTACAGAAAAAAATTTATTTTTTCAAATTTCAATTTTATTTGCCCGGTCTAGGAGAGTTTTATTTAGGTATGCTGAACATCTGTCCTGGCGGTTGGATTAACTTTTTCAACACAGCTTATGTTGTGTTGGGAAAGTTAAGGTTGGTTTGATACAAATTGAGTTGGATTTAATTTTCTTTTTACCTTTAACTTACACTTTTGGTATAGGGTGTATTTCAAATATCCAGTTAGTCTTGGATGTGTTTTTTTTTATTTTTTTGTTAGGTGGTTGTTGTTGTGGGCTCGGTTGGGGCGAATAATTGTTTTGCATAAATCGGGGAATATGAATTTGGCATTAGGGTCGAAATTAATAGATAGAGTTTTCAGGGATAAGATCGCTTCAGCTGAGTTCACAACAAGGCATTTGGTGATGGGTATTGGTTATATTTTTTTTGTAATGCGTTAAAGATTTTTTTTCTTTTCTTGACTGGTTGGTTTGAGGAATCGCTGAGGGCAGCGAGCGGTCCACCTGTGGTGAACCTTTTCATCGGGGAGGGGGGTATTGTAACGTTGTGTTTTACGGTTCGCCATTAAATATTACAAATTTGGAGTTTTTATTAAAGCCTCGAATAGCTCCTGTCAAATGGTGATATGACAGTCGAAAAGTAAACAAACGTCAAAAATTAGTGACAGCTTGACAGGTCGTATTAGGGTTACCATTGAGAGTATAATCGCCTGTTTGGTGGGAGATAAATGGTTTGAATTTCAGGAATAAGAATTACTGAAACTATAGATAGAAATATAAACCATTTTGGAAAATTTAGAGATTTAATAATCGGATGGTCTGACATTTGTTCTTGAACTAGAAACAAGGGTTATTCTTTGTCATAACATAACCATGGTGGTTAGTTGCATCTTCTGATACTGGTATCACGGCTCAGGGCTTCAATTCCGCTGGTCATCGTAGCCCGTGGTACTCCCGAGCATCTTTGGGTTCGCCATTAAAAATGCCTGCTACTCGAAGAGAAGAGGAGATTAGTTGTGGCTTTTGGAGCCGACTGTGGTGGCTCAACAAGTGGAAGGAGCAGAGGAGTTTCAGCGGGTTGCGTCGGCGAAAGAGTAAGTTTTCTGGTTAAATCTTTTAACCTAAAATACTTCGTTATTCCTTGAACTGTGCCTAGCACCTTGACAGTGTTCTGACTGCTTGATTTATTTCCAGTTTGGTCTGCTGAAGCATCCTTCGGTTGGGGTGGGTGCGTTGGCTGAAGTCCTGCGGTAGCCGCGGCTTCGCTGGTAAGAGAACAGATTCATTCCGATCCTCCTTGTATTCTGCTTTGCGAGACAAGACACTAATGATACCAATTTATTTCTTTACAGACGTTGGGTTTTCTTTCCTTTATTTAATGTTTTTGCCTTTTTCCCGTGTTCGCTTCGGCGCTATTTAATTTCTCCAGTACCTCATTCATGAGTGCTTAATTTTGCTCCTTCCACTTCATCTCTCCTGTTTGGGGAATTTAATAATAACCGAAGCTTCCAACTTCTCCAATTTCCATACTTTAGAACTTCTAAGTTCCGACTTACAAGTTACATTCCCTCAAATTTCATTTATCTGCCTGTGTACCCTTCGCCTGAGTTTTACTCATAGTCCCAACTACCTTATGTAGTTGAAACTCCTTAGGATTATTTCTCGGTCCTTGGATTTGTTCTTTCCGTCATTTCAACAACCGGAAGGTTCCACGGACAACTGTGGCCTGATCGATCAGCATTCCGGACCATTCCACCTGCTGTGCAGCCCGTGATACGTGGCTGGCTCCTGGCGCTCCAGCACCATCTCCCTGGAAGAACTTGGCGGTAAATGCTTTGGAGTGAAGGTCGGTCAAACTTTAGTTGTTTAATTTTATTAGGGAAGTAGGATTTAGGTCGCGTTGATACACCTTTGTATCAACGTTAGCAAGTAGTTTCAAGTATACCTTTAATGTTGGCACAATAAACCCTTAGGGACTAATATTTAGAGTAGCCTTGGTGAGGCACAAGTCACATAAAAGAACTCTTGGTACGCCCAGTTCTAACGCTGAGCTTTGGTTGGAAATTTAGCCAATAAGTATTTCTATGTTAATTTAAACCTGAAATTGTGATCAAAGTGTTTCACCAAATAACTGATGTTATCTTAGGAAATAAAAACCAGTCTTAAGAAACTAACTCTTTCCTTTATCTCCTACATTTTGTTCCCTGGAATTGCAGACAAGCCTAGTTTTCATAGTCGGTTTGGCTAAGTTTATTGTTTTTTTTCTGACGCCCCCGCCGGTTGTAAATTTAGTCGGGCCAATTTGGTGGGGTGTGACAGTATTCAAATTGACCCTCAGGGGTTACAAAAGCAGTTCGCTCAATCGAGTCGGGGTGAACAGGGATCTGGTGGAACCCTGAAGCCATGTCCAGAGTGGTGAAGTAACGGCCACTGTGCAAACGAGCTATCTGGTCAGAAATCAAGGGCAGAGGAAACCTATCAGGAACGGTGACGAACTGGGGCGAACTACACCTGCCTGCATAAGGTCATCAACACGTTCGCGTACCACACGCCGTTCTTCAGTCGATAGCCGATAGGGGCGACGACAAACAGTCTTATTTTGGTCCCTAAGCTTAATCTGCATAGGTTCAGTCAGAGCGCGGTGGTCAGGAATACCGGAAGTAAAGTGATGTTTAAATTTGTCTAAAATAGCATCAAGTTGGGGTCTAAAATTGGAGGAAACATCCGTGTCTATCTGAACCAAATCAGTATCCGAAAAGCCTTGAACTTGACAGGAATCAATAACATTCACTTTCGCAAACTCTAATTTACTCAATGTCATGTGGACGGCTAACCCTTGACTAAGGATCTCCCGCCCTATCATAATGTCATAACGTTAGTATCGGTCTGGTAAAACATGAAAAAGAACCTCTACACACATGCCGTCTATAGTAACGGTAGTCAAAATCTGTACAGTACTGACAACTCTCGCCAAACCTATACCCGTCATGGTAACAGAGTTACGAGTATACAATCGTTTGCCCTTAAACTTGTTACAAATCGTCTCTTTCATCAAGGAACACTCAGCACCCGAATCGCAATAAAACGAAAACTCCTCACCTGAGTGTCTCATTGTACCACGCGGAGCAGTGACGTCACACACGTCGACTCTCTCCTCGGCAGATGTCTGGGCTGCACCACCGGTTCCCTTGTCGCTCGGCTTCGTGCAGTTCTTCGCGTAGTGTCCGATGCCACGGCAGTTGAAGCAGACGACGCCTGGCTTCGCTGGAGGTAGTTGAGGTCGCGGATCCCTTGACGTGGTAGAAAGCGGCGTCGACTTGCACTGGGATGCTTTATGTCCGGGTTTTCCACAGTTAAAGCATTTTCCCAGGCTGGGTGTGGTTGAAGGCTTGAATCGCTTAGCATCAGGCCCATCACGTTCACTCACTTTCCTCTTTAAGAACGATACCGCAGACAGTTCTTGTTGAAGCTTCGCTCTTGACGACACCTCGGTGGTAAAAGACAAGCGTTGCACACGTGGTTCAATTTGTGCGAGGTGTGCGAGGTGTGCGAGGATGGTGGATACCACTACCTCTTCGGTAGACATATCCTTCCATCGCAACATAAGCGACGTATACATCGTAGCGGCATAGGAAGTTAACGACTCGCCTTCCTTTGGTCGATTATTGTTCAAGTTGATGAGAAACGCAGCAGCAGTATCACGGCAGTCATATCTCGCATTGAACAGGGATTTCAAATCGGTCCATGTAATGCCCGGGAACGTAATTTGCGAAAACCATGTAGACGACTGGCCCTTCAGTGCCTTACTCAGAGCGATAACAAGCGCTGCGCCTTCTAACGGTTTTTCCGCAATACAAAGATCAGCCGTGTTTAACCATGCGCGCGGATCGCAATGTTTATGTGGCTCAAATTCGGGTAACTGAATACGATTTGGTTGCGGTACCTTCATAGCCTCGATGATCGCCAAAAAGTTCCGATTTTGTTGCTCCAACAGATTGCGCCACATGTCGTCGTTGTTCCCAAGTGGGAGATGGCGAGCAGATCCCACTTCTGATGACGGAGCGGACGAGCGGGATCGGCGGAGAGCTTGGTTCATCATCGTCCGCCATCTTGGGTAGTGTGGGTGGTTTCTTTGAAATAAACTCGCAGATCGATCACAAACTACCCCTTTAATCAATTTACTTAGTAATTCACAAGAAATATGGTAACACTAATGCGATGTAAACGGATTGCGAGACGTGGAGAGTTCTGCGCTTGTGTCCGTTCAATCTGGCCGCTCAAGTTAGAATGCCCGTTTAAACCAAGCACAGACCAATCCCAAGTAATGACAGCTGTCAATGTCATAACTTGACGTTTCGCAAGGCGCCATAGATGCAAACAGGTGACAGCCACAGTTGACAGTTGACAGTTGACGTCTCGCACGCTCGAAGCGCCACCTCGCCGACATATAGATTATAGGAATTCCATGTTCATCCACCAACGAGATGGACCGATGACCTGAGAGGTTACCATGACGTCTTAATGCGATTCAATTCCGACTCTGTTTAGGTTCGCTCGCTGTCAGATCCATACTAAAAATGATAATTCCACCCCGGTATTGGATTGTGCCGCGGTGATAAAACCCGACCTGATAAATACCGGCCGGCATATTTTATTGAATCAGGCGTTACTTTGCGGAGGTCCATTGCAATGAACAAAAAAATTACCTTGCTACTCCGCTACTCACGTGCAAGATAACCAAGCACGTGTGAAATATCCCTCCACTACTGGCAATAAAACATATAAATCCCACAAACTTAATTATCCCTTACACCACACAAACACTGACGCGTTTCGATCCCTCTACAGGATCATTATCAAAGTTTAATGAGCACAACTGTTACACACGCAAAGTGTTCTTGGCAATGAAGGTCTTTCCGAAAGCGCTGGTGGTTTAAAAAAGACACGGAAAGAACCCTTGCGGCCAATTTGCAAAATTAAATTTTGAATTTTGAATTTGGTTATTCGCACACATTACTCGGACATTTACTTAAGTTCACCCATAACTTCCATTGTGGCGATAAAAAGTGACAGACATGTTTTTTTATAATTCAAAAAAAAATAACAGAGTGTCTTTTGGCTAGTAAGATTGCACCGAAGAGTTTGTAATAAAATTTGCCTTTAAGCGACAGTAAAATTAAATCAGTAGGATTCATAATATACACCTTTGGTTAACTATTTTCGGACTAGCCTAGGTATATCTGTCTATTTTTTATGTTAATGAACAAAAATCCTTCACGGTACATTTTTATAGACGTCAGTGTCCTTATTAACATATTAATATATATAACAAGTGTCGACTACAGCTGTTCAAACTGGAGGATGTAAGAAGCAAATATTATTTCAAAATTTCTGTCGATGACGTCATTCATAAAAATTATGATGGTTCCAAAGATCTGATTGTTGGTATGATTTGCTTTTACGCATTCAATGGTTGATGTCGTTTTACTTGGTATTTGGGAGCAAAATAATAGGCACTGGTTTTCACTGGGACAAAAATCCTCTAGCTCCACATAGGACTCAGTGCATTTAAGTAGGAATCAAATTCACTCCACTATTATTCAGGTAATGTTTTAGTCTCGAAATAATAGTAGAATAACAATACTTACCAATACAATGCCTCGGTCCCAGGCCAAATGGCATATACGCACAAGAGTGCCTGTCGGCTACATTCCTGGGAGAGAATCTTTCAGGATCAAAAACATCTGGATGAGGGTAGTACGCTTCATCAAAATGGATTCCATGCACCGGAATCAAAACTGTCTGTCCTTTTGCAATAATTACATCAGTCCCTGGCACCTTATAGTCCATCTGAGCACACCTTTTCAATTTATCTATAATAGGGTACATTCTGAGTGTCTCATCGAAAACTTTGCTCATATAACTCAACTCCGACAAAGATTCCAAAGAAATAACGCCACCATTCTTCTTCATGACTTCATCTATTTCGGCTATAACTTTGTCTTGAATGTCAAGGTTCAATGCTAGTTGGTATAACATGAAACCCATAGTAGAAGCGCTAGTTTCATACCCTGCTGCGTAGAAAACGAATGATTGTGCTGATATCACACTGTCTGTCATTTCTAAAACTTTATCGCTGTCGCTATCACTTTTAGGACCCAGAATCTGCTTCTCCTTTAAAGATAGCATTAAATCCATGAAATCATTTCTATTAGTAGCCTTGCCATTTCTCTGTGCGCTTACTTTTTTGGTCAAATTGACGAAGAAATTTTTAACTTCACTGGGGAATTTGGACTTTCCTAATTTTTTTAGTACTCCAGGGTACATCATGTCTAAGATTGAACTGCTGTTGACTGTAAAGATGTGTTTGTCGATTCTTTGAAGAGTCTCTGCTTGGGTATTAAACGAGTCTATGTCCAGACCAAAAGCACAAGCAGCAATGGCAGCCTGAGTGAATTTCTGCATCAATGAATGCACTTCTTGTTCCTGTTCTACCGCCGTTATTTCATCCAAGTGCTCAATGAATCTGTCCGCTCTTTCGATGATCAAGTACAGCATGTTCTTCAGCTTCCCTGACGTGAAGAGAGGAGTCAACCGACTCCTCAACAGTCTCCATGTGTCACCATCCGCATGAAAAAGGTTATTCCCCAGTTCCTTTTCCCCAAACCTTATCCCTCTGTCAGCGAAAACGTCGAAGTCTTTTATCAAGATGTGCTTAGCGACTTCTAGGTCCCTGATGAGGATCGCTGGTGTTTTCATCAAGTAGATACCTACGACTTTCTCTTGAGGGTAGTCGTGGTAGATTTTTTTGTATAACAAGCCAACTGGTTGTTTTCTCAGTGCTGATTCCTTTAGGTTTCCGAAGAAGGGTATCGGTGGCGGTCCAGAGACGTTTCTTATCTTCCAATAGTTCATTTTCATTGTCAAGTGGCGGTACAGTAGACTTGATATCAATATAAATATGATTGTTATTATTAACAAAGTCATTATTAATAGTATTATTGTCGATCTCTCCTTATACTGGACCTGTCTGCAAACAGTCTGCAGGTGTTATAGCAGTCTAATCCACTGACATGGTAATGTCATTAAAGCCGGTGGAAATTTTATGTTATCTTTTTGTGTATCTGTCTGTTACTTTTAGACGCAAAAAGGGTTATGTAGAATGCCATAATGGAATTTTGCGGTAACCTCGGGAAATTTTTAAGATCTCGTAAAAATTCCACTACATCCCGTAATTTTAAAAGAAACCGGCCAAGTGTGATTCGGACTCGCGCGCTGAGGGCTCTGTTCAAATTCGGCAAGTGAATTTAATACCCAGTATTAGCAGAGCCCTGTTCCTAAGCAAAATGTAGGCGGTGCGAGGCCATGTTATATTAGTTACTTATAAAGACTGACGAACATAAAAAAAAAATATATAATTAGACTCCTTTTATTATTTTTGCTATAAGAGTTATTTTCATATCAAATTTCAAAGGAGAATGCCCAAAAAATGCCTCGAATGTACAGAAATAACTTATACTCCAAAAAGTATATTAGGTATAATTAAATATAAATATACCAATTAAATTAGTAAAGTGTTTTAATAATGGGATTAATATGCACATTATTTGATACTAGCTTCTGCTCGCGACTTCGTCTGAGTAGAATTATATAAACCTTCCTCTTGAATCACTCTATCTATTAAAAAATACAGCATCAAAATCCGTTGCGTAATTTTAAAGATAGTTTTATACATAGGGACAGACAGCGGATAGCGACTTTGTGTTATACTATGTAGTGATTGAATCTCGTAAATTTTCTTCATCTAGCTAGGTTTCATTTTTAAAAAACGTAGCAAAACACATATCGAGCCAAGCTTGGTCATCCGGGTTGTAACTAAATAGCACATTTTATGAATAAAAAAATGAGAATTAAGTACGTTTTCCGTTAAATGAACTTACGTGTTTGTTACTGCATACCGATACACAAATCAAAAAAAAAACAAATTCTTGTTCTTCTTTTTTTAATATGGCCCCATCAATCGATGCGGTTCGCCAATTTCAAAGTAAGAAATACAGTATTTAGAAATCTTGTGACACAAATGTCGGCAACTTTGTACGGTTGAACACGGTCAAAAGACCCCTCCCCCCTATCGGGCTCTTAGACAACGGAAAATGATATCCCACAGAATCTGCCAGGAAATCATTAACCGATGCCCGGGGTGCACCGGACCAAGCACTGCTCTTCCATCTAATCCAAAAACGAACAGCAGCTCTTGACCACTCGAAGAGGTAATCCAACTCGTACCCGAGTGACTAAATAAATTTTGCTATGCTGTATCGCCTAAAAATAGAATGATATTAGTCATCATAGTCATGTTGACACAACTGCAAGTCATTAATATTTCATCGTAATTAATTAATTACAATTTATTTCATCAAATATAGGGGTGTGAATCCTACTTCCTACTAATATAATAAACGCGAAAGTTTGTAAGTATGGATGGATGGATGTTTGTTACTCTTTCACGCCAGAACGGCCGGATAGATCTGGATGCAATTTGGAACATAGATAGATTACCTATAGTCTGGAATAACACATAGGCTACATAGGGATAAACGAATTCTATGCAGACGAAGTCGCGGGCAACAGCTAGTAATAAAAAAAGAAAAAAAAATCAAATTCAAATAAATTAACATTAGAAAACTAAAATTAGACATAAAATCCATTAAAAAAACAAACTAATTCATGTTAACAATAAAATTAATAAACACATGAAACTGTTTATACATTTATTTATAGATCTAGAAAAAATTAGTTAGTTTTTAGAGTACCTACCCGTATGGTTAAAACGCGATCCTATTACTAACTTCGTCCTTTCGTCTGTCTGTCTGCCACCAGGATGTATCTCATGAACCGTGATTGCTAGACAGTTGAAAATTTCACAGATGATGTATTTCTGAATATTTTTTGCCTGTCTGTCTACGTAAATAACCAATATAACTAGATTTTTAATACCTAACACTAGATTTTTGATTAACTTCGCGAACTTGTACTGAACGCGCGGTGCGCAAATCCGTCTCGCGCTTGGCCGGTTTTTTATTAAATTTGTTTAGCTGTTTCATTTAAATAAGCATAGTATATAAAGTTATTAAATCAACCGTATTACTGACATTAAAATGTACAATCAGCTGCGGAATATCATATTATGTAGGTACATGATCGCTTACGAAAATTGGATATGGAATTACTTACGTACATACAAACTTCACGCCTCTTTCCCACAGGGGTAGGCGGAGACTACTTTGTTCCACTTGCTACGATCCTGACATACCTCTTTCGCGTCCACATTCATCAATCTTCATACATGCTCGTCGGGTTCGGGTTTATACCATGCTGGTCTGGGAGTAAAGAAAAAACATAGAATTTAACAGTTGCTTGTCTTCCCGCGCAGATGGTAAAAGTCTATCGAGGTAATGGGCGAAGCTCTTAGGAATCATATTATAGGCGATGCGGATAAATTATAGTCAAAGACCCCCCTCCCCCCTGTCGGGCTCTTAGCCAACGGTCAATGATTTCCCTCAAAAACTGCCAGGAAATTATCCGTTGCCCAGGGTGCACCGGAGCAAGCACTGCTCTTCCCCTTGCTCCATGGAGTCGACGCCTAGCATAACCGATGAGAACGCGAACGTGAAACCATTATTATAAATTTAATTCAAATTCTTTCAAGCAAGTAGGCGTGATTATTACCGTATATTACTACCGAGGCCCGAGCAAGCTACGTCGAGAACGAGATTAATATAACTCATAAACCGGGCTTAATACAAAAAACAATTAATTAAAAACTTAATAACACAAGTTCTCACTTGGCGCGTATTAACGGCCGCTGTTGGGTTTAACTTAAATTGATCGCACGCTGCGCACGCGGCGCAAGTTAGGAGAGGATTAGACCGACTTCAAAAAACGTAGCGTACAGTCCAGTGTAATAATATTATGTATCTAGACAAAGTTTCAAAAATAAGTATCATACGCTCTTACACCAGCGTAATAAGGTCGTGAGACATATTTTTGAGAAGTTCCTATCGATACTTATTTTTGCACTTGACCTTACATAAAATAAATTAAATAAATATCTTGGGAAAAGTTACACCAATTATCCCAGCCCCAAACAAAGCTAGCTTGTACTATGGGTACTAGGCCACGGATAAACATACTTATATAATGTAGGATAAATACATACTTAAATATGTTTTCGAACCCAGGACCTCTAGCTTCATAGTCAGGGTCACCTATCCGGTCATCATACATACATAAATCACGTCTTTATCCCTTGCGGGTAGAGCCTAAGGTAACAAGAGCTAAAGGCCACGTTTAGCATGATTGAGAGCGTATAAGTGTACCTAAATTGTTATTATAGCATTAAAAATTATCTAAATCCAATAAACGAATAGCCTTGCATTTAGACTGTTAAAACAATAATTATATAACTAATATACTTCTGAATTTGACAAAATGTAATATTTTAATCTGATTTAATATGGTATATTTACAAATGTTATAATGATCTTGTAATCTTAGTTTATAAGTAATATTTGCATGCTTGTTTAAGTAAAATGTACGCGCTCAAAAACGCTTCATCTGTATTCACCACGACATTTTTGCAAATAAATATTCTTTTATTCTTATTCTTATTCTTAAAGGGGAATCAAAATAGTGATGGGATCGCCATTATAACACGACATCTACGATTTTCGCCGATTCCCTTGATGGGTTCTAGGGCCCTACCATGACCATTTTGACACTTCAAGTATGGATCTGATAACCCGGTCAATTTAGACATTCGAAGTTACATAAAGTCCCAACAAGCTGAATTTCTGTGAAGTTGTTCAAAACATAATTACAAACAATGTCTAGAAGTTCCCCATCACTCCCCTGTAAGGAAAAAATTTAATTCAAGGTCAAAGGTCAAAAAAATGAGTTTTTCGCGATTTTCAGCAAAACGGTAAGTTTTATCATAAAAGTACCTTAGACAAAAATTGTAGATCATAAAATTATCTATAAAAAATGTATCAATACTTTTTTTCTTACGAGCCACCGTTTCTGAGATATAACGATTCTAAAAGTTATAAAAGTTGTTATCGTCATAATATGCACACGTTTCCACGCCACCTATGAGGTAGTGTACTTAGCGCGTTTTTGTTAACGTTGTTTCCCCAGTAGGCCTACTCCACGGGTCAGTTGTGATCCTGTTTAATGTAAAACTATTGCAAAATAACGGAAATTTTCAAAGATTGGGAAAGATAAAAGCGATGTAAATGAAAAAAAAGTGTTGAAGTTTATTCGTCTTATTCGTAAGTTTCAAATTCTTGTTCTTCTTCTTGTTCTTCTTCTCCTGCTTCTTCTTCATCTTCATTTTGGATGCAAGTAAATTGCGTCAATAGCGATGTATCGCATGATACTTCGTCGGAGTCAAACGAATCCTCCATTGTTTGTGATTCAATATTAGAGCACGACCGGCCTTGACAATTTGTGCATGCCAAAGAACAAGACAGTCCGACTTTTTTGCAACCACATTTAGCACTGCATCCCTTTTTGCAGTTGCAAAAAATAATGTTCAGCAGTTTTTCCGGCGCAGGTGGAAGTAAAGTTTGAACTGGCTCTAATATATTGTTGACCAACTTCCAACCCCAGTCTGTAGGGTCTAGCTGATAACCAAGCCACACTTGAACTTGGTAATATACTCGAAAAAGATGTTGGTGAGCAGCAACTGAAGTTGGAGGAAGACAAGCTAATTGAACTTGTTTTTTATTTTTAGTATTTTTAACGAAACATGCATATCGATGTTTATCTAAACAGGTAGTTTTTTTAGGAGCTCCGTACATAGAAAGAAGAAAGCGGATGCCGTTGGTAATAACTTCTTGTTGAGTTGAATCACTTTTTTTAAAAACTTCAGCACATTGAATTAAATCTTGTTTTTCAAACATTTTTAAAACTGCTGTTTTACCCCTCCTGTAAAATGCAGATGTCGTATCACAGCCAGTTATTGCGTGTAAAAATAGTACATGATCTTTACACTTTACAAAAGTAAATAAACTTTTTGATGAATATATATCTGATTGATGCTGAGCTTTTCCTGGTTTTAAGAAAAAAATAGTTTTTTCAGTTGGCGTTCGAGCAGTGAGTAATACAAGTAAGTCAACATCTTCACCAACAACAATAGTTGTATTTGTCAAATTGAATAGCTCTATTGCTGTTTCAATAATCAATACATCAGCATCATTATTAGCTTGTTTTACCAATATATTTTCAGCCGTAAACTTTTCTTTCAACATTGAAATGAACCGAGACTTGTTGTGGGTATTAGTAAGAAATTTCTGTTGACTGGTTGGGACTGTCATAAGTTCATCAAATAAAATGTCAGAAGATGAAGATGTTGCTAAAGTTCGACGACGTTGTTCTGTAGCTTTGATATTTCTCTTGCAATCATCATAGCCATCAAATACGACAGTAACTCTGGAACCAAAATGTCTACGTACATATTGAACGTATTTGTCTAAGATAACGTTGAATGTTTCTTCGCTATCCCACACAACACGGTGTAGTAAGAATCCTCCGTCAATGATGTATGTCGCATTAGTGTTGTTAATATCAATATTAACTTTTTCAAAACAATTGTAAATGGTAGATTTCTGTGTTTTACGCATCCCGATGTCATACGTGGCGTACTCATGCATATTATGACGATAACAACTTTTATAACTTTTAGAATCGTTATATCTCAGAAACGGTGGCTCGTAAGAAAAAAAGTATTGATACATTTTTTATAGATAATTTTATGATCTACAATTTTTGTCTAAGGTACTTTTATGATAAAACTTACCGTTTTGCTGAAAATCGCGAAAAACTCATTTTTTTGACCTTTGACCTTGAATTAAATTTTTTCCTTACAGGGGAATGATGGGGAACTTCCAGACATTGTTTATAATTATGTTTTGAACAACTTCACAAAAATTCAGCTTGTTGGGACTTTATGTAACTTCACTCTCATTTTTTGGTCTAAATTGACCGGATTATGACAGCGAGCGATGCAACTTCGGTTCGGAAATTCGGAAGGCTGTCTATTTCGTCTATGCCATAGACTATGGCCTTGCTGAGACCGCTCCTCTCTTGCCCCATAGACATCCAATAAATCCGTTCATAGACAAGCGAGCTATCTGGCAACATTAATCGTGCCCGGACATTCCGGAACAAATAGTGCTGGCCACTAACAAGCCCCTTTCAGCTGCTAAACGGTTACAAGCTCGCATCGGACCGGGGTGCGAGGGACCCGTACAATTTAAATCCAGTGTTGCCACAACTGAGTTCAGAAAAGGTACAAATCCAGCGCTGAAAAGGTTTTTGGGATAAAAAGGTACATAAGCATGTTTTACTTAACTCACTCATATGATACACAGCGTCTATCGCTCTCTATCGAACGCGAGAGAGCGAGAGAATCCCAAAATGTTACGCATAATTTTGGGTGAGAACAAAAGTTAATGTGTCTTCCATGCTGGTCTGGGAGTAAAGAAAAAACATAGTTTCTTGCGGCGCATTCTTCTTGGCTATGATGGTCTTTCTGAATGCGCTGGTAGTTTCATAAGACATGTAAAAGAGCCCTTGGCGGCCAATTTGCAAAAATGAATGTTCATTTTTATTTTAATTTTTATAGAAATTACCAGTTGCTTCTCTTCCCGCGCAGATGCTAAAAGCCCATCGAGGGAATGGGCGAAAGTCTTAGGAATATATAACCAAGAGAAGTAGCTACATTTCATGTTTTTCGTAACCCAAAAAATAGAAGATATAACTTTTTAATCTAAAAACAGAAATGCAATACACGTCTGAACTATTGATTCTAAAATATAAAATCCTACGGCAAAATATAGGTAGGTATAATAAAATACAAAAACCAATCCCATCGCCAGCGGACCCCAAAAAAGGGTCCAACACCTTACGCTATTAAAATTACCGAAATAATAGGTGATTAATCTTCCAACCCACAGAGAAGGCCCGATTTACTGCCTCTGTCAAAATAAATATAAGTTGCGTCCAACTTAACAAGACAAGGTTTTTTTAAAGCCCAAATTTAGATGTTTAACAAAACATTATAAAAAGAACACGAGGGTTTTTATTAATTGGGTATCGAGTACGATTGGCCCTTGTTCTTAGATATACGTATAATAAATGTGTATTATTATTAAGGAGAAATATATGCGTTTGGGCATATTAACGCCCGCTTCGGATTCTTGGTTAGGTCGCGGACGCACTGCAGTGAATGAATGATTTAACGAATGACTAACAGTTGTTTCAGTTATACAAATTGATGCAATATGTGACTGTGGGTACGTGAGCACTATTATTTAGGTGTGATATATTTGATAGATGAAGACACCGTAATTTTTTTATACTTAACCAAAAACGTTATTTTGTGATTTTACAGTTTATTAGGCAATAGTCTGGTATCATGGTTATTTTTGTGCATGTATTTCAGTGTTTGTCAATTTTTTTATTTGTTTGTCTTATGTTTGTTTTGCACAATAAAGAGTTTTACATACTTAAAATATGAATGAAATTAGTCTTTAAGGTAAAATTCTCTAGTTTAATTTCATTAATTATTACGAAAATACGGTCTTCCGCTGTCGCATATGTTGAAAAAGGCAATGTGTTCCGTAGTTTAAACTAACCAGATTACACACATAGTATAAAACAAAGTCGCTTTCCGCTGTCTGTCTCTCCCTATGTATGTATAAATCTTTAAAGGTACGCAACAGGTACAGGTTTATTATGTATAATACATTCATAATGTAGTAGAGAAACACGTGCATCCATGCGAAGCCGGGGCGGGTCTCTATTAATATATAATTGCGATAATGTCTACGAAAATATTACATCTTGAAACTCAGTCAAAAGGAATGAAAAATTGAACGAATGGAATTTCGACGTCCTAGTGTGGCCGCGGCCTAAGCGATGG
Source organism: Pandemis cinnamomeana (assembly GCA_932294345.1). Taxonomy (NCBI): domain Eukaryota; kingdom Metazoa; phylum Arthropoda; class Insecta; order Lepidoptera; family Tortricidae; genus Pandemis; species Pandemis cinnamomeana. Next base: position 1,751,290 of record OW028724.1, on the reverse strand, counting down.
TATCACCTCGTTCCGGGAAGGACATGTGTCGCCCAATAAACTAATTGGCCGTGGAATGCTCGCCCCGTAACATATTTATTTTATTTTATTATATTAGGGTTCTGTTATTAATTGTTGACAATTTTAAACAGGGAGTTTCGAGGTCCTTCCATATTGGTCTGGGAGAGAAAGAAAAACATAGAATGTACCAGTTGCCTCTCGTCCCGCGCAGATGGTAAAAGGCCATCGAGGGAACGGGCGAGTCTTAGGAGTCATGTTATAGGCGATGCGGCTAGCAACCCATCACTATTTTGATTCCTCTTTCCACCTATACGCCTACAATCATGCTAAATGTAGCCCTTAGGCCTTGTTACCTCAGGCTCTGTCTACCCCGTAAGGGATATGGACGTGATTTGTATGTATTTGTATGAGTTTCGAATTAACACTTACCTAAGCTTTGGACGAAATAAGAAAGCCCCGATTTTTGAAAGCACATTGTGTGAAAATAGCACTCGAAAGTGGTGAAAAATTGTGCTGAATTTGAAATACGAGTAGCTTAGAAGATACTTACGGCTCTCATTAATCTTGTGAACTAGTTAAAAATTTGATTAGAGCTGTAGTTCTGAAGCTATAAACAGATTTATACCACTTTGGAGTCCTTTCGAGTGATATGCTTTCAAAAATCGATCCCCAGTACTGTCAGACTATCGCGTGTGAATTTGCCACTAGAGGCGCTAGTGTCGCGTGAGATCCAATAACATTCACTTTTCTCTGGTTTTGGCTGACATCTGACATAAATTATAATTTTTCATTTACCTGTTGAAAAGTTATCTCCTTTGTGAAATTATCGCAAATATGGATTAGGTGGTGGTTAGTCTTGTCACCATAGATAGTGTCTACCCCGTAAGGATATAGACTCGATTTGTGTATGTAAGATAGATTTATTTAAGTAGAGGTAAAAATAGATATGCCTAATGAAACAAGCATAAAAAAGGCAACAAAACAATTATTAATTGTTACAAAATGTCGTAGATATCAAGTATGATTCTTCAACATTCCGTCGGATGAAATGGTAATTACATTTAGTTTAGATGAAAGTTTAGATGAAATCACTTTGTTTACAAAGGCGTTAAAATTGATTTCATACAAACACACCGTCACACCTCTTTCCCATAGGGTTTACACGGACACTACTTCATCCACATTCATCAATCTCTTACTGCTCGCCGGTTTCGGGTACTGACTATAGGCTTATTACCTAACTCGCTCGCAATCGCCATCGCGTTCATTTTGACAGTTCATGTATGGGCTGACAATTGGCATCGCAATCAGCTAGCTGTCACATTCATACAAGAACTGTCAAAATGAACACGATGGCGATTGCGAGCGAGTTAGGTAATAAGCCTAGACCTTTTCCAAAACGTCTCCTATTTGATCCCGGAACGTCCGTCCTTCCCCTCCCAAATTGGCTAGAATGGAGAATATGGATACGGAACCAACATCTCAATTAACATTCTTTGTACTGGTATTTATTTTGTATCTCGATAAACGATGCGGAGGAACGCAGATTCAATCTCGGGCAGCGTCTTAATTAATTTATATTTAAGTGACGATGTAGTCACGTGTGATACGGTGTAGTAATTACCAGGGAACCCTAATTGGGCTCGTTCATAGACACTATATTATAGCTAATATTATCCTACTAATATTATAAACGCGAAAATTTGTAAGGATGGATAAGAAAGAATGAAAGAAAGAAGACATTTATTCCTTTTTGCAAGACACACAAATATAAGATAATATACACAATTTTATAGAAAATAAACAAGGTATAAAAAAAAACATAGACATGAAAAATAGATCATCAGAGTTGTGTGTCTTCGCAAAAGTGAAACGGTCGCTGGCTCAGCATTACGCTGAGGTGTTAGACACCTGCAGCACTGATTTTCAGCCAGAACCGTCGTCAGATGGATGGATGTTTGTCACTATTTCACGCCAGAACGGCTGGACAGATCTGGATGAAATTTGGAACATAGATAGATTATAATCTGGAATATCACTTAGGCTACTTTTTACCTCGGAAAACTGCATGGTTCTCGCGGGATAGCGATAAACATGTGGAATGTCGTATCTGCCTAAAGTCGCAACGTAAATTTTAGAATATACTATCAACATCAGTTCTTAAGTCTAATTCTATATTTCTGGTAGAGATCCCTTATAGGGATAAGTTCGCCTCTGTGCATATATTTAAGGTCTTTTTTGTGATTTGTCTCTGCTTCTTTATTTTTGTATAATAAAGCATTTACTTACTTACTTACTATGCGGACGAATCAAACCGCCCCAGCTTCCGCAAGGGGGGCAGGGGGGGCTCATCTCCCCCCCTAGTTTTGTCAACGTTGACGCTCAAGTACCGTCATACTGTTTGACCTACCGATAGACTATACTTCTAATAGCCCCCCCCCCCTTGATCGGTTGGCGACGCCCTTGAATCGCGGATAAACTGGTGGTAACACCGTCTTACTCGCTAATCCTGCCGCCAAGCAGCAGTGCTTGTGCTGTGTTCCGGCGTGGAGAGTAAGGCAGCCGGTGAAATCGACACAAGATTTTATTCTATCCTACCCCGGGTGGCAACGCATCTGCAATCCTGTAGTGTTGCGTGTATCCATGGGCCACTTGCTCGTATAGGCCTTGTATAAAAAAAAACTTCTAGCTCTATAATGTTTACACAGATTTAACCATTTAACATTAACAGTGTATAACACAAGTGTTTTTAAACTTTATTATTTTATTCCTCCATTAATAATGTTAATATCTTATTCAATGGTCATTGACCCCGAAACAGATTGTAGCCGAGCACGGACCAGCTAACATGACCCACCGTGCCACCTTGTCACAGTAAACCTTTAGCGATTTCTCTTAGCGTAACATTTCGACGTTCAGTGTGAACAGGTTCCATCGTCCGTGGTAAAAGTAAAACAAGTGTAAATCATTAGTAAATTAGCTGTTTAATAAAACGGTAAGAAACATCGGATAATGGAGGCTTAATGGTCACATCTCGTCAAATATTAAACGTATAAAAGTTATCTTTATGAGTTATCTTCCTGTTCGTAATAAAATTGTGTTTATATGACATTTTTCGACGGTTTATCATAGCCAGTGTCATAATTTGAACACGTTTAGAATAGCTGTAAAAATAGTAGATTTTGTGTCAAGGGACTTAAACGAGTGAAATAAGTCTCGTGAATTTTTTAAGTTTTTTTTTTGGGGAGGAAAGAATAAAAAATGTAAAAATGTATTTTTGGGCACAAATGATACAGTATCCGATCATAATTAAAATTCCATAATTTGGCAACGCTTATCTAGAAGCCGAAGACATTAGAGCTAGGTAAGAGTTGCTAGATTATGTAATTGTTCCCCGTTTAGTGGAAATCCACGAGTTTCGAAATTCCCCCAATTTCGAATTTACCCCAATGCACTACTATTATTTCTTCCATGCTGGTCTGAGAGCAAAGAAAAACATAGATATACCAGTTGCTTTACCCGCGCAGATGGTAAAAGCCCATCGAATGGGCGAAAATCATAGGAATCATGTTATAGGCGAGGCTAGCAACCCATCTCTATTTTGATTTCATTTTTCACCTATACGCCCACAATCTTGATAAATGTGGCCTGTAGGTATTTGTTGCTTTAGGCTCTGTCTACCCCGTAAGGGATAAAGATGTGATTCGTGATTTGTGCACTATTACATCTTACATTAGCGTTAGTTAATTAAATAAAAACAAACCAATTTCCATTATTAGCCATTAAAACGTCAAGAATTCCAATATCGTTATCAAGATTACCTTCACGGCATTTATTTTGCCGTTTCCGAGAAATTACTAAAGCGACAGATGTCACCTAAAGATTACACAAACGACCAGAATCCACTGGACCGCTGTGGAACCATGTCACAGCGAAGCCGTAAAGACTGTCTTTGCCGGTCTAGGGAGAATTTTCGATTTTTTCTGTAACAAGGTTCTAGAGGGGGTCTTATGTCAAAGTGGACCTGTGGGATATGATGTATGAGATGTGATCAAAATCGCTATGTAAAATTACTGGAATTTTTAGTATCCAAATTAATTTATATTGTATCTAAACTAAGGCAATAAAGAAATAAAGTTTATTCAGGCTTGTTTGTTTTATAAGAAGTAATGTTTACAATTACGTATTGAATCGATTTCTGAACTTGATTGTGGGTGTATAGATGAAAAGAAAAATCAAAGTAGTAATGAAAGAAAAAAAAGAAAGAAAACATTTATTCGTGAGAAATAGGTACCTAATACAAAAACAAAAAAAGAAGTAAATAAAAAACATAAGGACATACATCACGAAATGGTCCCATCTCAGCATAATGCTGACCTTGCAGCGCTGGTCTTCCGATGGGACCATCAAGTGCTACTTACTGTAAGCACATATTAAAAAATATATATATCAATGCAAAACATGGGTTGCTAGCCGCATCGCCCATAGTAATTATGATTCCTAAGAATTTCGCCCATTACTTTCGATTGTTACGATCTGCGCGGGAAGAGACGCAGCTGGTGCATTCTATGTTTTTTCTCTGCTTACAGACCAGAATGGAAGAAAAAATCTGTTAATAAAATATTTTTATCTGAAATTATTCTTAGGCCATGTGCACACTGCCAATTTAGGGGTACAATTAGTTGAATTTTGATACACAAAAGAACACTCTTCTTCAAAGCAGGGGCCCGATTTTTGAAAGCACATCACTCGAAATGGTATAAATCAGCTTATATCTCCAAAACTACAGCTCTAATAAAAATTTTGCCTAGCTCACAAGATTTATGAGAGCTGTGATTGTCTTCTATACATACACATACACACAAATCACATCTTTATCCCTTATGGGGTAGACAGAGCCTAACAGGTACCTACAGGCCACATTTAGCAAGATTGTGGGCGTATAGGTGGAAAACGGAATCAAAATAGTGATGAGTGGCTAGCCTCATCGTTTATAACATGGTTCCTATGATTTTCGCGCATTCCCTCGAAGGGCTTTTAACATCTGCGCGGGTACAGAAGCAATTTTTTTTTTTTTTTTTTTTCTTTCAATTGCTATATTCTATGTTTTTTCTTTGCTCCCAGACCAGCCAAGGAAGAAACACTTGCGGTCCAAAGGGGTAATGCCGCCAGCGTCATGGGGACCCTGCCGCAGCCAGTAGGATTGGACGGGGTTTTCTTTTTATAACTTTTTTTTATTTATTTGTAAATATAGGTATTTTATAGTTATTTTTAGGATAGATATGTGGTTTTTAGGATAAGTGTTTGTATAGAAAATAATTTAATAGTTTAATTTGTTTTAATTCCGTTTTGTATCCTCTTAAATAAATATATGCGACATAGGAAGAAATGTTTTCTATGCTACACGTATTTCAAATGCGGCGCAATTATTCACCACTATCGAGTGGTATTTTCACGCATGCGCTTTCAAAGATCGGGGCCGAGAAGCCCTAAATCACAAACTCGTTCTAATTTAAGTATTCGCGCAGAAAAAGTCAAATTTCCCCCGAACGGCCGTAAAAGGCGAACGAAATTGTTTTCGAGATACATCAGATATGGGGGGGGAGCAAAATTCGAGGCATCCTTAGGCTATTATACGCGAGCGACAAAAACGCGTTGTAGGAGACATCGAAACGCGTAGCTCATAAATAAATACATAGTGGGGGGTGGTACGGAGTAAGGGCGGCAGCGATTGGGAATAAAATAATTTTGGGATTTTTCTTCGTTTTATTTTTTTATTTTTATATGAATAGGAAGGCAAACGAGCAAGTGGGTCACCTGATGGTAAGTGATCACCACTGCCCATAGACACCCGCAACCCCGGAGGGATTGCAGATGCGTTGCCAACCTAGAGGACTAAGATGAAATGCCTCTTGTGCCCGTAATTTCCCCGGCTGTCTTACTCTCCACACCGGAACACAGAAACAAGTATGTATGTATGTATGTAAACTCTTTATTGTGCAAAATAAACACGACAAAATACAATTGACAAACACTGAGATACAAGTGTTCTAGTTTTCAGTATTGCTTTAAAATATAATTTCTAACGGCTACCTTATTTCGTGGCAGTAATATTTAATGTCAATTGCACACGATCGTGAGAAGTAATGACACGACGCCACGCGCTGGAAACCTGTCTGTCTCTTTTGTTCTCAATAGTTTGAGATTACGGTGCGAAAGAGACATATACATTGATATCAAAGCACCGTCGAAACAGAACTAAAACTCTGCACAATAGACGCGTCGTGCAGACTTTTACTTCCAACAGTTTTTAGCGTGATTGGGAGTCTAGTTGTTTATTGTACGTCAATGATAATTAAAGATGAAGGAACATATTGTTGCAAGTGCAAAGTCAGCTCATTTCCTAGTACAGGCGTACTGGAATATGAGCCGACTCAGCAATAGCCAGGCACACCGTCGGGACCGGGGTCCCTAACGTTAGCGCGGAACCTAATAGCATAGAGACGCTATCCTTAGGTGCGTACCTCTGTAATTCGGTAACTGTTATAACTGTGTAAATTGTACTCTATCGTAAACGTGATAACAGTGTAATTGTACTCAATTTTTTTTTTTTTTTTACTACAAACTGACCAGTGATTGACCTCTATCTCACTTGGTGGAAGGTGCAGATGAGGCCAAAGGTGTAACTCACTGGTTCAGTAATAGCCTATTCACTCTAGCCTTGAAGAGCCCTTGATTGTATCTGTCCGGTAATACAGACGATGGGAGCGAATTCCATTCCCTAGCAGCTCGCATTAGGAAGGATGAAGCAAACCGCCTCGTGTCGTTTTCAATGAACTTTATTTAAGGAAGTTTCAACGTATCATTTAACATCCACCACGACTACAAAGACATTTAAGAAAATTTTATAGCGCATTGGTTTCGACTGTAATGCTGTAATTTTTTATTGACTAAATAAATAAATAAATAAAATAAATTCTTGAACGTCATTGTTCGAGTCTGGAATAGTCGTTCGCTTGTGCCTTGTACTCCAGCTTGGATGAAAGGCAACGCCGCACGTTCACACATGCATGAGGCTTCGAGAAAAACCTGTGAAAGTCTCGTAATGGTCGCTCAACATTTGTAGTATTATGCCGCGGAATAGTTTAAAATGTCATTTTGCTCCCTCGGCGATTTATGTCGTGCGCGCGGCGTTTTTTGCGCTCGTGTGTCCCCGGCTTTATTTTATGTTTAATTCATAGCGTCATTTGTTAGGTTTAGGTTAAATTAGTTTGGTTTAATTTGTTTCTTAGTTTATCTGATGGTTACATTGTTGTTAGTAGCGAGTGACATATCATTGTAAATTAGAAAACTAGGTAGGTACATACTTAATTACTTACTTTATACTTAATTACGGTACTTAATAGAACCGAACTTAATAAACCGAACATAACACTTTCACCACAGAGTCGTAAACTATTTAATATTTATTCTTAGTGAATACATTTTCACGATTTTTGCTCCTTGTCATTCCATTCCGTTAAATTCCATCCAGTGCCAATCTCTTCATTAGCTCCCGTTTTTACTCGGATACCGATGGACAGACAGACGGGCAGGCGACAGCTTTATTATGTTGTCAGCATGTAACGGGGGTTTAAATTAGAAGTTTTGTTTTTAGACCTTTTTCGGTAGATTGCTTTTTATCCTTTGTTGATACCGCCTTAAGCTTTAATTGTTTTTTTAGGAATGGTTTTGCCACATTCAATTTATTTATTTACTAGCAACCCGCCCCGGCTTCGCACGGTATATTATGCATTTACAATACATATAAACTTTCCTCTTGAATCACTCTATCTATTAAAAAAAACCGCATCAAATTCCGTTGTGTAGTTTTGAAGATATAAGCATACATAGGGACACAGGGACAGAGAAAGCGACTTTATTTTACACTATGTAGTGACTAGCTTCGGCCCGCGACTTCGTCTGCGTAGAATTATACATGAAAACCTTCCTCTTGAATCACTCTATCTATAAAAAAAACCGCATCAAAATCCGTTGTGTAGTTTTGAAGATATAATCATACATAGGGACATAGGGACAGAGAAAGCGACTTTATTTTACACTATGTAGTGACTAGCTTCGGCCCACGACTTCGTCTGCGTAGAATTATACATGAAAACCTTCCTCTTGAATCACTCTATCTATAAAAAAAAACCGCATCAAAATCCGTTGTGTTGTTTTGAAGATATAATCATACATAGGGACATAGGGACATAGGGACAGAGAAAGCGACTTTATTTTATACTATGTAGTGATGATGAAGCGATGTAGTGATTCCGTAGTATAATCTACCTCTGTGCCAAATTTTACCAGATCACTGGAGTTTGTAATTGTCTACAAACAGACACATCATTCAAGCAGATGACGCTTAGCGACAAAAATTCGCATAGTAGGTCACGTAACAGCTACTAACAGATAGAACAATTCGAAGGCTTACCCACCTGCTATGGGTGGTGTAGGGGTGCACGCGTCACGGAATGACGAGGATCCGGGTGCGATTCCCGGCCATAGCTTTACTTTTCGGATTTTTCTGTGTTATAATTTTCAGTGTCATGGAAGGAGTAGGTAACAAATATCCATACTATCTTGATGTCATACGTTCTCTCGCTGTCTGATCCATACTCAAAGCCCGTGTAGGGTGTAAAAATTATAAGGTGGTAAACATACTTCAAAAAACGTGCAAAAACCCCATTATACCCAACCCCCATAACCATAAACTTGTGACGTCAGCAGCACCGGCACCACCGCGTGACGTCACCAGACCTCACAGCGGCCGGCGGCCGCCCCGCCGCCCGCGCTCCCCACCACCTCGCTAGTATATAAGGCACCGCGCAAGCGCCAGAGAGTCATTCCCTGGAGCGCGCTGCGCGGACGTAGATCGGTCACCAGTCTGTGTCGCGTAGAGCTAACTCTAGCGAATCGTCCTTCCTCCAGCGTACAAGCCCCGGTCACCAGGGCGTACCTGAGGCCTCCCATTCCCATCCTCCAGCGCACCGGCCCCGGTCACCAGGGCGGGCCTGAGGATCCTCGTCACCACCCTCCAGCGCTCGTGCCCCGGCCACCAGGGCGAGCCTGAGGATTCCTGTTTCCTACCGACCCCTTCAGCGCTCGTGCCCCGGACACCAGGGCGAGCCTAAGGGCCTTAGATACGCGCTCCGACCGTCCCTCACCCGCACCAATCACCGCGTCCCGAACCGCCGCAAAGTAGACCGTACGGGACCCGTCCCGAGTACCGCGGCCTCCGTAGTTCATAAGGAACCCTAGTTGTTAGACCTAGCCGTTAAGCTCCTTTTGTACATGTAACCTAGATTAAGTTAAGTATCAATAAAAGGCCTATCGAGCCCCTCTCCTTGTTTTGCTACATATTCCCTGTAGGCTACCCCAGGCTGATAAATTCAAAGAAGATACAAGACAAGCACCCTCGCAGTGTCCAGCACCGAGGGTCACGTGACGATTCGCCCTCCCCCACACGCCGGGCCAAGAGCACTCCGTCACATGTGGCGCCCAACGTAAAACAGCCAGGAGTTTCAGGGTTCCGCGTTTTTTTTTGGTATCCAGTAATCACTATTCCGTCCATCAGACACCAATAATACTCGCGTAGCCGAAAGTACCGCGTAATAAAACCGTTAATCACCAGTCAAAACAGAAAAGTAGGTATTCACGTGCCGCCAGATGACGTCCTGGGTCCACCACCTAAAGAAAGACGAACTGATAACAGAGTTACAGAAGAGAAATATAGAAACCGAGGATCAAACAGTAGACAATCTACGAAAGATCCTAAAAGAAGCACTGAGAGAAGAGGGTACTGACAAAGAGAACGAGTCGAAACAAGACGCACCAGAGGGAGAAAGAAATAAAGAAGACAAGACCGAAATAACAAGAAACATGAATCACCCGATACCGGAATGGAGAATATCATTCGACATAGGAGAAGACGCTGTAGAATTCCTAGAGAGATTGGAAGAACTGGCCGACACAAGCGAATTGCAAAAGGAAAGGCTTCTAAAATTATTACCCAAATATTTCCGAGGCAAAGCTCTGTCATGGTACAGAAACAACCACGAATCTTGGGAAACCTGGGAGGAATTCACCGAAGACTTTAAGGTACATCACTGTCAAGTAAATTACGAGAACAGTTTGCAAGAGCAAATCATATTCAGAAAACAAAGGTACAGAGAAAACTTTGTTACATACATGACCGATATCCAGACACTGATAAGGCGATATGGCAAGTTGTCAACAACCGAAAGTCTAGAAAAGATATACGAAAACATGAACCCGAACTACAAGTACTACATAAAAAGAAGTGAATTCAAATCACTGAAAGAACTGTTAAACCTAGCAAAAGAATACGAACAAATCAACTTCGTCCGATACACGATAGAACAGCGAAGAAAAACAGAGCAATTTCAAAAGGGCAGGCAAGATACCAGAAACTATGACGCATCGCAAACAAAACATACCGAGAGAAAATTAGTCCAAGATAAATACGACCCGAAAACATGCTGTTGGAACTGTGGAAAGACAAACCACAACGCGAAACAGTGCAAGAGCGCACAGAAAATTTTCTGCAGCACCTGCGGTATGCTGGGAAAACTGAGCAGGAACTGCTGTCGAAGAGGAAGAAACGAAAAAAGCTCGTGTACAAAGGGACAGGAAAAATACAAGGACAACCGCATGTTTACACAAGTAATAATAGGAGCGAACAATTACAAAGCGTTAATAGACACAGGCTCCACCGCTTCATACATAAATAAAAAGGTATTCGACAACCTACCCAGAAACACAACAGTAATAAACAAAGAGAAAGAAATATTCCTAGCCGATGGCACAAGAGTGGAAATAAAGAAGATAATACTAATCGAGATGGAGATAGACCGGAAAAAATTAAAGCACTTATTCTTCTTACTACCGAACGCCGAAGAAGTGATACTGGGAATTGATATAATCAAGAGGATCGGACTAAACATAGAAAGCATAGAAGAAAAGAAGAAGAGAGCACGAACACCAGAAGGAACACAGTTAACCGAACGAGAAAACACAAAACTGCAAGACCTCCTTCATGAAGAATTCCAGAAGTGCGACAAAGCTCCAAAAGGAAATACGTGGGTCAAGCATAAGATAAAGTTAAAACATAACGAACCCGTAAAACAGAGATACTATCCCCGCAACCCGAAGATGCAGAGCAAAATAGACGAGCACGTAGAAAACATGCTTAAAGAAGGAATAATAGAAAAGTCAAATAGCCCATACAGCTCACCAATAGTCTTGGCGAAAAAAGACAACGGAGAATACCGGTTCTGCATAGACTTCAGGAAGGTGAACGAAATATCAGAGAAGGACGCATACCCCCTACCGCAAATAGACTACACACTAGAAAAGCTACAAAAAGCGAAGTTCTTCTCGAAATTCGACCTAAAGAATGGTTATTGGAACGTCAAACTAGAAGATGAAAGTAAACCAGTAACAGCTTTTACAGTACCAGGAAGAGGACTGTTCCAGTTCAAAGTAATGCCGTTCGGATTACACTCAAGCGGAGCAACATTCCAAAGACTACTAGACAGAGTGATAGGCCCGGAACTGGAACCACACGCATACGTATACTTAGATGATATAATCGTGTGCAGCGAGACCTTTGAGGACCACATGGGACATTTAACCGACATATTCAGAAGAATCCGGGAAGCGGGACTCCAAATTAACCGCGACAAGTGCGAATTTTGTAAACCAAAAATAGAATATTTGGGTCACATAGTGACGAGCGAAGGAATCAAAATGAATGAAGAAAAGGTAAAAGCTATCGTAGAACTGAAGGCACCCGCAAACATAAAAGAGATGAGAACATTTATCGGAATGACATCATGGTACAGAAAGTTTATACCCAATTACTCCGGAGTCCTGGCACCACTATTAAAACTTCTCAAGAAAGGAGAAAAATTTACATGGAACACAGAACAAGAAAATGCGTTCCAGAAAGTGAAATCAATCTTGACAAGGGACCCGGTCCTAACGAGAGCAGACTTCACCAAACCGTTTATAATGCAAACAGATGCAAGTGACGTGGGCATCGGAGCGGTGCTACTACAGGAGGTAAAAGGCGAAGAGAAAGTCATTATGTACGCAAGCCGGAAACTAATACCTGCAGAGACAAGATACACGACATCCGAAAAAGAATGCCTCGCCGTAGTATGGGCAATCCGAAAAATGAGACCGTACCTAGAAGGATACCACTTCACAGTCGTCACAGACCACCAAGCCCTAAAATGGCTAAACTCTGTGAAAAACCCGACAGGAAGGTTAGCAAGATGGGCAATAGAACTGCAACAGTTCGACTTCGAGATTACATACAGAAGCGGAAAACTGAACAAAATCGCAGACGAGCTCTCACGCAACCCCCTGTGTGCGACAACAAGCAACACGGGACAGTGGTACGGAAGAAAGTACACAGAAGTTACACAAAACCCGAAAGACAACCCAGAATGGTGTATAAAAGAAGGCAAGTTGTACAAAAAAATCATAAACGACGCATACGGAACACAGTTAAAACCCGAGTCAGAATGGAAGCTATGCGTACCGAACGAAGACAGACCAGAAATCGTGAAACAGAACCACGACACCCCAGAAGCAGGACACATGGGGACCGCAAAAACCCTAAGCAGAGTAGCACAGCGCTATTACTGGCCAGGCATGTTTAGGGAAGTGTCACAATACGTGCGCAAATGCACAGTATGCCAGGTACACAAACCGTCGCAGGAGCAAAAGCCAGGCGTAATGTATGTCAAGAATGCGAAAGAACCATGGGAAATCGTAAGCACCGATTTAATCGGGCCATTACCACGATCCACAAAAGGTTTCTGCTGGATAATCGTATTCCACGATAAATTCACAAAGTGGACTGAAATAAAACCGTTACGAACAGCGACGACAACCAGTATTATAAGCGCATTGAGAGAATGTATAATTTTCCGACACGGTTCACCAAAAATACTCCTAACGGATAATGGAAGACAGTACGTAAGCAAACAATTTGAAGAAGAATTAAGAAAGCAGGGAATACAGCACCGGCGCACAGCTCCATATTCACCACAAGGAAACCCGACCGAAAAAGTGAACCGATTTTTAGAAACAATGATATCCGCATTCATTACCGATAACCATAAGAAATGGGACCAATACCTATCAGAATTCAACTTCGCCATAAATACATCAAAACAAGAATCAACAAAACACTCACCGGCTTTCCTGCTATACGGACGAGAGCTGAGATTACCGCACGACAAGAATCAATTCCCCACCCCGTCCGCACAAGGTAAAGAAAAAATGGAGGAATTATATGAATTGGTACAAAGGTACCAATCAGCCGCATCGAATAACCAGAAGCGTCATTACGATAAAAATAGAAGAGATTGGAGACCAGAAGTAGGGGATTTAGTACTCAAGAGGGACTACCCTTTATCCGATGCAGCGAAAAATTTCTGCGCAAAATTAGCCCCTAAGTTCTCAGGCCCCTTTAAAGTTACCGAACAACGCTCACCGGTAATTTTCATATTACAAGACCAGAATAACCCAGGGCGCATCATGACGGCACACGTGAAGGACATCAAAAAGTTTACCTACTAAACAAACCGGAAATACCTAAAAAGCAAATTAAGTATTAAATTCAAAAAATTAACAAGGAACAGCGCGACAAACTACCCCCGAAACAAAAAACATGAACGCGCCCTTAAAAGGACGGGAGCGGGACCCGCCGCATCACAACGAAACAGAAAATGAATCCGTGGATAAGGTCGCGAACACGGCCGCGCGTAATAACGGGCCGCGCGCGCCAGATAATCATATCCGCTGACGGATCAGTGGACCAGGCCCCCGACCCAGGACCAGACCCACCTCGCGGCCACTCAAGCCCGCAAGCCGAGGGCCGAAACCAGGGACCAGCACCACACCGCTCCCCGCTGCCGCCACCATGGCCTCAGCCCCCGACCACGCCACAACCACAACCAGGACCACCGAGAGAAGTAACGGAGGTGTGGCGGGTACTCCTACCTGGGGAGGAGTACGAAGAACAGGGAGGACACTCCCCGGCCGAAGCCCCACTCTCCCCAGACACGTGGGAGTACCTACAGGATCTGCTCGGGCAAGGGCACCAGGCGGCGGCCACCAGCCAACAGCCGCCCACAACAACAAGCCCACCACCAACGCCGGACCCGCCAATAGCGGGACAATCACCGGGTCGCCGCAGAAGACGGCGACCCCGGAGAAACCGCCGGCGGTGGCTTAACGGCCCTACGCTGGGGATAGTAAGGGCCCCGAAGTACAAAAAAAAAGAGGAAACATAAGGACACACCCGGGCCACCACGCCACCAAATCGAAAGAATTTAAGAATGATTAATTTATAATTTTGTTATTTAGTTATAAGAAGACCAATTTTTTTTTTTGTTTTTTTGTTATTAATTATATGAATCATTATTTCTGTTTGTTACGATTATCCCTTCTTACCCGTTAGATGTACATAAAACGTACACCACCGCACCGCTGATAGATAGATAGGAAAACCCGTAATAATCCCGTTTATAGACAACAGCCCAGTAGTTCTCGAGGTCCCGTATTCCCGTATTAAAAGTCATTATACCGGCCATTATAGGCACAAACTCCGTCTCGTAGTACTCGAGAACCCGCATTGTTCTGCCAAAAGGCATCATTCAATGATCCAGAAAACCAGGCACATGCCCCGGATAGATATGTTGTTTTTATTATAAATAGACGTTGCCCACTTGGTGATTTTTACAGAAGCAAAAATCCCAGAGACGGGGAGGAGAGTGTGACGTCAGCAGCACCGGCACCACCGCGTGACGTCACCAGACCTCACAGCGGCCGGCGGCCGCCCCGCCGCCCGCGCTCCCCACCACCTCGCTAGTATATAAGGCACCGCGCAAGCGCCAGAGAGTCATTCCCTGGAGCGCGCTGCGCGGACGTAGATCGGTCACCAGTCTGTGTCGCGTAGAGCTAACTCTAGCGAATCGTCCTTCCTCCAGCGTACAAGCCCCGGTCACCAGGGCGTACCTGAGGCCTCCCATTCCCATCCTCCAGCGCACCGGCCCCGGTCACCAGGGCGGGCCTGAGGATCCTCGTCACCACCCTCCAGCGCTCGTGCCCCGGCCACCAGGGCGAGCCTGAGGATTCCTGTTTCCTACCGACCCCTTCAGCGCTCGTGCCCCGGACACCAGGGCGAGCCTAAGGGCCTTAGATACGCGCTCCGACCGTCCCTCACCCGCACCAATCACCGCGTCCCGAACCGCCGCAAAGTAGACCGTACGGGACCCGTCCCGAGTACCGCGGCCTCCGTAGTTCATAAGGAACCCTAGTTGTTAGACCTAGCCGTTAAGCTCCTTTTGTACATGTAACCTAGATTAAGTTAAGTATCAATAAAAGGCCTATCGAGCCCCTCTCCTTGTTTTGCTACATATTCCCTGTAGGCTACCCCAGGCTGATAAATTCAAAGAAGATACAAGACAAGCACCCTCGCAGTGTCCAGCACCGAGGGTCACGTGACGATTCGCCCTCCCCCACACGCCGGGCCAAGAGCACTCCGTCACAAACTAATCCGTACACAAGCGTATCCCATTTCGAAAACAGGGCCATTTTATTTGAATCCCTAAGTGGTTGTGTTTCATACACCCCCATACACCCTTACACACCGCGCACCCTCGCGGAGTTATGGCAAATCTGTAGGGATGGAACCCCATCAATTATGTATGGTCGGCAATACCAACAATCCATACATACATACCTACATAAATATTGTCTTTTTCCCTTACGGGGTAAAGAGAGCCTAAGATAGCAAGACATAAAGGCCACGTTTGATTAAATAGGCGTTAAAAAAATAGGGCGAAAGTCTTAGGAATCACGTTATGGGCGATGCGGCTAGCAACCCGTCACTATTTTGATTTCCCTTCAATCAATCAATCAATCAATCATTATTCACAAGAACATGTGGTATACATAGATGGTATTGTAAGCAAGTATCAGTTCCTTAATAGGTATGTTCAGCCATTTGAGGCTCGTGAAGTGTTTTGCCCTTTCCAGCTATACGCCCTTAATCATGCTAAACGTTGCCTTAAGGTTTTATTACCTTAGGTTCTGTCTACCCCGTAAGAGATAAAGACGTGATGTATGTATGCATGTATTTAGCGATTATTTTTTGTCCTATGCTAATTTTCTTTCAAAGAACGCTGTCTCTGCTATCTCTACCGATTTAACTGGTATTTGTTCCCCCACGCCCTATCGAGTTAACGTTTAAGCTATTACGATATAACCATTACTGGTTGCAGTTAACTCTATTTGTTAACTGGCTAAGTTACCAGTTAACCAGTATTTAGTTTTAATATGACAGCACGTCTAACACGAGACTGCGCGAGAGTCGCATTGCGCGCGAGATGCTTAGACTGTCCGTCTTTCACAACATACATACATAAATCACGTCTTTATCCCTTACGGGGTAAACAGAGCCTAAGGTAAAAAGACCTAAAGGCCACGCTTAGCATGATTGTGGGCGTATAGGTGGAAAGGGGAATCAAAATAGTGATGGGTTGCTAGCCGCGTTGCCTGTATGATTTGTACGATTTTCACCGATGGGGTTTTACCTTGGCGGGAAGAGAAGCAACTGGTACATTCTGGGCCTCTTTCACCACTCTCCATTAAGGTCCAGTAACAGGACTATAACAGGATTCCTATCTCCATTCGTGGTACGTGGTTTTGTTACCGTAGACACTGTCTACCCCGTAAGGTATAAAGACACACATAATCTAGGAAAATTGCAAGTTCCCGCGGTATATATGAATTCTTCGCAGATGACGTGGCATTTTGGCTTATTAAAAAAATATATTTTGACTGGTTTAAATTAAATGCTTATTATCTTCAAGGCTCAAATCCGTTATCTCAGACAAAACTAAGGCTAAGATTTAACCGCAAATTCTTTAACGGTCAGTGCGAGAACAAAAGAACAAAATAAAAACAAAAGCAAAACGCAAAACAAACGAAAACGTCGTAACGGCACCTGACGGACAGCGTTGTGTTTTGTTTTAGATACCATGTTAGGTTCTGTGGGTTTGCTTGCATGGCTAATAAGATTTTTCATATCAGTATTGTTGTTCATGGTATGTAAACAAATTGTCTCAGATATACTACGAAATATTCCAGCAGAGACTTAATTTGCTTAAATTGAACATTCCAAAATTAAGTCACTAATTTGATTCCCCCTTTCCATCTAAATGCCCACAGTCATGCTAAACGTGGCCTTTAGGTCTTGTTACCTTAGGCTCTGTCTATCCCCTAAGGGATAAAGATGTGATTTATGTATGTATGTATGTATGTAAAATTAAGTCGCCCCTTTGACGCCCGTCTGGAAGCAAAGAAAATACTTAAAATGTACCATTTGCTTCTATTTTATCTGTTTATCGTTTCGTGAGTTCTGGCTGAAAATCAGTGCTGCAGTCTAACACCTCAGCGTAATGCTGAGCCAGCGACCGTTTCACTTTTGCGAAGACACACACAACCTGATGATCTATTTTTCATGTCTGTGTTTTTGTTTCTTTTCTATAAAATTGTGCTCTTACGTGTGTCTTGCAAAAAAGAATAATGTCTTCTGTCTTTCTTTCTTCTTTCTTACATATAACAAGTCAAATACTTAAGTTTTTCACCCACAGACCTTTCAACCTCGTGTAATTTTTATACTTCCATACTGGTCTGGGAGCAAAGAAATAACATAGAATGTACCAGTTGCTTCTCTGCCCGCGCAGATGGTAAAAGCGCATCGTGTGAATGGGCGAAAATCTTAGGAATCATGTTATATAGGCGATGCGGCTAGCAACCTATGACTAATATAATTCCCTTTTCCATATGCTCACAATTATGGCGTGGCCTTTAGGTCTTGTTACCATAGGCTCTATCTACCCCGTAAGGGTGACCTATGTAATTTTGTGCTGGTTAGCAACTTGCAGCTTTTGTCACCACATCCAAAAGAACCGTATCTTCCGTACAGACGCACTGACCGTCACACATACATTGTAGTTTGCATTGTCTTTTTGTGTTTACACCGGGCAGCCGTCAATCCCGGCCGATTGTGTTCAAATCTCGCGTCTCCCGGGATGGATGCGCATAATGTAGATCGGAAGCTGTTAGGGGGCGTGCAGATTGGCAAAACATCTAGATGTATTCGGATTTAGGGCATTTTTGATCGACTAGTATAGCCACTTTACTATTTTTGAGAATGAAGTCAAACATACATAAATCACGTCTATCCCTTACGGGGTGGACAGAGCCTAAGGTAAGACCTAAAGACCACGTTTAGCACGGTTGTGGGCGGTGGAACGAGGAGTCAAAATAGTGATGGGTTGCTAGCATCGCCTATAACATGATTCCTAAGATTTTCGCCCATTCCCTCGATGGGCTTTTTTCTGCGCGGGTAGAGAAGCAACTGGTGCATTCTTTGTTTTTTCTTTGCTCCCAGACCAGCATGGAAGTTACAAAAAAAATACAGTAAAAATATTTTTCAGTTAGGAATTCCTACACTACTAGCTAGGGAGCTGGCGAGCAAAATTTCTATATGATTAGCACACAAGGCAGACGTTATTAATAGTAATATTTATGCCCTAAGGAACATCACGGACCCGGTCTGCCACCATGGTGGCGCTGCGTTTAAAATTTACAGCGTTTCAAAAATGTAAAAAAAAAAAGGTGTGCTATATTATGTGCACACGTCTGCCTCTGGGCCTATACCGAAATGCTCGCCAGCTCCCTAACTATACTTACTGTGTTACAGCTTTGGCATTCAAGAAGGCTTCTATTCTACAGACCGACCGTGTAAATGAGTCCTCGCCTGAGTACAGAGGCGCGGGATAGGACGACAAAGGGGACCGCGAGGGGTGCGGGCGGCAGGCGCACTACCCGCCCGACTCCGCCCCTTTGTCGTCCCACAGCGCCCCTGCACTCGGCGAGGACTCAAGCGGTCTAGATCTGTTAAATCGTAGCTTGTTCATGAAAAGGGCCACGGAAAGTGGCGTAGCTACCTAAGGACAAGGCGGGGCAGTGCCCCGGGGCCCTCAAACTCAGAGGGCCCTCGAATCCTTAACAGAAAATCTCTATCGAACTATTATTACTAAAACGTAACCAGTTTAGATAGTACATACATACATACACACCGTCACGCCTCTTTCCCACAGGGGTAGGCAGAGACTACTTTATTCCACTTGCTACGATCCTGACATACTTCTTTCGCTTCAATAGTCATCAGTCTCTTCATACATGCTCGTCGGTTTCGGGTACTCCTGACCTGACCTTTTTCCAAAACGTCTCCTATTTGGTCTCGGAAAGTCCGTTAGATAGTAGTGGGGCCCCATTTTTTTATTTGCACCAGGGCCCTTGGTTATCTACGTCACTGGCCACGGAACTATTGTGCATTCGCCTCCTTGTAAACTCAACTGTTAACCAAATCGGCTGCTTCGATATCTACTAAGTTAGTGCAGCGACGACATTTGAGAGTCAAATCCGTCGATACGACGCGAGATGGAAACTTGAAAGGTGGAAACATACGGATGAATAATTCAGACGGTTTCTTTAAGTGGCTACGCCTACATACTTATATCACGTCTTTATCCCTTACGGGTCAAAAGAAGAAAGGTTGCTTATCTGGGACATGTGCTTAGGCACACAAGATACGAGCTTTACAGCTTATAATCATGGGCAAAGTGGCTGGAAAAAGAGCTGTTGGGCGCAGAAATATCCGGGAATGGACTGGAATCACAAGTGCAGCGGAGCTTTTCAACCTGGCCAGGGACCGTGTAAAGTATGCGGAGCTGACTGCCAACCTTCACTAGTTGGAGAGGCACCATAAGAAGAAGATCCCTTACGGGTAAGAGCTTAAGGTAACAAAACCTTAAAGCCACGTTTAGCATGATTAAGGGCGTACAGGTAGAAAGGGAAATCAAAATAGTGATGGGCTAGCCGCATCGCCTATAACATGATTCCTAAGACTTTCGCCCATTCGCATTAAGTGATTACACTGGACTTATTATTAACGGGATATAGACCATGCCCGCGCAGATGGTAAAAGCCCATTGAGAGAATGGAAATCGTAATCATGTTATAGGCGATGCGGCTCGCAAGCCATCACTATTTTGATTTCCTTTTCCACCTATATGTACTCCCACAATCATGCTAAACCTGACCTTAAGGTAGGTTTAAAGGCGTGATTTACGTATGTATGTATGTATATTGATCGAAATTGTCCTTAACAAATACAGCACACAATTCTTTATTAAATACTAGCGACTTGCCCCGGCTACGCACGGTATATTATGCATGTATTATACATATAAACCTTCCTCTTGAATCACTCTATCTATTTAAAAAAAACCGCATCAAAATCCGTTGCGTAGTTTTAAAGATTTAAGCATACATAGGGATATAGGGACTGAAAAAGCGACTTTGTTTTATACTATGTACTCGTAGTGACTACACATCAGTACAATAAAATAGAAATAAAAAGACAAGGGGGGTTGGTATAAGCCAACGAAAAACCACGTGATCTAGCGGAACTAACACTGCTAGCTAGCGTATGTTGACAATGTACGTTGAGGCACCGTTTTAAGCATCGTTTCCACTCGCGCAGCCTCGGAGCGAGGCCGCCGCTAGACCCGAGGCTGTAACTAGTCGATAAGCACCTTTAAGCTATTATTTCTCATAGAAAACGAAACGTTGCGGGCGCGCACAAACCGCCGCACAGTATGTCCCTCCAGCCGGTCCGCTCGCTTATTTGGCCGACTTAACGACTGGGAATTTGTTTGCGGCGTCATTTTGATTTACGCTGATCGCTAATGTTTGATACGCGCATGCGCACTGGATCTTTGCTCATTATTTATGTTATTGGGCGAGAATTGTATAAATTTTGCAGTTCTTTTATGTTCCACAAGGAAGCAGACGGATCAGAAGATGTCACGATCTCCCGCATGCTCATGCGCGCGAGTTGCTGACATATACAAAAAGAAAATTGAAATGAGAAATAATTTATAAAACACTAGCTTTTACTTGCGGCTTTGCTCGTGTGAAACTCCGCAAAGTAACGCCTGATTCAATCAATCATCACTACATAGTCACTGTATAGTATAAAATAAAGTCGCTTTCTCTATCCCTGTGTCCCTATGTCCCTATGTATGCTTTTACCTTCAAAACTACACAACGGATTTTGATGCGGTTTTTTTAATAGATAGAGTGATTCAAGAGAAAGGTTTTTATGTATAATTCTACGCAGACAAAGTCGCGGGCAGAAGCTAGTATAAAATAAAGTAGCTTTTTCTGTCCCTATCTCCCTATGTATGCTTATATTTTCAAAACTACACAACTTTGATGCGATTTTTTTAAATAGATAGAGTGACTCAAGAGGAAGGTTTTTATGTATAATTCTACGCAGAGGAAGTCGCGGGCAGAAGCTAGTCACTTCATCACTATCACTACACAGTATAAAATAAAGTCGCTTTCTCTGTCCCTATGTCCCTATGTATGCTTAAATCTTTAAAACTTTGATGCGGTTTTTTTAATAGATAGAGTGATTCAAGAGGAAGGTTTATATGTATAATACATGCATAATATACCGTGCGAAGCCGGGGCGGATCGCTAGTAATAATATAAAAAGAACCTGTATATTAACTACTGGCACAGGAGGTATTCTATTCTAACCCCACGCATCTGCAATCCTAGTGTTGCGGGTGTCCATGGGTGGTGCTCGCTTACCATCAGGTAACCAACTTGCTCGTTTGCCTTCCTTGTCGTATAAAAAAAACTTGACGTGACTTGACGTTATTTATGTAGGTATGTATGTATGTAAGTAAAATTTCGTCTCTACTTTAAACAGAACGTAAAGAAGCGATTAACCGTCGTCGTTACCAGAACAATAATCCACTTAAAAGGACCACTTTGTCTCCCTAGGGATAAATCACTACCCCGTGGCCGACCACTAAACTACGGGGGTAGATGATGTGGGCAGATAAGGCGGTGATTCGTAATAGATGATGTTAATGTCAGATGATAAAGTCAGTTTGTGGGAAATAATCGACTATTATTGAAGTGATACTTTGTTGAAAACATAGAATGTACCAGTTGCTTGTCTACCCGCGCAGATGGTAAAAGCCCATCGAGACAATGGGCGAAAATCATAGGAATCATGTTTTAGGCGATGAGGCTAGCAACCGATCACTATTTTGATTCCATTTTCCACCTATACGCCCACAATCTTGCTAAATGTGGCCTGTAGGTACCTGTTACCTTAGGCTCTGTCTACCCCGTAAGGGATGGAGACGTGATAGATGTATGTATGTATGTATACTTTGTTTTTTATTAGGGTATTTTACTATGTGTTAATACTAGAGAAAATATGAGTGTAATTATAATAAATAAATAAATAATAAATGATTTGATAATTTATATCACTTTCTATTTATAATTCTAATATTCTTGACATGTGCGGGGTAGACAGAGCCTAAGGTAACAAAAACTTAAAGCCACGTTTAGCATGATTAGACATGAATTAAAGACGTGATTTGTATGTGTGTGATATCGAATCTGCTATCTTTTTATGTTAGGGGTGTCAGGGGTGGCGATCACTTACCACCAGGTGACTCGCTTTCCCGTTGGCCACCTTATTTTACACTCGCTATTTTATATAGACCGCGACTTCAATTCTCTCATTGCTATCTCACGGGAACTTCTATTTGTCATCATAAAAAATATCCTATGTATTTCCCCTGGATTGAAATTATCTCCATACCAAACTCCAACTGAATCGGTTCTATGGTTAAGGCGTGAAAGCTTAATAGACAGACTTTCGCTCTAATAAAGAAAGAAAGAAAGAAAAAGTTTTTTTATGACAATCACAAAAGTCGATCAAGAAGAGACAATCGAGGGAATGGGCGAAAGTTCCAGGAATCATGTTATAGGTGATGTGGCTAGTAACCCATCCACTATTTGGATTTCCCTTTCCACCAATCCGCCCTTAATCATGCTAAACGTGGCCTTAAGGTTTTGTTTTGATATATGTATGTAATCACAAAAGTAGTTAAAAAACAAAAACAATAAAAAAAAGCTACAGAAAAATAAATGGTCACAAAATGGTCCCAACGCATTTGCTCGCACTTCGTAATTTAAGTAGTATAAAAAGCTACGTGTTTAAAATAATCCGTGTAATCTGCATAACTTGAATAATTCCACAATAACCGAGAAATTAGTTTTACCTCTTTACAACCAATCGTCTCACAGTTTCACAAGCGCGCCATTTTGCCCGGCGCTAATAAAAACAATTAGGGCAGCTCACTTTGCTGAAATTAAAATGATAACATCTCATCTATCACCATTACGGAATCGCTACCAATTACGTGGAGAATTGCGGCAATTAACTGTCAAAACCCACCAAAAGGCACTCTCTTACAAGCACGTTAAAGCTCACTTTCCGCCCGCCGCCGAAACTAAAGGAAAACACCCTGTACCACACAATTTGAAACTCAAACTTAAGGGGCCAACGTCCAAATTCAGATGGTAACGCAACTTGGCAATGATGGTCGTATTTTCAAAGTACAAGTAACAGGAGGCTGCTTTGCCGTCCCGCTCTAACGCGGTATATTGATATGGTGGTCTCGCTCCAGCTCTATTGATTTTCTCAGATGAGTTAAGAGGAATTTGCATAAAACTGGAATTGATGTCAAATATTTGAACAGGGGGTTGCTGTTAAGTTTGTACCTATCGGGTAAGGGGGATATGGGGTTAGGTATGTTGTATATGCATTTGTTTTTGTTATAATAAATATTTAATTGGTGTTTTTTACATTTGTTTATTGTTGCACTTTTATGATTCCTAAAAATCCCCTTTCTACCTATACGCCCACAATCATGATTCATGCTAAACGTGGCCTTTAGGTCTTGTTACCTTAGGCTCTGTCACTCGTAAGGGATAAAGACGTGATTTTATGTGTGTATGTATCAGTTGCGTCGCGTCCATAGAACTCGATTTATTATGCAGATTAGAGGAAAAGGCTAGTTAAATTCCCTTCGGCTTGCCTTCTGATATACTTGACGCCACGCCACTGGTATGTATGTTCTTTCATTTTTGTTTAAACGCATTAAATGGCAGACAAAGAATAGCCTAAGCTATGCCAGCAATAGATTGAATATTCACTAGATTTATAGTTTTATTGTCACAAAGGTGCACTATAAAGCAATTTTTCATAGGATAAGACTTTTCACAGTAAACCCGAAAGCATAAATACATACATTTAACACCAATTAACTTAGTCTCACACTTAGCAAAGCTTGTAGGTACTAGACAACGAATAACGTTCAACATAATATGTGCCCGAAACCTCTATCAGTAGGCTTATTGTCTAACTCGCTCGCAATCGCCATCGTGTTCATTTTGACAGTTCTTGTATGAATGTGACAGCTAGCTGATTCCGACGCCAATTGTCAGCCCATACATGAACTGTCAAAATGAACAAGATGGCGATAGCGAGCGAGTTAGACAGACAATTGGTTGCATAGGGAAAATCTAGAGACGAGTCAATTTACACCCAACAATTATTATAAAACTTTATCAATGTTAACCCGAACCACCCAAACGTCGAACTTTTAACCCTTATATTTCGACTTCCATGCTGGTCTGAGAGCAAAGAAAAAACATTGAATGTACCAGTTGCTTCACTTCCCGCGCAGATGGTAAAAGCCCATCGAGGGAATGGCCGACAATCATAGGAATCATGCTATAAGCGATGCGGCTAGCAACCCATCACTATTTTGATCCCATTTTCCACCACACACAATCTTGCTAAACGTCGTCTTTAGGTCTTTTTACCTTAGGCTCTGTCTACCCCGTAAGGGATAAAGAAGTGATTTGTGTATATGTTAAGTTTTGCGCAATTAAATCCAAACATTTATTTTAACAAAACCAAAACTCTTCATAAAACAGTGCCAATTACATTCCGACGACATTTAGTTGAACTAATTTAATTGGCCGTAAAACGGGCGCGGCCCCCTTAATGCCATCCCCACCACTTCGCACTCACACAGAGAACGTAGCTTCCCCATTGGTCGAGCGGAGTGCCGACTCGTAAGCCCTGTACCATGCAGATAGTATGTACAGGAGGTTGCAAGAAATATTTTTTTTAAAATAATATTGGCGAAACAAATATTTGGTAATGTTTCATTGCATACTTGTTTTTACCCGTGGCTTCACTCGCTTTCTACATTTCACTTCTACATTTTCAAAAAATCCATGGAAATTTCCATGGATCGTAGTCTCCATTGTTCTTGCGTGAGGAACAGTTGCGCAATTCATGAGATTTCGGAATAGAAAGTAGCCTATGTATTAATCCAGAGATCGAATTGTATACATACATTTCATCTAAATCCGTCTCGTCAGTTTATCGTGAAAAATAACAAACATACAGAGAGGCAGCTAGACATGTTAAAAACTTTATCTTTCATATATTAGACGAATAGAATGTAGAGATGTTTAAAAGTGTTTTCTTGAATAACATTTATAATCTTTACAACTCTTAGTAATGAAAAGGAACATCGAACAAAAGTGCAACACAAGATTCGTCATCAATTGTCAATGTTATCGGTCTGTTACGATACGTCTTCTAAACTGCAGAACCAATTTAAATCTATCCTGGTAGCTATATCAATAGATGAGACCTTGATAACAAAACATCTCATGAGCCTGAGTGTTAAAACACTATCATTTTTAAAAGCGGTAGTAAGAGTTGATAATGTAATTTTTTTGTTACCATACTATGTGGTTTTTAGGAGTAAAAACTCGTCTCTGAGAGGATGCATTCTAGGTAAATATTTTACTGAGCCCTTTGCCCTTGCCAGAGCAGAGAACATCATCATCATTTTAATTTCTAAGGTGTGACGCCATCTCTCGGCGAATAGTTGAACTACCTAGCAAAATACCAGGCGTCGGACAATATACATTCACATATACATCACGTTTTTATCTTTTTCGGGGTAGACAGAGCCTATAAGGTATCCTTAAGGCCACGTTTAGCATGATAAAGGGCATATAGCTGGAAAGGGAAATCAAAACAGTGTTGGGTTGCTAGCCGCATCGCCTATAACGTGATTCCTAAGGCTTTCGCCCATTCCCTCGATGGGCTTTTACCATCTGCGGGAAGAGAAGCAACTGGCAAGTTCTATCCTTTACTCCCAGACCAGCGTGGAAGAATCGGGCAATATACTTATTAATCTTATTATGCTTAATGACAACAAATTGGAACATCCTGTATGCAACGCTCGCCTCAGTAATGACACGATTAACTGTACGGGGCACGTTTTCACACACACAGACAGAGTGCGCGCGCAATGCCGCGAATGTGCAGTACAGTTGGCAACACAACTCGATGTACAGTACAGTCAGCGAAATCTAAAAAGAACTGCAAACATATACAATTTTTAAGTTGTGATAAAGTACATATTTCTTTCATTACAGAATAGTTTCTAGTGATGGGAATGCTATTAAGATTCAGTGGATGGCTTATAATATCTGCAGAATCTACTTATCATTACTTCCATACATCGCTGATTAAATACAAAAGCGACACATTACAAAATCGGGCGCTGTTGCGTTTGAAACCTTATAACGACCGACTTTTGTTTTAGATGCAATAGCGAATGATGAATGCGTCCGTTTTTTATTTAATTAACGACATATACGTTCCAATCCTTATTTTCTTGCACTAATAAAACCGTCCGACCGTCTGTTTGTTTGTCACAGGGCTGTATCTGTTTAACGACTGTTTAGGGACTATATATGCTAGGGACTGTAAATACTTTCCCATTGCCACCCTCTATATTTCTCCTAGCCCCGACCCCCTTATAAGCTGGCAACGCACTTGTCTGTTACTAGAGTATTGCTGGTGTCCATGGGTCTGGTACTGAGTCACCATCAATGACCAAGTTTATTTTTATTATTATTCTGTATATTTATTTTTTACATAAGTTAGTAAAAAGTAGTAAAACAATATTTTCAGATACCTACATAAATACATAAATCACGTCTTTATCCCTTGCGGGGTAGACAGAGCCCAAAGTAACAAGACCGAAAGACCACGTTTAGCATGATTGTGGGTTGCTAGCCAATCGCCTATATAACATGATCCGATCTTCTCACCCAATCCCTCGATGGGCTATTACCATCTGCGCGGGAAGAGAAGCAACTGGCACATTCTGTGTTTATTTTTTGCTCCCACACCAGTATGGAAGAATACAAATACAGATTAATACAAAATATAACAACGTAATAAAATAAGTATAATGTACCACCTACTTATACCTACCAGTATAATGTAGGTACATAGCATTCGCCATTTTGCGTCGCAACCAGCTAACGGCAGCTCTAAGAGTCCTGTAATGGAGAGCAAATCACCCCCCTCCCCCCTCGGGATAAGAGCCCCCTTGGGAGGGAGCTCGATTTATAGGGGTGATCGGGGAAAAAAGGCAAATTTATTGTTACCTTACTGTTGCCCACGACTCCGTCCGCGCAGAATTCGCTTATCGCTATCCCGCGGGAACTATGCTGTTTTCTGGGATAAAAACTATCCTATGTCCGTCCCTAGGACTAGAAGTAACTGTATACCAAACTTCAACTAATTATGTATGTATGTTTAATGTAACCGCGGCATATAAGGTGTCAGCACGCCAATTTTACTTAATTAGATGCTTAATTTGTTGTGAACTAAGCTGCATAAGTTATTATAGTTTTTTTAACTATCCCACGGGAATTCTTTAATTTTCCGGGATTAAAAGTATCTGAAATATTGACCCGGGATATAAGATTATTACAGTTTGGAGAGTAGCGAACATAGACATAGGTAAATTAACACATCCATACAGACCGACAAAAATTATAAAATCTACTTTTTTGTGTTTTATTACTCTTCCCTAATCGTTAGCACTTTATTTTTGATGAATTTATTTAATAAACAGACACGAACTTTCTACTGATTTATTATATGTATGTAGACGAAAAAAAATTTGTGTATTTGTTGCAGGATTTATAGTCACCACCCATTTTAATTGTTGATTGATTGATTACGAATCATTTTATAGTAATACTAGCTGTTGCCCGCAACTTCGTCTGCATATAATTCGTTTATCGCTATCCCGCGAGAATTACTCAATTTTCCGGGATAAAAAGTAGCCCATGTGTTATTCCCGACTATAATCTATCTATGTTCCAAATTTCATCCAGACCTGTCCAGCCGTTCTGGCGTGAAAGAGTAACAAACATCCAAACATACTCACAAACTATCACATTTATAATATTAGTAGGATTGGTGCTTGTGATTCACAAACATATATAGCCGTAGTATATGTGTGTCTAAGGAATCATGTTATAGGCGATGCGGCTAGCAACCCGTCACGATCTTGGCTTCTATTTCCACGCCCACAATCATGCTAAACGTGGCATAGGTCTTGATGTCTAAGGCTCTATCTACCCTGTAAGGGATAAAGACGTGATTTATGTATGTATGTATAAAAGTAGTCACATGAATGTGACGCCTCAGTATAAAGTGCGTTTTTTTTCCCTGACCATCCCTTGGAAGATATTTGCCAAAGAAGTTTGTGAAGATAGAAGATAGTGTTGTTGGATTATCTCTCTCGTTCGCACTCCATCTGTTTGTTATAATTGAACGAATGAACTATAGAACTAAGTTTAAGTGCTTTTGGGGAAATTTATTCCAAGTAGGCAAATTTATTATTTAATCAGGCGTTACTTTTCGGAGGTTTAAGACAGTAAATATTAACCTTGCTACTCCGCTACTCACTGCTGCATAGCTTGAGCGGACCACTGTGACAACTTAATCTTCTCTCCTCTGAAGACGTACAAGGGGTGCGAGTCGGGTTACCTCCGCGTGTGGTCAAGAGCTGCGGTTCCTTTTTGGATCCGTCCGAGGGGAAGAGCGATTGTGTCCGGTGCACCCTAGGCATCAGCTAATGATTTCCTGGCGGAAAAAGAAGAAGACATGCAAGATGCACCCGAACATGCCCATGGAGAAGGGCGGTGACCACACCGATTGAATTATTCGTATTTATAGTAATTTTATGCTTATTTTCTCCACGGTGTTCGATAATGTCGTGACGAAACTGAGATTGGATTGGGTCCTCGTCGCTGATTGGTGTTTTAGCGGCATTAGACAAGCTCTCGTTGCAGAGCGAGACGAATGCTTTAGACATGGCGTTGTGATAGGTACAAATAGTAACACAGTAAATATAAATGGAAGAAATAGAGGCAAGCTCGATATAAACAGTACATCAATGGCACCCCTGGCCAACATACATACACGCCTCTTTCCCATGGGTGTAGGCAGGGGTACTTTGTTCCATTTGCTACGATCCTGACATACTTCTTTCGCTGCATCCACATTCATCTCTTTATACATGTTCGTCGGTTTCGGGTACTCCTGACCTGACCTTTTTCCAAAACGTCTCCTATTTGGACTCGGAATGTTCGTCTAGGCCTTCCCCTCCCAATGCAACCATTCACACTCCCCATATAGACCTCTTTAGTTAGTCTACCCCATAACAAGGACCTAATATTTCACTCCTTAAATTATAGAAAAAACATCCATACCAGTTGCTTCTCTTCCCGTGCAGATGGTAAAAGCACATCGAGTGAATGTGCGAAAACCTTAGGAACCATGTTATAGGCGATGTGGCTAGCCCCATCACTAATTTGATCCCCTATTCCACCTATACGCCCACAACAATGCTAAACGTGGCCTTGTTACCTTAGGCTCTGTCTACCCCGTAAAGACGACGTGATTTATGTATGTGTGTAATCAGTTTCATGGGTATCCAATGCCAGAGCCACATACGAGCGAATCTAACCAAAAACGCTCAAACGAAGTCTGAAATTGACAAGATAGTTCCAACTTTACGACTCCCGATCGAATAATTGTATGAAAGCGACACCCCGACATAGCGCGACATAACACGGTGCATAGAGCAACAACCTAATAGAGTAGAAATGTAATACAATTCACACACACTGACTGCAATTTCAAGTTAAATCTCAAGTTAAAAATCAAGTTAAATTTAGAGTCATTGCTCTTCTAGCTTTTTTAGTATGTCTATACTCTGGTGTCTGACAATCGTTCGAAGGCTAACTGGAACAATATAATACACGCAATACACAAATCACGTCTTTATCCCTTACGCGGTAGACTGAGCCTAAAATAACAAGACGTAAAGGCCACCTTTAGCATTATTGTAGGCGTGATAATGGGGTTGCTAGCCGCATCACCTATAACATGATCCCTAAGATTTTCGCCCATTACCTCGATGGGCTTTTACTATCTATAATTCATGTACAAAAACACATGAAAACAACAATCACAAGACAAAACAGATGCATCAAATCAAGCTTATCCATATAAAAGTAAAGTAAAATAAAGTAAAGTAAAATTTATTTTCCAAAAAAGTAACGAAATATATACAGACAGTAATAGAAAGTTCAATGACTCCACACTAGGCACAGCCTGTATCGTGTCAGCCAAGAAATATCTAAATAAAAGATGGTTACCATCATTTATGAGGCGGTCAGAATAACAAAAAAAAAAGGTAAAAGCAGAAAAAAAATAAACAAAATAAAAATAAAATTCTAACAATAGTTTGCAGATATGAGAGATTATAAGAGATAATTTATTTATTTGTGTGTAGCATTATTTTCAATGGCAAAATTTTATCTTCATCTAAACGTTAGTACGTTATCTTTAAACATACATACATAAATACATATATCACGTCTTTATCCCTTACGGGGTCGACAGAGGCTAAGGTAACAAAACCTTAAGGCCACGTTTACCATGATTAAGGGCGTATAAGTGGAAAGGGAAATCAAAATAGTGATGGGTTGCTAGCCGTATCGCCTATAACATGATTCCTAAGTCTCGCCCATTCCCTCGATGGCATTTTACCATGCGCGGGAAGAGAAGCAACTGGTAAATTATGTTTTTTCTTTACTCCCCGACCAGCATGGAAGAATCTTATCTTTATGATGATCTATTTTGCATGTCTATGTTTTTTTGTTTTACCTTGTTTATTTTCTATAAAATTGTGTATATTATCTTATATTTGTGTGTCTTGCAAAAAGGAATAAATTTCTTCTTTCTTTCTTTCTTTATTTGGAAACGCTGACGCCACTCTATTGGTTATATACTCTGTGGCACGGTATAACACGACATAAACAATGTGTAACCCGATGCTTCCAATCACAGTTTATCGCGCGGGCAATTTTGGCAAGAGTAATAAATACTAAAGCGATAGAGATGTCTTCGGGGGTTTAGTCTCTTTGGGTCTCGAGCGATTCGAATTCTACCAAGTTTCGCATTTATTCTGGAGAGCTACCTCGAAATTCGATTTTCGGTCGTATCATACTGCTCGCACGCTGAAATTAATGATAAGTATGAGTGGAACGGCATGCAACTTATTTCGAAAATCGCTGTGTTAACGAAAGCGCTGGAGAGCGTTTTCCAAAAAAAAGTCTACATGATCGTTTTTTTTTCAGAATTTGACTATTTTGGATTTTTCTTACTTAGAAGCGTTTACCCTATCGATCCTTATAGGTACAAGGAAAAATGTGGCCCAAAATTTCCATTCCAATTCGTCACTTTTTTTCATATATGTATATAATATGGAACATGACGAACAGGGAAAAAAATCCATAGTAAAAGCTGGGACAAATGAACCTCCGGTAAGAAACGCCTGATTCAACAAAATATCCAAATTACGCATTGCTACTAATCAAAATTAACAAAATGTTACTTCATTAAAAATACATTAGCTAATTTTATTACACAATTCTACAAATCACCGATTGTTTTTGACCTTCTCATTAAGATGACAAGAAGGAAACAATGTTTCCGAGTTAATAGTACATTATGATACAAGTGTGCTATGTTGGTAATTACACATGAGGCGTATTGTACGCGCGAGCGCTAACGAGCGCGGGTAAGAGAGCCGAGATGTGTAATTACCAAAGCACACGCGTCGCATACGACGTTTTTCAACACATTTGCGAGGAAAAATAAATAAAATTTAGTTAATAAAAGGACTTTAAGAACTTTAGTTTACCTTTGTTGACAGACATTGCTTACCTGAAGCTGCTTTAGAACTTTACTTTATCATTTTGGTAATTAACACCTTGGATTTCTTACTGATATAACTGTCCGAACATTGCCCGAACATATTTTAGTATTTCCAGCGACGGACACTACATTTCTTTATTACTTGAACTCGTAATTTTAAAGTAATAAAATAACAAAGTCTGAATCAACAATATCAGTGAAAAATGGCGGCAGACATTATTTATCCGCGCCAATCCGCGCGCAGCACTCGCGCATGCGCGCTGTGCACTTAGCACGCGCATGACGAAGACACTGACAAGACTGCTAAACAGCCTAATATTAAAATTATAATAAAAAATAATTAATCAATGCCTGAAATATGCAAGTTATTGTCACTTATAGATAAAAATGAATAATTTGTCGAAATTAAATGTTTATTTATCATCTTTAACCTAAAATAGTTTAATATTCACGAAAATATTCCTTGTTCCTATAGATACTGAACCGTTTGCTGAGATTTAAAAAAAGTTTATATTACCGCACGAGTGCGGTTATATATTACAGCACTTGTGCGTAATAATCTGTATTATGAGTTTAAATGCGGTGCAATAAGACTCAATTTACGAGCAACTGTGTTGAAAAATAGATTTAAGTAACGTTTGCCGTTTAATGAGGGTTTGATACCAGTTGGTAGGTATTTCTATTAATTTTAGAATTGCACCGGAGTAAAGGAATCATAGTATTATTATTTGTGCTACACAATCTTTTTATAAATGTATGATAAGTGAGGCAGAATTTAACTATTGTAGCAAAATTATTATATTTCGAAAAACGACTCGGATTAAAGACGTGATATACAGGGTGGTCCAAACACTGACGTCTAAAAAAAAAATTTAGATGCCTCACATCCGGGGCTATCCGAATATACCCCATGTATGTTGGCCGATTTTTTGTAGTTTTCGAGTAATTAATTTTTAAAGATTTTTTCAAGAATTTTCGGGCCGAGCAGTTTATCATCATGTAACTTTTTTTGGTTACGTTTTTCTGAGTGTTTTTTTTTGATGACATGATCCTCACAAACTGCACTTTCACACGTAAAATAATCAGCTTCCCAACCTTGAGCCAAGTTACAATAAAATTGACCGAAAGTGAAAATTTTACCTTTGAGCAAATTGAAGTTTGATTTTGTAATTAAAAAAAAAACTAAAAATCTCAGAATTCAAAGACCATAAGTAATTTTAAAAACTTCGCCAGTCTTTAAACTTGCAGAATAATACAAAAAAAGTGACACTTAATAGGTCATAATTTGCTGGATTCGACTTTCAAATGTACTAAGGTAGAATGTGTAATAAAGAGTCAGTTGTTAGTAACATAAAAACTGTTTTATTTTGGCCGAACCTAATTTGGCACTGGCCATCAATAAAGCCATGTAATACTTTTTATGAACAAATAAATGTGTTCTTCTTTTGTTTTATGTTTAAGTTTATGTTTATTTTTATTTAATCATTCAATATAAAATTACATCATCACTTAAAATTAAATGTCAAGGAATTTATATTGAAATCGTCAGTTTAAAATAAAAAATGTCATTAATTAAAAATTAAATACAATTCAATTTAAATACAAATTAAAAATATGTCATAAAATGGAAATTATCATTAAAAGTAACAAAAAATAATAGTAAAAAATATGGATAAATTAGATAACTGCCAAAGGAATCACCTCTTTTATTGTGAAATAACTAATAGTTACTTCTGCTCTCGTTACGATTAATTTCTGCATTCTTCTCGCTTTAAGTGATGATGTAATTTTATATTGAATGATTAAATAAAAATAAACATAAACTTAAACATAAAACAAAAGAAGAACACATTTATTTGTTCATAAAAAGTATTACATGGCTTTATTGATGGCCAGTGCCAAATTAGGTTCGGCCAAAATAAAACAGTTTTTATGTTACTAACAACTGACTCTTTATTACACATTCTACCTTAGTACGTTTGAAAGTCGAATCCAGCAAATTATGACCTATTAAGTGTCACTTTTTTTGTATTATTCTGCAAGTTTAAAGACTGGCGAAGTTTTTAAAATTACTTATGGTCTTTGAATTCTGAGGTTTTTAGTTTTTTTTTTAATTACAAAATCAAACTTCGATTTGCTCAAAGGTAAAATTTTCACTTTCGGTCAATTTTATTGTAACTTGGCTCAAGGTTGGGAAGCTGATTATTTTACGTGTGAAAGTGCAGTTTGTGAGGATAATGTCATCAAAAAAAAACATTCAGAAAAACGTAACCAAAAAAAGTTACATGATGATAAACTGCTCGGCCCGAAAATTCTTGAAAAAATCTTTAAAAATGAATTACTCGAAAACTACAAAAAATCGGCCAACATACATGGGGTATATTCGGATAGCCCCGGATGTGAGGCATCTAAATTTTTTTTTAGACGTCAGTGTTTGGACCACCCTGTATGTATAGTATACAGGGTGTCCCAGAAAGTACAGTCAAGCGAAAGTCCTGACGTAGAGCAACTCAAGGGGCATCCGAATCACCCCCATGTATGTTCCGCGATTTTTCGTAGTTTAGGAGTTATGGCCTTTTTTCACATTTTCTATTAATCTACGACCACGGAGACAGTTTTGTTCACTCTGACTGCAATAATTGAGATAATTGGCGGCTTGTTTTTTTAACGAGTAGCTGAATAGTACGTGCATGTATTTCAATTAAAAACAAAACAACATCGTTGACCGTTTGGGCAAAAAAAAATATCGAATCACAAAAAGTGACTAAATTTTGACTGTAGTTCAGACTTTGAAGGCCAATTACAAAAAAAAGTAGCATAACTTTTTTTTTTTCAAATCATGTTTAAAAACTGCCTTATTTTATTGACTTTCTACCCTATTAATTTTATTGATCTATCATTAAGGGATCATGCCAAAAAAAAATATCAAAACGTACTTCATCCGTAATTTTCACTTTTTCTAGTAAGGCCAAGTACAAATCTGAAATTAGGTTTGTGCTCCGGATTTAGCATGAAAAACTTCTTGGTGCAAAACAATAATACTGACCACTGATTTTCCGAGGCTATTAAATGAAAATTAAAAAATATTTCAGATTTGTACTTAGCCTTACTAGAAAAAGTGAAAATTACGGATGAAGTACGTTTTGATTATTTTTTTTAGCATGATCCCTTAATGATAGATCAATAAAATTAATAGGGTAAAAAGTCAATAAAATAAGGCAGTTTTTAAACATGGTTTGAAAAAAAAAAGTTATGCTAGTTTTTTTTGTAATCGGCCTTCAAAGTCTGAACTACAGTCAAAATTTAGTCACTTTTTGTGATTCGATATTTTTTTTTGCCCAAACGGTCAACGATGTTGTTTTATTTTTAAATGAAATACATGCACGTACTATTCAGCTACTCGTTAAAAAAAAAACAGCCAATTATCTCAATTATTGCAGTCAGAGTGAGCAAAACTGTCTCCGTGGTCGTAGGTTAATAGAAAATGTGAAAAAAGGCCATAACTCCTAAACTACGAAAAATCGCGGAACATACATGGGGGTGATTCGGGTGCCCCTTGAGTTGCTCTACGTCAGGACTTTCGCTTGACTCTACTTTCTGGGACACCCTGTATATTTAAACTTAGGAAATTTATTTTTTGTTTTAGAAATAATAACCATAAAGCATTGATTGCTGTCCGTATATTGTTTACCATTTCTTCAAAACATCACATCATCATCATCATCATCCCGGGAACGTACAAACAAACATGGACACAAACAAAGGTGTTGGTGTTTCTGATTTGTTTCCTATTTTTTAAATCCCTTGTTTGTTCTACAACGCAAAAATAGCATAATATTTTTCCTGGATTCTCTGACGTCATTGCATTAGAATCTCATTAAAAAGTAATCAGCATTACTAATCCAAATGAGATGATTTTTCCCTTCATTAAGTTAATTATTAACTATTGCAAAATACTCCAAAAACTTTCCATTATTACTCAGGTCGCGACTAGCTATCTGTTGTAGGTAATTTTAATTATTATATTACTAAGACTTCGCTGTCCATCCGTCTGTCACCAGGCTGTATCTCATGAGCCGTGAAAGCCAGACGGTTGAAACCAGAATAATGTATGTACATCTGTATATACAACAAATTTTATCCAAATCCGTCTAGTCGTTGCAGCGTGAAGAAGAAACAAACATTACACACTTACATACTCACAAACTTTCACATTTATAATGTTGGTAGGATGTCAGTAACTAAAGTAAGTAAGATAAGTAAAGGCATATAGATAAGTTGTCTGTTGTTGTTCGTTTCGAAATTCGCGAACCATTTTCGAACGCTACTGATACTCGTAATTTTGTAGATTGTAGAACAACGAACGAAAAACATTTACCTTGCCACTCCAACAACAACAATACAAGTACACAACATACAATAAAATACATACGTACATACATTCATTGCATTTTGTAGAACAATACAAGTACAGTCAATAAAAAGTACAATCAAGAAATTGATTTTCGAAGGTCTCTAATTTTTTTATCAAGTTATTAAAATTAGAAAATAAATAAAAGGAATATACCTATAGATGCATGCATATAGTTCTAATGCAATTATTCAGAAAGGAAACAAGAGTACGATTGTATGTGGAAACCACCTGTTGGCCACCCAATTTCCTCTTTATTTCTAACTCTTAGTGGGAATTGGTTTAGTATTTTTTTTATTGTGTCTGTACCTATCTGTTTTTTTCCCAATAAAGAACACAAAATAAAAGACCCAAGAGGAGCGAACCTTTTCCGCCAATCCTATTCAATATGGCTACCGACGCGAAACCATCTAGGCGATCGTAAAAGAATGCTGTAAACAGCTCTGAGAAAATGTATCGAAAACTGAAAAAATTGGGATTGAGACACAAATGGATTTAGTTGGGTCGTTTGGGTGAATGAGTTTCGTATTGGAAGTATTACTCGCTTAGTTATTTCGTATTTTTTAGCCCCCACCTTAAAAATGGAGTGTTATAAGTTTGTGCGTCTTTATTGTACAAAAATACATACATACATACATACATACATATATCACGTTTGCACCCTGGGTGCAAAACAATTTCGTAATTGATACCCATTAGGAACACAAATGACCTTTAATTTTGGGGTTACGTACCTCAAGAGAAAGTTAAAACCCTTACGATTTGGCGTTACTGAATCAAAATCAAATCAAAATCAGAAGTTTATTCTGCAATAGGCCGCAAATTCCACAAACTTGTCAATAAAATTATCGAAGACAAGTAACAGTTCGAAATGTGTTGCGTCGTCAATGAAGCCTACCGGCATAGATTCTTGTCGAGTCAGTTGTCACTGACAATCGTCGCGTTGGTGATAATCAGTGCTTTCGGAAAGACCATCATTGCCAGGTACTCATAGAACGCGCCGCAAGATACTTGGCAGCCGCCACGCTTCTGTCCCATATGAGTAGGAAGAGGCTACTTTGTTCCACTTGCTACGATCCTGACCCGACATACCTCTTTCGCTTCATCTTTTCATCAATCTCTTCATATATGCATTAATATTATTAGAACATACTGTATTCTACTTATTAAGTTAACAATCCTTAATTCTGTGCGGGCAAAGTCTTAGTTAAAACAATTAAAAAAATAACGTATAAAATCAATGCCCGTCTGTCCGCCCATCACAGTAAATATGTTCTTCTTGAAATAAATCTCTCAATATTATTCGTACACACAGAACTCTAATTGCACGAATCCGACTCGCACCTGACCGCTCCTATCATTACTATAGTGTTGACAGATGACTCGCAACAATTAATTACTTTACTCATTAAGTTCGAGGTAATGTCATCCCTTCCCTTCTAACATCAGTTGCATATAAAAGCGTGCTCAGCCAAATTGGATCAGTTCGCTCTAAAACTCAGCTGAGCATTACACTATGCCTTCCAACGGCACCTGCCTTGCAGCCAGCACCCGGGAGGCGGGCAGTGGCAGTTCCGCGGCACCACGCGACCAGTCAAAGTCAAAACGCAAGCCCGATAAGTGCTCTTCAAGTAACGCCAAATCGTGACCGTCAGTGTTAAAGATGTGATCAAAGCTTGAAGAAAACCCTAAGAGTCAGGACGGGACTTCATCATATCATAACCAATCCCCATGATGGTTATGTGCCTGCTGCCAGTGCCTCTCCGAGATCTTCACGATCCCACTTTGATGTCTTCAATCCGTGTTACCGGCCTTCATAGAGGCTTCATGGACATCAAATCAAACCAAGAAACGAGCGGAGGACCCATACCAAGTCCGCTATTACAACTGAAGCTGCTGGCTTTCCTCGAAAAGCTCTGAATCATCGTCACTATCAACGGGACGACGGAAGCCGATACCAGTTATGTACAGTGTTGATTCTCATAACACTGACCTGAGAATTCGAACTTCAAACAAAACAACATCGCTACAAGCCTCGACGATCTGGATCTTCAGTTGACCCCACTTCCGAAGAAACCCTCCGTGATACCGTACTGAGGGATGTGCTATTACTTCAACTTAAGCAAAATTACGTGTCTGTGGTTTGTGAATCGGTGCGCGTTGAATATCTTCAATACATAGTCCATCGACGTCTACGGGATGAAGAGAGTCGACTCCATCGAGGAGCGGATAGAGACAATTACCAGCAATAGTGTTATGCTCCTGTAGTGTTTTTCAACACACCTGTAAGGGTAAGTGGCCAAATATGCTCTATTTCCCTTTCATTTCCACATTTTCCAATACTTCTGTAAACTCTCCCAATATCATTTAAAAACCAAACCAGTCATAGTTATTACCCTTGTATTGTTAGACCTAATGCTTTAAACATAGTTACTATTTTTCAATGTAAAGGAGATGTTTCCATATTATTTCTCAAAAAAAGAGGCACCTTCTTAGCATTACATTTTCGCGGCTCTTGGAATCTCCTAATAACAACCCACATCAGAAATATCTCACCATGTAGGAAGGCGAAAGTAAATAACCAAGTCATAGCCTCATTTTTGTTTGTTTTTGACATTGTATTATTTTTATTTAAACAGTGTTCCTCCTAAAAATAAGTTTAAATTTCATTTCCATCAACACCTCTTTTTAGATGTGCCTCATAAAAATGAGGCTAACGTTGGCGTTCACGTTGATATTTTTGACATTCGCAGTATTTCTAAATTCTCATGCCACATTTCCAACAAATTATAACACGTTATATTGTTTTTTTATAAAAAACAAGATGAAATGTTGAAATCTGTTGGTAATGATGCATGGAAATTTATAAATGCTGCCAAACGCAAACGATTCCACTAGTACGCCTTTGTCAACCTCATTTTTGTGAGGAAATTCTGCAAAGGTATTTGATGAAGTAGAATATGAAGTCATTTTTATTAATAACACAGTTTAAATAAAACTAAATATACAATGTCAAAAACCTATCTAAATTAGGCAACGCCTTAGCATTTTACTTTCGCTCTTTTGAACATGTTGAGTTATTCTCTAGTGGGTCATGGAAAACCATCAAACGGCGTGGCCTCATGCTCTATTTCATTGCCTTCTAGAGCCACTGGCATCAGCAGATAGTGAATTGTGATGTCTGACAAACAGGCAAGTAACACCGGGAATCTAGATGAATAATTTATTCTTCATCAAACTTCCCAGCGTTAC
Source organism: Pandemis cinnamomeana (assembly GCA_932294345.1). Lineage (NCBI taxonomy): Eukaryota > Metazoa > Arthropoda > Insecta > Lepidoptera > Tortricidae > Pandemis > Pandemis cinnamomeana. The sequence continues at coordinate 1,711,400 of OW028724.1, read as the reverse complement.
TTGCACTCTTGCCTGACATCCACAAATACGAATGAAAACTAGGCAATGTCTTATAGTTTTACTTGACTGATTATATTCACTATCCGCTTGTGATTGTGGCTCTCATAGGCAACTACAAACTAGAAATACCTAGTTCTCAAAGAAGGAAACAGATTTAACTGGTAATGCTTTTGTTAAGATAATATAACATCATTCAGTAACGAAACTGGAGAAACTTTCATCTTCTTCTTCTATCTTATTTTTCATTTCTTCTTGTATAGTTATCGTGTTAACCTGCCCAATGCCCAATATCCTAGCCTCTTATTTCCTATATCCCAGAGCAAACTACTTGGCCACAAACCAAAGTAATCTTTAACCTACGGATGGCATTATAATTTAAAATAAGCTTTTCTTGATTCCTAGTAACAGAACTCGTAACGGATAAGTTCGCTCTCAAATGTTTCAAAATATTGTAAAACATATTTGAATTAAATTATGTGAATGTTATTTATTTTATAAAACATGTGCAGTTAAGTAAGGATATTTATTGGCTTATTAGTCTTTATAATTATCTATTGTGTTGTTTCATTGAAGTTAGTTATAATGTTTAATTAATTAGCTACTTGTGCACGGTGCATATGCAATGTAAATATCCAATATCAAATAGCCTAAGTTAAACGACAAATTACTGACTCAGCCAAACAAAAAAAAGTTAAAAAAAAAGAAAAAAAAGAAAAAAAAAAGAAAAAAAAAGTTGGAAAAAAAAACAAAAGAAAACAAAAAGAAAAAAAAAGAAAAAAGTTAACAGTAAAAAGTTATTTTTAGTTTTTTTAGTTCTTCACTTGCTTGGTAATAACATCTTGATTTGGATGCTTGCTAGAGCCACTGGCATCAGCAGATAGTGAATTGTGATGTCCGACAAACAGGCAAGTAACACCGGGAATCTAGATGAATAATTTATTATTCATCGAACTTCCCAGCGTCACTTGCACTCTTGCCGGACATCCACAATTACCAATAAAAATGCAAATGAAAACGTGGCAACTTCTTAGCATTTTACTTGGCTGATCATATTCACTATCTGCTTGTGATTGTGGCTCTAGCATGCAACTAGAACTAGAAACAATTCTCAATAACCGAAACAATGTCTTGTAAAACAAAATGGAATTGAATTAAATGTTTTTTTTTTAAACATGTGCAGTCAAATATGGTTATTGTATTATTTAATGGTCTTGATAATTATGTATTGTGTTGTTTAATTATAGTTTTTTCAGTTGTTCTTCACTTGCTTGGTAACAAAATCTTGATTTGGATGCTTGTTAGAGCCACTGGCATCAGCAGATAGTGAATTGTGATGTCCGACAAACAGGCAAGTAACACCGGGAATCTAGATGAATAATTTATTCTTCATCAAACTTCCCAGCGTTACTTGCACTCTTGCCGGACATCCACAAATAGCAATAAAAATACAAATGAAAACGAGGCCACTTCTTAGCATTTTACTTGACTGATTATATTCACTATCTGCTTGTGATTGTGGCTCTAGCAAGCAACTAGAACTAGAAACAGTTCTCAATGATCTTGGTTTTCGGACATCCACTAAAATAAATATTATACAACACCAATCAATGTAAGAGGTAACATTTCCATAAATATCTCATAAAAGTGAGGCAACGCCTTAGCATTACAGTTTCGCGGCTCTTTGAATCTCTTATTAACAAACCACATCAGAAAACATCTCACCATGTAGGAAGGCGAAAATAAATTGCTAAGGCGTAGCCTCTTTTGTATTTGTTTTTGACATTGTATTATTTTTATTTAAACAGTGTTCCTCATTAAAATAAGTTCAAATTTCATTTCCATCACCACCTCTTTGGATATACCTCATAAAAATGAGGCTAACGTTGGCGTTAACGTTTATATTTTTTACATTCGCAGTATTTCTAAATTCTCGTGCCACATTTCCAACAAATTATAACACGTTATATTGTTTTTTTATAAAAAACAAGATGAAATGTTGAAATCTGTTGGTAATGATGCATGAAAATTTAGAAATGCTGCCAAACGCAAACGATTCAACATGTACGCCTTTGTCAGCCTCATTTTTATGAGGAAATTCTACAAAGGTATTGATGAAATAGAATATGAAGTCATTATTATGAATTACACAGTGTAAATAAAAATAAATATACAATGTCAAAAACACATCAAAATTAGGCAACGCCTTAGCATTTCACTTTCGCTCGTCTGAACATGTTGAGTTATTCTCTAGTGGGTCATGGAAAACCATCAAACGGCGTGGCCCCATGTGCGAAATAATTTAAACTGTTTACCCAAATACGTGCCACTTGAATCTTCAAAATCAAAAAGCCCACATTAAGCGACAAATTTATTATTATACTTTTTCTTCACTCGCTAGATATCATTCCTTATCTCAAGATTTAAATACTATGATCACGAAGCTCTTTCCAGATTTCTGTTACCTCCTCTAAAAACTTGCTTGTGAAGGCATTGTATCTTTCTTTGAGAATTTGCTCTATTTCGTTGCCTTCTAGAGCCACTGGCATCAGCAGATAGTGAATTGTGATGTCCGACAAACAGGCAAGTAACACCGGGAATCTAGATGAATAATTTATTCTTCATCAAACTTCCCAGCGTTACTTGCACTCTTGCCGGACATCCACAAATACCAATGAAAATACAAATGAAAACGAGGCAACGCCTGAGCATTTTACTTGACTGATTATATTCACTATCTGCTTGTGATTGTGGCTCTAGCAAGCAACTAGAACTAGAAGTAGTAATCAGTGACGAAACAATGTCTTTAGCGGCAAGTTTTTTGAGCAGGTAATATGATGAATATTAAAATAAATGAAAAGCTGGATTTTTTCAACAACGAACGAATGTTAAGCAAAATAATGTTTAATTAATTAGCAACTAATAATATTATTTAATTTTCATTGCGCTTCTTTAGTATGTTAAAAAAAACGTATGTATGTATGTTACTATTGTATTGCAAACTATTTTAATTTTCTTAGTGTCGACTTCTGTATTGTATGTATGTATCACTTCCGAAATAAAGACATTGTATTCTTGTTATAAGTTGTATTTATCTTTTTAATGTCTTGTATACTTCTTTCAATCTGATCCATTAATAATAATCTTCCTTGTCTTCTTCTGTATTATTTGTTTTTGGAACTAAATATTTCAAGGTAATCACTTAGAATTGTTTTACAATTTTGCTACAGTTTGTATCTCTTCTGTTTTGTTTAATATTGTTCCTTCAAAATAAAGTCAGTTGTAATATTGTATGTAGTTGTATTGTATCTATTTTAGAATTCCTTGTACTTAACTCTGTAAATGCTCTCTCATTTTCGAATGATAATAATAAATAATCTTACTTAGTTTACCTCTTTTTTTTTATATATCTATAGTCATTGAATTGTATTGTAATTTTGTTGTAATTTTGAGTGTATATTTTTTTACTAATGATTTTTTTCAATAAATAAGAATGAATTGTATTTTGTTGTTTCCTTTCACTCAAAGATACCTAAGATCAAATTATACTCAAAATCTAACACCAGCTGCTTGAAAGTCGGTTGAAAAAACAGCTCTCAAATAAGTTTTCACAATGTCTCAGGATTTTCTTGAAACAATTCAAATGTAGCCAATGTTGGATCTATAGTATAAAAGATGAGATTACACGACTAATAATCCGACAGTAAAGAGTCAAATTAAAGACCTACTTAAAAGATTATTGAAGTGTTCATGCTATATGTCAAATAAGACAGCTATTGGAAAACTGGCGCCGTCAATTTGATTTGTACTCTTTATTATCGGAATTCAACTCACAAAGTTTTGACACTAAATACACCAAAGAATGCTTAAAAAAACGAGTTTAATCCTTACATAGCCTCTTTTAATCAGTTTCGCTACAATTTCAGTACATTGTGTAGTTTTTTTTATATAAATTATCGCGTTCGGCGTACCTCATGGCATAGCGGTCCCCTGCGGGCCCAGTGCAGATTAGGAACATCACACACACCCCATTAAATTGCTTCACAGATGTGTGCAGGTTCCCTCATGATGTTTTCCTTCACCGTAGCTCATGGCTAATTTCAAATGTAATTTGACGCATAAATTCTGAAAAAATCAGAGTTGAACCCAGGATTCGAATCCTCTGCTTGAGAGGCCACAGGTCAAACCACTAGGTTACCGGCTAGAAAGAACCTTCATATTTTTTTAAAATATCGTCAGTCACAAAAGTTAGAGAATCAGGGGCCAGATTTTATAAGTTTCTTCCATGCTGGCCTGGGAGTAAAGAAAAAACATAGAATTTACCAGTTGTTTCTCTTCCCGCGCAGTAAAAGCCCATCGAGGCCATGGGCGAAAATCTTAGGAATCATATTATAGGCGATGCGGCTAGCAACCCATCACTATTTTGATTTCCCTTAATCATGCTGCATGTGGCCTTAAGGTTATGTTACCTCAGGCTCTGTCTACCCCGTGAGGGATAAAGACGTGATATATGTATGTGTGTATTGACCGCAATCTCGCCTGATGGCTAGCATAGATGTGATAGGCTTGTAATATTAAATTACTCGAAAATGCCATCAGAAAGTGGACAAATCTGTCTACTGTTACAAATATTATAGTTCAAATTAATTCGCTTAGCTGAGGTATTTTACACACACACACACAACATTTTTCCTGGTATGGTCATGTGCAAAAATAAGTATCGATACGAACTTCATAAAATGTGTCCCACGACCGTATTACGACCGTATAAGAGCGTATGGTACTTATTTTTGAAACTTTGACTAGATACATATTATAACACTTGACTGTACCAGGTACAGCTGGTACGTGGTACCTGGTACCTGGTACCTGGTGGTACACAATATTTTTCCTGGTTTCTCTGACGCCATTGCATCAGAATCTCATTAAATAGTAATTAGCGCAAGTAATGTAAATTACCTAATTTGTTTCTTCCCTTCATTAAGTTAATATTAATTCTTATTAAATACTTCAAAAACTTTCCATTATTGCTCAGGTCGCGAGCTATCCTACTAATATTATAAATGTGAAAGTTTGTGAGTGTGGATGTTTGGAAGTTTGTTACTCTTTCACGCCAGAACGGCTGGACAGATCTGGATGAAATTTGAAACATAGATGTATGGTCAGGAATAACGCATAGGCTACTTTTTTCTTTACTCCCAGACCAGCATGGAAGAATTGTACAAAAAAACGCAATAAATGTAAAGGTAACAGGATAAACAGATGCACAAAAGGCAAGCTCATCTCATAGCGGAATCTCTTCCGCTATGCATTCATAACTATAAACAGGACAAAAGAAACTAGAGTAGAGAGTAGACAAATTCAAAAAGCTAAAAGAGCAATAACCCTAAATCTAACCTCAGCCTCAGCGATATCACTTTTCCGCATTATGGCTGAAAAGCTAGCCAATAAGTTATGGTGTCCCACTGCTGGGCATAGGCCTCTCCCTCGCCCCCACAACTCCCAACTGGACTGGTCTGGACATGTCTGCCGCATGCACCCACAGAGGTGGGCTCTCAGTCACTGTGGGTGCCGAAGAATGGTCAACGACGAGGCAGACCAAGAAGGCGATGGCGTGGATGGCCTGAAGTTGCGTCGGACCTAGAGTTATGCATTTTAATTTTAATGTTACGTTACGTCGTTGTAAAATAAGCGTCTTTTTAGTTTGTTTATGACCAGGGTCCTTACCATGACGTCTTAAGTAGCTGTCATTTTTAGTATGGATAAAGCGAACCTAAACTGAATCGGAATTGAATCGCATTAAGGCGTCATGGTAACCTATTCAAAAATTTAAAATTCAAAATTCAAATCCTATAATAGTCTAAGTGGTTAGAGAACCTGACTAAGAAGCTTGTAGTCCAGGGTTTGATCCCTGGGTGTATACGAATGAGGGATACACTCAGTAATAAAGTGCGCATGACTTATGTTTGTTTTCTAGTTATTTTTTAATATTATATCTATGTTAGGTTTAACTTTTTACGTATTTTGCATAAACATGTTGTTTTCGTCTTCTGTACATTAGGTGCAAAACAATTTCGTAATTGATACCAATTAGAAACACAAAATAACCTTTAATTTTGGGGTTTCGTACCTCAAGTGAAAGTTAAAACCCTTACGATTTGGCTTTACTGAATCAAAATCGAATCAAATTCAGAAGTTTATTCAGCAATAGGCCGCGAATTCCACAAACTTGTCAATAAAATTATCGAAGACAAGTAACAATTCGAAATGTATTGCGTCGTCAATGTAGCCAACCGGCGTAGATTCTTGTCGAGTCAGCTGTCACTGACAATCGTCGCGTTGGTGATAATCAGTGCTTTCGGAAAGACCATCATTGTCAAGTACTCATAGAATGCGCCGGAAGATACTTGGCAGCCGCCACGCTTCTTTCCCATATGAGTAGGAAGAGACTACTTTGTTCCACTTGCTACGATCCTGACCCGACATACCTTTTTCGCTTAATCCATTCATCAATCTCTTCATATATGCATTAATATTATAAGAACATACTGTATTCTACTTATTAAGTTAACAACCCTTAATTCTGTGCGGACAAAGTCTTAGTTAAAACAATTTAAAAATTGACGTATAAGATCAATGCCTGTCTATTTGCCCATCACAGTAAATAATAATCTCTTCTACATCTTATTTCTTGAAATAAATCTCTCAATATTATTCGTAACACACAGAAATTTACTCTAATTGCATGAATCCGACTCGCACCTGACCGCTCCTATCATTACTATAATGTTGACAAATGACTCGCAACAATTAATTACTTTACTCATTAAGTTCGAGGTAATGTCATCCCTTCCCTTCTAATATCAGTTGCATATAAAAACGTGCTCAGCCAAATTGGTTCAGTTCACTCTAAACTCAGCTGAGCATTACACCATGGCTTCCAACGGCACCTACCCCGCAGCCAGCACCCGGGAGGCGGGCAGTGGCAGTTCCGCGGCACCACGCGACCAGTCAAATTCAAAACGCAAGCCCGATAAGTGTTCTTCTAGTTACGCCAAATCGTGACCGTCAGTGTTAAAGATGTGATCAAAGTTTGAAGAAAACCTTAAGAGCCAGGACGGGACTTCATCATTTCATAACCAATCCCCATGATGAATGGTAATGTGCCTGCTGCCAGTGCCTCTCCGAGATCTTCATGATCCTACTTTGATGTCTTCAATCCACGTTGCCGGCCTTAATAGAGGTTTCATGGACATCAAATCAAACCAAGAAACGAGCTGAGAACCCATACCAAGTCCGCTATTACAACTGAAGCTGCTGGCTTTCCTCGAAAAGCTCTGAATCATCGTCACTATCAACGGGACGACGGAAGCCGATACCAGTTATGTACAGTGTTGATTCTCATAACACTGATCTGAGAATTCGAACTTCAAACAAAACAACATCACTACAAGCCTCGACGATCTGGATCTTCAGTTGAGCCCACTTCCGAAGAAACCCTCCGTGATACCACTGAGGGATGTGCTATTGCTTCAAATTAAGCAAAATTGTGTGCCTGTGGTCTGTGTATCGGTGCGCGTTGAATATCTTCAATACATAGTCCATCGACGTCTACGGGATGAAGAGAGTCGACTCCATCGAGGAGCGGATAGAGACAATTACCAGCAATAGTGTTATGCTCCTGTAGTGTTTTTCAACACACCTGTAAGGGTAAGTGGCCAAATATGCTCTATTTCCCTTTCATTTCCACATTTTCCAATACTTCTGTAAACTCTCCCAATATCATTTAAAAACCAAACCAGTCATAGTTATTACCCTTGTATTGTTAGACCTAATGCTTTAAACATAGTTACTATTTTTCAATGTAAAAGGAGATGTTTCCATATTATTTCTCAAAAAAAGAGGCACCTCCTTAGCATTACATTTTCGCGGCTCTTGGAATCTCCTAATAACAACCCACATCAGAAATATCTCACCATGTAGGAAGGCGAAAGTAAATAACCAAGTCATAGCCTCATTTTTGTTTGTTTTTGACATTGTATTATTTTTATTTAAACAGTGTTCCTCCTAAAAACAAGTTTAAATTTCATTTCCATCAACACCTCTTTTTAGATGTGCCTCATAAAAATGAGGCTAACGTTGGCGTTCACGTTGATATTTTTGACATTCGCAGTATTTCTAAATTCTCATGCCACATTTCCAACAAATTATAACACGTTATATTGTTTTTTTATAAAAAACAAGATGAAATGTTGAAATCTGTTAGTAATGATGCATGGAAATTTAGAAATGCTGCCAAACGCAAACGATTCCACTAGTACGCCTTTGTCAGCCTCATTTTTGTGAGGAAATTCTGCAAAGGTATTTGATGAAGTAGAATATGAAGTCATTTTTATTAATAACACAGTTTAAATAAAACTAAATATACAATGTCAAAAACCTATCAAAATTAGGCAACGCCTTAGCATTTTACTTTTGCTCTTTTGAACATGTTGAGTTATTCTCTAGTGGGTCATGGAAAACCATCAAACGGCGTGGCCTCATGCTCTATTTCATTGCCTTCTAGAGCCACTGGCATCAGCAGATAGTGAATTGTGATGTCCGACAAACAGGCAAGTAACACCGGGAATCTAGATGAATAATTTATTCTTCATCAAACTTCCCAGCGTTACTTGCACTCTTGCCGGACATCCACAAATACGAATGAAAACTAGGCAATGTCTTATAGTTTTACTTGACTGATTATATTCACTATCCGCTTGTGATTGTGGCTCTCATAGGCAACTACAAACTAGAAATACCTAGTTCTCAAAGAAGGAAACAGATTTAACTGGTAATGCTTTTGTTAAGATAATATAACATCATTCAGTAACGAAACTGGAGAAACTTTCATCTTCTTCTTCTATCTTATTTTTCATTTTTTCTTGTATAGTTATCGTGTTAACCTGCCCAATGCCCAATATCCTAGCCTCTTATTTCCTATATCCCAGAGCAAACTACTTGGCCACAAACCAAAGTAATCTTTAACCTACGGATGGCATTATAATTTAAAATAAGCTTTTCTTGATTCCTAGTAACAGAACTCGTAACGGATAAGTTCGCTCTCAAATGTTTCAAAATATTGTAAAACATATTTGAATTGAATTATGTGAATGTTATTTATTTTATAAAACATGTGCAGTTAAGTAAGGTTATTTATTGGCTTAATAGTCTTTATAATTATCTATTGTGTTGTTTCATTGAAGTTAGTTATAATGTTTAATTAATTAGCTACTTGTGCACGGTGCATATGCAACGTAAATATCCAATATCAAATAGCCTAAGTTAAACGACAAATTACTGACTCAGCCAAACAAAAAAAAGTTAAAAAAAAAGAAAAAAAGAAAAAAAAAAGAAAAGTAAAAAAAAGTTGAAAAAAAAAAACAAAAAAGAAAACAAAAAGAAAAAAAAAGAAAAAGTTAAAAGTAAAAAGTTATTTTTAGTTTTTTTAGTTCTTCACTTGCTTGGTAATAACATCTTGATTTGGATGCTTGCTAGAGCCACTGGCATCAGCAGATAGTGAATTGTGATGTCCGACAAACAGGCAAGTAACACCGGGAATCTAGATGAATAATTTATTATTCATCGAACTTCTCAGCGTCACTTGCACTCTTGCCGGACATCCACAATTACCAATAAAAATGCAAATGAAAACGTGGCAACTTCTTAGCATTTTACTTGGCTGATCATATTCACTATCTGCTTGTGATTGTGGCTCTAGCATGCAACTAGAACTAGAAACAATTCTCAATAACCGAAACAATGTCTTGTAAAACAAAATGGAATTGAATTAAATGTTTTTTTTTTTTAAACATGTGCAGTCAAATATGGTTATTGTATTATTTAATGGTCTTGATAATAATGTATTGTGTTGTTTAATTATAGTTTTTTCAGTTGTTCTTCACTTGCTTGGTAACAAAATCTTGATTTGGATGCTTGGTAGAGCCACTGGCATCAGCAGATAGTGAATTGTGATGTCCGACAAACAGGCAAGTAACACCGGGAATCTAGATGAATAATTTATTCTTCATCAAACTTCCCAGCGTTACTTGCACTCTTGCCGGACATCCACAAATAGCAATAAAAATACAAATGAAAACGAGGCCAGTTCTTAGCATTTTACTTGACTGATTATATTCACTATCTGCTTGTGATTGTGGCTCTAGCAAGCAACTAGAACTAGAAACAGTTCTCAATGATCTTGGTTTTCGGACATCCACTAAAATAAATATTATACAACACCAATCAATGTAAGAGGTAACATTTCCATAAATATCTCATAAAAGTGAGGCAACGCCTTAGCATTACAGTTTCGCGGCTCTTTGAATCTCTTATTAACAAACCACATCAGAAAACATCTCACCATGTAGGAAGGCGAAAATAAATTGCTAAGGCGTAGCCTCTTTTGTATTTGTTTTTGACATTGTATTCTTTTTATTTAAACAGTGTTCCTCATTAAAATAAGTTCAAATTTCATTTCCATCACCACCTCTTTGGATATACCTCATAAAAATGAGGCTAACGCTGGCGTTAACGTTTATATTTTTTACATTCGCAGTATTTCTAAATTCTCGTGCCACATTTCCAACAAATTATAACACGTTATATTGTTTTTTTATAAAAAACAAGATGAAATGTTGAAATCTGTTGGTAATGATGCATGCAAATTTAGAAATGCTGCCAAACGCAAACGATTCAACATGTACGCCTTTGTCAGCCTCATTTTTATGAGGAAATTCTACAAAGGTATTGATGAAATAGAATATGAAGTCATTATTATGAATTACACAGTGTAAATAAAAATAAATATACAATGTCAAAAACACATCAAAATTAGGCAACGCCTTAGCATTTCACTTTCGCTCGTCTGAACATGTTGAGTTATTCTCTAGTGGGTCATGGAAAACCATCAAACGGCGTGGCCCCATGTGCGAAATAATTTAAACTGTTTACCCAAATACGTGCCACTTGAATCTTCAAAATCAAAAAGCCCACATTAAGCGACAAATTTATTATTATACTTTTTTCTTCACTCGCTAGATATCATTCCTTATCTCAAGATTTAAATACTATGATCACGAAGCTCTTTCCAGATTTCTGTTACCTCCTCTAAAAACTTGCTTGTGAAGGCATTGTATCTTTCTTTGAGAATTTGCTCTATTTCGTTGCCTTCTAGAGCCACTGGCATCAGCAGATAGTGAATTGTGATGTCCGACAAACAGGCAAGTAACACCGGGAATCTAGATGAATAATTTATTCTTCATCAAACTTCCCAGCGTTACTTGCACTCTTGCCGGACATCCACAAATACCAATAAAAATACAAATGAAAACGAGGCCACTTCTTAGCATTTTACTTGACTGATTATATTCACTATCTGCTTGTGATTGTGGCTCTAGCAAGCAACTAGAACTAGAAACAGTTCTCAGTGACGAAACAATGTCTTTAGCGGCAAGTTTTTTGAGCTGGTTATATGATGAAAATTAAAATAAATGAAAAGCTGGATTTTTTCAACAACAAACGAATGTTTAGCAAAATAATGTCTAATTAATAATATTATTTAATTTTCATTGCGCTTCTTTAGTATGTTAAAAAAACTATTTTAATTTTCTTCGTGTCGTCTTCTATATTGTATGTATGTATCACTTCCTAAATGAAGGCATTGTATTCTTGTTATAAGTTGTATTTATCTTTTTAATGTCTTGTATACTTCTTTCAATCTGATCCATTAATAATAATCTTCCTTATCTTCTTCTGTTTTATTTGTTTTTGGAACTAAATATTTCAAGGTAATCACTTAGAATTGTATTACAATTTTGCTACAGTTTGTATCTCTTCTGTTTTGTTTAATATTGTTCCTTCAAAATAAAGTCAGTTGTAATATTGTTGTATTGTATCTATTTTAGAATTTCTTGTACCTAACTCTGTAAATGCTCTCTCATTCGAATCAAATAATCTTACTTAGTTTACCTCTTTTTGTTTCATACATCTAGTCATTTTATTGTATTGTAATTTTGAGTACCTATGTTTTTTTTATCAATGATATTTCAATAAATAAGAATGAATTGTATTTTGTTGTTTCCTTTCACTCAAAGACACCTAAGATCAAATTATACTCAAGATCTAACATCAGCTGCTTTTAACTCGGTTGATAAACTCTCAAATAAGTTTTTAGAATGTTTTAATGCGAGACAATGTCTCAGGATTTTCTTGAAACAATTCAAATGTATCCAATGTTGGATCTATAGTATAAAACATCAGATTACACGACTAATAATCCGACAGTAAAGAGTAAAATTAAAGACTACTTAAAAGATTATTGAAGTGTTCAAGCTATATGTCAAATAAGACAGCTATCGGAAAAACTGGCGCCGTCAATTTAATTTGTACTCTTTATTGTCGGAACTCAACTCCCAAAGTCTTGGCACTAAATACACCAAAGAATGCTTAAAAATCGAGTTTAATCCTTACATTGCCCCTTTTAATCCGTTTCGGTACAATTTCAGTACATTGTGTAGTTTTTTTTTATATAAATTATCGCGTTCGGCGTACCTCATGGCATAGCGATTCCCACGCGGGCCCAGTGCAGATTAGGAACCTCACATACACACACCATTGAATAGCTTCGCAGATGTGTGCAGGTTTCCTCATGATGTTTTCCTTCATCGTAGCTCATGGCTAATTTGAAATGTAATTGCGCAAAAATCCGAAAAAATCAGCGGTGCGAACCCAGGATTCGAACCGACGACCCTCAGCTTGAGAGGCCACAGGTCAAACCACTAGGCTAGAAAGTTTAAAGGGTAGGTAAGTACCTTCATATTTTTTTTAAATATTGTCAGTCACAAAAATTAGGGAATCAGGGGCCAGACTTTATAAGTTTCTTCCATGCTGGTCTGGGAGTAAAGAAAAATCATAGGATTTACCAGTTGCTTCTTTTCCCGCGCATGGTAAAAGCCCATCGAGGGAATGAGCGAAAGTCTTAAATCATAATATTATAGCCAATGCGGCTAGCAACCCATCACTATTTTGATTTCCCTTTCCAGCTTTACGCCCTTAATCATGCTAAACGTGGTCTTAAGGTTATGTTACCTCAGGCTCTGTCTACCCCGTAAGGGATAAAGACGTGATATATTATGTATGTTTGTATTGACCGCAATCTCGCCTGATAGCTAGCATAGATGTGATCTACGGCTTGTAATATTAAATTACTCGAAAATGCCATCAGAAAGTGGAAAAATCTGTCGACTGTTACAAATATTATAGTTCAAATTAATTTGCTTAGCTGAGGTATTTTACACACACACAACATTTTTCCTGGTACGGTCAAGTGCAAAAATAAGTATCGATACGAACTTCTCAAAAATGTGTCCCACTATCCACGACCGTATTACGACCGTATAAGAGCGTATGGTACTTATTTTTGAAACTTTGACTAGATACATATTATTACACTTGACTGTACCTGTTACAGCTGGTACGTGGTACCTGGTACCTGGTACCTGGTGGTACACAATACTTTTCCTGGTTTCTCTGACGCCATTGCATCAGAATCTCATTAAATAGTAATTAGTGCAAGTAATGTAAATTACCTAATTTGTTTCTTCCCTTCATTAAGTTAATATTAATTATTATTAAATACTTCAAAAACTTTCCATTATTCCTCAGGTCGCGAGCTATCCTACTTCCTACTAATATTATAAATGTCAAAGTTTGTGAGTATGGATGTTTGGATGTTTGTTACTCTTTCACGCCAGAACGGTTGGACAGATCTGGATGAAATTTGGAACATTGATAGATTATGGTCTGTAATAACACATAGGAAAGAAAGAAAGAAGACATTTATTCCTTTTTGCAAGACACAAATATAAGATAATATACACAATTTTATAGAAAATAAACAAGGTATAACAATAAAAACATAGAGATGAAAAATAGATCATCAGCGTTATAAGTGTGTCTTCGCAAAAGTGAAACGGTCGCTGGCTCAGCATTACGCTGAGGCGTTAGACACCTGCAGCACTGATTTTCACACATAGACATAGGCTACTTTTTATCCCGGAAAATTGCGTAATTCCTGCGGAATAGCGATAAACGAATTCTATGCAGACGAAGTTGCGGGCAACGGCTAGTCTGTTATAATATTTTCATTTTTACGTAGGTAGGTATGTTATGTTATTACCACGAGGATCCGATTACTTTTCGGATTTTTCTGTGTCCTAATGGTCAATGTCGTTTAGAAATTAAATTTGTAACGGTAAAACAGTAAAAGTAAACATAAAAAAAGTCAATAAGTAAAATTCTTGATTCATACACACAAATCACGTCTATATACCATACGGGGTAGACAGAGCCTGAGGTAACAAGACCCAAGGGCTACATTTAGCATGATTGTAGGCGTATAGGTGGAAAGAGGAATCAAAATAGTGATGGGTTGCTAGCCGCATCGAATATAACATGACTCCTAAGACTCGCCCATTCCCTCGATGGGCTTTTACCATCTGCGCAGGACGAGAGGCAACTGGTACATTCTATGTTTTTCTTTCTCTCCCAGACCAATATGGAAGTAAGTTGATTCATTTGATACTAATTATACATTTTCACTTTACCCATGGAACTCCGTTGCTTCTATTTTCTTTTAAGCGTACGATATACACAGACCTACATAATCCACATTATCCACTCGTTTTTGTAAGCAATTCCGTATTATTGAAAATGCTCGTCTTACCCAAACTAACTTGTTTCCCTCAAACAATAAAGGTTTAATATTTTCCTCGTGGGCCGTGTAGCGAGCCCAAAACATATTTACGTTTCGCTATAAAGATCGAATTCACTTAAAACTAACACAATTTACCCGAACGCAATACAATCTAACCTCAACTCGGTTAAACAAAAGAAATAAAGCGTGTAATATTTTCAGGTTTCCGAACGAAAATCACTCCCAGCGGATCGATTTCCGAACGAAAAGATTTGGAAAAAAGTAATCTGGTTACCAGTGTAAGGAGATACTTTGGGCGCTGGACCGGTGTATTGAACAAACAATGCGTGGCGGCTCTTTGTATGTTGGTTAGGGAATAAAAGAAGTTTTGCCAGTTGGAAAGGTGGAGTTTGACTTTTTTTGGACACAAATTAACTATTTGAGATCAGAAAATTGACACTTAAATTATAATGGAAACTTATAAAAGGCAGTTAAAATGTTAAAGGTAGGTAATAATTTTTACAAATAGTTTTTTTTTATACGACAATTAAGGCAAACAAGCAATTGGTGACCAAGCGAGCACCGCCACCCATGGACACCCGCATTACTAGGGGATTGCAGGTGCGTTGAGAATACCTCATATGCCAGTTCACCGGCTGTCTTACTTACGCCGGCACACAGATGCTACACACTGCTGCTTGGCGGCAGAATTAGCGAGTCATTGCGTTACAGGGTACAAAGAAAAATAAAATTAAAATTAAAAAAGTTAAAAAATTAAAAAGAAAAATAAAATTAAATATGTAATTAAAAAGTAAAATTACACATCTGCGAGCAATTCAATAGTGTATATGAAGTTTCCAATCCGCACTGGGCCCGCGTGGGAACTATAGCCCAAGCCCTCTCGTTCTTCTTCTTCTTCTTCTTCTTGTTTGTGGCGTTTCAAGTCGTTATAGCGACGACAACTTCGCCAATGTCAAAGTAACAAAAATATGATTAATAAATCTTGTGACAAAATGTCGGCAACGTTGTACGGTAATGGTCAAAGACCCTCCCCTCCTGTCGGGCTCTTAGCCAACGGTCAATGATATCCCTCAGAAGCTGCCAGGAAATCATTAGCCGAAGCCCAGGGTGCACCGGATCAAGCACTGCTCTTCCCCCCGGACGGATCCAAAAAGGAACCGCAGCTCTTGACCACACGTGGAGGTAACCCCACTCGCACCCCAGGGCTCGTTCTGAGAGCCTGTGCCCAGCAGTGGCACGTATATAGACTGGAGATGATGATAGGTAGATCTCCGAAATCCACCTAAAAAAAGGTCGCAACGGATTGTTTTTGCAGATACCCGGGTTTTTGCCAGCTCGCGAGATTGAAATTTGCACCGAACATAGTTCCCTTTATTTTATTTGACAACATGGGCACGCGTACACGTTTGCGTAAGATGGTTTGGGTAGGGCGATGTTTTATTAAATCTGTGAGAGCGATACAATAAACAGAAAAGGTAGTGTTTGAACGACACGCAAAAAACATAAGGAAAACGCTGTGATCTAATTCGCGGTTCATTGTCGTTTGGCTGAACGCTCGACAAATGTGGCGTTCGACAATTATTATCTAACTCTAATTGGCATTGTTCATTTTTTTTTTAGTATGCTCCAATTCGAAAACCATTTCGAGGAAAACCATCATTTATCCGATTTATCTTGTCCGATTCCAAAAATATTTTATGATTGCAGATATTTTTGTAAAAGTACTTTGAACCTTTGTTTGAACGAACGACGTTTTTAGACAGAATCCAGCATCGAATGTTTGCCACAAAAATGAAAAAAAAAGTTTGGCTACGGCAACTGTCAAATCTACAAAACCATAGACAAAGCCGTTTTTTTTATAGCCAGCCGAACGAAGGCGATTGGGATTCTGTCTAAATTCACGAATTATCAAACAGCGAAAAAATATTTATTATTAATTAACAAAGCTATGTAAAAGCATAATATTCAAATTAGTTGCTTGAAATTAATAGTCCATTTTATCAAATACAGGTGTTAAAAGCACAGCTTGAAAAAAATGAACAATGCCAGAGCAAGTACTTCGTACCATGTTTCGCATTCCTCCATGGGTATCGTGTAGAAATTATTTTAGAGAACTAGGAATCCTTACTGTGCCCAGTTTATGTTTCAGTGCTGCTCACAAAGTTCCTAAAGTATGGGTCCTGAAGAACATAATGAGCGCCTGCTTACGCGCACTAAAAACCGAATACTTAATTTTGCCCGAAGGTGCTCACCAAGCTGTAAAACTATACAACAGGCTGCCTATTGAACTAAAAATTATTACGAACTAGCCTTCCGTCCGCAGCTTCGCCCGCGATAAATTAATTTTCCCGAAGGAAAAGGTATTTTCTCGTGGTAAAAAGTAGCTGTCACTCAGTGATAATGTAGCTTTCTAACGGCAAAAGAATTTTTGAAATCCGACCAGTAGTATCGGAGCCTATTCAATTCAAACAAACAAACAATCAAATTTTTCCTCTTTATAATATTAGTATAGAAGTATAGATTACTCATAATAAGGGGTTGCTTTTACAGTGTAGAGGAAATATTTAATGATGAATTAGGTACAGGTTAGGTACCTAGGTATTACGAGTATGTATTTCTCGTTATTATTTTGATAATCGTAGTTCTGTTGTAGTGTTTTTATTCTTTTTTAATTAAGATGTATTTAAAAAACACACCACATGTATTGTTTTTTTTATAAATACTGTCTATGTGTGTTCTGCTATGGGAGGTGTAGGGGTATAGCACGCGTCACGGAATGACGAGGATCCGGGTTCGATTCCCGGCCATAGCTTTACTTTTCGGATTTTTCTATGTGTTCTAATTTTTTAGGCATTTAGAAATTAAATACTGTCTATGTCTATGTCTACTCGTGTTCATATTGACAGTTCATTTATGGGCTAACAATTGGCATCGGAATCTAGCTGTCACATTCATACAAGAACTGTCAAAATGAACACGATGGCGATTGCGAGCGAGTTAGACAAGCCTACCGTTTTAACATAGTAACTTTTTCTTATAAGTACGACAAGGCAAACGAGCAAGTGGGCCATCTAATGGCAAGTGAGCACCACTCAATGGATACCGGCAACATCTTAGAATTGCAAATTGCAAAATGTAAAACCTAACCTAATTTATATTAAACACCCGAGACTCGAGAACAACATGTAATGTTTTTCATACAAATATCAGTTCCGACCGGGGATCGAAGCCGGACCTCAAGCTTCGTAGTCAGGTTCTCTAACCCTAGGTCTAGGTTCGATCTATACCTACTTTAGAATGAATAAAAGCGTATAAAAAAAAAAAAAAAAACAACAACAACAGCAACATACTGAAATTGTAGCGAATTCGGAATAAAAAAGGCTGTATTATTATTATTACTTCAGAACGACGAGGACATTAAGACCATTAGAAAAATTATATCGATTTTTATTAGAATGTTATCGTAAGAAGTCGTATTTGTACGTAAATACATACAGTCATATATCACGTCTTTTCATAGACAGAGCCTAAGGGACCAAAACTAAGGCGGCCACGTTTGATTGTGGGGTTATAGGTGGAAAGGTGAACCAAAATAGTGATGGGTTGCTAGCCGCAACGCCTATAAAGTGATTCCTAAGATTGTCGCCTATTCCCTGGATGGGCTTTTACCATATGCGCGGGAAGAGAAGCAACTGTTAGATTCTATGTTTTTTCTTTACTCCCAGAACAGCATGAAAGCACCATACCTATTTGTATTTATTCGTATTTATGCCTACATATATTATAAAACATAGCTATTGCCGCGACTTCGTCCGCGCTGAAAATTTATATAGCTTATGTTCATCAGAGATAATGCAGGATTCTAATGGTGAAAGAATTTTTCAAATCGGCCCAATAGTTTCGGTGCCTATTCAGTGCAAACAACCAATCAAATCTTTCCTCTTTATAATATTAGCGCCAAGCAGTTTTAATTAAGTACCTAGGTACCTATTACATATTTGTGAATTGTTTGTCTACAGCTTTCTGATTATGACTTTATATAATAACTTGATGCCTTTAAAAGCAGTCTCGTTAGCTCAGATATACTCATAGAGTAAGGTATGAATCCCCGGCCATAGCTTTACTTTTCGGCTTTTTCTATGTTTTCTAATTTTCACTGACATTTAGAAATTTAAGGTATGAATGGTTAAATTAGTGTCCCCTTTCACGCTCTCGCAATTTACAAACTAATTTGCCGTCAATTAAAACATGATGCACATTTAACTGTCCGTTTTTTGACAAAACGGATTAACAGACGACATAATCTTACACGTTGTAGCGATAAATTTGTTCATTAGTCATCTTAAAGAGGATTAAAGTGGGCTTATATCAGAGCGGCCACCCGCGCGAAACCGAGCAGCTGTCAAAATTTGCCGCCGTTTTTTGTTTGTTTTTAATTTTGTAACGGCATTGATGTTTCGGTATACGGCGGAGATAGTTATGTTTTTTTTTCAAGTCTTTCTTTACCATGCACATGTAAGCAAAAAAATAACTGTCTGATTATTGACTTTGACATGCAATATGGCAAAAAAGTGAAAAGTTTAAGTCCCTTGTCTTTTTTGCTTTTCTAGTAAGCGTTTATTGGACAGTTTATGTATCTGATAATGTTTAAACTGTAAATTGGGGTTTCTTCCATTTTTTTACTTTTAATCAGTCAGATATTTTAAAGCCACTCTAATTATCGACACAGATAAACAACTTTTTTCACCCGCCACAATTTATGGATGCGTTCAGAATTATCACGCCTCCAATCTCTCATCGAGTTTAAAGACGCTTAAAACGCTAGCAATTATCTCAAAAACCGACGAATTAGGTAAATCTATTTCAGTTTCCCGGAAAGCTATTTTTTGGGTGACAACATGATAGCGCTGCATCTTAATTGTTTTAATGACAGAACGCGACCAAAACGAGCGTGACTAATGGCAAGGGGACTCGAAAAAGGAACAGTTTTTTTTCTATTTCCAGCCAGATTTAACTCAATCATATCAATGCACAAATTATATAACCAATTAACACGGCCGTGTTTTTCTCAAATAAACTTATGATGGACACTAACCAAATTGGTCACAGGAAATGTAAAATTGTGTGCGTGTATCGCATTTGTGTAACAGTTTTATTTTGATATGAGTTTGTTTAAATACGAGTTAACCAGAATAAAATGAACCTAACAAAAAAAAAAATTTTTTTGATAAAAGCTTTTTTACTGACTTTGCTTTTTGTTGACTGTACTTGTATTGCCATGCATCCTACAAGTGTGGACCAAATTTCAAGTCAATCGGACCAACCGTTGAAGAGTTCCCTCCTGCGGAGACGGTCCTGGCTGGCCCACCAGAATTCTACTACCAGATTATAGTATCATCATCTAACTTACACAAATACGCAAAATTTCAGCTCAATCGGATGAAGATATCTGCTTCAAAATTGAGTCTCATTCCATACATTGCGAATTAGTATAAAGCTAAAATCAAAAAAAATCGGGCCTCTACGAAAAGTTAAAGAAAACATTAACAAACTGAAACTAAACTGAAAAGAAGTCCCGAAATAATTAAAATCTAAGTACTGGTCGAGTTTAAAAGCTGTCAGTTGCGCTGTAACAGCATTTATTCTTATCCAAAAACCATCATTTACGTAATAACAAATACCCGATGATTTACGTCTGCAAGCACTTACTGCTCCATATTTAAGTTAAGTTCATCAAATCATTATTCACGGCAAAGTAATAGCAGCAAATCAGCGTTGCACTAAAATATGGTTATAAAAAAGCAGTAAATACGTAACGGGCTAAAATTAGCTAAGTGCATTAGTTTCTTATTTGACGGCGTAATGTCGGGTAGATAAGTGATTTGGCTTTAGCCATAACCTCATAAGAAAACTTTTTCAACATCATCAACTTTTTCTTGTCACTCGTTATGATGCTCCTACACTACTTCAAGTTTCAAGTTTGAAGTGTCAAAAAGTCACCGCCACCTACCTCACCTTCTCAACGTCACTTTTTGAAACTTGAATCTTAGTAGTGTAGGAGCGCGGTTAGGTTATGATCTCCTCGGCAACAAGAAAAGTATTTTCGCGGGAATTTTAACCCTCTTCTATGTAATTGGTCATCTACTGACGATGTTAGTATAATGAGACACAACATAATTATGTATGATCAGTGAACGAATTTTATCTGCCGCTGACTGTTACAAGATACTACTGTGTCATTATATTAATTTAGAACCACTTCCATTCGCGAGCTTACATCTGTCATCGCATCGTCTAAGTGCGCGGGAATGAACGCATCCGAAAACATTTTAGCGAAACGTTCAGAAATAGCAGCACATCGGGCGCGTTCACGAATTATTAACTGTCATATTGTTTGAGAAGACGCGAACGATTCCCGATGACAGCTTTATGGTGCGATATTTGAAAGTACATTTAGTAAATGCGGTTAAATATTTATGGGAGATAACGAGGGTTATTTTCGTTGAGTGGTTTGTCTGTTAGATCGTTTAGTTTTTGAGCAGTAGTTATGAGGCTCATGCATACTCAGAACTTTGTGGCGACTCCTGGAAAGTTAGGAACGTTTTTTTTTTAATATACTTAGGCTTACAAAGACTCACGCACTCTTCCTATACTCAGATTTACTTCCATGCTGGGAGCAAAGAAAAAACAGAATGTACAGTTGCTTCTCTTGCCGAGGGAATCGACAAAATCTTAGTAATTATGTGGTTATAAGCGATGCGGCTAGCAACCCATCACTATTTTGATTCCCCTTTCCTTTCCAACTATACCTACGCCCACAATCATGCTAAACGTGACCTTGTTACACCAGGCTTTGTCTACCCCATAAGGCCGTATGTATGTATGTAAAAACGTATTTAGGAATATAGGTACCTAATTTTTATGACGACTGGGCCAAATTTTGTGCCGCTCATACAGCTAACTTATGTAACTTCTTCTACTTCTTCTTCTTCTTATTTGCGGCGTAGGTTTCAAGTCGTTATAGCGACGAAAACTTCGCCAATGTCAAAGTAACAAAAATATAATTAAAACATCTTGTGACAAAATGTCAGCAAAGTTGTACCGGTAATGGTCAAAGAATCCCCAACCACTTACCTATTTCGGATAGTTATAAGAGATTAACATTAAAATTGTAAATAAAGTTTGGTTAGATACCTACCTATTAATTTTATTCAAAATATTGTATATACGCTGAAATAATCCTACCTACCTTTTTTCTGTTTTGGTTGTTATATGTGGTGTTCAATAAAGAGTTATTGTATTGTATTGTATTGTAATTACGTGAGCGAAATACTTTAGTAACTATACAATACCTACCTATCAACACAATTATTTTTACCTACCTTAATGTTCTTAAATTTTTCTTAGCTTAGGTTAGCTATAATTTATATTTTATAATTAATTTATAATTTATACCTAGGTATTTGTTCATTTGCATTTAAGAGCGTTTTTTAAAAAAAAAGTCCACATTTGGTAACATTTTTTCCAGAATTTAACTATTTTGGGTTTTTCATACTCTACGTTTACCCTATCGATCCTTATACAAGAAAAAATGTGTAGGTACCCAAAATTTCATTTCCAGTTCGTCACTTTTTAAATATAGGTAGGTATGTATGGACGTGACGAACATGAAAATAAATTCCATAGTTAAATCGGGGATACTTTTTCTTGCATGAGAATCGATAGGGTAAATGATTCTGAGTAAGAAAAACCCAAAATATTTAAATTCTGGAAAAAATGTTCACGTGGGCTTTTTTCGAAAACGCTCTTAAAGTCCCCATACACACACACACACACACACACACACACACACACACACACACACACACCGTCACGCCTCTTTCCCACAGGGGTAGGCAGAGACTACTTTGTTCCACTTGCTACGATCCTGACATACTTCTTTTGCTTCATCCACATTCATCAATCTCTTCATACATGCTCGTCGGTTTCTGAAAGTCCCCATACTTTAACTAATTTCATAGAAGATATTTGAACGCGTTATAAGACATAGTGTAATATCTCCAATCCGTCTAATCCTTTGTGTTCATTGGCAGCAGTAATACCACAGGTACACCTAAGTTAGTATTAGTACCACTAGGTACATAGTGTAAAACAAAGTCGCTTTCCGCTATCTATTGTCCCTGTACCTATGCTTTAAAATTACGCTACAGATTTTGATGCCGTTTTTTTAAATACATAGAGTGATTCAAGAGGAAGGTTTATTTGTAGAAATCTACGCAGGCGAAGTCGCGGGCAGAAGATAGTTGTACTATAAAATAACTGCAAATCTACTGAAACGATTATAATACGACATACGTATAAAGAGTGGATGATTTAATTTTAAACCCTTAATTTGGCAAGGAATAAAAATGACATGTTATTTTCGCAATAAACATTTAAAAACCTCTAAAATATAAACTTTTGTAAATAAATAAAATCTAAAATTAAAGTAGTGTAATTTTCATTTGATGTTGCTAGCGCCATCTAACTTCAATTGATGATAATAATTGAAGTGGTTGTTAGTGCCATCTGTGTAAATATACTTGAAACGTGCAGTGGTGATGATCGCTGTCAAAAGTTTGAAAAGCTGCGAATAGATGTCGCTAGTATCACCATCATGTGTTCCAATTTACGAAAATGACATTTATTAAAATATTTATGCTAATAGAATTATTAGGTATTCAATTCCACATTTTTTTATGTACTTATTTTAAACAAACTGTTGTGAAATTTTGGAGTTTACGTTTTAAAGCAAAAATGTGAATTATATAGCTTTAACTAATTATATAGGTCACTTTTCTGACTCATTCGTTAAGTTTCCTAATTAAGACCTTAAAAACTATGTTTTCGTAAGTTTGAAATACGTAAGTTTTGGTTTGTAATTATTATTAAATAGTAATAATGCCGCTGAGTAGCATTAATAATTACGTTAAATGGAAAATTTGTGGCCACAGTGCTGCCACTGCCAACCTCGATGCGGTGACCGAGATGGATCGGAAATCCACCATTTTCCCTTTGTAGCTAACCGGTGTTCAAAACACGTGCGTACTATCAAGTTACATGGAAAACTCGTGTGTTCCGTGCTAAATACAACAAATAAACGTGTGGAAAAAGTGCGCCGCGTTATTATAGTCAGTTGAAGTGTGTATTAAAACAAAATGAACACCGAAAAGCTGAAGAAATTGCAGTCCCAGGTGCGCATCGGCGGTAAGGGCACACCAAGGCGCAAGAAGAAGGTTGTGCATGCTACAGCCGCCACAGATGACAAAAAACTGCAGTCTTCCCTAAAAAAGCTGTCAGTTAATACTATCCCTGGCATCGAGGAAGTCAACATGATAAAAGATGACGGCACAGTAATACATTTTAATAATCCGAAAGCGCAGGCATCGCTCGCGGCGAATACTTTCGCCATCACAGGGCATGGAGAGAACAAGCAGATTGCGGAGATGCTTCCTGGCATCCTTAGCCAGCTGGGGCCCGAGGGTCTGAACCAACTGAAGCGACTCGCGTCCAGCGTGGCCGCGCCAAAACCGCTCGAAGAGGACGACGAAGTACCTAACCTCATCGGCAACTTCGACGAAGCGTCCAAACAGGAGGCCAAGGAAGTCGTTGTCGCTGACGACAAAGAGAAGAAGGAGGAGAAAGAAAAGAAGGCCGAGACAGAAACCAAAGCCGCAGACAAGAAAACCGACTAACTGTCCCATGTACAACAGGAATGATTAGGTTTTTAATTTTGCTCACCCATGAAGTGTCTTTAACAAACGCTAGGGTTTCCAAAGCCTTTAACAGTGTCTCAAACGTTTATTTTATAATTTAGTATTTGTGTTCCTAAAATAAATGTACTTTAAATTTATCATGCCTTGCATTTATTTAATGATTTTGATGTTGGAGTGCCAAGAGGAATATCTCTGTGAACTGTTGCTGCCTTAAGAACAAGTGGGACACACTTATTTTTTAAATATTCGACTCGGGGTCTTTGGAAATCCTCTATACAGCCATCCTGTTTGTAAAATATAAAGCTTGTTTCTCCTTCGCCACTAACGATTAGATTTTACTGTAAAATATCGCATAATGGGATATTCAATTGTCTATTTTCTCATAATAGACTTTAGTTAAGTGTTGTAAAAACCTATTGTTGAAGTATTGGCGATATAAAAGTCTATGTATGACATATTATATACAATTATTTTTTACACCGCACTGGCATATAGGCATTATATTATTATATTAGTAAAGTAAGGTGAGTGACACACCTAATAATATTTTTAAATGGTATTTTCTAAAGTTGTTGATTCATGATGTCTGGTTGAAGGAATTTTGCTTTCTCATTTTTTTTAAATAGACGACAAATAGGTTTAAACAAGAAGGATCTTAGTCACAGATAGCTCTTTAGGTTTCAGAGCTAACATTGTATAATAAAAACATAAAAATTGTAAAATTTAAAAGGTTAGGGTTTTTATGTGTGTGCGAGCATGGCATTAAAAACTTTGATCACTGAACTTTGGACTTTTAATTAAACTGACATCCTGACCCGTAATAATTAAATTACAATCTGTTTATATTTCAAGTTTGTTCAGAAGAAACTTGACTAATACAAATATGACAATGATGTAAATGACAATCATAGCTTTTCCTTATACCGCCTTCACTCGGCGGCAAAAAATGTGGCCTTCACATGTGTGCAATATAAACAGGTGAGTTTGTATGGAGACTGCTCAATGAGTAGTTAATCATTCGATTAAAAAAAAACATAATGTCGCGCGATCCGTTATCCATTATTAACTTATTTTAAAATCGTTAATTCCTAAGTTATTTTCAAATTTGCTAACTTTCGTTGCTAAATTAAAAACTGATGTACCTAATGTGTGCCACTGAGTAATATCTTATCTAGTTTATACAGATGTTCAATTAATTGTAAAATTCCATATACATATACATCGAGTACATGCTTTATTGTACAAAAATAAAGAAACTAACACCATTGATGAAAATTAAGTACAAATTGTCTCAATTTTTCATGGTAATTTAATGGCTATAGGTATGTACTAAAAATAGTCATGTTTATAGTAAACCATGTGGTAATTAATATTCAAGTATTTTATATACAAGGTACTATTCAAAATTGAACTCTGACCTCTGTGTCTGTCATTTAGGTATAATAGTTTTAAACATTTTGACAGACCATGCTTCTTGCTTTTTTTTTAAATTAAGTATGGCGGGAGCCAAGTGATGACACCTCTTTTTAGTAAGGTAAGGAGTAGATTATCCCTTCCCTTTAGTAGTCTGTGGAGTAGATTACGAACTGAAGATTTCATACAAAATATTGTTGTTGAGCGTATTCAAGCATTTTACACAATGAGTAAGATAATAAAAATAAAAAATAATAAAATTAAGAATATACAATTAATCGGTTGATTGATTGATTTAACGGTAGAAAGTGGGGTCTTTTACTATACTTTTACTATATCACCCTTCTATGACAACATGTTTTTTTTAAACCAAAGGCACATCTTCTCATAATTCCAAATTCCTTTGTCAATGCTTTCTTTGTCTTTTTAGATTCTGTACTTATTTAATTAAAATCTGTAATAGTACATGTGTGATTGTGTGATTTCATTTTGCCAATCAATTTTATAAAAACCGAAAAAAAATACAGCGGATATAGTCTTGATATCTACTAACAATCATACCGCAGTCATGCATGACTCATGTGAATAAAGAGATAGTGTCCGATTGGCAACAAACTGCGGTTTTCAGTTTGTTGTAAAATAATGGTTTCTTAGTAGCTTTTTCTAGTCTACATTTTATAAACTTACGAACTTAAGTATTTTACATTTTATAAACTTACGAACATTGTAATTTAGTATTCAAAAAAATAGAATAGTATGGTGGATGACTCATATTTTTAGGGTTCCGTTAAGTACATCCTTGGCTAGAGCTACCACTCCTACATGTAAGGCTATGTCTGTAAGGTCCACCGTGGTGCAATCCACTCGCAACACGTCTAAATTACATAATGAAAGCATATTTCCCTGTTAATTTTTCTTGTTTCGAATCTGAAGTTTACAGGGTAGGCAGAGCATATGGTAACAGATACCTGCAGGCTACGTTTAGCAAGGTTATGGGCGTATAATGTTTTCTTATTTAAGAAATTAATTAAGTAGTCCCCGTTGGAAGCCCTTGATCACTGTACATTTCTCCGTATGCCTCATCTGCGGAACCACGACCCCTTTCACAAGGATTTCATTTTGAATACGGAATCCTTCATTTTACATTATCTACGCGCTTTTTTCTTATGGGTGGGTTCAATCAAATAATAGATAAAAAAAGTCAAAGTAATTAAATTAAGTAATTAAAGTAAGTAAATTAGATAGCAAAATATGGGTTATCGAACTGTACATTTTTGGTTGTTTCGCTAACATGACGTAAGATTTCGATAAGGTCATTCAAAAAACTGTGCTTCTAGTTTCATAATGTATTTGATAGTTGCCATGTTTCGAATAAACATGAATGAAAAAGTACATTATTGGGCACGAAAGCGAGTAGTTTGGACAGAGTGATGCTCGATGCAGCAGTTGCACTTGCTCTCGATCTTAACATCATAGTTTTTCATTCGTGTTTAATCAGTTTAATCAGAACACGGTAACTTTTAAATACATTAAGAAACTAGAAACACTGTACTTCAAGAAAAAGCGTTCGATTTATCGAATCGTAACTTTAATGCATCCATTTTTATGTACAGCCCTACAACTGTCAAAACTAAAAGCAGTTACGAAATTTCCCTTAATTTTAAGTATTATTTTGTGAAGTTGCTTTCAATACGCTGTGTATTGTATTATCAACAAATATTATGAATCATCTTTAAAATATAAAGTTTGTTAAGCAAAAAAAAAACAAAAAAAAGAAAGGCTTACGTATTTAGTTTCAAAACTGTTCAGTTATCAATATTTTTAAACTAAAACTATTACGTTTTTTCTGGTTTATACTGGCAACTTTGTACAAAACAAACGTCAAAATTGGTGAACTATTTTTGTCAACAAAATCACGTATTCCTACGATATTTAACGTAAAAACTAACAATTTAACACAATGATAGCTCGGCCGTGGACGGACGATCTTCCTAAATGCCGGAGCACTTGTGTGGCATCGTATTTCTCGCGGTTAGGAGGTGGGAATGTGGATTCTGGCGATGACTATCTTTGCTTCCACTGCCAAACCGAAGACGATTCGTAAGTACTCCTTCGCTTATCATAACATTTCTTGAGCCCTTATAACTGCAACTGGGTGTCCAGAGCCCCCTATTACTAGCTAGTAAAAGTTATACAAACTGCAGCCCAAAAATATAATTTATTTCTTTGCAAATCCACAGAAGTCTGTATGGAGTATTCGAGCCGCACAATGGGCTGGAAGCGGCTAGGTTTATCATGCAGAGAATGGCTGCCGAGCTGCTGTTCCCTCCGCCTTCTGCTAGCAACACTGATGAGGAGATCAGGGACAAACTGAGGTAACACTCACATTAAATTACCCTTATAATTTTCTCTCAAAACAAGTACAAACTCGATTCTTCGAGTCCAAAGCAGGAATCGAGTCTGGCTAGAGTCGAGCCACACTTGGCACATCAATAGTTGGCATGTAAATTCGGTGACAGTACATTAACTTTGTAGTGGGATTCTAGTGCTACAGATAGAACGGCATCTGTAGGAAGAATCTCATCAATGGTTAGTCTGATAGATTTGAAACCAAAGCAAAATAGGGTGGAAGTTTTTTTTTTTTTTTTATATTAATAGGAAGGCAAACGAGCAAGTGGGTCACCTCATGGTAAGTGATCATCACTGCCCATAGACACCCGCAACCCTGGAGGGATCGCAGATGCGTTGCCAACCTAGAGGACTAAGATGAAGTAGGTGATAATAGTACATTGTACCTAGTATATAATATACTTCTGCCGCATGATTCCAGGAACGCCTTCAACTCTGTGGAGAAGGCCTATATAGAGAACTATGATGGTATGATAGCGGAAAGAACCAGTTTACAATATCAGCTGCAGACACTGAACGAGACCCAGGTAATATACAACTTTATGTACAACCAGTAGCGTAGCGTGGGTCTCGCCCGCCCGGGGCGGATGAAAATTTTGCCGCCCCATTGTTTACGTACTTTAAATATTTATACGATATTATTGTTATTTATTCTGAAATTTTGCCGCCCCCCTCGCCCCCCCTATGCTACGCCACTAAACTAGCTTCTGCCCGCGACTTTGTCTGTGTTGAATTAGATTTAAGAACTGATATTGATGATGATAATGTTTGTGTGTGTTACTCATCAGCATTATTGTTTTGCATCTTGTGCCTTGAGACTGTACCAACGCTGCAGCCTTGCCTAACAAATGACCTATTGTGTTTGCAGATATCGCAGAATGTGGATAACATTCTCGCCCGTTTGAAAGAGATTGACCAGCATCTCTCCGGTGGAGCCACTGTCGTCATAGCGCTGGTAATAAAAAATACTTACATTTAGAGCAGCCATGCCAAATACAAGAGACGTCACCCATACGCCAGACGTCTTTTTTGCGATGCCTTAAGTTGAACCTAAACCCAATTGGCATTGTTCATTTTTTTTAAGCTGTGCTTTTAACACCTTTATTTGATAAAATGGACTATTTCAAGCAACTAATTTAAATATTATGCTTTTACGTAGCTTTGTTAATTAATTTTTTTTTTTTTTTTTTTTTTTAATATTGTTATATCTGCCATCAGTCGCAAGACTATAATCAGATCTTTTGAGAGTTTAGTGGCGATTGTGAGGAGGTGGACCATCGACCAACTCTCACATCCTTAAGGGAACACATTAGCCCTTTTTAGTCGTTTGAGGTTGCTAGGCTCCAGCAGGTCCTTTACTAGCGGGTTGGGATGAAGAGTGAGACGTTCTCTATAGGACTTCTTGTAATGTTCTATTTCCATACGTATTGTTGGCATTTCAAGGTAGGAGTGAATTTCGTCGTTCCGAGTAAACCAAGGCCCTCCTGCTATTACTCTCAGGATGTTATTTTGAGCTCTTTGTAGACATTCAATGTTCGACTTGCTGGCGGTGGACCACATTTGGATGCCGTAGGTCCATATCGGTTTTAAAATGGCATTATAGACATGCAGTTTGTTGGTGAGAGACAGAGCAGATTGTCTACCCAGGAGCCAAAGTAAATTTTTGAAGCGCAGGAGTAATTTATCACGGGTCTGTTTAATGTGGTGTTTCCACGTCAAGCGTTGGTCCAAGTGGAATCCCAGGTATTTAACAATGGTAGTCTGGGGAAGAACATTTTCACCCAGTTTGACAGAGGGGCTCGAGCCCTTTCTTAAAGTAAATGTAATGTGCTGAGATTTGGAAGCACTTGCTTTGATGCGCCATTTCTGTAGCCAGGCTTGGGTTGCATCCAGTTGGTCTTGCAACCGCTTGCTTGATTCTTGTGGGTCAGGACTTGTTGATAGAAACGCAGTATCGTCAGCAAAGGTAGCTACAGTTGTAACCAGTGACACCGTTGGAAGATCACAAGTAAAGATATTGTACAACACTGGTCCAAGTACAGACCCCTGCGGTACTCCGGCAAGGCACGGGAAGAAGGAGGACCTAGCATCGCCGACCCTCACCTGAAATAGTCTTTCCTCTAGATAAGCTGCAATTGTGGGGTAAATAGAGTGAGGCAGGTGTTTCTTAATCTTACATAACAGGCCCCTGTGCCACACCCTATCAAAAGCCTGCTGGACATCCAGAAAGGCAGCCGAGCAGTATTCCCTTTTCTCTAGACCAGATCTGATGGTGTTATAGACTCGATGCATTTGTTCGACTGTAGAGTGATGTTTACGGAAGCCGAATTGGTGGTGAGGGATTAATCCTGATTCAGCCAGGTATTTATCCAGTCTTCTGAGAAATATTTTTTCCCAGAGTTTCGAAAGTACAGGTGTAAGGCTAATCGGTCTGTATGATGTGGTTTCGTTAGCAGGTTTTCCTGGTTTTTGGATCATAATAATCTGGGATACTTTCCACATGTCTGGGAAATAATTAAGTCTGAAAGTTGCGTTGAAGAGATTGGCAAGGAACACAAGAGATTTCTTTGGGAGTTCCTTTAGTAACCTTGGCGTGATGAGGTCAAAGCCTGGAGCCTTCTTAGCGTCCATGGAGGCAATTTCAACAGCAAGCTCTCGGGGTGAGGTTGGGCTTATGGGGGGGCACAGTTGTATGACTTGGTTCATAACGTCTGTTATTTCGCTATCCTCTGCATCTGAAGGGTTATTTGGCTGAAAGACTGTTGCTAAGTGCGTAGCAAAAGCTTCAGCTTTTTGTAAGTCAGTGCGTGCCCACCCAGATCCAGTCCGAATAGGAGGAGAGAAAGCTTTGGGTTGCTGGTAGTTTTTAGTTATTTTCCACAGGTTGTGTTGCCCATTCGCGTTTGGTGACATTTGCTCCAGTTTTTGTTTCATAGTTTGGTCAGCACTGTCAGCAAGTAAACTTTTTAACTTTTTTATTGCAAGATTGAGAGCAGTTTTGTCAGAGCTGTTTCGAGACTGTTGCCAAATTCTTCGAAGACGGCGTTTTTTGAGAATCTGTTCTTTTATCTCACGAGGTAGGAAAAGTTGAGATTTAGTGCCTTCAAGTACTGGGGTATTTTTCCAGGCAGCGGATTGTATAGTACGCGTGAAGTACATAGTGGCATCGTCGACATCACAAGGAGTTTTTAGGGGTAATTTCAGATTTAAATGTGTGTTCATGTATCTTCGGAATGAGTCCCAGTCTGTTCTATGATTAAATAAGGACTCGTGAGTGTTCTTTGACGTTACAATAGTAGGGCTAATAGTAAGAATTACTGGGGTGTGATCCGATGATCCGTCAAGGCTTGATTCGACTGAGGAGTACAACTCTCCCACATTCCTGGTAATAAAGAAGTCTAGCAAATCGGGCAACTTGCGCGGATCTGTTGGCCAGTAAGTTGGTTCACCGGTAGAGAAAGGAAGCAATTTATTCTTTTCAACGCTTAGTTTGAGTTCACGTCCACGTGTGACAGTGGTTCTAGACCCCCAGAATACATGTTTGGCATTCCAGTCACCTCCAGCGATAAAGCGATTACCAAGAGATTGGAAGAAGTTGGTAAAGAGGGCCTCACTAATTTTGTGTTTAGGCGGGCAGTAAATGGCTGACAGGTTTATAGAGCCTGTTCTGTCTTCAACCCGCACAGTGGTGGCTTGGATGTAGTCCATCGAGCAAGGACTCAAAGGGTAGTGTTTTAAGCTGCTCTTAATCACTATCGCAGTTCCAGCATGAGCTCGCCCATCAGGGTGAGGAGTCAGGTAGGTGCAAAAATCACGGATATTAATGACACTGGTGGCGGATGCGTGTGATTCAGAGATTAGAACTACATCTAGGTCATTAGCTTTAATAAATGCTTCAAGTTCAAGTTTGTTCGGTGCAAGACCATTTATGTTCCACGTTGCGATGCGTAGGGAAGTCATTTCGATAGTTTGGAAACAAGTGTGGTTATAAGCCCCAGGAGTAGGCTCATCTGGTGAAGTAATTGGTCTATTTTCTCATTTTGTCTGTCCATTGACGTGGCTGTGTGGCCGGGTTCAGGGTTGTTGTATGAACCGGCACTACCGGCAGTAGCGTGAGCGTATGTTCTAAGGGGTACCGACTGTTGCTGGTGATAATGGTGAGGTTGGTGGTCCGTTCTATGTGGTGACTCGTCACCAGTTATTGGTGCCTGGTTGGATCTGGAAGATTTTTGAGTAGTTTTCTTGTGTTTCCTGTCTAGGATTTCTTTGTACACTTGGCAACCCTTATAATTTGCTGGGTGGTCACCAAAGCACAGAGCACATTTAGCTGGGGTGTTTCTATCCTTCTTTGAACAGTCAGAAGTATTGTGGCCTTCTCCGCACTTCACGCATCTAAATGGCATCATACAATTGTTTTTTGAGTGTCCGTATTGCTGACATCTTTTGCATTGCACAATAGATTTCGATTTACGTGGGTCTTCTATTTTAATTTTTTGGTAGTAAATATGTTCAATTTTTTTAACTTCTTTGTTTTTCAGGCCTGGTTCCAGGTTGACAAAAAATGTTGTAGTAGGATGTTTTTCTGGTCCAAAGCGCGCGTTAATGATTTCGCCTCGGATTTTGTTGCCGGTCTTCTCTACCTCTTCTATGATGGCAGAATGAGGAGTAGTGTGGTGTAAGTTTTTTATAACTATCCTGTAGCATTTTTTATCCTTTGGTGTAAAGGTGTATCCCAGGAGGCCATTAGCTCTAAGTTTATCAATAATTTTCTTATATTCTTCAGGGTATTTTACTAACACATGCAGAAGGTTTTTGTTTATTATTTTGATATTGAAGCTGTTCATGTCTGACGCTGTCAAGATTAGCTTCGAGAGCTCATTGACATCCTGGATGCCATAAAGTCGGATAGGTGGTGGTTTGCTAGAAGTTTTTCGTTCATTGGTTGGTATTGATGCGTCTTCTGAATCCAGGGGTAATTTGTTGAATTGATTTTGGGATTGGCTGGTTTCTGTGTGGATTGGAGAAGTTTCAGTCCTTCTTCGCTTAATTAATAATAAATATTTTTTCGCTGTTTGATAATTCGTGAATTTAGACAGAATCCCAATCGCCTTCGTTCGGCTGACTATAAAAAAAAACGGCTTTGTCTATGGTTTTGTCGATTTGACAGTGACACGTGACAGTTGCCGTAGCTAAACTTTTTTTTTCATTTTTGTGGCAAACATTCGATGCTGGATTCTGTCTAAAAACCGGGTCGTTCGGCCAAACAAAGGTTCAAAGTACTTTTACAAAAATATCTGCAATCATAAAGTATTTTTGAATTCGGACAAGATAAATCGGATAAATGATGGTTTTCCTCGAAATGGTTTTCGAATTGGAGCATACTAAAAAAAATTAACAATGCCAATTGATAAAGGTTGCTTTTGCATTGAAGTAATGGACGTATATAGGTCGTTGGCGTTGAACCTGCGGTGCTGATATGTGTCGTTGGCGTCGAAAAGGTTAATAATTTACTGACCAGTTAAAGCGGTAGTAAATGGCTCGTCATCACTACGTGAATGCATGAGAAGGCGGCCATCAGAGAAGAGTGGCGGCGTGGTGAAGTTTGCTATCAATACCTGAAGACCACGAGACCGACAAGGAAGAAGAATAATTCACGTCTTTATCCCTTAGTCTAGTCTTAGGCCAAGTTAGCGTGATGGGCAGGTGGAAAGGGAGATCAAAATAATGATGGGTTGCTAGCCGCGTCGCCTAAGATATTCCTGTTCCCTCGATGGGCTTGCCATCTGGGTGGGAAGAGAAGCAACAGCATTCTGTGTTGTTTCTTTACTCCAGACCTCCGAAAGAGATTGACCAGACAGAGAACTAAGATCTCTTATCTTACAAATTGTTATTATTGTAGTTTGAATTCTATTGAGAGAACCAATATCTCCTATTATTATTTATTACTATTATTTTATTACTTAAAATAATACACTAGCAGCTCTTTGAGCTGATACAATGTATACGTTACGTTACGTTGCATCCAGTTGGGCAAAAATTATCTATTTACGAAAAACCGTGAAGATAACTAAATCATCTTTTATTTGAAGTAACTAAATAATCCGTCATTTGTTATTTTGAATTTATCTAGAGCAGTTTCATTTTTATCTAGATAATAAAGTAGTTGGGATTTTAAATAAAATATGAATGTCAATGTGACGGTTTGACCTGACGTGACATTCTGTATACATTTATTATTATAAGCTTACTTCAGTAACGAGGTCGGTTATCTTCATCTAGATAATTTAACTAAATAAAAAAGTTGTCAATGCACTATTTGTGATTGAATTTATCTTCGAATAAATTAAATGTAAAAGATTTTATTTGAAATAATTATCTAGATAAGAAATTATCTAGATAAGAAATGATCTAGATAAGAAATTATCTAGATAACGCCCAACTCTCGTTACATCCTATCTTACATTAATCCGAAATTGTATCTCACCGTTGATATTGGCTTTCTTGTATATGAACAGGTTCTGAACAAGAAGCTGTTCTGCGCCAACGTTGGCTGCTGCCGCGCACTCCTGGGCCGGACGGACGCCAACTCCGTGCTGCGAGTGGTCCAACTCACAGCTGATCATAGCCTGGCCAATGAGGATGAGCTGCTGAGACTGCGGCAGCTCGGATTGGACCATAACAAGTTGAGGAACGGTAAGTTTTATTATTTTACTACTCGTTGCCCGCGTCTGTTCGCGCAGAATTAAAAAATACCCTCTATTTTATTTTGAGGTAATGTAGCGTGCTAGTGGTGAGGATTTTTTAAAATTGGATGAGGTATTGAGTTTATTCGTTAGAAAGGTGCATACATAAAAAATACAAATCGTGCTCCTTTATAGTATTAGTGGAGGTCCCTATCTCGAAAGGCGATGCGGCCAGCAACCCATCACTATTGATTCCCCTTCCACCTACACGTCCACAATCATGCTAAGCGTGGCGTTTAGGTCTTGTTACCTTAGGCTCTGTTAACCCTGGAAGGGGATATAGACGTGATTTGTGTATAGGTGTAGGTTATGCCAACCACCCACTGAAATAATCCAGAATAATTCTGTGAGACTTAGATAAATTGCTAGTTTCTGCCCGCGACTTCGTCCGCGTAGAATTAGACTAAAGAACGGATGTTGATAGCAAATTCTGCAATAATTATTAACGTCGCGATTCTAAGCAGCTGCGACCTTTCACATGTTTATCGCTATCCCGCGGGAACTATGCAATTTTCTGGGATAAAAAGTAGCCTATGTGTTAACTTAGGGTACCAGCTATCTCCGTTCCAAATTTTATCCAAATACGTCCAGTCGTTTCAGCGTGAAGAAGGAACAAACATACAATCACATCGTCACATCCATCCATCCATCCCCATTTATAATATTAGTAGGATTATAGCTTGAGCTCTCGGGTTCGATCCCCGGTCGGGGCAGATATTTGTATGAAAAATACGAATGTTTGTTCTCGAGTCTTAGATGTTTAATATGTATTTAAGTATGTATCTATCTATATAAGTATGTTTATCCGTTGTCTAGTGCCCATATTACAAGCTTTGCTTAGTTTGGGGTTAGGTCAATTGGTGTCAATTGTCCCAAGATATTATTATTATTATTAATTATAATCCTAGTAATATTCCCCGATGTCCTCAGCCCAGTACGTGGGCAACCAGCCGGGGACGCGCTGCCTGGGCAACTACCTGGTCAAGGGGCTGTACAAGGCCTTCCCGGGGGTCTCCGCGGCCCGCGCGGAGCCCGTGCTGCCAGCCCCGGAGATACACGGCCCTGTGGAGTTGGATGACTCATGCAGGTAACGTACAGCTACATTACTATTACTATATAAGCCAGGTAAGGGCGGTTATATAGGCCGAGTGTTAGCGAGGCTGGATAATTGAGGCTGGTTACGCCTTTTTTCGCCGAGGTATGTATAGTGATTTTCTCGAACATCTAATGATGAATTAAAAACCTCCAAGAAATAAAAGTTTAATTTCTAGAGAAACTGATAAAGTAGACAAAATAAAACTACGTAATTATAACAAACCTCGTTTTGTTTTTTAAGAAAGTAGTGACAGATAGTCATAATAGCAGAAAGCTAATATTATAGTTTTTTTATGGCTGAATGCCAAGATGCTGTGTCACATAAATGTGTGGAATGGAAGTGAAAAAAGAAAATGTCATACTAACCACTTAAAAAAAATACATACATACATACATACATAAATCACGTCTTTATCCCTTACGGGGTAGACAGAGCCTAAGGTGACCTAAAGACCACGTTTAGCATGATTGTGGACGTATGGATGGAAAGGGGAATCAGAGCAGTGATGGGTTGCTAGCCACATCGCCTATACATATAACGTGATCCCTAAGATTTTCGCCCAATCCCTCGATCTAATTAATAATAGGAAATAAAAATAAAAGAGCTGCAGTTCCTCGATTATCAAGGCGTCGACTGCCGGTAAAAATATAATTGGAACCTCTTCAAAAAACTACTTAGCCAATTGTGGCACTTTTCGATATTTATGACACTGAACGACACAAGAAACTAAAGCATCTGTTGCCAGCTGTCAAACCCTAGACTTCTTCGGGTGCCTTCGACGCGCATGTGCGTTTGAATGACTAAAATTTATGACGGCGGCACTAGGCGAAAGTCACAAACGTATATATGCGCAAGAGTTACGGTAACAGATTTTGAGAGAGATTTTGCTTCACTACATAGTATAAAACAAAGTCGCTTTCCGCTGTCTGTCTGTCCCTGCGTATGCTTAGATCTTTACAACTACGCAACGGATTTTGATGAGGTTTTTTTAATAGATAGAGTGATTCAAGAGGAAGGTTTATATGTATAATTCTACGCAGAAGTCGCGGGCAGAAGCTAGTGTCCTATAAAATGGGAAATCAAAGTAAACGACACTTTTCATTAGTAATAAAAAATGTTTAATAAAATGTTGATTAAAATCATACATGTTATATTAGTAATTAGTAGGTACATATAGGTGATTAAGCAAGTCTTCCTAACCATATAAAACTTAAGGCTAACATAAATAAAAAACCTAAACTATCTTATTAATAATTATGTATTTTAGAATAAAACAGGAACATAAAAAGGTACGAAAACACTTTTGTACAAAACTATGCTAAAGAACTACCTAATAATTGTTTTTTTATTTATTTTCAATTAAATTGGATAAATAATGGCTGCTTTCCTAAAGTATAAATAAAGGTCCGGCCACACCAGTGCGTGAAAGACGTCGACGGTGCGTTTACGCAACAAAATGTATGAAGAAACGGTGAGAGAACGTGGCGCATGCGACACGTCACTGCGTATACGCAGCGGTGTGGTCGCTCCTTAAAGTAGTCAGTGCATTGGGGTAAATTCGAAATTGGGGGAATTTCGAAAATAGTGGATATCCACTAAACGGGGTACAATTCCATACTCTGGCAACGCTTATCTAGAAGTCAAAGACATGCTTCTAGGTAAGCGTTGTTAGATTATGTAATTGTTCCCCGTTTAGTGGATATCCATAAGTTTCGGAATTCCCCCAATTTCGAATTTACCCCAACGCACTATACACAAGTTGACAATATTTTTAATAATATGACAAAGTTGTGGGATATTAATTATTAATTAATTTGTAGTTAGATTCAAGTTGAAGTTCCTCACGTACAGTCGGCCATATGTATAGGTGGTCTATCACTTTTCATCCAACTTTCTATGAAATAAAAATTTTGGCCCATTCCCTCGATGGGCTTTTAACATCTGCGCGGGAAGAGAAGAAACCGGTACATTTTATGTTTTTTCTTTGCGCCCAGACCAGCATGGAAGTTTTAAGAGACTGTTTTTATGACCTAAAGGATGTCCAACCTTAGGGTAGATATGTTTGGCTGATAGTACTTATTAATTTCTTCATCATCACCGTCATCATATCAGACATAGGACGTCCACTGTTGGGCATAGGCCTCCCCCATAGACCTCCAGTTGCCTCGGTTGGAAGCGGCTTGCATCCACCGCGAACCCGCGTTTTTATGATGCTTCGTAAAGTCTTTTTTTACCCTCTCTAACTATATTCGATGTCTTAAACTATGTTTTTTTTAAAAGCAATGGTCTTTGTACTGTTGTTCTAAATTTAATTTTGCGATGTGGCCTGCTTTAATTCCTCTTTATCTCAATTTATCATTTCTATTATTGTTAATAACATTATAGTGCATTGGGGTAAATTCGAAATTGGGGTAATTTCGAAAATCGTGGATATGCACTAAACGGGGAACAGGAACAATCACATAATCTAGCAACGCTTACCTATAAGCTCCAATGTCTTTGGCTTCTAGATGAGCGTTGCCAGATTATGGAATTGTTCCCCGTTTGGGTATCCACAATTTTCGAAATTCCCCCAATTTCGGTTTCACCCCAATGCACCTGAACATAGTTTTAACTTTAGAAATAAACTTAACACAGTATTCAGGTATACACGGTATAACATAACAATAAAAATAAAACATTACAGTAAATCATCTCCAGCTCATATAAGTCCCACTGCTGGGCACGAGCCCACCGTCAATCGGGAACTTAACGTCTACAAAATCTACCACCGGTTCGGAAAAAAAACTCTGTTGAGAAGATACCGGCAAGAAACTCAACGAGTTGCAATATAAAATACTAAAACCTTTAACAAATAACACAGCCATGTAAAAACAGACTTACACTCTCTTAGGGCTGATTATCACATTGACGATTTGCTGACGGTTTTCAACGAGCCCGCCGCGTTTCTCCGTTACTCCGTTACTGACGACACACACAGATACACACACACAGAGACACACATACACAGGCACACACACACAGGCACACACACACACACAGGCACACAGACACACAGACACACACAGACACACACAGGCACACAGGCACACAGACGGACACACACACACACACGCACTGTATGTGTTCAATAACCTGTAGAAATATTCCCCATGAATTCTGAAAGACCCTGTATGCAAAATGAGTTTTTGACGACATGTAGGTAAATAGGTGTAAAGAGAGGGAGTTCAAAATTACAAATATTGGTAAATGTGCAACGAAAAGTTACTACTGAATTAAGTCAGGGATATCTCGAGACTTGGATTGCCAGGGGCTCTTTAGGGCTGAAAATGCGCATTCACCAAAGATGTGCGAGATACGAATCCGCCAATAAGAATGCAGCGCTGATCGACGCTAAGAAAATAAAGCAATCTTATTGGTCCTTTTTTTCTTCGCACGCAACAATTATATCAATAAAAACGTCTGCAAATCGTCAGTGTGTTTAAATCCTTACTCTAATTTTAAACAAAATCGCAATTCATACCCGTAATCGCTGTATAAAAAGAAATACTCAAAAACTGTAACAATCATTTTGCACGAACAAAACATGTTTAATTTCACATTTATCCATGCATTGTACAAAGCTATTTGGTATTTCTTTTTCTGGTCAGGTAACTAGACTCACATTTACTCGTATCTAACACATATTGTGTTTAGAAGAATTTTTATTCAGAAGATAAACTCCAAAAAATTATCTATTATTATAGTTGCAAGAATTGTTAAGAAATCCATAGAGCAAGAGAAAACGATACGTGCCTTGTATCTGTACACATTGCTTGTAGTCTCTGAAATGACTCACGATTCTAATAATTCTTGGAGTGCTCTTGCAATCTGCAAGAAACTGCTGGTTTCTGCTGCAAGATGATATTACTTTAACGCGCGTTCTCGTCTCATTTTCTTAAGCTTCCAACGCATACTATCATAAATGGTATTTCTACTTACCTTTGGCCATTTTTTTTTATCCGCAACTTGTTCAACGTACTTGACAATCGCCTCGCGTGCGTTTTTATCTAATCCAGGCCTTAACCTATTACCTTCTACTTGATAAGAACTTGGTGGTTTGCCACCCGTTAACGAGCAAATGCTCAAAGCATTTTTCGAGAAGACTTCTGAAAGCAGATGTCTTGCTAAGGTACAGCTGTCAGTCGATGCCTCTAAGCAGTACAATAGATTCCGTTCAACGAGTAATACTTTGCTACCCGGTATAACTTCTATAAGTCCAGGTCTGGGTTCCCGATACAACAATGCCCATCTTGTGTCTGTAGCGTCGTATTCTGGTGGTAGCACATATGTGATTCTTATACGTTTTCTTTTCAGTTCCCTATTAGGGGCGTAGTCTTCGTCAGAATCTGTTTTGTAGTCTTCATAATTTTCATCGTCGTCAGTGTAAGAATTATTCTCGTAATCATCGACAGTGATTCTATCGCTTCGTCTTTTTAATGTACGGATTTCTGCTGAAGCATCTGGTGATGTGGATGTGGAATCGCCATCATGTGTGCAGTAAAAATGTACACGATCTATCACCTTATCCAGTATTTCACTGTTGTCGAACCATGCGCTGTTCATGAGTTCGTTGTTTATTGCTTTCGTTTTCAATTTCATTTGTTCGAAGAGATTATTGAGCTCTTGGAAGAACTCTGTAACGATTCCTGAATTTGCTGATCCGTCGTCTGTGTCTTGTGAATTTTGAGTGGATGTTGATGGGTCTGTACCGTAATTAGTGTCTTGCTCGATGTGATTCGCGTCTTCTGGTGGCTCTGTGGGTACGTCTGGCATATGTGATGCGTTCTCTGAATATTTTATGTTTATTGGGGAAAATTGTTGCTCCATTGGACTTTGAACTGATGTACTAGGCTGGTTTAAATCTGATGTGATTTGAATAACGGATAGATTCCGCGCAGCATTTTCAGAAAGAACATTTTGGTTAGTAACCTCTTCGTTAACATCCGGTATTTCTTGTAACTCTTGCATGTCTTGATCAGAAGATAATTGAAATGTCGGATGTTGATTTCCGATAGAGTATTCTGGTTGATGTTGATATGGAAATGTGTTGATAGCTGGTGGTATTTGTGTCATATTGAAGTAAAATTTTCCAAGTTGTGCCCAGTAATGATCTGAATGACTTTCTGCTTGTGGATTTTGATAGATATTTGCTGCAAAATTTTGCTGCTGTAGTAAAAATGGATTAGGACACTGAAGCGCCGGTGTCAAATAGTGACCAAGATTCGCGTTAACGTTTTCATTGTTTTGTGAATAGATCTGATGTAATATATATTGATTTCCAGTAAAGCTTTGAGCAACTAATTGTGAGCTATCTGGACAATGAACGTTTGCGTAAGACGGATTTTGATTTTGTAATAGGCTTGTGTTCAGTTGATGGTAATTTTGTGACGAAGGATAGGTTTGCGTGTTAGTTGGTGTATCCTTGGCTATGTTATGAGCGCGATTCCTTGGATCCCGGCTGGCCATTGAATATCTTACGTAATTTCCCTGTGCGGGTTGCTCTGGAACGTAGTGTTGAAACTCCGACTGTCCCGGTAGGCTTTTTAGATTTAAAGTACTTTGCTCAGTTGGTATTGTTTCGTTTTCTACGTGTTGAGAATAAGCTTGTTGATGACTATACCCTCCTGAACATTCTTCGCTATTTATAGGCGGTATCTGTGGATTTGCGACCAAGTTTTTTGGCATTTGGTTTCCATCAGATCCAGATTGCTCGTAGGATGGAGTTTCTGAGGCCAAGGATGTTGATGGTCTTTGATGTGTACCACTTTGACTGGAACTTAGGTCCATTGGTACACCGCCAGAAGTTCTTCTAACAATCATTTGTTGCTCATACTTATGTTGTAACTGCTTTTTTGGTGATAAAGCTGGTTTTTCAAGTAAATCACGTAGTGTGCAGGATTTGTAATCGATAATTGAAGGGTTTGGTGTACATTGGATTGTGGCGCTTTGATCGAGGTGCTCTTTCGGTGGGGTTTTCGTAAGTTCTTCGTCTGTTTGTTTTGTATCAGATGTTGAATATTGATATCCAACAAAGGATGGCGGAGAAGTCTCACAACTTTCGGTCGAACTTCCAGGGTTTTCTATTGTTGCTTCATTTTGTTGCATTCTTGGATCTGTAAAAGTCGATCCGGCAAATGTTTTCTTTTTTTTCTTTTTGTGCGTCTCACTGATAATTTTTGCTTTTTGTATTAGAGAAATAACAGCTATTTTTAAACTTGTCATGTGTTCAGAGTCACAATCAGAAGACTCTTCTTCGTTGTCATCGTCAATAATTATTGTTTCGTTTTCTTTGGCTTCCGTCTGATTTTCTGCAATTGCAGCTAGATGATTTTTCATATATAATTCGTACCTGTTTAAACTTTCTAGATACTCTTCATTAGAT
Source organism: Pandemis cinnamomeana (assembly GCA_932294345.1). Lineage (NCBI taxonomy): Eukaryota > Metazoa > Arthropoda > Insecta > Lepidoptera > Tortricidae > Pandemis > Pandemis cinnamomeana. The sequence goes on along the minus strand of OW028724.1, from coordinate 1,668,808 downwards.
AGACGTGTCGCAACTTCTGACATCTTTTTACGTTTTTTTATGCTTTTAGATGTCGGGCCTATTTTTAGTATTCTCCAGTGGTTAGTTGGCTTTACTTCCATACGGGTTATTTTAATAAAAATGGATTGTGTGAAGATAATAGCTTGTTACCTTGTCTTTCTTCTCGGAATATGGGTACATCTGAAACTGGAAAAAAGAAATAGTTTTATGTCTTAGTAATAGAACCATCCTTATGACCGCAGCGGTCAGGGTTGATATGATTTAAATCACTTGATTTAAATCAGTGATTTAAATCGTGATTTTAATCAAGGGATTTTTTCAAAAAAATCATTGATTTAAATCATTAAATTTTTACTACAACCAAATCGGCCCCAAATTGTTTAGGGGATTCCCCGGACCACTACGGCACGCACACATGTGCAAGCGAGCCATAGCGTAACATTTTCGGGGAAACCCCGAAACTATAGTACGTGACGCATGGTACCAAAACGGTTCCAGGATTCCCCGAAACTAAAACACGAGACGCATTCCGCTTTTCGCCCGGTCATTCGTAATTGACTAGTGAATAGTTTAATTAAAATACGTTGTTTTCGTTTTATTATGTAACTGAACTGGCTATTTAATTAATAAAAAAAGATAAGAAAATCAAAAAATCAAAAAAATCTGATTTTAATCAAATAAATCCGATTTAAATCAAATTAATCGGATTATTATGATTTTTTTATAATAATCATGATTTTTATCAACCCTGGCAGCGGTAATGTGGCCAAAACGTTGCGGTAATTGTAACTATGTTATGGCGTGATTTGAGTTATAACAATGGCGGCTATCGCGTGTGAATTTGCCACTAGAGGCGCTAGTGCCACGCGAGGTCCAATAACATTCACTTTTCACTGGTTTTGGCGGGCTTCGTGACATAAATTATATTTTTTTTCATTTACCTCTTAAAAAATGATATCTTTCGTAAAATGATCGTAAATATGGATTATTTGGCGATGAATGTGAATGTGAACGCTTTGAAAGCGGATTTTTTTCCAAACAATACGGAACTGCGCAAAATTGCGGCATAGCTACTCGATATGATGATAGTTATATATCATTAATAAACCTAATGAGATTCAAGATTTAAAACTTTGTTTCGACGCTGATCTTATAAAGTCGCATTTGACAGCTATACCTCTGGACCTTAGTCAACAGTAGCGCCAACTGGTGAGCAAAGAAACGATAGTTCCCATTATAAGAGAAAATCGTGTAAGCTTTAAACACTAATTTATAATAATACAAAATAAAGGTCTCTAAAGCAGTAGAATGTGTGGCGTTTCTTCTAAGACTTGTTCTAATTTGACTATAATATTTACTTGTATTGTTGATTATCAATGAACTAGCTTCTGCCCGCGACTTCGTCTGCGTAGAATTATACATAAAAACCTTCCTCTTGAATCTCTATCTATTAAAAAATAGTGATGATTATAAACTATTATATGAATATATTTATCTTTTGTTATTTAATAATAGTAAATATGTAAACTGTGTGTTTTTTTATTGAAAGTATATTGAAGTAAAACACTTATGTGATAACGAAATAAATATTTTTCATTTTTCATTTTTCATTTTTTCAAGTAAATACTGCAGTTTTAAATCCAAATTAAATATTTAACGTTAAAGAGGAAGTGAAGTTAATATTTCTTACCTCTTTCTTTGAAGATTCTGTCTCCTCGTCACAATGGTATCGCTCACATCTTTCTGAGATTCTGCAAAAAATATATATGTATGTAGTTTTAATTTAATTTATTTGTAAATTTATTATTTCAAAAAACTAGATAAGTAACTAAATGAAAACTAAAGTTCGCTAAAATACAGACTAGTTATTTAATTTAATCTAAAAAGGTCGGGAACGTTCCCTAGTAATACAGCGATGGTAATTCCATCTGTTTTTAGTTTAGTTTAATTTAATTTATAGTATTGGTAACTTTATTTATTTATTTTATTTTACTTTTAACACCCGAGCCCGACGCATAAAGATGGGTGTTATAGCTATCTAATTTATTATATAAACGCTGAAAGGCGGTTACGAGTAATAATTTAAATAACTAAATTAATGGATAAAATAATATATATAAAGCAATCTAGATACACTGTCAAGAAAGAGCGTGGAAGTTTCCGTTCCGTTATCTAGAGTACTTGAGACGTACTTAACAACATTCCAAGTATTAATAGAATTTAAAAAAAGTCGTGGTAGTCTAGTTTAACCTATGGCCTCTTTCTCGGAAATTATGTGCGAGTTTATTAATTTAATAAGATCAATTCGGCGAAAGAAAACGCGAGGAAACCTGCACACATCTATGTTTAATTTTATTTTTACCTAAAAATATTTTACATTTTAAATTTAATTTGGATTTTAAATTGTATTGATTGTGAGAAAATAATCGAATTTAAAATTGATTTAGTTTTTTTTTAATTGGTTCGCTACCCTCAGTGCGCGAGTAGCTCACACTTTGCAAGTTTTTTGTTTCCGTTAACTTTAACAAATGAATTTCTTTAAAACATTAATTTCTTTAGTCCGACTATTTTTACAATACTTATTCGATTATTTAATTTTCTCAGTTATCTATGTAAAACGAGTATACTACTTCCCAATTTATTTATTAAAGGTTACGTCAATTTCACGTAAACATTATACCAAACTATTATTAGACCAAAGATTACATTAGGACAAAAATATTCGGAGACACAAAGGGCATCTAAAAATTGTGCTCCAGGATGATAGAACATTGTCATTATTGGTATTTATCTAATTAATCAACTCAACTGAAAAGAGCTTTCAAATTAAATTAGAAAAATTTTTTCGTCGACATTTAAAAACTATTTATTTATCAAAAAGCTAAATGTCGGAAGTTTGAATTAAAATAGAAAAAAACACTCACGAGGTATTTGCAACAATATCGACAATATAACACAATATATATATTATCAATCAAATACTCCTTCTGTCCGAGCGCATATCAACATATAACAGATCTATTGATATCTCAACTCGCGTGATAATTATAGACGCCCGAGAGTATTGCATATAATTCAAATTAAAACACAACTTTGCAACAAACAACTAAAATATTTTTTAGAACTGAAAATATTGCATGCAATATGTAAAAATAAAATTAATGCGGTAATTTTTTCCATTATAGATTAAATTTATAACTACTAAAAGTTACTCACCATAAAAAACTGAGCACAAATAAATTAATTCATATCGCGATTTTAAAATCAGCACGTCTTTCCAATTGAATATTTCGGCGAGATTATTTAGACATTTTCTAGACATAGGTCTGGCTAGTATAAAGGCGGACCTGCGACTAACCATGACCTTACCAAACTTCTGGTTTTAGGCTGGATCCTATACCTATTCTGTACTATTACGTATGTCGGTGCATGTTGTTGCCAGTTTGTAGGCGATTATCGATGTTTTGTTCGACAATGTTGTAAGTATCGATGTAGGTATTGTTAGTGCTTTATCTAGCCTTGGTCTCGATATTTTGTAGTGTATCTTCGTTAAAAACCAGAGCATTGTTGTTAATTATTATCGATAGTATGTCGATGGTTATTGCTTTGACTAATTAAATTTATCGAAAGTATTTTAATGAATAGTGTTAGTTTGGTAGCTTCCATGCTGGTCTGGGAGTAAAAAAAAAACTTAGAACGTATCAGTTTCTCTTCCCGCGCAGATGGTAAAAGTTCATTGAGGGAATAGGCCAAAATCTTAGGAATTATGTTATAGATGATGCGGCTAGCAACCCAACACTATTTTGATTCCCCTTTCCACCTATACACCTACAATCATACTAAACGTGGCCTTAATGTTGTGTTACCTTAGGCTTTGTCTAACCCCATAAGGGATAAAGACGTGATATGTTTACAATTTGTTTTCTGTGCCAAAGTTAATAAAAATAATAAATAAAAATAAATAAATATGTATCAAAATCATAATCAAAATTTTATTTTCTTTAACATGTCTTTTTAGGGTTCCGTACCTCAAAAGGAAAAAACGGAACCCTTATAGGATCACTTTGTTGTCCGTCTGTCCGTCTGTCAAGACCCTTTTTCTCAGGAACGCGTGGAGGTATGAAGCTGACATTTATATCAATTACTCAGGTCTACTGTCCCTTGAAGCTGTGAAAAAATCAAACTTCTAAGCCAACGCAATCAAAAGATACAGCCGTTTATGCCGCAAATTTCCGCAAATTTTCAACTCTCAAGGGAATCAAAACCTACAAGGTAGTTCCCGTGAACGCAGAATCTTGAAATTTGGTATGAAGGTAGGTCTTATAGCACAGATTAAAGAATAATTGCGAAAACCGTAAATGTGTATGTATGTCTGTATATAGCAGTGACCAATATAAAGTAACCCCACACTGCGTACATTTTGCTTTGGAACAGGGCTCTGCTTACACTGGTTTTAGATATTTATAGATAATGATACGGAACCCTCGGTGCGCGAGTCCGACTCGCACTTGACCGGTTTTTTTTTTGAAACTACCAGTGTATGTGTGTTTGTATTGTGTTAGTTTGGGTTAGACTGAAAACCCTTGTAAAAGCTGTTCAGGTCTTTTTTTGTAGTTGGCACATGTTTCATGTTTTGACGGTGGAGGCGTTTTACACCTCCACTGAACTTACTATTTTTTTTTTTTTTGTTTTTTTTTTTTTTTGACCAGTAGAGACTTTATACATCTCTACTATTTATAGATTAATATAATTTAAGGCTCAGGGACCTTATACATCCCTTATATAAATGTATAGCTTATGCCCGCGACTTTGTCCGCGTAGAATCAGCAATTGCCATGTAAAACTCGATCCCGTAGGACTGAATATATAAATCCCGTTTTTTTCCTCATCCCGTGGGAATTTCCAAAAATCCTGAAATTAGTTTCTTAGTTTTGTAATCACCTACTTTTGTATCAAATTTGAAGAGTCTAGTTATTATTAGTTACTGAGATAGCGTCACTCGGAGTCGAATATATAATTCCCGTTTTTTCCTTATCCCGCGGGAATTTCCAAAAATCCTTCCTTAGTGGATGCCTACATTCTATAAGGTATCTATGTGCAAAATTTCAAGTCTCTAAGTCCAGTGGTTTGGGCTGTGCGTTGATATATAGTTAAGTCAGTCAGTCAGTCAGTCAGTCAGGACTTTGAATTTTATATGTATAGATTTAATGTAAGTAGAAATTAAGTATTCTTACTGTATTTTTATTTGAAAAAATGACTTTCTGCCAAGTTTCTTGCGGCGCATTCTTCTTGGCAATGATGGTCTTTCCGAATGTGCTGGTAGTTTCAAAAAGACATGTAAAAGAGCCCTTGGCGGCCAATTTGCAAAATAAATTTTCTTTCTTTCTTTCTTTCTTTCTTTCTATGCCTACATTGGTCGATGTTTAAGATTTATTTATTTATTTAAAAGACAAGAAGAAGACTTTGTAAGATGCGATGAACAATCCGAGGAAAAATCTAAACAGAGCAGTTTAAACTGTTTGTGGTTCGCTTCATCTTTCCTAATGCGAACTGAACAATAAATATATTTATCTGAAATATGACTTAGTTCGTACTATGTTTTTTATTTAATTCTCACTTTATTCATATTTTAAATGAGATACATATGGTTAAATAAAAAAAATATTCAAGAATAACTATTGCTTGCTGAAATGAAAGTAATCATCGATATCGATAAAATAATATCTGAAATGGCAACACTGGCTGATTAACTATTATTTTTAGGCGATGAGACATCCGAATGAGAGTGAAAGAGACGGACTTATTGCGCAGTGAGTACAGGTCATTGACACGATATGCAAAACGATTATTTAATCTCGATGTTTTTTAGTGTTCTTAGCGCGCCCTCTAGACATTTTTTTTATGGTTTTAACTGAAAATTAGGGCTGAGGGTTTATTAATAGGCGAATTGCTCACTATAACCACAGTGGGAACAGTTATGAATTTATGTATAATTCTGTTGCCCGCGACTTCGTCTGCAAATAATACGTTTATCGCTATCCCGCGGGAATGACGCAACTTTACGGGATAAAAAACCTATTGTGTTATATCCTGTCCTGTCCCTATGCCAAATTTCACTCAGATCTGTTCAGTCATTCTGGCGTCAAATATGCATGAATAAAATGACATAATATGACCTAATGTTTTTTGCACTAATTTTCATTTGACCTAAATACTTTCAGGAAGCAAACTCATGTAGACCCCAATGAGTGTTACACTAAGGTCGATGAAACACTTTAAATGATTACGGTTTCGTGGATCACAAGTCATTTATTCACACATATTCTATAAACTACATATAAAAAGATACATTGGAAGGTAATAACAAAAAAGAATGGTAGACTAAATTAATTAACTATAAAAAAATTGTCAAGTCCGTCTGTCAGTCGGAGTGTGGTAGGGCAGCACCATCATCGAAGCCAAACAGCTTCGCTGCTGGCTTCCATTTGTGACGGGTGCCTCGGATGCACATGCTAGTCGCTCTAAATATGGCAGTTATTATACGCGCTCTCAGCCAGCCCATGACGCAAGACAAAGATCGGTCCCAGCGAGATGAAAGTGCTTCCCCGAGGTGTTTCACAAAGGTGGCCATTTGTGGTGCAAAAACTCCATCCACGGAGGTGACGAGGGGTGTAAAAGTGGCATGACGTAGCTCGCAGGCATTGGTATATTTTTTTTGCTTTTCTGATTCGGCAGATTTTAAGACAGAAGCAACAGGGCGTGAGATGTAAGAAGGAGCGTCGGTGTCTACGACACGGATATCGAATAACGCCTCCCTCTGTGCAACCCACACGCCGCGACAAGCTAAATCGCCTCGTAGGCCATTATCACCTTCAGTGATAATTGGTTCTTTGACTACATTTCCCCACGCTTGTTGACATAATTCACAAAAAAGATCTCTTATTTCGTTGTGACGTCTCGTAATTAGACCGCCGGTTTTGCAACAGAGGGCGTGATCAATATTGAAATCGTTATTACCGCATCCATCACAAGATTTTGGCATAGAGATTGGTGTTCGATGGTAGCGTATTGAAAGTGCATCACGGAATTCATATGGAGAAAGGTCAAAGTGATCTTTTCTTGTGGGTATAATGGATAACCAATTGGAGGATTTTGTTTTCATTTTGGTCGCAATTGATCTTTCAATGGCTCTTCTTTTGATGGGAGCGAGCTTGGTTAAGATAGAATCCATAAGATTGTCGTCGCGAGTTTCTTTCTGTTTATGATATTCTTTACGTGCATCCTTGAGGGAATTATGATGTTTTGCAATTTCCATGTGCTTCATTTCAATTAACGAGGACGAAAGGACTGTGCAGCCTTTTTTGGATGTATCATAGCATAAATTTGAAGTGGTAGCACCATCAGATATTGCTAATCCTCCTTTATGAATTGGTAAAGAAAATAAGTCAGCTTCTAATGATGACACGTCGCCCCCTAGTAGGGTCGGCAAAAAAGTTGTGCGTAAGGTATTTGTTAAAGGCCCAAAGTATTCTGCAGCATCTTTTAGGACTCTTAACAAAAATGACCATTGAAATTGTGCAGCTTTGGTTAGGGCAGTATAGGCGGCTTGTGGTGAATCTTTACATATGAGAGATAATTTTTCTAAAGTGGAAACCCATTTATGTACGTTCTTTTTTGCAAAATTTTCTTTGCCTTCTCCTATGTAGCTTCCCAGATAGCGGGATCCAGTTACAATTGTAACATTGGTATTCTTGAATATATGAATTGCTTTCTGTTTGTCTGTCTCAGATACTATTAAAAACGATTTTTTGCCTTGGGGGAAATATCCGTAGGCAGGCCCTATGCTACTTATCTTTTCCCACCATTGATACAGGTTATTAAGATTTCCTTGGGCAGAAGAGTCATCCGCATACCAACATTGAGTGGTATTATGGTCATCTTTTAGTTTATTTATTAAAGGTAAAGTAGCAAGGGCATATAAAGGCATAGCTAATGGGTCTCCTTGGGTAACACCTTCTTTGCTATAAATTCTCATGTCAGAATCGCGAATGACGAGCTCTGCGTGACCATTATAGGTATTATAAAGGAAGCGAGCACAGTGTGGCCAGTATAATCTTGCTTGCCAAAGGGCGAGTTGTCTATTAACAGAGTTAAAAGCATTATTTGCGTCAACAAGAAGTAATCCCCAGTTTGAGCCGGGTTGGCATTCTTTTTCGAATAGATCGCTCATTGCATGTATTGCACCTTCGATGCCGCTGCTTAATCCGCTGCAAAGTTGCGAGTTAGAGCATGCTTCGGTAACCTCGGAGCCGGTGGCTTCAATCATACATTTGGATAGGATTCTCCGAAGGCATTCACCAATACCGATTGGTCTCACACCGGGGCATTTATCAAGGGCTACAAGGCGACTTGACATGAGTGCTTGTATGTGACTCCATGGAACATATTCGTTATTAAGTTTCATGGTTAGATGAGCTATGGCAATCCTTAGATGTAAGCTTGCTTCGCCAAAACGTAAGAGATAATCTTTCCAGTTTTCTGATGTGGTGCCAGTTGGCCCTCCTCCACCATGTAATTTCCTAGTGACTGATTCGACGTGCTCACAGGTTATGTCAACATCGAGTAGTGGAGGCATTTCGGAAATATTTTCAGGTAGTGTAAATAAGGATGGATCTGGGGTAGTTTCGGTGGGATGTTTTTCTTCTAAGACGTCTTTGACCGTTTTTCCGGAAGTATCAACTTCGTCATCGGTGTTAAGGATTTTGCTCGTATCTTTTGTTTGGAGCCAATTGAGAGCTTCTCGAGTTTTGCCCTTCAAAATTAAACGTGTGAATATTTTGGTGACGTCATCATTATTGCCATTTTTTCTGTTAAAAGCATTACAAAGAGAGATATCTGCTTTGGTAGATTCGGTTATGAGGATTTCGTATTTTTCTTCGGCCCATAATTTGAGGCGGCGATCAAGTAATCGGGTTATGTCTTTTACTTTTTTTATATTCTTGTCTCGTTGTAACATTATGGCAATGAAGATTAAAACACGTTCTGAAGGAAAATCTAATTTGACAAGAAGTTCTATTTCATCAGCTAGTGTATGGATAAATTTTCTGCTAGTGGTGTTAGAGGGAAGATCGTAACGGTTTCGTCAAATAAATATTTTGGGCAAGATTTGACGAACTGTTCATTAGGGCATTAGTCTTTGTTATTGAAAAGTTATGATCATACATACATATAAATCACGTCTTTGTCCCTTATGGGGATACAGAGCCTAAGGTAACAAGACCTAAAGGCGATTAGCATGATTGTGGGCGTATAGGTGGAAAGGGGAATCAAAATAGTGTTGTTATGAGCGATCAAATATAAGTTGAAGGTCGATTTCGCTTGCAATTTTGGCCTTGACCGTGTGTTCGTTAGTTTTACTGTAACTTATGACTCGCCCCGCAATCTATGCGAGTTTATTCACGATCTATTTTGGTTAGCTATGTTGTTGTGGAAACACGTTGTGCGAACATTATTATAATTAATTATAATCATCTAATACTTTATCTAACTCTCCGTCTCACGTTATTTAAAATTGCGATATAACAATTTACATGAGAGTTAAAACCGAACCTACCTCAACTTTCAAAACAAAAATTGCTATATCTTTTAAACGCGTTGACAGAGTTTCATCAAACTTACTTTAAAACAAAGCTAATAAAACCTACTGTACATACATACACACATCTCATCTTTATCCCTTATGTGGTAGACAGAGCCTAAGGTAACAAAACATTAAGGCCACCGGCCATGATTCAGGGCGTACCTATAGGTGGATAGGGAAATCAAAATAGTGATTGGTTGCTAGCCGCATACTTATAACATGATTTCTAAGACTTTCGCCCATTCGATGGGCTTTTACCATCTGTGCGGGAACAGAAGCAGTGGCGTAGCTACCTGGAGGCTAGGCGGTGCAGTGCCCCGGGGCCTTCAAGCTCAGGGGGCCCTCGAACCCTTACCAGGAATTCACTATGGGACTAAAACTTTCGAGAACCTAACCAGTTCAGATAATAGTGGGGCCCCATTTTTTTATTTGCACCAGGGCCCTTGGTTACCTAGCTACGCCACTGCACAGAAGGAACTGGTAAATTCTATGTTTTTTAGAATAGAACAGAATAGAAGAAAATTTTATTCACCAACGCAAAAAATTCACAAAAATTCAAAAATTACAAAGTAGAATTAGAAAAAATCCTACTAATATTATAAATGTGAAAGTTTGTGAGTTTGGATGTTTGTTACTCTTTCACGCCAGAACGGCTGGACAGATCTTGATAAAATTTGGAATATAGATAGATTATAGTCTGGAATAACACGTAGGCTACTTTTTATCCCGGAAAATTGCGTAATTCCTGCGGGATAGCGAGAAACGAATTCTATGCAGACGAAGTTGCGGGCAACAGCTAGTATAAAATAAAATAAAAAATCTTAGAATAATTTCTTTACTTTTCTTTTCTTTCTTTTAATTTCTTTAGTAGAATTTTTTCTTTACTTCTAGACTAGCATGGAAAACCTACTATAAACTTTTAAAAAAGCCACGTTGAATAAGGACACGCGTTTCAGACTTATAGCGAATTATATACGAAGGCTCGGAAATGATATCGCTTTCTTTCGCGCGGGTTATATATATCTAATTATAAAAATAGGCTATCACATTGCCTTGACCTTTCTGGCGCCGAGCCATGTGAAACGTGACTTGGACTTTGTTCTATTGCATGATCATCGAAAACATGATGGGAACCGAAATCTATACTAACATACACAAATCACGTCTTTATCCCTAAGAACAGGTACCTACAGGCCACATTTATCAAGATTGTGGGCGTATAGGTAAATGGAATCAAAATAGTGATGGGCTAGCCTCATCGCCTATAACATGATTCCTATGATCGCCCATTCCCTCGATGGGCTTTTACCGCGCGCGGGAAGAGAAGCAACTGGTACATTCTATGTTTTTTCTTTACTCCCTGAACAGCATGGAAGACGAATAATGTACTTTATTTTGAAAAAATGCCTGTGCCAAGTTTCTTGCGGCGCATTATTGGCAATGATGGTCTTGAATGCGCTGGTAGTTTCAAATGAGACATGTGAAAGAGCCCTTGGCGGCTTAGTATATTGTATTTCTTCCTATTATATATCTACGTGTATCGAATATGTGTAAATAAATGTTTCTCTCTCTCTCTCTCTCTCTCTCAATTTGCAATACATTTTGATTCTTGAATCATGTCAGCCGAAGGACGTCCGCTGCTGGACATAGACCCTCCTAGGCTCTCCTATTCTGTTTCTAAATGTCTATGAAAATTAGAACACATAGAAAAATCCGAAAAGTAAAGCTATGGCCGGGAATCGAACCCGGATCCTCGTCATTCCGTGACGCGTGCTATACCCCTACACCACCCATAGCAGAATAGAATCTCCTATTCTGTGTATTGCATAGCTACTTATACATAGACTAGCGACCCGCCCCGGCTTCGCACGGTATACTATGCATGTATTATACATACAAACCTTCCTCTTGAATCACTCTATCTATTAAAAAAACCCGCATCAAAATCCGTTGTGTAGTTTTGAAGATATAAGCATACATACAGATTTGGGGACAGAAAAAGCGAATTTGTTTTATACTATGTAATACACAAATCAGGTCTATATCCCTTACGGGGTAGACATAAGTTGACAGAACCTGAGGTAACAAAACCTAAAGGCCACGATTAGCATAGGCGTATAGGCAGATTGTAGGCGTGATTGTAGCTATTTATAAATTGGTAATTAATCCAACTTGTGACTTAGAGCTATAATTTGTAGACACCTGTCCGTACATTGACATTAGAGCGTCTGTTTTGCGTCATTGGCCTTGAGCGATTAGGTTTACAACCAGCGTTGTGAGGAAGTAAACACAAACGCAAAAATTTACGGTCTTCAAAATTCTTTCTTTGTGCTGTAAGAGCTGCCTTCGTATTAATTCCCAAGTTTCTAGGAGTATAGATTTTGATTCCACGGCAATTTGTATGGAATCATGTTTTTTATGAGTGTAGTGTTTTGATTACGTTGTCTTGAAAGCAGTGGCGTAACTGGCAGGGCAAAATGTGGCGGGCCCCTAGCTCTAGGGGCCCCGGACTGAGTTGGTTTAGAGCAAAGGGACGCTGATGCACTTCTTTATATTGAGGAAGGAGCCCCATCTGACGAATTTGCCACGGGCCCCAGACGTTATAGTTACGCCACTGCTTGGAAGTTTGACTGCTCCATGGGGTAGTTAGACTTTAGTGTTTAATATTAACGGTTTGATACCTTCACACGTTCCTGAGACAAAGGTCTTGACAAACAGACACATTTGTCCAGCAAAGCGATCCTGTAAGGGTTCCATTTTTGCCGTTTTTCAGAAATTTCTTGATTCATGTGATAGCACCTATCATTTGAAACACAGCGCCTTCTCTCGTCTCTGGTGAGCAGTAGATGTTCCACGGGAGTTTGTAATTGTGTCGTACAGACACATCATTCAAACAGATGACGGTTAGCGACAAAAATTCGCATCAGGTAGAAAAATTCGAAGACTAAACCACCTGCTATGGGTGGTGTAGGGGTATAGCACGCGTCAAGGAATGACGAGGATCCGGGTTCGATTCCCGCCCATAGCTTTACTTTTCGGATTTTTCTTTGGGTTTTTTAGTTGTTTCTTTCTTGACAATCGTTCACGTAGTGACACTACACGCATAAGGAGATTGTTTGGTTTACATTTTTTTATTGGGGGAGGAGCAGACAGGAGACCTAACTTATTTTGTTTGTTACATTTTAGTTTTTTTTGGTACCACTTCACCATTCTCCTGTTTTAACCTTTTCGCCGCCACGTCAAATACAAGAGACGTCACCCATACGCCAGACGTCTTTATTGCGATGCCTTAAATTGAACCTAAACCCAATTGAACGAAGGCTCCTTTTGCTTTGAAGTAATGGACGTATATATAGGTCGTTGGCGTTGAACCTGCGGTGCTGATATATGTGTCGTTGGCGTTGAAAAGGTTAAGAATATGTTGCAGGCGTTTCTTAGCCTAGCTCCTTCTGCCAGTTGCAGTGGTGTGTTCGTCTAAACGAATAAATTTTGTGAGGGCAATGACTTCACGCCACTCAGTCGTCAATGGCCTTCAAAGTCTCGACATCGCACCTACCGCAACAAAATATAGCGTCTGGTATTTCTAACGTCGCCATTTCCGTTTGGAGTGTGGGACCATTCATGTATACATATATTTATATCTTCTATTACATATAATAAATCAGTAGAAAGTTCGTGTCTGCACATTAAGTTAATTCATCAAAAATTGAGTGCTAACGAATAGGGAAGAGTAATAAAACACAATAAAGTAGATTTTATAATTTTTCTCTGTCTTTATTTATGTACGTACATACATACATATATACCGTCACGCCTCTTTCCCACAGGGGTAGGCAGAGACTACTTTATTCCACTTGCTACGATCCTGACATATTTCTTTCGCTTCATCCACAGTCATCAGTCTCTTCATACATGCTCGTCGGTTTCGGGTACTCCTGACCTGACCTTTTTCCCAAATGTCTCCTATTTGGTCTCGGAACGTCCGTCTAGGCCTTCCCCTCCCAACGTAACCAATTTATGTATTTTATTTATGTACGGATGTATATATATTATGGATGTGTTCATTTACCAAACTGTTGAACCGATTTAAATGAAATTTTGCGTGGTGGTACTTACCTTGATAAGTATGTATTTGTATTTGTAAGACCTAAATGTACGACATGATTATAATGCAATAAATAAATAAATAAATAAATAAATAAATACCTTATATCCCTACATAAATCACGTCTTTATCCCTTACACGTAGACAGAGCCTAAGGTAACAATATCTAAATACCACGTTTAGCATGATTGTGGCAGTGGCGTAGCTAGGTAACCAAGGGCCCTGGTGCAAATAAAAAAATGGGGCCCCACTACTATCTAAACTGGTTACGTTTTAATAATAATAGTTCGATTGAGATTTTCTGGTAAGGATTCGAGTGCCCTCTGAGCTTGAGGGCCCCGGGGCACTGCCCCACCTAGTCCCTTGGTAGCTACGCCACTGGATTATGGGCTCATTCCCTTCCGCGGGAAGAGAAGCATTTGGTACATTCTGTGTTTTTTCTTTGCTCCCAGACAAAAGAAGAAGAATGAAATGTAAATTTCGCTTTATTATTATTTATGCTTCCTTGGCAGACATGTGTTATAAAATGCGTGTTTTAAAGATCCACCGATAAGATGGGTACATTTTTAATTGAAAATGTCCACCTACCGCAACAAAAACATTTTGTCGGAGGTTTGATAACGCCACAGGTTGTGAACTGTTATTTCCGTTTTGCATAATATTTGTGGCGATAGTGATTATACCTATATTCTTATATATTGCGATAGTTGTTGGTCCGCGCTCCCGGATTGACCCTACGAATTGCATACACATATCACATCTTTATCCCTTACGGGGTAGACAGAGCCCAAGGTAACAACACCTATAGGCCACGTTTAGCAAGACACTGAGGGCGTAAAGGTGGAAAGTGGAATCAAAATAGTGATGGGTTGCTAGCCGCATCGCCTATAACATGATTCCTATGATTTTCGCCCATTCCCTCGATGGGTTTTTACCATTTGCGCGGGAAGAGAAGCAACTGGTACATTCTATGTTTTTTCTTTGCTCCCAGACCAGCATGCAAGTAAATAGGAATTGCATATGTCATTATATGGATATTTGTACGTTCTTCCATGCTGGTCTGGGAGTAAAGAAAAAACATAGAATTTACCAGTTGCTTCTCTTCCCGCGCAGGTAAAATCCCATCGAGGGAATAGGAGAGTCTTAGGAATCATGTTATTATAGGCGATGCGGCTAGCAACCCATCACTATTTTGATTCCCCTTTCCTTTCCAACTATACGCCCACAATCATGCTAAACGTGACCTTGTTACACCAGGCTCTGTCTACTCTGTAAGGAACGAAGACGTATGTATGTATGTAAAAACGTACAATACAATACAATACAATACAAATACTCTTTATTGAACACCACAAATCAGTACAAAACAATACAGAAACAAAGAACAAAGTAGACAACCAGTAAGAAAAGTAAGTAACGTATTTAGGAATATATCTATCGTGGCCTAGGTCTTGCCACCTTAGGCTCTGTCTACCCCGTAAGGGATAAAGACGTGATTTGTGCGTGTAATGTTATGACTTATTTTTAATTCTGTTGCCATTTGCGATATCACGTATTTGTATTAGAATTCAGGGTCACACTCATTGACTCACAATCGTCTTTGTAATAGAATTGATTAGTTGTCCCACATACATACATACATACATATCGTCACGCCTCTTTCCCAGTTGTCCTTAGTTGTCCTACCTGCCCTAAATTAAAAAAAAACACGTCTTTATCTCTTACGGGGTAGACAGAGCCTAAGGTAACAAAACCTTAAGGCCACGTTTAGCATGATTAAGGGCGTATAGGTGGAAAGAGGAATCAAAATAGTGATGGGTTGCTAGCCGCATCGCCTATAACATGTTTCCTAAGACTTTCGCCCATTCCCTCGATGGGCTTTTACCAGCGCGGAAAGGGAAGCGACTGGTGAATTCTGTTTTTTCTTTACTCCCAGACCAGCGTTGAAGAATGCATCGGTTTGATTCCGGTGACTCTTAACTTGTTTACTTCGAAACTGGTTTTTTAGGGTTCCCTTTACACAGGAAAAGGTCCTACGAGAGTCTATCTGGCGATATCTGTCTCGGCCTCATTCAAGGGGGTCCCCTAAACAAAAAATGTTTTTTAGCCCCCGACGCAAAAATAGAGGTGTTATAAGTTTAACGTCGATGTCTATGTGTGTGTGTCTGTCTATGGCATCGTAGCTCTCGAGCGGATGGACCGATTTCGATGCTGTTTTTTTTGCATTGGAAAGCCAGTTTCCTTGCGTTGGTTGTTAGTTATCGTCGGTATCAATCTGGTAAATCTGGTCCAGCAGTATGAAGAGTATTTTTGGCATAAAATAAAATTATTTTTTATTACTCTATTAATGCGTGGGGGTTTTTTAAAATTTTTAATAGAACATCGTGGGCTCGAATCCTGGACTCGCACTTCTGAGTTTTTCGGAATTACATTTAAAATTTACCATGAGCTTTTCGGTGAAGGAAAACATCGCGAGGAAACCTGCACACATCTGCGAAGCAATTCAATGGTTTGTGAGAAAGTTCCTATCCGTACTGGGCCCGCGTGCGTTGTCTGGTACCATAGTACATAGGTACAAGCTTGTTTAGTTTAGGACTAGGTCAATTGGTGTAATTTGTCCAAGTTATTTATTTATTTATGTATGTATGTAAACTCTTTATTGTGCAAATTAAACATAAATCAAATACAATTGACAAACACTTTTTTTTTTGTCCGGGAAAATGTGTTGTAGCCAGCAATGGCGTAACTATAACGTCTGGGGCCCGCGCCAAATTCGTCAGATGGAGCTCCTTCCTCAATATAAAGAAGTGCATCAGCGTCTCATCTGTGCTCCAAACCAAGCCAGCTCGGGGCCCCCTAGAGCTAGGGGCCCCTGGCGTTTTGCCACCCCTGCCACCCTATAGTTACGCCACTGGTACCCAGATACTCCGTCACCACGGGTAAGCGTCTGTTATGTGGGGTTTTTATACATCTCAAACTACCCCAACCCTATTTCTTAAAAAAAAAGAAAAAAGGGCACAGAATCCGCAAGTCGTAAATTCGATTCGCGCTTGATCTTGTTTTTAAAATGCAGCCAATTCACAACAGTGTGCTCAAACATTTCCATGGCGCATAATTAAAGATGTCTCGATTCAGCGACATGTGAAAAACAACTCAATTTCCAAGTCAATAAAGTCGACTTTTCGGGCACTCGGGTACTGCCAATACTGGATTTTACCGGTTCTAGTCGGTTTGGCTGGAATTTAGTGTTTACGACCTATATTTTTTAGTCTCAAGGACTGGTGTTATGGTGGGGGTAATGGTTGCTAATAATAAGTTAATGCGGAAGTCGTGAAATTTACTTGTAGCGGTCTTGGCGTGCGAAAAGCTCCGAAGCGTTGCTATTTCTACAAACGCTATCGATAACCTTCATACATACGTCAATCACGATTTAATCCCTTACCTGCGTAGGTGGAAAGTAGAATCGAAATAGTGTTGCTGGCCGCATCGCCTATAACATGATTCCTAAGATTTTCGCCCATTTCCTCGATGGGCTTTTACTATCTGCGCAGGAAGAGATTAAGCAACTGATTCTATGCTTTTTCTTTGCTCCCAGACCAGCATCAGTAGCAGTCCATCATTCCCCTTTCCATCCATACGCCCTCCAATCATGCTTAATGTGGTCTTGAAGTTGTGTAACCTTGGGCTCTCTCTACCCCGTAAGGGATAAAGATGTAATTTATGTATGTATGTAAGAATGAGATAATGATGATGATGGAATTTAAAGCTGACGCGAACACTCGAAATATCTGAGAATTACGGACGCAATAGAGTTTATCGCGAGAGGTGAAAATATGACACTCCGCAACTGTTTAACTGATTAAAATAATTAAAGCATTGTTTATAATAACTGCTCTTAGTTACAATTATCATCGTCATCGATACATAAAATTGTGACATTGATTTTTTAACGCAGCACTTTTGCCACAATCTAGAGTTTTTAAATGTAATATATAAACAGAATGCATTTCATTGGAGACTTGCATACATTGAGTTTTGACAGTAGTTTTCTGACGTTGGTCGTTGCAATACGAAAGGAGCATCTGTGGTTGTGAAGTTTTTAAACCCCTACGCAAATAGAGAGGGGTGTTATAAGGTGTGTCTATCTGTGGCATCGTGGCTCTCAAACGGATGGACCGATTTCGATGTTTTTTTTATTCAAATGCCAGTGTGGTGGTTCTTAGCAATGTTTGGTAATTATCTCTTCCATGTAATAATTTTTTTTTCTATTGATTGCGTTGGTGTTTTTCTTTGAAATTTTGATTTTATTAGTTTTTGTGTTTGATTGATTAATTAGTGTTAGAGTGGTAGACTTTGTGTTAAAAATTGAAAATTAATGCGTATACAAGATTTTATGCAATGTTACACATATAGTCTTCGAAAAAAAAATTCTAAACGACACTGAAAAGTAAAGCTATGGCCGGGAATCTTCGATAATGCTTATGTAACAATTGTTTTTTATTCATGTAGAGGTGACTTTCGTATGTTGTGATACGACTATTATTAGCTTCATATGTGGAACAGATAAAGTACCGAGTAAAAGTACTTAAAAAATAGTGATAGTTCCTTTAGTTTCCATGTTTTAGCAGTGTATCTAGTACCTTCCATGCTGGTTTGGTAGTAAAGAAAAAGCATAGAATTTACCAGTTTCTTCTCTTCCCGCGCAGATGGTAAAAGCCCATCGAGGGAAGGCGAAAGTAGGAATCATGTTATAGGCGATGCGGCTAGCAACCCATCACTATTTTGATTTCTCTTTCCAGCTATACGCCCTTAATCATGTATACGTGGCCTTAAGGTTTTGTTACCTTAGACTCTGTCTACCCCGTCAACGAGAGGACAAAAGTAGTAGGTACAGTTCATTAGAGTTTAGGGCCGACAACGCACTGGCATCGCGTAAAGCGCTGCGGGTGTCTATGGACAGTGGTGATCATTTAACATCAGGTGACCCACTAGTTCGTTTGTCTGGCCTCTCTAACATAAAAAGAACAATCTTTTTTTTTCATGGATGGTTTTTTAAGGTTGCCATGTGTCACTTAGTTGCATGAATTAAATGGATTTTATTTATTTATTTATTTATTCGGGCGTGCGGCGCTATAGGTACTTTAGGAAATTAACTGAATCGAAGAATTAAAGAACCGTTCGAATAAACAATTATATTCGATAATTTAATTAGCGCAAGTCTTCGATTTAAAGTTCGTTTTAATAGAAAGGGATTTTTATTCGTTCCCACCGAGTTAATTTGGGAAAGTAGCGTTGTTTATTTTGGATTGTATCCAAGTCGTCGTTCGACCATTTTTATGTTTCTGTAACTAAAACCAACGCAACTTTTCATTATAATTTGTAGGTTTTTACCTTATTATCTGTATGAACGACCTACTGTCACCGACGTAGGTATTACTTATATTTTTTTATTTTATAAGTTTTTTTTTGAGAAAATAGTTTTTGCGATAAACTGTATCAACTTTTACCGTATATTTATCGTGACTCAGTCTGCGCAGAGTTCCGGGATAAAAACTGTCTACCAAATTACAATTAATTAAAAGCGTCGAAGAAGTTACACACATACATACTTTCGCATTTATAATATACTAGCTTCTGCCCGCGACTTCGTCTGCATTGAATTATACATAAAACCCTTCCTCTTGAATCACTCTATCTATTAAAAAAAACCGCATCAAAATCCGTTGTGTAGTTTTGAAGATATAAGCATACATAGGGACATAGGGACATAGGGACAGAGAAAGCGACTTTATTTTATACTATGTAGTGATAGTGAAGTAGGTTAGGTATGTATTTATTTTCCTTGGAGACGGTTTTAGTAATGTCCAATTGACGTCCCAGTGAGTTTAGGGCTCTCAATGTGGCTCCATCTCTTGACGAATGCCTGAACTATCGAAAAAACCGTTTACAAATAAGTTTTTTTTTTTTTCAGATTCCTTGTCCTCGTGAGTTCTGGCGTGTACAAACGCATCCAAGAAGTGAAGGGCAGCAGCGAACAGACTAACAAACAACTGTCCCAAGTCATAGTAGAGAATTTCCGAAAACAGACAGACTTTAAAAAAGTCAGCCAGTCGGTCTTAGAAGAGATAGAGGAGGAGTTTGTTTCTTACTGCTTCAAAAACAGTCTTACACCAAAACCTAATACCCATATGACTTTGTTGATAAGGAATTTCAATTTTATTAATATCGATACCACGGACACGTGCCAGAGTGCTTCGAATCTTGTGCCGAAACATCAGAATGCTTCAGTCCGTTTCAATCCGATAGTGCAATCGAAATCGAATACGTTGTTGAACGAGATCGATTCTGAGATATATTCTTCGGGCACAAATGAAATGGGGACCGATTCTAATGTCGACACGAATCGATCTATCGAGTCGACGTCGGATATTTATCCTACTGGCCGACAGTATGACAGGGATAGGAAGATTAAGGGTTATGTTGACTTCTCTTGTTACTATGAGAATGTTGCTAAAGCGAGAAAGAATGGGACGCTGCCAGGCTTTATTGAATGAAGTTTTATTAAAAGTTTCCGCCCACTATACCGTTTTATACTGGGATACGTACATAAATCACGTCTGTATCCCTTACGGGGTAGACAGAGCCTAAGGTAACAAGACCTAAAGGCCACGTTTAGCATGACTGTGGGCGTGTAGGTGGAAATGGGAATCAAAATAGTGATGGGATCGTGAGTAATGTACATAAATCACGTCTGTATCCCTTACGGGGTAGACAGAGCCTAAGGTAACAAGACCTAAAGGCCACGTTTAGTATGACTGTGGGCGTGTAGGTGGAAATGGGAATCAAAATAGTGATGGGATCGTGAGTAAACCAGCACTCCTGCGAAGTAGTTCAATGTGTGAAGTTACTGTTATAGGTGTAGTTAGTTAAGATGTTTATAATGTGCCAGTTGTGCCTTTTCATACATACATAAATCACGTCGTTTTCCCTTACGGGGTAGACAGAGTCTAAGGTAACAAGACCTAAAGGCCACGTTTAGCATGACTGGGCGTATAGGTGGAAAGGAGAATCAAATTGGTGTTGGGTTGCTAGCCGCATCGCCTATAACATGATTCCTAAGATTTTCGCCTTTTCTCTCGACGGGCTTTTACCATGCGCGGGAAGAGAAGCAACTGGTTCTATGTTTTTTCTTCACTCCCAGACCAGTATGGAAGAAATGTATGTGCCTTCTTAAAAAAAATCTGCAGTATTCCAGTAGGTTGGGTCGATTGACATTTGGCCCTGTAAATGTTTTCCAGGATTTTTTAATTATAGTTGACAAATCGCTGATTAAATACAAAAGCGACACATTTCAAAATCAGACACTGTTGCATTTGAAACCTTATAACGACCGACTTATATTTTTAGATGCAATGGCAAATGATTTTGGAATGCGTCCGTTTTGTATTTAATCAACGAAATGTTCCCATACATTGATGTTCAATTCAAAGTGATCCGCGTTAAGGGCGGGTATAAATTTTGAATCAAGAATTTAAATGAATAATAATATTACTTGGGTAAAGGAGCGACCACACCGCTGCGTATACGCAGTGTTCTCTTACCGTTCATACATTTTGTTGCGTAAACGTGTGGCTGGACCTTTAGGTGACATATTCTGGTGACATTACTCCACGCTGGTCTGGGAGCAAAGAAAAAACATAGAATGTACCATTTGCTTCTCTTCCCGCGCAAATGGTAAAAAACCATCAAGGGAATGGGCGAAAATCATAGGAATCATGTTATAGGTGATGTGGCTAGCAACCCATCACTATTTTGATTCCACTTTCCACCTCTGCGCCCTCAGTGTCTTGCTAAACGTGGCCTGTAGGTCTTGTTACCTTAGGCTCTGTCTACCCCGTAAGGGATAAAGACGTGATTTGTGTATGTATGTATGTATTCTGGTAAAAATGTGAGACCTTGTATGGAGTCCTATGAAATTGAAGTTTAGTATTAATTTAGCGATCAATTTGAACGCTGATTTTTAACGTCTTTGATTTATGGGTATTTTATTGACAAAATTTGTGTTGTTGACCTCGTATGGTTAATACCCAATATATTGTCTATTTGTTAAGCTTTAAATATTATAATTGTTACCTACTTAATAAAATAATGAAAGTATTATATTGTTTTAGAAAAAATGTATTTACTGTTTTTATTTCATTTGCCTTTTAAGAACATCCTTTTATAGTTTACAAACGGATAACTCGCGTATAAAAGTCGAATGGGCGACAACATGTTTCGGACTACACACACACACGAGACACATGATTCCTAAGATTGTCGCTCATTCCCTCGATGGGCTTTTACCATCTGCGCGGGAACTGAAGCAACTGGTACATTCTATGTTTTTTCTTTACTCTCAGAACAGCATGGAAGATGTAACAGAAAATAATATTAATTAAAAAAAAACCATTTCAACGCCACGTCTAATAGACAAGAGACTTCGCCCAAGACTTATTGCGATGCCATGTTGAACTTAAACTCAATTGCACGAAGGTTGCTTTTGTATTGAAGTAATAGACGTATATAGGTCGTTGGCGTCGAAAAGGTTAAATAAGTTAATCGTATAATCATGCGCAAGTAAAAAAAAAACAATTTTATGCCAAAAATGCATTACATTATTTCAGAAGAGCTGTTAC
Organism: Pandemis cinnamomeana; assembly: GCA_932294345.1. Classification (NCBI taxonomy): domain Eukaryota; kingdom Metazoa; phylum Arthropoda; class Insecta; order Lepidoptera; family Tortricidae; genus Pandemis; species Pandemis cinnamomeana. The sequence continues at coordinate 1,646,385 of OW028724.1, read as the reverse complement.
TGGACCGGTTTTTACCAAACATAGCTAAGGACCACCGCTAGGAAACTGGCTTTCGAATAAAAAACCGCATCCAAATCGGTTCATCCGCTTGGGAGTTACGATGCCACTGGCGTAACTATAGGGTGGCAGGGGTGGCAAAATGTCAGGGGCCCCCAGCTCTAGGGGGCCCCGAACTGGCTTGGTTTAGAGCACAGAAGGGACGCTGATGCACTTCTTTATATTGAGGGAGCCCCATCTAACGAATTTGCCGCGGGCCCCAGACGTTATAGTTACGCCACTGTACGATGGCACACACAAACATACACACACACCGACATCCACGTCAATCTTCTAACACCCCTTTTTGCGTCGGGGGTTGAATAAAAGGCAGTTGTATTAGTAAATGAATCCTAAACGTTTATTAGAGTAAATACATAGTTTAAATTATAAAATATATTAAACTGGCTTGTAGTCGAGCTTGCTTTCAAGTTTCTTGTTGTCGGCCACCTTGCGGACGGCTTTCATCAGATCCTCCTGAAACACAGACAGACAATAAATAAAACGTACAATTTAGGGATCTTTAAAAAGCGAGCCTTCCTGTTCCTCAATAGGCCGGCAACGCACTTGTGATTCCCCAGGTCTTGCAGGTGTCCCTGGGCGACGGTGATTGCTTTTCAGGTGACCCGTCTGCTCGTTTGCCCCCTTATATATATATAAAAAAAAAAACACGTTGCGTGCGCTACTTGCCTACGGATCGCTAATATATCCCTTAGGGCGTAGACAGCCTTTTTTAAACAGACAGAATCTTTATGGATGCCCAAGGCACGGGTTATATGGGACTCCCCCCCGGGGTATACCCAAACTAAAAACCCCGGCGTTGCCTCCGGTGTGATGGGGACTCAGTGGGATGCCATTAGGCCGCCAAGACCGCGCCAAGGGGACCCGTACGTTGGGCCCGTCTTCCCTTAGACAATGGGACCGTGCAATGCAGGTAGGTAATGGAGGGCGTTCAAGTATTACGTAAGCGCTTGAGGGGGGCTTTGCTTATTTTTGATGACATGGTAGGTGGGGGGGGGGTCGATATGGTAATTAGTTGAGTTAGTACGTCAGCAGTTTCGAATGCATATAGGTACCAATGATTTCGTAAGGGGGAGGGGTAAGAGGTTTGCTTACTTTTGCTGACAAGGGAAGGGGGGGGGGGGGGGTAAATAATTGTAAAAAATCTGTTTACGAAATACTTGAATGGCCCCGGAGTAGCCAGAGCCTAAGGTAACATCTAAATGCCACGTTTAGCATGATTGTGGGCGTATATGAAAGGGTAATAGATAAATACATACTTAAATAACATTCGTATTTTTATCATACAAATATCTGCCCGAATGGATCGAACCAGAAGCTTCACAGTCAGGTTCTTCAACAACTAGGCCAGGGGTGGCGAACCAATGGCACGCGTGCCAGTGTTGGCACGCTTCAAAATAATTCGGGCACGCCAATAATAAAAAAAAGTGTGCGAGGTTAATTTTTGAGCATTAAATCACCAACTGGTGGTGGAAAACTGGCAATATGGTCATATGATGGTAATATAACAACACACTCTTAAGACAACAAGGTCTGATGATAGGTCAGAGCCAAATATTACATTATTTGAAATAAAAAATGGCACATCCACCAAAAAAGGTTCGCCACACCTGAACTAGGCCATTAGGTCGTCCAAAAAAAATGGCATTATACAGTTTTACATCCTAGGTAGACACACCTGAATGATGTACTCTCTTTCAGCGCGTATAGCGAAGAGCCCAGCTTCCGTGCAGACGTTGCGGAGATCAGCCCCGTTGAAGGTGTCCGACAGCTTGACCACCGCCTCGTAGTCCATCTCGCCGTGCTTGGCTATGGGCTGAGCATGGATCTTCAAGATTTCCAGCCTGGAAATAATAATTGATAAATATACATACATATATCACGTCTTTATCCCTTCCGGGGTAGACAAAGCCTAAGGTAACAAAAGCTTAAGGCCACGTTTAGCATGATTAAGGGCGTTTAGCTGGAAAGGGAAATCAAAATAGTGATGGGTTGCTAGCCGCATCGCCTATACAACGATTCCTAAGACTTTCGCCCATTCCCAGTAGTTTAAAACTCTTATATTTCCCGTATTTCTCTTACCGTTTATTCTAGAAATACCGTCTGATCTTCCATGCTGGTCTAAGAGTAAAGAAAAAACATAGAATGTACCAGTTGCTTTTCTTCCCGCGCAGATGGTAAAAGCCCATCGAGGGAATGGGGAAAATCTTAGGAATCACGTTATAACGATGCGGCTAGCAACCCATCACTATTTTTGATTCCCCGTTCCACCTACCCACAATCATGCTAAACGTGGCCTTTAGGTGTTATTACCTTAGGCCCTTAGGCTCTGTCTATTCCGTAAGGGATAAAGACGTGATTTGTGTGTGTGCAGTGGCGTAGCTAGGTAACCAAGGGCCCTGGTGCAAATAAAAAAATGGGGCCCCACTACTATCTAAACTGGTTACGTTTTAATAATAATAGTTCGATCGAGATTTTCTGGTAAGGATTCGAGGGCCCTCTGAGTTTGAGAGCCCCGCCTAGTCTCTAAGTAGCTACGCCACTGTGTGTTCTAGAAAGCGATTACAATATAATACAATACAATACAATAACTCTTTATTGAACACCACAATTATAACAACCAAAACAGAAAAAAGGTATACAGAATATTACAAGGTAACAATAGGCGGCCTTATCGCTACAGAGCGATCTCTTCCAGGCAACCATAGTGGACTGGAGAACAGAACAGATCTGAGCAGGTGGTGCAATTTAGAATATATATTAATATACTAAGTATTGAAACACATAATAATATTATACATGAAACACACATTTATAATAAATGGAGATATAAATAGACACATACCTAAAAAAAAGCCAGCTACAAGATTTATGCACAAGATGACAGATAGTGCTCCTTCAACATAGATTTAAATATGGGTAAGGATTTAGCGCGCCTTATGATTAGATACTAAAAGGGGGCGTTCAAGTATTACGTAAGCGCTTGAGGGGGGCGGGGGGGGTCTTTGCTTTGCTTATTTTTGATGACATGGGGGGAGGGGGGGGTCGATATGGTGATTACGTCAGCAGCTTCGATTCGAACTGCTGCTCACAAATCAATAAAAAACAGAATCCATTAAAAGAAAAATGCATATAGTTACCAATGATTACGTAAGCATGGGAGGGGGGGGGGGGGTTAAGAGGTTTGCTTACTTTTGCTGACAAGGGGTAGGGGGGGTAAATAATTGTAAATAATCTGCTTACGTAATACTTGAATGGCCCCAAAGAGACGGTTAGATACTTTATGATTTTCTCAGTTCTCACCTAGCCTGTTCATTGGGCAGCGGTATCTCAATCTTCCTGTCCAGCCTGCCGGGCCGCAGCAGCGCCGGGTCGAGCGTGTCCGGCCTGTTGGTGGCCATGATGATCTTGACCTGCCCGAGGGAGTCGAACCCGTCCATCTGGTTGAGGAGTTCCATCAGCGTGCGCTGGATCTCGCGGTCGGCGCTGGTGCCTTCGGAGAAACGGCGGCCACCTGGGAAACAAGTATAATGTTTACATTCTCCTCGGTCTCTCTTTAATAAATGAAATAAATGATCTTTATTCAGTAAGTAGGCCGTACAGGCACTTTTACACGTCACAAGTCTACTGGCATTTCGCAAAAGGAGACACTGTTGAGAAGAAACGCCGAAAGAAACTCAACAGCCAGTCAGGCTTAATATTAAGACAAATCACAATTTTACATTCGATACAATGTCAACATTAATTAATTAGGTAAGTTATTTTAATGACTAAGTTATTTTAATTACTAAGTTATTTGGTTTCAGGTTTAGCCCATGCATGTTTGTCTGTTAAATAGTCCTCTGTCCTATAATATATGCCTTTGACATTAGAGACTTTTTTAAGTAATTTTTAAGCACTGGAAAGGGCAATTTTAAAGCTTCATCAGGTAACTTATTATAAAATCGTATACATCTTTAAACCGTAATACATCCTACTAATATTTAATAGTAGCCACATATGCCGCAGATCTGATGGAAGATGGGGTAGGAAAGTGCTGGAGTGGAGGCCAAGGACTGGGCGCAAAAACGCGGGGAGACAGCCCAGAAGATGGGCCGATGACCTCATTCAAATAGCGGGGAGGGACTGGATGCGGGAAACCCAAGACCGCAGCAATTGGAGGGCTATGGAAGAGACCTTTACTCAGCATTGGGTAGAAAAAGGTTGAAGAAGAAGAAGAAGAATATTATAAATGTGAAAGTTTGTGAATATGTTTGGATGTTTGTTACTCTTTCACGCCACGGCTGGACAGATCTGGATAAAATTTGGAACATAGATAGATTATGGTCTGGAACAACACATAGGCTACTTTTTATCCCGGAAAATTGCGTAATTCCTGCAGGATAGCGATAAACGAATTCTACGCAGACGGAGTTGCGGGCGACAGCTAGTACATACATAAATCACGTCTTTGTCCCTTACGGGGCACACAGAGCCTAAGACAAGACCTAATGGCCACGTTTAGCATAATTGCGGGGCAGTGTCAAAGTAATAAATACAGTATTCCAAAATCTTGTGACAAAAATGTCGGCAACGTTGTACGGTAGAACACGGTCAAAAGACCCCCCCTGTCGTGCTCTTAGCCAACGGATAATATCCCTCGAGGACCGCCAGGAAATTATTAACCGATGCCCAGGGCGCACCAGACCAAGCACAGCTCTTTCCCACCGCAAAACACTGCTTGATTTGAAGAAAAAAAAATCCAAGATGGCGGACACAGCTGTCACCCAACTGTCACGTACCGATGGCGTCGATCTCGTCCATGAATATGATGCAGGGCTGGTGGTCGCGAGCGTAGTTAAACATCTCGCGGATGAGCCGCGCCGACTCGCCGATGTACTTGTCCACTATAGCCGAAGATACAACCTGAAATATATTTATTATATTAAATTCAGCCTTAAGATTGTACGCACCCCATCAAACTCCAACGTAGCTTACCGCCTCCTGAGCAATCGCGTTGTTGGGACTTGGAACGCTCTACCCGAAAGTGTTGTTACTGCTCCGTCATTAAATACCTTTGAAAACAGGCTTGACGCTTGGCTTGTTACACAAAATCAAAGACTTTAATAAGTGAAGTATTAGCGAACTTTTAGATATTTATACTGGACTGATTTAAACTTAAACTTGGACTATGAGATAGGCACATCAGCAACTCTGCTGCTCGCCTATAATTCAATAATAATAATAATAAATTACTAGCTTCTGCCCGCGACTTCATCTGCGTAGAATTATACATAAAAACCTTCCTCTTGAATCACTCTATCTATTAAAAAAAACCGCATCAAAATCTGTTTGCAGTTTTGAAGATATAAGCATACATAGGGACATAGAAAGCGACTTTATTTTATACTATGTAGTGATGTAGTGATAGTGAAACGCATCAATGAAAATGAAAATGAAAATTTATTTTTGCAAAGTGGCCGCCAAGGGCTCTTTTACGTCACACACACACAAATCACGTCTTTATCCCTTAGGAGGTAGACATGTCTTTACATGTCTTTTTGAAACTACCAGCGCATTCGGAAAGACCATCATTGCCAAGATTCTGCGCCGCAAGAAACTTGGCAGAAAGTCATTTTTTCAAAATAAAATACAGTAAGAATACTTAAATTCTACTTAAATTAAATACATTTACAAAAGGGATGTATAAGGTCCCCGAGCCTCAAATTATATTAATCTATAGTAGAGATGTATAGCCTATATACGTCCCACTGCTGGGCACAGGCCTCTCAGAACGAGAGGGCTTGGGCTACAGTTCCCACGCGGGCCCAGTGTGGATTGGGAACTTCACACACACCGTTGAATTGCTTCTTTCAAATGTAATTTCGCACATAAATTCCGAAAAAATCTCAGAGGTGCGAGCCCAGGATTCGTACCCACGAACCTCTGCTTGAGAGGCCACAGTAAACTGTTATCATACCTAAATGAAAAACCGCATGAAAACTGGCATTCAAATGAAAAAAAAGCATCGAAAGCAGTCCATACACTTGAGAGCTGCAATAACAGACAAAAACACACAGATGTTGACATCAAATTTATAACATTCTTTTTACGTTGCAGGCATTGACTTACAATAAACAACTAGACTCTCAGTCGCTAACAAAGGTTCCTCAAGAAACGTCCGAGTTGCTTTGTCTATGTGTTGTGTGTGTCAACACATCGACTTAGACAGATAACATTAACATATTCGTTCAAATTGACACCTTATTTCGTGGCAGTAATGTTTAATATTACTGGCGTAGGATCGTGAGAAGTAATGACACGACGCCACGCGCTGGAAACTTGCCTCTCTCTTTTGTTCTCAATAGTAAGATTACGGTGCGAAAGAGACATATACATTGTTATCAAAGCGCGGTCGAAACACAACTGAACCAAAACTCTGAACAATAGACGCGTCGTTCAGACTTTTGCTTCGGATAGTTTTTGAGCGTGATTGGGAGTCTAGTTGTTTATTGTACGTCAATGGTTGCAGGTTAAAAGTTCAAGTGGCATAGACCTTACCTTCAAGAAGTTAGCATCCAGCTGGGAGGCCACAGCCCTGGCCAGCAGGGTCTTCCCCGTGCCCGGGGGCCCGTACAGCAGGCAGCCCTTGGGCGGGGTGATGCCCACGCGCACAAACAACTCCGGATTCATCAGCGGCAGCTCAATCACCTGAAGGATTAAATCAGTAAAAACAGACTGGACAAACACTTTGATACAACATCACAAGTGGAAAATGATATTATGCATATTGGCTTCATATAATCATTAATTAGGTTTTTTTTTTTTTTTTTATTTAGAGATACCTCTCTGGAATCTCTTGGAAATACAATCTAGTCTTAAGACTAATAGGTATTTTAAATTTGACCTAAACTACTAATAAGGCTAAAAACTAAGAATGTGTCCATTAACACTTTTCTTATTGTCTCTATTAAGGGGAAGACACTTTGTTAATGTGTTCATAATATACAGCACTCACTGCACTCATTACGCTATCACTATACTAAACTAACTCAAATGGTTTTGTCCTTTTCAGTCTTCTCTCTGTCTATTATATTATCTGTATATTAACTAGGTGATGCCCACAACTTTGTCTGTCAATGGTTTGTTTATCATTGTTCTGTGGAAACTACATAACTTTAGGGTATAAAATTGTGAGCTATTCTAGAATACAAAATATACGACTTTAGTTTGCAGGTGTAAAAGTTGTGCTCATTAAACTTTGATAATGATTCCGTAGAGGGATCGAAATGCGTCAGTGTTTGTGTGGTGTAAAGGATAATTAAGTTTGTGGGATTTATATGTGTTTTATATGGCAGTAGTGGAGGGATTGTCCTTAGGCAGTGGCATAACTATAGGGTGGCAGGGGTGGCAAAATGCAGGGGCCTCTAGCTCTACGGGGCCCCGAACTGGCTTGGTTTAGAGCACAGAAGGGACGCTGATGCATTACTTTACATTGAGGAAGGAGCCCCATCTGACGAATTTGCCACGGGCTCCAGACGTTATAGTTACGCCACTGTCCTTAGGGCCTCATTATACAAGCATAACCGGTTAACAAAGGATATTTACCTCACGCAGTTGCCTGATCTGTTCCTGGAGACCACCGATGGCAGAATATGTGACGTCTCCGGGGTCCTCGTGGCTCATATTGTACACTAAAGGATCCACCTGGAACATATTCCATTTTATAATATCCATCTAAATATATGCATGCGGCAATATTTTTGACTAACCGAAGAGCATGTATGAAGAGATTCATGTACGGGGATGAAGCGAGAGAGGTATGTCAGGTAGCAAATGCAACAAAATAGTCTCCGCCTGCCACCTATGGGAAAGATTGTGACACTATGGTATGTACAATACAATACAAATACTCTTTATTGAACACCACAAATCAGTACAAAACAATACAGAAACAAAGAACAAAGTAGACAATAGGCGGTCTTATCGCTTAATAGCGATCTCTTCCAGACAACCAATACAAGAAATAAGTTGGAGACAGTTTAAGTAGGTGGCGGAAACAAATAGACAGTATGTATGTATGTATTTAAGTTTAAATTAGATGATCCACGGGAGTTTGTAATTGTGTCGTACAGACACATCATTCAAACAGATGACGCTTAGCGAAAAAATTCGCATAGTAACAAAAGGTCACGTGACTGTTAGTAACGGGTAGAAAAATTCGGAGACTACCCACCTGCTATGGGTGGTGTAGGGGTATAGCACCCGTCATGGAATGACGAGGATCCGGGTTCGATTCCCGGCCATAGCTTTACTTTTCGGATTTTTCTATGTGTTCTGATTTTCATAGACATTTAGAAATTTAAATTACCTCTCTAGGCAAATGCCTCATGATAGTGAGTGTAGTCATGTCGAGGGCTACTCGGGTGCCACCCTTAAGCTTGTTCTTGTCCAGTTGCCGCCTGCAGCCGACCACATAGCGAGGTCCATTTGTGGCTTTGACGATGACTGAAACATTCATGTGAGTTGTTACAACTTGTACTTTAGAAGGAACGGCAATGATATTGAGTTGAGGGAATATAAATTCCGGTAGGATTGTAATACAAACATTTCTCCTCTGTCAGTTGTTTCAGCACTTCTCCGACAATCTGCCCCACACTCTGAAGGGCCTTCAAGTCGTTTTCACTCTTGTCGTATTGTTTTGTGAGGTCTTTCAACTGTTCTCTCACTGTAAACAATAAGGGCATAATACAACAATATTAACATAAAAAAACACATGAAATTAGAGAAAATGAAGAATATTGTTCACTAAATAGCTCAGTTATTTGAAATTTGCTTTAAATTGTACGGAAATAGGTCAAAAAGTTATATTTTTCATACAAAAGTTTGATGATGATTCGGCATTATCGAATCATGATGCAGGTTTACTTACTGTCTTTTAGCCTAGATTCCACTTCTCTGTGTTCCATCAACTTCTTTCTGTAGTCCTGGAACGCTTTTTCCCTTAAAGGGTCCATGGTTGATGTCCCAGCAGGCATAATTATTTCAATTTAGTACAAATTCAACACCAGTTCAACATAAAATTCAACTCATCTGACAAGTTACTTTTTTTCATTGATATTTTCGCGTTTTGCTTTTGCCTCAGATTCTTGTGATTTTAGTTTCAATTTGTATGTGGCAGCACTGTCATTAAAAGGCCACTTTTATCATTTTGCCTGTAATAGATTGACGCTAGTAGCGCCGTTTGACATTCACGAGAAATGTTAATGATATCTAGAAGTTTGAAAAAGTAATAAAATATAAAATTGCCGTACATTGAATGCCCGATAGCCAAGAAGCAAAAATAAAAAAAATATCAAAATTGTAAACAAGTATGTACAAATACCTCTCAATACCTCTTACAGAACATAATTATAAGTAAGTAATTGAAAAATATGATTGATTTTGAAAAAGAATTTAAATCTAAGTAGACAATAAAATACAAAAACCAACTCCATTTTGCTAATTGATTCAATCAGGCGTTACTTTACGGAGTCCCAATTGATGATTATAAAATGGCGCTATCATTGTTACTCCGCTACGACCGACACACGGAAGATCAAAAATATGTTGTAGGTATAGCTGTAATGTTGCCCGCGACTTCGTCTGCACAGAATTTGCTTATCGCAGTCCCGCGGGAACTATGCAGTATTCCGGGATAAAAACTTCCCCGAGACTGAAACTACATCTGTACCAAATCCTTACTTCCTTATCCTTACTTTCCTACTTATACTAATATTATAAATGCGAAAGTAACTCTGTCTGTCTGTCTGTCTGTCTGTCTGTCTGTCTGTCTGTCTGTCTGTCTGTCTGTCTGCTATCTCTTCACGCTTAAACCGCAGGGCCGATTTAGTTGAAATTTGGTATACAGATAGTTTGAGTCCCGGGAAAGGACATAGGATAGTTTTTATCCCGGAAAATTGCATAGTTCCCGCGGGATAGCACAGCCCAAACCACTGGAATTTTTCAAATTTAGGGCGGAACAAAGTTCGCCGGGTCAGCTAGTAATAATATTATAAATGCGAAAGTAACTCTGTCTGTCTGTCTGTTACCTTTTCACGCTTAAACCGCTGGGCCGATTTAGTTGAAATTTGGTATACAGATAGCTTGAGTCCCGGGAAAGGACATAGGATAGTTTTTATCCCGGAAAATTGCATAGTTCCCGCGGGATAGCACAGCCCAGACCACTGGAATTTTTCAAATTTAAGGCGGGACAAAGTTCGCCGGGTCAGCTAGTTTCATTATAATCGGGTCAGTGGTTTAGGTGTGAAAGCGTAACAAACAGAGTTATTTTTGCATTTATAATTAGGTACTTAGTAGGTATGTTTCATTTATAATATTAGCAGGGACCCCTCCCTCCACTACTTTATTGATGTAAAATTAAAGGGTACGTACGTACATATATCACGTTTTTATCCCTTAGGTACGGGGTAGACAGAGCCCAAGGTAACAAAACCTTAAGGCTACGTTTAGCATTACTAACGGCGTATAGGTGGAAAGGGAAATCAAATTAGTGATGGGTTGCTAGCCGCATCGCCTAAAATATGATTCCTAAGACTTTCGCCCATTCCCTCGATGGGCTTCTACCATCTACTCGGGAAGAGAAGCAACAGGTAAATTCTATGTTTTTTCTTAACTCGTCGATCAGCATGGAAGAATTAAATTATGTTTAATTAGAGTGTTTGCGAATTAGTATACTATGTTCCATTCGCTACGATCCTGACCGCTTTCGCTTCATCCACATTCATTAATCTATTCATACACGCTCGTCGGTTTCGGGTACTTTTGACCTGACCTCTTTTCAAAATGTCCCCAACAGTTTTTAGAATTTTCGTCTGTTTATCTGTTTGTCTGTATATTTGCGAGCGCATCACGTGAAAAAGGCTAGCTGATTTTGATGAAAACTTTACTAATCTGTTGAGAAAATCACCGGCCAGGTTACAGACTACTTTTTATCCTGGAAAATTGCATAGTTCCCGCGGGATAGCGATTAACATGTCAATTGCTAACGGACGAAGTCGCAAGCAGAAGCTAGTTAAAATATATTCGAAAATCTGGTGACAAAATGTCGGCAACGTTTACGGTGGAACACGGTCAAAAGACCCTGCCGGGCTCTTAGCCAACGGATAATGATATTCCTCGGCGATCGCCAAGAAATCATTAACCGATGCCCAGGGTGTACCCCCCGGACGGATCCAAAAACGAACCGCAGTTCTTGACCGCACGCGGAAGTAACCCGACTCGCACCGCTTAATGCGTTTCAGTTCCGACTCAGTCCCAGATTTTAGCTGTCATTTTTAGTATGGATCTGACAGCGAGCGAACTTAAACTGAATCGGAATTGAAACGCATTAGGACGTCATGGTTGATAAACGTTCTTGTCTCCTATGCTAATAGTAGGTACAACGTTGGTTTGCATGGTTACAACAGTGCTCACTTTGAGAATGACCCGTAGAGGGATCGAAACGCGTCTGTGTTTTGAGTGATGTAGTGATAGTTAAGTTTGTGGGATTTGTGTGTGTTTTAAGTGACAGTGTAGTAACATATTGGCTATCTTGTATGTAAGTTAGCGGAGTAGCATGGTCAATTTTGTTTTCGTTGAAACGAACCTACGCTAAGTAAAGCGATTCAATAAAATATTCATTAGGTTTAATTTAATTATGATCGAACTCTAACTCAAACATTTATTTGCCTTGATAGTTAGGTACATGTGGGTACATGCCACATGAAATTATATTTATTTGTACCTATTTACCTTACATAAACATTTTTCTATACTTCACAACCTAAACCCTAAATGTTGTTAGTTACATAACGCTTATGTAAGCTCTCCCAGAATTCTAAATTACAACGAAAATAACGTGACGCATCCCCCATATTGCTGTTTCTCGCCTAAATATATTAAGCACGTGTCCTATTTATTTTTTTCAGAGACGTGAGAGCGTTGTGGACTTGGGAAACATCTCAGACAGACGTGTCGGATATAAAGGAATATTGTAATCAAGAACGTACTGCGCGTTAAGTTTTTAAATTGCAAAAGTGCAATAATTTTTATTATTAAGCATTAAATTGTGTCTGTTAGGTTTAAAGTTTAAAGTAGGTAGATAGTTTGTGAACTATTAACAGAAATTTTAAAAAATCAGTTTCATCGAAATAATGAGTTTTTAATTTGGTAAAACACCTTTAAACTCTTTAGCCTTGACGGCCCGATTTTTGAATGCAGATCACTCGAAACTACCCCTCAAAAGTGGCATAAATCTGGGTTTTGTCACAAAACTACGCCTCAAACTAACACATTTTTTTTTCTGCGTCACTTGTTAAAATTCAACACAATTTTTCATGATTTTCGGGTGGCATTTTCTCAAGTGCTAACAAAAAGTACTATTCATCTCTTTCTAACCATTAGGTACGTAAACGTGTGCGCTGCACGGTGTGCGAAAGAGACGTTTTACTTATTTAGCAGAGCGGATAAGTTGCTCAAACACACACAGTATTAATATTTATGTTTTTGATAATAGAACTAAGATGGCTGAGAAAAATAAGTTCTGATTTGACCCAGCTCTTTTATTTCACAAACGTTTTAGGTTCAAAGTAGATAGAAAGAAATGATTAAAAACCCAACTGCCATTAGTAAGATACTATTTTACAGCTGCCTAATCTCTTGAACGCGTCGAAAAATTTGTAATTAACTTACGCAAATTAAGTTTAATCTAATCTGAATCTTAACCTTTAATTATTTGAAATCCTTCGCTGACCTTTAAAATGTAGGTCAGAGACACCCAAAGAATTTAAATATCTGATTTAACGTACCACTTACATAAAACAAACTGCCATTAAAACACAATCTCGAGACGGTTTCAATCTAAATTTAATCTGTAGTCGTAATACTTATAATCTTTATAAAATCACTGTAAGATTGTAAAGAACTTTGTAATGCTTTTCAAAGCTTTTCAATAACAATTTGGCCGAGTAGTAGGCAAGTTTCGAGAGCGGTTGACTTATTCTGGACTCAGTAAAATTATTAAAAGCAAGTTGGTAGACTCTCGATTTAGTTATCTGACCTATTTCTACGTGAGATTTCTACCTCGAATGGACACTCTAACAGGCCTACTCTGAAATACGATTTTTGAAGTTCGTCTTATGAAAGAAAGAAAGAAAGAAGACATTTATTCCTTTTTGCAAGACATACAAATATAAGATAATAGGTATACACAATTTTATAGAAAATAAACAAGGTATAACAAAAAAAACATTGACATGAAAAATAGATCATCAGCGTTGTGTGTCTTCGCAAAAGTGAAACGGTCGCTGGCTCAGCATTACGCTGAGATGTTAGACACCTGCAGCACTGATTTTCAGCCAAAACCGTCACGTGACGTTCCGCTCTCCCTAATAGTTACTAATTTGAGAGTGAAAGGGACGGTGTACTTATGAACTTAGAAAATCGAATATAGGAGTAGCTCATCAGATTAAGTACTTAACTTACTAAACTCATTCTAAACTCGAATAACCGATTTTGACACAATTTAGCTTGGAATGCAGTTTTATTTCGAATGGACGTTAAACGTGGCCTTTAGGTCTTGTTATTTTAGGCTCCGTTTACCCCGTAAGGGATAAAGACGTGATTAATGCGTGTGTGTGTTCGCTTGGACTATTTTTTAAAAACATTTAATCCGAGTAACCGTAGTGCTGTGCTGTAATAATAATTAATTTAGCAAACAATGCGTTGATTAAATTAACGAATGTAGGTACCTACCTACGTAATCGTCATTAACACTTAGAAAGATAAATTAAATTGTACTGTGTTACGTTGCTCCTAAGACAAACTTTAAAATATTAATAACGCTTCAATAATAAAAGTTACCAACAAAATATCATTCTCACATGATTTGTACGATCGTTAACTATATCTGGTTAAAATATAGATATGAAATTTACACACTGTATTAAACTGTGTCCGAATAGATTGGTTCAACTAATAACACCCCTCTCGTCTGAACGCACTGGCTATCAAATGTGTTTAAAATTGTCGTTTGAACGCACCCATAATTTTTATGCCGGCCATCTTGGCGTTATGTTGGCAGTTACGTTCGATTTTTATTCGTGTTCGCAAAAGGCTTTTTAATGAAAATGGAATAGGCCGCGCGAATTCTTCGTCTTGTTATAGCTATGCTAAATATAGCTTAACGATAACCTTAGAGATAACCAAAGGCTGTAAAGTCGCTTTGTAGAGTCACCATCAGATTCATCGAAGGTGTGTAAGGTGATCAAAAATATCTGAAGGAGCACTACGCGATTGACTAATGTATTGTCGTGTTCAGATATGTCTGACCCACCCACGCAAAAAGAGGAGTGGTACAAATTTGACGCCGGGAATTGAATCTCATTAAGACGTCATGGTAACTCCTCTGGTCTTCTTTCATTTCATCTAATGTAACGTAGTTAGTGAATAGTGATATGATATGATTATGATTACTATATCTATGATCCATACCGAGTGTAGGAACATCAAACAGCTTTTGCTAAGCCAGTAATTAGGCACCGAATCGAATTGTGTTGATTACTAGCAACCTCTCTGATTTAGGATATCTATTAGATACCTTAACAATCAAGATACGCTAATGGTCTGGTTAACCAACCCTTAACTACGTTGTTAGGGTCAGGGGTTTAACGAATGCCCATTAATTGACAATATTATCTAAAGGTATCATTGATTAGCCTTTATGGTTTTCTACGTTAAAATCATTGTCTTCTACGGGGAGCCGTGGTCTACTACTTTAACCGAAGTCTTCTGCGGTAAAACGTGGTCTACTAAGTATTTAAGCGAAAACGTGCTACTTAAGCTAGGGTCTTCTGCGGAAAAACGTGGTCTACTACTTTAACCGAAGTCTTCTGCGATAAAACGTAGACTTAAACATGGTCTTCTACGGCAAAACGTGCTACTTAACCTACGGTCTTCTGCGGCAAAACATAGTCTACTATTTAAAGCATGGTCTCTTACGGCTACTCTCAGGTTAAAGGTTTTTTGTTAATTATTACGAACTTCAGCAAAGTCTGGCTAGATAAATAAATATAGGGGTCTCAGCACCGAATATAACTTTGTACCTTTCGGTGTTGAGTCCCTTGGTCTGTGGGGTCCTAGCGCTATTAGCCTCTCCAAAGATGTTTCGAAGAGGCTAATAGACGCTACGGGCGACCGCAGAGCTGGCAGCTTCCTTGGACAGCGTATTAGTATCGCTTTTTTCTTTTTTTTTTAAAGGGGGAATGCTGCCAGCGTCTGTGGTAGTATGCCACGGGGGTCCCTCCGTTTTTAATTATTTTATTTGTAGATTAGTTTTAGTTTTCATTTCAGCAAAGTAGAATTTGAACTCCCGTTGTTATTTCATACCGTCATTGCTTTTTATTTAAATAATAAATTAAATAATGTTAATAATAAGTACAGAAAACTATTTGAAAAACATTTGTCCCGAAATAACTACTTAATTAACGATACAGTTGCAACTGTATAAGACATACAATATTGTATGATACAGTGTAATGGACAAAGTCCTAAAAGAATTCACCTACACAGTGTTTAGTTTAGTTTCTAATTCAATCATAGTTTCATTTGTTTTTAATTTCCCTTTTCTATTTTTTTCATCAAGTCTGAATGAATTTATTTCTAATGACAACTACTATTGGATCTCAAACTCCATTCCGTTTGTAGGATACAATCCAAACCCTTCCAATCCTATTCCACTCGAGCACGACATTAATCTTGCCGTCGGACGTATGCTAAAACAAAATTGGATCCGATCTTTTGCATGCTCCGACAACTTTTGAGATCGGCAACTTTTAAAGCCGACGAAGTTGGCAACAACTAACTTTATCTAAAAAGTAGATAGGACAAAGGCATATTAGCCATGCGTTGTGGGTTGGGGAATGTTTGGGATGGAGGAGGCATTTTATTGAAGCCCAGGTGTTTAACCAACCTCTAGAAAATTTTCGGGTGGTAGACACATACATAAATCACGTCTTTATCCCTTAAGGGGAAGACAGAGCCTAAGGTAATAAGACCTAAAAACCACGATTAGCATGATTGTGGGCGTATGTCCGTGAGTCCGACTGCGGAGACGGTCCTGACCGGGCCATCAGAATTCAGTTTTCTACAAGTATGCAAAATTTCAGCTCAATCGGTTGAAGATTATCTGCTTCAAAATTGACTTGCATGATTCCACCCGGACAAACCTACTTACATACCTAACCAACGTACGCCATACGAAGCTTGTAAAAATTGGCAGCGCCACTTGCGGATCGAAATGGCAACAAACGGCTTTAATTTGTTTATTTCGAATTCGAGGCGCTTTTTGTGACCGAAAATTCAAGCTAAGCATTCATACTGATGTGTTCCGATGAAATTGTAAGACTACCTACATTTTTAATTTCTAAATGTCTGTGAAAATTAGAACACATAGAAAAATAGCAGGTGGGTAGTTTCCGAATTTTTCTATCCGTTACTAACTGTCACGTGACCTTTGTTACTATGCGATTTTTTTTGTCGCTAAGCGTCATCTGTTTGAATGATGTGTCTGTACGACACAATTACAAACTCCCGTGGAACATCTACTGCTCACCAGGGACGAGAGAAGGCGCTGGTTTCAAATGATAGGTACTATCAAATGAATCAAGAAATAAAATTTTCTTGATTCATTTGATAGTACTACATTTTTAAGTACATAACTATAGTTATTTCTTCGCAGTTCCAAGTCATAATATCTAAGTCCGTGTCCCAACGATAACCCGGCCCTGTAATCTGTCCCGGGTTTTATCAGGGAGCACCGGAAAAATGCTATAATTTGTTAACTTCAACTATCCTCGGTGTTTTTAGTATTTTTGTTTCAGCTTCAGGTTTCGCACGAGTTGGAGTTTTGTCAGACAACGTTGTTTGACTGAACGATACTTATTCCAGCTGGAACTTTAACTATCTTAATACATACATAATATAGACACATACTCAGATCACGTCTTTATCCCTTACGGGGTAGACAGAGCCTAAGGTAACAGGTACCTACAGGCCACATTTAGTCTTAAAATGGAAACTAAAATAGTTAAAACATAGACTTTATTTGCTGCCTAATTACCTTACTGTTGTTACTCTATTTGTTTGTATTTATTCTACTTGTTTACGTAAAAGTTTATGGATTATGTAGTTTATTTTATCTGTGTATCGTTTCGTGAGTTACGGTTCTGGCTGAAAATCAGTGCTGCAGGCGTCTAACACCTCAGCGAGCGTAATGCTGAGCCAGCGACCGTTTCACTTTTGCGAAGACACACACAACGCTCATGATCTATTTTTCTTGTCTTGATTATTTTTCTATAAAATTGTGTATATTGTCTTTTATTTGCGTGTCTTGCAAAAAGGAATAAATGTCTTCTTTCTTTCTTTCTTTGTAGTCACGCGTTCACGGTGGATACAAGCCGCTTCCATCCGAGGCAGCTGGAGGCCTATATAATAATAATAATAATAAATATTTATTTTCAGATTAATATCCATAGATTGTTAGTTATTACATAAACTTAAGAACTAGTGTTAGTAGGACAGATTTTAATATTTAATATTGGAATGACAGCGGTTCGCGTACATGCAACTGCGTCCACCTACGCATCAACGCAGTGTCCCAGCGGTCCACAAACACGCTCAGAATACTGTTGGAGCTGGCACGGAGCCGCGCCACCAGGGAGGCGCAGCGCTTGCGTATAATGGAAGCAAAACCATCCGTCCGCGCCTCCGCGAACATCCCCGATGCACTGCAGCGCCATGACAGGCCCAACAGCATCCTGAACGCGTTGTTATATTGCACACGTAGGTCGCTGTATGCCCGCTGCGTGAAATTGACCCATAAGGCGCACGTGTAAAAGGATTGGCAATACGCTTTAAAAAGCGTTACTTTTACTGTATATCCAAATGTAGACGTCCTATGCATGGGCGTACCCAGGTTCTGGGCCAGGGGGGGGCTAATCAGATTTTTTATAAGCTAGGTGCTTAAAAAAAATTAAATTAAAATAGATAAAATGCGTTTATTAATATTTATCTACAATAAAAGTACTAGATAAGATACATAATTAGTAGGGACGTCAACATTATCCAGGGGGGGGCAGCTGCCCCCCCCTGCCCCACCCTGCGTACGCCCATGGTCCTATGGCTGATAACGATAATGAAAACCAAATGTTATTTTTTAACAATAACACATTTATTGCTCTCGATTATAGGGAGTCTAAGTTAAGTTTTATGATAAACGTTCTGCCACACGTCGTAATAAGTTTGTTCAAAGCGGGAACTTGGCTCGTAAAACTCGCGACGCCGCACTTTAGTGCATATTGGAAAATTAACCTAATGCCGTGACGCCGAAGATATTCTTAAAATTCAGTGTCCCTTTATGCTGTCGGTTTTTATGCACCCATTAAAAATAGGTGGAAACTTAATTATGATAACATATTTTATATACTACTCAAAAGATATGTATAATATAAAAGATTTTTATATACTAACTACTCAAAATTAAAAGCAACACCTGTAATTTACCTAGCTATGTTGGACAAATATTTTTTTTAACCTTGAAATAACAAACGTTTATTGTTTAAAACGGTGTACCATTGTGATAACATGATTTTAACGCTGGTTCCCCGTACGTAACTATTTTACATAACCAGGACATTCTAAGGTAAAATAAAGACTATTTCTAAATTAAAACAAACATGTTCGTGGATTAGTTACACCTAAACCTTTTTTTTTAACGTGTGGAAAATGCACCTTATGCATTCCCGCGCTCGGGGCAGCAACCCAGCTCGCCGCTGCCTTCCCTAATGGTAATGGAAGGAGGGAAGAGGCGTACCGTCTAAAAACACACACGTTCCCTCCTGGCCATGGACTGTGAACATTACGGGAGCACTAGGTGTCACCGCGAGGAACACCTAAACCTAAATTAATCCAAATTAATCATCTTACATTGGTTTTATCAGTGCCGGTTACGTAACTTAGTTATGTACGTGGAACAAGCTGTTTCAAGAGTTTGTTTATTTCGGACGTACAATATTTAGGAATCTTCAAGAATTTAGAGGCCGCCTGAGTTTTACCGTTCAATTTTTTTTAAATTGCGTGTATTTCTAGTACAGTCGAGGGCATAAAGTATCGATACAGCCATCATGTCACATATATGTGTCACTTACCTTATTGTTTGTGGCAAAAAAAATGTACAGATATTTTTGACGTCTTGTTTACGTACATATTTACGCTACTGTACCTACTACTTAAACGGAACCCTGCAACTCACACTTAGGGTTCCGTTTTCACCACTTTGTCTTCATCATCATCATCATCGCGAGTGTCACCAAGACGTCCACTGTTAAACAAATCCTCCTCCTTAGCACACCATAATGAAAGACAGCTCACCGGTTTCCCGCAACTTTCACGATGTCGGTCCACCTAGTGGGAGGCCTGCCAACACTGCGTCTTCCGGTTCGTGGTCATCATCATCATCATCATCAGCCTATATTAGTCCACTGCTGGACATAGGCCTCCCCTAATGAGCGCCATAGCGCCCTGTCTTCAGCTTGACGCACCCAGCATCTGCCTGCAGCCTTTCGCAGATCGTCATCCCACCTGGCCGGAGGGCGTCCTACACTACGTTCGTGGTCGCCGCTCGAGAACTCTCCCCCAACGGTTGTCTGTTCTACGACCGATGTGGCCTGCCCATTGCCACTTCAAGGTACTCTTGTCTTCAGGCACTGTGGAATTATGTACCAGAAGATACCGCGAAGTTTCCCGAACGCTGCCCATCCGAGTTGGATTCTGCGCTTTGTCAAAGTTGGACCTGCCTAACTGGACAATCTGTCCAAGGTAAACAAAAATGTAAATGCGGTAAATCTAAAGGGTTTGCGGGTGGTAGGGCCTTGTGCAAGGTCCGTCCGGATCGCTACCACCATCTTACTCGCTAATCCTGCCGCTAAGTAGCAGTGCTTGCACTGCTGTGTTCCGGTGTGGAGAGTAAGACAGCCGGGGAAATTACGGGCACAAGAGGCATTTCATCTTAGTCCTCTAGGTTGGCAACGCTTCTGCAATCCCTCCGGGGTTGCGGGTGTCTATGGGCAGTGGTGATCACTTACCATCAGGTGACCCACTTGCTCGTTTGCCTTCCAAATCATATAAAAAAAAAAAATCGTCTTCGGCACTCCAAAATTACGTGACACACTTAAACCAGAGATATAAACTGTAAACATAGTTAAAACTTACTTAGTGGAAGCAAGTCGGAAGAACCACGGAACAAGTGAGATCTTCAATTGTTCAGCGCACGAGTTCGGCAACAAGAAATTAGTTTTGTTCAATGTTCGGCGTGTATCGAACTAACGTTTGATAGTTCGATTTAAACAAGTCGGTCTAGATAAGTGTAGTTTCACAGTGAACATGATCAAAACAGTATCATTTGACAACGGTAGTGACCTACATACCATTTGCGATATTACATTTTAAATTTACCATGAGCTTTTCGGTGAAGGAAAACATCGTGAGGAAACCTCCACATTCAATGGTATATGAAATCCCAATCTGCACATGGCCCGCGTGGGAACTATAGCCAAGCCCTCTCGTTATGAGAGGTGGAGTGCCCTGCAGTGGGACGTATATAGGCTGGAAATGATGATGAGATGAATTCTGAGACATCTGTGTATTGCTGTACTGTTTTTACATAGTGCGCTGTCTCTCTCCTCCCAACGGCCTCCCGTTGCCGCCGGCGTGTTAGACACTACTACTTAATGTAAACGGAGATTAAATAGTAATTACTAACTCGAGCCTAGTCTCAAGAGGTCTCGCCGAGGTCTTAGCGTAAGCCAGTTACGGGGATTATGAACGTTTCATTGAAATGAAAAGGTAATATTGGGATTAACAGTAATGTACAAACATGAAGGCTGTCAGAATAGCCTAAAATTCTTGCTATTTGTACTGTAAATCAGTAGAAAGTTCGTGTCTGTGCATTAAATAAATTCATCAAAATTAATAAATAAAATAATAATAAATACATATCTTCGGACAAATTACACCAATTGACCCAGCCCCAAACTAAGCAAAGCTTGTACTATGGGTACCAGGCAACGGATAAACATACTTATATAATGTAGATAAATACATACTTAAATACATACAACATCCATGACTCGGGCACAAATATTCGTATTCATCATACAACTGTCTGCCCCTACCGGGATTCGAACCCAGGGCCTCTAGCTTCATAGTCAGGGCCACTAACCACTAGGCTATCCGGTCGTCAATAGAGTGCTCATTCATGTGTTCTACCTATGTCTGTGTTCGCTAATCTCCGAAACTGTTGGACCGATTTTAATGAAATTTTGCGTGTTGGTACCTTATATATTCCTGATTCAAATTTAGATACTTTGAATCCCGGGAATTTAGAGTTCCCGTGGGATAGCGACAAACATGTCAAAAGTCACAGCTGCCCATTGTAAGTCTAATCAAATAATAATAAATAATAACACCCCTCTTGTTCCGTCGGGGGTTGAAAACAGTAACGGGAGTCCCTTACCATTGCGTCGCCTAAGTTAGTGTTGTAATCGCAGCCATAGCACTATTGGAACTACCAGTAGGAACTTTAGTGAGATCTGGGTATCTGCATCCAACTATGAACCGATAATTTCCTTTCCCTTTATCTCTTGAACTCTTTGACCTCATTCCAGCTGCGGGGTTCCATTACAAATCCACCCGTCGTAAGCGTTCATTCCATCGAC
The DNA here is from genome assembly GCA_932294345.1 of Pandemis cinnamomeana. Classification (NCBI taxonomy): domain Eukaryota; kingdom Metazoa; phylum Arthropoda; class Insecta; order Lepidoptera; family Tortricidae; genus Pandemis; species Pandemis cinnamomeana. Next base: position 1,624,537 of record OW028724.1, on the reverse strand, counting down.
ATCATGTTGATGAATGGCAGTCTTCGACGGTGCGGTTCAATCGGTCTTTTTTGCCACGAACTTGCAAAATCTGGAACGAGCTTCCCGCTGAGGTCTTCCCATCGAGTTACGACCTGGGTGCCTTTAAGAGGCGAGTGTACAATTTTCTGCAGGGCCGACAACGCACTGGCATCGCATGAAGCGCCTATGGACAGTGGTGATCATTTACCATCAGGTGACCCACTAGTTCGTTTGTCTGGCCTCTCTAACATAAAAAAAAACCCGGGGTACTAGTGAGTAGCACTATTGTCCAAAGATAATCAAGTTGAACAAAGTCGACGGAGCTCCGCGCGGAGCTTCTACTTTTGGGTATTTTTGGCCCTTCAGGCCTGCTGAAAATCTAACATAACCTAAACCTACCTCCCATCTATAATATATATATAAGAGAGTCTTGTTATTTACACTTATAACTCGAGAACGGCTGAACCGAATTGGCTGAAAATTGGTGGGGAGGTAGCTTGGAAACTTAACACACACAATTGAATTTCTTCGCAGATGTGTACAGGTTTCCTCAAGATGTTTTCCTTCACCGAAAAGCTCATGGCAAATTTCAAATGTAATTATCGCACGTAAATTCCGAAAACTCAGAGGTGCGCCCTGGGATTTCAACCCACGACGCTCTGCTTGAGAGGCCACAGGTCAAACCACTAGGCCACCACGGCTTTGTAGAATTATTCTGGAATATTTCAACAGGCCCCTATTTCACCAATACGATAAATGTCAGTGACAAGTGACAATTCTCTTTACATTACTAACTCTAGTTTGGCTAAATATCCCTGTAAATATTTTCAGGATTTTTGAATCATAGTTGACAATTATTTCCATACATTTATTACCGAAGCAACGTTACAAGGAAGCTGCAGCTCTGCGGTCACACGTGGCGTCTATTAGCCTCTTCGAAATGTCTTTGAAGAGGCTAATAGCGCTAGGACCCAACGGACGAAGGCTCAACACTGAAAGGACCAAAACTATATTCGGCACTGAGATCCTTATATTAATTTTCTATGCTGGTTCGGCCGCGTCTATTAGCCTCTTCGAAATGTCTTTGAAATCGCTAGGACCCAACGGACGAAGGCTCAACACTGAAAGGACCAAAACTATATTCGGCACTGAGATCCTTTAATTTTCTTTGCTGGTTCGGCCGCTTCCGCAGCCGCGCCCGCTCTACTGGTTACAATTTAGTCTTCTTGATTTCGTCTCTCCTTCTCAAGCTTTCGAAGCTCGCAATGATATTCACAACATGAATAACAGTAATAACATGGAACCACCAACAAACAAGGACCCATTAAAGCTACCCACATTGGGCAGTAGAACCACATAGGTATCCAAGCCAACAACATTGATATAATGAAGCACATCGTGGCTTATGGAACGGCTCTCATTCAATTTGGAAATTTGGTTAACAAATTCTACAGTAATTTTGAAGATGTCGCTAAAACGTATAATTTTGACGTGTTTTTTTAAATAAAACTGCTGTCATTGTACTTTCTGCCAATGTAGGAATTGGAATGATCGACCTAATGTACGCGCGGTAAATCGTGTCCTCCATGTGACTTGGATGGAGGACGTGAATTGCGGTGGGCACATTTACACTACCCATAGATATCTTTGACGCTACCCGTGCGTTCGGCTTCATGCTGTGACGTTCGATTTCCAAAATTAATTCGCAGCCGTTTCACTCATACTAATAGTCATTAACTTAAGAGTGAGAAGGTCAGTCGCAAGAACTTAGAAAATTGAATGTCGGAGTAGCCCCGCCGTGAAACGAGAGACGAACGAGTTTTTTCAATCCTCTTTGGATTCTTGGTAAACTTACAGAAGACCCAGATCCCAAAACGTTCCCAAATCGTTCCCAAAACATTCTCAAAAGCAAAGAAAAGAATAGATGGTAAAAGTAGGAAGAGAGCATGTCTGTTTCATTTGCTACTTTTTAAATTTAGATACCTTAGTTGCCTGCTTGCCTGTGACAAAGCCCTTAACTTCTTATAGCAACTTCCTGCAGCAGCCCACAGAATCATTGCTAGATTGTCATTCGTCTCTTGGTTATGTTATTGTTATAGAGGTAGATCTTAGAATCGATCAATCCCGTTAACACATCTTACTCTTACTACAGCATAACTAAAAACTATTATGAAATAATAATATTATAGACGGTTTTCAATTTCGTTTATTTTGAGTAAGATCATAATCACATATTACTTTACATTGGTACATGTTTTCGTGAATTAAAGCAGTTACAGTCTTCTAGTTAACGTCCTTTTTCCTCACTAGTTTAGTCACAACATAAACGATATCTCTGTCCTTGTCTAATAGACGTATGTATACTTAAATGGTAATTTTTCTTAAAATAGATCCACTCAATCTTTTCCGCAAATTATACCACTTTGATGGCAGTTCAGCTCAGAATCCCGAGTATTGATTTTAGTACAAGGATTGTCCTAAAGTTTTATACAATTATCAACTTTCAATTTTGTTACTCTCATACGAGTGTCTATCAGTGGCGTGGCGTCAAGTATACCAGAAGGCAAGCCGAAGGGAATCTGACTAGCCTTTTCCTCTAATTCTACATGATATAGTGGCTAACTGCCTTAAAATAGGCAAGCCACTGGGAATCGAGTTCTATGGACGCCTTGCCACTGGTGTCTATGAAGAAGTAACGGAAAAGGAATGAAAAAAGGACACTTTGTACCTTGTAAAATCAATAGTGCTCGTGATTTTGAGGACAACTGCCATCGAAGTTGTACACCCCCTTGCAAAAAAATCGGGCACGTTTGGTTTTTCAGATTTTTGGGCATTATAGCTTAGAAAGTAAGCTTTTATGCACATAAAATACAAAAACCCTGGGTGCCCTTTTTTTTTGCAGGGGGGTATATAGGTATAATTCGAGTAAATGTGATTGGATTTATTTTCAGAAAAATGCCCAAATTGACTTTAACATACAGTCATCGTGAATAAAAAAAGAATTCAAAAACATCGAGAACTTTCCGCTATAAAAAATGGAGTCGCGTTAGGTGTTTACTTAAGGGATAAAGACGTGATTTATGTATGAACATATACGTATGTATGTTAGATGTTTTTGAATGATCTCTATTCGATATTATTGTAGTTGACCATACTAGAGCATCAAATTCTCGCTGAGAACTTAACAATAGAGGTCGCAGAAGTAAAGCAACCATCCCTTTTTAAACAGTAAGCGTGCAGAGTGTGAAAGGGGCCATTCAAGTATTACGTAAGCAGATTTTATACAGTTATTTACCCCCCCCTGCCCCATGTCAGCAAAAGTAAGCAAACCTCTTACCCCCCTCCCATGCTTACGTAATCATTGGTACCTATATGCATTTTTCTTTTAATGGATTCTGTTTTTATTGATTCGTAAGCATCAGTTCGAATCGAAACTGGTGACGTAATCACCAAATCGACCCCCCCACCCACCATGTCATCAAAAATAAGCAAAGCAAAGACCCACCCGCTCCCCTCAAGCGCTTACGTAATACTTGAACGCCCCCAAAGGGATGAATGGTCCATATCCATGAGAAAACTAGTGTGCTATAGATGATTGTGGCTGGTTGTCATCATCTGGAATCCCGCAGCAGAAGCCTGCTGCAGCTGGAATGAGACGAGGACAGGCGAACGGCATGACGACGATCGCTATGATAATAATTGGCAAGCAACATGGAAGAATGAAACAGCACATCAGAATCAGACAAGAGTGTATACAGAAGAAAGAGAAAAGGATGAAGGTACAGATTCTTGAAAATATAGGAAAAGTTAACAAAGTTAAAAAGCAAGAATTAATAAATTGCAAATGATTTGAACACTTTACTGTCGATAAGAGGTCGCAATGATATTGCATCATGAGGTGGATCAGTTACTTCTGTCACTATCAGTCAGCAGCGTGATCAATTTTTCAGATATTTAGTCCTATAAAATGAAATACCTAACATCCAATTGCCACCACATTCTGTAGGTTAAATCGTTCACTAATCACTCAAGGAAAAAGTAAAACAGAAGTAGTAAGAACATGTAGAAGGGAACCTTTTGGCAGCCATAATGGTTCTCTTTACACAAAATTTGCGCTCCACAGTTTTCATTTGATCAAGAAGCTATTCATCTGTTATGATTTGAAGAACTGTGGCTTTATCTTGATATCTTATATAGAGTTGAGATTGAACTTCAAATTGTTGTCCGGGTTGGATTGTAAGACGTCTTGATTTTTACCAGTGAGGTTGTGTATTATTTTCGTCATTAATCAACTGGTGTATATATCATTGTTAGAGCTTTCATGTGGCTTTCATTTTCATCGTTGGCCATAGGTCTTCTGATCACTCTTCTTCCTTCGTCCGGTCACTTCTTTCTATGACGATAGCGTCGTAGTCATCGTACCACCAAAAGAAAGAAGCTGGTAGGAATAAAAAACAGACAGGGCACAGAGAAGGCACGCAACAGATCCAAGGACAGCAGCACAAGAGGGGTATACAGCAGCAACAATAGCAGCAGGTGGTACAAGAGTCTGGCAAACACATCGAAATTTGGATCACATTAATGTTTGTATCATTATTCTTAACGAAGAATTAAAGCTCTGTCCATTAGACAATTTTGCCAGTGTTGTTTGTATTGCCTCTCAGTTCAGAAACCATTTGACTTGTTTTTGACGTCAATTTTGCATTTTTTTTAAGCGGGTGTGATCAACGGCTCACGTGTTATTCTGCCAAATGCTGTACAAAAAGGCGCCTTTAAAAGAGGTAAAGGTCTTTAATTTTTAGTTTTTAGCTTTTCAGCGCTACAATAATATGGTTTCCTCATATATATATTTTGAGTAAGGTGGTTTATTGGAAAAGAAAAACAAATCATAATAAAACAGTCACAGCTCGTTTTGAGTAATAGCTCTTTGGTATCCCACCGCTGAGCAAAGACCTCTTCTGTCCCTCTTCTTTTCTTTCTTGAAAATGAGAGCACCAAAACGTTATAAGCTTTGTAACAATTACACATTTTGTGCGTAAAGAAGAAAACAATCCTTGTCTTGTGCCAATATTAGGTCTTTTTCTCAACTTTAATATGGTGTAATAACACTTTTTGCCACCTTTGTTTTTTACTTTATGCCCGAAGGAACGTGTCTCTTGTACAATTTTTTATATTCTGCTCAAAGCGTCTCTGTTTCAACGAAACATACCTTATTGTCGCGTAATACGAACATGCTGAAGATCTCCATCAGTTTAGATAAATTTGTGGGAACAGTCACCATGACATATTACAATAGAAGTTGATATTATTGAAAACAAATTTAGAAAAATAGAAATTGGGGTCGCAAAAGGCCTTTTCCACAGAACAATGTCACACAGAAGGCTTGGTGCTGATTGAATATTCAATATAAACTAAAATACATGTGTTTGTGTGTCTGTGTGCCGCGTATGTGCTGCTTCCCTTCTTTACTGTGCCCTTGCTTTGCTTGCTTGCCGTTGTGTATTAAAGGTAAACAACAATACAATACAATACAAATACTCTTTGTGAACACCACAAATCAGTACAAAACAATACAGAAACAAAGAACAAAGTAGACAATAGGCGGTCTTATCGCTTAATAGCGATCTCTACACAACCAATAAGAGAAATAAGTTGGAGACAGTTTAAGTAGGTGGCGGAAACAAATAGACAGGACAACAACCTGGGTTCCCTATCCTTTCTTTTAATTCCATTCTGCTTATATCCTCCTGAAATTGAGAATAGAAGAAATAGAGTCCTTCCATGCTGGTCTGGGAGCAAAGAGCAAAGAAGTTGCTTCTCTTCCAGCGGAAATGGTAAAAGCCCATCGAGGGAATGGGCGAATATCTTAGGAATCATCTTATAGGCGATGCGGTTAGCAACCCATCACTATTTTGATTCATCTTTCTACCTATACGCCCACAATCATGCTAAACGTGGCCTCAAGGTTTTGTTACCTCAGGCTCTGTCTACCCCGTAAGGGATAAATACGTGATACATGTATGTATGTATATATGTTAAAAATGAAATTTATTGTTTCAGGTATGAAATTTAAATGCTGCCAGTGCCTTGTGTTAACATATGACACCCCAGACGAAGACGAAAATGGCTCCAAATACCATTTACCCAGACTTGAAGACACAATAATCATACAACAACATAAGTATACAGTAAACTCAATAAATTAATGCCTATAAGAATTAATGATATTATTATTATCACAATAATTCTGTACCTATATTTATTTTTATCTCTAGTTAGGTTTTTACAATATTCATATAAAAGGTAATAAAACAATATTAATACAAAATATAAAAACACTATAAAAACTAAGGTGCCGCCGGCAGCGAGGCGAGGCCTAAGCTACCGGTGGTCAGGGCGACAGAGAGAGGAACCTCCTGACTATCCGAGCCGTGTCCAGGAGTACCGCCTTCTGTATCTGGCCATTGATCCCACCACCTAGCCTTTTAAAGTGATATTATAATTATTACAATAATTAATTATGATGTGGATTCCCCCTTTCCACCTATACGCCCACAATCATGCTAAACGTGGCCTTTAGATCTTGTTACCTTAGGCTGTCTGCCCCGTCGTGATCTCGGTCATGTCGGTCGTCACGTAACCCCGGGCCGCAGGCGCTGGGAACGTGGGCCGCTGAGTGGGCTGCGAGGATTTAACCTCTTTAAAAAAACAGACGGTCACCGGCGGGGGCGGGCGGGGAATCCGGGACCCGCATTCAACGGTGCCGTTGCCACCTGCCCCATCCCGGGGCGGCCAGTGGACGTTGCGGTGGTCACCGTGTGCGCCCGCAACGCCCGCAGTTCAAGGCCTGGAGGGAACGTGTGTGTTTTTAGACGGTAGGCCTCTCCCCTCCTTCCATAGGGAAGGCAGCGGCGAGTTGGAGAGCCCGTCATACCTCCGTTCGTGCTGCCCCGAGCGCGGATATGCATAAGGCGCATTTTCCACACGTTAAAAAAAAAAAAGGCTGTCTGCCCCGTAAGGGATAAAGACGTGATTTATGTATGTATGTATCATTACAAGCTTTTATTTAACTAGCAATGTAGTGTGTTTGTCCGGGTGGAAAATTCCAAGTCAAACATTCACCAACATTGCACGGTAACACGGTCAAAAGAAACTCCCTGCTGTCGGGCTCTTAGCCAACGAGCAATGATATCCCTCAGAATCTGCCAGGAAATCATTAACCGATGCCCAGATTGCACCGGACCAAGCACTGCTCTTCCCCCCGAAGGGATCTAAAAACGAACCGCAGCTCTTGACCACACGCGGAGGTAACCTGACTTGCACCTTCCAAGCATCTGAGGATTCATCTTAAGATTGCTAAGTTGGCAACTGGAGGTTAAAAAAAATAATCTAGTCTATTACCACAATATGTCATTGTCACTGTCAAATAAATCAGTTAGCGAAATTAACGGGAAATAGAATTGAATTCAAAATGTAACCAACAAAATTCCAAAATACGACAAACTGATGTGCTTTATTCTGTTTCCCGCCTTTTCTATATATATGTGTTTTATATTGCCTTGCTTCGTCGCCCCTTGCATTCTAATCCCGTGTGCAATTTTTTTTCCGCAAATAAAGGAGTGGTGGGACGGGGTAGACTTAAGAAGGGGGTTGTGCTGACCGTTAAGTGGAGAAGCTGCCAACTGGAATCGTGCTGAACTGCATCACCAAGAACAGCTAAGTAAGTGTCACTATATCAAATGGACCTGGAAAGGAACCAGGGGCCCCATTTTTGAATATGTGGAAATACCACTCGGAAGTATGCAAAAATCGTGCTGGTTTTTGAAAATACAAGTAGGCAGCAACAAGAACTTTACAGCTCTCATTTTGATTTGATTCTAGAGGTAGTTTTGAAGAATTGAACAGATGTATACTACTTTCGAGCCTTTATTTCCCGTGGCACTACTGAGTGTCCAAAGATTTCTATTTCAAAATCAAGTTTAACATAGTCGACGGAGCTTCGCTTTCGCGCAGCTCCTACTTTTGGGTGTTTTTGGTCCTTCGGGCCTGCTGAAGATCTATCATAACCTAAACCTACTTCCCGTTTATGATATTTATTTTGGTCTGTAATCCCACGTAGTAGTGCCATAGGTAATTAACTCTTTCGAGTGATGTCCTTTCAAAAATTGGACATCTGGCCTTGCTCCGAAATTAGATTTTCGAAGTTTTTATTGACGACCGGATAGCCTAGTGGTTACTGACCTTGACTATGAAGCTAGAGGTCCTGGGTTCGAATCCCGGTAGGGACAGACAGTTGTATGAGTCATGGATGTTGTATGTATTTAAGTATGTATTTATCTACATTATATAAGTATGTTTATCCGTTGCCTGGTACCCATAGTACAAGCTTTGCTTAGTTTGGGGCTGGGTCAAATGGTGTAATTTGTCCCAAGATATTTATTTTATTATATTTATTTAGTTCGTTTCTTGCCACTCTACTCACACTGATGTTTATTAACTCACTCACTGCCGCTGACGCGTATACGCGTTTTCGTGACTGTCGCTCGGTGCCGCTGTCATAATTTTACAGGCAATCGAACGCACATGTGCGTCATTGGCACCTGTAGAATTTCGGGTTTGGCAGCTGGCAGCTATGTCAACATGCAGTATGCTATTGGACTGAAATCAGTATTAGTTCCACTGGCGTTTCATCCTTTGTCAGTATGCAGTTATGCCATTGTAAATTGTAAAGATATCGACGAACGACATTGAAAATATACACGAAAATGTGCCTTCGAACTGAGAACCTTTCGAAGTTGTAATAAGTTCACTTGGCGGTTTACTTTCGAACGGACAAGCAACCTTTCTGAATCCGCTTACATAGTCTATGCGTCAAATTTGACACGTCAGTCAAATCAGTGACATCAAAATTAAAAATGTAGCTATCCAAGTTTGTTTAAAAATAACCAACTTTAGACACGAAGCGGTGTGTTTCGATGTGCTTTTTCGTTGTGCCTGTCTGGTGTCTTTGCTTGCTCCCATGCTGCCTCCTGCCCTGCATTGCTGTACCTGTCGCCATTTACTATCCAGAAATAAGGCAGAAATTGGACCAATTGTTTGGCTTAACACCCTGTGCGAGATGACAAGTAAGACAACATTAAATTTAGAAGCTTAAAACCCACGCATTAACCCGTCAAGCGTCCAAGCGACTACAGTAGTCCCTAACTTTTTCTGATGTTCTTTTTTGTTTTCCAGGTGCCCCGTATGTGTTCCTGTGTCTTCATACCAATACACTTGTGTTCATTCTTCTCCTGCATACCTTTGTCGAATTGTTGTGTGAAGTTTGAAAGAGAAGAGATAGAGATACCTAAAAAAAGAAATTGGTGCTTCTCTTCAAAAAACTAAAAGTATTTAAGAGTAAGAAACATATTTATATGAAAATAATGGGAATAAACATAAGTGCCCAAGAAATAAATGGCCAGACGAGAATTAGCAACTGATTTAAAATGAATTTGAAGTTAATCCAAGTACAATTGACATACTACATTTAGTTATGTTCTAGCACGATGTGCCATTTGGCGTGGTTGTGTTTCCCTGTAATAATTATTCCAATGGTCACTTTGTATCCCATCATCTGTCCTTGTCTGTTGAAACTGTGCGAGAATGAGATAGAAGATAAAGAAAAAGCTGAGAAACTAGAGCAGGGTAGTGTTTTGTACGTTTGACTTGAATAAATAAAGAAGGATCATAGACTATAACTTTATTTTATTTCGAGATAGAAACCGATTCGATTTTCTTTTGCGACAAAATATACTCAGTGGCGAAAAAGTTAGTTATGTAGAAAAAGGAGCTGCTTGGACGGCTCCGTCGAAAACCAGATGGGCAAACTGTAGGTGGACAGCAAGTTATTATCTATACATTACATCAACTTGAGGGTCGGATGTGGAGAACTCCCGGCAATCACCTGGGAGGCAAAGTTGCGTGGCAATGTTGTAGTTTGGCTGTAACTTAAATAGGCTTGGTCTGAGGAATAATAAACTTTATCTACATCTATATCATATTGCCTACAATATGTTCGGGAACGATCAGCAAGTGGCCTACATTAAGAAACCTGTGTCTCTGGTTGTATTAGAATATCAATATCGATACTCTAATTACATTCAAACTCCGAATATATCTTAAATAATAAAACCTCCGTGTCTATTGTCTTAGAATTTAAGAAAGAAATATAAATGTCAGTAGTTACACCCTGTTTCGAACTTTTGAAGAACAGAAAATATTACCTACGTATTTTGATGTGAAATCGTTTATTGTAGGAAACTTATGATATGAATGTAGATAAAGTCATCTATGCGACTGGAAATAATTAGGCACTGAACACTTGTGCAATCTTTATGAAACTCAGCTTCGCTTCGTTTCATAAAACCCCACGCGTGTTTTAATACCTCTCATTATGCACCAGCCACATAAATAACTATTACGAGTTCACATCCACTAAAAAACCACCGGATTCCCTATTCGGTCGTATGTGAGGCGTTACGGGAGCTCTCGGTGTCACCGCGACGCCCCGCGACCACCCCAGGATGGGTATCTTCGCGGCATCTGTGCAATGCAGTTTTGGGAAAACCCCTCCCCCGCTGGTGTCACTTGGATTTTTTATAGAGGTTGTCTCCTCGGGGTCATCTTCTTGAAAAAAACTGCGGCCCACGTTCCCGGCGCCTGCGCCTTCATGGCTCAAGCAAATATACAACTTTATGGGTTAAGACCCATGAAAAAGCCGTGGTAGCCTAGTGGTTTGACCTGTGGCCTCTCAAGCAGAGCGTCGTGGGTTCAAATCCCGGGCGCCCACCTCTAAGTTTTTCGGAATTTATGTGCGAAAATTACATTTGAAATTTGTCATGAGCTTTTCGGTGAAGGAAAATCGGAGGAAACCTGCACACATCTGCGAAGAAATTCAATGGTGTGTGTTAAGTTCCCAATCCGCACTGGGCGCGCGTGGGAACTATAGCCCAAACCCTCCAATGCACGGAGGAGGCCTATGTCATGAGGCATGCCGAGTTACGCGACAATTTAATAATAATAATAAAAAAAAACAATAACATATCTATTTACTGAAATTGTGGCGAATTCGGAATAAAAAGGCTATAAAAAATAAAAATGGGTTAAGACCCACCATACCCCTGGCACTGCCCCTGGGAGTGGGACTGAACCATACCACCGTAGAGCTGTAAGCTACGGGTATAAGGTAGGTTAGGTTAGTTAGGCAGCTCCTTATAAAGGGCAAACCACCCAGGAATAGGAGCCCGGCCGGGGCTTCGTTGTTTTTATTTTTAAACTAGCTGTTGCCCGCGACTTCGTCCGCGTGTGTTTTTGTGATACTTTACGGCTTTCCATATTGGTTTGTAGTACATGCTATGTAGGTATCAGAGATGGCGCTGTATGTGAAAAAAGATTTTCCCGCTTTTCTGTTGAAATTTTTCCTGAATTTTCTTTTCTATAAACCTCACGGAGCCCGAGACCTTTCCAACGAATGCAAAACCGTGGAAATCGGTTCGTGCGTTCTGGAGTTATAGCGTCAGGAAGGAAAACCCGACTTATTTTTATATTGGTGGTATGGTTCAGTCCCATTCTACCCCGAGGGGTAGTGCCAGGGGTGTGGTGGGTCTAAAATGAACTTTATCTGCTTACATTATGGATGAAATCCATTTAATTCTATTGAGCACTTTGTGGTGTAATCAGGGGCTGATCGAATAAAAAGTCCAGCTATCCCAGTAGCATTTCCTACACAAAGGATTGTAAAAAGTAAAGTCTGAAAAACAAGATTTCACAAATTAAATAGCATCTTTAACGTGGTCGAGCAAAGAAACGCGTAGTGATGTGGTCATGTCGATAGTTTAAAATAAGTTTTTTTAAATCAATTTGAATACAACCTATTTTTGCTGAATGTGTGCAACCGTCCTGCATTATGTGTACTAAATTTCAAGTCAATCGGGCCAACCTTTGAAGAGTTTCTTCCTGCGGAGACGGTCCTGACTGGGCCACCAGAATTTCGCTACCAGGTTTTCTTCTTTCTTCTTTATTCTCATCTGCTTCAAAATTGAGTTTCAATTTTCCACTTAACTTGTAAAAACGAGCGTGTTTTATTGGTTTTGAACAATGTTTCATTTTAAATTTTAGTAGTAGTCAGGTGTATCCTATATGTATTATGATGCGGGGCAGATTTAGGTATTTGTTGTGTACTGCCTAGTGGTTTGACCTATAGCCACTCAAGCATAGTGGCGTGGGTTTGAATCCCGGGCTAGCACCTCGGAGTTTTTCGGAATTTATGCACGAAATTACATTTGAAAGTCACCATAAGGTTTGTGCAAAAAAAATGAAAACGATAAGTGTTGTCCAATTTTTCAAATGACAGTTCGCTTGACGCGTTTCTATGAATATTAAATCTCTATCGATATATTTATCGACATCGCGCACATCACTACGGCGCCCTTTAGGGAATTAAAGTGAACAAACGGCCGAGTTCTTTTCCCCGGTTTATCTTGCATTAGTTCTTCAAATGGCAGCGGTTTCACTATAGGAGTGATAATAGTGGCCTTGCTGCTTTTTATACGTTTGTGGTTTTCTTGAGAGTGTAATTGATTCTTTATAGTTTTTATATATCTTGCAATATTAAACTATACCTATGTATTTTTAAAATGTTGTCTTCCATGCTGGTTTGGGAGTAAAGAAAAAACATAGAATGTACCAGTTGCTTCTCTTCCGATGGTAAAAGTCTATCGAGGGAATGGGCGAAAATCATAGGAATCATGTTACAGGCGATGCGGCTAGCAACCCATCACTATTTTGATTCCATTTTCCACCTCGCCCACAATCTTGCTAAATGTGGCCTGTAGGTACCTGCTACCTTAGGCTCTGTCTACCCCGTAAGGGATAAAGACGATTTGTGTGTATGTGTGTCGTTCTAGAAACGGGTATCTGCTAGCCGTGCTAGCAACATGGTATATTTCTATCGTTTGTCAGCCAAGCATTAACAGTTAATTAGATTTGACAAACTTTAGTCAGTCCAAGGACAATTAGGAAGTTTCGCAGAACTAGAGTTTCATAAAGCTTAAAGTATTAAAAACTCTTGAGTGATTGCCAGATTGCAGAACCCTTTCAACCTTGGGCTTGTCTGCTTTGTTTATAAGTAAGGCCGTGTTTCACTACCCTCTGTTAACATTCACTTACAATTAACAACTAGACTCTCAGTCGCTAACAAAGGTTCCTCAAGAAACGTCCGAGTTGCTTTTTCTATGTGTTGTGTGTGTCAACACATCGACTTGAACAGATAACATTAACATATTCGTTCAAATTAACACCTTATTTCGTGGCAGTAATGTTTAATATCAATGGCGTAGGATCGTGAGAAGTAATGACACGACGCCACGCGCTGGAAACCTGCCTGTCTCTTTTGTTCTCAATAGTAAGATTACGGTGCGAAAGAGACATATACATTGTTATCAAAGCGCGGTCGAAACACAACTGAACAAAAACTCTGAACAATAGACGCGTGTTCAGACTTTTGCTTCGGACAGTTTTTGAGCGTGATTGGGAGTCTAGTTGTTTATTGTACGTCAATGTCTGTTAAGTTCTAGTTATCGTAAACTAGCTTTTGCCCGCGACTTCGTCCGCGCAGATCACGTCAGAGTGACGACATATCCCATACGGAGTCATGTCTCCAAGTTTCATTTCCTATCCCGTGGGTAATTCAGAAAATCCCTTCTTAGAGCACCTACGTGATCCTCTAGCAATATTATCTACTAATTATAGTCTTAATTATTTACCTCGTGTTTTTATCCCGTGGGAAATTTGAAAAATTCCTTTGTAGCACCGTTATACTAATCAAGGGATATTATGTAGGTACCAAATGTAATGTACAACATTGGTACATTGGTACAACATTTCTACGGGCCCTCTCCTTGGCACGGTCCTGGCGGAAGCCGGGGCCACCAGGGGGCGTTTGTGGTGAAACCCTAGTGGCATCCCACTGCGTCCCCATTCCACTGGGTTGAGGCAACGCCGGAGAGTTAAGTTTGGGTAGAGGGGAGTCCCACATAACCCCAGGCATCCCCTTGCCTAGGGCATCCATAAAGATTTCGTCTCTACATTAAAAATACTTGATTTGTGTCTCACTGCTGTTTGGCAGAGTTTTGTGCCACTTTTGTTTATGGTGCGCATCGCTCCGACGCAGACTTCGTATATCGGCTGTCATTGCAACTTATATGGATGACTGCACAGTGACTGGTTATTGCATATTTTAACTTGTGATGCTTACCGTACACAAATCACGACATCGGGAACCAATCAGCGCCGGTATCACGTCATCTACGGCTGCTCTGATTGGTCAAGATTCGCAGATAGCTACACACCACGCAGCATTCGCCTTCACCATGTAGCCGGATGCACACATTCCCGATTTTGTTTTTAAAAACATTACCCACCTGTGTCTTGAATTAAATGGCAGTTTACTAGAGATGGGCCGATTACTTTCCGACAGCCGGGGAATTAGACTATTCGGCGGTTTTTGTAGTCGGCGACTATTTGGCTAAATCAATGTCAAAGTATTAAAAATATGTTCAAAAGACTGTGACAAAATGTCGGCAACGTTGTCGGGCTTTCAGCCAAAAAATAATGATATGAATATGAATCTCTTTTGACCGCGTCCAAAACGCCGCCATTTATATAGCTACTTCCCCCTTCACATCGTTACACCCCTCTGTCGTCCAGGCGTGTTGCCAGGGTTGCTTACTGTTAAATATTACTTACGTCTAAAGATATTATCGCTAAAATATAAGTTATTTACTTTGAAATCATTATTTTATTCTAGTTTTACAAAATATGAGATTTATAAATCATTAGGTACGTACCTACATATTATAGATAGGTAGGTACATCTAAGTAAGAAGTTATAACAAGTGTTATGTTCTTATTTACTCTTATGCCAATACGAAGGTAGGTACGGAACGCGCAAACAGCCAAACGCGCGTGCGGCGACGCCGGCCGTGACAGCCCGACTGAAATACCCGCTTAACGGGTACTCTAATATCGTGACCTTGAGTCCGGCGGGAGCGGGAGTTTCCTTTCTACTATGTACTTATTTATTCTTATGCGCCTAGAATGATCGGCAATGCCGACTAGTCGGGAAGTCAGGAAGCCCTTCACTACAGTTAACCATACTATGCTATGTAGCTATGTATTGCTGTCTCAGCTACACGCTTTGACGAGGCCGACGACACCGGCACGTGCGACTAACATGTCAGATCCAAACTTTGCACAGCTTAATGACAAAGCTGTTCTGCCTCCTGTTCGAAACTGAAGTAATTATGCGTAGCGCTTCAAACTAATTATAGTAAGGAGATTTCAGTTTTTGTCGACATAATTAAGTTTTGGCGACGCAATTTGAAACACCAAGGCTTATTCTAGATGGTGGCAATCGACTTTTATGTTGAACATACCATCAAGTGATCTTTTTACTACCTACGTACGCTACGCACAAACAGCGCTTTTTTACATATCTTTTATTTTTCTTTCAAGGTGCAGGCTTATTACCTAACTCGCTCGCAATCGCCATCGTGTTCATTTTGACAGTTCTTGTATGAATGTGACAGCTAGCTGACAATTCAATTTTTAAAAAGAAATAGCGCCATCGATACTGTCGATGACTCTGCCAATGTCGAGGTTGACGAGACAGTGTCGTTATTTATTTAACCGTTGTTCGGTGGTTTTGATGTACAGAACTGTAGGCTAACCCCCATATTCATAAACGCTCTGTAGGCCTCTGCTAACTTACCAATCGTTTGTCCTTATCTGTCACTTTGACATGCACCTTTCACAGATAAGGACAAACGATTGCTAAGTTAGCAGAAGCCTATAGAGCGTTTATGAATAAGGGGGTTATTGTCTAACTCGCTCGCAATCGCCATCGTGTTCATTTTGACAGTTCTTGTATGAATGTGACAGCTAGCTGATTCCGATGCCATTGTCAGCCCATACATGAACTGTCACAATGAACGCGATGGCGATTGCGAGCGAGTTAGGTAATAAGCCTACTGGTCGAGTTTGTAACTTAAACAGAACTGTCACGTGTCGACAGTTGTCGAGTTGGTGATATAGCATAGGGGCCTGCAGGCTTATTACCTGACTCGCTCGCAATCGCCATCGTGTTCATTTGACAGTTCATGTATGGTCTGACAATTGGCATCGGAATCAGCTAGCTGTCACATTCATACAGGAACTGTCAAAATGAACACGATGGCGATTGCGAGCGAGCTAAGTAATAAGGCTATTGGTGTTGCAGAAATGTCCGAAAAACACCAAATGAAGCTAACTATCACAATTAGTTTAACAAAGCCATAAATAATAATGAGAGGATGTCTTTTTGTTGCCAACATGATTTAGTACCCAAGTGCCGGCTAACTCATTAGAAGGGTACGGTTAGTCTCTCGACGAAGTGTACGGCGGTCGTGTAGAATGGACCTTTTGTTTCTAAGGATTCGTATGAGGCAGTGTACGAGGTAATGTTGCGCAGTGTATTTCGGTCTTAGATGAAAATGTGAAGAGGTATCCAGTAGGTCCGAATTGTTTTATTGAAAGTGATATACTCTTGTCTTTTAATACACACACACACACACACACACACACACACACACACACATCATGTCTTTATCCCTTAGACAGAGCCTAAGGTAATAAAACCTTAAGGCTACGTTTAGCATGATGAAGGGTGGCTGGAAAGGGAAATCAAAATAGTGATGGTTTGCTAGCCGCATCGCCAATAACAAGATTCCTAAGACTTTCGCCCATTGCCTCCATGGGCTTTTACCTCTGCGCGGGAAGAGAAGAAACTGGTAATTTCTACGGTTTTTCTTAACTCCCAGACGAGCATGGCGTCTATTTTAGCCTTAGAAAATAGAAAACTTAAGAAAAAAGGTGGGAACGTAAAAACCACCTAAGTTGCGAGGAAGTTTAGTGCAAAATTTATTTTCATTTCCTCTCAATGTTTTGAGAAAAACTGGATTCGTAACTCTAAAAGACACTCACCTGCGGTTCGTATTTTTAAACAAGTTATTCCAGCAATTGGCTGCTTCCCAGGCCTCGGCATTAATGTACTATTTACCATTATCGAGTGGTATTTAGAATGTGCTTTACGAATTCGGTTTTAACTTTATTTGGCTCTGCTATTATTTTCACAACTCTGCAAGTCACATGAACCCTGGTCATTCCGCTAATGTATTATAATTAGTCTTCATTAAGGGAGGAAACAGCAATCAAATTAACAACTTTTCACAATTACGATGTTCAGATGATATACGCCGCAAGGAAGCGAAACTCGATGCGATTTGAAAACCTCTGCCGTTAATAAGAATAAGAAAGAATAAGAAAACTTTATTAGCTGATGCAGAAACATACATACATACACAAATCACGTCTTTATCCCTTACGCGGTAGACAGAGCCTAAGGTAACAAAACCTAAAGGCCACGTTTAGCGTGATTGTGGGCGTATAGGTGTAAATAACTTTTACATATCAATGAGAAAAATTACACTTCGCACTTCCCCAAATATAATGCCGTTACTTGGAATCGAACCCGGAACGCTTGCTTCGCAGGGAGGGTCACTACAAATAGGACAAACGCGTAGCTGCCAGACTATAGGTACATGAGCGTTTTCCAAAAAATAGTCATCATGTACATTTTTTCCAGAATTTGAATATTTTGGGTTTTTCTTACTCAGAATCGTTTACCCTATCGATACAAGAAAACATGTGTCCCAGATTTTACTGTGGATATTTTTTTCCTGTTCGTCACGTTCCATGCACACACCTATATAAAAAAAGTGACGAACTGGAATGGACATTTTGGAACACGACGTTGGTCGGTGGTTTGGATGTGTAACAGTTGTGCTCATTAAACTTTGATAATGATCCCGTAGAGGGATCGAAACGCGTCAGTGTTTGTGTGGTGTAGGGGATAATTAAGTTTGTGGGATTTATATGTGTTTTATTGGCAGCAGTGGAGGGAGAGTTTGCATGAAAAACATAATATATTTTACACATGCTTCTTGCACGTGAGTAGTGGAGTAGCAAGGTAAAAATGTTTGTTCATTGAAATGGACCTCCGCAAAGTAACGCCTGATTCAATAAAATAATCATGTTATAGGCGATGAGGCTAGCAACCCATCACTATTTTGATTGCATTTTCCACCTATACGCCCACAATCTTGCTAAACGTGGCCTGTAGGTACCTGTTACCTTAGGCTCTGTCTACCCCGTAAGGGATAAAGACGTGATTTGTGTATGTTATGTAGGATCTATACGGTAAACGAATTCTCAGTAAGAGAAGTCCAAAATAAATTTTGGAAAACGCTCAAATACTTAACAAAACAAAACAAATGTTAGACTAACAAATTAAAAATACAATATCGATATGGTGCTCTACAAGATCCCCAGCCGCCCAAGTTTATTAGGGGAGAACATAAATTCCGAATAGCATTTTCAATTAGGTTATATGTAAGTTAGCGAGGCGTCCCTGGCGGCCGACGCGCGAACTTGCGGACAGATCCGGCAAGTTCGACATTTTAAGTTGTACCTCTCGCTCTTGTGTTGATAAGCTATAGTGGAAGCGAGACGGAACGACTCGAACTTCGAATAACTTCGAAGCGTGAGCTGCAATGGCGGCGCGGACGGCGAGCAATGAAACGAGCAAAAGTATTTTAAATGCGAAAGTAACTCAGTCTGTGTGTCTGTCTCTTTGTTACGCTTTCACGCGTAAACTATACATACATATATCACGTCTTTATCCCTTACGGGGACAGAGCCTAAGGTAACAAAACTTTAAGGCCACGTTTAGCATGATTGGCGTATAGGTGGAAAGGGAAATCAAAATAGTGGTGGGTTGCTAGCCGCATCGCCTATAGCATGATTCCTAAGACTTTCATATGGGCTTTTACCATCTGCGCGGGAAGAGAAGCAACTGGTAAGCTCTATGTTTTTCAAATTTCTAAATGTCAGTGAAAATTAGAACACATAGTAAAATCCGAAAAGTAAAGCTATGGCCGGGAATCGAACCCGGATCCTCGTCATTCCGTGACGCGTGCTATACCCCTACACCACCCACAGCAGGTGGGTAGTCTCCGAATTTTTCTACCTGTTACTAACTGTCACGTGACCTTTTTGTTACTATGCGAATTTTTTGTCGCTAAGCGTCATCTGTTTGAATGATGTGTCTGTACGACACAATTACAAACTCCCATGGAACATCTACTGCTCACCAGGGACGAGAGAAGGCGCTGTTTTTCAAATGATAGGTACTATCAAATGAATCAAGTAATTTTATTTCTTGATTTTTATATTTTACTCTTTCGGTTTTACCGTTAGAAATTAAATTTCTAAATGTCAGTGAAAATTAGAACACATAGAAAAATCCGAAAAGTAAAGCTATGGCCGGGAATCGAACCCGGATCCTCGTCCGGGTCGTCGTCTATGTTTTTCATATAAGGAGTTAGTTTTATAATCCCCACCTTTTGTCACAAACCGTTTGAGTATTTTTACTTAATTTGTAGTTTTTGTAAATCTGTTTTTGTGGCAATAAATTGTTTTTTCTTCCTTTCTTTCTTTCTTTCTTTATAATAAGAATATGTAGTGCTAGTATTTACCTCTGCTTGAGTGGTTGACCGTTCTTGTGGTCTGTATGTAGTTGGTGTCCAAGTCAACAATAAACTTGCCTCTGATTGTTCGATATATTGCAGCTACCGTATATGTTTATTCTGAGACCGTGAGTCTATTTATATACGGGATAGACAGAGCCTAAGGTGACAAGACCTACAGGCCACGTTTAGCAAGAGTGTGGGCGTGTATAGATGGAAAATGGAATCTAAATGGTGATGGGGTGCTAGCCATATCGCCTATAACAAGATTCCCTAGTAGAATGAAGAAATACAATATTATTTTAGTAGATTAATGTTTGAGAAACGTACATTATAAATAAACTAGCGACCCGCCCCGGCTTCGCTCGGTATATTATGCATGTATCATACATATAAACCTTCCTCTTGAATCACTCTATCTATTAAAAGAAACCGCATCAAAATCCGTTGTGTAGTTTTGAAGATATAAGCATACATACGGACATGAGGACAGAAAAAGCGACTTTATTTGATACTATGTAGTGATTCTACTTATCATGAATTCATTTTTGCAACTCATCAGTTATTCATCATACGTTTTAAAATGTAGGTACTTTAAGAATAAAATAATGCATAAATGAAATTGTGACGTATTTTTAAGTCTGTATTCGCGTATATTATTATAATAAAATTTGCATAATTGTTGTTTTATCTGCTCGGATGAGGTTACTGTTATAAAGTACCTATAGAGGTTTTCGTTGGTCCAAATTTTAACTTTCTAAGACATGTTACCTATTTTACGAGGTCTGTATACAGACTAGCATATATATACGACTAGCTGTTGCCCGCGACTTCGTCTGCGCAGAATTCGCTTATCGCTATCCCGCGGGAACTATGCAATTTTCCGGGACAGAAACTATCCTATGTAAGGACATAGGATAGTTTCTGTCCCGGAAAATTGTAAATAGATAGTTTGAGTCCCGAGGAAGGCCTCGGGACTCAAACTATCTATATACCAAATTTCAACTAAATCGGTCGAACGGTTTAAGCGTGAAAAGGTATCAGACAGACAGAGTTACTTTCACATTTATAATATTAGTAGCGATTATAGGTACAACCTTTTATAGGAGTAGGAGGGTAAAAGTTTACACATATGCACATACACATATACAAATCACGTCTATATCCCTTACAGGGTAGACAGAGCTTGAGGTAACAAGGCCTAAAGGCCATGTTTAGCATGTTTATGGGCGTATAGGTGGAAAGGGGAATCAAGATAGCGATGGGTTGCTAGCCGTATCGCCTATAACATGATTCCTAAGATTTTCGCCCATTCCCTCGATAGGCTTTTACCATCTGCGCGGGAAGAGATGCATCTGGTGCATTCTACGTTTTTTCTTTACTCCCAGACCAGAGAAAAGAAAAGAAAAGAAAAGAAAATTTATTTTGCAAATTGGTCGCCAAGGGCTCTTTTACATGTCTTTTTGAAACTACCAGCACATTCGGAAAGACCATCATTGCCAAGAAGAATGCGCCGCAAGAAACTTGGCAGAAAGTAATTTTTTCAAATAAAATGCATGGAAGATACGGTAAGGTACTATACTATGATGATGAAAAAAGATTTCGTCAACGTTTCGTGCTTTCTACTTTTTATCCGACTTCAAAAAAGGATGAGGTTCTCAATTCGTCCGTATTTTTTTTTTGTTTTTTGCGGTACGTATCTGGGGGCTAGGCAGTGCCCCCGCCAAGTCGAGTAAAAAGGTACGTATTACTCAAAATGAAACAAGTTATGAAAGATTAAAATTTGTATATTTGGTACTTCGTATATTTTTTCATTTACATTCGAGTCGATAAGATTCAGTAGTATCGTATATCCTTAGACGATTACCATAGTATATTATAAAGAACAGTACAAACGTAACGTATTCTGATAAATTAAAATAGTATTTAACAAATTCTAGATAGGTACTGTATAACTATACGTAGTTTAAATATTATATTAAATTTAGAACAATTTTTCATGAACAATTTGCTAGTTTTTTTATATTTGAATACCGACGTTAAGTCGTCTGATCAGAAAGTCTAATAAGTCTAAATAAAAGTTTAATTATAATGTACAAACGTATCGGTAAATGTCATTTTCATATCTAAAACATAATCGATTTGTATAATTAAAATTATTGCATTGTATACTGAATAACTTTGTTCGGACGACATTTGCGGTGGCAAACTGTAGCACGAACAACTTTGGCAAAAAAACAAGAAGTCGAACGTCGTCGATCGCAAGTTTTTTTTAAAGATGGACTCCACGCAACTAGCAAGGGCTCGGTGCTAAGTTGCGAAAATCCTTCTTTTATTTGAAAAAAAAAGCAATTATTATTCCGCATAATATCATAAAAAACAACCGTCTTATATTTATATATCCCATACTGTAATGGCAAAACTTCATGTCATAAATAAATATCTATCCGTGCAAAAATTATTTCCTACGTAAAATTCTGGTGTTATTTCACAATGGAAAAGAACATCTGATTTCCACTAATATATATTGATTTATGTAGAATCACACACACATTGGAAGACTATATGAAACTTTATAAAAGAGACATTTAAAAAAGAAATTTATGATCAATTTCTATTGCTCATGATTTCAGTACATACGAGTAATATTCAAATATTCTAAAAATCTAATTAATAACTATACGGCAATGGTGTTGCAGTGTTATTATTTCGAATTATTATTTAATTAAGTATTAGTTTATACAATTAATTTTAAACATTATAAGTACATTACGTTTTCTAACCGAAGAAAGTTTACATCAATTTAGAATTAAATTCTCGTTGTTGTTCTTTTATAGTTTATAAATATATTTGTAATTGTAATAATTATAAAATTTACAAGTTTTAATAATGTACAGTGTTCTTTTGTTTTTCAGAATGGATACAAGATGAATAAACTATGTTCAGTCGAAGATATAGTTGATATTTTTATTAGTAGAAAACGTACCTTGTTTAAAAGAAACTCTAATGCTAATCATAAGTTTAGTTTCTCCAATAATGAATATCGACCAGTTAGCTTTTTACAAGGGAAGCGATTACAAAAAACTATACACTATTTATTTATCTTATATGGCAATTCACAAAACGCATTTGTTATCACTAAACAAATACTGAATGTTATTATTTTCATAAGATTAGAAAATGTACAGGAAGTATTTGGTGTTCTTTTTTTGGTTAGTTATTAAAAACTAGTTTACATTTAAAACTTAATTTATATTTACAAGTGAAATAATACAGTTATATTATTAATAATTGCGACCAGCGCTACTGAAAAAAGGTACAGCAAATATCCTACTTAACATAAAAAAATAAAGACACAATACAATTATTATTACAATGTTTTTCATAATATAAAGTGCATTTTATTGTTGTTTTAGTGCTTGATCGATAGGCACAGAGGCATAGTCATTTTTTTAGTTTAAAATAGAATTACTCTACTGCAGCACGAGTATACTATGAACATATTTTTTTGAGAAGTTTAAAAGTTAACATTTTGCTACGTACATATTATATTCTGCGCTTAAAAAAGTGAGGTATTTATTTGTTTGACAGTGTAACAGAATGACGTGTTAAAATAAACCAAAAAAACACGCTCACAGAATACTCAATGCTACATTTTAACACCATTTCTTTACAATGTTTTATTTATTTTTCAATTTTAATGTGTATTTCAAATTTTAATGGTATATATGAGTTAGTGAAAAAAGTGAATTATTAACAGAATAAATAACACAAGAATAAATTAGACAAAAATATTCATCAACTGTATAGTGGAGTGAATTGTTTTGTTTTAATAATAATGTTGCATTGATGATTATAAAAAAATAACGTAAACACCAGTGGTTTTAAAATTTTCAGCGTTGTAAGTTAAAAGATCGACTCCATTTTTTTTTGATACCAAAATGCTCATTACACAACATTGAAATGAGCTTTACTTGGGATTTTGTGATCTTTTCAAGGTAAGAATTACCGTACGATAATTATTACAAGAAAATTATTAAAGAGCTGCAGCTGTATCCCTACAGGTACTATAGTTTCTTTGCTCACCATTTGGCGCCACTGTTGACTAAGGTCCAGAGGTATAGCTGTCTAACGCGATATAAGATCGGCGCCGCAACAAAGTTTAAAATCTTGAATCTCATTAAGTTTATTAATTATAAATAACTATCATCATATCGAGTACCTATGCCCCAATGTTGTGCAGTTCCGTTTTGTTCGGAAAAAACCGCTTTTAAAGCGTTCACATTCATCGCCAAATAATCCATATTTGCGATAATTTCGCTAAGGACTTTCGAGGACTTTTCAACAGATAAATGAAATAAATTATAATTTGTCACAAAGCCCGCCAAAACCAGTGAAAAGTGAATGTTATTGGACCTTACGCAACACTAGCGCCTCTAGTGGCAAATTCAAACGCAATAGCCTCCATTGAACACAATTTTGTCACTGCATCAAAAGATTTATGAAAATTTAAATAAAAAAACATGTGAAATAAGTCAACGTATTTACGTTTTCAATAATATTTTTGATTAATTAGTTTTGTGTTAGGCGTGTGAGAGTGTTTGTATGAATCAATCTCATGTGAATTAATAATTATCCTATATAATGTAATGGTATGTACGTGTGTTGAATTTAATGAATCTTAGGACTTTATAGCAAACAAGATTACGAAATACTACTACTTTGTACATATTTTAAGCGCATGAGTACCGCAAGGGTATGCCTTTGACTATTAATATATTATACTATCTTCATCAGAAAAAAATAAACGTTTATATCTTTACTATCTTAGGTTTATTCAAGGTGACTGGTAATATTGTAAAAAAATATATTGATATAAGTTTATTAATTATTATATTTAATGTAGCGGCCAAAGTAATCAAAATAATATGACACGAATAAACCACTATTGACAAAGACGTTTGCTCATGTTCATATATTTTGAGAACTTAACTGCTCCAATATGACTTATTTCACCAACTCGACAAGTGTCGCTGACTATTGATAATTAGATGCAATAGTCAATACGAAGCCAATCGGCGTAGATTCTTATCGAGTTTGTAATGTCTGACCTGTCACATGTCACCGACAATTGTCGCGTAGGTGAGGAGCCTGGTAGCGTGTCCAAGATAATAAATAATAACAGAGGATTCCCTTGCGCTGAATAACTTTAAGAATGCAAGCTAAGTTTACCTTTGAAATATATCATTTATGAACTTTAAAGCTATTTTAATTCCTTTATTATATTTTACAGTATGTAAGGAATATTTAGGTTACAAGTATAATCAAATCCTTTAGTGTTTGCAGTATTATAGTTCGTCTATACAAACTCTATTGGCGTTATTCGAATAGTTTCGACGCAACGTGATTTAACTTAAAATCGGATATAATTAAACAATTTCCCGTATTCTACAAAGCTAGGAAAAATGATGTTAGTTTCACTTTGTTATTCTCTTAATTCAATTTGTTTGCTAATGTTACGAGCAGTCTTAAAAATAAGAAAGTAGCAAAAGTTACGTTGGACTTTAAAGTTGGAATAAATGCGGACGTGATGAGGCATCACGTAAGTAATCAAGATGGCTGGCTATTAATATTTAGAATTTCATTGTTGTTATTACGATTAATTAAAAAAAAACATTTTTACTATTTTTAACTAAATTTAGAATACAACTTAATATACTCCTACTCGGAGATAGTATTGTTCACTATTAACACAAGTTTCTGGTTATAAGCTGCTTGCATTTGGAATAAGTTTATTGTTTTCAAATTTATTATTGTTAATCATATTATTTGGAACTTAATAATGATTCACGTAATACCTAGGAGGTTGATCACAAGCTAAAGCATGTTTAGTAGAAACTACTAAAATAACGCCCTATGGTTTTCACTACTTTTTAAAAATCACTACCAAATTGTATTTTTACACTTACATTACAGCAAATAAAACATATTGAGGTCACTTCATCAGGAGGTCATTATTTCAATGAACATGTTTAAAATGGATTTTCAACATTTAATTTAACTTTTTGTCATGAAGTAACCAGACAAAGCCTAATAATAAGCTGGCCTAAGAATTATTGTGATAATGTTATTTTGTATACAATTGTCTATTTTTAATGTAGGTGCTACGTTTTCGTGACCTTTGATTATAAATATGACAAATATACTGAAACCATTTTGTCTAAATACAGGTTTTTTATATCTGTCGTTTAACCAGTTTAGTTTAAAGAGGTTACAATTATAATACCAGTGTTTGACAGCTTTTAGCAGTCGGCCTACTAGCGACATCTATCGGTTTAAATTACAACCAGAGATCACGAAACCGCAGCAAAGCGCACACTGTCACAAATATCACATGAGACCGAATTCCAGAATGTTCGTTGGCGGATCTATCGTACATTGTAAAGGCCTGGTGCTGCTCGCTGTTGCGCCAACATGATGCGGTTCGCCACGCATCTATAGCAGCACAGGTAAGCCAAACATCACTTAAACAATATCCTCCTGAACGCTCTTCTGAAATCCTTGTTAAATATCGTATAAATAACAGGATTTAAGACAGAGTTCATGTAGCCCAGCCAGAAAGCTATCGCGAACGCGCTTCCCGGTATAACGCAGTTCCTACACGCCGCTTTGAGTATATATAAGAAGAAGAAGGGAAGCCAGCACGCTATGAAACTCCCCATGATTAACCCTAATATCAACGTAGCTCTCTTCTCTTTCTTCCTAGCTAGTCTTCTCTTTTCTCTTTCGGGGTCGCGCGGTTTATGCGGCTTGGGGAGCGCGGGCTCGCATTCGCTCTTCGTCTGTTTTTTCTCGTGCCTCCGCGAGCTCTCAGCTTTCTTGCCGAAGATGGGTTGGCAAATGCGGAGTTTGAGCGGTTTGACGACGGCACAGCGGGACACCACGCCGGAATCTGAGGAGGAAGGGTCGAATTCAGAGACCATGTCGGTGTCGATGGCAACGCTGGGCGCTCGGCATCGTTCCCGCGGCTCACCATTCTCTGGGAGGTTGGAGGCTCGGAGCTGGCAGGTCGCGAGGGGGTTGCGGGTCACCTGAGCTGATGTTACCACCTGGAACAAGGCGGGTAGAAGGTCAAGATGGATGTGGGATACGCGGACTGAACCAAAGTAAGCAGTTATTACGACAGAAATTGTGTGGTATCTAAGAATTGCATACTGTTTCCACTGAGAATCACGAGCTTTTTCCATCCTTGTAGGAGAGAACGGACGTTCCGAATTTTTCATATTTTTTTTAGGTTCTGGTTAGGAATTTTTCAGAGTGTATGGAAAATAGTAACAAAATAGGAAAAAAAACATAGGAACATTTTTTTGTCCCATTAGGATAGAAGGAGCTCGTGATTTTGAGCAGGAGCAACATAAAATTTTAAGGAAATATGTCATTTTTTTGGAGAAATGCTCGTCACTAATTAATCAGATTCAAGGTCGCTTCTAATTCGGATCCTCTACAACTAAGTCTACTTCAGGACGGTAACGCTCCTGGTATGATAATGTATAGTGCTCGAAAGTCTCATCATCATCATCATCATCATCATCATCATCATCAGCCAATAGACGTCCACTGTTGAACAAATGCCTCCTCCTTAGAGCGCCACAATAAACGACAACTCGCCACCTGCATCCACCGATTTCCAACAACTTTCGCAATGTCGTCGGACCACCTAGTAGGAGGCCTGCCAACACTGCGTCTTCCAGTTTCTGGCCGTCAAAGGTCTACAGGTTACTCAATAAAAGATCACACAAACCTTCAACGTGTCCTTCCTCTCCTCCTGCGGTGGCATGGTGTCCCCCGCCTCGCTCGTCGAGATGTCACTCGCGAGGTCACACGTCACAGTCGGTATTTGGACCTGCTGCGTTTCTATCGTAGATATCTGACTTACCCTGGAAAAGATCAGAGTATGAGCTGGAGTTTAAGAGAGGTACAATTCACATTTCTATCTCTGTTACGCTCTCATGTCTAAACCATTGAAGCATATTTAATGAGATTTGGTACAAAAATTTCACGTTATATTTCAGCAGCTTGGGTCAGGTAGACAGAATTCTGTAAATGGTTTTTGAGTTTCAATCAATATCATCATCATATCAGACAAGCTACAAGTTTCTGTGATCTGATACATTCTTCATTTCCCAACCCTCGGGCGAGTCATGTACTATTACAATCTATAAACAGTATTAAATCTTGATTGCGGGCAGTGGCGTAGCTAGGTAACCAAGGGCCCTGGTGCAAATAAAAAAATGGGGCTCTACTACTATCTAAACTGGTTACTGGGTAAGGATTCGAGGGCCCTCTGAGCTTGAGGGCCCCGGGGTACTGCCCCGCTTAGTCCCTAGGTAGCTACGCCACTGATTGCGGGAGTCTAACGCGACACGGGATCCTAGCCAAAAGTATGTTGCGACACGCGATCAGCTCCGTTCGTCTTTTGCAATCGGAGCTGTTTGATGGAGATTCAATTGGCATTGTTCATTTTTTTTAAGCTGTGCTTTTAACACCTTTATTTGATAAAATTGACTATTTCAAGCAACTAATTTGAACATTATGCTTTTACGTAGCTTTGTTAATTAATAATAAATATTTTTTCGCTGATTGATAATTCGTGAATTTAGACAGAATCCCAATCGCCTTCGTTCGGCTGGCTATAAAAAAAAACGGCTTTGTCTATGGTTTTGTCGATTTGACAGTGACACGTGACAGTTGCCATAGCTAAACTTTTTTTTTTCATTTTTGTGGCAAACATTCGATGCTGGATTCTGTCTAAAAACCGGGTCGTTCGGTCAAACGAAGGTTCAAAGTACTTTTACAAAAATATCTGCAATCATAAAGTATTTTTGAAATCGGACAAGATAAATCGGATAAATGATGGTTGTCCTCGAATTGGAGCATACTAAAAAAAATGAACAATGCCAATTCTCTGCGCGCGAGATAGACTACCCATCTCTTTCTAGAACGAACAGTAAGAAAGAGATGGGCAATCTATCTCGCGCCAGCCGTGCAGACGCGATAGGCTGTCACCGCATTCTTCCTGATCCGATGAAATGCGAGCCATTTGGTAAAAATATATTTTGGACAGTTTGGAACAGTTCACCAAAACAAGTGTCTTCGCTGTATTTTATTGAATCAGGCGTTACTTTGCGGAGGTCCATTTCAATGGACAAAAAATGTTTACGTTGCTACTCCGCTACTCACGTGCAAGATAACCAAGCCGGTGTGAAATATATATGTTTTTCATGCAACTCTCCCTCCACTACTGCCAATAAAACACACGTAAATCCCACAAACTTAATTATCCTTTACACCACACAAAAGCTGATGGGTTTAGAGTAGCGGAGTAGCAAGGCAACAATTTTTTGCTCATTAGTCTTCGCTGTAGCTAAAAGTTACCACGTAAGAATCATTATTTGAGTCATTATATCTAAGTGCATAAATACATACCGATTTGGTGAGAAGCAGAGGATTTAACTACCTTGAAGCACTGGGGGCTACTGGAGTTAGCAAAAACGGTGAACTAACACAGGGGGCTACGACTGTAAACGCTAAGAGGACTATCAAGAAAACTAAGGGTACGTATTAAAATACATAAAGTTTAAAATGTATAATTGGCATTGTTAATTTTTTTTAAGCTATGCTTTTAACACCTTTAATTGATAAAATCGACTATTTCAAGCAACTAATTTGAATATTATGCTTTTACGTAGCTTTGTTAATTAATAATAAATATTTTTTCGCTGTTTGATAATTCGTGAATTTAGACAGAATTCCAGTCGCCTTCGTTCGGGTGGCTATAAAAAAAACGGCTTTGTCTATGGTTTTGTCGATTTGACAGTGACACGTGACAGTTGCCATAGGTAAACTTTTTTTTTTCATTCTTGTGGCAAACATTCGATGTTGGATTCTGTCTAAAAACCGGGTCGTTCGGTCAAACAAAGGTTCAAAGTACTTTTACAAAAATATCTGCAATCATAAAGTATTTTTGAAATCGGACAAGATAAATCGGATAATTAATGGTTTTCCTCGAAATGGTTTTCGAATTGGAGCATACTAAAAAAAATGAACAATGCCAATTGGTTAAAATACATAATGGTGAGTCACAGACGGTTCTGGCTGAAAATCAGTGCTGCAGGTGTCTAACACCTCAGCGTAATGCTGAGCCATCGACCGCTTCACTTTTGTGAAGATACACACAACGCTGATGATCTATTTTCATGTCCGTGTTTTTTTTCTTGTTTTTTTCTATAAAATTGTGTATATTCTCTTTTATTTGTGTGTCTTGCCAAAAGGAATACATGTCTTCTATCTTTCTTAATGGTT
This sequence comes from Pandemis cinnamomeana, assembly GCA_932294345.1. Taxonomy (NCBI): domain Eukaryota; kingdom Metazoa; phylum Arthropoda; class Insecta; order Lepidoptera; family Tortricidae; genus Pandemis; species Pandemis cinnamomeana. The sequence goes on along the minus strand of OW028724.1, from coordinate 1,594,514 downwards.
CAAAATACATGATATATTATAATTAGCCACTGTCGAGTAGGTGCAGGTGGTGTGAAAAAGTTTATAATTATTTTAGGAAATGTCCTAGGGCTGGACTAAGCTTTTACTATCTATCCTTACGTCATTGGAAAGCGGTGCTGTTAGGAAAGCGGTGCTATCATTTGTACTAGGGGTAAACAGACCTCTAGTTATGGTCTAGGGGTTCAAGTGTTACCTATTATTAGAATTACTATCGACCCCCTGCGGCATGGGGAGGGAGGGCGTGGCCGGCATGGGCCGCGTACCCTTCGGTGGATTGCTGAAGCTCGTCTGCTGCTCGTTCTGTAACATAGAAATAATAATTTTAACCAAATGTCGAATACAGTACTCTGTTGGTTTGCATGCAAGATACTTTGAAAATGGACCCGTAGCGGTCCAAAGCGCGTCAGTGTTTCGTGTGCTGTAGGGATAGTTAGGTTTGTGGCATTTGTTTGAATATTGCACTGTACTATTTACATACATGCATACATACATAAATCACGTCTTTATCCCTTACGCGGTAGACAGAGCCTAAGGTGACAAGACCAAAAGACCACGTGCTATTTGCTGGTATGAAATAGTTGGCCAGACGCAATATAATTTTGTTGTGGTTTCTAATCAATCATCATCATTATAATCATAAATTAAATTAAATTTTTAGCAAAAAAAAGTGCCGGCACGTTCGATCGATGCGAAGATTTCGCCAATGTCAAAGTAATAAATACAGTATTCAAAAATCTTGTGACAAAAATGTCGGCATCTTTGTTTTAGAACATGTAGATTTACTAACAGTCTTAGCAGTCTGCAGTTTAGAAGAATCTTAAACAACCAGTAAAGCACGCCAATATTATTTATTGGGACATTATTTTATTTCGACATTCGACAATAGCGACTAGACACATGACATCAGAAAAAACTAACGTTTGTCATAATGATGGTACACATCGTTCAAAAGAGGTTACACCTCAACACCTTCTCTCGATGTGTAGACCTAGCTGATTCACTAGCTGGTTAAGCCTGGGTCTAGGAAGTGCTTTTGTGAAAATATCTGCCAGCTGTAACTCACTGCTGATCCTCTTCACAATAATATTTCCATTGCTAACCAATTCACGTACAAAGAAGTGTCGGATTCTTATATGCTTGGTTCTTCTATGGAACTCAGGATTTTCGGCTAGACGAACAGCTGCCTCGTTGTCAACATGCAATATAGGCAGGCCTTCTGTTTTAACTAGTCCACTGATAAGCCGAGTTAGCCAAACGCTTTCTCTCGCTGCTTCACTCGCTGCAACTATCTCCGCTTCAGTCGTGGATATAGCCACACTCTGTTGTCTTTGGCTTAGCCAAGATACTGCTCCACCGGCATACATACATAAAACGCCAGAGGTTGATCTTCCTGTCCCAATATCACCTCCGTGGTCAGCGTCACTGTAACATTCTATGTTACCTCTTTTATAATTATTTTTGTACACGATGCCCATGTCTGGAGTGTACTGCAAATACCTCAGAATGCGTTTCAATCTCACACAATCTGCTTGAGTTGGATTCTCTAAGCTTCTGGAAACCACACTCACTGCATATGCGATGTCAGGCCTTGTACCAACCATCAAGTATGCCAGCGCTCCCACAACTTGTCTGTAGTGTGTAAGGAAGTAGTCTTCAACTTTCTCTTGTTTTTGAGCTGCATCTTCCTTTACTATTGGAGTGGTAACCGGTCTGCACTCTTGCATTCCAAACCGTTTTAAAATTTTCTTCACGTAAGCTGTCTGATGTATTCTTACATCACCACCTTCTCTGATTTCTATCTCTATTCCCAAGAAATAAGAGATTGGTTTCGTCGTGATTTTGAACTTTCCTCTTACTTGCTCAAGGAACTGCTCAATCACCTCTTTATTTGATCCAGCAATCAAGCCATCATCGACATAAAGAGCTACAATTAACTTTCCAAAAGAGTTCTCTCTCTTGAATAAGCATGGATCAGCCTCACTGACTTCAAGTCCAATTTCCTTGAAGAAATCCAGTATAGTCTTGTTCCAGCAACGAGGAGCCTGCTTTAATCCATATAAACCCTTTCTTAGCAGGCAGACTCGACCCGTTCCGTCGTCATAACCCTCTGGTTGCTTCATATATATCTCTTCGTCATTTAGAGATCCATACAAGAAGGCTGTGGAGACATCGAACTGACTTAATTCCATACCTTCACTAGCTGCTATACTTATTACAGCTCGTACTGTCGCCATCTTGGCTACAGGGCTAAAAGTCTGGTCGTAGTCCTCTCCTTTTCTTTGTCTAAACCCTTTTACCACCAGTCGTGCTTTATATTTATCGACAGTTCCGTCTGCATTCAGCTTTACTTTAAATATCCATTTGCACGGAATGGCTTTCCGGTTTTTGGGTAGCTTCTCGAGAATCCATGTCTTATTTGATTTTAAAGAATCAATTTCACTTTCCATGGCTTTTAGCCACAAATCCTTATCAAGACAGGCTTTTGCTTCCTTATACGTACTTGGTTCTACGTAGGAGTCTGTGCCAACGTAAAACACGTGATCGTTGAATTTGGCCGGACGTCTGAGGAGAGATCGATCTCTTAACTGCATTCCGTGTCTAGCTAACTGCTCCACGATCTCACCAGCAGTCTCCTCATTCTCCTCCTCCAATTCAAGCGTTTCATCTTGTCCAGGCACTTCTGGCCACGCATCTTCAAACTCTGCCTCATCACTGCTAGTAGCTGGAGCCTCAACAACGTCTTCGTTTCTGTCCAGTTCAAGCTCGTTGTGCCTTTCAATAGGTGTGTCCTCGCTTACTTCTACAGCGACAGATGTAGGTGTCTCCTGGTATTCCTTTCTGACATGTAAGGGAACTTCTATGTCAGCCACTTCTTTCAATACCTCAGAGCCTTTAGTGTCTATGTTTGATTCCAATGGCCTTTCATTGAAAGTAACATCTCTGGACCTAACTAAAGAGTTTGATTCTTTGTGCCATAATCTATAACCATCGTCGTTGTCATATCCAATTAGGATGCACTTCTTTGCTTTCTTCTGCATTTTCTTCCTTTTCTGCTTAGGAATATGCACGTAGCATGTAGAGCCGATGATCCTCAAATGTTTTATTTGCGGTTTCTTCCCAAACCACAGCTCAAACGGAGACTTTTGTTCTACAGTAGTTGGCCCTGTTCTGTTTAGAATATAAACAGCAGTCTGCACCAATTCTGCCCACAAGTATTGAGGAAGCTCTTCGTGTGCATGCATCATCGCTTTGACCATCTCGACGATTGTGCGGTTATCTCGTTCGCTACACCCATTCTGCTCTGGTGTATAGGGCATTACCAAACGTTGATGTATTCCATGTTTGTTCAATTCTTTGCGGACTTTCTCATTATCGAATTCCCCGCCATTGTCGCTCAGAAATTCCTTTATTCGGTGTCCTGCTGTCTTAGCTTCTGCCAACATCAGACGCAACAACTCAGGTACTTCCGATTTATTTTTCATTATGTAGACATAACGGTATCGTGTAAATTCATCCTTGAACAAAACAAAATAACGAGACTTCGAGCAACTTAGTGGGAATGGACCACAAACATCCGAATGTATGCGTTCTCCAGGGTTGGTAGCTTTTTCTCGGACTCCAAATTTCTGTCTATGGGTCTTTCCAAAAATGCAGCCTTCGCATAAACTCCCACTGTCCTTGGTACTTATATCAAGTTCTTGCTCTATTACTCGCTTAACATGGCGTTTGTCCTGGTGACCCATACGTTCGTGATAAAGCTGTAAAGTATCAACCGCATTTATCATTACGCTCTCTTTTGGTTGAACTGGTCTACAATTCAGTTTGTACAAACCACCGTGTTTCTGTCTACTTCCGGTCACGCACAGTTTTCCGTTGATACTAAACGAACATAATGTGGTACCTTGTGACTCAAACAAACTTTTCGAGTTAATATCTTGTGCTGAAAGCACCGAAAAAAGATTCTTCGTGACCTTTGGAACATTCCACACATCATTCATCAAGAACGTTCCTTTCTTCGTCTTCATCAGAATTGAACCCTTTCCTATTGCTTCAATTGCCTTTCCATCTGCGGTAGTTACGGTATGTGGTTCCAGGAAAGGTTGGAAATCCTGATACAGATCGCCTCTCATCGTAACGTGATGTGTGGCCCCGTTGTCAACGTACCACTCGTTCCGGTCTGTGCAGCCATCTGTAACATTTACCAACACGGCCATCATGTTAGTCATGCCAGGTTTTCCACTACGTTCCTTCTTAGGACAATCCTTCTTGAAATGTCCAACCTCTCCACAGGAATGACATTTAAAAGCTTTGGTTCTTTTCTTGACTTTTTTCTTGTTGCTATCAACTACCAGTGCTTCACCAGAAGACCTTGACACGCATCCATCTTCTTTGGAGGTTGTCGTCAACACTCTTTCGTGAGCACACAGTTGACTGGTCAAGTTGTCCACAGTTCTATCCTTCTTTGACATCATTATCCAACTCGACTTAAAAGAAAAGTATTCTTCCGGCAATGTATCTAATATCTTGCAGATCAACAGTAATTCAGGTAGTTCTTTACCTTCATCCGCTTTGATCAGCTCCTGATTTAGCCTGTGCCACAAATTCTTAGCTTTTGATATATGAGTCGCCATGTCATCAGCGATGTCCATTTTAAGTTGGAATAACTCCATGCAGGAATTGTACAGACGGTCGTCGTTCACGCCGTCGTACAGTCTATGCAATTCATCCCAGACATCTTTTGGATTTGTGAATCGTATTACCTTGTCTAGTGCTTCATCTGTTATATTGTTCGTAATCAATAAAAGAGCAGTACTTTCCAACTTTAGGTACTCTCCTAAATTCTTATTGTATATAGCCAATGCCGCTGAAGTGTTGGTATCTCCATCACCAATACTTTCCGCTGGCTTCTCAGGTCTACATAACTTTCCTTGAACAATATCCATGAGTCCATCCATACCGCGTAGCAGTGCGGCCATTCTGTACCTCCACTGCACCCAGTTGGTTCCATCTAACTTCGATATTTGAATTTTACTCAATTCCATTTTTCATTAAAATTCTTCATACGATTTCTGGGCCTCATAACCTTTTAGAACATGTAGATTTACTAACAGTCTTAGCAGTCTGCAGTTTAGAAGAATCTTAAACAACCAGTAAAGCACGCCAATATTATTTATTGGGACATTATTTTATTTCGACATTCGACAATAGCGACTAGACACATGACATCAGAAAAAACTAACGTTTGTCATAATGATGGTACACATCGTTCAAAAGAGGTTACACCTCAACACTTTGTAGCACGGTCAAACCCCCTGTCGGGCTCTTAGCCAACGGATAATGATATCCCTCAGAATCTGCCAGGAAATTAACCGATGCCCAGGGTGCACCGGACCAAGCGCTGCTCTTCCCCCCAGACGGATCTAAAAACGAACCGCAGCTCTTGACCACACGCGGAGGTAACTCGACTCGCACCCCGAACACGAATAAGATAATTTCACACACACACACACACAAGTCACGTCTTTATCCCTTACGGGGTAGACAGAGCCTAAGGTAACAGATACCTACAGGCCACATTTAGCAAGATTGTGGGCGTATAGGTGGAAAATGGAATCAAAATAGTGATGGGAGCCTCATCGCCTATAACATGATTTGTATTATAATCGCCCATTCCCTCGATGGGCTTTTACCATCTGCGCGGGTAGAGAAGCAACTGGTACATTCTATGTTTTTTCTTTACTCCCAGACCAGCATGGAAAGTTAATTTCACTGTTCATATATCACGCGTAACCCAGACAGTTTTATAATAATCATAATGTAGTATAACTGTCGAAAAACAGCATGCAATGTCACAAATCGCGGCGACAATTATTTGATGTCATTTCGCAGTATCATGTCATAGAATAGTTATTCGTTTGAAACACGCTATGTTTGCTTGTAACCTTGTGCCTTATTCATTAGAATAAGGCACAAGGCACTAATTATAGTGTCCAAATCTGTAGGCTTAACCTAACTCGTTCGCAATCGCCATCGTGTTCATTTTGACAGTGCTTGTATGAATGTGGCTGCCGATGCCAATTGTCAGACCATACATGAACTGTCAAAATGAACACCATGGCGATTGCTAGCGACTTAGGTAATAACAGACGTCGGGCGTTATCTAGATAATTTCTTATCTAGATAATTATTTCAAATAAAATCATTTCAAATAGATTTATTCGAAGATAAATTCAATCACAAAATAGTGCGTTGACAACTTTTTTATTTAGATGATTTATCTAGATGAAGATAACCGACCTCGTTTGTTATTGAAGGAAGCTTATAATAATACATATATACAGAATGTCACGTCGGGTCAAACCGTCACACTGACATTCATCTTTTATTTAAAATCCCAACTAACTTATCTAGATAAAAATGAATCTGATCTAGATAAATTCAAAATAACAAATGACGGATTATTTTAGTTACCTACTTCAAATAAAAGATGATTTAGTTATCTTCCCGGTTTTTCGTAAATAGATAATTTTTGCCCAACTCTGGGTAATAAGCCTACCGGTCAGTTAAAATGGATTGTCATGTATTGTATGTACTTACCGGCCTAGGCCTTGGGTTTTTCCTGATCCCCCGTCTCGCTCTCGCCTTGGCGGCGTAGTATATCCTTATGTATACGAACACCATGATACAGGACGGTATGTAGAAGCTTCCAAGCGCCGAATATATCACATAGCCTATGTCGTCCGAGACCTGGGGACAAAACAGTATGTTAATTGGGCTCAGGAAACCAATTAAATAAATAATAAATAAATAAATATCTTCGGACAAATTACACCAATTGACCCAGCCCCAAACTAAGCAAAGCTTGTACTATGGGTACCAGGCAACGGATAAGCATAGGTACTTATATAATGTAGATAAATACATACAACATCCATGACTCGGCCACAAACATTCGTATTCATCATACAACTGTCTGCCCCTACCGGGATTCGAACCCAGGACCTCTAGCTTCATAGTCAGGGTCACTAACCACTAGGCTATCCGGTCGTCAAGTAAAATCCTGGCTTTTATTGAATCAGGCGTTACTTTGCGGAGGTCCATTTCAATGAACAAAAAATTTTACCTTGCTACTCCGCTACTCACGTGCAAGATAACCAAGCCTGTGTGAAATATATATGTTTTTCATGCAATCCCTCCCTCCACTGCTCCATCCCGATCGATATGGTTTGCATGTGTAACAGTTGTGCTCATTAAACTTTGATAATGATCCCGTAGTGGGATCGAAACGCGTCAGTGTTTGTGTGGTGTAAGGGATAATTAAGTTTGTGTGATTTATATGTGTTTTATTGGCAGCAGTGGAGGGGGGGGGGGGTAGCATGAAACACATATATATTTCACACAGGCTTGGTTATCTTGCACGTGAGTAGCGGAGTAGCAAGGTAAAATTTTTTTGTTCATTAAAATCATGGCAACACATCAGTCTTTTTCGACTTACACCATACTGATACTCGTTTTTACAAGTTATTACAACATACACAAATCACGTCTATATCCCTTACGGGCTAGACAGAGCCCAAGGTAACAAGACGCAAAGGCCGCGCTTAGCATTGTGGGCGTATGGGTGGAAAGGGGAATCACAATAGTGATGGGTTGCTAGCCGCATCGCCTATAACATGATTCCTAAGACTTTCGCCCATTCCCTCGATGGGCTTTTACCATCTGCGCGGGAAGAGAAGCAACTGTTGTGTTTTTCTATGGTCTTAAACATTAACTGAGAACATTCCTTATTATTATTCCGTTAAATATATTCTTCCATGCTGATCTGGGAGCAAAGATGGCACTAAACGTGGTCTTTACGTCTTGTTACCGTAGGCTCTGTCTACCCCGTCAGGGATAAAGTCGTGATTTATGTATGTATGTTAAATATATCAAAGAGAACTGAAACAATATCCCCTTCACGGGAATCTTTGAAACATAACAACAGATAAATCCATACTAATCGCGTAGTACAAAGACCTTATCTTAATATATTATTCACCTGTCTCACAAGAACGTGTGAGATGATTAAAAATTTTCTAATACACCGAGATCTCGCTGCGGAAAAGCCCACGTTATTTATACACAGGTATTACTATTTTCCATCCCGGGGTGGTCGTGGGGCGTCGCGGTAGCACCGAGTGCTCCCGTAACGCATCACATACGACAGAATAGGGAATCCGTGGTTGTTAGTGGGTATGCATGCCGTCGCGGGAGCCCCACAATCCTGCTTAGTGTGGCCTTTAGATAGGTTACCTTAGACTCAATCTACCGCGTAAGGGATATAGTCGTGATTTGTGTATGTATGTATTTAAAGACAGTCAAAAGTGTAGATGAATGTGATGTTGAAATGGAGATGTCGAGGGACTGGCCGAAATTCTTAGGAATCATGTTATAGGCGATGCGGCTTTTCCACCTATAGGTACGCCTACAATCATGCTAAACGTGGCTTTAGGTCTTGTTACCTTAGGCTCTGTCTACCCCGTAAGGAATATAGACGTGATTTGAGTATGTGTATGTATGTAAAAATGTAGAACCACACAATGAAAAGTTACCGAAACTTTTACTTGACGTAGCATTTTCCTCAGTCGCCTCTCCACCTATGCCTCTAAGACAGGCGCAAGTCTTGAAAAATTGGCTAAAGTTGCCGAACTTCGGTCATTAATGGGACATTGATGAATGAGTAGGATGACGAATCCTCACGAGAATGTCGAGCAGATGGGAAGCGGGAGGCGAGCGAACCGGATTCTGATTGGTCCAACTAAATTACTAAAAAGTTTCCCTTTTAGACATAGACATAGACATAACTTTATTCGACATTAAAAAATACACACACTCTTAAACTAATACAAAAACATACTGAGTTGATGATACCGAAAAGGTATTCGACTCAGCATTATGCTGCAGTAGGTGCCTACTACAGCGCTGATTTTCAGCCAAACCCTTCACATCTTTGCATCAAACGCGTTGGACCGAAATCAGCATAAATAAGTTTGTGTAGGAAAAGTGTGTAAATAAATAAAATAAATAATAAAATACATAAATTTACCAAAAACTGCAATATCGTATAATTATATTATGTAGGTACAATCTGTTTTTAAAATAAAGGTAGCCGCATCAGAGGTAAGAAGAAGTAGCCTTCCCGCCTGCAGGCAGTGCTTGTTGCAAATTAATTAGATGTTTACTTAGTTTAAACTTAAAATTACTAATAGTGATCAATTTTTTGAATGGCGGAGGCAAATTATTCCAACACTTCGTGGCAGTGTATTTAAAACTACCCCTAAAAGCGGCACATCTACATCTACATTTACACATACTACACATATTACATCTACTACTGCGATTTATCAACTTCCGTGCTGATCTAAGACCAAAGAAAGAACATAGAATGTACCAGTTGCTCTTCCCGCGCAAGTAAAAGTCCGTCAAGGAAATGGGCGAAAATCTTAGGAATCATGTTATAGGCGATGCTAGCAACCATCGCTATTTTGATTCCTTTCAACTTGTACGCCTACAATAACGCTAAACGTGGCCTTTAGTTATTGTTACTTTAAGCTCTGTCTACCCCGTAAGTGATAAACAAAGACGTGTTTGACGACTTTCGCTCATTCGCTCGAGGGAATAGGAATCATGACTTTTATAGGCGATGCGGCTACCAACCCATTACTATTTCGATTCCCCTTTCCACCTATACGCCCACAATCATCCTAAACGTGGCCTTTAGGTCTTGTTACCTTAGGCTCTGTCTACCCCGTAAGGAAAAAAGACGTGATTTGTGTGTGTGTGCGCTCGATGGGCTGGCTCGTGTATAAAATGCATTTTTAAAATTTAAAAGCATTTTTTTATCAATTCCGAATGAAAAACTCGCTGCTGCTAGTAAACTGCGCCGTTATTCATATTTGCCGCCATTGTAGGAATTAATCATTGAAGCGGCATTGTCCGTCCACAACGCGAACGTTTCGGCATTGTTGGCGTTTGAACGATCGGTTCGTGTGCAACCAGCTTTATGGAGGTTTTTGCGAAGCTAGCGCCATCTAGTCTTTAGTTGATGTACTGTTACGACAGATAGGGAACTAGCGCTGTTGACATCATACTGTTATGTAGACCGACCACTTAAATGAGTCCTCGCGCGGTGCAAAGGCAGGGGCATGTTGTTATTGTTGATCGAAGATTGTCATCGTGGGATCCATGCATATCTCGATCCATATCGCAAAATAATAAGTATCGCAGTAAATCCGTTTTTTTAATCCACGATCCTATATTGATACTAGTATCCCGATTATATTGACCGTCTGACCCATGCGCAGAAAATGCGATATCGATAGAATAAAATGAATTAAAATCAATATGAGAGCGGCAAACTAGACCACAAGCAGTGGCGTAGCTAGGTAACCAAGGGCCCTGGTGCAAATAAAAAAATGGGGCCTCACTACTATCTAAACTGGTTACGTTTTAATAATAACAGTTCGATCGAGATTTTCTGGTAAGAATTCGAGGGCCCTCTGAGCTTGAGGGCCCCGGGGCACTGCCCCGCCTAGTCCCTAGGTAGCTACGCCACTGCACAAGTCTGGCTTTATACTCCGAATTTCGATTTTCGAAGTTCGTTTTGTGCTGTCCCACTCACACTAGTCATTAATTTGGAGCGGCCTCTGGGAGATGAAAGAACATAGGCGCGTAGAACTAAAATCTTGCGTCTTGGCTTGATAAAAGAAAAAGGTTTGTTCACTTAGTTTGGTCCACAGAATATAGATGGCGTTCGCGTCAAAATAAATGTGTTAAAATAATGATTTTGCGCGTTCTTGACCCAAAAGAAATTAAAAACAAAAACATTTTACAAAAAACATGGTTGGCATTTAATGAAGATTTAAAATGAACAATGTTTCTAATGAAATTTCAGGTAATTAAATGGAATGGCGCATCTTAACGTCCAATTAGCAGTTTAGGAAACTGAGTCATTTGGCTGAACAATTATTATTAATATTATTATATTCAAAGATGTTTGGGATACGCCTTGGCGGAAGCGACGAGAGCGAATAAAGATTTACCACGGCCAATAAAGTGAAATACTTGCATGCTGGTTGCTTCTCTTCCCGCGCAGATGGTAAAAGCCCATCGAGGGAATGGGCGAAAATCATAGGAATCATGATACGGGCGATTTAGCAACCCATCACTATTTTGATTCCATTATTTGCCATCTTTACGCCCACAATCTTGCTAAACGTGGCCTGTAGGTCTTGTCACCTTAGGCTTTGTCTACCCCGTAAGGGATAAGACGTGATTTGTGTATGTGTATGTGAATGTGTATATAGTGAAATACAATGTTAAATAAAAAAAAACCCCACGCATTAATCGAGTAAACACACGTAAATTAAAAATTATTATATTTTATGCGAAAAACGCCTTACATCATTTTGGAAAAAAAGCTCTACTAACTAATTTTTATTTTTACCTAACATGACTAAGAACCGAAAGGAAACGGTCTATCCGTTTAAGAGCTACGAAGCCACAGACTGGCACACACACTTACAACAAAAACATAAGAGGAGTATTTTTGCGGGTTAAAAAAAGAATCTACTGACAAAGCCTGTTGTGTACTACAATTTGTAAATTATGCCATTGCTTTATTCTCTGATGTATTTTTTTTGCAACTGTATTAAAAAACGTCGTTCGATACACGCGCGGAAATGTCATTCTTCACTCGTCGCGAGTACCTATTGCCCTCGTGTAGTAATGACATACTTTCCGCACTAGCATCGAAATGTACTATTTTATAAGCGTAGCCTTATCTGAAGCAACTTTGCCGTGAAGACTGCTGCTACTTTCGGAACTTCTATCAATTATTTTTGACACTTAATATTTAACTGGCAATTTCTTGGACGATGGCAAAAATAGTATTACTTTTTAGTTGCAATAACACGTAACTGCGTAGCTTTCAAACCTGGGACATATTTTTGCACGTAATGACAAGACAATAAGATAAAGTGGAGTAGGAAAAAAAAATTGGGTTCCGTACCCAAAGGGACTATACGGGACCCTATCACTGACTTTGCTGTCCGTCTGTCTGTATGTCTGTCACCAGGCTGTATCTCATGAACCGTGATAGACAGTTGAAATTTTCACAGATGTATTTCTGATCGACGAGCATTGTATGAAGAGACTCATGAATGTGGATGAAGCGAAAGAAGTGTCAGGATCGTAGCAAGTGGAACAAAGTAGTCTCTGCCTACCCCTGTGGGAAAAAGGCGTGACGGTATGTATTATATTTCTGTTGGCGCTATCACAACAAATTCTGTCAACTTAATATTTTTATGTCTGTCTGTCTTTGTGAGTACCTACGGTCAAGTGCAAAAATAAGTATTGATAGGAACTTCTCAAAAATATGTCCCACGACCTTATTACGCCGGTGTAAAAGCGTATGGTACTTATTTTTGAATCTTTGTCTAAATACATTATTACACTTGACTGTACCTAATCAATACAAAATGCCATGTCGATCCATGACGTACCCATGAAGATCTTTTTGTGAATTTACATTGACATTCATTAAGCTTTGTTTTTGTTTGTTTTTTTTTTTTTTATTTAATTTCAGTTATTATTATTATTATTATTACTTTTTTATTTCAATTGACGATCCTTTTGTCAATTACTTATGTTTGACATTTAATTGTACTCTTAAAAGGGTGATAAATAAATCTAATCTAATCAAAATGGTGTAATCATGCGATTTTTTTTAATTATTTGTTACACATGTGCTTTATATGAGCGTAATTCAAAACCCCATTGGATTATTGGGATAAAAAATAACCAATGTGTTAAGGTATAAGTTATTGGCGGTCAGCCGTTTCTGCGTGAAGAAGTAACAAACATTCACACAAACTTTCGCTTTAATAAATTAGTAGGATTATACAAGACGCTCTTAAAGTTTAAAATATTAATTATCACTCTAATACGGAACAGAAATAAAAGCAAACGTGTCGGTTCATTTCCTCCCCGGATATTATGTGGGTGTTGGAGGAAATTAAATTTTAAGACGTTCAGCTAAAACAAAAAATTCCTTGACCTTTTGAGGCAAACTTATCTCAATACACACGCATACACAAATCACGTCTTTATCCCTTACGGGGTAGACAGAGCCTAAGATAACAGGTACCTACAGGCCAACATTTAGCAAGATTGAGGGGCGTATAAGTGGAAAAAGGAAGCAAAATAGTGATGTGTTGCTAGCCTCATCGCCTATAACATGATTTCTAAGAATTTCACCCTCCCTCGATGGGCTATTTTTGCTCACGAGTATATTCAATATCGAAAACTGTAAAATAAGGAATGAATGAAAAAAATAACTTATTTTCTTATTCCTTATTTTATTTATTTAATGCAATTCACATGTCACAGGTACAGTAGAAAGATGGCAATATGCACAATATAACATAATAATATGAAACTCTGTTGGGCGCAGCATTTTGGAGAGGAAGAGATAGGCCGAAGTTACATAACATAAATGAACTATGTTATGATCTATGTTGTGATGCTATGTTGTGTTATGTTTTATATAAGTACTATTATTATTAATTAATTGAGTCAGACTGAACTAAATGTACCTACCCTTAATATCTTAAAACCGTGCAACTCCGACAATTTGACCGATCGATATATCGGTATATCGATATTTTTTCTTTGACATATCGATGTCGATATTGATATTTTCATAAACGTCGATAATCTCGTCTCTTTCACTGTCGACATCCATAAAGACCAAACGACATTTCGAGTACCTACAGCATGACAAGTGACAACATGCCATTTGCACTTGTCAAATTACTATCCGAAATAAAGGAATAGACTTTACAGTCTACTTTGCAATGGACTTTTATTTGCATTAAAAAATAACCAAGCCACACGACTTTAGTACTTACACATAAGAATTAGCGTTACTTTTCGTCTCCCTCGATTATTTAAGGTAACGTTTCCCATTCGTACCAAAGCCGTTTGGGCAATAATTTTGTCCTTTTGAATGGACTGTTCGCTATACGTGATGTCCGTTCTGGCTACTTTTTGCAGCCGTTCATTACGGCCAATTGTGTGGACGAGGATAATTTGTCCAATAATAGTACAGCGTTTGTCCTTTTAAAAGGCAAGGAAGCACTTTTTCTTTTATTGTGTTTTTGCGCGGGAATTTACGTTGGCACAATACTAAGCAGAGCCTCTAGTGTAAGTTATCGCAAATAAAAAGGTACCGTAAAACTACACAACTATGGTCCAAAAGCTCCCAACTATGGTCCAAATCTGATTCAAATAATTCCGTTTAGGCGTCACTTTTATTAGAACGAGGACGTTGAATGGTTAAATTTGTTCATTAACGGAAGGAAAAACTTGGAAAAAACAAAAAAGAATATTGGTATGGATACTTAAAGTCGTCTTGAAGTTATGGACCATAGTTAAAGTACTGGACTATACTTGGGTAGTTTTACGGTACTATAGAATTGGCAGCGCCACTTGCGGATCGAAACGGCAACAAACTGCTCTCATAGTATTTGACATTTTAATGCAAACGCGTTCGAGACGTATTTTGTGACCGAAAACATACACTAAGCATACTGGGCTCACATTCGTATCATTCTGCCGATCACGCGTATCGTATCGTTCTCGCGTATCCTAAGTATGGAATGAAATTACAGTGATACGGTGAGCAAAGTGAGCGCACTTTGCTCACCGTATCACTGTAATTATCGCATGAAAAATGGGTCCATACTAACCGATCTGGATACGCGTATCCGATCGCGAGTATGCGGGATACAGATACAGACTAGGAGAGACTTTATACATCTCTACTATAGATTAATGTAATTTAATGTTCGAGGACCTTAATTATCCCTTTTATAAATGTATTTAATTTAAGTATTCTTACTGTATTTAATTTTGACAAAATTACTTTCTGCCAAGTTTCTTGCGGCGCGTTCTTCTTGGCAATGATGGTCTTCCCGAATGCGCTGGTAGTTTCGAAGAGACATGTAAAACAGCCCTTGGCGGCCAATTTGCAAAAATAAAATTTGTTTTTTTTTTAAATATACGACCATCTCTGTTCTCTGTGTTATATGGCCTGCCCATTGCCGCTTCAACGAACTTTTAAATTTTAGAGTGGTCGCTAGGTAACAACGACCTAGGATCTAAAATCAGAAGTCAGCTAGCTTATTCGCAGCCTCCGACGCATATACGCGTTTTCGTGACTTTTGCCAGCGCCGCTGTCGTAATTTTACAGGCATTCGAACGAATAGCATTGGCCAGCTGGCAGCGAATGCGTTAACCAAAAAACTACTGAAAACAGCGCCTTCTCTCGTCCCTGGTGAGCAGTAGATGTTCCACGGGAGTTTGTAATTGTGTCGTACAGACACATCATTCAAACAGATGACTCTTGGCGACAAAAATCCGCATAGTAACAAGGTCACGTGACAGCAGAGCTGGTAACAGATAGAAAAAATCGAAGGCGTACCCACCTGCTATGGGTGGTGTAGGGGTATAGCACGCGTCACGGAATGACGAGATACTTTTCGGTTTTTTCTGTTTTAATTTTCAGTGTCGTTTAGAAATTAAAAAAAAAACTATTGCCCAAAGGAAAATTGGCTACATGTTTCAATCATCAGCATCAGTTACTATAAGAGTACTTTCACATAAGAAATGTAACATATTACCAATCTGAAGCACCCTGTAGGTAGAGCCAGCAAAACAATGTAAGACAATTGCTTCTATCAAGGATCCCTGCGCCAAATAAAAATAGTTGTATTGTTTATTTGAGTGGTACGGATAGGAGAAAAAGTGCTTGACCTATTTTTTGTACGGTAAATTGGACAGTCGGCAGTTTAGGCTTGTACGGTGTGCAAAAGTGGGCCAGAGCGATAGTGCTAATCTAGTGCAGAGTGCTTTTAGCACCCTGCAAAAAAGGGGGCCACAAATGTGGTCACTGAATAAAAATGTAGGGTCTGCGAGAAAAATCTTTATTCTGCTTTTTTCACGTCTTTATCTCTTACGGGGTAGACAGAGCCTAAGGTAAAATGAAATGAAATGATTTTATTCCAGACTTACATTCATATTAGAAAATTAGAAATAAAAAAAAAGGTATTAAGTGTCTTAAAATTAATAAATAAATTAAATTAAAATTAAAATCAACTTACACTTTTACACTAATTAGTTTAACACTACCACAGTTTTAGTATTAGTTAAATACTTACCCCCTTATTCATAAACGCTCTGTAGGCTTCTGCTAACTTAGCAATCGTTTGTCCTTATCTGTGAAAGATAAATGTCAAAGTGACAGATAAGGACAAACAAATTGCTAAGTTAACAGAGGCTTACAGAGCGTTTATGAATAATGGAGTTAAATGTCAAGTTTAGCATGACGTAGACGTATAGATGGAAAGGGGAATCAAAATAGTGATGTGTGAATTTTCTTTGATCCCAGCAGAAGCTGGACGATGTCATTCGTGGTGACAAAATATATCATCGTCATCATCATTTCTAGCCTATATGCCTCCCACAGCTGGGCACAGGCCTCCTCCCAGAATGAGAGGGTTTGGGCTAAATATATCGGGAACTTAACACACCACTGAATTGCTTCGCAGCGTGCAGCTTGCCTCACAATGTTTTCCTTCACCGAAAAACTTAAAAAAAAATGATGGAACAAAAATCCTCCCGATTTTTTTCTAATAATCAATAAGTGACGTTTTTTCCGACGCTACCGGGAATAATTTGGCAAATCAAGGATCGCGGATCCGTAATGCGCTTAGGTATGGATAAGACTGGCCCAACATACATATAATGTGTATTGTGGGTATCTACCTACCTATTGTACACTGTACAATGGTAATCCGAGAGATTGTTTTTCAGATTTTTAGGCATTAAAGTTTAGAAAGTAAGCTTTTATGGACATGAAATACAAAAACAACGGGTGCCTGTTTTTTTTGCAAGGGGGTGTACGTTGCAATTGAATATAAAGCTTGTAATAACTTGTAATATTCTGTTTTTCTGTGTTCTATTTTTAAGTGTCGTTTAGAAATTTCGTAAAGAATCCGAGGTTTAAATTCCCATGAACCCAGGCAAATACTACTTTCTTCCACTTGCTACTTCCCTGACATACTTTCGCTTCATCCACATTCATCAATCTCTTCATTTGAAATAATGTCTGAGTTGTTGTTCAAAATGAACTACACATACAACTAAACAAACATATCTTCTGACATATTCCTTTTTTGTTCCTTATTTCGGCAAGTCGACAATTGTTGAAAAGTGACAATTCGAAATTCAATACGTCGTCAATATTTGAAGCCAATAATTGGCGTAGATTGTTGTCGAGTTTTAATGTGAACCGAATTGTCCTTCTGCTTTTCCGACATTTTGCGTTTCTGACATTTTGCGTTTCTGGCTTTTTGTGTAACTGACATGCGTAAACGGAGACAAGTCGCAATTATTTATTTAAAGTTCGAACTAAACTCGCTCCCAGAACGACTGGAAATAATCCGGTTGCAATTTTTCACAGAATTTAAGCAAGAAACAAAACCTTAATTCTGCGCTCTCGTTGGCTACAAGGTTTTATGTGACACCTTTATTTCGCTGTAAATGGAAGCTTGTAGCTCGTATATAAAGTTTAATTTCGGTCCCAAATGACCACAAAGAACTTGCGTTATTTAGGTCAGCCAAATAAGCCGAAATGTACGTCTTGGGAACGAAATATACTTTATTCCATGTATTGTTAACTTGCGACATGTTTTCGTATTAACATTCCAGATAGAAACATAATACATAGAATAGGTATATTGCACCAGTTTGGATAGATGTTGCTGACGGCACCCACCTGATTTCAAGCTTTTGTTTCATGAACGTGACAATTGTCGGTGACATGTGACAACTCTGTTTACATTACAAAACCGACGAGTAGACTGACTAGTAGAGACTTTATAGGTACATCTCTACTAGGTATAGACTAATATAGTTTAAGGCGCGGGGACCTTATAGGTACATCCCTTTTATAAATGTATTTAATTTAAGTAGAATTTAATGTATTTTATTTTGAAAAAATTACTTTCTGCCCAGTTTCTTGCGGCGTATTCTTCTTGGCAATGACGGTCTTTCCGAATGCGTAGGTAGTTTAAAAAAAACCATGTAAAAGACCAAGGCGGCCAATTTTCAAAAATAAATAAAAAATTTGACTTTATTTTACTTTTTATTTATAACCTATACCGCGACCGGATAGCCGAGTATTTATAGTGCATTAAGGTAAATGATGTATTGTGTCTGTACGACACAATTACAAACTCCCGTGGAACATCTACTGCTCACCAGAGACGAGTAAACTAAAAAAAACAAGAAGTAAAAATTCTTGATTTATGTACCTATCATTTGAAAAACAGTGCATTCTCTAATTCCGGAATGAACGAACGAACGAATGAACGAGGACCCGGCTTCGATTCCCAGCCATAGCTTTACTTTTCGGATTTTTCTTTGTTCTAATAAAATTTTCAGTGTCGTTTAGAAACTGAAAATATAGTTATAACAGACATCTTAAATCATTTATAAAGTTATCAAGAGTTCTTTAATAACTTTGGAAGACTCAAGTTTTTTAACTCGTAAAAAATTTCGAACTTGGCACCGAAACTACCTTTAATGCCCGGATTCCAGTTTAATTTAAGAATGTAACAACCTTCTTCTTGGCTTGGCTCCGTAAAAAAAGCTGCCAAGCCACGGAGCAAGCACATAACTTGTTCATTAAGCCGTACAGTTGGCATGAAAAGTTTCTGTCGTTAAACTTTGGTACCACTTCTGTACTCATGTCAAATACTCGCCGCCTGCGGTACCATAAATAATAGGCGTGTGAGAGTTTTTTCTGTGTGGAGATTTGACACAATATACTGACAAGGTACTGCAATGTGCAGTCGATCGAATCATTTGATTCCCACTGTTAGAACGTTCTCGCAGTATCGTCACGTGATTTCCTTTGTCAATTCAGTGTAACGTCACAACGGCGTTTACTGTGAAAAGGTCCCGGGTCAGGAATTAAGTTGCTTGATAGTACTTGCCCTGAGTGACGTATTATTACGTAAAGTATTAGTTACCTACCTGCTATGGGGGGTGTAGGGGTATAGCACGCGTCACGGAATGACGGGGATCCGGGTTCGATTTGTTAGTGTCGTTTAGATCCTTTTTTTTTCAAACAGTGGATACCTGAGTAATACTAAAATAGAAGGCAACTAGTATTTAGTTAAAGTGAAGTTCAATATTTACAGCCCGGCTAGCAGCACGAGAGCGCGTGAGATAGAAAACCTGCCTCTTTCTAAAACGTGCAGTAAGAAAAGGACGGGTGTTCCAACTCGCGCGCGACGCGACTCTCGCGAGCTCAGTATGCCTAGCACGAAAGCATACGAAAGTCGCGTCGCGCGCGAGATGAATTACCCGTCTCTGTTTAGAACGAATAGTAAGAAAAGGACAGACAATCTATCTCGCGCGCGACGCGACTTTTATGCGCTTTCGTGCTAGACATACAGTGCAGGTCTACTATTTTTTTATTTGAGAAATACTTTTTACTTCCCAATATGGTAATTATTTGTTACCTTATTTTTAATTTCAATCATGCTAAACGTGGCCTTTAGGCCTTGTTACTTCAGGCTCTGTCTACCCCCCGGCGTATAGGCTGGGGCGGCCGGTGGGCGCACGCGGTGACACCCTCATGCTCCCGCGGCGCCCCCCAAATGGCAGTGAGGGAATAGGACACAAAAAAAAGGCTCTGTCTACCCCGTAAGGGATAAAGACGATTTATGTTTTCATATAAGTAATTAAGTATGTATGTATTCTTTAATTTTTTTGAGATTGAACTACTTATTTTAATTTAACAATCGTTACTCCTTTGTTTAAAGAAATGGCTGTTTTGAATGTTGACAGAATTCTGTGCTGACTGTACCCAAGACGCGTACCAAACTTTGGGGTTGCCAGAATGCAAAACTTTGTAAACAAGTAAATTGTTTATTTAACACTGTTGTTTGATTGGCCGTTGTATTATTACTGTTATGAGCCTCTTAAGAGCTTTTCGTATTAATTTTACATCCGAAACTATCACATTTGCATAGACAATAAATAATCTTACTGTACATAAAATAAGTACTTACAATTTTATTTTGCTACTACGTATTCAGGCCTCATATACTAAAGAAATATCAATACCTAACGTCAAGAAAATAATAATATTTACGAGCAAAAGATTAGATGAAAAAATAATGCATCAAATTAATATTAACAACACGTCGCTACAAGGTCATATCGGGCAAAGAGTCTACTCACAAGCGCTGCGATTGGTCTGTAACAATAAATCGAAGTGCATGCTGTGACTTCGAATGAGCGCAACTCACATCGAATAAAAGATAAATGGAGAAATTGTATTATTGAACGATTCAGTTATGCTCTTCAGGTGTTATTTATTTTATAGAATGCGTAAGGTTCTTTCACGATAGGTTTTAATAGCATATCATTACAAAAATCGCCCAAATGTGAGTCGAACATTTCCAAATTTAAAGAAACATAATATTTTTAGTGTTTTCTGTTCGAATTTTCAACACCCGCAAGAGAATTTCTGATACGTTGCTAACCTAAAGGACTCTGGCTGCCTCGAATGCCTCATGTGCCAGTATTTTCGGACGACTTACTCTCCACGCTGAAACACAGAAGCGCAAGCACTACTGCTTAACAGCAGAAAAATCAAGTGAAATTGTGGAAGCGATCCGAACGCACCTCGCCCAAGGTCTTACCACCCGCAAAAATTACATTAATCAAAACACAATTGTTACTGCAATCACTGCGAGAAATTCAGTTAAAATGACAGACAAAAATAACAGCCGTTAGACGGAGGCTTGAGCCACACGAGCATAGCGCTCTGAGCATTATATCAAGTCCCTAATCTATTATTAATCTGAGTGTCGGATGTCGCAGAAGCTCCAACGTTGCGTGATTGGAGAAGGTATATTTTAAGCTGGATTTCACGCTAAACATTACTGCTACTGCTTTGTTAGCAGCCGGGGTAATTCCGAACGCGTCAGTGAGACAGCAGCAGAGTCGGGGTAATTTCGAACGCGTCATTCAGACTGAGCGGCAGGTAACGGGGTTAACTTGAACGCGTCAGTGAGATTCGATTGGCAGAATAAATATTTCGGACGCGTCAGTGAAACTAAGCGACAGAGAACGGGATTAGGGGAGACCGAGGAGATTTGAGACAGAGGTGAGTTGATACAAAGCCGATTTCTCTGAACTTTGACAGTATATCGGGCTGATAACTTCGCTAATTCGTTGCTCTTTCTACACTCCACAGTGTGTGAAGTTGTGACCTTGCTAACTGTCATAGGTGCAGAGAAATCGGCTTTGTATCAACTCACCTCTGTCTCAACTCTCCTCGGTCTCCCCTAGTTTGAACGCGTCAATGAGACTGGAGTGGCACGTGCCAGGGTAATTTCGACGGATGCGTCAAACAGACTCGAGTGGCAAGCAGATTAAGCGGCACATCTATAAAACGGGGTATTTCCGAACTACGGGCAGTTTTATGAAGTGGTTTTAAAAAACCTCGTTTGACTTTGCGCTTTATTTTAATTGAGGTTGATAAATATTGTCGTACATTGCTTGATGTTTCAAGACGATCCTTTTATGCTCCATAAAATAGATGTAATTTAGTACAAGTGTAATTTGTACTTTCATTTTTTTTATATTAGTTTTGTTTCAATTGTATTAAAGGTCAAGTATATTTGAAAAATGGTTTTTCGCCAAGTTTTTTACGATGCATTCTTGGTAGCTAATAAAAATAGTCTTTCCAAAAGCGCTGGTAGCTAGTATAAAAATTGCGTTATCATTGTCATAGGCGATGCGGCTAGCAACCTGTCACTTATATTGATTCCCCTTTCCACCTATACGCCCACAATCATGGTAAACGTGGCCATTAGATCTTGTTCCTTAGGCTCTGTCTACCCCGTAAACGGGTACACCCAAGGCACGCGGGCGTGTAGTAATGACGTGATTTATGTATGTATGTATGTTATAAAAGAATCCTCGGCGACCTACCAAACTATTTGCAAAGTAAACTTCCAATTTTGATTTGCATAAAAAATCCAATGGGAAACTCGTATGAGGATCAGTCAAAGGAGCCCTATTATGTGCTGAGATATCCCGGATCAATTTCCAAACATCTTCAAGTCAACAAAAAATAAACAAAAAATATTTACATTGCTTCTCCGCTACTCATGAATGGACCTCCGCAAAGTAACGCCTGATTCAATAAGTCATCAAAGTCAGCAATATGTTATGTATGTATATTATGTATGTATAATTCTTTATTGTACATAGAACACAAAAGATGAATACAGGACAACACAAATGTACAAAGGCGAAATTATCCCTAACAGAGATCTCTTCCAGTTAACGTTTGAACGATTGATAGGACATAAGTATTAAGCAAGAGTACACACAGAAAAAGTAAACGAACCGATCGAAACCTAAAGTAGTCCTAAATGCCTAAATTTTAAATAATGTAAGATTTAATAAAATACTACACATAATACGTAAATACGATAAACCAATACATAATAAATCACTACATAGTATAAAATAAAGTCGCTTTCTCTGTCCCCGTGTCCCTATGTCCCTATGTATGCTTATAATTATCTTCAAAACTACACAACGGATTTTGATGCAGTTTTTTTAATAGATAGAGTGATTCAAGAGGAAGGTGTATATGTATAATACATGCATAATATACCGTGCGAAGCCGGAGCGGGTCGCTAGTAAAATATAAATATATACTTACACACACAAGTTACAAAACACATCACATTCATTCTCTTCAACGGCTGGTCCAATTGACTCGAAATTTGGTACACATGTAGGACGGATGACAATGCAAGTACAGTCAGCAAAAGTTTGTACTAAAAATGAAAGTTTTGATAACTTATTGCATTTACCGCCTCCATTCCTTCGCCTAAACATGACAGTCTGAGATAATGTTTACATTTAATATAGGGTACGCGGGGTTTTAATTTCTTATACCCAACTAATCCTGAAACACCCCACTATTTTGTTGTGTTTGCGAAGGATTTCCATTTAAAAAGAGCTAAGCAACCTTTTATAATCCGACATGGGATGGGTTATAATTTATAATTAACCCCGTGAGTGGTTAACGAGATGCGATCATTTATTTTCTAGATACAACATAGCTTACAAATTAATTAGATACCGTAGAACGGGGTGAGAAGGGATTGCGGGGGGAGAAGGGATTTCCCTCGATGGACTTTTACCATCTGCGCGGGAAGAAAAGCAACTGGTATATTCTGTTTTTTCTTAACTCCCAGACCAGCATGGAAATACATCCAGTTAAAAATAAAAACAAACTGAAGTGGGCCTTCTATTTTCTTTTCAGAAGTTTAGTTTTGAACACAAGTTGAGACATGATAATATTGTACCCTCATTATGAGAGAAGACCTGAGCTCAGCAGTGGGACGTTAAGCTGGAGATTATGTAAATTATGTATTTTTTAATTTCATTTAATTTCATCATTTCATTTTAAACATTCCGTTACATCTTGTACACACGTTATATCTTGTGTATAATATATCCTTCGATAGACAAATAGTGACTGTTACCAAGGCCGTGGTGTAACTGTCCCTTGTGCAGTATTAGGTCTAACAATCAATGTCAGAGCCACAAACCTTGAGGAAGCCGGCTTCGACCAATGCTGTGTAGAGCCCGTGTGTAGAGTCTTTTAGCCACTGCCGCCGTGTTATGTACACTAATTGCACTTTTACACCAAACATTACACACATTAATCAATATTTACAATAGTTTAAACATAAATCCGCACAAAAAGACCGACCGTGCACCAACAAATATGAAAACAAGTGACAGCCGCCTTATTTTTCTTTTTATTCAATGGCGCGGCGCGTGGCAATGGACTAGCGCCAGCCAGCCACCAACAGCCAAAAAGGTTGAAACCCTATAAATTTATTATTATTCAAAATACTTGCACATCTTGGAAAAAGGAGCGTTAGAGAATACAAATTTACGTATTAAGAAGAGTGAGATACAGATACTTGGAATCTCGAATAATAGATCTCCTGTGCCGAGTTATGTATACGAACTTAGACGCGACATAAGAAATTTCCGCAAAAAATTACCGTGTCGACAAAAAAACGAGAAAGCGCGGCACAAATGGAAAATTGTTGTTCTGATTGGAAATTTATTGATTCCCGCTTGTTTGGAATTAATCAGGTTCATAATGGGAATGGAATGAAAATCTTAGGAATCATGTTATAGGCGATGCGGCTGGCAACCCATCACTATTTGGCTTCCTTTCCACCTCCCCCACAATCATGCTAAACGTGGCCTTTAGATCTTGTTACCTAAGGTTCTGTCTACCCAGTAAGGGATAAGGACGTGATTTACGTATGTATGTATAATGGACCCTTGTTTTGACTTATCAAATTTCAAGTCAATCTGACCAACCATTTAAGAATGTAATAATATGTATTTAGACAAAGTTTCAAAAATAAGTACCATACGCTCTTACACCAGCGTAATAAGGTCGTGGGACATATTTTTGAGAAGTTCCTATCGATACTTATTTTTGCACTTGACCGTACATACAAGTTCATAAAAAGCTTGTAGCTTGTAACAATGTTTTCTGCTATTCCTTTGATAAAGCACATTCCCCGCTGAATTATCACTAGGCCAAACTTCAAACGTGTTCGAAAAACCATTTGCGAATACCCAAAATGTAATTAAAAGCAACATCTCCTTTTACAAAGACAACTGAACAATCCGTGAAGCACACACCGTCCCTTGTAATTAAGTGGGTAAGGGTCAAATTGGATGCGATCGAATGTCAACAGACGGCAATATCAGTGGCCGTAGAAAATTTCGTTTGTCCTAAAACATTGATATTCGAACGCTAGAAGAGATAGAACAAACCAATCGACTGTCACTTCATTTAAGGATTATATATTTACCCACATATACATATATTATATATATCTCCACCATCTATTTCCACCTATTCACCCACAATAATAATGCTAAGCGTGGCCTTTAGGTCTTGTTGCCATAGGCTCTGTCTACCCCGTAAGGGATAAAGACGTGACTTATGTATGTATATACATGTATGTATAAATCCCGTCTTTATCCCTTACGGGGTAGACGGAGCCTAAGGCAATAAAACTTAAGGCCACTTTCAGCATGATTGCAGGCGAGGTGGAAAGAGATCCAAAGAGACATAGGTTGCTAGCAGGATCGCCTGTGACGTAATTCCTAAGATTTTCGCCCATTCCTTCGAAGGGCTATTACCATCTGCGCGGGCTGAGAAGCAACTAGAAGAAACAGAACTAGAAGAGATAGAACAATCAAATTGACCGCTACTTCATTTTAGGATTATATTTTTGAACTACTTGATTAATTCTTACGTCCATCCCTAATATATAATACTCCTTTCATCCACTCAAAGGTTGACTGGAAGAGATCCCTTAAAGGGATAAGTCTTCCTTTGTACATGTATCTCAGTGTTTGTCAATTGTATTTGTTTTGTTTATTTTGCACAATAAAGAGTTTACATATACATACATTCTATGGTCTGGGAGCAAATAACACAAAATGTTCCAGTTGCTTCTCTTCCCACGCAGATGGTAAAAGCTCATCGAGGCAATCGGCGCAAATCTTAGGTATCATGTTACAGGCAATGCGGCTGGCATCCCATCACTATTTTGATTCCCCTTTCCACCGTGCCTACAATCATGCTAGACGTGGTCTTTAGGTCTTGGTAAGGGATAAAGGGACCATTTCATTAGAAGTTGTACACTCAAGTTATTCTGGGGTTTGTTTTATTTTCGGTTTTCTACTCAGAATCACGAGCATCGATCATGATAGAAAAAACCTCCAAAAATTCCATACATTTTCTGGCCTAAAATTTCGTTCCATTCCGTTACCGCCATACAAACAAATTTGTATGAACGAAGTAACGGAACGGAAAAGGCAATTTGGGAATTTTTTTCACATATATAGCACGTCTTTCTATCCCTTACGGGGTAGGCAAAGCCTAAGGTAAGAAAACCTTAAGGCCACGTTCAGCACGATAAAGGGCGTATAGCTGGAAAGGGAAATCAAAACAGTGTTTTTTTCTCCTATCCCAAATAAAAGTTGAATGTACAACTATTAATGAAAGGGTCCATAGAAGTGATATTTATTTATTTAAGGAGGACCAACAGCACTTATCACAATTTATGTAGGGGAAGTAGTAACACAGAGCCAATTACAGGAACTCACAGATAGTGACAGAGTACAAGTTAAGCACAGCTTAACTTAAAATAAGAAGGCGCACACAGCATCAAACGACACACTATGTAAAGAAAACAATTTACATTGCTAAGTAAGATTCTAACACTAAGTGACTCGCACAATTTGAAACAAAATTAACTTTTTTTTCTTATGAAAAATGAAAAGTTCAGTTCACATTGAAATAATTGTTCTGATGAACATCTCTATGTACCTTGTTCCGTGTCTTACAATCTAACAAACAATCTATGATATGTGTGTGTAAGTATGTATGAATGTAAATAATAATTATGTGTCATTTTTTGAACAGCGCCGCTTTACATCTCTGTTGAAGACCTTCAGTAAAACAATTTTCGGATTAAAAACTAGTTACCGACTCCCGGCGCTGTACGTTTATTATTTTAACGTCATTTACCCTACTTTACCTCCCTAGGGACGCAATGTTGGGGACTGCTATTTTTATACTTGTTTAAGCTTATTTAAGCTTATTCGCAAGCGTAAGGGCATAAATATTGTATTTTAAGCAGCGGTGTAGCTAAGTAACCAAGGGCCCTGGAGCAAATAAAAAAATGGGGCCCCACTACTATCTAAACTGGTTACGTTTTAATAACAATAGTTCGATCGAGATTTTCTGGTAAGGATTCGAGGGCCCTCTGAGCTTGAGGGCCCCGGGGCACTGCCCCGCCTAGTCCCTAGGTAGCTACGCCACTGATTTTAAGTTATACATATTATGAGAAGGGAAGATGTATCACTGAAAGATAGAATAAGGAATTGCGTGATAATGAATGAATACTTCCACGCTGGTCTGGGGGCAAAGGAAAAACATAGAATGTACCAGTTGCTCGTCCCGCGCATGGTAAAAGCCCATCGAGGGAACGGGCGGAAATTATAGGAATCATGTTAAAGGCGATGCGGCTAGCAACCGATCACTAGTCTGATTCCATTTTTGTCACCTATACGCCCACAATCTTGCTCATCGTGGCATAGGTCTTGCCACCTTACGCTCTGTCTACCCCGTAAGGTCAGAGTCGGCGCATAGGTGGAAGTGGACAGGGGAATCAAAAAAGTGATGGGTTGCTAGCCGCATCGCCTAAAACATAATTCCTAAGATTTTCGCCGATTCTCTCGATGGGCTTTCAAGCACTCGAAAACCAAATTGAAAGAGTTTTAACCAAAATACGAACCTGTGCCGTGCTGCTCCTATTGGATTCAGCAATTTGGCTGCCGCTTACAAAATGCGACATAGATACATACACATAACGTCTTTATCCCTTACGGGGTAGACAGAGCCTAAGGTGGCAAGACCTAGGCCACCATTAGCAAGATTGTGGGCGTATAGATGGCAAAAAATGGAATCAAAATAATGATGGGTTGCTAGCCGCATTGCCTATAATAATATATCGCCGATATAATCATGATTCCTAAGATTTTCGCCCATTCTCTCGATAGGCTTTTACCATCTGCGCGGGAAGAGAAGCAGCTGATACATTCTATGTTTTTTCTTTACTGGTCTTGCCACGTAAGGGATAAAGACGTGATTTGTGTGTATGTGAATATAACTATCAATAGTTCTTCAGGACAAAGTCGCAGGCTGAAGCTAGTATGATTATATCTGAAGACGTTAACCGACTAAATCAGGTTCCAGTTAATATAACCCGGTTAGCTAATGCAATAACCGTGCGGGTTACCAGTATTATGTTACAGAGAAATCGTATTCTGCTTCGGATTATTAAATTTGGAGGTCGCGTTTGGGGCAACATATCAATGTATTATTATTACATACATTATTACATACACACAAATCACGTCTTCATCCCTTACGGGGTAGACAGAGCCTAAGGTGGCAAGACCTATTAGCAAGATTGTGGGCGTATAGGGGCATTTTAAATTTTTTTATTATTACATACATACATACATACAACTTTTTCGTGTCAGTTTTGTGACGCCCCATATAAATCGTATGAAAATAGTGTCACAAAACTGACAAAAAACCAATGGACACTTTTTGTTTTTACAAAAATAAATAGTGCTAATAATTCTGATTCAGAAAATCCCAAAATGTCATCATTTTGGACAAAAAAGTCAAGGGTACATGTTTTTTGAAAATGCCCATAGATGGCAAAAAATGGAATCAAAATAGTGATGGGTTGCTATCCGCTTCGGCTATTCCCTCGATGGGCTTTCACTATGCGCGGCAAGAGAAGCAACTGGTAAATTCTATGTTTTTCTTTGCTAAGACCAGCGTGGAAGGAATTAAAAAGTCTTGAAAAATATTTCCCGGGATGATCATTCAAACTAAACTACTGAAATATTTCTAGAACGATCTTAGGAAATCCGTGTTTGTACAGTTTTTTTCCCAGTCGGAACCATTTACCTTTCATCAAATATCCTTTTGCAATATATTTCTTTCAATGAACGTTTAGCTCAACATGACTAAAGCGTTGGTGCGACGTACAGTCAGCACCGATAAGAATTATGTGTGTAAATAAAAAAAATCTCTCAGTACTTTTCCAGAATACTTCAGGTTAGGATTGGTTTGAATGGCCCCTACAAAAATTATGAATAAATAAATAATAAATATCATGGGACAAATTGCACCAATTGACCCAGTCCCAAACTAAGCAAAGCTTTTACTATGGGTACCAGGCAACGGATAAACATACTTATATAATGTAGATAAATACATACCACATCCCTGACTCGGGCACAAACATTCGTATTCATTATACAAGTGTCTGCCACTACCTACGTATTCGAACCCAGGACTTCTAGCTTCATAATCAGGGTCACTAACTACTAGGCTATCCGGTCGCCTAATTTAGTCTAGATTTAATTTAAATTTTTGATTAAAAACAGTTTCACTCTTGGTTCGCTTTGAACTTTGATTAACGTATGAAAGCATTATTAACGCAAGAAAACCGGCTTTCTAATGAAAAAAACCGCATCTAAATCAGTCCACCCGCCTTAAAGCTACAATGCCACAAACAATACAAACACAGACATTGACGTTAAAATTATAACGCCCCTCTTTTGCGTCTGGGAAAAAAAATGGCAAACGCTATGCAAAGAGAGAATCACTAGGTTTTTTCTTCTAGTAATTGTGCTTTCGTGTCTCATTTCGCTGCTGTCTGTACGCCAAAATTTGACGCGACTGATTTCCGCCATTTTGTACGCAGCATTGAAATGAGTCGGTTCGTTTGAGTGATCGCGTTCTGTATGAAGCGACGCGGGAACAAAATCGATGCTCAATTGGACTCAAACAGGCGTGGGACTCATTTTGTTGGAGTTGTTTCTTCCATGGTATGGGAGCAAGAAAAAACATAGAATGTACCAGTTGCTTCTCTTCCCGCGCAGATAAAAGCCCATTGAATGGGCGAAAATTACAGGAATCCTGTTATAGGCGATGCGGCTAGCAACCCCATCACTATTTTAGTTCTACGAGGACGAAGTCACGGGGAAAAGGCAATATAACATATACATCACATCTTTGTCCCTGACGGGTAGGCAGAGCCTAAGGTAACAAGACCTAAAGGCCACGTTTAGCTTTTGGGCGTATAGGTGGAAAGGGAATCAAAATAGTGATAGATTCTCGCTCATTCCCTCGATGGGCTTTTACCATCTGCGCGGGAAGAGAAAACTCTATAAATAATTTATAATAATAAATAGGTACCTAAATATTGTACAAACTGTTGAAACTAATAAAAATCATGTTAGCACAATTGTACACGGTTTTATACAATAAACTTTTTTTATTTCTTACTAGTTGACCCGGCGAACTTTGTTCCGCCTTAAATTTGAAAAATTCCTTTGTAAGTGCATTTTTATACTAATCAAGGAATAATGTGTAGGCATGCTAAATATAATGTCTGTAGCTTTATTAGTACAACATTTCGGAATTTTCCAATCCCGTGGGAAAATCGGGATAAAATCCTGTCCGTCTCCTGGTCCTAAGCTACCTCCCTACCAATTTTCAGTCAAATCGGTTCAGCCGTTCTCGAGTTATAAGCAGTGTAACTAACAGGACTTTCTTTTATATATTAGAGATAGATATCTTAGAAACAACTGGTACGTTCTATGTTTGTTTGCCAGTATCTAAATAATTGTAAAGCAGACAACGTGGTTAAGGATCCAAATAATTTATTTTCACTTGTATGAGTCACTAATTGAAAAGTCTATTGTCTACAAAATCCACAAAACTGACAATAGTTCGTATAACCACGTGTTTTATTCACGTCCCGTTCTAACAATATGAAGTAACAAAGGACTACACAATACGTACATTCGGCGTGAATTATTTAAATAGGGTTGGTGTGTTAAAAATTGTCCTCATACATCAAATAGGCTGGAACCCTTTTGTACGCGACTGTACGGTAGGGATGGGATACGGTGTTATCGATGATAATCGAGTATTCATCATCACTACATAGTATAAAATAAAGTCGCTTTCTCTGTTCCTGTGTCCCTATATCCCTATGTATGCTTATATCTTCAAAACCACACAACGGATTTTGATGCGGTTTTTTTAATAGATAGAGTGATTCAAGAGAAAGGTTTATATGTATAATACATGCATAATATACCGTGCGAAGCCGGGGCGGGTCGCTAGTAAATAATAAAAAGCTATCTAAAACACATTACACACGTTTTCGATAAGAGATTTTTTTAAACAACATGGAAGTCATGGAACTTGTTTCTTTGTCTAGTAAGAGATCGCTAATAAGCGATAAACCGCCGTGTCTACTTTGTTCTCTGTTTTTGTACCTATTGTTTTATACTGATTTCTGGTGTTCAATAAAGATGTAAGTCAAATGAGCTAGCAATGTCTGATTAAATCGCTTATGCTTTGCTGGTCACAACACAAGGCGCGGATTTTATCGTCACTTCATCGATAGCCAAATATATCGACACCGCCCATCCCTATATCAATTTATCTCGTTTTACAAGTACGAGGCTTTTACAGTGAATGTGTTTCTTCATACATCTGCGACTTATATTACTTTAAGAGCAATGTAATGTAACGGTATTAATTTACGAGGCTCCAAATGGCGGTTTTTGGTTAAATTTAGGGGTAATAAAATAATGAAGGCTTTAGCAGGTGGGAAAATTAAAAATTTGGTCGAAGATGGCTTTTTGTAATGCCAAGGCTTTGCTTTAATTTTGTAGGTACATCGGTAAAATGATTCGAAGCTATTTTTTTGCTGACTGTACAATTACAAGTAAAAGTTTATGGATTATGTAGTTTATTTTATCTGTGTATCGTTTCGTGAGTCAAAGACGGTTCTGGTTGAAAATCAGTGCTGCAGTCTAACACCTCAGCGTAATGCTGAGCCAGCGACCGTTTCACTTTTGCGAAGACACACAACGCTGATCATTTCAAGTCTGTATTTTTTTCTTATTTTTTTTTCTATAAAATTGTGAATATTCTCTTATATTTGTGTGTCTTGCAAAAAAGAATAAATGTCATCTTTCTTTCTTACATTCATAATTATGACATCGTGTATCATTATTTTATTTAGGAACATTGATTTGTCACTTCCTATCTGTCTCAGTGCAAATAATACATGCAATAAATAAGGTATATTCATTTTGTTTTTTCTTGACCCTTACCATAATATCGTGAAGCTATAATCATTTAGATACGAATATAATAGCAAATAATAAAGTTAAATAAAATAAAACAACCTACACACAACAATACAGACACACCCTAATACATATAAAAATACGATAAACTACATAAATATACACACACAAAACATACTAAGTCCTAAGAAGATTCATCAAGCCAATATTTATTCAGGCGATTAACACGTTAAGTACTATACGTCTCAAAAATAAGCGATCGCGTAGTTTGCGTCGGTGCGGGAGCGATTAACCTCTACCTGTCCCAACTTGCGGGAGCCATAAAAACCACAAATTTTAAAACCTGAAAGAGACAAATATATGTTTGGGCATCATTTGTCAAGTAGTACTTGAAAATACTGTTTTAAAAGTACGAATCATTTTTAATACTAACGCACTGCATCGTAATAATTTCACTTCAGTGCTATACGTATCAACTTTTATGGTTTTACTTCAGTGCTATACGTATTAGTTATAATACGTACCGCCATTTTGTTTTGGCGAATAGAAAATAGTGCAGTCGACTGTCGATAGTAATTATTTATTGAAAAGAACAAAAAGTTATAATTACAATACTAAACGGGACTTATCACGCAATTTATATTTATATTTACCTCGACGTTGCGGCCACATTGCAGCAACCGTATTTACAACCGTAGTTAACTCGTGACCACGGTTGCTGCAATGTGGCCGAAACGTCGAGGTAATTATAAATATAAATTGTGTGATAAGTCCCGTTTAGTATTGTAATTATAACTTTTTTTGTTCTTTTCAATAAATAATTAGGTACTATCGATAGTCGATATATATTTGTTTAATTTCACTTCCCTATTCATTTATCGATAAAAAATAAATAGGTGCGGTACGAATCAATTTTAACTCGTAAAATTGGCAAATGTAGATACTCCTGTGCTATACGAATCAAATTCAATACATAACTTTGATACCTATTAACTCAGAAACTATGCTTAAGACCCTTGTGCTATGAGAATAGGGTGTAGTTTGGTTTAAGAACATTCCATTTTAGCGATAAACACCTATGAATATAAGTTCTCGAAAAAAATACCGACCCGTGAAGGTAGGTCTAGTTACGTATTGAAAGTGATCCGTAACGTAGGAATGGCTAGTCAGTAATGAGTCAAATTTGATACGTATCGCATTTGTGGATAGTTTTTAATATTCAGAGCCGCATTGAACGTGTTAAGCGGTTAGTTGCAACGCTAACCAGTTTCCAAAGAGACATTTTGCGGGTGGTAGGGCCTTGTGCAAGGTCCGTCCGGATCGCTACCACCATCTTACTCGCTAATCCTGCCGCTAAGTAGCAGTGCTTGCACTGCTGTGTTCCGGTGTGGAGAGTAAGACAGCCGGGGAAATTACGGGCACAAGAGGCATTGCATCTTAGTCCTCTAGGTTGGCAACGCATCTGCAATCCCTCCGGGGTTGCGGGTGTCTATGGGCAGTGGTGATCACTTACCATCAGGTGACCCACTTGCTCGTTTGCCTTCCTATTCATATAAAAAAAAGACATTATTTAGTTCGCTAGCTCACTAAATAAATTCAAAATTTACCTGTGCA
Source organism: Pandemis cinnamomeana (assembly GCA_932294345.1). Taxonomy (NCBI): domain Eukaryota; kingdom Metazoa; phylum Arthropoda; class Insecta; order Lepidoptera; family Tortricidae; genus Pandemis; species Pandemis cinnamomeana. The sequence goes on along the minus strand of OW028724.1, from coordinate 1,560,929 downwards.
TTTATGATTTAAAACTAACTAGTACCGTACCAATTAAGAACAGACGTACAGTGCACTAATTTTGTTAATATATCCTGGAAATAATATGATTTTGTCAGAATGCATGTTTGGACAGAGCCCTAAGTATAAGAATATTAGCGGTAGAGACATGAGAAATAACTATGTTTGTTCGCATGACTGACCCTTACGGGGTAGACAGAGCCCAAGGTAACAAGCTGCAGGCCACGTTCAGCATGATTGTGGGCGTGGGTGGAAAGGGGAATCAAAATAGTGATTGGTTGCTAGCCGCATCGCCTATAACATGATTGCTAAGCTCTACAGCTAAATGTATAATTAATTATCATAATTTTATTATTGAAATGGTGGGTAGTTTAATATATGATTGACATTCTTGCACTAGACTATTGCATACGCCTTTTGTTGTTAGTCTTCTTCTTCTACTTTTTTAATATGGCCCCATCGATTGATGCGATGATTTCGCCAATGTCAAAGTAATAAATACAGTATTCAAAAATCTTGTGACAAAAAATGTCGGCAACGTTGTGCGATAGAACACGGTCAAAAGACCCCTACCCCCTCTGTCGGTCTCTCAGCCAACGGATAACGATATCCCTCAGAATCTGCCAGGAAATCATTAACCGATGCCCAGGGTGCATCGGACCAACACTGCTCTTCCCCTCGGACGGATCCAAAAACGAACCGCAGCTCTTGTTTTTAGTCGTTAATGGGATCTGGATTTCCCATTGACAGCCTTATGACTTATCATTTGCTCAAATTAAATCCGAACTTAAGGGTAAAATAATTACAATAACACAACATGACAGTTCTTCGGTTTTGTTCTTAGTTGATGGCTCAATTGGCTGGATTTATGTATGTATGTATGCTTTAAAATAGCTCCGCTTATCGCCCCGCTGGCCGCTTGTGCCATATCCCACAAGAAACTTAAACTAATACATTAAATTTGTACTAAACTAATTAACTACACATTCCGTGCACTCTGTTTTAAAAACAGGGTTCAAATTAAATTCACTTTTGTTGCGTATTTTCTAAAATATAAATTCGTTTGCTTCAAGAGCTGGAACAAGCCATTCTTTTTAGTCTTCCTGGTTTTAATTAAACATGCTTGTGTTAAGTTTCGCGTTGTTAGACTTCTGTACGTTTCTTGCTCGCTAATTAGTTTTTTTTTCACTTCTCATACTCTTAATATATTATTTTAGACTCTGCATATCGTGACTAAGGCTCCTTTTACATCTCTACGGATTAAAGTTTTTTTTTAAATTTACTTTGGAAACTCCTAAACAGCCAGTCATGACGTTTGCGATAGTGTAAGTATAGACAAATTTTTGGGCGTGGAAATAACCTCAAAATGACAACTGTGCAATAAAAAATTAACGATTTAATTTCGTGAAACACGAATACGATTCATTACGAATATGCTACTGTTTAATTATAATGAAGGATGATTTTTTTTATTATTCATAGTCCAATTACTTTTAAAATAGTTTTCAAGTTTGAATCTGTTGCTCATTATTTTTATAATTTTGAAGTTTTTATTTTAATTGTAGTTATTTCTTAAACTTTAGTTACTATCAAATGAATCAAGAATTCTACTTGTTTATTTTTTGTATTTATTTTCACTTATACCCCTCAGAAATTAAATTTCTAAACGACACGCGATTCTCGGCCATAGATTTACTTGTTCTAATTCGTTCGTTTAGAAATTTTATTTACTTAATTTTAACGCAAGTCTTTTTGCGTAGGTTTTTTTTTTAATTTTCAGCTCAGGTGACTTCACTACATAGTATAAAACAAAGGCGCTTTCTCTGTCTCTATGTCCGTATGTCCCTTTGTCCCTATGTATGCTTATATCTTCAAAACTACACAACTGATTTTGATGCGGTTTTTTAAATAGACAGAGTGATTCAAGAGGAAGGTTTTTATGTATAATTCTACGCAGACGAAGTCGCGGTCAGAAGCTAGTAGTATAAATAAAACAAAGTCGCTTTCTCTGACCCTATGTCCCTATATATGCTTATATCTTCAAAACTACACATCGAATTTTGATGCGGTTTCTTTTAATAGATAGAGTGATTCAAGAGGAAGGTTTCTATGTATAACTCTACGCAGACGAAGTCGCGGGCAGAAGCTAGTTATTTCATAAAAAAAGAAAGAAACAGTTATTATATTAGTAGGGAAGTACGGATGGATTCATTTTGTAAGTGCAACCAACCGAGATGCTTTAAAAACGATTCGCCGCACATTTTCTTTGTTCCAGAATCCAATTTAGCCCCGAACTTGTAGGACCGACGGCCGCAGTGAGGAATCAGTTTATTGTTTTAAGCAACCGGCCCTGTGCAATAAGTTGTTTTTAAATAAGAGAAGGCAACAATTTTCTGAAGTTAAACCATAAGCCAGCATTCATTAGTTAAACAAAAGAAATGTATAAAGAAATTTTCGTTTTTGTTTTGACGGTGCTTCTTGGCGTGTTAATAAAGCTGGGTATAGACGGGCGACTCATACCTAAGTTTTTTTAAGCGCGCCACTGATCTGTATTGAAATGATGACACTAAGGTAAAGAAAATGATGAGAGAATAGTATGCTTAGTAAATTTCTACATGTCAGTGAAAATTAGAACACATAGAAAAATCCGAAAAGTAAAGCTATGGCCGGGAATCGAACCCGAATTCTCGTCATTCCGTGATGCGTGCTATACCCCTACACCACCCATAGCAGGTGTGTAGCTAGTATACTGAGTGTAAGTTTTCACACAAAAAGGTCTCGGACGTATTCACGTAAACGTCAATTGCTTTGGAAAAATTGGGAGCGCCACTTGTGGATCGAGACGGCAATAAACTTCTTCGTAGTATTTGACATTTCAACGCAAACGCGTTCGAGACGTATTTTGCGAGCGAAAACGTACACTAAGCAAACACTTGTTACCGTTTCGATTCGCAATTAGCATGATTCCGTCTCTATTTATTACTACGAAACAGACAGAGACGTCATCATAGATAACTGGAATTTAACAGAGAGTGGTGAAAGGCACTAAGGTTTTTAATATGTTAATATAATAATAATAATATAATAATAATAATTCCGAAGCCTTTTTATTCCGAATTCGCTACAATTTCAGTAAGTACCTATGTTGTTCTAGTTTTTTTTTTATTATTATTAAATTGTCGCTTAATTCGGCGTGCCTCATAGCATAGGCCTGCTCCGTGTACTGGAGGGTTTGGGCTATAGTTCCCACGCGCGCCCAGTGCGGATTGGGAACTTAACACACACCATTGAATTTCTTCGCAGATGTGTGCAGGTTTCCTCACGATGTTTTCCTTCACCGAAAAGCTCATGGCAAATTTCAAATGTAATTTTCGCACATAAATTTGGAAAAACTCAGAGGTGCGCGCCCGGGATTTGAACCCACGACGCTCTGGTTGAGAGCCACTAGGCTACCACGGCTTAATATTGTTAATACGATATTACTTAAATATGTTAATATGATAACAATATTATTGTATCAAGAAACTACCATCTGCTGCTGTTTACAGATTCCGAACTAACTTTAAAACTTTGGGATGCCGCGATTATAATTCCGTTCACTTCAGAGATTTATTGATATCTGTTGCCGAGCGCCCTCACCGCTAACTTACTTTAGCAGTTTTGCAACATAACTTTATCATGGCCTTGAATAGTTGGCTTTATGTTTACAAATAAGGCGTAGTTTACTGGTTTGAACTGTCAAGTTGATCATAATAATCGTGGGTTCGATTTGAGCTAACATTTGAAATCAGAACTACATTGGGGTGCGAGTCGGGTTACCTCCACGTGTGGTCAAGAGCTGCGGTTCCTTTTTGGATCCGTCCGGGGGGAAGAGCAGTGCTTGATCCGGTGCACCCTGGGCTTCGGCTAATGATTTCCTGGCAGTTTCTTAGGGATATCATTGACCGTTGGCTAAGAGCCCAACAGGGGGGAGGGGGGTCTTTGACCATTACCGTACAACGTTGCCGACATTTTGTCACAAGATTTTTTAATCATATTTTCGTTACTTTGACATTGGCGAAGTTGTCGTCGCTATAACGACTTGAAACGCCACAAATAAGAAGAAGAAGAAGAACTACATAGCCCAAACACTATAATTATGAGAGAAAACCTGTGATTAGCAGTGGGACCGTGGGGAATTTGCGTAATTTGTCATTTTTGGGTCAATTTCTTAACAAAATACGAAAATATCGCAAAAGAGATGACAAAAGTGAAATTAAAAGTAATATCGGTCAAGAATTAAGGAGCTTTTATGACTTTCAACATGAAACTACCGTGAGACTCAATCATAATTACACATAAACCCACTCTCGCTCCACTTTCGTTCTTGGAAAAAGGACTACGAAATAGTCCGAAACATGTCGAGCATCATTCGACTTTTTATACGTGAGTTATCCGTTTATGTGTAATTATAGCTTTTATGACTGCAAAAACATGGATATAAGGTATATTTACCCTCAACTTTTTAACTGACTACATCAGAAGTAAAGTGTGGTAGGTGTTTAATAAAAAATAATAATAAAATTGTTCACTAAATTGGAGTAAAACACAACACACTGAGTAATTAGTGTAGATATTAATACATTAGTATTTTAGTATTAACACATGAGCATTAGTGTGGATGTAGTTAGACCGATAATAGCCTGTGTAATGGAAGTTAATGGAATGCGATAATTGGATGCGATTAAATATTAACTCCCGCGGATGATCTTCCATAAAAATCGCAACATGAATAGCCAGCCTTATAAGAAACAATTGTCTAAATTATAGATGTAACAAAGAAAACAATGGCTAGGAGTTGCGCGAGAAAATTTCTCGCATTTCAGATAAATAAAGGAAATAATTCGGTTCTAACATTAAATGTTAGAACCGAATTATTTCCTTTATTTATCTGAAATTGTAAAGAAAATACATACACATACACAAATCACGCCTTTATCCCTTACAGGGTAGATCGAGCCTAAGGTAGCACATTTAGCAAGATTGTGGGCGTATAGGTGGAATGAAAATAGTGATGGGTTGCTAGCCGCATCGCCTATAACATGATTCCTAAGATTTTCTTTCGCCCATTCCCTCGTCCATTTTTTATATAGACCCTTTTTAATCCGTTTTCGCTATAATTTCAGTACGTTGTGTAGTTTTTTTTGGATAAATTATCGCTTTATTCGGCGTGCCTCATGGCAAAGGCCTCCTCCATTAATTGGAGGGTTTGGGCTATAGTTCCCACGCGGGCCCAGTGCAGATTCGGAACTTCACACACACCATCACGATGTTTTCCTTCACCGAAAAGCTCACGGTAAAATTCAAATGTAATTAATATTTTCATTTTGTTTTGCTATATTACCTACTTACTAGCTTCTGCCCGCGACTTTGTCTGCGTAGAATTATACATAAAAACCTTTCTCTTGAATCACTCTATCTATTAAAAAAACCGCATCAAAATCCGTTGTGTAGTTTTGAAGATATATAAGCATACATAGGGACATAGGGACAGAGAAAGCGGCTTTATTTTATATTATAACTAGCTTCTGCCCGCGACTTCGTCTGCGTAGAATTATACGTAGGACCTTCCTCTTGAATCACTCTATCTATTAAAAAAAAACCGCATCAAAATTCGTTGTGTAGTCTTGAAGATATAAGCATACATAGGGACATAGGGACAGAGAAAGCGACTTTATTTTATACTATGTAGTGATACTCGTAGTGATATTAACTATTATGACAACGAGATTAATGAGAAGAGTCTCATTCAATTAAACACTGCATTTCTTACAGAGGATACTTAAAAACACAATTCGCCAAGTAAAAGCTAGTTCAATGGGACAAAACTTGGCTGACACCTCCAATCTGCGTCTCGCTCACTCACCCGTAATTAGGCGAGACGCAGCACTCACCTGCGATCCTTTTAGGGGACCATTCGCTCCATACTTGAACAAGTCTAAAGAAGTTATAATTTCTCCTTCTTTCCTTAATTCCAATTGTTCAGTGAGACACAAGAATACACTGTGAAAGACTCTTCTTACAAGTTACAAGCTTCACATTATCTTGCAATGTATATATGTAACTATGTTTGAAAGCAAAAAAAAAACATGGAATGTACCAGTTGCTTCTCTTCCCGCGCAGATGGTAAAATGCCATCGAGGGAATGGGCGAAAACCACAGGAATCATGTATGTCACAGGCGATGCGGCTAGCAACCCATCACTATTTTGATTCCCCTTTCCACCTATACGTCTACAGTCATGCTAAACGTGGCCTTTAGGTCTTGTTACCTCAGGCTCTGTCTACTCCGTAAGGGATAAAGACGTGATTTGTGTATGTATGTAAAAAGAAAAGAAAGAAAGAAGACATTTATTCCTTTTTGCAAGACACACAAATATATACACAATTTTATAGAAAATAAACAAGGTAAAACAAAAAAAACATACGAAATAAAAAATAGATCATCAGCGTTGCGTTGTGTGCGTTGTGTGATGTATGTGTTTGTCCGGGTGGAATCTTGCGACTCAATTTTGAAGCAGACATCTTTTTTTATATGAATAGGAAGGCAAACGAGCAAGTGGGTCACCTGATGGTAAGCGATCACCGCTGCCCATAGACACCCGCACCCCGGAGGGATTGCATCTTAAACCGATTGAGCTGAAATTTTGCATACTTCGCACCCTTCGTGGAAGAAAGACGTAAGTCCCATTGTAAGTCAATAGGACTTACGTCTTTCTTCCACGAAGGGTGCGACTTGTGGAAGTCGGATAAGAATACAATAATCTGGTAGCAGAATTCAGGTGGCCCGGTTAGGTTAGGGAGCAATTCCACGGTTGGTCCGATTGACTTGAAATTTGGTTCACAGTAGGACGCATGGCAAGTAGGTACCAGTGGCGTGGCGTCCATAGAAGTCGAGTCCCACCGGCTTGCCTATTTTAAGGCATTATAGACCGACCGCTTATATGAGTCCCGGGGCGTGGAGGACGACAAAGGGGACCGGGAGCGGTGCGGGCGGGTAGTTTCCGATCTTATCTGTAACTCCTTTTATGTTTTTTCTTTTATCCGTTTGTGTAAGTATAATTGAGTCTCACGGTAGTTCCATGGTGAAAATGAGAAATATTTTCGGACTTCCGATAATAGGATTCAAAAATTACACACATAAATCAAATTTCTAAATGTCTGTGAAAATTAGAACACATGGGAAAATCCGAAAAGTAAAGCTATGGCCGGGAATCGAACCCGGATCCTCGTCATTCCGTGACGCGTGCTATACCCCTACACCACCCATAGCAGGCGGGTAGTCTCCCAATTTTTCTACCTGTTACTAACTGTCACGTGACCTTTGTTACTATGCGAATTTTTCACAAATCACACATAAATGACGGCTTTGTCCCTTACGGGGTAGACACGATCACCCGTTCATTTCAGTTTTCGATAGTTCATCGAAACAAAGCTTGCCAGCTTCAATCTTCATCTCGCTCGCTCACAGGTAATTAGGTGAGACGCAGCACCTGCGACTCTGTAATGTCGTTGCGACCCTTTTAGGGGACAATGAGTGATATCGCTTTGGATTAACGGAAAGAAGAAATTTCATTGGGCTGGATAGCCTAGTTAGTGGGTTCTAATCCCGCTAGTACTTTTTTTTTAATTTTCTTCCTTTGACAAAATAATAATAATAACATCTTGGGTCAATTGACACCAATTGACCTAGCCCCAAACTAAGCAAAGCTTGCAATATGGGCACTAGACATAACATACTTATATAGATAAATACATACTTAAATACATATTAAACATCCAAGACTCGAGAACAAACATTCGTATTTTTCATACAAATATCTGTCCCTACCGGGGATCGAACCCGGAACCTCAAGCTTCATAGTCAAGTTCTCTAACCACTGGGCCATCCGGTCGACATTGGAAATACCTCCGTCTAATTTATTTGAAGGCGTTTTGCACCTCTACTGAATTTAAATAAGGTTTTATTAAAGACTCTCACATTTGTAATATTAAAGGGTCTTCCGTGCTAGTCTGAAGCAAAGAAAAAACAGAATATACCCAGTTGCTTCTCTTCCCGCGCTGACGGCAAACGCCCATCGAGGCAATGGGCGGAAATCTTAGGAATCATGTTATAGGCGATGCGTCTAGCAACCCCATCACTATTTTGATTCCCCTTTCCACCTATACGCCCATAGTTACGCTAAACATGGCCTTTATTTCATGTTTAGGTCTACCCTGTAAAGGATAAAGACATGGTTTATGTATGTACTAGCTTCTACCCGCGACTTCGTCTGCGTAGAGTGTTACATAATAATCCTTCTAGAATCACTATCTATTTAAAAAGAAACGCATCAAAATCCGTTGCGTAGTTAAAGATCTAAGCATACATAGGGACAGAAAGCGGAAAGAAAGAAAGAAAAAGAGAAAAGAAAGAAGACATTGATTCCTTTTTGCAAGACACACAAATATAAGATAATATACACAATTTTATAGAAAATAAACAAGGTAAAACAAAAAAAAACATAGACATGAAAAATAGATCATCAGCGTTGTGTGTCTTCGCAAAAGTGAAACGGTCGCTGGCTCAGCATTACGCTGAGGTGTTAGACACCTGCAGCACTTTGTATTTGTTTTATACTATGTAGTGATATACAACAGAGAGCCCAGAAGCAAGTCCTAAGATACGACAGAGAAAAGAATACTAACGCGTATAAATGACTACATTCATAGAAGCGAGACAGTATGGCCACATTACCCCTTTTTGCATCCGAAAGGCTTACACAAACTGTTTCAAAATGACATTCCCAATTTAACATTCAGAGACAGATTCGTCACAATCAGGGGGCACTTGGGGCCACTAAAAAGGGTACATGGGGTCACACTTAACCGAGTGTTTCGAAAATTTTCACGTAATAACTCCTTTTTGCCTCTCTTTGCCGTCTGGCCGCAGAGCTGGGGAGACTAGAAGTGGCTAGAGCTTATACTTACTTAGCTTAAATGCGAAGGTAACTCTGTCTGTCTGTCTGTCTGTTACCTTTTCACGCTTAAACCGCTGGGCCGATTTAGTTGAAATTTGGTATAAAGATAGTTTGAGTCCCGGGAAAGGACATAGGAAAGTTTTCATCCCGGAAAATTGCATAGTTCCCGCGGGATAGCGATGAGCGAATTCTGCGCAGACGAAGAACTTCTTCGTTAAGAAGTATGGAAGGTGTATTCCTGAAAGATAGAATAAGAAATAGTGTGATAAGGGATCGTGCTGGTGTGAAAGAAGATATAGTGACTAGGATAGAAAAATGTATGCTTAGTTGGGTTGGTCACGTAGAGCGGATGGATGAAAGTAGACTAACTAAACAGATTTATCCGGCGAGTGTGAATGGTTGCGTTGGGAGGGGAAGGCCTAGACGGACGTTCCAAGACCAATTAGGAGACGTTTTGGAAAAAGGTCAGGTCAGGGGTAACAGAAACCGACGAGCATGGGAGAGATTAAGCATGGATGAAGCGAAAGAGGTATGTCAGGATCGTAGCAAGTGGGACACAGTAGTCTCTGCCTACCCCTGCGGGAAAGAGGTGTGACGGTATGTATGTATGTATGTATAAGCTCCTATAAGATCGTAAAATTAATACTTTATCTTATTTAAAATAATGTTATGTTATAAAATCGAATTTAAACCACAGGTTCTTGTTTAAAAAATCATGTTTTATTAATTAAACAATAAACATGTCTTAAACACTTTTGTAACATTTTAGCGGCAAATAAGGGATAAAGACGTGATTTATGTATGTATGTATGTACCTATTGAAATATTTAAATTTTTTAAAGGAAGAAATCGTGAAATTCAGAGAATGTAGTTTGCAGGATGAACTAGTCATTATTAGCCTCGTTAACTACCACGGAACCCTGGCGTGTGAGCCAGACTGTCACTTGACTGGTTGTTTGGTGACACATCCAGCAAGCACAGTGTATCCATGTCACAGTAGATACACTCAAAACGATGGAGCAAAAGGGTTCGGGCAAAAACAGCAAGAATGAATACGAATGTGCTGCTGTTTGTCACGCATGACGGTTGCGCTGTGGCCAGAACTGAGCGGAGCGGGGAGCTGTCAAAGAATTACCATTGCCTAGACTGGCTGTAGCATGAGCAACGCTATCATATGAGCTCTGGGGCCTTAAAATTATGTTTTTGCACCTCTCGCACTCTCTTGTAATGATCGAAAATATGCTTTTATAATAATAAATATCTTGGGACAAACTACACCAATTGACACAGCCCCAAACTAAGCTAAGCTTGTACTATGGGTACCAGGCAACGGATAAACACACTTGTATGATGTAGATAAATACATACATACTTAAATACATAGGTACAACATCCATGACTCGGGGACAAACATTCGTATTCATCATACACCTGTCTGCCCCTACCGGGATTCGAACCCAGGACCTCTAGCTTCATAGTCAAGGTCACTAACCACTAGGCTATCCGGTCATCTATCTAACATTAACGATGTCTAACATTATCACAAAGTACGTTTGCCTATTGTCTACTTTGTTCTTTGTTTCTGTATTGTTTTTGTACTGATTTGTGGTGTTCAATAAAGAGTATTTGTATTGTATTGTCTGTATTAATCCCTCAGCGATAATCACGGGCGCGTTATGTAGTTTCGAAGCACTCGCTCCGCTCCCCGCCGCTTGTAAGACGTGGCCTTATCCAAAATGGCTCTTTGGGTAGGACCTTGACTACTCTAAGGACTATTCCTAGAATATTCGAGAGTTTTATTCGATACACGGCGCAAACACACTTTAGTAAGGCGCTTTTATTCCGTTACTGTCAGTAAAATAACTGGCAACCCCGTTGTAACGAATCCCGGGGAAGGTAAAGGATCCTAAATGGCTTTGTAAGTTTGTCTGTATTTAAGACTAAACTTGTTAGTGTCAATTAATTGGATTTTAAGTTATTTTATGGTTGTAGTGATCACGATTTTATCCCTTACGGGGTAGACAGAGCCTAACTTAACAAGATCTAAAGGTCATCGAGGGAATGGACGGAAATAGGAATCATGTTATAGGCGATGCGGCTAGCAACCCATCATTTTGATTCCCCTTTCCACCTATACTGTAGGTCTTGTTACTTATTAAGGCTCTGCCTACCTCGTGAGGGATAAAGACGTGATTTATGTTCGTATGTAAAGGTCAAGTTTAGCATGATTGTGGGTGTATAGGTGGAAAGGGGAATCGTCGCATATAATATGACTTCTACGATTTTTGCCAATTCCCTCGATGGGCTTTTACCATGTGCGCGGGTAGAGAAGCAACTGGTATATTCTATGTTTTTTCTTTGCTCCCAGACCAGCATGGAGAAAATATAGCTTGAAAATGTAATTATATCATACTAGCGACCCGCCCCGGCTACGCACGGTATATTGCATATATTATACATATAAACCTTCCTCTTGAATCACTCTATCTATTAAAAAAGCGCATCAAAATCCGTTGTGTTGTTTTGAACATATAAGCATACATAGGGACATAGGGACACAGGGACAGAGAAAGCGACTTTATTTTATACTATGTAGTGATGATTACGTATTTGAATACGTAATGTTTTTCAGCTTCGTTATATTTTGACATTCTCCGGTTGTAGTTGGTACAGGGTTGCCACCTTTAGGGGAAAAAAAATCGGGACAAATCGAGCATCCACCAGAGACGTTCGGAGTCTAAGGAAAATGAAACTTTATTTTGTGTTTTTATTACTTTTTTTATTATTTTTTATTGCATAACTAATACAAAAATGACGTAGAATTATTAAACGAGCCTCTTTTAATGAATTGATTGAGCCTATCGCATATTGTCAAAAATCGGGACAAAATCGATAGGTAGCCGGGACGCGGGACAATGTCTTCGAAATCGGGACGGTCCCGACAAAATCGGGACGGGTGGCAACTCTGAGTTGGTAGTAAATATTTAATTTTGTTTAAACTGTTCAGTCACGGTTTCAGGCGTCTTTCTCACCTCGCTCCGCTGCCGGCCTTATTTTCTCTAATTAAGCATTCTGTATGAAATGCTAATGCTACTAACTACCTATCAAAGCAATTAGTTTGCAGCCCAAGTTAGCAGATCAAGCGGTTTTGTGCAATCGCAGAAAATATCTAATTTATCGAAAAAAAATCCTACTAATATTATAAACGCGAAAGTTTGCAAGTATGTTTGTTACTCTTTCACGCCAGAACGGCTGGACAGATCTGAATAAAATTTGGAACATAGATAGATTATAGTCTGGAATAACACATAGGTTTTTTATCCCAGAAAATTGCGTTATTTCTGCGAGATAGCGATAAACGAATTCTATGCAGACGAATTTGCGGGCAACAGCTAGTTGGAAATAAATCATTATTGCTTTTGGTACCATTAAAACTAACTTTTTAGACTTAGTGGTTTTCGTTGTACAACGATCATCAAGAACTAGCAATTTACGTACCATTTACTTGTACAAATGTAAGTAATTTGTTCGAAATGTCATTTTAATTACATTTTTATCCATCTTACTTGTGTTTTTTCCTCCTGCGAGCAATGTTGACCACTGAGCCATGGCCCTTTTGTGCTGTAGCGCACACAAACAAAGATAATGTTCTAGTTTTAAGTTTTGGCTTGATATGTTTATATTTTATGTAATCTTGATTGTGTGTCCGCGACTCGGCAAACGTAGTGTAGGACGCCCTCCGGCCAGGTGGGATGACGATCTGCGAAAGACTGCAGGCAGATGCTGGATGCGTCAAGCTGAAGACAGGGCGCTATGGCGCTCATTAGGGGAGGGCCTATGTCCAGCAGTGGACTAATATAGGCTGATGATGATGATGATGATGATTGTGTGTAGGCAGTACCAAATAAAAGTTTTATCTATCTATCTACTTATGTGTGTCAAATTTCAAGCTTCAATCTCGTCTAATCGCAAGTGAAAATGTAGTCTAAGATGAAGCAGTCAAATCGAAACATTCAGGAAACAAACGCAAGCAGGTTCAACGTGAATGTCTTTACTCATGTCGCTTCCGCCTCCGCTGCCGCGCCCGCCTGTCCCGGGCACCACATAATTGCGCATGTTCCTGTTAGGTTCACAAATTTGCATACTGCGCTGTTTATGCAGTTCTAATAATCGGGCGCACTCTGCAGTCAGATTTCCTGGCAGGACTATCCTAATTGGTCCGATATAAGATTGGGCGTACTAAATTGTCTGTATGTATAACTCATTATCACTACATAGTATAAAACAAAGTCGCTTTCTCTGTCCCTACGTCCCTATGTATGCTTATATCTTCAAAACTACACAACGGATTTTGATGCAGTTTTTTTAATAGATAGAGTGATTCAAGAGGAAGGTTTTTATGTATAATTCTACGCAGACGAAGTCGCGGGCAGAAGCTAGTTGTACATAAAACACACGAAAAAGATGAATACATGACAACGCAAAAGCACAAAAGCGAACTTATCCCTTAAAAGGATCTCTTCCAGCTAACCTTCGCCTTCGCCTTTGTACATCTGTTTTTCTCATTACCTGTTTGTAAAATTGAATGTGTTTTTTGTACAATTTATAAAAAGTTATACATTCAAAGGCTACCCCCAACGCTTCCACTGCTCCCGGTCTGCTGCGGGGATAAAAAATACATACATACACATATACAATTCACGTCTATATCCCTTACAGCCAAGGGTAGACAGAGCCTGAGGTAACAAGACCTAAAGGCCACGCTTAGCATGGTTGTAGGCGTATAGGTGGAAAAAGGAATCAAAATAGTGATGGGTTGCTAGCCGCATCGCTTATTACTTGATTTCTATGATTTTCGCCCATTCCCTCAATGGGTTTTTACCATCCGCAAAAAATAAGTTAAAAAATATCGCGTCCTTCGAGACTAATGCTACAGTATTGATAAGGTATTTTCATTCAATATTATTTTATTATTAAATAAACACGTTCGCTTATTTATTAAATAAACAATGACATAATGAAACCATTATGTATACGAGGCGTAATACACATGTTTACGTTACACTACGTTGAGTAAACAGCAAACATAAAAATAAACAAAAATCAGCTATATTAGTTGAGTAAAATAACACAGTCACTCACAGTGTTGTGAAATATTGCGATATACAGTGGTGTGAGGTTTATTTGGAGAGAGCCATTTCAATACCTAGATTAGAAGTACGTATTGCTTTGTATTTGCTTTTTTCAAGAAACGTTGATCTGACGACCGGATAGCCTAGTGGTTAGTGACTATGAAGCTAGAGGTCCTGGGTTCGAATCCCGGTAGGGGCAGACAGTATAATGAATACGAATGTTTGTGCCCGAGTCATGGATGTTGTATGCATTTAAGTATGTATTTATCTACATTATATAAGTATGTTTATCCGTTGCCTGGTATCCATAGTACAAGCTTTGCTAAGTTTGGGGCTGGGTCAATTGGTGTAATTTGTCCCAAGACATTAAAAAAAAAAAAAAAAAAATTGACACCGTGATGCACGCGTTAGCGTGGAGTTTATGAAGAAATCAGCCGGAAAACGGGTAACCGTTTCTCCATATTAACGCATTCTCCTGTTTCCTCCCTGGATAATCAAAGACCAACAGTTTTCACCTACCTCTGCCATTTCTAATAGACTTAAATACACTACATGCTTTGTACAGTCAAGTGTAATAATTATGTATCTCTAGACAAAGTTTCAAAAATAAGTACCATACGCTCTTACGCCAGCGTAATAAGGTCGTCGGACATATTTTTGAGAAGTTTCTATCGATACTTATTTTTGCACTTGACCGTACGCGTTGCTGTTTTTTATTTCGTGGTACATAAAATCATGAATATAGTCGAACGTTTAATTTTCATGTTCAATTCGAAGTCATAAATTTTTATTACTTTCCGTGGATACAAATAATTGTTTTGTTTGATTGGTTTACCATAACGCAGAGCCCGTATGTTTTCTGCAATTTGTTGGCGGAATTTTCCTGTATATTTATATTAGTCACTTAATTTAATTAAGTCACGTCTTAGTAATGTACAAAAATATTTACCTTGTCACTCCGATATTCACGTGCAAGATAACCAAGCCTGTGTGAAATATATATGTTTTTCATGCAATCCTCCCTCCAGTACCTACTGCCACATAAAACACATATAAAACCCACAAACTATATTATTCCATTCACCACACAAACACTGACGCGTTTCGATCCCTCTACGGGTTTGCATGTGTAACAGTTGTGCTCATTAAACTTTGATAACGATCAACTCGACACTTTAGCGGTTTTTTAGCGGTTTTTTAAACTGCACTGCATAGAATTAAAATTAACCATCCGAAACGCGAGCCTTATATTCCTTCAATCTAGAATTCAGATAGCCCACTACCTCAAACTGGAACAGACCCTGAGCTGCCGACGCTAAGGTCTAAATTCAAATGCCGGAATCCAGTTTCTCCATTACTGCTAAGTGCATAGACGTTTTTCCAACCACTAGCATGCGCTAAGGAGTTATCCTTCAGCGTATTAAGGATACGTTACACTGTGCGAGCTACTGGCCCGACAGTAGACAGTTATAGCACAGCGGTCCTGCAAGTCTTAAACTAGGCTGGGGGCCTCGGGCACACAAGAAGGGGCCCTTTTGGAAAGTAAAAAAAGCGAACTAAAATAACATTTTTTTACTAAGTATGACCATTTATTATAGAAATTGTCGGTCCTTCGGGCCCCCTGAGAATGGAGGCCCTGGGCACGGGCCCCGTGTGCTCTTCTGGTGAAGACTGGTCGGTAAATCTTATGATTGCAGTTAGCAAAATATTTTCATTAAAAAGTTGTATGATGATAAAGTAACATAGATATTTATTAATGGTTAAGTATCTGGAAACTACTTCGTTTGTGATGTTATTAGATTCTTTAAGTTTGAAATTACTTGCTTATTTCCAGATTGCTTTGTATCTATTGAATTAAAATAAGTTGAACGACTATAATTTAATTAAACTTAAACTCCAAAACAAGAGTAGAAATTAAATGCGGGCGCCACTTTCTACGCAAATACGGCGGTAATTTTCTGTAGAAATATTTGTAAAAGTCTTCTTGAATAAACTTCCTGAGAAATTTCAAATCAAGTTAATTCGGAAGTAAACCTGCAAAGCAAGTTATACTGGAGACTTAGTTACTCGCACACTGTTTCTTATGCAGCAAGTTAACATGCGAGTTACTAGTCATAATAAACGGCGTCTTGATAGGAATGCGACAAAAAGGTAGTAGTATTATGTAGCCGAAACAAAAGTCGAATTTTGGTTTCTGTTTTAGTGTCGGCCGAAGAAATCGAGACTAAATTTGATCACGGTTCTAATGAATGTTTTTAGTTCGTAGCTACCTATGTCTTGTTGCGTACGTTAGCACTCCCACAAGGATCACGGATTAGTGTGAAACATGTCGACTATGTTATCTATGTACGGTGTAGCTCAGACTATTTAGTTATTCAGTTTTATTGCACTGATTAATTGTCAATAAAAGCCTTGTTAGACATTTTTTTTTACTTCGAATGTGTACAGAGAATGTGTAAGAAGAAGGAAGAGGGCGCTAGTGTTGCCGCTCTTACATTTAGAATAGAATAGAATAGAATAGAATAGAATTTTACTACCACAAATAGAGTCTACATACATTTATATAAAGTAAATCAAACTTAAAACTAAGCGTGGCAATTGGATTGGGCTCAGCGTGTGCTGCGGGTGCGCACCGCGGGAGCGCGCACGCACACAGCGCTGATTTTCAG
The DNA here is from genome assembly GCA_932294345.1 of Pandemis cinnamomeana. NCBI lineage: Eukaryota > Metazoa > Arthropoda > Insecta > Lepidoptera > Tortricidae > Pandemis > Pandemis cinnamomeana. The sequence continues at coordinate 1,544,130 of OW028724.1, read as the reverse complement.
CCCAACCCTATTTATTCCTTTGTAAATCCTATTTCATTACGCGGGTAAGTTTAAACGAACAAAGAAGAAAAAAAGAGAAAAATTTAAGTAAAACAATTTGGGTGAATTTACACAAAACCAACAAAATGCACTATCAAATGAATCAAGAAATTTTTATTCCTTGATTTTTATGTTTACTTTTACGGTTTCGCCGTTAGAAATTCAATTTCTAAATGTCTATGAAAATTAGAACACATAGAAAAATCCGAAAAGTAAAGCTATGGCCGGGAATCGAACCCGGATCCTCGTCATTCCGTGACGCGTGCTATACCCCTACACCACCCATAGCAGGTGGGTAGTCTCCGAATTTTTCTACCTGCTACTAACTGTCACGTGACCTTTTGTTACTATGCGAATTTTTTTGTCGCTAAGCGTCATCTGTTTGAATGATGTGTCTGTACGACACAATTACAAACTCCCGTGGAACATCTACTGCTCACCAGGGACGAGAGAAGGCGCTGTTTTTCAAAATGATAGGCACTATCAAATGAATCAAGAAATTTTTATTCCTTGATTTTTATGTTTACTTTTACGGTTTCGCCGTTAGAAATTCAATTTCTAAATGTCTATGAAAATTAGAACACATAGAAAAATCCGAAAAGTAAAGCTATGGCCGGGAATCGAACCCGGATCCTCGTCATTCCGTGACGCGTGCTATACCCCTACACCACCCATAGCAGGTGGGTAGTCTCCGAATTTTTCTACCTGCTACTAACTGTCACGTGACCTTTTGTTACTATGCGAATTTTTTTGTCGCTAAGCGTCATCTGTTTGAATGATGTGTCTGTACGACACAATTACAAACTCCCGTGGAACATCTACTGCTCACCAGGGACGAGAGAAGGCGCTGTTTTTCAAATGATAGGCACTATCAAATGAATCAAGAAATTTTTATTCCTTGATTTTTATGTTTACTTTTACGGTTTTGCCGTTAGAAATTCAATTTCTAAATGTCTATGAAAATTAGAACACATAGAAAAATCCGAAAAGTAAAGCTATGGCCGGGAATCGAACCCGGATCCTCGTCATTCCGTGACGCGTGCTATACCCCTACACCACCCATAGCAGGTGGGTAGTCTCCGAATTTTTCTACCTGCTACTAACTGTCACGTGACCTTTTGTTACTATGCGAATTTTTTTGTCGCTAAGCGTCATCTGTTTGAATTGGGAGTTTGTAATTGTGTCGTACAGACACATCATTCAAACAGATGACGCTTAGCGACAAAAAAATTCGCATAGTAACAAAAGGTCACGTGACAGTTAGTAGCAGGTAGAAAAATTCGGAGACTACCCACCTGCTATGGGTGGTGTAGGAGTATAGCACGCGTCACGGAATGACGAGGATCCGGGTTCGATTCCCGGCCATAGCTTTACTTTTCGGATTTTTCTATGTGTTCTAATTTTCATAGACATTTAGAAATTGAATTTCTAACGGCGAAACCGTAAAAGTAAACATAAAAATCAAGGAATAAAAATTTCTTGATTCATTTGATAGTGCCTATCATTTGAAAAACAGCGCCTTCTCTCGTCCCTGGTGAGCAGTAGATGTTCCACGGGAGTTTGTAATTGTGTCGTACAGACACATCATTCAAACAGATGACGCTTAGCGACAAAAAAATTCGCATAGTAACAAAAGGTCACGTGACAGTTAGTAGCAGGTAGAAAAATTCGGAGACTACCCACCTGCTATGGGTGGTGTAGGGGTATAGCACGCGTCACGGAATGACGAGGATCCGGGTTCGATTCCCGGCCATAGCTTTACTTTTCGGATTTTTCTATGTGTTCTAATTTTCATAGACATTTAGAAATCCAACAAAATGCATCAGATTAAAGCCAAAGAGCAGTCCAAAGTAATAAGTAATTAAAACAATTAAACAATCCATCGTACAATTAAATAAATAAGCGTGCATGGCATGACATCGAGCCCTATACCCTTCCAGAGCAAGTGATTTTAATAAGTACTTACTTGTTTGTTTAAAAATAATGTACTCAATTTGCGTTTCAAGGATGTCTGGGACATATTTTTGCGTAATGGTGGAGGCAGGTCATTTTGTTGGTGTTGCCAACATATGGATGTATCTCAGTGTTTACCAATTGTATTTGTTTTATGTTTATTTTGCACAACAAAATGGCTTACATACATACATAGTAACTTGCATATCACTGTGTGGTAGGTAAAGTTAGTTATATAGTAAATGGTCAGACCATCGAGGGAATGGGCGGAAGTTTTAGGAATCATGTTATAGGCGATGCGGCTAGCGTCCCATCACTATTTTGATTTTCTTTTCCAGCTATACGCCCTTAATCATGCTAAACGTGTCCTTAAGGTTTTGTTAACTTAGGCTCTGTCGACCCCGTAAGGGATAAAGACGCGCTGGTAGTTTCAAAAAAGACTTGTAAAAGAGCCCTTGGCGGCCAATTTGCAAAAATAAAATTTTAATTTTTTTATATTGAGTCAGGCGTTTCTTTGCGAAGGTCCATTTCAATGAACAAAAAAATTTTACCTTGCTACTCCGCTACTCACGTGCAAGGTAACCAAGCCTGTGTGAAATATATATGTTTTTCATGCAATCCCACTGCTGCCAATAAAACACATACCTATAAAACCCACAAACTTTATTATCCCTTACACCACACAAACACTGACGCGTTTCGATCCCTCTACGGGATCATTATCAAAGTTTAATGAGCACAACTGTTACACATTTAAAATTATGATTGATTTCTTTTTTCAATAAAGAAAATATATCCGTCATAGAGTTATTAACTTTGTGCTCTTTGTTTATCATTTAATAGCTCTTAACTGCTCCATTGTACGTAAATTAAAGCGTTTGCATAAATTAGGCTCATATTTGACACCCCAAAGCATGACCACACGAAGCCACACTGAATTAAGCCGATTGTATTAAACACAAATCAAACAGTGTGCGCCAGCAAGCGAATAAGCCTGACCATACACATAAATATATCACGTCGGTACTTACGGGGTAGACAGAGCCTAAGGTAACAAAACCTTAAGGCCACGATTAACATGATTAAGGTGATAGAAATGTATCAACATTTATTATAAACCAAACAGTTTACCTATGGAGTCATTTAATATTAGTTTATTTATTCGCCATAGAGGGCGCTCTATGTTGACTTTCTCTCTTGGTCGCCTAACACCTATTGCAATGGCGGTGTATAATTTTGTTCTTCTAAATAAAACGATTATTATTAACCATTGGCTGGTTTATTTTCCTCATAATCTATCATAAGGGCGTATAGCTGGAAAGAGAAATCAAAATAGTGATGGGTTGCTAGCCGCATCGCCTATAACATGATTCCCAAGACTTTCGTTCATTCCCTCGTGGGCTTTTACCATTGCGCGGGAATGGAAGCAACTGGTAAATTCTAGGTTTTTCTCTAATCCCAGACCAGCATGGAAGAAACATGCATGTTCTGCTTAAGCCAATTTATTTCTTTTCAGCATACTCTGGGGCTGAAAACTGATTTGTGTTTTACACACTCAAAATCAGTTTTTATAATAACATCCATTTTTCCTATTACTGTTTGTAACAAATTCTTCTAAAAATACTTACTATCTTTTATATATTACTAGCGACCCGCCCCGGCTTCGCACGGTATATTATGCAAGTATTATACATATAAACCTTCCTCTTGAATCACTCTATCTATTAAAAAAAACCGCATCAAAATCCGTTGTGTAGTTTTGAAGATATAATCATACATAGGGACATAGGGACAGAGAAAGCGACTCTATTTTATACTATGTAGTGATAGTGATAAGCACTTGACATTCACTATTTGACAAACCGAGACAAGATGAGTATACTAGATGGCGCTGTAGTCGTGCACGGTGCGAAATATATTCATAGCTGGCAACGTTGCAACGTCGTTCCAGTAGAACCTTTACAGTCAAGTGGACTCGCACGTTTACTCGCACAGTGTACCGCGGGTTTTATGGAACACAAAGCCTTTGTATAATAGTTATTCGAGTTCAGATAGAAGTTTCAAATTAGTGCTTTGTTAATTGGCGAGAGTACGGAACTTCTAGCGTTGTACTTCGCTGAGAAAGTAACTACAGGAAGGCGCCAGTTGTGTTGGAAAATTGCAACATTTTGTACTTCGAGCGCCATTATGAAACAAGGGTTTTTTTAACACATTCATTGCCGGTACCGCATATACGAAATAGACTAGTAGTATTTTTTTTTCGTTATAGAATGAGACAGGTAGTCTAACTCGTGCGCGATACAGCTCTCGCGCGCTCTCGTGAGCCGTGCAGTGCAGCCCACAGTCATTCGAACGCAAACGCGCGTTTCTGGCACTTGAAGAGGTCTCGCGTACGACATGGCAATGAATGCGTTATGGTTAGGTACGCTAGCTCATATATTTCATAGTTTAAATATACATTGCATCTCAAATATCGAGGGAATGGGCGAAAATGTTAGGAATCATGTTATAGACGATGCTAGCAACCTTTCACTATTTTGATTCTCCTTTCCACCTATACGCCTACGATAATGCTAATCGTGGCCTTTAGGTCTTGTTACTAGCTCTGCTGTGTCTAAATTTTTTTAACAAGCTACCAAATTACATACAGGAGCTACCCCCAAATATATTTAAAAATAGGCTTATATGGATACTGACAGAAAAAAACTACTATAGTGTAGATTTCCTCTCGCGAGATAACTTTGTATAATGTAAACAACCCAAAAATAATAAATTTGCGTGGTAGTATGATAAAATTGTACAAATAGCAGAATAAACAACCTATTGTCTGTGTGCGATGATGATTGTTATATCTACATATTCTTTGCGAATAAATATATTTATATTCTTATTCTATTCTGTCTACCCCGTAAGGGATATGTGTATGTATGTATGTATGTTAAATCATGAATGATTCTTTATCTTATATACATATAAAATTCAAAGTCCTGACTGACTGACTGACTGACTGACTGACTTAACTATATATCAACGCACAGCCCAAACCACTGGACTTAGAGACTTGAAATTTTGCACATAGATACCTTATACAATGTAGGCATCCACTAAGGAAGGATTTTTGGAAACTCCCACGGGATAAGGAAAAAACGGGAATTATATATTCGATTCTTTGTAATGGCTGAGATGATGATGATGATGATGATGATATATTCGATTCCGAGTGACGCTATCTCAGTAACTATAATAACTAGACTCTTCAAATTTGATACATAAGTAGGTGATTACAAAACTAAGAAACTAATTTCAGGATTTTTGGAAATTTCCACGGGATAAGGAATAAAACGGGATTTATATACTCAGTTCTACGGGATCGATTTTTCGTTTTACTGGTCGTATAAAACTGAAATTTGGCCTTCAAGTTCTCTTGGGGAGTGTAGGGGAGCACTACAAAAGGATTTCCCGAAATTCCCACGGGAACGGAAACACCGGGACTTTTCGTTTTACTGGTTGCAGAAAGCTGAAATTCGGCATGTAGGTTGCTTCGGGAGTGTAGAGGATCATTAAGAGAGTACTTTCCAAAATTCCCACGGAAACGGGAAAAAAACAGGATTTTTCGTTTTACTGGTCGTAGAAAGCTGAAATTTTGCAAGTGGGTTCCTTGGGGAGTGTAGGAGTTCCCGTAAGAATTTCGGGAATTGGTCTATTTGGCGAAATTCTTACGGGAACGGGAAAAACGGGACGCGGGGGAAAAGTTGAAATTTGTCACGTAGGTATATTCGGGAGTGTAGGGGAACACTAAGAAAGGATTTTCCGAAACGCCCACAGGGACGGGAAAAAACAGGATTTTACGTTTCCAGGCGAAACAGCGGAAGAAAGAGACTTAACATTTATAACGTGTGTTTCTTTAAAGGCTTTAAGTGTACTCCGAAAGCACTCCCCAAAATTTCTGCGGGAACGGGAAAAAACGTATTTATTCGTTTTACATCATAGCGCGTACGAAGTCGCGGGAAAAAGCTATTTAGGGTATATTTTAGGACAGCCCTATAGGTTAGGTTAGGTTTGTTTTATAAAAATCCTGCAATATTTACAGTTTCAGAAAAATCAAGGTAGCGGGGCAATGCGGGGGCTTGCTTGCATGCTTGCTTGAGTGCTTGCTTTGCATGCTTGATTGCATACTTGCTTTCATGCATGCTTGCATGCTTGCTTGAATGCATGCATGCTTGCGTGCTTACTTGCATGCATGCTTGCTTGCACGCTTGCTTGCATGCTTGCATGCCTGCTTGCATACTTACATGCTTGAAAGCTTGCAGGCTTGATTGCTAGCTTCTTTGAAATACTCATGGTTCACGCGTGCGAAGCCGCGGGCAAAAGCTAGTCATATCATAAAGCTTCTGGGTTATTGAAATTAAAAGTTCTACCACGGGTCTTAGTTTACACACCAGCTAAAACCTGAATTGAGTGGGAATTAAATCGCATTAGGACGCCATGGTAAGGCCCCAGAAAACTCATGCATAACAGATAATCGAAACGAAACAATGTTCCACATTACATCCAGCGATAATCCAAAAGGAACTCTCCAGACCCGTTGAAAATGTTAATAATATATGACTCCGAATGCAGCTAATCCAATTTTCCATTTCAGAACGAAACACCCGGGAGTATAAAATGCATTTGATATTGCTCCTCGCTGCCGTGTACGCGGTTAGAGGAGACGAGACCGTTGAGTGCGACGGCATCATCTTCCACGGGGTCTATTTCGACAGGGAACCTATCATCAAAGACATTGGTAGCCCCTACAACTTGTTCTTGCACAAGTTCTCTGGCATGCTCTTTTTCAGTCAGACCACAAAAAACGGCACGCTAGTCGACTTCATCATCACAACCTGTCACATTGACACGCGTGTCTGTCAAAACGTTGGCGGGATCCCCGGTGGGTACGCCATAGCATACGATCAAGGTAACGATGACATTTACTTGGGAGGCCATGACGGTATATACAAGTATAACTTCTTGACGAAATCAGCCGAATTCTTCGCAGAAGAAGGCAAGTCTATCTGGGGATTGTTTGTCAGAAAGAACTTTTATTACATCAGGTATCCCACGCAGAAGTTATATGTTTACCACGACGCGGATTTCGTTCAAGTCGCCGAAGCGTATCTCATAGAAATCGACCACTTCCACATTTCGAAGCAGTCCGACTTGTATTTTTCTAATAAGACGGCGCTATACAAAATAGAGAACCCAACGAAGCAGACTATAATTCTGAGTGACGAAATCTCTGTGAGACAAATCGTTGAGGACGGATACGGCGATGTTTATTTTTGTGGCAGCGATGGAATATACATCGAGGATAGCCCGTTCCGCACCGTTAAGAAAATAGCCAGAATAGACCACGCATTTGGTATGACGTTTGATGAAAACGAACACCTAATTTACTCAGACAAAAACACGATATACAGACTTAAGCCTAGTAAATATACCCATGAATGCTTCGAGAAGCTTAACATGCCCATAGAAAGAGAAGAAATGTCTGAAATAAGAAAATTTTTGACAAGCCGTTAACATTATTTAACTTAACACAGTCACGAAACAAAATATTAACTATTAAGGTGTAGAAATGTAAACTAAGCTGGACAAACATCCATTATGATGGTCTATTATTAAACAGAGATATTTTAAAAACAAAAGCCAAGTCGATGGTTATTGTTGATGCCGATTGGGAATGGGACGTCGCATTTGACATTTGGCTTTCTAATTTTCTAAGTCATGGTCAGAACGTTCGAGTTTGCCGGCCGGTGTGTACATAAGTGCTTAAATTTGGATAACTGAGCACCAGAACTGACGGTAAGTTCATTTTTAGTTACTTTTGAGTGAAGGTCTTCATTAATGCCAGAGGGAGTAGTAGGCTGGTACTTAATGAGATACGTCTTTGGGTCTTTAGCTTCATCTGCATTTTTCATTAGTGATGTAATGGTCACTTGTTTGTCAGATTACTGTTAAAAATACCAGCAATGTCCGTCCGGTAAAATTAATTATTACTTAAGTAAATATTATAAGGCGCAAGAATGGCAAAGCATTTCGTTTCCAAAATATTTGTCGTATTTTTAACATTTTGTTGATAAATTCCGAATCCAGTAAAATTAACTAAGCTTTTTTTCAAATTAGTAGTTATTTCAATTGAATTAAATTAATACCACTACGTTTTTCATGTACAGTCAAGGGCATTAGTATCGATACATCCATCAAGTCAAATATTAGTGTGGCATGATGGTATTAGATGTTTTTGACGTCTTGGTAACATACACATAATTTATGCATGTTAAAAGAACTTTCTTCATTTCAGAAAACAACAATCATGGAGTTGTTACTCTTGACTCTGCTGTCTCTAGTAACGTTAACTCACTCCAGCGACATACCGTGCAATCGCTTCAAAATTGGAGACAACTATTTCGAAAAAGAAATTATTTGGACCGGAGTAGGAAGACCGTACAACTTGAACGCCCACAGGAAGTCCAACACTATTTTCTTCAGTTACTCCACCGTCGACAGGTTCGAAGATGTCGATTTCCAATTGGCTTATGTCGATATAGAATCCAAACAGTCACAGAACATAGCAGGCATCAAAGGAGGCTGCGCTGTCACTATTAATCAGAAGACCGACGACATATACCTCGGCGGCATGGAGGGCATCTACAAATACAACATGATCACCAAATTAGCTGATTTCTACAAAGAAGCAGGCAAGAACATCTGGTCCCTTTCTTTCAACAAGAACCTATTCTACATCAGTTATCCTGATCAAAAATTGTTCATAGAAGTCGGTGGTAAGTTTGCGATCGTTAAAGAGTTCAAATATTTCGAAGTCGACCATTTTCACGTGAGTAACAGCGGTTGGATCTACTTCGCGAACAGTAGTGGCTTATTTATTTACGACAATTACAAAATGAGGGTCACTGTTCTGAATAATCTTCTGACTGTCCGACAAATGGCTGAAGACGCTGAGGGTAATATGTATATATGTGCGGCGTCCGGCGTGTATGTTGTTACTAAAGACAATAAAACAGTCAAGCAAGTGATAGATCTTAAGAATTTGCACGGACTAACGTTCGACAGGGAGAACAATATAATTTTTTCTGACGAAGAGAATATTATCAGGCTGCAATACAGAGTTAATGGTTGTGAAGAAGCTATTAAAACTTGGTAAATGATTTTGGTTTTTCATTGCAACAGATGTAAACTTCATTTGCTATTAAGTTTAGGTTCACTCGCTGTCAGATCCATACAATAAATGACAGCTAAAATCTGAACAGATTAAGACGCCATGGTAAGGCATCTGTTTTGCCACTTCCTCAATAAACACTTTCCTGAACACACTATTACAGAAATCATGACATACTTCCCCAAGCGACTGTTAGCTCGAACAACTATTTCGCCGAGCGATCTTTTCACCGAACTAGCCTTTCTCCGAATGATCATTCCCGTATCGTAACAATAATAATTTAAGAATCTATACATTACTCATTCGACAAAATGGGCTAACAAAACATCTTTTATTGAATAATGTGACTATAATGATACTTATAAATTGTAGTACTCGGTATAATTTTATTGCTTTTTTAAATAGTATTCGTCTCCAGCCTATATATAGCCTTAATGTGTACATAATGCTGGTCAGCCCATTCGCTTTTGCATTTATAAAATAAAATAACAGTTTCCGAAACGCATTCTGCCTAAGGCAGAACAAAATTTGGGCTTCATTCAGTTCATTTTAAAACGTAGTTGTGTACTTTTTCGACAGAGAACTTGCTCCTAATAATGAATATTCTGCATTTAAATAAAAATTTTTTTTGGTGTACCTAAGCTGGTTCCATGACGATTAACTTCTAAGCACTTTTAATGTCATTGGCACTATTTCTTCAGTAGAGAATTGCACTTCTAATTTTTAGTTAAAATAATTATTTTCTTACAGACTATTAATACACACATAGGATTGTACACGCCACAAATAAAGGACATACAGACAAATCAACCGTTAATGGAATAGTCAAAAAGCTATAAAACGTTGGTTTACTTCCTGGGTTTATTTTCATCTACCGCATGACATCACTGGTTTCCTAATTCCGTAGGAATTTCTCTTTTTACGATACTCAAACTACACATATACTTATATCTGTTTAAGTCTTGAGGCTGAGCGTGATCTAACTGTCAATCGATACTACTCTTTCCCATAAACAAAGAGTTATACAGATTAACACTTATGCTTACAAACTTTAAGGATAAATTCGAACGTACATAAAAAAAGACAACGAATAAATAATTATTTTTCACCTGCATGTTCCCCGTTCGTATTTGAACAGTTAGTAACATGTAGCATTTAATTGGACCAGTTTTCAGGTCGTATCGCAAATAAAACACATTTTTAATCATAAAATATTAAATGACATGCCACAAAAAATTATAGGTATTGAGGCTAAGCAGTTTTGGTTAAACAGAAACTTTTTAAATAAACTTTCAACGAAAGATTCACAAGTAGAGCAGGCGTGGGTGCAGAAGCGGCCGAATTAGGCAAGTTAAATAAATATAGGGGTCTCAGCACCGAATGTAACTTTGTCCCTTTCTCCGGTCTCACCCTTGGTCCGTGGGGCCCTAGCGCTATTAGCCTCTACAAAGATATTTCGAAGAGGCTAATAGACGCTACGGCTGACCGCAGAGCTGGCAGCTTCCTTGGACAGCGTATTAGTATCGCTGTCCAAAGCGGGAATGCTGCCAGCGTCTGTGGTACTATGCCACGGGGGCCACTCTTGTTTTAATTATTTTATTTTAAGATTAGTTTTACTTTAGTTTTTAATTTAATCATATTTTCATTTGTTTTTAATCCCCCTTTTATATTTTTTCGTTAATAAAACATTAATAATTTTGAAAAAAAGATTAAAATTAAAATTTCTAAGCACGTAGGTAGATAAAACATTATACAATTGAGTTGATACTTTTTGCCCTTCTGTGGAAGTGAACAAAAACTGGTTGGCAATTGGATTTCTCAATGAACTATCTACAGCACGCTAGATCATCAGTCGTCGCAAGCGACTAGGTTCCGATTGACCGCAATATAAGCGAAGTTGTCGGACGTGTGTTGAGCCAGTGTAAAAAATATATAAATAAAACAAATTAAATAACAGTCGTTTAATATAGACACAGTGTACAGTAAATCTTAGTGTAACGTAAATAGTCTCAAATTTGCGTAATTACGTGAACTATCAGTGCATTTTAGATTCGCACTCACACTCAGTTATTTATTTCGTGTCGACATCTATCCTAACCTCTCGCTCCATTGCTGCGCGAGCGAGTGAGACGGGCAACTTTTGTACCAGTATCGATCTCAATACTGAATAACTTTTTTTGAAGATAAACAATTGTAATTTAGTGTTACAACACTTTCTGGATAGTGGATCAAGGAGTGCAGTGAAAAAAGCCGATAAAAAATATTTTTTTGCAACATTAGTGCAAGGAAGTAACGGATTTTTTGCCATCGTTGTTTTATCTTTGAACGTATGTCGTTGTGTTGACAGTCAAAAAAGGAACACAGTGGTAGAAGCAGTTTTTAAAAATACGCAATAGTTTAAAAACTACAACAAAAAACATTTGAAATTTTTAACCCAACGGATTTATTCGGCCGCGAACGGGCCGCTGGCAAGGAGAGGCGCATGAGTCACGCTGCACTTCACTTAAACCACAAGTACCTACAAGCGAAGCGGACTTAAATAGTAAATAGATAAGCAGAGGACATCAGTTTTTAATTCACAATGCCAGCGAAACCTATTTGTGCAAAATGTAACAGAAAAATACTGGGAAAGCACTTTCTTGTATGCGCATCATGTAAATCCTCATTTGATCTATCCTGTACAAATTATGACAAACTATTTAATTTGATGGAAAGTGATCGAAGGGCAGAATGGACCTGCATTAAATGCAGACAGACCAAACCAGTTCAAACAAAAACTATCACTCGATCTGTGCTGAAATCAATCACAGCGGCGATCTCCACCTCCAACCAAGCAACAAAACTCAACAAAAGTAAATCTGCTACGGCATCGCCGGACCCAAGCGTGGCCACTGCGACCACTGACGCTCTGACGCACCAACCTGAGCGTACTCTGAGTGACACGCAACCGCAGTCGAGGCCGCAATCAAGCCATTATGTTGCTGAATCTGGAGTGTCTGGATCCTCTGACACTATACCAGCGACAAACGATTCGGATGTGGAGCAGTTGGCAAGTTCACCTACTACAAGTACTTACCACAGTGCTAACAGTACTCCGTCACAGAATAATATAACACATAGGAAAAAAATACAAATAACGTATAACCAAGAAGACCAAAAGACATTACTAGGTGCTGAATTGGACACCTCTTCTCAGTCTAATCAGTCAGACTATTCAAGTGACCTCTTTACTGAGACAATGGTGGACCGAAGCCTCCACAACCGAAGTCTGCCTTGCATGAGAACTACCGCTGAAGAGACATTAGAATTAGAAGAATACAGAAATAAAATAGAAAGCTTAGAATTACGATTACAATCGGCGGAGCTAGAAATACAAAATTTAATATTAGAAAATGGAAGTTTGTCGAAAATTATACAAGATAATGAACAAACAATAAAAAAACTCACACATATATGTACATCAACTTCTAAAAAAATTAAAAATAAATTACTAACAACAACTCCCAACCGGATACCACTGGACCTTAATCAGCCACAAGACAACGTACTTGTCAACACAAATACAGAGTCTGCTGTCGATCGTCCAAGTACCTACAGTAAACAGGTACTGCATCAAAAATCTCCAGTGTATAATCCAACTGCGGCCGCGCCTAGGCAGGGTATTGATGTCACAGGTGCTAAGGACTTTCCCGTTCATTCAACATTCAAACTGTGTGTATTGAGTAATCAAAAAAATAGTGGCATTTTGAACGGCTTGGACTACATTTTTGAACGTAATGTTAATGTTAAGTATTGTCACTATAGTGCACCAAATAGTAGTATTAAGAATCTGTTAATTAATCTGGAGAACAAACTAGAGAACTTTACTTTAAATGACTATTGTATAATTTTTATAGGTGAGGAGGATTTGAACATGAGTCAAGATAGCATCGAATTGGTCAATTGTTTGCGTGAATCGCTTTTGAAAATTGCGCACACTAACAAGATAATCTGTCTCCCAACATATATCTGTGGGGCACTTATACATAACTATAAAGTGGAAATGTTCGGAAATTTATTGGCTATGGATATGCAAAGTAATAACTATGCTTACTTATTCGACACAAACCGAGACTTGTCTTTGGACATGTTTTCACACTACACTGGTAAATTAACGAGGTCTGGCTATAGAGCTACATTTGTAAATCTCAAACATTTCTTGTTAGAAATTAAAAATTACATATTAATTACGGAAGATTTGTCTCTACCTCTTGATCATGTACAAAGTGACAGTAATTATAGTTTGAGCAGAAATGATCAACAGGGGGACGCTGCCCAATCTGCGGCGGGCACTCTAAACAAACAACCAAACTCAATTTTTTTTCGGGGGTAACGTCAATGTGATCTACCAAAATATAAGAAGTCTAAAGAACAAGCGACATTTGTTAGAAGCAACAACAGAAGAATTTCAAAATGTCCACGTGCTTTGCCTTGTGGAAACTTGGATAACTCAATCAAAACTTGATCTCTTGCACGTCGATGGCTACAGCCTAGCAGCGTGCTACTGCCGGGCTGGTTGCGAGGGTGGGGGGGTATGTGTTTTGGTTCAGGATGGGCATGATATTGACTACGTTGAGTGCTGCGACATTACAAAGATGTCGATAGAATCTATATTCGAAGTATGTGCCGTAGATTTTCCTGAGCAGAATCTAATCCTCGTAAACGTGTATTGGCCTGACAGTAAAAGAATGCCGGATATCTTTTTTAACTCCCTGACAAATCTATTAAAACATCTGGAAAGGAAATATTTTAGAAAGTGTATTGTGATAGGAGGTGACTTTAATGTAAATGTATTGGGAAGGTCTACTGCAGCCACAGCTCTCTTAAACCTTATGAGGAGCTTTAATTTCTTCCAACATGTAAAAGAACCCACAAGAATAACCCAATCCACAGCAACTTGCTTGGATCTTATTTTTACAAACTTCAAGAGGCAGCACTTCAGTGTCCAAGTAAATGAGTATGACCTCTCTGATCATAGAGGATTATACGTTACCATACCATCTGAAAGGTTCAATTCGCGAGATGGTTGGACGGCCGAAAAGAGATTATTTAATGAGCGTAATATGAATTATTTCAAAACAGAACTAAAACAAATTGATTTTGATAGCATTTTTGATATTAATAAAAACATGAACGCTAATTTTGACTCATTCATCACTGTTCTGAAATGCACCTTAGACAAATGTATACCTAAAATAAAACTAAAATATAAAATTAAACAGGAAAAATCATGGCTTACTAAGGGTATAAAAATATCTTGTAAGCATAAAAGACTCCTTAAACAGTACTTAACTCATTGTGGCCATTCCATTATTAAAAATAATTATAAAAAATATGAAAAAATATTGAAAAGGACTATCTGCGCTTCTAAACGACTTCAAAATATCCGACGCATGAAAAAATCAACAAACATTACTAAGTCTATGTGGAGTATAATAAAAGAACAGACAAATAAGGCGCCATCAAAAAGTAAAAAGAATATAAAATTAAATATAAAGAATACCCTAACAGAAGACCCTTTCAAAATTGCCAATGAATTTAACTGTTATTTTTCATCAGTGGGCGGCACAGACAAGGGCAGTCACTCGCAACCGCTTGGCGAACCGGTCATAGCACCGTTGGAAAACTCCATGTATTTAGCACCAGTTACTACTCGAGAGGTCTATAAAATCATCCGAAACTTAAAAAATAAGAGTAGTTTCGGTATAGACGAAATGCCCCCAATACTAATTAAAAAATGTGCTCAGGAACTAGCCATTCCATTAACAGCTCTCATCAACCAGTCTTTTATCGAGGGTACTTTTCCGGACCTCCTGAAGTTGACTATTGTCAAACCAATTTTTAAAAAGGGCTGTCAGAAAGACTGTAACAATCATCGACCAATAGCGTTACTAACTACTTTTTCAAAAATTTTTGAGACTGCCATGACTACTCGGCTTTACTCTTTCTGCGAGAGATTTAATGTCTTTAGTGACTGTCAGAACGGATTTAGAAAACACCGATCGACTTCTTTGGCGGTTTTTAGATACATCCATGATGTCCTAAGCATAATTAATGAGAAAAAATATGCCATCGGCATTTTATTAGACATGAGCAAGGCATATGACAGAGTACTACATGAAATTCTCTTAAAAAAACTAAAAGGCATAGGCGTAAGGGGAGTCGCTCACGATTGGTTTACCTCGTACCTTGCAAACCGTACACAATGCGTAGAGATAGAACATTGCGACTTTAACACTGGCAACATTCGCAGAATACGATCCCGAAATGTTAATGTAACTCAATCCATCCCTCAAGGTAGTGTTCTCGGCTGTGTGCTGTTTTTGCTGTACATAAATGACCTCCCTAAAAAAATTGATGCCCCTTCAACTTTATTCGCAGACGATATTTCGGTTGTAATTCCCTGCAAAAGTGAACTTACCTTAAATAAACAACTAGACTCTATACTTAAAGACATAACCACCTGGCTATCCAACCACAACTTACAGGTGAATTTTTCCAAAACAAAGTTGATCCAGTTTGGACCACATCAAAGACGTCCAATAAACATGAACTATTCTTTTGAAGGTGTCCAACTGGAATCCGTTGATGCTTTTTCGTTGCTTGGTATCACCGTCGATGCTAAAATCAACTGGAAGGAGCATATAAATAAAGTAATGTCCAAATTAAATAGATTTACGTACGCTCTGCATAAGTTAAAAATATCTACAGATATAAAAACCGCCACTTGCGCTTACTATGCATATGCACACGCTTGGTTGAAATATGGTATACTTCTGTGGGGCGGTAGTGCAGATTCCTTACATCTATTCAGGCTACAAAAGCGATGCATTAGAATCCTGGTTAATATAGATATGATGGAAAGCTGTAGAAAACACTTTACTGAACAAAAGATCTTGACACTGCCATCAATCTATATCATGGAAGTATGTACTTTTGTCAAAAAAAATATGCAATTATTTCCGCAATATTCCAGACCACAAAACCTACGACCTCGAAAAAAGCTACAAAGACCCCTCTCGAAGTTGCAAATGGTGCAATCTGGCCCTTTTGCAATGTGTATAAAATTATTTAATGCACTACCAGAAATTTTAAAAAGCGAACATGATCTTAAAAAGTTTAAAGTTCAATTAAGAACATTCCTGCTTAAGAAATGCTATTACTCTGTTCAAGAGTTCTTATCTGATGTAGAATATGTGGAATAGTTTAGATACCTTAAAACCAGATTATGTTTAGGATATTTAAATAACATAGGTATTATCTTTGATGAGAGTTTTTTTTTTTCGTATTGTGGAATGTAATTTAAAATCATGTACGTATTTGAGAATTTGAGAGCACTGCAGTGCTCATCTAAGCCTTATTCTTACTTATATTTTAGAATTAAGGACATTCAAGTAATGATAATTTATAATAATAATAATAATAATAATGTATTTATTAATTAGACATAAGATGAACCCATACATAATTATATAGTTAATTACAAATTAAAAATTAAATTATTAACTGTCTTTAGTGAACGTAATTTTTGTAAATTATTTAGTAATGCGAAATGGCTATAGGTAGATGTAGGTATTTATTTTAGAGTGTTGCTGTGCCCTATCAGGGTTTATGTTTCTGGGCTTTTATACATTAAGTAAGATCTTGTAAAACAACATAATTTGCAATAAACCATTTGAATTTGAATTTGAATTTGATCGTTTCACCGAACGATGTTTTCCCCCAATGATCGTTTCGTCGAATTTTTCGGACAACAAACAGTAACTAAATACTGGTTAAAAGTAAAAACGTTAGTATTTCGCTCTCCTTTATCCCAGAGCTCGTGGCCTAATACCAATTTCTTTTAAATTGTATGCAAGGTAGCCGGTCAAACGTAGCGAACCAAAATTGAGTTCAAAGTGGATCACACGAGAGGGATGTGCCTCGCAATACCGATATCGATAGTTCAATGAACTAGGCTTTTAGTTTTAATTTTCTTCCGTGGTAGAAGTAAAGAAAAAAGAATGTACCAGTGGCTTCTCTTCCCGCGCAGATGGTTCAAGCCCATTTCTACCTATACGCCCGCAATCATGCCAAACATGGTAGACGAAGATGGTAATTTTTTTTGGTAAGCAACTCTTTTTTTTTAATTTTACTTCAGAACTACAAAATTTTTGACTTAAGATATTTTTTGAAAAAGTTTTCAGAAAATATTAGATTTAGGTAGGTATATCACCAAAATAAATATTGCCAAAAAGTCAACTTTCAAAACATAAATAACGCTTTTAAATTAACTTACCGCCATA
This sequence comes from Pandemis cinnamomeana, assembly GCA_932294345.1. Lineage (NCBI taxonomy): Eukaryota > Metazoa > Arthropoda > Insecta > Lepidoptera > Tortricidae > Pandemis > Pandemis cinnamomeana. The sequence goes on along the minus strand of OW028724.1, from coordinate 1,526,595 downwards.
CATAAATCGACTTGACAACACACGGCAAAGATAAAACCGACAGTAAATTCATCGACTCGGTCACGTCCCTACGGGTCAACGCGGGCAATCTATCGATACCCCTCCAGTCAAAACGGGCTAAGCACGTATCGGGCCATATGCAGCAGGGTTCTGTGCTGATTGATACGTAACAAATCATCACTACATAGTATAAAATAAAGTCGCTTTCTCTGTCCCTATGCCCCTACTGTATGCTTATATCTTCAAAACTACACAACGGATTTTGATGTGGTTTTTTAATAGACAGAGTGATCCAAGAGGAAGGTTTTTATGTATAATTCTACGCAGACCAAGTCGCGGGCAGAAGCTAGTATTCAATAATATTAAGTTTCTGGTCGACTATTACTCGCCACCTTGCAGAACCTTTAATAATGTCTTGATTTATTATCCTACTATCCTATTAATCCTACTAATGTTATAAACGCTTTCACGCCAGAACGGTGGAGAGATATGGATGAAATTTGGAACATAAATAGATTATAGTCTGGAATGACACATAGGCTACTTTTTATCTCGGAAAATTGCGTAATTCCTGTGGGATAGCGATAAACGAATTCTATGCAGACGAAGTTGCGGGCAACAGCTAGTACGTGTCTATAAACCATAATTAAGCTAGGGGCACTTGTTAATATTTTTATATGTTTACAGATAAAAAAATGTTCCGGTGATATGAAATATGAGTTTAGGTTTCATAATGATTATCTGTCGTTTAGTTTCGTAGTTTAAACAATAAACACTAAAATATAGGCACATCCCAGCTCACCCCGTAGTGGGGTCAGAAGGGACAGGAACAAAAAAATAAAAAATCCGATTCAGTTTATTTTCGCTCATGTGCAGATCCATACTAAAAATGATAGAAAAACTAGGGGCCTTACCATGACGTGTTAATGCGATCGAATTCCGACTCAGTTCAGGTTTTAACTATTATTTTTAGTAAGGATCTGACAGCAAGCGAACTTAAACTGAAACGGGATTGAATCGCAATAACACGTCATGGTAACCCACGAACTGAGTCTGAATTGAACCGCGTTAGACGTCATGGTAAGGCCATGGTCTTTGTGCCGCTTAGTATAAATAGATTTTGAGCAAAACTATAGAGATGGCCATGACGAAACTATAAGGGTTTCATTGCCAGTACAGCGGAACCCTAAAAGGACAACAGTACTGTAAAACATCAATTATTCAAAAATTAACAGTCGAACCCGTCACGCACTCAAAAACCAAATTGGAAGAGTTTTAACCAAAATACGAACCTGTTTCGTGCTGTTCCTATATATTGGATTCAGCAATTTGGCTGCCGCTTACAAAATGCGACATACATACATACATACATATAACATCTTTATCCCTTACGGGGTAGACAGAGCCTAAGGTGGCAAGACCTAGGCCACGATTAGCAAGATTGTAGGCGTATAGATGGCAAAAAATTTAATCGAAATAGTGATGGGGCTAGCCGCATCGCTTATAACATGATTCCTATGATTTTCGCCCATTATCTCGATGGGCTTTTACTATCTGCGCGGGAAGAGAAGCAACTGGTACATTCTATGTTTTTTCTTTGCTCCCAGACGAGCATGGAAGTTGCAAAATGCGAGCCTTGTTTTTAACCGACTTCAAAAAAGGAGGGCTCTCAAATACGCATTTTTTGTATCTCTTCGTCCTCCCCCGTCTACTTGTAATTTACAATATATACATCTTGATATAGGTATACATGATAATAAATCGTCGAGTATCGTGCAATACCGCGTAACTAGCACTGGTAAATACTGCGTATCTGAACAACACCCATAGTGCAATACCGCGTAACTAGCACTGGTAAATACTGCGTATCTGCACAACACCCATTTTGAAAATCCGCGTAACTGGCATTGGTTAATACCGCGTATCTAATAAAAGTAGCCAAATTACGATTTTCCGCCAACGAACGTAAAATGCTGATAAGAATATACCAGTTCAAACCAGTATAAAGTTGGGTGTTGTGTAGATACGCAGTATTTACCAGTGCTAGTTACGCGGTATTGCACTATTCCCGACGAAATGCATCAATGCATGTTTATGGTTTTATCCGTTGTTACTTCACCGTGTTGGAGTGCTTCTATAAAATAATACTTAAGTCAATGTATTTTACTGCGTTTTCTTGGCTCCTGGTTACCTGAAACAATACAGAAAATAATCATGAATAACTTTTGATTATTCTAAGTAAGAATATAATAGACAGAGATTCATAAAATAAAAAATACAAGTAAAAATCGAAAAATACACAAGTTACCCGAAATTTATTCTATGCTGGTCTGGGAGTAAAGAAAAAACATAGAATGCACCAGCGTTCTCTTCCCGCGCATATGGTAAAAGCCTATCGAGGGAATGAGCGAAAATCTTGGGAATCATGTTAAAGGTATCACTATTTTGATTTCCCTTTCCACATAATATATACGCCCACAATCACGCTTAACGTGGCTTGAAGGTCTTTTTACTCTGGGCTCTGTCAACCTCGTTAGGGATACAAACGTGATTAATAATTGTATGTATTGATGTATGCATATTAACGGTAATGTAATGGTTAAAATAGATGAAAAGTTAGACACACAATCACACAGATCAGTGACCTGACAACAAGGCAATGCCGATAATCTAAGAAGGTTTACATAAGTATCTGTCAGCTCGTGCAATATCAAATGCAATACTTCGTCGGTATATTAGTCGGTCATTTTAGATACAAGTTTTTTTGCTGATTGTACTTTTTCTTGACTGTATTTGCTTTGTCATCCGTCCTACATAAGTGTACCAAATTTCAAGTCTATCAGCCAAACTTTGAAGAGTTCCCTCCTGCGGAGACGATCCTGGCTAGGTCACAAAAACTTTACTGCCAGAATATTGTTTTGTCGTCTGATTTACACAAGTATGCAAAATTTTAGCTCAATCGGATGAAGATGGCTTCAAAATTGAGTCGCAAGACTCCACCCGGACGTACATACATAAAACCATACAAACATTGCAAGTTAATATAAAGCTTGTATCTTCTAAAATATATCAGAGCATCAGTAATCCTATTACGAAAAAAATAAGATGATACAAAGGTGAAATTAAACGCAAACAACAAAGAAACAAAAACCAATTACGCATCGACAAACGATCTTCGATACGCTGCAAATTAAAATTCGTAAGTGCCTGCGAGATTAAAGATACGTCAGAAAACAAAAATAAATTACGAAATACGGAAATAATGTGGAATTATTTTGGCTAATTCAAGTGGACAGATTTAATTAGGTAACTTTCTTTGTAGATTAGGTAGATTTTAATTAACAATTAAAATTTAACGCAAGTATGTATTTGTTTTGACAAAATGATGAATGAATGGTATTTACAAATGTAGCGGATTATTTGCAAAATAAAAGTTTTTGATTTTTTGTTTTTGAAACTGGTTGGTTTCTTGTCTGTTTGGCGAAAATTATGTAAACAACTTTGCTACATAAAAACACCCTATTAACGAGATAATTCATAGTCACTCATTAATACCTCTTTGAATATGTTCTCGAATTTCTTAACAATCTCTTGACTGGCCACTAGACGTTGATAAATGAAATATTTGAAGGTCAGTGTCATTGTTATTTGTTGGTAAAGTTTTCCCGCCGATCTGAACATAATGACATTTATGACAACTGTTTATATGACATACACTGTCAAATGCAACATCTTGTGAGTTAATTGCACAGAATGATTATGATTACAGATTTTTTTTGTTAAAAAAAAAACATGAATTTTATTTTTAATTTATGTTTAAGGTTAATTGTTTTGATGTGAGGTACCAACTATGAAAATATCGGTACCTAATTTGTTAGCACCTTATATAATATCCACACCAGAGATTAGGGATTAAGGCAAACACCCAGCTCAGGTTGTCAAGTTGTTTTTTTTAATTAACCTGGCTTGCTGGCCCTTCTCCAGTTAGGGACAAAAATAATTACCCAGCCTCAACAAACCGGACAAAGGATAACAGTAGACGTAAACACGTAAAGCTATAGTACTTTTAGTGACGATTTCTTCTACATGCATAGATAATACCTACATACATAAATCACGTCTTTATCCTTTACAAAGTAGACAGAGCCTAAGGTAAAAAGAACGTAAAGCCACGTTTAGCATAATTGCGAGCGTACAGATGGAAAGGGGAATCAACATTTTCAGAATTCGTATTATACTCGAAACAATATCAATTGTCAAATTAATAAACTATGCGTGAGTGGAACGGCACCAAATGAAATTCGAAAATCGAATTTCACAGTATGTAGTCAGACTCCTTATCGTCGGGGATAGTGCAATACCGCGTAATTAGCACTGGTAAATACTGCGTATCTACACAACACCCATAGTGCAATACCGCGTAAGTAGCACTAGTAAATACTGCGTATCTACACAATACTCAACTTTATTCTGGTTAAACTGGTATATTCTAATCAGGATTTTAAGTTCGTTGGCGGGAAATCTTAATTTGGCTACTTTTATTAGATACTCGATACGCGGTATTAACCAATGCCAGTTACGCAGATTTTACCAGTGCTAGTTACGCGGTATTGCACTAATCCCGACGTTATGTCGGGCCTACTGTATGCCCGTTTCCCTTCCGGTGTGACGAAATTACAGAATAGCATTTGTTTTAATTAGTAGGTAGTGACAGAGTAAATTACCTACTGGACGATATCGCTGTCGGCCAAGATTTTATACGGAAACGTGTTTCGGTTTTAAAGAAAAGTCCGAAAGAATTATTGGGCGGTTTTTCGTGAATTCTTTAAAACAAAAAGTTTGTGGGGGGAATTTTAAACGGCGCTCGTTGATTTTTGGGGTCAGATCCAATTAAGAGAATTTCGGAGTGTTTTTTCTGTTGACCACTAATTAGGTTGGTTTATGCCGGTGGGTGAGATTTTTTTTAATTTCTAAATGTCACTGAAAATTAGAACACAGAAAAATCAGAAACGTAAAGCTATGGCCGGGAATCGAACCCGGATCCTCGTCATTCCGTGATGCGTGCTATACCCCTACACACCACCCATAGCAGGTTCTCTGATTTTTCTACCTGTTACTATGCGAATTTTTGTCGCTAAGCGTCATCTGTTTGAATGATGTGTCTGATGAGATTTTTTTAGAAAATGAAGGGGTAGGTCTTAAAAATTACATAACAAAAATTGATTCATTCTTTAGTGATAAAATTAAAAATCGAGTTACAACTCACCAGTGTTACTTTTATTTCAAACTAGCTGTTGCCCGCAACTTCGTCTGCATAACAAAGTATAATCTATCTATGTTCCAAACTTCGACCAAATCTGTCCAGTCATTCTGGCGTGAAATAATAACAAACATCCACCCATCCATACTTACAAACTTTCGCGTTTATAATATTAATAAGATTCCTGGCAAGGCACTCTTTCTATTTTAATATAATATAATATATACAAAAACTATTGCCAGCCCGTCGCTCCCACTCGGTACGAAATGCGATCAATTTTAATACCCATTCGTGTATTTGGCATGTCACGTAATACGCTGACAATCACATTCTGACAGCTTCCTATTATTTGGGAGAGATCAGTTTTTGCAGTAGAAATGAGAGCGTTAAGAATATGGAAGGTGTAAGTAAGCAAATGCCTGAGGGAGGCAACAGACGACCCTTGCGCCGGCTTTCTCGCACAAAGACTCGCAATTGCGATACAACGCGGGAATGCTACCTAAGGGACCAAATTGATTTAATTTTAATTTTTACACACACACACACACACACACAAATCATGTCTTTATCCCTTACGGGGTAGACAGAGCCTAAGGTGACAAGACCACGTTTAGCAAGATTGTGGGCGTATAGGGAAAAGGAATCAAAATAGTGATGGGTTGCTAGCCTCATTGCCTATAACATGATTCCTATGTCGCCAATTCCCTCGATGGGCTTTTACCATCTGCGCGGGAAGATGCAACTGGTACATTCTGTTTTTTTAATTTTTAGCCTAAGTTTTATTTTTAAGTTATTTTTAAGGTAGCCTTAGTTTATATTTTAATCAATACTTTTGTAATCATTTACAAAATAAAGTTTTATTATCGTTAAAAAATGGGAGGTGTATCACTGAAAGATGAAAAAGGAATAGGTGAGAGAGCGTGCGGGTGTGAAAGAGGATATAGTGACTAGGATAGAAAAAAGCATGCTTAGTTGGTTTGATCATAGAGCGGATGGAAAGTAGACTAACTAAACAGATCTATATGGGGAGAACAACAAACAGACGGACGTTCCAAGACCAAATAGGAGACGTTTTGGAAAAAGGTCAGGTCAGGTACCCGAAACCGGCGAGCATGTATGAAGAGATTGATGAATGTGGATGAAGCGAAAGAAGTATGTCAGGATCGAAGCAAATGGAACAAAGTTGTCTCTGCCTACCCCAGTGGGAAAGAGGCGTGACGGTATGTATGTACAGTCAAGTGTAATAATATGTATCTAGTCAAAGTTTCAATAATAAGTACCATACGCTTGGGACATATTTTTGAGAAGTTCGTATCGTTACTAATTTTTGCACTTGACCGTACCTCCCTTATAATAATTATTTAAGTAAAATTTTAATCAAAACAACAGACATTTCACAGTGGGATCTTACACTACAAGACCAAGCCAATTGCAATCTTTCACATAGTAAAAACACCCGTTAAAATAATGTTAAAGCCGTTGCCACAACATTAGCTAAGCGATTTAAATAAAGCTCCATATAAATCTTAACACTGCTTGCTTCTCCGCACTAATGGGGTTTTATATTTAGCAAACACCTTTGTATACAGTTTTTAGGAGTTTGCACTTTGCAGCGGGGCTGTTGATAAGCGGAGCGGGTAGCGGGGAAAAAGAATTTAAATAAAAAGTTGAAACAAAAAGACACCTTTTTCATCAATGAATTAAAGTGAATATGATACTATTTGTAGAGAAAACTTACAAAAGGGCGATTCTATTTAATTAAAATTCTTCCATGCCTGGTCGGGGAGCAAAGAAAAAACATAGAATGTACCAGTTGCTTCTCTTCCCGCGCAGATGGCAAAAGCCCATCGAGGGAGTGGGCGAAAATCATAGGAATCATGTTATAGGCGGTGAGGCTAGCAACCCATCATTATTTTGATTCCATTTTCCATCTATACGCCCTCAGTCATGCTAAATGTGGTCTGTAGGTACCTGTTACCTTAGGCTCTGTCTACCCCCTAAGGGATAGAGACCTGAAGTGTGAGAGTGAGTGAGTAAGTGAGTCATCCAGCACAAATAGCTTTTTATCGTAGCAGTTCATTTATTTCTCTAGAGCATCACATCCTAGTAAAATATGTCAATTCAGGAACAATATTCGCTGTGCCTATCGCTGTGGTCGTATAGGATATATACCTGGATGACCTAGCTTTGATCGACTTTTTTACTTTTTCAAAACCGAATCGTCGAAACCCCCTGCATACAAAATTCCATGTAAATCGTCGAGACCGATTCCGAGATTCAGAATTGTTCGTTTAAAGATATTAGAATTGTAACATATACATACCGTCACGCCTCTTTCCCACATTACTCTTTTATTGAACGCCACAAATCAGTACAAAACAATACAGAAACAAAGAACAAAGTAGACAATAGGCGGTCTTATCGCTTAATAGCGATCTCTACCAGACAACCAGTAAGAAAAGTAAGTTGGAGACAGTTTAAGTAGGTGGCGGAAACAAATAGACAGGATAAACGCAGGGATAATATAAACAACAATACCAACAAAAATTAATACATAGCTAAATAAATAAAATAAAATAATACATACACACATAACATTACTGTAGGTATAAGGTGGGTTAGTTGTTTTTTAATCGGAATTCCATCTTTACCTGTCGCTCGGGTCACTTTGCTGTTAAAACCCACTCGCTCCCGCCACCTCTCCCGCTACCGCGTATCACCGACCACCCCCTATGCAGTTCGGTCAGCGCAAACGCTTTAAGTATTCACTAGCAATTGGTTTCGGGTATCGCTCGATTTCACTGCTCGTTCGCCTCAGCAGTTCCTGACGCTGCTCTATGCTAGCCGGCAATGGAAGATTAATGCTGATTTATGTTTGCTCTAGGTGCAATGTTTGAAAGCATCGAGTAAACTGGATTTTGGAATGAGTTTACTCACGTAGGTAGTGGAAGCGGCTTGAATTAGATATATCTTTAAACTAATCGTCTAAGATCCGAATATAACGTCGATATGCACCGAGCTGATAATATAATGAAACATGTTTTATAATAAATTTAGTATATTAGAAAATATAATAAAAATGGGTTGGCTAAAAAAATCCTGGACATATATATATCTATTGCTTTATTAATATAATATATCTACAAAACAAAAGTTTAATGTAATACTATTATATTAAACAATAGAACATCAATGAAATAAATATATTTAAATATATATTTATTGACTTATAAAAGAATACTAGTATATAAGAATATATCTATAAAAGAAAAAAAAATGTAACTCCAAATATGATAATGTAAATAATAACCATGCACTTCACTACATTTACTGCAAATAAATATAATTATATTATCTGTATATTTATTTTTATCTTAAGTTAGGTTTTTACAATATTAATATAAAAAGTAATAAAACAATATTAATACAAAATATAAAAACATTATAAAAACCTAACCTAGGGTGCCGCCGGCAGCGAGGCAAGGCCTAAGCTACCGGTGGTCAGGGCGACAGAGAAAGGAACCTCCTGACTATCCGAGCCGTGTCCAGGAGTACCGCCTTCTGTATCTGGCCCTTGACCCAACCACCTAGCGAGAGCCTTTTAAGGTGATGGTCAAGGCTCTTCGCTATTAAACCGTTTGCCGAAACGACTATCGGGACAGTGATCGTGGAATCAACAGGCCACATGGCGGTAACCTCGTGAGCCAAGTCAAGGTACTTGCTGACTTTGTCCTTCTCGGCCTTCACGAGGTTCACGTCATGGGGGATCGTGATGTCCACGAGCACTGTCTGGCGCTTCAATCGATCTATCAGCACGATATCAGGCTTATTGGCGACAATAGTCCTGTCCGTGATGATAGATCGATCCCAATAGAGCGTGACACGACCATTTTCAAGAACTGGTGCAGGTGTGTACTTATAGTAGGGCACTTCGAAGTCCACAAGACCGAATAAAAGAGCAAGTTGCTGGTGAATAATCCTGGCTACAAGGTTATGTCTGTGCAAGTACTCGCCGTTAGCAAGACTAGAACAACCAGAAATAATATGCCTGAGTGACTCTCCAGGACGGCGGCATGCCCGACAAATGTCGACCGTACCGTCCTTCAGGATATATCTCCGGTAGTTATTAGTCATGATAACTTCGTCCGCTATTGCACAGGCAAAACCTTCGGTTTCCCCGAAGAGATCCCCGAAGCGTAGCCAGTTCACCGACGCGAGCAGGTCTACATCGGGCCCCATGAGGGCCTTATAGAACCGCCCGTGCAGCTCCTTACTCTCCCATTCAGTCTTGCGATCCTCGGTGCTCCATACCTTAGGTCTGCGCCAGTTCTCTTTTGCCAAGGTGAGAGGGGTGAAGGATTTGTCCACCGCCACTACATCACGATGCATCCCACACTCGTTGTTCAGGAAATATTCCCTAAGACTGTACACCTCACGGTTGTGGAGGTCCTGGGCATTTAAGAAGCCACGGCCTCCACATTTCCGTGGGATGTACAGTCTCATAACAGACGAGCGAGGGTGTAGCATGCGACGCGTAGTGAGCAATGAACGAACCCTTCGATCCAGGGCATTCAGCTCAGTCTGATTCCACCTTAGTATGCCAAAGGAGTATATGAGCAGGGGCATCACCCAGGCGTTGAAGGCGCGTACCTTGTTGCCTCCTGACAAAAGACTATCGAGTACTTTTGTCAGGCGCCCAAAGAAATAAAGAAATTATTATGATGAAAAAATAGTCTGTCCAGGATTTTTTTAGCCAACCCATTTTTATTATATTTTCTAATATACTAAATTTATTATAAAATATGTTCCATTCTATTATCAGCTCGATGCAGATCGACGTTATATTCGGATCTCCTACTATAAAGGATAAACAAATGCTTGAACTGGGTAAACATCTTTGACTATATACTTTATATCTCTACTATAGACTAGTATAATTTAAGGCTCGGGGACCTTATACATCCCTTTCTTTCTCCTTTATACATCTCAGTCTTAGGAATCATGTTACAGGCGATGCCGCTAGCAACCCATCACTATTCCTTTCTGTAGCAAGTTAGCTGGAAGAGATCCCTTCTTAGGGATAAGTTCGCCTTTGTACATTTTTCTCTGTATTTTCTGTATTTTTTAATTTTTATGTGCAATTAAGAGTTTACATACATACATACTATTTTGATTTCCCTTTCCACCTCGCCCTTAATCATGCTAAACGTGGCCTTAAGGCTCCTAAGGCTCTTACCCCGTAAGGGATAACACAACCGATGAGCCGGCGTTGGCTTTTCAAAAATCGTCCCCAACCGTATTCCGCGTAATGAATTATTTTATCCAATTTCAAAACGAAACATGGCCACCGGCATCAACCAATCAGGGCGCGTAAATTGTTGAATCACCGAAACCTACCGATGACACCCGGAAACAAACGATCGGCTTAAATTGAATCCGATTGATTTGGCCAACATGGAGGGGAATTACGCCTTAACGCAAAGCAGTAGGGTTGTATGCTGAGTGTGGATAGATATTCATAATAGGCTATTTTGACATTTGCAATATTTATAACGGTTAAATTGTAAGGGTTGAAATTTATAAAACGTATGGCATTGATTTAAAATTACATACTCATACATACACAAATCGCGTCTTTATCCCTTACGGGGTAGACAGAGCCCAAGGTAACAAGACCTACAGGCCACGTTTAGCAAGATCGTGGGCGTATATGTGGAAAAAGGAATCAAAATAGTGTTGCTAGACGCATCGCCTATAACATAATTCCTAAGAATTACGCCCATTCCCACGATGGGCTTTTACCATCTGCGCGGGAAGAGAAGCAACTGGTACACTCTATGTTTTCCTTTGCTCCCAGACCAGCATGGAAGAAAATTAAATTATTAAATTACAAAGGCGTTGAAAACGTTTAATAGAAACAATTCCTTCAGTTGATTTAAAATTACCGTAACACAAAGATATAATAAAATATTATTATTACCTCTTCCTTGCTGGTCTGGTAAAGAAAAAACATAGAATGCACCAGTTGCATCTCTTCCCGCGCAGACGGCAAAATCCATTGGGGGAGTGGGCGATGCGGCTAGCAACCCATCACTATTTTGATTCCCCTTTCCACATGATATCTTGACAAACGTGGTCGTTAGGTCTTGTGTTGTTGTTTCCACCCCGTAAGGGATAAAAGCGTGATTTATGTATGTATGTAATATCATACAGACATACATAAATCACGTCTTTATCCCTTTCGAGGTAGACGCAGAGCCTAAGGTAACAAGACCTAAAGGCCACGTTTAGCATGATTGTAGGCGTATAGGTGGAAAGGGGAATCAAAATAGCGATGGCTTCCTAGCCACATCGCCTATAACATGTTTCCTATGCCCATTCCCTTCGGCTTTTATGTTTTTTCTTCACTCCCAGACCAGCATGGAAGTAATATAGTGATATAGATACATAAGTTCAATAGATCAAAGAAATGTAGTGGCGTTATTTATAAGTTAAATAATATATTATTTGTCAATGCCGCTCTATTTTCATTCATAGGGTATTTTCATCATCCGTGTATCGTCATAAAAAATTCATGAGATTTCGTGCGAAAATAACTTGGACCCAAATGAAAAGCTCCAAGGCTTATAGTGATGCTTATTGACTATCTATTTCAGTTTTTCCTTTGATTGTATGTCGACCAAGCACTTACTATTATGACAGTTCGAACAGAAAACATTTTACGCCTCTGCTTAGAGATTTGACCCGAACAAATACTTACCCCCTTATTCATAAACGCTCTGCAGGCTTCTGCTAACTTAGCAATCGTTTGTCCTTATCTGTCACTTTGACGTTTACCTTTCACAGATAAGGACAAATGATTGCTAAGTTAGCAGAAGCCTATAGAGCCTTTATGAATAAGGGGGTTAGATTGCAAGTCAAATGTCATTATCCCATCATCTCCAGCCCATTCGTCCCACTGCTGGGTACAGCCCTCCTCTCAGAACGAGAGGGCTTGGGCTGTAGTTCCCACGGTGGCTCGGTGCGAATTGGGAACTTCACACACACCATTGAATTGCTTCGCTGATGTGTGCACAATGTTTTCCTTCACCGAAAAGTCCATGGTAAATATCAATTGTAATTTCGCACGTCATAATCCGAAAACTCAGAGGTCGCACCCGGCACTGGCGTAACTAGGTGGCAGGGGTGGCAAAATGCCAGGGGCCCCTAGCTCTACGGGGCCCGAACTGGCTTGGTTTAGAGCACAGAAGGGACGCTGACGCACTTCTTTATATTGAGGTAGGAGCATCTGACGAATTTGCCGGCCCCAGACGTTATAGTTACGCTACTGGCACCCGGGCTCGAACCCAAGACTCCGCTTGAGAAGCCAAAGGTTACTATAACATTGTAATCATGTAAAATTTGAATTTAATCTACGAGTGAACCGCTAGCGTATGCTCATGTCAAATAAATCTAACGTTATCTGATATAAAGTTTTCACGAAATCGATCCTAAACATACAAATGGATTTAATTAAATCGGCGAACTTAATTGAAATGGGGCCGCTAATAGAGCAGCTATTCGAATAATTGGCGGCGTAAATTATTTGAAATAATTAATCGAAGCTAATTATTTACTGAAGGACAGACGAATTGATCATTTTGCTCGTTTAATCCAGCGCCGAGGAAATTTGCAAATAATCTCATTCTTTTGATCCCTTGCTGTGTAAATATACATACACCATATCGGTACTATTCCTAAGTATATTGTATTTCTTCCTATTATATATCTACGTGTATGGAATGCGTGTAAATAAATGTTTCTCTCTCTCTCTCTCTCATATTAGAAAAGCTAAATTTTGCAGTGAATATTCTACAAATATAGATGCGAAAGTTTCGATGTGAGCGAGTGTGTATGTTTATTCCTTCTTCACGCTGAAACTGGACGCATTTGGATTAAAGTTGGATAATGGACATAGCTGGTACCCTAGATTAAAACATAAGCTACTTTGTTCCCGCGGGATAGCGATAAACATGTCAATTGTTAATTCTACGCTAATGCAAAATGTCGCACGGATTGTAGTGAGCCGCTGTATTGCATTACGGCTAGCCGTTTTGAATGACAGGGCCGCTTTGCAATGCGGCGGTTCAACGGTTAGCCGGATTGTCATTCTTCAATAAGGCGGTCTACTTTTAGCCGCATCGTATTATCACCAAATAAGAAATAAAGATGGATTTTTTAGAATAGAATAGAATAGAATATTTTATTTGCAAAGAATAAGGAGATATAACAATGTCATTGGGTGGCACAGAGACAATAGGTTCCTTATTCTGCTATTTGTACAGTTTTATTATACTAGCATGCACATTTTAGTGGATAGGTTAGGTTAGGTTAGAATTGTTGTAATCCAATAAAAGTAGGTTTGTTGCTCTATAACAGATATTTATGATCTTTAAGAATAGTTTATAATTTGATTTTGTCAAAACTCTCCTTCCGACAATACACAAGATTGGTTACTCCATCATAGTTTTCTTTCTTAATATTTAAATAATTATCCAATTAACAAGGACAGTGGTTGCACTCAACATATGTGCAGAAGTCGTGCAATTATGTCTGACTACGAAGACTTAAGCGAACATCCTGTGCACCTTGGTGATGGAACACCTATAAAAGCGCTCGGCATGGGAACCGTCCAATTGGAGGCTTACAACGGCAATGAGTGGCAGACCGTTAGTTTAAAATCGGTTCTGTACGTTCCTGATCTAAAGGTAAATCTTTTTTCGGTAACAAGTGCATTGGATAAAGGCTTACAAATGGTATCGAACCAAAACATTTGTAAGTTCATTAAAAACAAAGAGGTTGTAGCTCTTGCAAAGCGAGATGGCCGTCTATTTCAAATGCTGTTTAAAAATAACAACGCCTGTCAAGTCTTGTCAACCGAGTCTAATGAAATTTCGTCTGACGTTTGTAATAATATTGACTGCGAATTGTTGTTATTTCATAAAAAGCTCGCCCATCAGAATTTCGCTTACATACGAAAAATACTCTCGAAAAATAACGTGTCGCTGTCTTGCACAAAAAAGCATTTTTGCACCGCATGCGTAGAAGGAAAACACAGCCGAACGCCGGCTCATTCCAGCACCTCTAAAACGAGTAGCAGAGGCGAAATTGTTCATGCCGATCTCTGTGGCCCTTTTGAAGAAGTGTCGATTGGGGGTTCACGCTACTTTTTGCTGCTTAAGGATGACTTTTCACGGTATCGGACTGTATACTTCCTTAAAGAGAAAAATCAAGTCTTATCGAAAATAAAAGTGTATCTTGCTCTTTGCGAAAATGAAGGAAAACCCGTTCAGATTTTGCGCACGGATTGCGGCGGTGAGTTCATAAACGCCGAGTTGAAAGCCCTGTTAGAGTCTAAGGGAATCAAGCATCAAACGTCAGTACCGTACACCCCTGCTCAAAATGGGAAAATAGAGCGCGAGATGAGAACTGTTGTAGAAGCTGCCAGGACGATGATTAAGGCTAGTCAAGCCCAGAAAAAATTGTGGGCTGAGGCAATTAATACAGCCGTATATGTGATCAACAGAACTGGCGTAAGTTCGCTCGAAGGTAAAACGCCGTTTGAGCTCTACTATGAAAAGAAGTTTGACCTGTCTTCTATAAAATGCATTTTCGGGTCTGAAGTATGGGCTCATATTCCCAAACAACGACGCCGAAAATTAGACAGCAAAAGTAGAAAGGGATTGTTTGTGGGCTATGGCGAAAATACAAAAGGCTACAAGATTTTCTATCCTGAGAGTAATTCTTTTTCGATTGAAAGAGAAATAATATTGTCGCCTCACCTTGAGCCAACAATTATTGAAAATGCTGTTACCAGCGTAACTGTAACTGCAGCTCTGGATGATCATGATGGTGAAGAAAATGCTATAACTCAAAATGATGATGATAGTAATACTGATAACCAGAATGATGACGATGATAACGCGAACGCTATTGCTGACGCTACTTCAAGTGTAGTAGATGACGCAAACACTAGAGTTTTGCGACCAAGAGAAAACTTAAAACCTCCTATTGCTTTACAGGACTATGACGTTTCTTATTTCAGCTTTTTAGATACCGAAGAGCCTACGACTCTAAAAGAGGCTATTTCTTCCCCAAATTCTGCAAAATGGGAAGAAGCTATGAAGGCGGAAATGAAGGCTCTATCTGACAACCAGACTTGGTCATTTGTCGATAAAGCTGAAGACGGTGTCCTGACTGTAGATAGTAAGTGGGTATTTAGAATTAAACGTAAGGAAAATAATGAAATTGCGCAATATAAGGCAAGGTTAGTAGCAAGGGGTTTTATGCAAACAGATGTTGATTACAATGAAGTGTATTCCCCCGTAGTAAGATTAGCTAGCGTACGAACCTTGTTGTCAATCTCGTGTAAAAATAACTGGCCTGTTCATCAAATGGATGTATGTGCTGCGTTTTTGCACGGAGATATTAATGAGGATATTTATTTAAAATTACCCGAAAATTTTGACGTACCAGCCAACAAAACGTGTAAGTTAAATAAATCTTTATATGGCTTAAGACAAGCACCTCGTTGCTGGTATGATAAGTTTCATAACTTCATCATAAGTCAGAATTTTCAGAAAACATTTAGTGATCAGTGTATGTACTGTTTCAGAGACGGTTTAAATACAATTTTTGTTTTAATTTTCGTGGACGATATTTTGATCACCGGAATCGGTCCAGTCATACAAAATATCATGGATGAAATGTCTAAGGCTTTTAAAATGAAATATCTGGGGTTGGTGAGTAGCTACCTAGGTATTCAAATAACTCATGACATAGAAAAAGGCATCATGTCTCTAAATCAGACCCAGTATCTGAAAAATGTTTTAGACAAGTTTAAAATGTCTGACTGTAAAGGCGTGTCCACACCGATGGATCCTAACTTAGATCTATCACACTTGGTAAAAGATAAATCTGAGGATAATTCAATTGAATATCGGTGTAGACAAGTCATAGGCTGCTTAATGTATGCTATGTTAGGCACTAGGCCTGACCTATGTTTGAGCATAACTGTACTCTCAAGATTTCAAAGCTGTGCTAGTCAGGATTTGTGGGTATGTCTTAAACGTGTCCTAAGGTACGTTAAGGCAACTATTGATTTAAAATTGACTTATCACAGATACGAAAATAGTGACGTTCTTGTAGGCTATGCTGACGCAGACTGGGGCGGAAATCCAATAGACAGAAAGTCGACCAGTGGCTATTGCTTCCGTGTTTACGGAAACCTGGTGGCTTGGTATTCGAAAAAGCAGTCTACTGTAACTCTGTCCTCCTGTGAGGCAGAATATGTTGCTCTAGCGGCTGCCGTCAGTGAAGCGTGCTGGCTTCGATCTTTGCTAATTGAAATGTTTTTCTCAGATACCATTGTTGTGACTATGTACGAGGATAATCAATCAGCTATTCGTTCTTGCAATACTCTTATACAGCCAAAACGAATGAAACATTTGGATATTAAGTATCACTTTATTAAGGAAAGAGTACATAAGGGTCATATCAAAATCAGTTATGTCTGTTCAAAAGAACAAGTAGCCGATATTTTAACAAAGCCTCTATCGTCTCCAGTATTTAGGAATGCTAGAGATCTTTTGTCACTTGCTAACTAGTCTAAGTACTATGTTGTCTTAGGTGTTATAAATGCCTGCCTATTCTTTTGTTTTAAGGTGTCTATGTTGAGAAGTTGCCTGTGTACCTATGTTAAGTTGTTTTTGTTAATTCTTAATGAAATGCTTTTATTGAGGGGGGATGTTGTAATCCAATAAAAGTAGGTTTGTTGCTCTATAACAGATATTTATGATCTTTAAGAATAGTTTATAATTTGATTTTGTCAAAACTCTCCTTCCGACATTACACAAGATTGGTTACTCCATCATAGTTTTCTTTCTTAATATTTAAATAATTATCCAATTAACAAGTAGAATTGTGTCAGGCCCGAAGGCCCAAACTGAACGGGAATAGGAGGGAAGCGAAGCGCAGCTCGGTCAACTGGCCTAAAAACTGTCAAAGCGGCGGCTAATGACTCGCTGTATTACATTACGGCTAGCCGTGTTGAAAAACGTGTGGCGCCGAATAAGAGTACATTCCAGCGGATTTTCATTTAGCCGCATTTAATCAGGCTCAACGTTGAACCGCCGCATTGCAAAACGGCTAGGCATTTTGTAATATGGCGGATATAAATATAAAATAAATATTATGATTATCAAAATTGTAATTATTAAATGACGTTGTTCCGTGTAGGAAATAAAAGAACAGCAATAGCGAGAAATAAGTGTTAGTATGGTTAAGACGAAAAAGTCAGATGTGTTGCCATAATTTTATAGCCCTTATTACCACTCTAATTGGGTGTTTTATCTATGCTGGTCATACATCGCCCTCATGTCTGAGGTTTAATCCTTTCACTCTTAATTACTACCAGCACGGCCGTGTATAGATTATGGATAGTTTTATTGGACAAGCGCCGTGATTGGCTGCGCGTGTTCAGGCGATAAGCGGACCAATATCGATGCGACGAACATACATACATTACGTATACGTAGGGGTTGCAATCGAGTTGACAAGTATTCTGTTTTTGCATACATACATATATCTTGTCTTTATCCCTTACGGGGTAGACATAGGCTAAGGTAACAAAGCCTTAAAGTTTAGCATGACTAAGGGCGTGTAGCTGGAAAGGGAAATCAAAATAACATGATTCCTAAGACTTTCGCCCATTCCCTCGATGGGCTTTTACCATCTGCGCGGGAAGAGAAGCAACTGGTATATTCTATGTTTTTTCTGCTTTGGTTGGATATTTTATAGTAGTATAGGTGAAAAATAGTAAATAACCTGTTGTATGTGTGAGTAATGTGTAATAGATAAATTTGAATTCCAAATTAGAAAAATGCCTTAAGTCCCGTATCAGCTTTACACTACAGGTTTTAGCAGGATCTGACAGCGAGCGAACCTAAACGGAATCGAAGGAACCTAAACGGTTTGTCTATATCTGTCACTTTACAGATAAGGACAAACGATTGCTAAGTTAGCAGAAGCCTATGGAGCATTTAGGAGTAAGGGGTAAGTCACGTAAGTAGCAATTTACCGGCCGCTACGCGAGCGGGAATGTCCACTTCGTAAAACTGTGTACACACCTCGGGCGGTGATAAAGAAAGCCTCAGGTCGCATGTTTATCGTTCTCGCCTTTGGCTTGTGCAACAAGTTCCTGTATGAGACATTTTTTTTACCACAGAGTGCGACGGACTACATTGCGAATTCGTTTAATTTAATACTGAACTGGTTCAATTAAGCGCTAAACATCCTCTAACGGAATTCGTCGTGAGTTTCTGTTTCTTGTTGTTTAAGACAAACGTTCGAGGGTCGGTGGCGCCAGCTTTAACTGACGGTTAGTTAGCCGACATACCCAAAGAGCTACGGAACGGCCTACGATGGGTGTATTTTGAATAAGGTATACAGAGACCTTCCATGCTGGTATGGGAGTAAAGTAAAAACATAGAATGTACCAGTTGCTTTTTTCCCGCGCAGATGGTAAAAGCCCGTCGAGGGAATGGGCGGAAATCTTAGGAATCATGTTGTAAGCGATGCGGCTAGCGATCCAATCACTATTTTTGATATATGCCCACAATCATGCTAAACGTGGCCTTTAGGTCTTGGCTCTGTCTATCCCGTAAGGGATAAAGATGTGATATAATGTATGTATGTATCTAAAAACAGAATACTTGCCAACTTGATTGCAACTACCCCTACGTATACGTAATGTATGTATGTTCGTTGCATGGAAATTGGTCCGCTTATCGCCTGAACACGCGCAGCCAATCACGGCGCTTCAGCAATCCGTCCGTCTGTCTGTTCGTCTATCAACAGGCTGTATCTCATGAAACAGGATAGCTATATTTTGTGCCGCTATAATAATAAATACTAAAAACAGAATATTTTTGTATACGTAAGTAACCAATATAAAATGATCTCAGACTGCCTACATTTTGCTTAGAAGGCAAGGGTCTGCTAACACTATCCAATTGCCACGCTTATTCTTAAGTTTGATTTACTTTATATAAATGTATGTATACTCTATTTGTGGTAATAAAATTCTATTCTATTCTATTCTTTTCTATTCTAACACTAGATATCATATTTACTTAATCCCCGTTTAACGTTCGTGCCACCGGGCGCCGTGCCAACTATTTGCAACTCCGTTGTTCCAAATATTCGGGTTTACTCGTTATTGGCGGGCTGTTAGCAACAGTTTTAACTCTAACTTAACTTTAACTTAAACCGGAAAACTCGCGCCGCGTTGTTTAACTCAGCTAACGCGATTTTCAACTTATTGTATTGTATAACGTTAAGTGAGGTAGGTGATAAAACAGCCATGGCAGCCTAGTGGTTTGACCTGTGGTCGTGGGTTCGAATCCTGCGTTCGCACCTGTGAGTTTTTCGGAATTTATGTTTGAAATTACATTTAAAATTTGCCATGAGCTTTTCGGTGAAGGAAAAAATCGTGAGGAAACCTGCACACACATCTACGAAGCAATTCAATGGTGTGTTAAGTTCCCAATCCGCACTGGGCCCGCGTGGGAACTATAGCCCAAAACCTCCAATAAATGGAGGAGGCCTATGCCATGACGCACGCAGCTCTTGACCACACGCGGAGGTAACCCGACTCGCACCTCTTCTGACACCTTAACGTTTACCTTTCACAGATAAGGACAAACGATTGCTAAGTTAGAAGCCTATAGAGCAGGGGTTGCGAACCTTTTTTGGTGGACGTGCCATTTATTCACAAATAAAGTAATATTTGGCTCTGACCTGTCATCAAAGACCCTGTTGTCTTAAGAGTGTGTTGTTATTTTACCATCATATGACCACATTCATCATTCATTGCTATCCATCAGGTGACCCGTCCGATCGTTTGCCCTCTCTTATATATAAACACATTTTCCGTTTTCCGCCCTATTTCATAATAAAATAATCTTAAGTTGGTGATTTAATGGACAAAAATTAACCTTTTTTACTATTGGCACGCCCAAATTATTTTGAAGCGTGCCAACAGTGGCTCGCGTGCCAATGGTTCGCCATCCCTGCTATAGTGTTTATGAATAAGGGGGTAAAGCATTAACATGCCTTCCGTTTACATTTGAGTCTACTCAATTTCCAGTCTCGTTTCCTGATAGACATAGAGCTGCACTCGACTCTCAATTACTACTCGAATGTCAACGTTATAATCGACTCAATGGCTCGATTCAGTCGTTCCACTAGGTTAAACTGAGGCTTTGAAATGGCACACCCCTATTCGTGTCTGAATCCCATTGGTGCTAGGCTAAACGTTTGGCTCAATCGACTATGCTAGGTCTAAGGAAATTGACTCAATCTATATGTTAATTCTGATGTTCTCTTGTTTGGTGAAGTAAACAACGATGGAATCTTGTCTGCTGTGTTTGATGATCATTTTTTAGTGCGCAATCACCACAATTCTGCCCAGTGGCGTGCACAAAGATTTGCAGAAATAATACTGCTTGTTTACTTTATCGTCTACACACACACACACACACACACACACACACACACACACACACACACACACACACACACACACACACACATAAACCACGTCGTTATCCCTTACCGAGGGAACAGAGCCCAAGGTAACAAGACCTAAAGGCCACATTTATCATGATTGTGGGCGTATAGGTGGATTCCTATTCCCTCGATGGACTTTTATCATCTGCGCGGGAAGAGAAGCAACTGGTACATTCTATGTTTTTTCTTTGCTCCCAGACCAGCATGGATATGGATGGAGCAGCGTGATAGCTAGACAGTTGAAATTGTCACAGATGATGCCGTCTGTTGCCGCTATACCAAAAACTCTGAAATCTGCTTGATATTGTTTTAAATCAGTACGTCGAGCGCAGCATAAAGCGGTATCATAAATTTAGTTGTGTTCAAGTATGTTGAAAAGGAAAGATTTAGGGATAATTTGAATTGTTCAGTCGTTACAAATAAATCGAAATAACGAGACACATACTAATACATTCGCTTTTATAGCCGTTTGATAATGCCATCTGTCGGTGATATCCCAAACTACTATTTAAATCAATAAAGTTTTCCTATGCACGTCTAACAGCTTAGAGATTTATGTAGCATCAACACAGATGGCGTTATAGCGACCTCTATTTGACACAGTTTGGAACTAATTTAGAGAATCGATTAAGTAATTGACTAAGAGTATTTCCTAGTACCGCGACAGATGGCTCTGATGTTAATTCCTTAACAAGTTGATTCCTCTACGTCTTTGCCATTATCACCCGAAGCGAAGACATGACCTAAGACGAAACACGCATGCCTAAGAAATGCCTAGAAATTAAAAACATCAAAGTAACGAGCTACTTTAGGTTCGTTAAAAGTTGACTTTATGAAAAAGGCTGGACGAAGTTAGTTCTTTTCTGTTTGA
This sequence comes from Pandemis cinnamomeana, assembly GCA_932294345.1. Lineage (NCBI taxonomy): Eukaryota > Metazoa > Arthropoda > Insecta > Lepidoptera > Tortricidae > Pandemis > Pandemis cinnamomeana. The sequence goes on along the minus strand of OW028724.1, from coordinate 1,504,855 downwards.
TCCCTCGCCCGAGGAATTTAATTTCGCATACGGTCTTAATTATTCCAGCCGATTGCACAGGAGGGTACTAAGTCAATGATTGCCTCGTAATAATGTTTCAGATACTAGATATGGAGGAAATAAAAGGGAATTAAAATAAAGGCCATCGATTAAATGGGCGAAAATCTTAGGAATCATGTTATAAGCGATGCGGCGAGCAACTCATCACTATAATGATTTGCCTTTTCACGTATACGCCCACAATACTGTTTACGTTACGTTTAAACCGCTGAACCGATTTCGTTGAAATTTGGTATAGATGTAGATCCAGTCCCAGGGAAGGACATAGGATAGACTTCATCCCGTAAAATGCCATAGTTCCCGCGAAATTAACAGCTAGTAAGATAGCTAAGATAGTAGGCTTGACAAACGACCCGTCTTTTTCTTATTGTTCGTTCTAGAAAGAGACAAGTACTTATAAACCAACCGCTTGAATGAGTCCTCGCCCGCGCGGTGCAGGGGCGCGGGGTGGGACTCACAAAATGGGTCGAAAGTTGCGGGTGGCAGGCGCACTCGCCCGCACCTCTCTCGGTCCCCTTTGTCGTCCTACCCCGCGCCCCTGTCCCGCGCGGGCGAGGCCTCATGTAAGCGGTCGTTTTATAGTCTATCTCGCACGTGATACAGCTCTCTCACGCTCGTGCGAGCTGTGCTGATTCATGAGACTACCTGTCTTTTTCTTACTGTTTGTGTTAGATAGAGACGGGTAGTCTATGATGCGCGACACAGCTTGCATACGCTCTTGTGCTAGTGTGTGCTCATTCATGAGACTACCTGTCTTTTTCTTACTGTTCGTGTTAGACAGAGACGGGTAGTCTATGACGCGCGACACAGCTTGCATACGCTCTTGTGCTAGTCGTGCTCATTCATGAGACTACCTGTCTTTTTCTTACTGTTCGTTCTAGACAGAGACGAGTAGCCTATGACGCGCGACACAGCTTGCATACGCTCTTGTGCTAGTCGTGCTCATTCATGAGACTACCTGTCTTTTTCTTACTATTTGTTCTAGACAGAGACAGGTAGTCTATGCCGCGTGACGCAGCTTGCATACGCTCTTGTGCTAGTCGTGCTCATTCATGAGACTACCTGTCTTTTTCTTACTATTTGTTCTAGACAGAGACAGGTAGTCTATGCCGCGTGACGCAGCTTGCATACGCTCTTGTGCTAGTCGTGCTCATTCATGAGACTACCTGTCTTTTTCTTACTGTTCGTGTTAGACAGAGACGGGTAGTCTATGCCGCGCGACACAACTTGCATACGCTCTTGTGCTAGTCGTGCTCATTCATGAGACTACCTGTCTTTTTCTTACTGTTCGTGTTAGACAGAGACGGGTAGTCTATGCCGCGCGACACAGCTTGCATACGCTCTTGTGCTAGGCGTGCTGATTCATGAAGCGACAAGAAACAATAATGGTGTCGAAGCAAAGTGGACCAAAGTCGCAATTGCGCGACGTTTTTCGAATTAATTTACTCCAAGTGTCAGTCCCATTTTTTGCCAGTAATGGCGGTGACAACGCGTTACGCCATAAAATGTGTCTTTATTAGCTGTTGGGTTCCGGGACCCTTGGGGATAGGGGTCCGTAGAGCTTCGTAAAACCCGCGCGAATAAAAAAACATTTTTTTTAAGAGAAGTCGTTCGGGTTTCATTTTTACTATTTCATTCAGATTAACTTCTAAGTCATGAACAGTAATACATATATCACGTCTTACCCTTACGGGGTAGACAGAACCTAAAGTAACAAAGCCTTAAGGCCACGTTTAGCATGATTAAGGGCGTATAGGTGGAAAGGGAAATCAAACTAGTGATGGGTTGCTACCCGCATCGCCTATAACATGATGCCTAAGACTTTCGCCCATTCCCTCGATGGGATTGTACCATCTGCGCGGGAATGAAGCAACTGGTAAATTCTATGTTTTTTCTTTACTTCCAGACCAGCATGGGAGAAATAAGTTGTCTTTACTTTTGTTAATTTGTCAATGTTTTCAATCAATCAAATCAATCAAATATAACAAATTCTTTATTTTACATAAAACATGGTGTACAAACAGGTCTTAAAATTAAATGCTTTCACATGTTTTGTTGTAAAGACAACACGTAAAAAATCAAGCAAATTTTGGGCCATGTCTGTTTTGTAGTAATTATAGTTTCTATCTATCTACGTATCTATCTAGAGATCTGCAGAACCAATACTTTTTAAAACCGCTCAACCATGTTTCCTACTTCGAAACTTTACAACGCTGTCTTCCTACACCCTGTATTAGCAAATGTAAACCACAAAACATGGCTTCCAGTGTCGTTGTCGCCATTTTCCACATTTTTGTAGAATTTTCTAGAGCAAGGAATTTTTCATCATCGTTACCTCGTTTTTACGCGAGACACATACTACTAAATATTATGTTAGGACTTGGTAGATGTTTTATAGGGCATCCGAGTGTACTTTGTTTCAGAAGAACTCATAAATATAGGACTGCGGGTGGTAGGGCCTTGTGCAAGGTCCGCCCGGATCGCTACAACCATCTTACCCGCTAATCCTGCCGCTAAGTAGCAGTGCTTGCACTGCTGTGTTCCGGTGTGGAGAGTAAGACAGCCGGGGAAATTACGGGCACAAGAGGCATTTCATCTTAGTCCTCTAGGTTGGCAACGCATCTGCAATCCCTCCGGGGTTGCGGGTGTCTATGGGCAGTGGTGATCACTTACCATCAGGTGACCCACTTGCTCGTTTGCCTACCTATTCATATAAAAAAAAAAAAAACTTATAGATTAATGCCGATGCCTGGGAAGTAGCCAATTGTTAGATGAGCACACACATCACGTCTATATCCCTTACGGGGTAGACAAAGCCTTTTTTTTTAACGTGTGGAAAATGCGCCTTAAGCATTCCCGCGCTCGGGGCAGCAACGGGGGTATGACGGGCTCTCCAGCTCGCCGCTGCCTTCCCTATGGAAGGAGGAGAGAGGCCTACCGTCTAAAAACACACACGTTCCCTCCTGGCCATGAACTGTGGGCGCTGCGGGCGCACTACGGTGTCACCGCTGGGGGTAGACAAAGCCTAAGGTAACAAGACCTAAAGACCACGTATAGCATGATTGTGGTATAGGTGGGAAGGGGAATCAAAATAGTGATGGGTAAAAGTCATGATGCCTATGCTCATACCCTCGATGGGCTCTTACCGTCCGCGCGAAGAGCAACTGGTACATTCTATGTTGTTTCTTTACTCCCAGGCCAGCATGGAAGCTTGCAGATTTCCTCACGATGTTTTCCATCACCAACAAGCTTATGACTAATTTCAAATGGTGCGAGCCCGGTTTCGAACCCCCGACCAGCTTGAGATGCCCTGGGCTACCATAACTATTGTTTCTTGTAGTATATGTAGATTTCAGTGCCCCAAATTCTTCTGCGTAAGAAGTATATTTACATACACGATAGTGACTTAGACAGCGGTATAGTTCAACATGTCAGATAATAAACGCAACAGCAAACCTAAAGTAAATATGCGCATAATATTGAATAGCGAATATCAGGCGTGAGGCTCAAGTTATAAGCTACAGCTTTTATATAAAAATAATTTATTGTCTATGGTTTCGTAGCGACTCTGGCGCCACCTAGTCGTTGTTGGATTCTTGGATCCTTGAGGGCAGCGGAGGTTGGGTTTCTAATAGTTATCTTAACAGGCGCCATTTTAGCAGACAATCTCAAAATAATGCCATCTATTGGCGCTTGGCCAAAGTACTTTTATGCAAGATTTTCTATGGTCTCTTGGTCGGGGAGCAAAGAAAAACACAGAATGGACCAGTTGCTTCTCTTCTCGTGCAGATGGAAAAAGCCCATTGAGGAATTTGGTGGAAATACTAGTAAGCATGTCACACGTAGACGCTGCGGCTAGCAACCCACTGCTTTTTTGACTACCTTTTCCACGACCCAAATACAATGATTAAATTCTACTAACTACTACATTTTTACAATTACTAGGTACAATAAAATTTCTGGATGATATTGAAAAAGAACACATAGAAAAATCCGAAAACTAAAGCTATGGCTGGGAATCGAACTCGAATCCTCGTCATTCCGTGACGCGTGCTTTACCCCTCCACCACTCATAACAGGTGGGTAAGCCTTTAAATTATTCGCCAAGCGTCATCTGTTTCAATGATGTGTCTGTACGACACAATTACAACCGTACAACGTTGGCGACATTTTTGTCACAAAATTTTTGAATACTGTATTTAATTTTATTACTTTGACATTGGCGAAATCATCGCATCGATCGATGGGGCCATATTAAAAAAGAAGAAAAATCTAGTGCAAAATCGCTACCGCTTGTAGCTCGCGACTATTTTGAGGCCAAAAGGGTTCCAACCTCTGACCAATAAATAATCCTTTATTATTGAAATTTCTTTGATAAATACATGAATTTATGAATGTAATGATAAAGCTCTTTGTTCCTGGCGCTCATTATACGACCGCGATGAGAGAAGATATTTTTATTATTCACAACTTCAATGGTGGGAAATAGAAGATCTAACTTGAAGAATGGCACAAAATTATGATACAGCCATTTATTCGAGACTGTCCAGAAAATCATGTCTATATCCCTAGACAGAGCCTGAGGTAAACAAGACCTTTGACCAAGGCCACGTTTAGCATGATTAGGCGTATAAGTGGAAAGAGGAATCAAAACAGTGACGGGTTGCTAGCCGCATCGCCTATGATTCCTATGATTTTCGCCCATTCCCTCGATGGGCTTTTACCATGCGCGGGAAGAGAAGCAACTGGTACATTCTATATTTTTCCTTAGCTCCCAGAACAGCATGCAAGAATTCTGTATGTACATACATACATACATACCGTCACGCCTCTTTCCCATAAGGGTAGACAGAGACTACTTTGTTCCACTTGCTACGAATCTGACATATTTCTTTCGCTTCATCCACAGTCATCAATCTCTTCATACATGCTCGTCAGTTTCGGGTACTCCTGACCTGACCTTTTTCCAAAACGTCTCCTATTTGGTCTCGGAACGTCCGTCTAGGCCTTCCCCTCCCAACGTAACCATTCACACTCCCCATATATATCTGTTTAGTTAGTCTACTTTCATCCATCCGCTCTACATGTCCAAACCAACTAAGCATACTTTTTTCTATCCTAGTCATTATATCCTCTTTCACACCATTCTGTATGTATACTGAACTAAAAACGTTTATAAAGCGTTCTGTCTGCCCTTTCTCAGTCTGTGTCGGAATAACAACACACCTGGCTACTCAGGTATTAAATTGGGCATCCCAATCCCTTTGTAATGCCTGTCTAGATCCAGGCAGTATTTGCATACCGCTTACGTCTTGAATGTGGCCGATGTCTGCTGCGCCAGCCAATTCGTAAAGGATGCCTGGGAACGATATGAGCTTATGACCCGTTCAATGAATTATGGCACTATCTATCTATACGTCTATACGTATAATAAATCAGTAGAAAGTTCGTGTCTGTACATTCAATTAATTCATCAAAAATAGAGTGCTAACGATTAGGGATGAGTAAAAAACACAAAATATAGGTATTGTGGGGAGTGCCACAATAGAGAGATCTCCCTCCAGGCAGATGTTATGCCTGGGGACCGAAGTCCGAAGGAAGAGAGTTGAAAGTTGTATTTATGCAGCCGCATTGAGAAACTTCGTAAGCGGCATGTAGAACAATGTGACAGCTGTCATTAGAACTGGCGCTAGCTACTCGTGTGTCGAAGTAGTTATGTAGAGGCCAACTAGGTGGCGCTAGGGTCGCTACAGTATTGTTACCTTAGGCTCTGTCTACCCAGTAAGGGATAAAGACGTGATTTATGTATGTATGTATACTGTGATGTTGGGCGTTAATAGAGACAACTGTTTAGGTTGAAAGCTGGATTTATTCTCCCCATGTAAGCGACGATACAATGGTTATATACTTAACTACTAGGATGAATATATAGGTGACGGTGTACCACACTACACCTCCACCGTTAATGAAAAAAAAAATAGCATAAATTATTTTTTTTTAAGTATTAAAGTAAAATATTTTTTTTCAAAGAAATAGTTTAGTTTTTTTTTTTTTTTTTTTTACAAGTGCTGTGCATTATTACTTACTATTTTTTAATTTTAAGAAAACAAAGAAATGTTACAAACGAAAAGTAATTATCAATGAAGTTAATGATCTATATGTTAACAAGTTTTTTTTTCCAAATTTAATTCAAAGTTTCAGCTAAGAAATAACAAAATCGCACAAAAACAGTACATCAGCAGCTGCAAAATTAGCAGAATCTACACACACATTTTGTGGTAAACAAGATTACGATTAAAACACTTAAACACATTTAAAATAAACATACAAAAGCAAAAAAAAAAAAACATGAAATATCGCTTTAAAAATAACATAAGTAGGCTTTCTACGCTTAACCACATGAAAGTAGTTGTTAACATGTTTATCCTTAATACACTCCTCTAAATACTATCCTAGGTACCTAGTCTTTATTTTATTTTAATTCGGTAGATATTTCCTTTTATCTCCGCTTAGTGTGCATCTCTGGCATCACATTTTTCCTCCCTTGCAAGGTACACAACACATATTATTTTTTACTTGTGGTCGGCCGACCTTTACTACACATTTATTTACTGTTCAGGATACAGGTATTTTTTATTTATTTTAGTGCGCGCACATACATATAACCTTTTATAACATTATTACACATACAGGCAGTTCATTTGACACTTCCTTACTTCTTTTACATACCTTGTGCCCAAGTCTCTTCACGATTGATGCTCGACCGAATCATGATCAGGGAACAAGGGTTTCCTACCTGCCCTGTATCCTGGTGTACCTTGCTGTTCTACTTAACCTAAACACCTCGCTCAACAGCGCAACTTGGGCTAACTGTTGATAGGAACGAAGGCATCCTATATATATGTAACATATCTATTTTTAAAAAATCATTCAATACTTCTAAAATAAAATTCTAATTCATAGTATTTTCTAAAACTTGATGAAACTCACTGATACATTTAACTGTCTTGTATTTATTTGAAACAATTATATTAACTTTACAATGATTAATTATTTATTTACCATGTACTAACAATTTGAAATGGTAGCTAGATGATCAGTTTAGCAACAATAACAAATTATTATTTAATCATCCTTTTTATCCATCTGCAGTAGAATAAAAGAGACGATTAGGTGTAATAGTATCAAAATAATCTGTAAAACTGCTGGTGATAAATGATTTTTCATAGGAAGGGTATGAAGCCAAACTAAGCCAAACTCTAATTTGATTTTTGTCTTTCTATATTTATATCAACAACTCCTAATCGATTCTCATATTATTTTATAATTTTCTATATTCCCGTTATAAAATTAATCAAGCTAAATATATTATACCTATTAGCAATTAGGTAGGTACCTAGATACCAAATGCATACCTTAAATGTTAAAAAAAAGTACTATTTATCCAAAAAAAAGTCTTCCCATTTTACCTATAAAAATATTATAATCTATTTTAAACATTACCTACTCGGTTTACATTATAAAGCAAAACCATACGCTGCATAACATAATAATATGATCTCCTACCAACTGCATACCAAGAATCCACGCGCAACCCGAGCCGTAATCACAGACGCTAGTTGCCGCTCCTTTTATGGATGATCTATAGAATTCGAACACTGTTGCTATGACAAATATTTAATTAAGGTCATAACTGTATTTAATTATAACTTTAAATGATTACATTATTAAAATTACGAAATTAAAAAAAAAAACAAACACTGATAAGACGATAATAACTATAACAATATAGAACATACCATACTATGTTAAATAATTTCTTACTGTTTTTTTTTTGTAAGACCCAAAATTTACGTTACCTACTAAACTCTTGATCATCACTCTTGGTCCTTCTTCAGCAGCACCAAATATCCATCCTCCACTACACGAACAGTCTATCGCAGCATACCAATTTTCTTATTTATTTCCTCGTCACCAACCTTCGTCCTCATCTCAAACAAGTTCTCGGCAGCAACCATGTTTCTTTACTTGTTAGTACGTAATTTTTTTTTGAAATCTTCTTATCTTCTGTTCCTTTCTTCTTAATTATTTTCAGTCTATTTTTCACAAAGTTCAGTTTTTTTTTTGTTAATATTTTATTTTTCATTTAAAAATTTAGGTAGCCGGAATTTATAAACACTTAGCACAGTTTTTCTTTTTAAAATATTGTCTTGTATTCAAATTAAGTTTACTTTTTATTCTGCTCACTTCTTCAATATAAGTCTTTCTTCAATTTAAGTCACTCTATTTTCGTGTGTTATTTCGCTCTTAATATTATTATATTTATTATATATTATTGTCTTTCTTCACTTTTAGTCCAAATAGTTTAAAATTCACTTTTCTTCAATCAAACAACTGGCCGGCGCAGCGCGCCGCCAGTGCAGCGCGAAGGCCGCACTGGCAGGATCGCCATGTGATGTTGGGCGTTAATAGAGACAACTGTTTAGGTTGAAAGCTGGATTTATTCTCCCCATGTAAGCGACGATACAATGGTTATATACTTAACTACTAGGATGAATATATAGGTGACGGTGTACCACACTACAATACATACATAAAGCACGTCTGTATCCCTTACGGGATAGACAGAGCTTAGGGTAGCAAGAGCCAAAGGCCACGCCTAGCATGATTGTAGGCGTGTAGGTCGAAAGGGGAATCAAAATAATGCATCCATTCTGACTCAGTTCATGTCATGTCATTTTTAGTATGGATTTGTCTGTGAACGAATCTAAACTAAATCGAAAACCTCACTGGTTTTTATAATCGTTTTAAAAAAGTTGACTACAAAACGACGAGGTAATAAATGAGTTTCGCCTGATAAAACTTCCCGCTTTTCCTATAGTTAATTGTGTTTTCAGGCAGCAGACAGACAGACACTTAATTGTGCTCTAAACGACACCTGCTCCCACTTACAATCTAGTTAACAAGTAATACACGCCAATACAAACCGTACCGGTAAAGGAATAGGTGCGGATATTGTGTTGATACAAACCAGGCCGCCCCTTTGTCACCTCCACCGAAGTACCGATTTGTTTTTACTATTTATATTTTCTGTTTAAAATGCTACGTAGTTAACATGTGTATTTTATGTATGCCGGGTGAAAAGGGAGCAAATAAATGAAGCCGACAGTTTTTAACCCCAGATGTGTAGTGTGTACGACGCTCAAACTGATAAACCGATTTCAATGCGGTTTTTTTCATTTGAAATCCAGTTTCTTTTCGGTGGTTTTTTTTTTTTTTTTTTATGTGAATAGGAAGGAAACGAGCAAGTGGGTCACCTGATGGTAAGTGATCACCACTGCCCATAGACACCCGCAACCCCGGAGGGATTGCAGATGCGTTGCCAACTGTTGTATGTAACTGGCTAACCAAAACTTTTAAACTTATTATTCTTTTCTATACGTTGTATTCTATCTGATGTACTTGGCGTGGACTACTCAGAAGTCGATAAGGAACCATGTATCCCCTGCATTGAAGGTAAGCAGAGTAGGAAACCTTTCAAGAGAATTTCACATAAAAGATCAACTTCTGTTCTGGAACTTATTCATTCAGATATTTGTGGACCCTTGCCAGAAACTTCTTTTCAAGGCAATAAGTATATTTTATTTTGTATAGATGACTATTCTCGTATGACTTTTGTATTCTTTATTCCTTCAAAAGCGGAAGTAAAGAACAAATTTCGTATTTTCCAGTCCAGAGTAGAGCGGGAAACAGGAGCAAATATTAAGATATTGAAGAGCGATAATGGAAAAGAATATGTTAATGCTGAATTTTCGAGTTATTTACAAAATGAAGGAATTCAACATCAAACAACAGTTCCCTACAGTCCTCAGCAAAATTCTATTGCAGAAAGAACAAATCGTTCAATTATGGAGAAAGTAAGATCAATGCTTTCTGACAGTTCTCTTTCTCCGGCTTATTGGCAAGATGCTGCAGAGATGGCTGTATATCTCAAAAATAGGTCTCCTCACCGTGCTGTCGAAGGCAAGACGGCGTACGAGAAATGGTATGCTAAAATACCAAATCTTTCTCATCTGCGTGTTTTCGGATGTAGAGCATTTATTCATGTTCCTGAGTGTAATCGAAAGAAACTGGATATGAAAGCATCCGAACATATTTTCGTAGGATATTCAGAAGATCCCAGAAGTTATTATTTCAGAGACATTAGATACCCCAGAAGACTTGTGAAAAGCAGAGATGTTACTTTCTTTGAATGTGATTTTCAAGATTTGAAAGTAAAGACAACTTGTAAGTCTGATAATGATTTAGCTGAATCAGCAGTTGCACCTCTATTGCTAAATGCGCAAGCAAACTCTTTGAATAGTTCAGATAGTCGAACACCTGTCACAAGCGCTGTCATCGAAGATGAACAGATTCAACCTGATATTGTAAATTTATCAGAAGATGTTCAACCTGATATTAATATCGTAGAGCAACGGCATCACGCTGCTCAACCTGTTATTGCGTCTTCATTAGAAGAAATTGAATCTGATACTGATTTTGTAGAACCAAGGTACAATTTGAGACCCAGAAAACCTAATTCTGCTGCTAATTGTGTATGCATGCAAACTTCATCCCCTCAGCTGGATGAACCAGCAACTTACACACAGGCTGTAAATGCAGAAGATAGAGATAAATGGTATCACGCTATGCAAGATGAATATCAGTCACTGCTTGAAAAACAAACTTGGGTTCTCGTTGACAGACCTGATAAGAAAGTTATACCATGCAAATGGATCTACAAACTGAAGAAAAATGCGCATGGTGACGTAATTAAATATAAAGCTAGACTTGTCGCGAAAGGATTTAACCAAGTTTATGGTATTGACTACTTGGAAACTTTCTCGCCAGTCGTCCGAAACTCTTCTTTACGCATGTTGTTCGCGTTGGCTGCGGAAGAGGGAATGAAAATGCACCATTTAGACGTTGATACGGCATTTTTAAATGGATTTTTAGAGGAAGAAGTATATATGAGTCAGCCGGAAGGATTTTTAAAACCTGGTCAAGAAGATAAAGTATGTTTACTGAAACGTTCGCTTTATGGGCTGAAACAGGCTTCGCGAGCATGGTATAAAAAGTTGACCGAAATTTTACAATGCATAGGTTTTAACCAAACTCCTTCGGAAGCATGTATTTATACTAAAAAGTTTGGTAACGAGTTAATAATACTCGCTTTCCATGTCGATGACATTGTCATCTTGTACAAAGAAAATAAAACGCTAAATACTGTCATATCTGACTTGCGGAATTATTTTGGTCTGAAAGTGATTGGCGAACTCAGTTATTATTTAGGTTTAAATATACATTGCAAACCTAATGAGATTAAAATATCTCAAGAAAGTTACATTCGTGATTTACTGCAAAAATATCACATGATGGACTGTAAGAGTGTGCCTACACCGTTGGAGAATAAAAAGCTTCTGCCGAGTGAGAAGAGTAATGTAAGTGAATCCTATCCGTATCAGCAATTGATAGGCTCACTCAATTTTCTGGCCGTTAATACTCGCCCAGACATTGCTTTTGCCACATCATATTTAAGTCAATTTAATACTAAATATGATAAAAGTCATTGGAAGGCGGCAAAACGTGTATTACAATATCTGAAAGGCACTATGGATTTGGGCATTACTTACAGGAAAGACGGTGGATGCCTAATTGGCTACGCGGATGCAGATTGGGCCAATTGTCCTATGGATCGTCGTTCATACACCGGATTCTACTTTTCTATGGCCGGGGGAGCCATTTCATGGGAAAGTAAGAAGCAAACCACCATTGCTTTATCGTCCAGCGAAGCAGAATACATGAGTTTGTCCAGTGCGGGTAGAGAGGCTGTATTTCTGAGACGATTGATGTGTGAACTTACTGGTAAGTCAACTGTCGTTACTATTTATAATGATTCACAGTCTGCCCAGAAGTTAGCACTGAATACGGTTCACCACAATAGGACCAAACATATCGACACGAGATTTCATTTTATACGAGATTTATTATGTAAAAATGTTATCAATGTCGAATATATTTATACTTTGGAGATGTGGGCTGATGTACTAACTAAGCCATTGGCTCGTATCAAGCATCAGAATTGTATAAAAGGAATAGGTTTATGTTTATAATCTTGTTTTGATTACGGGGGAGTATGTTGTATGTAACTGGCTAACCAAAACTTTTAAACTTATTATTCTTTTCTATACGTTGTATTCTATCTGATGTACTTGTGTCACTTCAATAAACAAAGTCTAATACAACACCAACCTAGAGGACTAAGATGAAATGCCTCTTGTGCCCGTAATTTCCCCGGCTGTCTTACTCTCCACACCGGAACACAGCAGTGCAAGCACTGTTACTTAGCAGCAGGATTAGCGAGTAAGATGGTGGTAGCGATCCGGACGGACCTTGCACAAGGCCCTACCACCCTACTTAGTTATTTGGTAAAAAATCTTAGCAATCATGTTATGTCACTATTTTGATTCCACTTTCCATCTTATACGCTTATAATGCTAAACTTGGCCTGTGAGGTCTTGTTATCTTAGGTTTTGTCTACATTATCTATAACTAGCTTCTGCCCGCGACTGCATCTGCGTAGAATTATACATAAAAACCTTCCTCTTGAATCACTCTTTCTATTAAAAAAAAACCGTATCAAAATCCGTTGTGTAGTTTTGAAGGTATTTATAAGCATACATAGGGACATCGGGACAGAGAAAGCGACTTTATTTTATATTATGTAGTGATAGTGATGATATAAAAATTAATCGCTGAATGTGTTGCTAAGCGCAAATCTCGAGAGCAGCTGAACCGATTTCGCTAATTCTTTTTTTAGAATATTCCTTGAAGTACGAGGATGGTTCTTACGGAGAGAAAAAATAAAAACAAATAAAAAATCGACTGTTAGGCGGTACGAAGTTCGCCGGGTCAGTTAGCAAGGGATAAAAACTTGATTTATGTACGTAAGAAGCATTTAGAACGCTAGTTGGCAACACGAAAGGCTTTGACGCGAAAATAAACCGTTAGGTAACATTTTTGTCAACAAATCTGCGTCACATGCGCCACAGGTGTTGTGTTTTGGAGCCGTTCCAACTGTCTAGGCAGCTTAGTGGCCTTGGTTTTTGATTTTAAACCGACATTTGCTGACGCGATTTTGACAAAACAAGCTTTGCAAGAAAGCAAGGTTTGAAGTTTCAACAACATAATGTTTTTTCATAAATCCCCCACGCATCTACTGTAATTGTACACCGAGGGCATAAAGCACTGTATTATGTCACGGGTGCGATATTGAATCCTGAGCGCAGCAAAGGACTCTAGATTTAACTCCCGAGCGTAGCGAGGGTGTTATGAGTTAATTCCTGAGCGTAGCGAGGGAATTAAGGTTGAGTCCTGAGTGTAGCAAAATATTTAAGCGCACCCAAGACATATACAGTTTTATCTTCGAGTAGTATACTCTACTTTTCTCACCTTTTACGAGACAATAAAAACCAAGGTAACTAGAAAAAGAATGTAATTAAAACGACAGTAAAACAAAATTAAAAGTAAAAATTTATGTCTGAAAATTTTGCCCAGTTGTGTAATGATACAGCAATATTTTTATTTGGAATCTTAGCAGTTCTATGCGTGTAATATTGCATTTGGTGTGGGTATAGTTTTAGTCTTAGGGAAGGACATAGAATAGTTTTTATCTCGGGAAATTGCTTAGTTCCCGCGGGATAGCGATAAAGGGATAAGGCGCAGACGAAGTCGCGGGCAACTGCTATGTACATACATATTGCTGATCAAAAGTGTTTGTTCGAAATAATTAAAATTTTAATCACAATATCAAAATAGCAAACAGGGTGTTATAAATATTTAAAGCTCAATTTTATTCGTCTTCCTGATAACAAGTTGCGGGTCGGTACGGAACACGCCCCTATGGCACCCAGGGGTCCTTTACGATGTTGTACTTTGAGTTCCTTTTATTTTGCTAACGTTCATAGCTAGGGTACCGAACGCTGAGAAAATTTAGGTTTCAAATGTTTAGAACACGCTGTAGCTTAGATAGTACAGTCATCATCAAAAGTTGATAATTAGCTAAAGAGCTCAAAGTGATCGAGACACGACTCTATTGCCAAGGTAAGAGGGTGTGTTTATTTATTACAAAACTCTAGTGTGGACGTGACGCCATGCCCACACTAGGGTTTTTGGTTGCTGTACCAGTTACTGTAACAGTTGCTGTAGCAGTTATAGTTACAGCTCGCAGTTGAGTACCCAGCGTAAAATAAATGAAGGATACAAATGAAATAGTTACTAAAACAAATTATTTAGTAAGATTATTTTAACTTTATGTACCCCATAGTGATCTTCGTTGCACACAAAATCACCATGACTCATTTTCCATCGGACATCTTGCACTTCGCCTATTTAGGCAGCTACGTGTTACAACCTTTTTATAGAATTACTAGCGGACCCGACAGACTTCGTTCTGTCAAAAAGATTTGGAATGTGGCAGTTTTTTGTTCCTACCCATTTTATAGTCGGGGCAAAAAATTATCCTCAACAAAACTGTCACCCTGGTGGCTTAGACAACAACAGTGAGTGCTTGTAATTTAATATGAACTTTATTGAAAAGCAATAAAGTTCAAATGTACTCTACATTTTAGTTAAAAAACGTTTGTATGGGAAAAAGAAAAGGGCTGTTTTTAGGGTTTTCCCGGCAATTATTCGATTTTTTCTCTCCGTAAGAACCATCCTCGTACTTCAAGGAATATTTAAAAAAAGAATTAGCGAAATCGGTTCAGCAGCTCTCGAGATTTGCGCTTAGCAACACATTTTGCGATTCATTTTTATATTATAGATCCTATTTTGGCCTTGGCCGTAAATAAACTTAATTGCAGGCTGAAAGAAAGAAAAATAAAAGAAAGTAGTCGTGTAGACGCTCTTGTCAGCGCTGCGTGTTTTATTTACAGCATAATTCAAATTGTTTTATTTTATAAATTTCTACAGTCCGCATTGATAAATGATGCCAATACTAAACTCTAGGAAGTTACCAAAGGAGTGAGTGCAAGGCGAAAATCAATCCGAATAGTTTCCTAACTTTTTGATTGCACAAAAACTTTGCAGAGCTCCAGGCATACACAGCGCGCTTGCGCCGAAAGTTTAACGAATAAAGTTCAAGCCATGTTAAGGAATTAGTTTCTTCCGCGTCGAAGTCGAAGATGGCTTAAGGCATAAGCTGTGAGCACACTTACCACTACGTCTTAATGCGATTCAATCCCGACTCAGTTCAGGTTTTAGCTGTAATTTTTAGCATGGATCTCAGCGAGCAACGAGAGCAGCGAGTCATGGTAAACTCCCTCATATCAGATCAGAACCATAGAGTACGCAAATGCCCGAAGTGGCCGAACTAAGCGTCGAGATTTGTTCCATACTTTTCTTTTATTACGAAGTCATTAGCGGCAGCTCTAGTTGAACTAATAGAATCATTTTAATCGTAGCGGGGCTGAGTTTCCGGGTTATTGGATCGGTTTGGATTTTCCGTGGCGTCAAAAAGTGGTAAAAAGTCGGCTTTGGCTTCAAAACAAATCATGATATTTGCAAATTTTGTGGTAAAAGTATCTAATCCAGTTCCGGGGAAGGATAATATCCTATACTATAACTTCTGCCCGCGACTTCGTCCCCTACAATTTGATAATATGTATATTCTGCAATAATTATTGACGTTGCGTCTCTAGGCAGCTACGACTTTTAATAATAATAATAATAAATAAATATCTTGGGACAAATTACACCAATTGACCAA
Source organism: Pandemis cinnamomeana (assembly GCA_932294345.1). Lineage (NCBI taxonomy): Eukaryota > Metazoa > Arthropoda > Insecta > Lepidoptera > Tortricidae > Pandemis > Pandemis cinnamomeana. Next base: position 1,488,987 of record OW028724.1, on the reverse strand, counting down.
GCCCCAAACTAAGCAAAGCTTGTACTATGGGTACCAGGTAACGGATAAACATACTTATATATTGTAGATAAATACATACAACATCCATGACTCGGGCACAAACATTCGTATTCATCATACAACTGTCTGCCCCTACCGGGATTCGAACCCAGGACCTCTAGCTTCATAGTCAGGGTCACTAACCACTAGGCTATCCGGTCATCGTATTGACATGTTTATCGCTATCCCGCGGGAAATAAGCAATTTTACGAAATAAAAGGTAGCCTATGTTTCAATCTAGGGTACCAGCTAACTCCGTTCCAAATTTTATACAAATCCGTCCAGTTGTTTCAACGTGAAGAAGGAACAAACATAAACACTAACATCGTCACAAACTTTCGCATTTATAATACTTATTAGTAGGATTATAGATTAGTTTTTACGTAAGAATCTTAAACACACGGAAGCCATCTTAAGACTCCTTCATAATTTTTTTCTCTCTAACCTATGACATTCACTTTTGTCTCGCTCACGCACTACGTTTATAACAAAAGTATATTTCTACCTGACAATCGCATAGATTCCCGTGGGGTAGCAATAATAATTCGAAGGCGAAGTCACGAGCAGCTAGTTATAAATCTTTTCATCAAAGCAACAGTCTTCTGTGACTTGATCACCGCTGTCTTCGCATTGTCATCCATGTATTTTGTTTCGGAAGTTATGAGTTCAGACAAGCCCGCAGCACGCTCGCCAGCCATTCGTTAGCGCACTATATCATAGTGTGCTGTATTGTCACCCTCCCACACAATCTCCTTACTTTGGTGGTAATTGGGAGTTTAGTGTCAGAACAGTTTAATAAGTTGCAAGACTGACTTTGTACGTAGTTTAAATTTAAATTTTCTTCTTGTATTCTTGTATTATGTAGTAGTTCTTTTATTATGGAGCGCGACATTATGCTGAGAAGTTTCTTTATTGTCTTTTGCGGTACTAGCTGGTGCCCGAAACTGTACATTTCGCGGGAATAGTGCACTTTTCTATGTTAATGAGTTAAGTATAGCCTATGTTAATTCAAGGATACTCTAACTTTACCTTATATTATGTTCTGGGGCAGACGTCTTGTGCATGAATCTTGTAGCTGGCTTTTTTAGGTATGTGTCTATTTATATCTCCATTTATTATTAAATGTGTTTCATGTATTATTAAATCCTGGAGCATCCAATTACTTTGCTGTAGAGCAGGGTTTCTTAAAGTGTGGTCCACGGACCCCTTAGGGGTCCGTGGCATGTCTATCAGGGGTCCGCAGTAGGTCAGTTAAATGTAATCATATTTATTAGGAAATTGTGTCGTAAACTTGACGAGACTAGATATTTTTTGAGAGGGGTCCGTGAAGTTGTTTAAATTGTGAAAGTGGTCCGTGACTGCAAAAAGTTTAAGAAACCCTGCTGTAGAGGCTACAAACTTCAGAGCCTTGCAGTACCCACCTGTCATCCACAATATCGACTAGCGTTCCAACGTGCACCAAACGTCACGTTCTGTATATAAATTTAATAACTCAACTGGAATCCACTAATCCGCACGTCGCTGGCAAATCAAGATAACTGAAAATTCACAGCGAACCGTAGTAACTTGCATTTTGCGAGTTGCGCATTTGTGCACCGCGGACGAGGCCGCAGCTGCCATTGTGAAAACAGTAAGGCACAAGGAGTGAAAGAACAATGAGAGATTGAAACAACAGCCAATAAAGAATACAAATTAAAAATATATCACGTTTCTTAATAAAAATATGAAAATACCGCAAAAGAAAGAAAGAAAGAAAGAAAAAAGACATTTATTCCTTTTTGGAAGACACACAAATAAAAGAGAATATACACAATTTTATAGAAAATAATTAAGACAAGAAAAATAGATCATGAGCGTTGTGTGTGTCTTCGCAAAAGTGAAATGGTCGCTAGCTCAGCGTTACGCTGAGGTGTTAGACACCTGCAGCAAAGAAGCTATTGCTTGCGATTAGTATTATTATACTAATCGTAGAAGAAATACTAATTAGACAGCGATTAGAAAGAAAGATCCGATTTGGTATGTGACGTCATTTTGTCAAACCGCCCATATAGACTGCTTAGGCATTAAATATCCGTTTTTCTAGAAAAATATGGAGACAAATCTTTGATAGCTTTTGTATATGAGTATTCCCTATTCCCATCTCCCATCGAGATTATGGGCATAGGAATCATGTTATAGGCGATGCGGCTAGCAACCCATTACTATTTTGATTCCCCTTTCCACCTATACGCCCACAATCATGCTAAACGTGGCCTTTGTAGGTCTTGTTACCTTAGGCTCTGTCTACCCCGTAAGGGATAAAGACGTGATATGTGTATGTATTATTTACAACCACGTCGACCGGCGACTCGCCCGGCGATCCGATATATACATATAGTATTGTTGTTCGTACTGTTTTAAGTCAGATACTGTGGCAAGATATTAAATTCTGTATACGTGACTCGAGCCCGCAAAGGCATCGTTCCGATTGCAAGAGACGTACCTATTTCGTAGGAAATGAGCTGCGAGCTGCTAACACAAAGCCGTAAGGAGTTTTAATTTTATTATAGATACTTCTCCTCCCGCGCAGATGGTAAATGTCCGTCGAGGGATCGAAACGCGTTAGTATTTTTGTGGTGTAAAGATTATTAAGTTTGTGGGATTTATTTGTGTTATGTGTCAGTAGTGGAGTGAGGTTTTGCATGAAAATATTTTTTGATCATTCATTAAAATACTTAGTTTTTAATCAGAAACTTTGATAAAAAATTACATATTTATAGCTTATCTTTTCTTTTTGCTTCTGGTCAAATCCTTTACTGTTATATGGCCTTCTTATTTTTCATTGTTACTTTCTCACATTTATTTTATCTTAAGTATTATACAATAATGTTATGTATATTTATGTTGGTATTGTTGTTTTTATTATCCCTGCTTCCGCCACCTATTTAAACTGTCTCCAACTCATTTCTCTGTCTTATTGGTTGTCTGGTAGAGATCGCTATTAAGCGATAAGACCGCATAATTGTCTACTTTGTTCTTTTATTCTGTATTGTTTTTTTACTGATTTTTGGTGTTCAATAAAGAGTATTTTGTATTGTATTGTATTGTATTGTATTGTAATTTCATAGCCGTGTGCGTGGTGGCTGGAAGCGAGTAAGACGGTGGTGCCGACCCAGACGAACCTTGAACAAGGTTCTAACGGCCACAATATATTCTTTAGTTCTCTACTAGTAGAACCAATGCAATTCACCCCGCTCTGTTACTCAATGGCGTAGCTTCGTAGCAAATTCTCGTAGCACCTCTACGCCGTAGCGCTACGTAGGGTTGACATGTTTGCTCTAAGTAACAATAGCTGATCGACGTAAGCAAAACTAGAGCTTAACAAAGAAGTGGAAGGTCGAGTTTTGTGTGACAAAAGTTAATGCAGGTTACGTTATTGGCGTATTTACCCGCTCACTCATGTTTTTTTTTAAAACGATTGCTTTTCTTTCGTTTTATATTCTACAAGCTATTTCCTTTGGCTTATTTTGCTTTATACCGCAGACACTTTGCGTATTATGAGCCAAAACTACCATAGAAGAATTACCGTATAGAGTGAAAAATTAAAACCAATATTATGCATCGAAATATTTTTTTTTACAATTTACCACAGTGCAGTGGTACTTAAACTGTCTCCGACTTATTTTTTTCTTTTATTGGTTGTCTGGTAGAGATCGCTATTAAGCGATAAGATCTCCTATTTAATTGTCTACCTTATTCTTTGTTTTTCTATTAAGAGTATTGTATTGTGGTATTTGCAGCAGTCTCATTGGCCCATGGTCAATTTCAAATGTAATTTAGTAAAAAAAAACAGAGTGCGCGCCCAGGTTCGAACTCGCCACTTTAGTGTTAAAGTTACCGTTTACGTGAGTTATCCGTTTATGTGTAACGACCTATTATTTCAGTTTAGATTCTAATAAAAGAAAGTATTATGTCATATTCATTCCATACGACGCCATTTTATGTGACAAGATTTATTCATAGCACACCTCACCCGATCAGCGGTTGTCAAACTTTTTATTAGCTCACATTAAATTCATGATTCCAAAGTTTGTGCGACTTGGTAACGCGTCAATATTCAAACTTGAGAAGAACGGGCATTGTCGGATTGTGATTTGAGAAATTTATTTTCCTTCTTTTTTACGAAATAAAAGAGTGAGTGAGATAGCTAAGGCCAGTGGTCAGCCGGAACAACAGACTGCGGATGTGTTGCCAGCCTAAGGTTATTTTTTACTTTTAAATGTCACATGTTCTTCCATGCTGGTCTGGGAGCAAAGAAAAAACATAGAATATACCAGTTGCTTCTCTACCCGCGCAGATGGTAAAAGCCCATCAAGGGAATGGGCGAAAATCATAGGAATCATGATATAGGCGATGAGGCTAGCAACCCATCACTATTTTGATTTCATTTTTCAACGCCCAGAATCTTGCTAAATGTGGCCTGTAGGTATCTGTTACCTTAGGCTCTGTCTACCCCGTAAGGGATAAAGACGTGATTTTTGTATGTGTATGTATGTGTTACATGTCACAATTTTTGGGTTGAAATTTACGTCAATTCTTATAGCAATTGACATTTTAACGCAAACTAAAGTCGAAGGAAAGTTTAAGACCCCCAACGCATTTTAGTCAAGCAATAAAATCGTATTATTATTTTTTTTCCAAAAATGCCTTACACCAATTTGGAAAATAGCTGATACTCTTCAAACTGCTGGACTGTTTTTACCAAACATGGCTGAGAAGCACCGCAAGGAAACTGACTTTCGAATGAAAACATACATACATACACAAACACGTCTTTATCCCTTACGAGGTAGACAAAACCCAAGGTGACAAGACCTACAGGCCACGTTTAGCAAGATTATGGGCGTAAAGAAAAATGGAATCAAAATAGCGATGGGTTGCTAGCCGCATCGCCTATAACATGATTTCTATGATTTTCGCCCATTCCCTCAATGGGCTTTTACTATCAGCGCGGGAAGAGAAGCAACTGGTACATTCCATGTTTTTTCTTTGCTCCCAGACCAGCATGGACAAATCAAATTAAAATAACCGGATCGAAATGCCACACACACACATACACACACACACATACACACACACACACATGCGCACGCACTCAGCCATCAACGTCACATATAAAATCAAAAAGTTTGTCAAAATAACATTAAAAAAATGAAGAATCTTTTTCTCAAATTTAAATTTCGCAACAGTCGCGGGCAAAAGCCGGCAAGTGATAAAATTGTGAATATTAACAAGAACTACGTCTTCTTGCGAATCGCGACAAACTTTCCCGGGAACAAATAAAATAGATAACAAACCAGCTTTAAAGCCCAAGTTACTTTGTCACCTTGCAAATTATTTGCGTCTACTTTGTATTATACTGTCATTTCAAAGCGGAAACTTTTTAGTTCTTCGACTGTAAAGATACTCTACAGTTTTGTTATGTGGGAAGTTGTGATTTAGTTTTATGAGAAAAGAAAGAGCTTGTCTCAGAATAAGATTGAGTGACTGTATGTATAACTCTTTACACATACATACACATACATCACTACATAGTATAAAATAAAGTCGCTTTCTCTGTCCCTGTGTCCCTATGTCCCTATGTATGCTTATATCTTCAAAACCACACAACGGATTTTGATGCGGGTTTTTTTAATAGATAGAGTGATTAAAGAGGAAGGTTTATATGTATAAAACATGCATAATATACCGTGCGAAGCCGGGGCGGGTCGCTAGCATAATAATATAAGAAACTAGCCTTCCGTCCGCAACTTCGCCCGCGATAAATTAATTTTCCCGTAGGAAAAGGTGTTTTCCCGCGGTAAAAAGTAGCCTATGTCACTCAGTGATAATGTAGCTTTCTAACGGTAAAAGAATTTTTGAAATCGGTCCAGTAGTTTCGGAGCCTATTCAATGCAAACAAACAAACAATCAAATTTTTCCTCTTTATAATATTATAGTACAGATAACAAAAATACGAACTGTCACTGGTCAGTGGCCCGCCTGTGATTTTTGAATCATCCAACTGTTGACAAGGTTGGGCAGCCTTGCTTTAGAGACATGACACAGCATGATGCAGGTTCTTCGTGCAACGCAAATGCATACCACGATTGGATTATTCGAAATTCCCATTGTTTTTTTGTAGAATTCCGTGATACGTTTAACACCTAGAATGAAAACGTATTTACATACACCATACATACACAAATCACGTCTTTATTCCTTACGGGGTAAACAGAGCCTAAGTTAACAAGACCTAAAGACCACGTTTAGCATAATTATTGTGGGTGTATGGATTGGAAAGGGGAATCAAAACAGTGATGGGTTGCTAGCCACATCGCCTATAACATGATCCCTAAGATTTTCACCCAATCCCTCGATGGGCTTATACCATCCGCGCGGGAAGAGAAGCAACTATTACATTCTATGTTTTTTCTTTGCTCCCAGACCAGCATGGAAGAACCAGACCAGCTTAAAACTTTATTCTAAGTAAATAACGTGGCAACATTTTGTACGATTACTTGCTTCTTTGAAAAAATGGAAAGCTTAAGTGCAAATTAAAAGAATGATGTCAAATGCATTCCTGAAAATATTCTATTTACGAGTGAAAAGAACTGAGAGGCACTTAATGGAGAAAATGCTAATTTTCTTAGGGACTCGCTTATTTGCGAAGTATCTTATTTCTAGAAAATTCTTTGGGAACATTTTTAAGCATCCGTGAAACTGTCTTCTTGTATTCAATAAAATATCGGCTCTTTCCCCGTACATAACTATTTTACATAACCAAGACATTCTAAAGCAGTGGTTCCTCACCTTTTCAATGTCACTACCCCTGTGAACAAGTATGGGAATTGAGTTTACCCCTAGCTAATTTAAAATAATTAAAACCACACAAATTCGAACGAAAATTATGTTTATTATGTAACAAAATGGCACGTTTAGGTAACTAGTAATTAAAGTAAGAAAAGCCGCGCACATGAGAGCGCCGTGCTACCGTTTACCGTACTATTATTTTGTTTATTGCTATTTTAATACTATTTCGTGCCATCCCGTGTTATCCCCCTAGAATCTCCGTTTTACCCCTGCGGGGGTAATTACCCCCAGGTTAGGAACCACTTGACTGTTCTAAAGTAAAATGAAGACTATTTCTAAATTAAAACAAACATGTTCGCTGCTTAGCGGTAGCCCCGCCGCACCTACACCTAAATTAATCCAAATGAATCAACCTACATTGGTTTTACCAGTGCCGGTTATGTAAGGGGAACGAGCTGAAATATTTTGAAAATGGAATCAAAATAGTGACGGGTTGCTAGCCGCATCGCCTATAACATGATTCCTAAGACTTTCGCCCATTCCCTCGACGGGCTTTTACCATCTGCGCGGGAAGAGAAGCAACTGGGAAATTCTATGTTTATCTTATTTTCCATACCAGCATAGATTTATGATATTATTAATTAAATTTGTTCACATACCAATGCTTCTTTTATACGTAAGTAATTTACCTGAAACAAGAAAATACATTATTAATTTTATATTAGTAATGAATGTCTTAGTTTTCTAAATTGAAAAATATGCGCACAATTACATTTGAACTTTACCATGAGGTTATCGGTGAAGGAAAACATCGTGAGGAAACCTGCACACATCGAAACAATTCGATGTTGTGTGTGAAGTTCCCAATCCGCACTGGGCCCGCGTGGGAACTATAGCCCAAAAAGGAATAAATGTCTTCTTTCTTTATTTCTATATTTTCGGTAGCAAAAAACGTCATGTAAGTAAGTAAGTAAGTAAATGCTTTATTGTACAAATATAAACAGAGACAAATCACAAAAAAATACCTTAAATATATGCACAAAGGCGAACTTATCCCTATAAGGGATCTCTACCAGTGCATAGTCATGTATGCGTTTAAATGGTTTTTTCTCATAATGAATTCATTGACTTTTCCCATCTTCCCACGGAATGGTTCCGTAGTGGGGATAAATACTTCCCTATTGCCCTCAGAGGCGACGTTACACTGATTTCAGAATGGCCCAAAACCTGAATAATTATGAGGGTAGAAATGAAATGACGCGAAATATCGTTACGATTTCTGTTTCAATGGTGTTTACTCAAAAAACTACCTGGAATTTCAAATCACTACATATCACTACATAGTATAAAATAAAGTCGCTTTCTCTGTCCCTATGTCCCTATGTATGCTTATATCTTTAAAACTACGCAAGGGATTTTGATGTGGTTTTTTTAATAGATAAAGTGATTCAAGAGGAAGGTTTATATGTATAATACATGCATAATATACCGTGCGAAGCCGGGGCGGGTCGCTAGTAGTCGTATAAACGGATCTCTTACGTATTAGTCGAGTCTGCTCGCCATGTATACATCCTTACTATTTTATAATTGCCAAAGTTATCCTGTCTGTTACTTTTTCACGCCAAAACCAATGTATTTGAAATTTGGTATATAGATAGTTGCAATCCCGTGAAAGGTCATAGGATAGTTTTTATCCCGGAAAATTGCATAGTACCCGCGGGATAGCGATAAGCGAATTCTGCGCAGACGGAGTCGCGGGCAAAAGCTTAATATATTACTTTCGAGTTCTTAAAAAAAAAAATAGAGTCGGCAACACACATGCTAGTTCTTTGGACTTGTAGCCACTTACCATTAGGCAGGCCGTACGCTTGTTTACCACCGACGAGGTTAAGAAAAAAATAAAAATGAATCAACGTTATAATCCCTTAGGTATAAGTCGCTTATTATGATTCTTAAGATTTTCGCCCATTCCCTAGATAAACTTTTACCATCTGCGCGGGAAGAGAAGCAGCTAGTACATTCTATATTTTTCACTGCTCCCAGACCAGCGTGTGATTAGATTAGATTATTTATTCATTCAATAAAAATTACATCATAAATTGTACATTGTCAAGTTAGAAGAATTTAGATTGAATTAAATAAAATAAATCAAAATGTCATATCCAGAAACTCATTAACAGTGTGATATAAACCTTTCTCTCGAATCACTCTTTCTATTAAAAAAACCGCATCAAAATCCGTTGCGTAGTTTTGTAGATCTAAGCATACATAGGGACAGACAGAGGATAGCGACTTTGTGTTATGTAGTGATGATTAGAGTTAGAGACAAATGAACCATAATTTACACAGAAAATTACCTAGCAGACTATTAATGGCTGAACACCAGAACAAAACGGTTGAACCAAAGTTCAGCCAACCCCGAGTTAATTTGATTGTCACAGTTAAGCTCTGACTGGTCAACGGCGGCTGCCACACAAATATACAAACGAGCAAGCGGGTTAGCTGCAAGCAACCACCACTGTAGGCTTATTGTCAGTGTCGATCTGGTGTCACAGCTAGCTTGCCTGCACGTTCCACTTCAAACTAAATTTAGCTTTAGACCACGTAACCAACATCTGATGGCGGTGCCCTCAGCGCGTACTGTTGCTCGCAGCCAATCGCCGCTAGTTCGCGCGTTGCGCTACATCAATGCCCTTCTCGCATCAGCTCCAGAGTGTGATGTATTTGCTGGTCGATGGCGGAGTGTGTGCGAGGAATGTTTGAGGTTTTGTGAGGTGATGGATGCTCGTCCGTCCTCTTGTATATAATTTTTCTATTTGTTTTTTTAATTTTTGTATTTTTGCTATTTTGTCTTACTTAGTGCCATAGTCATTCTGTTATACTTTGTAAGTTTTTGTGAATAAATAAATAAATAATTGTCTAACTCGCTCGCAATTGCCATCGTGTTCATTGTGTTTATGTAATGACTTTTATTGAGTTTGATATTTTGCATGCTGTTGTAGTATAGCCGAATAAGGAGCACCTTAATAACTATTGTTAACATCTTATGTAACCCTTTTTCAAGCAAAATAAATTATTTGTATTTGTATTTGTAAAAAAATAGTGACGGGTTGCTAGCATTGCCTATAACATGACTCCTAAGAATTTCACCTATTCACTCGATGGGCTTTTACCATCTGCGCGGGACGAGAAAGAACTGGTACATTCTATGTTTTCCTTTTACAGACCAGCACGGAAGCATTGGGTACGGAACGCTAAAAACTACTATTAGGTTAATACGCTAGCAGGGGTGGTTTTTGTTCAAAAGGAAACGTATTTTAAGTAAGTAAGTAAATGCTTTATTATACAAATATAAAGAAACAGATACAATTCACAAAAAAATAAAAATAACATTAATATATGCACAAAGGCGAACTTATCCCTATAAGGGATCTCTACCAGTTAACCTTTGAGTAGATGAGAGGAGCATTAAACGAGGGACCGACAAAGTGAAAGTTTAAAATTTCAGATAGTGAAAGCCACAATAGAGCGTACACATCTAAGTACAATAAACAAAACATAAAAAACTACTAAATATCATTACACACATGCATACACACAAAATACAGTAGGAGTAGGTACACACATAATATCTAAGGAGATGGTGTGAGCCATATCTTCCTCAAGCCTTCCTTGAACGACGCCACGGAGGCAGACTGTTGACGACCGGATGGCCCAGTGGTTAGAGAACCTATGAAGCTTGAGGTCCCGGGTTCGATCCCCGGTCGGGGCAGATATTTGTATGAAAAATACGAATGTTTGTTCTCGAGTCTTGGATGTTTAATATGTATTTAAGTATGTTTTATCTATATAAGTATGTTTATCCGTTGTCTAGTGCCCATATTACAAGCTTTGCTTAGTTTGGGGCTAGGTCAATTGGTGTCAATTGTTCCAAGATATTATTATTATTTCTGTATATTTATTTTTATCTTAAGTTAGGTTTTTACAATATTAATATAAAAAGTAATAAAACAATATTAATACAAAATATAAAAACATTATAAAAACCTAACCTAGGGTGCCGCCGGCAGCGAGGCAAGGCCTAAGCTACCGGTGGTCAGGGCGACAGAGAAAGGAACCTCCTGACTATCCGAGCCGTGTCCAGGAGTACCACCTTCTGTATCTGGCCCTTATTATTATTACTGCCTGGAGGTCGGTATTTTATTTGTAAAGGGTAGCTGAGTCTGGGGGAATGGAATGAAATAAAAGTTTTTGCGGCGCCAATCCACCTAATTGCCGAAGTTCACAGATGCTTAGATAGGCAATACAAATAGCTCCAAGTTTATCATAATATAAAGCTTTTAAAGTTTAACTAGAGCTTTCGCTATCATGATTACGTACAGTCAAGTGTAAATGTTTCTAGACAAAGTATCAAAAATAAGTATCACACGCTCTTACGCCAGCGTAATAAGGTCGTGGGACATATTTTTGAGAAGTTCCTATCGATACTTATTTTTGCACTTGACCGTACATACATCCTACTATTATTATAAACTCGAAAGTTTGTAAGTATAGATGGATGGATGTTTGTTACTCTTTTACATATAAACTACTAAATGGATTTTGGTAAAATTTTGAACGGATATAGCTGATGCCTTAAATTAACACATAGTATATTTTTTATCCTGGAAAATTGTATAGTTCCCGCGGGATAGCGAAAAACAATTTTTTTGCAGACGAAGTCGCGGGCAGCAGCTTGTACATACTAGTAGCTAGTACATATCACGTTTTTATCCCTTACGAGGTAGAGCCTGAGGTAACGAGACCTAAAGACCACGTTTAGCATGATTAAGGGCGTATAGGTGGAAAGGGAAATCAAAATAGTGATGGGTTGTTAGCCGCATCGCCTATAACATGATTCCTAAGACTGTCGCCCATTCCCTCGATGGGCTTTTACCATCTGCGTGGAAAGAGAAGCGGTAAATTCTATGTTTTTCTTTACTTCCAGAACCAGCATCGAAGAAATGGATGGTCGGAATTGGCAAGTATATCTGGAAATTTGTTGTAAAACGAGTTTTATAACGTTTTAAAACAACTTAAAACGTTATAAAACACTTTATAACGCTATAAAACACTATAACTCCAGCGTAGGAGCACTATAAGGAAGTGCGCCAAAACTTACGAAACTTCAAAATAACACTTTTTTACGTTTATTATCAGTTACGTAACTAATAACCAGGGTAATAATACGAACCGGAAATACCTCTCGTACCAGAAAGTTAAACAACAACAAATTAACAACAAACTTATCCCAAGTCGAGCACTACATCAGCTACAGGCGTTCGTGACAGACGGACCGGGACACTTCTAACGAGTTTTTATTATATATATTTAGCGGGCGGAACTGTCTTTTCATCACGGGAGAATGAACGGTGAAGTTTGGGGAGTGTAATTCTTTAACCCTTAGCGGGAGTTGAAACAAGTGCTGAAATTACTGACACATGACGTATCTCCAAAGACTTTAGACTTCAAACCTTCAAGTGCTGCAGTTCGTTTTTGGGTCCGTCCGGGGGGAAGAGCAGTGCTTGGTGCGCCCTGGGCATCGGCTAGTGATTTCCTGGCAGTTTCTAAGGTATATCGTTATCCGTTGGCTAAGAGCCCGACAGGGGATATTTTGACCGTGTTCTACCGTATAACGTTGCCGACATTTTTGTCACAAGATTTCTGAATACTGTATTTATTACTTTGACATTGGCGAAATTGACACCAATTAACCTAGTCCAAAACTAAGGAAAACTTGTACGGTCTTCTCAAAAACATGTCCCACGACCGACGAGTACTTATTTTTGAAACTTTCGCTAGAAACATATTATTACACTTGACTGTACCTACTATGGATGCTAGACAACGGATAAATATACTTTTATAGATAAATACACAGGTACTTAAATACACATATTAAACATCCAAGACTCGAGAGCAGACATTCGTATTTTTCATACATACATCTGCCCCGACCGGGGATTGAACCCGAACTCAAGCATCATGGTCGGGTTCTCTAACCGGTACTACCAGGGTCGTCATTAGAAAATTGGTTGTCAAGTGGCTAGCGACAATATACAGCATGTTGCTAAATTATGTCCTCCCTAGGCACGCTTCGGAGTTGATAAATATTTTTCCTCTCTTTAAACCTGTCACCGCCTTTGATGTTAAAAGCATAAAACCTGTCAGCAGTAATCAGTATTTCTGTTGTGTCATGGTTGGCCGCTTCTTTTTTTTAACTCCATCAAAGGCCTTTTTAACGTGCCCCTGATTTAGGTTATGTCCTTAAAAAAGGCAATCGGCTGTGAATTTCAAGCAAGTGCTAGTTGATTGCGTTTTATTAAATTAATAAAAACGTTTCATCTCAAACAGAGTGTTTAACCTTTGGGAAGGACACGAATTAATTTAGAATCGTAGATATGGAATCGTACTAATATTTTAAATACGAATTTGCGGCTGTATGTCAGGAGTACCCGAAACCGACGAGCATGTATGAAGAGATTGATGAATGTGGATGAAGCGAAAGAAGTATGTCAGGATCGTAGCAAGTGGAACAAAGTGGTCTCTGCCTACCCCTGTGGGAAAGAGGCGTGACGGTATGTATGTATGTATGTATGTATGTAGGGTCGGATGTGTGGGTGTTTTAAGTAGCATGTGAAAACGTAAAATATTAGTTCTATCCTTTCTCCCCGCATTCCTTTCTCACCCCGTTTTACGGTTTTATAGAAAAAGACCATTCAAAGAACAAAGAAAGAGCTATCAAGTGACACAAACTTGTGATATTGTGCATGCATTTAGCGTCAGATTCTTGTACTTAAACAATTTTTTTTGGTACATTTGGTACATTAATATTATTATATTATATAGTAGCTTCTGCTCGCAACTTCGTCTGCGTAGAATTATACATGTAAGTAAACCTTCCTTTTGAATTACTCTATCCATTAAAAAAAACGCATCTAAATCCGTTGCGTTGTTTTAAAGATCTAAGCATACATAGGGACGGACAGACAGCGGATAGCGACTTTGTTTTATACTATGTAGTGATTTCCATGCTGGTCTGGGAGCAAGGGAAAAACATTGAATGTACCAGTTGCTTCTCGTCCCGCGCAGATGGTAAAAGCACATCAAGGGAATCGGCGAAATTCTTATGAATCATGTTATAGGCGATGCGGCTAGCAACCCATCACTATCTTGATTCCTTGTTTCTATACGTCTGCAATCATGCTAAACGTGGCCTTTAGGTTTTGTTACCTCAGGCTCTGTCTACCCCGTAAGGAACATAGACGTGATTTGCGTATGTATGTACATTAATTTTAATGAACTATTTTTGTATGACAGCATTTTCGAACATGATAATAGGGCAATGTGTACTTACATAGATTAAGTAGAACTTTGGCCGACAGTAAATTAATTTTAACGTCACACTACGGAGGAATTAACCAACAGAGTTGATACCATAACCAGCACTACTATTAATTTATTAGGTGTACGTGGCTCGCGAGCTTGCCTCAAGCGGAACGGTAGTGTAGTGTTTTTGGTTTCTGTAACCATTACGGTTACAGCTCGCAGATGAGTACCTCGCTTAACGGCCAAATTTTGATTTAGTTCACTAAATATTTCACTAGATGTCGCTGTACCGTGCCGCAAGCATTCCTGAATCGCGCTGTTAAAAAAATTCCTAGCAGTTATAGAGATAGCCTTGAATAAATTTGTCTTACGCCAAACCGGTCCGGTGCATGGATCATATTTGAGCCGAAAGTCAGTAAGCTCTATAGGTTAATTGCTCTTTAAAAGCTTTGTGGTGTTGCCAGATTAATATTGGCTGGTATTGATTAAACCTGCATTTACTAAATTTATTCGCGCGTTATCGCGGATATTGTGAATTTACTAAGCGGAAGTGGAATATTGATATCATTGAAAACCTGTCGTTTGTTTTTTTTTTAATAGCACAGGTACGTAAAAGGTTATAAATGCGTGTTTCATGTATAATATACTAGCTTTTGCCCGCGACTTCGCCCGCGCAGATAACGTCAGAGTGACGACATACCTCATCCTCTCATGTCTCCAAGTATAAGGTTTTTATTTCCTATGCCGCGGGAAACTGGGAAAATCCCTTCTTAGAGCACTTACGTGATCTTTTAGGAACATTATCTACTAATTATAGTCTTAATTATTTACCTCGTGTTTTTATCCCGTGGGAAATTTGAAAAATCCCTTTGTAGTGCACCTTTACACTAATCAAGGAATAATATGCAGGTGTCAAATGTAATGTAGCTTTATTGGTACAACATTTCGGGATTTTCCAATCCCGCGCGAAAATCGGGATAAAAGTATCCTATGTTCGTCTCTTGGTTCTAAGCTACCTCCCCGCCAATTTTTAGCCAAATCAGTTCAGCCGTTTTCGAGTTATAAATAGCCTGATGACAGATAGACAGACAGACACTGGAGTCCCTATTCCCGCTTTTATCCTTTAAGTGCGCCTCTAACTTTGTCTAAACTCATTCCCAAGATTTGAAACAAAACAAACACGGTAAGTTACACAAAAAAGACCTCCGTCCTTAAGTGCCCCCGAAAACGTGCCCAAATAACTAATTTATAAGTCGTCACGTCCCCCCTAATCCTCAAATATGCCCACTTTTCCCCCATTACGGCTCAGTATGTCATAATTTCACGAATTATGGCCACTGTTTGCCCAAACATATGGATACATTTAACACTCCCCATTATTAACCGTGGCCAAGAAACATAACTATAGGCTAATAACATAAGTAATTGTTATTGCTTGTGCTTGTTTCATTTTACAAGGCGGGCATGGGCGAAAAAGCCGTGGGAGCCCGCAGTTTGACCAGTGGCCTCTCAAGCAGGGAATCGTGGGTTCGAATCCCTCGCGCCTCTGAGCTATTCGGAAATTACGTGCGATATCTCATTTTAAAATTTACTGTATAGGTGGAAAGGGAAATCAAAATAGTGATGGGTTGCTAGCCGTATCGCTTAAAACATGATTCCTAAGACTTTCGCCAATTCCCTCGACGGGCTTTTACCATGCGCGGGAAGAGAAGCAACTGGTAAATCACTACATAGTATAAAATTAAGTCGCTTTCTGTGTCCCTATGTCCCTATGTACCTATGTATGTATCTTCAAAACTACACAACGGATTTTGATGTGGTTTTTTTAATAGATAGAGTGATTCAAGAGGAAGGTTTATATGTATAATACATGCATAATATACCGTGCGAAGCCGGGGCGGGTCGCTAGTTCTATATATTTTCTTTACTTCCAGACTATGAGCTTTTAGGTGAAGAATAACATCGTGAGGCAACCTACAACATACCTACATAAGCAATCCTGTGAATTCCCAATCCGCAGTGGACTCGTGTGGGTACTGTAGCTCAAGCCCTCTCATTCTGAGAAGAGGCCTGTGCCCACCAGTGAGACGTTTATAGACTGGAGATGATCCGCATCGCCTACTTTTTTTTTTTTTTTACTACAAACTGACCAGTGATTGACCTCTATCTCACTTGGTGGAAGGTGCAGATGAGGCCAAAGGTGTAACTCACTGGTTCAGTAATAGCCTATTCACTCTAGCCTACTACATGATTCCTATGATTTTTCGCCCATACCATCGTTTCGTTGACATTGGCCCGCCGAGAACGTAATTGGACGGACGGACAAAATTGACGGCTGATAACACAATAACCCTCGTTGGTAAATCATCCACGTAGCTTTCAACGTTTTAGAAAGCGCCGGAATAATAATGTTGCCATCAAGTGGAACCGTGAAATAAAGTGAAGCAATGACGGACAGCCTTATTACAAGTAATGATGGAAGGCAACAAACAATTCTTTCACACCTCTCAGTCAGAAAAGTAAGATTTGCTGATGTCGAGAGGGAGCAAAGTGCAACTTTTCTTTCAACATGAAACTACCGTGAGACTTAATCATAATTACACATAAACGGATTTCGGACTATTTCGTAGTCCTTCTTCCTGGAGCGCTCGCCCCGGCGAAACGAACACTGCGCTCTGTTCGCGCGGCTTTTCGACGCAACTGACAGCGGCGCTCAACTACCCTCGTTTTCATCGTCATTTTTATTATTGTCAAATGTAGGGCAGCACACAACACTGATCACGTCACTCCGTAAAGTTTCGCTCACACTCACTGTTTGGTCAATATTTAAAACAGACTTTTTATACGTGAGTCATCCGTTTATGTGTAATTATGCAACTTTTCTGTTCAAGGCTTTTCTAAGGTTATTTTGAAGTTGATAATTGTAAAACCACGCCATTTTCTATGCTGGTAGCTCTTTAATTATAGTCAGAATTCTTTTTCCAAGTTTTATAGTGTGAAAAGTTGTATGAGCCTCTAGGGAGCAAAATTATTTTCATCTTTGACAACAGTTGAATCCCTCGTTACGCTCTGGATTCTGCATTCTGGATTCAATGTAGCGCCCTCGCCGTAAATACATCATTTTGCTCCCTTGTGGCACAAATAGCTATTTTCGTACCTATATGTATACCTATTTCGCTTCATCAATCGCTACATACATACATGCTCGGCGATTTAAGCCGGGAAACTCATCTGCGACCTGGAATCTTAATTTGACGTCGAGCGAACCTAAACTAAATCGCAATTGAATCGCATTAAGACGTCATGGTAAGACCCCTGTAACCGTAACTTTTGCATGTAACAAAAACCAAAAACCCCAGTAGAACACTAAACTTATCCACACTAGAGTTTTAGTTACTGTAACGTGGAACAGTTGAGTTAAGTATGTTTCTGAAACAATGGAACACATTATGTGCGAATGTATGTATGTATGTATGTATGTAAACTCTTTATTGTGCAAAATAAACAAGACAAAATACAATTGACAAACACTGATTCGAATGTGATGCCCTCGCCAGACTAATGAAACTCCTCGTCGGATACCCTGAACCAGGAGATGTCAAGGCACTACTGCGCCCCACCCAATTCATGAATGAGGTGCTAAAAGCGATGGGATAGTACGAAGGAGGGGTAATTACACAAAAGATCCACGAATGGGTCGAAGTGTATCCGTAGGGATTCCATATTTTTACGGATAGGAATTCTTTATGGATGCCCTAGGCACGGGGATGCCTAGGGTTATGTGGGACTCATCCCCGAAGGGGTATACCCGAAATAAAAACTCTCCGGCGTTGCCTCAATCCGGTGTGATGGGGACGCAGTGGGATGCCGCTAGGGTTTCACCACAGACGTCCCCCCGGTGGCTCCGTAGGGACCCCTAGACTAAGATAAGATGAGACAGGTATGTTTCTGGCCAGTAACAATTGTAGTCTCAACACTGTTTGAACTCTGTCTCAAGTTTAACTTGGCCTGAGTTCTACACTTAACGTTATAAGCGATCTCATTAATGTCGTGATCCCTAAAAGCGGTGCTTTATATATTCCATCTAATTTGGAGTCGTTCTCATTAGCATGGCCCGGTCTCGCATAATTTCCAGTTAATTTCAAATTACCTTCGTCAAAGCACACCGGGCCAGTAGGTCGTGTTTAATAATACATGTTTGGAACATGGCCACTTAATCACGTGACATTTCAAACTGTTACAGAGAAATAAGCTACAGTTTTAGCATATTTCATTTCCGTAAAACACCCCTGTAAGTCTGTATCTATATGTATATCTATACGTATAATAAATCAGTAGAGTTCGTGTCTATATATTAAATAAATTCATCAAAAATAGAGTGCTAACGATTAGAGAAGAGTAATGAAACGCAAAAAAGTAGATTTTAAAATTTTTGACTGTGTTCGCTAATCTCCAAAACTGTTGAACAGATTTAAATGAAGTTTTGCGTGGTGGTACCTTATATACCTGGTCAATATTTTAGATACTTTTAATCCCGGAAAATTAAAGAGTTCCCGTGGGATAGTTAAAAACCTATAATAGCTTATGCAGGTTAGTTCACAACAAATTGGCGTGCTGACACCTTATATTACCGCGGTTACATTAAACAAACAGATAATTAGTTGAAATTTAGTATACTGTTAGTTTCAGTCCCAGGGACGGACTTTGGATACTTTTTATCCCAGGAAACAGCATAGTTCCCGCGGGATAGCGATAAGCGAACTTTAAGTATCCCTCGGGAACTCTTTCATCAAGACCATACAAATTAAGATTACTAGGTTATAGAAGGGATGCGAGTCGGGTTACCTCCGCATGTGGTAAGAGCTGGGATTCGTTTTTGGATCCGTCCGAGGGGAAGACCAGTGCTTGGCCCGGTGCACCCTGGGCATCGGTTAATGATTTCCTGGCAGATTCCGAAGGATATCGTTATCCGTTGGCTAAGAGCCCGACGGGGGGAGGGGTCTTTTGACCGTGTTCTACCGTACAACATTGCCAACATTTTTGTCACAAGATTTTTAAATACTGTATTTATAACTTTGACATTGGCGAAATCATCGCATCGATCGATGGGATCATATTTATTAGAAAAAGAAGAAGCGGTGTTTCATCCTCCTGTCTGCTCCTCCCCCGAAACCAGCAACGAAAAAAAAAACAGCAACAAAATTAAACCTTCAATACAGGAAGCTTCAGGCTATACGCGTTGATAATTCTAGAACAGCTTTGATGAAAAAGAATATTTTAGTAATGGCTCCTAAAATATTTAACAGACTACCTGAGGATTGGCAAAATGCAACATTAAATAATTTCAAACGAAAGCTATTTAACTTTTTATCTGAAAGGTGTTATTGCAGTGTTTTAGATTATTTTAATGACAATAGCATGCCTTAATTAAATAAGTAATTACTGCCACTGTACGACATCATTCCTTTTTAAATTTATTGTATTGTAACGTTTGGCATAATGTATTATCATGATTATTCATAATTATTGTATTTCAATGTTTGACATAATTAATTATCTTATTATTTGTTTGACATAATTATTCCTGTATTCAGATTAGCATTACATTGTTATCTGATTTTCGTATGCCTAATGGGCTCGTCATGGTCTTCGTACTGAAAACCCCATTTTTACAATCTGTTATTATTATTACCTGTTTTTTTTCTTTTTTTTATGTGAATGGGAAGGCAAACGAGCAAGTGGGTCACCTGATGGTAAGTGATCACCACTGCCCATAGACACCCGCAACCCCGGAGGGATTGCAGATGCGTTGCCAACCTAGAGGAATAAGACGAAATCCTCTTGTGCCCGTAATTTCCCCGGCTGTCTTACTCTCCGCACCGGAACACAGCAGTGCAAGCACTGCTACTTAGCGGCAGGATTAGCGAGTAAGATGGTGGTAGCGATCCGGACGGACCTAGCACAAGGCCCTACCACCCGCAAACTGACCCGCTGTGATGACGAAATAAACGTATTGTATTTGCAATCAAATAAAAAGTAGAATTTTGGGGGCACTGCCAGGACTGTCTCCGCAGGAGGGAACTCCTTAACAGCCGGTCCGATAGACTTGATTGTGCACGAACGGATGACAATGCAAGTTCAGAAGCTGAAGATATGAAATAGGGGTGCGAGCCGGGTTACCTCCACGTGTGGTCAAGAGCTGCGGTTCCTTTTTGGATCCGTCCGGGGGGAAGAGCAGTGCTTGATCCGGTGCGCCCTGGGCAACGGCTAATGATTTCCTGGCAGTTTCTGAGGGATATCATTGACCGTTGGCTAAGAGCCCGACAGGGGGGGAGGGTCTTTGACCATTACCGTACAGTTGCCGACATTTTGTCACAAGATTTTTTAATTATATTTTTGTTACTTTGACATTGGCGAAGTTGTCGTCGCTATAACGACTTGAAACGCCACAAATAAGAAGAAGAAGAAGAAATAGCTCAAAGTTTAACTCGGACCTGCTGTAGCTGTCTCAGTTAACAATAACATTTATTAACTGATTTACGCTGAGTGCGGTTCCCGGGCAGATCTCAAGAACACCTCCATGGACGGCGATCATAATGTACGGACGCTAATTACGAACGAACAATCACTTCTAATAGCCACTTAAAATCTCATTTGCACCCATTGTGGTGGTTTTTAGCTGTGATTCGGATCACGGGAATAACGTCTGTTTTTGTGGGAAATATCATTTGAGATTGTGAGATTTTCGCGTAAAGGAATACGTTACGACATCGTGCTTTAAAGAAGTAACATCAAATAAAAAAAATTAAACTCTTCTTCTTCTTTTCAAGTCGTTATAGCGACGACAACTTCGCCAATGTCAAAGTAACAAAAATATAATTAAAAAATCTTGTGACAAAATGTCGGCAACGTTGTACGGCAATGGTCAAAGACCCCCCTCCCCCCCTGTCCGGCTCTTAGCCAACGGTCAATGATATCCCTCAGAAACTGCCAGGAATTAAACTAATACATAACATAATTTTGGAAAAGAGCTAAAATAATCTTCAAGCTACTAGACTAATTTTTACCAAACATAGCTAAAAAGTGTAGGGATAAAGACGTGATTTATGTATGTATGTATGTATGTATAGCTAAAAACCATCGCAAGGAAACTGGCTTTCGAATGAAAAAGCCGCATTGAAATCGGTTTATCCGTTTGAGCGCTACGGCACCACAGACATCAACGTCAAACTTATAACACCTTTTTGCGTTGGTGGTTAAAAACTAGTAACTGGGGCCTTACCATGACGTTTTAATGCGATTCAATTCCGACTCAGCTCAGGTTTTAGCTGTCATTTTTAGTATGAATCTGACAGCGAGCGAAGCTAAACTGAATCGGGATTGAATCGCTTTAAGACGTCATGGTAAGGCCACTGTACTTGACTCCATGATCTTGTAGACCAAATAAGTCAAATTAAAAATGTCCATGTGTTTCTGCAGGGCCGACAACGCACTGGCATCGCGTGAAGCGCTGCGGGTGTCTTTGAACAGTGGTGATCATTTACCATCAGGTGACCCACTAGTTCGTTTGTCTGACCTCTCTAACATAAAAAAAAATGTTTATTTGTTTTTATACATTTGTACATAGGTATAGATTGAAACCATCCTATAAGATACAAACATTCGCAATTTCCATACATCATCATCATGATCATTCATTTCCCATCTGCCCCAATCAGGGATTGCTCCTGAGGAGGAGCTTCGTAATTAGATTTTCGAACCACTAGCTCTCAATTGGTGTTAATTATCTCAAGATAATTCAGTACTAGATGACGGAGTCTTTGTACTTTTTTGGTACGTTTTTTAAAAATGAAACCTAGATAGATCATAGGATAGTGGATGGATGTGGCGATGTGAGTGTGTATGTCTGTTCCTTCTTCACGCTGAAACGACTAGACGGATTTGGACGAAATTTGGAAAGGAGATAGCTGGCACCCAAGATTGAAACATAGGCTACTTTTTATCCCGGTCAATTTGCAAAGCTCCCGCGGGATAGCGATAAACATGTCAAAGGTCGTAGCTGCCTAATATAAGTCTAATTCGGTCAGAAACAAGTATACAAAAAATTCTCATTTAAAGGTATTACATTTTAAGCCGTACTTCTTATTCGACTATACAAAATGCTCAATCGTTCAGATTTTATAGCAAAAGGCACAAAGACAAACCAAAGAAAATCATAATTCATAAATCCTTTTTCCGCCAACCGTTTAAGTCCTAATCGAGATACCGTTACAAGAAAGTCGTGAGCGATCAAACGGTTCTCGAGAGGCACTCGCCGCGCTCGGGCACTCGAGCCAAGTGGCGTGGCTCCTTGAGGCAGCAAAAAGGTGTAACTGGACAACAATTTAGAAAGGACCAATTGGGAATATGCATTAAAAAAATAAGTGTATTCGGCTTTCGGAAGTTCCGAAATTTAACTCTTATTATAACGGAAAATTACTGATTTTATTGATTTTCGGAATTACACGAATAAAATATGAAAATATCGTGATGACAAAAAGAAAAATTAAAAATAATGTCGGTCAAGAATACACATATAAATACATACATACATACAAAAAACACGAATTTATCCCTTACGGGGTTTAGCAAGATTGTGGGCGTATAGATGGCAAAAAATGGAATCAAAATAGTGATGGGTTGCTAGCCGCATCGCCCATGACATGAGACCTAAGACTTTCGCCTATTCCCTCGATAGCCTTTGCGTAATTTAATTCTAAGGAAACATGCCAACGCATGATAAAATGCTTAAATACTTAAGCATATTTTGAATTTAAACATAACATCATCAGAATAGAGCTCATAATATAACACCCAATACTTAAGCACGTAACGTAAACTTATTTTATAAGCTCTAAAATTATTATATCAACACAAAGGAAGGTTATTTATGATGTGTGGCGGTCTGTCACACCGTTTTGTAACAAAGAGAACAATAATAAAATAAATAATAAAATATTTTTTATTTACCAATACAAAGAAAAAATATATTATCAAAGCATTAGGCACATACAAGTATTAGGTAAATAGGAGAGGAGACTCAGCAAGCATGCTGGTTTTCAGTCTTCAACCTGATTAAAAACTAACTTAAAATCTAACTAGGGAAAGGTAAGGAAGGTTCGCTGCCAAAGCGACAGATGACGAAATAACTTCCGTCTGGTTCTAATTTACATCATTAGGTAACAATACAAGGGGTGTAACCGTGTAGGTTACCTCCGCGCGGGATCAAGAGCTGCGGTTCATCATACATAGATAGACAGATCATCATACATAGACAGAGCTTAAGGTAACAAAACCTTAAGGCCACGTTTAGCATTATTAAAGGGCGTATAGGTGTAGTGATGGGTTGCTAGCCGCATCGCCTATAACATGATTCCTAAGACTTTCGCCCATTCCTCGATCGGCTTTTACCTTCTGCGCGGGAAGAGAAGCAACTGGTAAATTCAATGTTTTTTCTTTACTCTACCAGCATGGAATAAGATGATGTTGTCAGTGGCGTAGCTAGGTAACCAAGGGCCCTGGTGCAAATAAAAAAATGGGGCCCCACAACTATCTAAACTGGTTACGTTTTAATAATAATAGTTCGATCGAGATTTTCTGGTAAGGATTCGAAGGGGCCCTCTGAGCTTGAGGGCCCCGGGGCACTGCCCCGCCTAGTCCCTAAGTAGCTACGCCACTGGATGTTGTTATAATTTGTTAACTTCGGTGTGAAAGGCACCCGGTCGTTCAAGTCAAGATTAATACAGAGGTGTGTAAGTGCAATTTTCATTCGCGAAGCGGCACGTTTCAGCAATTAAGCGAGGTGCGTTTGCGTTGATTTATTACTGACTGTACTTGTAGGCTCTGTGAGATATTGCCCGTAGGTATAATCAGCTCCAAATGCAAGAACGATGTCTATACAGTGTGAAAATGCGGGCATATGTTTTAACAACTGATAATATACTGTAAGGATCATAACTATTACAGCGATTACTTATTTTTCTACCACTAATCACAATAGGCAAAAGAATAATTGGCATTGTTCATTTTTTTTAAGCTGTGATTTTAACACCTTTATTTGATAAAATTAACTATTTCAAGCAACTAATTTGAATATTATGCTTTTACGTAGCTTTGTTAATTAATAATAAATATTTTTTCGCTGTTTGATAATTCGTGAATTTAGACAGAATCCCAATCGCCTTCGTTCGGCTGGCTATAAAAAAAACGGCTTTGTCTATCTATGGTTTGGTCGATTTGACAGTGACACGTGACAGTTTTTTTTTTCATTTTTCTGGCAAACATTCGATGCTGGATTCTGTCAAAAACCGGGTCGTTCGGTCAAACAAAGGTTCAAAGTACTTTTACAAAAATATCTGCAAACATAAAGTATTTTTGAAATCGGACAAGATAAATCGGATAATTGATGGTTTTCCTCGAAATGGTTTTCGAATTGGAGCATACTAAAAAAAATGAACAATGCCAATTATGGCCCACGTGACCTTGATAAAGAAAGATTCTTGAGACGTCCGTCTGCCGCAAGCGCCACGATGTCAATGCCAGGCCAGGCGATGACTGTGTGTCCGCTCGCCTATCCTACCGCTAGCTAGGTAGCCAGGTATGGATGGTGACACTGACAGTTAAAGGTGGCGCCAGACGGATAGCGCTTACAATACATCCACGCTGGTCTGGGCGTAAAGAAAAAACATAAAATTAACCAGTTGCTTCTCTTCCCGCGCGTGGTAAAAGCCCATCGAGGGAATGGCCGAAAGTCTTAGGAAACATGTTATAGGCGATGCTGCTAGCAACCCATCACTATTTTGATTACCCTGTCCACGTATACGCCCTTAATCACGCTAAACTTGGAGGTTTTGTTACTTTAGGCTCTGTCTACCTTGTAAGGGATAAAGACGTGTCACATGTGATAATATACAAAGTAATTAACGTAAAAACACATTAACGTGTATGTCTCGCGTACCCCGTCTCCAAATCCAAGACCTACTCCAAGTCCTTTTCCGCACATGCTGTTAGACTGTGGAATCGTGTCTTGTTGAGATCAGGCAGTCTCAGTCGGCTGTCGCGCTGCGAAGTCGCCTGAACAAGTATTGGCTTGACGAATCTTCTTAAGTGGACTTAGTATGTTTTGTGTGTGTATATTTATGTAGTTTATCGTATTAGGGTGTACCTATATTGTTGTGTAGGTGTATTCTTCTTATTATTTTAATGCTTTATTTATTTAGGTTAAGTTAGGGTCTTTGGTCTTAGTTGTTAGTATGTCTACTCTCGATACTCTGGTTTCTGTACTGTCAATCGTTCGAAGTTTAGCTGCAAGAGATCTTTAAAATTGAATGTGTTATGTACAATAAAGAGTTTTACATACGTGTGAAATAGCCACATTAGTTGAATTTTATTTTTTCTTACTAATTAATTTAGCAAGCAATGTATCACACAATGGAAAGTTCTGCATACCCCTTTTGGAAAGAGGCGTGACGGCATGTATGTGTGAATTGTATAACTCGCGCGGAACCCTCACATACATTAGCCCGGAATGGCGATATTGCCATTAGCCTCTGACGGTTTTTCAGCGCTCCGGCTTATTGCATTCCGTTAAGTTACGCTACGTACGGTTTTAGGGTTCCTGCGGCAACGAGCGTAGACAAAAATGAAAAAAAAAATGAAAAATGAAAAAATATATTAAATTTCTAAATGTCTGTGAAAATTAGAACACATAGAAAAATCCGAAAAGTAAAGCTATGGCCGGGAATCGAACCCGGATCCTCGTCATTCCGTGACGCGTGCTATACCCCTACACCACCCATAGCAGGTGAGTAGTTTCCGAATTTTTCTACCTGTTACCAACCGTCACGTGACCTTTGTTACTATGCGAATTTTTGCGAAAAAATATATTCTTTTTTTAGGTTTACGTTTACATATTGAAGTATCAAGGTTGGAACCTCCTAGTAAGCATAAGAATGCTTGTGCCAGGAAGTCTCGCTCCTCTATTATTGACAGTCTTTGCTATTTAATACAAAAAGAGTACAGCACTTAGGTATACGTAGCTAACAAAATAACGGTTTAACTTAAATAAATGGTTGTGTGTGTGTGTGTGTGTGTGTGTGTGTGTGTGTGTGTGTGTGTGTGTGTGTGTGTGTACATCTTAGGACTAGAACGAGATCTTATTCACCAACAACTCAGTTTCCTAAAATGGCACATTATACTTCTTCTTCTTATTTGTGGCGTATCAAGTTATAGCGACGACAACTTCGACAATGTCAAAGTAATCAAAATGTAATTCAAAAAGATAAATAAACATAAGGGGTCGCAGCAACCAATATAACTTTGTCCCTTTCGGTGTTGAGACCCTTGGTCCGTGGGGTCCTAGCGCTATTCCTCTACAAATATATTTCGAAGAGGCTAATAGACGCTACGGGTGACCGCAGAGCTGGCAGCTTCCTTGGACAGCGTACTAGTATCGCTGGCCAAAGGGGGAATGCTGCCAGCGTCTGTGGCACTATGCCACGGGGGCCCCTCCTTTTTAATTTGTTTTTAATTTAATAGTTTAATTTGTTTTAATTCCACTATGTATCCTAGTATAGTGTGTGATTAAATTTATTATTCAAAAATCTCGTGACAAAATGTCGTCAACGTAGTGCGGTAATACGGTCAAAATACCCCCTCCCCCAGTCGGGCTCTTAGCCAGCGGTCAATGATATCCCTCAGAAACTGCCAGGAAATCATTATCCGATGCCCAGGGTGCACCGGACCAAGCACTGCTCTTCCCCCCGGACGGATTCAAAAACGAACCGCAGCTCTTGACCACACGTGGAGGTAACCCGACTTGGGGGTTATTCACAAGTTATAGGTTTGACGTCGATGTCTGCGTGTTTGTCTGTCTGTGGCATCGTAGCTCTCAAACGAATGGGCTGATTTGGAAGCAGTTTTTTCATTCGAAAGCCAGTTTCCTTGCGGTGGTTCTCAGCTATGTTTGGTAAAAATCGGTCCAGTAGTTTGAAGAATATCAGCTCTTTTCCAAAGTGATGTAAGGCATTTTTGGCGTAAAATTGAATTATTTTTACATTCTTCAATGCTGGTCTGGGAGCAAAACATAGTATGTACCAGTTGCTTCTCTTCCCGCGCAGATGGTAAAAGTCAATCGAGGGAATGGGCGAAAATCATAGCAATCATATTATAGGCGATGCAGCCCATCACTATTTTGATTCCATTTTCACCTTAACGCCCACAATCTTGCTTAACGTGGCCTGTAGGTCTTGCCACCTTAGGCTCTGTCTACCCCGCAAGGGATAAAGACGTGATTTGTGTACGTAAGTATTTTATATTTATGGATGATTGCTCGATTAATACATGCGATTTTTTAATGTTATATTTTTAACGTCTGTTACTCAGACTTACTACACAAACCATTATTTACCACTTTATTATATAGTCCAGATGTAGAACAGTGCAACATCAATGGAGAGGCAGGCCTACCGGGTTTTCGCTTTAAACGTGCTAAATTGATTCAAACTCAATGCGATCCCGCCAGGAGCGACAGCACAAAAGTGTTCGCTTTAATATTTAAAGTAAAACTTCCAAACAAAGCGGCTCCGGCGTCACTGACGCAGCGACACTGTAGCGACAGTGCGATAGTATTATGCAGTATGAAAATGTATCAAGGAACTTCCGAGCGCAGCGCCACCGTCGCAGCGGCAAGTGACGCTGGGGTCGGAAGTTCCTTCATACATTTTCATACTGCATAATACTATCGCACTGTCGCAGAGACTGTATCGGTGTGACAGTGACGCTGCGCTCGGAAGTTCCTTCATTCATTTTCATACTGCATAATACTATCGCACTGTCGCACCGACAGTATTGCTGCCACAGTGACGCTGCGCTCTGAAGTTCCTTCATACATTTTCACACTGCATAATACTGTCGCACTGTCGCAGCGACAGTATCGCTGCGACAGTGACGCTGTGCTCGGCAATTCCTTTATACATTTTCAAACTGCATAATACTATCGCACTGTCGCAGCGACAGTATTGCTGCCACAGTGACGCTGCGCTCGGAAGTTCCTTCATTCATTTTCATACTGCATAATACTATCGCACTGTCGCAGCGACAGTATTGCTGCGACAGTGACGCTGCGCTCGGAAGTTCCTTCGAACATTTTCATACTGCATAATACTATCGCACTGTCGCAGCGACAGTATTGCTGCGACAGTGACGCTGCGCTCGGAAGTTCCTTCATACATTTTTATACTGCATAATACTATCGCACTGTCGCAGAGACTGTATCGCTGCCACAGTGATGCTGCGCTCGGAAGTTCATTCATACATTTTCATACTGCATAATACTATCGCACTGTCGCAGCGACAGTATCGCTGCCACAGTGATGCTGCGCTCGGAAGTTCATTCATACATTTTCATACTGCATAATACTATCGCACTGTCGCAGAGACTGTATCGCTGCCACAGTGACGCTGCCCTCGGAAGTTCTTTCATACATTTTCATACTGCATAATACTATCACACTGTCGCAGCGACAGTATTGCTGCGACAGTGACGCTGCGCTCGGAAGTTCCTTCATACATTTTTATACTGCATAATACTATCGCACTGTCGTAGCGACAGTATCTCTGCGACAGTGACGCTGCGCTCGGAAGTTCCTTCATACATATTTATACTGCATAATACTATCGCACTGTCGCAGCGACAGTACCGCTATGCTAAACGTGTCCTTTAGGTCTTGTTACCCTAGGCTGCGTCTACCCTGTACTGTAAGGGATAAGCACGTGATTTATGTATGGTTGTAATATTATAACTAAATGCTATGAATAGTTTGCTATCAATACTTGTCACTGGAAAGCGGTGACAATTTATCATGAATTTTGAAGTTTGCATCAACATTACGTATTAGTTCTTTCGCTTACCATCAGGTGACCCACTGGCTCGTTTGCCTTTGTCTTGTTACTTGTAATAAAGCATTCTGAGAGGAAGCTTATGTCTAGCTGTGAAACATAATATACACACACACACAAATCACGTCTTTATCTCTTACGGGGTAGACAGATCCTAAGGTAGTATATAGTGATCGCCTATAAGTCATGATTCCTATGCCCATTCCCTCGTTGGGCTTTTACCATCTGTGCGGGAAGAGAAGCAACTGGTACGTTCTATGTTATTTCTTTACTCCCAGATCAGCATGGAAGCATAATATACAGGCTGACAATAATGATAAAAAGAGCAAAATGCCTGATCATTAAAAAAATAAGAAATATTCGCTAGAAATCTTTTTTTCTGCTGACCCTGTAGGCTTGTTGGGAGACAAAATGAAAGGTGTTTTACAGTAAAAGTATACTCCAAGCATCCCTTTCTGCGTGAGTGGGACAAAAGACTCGACCACAACGCGTTAGAGCGGGACAGAGCGCACATAATCAATACCATTCGTTCGTAGAAAAAAGTCGTAATGCGATTGACTTGAAATTAATTATGAGGCTTATATGCGAGGGATAGGGTTGGTTTTTTGTTGTTTTTATTTGAAAATATGCAACGCAAAGGGACCGGATTTAGAAAAGTTTCATTTTGGGATTATATTTATGAACGTACTATATACAACTTATTATATTTTTCAACAATTAACCGTTTGCTTACGTTTTGATATTCGCTTATTTTGTTTAAGCGGAATCGTGCAATTTTAATGATTTGCTTACAATTTGTACCTACCCAAAGCCGACAAAAGCATTCTGACTGCCATTGCGGTTAGCTTTTTGCATTTTAATGTTGACTGGACTTTAAAATAGAACCAATCACATTACGTGGATTAACTAAGGATTCTGTTTCATACATACGTTCATACGTACACATACATACACAAATCACGTCTTTATCCCTTACGGGGTAGACAGAGCCTAAGGTAACAAGACCTACAAGCCACGTTAAGCAAGACACTGAGGGCGTAGAGGTGGAAAGTGGAATCAAAATAGTGATGGGTTGCTAGCCGCATCGCCTATAACATGATTCCTATGATTTTCGCCCATTCCCTCAATGGGTTTTTACCATTTACGCGGGAAGAGAAGCAACTGGTACATATCAATCAAAGATCAAAGATGTCAATTGGTATCAATGAAAGTTGGTTTTAATTGCGAATTTACCATACTATTACTATCTCTTTCTAACAAACGCATCAGAAGAGCTTAACTAACGCCTACAATTCTCATTCATACAGATTTCTGTGTTGACATTCACTTTACTAAAGCGACACATCTTTAGCATGTTGGATTCGGGGGCAGCGCCATCTCTCGGTGAGCGCGGAACTACATAGGAACAATCTATAAATTATACACATACATACATCAGTGTCTTTATCCCTTACAGGGTAGACAGCCTGAGGTAACAGGACCTAAAAGCCACGTTTAGCACGATTGTCGGCGTTAAATGGAAAGGGGAATCGCCTATAACATGATGCCTAAGATTTTCGCCCATTCCCTCGATGAGCTTCTACCAAGAGCATAACCCTCATGGATTCTTAACCCTTATAACTATATAGTTGTCACATAAATTACGATCGCCGGCTTCTGCCTAAATACAAGCGCCAAAACTTCGAACACCGACATTCATAAAAAATAACGGCCCTCGCAAAATGCGGTTCATTCAATTATAGCCATCAAAACATGAATTCTCATTCCACAGTACGGACATGTCCGACGTGTCACGTGTTAATAAATTTAAAAAGGTTTGGCGCCGGTGCCTCTGAATTATGGCTTGCCGGGACTGCGAGTGGCCAGCGACACAACCGATAAATTCACTAACCGTTGCGCTGTGGATACGGCTAACCTCAAAGCGGTCAACGGTCACCACAAGCAATGTATTAGAAAATCGTTTTCGCACCGCCCGTCGCCTGGTAACATTGGTAACGGGCGGTCTCTTATGACACCAGAGGTCACCAACGGTTGGTCCGGGTAATTTATTTAGAATTATACTTTTTCTGCTACATAAAACAGGGTGTATTATTTTTCGTTGTTTAACATTTTCTATATGTGATTTGTTGCGCGTGAAAATTTAATTTTTCGACTTTTTATGGGATGAAATTTTAAGGGTTATTTTGTGTGTTGTTTATGTGGCTATTAAAGTAATCAGGTTCCATATAGAGATATCATTTTTGTTGGATTTGAACGTTGCGTTTGTAACAAAGTAATTTTTTTTACAGGTTTGCCTTTTTCTCATATACGCTGAAAACCATGCTAAAAGTGGCCTTTAGGTCTTGTTACCTCAGGCGATTTGTGTATGTATGTGTGTGTGTTATCCCATATAGTTAGACAGAGCCTAAGGTAACAAGACCTAAAGGCCACATTCAGTATGATGCTAATGATTGGAGGACTTTTTTTTTAATAAACCTGTAGTGATTATTATTCTATTGGTTGATTACTCCTTGCAGTATCGGTTAGTCCACTCTCTTACCCCATCGTAACTCAGTAGTGTATTTACCGGGCGTAGTTAAGCTAAACACAAATACTTGAACGGCTTGAACGTCAGCTATTCCTGTTGGCTGTATTATGTGGGACAAGCCACGAGCGGCAGCGATTTAGGTTTTACACGACGCTTGGAGGCCATCCATAAAGTACGTTACACTACACAATAAGGGGAGGTGCTTATCGGGATATGTTGAAATCACTTAGTTTATGGACATCCCTTTGCAGAGATACGGTAACGGGCACGTTTCAAAATATATAACATTGATACTTTGGTAAAGGACTTTCTTGGGCGACGTTACACTGTGATAACGTAAGTTAGAATACTTTAGCATGTAGGTGGTTGGGTTCGATTAATTCAACACTGGGATCGTAAAAAACATTCAGGATTTTTTACTGTGGTTGACGAAAATGTTTATTTCCATACACTATTCGATTTTCGAAGTGTGCTATGTCAAAAGCCGGGTGGTCATGAAGATTGCACATGGGACTCCTTGGTTAATTTCGGGTTCGTAGAGCGTTGTCTCGTTGTTGTTGGATATAGATGACTTTTATAGCTCTATTACAAGATGGACATACGATTCCGCTACACGCTCTTCACTTGGACCACACCACGAAGAGACCACTAGACGCTCATGAATATCGGAACTAACATAGTTAAAGGAGTGAAGCTCATATTTGCTGAAGGCACTCTGATGCGATGTTGCCTTAACAGTTTACCACACACATAAAATAATTGTTAATCACGTCTTAATCTCTTGCGGGGTAGACAGAGCCTAGGCTCCAACAAATCAAAGTAAAAACATGGAATGTACCAGCAGCTTCTCTTTTTGCGCTTGGTCCGGTGCACCCTTGGCATCGGCTAATGATTTCCTGGCAGTTTCTGAGGGATATCATTGACCGCTGGCTAAGAGCCTGACAGGGGGGAGGGGGGCGTTGACAATTACCGCACAACGTTGCCGACATTTTGTCACAAGATTTTTTAATTATATTTTTGTTATTTTGACATTGGCGAAGTTGTCGTCGCTATAACAACTTGATACGCCACAAAGAAGAAAAAGAAGAATACACCGTTATTCGCACTACCCGAAACTCAACGTATTAATCATTCCCGTTTTCTATAAACCAAATCAACGCTCAAAGTTGGTCCCTGTCCCCACTCCAGCGTACGCACAAACTTTCAGGTTTAACCTACCCGTTGAAAATTTCACTCATTAACAAAACGGCGAAAGTATTTGCGCGCTCGTGAGCGCAATTATCGAGTTAGGATGAGCGGCGCAAGCGATGAGCGGCCGGCGTGGAGCGTCAAGCGATAAGCGGGCAGCGTTTTAGTCTAGGGCCCTTGTAACGTAGAGCCTGAAGGGCCCTAGGTCACGGCCTAGCTAGCTGGGTAGAGCTGGGGTGGGTATAAAAACAAAATGTTGTAGGAAACGTTTAATCCTAGCTCCAACGGATAACTAAATTAAACTGGCGATGGCAAGGGCTTCTGCGCTCCACTGACTTCCAGGGAGTAAGAATCGGAGGCACTGGCCTGAACGGCGATCGAGCTGCAGGTCCTCCCGGCAGGTGTGGCAGGAATAGCTCCGGGGTACGTCAGCGGCAGTGGCAGCAGAGATGGCCTGTCCTCACCGAGGACTGATTTTGACTCCGGAGCCGGCTCGGGGTTCAAACGACCGTGGCAGGCGGCCTAAGGGTGTAGGTGGTTCCTGGAAGGACAGCCAGTTTTAGACGCTGCTCTCCGGATCGCTGTGCCCTACCGCTGGTATGGGATCGCTAACGTCCGTGGCCAACGGCCATCCGATTCAAATTTAATCTAGTGGCAGTTATGATAGATTTGATAGCGATAGGGTACAGCGGCTCACACACAATATGCAACACATATATAAGCGGGTCTGTAGATATGGAAACTCACCCCAGCGGGAACCTGTAGAATCACTTAGACACTTGAAATAAATATCAAAATTAGTAAACTGGCATGGAGGCCTTAGTTAGTGTTACTCGTACGGCGATTCGTCGCAGACTGAGCTCTCCGCGCCTTTTATAAACGAATATACCTTGCTAGCGGCAGATATACGTATGTGCGAATGTGGTGTAGATTCAAGGTACCGGCGGCAGCGCGCGGAGCGAACCCTTGCAATTATTTAAATAAATAATCGTTAGAAATTGCTACCCTGTTTTTATTTTTCTACCTAATTTAATGTTTTTTAAACGTTTATTAAGGTTTTAATTATTTTTTATTATTGCGAAGGAGCGGCCCTAGGTGCCGTAACGTTACACCCTAATTAAGTTTGGCTTTGATTGCTAATTTGAATAAATATTTTTCAGGATTAATGAATCATAGTTGTCTAGTTTCCATACAAAAATCGGTGATCAAAGGACTAAAATTTTGAGTATTAAATAATGTATGTATATGAAAAATGTTTGTAGTTGTGGTTGGTCGACCTAATCCAACCACGACGAGCGTGTATGAAGAGATTGATGAATGTGGATGAAGCGAAAGAAGTAGGTATGTCAGGATCGTAGCTAGTGGAACAATGTAGTCTCTGCCTACCCCTGTGGGAAATTATTCCGAAAAAAATCGGAGAAATCTGGAATACATTTCAAAAATGCCTGTATCATGTTAATTTTCTTACAAGTTGGCTCTAATATTTTAGAGCAATTTAATTTACAAGGTACAAAAACCGTCTCATATCAAGTATATCGTTTTCAAAGTGCTAAGTCATATCGTGTGCATAAAAGTAATACCGTTCTCAAATTAATGTTGTTTTTTTAATCGCGTATACAATATACAAATACCCTTTATTGAACACCATAAAACAATACAGAAACAAAGAACAAGGTAGACAATAGGCGGTCTTATTGCTCAATAGCGATCTCTACACAACCAATAAAATAAAGAAATAAGTCGGAGACAGTTTAAGTTATTATGTTAATGCAAATTACTGCATAAACTTTGTTTTAAGTTCACGAATCAAAACTTCAGTGACAGACACAGAAGATATAAATAACTAGGTAAATTTATCATAAAATGAAATTCCTCTTTTATTTGAAACTAGCTTCTGCCCGCGACTTCGTCTGCGTAGAATTATACATAAAAACCTTCCTCTTGAATCACTCTATCTATTAAAAGAAACCGCATCAAAATCCGTGGTGTAGTTTTGAAGATATAAGCATACATAGGGACATAGGGACATAGGGACAGAGAAAGCGACTTTATTTTATACTATGTAGTGATCAGCAAATTAAACAAATTAAGGGAAATTATAGCAAAAGTTAAAACTGTACTTAATCAAAGAGGCGTCAAATATATTTTTCCGCGTAAACATTTACACCAAACTTCTATGAGTATTGCATTCATTAAGGAACGGTAAGTCAAATGTTCGTGATTGCCATATTGAGTGCTGTGAGGTAGCCCAAGTGAAAAGCGGAAGCGGACCGCGATTTTATTCAGCAGTTCAACTAAATGCAAGCTTACTAAAGTACTTACGTACGATTTTTGAAGTAACGAGGAGAGGAAATTTAATGACCAAATTGGCCATAGACGACCGCATCACTAGAAGTATTATTGCCAATTACAAAAATAAAACGCCTCACGCGACCGTAATTTCTTCAACTTATACGAATTTCTGAGTAAGCATACCCATCGCTCCGGAATACAACAGCGCAAGCTTTGCTGTCTAGCGGGCAGATTAACGAGTAAGACGATTGTAACGATCCGGGCGGACCTTGCACAAGGTAACCTAAAAAGTTACTCGATACAACCTCACACATTTCATGTGTCTGTTGTGTTGTGAATGAGCATTATGTCAACAAAACTATTGATGATCAGTGGCATGCAGTGGAGTCGTTAGGGTAGGCAGCAGTAGGCAGCGGTAAGGTGACGCTACACAACTTGTTCTGGTTACTTCTAAATATTCGTTATATCATGTAAAACAAAATGATCAGTTAATTTACCAAATGACGTTTCGAGCAGCATATTTGTTTGTAGAAAGAGACAGCAACAGGACAAATTTGTTTATAATAACATTTCATTCGCTAACAAGCGTGGAAACTGTTTCCAAATTCGCGGCGCTCTTGAGTGAATTATTGAGTTTTTGCGAGTGGTCCAAGGCAGGAGCGACAGCTTTATACCAACTGCCCGCACGAACAAATGATTTTAATTTTAGATTATGGGTATTTATGCGGGTTGAAGATGGGTTCAACAATGGAATAGGCTAGCTACGAGTCCAAAAGAATCCAAAAAAATCCCCAAAAAAAAACATTTTTTAAGCATCTCCATAGCAGCTGCAGTTACTTGAATATTGAAAAAGACCTGAACTCCCCGCCTAACCAGATACCATACAGTGTTAGGAAGCTACGGAAGAAAAAAAAGAAGCAAAATGAGTGTAATCTCTTATTAAATGCAAATGCAATTCAATGTTTCAGATAATCTTTTGAGAACTACATACAGACGTTGATTAGTATTGTATTTAGTATTAAACTGATTAATTGTTATTTTTTTGTGAACTCAAACGTCTTCAATACCGATCTGCCTTACTTGAGATTTTATGTCAATGAATGAATTTTTAAAAATCATGAGCAATTAAGCTAAAAGTAAACAAATTATTTTACTAAGCATTCTATTCTATCAATAAATCGAAAATTTTATTTCCCCATTTTTCTGTTAACTTAAAAAAAAATACTGACTGAACAATAGGGCATATAAAAAATCCGAAAGTACAGATATGGCCGGAAATCGAACCCGATACTCATCAATCCGTGATGCGTGTTGTATCGCTACACTATTTATAGCAAGTTACCTTTATTTTTCGCATATTTCAGTGTTTTGTATCCAGTGTCATTTATAAATACTATGCATGCACGCTAGTAATATTTTGTCACCACAATATCCATTACATACACGTTTATATCGCTTACGCGGTAGGCAGAGCCTAAGGTTGTATCCTAAATTTGCATGTCATATTGTGACTAAACATGTGAAATTAACATTTCTTCTTGTACACAATTTTTTTTATCACACCGTATTTTTGCGAATAAATGTTTTATGATGTACTAGCTTCTGCCCGCGGCTTCGTTTTCGTAGAATTGTACATAAAAAACTTGCTCTTGAATCACTCTATGTATTAAAAAAAACCGCATCAAAATCCGTTGTGTAGTTTTGAGGATATAAGCATAAATAAGGACATAGGGACATATGGACAGAGAAAGCGACTTTATTTTATACTATGTAGTGATGATGATAAGAAATCGCCACGCTACCTCCTCTCCCGTGTACCACCCTCCTACTTTAAAGGCTTATTGAAACAAACTTGGAAATAATAAACACAGTAAATTATGAAAGCGTTAATTGTATTCCGGGATGCTGTGTGGAACTAAGTTGGCAAAAACATTATTCTTCAAGTTGCAGAGTTTGTTGTGGCAGTCTCCGAGTGTCCTTCGTTGAAATATGCGTTTAGAAATGGAGATCTGGCGGTTATGGATAATTGCCGTGGTTTTTGTTGACTAAGTCAGTTTTAATAGTGTTTTTGGGTGGCTTAGGTTACGAGTTATTGCTGTTTTTGAACGTAGTGAAAAATCATACTATTATGTACAGGTTGGTCCTTTATTATTAAAAAATAAATGAGCTTTTTAAAAAAGCCTCCAATTTACGAACGAGATTTCGTCATTCCGTGACGCGTGCTTTACCCCTACACCACAGGACCGGGTTCAATTCCCAGCCATAGCTTTACTCTTCGGATTTTTCTATGTGTTCTAATTTTCAGTGTCGCTTACAAATTTAATAAAACTAATTGTTACGTAGTAAAAATCTTTTGATGTTTTTCAGTCAAGAGAGAAAGAGAAAGAAAGAAAAAGAGATATTTATTAACGTACATTTAATACGCGCAGAGAAAAACCAGTGCATTTTAAACATAAACAATTTATAGTATAGTAGGTATTCTAATTATACCACGTAGTTAGAGCAATTGTACCAAAAATTGTAGTATTGTACCGAATGTCGCGAATGTGTGTTCGGCTGTTGTTAGAAAAAAAATCTTTTAGAATTTGATGGAATGGAGAAAAGCTAATACACGTTATTCTTAAACTCAATCCGTTTCGTCATTTGTTTACATGGCGACCGTGACAGGACCGTAAGTAAGCGAATTTTTTGGTCGACTATACTCGTACAATCTGTAACGACTTTAATATTCCCTGAAACTTCCCGCCACCTTTATTAATAAAAACGTTCCCGAATTTATATTCAAATCGAGTTCCAGCGTAAATATATCGGCGGTTAT
Organism: Pandemis cinnamomeana; assembly: GCA_932294345.1. NCBI lineage: Eukaryota > Metazoa > Arthropoda > Insecta > Lepidoptera > Tortricidae > Pandemis > Pandemis cinnamomeana. Next base: position 1,450,987 of record OW028724.1, on the reverse strand, counting down.
CTACTTATCGTGCGCGGTAAAACTCCCAATTTGCCTGAGAAATGTCACCAATTGGGAGTTGTAATCTTCCCATTTGGAAGTTTAGGGTTCGCTTTGTGAGAACACCCTGTAGAGAGGCATGATCATGAATTTATAATGACGGTAATATTATAATATAATATTATTTCTTCCACGCTGGTCTGGGAGTAAAGAAAAAACATAGAATGGACCAGTTGCTTCTCGAGGGAATGGGCGAAAATCTTAGGAATCATGTCATAGGCAATGAGGCTAGCAACTCATCACTATTTTGTTTCCATTTTCTACCTATACGCCCACAATCTTGCTAAATGTTGCCTGTACTTGTTACTTAAGGCGCTGTCTACCCCGTAAGGGATAAATACGTGATTTGTGTATGTGCATTACTATGTTAGTCACTCTTTCACGCTGAAACAACTGAACAAATTTGAATGAAATTCGGCAGACACATAATTTTTAAATTGAATTCACAAATAAGATATTGACTATTTCAGTGAATTCCACAATTAATCACTACACATAGTATAAAACAAAGTCGCTTTCTCTGTCCCCATGTCCCTATGTCCCTATGTATGCTTATATTTTCAAAACTACACAACGGATTTTGATGCGGTTTCTTTTAATAGATAGAGTGATTCAAGAGGAAGGTTTATATGTATAATACAAGCATAATATACCGTGCGAAGCCGGGGCGGGTCGCTAGTAAACAATATAATAATAAATTATTTGTTTTATTTTGTACTAGGTATACTTACCCAAACGTAATCTATTAATCATTCCTTACAAAACCTGGTGTTATTATACTATACAGAACCCTTCGTACAAAGCCTGCCGTGTTTGGCGCGGCATTATTTTTGACTGAGCGACCGCGTTAGCCAAATTTTGATGTAATTTATCATCGATGTCTGAATCGCGGGGAATTTCTTACGTGGATGCGGCTTTTTTTAGGGTTCCGTACATCTAAATGAAAAAAGAACCCTTGAAAGATAGCGTCGTTGTCCGTCTGTCAATAGTTTCTCGTTTATCACAACTGAAGACCAGTAGGCTTATTACCTAACTCGCTCGCAATTGCCATCGTGTTCATTTTGACAGTTCTTGTATGAATGTGACAGCTAGCTGATTCCGATGCCGATTGTCAGCCCATACGTGAACTGTCAAAGTGAACACGATGGCGATTGCGAGCGAATTAGGTACCTAATAAGCCAGAGTCTTATTTAGTATGCTGAGTTAGGACCATTTTGCAAAAAAGCACATACACACATACTCAAACCACGTCTATATCCCTTACAGGGTAGACACAGCCTATGCCTATGTTAACAAGACCAAAAGACCACGTTTAGTATGACTGTGGGCGTATAAGTGGAAAGGGAAATCAAAATAGAAATCATGCCAGACGTGGCCTTAAGATTTGGTTACCTTAAGCTCTGTCTACCCGTAAGGGATAAAGACGTGATTATATGTAGGATCTCTTGGCTGTCACGAATAAAATGTGTTGTTTGTATTGTTTCTTTCGATTAATTCACAGGCTGGCTTACCCCCTTATTCATAAACGCTCTATAGGCCTCTGCTAACTTAGCAATCGTTTGTCCTTATCTGTGAAAGGTAAATGTCAAAGTGATAGATAAGAACAAACGATTGCTAAGTTAGCAGAAGCCTACAGAGCGTTTATGAATAAAGGGGTTAGTGATGGGTTGCGGCTAGCAACCCATCACTATTTTGATTCAATTTTCCACCTATACGCCTAAAATTATGCTAAACGTGGCCTTTAGGTCTTGTTACCTTAGGCTCTGTCTACCCCGTAAGGGATAAAGACGTGATTTTTGTGTGTTGTGTGTGTGTGTGGGTTAGTCTTCACGCGGAACGCAAACCCAGGGTCGGTACGAATACTTTAAAACTTATGGATTAGGACAAAAAAGTGGACCCATAGCAACCCATTCCGCGGGCACCGCTCAGTTTTCCTACATCTTGCACACTAATTTGTCTTCACACCTGCTCTCAAAGCAAACACGTTCCGGATATCATTGTCCCGTGATTTATGAGTGGCGTGTTTGTCTTCCCCTAATTGTTGATGCTGAAAGCACGCGGAGTACCAAAAATTTTTGTTACTAAGTACCGGTTCTCAAAAACGAGTCAAATTGAAAATTATTCCATCCACACTGGCAACCAGAATAGAGAAACCGACCTGTCTTACTTCATGGTCGGTGAAGTTACTAGAACGTGAGGCTGTTTATCTTGGAAAAGTACAAGCGAAGCGATAGAAAAAAAATGATAATAATAATAGTATAGGTTGTTACCAGTTGCTTCTCTTCCCGCGTAGATGGTAAAAGCCCATCGAGGAAATGGGCGAAAATAATAGGAATCATGTTATAGGCGATGAGACTAGCAACCCATCACTATTATGATTCCATTTTCCTCCTATACGCCCACAATCTTGCTAAATGTGGCCTATAGGTACCTGTTACCTTAGGCTCTGTCTACCCCGTAAGGGATAAAGACGTGATTTGTGTATGTGTTTGTATCAGAGGCATAAAACTTTTCCACTGCATGCAATGTTAGAAAAATCATTCTGCCTCGATCTCAATGTTGGTAATTAATTCAAACTTTACACCTTGTTATTCCGAAAATTATAATTATGTTGTGGCATGTATGCCGTGGGGAATACAACTCGCTTATTAACATTACCAAGCTGGTTGCTCCGACTCCGTCTGCAGTAGGTAGAACATTTTTTTTGTTGTATTCTGGGATTTTCGTGTTTTCGGTTTTCCTACTCGGAATCACGAGAACTGTCGATTCTATGTTACAGCGCCACCTAGATCTGGCGTGACGAACCCTTCCATTGCTTTACTTTTCGGATTTTTCTGTGTGTTTTAATTTTCAGTGTCGTTTAGAAATTTAATTTCTAACAGAAAAACCGTAAAGTAAACAAAAAATCTAGTTACAGTCACGGAATGACGAGGATCCGGGTTCGATTCCCGGCCATAGATTTACGTTTACCTGCTATGGGTAGTGTAGGGGCACGCGTCACGGAATGACGAGGATCCGAGTTCGATTCCCGGCCTTAGCTTTACTTTTACGATTTTTCTGTGTATTCTAATATTCAGTATCGTTTAGAAATTTGACTAATTATATCATAGACAAATTTGACTACAGACATAAGCTGTCTTATAAAAAAAACAACAGAACGATTACAAATACGCCCTCGGACATCGAAAATCAGGGCTCCGAAGGATCACATACATACATATATCACGTCTTTATCCCTTACGGGGCAGACAGAGCCTAAGTTACAAAACCTTAAGGCTACGTTTAGCATGATTAAGGGCGAAGGATCACCCTTAACTAAATTTGATATTCTGTTCCCTGGTGCACCGCTAAACTTTTAGTTTTAACGTTCCTAAAACAGGTTTAAACATGTCGCCGAGAAATAACGACTTTCCTTTGTATTTCGAGGACGCGAAATAAAACGTGGAATTTCTTAAGCAACTGCCAACAGTTAGCTTAAACTTTACTATTACGGAAACAGGCCAGTTCGCTCGTGTGACTTACTTCGTTTTCTTTTACTTAGTCGAATCGAAACGTGAAATTCAAGTAGCATAATACTAAGATTTTTACTTATAATATGCTGGTCTAGGAAAGGTAAAACACAGAATGTACCAGTTGTTTCTCGTCCCGCGCAAATGGTAAAAGCCCGTCGAGGGAATGGGCGAAATTCTTAGGATTCATGTTAAAGGCGATGCGGCTAGCAACCCATCACTATTTTGATTCCTCTCTTTCCACCTATATGCCCACAATCACGCTAAACGTGGTCTTTAGTAGGTTCTGTCTACCCCGTACTAAGGATAAAATACATACATACCGTCACGCCTCTTTCCCACAGGAGTAGGCTGAGACTACTTCGTTCCACTTGCTACGATCCTGACATACTTCTTTCGCTTCACCCACATTCATCAATCTTTTCGTCGCTCGCTGGTTTCGGGTACTCCTGACCTGACCATTTTCCAAAACGTCTCCTTGGTCTTGGAGCGTCGGATTTATGTTATTTATGTCATGACGTTATACTTGGTCTTCCATGCTGGTCTGGGAGCAAAGGAAAAACAGAATGCACCAGTTGCTTCTCTTCCCGCGTAGATGGTAAAAGCCCATCCAGGGAATGGACGAAAATAGGAATCACGTTATAGGCGATGCGAGCAACGCATCCCTATCTTGATGATATGAGAATATTATAGACAGCTGTTGGGCTATCGCTTATAGCTGCGACGCGTCTCACCTACTTTTCCTACCGCTATCTTCTGTTCCATGAACAGCTATACGTGTAACAAGGACAAACAAGCTACATTGCCCGGGTCACGTTGTACAGTTCTCCACATAGAGAGCCCTCGACGGCTCGCCTCATTAGGAGCTTTTCTTAGCGGCCATAGTTTCACAGCAGAATGAAGATTCCGCGTAAAGGTGCTCTCACTACGGTGTTACAAAGTTTTGTATAACATACATAAATCAAGTCTTTATCCCTTACGGGGTAGACAGAGCCTAAGGTGACAAGAGCTAAAGATCACGTTTAACATGATGTGGGCTTATGGATGCAAAGGGGAATCAAAACATACCATACGTGATGGGTTGTTAGCCACATCGCCTATATAACATGATCCCTAAGATTTTCGCCCAATCCCTCAATGCGCGGGAAGAGAAGCAACTGGTACATTCTATGTTTATTCTTTGCAAGAACAGCTTGGAAGAAATTACTAACTTAATAATTAAGTGAAACACTTTTTGCCGTATTATTGGCGCATAGAAAAATGTAAGTAGCAACAATCACAAGTCTCCGGTGCTTTGAAGAAAAATACCTACTGCTACCTACTTTGAAGTATCCGAGAGCAGAATTAAACGCGAAAAAGGTTAATGAAAGGCGGAAAAGATTTTTTTCTGGAGCCATCAGAGGAATTTGCACGCGGCAGCTTCCGCGAATTTCCCTTTTCAAATTTCCAACCGGATGGCTTGACAATAGCGATCATTGGCTGTTAAGATCGATTTGAAGGAGTCACGTCTTTAATTTTTAGGGTTGCGTACCCAAAGGGTGAAAACGGAACCCTGTTACTGAGATTTGTCCGTCCGTCTGTCACCAGGCTGTATCTCAGAACCGAAATACTTAGACAGTGATGACAAAATAAACTCTTCATAAACAATGTTACGGTTAGAATAAAATAGCATACCTACTTAATGACTAGAGGCACTATATCCTTTTTTGGTGGACGTGCCATTTTTTCACAAAATAAATAAAGTAATATTTAGCTCTGACCTGTCATCAGAGACCCTGTTGTCTTAAGAGTGTGTTGTTATTTTACCATCATATGACCACATTTTTTCTTTTTCTTTATTCGGGTAACTGGGGCCCACAATTTGTTAGTTACATAATTGCTTATTGCTAATGTTAGTAAGTAAGTATAAAAGACATACACAAATCACTACTGCACGTGACCGTTCGAAAGTGCACGGCAGTGGGTCATGAACGGACTGTCTAGCCTATCCGAGATCATTTTCATATTCACATTGCCCGTTTTCCGCCCTATTTCATAATAAAAGAATCTTAAGTTGGTGATTTAATGGACAAAAATAAACATTTTTTGTAATTGGCGTGCCCAAATTATTTTGAAGCGTGCCAACAGTGGCACGCGTGCCATTGGTTCGCCAGCCCTGTCCTATGCCGTCTTCACCATAAGGACTAACGGGCCCCGTGCCTAGGGCCCCCATTCTCAGGAGGCCCCGAAGGACCGACAATTTCTCTCACACATTTATTCTCAAAACATTTTTGTCGGACATTCGCTTTTTTTACTTTCCGAAAAGGCCCCAAATCCCTGTGTGCCCAAGGGCCCCTAGTGTAAGACTACTGACTATATCTTTATCATCATCATCATCATCATCCTTGCAGCCCACGTCCCATTACAAATCTCCATTGATTATTAATCTGTAATCAATAAACCAATTCCAAATTCAATTAATATCTGATATAATCCGGAAGTATTACCCTGGCCGGAAATGCGACGGTCGACAGCGGCCATTACGACAACAGTCACTAGCGCCGCTTCCGGTGCGGAACGATGGAGTGCTAAGCGTTTCCGCCCGCCATTTTGGTAATGCCGGTAATTTTTTCAGAGAAAACTTCATAGGGGTTTTAGGTTATAATTTTTACTTATAATATATGTATAAATGCATCCGTTACCATAATGAACTGCCCCTTACTGCATTCATTACCTGTAAACAAAGAAAATACTAATTAAATCGTGCGTTAAACCAGAATAAGTTTTTAAATAATAAGAAAACACTGAAGTTATGTTGAAGGAGCATTATCTGTCATCTTGTGCATGAATCTTGTAGCTGGCTTTTTTAGGTATGTGTGCATATAAACCTTCCTCTTGAATCACTCTATCTATGAAAAAACCGCATGAAAATCCGTTGTGTAGTTTTGAAGATATAAGCATACATAGGGACATAGGGACATAGAGACATAGGGACAGAGAAAGCGACTTCATTTTATACTATGTAGTGATTTTCATCATTTGTTTATTTCGTAGATGCCAGACTTACATTAGTTGGCCGTAAAATTAACTCGAATCCTGGGAATCCGTGCAATAACCTCCCATTTCGCGGCCGGTTAATGGGTAGTGGGTGGATTTAATTGTTTTCTCTTGAAATGGAATTAATATTAAGATCTCTGGGTGCTTGTTTGGTTATTCAGGGCGTTCATAGCCCAGTCAGCCTAACTTAAGGTAAACGTACCGACTGCGCCACTTATATTTTTTGTTGTTTACTTAATTTTACCTAGTTTTACCCTATAGTGGGCAAATGAGCATGCGGGTCACTATGGAAAGAAATCACCGCCGTCCATATACACCCACAATGTTCAATACAATACAATTCAAATAATTAATACAATATATTATTTAATCTACATACAATCACGTCTTTATCCCTTACGGGGCAGACAGAGCCCAAGGTAAGAAGACCCAAAGACCACGTTTAGCATGATGGGCGTATGGATGGAAAGGGGAATCAAAATAGTGATAGGTTGCTAGCCAAATCGCCTATAACATGATTAGTAGGATTTGACCCATTCCGTCGATGGGATTTTACCATCGGCGCGGGAAGAGAAGCAACTAGTACATTCTATGTTTTTTCTTTGCTCCCAGACCAGCGTGGAAGGGTAGGCAGAGACTTCTTGGTTCCACTTGCTACGACTGTGGAACTGTGGAACCTTTTCACTGCAAATGTCATCGTACTACTCGACGCAAAAGTAGTTTCCACCAACATCACCTCGATAGTTGGTGCTCCAACACCGAGCGATTTAAGCGGTCTTTCTTACCCCGTACGTGCAAAATTTGGAATGGGCTGGCGGCTGGGGTTTTTCCAACTGGCTACGATATGGGTACCTTTAAGAGGCGAGTGTACCATTTCTTGCAAGGCCGGCAACGCGCAAAGTCTCATTGGTGATGTAGTTGTCCATCGGCGGTGATCACTTACCATCAGGCGCACCGCATGCCCGTTTTCCGGTTTTAATATAAAAAGAAAAAAAAATGAGTAACCATACGCCTGCCAAAGAAATTATTAATAAATAAATAAATATGTTGGGACAATTGACACCAACTGACCTAGTCCCAAACTAAGCAAAGCTTGTAATATGGGCACTAGACAACGGATAAACATACTTATATAGATAAATACATACTTAAATACATATTAAACATCCAAGACTCGAGAACAGACATTCGTATTTTTCATACAAATATCTGCCCCGACCGGGGATTCGAACCCGGGACCTCTAGCTTCATAGTCAGGGTCACTAACCACTAGGCTATCCGTTCGTCAAATCAATTAAATGAGAGAAGGTTCCCTAGAGGCACATGATTCACTCTCTTTGACCTTACCTAACTATTTTGTAGCAATAGTACCTACCTGTAAAAAACTAAAAAAAAAATATTCAACTAACAAGCAAAAAACTCTCTAACAGAAGAACAGCATAGAACGAGTAAGGTTGAAACCTAAAAATTACGTCAACCGAAAATTCGGCGAACCATTACTTCGGGCAACGGTTAATTCGGTCAAACGTTGCCGGTTTCTCGAAACGGTAATCTTCAAGCCGATCACTCAGAGCCACCATTTACCATCCCACTGGGATTACCAGACTCCGTAGTTTGCAGCCAGGAAAATACCTAATAACTAATTACTCCTCCATCAGAAATGTAATTAATTTTAGCTGGCGGCGCGGTACAAGAGAGGAGCGGGCGCGATCCAAAAACCAGGCAATTCAGATCCCTTTGTGTCACATTATGTTATGTTTTCCATCGATCCTAATAATCGTTGCTTTATTTCATAGCACATGCCATTATAATCATGCATTTTTCAGGAATTTTCTATAACTCATCATGACATCTAAATGCGATTCTATTCCGACTCAGTTCAGGTTTTAACTGTCATTTATGTGGCTAGCAACCCATCACTATTTTGGTTTCCATCCTTACGCCCACAATCGTGCTAAACGCGGCCTTTAGGTCTTGCTACCTCAGGCTCTGTCTACCCCGTAAGGGATAAAAACGTGGTTTACGTATGTAGGTATTATTCACTTCGGTCCCACATTAACTTTTAATGTTTGTGGGCCGTCGTAGTACCGCGTAGTAAATTTTTCATTTCTTGACTTAATAGATACATACTTGTGCTACTTAGGTACTTACTCTATGTTTTTGACAGATGTAGAAACAGCCGGAACTTAAGCTGGGTACTACCTGCGAGCTGTAACTCTAACTGTGTATGTTACACTAATCAAAAACCCTTCGTTTTAACCGACTTCAAAATGTTTACTTTCCAGTTTTACCCGCTAGAAATTAAATTTCCAAACGACACTGAAAATCCGAAAAGTAAAGGTAGGGCACGCATCACGGACTGATGAGGATCCGAGTTCGGTTCCCGGCCATAGCTTTTACTTTTCGGATTTTTCTATGTATTCTAATTTTCAGTATCGTTTAGAAATTCAAAAACCCTAGTGTGGCAAGGCGTTTCACTCGCTGCAGACTCGCGAGCCACACTAGGGTTTTTGGTTAGTAACGTACAGCAGCTACTGGTTACTGTAATGTAATGTGTGTGTTTGGCTTTAACAAGTTTTCCATTGAAAGAAAGAAAAAGAAAGAAAGAAATATTTATATCTCAACAACAACAATAATCAACATGAAACTACCGTGAGACTCAATCATAATTACACATAATCGGATAACTCACGTATAAAAGTCGAGTAATGCTCGACATGTTTCGGACTATTTCGAAGTCCTTTTTCCAAGAGCATGAAACATGTCGAGCATCACTCGACTTTTATACGTGAGTTATCCGTTTATGAGTAATTAACAACAATAATGTAAGTAGGCACAGTTTGTATTTAAAAGAACTTTATATCTGGTAGATAGCAAAAATTGTTAGTTGTTTCAAAATAGGATTCCAAATCAGCATGTGTCGGGGCAATTTTTTGGTGTGAAACTATTAAAAATAATTCTTAACGCTATAAGCTTGTACCTTGAACCTTTGGCAGTAGGCTCACCTACACAGATGTACGCAAAAACGACCACTGAAATGAAAGCCTGCGCAAATGGAACGAATGAATGAACTTAAACATGCTCTACAGAGTCTCTACCGCAAGTTTTACACAAAAAAACATACTTGTCCTTATCTCTTACGGGGTAGACAGTGACAATACCTTACCATGTTTAGCTTGATTGTGGGCGTAAGTGGAAAAGGCAATCAGAATAGTGATGGGCTGCTAGCCGCATCATTAACAAAGATAGTTTAATTGATTCCCTCGATAGGCTTATAACATCTGCGCGGGAAGAGGAGGAATTGGTGCATTCTATGTTTTTTTTTTGCTCCTAGACCAGCACAGAAGTTAAACTAGGTTAAACAAGTTCTAAATATGATTTGTTTCTAACAATACAATACCATAACTCTCTATTGAACACCACATAAATAACAACCAAAACAGAAAAAAGGTATACAGAATATTACAAGGTAACAATAGGCGGCCTTATCGCTACAGAGCGACCTGTACCAGGCAACCATACCTAATGGACTGGAGCACAGAATAGATCTGAGCAGTTGGTGCAATTTAGAATATACGAGTATATATAAATATACTAAGTAGGTACTGAAAATACATAATATTTATATTATACATGAAACACATAATTTATAATGAATTTAGTTTTTGCTAAGCAAGCGTACTTCTGTAAAAACAAATAATAACTTTTGTGTAATATAGTCATCGTAGTTCTTATAATAGGTACTATAAGAACTACGGTGAGAGTCTTTATGAATAGCGCCTACTGTTCCTACCGTAATTTCCAACCTTTGGTGGAGTGACACCTAAATTTCATTCAAACTTGTTCTGATACAACTCTGAAGTAAACATAATTAAATTTTGATCTGTTAACGAAAAGGCTGAAGTTTGTGGACTTATGCTCCGATTTACGCGAATCATGAAGGTTAAATTATGTTAAATTTTAACCGGCAATCGGTTAAGAGCACTTTGAACTCGTAAAATAGGTTATCATTTCTACTTATTTTGTCGTATGTGTGTGTACAAGTGATCTGTATCTATAAAATAATAACATTAAATAAAAAAAATAAGACTAAGAATAAGAATAATTTATTTGTTGTTGTTTGTTAATCCTGCTAGTATTATAAACGCGAAAGTTTGTTAGTATGAAAGTATGGATGGTTGGATGTTTGTTACTCTTTCACGTAAAAACTACTGAATGGATTTGAAGAAAATTTGGAACGGAGATAGCTGATACCCTAGATTAACATATAGGCTATTTTTTATTCCGAAAAATTGCATAGCTCTATTTTTTTGCAGACGAAGTCGCGGGCAGCAGCTAGTACGAAAATAAAAAAAAAATACAATGTTTATGCCAAAAATGTATATCCATCTTACATCATTTTGGAAAAGACCTGATACTCTTCAAACTACTAAGCCGATTTTAACCAAACATAGCTAAGAACCACCGCCAGGAAACTGGCTTTCGAATGAAAGAAAAAACATCGAAATCGGTCCATTCATTTGAGAGCCACACACACACACACAGAAACATCCACGTCAAATTTATAACACTCTATTTGCGCCGGGGCCAAAAAGGCAAGTCCGTAGTTCATTTGTTTTTCGGCTACAAATCGCGACGAACTTTCGAGATCATGAATTTAATTAGTATTTGGACTCGCCTTAAGTACCAGTCGAGTTTTCTATTGATCGTAAATGGACTGATCCATTAGAATTGGAACCTAGTGCAGTGTACCGTGAATGATTAATGAACAGCCCCCATTATACTAATGTTACTTTGATAATAACATTACTTACAGCGATTAATACGAACTTAATACTACAGGATACTCAACTGCGAGAAGACGTAACCAAAAACGCTAGTGTGGCACGCGAGCGAGCCGAGAATAACTATACACACTCTTGTCCGTAACCCTTACATGTTGCTGTAACCAAAACTAAAGTGTGGACGCGGTCGTATTGCGAGTGACGCAGTAACGTAGCGTCTTAATGCGATTCAATTCCGACTCAGTTCAGGTTTTAGCTGACATTTTTAGTATGGATCTGACGCGAGCGAACCTGAACTGACTTATCGCACCCTTCGTGGAAAAAAGACGTAAGTCCTATTGACTTACAATGGGACTTACGTGTTTCTTACACGAAGGGTGCGTTATAAGAAAAGGCGTTAAGAGTGTGAAGTGTGAAAGAATGGGATCGTTATTTGAAGACCTCTAAGTTGAGTCTCGAAATTTGGCGTGCATGCTGGGAATTTGAACTGCTACAAAGTGATAGCAGGATTTTTCATAATTCCTGTGGGATGGGAATAAAAACTTAATGTTAGAAGAGAACTTAAATTCCATGCTGGCCTGGGAGTTGTTTCTCTTCCCGCGCATCATGCCAATCGTGACTTTTATAAGCGATGAGGCTAGCAACCCATCACTGTTTTGATTCCCCTTTCCTATACGCCCACAATCATGCTAAACGTAGCCTTTAGGTCTTTACCTTAAGCTCTGTCTACCCCGTAAGGGACGAAAATGTGATTTGTGTGTGTGTGTGTAGAAGAGAGCAACAGCTTCACAACATTTACGTAATTACGCGCGGACAAATTCATGGGCTGAAGCTAGTGTTATATAAATAACTAGCTTCTGCCCGCAACTTCGTCTGCGTAGAATTATACATAAAAACCTTCATCTGGAATCACTCTATCTATTAAAAAAAACCGCATCACAATCCGTTGAGTAGTTTTGAAGATTTAAGCATACATAGGGACATAGGGACAGAGAAAGCGACTTTGTTTTATAGTATGTAGTGAATATCATTCGACAGTTTACATCAATCGAAGGTCTGGAATGTCTATGGTTATTTTCACTTTTTATCGGTTATTTATAGTGAAAAAAAACCTGTGAAAAAAATGAACTATCCAGCGTTATCGGTCAGTCATCAATCCACCTGTCATTTATAGTCAGTCGAAATATGTTGTGTAAAAACGTAGCAAAAAGGTTGTTTCAACTGCGAACACTATCCATCACTATTCCCACGGGACGCGCAATACAGAATGCTATTTTTTTAAACCTAGCTGCCGAACAGCAGCACAAAAAAAAAATTGCAAATTGGCCGCCAAGTGCTCTTTCACATGTCTTTTTTGAAACTACCAGCGCATTCGGAAAGAGCATCATTGCCAAAAGGAATGCGCCGCAAGAAACTTGGCAGAAAGTCATTCCACTTGAATTAAATACATATATAAAAGGGATGTATAAGGTTATAGAGGAATTTAGTAATAGTGTTAATATACATGCATACGAGTACAGTACACACACGAATCACGTCTATATCCCTTGTGGGGCAGAGCCTGAGGTAACAAGACCTAAAGGCCACGCTCAGCATGACTGTGGGCATTTAGATGGAAAGGGGGAATCAAAATAGTGATGGGTTGCAAGCCGCATCGCCTATAGCATGATTCCTAAGATTTTCGTCTATTCCCTCGATGGGCTTTTACCATCAGCGCGGGAAGAGAAGCAACTGGTACAATCTATGTATTTCTTTACTCCCAGACCAGCATGAAAGCAATTTAGTAATAGTGTTAATATACATACGTACAGTACACACATACACGAATCACGTCTATATATATCCCTTGTGGGGCAGAGCCTAACAAGACCTAAATGCCATGTTTAGCATGATTGTAGGCGTATAAGTGGTAGGCTGCTAGCCGCATTGCCTACATGATTTCTAAGAATTTCGCCCATTCCCTCAATGGGCTTTTTCCATCTGCACGGCACGAGTAACAACTACAGTAAATAAATAGAGCAGTATGGAAACTAGGCTTAATTTTTAAAATAAATACCTAGAGTTAGCGTTGTCGATTTATTTTTTGTAAAATTGAAAAGCTTTTTGTTTAGTTAGCGCTATAATCTCAGCCAGTAAGGCCAGTTTTAAAGCAACTCGCTGCACTTAATTGAGTATTAGGGTTGGCACCTTTAATTTTCGTAAAAAAGAAACAAACGTTTATTTAGGTTCTATAACAATTAAATAATCGAATTAATTAATTAGTTCATAAATAAAATAGGGTAGGTATTCAAAAAAACTTCAACTTTTTAAGATTTTTTTATTCGTCGGTAGGTTAGTATTATAATATAATTACTTACTGAAAATACTTTCGCCTGCTACGACACGTTCGGAAAGCTTTATTATAAAATTTTATGGCATGAAAAATTGTCATCTGAATGAATAGCCTTCTTAACGAAACTATTGAAAAACATGGAGACACTGCGCAATACGCTCTTGGCATGTTTAAAACGAAAAGATCGCGGACTATCTGGGCGCACGCAGCAGAACGGCCGCTCGTCTCAACGCGGCACTCGCGACTGACGGCACCGCGAGATCCGCTTAGAGGCGTGTAGAAGCGCGCGTCTATGTGTGCGTTCGTTTCAACCGTTTTGTTCGTAGTTTCCTTACTAGCTGAAATATATACTGTGCGTCCGCAAGGTAACGCGTGAATATATACATATATTTTTTAGGGTGCAACCGTTTAAATGATAATATATCATACATTATCCCGTCTCGTGATGATTGACGCGTACGTCATATTTTTTATCCCATTCAAAGCCCGACCTCAATCAAAAGCGGACGTTTGATCCGAAACCTTTTAAAATGAAAAATTTATGCGGTTACTTCGTTTTTTGACGGATAATTTTAATAATGACACTATAATAAAGATCGACTGTAAAAAATAGAGTATACCGTTAATCGGAGTGACTGATCATTTTGAGAGAGAGAGAGAGATATCATTAGAAAAATTATAAAATAAACAGAAAACAAACAGTCAATGATTTGGTATTAAACAAATAGTTAGTACCGATATGATGTAAAAGGGGCCCCAATCAGCGTAATGTTGTTTTACAGTGGTGTTTTGGGGCCCCCGACGCAAAAAGAGGGGTGTTATAAGTTTAACGACAATATCTGTGTGTGTATCTGTCTGTGGTTTCGTAGCTCTCAAGCGGCTGGACCGATTTGGATGCGGTTTTTTTCATTCGAAAGCCTTGCAGTGGTTCTTAGCCATGTTTAGTTAAAAGACCAGTAGTTTGAAGAGTATCAGCTCTTTTCCAAGATGATGTAGAGCATTTTTGGGGTAAAATTGAATTGCATGAAAAACGTATTATATTACGCACAGGCTTGGTTATCTTGCACGTGAGTAGTGGAGTGGCATGGTAAACCATTTTTGTGTATAAAATTGTTTTTTTTAAAGCTTGGTGTTTTTTCGTTTTGAATTTAATGCTATTTAAATCTTTTCAAAGTTCAAAGGTTAACTGGAAGATATCCCTTTCAGGTATAAGTTCGCCTTCATGCATTTGTGTTGTCCTGTATTCATCTTTTTCTTGTGTTTTATGTACAATAAAGAGTTATACATACACACATACTAAAGTTAAAAGATTTGTTACGTACAACAAATAGCAGACAGTTAACTTTAAATGGCTAGAAAAGGAGCACTAGTTTATTATGAAAAAGCTCCAGTTCGCCTTAATATATCCTGGACTTAGACAAAACTGCGCCATTTTTTACGGACACTTAGAGAAAAAGAACCATTTGCCGAGCAGAATCCCGATTTTAAAATATCGAATTCTCACCTAGATTCAAGAGAAAGAAAAAGGACAAATCTTCGCTAAGAAGATTAACAGTTTGTAAAGTTATGGTGCATTAATAATAGTTTATGTGTCTGTATTATGACTAACTAGCGACCCGCCCCGGCTTCGCACGGGTTATTATGCATGTATTATACATATAAACCTTCCTCTTGAATCACTCTATCGAATAAAAAAACCGCATCAAAATCCGTTGTGTGGTTTTGAAGATATAAGCATACATAGGGACATAGGGACAGAGAAAGCGACTTTATTTTATACTATGTAGTGATGCCTAAATTGTGTACAGTCGCATACATAATTTGATCTACATTCACATCATAAATTTTCTACGATAAAAAAAATCACATCAGAATATTACGTAGGTTTGTTTTTTGTTCTTCGAAAGTTCGAAAGCGATGAAACGGGTGACATATATTTCTTTATTAAATTCTAAGACAATAAACAGAGAGATTTTGTTATTTAAGATGTTCGAAGTTTGAATGTGATTAGAGTATCGAAACTGATACTCTAATGTAAACATTTTCATACAACCACAGACCCAGGTTTCTTAATGTAGGCCACTTGACACTTAAGATAACTAGAACTTAACAGAGATTGATGAAACAGGCCCTTTAGGGCCTATTTAGTTTTAACTCGTATTAGTACGTATTGTACCTACGGCAAAGTGACGTTTAATGTATTTGTCTATGTTACTTTTCTAAAATTTGGTGTGTTAGTAAAAATTACACCCCAAGTGAAATAAAATGCATGATTTTCTACTCAGAACTTGGCAGCCTGAAACATACCAATTATTTTGTCGGAGAAGTCAATAACGATGCGTATTAAATATTAAACTTGGCTATCATTTCACGTTTCCTTGATTAAACACAAAAGCTACACATTTCAAAATCAGACACTGTTGCATTTGAAATCTTTTAACTTTTGTTTTTAGATGCAATGGCGAACGATTTTGGAATGCGTCCGTTTTGTATTTAATCAACGATTTATGTTTTTAATGGGATACAATACAATACAATACAATACAATAACTCTTTATTGAACACCACATATAACAACCAAAACAGAAAAAAGGTATACAGAATATTACAAGGTAACAATAGGCGGGGATATTATTACGTTCTAGATCCACGCCACGACAAAGTGACGTTGTGTGTTTTAAACAAAACAAATAGCTATCGGCAATCATATTTTAACAGATAAGGCAAACAAATGCGAGCACATATCAGAATTGATGTAAATGTAACTAATTTCATAAAAACGGCGAAAGGGCATTTGTCAGGCTCGACAAAGTTGTGGAGCATTCGAGAGATAGCCCGAATTCGTTTGTTGATTTAGAATGGAAGTGACATTCATAATTAAAAGTAAGTAAGTAAATGCTTTAGGGTACAAATATAAAGAAATGGAGACAAATCACAAAAAAAACATTAAATAAATGTAATTGTGTTTGTAAGTAATTGTGTCGTACAGACACATCATTCAAACAGATGACGCTTAGCAACAAAAATTCGCATAGTAACAAAGGTCACATGACATCTAGTAACAGGTGGAAAAATTCAAAGACTACCCACCTGCCTATGGGTGGTGTAGTATTAGATTAGGTAGATTATATTGTCATCTGATGATATGTAAGATGAATGGGTATGCAAGTACAGTGAGCAAAAAAGCTTCTTCTTTTTTTAATGTGGCTCCATTGATCGATGCAATGATTTCGCCAATGTCAAAGTATTTACAGTTGTTACTTATTCAAAAATCTTGTGACAAAAATGTCTGCAACTTTGTACCGTACAACACGGTCAAAAGACCCTCCCCCCCATGTTGGGCTCTTAGCCAACGGTCAATGATATCCCTGAGACCGCCAGGGAATCATTAGCCGATGCCCAGGGTGCACCGGACCAAGCACTGCTCTTCCCCCCGGACGGATCCAGAAACGAACCGCAGTAAAAAAGCTGTTTTGGAAATTATTTTTTTGACAGAAATGTATTCATGCCATCTAGTAGCCATAGATCCTCGATGAGCAGAGGGGAAGTAGGGGGAGGGGGGGGGCAATCAATCACCATCAATGAACGTAAACATGTTTTGGGAAGCGGTTCAGTCTACTGCCTCTGGCCACCATTAACTACTTACTTTTGCTACGTACTACGTACATACATACACAAATCTCGTCTATACCTCTTACGGGGTAGACAGAGCCTGAGGCAACAAGACCTTAAAGCCACGTTTAGCATAGTACTATTAATAAAGTTAATAGTCTTACGATTTTTCAGTAAGTTTTTTTTTAAGAAATTTGTTAGTGAAAAAAATACAAAAGGGGAATTAAAAATTAAACTAAAAATAAAAAGGAGGGGCCCCGTGGCATAGTACCACAGACGCTGGCAGCATTCCCCCTTTAAGACAGCGATACTAATACGCTGTCCAAGGAAGCTGCCAGCTCTGCGGTCACCTGTAGCGTCTATTGTGGCTTTCACTAAAGGATATTTTAAACTCACTCTTTGTCGGTCTCTCGCTTAGTGCTCCTTTCGTTTACCCAAATGTTAACTAGTAGAGATCCCATAAAGAGATAAGTTCGCCTTTGTGCATATATTTAAGTTAGTAAGTAAATGCTTTATTGTACAAATATAGAGAAGTATATTTAAGGTCTTTTTTTGTGATTTTGTCTCTGATTCTTTATATTTGTACAATAAAGCATTTACTTACTTACTTACTACAGTCGGCCATAAAGATTGCACAACGGTCTTCTTGGTTAATTTCGGCTAAGCGTTGTCTTGCTCTAACTTAGGTGACGCGTTGTCTCTTTCTAAAGAGCGAAGCGCGCAATCTTCATGACCGTGTAATTTCACAGCAAGTGTATAATATTAATTAATGTGTGTAATGTTTGGTGTAAAAGTGTAATTAGTGTACATAAACATCACAGATAGTCTTCGCGGGTGTGTATCTACTAAGCGGCGGCAGTGGCTAAAAGACTCTACACACGGACTCTACACAGCGTTGGTCGAAGCCGGCTTCCTCAAGGTTTGTGGCTCTGAAATTGATTGTTAGACCTAATACTGCACAAGGGACAGCTAAACAGCTTGGTAACAGTCACTATTTGTCTATCGAAGGATATTCATAGGGGTGCGAGTCGGGTTACCTCCACGTGTGAACAAGAGCTGCGGTTCGTTTTCGGATCCGTCCGGGGGGAAGAGCAGTGCTTGGTCCAATGCACCCTGGGCAACGGCTAATGATTTCCTGGCAGTATCTGAGGGATATCATTGACCGTTGGCTAAGAGCCCGACAGGGGGTTAGGGGGGTCTTTGACCGTGTTACCGTACAACGTTGCCGACATTTTGTCACAAGATTTTATAATTAAATTTTTTTACCGACATTGGCGAAGTTGTCGTCACTATAACGACTTGTAACGCCACAATCAAAAGAAGAAGAAGAAGAAGATATTTCATACAAATTCTACGCAGACTAAGTCGCGGGCAGAAGCTAGTGTACGTATAAACGCTCGTAGGCTTAGCGTAACGGTTCTAATTTAAAATTCATTCAGCCGATCCATCAGCCGGTTGACACGGCTCTAACATTGCAATGTTATCGATCGCGCAAATAGCTTCAGACAAACGCCGTTTAGGTTAAAATGTTAGTTAGATCTTGTCATTAGGCTAGCGATGTAGCGGGCGCAGTACTACAGAAAAAACAGCATGTTTTAGCGGCAAAATAATGTGCATGATAAATCAATATAGGGGTTTCAACACCAAATATAACTTTGTCCGTTTCGGTGTAACCCTTGGTCCGTGGGCTCCTAGCGACTAGCCTCATCACTACATAGTATAAAACAAAGTCGCTTTCTCTGTCCCTATGTCCCTATGTATGCTTATATCTTCAAAACTACACAACGGATTTTGATGCGGTTTTTTTAATAGATAGAGTGATTCAAGAGGAAGGTTTTCATGTATAATTCTACGCAGACGAAGTCGCGGGTAGAAGCTAGTCAAGTAGTCAAAGATATTTAGAAGAGGCTAATAGACGCGACGCGTGACCGCAGAACTGGCAGATTCCTTGGACAGCGTGTTAGTATCGCTGTAAGATTTTCTTTATCAATTCAATGTAGAATCAAGTTTTAAGTAGGTCGTAAAGGGCTCTTTTACATGGTCTTCTTTTGATTCTAACAGCGCCAGCGTAGAATTTCTACAAAGTTTTAGAAATAACCCTTTAAAAAATATTCCACTGCGGTCAATGGAAAGAAACCGTTACATTTCCCGGTAAATTTAAAGTTAGCGGCCGCTAACAAGTTCAATCCCACAAAAAATCCGCTTAAATGATAAAAATCTTGCACAACCCAACATTTCTAAGCTGCTATTAGTCGCGCTCCGTCCTGTCAGACATTCATCTCAACCTTGTTCCTTTCAGGTTGCGGTACAAATTCGCCTAATTCTCGGTACCCATCAGTACCGGAAATTTCCGGTACAAAATGCGCTAAGTACACCACCCGGCCTAAGACGGTGTTTGCATTGAAGGAAAGCAGGAACAAAAGGGTGGCTTTATTTAGAAATTGATAAAACGGAAGATAGCACCTTTTGTGTTCGCCGGCTTTGTGCGGGTGATTGAAATACTTTCTGTTGAAGCAAAGTTCAGGTTTCAAATTAAAATGTATTATTTCTGTGACATTGATTTTGTGTGATGTTCGGGTACTGGAAAATCTCGGGGAGAGGCTTATATTGCTTTGTTTTTGGTAGATTTCTAATTGATGCGAAAGAGTAAGTAAGTCGAATTCGATATTTATACTTCGATTTCGGTTTTATACAATAAACGTTTCTTATTTCTTATTTCTTATTTCTTATTTAGTAAATGCTTTATTGTACAGATATAAAGAAACAGTTACAATTAGTTCCATTGTACATTGAACGAATTCACAAAGGCTGCCTGCCTTGCATGTGATATGCTATCAACCATGAAACGTTTGTATGTTATTCTGTTTTTTTATATGTACTTACTTAAGTGTGCCTGCTCTATCGCATTAGGATCAAAATCCTGTAATGGTAGTGTTAAGTGTATTTATAAATAAATAAAAATAAACAATTCACAAAAAAATAAAAATAACATTAATATACGCACAAAGGCGAATTTATCCCTATAAGGGATCTCTACCAGTTAACCATTGAGTAGATGAGAGGATCATTAAAGAGATTAAGGAGTATTAAAGAGTTTTGGCAATCAGGTTTTAGTTTGGTTGTTTCTTCCATGCTAGTCTGGGAGCAAAGAAAAAACATAGAATGTACCAGTTGCATCTCTTCCCGCGCAGATGGCGAGCCCATCGAGTGAGTGGGCCAAAATCATAGGAATCATGTTATAGGCCATGACGCTGGCAACCCATCACTATTTTCATTCCATTTTCCATCTATACGCCCACTATCTTGCTAAACGTGGCCTGTACGTCTTGTCACCTTAGGCTCTGTCTGCCACGTAAGGGATAAAGACGTGATTTGTGCATGTGTAACTTTACAATAGCCACTTAACGGACAAGTTCTTCAGAGTAGTTGGAGCAACCACGCCTTACACTTTCCACCTTCACTACACACCAATAAATCATCGAATATCGTATAACAACGTAATATACGAAGTTTTCTACCAATCCAGCCCTTTGCCCCAACCGATAACAGCCCTTGCGACAATAAATTGAAAGTCCATAATAGCTTCACACCTGCCGGTAATGGATAGAAGTTAGAAGCAATTTAAGATAGGGGAAATAACTTTATTTTGATAAACTAAGGGTTCTAGTAAATTCGGGCAGGCGTTAAATCTAGAGGGAGCTGTCGGTTTTATATTGATTTTGAAGGCCGTTTCATCGAGTATGCTTTTATTGAAAAAGCGTTTCGCCGAATATGATTTCTCAGATGCGTAGTAGGGCTGACTGTTGGGGGAGAAAAGTTCTCGAGTGGAGACCACGAACCGGAAGACGGAGTGTTGGCAGGCCTCCCACTAGGTGGACCGACATCGTTAGTGTTGCGGGAAACCGGTGGATGCGGGCAGTTGACCCTTGTTCAAAAGTGGATGTCTTCAGGCTGATGATAATGATGTAGTAGGGCTGGGTATTCATCTGAGAGTTTTTACCGAAGGTGTTTTTGTTGCAATAAATAACAACGTTAGTGGACATGGCTCGCAAGCCTGGTGCGAGTTTCAAAATTGGACAACAGGAATTCGGGACTGATTTTTCGCAGGCAACCCTATACCACCCGTGTTCATAATAAAATAATCTTTAATTTTATTTAATTTTAAATCAATAATCAGACCGATGTAAAATAAAGAATTTGATTGATTGATTGATTGATTGACCGTTGCAAAATGCTAGTAGGTATAGATTCCTGTTGTAGTGTGCACGCACACACCTCTGTCCAACTATTATATAACAATGCAAAGCCTAATAAACCTCAGTTCGTGAACCGCACTTGAGCTCTCATTTACTCCGAACTCCCGTCCCTACATGGCGATCCTGCCAGTGCGGCCTTGGCGCTGCACTGGCGGCGCGCCGCGCCGACCAGGAAAATAGATAGACAATTTAATTATTATAGTGAAAATTTCAAGTGAAAGACTATGTGAAGTAGTGAAGTACTTCCTAAAAAGAAAGTTCAGTGTTGAAGAGAAAGTGTGAAACTTTAATTATAGTGAAACAAAAGAGAAGATAAAAATAACAGAAATTATAAATATAATACATACAATAATAAGTAAAAATCTAATACATACAAAAGAAGAAAATGTGAAGAACAGAACTATTTTATATAACATAAGTGAATGAAGAGAAGTTGTTAGAAAAGAAAAACGAGGATTATTATTTAGAAGATGATACGTGAAGAACAGAAGAACGAAGATAAAAGTTACGAAGTTTTATAGAAAAAAAAAAGAAGAAAAGATCTGGTGTACGAAAAAGGAAAGTAGTTCGTGCCGGGAGAGAGTCGCTGCCGGGAGATGTTGGAGTCGTGGAGAGATGCGAAAATGCGCAAAACGAAAATGTGAGAAGCGGAAATGCGATATATTATTAAGTGTGTTGTGCGAAAGTGGATAAATATTTGGTATGTCAGCAGCATAATTAATTTTAATACGTGTTTTTTTTTTATAGACAGTATGAAATTTAACGAAGTTTTATAGTAATTTCCAAATTTCCAATAACAATTATCATAATTCTCGCCGTAAAACTATTACTTAATAGATTTTTAATTATAATAGAAATTTGATAAAATGGTAATGTTGGTTTACAAATTGGTTCATCAGATGTTAATTATTCATTTAGCACATAAAAAATTGTATCCTCAAGAAGTAAGTAATTTTGAAATTTAAAATAGCAGTAATAACATAGTCACCTAAAATGGAGTGCATTCCAGAGTCTGTTATTACAGCTCGGATTGCGTTGCACGGGTAATTCTTGGTAAAGATAGGTAGATACTTATGGTCGCAGTGAACAATTACATGCAGCGTAAGGATTTCGCGAATATGTTTTAGATGCAACAGTACAGTTAGCAACAGTTTTTTTTTTTTAGATTATGAGTTATGAATGTAGAGGTATAGATATATGTATGATCTCGGATTTGATACAACAAAGGATTTTGAAGAACAATGTGAAGTTAAAAAGTGCGCAGATATTACGAATTTAAAAGAGAGATATAAAAAGTTAAAAATATGAAAGGATGCAGAAAGTATGGATATGGAATGAATAGGATTTGTTTTGTAAGTTAAACTCTTTGACAGGAAGTATGTTTAAATATCCAATTATACAAAATTGATTTTAGAAAGTTTTTTTTTAACTATAATAGATAGGTACGTACAGTCAAGTGAGATTGAAGATGAAAGAATAATTTTATTTAGGTAACTGGACTGATCATCCAGCACTTATCTGAAATTATTAGCTCAAATAATAGTTTTCAATAAATTACCTAAATGTAGAATTTTACAGATTACACTTTGTAGATGGATGTTTGTTTTTAGATGTGATTAGGAAAGGTTACGTGATATGGTATACAAATGAGATGGCAAATGAATAGGTTTTTTTTAAAGAGTAGGTAATGTTAAGCTTTGAAAGTGTGCTTTGTGTATGGAAAGCGGAAGCGAATAAGTTTTTCAACTAGCGATTGGTCTGGCCAACTAAGAGTTATTGAAATTCCTATGAGCCAACGTTTTCAATGGATAGGATACTTTATTAGGTTTTTGAGTGGTATTTATTAAGAGAATGGAAATTAAAAGATGAATATGAAAATGCCATGAATAGGCATTTCAGCAAGGTCTGCCAGGGTACAAGGACAGGCACGGAATCCTTGTTATCTGACCATAAGGCGGTCGAGTTATCACTTGTGGAGTTGCTTGGACACATGGAATGTAGTAAAGTATGGAAAGTGTTAAAAGAACTGCCTGTATAAATAATATATAAAAGTATTATGTGTGCGCACTTGTTAAAAAAAAAAGCCTTGTACCCTGAACAGTAAAATAAATAATGTATGTAATGCCGGCCGGCAAACAAAATAATAAAAGTGCTGCAGACCTTGCAGGTAAGTTATGCATTAGTTGCAAACTACCAATATAATTAATAAGTTGTATAAATATGAAAAGAAATGACGTCATAAATGAAATAAATAATTAATGCATAAATGTAAAATATAAGCGAGCAAAGACTTGCAAATTAAAATAAAGACACGTGAAAATAATAATAATAATATGAAAGAAAAGGTACCTAGGACTAGACGAATATCTTTTGTGCACTATGAAAAGGAGTACTCATGGATTATGACTATTATTTTATTATACTTACTTACTATGTTTTAAAAGTACAGTAGTACTTATGTATTGTTTACATTCAATAATCTTTAGGTATGTTTAAGATTTACATTATTTTTTTAAAGTAAGTAGGGTAGACTGGGTACGGTTGTAACAATTTTGCTTTTATCGCTCATATCATTGCTATCACAGCTCTAAGAATTAAATACAACGTTTTAAATTGATGAATACTCTTTTGAGTTAACATAACACTTTAAATAAATATGATATATGCAGTACTTTTTTGTCAGCAAGGCATTGTTCAGTTTGTGTGCCACTGTTACAACCGTCCCCATGCCGTGGACGGTTGTAACAGTGACGGGGGACGGTTGTAACATACCCAAAATATACAAAAACAAGTAATTTCAATGAGTTTTATTACAAAAAACAATCAAATTCAACAAAGTTAATACCGTACATATTATTATCATTTATAATACGGTAGGTACTTTTTAAAGACCTTAGAACTACTCGTATAACATCAAAGTAACATAATTCAGATTGTACATTTCTCCTGCTTGCCACAAAGACTTTCCTTTTTTAACTTCATTGTAAGCATCTTTGAAGCGTGCTTGATCGCTTTCGTCTTCCTGACACGTTTTCTTGGCATCTACAACGAAAAAAACACTTGTTAAATCCGAAAAACAAAAACCAGACAAAATAAATAAATAAAACATCTTGTCAAAGATGGAAGGAGGCTTCGCTCAGCAGTGGGACACTTCAGGCTAGTATAATAATAGCAATAATTGTTGCAGCCCTACCCACAAAAATTGTTACAACCGTACCCACCCCTTTCTGTGCCAGTAAAACGGATCCACGTTCGAAACAAAATAGCCTACACTCAAAGTAACAATTGATTACACATCGTGAAAGTTTAGCAAATACGTAGAAAAATCTATTGAACGTAATATTAATTATTAATAAAGATAATTTGAAAAGAAATCGACCAAAAATACTTACTTTTGATGCGCAAAACACAACATAACCTCCTGCACGCGTATAACAACGCGGACGGCGCGGTGACACTGGTAATCGTGTGTATACCCGCCCGCCGCGTCCCTTTCCCCTTGTACCCCTCACTCTCCTGCAGATAGTTTGGGAGATATTCGAGCTGTTACAACCGTACCCTGTTACAACCGTACCCAGTCTACCCTATTATCATTACGACATTATGCGTATGATATTGACTAATTGTTATAGTATATTTTTTATTTCATTTTATATCAGACATGTTTATGGTAGGTAATAAAATATAGTTTAACATTTATAAACAAAATTGTGCCTTTAGCTTTGATTATAATATCAATCATCTTTTGTATAACAATTGTTCAGTAACTGAAAGTAAAATTATTTTTGAAATTGAGTTTAAAAAGAAAATTGTTTGCAATGAAAATTCAAACGTGTAAATTGAAAAAAAAAAAATTACAAATATAATTATTATGTATTTTTTTTTAACCAAGGGGGGAGGTGTAGTGTGCACGCACACACCTCTGTCCAACTATTATATAACAATGCAAAGCCTAATAAACCTCAGTTCGTGAACCGCACTTGAGCTCTCATTTACTCCGAACTCCCGTCCCTACACTGTTTATACCTGGCTACCCGATAGTTGTGACCGGAAAAGAATAGGCAACCTAACGTTTGCATATTCTATGGGCTTCATACTTTCGATTGGTATAGAATTTATCAAACCAGTGAAAAGTAAAAAAAATATATATATTAATTAAACATACCCTGGACTAAAATTTGTTAGGCGACACATATGCAATATATTTATTGATATATGAAATTAAATATAAAATACGTATCATCAAATAAACATCTCGGTGAAGGTCGTTGTATAGCGGGATCTTAGGCTACATAACTTGCAAATTGCTAGTGCGAATTGAATACATAGTATTGAATTTAGTTTACTCGCGATGTTTTCTTTCACCGGAAAGTTTATAATTTTAAATGAAATTCTTCTAGGAAAGATTCCGCGTGACGTGGGGCTGAGATTTTACGAACGTCTGCCTGCCGAAATAGGAGACCTAGGAGAAGAGACATTTTTGCTGAGTAAAAAAATAAATCGAATATAAAAAATTACGCACATAAAATTTCGAAAAACTCACGACCTGCTTGAGCTACCCCAACTCTAATCTCATAAATTTCTGAATGCTCTAAGCCTTAGTTAGAGTATCCTTAACTCTAAGGCTTAGAGTTTAACGTACGAGACAGGGTTGTTGCCCGCAATCCTACAGGGGTATCCAGACATAAAACCATCAAAATCAGTCTACGTCAACATTATCAATCTTTCGTAGAACCCCTATCTTAGCAACATTCAGCCAATTCGGGATGTGTAGTAAAGTAGAAACGGGATAAATCCGCCATCTTTGCTGATCCGCGAGTCAGGAAGACGTTTTTGGGGTTCCTCTCCTCATTTTATGATAAAACCTTTATTTAATAAGTCAATTACAACACTGTTATTAAAAGCTTGCGTGGTCACTTCGAACATCTACTAAAATAAAATAAAATATGTGAAAACAATGAATAAAATCTTGCTAAATATGGCCTGTAGGTACCTGTTACCATAGGCTCTGTCTACCCCGTAAGGGATAAAGACGTGATTTGTGCATGTGCATGTGCATGAATAAAATTCATTTTAGACATCATTTACTGTTTAAAACCTACACAATCGATATCTAAACAGAAATAGTGCAGCCTTTATTCCCAGGTCTTCACTTTCCCAATTTTTCACATATCCAGATTTTCACATTCCCGATTCTTCACATTACCAGATTTTCACATTCCCAATTCATCACATTTTCAGATCTTCACATTCCCAATTCTTAACATTCCCAATTCATCACATTCCCAAGTCTTCACACTCCCAATTCATCACATTCCCAGGTCTTCACATTCCCAATTCATCACATATTCAGATCTTCACATGCCCAATTCTTCACACTCTCTGTTCTTCACATTCCGAATATTTATCACCTGCCTAATTAATTTCCCAATTCTTCAACATCCCAACAAATAACAAGTAGGTACAGTCTCAGCATTATGACTACGTTGATTCTAACGTGTTTATTGCGATATACTTAATTGCTAGGTTTATCCATGACTTTTTCACGTTCCGGTAAAATATATAAAAACTGCAACAGTGTAGCAAAATGAATTAAATTCTTCGATATTACGTACATAGAGTAAGTATGTACTAGTCTGGTCAACATGTACCTTTTTAGGTTAAATTTTTGTATAGTCTCCGAAAATTACGATCAAGGTGTCATTCGATTCGGAATATTATGTAGAAAGTTTTAAAAAAAGTTCCAAAAGTTCTACCTTCCGGAACTGTATCTTTAATATTTATAATTTTTTTAGGAAATTTCCTCTTCTTTTCAGATCTTTTTTAAAATTTTGAATATCCTTGATAGTTTTTGAGATATAAAAAAAACCAAACCCCTATTTTTTATTTTTTATTGTTTATAACTTTTACAATTTTTATCGGCCCCTTTTGGAACTTTTTTTATAACTTTCTACATAATATTCCGAATCGAATGACACCTTGATCGTAATTTGCGGAGACTATACAAAAATTTAACCTAAAAAGGTACATGTATTGTTGACCAGACTAGTACATACTTACTCTATGTACGTAATATCGAAGAATTTAATTCATTTTGCTACACTGTTGCAGTTTTTATATATTTTACCGGAACGTGAAAAAGTCATGGATAAACCTAGCAATTAAGTATATCGCAATAAACACGTTAGAATCAACGTAGTCATAATGCTGAGACTGTACCTACTTGTTATTTGTTGGGATGTTGAAGAATTGGGAAATTAATTAGGCAGGTGATAAATATTCGGAATGTGAAGAACAGAGAGTGTGAAGAATTGGGCATGTGAAGATCTGAATATGTGATGAATTGGGAATGTGAAGACCTGGGAATAAAGGGTGTAAGTTTATTTTTTCAAAAACAACCGGGTTCGATTCCCGAGCTGAGTAGGTTTTTTTTTAAATGTACGAATGCAGTTTTTCTTGTTATTAAAATCGATGACATGGTTCCTAAGAACAGATCTTCGTATGTCTTATAGTTTCAGACTTTCTCATACTGACCAATTTCAATGAGACACCCTTTTTTGTCACAACATTTTTATGCAATAAATAGTTTGAGTTAAAAGAATAGAATACGGAACCTCGCATGTGTGGTTGGATTCATACTTGGCTGGTTTTTGATATGTTTTTGTTTACCCCTGGCCATTGTTTTTCGAGGTTTGAAGGATTATAAGGGATGGGTGAAGGGTTGTTATTGTACCGTGTTTTTGATGGAATTTATGTGTACACTGAAATGTAAGTATGTTTAAGGGTGTGTACGATAGCAGAAATATAAGCCATAATTATAACCGGACCTTGTATAGGTACTAGACAACGATATACGTCCTACTTCCTACTAATATTATAAATGCGAATGTAAGTTTGTTTGTTACGGTTTCACGCGAAAACTACTCAACCGATCATCATGAAATTTTGTACACATGTTCTTGGAAGTATTAGAAGTAACATGGGATACTTTTATAAAAAAAAATATTTTTTTATGTCGTCACTCTGACGTTATCTGCGCGGACGAAGTCGCAGGCAAAAGCTAGTACTTATATAAAGAAAAATATACTTAAATAGATAGAAACATCCATGACTAGGGCACAAAACATAGTCGTGCTCATCACACAAATAAATAATAAATAAACTTTAGGGAACAATTTACACATTATATTGATCTAGTCCCAAAGTAAGCGCTAGTAAGGCTTGTGCTATGGGTACTAGACAACGATACCATGAGTCCATCATATTGCTACCATCATAAAGGCAAACTTCTATGCTCGTTTGGGAGCAAAGCAAAAACATAGAATGTACCAGTTGCTTCCCTTCCCGGGCAGAAGGTAAAAGCCCATCGAAATGGGCGAAAATCATAGGAATCATGTTATAGACGATGCTAGCAACCCATTACTATTTTGATTACATTGTATTATGGGTACCAGGCAACGGATAAACATACTTATATATTGTAGATAAATACATACAACATCCATGACTCGGGTACAAACATTCGTATTCATACAACCGTCTGCCCCTACCGGGATTCGTACACAAGACCTCTAGCTTCATAGTCAGGGACACTAACCACTAGGCTATCCGGTCGCCGTGCTAAAGCCAGCCCTTTTTTTATGTTAGTGAGGCCAGACAAACGAACTAGTGGGTCACCTGATGTTAAATGATCACCACTGCTCATAGACGCCCGCAGCGCTTTACGCGATGCCAGTGCGTTGTCGGCCCTGCAGAAAATTGTACACTCGCCTCTTAAAGGCACCCCTTTGCGAACTTAATTCACTCTCAAATTAAATGTTAAATTGACAAACGCGCAATCCATTTTCGTTTGTGCCGGGCAAGTAACTGAGTGTGGCGGGTGATGTATCGGTATGTCGATATAAAATGGTGGAGTCGACGCGAACCATTTAAGATTACAGGCTCTCGGGTTTTTAAAACAAGCCAAAGAAAACTAAGCTAGCTCTTACATTTACTAAAACCAATCGATCGATCAATACATACATCATATATCACGTCTTTATCCCTTACGGGGTAGCAAAACCGTAAGGCCACGTTTAGCATGATTAAGGGCATAGCTATGGAAAGGGAATTCAAAATAGTGATGGGTTGCTAGCCGCATCGCCTATAACATGATTCCTAAGACTTTCGCCCATTCCCTAGATGGGCTTTTACCAGCTGCGCGGGTAGAGAAGCATTTGGTACATTCTATGTTTTTCCTTTGCTCCCAGACCAGCATGGAAGTAAAAAAAACACAGACATGAAATATATATCACACGCGTCTACATAGGCTAATTATATTCCGGAAAATGGCATATTTCCCGCGGGATAGCGAATAAAGAATTTTGAGACGAAGTCGTGGGCAGAAGCTATAGCAGGCCTGTAAGATTATGAAAGGGGGCTATTCCGGGCGCACCCGATGTCAATATCCTTAAATACTAATCGAGTCGTGCCGGCATTCGGAATACGTATTTCATAACGAGTTGTAGTCGACTATCGATTTTATCGCCCCAGTGACGTCAGTGGAGGCGTATTCTGACAGCAAGTCGAAAACTTCACGAGTCAAGTCGAGAAAGTATGTCATTACTTCACGAGTCCTGAGAAATCTTGGCACGAGCCGACGGCGAGTAGCAATACCCGGGATGAGTAAAGAATGACGTTTTTCAATACTGTTGCAAAAAAAAAAATACACAACAGAATAAAGTTCCAACTTTGACAGTGACGATTTTTAACAAATTAAAGGCGTTTTTGTTAGCTTTCGTATGGCAATGGCTTTTGCTATTCAGCCAATTCCATTTTTAAATTTGTACTAGCGCACTAGTATTTTTAAGTTCGCACGTAAATTCCGAAAAACTCAGAGGTGTGAACCCAGGATTCGAACCCACGACTGGCCACGACGCTCTGCTTGAGAGTCCACAGGTCAAACCACTAGGCTACCACGGCTTTTTTGAAAATGAAATAACCAATAATATATTTAATATATCATAATATTTAATAGAGTATATATGTACTTCATATTTCCTGCGTCGCTATTCCAGCATCCCACTCGATATGGGAATGATAAACAAATTAGTCAGTTACCATCGGAAAGCGATTAGCGACATCAAACCGAGATTACGTTAACGAGTCGAGTTGCCGGCAATCGGCAAGTTCAGTTACTAATTCGAGATAGGCGTGAATTATGAAATAAGTTGGTAAATCGACAAATATCGAGCGTTCGACTTAGAGGATACAACCGAAAGAAGGCCAATAATTCTACTTCTCACATACAGGGGTAGGCAGATACTACTTTGTTCCACTTGCTACGATCCTGATACTTCTTTCGCTTCACCCACATTCATCAATCTCTTCATACATGCTCGTCGGATGCTGACCTGACCTTTTTCCAAAACGTCTCCTATTTGCTCTCAGAACTTCCGTCTAGTCCTTCCCTTTCCAACGCACTCATTCACACTCCCCATATAGATCTGTTTAGTTAGTCTTCTTTCATTCATCCGCTTTACGCGACCAAACCAACTAAGCATACTTTTTTCTATCCTAGTCACTATATCCTCTTTCACACCAGCACGTTCCCTTATCACGCTATTCCTTATTCTATCTTCCAGTGACACACCTTCCCTACTTCTTAACGCTCTCATTTCTACTGCATTTATTCGTCTCTCGTGCCATACCCAAACACTCAAAACGTAGAAATGGTTACAAAAACTATTCACTACATTGAAGCAGAAATACTTTCACTCTTTCAATTTATATTCGAAAATCTGTGAAACGCTGCAACGGTCCGTATTTAAGTCAAATATATACTTCACTAGCTTTTCCCCGCGACTTCGTCCGCGCACATAACGTCAGAGTGACGACACACCCCATACATCCACTCGTGTCTCCAAGTATAAGGTTTTATTGCCTATCCCGTGGGAAATTCGGAAAATCCCGCCTTAGAGCACCTACAGATCCTCTAGGAATATTATCTACTAATTATAGTCTTAATTATTTACCTTGTGTTTTTATACCGTGGGAAATTTGAAAAATTCCTTTGTAAGTGCATCTTTATACCTACTAATCAAGGAATAATGTGTAGGCATGCTAAATTTAATGTCTGTAGCTTTATTAGTACAACATTTCGGAATTTTCCAATCCCGTGGGAAAATCGGGATAAAAAGTATCCTATGTCCGTCTCCTGGTTCTAAGCTACCTCCCTACCAATTTTCAGCCAAATCGGTTCAGCCGTTCTCGAGTTATAAATAGTGTAACTAACACGACTTTCTTTTATAAATATAGATTTATTTTAGGATGAGAAACCACAACAACATTATATAATATTGCGTGTGGTTAACTATTTCTTACCGCTAGGTAATAGCTATATTAGTACAGTGCAATGGTCTGGGAGCCGCAAAATAAAATTGTTTTAATGCCACTTTATTTTCGTGTCGTTTACAATTACTTTAGTACAAATTGATAAGAAAGTACACTTCACGAGCCGCAATATAATGTTGTGGTTTTTCATTCTAAATTAAATGAAGTACAGAGTTTATCAAGAAGTATTTAAATTTTGTATTTTGCTGCTAGCGTGCAAAGCTACGAAACGAAGTCTCACTGGTCTTGTTTAATCGAGTTAAAACGCCCCATTTTGATTCTGTATTTAAAATGTTCTTTTGTAACTAGTTTTCTTCTGTCTCTGTCAAATGGTCCGTTAACGATTTAAAAACAGGTGCTTGGTGAAACTGGGCAAAAAACATTCGTCAATGCATTGCTCAAATCCAATTTAACTAATTTAAACTTTGTTTTGCACTCATATTTTAACTGATTGGGACTTGATACATACATACATAAATCACGAATTTATCCCTTACAGGGTAGACAGAGCCTAAGGTAACAAAATAGTGATGAATTGCTCCGCATCACCTATAACATGATTCCTAAGACTTTCGCCTCTTCCCTCGATGGGTTTTTACCATTTGCGCGGGAAGAGAAGTAACTGGTAAATTCTATGCTTTTTCTATACTCCCAGACCAGCATGGGAGAAACCAAAGAAAACGGGTAAAACCGTAAAAATAAAATTCCCGATTCATTCAGCACGGCAAAAAGTTAAAAATTAACACCCGAACCTATTTGAAACGATCATTCCGTATTTACTACCCCTTTTCGGATTATAACCGTGAAATATTGATTCAAAGTTACCCGAAACCCTTTTTACCCTAAGCGTTTAATCCAATAAAATAAACCTCCCACAATCTTCCTACAGCCGCCATATTGCTTTGCTACGTACCGCGAACGAAGGAATGAACGGATCGAATGATGGATTGCCAGACTCAACTGCCATATTGTATTGTTTGTAACATGCGAAAATGGGGTTTCTTGCTGTTGTATGATTTAGATACATTGAAGTTACGTTCAGTGGCAAATAATGGTGATATTTCCTTGCATTGACGTTAAAAAATGAGCTGCTCTTGCGTTGCTTGTGGATTTCCTCAAGCGCATTAGTTAGAAAGCGTTCATACAGTTTTTCGAAATACTAGGCTACTAGGCTGGGGCCCGATTTTTGAAAGCACATGTTTGGAAATACCACTCGAAAGTGGTGAAAATATATTTTTTTTAAGTTAGAGAGGCCAGACAAACGAACTAGTGGGTCACCTGATGGTAAATGATCACCACTGTCCATAGACACCCGCAGCGCTTTACGCGATGCCAGTGCGTTGTCGGCCCCGCAGAAAATTGTACACTCGCCTCTGAAAGGCACCCAGGTCGTAACTCGATGGGAAGACCTCGGCGCTGAATTGTGCTGAATTTTAAATACGAGTAGCTTAGAAGATACGGCTCTCATTAATCTCGTGAACTAGTCAAAAATTTGATAAGAGCTGTAGTTTTGAAGATATAAACAGATTTATACCACTTTCGAGTGGTATTTTCACACATGTGCTTTCAGAAATCGGGCCCCTGGTCTGGGAGCAAAGATAAAACAGAATGTACCAGTTGCTTCTCTTACCGCGGAGATGCTAAAATAAAAGCCCATCGAGGGAATGGGCATAGAAATCATGTTATAGATAGGCGATGCGGCAACCGATCACTATTTTGATTCCCCTTTCCACCTATATACACGAACAATCATGCTAACCGTGGCCTTTAGTTATTACCCTAGGCTCTGTTTGCTTCAGGATAAAGACGTGATAATTATATTGTGTGTGTTATTTAAATGGGTACTATTATTTGCCTATCTATGCCACTTACAAATAATGTGTCTTTTAATTGGTAAAGTAATTTTAGTTCAGTAGATTCACAGATTACCACCTGCAACCTCACAAACTCACAAACTTTACCTCTGTATTATATTAGTACTAGCTGTTGCCCGCAACTTCGTCTGCATAGAATTCGTTTATAGCAATAAATTACGCAAGAAACTACGCAGGAATTACGCAAATTTCCGGGATAAAAATGTTCCAAATTTCATCCAGATCTGTCCAACCATTCTGGCGTGAAAGAGTAACAAACATCCATCCATCCATACTTACAAACTTTCGCGTTTATAATTGTATTCTGAGTTGTGATCTAACCTCCTAATATTATTAGGAAGTTAGATCACAATTCAGAATACATCTCTCGCATAAATTATCCTCGGTTCAATCCAGACTTTAATCACCTTTCATCACCATCATCTGTTTAGCCGCTGGTCACATCATAACGTTGTCTTTAGCTGTAAACATAGACATATGTTAACAATCTGTTTACAGATTTACGAACGTCGCTATTAAAGCTTGATCTGCCATAAACCTATTTCTAATATGCTATATCGATATTAATAGCTCGTACGAATTATGCGTATTGCGAAATAACAAAATCAGGGATTATAATTGCCTTCCAAGCAGATATAGTTCTTCTTCTTCTTCTTCTTCTTATTTGTGGCGTTTCAAGTCGTTATATAGCGACGACAACTTCGCTTATGTCAAAGTAACAAAAATATGATTAAAAAATCTTGTGACAAAATGTCGGCAACGTTGTATGGTAATGGTCAAAGACTCCCCTCCGCCCCTGTCGGGCTCTTAGCCAACCGTCAATGATATCCCTCAGAAATTGCCAGGAAGCCCAGGGTGCACCGGATCAAGCACTGCTCTTCCCCCCGGACGGATCAAAAAAGGAATCGCAGCTCTTGACCACACGTGGAGGTAACCCGACTCGCACCCCCAGATATAGTTCCTGAATCTGCTTAGTAATTCCAGAAAGGCCTCGGCTTATAAAGAAACAAAATAAAGTTTGTAGTACATAAAGCTACCCCTAGATGGCGCTGGCTACCAGATAGATCGCGCTAACGTTTGTCTGACTCGGAAACTAGACTACCTGGTTTGAAAATCATTAGGGCAGAGTTGTGCTTGGGTTGGGTGAATTCAAGCCATTGAACACCATCCATCCAATCCAATACATTTCTGAGAAAGGAACTATCTAAGTCACAGTCACAGTACGGTGTCTCTGAAGCTACGACGGCAACCTTTGCCAAAGTCTTTAGTGTAAACGCAATAAATCTTTACTACTGGAGTGTTTTTGTCGATATACGTGGAGTCTTTGCCATAGGCATACTTTTTTGTTGAATTAATGCGTCAAAAACAATCATGATTTTCCGAAAAATCATCTTAATCATCTCTAGCCTATATACCTCCCAGCTGGGCATAGGCCTCCTCTCAGACTTCTGCTCTGGGTATAGTTCCCACACGGGCTCAGTGCGGATTTGAAACTTCACCATTGAACTGTTTCGGAGATGTGTTCCTTCGAAAAATATTTCTGTCAAATTTCTAGTTGCGCATTCTTGGCAATGACGGTCTTTCCGAAAGAATTGAGGGTCACCATGACGTCTTAATGCGACTCAATTCAAATTCAGTTAAAGTTCTCTCGCTGTCAGACCTGAACTGAGTCGGAATTGAATCGGAACAGAGCATTGCAAGCCGTTGCTTGGTGGCAGGAACTCACGGACCTAGCATAAAGTCCTTCCTAAAAACCGGATGGATTTTATCGCATTTAGAAAAAGGAACATAAAGAGAGTCATAATTTTTTTATCAACAACAAAATTGGATCTAGTTTCCTCCTAATTCGTTTCTGCACTTTGTCCGGGAACACAGTATATAACAAGGTTATTCCCAGCTATGAGACAAAATCTAGGCTACTTAGTAACAAAGAAACATTTTATCTAATCACATCAAGGGGACTCCTAGTAAGTCGGTTCGTCCCTTCTGGCTCCCGTCCAAGCACAATCTGCAATGCGTGTTATCTATGACGCCCACCCCCTTTCGCTTAGGGGGTTATTTTTGGCCAAAAGGCTTGGCAGACTTAGCACAAAAAAAACTAGCTAAAAATGTAGCCACTTCAGTTGTTTTACTTTTCTGCTCGAGAAGAAAACTAAAAACATTCTGTTGACACAATTCGGCGTACATTAAGCAATAATAAAAAAATGAAACGCAGATAGTGTACACACACAAACCACGTACTTATCCCTTACAGGGTAGAGAGCGTTTAAGGTAACAAGACCTAAAAAGGCCACGTTTATCATGATTGTGGGCGTATAAGGTAGAAAGGGGAATCAAAATAGCGGGTTGCTAATCGCATCGACTATAAAAGTCATGATTCCTATGCCCATATGGTGTACTATGTAAAAAACTGAATCGGTTACCACCGTCGAACGTATTCACTGCAAATGTCTTAATTACTTACCATACACCAGAGAAATTATTGCGAAATTGTATGGGGAAATGTTTCACACAGGTTCACATAGTTCCCGCAGGATAGCGATTTTTAGCAGACATCACGGGCAACCTAGTAATTATAAAACCCGTTTGCTGTTTAGCTTTAATTCGTGATTATAATGGTCTCAGATCCTTTGAAGTTTGTTTGGCCGAAGTCGTTAGGAGTATCGCCTTCGAGGGTGGAAAGGACGAACAGGTATCACTAATTTGCTTAATACGCTTTCTTAAATGCGTAGATTAATGGATTTCACGGGTGAGTATTTGTGAATAACCGCCGGTGTGGAAGGGATGAATTCCATTTTGTTGGAACGCGTTAGGATTGCTTACGACTCGGTTGGTTTTGGCTTTGGTTATTTTGGTAGCACTGTTCAGTTGACCAGTTTGTGAGAGAGTAGTGCAAAAAAAAGAGATTTGAAAAAGCCGTGGAATCCTAGTGGTTTTGAAAAAGACGTGGCAGCCTAGTGGTTTGACCTGTGGCCTCCAAGAGGGTCGTGGGTTCGGATCCATGCAACTCTGTGTTTTTCGGAATTTATATGCGAAATTACATGTGAAAGTTACAATGAGCGGTGAAGGAAAACGTCGTTAGGAAACCTGCACACGCCTGACAGGCGCGTTGACAGGAGGCCTGTGCCCAGCAGCGGAACGAATAGGCTGGTGATGATGATGATGGGCTTTTGAAGCTGATGAGATATGTACTGATTTAAAGCCTAAATATAGGTATATGTAAATATGTATGTATGTAAACTCCTTATTGTGCAAAATAAACATGAATTACAATTGACGAACACTGATACACATGCACAAAGGGTGGACGTATCTAAGATCTGGATGAAATGTAGAATATAGAGAGATTATAATCAAGAATAACACATAGGCTACTTTTTATCCCGAAAAATTGCCTAATTCCCGCGGGATAGCGATAAACAAATTCTATGCAGACGAAGTTGCGGTCAACAGCTAGTTAAAAATAAATGAAACATCTATGTAGGGATGTCCTGTCAAACTAAATCAACCAATACGATTCCAAAGCTTTCCGCAAATTCTCGACGTGATTTCACCATTTGAAACACGAGCGCAATCTTATAAGAACCTTATAACTAAGTAGACATTGGGTAGCAAATAGCAAAAAGGTATGTTCCCAAGTAAATCTGTAACATGACGAGTCCTTAAACACCCTGTAGACGTTAAACCAGTCATTTAAGGTCAGTTTACACGCCGGTAATTTGCCGGCGCCTCGTAAAAACACGTAAAAAGCCACGAGGGTCGGGATATTGCGTACGCGCGTCTGTTTTTAGATCAGCCAGGTGGAAAACGGACTTTTATACTACCCTCACCATATAAAAAGCCAGTTGCTTAGTTAAATGGGGTCATTTTTAACCACAGACGTGAAACTTCCATGCTGGTCTGGGAGTAAAGAAAAAACATAGAATGTACCCGTTGCTTCTCTTCCCGCGCAGATGGTAAAAAACACAATAATGTATGAATCATGTAGTTGCTCGAAATAAATAAATATTATTATTAAAAGCCCATCGAGGGCATGGACAGAAATCTTTAGAATCATGTAATAGGCGATGTGGCTAACAACCCATCACTATTTTGATTTCATTTTTCCCCACAATCTTGCTAAATGTGGCCTGTAGGTATCTGTTACCTTAGGCTCAGTCTACCCCGTAAGGGATAAAGACGGCCACGTTTAGCAAGATTGTGGGCGCATATTTGACAAATGGAATCAAACTAGTGATGGGTTGCTAGCCGCATCGCCTATGATTCCTATGATTCTTTTTGTGTCGGTTTTTATTTAATCTCTGCGACCCCCATTTGCGATTGCAGTACATTAACCCTCACAGTGGATACCACTACAGCTGTCAATACCTGAAGGCGCTGAAAGGATCCAGGAATTATCCTGCTTTGTATTCCGAGCCAGTCCGCCGGGTGCGTGCGGCGCCACGCACTGGCGAGCTACTTGCGCGAGTCACTGAACTACACGAATTGACTCGCATCCTGAATTTGTTAAAGAACAATTATTAGGATACGTATAATTCGTAAGGTTTAAAATCCAAAGAAAAATTACACAAGAATAGTGTAATTTTTCTGTACTAGATTATTGCATTTAACTATAAGAACATCACCTGTAGTATTCTAACAGTTTTGTCAAGTGCTTACGTCAGCATAATTAGAAACTCGAAAAAAAATAATATAAATCTCTAAAAAATACTTACAAGTGAATGGTGTCTGCTGAAATGTATTCAAAACTGTCAAAAGTAACGACAGTTTTTCAATTCTAACAGATTTGTTAATATCGTATTTTTTTATGAGGGAATGGGCATAGGAATCATGACTTTTATAGGCGATGCGGCTAGCAACCCATCACTATCTTGATTCCTCTTTCCACCTCTACGCCCTCAGTGTCTTGCTAAACGTGGCCTTAAGGTGTGTGTGTGTGTGTGTATTTTTTATCAAAATGCTCTATTTTCCATAAAAGAAATCTCATAATTCTCAAGTCGGCTAATTTGATTCGATTTCACTATAGTAATTTAAACAGAAATTCTAACGAATTTATCAATAGCTTCAAATTTTATTCAAATTCAAATTATGAATATAACTGATACTCATAACATAATAGAATCTAAAGCTATTGATGAATTCGTTAGAGTTTCTGCCTATAGATTACTACAATAAAACCGAATCAGGCATTACCCTGATTTAATAAGATAAAGATGTGATTAAATCGAACCAATTGAACGTTTTCTCGCGCAAGTAACTGGCAGCGAGCTACTACCCCGACGTCGGCGTAGCTCAAGACGTGCACGTAACGTCAGGTATCCCCCGATTTGTAAAAGCAACGTGACGCTCGTCCCTTCAAACGTCCTCTAATAGCAGGCTCTGCTGTAGTTAGCGACGTGTCCGACACGACCATAAAAGACGATTGGGCTATAGATAAACTACATTTTCATACCTAATTCTAGCCAATACCCCTTTTAAGGTACCGTACCTGTGAAGGCAAAACGGGTAATGAATAGAATAAGAATATTTTCTCAAACATACATACATAAATCACGTCTTTATCCCTTACGGGACAGAGCCTAAAGTGACAAGACCTAAAGACCACGTTTAGCATGATTGTGGGCGTATGGATGGAAAGGGGAATCAAAACAGTGATGGGTTGCTAGCCACATCGCCTGTATAACATTTGATGAATTTTATTTTATTTGATGAATGAGGATGAAGCGAAAGTATGTCAGGATCGTAGCAAGTGGAACAAAGTCTCTGCCTACCCCTGTGGGAAAACGGCGTGACGGTATGTATGTGTGTACTAAACCTAAAGCAGATCCTTATCTGACGAGCAACAAAAGGTGTCAGATACGTATACAAAGTCTAAAATGTGGTTCTTTGTCAGATCCCCAATGAATTCGTATAGCTTTTGACACAACGCGATCTAAAGACGTTCTTTCGTATCTCCCAGTAATTACGTTGGGTCTGAACATAGAGAAAGTACCACATAGAGTATTAATACAACCTATCATACATAGCTACTACATACATTTGACAATAGTAAAAATGACGATGTAAACGAGGGTAGTTGTGCGCCGCTGTCAGTTGCGTCGAGCAGCCGCGCGAACAGAGCGCTGGCGCGCAG
This sequence comes from Pandemis cinnamomeana, assembly GCA_932294345.1. Classification (NCBI taxonomy): domain Eukaryota; kingdom Metazoa; phylum Arthropoda; class Insecta; order Lepidoptera; family Tortricidae; genus Pandemis; species Pandemis cinnamomeana. The sequence goes on along the minus strand of OW028724.1, from coordinate 1,411,041 downwards.
TGTTCGTTTCGTTGTCGCCGGGGCGAGCGCTCCGAGAGGAAGAACTACGAAATAGTCCGAAACATTTCGAGCATCACGAAGATCAAAATAGTGATGGGTTGCTAGCCACGGCGCCTATAACGTAATTCCTAAGATTTTCGCCCTTTCTCTCGATTGGGCTTTACCATGCGCGGGAAGAGAAGCAACTGGTACATTTTATGCTTTTTCTTTGCTCACAGACTAGGGTGGGCGAATCACCCCTCACGACTCTGTTAGATTATTCATCTATGGCTTTGTACATAGATAAAGATCGCGACATTGTGTTCGGTTTTTTTGATGCCGAGTGCAAATTAAATGTGAAAATGTGAGAAGAAAATATACAATAAGTTCCAGGGACCAAAGGTTGCCGGCTCCTGAGATTGAAAGACGTTTTTTCATATCGATTCTTTAAAGGTATTTTTTCTGAGACCTACTGAAACAAGATTTTGCATACACACATACATAAATTACAAGTATAAATAAAGCTATTACGAATATTAATTATCGCAATCACAAATTAAATTAAACCGAGAGCTTAAACAATTCCCTCTATTAAGCATTGGTTCGAAGCGGCAGGGGTTCAAAACATTTTTGTTAAACAATACAATAGTACCCCTGTAATGTGGCAATAAGCGGCGGCCAACCTTTGGTAAACCGTAGTTACCTTGTTATTGTGAGCAGCACAATAGTTTCAAACGATATTGTATTAAGATGATGTTTGATGAGGGATGTGATATTAAATTGAGGGTTATGATAAATTATAAACGTCAATAATTTTCACTATATTCGCGCCATTAACGTCAGATTAGATCTAAGATAAGCGTTTATATAAATAAAAATGAATGAATGCGTGTAAATAAATGTTTTCTCCCTCCCTCCCCCTCTCTCTCTCTCTCTCTCTCTATTTAAATAAAAATCTTAAATTGAGCCGTTTTATTAAAATTTGTTGCCTTCGTCTATTATCCTAGACTGGTAATACATAATGCAATATGTGGAATATATTGTGATAATAACATTTTGTGGGTGGAAAGGATATAAAATTATAAAATATCGAGACAACATTGTCACTTGATATAATAAATCATGTTCTTTTTATCATAAAATTTGCTTTATTTAAAAATTCAAAGCCTAAATTGACTAGACGTGAAAGGTCAAAACATTTTATTATTTCACTCAACAAAAACCTAAAATTGGAGCACCAATAAAAAGGACAATGGATTAACATTATTTATCGTAAACGATGACTATCATGTTCACAATAATTTATAATACGTCAAGTTATTTCACAATAGACTTTTGGATGATAAATTGATTCAAGAATGTTTTATATTTTTATGCTTTTAGACTACCTTTTACCTAAAAGCACTTGTTTTATTTTTGCACGTAGAATTTTGTGTTAAACAAAAAAATTGACTGTCACTTTTAAGTTTTGCAAGTCCTGGCTTAGGAACATCCGCGAGTAGACGAGCATTGGCAGCGTAGAAGAGCTGTTTATATATTGTATATATTGTATATTAATATATTGTAACTATATTTTACATTTAAATATTTCAAATAGTTTATTAAAAAATCGTATTCATGTAGAAAACTCAGAAGAGACAGTTACAGCTATTCTCATAGAAAAAACCATTATGAAATACCTTGATGGGCAGCGTAGGATTCAACAATATCCTTCTATTTGTTGCTGGTTTTTTTAAGTATATTATTTACTTATTATTTAACTAAGATCAACAATATAAAAAAACTTTAGAAAATAGACTCGGCATTGGTAAACAGTTGTAAGCTAGCAACATCCTACTCTAAACAACGGTTTTAAACGACACATTATTCACTGAATTCCTAAAAGCTGTTTTGCATATCGCGACGCATTGCACAAACTTTTCCGAGCTTTTACGGTAAAAGCTTAATGAAATAAAACTTTTTTTTTGTTCAAAAGTTGGCACAATCCCGCAAATGAACTGCATTCGAACGGAATAATAAAGAGTGTGTTGCTGTTTGGGTTGTGCGCCCCTGGCGTGAAGTGTGATTGTTTTAATACACAATTAGAGTAAAACAGTGAGAACCTCTCTGTTAAGTTCCTGATATCTTAATTACACATAAACGGATAACTCACGTATAAAAAGTCGAGTGATGCTCGACATGTTTCGGACTATTTTGTAGTCCTTCCTCTCGGAGCGCTCGCCCCGGCGGCAGCGAAACACCGAACACCGCCGGGGCGAGCGCTCCGAGAGGAAGGACTACGAAATAGTTCGAAACATGTCGAGCATCACTCGACTTTTTATACGTGAGTTGTCCGTTTATGTGTAATTATGATTAAGTCTCACGGTAGTTTCATGTTGAAAGTTCCTGATATCTTATCTATTTCTACGATTACTCTATTTATATACCGATCACTATCTTTCATTACCATCACCTTCGTACAATATAACTACATAGTACAAAACAAAGTCGCTTTCTCTGTCCCTATGTCCCTATGTATGCTTATATCTTAAAAACTACACAACGGATTTTGATGCGGTTTTTTTTAATAGATAGAGTGAGTCAAAAGGAAGGTTTTTATGTATAATTCTACGCAGACGAAGTCGCGGGCAGAAGCTAGTATTATGATAAAATTTTGAGAACAAATTATCTCATTAAAATAGAATAAATTATACAAATTATGTGGATTAAATTATCAGTTATTTTGTCTTATTATTAAAACGAAATTAACGTTTCAAATTATTTGTTATTATTCATTGTTTAATTATTGTAAACTAAATTATTTATTCTGAAATATTATTATTATATTTATATGAAACTTATTGTTTTTAAATTAAAATTATTTCTACTATTTTTACGGGACAAATGCCTATACCGCTACCCCGCGGGAACAATGCAGTTTTTTGGAATAAAAACTATTATTTGTCTTTCCCCACAATTGAAACTATCTCTATACGCGCAGCGGTTTAGACGTGAAGATGTAATAGACAGACACAATTATGACATCAGAATGAATAAGAGCATACAGTTAAATATACCCTTATAGCTAAAAAAATATCCTTTTATAAACTTCAGCGCCTCAAAAACGAACCCCGAGACTAAATTACTTAAAAATAAAAGTAAACTTGTAAAAATGTTGTCGACCACACACAATCGTGTTTTACATTAAAACTAAACCGTGACGGGACAACATTGTCTAAGTTATTCCAGTTGTTGCCAACTTGGTCCGGGGGCAACTTTTTAAGCAATTTAAATGAGGCAACTTTTGAATTATTTTTGAAACTGCTTTATTGGACGAGGCTTTGAAAGCTCGGGTTTGTGTAAACTTGGGCTTGGTTGGGTTAGCCCAGCAGTGGGACCGACACTGGGACTCGTGTAACTTTTTACATTTTTGTTTAACTTGCTACGTTCGGAAGTATGTAACTGAACCGCGATGAGAAAGGAATTGAAAAATGTCTCATCTTTACTAGAAAGAGGCAAGATATATGAATGTTTGTTTGCATTGAATAGGTTCCGAAACTACTGAAACAATTTGAAAAATTCTTTCATTATTAGGATTCTGCATTATCCCTGACTAGCTTCTGCCCGCGACTTCGTCTGCGTAGAATTATACATAAAAACCTTACTCTTGAATCACTCTATCTATTAAAAAAAACCGCATCAAAATCCGTTGTGTAGCTCATAGGGACAGAGAAAGCGACTTTATTTTATACTATGTAGTGATGATGATGAACATAATTATGCTATCTTTTTATTCTGCGCGAACGAAGTCGCGGGACACAGCTAGTTCCATGTATATTTTGACGTAAGTAAAGGTAAGGTGACAGATTTTTCCTATCCTTTCACATCTCGATTTTGTACGGGGTAGACAGAGCCTAAGGTAACAAGACCTACAGACCACGTTTAGCATTATTGTGGGTGTATGGATGGAAAGGGGAATCAAAATAGTGATGGGTTGCTAGCCACATCGCCTACATGATTCCTAAGATTTTCGCCCATTCCCTCGACGGGCTTTTACCTGCGCGGGAAGAGAAGCAACTGGTACGTTTTATTTTTTTCTTTGCTCCCAGACCAGCATGGAAGTATAAAATATAAATTATACAAAAAGCTGCTAACAAAACAAAACAAGTTGCTCGTTCATTCGGAAACTTTCATTGCTTACTTAAAAGGTAAAAAAAACATTTGCACAGAAGCTCGCGAGCTTTTTCAAGTTTAATTTATTTCCCGTCCTGTCTCAATAACTCAATCATTGGTCTAAATAATTTGGCGCTAAAAAAGCTGTGTTCGGAGCTTTAAGCTCCAGCGGAAATGAGGCTGGAATTGAGACGTTCTAAGGAAACGTTTTGAATTAAGCGTGGTGGTAAGGACACGTATTTACTTACTTATCAGAACTACTAAGCAAACGGTTCATGATTACAAGTCTGAGAAATTAAATCACAGCTTTTTAATTTTATCGTATGAAATAGAGCTATGAAATTGTCATACTTTAAAACCAAGGGCTTGGCTTTTTCTACAAAAATACATACACACATACACATATTTCACGTTATAATCCCTTACAGGTAGACAGAGTTTAAGGTAACAAAGCCTTAAGGCCACGCTTAGCATGGTTAAGGACGTACGTATAGCTGGAAAGGGAAATCATAATAGTGACGGGTTGCTAGCCGCATCGCCTATAACACGATTCCTAAGACTTTCACTTCTCAACCCTTACTACCAGCAATAAAAATGCTGGTAAACCTCCAGCTGTCTTACTCTTCAAGCTGCCATGCTGGTCTGGGAGCAAAGAAAAAACATAGAATGTACCAATTGCTTCTCTTCCCGCGCATAGTGAAAGCCCATCGAGGGAATGGGCAAAAATCGTAGGAATCATGTTATTGGCGACTAGCAACCCATAACTATTTTAGTTCCATTATCCTATACGCCCGCAATCTTGCTAAATGTGGCCTGTAGGTACCTGTTACCTTAGACTCTACGTGATTTGTTTATGTATGAAACACAACAAACACCGCGAGCGGTGTAAAACGCTCAAATCTCCGTCCAGATGCAAATGTAAATCCGCTTGCGTCAAAGCGTGGCCTTACCGGACATTTCCGGCGTCAATCCGCGCGGACGGCTGGAGGCAGCGTTTCCGCTTATCTTAGTTGACGCTTTTTAAAACCTTCCTTCTTAGGACGCGTTTACATTTATTATGGCATACTCTTTGACGGGCGGATGGGAATATATTATTGTTTTTTTGGGTTCCGTACATCCGAAGGGAAAAAGAACCCTTATTAGAAAGAAAGAAAGAAAGAAAAAAGTTTATTTATGACAATCACAATTATCACAAAACATCAAATAAAATAAATTAAACAAAATAAATTATCACGAATAAATTGTCACAAAATGGTCCCAACTCAGCATTTTGCTGGCCTTACAGCCAGTGCTGGTCTTCCGTTGGGGCCATAGGGTGATTACATTAAATAACGGTAAGAAATAAATAGACACTAAACATAATCATCACTACATAGTATAGAACAAAGTCGCTTTTTCTGTCCCCAAGTCCGTTTGTATGCTTATATCTTCAAAACTACACAACGGATTTTGATGCGGGTTTTTTTAATAGATAGAGTGATTCAAGAGGAAGGTTTATATGTATAAATACATGCATAATATACCGTGCGAAGCCGGAGCGGGTCGCTAGTAAAATATAATTGGATGCAATTGGTTGCCCGGGCACAAAGCCCTTTGTCTTTAAAAACGAAAAAATGAAACAAAATAAGCATAGACAACCACATCACAGACAATAGAAAAATAGAAGGAAAAGAAGTGCAGTGAAATGACAACATTGCATTGACAGCCAAGCAGAGTAACTTTAGGTACAACGTTGCCGACATTTTTGTCACAAGATTTTTGAATTACATTTTTACCACACTGACATTGGCCCAAGCCTTACGGCCGCCATTAAGGAGAGAAGAAGAAGAAGAACTTTAGTTTAGGGGTGCGAGTCGGGTTACCTCCGCGTGTGAACAAGAGCTGCGGTTCGTTTTCGGATCCGTCCGGGGGAAGTGCAGTGCTTGTTCCGGTGCATCCTGGGCAACGGCTAATGATTTCCTGGCAGTATCTGAGGGATATCATTGACAGTTGGCTAAGAGCCCGGTCTTTAACCATTACCGTACAACGTTGCCGACATTTTGTCACAAGATTTTGTAATCATATTTTTGTTACTTTGACATTGGCGAAGTTGTCGTCGCTATAACGACCTGATACGCCACAAATAAGAAGAAGAAGAACTTAAAGTTAGAAAAGACATACAATTTAGACCATTTCGTTACAATAAAAAACCTTAACGGGGGTATTCACTCGAGTTTACACACACGCTGAAATATTCTTCGTCATTTTTTCTCCCTAGCTGGTCTGTAAAGAAAAAACATAGAATGTACCAGTTGCTTTTCTACCCACGGTAAAAGCCCATCGAGGGAGTGGGCGAAAATCTGTGTTATAGGCGATGCAGTTAGCAACCCATCACTATTTTGATTCCATTTTCAAACTATACCCACAATCATGCCCAACATGGCCTTTAGGTCTTGTTAACTTAGGCTCCTTCTACCCCGTAAGGGATAAAGACGTGATTTGTGTATGTGTATATCCATACTAAAAATGACAGCTAAAACTTGAACTGAGTCGGAATTGAGTCGCATTAAGACGTCATGCTAAGTCCTTGTAGTGCGCTCGCAGCCTAATATAGTATTTAATACGTCGCTTAATAATAGAAAGGGCTTTTAGTGCTGTTTAACTCTAGTGCATAATAATTAAGCAGAGTAAACCTAATTTGATGGCAATATCCAAGCTTGCACCACAAAAGACACTTAGACAAAAGACACTTAGGCAAAAGACACTTAGGCAAAAGACACTTAGGCAAAAGACACTTAGGCAAAAGACACTTAGGCAAAAGACACTGTTGTACCTATGTGACCATCAAGTCAAATTATTTTAATAATAGGAAATATTCATGCAATTTTTATTTGTTTATTTCTTCCATGCTGGTCTGGGAGTAAAGAAAAAACATAGAAGGTACCAGTTGCTTCTCTTCCCGCGCAAATGGTAAAAACCCATTGAGGGAACGGGCGAAAATCATAGGAATCATGCTACAGGCGATGCGGCTAGCAACACTATTTTGATTCCACTTTCCACCTCTACGCCCTCAGTGTCTTGCTAAACGTGGCCTGTAGGTCTTGTTACTTTAGGCTCTGTCTACCCCGTAAGGGATAAAGACGTGATTTGTGTATGTATGTATAAACTATTCACGTGAAATAAAGTGTTTCAACGTGTCGCCATCAACCAACCAACCACATAGGGACTGAATCTAAACTGAATCGTAATTGAATCGCATTAAGACGTCATGGTAAGGCCGCTGTATGTATATATGTATAAGTTTATAGGACCTTATTTGTGTAGATACCTCCCTTTGGCAGAACGCCTACTTTCGCCAAGGCCTCGAATAAGGGTGGTTTAATACTTCCCTCTGCATAATCGGGATAAACAGATTAAAAACAGTAACAACAATAGTAGAAGACAACATACAAATCCATACTGTTACAACTGTCATCTGACCACAACATTGCCTAAAACAATTTAGAGACGATTGTTATTTTGTATATTTATTTTTATCTCTAGTTAGGTTTTTACAATATTCATATAAAAATTAATAAAACAATATTAACACAAAATATAAAAACATTACAAAAACCTAACCTAGGGTGCCGCCGGCAGCGAGGCGAGGCCTAAGCTACCGGTGGTCAGGGCGACAGAGAGAGGAACCTCCTGACTATCCGAGCCGTGTCCAGGAGTACCGCCTTCTGTATCTGGCCCTTGACCCAACCATCTAGCGAGAGGTTGGTCCGATAGACTTGAAATGAATTTGGTACACATAATATCGGACGGATGCAAGTACAAACAGCAAAATAACCTGGTATTCGAAATGTAGTTGAAAAAAAAAACTTATTGTTGATTATCTTAAACATCGCAAAGTAGTAAAGTAAAGTTATCAATCTAGTTCTTCCTACCCGAACCACTTGTGAGCCACCTTAGTTACCGCCATCTCATGAGTCATGATATATTGTTCTCTCATAATGTATCTTAACGCAATAATATGTGTCTGTCTCACGCCTCTGACGAGGTGTCGGACCGGAACAAGTCTCTTCGTGACATAACATCTAAGAATAACTAAGAATGCTAGATGCTTTTAAGGAATTTTAGAGTTGAAGGGACAAATGAAATTATGTAACTTTTTCTTAACTAATTTGGGTGGCAATTGAAAACCTGATGATACATGAGCATAGTGACAATTGCAAATTGTTTGCCAGTCTAGACTAAAATAGAAAAAAGAAAAGAAAGAAGACACTTATTCCTTTTTGCAAGACACACAAATATAAGAGAATACAAACAATTTTATAAAAGAAAACAAAAATAAAAACACAGACATGAAAAGTAGATCATCAGCGTTCTGTGTCTTCGCAAAAGTGAAACGGTCGCTGGCTCGCTACGCTGAGGTGTTAGACACCTGCAGCACTGATTTTCAGCCAGAACCGTGTGTGACTCACTAAACGATACACAGATAAAATATACAATATAGAATGCTTCATGTCTCTGGCACTGGCTGTCTCTCCAAGCCTATTAAGAATCTATTTAAGAATTTTGTTCATGAAATTGGAGATTTATTTATATGTTTCTGAAGCCCTGCTGTATCACTTGAACAATATCTTGTATTTGCAATAGTCATTCCTTAATAAATAAAAACACTCGTATTTCCATAAAGCAAAATCATGCTAGGCCTTCCTACGTTCATAAATCACACCCACTTGTGTACTTAGATTAATTCATTAGTTAAAGACGTCGGAAAACCTTGAGTATTTGGGAGCAAAATAAAAGGCACTGGTTTTCGGTAGAGACTATAGTCTAATCAATCAAAGTCATATTAAAAACCATAAACAATTAAAAAAGGTAAAAGAACTATCTAAAAAGGTTGTGCAGTCTTGCACATTGAGAAAAAAAACCACAAACCGTAGGGTCTCACTTTATAGTTCTCAAACTTACGCTTATAAAATGGGCAAGTACAAAAAATCTTATTTTTGCAAATTGGCCGCCAAAGGCTCCTTTACGTATATTTTTGAAACTATCAGCGCATTCGGAAATACCATAATTGCCAAGAAGAATGCGCCGCAAGATACTTGGCAGAAAGTCATTTTTTCAAAATAAAATACAGTAAGAATTCTTAAATTCTACTTAAAATAAATACATAAATTTATGGAAGGGATGTATAAGGTCTCCCAAGCCTTAAATTATATTAATCAATCTATACATATAAAATTCAAAGTCCTGACTGACTGACTGACTGACTGACTTAACTATATATCAACGCACAGCCCAAACCACTGGACTTAGAGACTTGAAATTTTGCACATAGATACCTTATACAATGTAGGCATCCACTAAGGAAGGATTTTTGGAAACTCCCACGGGATAAGGAAAAAACGGGAATTACATATTCGATTCTTTGTAATGGCTGAGATGATGATGATGATGATGATATATATTCGATTCCGAGTGACGCTATCTCAGTAACTATAATAACTAGACTCTTCAAATTTGATACATAAGTAGGTGATTACAAAACTAAGAAACTAATTTCAGGATTTTTGGAAATTTCCACGGGATAAGGAATAAAACGGGATTTATATACTCAGTTCTACGGGATCGATTTTTCGTTTTACTGGTCGTATAAAACTGAAATTTGGCCTTCAAGTTCTCTTGGGGAGTGTAGGGGAGCACTACAAAAGGATTTCCCGAAATTCCCACGGGAACGGAAACACCGGGACTTTTCGTTTTACTGGTCGTAGAAAGCTGAAATTCGGCATGTAGGTTGCTTCGGGAGTGTAGAGGATCATTAAGAGAGTACTTTCCAAAATTCCCACGGAAACGGGAAAAAAACAGGATTTTTCGTTTTACTGGTCGTAGAAAGCTGAAATTTTGCAAGTGGGTTCCTTGGGGAGTGTAGGAGTTCCCGTAAGAATTTCGGGAATTGGTCTGTTTGGCGAAATTCTTACGGGAACGGGAAAAACGGGACGCGGGGGAAAAGTTGAAATTTGTCACGTAGGTATATTCGGGAGTGTAGGGGAACACAAGAAAGGATTTTCCGAAACGCCCACAGGGACGGGAAAAAACGGGATTTTACGTTTCCAGACGAAACAGCGGAAGAAAGAGACTTAACATTTATAACGTGTGTTTCTTTAAAGGCTTTAAGTGTACTCCGGAAGCACTCCCCAAAATTTCTGCAGGAACGGGAAAAAACGTATTTTTTCGTTTTACATCATAGCGCGTACGAAGTCGCGGGAAAAAGCTATTTAGGGTATATTTTAGGACAGCCCTATAGGTTAGGTTAGGTTTGTTTTATAAAAATCCTGCAATATTTACAGTTTCAGAAAAATCAAGGTAGCGGGGCAATGCGGGGGCTTGCTTGCATGCTTGCTTGAGTGCTTGCTGAAACAAATAGCAAACATAGATTAGATTAAATTACACTAATTTATTTCAATTATTTTATATCAAAACCAGGAACAAGGTGTTAGACGGACGTTCCTAGAGCAAGTAGGAGACGTTTTGAAAAAAGGCCAGGTCAGGAGTACCCGAAACCGACGAGCATGTGCGAAGAGATTGATGAATTTGGATGAAGCGAAAGAAGTATGTCAGAATCGTAGCAAGTGGAACAAAGTAGTCTCTGCTTACCCCGAAAGAGGCGTGACTGAAGGAAATCACAAAAATTATAGTAAAACATAACAAGTTCCAAAAATATTGATACCACAACAAAAAAACATATCAAATAAAAAAGGAACTTTAAATAAGAGACAGCTGATAAGTTTGTACGACTTAATAACAAATCCACTCGTAAAGCGGTTTCATGGATTCAGATGAAATTTTATAAATAACCTCTTGTAGGAATTAAGAATATAGTCATATTATCGAAAACCTGCACAAATCTCGTGCGAATTCGTAAAAATCCTCTAGGAATCAAGGGCGTATAGGTGGAAAGGGGAATCAAAATAGTGATGGGTTGCTAGCCGCATCGCCTATAACACGATTCCTATGATTTCCCATTCCCTCGACGGGCTTTTACCATCTACGCGGGAAGAGAAGCAACTGGTACATTCTGTTTTTCTTTGCTCCCAGACCAGCATGGAAGTGATGGAAGATAGATTTACTTTTCGGAATTTTCTGTGCTCTAATTGTATGTACGTATGTATGTATAACTCTTTATTGTACACAAAACAGAAGAAAAATGCGAATACAGGACAACACACATGCACAAAGGCAAACTTATCCCTAAAAGGGATATTTTCCAGTTAACCTTTGAACGATTGACAGGACATAACTCAGTTGTCAGGGTCGTTTAGATTTTTTTTTCTGAACTGAGTCGGAATTAAATCGCCTTAAGACGCGGTAAGGCCTCTGTAATCGATAAAAATCAATGTACCATGTAAAACAAACCGCCGATAAAATAAAAGATAGCAATAAACATATCCACAATAATACTAAATATATAACATGGTAACCCAGTTATTGTCTCTTACGGAGGCTATAATTTGTGAAGGTCATTCCAAGGTCAGGGCTTCTGGCCCCTTGCCAACCGTAGAATGGGTATAAGTGTGCGTTTTTTCTTCCTGATAATAAATAAGGATTGTTCTTGTATTAGATAATTCCTTGTAACTGTTTTAGTGAACATAATATAATTATAATTTTGTCGTACAGACACATCATTCAAACAGATGACGCTTAGCGACAAAAATTCTCATAGTAAAAAAGGTCACGTGACAGCTAGTAACAGGAAGAAAAACTCGAAGGCTACCCACCTGCTATGGGTGGTGTAGGGGTATAGCACGCGCCACGGAATGACGAGGATCCGGGTTCGATTCCCGGCTACAGCTTTGCTTTACGGATTTTTCTGTGTTCTGATTTTCAGTGTCGCTTACAAATTTTCTGTGAGTTCATTGTCTAACTCGCTCGCAATCGCCATCGTGTTCATTTTGACAATTCTTGTATGAATGACAGCTAGCTGATTCCGATGCCAATTATCAGCCCATACATTGAACTGTCAAAACGAACACGATGGCGATTGCGAGCGAGTTAGATAATAAGTCTACTGTAGGCTCATGGAAGGAATATCAGTAGGCTTATTACCTAACTCGCTCGCAATCGCCATTGTGTTCATTTTGACAGTTCATGTATGGGCTGACCATTGGCATCGGAATCAGCTAGCTGTCACATTCATACAAGAACTGTCAAAATGAACACGATGGCGATTGCGAGCGAGTTAGGTAATAAACCTACAGTTCTGTACTACATACAATAGGTAATTTACTTAAGTTTTCCATTTATATAATAATACTTTCATGCGATCCTGAAGAAAAAGGTTTGAATTACAGACGGACAGACAGACTGACAGACAAACAGCCCTCTAGAGAGAGAGAGACACGTAATCGTCTAAGGCTACGAATAATAATAAGTCAAGAAGCGTAACTACGCCCGGAAAATCATTCCACGCGAAGTGAACCGCAGGGGGCGGGGCTTAAAATATGTACCGCGCGGCTTATTACTATTCGTGGGTTCTTTTTAACTCTTCAGCTACAGAACCCTGATACCTAGTAGTAATTCGTTTGATAAGAAATGACCCAACTTTTGAGCTCAAAACGGCGATCCCTCGAGTAAAGATACATTTTTCCATTTCCAACTTTTCTCTAAAAACTTAATTCCATACTCAAAGCCAACGACGGGAAATGAGCTGTGTCGTAATCGTGACAGAGTCGTTTATCGTTGTGCCTTTGGATGGCGGCTACGTCGTTTCGTTTCTCGCCCGACTTTGGAACTATGTCGCTTGAGAAGCAAAATTGTGAAGCAAACTTTGCGAAATATAGATAGGCATAAAAATAATGTTTTTGTCAGTTTATACTTAACTAGTGTGTCCCCTCGTTTCTGCTTACATTGCAAAACTCTGTATTCCGAAGGAATAAACTAAATAAAAGCTACAAAAGCCAAAAATGAACAAAATTACAAACTACACAAATTGCTTCCTGCTTGTCTGGGAGCAAAGAAAAAACATAGAATGTACCAGTTGCTTCTCTTCCCGCGCAGATGATAAAAGCCCATCGAGGGAATGGGCGAAAGTCTTTGGAATCATGTTAAAGGCGATGCTAGCAGCTCATCAATATTTTGATTCCCCTTTCCACATGCTAAAGTGGCCTTTAGGTCTTGTTACCTTAGGTTTTGTCTAACCCGTAAAGGATTAAGACGTGATATATGTATGTATGTATGTATGTACCAAGGCTTACTATTGATCGCATTAGGTTCTAATACCTATAATTCCTTTAGGTCGTTACTCTACGGCTAGTTTTTTACCTTAAATTCTAACCTCTTTTCTAACCTCTTGTCTATATCAGAATAAACGTTTATTTATTCAAAATTTGGAGTCGCTCGAATAAATATCAACTAATTTACATACTTTTGCCCTGTTCGGTATCATATAATATTATTAAAATATATTACAGGGCTCTTTAGACAGAAGGCTCTCAAACTTTTTAAACCTGATCGTGACCTTTAAAAATAATGCGAGGTTTAAAAGGGGTCTCGTTATGTACGGTCGGTAAATAGTATAAATAGCCTTAGCGGTTGCATGGTAGAGATCGCTCTGTAGCGACAAGGCCGCCTATTGTTACCTTGTAATATTTGTATACTTTTTCTGTTTCGCTTGTTATATGTGGTGTTAAATAAAGAGTGATGCAAAAAACGAAATGTATACTTAAGCGGTGACCAAATTGACCTTTTTTCATTAATTTAGTTCCCACATATTTCCACTGGCGTTCGTGTCGCCACAGTGTATGTGTTTTTTGTGTTTAGTTTTATAATTTTATCTGGGTCCCACTGAAAAACAGCTTTCCAGCTTGCCGCAACATCATCAGTGGGGCCCATTTTACACCATATCGTTACTATTCCTTAGTATATTGTATTTCTACTTGTTTTATATCTACGTGTATGTGTGTAAATAAATGTTTCTCTTTCTCTCGTTCTGATATAACTTTGCTGTATTATTTGGCTAACAGAACCCTAAAATATACCCTAAAGTATCTGACGGAACCCAGCGGCCGGGGTTCAGCGAGGCATACGCTTTTCAATCAACGCTCACTCTATCAGCGGTACCAGAGGTCGATGACATCGCAAAAAACACGCCGAGTAATAATGGTAACCTGGTTTCAAAACTTAACTAACTTCCATGCTGGTCTGGGAGCTAAGAGAAAACATAGAATACCTATACCACCGTAGCGTCCATAGAACTCGATTCCTACGCTTGCCTATTTTAAGGCAGTTCGGCACTTTATTGTGCAGAATTAGAGGAAAAGGCTTATTAAATGCCCTTGGCTTGCCTTCTGATATACTTGACGCCACGCCACTGATAGGTACCTACTTAGTTGCTTCTATTCCCGCGCAGGTAAAAGGCCATTGAGGGAATGGGCGAAAATCTTAGGAATCATTGATTCCCTTTTCCACCTACACCTATGCCCACAATCATGCTAAACGTGGCTTTGAGGCCTTGTTACCTTAGACTGTCTACCCCGTATTGATAAAGACGTGATTTATGTATGTGTATACAAAATTTCTTCCATGCTGGTTTGGGAGTAAAGAAAAACATAGAAGTTACCAATTGCTTCTCTTCCCGCGCAGATGGTAAAAGCCCATCAAGGGAATGGGCGAAAACCTTAGGAGTCATGTGGCTTGCAACCCATCACTATTTTGATTCCCCTTTCCACCTATACGCCCACAATCATGCTAAACATGGCTTTGAGGTCTTGTTACCTTAGACTGTCTACCACGTATTGATAAAGACGTGATTGATGTATGTACACACAGCAAAGTTATTTGGTAAGCAGGATAGATACGGCGCGAGCGTGCGTAGGTGCTTACCTGATTATATTGCCGTGTGTACATAAAAGATTTGCTCGTTTAATGGTACCTACTAGATTAGATATGAAATTGAGGGGGATTTGTCTGATTACAAAAGCGTTTCAATTTAATTGAATTGTCTATAGTAGGTCTTCACCGTTTTATTTGCTAATCCTGCCAAGCAGAGCTTGCGCTGGGTTCCGGCGTGGAGAGTAAAGGTGCAACCACACTGGTGCGTAACAGACGTTGACGGTGCGTTTACGCAACAAAATGTATTAAAAAATGGCGAGAAAACGTGACGCTTACGACTGTCACTGCATATACGCGGCGGTGTGGTCGCTCCTTAAGACAGCCGATGAACCTACTAGCACAAGAGGTCCTTAGCGTCGTAGGCTGGCAAACACATTTATGTTTTACTAGCTGTTGCCCGCAACTTCGTCTGCATAGAATTCGTTTATCGCTTCCCACAGGAATTACGCAATTTTCCGAGATAAAAAGTAGCCTATGTGTTGTTCCAGACTATAATCTATTTATTTTCGAAACTTCATCCAGATCTGTCCAGCCGTTCTAGTGTGAAAGTAACAAACAAACATCCATCCATCCATTCATAGTTACAAACTTTCGCGTTTATAATATTAGTAGGATGTGGCAGCAGAGAAGGATGGTCTCGCATTTAAAAACATGTACACACAGCAAAGCTATTCGGTAAGCAGGTTAGATGCGGCGATGCGTGCAAGGGTGCATATCTGATTATTTTGTCGTGTGTACATCTCGCACAGGCTTGGCTGTCTTGCGCATGGGCAGTGGAGTAGCAAGGTAAGGTTTTTGATCATTGAAATGGACCGCAAAGTAACGCCTGATTCAATAAATTATCGTTTTTTGTGATTTGTGATTTAGCTTTATATTTAAGAACTAAAACAATAGCTAATGTATCAATGCTTATCTTTTAAATGACTCATGCGATGAGTCATAGGCATAGCGATGAATATCGCTATGTTAGTCAATATATTCAACTGTGTCATCATATTAATAATTATAACACATTAACATTTTCCTTGTGTTAATTAAAGAAACTCATATTTTTTAAACTGGTCAAAAATAAAAAAGGAACAGGAAGGTTAGTTACCATGACGTCTTAATGCGATTCAATTTCGATTCAGTTTAGTTGTCTCGCTGTCAGATCCATACTAAAAGCGACAGCTAAAACCTGAACTTTACTGACGTCACGGTAAGGTAAATAAGCTAAGAAACTATGAGACTTGCTTTGTAAAGCATAATTTCGATGCGTCGGTCATCGGGGATATAGCTCAGTGGTAGAGCATTCGACTGCAGATCGAGAGGTCCCCGGTTCAAACCCGGGTGTCCCCTGGCAGTTGCCTTTTTGCCTTTTTCACATACATAAAAACGCTTCTTTTTGGGATTTTTTTCTAGTCTCTTTTTAATAAAGAATTTAAAAAAATACTAGACCAAATGTAATTTTGTGTAGTAACACTTACTTTGGTGGTAATAATAATGTACCTACCTACATTTTTTATCAAGAAATGAAATAATTTCATTATGCCTGACTTTGACTTCGTTGTTGAACTTTTTTTCTCGCATTATTATTGCTATCCCTTTCTACTAATGATAGCCTTTATTCCCATAGTATACGGCTCATTACTGTAGATACGTGATTTTGGACCAGATGTCAGATTTTTACAGCGTTCAGAATATACAATGTAGGGTGGATAATTTTGTTGAAACTGTTCTTCTTTTATTGGCTTCTAAAAATCTTTGTTTACATGTTTTTTCGACTCCTGCAATAAATTAAATAGCAAAATCTTTTACTGGGTAATTTGTTTTTTAGAAACTTATAAAATTTCAAATTTTTATTTTTTAAACAACGTTCGTCTGCTGACCGTGTCTGTTGGCAACAATAGTACATTATATACCAGATTTCTAATCAGACCGACACAACCAGAAATGGACGGGAAAAATGGTGTGTAAGACGTCATAATAATATTATAAATACAACAAATTGGGCTCTTTTTCAGTGGAAAAAATCTGGATATTGTACAAAAAGAAGTTTCAATAGTTATGTGTACTGTTTATCATAAACATGAAATGGGGGAGTCGCGGAGAAAAGAGGAGGCCTTTTCCTAGCAGTTGGGACCCTCCAAAAAGTAAAAAAAAAAAAAACTCCTTTCCACCTGTACAACAATCATGCTAAACGTGGCCTTTAGGTCTTGTTGCCTTAGGCTCTGTCTACCCCGTAAGGGATAAAGACGTGGTTGGGCATTTCAAGAAACATGTATCCTTGACTTTTTTTCCAAAATGATGACATTTTGGGTTTTTCTGAATCAGAATTATTAGCACTATTTATTTTTGTAAAGAAAAAAAGTGTCCATTGGTTTTTTGTCAGTTTTGTGACACTATTTTCATACGATTTATATGGGGCGTCACAAAACTGACACGAAAAAGTTGTATGGGAAATTAAGGTAATCATGTTGGTAAAAGGGTACACGTTTTTTTGAAAATGTCCGGTTCATGTATGTAAGTACCTATGTATTTAAAAAAAATGTATAAGTAGTTCTCTCTGTACCTATAGACGTTCTTCATTAATTAACCAAGTTTCAAAGATATAGCAAAGATCCAATTTTATACGAGAATATATATCACTATCTATTCAAAGTCATTACAAAACCAATTACATTGAAATGGCCCCCGTTCAAATTCCTGGGGGTAACATAGCAGGAGTTTAATTAGGCTAACGCAAGATATATTTATTGCATTAATTACAGGGGTTAATGAAAAAAGACAGCCAAGAGCGAGCCGATCACACGCACTGAGAGTTCTATAAACAAAAACAATACAATCTTTATTGAACTCCACATATAACAACCAAAACAGAAAAGGGTATTACAGAATATTACAAGGTAACAATAGACGGCTTTATCGCTACAGAGCGATCTCTACCAGGCAACCATAATGGACTGGAGAACAACAGATCTGAGCAGGTGATGGAAAAACTTTTTTTTTACTCGGGTAAAAAAATACTTCCATGCTGTTCTGGGAGTAAAGGAAAAACAGAATGTACCAGTTGCTCCTCTTCCCGTGCAGATGGTAAAAGCTCGTCGAGGGTCCAACTATACGCCCACAATCATGCTAAACTTCGCCTTCAGGTCTTGTTACCCTAGGGCTCTGTCTACAGATACAGCCCACGTTCAGCAAGATAGGTTCACATTAAACAATAGTAGTTAATAATGACGTGTTTTCCGCCCTGATTAAAATGCACAGCAGTAACGAAGCATTACTGTCCGCACTTAATATTTTCACATACGCCGTAATATGTCTCATGTAAACCAGGCTGGTAAGCACGCTTTCCAGTGAAAGCGAGTAATGTACTATTATTTGCGACCTTATTTGGGACCTTATTGTGCTCAATCATAAATCATTTTTCGCTTACAGGGTTGACAGATCAAGGTGACGAGACCTAAGGGCCACGGTTAGCGTGATTGTGGGCGTATAGGTAAGGGGAATCAAAATAGTGATGGGTTGCTAGCCGCATCGCCATTATGTTTATAAATTCGAAATGAAGTCGCCCTGCCCACTTTGATCGTCGACAAAAATGTAAGAAAAATCAACCAAATAAATAAATAGTTAAAATGTACAATTACAGGGAGGTTCAGATAAATGTGTGTGTCTGTCTCTCTTTCTGGCTGTGTGTTTGTAGGTGTGCCTGTCTGTGGCATCATAGCTCTTAAACCGATTCCGATGCGGTTTTTTTACTCAAAAACCAGTTTTCACTATTTAGAGGCAGGATTAATTTTGAAACATGGTGCATTAAAAAAACTGTCAAACCTCCATTAACACTCCACTGCACTAATATCCAATCAGCATGTATGAACGCGTGACAAATTGTCGAGCGCTCGTTAACTTTATCGAGCGGATGTTTGCCGACAGCCAATTGTGTGGTTTCCTTGATGATTATAATAACGACATAATTTCCTCTGCTAGGCGTTAAAGCGTGTTTTTGCTTTTGTAGCAAACGATTTTGTTACTAACGAGTTGGTATTATTCATACATACATACATATAGTGTACTGAATATTATTCTGTAACCAGCAATATTCACATATATTGTAGACATATTTAGAAGCAATAAAATTTTAACTTTGACGTGTATATATATACTAGAAATTTGTTTATTTGTTAAGGAACGACATGATATATTTAATAAAAAAATTGACTTCAAAAGTAATCTAAGATCTCAATATAAATATGATCTGTGTTCAATTAGGCCTTCTAGTTACATAATCCGCAAGAGTACCTATGCTACTGGAATTAAAATCTTTAATAACTTGCCTGAATTTATTAAGTCACTAGATGATAATAAGTTCAAAAGGGAACTGAAGGAATGGCTTGCAAATAAATGTTTTTATAATCTAAATGAATATTTCGTATAGCTCTTCAAATGATTAGTTTAATTTTAAGTTCAACAATATTGTACGCCCGAAATGGGCAAACTGTTGATTCTCTTCAATGTATGACATGATCTTATGTACACAGTTTTAGACAATAAATGATATCTATCTATCTATCTATCTATTCAGTTACCTAATCAATTAAATCGGTAATCTAACACGGTAATCTAAAATCTATTTACAAGAAAAAACTAAATTTAAAACGTATATCTAACATACAGACATATATATCACGTCTTTATCCCTTACGGGGTAGACAGAGCCTAAGGTAACAAAACCTTAAGGCCACGTTTAGTATGATTAACGTATATCTAAATTTGTGTAAAAATTATTATTGTAAAAAACAATTTTGAATTAATATTGATAATCACTACAACACAGTATAAAATAAAGTCGCATTTTCTGTCCCCGTGTCCGTATGTATGCTTATATCTTCAAAACCAGTCAACGGATTTTGATGCGGTTTTTTTTAATAGATAGAGTGATTCAAGAGAAAGGTTTATATGTATAATACATGCATAATATACCGTGCGAAGCCGGGGCGGGTCGCTAGTATTAAATAAAGTCGCATTCTCTGTCCCTATCTCCCTAAATCCGTATGTATGCTTATATCTTCAAAACTACACAACGGATTTTGATGCGGTTTTTTTTAATAGATAGAGTGATTCAAGAGGAAGGTTTTTATGTATAATTCTACGCAGACGAAGTCGCGGGCAGAAGCTAGTAATTATTATAAATTAGTAAAAAATCTTGATTCATTTGAAAGGTACTATCCCACTACCATTTGTAAAATAGCGCCTTCTCTCGTCCCTGGTCAGCAGTAGATGTTCCACGGGTGCTTGTAATTGTGTCTTACAGACACATCATTCAAACAGATGACGCTTGGCGACAAAAAATCGTATAGTAACAAGGTCACGTGACAGCTAGTAACAGATAGAAAAATTCGAAGGCTTAATCACCTGCTATGGGTGGCGTAGGTATATGTAAAATGCATTATGTTAAAGTAAACTCCTTCATATAGCTATCACTGCACTGGAGCCCTATCTCTTGAGGGCAACAGCCGACATATTAAACCGTGACTCAAGCTAAGCCACGCTCATATTCAATGGACGTCATATATTTGTATATATGCATATATCCTGGCCAAACGGGACGGAAAGAATGTACTACGCCAAACACAAACCTAACTCTAGTTCTTTTAGTTCTAGTTTCTAACTCGTTACTTGTTTATTTGCATCTTTTTTTTAATATGGTTTTTAATCCATGAGAATTTTGTAGGACAGAGACAACATATAGCGAAACTTTAGGGGTTCTAGTATGTTATTTTACAGTGGAACCTTAAAAAGAGGTATTCGAGTATAGCACGGTGTAGGGGTATAGCACGCGTCACGGAATGACGAGGATCCGGGTTCGATTCCCGGCCATAGCCTTAGTTTTCGGATTTTTCTGTGTTCTAATTTTCACAGACATTTAGAAATTAGGTATTCGATGATTCTATACATACATACATACATATATATCACGTCTTTATCCCTTACGGGGTAGACAGAGCCTTAGGTAACAAGTGTTCCTATAAAGGTTCCTAAAGTCCTAAAGCCTCGTCCACCATCCATACAAACTCCATACACATAAAAGCCAGAAGCTCATAACATAAGCATGGTTTAATGACGACACCGGAAGCCGCCATTACTGTAGACACGCAAGCTTCCCGTCGCAACCGGAAACAAGCGTTGCTGCTATTTCCGGCTGCGTTTTTCACCGGATACGCCGATAAATAGAGCTGTAATTGTTATGTGGTAAGTTTATTGACGGTTTTATGGTTATTTTACTGGCGCTTGAGTGTTTTTAAAGATCGGCTTATCTCTTTCTTTTAAGTCGCTTCTCGCTCACTTGACAGAGCAGCCGTGGTCCTTCGGTTCATGATCATCATTTAAAATCACACACACACACACACAAATTACGTCTTTATCCCTAATGGGGTAGACAGAGCTTAAGGAAACAAGATCTAAAGGCCACGTTTAGCATGACTCTGGGCATTCAGGTAGAAAGGGGAATTAAAATAGTGATGGGTTCCGAGCCGCATCGCTTATAACATGATTCCTAAGATTTTCGCCTATTCCCTCGATGGGCTTTTACCATCTGCGCGGGAAGAGACGCAACTGGTATATTCAAAGGAAATAAAAAGTCATATTTTAGCGATATTATCTTTAGACGTAAGTAATATTTAACAGTAAGCAACACGCCTGGACGACAGAGGGGTGTAACGATGTGAAGGGGGAAGTAGATACATAAATGGCGGCGTTTTGGACGCGGTCAAAAGAGATTCCGTTCTACTCTGTTATTATTTATTCTTATGCTCCTTCCTCAATATAAAGAAGTGCATCAGCGTCCCTTCTGTGCTCTGAACCAAGCCAGTTCGGGGCCCCGTAGAGCTATAGGCCCGTGGCATTTTGCCACTCCTGCCATCCTGTAGGTACGCCACTGTCAATACGTTGTGAAAATAAACTTACTTGCTATGTTATCAGTTAACAAGAAATATTACTTATCGGGCATATGTCATTATAACTTCGCAAGTGCGTATTGCGTTAATTCGGTGAGGATAAGTGATAGGTCGGAGGCCGAAGTTGCCAGGAAGCAATAAAAACTTTGGGACACGCATAAGCACATGACAATAAAGCTGAGTATATTGGTTCTGTGATGTAATACATTTATTTGAGCGGTAAAAAATCTTCCATACTGGTCTGGGAGTAAAGAAAAAATAGAACGTGCTTCTCTTCCCGTATA
Organism: Pandemis cinnamomeana; assembly: GCA_932294345.1. Classification (NCBI taxonomy): domain Eukaryota; kingdom Metazoa; phylum Arthropoda; class Insecta; order Lepidoptera; family Tortricidae; genus Pandemis; species Pandemis cinnamomeana. Next base: position 1,388,834 of record OW028724.1, on the reverse strand, counting down.
AAAAATAGTAAAAGCGCATCGAGGGCATGGGCGAAAATCTTAGATGCTTTGAGCCCCTCAATCGTGCTAAACGTGGCCTTAAGGTCTTGTTTCCTAAAGCTCTGTCTACCCCGTAAGGCATAAAGACGTGATTTGTGTATGTATGAAAAAAAAATGGCGATGCATTTCTATTTGACACTAAGTTGTTTGCTTTTTACACTGTGCAACGTTGTCTACATAATTCACGTCTTTGTTCAGAACATCGTTTTTTAAAGTATTTTTTTAGTAATTAATAGTTTGGAAATGTAACATGACATCATTTAATTTGTATCACCTATAGGCTAGGACATGGTACTAACAAATGATGGCTCAATGAGGTCTAAAATAAAATGAAAAATACCAAAACAGACTGGAAACTAGGTCAAAAGGCTAGCACGGGGCATGCATTCTCGCAGAGCTTGTTATACTGCAAGAGACTAGAACTGACACGCTTAAATTATGCGGTGAGGTTATAAAGCTAAAATATTAGCGAAAATAAAACCTGAAAAAGCTGCTAATATAACAATTTCCTTCTGTTTACGGAACAGCGAGCTGTGAGAAAAACACGTTTTAGCGTTAATACAACACATACGTGCATCACGTCTTTATCCCTTACGAGGTAGACAGAGCCTAAGGTAACAAAAGCTTAAGGCCACGTTTCGCATGATTAAGGGTGTATAGGAAAGGGAAATCAAAATAATGATGGGTTGCTAGCCGCACCGCCTATAACATGATTTCTAAGACTTTCGCGCATTCCCTCGATGGGCTTTTACCATGCGCGGGAAGAGAAGCAACTGGTGAATTCTATGTTTTTTCTTTACTCCCAGACTAGCATGGAAGAAAGCGAAACCAAATAAAAACAGTCATGATTCGAATCTCATCGTAAATTTGGAGTCTTAAAAATTATATATTAAAAAAATACAAAAAAAGTACCTTCCATGTTTGTTTGGGAGCAAAGAAAAAACATAGAATGTACCAAGCTACTTTTCTTCCGTGCAGATGGTAAAAGCCCATCGAAGGAATGTGCGAAAATCGTAGGAATGTTATTATAGGCGATGCGGCTGGCAACACATCACTGTTTTGATTCCCCTTTTCACCTTTATGCCCACAATAATATTAAACGTAGCCTCTAGGTACTATTACCTCAGGCTCTGTCTACCCCGTAAGGTATAACGACTTGACTTATGTATGTAGAAAGAACTTGGCGACAGGGCCGAATTAAAGTGATTTAAGAGCTATCTAAGATCTAGCTCGAGCTATTTATGATACTTACTTAAGTATGAAAGTCCTTGGTTTTTGAACTAGAATTTTGAAATGATGAGGAGGTAGTTTTTAAGTAGGATTATTTCAGAAAGGATTTTTCCACAGGGCCAGATTAGGGTGGTTAACGATTTTAATTCTCCGCAAACCAATTCGCGGGCAAACAGCTCGTAATGTATGAATTTTTTTAGTGACGTACAGACTACGCCCTCCCCTTCTTTTCTACGTGTTAACTGTGGGTAATTTTTACAATTACCCTGCCACCTCTCCCATTCCCAAGTCTACCCACGTTTCGGGGTAAATATTGCGAATCGATAGCCCTTATCAGGGGTTGACTATTAAATTACCGCCCGTTTTATTTTACACTTTTTAATTCCGAATTGGCGGGGGCTTTGAAAATGGACCCCACGATACCGGGCGAAAGGTTGAGGAGGGTTGATTCAAAGGTTGTATAATGGATTGTTACTAGAAATACGGTCATATAAAAGAGCCGATCAGGATGGAAAACAGATGGAATGAGATCTTAATAAACTTTATTGAATCAGGCGTTACTTTATCAGGTTAGCTGGAAGAGATCCCTTCTTAGGGATAAGTTCGACTTTGTACTATTATCTCTGTATTTCTGTATTTTTTATTTTTTATGTGCAATAAAGAGTTTACATACATACATAAATACTTTATGGAGGTCCTTTGCAATGAACAAAAAAAGTTTTTAACAAACTTTTTTTAACTTACATACATATGCACGTCTTTATCCCTTACGGCGTAGACAGTACCTAGTTTAGCATGATTGAGGCCGTATAGGTGGAAAGAGTAATCAAAATAGTGATGGGTTGCTAGCCGCATCGCAAATAACATGATTCCTAATATTTTAAGCCATTCCCTCGATGGGCTTTTACCATGCGCGGGAAGGGAAGCAACTGGTATATTCAATGTCTTTTCTTTGCTTCCAGACCAGCATGGAAGACTGGACTAGACTGGAATAATAAAAATACGACAGACTAATATATATGTCAGAAATATATATACTACACATAAAATACATAATATAAACTACATAAATATACACCATGATGGTCTGGGAGCAAAGAAAAGATATATAATGTACCAGTGTTTTCTCTACCCGCGCAGATGCTAAAAGCCCATCGAGGGAATGGGCGAAAATCATAGGAATCATGTTATAGGCGATGAGGCTAGCCAACCCATCACTATTTTGTTTCCATTTTCCATATATACGTTCTCAATCATACTAAATGTGGCCTGTAAGTACCTGTTACCTTAGGCTCTGTCTACACCGTAAGGGATGGAGACGTGATTTGTGTATGTATGTATGTATGTAAATATACACACACAAAACATACTAAGCCCACTTAAGAAGACTCATCAAGCCAATACTTGTTCAGGCGATTGTATCGCTTAAGTCACTGATAGCTATTTCATATTCTACAAAACTTCCTTCAAAAACCAGTAGGTACCAAAATAAAACTTCAACAAAACGTATCCGATATAACTCCGCCACAATCGGGAGCAATTCAATTTTAAAAATACAAATGTAATGGCATCTCGATGGGAGGGAGCGAGACCCGCAGAGTGGGACGGAAAACAATTTTTCCCACGTCATTTAAGACGAGCGCGGTGGAGGCCGGCAGCCACAGAAATAACAGTCAGTAAAAAAAAACATTCATAATAACTCAAGTGATAGTAACCCTTAGCCTTTAGAATCTTTAGAAGACAAGAAACAAAAAAACACAGAAATGACAAATAGATCATCAGTGTTGTGTGTGTCTTCGCAAAAGTGAAACGGTCGCTGGCTCAGCATTACGCGAGGTGTTAGACACCTGTAGCGCTGATTTTCAGCCAGAACCGTCTAGAACCTAGACCTATGTGTAACTAAAAATTACATACGTACATACATATATCACGTGGAATCCGCATGAGTCTAGTTACGCCTTGCTTCTGGAGAAAATTCAAAAAGCATTCCTTAGATTTCTTTACAAAAAGATATATGGGTACTATCCTTTCTTGTACCCAACGAAATTCTTGCTTGGCATGCTGGGATTTAATTCTCTTGAGGTAAGGCGTAACTACGCTCTCCTGACTATGGCCTGCGGTGTCTTGCGTGGAGACTCTGACAGTGTCGACCTGGTGGCACAGCTAGCTTGCCTGCACGTCCCGCTTCAGACTAAATTTAGTTTTAGACCACGTAACCAACATCTGATGGCGGTGCCCTCAGCGCGTACTGTTGCTCGCAGCCAATCGCCGCTAGTTCGCGCGTTGCGCTATGTAAATGCCCTTCTCGCATCAGCTCCAGAGTGTGACGTATTTGCTGGTCGATGGCGGAGTGTGTGCGAGGAATGTTTGAGGTTTTGTGAGGTGATGGATGCTCGTCCGTCCTCTTGTATCTAGTTTTCTATTTGTTTTTTTTTCATTTTCATTTGTATTTTTGCTATTTTGTCTTACTTAGTGCCATAGTCATTCTGTCATACTTTGTAAGTTTTTATTAATAAATAAATAAAAAAAAAAAAAAATCACGTACTTATCCCTTACGGGGTAGACAGAGTCTAAGGTAAAACCTTAAGGCCACGTTTAGAATGATTTAGGGCGTATAGGTGGAAAGGGAAATCAAAATAGTAATGGGTTGCGCTAGCCTCATCGCCTAACATGATTCCTAAGATTCTCGCCCATTCCCTCGATGGACTTTTACCATCTGCGCAGGAAGAGAAACAACTGGTAAATTCTATGTTTTTTCTTTACTTCCAGACCAGTGTGAAAGAAACTCGACTGTACACGTTTTTTTATTTACGGGACTCGATAAATGGTCTATATTGTTTCTAAAATGTGGTCTAAGCTGTTACTCGTGACTTTGCCCCCGTACCAGTTTTTTTTTCAAAATATTGTTACATAACAACCTTCGCCTGACAATAACAAACAAACAAAAAAAAATAGCGAAATCGGTCCAGCCGTTCACGCGTGATGCCGTGAAATAAATCTATACATCTATACATATAATAAAATCGTTGAGACCAAAAAATCTGTACATTGAAGATTAAAAAAAAAAAACCGACCAGGGTGACTTAAAATCGGTAACTGAACATAATAAAACCATTTTTTAAATTTTTGTTTGTTTGTTTGTTTGTTTGTTTGTTTGTTTGACTGAGCATCACGTAAAAACTACTGAACGGATATTGTTGAAATGTTCACAAATCTATTTCAATAAATTCAGAATAGGATATAGGCTACAGAAATTTTGTGTTTTTTTGGAAAAAAGGGGTGAAAAGGGGGTTAAAGTTTGTATGAAAAAATAATATTAGATTGTTTTAGAATCATGAAACTCAGAATAAATACTTAGTAATAAAAATAAGGAAATACCTGTTTTAGCATTTTTTTTTAATCTCACCCAGAGGCGCAAAAAAGAGGGTTTTGTGTTTAAAATTAATTAACTTCATACACCTATACAATAAAAACCAATGAAGTGTAACCTTTTAAAATTACTAAATAATACTTCCAATTTAATACAGGTAAATATAATTTCTCAGTTTTCTTGAAATTTAATTTTTGAGGTGATTACGCACAAAATAGCGGAACTCAAGAAAATCAGCTTTCCTCGGTATAGGTAGTTGGTAATAATTACAAACAAAATAATACTACGGAGAAAATAGAAAGATACGAATGTACATAAGACATAAAGCCGGAAAACTGTGTCAATTGTGAAAAACATTAATAAAATAATTACATGCTGTACAGGTATTTTTCAACGAAGACATTTTCGTCAAACCTAAATCAACCTAAATTAGCGTCCTAAATTGTGTTCTTTACCTAACACCTAAAGTTCAATATGCAATACAGTTACTTTGTTTTTATTTATGTGCTATTATTCACAACGCGTTCGGTTTTTAAACGCACTCTTATTTGAAAATCAGATATATTATGAGGGCGGCGTGAAACGCTTGGCTGTATGCTCTTAATATCTTTTTGCCTAAAAAAATCAAAATCAAAAGGCGCGTTTACGTCTGCGCTACGAACATGTCAGAATTTTATTGTGAAAAAAGTTTGTGCTTTTAGTATGAATCGCTGCATTACTTACGACGTCATGGTAAGGCCTCTGTAGGTAATTAATTTGTAGATAAAGATAATAAGTGTTAATAATCTGTAGCTACCTACTTAAACCGAGAAAATAAATAAAAAAACTTCTGCTAGAAAAAATTTAGTCGCAAAATATTAATTAAAACGGATTAGTAAATGAATTGTTAGTCGTAAGGTAAAAACAGGTAAACATTTATGTACCTATTATTTGATTAGAATATATATATTTTTTAACTAATCAGGGTACAAATATCGTTAAAGTGAGCCAAGTATTCGTCAATAAGCGTCATAGTTCGGCGAAATTAATAGTGATGTAGGTAACTAAAACTGTACTTAGCTTTTTTGAATAAAGAAACTATAAACAAAACTATAAATTAAACTATTTTGTAAAATAAGGTATAAATAAATGTGATGAGTCATTAACCAGTTCACACCTGTTTTTTTTTTAAGATTCCGTGTCACAAATTATTATTTTCATGACGTTATTCTAAAAGTGCCTATAGTTTCGTACACACTTTCAGTGGTTCACGTGACGGAGTTAATAGTCATAATAATAATAATTTTGATATCGAGAAAAGCCGTAAGTATCACAAAAACACACGCGGACGAAGTCGCGGGCAACAGCTAGTAAATAAATAAATATCTTGGGACAAATTACACCAATTGACCCAGCCCCAAACTAAGCAAAGCTTGTACTATGGGTACCAGGCAACGGATAAACATACTTATATAATGTAGATAAATACATACTTAAATACATACAACATCCATGACTCGGGCACACACATTCGTATTCATCATACAACTGTCTGCCCCTACCGGGATTCGAACCCAGGACCTCTAGCTTCATAGTCAGAGTCACTAACCACTAGGCTATTCGGACGTCGAATAGGGATTCATTTATTATATATTTCCATTTGTGTGTCAGTCGGTGTGCCAAGGCCCTCATAGAAGCGGCTGCGATTCTGAGCCTCGCGAAAACACATTAGGGAAACGATTCTCTCGCTCACACCGGATAGAATGCGTTCGGATCAACCACTAGTGTTAATTCTGGAGCGCTTACTCGTATATCTTTATTCCACGCTGGTCTGGGAGCAAAGAAAAAGCATAGAATTTACCAGTTGCTTCTCTTCCCGCGCATGGTAAAAGCCCATCGAGGGAATGGGCGAAAGTCTTAGGAATCATGTTATAGGCGAAGCGGCTAGCAACCCTTCACTATTTTGATATCCCAACTAATAAAAAAAGAAATAAGTCGGTGACAGTTTAACTTGGTGACGGAAACAAAAACACAGGAGACTCGCTGGGATATAAATAAATTACATAAATATAAATAAATGTAAATCACTTCACTACATAGTATAAAATAAAGTCGCTTTTTCTGTCCCCGTGTCCGTATGTATGCTTATAATTATCTGCAAAATCAGTCAACGGATTTTGATGCGGTTTTTTTTAATAGATAGAGTGATTCAGGAGGAAGGTTAATATGTATAATACATGCATAATATACTGTGGGAAGCCGGGGCGGGTTGCTAGTTAAAGATAAAATAAATAAATATTGTGGCATAACTTATATCAATACTAATGTAAGTAATAATAAGTCCTAAACTAAGCAAAACTTGTATTATGATCAGGCAATGGGCAATAATTTTTAAACTCATTTTACGAGACAAAAATACATAAATCACGCCTCTATCCCTTACAGAATGGACAGAGTCTAAAGCAACAAGACCGCCACGCTTAGCAAGATTGTGGCGTATATACGTCGAAATAAGAATCAAAATAGTGACGAGTTGCTACCCGCATCGCCTATAACATGATTCCTACAATTGCACCCATTGCGAGAAAGAGAAGCAACTGGTACATTCTGTCTTTGTCCAGCATGGAAGCTAGCCCAACAACGACCTTTATAGATGTCACACCAGCCTAAACGATATACAGCACTGGTAATTTCCATAGAATAACATAACTTAGCACCCAAGCTATTCCCCGTCCTACAATAAAAACTAAATCTCTATTGAGACCCTTTCAGAAAGCCGTACAGTCGAATTGGTCGGACCTAAGCAAACACTCCGCTATACGTGCTAGGAGTAGTAAAATATGTAGCGGACACATAATACGCCGTTTTATTTTAGACTAGCTCCTGCCCGCGACTTCGTCTGCGTAGAATTATACGTAAAACCTTCCTCTTGAATCACTCTGTCTTTAAAAAAAAACCGCATCAAAATCCGTTGTGTGGTTTTGAAGATATAAGCATACATAGGGATATAGGGACATAGGGACAGAGAAAGCGACTTTGTTTTATACTATAGCTAGCTTCTGCCCGCGACTTCGTCTGCGTAGAATTATACGTAAAACCTTCCTCTTGAATCACTCTGTCTTTAAAAAAAAACCGCATCAAAATGCGTTGTGTAGTTTTGAAGATATAAGCATACATAGGGATATAGGGACATAGGGACAGAGAAAGCGACTTTGTTTTATACTATGTAGTGATGATGATGATGAAAAAAAATTAGCCGATTTGGTCCAGCCTTAATTTTTATTTGTCTACAATAACAAGCTTCTGCCCGCGACTTCGCCCGCAATTAGCAATTGACATGTGTAATCGCTATCCCGTAGTAACTGAAAATATCCGGGTTAAAAAGTAGCCTATGTTTTAATCCAGGGCACCAATCCGTCCAGTCGTTTCAGCGTGAGAAAGGAACAAACATACACACTCACATCGTCATAAACTTTCGCGTTTATAATATTAGTAGGATAATGTTATAGGCGATGCGGCTAGCAATCCATCACTATTTTGATTTCCCTTTCCTATACGCCCTTAATCATGCTAAACGTGGATTAAAGGTTTTGTTATCTTAGGCTCTGTCTACCCCGTAAGGGACAAAGACGTGATGTGTTATATGTATGTACCTATGAAAGATTAATAATTCAACATTACAATTCGCAACGGTGCAAACAGCAGTCACATTAAAATGTAGAAACGTTCGAAAGCTCGACTGAGATTTAATTTCCTTAAGGCCGAATCCATAGCCCCACAAGCACAGTGTACTAATTCAGAGCCCTACCAACGTATGGAACATTCATGTATCTTTACAAGGTAACTTGGGGTTTTACGATGAGTTCACTTTTCTACATGTCAGTGAAAATTTGAATACAGAAAAATCCGAAAAGTAAAGCCATGGCTGGGAATCGAACTCGGATCCTCGTCATTCCGTGACGCGTGCTATACCCCTACACCACCAGCAGGTGGGTAGTCTTCGATTTTTTCTACCTGTTACTAGCTGTCACGTGACCTTGTTACTATGCGAATTTTTGTCGCTAAGCGCCACCCGTTTGATTGATGTAATAAAAATTGTAAATAAAAATATATTAGAATAGAAAGTAGTACAAGAAACCAGATTTTAAAATGTAATGTAATGTTGTATGTTGATACAAATCAATATAAAGATTGTACTAGGCTAAGAGAGATGAGGCATGAAAAAGTGGTCAAGTTATGAGATGGAATTGAGTGATAAAGAGGTCGGAATGATAGAAAGGAAATAAATACATATAGGTAATTAAATAAATAAGAATAGATAGAAAAGTTTGAGGGGTGAAAACCCAAAAGTAAGAAAGAAGAAGAAAGTCAGAAAGAAAAAGTATGTTGCACGAAAGTACGAGCAGTAGAAAATGATGGAACTGGAATGGCAGTAGACAGTACAAATAGGCTCCGATACTGTTGGCGGTAGTGCAGGAAAAAAAAGCTAAGCTAAGCTAAGCTAAGCTAAGCTAAGCTCAGCTAAGCTAAGCTAAGCTCAGCTAAGCTAAGCAAAGCTCAGCTAACATAAATAATAAGACCTTGACATAATGTAACCCGTTCAATGCAAATAAATTATTTCATTTCATTTCATTTCATTTCAAGCTAAGCAAAGCTCAGCTAAGCTAAGCAAAGCTCAGATAAGCTAAGCTAAGCTAAGCTAGGCTAAGCTAATAACATAAACTCTGTATCAAACAAACTTTTGATTTAATTCACTCGCCTCCAAGTTAAACCGAGTCAGTCGAAACGGCTAATAATTATTTTAAGTTATAATCACAAGCAATTACGAGATCAAAGGCACGTTCACCAGAAATGCTCGAATTGAGCAATTTCTCCTTATATTTGTCACCCTTTGTGGAAGAAAGACGTAAGTCCCATTAAGGCTTGATAGGACTTACGTCTTTCTTCCACGAAGGGTGCGTCAGGGTAATTGGAGGGAATAGGTATAGCGAGCATTAAGCTGTGAATGCGGCGAACATTGTCGCGTACTCAATCAATTCCATGTTCAATGATTAGAATTATTATCGCGGTTATTATTGTTAATTAATTATAACATTCCAACACAGCCGCCATTTAAGTGCGGGAGGGGGGCGCCCCCCAGCTATTTGGGTGGAGTTACGATTTACGAAAGGTAAGTAAATGCTTTATTGTACAAATATAAAGAACATACATACATATCACGGGTTTATCCTACGGGGTAGACAGAGCCTAAGGTAACAAGACCTAAAGGCCACGTTTAGCATGATTAAGGGCGTATAGGTGGAAGGGGGAATCAAAATAGTGATAGGTTGATAGCCGAATCGCCTATGGCATGATTCCTAAGCCCATTCTCTCGATGGGCTTTAAACATCTGCGTGGGAAGAGAAGCAACTGGTAAATTCTATGTTTTTTTCTATACTCCCAGACCAGCATGGAAGAAGTGTAAATAAATAAATAAATAATAAATATCTTCGGACTATTGACACCAATTAACCTAGTCCCAAACTAAGCAAAGCTTGTACTATACTATACTACACGATGGATTAATAAACTTACATATATTAAACATCCAAGACTCGAGAACAAACATTCGTATTTTTCATACAAATATCTGCCTCGACCGGGGATCGAACCCGAACTCAAGCTTCATGGTCGGGTCCTCTAACCACTAAGCCCGTATAAAGCTTAGCATTTTCGTTCATTTTTCATTTTAGAAATTACCTACGTAAGCCAAATCTTTACAACCATTTTGTCGAAACATTAATCCTTTATTTGAAATATCAAACGAGATATTAACAAAGAAAATATTTGAACTCTAACTCCGTTTAAAGATAAACGAAAGAAGAAAGATCACTTTTCCAAAACTCGCTGTACTTAAACCGTGAACTTTAATCGGCATTAAGCGTATTACGATGCCATTTATTTCTATACGTCTCTGTCGTATGAGCTTTGCAAGAAAGAGATAACGCGCTGAAGTTTCAGCAGATAAATCACGTAGTACTTAAACTGATCAGACAAGTTGATCTAAAGTCGATACATTTTTCTAAAGAGGTGTCACGAGAGTCGATGGAACGACGCTTGAATATGCAATGATCGTTAATTCTGGGGCGGCTTGTGGTGGCACAGAAGGTATAACAGAGGCATCTTTTAACATTGTTTCTAGTTTCTTTTACTGTATGTATAGCCGTCTTAGCTTGACATAGGTTTTTACGTAAAAGCTTTTATATCAGTGGCGTAACTATAGGGTGGCAAGGGTGGCAAAATGCCAGGGGCCCCTAGCTGAACGGGGCCCCGAACTGGCTTGGTTTAGAGCACAGAAGGGACGCTGATGCACTTCTTTATATTGAGGAAGGATCCCCATCTGACGAATTTGCCACGGGCGCCAGAGGTTACAGTTACGCCACTGTTTCATATAGATACTTCCATGATAGTTGTTTTATTGTTGTACCAGAGCTGCAAACTATCAAATACCTCTTTTTAAGGTTTCACAGTAAAATACATACATAACATCTTTTTCCCTTACGAAGTAGACCGAGCTTAGAGTAACAAGACCTAAAGTCGCGTTCAGCAAGGTCGTGGGCGTATAGGAAAGGGGAATCAAAATAGTAATAAGTCGCTAGCCGCATTGCCTATAACATAATTCCTAAGGTTTTTGCCCATGCCCTCGATGGACTTTTCTCTGCGCGGGAAGAGAAGCAACTGGCACATTCTGTTTTCTTTTTGCTCCCAGACCAGAATGGAAGCCTTTTATTTATATTTAAGAATGCTCATACTTACTTACTTATAAGCGTCGATGAGTTTTAAAATATTTATAAATGTTTTTTGGTAGTATACAGCATCAACTAGCAACCCATCACTATTTTGATTCCCCTTTCAACCTATTTATACGCCCTCAGTGTCTACAATCATGCTAAACGTGGCGTTTAGGTCTTGTTACCTCCGGCTCTGTCTTACCCGTAAGGGATATAGACGTGATTTGTGTATGTATGTATATAAGTGCAACATCCCTGGTGTCATTTACTTAGTTTTTAATCGAGAATTACGATGAAAAAGCTTAATAGGAGTGCTCAATCGAACTAACACAACCACTAGCTGAAACATTACTTTAGTAAGACTTCTGAATCAACTTTTTCTAGACCAAGTGCTACTTCTGTGTACAACACTTCTGTGTCCAAAGAAAGAAGAACGTTCCAGTAAATGAGGGTAATTTTGAGTCTGGGAAAGTGAATGTGTGTTTTTGAGATTCCACACGGCTTTTATGCTTAGGCTTTTGAAGTGATTTGGCATTGTAAGAAATTGGGGGATTTGGTATACCATAAAATTGCTTTGTGGGATATTGGAAAGATTAATACTTTGGAATAACGAATGGATCTAGTGAAAGCTACCTGTTGGGAAGTTTTTGGTGTCAAGGGAGGCGAAAATGATTTTTCACCTCAGCACCTCAAATAGGCGGGTTTCGCTCATTAAAGAGTTTCTTCCATGCTGGTCTGGGAGTAAAGAAAAAACATAGAATTTACCAGTTGCTTCTCTTCCCGCGCGGCAAAAGCCCATCGAGGGAATGGGCGAAAGTCTTAGAAATCATGTTATAGGCGATGCGGCTAGCAACCCATCACTATTTTGATTTCCCTTTCCAGCTATACGCTCTTAATCATGCTAAACGTGGTTAAAGGTTTTGTTACCTTAGGCTATGTCTACCCCGTAAGGGATAAAGATGTGATGTATGTATGTATGTATGTATGCAGAAAATGAGCCCACCGTGGGAATGGGCGAAAATCTTGGGAACCATGTTAAAGGCGATGCGGCTAGCAACCCATCACTATTTGTATTCCTCTTTTACACATTCTCATGTCCACAATCATGCAAAACGTAGGCAAGGCATCATGTGGAAAAATTTACAACTATCACGGTTCTTGAGATGTTGCCGGGTTACAGACAGACAGACAGACAGACAGACGGAGTATTGTTTAGCAATAGGGTGCCGTTTTTATCCTTTGGGTACGGAACCCTAAAAAACGCGAATTCAACACATCTTTCTTTCTTTGAAGTCATTTAAAAGGACACTCCAGCGCTCTCGACACTTTTCGTCGTCTATTTGACTTAAAGTATTTTTGTACTTGTTATTTTTTGTTGAAAAAGCCGTGTGTTCGGTTTCCAACCTTACTAAAAATACTCCTGTCAAGTCTTTAACGTAAAATACTCTCCTTAGCTGTCAAAATAGTAATGGGTTGCTAACCGCATCGCCTATAACATGATTCCTATGACTTTCACCCATTCGCTCGATGGGCTTTTACTCCTGAAAGAGAAGCAACTGGTAAATTCTATGTTTTTCTTTGCTCCTAGACTAGATTTGTTTTAATTTCATTATACAGAGAGGGGTAATTAGTTTTTCTAAGCTGTCCACCCTATTTGCCCACAAAATCCGGAGATTACTACTTACATACATACACACATACCGTCACGCCTCTTTCCCATAGGGGTAGGCAGAGACTACTTTGTTCCACTTGCTACGATCCTGACATATTTCTTTCCCTTCATCCACAGTCATCAATCTCGACCGACCGGAGATTACTGCAACTATTAATGTTACAGCTCCTTATAATCTGTTAAAGCAACATCCCTTAAGCATAATAACATCGTGCATATAAACGCCTACAATTTAAACAAACCAGCACCCTCATTATATTAGAACAATACGTACAAAGGTTATAATTAGTAAGGCACCGAGCCCACGGGAAATTACCCCGAGCAGGGGTAATTACCCTGAAAACGGGGTAATTGTGTTAGCAGGGCGAGGTGCTCCGTAATTGACTTTATCGAGTACGTATTAGTTGGTATTTTCTAGTTAATATCTCTTCGTTAGGTGTTCGTTAATCGTAAAGCGTGGGCGAATTGGCGCTACAGAGCGAGACGGAAGATGGATTAAACCGTGTCTTAAACCAACTTAGTTTTATTCCATTTAGTGTACAATTTTACAAAGAGGGCAACCTTTATTATAAACTAGCTTCTGCCCGCGACTTTGTTCGCGTAGAATTACTTGATTAGTATATTCTGCAATAATTGTTAAGGTCGCGACCCGCAGCTACGACCTCTGTGGCATGTATATCGCTATCCCGCGGGAACTATGCAATCTTACGGGATAAAAAGTAGCCTATGTGTTAAACTAGGGTACCAGCTATCTCCATTCTAAATTGTATCCAAATCCGTTTAGTCGTTTCAGCGTGAAGAAGGAACAAACATACACACTCACATCGTCACAGTTAGCTGGTTTCAATAAATGATTATTTAATGACATCATTGACCGTTGGCTAAGTGCCCAACAGGAGGGAGGTGGTCTTTTGACCGTACTATCGTACAACGTTGCCGACATTTTGTCACAAGCTTTTTGAATTATATTTTTGTTACTTTGACATTGGCGAAGTTGTCGCTAGAACGACTTGATACATACATACATAAATCACGTCTTTATCCCTTACGGGGTAGACAGAGCCTAAGGTAACAAGACCTTAAGGCCACGTTTAGCATAGTTGTAGGCGTACAGGTGAAAAGGGGAATCAAAATAGTGATGGGCCGCATCGCCTATAAAATGATTCCTAAAATTTGTGCCCATTCCCTCGATGGGCTTTTACCATCTGCGCGGGAAGAGAAGCAACTGAAACATTCTATGGTTTTTCTTTGCTCCCAGACCAGCAAAGAAATCGACGACTTGATACGGCACAAATAAGAAGAATAAGTAGTTATTTGACTACTGAGAAAGCCCTTTTAAACCTCCCAGAGGTCAAAAGAAGGTTACTGTGTTTTTGCATTGTCCGTGTGACGTCACTGACTTAGCCTCAGGATTTAGTCTATGAGCGGAATACTTGTTCGCATTCCGCATTTTATTGCAATGCGCCGCGAGTCACAGGCGGAAGCGATTTTGGATCCATATTCCTTTGTAATTCAGATTAAATGGAAGAGAGAAGAGGACTAACGAAATTTACCATGATCTTTTCGGTGAAGGAAAACAGCGTGGGGAAACCTGTAACACATCTGCGAATCAATTCAGTGTTGTGTGTGAAGTTCCCAATCCGTTCTGGGCCCGCGTGGGAACTACAGCCCAAGCCCTCTCGTTCTGAAAGGAGGCCTGTGCCCAACAGTGGGACGTATGTAGGCTGGTGTTGATTGTACATAAAACACATTAATTTTAACATGAAACTACCGTGAGAATTAATCATCATTACACATAAACATAGTGTGTTCGTTTCGCTGCCGCCGGGGCGAGCGCTCTAGAAAGAAGGACTACGAAATAGTCCGAAACATGTCGAGCATCACTCGACTTTTTATACGTGAGTTATCCGTTTATGTGTAACGACATTAATTTTACACGTAATAAGATAAACACATGTACAAAGGAGAACTTATCCCTTAAAGGTGTCACATGAGATAGACTAAATGTCTCTTTCAAAAACGAACATTAAAAATAAGATGGTTATCTATCTCTCTCGCACGCCAATTGCTAGCCGTGTCGGTCAAAGTGATTGTAGAAAAATAGTCATTATTTCGTAGTTGTACATACACATACATACATACATAAATCATGTTTTTATCCCTTTACCTAAATACCACGTTTAGCAAGATTGTGGGCGTATAGGTGGAAAAATAGATTTAAAATAGTGATGGGTTGCTAGCCGCATCGCCTGTAACATGATTCCTAGCTGTATAACCCTGATAAATTTTAAGAGATGATGTAAAAGCAGCTAATGTCCAACAGATTTTCATCATACACACACTGACGATCTATTTCATGTCTGTGTTTTTGTTTGTTTTCTATAAAATTGTGTGTTTTGCTCTTATGTTTGTGTGTCTTTCAAAAACTTTTACATGTCTTCTTTCTTTCTACATACACAAATCACGTCTTTATCCCTTACGGGGTAACACAGAGCCAGTGGCGTAACTATAACGTCTGGGGCCCGTGGCGAATTCGTCAGTTAGGGCGCCTTCCTCAATATAAAGAAGTGCATCAGCGTCCCTTCTGTGCTCTAAACCAAGCTGGCATTTTGCTGCTTCCTATAGTTACGCCACTGGACAGAGCCTACGGTAACAGGTACCTACAGGCCACATTTAGCAAGATTGTGCGCGTAGGTGGAAAATGGAATCAACATAATGATGGCTAGCTAGCCTCATCGCCTATAACATCTTTCTTCTCTCTTTCCTTTTCTTTTTCTTTCTTTCTTTCTATACATAAAAAATCGAATCTTTCATAACTTGAACCCCACCATCCCCTTAAATAAAAGGCGCCGTGCGTTCCGGGCGTGCTTCGCCTTAAACGACCGTTCTTAATATTCTACGCTCTGTGGCCATTGTACAGTCGGCCGGTGTTACCGCATACCCGACCTTATCCCTTTGACATACGGGCCAAATTTGTATGGCGATGCTCTAGAATAGGCTAATGCGAGACTCCTTTCGATGCTAAAGTTACACGAATTCGCGTGATATGTTCTATGTAATGCTAAATGAGGTATTTTGTTACGTATGTATGTCTGTATGTGTTTTTATATGCCCTGTCAATCGTTCGAACTAACCCTAAACCGACGAGCATGTATGAATAGATTGAATGTGGATAGAGCGAAAGAGACATCTAAAATTGGTCTCATCTATCTATCTCACCTTGACATACGCGTATTATATCGCTTTTTCTCTTTACATCACGGACCAATGGGGACTAACGTTTCTTTGCTCACCAGTTGGCGCCACTGTTGGCTAAGGTCCAGAGGTAAAGCTGTCAAAGGCGACTCTATAAGATCGGCGCCGAAACAAAGTTTCAAATCTTGAATTTCATTAAGTTTATTAATTATAAATAACTATCATCATTTGGAGTAGCTATATTGTGTTGTGCAGTTCCGTTTTGTTAGAAAAAAAAATGTTTTCAAAGCGTTCATATTCATCGCCAAATAATCCATATTTGCGATAATTTTACGAAGGAGCTCACTTTTCAACAGTAAATGAAATAAATTATAATTTACTAGCTTCTGCCCGCGACTTCGTCTGCGTAGAATTATAGATAAAAACCTTCCTCTTGAATCACTCTATCTATTAAAAAAAACCGCATCAAAATCCGTTGTGTAGTTTTGAAGATATAAGCATACATAGGGACACGGGGACAGAAAAAGCGACTTTATTTTATACTATGTAGTGATGTAGTGATGTCACGAAGCCCGCCAAAACCAGCGACAAGACAAGTGAATGTTATTGGACCTCACGCGACACTAGCGCCTCTAGCAGCAAATACACGCGATAGCCCCCAACCCTATTCACTAAAATCTCAAATTGATGATTGATTTGTTAACACTGCAGATGCTGCCCTGCCTTGTTTACCTCATCGGTTATTTCATAGAATTACAGAATTACACGCAATTACAACTAAGTGCTTACCCGTAATTATGGTGCTGCAATGTAATCAATCAAATGTCAGATTCGTAAAGGCGTGTTTACTCTGCTTTAGTGGCTACAATAGTACATTAAGATGGTGACATAAAGAACGCAGGAACTTGTTGCACGAGCCAAAAGCGAGGGCGATAAACATGCGACCCGAGGCTTCCTTTATCACCGCCCGAAGTGTACACAATTTTAGCTAATGCAGTTTTTGCGATGAAAATAATCTTAAAATTATTTTGCAATATTTCTTCATTGAAACGGATTAGATGGTCACACACACATAAATCACATCTTTATCCCTTAAAAGGTAGACAGAGCTTGAGGTAACAAAACCTAAAGGCTACGTTTAGCATGATTGTGGGCGTATAGGTGGAAAGGGGAATCAAATTAGGATGGGTTGCTACTTGTTAGTCGCATCGCCTATGACATGATTCCTATGCCCATTCCCTCGATGGGCTTATACCAACTGCGCGGGAAGATAAGCAATTGGTACATTCTATATGTTTTCTTTACTCCCAGACCAGCTTGGAAGACAGTCATATGATCGCGATACTCGTATTTGCGGGTGGTAGGGCCTTGTGCAAGGTCCGTCCGGATCGCTACCACCATCTTACTCGCTAATCCTGCCGCTAAGTAGCAGTGCTTGCACTGCTGTGTTCCAGTGTGGAGAGTAAGACAGCCGGGGAAATTACGGACACAATTCATTTCATCTTAGTCCTCTAGGTTGGCAACGCATATGCAATCCCTCCGGGGTTGCGGGTGTCTATGGGCAGCGGTGATCACTTACCATCAGGTGACCCACTTGCTTCTTTGCCTTCCTATTCATATTAAAAAAAAAAAAAAACAATATCGGATCGGAGATTTCAATACAACAATTCGGACAAGACTTGGATTTCTCATTAAAGCATTGAGGTTGATTTTCGTAACTTAAATATTGAATAACTGTTTGCCCATCAAAATACGCCAAATAAATATTTAGAAGCAACAGCGGGCTCATGAATATAATTTGGTATTCTAGATAGTCCCAATAGGATTAATGAATAAACTTCCCGTGGCCAAATACTAAAGATGTAACGGGAGCTGGCCCCGGGGTACCTATATAAAGCCAGGGTCTTCACTATGACGTCTTATTCCGAATCAAAGCTGGATCGCTCGCTATCAGATCCATACTAGAAGTGCCAAAATGACAGCTAAGACGTAAAAGTTTACGGATTATGTAGTATATTTTAACTGTGTATCGTTTCGTGAGTCACATACGGTTCTGGTTGAAATTCAGTGCTGCAGTCTAACACCTCAGCGTGATGCTGAGCCAGCGACCGTTTCACTTTTGCGAAGACACACACAACGCTGACAGATCTATTTTTCATGTTTTTTTTCTATAAAATTGTGTATATTCTCTTATATTTGTGTGTCTTGCAAAAAGGAATAAATGTCTTCTTTCTTTCTTCTTTAAAATTGAATCGGACGGAGACGTCATGGTAAGACCCAAGGCAGTACCGTTGCTTTAGGGCCTTTTGGCACCGGAATAAAATTAGGGCCGCCAAAATTGGGCAGCACGGGGGTGCGAAAAACGCAGTCTCGCAGATTTTATCTGGAATATTTGAGCAGACGGTTGGCTTGTATGTTGTTGCACATGTGGCACGGATGACAATGCAAGTACAATCAGCAAAAAAATCTTTAGAATTCCTTGTTCCAATTAATTCCATGCTGGTCTGGGAGTAAAGAAACATAGAATGTACCAGTTGCTTATCTTCCCGCGCTGATGGTAAAATCCCATCGAGGGAATGGGCGAAAGTCTTAGAAATCATGTCATAGGCGATGCGGCTTACGGTTTAAAAACAATACCATGATTCCTAAGATTCTCGCCCATTCCCTCGATGGACTTTTACCATGCGCGGGAAGAGAAGCAACTGGTACATTCTATGTTTTTTCTTAGGTCGTTAGGCTTCATTTGGCATAGCAAGTAAAGGAAGTAAACATTCTAAATTTTTTAACAAAATTTCTCGTCCACTTATTAAACAGCTCAGTTAAATTCCTGTGTAAATTTAAACCACTTTTATTACCTGGCGTCGTAAAGTGAACTTTCCTTCCGCTTTATTATTCATAAAGATTATGTAAGGATAGCCCACTAGCTATCAAAAGGATGGCCGCCATTACAACACTAGGGAGATATAAACTGCGCAGTGACCGCGGTTGGGAGGTAAAACATTGTCACTGGATAAATTACTTTACGCCCATTATAGATAAAAGCGTAGATAAACAGCCAATTATGACTTTTTGTATGTATGTAACATGTACGTATAACACTTTATTGTACCTACATAAAACACAAGAAAAAGATGAATACAGGGCAACACACATGCACAGAGGCGAACTTATCCCTAAAATGGATCTATTCCAGTTAACCTTTGAACGATTGACAGGACGTAAGTATCAAGCAAGAGTAAAAGAACCGATCGAAACCTAAAATAATCCTAAATGTCTAAATTTTAAATAATGTAAGATGTAATAATAAACTACACATAATAGATAAATACGATAAACTAACTAATACACAATAAATAAAATATTCTACATAATATAATAAATATAATAATATACGTACATACACAAGTTACAAATCACATCACATTCATTTAAGAGGATCCATCGAGCCAATACGCCTTCAAGCGACTGCGCAGGGTAGCAACAGTCTGCGATTGCCTGATATCATTTGGCAACCGATTCCAGAGTCGAACAGCTTTTTATATGTTTTGAGACTTAAATTGGTAGAAATTATTTATTTATTGTAAATATTTACACGGCATTACAGTTAAAACCAATACACCGAGAAACAACAGTTTATAAACTAATAGCAAAGTTAAAATCACTTAAAAATACTGGATTGCCTAACATCCATCATCTCGCAGAATCTCAAGCATTCAGAGCACACAGTCGGCCATCGGCAAGCGAGCAGGTCACACTCAGGTGCTGCCGTCAGAAATGTAACTCAACTTAACTATGTACATCGTAATATATTTAAAGTTTTTTTTTGGGGCGTGAGTCGGGTTATTTTATTTTTTGTTCATTGAAATGGACCTCCGCAAAGTGACGCCTGATTCAATAACAAAACAATATTACTACAAAATATAAAAACATTATAAAAACCTAACCTAGGGTGCCGCCGGCAGCGAGGCGAGGCCTAAGCTACAGGGCGACAGAAAGAGGGACCTCCTGACTATCCGAGCCGTATCCAGGAGTACATTTTTTTTTATTATAATGGCATAAGGCACAGTACCGAGTAAACCACGTGCAGCGACTTAACAGTCTATCTATCTATCTACAGCCATTGTCCGTCCACTGCTGGACGTAGGCCTCCTTCATATTGCGCCAACTTTCGCGATCCTGGGCTTCCCTCATCCAGCCACTGCCAGCTGTCCTAAGGTCATCCGTCCAACGCGTCGCAGGGCGTCCCACACTACGCTTTCCCAAACGTGGTCTCCACTCTAGGATACTTTTGCTCCAACGGTTGTCAGTTCTACGGCAAACGTGACCGGCCCATTGCCATTTCAACGTACTAACTTAACACTAAGTACTAGACTTAACAGTACCAGCGCTGAAACAGTTCGCAAGGCCAATCCTTTTCGACCTTTTTCTATCGTAAAATCATTCCGCGATATTAAAGGTTTTTTAGCGCGTCCCTTCGTTTTATGGTTGGACTTTAGGAGCCATTACCGGATTTTTAATTTTTCCTTAAGACGTTTTCGGGCTGTGATTTGATTGGAGTTCGGATTACGTTTGGGAGATCAGGAATGTTTGGTACTGGTTAATGATAAGAGTTAAGAGTACTTACGTAAACCACGTCTTTATCCCTTACGGGGTAACAAGATCAGAAAACCAAGTTTGAATGTGGGCGCATAGGTGGAAAGGGGATTCAAAATAGTGGCGGGTTGATAGGTGTATCACTGAAAGATAGAATAAGGAATAGTGTGATAAGGAAACGTGCTGGTGTGAAAGAGGATATAGTGACTAGGATAGCAAAAAGTATGCTTAGTTGGTTTGTTCACGTAGAACGGATGGATGAAAGTAGACTAACCAAACATATCTATATGGGGAGTGTGAATGGTAATGTTGGGAGAAGGCCTAGACGGACGTTCCGAGACCAAATTTAATAGGGTTTGAGAAAAGGTCAGGTCAGGAGTACCCGAAATCGACGAGCATGTATGAAGAGATGAATGTGGATGAAGCGAAAGAAGTATGTCAAGACCGTAGCAAGTGGAACAAAGTAGTCTGCCTACCCCTGTGGGAAAGAGGCGTGACGGTATGTATGGGTTGCTATCCCCATCGCCTAAGTACCTACAACATGATTCATACGATTTTCATCGACTCTCTTTTCTTCTACCATCTGGTAGAGAAACAAACAAACCCAAAATTATTGCCTCGCGTATTGTTTTGTGTTAATTTTGTGTGCTTATATATCGAATCTATTCTAACAATTAAATTCTATTCCTCGAGCGGTATCGACGATAGAATAATAATATGACTAGTGAACCCTCCGTGCGAGATCGTCTCACATTTGGCTGGCTTTTATCCGTTTTCTTTTCTTTCTTATCAGTCTGGTCTTGCAGCTAATTTTGTAGAAAATTTATGTGTTCCATTTCAGAGTAACGCCGTGGGTACGGCAGGAGAATAATCTCATTTGCTTTATTTATAACTTCTGTCTTTGACCGAATACGGACAAGTTAATGAGCCGTGAACGGATAATGTGAGCGGATTTTAAAGAATGTTCTGGACCAAAAGGTAGGTGAGATGTTTTTGGAATTTAACAAAAAATAACGACTTTAAAAGGGAGGTTAGAAAATAGGCTGTGTTGAATGTCCATCGATGAAACAGCCGGGGAAATTACGGGCACAAGAGGCATTGCATCTTAGTCCTCTAGGTTGGCAACGCATCTGCAATCTCTCCGGGGTTGCGGGTGTCTATGGGCAATGGTGATCACTTACCATCAGGTGACCCACTTGCTCGTTTGCCTTCCTATTCATATAAAAAAAATGTCTTTGGCGACTTCGAAGCGGTTGCAATGATTCTTCTTCGATTTGCTGTTTAGGATTTAGGAAAATTTCAAGGCAAAACGTTTTTACACATTTAAGAATATGGTCCTCAATCCATCAGATATTTTTTAGATCATTTAAGAGACAAACCATCAATGCTGGTCTGGGAGCAAAGCAAAAACAGAATGTACCAGTTGCTTCTCTTTTAATGGAAAAGCCCATCGAGGGAATAGTTGAAAATCTTAGGAATGTTATCGGCGATGAAGCTAGTGATGGGTTCACTATTTTGATTCCCCTTTCCATCCATACATACATACATATAAATCACTAAACGTGACCTTTAGGTCTTGCTACCTTAGGCTCTGTCTACCCCGTAAGGGATAAAGACGTGATTTATATGTATGTATGTATGTATGTTTCCATCCATACGCCCACCAATCATGCTAAACGTGGTTTTAGGTTTTGTTACCTTTGGCTCTGTCTACTCCGTAAGGGATAAAGACGTGATTTATGTATGTAACCATAAACCTCCTTTCCGAACATCCATTTATCCTTTTTTAGGATTTCAACGTATCAGCTAGAGTTCTTTTAGCAGTACAAATAATTCCATTTGCTCTGTTATAATTGTGGCACCCTCCTAATCCCAGAATTTTGGGATTGGTCACGATTTCGAGCACGTTATATCAAGGCACTGTAGACGCTTAAAAATATACATAAAAATCACGTATAAATCCCTAACAGGGTAGACAGAGCCTGAGATAACAATACCTAAAGGCCACGATTAGCATGATTGTAGGCGTATAGGTGGAGAGGGAAATTGAAATAGTCAATTCTGTACTTCTACCTATCTTGTTACCCTAGCCTTTGTCTACCCCGTAAGGAATGGATACGTGATTTTTATGTACCTATGTATGTAATTCTGTACTTTCATACATACATACATAGGTACATATATCACGTCTTTATCCCTTAATTATAATAATAATATAGCCTTTTTATTCCGAATTCGCTACAATTTCAGTAAGTATGTTGCTGTTGTTGTATGTTGTTCCACGGGAGTTTGTAATTGTGTCGTACAGACACATCATTCAAACAGATGACGCTTAGCGACAAAAAATTCGCATAGTAACAAAGGTCACGTGACAGTTAGTAACAGGTAGAAAAATTCGGAGACTATCCACCTGATGGGTGGTGTAGGGGTATAGCACGCGTCACGGAATGACGAGGATCCGGGTTCGATTCCCGGCCATAGCTTTACTTTTCGGATTTTTCTATGTGTTCTAATTTTCATAGACATTTAGAAATTATGTTTTTGTTGTTTTTTTATTATTATAATTAAATTGTCGCGTAATTCGGCGTGCCTCATGGCATAGGCCTCCTCCGTGTATTGGAGGAAGCTGGAGTTGAGTCTAAAGTTGCCGCTCGGAAGCGAGGCATCTTCGACAGGTAAATTCAATTTTTGCTTGGCGGTGCGCCAAAGCATGCCCTATCAGCGATGGACGCGGCGTGACTGGTCGCCAGCAATGCGCGGCTCAGATACCACTTGCTTGCATCGGAAATTGAATATAATCTATTTGAAAGTACAGTCTTCCATGCTGGTCTGAGAGCAAAGAAAAAACATATAATGTACCAGTTGTTTCTCTTCCCGTGCAGATGGCAAAAGCCCATTGAAGGAATGGGCGAAAATAATAGGAATCATGTTATAGGCGATGCGGCTAGCAACCCATCACTATTTTGTTTCCATTTTCCAACTTTACGCCCATAATCTTGCTAAACGTGGTCTGTAGGTACTTAGTGTATACCCCGTAAGGGATAAGACGGGATTTGTGTATGTGCGTATGTATGTGTAAAATTATAAACAGTCGCACAGGGATGGGCACAATGTAATCGATTAAGATTATTAAATATGTTTTAAGATAAGTTGCTGGTGGCTGGCTCAAAATCCCAGCAGCCACTAAAAAGTCTTCTTCTTCTTCTTCCTATTTGTGGCGTTTCAAGTCGTTATAGCGACGACAACTTCGCCAATGTCAAAGTAACAAAAATATGATTAAAATCTTGTGACAAAATGTCGGCAACGTTGTACGGTAATGGTCAAAGACCCCCTTCCCCCCCTGTCGGGCTCTTAGCCAACGGTCAATGATATCCCTCAGAAACTGCCAGGAAATCATTAGCCGAAGCCCAGGGTGCACCGGATCAAGCACTGCTCTTCCCCCCGGACGGATCCAAAAAGGAACCGCAGCTCTTGACCACACGTGGAGGTAACTCGACTCGCACCCCCACTAAAAAGTCTCAAGAAATTGTTTCGTATCAATTCGGCAGATCGGTCGATATTTCTAAAGTCGTCTGAAAGGTCGAAACATGCCTTTCGTTAAAATTATAGGCGAGCCCTTGAGCACAGAAAGGGTTGCCTTCAAAATGTCTAATTGAAGGCCGACTTTTCGACATATTTAGGTTAATGGGGCTTCTTTCATGTTGAATATTCGTTAATTACGAGTCTGGTTCATTACAGGTGTTAGAAATTTAATAATTAACGAATTTTGTTTCGTTATCTGTGGGAAGGTCTTATGGTCTGTCAGGTTAGAGGTCTAGCTAGAGGGTCAAAGTTAAATGAAAGCCATAAAGTTGCGATAACTATTACCCATGATCAGATATTGTGATGTATCTTAGATAAAAGTATCTAAAATACAGACACAAGATACGAAATACGTATTTATATCTTGTATTTGAAATACTTTTTAAATTTTTTATTTTGTATCTTGTATTTAGATATATATTTTCCTGGTATCTTAGTATTTTGAAGATACTATATTCCCTAAGATACTTTTACTAAAATAAACTTCGAAGATTTTCTTTCCGAACGCAAATGAACGCAGAGCGTCGTTCAAAAATGTATTTGATGGAATCTGGCTACCGAAATATTAATATTAGGTTTGGCGACGCGAGGAGTCTTAATATGCAATCGAGGGCTTTATTTTTTATCTCCCGTGTAGTTTATATAGTTTTATGTCAACACTTGGCTATAAAGCGGCTTTTTGGACCGATGTGACATAAAAGTATTTTATCTTTAAAAGTATTTGAAAGATAGGTATTTTGTATCTAGTATTTCAAATTATTTATATCTGTATCTGGAATAATTTTTTGTAAAGTATATTACATTTTGTATTTCAGATGGGTACTTTATTTAGGGTATCTTATACATCTCTGGCAGTGTCACAGTTTTTTCACAGCCAGCTAAGTACTGTAAGTAACATTTTAAAAGCTGCCGCACCTAAGTGTCTTAAGGCTCGCGGCAAAGTGCCATACTTTCCAACGATAACATATCGTCCTTTTAAAAGTAAAGGGGATCATCTTAAAAATAATACGAGAACATATTTTCCATGAGAGCTTTACTCAAGATTATGACACATTTCGGGGCTTCACAAACATCCGTTTTCCTGCTTTATTTAATATTATTTTCATGTGGAATTTTGACCGTGTGAAAGTTAATAAGGTGGATGAGATTTGTGTGTTTTGAGCCGTGATTGGGAAAGAGGTTTTATTTGATATGTTATGTTAACAAGTTGGCCTTTTTGGTCAGCTCGGAATTTAGGGTCGAGTTTTGGTATTATTATATTATTATACTAGCTTCTGCCCGCGACTTCGTCTGCGTAGAATTATACATAAAAACCTTCCTTTTGAATCACTCTATCTATTAAAAAAACCGCTTCAAAATCCGTTGTGTAGTTTTGAAGATATAAGCATACATAGGGAGATAGGGACAGAGAAAGCGACTTTCTTTTTAGGCGTTTTACACCTCCACTGAACTTAAGTTATTTTTATTGCTTTTTTTCTCTTTTTTTTCCATAACTACTTTGTTTTACTTTAACTAGTAGAGACTTTATTCAACTCTACTATATACTAATATAACTTAAGGCACGGGGACCTTATACACCATTTTATAAATGTATTTAATTTAAGTGTTCTTATTGTATTTTATTTTGAAAAATTGTCTTTCTGCCAAGTTTCTTGCGGCGCATTCTTCTTGGCAATGATGGTATTTCCGAATGCGCTGGTAGTTTCCAAAAAGACATGCAAAAGACACCGGGGCGGCCAGTTTGCATAATATTTTTTTTTATTTGATATGATTGAAGTGTTTGTTATATCTTATGGGCTTTATGATTTGCTTACTTTTGACAAAATAAACCAAAAATCAACTACCGGTAAAAACAAACCGCTGGCTACGAAAGAAAACTCTTATTTATTTAATAAACAGAACCTTGATACACTCAAAGTCTACCAACTTGTAACTTAGGAAGTAACGGCATTGTGTCCACCGTACGGCAACTTGAAACTTGCGCCGTCGACTGTACGTAACTGTGATGTTACTTAGAACTTTGTGTCATACACGTTTAGCTTAATTTGTCTAGTTGACTCTTCTGAAAAGAGCTTATATTCTGGGTTGTATTAAAATTAGACCTTTGAATGTTGTTCTTGTTTGTACCAAGTGGTTGCAGTAAAGCCAGTTTATGACTTTTCAGTTTCTCTCTTAATATAACTTCGGCCTCAATGAACACATAAACATATAAAAATATGTAATTTTTTTTTACTGGTCTGTGTACGGATGTAAAAATATTCAACTCTGACATAATGTTAAAAACTTAACCAAAAACGAATTCGTTTTCAACGCTCGACAAATGAAAAAAGAAACAATGCACTGCCAAATGAAAGAGTTAACAGAGTATCAATTCCACAGGAACTCAATTAAAACTATGCAAGTTCCTCGTCGCATAAACATGCTGAGATTCATATTCGAATTATTAATTGACGAAAAATTCGTCGTCAATTTTTCCGCTACAAATTGTCGGTAAAAATCGCAACTGAATACTTGATTTGCGTTAATGAACGAATTTTCTGAATTCAAAACGTTCATTTGTAGGTGTATGTTTTCTCTCGAACTGTGTCTGTTAATTAATCCGCTCTTTTTCATTTTTAATCCCCGACGTTAAAAAAGGGGGGATATAAGTTTTACGGCGATGTCTGTGTGTATGTGTGTGCATCTGTTTGTGGCTAGCTCTCAATCGGATAGACCGATTTGGTTGCGGATTTCTCATTCGAAAGCCAGTTTTGTAGTTCTTAGTCAAGTTTGGTTAAAATCGGTGTAGTAGTTTGAAGATTTGCTACTACCACAGATACAAGCAATCGTTTTTTTGACATGTTATGGACGTATTGCCTATCAGCCGTCATGGGGCCGCCGAGAAACTGAGTAAAATGTTTTTATTTTTATAAAATATAGGGTTCAACAGAAAAATTTGTAACTTTTCCTGTAGCTAAGGATGGTTATTCCTGTCAATAGAAAAAACACCAAGCACTTTTAAAATAATCATCCATTCCCAATTGCTATAAAATCTAGAAATGGCATTATTATTTAGAACTAGAGTCCGATACCCGCCAAAGTCAAGGATCCGTACGTACTAAAAGTATATGCCCGACTTATGCCTTTGGCGCTTATTGATAAATTTCGATATTTGCTCGAAGGACCAAATTTCGCGGTCCAAAAATAGGACTAGGTTCGAGGTACAACTATATCTTACCTTGCACTGTGGGAACTGCTCAGTGGGTCTCGTGACTCGCCAGCCCAGCAGTGGGGGGATGCAGACCAGCGCTGACATCAGCCACACGGCGGCGATCATCAGAGCCGCACGCGCAGGTGTCCGCTTCTTTAGGTAGTCCACGGCCTGGGGATAAAGGTGCACTTGGATCATTCAAATTTAGATGGTCCCAACTGGTGTAAGTCTGGTGACAAAGACGACCGCATAGCTTAGTGGTTAGTGACCCTGACTATGAAGCTAGAGGTCCTGGGTTCGAATCCCGGTAGGGGCAGACAGTTGTATGATGAATACGAATGTTTGTGTCCCAGTCATGGATGTTGTATGTATTTAAGTATGTATTTATCTACATTATATAAGTATGTTTATCCGTTGCCTGGTACCTATAGTACAAGCTTTGCTTAGTTTGGGGCTGGGTCAATTAGTGTAATTTGTCCCAGGAAAAAAATATATAAAATATATATAAAAATATAATAATAATTTGGTAGAAGCAAATCATTCATTGCCGGATTCAGCATCTTTCGATATTTTACACTTTTGTGAGAAGGGATTACGGTTGTGTTGGAGCAGTTGGAAATAATTAGGTACAATAATAGAGGTTCGATAATTAACGATCAGGTGAACTTGATTTCATCGCCTTTATTGCGTGACCAAGTTGATGAAAAGAAAAATTGTTGGTCTAACGTAATGTTTGGTCTAAAATGTCTCCAGCTGAAACTGAAAATATTTCAACAATTATTTTACATAGCTTTTATTTATTTTATTTTTGCTGGAAAGTTGATGGTTTCAGTATAAATTCAGTTAAGACCAAACATTAGTTTAGGCCAAACCATTCTTCGACCATCCGATATAGACCCGCCCGGCCGACCGTCTCCCCAGGAGGGAACTCTTTAATGGTCGGTCCGATTGACTTGAAATTTGGTACACATATTGTAGGTATAGGACAGTAACAATGCTTGCATTCACCAAAAAAAGCTTGTATTCAAAATAGAATTCGAAACAACAACTTTTCGGCCTATTGTTTTTGTCATGTTCTTTTGTTTTGGTCTGGTAGCAAAGAAAATCATAAAACAGTTGCTTATCTTCCCACGGAGATCGTAAAAGTCCATCGGGGGATGGATGAAAATCTTACAAATCATGTCATCATAGGCAACGCGGCTAGCAACCCATCACTATTAGAATTCCCCTTTCCCCTATACACAATTACGCTGAACGCGGCCTTTCGGTCTCGCTGTTACCCTTTTTTTTTTTTTTTTTTTTTTTTTTTTTTTTTTTTTTTTTTTTTTTTCGGAGGGAAAATGCATTACGCACTATCCACCGCGCCCTTGGGACGACGCGGCGGGGTGTATGGGGCTCTCCTCCTCCATTCTTTCCCTCCTATTTGGGAGCGAAGGAATGCAGAAGGCATACCCATTAAAACCTCCGGTATTCCCTCAACTGCCAGTCAGCGGGTGCTATGGGAGCATATTGTGAACCACGGCACCCGCTGGCCGGCCCAGCCACCCTAGCTGGACCTCCTCTCCTCGCTGTTACCCTAGGTCAGTGGCGTAGCTAGGTAACCAAGGGCCCTGGTGCAAATAAAAAAATGGGGCCCCACTACTATCTAAACTGGTTACGTTTTAATAATAAAACTTCGATCGAGATTTTCTGGTAAGGATTCGAGGGCCCTCTGAGCTTGAGGGCCCCGGGGCACTGCCCCGCCTAGTCCCTAGGTAGCTACGCCACTGCCCTAGGTGCAGAAAATGTTGTGAATTAATTTCAAGACAGTGTATACAGAGGTGCGAGTCGGGTTCCCTCCGCGTGTGGTCAAGAGCTGCGGTTCGTTTTTGGGATCCGTCCGAGGGGAAGAGCATTGCTTGGTCCGCACCCTGGGCATCGGTTAATGATGTCCCGGCAGATTCTGAGGGATATCATTATCCGTTGGCTAAGAGCCCGACAGGGGAGGGGTCTTCTGACCGTGTACCATGCAACGTAGCCGACATTTTTGTCACAATAATTTTGAATACTGTATTTATTACTTTGACATTGGCGACATCATCGCATCGATCAATGAGGCCATATTAAAAAATAAGAAGACTGTGTATTCAATCAACAAAAAGCTTGCATGGGTCGTGTAAAGACTGAACGTTACTATAAATAACACTTAAAGTGAAAATAAAACAATATAACGATGACTTTCAACCACTTAGAATACATAACACCATTGTTTTGCCTCCTCCCGTTTCCCGTGTCGGTCTATTTTATTTGAACCATTAATATTAACGATTTCCCTCAGTGAGGGGGAGCCCGAATATATAAAGGCGGCTGCCACACTATTATATAGGTTATGAAACGAAATAAAGCTTCGGGTGACCAGAGGGCTGTTTTTTTTATTGCAAAGGGAGCATTGCCATACAACGCGGTAATGCTGCCAGCCTTCTGGGATCATGCCACCGGGCAGCGATTTAGGGTCACTTTTTATTTATAGTATTATGACAGTTTGTTGTATTTAGGTATATTACTAACATGTCTATGATGTTAAGGGACGTATTATGTAATTAACAAAATTCTCGTGTATTAATTCTTCGATAAAAAATGAAATAAAAAAACCTACACCACCCATAGCAGGTGACTAAGCCTCCCAATTTTTTATCTGTAGGTACTGACTGTTATGTCACCTTTTCCTGACCGAATTATCAAAATTGTGATGGGGTGCTAGTCGCATCACCTATAACATAATTCCTAAGATTGTCGCCCATTCCCTCGATGGGCTTTTACTTTTGAGAAGAGAAGCAACTGGTACTTTCTATGTTTTTTCTATACCACACCAAATGGAAGATCCCATTAATAAGCGTTCACAAAGCTCCGTTATCTATCCGTCCATCCATTCATCCGTCCGTCCATTATGACCTCCGTCCGTCTGTCTGGCCATTTATTCGACTGTATATTTTGAACCGCAACATCTAAGCCAGCAAACCTCAAACATTATTTCCACATAAACTTGTATGACAGCCGTCCTCGAATTATAACAGGAATAACTTAAGGCGATATAAAGGCAGTCGTATAAAATACATACATATAAAATGTATGTATGTAGGAGAATCTGCGCCAAATTGTGTGGGGACCGTTTACATATTATAGGGACACTTGGCAAGCTAGGACATTGTTGATGTATGATGCCATACATAAATGTAATTTGGGTGAAATATTCCATACGTTGTAAAAAACAGTATTTTTGTTTTGCCTATAAAAATGGAGCGTATCTAATAAAACGGTTTATCTTCATATTAAGAATACATAAATTTATCTTACTCCAGGACAAAGTTAAAATGCGAGTGAAAGAAGAGAAAGAGAGAAACATTTTTTACACATAATATAATAATATCCTACTAATATTATAAATGTGAAAGTTTGTGAGTATGGATGTTTGGATGTTTGTTACTCTTTCACGCCAGAACGGCTTGATAGATCTGAATGAAATTTGGAACATAGATAGATTATAGTCTGGAATAACACATAGGATCCCTAAGATTTTCGCCCAATCCCTCGATGGGCTTTTACCATGCGCGGGAAGAGAAGCAACTAGTGCATTCTGTTTTTTCTTTGCTCCCAGACCAGCTTGGAACCACTAATCAACTAATTGTGAAGCTGAAGATTTTTAATGAGATGCGAGGCCAGATTCGAACCTAAGTCCCGCAGCTTGAGGGCTAGGTTAAACCACTGATCCACCACGGCGTTGCTAGCGGTAACTATAAATCTACATGGAAGAAACGCGGCCCAATCGGAATGCTGTGATTTATCACTCGGACAAGCTGTCATTCGCAGACGCTATCTTTGTTTTGCCTTGTGGTTGCGCCAGTTTTTCCCAAGGCCAGTAAGGTCAGACGCATAGACAAATAGATATACACTGCCGAGCAATAACGGGTCCCACAGAAAGTTTTATCAAAAGTAAGTAAAGTTATTATTGAAAATAAAATTTCTAAATGTCAGTGAAAATTAGAACACATAGAAAAATTCGAAAAGTAAAGCTATGGCCGGGAATCGAACCCGGATCCTCGTCATTCCGAGACGCGTGCTATACCCCTACACCACAGCTACACAGCTACAGTTATTTTTGCTCTCGAGTTAGATGAAATCTTTATGATGTACATACAAAGTCACATTTTTATCCCTTACAGGATAGAGAGAGCCTAAGGTAACAAGATCTTAAGTTAGACAAGTCAGCATGATGTTGGGCGTATAGTTGGAAAAAATAATGATCTTGATGCGTTGCTAGCGCCTATAACATGATTCCTAAGATCACCGCTTTTCTTCGATGGGCTTTTACCATGTGCGCGGGAAGAGAAGCAACTGGTATATTCTGTATTTTTTCTTTGCTCCCAAAGTAGCATGGATTATTGCCCTTTTTTTCACTAAGGGGTTTTCTATAAAGAGAGTTTTCCAAAAAAGTCCACTTGTTCAGTTTTTCCTGAATTTGACTATTTGGGTTTTTCTTATTCAGAATCGTTTACCCCATTGATCCACAAGAAAAAATGTTTCCTAAAATTTCCATTCCAATTCGTCACTTTTTTAATATAGCTATGTTTGAAACGTGACGAAGACGAAAGAAAAACCATAGTAAAATCTGGAACACATTTTTTCTTGAATGAGAATCGATAGGGTAAACGATTCTGAGTAAGAAAAACCCAAAATAGTTAAATTCCGAAAAAAATGTTCATAATGGACTTTTTTTGGAAAACGCTCATAAAGACGTGATTTGTGTGTATGCACTTCTAGACAGAATAACAACCAGTACCGCCCAGATCGACCAGCCAGAAAATTAAACACCGATTCCGTCTTGCTCTGAATTTCAGATTATCACTTTGGCACCGAAACGTATTGTTTATAGCAAACCACTCACGGAAAGCATAAAGCAAGTTTGTTGTTTATGGTGCGATGATGTTGAATTTATTCATAGAAGTAACGGTGTAAGAGAGGACGTACCTAGAGTCCCCTGTATGTGGGTATATATATAACTAGCTGACCCGGCGAACTTTGTTCCGCTTTAAATTTGAAAAATTCCAGTGGTTTGGGCTGTGCTATCCCGCGGGAACTATGCAATTTTCCGGGATAAAAACTATCCTATGTCCTTTCCCGGGACTCAAACTATCTGTATACCAAATTTCAACTAAATCGGCCCAGCGGTTTAAGCGTGAAAAGGTAACAGACAGACAGACAGACAGAGTTACTTTCGCATTTATAATATTAAGTAAGGATCATTGTTTAGGAATAACTTTATTTAATCTGGCAACCCACAGCTACTCTTTCATAAGACTCGTTCTCACATGTCATCCTTTCCAACAAATCATTCATTCAAAAACTTTCATTCCCGGTCACTTCAAAAAGGAACATAATTATATATTGTCCCAAGGTACGCTTTGCGTGCTTTTTATGAAAAACTATATTAGTATTGAGTTCTGTGTCTCCCTTCTGCATAATTTGACCCTTAAACTAGTGAGTGGGCCGGCCATATCTCGCGAAGAACCGACAACCGCTGGGGGAAACGTGTTCTTGAGTGGAGACCGCGACTCGGCAAACGTAGTGTAGGACGCCCTCCGGCCAGGTGGGATGACGATCTGCGAAAGGCTGCAGGCAGATGCTGGATGCGTCAAGCTGAAGACAGGGCGCTATGGCGCTCATTAGGGGAGGCCTATGTCCAGCAGTGGACTAATATAGGCTGATGATGATGATGATGATGAAACTAGTGAGTATATGACAAACGGACGGACAAGGTGTCTTTCCCTACAATCATTGAAGATCAGCGGCGCCGCTCAACGTGGGATACCTCCGAGTACATGCACAAATCTACACCTAACTGGACATAAGGTACCAATTTTTACATTTCCCCCTGCTCAACATTTTGTTCCCAACTATCATAGTCTGCTGTGTTTTGATTTCCCTTTCCATCCATATCATGCTAAACGTAGTCCTTAGGTCTTGTTGCCTTAGGCTCCATTCAGTCCTGCAACGCCATCTAGCAAGGATCAACGGAACCACATATTATGTCACATCAACCTATGTGACCAATAGAAACGCCGCTCGATGCCGTGATTTTTTAATACGTCACTGTCTTTTCTGTTCACCCGTCTTCCACGATCTATGTAAATTATTGTTCGAAAATAATTGGAGTACACACGTAAATCTGAACTTTCATTTTACCGCACTGCTCTTGTCCTCAGACGGACCCAAAAACGAACCGCAGTTCTGGACAACACGCGGAGGTAGCTCGATTCGCATCCCTGTGCCAGTATCATCCACAGTTTTCCAGCCGAATGCCAGATCTTCTGACCAACGGACTGGTGGTCTGTCCACTGACCTTCGACCCAATCTTGGACACCGCTCTGTAACTGCCTTCAACCATCTGTCGTCTTTCCGTCTTGCCAAGTGCCCAACCCATCGCCGCTTCAGCTATGTTATCCTAGTTCCGACATCCACAACTCTAGTCCGTTTCCGAATTTCGGAATTCGATTCTTTTGTTATTTTATTCAAATTTATTTTAACGTTATAGTTGACATCAGTGTTGTTAAGCCAAACGTATCATTCGGGTAAAATATTTACCGGAAAATGAATTATTTAGGAAAAGGTAGCGACGGGAACATAATGTTTCAAGAACTGGTGTTTTGGGAACCTGACAGAACGGACTTTTGAAGGACATGGCTCGATTTTTCTCACAGTTGAATCAAAATAAAGTGCATCAGCAAACAAAATTTTGATGAGGAGCATAAACAAGTAGTGATTCAGATTACAGTCGTTGAGAGACAGAGCATTTAGTGAATGTGCGCCGACTGACGATGCAGATATCGTAAAATGTTTATTTATACTCGCTACTGCGATTCCTAATTGAATTTGATGCAACTTGCGTATTAAAACCGATCTTAAGGCCGGGGATAATATTCGATAAAATAAAAATAACTTCCACGCTGGTCTGGGAACTATCTAAAACATAGAGTGTACCAGTTGCTTCTCTTCCCATTTTAACGTAATCAATTGCCATTCCTGTTTTGACGGAAACAGTTGCGCATTAAAATTCTCCGTAATACCTTCTTTCAATTTAAGTATAAAAGTCCATAAATTTGGGTATATGGGATCAGTAACACTGGCAATGTATCTTAGTAATAATTTCATTGCATGTTAACTTTTTATGGCCTATTATTTCATACGCTTTGGCAATAGCTCAGAACGTAGTACCATTTAGCTTCCAGATTTATGGTGCAACTTCATTCTATGGGGTGAGTATTCATTTCACTTAGTAAAGTTATGTGACTTTTCTCAAATTTATAGTTTGTCGTTTATCGTCTTTTCTAACGGTAAAACCGTAAAAGTAAACATAAAAAATCAAGAAGTAAAAATTCTTGATTCATTTGATAGTACCTATCATTTGAAAAACAGCGTCTCTCGTCTGTTGAGCAGTAGATGTTCCACGGGAGTTTATAATTGTGACGTACAGACACATCATTCAACGACAAAAGTTCGCATAGTAACAAGGTCACGTGACAGCTATATGAAATGAAACGAAAAAAAATGAAATGAAATTTATTCTTGGCTAGTAACAGATAAAAAAATTCGAAGGCTTACCCACCTGCTATGGGTGGTGTATAGGACGCGTCACGGCATGACGAGGATCCGGGTTCGACTCCCGGCCATAGCTTTACTTTTCGGATTTTTTTATGTGTTCTAATTTTCAGTGTCATTTAGAAATTTAAATTTATAGTTATTTTAAAGATCATCGAGGGGATGCGGGTCGGCTTACCTTCGCGTGTGGCCAAGTACTGCGGTATGTTTTTGAACATAATTAAATTTTAATTTTTGACATACAGTTTTTGCATTTAAAGAAAGAAAGAAAGAAGACATTTATTCCTTTTTGCAAGACACACAAATATAAGATAATATACACAATTTTATAGAAGACTAGCTGACCCGACGAACTTTGTTCCGCCTTAAATTTGAAAAATTCCAGTGGTTTGGGCTGTGCTATCCCGCGGGAACTATGCAATTTTCCGGGATAAAAACTGTCCTATGTCCTTTCCCGGGACTCAAACTATCTGTATACCAAATTTCAACTAAATCGGCCCAGCGATTTAAGCATGAAAAGGTAACAGACAGACAGACAGACAGACAGAGTTACTTTCGCATTTATTATATTAGTAAGGATTAATAAGGAAGTAAGGATAATAAACAAGGTAAAACAAAACATAGACAATGTCTATTTTTTGTTCATAGACAATGTCTATTTTTTGTTTTTATTCTTTACTCCCAGACCAGAAGAAATTGTTACATTGTATAAATATATTATTTGCATTTGTGTGTAGCTGTTCGTTGTATGTAAATTGCGTGTTGTATCACCAAATGAAGTGACCACAGTGTAATAATTACAATACGTTTGAAGCAGACCTAAATTGTTGCGGTCCCGGGATTGTATGGAGGGTTTTGTGGTGTTTTTATATGTAAACGAATCGTCGGACAGTTTTAATTAAGCTTGCTCGTGGCTTTTATCGGGCAATGTTGAATATAAATAACCGACCGAACCACCTTTAAAGATTGTCTGTGTTTAACGCCGTACGCATCGATGGTTGCTTAGGGAATAAATAAAATAAATATCTTGGGACAAACTACACCAATTGACTCAGCCCCAAACTAAGCAAAGCTTGTGCTATGGGTACCAGGCAACGGATAAACATACTTATATAATGTAGATAAATACATACTTAAATACATACAACATCCATGACTCGGGCACAAACGTTGTATTCATCATACAACTGTCTGCCCCTACCGGGATTCCAACCCAGGACCTCTAGCTTCATAGTCAGGGTCACTAACCACTAGGCTATCCGGTCGTCTATGACAATTTATTCTTAACAACACACACACACACACACACACACAAATCTCATCTTTATCATGTTATAGGCGATGCTAGCAACCCATCACTATTTTGATTCCTTTTTCCACCTATACGCCTACATTCATGCTAAGCGTGGCCTTAACGTTTTGTTACCTTAGGCTCGGTCTACCCCGTCGCATTTTCCACACGTTAAAAAAAAAAAAAAAAAGGCTCGGTCTACCCCGTAAAGGATATAGACGTGATTTGATTTGTGTATGTATGTATGTATGTACTAAGAAAGTGTTTATAGAAATGGATAGCAAACTAGCCTACGTTTGTTCTTTCACAACAGCAAAGCCGCATATGCTAGTATAATAATACCCAATAAAAACATCCACTCAATATGATGTCTGCAAACGGTATTCCGAATAAGTCCCTCAAATCCTATAATACGATAACGGTGAAGGATCACACGTGTATCGTTCCAATGATCCATCCGATACTGGGCTTACTGCAACCATTATACGGTGCGCTTGCATTCCCGCTGGATTTAGACGCGTTTAAAAAGAGGTGCGAGTTAAGAGCCGAGAGCGGAAAACTCTTAAAAAATAAAAAAAATAAAATAAAAAATCTTTATTGCTAACTACAAGGTACAGTCGCCATCAGATATATCGGAGCGGGCGAGGTCCTCAAATAATAATATTTCGGAGCAGCAGTAAATTTCAATAAATTCGTTACACTAGATAAGGTTAATAACATCAGAACACGCAATTCGTCATAAATATAAGAGCAGCGACTTTTCAATAAATTCGGAACGTTCAATGAGGTAAAAATATCAGGAAGCACAGATCGTCAAAAATTTCGACGCAGTCAGACTGATCATTAACATCGGAACATTTATGGAAAATAAACCTTACTTCTGTAATATACAGTTTAAATTACAGTGAATTATGCATGCAAACGAGTACTAAATATAGGTGACATCTTTCATTTTTGTATGACGTATTAGCCATATTTTTGTTTTGTTAGGAATTCGAATCTACTCCTCTACAAAATGATAATGGTAGGGGAGCCGACGCTGCTAAATCGGGATTTACTCAAGCGTCATAGAGACCTATTGAGTTGCGAAGCTTAGATGATAAAAAGAAAAAAATGTTATGTAATATATACCTTTTCATCGGAGGGGGAGCGGCTATAGATTTTCAAAATTGTAAAAATAACTGTTGCATGGACATACTCCAGCGTGTCAGATATTGCTGGCATCCATTTCCTACGTATTTTTAAATATGTACGTATGTTAATCTGATTGTTTCAGTGATGGGGGTGGTCGTATATAAGGTATGTATGTATGTATGTATAACTCTTTATTGTACATAAAACACAAGAAAAAGGTTTGAAAATGAAAAAAAAAAATTTACTCGAGCGCGTCAGATTTTCTAAGGGGATGTTAAGTGAACTTAAACAAAGCTCTTATATAATAATCTGACGATTTGGATGTGACGCAAACTCGTGGCCATTATTAGAATATGCAAAAAAATCGCCATTTTGACATACTCAAGCGCGTCAGATTAATATATATAGGGTCACCTTTATGCCCTAAATGAGCTGACTCATAATCTGACGATTATCTGGAGGGATCCGTCTAATCTGACAATTAATTTTATTTTTTATTTTTTGAAAATATTGAACTTAATTAGTTGAAAAGCTCAGGAAATAGCTTATTTATTTATATTTATTTAGTCAATAAAAAAAATAAAAAAAAATTACAGCATTACAGTCGAAACCAATGCGCTATAAAATTCAAAAATCATAATAAATGTTATTTAGGCGACGAAACGTTGTGGCTCCGCTGCGTCGTCATCTCCGGTGTTGGTCTTATATCTTAATAGTCTTTGCTATCATATTTAGAATAATATCTACTCGACTAATACTTGAGATAGCTGCCCTTAGGTATCTGGTGATTTACTTGAAGCGTGTAAATATAATTATATTGTAAAATTCTTAATTTAATAATTTTTGTACAATGTGGCCAATTATTGGAGGGTGGCCAGTAATTGACGATTTACCCTACTCTTACTCTTGTCAAAATCGTGTTTGACAACTTTAAATGTGAGATTGATAAGGAACTGTATATTACAGAAGTAAGGTTTATTTTCCATAAATGTTCCGATATTTTTGACGATCTGTGCTTCCTGATATTTTTACCTCATTGAACGTTCCGAATTTATTGAAAAGTCGCTGCTCTTATATTTATGACGAATTGCGTGTTCTGATGTTATTAACCTTATCTAGTGTAACGAATTTATTGAAATTTACTGCTGCTCCGAAATATTTGAGGACCTCGCCCGCTCCGATATATCTGATGGCGACTGTACATATATTATGGAAACAAAAAAATGACATGCTATAAACTTAAAAGTAACAGTACACAAGTTTAGCAATGGGTACCAATCTCAGCGTGTGCGGGGCTCGAGAGCTCAGCGCTGGTTTACAGAAAGGCCCCTTGATGTGGTACATCGCAGCCCCTGCGTGAATACAAAACAAAAAAAAAAGAAAAGAAAAAATAAGAATGTGTGTGTGTGTGTGTGTGTGCGTGTGTGTGTGTGTGTGTGTGTGTGTGTGTGTGTGTGTGTGTGTGTGTGTGTGTGTGTGTGTGTGTGTGTGTGCATGTGTGTGTATGTGTTAGTGCGAGTGACTATTATTTATTATTTATTGGGGGTTTTGCTCTTGTCAGGATGTTGATGACGTGTGCTGACATGGAGGGTAGTCTCCCGATCCTTGTAATGCTGGTAAGAGATAGGACCAGCGTCACGAAAGCCTCTACTTTAGAAAAAAATGGTATTTGCATGCCAATTTATTTGGTTAGACGTGTCACTGGACGTGTTCTTCTATGCTCGTTTGGGTAGAGAAAAAACAAAGAATTCATGAGTTGCTTCTCTTCCAGCGCAGATGGTAAAAGCCCATCGAAGGAAGGGGCGATGTTATTAGGCGATGTGACTAGCAACCACTATTTTGATTTCCCTTTCCATCGATACGCCCGCAATCATGCTAAACGTAGTCTTTAGGTCTTGTTACCTTAGGCTCTGTCTACCCCTTAAGGGATAAAGACGTAATTTGTGTATGTATGTATCGTCCCACTGTAAGATAATGCGTGGGATTTTAATGAGTTCCTATAGAAGGTCTTCAGAATTCTCCTCTTCCCCAATTCGGCCACAGAACGTCCGTCTAAGCCTTCCCCTCGCAACGTACCCATTCACACTCCCCATATAAATCTGTTTACTTATTTTTTCATCCAACCAAAAAGAGAATTCATATTCAGACAATGTACAGTCAAGTGTAATAATAATGTATCTAGTCAAAGTTTCAAAATTAAGTACCATACGCTCTTACACCGGCGTAATAAGGTCGTGGGACATATTTTTGACAAGTTCGTATCGATACTTATTTTTGCATTTGACCGTACCCGCCTATCATTTAGACCCCACGGAGCTCTAAGCTCTTCAATCTGTTGATCGCACGCCGCGTCGCGCGCGCATGCATTTCATAGCTTACCGACGCGTGCGCTGCGATGCGTCTGATAATAAATCATGCGCAGTCCACCCTCGTAGATCGTGAACAGTAAAACTTTGATGTACGCGTAAGTGTTAGTTAAATATTAGTTACTCGCGGCTCTCTCGCCTGCATGTCTCAAAAATACACATCCATGGGGCAGTTAAAATTGCGAGGCTACTATATATTCCCTTCCCCTATACAAAAATACCTATTTACCAACGTTATCATCATCATCATAAGCCTATATACATCCCATTGCTGAGTACAGGCCTCCTCTCAGCACGAGAGGGCTTGGGCTATAGTTCCCACGCGGGCCCAGCGCGGATTGGGAACTTCACACACTGTAACACTTTACACTGTAGAGGTTTAGCTTACCTTTACAGATTATTTCCACTTAGAACTGTGAAGACAAACTTGTCATTTACATTCACTAAAATATCATACTTTCACCGTGATTTCGTTGTTGTCAACACTAGGAGAGGTGCCTTGACACTTGCTTTCTCCATTTCTACTTATAAACGCCCCTTTAATAGCGTAATTAGTACGTAAACTCATAATTAAACTAATTGTTTTGTTACTGGGCGGTCTTTCCGTACATTCCGACTTGACAGCTGCCGAGATGTTATTCTTTTTCTTAATCTTGCGTTCCGTTACACGCCATACGCTCGTAACGTGGCCGGTATTTGTTTTGATTAGCGTAAGTATTTACAAATTCCTCTGCCACACTGATAATATTATTTTACAGGTAAGATATTGCTGTTCTCAGTTAGCGACAAATTTTCTAAACTCATATTTACTTCATACGTTGTTCCTTTAGCGTGATATCTTAATACGTCACGTGAGTGAAACCGATCTCGGACCGGAACGTTCAGGAACATATTCTGTTTATGTTATCTTAGATTAAATCTGACGCCACGAATTTCTTTACAAATTAATTTCTTGTTCCCAAGTGTTTCTTAAATTGGGGGAAGTGGTTTATTTTGTTAATAGAATGGTCTTTGTCATTTCATACTGTGAAATTGATATTATTTCAATTTTTCCACATTTCTTTCTTTTCCTCGCCGTCATATCGAACCAGCGAGTATATCGTAAGGTTTCCGAACGATCATGACTGGGCTCGTTTCGACTTGTCGATTTGGTGGATCTTCGTATTCCAGCGAACGTTAAGCGATGTAGACGCGAACACTTAAATACTCCTGAGATACCAGATTCGGGTCGGGTAAGCATTCCTTGCTCAAGCTTCATTTTATTTTGAGTATTTTTCTGTGTCCTAATTCGTTCTTTCTAGTGCCTAGCACCATGCCTTTGTAAACTTAACTTCGTCGTCGCGCCGACCGGCGCCATGTAAAGTTTTTTTCTCGACACACCTTCATTCCTTGGTGAGTTATATTTTATTCGTGTTAAACGTTGTAAGACACTTCAATATCTTATAATTTGCGTCGTTTCTTTGCGCAGATTCGTTATGTGTTTTTTAATGGTTTCAATGCTTGTCCATTCCAGCCGCTAATCCGCTGCTTTCGCGACTATGCGATAATACTTTCTTCGCCTTTCTCCTGGGTGTCTTATGCTGGCGAATGTCCTTTAAAACTACGTGCCTCGCCGTTCTGCTGCTGTTAAAACCCCTTAACTGGGTAAGTTTTTCTCCTTTAATAAGTGATCGCGAGTGTACCCTCATCTTACTTTAGTAACTAAAAGTATTAACTGTGAATATTTTGTTCACAGGGTTTTTTTGGTTTTGCGTATACCTGTAGTCCAGGCGTGCTACGTCTGAAGCCTATTTTTTAATACCTTAAGTTCAAGAGTGCTTCGTCTGAAGTTTTCTTAGTATAACGTAGTCTTTCTCGGTAAGGGCGCACGGCCGTCCCA
Organism: Pandemis cinnamomeana; assembly: GCA_932294345.1. Lineage (NCBI taxonomy): Eukaryota > Metazoa > Arthropoda > Insecta > Lepidoptera > Tortricidae > Pandemis > Pandemis cinnamomeana. The sequence continues at coordinate 1,346,912 of OW028724.1, read as the reverse complement.
CCGCTTGCGTTTTATGCTTAATTCTTGTACGCTTAATCGTTCTACCGTTCCTTCCATTCTACCGTGTCTCTCATTCTATCGTCTCTCATACTACCGTTACTCTCATATTTACGGCTACTGTTTCTCTCATACTACCGTTACTCTCATATTTACGTCTACCGTACTTATTATAAATATCGACCGTCTTAACTAATTTTAACTACTTTAAACTATCGGTACTGTGTTTCTAATGATTTAACCATGTTTAAACACAACGTGTGAATCCTTTTGTAGCCGATATTCACACCCGATATTTGACCAAAGTGTATTCCATGTCGCTTACTATTAGTACTGGATAGGCATACTCTAATTTTAATTATCTTGTCTTCGTCTCTTAGATTTAAAAATGTATTTATTGACTAATGTAGTTCTGTCCAGCAACTAACGAACCTACTCGCACCAGTATTTTAGCGCTGAAGGAGGGTAAAAAGAAAAAACTATTTGATACCCACCCTCAACGCTAGTCTATATAATATCTGGCAGCAGCTACTGACCTCATTATTGTCCGTGCGCGCGCGGCTTTCGCACTAGTGATAACTAAGTATCCTATTATCAAAAATAAGTTCATGGATCATATTAGAAAAGAAGAAGAAGAAGAAGTTCATGGATTCATTCTTCAAATCAAGAATTGCATTATGTGATATTTTTCGCTTCGAGCCAGTACGCGATACTGGCCTATAGCGTTTTTTTGCTCAGAGTTAATACGAGATATTAACCCGTAGCTATTTTTTGCTCAGAGTTAATACGAGATATTAACCCGTAGCTATTTTTTTTTCTTCGCTGCATTTGTAGTGGAAAGTACAAATTTTATTTGTAAGTAAAAGTACAGCAATTAATGTGTAGTTGTCTAAGTACCCCTTAAAAAAAAAAAAAAAAAGAAGTATACGTGCATACGTTTGGTATCGATACTTACGTGGTTAATCACGGTGTTTGTGTATAGTTTTTTTTTCCAGTTCATCTGGAATACAAACGAGGCACATTTTATGAGCCTGCTGGTTCCGCTGTGCAATATGACAAATACGTGTACAGTAATGCAACTGAAGATAAACAGGAAACCGAATCAGTTATAGTAGCTGCCCCTGCTAGTCACGTAATACAATGTACCGCAAGTACATGCCGAAGCGGAAATTCCGGCGACTAGTAATGCAGACGTGCAAAAGGACTTAATTCCTGCCGAAATTAGTACTAACGACGAGATCCGTCAACGAGGATTTTGATCTCGAATTATTACGAGCCTTAGGCGAGTTTGAGGCAGACACTATTGAGTGGGGCGAGAAGATATTGCTAAACCTTTTTTCAGCATACTCTTTTGAATGGGCTAAAAACAGAAGCAAAGGAAGAATTACATAAAAAGTATTTATTTCCAAAAAACTTACCTTTTTCAAAAGCCCCGACTCTAAACCCGGAAATCGCCGCCATGCTGACCGAGGCCTCTAGAAACAGAGACAAGCGTGTTCTCTCCAAACAGGAGCAGATTGGAAAAGCCCTTTCAGGTCTGGGCAAGGTTATGACCTCTCTTTTGAAAAAGGAGCCTAATATAGCTGAAGCTATAGGTACGTAGGTAAGTTAAGCGACGTAGAAAAACTAGTTGCCGACGCTCACTTCGCCGAAACTGAAACTCGTCGGTCTGTCGTGATCCCGCTGGTTGAAAAATCCCTCATTGACCCTTTTAAGGATAGAAAAAGGGATAGCTTTTTACTTGGCGAAAAGCTTGGCGTTTAGTCAAAAGCTCCCGTGGCATCAATAAAACCGGGCAATTTATTTAAGCAGCAGCACCCACAGCATCTGCTTCAAGCTCCGGTTTAAACTGGAGGCCCCCAACGTCACGTCCGCGCCTACAACGCGGCGGCCAGCAGCCGCATCCCGGCGCCAGGCAAAGCCGCCGCCGCCGCCGCCGCCGAGACGACAAGCAGCGCAGGCGGCGCGCCTGTCAGCGAACCAGCCCACAGGTACACGCAGGTCGTTTAAAATATCTTTTAAATGCGTGGATAAATTTATTCTAAATACGATGCAAGGTTACAAAATTACCTTTATAGCAATACCGAATCAAGATCCTAAAAATTACTGTACGAAGTCTTTTTCTGCATCTGACATACTACTTATCGAAAATTGAAAAAGAACTGTTACATTTAAGTAATATCAATTAAAAAAAAAAAAAAAAATGTGGGTCAACCCGAACCGGGTCAGTTTCTGTCTGATATCTTCCTTGTTCCGAAAAGTGACGGAAGTATGAGGTTTATTCGAAACCTCAAAAAATTAAATAAGTTTGTTTTCACTGAACATTTTTAAATGGAACATATCAGAACAGCGACAAAGCTTGTTACATGTCAAATATTGACTTGAAAGAAGCATACCTGTTATTGCATATTCACCAATCTCATAGAAAATTTTTAAGTTTCTGTTTTAAAAAAATAATAATAATAATAATATCTACGAATTTACTGCTCCCGCGTTCGGGCTCTCTTCGGCACCGTATGTTTCTACAAAAATACTGCAACCGGTTGCAACATATTTAAGATCATTAAGTTTTCAGTCTGTAAGATAGCTTGATGACCAACTTTGTATAGGAAATACAAAAGAAGACTGTTTAACACAAATGCCAACCGTACTACAGAGTGCCTAGAAAAATTAGGGTTCATTACCTATTAATTACATTAAAAGCAATTTAATTCCTGAAAAAGAATGTAATTATTTGGGTTTCGTTATAAAATCTAAAAGAATTTAAAAACATACGCATTCGTGATTTTGCAAGTTTTTTAGGCACACTTATAGCTGCATGCCCGGCAATTGCATATGGTTGGGTTTATACCAAGTCATTGGAGAGAGCAAAATATTTAGCCTTACTTAAGTTTAACGATGATTACGACAAATTTATGGCAGTTCCAGATAGCTTACGTGAGGATTTACGGTGGTGACAGAATCACATTTTGACAGGGACTAACCCTATTAAAAGTATAATTATGTACAAGATTTTTTTACCGATGCATCCACTACACGATGGGGCGCTGCCTCGAACGGTGAGAAAACCGGGGGTCAATGGACTGATATAGAATGTAAAAATCACATTAACTATCTGGAACTGTTAGCAGTCTACTTCGGCTTAAAATCATTTGCCGATGAAAAAGCTAATTGTGATATACCTCTTCGCGTTGACAATACCACCGCCATATATTTAATAGAATGGGTGGCGTGCAATACCCACATCTTAACTGTGTGGCTAATTTGATATGGAAGTAGTGTGAGGAATAAAGGATCTTTATTTTTGCTTCGTACATCAAGTCTTCCTTAAATATTGAAGCAGATGGAGCCTAGAAAAATTAATATTGACGGTGAATAGAATGGCAATTACAGGACAAGGCTTTCATCAAGGTCATTCAAAAGCTTGGTCAGCCAGAGATTGATTTATTTGCATCTCGCACAAATGCTAAATGCCCTAAATATATAGCTTGAGAAAAAAAAAAAAAAAAAAAATCCATACGCGTACAATATTGACGCATTTACTATTAATTGGAAACCTTTTTTCTTCTACGCTTTCCCACCGTTCGCACTTATTTTAAAAACGTTAAATAAAATCGTCGTTGATAATGCGACTGGTATAGTTATCGTTCCTTACTGGCCGTCACAACCCTGGTACCCCCTTTTTTAAAAAAACATTAAGTATGGGTGAAGTCGTATTTTTTCCTCCAAGTAAATACCTCCTTACATCAGCTGTTTTTAGATCAACCCACCCGCTGCACCTACACCTTACCCTGGCAGCAAGTGTGTTATCAGGAAAAGCTTTATCAAAAAGGGAGTACCAGAGTCTGCGTTAAATGTCATACTTCCCTCGATAACACATAGTACTAAGTCACAGGTACTCTTCTAGTCTCAAGCTATGGTGGCAGTACAGTGTTTTTTTTTTTGATGTTCAAATAGTATCATGGTTAGATTTTCTTTCTAAATGTTTTCAAAACGGATCGAGTTATGGTACGCTCAATAACCATAGATCCGCTATTTCTTTGATCTCATCACACATAATATAAGTCAAAATGAGAATTTAAAAAGATTTTTTCGAGGGGTCTTTCCCTCGTTACAGTCTTACACGGAATCCTAATACTACGGTATTAGATTATTTAGATAGTTATGTATCTAATGATACAATTGATTTAGAGAAGTTGAGTAAAAAACTAATTACGTTTCTTGCTTTGGCTACTGCTCAAAGGGTCCAAACTTTGTCTTTGATTAAAATCTCAAAATATTACATTTTACAATGATAAGATCGTTATTATTATAAGTGACTTAATCAAAACATCTGAAATAGAACGAGCACAACCAGTAATAGAGTTACCATTTTTTAATTAAATACCAGGTATATGCCCTGCTGCTACGTTACAAAAATATATCGCGGCTACTGCAGCCCGTTGGTCGAATAAAGACGACAATCTCATACTTACTCATAAGAAGCCGTACAGACCTGCTTCATCGCAAACGATAGGTCGGTGGATTAAGCAGGTCCTTCAGCAGAGTGGCATTAATACTAGTATATTTGGCGCTCATTCGACGCGCCATGCCACGACCTCCGCGGCTTCACGGGCTGGCATTAGCGTTGAAGTGATCAGAAAAGCAGCTGGCTGGTCTAACCAGTCTGCTACCTTTGCTAAATTCTATAATAGACCAGTTGTCAATAATATTTAAGTAAAAGCCATGTTGGTCCTTATCTATGTGTTAAAAATAAATACCGTGTATGATTATAATGGTTGTTTTTTAACTATTTACATAATTTACGCTATGAATTAGCAGCATTGATTATTATTACTCTGAACATCTACATTAGTCAATAAATACATTTTTAAATCTAAGAGACGAAGACAAGATAATTGAATGATCAAACGAACTTACCATAAGTGAAGTTCGATCATAATTATCTTGTCTTCGTCGAAGAGATTTAAAAACCCTCCCTCCCTTGGATCCCTAAAAATCAATGCTTGCTGTATACTCTGAAAATAATGAGGTCAGTAGCTGCTGCCAGATCTTATATAGACTAGCGTTGAGGGTGGGTATCAAATAGTTTTTTCTTTTTACCCTCCTTCAGCGCTAAAATACTGGTGCGAGTAGGTTCGTTAGTTGCTGGACAGAACTACATTAGTCAATAAATACATTTTTAAATCTCTTCGACGAAGACAAGATAATTATGATCGAACTTCACTTATGGTAAGTTCGTTTGATCATTCAAATATATATAAGACTGTTTGTAACTACTTTCGACCCGATATCGAGACCCGATATTTGACATCGTGTTTCCAGGATTTAATTTTATCTTTTCCATGTGGGTATTTTCAACATCTGTACCACAGACTGGACACGTTTCTGTTATTAGGGCGCCGATATCGTCGGTCCATCTTTTGTTGTTGAGCTCACTTAGTTCTTAAGTTAGAACTTAGACGTAAGCGTTTGTTTTACTTTAAAGCTTAATTAAACAAATTTAAGTTATTACTTTGTTTATTTTAAAACACATCATTCGTTTGCCAGCGGGAGTACCTGGCGCCTCCTATATAAATTCCTTCGGTATTTCCTGTTGCTCCGAGATTAAGCCTTACCTACGCCCTAAATTATCATAGTCTCTTTTGCTCTCTTTAGCCGGATATCTTTTGACTATTATAACGAATAATTTTCTTTACTTTGCCACACACGGGTATATTACAACACACCATTGCATTCAAAATATAATCACACCTCAAAAAAATCAAAAGTTATATCTTGGTATTTTATGTTAAACATTACTGTAATGTCTCTAGCTAGCCTAAATGATTAGTATGTTATGATCTGTTTGAATTAATTGTATGTATTTCTATTTTCATCTTTATGATTATTGTAATTTTAAAGTTATTTCTGTATCATGGCAAACGTGGCTTTAAGGTCTTGTTGTTTATTTGTCTACACCGTAAGGGATAAAAACGTGATTTATGTATGTATGTGTATGAATCTGTTAATTCACTACGTAAAAAAAAAACAAATTAAATATTAGAAATTTAAAATTTGTAGCAAAATTGAAATAAAAGTATCCTGACCCTTGGTTCTAACTCCTCACTAAAACTGACAGCATCATTCCTAAATACAATGAGTTACGCCCATTTTTCTACACATATTAAGACAAACGATGCAAAAGCTTTCAAATTCGTTTCAGCGCGCTGCCAAATAGTTACTTTTACGGCATCCTATAAACCAAAAGGGCGTAAGTCGAGAGGGTCTCGTGTGTTTACGCCATTCCGGTTCTGGGTCGTATAAGCACTCAGTCTGACCGTGTTTTCATTATTATTGCATATAATAATCATAGTTATATTATTGAGTTAATCTATTTAGCTGTGGCGTAATGGACGGACCAGATTTGGGCGTAAGTGGACGCATTATGGGCGAGCTTAGTGGTTAGATAACTGGGGACTTGCCCTGACGTCTCAATGCGGTCTCCGAACCAAAGTTGGATCGCTCGCTGTCAGATCCATACTGGAAGTGTCAAAATTAAGAGCAAAAACAAAAGATCATAATTAACACGATGGCGATTGCGAGCGAGTTAGATAATACCCCGGCTGGTCTTCCGTAGGGAAATAAATACATACATAAATCACGTCTTCCCCAAGGGAATGGGCGAAAATCATAGGAATCATGTTATAGGCGATGCGGCTAGCAACCCATCACTGTTTTGATTCCACTTTCCACCTCTACGTCCTCAGTGTCTTGCTAAACGTGGCCTGTAGGTCTTGTTACCTTGGGCTCTGTCTACCCCGTAAGGGATAAAGACGTGATTTGTGTATGTGTATGTGTATGTATAAGTCACGTCTTTATCCCGTACGGGGCAAACAGAGCCTAAGGTAAGTATAATATACATAAAAATCTCTTTAAGATCTCTGTTTGCTGTTCAAATTTTGTGGCGACGTAGAGGGAGAAGTACTCCCGGAAAAGACGAGACGTACCGGGAGATAAAAAAATATTCCATGATATTTATTTATTAAAAACATTCCTAAAACGTTGACTTGTTCTATAAAATATGGCTACCAAATCCTTTTATAGGTAACCGAGAAGATAATATCAAGAATTTTTAGAGATGACTGTGCAAGACTGCACAACCTTTTTAGATAGTTTTTGTACCTTTTTAATTGTTTATGGTTTTTAAGATGATTTTGATGTATTAGACTTTTGTTTCTACCGAAAACCAGTGCCTTTTATTTTGCTCTCAAATAATGAATAAGTAAATACGTTAATTACTAATTGGCCCAGACATCTAAAAAAAAATCGCAAAACCTTATTTTTCAGAAAAATCATCGATGTACCGAAACTGAACCGAAAAGCGATGGACCGACTTTTAAGAATAAGAATAAGAATAACTTTATTTACTATCAAAATGAATCAAGAATTTTTACTTCTCGATTTTTTTATGTTTACTTTTACGGTTTTACCGTTAGAAATTAAATTTCTAACCGTCACTAAGAATGAGGAATCATGTTATAGGCGATGCGGTTAGCAACCCATCACTATTTTGCTTCCCCTTTCCCCCTATACGCCCACAATCATGCTGAACGTGGCCTTTACCTCTTGTTATCTTAGGCTCCGTCTACCCCGTAAGGGATAAAGACGTGATTTATGTATGTATGTATTAACCTTCCATGCTGGTCTGGGAGCAAAGAAAAAACTTAGAATGTACCAGTTGCTTCTCTACCCGCGCAGATGGTAAAAGCCCATCGAGGGAATGGGCGAAAATATTAGGAATCATGTTATAGGCGATGAGGCTAGCAACCCATCACTAATAATGCTGAGCCAGCGACCGTTTCACTTTTGCGAAGACACACAACGCTGATGATCTATTTTTCATCTCTATGTTTTTTATTGTTATACCTTGTTTATTTTCTATTAAATTGTGTATATTATCTTATATTTGTGTGTCTAAGAAATAAATGTTTTCATTCTTTCTTTCTTTCTTTCTTTCTTTCACTATTTTGATTCCATTTTCCACCTATACGCCCACAATCGTGCTGAACGTGGCCTTTACCTCTTGTTACCTTAGGCTCTGTCTACCCCGTAAGGGATAAAGACGTGGTTTATGTATGTATGTATGTATGTATCGCTCAATATTTCGCAGCCGGTGTGTCGCGATCCCGTCCCACGTCACTCTCCTCCGTTTTATTCACATCAATTGAAATTTATTTGACGCGCCATCTCGCCGACGCCCGATTGTCGATTCAAACTGATTTACTATCGACGTTTTATCGATATCGATAGCAAAATACATAACTAGCTACTATTCAAAATGAATCAAGAATGTTTATTTCTTGATTTTTATGTTTACTTTTACGGTTTTACTGTTAGAAATTAGATTTCTAAACGTCAGTGAAAATTAAGACAGAAAAATCCGAAAAGTAAAGCTATGGCTGGGAATCGAACCCGGATCCTCGTTTTACCCCTACACCACCCATAGCAGGTGGGTAGTTTTCGAATTTTTCTACTTTACTTATCTACGGATTGAACACCAAAATGTAATGTGAAAGAAAATGCTAGAATGACATGTAAGTATGTAAACCAAAAACAATTTTAGTCGAGTGACATTAACAAAATTATGAAATAAGGTTTGCCAATGAAGTAATCTAGTGTGGAACTGGGATTAAGTAATTATTATTAAGTACCTACTTGATTACAGAGGAAACAAGATAACAGTTGTCGTTTCCAATACTGATTCCAAAGGGATGGATTACCACAATACATGTACGAGTAATCATAGTATAGTATTACAGTTTGATTATCCAAGTAATTGATTACTGAAATTCAATCGTGTAATTAATTCCAAAAGCAATTTATTACGCCCAACACTGCTGTATGCATTTCTGAAAGTACAACCAACTCATGGGAACAAACTACGTTAAATCACAGCATCTCTCGGCGTCTCTCCGTCGTTTTTATTCCAGATTGAAATTCATTTGGCGCTTTCCCGAAGCGACATCAACGCGAGATTTATCGATAGCGACATCACCATTTTTATCGATAAAAATAAACGTAATTTCGCATCACTAGTCGTTAAGAGATTCGAATTTATGTTCTTGCTTTTTATTTTTAAATGTTTTTAGATGTTATTACGTACTGCAGTATTTAGTAAAAATTCCAATGGTGGAGGTTTAGTTGGTTTCAAGCTGGTCTGGGAGCAAAGAAAACACATAGAATGTACCAGTTGCTTCTCTTCCCGTGCAGATGGTAAAAGCCCATCGAGAAAATGGGCGAAAATGTTAGGAATCAAATCCAATGCGGATGATTCTCCTTTCCACATATACGCCCAAAATCAAGCTAAACGGGGCCTTTAGGTCTTGTTACCTCAAGCTCTGTCTCCCCAGTAAGGGATATATGTATGAATGTGTATGTATGTAGGATTATAGGAAGAGACAGGTAGCCGTGCTCTGTAGATAAGATAACTTAAACAAATTCAATAATAGCAGATATTTGATGGCAAATGTATTCATACAAACCAATTGCATCCAATATTGACCTGAATGAAATTACATGTAAAAGTCATACAATTTCTGTCTGGTCTCTGTTTTACGGGGACGGTCCAACTGATTGGTTAAGTTTGAGAACCGCTGCACTAGGGGTCGATGACCTGTTCATCTGGCTACAATGGACATTTGAAATGAATTGTAGAGATAGCAAATAAAAGGGACATTACATTTTTTTTAATAAGAAAAGGGAAACCGAGCAAATGAAGCCTGATTTTTAAGATAAGATAAGAACGTTTATTTAGAGAGAGAGAGAGAGAGAGAGAGAAACATTTATTTACACACATTCGATACACGTTGATATAATATATAATAGGAAGAAATACAATATACTCAGCAATAGTACCGATATGGTGTAAAATGGCAACTACAATGCAATGCAATGGCAATATTTGGCAACTAGCTTCTGCCCGCGACAACGCACTGGCATCGCGTAAAGCGCTGCGGGTGTCTATGGACAGTGGTGATCATTTACCATCAGGTGACCCACTAGTTCGTTTGTCTGGCCTCTCTAACATAAAAAAAACTTCGTCTGCGTAAAATGCATAAAAACCTTCCTCTTGAACCACTCTATCTATTAAAAAAACCGCATCAAAATCCGTTGTGTAGTTTTGAAGATATAAGCATACAAAGGGATATAGGGATATAGGGACAGAGAAAGCGACTTTATTTTATACTATGTAGTGATGATGATGATATAGTGATAATTTATTGATTCTGAAAGTTTGGGTGCGGATTTGAATGAGTGTGTATGTTTGTTTCTTCTTCACGCTGAAATGACTGGACGGATTTGAATCAAATTTGAAACGGAAGCTGGTATCCTAGATTAAAACACCGGCTACATTTCTTCCATGCTGGTTTGGGTGTAAAGGAAAAAACATATTTACCAGTTGCTTCTCTTCCCGCGAAAATGGTAAGAGCCCATCGAGGGAATGGGTGAGTCTTAGCAATCATGTTATAGGTGATGCGGCTAGCAACTCATCACTGTTTTGATTTCCCTTTCCACCTATACGCCCTTAATCATGCTATACGTGGCCTTAAGGTGTTGTTACCTTAGGCTCTGTCTACCCCGTAAGGGTAAAAGACGTTATGTATATATGTAATAATTCGATATCTTATAAATTCCGCTGTTTTAAAATAATCGATTAGCGCTAAGAACACCGCCAAGGCTAACGCTCCCTGAAAAAGGACTTCAAGTTAGCCCGAAACAAGTCAAGAAGACTCGACTGTGTTGAATCAGTAGTTTCATATTAAAAATACGGGCCCCGAATTCTCACCAAACAGTTTCATATCTCACTTGCCATATCGTAAAAAACAAAACACTCGAAAACTTAAACTCGACTCTATTCTTGAAGCGGTAAGAGCTTATCATTTTGTACAGAGGCCTTTGTTATATCCGATATTATCGGCGGTACTGTACGCACGTTCGCTTTTTCCGCCTGTACCGTCAGCAACTTCCTCTAGGTGTGCCGACTAATAGCAGCCATTTGTTCTGCCGACGGTACCTCCGGCAAGATTGAGCGTATTTCAATATTCTGTCGGGGTCGAACAATTGACTGGCTGGGTGGCTGTACACTGCGATCGTCAAATATTCTAGAAATTTTAAGACACTTTGAGGATGACCCCGTAGAGGGATCGAAACGCGTCAATATTTTGTGTGGTGTAGGGAATAAGTTTGTGGGTTTTAGAGTGTCCGAGGTTGCCGAAATATTTCAGCGGGTGACCACACACATACACAAATAACGTCTTTATCCCTTACGGGGTAGACGCAGCCTAAGATGACAAGACCTACCGGCCACGTTTAGCAAGATTATGGGCGCGTAGATGGAAAATGGAGTCAAAACGGTGATGGGTTGCTAGTCGCATTGCCTATAATATGGTTCCTAAGACTTTCGCCCATTTCGATGGGCTTTAACCATCTGCGCGGGAAGAGAAGAGAAGCAACTGGTAAATTCTGTTTTTTCTTTACTCCCAGACCAGCATGGAAATGTGGGCGTAGGTATAGATAGCAAAAAATGGAATCAAATTAGTGATGGGTTGCTAGCCGCATCGCCTATAACATGTTTCCTATGAAATCAAATAACAGCAAATTCATACTCGTATTTAGAGAGAGAGAGAGAGAGATTTATTTACACACATTCGATACACGCAGATATTATATAACAGGAAGAAATACAATATACTTAGGAATAGTACCGATATGGTGTAAAATGGGCCCCACTCAGCATAATGTTGCGGCAAGCCACAACGCTGTTTTTCAGTAGGACCCAGTGGTGGTGCACGTGCAAGTAGTGGTACACTGTACGCTCACCATATAGAAACATTGTCTCCTCGTTCAGATATCTCAGTTATTCTCGTTACTGGCCCATTGAACCGTAAAGGTTAGCCTTGTTTGCAAAACAAACTCTTTACCCGACGGCGGAAAGGAGGTTAACGTTGTTGACGGCTCGCTTTTCACCTGTGGTTGAAAGTGGAAGAAGTTTTTGGTTGTTTACAAGTATTTTGAAAATATAGAATAGAATGAAATGGAATAGAATAGAAATGAAATGGGATTGAATAGTGACAATGGAATGGGATGGAACAGAATGGCCGTTTATATGTGATTGCCTGCTGCATCATTGCCGACCGGCGGACGACCGGATGGCCCAGTGGTTAGAGAACCTGACTCTGAAGGTTGAGGTACCGGGTTCGATCCCCGGTCGGGGCAGATATTTGTTTGAAAAATACGAATGTTTGTTCTCGAGTCTTGGATGTTTAATTATGTATTTAAGTATGTATCTATCTATATAAGTATGTTTATCCGTTGTCTAGTGCCCATATTACAAGCTTTGCTTAGTTTGGGGCTAGGTCAATTGGTGTCGGGGTGCTATGTCGGAAACCTCCCCGAGAGCTCTAGCGTTACAGTTCCCTTCTATCAGGGACTTTGGTCCCATGGGGGGGGAAGGGTAACGCTTAGGCCGGTGCACCCTGGGCAACAACGGCTGATTAAACCCCTCGCGGATTAGTTAGCTGGTGGCAAATATCCGACCTGGGGGGGTGGGGGGGTAGGGCGGGGCGAATTATTATGTCTATGTATATATATTTTGGCGAGGGCCGGGGCGAAAGCCCCTTTTTATCAAGGGAGGGATCAAGTTTAGGTGGGGGAAGGCGGGCGGTAGCTGACGGGAAGCTGCTCTGCATCTGCGGCCGAGTAGCCACTGGTGCAGGTCGGGGGGCCAGTGCCAGATGGTGAAAGGAGGCGTAGCTCTGCACCAGGCCTGAAGGCACCAAACGCCTTTTGGGGGGGAAGGGGACCCTTGGGGAGACGAGGGACAGAAGCGTTGGGTACTGTCGGGCCGAGCTGAGCTGCCTACTGAGTAGCCCCTCCCGCCGAGCTGGTCACTCGGCCTGGAGCTGGCGAAAAGTAGGTATTGCTTTGCGGTTAATTACCGGCAGGCCTTTCGTTCTCTGAGGGGGGGGAGCCTAGGGGGGGACGGGGCGTGCGGTAGCTGCCGGGGAGCTGCTCTGCATCTGCGGCCGAGTAGCCACTGGTGCCGTGGGACGGTGCCAGGAGGTTGAAAGGTAGCGCAGCTCTGCACCAAACCTGGAGGCGCCAAACGCCTCGTACGGGGAGGGACGGGGGCGAGTCCAACCTTGTACCTGCTGTTCGCCCCGGGCGGGGAACGGAAGGGCGAGCCTCATGCTGGCGGCGGGCGAAAGCCTGCCGTCGAAGCGGTGCGTTCCGCAAGGGACGCGATCGCGGAGCGGAGTGACCTCGGTCATTTTCGGTCGGCACGTAACCTGGTCCGTAGGGCCGGGACCGTGGGCCGCCTCGTCTTTATCAAGATAAGGGGGCCGCGAGGAGAAAACCTCTATAAAAATCCAGAGGAGCGACGTGACCTCGGTCACGGTCGGACGCCACGTAAACCTGATCCGCAGGGCCGGGACCGTGGGCCGCCTCGTCTTTTTCAAGATAGGGGGGCCGCGAGGAGTAAACCTCTATAAAAATCAACAGGGCGGCGTGATCTCGGTCATGTCGGCCGTCACGTAACCCTGGCCCGCTGGCGCTGGGAACGTGGGCCGCTGAGGGGGCTACGAGGAGTCAACCTCTTTAAAAAAACAGACGGTCACCGGCGGGGGAGGGCGGGGAATCCGGAACCCGCATTCAACGGTGCCGTCGCCACCTGCCCCATCCCGGGGCGGCCAGTGGACGTTGCGGTGGTCACGGTGTTCGCCCGCAACGCCCGCAGTTCAAGGCCTGGAGGGAACGTGTGTGTTTTTAGACGGTAGGCCTCTCCCCTCCTTCCATAGGGAAGGCAGCGGCGGGATGGAGAACCCGTCATACCTCCGTTCGTGCTGCCCCGAGCGCGGAGATGCATAAGGCGCATTTTCCACACGTTAAAAAAAAAAAAAAAAAAAAAAAAGGTCAATTGGTGTCAATTGTCTTAAGATATTATTATTATTATTTATTATTATTATTTTTGAAGTGAAAACTTATTTAGCGGCTTTGTGCACTTTTTCAAAATTCGCATAGTAACAAGGTATATAGGTCGCATAGCGACAGCTAGTAACAGGTAGACAAATTCGAAGACTACCCGCCTGCTATGGGTGGTGTAGGGGTATAGCACGCGTCACGGAATGACGAGGATCCGCGTTCGATCCCCGGCCATAGCTTTACTTTTCGGATTTTTCTGTGTTCTAATTTTTAGTGACATTTAGATTTTTTTAAGATTACCATTGTTCTTTCTACATACCTATCTATCGCGTCATTTAGATCACTTACAAACCGACAAAAACCCCAAATTTTGAGGAAACTCAACAAAATTCGCGGAAGCGAAGTATCTCAAACACAAGGGAAAATTACGTTTGCAAATTGTGATCCCGGGACGAACTAAACGGAATAATTACAAGTTTTCAAATCCCTTAATTATTGGCTTAAGAAATTTGAACGCAACGTGATATTTATGAGATGCTTTAACTGCTCTAAATGATATAGTATCAGCGACAGAATCCGGTTTCATCGACAAATGTTTGACAAACGTACCGTATAACAAATAAATAAATAAATATCTTGGGACAAATTACACCAACTGACCCAGCCCCAAACTAAGCAAAGCTTGTGCTATGGGCACCAGGCAACGGATAAACATACTTATATAATGTAGATAAATACATACTTAAATACATACAACATCCGTGACTCGGGCACAAACATTCGTATTCATCATACAACTGTCTGCCCCTACCGGGATTCGAACCCAGGACCTCTAGCTTCATAGTCAGGGTCACTAACCACTAGGCTATCCGGTCGTCAAATGAATCATTTGACAACCATTTGGCTGCTTAGACAAATCACGCCAATCCCTTACGATGACGAGCCTAAGGTAACAAGACCTAAAGGGCACGTTTCGCATGATTGTGGGCGTGAGGTGGAAAAGGGAATCAAAATAATGATGTACCTACGTGTTTTTATTGTTCTGAATAGCTTGTATGTATTGTATTGTATTGTATGGAAAACTCTTTAATGCCACGCGGGCGCCTCCTTTTTTAATTATTTTATTTTAGAATTCGTTTTAGTTTAGTTTTTAATTTAATACATACATACATTACATACATACCGTCACGCCTCTTTCCCACAGGGGTAGGCAGAGACTACTTTGTTCCACTTGCTACGATCCTGACATACTTCTTTCGCTTCATCCACATTCATCAATCTCTTTATACATGCTCGTCGGTTTCGGGTACTCCTGACCTGACCTTTTTCCCTTTTGTATTTTTTCATTAATAAAAAGAAAGAAAGAAGACATTTATTCCTTTTTGCAAGACACACAAATATAAGATAATATACACAATTTTATAGAAAATAAACAAGGTAAAACAAAACATAGACATGAAAAATAGATCATCAGCGTTGTGTGTCTTCGCAAAAGTGAAACGGTCGCTGGCTCAGCATTACGCTGAGGTTAGACACCTGCAGCACTTATTTTCAGCCAGAACCGTCTATGAGTCACGAAACGATACACAGCTAAAATATACTACATAATCCATAAACTGACCTATGAAAAAGTGACTTATTTTTAACTTAATTACTGTCTGTTCGCTGAAAATTATATCAAAAATCAGAATGATAAACGTTTTTTTTTTGCAAATAGGCCGCCAACGGCATTTTTACATGTTTTTTTTCGAAACTAAATGCGCATTCGGAAAGTCCGCCATTGCTAAGTACGCGCTCCAAGAACCTTAAAATCTTTTTTTTAGGTAAAAAACCGAAAAGATTTTTTTTTCAGTAATTCCCTGTCGGTATTTTATGTAGCGTTCACCTTGTGACCCATACGCACTACTTCACGGTCTCGTTTTCCAAATATTTGACGTATTTCTGGTCACAAAGCTTTGGTGATTCCGCACCGTGTATTGATCAGGAAAATACGCGCCAATCAGCGTTTAGATAACGGAAAAACACTCAACAACATTCTTTTTGAGGACGTGCGGGAAATTTTGTGGCCAGTTTTCTGTGTAATCTTGGGAGATTCGTATTGAAATGTTTATGCAAATGGGGCCGTTGGAGTATTGAGGCGACGCCCCACTGCTGCGCACGCTGTGCACGGACATGCTATACACGTCACCCACGTGGGTCCATTGGTCATTTCGTGCGTAGCGTGTGCGTGCACTGCTGTGGAAACGACCGCCTACGTTTTTATACGGAGCGAATACCACGTGGGTAGTGTGACCGTACGCTGCAGTGGGGCGTCGCCTTTACGCAAGCAGTAAAGTGGGGAGGGGGGGGGGGGGTTATAATTAGTGTTAGCTATCAGCTAAAGCATTCCGCTTAAATATTGTAGTTCGGTACAGCGCCATCTAGCGACACAATTAGTCAATTAGTAACTATTTCGTACTTGGACAAACGCGTAGAGGTATGAAGTTTAAATAAATACAAAATACTGGGTCTGTAGACGCTTAGATCTGTGAAAAAATCAACTTTCTACGTCAACTGAATCAATAGATAACAGTCCTTAGAAAAGGTAGGCATACTAATTGTCGTGCTCCTAAAAATATAATAAAATAAATAACCGATTCAAAATGGCCTCAGAATGTAGGCATAACTTCCTACATTTTGTTCAACTTACAAGGTTTTATATTAACTTGCCGAATTTGTACAGAACCCTCGCATTTGGCCATTGAGATAATTTGGTTGAATATAAAACAAAAGTAGATTAAAAATAAAGTAATAAAGAATAAAGAATAAAGAGAATAAAAAAGAAGAGTTGTTGTATTGTATTGTATTGTAGATTTGAGCTATACAGCAACAAAAACAAACTAATTACCGCCCTAAGGGTCCACGAAAATTCAATATCAATAAAATTATACAGTAGCAACAAATCGTTCTTATCTCGCATATATTTGTAGATAAGCAAAGTTGCCCCATAAAATGGCTCGTTCCGCTATCTCCACTGTTCCTATAAAGTTGTGATCGGTATCCGTGTCGGCCATTTTGAAAGTTTGTCAATAAATCTGACAGTTTTTTTAAGGGGGTTCTCGGATCAGCCTGTATGGGTACTTTAGAATTTATGATGATTGTGAATGTTTAGGTGCGAAAGAAACAGGAGACGAAGAGCGAGATAGAATAGGATGAAGAAAAATACTAAGTAAAATGATTTTAAAACGTTACATGCGCTGTGAAATTACACGGTCATGAAGATTGCGCTTCGCTCTTTAGAAAGAGACAACGCGTCACCTAAGTTAGAGCGAGACAACGCTTAGCCGAAATTTGCCGAGAAGACCGTTGTGCAATCTTTTGGCCGAGTACTGTAGTAAGTCTAAGATAAAAAGCAGTTCGCTTTTTCATCACAACACTTTTTTTTAGTTCAGTTTAAAATTAAAAGATAAATCACTTACTCGTTACATGTATAAATTCGCCTTTGAGCATATATTTCACGTATTTTTTTGCGAAGCGTATCAGTTTATTTCACGCCTCTTTCCCACAGAGGTAGGCAGATACTACTTTGTTCCACTTGCTACGATCCTGACATACTTCTTTCGCTTCATCCACACCCATAAATCTCTTCTTAAATGCTCGTCGGATTCGGATGCTGACCTGACCTTTTTCCAAAACGTCTCCTATTTGGTCTCGGAACGTCCGTCTAGCCCTTCCTCTCCCAACGTAACCATTCACACTCCCCCTATAGATCTGTTTAGTTAGTCTACTTTCATCCATCCGCTCTACGTGACCAAACCAACTAAGCACACTTTTTTCGATCCTATAGTCACTATATCCTTTTTCACACCGGCACGTTCCCTTATCACACTATTCCTTATTCTATCTTTCAATGATACACCTTCCATACTTCTTAACGCTCTCATTTCTACTGCATTTATATTTTTATACAATAAAGACTTACTTAGTTTTCCGAACACAAGCGATTAAATAACTCTACAATTTATGACTGTCTCGTGTCACGTATTCCAATACGACTTGATTTGGTTCAATTTAAAGTATTTCACACGAATTTACGCTAGAATTCGGTCTGAAGACAGAAATTTTCTCAAAGCCCTGCTATTACACACCTCCTGAAAAGCACTGGATTTGCTATAATATGAAAAGCTCGCTCAAGGAAAGTCAGTGGTTTAGAGCGCTGGAAGTGACACTTACAACTCTAGTGTCCGACTGAAACTGATTTTTCAGCCGAAACCGAACTTTCGGTCTTGCTCTCTGTTTCGGCCGAAACCGAAACCGAAACTTATAAAAACATTTTAAATTACGATTATTTACTGATGACTGACGGCTGAGACCGACTCCAAACATAACAATAATTGTAACAACATTAGATAAATCGTACCTACATATTGATAAGTAGAAAAAGTAAGTTGATTATTAAGTTTTAGAAGAATATGCAATTATTTTTTTCTTTTTAGTGCGAATTAGTTTGTTTTGGAATAGTTTCCTTTTGTGAAGTCGGTTTTTTTTTTGTTAAAATTTTTGATTTTTTTTATCGGCATATTTGTTCCTGAGTCATGGATGTTTCTATCTACTTAAGTACATACATACATATATTACATCTTTATCCCTTACGGAGACAGAAACCTAAGGTAACAAAACCTTAATTATTATTATAAGTATGTATATCGTTATCTAGTACACAAGCCTTACTAGCGCTTACTTTGGGACTAGGTCTATTTGTGTGAATTGTTCCCTAAATCTACAGAACAATACATGTAAGCCCATCGCGGGGTTGGCCGAAAATCTTAGGTATCATGTTATAGGCGATGCGGCTAGCAAACCATCACTATTGATTCCCCTTTCCACCTATAACCCCACAGTAGTGATGTAACGAATATTCGCATTCGCATTCGCATTCGCGAATATTCGCATATTTTTGGATATTCGTATTCGCATTCGCATTCGCAAAATTTCTGCGAATGTTTTGCGAATATGAATATCAAAAAAAAAAAAATTTGAAGGTAATGGTAGGTTAATACAATCAAAAACCCATTAATTTCCTATGTTTTTAATGCAAGAAAAAGTAACCTAACCTCATAAGCACATTAACAGTCTTCACTTTATCTTTGGTATTATTTATTCATCATTTGACGGAATGACAATGCAGTCGGATGAGTTCGTATTAGGTGCTCGGCAATTCTCGGAACAAAATACAAACGGAACGCACCTCGTAACTGCCAGCAAAGCCATAGACAATTGGCGCCAAATTTGAACACTTCTATATTCGCATTCGCATTCGCATTCGCGAATGTCAGTAGCAGACATTTGCATTCGCATTCGCATTCGCGAATGTTTAAAAAATGACATTCGTTACATCACTACCCCACAGTACAGTCAGCGTCATATAGTGATACATTCAAGGTGACCAAAAATTTCGACACAGTGCCGCTAAGTAGCAGTGCTTGCACTGCTGTGTTCCAGTGTGGAGAGTAAGACAGCCGGGGAAATTACGGGCACAAGAGGCATTTCATCTTAATCCTCTAGGTTGGCAACGCATCTGCAATCCCTCCGGGGATCACTTACCATCAGGTGACCCACTTGCTCGTTTGCCTTCCTATTCATATAAAAAAAAAACACCATACTATTTCTATGGTGTAACGAACCATTTGGTCGACTTGGACGCTTCAAACTATATAACGCTCACTATACCTGCAAAAGATTTTTTTTAATTTCTGCAACCCTTCCAGCTTTCTTATCCTCGTCGCGAACCACAAGCCGCCAGAGGCGCTGCTCGTTCAGACGCAACTAGAAATGCATGGAAACGTCACTTCGCCTCGCTCTAACGATATGCGACGGCTGAGAAATTACTTTCCGAACTGCTAAGTCAACGAATCTTGCACCTGGAGTCTTGAAGAATTGGAGGACTCGCGCCGCTCTGGCGTTCCGACTTTCAGGTAACTCAGTTGTATTCAAACTCTTTATACGTACATTATATCACGTCTTTATCCCTTACGGGGTAGACAGAGCCGAAGGTAACAAGACCTTAAGGCCACGTTTAGCATGATTATGGGCGTATAGGTGGAAAGGGGAATCAAAATAGTGGGCCTATAACATGATTCCTAAGACTTTCGCCCGTTCCCTATATGGGTTTTTACCATCTGCGCGGGAAGAGAAGCAACTGGTAAATTCTATGTTTTTGCTTTACTCCAAGACCAGCATGGAAGAAAATTACACTCTTTATTGTACAAAAATAAGTAACTAAAAAATTTCATCACGTCATTGACAATGATTGAGATTCCTTTAACTTTTCCAGTTAATATTTGAATAGAAGAGAGGAGGAGGGGTTTAAATCATATCGAAACATTTTTTCAGACATACCTAGTTTATTGTTTATCTTGTTTTCTTTTTTTCTGTGTGTATCAAATGTGCGCAAATAAATATTTACATCTCTCTTTTGCTCTATCTCTCTCTCTCTCCCTTACAATTACAAAAAACCGACAGCTAAAATACGCTTTATTGAATACAACATCAATAAACTTATAGAAAGGAAGACCTTCCATAAACACTGGCCACTTGTAAAAATAATGGATTCGAAATTCAAACGCCCATTCAAAACGCACAGCCCTTAGCAATAGACAAAAATAATTGATTCACTGACAATAAAATTGATTCGATATTCAAATGCGAGAGGCGTTTGTGCCATTTGCAATGAATGCTTGCGAATTTCGTCCACTGAAAATTCAACTGTAACGACTAGAGTACAGAGTTGAAAGTTTATTGGCGAGATTAAGCAATTTAGCAATTGTTTTCGATGCGAAAATAAAAATGGGATCAACTCATTTAGGTATCGGCAGCTGGTTTCCATTGTTGAATAATGTAACTATCTAAGATGTATTTAGCAGTTTTCTTTATTAATTACTATTTTCTGCCTGTTTTTTCGTCTGCATAGACTAAGACTTAAGAACTAAAATTGTATAGGTAGGTGTTCTAATTTTCAGTGCCGTTTAGAAATTTACCAGGGGTCAAAGCTTACAAACACAGCACGACTGCCTGTTCCTTATTCCTGGCGTAACACCATCATGGCAAATGGTAGACATCAGAGGTTTGACAGTACCTGCAACAAGAAAGATTTATTTACATAACTAGCTTCTGCCCGCGACGTCGTCTGCGTAGAATTATACACAAAAATCTTCCCCTTGAATCACTCTACCTATTAAAAAAAACCGCATCAAAATCCGTTGTGTAATTTTGAAGATATAAGCATACATAGGGACATAGGGACATAGAGACAGAGAAAGCGACTATGTAGTGATGATAATGGATAGGTACACTTGATTTGGAATTTCAGGGATGATTAAGGCAATTGTTCACTTCTTCTTTCTTCCATGCTGGTATGGGAGTAAAGAAAAAACAAAGAATTTACCCGTTGCTTTTCATCGAGGGAATGGGCGAAAGTCTTAGGAATCACGTTATAGGTGATGCTAGCGACCCATCACTATTTTGATTTCCCTTTCCGCCAATACGCCGTTAATCCTGCTAAACGTGGCCTTCAGGTTTTGTTACCTTAGGCTCTGTCTAGCCCGTAAGGAATAAAGACGTGATATATGTATGTTTGTTTCTAAAACAATACAAGTCGGTCAATGCGTTTAGTTAAAAAAAAGTTGTAAGCAAATGTAATAATGTTTTTTTTTTAATTTATTTAGCCATTCAACGAAATAATGCTGCCAGCCTTGGGCGCCATGCCACGGGGGTCTTTTTAAAAATATATTTTTTAAGATTTTTTTTAATTGAATTAAATTACCTTAATAATTCTGTATTTGTAGATAAAAATGAATCATCGAAATGTATGTACCGCATAACTTCCAAACGGCTGCACCGAATTGGATAATTCTATTATAGGTGTGTTTGTTACTATTTGGACAAGGTGTGTATAAAAAAAAATGAAAAATAAAATGCTGTGGGGGCGAAGCCCAGGGCAACACCCGTTTTAAAATGTAATCCAAATTTCAAGTCAGTCACTTTGTATGTATAAACTTTGCCACAAAGCAATTATTATGAATTAAATCACCAAAATCATAATTACTTTCGTAACGGCAGTAAAACCATTCGCTGAGAGTAATCGATAAGTGATTGATTGTTTCGCCGAAAATAGCTTTCGGCGAAATTTTGCCGAAATGAAACAGTTTCGGTTAAAAAGTGTCAAAAAACAGTTGCTCCAGCCAAATAATAATTAATATTCTACCAAATTTTAAATATTTATTATACTTCTATGCTGGTCTGGGAGCAAAGAAAAAACATAGAATGTACCAGTTGCTTCTCTTCGCGGCAAATGGTAAAAGACCATCGAGGGAAAGGGCGAAAATCATAGGAATCATGCTATACCATTGCGGCTAGCAACCCATTACCATTTTGGTTCCATTTTCCATCTATACCTAGCCCCACAATCTTGCTAAACGTGGCCTGGGAGGTCTTGTCACCTTAGGCACTGTCTACCCCGCATGGGATAAAGACGTGATTCGTGTCTGTGTGTGCGACGGAAGACTTTGTTTTATAATTATGTAGCAATGTTACTTCACTTTTAATTTTAAACGTAATGTTCGGAAATGTCAGCCATAGCACATGTTTAACAACTTTTTTGAACAGACAAGCATTTCTTAATCATACAAGCCATGTCAAAACCATTGGCCGAAATATAATACCCAAGGCCGAACGCCGAAAAATTCACGCCATTTCCCATCACTACCTCCAAAGTAACAGTCCCATAAAAGCTTCATAAAGATTTGCTAGCAGGGAAATTACATCGTCAGTTCCGTGTGCACCCTGTATAGTATAGTTTAATTGCGGGATTAAGCACCCTGTATTCGCTGCGGGCGCTTAAATCGCTGTAGAATTTAATCAGGTGGGAATTATTTCGATCAGTTTTGCATTAACTACTTAATAAAATTTTACAGAGTACTGCAGATAATGGACTTACTGTAGTAAGTAAGTAAATATTTTATTGTTCAAATATAAATAAATAGAGACAAATGACAAAAAAAGACCTTAAATCTGGGGTCCTAGTGAAAAGGGGTATAATTCTGAATTTTCTACGTAGCTATTTTAGACTTAACCCCTTTTACAATAGAATAGAAAATGGTTTTTCATTTATATCAGACTTATCGCCCTTTTCACTAGGACCCCAGAAATATAATGCACAAAGGCGAACTTATCCCTATAAGGGATCTCTACCAGTTAACCTTTGAGTAAATGAGAGGAGCGTTAAGCGAGAGACCGACAAAGAGCGAGTTTAAAATATCCATATAGTGAAAGGCACAATAGAGCGTACATCTCAAAATACAACAAACAATTTATAAATAAACTACTAAATCATTACACACAGGACATACAACAACTAAGACTAAGGTGGAAAAAGGAATCATAATAGTGATGGGTTGCTAGCCGCATCGCCTTTAACATGATTGCTATAATTTTCGCCCAATCCCTCGATGGGCTTCTACCATAATTATGCGCGAAAAGAGAAGCAACTGGTACATTCTATGTTTTTTTGGTCCCAGACCAGCATGGAAGAAATACAACATCTGTGAAAATTTCAACTATTTAGCTGTCTGTTACGAGATACAGACTGGTAACAGACAGACAGACAGCGAAGTCTTAGGAATAGGGTTCGGTTTTTACCCTTCGGGTACGGAACTATAAAAGCATACAAAAAGCCATTCAAAATGGTCGCCCCCGCCATGCAATCTCCATAGCCAAATGATGTAGTTAAAAATTCCACTTTGCCCACCTGTACCAACAAAGTTTGTGTAAGTGAAAAGTACAGTCAGGGAACAAAGTGCGAAAACGTTCCGCCATTTACCATAGCAGGGTTGTCACTATATCCCTGCATTTCGAACGGGATTCGTACTAAAAGGATATCACTACATAGTATAAAATAAAGTCGCTTTCTCTATCCCTATGTCCCTATGTCCCTATGTATGCTTATATCATCAAAACTACACAACGGATTTTGAAACGGTTTTTTTTAATAGATAGAGTGATTCAAGAGGAAGGTTTTTATGTATCAAAGTCGCGGGCAGAAGCTAGTATGCTATAAGTGAAGAACTTAAGTAAATGACCTGTTGTACAAATATAAAAAAACAGATACAATTCACAAAAAAAATACATACATACATACATCACGTCTTTATCCCTGACTGGGAAGACAGAGCCTAAGGTAACAGAACCGTAAGGCCACGTTTAGCATGATTAAGAGGGTATAGGTAGAAAGGGGAATCAAAATAGTGATGTAGCTCGCCTGTAACATGAGTCCGAAAATTTTCGCCCGTTCCCTCGATGGGTTGTTACTGTTACCGTTTGCGCGGGAAGAGAAGCAACTGGTACATTCTATGTTTTTTCTTTGCTCCCAGACCAGCATAGAATCCCATCACTATTTTGATTCCGTAAAGGAACATGTTTTCTGACACATTGGTATTATGGGACACTTCGTGTGCAAGTCCAACTCGTACTTCACCGATGATTTCGAGTCAAAAATTAAGAATTCAAAATTCAAAATATATCTTTGCAAATTGGCCGCCAAGGGTTCTTTTACATGTCTTGTTTGAAACTATCAGCGCATTCGGAAATACCATTATTGTCAAGAAGAATGCGCCGCAAGAAACTTGGCAGAAAGTCATTTTTTCAAAATCAAATACAGCTACTGCAATTTCAACATGAAACTACCGTGAGACTCAATCATAATTACACATAAACGGATAACTCACGTATAAAAGTCGAGTGATGCTCGACATGTTTCGGACTATTTCGAAGTCCTTTTTCCAAGAGCGCTCGCCCCGGCGGCAAAAGCGGAAAAAGCGAAAAAAAGCGGAAAAAGGACTTCGAAATAGTCCGAAACATGTCGAGCATCACTCGACTTTTATACGTGAGTTATCCGTTTATGTGTAATTATAGCTACTGCAATACTTAAATTAAATATTTTTTCTCAAAGATTGTCGTAAATGTCTGCATTGTATTCTAAGTAACAGAACACGAAGAGCCTTTTTAACTGCCCTGTTGACCAGAAATCGGATTGCTGGACTGTTTTTCATTTGTTTTTAACTTTTACCTGTGGTTCGTGTTTCTAAACAAATTACTCATCCAGAAATTGGCTACTTCCCAGGCCTCGGCATTAATCTACTATTATAAAAGGCATGTATAAAATCCCCGAGCTTTAAAGTGTTATGTCAAAGTGGCAACCCTAGCTTCGCCTTTAAACGCGTGCATTTATAATTCGAGTGCCATTGAGTTAAATTTGGACGACGGTTTCGTTAAAAATGCCCCATATTTTTTTAAACCCGAACCGAATCCAGGGTTGTCAGCTCTAAATATCGGGGTTCGCGTTTTGGCCTAATTAGATGCGGTTTTAAGGGACCGAGTTTTGTGAAAAGGCATCCGTCAGCTATAGGTACCTTTTATTTGCAAAAAATGTGTTTTATTTTATTTCTGAGTAAAAAACTTGCGTCTTACAAAAATCGACAGCTGTAAAACAGTTACTCGGTTGGAATTTGTCTACTGAACTATACATGAACGACCTACGATCGAACAAATGACCCGTAGAACGTTGTCACACTAAATGTTATGGTGGATTTTCTTGTCAAGTCACATGTCACATAGGCCTGTTCTGTTCGCGCGGCTGATCGACGCAACTGACAGCGGCGCACAACTACCCTCGTTTTCATCATCATTTTTATTATTGTCAAATGTAGGGCAGCACACAACACTGATCACGTCACTCCGTAAAGATTCGCTTACACTCACCGTTTGAAGAAGGAGGACTACGAAATAGTCCGAAACATGTCAAGCGTCACTCGACTTTATATACGTGAGTTATCCGTTTATGTGTAATGATGATTAAGTCTCACGGTAGTTTCATGTTGAAAGATACATCATCATCATCATCGCCGTCATCTCAGCCATTACAAGTCCACTGCTGGACATAGGCCTCTCCTTTAGATCTCCAATAAGACCGGTTGGAAGCGGCTTGCATCCAGCGCGATCCTCCGATCTTAATGAGGTCATCGGTCCGGTCTTGAAAGATACATTTTTAAATAATTCCAGTGTACACAATTCCTTCAACAATTTCAATATACAACGCGAAAGATTCACCGTTTTCGATTCAAAATCCGTTGTGTCACTAAAATGTCGCAAAGCACTTTTACACAAAACACCACGCAAACGTTACATTATTTACCATTCCTATTCAAAAACCTAAAACCAATTTCCTCCCCTTCACATAAATCATAATAATTTTAGATTGGTTTGTATTTGTCCATAAATATTCGTATTTTTGTGCGAGTTACGCAACATGCATCAATCATACATCTCATCAGTGATATATAGTGACGTATAATGACGGAACTGACACTTACGATGTTATGTGTAAGTGTATTGGGAATAAATGAGCCTTACTTGGGATCAGTGTTTGTTTTATGGCTTTTACTATAATCGGTATAACTTGGGCCTGCACGGAGGAGGATGAGGTGCATTGTGTTTTAAAAATAATCTAGTGTCTATACTTGAGCGGGTGGTTAAGTTAGCAACCTGTAAATATTAAAAAAAATCTAAGTGTCACTGAAAATTAGAACACATAGAAAAATCCGAAAAGTGAAGCTACGGCCGGGACGCGAACCCGGATCCTCGTCATTCCGTGACGCGTGCTTTACCCCTACACCACCCGTAGCAGGTGGGTAAGCCTTCGAATTTTTATATCTGTTACCAGCTGTCACGTGAGATTTATTAAGCGAATTTTTGTTGCCAAGCCCCATCTGTTAAATGTGTTTGAACAACACAATTACAAACCCCCGTATTCTTGTGGTCCTACTGATTATGTCCTATAGTAGGACCACTTGTGGCGTAGCTACCTAGGGACTAGGCGGGGCAGTGCCCCGGGGCCCTCAAGCTCAGAGGGCCCTCGAATCCTTACCAGAAAATCTCGATCGAACTATTATTATTAAAACGTAACCAGTTTAGATAGTAGTGGGGCCCCATTTTTTTATTTGCACCAAGGCCCGTGGTTACCTAGCTACGTCACTGAGGACCACGAGGGAGACCTGTTTCTGTCTGTCATACTTTATATTAGTATGCAAACCCCACCTTCTGTATATTGTTCAGGATTGTTATAAAACTAACCTAACCTAGTTTTTACGGTTCTACAGGATGGCCATTTCAAGGCTCCTGAGAAATATACGGGTGGTTTAAATAATTGGCGACCGCTACATAGGCACAAAGTAGGTCAGACAGAAATAGTTCTCCCTCGTGGTCCTAATAGGGCACATCAGTAGGACTACAAGAAAACGGGCTTACCTACAGACTTTCGAGGAACATCTACTGCTCACCAGGGACGTGAGATGGCGCTGTTCTCAAATGATGCTTAGCTTAGAGTTAAATTGTAACCCATTGTCGATCATTAATTTTATTTGCTTAGTTCCAATTGTGTAATATTAAACCTTGTAATGAGGAATAATAGTGCAGCCATCGCCGCATTGATGTACGGAAAAAAATCCTAAAGATATTATTTTTGTGTAGCGGTACGATTTAGGAATCTTTAAAAAGCGAGCCTTTCTGTTTTTGAAAGGGCCGGCAATGCACCTGTGATTCCCAGTCTTGCAGGTGTCCCTGGGCGATGGTGATTACCTTCCATCAGGTGACCCGTCTGCTCGTTTGCCCCGTCTTATATATAAAAAAAAAAACATTTTTCACTCTGTTGGCTTAATTCCTCGATGCACATCTGTTATATTAGTATGTAGTAAGTATAACAAACGTTTTCTCCTCCTTACATTCTTCGTCTAAAACGAACAAAGCACAAAGGCACTCTAGTTAACTAATATTGCCATTTTCCCATTGCATAACAGCAATTTCGGATAACTGGTACCAAAGAGTACAAAGACAATGCCTTCCCCTTCTTTATATCTTTATAGAATATAATATAAAGCCCGCAAGAATTAGAGCAAATCATACGTATATATAGGGATTACGCGCGGTTGTCCACTTGGAAAATGTGTCGGCCGTCAACGCCAGTAGTTATTTAGGTCGGCCATTTTGTTTTAGTTCTATGCTCTGAAGCGATAGCACCAATAAGAGTTAGAAGCGCTGGAATTTGGTGTGAAAATGAGTTTGAATTCGTTCTAAAGGTAGGTTTAGATAAAATTTCTAAATGACACTGAAAATTAGAACATACAGAACTTCAATTAATTTTGAATTTTGGTACAAGGGGTCTATTTTTTTCTTAAAGGGCCGGCTACGCACCCGTAACATTCATATGTTATGGGTGTTAATGGGCGGCAATGACTGCTTTCCATCAAGCGACGCGCATGCTCATTTAATGCTCCTCATCTACTCAAAGGTGAACTGGTAGAGTTCCCTTATAGGGTTAAGTTCACCTTTGTGCATATATTTAATGTTTCTTTTTGTGAACTGTGTATGTTTCTTTATATTTGGACAATAAAGCATTTACTAGTACTTACATCGCATAAAAAAACAACGTTAAAAGTTTACGAAACGTCATAAAATTAAAGTTTCTCAAATAAACAGTATTCTGTGAATTTATTGGAGACTTCCGACACCTCCATTTTAGTATCCCATGCTCTGGGGCTAAACCTAAAATTAAAAATTCGAATGCTGCCGTCCCTCTCAACCTCATATAAATGACAGTTAGCGCGAGCAGAACGGCACGAAACGTATTTCGAATTTTCCAGTATAAAGCTTTAACATCGACTGTAAAACAAAACGGCCGTGACGTCGACGGAAATCTATTCCAAATCCCTTCTCGTGTCGGCTCCAATGCGAAAACTGTCCGGACGAATGTGCGCCATCGATAAGTTGTCTCGAAAGGCTGTGATGGGAATTCGGAGCATCAAACCAACCGGAGTAGTCAAAATTCACCTTGGCTATAAGTGGTTACATACATATTATTTACATTCTTAAAGCCGACAGTGCCATATTTCGGTGGTATGTGGGAAGCGGCCGTAAAAGTGATCAAACTGCATTGACCGAAAATGTATTTATAGCAATTGGATTAAATTACATACATACATACATACACAAATCACGTCTATATCCCTTACAGTGTAGACAAAGCCTGTAACAAGACCTAAAGGCCACGTTTAGCATGATTGTAGGCGTATAGGTGGAAAGGGGAATCAAAATAGTGAGTGGTGGGTTTCTAGCCGCATCGCCTATAACATGATTCCTAAGAATTTCGAGGTTATTGTAATATATAAGGTACTTACATTTTTTTTTCTTTTCATATAATCTTGACCAGAAGAGATTATAGGCTTTAATTGAATATACTTTACCTAGGGACCTCACACATCCAAAATAGTAGATTAATGCCGAGGCCTGGGAAGTAGCCAATTGGCTGGATAAGTAACATATAAAAACAAGAACCGCAAGCAAGTGTTTTTTAAAGTTACGAATCCAGCTTCTTGCTTCTATCTTGTTTCTGGCTTCGCCCGTCACAATCCACGGATTTTAAACATGCATATTAGGCAACTCTCGTGATAAGTGATTTGTGGCATGACTTCTCCAGTGGGTTTGATGCTCCAAGCAGCCACTGACGGAGC
This sequence comes from Pandemis cinnamomeana, assembly GCA_932294345.1. NCBI lineage: Eukaryota > Metazoa > Arthropoda > Insecta > Lepidoptera > Tortricidae > Pandemis > Pandemis cinnamomeana. Next base: position 1,317,354 of record OW028724.1, on the reverse strand, counting down.
CCCACTTGATATTGGAGTGTTTCCTTTCAGAGCCTTATTCTGGTTTTTATGCCGACCGTAGCTGTTGTTTTATTATAAATATTGTTGTGACGTATGATTTATGTTCCCGGCCAGCTGACGTGTTCGTTGCTAGACTACAAATGACTCTGGCTCTAGGACTTGTGGAATCAATAACATATGATTCGAAGAACATCACAAATACATACATACACAGATCACGTCTTTGTCCCTTACGGGGTAGAATGAGCCCAAGGTAACAGGTACCTACAGGCCACATTTAGCAAGATTGTGGGCGTATAGGTGGAAAATGGAATCAACTTGATCGGTTGCTAGCCTCATCGCCTAAAACATGATTCCTATGATTTTCGCCGATTCCCTCGATGGGCTTTTACCATCTGCGCGGGTAGACAAGCAACTGGTACATGGGCCTTTACCATCAGCGCGGGTAGTGGTACATTCTATGTTTTTTCCTTGCTCCCAGACCAGTATGGAAGTTCCAGTTCCAAAACCAGACCTCAAATACAAGGCGTGTCAGAATTGGCTAAGTAAAGTTTTTTGAAGAGGAATTGCCAATTGAAGCTACAAGCTTTTGACCCAACGCACTGTGAACTCTGTAGACGCTTTTTAACTTAGAGGCAAAATACAAGGGCAAGTTTTTTTTAATATATATTATAAGAGGGGGAAAACGAGCAGACGGGTTACCTGATGGAAAGTAATCACCATCGCCCAGGGACACAAATTGTACCGCTCAGGGAATGTTGCAGCAGGAAGTTGGTTCCAGATCTTTGTCTTTGTGTTTGTTGAAGATAAAATTCTTACTTATTCAAATAGTCATGTTTTTAACATGCTTGTCTGGAAGTAAAGAAAAAACATAGACTGTACCAGTTACTTCTCTTCCAGCAAAGATGGTAAAGGCCCATCTTGGGAATGGATGAAAATCTTAGAAATCATATTATAGGCGATGCAGCTAGCAACCCATTACTTTTGTACCTACGCCACATATGTTACCTTAGGCTCTGTCTACCCCATAAGGGAAAAAGACGTGATCTGTATGTATGTGTAATTTTTTTACTGAACTGAACATGCTTTTCACGAGAATATCTAAAAGGAAATATTATGCAGAACATCTATTAACCATCCACTATTATTATTGTGTTTATATAATATAATTCAATGTTTCTCCTCGTCCAGAAAACAAAGGGAATGATGTATTAAGTAATTAGATAACTAAACAGCCTGCTTTCCTGTATCTCGGACGCAACTGTAACTCGATTTCGAGTATGTATATATGAATATAATTAGCAAATCAAATCTGGCCTTGTTTGGGCCGAATCTTATCAAACTCTGTTTCAAGTTTGGTTAATGTCGTTACAGCCTGAGTTTGCATATAGTTTGGGTCGTTCGGTCGCCGTACAAACGTGGCTTGATTTACATTCTTAAAGCCGACAACGCCATATTTTGGTGGTATGTGGGAAACGGCCGTAAAAGTGATCAAACTGCATTGACCGCAAAAGCTGTTTAATCTCGAGGTGTATTTACAGCAATTGGATTAAATTAATAACAATGTAATATTTCATTCCTTATGCAAATCAGCGCACCGTATTAGTTTTGTGAATTAGATACTTATGTTTGACTTAAATGTACACCTTGAGCAAAAACAGTTAATAAATAAATTTTGAAATTAGTCAACCGTTGGCTGACCTGGGGATGGTCAATATTTTTTTTTGCATTACAATTTTACAATAGCCGACATATTTTAAAACTATGTTTTACTTGTGACTTCTACTTAATTTCCATGTCATACCTACGCTAGTTTCATGAGACAATTTTACTAAACGAAATTGAATAATCTTATGAACTTTAATTGGACAAGAAGCTACAACAAAAACAAATGACAGCAAATTTCAGTCCTAAAAAAGCCTCTCTGAAATTTAAATTCGAACCAGTACATCAACAGATTGACAAATCCGTGGCAGCGGGTTACATATATTATATCACTGGGTGCTATCAATCTTCCATTGTGGAGATATTACGGACGGTTCCGCAGAAATATGATTTGGGATTGTGAATCGTTGGACAGATTTTTTTCTGTGGTCCCGTAACGATCTTCGCGGATTTAAAGTTACACTGGAAATGCTTGGGATTCTGTTTTCTGTATTGCTTGTTGTTAACACAAATACATGGTCTATAGAATCGTTTCGGAATATCACAGCGAGTGGGCAAGTGGTTTAATTTGACTTATTAGTCCTGTAAATGGTTTTCAGGATTTTTTGAATCATAGTTGACAACCATGCAATCATCGATGTACAACGTGAAAAACTTAAATGAATTTGCTAGTCTGGGAGCAAAGAAAAAACATAGAACGTAACCAGTTGCTTCTGTTCCCTTGGTTGGACGTTGGTTTGCATGTGTAACAGTTGTGCTCATTAAACTTTGATAATGTCCCCGTAGAGGGATCGAAACGCGTCAGTGTTTGTGTGGTGTAAGAGATAATTAAGTTTGTGGGATTTATATGTGTTTTTGTGGCAATAGTGGATGGAGGGATTGCACGAAAAACATATTTCTCACAAGTTTGGTTATCTTGCACATGGGTAGCGGAGTACACACACACACACACATACATCACACAAATCGCGTCTATATCCCTTACGAGGTCACGTTTAGCATGATTGTAGGTATAGGTGGAAAACGGAATCAACATAGTGATGGGTTGCTAGCCGCATCGTCTATAACATGATTCCTAAGAATTTCACCCATTCCCTCGATGGGCTTTTACCATCTGCGCGGGACGAGAAGCAACTGGTACATTCTGTTTTTCCTTAGCCCAGGCCAGCATGGAAGTAGCGGAGTAGCAAAGTAAATATATTGGTCCTTGTTTAATACATAGGACTTCTAGTGTTTTATCTTCGATCCGCCATATGCCGATACCCTGATTCAGGCAGGAAGTATTACGGGATATCACCGTCCCTAGTATTTGTTACATCTTTTATCTTTTTGCTGCCACACATTTGGTTCAATTGATTTTGGTTCAGGCACCGATAGCCATATTGTTCGTGGCTAAACTACTGCATGATATGGAAATAAGAAATAAGAAACGTTTATTGTATAACACCGTGTACAATTGTGATAACATGATTTTTATAAGTTTCAACAGTTTATCCATTTCGGACGTACAATATTTTGATTTATTATTATAAATTATTAGGTAATATCTTTATTTTAATAATTTATACAAAAGTATTCATTTAAGTTATAAAAGCACATAGAAAGTAAAAAATCCTTTAGTTTATTTTTAAATTTATTACCATCTAAAGATTTATATTCGGGCAAATGATTATAAATCTTTATACCGTTTACATGGGCTCTCTTTTTAAGAATATAGCTAGGAGGTCGGACTATACACATATCATATTTATATTATGATCGTAAGTTTTTCTTAGGTACATTTCTAAACGACACTGAAAATTCGAACACAGACAAATCCGAAAAGTAAAGCTGAGGCCGGGAATCGAACAAGGATCCTCGTCATTCCTTGGCGCGTGCTATACCCCTACACCACCTAGCAGGTAGCTTTACTTTTCGGATTTTTCTGTGTTCTAATTTTCTGTGTCGTTAAGATTTTTTTTTTATTCTGTTATATCTAACATTTTCGTCTATTCCATGTGCTTTTACCTGCGCAGGAAGATAAGCAACTGGTACATTCTATGTTATTTCTTTGCCTAACTGCTTAGAAATTACACAAACACCGGAATTCCGGGGAACTTGGAATCCCGTAATTCTATAATAATTGGTTACCCTAGTCGCGAGTGTAACGGAGTGCGAGTGCCTGTGGCAGACAGACGGACATGTGAATTGAGCCTTTTCATGTTTGCTTTGGTTGTTAATTCTCGTAGGTATTGTTTAGAAAGCTGCCAAATTGATGATTGAATTGATTGCATTTTTTACTGTTGTTAAATGTTATCCTGTGTTATGTGTGTGTGTGTGTGTGCTGTGTTATGTGTGGTGTTATATGTGTTCCTCTTGAAGTGAAATGCCCAACATAGCCCAGCATAGCATAGTTGAACAACAATAAAATTGACAGAACAAAGATACGAACTCAAAAACAAAATTGATTAGAAAAGTATAAAAAAGTATCAAAACTAAGGAGTTCGCGATAACATTTACATACATACATAAATCACGTATTTATCCCTTACGGGGTAGACAGAGCGTAAGGTAACAAAACCTTAAGGCCACGTTTAGCATGATTAAGGGCGTATAGGTGGAAAGGGCAATCAAAATAGTGACGCTAGCCCCATCGCCTATAACATGATTCCTAAGACTTTCGACCATTCCCTCGGTGTGCTTTTACTATCTGCGCGGGAAGAGAAGCAACTGGTAGATTCTACGATTTTTCTTTACTCCCAGACCAGCAAGGAAGAATATTTTATTACTTTCCTAAAAATTGGATGTTTTCAGCCAACTTCAATTAGACAAAGTAATAATTAGACCAATTAAATTATGCCAAAAAATATTAGTCCTAAATCACTATCTGAATTAAGTTAAATGTAATACGCCTATTTACAAATAATGAGCTGCCCTGAATTTATCGACCCCCTGGAGCAATAAGTCACCGACTAACTGTGGATCAACCGGACCGTTATCAACTAAGTTGGCCGGAGTTGCCGAAAGTTGCGGCCGAAAGTTGCCGGTCAAACCTCTGGCCCCTATGGTGTGATTTGGCTTGTGTGACACTATTTGTAAAGGCATTTAAATGTAACAGAGCTGAGAAAGTTTGGACATTCTCAACTAGGTGAAGATCAAACGTTAAATCTATACCTACTTATTATGACATCGGTTACCCTGTCAAAGTCCTGAGTCACGCCCGTCTGTCTGTTTTCGATAACTCAAAAATTCTTATACCTACGGATTGTCGTGTGGTTTTCGGCAACAGACAGGGTGATTCACGAGAAAGATTTATGTATAATTTGTAATTTTTATATGTAAATTGGTTAAAATCCTTACTAATATTATAAATGCGAAAGTAACTCTGTCTGTCTGTCTGTCTCTTACCTTTTCACGCTTAAACCGCTGGGCCGATTTAGTTGAAATTTGGAATACAGATAGTTTGAGTCCCGGGAAAGGACATAGGATAGTTTTTATCCCGGAAAATTGCACAGTTCCCGCGGGATAGCACAGCCCTAACCACTGGAATTTTTCAAATTTAAGGCGGAACAAAGTTCGCCGGGTCAGCTAGTATAACTACAATAGCTAGAAGTTTCGGACAAAGTCAATTTGCCTGGGATATTTTTAATTCTCGGTCAAAGTCTCGGACAGCAGAACGAATACATGAAATGTTCTTTATTTTGTATATTGGTGTATTTAAAGCCAGACAGTCTGACCGTGGCCTTCGAAGGTTAACCGAAATAGCAGACGGCAAATGCCAAGATTAAAATGCATTTTTAAACTCAATCAGAATCGGCAAAGGTTTAAATTGAGTTTTACAGCCCTCCGATTGAAATTGGGTGGCACAACGCACACGTACAGAAACTTGATTAGAATTCAATCAGGATTAACACAGTATTTAGCAGTAGTATTTTTTTTTTGGACACGAAGATTCGGGGAGAGTTGCTGTGTGGGAGCGCTGCTGGGACAGTAACCGGCGGCTCCAACCAAGGGCAACAGGGCTGAATGATCGCCACAGCGGATCGACAGCCCGCCTGACCCAGCCAGGCGTCCCCACATCAACATCAACATCAACACAGTATTTTACCACCACTAAAACCACCTACTTAAACTGTCTCCAACTTATTTCTATTATTGGTTGTCTGGAAAGATCGCTATTAAGCGATAAAACCGCCTATTGTCTACTTTGTTCTTTGTTTCTGAATTGTTTTGTACTGATTTGTGGTGTTCAATAAAGAGTATTTGTATTGTATTGTATTGTATTTTATTAGCTAACTAGCTTCTGCCCGCGACTTCGTCTGCGTAAAATTATACATAAAAACCTTCCTCGAGAATCACTCTATCGATTAAAAAAAAACCGCATCAAAATCCGTTGTGTAGTTTTGAAGATATAAGCATACACAGGGACAGAGAAAGCGACTTTATTTTATACTATGTAGTGAAGAACAGAGACAAACGAGCAAGTGGGTTACAGGATGGTAGGTAATTACATCTGATCATGGACCTCCATGTCACCGAAACAAAATCTGTTCCCTCTTCTCTCTTCCCTTTCCTTCTCTTTTGATTACCTTTTAAAATAAATAAAATAAAAGAAAAAAACCGTTGGCGCGAGCGGGGTTCGAACCCACGAACCTCTGTTTGAGAGGCCAGAGGTCAAACTAGACTACCACGGCCCAATACTGTACTCTACTATGGCCTTAAACTTAAGCTTTTGTACTAGTTTCTTTTGTTAAGAGCTTATAAAGCTTGCTGGCTCATATAAAAGCTAGTTTTATAAGTACTTGCCCTGAATTTTTCTAAAGTAACTAGCTGTATTATGTTCTCAAGATTACTACCACCATGAACAGTCTGTGAGCTTTTAAAATGCCATTGGCTTGTTTTCTGTCTCCCTCACTCGGCCGATTCAAGTATCAAGCCCGTAAGAGTGGGTGAGACCGCAAGACAAACAAAATGGCTTTCTAAGAGCTCACGCCGGGTAATTTGCTTATCTTTTTGAAATCAGTGCTTGATGAGTAAGAAAATCAGTGAATAGGGAATTATGCATTAAAAAACGGACGGGTTTGACTCCAGGAGTGCTGCCAGGAGTGAAAACTAAAAGTGCACAACGCACTTCAAAAAGAAAAAGAAAAAACTTTTTCTATTCGAGATTTGAACCGCGGTTACCGGAGCGAATGCACTGTAGCTTACGAGTGACTGCCTAAATCAACGTTCGTATCACTAAAAGTCTTTCCTGACGCATTTAATTTTTTTTACCCATGGGAACTATGCAATTTTCCGTAAAACTATCTTTGTACCAAATCTGAACTAAATCGTTTCAGCGGTTTAAGCGTGAAGTAGTAACAGACGGACACACTTTCGCGTAATAGTACGGATGACGGAGATTATTATAGTATAAACTACCTTTATTCGTGTATTAATTTCTTCCAAAAACATAGAGTGTACCAGTTGCATCTCTTCCCGCGCTGATGGTAAAAGCCCATCGAGGGAACATGCAAAAATCTTAGGAATCATGTTACAGGCGATGCGGCTAGCAACCCATCAATATTTTGATTCCCCTTTCCACCTATACGCCCAAAATCATGCTAAACGTGGCCTTAAGGTTATGTTACCTTAGGTTCTGTCTACCCCGTGAGGGTTAAAAATGTGATATATGTATATATTAATTTCACAGTACAACATAGAGATAGTTGCAACAGATAATAGAACAATGAACTGAATTAAAGCTTATAACAAACGAAACACAGTTACTTACGGCTTTAGCGCGATATAGCTACAATCACACAAGCAGCGCCATCTAGCGGGTGCTAACAACAACGTTAACTGGCTCACCTGACATTGTGATCACAACACAATGGTAGAACCTGCAATAAGTCAGTGCATATACCGCGTAGAACGTGAGAGTAGGACACACGGACAGTGCGACAAAGAAGCACAATTTCGAATCTTTGTATTAGAGTTTTTAACATGGATCCGTCCGGGAAGAGCAGTGGTCCAGTGCACCCTGGGCATCGGCTAATGATTTTCTGGCAGTTTCTGAGGGATATCATTGACCGTTGGCTAAGAGCCCGATAGGGGTCTTTGACCATTACCGTACAACGTTGCTGACATTTTGTCACAAGATTTAAAATTATATTCTTGTTACTTTGACATTGGCGAAGTTGTCGTCGCTATAACGACTTGATACACCACAAATAAAAAGAACAATAATTCTATCACTAACTTAAGTACTTAAATATAGAATTGGGTTTTGGTTCTGTTTGGTTTTTGTTAACCGTCAAGTTAAGAAATTTTGACTAGTCAGAATTCTTAAACTACTTGTTCAAATTGAATGAAATTTGAAATACACCGTGTTTATACAATGCCTGCTTGATTACTGAAAATTCGGGCTTCTAGTATCCAGAACGAAGTTATAGGGGGCGAAAATGACCTGAGTGGCTTCGAGAAAAGGATGGTACGCCCGCGGTGCTCTTTCGCTCGACTTGGCTTCAAATGTCTATCGTGTGCAGCCGTGTGTCAGCCACACCGTCTGCCCGATACATAATGCATGTAGACTTAATCTTCGTCGGCCGAGCTCAAAGTTGAGCCACGGATATTGCGGCCCAACCTGTAGCACAGCTGAAATGCGATGCAGTACAATACACAATTTAAAACATCTTTGGAGAGTAGCTAGGTACGTTAGTAAATACACACACATGCACAAATCACGTCTATATTGTAGTGGAGTAGTGACGTAGTTATAAGATCTATATATAATCAAGATGCGTTATCCAATAAATCAGTATTTACTCATCATTCGGCAGTTTCATTTGTTCTCTCATATCCCCTCCTTACATGGCGACCATGCCAGGATCACCCATATTTGGCCGCGCAGCGCGCGAGTGCATTGACCCGCGTCTGATGTGTGTTGATTAATTGGACTTATTGAAAAAATGTGTAATAAAAAAATAAACATCGTGGCTGAAAGTGTGAATATAATGATAATTATGGTACATGTTGGTCATCATTGCTGTAATAGTACTCTTGCTGTTGCTGGCGGCGCTCAGAAGCGCGCAGAAGTAAAATTGTGTACACGCCTCGAGCGGTGATAAAGAAAGCCTCAGGTCGCATGTTTATCGCCCTCGCCTTGGGCTCGTGCGAGAAGTTCCTGCGATCAAGACATTCTTCATTCTACCACCCTCGGGTGTAATGTACTATTATAAACGTACAAAACAAAATAGTAATGTGACCTTAATCTTGTAAAGGGGAAGGAAAGAAAGAGGTATAGACGCAAAACGGAAATTTGAACTTAAAACCTAGCCTTTTTTACTTTTAACACTGCATACATACATAAATCACGTCTTTATCCCTTACGACGTAGACAGAGCCTAAGGTAACAAAACCTTGAAGCCTCGTTTAGCATGATTGTGGGCGTATAGGTGGAAAGGGGAGAATAGTGATGGGTTGTTACCCGCATCGCCTATAACGATTCCATAAATTTTAGCTCATACCCTTGATAGGCTTTTACCATCTCCGCGGGAAGAGAAGCAACTGGTACATTCTATGTTTTTTCTTTACTCCCAGACCAGCATGGAAGAAACTTTTGACACTGACGCATACTATTTACTAGCAAGATTCACCAAACATGAGCCCGTCTGAACCAGACACGAACTTTGACCGTTAACATGACTTTATGTTACGTAGGCTGATTTAGTGGGGTGAGCGCGGAGCTACAAGACCAATAGCCAATCAGGGCCCAGACGATCGGTGTTGATTAGCGATATGACATGATTTGTTATAACCATAACAGGTGAGTGGAAAGCGTGTTTCTGGCTAATGCAATTTAAGCTTCTCTGAAGTATTTTACTACCAGTTTTTATACAAGAAATGTTCTTCCACGCTGGCCTGCGAGTAAAGAGAAAACATAGGATGTACCAGTGGCTTCTCTTCCCGCGCAGACGGTAAAGGCCCATCGAGGGAATGGGCGAAAGTCTTAGGAATGATGTAAGCAATGGCTTTTGGAAAAGCAGAAATCGTCGTGTTAGGGATAATGTATATCTGCCCTACCGATGTAAATTAGAACCTGAAAAAAGTTATTTCGTCATCTGTCGCTTTGGCAGCGAACCTTCCTTACCTTAGTTAGATTTTAAGTTGAAGACTGAAAACCACCATGCCTGATGAGTCTCCTCTTCTATTCACCTAATACATTGTATGTATGTGCCTAATGCTTTGATAAAGTAGGTATATATTTTTTTGAGTATTGGTAAATAAAAATTTCGTTTTTTTTTATTGCGATGCATTGATGAAAGAAAGAAAGAAAGAAGACATTTTATTCCTTTTTATAGAAAAAAAAACAAAAAAAACACAGACATGAAAAATAGATCATCAGCGTTGTGTGTCTTCGCAAAAGTGAAACGGTCGCTGGCTCAGCATTACGCTGAGGTGCTAGACACCTGCAGCACAGATTTTCAGCCAGAACCATCGATGACTCACGAAACAATACACAGATAAAATATTCTACATATAATTCATAAACTTTTACGTAAACCATGCAATAAATAGATAGGACCAGACTTATGTGTAACTAAAAAAATACATAAATTAATTAAATAGCTTACAATAAACGAAAAATAAAAAGGAGGGAAAACTAAATTGTTCAAAAACAACAGGCTGGCATATCAAAGTGCAAAGTGTTGAGCCTAAACCCAATTAAACGAAGGTTGCTTTTGCATCGAATTTCATTTTATTTCATTTTATTTTGGTCAATTTTCTGTTCTTGAAAATTGTTTTTAACTTTATAGATTTCTTGGAGTTTTTTAGAGTTTGTAAATAAATTCTTACATCTATTTAAATCGTAAGATACAATACGAGGAGCGGTGTTTTCTTAGCACGAGTATCTCGTATACTCAAAAAGAGGCGCCAGCACTGACACTGCTGTTCTAATTTAAGTTACTGAATAAAATATTTTTCATTTTCATTTTCATCGAAGCAATGAACGCATAGATCGTTGGCGCTTAACCAGCGATGCTTATTTACGAGTCGTTAGTATCGAAAAGGTTAATAGCCATACAAATCAGACAGACAGTTGTATGATGAATACGAATGTTTGTGCCCGAGTCATGGATGTTGTATGTATTTAAGTATGTATTTATCTACATTATATATGTATAAGTATGTTTATCCGTTGCCTGGTACCCATAGCACAAGCTTTGCTTAGTTTGGGGCTGGGTCAATTGGTGTAATTTGTCCCAAGATATTTATTTATTTATTTATTTTATTTAAATCACACCGCATATAGTTTCTTCTCATCTGTAACTGTTACAGTTGAACCAGTCGTGTGAGCAGCCCCTGAAAGGGATTACCCATGCGTATGGGGGGGGGGGGGTCCGATTGTAGACACACATACCCTTTACCCTTTAAAGGTGATCCGATTAGATATCGGCAGCGGGTATGATTACGGACGTGTTAAGCTATTGTCCGTGATTTCGGTAAACCGGAATTAATTGAATAATAATAAACTGCCTTGACGGAGAATTAGTTAAATTTCTAAGGACACTGAAAAAAACAAAAAATCCGAAAAGTAAAGATGTGGCCGGCAATCGAACCCGGACCCTCGTCATGCCGTGACGCGTGCCATACCTACGCCACCGATAGCAGGTAATTAGCACAGGAGAATTAGTTGTAATTACTCTACACTTCCATGCTGGTCTGGGAGCAAAGGAGAAACATAGAATGTACCAGTGGCTTCTCTTCCTGCGCAGACGTTAAAAGCCCATCGAAGGAATGGGCGAAATTCTTAGGAATCAAGTTATAGGCGATGCGGCTAGGAACCCATCACTATTTTGATTCCTTTTTCCACCTATACGCCGACAATCATCCTAAACGTGGCCTTTAGGTTTTGTTACCTCAGGCCTTGTCTACCCTGTAAGGGATATAGACGTTATTTTTGTATGTCTCTGTGTGTGTGTGTGTGTGTACTATACACACACACATGAGAATAATTTTGAAGTATCACTTTAGTTTATCAAAAAGGAGTGTTGACATTTTTAAAGGGTCGGCAGCATGCATGCTAGTTCCTTGGACTTGTAAGCGACCATAGGCTATGGTAGCCGCTTACCATCAGGCGCACCGTGCGCTTGTTTGCCACTGAAGTGAATACAAATAAATAAATCACGTCTTTATCCCTTATGGGGTGGACGTAGCATAAGGTAACAAGACCTAAAGGAAACGTCTGGTATGATTGTGGCCGTAAAGGTGGAAAAGAGAATCAAAATAGTGATGGGTTGCTAGCCGCATCGCCTATAACATGATTCGTAAGGCTTTCGCCCATTCCCTCAATGGGCTTTTACCATCTGCGCGGGACGAGAAGCCACTGGTAAATCCTATGTTTTTCTAACTAATATAGAGATGGAATCACTACTCTCTACATAGTATAACACAAAGTCGCTTTCTCTGTCCCTATGTCCCTATGTATGCTTATATCTTCAAAACTACACAACGGATTTTGATGCATTTTTTTTTCATAGATAGAGTGATTCAAGAGGACGGTTTTTATGTATAATTCTACGCAGACGAAGTCGCAGGCAGAAGCTAGTAATAGATAATTGACACTGGCCCTGGTGTTTTTTCTTTGTTCCCACACGAAATTCTCCATCCCTTTCCCTCCATCACATCAAAAAGTTACAAAATAATGATGTAAAATCAGCCTGTTTCCATTTCACCGGTAAGCCGCACTCTGACGCGTGAGAGAGCGATTAGAGGCCGGGATTAGGCGTCGTTGAGATTCCCTTTGATTAGGTACAGGCGGTGCCTCTGAGAGGCTTTGAAGGCAGGCAAGGCAGCATCGGAAATAGAGCCCATGTTGAGTGAACAGGATCATAATCTATGATATAGGTACTGTATAAAACTGACGTAGATACGTCATAGATCTCCTCGTGGCAAGCGAAAAGTAAGGCCTGACTTCAATTAAAATTTAGGAAGTGGCTCCATCAAGTTTTTGATGATTCTGCCAATGTCAAGGTTGAAGACACGGCAAGTGGACGTCTTGTTCAATAATCTGCCAGTGGGATAACTACCTGTTACTACCTGCAATGAGGATACACCAGGTTTAAACAACTGATCGACTTACAATATTATGACATTATTATGATATACTAGCTTCTGCCCGCGACTTCGTCTGCGTAGAATTATACATAACTTACTTACTTACTTACTTACCATAAAAACCTTCCTCTTGAATTACACTAGCTATTAAAAAAAACCGCATCAAAATCCGTTGTGTACTTTTGTAGATATAAGCATACATAGGGACATAGGGACAGAGAAAGCGACGTTATTTTATACTATGTAGTGATAGTGATGTCGGAATAGATAGTGATTCAAGAGGAAGGTTTTTATGTATAATTCTACGCAAACAAAGTTCCGGGCAGAAGCTAGTAAACAATAATACAAATAGTAATATGCAGTCTGCTAGAGTTACAAGTTTTGTCAAAAGGAAAAGTTATATATACCTATAACAAAGGAGTTGCCAACCGCCAAGCAGTGCTTAGCCGGCACCCGGTACTGTTCTGTAATAGACCGACCGACTGCTTGATATTCGAGGCGGGTAATGTAGCATTTTGCCGCACTCGCCGGGCATACAGGGAGCAAAAACATACAATAAGTTTTGTTGAAAATTCCATTTTGATAACATGCTTTTTTGCTGACTTACATTGTCATCTGTACATAATGTGTACCAAATTTCAAGTCAATCTGGCCAAAAGTCGCAGAGTTCCATTGTGGAGACAGTTCTGGCCGGGCCAATACAATTCAGAAGGCCGCGATTTCGTCTGCGTAAAATTATACATAAGAACCTTCCTCTTGAATCACTCTATCTATTAAAAAAACCGCATCAAAATCCGTTGTGTAGTTTTGAAGATATAAGCATACATAGGGACATAGGGACAGAGAAAGCGATTTTTTTTTATACTATGTAGTTTTCCAGGATAAAAAGTAGCCTTTGTTTTAACCTAGGGTACCAGCTATCTCCAGTTCAAATTTTATCCCACTCCGACCAGTCGTTTTAGCGTAAAGAAGGAGCAAACACACACACTCACTCACACCGTCACAAACTTTTGCATTTATTTTATAACTAGCTTCTGCCCGCGACTTCGTCTGCGTTGAATTATACATAAAAACCTTCCTCTTGAATCACTCTATCTATTAAAAAAACCGCATCAAAATCCGTTGTGTGGTTTTGAAGATATAAGCATACATAGGGACATAGGGACAGAGAAAGCGACTTTATTTTATACTATGTAGTTTTCCAGGATAAAAGTAGCCTTTAACCGAGTAGTAGTGTTTTAACCGAGGGTACCAGCTATCTCCGGTTCAAATTTTATCCCAATCCGTCCAGTCGTTTTAGCGTGAAGAAGGAACATACACACACACTCACTCACACCGTCACAAACTTTCGCATTTATTTTATTATTAGTAGGATGTTGCCCGCAACTTCGTCTGCATAGAATTCGTTTATCGCTATCCCGCAGGAATTACGCAATTTTCCGGGATAAAAAGTAGCCTATGTGTTATTCCTGACGATAATCTATGTATGTTCCAAATTTCATCCAGATCTGTCCAGCCGTTCTGGCGTGAAAGAGTAACAAACATCCAAACATCCATACTCACAAACTTTCACATTTATAATATTAGTAGGATTGCTCCTTCTGTATCCCGCCCTTTCTCGGATTATGTTTCCCTCAATTTAACCAGAACTCGGATACAACAAACCGATAGAATTCCTAATTCATTTATTTCGCCTTTTTCATATTGATGGCGGAATTTGTTTAGAATCCGTGATGACATTAGCATCACAGTGGGTAATGTATGTCACTGTGCCTTAAGGGCTTTGAAAGCTTTCCCGCAGCTTTCCCGTAGCTTTTAGGGGTCCGTAATAATAGTAGATTAATGCCGAGGGAAGTAGCCAATTGCTGGATGAGTAACTTGTTTAACACGAACCGCAGGTGAGCGTTTTTAAGTTACGAAGAAGGCAGATATAATGTTCTTCTCAAATATTGAGAGGAAATGTCTTCTTCTTCTTCTTGTTCTTGATTGTGGCGTTACAAGTCGTTATAGCGACGACAAGTTCGCAAATGTCGGTAAAAAATTTTAATTATAAAATCTTGTGACAAAATGTCGGCAACGTTGTACGGTAACACGGTCCAAGACCCCCTACCCCCCTGTCGGGCTCTTAGCCAACGGTCAATGATATCCCTCAGATACTGCCAGGAAATCATTAGCCGTTGCCCAGAGTGCACCGGACCAAGCACTGCTCTAGGAGAGGAAATGAAAATAAATTTTGCACTAAACTTCTTCGCAGCTTAGGTGGCTTTCACGTTACCGCCTTTTTTCTTAAGTTTTTTTTTTATGTCATCTGTCACCGTAAGCTATTTGAGACATTGATAAAAACGTTAGAATCGAAAAAAAGGCGCACTCCTCTGCTATCGACTTGGCTGTATGACATTGTTCACAACTCTTTATTTATTAAAAAAAAATAAACATTACTTTTAACAGTAAATACAACTTACAAGGCATAGGCCTCCTCTTAGATTGAGGTCTTGGTGCGAATCACATTAAGGCTACCGGGACCGGTATAGACATTGTCCGACTCGCTCTTGACCGGTTTTTGTTCACCCCCGCTCTAAGGCTAATGAGAAAATTAAATGAATGTACATAATTCATTATTTAGGTAAATGGCGCCGAGTTTGATGGATGGTAAAGTAAGTGGAAAATTTTAAGCACGTGCTAGCTACTTTATGTTTTGAAAGTTAAGATGTGTTTTAAACTTAAAGGAGTGAAATCAGTGAAGTGCGAACCTAACTTTACCACGATGGTTCTGTGGCGAATATACACAGCTACTTATTATTTTATTAGTTAGCTGGACTTTTTAGTCGAAACTATTTTTATTGACAAAGCCGAGCGCTTCCGAGCGCCGGCCGAGGACTGTCGACCTCAATGGTCGAGTGCGCATGTGCGGTTTCAAATGGCAACTGTCAAACACTTCTTGCCGTGGAATCTGTCATCCTTACCACACGTATATTCCTAATTGTTTTTCTAGTTTTCTTATTCCTTGTGTATATTCCATTTCCTTCCTGTATATATTATTCTTCAGTGTTTCCTTCTTAATACAGAGTTTTATATTTTATTGTGGAGTGCCTTGTTTTCTTGTAGCATCTGTAGCACTCCACAGTTCCGTAAAAGTAAGAATAGTTAGAAATTAAATTTCTGAATGTCAGTGAAAATTAGAACACAGAAAAATCCGAAATTAAAGCTATGGCCGGGAATCGAACCCGGATCCTCGTCGTTCCGTGACAGTATACCCCTACCTAGCCATAGCTTTACTTTCAGATTTTTCTGTGTTCCAATTTTCACAGACATTTAGAAATTTGTATAAGCTGTCTACCCCGTAAGGGATAAAGACGTGCTGTATGTATGTATTAATCCGACCGTCTGTGTTTCCAGGCGACTGCGTCTTTTCACACCAGCTTGGCACCCGTCCGTCGGTTGGAGCAAGTTCCTAAATCCAACTCAGGATCTAATCCGTGGGATAGTTTCGTTCCAATGATTTTCGTGACGTACCCAGCAAATGTTTTAACCAGTGACGTAACTATTAGACTACAAGCCCATGGACAAAAAAACATGTGAAATGAAGCTTAGAAGGCTGTTACTATATCATAAAACTAGCTGACCCGGCGAACTTAGTTGCGCCTTAAATTTGAAAAATTCCAGTGGTTTGGGTTGTGTTATCCCGCGGGAACTATACAATTTTCCGGGACAAAAACTATCCTATGTCCTTTCCCGGGACTCAAACTATCTGTATACCAAATTTCAACTAAATCGCCCCAGCGGTTTAAGCGTGAAAAGGTAACAGACAGACAGACAGACAGACAGAGTTACTTTCGCATTTATAATATTATAAGTAAGGATAACTCTGAGATGCCGTCATTTCTGAGCGGTACAGATTTTTTCTCTTACGTTGAAAAAAAAAATTGGACTATCTTCCGGCACCACCACTTTAAAGCGGCACTAAGTTTGTCGACATTTATTTTTAATCATCCTATTCTATCATCACTACATTAGTATAAAATAAAGTCGCTTTCTCTGTCCCCATGTCCCTATGTCCCTTCCCTATATATGCTTATATCTTCAAAACCACACAACGGATTTTGATGCGGTTTTTTTTAATAGATAGAGTGATTCAAGAGGAAGGTTTATGTGTATAATATATGCATAATATACCGTGCAAAGCCGGGGCGGGTCGCTAGTATATCAAAAAATAACTCTGAGCGCTATGCCGTCATTTCTGAGCGGTACAGTTTTTTTCTCATTCATTGAAAAAAAATTGCGCTAACTTCCGGCACCACTTTAAAGCGGCACTAGGTTTTTCGACATTTATTTTTAATCATCTATATAAGCTATAAAAACGCCGTAAATTAATTAGTCGTAATTCCTCACTTGTACCTGAGAAATTCCATAAATGTACCGCTCAGAAATGACGGCATAGCGCTCAGAGTTATTTAATGACACCTTCTGTGGACGTTACTTCGGAACACAAGACAAATTAGTATAAACACAGACTCAATTATTTGTAAACTCGCAAAATATTTGGGAAGTCATTAGGGGTCAAAGGGCGTTATCTATCGACAATGACTGGCGTTTTCTTGACGAAGGTTCCGTGATGAACAACTAACAATAGTTGGAATCTTTGAGACAATTCAGGGGACTGTGCAGTTTAGTTGAACCTGTTGTCACTCTAGCGACTTTGGGGTTACAAGTTCCCATGGGAGCAATAGGGAATATTCATGTTTTTTTTTCATACATACATACACACACCATCTTCCATGCTGGTCTGGGAGCAAAGATAAAACATAGAATGTACCATTCGAGACCATCGAGGGAACGGGCGTAAATAATAGGAATTGTATTGTTGTTATAGGCGATGAAGCCAGCAACCCATCACTATTTTGATTCCATTTTTCACCTATACGCCCACAATCTTGCTAAATGTGGCCTGTAGTTACCTGTTACCTTAGGGATTAAGACGTGATTTGTGTATGTGTAAGTGTTTTTTAACCGACTTCAAAAAAGGAGGTTGTCAATTCGGTTGTATTAAGATGTCCAGCAGGTCAACACGCCACAGTGATCTCGGCGCCAGTGCGCCAACACGTTAATTAACAAAGCGCTAGCAACTCCACTTCTTTATGAGCGCGAAGTTTTTTTACGGCCATTTTTCTGTATCAAATTGACGGCTCCAATCTTTTAGTTGCGAAGAATATGCTCGTTTAAAGTTATCTTTGTCCCTTCATTAAAAATAGGGTGTAGCCTCAAGGGCGTAATGCTGTTTTGCGCCCTGATTTTGGGCGTGTAAAGCTGGCTTTTGTATTTAGTTCATAATGTTGAGTTAGCGGCTTTGATAGTTATGGCATTATATACAATTTTACTGGCTTTTATTTAACTTCCAATATTTTATTGAATCAGGCGTTTGCGGAGGTCCATTTCAATGTGCAAACAATGTTTACCTTGCTACTCCGCTACTCACGTGCAAGATAACCAAGCCTTATTAATTTATTTATAAAATCCAAGGAGTGCGCAATAGATCGTTCATATTGGTCTTATCAATCATAGAAATATTTAGTGTATTCGTAGCTCACCTGGACGCACAAGTCAGCAAAGTGATAGAAGAAAGAAATGAGAAAGAAGACATAATTTTAAAAGTAAGCGATCTCTCAAGTTTCATCAACGTCTTAGCCTCTGTTTCTCTTTCACGCGGTCTTCCCTCTCATTCCTTCGTTCGTTCCATTCATGTACACTTCTTCCGTCAGTATGTCATTCTGTAAAAGTGTAAAACACATCCATTCCTACATACATACACAAATCACGTCCTTATCCCTTATGGGGTAGACAGAGCTCAGGGTAATAAGAACCAAAGGCCACGCTTAGTATGACTGTGGGCGCATAAGTGGAGGTGGAAAGGGGAGCAAAATAGTGATGGGTTGCTAGCCGCATGGCCTATAACATGATTTCACATTTATAATATTAGTAGGATAAACAAAAAACACAGACATGAATAGATCAGTGTGGTCACCATTAATATTAAATTCTAGAAAAAAATCAAACATACAAATTGCCAGCATAATCAAGTGTCTACACCTAAAGCCGTATCCACCACCTTCGATATATTATGTTTTCCCGCTTTCTAATCCCAACAATTTGTGCCGTTAATTACCAATTATTTTTCGGAGCCTTTTTAAAACAATATTAATCAACCATTCAAATTAACTGTTCAAACAATAACTCGGTAAACAAAGAAAACCACGACTCTAGATATAAAGTAATTATAATATATATTGAAAAAAATGGGGATGGCAATCGGCAGCTGGAAGGGTACATAAAGATTAGGTGAATTAAAAAACATAAAGTTCTTTAATGTATTTTATCTTATCAATACTTAATAATAAATCAGTAGAAAGTTCGTGTCTGTACATTAAATAAATTTATCAAAAATAGAGTGCTAACGATCAGGGAAGAGCAATAAAATTTAAAAAAGTAGTTTTCATATTTTTTTCTGTCTGTATGTATTTATAGATGTGTTCATTAATGTCTGTATTCGCTAATCTCCAAAATTACGAAACGGATTTTATTGCAATTTTTACAAATATTTAAAACTTATATCAGGGCAAATATTAGGCTTTATTTCATTGAAATCTAATGTCAGAAAAAAAGTTATAGTAATAAGAATTTCGTCCGTTCCCTGATGGTCTTTTAGCATCTGCTCGGGACGAGAAGCAACTGGTACATTCTATGTTTTCCTTGGCTCCCAAATCAGCATGGAAGTAATATTTTAAAAGAGCCATCTTTTTCCCTCCTCTCGAACTAAACCAACCATCTTCTGGAATATCACTACATAGTCATTATCACTACAATACATAGTCACTTCACTACATAGTATAAAATAAAGTCGCTTTCTCTGTCCCTATGTCCCTATGTATGCTTATATCTTCAAAACTACACATCGGATTTTGATCCTGATTTTTTTAATATATAGAGTGATTCAAGAGGAAGGTTTTTATATATAATTCTACGCAGACGAAGTCGCGGGCAGAAGCTAGTTCCGGATAAATCTGAGAGATCTAGTGTTGCTGGTTATGATAACGCTACCTAAAGGCGAATCTCCCGGTATTTCATTAGAGAGCTCTTTACCCAATTTTCGACGCTCAATTTTAAATTGACAACTTTTCTCATCTCAGTTTGTTTATTTTCGGGAAAAAGGAAGTTCACTGGAGTTTTTTAACCCGACGGCATTTCTGGTTTACTGAGGGATTAGAATTTCAAAGTTTGAGGAACGTGTAGTGTTTTCCTTTGGAATTTTTGCTGTTGTTTTCATAAACTGTTTTTGAAAAACTTACGTACTTACGTAAACAGTCCCTATAAGCAAAGAATGTTCTACGGAACCCTGAACCGCCATACATGAGTCGAGGCAGATGGTAAAAGCCCATCGAGGGAATAGGCGAACATCTTAGGAATCATGTTATAGGCAATGCGGCTAACCCATCACTATTATGATTCCCGTTTCCACCTATATGCCCACAATTATGCTAACCGCGGCTAGGTCCTGTTACCATAGGCTCTGTCTACCCCGTAGGGGATATAGACGTGATATGTGTATGTATGAGTCAGTTAATAGTTTCAACAGTCTCGTTGTCAGTCCTACATTAAACAAACCAACAGTTCACAGATCATTTAACCCTCTAAATTACGCCCCATAGCATTGTCAGTCGCATCGGACACATATCGCATTACGAGTACTGTGCACGGCGTATGAATTTAATTCCGACCAATCAACGACTCGCGAATCATAATTACTAGTGTTTGGCGCCAATGGTGGACCGCGGACGGTTTGATTTGAATTTAGACGCAGGGTTGTCAAATATAATTTGAGTCTCATTTTTTGACTTAAGAATTAACTAGAATAGAATAACATTAAATAATTTAATAATATCAATGTATAGTTTAATGTACTTAATTAATTCCACGGCATGTTTTGACATCGTCTTACAATTCTAGATTTAGGTATCAATTAGTATTGTATAATATTATATTATCATTAACATCTTTATATGTATATACATGACTTGACAATGAATTAAATAAATAAATAAGTAGTTTGAATAAGTTAATTATGTGCGGTATTTAAGTGTTTTAAAGAATGCGATATCAAAGAATCGAGAATTTTACTTTACTCCGGTCAATTTAGACATTCGAAGTTACCTAAATTCCCACCAAGCTGAAAATCGGTAAGATTGTTTAAAATATCATTAAAAACAAAATTTGAAAGTTGAACTGTAAGGAAAAAAATATAAAAAATATTTCCTTATCCCGTGGGAATTTCCAAAAATCCTTTCTTAGCGGACGCCTACGTTATAACATCTACCTGCATGCCAAATTTCAGCCCGATCCGTCCAGTGGTTTGGGCTGTGCGTTAATAGGATCACTACGTCAGTCACCTTTGAGTTTTATATATATAGATATATTACAATTATAGAGATGTATATATACGTGGCGTACTCATGCATATTATGACGATTACAACTTTTACAACTTTTTGAATCGTTATATCTCAAAAACGGTGGCTCGTAGAAAAAAAAGTATAAAATAATTTTTTGTAGATAATTTTAAGATCTACAATTTTGTTTGACATATTTTTATGATAAAACTTACCGTTTTGCTGAAAATCACGAAAAACTATTTTTTTTTTACCTTAGACCTTGAATATTTTTTTTTCCTTACAGGGGAAAGATGGGGAACTTTAAAATTTTGTTTTTAATGATATTTCAAACAATCTTACCGATTTTCAGCTTGGTGGGAATTTAGGTAACTTTACTCTTATTTTTTGGTCTAATTTGACCGGACTATTCTCAATTTTTGTATTTATTTTCACGGTTTACCAGTTTTAGAACTTATATTTCTAAACAATACTGATAACTAGAACACGTGGAAAAATCCAAAAAAGGGGATCGAACTAGGTTCCTCATCATTCCGTGATGAATGCTAATTCAGCTTTACTTTTCGGATTTTTCCCCAATTTGGTCAAGAGTACCCGAAATCGACGAGCATAAATTAAGAGATTGATGAATCTGGATGAAGCGAAAGAGCTGTGTCAGGACCGTAGCAAGTAGAACAAAGTAGTCTCTGCCTACCCCTGCGGGAAAGAAGCGTGACGGTATATTGTATGTATGTATAACTTTTTATTGTACATAAAACACATTCAATTTTACAGATAATGAGAAAAACAGATCTACAAAGGCGGACTTATCTCTTATTAAGCTATATTACGTTAGTTATAATTATGTATGTATGTATTTGAAATGATAATGAATGCTTATTTTATACTTTAACTAGCGACCCGCCCCGGCTTCGCACGGTATATTATGCATGTATTATACATATAAACCTTCCTCTTGAATCACTCTATCTATTAAAAAAAACCGCATCAAAATCCGTTGTGTAGTTTTGAAGATATAAGCATACATACGGACATGAGGACAGAAAAAGCGACTTTATTTTATACTATGTAGTGATAGTGATAGTGAAAAGCGTACACATTTGTGCCAGCCCTAGAGCTAATTCAACCGTTACATCGTTGCATAACTTCAACGTAAATTTCAAAATCAGAACGCCTCGACTGCAGCGAACAATGAGCGTTAAATTTTGAATTTGGAAGCGTGTCGAAACGTTCCGTTGTGTGAAGTTTGTGCGAGAGTTTGCGACACAGCGATACTTCTGTGCTCTTAGTTTGTGGACATTGTTAATGAACAATAGTTCCATGGAAATGTTGAGATGTCTTAGAATTAGAACCTTGTTTTTGGATATAATCGTCGTCATCATCATCATCATCATCATCAGCCTATATTAGTCCACTGCTGGACATAGGCCTCCCCTAGTGAGCGCCATAGCGCCCTGTCTTCAGCTTGACGCATCCAGCATCTGCCTGCAGTCTTTCGCAGATCGTCATCCCACCTGGCCGGAGGGCGTCCTACACCGTTTGCCGAGTCGCGGTCTCCACTCAAGAACACGTTTACCCGGCGGTTGTCGGTTCTTCGCGAGATATGGCCGGCCTACTGCCACTTCAGCTTGCTAATTCTTTGAGCTATGTCGGTAACTATTGCTATTGGCTATTGGATATTATAGCCAAGCGAATTAGCTCGTTAAAAGTGGTTATGGGCAAGCCAAGCCATATAGTACGGAGAACAGAACAGATGGTCGTTGGGGCTGAAAGGTTCTTGAGTGGAGACCGCAGCTAGCGCAGCGTAGGACGTCCACCAACGAGGTGGATGACCTGTAGGCTTACCCCCTTATTCATAAACGCACTATAGGCTTCTGCAAACTTAGCAATCGTTTGTCCTTTTCTGTCACTTTGACATTTACCTTTCACAGATAAGCACAAACGATTGCTAAGTTAGCAGAAGCTTATAGAGCGTTTATGAATACGGGGGTCATTGTCTAACTCGCTCGCAATCACCATCGTGTTCATTTTGACAGTTCATGTATGTGCTGACAATGCTTTCCTTGAGCTAACTCCGCTAGCTCGTTTCCTTGTTTAAAATGTTATGGCAAAGGTGCAAGGTCTGATGGCGAGAGATATTTTTACATACATAGATACATAAATCACGTCTTTATCCCTTACAGGGTAGACAGAGCCTAAGGTAACTAAACCTAAAGGCCACGATTAGCATGATTGTGAACGTATAGGTGGAAAGGGGAATCAAAATAGTGATGGATTGCTAGCATCGCCTATAACATGCTTCCTATGCCCACTCTCGATGGGTTTTTATCATCTGCGCGAGAATGCAACTGGTACATTCTATGTTTTTTCTTTACTCCCAGACCAGCCATTAGGCGTAATAATGGTCAAACGCTGGGCTTTTATAGAAAAACACTTGAAATTGAACCATCCGGGCGGTAATTGCGCCATAATACACCCGTTAGACCTTCGTAGCTGTCAACGCTCGCCATAAAGATTAAGTTGATGGTTACCTCCCTAGGGCCTAAATGTTTGGAAAACGTGGAACGTCCGCCGCGGGCGATATCGATTTGTAAAGGTGGGGCGAGGGCTGATTGTGGGGGTTCTTTATGGGTTCGAGATTGACCGCTTTGAGGTTATGACGGCTTTGGAATTAATTTGGTGATGTTACCTTATCTTTACTGTTTAAAGGTCGAAACGGAATCACTTTGTTGCCCGTCCGGAAGTCCGTCAAGACTTTTGCTTTTCTCATTGAAGTCTTAGCAATTATCACTAAGAAATCGATTAATTAATTAATTAATCTTTGGAGTCCACGTTTTTGTTAGTAATGACACCCAATGTCCGGTTCTGGCCATAACACATGAAATCGGTGTATTCTTATTATTATTACTAGCTGACCCGGCGAACTTTGTTCCGCCTTAAATTTGAAAAAATCCTTTGTAAGTCTTTATACTAATCAAGGAATAATGTGTAGGCATGCTAAATTTAATGTCTGTGGCTTTATTAGTAAAACATTTCGGAATTTTCCAATCCCGTAGGAAAATCGGGATAAAAAGTATCCTATGTCCGTCTCCTGGTTCTAAGCTACCTCCCCACCAATTTTCAGCCAAATCGGTTCAGCCGTTCTCGAGTTATAAATAGTGTAACTAACACGACTTTAATTTATAAATATAGAATATAGATAGGTGGACTTAGTATGTTTCGTGTGAGTATATATTTATGTAGTTTATCGTATTTTTATGTGTATTAGGGTGTACCTGTATTGTTGTGTGGTTGTATTCTTATTATTTTAATGCTTTATTTGTTTAGGTTAAGTAAGGGTTTTTGGTCTTAGCTTTTAGTAGGTCTACTCTCTATACTCTGGATTCTGTTGTCCTGTCAATCGCTCCAAGGTTAGCTGGAAGAGATCACTTTAAGGGATAAGTTCGCCTTTGTACATGTCTGTTTTTCTCGTTACCTGTAAAATTGATTTTTATTTTACTTCCATGCTGGTCTGGGAAATGTACCAGTTGCTTCTCTTCCCGCGTAAATGGTAAAAGCCCATCGAGGGAATGGGCGAAAATCATAGGAACCATGTTATAGGCGATGCGGCTAGCAACCCATCACTATTTTGATTTCACTTTCCACCTCTACGCCCTCAGTGTCTTGCTAAACGTGGCCTGTAGGTCTTGTTACCTTAGGCTCTGTCTACCCCGTAAGGGATAAAGATGTGATTTGTGTATGTATGTATGTGTAAAATTGAATGTGTTTTATGTACAATAAAGAGTTATACAAACAGCATACAAACAAATCGTGCATTTTCCACTAATTTTGATAGTCATCGGAATGTTACACTGCAGTTACTACGCAGTCGTTCTCTAAGTAGTGCTTATAAATCCTTATCCTTACTAATATTATAAATGCGAAAGTAACTCTGTCTGTCTGTCTGTCTGTCTGTTACCTTTTCACGCTTAAACCGCTGGGCCGATTTAGTTGAAATTTGGTATACAGATAGTTTAAGTCCCGGGAATGGACATAGGATAGTTTTTATCCCGGAAAATTACATAGTTCCCGCGGGATAGCACAGCCCAAACCACTGGAATTTTTCAAATTTAAGGCGGAACAAAGTTCGCCGGGTCAGCTAGTTACACATAAACGGATAACTGACGTATAAAAAGTCGAGTGATGCTCGACATGTTTCATGTTTCATAGTCCGAAACATGTCGAGCATCACTCGACTTTTTATAAGTGAGTTATCCGTTTATGTTAAATAACTTTGTTGAAAAATAGCAAAGACTTCAACATATCCACAGCCACCCAGTTTTACGCCCACTCTCGCGTTCAAGGCACGTCGAAGGAATAGCATCCAGTGAACAGAGAATGCCTCGGACGTGTGAAACGCATCCTGTATACAATGCACTCACTATGTAACATCCTGTTTACTTCCATGCTGGTCTGGGAGCAAAAAAAAACATTAAATAAAATAAAATAAATAAATATCTTGGGACAAATTACACCAATTGACCCAGCCCCAAACTAAGCAAAGCTTGTACTATGGGTACCAGGGAACGGTTAAACATACTTATATATTGTAGATAAATACATACTTAAATACATAAAACAACCATGACTCGGGCACAAACACTCGTATTCATCAGACAACTGTCTGCCCCTACCGGGATTCGAACCCAGGACCTCTAGCTTCATAGTCAGGGTCACTAACCACTAAGCTATCACCATTGAACGTAGCAGTTTCTTCTTGTGGCGTAGATGGTAAAAGCCCATCGATAATCGTGTAAAATCTAACGAGTCATGTTATAGGAATAATGTTTAAGGCGACGCTAGCAATCAAAAAAGTCCATCGAGGGAATGGGCATAGGAATCATATAGGCGATGCGGCTAGCTACCCGTCACTATTTTGATTCCCCTTTCCACCTATACGCCCACAATCATGCTAAGCGTGGCCTTTGGGTCTTGTCACCTTAGGCTCTGTCTACCCCGTAAGGGACAAAAGACGTGATTTATGTATGTATGTATATCGTCGGTGGAAAGGAAGAACTGCTAAAGCGCCAAAATGGCATTCGTGGGAAATTAATTTCAAAGTTTTTTTTCTCGAAAAAAAAATCATATCTATTTTAATATTAATGTTACGTAGTTCAATGTAAGAAAGATAACGTTGCGTTTTTTTTTTCTTAATTTACAGATCATTTGTAGGTACCTAGGTATTATAGAAAGGGAAATAAGTGTCGCTTTAGCAAAAGTAATCTGATTAGAAAGAAAATGTTAGTAAGGTAAAAATACTAATCTACATCAGATTGAACAATCCAATTCATCAAAATATGCTAATACATGGCTAGGGCATGTTTTGTAGTAAACGAAAAACGCTAAGTTACTTTACAATGTGTTAGTATCGTAAAGGAAAAACTGCTAACAAATGATCTTTCGCTACTTGCTTCATAGAGTAAAACTGCTAAGGAATCAAAAACGCTGCCTATGCATAGAGGAAAATTTGCTTACACATGCAAATCGAATTAAAAAATCCAAAAAATAATACTAACAGTTAAGAATAATGATACTTTCTTACGTTCAAACTACTAACAAATGGAAAAGGACATTAAGTCCGTGTTAGAAAAGAATGCTTATTTACCCTAATGACATAAATAAAAGTCGTAGAATGACACTAACGTGGTATCTAAGACTATAAAATCAAGGCTCTTATACAGGTAGGTTGCCTCTGTTATTGCGTTAACGTTATCAATGAATAAGTTTAAGTTTAGTGAGTCAGGGGATACTCATCTTAAGTGCCTGTCCGGTATGTAGAGTTTAGTATACGGGTATGCGACCCCGGCCTCCCCTAGCTACTACAGTTGCTTCATCAGTCTTCCATTGCTGTAGTATCCTTTTAAACCCTGTCCTACCTCAATTCTTCACCCCTCTCCACCTTTCTATCCTACCTCTTCCCTTTTCTAGCCCTCTCCGCCAATCTAAGGTCTGCCGTGCCGAGAGATGCGTGACTAAGGGCGTGCCCAGTCTTAAGCGTGCCAATTCGCCTGGGGGACCAGGCGATTCCCTAATAATGGATTGCCTTATCCTGGTATGCGGGGCTCTGCCAGGACCGACCTTTATCCCTTGCTACTCGTGGGAACGACATGACACCATTTCATTTAGTTCAAAATGATGATCAAGATGGCGGTGACGAGATTCGCAACCCGTCACGTCGCGCTCATCACAGGGGTGAGAAGTGGGCTATGGAGAGCCGCTTCGCTACTTTGAATGTAAGAGGAGGAATGCAAGACAATGTTGATGAAGTGTGTCAGATGATGAATGTTAGGCATATTGATGTTTTGTGTGTGAATGAAACGAAGCGGAAAGGATGTGACACCACCAAACATGGAACCTATATGGCATATTGGTCTGGCGCCAATCAAGGCAAGGCGTCAGGGAGTTGGTGTCATACTTTCCGCAAGAGTGGCTGAGTGTGTGAGGCCCAGGCTTTTGTGGGTGAGGCTGAAAGTTGGACTCACTCGTATCTTCGTTCTCGGCGCATATGCACCGACGGATGTGGGATCGAGTGGGTCTGTAAAAGACAGCTGAACGTGAAGTGTTCTAAGATAGTGTGAGACATATTGCGAGTAAATGCAAGGAGAATGAGATGATCATCATGCTAGGTGATTTAACGGATGGGTAGGTAAAAAGCGTAACGGATATGAAAGAGTGCTTGGTGCGTTTGGTGATGAACGAGTGAATGAAAACGGGAAAAGTGTGCTTGAGGTGTGTTTGGAGTGGAATCTTTGCGTGACAAATACAATGTTTTCAAACAAAAAGATCCATATATACACAAAGGAAGAAGGAAGTGCGAATAGTATAATTGATTTTGTGATCGTGGATGAAAGATTGAGAAATAAAGTCAGTGACACTCGTTTCGTTTCGTTTCGTCTGTTTAAACCCCTAAACGTTAACCAATTTTGACCAATTTTTGATAGATATTTATGTTGTCAGCTAAACCCAAATTATGTTTCTACGTTTAGTTAATATGGCATTGATGTTGTGTTGGCTAACAAGATATTAAAAATTACGAGTATTTAGTTAAAATTAGATAATGTTTCGAGGGTGGCAAAAGTTATTGTAACTTGTATGAATAGGTCTCATTTTAGTTTGTATCTTAAGTAGGTATACACGTATCTTTAGTATCAGTATTACAAAAGAAACTATAAAGATGCCCATTAATAAACTAATTTAAGTTAGCTTAACACCCAAAACTAAAATCCTACATCTACATCATTAACACTTTTTAAGTTATTAGGAACTTAAAAGTACCTAATACCTCTTTATTAAATGTTTTAATATCACTTTAACAGAAACATGCTTTAAATAATTATCTTTTATCACAACAATTTGTATGAGATCCTAATATTTACTATATTTGCTGCGGCTAAACGAAGAAACTCGACTTCTCCCGACTGGATCTGAGTGCGCCGGAGTGTGCTTAAATCGCGCAAAATGTTAAATGCATGTTCGTATTTAATACTTAAACAACCATAGTCTTTCAATATGCCATGGTATAAAATTGCTAAAGTTGATTAATTGATTAGTTGAAATAATTTCTAATACAGATTATAACAAAACTTCAAGATGTTATTTTAACTAAACTCTTAGAGTAATAAAACATTTAGTAAACGAGAAATTGCTTAAGTGCATTCGTAATAATATTTTGAATGACGTCGTTTTGCTAAAGCGCCAACCAATTTCAAACGACAGTAGTCAAAAATTACTAACTGACCAGTGAAACATAAAAATCGATAAGCTTAAACTACTAAAGTAGCAATTCGACTAGAATCGAAACCAAGGAAAATTGCTTAAGTAATGTTAATGTAAATAATGTGTTACTAAACCGACTTGTGCTCAAAAAAGGCCGAAAACATGTTGCTTTAGTAGACGTAAAAGCCGGATTTTAATCAAAATCCCCACATTTTCAGAATGCTTAAGCGCCAAAAAAGTGCTCTGATTGCTACGAAACCTACATAGATCGACGCAGAAAAAAAAATCCAATCGAACTGCATATAAAACTCATTTTGACCAAAATGGCGCTTTAGCAGTTCTTCCTTTCCACCGACGATATACGTATGGCATGAATTAGACGGCCAATTATCGTGATACAGGGGCCTTTTCATGACGTCTTAATGCGATTCAATTCCGACTCAGTTTAGGCTCATCACGGCTTTATGTAATCACGGCTTTATCCATTCATACATACACATACACAAATCACGTCTTTATCCCTTACGGGGTAGACAGAGCCTAAGGTAACAAGGCCTACAGGCCACGTTTAGCAAGACACTGAGGGCGTAGAGGTGGAAAGTGGAACCAAAATAGTGATGGGCTGCTAGCCGCATCGCCTATAACATGATTCCTATGATTTTCGCCCATTCCCTCGATGGATTTTTACCATTTGCGCGGGAAGAGAAGCAACTGGTACATTCTATGTTTTTTCTTTGCTCCCAGACCAGCGTGGAAGTGCCATCCATTTCATATTCAAAATAAACAATCAAACCCACATTAAATTGATACAAATCGCTATTTGTATTCATAAAAACAACAAAAGGCCAATAAATCGAATAAGCTAATTCGAAACTCGCGTGACGTCTAATTTGGGCAGTTGAAAAGTATCATAAAACAAACTTGTCGTGCGTCCCGAAACCTGTCAAAATTCTGACGCGCTCCTAATTTTCATCAAACTCTTGTAAGTAGCGGCATTATCGACTGTAATGGTAAGTTTGTAATTTTTTTGTCGTTAATTTTTAAAAATTCACGTCTATTATTATTTGGATAAGTTAATGGATACGCGATTGACTTTAAAAAATATTTGTCAACTGTTTACTTACTATGTTTTGCCTCGCGATTTTGTCTGCGGAGAATTCGTGTCGCTATCCCGCGGGATCTTTGCAATTTACATATACCTATCCTCACTGAACGTAGTTACACTTTATCCCTTACGGGGTTGACAGAACCTAAGGTAACAAGACTTAAAGGCCACGTGTAGCACGATTGTGGGCGTATAGATGGAATGGGGAATCAAAATAGTGATGGGTTGCTAGCCGCATCGCCTATAACATGATTCCTAAGATTTTCGCCCGCAGAGAAGCAATTTTTTCTTTACTCCCAGTCCAGCATGGAAGAACTTTCATTATCATTATCTGCAATTTTAAACTCACACTTTGTCGGTCCCTCGTTTAATCTCTCATCTCAAAGGTTAACTGGAGATCCCTTATAGGGATAAGTTCGCCTTTGTGCAAATATTATTTTTTGTGAATTTTGTATTTTGTACATTAAACCGTTTACTTACTTATTCACTCAGTGTAACCGCAGCCTTAGCTTGCTTCCAGTGTGTCCCAGCCTAACCTTTAATTAAGAATGGGCAGCTATTGGCTAAAGATTTCCCCACAGAGGTGTATTACCCTCGGGCCTCCAAACTAGAATAGGATAAAAGTCCTCTATCGAATCAGGGTTATTCTACTCAGAGACCACTCATCACTGCGCCCCACATTAACAATTCACGGTCCTGTGATATATTATTACCAACTCGCTTCTGCTGGTGGCGGGATTTGGAACTAAATGTTTTGGTACGGTTTTTAGAGATATGCGAGGACAGTGGCGCCGGCCAGTGTTGGCGGTTTTGGCTTGCCTGTGTTTTTACGGAAGGGAAACATTTATAGAGATTGGAATTACGAAATACGATGTAATATTTGTGGCCTTTAGGTTTTGCTACCTCAGGCTCTGTCTACCCCGTAAGGGTATAGACGTGATTTGTGTATGTTTATGTATGTGTATGTATTATTTAGGATATTACATGAAAAATACGTCATTATCGTTAATATTACCTGTACAGCGACCAGCGACCGTTTCACTTTTGCGAAGACACACAGAACGCTGAGCATTTATTTTTAATATCTGTGTTTTTTTCTTGTTTTTTTTTTGTTATAAAATTGTGTATATTCTCTTATACTTGTGTGTCTTGCAAAAAGGAATAAATCGTCGGGTGAGAATACGTTTGTGCCATACGCCTCATACCTTGGTTTACAGGAGAGCGAAATTAAACAAAAACTTTAATTTTAGGTTAAGTTATATTTTATCGTAAATTTAAACTTAATGGTGAAAAAGGTACAATAATGTGCTATTCCTAGTACAATATACATACACTTTGGGTTATGTTATTAATGAGATTTTTGCAGTTTTGTGATTGCTATATCCATTTTTGATGAATGGTTGTTTATCGCATGATGTATGATATGACACAAAAACTTCGATATGGCACAAGATGTTTCAATACTTGTGATTAAATTGATACCACATCCATAATAAATAAATGGTTTTTACTAATTTTTGTTTTAATATTGTAGAATCTTGTGTAATTTTCTATTTTAACATGATTTCATAATAAGATTTATCGTCTTTAGGTATGAATTTCAACATAGAATGTCCGATTTTTTTTGTTTGTAATTTTGTTAACGTTATTTTCATTCGGAATTGGTTGTAACACTAAGACTTCATCATTCAAAATGTTTATTTTTGACCCGAAAGGATTGTCAGAACTGTAAATTATATCTTTTATTTTCAAATAGTGTACATGTGTAAAAGTTTTGGCAATGATGCCTAACTGAGAACTAGTTTTTTTTAATATTTATTCACGTTGTAGGAAATTGTTTTTAATAACATACAAAAACAAAGTTTGAACGTACCTGTATTCATTATCTGTTATTATAAGCGGCGAACTAAATTCTCCATCAGACGATTAAATATCAATAATTTACTAGTTAGCTATAGTTTGACTCAACCACGCAAACTACATGGTAAGGTGCATATTTTTTGTATACTACCACTTGAAATGCCACTCACTAATATAAATAATCAATACGAATAAAGTGGGTATTTGAAATTATATAAAATAAAATGTAGGTAATTGGGTAGACTGGAAGTGCATATGGCACAAAATCGTAAAAGATCCTGTCGTTTGGCACACTGTTTACTGGAGTTTAAGCATACTTTTGTGTCATATCCGGATATAGCACATTTTTGTGATCACTATTTATCTCGAAAGATGGATATGGTATAAATTACATGCTATTTCCTCAGTAAAAAATGAGAATTTTGACACAACGATTCGTGCAAAAGATTACTCGTGATCTGAAATATTAAGCTTTACTCCAAATCCATTTTGGTCAAAAATGGATATGGCACAAACGTATTCTCACCCGACGAAATGTCGTCTTTATTTCTTGCATTTGTCCCTTACAGGGTAGACAGAGTCTAAGGCAACAAAACATGTTAATTACCTGTACATGAGGGAAATGTATTGACATTTTGACAAGCCGCTGTCATTCAAGCATGAGTGATATTTATGTCAAGTTATAACAATTAAGGTTTTACGGTGGTGCATTTGAAAGTCAGTTAATCCTTATAAATGCGAATGTGAGTTTGTTCCGCTTTCACGCCTTAACAGCTGAACCGATAGCGATGAAATTTCGCATACGTCATAACTAATAGGAAAATTATAGTTCCCGCTGGCGCACGATTAATTTATACTCCGCAGACGACAAAAGCTAGTGATTGAATATTTGTCTGCTTATTCATTCACACACAAACTGTGTAAGATTAGGATAAAATTTTGCCGCGGTGACACCTAGTGCTTCCGTAACGCTCAGAGTCCATGGCCAGGAAGGAACGTGTGTGTTTTTAGACGGTAGGCCTCTCCCCTCCTTCCATAGGGAAGGCAGCGGCGAGCTGGAGAGCCCGTCATACCCCCGTTGCTGCCCCGAGCGCGGAGATGCATAGGGTGCATTTTCCACACGTAAAAAAAGGATAAAATTTTATGCGCAAATTGGCAATTTTTTTTTTCGAAAAATTGTGTTGTTTACATGGAGCAGCGATAATCAGACAAAATGGCTGGCGTAAGCTAGTATTATAAGTTTTTAATCAACTCCCTGATTTCATTTTGTTCTCACTAAAGTAAAATATCTCAAGAGATCTCGTCCCAGACGTACTATTTTATTCATCAACCCGAAACAAAATATTTCTTACTCATACCACTTGGGGGCTGAGACTGGAAGTAACCTTACATTGTTTAATCGTCTAATCTCACTAGTAAAGTAACCCCCAAAGTAAAGTGTCTCTGTGTGTGTGTGTGTGTGTAGTGTAGTTATTATTATTATCTGTATTGACATGTTATTATTATTATTACCCACCACCACCACCTACTTAAACTGTCTCCAACTTATTTCTCTTATT
The DNA here is from genome assembly GCA_932294345.1 of Pandemis cinnamomeana. Taxonomy (NCBI): domain Eukaryota; kingdom Metazoa; phylum Arthropoda; class Insecta; order Lepidoptera; family Tortricidae; genus Pandemis; species Pandemis cinnamomeana. The sequence continues at coordinate 1,283,894 of OW028724.1, read as the reverse complement.
AAGCGATAAGACCGCACTTTGTTTTTTAATTCTGTATTGTTTTGTACTGATTTGTGGTGTTCAATAAAGAGTATTTGTATTGTATTGTAAAGTAATATGGCCCCTTTTATTCCGTCTCGCTACAATTTTGACCCAAACAAACAGGGCAAGGCTGTTAATAGCTCGTAAATAATTAAAGACTAATAGACGCTACGGGTGACCGCAGAGCTGGCAGCTTCCTTGGACAGCGTGTTAGTATCGCTGTCCAAAGGGGGAATGCTGCCAGCGTCTGTGGTGCTATGCCACGGGGGACCCTCCTTTTTTAATTATTTTATTTTAAGATTAGTTTTAGTTTTTAATTTAATAGTTTACATACATACACATACACACACAAATCACGTCTTTATCCCTTACGGGGTAGACAGAGCCTAAGGTAACAAGACCTAGAGGCCACGTTTAGCAAGACACTGAGGGCGTAGAGGTGGAAAGTGGAATCAAAATAGTGATGGGTTGCTAGCCGCATCGCCTATAACATGATTCCTATGATTTTCGCCCATTCCCTCGATGGGTTTTTACCATTTGCGCGGGAAGAGAAGCAACTGGTACATTCTATGTTTTTTCTTTGCTCCCAGACCAGCATGGAAGTAATAGTTTAATTTGTTTTAATTCGCCTTGTACCTATCCTACTAACATTATAAATGTGAAAGTTTGTGAGTATGGATGTTTGGATGTTTGTTACTCTTTCACGCCAGAACGGCTGGACAGATCTGGATGAAATTTGGAACATAGATAGATCATAGTCTGAAACAACACATAGGCTACTTTTTACCGTTAAAATTGCGTGATTCCTGCGGGATAGCGATAAAGAAATTCTATGCAGACGAAGTTGCAGGTAACAGCTAGTATGAAATAATTAAAGACTTGTCGCTTACAAAATCATAGAAATTACTAGGAAGACAAGTGCATTCAAAAAGTAACTAGAACATTACCTACTTAAATAAGTGACTAGATCTATCTTTTCTTTTTTAGTTTAATACGTCGCAACATTGTACGCGATAAATGATACGCCAAAGAATCCAACACAACGACAGCTTTCGCTTCTAAATCAATTTCACTCAGTCTCGAACAAAGCGCGATATTGTGTTGTAAAATATTTTCTAGTATTTTATTTCTAAAGCAAGTCTAAGTCGCAATTGTGCCACGACTCAAACGACTAGACTAAGGGCCTGTTTCACGACTCTCTTTTAAGTTCCGTTTATCTTAAGTGTCAGTTTAAAGTCTCACCCCCTTATTCATAAACGCTCTATAGGCTTCTGCTAACTTAGCAATCGTTTGTCCTTGTCTGTGAAAGGTAAATGTCAAAGTGACAGATAAGGACAAACGATTGCTAAGTTAGCAGAGGCCTACAGAGCGTTTATGAATAAGGGGGTCAGTCTGTTTCGTAGTCTATACTGATATTACAAAGAGAAAAATTTGATTGTTTGTTTGTTTGCATTGAATAGGCTCCGAATCTACTCGACCGATTTCAAAAATTATTTTGCCGTTAGAAAGCTACATTATCACTGAGTGACATAGGCTACTTTTTACCGCGGGAAAATACCTTTTCCTACGGGAAAATTAATTTATCGCGGGCGAAGCTGCGGACGGAAGGCAAGTAATAAATAAAGACAGAATCATAGATAAGTGACACTTAAGATATCAGGAAGTTTACAGAGTGGTGAGACAGGCCCTTAGAATGCCATTCGGGGATGTCTCGCTGTCTCGCTCATTTTTATGGGCTTGATACTTGAATCGGATCGAAAATACCCGTAACCAAAAGGCCATTTTAAAAGCTCACAAACTGTTGAGTTACTAAATCAATTCTAATCAAATGGTTAATTCATAAACATTCTTCTTCTTATTTGTGGCGTATCAAGTCGTTATAGCGACGACAACTTCGCCAATGTCAAATTAAAAAAAATGTAATCAAAAAGTCAGAGCCCCCCCTCCTGCCCCGTCAGGCTCTTAGCCAACGCTCAATGATATCACTCAGAAAATGCCAGGAAATCATTAGCCGATGCCCAGGGTGCACCGGACCAAGCACTGCTCTTCCCCGGGCGGAAAAATGAACCGCAGCGCGACCACACGTGGAGTTAACCTGACTACAAACCCCCATAAATATTCACGGTGCGCCGTCAAAAACATTGCGCCAAAATACACCCAAGCTCAAATTTAATGACAAACATACAGAATCGAGCGGAGAGCCGACTGTCACTGTCATTTCCCCGCGTTCACTTTTCGTGCATATTGTGTAGGAAACTAAGATGACAGCTGTCAGCTCCAGCCTCCCCTTTGTCGGCGTCGGCGTAAATAAAACATCCTTGGTGCTTTGCCAGCATCGATCGCGAGGGAGCATTAATTAATTTCAAAATGGGATATAGTTTAGATGCAGTTGGGAACGTTTTTAGTTTCACGTATATTCCACGCTGGGAAAGAAATAACAGTATGTACCAGTTGCTTTTCCCGCGCACGGTGAAAGCACATCGAGGGAATAGACGAATAGGCAGGCATACATAAAATTAATATTTTGGGACAATTGACACCAATTGACCTAGTCCCAAAAAGAGCTTGTAATATAGGTACTAGACAACAGATAAACATACTTAAATGACTACATGGTATAAAACAAAGTCGCTTTCTCTGTCCCTATGTCCCTATGTATGCTTATAACATCAAAATTACACAACGGATTTTGATGCGGTTTTTTACATAGGTAGATAGAGTGATTCAAGAGGAAGGTTTTTATGTATAATTCTACGCAGACGAAGTCGCGGGCAGAAGCTAGTAGATATATAAATACTTAAATACATATTAAACATCCAAGACTCGAGAACAAACATTCGTATTTTTCGTATCCGTATTCGTCGTGTTGTTTTTATCGGAAAGGATTTCTTTAAGGATGCCTAGGAGTATATGGGACCCCCCCCCCCCCCTTTGATGGGGACGAACTATTAAGCCCCGGTCGAGGATCAAACCTGGGACGTCAAACTTTGTAGTACCTTCTCTAACCACTAGACTCCTCACTGGTCGTCTGGTAAAAAGGATTGGTACTAAGCCAGACGAAGCTCAATTTAATAAAATTGTTAAATTGAGTATAAATACATATTTTCATATTAAATTTTATTTTCCACAGACTTCATAAACCTTTCACGTACATAAGCAATAAGTTGCGAGCCAACGCAATTTCTCGTAAAGTTTATGTACAGAACCGTTCTGGGGTTGACGTTAAAAAACCTCATTTATAATGTACATTTAGTCGCGGCTACAAAAATTGCCCATTTTAATACGCCATGAAATCTTCGACTAGCTGTTGCTCGCTACTTTGTCTGTTGGGAACTTTGTTCTTGTGCGCGACAATAGTTTCCCAGACGAGAAAAAAAATTGGAAGGTTTAGTAAATTGCCGGTGTGGGGGCAAAGTCTTTACACTGAGGGGCAAAACTGCAAAGCTATATAGCACCAAATTAAAAATGTAAAAACCTCCATGCGTTAATCAAGTAATCATAGGTAGTTAAGTAAATAAAAAAAAATATGCCTTACACCATCTTGGAAAATAACTGATACTCTTCATACTGCTTAACTGATTTTTACCAAATGTAGCCAATAACCACTGCAATAAAACTGGTATTCGATTTTTACCAAACAACGAAACCACTGCAATAAATAATGACTTTCGAATAACAAAAACCGCATCCAAATCGGTTCATACGCTTAAGAGCTACGATGCATGCTAAGCGTGGCCTTTGGGTCTTGTCACCTCAGGCTCTGTCTACCTCGTAAGGGAGAAAGACGTGATTTATGTATGTACGTATATAATCTCCTTTTTTCAGGTAATTTGATGTCATAATTTTTTTCATTTGTTCCTATCCCTTCTGACCCCACTACGGGGTGAGCTGGGATTTGCCTATATTGTTAAAATTACGAAATTAAACAGCATTACATTATTCAACTAAAACTCATATCGCCGGAACATTTTTATCTATAAAAATCAACTTGCCATGTATGATTTTTTTTATCGACCTTTGAACTTCCATTTCGAGTGTTGCCATACATACTTCCGCATATTTGTCAGCTTGTTTGTATAGTGTTTTCCACCGGCGTTCGTGTCGCCACAGTGTATGTGTATTTTATATGTTTAGTTTTTAATTTTATCTGGGTCCTACTGAAAAACAGCGTTGCGGTTAGCCGCAACATTATGCCGAGTGGGGCCCATTTTACACCATATCGGTACTATTCCTAAGTATATTGTATTTCTTCCTATTATACATATATCTACGTGTATCGAATATGTGTAAACAAATGTTTCTCTCTCTCTCATTTAGTCCCTACTCACCCTGTTTTACGGTACTTACAATCAATAACAACGCGTACAGTTAGCTTATGAAGCTTTCATAAAACTCAAATACTAGGTACTTAAGACATCCAAGTCAAACTTCTCCACTCCTTTATCTAAAGTCAGTTAAAAGTTAAAGAACCTTACAAAATTTGCCGAACAACATCAAAGTGACAAGGTTACAAACAGGAGTGTCATGGATTAGTCGGAGGGAAGTCCATCAAAGGAACTGAAAAGCACAGCCGAAAAAGTGCTGTTAACTGCAAAATGACACTTAAGGTTAAATCCCAAACCGTCATTAGTACAGTTAAGTGTCATTAAACTTCAGGATGTTTTCTACAATATACAATATCTACATATGTACATCATGACTACATAGTATAATACAAAGTCGCTTTCTCTATCCCTATATCCCCATGTATGCTTAAATCTTTAAAATTACGCAACGGATTTTGATGCGGTTTTTTTTAATAGATAGAGTGATTCAAGAGGAAGGTTTTTATGTATAACTCTACGCAGACGAAGTCGCGGGCAGAAGCTAGTGCATAATAAATCACGACTTTCTCCCTTACAGGGTAGGCCGAGCCTAGAGTAACTACACCAACATTTTTGTGTTTTATTACTCTTCCCTAATTGTTAGCACTCTATTTTCGATGAATTTATTTAATCTACAGACACGAACTTTCCATCCGACATTGTACTGGTATTTAACCGGTAACAAAACCGGGTAAAATTCCAGAAAGCACATCACTATTCTAGTGACGGGTTACCTTTGACGTAGGGACAGCAATAAACATAAACAGCGTTGCCGAGTGTGCTCATAAATATTGTAATAAATTTTTTTCGTCATCCGTCTCATAAAGTCAAATTTTATACTTATACACTCTGTATTACTATTGGAGTCATTTGAGTGGCGTAAAGGTTTTTGAACGCGAATTTTGAGACGGCACGTCCTTTTGCAAGAGACATGAGTTATTGCATTCTAGGTGTCTACTTCAGCTGAGGTAATAAATTCATATTAAATTTCTTAGATACATTTTCCGATTTTAGGGAGCAGCGACCTTAAATTCTTCTTCTTCTCCTTCTTATTTGTGGCGTTTCAAATCGTTATAGCGACGACAACTTCGCCGATGTCAAAGTAACAAAAATATGATTAAAAAATCTTGTGACAAAATGTCGGTATTGTACGGTAATGGTCAAAGACCCCCATACCCCCCTGTCGGGCTTTTAGCCAACGGTCAATGATATCCCTCAGAAACTGCCAGGAAATCATTAGCCGATGCCCAGGGTGCACCGGATCAAGCACTGCTCTTCCCCTCGGACGGATCCAAAAAGGAACCGCAGCTCTTGACCACACGTGGAGGTAACCCGACTCCCACCCCCACCTTAAATTGAATGAACTCGCATTCTTTCTAGTATTAAGAAATGCGAGGGTATTGTGTATGTTTGTCCATTTTCATGCTAAAATGGCTTCAACACAGAATACCTTTAACGGCGTTAAACAACATGATAAAGTTCCATGCCGGTTTTAGGAGCAAAGAAAAAACAAAATGTACCATCTCATCCCGCGCAGACAGTAAAAGCTCATGAAGGGAATGGGAAATCTTACATTTACCTACATAAATAGACAAATCACGTCTATATCCCTTACGGGGTAGACAGATTTTAAAGGTAACAAGACCTAAAGGCAACGTTTAGCATGATTGTAGGCGTATAGGTGGAAAAAGGAATCAGAGTAGTGATGATTATGATTCCTAAGAATTTCGCGCATTCCCTCGATGGGCTTTTACCATCAGCGCGGGACGAGAAGCAACTGGTACATTCTATGTTTTTCCTTTGCTCCCAGACCAGCATGGAAGTAATCTTAAGAAATCTTAGCAACCCACACTATTTTGATACCCCTTTCCCCCTAGACACCTACTGTCCTGCTAAACGTGGCCTTAGTTATACCTGAGGCTCTGTGTAATCCGTAAGGGATAAAAACGTGAGTAATTTGTATGTATGTATGTATAAAAATCGACCAAAAGCTAGAGCCGTTATAAATTGTTTGACTCCACCTGACCACGACACCGTGGCATCCCAATGCCTTAGGGCCCTTATAATTTCGTCTCCTCTGTCTCTCTGCCCATCTTACAATCCGTTTGTCGATCCGTCAGTCTGCCCATCTCTCAGTACATAGGGTTCTCAGCATATTTTTCCACTTGGGACGACATCGCGCTGCGAAATCTTGCCCAAGAATGCCCTTCAGTCAGGGATATATATAGATACATAAGTTTATTTTTGTCTGTCCGTCCGTAAGTCTATCAGTATCCTCTCCATCCGTCTGTCCCATGTCTGTGTATCGTTTTGTGAGTCACAGATGGTTCTGGCTGAAAATCAGTGCTGCAGGTGTCTAACGCCTCAGCGTAGCGCGCCAGCGACCGTTTCACTTTTGCGAAGACACACAACTTTGATGATCTGTTATTCATGTCTGAGTTTTTTTCTTGTTTCTTTTCTATAACATTGTGTATATTCTCTTATGTTTGTGTGTTCTTTCTTTCTTTGTTCTCTCCATATGGACATACTCCATATTATTATCACTATCACTATCACTACATAGTATAAAACAAAGTCGCTTTCTCTGTCCCTATATCCCTATGTATGCTTAAATCTTTAAAACTACGCAACGAATTTTGATGCGGTTTTTTTAATAGATAGAGTGATTCAAAAGGAAGGTTTACATGTATAATACATGCATAATATACCGTGCGAAGCCGGGACGGGTCGCTAGTATAAAATGAGATTATGTGGAAATGAGCAGCCAGATTTAACAGTAAATATGTATATTAAAGGAAAACTATAAAAACAGGCCCTGACGTGTGTACGCACGTCAGTCTCTCAATCACAATACAATATTATTGTTGTCATGTCTAAGCAAAACATTCGGTGTTGCTTAGACAACCGTTTAAACTCTAATGTACTTGTAAATAGATTACAGCCAGTATATAATCAGGCGCTATACAGCCTCTAATACGCCCCCTTAATCTATTACATGTTAGAGACATACACACATACAGACAAGTTATGAAACACACAGTGCTTGCCTGTACTCTTGACATTATTTTACAAATAAAACAAAACATACAAAACCTAAACCTAACAAATGAATAACCGCATAACCATCAAGAAAAATAAATTAATCTAATACCTACACAAAACAATTCAAACATAAAACAATTATAACAACAACTATACGTCCGCCCCCTTATTAGAATAATTTATCAAAGAAAACTGTCCTAAAAACTCTTTCAGTTTCGGGCTGTGCACGGACTTAGTTAGAATGTCAGCTATCATTTTATCGGTTGCCATGTACCTGATCTCTACTTGATTTTTCAGAACACATTCCCGTATAAAATGATACTTTATGTCAATATGCTTTGTTCTGTTATGCATCATTTTGTTAGTTGCAATTTTGTGCGCAGACTGGTTGTCGTTGTAGATTACAACCGCCTTTTTACTATCCACAGTTAAAAGAAGACTGTCCAGTAAACTACGCAGGTAAAGCGCTTCCTTTGAAGCCTGACTAAGTCCTACGTATTCTGCTTCTGTGGAGGACAAGGATACAGTAGCCTGCTTCCTACTCTCCCATGTCACGACATTCTTACCTAATTTAAAAATTAGACCAGTGAAAGATTTTCTATCTAGCGCTCCACCCCAATCTGCGTCTACATAGCCTCGTAAGTCTAGATCCCCCGACTTCTTAAAGGTAAGACAGAGGTTAGACGTACCCTTCAAATACCTAAGGACTCGCTTTGCGCATTTAAAGTGTGTTTCATCGTAACACGAATTGAACTGCGAAAGTGCACTTACTGCATGCGCTATGTCCGGCCGCGTATTACAGGCTAAATAGTTAAGACATCCTATCAAACTTTGATATGGCAGATTACAGTGCGAATCAGCTGACTTTTCCAGCTTGATTCCCACCTCCATTGGAGTACTAACCGGTTTCGCATCAGTCATGTTAAAGTCGTTCAATATATTTAAGATGAACTGCTCCTGATCAAGATGAATAACATCTTTATCCCGCCTCAGTCGCATTCCTAAAACATGTCTAGCCGCGCCTAGATCTTTCACTTTGAACTTTTCAAGCAAACCAGTTTTTAATTTTTGCTTTTCGCGTTCACAATTCCCAAATACGAAAATGTCATCAACATAAATTACTACCACTAGCCTCTTGTTATTTTTAAGATGCTTCTGGTACAAACACGGTTCTTGTTTTGACTGAATAAAACCTAACGCTAACATCTCTTTGTCTAATTCGTTGAACCAAGCATTCGATGCTTGTTTCAACCCATACAATGATCGCTGAAGCTTGCATGCTTTGGTTTCTTGACCTTTGGCTACTGCTCCTTTAGGCTGAAGCATGTAAATGTCTTCTTTAATCTTTCCGTATAAGAAAGCAGTAGTAACGTCCCATTGGTCAATAAACCAATCGTATTCAACCGCTAGTGAAAATAACATTCGCAATGTAGAGCTTCTAACTACAGGAGAATAAGTTTCACCATAGTCTATGCCACGTACCTGCGTAAAACCTTTGGCTACCAATCTAGCTTTGTACTTGGTTACCTTGCCATCGCTGTCTCTCTTGACTTTGAATACCCATTTGCATTGTATTGGCTTCTTATCAACTGGACGGTCGACTAACTTCCAGGTTTGATTCTCCTTCAGTGATTGTAGCTCGTCGTCCATCGCCTTCTGCCACAAATCACTATCAGGCCTCGCCAACGCTTCTTCAACAGTCAATGGATCGTCATCTATCACGCTTTCCATGGCGTACATGACGTTACAGCCATAACGATCGACTGGCTTACGCTCCCTTTGAGGATACCTCTTTTCAATAGGTTGAGGTAACGTTACTTCCTCTTCAGCAACTTCCTCTTCAAGTACTCTCTGCTCTGGTGCAATCGGTACACTCTCCTGATCGACAACGTCACTTGACGAACTATTGTCATGCGCCTCCGAAGTTCCAGCTCCACTGTTGCTGTCATTGCGTACACTAGACTGAACAATCGACTCTGAATCCAGGCTTAAGCGTACGACAGAATCGTCACTTTTCACATCTTGAAGAAAAACATTTTCTAAAAATTGTACATTTCTCGCTGTAGTGATTTGCCTCGTCTTCGGATTCATTAAACGATATCCTTTCTGATTATCTGGATATCCAATAAATATCGTCGGTTCCGTTTTCATGTCTAGTTTGCGTCGCTTCTGTTTTGGTTTTAAACTAAAAGCCAAACAACCAAAGATTTTCAGATGACTCACATCTACATCTTTTCCAGTCCAAAGCTTCTCAGGTACAGCATCGCTCAAAGCTTTCGTTGGACTTCTGTTCTTCAAGTATACAACTGTATTTACAGCCTCTGCCCAATACTTTTTGCTCAATTTTGCTTCCGATAACAATGTCCTCGCCTTCTCAATAATGGTACGGTTCGCCCTTTCCGCAACAGAATTTTGCTCTGGTGTATAGGGCACGGTCTTCTGGTGTTTAATTCCTGCAGACTTCAAAAATTTATTAAATGGACCATTACAATACTCTGTTCCACAGTCAGATCTAAGGCATTTTATTGGCTTACTCGTCTCTTTCTCAACTTCCGCCTTGTATTCACGGAACTTATCGAAAGTTTGACTTTTATTTTTCAAAAAATAAACATGCGTCTTCCGAGTATAATCGTCAATAAATAGTAGGACATACCTCGAACCTCCGTACGATGGTTCTTCCATCGGTCCACAAAGATCAGAGTGCACGAGCTGTAAAATCTCGTTCGCTCTCGTACCTTTGTTTTTGAAGGGAATCTTGCATGTCTTTCCTTCAATACACGCAATACATGGTTCAGTCAAATCACAACTTCTAAACTCCATTCCCGTAACAAGGCTTTTTAATTTATTCATGTATTTTTCATTTAAATGCGCCAGTCGTTTATGCCAAATGTTCGAAATATTTTCATTTTGTTTTGACAATGTCAAATTGACGACGTTGTTTTTGTTTTCTTCCAACTCGTAAATTCCGTCAACTTCATGACATCTTGCAATAGGTCGATTCTGTCTTTGAATCGTGCAACCTCCTTTGTCAAAATTAATGCAATAATTCTTCTTGGTCAAATCGCTAACTGAGATTAAGTTCATGGATAAATCAGGAACATGTAAAACATTATTCAAAGATAATTTCTGTTCCTCGCTGACTTTAGGTTCAGCGTTCCCTCGTCCTTGTACGCGTAGCTTTTCACCATTCGCTACCGAAATTTTCATGTTGCCGTTCTCGGGTTTATAAGACAACAACCTGCTCTTATCATGAGTCATGTGATTTGAACATCCACTGTCGAGATACCACTTGTCTTTGTTTATCGCCTCCTTTGCATTCAGGCAGACATTCGCGGTTCTCTTCCGCTCTTCGCATTCGGACGCCTTGTGTCCCTGCTTATGGCATTTATAGCACTTGTAAACAAACTTCTGCTTACGATCATCGGGTTTAGTGCGAGATCTGGCATCGTTCTGTGTTCTTCTTGTGACTAGGGCTTGTTCGTGGTTTATGTTCATCTTGCTCTGTCTACTTCCTTCTTGCAGCAATTTCGTTTTGATTTGCTCCAACGTGATCTCGGTACCGCTGTTGTCTACAGCCATGATGAGGGGGCTGTACTCAGGGGTCAGGCCACCGAGCAAAATCGATATGATCCAGTCCTCTTGAATCGGTGAATCAATATCCGAAAGTTGCTGTGCAAGAAACGTAACTCTTGCAATGTAGCTTTCAATGCAGTCAAAATTTTCTAACCTGCTACTGAACAGCTCTCGTTGTATGCAGATTCGTCTTCCCCAACCCTTGTCCTCGTAAGCTCTCTGCAGATTACTCCAGACATCTTTGGCAGATTTGGCATTGTAGACGTGAGTAAAGCACTCCGGTTCCAATAACAAACAAATCGTTGTTCGTGCTTTCCTGTCAACATCTTCGTCTACCACATCCTTTGAGATTACTTCCCACCAGTTTTTATTTTCTAAGTAATTTCTCACCAAGAATTTCCAGTTCGGGTAATCAGACGAACCCTTCAATTTTCTTATTCCGCTCATGCCAGTCGAACAGCTGTTTTCATCTGACATCATGTCACGGAGAAAATTTTCACAAGCTTCAAACCACTTTTATTCACTTTAATAACCTTTCACGTTATTTCTGGACTGCTGAGGTCCTGGGCCCATAACCAAATGAGATTATGTGGAAATGAGCAGCCAGATTTAACAGTAAATATGTATATTAAAGGAAAACTATAAAAACAGGCCCTGACGTGTGTACGCACGTCAGTCTCTCAATCACAATACAATATTATTGTTGTCATGTCTAAGCAAAACATTCGGTGTTGCTTAGACAACCGTTTAAACTCTAATGTACTTGTAAATAGATTACAGCCAGTATATAATCAGGCGCTATACAGCCTCTAATAGTATATCTATAAGAAAACAATTACCACAGCCGTGGTTTATTCCGCGCTCATAAAATATATATATGCGACGAACACTGCCATAAGCTATAACGTTGTGACGTGATACGATGATATACACGTGCCGCTATATCCGTGCTGCATGAATATTTAGCGGCATCTTGGCTTTTTTTGATATACAAATTTTTTACTCTTTTCGCTATATATTTGAGACGATCCGTCCAAAATTCCACCGATAGACTTCCAAATTGATAACGATGAAAACTGCTGTATCTCAAAGTTACATCTTCGCAATTAATTACAAATTACTATCCACAGTTGAGTAACTTTACTATCATAATTACACATAAACGGATAACTCACGTATAAAAAGTCGAGTGATGCTCGACATGTGTGTGTTCGTGTCGCTGCCGCCGGGGCGAGCGCTCTTGGAAAAAGGACTACGAAATAGTCCGACACATGTCGAGCATCACTCGACTTTTTATACGTGAGTTATCCGTTTATGTGTAATTATGATTGAGTCTCACGGTAGTTTCATGTTGAAACTTTACTATCTCTAAACGATACTGAAAATTAGGAGATCGCGAGAGAAGATCCTCGTCATTCCGTGACGCGTGTACCCCTACACCACCCATAGCAGGTGGGTAAGCCTTCGAATTTATCTATCTGTTACTAGCTGTCACGTGACCGTGTTACTATGCGTTTTTTTTTGTCGCAAAGCGTCATCTGTTTGAATTATGTGTTTGTACGACGCAATTACAAACTATTATCTCCGCGGTACGTGTATAGTGAGTCAAGTTATGCTGCTTTCATGCTGGTCTGGGAGTAAAGAAAAAACATAGAATGTTCTAGTTGCTTCTCTTCCCGCGCAGGAGTAAAAGCCCATCGAGGGAATGGGCATAGGGGTCATGTTATAGGTAGCTAGCAACCCATCACTATTTTGATTCCCCTTTCCACCTATACGCCTACAATCATGCTAAACGTGGCCTTTAGGTTTACCTTAGGCTATGTCTATCCCGTAAGGGATAAAAACGTGATTTATGTATGTTTTCTAATTTTTTATTATTATAAGCCTGGATAGGTGTTCCAGGGCTCTCCCCTAAATTCGTCACTGCAAAATAGATCATAAAATAATATGTCAAAGAAGTTGCGAAAATATATTTTTTTAATATTTTCTGTCTCAATTTTCAAACGAATTTCATTACAGTTAAAGTCATAGGCGTATTAGAACATTCATTATTTTTTATCGTGGTATTTTCCCAGCTGTGGGAAGTCTAAAGGCTGCATTTTAATAATTAATCGTGGCACTGCCGTGGTATTAATAAGGCCCAATTATGCAAACTTGCGGCGTGGGCCAATTAAGCCCTTTTTCCATCGGCCTCATAAATTTCCCATTGACAGCCGATTACGTGGTTAGAGGTGATTCCAATTTAGGGTTCCGTGGGCCGAACATAAAGTGGGAAATGAAATAAATTTATTATCATAGAAAATTGCGAAATCGGCTGGAACTTATCAGAAAAATTGATGAATATAATTTCGTGGGAATAGCAAAACTAGGTGAATATTTACAGAGCTATTTACCCACGTACATACAAACGTATATCACGTCTTTATCCCTTACGGTGTAGACGGAGCCTAAAGTAACAAGACCTAGAGGCCACGTTTACCAAGATTGTGGGCGTATAGGTGGAAAATGGAATCAAAATAGTAATGGGTTGCTAGCCGCATCGGCTATAACATGATTTTTTTGATCTCCGCCCATTCAGTAGTATTAATTAGTTCAGTTGTTAATTTGCGATTTTGCAGATGTCCGTGAAAATAACTTCGTAACGATAGTTTGCTACTCAGGTTGACAGGCTAGCAGATTTGGTAATACAATACAATACAATACAATACAATACAATACAATACAATACAATACAATAACTCTTTATTGAACACCACATATAACAACCAAAACAGAAAAAAGGTATACAGAATGGCAATGGCAATGTCTCTGCTTGTGTTTCATTAATATTGAGCCTCTACAGATTTTGTATTATCCAATGAGGAGCTAGGAAAGAGCATTTTACGGTATAGGTATTGAATTAGAAGACGTTAAAACTAAATACAGAATTGGAGTACATATTATCCAAACAAATAATAACAAATAGCTATTATTCACGATAGTTAACATTGTAAATAATTTTTAGTTGGAGATTGGAGATACCAAAGATTTTTTTCTTTCTAGCAGTTACTTTAACATTTGTTTTCCTTAATTTATTATTCCTCCTAAAAAAATTCCTCACGCCGGCTCTGCCGGGTATTTGGCTGCGGTGTGGACTACTCCGTTCTAACTCACCGAGAGACTTAATCGTTTGTATACGTCATTTTTATTCAATACTAGCTTCTGCCCGCGACTTCGTCTGCGTAGCATTATACATAAAAACCTTCCTCTTGAATCACTCTATCTATTAAAAAAAATCGCATCAAAATCCGTTGGGTACTTTTGAAAATATAAGCATACATAGGGACATAGGGACAGAGAAAGCGACTTTGTTTTATACTATGTAGTGATAGTGATAGTGAAGTGATAGTGATAGTGATAACGGAACCCATAGCGAGACACAACAACTCGCAACCTTCATTCTCACCTCGGCAATATTTCACAGGATTAACGAATAAAAATAATATTCGGATAAAGAAAGTAATTAATCATAATAAAGTGGAGGGCGTTTTTTTAAGTCAGATGGGTTTGAAATGGGAGTTAGCTTAATTGTTTACTGCAAATTACCAGTTCTCAGAATGTGGTAATGAATTTCCTTTAAGTAGTTGTTCAGAATTTAGTAAAATTGAGTTCGACGTGGCTTATACTCGTCTAGCTCGTTCGACCAGCCCTTAGAAACTTAACAATTTTATTTTTGTACGTCCATGCTGGTCTGGGAGCAAAAAAAAACATAGCATGTATAAGTTTGTTTCATTTAAAATTACGAAAAGTACTTAAAACCAACATCTATTGTTGAATTGTTATCTTCAAGTGGGGTTGTAAAACAATTATGCAGGTAGTCGCAAAGTATACCGTGACCAAACAGGTACCTACCGATACACCTGCATAATTGTTTTACAACCCTACTTGAAGATAACAATTAAACAATAGATGTTGGTCTTAAGTACTTTTCGTCATTTTAAATGAAACAAACTATACCAGTTCTCTTCCCGCGCAGATGGTAAAAGCCCATCACTATTTTGATTCCCCTTTCCACCTATACGCCCATAGTCTTGCTAAACGTGGCCTGTAGGTCCTGTTACCTTAGGTTCTGTCTACCCCGTAAGGAATAAAGATGTGAATTGTGTGTGTGTATAAAATGTACATAATCACAAGGCATAATTCATAATTACTGGATAACTTCGTTTTTGAAGATAGATTGAATGGAAAATTAACGTTAGAAAAGGATTATTCTGCTCATAAGACTCATAACATTCTCTTTGGATATATTGTGTATCTGTTTAAGTCCTACACACTGTATTGAACAAAAGCTATGCTTTGCTTAACAATAACTCCATTGACTCCGAAATTCTTAGCAACAGAGTTAAATACGGCCAGGTAAAATAAGGCCAAGTCTAATAACATAGGGCAAGCACCCAACCGGAGACGCCAACGCCATTATTTAAGTGTGTGCTTGTGCATGAAGCTGAAGCAAGTGTATACCTACTTTACATACATATTATCACGTCTTTATCCCTTACGGGGTAGACAGAACTTAAGGTAAAAAAACTTAAGGCCATGCGACTTACGCTAAAAGACCGTCGTGTGATTCGATTCAAATCTAAGGCGGTGTCGTGAACACCATAGTTTTGATACTTTTTTTATAGTTTTCTAATCGTTTTGTTTTTGAAGTCTTGTCACTTTTTATGTGTTAGTTGCTACATATCAGTAAAGAAGCAGTTCAGTGTCCTGGTGTTGTTTCTTGACATCGATTATCCTTCATTTTGACGACCGGATAGCCTAGTGGTCAGTGACCCTGATTATGAAGCTAGAGGTCCTGGGTTCGAATCCCGGTAAGGGCAGACAGTTGTATGATGAATACGAATGTTTGGGCCCGAGTCATGGATGTTGTATGTATTTAAGTATGTATTTATCTACATTATACATATAAGTATGTTTGTAAGTACAAGCTTTGCTTTGTTTGGGGCTGGGTCAATTGGTGTAATTTATTTATTTATGTCTATTTTATTTTCTTCACATTATCATGTAGTCCTCATATCGTACGCTTCAGGCGGCGTTCATCAAAGTGCATGCCGCCTCCGCTAGGCTTCATGCTCTAAGCACCAGGCTTAACCGCGAGTACCGCAGGCAACAGCATTAATAAGGCCCAGGCCTTTTAAATGAAAATTAATATTCTTCGGGCGTTTCATTTTAACGGTGGCAGATTTGTAAGATTTTCTTACTTCTACACTAATTGTATTTAGCTATTCCGTCCCCAATATCCGAAGTCGTAGGGTCTCATTTCCCCTGCCCCGCTTGTCTATTACAGGCAGGTAATTTATTTTGGCATGATTTAGTGGTCAGAACGTGAGAAATATTAATAAGTGAGGAAAGAATACGCCATGTTTGCAACACAAAGGGCTTGACGAGAAATTACTAAGCGGTCCGATACAGTAATTGCCGTAATTCTATAGACGTGTTGGAGTTTGCACACTTGCACGTGACTATTGTCGACCCGGGTCGTAAGTAGCAATTTACCGCCCGCTAGCGGAAATCTCCGTGTCCTGGCCTGAGGAAGAAGTAAAATTGAGTACACACCTCGGAATGGGAAATGGGTAACAGGGACCCTCGATATTCCCTCGATGGGCTTTTACCATCTGTTAATTCTACGTTTTTGCTCTGCTCCTTGTCTGTGGTTTATTAATGATTACCATGAACTTTGCCGTTTTTTTATTAATTAAAACCGACAAACGGGCGTGCGGTCCACCTGATGTTAAGTGATCACCGCCGCTCATAGACACCTTCAGTACCATTAGGACTGCTGGTGCGTTGCCGGCAGATTATTAAATATTGTACCAACAGTTATCTCAATGCAAGACCCACGTCACGTACCTTGAAAGCATTTCACAAAGTCTAAACGCCATTTTCCTTCAACAAAACTACCCTACCCTTACACATTTATTATATATTTCCCCTAAAACAGAGACGGCTCATTTGAACTCGACAAAGGCACAGAGGAATAAAAAAAGGGAACTAGAGCTGTGTTTTGACATCCCTTAAAAATGGCCCAATACATCAGCGCGCGAAGCTCGGAACATTGGAGGCGGCTTTTTTTATGTTAAGAGAGGCCAGACAAACGAACTAGTGGGTCACCTGATGGTAAATGATCACCACTGTCCATAGACACCCGCAGCGCTTTACGCGATGCCAGTGCGTTGTCGGCGCTGCAGAAAATTGTACTCTAGCCTCTTAAAGGCACCCAGGTCGTAACTCGATGGGAAGATCTCAGCGGGAAGCTCGTTCCAGATTTTGCAAGTTCGTGGCAAAAAAGACCGATTAAACCGCACCGTCGAAGACTGCCATTCATCAACATGATGTCGATGGAATGAGCGCTTACGACGGGTGGATTTGTAATGGAACCCCGCAGCTGGAATGAGGTCAAAGAGTTCCTCAGAGCATTGCCCGTTGTGGTGGCTTCCGATGGAAATACTTTTTTTTACAGATAAGAGGGGGCAAACGAGCAGACGGGTGACCTGATGGAAAGTAATCACCATCGCCCAGGGATACCTGCAAGACTCCCAGGTGCGTTGCCGGCCCTTTCAAGAACAGGAAGGCTCGCTTTTTAAAGATCCCTAAATTGTACTTTGTTTAAGCCTTGTCCCCCACTGCTGGGGGAAGACCTTTACCCACCACTCGTAAGTTTTGTCGCTCTACATAGTGCAAGAAATACTGCAAAAAGTATAATTCAGATTGTATTGCCATTGATATAGAATGTACTACGGTGGTATGGTTCAGTCCCATCTACCCCCAAAGGCAGTGCCAAGGGTATGGTGGGTCTTAACCCGGAAAATACATAGGAATGGACTTTACATATACGTCCTGTTACAAAATACATACAAGAATAGGAACAAGAATAATGGCAACCAAAAGAATAGTCACGTGAAAAAGAAAGATCCCGCAGAAGGTGCCAGGAACTTCCACAGCCAGCGAAAGGAACCTGTTGAGCGCACTGTGACAACTTAATCTCTCCTCTGAAGACATGCGAGATGCACCCGGGTAACATTTACTTCCGGACGTTTACTTTGAAAGCCCATCGAGGGAATGGGCATAGAAATCATGTTACCTATAGGCGATGTGGCTAGCAACCCATCACTATTTTGATTCCCTTTTCCACCTATACGCCCACAATCATGCTAAACGTGGCATTTAGGTCTTGTTATCTTATGCTCTGTCTACCCCGTAAGGGATAAGGACGTGATTTATGTGTGTGTGTGTGTGTGTGTGTGTGTTTACTTTGACGACCGGATAGCCTAGTGGTTAGTGAACCTGACTATAAAGCTAAGGTCCTGGGTTTGAATCCCGGTAGAGGCAGACAGTTGTATGATGAATACGAATGCTTGTGCCCGAGTCATGGATGTTGTATATTTATCTACATCACATAAGTATGTTTATCCGTTGCCTGGTACCCATAGCACAGCTTTGCTTAGTTTGGGGCTGGGTCAATTGGTGTAATTTGTCCCAAGATATTTATTTACTTTATGCCACGTCTACGTATCCCTCTTCAATGTTTAATGAAAAATTGTCGTCTTTCCATCGCTAACACGTTTTTATTTTCTACATCCTGCAAGGCAGCTCCATGCATAATTCAAAATTGTGTCCTGTATGTCATTGTGCTAGATACAGCTGCTTGAATAAGGGAGCACGTTTTTTGTGGAGCCAATGGTCCCAGGGAATCGACAGCTTAAGAAATTGCTGTTAAAAAGGGAGGCAAGGAAAAAGAAAAGCGTGGAAATAGAAAAAGTTATGTAGGATATAGACTACACGCCCATGGAAAAAAATGTGAAATGAACCAGCGTGAAAGCTTAGAAGGCTGTTACTATATTATAAAAATGAGCGCTATGCCGTCATTTCTGAGCGGTACATTTTTGGAATTTCTAAGGTATAAGTGAGGACGACTAATTATTAATTTGCAGCGTTTTTATAGCTTATAGATGATTAAAAATGAATGTCGAAAAACCTAGTGCCGCTTTAAAGTGGTGGTGCCGGAAGTTATGCAATTTTTTTTTTTTAGTGCATGAGAAAAATTCTGTACCGCTCAGAAATGACGGCATAGCGCTCAGAGTTATTTGATGATACAGTAACAGCCTTCTAAGCTTCATTCACGCTGGTTCATTTCACATGTTTTTTTTTCCGTGGGCTTGTAGTCTAATAGACAGACGAACGGCTGCTTAGTTCACCTACTATGGCCGTATATTTAGCGCTAAAAGCCGATTAAGTGAGACTCGAACTCGTTTCGAGGGGGTTCCGTAGAGAATTACATTACCCGGGCATGAAGATTGCACTTCGGTTTTTACAATGAGGAAATTGGCGGCACGTAAGTTAGAGGGGGGGGGGGGGGGGGCTCTACGAAGCCGGAATTATCCGAGAAGACCGACGTGCAATGTTTATGGCCGAGTACTTTAGGTATATCATTGGAAATGGAAATCAGTGATTCTCGAACTTTTTGTTTACTTGTGAGATATTTGTTGTAAAGTATTTCTTACAGAATCTTGTGAAATTTATACGTATATACATACACAGATCACGTCTGTATCCCTGAGGTAGACAGAGCCTATGGTAACAAGACCTAAAGGGCACGTTTAGCACTATTACGGGCGTATAGGTGGAAAGGGGAATCAAAATAGTTGTTGCTACCCGCATTGCCTATAACATGCTTCCTAAGATTTTTGTTCGTTCCCTCGATGGGCTTTTACCATCCGCGCGGGAAGGGAAGCAACTGGTACAGTCTATTTTTTCTTTGCCCACAGACCAGTATAGATGGAATTAATTAATGGTTGAAGGCATAAGCGGGCTTTCACAAGAACAAAGTAAATTAATATGGGGATACCGACATTTCATGAGTTAACCCTAACGCTGTAACTCAGTCGAAAATGATGCTGGAAAGCATAAACCGCAGAAGAACTAGGTATCTCCTGAATCTAGCTAAGAGTAGCTTAAGAACTATAACTGGCATCATCACCGTCCATGAAACGCTAAATAGGCACTTAAGCATAATAGGTACTTTTCTGCTGGAAAGGAGGAGACAAGCAAACATGTCCTCACCGAGTGCGTCATGTACGCGGCAGCGCGGCGCGAAGCATTCGGGAGCGACGAACTGGAGGAGGACGAGCTAAGGGATGTCGAACTAAAAGATGTTCGGCAGGAGAATAAGATTCGAGGAGAGTTGCTGTGTGGGAGCGCTGCTGGGACAGTAGCTGGCGGTTCCAACCAAGGGGATTCGGGTTGCATGATCGCCACAGAGGATCGACAGCCCGCCTGACCCAGCTAGGCGTCCCCACCCAATATCAACGCTGTAACTTTTTTTTTCTCATATATTATCTGCGATCAGTCGTTCTGGCTATAAGCAGATGTGTCGGTTGGTAGTTCAAGGCGTGGGGAGCGCGTCTCCATTGACACTCGCTCCTTAATAAGTCAGCTTTTCCGCCGGCAGTGCATAGCAGTTAGCTTTAGTTAGGGCATGCTACTGTGTTCCAAGATATCTCGTCGTTTGAGTCGTTTTACGTTTTACGCTGTATCTGACGTTTTTTACGATACGAACATAAAATATAATAACTTACCCCGTCCTGTTTAAAACGCAGATTGAGAGCTTATCCCCACAAAAACATAGCGGCCACACACATATTTTTTGAACAAATTGTTGCTACATCAACGACTTAATTCCCCCCAAATGTGTACAAAATTACAGCGAAGACGGTTTGCACCCTTTTTTGCGGGGCCGTGGCGAAGTATAATAAGTCTATTTAGGGTAATTTCTGTGAGTGTTGCCGTGGTAAAAAAAACGGGAAATCTGTGTGTCGCATGCTGCTGCGGCAGAGACAAATTATGCACCTTCTGTTACATTTAAAATGATGCTACTTCACAGTATGAAAAATCATTGTGCGTTGGATAATTTTGTATTAACGGATAAAATAAAAAAGTAAAATCTGTAAGCTAGTACTAGTAAACACACACACACACACACAAATAAATCACATTATCCCTTACGGTGTAGACAGAGCCTAAGGTAACAAGACCTAAAAGCCACAACTAGTAATACAAATAACAAATAGGAGACGTTTTGGAAAAGGGCAGGGCAGGAGTACCCGAAACCGACGAGCATGTATGAAGAGATTGATGAATGTGGATGAAGCTGAAGAGGTATGTCAAAATCGTAGCAATAGGAACAAAGTAATCTCTGGCTACCCCTATGTAGTACTAGTACCTTTGAAAATTCCAAATTAATCCGCCGAAGATCAAACCCAAACCTCAATCATCGCAATCAGATTCTCTCGTCACAAGGTACCTATTAAGTTACCAATATGGATTTTTTATTGTTTAAAAACTATTAATTATATTATATTATAGCCTTATTTATTCCGAATTCACTCCAATTTCATTTTTTTTTTGTGGTTGTTATTGTGTTGTTTTTTTTATTATTATTATTATTAAATTGTCGCTTATGGCATAGGCCTCCTCCGTGTATTAGAGGGTTTGGGCTATAGTTCCCACGCGCGCCCAGTGCGGATTGGGAACTTAACACACACCATTGAATTTCTTCGCAGATGTGTGCAAGGTTTCCTCACGATGTTTTCCTTCACCGAAAAGCTCATGGTAAATTTCAAATGTAATTTTCGCACATAAATTCCGAAAAACTCAGAAGTGCGCGACCGGGATTTGAACCCACGACGCTCTGCTTGAGAGGTCACAGGTCAAACCACTAGTCTACCACGGCTTTAAAAAAAAAATGATACAGCTGTTAGAAAAAAAACTATTAATAGCATTAACTAAAAAATTTGCTTCATGATGAAATTTACTTAAACTGTCAAATTACATACAATATCATTTTTAATTTTTATATTTGTGCTCCATTCAAACAAAAATAACAGTCACCATGAAATCTGAATCTACCAAAAACTTTTGACACACATCGAAGAATCGACACGTATTTGTTTACAGTTGTGTACATACTGCGCTATAATCACTCCCCCTGTTTCATCAAACTTACGAAACTAAAACTATTAGTTTTTGGGTTAGACCCTTTCTCCACCGCGCCTTGTTACGTATGCGAGGAGAGTTGGAACTTTTGTTTTTTTATTCGATCTCCAGAATCAGTTTGATGCGAAAAAGGTTGTGTTGGGATTTTTACAAAAACGTTAGTGCCAGTTTTTGTGGGAGCACGCCCGCGTCAGATTGCGCGTCTGTTGTTTTTAGTGTTTTATCTAATATTTTTGGGAATGGACTTTAACAAAAGTAAAATGGCGGGCGACTGAAATTTTGCGCATATACACGATAATTCGTAGTCGGTGATCAGGTACCAATTTTTACATACATACATACATATAATCACGTCTTTATCCCTTATAGGGGTAGACAGAGCCAAAGGTGACAAAACCCCACGTGTCCCACGTTTAGCATGATTAAGGGCGTATAGCTGGAAAGGGAAATCGAGATAGTGATGGCTTGCCAGCCGCATCGCCTATAACATGATTCCTAAGAATCGCTCATTCCCTCGATAGGCTTTTACCATCTGCACGGGAAGCGAAGCAACTGGTACATTCTATGTTTTTTCTTTGCTCCCAGACCAGTATGGAAGAAATACTGATATTTTTTGTTTTTGGGAACACGGCGATTTGTATAGAAACATCTTATGCTACAATGCCTGTGTTTTTGATGGAGTTGACATCAGTTAATCAAAATTAACGTTACCTAGTAACGATAAAAATGATTAACGATACCTCTGACTTAACGTTAGCTCAATGCGCAGCTGATAACATTACCTTTTTATGTAAAAGTAGTATTAGTAACGGTACATGGGTTAACGTTAATTACAATTTAACGTTAAATCTGTCTCAAAGTGGTAACGATACCAACTTTTTAACGATATTTCAAGCACTTGCACAGGGTCGGCTAGCCGCGAGCGCGTTGCCCCACCCGAGTATAAAATGTGCAAACGTTTTATATAATAATAATAATAATAGTAAGTAGTAGTTTTGCTCGCGAGCAGTTCGCCGCTCGGGGCGAGCATGCCTCAAGCTGAGACGCTCAAATGTGTATGCACCTTTATACAGCGTTATGAATATTTGCCTTAATTATTAAGTTTATGTTGTGTGCGTCACAGGTCGTCATGTTCTGAGTTAGGCAAGTTTATTTGTATCTTCATTTGCTATGTACGACTTTACGAATAAATGAAATGAATAATTTCAACTTTACTCCTGTACGCGTTTCTGAGAAAAACGGTTTTGACAGATAAACAGACAGACAACAAGGGGATCCTAAAAAGGTTCAATTATTTCTTTCGAGGTAGGGAACCCTAAAAATAAATTGTCTTGTTCCAACAATTACGACTAAACAGTAAGTACGATCACTGTTTTTTTTTTAATATATTAAAGCCGACCAAAGAGCTTGCACAGACACCTGGCAATACCACTAGGACTGCTGCTGCGTTACCGGCCTGAACTGCTTTTTTTGTTTGCTCTGTTTTTCATTTAAAGTTCTGTATTACGAAATGCTTGATTTATTATCAAAATAAGGATATCCATTACGCTTAAGGAAAAAAAGTAAAAAGCTTCCCATCTCGCAAAAGCACACACGTTCTCTTTCCATCGCTAAATCACGCCATTCCTCATTTTCAGGAAAAATAAAAAAATACCGTCAAGCGTGAGTCGGACTGCGCACCTTGGTTCCTTAGAAATTAAAATTAATATTAACACAATTATTGCACTTTTTAACTGTTTTGTAGTAACGCAAGCGAAAATAACGTCAGTTTTTATAAAAACCATACGGTGTTTCTTCCATGCTGGTCTCGGAGTAAAGAAAAAACATAAAATGCTACTACTATGCTATGATACTTTAATTAATAGTATTAAGTTGACTGTTAAATAATAATGTAATTACTTATGTCAATTAAGGTTTAATATAGGTAGGTACTTATTTGAATATTGCATGCCAATACCTGGCGAGTTGTGATGTGCACCAATGTTTAGTTTTACTTCTTTATACTTACTTACTCACTTCCGTGCAATAAATGATTTGATTTGTACCAGTTGCTTCTCCCGCGCAGCTGGAAAAGCCCATCGAGAGAATGGGCATAGGAATCATGTTATAGGCGATGCGGCTAGCAATCCATCACTATCTTAATTCCCCCACCTATTCGCCCACAATCATGCTAAACGTGGCCTTTAGGTCTTGTTACCTTAGGCTCTGTCTACCCCGTAAGGAATAAAGACGTGGTTTATGTATGTTTTTTAAATGTCGACAATTCTGTTTACATTACAAATTCGACAAAAGGCTGCATTTCGAATTGTCACATGTCCTGCTGGATTATTCCGGATAATTTTAGAGTGACCTTGTGTAAGGGTTTCTTTTGTCTTTTTGGCCTAAGGAACCCTAAAAAAGGAAATTATAATTTCAAACCCCGTTATTTAAGTCGGTTGTCTGAAACTCCGGGTATTTATATCCGGCCATTTTTCACTTTCAACCGAGCGATCAGTCATCCGGGCCAACCATTTTAAAACACCTATTTTTTGCTCCGATTTTTTACCCCTTATTATTTGGGACGTTGTAAAATCCTATTTTTTGCAGTTACGCCACTATGTTTGAATTTTTATAGGGATTGTTAATAATGGAAATTTGATTAAGTGCGAGAGAGAGAGAGAGATAGAGAGAGAAAGATTTATTTACACACATTCGATACACGTATATATAAAACTTTAAGAATAGAACCGATATTTTGTAAAATGGGCCCCACTCAGCATAATATTGCGGCAAGCGGTAGTGGGCTACATTTTTGGGAGTTTTAACAAACATACATACACACATAAATCACGTCTTTATCCCTTCCTGGGTAGGCAGAGCCCAAGGCAACCAAACCTTAAGGCCACGTTTAGCATGATTAAGGGCGTATAGGTGGAAAGGGATTTTTTATTTTTTATTTAAGTGTATTTGTCAAAAACATGCCACTATTTTATAATATCCCCTAAAAATATATATTATTCTTATTCAGAAGCACGAGCAATATTAATATAACAAAAAATAACCCAAAGTTTTTTTTTCCTTTCTGTTACTATTTTCCATACAAAGTGTATTGTAACCAGTAACCAATTAAAAAAAACTAGCTGTCGCCCGCGACTTTGTATGCAAAGAATTCGTTTATCGCTATACCGCGTATACGCGATTTTCCGGGATTAAAAGTAGCCTATGTGTTATTCCAGAAAAAAATTTAAGTCCCAAATTTTATTCAGTTCTGCTCAGCCGCTCCGGCGCGAAAGAGTAACAAACATCCATACACAGAAACTCTCGCATTTATAATGTACTCGGGAGCAAAGAAAGTTGTATGGAAGGTGACCCCGTTTCTTTGCTCCCCAGTACAGTCAAATATAATAATAATTATGTATGTAGTCAGTTTCAAAAATAAGTACCATACGCTCTTACACCGGCGTAATAAGGTCGTGGGACATATTTTTGAGAAGTTGGACGGAAGGTAGTTTATTGGACAGTAAACGTATATTATCGACAGGGAACGTGCTGGTGTGAGAGAGGATGTATAGAGACTAGGATAGAAAAAAAGTATGCTTAGTTGGTTTGGTCACGTAGAGCGGACGGACGAAAGACTAACTAAACAGATCTATATGGGGAGTGTGAATGGTTACGTTGGGAGGGGAAGAGACGGACGTTCCGAGACCAAATAGGAGACGTTTTGGAAAAAGGTCAGATCAGGAGTACCCGAAACCGACGAGCATGTATGAAGAGATGAGTGTGGATGAAGCGAAAGAAGTATGTCAGGATCGTTGCGTAGCAAGTGGAAGAAAGTAGTCTCCAGTGGCGTAACTATAGGGTGGCAGGGGTGGCAAAATGCCTGGGGCCCCTAGCTCTACGGGGCCCCGAACTGGCTTGGTGTAGAGCACAGAAGGGACGCGGATACACTTCTTTATATTGAGGAAGGAGCCCCGTCTGACGAATTTGCCACGGGCCCCAGACGTTATAGTTACGCCACTGGTAGTCTCTGCCTACCAGTGGCGGACTAACAGGGGGGTGGAAGGGGCGGCCCGCCCCTGGCCCCCGGTCTTTGGGGGGGCCCAAATGCCTCCACGTTCTCCTGATCAAATCCTAAACAAGACTTTAAAAATGTGCTTAGCAGTTAGTATCTACATAATGTCATCAAGATCAAAACACTACAGCCATCTAGAATTTTTACGCAGTACTAATGTTCTTTTAACTTTGCTGAACGCGCCCAATACGCTGTGGGAGGGGATTCCCATCTCTGTGTACGGACAAAACTACATATTTTTTAAGCTGGGGGGCCTCATTTAGTTTTGTCGCCCCGGGCCTCTGACGGGATTAGTCCGCCACTGCTGCCTACCCCTGTGGGAAAGAGGCGTGACGGTATGTATGTAAACGTATATTTTGCTTACTTTTAAACCTCCGCCGCCTGTATAAGTGATCCCGCTCCGAGCTAAGGGGTGTTCTGCGTTTAGCAAATGAGGTCGCGTTAACGGAACTGCATGGTATTACAGGAATGTGCGTGGAACTCCTCCATTTGTCCGCTTTTATAAGCACAGGGGGTATATAGTAAACAGTATGCAGCAACTGTAATTATGTTATTGAATTTCTGCCAAGTTTCTTGCGGCGCATTCTTCTTGGTAATGATGGGCTTTCCGAATGCGCTGGCAGTATCAAAAGACATGTAAAAGATTTAGCCTAGTTACTAGAAAATAAGAGCATGGATGTTTCGCTTTCAGGCTGATGTACCCCCCCTTGCAGTGAAAGTTCTCCTGCAACAAACGCACGTCAGGGCACATACATATACATATACATAAATCACAACTTTATCCCTTACGGGGTAGACATAGCCTAAGGTAACAAGACCTACAGGCCAAGTTTAGCAAGATTGTGAGTTAGGTGGAAAATGGAATCAAAATAGTGATGGGTTGCTAGCCGCATTGCCTATAACAGATTCCTATGATTTTGGGCCATTCCTTCGATGGGCTTTTACCATCTGCGTGGGAAGCGAAGCAACTGGTACATTCTATGTTTTTTTCTTTACTCCCAGACCAGCATGAAAGAGCACCATCAACATAATTGTAATGTACGAGTATTGTTCGAGGGCGGTCTTGCTTTGAGTAAGTCACGTTTAATGTCTACGGACGACGGGATGTGACGGTAGTTTCATGTTGAAAGTCTTTCGAATGGGCTTATTTGGCATTCAGTTCAGTTTAAAATAAGATGACTGCGTGTATTGTGAAAATTTAAATTAAATACAGACATCATCTCGATCATTAGAAAAAAGAAAATTTTAGTGCTTAATTACCGTGCACAATTGTGATAATCATTTATGATTGATAAAGTTTCAACACTTTGTCCATTTCAGACGTACAACGTTAGAAATGTATTGACGATTCAATTTTAACGAAAACAGATATATTATTGTAATTGTACTGTCTGAAAACTGTGTGCTACGATAGGAAAGTACTATTTACGTTCCTTGATGAAGGCACTCTGTCTCCGCTAAAAAGTTTTATCCTTTTATTATTCGTTTTTTGCGAGAATTTTGGCAACGATTTAATAATGTAATTTGTCAGAAAGATCTGCGTATATTTGACACCATCCTAACAGCACTAGCTGGATTCCTATTTATCTCTCGCTTTTTCACTATCACTACATAGTATAAAATAAAGTCACTTTCTCTGTCCCTGTGTCCCTATGTATGCTTATATCTTCAAAACCACACAACGGATTTTGATGCGGTTTTTTTTAATAGATAGAGTGATTCAAGAGGAAGGTTTATATGTATAATACATGCATAATATACCGTGCGAAGCCGGGGCGGGTCGCTAGTTATCTATAAAATAGTGCCTCACTGACTGATTGTCCGTGACATTGCCAAGTTTCTTTTGCAAGGAAGATCAAAGGGATTTTGCGAGAGGGCCCGATTAAGACGGTTTAATGGTTTTTCACACCTCGCATTCAGAAAAGTAAACTTTACTCCCTGTCGAGAGGGATCAAAGTGCAACTTTTCTGTTCAAGGCTTTTAAGTGTTTTTTTCAATTGCAATTTTTTGAAGTTTATAATTGTAAAACCACGCCGTTTTCTATGCTGGTAGCTCTTTAATTATATTTGAAATTTGGAATTATTTTTACAAGTTTTTTAGTGTCTGGTGGGAAAAAGTTGTAAGAGCCACTCGGAAGCAAAATTATTTTCATCTTGGGCGTTAACACTTGAATCCTCATTACGCTTTGGATTCTACTTTAAAATCCCTCGCTGCGCTCAGGATTCTATTGTAAGGTCCTTCGCTACATTCTGGATTCAATGTAGCGCCCTCGCCGTAAATACATCGTTTTGCTCCCTTGTGACACAAATAACCAAGTTTTTTATGAAAGTCCTTGGTGTACCTTCATAGCCATAATGACGCAAGATGTTTAGCCTACTTACTTCCATGCTGATCTGGGAGCAAAGGAAAAACATGGAATGTACCAGTTGCTTCTCGTCCCGCGGGGGGGAATGGGCGAAATTATGTTATAGGCGATGCGGTTAGCAACCCATCACTATTTTGATTCCTTTTTCCACCTATACGCGTACAATCATGCTAAACGTGGCCTTTAGGTCTCTTTGACTTCTAGATAAGTGTTGCCAGATTATGGAATTGTTCCCGTTTAGCGGATATCCACGATTTGCGAAATTCCCCCAATTTCGAATTTACCCCAATGCACCTTAATGGAATGAAAAGGTAGTAAGTAAGCAAGTAAATGCTTTATTGTACAAATATAAAGAAACAGAGACAAATCACAAAAAACACCTTAAATATATGCACAAAGGCGAACTTATCCTTACAAGGGATATCTACCAGTTAACCTTTGAATAAACGAAATTTTGGTAGTTGAACTTCCATGCTGGTCTGGGATCAAAGAAAAAACATAGAATGTACCAGTTGCTTCTCTTCCCATGCAAATGGTAAAAACCCATCGAGGGAATGGGCGAAAATCGTAGGAATCATGTTATAGGCGATGCGGCTAGCAACCCATCACTATTTTGATTCCACTTTCCACCTCTACGCCCTCAGTGTCTTGCTAAACGTGGCCTGTAGGTCTTGTTGCCATAGGCTCTGTCTACCCTGTAAGGGGTAAAAACGTGATTTATGTATGTATGTGTTGGTAGGTGAACCTTCAATACAAATTCTGATAACGCGAAAGAAGTCGCGGGCATCAGCTGGTGCAGATATAAAATCCAGTTTCAGAAAGTCTGTGCTTCCACCCCATTACGTAGTCTTGAATTTGTAATGCCCCAGGGGGTCTTGTAAATAGTTTGTGAGTTAGGTCGGCAGTATTGTTCAAACGGACTTAGTGGCTTTCTGGAATTAGTTGTGAAGTATTTGCAATGATAACGCGAATCGAACAATGGACCAGTTTGGTATTCATCTCAGAATCGATGGGATGTAGGTTTACATACATACATACACACATACACAAATCACGTCTTTTTTTTTAATACGAATAGGAAGGCAAACGAGCAAGTGGGTCACCTGATGGTAAGTGATCACCGCTGCCCATAGACACCCGCAACCCCAGAGGGATTGCAGATGCGTGGCCAACCTAGAGGACTAAGATGAAATGCCTCTTGTGCCCGTAATTTCCCCGGCTGTCTTACTCTCCACACCGGAACACAGCAGTGCAAGCACTGCTACTTAGCGGCAGGATTAGCGAGTAAGATGGTGGTAGCGATCCGGACGGACCTTGCACAAGGCCCTACCACCACCCGCGTCGAGTTAGACAGTGCCTATGGTAACAGGACCTAGCCGCGGTTAGCATAATTGTGAGCGTATAGGTGGAAAGGGGAATCATAATATTGATGGGTTGCTAGCTGCATCGCCTATAACATGATACCTAAGACGTCCGCCCATTCCCTCGACGGGCTTTTACCATGCGCGGGAAGAGAAGCAACTGGTACATTCTATGTTATTTCTTTGCTCCATTGGTTTGCCGTAAGACTTTCCTTCTAGTTTCCAGCGTAGTTTTAATTACGAAAATAAATTGCAAGAATCCTTCTATGCTGGTCTGGGAGCTAAGAAACATAGGACGTACCAGTTACTTCTCTCCCCGCGGAGATGGTGAAAGCCCATCGAAGGAATGGACGAAATAAACTATAGAAACATTGACATTTTAAGCTACCTATTGATATTTTTTAAATTTATATGAAATTATTTATAAACCATTGTATTGATTCTTAGATTTAATTGACATTCCATTATACTGATACTTATTTTTGAAACGTTGTCTAGATACATATTATTACACTTGTACTTAAACTGTATAATTAAGGATGACTATTTACAATATTATTAGAATGGGATACCTTTAGACTAAGCATTGTTGACATTTTATACCCTGACAGGGTGTCATGTACCTACCTCCATTTTGCACAGTAACATCTTGATATTTATGTAATGAACATGACTTGAATGATTAAATGAATAAATGAATAAATGAAAATCTTAGTATTTATGTTGTAGGCGATTTTGATTCCCCTTATTATGTTCAACAAACATACATATATCACGTCTTTATCCCTTACGAAGTAAACAGAGCCTCAGGTAACAAAACCTTAAGGCCACGATTAAGGGCGTATAGGTGGAAAGGTTAATCAAAATAGTAATGGGTTGGTAGCCGCATCGCCTATAACATGATTCCTAAGACGTGAGATAGAGGTCAATCACTGGAAAAAAAACGTCCACCCATTCCCTCGATGGGCTTTTACTATGCGCGGGAAGAGAAGCAACTGGTAAATTCTATGTTTTTTCTTTAGGTATTCCCAGACTAGCATGGAAGATGTTTTTTTACAATATATTAGTTACTGCTTGACAAGACAAAGTACACAGTTTTATCGAGGGTCGAGATTTATTTTAAAAGGGTTATTCGATTTAGAACAAACTATAGGTTAGACCCTAAAAGTTGAAGTTGAAAGGGAATAAAACGTTTTCTGCGTAACACGTCCAAAGTAGTTATTTTCTTGTGATAACATGATTTATATTTTGTATCAATACTTATTCAAGCGAGCCGTTCTTGTAGGTATATAATGGCTTTTATGTGAAGGTCTACATTTAGTTACAAGTCTTCAGAAGCCTTTATTTAACTTGCAATGTACCTATGTTTGTCCGGGTGGTATTTTGAAAATCGCGCCTAAACTGCTGCCTCGACAATGAATGATATGTCAATCGATTTGTAACAATGTCCATGACATACATACATAAATCATGACTTTATCCCTTACGGGGTAGATAGAGCGTAAGGCAACACCTAAAGGCCACGTTTAGCATGATTGTCTATAGGTAGAAAAGGGAATCAAGATGGTGATGGGTTGCTAGATTCCTAAGATTTTCGCCCATTCCCTCGATGGGGTTATACTATCTGCGTGTCAAGAGACTAGTACACTCTATGTTTTTTCTTTAGTCCCAGACCAGCAATTTTTATGACGGTATTTCAACCTCAGATCTTTCCGTGTTCAAGTATTGTATTATTTCCCGAATTTCCTTTAAATCTTCCTTTGCGCCGTTTATAATGATATTTTCCTTCGCACAAATTTAGCCGACGCGCAAGCAGAAGTTGGTGGAATAAGCAAACTTAATGCTTAAGTAAATTTATTTTAGACGCCCCGTTTAGCTCTCAAATAAGATGGTGGGTGTGAAGAAAGGATTGGAATGGCTCGAGATGCCAATTATCTCTCCGCGATATTTACAGACGGCCAAGCAAGCGTTTTAAATACCATTTTTAATGAAAAAAACAAAATAAAAAATCAAAATTTAATCTTTGCAAATTGGCCACCAAGGGCTCTTTTACATGTCTTTTTGAAACTACCAGCGCATTCGGAAACACCATCATTGCGAAGAATGCGCCGCAAGAAACTTGGCAGAAAGTTTTTTTGTTTTCAAAATAAATACAGACATACATACCGTCACGCGTCTTTCCCACAAGGGTAGGCAGAGACTACATTGTTCCACTAGCAACGATCCTGACATTTTTCAAAATAAAATACATTAAGCTACAATACTACAACAAGATGGAGCGACGACCTGGTGAGGGTAGCGGGAACGCATTGGATGCGGGCGCAGGGCCGATCTGTTTGGCGAGCCGCGGGAGAGGCCTATGTTCAGCAGTGGACGTCTTTCGGCTGACATGATGATGATGATGATGATGACTACAATACTTAAATTCTACTTTTTTTAAATACATTTTTAAAAAGGATGTAAAAGATTCCCGAGTGATAAATTATATTAGTTTATGGTAGAGTTTACAACGGACGGACGTTGCATTTTAAGTTCAAAAGAATTCTGTTCATCGTTACTAAAATACGCAATTTTACGTTATCTTCCTTTTCATTCTGTAGTACGCAATCTATATATATAAAAGAAAGTCGTGTTAGTTACACTATTTATAACTCGAGAACGGCTTGAACGAACGGAACGATTTCACATATCACGGCTGGAACGGTTTGGCTGAAAATTGGTAGGGAGGTAGCTTAGAACCAGGAGACGGACATAGGATACTTTTTATCCCGATTTTCCCACGGGATTGGAAAATTCCGAAATGTTGTACTAATAAAGCTACAGCCATTAAATTTGGCATGCCTACACATTATTCCTTGATTAGTATAAAGATGCACTTACAAAGGAATTTTTCAAATTTCCCACGGGATAAAAACACAAGGTAAATAATTAAGACTATTAAACTCGTCGCAAAATAAAAGGCCCGTTTTGACATTTGTCTTCGCGACGTAACTAGTGATGTAACCATACGACTCGGTAATCGATACTCACGATAAATCGATTCCAGTTTGGATGAGTATTTGATCGATTTGAATATGTACTGTAAAGTGCATTGGATTAAAGTTCTAATAAGAAAATTTAACTTAAACTGATATTGTAAGTATTTTGAAATGATACAATGTTACGATACGTCAACTTTCTTTTATTTAATATTTTTGTTACAATAAAACTCGCTCAATCACCAAAAGAAATCAATAATTAATTTGTCCAAACACTAGTGTTTAAAGAAATAAAACCGGCCAAGTGCGTATTGGCCTTAAAAATATATATTGATCGATTTATGTTTTTCCTTAACCGATTATTAATAGTCTGTGGACAGTATGAAAAAAATCGTTATTCACAGCACTTAGCGGAGTGGGCGGTAACTATCAATGAAAAATGTAATTACCTTCAAAACATTTCGATCGGTAAAAAATACAGAACTTCATGGGCGTGAACTGTCAAAACGGGCCTTTTATTTTGCGACGAGTTTAGTAGATAATATTCCTCGAGGATCTGTAGGTGCTCTAAGAAGGGATTTTCCGAATTTCCCACGGGATAGGCAATAAAAACCTTATACTTGGAGACATGAGTGGATGTATGGGGTGTGTCGTCACTCTGACGTTATGTGCGCGGACGAAGTCGCGGGGATAAGCTAGTTTGCTATAAGTATAGCCAATAAACAATTGCAAGTTAACAACAATGACAGGCCATGTAATCTTAATCACCAGATCACAGACTTAAGTGTTGTGACGTCACAATGGCTGCCATTATACCCATTATAAATGATCGATTATTAAGTGATGATTGAGGGAAAATGACTGGCTAACATAGTATCCGTCGCGAAATACACATTGAGTCATATCATACACTAGCTGTTGCCCGTGAATGCGTACGCGCATCGTTTAATATGCCTATGAGACCTAAAGTAAATTGGCTTCTTCTATAAATTTATGTTAATATTTTTTTCTGAAATAAATAGTACATTAAAAAATATAATAGTGCAGTCAAGGTCAACAATATGTATAAACCACAATGTTGCAAAAATATGTAGTGTATTCGGGTAATTCCAAAAATCGGGTGATTCCGAAAATTAATAAAATCAGTCATATTCCGTTGTAGTAACAGTACCATTTCGATTACCTGATTACTTCCGAAATATGACTGATTTTATTGATTTTCAGAATCACCCGAACACAACCTTACCTACATACATGAGACGTACTTATACATAAATTTGCAACTTTACTCGAATACATATTTTTGACCTTGACCCTGATTCAAGTTGAAATATTTTAGTTCCAAATAACTAAACACTAGACTCACCTGCGTAATACTCCAATAACGGTCCAACGATATGAGGCACAGGTTCATTATAGAAGCCGTACACAGCAGCACGTCCATCGCCGAGTGTATCTCACACCACCAGAACCCAAAAATCCAATAACCCATCAGTTCATTCGCCAAAGAGAACGGCATTATTATAAGTCCGAGGAAAAAGTCCGACACTGCCAAAGACGCTATGAACCAATTCTGTATATTCTTCAACGCTTTCTCTGTTACTATAGCTATAATCACCAACATGTTGCCAACCACCACCATTATCATTAGGACCGTCACAACCACCGACGCCAGGATTATGTGAGCTGGCGAATAACCACTAGGATACCAAGTTTTCAGAACGACTTGGCTCAACGAATCGTTTGAAGTTGAATTCTCCGTCGCATTTGGCATCTGCAACGCAAAGAACTCTTCTTGACTCAAGTACGTTGGCACCAGGAACGTTGAGTTGAGGAGTGACCCATTGAATTGCGTGGAGACAGTCGTCTTTGCCAGGAGTGTGGTCGCGTTGGTAACCATCTTGGTTTTCTCCGCGCACCTCCGTCCCCGCCAGTTCGTAGAATTGTACTAACTACCCGTTTTAAAAAGAATTGATTGCTTGGCCCCGTATTGGAAATTCAGATGTGAAAATTAGATTTATTGCCTATAGGAACGGAACATTACTTCGTCACGCTAACCACGTTATTTACACTATTTATTTATTTATATACCCGTTTCTTTTCCGAACTATGCGCGCAAACGTATGTACGTAACACGACACTATACACGATTAAATATTTACAAAACGAACTAACGAACAAGCGTACGGCCTTACCTAATATTGCTTTTAACACCGAAATAAATAAATAAAAACTATAGACGCGCAAAAAAATATTAAAAATGTACTCTCACGTCGAACGGCACAGATAAACAAGCCCTACACTATTAAAGCCCTAAATTAAAAAAGTTATTTTATACAATCGTAGAACCGTCTAGCCGTCATCGTTCGCTTTTACACCGGCTCCTGTCCCGAAACCTATTTAGTACGTCCGCCATTTTGGTTTCACGTCACGCGGCCATTTTGTCACATCGTCACACCATCTTAGCGCGCGGGACTGTGGCGCTCTTCAATCGGCCATCGACTGTGTTATAATATTGCGTGTCTGTCCGTCCTCGGCGCTAAAAACTGTAATTTTCTCTATTGTCCGCTGACGTCCAACTGCAACAAGGAAAATATTACACGTTAAACAATTACATTGAGGATTATTATGTGACAATTCTTAGGTCAAACTCTTAAGGAGTCGTTCTTACTGAATGACACGCCGACGTGGAATGACAGTCATGTTTTAAACTTTTTCTTCGCAAGGAATTCATATTATTGAGTATCTTATTATGTTTTAAATTCATTGAAAGGATATTTTCTTATAATAGCTATTCACAAGTTTTAATGAATGATTAGATTTATTATAATAATATTATAGTTTTTCAACTTAGGTAAACTATAAAAGCACGGTCTAAAATCAATAATTTAAGATCAATTTCAAAACAAATTGCAAATGTCACCTAAAAACGAGGTCAAATTATAAAAAAAAAATCATTCATATTATATGCCCAAAGAGACGACGTGACAAATACTAATACCTACATACAGTCCTATGCCCTTGAGTTAAAAAAACCTTCATAACTACATAAAAAAAAAGATGTACACATAGGCTACTTTTTATTCCAAAAATTGCATAGTTCCCGCGGTACAGCGATAAACATGTCAAAGGTCGCAGCTGCCTAATTAAAGTCTAATTCTACGCGGACGAAG
This sequence comes from Pandemis cinnamomeana, assembly GCA_932294345.1. Classification (NCBI taxonomy): domain Eukaryota; kingdom Metazoa; phylum Arthropoda; class Insecta; order Lepidoptera; family Tortricidae; genus Pandemis; species Pandemis cinnamomeana. Next base: position 1,247,935 of record OW028724.1, on the reverse strand, counting down.
TCACGGGCTGAAGCTAGTATATAATAAGTGTGAATTAATATTTTGTGGATTAAGAGCCGATTTTTCAATCCTCAGATAAGCTCTTAACTTACAGATACCCATAGAGTTGTTCGCCGAATAGGTCTTATCTGACGATTGAAAAATCGACCCTAAAACAGATAAACAAAAAATTAGTTTAACTACACATTTTGGAATCAACAAAGCGTAAATCAATCTCTCTCGCTTCTCAAAACAAACAAATCTGCAGGCCAGTGTAAATAATATTGAGGAAGTCAGAGGGCGACCCTCAGAAAAGCCTCTAGTATTTTTCCCCTACAAATGATTACGAAAAATATTCATTTATTCGAGATCTAGTTACCGACAGCAAAAAAAGTCGAACGCGTGCAAATTACTTGCAAATCCGAATTTATTCCGTGGCAACACTTCGTTTCTTTAAAAAATACTTTTTTTTTGTCTCCACTTTGAACGACTTTTGGGGTTCTGCATCTAAAACGGCAGCGCCTTTCGACTTTCATAATTGTTTATTTTAGCATATCGCACGCTTAATAATAAACCGGAATAACTCAAAAAAACAGTTTTGTGGGAAATCGCTGTCAAAGTTTTGAGCTTCTACCGTGTTGGAAACATTGCCGTCGCTTTCACGTATTTACGACCCTATTTTGAAGCATTTGGTCTTAAATTACAGGGCAATAAGTAGCAGATTAAAATAAGTAATCGGAACAATTAAATTATATTATATTCCATTAAAAAAAATAGTTTATTTTTTAAGTTCCGAGTTATTTCAGTTTAATTTAAAAAATTGGTGACAATTTGTTTGAATCCATTTGCAATAATACTTGATAATTCAGTTTAGTAATATATATTTTATTAGTTTGTTTTTACATTTAAGACTTGCTTCAGTTTTAAAAAAGTTAGGATTTAAAAGAGAAGAAACATTTAGTGAAAAATCGTTTTATTTTTGTAAAGTAGTATAATTATTGTTGCAAACTCCTTTCCGATGGCTTTACTTTTATGTTTTGATTGATACTGAATGTCACTTGAACGTATGGATTAAAATGAGGCTATCGAAGGAGACAAGTTTTATTGTAAAATAGATTTAGTTCATTACAATTGGTCCTTCGAGCCGGTTATTGGATAGAAAAAAAGAGTTAATGCGACTTCGTAGCGGACTAATTGCCGGAGTCGAGAAAAATCAGGTACGAGAAAAAACAAAAACCGGAATTGACATGCATACTGTCCAATCGTCCGTCACGGGCACGGCGCGGAGTACGATCTCCCAGAAGAGACTCCTGGAGGCGCGCGCGGCCCGGGAGAAGGCGGAGCTGGAAAAGAAAAGATTAGATACCGAGCGCAAATTAGAACAACAACGACTGGATGTAGGGCGCGAGTTGATTGAGGCGCGGTTATCGGAAGAACTAGCGCTCCTCGACGAGGGCGACAAGTCATCGCGTGCTTCGGCGACGTCGAGGGTGCAAGAATGGGTTGACGAGCATCAAGGTCAGTCCGTTCACCAGGAATGTGAAGTTGGGCAGAATAAGCCGCAGGATCGGTCGGATAAAGACATCGTTTCGTTGGCTGTTGCGATAACCGAGGCAGTCAAGCAGATAGGCCGACCCGCACCCACTGGCGACAAGCTTATCGGAAGACTATCAGCTAGAGATTTGCCAACATTCTCGGGAGACCCGATTGACAGGCTTCGCTTTAAAAGCGCCTTTGAAACCACGACGGTATTCAGAGAAAGAAAACGTGGCTCGCTTTCAACGTTGCTTGACACGGAGGCCTGGGAGGTGGTGGCCGCCAGACTAGTCACCATGTTCTCTTCCGCCACTGATATCATGAAGACGCTGGAAATGCGATTCGGCCGTCCCGACCTGGTGCTACATAAGTCGATAGACGGTATGAAGAGGCTGCCCAAGCTCACTGGTACGCGCTCCGATTTACTCGTCCTGGCGACCAAGGTATCTGACTGTATAGCGGGAATAGAGGCAACAGAGCGGTTGGAGTATCTACACAGCCCCGATCTGGTGACTGAATTGATCGGCAAGCTGACAGAGTCGTTGGTATACCGTTGGCTGGACTACTGGGGAGCATCGGATAAGCGTGAAGCCAGATTATCTTCACTTACCAAGTACCTCATGTCAGAAGCCGAGAAGGTATGTAATGCAGGTGCAGTCGAACTACCCCAAAGGACTACAGCGAGATGCATCCCATCAACATCCAAGCGACCCGTACTTACTATCACGGAGGAAGTGGACGACGAGCCATCTGTCAACACCGTCGCTGAAATAAAAAAGCCTAATATGACCTGTATTTATTGCGGTAAGGCAGAACACTCAATCGACAATTTTATTGCTCTGATTACAGAAAGCTGTAGGCGACTGTTTGCGCACGCCAAGTCACCGTGTGTCATTAACACTCCGCACGTCAGAAGGCACGCACAAACTAGACAACGTCCGCACAGTTGACAACCTAACACACCTTACGCAAAGTTTAAACAGGTTCGACTTGTCATCACTGCCACACCTTACAGACATACCCCTGCAGACATTTACAGGAAAACCGAGCATGATTATTGGCCAAGACTATTAGTATTTGATTGTAAGTAGGCAGGTAAGAGAAGTCAGAAAGAATGAGCCCGTTGCCTCGCTTACTCGATTAGGATGGGTTCTGCATGGATTTGCTGCCGGAAGATCTAACGGCGCTGACTATGGCTGTCACTTGCATGAACAGCACGATGACGGGCTGCACGAGTTGGTAAAGTCTTACTTTAAATTTGACAGCATTGGGATCAAACGTGATGACAGCCAAAGTAGCTCATCTGAAGAACGGCGCGCGCTTGACATGCTGGATAAGAAGAGCAAAACTTGACAACAGATGGGAGGCAGGACTTTTATGGAGACCCGACGACGTGAAACTACCAGACAATAGACGAAGTGCAGAATGCCGACTCAAGACTATTGAGAAGAGCATGGACAACGATGCTAGCTTTGCCGCAGACTACGAAAAGCAAGTCGTTAATATGCTCGAGAAGGGTTATGCAGAGGAAGTCACGAGTCCTATGAGTGGGATCAGCAGGCTTATTACGTAACTCGCTCGCAATCAGCATCGTCTTCATTTTTGACAGCTGATTCCGAGATTGGTTTCAAAATGAAAACAATCGTTCCACGTAACTCGATCGGCTTGGCATCGCTTTCGAAAGTGATTGCGAGCCATTTTTGAAAGCAATTGAACGAATGATTTGCCAAAAAGTCCTGCCTGATAAGCAGTACGTCAAAATAAAAAATAGGCTGCATGAATCTGTGGTACACAATGACATAAGTAGCTAAAAAAAAGCATCGGCTAAGTGGCGCCGTCTGTGAATTGTTGGTGTTACTCAACCATACATGGGGAATTTCAATAAAAATGACTATATATATTTTTTCCCAGATTTTGGAAATTATTGGGCTTATTTCTACTCAGAATCAACAACACTACTGAATGTTGTATGAGAATAGTACATTATGATACAAGTGTGCTATGTTGGTAATTACACACGAGGCGTATTGTACGCGCGATGTAATTAACACCTTGGATTTCTTACTGATATAACTGTCCGAACATTGTCCGAACATATTTTAGTATTTCCAGCGACGGACACTACATTTCTTTATTACTTGAACTCGTAATTTTTAAAGTAATAAAATAACAAAGTCTGAATCAACAATATCAGTGAAAAATGGCGGCAAATATTATTTCTCCGTTCCAATCCGCACGCAGCACTCGCGCATGCGCGCTGTGCACTTAGCACGCGCACGACGAAGGCACTGACAACAGACTGCTAAAGAGCCTAAAATTAAAATTATAATAAAATAATTAATCAATGTCTTAAATTTGCAAATTATGGTCACTCTTTAGATAAAAATGAATAATTTGTCGAACTTAAATGTTTATTTATCATCTTTAACCTAAAATAGTTTAATATTCACGAAAATATTCCTTGTTCCTATAGATACTGAACCGTTTGCTGAGATTTTAAAAAAAGTTTATATTACCGCACTCGTGCGGTAATATATTACAGCACTTGTGCGTAATAAGCTGAATTATGAGTTTAAATGCGGTGCAATAAGACTCAAATTACGAGCAACTGTGTTGAAAATTAATGTTAATGTTTAATGAAATTCCCCGTGTATGGTTTAGTAACACCAACAATTCACAGACGGCGCCACTTAGCCGTTGCTTTTTTTAGCTACTTATGTCATTGTGTACCACAGATTCAAGCAGCCTTTTTTTTTATTTGTTATGTTATGACCTACTGCTTATCAGCCGTATATAGGGGCCGCCGAATGACTGACTGAGTAAAACGTTTTTATTTTTATAAAATATATCGTTCTATGGAAAAATCTGTAACTTTTTTCTGTAGCTAAGGATGGTTATTCCTATCAATAGAAAAATCATCGAGCACTTTTAAAATAATCATCCATTCCCAATTGCTAGGTAAAATTTAATATTTTGTTGTGATGTTTTCCTTTGAATGTCGATCAAAACGATAAAAATGGCAAGAAGTAAAGTAAAATAAGCCCGCCTTTGTACCTATATGTATCTTAATTTCTGTCAATTGTGTTTGTATATTTTAATTCTGTACATTCAATAAAATGTTTACTTAGATGCAAGTAAATAAACAAAAATAATCATCAAGGGGAGTTGTATTCGAAAAGGAATAAAATGAAAATAAACTTCGCATTTGTAATGTTGTATTCTTTTTAATTTAAAAAATAACTAGAAATTTCCTAATAAGTAGCTAATTCTTAACAATACTAATAAGTACGACACTAATCGTCATATCCAGCCAATCATATCGCGAATCGCGATCGTATTCGTCGTCCAAGTTGATTGTGATTATGATTCCGACTGCGACCGCCTTGAAACATTGGTATTATGTAAAAAAAATATTCCGATTACCCTCGCAATCGCTTTGAAAAGCGAAAGCAATTGAATGGACCAAAAAGTTTTGTTTTTGCAAACATCTTTAGTGACGAATGATTTTTATTAAATTAATTGACCCTAATTCTAGCGTTTTCATTCACTTAGATAACTAAATTAGATACTTGGTCTTGGTTAATTGAAATATTAATATCCAAATAACAAAACATATCATTTTTAATCAAAAACTCTAAATACAGTGTGAACGAAAATAAACGCAAACTTAATTTAAAAAAAACATCTTGTCAGTGTATCTCTCTAATCGGTGGTCAGTTGTCAGTGTCTTCCCAACAATCAACAAACTAAGTAAGTTCGGTTTACATTTTTAACTTTGTTTAATTGCTTTACTGTGTATTTTAATCAAGGTATTATAGCTAAATTGATAGAATACAATAATAAATTAACCCTGGAGTGATTACATCTGGTACGAGAAGTTAAGAAAAGTTTCCAAACTTGTTTGTTGTACTGGGTCAATTGGTGTAATTTGTCCCAAGACATTTATTTATTATTATTTACCATAAAATCATTTTCCCTAACGAACTTTAGTATGTCCCACACTTATTATTATACAACAAAAACAGCGGTAGACAATTCGATAGCAACAGGCTTTCCCCTCAAGCCTACGAACGAACTACGGATATCGAATTTTGGTGTATAAGAATTATTAACATTTTAGGAGCCGTCGTGGACATGGCCAGCAGCTGCATGCATGCATGCAGAGGAAGTTGCAGGCAGAAACTAGTAATAAATAACTAAAAAATGATATACGTTTTTTTGTTAACTACCTTTTTTAAATCCATTATTCCAGCAACTTTCCGTGCTGGCCTGGGAGCAAAGAAAAAACTTAGAATGTACCAGTTGCTTCTTTACCCGCGCAGATGGTAAAAGCCCATCGAGGGAATGGGCGAAAATATTAGGAATCATGTTATAGGCAATGAGGCTAGCAACCCATCACTATTTTGATTCCATTTTCCACCTATACGCTCACAATCTTGCTAAATGTGGCCTGTAGGTACCTTTGGCTCTGTCTACCCCGTAAGTAAGGGATAAAGACGTGATTTGTGTATGTGTATGTGTATGTATTATTCCAGCAATACAGATTTTGTTATAAGTACTTCTTTTTATTATTCATAATAATGTAATAAAGCCCAGAGGCGTCTCTAGCCCTTGTGGCGCCCGTGTGCAACCAGTAGGTACCCTGGCGCCCTCTAGTCTAGTACATACATACATACATACATACCGTCACGCCTCTTTCCCACAGGGGTAGGCAGAGACTACTTTATTCCACTTGCTACGATCCTGACATATTTCTTTCGCTTCATCCACAGTCATCAGTCTCTTCATACATGCTCGTCGGTTTCGGGTACTCCTGACCTGACCTTTTTCCAAAACGTCTCCTATTTGGTCTCGGAACGTCCGTCTAGGCCTTCCCCTCCCAACGAAACCATTCACACTCCCCATATATATCTGTTTAGTTAGTCTACTTTCATCCATCCGCTCTACATGCCCAAACCAACTAACTACTACTACCTAGTCTAGTAGGCGCAATTTAATCTTCAATTATCTGTTTTAAGGCTGATTTCACGTTGAAACAAAAGTCATTGTGTAAATTTAAATAGAGTAGCCTTTCTTTGCTACCGCGCCGCCCCCGGCGTCGGCCATCACACGGGCGCAGGGTCTTTGAGAGCGCCGGCGCCGCGAGCGACGCATCTTTGGAGGTGTCGCATTAGAGGGCGCTCAGCGCCCCCTTAGACCCGGCGCCCGTGTGCGCCGCACACTCTGCACCATAGGTTGAGACGCCTCTGATAAAGCCTCAATAAAGTTGATTTATTAGTATTATTTGTGGAATTATTACTACATGGCTACGTATAATGTTCGAAGGCGGTCACCCGTTAGTCAGATAACATTTGGCAGTCTGGTGGAGAGCTGTGGATGAGACTGGCACAGGACCGGGCAAAGCGGCGTGTAAATAAAGAAAGAGGTCTTTACCCAGCAGTGGGTGTGCACAGCACATCGCTGCAAGCTATGCCCTGCCGGAGCGCAGCCGGCGACGATATTATTCCGTTTCGAATACAACTCCCCTTGATGATTATTTTAGTTTATGTACTTGTATCTAAGTTAACACTTTATTGAATGTACAAAATTAAAATATAGGTACAAAGACAATTGACTAAAATTAAGATACATATATGTATAGGTCTGTACAAAGGCGGGCTTATCTTACTTTACTTCTTGCCATTTTTATCTTTTTGATCGACATTCAAAGGAAAACATCACAAAAAATACTCAATTTTACCTAGCAATTAGCAAGGTGCCTTTGTAAGTCAATTATTATATTGATAAATTATAAACTATCAAAAAAATCCAACTCAAGTTACTTCCATTATTTCAAGACGGGGACAATTTAGCTCTCGCTTTGGATTGACAGCTTGCCTTGAGCTTCAAAACAATTCTAAGCTGTCATTTTAGTTACGTGGAACGAATTTGTGGCAAACCATTCGTTCAATTGGTTTAAAATATGGCTCACAACCGCTTTCGACTGCGATGCGAAGCCGACCGAGTTTTTAGAACGATTGTTTTCATTTTGAAACCAATCTCGCTCGGAATCAACTGTCAAAAATTCCGTAAAACTTGGATGTGCGAGCCTGCGTTCGAACCCATAAACCTCTGCTTGAGAGTTACTAATCTATGTATCAAATCAGTCCACATCCACCAATTAGTTACTATTACTTAGATTGAGAATGTTAAGATTTAATTGACAAGATTTTGGTTATGAAGAAAGGTTTAATCGTTAAAGAGAAAAGAAGGTTAAACAGTTTGTTATTCATTGTGAAAAGAATTGAATCGGAAAAATAGATTTTAATAGGCGTAGCGAGCGAGTTAGTATATTGGGCGATCGGCGCAGGCGTAGTCTCAGCAACAGCGGGCGGTCCGCGGCGTCAGCGCCGGCAGGGCGCAGCTTGTAGTGGTGTGCTGTGCGCGCGCATAATGCAGCGTCACACACCCACTGCTGGGTAAAGGCCTCTTCGTTTACATTACCACATTGGTCGATTACTTTGGTTTTAAGGTATTGTTGGAACTCTGCCTTACATTGCAAGTTTTTGAAGGCGGCCCATCCGAGTGATTCGTCTAGCGATCTCCATGGCTTGGCTGTTCCAGCAAGATAAACAATGCCCCAGAAATAAGAAGTCATGTACTAATTCCACAAATAATACTAATAAATTAACTTTATTGAGGCTTTATTACATGTCACTAGTAGGGCCGACAACGCACTGGCATCGCGTAAAGCGCTGCGGGTGTTTATGGACAGTGGTGATCATTTAACATCAGGTGACCCACTAGTTCGTTTGTCTGGCCTCTCTAACATAAAAAAAAAATATTTTTAATTAATAAAAACAAGTACTTATAACAAAATCTGTATTGCTGGAATAATGGATTTAAAAAAGGTAGTTAACAAAAAAACGTATATCATTTTCTAGTTATTTATTACTAGTTTCTGCCTGCAACTTCCTCTGCATAGAATTAGCAATTGACACGTTTATCGCTATATTAATATTATATTATCAGTCGTTTCAGTGTGAAGAAAGAACAAACATACACACTCACTCACTCACTGAGATCCTCACACTGTCACAAACATTCTATAGCCTAGTAAAGGCTGTCAAAAACGCTGTTCAAGGTAATTTAGGCACAGGCAAGTAATTTAGCCGAGCGCGCGGCCAGCGCCTGCCTCTGCCAAGCTGCCAAGCTGGTGAGCCGACTGTAATTCTGCACTCTGAAAATAATACATAAAATTATAACATAAGACACTCACTTAGTTATTGCCATAAAGTATTAAAGTGTTCTACTTCTGAGGCGTAATTTTTGAACATTTTGAAGTAATCACAAAAACATCCGTTTTTTTCTTACACCGGACCGGTGTCCGTCGCGCCGAGGAGAAGCGGTGGTGCATCCGGCGTAAATTGTTCGCCGGACCGAAGTCCGGTGCATGTACACACATTCATTATAATTCATACACCACCGTGAATCCGGCAAAAAAACACGGTCCGTTATCCGGTGAAAAAAACGGACGTCTACAAGCGCTCTTACGCGTTATATTATGTAATATTGTGTATGGTCTTGTTACCTTAGTATTTGTCCTTCCTGTAAGTGATAAAGGTGGTTTATGTATGTATGTACGAATTCGATGTTTTCGCATTAATTTTAAATGCGGCATGCAGCTGCTGCACGTCTGCGCTGTGGTCACTCCGTATCCCCGTAGCCGGGGTCCACAGAGCTGCTGGCCATGTCCACGACGGCTCCTAAAATGTTAAAAATTCTTATACACCGAAATTCGATATTCATAGTTCATTCGTAGGCTTGAGGTGAATGGCTGTTGCTATCGAAATGTCGACCGCTGTTTTTGTTGTATTATAATAAGTATGGGACTAATTATAATTCGTGATAGAAAATGATTTTATGGTACAACAAACAAGTTTGGAAACTTTTCGGTACTTCTCATACCGCTGCACTGGGTGCTTTAATAAACCACTGGAAGCACTACACATCGTATATCAAATGCACTGGATGTTTATACACTAAAAGAGAGAATCGCCAATCGTATATGAGTTTAAAAACAAACGTTTATTTCGAACAAACATTTCCGACACGATGTGTTCTATACTAATCTATTTTCGTGAGTATAATGCTTACGGAACTGTAATCACTCCAGGGTTAATTTATTATTGTACCTATTCTATCGATTTAGCTATAAAACGCACAGTAAAGCAATTAAACTGAGTAAAAAATGTAAACCAAACTTACTTAGTTGTCTTAGTTCTTTGATTGTTGGATTTGTCGGGAAGACACTGTCAAGATGTTTTTTTTTTTAATTAAGTTTGCGTTTAGTTTCGTTCACACTGCATTTTGTATTTTTGGTTATAAATGATATTTTTTGTTATTCGGATCTTAATATTTCAATGAACCAAAACAACGTATTTAATTTAGTTATTTAAGTAAATAACAACGCTAGAATTAGGGTCAATTGATTTAATAAAAATCATTCGTCGCTAAAGTTGTTTGCAAAAACAAAACTTTTTGGTCCATTCAATTGGTTTCGTTTTTGAAAGCGATTCCCTCGCATAATTGGAATCATTTTTTTACGTAATACCAATGTTTCAAGGCGGTCGAATCGTAATCACAATCGTCTTCAACGATGAATACGATCGCGAGCGAGTTACGTAATAAGCCTGCAGATTTCTGCCTCATTCTGGCGTTCGTAACCCCAACAAGCCTGGCAAACTTCTACTCGTATTTGACGCCAAAGCTCAGACCAATGGGATTTCCTTGAATACGGAACTTTTGAGTGGACCGGACCTTCTAAACTCCCTGATGGTGTTCTTCTGCGGTTTAGAGAAGGAGCTGTAGCGGTCACTGGCGACATACGTAAGATGTTTCTGCAGGTAAAGATTATTGGCGAAGATCAAGAAGCGCAGTGTTTTCTTTGGCGTGGATTGGACCGACGTGGCCCGCCAAGATAAAAATGAATTCAAAATGACGTCTATGACATTCGGTGCCACATCATCACCCTGCACAGCTACTTACATCTTGCGTCGAAATGCTGACGAATTCGCCAGCACTCATCCTCGTGCTGTGGAAGCTATAAAGAGAAGGCACTATGTTGACGATTACCTGGATAGCGTTGATACCGAGGAGGAGATGAGGCAGCTCATATCAGACGTTACGATGGTGCACAGCGCAGGAGGATTTGAAATCAGAGGCTGGGCATCCAACAGACCATGTGTACAACTCCAACACTCTGACTCTGAAGCTGTTAATTTGCTGCAGCAAACAGAAACTGAGGAAAGGGCTTTGGGGTTGATATGGAAACCGGCGGCTGACGTACTGGGTTTTGACGTCACCCTTAAGAAGGTAGAAAAAGATGTAGCGCAAGGTTTACGACGGCCGACAAAACGAGAGATGTTGAAAATTATTATGTCCGTCTTCGACCCCCTGGGGTTTTATTTACCCGGCCTTCGCGAGCGAAGAAGATGGAACAGGGACGATGGGCGGGGTAGCGTCAGCATAGGTGATCTTGTTTTGATTGCGGATCCTACCGCGCCGCGTAACATTTGGCCGCGAGGCTGTATCATTGCTACCACGGCCGCCGCGACGGGCGCGTCCGTATCGTGGACGTCGCCACGCCGGGCGGCACGCTGCGCCGGCCAGTGACGAGGGTCGTTACACTCCTGCTGATTATTTTAATAACTAAAAAATCGTAAAAATAATTAATTTCTACACAAAAACATTAACAAAAAATAAATATGTGTTTCTAATAAACTGCAATAACTTCGAGAGTACTTTTTAATATTTAGACATTTTTAAAAATAAACAGAAATAGACACGAATACTTTTATATTTTCCAATAATGTTTGCAGTAAAGTGAAATAAAAGTAATTGTTTCCTGAATTTAACTTATACTTTTGAACTAAAACGCACTAAATCGTACTCTTTCATACTTATTCACAGTCAATTTAATAAAACACTGAAATAAGTCGTAATAATGAACGTTGTAATAACACAACGTTTTCGGCTAAAGTGAAATAAATCAAAACATGCTTGTTTAGAAGTAAAAATAGCGGAATAAACTTACGTGCGCTAACAAATAAACTGAATTATTGCGCCTTACTTCGTCCTCGTCAAAAAAATGTAGCGTCGACCTCACATCACGGCTGGTGCATTACTGACTGTCTCACTATTTCACGAAACGCATTGACGCGCGCTTTAGTAAAAAAGAGAAGGGTGATCCAATAACTCGGCCATCTTGCTTTATTTTCGAGCCGCGGTAAGTGTGCCCTATTCTTCAGACCGAGTTAGTTCACTTTATAAGTAAAAGTAGAAATCATTAAATTTTGACTTATTTCGGTTTATTATTAAGCGTGCGATATTTAAAAACTTAATCTAAGTCACAGATTTAAAAGATTCACGGGTAACAATAACATAAGACACATTTTAGTGTCCGACCTAAATTTCAATTTCGGTTTCGGTTTCGGCCTAAAAATCATGTTTCGGCCAAAAATTCGGTTTCGGTCAAAAAAACAGTCAAACCCTTCAGCGTCACCGAAACTCACAATATTGTACTTTCATGTTAAGTGGACCCTTATTTGGGTAGTTAGTTAAATTTAGCCCGCAATCATGCTAAACGTGGCCTTTAGTTCTTGTTGCCTTGGATTCGTCTACCCCGTAAGGGAAAAAGACGTGATTTATATTGTGTGTTTGTGTTAATTTAGACCCAGTATCACTATGATAATGTTGAAATTTCAATCCGAGAAAAGTAAACTTAGAATTAGTGTCCGACCGAAGTTTCGGTTTCGGTTTCGGTTTCGGCCAATTTCGGCCAAAAAAGTGATTTCGGCCGAAGTTTCGGTTTCGGCCAGATCCCGGCCGAAACCTTCGGCCGGGCCGAAATTACTTCGCGGCCTTATGCATCGGGAGCGCTCGGCTTAATTCGGGCGCGCTCGGCCGGGTAGGTATAGTCTAATTATATCTATTTTCATTAAAAATAAACGTTTTTTATTTTCAACATGAAACTACCTTGAGACTTAATCATAATTACACATAAACGGATAACTCACGTATAAAAAGTCGACAACGAAATAGTCCGAAACATGTCGAGCATCACTCGGCTTTTTATACGTGAGTTATCCGTTTATGTGTAATTATGTTTTTTATTTTTTTTAACAAAAAGAAACTGTTCTCATATAAGAAATCCTTGCAATAACCTTTTCCTTACGATTTGTACAGTAATTTTGAATATTTTGATAGGTCTTCAAAAATTTCGGTTTCGGTTTCGGTTTCGGCCGAAATCAGAAAAAAAACCGAATATTCGGTTTCGGTTTCGGTTTCGGCTAAAAATCGTGTTTCGGTCGGACACTACTTAGAATGTAATATTGAGCTAGCGAGAAGTTTAACTATTCTTATATTTGGTAAGAACGGCTAACTGACATTTTACTCAACGTTTTAATCACATTTATAAAAGGTTCTGTTTCGGTTTCGCCGAAACTGTAATCGAAACCGAACTTCAGTTTCGGTTTCGGCAATAAGACATGTTTCGGTCAGACACTACATATTTTCAACGAGATATATACCGCAATTACCATAAACAAGCTCCCGATATTCACGCAGTTGCAGCATCATGCGCATGAAATATCGGGACCTCGTTAAAGACAAGCTCGATCTATATTCCGTTGTTAATATTCGTCTTACGTACACTGTAAAATAATAAATGACATTAAAGTCCCTTTATTATGTACGTTTATAAACGTACATAATAAAGGGAATCACATAATTCCTAAGATTTTCGTCCATTCCCTTGATGGGTTTTTACCATCTGCGCGGGAAGAGAAGCAACTGGTACGTCCTACGTTTTTTCTTTGCTCCCAGACCAGCATGGAAGAATACTTAAAAGTTATTTTCGTAATTAAAACTGCGCTGGAAACTAGAGGAAAGTCTTACAGCAAACCAATCATAAAGAGTCTTGTGGTGAATTCGAAAATTCCGCAAAATGAACTTTCGACAAACTTCGGAGCTAACTAATGCTTGAGAGACGGGTTGTCAGACCGCGGAACTACCGCAGCTTTTATGGTTACACTCTACTAGTAATTTACATAAGTTTTATGTTTAAAGACGAGCTTTTTGTAGTGTCCAACCGAAGTTTCGGTTTTGGTTTCGGCCAAAGTTTCGGTTTCAGCCAAAAACAGCCAAACCTTTCGGCCGCGCTGGAACTTGCAACATCGTAGGTTTTATCCATAGTTAATGTTACGTTTTCCCTTGTTGAGTAGTTTATTTTGATCAAGTGTAACTATGGAATAGCGAGATGTTTCATTAACCATATATCTGAGCCTCTAGTGTAAGTTTTCGCATATAAAACGTCTCGAACGCGTTCACGTAAACGTCTCAATTGCTATGGAAAAATTAGCAGCGCCACTTGCGGAGCGAAACGGCAACAAACTGTGCTCATAGTATCTGACATTTTAACGCGCGTTCGCGTTAAGAGACGTATTTTGTGACCGAAAACGCTAATCATACTGGAAACAATGGCCCAATGACATTTTATTCAACGTTTTAATCACATTTATAAAAATTACGGTTTCGGCTACAATCAATACCGTATCTTGGTTTCGGATTCGGTTTCGGTTTAGGCTAACAAGCATGTTTCGCTCGGACAATACGTTTTTTCTTTCCAGAGTTAAACTCAGTGTCGTCGGAGCTACTATTGCACAATGAAGGTCATCAATATGTATACAACAGAAAATATGTATACACATCTTATTTTTGTGTTGATAGGATTGATTTATACATATTTTTGCAATATTGGTGACCTTGACTGCTTTAAATTACAAGTCAGTTTGAACACCAGAAGGTGATCAAAATTTTTTTATGTCTTTGAATCAAAATAAATGAAGAATATAGGTATATACCCTAGCAAAATTTTGTACTCGTTTTAAAAAATATTTAATGTTGGATGGAACCCGCAGCAAGCGCCGCCTTTCGCACTTACCCCATAATCGTAGTCAGCCATCTTTTTCTTTTGTCGAATGTCGAAACTTGGAGTCATTAGAAATCGAAATTTCGCCTTGTTTAATTAGAGAATGGGCGAAGTTTCAATTATTTATATTTATTCATCTGTTTCGCAGAAGTTTCGATCGCAGTTGGAATAAGTGAAGTTATTCATTAATTGTACAAGTTTTTAATTTGATCGTCTTTTGTGTAATCTTTGATTGGCGCTTTCCAATTGACAGTTGTTTCGCTGGTTTTTGTCGTCAAAACGTCTTAGTCTTAAAATAATATTCAATAACTTAAAAAGTTCATCAATGTGTCGTACTCGCTTTTGACACCACGCGCGCAACCTAAATAAAGCGCGGAGACCCATTTTCAGCTTTAAATTTAAATTATAAATAATGGAGATAGAGTTCCAGAAGCTTGAAGTTTTTTATTGGAAACTTCCTCCTCTGTAAGAATTTTATTTTGAAATTTCTAAAATATTAATAGTCTATGCAATATTGGTGAAAAACAAAATGCCATTTTTTTCATCTTTATTTGTTTATAACTTTTGCAAATTTTTATGTAATACACTCTTTTGGCACATATTTCTAGGCGTCATTCCGGATCCAATGAGCTATCGCACATAATTTTAAGAGCATTATCTCTATTTTAGACCAGTTTGAACTTGTCGGCTATCTTAGAAATCGATGGACGCCGGCTGCACTCACGAAAAAGCATGACTCATTGCGTTACGTCAGAGTGTGCAAGCGAGAGCGCGGAACAAGCGATAGAGAGGCGCGATCTTCTCGCGTGACGTCAGAGCTAGCAGTTCGAATATGTTTCTTTATGACGTTATCACGTAAAACTATCGTTCGTAAACCGACTTTGCAGACAATCGGTTTTGTTTTTAGACACAGTGTGGTGTTCAGTTTAGGTTCGCTCGCTGTCAGATCCATACTAAAAATTACAGCTAAAACCTGAACTGATTTGGAATTTAATCGCATTAAGACATCATGGTAAAGCCCCAGTTCTGAGAACTGTTAAACAAATTCGTTCACCTGTTTACGCGTGATTAAGGAACAGACTGACTTAACAAAAGTTCGCTTTCGTAGCATTAGAATTTGTAGAATTAAATTTTCAACTAAATTATTAGTTGGGAACATTCCGGGTACAAACCTTTGAGAACCATTGAGGTCAATATGGTTAGAACATACTGGTATATACAGAGTGTCCCGTTAGAAGTACGAGGAACTTAATTCGGAGATAGGACAGGTCAACTACTAATACACACAGAGAGAGAGAGAGAGAGAGAGAGAGGAAGATGCATTTATTAACACACATTCGATACACATAGAGATAACATTTATGACATGCGAGAAGTTGACCTAGTTTTGTAGTAACTTGTAATTTGTTTATGTAATGTAATGTAATGACGTTTTATACAAGGTCTTAGATTTATTCCGGATTATTCCAGCGCATCTTAGGAGACATGTTATAGGCGATACGGCTAGCAACCCATCACTATTTTGATTCCTCTTTCCACCTATACGCCTACAATCATGCTAAATGTAGCCCTTAGGTCTTGTTACCTCAGGCTCTGTCTACCCCGTATGGGATATAGACGTGATTTGTGTATTCCAGCAGTTGTGGGATTAGTGCCTTCGTTGGGTTAGATTTATCGGATATAGCTACCAACCTTCATAATATAGAAAAATGCTCTTGTTGTTGTTGTTTGTTGTTGGCCTGAGAGTTTTGTCACCTTAGACTATGTCTACCCCGTAAGGGATGAAGACGTGATTTGTGTTTCTTTTGTGTATGCTAAACGTGGCCTTTAGGTCTTGTTACCTTAAGCTGTCTACCCCGTAAGGGATAAAGACGTATGTACTTATACTTACGGGACACTCTGTATAGTAGGTACTGCTAAGGTAATACATTATACGTCCAAAGGAATGTCGAAATTAGCATCGGAGCGACCTTTCACACTTGACTGGACCAAAATACTACATGCAAACTTCCGAACACCTAATCCACGGTATTTCCCGCAAAATCCTCCTTAAACTAAAGCTGTAAGAGATATTATCCTTTGAACTACAACTAATCATAGAGGATCCTAGTTTCCCGATCTAATTCTGACAATGCAAAACGAAACGTATTTCCTTCCAATAGAAGCTGGTTTCGTTATCTGGTGCTTATTTGATACTGACATTACATACCACGTTTGGGTTTCGACTTGATTTCGTGCTGGATATAGTTTATTTTAGATCGTTGATAGATATTTCCAAGTACCATTCGTGACTATTACATACATACATGAAGCAGGCTTCTTTCCCATGGGGGTAGGCAGAGACTTTATTCCACTTGCTACGATTCTGACTTACTTCTTTCGCTGCATCCACATTCATCAATCTCTTCATACATGCCGTCGGTTTCGGGTACTCCTGACCTGACCTTTTTCCAAAACGTCTCCTATTTGGTCTCGGACTCGATGATATTTTACAACTAGTACATTCTTCGTTCATTGATTCGTTTGATAGTACCTATCATTTGGAACACAGCGCCTTCTCTCATCCCTGGTGAGCAGTAGATGTTCCACGGGAGTTTGTAATTGCGTCGTACAGACACATCATTCAAACAGATGACGGTTAGCCACAAAAAATCGCATAGTAACAAGGTCACGTGACAGCTTGTAACAGATAGAAAAATTCGAAGGCTTACCCACTTGGGTGGTGTAGGCGTATAGCACGTGTAAGCTTTTGATTTAATTTCGATGCATAAGTTAAATTAATACACTGCAATTGACTTACGTCAAACATTACTACCCACAATTATATTTGTGATTAGCGGTGGCCATCTTGACGGAGCTCATTCGATTTACGAACGCCAGAGAAACTACAAGGTAACTCTGTGATCTCTAATAAAATTGCTAATTTTAATTGAACAGCTTTTATTTGTTATACATTAATAGCATTCATCCTTTCAGTTCAGAAGTGGGATTAAACAGGGTTATTTCTATATAATCCAACTCGTCCACAGTTTTCTAGTTTTATTATTATTGTAATTAGATGCAGCTTTAGTTTAGTTCCAGGCATACTTAAATGTATCAGCATATTTAAAAATAGGGTGTGACAAGTAATTATAGTGTTGGTAACTTTTTCCTCTCTCGCGATTTCAGTTACTTTTGATGGCGAGCGATCAGTGTGAAATGGATGAGCGCGAGCCGTCGTTCGTGTACGTCCCACGAGCGGGGCGCTGTGAAGAGCCGGCGGTGTCGGCAGCGTCGACAGCGCGTGGCCGCAGCGACACACGCCGCCCGCGCAAGCGGCGCAGGAGGAGCCGTACAAGAACACGGTGTTCCCGAATATCGCGTGCGCGCTCGCGGTCGTCGGGCAGCTCGTCGGAGGGAAGCAGGCGGCCGCGACGCTCGCGGCGACGGCCGAGGAAGCGACCGCCCAGCCGACGTGAGCAGAGTCAGCAGCGCGCAAGTAAGCGGCGACGCCGAGCGACCGTAAGCGTTTCTAGTTCATATAGTAGCACCGATAATAGTGAATATCGACGTAAGCGTGATACTAGTAAAAATAAATCTAATAAGAATGATATTAGTGTTCCGAACATTTCGTTACAAGACGTCATGGAGTTGATAAAATCACTACCCTCTTCTACGGTTCAATCTCAAAATCATTTTTCAATGAATGCAAATGCTGTCCCGGAGTTTGATCCAGCTTGCCAAGAGCAAACTATCGACGCGTGGATAAATAAAGTAGAAGAATGTTCAAAATTGTATCAGTGGTCGGAGACCCAATTGATTCATTATGCCTTACCTAAATTAGGAGGTGTTGCAAAGATTTGGTATCAGGGTCTACCCTCAATTAATAATACCTGGTCCGAATGGAAAGATAAGCTTACTAAAACTTTTCCGAAAGTACGGGACTATTCACGACTTCTACATGAAATGTTAGGCCGGAAAGTTAGGCATAATGAATCATTGGAAGCGTACTTTTATCATAAGACAAACTTATTAAATAGATGTAAGATATTCGGAAAAGATGCTGTAGATTGCATTATAGATGGATTAGAAGATAAGGGAATGAGATTAGGTGCTCAGGCTGCAAACTACTCCGAACCGGAACACATTCTGGCTTATTTAAAATCTATTAAAATCGAGGATAGCAAAGATAAACGTACCATTCCCTTTAAAAAACCAGGTGATTTTCAGAGTGATAAAAATAGAACTAGTTCTATAAAGTGTTTTAACTGTAACGAAGTAGGGCACCCAAGTTTTAAGT
This sequence comes from Pandemis cinnamomeana, assembly GCA_932294345.1. Classification (NCBI taxonomy): domain Eukaryota; kingdom Metazoa; phylum Arthropoda; class Insecta; order Lepidoptera; family Tortricidae; genus Pandemis; species Pandemis cinnamomeana. Next base: position 1,229,171 of record OW028724.1, on the reverse strand, counting down.
GTCCTAAGCCTTTATTAACATGTACTATTTGTAAAAGACTAGGTCACCAGAGTTCAAATTGTAGACGGTTAATTAAAGATAACAGTGATGCTAACAAAAATCGTGATGTGACAAAGCCGGTTTCAGAAATTAAGCTAGCAGGCATTTTGGATAAGAAGTATGTGCTTCCACTGAGTGTTAACGGATTGACTAAGACATGTTATGTAGATCTTGGTAGTCAGTGTACGATGATTAGGTACAGTGATTTTATGGAATTAGGTATTGGTTTTTGCACTAAGGATTTACCTTCTTTGAAAGGTTTTGGAGATTCCATTATTGACCCTATAGGAAAGTGTTTGCTTCATTTAAAAGTACAGTCCGTAGAAGCTACAGTGGAAGTGCTAGTAGTTCCAGATTCTTTGCTTAAGCACCCACTATTGCTGGGGCATACGTTTACAGAGCAGGCAGGTATTATCATTATTAAGACCGATGAACACCTAATTTTACAAAAAAAACCTGAGATCCCACAAAACCAAGACCACATAAAATTCAAATTAATAATTAGCGATAATGTTAGTGTCAGGCACATAGAATCAATACCTATTGAAATCAATGCAGACTCCACTTGCAAAGTATATGTTAGAGAATCTATAAGAAATATTGGTGATCAGAAGTATTACGTCTTACCAGGTCTCTACTCAATAACTAGAGGAAAAGGATGTGTGTTAGTCTTAAATCTAAATTCAACCGCGGTAGCATTCCAAAAAGGTCAGTTATTGACGAGGGGGTGTGCTATTGACGACAAAAATAATGTGGAGGTCCGTAAACTAGAAGTTGAATCGAGTGAATCATTATCAAGCAGCTTAAAAACTGGCGAAGGGTTCGATTTTAAAGACAGACAAAAATTGGAACTACTGTTGCAAAAGTATAAGACTTGTTTTTCTTTTAATTTAACAGACTTGGGGTTGACCAGTCTAAACGAAATGACAATTACTTTAAAGGATAACGATCCTGTGGTTTATCGACCGTATAGACTAGCTTATACTCAGAGAAATAAAGTCAAGGAGATGGTTCAGGAAATGTTAGACTGTGGTATCGTTACGGAATCGTCTTCTTCGTACGCAAGTCCTATATTACTAGTACAGAAGAAGACGGGTGAACAACGGCTCTGCGTAGATTATAGGGCCCTTAATGCCAAAACAGTCAAGGAGCACTACCCCCTACCGCGGATAGACGACCAAATAGACCAGTTAGGAGGGTACGATTATTTCATAACCCTAGACTTAGCTTCTGGCTACTATCAGATTCCCATCGCTCCATCGTGTCGACATAAAACTGCTTTTGTGACACCTGATGGCCAGTACCAATTTACTCGTATGCCATTCGGTCTGGCTAACGCGCCATCAGTTTTTCAAAAAACTGTCAATGATATGCTTAAACAAGTGAAAAATAAAGAAGCATACGCATTTATGGATGATATAATTATTCCAGCTCACAGTGTTGAACAAGGGATGGAGCGACTGGAAACTGTTTTAAAATTAATTAAAGATGCAGGGCTAACGTTAAAAGTATCTAAGTGTAACTTTTTCTGTAGGAAAATAGATTATCTTGGATTCGAAATCAGCAAAGAGGGAGTAAGACCAGGGTTGAGAAAAACTGAGGCAGTTGAAAAATTTAAACAGCCAACTAATCAGCACGAGGTGCGTCAGTTTATAGGGTTAGCCAGTTTTTTTCGTCGGTTCGTAAAAGACTTTGCTATCGTTGCTAGCCCGTTAACTCAGTTATTAAAAAAAAATAGTAAATGGGAATGGGGCACAAAACAGATCGAAGCATTTGTGTCTCTTAAAACTGAACTCGTGAAAAGGCCCATACTGGCTTTGTACAACCCGCTCGCTAGGACTCAAATACACACCGATGCGTGTAAAACCGGTATCGCAGGTATGTTGTTACAGGAGGATGAAAAGAGTAGATGGAGAGCTGTGTCTTACTATAGCAGACAGACTACTTTAGAAGAACAAAAATACCATTCGTTCGAGCTTGAGACCCTAGCTGTGATCGCATCCTTAAATAGATTTAGAGTATACGTTTTAGGTGTCAGGTTTACTATAGTAACGGACTGTAGTGCGTTGCGTACAACACTGTCAAAAAGAGACATGATCCCTCGTATTGGTAGGTGGTGGCTACAGATGCAGGAGTACGATTGTAGCATCGAATACAGGCCCGGGGCCCGCATGAGCCATGTGGACGCTCTCAGTCGAAACGCTGTACCCATAACGGAGGAGCCCGAGCCTGTGTTTGATGTGTTGACAGTTGAAACTGAAGATTGGCTATCCACTATTCAGGAGGTTGATGAGGAAGTTCGACGTATTAAACATATATTGCAGGACCCTGAAACTCCCAAACTAGTGGATATTCACTCTAATTATCAACTAAAAGGCGGAAAGGTTTATAGAGTCGTAGATGGTCAACTGAGATGGTTAGTCCCTCGAGGGGTACGATGGCAATTACTAAAAAAGAATCATGACGAACTTGGCCACTTTGGGGCTGAAAAGACTTTAGATAAGCTCAAATCACTTTATTGGTTCCCCAAAATGAACAAGTTCGTTAAGAAGTACGTAAAATCGTGTCTAGAATGTGCTTATTATAAAACCCCAGCAGGAAAAAAACAAGGCATGCTTCATCCCATCCCCAAAATTGATGAGCCGTTCCATACCGTACATATGGACCATTTAGGCCCTTTCGTCAAGAGTAAGACTAAAAATACGTATTTGCTTGTACTCATCGACGCGTATACCAAATATATATCGCTATATGCCGTAAAGAACACCAAATCAAAATCCACAATTAAAGTTCTCAATAATTATATCAGCCTTTTTGGAGTACCAAGTCGCTTGATTAGTGACAGGGGGACCTCCTTCACTAGTAAGTGCTTTAAGGAATACGTTACAAAATTAGGAATACGACACGTTCTGAATGCAGTCTCTACCCCAAGAGCAAATGGTCAGGTAGAACGGTACAATCGTACAATTTTATCTTCTCTATCTGTGCGGAATCACAATCATAACGAAAACGAGTGGGACAAGCATTTAGAGGAAATCCAGTTAGGATTGAACACTACGTTAAATAAGGCAATAGGTAAAAGTCCAGCAGAAGTACTTTTTGGATTTAGGCTAAAAACAAAAGGTGATGGTATGGTAGCTTCGTTATTAGATATCGAAGACACGAACAAACCATTACTCGAAGACGTTAGGCAGGAAGTTAACTCGAAAATTGATAAGGAACAGCAGAAAAACAAGTATAGATTCGACAAGGTTAGAAAAATTGCGAATAAATACAAAATAGGTGATTTAGTTAGGGTCGTCAGAGAAGTTAACAGTAATGATGGCAAATCAAGAAAACTTGTTTCAAAAGTTCAAGGTCCTTATAGGATTAGTAACGTCTTAGATAGGGACAGGTACTTGGTCGAGGATACGTTGTTGACACGCAAAAGGAATCGAAAGTACGAGGCAGTAGTTTCGGTGGACAAAATATTCCCGTGGGTAACGTTTACTCAGGATATGATAGATTCAGAAGGTGACACGTCTGACAACAATGAGGATGTCGGTACGTGCGCGATGCGTGACAGTGAAGTTAAAACTGTTCCCAATGCAGTAGAAGAGTGTAGTGAGATTGAGTCAGATTGATTGCCGACAACTACTTCCTTTTACGTTCATTTAAGCTTAATTTAGGCGAAGTAGTTATTATAGTGATTAACAACAAAGATAAGCATAATGATCTTGATGAGATGAGGAAATTGATCTGATACAACAAGATTGTAATATTGATATTTGAGAGATCGATGATGATATGTTATTATGATATTATATTATGTAATTACTGGTATTATTAATAGTTTTGAAATGATGATGTTAAGGATAGAATAAGGATATTAATGATGAATGATGGATTTGATATATGATGAAACTGAGATGTGATTTTGAAAATGAAATAAAAGGATAAATCAACACACAAAGGAGTCTTATGACAATTGGGAGTGTGTTTGATTTAACATGATATTTTTATTGATTGCGCAATGAGGTCATAGAACCAAGGATTGGAGCGCTTATAGAAGATAAGTAACCTAATTTATTTACCCTTAAATATTGTGGACTTTAACTATACATGATTTAAAACTACACTTTCTTTTGTATTT